>CM077591.1:0-9252500 GCA_039657365.1 Stephania yunnanensis
GGCCACTGAGCCCTGAGGAGCCACAGGCCCTGAGCCACTGGGCCACTGAGCCCTGAGCCTGAGCCACTGGAGGCCACTGGGCCAGGCTGAGCCCTGGCACTGAGGCCTGAGCCTGAGGCCACTGAGCCACTGAGCCACAGGCCACTGGCCCTGGCCTGAGCCCTGAGCCTGAGGCCACTGAGCCTGGGCCCTGAGCCTGAGCCTGAGCCCTGAGCCCTGAGCCACTGAGCCCTGGGCCCTGAGCCCTGAGCCTGAGCCCAGGCCACTGGAAGCCCTGAGGCCCTGAGCCCCACAGGCCTGAGCCACTGAGGCCCTGGAGCCACTGAGAGGCCACTGAGCCCTGGGCCACTGGCCCTGGGCCTGAGGCCTGAGCCCTGAGGCCCTGAGCCCAGGCCCTGGGCCCTGGCCACTGAGCCCTGAGGCCCTGAGCCCTGAGCCCTGAGCCACTGAGCCCTGAGCCACACAGCCCTGAGCCCTGAGCCACTGAGCCACAGGCCCTGAGCCACTGGCCTGAGCCTGGGCCCTGAGGCCCTGAGCCCAGGCCTGAGGCCCTGAGCCTGGGCCTGAGCCCTAGGCCACTGGCCCTGAGCCCCTGAGCCCTGAGCCTGAGCCTGAGCCACTGAGCCCAGGCCCTGGGCCACTGAGCCACTGAGCCACTGAGCCTGGCCCTGGCCCTGAGCCCTGAGGCCTGAGGCCTGAGCCCTGAGCCCTGAGCCCTGAGCCCTGAGCCACTGAGCCTGAGCCCTGAGCCTGGGCCCTGAGCCCAGGCCCTGGGCCTGGCCCTGAGCCACTGCAGGCCTGAGCCCTGAGCCACTGAGCCCTGAGCCACTGAGCCTGAGCCACTGAGCCTGAGCCCTGAGCCCTGGGCCTGGCCAGGCCTAGGCCACTGAGGCCCTGAGCCTGAGCCCTGAGCCCTGAGCCACTGAGGCCACTGGCCTGAGCCCTGAGCCCTGAGCCCTGAGCCCTGAGGCCCTGAGCCCTGAGCCACTGAGCCTGAGGCCTGGGCCCTGAGGCCTGGGCCTGGGCCACAGGCCACTGAGGCCACTGAGCCTGAGGCCCTGAGCCCTGAGCCCTGGGCCTGGAGCCACAGGCCCTGAGCCTGAGGCCTGAGCCTGAGCCCTGGGCCACTGAGCCTGAGCCCTGAGCCCTGAGCCCTGAGCCTGCCACAGGCCCTGAGCCCTGAGCCCTGCAGGCCCTGAGCCCTGAGCCCTGAGCCACAGGCCTGAGCCCTGCCTGGGCCCTGAGCCCTGGCCCCTGAGCCAGGCCCTGAGCCCTGAGCCTGAGCCAGGCCCTGAGGCCTGGCCTGAGCCCTGAGCCCTGAGCCCTGAGGCCCTGGCCCTGGCCACTGAGCCTGAGCCTGAGCCCTGAGGCCCTGGCCACTGAGCCACTGGCCTGAGCCCTGAGCCTGAGCCACTGAGGCCCTGGCCCTGAGCCTGGGCCTGAGCCACTGAGCCCTGAGGCCTGAGCCCTGAGCCCTGAGCCCTGAGCCACTGAGCCACTGAGCCTGGGCCTGAGCCCTGGCCCTGGGCCTGAGGCCCTGAGCCCTGAGGCCTAGGCCTGAGCCACTGAGCCCTGAGCCCTGGGCCTGGGCCCTGAGCCTGAGCCCTGAGCCTGAGCCCTGAGCCCTGGGCCACTGAGGCCACTGAGCCCTGGCCACTGGCCACTGAGCCCTGAGCCCTGAGCCACTGAGCCCCAGGCCCTGAGCCCTGAGCCTGAGAGCCTGAGCCCTGGCCTGAGCCTGAGCCACTGAGCCCTGAGCCTGAGCCACTGAGCCCTGAGCCCTGAGCCCTGAGCCCTGAGCCACTGAGCCTGGGCCACTGAGCCCTGAGCCCTGAGGCCCTGAGCCTGAGCCCTGAGGCCCTGGCCTGGGCCCTGGGCCCTGGGCCACTGGCCCTGAGCCTGAGCCCTGAGCCACTGAGCCTGGGCCTGAGCCCTGAGCCCTGAGCCCTGAGCCCTGAGCCCTGAGCCCTGAGCCCTGAGCCCTGAGCCACTGAGCCACTGAGCCCTGAGCCACTGAGCCCTGAGCCTGGGCCTGAGCCCTGAGGCCTGAGGCCACTGAGCCTGAGCCCTGGGCCCTGGGCCACTGAGCCACTGGCCTGAGCCCTGAGCCCTGAGCCACTGAGCCCTGAGCCACTGAGCCACTGAGCCCTGAGCCACTGAGCCACTGAGCCTGAGCCTGAGCCCTGAGCCACTGAGCCTGGCCACAGGCCTGAGGCCCTGAGAGCCCTGGCCCTGAGCCCTGAGCCCTGAGCCCTGAGCCACTGGCCTGAGGCCTGAGCCACAGGCCACTGAGCCCTGAGCCCTGAGCCACTGAGCCCTGAGCCCTGAGCCACTGAGCCCTGAGGCCCTGGGCCCTGAGCCCTGAGCCACTGGGCCTGAGCCACTGAGCCTGAGCCCTGGGCTGAGCCTGAGCCCTGAGCCCTGAGCCCTGAGCCCTGAGCCCTGAGCCTGAGCCACTGAGCCCTGAGCCCTGAGGCCACAGGCCCTGAGCCCTGAGCCACTGAGCCCTGAGCCTGAGCCAGGCCAGGCCCTGAGCCCTGAGCCCTGAGCCTGAGCCCTGAGCCTGAGCCTGAGCCCTGAGCCACTGAGCCCTGAGCCCTGAGGCCTGAGCCCTGAGCCCTGAGCCCTGAGCCTGAGCCCAGGCCCTGGGCCCTGAGCCCTGAGGCCTGAGCCACTGAGCCCTGAGCCCTGAGCCCTGAGCCCTGAGCCCTGAGCCTGAGCCACTGAGCCCTGAGCCCTGAGCCTGAGCCACTGAGCCACTGAGCCCTGAGCCAGGCCTGGCCACTGAGCCTGAGCCCTGAGCCTGGCCACTGAGCCCTGAGCCCTGAGCCTGAGCCACTGAGCCCAGGCCCTGAGCCCTGAGCCCTGAGGCCCTGGGCCCTGGCCCTGAGCCTGAGCCGCAGGCCTGAGCCCTGAGCCTGAGCCTGAGCCCTGAGCCCTGAGCCTGAGCCTGAGCCTGAGGCCCTGGGCCCTGAGGCCTGAGCCCTGAGCCACTGGCCTGAGCCCTGAGCCACTGAGCCCAGGCCCTGAGCCCTGAGGCCCTGGGCCTGAGGCCCTGAGGCCCTGGCCCTGAGCCCTGAGCCCTGGCCTGAGCCTGGCCCTGAGCCCTGAGGCCTGAGGCCCTGGGCCTGAGGCCCTGAGCCTGGGCCCTGGGCCCTGAGCCACTGAGCCACTGAGCCCTGAGCCCTGAGCCTGAGCCCTGGCCCTGAGGCCTGAGCCACTGAGCCACTGAGCCCTGAGCCCTGAGCCCTGAGGCCCTGAGCCACTGAGCCCTGAGCCCTGAGCCCTGAGGCCTGAGGCCCTGGCCCTGGGCCTGAGCCTGAGCCCTGAGGCCCTGAGCCACTGAGCCCTGAGCCTGGCCACTGAGCCCTGAGCCACTGAGCCCTGGCCACTGAGCCCTGAGCCTGAGCCACTGAGCCCTGAGCCCTGGCCACTGAGCCCTGAGCCCTGGCCCTGGGCCCTGGGCCTAGGCCCTGAGCCAGCCTGAGCCCTGAGCCACTGAGCCCTGAGCCCTGAGGCCTGAGCCCTGGCCAGGCCACTGAGGCCCTGAGGCCTGAGCCCTGAGCCCTGGCCTGAGGCCTGAGCCTGAGCCTGGCCTGAGCCCTGAGCCCTGAGCCCTGAGCCCTGAGCCTGAGCCTGAGGCCCTGAGCCCTGAGCCAGCCCTGAGGCCACTGAGCCACTGAGCCCTGAGGCCTGAGGCCTGAGCCCTGAGCCCTGAGCCCTGGGCCACTGAGGCCTGGCCACTGGCCCTGAGCCTGAGGCCCTGAGCCCTGAGCCCTGAGCCCTGGGCCCTGAGGCCCTGGGCCCTGGGCCTGGCCCTGAGCCCTGAGCCCTGGCCCTGGCCACTGAGCCTGAGGCCCTGAGGCCCTGAGCCCTGAGCCTGAGCCACTGAGCCCTGAGCCCTGAGCCCTGAGCCCTGAGCCACTGAGCCCTGAGCCACTGAGCCTGGCCACTGAGCCCTGAGCCCTGAGCCCTGAGCCCTGAGCCCTGAGCCACTGAGCCACTGAGGCCTGGCCAGGCCTGAGCCTGAGGCCCTGGCCACTGAGCCCTGAGCCACTGAGGCCCTGAGCCTGGGCCACTGAGCCCTGAGCCCTGAGCCCTGACTGGCCCTGGCCTGAGCCCTGGCCAGCCTGAGCCACTGAGCCTGAGCCTGAGCCCTGAGCCCTGAGCCTGAGCCCTGAGCCTGAGCCCTGGCCCTGAGCCTGACTGAGGCCCTGGCCCTGGCCACAGGCCCTGAGCCCTGAGCCTGAGCCCTGAGCCACTGAGCCACTGAGCCCTGAGCCCTGAGCCACTGAGCCACTGGGCCCAGGCCCTGAGCCCTGAGCCCTGAGGCCTGAGCCCTGGGCCACTGAGCCCTGAGCCCTGAGCCCTGAGCCCTGAGCCACTGAGCCCTGAGCCTGGCCCTGAGCCCTGAGCCCTGAGCCCTGAGCCCTGAGCCCTGAGCCACTGAGCCCTGAGCCCCTGAGCCTGGGCCTGAGGCCCTGAGCCCTGAGCCCTGGGCCCTGAGCCACTGAGCCTGAGCCCTGAGCCAGGCCTGAGCCCTGGCCCTGAGCCCTGAGGCCCTGAGCCCTGAGCCTGAGCCCTGAGCCCTGAGCCACTGAGCCCTGGCCACTGAGGCCTGAGCCCTGAGCCCTGAGCCCCTGAGCCACTGAGCCCTGAGGCCACTGAGCCCAGGCCTGAGCCCTGAGCCCCAGGCCACTGGCCCTGAGCCACTGAGCCACTGAGCCCTGAGCCCTGAGCCCTGAGCCACTGAGCCACTGGCCCTGGGCCCTGAGGCCCTGGGCCTGAGCCCTGAGCCTGGGCCTGAGCCCTGGGCCCTGGCCCTGGGCCCTGAGCCCTGGCCCTGAGCCCTGAGCCACTGAGCCACTGAGCCCTGAGCCCTGAGCCCTGAGCCCTGAGCCCTGAGCCCTGGCCCTGAGCCCTGAGCCCTGAGCCACTGAGCCCTGAGGCCTGGGCCCTGGCCCTGAGCCCTGAGCCTGGAGCCTGAGCCCTGAGCCCTGAGCCAGGCCCTGAGCCCTGGCCACTGAGCCTGAGGCCTGAGCCCTGGGCCTGCAGGCCCTGAGGCCCTGAGCCCTGAGCCCTGAGCCCTGAGGCCCTGAGCCCTGAGCCTGAGCCCTGAGCCCTGAGCCCTGAGGCCACTGAGCCACTGAGCCACTGAGCCACTGAGCCCTGAGCCTGAGCCTGAGGCCTGAGGCCCTGAGCCCTGGCCCTGAGCCCTGGGCCCTGAGGCCCTGCCTGAGCCCTGAGCCCTGAGCCACTGGGCCACTGAGCCCTGAGCCCTGAGCCCTGAGCCACTGAGCCACTGAGCCCTGAGCCCTGAGCCCTGAGCCCTGGCCCTGAGGCCCTGAGGCCTGGCCACTGAGCCACTGAGCCCTGAGCCTGAGCCTGAGCCCTGAGGCCCTGAGCCACTGAGCCCTGAGCCCTGAGCCCTGGGCCTGAGCCCTGAGCCACTGAGCCCTGAGCCCTGAGCCTGAGCCTGAGGCCCTGAGCCACTGAGCCTGAGCCCTGAGCCACTGAGCCCTGAGCCCTGAGCCCTGAGCCCTGAGCCCTGAGGCCCTGAGCCCTGAGCCTGAGCCACTGAGCCCTGAGCCCTGGCCCAGGCCCTGAGCCTGAGCCTGGGCCACAGGCCAGCCTGAGGCCTGAGCCTGAGCCCTGAGCCTGAGCCTGAGGCCCTGAGCCCTGAGCCCTGAGCCAGCCTGAGGCCCTGAGCCCTGAGCCACTGAGCCACTGAGCCCTGAGCCTGAGCCCTGAGCCCTGGCCCTGAGCCACTGGCCTGAGCCCTGAGCCCTGAGCCACTGAGCCACAGGCAGGCCCTGAGCCCTGAGCCCTGAGCCCTGAGCCCTGAGGCCCTGAGCCTGGGCCACTGAGCCCTGAGCCACTGAGCCCTGAGCCCTGAGCCACTGAGCCCTGAGCCTGAGCCCTGAGCCACTGAGCCACAGGCCCTGAGCCACCAGGCCCTGAGCCACTGGCCCTGAGCCCTGAGCCAGCCTGAGCCCTGAGCCTGAGCCCTGAGCCCTGAGCCCTGAGCCCTGGGCCCTGAGCCTGAGCCCTGAGCCTGGCCCTGAGCCCTGAGGCCTGAGCCCTGAGGCCACAGGCCACAGGCCAGGCCTGAGCCCTGAGCCCTGAGCCACTGAGCCTGAGCCCTGAGCCACTGAGCCCTGAGCCAGCCCAGGCCCTGAGCCCTGAGCCCTGAGCCTAGGCCTGAGCCACTGAGCCACTGAGCCCTGAGGCCCTGAGCCTGAGCCCTGAGCCCTGAGCCTGGGCCACTGAGCCTGAGCCCTGAGCCACTGAGCCCTGGCCCTGGGCCTGAGCCCTGAGCCTGGCCCTGAGCCACTGAGCCCTGAGCCCTGAGCCACTGAGCCCTGAGCCTGAGCCCTGAGCCCTGAGCCTGAGCCACTGAGCCTGAGCCCTGGGCCCTGAGCCACTGAGCCCTGAGCCCTGAGCCCTGAGCCCTGAGCCCTGAGCCCTGAGCCTGAGGCCCTGAGCCCTGGGCCACTGAGCCCTGAGCCCAGGCCTGGGCCTGAGGCCCTGAGCCCTGAGCCAGGCCTGAGGCCTGAGCCCTGAGGCCCTGAGCCCAGGCCCTGAGCCCTGGGCCCTGAGCCCTGAGGCCCTGAGCCCTGAGCCACAGGCCCTGGCCACTGAGCCCTGGGCCCTGAGCCCTGAGCCACTGAGCCCTGAGCCCTGAGGCCTGGGCCTGAGCCCTGAGCCCCTGAGCCCTGAGGCCCTGAGCCTGAGGCCACAGGCCCTGAGGCCCTGGCCCTGGGCCACTGAGCCACAGGCCCTGAGCCTGAGCCTGAGCCCTGAGCCCTGAGCCTGAGCCAGGCCCTGAGCCTGAGCCTGAGCCACTGAGCCTGAGCCACTGAGCCCTGAGCCTGAGCCCACTGAGCCACTGAGCCCTGAGCCTGGCCTGAGCCCTGAGCCCTGAGCCCTGAGCCCTGAGCCCTGAGCCCTGAGCCACTGAGCCTGAGCCTGGCCCTGAGCCCTGAGCCCTGGCCCTGAGCCACTGAGCCCTGAGCCCTGAGCCTGAGCCTGAGCCCTGAGGCCCTGAGCCCTGAGCCCTGAGCCCTGAGCCCTGAGCCCTGAGCCCTGAGCCCTGAGCCTGGGCCCTGAGCCAGCCTGAGCCCTGAGCCCTGAGCCTGAGCCCTGAGCCTGGCCCTGGCCCTGAGCCCTGAGCCCTGAGCCCTGAGCCCTGAGCCCTGGCCCTGAGCCCTGAGCCCACAGGCCCTGAGCCCTGAGCCCTGAGCCTGAGCCTGAGCCCTGAGGCCTGAGCCTGAGCCCTGAGCCAGCCCTGAGCCTGAGCCACTGAGCCCTGAGCCCTGAGCCCAGGCCCAGGCCCTGAGCCCTGGCCCTGAGCCACTGAGCCACTGAGCCACTGAGCCAGCCTGAGCCCTGAGCCCTGAGCCCTGGCCCTGGCCTGAGCCTGGCCTGAGCCACTGAGCCCTGAGCCTGAGCCTGAGCCCTGCCTGAGCCCTGAGCCTGAGCCCTGAGCCCTGAGCCCTGAGCCCTGAGCCCTGAGCCCTGAGCCCTGAGCCACTGAGCCTGAGCCTGAGCCACTGAGCCACTGAGCCTGAGCCCTGAGCCACTGAGCCCTGAGCCCTGAGCCCTGAGCCTGAGGCCTGAGCCTGAGGCCTGAGCCACTGAGCCACTGAGCCTGAGGCCCTGAGCCACTGAGGCCTGAGCCACTGAGCCCTGAGCCCTGAGCCTGAGCCACTGAGCCACTGAGCCCTGAGCCCTGAGGCCCAGGCCCTGAGCCCTGAGCCCTGAGCCCTGAGCCCTGAGCCACTGAGCCCTGAGCCCTGAGCCCTGAGCCACAGAGCCACTGAGCCTGAGCCCTGAGCCACTGAGCCCTGAGCCTGAGCCCTGGCCTGAGGCCCTGAGCCCTGAGCCCTGAGCCCTGAGCCACAGGCCACTGAGCCCTGAGCCCTGAGGCCTGAGGCCTGAGCCCTGAGCCTGGCCCTGGCCTGAGCCCTGAGCCTGGCCCTGAGCCCTGAGCCCTGAGCCCTGGGCCCTGAGCCCTGAGCCACTGAGCCCTGAGCCACTGAGCCCTGAGCCCTGAGCCTGAGCCTGAGCCCTGAGCCCTGAGCCTGGGCCCTGAGCCCTGAGCCCTGGGCCCTGAGCCCTGAGCCCTGAGCCCTGAGCCTGAGCCCTGAGCCCTGGCCCTGAGCCCTGAGCCCTGAGCCCTGGCCCTAGGCCCTGAGCCACTGAGCCACTGAGCCCTGAGGCCTGAGCCCTGGCCCTGAGCCACTGAGCCCTGAGCCCTGGCCACTGAGGCCTGAGCCCTGAGCCACTGAGCCCTGAGCCTGAGCCCTGAGCCCTGGCCTGAGCCCTGAGCCTGAGCCTGAGCCCTGGGCCCTGAGGCCACTGAGCCACTGGGCTGGGCCCTGAGCCACTGAGCCACTGAGCCCTGAGCCTGAGCCCTGAGCCCTGAGCCTGGGCCTGAGCCCCTGAGCCCTGAGCCCTGAGCCCTGAGCCTGAGCCTGAGCCCTGAGCCCTGAGGCCCTGAGCCCTGAGCCCTGAGCCCTGAGCCCTGAGCCCTGAGCCCTGAGCCCACTGAGCCCTGAGCCCTGAGCCACTGAGCCACTGAGCCCTGAGCCCTGAGCCCTGAGGCCTGGGCCCTGAGCCTGGCCCTGAGCCCTGAGCCCTGAGCCCTGAGCCCTGAGCCACTGAGCCACTGAGCCCTGAGCCCTGAGCCCTGAGCCCTGAGGCCCTGAGCCACTGAGCCCTGAGGCCTGAGCCCAGGCCCTGAGCCCTGAGCCCTGAGCCCTGAGCCCTGAGGCCCTGGCCTGAGCCCTGAGCCCTGAGCCCTGAGCCCTGAGCCCTGAGCCCTGAGCCCTGAGCCACTGAGCCCTGAGCCACTGAGCCTGAGCCCTGAGCCTGAGCCTGGCCCTGGCCACTGAGCCCTGGGCCCCAGGCCTGAGCCTGAGCCCTGAGCCACTGAGCCCTGAGCCCTGAGCCCTGAGCCACTGAGCCCTGAGCCCTGAGCCCTGAGCCACTGAGGCCTGAGCCTGAGCCCTGAGCCACTGAGCCCTGAGGCCCTGAGCCTGAGCCCTGAGCCCTGGCCCTGAGCCCTGAGGCCCTGGGCCCTGAGGCCCTGGGCCCTGAGCCCTGAGCCCTGAGCCACTGAGCCTGGGCCCTGAGCCACTGAGCCCTGAGGCCCTGAGCCCTGAGCCCTGAGCCTGAGCCCTGAGCCTGAGCCCTGAGCCCTGAGCCCTGGGCCACTGAGCCACTGAGGCCCTGAGCCTGAGGCCTGAGCCCTGAGCCCTGGCCACTGAGCCCTGGGCCCTGAGCCCTGAGCCCTGGCCCTGAGCCCTGAGCCAGGCCAGGCCCTGAGCCCTGAGCCCTGAGCCCTGAGCCACTGAGCCTGAGCCCTGAGCCCAGGCCACTGAGCCCTGAGCCTGAGCCCTGAGCCCTGAGCCCCAGGCCCTGAGCCCTGAGCCCTGAGCCCTGAGCCCTGAGCCCTGAGCCTGGGCCCTGAGCCACTGAGCCCTGAGCCCTGAGCCTGAGCCTGGGCCCTGAGCCACTGAGCCACTGAGCCCTGGGCCCTGAGCCCAGGCCCTGAGCCCACAGGCCCTGAGCCCAGGCCCTGAGGCCTGAGCCTGAGCCCTGAGGCCCTGAGCCCTGAGCCCTGAGCCACTGAGCCACTGGGCCCTGAGCCCTGAGCCCTGAGCCTGAGCCCTGAGGCCCTGAGCCCTGAGGCCCTGAGCCCTGAGCCCTGAGCCACTGAGCCCTGAGCCCTGAGCCACTGAGCCCTGAGCCACTGAGCCCTGAGCCCTGAGCCCTGAGCCACTGAGCCCTGAGCCCTGAGCCCTGAGCCCTGAGCCACTGAGCCTGAGCCCTGAGCCCTGAGCCACTGAGCCCTGAGCCACTGAGCCCTGAGCCACTGAGCCCTGAGCCCTGAGCCCTGAGCCCTGAGCCCTGAGGCCCTGAGCCAGGCCCTGAGCCTGAGCCCTGGCCCTGAGCCCTGAGCCCTGAGCCCTGAGCCTGGGCCTGGGCCCTGAGGCCACTGAGCCACTGAGCCCTGAGCCTGGGCCTGGCCCTGAGCCCTGAGGCCCTGAGCCCTGAGCCCTGAGCCCTGAGGCCCTGAGCCTGAGCCACTGAGCCCTGGGCCCTGAGGCCCTGGCCCTGAGCCACTGAGCCCTGAGGCCCTGAGCCCTGAGCCCTGGGCCCTGAGCCCTGAGCCCTGGGCCCTGGGCCTGAGGCCTGAGGCCCTGAGCCTGAGCCTGAGCCTGAGCCCTGAGCCACTGAGCCTGAGCACTGAGCCACTGAGCCCTGAGCCCTGAGCCCTGAGCCCTGAGCCCTGAGGCCCTGGCCCTGAGCCCTGAGCCCCAGGCCCTGAGCCTGAGCCCTGAGCCCTGAGGCCACTGAGCCCTGAGGCCACTGAGCCACTGAGCCACTGAGCCCTGAGCCCTGAGCCTGAGGCCTGAGCCCTGAGCCACTGAGCCACTGAGCCACAGGCCTGAGCCACTGGGCCCTGAGCCCTGAGCCTGGGCCTGAGCCCTGAGCCCTGAGGCCCTGAGGCCTGAGCCCTGAGCCACTGAGCCACTGAGCCCTGAGCCCTGAGCCACTGAGCCCTGAGCCCTGGGCCACAGGCCACTGAGCCACTGAGCCCTGAGCCTGAGCCCTGAGCCTGAGCCTGAGCCTGAGCCTGAGCCACTGGGCCCTGAGCCCAGGCCCTGAGCCCTGGCCCTGAGCCCTGAGCCCTGAGCCTGAGCCCTGAGCCTGGGCCCTGAGCCCTGGGCCTGAGCCTGAGCCCTGAGGCCCTGAGCCCTGAGGCCCTGGCCCTGAGCCACTGAGCCCTGAGCCACTGAGCCCTGAGCCCTGGGCCCTGGGCCCTGCCCTGAGCCACTGGCCACTGAGAGCCCTGAGGCCTGGCCACTGGCCCTGAGCCCTGAGCCTGAGCCCTGAGCCCTGAGCCCTGAGCCCTGAGGCCCTGGCCCTGAGGCCTGAGCCTGAGCCCTGAGCCTGAGCCACTGAGCCCTGAGCCCTGAGAGCCTGAGCCCTGAGCCTGGGCCTGAGCCACTGAGCCACTGGCCCTGAGGCCCTGAGCCCTGGCCCTGGCCCTGAGCCCTGAGCCCTGAGCCCTGGCCACTGGCCCTGAGCCAGCCAGCCCTGAGCCCTGAGCCCTGAGCCACTGAGCCCTGGCCCCTGAGCCCTGAGCCAGCCCTGAGCCCTGAGCCCTGGCCCTGAGCCCTGAGCCCTGGCCCTGGCCTGAGCCTGAGCCCTGGCCCTGAGGCCTGAGCCCTGAGCCCTGAGCCACTGAGCCCTGAGCCACTGAGCCCTGAGCCCTGAGGCCTGGGCCCTGAGCCCTGAGCCCTGAGGCCCTGAGCCCTGAGCCTGGCCCAGGCCCTGAGCCTGAGCCCTGAGCCACTGGCCCTGAGCCTGAGCCCTGAGCCTGAGCCCTGAGCCCTGAGCCCTAGGCCCTGAGCCCTGAGCCTGAGCCCTGAGCCACTGAGCCACTGAGCCACTGAGCCACTGAGCCACTGAGCCTGAGCCTGAGCCCTGGGCCACAGGCCCTGGCCCTGAGCCCTGAGCCCTGGCCCTGAGCCCTGAGCCTGAGCCCTGAGCCCTGAGCCTGAGCCCTGAGCCACTGAGCCCTGAGCCTGGGCCACTGAGCCCTGAGCCCAGGCCCTGAGCCCTGAGCCACTGAGCCCTGAGCCCTGAGCCCTGAGCCTGAGCCTGAGCCCTGAGCCTGAGCCCTGAGCCCTGAGCCCTGAGCCACTGAGCCCTGAGCCCTGAGCCCTGAGGCCCTGAGCCCTGAGCCAGGCCCTGAGCCACTGAGCCCTGAGCCCTGAGCCCTGGGCCACTGAGGCCCTGAGCCCTGAGCCCCTGAGAGCCTGAGCCCTGAGCCCTGAGCCCTGAGCCCTGAGCCTGAGCCTGGCCTAGGCCTGAGCCCTGAGCCCTGAGCCCTGAGCCCTGAGGCCCTGAGGCCTGAGCCCTGAGCCCTGAGCCCTGAGCCCTGAGCCACTGAGCCTGAGCCACTGAGCCACTGAGGCCTGAGCCCTGAGCCTGGGCCCTGAGCCTGAGCCCTGAGCCACTGAGGCCCTGAGCCACTGAGCCTGAGCCCTGAGCCCTGAGCCCTGAGCCCTAGGCCCTGAGCCTGAGCCCTGAGCCTGAGGCCTGAGCCCTGAGGCCCTGAGCCTGGGCCTGAGCCCTGAGCCCTGAGCCCAGGCCACTGAGCCCTGAGCCACTGAGGCCCTGAGCCCTGAGCCCTGAGCCCTGAGCCACTGAGCCCTGAGGCCACTGAGCCTGAGCCCTGAGCCACAGAGCCCTGAGCCCTGAGCCCTGGCCCTGAGCCCTGAGCCTGAGGCCCTGAGCCTGAGGCCCTGAGCCCTGAGCCACTGAGCCCTGAGCCCTGAGCCACTGAGCCCACTGAGCCCTGAGCCCTGAGCCCTGAGCCTGGCCCTGAGCCCAGGCCCTGAGCCCTGAGCCCTGGCCTAGGCCCTGAGCCACTGGCCACTGAGCCCTGAGCCCTGAGCCCTGAGCCTGAGCCTGAGCCCTGAGCCTGAGCCCTGAGCCCTGGGCCTGGCCTGAGCCACAGGCCTGAGGCCCTGAGCCTGAGCCTGAGCCACTGAGCCACTGGCCCTGAGGCCTGAGCCCTGAGCCCTGAGCCCTGAGCCCTGAGCCCTGGCCCTGAGCCTAGGCCACTGAGCCCTGGGCCCTGAGGCCCTGAGCCTGGCCCTGAGGCCTGAGGCCCTGAGCCCTGAGCCCTGAGCCCTGAGGCCCTGAGCCCTGAGGCCCTGAGCCACTGAGCCCTGAGCCCTGAGGCCCTGAGCCAGCCAGCCCTGAGCCCTGAGCCCTGGCCTGAGCCCTGAGCCTGAGCCCTGAGGCCCTGAGCCTGAGCCCTGAGCCCTGAGCCCTGAGCCCTGAGGCCTGAGCCCTGAGGCCACTGAGCCTGAGCCTGAGCCCTGAGCCCTGAGGCCCAGGCCACTGGCCACTGAGCCCTGGGCCCTGAGCCAGCCTGAGCCACTGAGCCACTGAGCCCTGAGGCCCTGAGCCCTGAGCCCTGAGCCCTGAGCCCCAGGCCTGAGCCCTGAGGCCCTGAGCCCTGAGCCCTGAGCCCTGGCCTGGGCCCAGGCCCTGAGCCCTGAGGCCCTGGCCCTGAGCCCTGAGCCCTGAGCCCTGAGCCCTGAGCCCTGAGCCCTGGGCCCTGAGCCCTGAGCCCCAGGCCCTGAGCCCTGGCCCTGGGCCCTGAGCCCTGAGCCCTGGCCACTGAGGCCCTGAGGCCTGAGCCCTGAGGCCCTGAGCCCTGAGCCCTGAGCCACTGAGCCCTGGCCACTGAGCCCTGAGCCTGAGCCCTGAGCCCTGAGCCCTGAGCCCTGAGCCCTGAGCCACTGAGCCTGAGCCCTGAGCCACAGGCCTGAGCCCTGAGCCCTGAGCCCTGAGCCCAGCCTGGCCACTGAGCCCTGAGCCCTGAGCCCTGAGCCCTGAGCCCTGAGCCCTGAGCCCTGAGCCCTGAGCCCTGAGCCCTGAGCCTAGGCCCTGGGCCCTGAGCCCTGAGCCACTGAGCCCTGAGCCACTGAGCCCTGAGCCTGAGCCTGAGCCCTGAGCCCTGAGCCCTGAGCCCAGGCCCTGAGGCCCTGAGGCCCTGAGGCCCTGAGCCCTGAGAGCCCTGAGCCACTGAGCCCTGAGCCCTGAGCCCTGAGCCCTGAGCCCCTGAGGCCCTGAGCCTGAGCCTGAGGCCCTGAGGCCCTGAGCCCTGAGCCCTGAGGCCACTGAGCCACTGAGCCCTGGCCTGAGCCTGAGGCCACTGAGCCCTGAGCCTGAGGCCCTGAGCCCTGAGCCCTGAGGCCACTGAGCCCTGGCCCTGAGGCCCTGAGCCCTGAGCCCTGAGCCCTGGCCCTGAGCCCTGAGGCCCTGAGCCCTGAGCCCTGAGCCCTGAGCCCTGAGCCCTGAGCCCTGGGCCCTGAGCCCTGAGCCCTGAGCCCTGAGCCACTGAGCCACTGAGCCCTGAGCCCTGAGCCACTGAGCCTGAGCCTGAGCCTGAGCCTGAGCCACTGAGCCTGAGCCCTGAGCCACTGGCCACTGAGCCCTGAGCCCTGAGCCCTGAGCCCTGAGCCTGAGCCCTGAGCCCTGAGCCCTGAGGCCACTGAGCCCTGAGCCACCAGGCCACTGAGCCTGAGCCCTGAGCCTGAGCCTGAGCCCTGGCCCTGAGCCTGAGCCTGGGCCTGGCCTGAGGCCCTGAGCCTGAGCCCTGAGCCCTGAGCCACTGAGCCACTGAGCCCTGAGCCCTGAGCCCTGAGCCCTGAGCCCTGAGCCCTGAGCCACTGGCCAGCCTGAGGCCCTGAGCCAGCCTGAGCCCAGGCCCTGAGCCCTGAGCCACTGAGCCACTGAGCCCTGAGCCTGAGCCTGAGCCCTGAGGCCACTGGCCCTGAGCCCTGCCACTGAGCCTGAGCCCTGGCCTGAGCCCTGAGCCACTGAGCCCTGAGCCCTGGCCCTGAGCCCTGAGGCCCTGAGCCCTGAGCCCTGAGCCCTGAGCCCTGAGCCCTGAGCCCTGAGCCCTGAGCCCTAGGCCAGGCCCCAGGCCCTGAGCCTGAGCCCTGAGCCCTGAGCCCTGAGGCCCTGAGCCCTGAGCCCTGAGCCCTGAGCCCTGAGCCCTGAGCCCTGGCCCTGGCCCTGAGCCTGGGCCTGAGCCTGGCCTGGGCCTGAGCCCTGAGCCCTGAGGCCACTGAGCCACTGAGCCCTGAGCCTGAGCCCTGAGCCTGAGGCCTGGCCTGAGCCCTGAGCCCTGAGCCACTGAGCCCTGAGCCACTGAGCCTGAGGCCCTGAGCCTGAGCCCTGAGGCCCTGAGGCCCTGAGCCCTGGCCCTGAGCCACTGAGCCCTGAGCCCTGAGCCACTGAGCCACTGAGCCCTGAGAGCCACTGAGCCCTGAGCCCTGAGCCTGAGCCCTGAGGCCTGAGCCCTGAGCCCTGAGGCCTGAGCCTGAGCCTGAGCCAGGCCTGAGCCACTGAGGCCACTGAGCCACTGGCCTGAGCCTGAGCCCCTGGCCACTGAGCCACTGGCCCTGAGCCAGGCCCTGAGCCCTGAGCCCCACAGGCCCTGAGCCTGAGCCCTGAGCCCTGAGCCAGGCCCTGAGCCCTGAGCCCTGAGGCCACTGAGCCCTGAGGCAGCCTGAGCCTGAGCCCTGAGCCCTGAGCCCTGAGCCCTGGCCCTGAGCCACAGGCCCTGAGCCTGAGCCTGGCCTGAGCCTGAGCCACAGGCCCTGAGGCCACTGAGCCCTGAGCCCTGAGCCCTGAGCCCTGGGCCTGAGCCCTGAGCCCTGGCCCTGAGGCCACTGAGCCCTGAGCCTGGCCCACAGAGCCCTGGCCCTGGCCTGAGCCCTGGCCCTGGCCCTGAGCCCTGAGGCCACTGAGCCCTGAGCCACTGAGCCCTGGGCCTGGCCTGAGGCCACTGAGCCCTGAGCCCTGAGCCCTGAGCCACTGAGCCACTGGGCCCTGAGCCCTGAGCCTGAGGCCTGAGCCCTGAGGCCCTGAGCCAGCCCTGAGCCCTGGGCCACTGAGCCCAGGCCCTGAGCCCTGAGGCCTGAGCCCTGAGCCCTGAGCCCTGAGCCACTGAGCCCTGGCCCAGGCCCTGAGCCCTGAGCCCTGGGCCCTGAGCCCTGAGCCCTGGCCCTGAGCCCTGAGCCACTGAGCCCTGAGCCTGAGGCCACTGAGCCCTGAGCCCTGAGCCACTGAGCCCTGAGCCTGGCCCAGGCCCTGGCCCTGGGCCTGGGCCCTGAGCCCTGAGCCCTGAGCCTGAGCCTGGCCCTGGCCACTGAGCCCTGAGCCCTGAGCCCTGAGGCCCTGAGCCACTGAGCCCTGAGCCCTGAGCCCTGAGCCCTGAGCCCTGAGCCACTGAGCCACTGAGCCCTGAGCCCTGAGCCACTGAGCCCTGAGCCCTGAGGCCCTGGCCCTGAGCCAGCCCTGAGCCTGAGCCCTGAGCCCTGGCCCTGAGCCCTGAGGCCCTGAGCCCTGGCCCTGAGCCTGAGGCCCTGAGCCCTGAGCCCTGGGCCTGAGCCCTGGCCCTGAGCCCTGAGCCCTGAGCCCTGAGCCCTGAGCCCTGAGGCCCTGAGCCCTGAGCCCTGAGCCCTGAGCCTAGGCCCTGGGCCCTGGCCCTGAGCCCTGAGCCCTGAGGCCCTGAGCCCTGAGAGCCCTGAGCCCTGAGCCACTGAGCCCTGAGCCCTGAGCCCAGCCCTGGGCCACTGAGCCACTGGCCCTGAGCCCTGAGCCACTGAGCCACTGGCCCTGAGCCCTGCCCTGGCCTGAGCCCTGAGCCTGAGGCCACTGAGGCCACTGAGCCCTGAGCCAGCCCTGGAGCCTGAGCCCTGAGCCTGAGCCACTGAGCCACTGAGGCCCAGGCCCTGAGCCCTGAGCCACTGAGCCTGGAGCCTGAGCCCAGCCACTGAGCCTGAGCCTGAGCCCTGGCCCTGAGCCCTGAGCCCTGAGCCCTGAGCCACTGAGCCCTGAGCCACTGGCCACTGAGCCACTGAGCCTGAGCCCTGAGCCCTGAGCCCTGAGCCCTGAGCCCTGAGCCCTGAGCCCTGAGCCTGAGCCCTGAGCCACAGGCCACAGGCCCTGGCCACTGAGCCACTGGCCACTGAGGCCCTGAGCCCTGAGCCCTGCCTGGGCCCTGGCCTGAGCCCTGAGCCACTGAGCCCTGAGCCCTGAGCCAGGCCCTGGCCTGGGCCAGGCCTGGCCCTGAGCCAGCCTGAGCCCTGGCCCTGAGCCCTGAGCCCTGAGCCCTGGCCCAGGCCCTGAGCCCTGAGCCCTGAGCCACTGAGCCCTGAGCCCTGAGCCCTGAGCCACTGAGCCACTGGCCCTGAGCCCTGAGCCCTGAGCCTGAGGCCTGAGCCCTGAGCCCTGAGCCCAGGCCCTGGGCCCCTGAGCCCTGAGCCTGGCCACTGAGCCCTGAGCCCTGAGCCCTGAGCCCTGAGGCCTGAGCCCTGAGCCCTGAGCCCTGGCTGGCCTGAGCCCTGAGCCCTGAGCCCTGAGCCACAGGCCCTGAGCCACTGAGCCACTGAGCCCTGGCCTGAGGCCCTGAGCCCTGAGCCCTGAGCCCAGCCTGAGCCCTGAGCCCTGAGCCTGAGCCCTGAGCCCTGAGGCCCTGAGCCCTGAGCCCTGAGCCCTGAGCCACTGAGGCCCTGAGCCCTGAGGCCACTGAGCCTGAGCCCTGGGCCCTGAGCCCTGAGCCACTGAGGCCTGAGGCCCTGGGCCACTGAGCCCTGAGGCCCAGGCCCTGAGCCCTGAGGCCCTGAGCCCTGAGCCTGAGCCCCTGAGCCCTGAGCCACAGGCCCTGGCCAGGCCTGAGCCTGAGCCACTGAGCCACTGAGCCACTGGGCCCTGGCCACTGAGCCCTGAGGCCACAGGCCACTGAGCCCTGAGCCCTGAGCCCTGAGGCCTGAGGCCTGAGGCCAGGCCTGAGCCCTGAGGCCCTGAGCCCTGAGCCCTGAGGCCCTGAGCCCTGAGCCACAGGCCACTGAGGCCCTGAGCCACTGAGCCACTGAGCCCTGAGCCCTGAGCCCTGAGCCACTGAGCCCTGAGCCCTGAGCCTGAGCCTGAGCCCTGAGCCCTGAGCCACTGAGCCCTGAGCCCTGAGCCCTGAGCCCTGGCCACTGAGCCACTGAGCCCTGAGCCACTGAGGCCCTGAGCCCTGAGCCACTGAGCCCTGGCCACTGAGCCACCAGGCCACTGAGCCCTGAGGCCCCTGAGCCACTGAGCCTGAGCCCTGAGCCACAGGCCTGAGCCACTGAGGCCCTGAGGCCCTGAGGCCTGAGCCCTGAGGCCCTGAGCCCTGAGCCCTGAGCCCCTGAGCCCTGAGCCCTGAGCCTGAGCCCTGAGCCACTGAGCCACTGAGCCCTGAGCCCTGAGGCCCTGAGCCCCTGAGCCACAGGCCCTGGGCCCTGAGAGCCCTGAGCCCTGAGCCTGAGCCACTGGCCCTGAGCCCAGGCCCTGAGCCTGAGCCCTGGCCACTGAGCCACTGAGGCCACTGAGCCTGAGCCTGGCCACTGGCCACTGAGCCCACTGAGCCCTGAGCCAGCCTGGCCCTGAGGCCCTGAGCCCAGGCCCTGAGGCCCTGAGCCTGAGCCCTGGCCACTGGGCCTGAGCCCTGAGCCTGAGCCCTGAGGCCTGGCCCTGAGCCCTGAGGCACTGAGCCAGGCCTGAGCCACTGAGCCCTGAGCCCTGAGCCCTGAGCCACTGAGCCCTGAGCCCTGAGCCAGGCCCTGAGCCCTGAGGCCCTGAGCCCTGAGCCTGAGCCCTGAGCCCTGAGCCTGAGCCCCAGGCCCTGAGCCCTGAGGCCCTGAGCCACTGGCCACTGAGCCACTGAGCCACTGGCCACTGAGCCACTGAGCCCTGGCCCTGAGCCCAGGCCCTGAGCCCTGAGCCAGGCCACAGGCCACTGAGGCCACTGAGCCTGAGCCCTGAGCCACTGGCCTGAGCCACTGAGCCACTGAGCCACTGAGCCCTGAGGCCCTGAGCCCTGGCCCTGAGCCCTGAGCCACTGAGCCACTGAGCCCTGGGCCAGCCCTGAGCCCTGAGCCACTGAGCCCTGAGGCCACTGAGCCTGAGCCCTGAGCCACTGGCCCTGAGCCCTGAGGCCCTGAGGCCCTGGCCCTGAGCCCTGGCCACTGGCCCTGAGGCCCTGAGCCACTGAGGCCACTGAGCCCTGAGCCTGGGCCCTGAGGCCCTGAGCCCTGAGCCCTGGCCCTGAGGCCCTGAGCCCTGAGCCCTGAGCCCTGAGCCACTGAGCCCTGAGCCCTGGCCCTGAGGCCCTGAGGCCCTGAGCCCTGAGCCCTGAGCCACTGAGCCCTGAGCCCACTGGCCCTGAGCCCTGAGCCACTGAGCCTGAGGCCCTGAGCCCTGAGCCCTGAGGCCCTGAGCCACTGAGGCCTGAGCCAGGCCCTGAGCCACTGAGCCCTGAGGCCCAGGCCCAGGCCAGGCCCTGAGCCACTGAGCCCACTGAGCCCTGAGCCACTGAGCCCTGAGCCCTGAGCCCTGAGCCCTGAGCCCTGAGCCACTGAGCCACTGGCCACTGAGCCACTGAGCCCTGAGCCACTGAGCCCTGCCCTGAGCCACTGAGCCCTGAGCCAGGCCTGAGCCACTGAGCCCTGAGCCCTGAGCCCTGGGCCCTGAGCCCTGAGCCCTGAGCCCTGAGCCCTGAGGCCTGCCACAGGCCTGAGCCCTGAGCCCTGAGCCCTGAGCCCTGAGCCCTGAGCCCTGAGCCCTGAGCCCTGAGCCCTGAGCCCTGAGCCTGGGCCCTGAGCCTGGCCTGAGGCCCTGAGCCACTGAGCCCTGAGCCACTGGCCACTGAGCCCTGGGCCTGAGCCAGGCCCTGAGCCCTGGGCCCTGAGCCCTGAGCCCTGAGCCCTGAGCCCAGGCCACTGGCCTGAGCCACTGAGCCCTGAGCCTGGGCCTGAGCCCTGAGCCACTGAGCCACTGGGCCACTGAGCCACTGAGCCCTGAGCCCCAGGCCCTGAGCCAGGCCTGAGCCACTGGCCAGGCCACTGAGCCTGAGCCCTGAGCCACTGGCCCTGAGCCACTGAGCCCTGAGCCCTGGCCCTGAGCCCTGAGCCTGGCCCCTAGGCCTGAGCCACTGAGCCAGCCTGGGCCTGAGCCCTGAGGCCACTGAGCCACTGAGCCCTGAGCCCTGAGCCCTGGCCCTGAGGCCCTGAGCCCTGAGCCCTGAGGCCACTGAGCCCTGAGCCCTGAGCCTGGCCTGAGGCCACTGAGCCCTGAGCCACTGGCCACTGAGCCAGCCCCAGCCACTGAGCCCCTGAGGCCTGAGGCCCTGAGGCCTGAGCCCAAGCCCTGAGCCCTGAGCCCTGAGGCCACTGAGCCTGAGGCCCTGCCACAGCCTGCCACTGAGCCACTGAGCCCTGAGCCACTGAGCCACTGGGCCCTGAGCCCTGAGCCCTGGCCCAGGCCTGAGCCCTGAGCCACAGGCCCAGCCCTGAGCCCTGAGCCTGAGCCCTGAGCCCTGGCCACAGGCCCTGAGGCCACTGAGCCCTGAGCCACTGCCCTGAGGCCCTGAGCCCCAGGCCCTGAGGCCACAGGCCTGAGGCCCAGGCCTGAGGCCCAGGCCACTGAGGCCCTGAGCCCTGAGCCCTGAGCCCTGAGCCTGAGCCCTGAGCCTGAGGCCCAGGCCCTGAGGCCCAGGCCTGAGGCCACTGAGGCCACAGGCCACTGAGCCCTGAGCCCTGAGGCCCTGGGCCACAGACTGAGAGGCCCTGAGCCCTGGGCCCTGAGCCCCTGAGCCCTGAGCCCTAAGCCCTGAGCCACTGGCCCTGAGCCACAGGCCCTGGCCCTGGCCACTGGCCACTGAGGCCCTGAGGCCCTGAGGCCCCAGGCCACTGAGCCCTGAGCCTGAGCCCTGAGGCCCTGAGGCCCAGGCCCTGAGCCCTGAGCCACTGAGCCTGAGGCCACTGAGCCCTGAGGCCCTGAGCCCTGAGCCACTGAGCCCTGAGCCACTGAGCCACTGAGGCCCTGAGCCCTGAAGCCACTGAGCCACAAGGCCAGGCCCTAAAGGCCCAAGGCCCTGAGGCCCTGAGGCCACTGAGCCCTGAGAGCCTGAGCCCTGAGCCTGAGGCCCTGAGCCTGAGCCTGAGCCCTGAGGCCAGCCAGGCCCTGAGCCACTGAGCCCACTGAGCCACAAGGCCTAGGCAACCCTAAACCCCTAAACCCTAACCCCCTAAACCCTAAACCCTAAACCTAAACCCTAAAAACCCTAAACCCTAAACCCCTAAACCCTAAACCCTAAACCCTAAACCCTAAACCCTAAACCCTAAACCCTAAACCCTAAACCCTACACCCTAAACCCTAAACCCTAAACCCTAAACCCTAAACCCTAAACCCTATACCCTATACCCTAACCCTAAACCCTAAACCCTAAACCCTAAACCCTAAACCCTAACCTACCTAAACCCTATACCCTAAACCCTAAACCCTAAACCCTAAACCCTAAGCCCAAACCTAAACCCTAAACCCTATACCCTATACCTAAACCCCGAAAGCCACCCTAAACCCCTAAACCCATACCCCAAACCCTAAACCCTAAACCCTAAACCAAACCTACACCCTAAACCCTAAACCCCTAAACCCCTAACCCTAAACCCTAAACCCTAAACCATAAACCCTAAAACCCCCCAAACCCCAAAAACCTAAAACCCTAAACCCCAAAACCCTAAAACCCCTCACCTTTAAACACTAAATCTTGAACCCTAAACCCTAAATATAATTAACCATATAACCACAACAAAACAAAAATATCAAAGACCATAGAGTGGGTAATTACCTCGGGAAAGTTTATGGCTTCGAAGATCAGCTTGATAAAAGGGGTTCTTTATGATATTGGCTCTCTAGACATAAAAAGGTTTGTGCGTAGTCATTTTCTTTTGAATCATGTTAAATATAGTCTAAGTATTTAGTTACGGGCGAATGAAATTTTGTAAACTAAATAAATTTGTTCATGCTCTTTCAAAAAAATGTTTTGGTCAAATATAGCTTAAATCAAGTGAATTACCATGGTTTGATCTATTTATGTTCAATTTATGCATTAATTATTTGTCTTGACTTTAAAGTACTATGTGATTTGGTTATTTATTAAATGAATCAAGTTCACATCTTTGGACATGACCTCAATTTTACTTTTTTAATTTTAAGAGTCATTTTGCAGGTTGGTGACTGATTATGTGGCTTGTGTCTTCAACCGGAAGTCTTTTGAAAACCTTGTCAGTTCTTACATTATAATCATTATATATATGCTAGATTCCTATCATTTTTCGCATTTATTCTTGCAATGCATGCCAGTATTTCTTGCTACTTACATTGGAATGTGATTTTGATCCATTATATAATGGTTGGTTCAGGGAAAAACAATTGAAGTTGGTCGAGCACATTTTGAGACAGAAAATACAAGATTTATAATCCTAGATGCTCATGTAAGCATTTTCCTGTTACCTAATCTAATCATGATGCATGTCCTATCATTTAGTATTAGTTTTTGCATGTTCCCATCAATTTCTCTTCAGTATCACAAGAGGCCCTCCTATATTTTGATTTTTGGTCATTCTTGGTTATGCGAAGCATTTGGACAAGTTTTCGTTGGATTATTATAAGCGTTAGTTCTATATGTTACATCATTCTCAATATCTACTATTTCTAAACTCACAGTGCATAAACAAATCTTTGTTCTGTTCAACTTAAAGCCTTTATATTCCTCCAAAGTTCTAATTTATTATTCAATTCATCTTATGTTTTGTCCACAAAGACTATCATCTGCAAATAATATACACTGTGGTATACCCTCAAGAATACTAATATTTGGTTCATCCATAAGTAGTGTATAGAGATATGGACTTAAAGCCAATCCTTGATGCAACTCTATCGTAATGGAAATTCTTTTGTAATTTCTCCAACTCCCTCATACATATCCATAATAGCATTTATGAATCAAATATTCATTCATTTTCTTTCTAGAACCCTCAAGAATACCAAATAACATCTTTAAAACCCTTACCCTAAATCATAAACCCTAAACACGGTTAGACAGCAGGTCCGACGCGGGTCGACTGCAGGTCGAACGCAGTTGGACCGCAAGTCGAACGCGGTTGGACCGAGGGTCGAAAGAGGTTCGACCGCGAGTCGAACGCTGTTCGGCCGCGGTTCCACCACGGGTCGAACGCGGTTCGACCGCCATTTGACCACGGTTTAATCGCGGGTCAAATTCGGGTCAAACGTGGATTGACGCGGGACAAAGGCGGTTTGACCGCGGGTCAAAGGCCGGTCAAACCGCGTTTGACCGCAGTTTGACCGCGGGTCAAAGCGCGTTGGTCAGCGGGTCAAACGCGTTTGCCGCGGGTCAAGTTTGACCGAGGGTCAAAGCGCTGGTCAACGCGGTTTGACCGAGGGTCAAACGCTGGTCAAACGCAGTTTGACCGCGGCTTGACCGCTGGTCAAACGCAGTTTGACCGCGGCTTGACCGCGGGTCAAACGCTGGTCAAACGCAGTTTGACCGCGGTTTGACCGCGGGTCAAACGCTGGTCAAACGCGGTTTGACCGCGGTTTTGACCGCGGGTCAAACGCTGGTCAAACGCGGTTTGACCGCGGGTCAACCGCGGGTCAAACGCTGGTCAAACGCGGTTTGACCGCGGTTTGACCGCGGGTCAAACGCGGTTTGACCGTGTTTTGACCGCGGGTCAAACACTGGTCAAACGCGGTTTGACCGCGGGTCAAACGCGGGTCAAACACGGGTCAAACCCGGTTTGACCGTGTTTTGACCGCGGGTCAAACGCGGTTTGACCGCTGGTCAAACGCTGGTCAAACGCGGTTTGACCGCTGGTCAAACGCCGGGTCAAACGCGTTTTGACCGCGGTTAGACCGCGGGTCAAACGCGGTTTGACCGCGGGTCCAACGCTGTTGGACCGCGGGTCCAACGCTGTTGGACCGCGGGTCGAACGCGGTTTAACCGCGGGTCCAACGCGGTTTGACCGCGGGTCCAACGCGGTTTGAACGCAGTTTGACCGCGGCTTGACCGCAGGTCAAACGCTGGTCAAACGCAGTTTGACCGCGGTTTGACCACAGGTCAAACGCTGGTCAAACGCGGTTTGACCATGTTTTGACCGCGGGTCAAACGCGGTTTGACCGTGTTTTGACCGCGGGTCAAACGCTGGTCAAACGCGGTTTGACCGCGGGTCAAACCCGGTTTGAGCGTGTTTTGACCTCGGGTCAAACGCGGTTTGACCGCGGGTCAAACGCGGGGTCAAACGCGGGGTCAAACGCGTTTTGACCGCGGTTTGACCGCGGGTCAAACGCGGATTGAACGCGGGTCAAACGCGGTTTGACCGCGGGTCCAACGCGGTTGGACCGCGGGTCCAACGCGGTTTGACCGCGGGTCCAACGCGGTTTGACCGCGGGTCCAACGCGGTTTGACCGCGGGTCCAACGCGGTTTGACCGCGGGTCAAACGCGGTCTGACCGGTCCGACCGGGTCTGACCGGTCCGACCGGGCCGGGCCGGGTCCGACCGGGTCGGGCCTGGCAAGGTCCGACCGGGCCGGGTCCGGCCGGGTCGGGCCTGGCCGGTCCGACCGGGCCGGGCCTGGCCGGGTCCAACCGGGTTGGACCGGGTCCGACCCGGTCAGTCCGGGTTGGACCGGGGTCCGACCCGGTCAGTCCGGGTTGGACCGGGGTCCGACCCGGTCCGGCCGGGTTGGACCGGGTCCGACCCTGTCCGGCAGGGTTGGGCCGGGTCCGTCCCGGTCCGGCAGGGTTGGACCGGGTCCGACCCGGTCAGGCGGGGTCGGGCCGGGTCCGACCCGGTCCGGCCGGGTCCGGCCCGGTCCGGCTGGGTCCGACCCGGTCCGGCCGGGTTGGGCCGGGGGTCCGACCCGGTCCGGCCGGGTTGGGCCGGGTCCGACCCGGTCCGGCCGGGTTGAGCCGGGTCCGACCCGGTCCGGCCGGGTTGGTCCGGGTCCGACCCGGTCCGGCCGGGTTGGGCCGGGTCCGACCCGGTCCTTTTCTGTTCGGTTGGACCGGTACTAACTGGTCCGGTTCAGTTGTTTCTGGATTTGGTTCGGTTGAACCGGACCGGGCCGGGCCGGGCCGGGATGGGATAAACTTAATTGGCTTTTTCCTGGGCCTAGTTTGAACAGTTTCCTGTTGGATTCTAATTGGGCTAATATCATTTTGAGTAATTGTGACGAACAAACAATTACCACAATCTCACATAAAAAAAAAATCCTTTATGAGCTGACTTTTCAATTGCTTTAAGATTTCTTCAAACTATATTTCACAACAAAATCAATAAAACATTACTTTAAAAAAATTAAAATATTTAAATATTTAAAATACCTAAAGATGGTTTTAAAAACACCTCACACAAAAAAAACAAAAATAACAATTTATATACAACGTACTTTAAAAAAAATATTAATTGATTACTTTTTAATTAGAGAAAAATATTTTATGTTAAACTTTAGTTTTTTTGTAAAACCTTTGATGGCAACCAATTGACACATAGTATCATATTTTTTTGGACATTTGACATACTTACCATAACTAAAAAAAAATTTGAGACAAGCCTCCTACCCATATGTTTGAAACAGTTATCAAAAAAAATAATGGAACAACAAAATATATATATTAAAGAAAATATGTAATATACCTGAAAAAAAATTCTTGGCATTTAAGATCTTAATCCACCAAGGTCGAAAGGAATAGTTGTTAAGCACCTGGAATTGTGATGAACCAATAGAAGTAATGAATAGTAAAAATGCGCAATAGCAAATAATATTGTTTTTATTATTAAAATTTAACAAAGCAGTTAGCCTAATAGAATGAGAAATTTAAAAAGAAAAAAAAAACCACAAAAAATACCAAAGAATGGACAAGGATTTTGAACCAAAACAAAATAGAAATTCGTCTAGTCTCTTGAATCAAAAAAAAAATAAAATAGAAACTTCGATTTCCCTCGACCAGAGAAAAAACATTGACAAAAAAAATTGAAATATACTTGTTCTTATCTTGTTTAGCTTTTTTTGTTTGATTACGTTGAATATCAACAGCCTAAATTAATAAAAAGCAAACATCTGAAATGCAACAAAAAGGAAAACCAATAAGCCTCAACTGAATCGTAGAAAGTAAAAATAGGAATTATAACAACTCTTTACAACAAAGAAGGAAACAGAAACATCATCACAATGAAAACGGGAACAAACAACAATTACTTGCAATCAAGGATATGATTTCACCTCCAAAGCCGCGAAAGCTCCTTTGACAAAGGAGTTGAAGATACTCTAAAATCAAAGAATTTAACCTAACAAACGAAACTAAAGGGAAACGACTAATCCAAACAATATTTCTTAATCGCAGTTACCTAATCGGTTGAAGTCTAGTCTGGATAAAAGGAGTTCTCTCTTCATTTAATGTTAAGCCAAACAACTATTGGAATACATTATTAGTATGGTACATTATTACCAACCAAGAATTCGTACTCACCCACTGTGCTATAAGAATTGTATTTAATGCTAAGTGAGGGCACCCCATTATGATTTTGGGTGTCAAACCTAAACACTAAACCAGGGCCCGACCAGTCAGACATGATTGAACTGAGGTCCGACCCGATTAGACCGATTCCGGCCCGGTCCAAACCAGTTTGACCGATCTCGACCCGGTCAAACCCGGTTTGACTAGTCCAGTTCAGTCATTTCTGGATTTGGTTCGGTTGAACACAGAACACGGTTGGGCCGGGCCGAACTCAATTGGTTTTTTTCTGGGCCTAACAAGCAAGCTCCATACTACTACAATCTCACAAAAAAATTTCATGTATGAGTGACTTTTCAATTGCTTTAAGATTTCTTCAAACTATGTTTCACCAAAAAATCAATGATAAAACACTACTTTTAAAAAAATTAAAATATTTAAATATTTAAATATTTAAAATACCTAAAGATGGTTTTAAAAACACCTAACACAAAAAAAAAACAAAAATAACAATTTATATACATGTACTTTAAAAAAATATCAATTGATTGCTTTTTAATTAGAGAAAAATGTTTTATGTTAAACTTTAGTTTTTCTGTTTAAACTTTGATGGCAACCAATTTGACACATAGTACCATTTTTTTGGACATTCAACGATAATCACGCGACACAATGCAATAACTAAGAAAAATTTTGGAACAAGCCCCCTACCAATATGTTTGAAGCGGTTATCAAAAAAATGATGAAACCGAAAAAATATATATATTAAAAAAAATATAATATACCTGAAAAAAATTTCTTAGCATTGAAGATCTTAAGCCACCAAAGTCGAAAGACATAGTTGTTGAGCACCTTGCATTGTGATGTACCAATAGGAGTAATGAATAGTAAAAATGCGCAATAGCAAATAAAGGCCATCATTTAGACGAAAAGAAGAGAAGAAACATTATATTGAAAGAAAATCAAAACAAAATCTATGAATAAAGATTCAAGACTTCACTTTAATTGGTAACATTGGTGTGGCAAATTGCCTTCTTTTGGATTGAGACTATAAACTATAACAATTAAAAAAAAAATGTATGAAGTTGTATCAAATATAAATAATACGATGAATCCTATTTGAAAAAAAAAACAAAAACAAAAAAAAACTTAGACTTGCATTAGAGCATCTCCTACCAATCATGTATAGGACTAAAAACAAACATCAAACAAAATTTAGAGTTAACAAAATGAAAAACATTTCACTTGTGCCCATGAAGTTGGTCATAGTAACATCTCCCTAGTATATAACCCATTAGAGCACCAACTAAAGCATACATAACATGCATAAACATCCATCCGATGAAGAAAGACAAAAAATTACGAGGAAGATTTAAAATGCTAAAGCTTAATGGAGATGTATATTATGCTAGACATAAATTACATCTAAAAATACAACTAAGAAGATAAAAATTGAAGGTAAAGACGCTACAAATATCACCAAAATGTTAAAGCTAACCATAAAACCTAGACAACATTCAAAATCAAATAATACCTATAATAGAATGAGAATTTTTTTCGACAACGCATTTGAAAGATAATCAAAACGTTTAATAAAAACTTGATTAACTCGAAAAAAGCACTTAAAAATGTTTACAAACAGAAAAAAAAAACACACACACAAATTAAAAACTAAACATGGGACGTGGGCCTAAAGCGCATGGTACTCTAGCTTGTCGGGTGTCAAACCTAAACCCTAAACCCTGACCCGTGACCCCACACCCTAAACCCAACACCCCACACCTTAAAGCCTAATCCCTAACCCTTAATCACTAAACATGGGACGTGGGCCTAACGAGCGCAATACGCGGGCTTGTGTCAAACCCTCAACCCCAAACCCTAAACTCTTAACCCCCTGACCCTAAAAACCCAAACCCAAACCCCACCCTGAAACCCGAAACCTTGAATCCCCAACCCTTAAACCCCCCGAACCCCCGAACCCTTAAACCCGAAACCCTGAACCCCTATACCCTGAACCCAAAACAGAGCAGATCTAATTATAAAAGCTTAGGCCAATCACGCAATAAAAAGCTAGAGCCAATCACGTAATAAAAAGCCCAAACATAAATAAGGCCGAGAAAACATAAATGATGTCGAATTGCAGATTGGGCAAAAACCTAAAATCCAACTTTAGCACATCACAAAAAACCCAAAACAGAACAACTTAAGGTCCTTATGAAAAAGCCCGAAACAAAATTTAGCTCATTACAAGAAACTCATAATAGTTCATATCTTAGTTTTAATACAAAGCTTGAAGGATCCCTCAACTCATAGACCATTAAAAACAAAATATTAATCATATACGGCTATAAAATAGCAATTAATAGGTTGTAACTTTCAATTATAATTTGAACTTAGATCGCAGATTTTTTGTTTTTATGATAAAATTTAAATAAGCACTTACTTTAATTGAATGATAAATTCTTAAAAAATAATAAACCCCCAAAAAATACCAAAGAATGGACAAGGATTTAGAACCAAAACAAATGAGAAATTTGTTAAGTCGTGGACAAAAAAAAATAAAACTTTGAATTAACCGAGAGAAAAAACTTAAAAAAAAGGAAGAATTGGAATACTTAGTTCTTATCTTGTTTAACTTATTTTTTTGTTTGATTACGTTGAATATCAACAACCTAAATTAATAAACAAACAAACAATATCTCAAATGCAACCAAGAGGAAACCAATTGTGAGGCATTGAAAGTAAGAACAGGAATTATTACATCTTCTTACAACAAAGAAGGAAACAGAGACATCATCACACATGAAAGCAGGAACAAACAATAAATACTTGCAATTAAGGATACGATTTCACCTCCAAAGCCACCGAAGCTCCTTTCACAAAGGAGTTGAAGAAACTCTAAAACCAAATAATGGTACCTACAAAACGAAACTAAAAATATGTATAGAACTCTCCAACTAGAAAGGAAACGACTAATCCAAAACGACTACACAATAGGATCTGTTGTACTTCCCTTAGTATTTATAGAGAGAAAGGAAGAGGAAATAAAGATCAAATTCTTAATCGCAGTTAAGGGCAAATACTTCAATAATAGCAACATTACCAACCAAGAATTGGTACTCGCCCATTGAGGCGGGGCGGAGTACTCAAAGTGCAAACGAATCAGAGTGGAGAAGTCGAGGAGTTGGCAGGCGTGGCATAACATGTGGGTAGATTGGACGCTGGAGTGTGACAGACCCAAGTAACTAATTACCTGCCCAAGAAAAACATTAAAAGCCCACCATGGTTTAAGGGCTTTTTTCGTTAGTTATTACAAGAGAGTCCATTTCAATTAATGTAATAGGTCGCAATTCATAGTTTGGGTCAATATTTGTATTACAGGATCCTAATATGAAAGGAAGCACAAAAGTTTATCTGAATTTATAAAATAAATTTATCTTTATCAATTATCTAGTTGTTCTACATACATTAATCTGAGTTCATTTATTCAGTTTCTCGGATGGTGACTACGCTTCCAACAATGTCAAGTCTCATGAGGCAACCATCCTACCTACGTTAATCTGAGTTCATTTGTAGAAGATTAAGTTACAGAGAACATTTACCAAGGCTCAAATTACAAATTTGTAGAAGAGCAACCAGACACTTGTGAATTAAATAAGGCAACATGTAAAAGAGCTTTAGTCAAAAGATGAGCCTTACTAGTCCAAAGATTAAAACAATCTTATTTTCTCTGGTGAGTATGAGTTCTCTGCATAACAGATGAGTATTTGATAGATGAATCAATTTTACACAAAAGGGCTCAATATTTGATTTGGGTGTTCACACTGTTCAGCGATTCGTGAACCTCAATCCCTTCTCAACATTTGGCTTGGACGAGATCACTTGTCAACAACTGGTTCAGCTTTTCCGAGGAAGAGATTAAGCATTATGATCAACGCCTTCGCTTGGGGTTTCTTGACGAGAGTCGATCGCGAAGGGAAACCGATCTTATTGAAGATGTGAAGTCGTATGCGTGCGAAAGCGAAGAGAGATCTGGCGAGATGAGCGAGATGGTGAGAGGGAAGAGAGCATTTGTTGAAGAGAGCGGGAAGGGTGACGTGAGCTACATCTGGAGAGGTCGTGAGAGTTCAATTAAGATTTTTATGAGAGAGAGGGAGAGGCGCAGGCTAGTGATGTTCAAATCTATTTCAAGGACGATGGCATGTATTTTCTTTGCGTCCCATTTACTTCAATGGACTAGGGGAAAGACAAAAGAGAATAGAGGAGCATCTGAGGGGTAGACTTGGGTTTAAATCTCAATCAACCGTACGTGACATCTCTAAAAAAAAGCTTTTGTTACGTAGCTATAGAATACTAAAAGATATGGAAAGTGAAAAAATAGCTTCAAAAGTTATAACAGTTATGTCACATCTCTTGCTTACTTGGAAAGCAGTATAACGTGAAGTGTGTGACAATGAAAGTGAATCCCTCCGTATCTTTCTTCCTTTTTCTTCCTGAAAAAAAAAAAAAGTCATTCGAGCTGGATTAAAATAATACGACCACGTCATCGGTCGATGGGGGCGGGAAATCATTTTCGGCATGATCGTCACTGCAGTCCTCCTTAGCTAACAAAGGGACAGAGATGAAGCAAAGGAGTCGAGTGCTTGAACACCGTTTGAATGCGATAAGACCACTCAGTGGGCGGAGGCATCGAGGAGACAATACGCGTGCACGTGGTAGATCACGCTTGGAAGTCTTTGTCCTACAGTCAGCATATAGGCTTTGGCAGGTGTACATAATTTAGTCCATTTAATTATACTGTTGTTGTTTTTACTTGTAAAGGGTACTCATTCCGTCCAGGATGTACATAAGCCTCTATGCTTCTCTAAGAAATTAAATACAGAATTTAGTCATCTTTTACACCAAAAAAAAAAAATCTTTAACAAGTGAAGTCAGATAGCTAGCATGGTTTTCTACACAAACAAATTGAGCAATCTGAGCGAGGGTGATAGCAGGGTAGGAGAGGCAACATAAGAGCATGGTAGAGGGGCCGCCGACAGCTAGCATGGCATTCACGAGCGCCCAGAGTTGACGCACAAGATTGAGAGAGGAGAGCTCTACTGTGGATGAAAAAGAAGGGCTGAGAGAGGTGTACGGAGCCATGAGAGGGTAACTGGAACAGGGAGATTAATTGGATCGCATTAGAAGAGCTGGATCAAGAAGAAATGCATTAAAACAAGAACTAAAATTTTTATGTTTTGTGGAAGTTAAGCAAACTTCGACTAAAACTTCGTCTATGCTAGAAATATACTTAAAACTCGGAATATCCTCCGATGACATGTGTTTTATGCGTTATTGTTGGATGATTAAGTATATTTCTAGCATCTCCATGAAGAAACTTGAGTTTTCTAACATTTAAAGTGAAATTTCCTAAACTTTCGTACACCAACGAATTTTTTGTCAAACTTTCATTATTGAAGTTAACTTCATCGAATTAATTTCGAGTTTTAAGTGAGTGAAGTCAAATGTAAAGTCAAAGTTTTGAACCTTGAACACATCTAACAATATAGGGTAAGAAATGTAGAGATCAAAGTGGAGAGCCAACCTAGGACTTGACACAAATCCAAGACCCCCACCATCATTGCTCCAAATCCAGTTGAAACAGCTTGATTGAGGCTCCCCGTGCCCGGTCTACTAGATCCTTAAAAAATTTCCCTAAAAATCCAAGGATTTCCTCTTTTTTCCTCCATTTTCTCCTCTCTTGCTCTCACTCAAATATGAATATTAGAGAGGGGAAAGATCTCATCTCGCTCTCTTTTTATATCCCAGCTTTAGTCTCTCCTCGAGATTTGCACCAATCAATCCCCCTAATTCATCTAGTGGATCATATTTTCTATTAAGTTGGTGCCACATTATTAATTGATTTAAAATCATAGTCTAAGTTCTTATCCACTACACCATCTATAAATGGATCTAATGCTCATAATTTAAATTTTCTATAGCGTAGGCTTATTTGTTAACCTCAAAAGCCAAAGTTAATTAGCATCATTTTACATAGGTTAGCTAAAAATTTATTCTCAACTTATTTAATGCAGTTAAGCTACATAAATCCTCATTAATCTTAACGACGCATATCCCTTTTTGCGCGCGCCTCGATGTAACACTCTCGACCTCCAAACGTGCGCAAGTCTCACCATGCAAGTCTCGAACTAACGCGCGATACATACATTTAAATTTTACACAAAATATACATGCACCACACAAACATAACAAGTTTACCTTGGCTTTCGAGCCTGACATATCGACCGAGCTTAACACGTTAGCCGAATTATGAGTTGCTAATCCTTGTTTTTAGGGCATAATATAGTTTAATTAATTCGGGTCAATACACAGAGTTCTCTAAAATGCCAACGCAAGTTGAAGTTCCCTCTCCCAAACTTATAACCTTTGTATTTCTTTTCAAGTAGTTAATTGGGATTATTCCCTTAGTTCACACATTTTCAAGTAGTCCATGTTGAACATTTTCAAAATAAATGTTTAGTCCCACATTGGTTAGGAACTTCAAGTTTAAAAAGTATATATGTACTCTTGCACCATAGTGTGTGTAAAATAAAATACAAGTGCTATGCAAGGTGAGACACACGCGGCGCATTTTAGGCGCTTTTATAGGTGCACTTGACACGTGCGTGTGCGCACAAATGTGTGTAAGCTAACCATTGGTAAAACTTTTTATATGTAATCTCAAAAGATGTACTGACAAGTAGTAAAAAATACTCCACCTGGTACAAAAAATATATAACTTTTTGCTCAAAACATAAATATTATAAGTACATCTTTGTACAACAAACTCAATTTCCCTTCCGCCTTCATCCCCATCAATTCTAACCAAATGCTCATTTCCCCCAACTCTAACTGCTTCCCAAACTCGAACAATCAAACACGTTTACCTCCATTGCGTATATACAACCTTGAATGCCCCCTACTGTATGCATCACTCACTATACATAAACGTACATTCCAAAGCCTTTGAATCGCTCTTTTTTTTTTTGGTCAGCTGAATCACTCCTTACCATACAACATTCACATTCAAGATACAACTGAAGCCTACATCAGAGACTTCGCATTCGACAGGTGTGGACTCTGGCCCGATTCATTCGTTTTGACGAAAGGATTTCCAAAAGCATCCACATCAACAACTGCAGTGTCGCCAGGCTTGCAGTCCCCACTTAGAAGTGCTTCACTCAATACATCTTCAATAAGTCGAGTAATCGCACTCCTAAGTGGTCGAGCGCCATAGCTAAGGTCGTACCCTTGCTTGCATACCAGCTCTATCATTACTTTCGATACCTCAAGACCAATCCCCAAGGACATCACTCTCTCCTTCACCTCCCTCAACATCATGTGCACAATCTCCACCAACTGAAACAAGAGCCAAATGATCACATTACGTCGAATTATGTATGCAACAGTTTTGATCTTCACAAGAAATAGTACTGAAAAGTAATTACAAATAAAATAAAATAAAAACGCATTTGTTATTAAATCTTTCACCAAATAGTTTACCAAAAAGTCCCCAAATACGTAATTCCAAAGTGGTTCAGTCGTGGATGCCCGACCTATCTAACCACTACTTTGCTTTGCAAGATGACCAAGTACCTAATTTCTGAGACCCCCTTTTAGTTATCCATCTCCAGCAGCAACTCAATATCCTTTCCATCAACGTCAATTACCCTTTCTCCCTTCTAGCTTTTTTTTCATGATTTTTCCTTTTTAACTTATTCTAATGTAGATTGGTGAATGTAATCATGCAAACAACTTTTTAACTTAAACTCACAAGGTAATAGGTTGCACCTCTACAAACAATTTTTTCCTCTTAAGGGAAGTAATTTAAAGCCAAATTGATTAAAATATCTTAATCTTTTACAACTTTTGTTACTATATCTTAACTTTTCTAAACTTTTTATTATACCCTAAACCCCAAACCCCAAACCCCAAAACACCATGCCCCGTTCCCCTAAAACCCCCAACCCCCCAACCCCCCACCCAAAACCCTAACCCCATTAACCCTAACCCATTCCCCCTAACCCTCTTACCCAATACCCTAGTCCTTCAACAATAACCCTCTTCAATACCCTTCCTTCAGCAAAAATCTTCAATTCCTGAAACTTCAAACCCCAAGCACCACGGAGCTCCAAACTTCATACCCCTAAACCATTAACTCAAAGCCGCATTCCCTACACCCTTCAAACCGTAAACCCTAACACCAACTCCTTTGAAAATACGCTGAAAATAATTACAACCAAAGTCCAAATTGATAAACATAAAGGTCTTTATTAACCTGTACGCTATCGCCCTTAATTTAAATGTCGATTGGTTCCGATAGTTATTAACTCTGTGACAAGAAAATGAGTTCACGATACACATTAATAAAAGTGCTTGCGCAGGAATTAGGCAAGCCCATTAGTCACCATAATCATTGGACATGAATTGCAAGTGTGAAAGACATTGGCCTTATACACAGTATACACACAGGCCTAACGCATAATTTTACAGGTATGCAGCGTAGTGTACTCAGATTGTACGTGAAACATTCTAGGTTCGTATGCTAAACGTACACATAAAAATACCCACGTTGTAAGACGTAAATACATGGGCCACACATGGTTTACACGCTGTTCAAATGTGGGTTATACGCAATGTACGAGTAATCTACTTGGTTCGTACACGAGTGTTACGCGATCGTACCAGTAAATATAGGCGGCTTTTATGCAGATTATACAAAAAATACGCAGTTCGTATGCAGCTTATAAATTTTGTACGTACAAAATTATACGACGATCGTACATAATTCGTACCTGAATTGTACACGGCTAGAACCCGGGATATACGCAGTTCGTACGCGGCTGATACGCGGTTCGTACCCGGCTGATACGCGGATCATACGCGAGATATACACGTTAAGTACGCCGCTGATACGCGGTAAGTACGCGGCGGATACACGGGAAGTACGCGGGATATACGCGGCTGATATTGGGAAGTACGAGGCTGATACGCGGTTCGTACGCGGCTGATACGTGGTTCGTACGAGGCTGATACGCAGTAAGTACGCGGGATATACGCGGATCGTACGCGGGATATATGCTGATCGTACGCGGCATATAAGCGGGAAGTACGCGGCTGATACACGGGAAGTACGCGGGATATACGCTGTAAGTACGCGGCTGATACGCGGGAAGTACGCGGCTGACACGCGGTAAGTACGCGGTAAGTACGCAGCTAATACGCGGGAAGTACAGGGCTGATACGCGGAAAGTACGCGGCTGATACGCGGGAAGTACGCGGCTGATACGCGAGAAGTACGCGGCTGATACGCGGCTGATACGCGTTAAGATACGCGGTAAGTACGCGGGATATACGCGGTAAGTACGCGGGATATACGCGGTAAGTACGCGGCTAATACGCGGTAAGTACGCAGGATATACGCGGTTGATACGCGGTAAGTACGTGGCTGAAACGCGATAAGTACACGGCTGATACGCGGTAAGTACGCGGCTGATACGCGGTAAGTACGCGGGATATACGCGGTAAGTATGCGGGATATACGCGGCTAATACGCGGGAAGTACGCGGCATATACGCGGTAAGTACAAGGTAAGTACGCGGCTGATACGCGGTAAGTACGAGGGTGATACGCGGTAAGCACGCGGTAAGTAAGCTGCTGATACGCGGTAAGTACGCGGCTGATATGCGGGAAGTACGCGGTAAGTACGCGGCTGATACGCGGCTGACACGCGGTAATACGCGGCTGACACGCGGTAAGTACGCGGCTGATAGGTCGGACCGGGTCAGACCGGGTCGGACCGGCGGCGGTTGGACCGGTCGTAACTGGTCCGGTTCGGCCTTTTTTCGTTACGGTTTGGTTCAACCGGGTCGAACTTTTTCGGCCGGACCGAACACAGTTGGGCCGGGCCAATATTAATTGTCTTCCTCCTAGGCCTGATTTGAACACTTGTTTATTGTTGCCTTGTAATTGGGCCGGTTAAATTGGGTTTAGGGGCCCAAAATATTCACATTTTCAGCTGTTTTTTAGGTTTCTTTGCAATACTTTCACGTTATGCCCGACTTTCCTGGGCAAGGCTTTACGTGGCACATTAGGGACTCATAAATGGCAGACAATAATAAAATTATGTAACACGAAATATATGTTTCTGTTGTTAAATTAGTCATTTATAAAAAAATAACTAATTATTTCGATTCGGACAGATTTGGAAACAATGATGGCTCGGCTGGTCGGACGTTGGATGAACGGGCACCAAGAACAGAATCTTATATGGTGGAATGAAATTGGTTTCAATGTAAGGAGAAAGGGACTGTAATTTTATAGTTCTTTTATTTAAAGAGTATCATTAAAATTGTTTTTCTTCAAAAGTATATTTTTCAAGTAAGTAAAAAGGAGTCAAGAGGTCGGCCTTTTAAAATGCGACAAGGAAATGAAGAAAAGATGGGGAACCACCGCTATGCTATAGTCATTCGATTCTGGGTTAGGTTTTTGAAATTCAAAAATATTGAAAAAAATAATACTTCTACCCAAGAAAGAAAAATCTAAAAAAAGTTACCACTTAACAATGATAAAGCTGAAAAATAGTTTACCCAAGAAAGAAAAATCTAAAAAAAGTTACCGCTTATGGATGATAGAGCTGGAAAATAGTTTACAGAGCGCAAGACGCAAATCCAAGGTCTGGGACAAAAGACTAAAAAATTGAAATCCGATCTCGCACGAAAATGAGCTGTTACGCACCTAAGACGCAAAAAATACAATGAAATTATTTTCAGACATTAATCGCAACAAAAAAGACATCAGATCTACAGATCGAAGTGTAAAAAGCACTTGTAAAACTTAGCAACCCATTCGTCATATGCAAAACTTAACAATTGGAGAACAAAAATTCTATAGTTTTTTTTTTAAAAAAAAAACACAAAAGTCTTTACCGATAAAACTTTTTTCCATGAAAATGAAGGTTTAGCAAAACTAGGATATATAAGCAAAAAGATCGGCAAAAAATGGCCTAGCAGCCAAAATAAATCAAGCAAGCACGCACGAAATTAAAGATCCCCAAACATAAGGCAAAACACAAAAAGCTCCCTAAAACATAAGGAAAGCCACTTAGATTAGAACTCTTAACCAAGATTGAAAACATCGAATTTCAAACCTAGTATCCCAAAGCACCAATTCCAGCACAATGCAGAAACAACAAAATAACGAAAAAATACTCTGCATAATTACATATTCCAACGAAATCTAACCCTAAAATATCAAAAGCCACATCTTCTATTAACCGATATATACATGTATATATATGTACCTTCCATCGAAATTATAAAAGGTAGCATAAAAATCTACAGATCTACGACAAATGAAGAACATCTAATCCTAAAGATTCAAACACAAAATAAATCATCCAAACACCGATCTCAACAACTTCAAACGAAAAATCCAAGGAAACAAAAATAAATTTTTAGATCTACTACTTTATTTGACAAATGAAAATTAAATCCTAGAGGTCGAAAAACAGGTTATAAAAACACTCATCCCGACATCTTCAAACTAAATACGCGATAACAAACATAAATCTACAGACCTACCAGTCCAAAAAACATGCAAAGAAGAAAAATCTACCGCTACTCATCAAAAATCAAGTCATCTCAACCAGAAATCGACAAAATAAAATGAGCGACAGAACTAAAGCAAAAATCCATCCCTAAACAAAACTGAAGTAAAAGTCCTTCGCAAAAGGAACACACGCAAAGTAGACACCTACTCAGGGTCTCCACGTAAACCAAAGAGAACAAAAACGAGGACACTCCCATACCAGTAGCTCGGCATCCACTAGAAAGCACAAGCCATGCCCCATGCAAAGAAGAAATGACGAAATAAGAAGATCATCTCTAGATAGTAATTATAGTGGTCGAGCAACTCAAATGACAAACATCAAAACATCAAACGTCAATATATTTGGAGCATAACAGTAGTAAATCGAGCCACTCAAACCAATTTAATCTCTATTGCATTTAATGTCGTCTCGAGCCACTCAACATGAATAGCCTGCATTTAATGCTAAGTGACGGCTTGTCAGCTAGCTACTGGTATGGGAGTAAAATATTAGTATCATATATAAGCCACTCGACATGAATAGCCCCGTCTCTTTTGCATTTAATGCTAAGTGACGGCTTGTCAGCTAGCTACTGGTATGGGAGTAAAATAGTAGTATCATATATATATATATATAGAAAGATTTGAATGGAGAGGCAGATCGATAGAAAGATTTGAAGAGCCTACCAACGACTTTTGAAGTGACTACGAAGTGATTAAATTTTTTTTTTTTTAGGAACAAAGTGATTGAATGTTAAGGTCTTATGATGACATAAAGATTGTAAAATAATAGTTTTATATATATATATACTAGTTTCAAGAGCGTCTTTATGCACGATTCCCGATTCGACATTTCAGGAATTAATTTTTAAGAATTTATTAACAAAGTTTAAAATTGTAATTAAAATTTAAAAATTAGAAATACAAGTATTTTTTTTAGCTTATCAATATTCTCTAATGTGATTGAAATAAGATGTAAATGAAAAAATAAGCTAATCATGCTAGTACATTACTTCCTCAAAAAAAGTATATTGGATTGATGAGAATGAGTTCATGATTGATTTGGAGATAAAGAAAAAAAAACGCATAATGGATTAATAAAGAGTTAGAGTTTGATTTGGATACAAAAGAAAATGTTGATTTGGAGATAAAAGAAAAAAGAAGTATGGGCAAATAGGTAAATTTCACTACTACTCAAAAATTTGTGATTCGTGCTTTTATATATATGATAGATATATATATACTAGTTTGAAGACGTGTTACGCACGATTTTCCCGCTCGCTTTGCTCGCGGGTATTAATTTCTAAAAAATTATTAATAAAATTTAAAATTGCAATTAAAATCTAAAAATTAGAAATACAATTATCTTTTTTAGCTTATCAATATTCTCTACTGTGATTGAGATAAGATGTTAATGGGAAAAAAACTAATCATGATAGGACATTACTTCCTCAAAAAAAAAGTGTATTGGATTGATGAGAATGAGTTCATGATTGATTTGGAGATAAAAAAAAAAAAGGTGTAGTAGATTGATAAGGAGTTAGAGTTTGATTTGGATACAAAAAAAATGTTGATTTGAAGATGAAAAAAAAGAAGTATTGGCAAATAGGTAAATTTCATTACCACTCAAAAATTTGTGATTTGTGCTTTTATATATATATATATATATATATATATACATACATACATACTAAATTTAAAGGCTGAAGTCATCCGAGACAAAATAGGAGGTCAGAAACTACTTAAAAACTACTAGATCTCAATACAATATATAATTCTTTGCCTAAAAAAAAAAATAAGTTATTTCTAACAGAAATCCCCTGTTTAAATAGTTGCAATTTGCATGTATGAGATGAAGTTAGAATTTATATGAAGGAATATTCAAGTTAGAATTTATAAAAAATAAAAAAAATGTTTATGAGTGAGTACTTTAGGGTAGCACCAATTGATACAAATATAGAATAAAAAATATAGAAATTCAAAGACAAGTAGGTGTATCGCCAATTGATACAAAGATTAGGGAATGGCGGTTGCGATGATTTCGTCACCGCAAAGACGGCCTACAAATGCTCCAATTAGAAAACTTGACTCAATAGAAATTGTAGAAATTCGACGAGGTAGGGCATATCAAAATTAACATGAGATGCATTAATTAAGAGGAATTCGAATGGTTTGTAAAGCTCATCATCAATTGCACTTAATCGAGCACAATGGAAAAGTTTGATCCATGTAGCCGACCTCAGTTAATTTGGGACTGAGGTTATGTTGATGTTGTTGTTGTTGTTGTTATTAATAACAATATTGTTGTGAGTACTTTAGGTTTAAGGTAGCGGCTTTACCAAAATGCGAAGGCAATATAGTGCCCATACCCCAACTTATAACCCACTTAATACTCACTTGGATACATGATGTGCGACTATCCTTAACACTCCCCCTCAAAGTCCCTCTCGCTTGCTTTTTCAACTAGCTCAAGATCACGAAATAGTTCGACTAGTGTTGTTTGTGTTTGGGGACCAAGGAGAGTTCAGTAGAGCTTGATCAGTTGGTTTCACCGCTTAGGTGTACATTTTCAAAATTAATAAATCTACTTAGAGTCATGAGTCCGGATTTATAAGAAGGTTTTTAAATATTTTGTAAATATTTAAGGGGTATAATAGAAATTTTACAAGTGATTTTGGTTGTTTCATTAATTGCTCGAGGGTGTATTTAAAATTAAAAAAAAAAATTAAATACGGACTTATGAGTCCAAATAACACTACCCTTTCAAAATATGCCTTCAATTCAAGCAAATAATTGTTTAGAGGCAAAACGTCTTTTTGAAGCGCATTGATATCGTAACTTCGATTATTATGTTTGTCTTGATTACCTCACGCCTGCTTGCCTTGATTTGCTCACGTGGCCAAAAAGTCGTCAGTTGGCAAATTAAATGATATGTGTATCAAAAGTATAGAGCGTTGGTCACCAAAGAATTGATGACAAAAAAATAAAAAACCATGCAATTTTTAATGCAAAATCCCAAGATTTCTATGCTTCCACAGTTTTGAACATGCCATAATATTGATGTTCGAAATGTATATTGAAGATTGATAGCACCTATGTAGCAAGCCTTACAAGACGCGTGTATGTGCACCTCAATTATTTATAAAAGTACCACAAAATACATATAAATTAATACGCATTTTGGGTGCCCTCATAAACAATTGGGATGCACCTAGCGCTGCATTTTTTTGGCAACTCATCATTTTATCTGTAAACTTAGTGTTTTTTTTTATGTTTTTAGTCCCTGGACTTTTATTAATACACATTTAATCATTGAGCTTTCACAAAAATTTACATTTAGTCATTCCACAATTTAAAGTGTCGAATGCTAGCGATATGAGTAACAGAAATGCCGCATGACTAGTCAAGAAGATTAAAATGACTTACATTACTGAACCGAACAACTTATATAAACTAACAACTTATATAAAGTAACATAAACAAATTTAAAGTTTAAGAACCAAAAGCATAAAAAATTAAAAAAATTCAAGGACTAAATGTACAACAATGAAAGTTCAGAAACCAAATTTATACTAATAAAAGTTCAATGACTAAAGCATAAAAGACTCAAAGTTCAAAGAACACAGAAAATTTTTTTTTTGCCTTTTCTTTTTCTTTTTTTCTGAAACAAGACACTATATTATGTACCAAAATTAGCCACAGCTCTGTCTCATGTCATAATAGCTGCTGGACATACAATCTTCGCTATCACCTTTGAACCACTTCAATGACTATATCATGAAATGCCATTTAGCATCCTTCTCTCATCTACTATTTGAGATACTAGCAAAAAGAATGGTTCCTGAACTGTAACTCAACATTTGGTAATTGAATTTAGAATGCTCAAATACTGACAGATCACCTAAGGTGGCGAAAGCTCCTCCCTCTTCTAGAATCAGACACTCCATTATATGTTTCAAACCAATGGCCTGGAAAGAGTCATAATTAGAGAACAAAAAAAGTCTTGCACAGCACAACCATAAACAACAACAACAAAAATGAGGTTATTTCACCTAAAAGCAGACCCAAAGTAGCTACCAAATAATATTAAGCATAAGTGTTTACCAGAAAATAAGATAAACTTTTCTACCCGAAAAAAAAAAAAAAAAACAAAACAAGATAAACTCTCCGAACCCTATAAATGACATAAACTACATTGAAATGATTATTTGTTAAGAAAATAACAACACTATTTACCTCAATAGAGGCTAACAGTGACGATTGGATAACATGAATGCCAATTTCGCGCTCCGTAGTGCCACTCTTCACCCATAACAACACTATTCGTGTTGTTTATTGTTGGAACAAATTTTTTCGAACAAAAAATACAATATGAGAATGGAAGAACCAACCAAATCTTTTAGACAAGATTTCTCTCTTCTAGTCAAAACCGCGAATACACATTGAAAAAATCAAAACTTGCCTTCAGGATACAATCAAGTCTCTAATGGTTATTGGATGATGTGTTCGTAACGCAACTCCAACTAAGAACACTCTTTGAAGAACTTTTGAGCGAATGATGTTTTGACTCAAGAACAATCATAATTGACTCTTTGATTCAAAGACTTCGTGATTTCAATGTTTTTCCAATATGTTTAATGCATTGTTGAACTCCTTGTTTTATAAAAAAAAAAAATAAGGGATTTAGGGCATCTCCAACCCAACAACACTAAAAATAGTGATCACTAACACTAACACTATTCATATCTATTTTGATCTAAACAATGACACTAACACTATTCACGTCTCCAACCCTTCAATACTATCTTTTATACTATTTACTTTTTGTCATTGTTTTATTCAATTTAACTTTTAATCTAAAAATAATTAAATTATAAAGATGACTTTAAAAAATATAAAAACAAAAAAAGAATAAAAAAATAAAAAAATAATGAATAATGAATAATGATAGAATAGGTGAATAGTGGAACTATTCACTCAACGCCATCCCTGCCATTCCACAGGGATGGCGTTGAAGTTTTAGCACTCCATCGGAATGCCAAAACTTTATTACTATAGCTCCACCAGTGCCAAAATAGCGTTGGTTGGAATTGGTCTTAATGTTTATCCACAAAGAGGTGACTTTTAGTGCGAATGGGTGCGAAGAAACGAACAAAAAACAAACTAAAAAACACCCAAAAAAAGCAATTTTTCATTTTGGGCGCTTCAGCGCCAAGAGACAGAGAGCTTCTGGTGTTGGGCGCTAAATCTGGCGTTGTAGCGCCAAACTCAACGCCCAACAACATTGACCCTTTTTAAAAAAATCCTATATTTTTTATTCTTTTTTATTTTTGTACTCTTTTATCTTTAAGAAAAGTAAAATAAAATGATCATAAAAAGTAGAATAGTGTAAAAGATGGTGTTCATAGGTTAGAGAGGTAAATAGTGCTACACCCTAAACCCTAAACCCTAAATCCTAAAACCCTAAACCCAACCCCTAACCCCCTAACCCACTAACCCCTAACCCCTAACCTCATACCCATACCCTATACCCTATACCCTATACCCTATACCCTATACCCCCAAACCCCCTAACCCAAAACCCCAACCCCCTAAACCCTACCAAACCCCTAAATCATATATCATAAAACCCCATTCCCTTAACCACTAAACCCTAAACCATGCAGAATACACGCAAGCCTAACGCACGCCATTTACATATATGGTGCATAGTGTACACAATTTGTGCGTCTAACATACTCGGTTCGTATGCTGAAAGTACACGTGAAAATACCCATATCGCATGAAGTAAATACATGGGCCAGACATTGATTATACGCAGGGAGTACACAGGAAATACACCTGCAGAACTCGCGGAATACGAGGTTCGTTCACGGGAAGGACGCTGGAATGCACGATTCGTACAGTAATCGTACCGGTTCGTAGGCTAATTATTTGGGGCTTGAACGTGGACATGACGCGGAAAAACACGGTTTGTACACGTATCAAACGAGGGTCTGTACCTGGTAAATACACCGTTAGGATGCAGTTCGTACACGTATTATACAAGGAAATAAGCGGTTCGGACGAGGTTCGTACAAAAAATACGCTGTTCGCACGTGTAATATGCGATTCGCCACGGTTCCTATAGGTATAATACGCGGTTCAAACGCGTATAATATGCGATTCGGATGCGTATAATATGCGGTTCGGAGGCGTATAATACACGGTTCGGGCGTATATATAAAGCGATTCAGACGCGTATAATACGCGAAAGATACGCGTTTCGCACACGGGTCATACGCGGCCGGTACGCTGTTTATACACGGTTGATACGCTGTTCGCACTAGGTTCGTACACGTATAATAAACAATTCGCACGCGGAAAATACGCGGTTCGCACGCGAAAAATACTCGTTTCTTACGAAGTTCCTACAAGTATAATACGCGTTTCAGACGCGTGTAATACGCGAATGATACGGGGTTCGCACGCGGAAGAAACGCGATTCGAACGCGGTTCACACAAGAATAATACGCGGATGATACCCGGTTCGCACGCGAGTCGTACGCGGTTTATACGCAATTTGTACGCTTCTGATACGCGGTTGATACGCACGCGATTCACACGCTTCCGATACGCACGCGGTTCGCACGCGTAGAATATCCGGGTCGGACCGGACCAGTCGTAACTTGTCCTGTTCGGGTCGCCCTTTTCTGGTTTTGGTTCGGTCGAACCGGGCCGAACCTTGTTGGGCCGAATCGAATAAGGTTGGGCCGGGCTGGGCCGGTAATAATCGTCTTATTACTGGGCCTCAATTGAACACTTATTGGCTTTATTCGGCCTGTTAAATCGGTTTTATGGGGCCTAAAATATTTTTATTTTCAGCCGACAGTGGGAGAGAAAAGCAAAAAAGAACACCACTAAGAATGACAACTCTTGGGCCCTATTGGGCCCGTCACATGTAATGAGGGTATAACGGGCCAAATACTTGGGCTTTACCAGGCACATTAGGGAGCTGGTTCGATAATCATTCAAACAAAAATATGATGATACATCGCTTATAACAGATTATAACATAAAGACGACAAATAAAAAAAAATCGTGAAGACTTGTTAAGGGTTTTCACTTCACATTTCCAAAACATTAAAAACAATTTTAAAAGAAAACGAAATAGCTAAACTGTCAAATTTCCGAAAAAAAATAATATCATACGTACTAGCACTCATAAACGGAAGTGGACAAAATGATAAAATTATGTAACATCCAATATACGCATTTGTAGTTAAATAATTATTCATTTATAAAAAGTAACTAATTGTTTCGATTCGAACCGATTTGGAAACAGTTGCTTTTTCCAAGTACAGAAGAATCTAATATGACATGAAATTGGTTCGAATGTATTACTTAACGACTGTAATTTTAGAGTTCTTTTATTTAAAGAATACCATAAAAATTGTTCTTCTTCCAAAGTGTATTTTTAAATAAGTCAAAAGGAGTTAAGAGGCCCGCCTTCCTAAATGCTGATTAAATGGATTGTGTATAATACTTCCACTGAAAAAAGAAAATCTGAAAAAGGTTACCAGGAAGGTTGTCATTTAAAAAATGTGCACAGTTAGTGATTCAATGGATCGGACTTATTGGAGGAAAAAAGCTCATTTAACGCACATTTAGTGATACAATAGATTGGAGGAATATAAAGTGGTCTAAGGGGGACTAACCAACTACCTGGTCGACTCCTTATATGACATAACAATTGTTTTGTGAGTGAGAGAATAAAATGAAAGAGACAAGGAAATGAAGAAGATGGGGAACTACCGCTATGCTATGGTGATTGGATTCTGGGTTCGGTTTTGGAGATTTAGAAATATTTAAAAAGTACTGCTTCTACCCGAGCAAGAAAAATCTGAAAAAGGTTACCCCTTACCAGTTACCAAGAACGTCATCATCAAAAAAACTCGCATGCAACAACTGAACCGGAAAATAACTTACCAATGATAGAGCTGAAAAATAGTTTACAGCGTGCAAGACGCAAATCCACCGAGGTCTTGGACAAAGTACTAAAAAATTGAAATCCCATCTCGCACGAGAATGAGCTGTTGCGCACCTAAGACCCAAAAAATACGATGAAATTCTTTTCACAGACATTAATCGCAACAAAAACAATATCAGATCTACAGATCGAAGTGCAAAAAAACACTTATAGTGAGCAACCTATTCGTCATATGCAAAACTTAACAATTGGAAAACAAAAATTCTATGAAATAAAAACACCCATCCCGATATCTTCAAATTAAAAACGCAGTAACAAACATAAATCTACAAACCTACTAGTCCAAAAAACATGCGAATAAGAAAATCTACCGCTACTCATCAAAAACCAAGTCATCTAAAAAAAGCGATAAATGCCACGTACCATCACAACAATCTCAACCAGAAACCGACAAAAGAAAATGAGCGACAGAACTGAAGCAAAAATCCCTCCCTCAACAAAATTGAAGTAAAAGTCCTTCGCAAAGGAACACACGCAAAGTAGACAGCTACTCATGGTCTCCAAGTAAACCAACGAGAACAAAAACAATGACACTCTCATACCACCAGTAGCTCGGCATCCACTAGAAAGCACAAGCCACGCCCCCATACAAAGAAGAAATGACGGAATGAAGAAGAAAAACGTCATCTCCACGTAGCATTATATTTGAAGCATAATCGAGCCACTCAAATGTCAAACATCAATCATCAAACGTCAATATATTTGAAGCGTAATCGAGCCACTCAAACGCTAACTTAATCTCTATTGCATTGAAACCACTGGAATCTGGAAGAAGATGTCCATATTTTTTAGTTTGCCATATTGGGAGGTATGATACTAAGTAAATGTGTAAAAATTTCTTTAATTATTTGAAATTGCATTAAACTATTCATCGTTCTTTTCAGCACTTGGTTTTACGCCACAATTTGGACATTATGCACATCGAGAAGAATGTTTGCGAAAGCATTATTGGCACAATTCTTGATATAAAAGGTAAATCAAAAGATGGACTTAGTTCACGAAAGGATTTGGAAAATATGGGAATTCGGCGAAGATTGCATCCTCAAGTTCGTGGGAGTCGAATATATCTCCCGGCAACATCATTTAGACTTTCTAAAGTGAAAAGCATATATTTTGCCAAAGATTGTCAAATATGAAACTTCCAGATGGTTATGGATCCAATTTTGCAAATCATGTATCACTGAAGGATTGCACCATTGTAGGTCTCAAATCTCATGACTGTCATGTTCTAATTCAACAATTGCTATCTGTTGCTTTAAGGGGACTTCTACCCAAAGGACCTCGGATTCCAATATTTCGATATCGTAATTTTTTTAATGAACTATGTCAAAGAGTTGTAGATAAAAATAAACTCTTGGATCTTGAGAATGGAATTGGGGAAACTTTATGCATGTTAGTTCATTTTTCGATATTATGGTTCATTTACCAATCCACTTGGCAAAGGAAGCTCGCTTAGGTGGATCGGTCCAATAGCGGTGGATGTATCCATTTGAAAGATATATGAAAAAGCTAAAAAGTTATTGTAAAAATCGAGCAAGGCCAGAGGGATGCATGTCAGAATGTTACATTGCCGATGAGTGCGTGCGATTTTGCAGTAGAAAGTTGGAACTGTGACGACCCCAATTTTCCATAAATTGAACCCGCCCGGCCTAAGCCCACGTGGACCCCCGAGCCAATCAATGTCCTCGAGATTCATGCAATGCGCATCTCGAGGTAAACTCAACAACCGAGCAGCGCGCATCTTGAGGCACCAACCTCGCCTCATTTTCAAATCTCAATACCCGCGCTACACGCAACACGAGGCATATCCAATGTCGGCACGTGACTCGAAACGCGTCCTCGTTTATTTTTCGGCTCACCGAATTTCCTCGCTTATTTTTCGGCTCACCGAATTTCCTCGCAAAACTAGCATTTTCATCGCAAAGTGGATTCGGACATACGTATTTTTACGAGTGGGTCCCACATACGACCTTGACTTGACACGTGGCACAAGTCAAATTTTCGGGTCGTTACAGGAACAATCAACTGATATGGGAGATCAAGAACATCAGGACAACAATATTCATAATGAGACAATGTTGGAAGGAGAACCAATCTCAGCAGTATATACAAAAATGTTGTCAGACGATTGGAAAAAGCACATCGATGTATATTGTTCAATTTGAAGATTGTTGAACCTTATTTGGAGTAAGTATGATGGTTAATTAGATCATTTTATTGATTTGAATTCCTGATCCAATTTCTTAATTTATATGTTTAGAATGCATATCAATGAGTTGAAGCGTAGAGACAAACGCCTTGGAAGGAGTGCAAGCCAATTATGGATGAAACATACAAGGACATTTAGTGAATGGTTTGAAGAAAAGGTTGTAACGTCTTCAACTATATTTTTAGGTTTAATTCCAACAATTATTTTAAAACTCGTGCATTTTTTGCTTACAACTTACCGTGTATATCTTTACAGGTTAAGTCTCAGAATGTTGATGTGTCAAACATGTTGCATTGGATTTCTCGAAAATCAAGAAAAAATGCACTTTCTTGTTCAGGTTACGCAATTAATGGATTAAAGTTTCACACAAGAGATATTCAAAGAGTTACTCAGAATTCTGGCGTGTTTGTTGAAGGTGCCGATAGCCTTTGTAGATCAAGTTCACGGGACAATGCACAAAGAAGAAGTGAAGTTGATTATTATGGGGTTATAAGAGAGATAATTATATTGGATTATTTTGTATATCGATTTCCATTATTCTTGTGTGACTGGGTTAATGAGGGAAATGGTATGAAAGTTGAAGATGGGTTTGCCCTAGTAAACTTTAACCAATGTCACAATCATAATGATCCATTTATTTTGGCAACTCAGGCCAAACAAGTGTTTTATTTAAGTGAAAATGATTCATCAAACTGGTGCGTTGTGTTAAGGGCACCTCATCGAGGATTGTACGGCGAGAATGCGCAACCATCGTTTTCTGCTGTTGACATATCGCGTGTAGATTCGGACACTTGCGATGAAGATGAAAGTTATGTTAGAATGAATTGTCAGGGTCAATTTGTGTAATGGAGTTAAGTTTTAGCCTTGTTCACGAATGACTGATCAAATGTTTATATTAATCACTTATGGTTGATTAAGTTGTAGCAATATTATTATCTTTTTTATTCTTGTGTTAATAATTTCTCTTTTTCTTTTCTTTGTCTTTTCACATGTACTAACTGGAGCATTTGCAGGCATTTTTTACAACCATCTATTTTGTTGTTGACATAGCGTGTGTAGATTTGAGGAAAATAAATGTATAAGGGAGAGGTAAAAAATTGATTTAGTTAATCACTTTATAGGTTGATGAATTTATTTGTGCTCATTTACTGATTATGATATTTTCTTTCTCTAAATGAATAGAGTTCAAAAGCTGCAAAAAAGAGAGCAAGAAAAAAAAGGAAGTTATAGAAGCATTGATGAGTCGAAACTCAAATGTTGGTGTGAGGATAAGGTGTCCGCAAAGTTCTACATATGAAGCACCTCCTTCATCATGTGACTCTCGTTCTCAATCAATAACTAGGAGCTTCAATCAACAACAACGAGAACAACAAGAAGAAGAGGAACAAGAAGAAGAAGAAGAAGAACAAGAAGAACGAGAAGAAGAACAAGAAGATCAACAAGATGAACAACAACAAAGGAAGAAAAGAGGTCCAAACAAGCTTCCTTCACTTGCCAGAAAGAAAAAAGTACTCGTTACTTTCAATGACAGAAATAAGCCCATTGGTGAAAATGCAGATGTCTTTTCTTCTTTCTTGGGAATCGTGTCACGCGAAATGGTGCCAATTACTTTGTCAGATTGGCGCCGACTCAGGGGAGATAATAAGAAAAGAATACGGAAGTTTATTGAGGTTAGACTTCTATTTTTATTATATAAAATTATAAAAGTACTCTATTTGATTGTGTTTCATTCTCATTGCAGGAAAGATTTATAATTCCGGATAAAGCATCTCATGAAAAACATATATTACAAAGAATTGGGCGATTGTTTGGAGCATGGAAATCAAGGCTTACTAAGGAGTTAGAAAATGGCAACGACGAGAAACCTGCCACAATTGATGAAAAGTTATGGAAAGAGTTCAAAAAACAAAGGAGATCTAGCAACTTTCGTGAACAAAGCAATAAAGCTAAGGAAATCAGAGCAAAGCAAACGATTCAGCATACGACAAGTTGAAAAGGATATGCTCGCCTTGAATATGAGATGACAAGTTTTATTCATTTATTCTATTACTTATACTTATATTTTAATATTGTATTATTTATTGTTTTTATGCTTATAGATTGAAGAAAAAGACGGTGCTAGTGTTTCCAGAGCTGAAGTGTGGATTAGAGGACATTCAGATAAAAACGGGAAACCACACAATGCCGAAATTGCCGAAATTGTGGTGAATTAATTAATAGATCTTTGATATTTTATATTATTAAGTTTTTCTTTCATTTGATGCAAATAGTAGTTGTTTGTTTTGAAGGATAAAATCAATGCATGTAATCAAAGTCAATGCTCGGAATCTACTGCTCAATCGATTAACAATGACCCTATCTCACAAGTTTTTGGTACTGAACACCAAGGTCGAGTGAGAGGTCTTGGTTTTGGAGTAACTCCTACTGGTGTAGGTGCAACAACTCAGAATAACGCTATCATCAAAGAACTTATGGGTTTGAGAGAGAACTATGAAGATTTATCTTCTTATGTTTACAATCAATATAAACAGGTACAAATTGATATTTTCACTATACACGTATGTGTACTTATTCATATCGTGAACAATATTCATTCTTAAATTGTGTTGGTTATTTTTATGATAGGGTCAACAAGGGGGAGACGGGCACACTTGTACATGCCAGGTAAAACAAAATATTAATCTATTGAATGTAAATGTTACGGATAATGAAACTTCATAATTTTTTATTGAAGCCACAAAATGGGAACTCTTCGAATAAGTGTGGAATGAAGTGCAAATTGATCGATTGGGTTGTTGGTACCCCATATAGTGGCAGAAGGAGAGATTGCAATAGATGACCCGCTACATGTTGTGGAGGGTGCTCCTATTGGGGTTGGATCTTACATGGTGTGGGTGCAAACAGCCATTGACCACAATGCTTTGATATGGAGGACTCAAGCTAATATGAGGACAATAGAGCAAGCTTTAGGGGAATCGATTCCATGGCCCAAACAACATGTCTTCATACCTAACTAACACTGAGGAAAGTACGTTTCAACCATTTTTATTTTTTTACTCATCTTTGTGTCTCGAATTTAATTTTTTTGTGATTGCGAGATGATGGGAAGAGCGTATAGATGGTGCTAGAAATTTGATGAGTTTCAATGTTTCATATTTGTTTCAATATCTTCTTTTCTATTACTTTTGCTCGTATATAGAAAATGAGCTTATTTTGTCTAGTTTTAAGTGTTTTGTATGAGACTAATCTTTGTTACTTTTGTGTTTCTTTAAATACATTCTGTTTTGCTCTCACTTCTCCATACATACATGCGTGTGTCTCTAACATATGGCCGAAGCGCGAAAAGGTTGGTGAGCAAATATGGATTAAAGTGAATGTTGAGCAAGCTGGTTTCTACAGGGTAAAATATGATGATGTACTTGCAACTCAATGAAGGATCGCCTCTACCATTCCAGGTGAAGCCGGGTGAGTAATATTATGTTTGAAGTACTTTAATGAATGCACAAATTCTGTTTATGAACATCTTTTTTTTTTTTTTGAGCTTAACGCCTTCATCGTTGGCGACACTGGTGGAGAGTGCGGCTACCATAGCATAGAAAGGAATAATTTTCGCATATTCAAGGATGAGGAAAAACAATGGAAAGATGCGTGGGAATCCACAAAGAGGTGTGTTGCTTCCATCATTATAGATCACAAGGATTTCAAGTCTTCCTTCTATTTGCAGATAATATTGGTCAAAGGAAAGCTGCATAACCTGTTCCATTCTCTTACTCCTTGAAGGCTTTATTTTATTATTTTTTTTTTATCAAAAAGTATGAATCTTCTATATGGAATGAATGTTGGGATTATAGTGGTAGAGTTGATAGAATTATTTACATGGTTAATTAGGGTTAGATAAGAAGGCATGATTAGAGATGTGATTTCCTTTTAGCACAAATGTTCTCTCAAATTTCATCTTGTCTACTTCATCTTGTCTATTCATCTTATGCAACTCGACAAGCTTCTATATGTCCCTTTTCATTATACAAGTACTAACTCATGTTTGAAGATTTTTTTTTGTTATGCATTTGGTTAGGAGCGTCAATTCGGAGATTTTAATTGTCTTAAGGTCTGAACGGCACTACAAGAAAGCCTTGAGTGGTCTTAAAACATTGGAAGAAGACTTAATTGCTGGCGATGACATGAACGATATTGTTCCTTTGCTGTAGGGAGTAAAATAAAGTAATTAAAGGAAAGACATTCTATGGCATCAGGTTGACTTGGTACGCAATGTTGGCTCCACAAAGAGATTTGAATCTGCTGTTGAGAATGCTATTTATTATATATTCAGAAAGTTAGAAGTCTTTCCTAAATGCTGCTACTGTTTTCATGTTTTACCAGATTTTAAGAAATACACTCACTACAGTGATCTAACGAGGAAAGGTTAGCCAAGCGTGTTTCTGTTGAGAAACTGTTAAAGAGTGCTTCCTTTTTCTTTCTTTTTTTATAGTTCCTCTTACAGATTTTTCGAAGGCTTACTCAGAGGAAGTACATGGAAATGGTGGCACTAGAACATCAGTACACTAGCTACACAAATCACGAGTTTAAATGGCGCGGGTACTACGCAGTTGAGTGCGTTTATGGTGCCTCTTTGACATTTCTTCACTTGTTTACATGGACAAGATTTCCAAGCCAATCCGAAGACCCCCACCTCCCCCACATGGACAAGATGATCGACTTTTTAGTTTTTACTCTTCTACTTATTTGTCTGGAAACATGCTTTTATTAGATTGCTCGCTATTTCTTATGGGTGTTGTTTCTTGATTAGTATTTCATATTAGCATAAGTGTCTTTTAATGGCTACTGTAGGTTGATTGGCCCTGAAATGCCATCTTCTGCGTTGCTTGCTGCCGCCGCAAAGTTAAATCAAGCGAGAGGTCGCCTTAAGGTACTTTTTGTTCTCTTGAGAAGATTGATACTTTGCAAGTTGGTATGGTTGGGAAATTGGTTGACGTAAGTTTGCTTATGAGTTTTTCTTTCAGTTTTGTTATTATTTTCTTCTCTTATATATGTTGAAACTTCGTCTATTCAACTTCTCAATCTAAATCTTATTGAGGCTTACATTTAGTCCTTCGCTCTCTATGTACATTCAATTTAGAGAAAGTTCGAGGTTGAGATCGATCTTGATTTATTTATTGGTCCTCCACCACCGCTATAGTTGGAGAAGTTGAATCAAGAATGAGGTGAGCGCTTTGACGAGGTAAAGAGCTTATATTTTTACGAATTGTTAGTCAAGTTGCCAATTAAATCTTACTTTTTTCTCCGGTGGTGTCGCGCGTACAAGGAGACTAAGTTCAAGAATGACTTGATGGCTGGCCTAACTCTTGCCAGTCTAAGCATTCCACAAGTTCAGACTAAAACAGAATTTCCTGTTTTGAGATTCAGTCTAGTGTCTGTTTCGGGCTATCGAGTCGATCGGATCGTTGAGCTTGCTCATTAGAGACTGTCAACAATCTTAATTGGTGGTTTAACATGCGTGCTCATCTCTGTTGGTGTTTGCCCTATATGGGCTGGTGAAGAGCTTCACAATCTTGTGGCCACCAACCTGGAAAAACTAGGAGAGTTTTTGCAAGGTAGGCACATATTGCTTAGTGAAGGCTTAATGTCAGTTTTTCAAGCCAACACAAACTTATTATAAGTTTTATAACTGAATCAACTCTTACAGGATTTGGAGATGAATTTTTTTAGAGCAAAGAGAATGATCAGAAGAGTGATGAAATAGTTTCTAAAGATGACAAGTCATTTCTTCAAAGATCTGAGAGTCTCGAATTCAAAGACTAGTGAAGAGTCATTTGTGAGAAAAACAAGTTTCTTTTTCTTATCTATCTTATATTGTGTTACTACAACTTTTGAGTCCAGATATTGATTTATTACCATTTGTTGATTTCAAAGCTAATTTTGCGAGTTGGGAGCTTGGCCGGTCACGGCGGCTTCAAGTTTCGCCATCCATGGACGCAAAGATGCACAGCAATAGGAACTTTAACACGGCAATGCGCATGCCGAATCGAAGCACTCAACAACTACATAAACTCTCCGATTCGGGTAATTAGGCAAACAATTTGCGGTGCTCGAGAATTCCACTTGAACAAATTGTTGAGCTTTTTTTACAAGACAGTTACCATATGTTTCATCGCAAAACAGCAACACCAGAATTCAAGAAGAAAATTCAAAAATCCTGCAAAAGGATTAGCTCGAATCGGGAAGCTTTGGTTCGGTTAGCAATTTCAATGAGAACAATGACACAATCTGCTGCGCTAATATACATGTGATGAACTCGAAAATGGCGTGTAGCAACTGAAAAAGCGGAAAAGCGAGTTTTGTTGATTGGTTTCGTGAAATGTGTATCTATCAATTTGTCGTTTTATTGATTGGTTGTAGAACGCTGCGAATTTCTTAATGGAATAATAATATTGCGAGTGAAATGTAGATTTGTATATTTTCAATTGAAAATGGAAATGGAAATTAATTTTGAGCATTTTCGGCTATTATTTTTTTTAAAATTACATTTGAATTAACCCCTATGTAATTTGATATAAAGGTTTCAAACTTGAAATCACTACAATTGATAGGGGTTTATGTAAGCCTTTGAAGATATTATAGAGGTTTCAAACCCCTATGAAATAGTCAAGATTTGATAGAGGTTTGAAACCCCTATGAAATAGTTAAGATTTGATAGAGGTTTGAAACCCTTATGTAAGCTTGGAAGATAAGATAATACCTTAAAATATAACACTTTTCATAGAGGTCAAAAACTTCTATGAAAAGTCATTTAATGCAAAGTGACGGCCCACCGGCCCATCATAGTTTGATTTTGTCAACTAGCTACACATGCAAGATGGAAGAGAGTGGACACTGCAAGTTTTGTCATATCTCATCGAAAAAAGTTGCATTTTGTTGTGAAGTAAGGATGACTATGTACGCACGTCAACATATTATGTAGTCATATAACTTGTATTTCTCATTTAATAGTACATTCACTTGTCAATGTATTGTCATTTTTAATGTACACCAACTCTTCCATGTATTGTCAAATTACTTGTAATGTGTTGTATGACATGAGGTGTATGTTTAATTGTCTCACATTGATTAATTGTAATGTGTTGTATAACATAAGGTGTATATGTTAATGTATAATAAGAAACGCATTTTCTGGAGTATGTATTGTAAATAAAGAATACACCAAGTTGAATGAAAATTTCTCATTCCAACTATCTTATTTCTTATTTTCTCCTTTGCAGTAGTAGTTTGTAGCAGTAGAAGTCCTTAATCTTCTATTTATTTCTCTAGTTCTTAGCAAGTCTCAATTCAATTAACAACACATTTTTTTTTTCAAAAGAGTACATGCAGACCATGCCATTTTTTCTGCTTCCTCAATTGAGGTCTTTCCAACTCGCAGTTGATACCACAGCTCAATACAAAAGTTGCGAAATCCGGCAAATAAGTGAGTTTGCTAATTAAAGCATCTCATATGTATACAAATAGATGAAATGTAAATAAAGCCCAAGAAAATTGCGGAAAAGAAGGCACACACAGCAAGAAGCATGGATGCCACTGATTTATAATCTATGAAAGCAACTATTCAAACATACTACATGTAGCATGACTCATATCGATATAGATGAACTTGTGATCGATGGCAACGCCAATAAGGTGCTCGTCCTCTAGACTCGCAAACATAAAAAGCGCCCTCTTGTGCCCAATCGCAAAGTTAATTAATACCGAAGCCTGGAAGAGAGGAAAGCCAATATGTTAAGACTGAGAACTAAATGCTAGAAATAGCAAGTTACATAAATAATAAAGGATCTCGTATTCATCTGCAACGCAACTAAGCACAGTCGAAATACACAAAGTTTTGTCCTTAATATTCCAGACAGGATTTGCCATCGATAAAAATGAGGTTCATACACAAGCATTCACATACAGGCATCAAAACTAATGTCATTTCAATTCAGGAAGATAAAACTTTTTCTGGCAAACCAAAACTGTTTATGCCCCAGTAGTTCCAGAAGGCAAAAGGCCAGCAACTTTTCCAATATGATCAAGAGACTACAATGCATGAGTTTGCACGTGAAGAGTCCAGATTAACTTTGTTTACGCCGGTGCGAAGAGTAAACCTTCCAAGTGTGGAAATTCGAGAAAATTTCTCAATGCATATTAAATTGTTCACACGAAAAGGGAGAAAATGTTGCAAGTCCAAGAAGCAATGATTTGATGGCTCACAAGTGAATGTCGTAATTGACACGAACGCGACAAACAACAATAGCACCATTCTTCACAAAAAGAACCTTTTTCTTCATGGGTTTTTTGTCTTAGTGGTCTATCTCATTTTGTAGCACTTAACAATCTCACACTCCTCAACAACAAAATGAATATGCAATCGCTTTATAACCAAAGAAGTGAAAATTGCCTAGAACACCAAGAGATGTCAATGTCAATAGTTGCAAGAATTAGGTAAAACAAAAAAAATACATTTTACATTATCGGAAAAAAAAAATTGAATGCTCTGGTTGACTCCACAAACCCCTTGAACTAAATTGATAATTGTGCCTCTAAAGCCGAACAACAAATTAGGCATCAATTTGGAAGATGGAAATGGGCTTCAAGAGGATTTCAAGGATTTAATTGATTTGAAAGACATGGTTTCATTCGAATATCTAGCTAGTTCTATATCATTAATACATCCAGAAAATAATATGTATTCTTACAAAAATGAACTTGCCAGAAACACCAAAAGAAACCTCTAAATCACACTTTATATGCTTACATTGTCAAGCAACTCAATTATCTGCAGCTGCGCTTTTAACCAATTTGGCATAAAGTAATATCTTGTATCGGTAAAGATACCCAAAAGGTAAATAATTCAATTGAAAATTAAATTTTGAGATACATCACTTCGTGGACTATTATATCCGAATTAACTAAGTGATCTTTAAAAAAAAAAAGTGAAGGCCCAAAGCAAGGTACAACACTTATCTTTTTAATGCATCTGAATTCTGAAATGACCACTCCATCATGCATTGGCATGGTTATCGACCTATGGTTCTTGCAATCCATAAACTTATAGGTCTTGCAATCCAAAAACTTTTGGCAATGAAGAAATTAAATTTGCATCTTGAAAAGGGGAAGAACGAAAGTTATGCTAAAACATACACTATTACAGGAAGAACAGACAAATATTGAAAGAATATACATTTGCAACAACAACAACAACAACATAGCCTCAGTCCCAAATTAATTGGGGTTGGCTACATGGATCAAACTTTCCCATTGTGCTCAATTAAGTGCAATTGATGTTGAGCTTTCCAGACCATTCAAATCCCTCTTAATTAATGCATCTCTTGTTAACTTTAGTCTACCCCTACTTCGACGAATTTTTACAGTTTATATTGCGTCAAGTTTTCTAGTGGGGGCATCGACTGCCCTTCCCTAATCTTTGTATCAATTGGTGCCGCTCTTACTTGTCTTTGAATTTTTATATTTCTTATTCTATCTCTACGAGTTTTACCATACATCCACCTAAGCAACGTCATTTCTGCTACGTTCATTTTATGCAATTGTTGTTGCTTTACCGCCCAACATTCACTTCCATATAGCATAACTAGCCTAATTGTGATCCTATAAAATTTTTCTTTTAGCTTAGTAGGAATATTTCGATCACAAATCACCCCTGTTGCACTCCCCATTTCTTCCATTCAGTTGGAATTCTATATGTGACATCATTCTCAATATTACCATCATTTTGTATGATTGATCCTAGGTATTTAAAATAGTTCACCTTAAGAACTTCTACTACCCATAAATTTACCACTTCATGATCTCGATGTCTAGTATTTCTAAACTCACAGTGCATGTATTCAGTTATCGTCCTACTCGACTCAACACCTTTAGATTCTAATGTATTCCTCCAGATTTATAATTTCCTATTCACTCCATCTTCTGATTCATCCACTAAGAATATACAATTACAAATTGGACATTATCCACAGCTATTTGACCTGTTGCAAGTTATTAGTTGATTCAGAGAGATGCAAAAATCTCTCAGATGAATTGATTCAAGGTTAGAACTAAATATTCTCATTAGCTATAAGCAGACTTGAGTGATAGAATTTATATCAATACAACCAAGTCCACTAAGCTTAAAATAATATATTTTAGATTAGAAAATGCATGATAGGTCATGCATGATAGCATCTCTGAAAGGGATAACCTACCGACACTTGATAGAACAAAATCAGACAATATGTCTTCTTCTTCTATTCCAGATAACTTGATCCGAACATTCTCACCGAGGCCTGCTCCTCTTACTTTGTTCTCATCACAGTGCACTGAAATAACTTATACTTGGACCTGTAAATTGAGCACGCGTAATCTTCAGGAATAGCAGTAGCAAAAGTCAAGGAAGAGTGGTGTAAAAGGCAAAGACAAACACCTTATTTGGTATGACCAATAAGCTATCACCCTCCCTTACACTTCCAGACTCAATTTTACCCATCACAACAGTTCCCATGTCCTTAAATTTGTCAAGAATGGGCATCCTGCACAATGAATAGATAAGATAATAGTCAATCCCAGATAATGGTTAAAACTTTTAGCAATTCACATACATTAAAAAATATGTGTCCATCTTCCATACAACTTTTTTCCTAAGCAATTCACAACTTCCCAAAATACTTGTACATGCCGCAGGGGAAAAAAGAAAGTTAAGAAAAAAATATAAAAATTATTAATTTTCTAAAAAAAATTTCGATTTCCACCATATATAAACAAGTATTTTTTAGAAAGCTTACCATCGATTGTACTTAATCGAGCACAATGAAAAAGTTTGATCCATGAAATTGACCCCAATTAATTTGGGACTAAGGATATGTTTGTTGTTGTATAAACAAGTAATTTTTAGGCCAAATATAAACAAGTATTTGCAGCTTCATTCATTTGATCTTAATATCTAGGGGCATAAAAAAGTGCAACAAAAATGGAAAGAACATTTCAATATGCACATTTAACAGTTGTTCAAAATATCTTTGCAAATAATTGAAGTGCTTAAAATCTCAATGACCACAATAGAGTCTAAAGCCTAACCAAATCCTTCTAGGCATGTGGAACTGTATGGGCCCACATGATTCTCTAGCCTGAAACACCTTAAAAATATTGCTTTCACTTTATGCAGAAAGGGCGAGGGGAGCTTGTAAGAGTTAAGGTGTTTAAACCCTAGAGAGCAACCAGAAACAAATTCTACAAGTACAATGCAACTTCTTAGCCATCACATGGCAGCAAGTAGTATCTTAGAGAGCATTTTAGATCAGTTTCCAATAGGACCACACAGGAAAATGTAAGATATGATATATATAATTTTTTCGTAGTAAATGATATAATGAAATTAAGAAAGGAAAAAATAATTTGCAATCAATTTCGTTTCCCCGTCATTATTTACATGCATAAATTGTTCTCTGGATTGAGGAACAAAAGAAAGAAAGAACAAACTTAGGCCTTACAACACATTTAAGAAATACCACTGATCTCACCAACAACCTAAGCAATTTCATCCAGAAAATCACATGCATTTCTGCAAAATCAAGTTATAACTTATAATTTTTTCCCCAATCGTAGAGCGAGTAATAATGATACCTCAACCCTAAAATCATCCCCATTTCTAATACATAGTAATACCTTCACTTTAAGCACACGGTACAATTTAAATAAAGCTCGAACTCTGTTACACACCTTAAAAAGAGAGCATCTTGATCATGTTAGTATTTCTAATTGTCTCCTAAACCCATCCTTAAGGCCCATATGGCCATAATTGTAAAATCTTGACACACAATGCTTATGATACTTACATAAATGTAGCAGAGACCAATAAACAGAGCTTGTATAAGTGGCAAAGACATAAAGGTAGCGAGAACTTACATGAAATCTACTCAAAGACTTGCCTAATAATACACCCTAAGAGTTGCTTGAATAATAATTTGAAACATGCATCAAAATGGGCTTTAATGAATAAAAGGACCTGATAAATACGAGATAAGGGACGGAGTTGAGCCAATTGATATAGGCGTGCACTCCATCAAAGTTTGATGGTAAAGTCGTATGAGCAAAACATACGCAGTAGAAAATAGTAAGATGACCGAAACTATCGGTAGGTAAAGCATATTAAAGTAGACAGTGAAATTGATCATTTACCTGAAAGGCCCTTTAGGGTCTCGTAAAGGAATTTCTATGGTATCCAAAACTTCGAACAGACAAGGGCATCCCACCAAGGACACACGCTCCTATCCACCCTAGTTTTGATTTTGGTACCAATCAATCCAGACATTGGGAGAAATTGAACATCTACAAGTTGCAAAATAATACATAATAAATTCGCAAACAAATTTATTCACTAAAACTGTGTCTTGCTTGAGATAAGCGATAAATGAAGAAAAATAAAAATTCACCAGCTAGAGCATAAAGCAAGAATTAGTTTTAGAGATAAACACTACATAAGTGATGTCAATTACCTTAAAAATTAAAATAGTATACACAATCAAAATGAAGGAAATTAGCCCCACTTACACCATGTTTAAGCAACTACCTTCCATGTCACCAAACAAATCTATAAAAATCAAAAAGAAAGTGAAGAAAACTATATTCCATAAAGACATATGCAACCGACTTAAAGTAGAAATGAGCGAAAACAACTACTGTAGGTTGGATTGTCAACTGCAAATTCAGTTTGGAATATAGTTTCAATGAATAAGGAATTGAGCAGATATTATGCTAGGCAATGCAAAACTTTAAGTTATAGCTGAGGAGAATCCCCGTTCCTTCTTAGGGATCCATCCTTTTGATGTAACAACAACATAGCCTCAGTCCCAAATTAATAGGGGTCGGCTACATGGATCAAACTTTTTCATTGTGCTCAATTAAGTGCAATTGATGGTGAGCTTTCCAGACCTCTCCAGGAATAAAACAATAAAATTAATTTTCCCTTTCCCAAATGCATCTAGTATTCTTCCAGCAATCAGACTAATTCATACTTCTGAAGCATTTTGTTACTCATTCCTTCATCAAGTTTTTTAATAGACAATAAGGCTTCTATGCAATTATAAAGATATCAAGCATGTAAAAACAATTTATTAGAATATTATACATGCATAAAAGAAATAACTTCTACTGAATTCCTGTCTTCACAATAAAATACATTTTATAAGTCAGGTATATGATTGATGATTTGGATAGCTGAAATAGAGAATGTTTACGCTTGTTAATGCATATCCCATTTCAGACACAAAAGATAGGGGGCAAATAGAATAGGAGATAGATGACTATACAAGAGTACCTTTCTTCACGTTGTAACCAGATGATTTGAGGAAAGGTACCATCTTTGATTCTATTTCATCGTACCTAACATATAAATTGAATTAATCATCAGTGATCCTTTCTACCCAAGTCTTCTGAAATCAGAGAAGAAAATAGCGAGATAGAAAGAGAGGGAGATAGTAGAGAACATTGCAGAACATAAAGAACTGATGATTATCGGATTATATAGAGGACCTTTCTTTCGACCATCCTACAGTTGGATCATCCATTTTGTTCACAGCAACAACCAGTTTGGACACACCCAAAGTTTTAGCAAGTAAAACATGTTCACGAGTCTGTCCGCCTCTCTCATACCCAGTTTCAAACTCCCCTTTCCAAGCAGATATTACCTAGACAACAACATTAACTAAGGGGGGTGTATTCAATTGAGATTTTTAGAGACTTTTAGTTACTTTTATAAGTGGATGACTTTTAGTTAGAGACTTTTAGATTTTTGTAAACTTTTAAAAACTTTGGTAGACTTTGATAGACTTTATTTTTAATGACTTTTAGTAACTTTAATGGACTTTTGTAAGGACTTTAATAGACTTTGATAAACTTTTATTTGGATGACTTTTGATAAACATCCATGTAAATCTCGAAATCGGACAGGGTATGTGCCCCACTTTTCACCATCATCAACTTTTGCTTCGTTCTTCCTTCGTCTCTCCTCACTGTCTTGTTGAATCTCTCTCTCTCAATCCCTTCTCTCGTTCTCTCTCAATTTCGCCCCTATGATGAATAAAGAAGAAAAGAACAAGACGAGACTGTTAATTTTGATTTTAGGGACTGTGCATGTGTGGGTGTTTGTGTGATTGAAGGAGAGGGAGAAAGGAAAGAAGTAATCAATAAAGAAAAAAAAAATAGAAGAGACCGAGACAGTCGAACCAGAGAGAAAGGAAGAAGATGACTTGACTAGGGGGGAGGTTGGCTATGGTTGTATTCGACTATGGGGGAGGGAAGAGTTTAAGCTCAACCCCATCCAATTAAGCCAAATTGATCGACATGGGCATGGCTTTCTCTCCAAAAGCTTTTCATCCATTGATATTGTTATTATTCTCTCTTGTATTAGTCTCTCATTTGTCAAATGCACAAACCAATCTTCCAATAGTGCCCGGACTTTCATGGACCTTCTACAACACCACCTGCCCTCGTGTTGAGGCCATCATCAAAAACCGTCTCACCCAAATCTTCCAAAACGATAGTGCCCAAGCTGCTGGCCTTCTTCGCCTTCACTTTCACAATTGTTTTGTTCAGGTAACTCCATATATAAATAAGGTTTAGAGATAAGCAGTGGCCTGAAGTGGAGTATGATCTAAGTACAAGCAATGTTTGCTTGTCAAAGGAAGGTGTTCCTCTGATTTCAAGGTTCAAGGTTGTACAGGAAGATAACTTTGATTACTGCTTCTTAGTTCTTTTCAACTGTTTCAATTGCTTTAACTCTTCTGGGGTTTCAGAGATAAGCCAGTTTGGAGTATTTTTACTGGAAATTATGGCAAACAAGCGTCGGAAGAACAATATCATGCAAAGTATAACAGAATACGTTGATTGGACTAGTACGAATTACCCGAAGAACGTGTGGAAAGTGATTGATGAGAGACTGAAGAAGACATGAATCACTGAAGATCAAGTGCGAATCATTTGAAAAGACGGGAATAGGCTTGGCCCTTATGTGCATCGATCGCTCTACTGAAAATCGATTTCGGCCATCTCGAACCCTAGAATTCTGAGTTCCAGTGACGGCGTTCCTACGTTGTTGCGATTTTCGCTCATCAATGGAAACGCAGGTACAATTCGGCGCGCAGCAGGTTCTGATTTCGCGATGAGCGCGGAAATTGATTTCGTCCGAAGAAGAAAAAATAAAGTCTCCAAAAGTTTATCGTGGGAAAGAGATGGAGAAGACTTTCAACATATATAGGGTTAGGTGAAAATTTTCCAAAAGTCATCCAAACTCACAAATCTACCAAATTTCTAAACAAATTGAATACCCCTTATTACTTTTAGAGACTCTCTAAAAGTTTAAATTGAATACCCCAAAATTTTTAGAGACTTTTTAAAAATCTCTAAAAGTTCACATTGAATACACCAAACTTTTAGAGACTCTCTAAAAGTTTTAATTGAATATCCCTAAACTTTTTTAGTCAATAAAAGTAACTAAAAGTCTATAAAAATCTCAATTGAATATACCCTGTAAGAGAATCATCCAAGTTTAGCTGAAAGAACGAAGCATTGTAGCACAAGCCTCACCAGAACCCCAACATCGGCTTGAGACGCCCCACTGATCATGTTTGGAACATAACTCTTGTGACCCTGCAAATCCAACAGAAACTTAAGCAACAATACATTAAAATAACACAAGTCTTATTTTATTTTATTTTTATACTTAGGAGGCGAAACTCCTTTTATTAAATATACACAAAATAATAAAATTACAAGTATAAGATATACAAAAAAAATAGCGGAATACCCCCAACCTGTTTTGTTTAGAGCACAGCTGAAGTAGGCCACAACCCAAAAAATTTAAGCTCAATGGGTGACTATTTTTTTATTAGGTAAGTTTTATTTTATTTTTATTTTTTTGGATTATTGTTTCTCGAGATTTCTTAGTAGATCTATATCGTTTTTACTTCAAACCCAAAAACAAAGCAAGACACAACATGAAAATTGAAATATATCCCAATTTTGGGATGTATTCCAATCTCTTAATATGTGGTAAAATAATTTAGTTAGATTCTCAAAAAAAAAAATCAGTTAGGAATTAGCAGGGGTGTATTCAATTAATATTTTAATAGACTTTTAGTTATTTTTATAAGTTGATGACTTTTTTTGAAGTTTATAGATTTTCGTAGACTTTTAAAGACTTTGATGAACTTTTACGTGAACTTCATTTTGATGACTTTTAACAACATTTAAGATTTTTAGTGACTTTTGTGAACTTCTTAAACATGATTTTGATGATCGGTCAAGGCATAATTATATTGTTTTTTCTTAATAACTATTACTAATTTTTTGAAAGTATTTTTATATTTTAATAAAAAAAATCATATATACATATTAATGAGTTACTATCAAAATAGTAACATAACAAATAAGTAAATAAATTTCAACAAAACGAATAGGTAAATGATTCATCTTTTAGGGGCAAAAAATAATAAGTAATATCATTGTGTAAAAATTTTGCACTTTTTTGACTTAAGTAAAAAAAACTAATATTTTTTTCTAAAGAAATATTGTTTAAATTTCTTAAAATGCACTTCTTGCATTTGAAAAAAAAATGATTATTTTCTTCAAAAATCATTTTTTTACACTTTTTGAAATTATAACTAGGCACTTAATAAACGAATCTTCTTTGTAAAAAAATCGTATAAAAATGTACAATGATGCAAGAATGACATCTTATATATTGATAACATCATTTTCATAAACATAGACATTAGAGTATAATGAGTGAGCAATGAAATTTATGAGTTGTGGAGTAGTTGGAGAAGTTGATAAAAATAATTGATAAGAAAATACTTTATGAACAATGAAGTCTTAATGGAATAAGAGAACCAACAAAAATTATAAGTCTCTAAAAGTTTATGTGTTGAGGTGAAGAAAAGTTTTATACAAAAAATCTATAAAAGTCTAGATTTAACCAAACCACAAAAGTCACCAAAAAATTAAATACACCTTACTTTTATAAACTCTCTAAAAATTAAATTGAATACCCCAAAACTTTTATAGACTTTTAAAAAGTTTATAAAAGTTTACATTGAATATACATTACTTTTATAAATTCTCTAAAAGTTTAATTTGAATACCCAAAACTTTTATAAACTTTTAAAAAGTTTATAAAAATTTACATTGAATACGTCTTACTTTTATAAACTCTCTAAAAGTTTTAACTAAATCACATAAACTTTTTTTGTAATTAAAAATAATTAAAAATTTATTAAAATCTCAATTAAATACACACTTATAGAATTAAAATTAGAATGTCAAAAGTTAAATCCATATCTTTACCAAACATTGGAATGAACTCAATTCCAATTCCAGCTGTATTTTCCCATTTACCCCATTAATTCCTTCCAACCAAACACCTTTCCCTCCCCCCATTCGATCAAACCTTTCTGCCTCTCCTTCCCCAATCGAACCTTCTTCCTCGTGTCTTAAACACACTCGAATCACTCCTCTCTCTCTCTCTCTCTCTCTGTTTTACTGGTTTTTAGGGTTTCGTTTTCTTTGGTTGCCGATCTGGGCGTGAGAGTGAACCAGCGCTTTTGCAGCCGTGGTGAGCTTCGATTCTAGTTCGTCTCTTCATTTTTGTGTTCCTTGATCTTTAAAGTTCGTTCTTTGTTTGAAGTTTCTGTTGAATTTCTTTGTTTTCTTACTTGAAATCCATCTAAACCCTAATTTGAACAATTTGGAAGTCCCCTTTATTTGGCTTGTACGATCTCATTTGGGGAATCGGAAAGTGCGGTTTTTTGTGTTAATTGATTTGGGAATTAGAGTTGGCGAACAATTTCAGTTTCAGTGTAGTGATTTTGACATTAATTTTTGGTGGGTTGTGCTTATGATTTGAAATGCAGTTGTTAATGTGATTTTCGATGTGTCATGAATGTTGTAGCTATTTATGGGTCTAAAAAGATTCGCTCATTATCCCGTTAATTGAATCTTGGTTGTGTGTGATTTTCTTTCTTTGATAATTTTGTCTATTTTTTCAGTTAGTGTGCAATTTTGATTTCCCTATGCTCACTCTTCTCTGCTCTAACAACAACCGGTCTTTGATCCAAAGTTAAGGCTGCCAATCTTGTTCTGTTAATGGCAATTACCTGTATATTTTTAGTTCTTCATTTTCATGTAATTATCTATACTACTCTATTTGAGAAGAAATCTCTTTGTTCTTTCTATAAAAATCCTTCTTTGCATGAAAGAAGTTGATGAAATATTCACGTGTATATCGTATGATGTACCTGCAGTTCATCAAGTCTACATAGTTGAAGATAAGCTGAATATCATCTTAGCATCATTTATTTCATATAGTCATGCTCAATGTAGGTTTAACCTCGCTTCCGTAGCGGTGTCTATTTCATCACATATAAGCTGTCCTTCCACATATGTACACTAGAGGAAGAACATTAAAAAGGCCATGATAAAGCCTCGAACACATGAACCAGTTAAGCAGACTCAAAACTCATGAATGAAGTTTATAATAATGTAAGCATTTATTTCACTAGGCTTCACTTGGTTGATATAATGACAGCTCCCTTCATCACAACTATACATTTTCTCTAAGTAGCACGTGTATACACACGCACACACACAACAAACCACTACATATGCATTCCTTCATGAATACAGTATCGTAGACCAGATCATTCTCTCCGACGACATACTTTGCTGGAACTTTCACTTGTGCCCCATCCTGGCCATGGCATCGTAAGCTCCCAATTCCCGTATAATTGAAAAATCTTCTAGTAAATTCTCTATAAGAGCGTCTCAAAAACTAAGTTAAATTGCCTAAAAGGATTCCTCACATAGCATACACATTCTAGTGGTTTTGGTTAGGTTGTTTTGTTCATTAGGAGGTATAGTAGTTTTGATGAGTTCGGTCAATGTTCAATTGGGCAATTAGTCTAGCCTTCTAGATACAGGGATGCTCTTACTCTTGTTCAATGAGTATTGATTGATTGTCCAAGTGTGCAACTTGATTAAAAAAAAATGTTTTAAATTCTAAATTCCAACACCCAAAACAGTTGTACTAATATTATTTGGTAGTTGGTGATTATTAATTGCATATTGATTGTTCAAGCGTGCAACTTGGTTCTGAAAATCGTTTTATAATCCCTGCCCCCTCCCAAGAAAAAAGAATTGTATTTTTTGGTAGTTGGTGACTGTTACATAGGCTATTGGTGTTTGTTGATTGTTTATTATAGTTAGATTCTTCCATTTTCTTGACTAATTTAAGAGCATGTCAATGAGCTTCCTTAAACTCTATGATCGGAAAATGGCTTCCTCTTCAGGTTCTTACTTCACTAGACTCATTATTTATTCTGAAATCAAACTGTCCTTAAATTGGCGCGAAGGGGAAAAGATATCCCAGGTAAAAAATGAATTTGATTGCCAAACTTGCAAATGTTTGTTGTTGTTTTGTTTGCTTTTTGTCAATGGTTGTTGTCGAACTAAAGTTTATTTAGTGTTTAGTATATTATGTCATAGCTACTATAATGTGATTAACAACCTTAAACACACGGCCGCCGCGACTTGAGGACAACCGTCGCAACGGGGAGACAACGCCCCCCTTGCAACCGGTGCACTTAGCCTTGGTTTAGGTAAAATATATATTTTTTATATTGAATCTGTTTTTAATTTCATGGGCGAGTTAATAGTAGCAACATGAATAACTTGAAGTGAGGGCTTGTCTGTTGGGGGTATGTGCCTTAGGCCAGTTTCGTAAACGTTGTTTAACTAATATAAGTAGATGCATGTTTCTTTTATAATAGTATCAATGAATAATTACTGTATTATTTTAAACGTCCCTAGTCAGTTATTATTGTGGGAACAATAATAAATTAAGAATAGTGTGAGTCTTGATTGATAGTTATGTGATGATTATGCGTATATGGATACATATCAAATTCATGGGTATCTGTTGGGAACAGATGTTGGACCGACCTGCTATGAGAATGCTACATGGTTAATGTCATAAGTGCATCTCATGATAGTTATATCATTTAGTCATTTGACTTGAGATCCCCAGAGACTCTTAACATGTGGAGCACAATGATTTGAAACAATTAAACGTTGTCTCTAACCAGATGATTATAAAAGTTGTGATTGGTCATCGTTTGACTACTGTGTGGATGTTGTGTGATCAAGATGTAATTTGTCCCTCTCTTTTAGAGAGATATTTATTGGGCCCCTCGATATGTTAGACTGATTAATGACCATATCTAGTGAATTGATTGGATCAATGTCACTTGACAATTTCAGTATGCTCGGAGATCGAGACTAGTAGATTGAACTTTAATGGTGACATTCTATGTCTTATGTTCAATCAAAAGATATCGCGTGACAAAGGGGTATGATATACACTGTCTATTAGGTTGTATCGATTTATTGATCTTCGTGCAACTTGGGTAGTCATAATGTCTTGCTAGAGGTCGCTTATGATTTGTATGCCGAAAAAGGTTTTGGTTCACTGCCAACTTTGGATGAACTTATTAGGTTGCACACGAAGAACGAATTTGTGCGATTTAATGTTGTCTAGGTTGATGAATTTTATCGAAGATTCTCATTAAGTGTCATAGTTTGACTAGAATTCAAAACTCTCATACATTTGTAGTGTGACTGAAACTTTGTCTCTTGGTAAATCCTATTTTGAATATGACTCTAATTGGAATTATAATACGACTTTAATTGTTATTCGAGTTTTATATAAATTACAACTTTTGTTAAATTAGTAATTGTAAATTATTAATTTAACAAAAGTTGTAATTTATATAAAACTGGGTGATTTGTGATCGACATGTTCCTATTAAGTTAAAAGGAAAATTTTATAGGACCGCAATTAGGCCAGCTATGCTCTATGGAAGTGAATGTTGGGCGGTAAAGCAACAACAATTACATAAAGTGAACGTAGCAGAAATGAGGATGCTTAGGCGGATGTGTGGTAAAACTCGTAAAGATAGAATAAGAAATACATAAATTCAAAGACAAGTAGGAGTAGCGCCAATTGATACAAAGATTAGGGAAGGGCGGTTGCGATGGTTTGGTCACCTGCAAAGACGGCCTACAAATGCCCCAACTAGAAAACTTGATTCAATAGAAACTGTAGAAATTCGACAAGGTAGGGGCAGACCAAAGTTAACATGGGATGCATTAATTAAAAGGGATTTGAATGGTTTGCAAAGCTCACCATCAATTGCACTTAATCGAGCACAATGAAAAAGTTTGATCCATGTAGCCGACCCCAGTTAATTTGGGACTGAGGCTATGTTGTTGTTGTTGTTGTTGTTGTTGTTGTTGTTGTAGTAATTGTAAATTATCTATGGCTCTATCCTTTTTAGAGTTGGACTTTATCTAAGACTCTATTTAGAGTGTGACTACCAGATGAAGTTCTTTTACAACTCGACGTATTGTACTATAAATAAGACATTATGGTCACAATTGTGGTAGAGATTATTCTAGAGTGTTTTTATGAGAATTTTTGCCTTAGAATTTTTGGCGCTAGCAATCCAGATCGTGATCGTCCGTTCGTGCGTGGATTTCCGATAGGGGACGTTTGTCTCTGGCAGCATCTTGAAGAAATTGATTAACACCAAACAAGGTAGACATTGAGTTGTTCTTGTTAAGGTATGTTTTTTTTCTCTCTTGTTACTTCAGTTTAATGGAATCGATATGATCTTGATTCGGGGATATTTGAAAGGTTTTGAAAACTTTCGCTGCGCTTTATCTCCGAAACCGAACAATATATATACACACATATACACACACACACAACAAACCACTATGTATTCATTCCTTCATGCATACAATATTGTAGACCATATCATTCTCTCCGATGACATACTTTGCTGGAACTTTCACTTGTGCCCCCATCTCGACCATGGTATGATAAGCTCCCAATTCCCATATAATAGAAAAAACTTCTAGAAAATGTGTCTCAAATACTAAGTTAAATTGCCTAAAAGGATTCCTCACATAGCATACACATTCTAGTGGTTCTGGTTAGGTTGTTGTGTTCATTAGGAAGTATAGTGGTTTTGGTGAGTTGGGTTGATGTTCAATTGGGCAATCAGTTTAGCCTTCTAGATACATGGATGCTTTTACTCTTGTTCACTGAATATTGATTGATTGTTCCAGTGTGCAACTTGATTCAGAAAAAAAATGTTTTTAAATTCTAAATTCTAACACCCAAAACAGTTGTATTAATATTATTTGGTAGTTGGTGATTGTTAATTGCATATTGATTGTAAGTGTGCAACTTGGTTCAAAAAATCGTTTTATAACGACTTCTCAATACCCCAAAAGAATTGTATTTATTGGTAGTTGGTGACTGTTATGCAAGCTATTGGTGTATGTAGATTGGTTATTATTGTTAGATTCTTCCATCCTTTATACTAATTTAAGTGCTTGTTAATGAGCTTTCTTAAACTCAATGATAAGAAAATGGCTTCCTCTTCAGGTTTTTACTTCAATAGACTCATTATTTATCTTGAAATCAAACTGTCCTTCAATTGGCGCAAAGGGAAAAGATATCCCAGGAAAAAAATGAATTTGATTGGCGAACTTACGAATGTTTGTTGTTGTTTTGTTTGCTTTTTTGTCAATGGTTGTTGTCAAACTACATTTTATTTAGTGTTTAATATATTATGTCTTAGCTACTCTAATGTGATTAACTGTCTTAAACACACAGCCCTCGCGACTGGAGGGAAATCGTCGCGATCAGAAGACGACGTCCCCCTGCAACCGGTGCACTCAGCCCGGTTTAGGTAAAATATTTTTTTATATTAAATTTGTTTTTAATTGCATGGGTTACTTTATAGTAGCAACATGAATAACTTGAAGTCTTCAAAGAGTATCAGTCCGTTGGAGATACTTGGAGAAAGACAACTCAATAGCTACTTATTGAAGAGACAAGACCATACTTATGCAAAGTTCTTAATTGCGAGTGCTAAATATGATCTTATCTAACCAATGAGATGCAAGCTCACACTTCAGATCGTCCTCGAGATCTGCTCAAATTTTTGAAAAATTTTCAAAACAAAATTGAAACAATTCTCAATGGCCACCAGATCTTCCTTGACTAGCATAGTACCACATCATCATCGGCGTGATTGCCAAAGTGGCTGCTAGAGTGACCATCAATGAAACTTTTTTAAAGTTAAGTGACCATCTTGTTACAAAATAAAGTTTAATGACCAAAATCATAGTTATGTTCTTTAGTGAAATTTGTCCACGTTTTTCTCTGAATATCTTATTTTTCTTTATTATTTCCACATAAGCATTGAAAACACAAATACGAGAGAAAACCAATGTAACGTAGTCCTAACCACGCAAATAAGCCTTAAATATGCAATAAAATGTGGTATAATTATTGACATATCAATATACATCCAAGCAGTACACTAGACACCAATAACATATAATTCATTATTTTTTGAGCAAATTGCTCTTCTGCGACTCATTGTCGGGACTTATGACCACTAATGGTTCTTAATAAGGGCAAATTTAAGATTTAAAAATACAGCTCGTTACACTAAACTTTCGGACAAACCCTAAAATCCTAAAAACTCAATTCAAGGTCTAACGCTGTGTGAGTGCTGTGACAATATACCTATAATGCTCCAAATCGTTGAGGTTTCTTGAATATTCAATTTAGTAAGTCTAGCGACCTGACATCGCCATGTGGGTAAATCCCATGGTGCTATCAGATCGTGGGCTAATGTCAAATTTGTTCTGAATTTAATCCAATGTCATGCAACGCCGCATTTACAAAGGTCCACGACGTTGAGCCTAAATCCCCGAAAACAAAGGAATTTTCTTGCTCCGGCCTTCACCATCACAACACCATCCATTTATAACCCAAAACATCCCAGAATGTCCCAGAAATAGGGCCTTTCAGTTCAATTCACCAAACCACAACAATTCACAATTTACAAGATCAAATGGATAGAATTCATTCATAAATAACCAAAGCTATGCAAAAATGAACATACAAGCATGAATTTCCAGCCACAACTGAGCTGAATTTGATGGTTTCTTCCTCAATTAAACTATATCTCTACTCCCATGGGTTCAATCTGACAAGATCTAGCCTTGCACATCATCAATTTGCAAGGAATCATTTCATTTATATGGTTTCCATCTCTTGCACTCTCTCCAATCTCTAAAATGGATGTGTTTGGAGAATAAAACCCAACTATCACATTGATCGTACGTTGATCTTCTCTTGATCAACCTATGCGTATCTTGAGGACTATCAAAAGCCTATGTGTTGCCAATGCCAACAAGTGATGCATGTATTGCTTATATGGCCATTGATCTTCCCAGGATTTTACCAACCCTGTCACTAGGATCATTTAGATCAATGAGTCAATGACTTACAACTGAACCCCACTTGCTTCCTAGTGATGATCACACACGCTGCATATCTCGAGGTGAATCTAATGGCGTATTCAGTTCGTGTTATAAGGTCGGATGCTTAATCCGGGTGTTCGGTTGCCTACTATCCAGTCAAGCGGACTATGCAATCCACTATCCTTAGGACTCTGAACCATGGTTTTGATCGTATTAGTTAGCCCAGATGGACTCAATTACCAAATGACGAGATTGCCCTCATCACTCGTACAATAACACAAACAAAATAGCCTAACATGTTTGACGAATTGATGAAACTCTATGCAACATTGGAGTAACTGTACATACTAGTAACTAATAAATAATTCAACAATTGTATGAATGAGGGACATATTGTTCAAAGTCTTTGTCAACAACAACAACAACAACAACATAGCCTCAATCCCAAATTAATTAGGGTCGACTACACGGATCAAACTTTTCCATTGTGCTCGATTAAGTGCAATTGATGATGAGCTTTCCAGACCATTCAAATCCCTCCTAATTAACGCATCGCATGTTAACTTTGGTCTACCCCTACCTCGTCGAATTTCTACAGTTTCTATTGAGTCAAGTTTTCTAGTGGGGGCATTTGTAGGCCGTCTTTGTAGGTGACCAAACCACCGCAACCTCCTTTCCCTAATCTTTGTATCAATTGATGCTACTCCTACTTGTCTTTGAATTTTTATATTTGTTATTCTATCTTTACGAGTTTTACCACACACTTACCTAAGCATCCTCATTTTTGTTATATTCATTTTATGTACCAATAAATTCAAATACCAATCTGTTAAGTGCATAATTTAAAAACTGTTCGACACCTTCGTGTGATTCATTAAATTAATATTGAAAAGCTTGATTCATTGCTTGTTAGGTGTCATCCTGCAAGCAAATATCACAATACAACAAAAACAACAACATAGCCTCAGTCCCAAATTAACTGGGGTCGGCTACATGGATCAAACTTTTCCATTGTGCTCGATTAAGTGCAATTGATGGTGAGCTTTGCAACACCCTTGCTCATTTCTCACTACACCCGGGCTCCGATGCAACGCGTCGCTAGGTGGGAACGCCTCAACGTTTATATATGTTTGATCCATTTCATGAAAAGTGACAAAAGTTTTACGCTTGCTGTCAACCTATCGCAACCCTCCTCCTTTATCCGAACTTGGGACCGGCTATGTAGCGCACATAGTGTACAACATAGGTGGAGTTGCAAGCAAATATCACAATAGTTAAACTTTAAAAAATTTAAAATAAATTTGACAGGATTCTATTTACATAAACAAGATAAACTACATGGACTTGAGCCGACACCATTAACTTCAAATTCATGTTCAACTCACACCAAAATTATAAATTCAAATTTCACAAACTAGTCATTTAACGTCTCATAAACAAAAAATAGCTAAGGGCCATCATTGATTTTGTGAATTTATTAAGGGAGGGGCACTTTTGTAAATTCACTTATTGCAACTACATTAATCCAACCCTCAATACTCCCAACCGAACAAGTTCTCCAAAACGAACTATTACTTAAACCCAAGTCACAATCTTGTGTATAAACTAGTCTCATGATCTAAGGAACCCCAAGTATGTGAACCGAACATGCCACAGAGGTCTTTAATTAACTAAACTCAAACCATAGCTAATCAATTCAATTAATTAACAACCTTGGCATATATAATGGATTCACATCCATACAACAAAGTAATACACATGCACGCCACAAGTGTCAGTACACCGACCAATCCTATTCGGGTTTCCTTGCCGTCGGCTAGTGCCAGGCGAGGTTTAGAGTCACTAAACATTCGGGATCAGGCTAATCACCTAAGTTTGAGTAGGTGGTCGTTGCACACACTTATGCGTGTCCTTTGATTTTCACCGACATGTGAATCCTTATCTACATAAAATCGAAGTGAATCCCTATCCACTTCAAGTGATGGCACAACCATGTGGGAGATAAATGGATATGTCTTGTCCATATAAAATCTTATTAAGATTTTCTCATAGTAATTTGATTGATGGACATGTATTTCACTTAGAAAATGCTCGATTTGCAAATCGAGGCAAGATTTCTTTTTTCAAAATTTTTCATCTTGGATTCATTTTTAAGATATTCAGATGTTATAAGGGTGTCGTCGTGGTTTTCCATAATGCTCAAATCATCAACATATGTTGATATTATAATGAAGACATGTGAATAAGATTTATTTTTCCAATACTGTTAAAGTTGACGATGCTGAAGTGAAACACAAAATACACTAAGTCAAAAACCATCAATTCTGTTGTTTTGAAACCAATGGAAGATAGGAAGAAAGATTGCCAAGTTTTTCACAAGGAGAGAATTAACAATGGAGTTCCAACAATCTTTGTTTTCAGCTCTCAAAAATTCAGCGCACACAACAGGACATAAAAACTGATTTTTGATTCTCTTATTGTCACCAAAACTGCCGTACATATTTATGGCAAAACTAAAACTGAAATTAAGAAAGTTCTAATAACTAAAACTTCTAATCTAGGATAACTGAATAATAGCAACTAAAAGATCTCCTAAAAAAAATAGAAAATTCCTTATGTATATCCTGCCATATAACTAAACAATTCCTAAAATCCAGGACTTATTTGTGCACACTTAATTAGTAAAAAAAATCATATTACGAAAATAGAAACAATTGGCTAAAGACCTAAAGCACTAATTTTAACAATCCTCTTTGCTTTAGGATTTTCAAACTTTAATCTTCTACATAGAAGCTTGAACTTGTTGAGTTGAAATGATATCAGGAGGACGATGCAACCTCCGAATACACTATTGTTTCTTCTACATTGATTTGTGGAGGATATAAGCCACTATGATTATTACAAACTGAACTTTCAGCCAATGATTCTTGAACTTTAGGAAAGCTACCAATTCTTATATCTCTTCCTTTAATTGAACCACCAATCGTTCTTTTGGAAGGAACGTTCGATGAGGTGATTTTTCCAACTCCATTAACACTTGTTGTAAGAATATGGAGTACAAAAGAACCAGTGACATCATGAACTCGAGAATTTCCTTGGTTGAAATTAAGCTTAATTGTTTCCAGCGAAGCATCAACAACAAAGTACCTCACATTTTAAAATATCTTCCATGCAATAATGGTCTTCTTTGAGGTCTTGCAACTTATATCTTTTTCCTCATATTCAACATTTTTGGAAGGTGAAAATACCAAGTTTTTTGTGCCCAAATTCAGTGGTATTGACTTCATTATTGTCGGTCTTCCGCTCCACTTCTATTGGATTGAATGAGAAGCTTTTACCTCTCATTTTAAACCTCAAAATTTCATGACCAATAGCATTAAAAATAGCACAATGCAAATCTTCAAAGGATACTTTATATTTTTTTTTTCAATCAATTGACCCATACTAAGTAAATTATGATCATTATCGGGTATGTAAAGAACATCCGAAATTAATTTTGTACCCAAACCTGTTGTGATTGCAATGGTACCTTTACCTTTTGCTAGGATGTAGCCATCTTTTCCAATTCTGACTTTCTTGACTTCAACTGGCTTCAAGTCTCTAAACAAGTTTTTGTCGTGTTGTGCAACCATCATCAATCAACCATTTTTTGTTGGAATCTTCAATTAAATCATAACTTGCAACAAAAATTCAATCTTCATCATATAGATCAACAACTTTGGCCTCAACTTCATTATTTTGAAATTCACTTTTGCAAATCATTGCTTCATGTTCAAGCTTATTGCACTTGGTGCACTTTGCATCCGGTCTCTGCTAACACTTCTATGGTGGATGACCTTTTTTTCCTATAGTACCCACACGTTTTCTCTACTTGTTGAACCTTTTTTGTAAGATTTCTTGTGATCTTCATGCATGGTTTGTAAAGCACCTTCAACAACACGATCTTCCCTCATAAACCTTCGTTGGTCTTATGCTTGCATGACATTTAAAAACTTCGCCTACGCGGTCTTGGAAAGTTCTTTCGTGTTCTCTAAAGTGGTGATAGATGATTCATATCTTTTGGGCATCGTGACGAGAATCTTTTCTACGATTTTCGAATTGAGAAAATCCGCGCCAACTAGCCGCACTTTATTGACAATAGGGGTTGCAAGTGGGGTGGAGAATCTTCATCCACGCGGGGCCTTGGCCCCTGGGCGGGGATTCTTTGCATTTTCGCCCCCGCGGGGTGAAAGTTCGTCCCGCCATGCAGGGCGGGGCAGGGACGAGGATTACCCTTGCTTCGCAAGGTTTCCCCGCCCTGTACCCCGTTCCCTCTCTCCGCGGAAAATTCTCGTCCCCTCGACCCGTGGGGATTCCCGCGAGTGGATGAGATCTTAGATTTTGTAGAGTTTTAAAAACTTATCCATTCACATTAATTGAACCCCTCACAATTAACTCAACCCTCCAGCAGGTGAACCACAACACCAGTCATGCTTAATTGTCATGAGCATGTACTAAATCCTATTTATTCTTTGCTCGATTTGTATTTGCATTAAGTTTTTTTTTGGGTGGGGATGCATTAAGTTTTAAAAAATCTTATGTATTCGATTTACTATCTAATAATTTGTAACTAAATGAAGATAATATTTTCAAAATAAAATTTAATTTAGTCTAACTAAAACTTTTATTAAGACTAAATTACCATATATACTTTAAAAATGTAATATGATAGATACATATTTTATATTTGCAATTAACATAGCAGATGACGTACACCACTAAAAAGTATATAATTATAACCAAATTTACCTTACTAAATAATTTATTATAATAAACTATAAATTTAAATCTAATACAATACCCGATTATTTAATACATGATACATAATATAGTCATAAACCCTAAAACTCAAACCCCAAACCCAAACCCATAACCCAAAAATAACCCTAAACCATAACCCCTAAACCCTAAACCCCAAACACTAAACCATATACCCTAAAACCTAAAACCCTATACCGTATACCCTAAATCCTAAAACCTTATACCCTCAGCCCTCAGCCCTCAACCTTAAACCCTTAAACCCTAACCGGGGTCCGATTTGACCAAATTTGGTCCGGCCCGGCCCGACTCGGCCCAACCGGGTCCAGCCCAACCGGGCTCGCTCCAACCGGTTCGATAATATATATATTTTTCATTTTGATAGAAGGGACATATATGCTTGTCAATGGCAGATCATGCATACGCGCTTGTAGTCACAACTATAGAAATGTTAGCTTTACGCATCTTTAATTATAGAACAATGTATCTAGAAACATATTCAATTTGTAGTTGAATTAGACAATTAAGCACCATCAATCTCTACCTTACCCCTATATATAGGTATATAAAGTCTATATACATTTAGCTGTGAATTAAGGTTCTATCATATCAACAATTAAAATAGGGTAACACCCCTATATGTTATATCAACCTCTCATTTAATTTAATGTTATTTCTAGCCCCCAATAAGTTAGTTCATGCTCTAAGTTCCATCTTAATTGTTAGTAAACTCTCCATTGTACCCCTAGTTTATATTTGCCTCCTCTTTCCCCAAAGAAAGCCCTCTTTTCATTTTTGTGATCTTTAACCTCCAACCTCTTCTTGCTCATCTTTTTCTCCACCTTAACTCAATTTGCTCTATATGCATTCCAAGATTGATTCTTTGATCCTTAAAAGCTAAGATTCAACACAAATAAAGGATTCTAACCATTCAAGAATATCAATCAAATCTCAACCAAATACTATAATTATGATGTTGTATTTGATGGTGAATTATTAAGTGTATAGATACAAAGGGAGGAGAAGTGGTGTATAGATTACAAAGTAGAAGAGAAAATAAGATGAGTCTATGATTTAATTTGGGTGAGATATAGAAAGTGAAAATTAAGTAGAAGGGGGGAAGGTGAGTGTAGTGAGTGAGGTAGGAGTTGGGATGAATTTAAGGTTTCATTTAGGGAGGGGGTGTGGAGAGTGAAAAGTAAAGTTGAGGAGGGGTGTAGAGAGTGTGAAGTAGAAGGGGAAAAAGAAATGAAATATGTTCATGATTTAGTATGGAGTTATTTATGTAATTTTGCTTAAAGACATTTTAGTTTAAAAATGTATTAAATTAAATAGGGGTTGTTATACGGTAGTGGGGGGCTAATAGTCGCTCCCTTAAAATATACATTAGCCATCACGTACATTAATGTAAACACCACAAAGATATATCTCATAGACCATGCGAAGATAAACTTGAATTAAAACATATAATGTGATTAAGACGTGCATGTTTTAATAGGGAAGATTTATGTATATCCAAGTATCTATGTCCTGTATATCAAAAAAGTGTATATCTTTTTTTTTTTTTGGAAAAAAAGTATATCCAAGGATGGGAAATATATATATGTATATTCCCAAAGTATTTTGCCTCAAATGGTTTCCCTATATATGCATGGTTCTCTGCATTGATATATATATATATATATATATGTATCATAAAAACATGTAATGCGATTAAGAGATACAAGCTTATATTATTAACATAAGTCACAAGTGCAAATTATTAAATCCAACCTGCTCTGCCAACCTACTTATATATGCATGTGATCATCAACCCGATCAGGAAAAAGTTGTGTTATGTTTTTTTAGCGGTCCTCGTGGTCAACCTATCGTCATTACGAGGAGAAACTTTTCATTAACTATGTGGATCAATTAATTCCAGTTTGGCTAGCTACTCTTAGACTTAGTGCATGGACCACTCACAATTAACAATATATGCACGTATTTCATTATATTATTATTGGAACGAAGTTTCTTTAATTGTTTGTTTAAATTCGGCAGAGCGAGCTGGATCATGTAAAGTTTGTTGTATTTTAATTTGATTTTTTTTAAAGATTTATATCGATTTTTTTTTTGCATTCGATTTATATCAATTGAGATGTCTAAGAAGAATTTTCTTCTTTAAGAAAATTAAACAGGTCAAAAAGTCCAATTAAGTAGAATAATTGTCGCCACCAAACGCCCCTGTTTAGATCAATTACGGAAATGCAGTTATGCTACCACGTTCGGCTTCTCTTTGTAGGTTTTCATCTTTATTAGTCGAGCATGTCATGATTTTCTAGATCTCACCATGCACCTATATGTCAAATGCCAAGTTTATCATTTCAGTTAAGGTCTTGTTTGATTACAAAGAAAATGTTCCATAGAAAAATAACATTTTTTTTTAAATTTTTTTTCTTAGTAAATGTTCTAAAGAAAATTTTCCATTATGTGTTTGATTGCACCTATAAAAGTTTTTTTTCCTCAAAACTCACCAACAATAAATTTTGAAATAAATATAAAAACTTACCATATATATCAAATACATTAGTTTTTAAATTTAAAATATAAATTTAATGTGTCTTAATATGGAGACTCCCATTTTCTCAATAAAAAACTAAATTTGACCACTATAATAAGTGAGAAAGTATATGGGTCTTATTATGGAAAGTTGGCAATTATAAGAAAATGTTCCGCGAGAAAATTTTGGCTATCAAACGCATGAAAATGTCATTTTCCTTGGAATATTGTCATTTTCCTTCCAATCAAACATGACCTAAAGATAAAAGAAAAAAATTCTTTCATGGGACGTGTGAGATGACCACATGGGTCAACATCGTATATATAGTTTTGAGAAGATGTCAACTGTGTACAAGGGCACCCTAATATATACTCCATCCGGTTAAAAATAAAAGACTTTTTGCACCTACATTTAATTCTTTATTTCATCTAATGAAAGAAAGACAATTGTTTAATTATAATTAAATGTTTGAGTTAGAAAAAAGGTAAAATAGGTATAAGAGGTACAAAGTTCTCGTGAATTCCGAAAACTATTTTTGACTAGAGTGCGTATATTTAAATCAAGGGCATATGAGTCATTTTCTAGAAGAGATAAAAAAAAATTACTCCCTCCGTTCTATATTATCTGTCACATTAAATCTTTTTTTCTTGTATTCATTTTTCAGAGCTTCGAGTTTTCATGTATTCATTTTTTCAGAGCTTCCTTTTCCTTTGGTTCTTATGTATTCATATTTTTGGATATACTGGCATAGAGGCTTGAATTTATTTGTACTGTTTCGTGGATAGATGTAATAGTGGGAATTAGATGGATACAAATTTCCTTCGAGTGGATGCCCATACAAGAAATGTTCAATTGGTCATACAAAATTTATACTGTGGTTGGGAGTTGCTGCGGCAATGCTTAACATATTTTATTGATTGATGGAAGTGTCTGGATTCTATTTCTTGTTTTTTTGTTTGATCTGCACTTGAGTTTTGATTTCGTGAGATGCGCAACTCGAATCTTGTAATTCTGTCCGGACTTGAAGTCTATCAGGAAGATTTTTTGGAAATTGGGAGTTATTTGTCTCTAGGTGTGTTTTTTTTAATTCCAAATCATGCCTTCCTAAAATTAATTGAGGTAGATTTCTTTCTTTTATATTTTAATTTTTGGTTGATTTAGGTCTGTTATTCTGCTTTGACTTGAGTGTTGGTTGTGAATTTTTTTTTTTTTTTTTTTTTGGTACAGGATTGTGAAACAGAAATAGTTGAGGTTCCATTCCATGGCTAGGATCAAACCTCAAACATTGCTATTGCAGAGCAAAAAGAAGAAGGGTCCAACACGTATTAGTGTCACTACCATTATACTGTGCAACTTGTTTATCGTCTTGATTGTGCTTTCTTTAGTTGCTACATACAGGCATTGGTCTCAAAGGTTTGCTAGATTTTCATCATGCTCATGTTTATAAAACTTTGCGTAATATGTTTGTCATAGACAACATAAGAGGAGTTCCTTCCAGCATCTTTTTTCAAGTGTCATTTTTTGGTATTATCTTATGTTTATGGCCTCTTGATGAATATATTGCAGGTCAAGAAAGCAAGAAGAGGATGGGCTGCTGAATCATGAGGTACGTGTGTCTTGAGTCACTGTTACTTTTCTCAGTTTTGATTCTAATGTTATTTGTGATGCCTTTTAGTGACCTAATTGATTATTTTTAAAGCATCACGAATACACGGTAGTGCTTCATATCTTCTTTGGTTTTAACTCATCTTTTTGTTTTTCACTTCTGCAGGTTGTGGATTCCTATGTGGATCCCAAGAAATTTGACCTTCCTAGTTTTGCTGTAAGTCTACTACGAATATGTTATTTTTTCTTGAGTTTAGTGCTACAATTGAATCATTCATTGCAAATTTTTTTATATGGAGCAATTACGCGTGCAATGAGTTATTGCTTTTTCACTCCTATGTTTATGTTTATATTTATTATGTACCATATTAAAGTATAGCACGAAGTCTTTTAAGATGTCCACATGTTCAGTTTGAGATAAGAATAAGCAAGGTTCGAAACTTCGACATCGCCTATGACTTTGCTCACTTAAAATTCTGGATTAATTCGAGGAAGTTAACTTCGACGATAGAAGTTTGACAAAAAATTCGCCGGTGTACGGAAGTTTACGGAACTTCACTTTAAAGTTAGAAAACTCAAGTTTCTAGATATGCCAGGAATATACTTAATCATACAACAATAATGCATAAATACAGTTTTATCAACTTCCATCGAAGTTTCCGAAGTTTCTGTCGAAGTTTCAGTTGAAGTTTGTTCAACTTCCACGAAATATAACAATTTTACTTCATGTTTTATGAACTTCCAACGAAGTTTTCGAAGTTCGGTCGAAGTTGAGTCGAAGTTTTGCAATTTTTCAGTTGCCACTGAACTTCGCTTCGCTCACCTCAACATCGACAAACTTCGCCCGAACTTCGGCGAAGTTTGTCGATTTTTGAAACCACGAGAACAACAACAACAACAACAACAACAACATAGCCTCAGTCCCAAATTTTTGAAACCATGAGAACAAGGAATGAAAAATTGGATCTAGTTGAACATATCTGTATTCAATCATGCTTCCCTGAATTTGTATGGGCTTTCAATTAATGAAATAGATTGAGAAGTCAAATCTTGGATGTTTTGGTTTAAAAGGCATAGGTCATGGAGTGCCTTCGTTGACATTGGTTCGATGCTTCTCATGTTTTTAGTTAATAATGGACAAGTACATCTTTTTTACTATTTCGATAATCTATTTATAAATTGTTTTGATACTCTAGAGTTAATTGAGATGCAGTTGCAACTGCAAGGTGATCATATGTTCATTTGGATACAATTAAATTTCAAAAACCTAAACTTACACCAATAAATGCGATGCAGTTCTAGCATGAACCAATAGAGCTGAATTCTACGAATTAGTTCTAAATCATTATCTCCTTTATTTGGTTGTGGAATATCAAATTTGGTTTTTTTTAGTTAATTAGTCTACTAGTTTGCGCTTAATAATTTGGATGTAGGACTTGATGAATGGGGATTGCGCTTTTTTTGGGGTGTGTGTGGGTGTAGGCGTGTGATAGGATCTACATAGAGAAGTTGTAGACTGGTTAAACTGAAATTAATGTTCTATATGAAAAATGGTCATATTTTTGCTTTAAAAGCGTTCATGCTATGTTGAACAACATGTTGGCTGAGAAAGAATCAAATGCATAAAATGAATATTGCAAATTAAGATGTTGAGGTTTTTGAGGAATAAACTATGAAATAGATTATGGAATGAAATTATCCCATGGTTTTGCCGATGGCATTAGTTGGAGATGATCAGAACATTTTGGTTATTTTGTATATGTGAGTCCAATGCCTAATATCGCACCACTCAATGAGATTATTTAATTTTGAGAAAAGGATAAAAACCAATTAAAAATAGACTATTGAAGTTGGATGATGGAAGAAAACTTATATAGACTACACCAGATTATTGGAATAATCCCTCTAAGTAGAAGTCCTCTTCATGTATATTAAGTTTCATCATTTCATGTTTAATGTGCTAGGTTTATTCTTACTGTTATTTTGCCTTTTAAAGTTGATTCTAGTTTGAATAAGACTATGCAAGTTTGAGAAGGGGCAAAGGCTAGTTGGTCTGTACATGAGTGCCTTCTTTCACTCGATGGAAGATGCTTAATTTTAATTGATTTGTTGGAGTGGAATAGTGAACCACAACTCATGTACATGACAATAGATCATTGGAATATTCTTGCTATTGGAGTGAGATTTTTATGTATTTTATTTCCAAGTTCAATAATTTGCTATGTTTTATTTTTCCTCTTATTTGATTTTCATTAATTCCGACTCTACTTTGCTTAATTTTATGCTAGATTTTGAACACTTCAAAAGGTTCAATAACTGTGGAACTTTACAAGGATGCTTCTCCAGAGGTTGTGGATAATTTCCTTGACATGTGGTAAGGATTCAAACTTATCACCGCCCACTTTTAATTGAAGTTTGTCACTCAAAATATGTGAGGGTTTATTAGCGTATTGCTTTTCTCCTCAATTACATTTGGCACATAAATTTGCATGGTCCTTGATAATTGATAATTGGTGGAACATATGCATCATTTGAAATTATTAAGTGTCTTCAGTTAGTACTTTTTGAAGTAAATAATGAATATTAAGGTCAATGACTAGTAGGACTAGTATATAGAAAGGGTCCAATAAATAATTAACAAATTTCTTAGGGACCTCTAAATTTATAGTTTCTCCGCCTGGCGCTGCTTTGCCTCAGGCAGGGAAAATGCCTAGGCGCTGTTTTGGTGCCTTCCAATCCTTGATTGTGGCTAGGAGTCCTATAGAAGGATGTAAGGTGGGTATTCTTTGGGAGTAGCATGTCTACAATGCCAATGTTACCCAGACGGGTATGCATCTGTTGGACTTTTCCATTCCCTAGCTGTAGAGACATACATGACTAAAGTGCCTAAAAGCTTAGACGCTGGTACTTGAAAATGACACCCAAAATAAAAGTAAAAATAAAAAAAATTTCTAGTTCTTTGACTAACATTTAATGCAAACAAAATATTAGGTATTCTAAGTGCATTATCTTGTTACTTGTAAGAAGTCATTTAAATAAAAAAATTAAGATATTTTAAATATTATCACAAAAAATAAGGTCTTCATTTCTCACATTCTCAACATTGCAAAGGCGTTGCCTATGTTCAGGGGTTTTAGGGCAAAAATGCCTAGGTAGTTCACAAGTGGTGTCCTTCTAAGTGGGTTTTTAGAAAGTTGAAGGGGATGATCAGAATTAAGTTTGTTGGTATGAATGCCTGGCCAACACAATTAGTGTGACATAGGGACTTGAAGACTTATTAGTTTTTTATTTTTTATTTTTTATTTTTATTTTATGTAACATATATATTGAACACGAATCATATTTACTAGTAAAAACAATTAAGGACTTATAAATAGATAATGAATTATTCAGGGACCTTAAATAGAGTATTATTTTATCATCTTGGCACTACCTCGCCTAGGTCAGGGAAACTACCTTGGGACCCCCTTACTTCCTTGCAATCCTTGGTTCCATGGAATGTAACTGACTCTTATTCTGGCTTATTAATTGATGATTGAAATGTCTTCTAAATAAAAAAAGTATGAGATTATTTTCAAATTGATGTATTTTCATTTAGCTTAGCTAAATATTACAATTTTTAGAGACAACTATATTTTAAGACCATATAAAGCTTAGCTGCATATTACAATTTTACATTTCTCCATTGACATTTATCCTAAGGTCTTGCATTCTTTTGCTGGGACTTGGGACTTCAGTGAGGTGTTGATTGCTGACATCTCACTAGATTTTAGTCATAAGCAGTCACCTTCATTTGTGACTTATTTATATAGTTTGTATGTCTCTTCGAAAGCCCCTCATTTCTACGTCATGTGCTGATTGCAGAGATTCTCAAATGCTTGATCCACTCTAGTGCGTCCCCCTATTTCACGCATCTACTCAATGCACCATTCTTTGCAATTCCATACCAACTTAGTTGATGATATCAGCTTAGTAGATGATACCAGGAGCTGATTTCTAATTAATAGATATTTTTAAGATTAATTGTGCCTTGAACCATGATTAGAGTTGTTGCAACTAAAGAATTGCCTTTCCGTAACTGGGCTATTGACCTGATGCATCTCTCCACCTTCTGGGCTCTGAGAAATACAAGTTATTGCTTCCTTCTGGACAAGTTTATCCAGTAATAGATTCCTAGTTGTAACATAGTGAACGATTTACGCCCTTCTTGCAACTTGGGATATATTATAAGAATTGAGATCAGTTGAGTTTTTTCTAGCTCTGCAGTTTTCTATCTTGTCCTCGCTTTTTTTCTTTTATCCTTATATTCTAAGATGTCTAGTGTTCTTGCGCTTTCACAGTCAAAAGGGGCATTTCAAGGGTATGCTCTTCCATCGCGTGATAAAAAACTATGTGATTCAAGCAGGGGATTTCCAAAGACTTGGAGCTGCCGAGGACTGGACGTCGAAAATAAAGCCGCATGGTCAAAGGTTTTTGCGCCTCACTGTTTCACATGTTTTTCCCGTGTCGCTTCTGCATAATTGTTAATATTTGGTTTCTCTAAACGTCGAACATGACTCTTTCTCATCCAGTCCAAAGCACGAGGCATTTATGCTGGGAACTCCAAAGACCAAAAGCGATCACAAAGGATTTGAGCTTTTCATAACAACTGCACCAATCCCAGATCTCAATGAGAAGCTAACAATTTTCGGAAGGGTTGTCAAGGGAGAGGACATTGTTCAGGTATTTAGCTTGCCGGGCAGCTTTAGTTCTTTCATAGTTGTGTTTCTCTTTCAACTTTTAGATGCCTATAGAACATGGAGATAACTTCTTTCAACTCTTTGAAAATGCTGTCAAGTAGAAGACATAAATAGAACAGAAACTAGGTTGATGATACCTGACTTGGTATGATTCTCTCTAGCTAGTGTTCAATCTGTTTGACCTAATTGTGCATTTGTTTTTGCAATAGCGCTCACTATCAAGCTTCTGTCTTCCAGGAAATCGAAGAGGTCGACACAGATGAACACTATCGTCCGAAATCTCCTATCGGAATCATCAACGTGACTTTGAAACGACAGCTGTGATTGATTATTTCTCCGGTCATTTTCATACCTAAATCGTGTAAATTTCAGTGAGTTGTGTTGTGCCACTTCGAAATGTCACTGCATGTATGTCTCTATTTTTTTTTTGTTGTTGTTTACAAGGGTGTATTCAATTAAGATTTTAATCAAATTTTTGATTACTTTTTTAAGTGATTGACTTTAGTAGAGTTAGTAGATTTTGTAGACTTTTTGAAATTATTTAAAACTTTGATTGACTTTCATACATACTTTTACTCATTAAAGATCATTCCACTGGGTACTTAGAGCTGCGCTAAAGGCACGTGCGTAAGGGCATTCAAGTGATTTACTCATTCTGTTTCATATTATCTGTTATATTTGAGCTTGTGTGCAGGAATTAAGGTGATGATTGAAAGTTTTTAAAAGATAGATATTGAGGTTAAATTATCTTTCATTAATAGTTTATTTTTCGTAAGTTTTTGCTTTAGAAAGCAAGCAACTCCTTAGAGAAATAAATGAGTTCCAAAAATCTAAGGCAAATCCAATGAAGGTTTTCTTGTACCTTCATCACAAAATATATTTAGATCCCAATACGCCCAATGCCAAATAGCTGCCAAGAAGAACAAGCTAGAAAACACAATATGTGTGCCAGCCGCACCATCGTAACTCCAAATACTTAGATTCGTTATAGCCCTCCTTATAATACTGCAACCGCCCTATGAATTGGTTATTCCTAAGCCTCGAATGGTGCCATAATATGTTCTACTTACAACAATATGTTGAACTATTTCAACAAGTCTACGCGTGAGATACCCAACGTATGATGTTCGGATAGTAGTATACATAACTCATTTTCGGGCTCCGTAACAAGAAATGATATATTCTGCTAAAGAGAGTCCTTCGCGTAAATTGCTTTGAATAGATAAATCAATCATTTGTCCTTGCAGATCTGACATTAATCCTCTCATACCTACTAATTGGTGTACTTGAGACATATACAAAATCAAAATAGAAAATATTAGTTAATGATTAATGAGAATAATTCATCTGATAAATGCAATTCACCAGTTTTTTTTATTCATATCAATTGATATTATTTCAATACTTGATTATTTGTTTGTCGCACAAAAAAACTTTTTGAATTCCCGTATACAAAGATTTTGCTAAAGATAAAGCGTTTAGCGCTGTCCAAAATGCTTTGATTTTCCAAATATTTTTATGAATATTTTTTAATAGCGAAGTACGTTCTTCAGAACTGTCATTCACAAATAAAGAGGTTACTCATTGGTATAGTTAAATGTGAAAGACATGTGCAGTTGTTCAAAATGGATCGTTTTTTTCTTTTTATTCCTTATCTATTTTATTGTTACCTTTTTTTTAGAGGGCCGCTAAGGGCACCCCACCATTTAATGAAGGCACCCAGTTAGGCACGAACTGTTTTACCTGGGGCACCCAAAAATTAGCCCCAAACTACCGAAAATACCCCCTTGTGCAAATCCATCTGCACCCCACCACCCCCAGCACTATCTTCACCGCTTGGACTCCAAGAACCAGTTTTGTGTGAACCGACCTGTGAGAGGAATCTCCGAAATCGTGTCTCCCGTGTTTTGCCTTGTGTTTCTCCTTCGGTTTACGGATTTTTTGCAGTTCGTAGGGTCGTGGTGCGAGCCGATTTCGTCTCCAAGTTAGGGTTCAGTTGAAGTTCGTCGGACACACCATATTTAGTGTAATTAAGTTACATTTGGTAGAGTAGTTGTGATTTACAGTGGTGGTTTGTTCGATAGGTAAAAAAATTGAAAATCGCGGTTCTCGGCCACACAGCCGAGGCGTAAATGCTTGTCTCGCCACGAAGGCCGGAAGAGTTCATAGTGTCTCAGTTACGCATGGCCGAGAATACTTCAGTTATCTCGGCCGAGACATGACGAGATCTACAATTAGTGATAGGTAATGTGGCGTCAGTGGTGTACAACCGAGAATTTTCTCCTACTCTCGGTTGTACACTGGCGAGAGGGTTAGAGTAGGCTCGGTCCTCTATGACAGAGACATTCCAATACATCTCGGTCCTGCGAGGCCGAAACAATCGCGCACATCGACATAAACTTCGGATAACCTCATAAAAAACACAATAAATTCGCAAAATTACCTCAAGTTCAACCTCCTCTTGCACCGTAGCAGTACAATCCTCCATTATATAGTGGAAACAAGTTCGGATTTGAGGAAATTACTAAACCCTACGTTGACAAACAAATCATCATTTTCACAGTTTTTCACAACTAAACAGTTCTAAAAAACTATCATATGGTTGTCAAACATTGTTACTTCGCTGTCGGATGATGTCAATCCGCAAGAATCGATAAACGCTCGACAAACGCAATGTGACTTTGTGGTTCAACCTTGTGGTGGGGTGCCCTTTTTCTTTGTCAAAATGATTTGTAGGGTTTGAATCATTATATATACATGGGCAAAATGGTCTTTTCCAGTTTTGCTGAAATTTTTACAAATAATTCGAGTGCCTTCATTAAACGGTGGGGTGCCCTTAGCGGCCCTCTTTTTTTATTTTACTACTTTACTAGATGTACTTATTTGATAACATCTAATATGAATATGATAATATAAAACCTCCAATTGACATTAATGACATAACTTTAAAATAGGGGTAAAATTAGAAAAAAAGACTATAAATACACCCTTTGTAGCGTCCCCTAACTCGATTAGGCCAATACCTGGCTTGAAACCCTAATTAAGCCCAGATAATCCTACCAGACTTAACTAGAGCTAGCAACCTCTCTTCTTACACCTGATAATCAACACTGTATGTCAAATATCGATATATAACAAATAATAAACGCAGAGGAAATTTAAAACTTTTTCGATAATCCAACACACGATGTACAATATTAAAGCAAACCGAAATAAACCTCGGTTATACAAATTCTCCCATCCAATGAGATATTATAAAATTGTAATTCAATACAAATATATAGACAAAGGAAAACTCATTACATCGAAAAGAAGATCGAGACTCCTATATCTTCTTAATTTCGTAGTCGTAGCGCTCGTTGGTTATCCTATAATGTTAATTGGGATGAGCGCTCCAACTTGCTTAGTAAGTAGGGATTCTCATAGCCATCAACATTCCATATAATAGTCAAGAACATTATGCAGTAACAATATGCACTAGGGTTGCAAGTGGGGTAGGGCGGAGTGGGATCGTAATTACCGTCCCCGTCCCCGCGAGGTGCGTGCTGGGGATTTATTCGCGCAAATTCCCCGCGGGGCAAACTTTGCTGCCCTACGCCCCCACCCCGCGGAGATCCTTGCTAGGTGGGGAATCCTCGCGGTGCCCCATCGATTTTGTAAAAAATATCTATTTTGATCTTAATTCCTTGGTCATTTTGGCACTTAAGTACTACTTTTTCAATTTTTTTTAAGAAAACATTTTTCTCAAACTGAAGGGTTAATGTGGATTTGTTTTGTTGATTGAGCTACAAGTTATCATACTTAATTAAATATATAAGATTTCCAAATCTAGCATGGCAAATATATTTCATTGATGTTCTAAATATAATTTTATATATCTTTATGATGTAATATATATATTATAGAATTAATTTAATGGTAAAAATAAATCTCATTGTTGAAGATATTGAGTTTCATTTCATATATTAAATATGTTTTAAGTAAAAAATTTATATAATTTTCTTGTAAAAACATAAAAAATAGAGAACTCTATGCATGGGATGCGGGTCGGGGAATCCCTGTAGAGCGAGAACAATTACCATCCCCGCCATGTCCCGCGGGCGAGGCAAGATTTTGTCCTGTGCCCCGCTCCACGTGGAGCAAAAAGCGGGGATTCCTTGCCCCGCCAGGGCGGGGCACAGCAGGGAACGGGGATTCTCCGCCCCACTTGCAACCTTAATATGCACCAATGTTAACTAACAAGAATATGTAAAACATATAATTCAATACATAACGGATGCAAAGCAAACTATCATGTACTATTACACTGTGATCCATATTTTATTCATAAAACTAGGGTCGATTACCCATTGACACCATTAATGCGATTGCTAGACCAATACATCGCACATATGTGTTGTCTAGCCAATCCATTAATGCCTAATGGTTCTATCTGAAACCCTCTAGTGAATATGTAACCCACAGAACCTATCTAACTGAGTAGGAGTTACGTATTGATCGGAAGATCGGCCCCGCGTCCTATACAACCTGTGGCAGCCCTCGCCGCCCCGGGGTGACGCGTCTCCATGTACTCCTTGCCAGCTGACCATACTACACGTGTACGCCACCTGCCCGTCCTCTCTTTGTCTCGAAATTCGTATCCACTTGTGTGTACAGTGTATGAATAACATATTTTGCGGAATACGTACTTAAATGCAAGAAATATTAATAATCAATTTAACAAATCATATTGTGGAAAAACCTTGAAAGGTACGATGTAGACAACTGTACCATATAAGGTATAAGCATGTACAAGGTCATAATACTACCCAGTTCCCAAAAGAATCAAAATATCAAAACAAAAACACACGTACAACTAATCCTCAACGGTAGACAGTCAGAGGTAGTAACCTAAGATCCCGTTGGCTTTACTTGTACTCGGATTTGTACTCAATCATCACAGAAGAAAATGGATGATGAGTCCAGTCAGTAAAATCCCAATGAACTCCTCCGAGCATTCAAATAAACAAGTGGAAGTTAATAAATATTGTTAAATAAATATGCTGAATGTAAACAGACAACTGTAAGTAGGACATCGCATGCATAGATAACAATAAAGTGCAAATGTACGTACCAGTTCCAGTCAGACTAAACCATACTTCAGGATTTCCTTCCAGGATCCCACTAGTGGGCGCACCCAACTAGATATCCCTGGTCCCTCTCGGTGGCCGGCGTAGACCTACGACGCACCGACACATGTAGCAGTTCATTAGCTCGGGTCGTTATCCACCGAGAACTCCTGATACACATGCTATGGTCTAGAATGCATAAACACACAACGGGAAATTCGGTGGGAGTAACTCAACCAACTGTCCAAACAATGACAAGATATAGATGTAAGACATGCCACAAGGAATACTGAAAATGAATGGAAATACAAATCGAAATAAATACTCAGAGTTTTTCAATTAGGTTTTACAAACCTCACAACACACTCCAATACCCCGTAATCAATCCCCAAGTCCAAGTCCGTTGGGTCCTTGGTCACCAATTGATCACCCGTGTCCACCTTTGGCCATTTATCAATAATTTCAATTTAGTATGACAATTTACGACAATTTTCTAAAATTTTAGGTCAAATTGCTCATTTTGCGCTTTTCGAGGCAAAAACCCCGCGAAAGTTGCGTTCGAAATATCCAAATATTTTATTTTTTATAGAAATTCATAAATTTCTATTTATTTTATTAAAATATGATTTTTTCGAAACTTTCCAAATTTTTTCGGAATTCTTCCTAATTTTTCTTTCCTTTTTTTTTCTCCCTCTGTGGTTTGGGTTGGGGTTGCTCTCCACCCCAACCCGGTAGAATCGATGGCAGGGGAGACACCCCTGCCATTTCCACCTTGACCCGGTTCGACATCCATGGCCGAGCCTCACTTTCGGCCACCATGGCCAACCACCGAAACCTACAACAACAACGAGGACTCACCTCGATCGTGACGTCTCCACCATCTCTTCTCTCCTTCTCGGCTTCTTCTTCTCCTCCTCCTCTCCTTTTCTTCTTCTCCTCTCGATCCCCCGATCGCACTGTGTGCGTGTGTGCATGGGGTGTGTGTGTGTGTGTGATGGTGGTGAGAGAAAAGGTGGCAGATAAGATAAGTATTGTTGACTTTTTGTCTTGACTCCAAATTGTGACACAACTGGGACACTCGCTCGTGTTTTCGGGCGTTTCGACGCCCGATTTGGCGTCCGAACCGCGATATACGCATACCACCCCGTCACTAGCCACCTAATACTCATTCCATATTAGTTACTTGGCCACTTTTTATGTAATTTGTATGTTTTAGTTTCCCCAACCTAATATTCAGTCCCGTCAACTACCCAGTATCCGCGTCAACATGCATATCGAGGCGAATACAGTTCACACAATCTCGCATGTATTATTATGCAACATACACACATGCGATGTATTTCACTAAATTGCACCTCAAATAGGCAACCAACATACAATAAATAGCGTACCTAGGTCCCCGTGTGTCCTAGCCTACCGTGACGTCCACGTAGATCTGAGCTGGCGTCCACGTATGTAAATTTAATAAAATGGGCCGTTACACAACCTGGTCTCAGTCCTCAGAAGTTATTCTCGTGTATCACAATAGACACTGATTCCTGTTTATTAGAAAAACATCACAGTGCACATAGTCCCCTATATCAGTCCATAAACTACATGAACTATATATACTGAGATAAGCAAGTAATATTGATAATAAGCGAATCCGCACTTACCTCGGGTTAAGTCTCTGTCCAAACTTCCTAAGTTTTCGGTTATCTCTTACTTTCTGGGTGTTCCTTAACCTATCACCAATCATTGAAATCAATATATGTATATTACCCTATAAGTAAAACCCCCAAGTCAGTACCTATGACCTCATGAATTTCTTAGTAAAACACAACACAATTGCTATTTTCAGGGGTGGGAGCGCGCTCCCTTAGTAGGTGGGATTCGCTCCACCAACTAGGTTCGTCCCATTTGAAGAAGGGAGCATGCTTCTCTGCTAGGTGGAACGCTCCCCACCTTTTGCTATCTCGGCAGAACACAGGGTTGCTGCCCTGTGTTCTATTCACAAATCCACCAAACATTAATAAATATCCTCTCAAATCATCAGGGATGACCTCTAGTGAGGTTACAAACCTTTTTCCATCATTAAACAACATAATTCATAGAGATTTCATCACCTACTAACAATTAAACTTTAATTAACTGAAAAACAAATCTTACCAAAGTGATTATCTTTGGATTCTGAGTTGTTTAAGCTCCTAAATCTTGTTCAATTCAGCTTCCTGAACCAACTCATTCGATCCCCCCCCCCCACACACACTCATAGGATCGATGAGATAACGATGACGGTTTGATTTATACATATGGATTTTCTTTGAGATACGCATCGCGCTATCTCGAGACCAATATAGTGATTGATATGTTAAAGTGACACTCTCTAAAGTGACACATTTTGACACATCAAACACATACGTTCATCTCGAGGTTGATCAAATGACCCATATAATTTAAACCAAACTTTATAACTTTTATATATATATATATATATTTATATATCAAATATATATATATCTCATGTATTTTCTTGCTAATAAATTCACAGGACATGCATACGAGTGTTTTTGGGCGTGCACATTCATTTCACGACCCCCTGGTCGCACTTGGTGTACCAACTATTTATTGTTTAATTACTTATTTCTCTAATTATAGGTTTGTATTAATCTCCTATTAATCCCACAACTTATAAAACTCATTTAGCATTCCAAACAAACACAATTCATCATGCAATCATACGCACACACTAAACGAGATACATTGAACTTAAGCATGAGCCTAACTCGTGTTAATTAAGATTTGGATTAGTACTAATCGCCATCTTAAGGTAACAGGTTGTCACTCTCTCCCCAATTTAAACCAATTTCATCCTCAAAATCAAAGTAAATATGAAATTAACCATAGTTTCGAAGAGAAAAGGAAACTGTTCCTTTATATATGATTCTCGCTTCCAGGTTAGTTCCTCGTCTCCGTGAAATTAACATTTCACTTTAATAAAAGAAATCTTTTTGGTTCTCAGCTTTTGAATCTTACGACCAAGTATCCAAATCTACTGCTTGCCGTAAGATAAGTTTTCCCAAAGATCAAATTCATTCCAATCAATCCTTAGAGTGAACAGAGTCTCCATTTTATGAAGCATTGTCACGTAGAAGACATTATGAACTCCGATTACCTGAGGAGGCAACTCTAACCTGTAAGTAACAAGACTAATCCTTTCCTGTGCTCTGAACGGCTCAATATACCTTCAAGCTAGCTTACCTCGCAATATAAACCTATACAATCCTTTCATAGGTGAGACTTTCAATAAAACATAATTGTCCTTTGAAAGCTCCAACAACTTATGATGTTTATCTATGTATCGCTTCTGACTTAGCCGTGCCGTAGTCAAACGCTAGCGAATCCGCTACATTCCCTCTATGTAGTTCTGAATCAATTCTAGCTCCAACAAACTTGTATCTCAACCTCTACCCAATCGCTCCGGTAAATGACAAGGTTGATCATACAAAGCTTGTTTGGTGATTGTTCGGTTGTTGTTGGGTTGTTATTTTGATGGAGTTAGTCGTGTTTTGAAGTTCTGTCGTTAGTGTTGTGGTTGCTGTTGGTTTGGTGGGGTTGTTAAAAAATCCAGGATTTTCAGCAGTTTTGTTGTCCATAACACAATTAGCGCGCTAATGACATCACCTAGCTCGCTAATGTTCTTCCTAATAAAGAACGTATAAGTGCCTGGGAATCAGCGCGCTTATTCTCAAATGCAACACGCTAGATTTTGCAGTTTTGACATTATTTTTGTTAAGTGACTTAAAACACATCCAAATGACTAAAAATCAACTATAAATGAAAATAGGTCATTTCGGGCGGGAATTTGGGACATCCGGGACTAGGAGGAGTGAATCGGGGGTTATTGACGGGACACGGAGTTCTGTTTGAGGTGTGTAGTATCCTAACTGAAATTTCTTGAGCGATACTTTATTTTGCTTTTGAATTCATATTTTGTCTTTCATTACTCTATTCTTGGTGTGTCATAATGGATGGAGGCTCTCCCTCCGTGCCATTTCTGTGTGTACGTCCACTAGGTCATAGCACGTGTGTCATCTCGGTGAATAGGTCGACCCGAGAGTCGTGTCGAGCACGTGCGGGTGCATCGTAGTTTCCATGCCGACCACCTAGCGGATCTAGATAATGGCCTTGCTTGAGTGCTACTCGCCGACAATAGTTTGTTGGGAGTCCGAAGTATAGCATTAGTCTGACCCTAGGCTCTAGGAACACACACTTTGAGCTTTCACTATTAGTTATGCTCGCAATGAGCACAGTTGACTGTGTTTATTTCTGCATGTTTATTTAATAGTTTTGTTTAAATTACCAGTATTTACTTTCCATATTGCTCGTTTAATTTCCTTAGGAATACTCACTCTAAACTCGTCATCTGTCTTTTTGCGATGACTTGAGTGCAGATCCTAGTACAAGTCGAAGCACATGTAAACTACCGAAATATTTTTGATTCATAGACATATAGTCAGGCTTGTAGATTTGTATATATATTGTTTTATATTGGGGATTTGGGCTTGCGAGAAACAATAGACACTGATATTTTGAGCTCTTTCAGGTTTGTATATGATATATAATGTCATATGGGTTTTTCACAATAGATATCAGAGTTAAATGCATGACTATAATCTTTTAATGTTTATAGATTGATTGTCATGATGAAAGACTTCCGTTGTGATTTATTAAGAATTTAAATGATTTTAGCAGATGACTAGAGTTCAATAACAATTTTTACAGTAAATTGTTGTTTATTGAGGTTAATAATGATTAAATGGTGGATGAGTAGCATGTGAGACACAGCTTGCACTGATAGGCCAAGTTGTGGGCCCGCATCGACCCCGTGGCGGTTCATTTGGAAAATGAGCCGTGACATTAGAGCCTTAATTTTTTTGGTATGTTAATTTTCGACTTTTAATTTAAGAACAAGAAGATTTTCATAAAACTCATCTTTACTTTTCAAAAGATAAAAATATGAATATTTTGAAAAATCATCAGTAAAAGTAAGAAAATATTTGTTTCTTCATAATGTAACATGACTTTTCAAATCAAATATATCATTATGTATCAAATAAAAAATTTGAGAAAATCTTTGAATCGGTTTATGTGATTGTCTTGTGATCTTTATTTGTGCACATATCTCACACTTTGTATCATGATCAATTTTAAAATCAGTAATTAGGCCTAAGTTACGCATATTTCTAATGCAACGAAAATTAACATGGCATAATCTATCATGTCATAATGAACATGAATCAACAATATACAAAGAATAATTCATTGTAATTGCATTCAACTTAATCATACCATTACATGAGTACCCCTTGCCAATAAAAACACATCATTTGGACAAGATAAACCTATCCAATTTATAGACAAGACGGAAACCTCTTTTATTAAGGAGGTCATCGGATACAAGATTCTTACACATTTCGAGTACATAATAAACATTAATTAAATATAAAACTTTTCCCGAAGTAAGATTGATATCCACCGTTCCTTTGTCAACCACCTTGGTGCGATTGTTGTTTGCCATGCGCACTTCTTCATTAGTTGCAAGATCTACGTAAGTCTTGAAAAGATTATGATCCTTGCAAATGTGTATGGTTGCGCCGATATCCAGCCACCATCCCACTTCATTTGCAACTGAATTGGTTTGACAAACCGTTGCTACAAGTTTCATGTCCATGTACTCCACATTGTAATTTACCTTAACCACTTCCTTCTTCAAGAATTTTTTCTTGGAACGACAATCCCCAAATGCTGACAAAGCTTTAGGCCATTTGTGCCGACATTCCTGAAAGAAGGTAGTAGCCTTTTTGAATTGTTCATATATACAATGGGTGAACGCTTCTATGCGACATGGATGGCGAAGCGTCTTGACCCTGACGAATCTTACGTCAATGAAAAAACGATTGCACTCAGGAACATCGAAAAAGCCTTGATGTGGCACTTGGAGCCTCATATCGCATGCTTAGTCAAGCCAAGTCTTGTATAGTCATCTTTGGGTTGCGATAACATAAGACAGACTAATGTAAACAAATACTAAATACATTACAGCCAACCGGCTCATTAGCCAAACAAGTAAATGCACGACCAAGAAGCAGATTCGATTCACAAGAAATTCATATTTATATTGTTGCCTAAACACCAAAAAGGTCAAAGGTACCAAAGACCAAGCAAAGCATTGACATTTAAAGATATCCCACCCATCTTTATTTAAATATTTAGTAATTAAGATAGAAGAAGGTAACTTTCTCCTGCATTCTTCCTATCCCATCGCGTATTTCTGGGTCCAGGATCGTGCAGTCGACTCGTATTTAGCCCTGTCAGTCTTATACATGTGAGCAATCTCAGGAACCAGAGGATCATCTGGGTTTGGATCTGTTAAGAGCGAGCAGATTGATAACAACACCTGCATCGTATCCCCGTGTTATAAACTCATAATGTCTAGCCACATACAAACTTTAGTCTATCCCCACGTTATAAACTCATTATGTCTAGCCACATACAAACTTTAGTCATGTTAAACGTATAAACAGAAGGAAAAATTCAACTTTGACTTCAACGCCATCACGAGCTATTCAAAATTTGAAACAATATTTTGAATTACTATATGACCAATAAAACGATCATTACTACCAACGCACCTTGGATATGGTAAGGGCAGGGCTCCACTGCTCTTTGAGAATGTCAAGGCAGATACTACCATTGCTGTTGATGTTAGGATGGAAAACTTTAGTGCGAAAGGCCACCTGATCAATGCATAATTTCAGATATACAAAGGAGGATTTCTGCCCAAAGCATGAGACCAACTTCTATTTAACTAAATAGTAAATGAAAGTAAATAACGGTAACTGATGCATTTATCCAAGCAATAGAAGTTCCAAGCCTATTAATCCACTATGCGCCTTAAATGGCATCGAACATGGGCTGCAAGTGTTGGTTAGTACAGCCAAAACAAAAAATACTTTGATAAACGCTAGTTAAAACTTAAAAGTGGGCAAAAATATTCAGAATTTGTCAAAAAACAACAAACGCATTCTGAAAATGACACTAGTTACCTTGGGAGGCTTGAAGGGGTAATCTGGGGGAAGTGGATGGTAACTAAGAATACACCACCAGCAAAAGGGCTATCAGCCGGTCCCATAATTGTTGCTTGCCAGTGGAACATATCCTCGGCTACAGGACCTAGAAACATATAGCACTCACATATTTCAGTATATCTCAGATCCCAAAACTCACTAGCCTAAGTTTCACCAAGAAGATAAACACACAAGGGAACAAGGAGGCCATGCTTTGTAACACCTTTTGACCTTTACTGATACTTGTTGTGGATATCTATCTTTTCTTTTATGAACCAGTGGAAAAGGTGTTAAACAAAGGGATTTGTTTAAACTGTATAGAAATGGTGAAGGCAAAGAAACTCCACAAGAGTAAGGCTTTTTTTTTTTTTTTTTTGCGATTGGAAAAGGTGAAGTTAATAAAATAAGGGATAGGATTATGTTGCAGAGAAATCAGTCACAGCAATACTGCCCAAAAACTGCGGTAGCAGAATGTTACCTTGAGAACTCTTTCGTTAGAGCGGTCACAGTCCAACAGCCAGCCTCTACAAGAGGATGAGAGTTGGAATCCGGTGGGTATGGGAGTTTGGACAGCTGATTTGGCAAAATAGAAATAAAAGATACAACAACAAAGCCTTGGTCCCGTAGAATTGATACAAGCGAAGTTTCATGATTGTTTCATCCAAAAACTCAATGAGAAATAGTTGGATGGATATTCAACCATATAGGGCGTTGCTAGTAATATATGGGCAAGGCTGGATTCATTTATCAGTTGCAAGAGTTGTTGAAGTATATGTTGCTGTAAAAAAAGTGGAGGAGGAGAGGATTGATTGAAGGAACCAAACACACAAACTTCTAGGGTTTGAAGAAATTGATTTGATAAGAGACTTCCGAGATGACTAAAACTAAAAAAAAGTTGATATCAAAAGCACGGGGGCTCATGTACGAAGAAGAAGAAGAAACAAACCAGCACTGCACGATGTTGGAGGGTCCTTCTGAAGGTCCTTGAGCTCTTTTTGGATCCTCTTCGACGCCATTGCAGGACTTCGCTGTAACACCAATTAGTAACAAAGGAAACACTCAGGTGACCATTCTGAAGTAAACCCTAGCCTAGAACATCCGAAACAAACAAACAAACAAACAAACAATAATATGCAATTGAGGGTACGAAACACCAATTTTTCATTACCGAAACCGAGACCAAGGAGCAGCAGCTACCGATCGAGTATCGACTAACGAAACCTCCCCCAAAAATCCACAAGTGATACAGGGAAAAACAAGACGACTGACCCTTTTTTAAAGATAAACCAAACAAGGAACACAAGAAGATCGAATCACTATTAATTTATTACCGAGTAATAATTATCATTTTTACGAAAGGCTTAACCTTTTACAAATTTTCTTATTATATCTCAACTTTTATGAATTTGTTTTTATATCGTAACATTTTTATATTGTTTGATTTATATCCAAAGTCATAATTTAACTCTAAATTTAATAAGGTAACATTTAAATAATGAACTCAAATAATAAATTTAATAATTATTTTAATAATTATAGATGATGAGATAGCCTTTAAATGTTAAGATATAATAATAATAATAACAAATTTGAAAAGATTAGAATATAATAACAAAAATTATGAAAATTAAGATATTTTAACCAATTAAGCTTTTTTTTCTCTTCATTTCACCACCACCTATATCAATCTCAAAAAAAAAAAAAAAAAAAAAAAAAAAAAAAAAAATCATGGCTAGGACTAAGACCCAGTAATCCCCCCATTAGGAATTTACGCCCTCCGGAAACTAAATCATACATCTATTCAACTCACAACATCCCAACCCTCCCTTCGAGTAATGATATTTCGACACACGTAAGCCACACATCAAAATCAAACTAGTTGGTACAAATCCAACTTAAAAACTGTCTTTGTGTCGTTGCACATGTAAATTCTCACGTATGATCGTGCCGCACACGCTCGCGCGAGCTCGTGGATCTCCTCCGCTAGCACCGATATTGTCTCCAACTTAACCACCTTCAACTCTTATAGGTGTAGGGTTTTAACTTAAAAGGCATCGGTACTAGTTGGGAAGGAGTCTCACAGGTCCCATTCGAACCATAGGCTCACGTATGGTCGCGTCGCACACGCGTGCGCGAGCCTGTAGATCTCCTCCGGTAGCACCGATATTGTCCTCAACTTAACCACCTTAAACTTTTATAGGTGTAGAGTTTTAACTTAAAAAGCCTAAGTGTTAGTTGGGATGGAGTTAACACTTGTATAATTCATTTTTGAAATTTCATTTAATCGATATGGGGACTAACTTTCGGTCCACACATCATCGATACTCCCCCATAGACCGAAAGTCACATGATCCAAGAGGGGCTTTTTTTTTCTCACAAGTCTCATTTGAACCATGGGCTCTGATACCATGTAAAGTTCTCACGTACAATCGCGCCGCACACGCATACACGAGCCCGTAGATCTCCTCTGCTAGCACCAATATTGTCCACAACTTAACCACCTTCAACTCTTATTGGTGTAAGTTTTACCTTAAAAGGCCTCGATGCTAGTTGGGAGAGAGTTAACCACTTGGATACTTCATTTCAAAGTCACTTACAGCACACATGATATAGCATAAGCCTAAACAAATCCAAACTTGTTGCCTGTGGTCAACCTCACAAATTCATCCCAATGCATTCTACTAAAACATTGATACTTGGCTGAACAAGGTAACAACGCGAATTCGAAGTTGTTACAAATATATACATATACAACCCTGGATCATAAGCTTCAGTTAGCTGAATGTATCTAAATCGATCTGAATCAAAAAATCCACTTCTTCACAGTGATGAATAATAATTAATTTCCACCAGTACAATGAAATGATAGAGAACCTTTTTTCACTTTCCTGCTCCAGACTGGGAAAATTATAGATTGCTTCCTGAGGCTGAGGCTCCCTGCTGATGGAATACTGGACCCATGCTCGACTCCAGTATCTGGTGTGGAAGCACTAGCTCTGTGCCACTACTTACACGCTGTCTCTTTCCCGCACAATCACTTTGAGGGCTCCCACCTGGGGAACCAATAAAGTGCCCGGAGTCTGGCGTTAGAGGTTCATGGCTACCTGAGAAAGAATCGTTCTGGGTGTGAGTCTTGTCGGCTACACGTTCCTTGGTAATATTTTCATGAAGGGAATGCTCACAAATTGGCGCTGGTGTTGATGAATCTGCAGAGTTTTTCATTTGTGGGACGCTTTCGCCAGCCAAGGTGCCTGGAGGTGGCGCATCAGGGATGATTCCGCTGAGCCCTTGCTGCTCTTCAATGATCTTCTTTAGGTACCTGCCTTGGGCTTCAATCCGTAACTGAAGCTGCCTCTGGACCTGTTGTACATGAACGTCAACATCATCAAGGATCTGTTGAACTCCTGGCTATTGGGAATTTAAGTGCAAGACTTGTTTACGTACCTATGATATATGTTTACCATGAAATGCACCTAAAAGGAACTCACAACTAGAATATACCCGAACCAGAGATAAAATAAAATAAAAATGGAATGGCAGGATCCAGGTAGATATAAATCTTATAGCCTTACTACTTTCCCATATTTGCAATGTTACTGCAGTTTCATTTACACTGCAGAGGAATAATTGCTGGTGGCACTGCCTGAGAAAGTCATTAAAGATGGGTGGGGTGGGGGAATAATCATCTTCAAGATGCATATTTTCATAAATTGCAAGAATTGCATAAAAGAAAACCATGTCCAGAAGAACTTTAAGAAGTTCAGATTGCAATCAATATAATAGAAATACCCATCTGAAGTTTGATCATCCAGAATCTTGTCTCTGTTGATTCTCTTCTTTGAAGAATTGACAACATTGGAGTCAACAGTAGAGACATGCATGAAAACTAATCTTTCAGGGTATTTGATACAAAGCATAAGAAAAGCTTGCCTCTAATTGTTCATGCAGCCGCTTTTGCACCTCCATCTGAAGTTTGAGCGCTTCCGTTATTTGCATACCTCTGCAGACATAAACATCTACTTTAGGTTGAGAAGGTTTAAGTTTTTGCATTACTTGCTTCAAAACGCTGAGCACATTTACACTTTCAAATGCTAGTATACATCTAAGAAGAGCATCATAAATGAAATGTATTTATCAGATAGATCATTTGATATAAATGTACAAGTGTGTAAAGTTTTAACTCAATGATGCACATTAGGTTTCAGCTTTTCAGGTAATTATACTTAGACTAACACAGTAACAGGTGGTTTTCCAAATCACATAACCTGACGTCTTGTGTAACGTCAATACCATGTCTAAGCAAACGTGGGGATTTGCACTTCACTAGCAGCCGAGCTCTGGGGCCTTAGCACTGGATTGAGTTAGAGAAGCAACATGGGTTTTGGAAAATGGTGATTGAATCAGACTCAAAGGAAGCTATATGGAGCTGATATCAGACAGATTACTGGGGACCCATTTTGATGGATTGGTGGCGGTGGATATTACAAGCCTCCTACAACAGGGTTTCGAGACGGAAATCAGACTCATCCTTGAAGCATTAACGCATGTGCTGACAGGTTAGCAAAGAATTCCCCGGTAATTCGTGAGGAATTGCTGATATTTCATGAAACTTCGCAGAGTAATGCAATACTATTGGAGCAGGATAGGCATTATATATGTAGTGGCAATAACTTGATTAATGGCAGTGTTTGTGGACTGTGCGCCTAATGCTCTGATAAAACACATGAAGGAAACCTCAAAACACACACACAAACAACTATATTGACTTACGATGAACCTTCCAAACTAGAAAGTGACTCATCTGAGTCCTTTTGGTCCATCCTTTTTCCTGCATTGAGAAGACATCAACGACATTTCTAGAGTTTATCTACTTAAAGCCTTTTCTCTGCAAAAATCTCTTAAAATGAAGAATAAAAGAATGATGAATTTATTCATCCAATACATAGCTTTACCACATGTAAGAAGCACGTACCATCAGATGATGAGTCGGGAATGAATTTGGCAAGCCGGTATTTCTAGATGTCGCAATAAAAATGGAGTTAACAAATCCCTAAATGAAAAATGAAAATAAAGAAAATATTATTTCTTATAAGAAATGGAAATTTTACAACTGATACTTACCTGCAAGTGGCTTTTGACATGATATATAGTCAAACCTTGTACACCCATAACTTTAAGGACACCTTTAGGAGTTGCCCCTGTAAGAGCATGAAAGAGCTAAATAAGATGCATCCTTCCATACATATGTTTAAGGAGAATAAACCAAGCAATCAAATAACAATGGGATGCTAGTATGCCAACTGTCAGACCTTTCTTTGAGATTTTGTGTTACAACTTCTTAACTGGTTGATTTTGATCAGTTTTTCTACCGTTTACAAGTCTTTTTTTGAGAAAAAGACTGTTTACAAGTCTGAATTATTCTGTTGAACAACAAAGATTCAATCCCAAATTAATTGGGGATCTATCGACAAAAAATGAAAGACAACTATATCATGGAACAAAAAATATAATCAAGGAATATTAACACTTGCTGTAAGTTAATTCTCCAAAAAGGGGAACTTCAAGTTCATGAAACATGGTCCAACCAATAACTAGAACATTCTACATGCACCACCAATGCCAATAACCTACGACAGCTTATCCCTCCTGTCATACGTCCATGGATTTCTCATTACTTTTCATACTTTCTTGATTCTCAAGTACATCTCGCCAAGTTTGTGCAGTCCTTTCTGTTATCTTTCAATAAACAATATATCCTGAATTAGAATAATAAGATTGTAACTAGGATTGCAAGGACTTACTATCTGGGCCACCTAGTTGTGCGACAGCATCTACAAAGCGTTGGTGGAGCTCATTCGTCCATCTCAAACGTTGTCTGGAGGCTAGGCTGGAGTTGTTGAAATTGTTTCCCTCGCTGCTGGGGCCCATTGCAGATGCGCTTTTGTCTAACTGTACGTGGAGCATAAACTAATGATTTGCTGCACACAATTTGGAGGTATGGACAGTCCTAGGTTGGTACACTTGTGGTTATCTACAAAGAGTGGGCGAGGCAGAGATGATAATGAACATTTATTGTGAGATAGACAATGAATGTTAAAAAAATTAGTAGTAGTAGTAGTAGTAGTAGTAGTAGTGGATGACATCCTGCCATAAGATAACTACATTTAATAAAATCTTGAATGAAAAGTAATGAAGATAATCACAAAAAAAAAAAAAAAAAGGATGCAGGGCGGTCAGCTAAGCAAGAGGAGGAGGGCAGGACTGCATTTCAGTTGTAAGACAACAGATTCTGAAGTTCAACTGATGCCAAACCTCTTGATCCATCATGGAAAGATTTAAGAGATAAAGAAACATTAATGTGACTACTAGAAGAAACTTAAATGCTTTCCATGGCCTGTTAAAAAAAAAATAAAAAATGCAGTAATAATATGATATGGTTTGGATGCTAGAAAAGGCAGAAGCAAGTAGACTAGTAGGAAAATGCATGGAAATTAGTAATTGAAGTCCATAGGTAGGTAGTAATTGGATTGAGTGAGAACCACCCAGGCTCTATACATATCAATTGAAGAGCAATAAAAATGCATGAAGAGCAGGTATTGAGATGTTCACTATAGTATGTTATTTGTGGAGCGTTGTATCTTTTCTTTATGAGATTTTAATCAAAAACGCAAAAACGAAAAATGAAGTAAAAAAAAAAAAAAATCATATATAATATGCAGCAGCATGAGCAGCAGCAGCAGCAGCAGCAGATGGGAAGTCCGTAATAAATCTAGCTGTTTTATTGATAATATGAGCTAGCTAATAAGCCTAAGCAAAGCTTGAAAACAAATAAAATGGTTTATGGTCTCAAAAAATAATTAGGAGAAAGAAGGTAGGGATTGAAGTAGCTTAATTTCCAGTCAGTTGTGGGAGGAATGCGTGAGAGAAAATGGAAGCAGCGGCAGATTACCCAGATGGATGGATGGATGGATGGATGGATGGATGGCTGGCAGGATAGTCCGGCTCTCTCCTACCTGGAGAGCGGTGTCTGAAAAAGAAAGCTTCAATTTCACCGCCTGAAAATAAAAGAAATGAAAAGATCCTAATTCCCACTTCCAATCTGGTGGTTTGGTTTGGTTTGGTTTGCGTTGCGACTTGCCAGAGATGAAAATCGCATCCAAGATATTAACAAAAGCTAATTGATAAGCCTGATTTTGGCCTGATTAGGCAGCCCCGCCCCATTGACCCTGGACGGAATCTACCTTGTCTCTTCTCCCAATTTCCCTTTTTTTTCTCTTTTTACTACTTTTTCTTTATTAATTATATTAACTATGGGATTACATTAATTTAACAAAGCCCTGCTAGCCAGCCCCAGCCCCAGCCCCAACATAACTATTCTCTTTTTTTGTTGGCCGCAATCAATCCAACTAATAGTGAACTTTACCAATCCCTCATGTATTCTTAGTTTCCAAGAAAAAGTCGGAAGGACAAAAAAGTAGGTAAATTTTGAACTCTACACATGTACCTTAGTCAGCATATTAGAGAACGAATACTCAACCAACCAACACCCTGATCCACCAAAGTTACATTTACATTACTTGATTTTTCCCTGTTAAAAAAAAAGAAAATAAAATAAAGATGGAGCTTTATTACTTATTAGTTTTTTTGTCCAGAATAATTACACGTCTGCTGCAAATTCATGCTTCAGAGCATGCATGCCAATATATATATATAGCATTAGCATCCATCCATCCGCTTGGCAGTAGATTTTTTTCAATTCAAAGAATTATAATCTACAACAAAAGGAGTTTCTTAGGTTGAAAAATCAAACCCACCATTACCCCCGCCCGATTACCCAAAATCATCAACTAGGTTGGAATTACACCACCTAATCCCTCACAACCCAACGTTTCCTTTCTAAATATATATAGTCTACATGGATTCGATCAGCTTTCCACTGCTCTCTTTCTTCTACCTACTCCTTTTTTAAGTATTGACGGATCAACCATTAAGACCAAGCGCGCAATTCAACCCCATATCAGATGATCTGCTGCATTCCGTTCTCTCTTCCTGCCTCCAGGCGTACATGTCTCGAGAGACGCTGTTGCTGGACTCCCATGTGATGTCAAGCAGCTTTCAGTCGAACAATCAGCCATTTGAAGCCGCATAGTATTATTATTATTATTATTATTATTATTAGGAGGAGGAGGAGGACCTTCATTCTCCTGGCTATGCGCTCTGACTGCCTCCCCAGAGTTTGTGTTAACAGGCTCGTTAGAGAAGCATGACAATAAGGATCCATTATTGTTAGCTTGTCCAAGGGACCCTTCACCCTCTTCTTTTGGGAATGCGCATCTCAAGTTCTGCGCTGAGAGCATCGTGCACGCTCTCTCCAGCATGGTTTCCACATATTTTACTTCTGCATCTTGGCGCATTTGCATATGCTTCTCGACCTGCAGGACACCAAAATTGCAACAGATTTCATCTTACTTACTATAACTTGCCGGTATTAATTAAAACCACGTACAACATCTATATATAATAGTGAGGTTAGGTAGGTAGCAAAGGGCAAACCTCAAACTGTCCCAATAATTAGCATATGAAAATTATATACAGTAGTGTTAGGAAGATATGCGTCTCACTTACTTCAACTTGTAAGCGCAGCTTCCTTTGCAATTCCATTTGAGCTCTTAGTGACTCCTTCACTTGATAGCCCCTGAATATGGCAGCATTCAAAGTGTTAAACAGTTATAAATATTATTTAGACATGATGATGATGATGATGATGATGAGGTTTGGCAATGGGAAGTTTTTACTCATTGTTTGCGTCAGAAAGTGGGAAGCTTGGTGATGAAATAGTTGGGCAAGGGCTGGCCAGCGGAGAAGAAGCTGAGTTTGGTCGTTGAAGAAAGAATTAGAATAAGAAGGAAGTGAAATTTATAAAAAAAAAAAAAAAGAGGGCATATGAAATTAAGGAAGGCACCAGCAATATCCTTGGGGAAGTCGTGAGTGAAATGATCATCATTCCCGGACTGCCTCCCAAGCCTGTATTTCTGTAATGCGAAGCCAACATATATAGATAGCATAGTAGATCGAAAGAAAGAAATGTCTTAATTAGGATGGAAAGAGAGAGAGAGAGAGAGAGAGACCTGGAGGTGACTTTTTAAGTGGAAGAGTGTAAGTCCTTTGACGCCCATTGTTCGCATGATAGACTTGGGTGTTGCTTCTGCGAAAGAAGGTAGGCTATTATTATTATTAACATGCATAATAAATGTAAATGAGGCAGCTAGGTAGGTTGAAGAAAACAGAATTGAAAGAAAGAGAAAGAGAGACAAGTACTGTGGGGGCCGCCGAGGTGGGTGACAGCATCAACAAAACGATCGTGGAGGTCAGCAGTCCAGCGAAGTCGAGGCTTAGGATCTGAAGTCATGAGGTACTGGAGATCAGAGGAGCGATCATGAGAGTCTGCCGCCATCAGATCCATCACCACCATCTCATCTCATCTCATCTCATCTCGATCAACAACAACTCCCTCCAATTAATGATTGCGTATTGCGTCTCGTCTGGTCCTCCTTCTCTGCTTTCTTTGCTTTCTTTGAGAGAGAGACAGACAGACAGACAAACAAAAACAAACAAACAAACAAACGACGAACAAACCAAACTAATCACTAATCACCCATGTGGATTGCCCCCTTTCCCTTCTTTTTCTTCTTCTTCTTCTTCTTCTCTCTCTCTTCTATTCTCTAACAAATAAATTATGGAGTCATAAATAATGTCATCACTCAACAATATAATAATAATAATAATACTTCACTTTTTCAAACCAAATAATGTAGACATACAGTCCAGGTTGGCTAAACCCAACACAAGACAACACCACCTTCACCTCAACCTACTACGTACTACCACAAGCATTGTGATCATATATATTACCAAAGGCAAAGGGATTCAATTTCACGCAACTTAATACTACATGCATGTATGTATTCATTTCCTCCACCCACCAAGTCACACAATGGATTCAATTTCAACACTACAAGAACCAAAAAAAAAAAAAAAAAAAAATTCATTTCTGCCGCTTTCCTCCATCCTAAATTCTCTACCTATCCATCACCTCACCTCCAACTCACTCAAAACACTAGCAAATTAATCACTTCCAAAAGGATGTATACAATTTCACCTCCATAACTCAATTCTCTATAAAGTCAACTGCATTCCATTAAGTAATCCACCAAAACAGAAAACAAACACAAAAACACATCAATTTCTGGTGCCCCATGCCATACCATACCATACCATACCATACCAACCATCCCCCTCTTCCGCATTTCACCACCATATTCTTTGCTCCTTAAATCTCACCAACTTAAACCTCAAACACCTTTTGCTTGTTGTTGGATCTGCTGAAGAAGTGTTGCAGCCAGTTGCAGTGTTGCTTGTAGACGTTTCTGCGGGTCTGCATCTGTGTCTTCTCCTCGACTTCCAATATTTTCTACTGCCACATTTCCCTCAGAACCAGAACCAACCGACTGCGACTCTCTGCTACCCATTTGAGGAACAACCAAAGGATTAGATGTCTGTTGCAGCAGCGGTTGCACCTGAGTAAGTTGGGATGCTGAAGGGTCAGAACGTGCATAATTCAGTGACATCGATTTCTGAACCGCCACAAATGTACGCTCAGGCCGATTCGCCATGCTCATCTCCTCCTGTCCTGATAAAATAGGCCCACTTCCACCGGCTTGTCTTTTTCCAAGAACGGATGCCAATTGCGCAAGTTGCTCAGGTTCAAAAGATGGTACTGGGGGAGATACATAACTTTGTGGTTTCATCTCCTGCTGCTGCCCAAACTTTGTGCTGCCAGACCAAGGAATATCCATCATTCCTGGGTCGTAAAGGTTTGAGCTTGCTTCATGCATAACCGTTGGCTTCCCAAAAAGAGCCTCTTTTGGATTGATGTTATCAGATGAACGCATAGCAGCATTATCTGGCAGCTGATGAAGGAAATTCCCACTAACTGGATTCAAACCCTGCAAATGGTGAGGAGAGAAATTTGATGGCAACACAGGATTTGCGGGTTGATGTGGCTGAATATATCTACTCTCGCCGAGTGATTCAAATCCTCTTGTTAGATGAATAGACCCAGCGAGTGATGATGATGATGATGATGGAGATACTCCTGGCACATTTCCCAAATGAGGGACAGCATCAGGCCCTGGTTTCCTCAATGTTGGGAAAGAAGAAAGTGGAGGAAAATGGTGTGAAAATGAGTTAACAACACTTTGGTTGCGACTCCAAGAGGAGGTCTTCATGTCAGGGGGTGCTGCCTTCAGGTGCTGCGACATATCCTCACGAAATGATGCAAGCTTCGAATCAATTGCTCCAAGAGGATGGTTAATAGACCCAAAATCATTGGTGGGTTCCTGGAACCTAAGGATGACGCCTGAGATGCTCATTTTCCCTGGAACTTTCAGAACCTTTTCAGAAAATTCTGACGGTGGTACAAGAAACAAGGTCGTCCTTTCACCCAGTTTAGCAACTGCTGCCCGCTGCTTCTCACCCAAAAAATGCATGAATTCATTGTAGAATGCAATATCTGCATCACTAGCTGGGACAAAGAATACCACCCAGGAACTTGCAGCTTGATAGAAATGCTTTGCAAGCATATCAAGACCAGTCCTTGCTGTACAGTCCAAGAATTCAGGCCTGAACAAAATATACACCACAATAACAAATATTAGGCTGTTAAATGAAGAGGTAACATCTTCAAAAAAAAAAAGAATAATAATTGTTGCGGAAGATATAACAGCTTTCTGGTTCACCAGAAGCACAGGCTACATGTAACAAGGCCGCGGAGAAGCAGCCAGCCAATCTAATCCTGCTTTTAGAAGTCATTAGGAGTACGTAGAAGCTAAACAAATACATCAAAGTATACCAAATAGAATTAATAAATTTATAGTCCATATATACACTAAACTCAGAATAATTGCTGCAGAAGAAATATTGGTTAGTGTAACAACTACTGTGTATTTAAATCCCTTTTTCAACTTGCTTCTGCTAATCACTTCAGAAAACCGCATAGCAAATACGTATATTAGAGAAGAAAAGATAAACTTACAGCAACATGTCCATGACTTTTCCCACAGGAAAGCAGCGAGCATGGCACACGGGAGTTCCTCCCCTCGCTATTGTCCCTTCCCATTTCCACTCATCATTTAAAGGGGATTGATGTGATTTTTGTGGACTTGCATGCCACCTGGAAGGATTTGTGAGCAAAGGCCCAGATCCTAGTTCAGACCTATTAGAGGGTGCCTGCCAATGATCTTCTCTCTCTCCATGAGGATGAACTAAGTTTATTGGCGGATCAAGGCGCCAATTATGGCTGAAAGCTCCAGAACTAAACTTTTTATCAAAGGTATCACGACCAGGCAAATCAAGGAGTGTTGGAGGAGGGCAAGCTTGTTGTTTCTCAAGTCCTGACTCATAAAAAGAGCGCTCGATAAGTTTTTTATCAGGTGGAAATGTACCAGTCTTCAGTTTCTTAGCTTCACGGAAGAGAAAAGCATTTTCTGAAAATTCAGGAGGATCATCGTATAATGAACCTCTAATAGCAGGCGCACCAGGTGAAAAGTTTTGAAATTGAGGACCTCTATCTCTCACAGGGCTGCTTCGATTTTCATAAACATCTTCTGAAGGTCCAAGTTCAGAACGTGGCCCCTGCAACCTCATTAGATCAAAAGAACCACTTCCACCTGCCCAAAAAGAACCTTTTCCACTAAATCCAGTGACACTAGAAAAATCTAAATTAGAAGAAAATTTAGGGGATCTCAAACGGGAATCATTGGTCAAGTCCCCCAAATTACTATCTTCTCTCCCAAGATTATTAAAGGTCCTTGAATTAGGAGAAAAAGGGACATTTGTTGAATTTCTTCCATGCTCAGAAGAACCTACTTCACTCCTTGCAAAGCAAATACTGACACGGGGATTGTCAAACAATTTTCCTTGAAGAACCTCTTTGGCCCTGCAAGCTGCCACTAGATTTCTAAATTGGACAAAAGCATAGCTACGACCAGGAAATACAGTAATCTTCTCAATTTCTCCGAATGGGGAAAAAGCCCTCCTTAAAAGTGCTTCATTTACATTCAAGAACGTAGGAAATCCAATCCATAAGACCTCACTTGGTTCTGCATTCTTATCTCCCATCTTAGACTTTTCAGGATAAAAAGGTTCATGGCTACTAGTGCGTGCTCTTGTATCTCTTTGGAATAATGATGTTTTGCGTTCAGAAGACCGTGTTTCATCTCGACGCGGCAGGTGTTGATCATTAGATGCTATAGACTTGTCCTGTGATTCGAAAGCTTCTCAAGATAAGTAAGACCCCGTTGATGCATACTCACTCAGAAATAGGGACAAATTAATTTGCATAAAAATAAGATAAATTGGATCCATGCTAATGGCCTATATATCACCTCATGTCAAAATATTAACACTACTAGCCTGAAGCTGTTGCATGAAAGATAAAAGAATGATAGCAATAATCGGATCTCAAATTTCATTAAGGCGGAGACTTAATGCCCAATGAAATCCAAGAATAGAAACCAAAGCATTGATGCTGGACTAATGAATACATACTAATAGAAAATGCATCAAAGGAAAAATTTAAGAGAAGCAAAAAGGTAGACTGTAGACATAAGCGCCGCCGCCAGCTGAAAACAATGTTGACCTTCCAATGTATATGTTTTGAATGCAACGGGCAGATTTTATTATTTAAATTTCTTTTACACTCATTACTCACAAAATTTTAATTCGAGCACAATGGAAGAGCTTGATCCATGTAGCCAACCCCAATTAATTTGAGACTGAGGCTATGTTGTTGTTGTTGTTGTTGTTGTTGTTGTTGTTGTACTCACAAAAGTTTAATGCACAGTATTATAATGAATCAATGATAAACGCAGCAAAGAATCATGTCAAATGAATACAGAAACATATAGGTCAACTTACTTGAGATCAATCCCTGAACGTAGTAGAGTACGGAGCTCTACACCAGTACAACTTAGACTAACATTTTTTTGGAAAAAAAACTTAGACTAACATTTACAGAAATGAATATGAAGAAATTTGTAGTTGAATTTTCAGTCTTACATCATCAACAATCACCATGCAAAACATTTTGAACTTTTTCAGATCAAGCAATACCATCAGCATTACAGATAAATCAGCTGCTCCATATAAAAAAAAAATCCTTGTTAAAAACAACTCCTCGTACCGAAATGACCTTATCGACCTTAGTGCCCAGAGGATTAAATAAGCCCAATCCCAACACAAATTGATATCTCATATGAACAGACAAAGGGGAAATAAAATGATAAGAGTTGCACCAATTGACAACAAAAAAAGAGAGATTTGATTAAAATCGTTTTGACCATCTATAGAAAAAAGTAATAGATTTGTCACCTAGGAGTGACCTATCAACAATAAATGACAAAGTCAGAGAAAGGGAGACGTCCAAAATAGAATTAATAACAGAAATAAAGATAGAGACACGTCCTACTATTGTAACTGCGGACATACCACTAGATATCACAAAATGGAGGAAGTAGATTCAAGCAGCCAACAACATATTGTATGGAAAAAAGGCTTTAATTAATTTGAGTTGATTGGTACCCCCTTCCTTCCCAATTTTCCCCTTCTGATTCTTTCATTTGCTAGGTTCCTGTTATATCTAAAGGGTAGATGCTTTATGAAGAATAAAAATAGTCAATTTACCATAGTGAGAAGTCCCAATTTATGCTTATTCCCAAAACCTTTATTTCAATAAGGAGGATATCAAATTCAAAGGAACAATGATCGATCAGTTATCTTGAGCCATGTAATTTGTTTGCTAGATATGGGAGGAACATAGAAGTTCACCCATATAAGGTTAATACAACAAGGAAACCTCAATTCCAACATAGTGGGGGTCGTCTACATGAACCATTCTGCTCGATCTGATGCAATTGATGATGTGCTATCATAATCCATTAAATCCTACCTAACTAATGCATCCAAAGTTATCTTAGATACATCCGAATATATTACCCAATTTATTTAATTCCTTGTAACCCGAGCAATGTCTAGCTATGCCTCTGATGAAGGAAAACTTATATTCCGATTTTTTACTTCATTTATTATTTGAATCAAATCCATCCAGAAGTAAGAAGTCAAGGGAAAAATAGGTGGATGTAGCACCATTGAATTATGATTGATTCAATATTCTGAAATTCAAAATTTGATAGAGAAGGAAGAGCCCCAAGAGAAACCTTTCCTCAAGAGCCATATTTGGGTTTAGAAGAACTAAAATCACATTATTTTAATAACAACCCCTTCGAAGGTTACCCACCTTCATATTATAACATAAAAAGTCTGAAAGGAGCATGTTTGAAATGGCAATCCACATAAAACTTTATACAACAATCATCAAGAACAATGTGATAATAGTGAGTAGAAGTCATGTCATAACAAAGGCATTTTTTTTCTCTCATTTTCACAAAGCTCAAAGTGATATTTCAGCTTATAAATCTTGATTGATTGAATAATTATTTTGAGACATTCCATATATGAGCCTTGCCAAACAAGGCTTATTGTTATTGATTCAACGGTCCCTATACAATGTAAATTACGGATGCACAATTACATAATATACTTTTTCATTCCGACTTTGTTCTTCTGCATTTTTTGCATTTCTTGTCTCTTTACCCTGTTCAAGGGTAGAATTCAATTTCATGTAAAAGGTCTAGAAACACGTATATTCCAACGCAGAGGAAAAATTGCACTGCCAAAATATTCATTAATATTCATCTATGCAAAAAACAAGTAATTTAAGGACACTATCACAAGGTCTAGCGTCTACACTGAAGTTCCCTTTCAGCTCCACAAGGAATGAGATTAAACAACATTTGTTCTCTTTCTATCAATTGAAGCTATATTACTAATCCATCAATGACTGAACTCCTTCAACAACAACATAATAGTGTTTACTACAAGCATAAATTGTTTTATTGGAAGGTGCATGACTTAACTCCTTAAACAATTAACTGAACGCATCTATCTCCCACAAAAAATAAGTATAAAAAATAAAAAATGCAAAACAAGTCCAAAGTTTCATGTTCAGTTAGGAATTAGAGGCCTCAGATGGATTGATGTAGACTTTAGCCCCTAGCCCCCCAAGCAAAGAATGCAGATTTCAAAACAGCTTTCTGCCAGTCAAGGCATTGCCTTTAGACCTCAACATTTTTGCATCATCTATTAGATTTTGTTTGCTTATGAACCTTTCACTCCTTTTTTGTTCCTCTTTTTTTTTTTATTATTGCAGTCTGTGCCTTTCTAAAACTTCCTTTTCAACACTGTCCTAAGTTTCGTTTGCTTTCCCCTTTTTTCTACCGTGGCACAAACATGATGACAGTGATTGAACTCTACTCAAATTAAAAACTGAAACATTAACAGAGTCATGCAATCTTCTATTCAATCTTATGACAATAACCATTGCGCATGGAACTTTGAATCCATGAGAAAAAGGTTCTTGGATCAAACGTTGTGCATGCTTGCATTGCAATATACCTTGGGTACAGCACTGAATTCACACTACCCAGAAAACCAACATAACCTGAAAATGAATAGCACAAAAATTCTTCTGGACATAGAATGTGCGTGTTCTTTATGTGCTTTTGCATGGATCCATTTTGCACTTCAACAAGACATTTTTACTGGATCACTAGAGCTCTGATAAAATTCCATGTTTTCGGCTTATGGTTCATACTTCTTGACAATATCGTTGAGTGGAGACTTGTCACATGTATTAGAAGTTTTTGTAGATTAATGTTTCCCATGAGTGGAATACATGTTTCTTTATGTGCTTTTTGCATGGATCCATTTTGCAGTTCAACAAGAGTGATTTTTACTGGTCGCTTGAGCTTAGATAAAAATCCATGTTTAAGGTGTATGATTTATATTTCCCGACAATATCACTGAGCGGAGACCCGTCACATGTATTATGAATTTTTGTAGAATAATGTTTCCCATGAGTGGATTACATGTTTGTTGATAGTTATGAAGCTTACGCGTTCATCGATATGAATCTTAGCTGCAGCTGATGTATTGAATATTTTGTGATAGATCTGTTGTGGTCCTACAACTAGATTTGGAATTCAATCTCGTTCAAGAAGTACAAAACTTTTTTAGAGAACATTGATCCACATCGCATGCACTTGAATTCCATAGATACAATGTCCATCTTTGCTAATTTAGACAACCAAAACTTTTCTTAGAAATCGTTCCAAGATTATGCCGAAAAAACAAGTGGCGAGTAATTCAAACAATCAAAACTTTTTTAAAGAACATTTAGAAAAGACAAGTATTCTGAAAATTCCCTCCTAAAGTTGTAATTTGGATCAATGAATGCCATGGTCTGCCAAAAATTTCATATTGCAATTGCATAAAAATAGACTGTTTGTTTGAGATTGTGGTTATGAAGGGTAGGTAGGTATAGTTATGACTTGGTTTCACTAACAATTTAAAAACTCATCATGTGTGTTTGGTTAAATGTACAAAAGATAATACTTAATCAATTAAATTACTTTACTGCTCCTGCACTCATTAAGTGCTCATCATGTGTGTTTTAGAAAGAGAAGAAATTTGAGCAAAATTGACTTTTTCACTTGTGTAACCTTGGTTTTACCTAAAGACATGGGCAGTCTTTTGGTAAGCACAAGTATACGTGCTTTGGTATGCCCACGCGGTATTTATGAACCCAAGCAAACACTAGTCTGACACCTAAGCTCGGGTTTAGCGAAGCTAACACCCCAAGCAAATGGCCATAAATGTTACATGCACACAACATCTTATGGCAGAAACAACAGTTATTCATTTGCTAATAAGAGCAGCACTAAGTTTTTTTGTTCTTTTTTTTTTTTTTTTTTTCAGCTCAAAGATTCAACAGTTTAATCTGTACAAGTAGTAGGCCTGTGTATATGGAGTTTCTACTTTATTCCTGTTGTATATAATATAAAAGGCATTAGTGAGTGAGATAAGAGGAGCAACTATTAGCACCCCTATACCCTATATCAGCCCCCCATTTAATTAATGTTATTTATAGCCCCCAATAAGTTAGTTCATGTTCTAAGCACCCCCTTAATTGTTAGTAAACTTCCCAATGTACCTCTAGCCTATATTTGCCCCCTTCACTCTCCAAAGAAAGCTCACTTTTCATCTTTGTGATCCCCAACCTCCAACCCCTTGTCCATCATTTTCTTCTCCCCCTTACATCAATTTGCTCTAAGTTTCATTCTAAGATTGATTCTTTGATCCTTAAAAGCCAAGATTCAACACGAAATAAATAAATAAATAATTAAGTGAAAAAGATGAAAGGGTGGATTTAATTTGAGGTGCGTGTAGTGAGTGAGATAAGAGTTGAGGATAAGCTTAAGGTTTCATTTAGGGAGGGTTGAAGTGAGTGAAAATTAAAGTTGACGAGGGGTGTAGAAAGTGAAGAGTAGAAGGCGAAAAGGAAATGGGTTCATGATTTAATCTAGTGTGAGGTTATTTATGTAATTGTCTAAAGACATTTTAGTTTAAAAATGTTTTAAACTAAATTGGGGGCTAATATATGGTATAGGGGTGCTAATAGTCACTCCCTAAACATATCCAACATGCCAAGATTTTTCCCCTATATGGATGAAATAATCTGCTGACGAAGTATCCATGAAGAAAATATTATGAGGAAAACATATAAAGATAGTTCCCAATTTCTCTTACCTCTACTGAGTTGTATATCAAAGTACATTCTACTTCTTGCACTTGTTAACAATGATGGAATAAGGAGTCAGGATTCAATAGTTAATAGAATGTTTATGAGAAAACTCATAATTTGCCCATTTGCTTTGACCTTGTATTCAAATTTCTCCAGAGAAATTGCATGGGTGAAGATGTATTTCTCCAGGTTCTTATCAAATGATGCATGGTTGTTATACATGACCAAAAAAGAGTGTTTGTTACATCCATTACATATTTTGTTAAAACATGCCAAGTTCTTGCTATCTACTTCATTAAATTATTAATCCTTTTAACAGAATTATGCATCCAAGCATCATGCAGTACAGTAATATAAGACTCCAGGGAAAATAACTATTGGACTGTATGAAATAGTTCCATGAAAAATAACAGAAGTCAGGTAGGTCACTGGAGTGCGATTAATACGTCAAAAAGTCATTTCCATCTTTTTAGTTCCATTTTATTTGCGGAGCCTTAGTTTTCACCTTCTAAGTTAGTTTCATTTCAAATTTAACAGTATAGAAGGTCTTCTATGTCCAAAGATATTCCCAAAGAAAATGTGGAAAGGTGGGCATTTTGTTGTGACAGCCAGAGTCCTCAATTCAAATACGATGCTCTTTGAAATAGTAAAAAAATTAATGGGGTTCCAAGCTGGGACAACTTATTTAGAAGATGCTGGGCCACCAATAGTGTCAGTCAGTATTTTGTTATAGCACAATTCATTAACTTTAGAAAGACCAACATCTAGATTTAATATTAAACTGGATCAGGGGAAGAGAGAGCATTTCATTCATATATTCCCTTACTGTCGAAAAAGGAATGCCAAAGGATTGCAAAACATTAATGTAATTAAATCTGGGCTATAAGTTTAAAGTCTCGACATATTTTTCAGATTGCTCAATTTTGTCGCTGCTCCTGAACACTATAATTTGGAGATGTATGTAGCAGTCCTACGAGCTCTAAGACTCCTCTACAGTGTCCTCCCTTTTGGATAAAATTATTATTAGAAATTGTTGTGCTGGATGATTGTAAACCATTGGGTTTGTAGAATCCATAAATAAAGCGGCTGAGTATTGCATATTTGAGCACATAGAATGGGTGTAATTTGTTTGGCAAGTTATAGTTAGGATTAGCAGCAGCCGTTCCTCCATAATAATCTGTAGTTTATGAATGAAATGTTAATGTGGCATAGGAGGGAAGTTGGGAGATAGAAAGAATAGTTTTATTATATAATAATAATAATGAAAGAAATGTAATAATAACCTGCAGCGTCACATTGTTGTTTTCGTGCAGATACATGGATTAAGGATGTTTTAGTTGTAGTTTGGGTTCTGATGATGTTGATGTTGTTGATGTTGATGTTGTTGTTATCGTTGTTGTTATTGTTGTAGTGAATTGCATTTGATTTGATTTTAATTTAATTTTGTTTTGAGGTAGTAGTAGTAGTAGTAGTGAATTGCATTTGAGTCTGAAAGTGTTGGTGCAGAATTATATATAAATGTATAAGTATTATATTGAAGAGAGAAAATGTACAAAGGAGGACACAACTAACCGCCTTTTGAAACTCGATTCTAAGGGGCAAGCCAGAGAGATTGAGAGCTTGCAGAGCTCCCATGGCAATGATGGCATCTTCCTGTTTCTTGTAGTTAACAAAAGCATAGCTGCGGCCGGGTTGGAAAGCGACGCTCTCGAGCTCTCCGAAGCGCAAGAAATGCTCAGAGAGTGCAGACTCGGACAAGTGATGCGACAAATTACCAACCCAGAGGTGCCTGGAAGGAGGAGGGGCGTTGCTTCGGCCATAGCTGCTGCTGCTTCGGTCGCCACTGCCAGACTTGTCTTCGTAGTCCCTGGGGCCGATGCGAAACCTATCCCCCTATCACCCCTATCACCCCTATCACCCCTATCACCCCTATCAACCCTATCCCTATCCCTATCCCTACCACCACCTCCTCTTCCGAACTGTGTACAAGAAAGAAGAAGAAGTAAATCAAAACCCTAGTCTAGCATAGCGGAGGAGGAGGAGAGGAGGAGGAGGAGGAGGAGGAGATCGAAAGAAACAAAAACCTAACCTAGTCTCCTTCCACATATATTAACAGATTACGAATGGGCGCAAACAAGCAAACAAGCAAGCAAGCAAGCAGGGGATGGGAGTAAGCTACTAACCATGGAAATAAAAAGGCACCGGCTGAAGATGAAGATGAAGATGAAGATGAAGATGAAGATAATGTTCACCACTCCGAAGGCGATGCGATGTGAGCGTTTAAGGATGCAGTACTCATTCAGATGAACAACAAAACAATTGAATGAATATAAATACTACAAGGGAAACCACGTGGGCTTTCTGCCTAACAAAAATATTGAACATAGGCCCAGGCCCATTCAAATGTAGATGTGGATCTGCCTAACAAAAATATTGTTGACTGATATTTTAGAAAAGGAATTACAGAAACCCAGAGAAGATGGATCGAGGAGCGTAGAAAGCACTTTAGAAGCGAAGCGAATTGCGTTGCTTTACACTTTTTTCTTTTTTCTTTTTTTTTTTTATTGAGAGCTGTCGATTAATGAAAATACATATCATATGAATGCGCGCGCACATGATGAATATATTTTTGTATTAATTTATGAATGCACTTCAAGAACAGCTGGGATCAATCGATCATAGCTAGATGATGATGATGATGATGATGATAGACGATCGATCGATCGATGGTTAATTTCTCTGCTTCTTATGATGGATGATTAATTAATTCTCATGGATCATGATGAGGAGCAGAGGATGAATTTGGTAGCCGGAACCGCCACTCCAGTCAAAGAGAGAAAAAAGACGGTGATCAAGTAGTGGGAGCACCATGCGAGAGGCTGGCTGATCCACTTCACCTCCACGCTCGAGCTCTTCTTCTTCGTCATCGTACTCATCCTTGCTGCTGCTGGATCCTGCAGCAGCTTTGACAGATCGAAGCTTGCACCCTTCATCCTCAGTTCTTGTATGCGCCGATTCACCGCCCTGGCCTCCCCCTTCTCCCTCTGCAACTGCCTCCCCACTTTCCAGTACCTACACACCTTCATCTGAACCAAAAAGGTGATGGCAACGCAAGTGAACACGCAAATAACACTTGGAATCCACCACCACTTGCTATAATAATTAATCCTACTGCTGCTGCTGCTGCTACTATAGCTAGTAGAGGACGCATACACCAGAGTGATGAAAAATGAGTAAAAAGCGTAAAAGAAACAGCAGGAATGAAATATGTCGCTCCTAATGCTATCCAATCGCCTTTCCTTTATGGCAATCCGCCGCCCCGACACCTCTTCCTCCCTCTGCCACAGTTTCAGGAGGAGCAGATGCCCTGCGCTCTCCGCGATCTCCATCAGAGGGTGCTTCTTCTCATCATCATCCCCAATTATCTCCACAACAACATGCTTCGATTCTACTGCCGCCATTATTGCCTACCAAACACCGAACGTATAGTTAGCTAGAGAAAGTTGTTGAAGTAGCAGAGATTGAGAGAGTACGTAGAGATTGCTTCGTTTGCTTTTGTTTGTCGTGTGAAATGAAAAAGAGGAAGCAGTGGATAAGGGGATTTTATATCTGTACCTGTACCTGAAGATCGCCAACGCCAACGCCAACGCCAACGGTCATATTTTCCCATCGCTACTCGCAACGGTCGAATCTCATTACCCCCTTGGACCCCTCCGTTACTTTTGTGAGCCACGCCGTTCCATCTCTCCTTAGTCAAAGTCAAACCAAACCCGCATAAATAGCGCTCCCACCCTTCCCCTTCTCTTGCTACCAAACCGATTCTACCTACCTTAATTTCTCAAAAACAGGATATGCGAATGACAACATTATATCAAGATAGAAGCACAATACCATCAAAATTGACACATTCACACTTCACATCAGCTGTTACATAATGTGCACGCACATTAATTAATGCGCACACCATCATCACTTGGTGTCTATCTTTGGTATCCCAAAACGATTTATTCTATTACTCTCCAAAACCAATACTACCTTTTCTCAATAACCCGATCGGGTTGCCAGTTGCTAAGGGCGAAGGCAGGATAGTATGAGTTAAACGCACGACCTCAGTTTCGATTTTCCAATATGGCAAGATTGCGTACCACTACAAGAATGTGGTGAAATAGCAACAATTATGATCTTGCGAAGACCCATAGGTTGAGAGATGTTTGACGAAAACCTAAGTCTACGTCATGGGTTCCTCTCGAGAGACGTTTGGATGGGGTTCTACCATATTAATAGGTTCCTCTCGAGAGACGTTTGGATGAGGTTCTACCATTCATGGGTTCCTCTCGGTTTAGCTAAGAAGATTTCTGAATGTCGACCAAGGTTCTCTGTCACGCTACACTCGGGTCCAAATTTGACTTCTCAATGACTTATGTTCATGCGAATTTCTTTATTCTTGTCATTTATTTAAATTGCATGAATTGTAGCCGTTTTATTGGATTTTGTGAATATTAGCTAAAGTTCTCTAGGATTTATTCACCTGGGATTTGTCATTGTTTTTTGTGATAAATCGCAGATCTTGCGACGATCCGGAGCAAGGGCGTCTCTGGTGACTACGTCTGAGTTAGGAGAGCTCGTCATTTTTGCGTAGGTGTTGTATGTATCTATTTACTGTTTTTTATGAAATTTTTGGGAGGATTTGTATACATGATACATGTATATGTTCACCTTTTGTACTTTTGTCGCTCATTAATATACATGGTATCTAATGTCGGGTTTCCACACTTTAGGGTTATTTATACAAATGCAAATTTTTCTTTCCTACTGTGTTGCATGTTTTAAAAGGCTTCCGCTTGATTTTTAATAATTTAATAAATTGTGAACAACTTAACTTAGTCAATTTAATGTGAATATTCATAAAATATCCATAAATACTAAGTTAAGGCGAATAAGATACATATAAAGGTGTAGATCGCGGACAGTCAAAATTAACTGTGCGGTGACGTGGCATGCTTGGTGACGTGTCTGACGACGTGGCGGTACCCGATTTTGCCTCGGAGTTCGGGGCCGTCACAATTCATACTTTAATTTTGGGTGTTATTTACCAATAACTAATTATAAATGAATATGCTTTTTTGAATGATCATGATATGTCAATCGACTTATTTGTTTCTATTATATGTTAGGGTGATAATTTTCTAATATTTCAGGCTTAAGGTCGCTCTACACGGTTATTTATGGAAGCATTGAGTTGGAGTCTTTACAGGTAAGTTATTTGATTATTTTGAAAGACCTGGTCATTATCATCAATTGTCTCCATGCTTATGCCTATTCTTATGCTTAGTACACCACCAATCTTACCTCTTTATTTTTTATATGATTTTGAGAAGGCTATCATCTACAATCCCAAATTAGCTGAGCTCAGCTACACGGACCAAACTCTTCCTAGCTAGTAATTACAATGTTTTCCCATAAACTCATGCATTTCATCCATCTTATTTTTCAAAAATTCAAGTTACTACTACTACTAGTAGTAGTGAGTCAAGTTGTTCCATACTACTACCTATATATTAAACTTTTGCTTTTCAAAATAACATCTTACACCACACACACCTTACAAGTGAGTTTCTGTGAATTCACTTTACACAACCCATATATTTATCTTTATTTATTGATTTATCTTAATGCCCCCTCCTAAACTATATTAACATTATGTATGTGTTTCTTATCATTACTCTAACATACTATTTACCAATTAGTTCAACAAGGTATTTATGTTGAGATTCAACTCTAGTTTTTAAATAAGTAGCCTACATCTCAAGTTGCTTAAGAAAAGTATTTATAGTCTTCAATTTCACTAAAATTGGATGTGATGTTATTTTAATTTTTGTTGGAATATTTTGGTTGCATGTGGAATAATGTTGATGTTCCTTTTAATTTTCAAGATTTGGATGAGACACACTCTGCTAGCTAAATAATTTGTATAGTGCCTATTTATGTATCGGTGAAAGAATGCTATTGAAGTGTTTTGTACACATTGTATGTATGTAAATTTGTGTAGCCAGCTTGTGTAGTTGTTTGTCGATTGTTGAATTATGTTGATTTACTACTTTATAACATAATACTAATTATGAAATGTTAAACTCATTCTTTTGTAGACATTGTTTGTAAAATTTTGATAATATACATACATCTTTCCAATTTTTGTAATATTAATTAGTAGCTTTTAAATTGTTTTGGCGGATTTTACTGCAGGTTTTTCTTTTACTATTTACTGTTTATAATTTTTTTTTTTAAATACTATTCGAAAATTAGCGACAGCTCATCATTGTCGCTAATTTGTCACAAGACGTCTTTCTTTGCTGACTGGGCACCAGTCAGCGACAAACGTTGTCTGTCGCTGAATAACAACAGAGTTGCGACAGACACGTTTGTGCTAACTGGACTCCAATCAGCAACTGACGTGTTGTTGTTACTGTTCAGCGACAGATGTTTGTCACAAATCTGTCGCTGGGGTGCACCAGAAATAAAGAATTTACCAACAGCCAATATATGTCGTTGATTTGTTGCAGAGTGGTTAAGCAATAGAATCGTACCAACTCAGCATCAGATTAGTTTGTTGCTGAATTGATTCTTTCTTGTAGTGTACGCTCAGGTCAATTGCATCAGGGTCTCGCCTGAATATTCACATATATATATATATAAAAAAAACTACATTTCTCAATAATAATAAAATAAATAATACATACAAAGTAGTAGGTGATTAAACATATTTTAGTAGTATAACTTTGAGGTTACATTTTGTGGTGGTAGCCTTTTAAAAACAATTTGTTGCCCCCATCAAACTCAAACATGTAAAGTGTAAACCATCAAAAAAGGGTGGATCTATGGTGGGGGGGCAACATCGGGAACATGGGTGGAGGGACCATGCACGTACGATTTGCATTGTGAACGGTGAGGATGAGAAGTTAGTTTTAAGGGGACGGTATTGGTAGCAAAGAGAAACGCACGATTTGGAATAGATTCGTAGTAGAGTTTGGTTTTTGCATATATAGTGATTGGATAACCAACTCCTCCTTTGTAGAAACAGCAACAGCAACTGCCACATTATTATTTTTGGAGAGAAAAGGAAGCAGATTTATTCGTATCTATCTAATCTATGGATCGATCTTATCTCTGAATTTTGTCAATTGGTCCGTGGTGAGATTGATCGATCGATATAACAGAAATTAATTAATAATTGGATCTGGTGCGGATCGAGAAAAGAAAAGATGTGTTGCGGAGGAACAATAGGCAGGTTGTGCTGTTGTTTGATATTACTAGCGGTGGTGATAGGGTTGATTTTTGGGTTCGGAGTGTTCGAGCACGGATTCGACAAACTCAAGCACATTTTCCACCATTGCGAGGCAGATGCTCGTAATGGTACGTCGTGTGTCACGGGACGCTCCTTCTTGGCCGGCGCTCCTCCTCCTCATTAGCCGCCCTAGCCCCTAGCCCTAGCCCTAGTACGTACAGATCTACTTCTCTCATCTAGATTAACAAATTTGGTTGATGATGATAAATTAGTTAATTAATGTGTCGTAATTAATTTCTAGGATATACATATATGGTTTATGTTCTCTGTTAATCGATCCATCTATTGTCAATACAATTAATTCTTTGCCTTTTTCAAGTTTTCAATCGGGATTTTTCCTTGTTTGAAGAGGAGTGCTATTGCTATTGCTATTGCTATTGCTATTGCTGGCCAATCATTCATATATATAATATCTTAGTAGCTAGGTAAGTATTTTCTGAATCTATATATGTTTATTAAAATCAATGTCGGATGGATCTCAAACACAACACGTTCAATGGAAATTATATGGAGATGATCGATCAATTGTAGTACAGTGTGATTTGATTCATTCGCACGTCACCATCCAGGGAATGCATCTATCATCCTTTTTTGGTTTTTTTGGTAAGAATCTATTGCCTATTGGATGAAAAAAGAATATGCATCCAACTTTTACAATTCTCTTCCACTTTAACTATATAACATCCTTAATTAAGGGCCGGGGCCCTGCCAAATAGAAAGGGCCTATATAATCGAGTAATCGTATATGTTAATTAATTAATTAGTGGAGCTAGGGGGGATGGACATAAGATAAAGATGGAGAAGACAGTCTGGAGCACCGCGAGGATCGTCGTCGGAGGAGGAGGACCAGAAGCACGTAATTAACAGAGAAATGGAGATATACATACATTGTTGTTGTTGATCATCATGCTTTATGCATGGAAGCTAGCTTCATTTGATTTTGGTCAGTACGTGAATTAGTACTAGCTAGCTAGGTTGGGATATATATACGAGGCCTGCATGACTCCCCTGATGCCAACTAGGAAGGCTGCCAACATTCTTGACAGCAATGCTTCTCAGATGGCATTCAGGGAGCCAGGCAGAGGAGTATAAATCCCTCCCACCCACCTACCTAATTAATCCTATTATATATAAATGTCCGTCTCTCTCATCAGTCGATCATTATCACCACCTCTCATCATATATTCATATGTTCATATATATAGACGTGACCATTAAGTAACTAAACTCAATAAGTACACTTATAACTAGAAACAAAATTAATTAATTAGCTAGTGATCATAAATATATATGGATATATATATATACAAGGGTGTCTAATGTCTACGCATATATGTAGTCCACGAAGGAGATGAAAAAGCTGCCTTGAATTTGCCAATATATATATATATATATATATAAGCCATATATATATATAACATGGAAGAGAGCTGCTAGCTAGCTAGGATTCAAAATTGAAATTGAAAATGAAATTGGATGGGAAGAGCGGGTGAAGTTGGATTTATATAAAGAGGAGGGACTGTAGGGAGAAGAGTACTGTGGATATGAAGAGCAAAACAAGAGAAAAGACAGACAAAGAGAGGGAGTGGAGTCGAGAAGACGGCAACAAATTAATTAAGCACTACCTAGGCTTCCATCAATTTAACAAATATTCCGAAAGATGCATCCAAATTAAGCAGTCTGGGTTTGGTACATACCCAAGGGTTTGGTACATACCCAACACATTGCTCTCTTTTCTATGGTTGGAAAAGGTGGTTGGAAAAGGTGATCGATATGTCATCATGATGAATCCTTCTTTCAATTTACTATTTTTTATTTTTATTTTTGGTTTTCTCCCCCCACAATGTTCGGCATCGTCTGCATTGACTAATACTGTAGGGTGGTCCTTCCCTTACCAATTGGGCCAATCAATTCTTGATGTCTTTCAATTTACTTTGCTACTATATATATTATTACTTGCGTACAAGCAGCTAGTACTAGTAGTATTCAAAAATATATCTAAGCCTCCAAAATCCAGATCGATCAACGCGCGGTTGTCTTACTTAACAATTTATATACTAACAGTAACTGCTGCTGGACGACTGGTTAATTAATCCCTCAATTGCTTAATTACGTACTCGTGAAATGTGGACGGCGCGAGAGCCACTACATAAAACAAAGCCAGTCTTGTCTCGGTGGGACTATAAATGGAGCCGCCCAATTATGTATTAGCTCTCTTCTTAATTTAATTTGTGTGTATATATATATAAATCCCCACCAAGCATAAAACCACTCTCTTATTAAATTATATACAAAACTAGCCTAATAATCAGATATAGTAAATATGTTTTCCTTTTATATATACATGCCACATCATGACTATATATGTACCACTCTGTTATATACAAAATCTGTTATACATAATGTTATTAATATGTTTAGTATTCATTCGAAACTTCATCAAGAAAGCTGGAACTGATGAGTTTGAAGCTAATTAACCGCGCGCCAAAGATATATAGAATTCAACTGTATATTCATGAGCTCCTGCTTCTTACCAATTTAATTATCACGCTTCAATTGTATGCACGTAGTACGTACCATAAGTAGTTTAATTTGTTAAAAACTAGCTAGCTAGTTATGTATCAAATCACATCAGTACGTACGTATCGTAGTCATTTACTTACTAATTCTGATCATAAGAAGTAATTAATTGGTTTTCTATAGATAAAACCCAAGGTTTATATAGCAAATCACATTGAAAAATCAGCTGATAAGTGGCAAAACATGCAATCAAGACTTAATTTGAAATTAACTATTGACGAATTGCAAATTTGGCAGTTTGATTTTTTTTTTTGAAATATGGCATTTTGAATTTGAGAAACGAAAAATTGAGGCGATTTGATGGTAGAGTACTATATAGAGGGTTAGATAATGTGTTGGCACAATCTTTTTTTTTTTTTTTTGATCAATGGAGGCGAAACTCCAGTAAGTACATATATATAGTATCAAAAGAGCAATTACATGTTTATATGTATAAATATCTATACAAAATATCAAAAATTATAGCCACCCAACAGCAGTAACCATAGCAAGCTTGTTACTATATAAGCCACTTAATGGATAAGCATCAAGGCCTTGTGAAAGTAGAGTACGTAGAGGATTAGTTAGATGATATCATAGCTGGCGCAAAGGTCATCGTTTTTAATCGCCACGTGTGATTACATGGCATGCAGCAAGCTATAGGCACGTACATTAATTAGCATCCACGTACGTTCTATATGAGAAAACACATCTTAACGTGGCGACTCTACTAGTTAGCATTTGCCATTGCTGCGACAGCCATGCCCATGCGGCATGCGTTAACAGCTTAATTAATTACGCTTCTTATTTATGTTACACAATTAGGGAAGGGAAGGGAAGGGAAGGGAACAATTAATAATTAGGAAGCTAGGAAGGGTGATCGATCGATCATGGGTGATGACGAGCACAAGCAGCAGCAAGAAAGCACGTCATCAGATATTGGTGCAGCAGCACTGCAAAACCAAAACCCCTGCAGATCTCTCATGAGTTTCAATATCACAGCTCATTATCAGACGGCGAAACTCCCACATCTCACCGACTACCTCCCCTCATCACACCATCACCATCTGATCATCACGAAGACTAACCCTCTAGACCGCAACGACTTCTACCGCCCCTTCCATGGCTTCTACATCTCTGACACTGACGTCATTCTCCGAAACATCCTGTACGACGTAGCAGCAGACCCACCTGATGTCGACGTGGTCCTCGCCTACCACCGTGCCGGGCCTCGCTCCCAAATCTACTTGGACCCAAATAACGTTGTTCGAGCCGCCATTGTGACCTGCGGAGGGCTGTGTCCCGGGATGAACACTGTGATAAGAGAGTTGGTGGTGGGGCTTTGGGAGCTCTACGGAGTCAGGCACATCTTCGGCGTCCCTGCTGGCTACAGAGGCTTCTATTCCATGGACCCCATCCCCCTGGATATCAACACCGTTCACGATTGGCACAAGAGAGGAGGGACGGTGCTCCAGACCTCTAGGGGGGGTTTCCATCTCCAAAACATTGTTAATTCCATCCAACGTCGAGGCTTCAATCAGGTCTACATCATAGGTGGAGATGGGACCATGCGCGGAGCACTCAAGATTTTCAATGAAATATGTCATCGCAAACTAAATATTGCACTTACGGGTTTACCTAAAACCGTTGACAATGACATTGGCATCATTGACAGGTCCTTTGGGTTTCAGACAGCGGTTGAAATTGCTCAACAGGCAATTAGTGCTGCTCATGTGGAGGCCGAGAGTGCTGTTAATGGCATTGGCCTCGTCAAGCTCATGGGCAGAAGCACTGGTCACATTGCTCTCCATGCAACCTTGAGCAGCCGCGACGTTGATTGCTGCTTAATTCCTGAAAACGGTTTTTACTTGTATGGGAAGGGAGGCTTGTTTGAGTTTCTGGAACAGAGATTAAAAAAGAATGGGCATGCTGTGGTGGTTGTTGCAGAAGGAGCTGGACAGGACTTGATTCCAAGAACTGATGCCCAGAAACAAGAGCAAGATGAGTCAGGAAATCCGGTTTTCTTGGATGTCGGATCATGGTTGAAATCAGAATTGAACAACTGGTGGTCCAGGGAACATCCTGGAGAGTTGTTTACAGTGAAGCTTATCGACCCTACTTACATGGTGCGTGCTGTACCGGCAAATGCCACCGATAACTTATACTGTACTCTACTTGCGCACTCTGCTATACATGGTATAATGGCTGGGTACACCGGGTTTGTTTCTGGCCCCATTAATGGTAACTATGCATATATACCATTAGCGGAAGTGGCTGAAGCTAAGAATGCAGTAAACACAAAGGACCACAAGTGGGCATGGGTAAGATCTGTCACTAACCAACCAGACTTTGAGAACAATTAAGTGACACCAGGTGTGTTTATATATATGCATGCTATATATTCGATCTTCTCTGAACCATTGCATTAATTCTAGCTGATCGATCCTTGATATGGTTTGCTTAAATACATATATCATTTCCTCTCAGCGTGGTTAATTAGGTACGTAGCCAAATTAAGAAATTAATACATGGCATGTACATGTATATATATTGTCATCTTTAATTTGACCTTTTACATGATCATTTGAGATCGTAGTGAGCATAATAATAATCATTCCAACATTTAAGACAAAAAGAGAAACTAATTCATTTCATTTTGGTAGAATGAAATTTTTTGCTTTACTTTTCGTTCCAAACAACAAATATAGGAAGTAAAAGGACTAATTTTAAGTTAAAAGTTAAAAAGTCAAAAACCCCGTCGCCCGTATCCCCAAGGGAACTTGGAACATTTGTGAGCGTTTTCACAAGTTGTGAAGATCTTAAAAAGTAGCTAAGCATTTCTGGTCCTACAAAACTTTTAATTAAAGTTTCTGTCATATATAATTAGATGCGTGCGGTGTGTAAATCCTAAAAGTTTTGTCATCAACTTAATTTTTGCATCTACAAGCATGAAGCTGTCATAAATTTGTGGTGGATGCTAATTAATAAGGCAATCAGTACTGCAGGTGACGCTCGATGCTTTGCAATCTAAATATTTGTTTCTAGATAGGATAATCAGTACGAATGTATTTTTCTAGCGGTGGAAGGATTATTTTTTTTTTACATGTATGAAAATAACTTATTTTCCTAATTGCATTGGGCTCTTGATGCTTCAATTTTAATTGGCCTCAATTCAAATAGATCTATGCTGAAGATTTGACAGACATCATCAATGATATGTCACATGCAGAATTAAAGCTGTAATGTATGTTTATACTCAGCCCCACCTTAATTAATTTGCTGGGGGTTAGAATCAGGTCAGTATTGGTCCGACTCCATCAATCACCTCCATCAATCACCGTTAGTTTGAAATCTCATAATAATTTAATGGTAAGATAAATAGTATTCATGACATAGGTATATATATATATATATAGCGTAGAGATAGAAGGCGCATCAAATTAAGCTTTGGCAAATTGTTGCATGGGCCGGGAGAGCGGTATGTCAAGGTAAAGCAAAGATAAGTGATTGGCATGTGGTGTAAGTGGATGCACACTCCCTTCTCACTCGAAGCTTTGCATATTTTGCTATATGTTATGTTAAAGGTGGGAATCTTATCTCACATAAAATGAGGAGTGAAAGAAAAAGACATAGCTTTGGAACCAAAAGGATGAATAATCGATCGATCTCACACAATCTCCATTAGAGATTTGTAGCCCCCTTTTCTGATATAAGTATGTATATATGTATGTAGGTAGGATGCATTTGAGTGTCAATTACTCATCCACTTTGTTACTTCCCGACCACCCCCCACCCCACTCCCTTACAGGGAGATATTTCTCAGGAGACCACCCCCACCCCTTTATAGGGAGATATTTCTCAGGAGTTCAATAAATAAAAATACTCATCACAAATTATTTTTTTTATTTTAAAAATATGTTTGAAATGTATATATATGTTAATTATCACATTTTACTGTTTTTAAAAAATTCGTAACTTCTCTACAAGTTTAAAGTTCAACCAAACATGAAATATGAACTTACACTATGAGTTATCTCTACTGGCACTCTGTAAGCTGGTAAAAACGAACTAAACGAGATTTTACTTATAGGTAGAAACATACATGAGAGGTGGTGTAGTGATTCTAATCTAATTAAATGATGATGGTCCCTTAATTTATAAGCAACTCATAATTAACGCAGTTGGTTGTATTAATATGATAGACAACGTCCACTAATGATCATCTATACCAAAATTATAGTGGTGTTTATGGATGAGTACTAGTAGGGCAGCTGAATGGAGAGTGGAGAGGAGTAGTTTCCCTGTTTGATCAGAAATATATTTTTGTGGTTTATCCATCTAATGAACATAAATAATTTTATTTTGTGAAATATATAGTAGTAATAAAGGTGGGTTGTTAGGACGGGACAGCATGCATCCTTTTTCAAAGGCTTATCAACCAGAAGGGCCCACCCACATCACCAAAATGCTTGATGCATGCGGTTGGTTCCACCAATTAACTTGATTGATGATATACGAAGACCCTGTTCGCCTGTTCCTGTTCCTTCCTCGATCTCTAGTTTCCGCCCGGCTACCTGCATCACCTTTAATCCCTTATACATTTCTCCTATAGCTTGCTAGCTTAGCTAGCTAGTCTCAAGTCTCATCTCTCAGTCTCCAGTCCCTCCTCCTCTTAATTAATTTATTAATCAATTAATTAATGGCGGCGGTGGAGACCCATAAATCATCATCAGCTGCTGCAGCCTTGATCTGTTTTGCGGCGCTGGTTTTCATCAGTAGTACTGCTGCTACTGCACTGGTAGAATCATCTTCATCTTCATCAGGTACTATCGGTGTGAACTGGGGGACACTGGCGTCTCACACTCACAGGCTATCCCCCTCCACAATTGTAAATCTATTGAAAGATAACAAGATACACAAAGTAAAGCTGTTCGATGCCGACCCTTCTTCTCTTGAAGCCCTAATGGGGAGTGGGATACAGGTGATGGTGGGCATCCCAAATGAGATGTTGTCGCTGTTGGCCTCCTCTCCTCCCACCGCAGATATGTGGGTTCGTCAGAATCTCTCCAGATACATCACGGGATTGGGACCTAAATCCTCCGCCGCTGATATCAGGTTACTAATATCCTTTATTATTCATCTTCCACTTGTCTTCTTTTCCACCCCTGCCTACTTATTCCCTTTATTTTCCATCAAATACTCATTCCAAACATTAGGGAACTGCTATTGTGCTACAAATTCCGACCTCAATTAATTAGGATACACTCTTTAGGTTTTGAATCCCCAATAATGATAAACGCACCACGAAAGTAAAACTAAATTGTAAAGCAAACCACTTCACAAAGCGGTCTAAGACCTACATCTGCGAGGCCACGCCCGAATGTAGTGATCCCTCACTAGCTTTGCTACACTACCCTTGATTGGTTCACCCCAAGTTCTCTTTGGTAATTACAACTCCATAAAGAAAAATAAATAAAAACAAAAAACACAAGTTCACAGTTGCAACTGGTGAACAAAAACTCAATGCATGACGAAGAACGTCCCTTGCTAGTCTATATATATCCTTGTGTTCTTCTTAAAAATATTGATGTGAGCTGTAAATCTCCCAAAATAGAATGCAACCCAGTTGCCTGAAATTTTCTCCCCACGTTTTAGAAGTTGTCATAAATCTTTGAAGAGATTTGTTGAAATTTGAATTTGGAATATAGATTTCATTATTTAGAAACTTCTATTTTCCTACCTGTTGCAACGAACCCAATTGCAACTGACATTATACAATTGTTTTATTGCAACTATTTACAGCTTCACTCCTATACCTTGTGATGGATCATACTTCAACAATTTTTGCAAATAGTGTTAATAATCTTTACACTAACACACTCTATACAAACTACAACTTCCTATTACAGGGGCGGCTGTGAAGTCACCTGCACACTTTCAATCTTTTAGATATTAATCAAAGATGGGTGATATACAAAAACAAAAAAGAACGATGGGGGATCGAACAAGGTATGGCATGAGATGAAAATCACGAGGCAAAAATTTAAGCGTGCTTCATGCTCCTTTCATATTGATCAAGGATATATAATTTAATTTGACGTCTATTAATTCATCTGGACTGATGCAACTTGGAATGCCATGCATACCAGTGAAATTTATTAACAACTCATTGTGGACCTTAGTGAATCAAGTGATCCTACTCGATTCACAATGATTATTCTACCAAGATGTTGCAAAAAGGATTTTAAATCAGTCCTACATAGTTGAGGTTGAGGGGGTGTCATGTGTGAGCCTACCTGCCTAGGTGTGTGTATATATCATATATGATGGACCTCCTCTTCCTTTCAAAGTAGAAAAGGCGAGAAGCAATATGTCAACTCTTAAAATTTTTTGTACATTGACAATTAGGGAAACTTAAGTCTATGCAAAACTGAAACTTTACCGAATTCTTCTCACAGTATAAATCATTTTTTGCTTATTTTGATATGCTCACTAATCGACATGGCTAATGCTGGAACTGTTATTACAGGTATGTGGCGGTTGGAAATGAACCCTTCCTTACTAGCTATTCAGGGCAATTTCAGTCCTACGTGCTTCCTGCTATGGTTAATTTGCAGCAGGCAATGGTTAGAGCAAATTTGCAATCCATTGTAAAACTTGTGGTCCCTTGCAATGCCGATGCTTATGAGGCTAATGTGCCTTCTCAAGGAGCCTTTCGACCGGAGCTGACTCAAATCATGACTGATCTAGTACAGTTCCTCAACTCAAATGGTTCTCCCTTCATTGTTAACATATATCCATTTCTAAGTCTCTACGGGAACTCAGATTTCCCTCAAGACTATGCATTCTTTGAGGGGTCATCTCATCCTGTCACAGATGGACAGAACGTATATTACAACGCCTTTGATGGCAACTTTGACACTCTAGTTGCTGCTCTCAACAGAATTGGATTCGGCCAGATGCCAATTGTAATTGGCGAGGTGGGTTGGCCTACTGATGGAGCTGTCAGTGCAAACCTCACTGCCGCGAGGGTGTTCAATCAAGGTCTCATTAATCATGTTCTTGGCAACAAGGGAACCCCTCTAAGACCAGGTGTCCCACCCATGGATGTTTATCTTTTCAGTCTACTCGATGAGGAGGCAAAGAGTGTTCTACCCGGAAATTTTGAGCGACACTGGGGAATTTTCTCCTTCGACGGCCAAGCTAAGTATCCTCTTAACCTTGGGATGGGCAATCGGTTCCTGAAGAATGCCAAGGAGGTTATGTATCTGCCGTCGAGGTGGTGTGTGGCAAATCCATCTAGAGATCTCTCAGCTGTGGCAAACCACATGAAACTTGCATGCAGCCTTGCAGATTGCACGACACTCAACTTTGGAGGATCTTGCAATGGAATTGGAGCTAAGGGGAACATTTCCTACGCTTTCAACAGTTACTATCAGCTGCAGAAGCAGAACTCCCAGAGCTGTGATTTTGATGGGCTTGGATTGGTGACTTTTCTTGATCCGTCGATTGGTGATTGCAGGTTTCTGGTGGGAATTAGTGACATAGGTGGATCCTTTAGAGCCCAACCGCCACCAATTTTGAGTTGCCTTAGCGTCTCGGTTGTAGCATTGTGGATGTATATATATGTAGTCTTGTCATGAGTGTGGAAGCTAGCGCCACTGCGACTGCCACTGCGAGTTGTAAACTTCTGATGTAGTAATGAGTTTTTCAGAGGTGCCTCATCTGAGACTAGCTTGTAAGTTATAGCTAGTACAAGCTAGGTATGCAGGTCGGTAGGTCGGTAGGTAGGAGAATGAACTAATGTATACTCAATTCAGATTTATAAGATTGAATGATCTGTACGTTGTCATGAGAGGTTTGTTGCATGGAAATATTATATATGGATTGGCATACTTTTGACGCATACAATGCCGCACATAGATGAAATTTGTCGGGGAAAAGACGCACATTATACATGCATGTTAACTTTGAAATATTCCAATTTCAGATTACAAGTCATCATTTCTGATTTTTCTTTCTTAGAACAACAATTTTGAAGAAGAAGAAGAAGAAGAAGCGCATAATTATTAATTAGAGGCGTCTTGGACTTGGGACCTATATAATTTTGACGGTTAGGCCTTCTGTTGACAACAATATATATAACATGACGCAAGCCATCACGAAATAAGTAGTATTAATTTGCACATACTGCGAAAGGGTGTTGTGTATAAATAATAGGTCCACCAGAGCATAGCTTCTTCAGCTCATATTAATTTATTGAGAGGTCGGTGGGAAGATTCATCATGGTTCGTCATCAGACTAACGTTATTCTCTGTTTAGTGATAGCAATGCTTTTAATGGTGGTGATGATGATGAGCAGAACTGAAGCTCGTGGCTTGCATCAACTCATTCGTCCTTCTATTGCATTACAACGTAAGTACGTAGTTATAACTTAATTAATTTGTACTATATAGCTAGCTACTAGCTTGTTGATCATGTCTTATTTTCTCTTGTTTTTCAGCTTGGTGTGGTGGCCTCGTTGGAGATACCAAGTGCAAGCCTTAAATAATGGTGGCCAGAACTTCATATCTGTATACTAATAAAATTGATCGATCACCTAGCTTAGCAATTAATAATTAATATATGACTTTGCTCCAATATTTCTTTTCTTTTCTATCTTGTACTGCTAGCTAGCTTGCAGATGCTTCGATCCTGGATGCTGTTAGTTCCTTCAGACCTACCTACCTGCACCCTCTTATAACTATATATTGCTGCTCTACTCAATACGTGTTACATATGTAATATAGTTTTGGTGCATCTGGTTGTACTAGCTTTAATTTAATTTGATGATGTGAATCAAATCAAGCCTTATGGCCTAATTTAATCATATGAGCTTCTGCTGCATGAATTAATTACTACTTCTGTAATCTCTGCAAACCCATTCTTTTTCCTTTAGGCATATATGTCTACTTCACTACTAATTAAGCTTATCTCATCATACTGGACTGCTTTGCTTCAAATTAGTTTCTGTCGTAAATTTAAGTTGTTCAGACCTTGCGTAGCTTAATTTAAGCCCAACACTACCATGCCTAAAAGAAGCTTAATAGCCGATTTGAGAGATCTTTTCAGGCTTCCAATTAGCATGAATTTTTAATGGGAAAAAACTTAAAAAGTAATAAAGCCTGATAACTATTAAAAATAATAGATCTCAAGACAAACAAGAAGGTTATAAGCAACAACATCAAAACAGTGCATGGAAGCAACAACTACACCTTTAATTAGGGGTTCACTAACTACTCAATACAGCCTTATTCTTGTCATTATATGGCTCTTGCAGATAGGGCACATTGACAACGTTCTTCCGCAATCAAAGCATGTCTGCAAGTGTTGTTAGTTACAAATCAGTTACTAATTAAGAAACAACTTAACTAGCTAGAAATTTGATGAAAATTCTGTTATCCTAGCTAGCTAGCTACCTACCTACCTGATGTCCACAGCCGAATACAAGATCTCCACACGAAAAGAAACATATCGGACATGCCTGCCAACAATGATCAACACATATTTCATAAGCTTGATAGGGAATCTAAACATGCAATTAATGATATTTCAAAGATCAGATGTCCGGCGGTATCCTAATTCAAGCACACCTCGGATCTGGGAATCAGATCTTCTGGAGGGGCAGAGGCAACATGATCAGAACTAATGCCCCTTTGGATATTGCTTGACAATGAGTTTTTTGAACTAAAATTGGTGAAATTAGATTCCCCATCTGCTATAGGAAGTGGAACAATCGCAGATCCCCTTGTACCGCTGCTACTGCTGCTGCATCCCATACATAAAAAGACTCCATCAGTAATTTCTTTTTCATTTGCAGAATGTTTATAAAACTGAAGACTAATATTTATTGTGAGAGAAATGCCTTAAGAATTGTAACTCTAAAATTGCTCTATACTGCAAAGGTATTTCCATTAGTGCCTCGAAAACAAAGGCTGCCTCCTTCTTGAATGCAGGCTCCCCACGTGACATGATCTCGGTAAAATTCACAAACTGCATACAACAACAATTAATCAAAATCATTCATGGAAGCTCAAACATATAAAACATCGCAGGCTACAATCAATCAAATCTCTTACAATCCTAATAAGCCATAAGCATATGAAATCATGTTTGCAAGAGAAGTTCCTCTTCTTATTAATTACCTTAAAATTATTAAAGCTTCTATGTGGAATGTTTTCAGTAAATTTTTGCATTCTATCCCATGGGCCGTCGCCTACACCAACTAGGACAATTGAGAGAGGATAGATGCTGCAAAGCAAGGAAAAATAACTCCATTAGACCAAACTGATCATGAAGAGTTGCTGATCCATCGCTAGACAAAATCAGCCAAAGAATTAACATTACCTTGCCTTGACTATTGCATTTACTGTGGCCTGCTCCTGTGGAGTTAACTGGTCATGCCTTGCATCAATGCTATGCGACACCTTCCATACCATCACACGCCGATGTCAAAAGAATCATAGTAAGAAATTCAAAAAAAAAAAAGAAAAGAAAAGAAAGAAATGCTGCAAAGGCATTTTACAGTAATCAGTATCCAAATTAATAAATACAAGTTTCATATATAAAGTGCAAAATATAGTACTAATTAATTGATGAACAATGACTGACCTGGCTATCCGCAATGATCAAAAGAATATGAAACAGACCGCCAGAGGCTTCCACAATCGCTAGAGCTGTTTCAATTATCGGGGCAAAGGATGTTGGTCCTGCTGCACGGACAGCACTAATCCATTAATTCATAATTAAGTTGCAGAAGGAATTCTCAGTAAATTAAAAGATCCGTTGAAACACAATTAGTACTGTTGGTGTAACTTGCATGTGTACGTACTAACCAGCTAAATGAACTTGTGGAACTAGTTCTCTATAACGCATTAATGCTTCAGGAACTCCATTACATGGTCTACCATTCCCATAAAAGTTGAATACAGCCTGATCATATGTTGATGCTTCAATTTCAAAGACAAGACAAGACAAACTCATGATGTTAATTAGCTGCATAAGATTTTGAATTAAGCACCTTTAATTTTAATTATATTGGAGATGATGATTGTGGATATGCATCAATGAAATCAAATGGTACTCGATCATATATACTAACCATCTCCAAAACCAAAACAAGGGATGAAGTTGTCATCATCAAAAGCCGAAAGTGTCCTCCCGATCGATAACATTGCTTTCTCGTACGGATTAGGAGTATCTCCAAGGAAATGTAAGCACTGACCATTGAAGCATCTGGCGCCAGTCCACTCGTTGCTCTTTGTAAAATCAATACCTATGATGAGATTGGAAGATTCCAGACCGGCTTCAGAAAGAGCAGCCGTCACCTAATTGAATGCAAGAAAAAAAAAATGTGACTTGCTTTTACTCACCAATTAAGGTAATTAATTAAAATTAAGGAATAATAATCTTAAAATCTAGGGAAAGCTGCAGCTTGTCCGGCATCAAGTAAGCTTAAGCACAACATAGCTAGCAAACTAGGAAATTAATTAAGACCTGAGATTAATTTATATAAATATATATATTTGTTTGTGAAGAAAGAAGAAAATATATATCGATCATCGAAGATTATGGTACGTACCTCATCTAAGGAAGTGTAAGTGTCATATTGATCATGCTTAGCAGAAGAATAAGGATATGCATTAGTACGACTCTTTGATTTGGACTTGTTTGCTCCCATGTTGATTGATGTTGATAATGGATCCCTCTGAGATCGAGTCTCACACTGCACATGCACCACTACTGCCTCAACCAATTAATTAATATATCATTGATTCATCATTCCCATTGCCAACACCTACTCTGTGATAACTACTGATTTTACAATTGATGATCATATATATATCCCCACCAAATGCACATACACGTATATTTAATTGTCAACTATATATATATAGCTAGCTACCAACGACCTCTCAAATAAATAAATAAATTTATATGTCAACTTCAACTCTATTAACTTCCTGCGATGTTTCACTGTGCAGAGGTGTATTAATTCACTCAATGAAACACAAATAAAAACGACCTTAAAGCAATTACGCAGAAATAAAAAAGAAGAAAAAGAAAGTATATAGAGAATTAATTATAATGCCTACCCAATTAACCTGAATTTCCTGTCATGCATGCATGACCGATGAATTAGAAAATCGTGTGGGACTCCAATTAATTAATTAGAGTTAGATTTGGACTTGTATCATGAAGATGTTTATCAACGCGATATTGTCGAATATATATACTCATATATTGTATAGTACTCATCCCTAAGCTTGCTTTTTTCCAAAATAAACGTTACAATTTTAATTAGATAAGTTTAATAATAACAAAATATTTACCAAGTCTATCCCTACTACCACCTTAAGTTTTCTTTTGATATGTACATACATATCCCCAATTTTGATATGTACATACATATCCCCAATTTTGATTTATTTTTATTTTTTTTTTGAAAACGTATCCCCAAATCAGATAGAAATTAAAAAAACAAGTTCATGCTTAATTCTCAACTAATTTAAATAAATTGGGCAGATATCTATAATTTTCTAGTCTAATAAATCTTCATAAATTTCTTTTTCGAGAAATTACGACTCTTGTCAATTAGAACAAATTTCAGATTTAGCAACGCTAAATCTTAACCAAATATCCAGAGCAACAAAAACATTTGTTGCTAGCTTAGTTGCTAATCAATATTCAGTGCCTTTTAAGTTCCAATTCAGCAACTAATGGAGATTTTGTTCCTATATAATGAACCTCACAGCAACGAATGTCTTTTGTTGGTAAAAGGAGCAAAACTGAGCAAAACTGAATATCATTATTGCTGGAAGCCTGGAACCAGCTTGACGTAAGCAAAACTAGTCATTGCAAGTCGTTGAACCAACCAACAGATTATGGTTAACATGCCAATGAAGAATGCTAAAATTAATGGCTCTATATATATATATGTACTCAAACCCCATAGACATCCATGGAGAGGCAAGAACATTTATTTATAACTTAGCAAAACTGATGTGTTTTGTCTGACTAATCATTTTAATCCCACAGTACTTTCATAGGCGAAATAGTAATAAATAAATTAAATATGAATCATTTAATTAATTGGTAATCTGAAAATTCAATCTTCTGAGCCAAACTGAATGAATGATCATATGAAACACGTCGTATCGGGTGGGAGGATCATTTACCACAAAGTGCCTCTGCACTTGCTTCACCCTCTCCTGCATTCTAAAGTACTTGTCTTCAGATATGCCCATCAAAATCTTCTTCAAGTTTGGGATTTGGCTCACTGAAACCTCAACTGAAAATGACTCCCAATTCAGAAAATCACTGAAGGGAAGTACATAACTCTCAGAAATCAGCACTGGAACACACTCCGCGTAAATTGCCTCCACGATTCTTGGGCTCGCCACTTCATGCCCACTTGGGCAAATGCAGTATCTGCTCTGCTTCATCATCTCTTGATAAGAAACTCCTTCTGGAAGACTCTCATGATCATACACTCTAACGTCGCCGTCCTTTTCCTTCCAGTGATGCACAAGTGTTGGTCTAATTCGACCGTGCATTCTACCAGCAAAGAAGGCCAGAATTGGTCGATTTTCAGGAGGTGGACCTCCTATCAGACCAGTGATTTCGCCAGTTTTGAGATTAATTTCTGGAAAAGATGCATCTTTAGTTGGATTAAACCTCTCAGATGTGTTAGCATTGCATAGAACTCTAATGGAGTTGAAGTATAGCTGTGGAACATACCATGTTGATCGAGGCCCCTGCATGATATATACATATATATATATCATCGATCATCATCACTCGATCATTTAATTAAAAGTTGGAAATCAATAAACTTATATGATTGGGAGTAGTACGTGAATACCGAATTATAAAGTTTGAAATCAATGAACTTAATTACGTACGTACCCAGTCATGGCAGGAAAGCATGAAATGATCAGCTCCAAGGCTTCTGTTCCAGTAAGGATACTTGTGAGATACGACGCGAACATAGTCTCCAATAGTTCGTCCGAGGACAGCTTTGTCTCTAATGACTGGGTGAAATAGGTGTTTAAGAATCATCACAACACTAAATGGCAGGAAATAAACATGTGCTTGGTCGGGGTTTTGAGTTTGAAACTGTTGGTTCCTCTCCATTAGGTGGATAAACAATCCCTCCATAGAATATATGCTCTTGCAGGGTCCATCATGGAATAATGGAGGCTCCCCTTCTTTGTAGACAAAGATCTTAAACAGTTTCTCCATCATCAAGTAACTTCTGCATGCATATTTCCAATATATGAGTGAACTGACCATATAATATTCATGGACTGATCAGCAAACACAAATAGAAGAACAATTTTACCAAATTAATGGAGTAATTTTTATATATATACATATCCTCCACTCATTTATATAATTAAGTCGTTCTAGCAAAAACTTTTTGTTCAAAATTGTAAGTTCTTTTCGAAATTTAAGAGGTATTAGTTTATTGCATTTTTACCAATTTTGCCCTTATACAATTCAAACATTTATGATTATTCAATTCGACAATTCATTTAATGTTAAAGAACATATATGTAAATTACACTCTTAATTAAAAATGTTTTAATTCTTGTATCATTACTTTAAATGACTTATATAAATGACCAAATAGAGTATATACTTTTGATCGATGTGGTGGACATGCAAGTGCCCTCATCCCTTTTGAGTACTATATATAAGACAAATTCAATTCTAGCATTAATTCATGGACAAGTATTTGCCATTGATCTGCAGTCTTACTTGCAGTTGGAGAAAGGAATTGATTCCAATTAAAACTGCTGCGCGCATTTTAAGTTTTGTCTTTTAGCAGGACATTACATAGAAAAGTTAGCCTTTCTTGCTTACAATAATTTCATGAAATTTACAGTAACAAAAAATCTATTTGGACTCTTTGAGTCCAGACTCAAATGATTTTTACTAGTAACTTAAATTACTCAATTATATAAAAGGCATAATTACTCTTACCTTTAATTAATACCAATACTACTCAAAAGGGTATATAATTGTTATTTGAGTCTGGACTCATTGAGTCCACCTAGCACTACCCATTAAATGCCTAATTAATCAACTCACTATAATAAAGATCATGTTAATTTCATGTGGATTTGAGTTCTCAAATTTAATAGTAGTAATTTTGAAATCACAGAGTAGAAAGCAATTAATGGATTAATTAATTAATTGGACATGTAACACTATCCTGTGACATAGTACATTTGAATTTCAAGGCCCAATTTAATACTGGTAGTAGTAGCTTAGTAGTCTAGCAGTATTATTTTGATGAGATCTCAAATCTCATGGGTGTGAGTCAGAGAGAAGTCATTATTATATATATATATATATATATATATATATATATATATATATATATATATATATATATATATATATGCCGGTGCTAAGCCTTAATTAATTTATCATTTTTCAATCAAAATTCATGTGATTACGCACACAAGAACAATTGCGGCAATATATATATATACATGCATATTGTAATTGGACTTATGAGTCTGGACTCAAAAGTTTGTTTAATTTCAAAGACCTCATCAACTAATTAATGAAGCAAATACAATCACTTGTAAAATTCATTTGATACTCCTTAAATATTTGTGAAAATTTTAAAAACACTCATATGAGTCCAAGTAGATTTATTGTATATATATAACTGTAAATTAGTAGTACTTAGTACCGATGACATGCGCTAGGATTCCGATAGATGTCTCCTCGTGGACTGTAATAATGATCTTGATCTTGTAATTGTAGCGTTGACTGGTTTTGCTGTTGTTGTTGAATCATTGCTTCTCTAATGAAAGCTCGAGCTGTGGCTAGGCCTTGTTCAAGCTTGTCAAGCACCTCAAATTCTCCTTTCTTCACTCTTGCAGACACTTTTACCACTTTAAACACCTTTTGTGGCTTTGGTACTCTTTCATCCTTCTATATATATATATATATATATATATATACATGCATACATAGAACACAAAATTCATACAATTATATGCTAGTTTCCTAGCTAATTAAGCTACATGACATTAATTAATATATATATAGAGAGAGAGAGAGATGCATGAATGATGACGAAAGAGTAGGTACGTAGCGCTAGATCGAGCAAGTACCCTTATAATAAGTGGATCCGCATGAGTTGGGCGCCGTGTTGATATTTGAGAAAGGAAGAAGAAACTCCGATCAGTGCCCCTTAACGCTGTATAAGCAGCAATGGAAAGCAAGAACAGCAGGGCACCAGCACCGGCACAAATAAAGGTGAGCGAAGAAATCCGGTTGAACTGCTTCATCATCATCGTCATTTCATATGTATAATTAAGGAGTAGTTAAATTTTTTGTTGGTTTGCTGGTAGAGATTAGGGAGAGAGAGGACTTGCGTTAGCGATCGATGATTGAGCCAGGACTTTGTATATATATGTACAGGCGCCCATGCAAGTCCTGCATATGCGCTCTTGTCATATGTCCTCGTTACTTCTTGGTGAATGCTACTTATCGATGATTTAAAATTAGACTCAAATACTTAGAAAACTACGCACATAAATTAGGAAGATTACACATGATTTCTCTTTAATTAATGAAGCTCACATGCGTGCCTAGGTACGTTGATGTACAAATTACTATAGTACGTTATGCACAAAATCACATGCATCACTACTCGGTGATCTAGCCTCTTCCCCATTAATTACCATGCCCGCCATTTAAGGTGAGATGAGAAAAAATAAAATAAAAATATATATATATAGGTCATTAATTAATTGCTAGCTAGAGATGAACATGTGATGAGTTTAAAAAGGGAAAATAATATTGATAAAGAGAAATAAAATAGAATCACAAATAAGAGTTGTACTCGATATTTATTATTATTATTATTATAATTATTATTATTATAATATTGTAACTGGATGCATGGATGTACGTAAATAAATAAAGAGTAAAAACCAGAAGTAAATATTGTTTGTTTGTATTAATTAGTTGAGTTTTCAAAGTAGTAGGTTGTAGACAATTGTATGAAGCAAAAGATGGTTTGAGAATTGAGATGTGAATTCTGAATATTTTTGAAGCAGGTAGCTAACAAGCAATTGGGTAAGCTTGAAAGCCCAATGGGTTGGGTTGGGTTGGGTTAAAAAAGTGGATCCGTAACTAGTAAGTGAGTGGTGTTTACTCACTGTGCTACTATTAATTGGTTGTGGACTGGACTCTGGTGGGAGGCGGTTCCCGCCAAAATTGATATTGTAAAGCAAGCGCAAGCAAGCGCGCGGGGCCTAGGTTAATTTGTTGGTTGGTATGGATCATGGATGGGTTCACGCTGATGGAATCTCGGAGGCGACACGTGCACACTCTTACATCTTATTTCCGCCACGTATAGCTAGACTACTTTTACTCTGTTTTCATCTTAATAATTAATTCAGCAAATTAATTAAGCAGCTGCTCTGCTCGATCTGCTCTCTTCTGAAATTAACACAACATTGAAGAAAGAATGCGGGTTCCAAGTGGGTTTTCCAGCAAGCTATGCACCTCTCTCTGCTTCCTGCCCTTCTTCTTCTTCTTCATTCTCTTTCTTTCCCTTTTTAAAGGTACGTACGCGCGCCCCCCTTCATTCCTCTATTCTTCTTCGCGATCGATCTCTTTAATTAATTATTTCTACTACCTAGCTACTTCCATCAATACGTGCGTTAATTATATATCTATCATATATCTATCATATATATATATATATATATATATATGCATGCATGCATCTCTAGCTAGCTAGACCGCCGGCCTAGCTACTGCTCTCTATCTATTAATCGACATCAAAACAAAGATCTTGTTTTATCGAATCTCATCTGATGAATCCCAATTTGTATCACCCGGCCCCTATTACTATTAATTATATATCTCCCCTGCCCTGCATGCTCGCTCCATTAGAAATTATTACAAACAAATTGATCAAAGGATCTACTAACTACATACATACATACATACATACATACATACATGATACCTTCCTATAGCTAGTACGTCATGGTGCATGCATGGTTTATCTCCATATATCTGTTTGCACCCATAATTAATCATATAAGCCAATTAATGTACCTAATTAATTTATTAAACCATTAATTGGGATTATTAATGTCTGTCAACATTATTGGGTGATCAGGATTTATAGGGTTTACCCAAGTTTATATATGCATATATTACTTCACCACTATATATTACTGCGCGCAACCTGGCTGTATATATGTATAACACGTATTGAACGAATATATTAGATTTTCACATTTTATATACTCAATTAATTATGACATATGCAACTACAACTAATTTGATTTGCACATTCTATAATATATATATATCGATCGTCTTTTTTGCGCGCAGCTGCAATCATTGGCCCAATTGCTGTTATCATTGTCCTTATCGGAAACTCAGCTGTAATCATTGGACTATGGCCTGCACATTTTATATGGACTTACTACTGTATAGCTAAGTATATAAAAGCTTTTTCCCTAGCTCTTTTCTAGCTAATTCCATGCTTTATTTCTAATATACTACTATATGTTTGTGCTTAATTAATCACGTATATATATATATATGTTCCATTAATTGGCAGGACTAAGAGGCTTGGACTGGTTTCAAAGATCCTTCTTTTGGTATGCTTCCCACTACCTCTTGCTCTTTGGCCTATCCTCGCCATTGCTGGAAGCCTTCTAGTTGGTATAGGATACGGTATTTTCACCCCTGTAGTAGCAACATTTGAGGCTTCCGGACGGGAACTGGGTGACAAACTATTCCATTATTTTCTGGTATACATATATATATCTTATTCATTTAAATTTCCTTCTATATATAGCGCGCTGTTTTATGTCTGATTTAATTGGATGCATGTGAACTATATATAGGCTATAACAAGGCGCATAGTATGGTTTCAACTTGTAATTGGCATGCCAGGAAATCTTGATCTAGGTATTGGTTAGTCTGATTCTGAGTGGAGATTTATAGCTCCTGATCATATATAATAATTAAATGTCAGGATGGTACTTGGAGCACAATAGAGGGCGGGTGTACAATTGTACGGGACTTCACAGACTTATGCTTCCATTCGTACTTCTCCTACATGGATGAACTAAGTGAAAAGATTCACGAGGATGAACACCCCTTGGATATCAAGTATGTATTCACCCAGTTGTTAATTTGTTGCATTGAACTATCATCATGAAAATATCTCGTCTAATTAACCACAGTTTTCTTTTTTTTTTTTTTTTTTTTTTTTTTTTTCTCCTTGTTACAAGGTTATCGTTGGTGCCTAGTTCGTTGTTGGTTATCCTACTAGCGGTGCCTGTAGATGTTCTCTTAATAACTACAGTTGCATTGTATAAAAGCCCTTACATGCTTTTCAAGGGATGGAAGAGGCTAATTGAGGACTTAATTGGAAGAGAAGGGCCATTCTTGGAGACAGTATGTGTCCCATTCGCTGGCCTTGCCATTATCTTGTGGCCAATTGTTGTGCTGGCGGCAGTGATCACTTCTTTCATTTGCAGCTTCTTTCTGGGGTTCTATGGTGCAGCTATTGTCCATCAAGTACTATTTAATTATTTTTAGTTTCAGTTTTCATTTTAGCTGTTGTTCATAATTAAGACATGTTATGCTGTTACATGCTCTATATATATATGCCTAGATTGATTTTACTGATTTAAGTCCTAACTTGGTTTCTCATCAGGAGACCTCCTTCCGGATGGGTCTTGCTTACATTGTTGCAGTAGTTTCCCTTTTCGATGAATACACAAATGACTTGCTCTATTTGAGAGAGGGATCCTGTCTTCCTAGGTAACAATTGACCCGTCTGAACTTCCATTTAAATAATAATCAATTACGGCTCTTATAGTAAGTTTTGTGCAAAATAAAAAGTTATTTCCTTGCAATATTTCGCGCCACTGCAATGATTATGGTATCCATGCACATCTAAGGATGACTGTAGCCACACTTATGACAGTCAGGCCCAGCTACCGTAGAAACAAGGGGACTCATAATGAAATCTTCGGGAAAACATCACTTGATGGAAGTGTCAGAAATCAGGAGAGCCGGAGAGGAGGACTTAACATGTTAGTTTCAGAACGATCAAGAACATTGAAGTGGGCTATACAACAGCTAAAGCCAATGCAAGTGAGGGTCTTCATTTCTTTTTGTTTTTTTTTTTCTTAAGTGAAAGAGCTTTCGTTCATGTTTAATGTTGTGAATGGAATAGGTATGGGATTGGCTGTTCCGATCATGTGAGATGAATGGTAGATTACTCATGCATGAAGGGCTCATTGATGTGACAGACATAGAAGAATGTATCCTAAAGGGGAAATGCAAGAAGTTAGGAATTAAACTACCTGCTTGGTCTATACTGCAATCTCTCCTTAAGTCCGCAAGGTCCAACACAGACGGGTTGCTCATCAGTATGTTTTATTTCTAATATATAATTGCAACTTCTTTTCCTAGCTAGCTAGCTGCTAGCATGATTTATATTTTTCTCTTGACTCTGAGATGAGGCTTTTTTTTTTTTTTTTTTGGCAGCTGATGATATGGAGGTGACAACTTTTGATGGGCCTAGGGACAAAGTGTTTGAATGGTTCATTGGCCCTCTACTGATCATGAAGGAGCAGATCAAACGTCTTCATTTGGATGAAACTGAAGAGGCTTGCTTGAAGGTTTTGATTATGAGTTATGATAACGAGAAGCCAGAGGACTGGGACGGCAAATTTCCCTCACAAGATAAAGTGAGAAGAGCCCAGTTACAAGCTATACTAAGAAGGTAATTAAGGCTAATTTAGTATTGTGTGCCTTGACATTAATTAGATGAAAAACACCAGAAAAGGAAAATAGCGGCTTGACATACTCCGCTCCCTTCGTTAGTTAGGCATATGCATCAATTCGATCAGTTTAGAATCGCAGACTATCTGCAACGCATCTATGTACATCTTTTCAAGGTCCTGCTAGGAATTTTTTAGTACCCAGAATGTCTTAGCATTGCATGTGCTCTTCCCATCAGGAAAAACATATATACTAGTTAGGACGGCATTGATCTTGACTTGTACCTCCTGTCTTGATAGTATTGGAGACAATTTTCTAAACTGTTCCTTTTGTTTTTAGGCTGCATGGTATTGTTGCTTCCATGACCAGGATACCAACCTTCCGCCGCAGATTCAAGAACTTGGTAAATGTGTTGTATCTTGAAGCTGGCGCCTTGTCAAATCAAGAGGAAGAAGTTTGAAATCTCAAAAAAGTGATGATTCTAAGATGCGGAGTGATGGCAACGCCTCAACTAGTATAGGAAGCGAAAGAAGAGATGATGAGTGTGTAATATTGTTTGATCAGATCAAGACATATCCACTTGGATGCAGATATATGCAATCGATCGAGATGATCCAACGTACGTACAACTCCTAATTAAATAATTAACCTGCAGCTGCAGCCACATACATGCATTAATTAATTTGATGGTTGCATGATTTTCTTTCGAGACAGCTCTAATTCCCTTAATTTGGGGCAAGCAAGATTAATTGAAGATACATTGTTAATTATTATGATGAAGGTCACGTACGAGAGGAAGAGATACGTACAAGAAGCAAAACAGAAACATGAAGTACGTTGAGATGTTATTAGTGTTAGACCAAGCAATCTATAATAAACATAAATCTGAACATGGCACTGTTATCACAAGCAACTAAACATGCTGATTAAACAATAAAGAAGATTAATAATCAAATTGTACCAGAGGCTTGCAAAGAGCAATGTCCTAAGACAGAATAATTTCCTCCAACTCGGTGCAGAATTCAACTAGGAGTTCTGTCCCCAGGATACAACTGGCCTATTCTTTGATTAAAGCACCAATCAAAGAACCTTCAAACTGCAAATCGTCTCTCTCAGATTAAACACAAATCACATGAAAATTTGATTTCCGAAAAAGCTTATTTTTCACTGTCAAAAGACTCCTCTATTATAGATAACCATCTAACTGTCCAATTAGTGGACAGTTTTTCCATAACTATCTAATTAGTGGTCTTAATTAGTGTGCCACTAATTGATAGTTATTTAACTCCTAATTCGAACTTAGCAACTGTTGGTGCTCTTTTGTATTATTTAAAAACGAAAATAAAATAAAAACGAAAAATAAAAACTATGTTTATGAATGGCTAAGTCTTGAACAAACCAAAGCGCCCCAAGGCCCAAGGCCATTGTCAAAGATTATTTAATTAGGGTGAGTTCCTAGTGAACCCCATGGTCCATCCTAGTGAACCCCATGGTCCACTCATTCTAACTCACTTCTCACTTAAACAATAGTGAAGTGAGTTGGAACATATATTAAGTGAGAAAACCAAACCTTTCTCTCCTATGTGGGACTAAAGGTTTTGTTATTTTCCAATACAAAACTTGAACTTCAATGTTCAACAATTAGTTGTTCGGAGCTGTTGGTTATTGTGAATATATACTTACGTTTTCTTTGATTTTTGTTTTCTCGATCTAGCTAGTGCAGTTATTTTTAGAATAGACACAAGTCAGAGCACTTAGTGGATGTGCTCCACTGAATTCTGTAAGCATGACTTCCTTGTCTTTTGGGTAAAAAAGTATTTTTAATTAGATTCAAAGGATGATTCATTTTCATGAGGAGATCTAGAGGGGTGAAGAATTCATGTCACTGAGATACAACCTTAAATTGTACCTAGCTAGTGTTGCAGGTTCAACTCAATGGAGAGCTGGGGAGGCAGGAGGGGACTGGGGAGGTGTTCCTTTTTTGATAAGTAAGGAAATATGTAGCTTTGAACATGCAGTTGAATTATCACAGAAGGAAAAAATAAAATAAAGGGCTGTATGATATGAAGAATTAAAGATTTCCATGTTGATGAACTCATGGAAAACCAATTAATTAATATCCCTTGCAAAATTATGACATCAGAAGGATTGAGCTGCCAATTTTTTTTTTTTTTTTTTCAAAGGTCTAGAATGATTTTACATAGGAGAACAATATTGAATGCATACATATGAAAGATGGTATTAAAAGAAAATTGATACCCTTTGAAGTCATATCTATCCACATATATATATATATATATATATATATATATGACTTATATATATTTTCTTTTAAAATAAAAGTTATATATATATATTATATATACAAAATAAAAGTTAGAGCCAAGAGAAAATTAACTTGCATTCTCCTTTCATCAATATAATTATTTAATTTTCTAATTTTTTTCTAAATTAAGGTATTTATTTAATTATGTGTTATTAATTATTTTAAAAATATATTTATTCCCCATTTATTAATAAATAAATAATATAAAATTAAAAAATTAAAAAATTAAAATGGTGAAAGGAGGTAGCTTATGAACTTTCTCACTCCTTCAACTTTTATATATAGATATAGATTTTATATATAGATATAGATGTCAACTGGTGCCTTGAGCGCGACCTCACAAAAATAAGCATCTATTTTCCCTTTGGACTTCATAAGAAAGACCTTTCCTTCTGACCAATGTGTCCCAATCGCAATCCTCCTCTTCAAAGCCCTTCGCTAGTTGACTTAACGGTCAAGGGTTTAAGCAGTCCAATCTAAGCTCCATCAATGGCGGCAATCGAATCATCAACGAGAAACCCCAAATTGAAAGTGCAGTTCGAACCTTTTTCTCTGATTCTAACCCTCTAGGGAGAGCGGCGGCGCGTCTCAGATCTTATCACCTCTGCTGCTGCTGCTGCTGCTGCTGCTGCTGCTCGCTCCATCTATCGGTAAGACATGTTATTCCTTAATTAATTGCTCGCCCCTTTGTGTTTTGCTTCTTCTTCTTCTTCTTCCTTCTTCTATTGATTGGTATTGATGCACACTCAACTCTAGGCTTAACTATACCTATACCTAGCACAAGAAAATAAAAAAAAAACAGTTGCTTTTATCATCTCAACATGATAATCCTATTCTCTACTTAATATCTATGTATTATATGGACAGAGAAACAAATATACAAGTGAATCCATGGAGGTTGCAAAATCCATTCTCACTATTCCGGTGCAAGATCCTCCACAGGATGATTTCTCTTCCATTGATCTTAGTTGGACCAAGTATGGATCAGACCAACACCACGATGATGTAGCCCTCATTCCTTACCATCGAGTCGATGCTTTTATATTTGGGGAATCTTCAATTCTCGAATACCCTACACGCTTTCACATTGAGAGGGGAAGAAGACGACTTCAAGCCTCCTTAAAACACTACAAAAGTGATGACTATCTCGAATACCGTGTGTGAGTATCATTCAATCATCATATTCTGCTAATAACACTCAATTCATATTCCTTCCTTGGAAATCATTCTGCATCATAACAATTGCCATAATAATAATGTTGCTAACTTATTTTTTCATTCCTTCCTTGTTCTATATATATATATATAAAAAAAAAAAAGGTATTGGTGTTCATTTGGTCCTGAGAACTATGGAGAGGGTGGTGGTATATTGTACAGTAGGAGGTATCGTCTCAACACTCGAAATCGAGCTGCTAGACCACAGTCCATGAGGGGCTGCACTTGTCATTTCACAGTCAAACGCCTCTACGCCCGCCCCTCTCTTGCACTCATCATCTACAATAACAGGCGACATCATGTAAATAAGTCTGGCTCTGTATGCCATGGTCCATTTGATAGGGATGCTATTGGCCCTGGCGCTAACAAGATACCCTATATCTGCGATGAGATCCAGCAGCAAACTATGTCTATGATTTATCTTGGCATTCCTGAGGAAAATGTGCTTCAGAAGCACATTGAAGGCCTTCAACGATACTGTGCTTCAAATCCTAAAGTCAATTGCCTTGCTTCCCAATATGTCCATAAACTTGGAATGATTATCAAGAGGACAACACATGAACTGGATCTAGATGATCAGGCTAGCGTACGACTATGGGTTGAACGCAATGGGAAATCAAAGTTTTTCTATCAAGATACTTCTCAAGCCAATGCTTTCATCTTGGGTATTCAGACGGAGTGGCAACTGCAACAAATGATCCGTTTTGGTCATCAGAGTCTCATGGCTATTGATTCAACCTTTGGTATTAAAAAACTCAAGGTAAGTCACCCACCCAATTCTCTTTTTTTTTTTATTTTGTTTAAACAACTTACCCTACTGCTTTGTTCACCTTAATTGTCATGTCCTTCGATGAATATTAGTATCCCTTGTGCACGCTCCTCGTGTTCGACTCCAGGCAGCATGCACTACCTGTTGCATGGATTATTACTCGCAGCTTTGCCAAGCAAGATATGTCAAAATGGATGAAAGCTCTTGTTGATAGAGCCCATGCACTGGATCCTACTTGGAAGACTAGTGGGTTTCTGGTTGATGATGCAGCTGCTGAAGTCGATCCAATCAGGTATTGGTGCTTTTGATGAGGATATTTGGTTAAGTTTAATGTTTTGCATTACAAGTCAGCATCAATTCAATCGATTGTTCATCTAGTTTCTATGTATGTGATCGAAACTGGACTCATGCAGCAGCAGTTACCACTAACCCCCAATAGCAGTTGTCAGCAGATCTTCCACTTTTAGGGAAATAAAAAATAAAAAATTGAACTGATGCGAATAACTTCCCAGTATTTTACCTTTCCATTTTCCTTTGAACTTGCAATTTCCTGTGATTTCAGGGACATTTTTTGCTGTCCTGTGCTGTTTAGCCTCTGGCGCATCCGCAGATCGTGGCTTAAGAACATTGTCAAGAAGTGTACAAACATTGAAGTTCAACGCGAAATGTTCAAACGACTTGGCCAAATTGTCCATGGCATATGGGGCGGAGTTAATAGTTCAAATTCTATGGAACTGTTCATTCAAGATTTTGTTGATCAAACCACCTTTCTTCATTATTTTAAAGCGTTTTGGTTGCCAAAAATTGGTTAGTGGCTGCTAACTTTCTCTGATTTTTGCTATTTACATCTAAAGAATCTATTTTTTTTTTTTTATATATACTAGAGTTTGTTCCTCATGTTCTCCCCAGAAATGTGGCTTGGAACTATGAAAACATATCCTCTTGCGAGTCAGGAAGCATCTAGTGCCATTGAAGCATACCATTTGAAGCTGAAACAAAAACTCTATGATGATTCACATCTTGATTCACTGCAACGAGTTGACTGGTTGGTGTACAAGCTGACAACTGAGTTGCACTCAAGTTATTGGCTTGATCGCTACGCAGATGAAAGTGATTCTTTTCAAAATGTGAAGGAGGAATATATTTCTTCCACATCTTGGCACCGGGCACAACAAATTCCAGATGATGTTGTTGTATTTGACCAAAAAGACCACCTTTTCGCGAAGGTACCAAGTCAGAATGATATTACGGTGGCTCGTACAGTATGGAATCCTGGCTCCGAGTTTGCTTTCTGCGATTGTTCTTGGTCAATGTCAGGCAATCTCTGCAAGCATGTCATCAAGGTCAATATGATCTGTAATAACCATCCAGGTTATGTGGACTCTATGTCATTTCACTCATTTAGAGATATTCTAACTAGATTATGTCAAAAGCCACCAGATGATTCAATTGCACTTGATAAATCAGTGGCCTGGACAAGCCAGATGCTTGACCAAATACAAAGACTAGTTGAACTAAGCAAATCAAAAGATATTGGCAGCCTAGTGAATACTCTTCCACTGCAGTGGGTGGCAAAGAAAGGCCGGACATTTAGTAGTAGGCCACCATTGGTACTGGCTCTTCCGCCTACTTTGAGACCTTGCACCAAAAAGGCAGATCCTAGAAAGAACAGGAAGCGGAAGAGACTCTCGCAGTTGGGGTGACTTTAAACATTTCCTTTACAGGTACACTGAATGCATGATTCTTCAGTTTGTTTCTAGCTTTTTCTTCTACATGGTTCATTATTGGCTAATATTGTCCACTGTTTCATCAGTTCAGCAGTTGTTCTTAAATCTCGAGTATGGCTCTTTCGACAACTTGTCTTGAAGATGCATCGAAATTGAAGAATTTGGTCTCTCTGCTTCTTGTCCGTGCAGCCTTTAAGATATATTTGGAAAAGACATTTAATGGTGGATTCTGTACTTATGCCAAAGAGCTCTTCCCCATGTTGGATAATTTGGAGAAAGATGTTGAATGGACTTTGGGACCTGACATTGTTGGAAAATTGACGCCGTTTTGCTCTCATTCACTTATGACTTATGAGACACCTGATTTATTGAGAATGAAGAATGCCTGCCTTTATGTACTTCTGGTTCGGTTGAAGGAAATTTATATGTACTTCTGGTTCGGTTGAATTGTTATTTGATTGGTTCATTTTTAAGAACTGGTTTCATAAACTTAAACTTTGGACAGTTTTGCACGTCTATGAAAACAGTAGAGCAGATCATAGTCATTTTTACAGTCCAATTGTACATTGAGCTAGCTAAAATATCCTTGTTGCTATATAACATTTCAGTAATACTAATATCACTTTTGACTGCATTAGTTGTGCCATTCATTAAGAAATTGGGATGCATATTTCTGTGATTGATTGTACACGGTAAATACATTCTACTAAGAATGAGTATCATGATTTATATTCTCATTTTGTTGCTCATATTCTTTAATATCTTTCGACATTGAAGTCGATCATCGAATACAAAAAGTATAACAACGCCTTTCCATTTTCTAAATGTCAGAGATTTACTGAGAACAAACAGAAGTCGCCAACATGGAAAGCATTAGAAATCAATCAGATTTGGGATTCATTACATCAACCAAATGAGCATTAAAGGAAAAGCTAATTCTTTTCAAAATTCAAGCTGACAAATGCATGCTATTGGGCTTGATTATGTACATTTGTTTTCGTAGTCTCCAGATTTCAGCTTGGCCAATTCAGACAGGACATCCTTGATGGCTCTCTCAATTCTAATCCTGTTCTCCTGCACAAGGGAATATAATGAAAAGCAATGATTCGTTCAAACTTAACCAAGAAAAAGAGAATTAAGTATAAAAAAGCATATATAAGCAAAGACTTCCAAATATGATTCAAACAACAATGAGTGAATACACACTGTCACTCAAGGCAAAGGACATCGTCGCTCCCCACCATGAAAACAGCACCAAACACAATTAATCATCCACGCCAAAGCATTTTTGGTTGACATAATTAGGAAAGATTGGCAAGAAGTTTTGAATAATCACACAGATTTGTTAATATTATACTAAAGATATACTAGAGCGCATGCTCAGCGCCAAGGCCTCACTTTTGATAGTCAATCATAAGGATTATAATGGGGAAACCTTGTTTCAATAATGTAACGCATCAACCTGCTGTATGATAAGGAAAGGGGACTAATTCTTAAATATACTAATCAAATCGTCTTAATATTTGCAATTGGGCACCCTCGATTGTCAAAAAGATACAGGTGAGTAACTCTTCTTTTTATTTCGTTTGTAAAAACAAGATGGTGAGACCTGCAACTCTTTTATCAAGAGTTTGTCTAACCAAAATCCCAAATCTACGGCTAAGAGAGCCACAACAACATGGATCAATCATGGATCAAACTATTCCATTGTACTCGATTTAAAATGAATGAGGTAAGCTGGCTCAAGCCACACATGTAACGAATAAGTCCTCAACATGAAAGATTTGACAGGAAAAACTACTTTTATTTGTTCGTTTAGTTTACATTTTGAAGGTGGGAAGAACCAAACGACATATATACCAAGATATTGATTCTGTCAAAAAATAAAACAAGCCAAAATACTAGTAGCTAAGTTCGTTAGTTCCTTGCATTAACATAATTATGGCTTCATTCAATTTCGTACACCAACATGTTTGATGGTCAAATATTACCACATTTCATCTAGTAAAAGTCAGCAATGATTTTGAATCTGACAAACACATCAATCTTTACCTTAACATATCATCCCATTAAGCTTCATGAACGTTGAACCAGATAATTTGTTAGATATAAAAATATACAACGCAACAGATTTCCCAGTTACCTTCAATGACGGTATAAGAGCAAATAGCTCATCAGCTGTTTCCGGACAAGTATTTGCAATCAGACATATCTGCAGGGAGAAAAAGGAGAGGTGGGGGCATTAGAATAGTCGCATGGTGTGTGGAAAATAGAAAACCTGTTGCACTTGCAGGTCCACAAACCTCTTCATCAGAAACTTTATGACTTTTGAGCGTTCTGAAATTGAAGTAAATGCTGAGGAAAACTCATGTTTGGGATGATAGATGCAACATAATGCACTAAGACTTAAATTGATCATATAAAACGAGAAATTGAAAAATGAAGCAAAGGATACTCTAGAACTTGTTTCACCGCCAGGGCACTTGTATAGTGGCTTCCCAATTTCGCATAACGAAGACCATTGTCAAAGGATCTGAAAGCAAGTGTTATTACTGAAATGTCAGTAGTAAAGAAAGATAAGGACACGTGAAATTGCTTGTCTCTATTTGAGATATGTAACTCAAGAAAGGTACATCCTTTATATGCAAAAGGATAACTTCACACATAATAAAGGTTTGGCATAGAAGTCACGGTTAATGGATACTGGATACTGGATACTGCTGAAATTTGACTTAACCAAAAAATGAAATCTTTTTTCTATTAGGAAAATAAGTCCATTATTTGAATGATTTTTTTAAAGTCGATAATCTATAATTTAGTCTCAAGAGAATATCTCAATCAGAGACAGAAAACAAGGACACAACACATATATCAAAGTATCCACAGCAACAAGGAGATGAAACAATGCACATAATAGAAGTTAATTACCGTGGGAGCTTAATTGTAGAATCTTGAGATAGTACCACTAGTTGGTCCTGTATCCCTTGTAAAATCTCAGCCGCTTCACAATCCATTAGACGTTCAGCATCCTTTGGAAGTTCTATGGAAATAAATGAAAAGAAAATAAATATGTAATGAAGCAAGGAAATAGTATTATTAAATATAGAATGATGTAGAGTAGAGACCCTCTTTGGCGTTGATCTTGGGAGTGGATGGTATGAAGGGTTCGCTGCTGCTGCGGCTTATCTTCCCGCCTGACTTCCCTGGCTGGTCACCTTTTCCACCTGCACCCACCCACACACCCACCCAGTCAGCCTCCCAAAGAATTAAGTATGCAATGGAAGAAAAATAAGGAGGGAAGGAAGAATGACCTTTAGAAAAGGTGGGGTGAGTTGGAGGCTTTCCTCCAGACTTGAGGGAGCCATTGAGCTTATTAGCTCTTGGAGAAGCTGATGATGGATGATGGACGATACAGTCAGTTAGTTAGTTAGTTAGTTAGTTAGTTAGGGTTTCCAATGTAAAAGAAGAAGAGGCACTAAAAACTTGCAAAAATAAAAAGAGGATTAGCAGCGTGAAGTAAAAGTAATTACCATCAGAATCTGAAGAGCTGTCATTACATTCGATGACATTCCCTTGTGGCACACTAACATTCTTTCCTTTCATTGAGCCTAAACATACATGCAATTGCAAACAAATCTTCTAGCTTGTAATCAAATACTGAAGAATAGTGAAGTAAGGTTCAATTTTATACTGACAAATCAATTCTCCAAACCCATGCCATGCCATTTCACTTGCCTACTTAAAAAACACGCAACATGAAGAAGATGGTATCTATATATGTATATAGAATCGCATCAACTACGTATTATCAAGCCAACTGTACAGCAAACAAGAACGAAAAACAACCTGTCGATCGAGAAAGAGAGAGAGAGACCCACCGATCGATCGGAGAACCCACGCCGGAGAGAACCACCGATGAAGAAAGAGAGAGATGGCGGATGTCTCACTTCACTTCACTTCACTTCCATTTGGGGGTTTTGGCGATTGGGCATTTGGTTTAAACCCGACTTTGGCTTTTCATGGGCCTCAACCCGCCCCCCTTTTTTTTGTCAAAAAAAAAAAACTCTAGAGATGCTTTGACTAATTTTTTTAAATCATTTTACAACATTTTTTTTTAAAATTTTAGTTTAGCAATCAATGTTGATAAGCTAAAATATTTATTGTCATTATTTGTCAAAACCAAAATTTTACTCAATATTTCCAATAGATTCACTTACAGCTGGACCAGATGTCATTGCCAACTCGCAAGATAATCAAGGCATGTTTCCTTTCATCAACGGAGAAAGAATGAAACAATATATAATTACTCCTCATTTGATTGAAGACATACGATGAAGCTTCTATAAGAAAGTCATTGTATGATCTCTTTATACATTGATCTAATCACATAAGAAAATTCATTTCAATCGCTGGAATTTTCAATATCACTGTGAGACAAGAGCTTTCGAGAGATTGTTCTTTTTTATTTACACGCACTACGCTAAGGGGACTTAGCCGATTCACAAAGGGGATCTCGGGCACCAAGGGACTTGGGTGTTGTGTAGGATCGATTGTAAGGAGAGTGGGTAGTGTAGCAAAATTTGGTGAGGGATTCACCATCTAGATGAGGGGTCACTAGTTAATTAAGAACTTTGTATAAATTTGTACATCACTTTCTCTTAGTGAATTCTACACCTGGGCGTGGCCTTGTAGATGTAAGATGGGAGGTCCAAGCTACTATAGCAATTTTGTATGTTCATTTGATTTTTTTCTTGTTTGCTTTGTTGCTGTTTTTCATAATTGAAGTGAATTGAGCGTTATCAAATATTAATAAAAAAGAAAGCTACATGATATAAAAACAACAATTGGTGAATATTTACCGTGAGCATGGAAAAAAAAAAAAATATGTATGAAATATATATAAATATATAAAAATTGAAAATGAAAATTAGTTCTTATAATAAGTCTTCAAAAGTGAGATGGCGGGTTTGATGGTTTTATTAAGGCAAGTGAAAAAAAAAATCATGAGCATCTATTTCAATTGAATGAATTGAAGTTAAGGCCATTTGTTTGACAAGCTTTTCAGCCTGCTCTTTTGTGCAACATCTAAGTAGATTATTCGATCATCTAAGTAATATGTTGACAAAGCAAGCTATCAATGGGGAATATCAGATAGTTCTAGCTAGACAGCAAGAACAACTGCATGCATCACTACATCTGGAAGATCAGCAAATTTTATCAAGTCATACAAGAATTAACTGCCAATAATAATATATCATACACATCTTTTTATTGGAAGATCACCTTTCCATCCATGACAACGGATAAAAAAAAAAAGACAAGAAGATTTTACAAAATCAATGATCCCAGCTGCCAACTCCACTGAACAATTCATCATAACACTTTCAGTAGTTGCACCTCAAACACTAGCGGCTCGTCTGCATGAGAAAGAAGACTCCGTCGAGGACCAAACTATACAAACACAGAGATGTCATATATACATCAATTAATTATTAGCTTTGTTTGGTGGAAAACATACATATTATCAGCAAAGCTTTTAAGAAAGCGCGAATCTTATAACAAGGCATGAAAATAAACTTCACAGCAAAAGATATCAGAACTGTATGTATACGTATTACGGTTATTATTACCTGTCGACTATTTTCATAGCCGACTTCATTTGCCGCGTCTACATACACTTTTTTTCTTTTCATCATATAATTGTTGTTCTATATAAATGACAAGCTATGCAGTTTCCATGACCAACTCCAGATTATGTAGATGGAATTCCAATTGATTGTGGCTAATAGAGTTCGATGCAAAACATCATTGTCGTATAAGGAACATTTGAAGAGTTGAATCCAAAAGGTAAGATACCACAAGAGAATAATCCGCGGCAAAAGGACACACCATAAAGTTGAATAATAAGCCAAGGATCAAAATACCTCATCCGGAATTGGTTTCAAGTTCTCATTCACATATCCAACGGAAGGAGGTATTAAGGCCCTTCTCTTCCCTGCAAATAGCACCACAACTGCAATCATTTTCTCAAAACCTTAAAACCAGAGAGAATTGGCCACAGTTGCAACAAAAATAGAGTAGGAGCAATTTATGCTGCAGATACACCAACAACCGTTCAAGGCTAAAAACTTTATGTAGCAACTAGCTCGTGATTCAGTTAATGAACATGAGAATCAAGTGGTAAATATTAACTAGGTTATTAGCAGACTAGCAGTCCTACCTCCAACTTTCATGCCGATTAGAACTTCCTTCAGGCCCTGAATTGTCTGTGAAAAGGATAGTAGAAAAATGGCAGTCACTACATAATCAAAAAAAAAAAAAAAAAAAAAAAAAAAAAAAAAAAAAAAGACCGTCACTACATAGCTCTGTTGATTTCGCTATCAAATAATACGATGTCATGAACAAGGCTATGTTGTTGTTGGTGTTGTTGAACAAGGCTTTCAAAATCGAAATTTAATAATTGCAGCTTCTTTGTTGCATGCATGTAGTCAGTCCCAACCATTAACAAAAACTGAACCATTAATTAGCTAGCTAACTAGCTAACTAGATTGATCAGTTACCTTATTTTGAACTTTACCTTTAATATTATTCATAAGACGGGAAACCCCGAACAAAATACTATACTTCAATCTCAAATCACTAGAACATTTATGACCTTTAATAGAGGTTTTAAAACCCCTATTAAATATAGTGTTATTAAATGTCATGTGAAAATGTGTTATGTTTTAATTTTTAATGCATGTATTACATAGAGGTTTTTTAAAACTCCTATCAATTAGGTGTTATTTAATAACGTCCCCCCTTTAATAGGGGTTTAAAAACCTCTATTAAATACCGAATTTGTTCTAGTGAATAGAATGAAAATGAAACGATGCAAACCTGCTTTTTGTCAAGAAGAAGCGTGACAGGAGCACTTTCTCCACTAAACGGATCCACAGTGCTGCATCGAAGTATAACTGAATTAATGAGATCATAAAGTTGATAGCATGGTAACCAGAGAAGGATCTATATGCATAAGAGTTAAAAACAAACAAACAAAGATAAAAAGGTAGTTGAGGAAAGCAAGCAGTTCATGATACTATAAGTCCTCCTGCAATCAAGATTTGAAGCTCTAATTTTGAAACGTCTCCCAAGAAACATATTTGAAAAAACAGCCACAAGATTAAAAAACGAGACCTATGAACAAAGTATCCATTTGAACGCCGACAAACGTAATTTACTTCAACCAGATCTCCTTGGTGAGCTTCTAGTCCTTGCCCTTCAACAATATCTTGAAAAAGAAAAGCATAAGAGTTAAGACTGCCACAACAAGCATGATGAAAATAATTACCATTAAAGATCAGAAAATGATTTTTAAAATGAATCTCCTGCACACTAATCTTCAAGTTAGAGAGTGTACTAAGAAAATACACTTTTGATAGCCCTGATATATGACCAGGAAACGAATCCATTGAAAATGTGATTGGTGGTAATTACAAAATAGTATCTCGGAAGGCCGCCTTTTACAAACAAATTTCAGTAGGTTCACCTAGTAAACTTGGTCACCCTCACCGCCACTCCTTAAAAAACATGATCCAGCATACCATAGTACTTGCCGACAATCAAATAACAGAATCTTTAAGATTTTTTCTGGAGGAAAGCACAAAACAAGATCTTAAGTTTCACCTTGAATTATAACCCCACTAGGCAGCTTTTGAGTCCTGATTGCTTCAAAATTTTGGATAACAAAGAACATTGCTCAGAAGAACATACAACAAACGGCAAAATAAGGAAGCATCGTCTCTTTTAACAAAGGCTCATTGTTGTACCCATAAAATCTTCTTACCTGATGACCTCAGGCTCCTCCATTTGTCGCATTGGTGCCCCAGTAGCAGGTCTAGCATACAACAGCACACCGTTGAATCCTATAAATTCCAAAACCGACCTCCTTGACACCCTAGACATTGCCGATGGAGCAAACCTGCTATCAAATTCCTTTGCTCTAATACGTCCATGTTGTCGGATGCCCACGCAGCTGCATTAATTTGTCAAAATTTTCAATAACTCTACAACCTCAACTCAATAATGCAACACATCACAAAAGGATAACAGAACACCAAAATAACCAAAAACAGTGTGATGTGAAATGAGATTGATAATTGCAACTAAAAAGCAAACAACAACCTTTAAAAAAGGATTCAAGCACATACATCACCTGAGTAGTTCATCTTCAAAAGCACTGAAATGGAACACCAGTGACAAAAAGCACAGACGCATCTATGGACTTGATTAAATTGCAAGTGAAAAGATGCATGAATAATGTAACGGAGAAGGTTCATCACCTGAGTAGTTTGAAGTTGCAGTTGAACCGAATCAGAGTTTCCATTGTCTTATGTGGTGAGGATGACTTGGGTAGCAGATAAGCCCTTTTTAAGCTGTGCAGCTGTGCTGTTTTTGCATTAGGATGCTGTGCTACTGAGAGTTGGGTAACTCCACAAACTCCCAAACTAAATGGAGCATGGACACTGCGTTTGTACTTTTCTAGTGGAGAATCTAATCTACAGTTGGCCAGAAACTTGTCCAATTCCAATCAAACCACTGAGCTGGTCTGTTTAATTCGGTTTAAACTCTAAACAGTTTTCAACCTTCTTAATTCGGTATTTGTTTTGAAGCTTAAAGAACAACCTGAATTCGAACTGCATCACTATATCAAACATTAAAAAAAAAAAAAAAGATAACAAAGTTAAGGCCATGTAAATCATTCAATCCCAATACATGGAGACCAAATGCCTTTTATCGTATATTGATTGATTTTACTGTCAAAGTTATTGTTGATGTAGGTACTGCTCAGTGTTCGTGAACCTCACCACGGATCACTAACTCAGCATTCTATATGAAAGGGCTATTTAACAAGCTGTCAAAGTGGAGAGACTCTACAAAGTAAGTTTACTTCTATTTTTCTGCATGTCCAGGGTACATATTAGGGACATACATGAGTTCAAATTAAGAACTAATAATTACAGTGGAAGTACGACTAGATCAAAGATCAGCTCATAGCACTTTCAGTAGTTGCACTTCAAACACCAATAGCTCATCTGCATGAGACAGAATACGCCGACGATGTCCAAACTACAAAACAATGAAAAGATGCCATATCAGCAGTGCTTTTACAGGAAAATAAACTATATATGGTAAATTAACTTACTAAAAAACCAAATTAAGCACTGGTGCATTTGGATGTTTGCTTCAATCCTAAGTTTATTTGTTACAGGAGGAGAATCTATGAATTTAATTCACAAGGATATCTTAGAGGTAGAAGAGGAGGAAAACCTCTTCAGGAATCGGCTTCAAATTCTCGTTCACATATCCAACCGAAGGTGGTATTAGTGCTCGGCTCTTACCTGCAAAGTAACATATCAAGGCTAGGCCATCTTGTCAAAACCTTAAAAGCAGTTCTTAAAAGGAAAAAAAACAAAACACGGTAAAAAATTAGAGAGTAGGAGCATATTTGAATTCATAAAACTAGTTTTTCTATTATAGCTCCATTCACTACAAACACTGTGAAAATTAAAAAAAAAAAAAAAAAAAAAAAAAAAAAACAATGCATGCCAATAAAGAGACGTTAGTTTATTAGGTTAATGAGCACAAGAAGCAAGTGATGCATATCAAGGTTACGAGCAATTTTACCTCCAACCCTCATGCCAATCAAAACATCATTCAGGCCCCGTATCGTCTGTTAGGAGAAGAATAGCACATTTTAAGATGAAGAATATATGAATATATATATATATATATATTGTTGTAAATTGGATGACCCTTTAACCAAGCTTATGAATGATCACATTGTCAAGCATAATTCTCACATTGAATTGTAACATCAAGCATGACTTCTACATTGAATGTAACTTGTACACTCTACATAACTTGTATTCAACTCTAATGTATAATCACTTATCTATGTATTGTCATGTAACTTGTAATCCTCTCCAATGTACACCATCTCTTCCATGTATTGTCTATGTTGCTTGTGATGAGTTCTATGACTTGTGGTGTATGTATAACTTGTACACATTGTATAAGTACAATTATCATCATCACCAAATGGCCTATATAAAGGGTGCCAACTCCATTGTAATTCACACACCAAGTTGAATGAAAACTTCTCATTCCAACTATCTCATTTCTTCTCTTCTCTTTTGTAGTAGTAGTTTGTAGTAGTAGAAGTTCTTAGTCTTCTATTTTCCTTCTCTAGTTCTTAATTAGCAAGTTCCAACTCAATTTACAACATATATATATATATATATATATGTGTGTGTGTGTGTGTGTGTGTGTGTGTGTGGATTCATCCTAATAGGCACACCGTAAACATGCATGATTTGTAAAACTTTTAGTTCGTAAATGCAGCTTCAGTTGAACCATTTAAATTTATCTGTTCCCTACATCAAAATTAAGAAAAAAGCAAAACCTGTTTGTCATCAAGAGGAAGAATGACAGGTCTGCTTTCCCCACTTAATTGATCCACCGTGCTGCATAGAAGTATAGCACGCGCATATGAGTTTGCATACATATCCCATTATTAAAATTGCTGATGCAATCAATGCTATGATGTTCTTCTATATATATATGCAACAAATTAAGAAGGAAACTTTTGGGGGAAAAATATATAGAAAAGCTAAGAAGCATAGAAAGTTATACCTGTGGATAAAGTATCCATTTGAACGTCGACAAACATAGTTTAGTTGAACCAAATCCCCTTGGTGAGCTAGCGGTCCGTCTCCTTCCACAATATCTGCATGCACATACATATATATATATATAAAACCACTTAGTAGTAAGAGTTGGACGTATATCGATTCGTTGCTTCCATATGTATATATATGAAAGAACATTTGAGTTTACCTTGAATTATCACACCACTAGACAGCTTCCTAGTCCTGATTGCTTCAAATTAATCACACATACAAGCAAATTAATGCCATACAAAAATTGATATACGTTGTAGATATAAGCGCAGAGGGTATAATGTTGTAACCTGATGATCTTGGGTTTGGGTGGTGCTCCGATAGCAGGATTAACATAAGAGACAATGGCATTGAGTCCAATTAATTGAAAGACCGACCTCCTCGACACCCTACACATGAGTGGCGGTGAAGGGAAATTTGTTCCAATTCTTCCATGCTTCAGCATGGCCGCACAACTGGTTTCAATAATAAATTAATTGTAAACAAAATTAATGAGGCAACCAACACCACAATAGCACAATCAAGGCCAAGGCTAGTAGTCTACTACACTGAATAATATTTGATGATGGATGGATGGAGTAGGTAGATTGAAGGGTGACCGACCTTGGTGGCCTGAACATAATTAAGTTGCAGTTGAAACGAATGAAAGAGTGGAGAGAAGAGGCGTCCATGATCCGATGGTCTCTTTCTCTACCATGCACCCCCCACCGCCACCGATGCAGCAGCAGCAGCAGCAGCAGCAGCAGCGCAGATGGATAAGCAAAAGACATACTAGCTAGTGTGCTACAGGGAGCTGCTTAATTAAAGCGCAGAGAGCAGAGGAGTTACAGGTGGCAGCATCTGATTGGTGAGATAGATCCTGAATAGAAAGAAACCCTAGGCGGTTCGGTTGGGTTGCACTCCGCACTATTAGTGTAATTGTAATTTTGTATAGTAGTAGTATAAAGTGAATATGTATGCATGATACTGCATGTAATGGATGTGGTAATTGTATTTTCTACACTTCCTCAATATATGATATTTTATATCCCGCAACAACCGACAAATCATCACAAGACGCACACAACCATTTTTAAATTGATCTTGGACAAACTTAAGATTGGGAGTTGGCGCAAAACATTCAGATAAAGAATCAAAGACTTGTCTATAATTCAAGGCGCATCCAAAACCAAGATTCCCATTTTCCATGGGGATTAATGCAAGTATGCAAATTAATAAGGCACTGTTGAAAGTTAAAAGAATCTATCATTGCTTACCAATTACATATATAGGTACAACAATAATCCAAAATAAAAATGAATGAACCTTTTATACTGATCCTTCGATCTGATTCTTCCAAACAAAAGACAATACATAAAATTCCAGGCACCATCCACCGAAATGCTGAATAAAAAAAATTGAATAGACCTCCAGTTATCGTCGACTTGAGAGTGAAATACAAAGCTAGGAAAGGTTGTAGTTATGCCGCTGCTCAGCAAAAATTAAGCAGCACACCACTCAAATATAAGCAAGCGAACTGCACCAGCGCAAGTGCGTGGAATGCTCTCTTTACACCTAAGCAAGAAAAAAAAAAAAAAAAAAAGAGATAAAAGAATACAAGTTGGCATCAGCTATTGACTTACTTGAGGTATTGAAGGGTCATGTTCTTCAACAGCGATGGATGTTGTACAACAAGGTTCCGCCATTCTTCCTTGTCTATCTTCCCATCATGTTTTGTAACAGCCTCTTCAAAAGTCTGATCCATACAAGCCAAACTTGGTTATTATTAATTCAAACCAACTGCTGAATTAAATATAAATGGCATTCTAAAGATATCATTTTCACACAAGTCCTAGAACAAAACATCATTGAACATTTTTCAACACAATATATTTCAATGAATCGAATAGACAGGAGATTTGTAATCCTAGATGTACATCCTTAGAAAACACATGCTAGAAAGGCGAAACAGAATTGAAATGAATCATCGGCTCGATCACCACTGCTAAATTTCTGTGCTATCAAATCATAAACTATTGCTTAAATAAACATGCCGTGAAAAGGGCATGAAAAGCCAAAAGACAAACGTCAGCAAGAGTTAACCATGGGAAAATTATAAATTTCTACATGAACTAGAAATTCAATGGAGATTTCCACAATAGTTTCCCTCAGCTGAATATGTATACCAGCTATGTGCAAAAAAAAAAAAAAGAATATGTATACCAGCAAGGTGCTGAATACTAAAACAATGCATGGAATGTAATATTCCATCTAGTCCTGAACATATACACTTGCATTAGTCTTATGCTTCCTTTTATACTTTCTTTATGATTTAAACTACTCTATGTCTCAACCAATTCTAAATGTTCTTTCTTCCCCAAAGGTTTATGATGCAGCTTATCCTAGTCTTGGTCTATTCTATTACTTAGAATGAAATTTCTAGTTCTACTTGAATTTCTATCCAATTCTTGATGCTTTTAATCGGACAGGCTATCAAATTTGAATGACTTGACACTTGGATGTTCTCAGAAGGGAATTGCGGGTTTACGCCCAGATACAAGTCCATTGATTCTAAGATATATCGTGTGCATAAAATTAAGGCAGAAAACAGAAGTTTCAGATTCCAAGAGGCCCAATTATGCATTGGCGCAATCAACTTTATTTATATGGTCATTAGAACATAGAGAATATAGCATCTGAATTAAGAAGCACCTTATTAATGATACTTTCTATCACATCATCGGCAAGATTCATTCCAGATTCAGCAAGTGTAGCCACTACCATTTGCTTCACCTAGGCACAAGAAAGCTAACAACTCAAAACCAGACAATAATACTTTGAGGAGAAAAAAAGTCTTGGCGTCTTACAAAATGGTGATGCCAAGGTCAAGAAGCCTTCATTGTCCAAATGAGCAAGCTCTCATTTTAACTTGTAAGTATGAGCAGAATCATTTGACAAAAAAAAAAAGTATGAGCAGAATCAAATTCTGATTCATGCATATTGGCTAAACATAACACTTGAACCAAAATTGAAGGAACAATTCTAAACTTAATTTTGAGGGACTATAAAATAAAAATTTAGACAAACTGAAATAAATAAAAGTATAAACTAATTTACTTCAATTTTTAAAAAGGAGTCTGACAGTGTGAAGGAAAACTAGAACTAAGAATCATATTTTTGTTAGTTTAAAAGATAAGAAAGAAAAGGTTCAAAATATTTTCAATATGCTTATCATACAGACTTTTATCATAAAATCATAAATGGGGTATTGAGCACCATGCAATAGGAATTTGTTTCAATACCTTCGATCTTAAAAAAGCAATAAAAAAAACCCAGAGAATATGTTTAAATTGGCATACAAACTTTAGTCAGTTTAGAACTTTCAGACAATGTCAAATATCAAGCATATAACATACACAGTTCAAGATCTCAACAAATGACAAGCAAATAAATATTTACCTCTTGTCTCTCAATATACCCTTGTTGCTTGAGATAGTACAGCTGAAAAGAAACTGCAACCACGAGAGCACATTTAATTAAGAGAGCATGTGAGTAGAACTCGAGGAATCCTAAACCACACCATTTTGATTGATTAAGCTTGCACTGGGTTTTTTTTGAAGTTCCAACATAAATTAGTTTGACAAACAAAATATTTATTCATCATCATACAAGAAACTTATGGAATCTGAAATATTGACCTTAAAGCTTGCATACACCATTGAGCAAAAGATTGAGGCCCAGTTCCCATCTCTTTATTTATTTGTCAGACTACATAGCCACTCTTCGCCCACTAATCCCAATAAAAGAAGGAAAACAAGATCCTAAAATGGAAAAATACAAACAAACATCTCCAACTTACACTCAATCTTATGATCAAGAGGAGCATTAGGGTGAAAAATTGAGAGAGCGCAAAAAAAAACTCTTCAAAGCTAATATTCCATTGTGTTCCGTATCGAACAAGTAAAAAACCTATAGTTTTGCAAATAGACAAACATCCAAAGTGAGTAGATGAAATAATTAAGAAAACAAAAAGCTTTCCATGTTTTGTGAGGATGTGATTCCTGAAAGTCATGAAGATATATAAAGATCTAAGACACTTGTGTTGTGAAATCAATGAAGATGCTACTAATCCCACTATTTTGTTTTGAGGGAAAAAAAAAGAAAAAAAAAGAAGAAGATGGTAGATAAATGAATAATGAACAGCAAAATGGAGCAGAAGAGAGTAAATGGAATGGACAGTGTGGGAAGGAAAAAGGAACCCTGTCTGCAAATAAGGTTTCTGTTTTTGTTTGTCTTGAACAAAACCAGTTGAAACTCTTCCTGCAGACAATATTTGAAAGAAACACTATCAAGTAAGAATAACATAACAGATATGAAGAAGCAAAAAAGAGAAGGGAGAAGGAAAGATTTTTGGAGAATCAACATATAGAAAGCTATATATATGCATGTTTGAGCAGAAACGGAATGTTAATCGATGAGAGCATCATGAATTAGAGCAGTGCTGATTTTGTTAAAGAGGTCATAAAGCGCTTCAACAACTTCAGTTACACTAACTGAAACATAGAAGTTGTGTGTCATGGGAATAAGTGAATTGGGTAAGAAGCATATAAATATAGAAGGAAATTACATGCAGACTGTTTGGCTTGCAACAACAGACCAATCCAATCCAGTCCAATCCAATTAATAAAGCAGCAGCTTTATATATTGAAGTAATGGAAAGAAAGAATGAGATTGAAGTAAAACCTAGCTAGAGCATACAATTAATTCCACATTTTAATTAGTTAATTAGTAATTAGTGTAGGTAGAGTAAAAACATAAAAATGGACGAAAAGCACCGCTAGCGAGCGAGCGAAAAAGAGAGAAGTAGTGCACCTGCGCGCAGACCAAATAAAACGGAGAATAAGAAGAAGAAGATGAAGAGGAGAGCTTATGATATGCGACTCTCGAGTGGTACTTGGAACTGATCTAGAGGCGCCCGCATCTCGATGCATTAGCCCCACGCCCTCATTAAACATTAAACAAGGAGCGAGTCCCCCAGCCCCCCCCTCTCTCTCTCTCTCTCTCTCTCTCTCTGTAAGTTGTAAAGTTGGGAACCATGAAGGTAGCTCCCAAGCTCATCTTTCTGTTCAAGGATCCGAGCGGCGTCGGCCCTGCAATCTTCTCTGCTCTGCAACAACAACCCAACACCAATCTTCAACCAAAGTCAATCTTATGTGCCTCCTCCCTTTTTCATTTTCATTCCATCAAAATTGGGTATACCTAATTTTATTATTATTTTTATTTCTTTGCAGAGAAACTCGGTTCGACTTGTCTTTAGACAAGTATGGCATCAAAGATTTACGAGCTTCGGGTGACCTCCTCCACTTCATTGATCATCAGGGCTCGTATCAGGTACGCCCTTCCCCCTTCCCCCTTTTATATATACTTGTCTATTTCAATCTGCCTCCAAATTACTTCTGCTTCTGCTCTTATACTAGATAGCTACCATAAGGATTCATTTAAATTATTGAATGTGGAGAATTTTGATTGCAAGTTTTTTGCCAGGTGACAGTTTTACTTATGGAGAATTACGAGCCCCCGGTTGTGGCCTGTGCAATCAATCAAGTAGTGCAATCTCTGATATTAGAGGACAACTCATCTAGTGTGCCCCCACTTTGCTGCTGCCATTTGTTGTACAATCTAATTCTAGATTCCATTGGGAAACAAATGACGACGACGACGTCACTGCACTTAGGCTGTATGCTACTCATATAGGTCCACAAACAGACCTCTTCAGATCAATGCTTGCACCATCCATCAACCACCCTCCACCGTCTTTGCAGATTCATTACGAGCCTTTGGCCTGCTTGATCCACTTGGCACGTGTCTCAACCTCCCCACTCTTCTTCTCATTGGAGTACCTCCACAACAACCAGGGGACAAATACATTGAGGTACCACTCTTCATTATTATGCTTCAAAATGCTCTCTCATCGATTCTATTCTATAATTACTCTTCTTCTCAATTATTCTTCATTCCTGATCATGCTATCATAATATAATTAACACTTACATACCCTACCTGTTAATGTTGCTGTTCGTTCAAGTCTTCTTGCTTCTTCTTGTTCAGACATTCATATTAATCAATCCAATTATGTGTCTTCTCATTCCCAGCTGTTGCACCAGATTGGAGATCTTTTGGCTCGCAATGTTGGTTTGTGCTTCAAAAAGGATAAAATCGATCTCAACCCTGTGCAGGCGCAGGCGCAGGCGCAGGCGGTCAAGAGCGTTCAACAACCTTGGCGTCAATTGTATGGCTGACACTACCATCATATTGCACTCACAAGGACTAGTATTTTTGGTCCATGTTGCTGCGTTGCAGGATCCTTTCTTCTTTCTTTTCAACTTGCTTTATTAGCCTAGTCTTTTTACTAGGTTTCACCATTTCCAACGCAATTGCTACACTTTTATATGCCGCCAATCTTTCTTACCAAACTTCACCCCTCCATCTCCCATGTATTGCTTTGAAGCTATGCTGACAATGGGTTTTTTTTTTCGCAAATTAGTAATCTTGTCATGCATTTATACAGTGTGTAAGATTTCACCATATTCCATCAATTGCACTAAATCAGCGCGATGAAAGAAAAGAATTTGATTCATGTAGGTGATCCCAACAAATTTGAAATTGCGGCTTTGCTTAACTGAGATCGGTTACATGGATCAAACTTTTCTATTGTGCTCGATTAAGTGCAATTGATGGTAAGCTAACAGAAGGGTATATAACAATTAGAGATAAAGATTTTTGCATGTTATGATCTGCTTCTGCTTTGTTATAGCATGGAAAAGGTTAGATTCAAGATAAGAGAGCGTTCAACGTGTATACAAGTTGGATATTTTATACATAAGGAGTTTCACTGGCACAATGTAAAAAGAAAAAAAAGAGAGAAGCATATAGGCCGATATTAAGTCCATATACAAACTACCTAGACAAATCAAAATCAAAACGCTAATGCGATTGAATGGCAGCTCATTTTGTTGGCCTTGTCCACTTCGTTTCTGAGGTCAAGACATTTCCGTAATAAACTTCCTTGGAAGCCTCATCCCAATAAGCCTGAAAACAACAAATAAATACTGTGAACTGTGAAGTCACTTTGCAACGCAATTCAACATTCAGGGAATTCGATCTCAGCATTACAACTATAGTTCATGCGAAAAAAAATGATCTTTAGCACAAGAATAATAGTTATATGAACAGGTATAACAGCCCGCAAGAGGAAATGAATGCTATGAATGATTCTTCAGCCATATTTGTTCCATCATGTCGACCTTAAAACTAATGGACACTAAGCAATGAAATGGGAATTATCTATCCTTCTAACGTTTTAACTTCTTTTTCACTGTTCTCAATTCCATCAAGTAACCCCTTCTGGCCCGTTTAAGAGTAGAGCAGTTTTTATTGTCAAAAAAATAAAAATAATAAAAAATATAGCAGTTTTGTTAATGGATCTGCAGTCAAACTGAGGGAGACCTTGCAGCCAGAAATTTACCTGCCATCCTGATGGGAGACCTTTCGCAAGTTCTATCAAATCAGGCCGCTGTTTTTCACTGGCGGATTCATCTGGAGGGATTTGCCCAGCATTGCTTGCTGATCGAGCTCTCTTGCGCTTCACTCGGTCCCGCCTACATTACATACATAAAAGAAAAACCCAACACAGATGATGAAAAGACAAAAATAAATAAATGAAACACAGTCACAGACCAGCAGATAAATGGAGCTGCAATTGAAAAGCCAAATGCAAAACAAAGCTAGAAAGACATATGGTAAATGGACTAAATTGAATGACAAGAAAAGATAATCATAAAACGATACTCTGCTGGGAAACAAAAATTGCCACACAGGTCGCATTTTTGCTCGGTAATTAAATAAGAAGCTTCATAAACCGACTCGTGGAAAAAGCAATTCCCAAAACCAAGAAACAATCACTAGAGAGGGACCATAAGAAGAAGAATAAGAGTACATGGACAAAAAGTACTAAAGCATGACCCACTTAATGCAACATCAGATGTAAGGATATCACAGAACTATGGCTACCCTAATGGTCAGACAATATACATTACTTGACAAAAAAGCAAATCTGTATAGATAACATACCAATCGCCACCCAGGGGTAGAAAGTTAGCATTTTCTTTAGCCTCTCCACTGGCAATTTGCTGCGCCCGCCATTCCTGCAAAAATAAAAATTATATGGAATTTAAACAAAAGAAAACACAAGTTGAGAGAGAGATGGAGGGAGGGAGGGAGGGAGGAGAGGGAACAAGTCCATGGCACTTGTAGTAGATAAATTCACCCACCTCTATTTCCCTCTGGCGCTTCCTCTCTAATATTTCATAGGCATTTTCTGGCTCATCATCCTCATCTTCATGCAACTCCTCTTTAGCAGCCTTCCACTAAGAAAAGGAAATAGTTGAAATTTAAGCTATCAAAGTCCAGCATATATTACAAGATCACAGAAAATAACTACGAAAATAAAATGTAAGAAAAGAATTACCTTGTCCACAAGACTGGAAACCTTTTTATTAGCCCTCAAGGTGGGCGCCACAGCAACTGCTCTTTTCTTGCTTCGTAAAACTGATACAAAGAGAAAATCATGTTATAAGCAGATTAAGCAATGTGTTAATGGCTTGCACATGATTATAAGTAATTTCAATCTATAAACTTTGTATGCACAATGTCATCATGATGATTAATGAAGCAGAAATTAGACGACAGGCGTGGACATTTCCAAGTTTTAAGATTACTAATACATCAAACCAAATAAATCTAGATAAAATAAATTATTGTCTGCATAAATATATTAACCAAGGATGCTGAGCACACTCACAGTCAGACAATCGTTAAGCATATAGGTCATACTAAGTTGTCTTCCAAGTGCAGTCTCATATGACTGAATAGGATCAGCTACAAACTAGATTCTTAACCATGCATTATGACCATTTAAATGATCATGAATAAAGAAACAGTCATCTCTAAATGATAGCAGACTTCAAAGCTCAATTTCCCAAATCAAAATGAGGTGGTAACCAATTATATCTTTACCAACATGAACTGTACCTTTTGACTGATTCTTTGCAGCAGAAGTCGATGCTACAGGAGCAGAAGCAGGGATAGAAGACGCAAGAGCATTGTCTTCTACAGTAGCTGGTGGGGCCTGATTCATAGTTGACGCAGATTGAATCTGCACAGCAACAACAGCCTTTGTCTCAGTCTTACTGGAGACAGCAGTGGCATCAGTCTCAGCCTTGAGGTTTGTCGATAAGATGCCTCCAGACTCTGCAATGCCCGTAAGTGATCCAACTTGACCAGCAGCACCAGCACCAGCATAACTCACAGAAGGACCAGATTCACCCAAAAAACTAGAAGATTCTAAGCCGCCGCCATTGATTACAGGTCCAGCAGGGGCAGCTCCATTGGGCAATTCATAGTAAATCACTTGTTCTGCAGGGTTAACTGCGACTGTTGTGGCTCCATGATATGTGCTAGATTCTGTTCCGTAGTACTGGGATGGTTGATGCTCAATGGAATTAGCTATAAGTGATGTAGCTACAGCATACGTGCTCGATTCTGTTCCATAGTAGTGGGATGGTTGTGGCTCAGCTGGGTTAACTATGACTGTAGTAGCTTCAGAGTACATGTTTGATATAGTTCCATAATACTGGGAGGGTTGAGGGTCAGCAGTCTGTTGTCCTTCAGTATGCACATAATAACTAGCGCTTGCAGTTCCAGAAATCACCGGTCCATAATATTGAAAATTAGAAACTGGGTAAGCCAAATTATAATGATCTGTGTAAGGAAATTGTTGAGCAGTTCCAGAGTAAGTTGGTTGAGGTGGATAAGCAGAAGCAATTGGTTCATCAGGCGGAGGAGGAGGGACAGGTTCATTATCAGGAGGAGGTGGAGGAATCCAGTCCTCTTCTGGAGGAGGTGGCACGGAAAGATCTTTTTCGAGACACTCCATAGCATGTGAGTCTGGCTGAATATTACACTGGGATATAGAATGTTCTACGACTGATGGATCTTCTGGAGTTCTGTGGTCACTGATACATTCTTCATCTACTTCCATGTCCACATCCATGTCCATGTCATCCACAGCAAATGAATAAGGCTCTATGGTCAAACCAACAGGATTTGGACTTTTATTGACTTCTTGTAGGCCATCCTCAGAAATTGTATCTGTCGTAGGTGTCGTAGATGGTGAAATAAGTGTAGGATTAGCATCAACCAAAGGGGATCTGTGATTGTCCTCCTTATGGGGTACGTCTAATGGATTGATATTAGGAATGGGGTGAGAAACTGGCACTTGGTCCTTCTCTTCCATTTTAGCATCCTCTCCCAAGCTCTGACGTGCACTGCTTTCACCTTCACAGGAATAAAATTGTCCATTGCCGACTTCATTAAGCTTTGCAGATTTACAGAAAAGAGAAATCTCAGAATCGATGGAACTTCCAAGTGCTCTAAGCTTATTTTCTGAGTGGGTCCAAAACGGAACCAAAGATGCTCCGTAAACTGAAAGTGACTTCAAATCAGAAAGTCGAAGCTCTATTTCGAAAATATATTTCGATATCGAGACATTTCCTTGAGATAGCCCCTGAACACTGAATAAGAGATCAATTTAAAAAATCAGAAGTTGAAAAAAATCATACAGAGAACACATAGGAGACAAGATGAGCAAAAACATATTCCTTGATACTTAATAAAGTAAGCAAACAACAGGCCAAAGTGCAGAAAGTTGCAATACTTTTCGAGCTCCTTCAATTTCTGCAACAACATTTGACCATATTCCACAAGATGATCTGGAGCACTCCATCTGTCAGGTCCTTCGTTGCCCATCAACTGGTTATTACTTGTCCCCTTGAAATCAGTGATCATCAGTATTTGACCACCTGAACCAGCAATATCATTATATATATAATTCTTCAACAAGTATAGCAACAACAACAACAACAACAAGCATTTTTGTATGGAATTACCTTTTTGTTCATTTCCGGAAAGGCCACAACTTATTTTCCGACCTTGAATTTCATCTTCATGTTCCTCGTTTGTGTTCTTTTTTTCAACTCCAACTTCAAGTTTTTCTTTGGCTTCAGACAAGTGGGCTTTTGCAGACTCAGGAACTGTTGTGGCATTTGAATATAAATTATGTTGCTCATTTAAATTACAAGATGTAGAAGTACTTGAATGAATGTTCTGCCTTTCTTCAATAATGGAAGCAACATCATGTTCGCTAACCGTCTCTGCCACCTGAGACAAAACTTTAGGTGCTTCCCATGATGTTTCCCCCGTTTCAGTATTCCAGTAATAATATTGACTACTTTCTTCATGCATCACTATTTTCCACCCAGAAGAAGAGTCCACTAGCATCCCAGGCGTCAATGAATCAGAGATTTTAGCAATTGAATCTACTTTCTTGCATGAGTCACCCAAGGAAGCAACACCAATTTCTTCAACTCCATTACCATCCAAGTCTGGAATTGCCAATGATTGAGGAGATTCCTTCAACTCATCTTTGTCAATCTTTTGACCAGCATCACATTCTGACTCTTTATCTTCCCCGCTCCCATGCCTTCCATCAAGGGACTCATCTTCCTGGTCAAAGCAAGAATATGTTTTATCAAGAACAAATAATAAGTTTAAAAAAAAAAAAAAAAAAAAAATTACTCAGAGAGGGAGAGGCTGAAAGCTATCAACAGAAACTTCGTAAACAATTGGATCATACAGAGCACCATGATCAAATTAAAGGAAAAGAAATACATTAAATTAAGTGAGTGAAATACTGTAAACAGAAACCTCAACTGGCGGCAACACAGGATGAACACAATAGACTAAACCTAGAGAAAGCTATCAACTATATAGTTTTTACATTTATAACATCAAGAACGAGAACATCGAGCACCAAACTCTAAATTATCATTTTTTTTTTGTGCTTTTAAAAAACATTTGGATATGGCATTGAGGACTATAGATGTAAAATCTCATCTATAAATTGGGAATGGAACGCAATTGGAATGGTCGAGTTACAATATCATAAAACTATTGCAAGTTTGTGACTGCTAAATCTTAAAATTGAAATGATTCTTCAAAAGAGAGTAGGAGAGAGGAGGGACGAAAGAAGAAAAGAGAAGCATTCAAACGCAATGTCAAAGATAACTACCTTGCCATTTACGGCAGTTAAGGGAGCCTCTACAATAGAGTCCTGATTTTTTCCATTTGCTTCCTCAGTCAAGTCATCGTCACTATATTGCCCAAGTAGCAGCAAAGGGTTGTCCTGGCATTGTCCTGGAAAAGTAAAAGCTCATTACATACTTATAAAGCCAATGTCAAGTATGTAGGTAGGACTTCTGATAAGATTTTCAAAATTTTTGGCAATAAAAAGAAAAATGAAAGAGGGGGAGGGAGAAGAGCAGTAAGAAATTGGCAAAACTAAGTTTATTAGTGATATAATTGCCATAAATCGATAGAATAGAAAGCAGGATATGTGCATCTGGGAATTTACTTCACTATAAACACCTGATACATGATAGAAAGTCGTTAGAAGGCATAAATCATTATAAAGCCAGAGATATACGAACCGATAATGAAAATTAACTTCCTGCCGAAACCTCCAGAATGCATGGATGCCGCCAAAGGGCATAAAAGATTCAGAGTCAATCAATTATTTTTTTAACTCGTGTAGTGCTCGACCTGTTCTGATGATTAAATGTTCCCAAGAGCTCAGCCACCATATAGTCTGAAAACCAAGTTCTTGGGGGGCAACACAATATTTCCAAAATCCACCAAAATAAAGGCGTGTAGGCATGCCTTCTCTACATAGTCCTTTGAAGCAAAAATGACGGAACCCACCTGAAGAGGATGGTGAATTGGGGACTCCAGCATTATCCTGATCTAGATCCCCTTCGACTTCTTTCCTGGAGGAGCCTCCCAAATCTCCTAGAAGATTTATATAAACGTTCCACATTAAAATATGCACTTTACAAATAAACATGAATCTTTTGAAAATAAAATTAAAGAAACCGATCCCTGTCGTCAATGGGAGATTTTTTCTGTTCGTCGAGAAGAACACCATCAGAAAAATCTTATCTTTGATATATAACAATAGCATAGAACATATTAAAGGAGATCAATAATATATATACAATCGAAATTGATAACCAGAAAACGCAGTTGAGTCAGTGCGACTACCGCACCACGTCTATAAGTCTATTAAACTTAAATGGGTATATGAAGTGGTCATGGATTCCATCGCGTCAAGTTGAAATTGTAGCAGTAAACTATATCCTTTCGTGCACCCGCATCAGTCGACTAATAAACTTAAATGGCTATAATTCATGGACAAATTGGAAAAAACCTTCCTTTTGCACAATTACAACAAAATTCTTCCTTACTACTTTAAAGGTTGATCAAAACGTATGAAGAAATCCATGAAACCAAACTCGGGAACACAAACAACAAACATAAAGAAAGAAAGAAAGAAAGAAAGAAGAGAGAGATTACCAGAGGGTTCCGCGAAGAGGTCGAGCTTTACTCTTCGTCCAGCCGCGCTCATCGCCGCCAGACGACGCTCCTTTCTCCTCCCCATCAATCAACTGCGAATCGCAAAAACGCTATGGACGAATTTGAGTGGCTGAGCGAAGTTCAGATGAATTGATAGAATTTCAGTCGATCGCGCAGAAACACTGGTCTGGTCTGGTCTGGTCTGGCCTGGTGTTAATTAGAAACCCTAGCCCTAGAAGAGAGCTTAGAGAAGCGGCCGGACTCCTTTATCAGACACCAACACCAACACGAACACGAACACGAACACGGAGGGAAACTCAAGTCGCTGGCGCCGCCGCACCCGCATCCTTTGTCGAGCCGGATCCCTACGGCCCGCTTCGCTTTTTGAATTTTTGCATGGATGGTGCGACCCATGTACCCGCTCTTTTTTAAGTTTTGCACGTTTTAACTGTTTATGGGCCGGGCCGGGCCGCCACTTCCGAACTTGGCCCACTTCTCGTGCATCTATCCAACTAAGGGTGCGCGGATTGGATCTCATCCAATTATGGTCAATTCACAATCCAATCTAATTATTACAAATTAAAAAATTATAATCCACACAAATTCAAATATGTCATTAATCCAACTCAATTCAATTTGTAAAATATGGATCGGACTGGATCAAGTTTGCAGATTGATGTTTTCTTATCCAAATATTCATAAAATTAAACTTGATCAAATTAATCAAAAAAATCAAAAAAATCATACATTTCATGAATGACAAATTTACAACACACGTCACACATAAAATTCTATATATAACATATTTCCCACAAAATTATCATCACAATAACCTTTAAAATGCAAGTTTCAACTTAAATAAAAATGTCATCCACAAATTTATGCGTATATAGCACGTTGCAACGTGCAACCTACGAAAAAAAAAAAAAAAGTTTGAAGCGTAATAAAAGAGTTAAAGAACAAACATATTATTTGAGATACTATAGTTTAGAATTGATAGTTTGAGTTGATGCTCTTCAACATACTATAGTATATATGATCATATATGTATACATGTTGATGAGATAAACAGATAGGATCATATTGGATCAGTGATTTTTTCAATGTAAGATCAACAATTTAATCTAGTCTAAGCTGGATTAGTAATTTTTTCAGTCCAATCTAGTCCAAGGGATCAATAAATTGATCATATTAGTGAGAATTGGTCCCAATTGCACCGGATCTACTGATTAGTACGTTCCGTATGCACCCTAATATCTAACTCTAACTCAATTAAGAGATAATTTTTAACTTTATAATTATGTGGTTGGCGGTGGCAAGTAACTCTATTCACCTTACACAAGGTCTTGACTTAGAGTCTTAAACATAAAACAATATATGAATATAGATAATTAGATATAAATTAGTCAACGCATTTGATATAGTATAACATTTGTGAAACAAAAACATATTATATATTCATATGGGACATGACTAGTTGAATTTAAAGACTTAATATGTAAATATATCTTAACGTTTCAAGATTTTTGTAAAAATATCAAAGCATTTGAATTTCGACAAAAATATCCCGGCCTTTTGTTTCCTTGCAAGTATTTGCCTATTAAGCCAAATTTAAACCAATTCAATACTTTAATTTTTATTTTTTAAAGACCGTTTTCCCGCACAAAGCCAGGGTTGCAGAAGCACATCTGCCCCTTTCCTTGCTCACTCCCAACACCACTTCCATTTCATCATCCACAGACTCAAAACCCTTCAATTCTTGTGCAATTCACTCTCACGGTCGTCGAATCTTCCATTTCTTCGACAATCATGGACCCCGAGGACCGCGAAGAGCTCTGCAACACTGGACCAGACGAAGAAACGGTGGCTCGCGAGAGGAAGAGATCCAGGCGCGTAAGCTTCGCGGAAATCACATCCGTCCACGTGTTCGATCGGGACGAAGAGTACGAAACTCCTCCCGATTCCAAACCTAACCCTGAAACCCCTGAATCAGGGCAATCCAACCAAGATTTGGGGGTTTTTCGAGGGTTCCTGGAGAATGACGATTTGAAGGAGTCGTCGCGCAACGGGGATCATGGAGGAGAAGACGACGACGATTATGATGAGAGGGTGCTGTTTGTTCGCAGCATGGGTTCTTCTTCTCCTGGAAGTGCTGTTGGTTCTGCCACGTCCAATGATGGTCGGTACATTCAGTTTTTTTGATTTCCTAATTTGGTTTTAGTATTCATTTGATTGATTATATATATATATACTTTGTGTGAGGGTTGTTTACTTGTATTCGAAATTGAAATAGAGAGAGAGATTACCAGTTCATTTATCATGAAATTTGATGGCAAAGGAAATGATTACCAAACTGAACTCAATTAGTTTTGATCTCGGCTGATTACCGCAGAACCATTGCTTCAATTGATGGCACAAAGCACCCAAGATTTCAACTTATTTAGTATCATACCGCGTGACCATTTGCTACGGAACAACAGTTTTCGGTGGTAGTGTTAGTAGGGAACAGTGGGTACTAGATGTCTTTTCTTGTTTTTAATCGACTATTAATAGGGTATTACGCAAGTGTTTGTTGTATCATTAATGGTGATTATCGTGCTTTCCGAGGAACTATATCGTGGTCTGAATTTGTTATGTTTTATAGTTAGCTGCATTATTGGTATTTATGTGGCAGTCATGAAAATCTTGTGGTGCATTGTTGCAGAAGAGAACTTCTTTGGGCCCGTCTCAGCAAGTTTTATTAGATCTGGATGCCTATCTGACTCAGCAGCCTCAGATGATAATCACGATGTTACTTTGGATTCTACAGCATTTTCGTTGCATTTTCAGAGCCTTATGCAATCAGATTCAGTTGGTAACTCGAAGACCCCGACGAGTGTTCGTTCTGGATTTAGCGATAAGACACCCACACAAAGTTCTATGCTTTCCAAGTCTGGGAATTCCATGGAACTGACTGAAGCCAAGAAACTAAATGCAAGCCATTCCAGTCCTGGTGGCAAATCTAGCGCTGGCAGTGATTCAAATAACATGAGTCTGGTGGAAGTCAATCCACATAGATATGATTACGGAAGATTATCTCCTACATTGAATGCAATTCTTGGTGACAGTGAAAAGGATATCCAAGTTGTCTCTATGGCTGATGAGATGAGTATATCAAAGTCTTCCAGTTTTGTGAACCACGAGTCTAAGTTCTCCATGCTTCACAAGAATAAGTTTGAGTTGATGAAACTGAAGAATTTTGGTGATAGAGAAGTGGATGGCATTGAAACGCTGCAGCCTGCCATTGAGACAGTTTCTGCTTGGAATGGCCAATTTGAGGAGAATGGTGAGTCTGCCAAGAATCCCATTGAAAATAACAGTCATTACGTCTCCGGTGGCAGTAAAGAAACTCTTCCTACTCATGCATCTAGTCCGCATCAAATCGAATTCTTCATGAGGAAAGACAGGTATATTAGTTCTAATATTACATGCATTTTGCTTTCTTCAATGTATTTTTTGTAATCAAGCTGTCATTCATGAATCACAATAATTTGCTATAACTAAAAAGCTCTTAAGTGAAGCACTTTTTTAAGGTTATGTGCATTCTCTTGCTTTGATTTCAGGAAGTGCCTTTTGGAAGTGATAATACATTAGCTAGCAGCAAAGGTAAAGCAAGTGAAATGGGACATGAGATATTTGGTGGTAATAACAACATTGCTACACCCTTGAGAAACTCCGGGCAGATAAATTCAACTTCCGATTGTGACAATCACCCTATTGCAAACACTTACAACCCTGAAAAGGGGAAATCTCCCAATGCTGGAATGTATACTCCCAATATACACCTTAGCAGCAGTGTCCGGACTGCTTCTCCAGCTCAAGGATCTGTATCCTTATTGCGTGCTAAGATACAGGAAACGCTTGTTGATGCTTCCATTTCTTCTAAGAGCGAGCGCATTGGCACTCCTTTTGCTAGAAAACAACCTTATTCCTCTCCGGGCGCAGATATACATATTCAAGAGAGCCTATCTTCCATGAAAAACCAAATTTCAGAATTGAAGGTTTTTAAGAAATCTCCCTTGGGTTGCATGCAGGAACTTAGTGCAAATTCTAAAACAAAATCACTTGATCACTTTGCTAAACACACTTCTTTTGCTACTGTGCTTGGTGATGTAACTCCTATATCAAAGCACACTGATATTTCTGTGGTAGGTTTAGAGGATCATTCATCAAGTCTTGATCAGGAGAATGTGGAGGATATGGTTACCACTGCAAAGGAAAGCCGTGGGCACGAGACACCAAAGGATATTGCACTATCTGAACAGAATGCTGACCCTGTGCTTGAGAAAAAGCAAAGTTACCAATTGTCTTCAGGAAAATCTCAGAAGGGTCCAGTCGTTGAAATGGTTGTAGAAATGTCTGGGTACAGTGAAGGTATGCAAAGTGATATTTTGGCTTCTCAAAATCACTATCAAAGTGCCCATGTCAGGACTGAACCTGCTTCTCCATCCACTTCGTTATCATTCATGGATAGTATTCAAGCAGTTGGTAACAATGTTGAAATAAGCTATTCCCCCCTAAAGACATTTGAAGAGAAGTTGAATGCGTCAATAGAACACGAAGCCAGATTACGAAGAACTTTGGATCATGTGGATGAAGGCAGTAAGTTCTATAACCTGGGAAATAGACGAAATCCAGCGGACATTACGCTTAAAAATGATGCTCCTACTAGCCATTCAACCCCTATAGATAAAGTTGTCACTGATCTAGGCTCTTCACTTGAAGAAAAAAGGCAGTCCCCCTTGTACTTTTTGGATATAAATATGGATAGGTCCAAAGAATTTGACATGTTGAAAGGATTAAGTGCTAAGTACTCTCGTCCTAGCAAATCTCAAAAGGAAATTGGAATTACTGGTGACCATCAAACTCCACGGAAGCTTGATGATTCCATTATTTCCATGTATAAAAAGCTGGAGGACTTTCGAAGTAGAACAGACCCTTCCAAGTTTAAGGAAAAGACTTTTGAAAGAGCTTCATTTTATGGATCAGTTTCTCCAGATGTTCATAGGAGAACAGCAACTGCAATAAGGCTTGAAAAGGTGGTTTTTTTTTTCTTTCTCTGTTTCTTTTTTCCTTTTTTTGGTTGTTTCTTTTTTTTTTTTTTTTTTTTTTTTTTTTTAGTTTGTCTTACCATACAACTTTTTATGTAGATGTTGGGGGAAGGAGTTCAAAGTTCCTTAAGGAAGGAAGGCTTATAATATGTCAAAGAATGAATTTGTTCACCCCATATTTACAATTACAAAAAGTCCACTTGTCTCTACTAATGTAAAATATTCAAGTGGAAATCTACCTAGTCCTATCCATCAGAATTGGCCAAATTCACAGGAACCTCATTCAATGCAAGATGCTGAGAGCTCCAGAAGAAAAAGAAGGATTGAAGAAATCACTGTTATGAATAAAGAAAAAATTGATGAAAGTGGCAGTACTCATAAGATCCCAAAAGTTGATCTTGGAAGGAAAAGTGGTGGATTGGGGTTTGAGTCTGAGCAATATGTAGCTAGAGAAAAAGACTCTGGGAGAACTGGTAGCTATGGATCATCGGGGCTAATCAATGTACATGAATTTATTTTGTAGATCGCTCTTATTTGTTTCTCTTTCCTTCTGTCTTGATGAGCTTATACATATTGAACTAGTGAGGAAGAAAAAGAGAATTCATTCCTTTTATACTGTTTGATCCAACTCCAAAGTTTGATTTGTAGGTTTTTTCAAGATTTTCTGGGGCTATTAAAGATCTTCATTTTCCATCTGCTGGCAAGCTTTGTTCATGGGAGGTAAACCTGCTCCTCCGTTCCATTGAAAATTTATAAGAGGAAAAGAAAAAGTTTTTTGGTTTCTTTTTTCCTTTCCTGAAAGTGTTGAACTCAATTATTTTTTGTTGGACAAAGTATTTGCTGTCAAAATTCAAACTCAGAAGCTCCACATGTCTGATATTTTGTTATATAGATTGACACTCTAGCAGATATGTTGGGTCAACTGCAGAAGGCAAAAAAATATGGAATGCTTTGCTTTGATATCCAGTCCCAGGTCTGTGGAATAACTGTGATCTTGATTTGAGTTTTTCTAAAATTGGACAAATTTCTTATTTATTATGATCGCTTAATTGCTTTGCCCATTGCTCTCTTCAGAAAATGCACGATCATCTGGGTCTTCAGGAAAGGTAATAATGTCGCGTAAAATTTGTTCTTATGGACGGTGATAGTTGAGATTGTCTTAAAGATGTTTTTTGCAAAATCAACTGCTCTATGTTGGTTTGATAGCTGATGGTTTTTTGTTTCTTTTTCTTTTCTTGCAGAGTGTCAAGAGCAAGAAGGTTGCAGCAGATGGTCATTTATGGGCAGGCAAAGCTTCATTTGTTGCGTATGAAGCAAGAAAAATTGCTTGTAATTTTAGAGCCTTTTTTTTTCAAGTTTGTTTTTCAGACGCTTCTTTTGCTTTCCTTTGCGCCTCATTTACCAGCTGGTTATATTAATCCAATGATGCAGAGAAAGGCTAAGCTGCTGCAGTCGGGAATTGCAGAAGCCAAGAGTTTGAAATTTAGTTTGCAAAAAATCTGTAGTGTGAATGCAAGAAATTCATGGAATTATGATTTCTCATGTCCGCCACTTTCTGGTGATACCAGGAGAAAAAGTGAGGTAAATGCATGGTTGATATCACTGATTTCTTTAGTGTAAAAATAGCTCCTCTAGATGGTTTCTTGGATTTGTTCGGAACTAGCTATACCGACTCTATGATCTTTGTAGTCTGTGGGCTTATTGAGATCTTATTTGGGTGAAGTTTAGACAATGACCTAGAAATTCTTTTGTTGCCTACTATTTTTTCAAGTAAAACATTATTGTAATCATAGAATCGGATTGGTTTTATGAGGAAATTCCTTGCTGAATTCAGGACGGATATATTAATGCACCAAGAGCAATTTCTGTTAAATTCATTTAATTATCTGTACTATGGGATAGTTATGCTACAATCTTTACATGATACGTATTTTTCTATTTGTGCAAGAAAAGGCTCTCTATTTTAGCTTAGCCTAGTCTTGTATGCTTAAGACACACCAGTTGTTGATAATGATGCTAATCAAGGGTTTTCCCTGGTAATAAACTGCTTTCCAGGTTGCATACAGTGAAGTGCTTGCAAAGAGGCGGACACTTGGTGAATTGGATGAGAAAGTAAAGAACGCGATCAAATTGCTCCAAGCTTATTGTAAGACAAATAGTGAACTAAGCCCTTCCGAAACAATATTTTTAGTTAATGATAATTTGAGGAAGCGAACACGTAGCAGTTATATTCAACAAGAGTTGCAGGTCTGTCGCGTTCGCCTGAATGACTTGTTTGTTGCCCCCCTTCCCACCTTCACTATCGCACTCCAACCCCCTAGTTCACAGAGTTCCCTGACAACTGTTTTCTTTGTTGTTTGGCTACTTCAGCTTTGGCAAGTGGATGATCTTGAGGGCAAGAATGGTAGTCACAGTTTTATTATTAACTACTGTCGTCTCCTCGCTCAAAGGTCTTTCCTTTTACTGATTCATTTCTTTTTCTAATTTCCTTATAGATGAAGTTTGCATACACAAATTTATTTCCATTGTTGTGCATTGCCATGCAATACTTGGTACTTCACCTTGTTTCAATTTGACAGGTTTACTGTTAATCTTCATTCTATTCCAACTATTAATAAGCTTAATACGCTGGATGAACCAAACATCATGAAGGTATTGGAGTTCTGATTTTTTAGATGCAATTTGTCATTACTGTTGAATAACTAAATGCTGTCATGACAATTAGAGCTTCCCAAACATAAATGCTTGCGTTGCTTTCACATTTGTGTTCAATGCCACGGGTGTTCAGAAGCTTGGCAGTTCCAAGAGTTTAGCTGGACAAACACAAGTAAGTTTACTTTTAGGAAGGACATTAGCAAGAGTTTAATTTGGTGGTTCCACCCATAAACTGTCTTTGAGTGTTTTTTTTTTTTTTTTGGTTGTTATGCAGATAACTTCTTCCCTCGTAGGCAATCTGTTGGATGTTGTTGTTGAAGTACAGAGAGCCTCCATTGAATGTAGAAACCTTTCTGAAAAAAGCTTTTGTTCACCTCGTGGTAACAATTCTTTCTATGGTCTCTTTTTTTTCCTTGCATGAATGAGCATACTATTTGGGATTGAGGCTATTGTTGTTGTTGTATGAATCATGAATGGGTATACTCTCTTTGTCGTATCCTTGCAAAGTCATGTGAATGGAATCCTTTTCTTAGATGTATCAATTATTTATAGCCATGAAATAATTCAGTACAGTTGAAAAAATTTAACATCTACATTTTGTAGAGAATTTTTTGTGTAGGCATGCCTTCTCATAAGATAATGAAACCAAGGATTGCAAGGCGCCAAGGTGATCTCAAGGCAATTTCCTTGGTCTAGGCGAGGCGGTGCGTAGGTGGCCTAAGAAATATTTAGTTAAGAGGCCCCTGAGTTATTGTTGATTTGTTTATAGATCCTTAATTACTAATTAATAATTAGCAATGATTTTCTTTTAGGTCCATATGCAACATTAGTTATGTTAAGATTTGTTGTTGGGTAGGTACCCATAGTACCAAACTTAATTGTGACTTTCGATTTTTTAAAAACATTTTGAAGAATATCGCCCGCCTATGCGATTTTGCCCCAAAATGCTTAGGTGACCACCGCCTTGCAATCACTGAATGGAACTAGCTCTGCCTATGCTTTTGATAAGCTAGTGATAGGGTGTCTGAACTGATAGATAGGGTATCTGAACTCGGAATCGAAGCTTGCGTGCTTTCTGTCAAACCTTCAAGCCGCTCTTCTTTTGCTGAATTTTGATTTTTGAACAATAGAAAAATAAATGCAAATAAAAAAGTGTTAGGATGGATTTGGAAAGCACCCCTTCAATTACACAAAACCGAGCGCAATGGAGCAGTTTGATCCATGTAGCTTACCCCAACTAATTTGGGATTGAGGCTTTGTTGTGAGAACATCGAGATGGATATAGTGATATGTGACAAAACATTAGAAATAATTTCTGACAAATTACATGCAATGAACTGTAGGGGTTGCATCGGGACTCATGCCATTCAACGAGTGACTAATTAATGGTAAATTGCAACGTTAGAGGAAGTGGTGCATATCAAGAACAAATGTAATGATGAAATTTATGCATGCACTAATGTGACTAAAGATATAACTAGTGTGATTTGGTCTCTTGGTCTTAAGCTTGCAATTCCTATGTCAAACCATTGAAGCAAGAGCTCAACACAACCAAATATGGGACTTGGTTAGAGGCATGAAGAAAGAAAATTCATTTTGTTAACCCCATATGGATTGGGGAAAAGCTTATTTTTGTTTGAACTATAAGGTGGACTTTCCGGAATCTTTTGTTAGCCAAGTATAAAATTTTATTTCAAAAATCAAGAATTTGAACGTTTGTCCTTGATTTTCTTTGCAGCCGAGCAGCTTGTGTTGCAGTTCTGTTTTGTTAGTTTCAACACCGGCCATAAAGTGACTCTAACTCTTGATATGACTTGTCTAAAATGGTATGTCCTTTAATAATATATTGACTTGCATTTTTCTTTCTTACACTAATGACAAAGCCTCAGGGTTGAATAGTTGGGGTCGGCTTAGATCTAATATTTCAATTATGCTCTATTTAAGTACCAGATGATGAGATTTGGTAATCTTTTAAATGTTTTTATAATTGATTTATCTGAAGTTTCTCTAGGACTACCTCTTTACCTTCGAATTTCTTCATTTTCTAGCACGTTGAGTTTCTCAATGGGGAATTTGTAGGTCATATTTAGGTGTGTCCAAACCACAGAGGCTGCCCTGCTCTTATTATTATTATAATATTTTCCACTGGTGTTGTGTTGCCGCCAACTAATCAAATCAACTTAAGCATACTTGTCTCTACTACTAGATTTTTTCGCGTGTATGCTTGTCCTTTATTTATTTATTTAGTTTTCTCAAAAGTGTGTGTGGGAGTGTGTGTCCTCTGAAACAAATCATGAATTAGTGGCTAGAATTGTTATGATTGTAAGTAGGCTTATTGTGAAGCTGGTCGGTTTTGTACCCGTCTTTGCAATGAACTTTCTTTGATATGTCTGCAGAATCTCAAAAGGAATATTAAGTCAATGGTGAATCTTCTGTCATATTTGGGTATTGCCCTTCAGCTCTTGTTTTTGTTCAATCATCATCATAACAAATTAACATGGATTCTATTGTTCAACTGCCTGCCAAACGTAGACTTACTGTCCTCTTTGACCTCCTTCCCCAATAACCAGTACAAGCATGTGAATCATGATGAGTATTGCAACATTTTCTTGTTAGAAAGGTCCCATTTCGTTGTATTTAAAGTTATGGTGCTTACTACTGTGGCCTCAACATTGTTCCAATTTCTAAGTCCCCATTAAGCTCTCCATTCCAGCTCCATTTTCTTGACTGTGATCCTTGTTACAAAATTTACTCAATTGTTCTTACTAGTGTTATTTGTCTTGTGAGTAGTGCGGTTTATCCTTCAGACACCCACCCTTCAATATCTATAACACCAGCATCACCGTTACTCTTAGCTGAAATTGGATCTGCTATTGGAGCACTCAAAGCTAGGCATTCAAGGATTATAGGACTCTGCAAGTGTATTTCCCTTATTGTTCAAGCTCAAGCAGGTATGAAACAGCATTAAGGCATTTTTGTGCTGAACTTTGCAGATATTGGTTGACTTTGTAAATTGTAGTAATTGGCATGGGCTGTTTGTGCCCCTAACATACCATCATGATAAATGTGACCATCTTCTTTAATGCCAAATTCAGGCAAAAGGAAGCTGTAACGTTGAAATAACGCATTTCGACTTCAGTGACTCCTATGATACGTTTGAGGACCAATCATGTTCAGTTAAAAACTTGGTCGAGAAAGAACACCCCTCTTGATCCAGGAACAAAGGTGCTTCTGCTGCAGGGCAGATGATTCACTCCGTGGTATGTTTCCCTCTAACACTAACGCAAGTTCTCTTCTGCCATCCCTGTAAAAGGATTAGAAGAATGGGTCCCCTATTGTGCAGGGCTAGCAATTCTTACCATTTCGGCTCACTCTCAACTTCAACCTTTTTTGGGGTACGTTTTCTTTCACTTGTCTCTGCTAATAGCTAATGCACTTGTCAAGCTGTTTAAGGCTAGAAAACAAGCTTGACAACGCATTGACTCTATCAATTGATGTGTGGAATGGCGGTTTCTATTTCGAGAAACAATGCAATTTCTAACCCTCTTAAGGCTTGGGACAACGCCATGTATGTATATAATGGGTCTGTGTTCTGTCACCGTTTGCAGATTTTCAAAACATTACAACAGAAAGATTTTGTGTGATTTTACCAGTGTGCCGCTACTTGCATGATTTACTTCCACTGTTTGCTCTCATTGTTTGAAGTACCTTTTTTTTTCAGCTTCGGATCAATTATATATTTGGGACGAAAGTTGTTTCTGGTGAAGCGTTTAATTATGAGAATTTATTGATGAAACGTTAATGGCAGAATAGGAAATGGTTAGTTTGTTAGAGTTTAGAGTGTTTTATGTAAATAAGTATTCCCTTTTTTAGGTAATAATGGGTTTTGCTTTCAATAAAACAACATGGCCTCACTCAATTGTAAGTTAGTTGGGTAGGCACATGGATCCAGCATTTGCATTTGGCCCAATTTAATGCAATCGTGATGTGATTTGGTACCCAAAATGCATATCAATTTACCAAGTTATCTCAGATTTTTACTCGTATAGCCACCCGGTATATGAAGCTCAATGGACCCCAACTAGTCTGGATTTTAATTCTTTCTATTTTTAATGTAATCAATTTTTTAAGTTGGAAAGAGTGGCGTTGGAGTCGATCCATCAACCACAAGCCTCAATTCAATACTTAGTTGGGGGTTGGATAAAGGGGACCAAACTCTTCTACTATGATCAATTTTAATTTACTTCATGGCATGTTTTATAAGTCTTTAAATTGCTTTTATTAATACTTCTCAAGTTAGCTTTAACTCTGCTCTTGTATACTTCATAATTCATGTTATCTTCGAGTTTACGCAAATGTGATGTTCATGCTCGTCCCATAGTCTGGTCTGGTCTGGTGCTCTCAATTCATCTTATCGTTCAATATATCCAAATCAAGTTGTACTTCTAACAAACAGATTGGGAGAAACACTTTTAATGTATTAAAAGCTATCACCAATCTTGATCAAAAAACTGAAACTTAAAAGTGACAGACCGGACTCGTTCCAAAAGAAGAGTGGAGAAATATTAGGCCAGACGACATATGCTACTAGTTTTACTTAACATACCCGTATGAGGAATGACGTGGGATGGGCAGATGAGGGCGTGATATTTGTATATAACAGCATTGAGCGTTTACATATAAATTATAATAGGTACCATTAACTATAGGTTATAAATATATAATATAGGTCACAATCAGGCACGTCAACCAATGAGCAAATTGAGTGTCGTCCACGAGTAATAAATGGTAATGAAGATCTAAGGAAGCCCTTGTTGTTGCTTTTGCTTTATGTTAGACCTGATTAAGTTTTTTTAGCTTAATATGGGAAAGACCGTGTCGTACTTGAATGGGAATCATAGATGAAGCAGTTTGGAAATTGGGATTGACAGGTAGCAAAATTGGAGTTGGCTTTCCTTGCTTTATTGCAATTCCCTCGTCTGGTCCTGCTATCCCAGTTAGGTAATACCATCCTACTAGAGGGAACGAGCTAGTTTAGCCAATAATTGCCAACCTACACAAAAATATAAAATATAAGAACTCATTTTGTTTGGAAGTCAAAATAAAAAAAAAAAAAAAATGGAAATGCTTACTAGTAATATTATTTGTAAGTAAAAATTTTGTCTTGTAGAGGAATAAGATACGGTGAAATGATGAATAAAAGAAAAATAAACGGTCGATTCGGTTTAAAGAGAAGTTTTACTATTTTTTGTTTTTAATTATGAGATTAGAATGCATGACTGACTACTTGTAGTAACAATTTTTAAGAGTTAACGTGATAAACGAATATCAAAGTATCAGGTATTAGAAATGAGGGTTGGATAGTGTTAGATCCAAAGTAGTGAAAATAGTTGGAAAATGAAAAGATTAAAAGGAAATATTTTGTGAGAATATTTGAATTGTTGAAATTGTTTGTTGCAAATGAAGATGGTGTTGAAGTGGTTAAAAGAAGATTAAATGTGGGAGAGTAGGTGACTCCCATAAATACTCTTATCCGAATGAAATGAATGATTAGTCGAAAAGGTATTGTTGGGACCCACTGGCTGGAAAGAAAAGGTAGGAGAGGCCAGACCTTTTTCACGAGAGCCTTGTGGGCCCCAACTATGCTGCACTTTTATCCCAAATTCTTGTACTACAAAAGACTCTTCTTCCTTCATTTCATACACACACACACACACACCCTATAATCCGTGGATTTGTTCTTGCCTCCAATCTCCATCGACCTCCTCCGCCATTTTCGTTGCTGTCCGAGATCTCTCATCACTCACTCACTCACTCACTCACTCACTCGGTAATCCCATCGATTCTCTCTCTCTCTCTCTCTCTCTCTCTCTCTCTCTCTCTCTCTCTCCCTCTCTGATTGTTACTTCTATGTTTTTGTTGATTCAAACCGCGCTTTTTTGTTGTTTGTTCTTCAAGACTCTCATGACTTTGAAGGTCTGAACTTGTTGATGATTTTTCAGTTTCTGCACACTTTCGCTGTTTTTGAGATGAAAGGAGTGAACTTTTTGTTTGTAGATTTGGAAAAGTCGGAGCTTTTCCCCCTTAATTCTTGTTACTTTTTACAACTCTAATCATCGATTACTTGAATTTCTCTAAAATTCATGGAGCTTTCATTAGGTGAAACAATTCTCTACTTGATTTCGTTTTATGTTTATGAGGTCTATTGAAGTTACGTTGCTACAATTTTAGGGTATAATTTTTTGACTGCTTACCTGTCTTTATGTATGCTGTTTTTCATGTATGGGAATCGAAGTTAGCTGGGTTTTTTTTTAAATAAAAAATAAAAAATTAGTGAGTGTTATATAGTGGATCTGCTTTATGTAGCAATTCAAGCAATTATTTCGTCTTGGGTGATGTTATTTCCTTTGATGGGCACAGGCAAAAGTGTTGGTGCAACTAAGAATTTGAGTACAGGAAGTTGATTGAATCGCTGCGCAAGAGTTTTCGTATTTGCGTGTATTATTATCATATGGTTTATCTTGTTGATTGAGCTTGAATTGTGATCCTTGTGAAGACAGAAGAGTGAGCATGAGTCATCTGTGTGATTTCTGTGGGTGCAAAGATCTATTATATACTGTCGGTCGGATGCTGCTAGCTTATGTTTGTCATGTGATCGAAACGTCCATTCTGCCAATGCCCTTTCAAAGCGCCACTCAAGAACCCTTTTGTGTGAAAGATGCAATACACAGTCTGCTGTAGTTAGATGCATTGAAGAAAAAATCTCGCTTTGTCAAACTTGCGATTGGAATGAGCATGGGAGCTCTGGTTCATCTTTGGCACATAAGAGACAGCCAATAAACAGTTATACAGGTTGTCCTTCAGCGTCTGAGCTCTCTAAACTGTGGTCATTCATGTTGAACTTCCCTTCTGTGGATGACGACTGTAGTTGTGAGAAGGGTATGGGCTTAATGAGCATTAAAGACGATGGTGTTAGTAGCACTTGGATAACTACTCAAAATAGCAGTGCTGTAGTTCATGCTGTTACAGAAGGAATGAATGATGAAGAAGATGTAGATAAAATTAGTCATTGGATGGCATCCAGTTCAATTCCTCAAATGGACCCCCTGCAATGCACTGGAGATAAGGTACGTCTTCCTACATATGCTTGTTTATCTATTTGTTAAAACCAAAATTTATGTCTTAATACAATGGAATTGGAAGCTGTACGTTCCTTGAACCTTTTATGTCTTAATACAATGGAATTGGAAGCTGTACGTACCTTGAACCTTTTCTTCTTGCGTGGCCAAACCTTACTAATCTGCTACATATTAAATTGGATAAATTTGATTTGGGTTATTAGGCCAATCAGGCCGGAATAGGATGGTGAATTTGAGTGGAGAGGTTGGGTCATTCTATCTTCAGTTGTTTTTTTTTTTTTTATTGAAACACTTGAGATTGTTCATTTTATCTGTGGTTTTGATAAGGTAAAGGAAGCATTGCAGATCTAGAATATAAACTGAAAAAAGCATATATGGCAACTAGAACTTGTTTGTGGGTTTGAATGTCTTACTGGGCTCATAGCGCACCACTGTACGTTGTCATATTTGACCAAGAAATATGCTACTCAGTTGCTCTCTAGCAATGGTTCATCTTTGTAAATGAGAATGATTAAGTTAAAGAACCCAAAAAAAAAAGATTAAGTTAGTTTCCAAAGGAAGAATTTTCCCTAGATCAATCAACTTGTTTGCATACTTTGACTTCAACAGATATACTTTTCATTGCACACATGTAACATCTGTTACTTTTGACTTTTAAGAGCAGAGTTTGAGGTGGTGGCTCCTTGTGGTAAATGGTAAGGTTACTTCTTAACACTCCTTCACAGTTTTGAAGCAATCAAAATAAGCCCAATAACCATTCATATGAATTGGCCAACGTAAACAGTTCTTGTAGTTCTTTGTGAATACTCATCGGGATTTCGACTTCTCCATAGGAACTTGCCTGACTGGAGAGAGAGTGTTCCTTTTAACTTCATTAAAGGTACTAGACTTCTTCTTACCTTTCTGATGACTTTTCTTGGTCTCTAGAACCCCAGATATCTGTACTTTTGCTCCATTCTTTGACTTCCTTTTCAATCACTTTACCCCTTTTCCTTTGGTTTCAAGCAAATGGAAAGCTTAGGTTCCTTCGAAAATTTAGATTTTTAGGTGGTTCATAGCTAGCATGTAGATTAATGCCTTGGACATGTTCCATCAGAAGTTAGGAAAAACAGATTCATCCCCACCCCCATTTTAGTGTTTTTATTATGATGAAGCGATCGGGATTCATGGGTTCACCTTCTAATCCAACGCTCATGCGCCAACGAGATTTGGAGGAAGTAGAATTTCTTCATAAATGGGATGATTTTTCTTCCAACTTCCGTTGAAGACCTCTTTTCTCCTGCAAAATCTAATCTCTCATCAAAGAAAAAGCACATTTGCATCTCTATAGTTTTAGCATGCCTTTGGACTACATGTTGGAATAAGAGTCATTGGAGTTATGATAGCTAATGCTTTGATGATCACTGGGCGTGGTACAAAGCAAGATGTTGGGGTGCTTTTTTGGATTTATATTACCATCGGCAAGAGAAATTTTCACTCAGTGACTAGCTTATAGGATGAGGAAATGGTGTGTGTAGTTACTATCCCGTAGGCATCTTTCAGCATTCCCCCAAACACACTTTCATTTGAGACATGGTTGTCTATGATTAAGGCAGCTTAATCCTGAGAATGGCTTTGAAGACTAAGGATTCAAGAAGTGATTATCTAAGCACATGATAAAGGATGAAGACCTTACCATACTAATCTGAATATGATTATCTAAGCTCATGTTCTTATATGATCAAAATCATTATTGCGGTCCACTGTTTTCTAGGATCGGATCCATGAAGAGATAGAAATGGTTTTGGATGGCAATGAGGAGTGACCTTGTGACTTGATGGGACCACAGTTTGTTCATTCAAATCAAAACTTCTCTCGACCTTACCCAACACTTGTTTCAGCTTTCTTCATGCGGTTCAGTCAGGTGTCTTCTTACTTGGTGGAAGCTCCATATTGATATGTATGAAAAAAGAATAGACAGAAAACCGTATAAAGTAAACAGGGGTGTGGAATGTGGAAGAAGTAAAAGTGCTTGGTGGACTAAGTGGGTTGTGCATTAACTAATACTTGCATTGGCCGTGAATTGTAGGATAATCTAGTTTTTCTTTATTTGAAACAAAAAATCTCAACCCTCAAAAGCAGTTCACTTCTTTAACCAGGGGTAGGGTTGGTGGGGAGTTTGATTACTGCAGTAGAACTCCCCTTACCTTAAGCTAGAAAAGATATAGAAGCAAAGGAATTTACTTTTGGGACTTTGGCATTTTGGGAATCAGCCCATTTTGCAATTTCTAGTTTTAAGCCTCCTGGAGGCTTATAACAATTTCGTAGCTGTGGAAAGAGTTACGGTTGGATGGTGGCTCTGTGCCTGGTTCACCTTGCAATACTACTAAGGGAATCAGTTAGTGAGCCATTGGCTTAGCATGCATGCCAGATAGCTGTGGGGATCGCAGATTCACATAGTTCATAATCCCACCGTAAGAATGTCCATCTTAATCATAACATCGGTGGAATGATGGAAGATAAAAACTAAAAAAAAAATTCCTTATGGTGAACTATTTGTGTTTTGTTGGCTTACAATGTTAAGACTTAATAGTTGTACTTTTCCTTTGTGCAGCAATTTTTCCCGAAACAAAAGGCATTGGATCAATTGCAGATGATCTCTATGATGATTTCAATTTGTCTGATGCTGAGTTGTATTTGGGAAACTATGAGGATCTGTTTGACATATCTCAGAATCATCTGCACGAAGTGGAGAATTGTGGTATTGATAGCTTGTTTGCAATGGACACTGATGCTGCTGTTTCAATTGAGGTATTCTCTATAGTGATTCATGAATCACACAACCATGGACTGCTTCAAATGTCATATACAAAATTAATATGAGCAGCTTAATATTTGTTTTTTAATATATTGATTGTGTACTCAACTAATTTTCATATACTCAATTTCACGTTGCTATGTATAAATGTTCATTTTAGTTATTAATTTGTGCACCAATTGAATCATTTTAGAATGAAATTAAATTCAAACTATAAATTGTAAGGTATCTCTGCCCTTGTAAAAGATGGATGATTCATATTAAAATGTTTGTAAGCATATTGATGTTTGTTTTAAGAGGAAAACTAATTGGTGGACACTGAGTAAGTACTACTATACATGCTTAGATAAGAAACAAGTTTATATATACCCCTCAAACTTGCAAACAGGTGGTTTGAACCTTCAACCTCATCTATAAATGGTCATTTACCAAATCATTGAAGCTACCACTTGATAATTACTTGTATATAAATGTGATCAAAGCTTGCACTACAACTCTGTAGAAAGATGAATTCCAGGTTTTAACTGCCGAATGGTTTTTGCTGTTTTCTTTTCTACCTGATCCTTGTGCTTGTATTTAATTAGGTCGACATGTTGTGCTTTTGTATGTATGCTTGCTCATTGGAACTTTTAATTTCCTAATTGGTTTTCTGATTTCCAAAGACTTATATCTCACATGCTTCTCTTTCTCAGTGGTCTTCGGCTGAAAAGGTGAAAACTGCACAGCCAGCTTGCAGCAATACCATGTCTGCTGATTCCATTATGAGTGCAAAAACTGAACCAGTCGTTTGTCACTCAGCAAGGCAAGCCTATTCCACCCGCTCACTTTCATTTTCAGGTATGACTCGAGATAGTAATGCTGGAGACTGCCATGACTCAGTTGTTTCGTCCATGCTTCCAATGGGTGAACCACCATGGTATCCACAAGGACCTGACAATTCATTTGCAGTGGCTACTAGGGATAGTGCTGTCATGCGTTATAAAGAAAAGAAGAAGGCTCGCAAGTAAGTACAACAATTAAATATAGGATTTGTTGGAGTTTGATGAAAACACATTTTAGTATTACACATCATAGGCATGCTCCCAACCTCTTACGCAATTATCCCGTACAATACCAGTGAAACACCCGGCTCACCATCAGTTGCACTTAATCGAGCACAATGGAAAAACTTGATCCATGTAGCCGACCCCAATTAATTTGGGACTGAGGCTATGTTGTTGTTGTTGTAATACCAGTGAACCACCCACTTTTGTTGGTACCTTTAGAAAATGAGTTAGCATACAATGTTAGAAATGTGTATTCCGTCAACAGCTGTAGTTTCATGGTTCAAGCTTAATATTGGTGAGTAAGACATACTTATATATTTGTGTAAAGTGTAAACACATTATGATTTACATGGGTCTTATTCACATTACACTTAATGTATGCGCATGAAGCGGTAGGAGTCCTGTTCCAATAAATGTGGCGAGTTTCTGAACTTGTTTAGTATTCAACTCATAAAGCTGTACTTCTCTTAAAACCAGGTGCTTGCATCTTTTCTCCTCCATGTTACAATTTGAAGCAATTCTATTTTTCACTTTGCCTGCCCCATTTTCTTGTATTATTTTTCTTGTGCATCCTGCTCTGTAAACTGCAACTAAACTACACTCCTGCCCATACCTTAAGGTTGGGGGTCTAATTTCTGACAATTAAACCAAGTGTCTGGTCATATAGGGCTCCCTAATAAACTAAAAGAAAATCCTATAAAGGTGTAATCATGCTAGCAATGCTTTACTGTAGTGAAAGTTAGGTGGTTAAGAATTAATGCATTCAATGATGGCATAATAGAAAACTCAATACGATAGAAATTGAAGGAATTTGAAGGTAATAGGGGTAGAAGTAAGATAAATTAGAATTCATTAATTAAAAAGTTTTAAAAGCTTACCAAATTACATCTCCAGATGCATTAAATCGAGTTGAACGGAAACACCGAATCCATATTGTAGATCCCGACTAATTGGGGACTAGGCTTGATTGTAGTTGTTGTTGTTGTTGCTCTTTCTTAGCTGCTCATTCTCGTTAAAGCATGGCTGGAATATGGAAACTTGCCTTTGTTCTTGTGATACTTTTGTTACAATAGTTTGAATGCAGCTCTTCCATCTATATTCTAACTCCAACTTTTATGATGAATAGATGGACCCATTGACCCAGAGAAGAGCATACAAGTATTATTTTCAAGATATTCCGTATCCTCTAATGAGCAAACCATTTTTTTCCCCTGTTAAACAGGTTTGAGAAGAAAATAAGGTACGAATCTCGTAAGGCAAGGGCTGATTCGAGAAAGCGTGTAAAGGGCCGGTTTGTGAAGGCTGGAGAGCCATATGATTATGATCCGTTAAGCCAAACCATGAGCTATTGAGTATTTTTCTGGAAGACATCAAGGAAAAGTACTTGGGAGGTCAAGGACATTTGTGGAGAAGACATGGATAGATCCTTGCTTTTAGCGACGACCAACCTCAATGTGCTCCTTATCCATTAATAAGGTTGGGTATCAAGTAGCTAGCGGGGTTCAAGATTTTACTGACAAATCTCAGGTAATCAAGACGGTCACTTCTTCATAAGCATCAGCCTTAGTCTGATGCTCAACAACTCCATGCAGTTACTTGTGCAGCTTTTGCTATTGATGCTGTCATTTTACTCTCCTTTGTCATGAAAGATCACATGCCTAGCCATTTCCAACGAAGGAGTGGGGGGAATCCATCTATCATAAATCCTTCCGTACATTCTTATATCAGACTGCCTCTTTATCTTCTTCTTCTTAATCCTTTTTGGCCCCAACCAGGTGCGGTGCAGCGCTTCTGCAATGTTTGGTGCAACCTCGATCAACAATCAAATCTAGCAACGTAAGTTTCGTTTAGACATTTATATTTCTTATTCTTTTGAAACTACATACAGTTCATGAGTGTCAATGTCTAAAACGAGAAATCTGTAATAATGATAATTGTAGGACAAAGTTTCGTTTATGTAGGCAGCAAGCTGCGTGTCATAAGTTGTTGTAAATGCCGCTAATAGTCTATCGATCTACTTACTAAGATTTGTGTATTCAGTTCCACCTTCAACTTTTTTGGTTCTGTAAATGTTGTTTAATCGATCCCAAATTTATACTACTTCTGTATTATTATCTTCTTTTTGGTAGGTAAAAGGAGGTGACTGTGACATGCATTGCTTCCATATATATATACATTCCTTCTTGAGTTGGCTAATTAATGTTCAATTCATTGTTTACTGATTTCAAAATCCAACATGAGAAGGATTTGCTTTTCTCTTTGCAGCCCAGCAACTCGATCATGAGTTAGAATAGCATTTTAAAATCCATTTAGTTTCGTTCTCCTTCTTCTTCCGTGTTATCAACATAGAAATTTGGGAGCGGCCATGGAGGGAACGTCGACCTTCAACATGTCTACTACAAACGTAGTTGTTCACTACTCCACTTAACATTAGTTTTATATACAGTAAATGTTTTAACGTAAGCGATGATCTTAATTATAATTAATATGCAGGTTGACATCGACACTATGATGTTGTTGTTGGGAATTTTAAACTCAATATTATACGCTACTAATTAATTAGTATTAGTCTTTGTATTTGGCAGGTACAAACCAGCTAGCTCATAAGCTATATTATCATCTTTCAATTAAGGTATTAGTTAGTTTTATCAAGCCGAGCTTATAACATTCATTAATTAATTACTTAAAGATACATATACATGAAATGCAATCATGAATAATAAGAAAAAAAAGATTGTCCACATTTAATTAATCGTAATATTTTTTTTAAAGTGTCATTATATGCGTTTCATAGTTTTTTAATAAGTAAATTTTATGCAGCGAGTGCACATATGAAGATATTTTTTTTTTTACGTATATGAAGAATATATTGGTTAGTTAATTAGTATAATTGAATGTGTGTGTGTGTGTGTATATATAATTCTAATAATTTGTTACTTGAATTTAAAATTATAAACTAAATTAAGATATTATAAAAATAACTAAAGTATAAATAAATGCAAGAGTTATATGTTTTCTTATAGAAATCTTATGTAGATAATAAACGTATTAATGTTTCATAATTAAAAATTTGTACCTCTTTAATTAATATGAATAAAAGTTTATTTATCTTATTTAGAAAATAATGTCAAAAATCACAACAACTTTTCAGCATTTATCAGAGAGGACCACATTAGATATCAAATTGCAACTGTCAAATGATTAAAAACAAATAGATTTATTAAAATCGTAAAAGAAAAAGAGTCGTTATTAGTTCATAACAAATTTTAATTTATGAATAGATTTTAATCAACGATTAGCCATAAAATAATTGAATGAAACTCATTTTTGTATTTTCATTGGACGCTATTGCTGGGACAGTTAAAATGCAGGAAATGCAATAGAGGGATCAAAGACGGTGAATGAAGAGTGGAACTAAAAAGAAATGCAATAGTCTAATACATACACTAATTACTAATTAGTGTGTAGATTAAGTTTTGAGCCTTTTTTAAGGCTTATTGGGCCTACACTCCATTTTGATTTACCATATTTGCCACTCATTTCTTGGGCTTATTGGGCCTACTCCATTTTTATTTACCATATGTTGTGTTTGGGGTTCGCTGGTATTCATTTCACGCGACTGATCAATGAAGGGGAACATGCATATATGCATGGTAGCTAGCTGTTCTTGAAGACTGAAGAGGCACAAAAACGCAGAATCTACAATGGACTCGCAAAGCAGAGAATCCTTTTTGTTCAACAACAACAATTCCCTCACAAACCCTTGTTCCCCTTCTTCTTCGTTGGGGAGGTTTTTAATTATTGAAGTTCAACAATGTTGTTCCAATGCGGGTTCAATATTTACAAGTGACTTCATCTAACCATTATTTCTTCAAATACAAACTTAATTCGGCTACATAAATTAATCAAACTCTTCGGGGGTATGCATGCATGCTATATATTTAGTGCGCATGCAATTCATGACTTTGCTTTCCTAATCCTTTAAAACTCACCTAATCCATGCCAACCAAGTTAGCTTTGGTGACCACGACTCTTATGAGTCCCAATATAATAACTTTCAGTGTGACATACATCCACCTTGTCATTCTTTTACTTTTCATCAAGCTATATATATATATATATATATATATATTAGTTTGAGACGTCTTACACGATTATTTCATTCACGCTTTTTCGCATGGGAATTAATTTATAATAATTTTTAATAAAATTAAAAATTGTAATTAAAATTTAAAAATTAGAAATACAAATATATTTTAACTTATCAATATTCTCTAATGTGATTGAGATAAGATGTGAATGAAAAAATAAGCTAGTCATGTTAGGACATTACTTCTTCAAAAAAATGTATTGGATTGATGAGAATGAATTCATGATTGATTTGAAGATAAAAAAAAAAAAACGTGTTGTGGATTGATAAGGAGTTAGAGTTTGATTTGGATAGAAAAAAAAAAGTTGATTTGGAGATGAAAAAAAAAAGAAGTATGAGCAAATAGGTAAATTTCATTATCACTTAAAAATTTGTGATTCGTGCTTTATATCTATCATATATATAAAAGCACGAATCACAAATTTTTGAGTGGTAATGAAATTTACATTTTTGCCCATATTTTATTTGAGTGCTAATAAAATTTACCTATTTGCTCATACTTCTTGTGTCTTCCCTTAAAATTAATAAATTAATTCAACTTAATCCAAATTGGATGATGATAGAGGAGTCCAACTTAAATTAAAGATCAACAACTCAACGACTTGAGAGAACGCTACCTCTTCAACGTCTTAAATACTACATCTTCAAATCGATCAACAACTCACTGATCAACGACTCTCCTTCCTCTTCAAATCATTCAATCCATGTTTTCCTTTGAGGAAGTAATGTCCTAACATGACTAGCTTATTTTTTTATTCATATCTTATCTCAATCACAGTAGATAATATTGATAAGCTAAAAAAGGTACTTGTATTTCTAATTTTTAAATTTTAATTACAATTTTAGATTTCGTTAATAAATTCTTAAAAATTGATTAAAGCATGAAATGCGAGAAGCGGAAATCGTCTTGAGAATCGCGCGAAGACGTCTTAAAACTAGTATATATATATATATATATATGTGATAGATACGATAGATATGTGCGTGTCTAAAGGAGCATGCTATTGTGTCCCTCGCACGCATGATGCACAACAGACGACGCATGCGGAGAGGATGGTGATCGATGAACAATGAATGGAGTGATTTTCTGGAAGCACATAGTAACTGCTTGGGGCCCACCTCTCCCGGGACTGCGCAACAACGTGGCATGCTGATAGCGAGGTGAGAATTAAGGCTGAATGTTTGGAGGTTAGTTAAGCAGTGACAGATGACAGGGTAACCATATCATGTCATGCGTGGAATCGAGAATCTACTACTAATTGGGTGATGACACGCGTACGGTGGAGGACGAGCAACCATGTGAAGCCCCATATGCAATCTTATGCATGGTACTGGTATCTGATTCTCACTCTCACAATGTTTCAGTGTTTCCTACGCTAGCTAGCTAAAGCTACCTATATAAGTATATGTGAAGAAGAAAGGGAAGCTTTTCCAATACGACAAGGACGGATAGGGAGAGCCTTGGCTGCATCACTGGAGAGCTTGCCACGTCCTACTCTTAAACAGCCAGGTTGCGAACATGCATTCTCATTCGCGGCCAAGGACAGAGATCACTTTGAGAGGAACACCTAATCAAACAACATGCATATATATATAAAAGTTGTTACCAAGCTGATTATTAGCTTATTCTCAAAAATTTAATCAACTCGAAAATGTGAAGCTTTGATATTACTTGTTGAGTAGCCAAAACATATATGACAAGATACTGAATTAAAGTAACTATTAAACAAAATATAAATTTGTATTTCAACATATATCTACATGTCATGTTAAAATATCTCTAGTGTCATGGAGGAGTCCAAATCAGATTTATCAGTGCCATTTTATCGAAAAACATAACTTTATAATTAATTTTATTTATGTACGTATGGTCTTGGAGTCTTCTATTCGTTAAAAATAAATAAAAACAAAGAAGTTATGACTAATTTTATGAAAAATGTTTGTCGGTACGAAACGTCCACAATATTTCCACTCGGATAAAAATTGAATCAAGGCGACTTCAAGAGGAAAAAAAGTTTGAATCAACGCGGAATTCTGCCACATGTCCAAGTGTGGGTTATGTTGATACAATCAACATAAACAACACGTCAGTCGTGTAAGATAGATATCATAAAGAAATGATATGGGTGTGTCCCAATTTAAAAGCTGATGAAGTGACACTAATGCAGGAGAAATGGCCAAATGGTCGGACCAACAATCACAGGAGAAATGGCCAAGTGGTCGGACCAACAATCACAAATATATATGGTTGGGTTTTTTTTTTTTAAAAAAAAAAAACTATGGATATCCAAATTAACATTCATCTAATCATTAGTCGATTTCATAGGTTTTGAAATTGTTGAAAATGATTATTAGTGGCCGAAAATTTGACTTTTGAGGGTATCAAACTCGAGATCATTAATCTAACCTACACCATTCATTTTTATTTTATCACTAAATAAACTCATCCAAATTATAAATAGGATAATGCTAAATGGACTCAAAAAGTTCAAACTCAAATAATCAAAAATACATAAAGAGCCTTAATTTAAATTTATTATTATTATTTAGGGTTGAGAGTAATTATGTATTTTATTTAAATAAATATCTTAAATTATTAATAAAAAAATCTTTAGATCTGAACAGATTTTTTGTTATAAATATTATAGCTTTAATAGGACAAGCTTAGATATTTTGTTTGAGATTGGATTAATTGACTCTAATCATTACTTGTAATTAATTACTTTCTCTCTTTTAAAACAAGTGTCTTTTTCATCATTTTAAAATATTTTTATAACATTTATTATTTGATAATTTTAATACACATTAATTATTAAATTAATTTTTATACCCTTCATAGAAAAAAAAATAATAGTTACACATTAATAACTAGTGTATGTAAAAGTGGTGAGGTTAAGAAAGATAAATGATGATTTAGTCATTTAACAGTCGTTTTTTCTCAATCAAGATAATTAAATAATTTTTTTTAAAACTGCAAACAACCTTAAAACGTCATTTAAAAAAAATGAAGGAAGTAATTAATTAATGAAAAATGATAAAATGACATCTTAATTGGACACCCCAAACAATACCCATGTGATGTGGCGCGCGGACCCCACAAAAAAATAAAGGTGTGCATGATTTTTAATGCATAACACGCGTGACTTGGATAAGACGCACTTGGATGACTCTCATTAGATGGGCCCGAGCGCCACATCACATGAGTGTAGAGTGTTAATTAGGATGTAATTCTAACATTTTCCTTAATTGATTAATTATCTATCATCTTGTCTAGCGTTGTAGATGCCCACGTGTTGACTTCTCCAATTAAAGTAGTTTCAACAAAATTAAGTAGCAAATAATTTAACATTTTTTTCATGATTAATTAAATATGACCACGTGAAGAAATACATGAGTGATTATCTCTCCTTCATTCGTATCGAGGCTTTTTGAGATAAAATTAACTTTCACACGTAAAAGTTGATGGTGACACTAGAATAATTTCGGTATTTAATAGAGGTTTTTAAACCCCTATTAAAAGGGGATGTTATTAAATAATGATTAATTGATAGAGTTTTAAAAAATCTTATATATAATACATTTATTAAAAATTAAAACATAACACATTTTCACATGATATTTAATAACATTATATTTAATAGGGGAATTTTAAAACCTCTATTAAAGGTAAAAAATGTTATAATGTGGTTCAATGAAGGACAATATTGCTATTAAAGAAGATCCATTGGCTCGCAAAAAGTGTTGTGAGTAAGTCGCTTGCGGATGTTGTGCTCGCCAGTGAAAAATTGATAAGCAGTATTTTAATGATCGAGCCTTTTGTAGCATTTCAACATTATGTTCCATAGTTCAAATAATTGGGCGCATATGCATGACAAGCATGCAACACCCAACCGTCCCAATCTAGTCCTAAATAAATACAAGGGTGGTCCCCCGTGATATATATAGTCATTTATACTCAACCTCGCAATGTAATTAATAGATTTTTTTCTCTCCTTCACACCTGTACACCTTTCTATTTATTTCCACTCGTCGTACGCACAAAACTCTCTCAATGAATCAACCAAAAAGCACAAATTATGACTCAGCTTCCTAAGCATTATCTCTTCTTCAATTCCAACATCTATATGCACCCGCATGCATACTAATACAATAAGAAATTTTAGAGGAAAAATAAGAGAAATGAAAGAATCTACATGAATGGAAATCGACATAAAAGAAAGAGAACAAAAGCCTGACATGGACATGACTTTCATGTCGTTTATATATATCCATTCATCTTTAACCAAAAAAACAAATCCATCGATATCGATCTCTCACTGTATATATACATATAGAGAGTTATAAAGCGCAGCATAGCTTTAGAAATGCATTGAGAGAGAATCTGCCAAACACGCACGATTGAAGCATTGCATATATTTTGAAAAATATTAAAATGATAATAAATAATTACACATCAAGATATATTGCTTTATACGAGTAATCTACACAATCTTAACTCGCATATTATACATTAAAATAAAATAAAAATGTGTACTCACAGTTCGAGCATTGAGGTGTGGGCGGAAGGTTAAAAGACTTAATATGACTTTCTACGTGACTTTCAGTTGTCATTCTCACACTTCATTCTATCACTTCTTGCAATATTATTATCCTGACATTTGAACAAAACACCTTGAAAGCATTCATAACACCTCACCATTGCCAGGTATTTCAATTTAACATGCATTAAATAGAGCGGTTGATTCACATAAATTTATCGGGTCCCCACAGTCACAGTCCCTACTTCTCTAACAGCGTACAGAAGCTTAGCTGGCTAGTAGCTCCCATGTTCTTGTACCCACAAATAAAGATAATGTCGACATTGTGAGTAGATACGCAAACTAGAATTGATCGATTTATCGGCAGAGCAGTCATGTGGGGGTTGAGAATCTAGGAGGATGGCACGTACACACTTTTTTTTTATATATATATATATAAATGAGATGTACCGTTACAAATTAAATATGTGTACGTACGTAGACCTTTTAATGAGCGGACTTGGGCGAGATGAGTCTATGCAAACTTTTTTTGAAAGTCATGTTGAAACCCTTTTTTATTTGGCAAGCTCAAGCCTGCTCAAATTCAATATAAATCGACTTGGACGAGTCTAAACGAGCTTCTTAATACTGCAGTGCGGCTGTATATATATTTTAATGTGTATTATGCGATTTCTTAGTAAACGCGATGTTTGGTAGCATTATCCTACCATAAAAGGTGTCTAATTTTTCATGATTCCAATCATAATTACTCACCACTTAATTAAAATCATAAAAGGAAAACAATCAAGTTGTGTGATTAAAGTATTGTTTTTACAAAGAAACGTGGATAATGAAAATCTATTTAGAGACAAAAGTCTATCAACGTAGCAAGTTTATGTACTACGCGAGTCGGGCGAGCCCGGGTTCAAAAAATCAAACCAAACCCACCCATTATAATTACGAGCTTGAATCGAGTGCTTTACTATATTTTTAAGAACTTAAATCCGATTTCAGTATGGCGGACCACGCGGCCTGCCTGCTGCACATGTCTACGCGTACATACCCGAAAATAGCCCCCACACACAAATGATAAAAGCAAATTAAAGAAGACAATATTGTCAATCTACGTATATTTACTCATGAAAATATTTGTGAAGACGTGTTGAACGAAATATAGTCTCGCATTGATTAAGGCCTCGCTTAGTATGAGGTAGAAATATCTATAAGGAAAAAACTCACATATAATGGGGAACTAATCTTATTTGATTATTCAACTTATTTGTAAGTTATTTTCTAACTTACACTTTAAGGTGAGAAATATATCTAAACAACCTCTCTAGAAAGTTATATCTCGGGAGTTGTGGACACGATTATGTACTTCTCATTAATGACTCATTTATTACTTATCTCTTTTGTTTAAAAGCTATTTATATCAATTCATATTTTTTTTAGTTAAAAATTGAAACTTTTCAACAAGTTTAAAGTCAAATAAGCATAAAAATATTAACTTCAAAGAATTAACTACAAGAATATAACTTTAGATTAACATTGCAAGTTAATAATAACGAACCGAACAAGACTTAAGTGTAACTTCATAAAAAAAAAATATATATAAATTTATTTTAAATAATATTGAGTCATTTTGAGTTAAAATTCAGACTTGTATGAGTTGATGGAATTCACGGATATTGTATATACCTTTGAGTGTACGTTACTACTTGAGGGTACATGTCAAACTAATGAATTCCCACTTAGTCGGTAAATTGAACTTCTTTTTCCAATCATAATTACTCGAGTGGTCAAATCAGTTAGCATTTGACGGGTCTCTTCATCTGTCCCATTTTGGCTATTCTTACTCTTCTCCATTAACATGTTAGATAAAACTTAAAACTTCTTTTTCTTAAAAAATATAAATAATATTGATATAGATGTAGAAAAAACCAAATCTTAGCAATAATGAGCACGATTGATTGTAGTTACTTAATGGGAATAATGGAACGTGGAGAAGCTTAAAAATATGCACGCCGCACGCTAAGTGAAATCTTTTTTTTTTTTTTTTTTCATCTAAACCACTATCTATATAAGTTAACACACAAAAAGAGTATATAATGTCAATCATCATTCTCATTTTATTTCATTTTATTAAGCCTAAATTTATTTATTTTTAAAACTGTATTCAAAAGCTTATGTTTTATTAATTAAAATAATTGACAAAAAAATAAAATTAAAGGTATTTAAATAAATCTCGATTTAACTAATTTTTTTTTATTTTGTAATTAGTTGAAATTTGAAAGTGAGAGAAAAAAAAAGAGACTTTTGAGTTAGTTACCTTATTTGTTTAAGATTTCAAAATTGCATAAATTACTCATAAATAATCTTCATCTAACTTTTAATTGCTCCTCTTTATTATCCACGTAGTGCCATATATATAATATATATATATAATATTGGTATTTACATTTTCAGAACTCTAAGACTCTAATTAGAATCTAGAGTAAAAAGTGATAAAAGAAGGCCCATAAAAAAAGAGTGGAAGGGAGCGGGAGAAGTATTAACTATGGTTGGGTCCCCAGGCTAACCATGGTGAAAAGTGGGTTGGGTGGAGTGCTCCAATTGTGACTATAAATAATGAAAGAAGGAGAATAATAGACATTATCAAGTGGTTGGTCTCCACATCGTATCACAGCCTACCTGCGACTCTTCCATGTCCATCGCAAATAGCAAATCCAAACCAGAGAGAGATTCAACAGATTATCGCAAATATCTTGTTCGATTCTCTCTAATTAACCTCTCAAAGTAAGTTTCTTTTCCTTCCTTCCTTCCTTCTGTGAATCATATATTGCAGGACTTTGTGATGTAGCAGCTAGACACGCTTACTTGCAAATCTCTTTGGTCAATTTCTTTTGCGTGCCTTTTCTGTATTTGGAAATGATAATTGAATAGATTTGGATTCGATTTCAGTACCGAATTGATCCAATTTACTTGTTGTAATTAAGGTGACACTTTCCAAAAGATTTTCATGTTGCTGATCAGTTGCTCCTTCATTTCTTTTGCTATATCTGTGCACTGTGTGGAGATTCTCTCGGTTTCGCTTTGGTGACTGATGCTTTTTTTTTTTGTTTTGTTTGACATTTCAGATACAAATTGTTGCTAATCAGAGCTTCCTAACATTATTGAATCGAATATCATTTCAACAGTTGATGGAGTTGCATGTAGTGATCTAGCTAGCTAGAATCAATATATTAATTATATTGTTTCCCAAAATCAGTGAAATCGATCAGAGGTTGATAAAAAAAAAATGGGACTGTCAAGCCTCCCAGCCCCATCAGAAGGAATGCTGTGCATCATTCTAGTGAACACAGCAATTTCACTCTCCATCTTCAAAGCTCTACTCCGATCCATCCTCCACCTCATCGGAATCCACTTACCCTCGCCGGAGTCCATAGAAATCCCCTCCCCCACCTCCTCCGAACCATTGGAATATTGCCTCCCTCCTCCAATTGAGGAAATCCGCAAAACAATTCCTTCATCTCTCTACTCCTCCATCTCCAACTGCATCTGGTCCGATGAGCCCGACTGCTCCGTCTGCTTAGCCCGCTTCAAGCCCCACTCCCAAGTCAGCAACTTGCCTTGCGCCCATGTCTTCCATAAGCTCTGCCTGGAGAAGTGGTTGGATTACTGCAACTTCACCTGCCCTCTCTGCAGAACTCCTTTAACTCCTCTTCATCATCAAGACCTGCAGCTCGACCCTTGTATTTAATTAAAGCTACCACTTTCATGGCTGCCACTGCCACTGCCACTCACACTCGATCACGTACGCCACTACTCCCGCACTTCTTGTACAGACACTGCTGCTGCTGCTGCTACTACTACTACTGCCCTTGTGTTGCATTTACAGAGAGCTAGTACGCATGCGACCGACTTGTATATATATATTATAGATAAGGCCATGTTTTGTATGTATATAATGAGCCTAGCCACCTAATCTCCATGCATGATATATGGTGACTTTCTTTCTGATGAATGCTTTATATATTGTAATTATCATTGTCATTGTTAGTTATAAAGCCATCTCATCTGGATTTTCATGTTTGTTGTGTTTCTTTAATCTTCGTCAATATTGTTTCTAGTGTGCCATTGTTTCCTAGTATTCATGGTTTCTGCTTACAAGTCTCCGATAATCTTATTGTGCTCCGCCTGATTTAATGCACTTCAGGGCGTGTTTTTAATTAAAATCGCTCCTAATTTCTTTAGTTGGATCAACACGTACGTACATTTTATGATTTTGTAATTTTTTTTTTGTTTGGTGGAAGAAATTGCATAATTTGATCGATGAAGTATAAACAAAAAATATCAAAAACAAAGGTAATTAAAGAAAAAACAGAAGAAAAATTAATGGCAAATAATTAAGACCAACAAGGGGAGCAATTAATTCTAACAAGTAATCGGTCTGTCAACCTTTACTGCTTCCATGTTTTGATTTCTGTCTCCTCCGCATTGCCTTGTTAGACTCCAATTTGGTCACTGAAGGCTCTTCTTCTTTAATCTCCACCTCGCCCGCCCCTTCACTCCTCCCATACTTCCTCTCGGCCTCCAGTAGCCTACCCAAATCCGACGAAGCTCCTCCATCTCTGGTCGCCCTACTCACGCTGTTCTTTGACCGCCCGTGCCTCTCCTGATCATAGAACAGCACTTGCACCACTGTCCTCAAAGGGAGCCTCTCATTTCTTACAGCATGTGCACACACCTCTTGAGACAGTTTCCTGCAGTCCAAAATTTGACACAGTTGCTTCTTTTCTGCTTTGCTGATTTCCGGGTGTTCCTGCATGTTTTCATCTAATTTCAATTAACATACTACGTACCAATCACTGATGATCATACCCCCCCCCCCCCCTAATTAATTTTCCTGACTTTGGAAATTTTTTTATGTTACCTTAAGATAGATGTTGATGGCCTTGTAGATGTCATCATGGTCCAATCGGGCGATATCAGGCAAGGACTCAGCAAGAGAGACTATCTTTGAAACTGGCATGTTTCCATCCCTAGCAACCACTTGCAGATAAGCATCTATGAGCTTCGTAACCTTTCTTAAACTTGTCAGTGACTCGTTGTTTCTGCGCCATTGCATTAAAAAACTCTCCACCACTGCTCTCACTAAATCAATGTCGTAGAAACATTGATCCGAAAATGATGGTGATGGAATAAGAATAGCCTCAACCGTTGCCTCATCTAATTGCAGACCTGCTCGCCTAACAAGCTCCGACTTTGTGGACTGAGACGCCGCAAGGAAATTTGCTAGACTGAGGAGTCTCAATGTGAAGCCAATAGAAAGTGAACCGCGGTCTGTGGGAATCATTGTGGCAATGGTCTCAAGTACTTGGCGGTGCTTTCTGACCTCGTCTTCTGTTTGAGACGCTGAAGTCTCTGCAGGCCTATTTATTTTTTTTGTTGCGTCTGGTAACCACCTGCAGGCATAGACATGTAATGCTTCACCAATCAGCGGAGGAGGGAGCAGATTTGTTGAGCGAACAGCAGTAATTATACATCGGAAAAGATCTATGCCCAGGATGGATATGTCCTCTGTCCACCAATCCTTTGGGACAGAATGCTGACGCTTTAGAGAATAGCCTGGTCTAGTGTAGGTGAATGACCAGGTCACCTGCAAAGAGTTATTTAATTGTAATTTACTGAATTCATTTTTCCAACAAAGTCTTCAATGCAGACTTATTAACAAATTGATCATCAATTAACCTTTGATGGGGGAGTCAGAATTTTCTCTACAATTGAGTTGATGCACCGTCTGATGATTCCCAGATTTTCGGACCACTCTATTAGTTTTGTGGTGGTTTCTAGCGTGACAACCGAATCCTTCCAACCTTCAAGGATGCAAGAGCCAAAGAAAGCTTCGAGCTTTTGTACGAAATTTCCTTTCTCCACTGATTCACTCATCCTAAGAAACTTGGCACCACAAAATGCGGCCACAAAGTTGTAAGCACTGAGATTGATTGTAATTCCATAGCAGAACTTTGCACAGAGCTCAAAAGCTTCTTCACCTCCTGGAATTTCATCAAGTGCAGCCGAGATTTCCGTAGAATCAGCAGGTCTTTGGGAGCAAAGTTGTTGAAGGAGGCCACACTTGGGAAGAAGTGGAAACTGCAGTTGAGAAGACCAGTACTAATTTGAAAGATGTAACCGGTGATGAATCAGATATATATATAAAAACAAAAGCTACCGAATCACATAAATTAACTATATTTTCTTCTTTTGCAGTTGCTGAAATTGAAAGAAGAATTCACACACCTTATGAAGGAGATACTTGGTGTTTTTAATTTGTATGATGAGGTCACTTGGCACATCTGAGGACAAAGACCTGCACAAAGGAATTATAAGTCTATGCTTTATGGTCTTGCTATTTCATCAATTCATATTCATAATGAAACAATTCCCGTTTGATTCACCATATATACCTGGTAGCTTCTTCTGTATAGAAGGTGTCTGGTCTCGTCCCGAGCTTCATAAACTTCATCTTGTTTGTTTTTTTGTTTGCCTTTTAAATGTCATGACCAATACTTCTATTCTGTTCTCCCTTCACTGCTGTTCTGCAAACTGAATTCAAACAACTCTTGACTCCTTATGTTAATCTCAAAACCTGAAAAGACAAAAAAAAAAATTTCATGAATCTCTCTGTTGCAAGATATGTACAACAGTTTCTCGTAATTGATTGTAATTCAGAATCAATGATGATCTCAATTTGAAAAAAACAGAAATTGAAACTGTTGCGACAGTTTGTAGTCGTATATGTAAGAAAAAAATCTCAAAATACATGTAACCATGAGCAGGAAACAGCATAAAAACTTTGTAATTAGTGGCATGACAAGGTGGATCACATTCACATTATGAACAAACAATGCATGTTGAAAGTGATAGTGCTTTACATGGGTGAAACCAATCAAACATGTTTCATTGCAGATCTTTAATTTGAAAAAACAAATCTATTCTGGATTTTCACATTTAAAGCTACAATCAAATAAAGGAGTAATGGATGGATTTGATTGGATTTGCAATATGTGATCGATACACCTCATATCTGATACCCCGAATCGTTACAAGTTTGCTAGAGAGAACAGATATAATATCTGAGAAGATTGAAAAATAAGTTTCATGACACCAACTGAGCATAGAAGAGGATGATGAAGAGGGAATTTCACATATTGTTCTGCGGAAAACAATCTAATTTGAGGGTATACACCAAGAAAATTTAGAATTCATGAGCACATCATTCACATAGAAGCAACAAAACATACAACAAATAAACAAAACAAAAGGTAGTACTAGAAGAAAAAAAAAAAAAAATTGAAACAGTACTGAAACAACTGAGAAGAGGGGGTGATAGCCTTATAGATATAAACATCATTCTACAGTGTTGTGGTTTTAGCTTTTTAATGATCTTCACAAGTGCCGAAACGCATGCAATTCAACAGTTGTATGTAGAATTGCATGAGTAGTACCTAACCTTCATTTCTTCCAACAAGGATTCCATCAACTCTGTTCTTTATAACCCCACAAGTCCTTGCACCACGAGAGAATAATTGAAAGAAAGAAAAGAAAGCAAAACTAGGAGAGCAGCTTTTTTGTGCTACCATGCAAAAGGAAAGATAGGAGGAAATTAATTCAGACTCTCACACAGTGACACACAACTCTCTCTAGAACCATTCCCCTTTTTATACCTTTTTCTGCCACACGAGATTCAAATCTTTGAGCATTTACATAATTTTGGGATGTCATTCAATGTATATAACTTTTCTCAGAGCTTTCATATTTATTCACAAAATCACAAATTTATATGTACAGTACTTTTGATGAAAATGGAAATCAATTAAAATTTCCCTTCCAATATACTTGAACTTTTACATAACTGGTCACCTAAAATTAGAGAGTCATCAATAGGCAACATATAGTTACATTAATTACAACAATCATGAGGTATACATTCCAAGAGATGATCATTACAAAAACGAACTTTTGTTATGGAAACACAAACGTCAACATTCTTGTTTTCATGCATTTACAAAAAAATAAAAAATTGCTCCCAAACTCACATACAAAACACAGACACATTAAAAGCAACTTTTGATTAATGAGCCATGTTTCTTGTTAATTATGATACGATTCTGAATATCCATAATTAGCTTTTTTACTTTCTTTAGCCTAGAGGTTTCCCACAATATATGTGATCTAGAATTTGCTTGAAAATATGGCATATTGCCTTGATGAAGAGTCTCATCATTTGATACGAGACTAAAGTGCCACATTTGCTCACCAACGAATGTTGTGTTAATTTAGTGGCAAAAAATTGAATGTCCCTTGAACACGATCAGGTTTCGATCATCTGGGGGAGGATGCATGTAGCAGTTCTCATCTGGGAGTATGCATGTAGCAATTTCTGTTGGGAGCACCACTGATCACTGTATGAGTGGTCAGAGTAATCCCAACTATACTGAAAGGTGAGGAGACCAAAAAAAAAGTAAGAGCCACATTTGCAGAAAATCCCTTCTATGACATATTATCGATCCCCACGTAAGTCAAATTGAATTGGTGAACATTTACACATAATTTAATGTCCATTTAACATACAACGTTTCAAAGCCTCAATTTGCCATGTAGCAACTAATGTAAAGACTGAATGACTGAAAGTCCGAAAAATAACAATATGGGCCATAAGAAGAGGACTTACCTAGTTTTTAAGGAACCAACTTGGTGAGTTGTTAGTCTCAACTTTCAAGCAGCATTATCGAGTTGGACTTGAGATCAAAACCCACCCTTTTTGTGATGCTAAAAGAATAATTGAAAGAAAGAGAGATTAGTGTTCCTCAGCAACTGTAGTTGGTGCATTTCACCGTCCAAGACACAATGTCAAATCATTTTGAGTCCCACACATGACACACCGTCCTTAGTGCCTAGTTGCTTCATCACCAGCCATGCCACATACCCTATTCATATATATAGTAATTCTTCAAACAGTTAATTTGGGTACATGCTTGTTTAAATAATTAAATAATTAAATAATCTAAAAATCATAATTAAATCAAAGATTAATTATTTTATTCCTACATGATCTCAAGTCATACATCCTTATCCATGAATCCCTTTTGAAAACAATAGAATAACAAACTTATAATAACTAAACCATGAATTTAAAAACAGAGCAGGAAGTTAATTAATTAAGGACCATAATATGTTTTTCTATTAATTCTTAACAGTCCAAAAAGCCATACTTATATAAAGAACAAAAAGCTGCAACTATATACATACATATATACGTACTTGCTGATCAAAACTTATTCCCCACATAACATCTGAGAATTGAACCACAAAATCACATATACATGTAGTATATAGTTACTGCATGTACTAGTATTTAGAGAGAGAGAGAGAGAGAGAGAGAGAGAGAGAGAGAGAGAGAGAGAGAGAAGGCGAAGGATCGCATGCGAGCACGAGAGACAAAGATGGGAAAGCTTACCTAACGAATAAACCATGGAGGAGGAGGAGGAGGAGACACATATAAGTTTGTATTCAACTGGTGATCATCGTATCCACAAATTATACTAGTGAGAAGAAAAGAAGACTAAAAGAGAAGAAAAAAAGGTGAAGGGAATCCCTCAACTTTTTTGAAAACACAAGGCTTGGTGCATGGTGTTGCTTCTAGTCAACATAGTAATGCATCTTTCATCATGCACCATCATCATCATCATCATCATATGCTGCTTCAAACAAATCAAATTAAATCTACCTAGTCTCTCTCTAATATTTATTTTCTTGCTTTGCAAATTGATGACTAATTGGATCAATAACATGTACATGATTGACCTTAATCAAAAGCATGTGCAAATTGTGAATGAGCCACAAGCAAAAGCAAAAACAAAAACATTTTATTTATATATATTTTTTCACAAAATTAAACTTGATTCAAAATTCCTGTAAAATCTGTGAGGCCTATTGAGCTTCGGATACTAATTAAATGGTTTGGACCAAAAGAATTTAACGTGGAAAGTTAAAAAAGTTGTATAGAGAGGAGAAGAGAAGGGAATGACTTGAAAGATCCTGTTGTGCATCGATCTCTCCATGATCATGATTCATGTCTCCTCCCACTAACTCATCTACAACTACAAGGGGTTATATTCTTGTCCCTTCATGCTGTGTGGTGCATGGGACCCACTCCTGATCCTCCTGTCCCACTCGCCACGTGTCCTCCCTTGATTGAATAGGGTGTGCTCTCACCGCAACAAGGTCCGGGCCCGCTGTGGTCTGCTTATTGAGTGGTGCGGTGGGCCCCAACTGTGGTCGAGAAACAAAATCGGACAGTTGACGTTGATGCCATGGGGAATCCGTCTTTGCCTTTGTACACCAAAAACACGACACCACCGATACAACAAAAACTTCTCTCTCGCGCGCTCGCCCGTTGATTGTCACACGTGCGAACAGCCCATGTGGGGGTGTTCCTGTGGCCCGTTCGCTCTTTTCTTTATAGTGCTTCTTCTTCTTCTTCTTTCTCCTAGTTGACGTCGTTGTTGTTGTTAACATGCATGGCCCACTTCTCTCAATCATTCAATCTCAGCCCTTCCTTCTCTTCTTGGCCCTTGAGTTTCCTGTATGGCCAACAACATATATGCATGTTTGTTTACTAGTCAACCATAAATGGCCTTTTTGGAATTGTAGTAATGATATTATTCTTACGAATAGTAACATAAATCAATCCACACCTCAGAGTACGTAGCTAGCTGTATGGTAAGGTTAAAGCATTTCCATAGACAAATAAGGTCAATTATCATCGGTTATGTTTGTCTTCTGAATGTTAGCTAGTAAATTTAAAATTCAAGGACGTCGTGACGGTTTTTGCTTTTTAAAAGCAGGGGCAAATTCAGAATTTTAAGTAGACCTTGGCTAGACTTAAATATTAATATGTATTTTTTTTGGAAAATATATTTTTTTTAAAATACTTTTGTAACATAAAAAAATTGACACTCACTTAATGACATCTCTTGAGTTTCCCTGACATGTGTGCCTGCACAGATTTTGATGCCTATTAGAGGGACGCCAACAAATACGTTACTTTTCTGAGTTACAGTATATAGTAGGGTCTTTTTTTGTTTAAATAAAGAATTTCGAAAATATATCAGCAAGTGTTAATTATATTTTTCTCTAGGAAGAAAGATATAGCTACCAACTACATTATACTATAAAGTTCATCTCGATTCCGATCAGGACGATGGATGTGCAATTCAAATTCAATTACGTTGTTACACCAACTACTTCACCACCAAAATTAGCTCTTTTATTTTTACTTCAATGGGAATCGAATCACCACCTCCTGAAACATTGCCTTTAGGCAAATGATGTCTCTGCCAAAACTAGCTCACACTAATTTTATTTCAATAACACCAGTTCAATAAAACAAACATTTTTTATTGAATCAATGAAATAAACATTAAACTTTGCTAAACCTTTTTCTTGCTTTTCGTTCTCTTTTATTTATTTATTTTTTGCTTAAGAGTGAGTCGAACACACGACCTCCCTGCTTACCTTTAGCAAGTGATGTTTCACTTGATATGCTTTTGACTCCTTATTTTTAATTGAATGTCGACAAATGAACTTTACTTAATTTATTTTATTTTATTAATTTTTTATTTGGGTGGATTAGACTTGAAAAATCTTAATAATGGGTGGGCTAAACTTAAAAAAAAAAGAAAAAGAAAAAAGAAAAAAGTGGCCTATGTATATATAGGAGGTTATATATATCTTGCCCTGAGCTATAGACTATGACAAGATACATGTAGATCCGCCCCTGTTTAAAAGCAAGCATGTAATAGTAAGAGAAACAAAATGAATCAAATAATAAGAACGAAGGTCGCTTAATTAATCTAATTATGCAGACAAAAATAAAGAAAATTGAATAGCTTGAATTCATTATTTATGCATAATTTTTAGGTTTCCTAATTAATTAAAATGTACATTGCCCATCAAAATAATAAATAGACATATTTTTCGTACAAACATTGTTTAACGCAGCCACAGAGGATAGAAAATATATATATGTCAGTGAATCTTTATTCATGTTTGATTGCAAGTTGCAAGTGTGTGCATATATAGTTTCAATCCAAACAGTAGCTAGTACCAGAATATTCTCCACATGTGCCGAGTATTGAATTTTCAAAAAGTTTGTCTCCCATAGTTTGGGACCATATATATATATGTAAACTCAATGTAACATTTATAGTCATTCACAAGCAGCACGCTTGGTTTAGTTGTTGTGTATTTGTTTTTTTCCACGATTTTATATAGGTGTACGTACTACCACAAATCGAGCATCTACAAAAAAAAAAATTAACAAATAGTTAGTGCAGCACAATTCATCAGTGGTTGCTCGATTGGTACAAAGGTGCCCCACATGAACCACAACCAATAAGTTATAATTTCCTATCCTATATTGGGAGATTTATTTTGTTTGGTTGTAATATTAAGGTGCTTTTTGAATAAACTGATTAAATTTGTCGCCATGTTGTCGAGTTGTTGAGAAAATTATATTACCTACTACTAAATCAAATTCAGGCCTCACGTCGTTATTCTAATCATATATATCAGGATGTACTGTCCTGTGCTATATGGATCTTAATTGATTCTTTATACTAATCTTGCCAAGCAATTAAAATGATCCCTCAATACTAGCTAATTAAGCTATCTCTCATTCTTTCTAGAACTCGATCACCAAGGACAAGTCGTCTAGTTGGCTTCAACAACCATGAAACATTGTGGGGGGTTGCTTTTCTCCACCATTAATTAGGAGCAAGGTCAGGATACTAGTGTTCTTGCCCTACCCTACACTACACCATAGGAACCCTTATGAGGAAAGCAATATATGGTACTCTTGTGTGTATAGGTCATGTTTCAACATTATAAGGCCCATTGACCTCTTTTTGTACATGTATCCCTTTTAAAACGCAACCTCAGCATTATTTTCAACACTTTGCACACAAGTGGCTTGCAATTACTTGACTATATTTATTAATATACATTATTGATTATATGTGAAACTTAAATTTGACCAAGCTAGCATCGATCTTTCAAAAGGCTTTAAATCTCTAGCTTCTTTTTACATACAGGACTAAAATTATTGAGCAGACGCTTGTCCAACGTTATCTAAACACATATATATATATATATATGTAAGTTTCACGATCGATCATCATCACCATAAAGTGAGATAAACCATTAAGTTAAAATGTTGAGAATCAAAAGTTAATTTCTTATATTTGACAGCAACTTAAAGTAAATAATTTACCCTTTTAAAAAGTAAATCAAAAATTGACATAAAACCCTTAATTTAATTATTAGTGTTTGCATCAATTAAGTCTTTTACTTAGGTGATATCTTAAATTGTTAACAAAAAAATTCGTATTCGGACTCAAAAAGTCCAAATAGATTTTTTGTTTAATTAATGCATCAATTCGGAGGTAGACTTAATTAGGTACAGAGCTGTAAACTCACACTTGACTTTTGGCAAGTGACGCCTTTAATTATCATCTCACCAGAAATGTTTTGGACGATCAGACAAAACTCTTAATTAAGAATATATAGATCCCAGGGGTGGATTAATTTTAATTAGTCTATTTTCTTCTTTTTGAAAAACGAAAGTTTATAAATTTAAATGAAAATCAAACAAAGCCTTTTATTTATTTATATTCATTCACGTTGATGTACCAATGTGATCAGTAATTGTAACATGCATTAATTGACTACAGCTACGTAAAAGATATAGAAGATAATTGAAATAAAAGTTTTGTTTCTTGTGATGATACTTGCAAATTAAAGAAGCAAAGTGTCAAGTCAAGAAGCTTTAGAAAATCCGATGTCGAGGCCCCCCTTGATAACATTAAAACCAAATAATAACAACAATGAAATACACAATCAATCAAACAAACAACTATACATAATTAAATTTGGCACTGCTCTTGCAACTGCTTAATTTATCAATTAGCATGAAGTTGAGGACTATGATCTGATATTATTGGTTGAAGATTTGGAGCCCAAATCATAGAGGTTGGAGCCGAGCGACGAGCCATTGCGAGTTAGCCCTGGCTTTCGGTGCAAGCGACATCGAAAGGAACCGGCATGAGTGGTTGGGGCGCAGAGGCAGCTCATCCTCACACTTGACTGCTTCATTAGTGTAGATATATGTCTTGGAGATGCAACTGGTGATGATGATGATGCAGAGGCCTTGCTCTGCTTGTTTATTTCTTTCAAGTGCAGCTTTGGAACCACAATATTATTCAGATTGGTGGGTACCTGATCATGTTCCTTTTCATCCATCTTATGTCTTCCCTGTGTTGAATCATTTCATCATCAGATCATATTGAGATGGGTAGGTAGCAGAAGAATGATAACATTAGTGTTCATTGTTTCAAACAGATTTTTTTTTTTTTTTTTTTTTTTAAGAAAGAAACAAACTTGTCAGCCTTCAATTTGGCCGCCCTCATTAATTTGATGATGATGATGCAGAGGCCTTAGCTTAATTTGATGAATGAAATAACCATCTAAAAAATTTCATCATGCCTTAATTCTCCCTTAATTCTATCTAAAGGCCCTTTTCATGAATGAGATTTTACTTTTTTTTTTGGTCAAAATTTATATATAATATATTTACATGTATGAAACATCAAATATATTTTCTCAAAAATTTATTAAATATATTGTGAAAATTTCATCATCAACAACTTTAAATGGAAACCCAAATGATTTGAAGAGCTATATATAATTACCAATTGAAGAACAATTAAGAAGGGGGGAAAGAAAGCAATTAACATAGCTGTAAAATTAAACAAAAAATGTAACAAAAAAAAAAAAAACAATGAATTATTTGTTCTCTCACCTTTAGAGAGTTGTTAGAATAAGAGATGAAATGAAGAGATAGTAGCCTTGTTTTTGCACAAAATGAGATGAAATGAAGAAGGTGCGAGGTGGACCAAATTAATTAGAGGAAATGGAGTTTGTGAAAATGTTGGAATGTTTGTTTTGGATTTTGTCGATAAAATAGTGGCACGAAAAATGGCTATTTGGACTGTTCGCCATTGGAGGTGCTCAAGAGACGCCGTTGTTTCAGGTATTCAGTTGTGCCTGCCTCCCTGCCTCACAGTCAACGCCAATTTTCTTTGTGTGGACATTTTTTAACTAATAATAAATCATCATATATTCCATGCTACCCATAATATTCTTTAATTTGAATGTCCACACTTCCATATATAACTAACTAATTTAAAGAGGTATTTTTATTTCAATTACAAGCTCACGAACAATTCTAGGTGAGTCACAACTTTACTTATGTTTAGTGGACAGACCGCGTTGTTATTGCAATTAATCATATTGATCAAAAAGTCATGAAAATAAATCAAGATTGAAGAGCCAAACGGATTTTTAAGAACACTAGCTAGGTTTCGCAAGGCACACAAGAACACAACCAAAGGGGCACTAACTATTTTTTACTAGATTGACTAACTTCTCACATTGTTTTAATTTCTGCACATTGTAAATTCTCATACACCCTTGATTTCCAGTTCACAAAAAGTTCACTCCCCTAAGAAATAATAATGAAGATTTCAAACAAAATTTTGGATTGTACAACATAAGCGGAGATATTGCTGGTTCGATCCTTTTCTTCCAGCGTTAACACCCAGATAATGATGGGGGATCCAATACACAAGATCTTGCTTGGTCTGAATCAATCTCCGAATAGATCGTCGTCGTCATCGTCGTAGTCAACTGAAGAATTGGCATTGGTTGCTGTACTTGCAGAAAGCTTTTCTTCAGAAGCTTTAGTTGAACCTGCTTGCCCATCTAGAGCACTTATAGAAGCCCGAGGCCAAGAAGAACCTAATTTACTAGTAAAGGAATCCCCATAAAGATCATCATAAATGCCACCATTTTTAGGAGCACTTTTAACCTTGTTCAAAGCTTGCTGCAGCTTTTCAGTCACGCCCTTGGTCGAAACATTATCTTCTCCGGCCAAGACTTGCTCCTTCCCTTTGGGTATGATTGTTGTTTGCACAAGGGACTGATACTTCCCGACCAGACTTCCTTCTTTCACACCAATAGGACCGGGTTCAGTGCTGACATCGGCGCCATCTGAAACACCGACAACCTCAACCAAAACTCCTCCAGCTTGATCCCTGAAAGCTACTCTAGACTTCTTTCTTTTCTTGGCCGGTCGCTCAACCTGACCAATGTCTTCACTACCAGCCATTGACTTCATGCCACCCTTGCCGGATTTGGCAAGTAGTTCTGATTTGGTAAATCCATAACGATTAAGAACAGTGTTATAAGCTAAAACAGCATCTTCGTCGGAAGGATCAGGACAAGGTGGCAGATTGACCTCTGATAATAATGGAGGGGGAGGGAAAAGAGCTGCATTGTTCTTTCTGAGAATGTAAGTTCTTGTTGACGCAGCAAACTTCAAAGACTGGCCAACTTCAAGCTCCATGGGATTGTCTTTAGTCAGTCGCTCATTTGCAACAAATGTTCCATGTACAGAACCCAGATCAATTACGTATACGCTGTAAGCAAAACACACAAGTTTATAATATATCCACTAGCATGGTTGAGAAGGCAGCATCAGGAAATGCTATCAAAGGAAAAAGTGCAAAGAGCAATACAACAATATAATTATAAATGGCGGGCGTCTACTCCCCGGAACTTCATTAATTACACATTGAGACAAGGATGACGCATATATTCTTTATTGATCGGAAGGATGACACATATATAAGATCGCAAATACACATATGAGATGGACTCCAATTAATGTATGAGAAAGGATGCTAGTTTTTGCGTTTTCATAATATTTACAAAACAAATATTGAGAAAAGAACTCGATGAAAGATGTTGAAAATGTCAAGATTGATGATGGCAAATGGAGAAACCATCACAAGATGAATGATGACAAATTGGTAAGGCATGCCTCGGACAAACTGATGGCCCTATACTAATACCCTTGAGAAGCTAGAAACCATTTGAGGTAAGTCAATATTAAGCGATTTAGTTGCTATTCATCACATTCATGCATCCTTACATAATGTATCACTAAGTTGGCCTCGTCTAATATTTGGTGCCAACAGCTTGTGCAAAATTCATCTAAAAGTAGCTTATTAAAAGAGTAAATTAGCTACAACAGGAGGCAGTTCTAAGCTCCAGAACAACGCCAGAGGAACTTGGTAAAGAAAAAGCACAGATATGAATTAAAAGTAAGCGAAGATGAAGAAAGTATCGAACCTTCCATTCTTGTGAGTGACAACAGCAGCATGTTGACGAGAAACAGACTGATGATCAAGCACAAAGTCACAAGCGGGGAACTGCCTTCCGAAAATGTGCCTACGTTTATCAAGATTTATCCGATCCAGGACTTCACCGTCTTTCAAAACTTCAAGATAATAAACACCTGGGCGTGGCTCTATCGCCCAATCAGGAGGCTGCCAACTCGATTGCCCCCCTCCAACTTGAGTCACTGGCTGAGACGGCGCCCCTGATGCCGCTGCTTCTGTTCCCAACTGCTTTTGAGGTACATTTTGTTGCTGTTGCTGCTGCTGCTGCAATGGGAAAGATGAAACCGTCGTCTGCACAACCGACTTAGAAACGGAGTTTGCCGCTGCCTTTGGCGCAGAATTAACACTCACAGAGAATGGCTCAAGTGATTGAGCTTTCTTAAATCTATCAAGCCCTGACCTCCCATACATTTCACCTTCCTTTTCAAGTAAACACCTTTAAACCCTAAAACCCGATATACGCCACCAGAAACCACAGCCCAATGTATGCTATGCCGCCGTGAACATAGTAACTCTACTAACTCACACACTGGGCCTCACATTATCTCCAACCGATTCCACAAATCACAGAACACAACATGCTCAGATTGTATCACAACAAAAATCCCACTAATTACAGTTGATCTGCAAGAATTAACCAAAAAAGGAATCAACTTTCCCACTCCAAAATCCATCCCTAACCCTAATTTCTCACTCGCAGAAAACAAGACCTCCATGAATCCATCAAACCAAGATTACATAACAGTATTCATCAAATTGCGCGCCAAAGTTCTTGCACAACTAAGCAAGAAAATCAGATCGAAAAGCGACCTAAAGCACATGAATCTACTGATTATCGAAGACAACAACAGTGAAATTTGGATCCACATAAAGAAAATATGAGATGTTCGATCGTTAGAGAGGAGTACCTGTGAAACGCAGAACGGTTTTCGATTCGGAGATTGTTGTTGTTGTTTCTGATAAAGATTCGACCTTTGGTGAGTGAGAGGCTCTGATATGGTCGTCTGAGAGAGGTGAGCGAGCGAAAGATTTCGGCTTGGGAATTTTATATTTGTGGAACCCGAATCTCTATGGGATTTTGACCGTCGGATATGAGGATGAGTTTTGTTTTAGTTTGAGAAGTGCAGCTCATCATCGTTGGATCTTACAATCTTTTATACCTCTCGATTTAATTTCAAGGCCTTAGACTAATCCTACGTGGATTATAAGAGTGCCTCTGCCACTAACCCAATTGTCGAAGAAAATGGTGGAGCTATCACGAATCGAGTCAATCACATCTATCTTAATCAAAGTACTAGAGTTATGTTTGTAGTCATTCCACCACACCCTTGGGGGCGTGAATCGAGTCCATCACATCTATCTTAATCAAAGTACTAGAGCTATGTTTGTAGTCACTCCACCACATCCTTGGGGCGTCAGGCGTCGTTTCATTGACATGAAAGTTCAAGAGCTTGAGTTTTCATCTAAATCTAAATATTGTATCATTCAACAGTGTTTATTGGATAAAAAATCTTGTTTCGGTCGTTTAGAAATTATTAGAACAAGTTGAGTTGAGAAAGTCACCCTTTATAATGGGGTAAGATAGTATCTTAACTTACATTAGTCGGTGTTTATTAAAATCAAAATCAATGCATTACGCAATGAATTAAATAGAGTTGGGTGGTAGTGTTTGATCCATGTCGCACTCCAACTAATTTAAAATTGAAGCTCTGTTGCCGGTGCCCGGTGGTGCCTGCACTTAGTGCACTATGTCTATGTCTATACATAAGACTTCAAACTGAGTAGCAAAAGTATGGATAAAATGTACGTGACCCTATAATCATCCTAACTCCCACCTCATATTAATATTAGCATCATCAATATACATACAGATAGCAAAAAGAATTGTGAATCCCCCCCGCGCGCGCGCGCGCATATATCCATTCACTGCAGCCGAAAAGAAATCTTCAAAAATAAGGCCTGGCGTAACTTGGAAGCATCAACTCCAAAACTAAGTATAAGAGAAATAATTTGATGAGAAAGAGATCTTAGAGAAGAGCCTTGTGAGTCTAAAGAAGAAAGAAGCTCAAGCCCGGCTGAAAGAGAGGCCTAATTACAGAGCTTAAGCATTGATTTCATTTAATACGGAGTGTGTGATACTCCATAAATGACTGCAATCCATTCAAAAATTCGGTAAGAGCAGCAGCATGAGATTATCTAAAATCATTATAAAAGATTCGAATAACTCTAACGTGCATGTGGAAAATACATAAAGCACAGCCAAAAAACATGTTGGAGCATTCATTGTTGACTAGCTAGAGATCAAGTTGCGCAGCTGTTACATTTTGCTTCCAAAAATCACTGGATGACAACAAAGTTACAAGACTGAAGAAAGGAAAAGGAAGTTCTAAACAAACAATGCAACTAATACAAGAAAATTCAGTTCTTTTTCTTTCCCTCTTCCGGTGGAGGGGAGAGAGGGGAGGAGCGTGTGTGAGAATTATGGAAGAATAAACGAGTAATCAATAGCTAAAGATATGCTGAGGAATCCAAATCCTAACAACTGCAGAATTTCTTTTCAGGCGTACGAGATTTCACATACCAATCAAGGGGAAGTGGGGCAAGTGTTGATACCATTCTTGCAGTCGCTTGTGAGATCATTGAAAGTTTTGATTTGCTTTTTCCCCCTTAAGAACACCTCGGTATTGACTGAATACCTCATGTAACGATCAAATTCCACAGGATTGCCATTGTTAAGCTTTGCGGTTTCTGCATGCCATTCACTGTTCTCATCCCATAGGTCCTTATATTCATTGAGGAAGTGAGTTGAGTACTTGTCCTTCAAAGGGTCAAAGAAGGAAGTATCACGCTCATTTGTTGATATATAGAGATTCCTACCATCTTCAATTTTGTCCTGCAAAGATGAGATGAGGGCTTCGGGTGAAGTATCTTCTGCTAAGTGAGGCCAAAGATCTCTCTTTTCAGCCTTCCAACCCCTCACAACATGAACAGAGTCAAAATCCCAATTCATTCTCGATGCAATTGAAGACACTATTTCCATCAACCTTCTAGACTTCCATAAAAGGTGCCATGGCCGTTGGATAATAGACTCAGTCTCTCCTTCGCATACTCTGTACCAGTAATTGTCCGGTTCAACAGAACCAAACTTCCTCATAATCAAAGCATCCTGCACATCAGCAAGCTTCATTGGAGTGACCTTGAAATCCTCCACAAGATAAAGGCCCAATCCATCTTTTTTCTGCCATTTTCCCCAGTCTTCCCAAAATTGAGTTTGATCCAATACAGATGCTGACTCCTTTAGATGCTCGAAATCAAAGTAGAACCTGAAATCCTTCCCTTCCTCATCCTGACCAGATGATGCGTATCTTGAATTTAAACAAAGAGTTAAATCCATAATCAACGTTCGATTCAAATATTGAGCTTCACCAAGAGCACATAGGAAGCTCCACGCGTACTGATTCATGTCCTTGCACCTATCCCCGCCGCCACTGTATATTAAAAACTTTCCACGACTGAATGAGCTCTCAGATTCAATCACTGGAAGCGTATCGTTTACAGTTTCTCCAACCTCAGGCAAAGACACAGTAATCTCTTCTTGCTTTGGTGGAGCCTTCTCAAATACGGTTTGGTTCTTCTTTTTCTTTCTTGCATGTTTACCCGAATGATAATTACCAATACCAACCACAGAGTAAGTACAGTTCTCGGATCGGGAGATAACAAAACTTCGGTAATCCTTGTAAAATGTGGCTGTCTGACCTTCCTTTGGTCTGAATCGCCATGCCATGTGACAAGTGCTAGAGTTTGTTCCCGGCACAGGTTTTCCAAACCGGTAAAAATGAATGTCCTGGAACTTTTCTATAGCCGCTGTCATCATCAAATGAAATATATCTCGATTCGAGCAATCAATTGGCTTATCCAACTCACTCTCACATTCAGATGGAACTCCCACGGCCACAGGAGGAAGAGAAACATCAGTTACGTTCAGAAACTCCGAAAAAACAGTTTGATTCAGAGTCACAAAGTCCTCGCCAGTCTTGATAACAGATTCATCAGATTTAAAAGTGGCATTGGATGTGGAAACAAGGAAGTTAGTAAGTTTAGTGGAAGGATGGAACAATGGATCCTCAGGTTCATAAGTGGCAGCGATAATGGTGAAAATCAAGACTCCGAGAACAAAAGCCGAAAAACAAAGGTTGGTTATCAATGAGAGGGCATTCTGACCAAGGTTTTCCGCTCTGAAACTGCCAGATCGAACAAGCAACGACCGGCCTAACATCTCTACACCAGATAATCCTCACAGGAATTACTTAAATGCCTTCTTTATATAATCATAATTCATAAACAACAACAATAATTTCAACGAAACAAGCCGCAATGTGAAAATTAACAAAACTACAACAAAATCAAAGTTGAAGTTTCATCTAAAACCCTAGTGAAATGCTAATCCAATACCAATTACCAAAACAATCAAAATTCAACCTCGCAATCCACACAAATCAGTTCAGAGAGTTAAAATCCAAACAAACATCCACAGATCACGCACTACAACTCTCCAAATCTCACAGAAACCAAATCCGATCAACACATTTAACAGCACCGACACACAACGTCACAATGAGATGCATCAACTAAACACGCGTATAACTACAATTAGTGAGCTAAGCTGATAATGATATTGCACTACACGATCTACGTTGAAAGAAAATCAGACGAATCGCTACTCAAGAGTCTATTAGATGAACAGATTGAGATCTGAACAGGATAAGTGAAACGGATCTGTGAAACCTAAATGAAGATCAGAGAATCAGAGATCAGAGAGTTCAGAGAGTTCAGAGAGATCCTCACCTGTGCTGGATTTGAAGATGAAGCACTGAAGAGCGAAGCCAGAGTCTCTTCACAGCTGCTGCTGCTGCTGCTGCTGCTGCTGCTGCTGGTCTGTGTTGGACTCGGTAGCGAAGCGAGAGGGACTATATGAGCGTGGAGCGCATCGTGCGCGTCCGTTTATTTTTATAGCGTTCAATCTGAACCGTTGCGCTGTCGGTGATAGTGGATCCCGCGAAAAAAACAATACGGCCCCATTGAAATTATCTTTTTGGTGTTTTTACAGTTGAGCGTGACTGCCATATTTATATGTTTTTTTTTTTTCCGTTTTAAAACCTAAACAACAATTAATTCTAATCAATTGATATGTTTTTTTTATATTAAAGCAAAAAATAAAAATATTGTGGTGTCAAAATTTTTTGGTCTAGCCAAAACATTTTTGGCGACATCCAATCTCTAAAAGTAATGTTAAGTTTAGAGAAGTTGATGGTTCAATTATTGATTAAATAAAAAAAAAATTATTTCAATCTTGATTATTTTTAAAGAAGTGAGGACATATAACCCATCATAAATCTCTTATGAAAGTTAGCTGGACATCCCAACTTTATAAATGGAGAGAAATCAAATAAACGCATTGTTCCTATTGAGAATCGAACTTATTATATCTATCTCAATCAGAATAAAGTGCTATTTTTTTTTTAGTATAGAAAGTATTATTTTCTTTGTCAATGCATCATATTATTTAGAGATTTACGGGGGTGTATTCAATTGAGATTTTTAGAGACTTTTAGTTACTTTTATTGACTAAAAAAGTTTAGGGGTATTCAATTAAAACTTTTAGAGAGTCTCTAAAAGTTTGGTGTATTCAATGTGAACTTTTAGAGACTTTTAAAAAGTCTCTAAAAGTTTTTAAGATTCAATTTAAACTTTTAGAGTCTCTAAAAGTAAGGGGTATTCAATTTGTTTAGAAATTTGAAAGATTTGTGGGTTTGAATGACTTTTGGAGACTTTTCACCTAACCCTATATATGTTGAAAGTCTTCTCCGTCTCTTTGCCTCCACGAGAAACTTTTGGAGACTTTCTTTTTTCTTCTTCTTCGTGGCCTCTCTCTCTCATCGCGAAATTTCTCTCGCTCTCTTTTTCTCTCTCGGTCGTCTGCGCTCCTCCATTCGACGCTGCCTCGCTTCTCCATCGCAGTCTCGCTTCTCCATCGATTGCTTCGAGAGGTAACATCCAACGTCTCTCTCTCTCTCCCTCTCTCTCGCTTCTCCAACGTCTGGTTCTCTTTGTAATGCATTCACAATGTGTTGCTTCTGTTTATTTGATGGTGTACCCCCATCTAGCCAGTAAGCCGCTTGGCCCAAACTCCTCCATGAATCTGTGCCAAGGGTGTTTATGCTAATTTCCGAAGTCTCATACCTGATGTACCAACTCACCATTGGTGGGATGCAATAGACTATTCGAATCACCTTGTATTCTTTACTAATTGGATCGAAGCCGAATCCTAGCACCACTCTTTGATTGGAGAAGTTTTTATTTGTTGGGGGTAGTTGTTTAGATTCATTGGTGAAAGGGTTGTAAATGAATATGGTGTCTGGGACTAGTTGTGAATCATCAAATAAACATAGGAAGCCATTGCATGATCCTGCAATGTCGAAATTGGGCATCGATGATTTGAATGGTGGATCAAGTCTTTTTGTAATGGTCATGTGGTGGTGATTGCTCGGATCAATGCCATGGAGTTGGCAATCAAGAGAATGCTCTCCCTGGAGAACGAGACATACGTTGTTCTGTGCTGTATTCTGATGGTACAAGTGAAGGAGATGTAGGTCTTCTGCAATAGATAGCCATGCCTTGCGCACGCACTTGAATCGCAGAAGAGATGCGATAGGCAGTCTCGTTATGATATCAAGAACGATTTCTTGAGGAAGCCTCTCCATTTAGTTATTTCATTTTTCTTCTTCTTGGCCTCTTATCAGTAGTTTCTGTTTGGTTTCTCAGATGGACAAAATTGGCAAGGACTCCACTTGGTAATTGAAATTCAGAAGATGATTCTGAATCTATTTTAATCAAGGTTTTAGAATTCATCGAAATCTTGGGTTTCTGTTTCTGAATCTCAAGCCAAACGTAGTGTTGAGAGCATCCATGTAGTTTTCAATTTCACTGGTAACATCATCAGATTTATATAAGTCCACACTGACTTCTAACCTCAAACAATCATCAGGTCCATTTAAGAGAAAAGGGGTACAAAATCATAAATTTGATATTGAGGCTATCTTGTAGAGTAGAGATTCCAATTGTTTGTGAAATTATAGGTTTGTGGTTTACTTAATTTCCCAATCAGTCAAGTATAAAAAGGGAAGTTGTGTTTCTGATTCATGTTTCAAAATGTTGAAGGAGCTGAAACAATATTGTTTTTGCAATCTGTTTGAGAGTTGATTCTCTCCAACTTCTGTGCTTGTGTTTAATGAGAAGGTTTTCTTTTCAAGTGCCATTGTTGCATTGATCTCTTTCACTATGTTTATAACTTCAACACTAATCAAAGAATGAATGTCATTATTGGTTGTCAAATCAGTGGCGTGTATTTACTTTAATCCTTTATGATGTATTGTTTCTTAAAGAACAAAAAAATGTGCTTTTGTGTCTCCTTTGTTTTATAGTTGCATTACAGATGAAGAGGCTTGTGTGGTTTGTCTTTGCATCTCCTGAATTTACACTAATCAAAGAACGTACTTCTCTCTCCACATAATGCATTCACAATGAGAGCCCTCGAAATCGCCTCTTCTCCCCTTATCTTCTTTGTGTGGGTTCTCTTTGCATTATGGACAAAATCCCTTGCAAATGTATGCATTAAGGTCCTGGTATCATGGTTGCATGATTTTCTTTATTGATTACTTCTTTCCTTTCTCCCTCTCCCTCAATCACACAAACACCCACACATACACAGTCCCTAAAATCAAAATTAACAGTCTCGTCTTATTCTTTTCTTTTTTATTCATCATAGGGGCGAAATTGAGAGAGAACGAGAGAAGGGATTGAGAGAGAGAAATTCAACAAGACAGTGAGGAGAGACGAAGGAAGAGCGAAGCAAAGGTTGAAGATGGTGAAAAGTGGGGCACATACCCCTGTTCTCGAGATTTACATGGATGTTTATCAAAAGTCATCTAAATAAAAGTTTATCAAAGTCTATCAAAGTCTTTACAAAATTTCATTAAAGTTACTAAAAGTCAATAAAGTCTATCAAAGTCTACCAAAGTTTTTAAAAGTTTACAAAAATCTAAAAGTCTCTCTAAAAGTTATCCACTTATAAAAGTAACTAAAAGTCTATTAAAATCTCAATTGAATACACCCCGGAGAATGAAAAATTAATTTGGAACCGGAGAATGAAAAAGCCACAGCATCCTCTCGTAAGCGGGCGACCTTAAAGTAGTCGGACAGTCTAACTATAGATAGCGGTTTGACCAACGAAAAGGCTGAACCATTTACGGCTGAAATTTAGTTCTGGGATTCTTCTTCTTCTTGGTCTCGATTTTCCAATAGATCGTTCAGATTTACCCCGCAAAGATCCCTTTTTTTTTCCAAACCCCGAGAAGGCCTTCGTTGCTTTTCTCCAAAACCGAAGCAATGGAAGACAAGAAGGGACTGTTGATCCTGTTCGCTTCGCAGACCGGGAACGCCATCGACGCAGCAGAACGCGTTGGGCGCGAAGCAGAGCGTAGAGGGTACCCTTGCTCAGTTCTCTCCATGGACGAATTCGACGCGGTAACAGCCCCCACACTTCAATCACTGTGATTCATTCATTCATTCATTGTTCACTCATTGGTTTTGATTCGATTTGCCCCCTTTTGTTGGGTTTCCAAACAGAGTGATTTGCCGAGCGAAGAAAGTGTTGTTTTTGTTGCATCCACTACTGGTCAGGGAGAAAACCCAGATTCTATGAAGGTAGATTTACTTTAAAGCTTCTTGTGATTTGAATTACATTGGGTACTAACCTGGACGGGTTGGCCCAACTGTAATGGTGAGCTTGGGATTCTGCGGGTTAGGCGCAGGTTCCAAGTTCGATTTTTCGCTGCGTCAAGATTGTTCAGGCCACTGCAGTTCGCTTGGCAAAAAAAAAAAAAAAATACATTGGGTAGTGGTGATGGGTTTTTTTGGCGGTTGGTTGCGCATTCTGAATTTTTATGGTGATTTTGTAGGGCTTTTGGAGGTTTCTTCTTCAAAGAAATTTGGGTAATCAATGGCTTGAAAGAGTCCACTATGCAGTGTTTGGACTGGGAGACTCTAGCTACCAGAAATATAATGTAATTATCCATTATGAGCGCGAATTAGGTTCCATGTTTATAATTGGATATCGTTTTTGTACTTGTAGATGTTAGTGCACAATGATTAGCCAATTATGTTAGTTTTCTCTGAAAATGTATGCATTGCCTCATTGTGTTGTTCTCAGTTTGCTGCGAAAAAGCTGGATAAGAGGCTTTTAGATCTTGGGGCGAAGCCAATCATTGAAAGATGTCTCGGAGATGATCAACACCCATCGGGGTAAGTATGTAGTTTAACATTCTATCCCAATGTATTGGAGTACATATATCAAAGATGGATTTGTCTGCTTCTTGCCGTGTGGGATTTCCTTATGTTCCGGTGCAACATTATCAACATGAAGCAAAAATGTATAAATTGTAAGCAGAATTTACGTCAATATCTGAATGGCTGATTTGGATGTTACTATCATTATGCAATACAACAACGAGAACAACTGGAAATGACTTCACCATGTCTACATTATGAAATTTTTTGATTAATAATAGATGAATGATGGGTGTTGATTGCCATCCTTGAAATATGCCTCCTCTTGTCCAACACTTGTGGTTTGTGAAATTTGACCTGAATTAATGATCCAGTCTGAACTCCAATGCATATTCTCATGAAATTAAACCTTTTTCATTCTCTAGTTTCAAAGTAGTCGTAGATGGTAGCTGAGCTGTTGTTTATTCAGTTGATTTATTTTTTTTCTTAATTATTCTGGGTTTAACCGGAAATGTCAAGGCTATTAATCCATTTGGTATGTTGTTAGATTCCTCAGTTTTCGATACTCTTTTCTCTGCCTTAGTGTCAATTACATTAATATTTTTTTAAAAAAAAAAAAACCTTTATGATATGGGCAATGGTTTGCTTAAATGGCATAAACATGTTTCTGTAGGTATGAAGCTGCTCTTGATCCTTGGCTGTCGTCACTTTGGAGTGCATTGAATCAAGTGAATCCTAGAGTCTTCCCAAGTGTCTCAGAATCCACAGATCCTGCTAAGAAAACTTTGGACCTTCCCAAATTTCAAATTGTGTATCACGACGTTGGTGGGATTCACTTGCCAACTCATTCAACTAGCCCAGGTACCTTCACTGATCAGAGTTATTTACATGGAAGAAAATTCAGTAGAAAATTGAAATCGATTCTCTAGTTGTTTGTTGAAAAAGCTGTTTATTTAAGATTGTATCATGGTAGTGGAAACTAAAAATAATGGTATAGCATTTAAAAGTTGGGAAATTCATTGATTTATGATTTTTGTGTTGATTGCAACCTGTAGACTAGAAAATTTGCAATTATTGAGTGTTGTATTGAAAAAAAAAAAAATTTGGTTGGTTGCTTCAGATTGCAAATCTGGGGAGATGCAAATTGGTAGAGCTCGTTCCATGTCCCCTGGAAAATTTGGCCACAATAAAAATATGCCTCACTGCTTCTTACAAATGGTATAGGTAACATGCTTATCATCTGTATCTTGTTTTTGTAAGCTTACCACCTCTTATTCTGTTGATGTTTTATTTTGAATGGTTTGGGCATATATATGACCTATATTATGTTTGTTTATTTAGTATATGATCGCCATATTTCTAATGTGTCTTCTTGCTCAATTTGTTTAGACAAAGAATCAGCTACTAACTAGTGTTGACAGCGGAAGAGATGTGCGCCACTTTGAATTTGAATCTGTCTCATCGGTAAGCCCTGCCCTTGTCAACCCTTGTGAAAGTTTACCACTCTTTTGTACTTTTGTGCATTCACTGCATTGTAGTCATTAATAATCATCTAATTGCTCAGTTGTTCACAGTTTTGTATAATTTATTTTGTCTAATTATTAATTAATTTCTCTTTTTCTCTTTTCTATATTTTAGGCTTTTAAATACCAGGTTGGCGATGTCCTTGAAATTCTTCCTAGTCAAGATCCTGTTGCAGTGGAAGCTTTCATACAACGTTGTAACTTAAATCCTGACCTTTGCATAACAGTAAGCCATTTTATTTCTTTTTTATCAAACTGTTTATGTGTGAACTCTGAAGGAAGGTCATGTACATTACATTTATGTCTTATTCTATTCTTTTCCATGTAGTTGATGCTCTCATAGACCATGGATATAGCTTCAACTTTCAATTTCAAAATCAGATGAAGGTGTCCCAGTTGACTTGGTTGCACTTGCTACTTATATATGTTGCTCGAATCAAATTTATTAACACTTAACCAATCTTTTCTTGGCGGGCTCAAATGGCTATTCTTCACTGTTGTTGGTCTGAAAGTTTTTTCATTTTCTTTTTTTTTTTTTAAATCTTTTTGAATTTTATGTTGGTCTGAGGCTATGTTGTGTTTTCAGTGCTGGAGGAAATTATCTTAATTACTTTACCATTATTTTGTTATGTAACCCTTGCAATTAATTTTGGAAGTATTTTCTCATGGATTTTGAACTAAAAAGTAATAAAGAATAATCGAGGCAACCCCATAACACCTAGAACGTGGCACATGAAATCCTCCAATTGAATAAGCAATTTTAATCTTTCTATTGACTGCTACATTTTATATTTTTCAGATGCCGTTTCTTTCTTCTTCTTTTTTCCCTGTGAGGAAGTGCTCCAGTAGCACTTTTCTTCACATCTCAAGTGTTGATATTAGCTCTTATGTTCTATTTCTTATTGTTCGATGAACATGAATTGTCATCATCATCATGCATCTTGGACTTCAAATTGTATATGATCGTCAATTTCTTTTTTATAGGGGAGATTGAAGCGAAATAGCTATTAAACGATAATTTTGGTTTACTAAAGCTATTGACATATTGTTTTAGCTTCAGTGGAAACACACTTCTTTTCCTCCGGATTCGATAAAATAGAAATGGAGAACAAAGTAACTAGAAATTTTTTTAGAACCCCCTCCTCTTTTCTAGAAGGGTCATCTAGCTCTCCCTGAAAAGGAGGATCATCATCTTGCATCTTGGACTTCAAATTGTATATACTATTAGCTTTGATTTTATAATTCATTATTTTTTTTTTTTCTGTTTCTTATCAGGTTGAACCAAATGGTAACAAGAACGGCTTTGTTAATTCACTTGGAAATGCCTCGAGGAGTCCAGTTAAACTAAGAACCTTTGTGGAAACGACAATGGATGTGGCATCAGCTTCCCCTCGGCGTTATTTTTTTGAGGCAAGAATGTCGTATGCTCAAAGTTTAAAAATTAGGTTCTGTTGTTGGTTAAACTAGTTAGTCATATTGATTGATTTCCTTGCTATCATTCAATGCCTTAGTATTAAGGAATAGCCTTTTGGCCAATGGATTTGATGATTGATTTTTGTCAATATGCATTTTTCCTTTGGCTGTTTCCCATTATTCATCCAATCTAAAAGCTCCATTTAGAAATTTTAAGATTTATGTTTGTTTTGTGGCAAGAAAGTGAGTGAGTAGGGATCCTTGTTTAATGAGAAGCTCTTTCAGGCTGCGCCTTTTGTTACTTAATGTTAGGTCTTTGTTTGAAGTAAGAGTGATAAAAGTTATATGCTGAGACTCCATCTATGATGCAACTAATAAATTCTAAAATTCAGGTCATGAGTTTCTTTGCAAAAGCTGAACATGAAAAGGAAAGGCTTGAATATTTTGCATCGCCAGAAGGAAGGGACGACCTATACCAATACAACCAGAAGGAGCGACGAACTGTTTTAGAGGTGAATTAGTGTGATTTATGTTTATGTTATCTTGCGCATTTCGGTTTCTTGCGCCACATATTCCTGCATGCGTATCAACATTATCGTTGTCCAATGATCAGAATAGAATTACAGAAATGTTCCTATTGAAGGAGTCGATGCAATTATAGTCTTTATACTATTTTGTTTGGTATTTAGTCTTTATACTATTCAATTATTCATGCGGCACTCGCCTCCTCTATTTTCTTGTGTTTTTTTTTTTGCTACTGGAGTTGATAATTAGAGCATATGCTTCAGGTATTGGAGGACTTCCCCTCAGTGGAAATGCCATTTGAATGGCTAGTGCAGCTGGTGCCTCCACTGAGAACCAGAGCATTCTCTATTTCTTCCTCCCCTTCTGCTCACCCCAATCAAGTGCACTTGACAGTGAGTGTGGTGTCATGGATGACACCTTACAAGAGAAAGCGCTTCGGTCTATGCTCAACATGGTTAGCTGGACTTGAACCTCGAAAGAGTATGGATACGTACCATAAACTTGACAATTCCATTGAAATAGCACCATTTACTTAACATTTATTTACTTAAATCTGATTTGCAGGGTTTAATATTCCTGTGTGGTTTCATCAAGGCATGCTTCCTCCACCATCACCTTCACTCCCCCTCATTCTGATTGGGCCTGGAACCGGGTGTGCACCTTTTCGGGGAATTGTCGCAGAAAGAGCAGAACAAAGTGCTTCGGGCCCAACCGCTCCAATAATTTTCTTCTTTGGTTGCAGGAATGAGAAAGATTTCCTATATCGAGATTTTTGGTTGTCGCATACGCAGACTAGTGGGGTACTTTCTGAAGAAAATGGAGGAGGCTTCTTGTTGCCTTTTCAAGGACCCAGCCGCAGAAGGTTTATGTGCAACATAAGATGGAGGAAGAGAGCCAAAGGGTTTGGAGTCTGATGACCGCTGGAGCTGCTGTATACGTCGCGGGGTCTTCAACGAAAATGCCAGCAGATGTTTTATCTTCTTTTGGGAAAATAGTCTCAAAGGAGGGTGGGGTTCCTAAGGAATCCGCTTTAAGGTGGCTGAGCATGTTGGAGAAGGCTGGAAAGTACCATGTGGAGGCTTGGTCATGACTTTCCATGGGACATTTGCTTATTGTCTGAGAAATGATTGTGAAACTTAAGTATTAGAAGCATAGCTTGGCACAATTGATTCTGCTCAAGATGAGTTTATCTGATAGTCATTCTTGTATGGAAACACAATGTAATTGTATCATCTTTGAGAACTTAAAATTATTCATTTTTTTCTTTTCATTTATAGATCAATAAGATTCATCAGAGTTCTCTCTCTCAGAGCAGCAAAATCTTATCTATAGACACTTGTGCATTTATTTGGTACAACAAAGGTTGGAACTTCATTAGTAAAACCCAACCAACATTCAAGCTTACAAACTTTTGGTTTCTTCTACCTTCAGCTTCAGGAACAGTCGAGGACGCGACTGATATGCCGCGGTTTGGGACTTACATGTATCTAGGGGGAAAAAAATTAAAATGAGAGAACTTTATATGTACATCAACAACTTAGTCTACAACATGAAGAGCAACAGATGCAGCTCTAGATCAAGTTCCCTCACTGCACTACCATTAGTGGTAGTTCAATCTCTAGTCTGATTAATAGACTAGTGATGAACTAAATTAGCACAAAAAAGATCTCAAGCAGATGGTGCTTCTGATGGAGTACATGATGCAGCTCTCACTTGAATTCTGCTCATGCTTAGTTCCATACTTCTGTGAACCATGTCTCGCAGCAACCTCTTAGCAGTTTCAGCGGCTTTGTCTGCTCCATCTACCCGGGTTGCAATGTCGTACACGATACTCTCTAACACAGCCGATGGTAACTTCTTCTCTGAAGGTGAATCTCTGAGCAAGTCGAGAAGTGTTCTCGCTCTCTCTTGAGCTGTAGGTGTGCCCTCAGCAGTTAGTCTGAGAAGGCCAGGGATGGCACCTTCTTTAAGGATGAGTTCTCTATATTTGCTTCGGCAACTCTGACATAAGGATAGCAGAATCCCAACAGCGTGTTCTGTGCTGACAAGAGAACCATCTTCGACAGTCTCAACAATCGTAAGAATTCCACCCTCCGAATCTGAAATTGCCACTTGACCTTCGACGAAATTGGATAGAATTTCAAGAAGGGCAGTAGTTTTCTCAGCAAATTTTGAGTATTTCTTGCACTCTTTCAGGAGGCTAAGGAGAGGGGGAACTGCTCCGGCGGCTACAATGGGAGTCAGATTTCCTGTACAGGTAGAGAGGTTATAAAGAGCTGTAACGGCATCAACTTTTCCTTGGACAGTGCCTGAGCTGAGGATCTGTACCAGAAGGGGAGCAGCACCCGAAGCAGCAATCACTGGTTTATTAGAAGCTGAGGCTGAGAGTGTTAGAATTGCCGCAGTCGCCAACTCTCTTAAACTACCATTCTGAAATGTTAGGAGCCCTACAAGTGGAGGTACCGCGCCTGATGCTACTATCTTGACCTTGTTTCTGAGAAAATTGGAAAGGAAAACGAAGTTGATGAATAAAAACTACCCGAAAGACAAACCGCGACAAAAAAAAAAAAAAAAAAAAAAAAAACCAAAGCAATTGATTGAAGTAGTGAGAAAAAAATGGATTCATCAGTTCAATATCTAATCTAATAGTCAGCAGAAGAGTTAATATACAGTTCCAAATGAACCTTAAATACCGATCACCCCTAAGAGAGCTTTTATCGAAAGAGATGATCCATATGCTTATGTTCAATAAAGGTTATGTTTTCCCAAATTGAACCTCAAATTCCATCTGATCAATTTAGATGAAAAAAAAATCCAAACTTTGGACTGAAACAGCTAATCTCAGCTACAATTTATGTGTTTCCATATTGTTTAAATTGAAACAAGTCCAAAGCTAATTCCTACATAAATCCACAACTGAGGAAACTCAATGAATGAAACATAGACTAGCAACCCCTAAATTACTTGGGTTCGGCTACACAGATCAAACTCTTTCACAGCACTCAATTACATGCAATTGACTGTGTCGTGTGCTTTCCAAATCCTCTAAATTCTTTCTAATCAATGCGTCCCAAGTTATAGCTTTTGTCTACCCCTACAATGCCGAATTTTTACATAGACTAGCAACCCCAACACAGAACTCAGAAACACATCAAGAACACTTTTTTTTTATTTCACTTTCATCGAATCACCAACCAATTAAACCTAACCTTACTGAAATCAATCATTGAATCCATTCATGAGCCGCCTAAAACAATCAATCCACACACAAAAAATAAAATAAAAATAAAAAAAATCCTAACTTGCTCACTCAGACACAAATCATTAAACCTAACCTCTCGTTGCGAACAGCGAGATTGAGGAGAGCGAGCAGAGCGGCCTCTCTGGCATCGAGATTCGAGGAGGAGAGCATCGAAACGAGAGGCTGAACGACTCCGGCGACAGCGAAGTTGGAGCGGGTCTTGATGGAGGACTTGGCGAGCTTCCTGATGTCCTTGGCGGCCTGAATCTTGGCCTCCAAATCACCGTCGCCATTGTTGAGCTTCTGAGAGAGGTCTTGAATTAGGGCTTGCTTTCTCAGATTCCACGACGAAGACGAACACGATTGTTGTTGTTGTTCGGAATCGAATCCCATTTGAATGACCAATCGAACAACCACCAAACTTACTCGACTAACAACAACAACAACAACAACAACTAGCGTTGCGTGTTGTGTTATGTAGTGTTGTTGCTTCTTCATCTCATTCAATAGTCTCTCATACAGAGAGACTCTGAGTGAGCTGCCGCGAGGATCACGTGTAGATCACGTGCTTTTGCACTGTCATTTGCCTTCCAATCATTTTTTTTTTTTGGAGTGTATGAACAAGTTATAGTTTTTTTTTTTTTTTGTGGGAACTTGAAAAATAGTAAGGATAATTTTTTTTTAAAAGTAATTTCTTTTGGCGAGTGTCGGGTTGAGAACGTTTCTTTTATAAAATAGTCAGAAAAATTAGACATTTCGATGTTGAAAAAAATAATAATAAGATTATATATTTTTGAAGAATTAATTGCGATATAATAAAACATTCGAATTATATAATTTTTTGAGAATTTTAGTAATTTATTTAAAGACGATAACCTCTTGCATATATCTTACAATAAGATAAAAAGAGAATGCAATTTAGAAAGATGGTAAATGGGTAACACAATCCACAAATTAACGTAAATAACACTCAGAGAGACGAGCTACAACGGCATGTGAAAAAAAATTAGAGTTCTAGTTTTCATAATTTTTCTTTCTTTTTCTTCTTTTTTTGGTCCATAAATTTTTCTTTTCATGATTCAACTTTGTTGGTATTTTTGATAAAAGACAACTCATTATCCAACAAAATTACATTAGAAGACTGAATCTTAAACCTCATCTATAGGTAACTATATAGCAAATCAATAAGCTCAACTTTGTAGGTATCGATTTGCTTCTTACCTATCTCTTAAGTTATTAAGATGATCATTAATTATGAGAGATTCTTTAACAATGTATTCTTTTAAAGCTCAAAGAAATATCTCAATCACTTCATTAACTATACATAGCAAATCGTGATTGTGAGAGATGAAAGGAACTTAAATAATTGTGAAAAAACAATTTTGGACAAGTAGTCGTGGGAAGCATCGGTGTCATTGGCAATGCAATAAAAGATCCTCATTAACGTGATATGTGTCTTATATGTACTAAAAAGTTCATAAGTACATAAGGACCTCCATAGTCACAATTCAGGTTTCATTAATCCAGGCGGGTTGGCCCAACGATAAGAGTACTGAGCTTAAGATATTGTGCGGGTTAAGCATATAGTCCCAAGTTCAATTCAAGTCGATTGCACTAAAGCCTCGTAAAAATAATCATGCTCGTTTAATACCCATAAATATAAAGCAATTCAGGTCGCGTTGCTAGTCGGAGTAATCTAATATTGTAGACTTTGATTGAATGCCTCAATACTGTATAATTGTATCAGTGTGATGACAGACTCCAACAATATAACTATTTGTCACCAAAAAAATGCACCAATACTTAATATGGTGATAAACCTGGGAATCTAAAGGTTTAATTAAGTTACAACCACTAAAAAAAAGGTTCAATTAAGCTAATTTCTCATTTAATACCAATGTCACCAATTGGTTACTTTCTATGCCTTATCCAAAACACCACTGCAATAAAGACCCAATAGAAACTCGTCACATGTTCATCAATCACGTGGATTTGTTCATATGTATAATAATCATGATCAGGAATCCCACATAGCACGTAATGGTGACTAATAAAATGCTTTGCTGTGATTAATTGGTGTGGCATTCAACCGTTTTCAGCGACAAAGTTTCATTAAAGCTAAGATTAGTCACAGGTCTGGCTTGTGGAGACTTTGAAGATGGTAGAAGAAATGCGAATTTAGAGGTGTCAAAGTATTCTTCAAGACCAAAAGAATAATTAACCATGACCAGTGATTTATGGTTGATCAACTAGTAGTCTAGTATTCTAGTAAATCAAAGTGATGAAACCAAGAAGTTCATCAAGCACAAATGGCCCACCATAAAATGAACAACATCAGTGCCGTGAAGAATCAGAGATGAACAGTGATGTACACCTTTCTACGTGGCCAAAGACTACTGAGTAGCTTCAACATCAGAAATAGAGACTCGGCCAAAGTTTTGAAACACTTGCCTCTGTGAGCATTAGAATTGAATTTTGTTTTGTATGTATATAATGCTGAGTACTTATGCTTTGCTTAAGTAAACTAAGTACTTATAAAAAAACAAAAATAGTTGTGAAAAATCATACTTTCAGTAATTTTAGGTAATTCAAAAGAAGTTTTGGACGCTATATATATCAACCAATCGCAAAAATACCAATCCCTATACAAATGACATAAAAGTTGCTTATGACCACAACAGCTGTATGTATATTCTGTCATTGTAGCAAAGAGGCACAATATATCTTGTATGCTTAAAAGATAAAAAAGAGCCTCAAAGCCAAAGGGACTTAAAGTCATATATTTGGGGCAGCCAAAGACTTGGGAAAGGGCCCTGCATTCTTAAAATGCAAGTACAAAGTAATTAGTGAATACATCAACAACAACAACAACATAACCTCAATCCCAAATTAACTGGGGTCGGCTAAAAGTAATTAGTGAATAAATATATAAAAATGAACTCAATGTGGACTCTATAACAATGAATGTTAATCAGTACATGTAAGGGATGCGATACATATATTATTCTGCCATCAAAATTTAATTTACAACAAGAAAGAAACTGTAAAGGGAAAGGAATGGAGAAACCCACTTCAAATCTTACCCTCAAAAGTCCTCACAGACCTCAATTTATTAAAAAAAACAAAAAGAAAACTTTTTGGAGAAAGAACAAGAAGCAAGAAAAACCTTGCGCAGACCTCCCCGGAAAATAAAACGTTCAATATATTACCAATCACAAGTGAAATGAAATGATCTCCGATCCACCATAGGAATATTAGAGACGGTGCCGTCTTCTATATATTTACACTCTCCAATAAGGCAGATATCTCGTGCTCTTCCTAATCGATGTTTGCTGTCGAATAAAGTTGCCTCTAAATGTCAGAGGTTGATCTATATTCAATGCTTTCATGGGTCTCCTCAAAAATAAGTTTTTTCATTAGTTCCAGTTGATCTGAGCAAGTTGTGGCTGCTGATAAAGTGAAGGTGGGGATCCTACCATTTCAAGAAGGGGGGAAGCCATTGTTTGGGATGGTTGCGGGAATGGATGAATTGATGCTGCAGCCACCGACTGAGCAGGATATAATCCAGCAAAAACACCATGGCCAGGTTGTGTTGGCACAAATGCTACATGCTGTCCCTGAGGGGGGAGGTTATAGAAAGAACCAGCAGGCAACCCAGGAATTTCTCGGCCAGGTGTAGGGATCCACATGGTTGAACCTTCAGTCTGCAACATTGGTTATAAACAGTTGTTATCTGCAACTTCAAATGTCGATGTAATGATATTCTACACGGTAAACTTGCAAGATAAATAATTAACTTTTCATGATTGATTCATAACGATCAAGTAGTAGTCCCACAAAAAGACATATACAGATAAATAGATTCTTTTTTGCTAATCAAATAGAATAAGATCTTCATTAGGATCGCACCCTTCAAACGCGTAATGATTATGGAAGACAAATAAACACACATGTGCTTCTTTGTTGTTAAAGGAAATTTTGATTAGAACAGTTCGACAAAAATACTTGGCAGTGAAAGACATGAACATAGAGAAACCCTGAAAGTGAGAACATTTTTTTTTCGAAAAATAAAAGGTACCTGATGCCCATTGGCGTAGACATTATTTTCCTTGAACTGTGACGTCATAAGTTCCTCATCGCCATTTAAATTTGTGATTGCAGTGTTAATAGTACTGTAACCAGATGACAAGGCGTTGTAATGTCCAAAGTTCGCTGGCATTGAGTTGCCCAAATTGGTTCCAGGCTTGCACTGTGGAGCAGGAAATTCAACACCTGTAGCGGTTGTTCCCAGAGGAGCTGGATAAACATTCGCTGCTGGCAGTTGCTGAGGGAAAGAAGTGTTGCTCAAAAAATGGTGAATAATTGGTGAAGGTAAAAATAATGGGGAGTAGAATTGATTATAGGGAAGGTAATTAGGAGGATAATGGGATATAAACCCAGCAGGCTGCTGGAAAATTGGACCCGACTGCTGGCTCATAGAAACAGGGCTCTGCATGATTCCAACAGTTTGTGGCACATGAGAAGTTGGACTTGCATTAGAGAGGACCATAGAATTCCCATTCTGCAGTTTGACATACATATACATAATACATCAGATGTTTGAAACACTAACATTTGGCAAAATTATTGGAGTCCATAGGACATACAAGGAGATCTGTGTGCATGCATCTTAACACATAATCCAACTGATTTTAACAACAGCATATCAAACGTGGGTCAAAAGCATAAGCCAGTCGCCTCACAAAAACAAAAGCATAGCAGTAACAGCATTTGAAGAAGTATATAATGTATAACATATTACAGAAGAAAGCCCCTTGTAAGAGTACATGATACACTATCATTAGTTCTGCAGAAAATTTGTAAGAGCCCAACGAAATGTAAAAAAGCCATCCCCCAGTCCTTAAGGAAATTAGGATCAGGTTTAGTTGCTGCGCTAGTAAAGCATCACAGAAATCGAACATATATTGTGAATCACAAAATTATCTATAACATGAGATGTCCATTCTTTTCTTTTCTTTTCTTTTTTTTCGTATTTTGAGATGTCCATTTTTCAAGTGTAAGCGTAATTCTTTTATAAGAAGCTTACTCTAATACATGCAACAAGATCTTACAGGTACAAAAGCACACAACACAGAGTTCAAGAACATGAACACGAGGAATTTGAAATGTTCATTTTGCAACCACAATTCAAATCTTTAGACAAAAACAAAAACTTTTATTAATATTAATATTACGAAAGGTATCAAAATAATGTGCAAACCTCATGAGAAGACAAGCCAGATTGAGTGGATAATACAGTGACGTTGCCATTATACTTGTTTGCAGCTCCTGGTACAAGCAAGGGAGAGAAGCGACCATCAATGCCTGCTCCAGGTGGTATAATTGGGTATAATAGTTTGCAGATGGATCAAATGATTGCTGGACCTGACATTCCATTTCATAAAAGATCACAAGATAAAATAGACTATAAGATTTCGCTAAAGGTGGATATAAGATACTCCAAAGCATTCTAGTGAGATACGAAGAATCCTTGCCAAAGGCAAAGTTGGGAGTTTAACTCATGTTGGAGGAGGCAAGAGTGTTGTAATTAATTTGGTTTCTTATAAAATCTATAAACATATTCCAAACGGATATTTAAGCAGGAGAAATGACAAGACTAAGATAAACATATGATGATCTAATACAAGAAAAGGAGGTTAAAAAGAATCTTACAGCAAAGTTTGGGTGGTGGGAATCATCACGTGCCAGTGTCTCAGATATATCAATTGGTGCATGCTGGTTCCCTAGCACAGGGGGCATCGATCCAAAATTAGCATGACTAGGAGCAGTCTGAACAACTGAGTATTGAGGACCATCTGGAGGCAAGACTCTGTTTAATTTGTTGTGATCATGCTCAGGGACGGTATTTAAAGATTCATCATTCTCTAAATCTTCCGGTGAAAATCTATCCGACCCATACTTGGGTGATTCATGATGATCAGAATAATCTCCTTCTTGAACAGTTGGGGATGCAGTTTGATTACTGTAGCCATTAAATGATTGGTCATTTTCAGTGCAATAAAAAAAAATTCAAGAGTTAATATTTCAATGAAAAAAGTCAAAAACATTAAAACTTCAATAACACAGGCAAATATTTATTATTTATCATGTAATTATATAAAAAAGTATAAGTGTTACAATCCTCCATTTATAGAAGATGCCAACCAGATGAAACTGCATATAGAGAATCATTACTGATCTATCCAAAGGAGACATATAATTCAACAGAATACAATAATATTTGGCATATTATACGAGTAAAATATAGAAGGTTACTCCACTTGACCAGATGGCATCAAATTTAACTCAATGAATTTTTTTGATTCTTTGTCAGTCATCAAATGTAGAATATCCTTAGAACACAATGTTCTGTAAGCAGCATGTAAGGTCCACACTACACAACTCAAAACTTTCTTCACATGGGAAGTTGCTATCAGACAATTGAGGAACTGTTTCTTATCAGCACAATGAGGAAGGGTAATATGTTGCCTGACTGAGACTGAAATCTCATAAGTTGCATAAATATCGCTTATATTGGATAACATGACTCAAACTAATTCTAAAAGAATAGTAATTATATTAACCCTCACAGACCTTGAGGACGTCTCTTCAACAGCATTTTCTTTCTCCTGCAAGCCCTCAGATAAACCAGTAGAGTTCCTGTCACCATCAGAACCACCAGTGTAGTTTGTGCAGAGTTCAAAATAAGCACCAAAACTTCCAAAACTCAAGCCACTTCTCTCTGCTGCAGGAACATGAATGTGACTGGAACAATTACATGCTGACCTTTAGAGAAATGCAACTCTTCTACCTTCTTCAGGTTCATAGGTGCTTCAGCTGAAGTGGAAGCATTCTTTGTATATTCCAACCAGTCAATGCTTTCAACAGCGACGGGTGCCACAGTTTCAGAGGTGCCGACAGTTCCATAAGGTAGTATATGATTTGATGCTGTTGGTTTTGGCTCCTGCTCCTTACTGGAGCCCCTTGCTGAAAAGAAAACAGAAGTTTAAACAGTTAAGTATCCAAATTTATTTAAAATAGAAATAAGAAGGCTAAGAAATTAAATGCTAAAACTTGGATTGGCCTGAACAGATTCTGAATTAAGTACAAAATAATATATTACCTTTCTGAGAGCCAATAAGCTGTTGTGTCTGAGTCGGACTACCATAATTAGATGAAGGCCTGCTAGAAGAGTTGCGATGAGCAGATGGCAATAAAGTTTGCGATGGCTCAGAGAGTATGTCTTTTTCGACTACCTTGCATTCACTTGGCATCTTTCCTTTCATGAAACGACAATCGGTTCCTGCAGCTGCTTTTCCATTTGTGGCCAAAGGCAACTCTGTGTTGGTTAAATTACAAGAAGCAATTTTTTTCTTTCGATTGAGGTTTGAAAGTTCCTGAGGGGCAAGAGATCCACTTTCATGTACTTCTGGAGCATTAGAGTCAACAATCGATTGGGTTCCTACTTCGCCTTTATTTATATTTGCAGCACTAGGACCCAATGAATCCAGAGAAGGGACAAGCTTAGAATCTGTAGACGAGGAATAAATTCCTGATATAGTTGAAGGCACAAACAGAGAGTTAGAAATATGTGTGCCCCACCCAGGTGGAATACTAATTACACAAAATGAGTTGCAAGCACCAAAAAGTAAAGGAAGCATATTACCTAATTTATTGATACCAGCTGCCAATATTCCTTCGTGAATGCTGCTACCTCTTTCTGCAGGTAATGTTGAGACAAGTCTATGACCAGAATCTTCACATGCGACATTTGTTGGTCCATTGACAGACAACGAGCTGCAAGACAAATGCTCAATCAGACATTGCATTCAGCATATCCCAGACAGCTAACCACCAATCACCACCAACACTAAATAGTACTTTCTGTCTATAGATTCAATGAAGAGGAACAATCATGAAATGCCAAAATTTAGAAACAGGCGGCAAGAGAATAAACACCTTGGTGTAAGAGCTTCCTCTTTCCCTTTTGTTTCTTCATAGGCAGATAATGAAGACAACATTGAGTTTTTCTCTTTGATTGGATGGACTCCATTTGGCTTCCCAACAATAGAAGTCCCTCCATCGCCAGCTTCTGGAAAAAGGAGGACAAAAGAGGATGGTGAAGCTGATAATAAAGTATATACGTGTCAATAACTTGGACAGTAATACAAATAATTGTCCCGGTGACTTCAATCGAATATGCTTAAACCATGCCAGCTATTGTCCAAACTAACTTTACGGTGACATGAAACTAGATGAGAAAAATAATTGCATTATGATTATAACCTGGATGAAGGTGATTTTCAAACTAGTCCTCGAGTAAATAATAAAACAACTTTTCCATATGGAATGTCATGATTCATTTGTACAATTAAGTCATGCAGCACAAATGCAGCAGCACTAAATTCAATTAAAAGGAAAGATATGCCAAATATTGAAACAACAGTGCAGTTGATTATGCAGCAATCAAGAGAAACAAAAGAAGATGAACAGTTGCCAAAGAAAGGGTTCACATCACTCAATAATTAATATGTTAAAGTGTATCGAATAAAATACGATGCATTCTACCATTTGCTATGTAGCGAGAAGAATAGTTTCGCTGACCAACCCTAGTCGTTCGCCCCTGCGTGCCTGATCTCTGTCTAGAATCTGCAGTCTCTCCGTTGCTAATGTTCTGTAAACAACGTAAACATAAAAATTAATTGGTTTGGAAAAATACAGCAATATATGATGTTTAATCACTAATAACTATGGCATCATTAGCTTATTATAAAATGACATCATATGAAAGAAGATTAATGATGCATGATTAATCAAAACCATTATATGCTCGAAAATGCAATAAAGATCTAAGGAAAGAGCATTGCCTCTTTTCTCTTGTCGCGTTTCCTTTTGACTTCGTGAAAAGTATCTGCAGAATCAAACGTGAATCTGTTATACCACGTGCGAATCATGAGTCGAATAGCACACGACATGATATGTCATTAGAATATCTCATATCAAACTTCTACACTTCAAAAAGTATACGCGCGTAAAATACTAAAATGTAGAAATAGTTAAAATACAGATAGGTCACAGAAATGCTATTAATAAACATGTATTGCACCAACATTTCCCCGATCTTGATTTCGCGCCATAGAAAGACCAGAGGCACCAACTGTGTATAAATTACAGTAACTTTTGCAACTGACCTTGAAAATACTAATAATCTCCGATGTTCAATTGAGAAATACACAGAAACAACATTATGAAATATCTGATAAAGAGTATACTGTTATGTATTGGTTTCAAAGTATCAAAAGATTCAACTTGAACAGATTCTTTATATATATCAGTAGGAATAGTTAGACCAAAGAGGCGGCTACATGGATCAAACTTTTCCATTGTGCTCGATTGAGTACAATTGATGGTGAGTTTTCCAGACCATTCAAATCCCTCCCAATTAATGCATAACTTCAGTTTAACTATTCCCACGAGGCTATGTTGTTGTTGTATATATATAGTAGGAATCCAGGCGAGTCTGAGTATTCCCACGAGCGTAACTCACACAATCCCAAACTCGACCATACCATTTGAACAGATTCTATAAGCGAAGATGATAGCGTAAATCTCATCGTCTTAACAAGAAAATGAGAAAAGCAGAAAAGCGAAGCGAAGGAGACCTTGAGAGAGGAGGTTGTGAGCGGTGTCGTTGGGATCCATGGAACATTCTCGGAGCATAGCGTAAATCTCATCGTCGCTGTGGTTCCCAGTGATTTCTTTGATGTTCTGTATGGTTTTGCGGATACTGTTGGGAATCGAAACCCTCGAAAGGCTGCTCATTTTTTGTTGCTCGGAGAAGAGCAGACAACTAACTGCGAACCAAACCAAGCTGTACCTGCTGCTGCTGCTGCTGACTCAATTTGAGGGGTTTTCAAAGTGTGAATGTGTTGTGCGCGTTTGGACAGCCAGCCACCCCTCGTAGTTGTAATTGGAAAGCTTTGTTTGGGTTTTGGTTTTTGGTTTTTGAGAGCGATGTTGGTCGACCTCCTTTTCTTTTTTTTGGCGTCGCTCGGGTCAGGTGTACTTCTACCAATGCATTTGTGAAGAGATCCGTCATACATCAATTGTTAAAAGACAAATTTAAAGCCCCGATATGTAACTTTTGTTGTCCATATTTAAATTTAGATGAATTCAAGGTTCAAAACTTGACTTCGCTTATTTAAAATTTATAATTAATTGAATAAGTTAACTTGGATGATAAAATTTAACAAAATTGTTGATGCTAGAAATATACTTAATCATGCAACAATGTATAAAACCCATGTCACTGAAGGATATTTCGAATTTTAAGTATATTTTTAGCAGAAGTTTTAGTCGAAGTTTTAATTGAAGTTTTAGTTAAAATCTGCTCAACTTCTAAGAAACACAACATTTTTAATTCATGTTTTATTAACTTTCATCGATGTTTTTGAAGTTTGGTTGAAGTTAGCCGAAGTTGAATCGAATTTTTACAATTTTTCTATTGCCTCTTAAATTCATTTTGCTCACCTCAAAATCGATTAACTTCGCCTAAACTTCGACGAAGTTTGTCGATTTTTTAAACCTTGAATAAATTAGTGGTGTAGGAATGCTAACTTCATCTAAATATAGTTCAAAATAAAGAGTACATGTGTATGTATAAGGTATATAAAGGTAAGTTGAATTGGATTGTGGATTGACTTCGCGGATTAAGGTGTGTGATCTACAATTTAATTCAATCCACATGATTTGTAACTTTTGCAATTCAATTAAATTTAACAAATTCAAATTATGAGCTAAACGGTCCAGATCAAATTGAATATGTGAATTCGCGGATTTCATGGACACCCCTAATTTGGAGTAGACTTTGTTGTAAGAGTCTCGAAGTCAAAACCACACTTAATGAAAATGGAATTCAAATGCCACACGGACTAACCAATTTAATTGAATAATAATAATAATAAAAAAGTTGGGTCGGGCGGGCGGTTCAGTCAGCCCGGTCTATTACTTCCGCAGTAGGGTTCTGCAACACAAGTCCAAGAGGTTTTAGAATCAGAGCTCATTCTTCTACTCTGCAACTCTTCAATGGCGGCAACTTCATCCAACAAGAAGAAAGGCGGGAAGAAGCCAACGCTTCCACCAAAGAAGAAGCAAAAGAAGGACGTTTCAGCACCAAAACCTTCAAAAGCGTTCGACCTGCTATCAGATTCCGACGAACCGAACGAAGTTGAAGAACAAGAAATAGATTCAGAAGAAGAGGTTTCTGGTTCAGAAATATCTTCAGATGGAGAGGACTACGCCTTCAAAGACGATTTCCTTCAAAGAAGCGACGAAGACGATGACAATGACGATGCTCACGAAGGTAAACTAGTTTTTGTGTGTTTTTGTGGTTTTCGAAGTTAGGTTTTCGATGAATCGATGTTCGTGTTGTTGTTGTTGTGCAGGTGAGGATTCGGATTCGGATTCGGACTCGGATGAGTCTGATATCGAGGAGAAATCGAGAGCTATTGACGAGGAAAGAGCGAGAGTTGAAGAGGAAGCTGGGGCGGAGCTGCAGCTCAACATCAAAGAGGAATCTGACGAGTTTCGGTTGCCATCGAAGGAGGTTTGGATGAGTTTTGTTGTTTTTTGCCAATTTTTTGACTGGTGAAATGATTTGCATAGTTTGTGTTCCAATTTTTGGTTCTTTCAATGAAATTTAGGAGCTTGAACAAGATGCACTGATGCCGCCCGATCTTTCGAGCCTCCAGAGAAGGATCAAAGAGAGTGAGAATGCATTTGTTTAGTTTGTACTTGTGTTCAGTTTCTACTTTATGCATTGATGCGTAATTTCAACACAAGTGAAGTGACCAAGTATTTTGTTCCCCCATCTCATTCCTATAATTAGTTGTTCGAGTGCTTTCGAATTTCAAGTCCTTGAGGCAAGAAGGAGTTTCAAGAAAGGAATATACAGACCAACTTAAAAGGGACTTGGGGTCTTACTATGGTTACAACGAATTCCTTATCGGAGTATTAGTAGAGGTAGATACATGTAGTTCTAAATCATAATCTTAATATGTAGATTCGTTATTTCTCGATTGCCACATTTCTGAATTATTTGCCTATTTCTCATCACAGATGTTTCCTGCTGTTGAGCTTGTAGAGCTTGTTGAAGCTTTTGAAAAGCCTCGGCCTATTTGCCTTAGGACAAACACGTTAAAGGTGGAAAACAGGGGAATTTTAGATTCTTGTGTTTTATTGTCATGACCTTAAAAATGTGTAAATCATGTTCTATTCCTTGCAGACTCGCAGACGTGATCTGGCGGACGTTTTGTTGAATAGAGGGGTAAACCTCGATCCGTTGAGCAAGTGGTCAAAGGTAAAAGGAAATAAAAGAAGCTCTTTGTTTGCTTGGAATTTTCATAATCACTTTTTTTGACGTTTTTTTTTTTTTGTTGAATCTGCATTATTGGTACTGTTCTCTTGTCAAAGTAAACTTCAAATGGCCTTGTCGTATGCTGGCAGGTTGGACTGGTTGTATATGATTCACAAGTACCTATTGGGGCTACTCCTGAATACATGGCTGGTTATTACATGGTACATTTTCTTCAATGTTTTGGTTTCAGATATGTTATTAAATTATCTTGATAATAGAAAGAAAATGAGTTTTCAGTCCTGTTTGCATCTCAGAAGGTTTTGCACTTTAAATATATTTGTGAAGAATTTTATTTTGTTCATGTCGTTTCTTGATCTCTTTAAGCATTTGTACATATTGAGCTTGGGATTTTTATTTTCGTTTCTTATTTTTGTGTACAGCTTCAAAGTGCGAGTTCCTTTTTGCCCGTAATGGCCCTTGCTCCCCAGGAGAAGGAGCGAGTAGTGGATATGGCGTAAGTTTATTGCACCCCCCTCTTACACAAACAATTTGCTGTTCAGGAATGTATTAAATTGCTAATTCTGTATTTTTTCTTGCCTTTAAGTATTTTTGACTCTAATTGTTGTATCAAATGGATGTTCACAATTGGAAGTTACCCTGTCAAATGACAATCCAAGTTGTAACTTATAACTGCTCTTTGTGAAGCTGGAGCATGCGGTGGAAACTCCTCGAGTATTGGAACATGTGATGGAATGAAATCCCTTTAATATTGGAACTTGTGGTGGTAGCCCTTGATAATTTATTGTTGTTTATGTGATAACCTTGTCTTCATACTTCATGTTCGCTTGTCATTGGAAATAACTATTTGTGGAATAATGTAAAATAAATAGAGTTAAGAATAGTGAGAACTTATGTAGCTGCAAACCTTTACAACAAAGCCTCAGTCCCAAATTAATTGGGGTTGGCTACATGGATCAAACTCTTCCATTGTGCTCGATTTAGTGCAATTGATGGCAAGCTTTCCAAACCATTCAAATCCCTCTTAATTAATGCGTCCCAAGTAAACTTTGGTCTATCCTTACCTTGTCGAATTTCTTCAGTTTCTATTGAGTCAAGTTTTCTAGTGGAGACATTTGTAGGCCGTCTTTGCAGTTGCAAACCTTTGATTTAAAATATATGTTCCCATGCTAAAGTGAGTATTTTATGGTATTGTTTGACAAAAAAAAAGTATTGTATTGCCTTTGTTGGTTTTTCTCTCGCATTGAAAATGGAAGATCGCTTCTAATGAGTTCAGTTCCAATCATGAAAGAAGTTAAAATGCTAAAAACCCGTAGTTTATACAACTATCCGATTATGTTTCTTATAGAAATGTGCAATGATTAGCTGGAAATGCTTCTTTTCACGGATTCTGCGTTTAATTACTAAAGATAATAAATCTCAATCTCTATCTATCTTACTTTGTTTTTTTTTTTTTTTTTTTTTTTTTGGAACCAGTGCTGCTCCTGGTGGAAAGACTACTTATATTGCTGCCCTCATGAAAAATAGTGGTATGTTTTATTCCCTTGATTTATCCCCTGCTCAATTCTTTCGTGGAGAGTTTTTTGTGATGATTATCACCCTATGGATATAGGGCTCACCGTGCTCTTATGTCAGTTGTGCATACCTCTCATAAGAAGCTTAAACCATCCTAATTCAATAATGTCGTTTGTATGAAGAATGCTGTGTCTAAAAACTTCATCAGACATTCTTTTTATCAGACATAGTCGTCCATTTGGAAAGTCATTTTGTTGCTTGACTTAATAAGCATGGTTTAGCACTGGATGCTTTTTTGGTAACTCAGTTTGCTTGTTCACTGTAAGTGGTGGAGTGGATACTGATGCCATCCAAAAATAAAAAATGTTGTGTTGAGCATTCGCTTTAATGTTGATAGATATTTGAATTCTACAACTGTTGTATATACAAAATGAAGGTTAAAATTCAAACTGAGGGATGCCTTGCAGCCTTGGTAATTTAGCATTTCAAGATAATCAGGGAGATGGACCTTGTGTTTGCATGGGATGTGGCTTTTATGAAATAGTTCTCAGGAACTTTAAGCTTGTTCTAAAACAGAGACTGCTATTTAATTTTATTACTGGAAGACAGTCTGAGCAAACATACCTCTGGAGAAAAGTTCAAAGTTTGAACGCGAACAAATTTGTTCTTACAACAAATTTGATGATATCCGTAAAGGCAAGGCCTATGAGAGGCAAAAGAATTGAGGTAAAAGAATTAAATTCTTTGCTACTCGGAAGGATGTAAAAATGCAATAACGCGATGAGTTACTAACAATGTTATGTTGTGGATGCCTCGATATGGAGATATGGAATAAATTGTGGTAGCACTCATGACACGAAGCTGGTAGACTAGATGTTAAAGCTATATTTCATACTGTACAGAGCTTGGTTAATTTTGTCTTTTTTGGGTCTGTTGTACACTTCTATTGAGCTCTTTTTCTAATTTATTTCATTCTGAGTGTTTTGGTCATTCTATTGCTGGCCTTGCATGTTTCACTTCAAATTTCAGAACTTAGTCTTAGCGCTTTGCTTATTTTACTTTGCCTTTCAACGTGGTTCTATCTAATATTTTACCAATCTGACAACAGGATTAATATATGCAAATGAGATGAAGGAAGCCAGGCTCAAGTCGCTGACGGCAAACTTACACCGTATGGGTGTTACAAACACCATTGTCTGTAACTACGATGGAAAGGAGGTCAGTATGAATCATACCACCTGTTTGCAGGGCTTGCCTAGTGGAGATCTTTGTTCAACCTTACAAAGGCTGATTGCCTTGTATGTTGTGTCATGATTCCTATACTAAAGGGTGTAGCTTGTGATTTACTTCTTCCATATATGATGACACTCCCCAGTTAATTTGGGACTGAGGCTATGTTGTTGTTGTTGTTGTTGTTGTTGTTGTTGTTGTATATATGATGACACTGCTTCAAAAGTTACAATTTTTGTTTCCTGTCAATGTTTTTTGTTTCCTGTCAATGTTTTTTGTTTATTTTATTATATATACAGTTTAAGGTTGGTTAAAGCCTTCACACTTATGGTTTTATCATCTACGGGATTTTTATCACTAGTAGCTGCTTCCTTATAATTTATCTTTAGTATTATGACTTAGGTTTTAATGATTGTCTCTTATGCTTTTTTACTTCATGTCTAAAAGATGTTTTCCTATGTTTTCATTGGAAGAGTTGTCCGTGGTCATTCCATATCAATAAACTAAGGTGAAACTAACTTGATGGCCTTTCGTGTCTTTCTATTTCAGCTTCCAAATGTGTTGGGCCCAAACACTATTGATAGAGTCTTGTTAGATGCACCTTGCAGTGGAACTGGAGTAAGTAAATTATACCACTCAAACATGGTCGTTACCACTGAATTTTATTTGTTTTTTGCTGGTTGCCCCATTAATGCTGGTTAAATAATTATGATATTTTGTTTGCGCAGGTTATATCTAAGGACGAATCAGTAAAAGTATCAAAAACTGCTGTAGATATACAAAACTGTGCTTTCCTGCAGAAGGTACCGTTTGGTATTACATTCCTTATTGTCAATTCAAGATCTTGAAATACTAGGGAATCAGCCAGAGTGATGGCTAGGTATATGCTTGGGGAAGTGGGAGGCTTGAGTTTGGAGATCCATTATGGTATTTTCGGATAACAAACATGCTTTTGTATTAGTAAAAATATTTTACATGTTCAAAAGTAGAACCAAATGATTCAATAGCATGGTGAAAAACGATCAAAAGCAAGCAGAATGACAAAATAACACAAAATCAACCCATCTCCAAATAAATCCCCATCTAGCCAATCCTAGATCAAAGCCCCCCCTCTTCCTGGAAACACAAATGAATCGTAATGACTTTATTCTTCCAATTCCTTGAGTCCACATGATCTCCCATTGCTGTTGACCAAAAAGCTGCACAATTGTTTTTTGTGGTCTCCTGAATATCATTAGTATTTTTCCTTTATCCCAGAAGATGTGGCAGTTTCTCTCCACCCAAATATTCCTTGATGGTTCTAGAAGCCTAGAACAAATCTATTCCAAGCCAGTTCATGAATTGCTGAAGTAAAACCTTAACTCCTTTTCTTTAACAAAGTGTCCCAAGAAAGCTCCCTCGATATAGAACGCATCGAAGTCTTCAAGGAACTCTATTATAACAAGAGTTCTTCTGAGACCTAGGCGAGAAAAGAGAGGTTTACATGGCCCCAAGGAATTAGTCAGGCAGTATGGCCTGGCTGCATACCCAGTATTAGTTCTATTTGTTTGCTTCCAAATCAAAATGAAAATGCAAATTATGGGTAGTATATGCCAATTGCCTTATCTTATCCTGTGAATTCTTTTTTGTTTTTTCAGGATAAATGATGTTTGTCCTTGAACTTGTTTACTGTTTGTACTAGGATACAAAAGTAGTTTTCTGAAATTTCCTTTTTTTTTTTTGGCTGATCAGCAACTGATTCTTGCGGCAATTGACTTGGTGGATGCTAATTCAAAATCTGGTGGATATATTGTTTATTCAACCTGTTCCATAATGATCCCCGAGGTTTGTCCATAAGAGTTTTCCACTGGATTACTGTTAGTTCCATTTTCTTACTTGAAGTTGAAGATGGTTCTTGTTAATATCAGAATGAAGCAGTCATTGATTATGCTCTCAAGAAGCGGGATGTAAAACTTGTCCCATGTGGGCTGGATTTTGGTCGTCCTGGGTAAGCAAAGTGTCTCAGCACTCTGCCTTTTAACAATTTTATCACCATCTTTTCTGATCATTCTGTGTTTTCCAGGTTTATACGCTTTAGGGAACACCGTTTTCATCCTTCATTAGAGAAGACAAGACGATTTTATCCCCATGTTCATAACATGGATGGATTTTTTGTGGCCAAGGTATTTGTAATATTGAAGCATTAAGGATTCATTTCTTCCTTGACATTGTCTTGGGAATTCTTAATATTGAGGCCCAAGTTACACCCTTGTACTCAGGCCTTGAGCTGTCCTTTCGATTTCTCGGGGATTCTGAACAAAGTTGTAATAATTTGGATTCTCCATTGCTTCTTACAGTTGAAAAAGATGAGCAATTCCAAGACAGCCAAGATCTCATCCGATCCATCAGAAACTATGGAAGAGGCTTCCATTCCCACTGATGGCAAGAGTACTGTAAACCATGCAGAAATGAATTCCGAACATTCAGACATTCCTGGAGTTTCTGAATCCGAGCAAAAATCATTTGAAGAACCTAAAACTGTGGAGCATGCTGTTATTCCTAACAACAGAAATAATAAAAACCGTCCAAACAAAGAAGGCAAATTTCGTAATGGTTACAAGAAGGTCAATGGTAGCTGGAAGAAGGGTGCCCAAGGAGAGGGGAAAGAGAAAAGGCCATCCATGGATGCAGGAAAGAAGAAATGGATGAAACGGAAGTTCCCATCAAGGGAAGAAATCTCAAGATTGAGGTTAGAGGCACATTTATTCCCTAGCAGAGCTGTACATAATTATAACTTATCTTTTTTTTCTGACTCTTGAACTTATTGCAGAGAAGAGAAAAGAAAAGCTCATAGGGGAAAAACTGCTTTCGGCAAGAAAAAAGAGAGTACCTAAGAGACTGCAAGCCAGTTAATGAAACGAACTTGTAACAGTTGCAGCATGGCTACATGAAAAGCCGAACAAGTTCCAGTGGCCTAAGCCCAAGGCAATGCTGTAATTTTCACTCTACGGCGTCACCAATCCTTTGAAGGTAAAGATAATGGAGTGCACAATCTATTCAATGTTTCACCGTCCGATAAGAAATATTATGCGTCGAAACTCGAAACTGGCCTTTGAAGTCCATTATCCCAGGACTTTTACAGTCCAAAAAGTTTTGTTTTGTGAGCATATAAGTTTTAGCTTATGTACTAGTAATTCTTATTTGTTTATGTGCTATGAGTGTATGTGGAACCTTGCGAATCGCAGTATGTACTGCATTTTGATTTTTGGAGCTTCTGCTGCAATTAGTTTTGTTTAAATGGATGTTAAGGTGGAAGAATCAAGCGCGCACGCTATTATTGGTCAAGCAGAAATACCATTTTTAGATTGCCTTGTACGCTTTGCTTTGCTTTGCTTTGCTTAGAATTTTACCTCACTTGATTTGTGCCGTTAATGTGCCTCGAGATATATGTGCAAGGTACATCCTGCGTGTTGGACTTGGGGCATGGTAGCAACCTCCCTAAAACAAGAAGTTTCATCTATTCAATTTTCTGGCGCGCTTGATCTCAAAAATTAAGGAAAATTATGGCGCGCATCGTGATTCTCAACTACAAATAAATCGGTGAGGGCACTTTGGCCATTTCACTGCCGGCATCTTCAACTATAAATAACGACTCCAAGCAGCAAACAAAAAGCATTTCACATTCTGATTGGTCATATTCTCTCTCTCTCTCTCTCTCTCTCTCTCTCTCTCTCTCTCTCTCTCTCTCTCTCTCTCTCTCTCTCTCTCTCTCTCACATTCCACCAATGGCCGCCACAGCTTCTCCGTCGCTGCTTTCCTACCAAAACTTCAACTCTCTATGCGACTCCGTCGAAGCATTTCTCTTCGATTGCGATGGTGAGTTTCTTCTGAATCTCATCAGATCCTTCTACTTCCATCCATTCTCATCCTCTCTTTTGTGATTGTGTTTGATTTCGATGCGATTAACACAGGTGTGATCTGGAAAGGCGACAAGCTAATAGAAGGAGTTCCAGAGGCACTATCTGCTCTTCGATCCAAGGTGATTAATTTCATTGTATTCGTATAATTTTGTGTTTCAATAGTTGAATCGGCCTCACAAAATCAGTTTACGATCATACTTTGTTCGATAATCTAGAGACCTAGACCTAGTTTTGTTTCTCGTTTCACATTTTGTGCGTCGACCTAGAAATCCTTAGTGAATTGAAGATAAGAGTAAGGAATTCTTCATTGTATGCTCGTGCAACTTGTTGTTTAAGAATTGTTCCCTTTTTGTCTGGTTTTGGTCTGGCCAACATAAGATCTCTGTGTTTTTAGTTTGACGATGTTAGTCGATCTATTTCTGCATTTCACAGCGCTGAGATTAGGTCGGACCTAGTCTTGTATTAGTCTGTGGATGTTCTTATCTGCTGGAAATGCTGTGAATCAACAGCTAGAAGTTTTGAAATTGATATTTATACAAAGCATGCTAAAACTTGCAATTGTAGTACCAAAGACATCGATCGAGGAACAAATGAAAAACATCTCAGATCCTTTTTGTCCAAGCCAGCAAAAAAACACGTGGACACCAAATTCTCTGCAATGACAAATTTTAGAGGCTATAGCAAAGCCACATGAAAAGAATGCGAATGTAAGGGATAAATGCATAAAATGTTGATTGCTATGGTTGATTAATATGCTTATGTTACCCTTAATTTAGGGGAAGAAGCTAGTATTTGTGACAAACAACTCAACGAAATCAAGAAAGCAATATGCGAAGAAGTTTCAGAATTTGGGGCTGGAAGTTAGCGAGGTTTGTTGACATTCAAATTTAAGTGTATGCATGTGATTACCTCATCGCTGTAGTCACCAATCATTTTTTGCAGGAAGAGATATTCTCATCTTCTTTTGCTGCAGCCATGTTCCTGAAAATAAAAATTTCCCAACAGACAAAAAGGTACTATTTGGAAAAACAAACCATTGCTTGCTTATTCATATAAAGTTATGGCTATATTAATGTGGTTGGAGCTGATGTACAGTACAACTCTCTCAGACTTTTTTATACATATGCAAAGTTCTTATAAGATTTTGGCTTCTATGAGGGCCTCATGTTGACATGATCTGCATATTCCTTCTTGGCCATTTGTTGTGAACTAATTTATCATTGTTTTCTAGGTTTACGTTATTGGAGAGGAGGGCATATTGGAAGAGCTGGAGCTTGCAGGTTTTACAGGTCTTGGTGGCCCAGTATGTTATACTTTTAACCTCTAAAGTGCAACATGAAGTGTCCTAACCTTCGTGTTTTACTGGCACCTTTAATGCATTCGTTATTCTTATTTCATCTTTAATTGCAATTCATGCATATCTTTTGGTTGAAATCTGATATTTATCCAATAGAAAACCAAAAAAGTAGTATTATGTTTTTCAAGTATTTAGTATATCATTCTTTTAGGCTTGAAGAAATGAGTATAAAGCCCAATTTTTTAATGATATTCTAGGCAGTGTCATCATATAATTGCATACATATTTTATGCAAGGATTTCATTTAATGACTTGAGAGCAGTCGATACTTCAATTTTGTACCCATTTCGATTTGAGATAATTGTAAAAATTTGAAACAGGAAGATGGTAAAAAGACAGTGGATCTGAAACCAAACTGCCTTTTTGAACACGACAAAAATGTAAGAAACATATCTCTCTTGTTTAGTTTGTCATCTTGGGAAATATGGCGTATTAAATAGAATAGTAATTCTTGATATTCTAGGTTGGAGCAGTGGTGGTCGGACTGGATCATTACATCAACTATTACAAGCTGCAGTAAGACAATCTTTCCACTCTTTCATTTTGGGGATATATCTTATTACCTTACGTCTTGTTATGATCGTCATTCATATATTACTTGTAAATAAAATGGATAACTATTTAAGAAGCAACCATGTTAGGTAAATCAGTGAGCAGGATCATTGACCATGTTTCTTGACACCCCAACTAATTACATCCCCTTAATCTCCACCATTGACACCAGGCAGTTAAGGTCATTGCTTCCCAAATGTTGATCCTATAGATTAACAAATGAAAGGAAAACTTGTCTGATGCAATGAAGCTAGAACTGATAAATTTATATTTAGTGGTTTTAGTGGATAAGTTTTTATATGAAAGGAAAACTTGTCTGATGCAATGAAGCTAGAACTAATAAATTTATATTCAAGGAATATACTGACAAAGAAGCTATTTGGAGTTCAAACTTCAAAGTTAGTTTTTGCTTTGTCCTGGAAGCAGTTTTTAACCCAGAAAATATCTTGATACTACTGATATGATGCTGGTGCTCAAGCTCAATAATCTTTTAGACTATGATTGTATTTGACTTGCGAGCTGGATCCTGTTTGGAGTTTATGTCTACTAGGTTATAGATAACAACAAATTGTCTGCAATTCCCACGTTGGCCTGTTTTGTTTATGCAAAAACAAATTTACAGTTATTGCGGCCTTGCTTTCTCTTTTCATTTTAGGAGACGTTTATGATATGAAAATCACAGGTATGGGACGTTGTGCATTCGTGAAAACCCAGGGTGCCTTTTCGTTGCAACTAATCGGGATGCAGTTGGGCACATGACTGATTTACAAGAATGGCCAGGTTATTTACTTCTCTGTTTTTCCAAAACGCACAGGAGTACTGCAGAGAATTGCTTCTGTTGCATACGCTTAAGAGCTTTTTTTTGTTCAGGTGCGGGATGTATGGTAGCAGCTATCTGTGGAACTACTAAAAGAGAACCTATTGTAGTTGGGAAACCATCCACATTTATGATGGATTTTTTACTGCAGAGGTATGTAGGACATTTTCACGGATACATAACTTTTTTTTTTGTCAAATAGGTTAGGTTCCAAATGTCTGATTTCAGACATTCAATGATGACCATGTTGAAGATATAAATGGCAGCTTCCCTAATAACTGTTAAATCACCCCATCTTTTTTATCATTTAAGATTCACTTTCACTCTATCCATTATAATTTTGAAGCCAAATAATTTCTCGAACCAAAACGAAAGATTATTCTTCCAGGACTGGATTTTGCTTGGTTTTTGTTTTACAGATTTCACATAAAACCCTCCAAAATGTGCATGGTTGGAGATAGGCTGGACACTGATATCCTGTTCGGGCAAAATGCTGGATGCAAGACCCTGCTAGTCCTCTCAGGTTTGAAAATATTCCCTTCACTGTTTCTGTTAAGTCATTTTCGTGTAAACATTCAAATTACAAGATTGGTGTGCACTCTGCAGGGGTAACCTCGCTGTCTGAGCTTGAAGACCCATCAAACCATATAAAACCAGATCACTACACAAACAAGCTATCCGATATCCTCCAATTCATCGAGACGTAGTACCACTTCTCACAAGCAAGCTAACTTATGACCAATATGATCAATACATCACAGGCAGGTAACCAGCAAGTCAATAAAATTGTAGGCATTGCTGTCATAAATTATTCTGGTACAACACTTATTAAATCTATTTTTAGAACCTATCACTGTCATTGGTTTCATCTTGGTTGATGTTAAAGATGAGTTAATATGTTGAGAGCCTCTCCTATGGAAAAAAAAAAAAAAAAAAAAAAACAAGAATATAACTTGTTTGAGCAGAGTTAATAGCTGAATTAGTTGATTGTAGCTTTCATTTTTCTCTTTTTTTGTCTTTTGGCCTTGTGTCGATCTTACAGAAAACAAGCGCTCGGAACAAAAAAGAAAAAATACTCATAAGACAATTGATAATAATTATAAGTCAGAAGAACTGCACAGGGCACTCAAGGGAGGCTCATTCATTACTCCAACTGGGACTCAGAAGTGGCAATCATTTGGACATATTGAGAATCCAACAGAAATCGAGAGCCATGGACCTCCCGTGGACGTGCTATTGTTGCTTCAAAAACATAAGCTGGTAAAAGTTCCAACGCAAAGGGAGTATAAAAATAAACGAACAACTAATCGCGTAAATATCTCAACTTCGACTTGACACTTGTAAATTAAAAAAATTGTATAGGAGAACAAAATGTTTCCAAGAGTAAAACAAACTTCAGTAACTGAACCTTTAAGATTAGGAACTAAACATACTCAAATTGAACATAAAACCACCTTTTAGAAAAGAAAATAATGACAAAAAGTACATACGTGAAATCTCAAGAATGAGGTCATAGGCACACTTATTCCCTAGTAAAATCAATGAAATAATAGCTTTCACAAAGTAAATCCATCTACTGATGTACTAAATTAAATCTTTTTTTCTATGTAGCTAACCTTACTAATTTTGAATTTGGACAATGATTTGGTAGTTATTGGCTTATCGGGGCCCATTGAAACACGCATGGAGATGTGTGCGTGCACATTCCAATGTATTTTCAATGGACCCCAACAACTGTGTTGCGAATGTATGTAGCAAATGGATGTTGAGTTTAAAATAAGTAATATTACCTACAAAAAAAAAAGAAAACAAGAAAAGAAAAAAAAAGCAGTATTAAGTTTCATCTTTTCAGCAGTAAGCACCAATATATGAGGGCATCAGCCATTTCGTTGTTCCTCGGCATCTTCAACTATAAATAAGGACCCAAGACAAAGCTCCTGATCAGTCCTCAGATTCTTTTTGGTCACATTCCTCTCTCTCTCTCTCTCTCTCTCTCTCTCTCTCTCTCTCTCTCATTCCAGCATGAATACCACAGCTTCTCTGACTCTACTATCGGATCAAAACACTTCAATCCTCTTTGCAACTTGGTCGAAGTATTTCTCTTTGATTGTGATATGGTTAGTTTCTTCTAAATCTCATCAAATCCTTTTGAGTTCCTGCTGTTATCTCTTCATCTTCCTCTCTCGTGATTATGTTTGATTTCTATGTGATGGAACATATATAGGTGTCCTTTGGAAAGGGCGTTCCACAGGCACTACAAGCTCTTAGATCCAAGGTATAGAATTTCATTCTGTTCACCCTATTTTGTATTTCAGCAGATGAATCAGTGCTGAAAATCAGTTTACGATATCATAATTGGTTAGATATATCATGTTGATTAATTTCTTAAGAAGGTCCAAAACATAATAATACTGAACGCCAAAGATTCTGAACAAAATACAATGGACCTAATTAAGGCTAAAACTTATGGACACCAATTAAACTCTAGTCTACACAATGACGACATTATAAAAAGAAAAGCTAGAGTAAAGCGACGTGACAAGAATGTGAATGTATGAAATTAAGTGTAGAGAAAGAAAGGGTGCATGGAGACAAGTTTGATCCCTTTCACAATTAGCTTATGGCTTGAGAAATGTTGATGAATATGGTTGATTAACATTATGCTTTTATTCTTCTTAATTTAGGGGAAAAAGTTAGTACTAGTGTTTGCGACGAACAACAACAACATAGCCTCAGTCCCAAATTAACTGAGGTCGGCTACATGGATCAAACTTTTCCATTGTGCTTGATTAAGTGCAACGAACTTTCATAGTTTGGGGCTGGAAGTTAGTGAGGTTCGTTGAAATTCAGACTTATGTGTATTTATGTTTGGGGCAGGAAGAGATATTCTCATCTTCTTTTGCTGCAGCCTTGTTCTTCAAAATAAACAATTTCCCATCAGACAGAAAGGTACTTTTTGGAACAACATACCATACATTGCTTTTTTTGTTGCTATATATGTTGATGTGGTTGGAGCTGATGTTAAACTCTCTTGGGCACTGAAGTATATGCAATGTTGTTATAAAAGTTTGGTTTATATGCATGAGGACCTCATAGTGACATTCTGCATATTCCTTCATCAGCCTATGTTGAGGATTACTTTATTATGGTTTTATAGGTTTATGTTATTGGAGAGGAGGGCATATTGGAAGAGCTGGAGCTTGCAGGTTTTACATGTCTTGGTGGCCCAGTATGTTTTACTTATTTCATATTTTTTAGTTGAAATCTGGTATTTATCCATTAGATCAACCTACAAATCAACATTATGTTTTTCAAGTTTTAATTCATTATACATCAAAGGCTTCTAGAAAACAGTATAAATCCCAATTTGTTGTAGATATTGTAACAACCTCCATACTTCAATTTTATATTCACTCAGAATTTCAATATTGTCAAACTTCGAAACAGGAAGATGGCAAAAAGAAAGTGGATCTAAAACCAAACTGCCCTTTTGAACACGAAAAAAATGTGAGAAACATGTCTCCCTCTTGTTTAGTTTTTCTGCTTGTCGAATTGTATGTATAAAATAACACATCAATTCCTGATATTCTAGGTTGGAGCAGTGGTGGTTGGAATGGATCGTTACATCAACTTTTACAAGATGCAGTAAGGCAATCTTTTCATTTCTTAGATATCTTACACTCACCTTACATCTTGTCATGGTCATCAATAACTATGAAAAGAAAAGGATAACCATTTAAGAACGCAACCATGTTAAGTAAATCAGCTAGTAGAATCATTATTATGTTTTGGAACCATGCTTTTTGATGGGCCAATTAATTTGGGATTGAGATTTTTTGTTTCTTAATGCCTCCTTAATCTCCTGATTGACCATATGCAGTCATGGTCATTCCCTCCCAATGTCAATCCTATTGATTAACAAATGAAAAGGAAACTTGTCCGAGGCGCTGAAGCTAGAACTAATAAATTTATAATTAGTGAATTTTGTGAATAGTTTTTTAAAATCTTGGAATCGGTTTTTCACTCAAAAATCTTTTCTGCTGTGATTGTGTTTAACTTAATATATGGATCCTGTCTGGAATAGTGTACTCGGCATAAAAAACTAAGTTACGCCGGCCCGCTTTATTTAAGTGACAACAATTTTAAATTATTGATGTTTTCCTTCTCTTTAATTATAAAAGACGTATACAATATGAAATTACATTTCGCAGGTACGGTACCTTATGCATTCGTGATAATCAAGGGTGCATTTTCATAGCAATGACTGAACTACAAGAATGGCCAGGTTATAATCTTTACGTGTTTTTCTAAACACCATCGATAATTGCTTCGGTTGCATAACACTTACGCGATTATAGTTACTCAGGCGCAGGTTCTATGGTAGGAGCCATATGTGGATCTAACAAAAAAGAACCAATTGTAGTTGGAAAACAATCTACATCTATGATGGATTTCTCACTGCAGAGGTACGTAGCACATGTTCACAGGCTCATAAATTTTATTTTTTTCGATGACTGATTTAAGTTCCATGAAGGCTCTGTTTGAACCTGTTTGACATGCACAAACTAAATTATCAACTAACTTCTCAAATAAATAATAATCTACTTTGATCAATAAAGTCGTCTTCATAACCGATTTTAGCTTTGAAGTTCCATAGAGTAACCCCTCCAAATCCTCACAATGAAACGATGAGAGGTCCACATTTTCACCCTCCCAAGTCATTCCTCAAACTAAAATGAACAATTTTTTTCTTCAACAGAGAACGAAACTTGCTCGCCTTGGCAATGAAAGTTGTTCTTTCGTTTCACAGATTTCACACAAAACCGTCAAAAATGTGCATGGTCGGAGATGGACTGGAAACTGATATCCTGTTCGGGCAAAATGCTGGATGCAAGACCCTCTTGGTCCTCTCAGGTTTGAGAATTTCTCCTTCGCTATTCATGTGAAGTCACTCCTTGAGCGAGCAATTGAACCACCGTGCGTGCAATCGAATTACTAATTAATGAACACGCTGCCAGGGTTACCACGCTATCCGAGCTTCAAGACCCATCGAACAATATTAAACATGATTACTACACAAGTAAGCCGGCTGACATCCTTCAATTCATTAATGACCAGCCTCGTTGATTTATTTTTTATTACCAATCTTAAATTATAAAAAAAATATGAATTAACAAAAATAACATTTAAACAAAAAAAAAAGTAATAAGTCATTAATAAAGAAATAACATCTACAACCTGAGTTCACAACAAAAAAAAAAAAAAGAGCTATGCTTACAACATAGCTGATCAAAAGTCCGTATAAAGGACTACATTATACGAAACTCACTACTCTTTCACATTCTTCAAAAATGGAGTTGCGATAAAATAACAACTGCAACGACATAAAACTTATAAAGGACAACGAAACTCACTACTCTTTTCCATTCTTCAAAAATGGAGTTGCGATAGATTGACAACTAATGTAAAACTTATGTCAATCTTCGTGAAATGTATCAAACACATAAACCAACGCTTAAAACAACAAAGAAAAAGAAGTCTTGAGAACATGCTACTAATTATAATATGAAACTACATAAGAGACACATTCATCAATCCAATTGGGTCTCAAAACAAGCCTTATTTAAGAAAAAAAAAAAAAAAAAAAAAGAAAAAAAAGGGAAATGGATAAAGGTAAAAGAGGCGACCAAGAATCCCACAGATAAAAATAGCGTGAGAATCCAACAAACCGGTTAATAACGAAAAACAACTAAAATGTGACGAATGCAAACAAGAACCTTCAACAAAGCCCTAAAAAAGTCAACCAATCCTGAGAAAAAATAAGTGTAGACTCCACAGCAAGACACATACTATCCTTAACCTTTGCCTTCATATCTTAATTAATATACTATGCTATTAATGAAATGCATCTATGAATTACAAGTCTAAAACCTCACTTCACAACTTGTGCCAGTCCAACGAATGCAGCTAGCACAAAAAATTAACACCCAATTCAGTTTGCTATAAGCTTGTGCCATTGAATATGTGGCCCTAAATAGCTCCAACAACCAACTACTTAATGCAGTCGGTATTCTCAACATGGCGGCTCTAGTGCATTACTGTAGGAGCAGTGTACCTGTCAGCAATAATAGTTAATACATCTATCTAAAACTTACCAACACACTATTCATTTTACCTCACCAAATCAAGCAAAATGCAATACGCTAATTATATCCAAATCCTTCACATGTTCTAACTATAATAAACTAATATGTCTAGAACAAACTAAACCACCAGCAATATCTAAATCAAGTAACTTAAAAAGTCTACACGACAAACTATTGAAAGGAAGTGATTCAGTCGCTAAAATAGATAATTGTCTAGGCCAGGCATTGCAGGTATCAACCAGACAATCTAGCATCTCTTCTCTTCTAGACCTCCCTCGCAGTAACTGAAGATCCTAGCACTTTCAAAGAAGCCTTTGCTGAACCAAGACTCGAATGTGCTGTAAACCTACATAAATACGTGGGAACTTCTAGAAGACATCTTAGATGCAACAGCAAACCTCTTTCTACTTGGAATAAGGATGATAACGACTACTGCCACTATAACCTGCCCTACTTCCATAGAGTCCTGTTCCACCATAACCTGGTCCAGATTCAAAACCACCACCACCAACACCACCACCATATCCTGAACCATAGCTTGAATAGCCTTCGACACCTCGACCATACACACCTAAACCCCCACCACTTCCATATCCCCCAGCAAACCCTCCACCGTAAGATCCAAAGCGACTAGAATAGCCAAGAGAAGATTCACCTCGATAAGCACCTAAGCCACTGCCGCCAAAGCCTCCATAACCCCCACCAAGCTCACTGCCTCCACTATACCCTCCGTACCCACCAAGCCTACCTCCGAGACCTGGAGTCCTATAAGGACCAAAATCACCACCACCAAAATAAGAGTCGCTATACCCACCAATACCATCACCAAAAGAACGTGTCCTAGAGTCCCTAGCAAAAGCAGTAGCAGGGGGTGGGTTTGAGGCTTTCTTTGGCTCAGCCTTCTTAATTTCAACCTACAACAAAACAAGCAAATTAACCTAGGTCCTGCAACCTGAAAACAAACCTGAGATCCAAAGCTAGCGAAGCTCATCACCGTCGTTGTCAGCCTAAACAAAACAGGGGTATGCTAAAGCAGAAAGAATCATAAGAAAAAAAAATACAATGGAATGAACACAATATTTTGTATATTCAGAAAAATTTGACCAGCAATAAAAGTATGAGTTTGCAAGGCTAATGATTCCATAAAAGCTTATTTTCCGCAGTGGCCATTTCGCCAAACTCACCTGGGTACCGACCATATCAATCATATTTCCATTGGCTAACAAATCGTCTACAACCTGCTCATGGTCAAAAACAATGAACCCAAACCCTCGAGAACGGTTGGTGTTATGATCACGTATTATCTGATGTTCCACCACTTTCCCGTGCTTGGAGAAGAAGTTCTTGAACTCGTCTACTCAGTTTAACATGCAAATGAAACAACCAGATTACAAGATATGTTGCAGGAACCCAACATGCCATCCAAAAAATCAAATAACAAGGGTGTTTATTATACCTTCAGAGACAGTTGTAGGCACTCCACCAACAAAGATTTTCTTTGTTTTAAAATCCTTAGACTGAACAGAGCCCTTGGGAATAGTTCTTTTAATTTCCACCTATGATTATAAACATCATATAAGTTACTCTAAAGAAAGATAGGAAAAACTAAAAACCGCCTATCCAAAACTCTACTATACGTTCACCAATAAAACATGATACACAAAGAAGAAGTGACTCTACCAAACTGAGAAAAAGAAAGCCCAACAATATCGCAGTAGCAAATGCGAGAATTGAGAAATCAAAGTAATTCAAATCAAAACCATAACACAGACACTTACTTGCTTTCCATTGAAAACATGGTTTTCTTCAATAACTTTATCAACAACCGAAGGATCAGCATAAGTTATAAACCCAAACCCCCTCGGTTGTCCAGTGTACCGATCTTTCATTATCACCGAATCAGTTATCTCGCCATACTTCCCAAAGTACTTCGTAAAAGTAGCTAAGTCCAAACAAGAAATCAAAGAACCACCACACAAATCAGCCAAAATTCACTTAAGAAGCCTCAAAATCTCTACAAACAAATAATCAAGCCCGTAACTTGAGCAAAGTTCAAGCATTCCACACTACGATTCTATCACAACAGCTACTACTATTCAAAAAACGCATCGCAACATGAATTTAGTAGCATCGATTACCGAACTGAAACATGAAGAACCTAAAAAACAAGACTTTCGATCGAAAAAACTGAAGCCTAACATACAGAGCGCGCGAAAACTTACTTAAGCTCGTGTCCTTGTGCAAGCCACCGATGAAGATCTTTCTGCAAAACAAAAACACAAGATCCGCCATTAGCACAACCAACGAGACTCCCAAACAAATCAAAAATTGAACAACCAGATCTGACCCAACAAAACACATACCCAGGACTCGCTCCGTCTCCATCAGAGGCCTTCGAACCCATCTCCTTCGCTTCCACTCGCAGATCTGATCGACAAACAACGAATCAGAGCCTCGCACAAATTAGGGTTAGGGTTTCGGTTTTCAGAGTTTCTGGAAATGACAAGAAAACGAAAACGAACTTGTCAACCTCTCGCTTCGTCTTTACAGCTATTTATAGGTTGGACAGATTAGAAGCAAAGGCGAAAGTGTAGTAACTTATTAACTCGCACGGCGCCTTTAGAAACGTGTAATGCACCGTGAGATGCGTGATACTCAATTCGCGGTATATCTGACGGCCCAACTATAAACCTTGTAAAGCAATAGGCGGTGATACGAGTCGTCAGATTTGTCCGAGATTCCCGCGTGTATAATCGCACGGTTAGAAATAGTGTATTAAAGTTAGTATCTAGCGCGGCGCCTCGAGAATCGTGTAGTCCGCCGTGAGATGCGTGTTACTCGATTCGCGGTATATCCGACGGTCCAAGTATAAACCCTAAACCTATTGAACCAGCGAAGCCAATCAATCTCCACTTCAACTCTGGAGCTCCACCAAAACGTGAATAGCGAATTCGATCACGTTGACGATGCCTAGGGTTTCAGCTCTGGAAATGGACGATGTGCCGATGGGGCAGCTTCCGCCGCACATTCAGCTCCAGCGAACGCGCGTTTTCTGCGCTTCAGATGCTCCAACGCAGGTACTTGCATCACTCAATCTTTGGTTGTTAGTTCGTGTTGTGTTTTGGTTGTAATTCGTGAAAAGTTTTGTTTTTTATGTGGTTTTTGGTGGATTGAAGACCGAAAATGTTGAAAAGTTTTGATTTTTATGTGTTTTTTTGGTGGATTGAAGACCGAAAACATTCAGTACTCGGGCGCGTATGCGTCGATGGGGGTGGACAATAGTTTCAGGTTGGATGATTTTGTGAAGAATTTTAGAGTTGAAGTGGCTCGGCTCGACGAAGATGATATTGAGTTTGACATGATTGGGATTGATGCTGCTCTGGCCAATGCGTTTAGGAGAATACTTATAGCTGAGGTATGGTGAAATTTGGATGATGGGTAGTTCACGAATCACGCAATTGCATTTATTTTATACATTATCAACAATAATGAAGCTTCACTTTCAAATTAGATGAGGTCGGCTGTAAAAATCAAACTTTTTCGCTCAGCTCGGTTTAGTTTGAGTTCATTTGATGCACATTGTGTTATTATAAGTTAAGTTCATATTTGTTCATTGATTCGGAGGGATTTAAAGGATTTGGAAAGTACGTTGTCTATTGCGTAAAATCGAGCGCAATGGAAGAGTTTGATTGATGTAGCCAACCTCAACTAATTTGTTGTGGGTATTGCGGTGTCAGCCATTAGTTCATGTGTAACTTCTGTCTTTCTAAATTTTTGTTGCTGCTTCTTTTCTCTGTGTTGTGTTGAATAATTTGTTTCTTTTTGAAAGCAATGAAATGTGTGTCTCTTTTGTGAAGGTTCCAACAATGGCGATTGAAAAGGTCCTATTTGCAAATAATACATCAGTGATACCAGATGAAGTTCTTGCTCATAGATTGGGGCTTATTCCGATTAAAGCTGATCCAAGACTGTTTGAGTATATGTCAGGTATATCTTGGATGATTTCATATTTTCTATGTTTTATTAAAGGTTGATTGTATTCAAATGTGTATCGATCATCTTTTCTCAATCAGTTTATTTATTTTTTATTTAGAGAATGATACTCCAAATGAAAAGAACACCATAGTCTTTAAACTCCATGTGCAATGTAAACGGGGCGACCCTCGCATCACAGGTGCCTTTTCCTTTTGTAAATATTTTACTCTATTTTAAAAGTCACTTTGTTAATTTAACTTTCAGTATGGTTTCTACTAAATATGGCATATTCGTTATCTCTGGTACAGTTAAATCAGATCAGTTGGAATGGTTACCAAATGGGAGCGAGTTTCAACTAGTTACAGACAACTCAACGTCAAACTCAAACTCAAATTCAAAGCCCAAAACCTATACTTCATTCAGTCGCAGCCAAACCAGCTTGCCGGAGTTTTCCGAGGACTCCATTGCCTTAAAGCACAATGATATTACTATAGCCAAACTTGGTCCAGGCCAGGTGACTATTTGGATGGCTTTGCATGATGTTGTTGATTTTTCAATATATGGTGCAAAATCTATTTGCTATTCGACTGTTGACTAATTAGAAGTAGTATAATTTGAGGATGCTGTTTCAAACACATCGAAGTTCACCAGTTCCAAATATGAAACTATTTTCTTTTGATTTCCCATTCTTTTCAACTCTTTGAATTCTGTGTTTTTTTCCGTCTCCCGATTATTGAAACTGTTGCCGTCCTTCAGATGAGGAATATATTCCTTCTTTTACTTTTACAACTTACTCGTGTTTGATAGATACTTTGCAATAAGCATTAACATCCATCTGATTGTCTATTCAGGAAATAGAACTTGAGGCTCATGCTGTCAAAGGTGTAGGCAAAACTCATGCAAAGTGGTCACCTGTAGCCACTGCTTGGTATAGGATGCTTCCTGAGGTAATATACGTCGATTTGGTTTGAACCTATTGGTAACTTCACCAGTCCATCTTCAACCTCTATGAATTTCGTTTGTTTTGGTGAATAGGTTGTATTATTGGAAAATGTTGAAGATGAAAAGGCTGAGGAGCTTGTAAAGAAATGCCCTGTTAATGTATTTGACATTGAGGATATTGGTGAAGGTGAGCGAGCATGTTCTTGATTAGGGTGGCCTAGTATAATATGTTTAAGGATGGAGCATTTTCTTGTATATGTTTTCTTTATTTGCGTGCAGGTTCCTCCCATTATGCAAATGATTTCAGATTGAGGCTTTGTTGTTGTTGCCATTCTTGTTGTTGTATGTAGATTTTCCCATTGTCAGAAGTTGTTGACCAACAACTCTTTTTCTTATTACTAGAATACTTTTGTGGCTACAATATCTACATTGATTATAATGAGATCAAGTGTATTTTGTGTATGTATATATTTTGCTTTCATACTTGTGATGACTCTAACCTGTCAACCAGGTAAAAGAAGAGCAACTGTGGCTCGACCTCGAGCCTGTACGCTGTGCAGAGAATGCATTCGAGGGGATGACTGGGAAAATCGTGTTGCACTAAGACGCGTCAAGAATCATTTCATCTGTAAGTAGCAACAATATTCTTGTGCTTTTAATAACCTTGGCAATAAAACTTTCCCGTTCCATGTTTCTGCAAGGAATATCTGCCTGTTGACAAGGTTTATGATGGGACTTTTCTTTTACATGTATTTGGCTCTTTGCATCTCTGTCCAACCTTCCTAAGAAAGCGTTCTCTTTGCAATTTTATAAGCAATAGCTTTTTAATTGGCGAATTTATCGATTAGCTATTTTATGGCAGTGAAATGTAAATCATGAAATATCAAACTGAGATCTTTGTAGAATCGAGTACCATGAGAATCCATTTCTTTGTGAAGAAGTATGCACAGCACAGTGATGGCAGAATTTTTTTTTTTTTTTTTTTTTTCAGTCACTATAGAATCGTCTGGGGCATTACCACCAGAGGTGTTGTTTACTGAAGCTGTAAAAGTATTGGAGAGCAAGTGCGAACAAGTGATCTCTGACCTTTCATGAGAGTTCTTTCTATTGGGAGGTCAGTGATGCATTATATTCGGTTGGTATTGATATCTCTCCATCCTTGTTAGTATAATTTTGAGAGAATCTCATTACACTGTTCTCCTTGTATATCTTAATTCATGCTCACTGCAGTTGACCATGATGGTCAATGACTCAATCTTTATAATTAGATGAATTGAGTTTTTTTAGCAAATAAAAGTGATACCAATGCTCCCTATGCTTTCAGAAAAGTTAAGATGAAAGTTGGAAGTATTAGCCTTTTAACTCTTAACAAAAGATGCTTGCACATCATGTGAAGAGTTGTCAGATCCCCATTTACACTTTCTGACCTCTGAAGCTCACATGCCTTCCCTTGATTCCCTTCTTACATCTCTCTCATTAGTTAAAGCTTAGTTTATAAATTCTTTGCAGGTTTAATATATGGTTCTTCCAACAAGGACCATTGAAGTAGGTGCTGTCAGTGAGTTTATATATTACCTTAAAGGCAACATTGATCCAACTGTCTTAGGCATCCGATTGGGCCATGTGTCGCAGCGGAGATCTAGCTGAGCATACATGTATAGCAAGATGTGGACTAGATGATCAAGCCATGTGCCTGGAACTAAGACTAAGCTGTCCAGGGAGAAAGGGAATCTGTTGGTTCTCATCCAACAAAATCAGGAAAACAATTCAAACTTTTTGAGTGGACTACAGGGACTCAAAAGCACGCCTGTGACTTTTTTTTTTTCTTAGTTACAGATTTCTCGGATGGAACCATCAAATTTGTCGGTTGTTTTAATGATATTTATACATTGTTTTGTATTTGTTTTAAGAAATTCAGGGTTTTTTTTTTATGAAAGAAAAGTTTGTCTCAATAGTTTTGGTCTATATTTATTTGTTTGAAAAGTCGTTTTAATGGTTGTTTTGTATGGCTGAGGTTAAATAACAACTACAACAAACTGTTCCACTTAGTTGGGTCGCCTACATGAATCAAAATGTTCCACTTTGGAGTATCTCCAAATTAAGCCATTATGAATCAAACTTTTCCATTGTGCTTCGATTAAGTGCAATTGATGATGAGCTTTGCAAACCGTTCAAATCTCTCTTAATTAATGCATCCTATGTTAACTTTGGTCTACCCCTACCTCGTCGAATTTCTACAAGTTTTATTGAGTCAAGTTTTCTAGTTGGGGCATTTGTAGGCCGTCTTTTTGACCAAACCATCGCAACCGCCTTCCCTAATCTTTGTATCAATTGGGCTACTCATGTCTTTGAATTTTTATATTTCTTATTCTATCTTTACGAGTTTTACCACACATCCACCTAAGCATCCTCATTTCTGCTACATTCACTTTATGTAAATCTAAAATATACACACAACTAAGTATATTGTTTTTCTTGAAATTTTGGAGGGATGTGAATCATGTGATTGCTAAGTTTTCGGTGTGAAGAAAGTATAATGTCTAGCTATAATGGTTGAAGTGAGGTTGAAGGGACAATTTTCTGTGCTCACATGGATGAGGAAAGTGAACAAACAAGCTAGGACAAAGTGACTGATAACTAGGCTAGCTAGATTTCAAAGGTCCTAGTGCTTTGTTTTTAATACAACGCAGCATGTTAACTTGGAAAAATACAAGGAAGTCATGTATATCTATAGTAGTTAATTTGTCAAAATTCATCTGGATTGCTCCAAAATGTCACACATAAGATAACTTTCAAGTGATTTTGGTTAGAAGATTTTATGGTTAACAAACAATGGAGATTATGGTATTTTAATTCATTTTGGTGCTAGCTTTTAATTTGCAATTTATGTTCATTCTATGACATTCTATCTTTTTTTTTTTAAATACGTCTCAATCAGAATTATATTGCGATGGTCGATCTTCTTAAATTCTTTGGTCCTTTTTTGGTCCCAGAGTACCTCGCTTTCGCCTCAATTTATATCATTCTTCTTAAAACCCTTTCATTGATATCTCTATCTTGTTTAGGATCCAAAATCTAGTGGCTACAAGAAAATATGCTAATAAGAGATGCAACAAGAATAAAAGTGATAGTAACTACAGTAATTAATTCCCTCAATCATAAAGTTAGATAAACATTATAATAAATTATAATGAATGCAACCTAACTTGATTAACATTATTAATGAATTTTGATGGGTCACCTTAGGAGGGCTCACTATATGGCACCCCACACACAGTTGTGTCTTAAAGCAAACATTGAAATCCATGAATTTTGGCGTAGGGTTTGGCATAAAGTGAGGATATCCCAAGACCACATTGCTATTTATAAAAGAAACATCTTTTAGTTTTTACAAGCTGTAGGACCATCTTTTGTGTTCCATCCATAGTGGAATTTTATCCAAAATTAGGAACAATTTTTGGTCTTTGGTGCTCCATGAAATCTCCATTAATGTCACCTTTTTTTTTTAAGGTCCATTACTCATTAGGCTAGCTTTGTTAACATTCTCATTCTCATTCTCATGTATATATTGAGTTCTCATTTGAGTGATTGAAATCCAATTCCTCGTCTCATCAAATCAAATATCTTCAAAGATGTCCCCTCTTCAACTTTATATAACTTTATATAATGAACCTATAAGGCTCACATTTTAAGAGGAAAAGTTTCCATCAAGGGTACTCACAAGAGCTAATTCTATGGAGTTGAATGGTATTAATTTGTACTTCTATTTGTGTATATTTAATTGAGAATTGTGAAGTGTGAACCACAACGGAAATAGAAATAGAACGTAAACCAACTTGATTTAGTAGTATTTGCTACACAACTATTACAACTTGCTAAGTTACTATACATTTTGAGACGGCTACAGTCATTTTTCAATGCATATCTGAAGGAGAGGAGTTTAACATATACGATTGAGCAATTATAACAATACCAAGTCGAATTATTTATGTCTTGAAACAAAAGATAAAGTTTCTCCTTTTTTTTTTTTTTTTTTTTTTTTACGTCAACCTCTTTTTTTCATGCTCACGATTTTGTCGCAATTACAAATTCACAAAAAGTGATTACAAGCATACTAGCGTTATATGGACCGATCTAACCGAAGATAATGGGTCCACAGAACTTAAGTTGGTCATAGCAAATCAAAAAGCTTAAGTGAGCCTAGTGAATCCAATAAGGTGGCGTAACTATTAGAATTCATATAAACTCGTATTATTCTACAAGATCCATAATGGAATCCAATAATGTGACATAACTACCAGGATCCATATACACTCATATTATTCTACAAGATCCATAATGGACTTGGAGGGCAACCTCTCTAATGAGGATAGACAAAATTAAAACAAACAAACAAACTTAACTTAGCTAGAAACACAAAAAGACTCAAACATATGGAAGTACATAAACAACAGAGCATCGACCAAACTCGCAGGAGCGCACAAAATCTTCCACTCACAATCTCTTTAGTGGGTCCAACAAACCCACATACCGAGACTATTCTATCCAGATTCATAATAGACTTGGACTTGATATCGATTGAAGATTTAATATTTATTATTATGCATTGCACAAAACTCAAACCTTCTCCTATTCTTTACATGGAATTGTTATACCTAGGATGATTTATATTTTCTCGTGGATTACTTAGGGAGTTTGTTGTTGTAACTCAACAATGACATGCACCAACAACACGCATTGATTATGGTCCCTACTACACACACATTGATTATGGTCCCTACTACACACATTCGATGCATACGTGCATATAGTGATGCAAAAATTAAGGATGTCAATAAGTACGTGTCGTTTGCGGGGCTATTCAGTAACTTCCAACATCAGTTCCTCTTAATTAAATAGGAGGACTTGGTTGTCTTAGTGGAGCAATTCATTGGAGGGTAATAGAAAGAGAGGACCACCTGGTTTTGATTTGGACCCATTTGTTTTCTTTGGGACAAAAAACCCCCAATGAAATAATTGAAGCAGTGAAGCTGCTTTAACCCTTTGACCCCCCAAACCAACCCTCTCTCTCTCTCAACACTTCATCACTCTCTCAGAGCCTCAAAGCCCAAACCTTCTCTCTCTCTCTCTCTTTCACTCTCTCAATCTTCAGTTGGTTTCTTGAGCTCATCTTTTTCTCTGCCAAAGCAAGCAGGACTCAATAAAGTTCTGATCTTTGAAGCTCAGGTACTACTTTTGGGCCTTCTTTTCTCTCTACTTTTGATTGCTCTCTTGATGCCTTTGCTTCACTTTACTCTTCTCTTCTCAATTTAGTTTTCTTTGTGTTTTTGGGTCTCTAATGTTTGGATCTGTGGTAGGGTTTCATCAACAAAAGTGGGTCTGTGTTTGAGATCTGGCTTTGCTTTTTTATCCATTCACACGCACCCCCTCTCATTATCTCACTGTTTGGTATTGCCCCTTTTGATAGCTTTACAAAAACCTGCAATTTCTGCTGTGAAAGCCTTGTTTTTGGGGAAGATTTTGGGTTTTCATTCAGCTTTTGTGAGAAAGATTGAGTTTTTCAGTCAGATAGCTGTGATTTTGTACTTGGGTACCTCTTGTTTTGGTGATTTGGTGATCATTTGGTGGAGATCAAAATTTGATCAGAGTCTTCAGAAGGGTTGGTAAAGTTTTTAGTGAATGGTTCCCATTTTGCCCTAGTTTGATTCAGATTTTTATTTGTTGTTGAATTGTGATTGTTTTGACATCAGTTCATTCAGATCTCATGTTATTTATAATTTGTTTCAATTTGTTGAGTTTCATTCATATCAGATTGGCTTTTATAGTAGAGAATAGTTTGTATTCTTTATTTCAACTTTCTTTGATCGTTTGAGGTTCTTCTATTAAATGTAGAATTGATCTTATGTAGGAGCTGATTTTTTGGAGGAATAGAAGAAGAAAATAAATAGGAAAGATAATATGGAGGAAAGGTTGGAGGTTGTATGATGGGCTTATTCAGATTGAAATATTTAGAGGGGTTTTCAGTTTCCAATGGCTTCAAAAACTGCTGCTAGCGCAGCCTCCGAGCGACAGCATAGTAATTCTGCCAGAAACCAGATATCGGACGGTAAAACCCGCCAGCCTTCCCCTTTAAAGAATTCAAAACCCAGCAAGTCCGAAACACCCGCCACTAAGAAATCACCGCAGCCTGTGCAAGACGGTGTTACAAAGCAGGCAACCGTGGAGTCATCTGAGGGGCAAAAGTTTTCACAAGAAGTCTCTAAGCAGCTACCTAAACAAGTTGATTCTGCAGTGAGTGAGACAAGGGGATCAGAAGAAGGCGGTGAGGATCCAGAAAAGAAATCTGAATATGGTAGTGTAAAGAATAGTTCGGCTTCTGCTAAAGTCAGTGATGGAGCTAGCAGTTTCACGAAGACCAGCGGAAGTGCGAAGGTTAGTGACCGTGTTGATCATGTTGAGAGTGGTAAGAGTAGTATGTGCCGGGGAAGCACAAGCAGTGATGTGAGTGATGAAAGCACTTGTAGCAGCATAAGTAGCAGTATCAGTAAGCCTCACAAAGCAAATGATTCGAGATGGGAAGCTATCCGGGTTGTTCGAGCAAGAGATGGAGTATTGGGTTTGAATCATTTCAGATTGCTCAAGAGGTTGGGCTGTGGTGATATTGGTAGTGTCTATTTGTCAGAATTGAGTGGAACGAAGAGCTATTTTGCAATGAAGGTCATGGACAAGGGTTCTCTAGCTAGTCGTAAGAAGCTGCTTCGAGCTCAAACAGAGAGAGAAATATTACAATGCCTGGACCATCCATTTCTTCCAACACTTTACACCCATTTTGAGACAGAAAAGTTTTCATGTTTGGTAATGGAATTCTGTCCTGGAGGAGACTTGCACACTCTGCGACAGAGGCAACAAGGGAAATACTTTTCTGAACAGGCCGTAAAGTAAGATTTTGGTTGTTCTAGCTTTTTCATTTTTCCATCTTGGCTGCATGCTTTCTTTGCTATTCAAAGTTGTTGTGTGGGTAAGAGACCGGTACATTCTGCCTTATAAATTTAGTTTGATTTTCTTATTTAATGATGATAAATAAAGCATGAACTAGGATATCAAACCGCTCAAAGAATAATAAAAGAGTTTGGAGAGAATATGGCCTATGATGGAAGCTGTTGCGACAGTGGTTCTTGATATTGTTGACATGATGTGAGACATACTCGTGCACGCTACATTTTTCAACCGTCCAGGCCACCAACCAACAAACGAGTTTATGAACTCAATACCAACAAAAATACAAGAGTAAACATATGCACTGCTTAGTTAATAGTGTTCATAATAAATTGTTAATTGTACAAGTGAAAGTTGATAGTCATAAATCATGAACTGAGTGACCCTTCCTAGTGGTTTAGGGAAGATTTGATACTATCATACTAAGTGCATGTTCATTCCCAAGCATTTCCCATGCTTTCAACTTGGAACCGCTATTGTTGAAACTTCTTTGAAACTATTGAGCAAATTTGAACTAGAAGTCTAGAAGGCTACTGGTATATGGTGGTAGTGCTTAGAAGTTACTTTAGCTTACACGGTGAACTAGTAAACTACTATTTTAGCTCTTGTTCTACCAAAGTTCCTATCTGCATTTCCCTTCCCATAGCTTAACATTGGTAAGACTACAACAACAACATAGCCTCAGTCCCAAATTAATTTTTTTCATTTTATTCTGCTGTGTTTGTAACTAGGTAGTGCTGGTATTTTAAAGTTTATAAATTAATTTTTTACTTGCATTTGATTTTGGGCTAGAGTAAAATTATGCCTGTTACACACGCGAGTCTGTCAATAGTTGGTCTGGTATTTTAGATTACCAAATGACCTGGATACTACCTGCACCTCCGGTGTCATTATTCAGTCCCCTTCGCATCTTAAGAAGCGGTTCTCATATTAAGCTGACAATGTGCTTCGAAAGTTGTTTCTCTAAAATGTGGATAATCTTGTATATAATAGTCCACTGTATTATATTTTTGACCATTTAAGGAGGGAAAGGTTAACGCCTTGAGGTGCTTGTATTGTTGTTTGTTTAGTGTTGGATTGGGAAGCTATTTTCATTGTATTCCTCAACTCCTACTTGAGAAACTAGAAAAGAAAAAAGGAAATGACTCATGGTTTTCCAAAATGAATTATGATTTTCCGGATTCAAATTCATTAACACTTTTCGAACAACAAACACAAATCCCATATTTGTTTTAGCTTCTTCAAGGATTTAGAACAGAAACAACAACAAAACCTCGTTGTAAATTAGTTGGGGTCGGCTAATGGATGAAACGCCTCCATTCAGTTCAATTTAATGAAGTTGATGATGTTCTTTAGTAAATCTTTTAACTCCTCATAATTATCCCAATCCCAAGTTATCATAGGTCTTTCTACCCCACACCATCTGATTCCTGTAATTTTTATCTTATCGATTTCTTAAACCCGGGGCATTTGTTGGCGATGTGGAAAAAGAAATGTAAAAGCTTGAATCAAACACTTTATTGTATTTGCATTTGGGCTGAATCTATGAATGTCTATTGTGGTTTATGGAAAATACTTCAAGCTTATGAATTCTCCATGCCTGCTTGTTCAATTGCCTTGGATTAATGGATCTATGAACTACTTTTGTTGTTGGTGGTTGATGCATTTTGCGCCTGATTTCATTACTGCAGATTCTATGTTGCCGAGGTACTCCTTTCCCTGGAATACCTCCACATGCTTGGCATTGTCTACCGAGATCTCAAGCCCGAAAATGTGCTAGTAAGGGAAGATGGACACATAATGCTCTCCGACTTCGACCTCTCCCTTAGATGTACAGTCAGTCCTACTCTTGTCAAGTCAGCATCTGTTGAGACTGACCCTTTGAGAAAGAACCCCGTTTATTGCGTTCAGCCAGCCTGCATTGAGCCCCCCTCCTGCATCCAGCCTTCTTGTGTCGCTCCTACAACGTGCTTCTCTCCTCGTCTCTTCTCAAGCAAGTCAAAGAAAGAAAGGAAGCCGAAAAATGAGATTGGAAATCAAGTAAGCCCTCTGCCTGAGCTCATGGCAGAACCAACTGGTGCACGCTCAATGTCATTCGTAGGCACCCATGAATACTTGGCACCAGAGATCATTAAAGGTGAAGGCCATGGAAGCGCAGTCGATTGGTGGACCTTTGGAATATTTCTATACGAACTCTTGTTTGGTAAGACTCCATTCAAGGGTTCAGGTAATCGAGCCACATTATTCAATGTCGTTGGCCAGCCACTTCGATTCCCAGAGTCACCCGTCGTTAGCTTCTCTGCAAGGGATCTGATCAGAGGCCTGCTTGTGAAGGAACCACAGAACCGGCTGGCATACAAGCGTGGTGCAACGGAGATTAAACAACACCCATTTTTCGAAGGAGTGAATTGGGCTTTGATACGTTGCGCCACACCACCAGAGATCCCAAAACCAGTTGAGATTGAGCGTATTCCAGCCGCCAATACATCTTCCAGCGACAAGAGTGTCGCTGGTGGCCAGAATCAGAAAGGGTCTGACAATTATCTTGAATTTGATTTCTTTTAGTGATCGTTAAGAACTTTGCTGCAATTTGTTTGTTTGAGGAAAGTTGTAGAGATTTTCGGAGGACTTGGGGGTGTTGATGATGGTGGGTGCTCTTGTTATATGTTGTTAGATGATGATATTTGTTGCTGTCAATGGGATCAACTCCAAATTTGTGTTGTGGAGGCTGAAATATTTTATCTTCTCAATCCATAATCATTGAAGATTTTTCTTCTCATGTACAAGTTTCAAGAGATATTTGGAGAAGTATGAAGAGGAGTAAGCATGGAAAAATTGGGTTGGGAGGGTCACTTCATATGAGGGCGAATATGGTTTAGTCATGTTGAATTTGATTGCTGACATTGATGAAATCCAATCAACAAAGTCAGTGATGGCACATTGGCCTAAATTGTATTCTGATGAATTTGATTGCTGACATGCTCCTAAGGTTTTTTTTTTTCCTATATTTTCAGTTGGAGAAAAGTTTCAAACAAGCAAGCAAGAAAGAAAGGCAACCTATGACAAGGTGGCATGGTATTGAACTTGCTTTTGTCTCTCAGACTCAAATGGACTGATTAGCAATGACTGTGACTGGTTTCCCTTCTTAGCTTGAAAATTGAAATCATGTTGTTGACTCAATGATCCCCAAATGGTGTTGAACAATATTTTCAACTGTAGTACAGTTTTTTTACTATTCTAGGTTCATGATTTTTTTTTTTTTTTTTTTTTTACAGGTACCATTTTAGTGTCCCAAAATTATATGTTTGCCCTTACCGAAAAAAAAAAATAAAAATTATATGTTTGACACAGCTACAAATGTGTGGATGAGTTGAAGGCAGGCTTTGAATGGCAAGGAGGTTGAAGCCACAAGAAAGAAAATCTGAACATTTTCTTGTTTTGAGTTATTGGCCTTGAGAAGGGAAAGGAGTGGATAGAAAATATATATATTATAAAATGTAGTTTTACTATGATGATTAAGAAAAATCATCATGGATATCGATTTTAAATTTAGACTATTGAATTTAGATCTAATGATGAATATGTTTTCTTAGAACTTGTGTACACATTTAAAAGTCGTAAATGTAGTTTTCATATTCACCATTAGATTTAAGTGAAAATTTTAAATCACTATTTATGGTGATTTTAAAAAATCACTATAGTAGAATTTCTTTATATATATATACATAGAAAGAACAACTAACTGATTGGTTTGAATAGCAGCAATATATAAACTTAGTGCTTTTTAATTACAGACACCAAGTAAATGAAAGTGTTGAGATGTGTGGACCGAAATAATAGTCCCACATCGTATAATTGAAATTTCTTAGTGAAATATATAAGTGGTGATCTCCCCTCAACTAGTACCGATGCCTTTTAAGATAAAACCTCACACCTATAAAAATTGAAAGGTGGTCAAGTTGGGACAAGATTTATCGGATCTTGGCGGAGATCATAGACTCGCGAGAAAGTGCATGGCGACGACGCTATGCGGATAATGTGCCGCGAGCATCACATCGTATAATTGAAATTTCTTAGTGAAATATATAAGTGGTGATCTCCCCTCAACTAGTACCGAGGCCTTTTGAGATAAAAATCCCACACATATAAAAATTGAAAGGTGATCAAGTCGGGGACAGTATCGGTACTGGCGGAGATCATAGACTCGCGGAGAAGTGCCGCGGGCGGACAATTGCGAATAATGTGCCGCAGGCATGAAAAATCAACAGAAAGTGATTTCAGATCATTACTTAAGCAGGAGTTTTAAGTTCAAGGTATAAGTACCATAAAAGTTTTATTGAGAAATTTGTATATTAGTTGAATGGGTTGGCTTCCAACATGGTACTTTCATATGAGAAAAATAAAATAAAATCCCTCTTTATAGCCACGTGTATAGCATGTAGCCTAGACCTTAGGACCTACATGATACACCACATAAGAAACCTACACACTATCAGTGTGGCCTATGCCCTCAACTTTCCACAAAGCACGAATTGGGTCTGCGGGTCCACCTTCCCGTGAAAGAATCAGGGACGGTGGGTCCACTTCACGAAAGCCATCCCATGAATTGCTTTCATTGGTTGATGGAATTGGCTTTGTTGACTTCCGGAGCATCTTAAAATTCCCCTTTACTATGATTGTGCATTTATCAACGGTTGGAGTGTTGGAGAGGTTCATCTCTCCGCAGATTAAAAGAATGTCCTTGAGTTGAAGTTGAGTTGAAGTCTCAGTCGATATAAAAATTATTCCTGAAAGAGCTTTATCTTTTAGAGAACAACTCGAATCAAGTTTGGAGTATTTAATTATGTTCAAATACTAAATAATTTAAATAAAAAAATTGATTGACAAAAAACTCTATAAATATGAGTCTCTCCTCAAATATTATCCAAATATTTTATAATAAAATTATAGTTTAAATACACTTTTATATAATACTTATATATAATTATCGATTTTAGCTAAGTCTTTAATTTGGTGAGTTTAATTCCAAGAACGTGTAACTTTCGCGCAAAAAAAAGAAGCCAACGAGGCCAAGTTATGTCCACATTGATGAAGACTAGAAGTCCACATAATCTAATATATAGTATAACTTTTTTGTAGCAACATCAACACAAGGTCAGAACGCACCATATACATAGGTATTTGTCCAAAAATGATTCTCATATATAATTGGGTGAACACGTACGCCACTTTAGTTTGGTGCTCTGCTCTTGCTACATATATTACTAGAAATCTTGATTGATCAACTCTTCTTAATTATAAAGATGTTAAAATTAAGGTAAGATTTGGTTTATTTAATTACGGCCATATATATATCTTGCAAGTATAGATAAGGGTGTATATCAGTATATATATGTTATTTTTAATATCAGAATCTGATGTTGTGGACTCCTCTAGTCCATCCCATTAAAATTGTGTCTCTATTAAAAACTAAGTAGATAATTTTATGTGCTGCAGGAATTATTCATTTCGTCACTTCATTATGTCTATGTTTATATATTGATCATTTCCGTATAGATTGTATTCCTCAGCTAATGGTAGTTAATTTATATGTCGTACAAACATCTAAACTTACTTTATATGTGTATGTACCAAAATTGATCATTGGAATTGATAAAATTATTAGTATTGCATGTTGCAAGACTTTTGTTAATTTCAACTGTCAAAATTAATTATGTTTCTTTTATAAAGTGCATAAGCATGCATGGATGGAGTAGTATACTCGCACTATAAATATATGCCCAACTTTAATTTAGATAGAATTCAATAATGGGGTGGGAGACCAAATGCACCTGATCCATATAGCTAGCCAAACGAGAGTGGACAAAAGAAACAAAGCAATACATCGCTATATAAACATATATAGTTGTTCTTCTATCTTGATCGTGATCAGACCTATCATCATATATATCTGATTTATTATTGAAAATAGATTGATTTATCAGTGCTATCACACTCAACAAATATCATAATTAATAAAATGTAAACTCATATCAAAGTTTGATATTTCATGTTAAATTACTGTATACGTAAATATGCATGCTTATTTAGCTAGCTTCTATGTATGTTTCTTCACATTAATATAAAGGATCACACACACACATACATACATACATACATACATACATATATATATATATATATATGCATATATATAGTTCCGGAAATAATTAATTAATATTAAGATTGCAAAGTGAAAATGACTTGGTTTTTTTTCCCACTTTATATCGTTATTGTATTATGCTTATATAAGAATCCATGCATATATATTCGATCTACTGCCTCCACCAGTCACCATCACCATGCATCTTCACCCCTACATGATTTCCATATGTTTGCCGACCCAATGCTCGATCATTAATACAATTAATCGTCACAGCATACATCATATATATATATTGCCCAACTATATATATACTGATCAAACGATATAATTAAGGTTGGTGCGTACAAGGCAAGTTAAATCTCTTTTATTTTCTCACTCAAATAATTTGTCGTTGTACGAATTAAGCTTGAAAATATGCTTTAATGTATCAAAAAAAGAAGAAAACATGATTTAAACAAAAGAACTTTTTAATATGATTATTTATTTTATGCTGCATTTTTTAAAAAAAATTGTTGGGAGTATCTAAACTTTTTCTTTTATAAATTTATTCTTTCCTATATATAGTGACCCTTCGGAAGTTAGTCACTCATATCAACCGCATGATCTAAGAAAAATCAATATTTTTAACGAATTTGTATAGACATGAATACGATTTATAAAATTAATAAATAAGCCGAGTTTGAGTTTATAATATATCTATGGGCTATGACACGCGGCACCTTTTAGACATGATAACACAAATTACCACCCATATATAGCTAAATGCCAAGAATATCGATCAACTACTGTTCTCTTACTTCTTTTAATTTGCAATATATTGCCCCCTAAAGCCAAAAGAGTATACAATAGACTTTGACAAATTCACATTTTTTTCGTCAGTATTACATTATATTCAATGGTATCCATACCATATATGTCTTTAATGTATAGATTAGATGTTGTCTCATTTGCTAACGTCACGCCATTAATTGTCCTAGCTAATTAAAGAGCTAGATCTCAATAAATTCCGTGAAAGATCCATGACCAATGACCATGCATATATTGAGCTGGCCTCCAACGTTCAGGAATACTAGGGTGGTGTAGATTACAAGTGCATGTATTACAAAATGTTGAATTTGGTAACTTTGGTTGCATATATAATGAGGGGGATCTGATCCTTAAATGCTCACATTTGACATTTGACATTTGACACTAGCTAAGTATTTAAACGACAATAGATCATTGGCAATTAAACACTAATCACATATATATAGTCATATTATTGTAACCAAGAAAATCAGATTATTATGATATACTCGTAATTAATTACTAGATCTGGCAAAATACATTGTATGACAGTGAGTAAATCAGGGCACAATCAAAACAAATAATGTAAATGCATGTATATGCAATTATGCAATTATGCTTGCATGTTCGTGTAAAACAAATCATCGACTGATTTCAGTGCGACAATATTGCGTGCTTATGTACTGGTATATAGGAAGCACAAGTATATAGTATATGTAACTGAGGCCAACTTAATTGGAGTACACACATGTACATAATATATGTTTACATGCACCTATGTATATATATATGTGTGTGTGTGAAAGGTGCATTCTTATCAAAAAAATATATGAAGGGTGTATTAGTAGTGCGCGTATTTAGATTACAACTCTAACATTAAGTTGAGACTAGTGGGTAAAATATCTCGAAATTAATTAAAACTGTAAGTAATTAAATATATAAATTGATAGATTTCAAAGAAGAGTGAAAATTGTATTAATGTAGACAAATTAAGTACAATAAAATAATTATTTATAAAGCTGAACAAATCATAAAATAAGAAAAGTTATAAAAACTACTTAGATATCAAAATATAAATTTTTTTTAAATACTTAAATTACGAAATATAACAACTACTATAATAATTTCCTTAACATAAATTATCATAAGAGCTCATTAATACTACCATATATATATATATATATATATATATATATATATATATTTATTAATTGATCTGACCTACGTTTATTTTATTATTTTTGACGGTGCATCTCATTGTGCGATGTGATGAGTACTACCAAAACATTGACCCCAAATTGCAACCTATATATATACTGTTAATTTATTATATATAATTAACGAGAAGTCGCTTTATAAGCTCTCCAATATATGACCAAAGGACCACGTAATTTGATTGAACAATAGTTATATGTAAACTTGATGAACTAAACAAAACTTGCATGATTAATAATTCATTGCATTGTACATATGATATATATATACTAGTTATCGATAAGTGCTCCGCACGTGCGGTGCACGTGCCTCGCACATTATATAAATTAAACTCAGATTGCAATAAAAACATAGTTATAAAATTGAACAAACAATATAAATATAAAAATTAAGTATAAATACTCTTTAAATGTAAAAAAAACATAATAATAATAAATAAATTTGAGAGATGACAATGGACTTATATACTTAAAGTTGAAATAAAAAATCTATCTTCTTTATATTTTGTAAATGATTCTAAAATGTAAAAAAAATCGAAGCACACACCACATAAATTTAGAATTTAAAATATAAATTATAGAAATATAAAAAATCACAAATTTTCTAAAAGTTTAGTATAACTTTAAAAGTTGTAATTTGTAACTGAGTTTATTTTTATTTCACTATAATTTTTAATTAGAACTCAACGAATAAACTTTCCTTAATTTGTTCTTCTATCAAAACTCAACTATCTTCTTTGTCCACCTCAAAAATGCTTTTTAATTATAGTTGAACTTGTAGTTTCCACTCTATTGATCATCTTCACATAGTTAAGAAATTGAAGAAGAAATTATTTGTTCCTCACATAGGGTTGTTGTTGGAGTTGGTCTTCAAGCTGAAGATGAAGAACTCAGGATTCGAGTTAAACGCAGCTAGGTTGAATTGGAGTTGGAGTTAAACGTAGTTAGGAGAAAGGCAGATTTGGTATTTCATCACGGTCCATATTCATTCTTTTGTTATAGTAGATATATATATATAAAAGCACTAATCACAAATTTTTGAGTGGTAATAAAATTTACCTATTTGCCCATACTTTTTTTTTATCTCCAAATCAACATTTTCTTTTATATCCAAATCAAACTCTAACTCTTTATCAATCCACTACACGTTTTTTTTTCTTTATCTCCAAATCAATCATGAACTCATTCTCATAAATCCAATACACTTTTTTTGAGGAAGTAATGGCCTAGCATGACTAACTTGTTTTTCCATTTACATCTTATCTCAATCACAGTAGATAATATTGATAAGCTAAAAAATGTAATTGTATTTCTAATTTTTAATTTTTAATTACAATTTTAAATTTTGTTAATAAATTCTTAGAAATCAATTCCGCTTCGCTCGCGGGAGAATCGTACGTAGCACGTCTTAAAACTAGCTAGTATATATATATATATATAACTATTGAATTCAATTTCAGCATATCTAATCGCATAGAATAATATTCCATTATTTTTTCCAATAATGGTGCTCCACAACATCTAAAATAACATACATATATATTGTACTCTATGTGACCATGCACAATATAGATGGTGACCCGGTACGAACACGCAACATTGACACACGTACACATTAAGAAAAAACGCATACAAATTCTGTTGTGAAAAGTAATGGACGTTAGCACGTGCGTTTCCATGTATAGGCTCCAAACAATTTTCCTTAAAATTTTCAAAAAAGGAAGTAGCATTGGCATTAGATTCAAAAATAATACAGGGAGGCAAGTGCAAATAAGGGTAAAGTTAAGGGTGCATTGTGCAGTTGGGTTTGGTTTCGTTATTCTAGTTAATTTAAAGAGGAGGAGGGACGGCAAGAGATTCATCAGCAGCAGCTGAAGAGAGGGAAAACCTCTGGATTACAGAATCCCGTTTTTCTCTCTCTGGGTTTTTCCGATTACGAACTACTCCAAACCAGTCCTCGTCAGAGAATAGTGAGTTCCGGAATCTTCCTTTCCGTTCTTCGTTTTCGCGCTAATTCACAGATTTCCGGAGAAAAAAATGGGGATCGCGTGGCCGGATGCGGTCCAGCAGCTGCAATCCCTGTTGGAGGATAGTGAGTTCCGGAATCTCCGATCTCCGCTCTCGATTTCTCGATCTCCGACTCTCAGATCTCAATTTCACTGTTTTTGATGTGCTTTTGTTGTTCTTGTTGTTGTTGTTGTTGATGTTGCAGTTGATGATGCATTGAAGATGACTTTTCAGGTCTGGTTCTTGCCTTCAATAGGTTGTTAGATCTGAGTGTGTTTTGCGTTTATTGTGGTTTTTGTTGATGATTTCGTCGCGATCTGCTCTGTTGATTGTTGTTTTGGTTGTTGGATTGGATGTGGTGGTTGCGGCGTGTGTTTCGGCGGTGTTGGATGAACTGTTGACGTTTCAGTGAGTGAGATTTGATTTTGTGTTGAAGTTGTTGTGAATTGAAGAGTTTGAGTTGGCAGTACACTTCCGATCTGTGCGTTTGGTAGTTCTAGTTGAGAAATTGGAGAACTTTCTGGAAATTTTGATTGATATTGATATTGATTCCGAGAAATTATCCAAGCCATTTTCGATTTGCCAATGCTTCGCCGCTTTCAGTAGTCTCTGATGTATTGGAATTGTGTATTCAGTAAATTCTTAAGTAGAGAACTAAAATTGAACTTGGTGGAGGATCTGAAATTCGAAAAGCTAGGAAATGTGAGAGTTCAAGTGAGTACTAGCATTGCCATGTTGTATTTAGTGATAAAAGCTTAGTAAGTTAGTAGTCTCAGCAATGGTTGCCAATGTGGGATTAGCCTCTACACGACATCGACGAAATCTTTTGCTTATTTGGCAGCGTCTAGCCTTAATTTCTCCAAATGAACGGTCTTAGCGACTGACTAATTTATCTAGAGTAGAGCCATATGTTGGGGAAACCGATTAGCCTATATAAATCTTCACATTACTTGTTTAGTAGAATGATCAATTGAATTACCTTTCGTCGTTTGTGTTCACTTAATGAATTTGAATCTTCATTCATTTGACCTCTCACTCTCAGTCAGAGTTTTTGTAAATGAGTTCTGTTGATTGCAGAATGTGCATCAAGGGTATCCTCCACAAACTTTGGTGCGCTTTCTCAAGGCTAGAGAGTGGAGCGTTCCTAAAGCACATAAAATGGTTGACTGCAAGTTCTTCTGTTTAATAATATTTCTGTGTTTTTGAGCTTTCCTTCCCATTACATTAACTTTTATTGATCCTTTTTTTTTATCCATTCGCTATTCAGTTGATGGATTGCTTAAACTGGAGGATAGAAAATGAGATTGACAATATATTAGCAGTAAGTTCTTCAAATATGAATTTAGACAATGATTAATATTTCTTTTCAACTAAAAAAAATGTTATATTTTTACCTTTTTGCCTCTTACTCCCTTTGATAATAGTTTAGCATTTGTACGTTTCATAGAAGAAACAATTTGAGTAGGTTATATGTGGTTTAATGGTGTTCCAATGATTTTTGTATTTGTAGAAGCCCATAATTCCAACTGATTTATACCGAGCAGTGCGAGATTCACAGCTTTTAGGCTTGTCAGGTTTCTCAAAAGAGGTATGCCCGCCTATTTTGTTTTGTAACTCTCTCTTTTTCTTGAAATGGGTATGATCATTCTATTTTATGGAAAAACTGGTTGTTGGTGTCATTCATTGGATGCACGATTCTGTATTCTTAAGTTGCCTTTATCAAACATATGAAAATTTGATGCACAACCTGAAAACTCCTCTTTAGCAGGCCTGTTTCAATTTTTATCTGTTGGCTTATAGTTCCACTTCAATCAAATTTTCGTAGGGTATCCCAGTGTTGGCTATTGGTGTTGGCCAGAGCACATTTGACAAAGCTTCGGTACGGACTCTGATATTTTTAATTTGCTTGCATTTTCCAATAGATTCAGAAATTATATTTATATAATATTGTTTTCTATTAAAATAGGTCCACTACTATGTTCAATCACATATCCAGATGAATGAGTATCGAGATCGTGTTGTTTTGGTAAGTAACAGTTTAGATCAGCCTCTGGCCTTACCATGAATATGAGTAGGTTGAAATAGTCGTGTTTCAGTGACCAATAGATTTAAATTCATTCATTTTGTCATTCAAAGCATCCATAAAATACTTCCTCAGTCCACGTCAGTTTGGTGCATTTCCTCTGGTTTTCAAAAATAAAGACAGTCTACTATTAATATGATTAGTCTCCTTCACCTTCTCAATTTTTTTCTTTTCTTTTCTTTCTGATGGAGTTCTTCCTTAGGTTTTTTTATCTTCATTTGAAGTTCAAGTTCTTAATGACATATTCGTCTAGTTATTATTGTTAGTGAATGAAGGCATACAAGCTGTTAACTTTGTTTAGTCACCTTTGGACTGATAGCTTTTGTTTTAGCCTTACGCAACGAAGAAGTATGGGAGACACATTGGCACCTGTATAAAGGTTTTGGATATGACTGGTCTGAGGCTTTCAGCATTGACCCAGTTAAAGGTACTATCATTCGCTGTTTGAGCTTAACTTTTTTTTTTTCCTCTTCTTTTTTTTAGGTTTCTGCAATTCTCTTCACTATTATCAACCCTTTATAAATATGATCATTAGCATATGGATGTTGGCATCTGTCTGTGCTTGGTTTCATTTTAACTTTTTAAGGAATCTTTATCACAAAAATTGGATGTTAGAGCTGGTAATTTATTTGATGGGTTGAATTGAACTCCATAGGAACTTTAGTGTGTGAAAAATTCCTCGAGAACCATAGCAGATGAAAATTTCATCTACTGATGACAAAAGGTCTCCTTCCATGGCTTGATTCAGGAACATGCTTTTGGTCTCTACTGTGCCTGGTATGAACTCTAGACAATACTAAGCCACTGTCTAAGCCTTTACAGTCCTTAGTGCACCTTGTCTATGAAGACTAAAAAATTCGACGACCAGAATTTCGGCTGAATTACTGATATTGAATAAAAAGTAACAGGAAGAAGCAATGGTGACATTAATCAATAGTGGCAACTGCAGCCTCAGTTCAAGCAATAACATCTTTTGACTAAATTGGCTTTTGCGTTTATATATTTAGCTATAGATATTCCCCATCTTTCTTTTCGACTACTACTACTTTTCTGTAATTTGTTCATTTCCAAATTTTACACTTGCAAGTCTCACTAAAATAGTTTTCCGATTGCTCTTTTGCTGCAGTTATTGACCACAATATCTACTATTGACGATCTGAATTATCCCGAGAAAACAGAAACATATTACATTGTAAATGCCCCATATGTATTTTCTTCATGTTGGAAGGTTAGTTCTTCTCTTAATTTAAGCTTCTCACCTTCTAATATATTGTTCAATTTGTTGAAAGTTTTCATGAATAATCCACACCTACTTCTGAGAAGGAAAGATTTGTCTACTCCTAGATAATGTGCCACCATATGATGATATAAATAGTAAAACATAATTGTCTACAGGTAGTGAAGCCTCTTTTGCAGGAGAGAACAAGAAGAAAAATTCAGGTGCTGCACGGCTGTGGGAAGGACGAGTTATTAAAGGTAACGCTACTCAAGTTTCTGCGCCGTTTCCTTTTGCTTTATATCACACCTCGACTGCTCTCCCATCCGTTGCTTCGAAGTTTCTGTTAGGAGTGGCTTGGATTCTTCGTTGGATCCAAAGATTTGTACTTGTTTATTGAGACAGCGCTAGCCTTTTTCGCTGCATTAAGTTTACCCAGATATTCTTCTATCCTCGTTCAATAACAAATCTGTCTATAATCTATAGGTAATGGACTACGCATCACTCCCGCATTTCTGTAGAAAAGAAGGCTCTGGTTCGTCTCGACATTCAAGCAACGGAACCATCGATTGCTTCTCCCTTGACCACGACTTCCATCAGCAGCTTTACCGGTACATCAAGGAGCAGGCCTTTGGCTCAGAACCCCTTGAACTAATAAAACAAGGGTCTTTTCATGTAGTGGTGCCTGAGCCAGATCCAGAAGAAGCAAAAATCACGAAAGCCATCGAATCGGAGTTTCACAAGTTAGGTGATCAAAACGGGCTGTTGCATTCCCTCGAAAGCATGAAGATCGGCCGAGTCTAAAATTACAGACCTGAAAGATCGAATAATCATCTGTTTTAAGCTATGTTAACAAACTATAAATTTTGGTACCAAATCACTTGTTTATTGCAGTTGACATGTTGTAATGTCTCCCCTCGCATACAAATATTACATAAATGTTGCAATGGTAAGAAGAGAACCCTCATCAAACTCAATGTGGGTTTTGTTGGAACATACACTCGTTGGTTATGTAATATGAGATGAGGTGGATATATATAACCAGCCTTCTCAACTAATGTTATAAGAACAGTGAGAGTAGTCCCATTTGTGGTTAACAAAGTTATAAGATGAAGCACAAAATTTGGTTTACTATGGTCTTGTTGGTACCTTTGCTTTGAAAACTACTTGTATGGAAACAAAAGCAGGTTGAGATTTATCATATAAATCAAACGTTTCCAATGTTCCCAATTAATTAGGTACAGAAATGTATTTTAAACAAATAGGCAAATTTAATGTAATGTTTAAGGATTTTGGTGAACAAATGATTTTATATTTGGGAATGTATCGAGCATTGATGATTGATAAAATTTCTACGTTTCTTTAAAAAAAAATAAAAAAAGTTGTGTTTTGACTTTGAGAGCCAATCTGCGAGATGTGCCTATATATTAATCTGCGAGATGTGCCTATATATTAGTAGCTCACACCGCTTGATATTCGAGATCATTTAAGGGATGAGATCATTTAAGGGAGATTCTATATTTGGAAATGTATTGAGTCATTGATAATTAATGAAATTTCTACGTTTCTTTCAAAAAAATAAAAAAAGTTGTGTTTGAGAGCCAACTTACGAGATGTGCCTATATATTAATAGCTCACACGCTTGATATTTTAGATCATTTAAGGGACGACATCATTTAAGGGAGATTCTATATTTGGAACTGTATCAAACCATTGATGATTAATAAAAATTTCTATATTTCTTTCAAAAAAATAAAAAAAGTTGTGTTTTGAGAACCAGATGTGCCTATATATTAGTAGCTCACATCGCTTGATATTCGAGATCATTTAAGGGACTCGAGTGTCGAACCATTTTAACAACATGTATTTATGTTAGAAGAAATTGTAACTATTACAATTGTTGCCACCTGTATCACATTTAGGAGTGGTTTGTTAATAAATGCTAACCTTTAGGAACAACCAAAACTGACAAGAAAAGAAAGAGAGGTTACAAACATGGTGTTAATAACCTCCAAAAAAACTGCACTTCCACTGCCAACTCTTAACACCAAATTCTAGTCCTTTCCCTTCCCTGCATAAATACATCCATGAATGATTCTTCAACTATCCATTTCACAGCACAATTTTTATTTTCAGCTTGGTAATCAGAATACAAGTTTCTCTCAAGGATGGAGCCTTTAGCCATAGCTGCAATCACAGGCGGCGTGATTGGCCATATAGGCTACATCGTGATGAGGTTTCGCCCGTTCTACAACATCGTCAATCGCTTTCTCGACTGCCTGAGAAACCCTAGGCCTCTGCCTCCCCAAGATGTCATCGATGCTAAGATCTCTCATGCCCTTGCAGAGAAATTTTTTTCTTAGATACTACTATGTAAAACAAAACTTGGCCTTATCAAAATGGTTCTCTTTATCTGATTTTCTTGATTCAATTCTACAAAAGGATACTATATATGATTTATGGAGTGTGTGTGTGTGTGTATTTTTTTTTTTTTTTAATGTATGTCAATGTTTGAATCTAAAGCAAGACCATTCAAAATAGAGACAAATTGAACAATGTTGATTCAAACAAATGTAAAATCTGGAAGAAGGTTATTCATGATTTACATACAAATTTAGTTCAAAGATTCACATGCCCCCTATGTCATATGTATCCTATATTTAACATAAAAGGTAATAATGAAACCAAAACAAGAGATTTCAGTTTTTGTAGTTTTCACCTCAACTTTCTGTAGCAGTGGTAAGCAATGCCGACCGACACTAAGGCGCCAGCAACAGCAAGAGCTGCGTATGTATCCTCGTGCTCCCAGCTTTCGAACCATGTTGGCATAGCGCAGACCTTCCTTGAGCCAGTCCCCTTGCTGCTGTTAGTCCTAGAGATTTGTTTGTTACTAAATTTCTTCTTTTCTGCGCTCATCTTCCCGTCATTTTTTGCAAGACCATTATTTGAATGTACAGTTTCCGCAGGGCCTGAATTCTGGCAGCAAGAGGAGTTCCCATTGGCCTGGCAGCAACCTGCAGTCTCAGCAAGAGCTGCATTTCCGTTGAGACTAGTGTTGTAATTTGCAAGTTCCTTTGCAATCTTTTCCGTGCTGTTATCATTACTTACTTGGACCCGTAGTTCTTGGGACTTCTTTTGATCTTCTTCTGACAAACCCATCTGACCCCTAATGCACAATTTTTGTTCAATCAGAACAAAGATGCATAAATTCAGAACTATAGATGTATGAGGATCATCGAGAAATCACACCATAATTTTTTTTTAAAGTAACTTGAAAAAGCTAGTTTACCATTGAATTCATAAAGAAATGTAAAGCAGACTTTCTAACAAAATGATTCAAGACAATTCATTCAAGCCCACTCGCTATGAGTGGAGAATTTCATTTCCAGGCTTCCAGCCACAACACTTTTTCCGGTGGGACCTCTGAGGGTAATTAAGAGCAACACCAGCAAAAAGAAAAATTGCCCATGCTAAATTGCACCTACTCGACTGCTCCTAAAATACCCTAAAAAACAAGGTGAACTACAGAATACTCGGAAAACTGCCAAATAGAACAATAGAAGCCAAGGAAGTGGATCAATCATCATATGCTGATGGCTGAGGGGCAGCCAAGCCATTGTCCAGAAAACACTAGAGAAAGAATGTCAAAGATGTATTCCATTGTTCACTAACAATCATGATACTTATCCATATGCATGAGTGCCAAGCACTCAGCAAAAAGTGAGCAAGGTCTAAACTAAAATGCTTCCCATAATTGACTTTCATGAAAACTAAATACATCATATGCCAAAAATAATTTTTTTTTGACTTTCACGAACAAAGTGTGTCCATGAAAGTGGCACTATGAGCATCAATTATCAAGAAGTTCGTGGAGTTGTCTACACTGAACATATCAAGGGATTGGTCTATTTAGTTTTTGTAGTTTTACTTGTCATCAGATTTTTACATCATCTTTACTGAATCCTCTTAACCTCCTTGGTTAAGATGGATCTTCCATTGTATCCCTGTGCAGATAGAGAAATCAATGGCAGTTTTACTCAAATACAAAAAAAGAGCTACAAAAATAATTTCCTCAATAACAAATGTTCTTTAGACCAAATCCCCCACTAAACACAATGCAAAAGAAAGGAAGAAAAAAAATATATTTAACACAGAAAATAGTTGATTCAAGATAAGTTGCAGTACCTCCACAGTCTATCAATAATTTCACCTTTCCCAATATGCTGTTCAATCAAAACAGGTACATCCTCAGGTGTAACATATCCATACCTGGAGAAGGGGAAAAATGGACTTTTGGCATTAGAGTGTCGTTTGAAAAACAAGGACTCTCAATCAAAAGTAAAAAAGCATAATTAGATGATCCAATCTACAGGAATAACAACAGCTTACCAATGACCCGTCTTTTCTCCATCAGCAGTTGGACCAAAAATGATGACATTTCCAGCATACTTGTGCCCCCCAATATGCGAGCAAGGACTAACAGACACCTGACCTTGGAGGCCACGGGCATCTATTTCTTCTTTTAATCTTGCAACAAGGGGAGGTCCACAAACACCACATCGGCGATCCCGGCTCCCATGACAACATACGAAAACATAGGATCCCTTCAGAATCTCAGGTGTTGCGGGATGCCATTCATTGTCTTTTACAAGCACTTCTTCAACAAATGTATCAACATCAAAATGCGTCAAACGCCTGCAATTTTTAGTAGGATTAGAATAACGAAAAGACCAGGAACGAAGTTCCCACATAAATCACTGTAGCTATAACAGTAACAACCTGTATCTAATCATGTCTGGAAAGATTAATACATCTCCATTTGATGTCTCAGTTCCATCATGTCCCTCACATATGGTTAGACGAGTCTAACAGGAAAAAGATTGGACAGAAAAGCAAATTCAAGTCAGCACCAATTATCTTTAACTACAATCTTAAAGTAACTTAACAAAACAGCTAAAAAGAGAAAAACATAAGCAGAAGCTGTACAGCAAAACTAACTAAAACATCAAACATACCACAACAACAAAATTGGAAATATTTTATTCCAAGAATTTCATTGAATTACCCAACCTTGCACATCTAAGAAACATGCTATCATTCATTCATTCATTCAGTAAAAAGTTATCATACAACAAAACTTCCAACAAAATGAATCAATAAAGTTTGAATCTGGAAAAGGATGGCTTGAAAACACACACTTGTAGGCTCCCGTTCCCTTAATTTTCTATAAAGACTGATAGTTTGTTGTCATTTCCTTCAAAATTACTAAAAAGATAGCTATTGAAAGAAAGATCTAAACTTTCAATTATGAAGGTGGATATCCATGAAAGGAAACATTAAAAACAGAAACTTCAGAACCTTGAATTGAAAGCACTAAAAAAGTAAACTTTACAAATCCCCATTTCTCATTCATTCCATACTCCATTGTCTTGAAACTAAAATCACCACTAAAACCCCCCACCAACCCAGAACCAGATTCCCTCCAAAACCCCAAATAACTCTCCAAGAAAACCCAAAATCACAGCCACCCAGAAACACAAAATCTCCCAATTTTACTCAAACCAACCAAACAACCATCATCAACACCAAGAAACTTCCGTACCTTCAATTGGAAATCCTAAAGAAGGAAACTTTATGATCAGACTGAACCCCTAAATCCCCATTTCTCATTCATTCCATAGTCTTGAAACCAAAACCACCCAGAATCAGATTCCCCTCCAAAACCCCAAAAACCCCCAAAACACAGATACCCAGAAACCCAAATCACTAAAAAACCAAACCAATAAAATCAGAATCAACAAAGAAAGACCAAACCTGCTTCTTCATCTCGGCCTTCCTGGCCAACATGGCCGCAGAGAGCAACCTCGGAAGGCGATCGGACTCCGCCGCCTCGACACGAGGAGGCCACACTCTAGGGTTCTTGTAGCACAAGAACACGTGGCGATCGTACAATTCAACACTCCCCACAAGTGGGCTCTGCCTGATGTCCTGTCTCAGGAACCCAAACTCTGCGTCGCTGTTGTCGCCACTTCCTCCGCCGCCTCCGTCGCCGCCGCCGCCGCCCAGCAGGCCGTCGTTCTGGAAGCTGTTGGAGGCGCTGCCGATTTGGGATGAAGGGTCGAGAAGGTAGTCCGGGACTGAGATTGGCGAGGAGGTGGTGGCGAAGGCGAGGGGGTTGTCTTCTCTGTTTGTTGAAGAAGCCATTGAAGAGTCAGAGAGTGAGTGTGTGTTTGTCTCTCTCTCTCTGTGTGTGAGAGAGAGAGTGAGAGAGGTTTGGTGGTCTTTTGTAGTTGACTGATAAAGTCTTGGTCAAGGTCACTGTTTTTTTCACTCTCAAGTGGCCTGCCACGTGTTGCGTAAAAAAGGCGCCATATTTTGGACGCGCGCGACTCGAGGGGCATCGCATGGCGCGCGCCTTACAATGAGGAGAACCAACCGATCTTTTGTTTTCATGAGTACGTGGCGCAATAGGATCCGACAGATCTTTTGATTAGTGCGTGGCACAATGAGAACCGACAGATCGATATTGGGCCTTATTTGGGCTTATTGGGCCTTCTTCAGTCTTATTTACTTGATTTGCCACTCACGTCTCTTGCATTTTGTCTTCATTTCGCGCGCGAATGAGTGGCAAATCATGTAAATAAAACTGGAGCAGGCCCAATAAGCCCAAAAAAGGCCCAAATCTCTGTTCTCTTTTGTTTTACTCTTTTGTTTTCGCGTTTCTGGATTCCAATACCAACAGAGCAATACTCAATTTGCATTTAGGAGATGATTTGGTTATAAGGATTTCTAGTCTGATTCCATTATAAGTTATCATTCAAATTTGAGATTAAATTTTGTGTTTTGATCATGTTTACACATGGAGATCAAATGTCACTCGTTACAACATTTGGTTGGTACAACTGAAAGCAAATTGTTGTTTTAATTAATTACTCGAGTTTGAGTTCTGAATATGGAAACACCGATGTTGCTGAAAGCTCCCCTATCTAAACGGTGCGTGACTCAAGTGGTCGAATAATCTAAATACCGAGTAGTTTAAATGAAAAAAAAAAAAAAAGGCTTCTTGTCATCAACTAGTTTGAAGTAGACTTAGTAATGGCTCATGATGATGTGAAATAACACACAAGTAATTTGTTTAAACTTTAAATTTACAACTGAAACTGAAATGTAAGTTAGTTGCATGTTGAAATTAATACAAAACCATTAGATAACATAAGTGGGACTTGTTGGAGAGTTCAATATCACTATTCTACTACTTTATTAACTTCCTTTCCTTACCATAGAAACAAAAAGGAAGAAAAAAAGAAGTTGATCCTAACTGACTGCACTCTTGATATACACAAACCAAAACAAACAAATTCTCACATTCAGACAATTTTTTTCACAGGTTCACAATCACCATAATTCTAAAGACACAAGATCAAACAGGCTTCTCACCAGGGAGATAAGACGGCGATGCTCCTTCGACTTGGCTCTTCTTCCTGTGAAAGATACCGCTTAGATTGGGTAGCAGCGCTTTCTTGGTGCCATGCGATTTGTCCATCACCTTGCGTGTTCCTTCCGTTCTCTCTGGTTGCATCTGCTTATCGACTGTCGTATGTTGTTGGGAAAAATCCGAGGACACTTCAGAATCTGCTAGGATGCGAGCAGCAGTTTCAGCCGCCTTCTTCTGCTCTCTTTCGCGCCATCTCTTAAGTTCTCCCTCTACAGCCTTCTTTGCCGCTTCTGCCATCTCTGCTCTCTTCAAAGCTTCCTCAGTTGCGGTCTTCATTTCTTCTATTTCCTTCATAATGGCCTCCAACTTCTTATTCGCTTCATTTTCACTGGCCTTGATAGCTTCCACCTGAGCCATTGCCGCAGCAACTTTCATTTCAGTTAGTTCATCTGATTGCTCAACTTTTTTGTTCAAGGTTTCAAATTCTTCAGCTGATACTGTAATCTTGGCACCAGATTCTGAAGTTGAAGCACGTGCTGCGTTTGTTCTCTCAGACAAAACCTTAATCTGGTCAAGGGCTTGGGTCTCCGCGGCTTTTGCCTCTTCTGCCTCTAGCAAGGCGACCTGTAGCTTCTTTTCGGCTTCTTCTAATTCTAGTTTTCTTGCAGCAGCTTCATTCCTCAACTCTTCCGCATTCTTCTGCATTTCTTCCGCTTCCTGCCTTGAATTCTCAGATTCAGATACCAACTGTTGGAGTGTTTCCATTAGCTCATCAGAAGCACCTCTAGCTTTCGATTCCTCAGCTACAGCAGCCTCAAGCTCAGCTTTGCACTTCCGAAGCTTGACATGCAGACTCCCAGCAATAGATTCAGTTTCAGCTTCCTTTTCCCTTAGTTCAGAATGCTCTTTCTTCACATTTTCCAGCTCTAACTTAAGCGACTCAACAAGATTCCGTAAGGTGCTTTCTTCTTCAACTACTTTGTGCAATGTCTCTTTAGCACCATCAAGTTCGGAAGTCACAGTTCTCACAGAATCCAAATCAGAGGCCTTCGCATTTTCTATTTCCTTTTTCACAGACTCAATTTCTGTGGTCTTTTGTTCAAGCTGGGTTTCAAGATCTCTAATAAACTCAGGATTGAACTCTTCCTTAAAAGAAGCCAACCTCTTCTGAGCTTCATCAAGAGCGCCTTTACTAGACTGCCGCTGCGAATCCTTTTCAGCTAAAATCTTAGCTTGCTCTTGATGGGCTTGCTCTGTAGCAAGCTTCACATGCAAGAGAGACTCTTCTATGCTGGCAATCTCCTTTGATATATCATGAGCTCTCTCTGTGTTAGCCTTTGTCAACTGCTCGGCTTCCTCAGCTTGGCGGATGGCAGCAACCTTTGCTTCCATGGAAGCTTCAAAATCCTGTCTGATCTTCCTGAGCTCCTGTTTTGCATCATTTAGTTCAGAAATGGCTGTCATGTACTGTTCTCTTGCAGTCTCTAATTCCTGTTTCCAAGCACCGCTAGAATCTACAATCTCACCAGAGTTTGCTTCTTCAATTTGCTTTGCTCTATCTTTCGCAGTTTCTGTTGCCTTAATAGCCGATTCTTTGGACTCGTTTATGGTTCTGAGCTTGTTTGTGAGATCATCAACCGTTCTTTTGGCTTTTTCAAGCTCGACAAGCGCCTGGGCCTTGGTATCTTCAGCATTCTTAAGCTGTTCCTTCAACTTGTTCAGTTCTTTCTGAGTCAAATGAAGCTGTGTCTCCTTGGCATACACTCTCTGCGACAAACACAGAAGAGATTGATTCCAAACTTTGATTACCGCAGCATTATTCATCGAAGAAATAAAGAAATCACAAAATAGTTGCAAGCAACACTACTGTTGTCACCAAGAAAATGGTTGCACAGCTATTTCTTTAACAAATTAAATAAAAATCCAAGAACAAGTAATAACCATGTAAGTTACGGTATGATCTGCTGGTATAAAAAAAATACCTCCGTAGGAAAAGGTTTTGATTTTCTAACAGCATGGTCTCCCCCAGAACCTGAGAAGGCTACTTCACCAAATAAGCTTACAGCTGCTTTGACAGATTCAAAGGGAGCTCGGGTGTCTATCTCTCCCACCTCTGCCTTTGGAGAGTCCGTAGAATTTTGACGAGCTTTTACCATCTTTCTTGCTTCCTCCCTTTCTGCTACTATTGTTTATACTCTTCCTGCCAACGATAGTAGTTCAAAAGAAAACAGCATATTTATACAGATGCATCTAAGAAAGAAAACATGGAAAAGAGAGGAAAACAGAAAAAAGGACTCCAATCTTTAAAAAATAACACATTAACTATGTGCAAGTATAGAAACAACAGATCCGCATAAAACAGTGTACAACATGGCGTAAGAAACACGGATATGCTAGAAACAAGAGTAGAAGGAGCCTTCATAATTTTATTTAGGAAAATGATTTTTTGGCATAGTTTTGATACACAACGGTAAAGACTTCATGGGAATATGTGCAACACATATCTCAATGAAATCTATATCATTGTGTATCAAATGTATGTAACGGAAGTATATATGATTTAGCAATGTGCTTTTATTTACTTCATTTTCAATTGAGTCTCTAAAACCGCACCACTGTAAGCAACTTTTTGACCCATTTCCAGAATGGCAAAATCATTTTCAATTTAAAAATCTGAAACCAATTCTAACAAACCTAGTAATAGCCAGACAGACTAAAATACAGTTTTTCTACACAATTGAAACTCGACGTGAAATCCACAGGAAGAAATTCAACAAAGCATAACCACGAAAAAACGCAAATGACAGAAGAGACACGAGCATGCCTAGAGCTCCAAACAAACACACATGATTAAAATTTTCTACCACATTCAACCAACAATTAAGCACCATGCACTGCCAAAGCACAAAATGCTAAGATGTTAAGATTACACAAAGACAACAATGAAAATACGAGAGGGAAATAACTCATTGAAAATAGCTTGATTGCTACAACAATGTACTTTTTTTTTTTTTAATCTAAAACAAAAAGAGGAGCAACAACAACAACACTAAAGCCTCAATCCAAATTAGTTGGTCTCGGCTACATGTATCAAACTCTTCCACTCCGCTCAATTCAATTGCTCTCGATGCAAGCTTTTCAAACTCCTTTAAATCCTTTCTAATCAATGCATCCCATCCGAAACAAAAGAGGAGCAATGAAACAAAAATCATGGACTAGTAGAAAATCTAAATTATTTATCAAAACAAGTAAACGAAACCCAAAATGCTTAAAACAACAATCAATCTGTAGAGCACAAATCTTCGTCATTTCAGGTATGACTGAATCATTAAAGCTAAAAAAAACAGCAACAATTACGCAAAAAATGAAGAAAATTGAAACTTTGAACCAAAAAACAAGAACACGAATCAACACAAACATAAACATACCTCAAAACGCCGCACACACGAAAACCCTAATCCAACCCCAATTCGAACCCAATCGAACGCGCCATTAACCCTAAAAATGTAAAAGAAAAACCCACCAACCGATCACATCACACCCCCAAATCACCAACCAATCCACAAATCTTCCTCAATCGCATCCCAAACACCGATCTCACCTTCAACGCCCTTCAAAACCCTAAAATCGCTCAAAGAACTCGTCAGCCCCAACACCACCAACACCGCCAAAAGCACACCAGAAAAACCTAGAATCCGACGCGATCGCCGCGTCGACTCTTCAAAACCATCAACCGATTCCCGGACGAGAGCGAAAATCGGCTTTTTCGAGCGCGATTTCCGAAGCAGACTCTGCTCGATCGATCAAAAAATAGTGAGAGAGAGAGAGAGAGAGAGAGAGAGAGAGGAACGTTTGAAAGTGATTCGAAGAGCCTTTTATATGAGATGCCACGTCAGCGTCGTGAAGGATTTTTGAAATGTGAGACAACGCAGAAAGCTGAGGATGTTGGGACGTGCAGGGGTGGGGCCGGGCGGTGGGGATGGTGGGGTTATGGATCTCGAGGTGGAGGGACGGTGGGATGGGGGGGATTCGTATGTGGGGACGGGTTTCGGTGTGGTTGGTCCTACGCTCCATTCGGTTTGTTTGCGTGCAGGCCATTTGTTGGTGTCCGTGCTGGGCTGCCAGTGCAGGGAATAAACTTTCAGGTTGTATTATATTAACAAAATTATTGCTCTAATGATGATCACTAAAATATTCAATCTTAAATTAGTTTAATTTTTCAAACTAAAACTCTTTTTTGAGAATCGTGAATTTTCAGGTGTCAAACCTATTGTTTGGCGCTACTTATTTAAATTATTTGAACATACTTAAAGTTTTAAGTTCATACACTAACATCATATATTGAAAAAAATTAAAATATTTAAAATCGGATAAGATTTGCTTCCACGTAAATTGTGATTTCATATAAGAACATAGATTGATATTTATTTTTCTGTTGTTATAGTATCTATGTTGATTCATTTACTATCATTATGCAAATTTATGTCTACGCGCAATTGTGATTTCATATATACTTACGTGTTATTTGAATTTGAAATATTTAAAATTTGCACTTTAATGATCAAGAATTATACAAAAATACAATACTCTTCGTTTGCAGTATATTTTAGCTGCTACATAATAGTAATATCCACGAACTTTTTCATGCAAGGCATTGACCCAAAAAGCTTTATGTAAGGTAAAAGTAAGCTTTTATTGATTGATTTCAAAAAAATATTTTCTGGCTCCGCACCTACCGACAAATGTACCTCTTTAATAAAAAATAATTGAAAAATATTAATTTATACAACACCACACATCAAAATCATAAAAACAAATGCACATTTTGATATGTTAATCCAACATTATAATCAAAATCAAAAGTGAAAAAAAAAAAAGAAAAAAGAATAACAACATCAAAATCACATCATAAGATATATTCACTCACAAGAGTTATTTATGTGCGTCTCGAGATGCGGACATTCACAGATCCTTATGAATAACAGAGCGGATCGAGGTTCCGTGAAAGGCTCACGTGAATCAATGTGTCTTGTGACGTGACTTTGGTGCTGTCATCCTAGCATTTTTCAAAAAGTAAACCCTATCCATTATTCTAGTTGACATAATGACATGATTTTTTTAACAGCGTAGCTATATGCACTTCATAGTTTACTAAAGGCAAATCACTTTTTTTTTATACTCCACTTCCAAAAATGCACTTAAATGAAATGCATAGTTACCCATCACAACTCCCATAATCACTCACATGCCCCTCTTTCCTTCTCACGTTGTCAACCCACTCAAACCGCCAACCTTCAATTCCGACGTTCCCCTTCGACCATTGGCGATGCGAACTTACAATTTCAAAGCTCACTACCATCGTAAGAATCGATTTCTTTATTGTTGTCACCTCGAGTTTTTAAGTTTTTGAAAATTTCAAGTTGAGGGTACACAAGAGGCATTTTAAAAATTGATTATTATTTTTGATGCACTCATCCACACTTGGGGTGCCCTCATCTAATGGTTTGCCTAAGTAAACTGTGTGATGCACATAACCGCACCGTTTTTTTTTTAAATAGATTTAGTTGACATAAATTTCAGGGTTGAAATGTTTATTTTTTAAATAGATTTAGTTGACATAAATTTCAGGGTTGAAATGTTTATTTGCTATATAGGTTGCCGCACATATGGCTCATGGTTTAAAACAAATGCATCAACTTCAAAATTGGTAAAGACAGCGATGGATGCATAAATGAGTGAATGAATGAATTAAGTTTGGATCATTGTAGTAGGACATACTTCTGTCTTTTCTCTTTTGGAATTATTGAGAGCAGCCACTTTTTCCCTATTCATGAAAGCATACAAAAAGCTGAGCAAATTATTGAGAAAGGTCTGTCACTTATGGTCCCTTCGAGACCAGTATAAAGGGAAAGCATTGAAAAGCTTGTTGGTTCAAAAAATTGTTCTAGTACTTGGCTAGTTATTTTCATGTAAATTTTGAAAAGCTGTCGAGGTTGGGCCGAATCTAACTAAAGTAAGGAAGGACTTAAAAAAATTGTTACACAAAACGAAAACAACAACAACAAAGCTTACATCCCAAAATTATTTGGGTCTGCTACATTCAAACTCTTACATTACGGGGATATTAAAACAATAGAAGAAAAAACTGTATGAAATCAAATACTACAACATTAACATACAAATCGAAGTACTAAAATCAAGTATCTTATTTTCTAAGGAAAGAAAGCAGTGTTTCTAAATTGATTGAAAGGAATTTATTGGATCAAAAGGGATCATAACATGCCCCGAAAAACAACTATTCAAAACTTAAGAGCAAATAGCTGCTAACTGATCATTTATAACTGGTTTCGAAATTCAAAACACGGAATTTATCAACCCTGCGGAATCCGTCGGTACTAATTTAAGATGCAATAAATTAAACCTACTAACCATAGGAGAGATGATACAGAAACCAGTCACGTAGATTGCATGATTGGCTAATTTTGTGAATTGGAGAGCATTCCGCCTCCATGGAATTCTCAATCTTCGAAACCGGGTATCTTCTAATGATTCACCAGCCTATGGAAGTGCTATTATTCATATAACTTTCGAAGATCATCCTTGAACTTGGATTTTAATTGCTCCCTCTTCAACTTGAGAGCTGCAGTAACTAGTCCGGACTCAGGTGTCCACGGATCAGGCAACAACTTAATTTTTGCAGGTACTTCAAACTTGTCAAGTTTTGCTTCTTTGGCAACCTGCAGCATACTCGTAGGTGAATAAAGTTGCGCAGAAAGGATTATTATCAACTTATGTAGCTCTACCTATACGTTTATCCTTGTTATTGACAAGGCATGAGTAACATGGAATTGATGCTTTGTTGTTGAAGTTGTTGTGTTCTCGACACATGAGATTTATGAATGATCAGAATACCAAGACTTCAGAGCAGTAACCGTTTCAGCAAAATATCATTACCACAAGGAAGAGAAGATTGACTGACCTTGGAAAGTGACTGCTGGACTTCACGGACTGTTTCCTCCTTTCGACAAAGATCTGAGAAATCGTTATATTGTATACCAGCTTCCTGAGCCCACTTTTCAAGGACCTGTCGTGAAGGAACCACCAATGCTACACAGTAGTTGTGGAAGGGATCAGCGTGGACCATGAGACTATCCACATAGTAACTTGATAACAAGCCTGCTTCAACCTGAAATTATTCAACTCACATAAAATTAGTGCCTCATACATGGATTCAGTACTACTTGAATGATTTGTAAGTATATCATTAATAGATGTCTTTGATTGAATGATTTGCACAAACCTTTCCAAGAGATATGTATTCCCCGTGTTGGAGTTTGACAATATCTTTTTTCCTATCAATGATTTCTAGGCATCCATCAGTATGAAACTGTCCAATATCGCCAGTGTAGAACCAACGCATCCCTTTCTCGTCTACCTGTTGCATTTTTAAAATGATAAAGGCGACTAGAAGGCTAACTAAACTCATGAGCGTGGGCCATTTTAGGTGTAGAAGATCTTACTTTGTAAACCTCTTTAGTTTTTTCTTCATTTTTGTAATAACCAGAAGTTACACTGAATCCTCCAACTACGACCTCTCCCCGTGGCAGTGGTTTGTCAGAAATTTTATAACCACCTTCCTCCCATGAGACAAGCTGTAAGATTCAGTAGAAATATAATAATTCCAATCCGTAATTATAACTTAAAGGAGGAAACAAGGTCATAGTTGATTTCTGAAGCTAAGGCACTCTACATCATTCAACAATGTCAAAATAGATAAAAACTAGAATTGCACATAATTTCAATGCCGCAATGACGACGATGCTTCAAATTACTAACAAACAGGCAGTAGTCTAACAACCATTTTGATCACTAGATAACACAATAAAATAAAGAAGTCTGATTGAAACTTCATAACAATATCATTAACTCCAACTAAAATAGAATCTTACTTCTCACTAGCACAATTAAAAGATGCCTACCGTGTCAAACATCCATATGCTGACAATTGCGTAATTAAATAAAAGATCTCATATTACGTTAAATTCCATATGGATTATGCTTTTGCGAGACCCACACCTTATTTTGACAACCATCATCTGTTAAAGAATCCCAAAAAGTATTGCACTTCATAAGTACCCCCTATGAATTGATCTGTAAACTGCTTTTCCAACTTGCATGTATAAAATAGCTGTTACAACTTCAGCAACTACTAATTACAACATCCTGAGTAAAGCTAGCTCAAACATAACTGTGTGACAGCAACTAAAATGTAGGTAGATTCAAAGCACAAAAAAGAATGGCTAAGACTGGATTGCAAAAATATAGATTATGATTCAAAGAATCTCGTTGAAGCAATATTGCTCAACTCATGCTTCAAATTATTTTTCTTATTATATATCAAATGTCTTCGTTCAACAGGCCTGTGTGTAAAGAGCAAGAGCTTACTTTTACATAGGCACAAGGAAGAGGTGGACCCACACGACCAACAGTTGTGTCATCCCATTCTGAGAAAGCCGCTCCAGCACATGTTTCAGTCAAGCCATATCCTTGCCCAATTGGAGCCCTGAAAAAACGATCATGCTATTATGTTAAAGATAACGTACGTGAAGAGATCACAAGAATTTCTAAATACAAAACAGCGCCCCGCAGGAAATTTGCTTGAACCCTATTAGTTGAGACTTAAGAGTTTCAGATGAGATAAGATGAAAAAAAGAGAAGAACATCATGAATCTTACCAGAAACAAGGTCAGAAAACTTTAACAAATAGAATTATCAAAAGATGAATGACATGTTATATTATTTAGGTGAGAATACAAGTGACAAATTAGACAGGGCATAGACTGCATTACTATGGCAGCCGTATTACATTTCTATTTGAGAACGATCTAAATGGCCATTGAAGCAACAACGCAAACATTGACGAAGAAAACCAAATATTGCACATGAAGATATGATCAGTTACCCAAGGCATATATTGATGAAGCGTTGCGTATCTCCAGACAATGGAGCTCCACCACAGAGCATGAATCTGATATCTCCTCCAAGGATAGAACGTATCTTTTTAAAAACAATTATATCCCACAAAACTTTTTCTAATCCCCAAGCCCCAAACCAGCTTCCTTCTATGGCTGCCTGTCTGCGTTTATACCCAATACTGAAAAGCTTCTTGGCTAACCCACCCTTCTCCTCAACCTGGGAATACAGGGAACGTTTAACTGGGATACAATCGAGAGGATACTATCCACTCAGCACGAAAGACAAACTGAGTTTAATCAAAATTAAACCAAGGCAATATAACCCAACCTTTTTCAGCACTCCATCCCGTACACGATCCAAAATAGCAGGAACAGCAGCCATAAGGGTTGGTTTTAATGCAGAAGCATCTCCTTTTGTTCCTTTCTTAATTTTATTTGAGGCATCTGTCATAGTCAAAGCTGAACCATAGCCAATTGCGCAGCCTACAGATATCATCACAGCCTAGACAACCACAAGTAGTTGAGTTATTATAGAAACATCATTTTCGAATGCACACAAGCAACGAGGTTTGATCAGGTAAACACCTCAGCGGCCAATTCAAAGACATGAGCAAGAGGCAAATATGCCAAGTAAACATCATTGCTTCCAAGTCTAGGAATAACAGTTGTGACTGCAGCAGCAGTAGATACAATATTCCCGTGAGTCATTATTACACCCTGCACTTGCAAACAAAGCAACTTCTTAGAGAGAAACGGGAACCATGTCAAAGGAGAGTACGTTTAAAGGAGTTTTTTTGGCAAATAAATAAAAAACCATTAACCCTTTCACAGGGAGCTCATAGATTGCCGCATACAGAAGAAATTCAATTTAAATATCTTCAGCATTGCTCAAAATAAGTTCTATTTCAGTTCATCATCCAAGCAACTGTGTGGTCTCAATCTGAGGAAGCTTAAAAAAAAATCTGGAACAAACCTTTGGTAATCCTGTGCTTCCACTTGTGTACATGACTACAGCAGGATCATTTTTGGAAGGCAATCTAGGTTGAGTAGGGTTTTCTTTCCCAAGCTTCTCAACTTCTGAAAAAGATGAAACAACCCAATTGCCCGTACTACCAAAGATACTGGAATCAACTGGACTACCCTCATCTTCAAAGTATACGATCTTTTCAATGCTCTCGAGACTTGAGCGTATTGCGGCCAACTTTTTCAATTGTTTAGACTCACAAATCAACGTTGATACTTGTGTCTGCCAAAGAGAAACAAAAATAGAAAGATTCGAATGAGATTGATCCTTGTATGAGAAGTAGATATCATAACCAATATACAGCATCCATGAGATAATTCATCGAGGAGATTAAGTCAAGTCACCTGCAGAAGAAACACACCTAGAAGGAGAGGATTCTCACCTCATTAAGTGAGTGGATGAGGGCATCCTCGCCGAGAGAAGCATAGATAGTGACAACAGTAATATTCTGGCGGAAGCATCCCTGTCATAGACAAAAGGCAGATACATTGCTAAATGTTATTAATGTTTCAAACTTGAAAATAAGAAGGGGATGCATCGCGGTACATGTAATTTGTAAGCCTACCTGAAAGGCAAGAAACCACTCTGCCCGAGAATCTGAAAATATTGCAGCAGGCTTCTCCACATTATGACCCAATTTGAGTAGACCCGATGCAAAGTTGCACACACGATCAAATGCTTCCCCATAAGTCTGCCACTGGTAATCACCCAAATGTAGCTTCTCAAATTTCCTTCCATCACTGGCTGTGACAAATTCCCTGGCAACGAGCTTTCTTGTTCCAAGGAATCGATCATTTGCATGCTTTTTACAAGATTGTTCAAACAGGGCAGCCATAGTTGTGGCGCCATCCCAAGGAACTTCAACCAATTTGGTAAACCTACTATTACGCATTGCATAACCTGGTTCACCGCCAACCTCTACTGGCACACCCCTTTGTTTGACTTTCTTCCTTCCAATAAATACAGTGGAAATAAACAAAGGGACAACAATAGCAAGAACAACTGCGCCCACAATCCCATACAATCCATAGCCTTCCTGATCTTCGTGAGCCAAATTTCGGAGCAGACTTTCTTCAGTATCTCCCATTGTACCTTATTGCCGACTAAAAAATAGCATGTCCTTCCACAAGTGAGCCTACACAAATCTGGATAAATAGAGGGGAGAGATGAATTAGGTTCAAGCCATGCATAAGCCTGTTGCATTTCTTAAAAAAAATAAAACCAAATGAAAACAACAGCATCTAGAATGGGATTGATACGGGTTTAATAGGAACTAAGTTCGCTACTGTTTTCCAGTATTAAAATTGTTACAAATCACTGCTTAACCAGATTCTATCATTCTACGTTGCCCTGATACATATGCATGCTGCATCGAATGCAAAGCTTACATATATAGTTACATATGTGAACCTCTCTGGTCACTAATTCGAATACCTATTACCCAATTTACCCTAAAAAACTAATATTTCAAAGAATACACCATCTTAAGCTGAAAACAGAAATCACAAAACTACCACTACAATCACCATGTATTCACTACTCAGTACTCACTATTCAGTCAAATTCATCACAACCACAATGTTTTCACTGCAAAGACAATCTTTCTCTTCTACTGGAATTGAGAATGAAGATGAACTAGACCATAGAATTGATCAAACAGAATGAAACCAAAAATCGCACCCCCAAAAAGCAGCAACTTTGTTGATTCCAACATCACCAATCAACAAACCAAATCCAAGAAACGCTTCAGATCATCAAAGAAAGTTGTTCTAATCACACAGATCACACAAACCTAAAAACTTCAAAAATGAACCAAATGTCCAGATCACACTTCACTCTATTAGAGTAACCAGCACCAACAACTCATCAAAACAATAAAAAACCACAACAAAGAACACTAAACCACTCAAGAACCCTAAATCCAATCCCAAACAAGCACAATTACAGACCTCCACAGAAACCCAAACCGATCTCAGCCAATTCTGGCTCAAATCGAAATCTACAAAAACCTACACGAATCACAAACGAATTCGAAGAAACAGAAACTACAATCGAGATCGCTCACCTTGTTCAACAACGCTCGCTCGACGATCACTGAACAGTCAACAACAGTGTTGAACAATCCGAATCGCATGTTGAGCTGAGCTATTCAACTGGAGAGAAAAAGAAAAGCAGCCACGTAGCAGTCTATGAAATTACCGTTCTGCCCATTCGCGCGCTTCGTAGATGGATGGGCCCACAAGTTAGAAGGTTCGGTCACACGTGGCGGGACGGCAGGGCATGGGAGGCACGTGCGGGGTTCGCTTGGGACTGTGTGAGCGATCGGGTTGGGCGCGCAACCCGTGGCGGGGACAGCGAGAGCTGGACTATTAAGCGTACGACGATACGAGCATTGGAAGTGATGGGCCGTTGGATGATGTTTTTATACGGGTTAGGAAGAGATCGAAGGGTGCGGAGTATTAGTTCTACGTGTGGTAGGTGTTTTCAAATCTCGATGTGATTGGGTGAGGATAGGAGCGGCGGTGGACATGGTGAAGCGTGCAACATTGGGATATATGTCTTCTTGGTTCGTCCACAACACTAAATAAGGACACAAATTTTGAGAAAAATAAATATCAAAACTTTCCTATCAATTTGATTTGGGGTAGTGCTATTTGAACTCGTGAAGTCCGGACTCAAATTTTTTTTTTTTTTATTTCAAATACATCCTCGAACAATTAATGAAACAACAATAAATTACTTGTAAAATATTTTTAATATCTTTTAAATATTTATAAAAATTTAAAAATCTCCCTATAAGTCCGGATTCAAGAGTCCAAGTAGATTTATTGATTTGATAATTTCATGGACATTCTCCAATTAATACACATTTTTTTACTCGGAAAATAGTAGAATGATACAAAAAATGACACCCCTAATGACACCGTTATGACGTAGCGTACGAGTCTCACTTAAAAATGAGTGTGCGTAAAATAATTTTTGGTGTATAACGCGCATGATGTGTATTTCGATGTGGTGTGAGCCAATAAGCCACATCACGTTTTTACGTAAGATTCACATGCCACGATATGAGGTGTCACTATGAGTAGTCATTTTAGCATTTTCCTTTTTATCAAAGTTGCTTGATGAATTGTAACAAAAGTGACTAACTTAAAATTTTGAATGCAATTGTCAAAGGTTATTATGTATAAGACATAACTTGTGAAAACATAGTCGCTAGAATGAAACCCCTAAAACTGATGTCCCCTACTGAACCATCCATGCCCACTTAGAGATGCAAGTCTACGCATCTCGAGAATCAACACACTATTGTAAGAGGTTCAAAATAATGCAAATAATAAAGACTGGATTATGAACAAGATAAGAAAATGCTGAGGATCAGTAGAGCCAATTGTACTGGAACCAAAGGGTACTTTGGGTAACAAATTGTATTAATTTTTTTTCTTGGTTTCCTATTCTATGAATATACTTATTATATGAGAGCATTGTGAGGGTTGCATTACCAAACAAAAAAGATGCTTGGAATATTAATAATTTCTATTGTTCCACATGAATGAATGAATGAATGAGCTTTAATGGTGGGTAGGGCCCTTGGCCCCTTTGTCCTTTCTTTTATAAACCAAATCTTTATCCTCACAAGATGCTTTGTCTAATGTCTTTGGATGTTTTGATGGACTCAATTGACTTGTTAATATTGTTTTTTTTTTTTTTTTAGGTTACATAATATTGTCTTTTTGTTTCACGAGAAAAGAGTGATTACCAACCAAAATTAATGCGAGTGATTTACGCTCGAAATTTTTAAGTAAAAGTTTTGACTTGGAGCCTTGCCAATAGAGTTACTTTCGTTACGAGAGCTTTATCCTTTATGAGCCAATTTAATGCTAGTGCAACTACAACCTCCATATAGAAGAAGAGATTAACATGTGATCTTCCAACTGTAATTACAAATATTGAATCCAAATGCCTAACCCTCCTGTAGCTATGTCGAAATTCGAAAAACTATGAAACTTTTCCACAACTAGAATCCCATGAAAAAATAAGGAAGGTATGTCTAAAACCAATATTCACAATGAATGGTTTGATCTATCTTTGGACATCATTTGGTTTCTCGTGAATGAAAAGTTTGAGCTCTATTTTCAAAAGCAGCTCCAACTTTGATTTCATAGTCTTCTTCGTCCTGCAAAAAACTTTGACATTTGTAACTAGAAGGATAAAGAAAAGTGGATTGTATAATAGCAAGCAAAAGAAGGATTTCAATGGCTACAGCCTCTCCTAATCATTGAGGAAGTAAGGAACCCAAGCATCATTCAAATAAGAATTTAATCGGACGAAGACTACAAGAAATCAAAACGACCAACTTATTTATTCAGAGAAATTGACTGTAGAGAGAATGGACGAAATATTTCGAAGCCTGAATAATGGTTAATAGTTACTACTATAGTGCCTGTTATTTGTAGATGATTTTGTCTTAGTGGACGAACAAAAGATGAAGTGAATATGAAATTAAAACTTTGGAAGAATACATTAGAATCTAAAAGTTTTAAGTTGAGTAGCAACGGTTTGGTTTTTGGTTAGGCAGATTTAAGAAATGCTATAAAAAAGACCAACAGCTTCAATAGGATGATAAGAAAGCCTAAATTGGCATATATACGAAAATCTTCAAAACATATTAAATTCAACTATTTGTCATTTTACGCAACATTCTTCCCTAATAGTTTTAGCATTTCAAAACTATGGCAATAAGTTAAGAGATTGACAAAACACACAATTATCATGCTTTTGTCTATTGTCATGTTTCATTATGAAGAAAGTGACTCACCTTAAGCTCAATAGTGCATGCTGTTTTTACAAAGTATTAACTGCCAAATTCAGAAGCTCCCGTTACGATTCTGATTCACGACCAACTGTCAAGAGAATGAATGAATTGTAAACCAATTGCAAAACAATATCAAAGCTGCAGATAGAATCTATTCATGGCCAAAAACAGCATACAATAATGTTCATGAGTAAAGAGCAACAGCGGAAATAACGGATACCATGGACGCCTGAATCGGACTAGATATCAAAATGATTTGTAAATTCTCATTTAGGTGCTGTACCCATGGAAACAACTTTCACCTCATTTTCTAGAAACGAAATTAAAAAAAAAAAAAAAAAAAAAAACACAGGGACATACTCACCGATAGAATTGATTCTTCTGAGTTTGGCAAGAGCCCCAGCAACCTTTGCGCCAATAAGTGCATTGTGTTTAACAAGGGCAATATCTATTGAGGAGCTAAGGATAACTATTCAAGAAAGTAAACATAACTGTACTTTCAGGAGGAGGATGGTATAAAGCTGCGATTGTCCAGATCATCAGTTCCTAGACCTCCAAAAACTAAGTGTATGAGCTCCGAACGTATTTAGCTCTATATCCTGAAGACTCATGTCAGTTATTTGCAATGTAGATGGAGACCAAAAGGATACTTGACACCAGTGAGGCTCCACCAGTGAGTTCATTAACTCGTGCAAGCAAGAACGGCGTCTGAGCATTGCCAGTAATATGTTTGTCCCTGAAAGGATGGAATGACATCTCACGTTGAATCGACAAATTGTTGCACTATAAACAGTCTAATCAGATAGACATGTTGTGACTAAAATAAAGGTTTTAGTCAAATTAAAGAGCTACACCAGTATAGTTATACTTGCAACTAAAAAGAACCACTTATTGAATACTCCAATTATCATTAGAATATACAGCTCTGGATAGACTAGAAAAGTGGTTGGCGTCGTTATGATATAGCGACTGCACATGGTGTATATGAAGGTTGATTTGTACCTAGATTCTTTTAAGGCTTGCTTTATTGCAGACTCTATCAAGCTTCCAGAAGCTGCATGCTCCTTTGGAATTGGCACTGCAATCAAAATTCCGGTTCCAAGTCCAAGTTTGAAGCTAGAATCTGAAGTTGAAAAGATAATTATTATAAGTGTGATAACAAGGAGAGGAAATGAAGGAGAAAAGGTTCTGCACCCTTCACTTGCCTATTATTCGAGCACAGTCCTCAGGAGTATCCACACGACATGGCACCTGTATCCTCACGTGTTCAAGATCAAGTATTTGAATGAGATTAGTTTTGATGGTACAAGATTTATTGAGAATTATATTAAGAAACATACAATAGAATGTACAAGTAATCTGGTTCTATACATTTATATTAGGACAATGTCATGTCCCTTACAGCAATATTTTTGAATATTACTATAATATCCATTTATATTGATAGATAACCAAGTTTACCACCTTGCAGCCACTTGTGTCTGTGAAAAATGCCGGAAACTCATGGGTCTTATAAGCAGCAACACAAACTCCTTGAGTTTCCTGGATTTAAAGTAAACAAGTGGTAAGCATTATAAAATCACAATTTCAAATGAATGTTTCTCAAACAGTCCGAGAGCTCCAGAAGTTAATACCAAAAACTCAAGAGTTCTGGGAATATCTAGAATTGATTTTACACCAGCAGATACAACTGCCACGGGAGTCCTTCCAAGTTCAGTGAGATCAGAAGATATGTCCATTGCTGCAAAACAGTAGAAAAATACCTTCAATTCAATTTATTCAAAAACTCATTCTCTGACAACATTCAAGAGACTCATGTGTTTTCATTACAAACGGGACATATAGCCAACAGTTAAAGAAAAGGAAAAGAAATATTTGGTTGCCTGTTATAAGACTGAACTTTGACAAAGATCAATTAGAGATGTCTAAAGAGGCATTGTGCTCAGACAAAGAGACACATGCATGTATGTAACTTGAGGCTAGCAGTTGACATAATTAAAGAAATAGATTTCACATAACAGACGTGACAGGAACGCTTACTATGTTCACCGTCCCTGTGCACCCTCCAATTCCACCAGTAACAAACACTGGGATGCCGACCTGCATGAATTTACTCACTCAAACATCTTTAAAGAGGAGATTGTATTTGACAACATGCAAGAAACTGATAATTACACAGGAAAAAGACTGAAAAGCAAAGGTGGATTAAATACCATAGCAGCAAAAAACATTGTGGCAGAGACAGTAGTTGCACCATTTCCTCGAGTTGCCACCTGAAAATGGATAGAGATTAATATTGAAGATAGCAGGACATAAGAAGGTGGTACCCTCTAAGATTAAGTGTCTAGGATCACATGCGCAATCAGTCATATTTGTCCCTTTGGAAACCCCAAAAAGAACAAAAAAAGTTCCTACAATTCTTATGCATGGCCTCAAATCTTTTGCCAACTTATTAAAATATTCGCTGGAATTGAAACCCGCATGACTCGCAAGTAGTAGCCAGTATAACACTATCATGTTTTGTAGAAAAAAGAAGAAAAGTTGTATGAGTGATTTTTTTTATCAGTCCACAATAAGATATAGTTAATGAATTTGGTACCCACAATATGTGCAATATCCCTCCGAGCTGTCTTTTGAACACTCGGCCCCAGACTAGCTAGTCGTTCCAATTCATCAGCACTCAAACCTATAACAACAAAATTGTAATGAGTGATAAGGAGCGAAGACATAGAGAAAGGTTACAAGGCAGCCTTTTCTCAGCTCCTATCTCTACTGCAACCTTCAAAGACTCATACTCATTCGCTAAATTGCTATAATACGAAGGCTTATATTATAAGAGAAGCGAATTCACAGGTTTTTGCTGCAAGTTTTGGTGAATCCTGGTAGTATTGATATTTCCGTAAAACGCGACAGAAATCACATATGATAATATGAAATGTAAGCAATTCATATATCAGTACCCAAGGCTCATTCATATTCCAAATAAATTGAGCATTAAGTTGAATCCACTGCAATTGAATTCAATAGCTAATGAAACAAGACCCAAAGTTCAACATTAGTTATACAATATTCAGTTTTTACACATGCCGAAAATTGACATGATGTAAAAGTAAAATTTAAAAGCTTAGCCATTACCAGAGTCATTCTTGTATAATCAACGATATCCAAACAAAAGTTGCCAATTATAAACAGAATCACAACCAATCAAGCAACTCAAAGCAATACTAGTTTTCAACGAGTTTTGGCTACCAAAATAGAAGTCATGAGCCAGGAAAAGAAAAATGAAGATCAATTATAATAAATACCTATGCATGGTACACCATCCAAAATAGCAATCGTGGCAGGAACTGCACCATTTTCCCTCACAATTGCCTCAACCTCCTTCGCAGTTTGCAGGTTCTGAGGATACGGCATTCCTGTACAATTTAACGATAACCAATACACATACAACAAATAGCATTAATAGGGTTACTCATATGAAAAAAAAAAAGAAGACACGAGTGTAAAAATGAAAAACAAAACCTATAACACTTTTCTTGGTTCATGTTTTATAATTTATAGAGCATTCGACGGAATATGGTTTCGTCTTTAGATGATGCATACATTACAATCTCCATATCATCAACAACAATTAGTAGTGTCTTCCTCTCGACATTATTATCAAAATTAGCATCCAACCCCTATTATCTAACCAGACAATTTTAAGATAATCACTAAACTCTACAAGATTTCCTACAAAACCATGCCAATTACCGCGCAAACTCAACGACAACTCTAACAACTTCATCAATTGGACATAGAAACTTGTACCCAATTAAGCATTCAATTGATATCAAACTAATTTAGTTCCACAAATTCTCACCTCAACAAAATCACAATCAACAAAAACCACAACACACGAAATGGCTACTATACCATGAGAAATTATAGTAGATTCCAAAGCAACAACAGCCTCCCCCGCGAAAGCGCTTCCGCGACATCTGGGCACACCTTCAAAGTCTCTCTCCCACACTACAAACAACAAAATGGGTAACTCCAGTTTTGATCCAAAACAGAAACTATCACTACATCAAATCAAAACAAACCAAAAAAAAAATCACACACATAGCTAATGCACTATAACAGTGAATGGGCTTACCTTCTCTGTGGGAGTGAAGTGTCTTTGCAGATTAACAAGTCTAGAGAGAGCTGAAGAAGAGGAAGACATAGCGGCCACAATGAAGAACACACAAACAAAGCTTGAGACTTTGTTCTTGCTTTCCTGTTTTTGGGGTTTTATATAAGCGGTTGTGTGTTGGATGTGCCTCGAAAAGATGCACTATGCGTATCTCGAGGAACACAGATGCTAGCAAGGGGGGTGTATTCAATTGAGATTTTAATAGACTTTTAGTTACTTTTATAAGTGGATGACTTTTATAGACTTTTAGAGACTTTGTAGATTTTTGTAGACTTTTTAAAACTTTGATAGACTTTGATAGACTTTTTTTTTAATGACTTTTAGTAACTTTAATGGACTTTTGTAAGGACTTTGATAGACTTTGATAAACTTTTATTTGGATGACTTTTGATAAAATGAAATAGTATTGAGACAAGTTTAATGTTAAAAACTTATTTACAGCAACAATATGTAAATGCATTATGTACTTTTACACCTCCTTTGCTGCCTGTCTCCGCTCTTCCTCCTCTGCTTTCATCCATGCAGCCTTGTCCCTTTCGAGTCTCGAGCGATGGGGACGAATGGAATTCCCCAAGCTCAAGCCTCCCCATGTTTCTTCCAACTCTTTCTCCCACGCTTTCTGACGAGCGGTGGTAGAGCGCTTCATTTGATCATCTTCTGATTGTTGAACCATAAGAACTTCTCTTTTTCGAGTCTGGATTGATGTTTGACCAAGACTTTATCCAAGCTCTCGCAATTTGAAGCAGCATCTGCTTCTCCTTGTCTTTTGACATTATGAATTCCATTACATTCTTCCTACAATGCTTTTGTTTTGTCTCTCTCCAACCTATGGACTTCCTTGATTAAAGTTTTATTAAGATTGCAATCTGACTCTTCTTTCGCGCCTTGAACTGAAAATGATTGTATTGCTTCCAGTTTTGCGCGTTCAATTCTTGACATGCTTTTCATTGATGGAGACCTCGCCGAGCACATTTTGGCTTTCGATGGTGGCAAATCCACGTTTGCCTTCTCTGTGTGTTCGTGCTCCATCATCGAACTTTCTTTCAATGTTTTGCCCAACATATCTATGGCTTGGCTATTCGAATTTATATTTTCTTTACCCGCTTGTTTCACGCCTGTGGTGGCAATGTCCTCCGCTGATGAAGCAAAAATACCGGAAGAATCAGCTGGCCTGCTACTTTGTAGCAGTTCATTCTTTCTCGCTGTCTTTGCTTCTCGGACTTATCTTTCAAGCCTAGACATGTGCTTCACCAAAACTTTGTCAAGGCCTGGAACTTCTCGTTCATCTTTTGAGGAGTTGACAGTGTTGTTTCTTATTAATCTCTTCTGCTCTTCAATCTCCTTTTGCAGCAATGAAGAATGGAATCGAGAGAGAGACGGAGAAGGAGAGATCTGAGCGTGTTTTCCTGCTAGCGAGCTGAGAGAAGACGACCGAGAGAGAGAAAGAGAGCGAAAGAGATTTCGCGATGAGAGAGATAGGCGACGAAGAAGGAAAAAAAAAAGTCTCCAAAAGTTTCTCGTGGAGGCTGAGAGATGGAGAAGTGTTTCAACATATATAGGGTTAGGTAAAAAGTCTCCAAAAGTCATCCAAACCCACAAATCTACAAAATTTCTAAACAAATTGAATACCCCAATTAGAGAGTTTACAAAAATTTTAAGAGACTTTTTAAAACTTCTAAACTTTTTAAAAGTCTCTAAAAGTTCACATTGAATACACCAAACTTTTAGAGACTCTCTAAAAGTTTTAATTGAATACCCCTAAACTTTTTTCGTCAATAAAAGTAACCAAAAGTCTATTAAAATCTCAATTGAATAGTACCCCTGTAAATAAGTAAAAATCAGATTGGGATTCAACGTACCGAAAGTTCAGACTTTGGAGCCAAATTGAGATGGAGAGGCTTATGAGTTCTTCAATTTCTTCGAAAACCCACTTCAAATCCTCCATTTTTGTTCCTCCGATCGCCCCTTTAGAGCCCAAGAGAGTCTGGTTTCCACAGACCTGGCTTTCAAAGTCTCCCGTTCGGTGTTCATTGATGGGTTCTGGGTCTGCTGATGCTGGTGAGGCGTCTGAGATTAAAAAGGTTTGATTTTTTTAGTACCCTTTTGAGTTTGAAGAGATTTGTTGATGGGGTTTGTGATTTACTAGTAAAACGTTGATGATATTGTTTTATGGTAGAATTTGGTCTGATGTGTAGGTTAAAATTTCTTCTTGTTGTTTTGATTACCCGTTGCATTTTGATTTTGTATTAAGCGAACTTTGTGGAAAGCACACCATGAATTGCACTAAATCGAGCGCCGACCCTGATTAATTTGGGATTGAAGCTTTGTGATGTTCGATCTTTCACTTGATTGTTGATGTTCTAGTGATACTAGAAATGGAGAATTCGTTGGAATCCTGGTTAATGATTTATTTAGATGAACTTGAATATGTTGATTGTGTCCTGCAGGTGGAGTCCAATGATGAAATTGTCCCATTTTCGACTGCAAGTGATTCCGATAGCACCCTTAAAATTAAGGAGTGGGAGGTACAGAGGTTTCAGGATGAAATAGCATCAAGCCAGGGAATTAGAATTAGAAGAAGACCACCTACAGGGCCTCCTTTGCATTATGTTGGGCCTTTCGAATTTCGATTGCAAAATGAGGGGAACACTCCTCGTAACATTCTCGAGGAGATCGTGTGGAACAAGGACAAGGAAGTCTCAAAGGCACTTACGAGTCCGCTTTTGAATCTTTGATTTTAGATTTGCCGTTTTGTAAGGATTGCTGAAATGCTATATTCATGTTTGGATTTTTCAGTTAAAAGAAAGAAAGCAGCTGTATACGTTGAAGAAAGGTCTTGAGAATGCTCCCCCGACTAGAGATTTTGTTGGAGCTTTAAGGGCGTCTTATGCGCGAACTGGATTACCAGCTTTAATAGCCGAAGTGAAGAAAGCTTCTCCCAGCAGAGGAGTGTTGAGGGAGAACTTCAATCCAGTAACTCTGCTACTTGAGCTCTTTTCATTAGGGGATTTCCTGTTTTCAGGAACACTCTCTTTATCGCATGTTTGTTAGATTCGCTTATAATTATATTCTCCTTCGTCACTTGAGCTTTAATATAATTGACATAGGTTGAAATAGCTCAAGCTTATGAGAAAGGCGGAGCAGCATGTCTCAGTGTCTTGACTGATGAGAAGTACTTCAAGGTACATGCAATGTATCACGCGGATGATACATGAATCTATGAGAAAAGCTTTTAAGGAGTAAGTAATCATAAATTAATTGCTTACTGACTAGCCTCTTCTCTTTTTCTTTTTTTTTTTTTAATGAAGGGAAGCTTTGAAAACTTAGAAGCAATTCGCAATGCTGGAATTAAGGTTTGCCTTCTCATGTGACTTTCAGGTCCATGTTTTTCTATTCCTTGTCTTCTTATTCGCTTTCTTGCCCTTAAACTTCTGTTTTGAATATGTCGCAGTGCCCTCTTCTCTGCAAAGAATTTGTTATTGATGCATGGCAGATTTACTATGCTAGAGTAAAAGGAGCTGATGCCATTCTTTTGATAGCTGCCGTATTGCCAGATCTTGACATCAAATACATGATCAAGATATGCAAAATGCTTGGGTTAGCAACTCTTGTTGAGGTGTGTGTAGTAACTAGCAATGCATTTCCTAATTCAAATTTGGCCCACTTTGCATTTCAAAACATGATAATGGTTTGCTTATTCTGGAGGGTTATTATCACTTTCTTCAAATGTATTCTGTTTCCTTTGGATAGGAATGGAGTAATTGTATTATTACTTGCGTCAAAAATGGGCAAGCCCTATTTCAGGAAGGATTTTTGCATTTATATTTTCCATTTTCTCCAAACATCCGATAGCATTGATTCCCTTAAATGCGTTTATCAAAGAAAGCCATACAGATTTTTCTGTTGGATCAGCTCCCAGGCTTCTCCTTTATATCCTCCTTCTCAAGTATCTGATCTTTTCTTTCCTTTAATATAAGTTAAAATATTTCAATTTGCATGTGATGCCACATTATAAGTCACATTCCTTCTATGAAAGCATTCTTCAAACCAAATATTATCGAGTAGCCTTGAACATGTGTTTCGTGTATCCGTGCACTATCTATTTCTCTTTCTAATCTAGATCATGTGGAGATGGCGAAGCTAGAATGCACACATAAATGATCCACTATGTCTTGTTTAGGTTTGCATAAAGCACACTCTTGTGGAGAGATTAGTAAATATGGCCTTCTTGGCATTTGGTCCTTGATGAATTAAGCTTTCGCATAACTGTCAATCTTCCAAAAAATTTCCATGCATATCTATTTACCTCAAAAAAGTACTTTCCTTTCACATCTTTTATACAATATATTATTGAGTTCTTTAAATTAAGTTTCTCTAAGCTTAGTTCAAAAAAGGAATTCATTTTTACATGTTCTTTGAAAGCTATGCCTGTTGGCTTCCATCAGCAATTGAAGCTTTATCCTGTGTCCTCCAAGATTAGGATTATGAGAAATTTGCAGCTTAAAATAAAATACTCGTCAGTCTGACTTACTAAGCAAATTTCTGATTTTTTTGCGGCTTTCAAGGTGCATGATGAAAGAGAAATGGATCGTGTTCTGGGAATAGATGGAATCGAACTCATTGGCATAAACAATCGAAATCTTGGTAAGCTGCGATGTCCTTCATTCCTATGGGAACATGTTTATAAGTTCATCTTTAATTTTTTTTTGTTAAAGACTAATTTAGCCATTATGTCTTTAGAGAAAGGAGTTTGTTTGGGATTATAGAATATTCTTATTATTAGCTAAAAATATAAGAGGAATCCATGAAATTATTAACCATTTGTACATTTTGCGACTTGAATCGACTCAGTCGCACCTATAGTCTATATTCTAATTTAGCTCATCTGCAGAGACATTTGAGGTTGATATTAGTAACACACAGAAACTTCTTGAGGGAGTGCGCGGTGAAATGATTCGTCAGAAAGATATAATTGTAAGTTATCCTTGCAATAGTTTCTTGTTTTAGGAGCCTCAGAAATTCATTCATTTCAATGGTTTGTAATACTTCAAATTTTCAGGTGGTTGGTGAATCCGGATTGTTTAATCCCAGTGATGTCTCTTACGTGCAAGAAGCTGGTGTCAGATCGGTAAGTACTGTGCATTGTTTTGGGCTTGGATTTTTTTAAAGAGTAGCCTCCGCTTTTATTTTGCGATGTCTACCATCGAGCTTCCATTTTATATTAGAAATTTACATTCTACTCCACCCATGCATTGGTACGAGCAGTTATGTTCTTTGATTCATTCATTCATGCAACTTCTGTAATGGGATTACATTTGTGATGTCCTCGTAGGTTCTTGTTGGGGAGTCGCTTGTGAAACAAAATGATCCAGGGAAAGGCATAGCCTCACTTTTTGGAAAAGATATTTCCTTATGACTGCAATAATGTATTCATCTATTGTCTCCCAAATTTTTAGTACAAGGTCAAGATTAAATTGCTGTATATTACTCCAATGGATGCCATCAAATAATTTTAGATTTTCAATGTATGATTCTTAAGATTTTGTAGATTATTTTTTTTTCCCAACGAAGTGATTCATTTTTCAATTTTTTCTTGTGATATTTGAGAATCATGTTCTCTCTTTTGTTTGGTAATTTTAAGACGATTGCTAGTGAAACTTTGGCTCGTCGAGAGGAACATGCAGATAGAAATCCGTCGTAAGTGGTCTGTTGCTATCTACAGGTAATGACATCTCTTTGACCTTAACATTTGCTATTTTTGTAACATAAGATTTCTCCCTACTTTCATGCTTGTCAGTGGCTTTTCTCATATGTGTGGTTTTGACTGTGTTACTCTAGCTGCTTTATGTAATTATCTGTTGTTGTTAGTAGACGGTGAGAACCTCTAAATGATTTCTTTTCCATGGTAACAGTTTTTCTTCAAAGGAAATGCTTAGTTTGCATTGATAGGGACATGAAATTAAACATCCCCTATTCGACGATCGACGCACTTTTAAACACACACTGACTAGTGCTTAGTGCTTGTTTTGAGGTTAGCTCTCCCGTGACCACCGAGAGTCTCTCTTCAAAATGCATGTAAGTGTTCTATTGCTATCTACGGGTTATGACATCTCTTTGACCTTAACATTTGCTATTTTTGTTAACATAAGATTTCTCCCTACTTTCATGCTTGTCAGTGGCTTTTCTCATATGTGTTGTTTTGACTGTGTTACTCTAGCTGCTTTTTGTAATTATCTGTTGTTGTTAGTAGACGGTGAGAACCTCTAAATGATTTCTTTTCCATGGTAACAGTTTTTCTTCAAAGGAAATGCTTAGTTTGCATTGATAGGGACATGAAATTAAACATCCCCTATTGCAGGACCTTAGGTTAATTTGCAGGACCTTATTTTTCCTTTTGTGTCTAGAAGCTTTTCTGGTGGATGAATGAAATGAATTTGCATCTTGTATTTGGAATTTTGTGTTTTTAGAATGGCGCTTTTGATGATGTTATGCGCATGGAGTCTCTAGGCATGATAGCCACCCCAGTTAATTTGAGCAACTATGTTTGTTGAGAATGGCGCTTTTGATGATTTGATGATAATAACTGTTTCGAAATTGTTTGATGTCTTTCGAATTGTGCGTCGAGATACGTGTGCAACTGTCCTAATGTGTATCCATGAAAATATGGGTCTATGAACCAGCCATTGTGGTGGCCTGTCAAGGTAAAGTCATCATGAACAAGACAATACATATGCTCCATTTCAAGATGTTTGATGAAACCTATTAGTGCTTCAATACTAACAAATCAATGTAGCAACTTTTGTTTTAACTTTGCTATAGATATAGATAGTCATTCTTTCATAGAGTGAGGTTGCTGAGACAGATAGAAGTGGAAATACTCAATGGAAGCAACTACTCATGAACATGTTCCACTCTTTGAAACAAAGCAAGCTAATGGAAGAACAGCTTTTCAACAGTTTTCAAGTTCGATCTTCGCAGGTATTGCTTTGATTTGGAGCAGAAGTTTGGTTCAGTCCGTGCTGGGCACTCACTCTTTTTCTTCGTTGGAATCGAACTCGTCGCTGCACTTTCAAATCAAAGACTCTCACAAAGGTTTAAACCCTTCAATCTAAACCTCTTTCATATACGACAGCTTCATGTGGTCTGAATTTCTGCAGTATATAGCTAAGCTTTAAGCAGTAATATATTATATGAAACCTTTGTTTGATCGAAGATTCTATTGAGAATTCAACTATTTACCTATCTTGGTAAAAGAATTTGTTTGAAACATTCATAAAGAGCGACAAAAGTTTTGCGCTGACTGTCAACCTATCGTAACTCTCCACTATTTTCTAAGAATGGAAACTGGGCTTGGGACCTCAATGATAGCCTTCTATGAGTTTACTATAATCCACATAGATTCTATGATTCATAATGCTGCAAGAAATTCAAGATAGAGCCAAGATCTACGGCGGTCTATTTCGCCAATATATCTGACTCAATTTCACAATCTACTGAGTTCCAATCAATCAAGGTACATATGTATGATTCATTATGTACAAAAAGGTTCGGACACCAACGATTATCAAAAAATAAAATAAATTAGTATACAGTACATGGGCAACTTGTAAAAAGCTTCATTTCTATAAACAGTAGTGCCTGAATAGCAATGTTAGCATTAGTGGGAACTAGCAATTCAGGTTCATTTTGACTTTATGTATGATGGTTCATACTTAGCTTCCATAAATTGCAGATAGTGACATACTAATAGTTCTTATGATTCATCATCCATTCAGAAACTATATGATGAAATGAAGCATAGAATAGAAACTGCAACAAAGTTCAGTCGAGTTTCCGATGAAATTAGAGTAGTGCTTTTAGTGTAACTGCTAAGGTGGTAGTCCCTGAATTGTCAAAAAGATATGAAGAAGAAATGATGGAGTTTGGGACCTCATCTCCTATGTTTACTAACATTGCCACACTTGCAATGCTCAATCTATTCAGTGTGATAGGAGGACTAAAAAGGGTGATCACTGATCCTGAAGTTTTGTCCTTTCAAGCATTGTTCTTCCAAGTTTTGATCAGTTTGATTGTCGTCATGATCAATCTACCGGTATATGAAGCGATGTTCTTCTGCAAGGACAAGGGCCGCATGCCTATCTCTATCACCATTAAATCAACAATCTTAGCTATATCTCTCTGCATCATTTCCTTGTATTAGATTCGGATAGGCGATAATTTAGTCGTGGATAAGGAAGTTGAGTAATTATATGATTAGGAATATGTATTTTGGCGCATATTTAAAACCCTTTAAATCCTTCTAAATAAATGCATCCAAATTATTTTAGATCCATCTTGAATCTGTCGAAGTTCTTTCATTTTTATTGAGTCGAGTTTTTTAACTTTGGAATATTAACAGGATATATTTTGACGTACCTAAACCACAGCCGGCATCTATTTTCACAAGAGAAATTGATTCAAGCATTTTTTATTTTTTTTTTTTTTTTTATTCCTGAAGTGTTTTCTTGTGGCTTTGATCTTCTTAAAGGTCAATTCATCATGAGCAAGGCAATACACATCTTGAAAGCAAAAAGACAATACAGATAACTTCAATTCAGAATTATTGATGAAAGATAACAGTACTTATTCAACACTAACAAGTCAAAGTATCTTACTAACCGCGCCTATAACGCAGTGAAAAAGACATCTTAACTACCACCTCCACCTCCGTGAGGTCGGGCGATCAATTCTCAAAACAAATATTTCATTCAACTTATTTTGCTACATATAGTTAGTAGACATTGAGAGAAGTACAAAATACTCAATGGGAGCATCTACTCATGATGAATATATTCCACTGTTTGAAACAAAGCAAGCCAAGGGAAGAACAGCTTTTCGACTGTTTTCGAGTTCAATCTTTGCTGGTATTGCTTTGATATGGATTTACAGACTCATTTACATGCCAAAGAGTGGAGATTCATTGAGATTGGCATGGATTATGTTATTTGGAGCAGAGGTTTGGTTCAGTCTATATTGGTTCCTCACCCTTTCTGTTCGTTGGAATCGAATCCATCGCAGCACCTTCAAATCCAGACTCTCACAAAGGTTCAGTCATTTCAATAAATTCTCTACTCTTTCACTCTCTTTGAAGTCACTTTGAACTCATTTGAATTAGCATATTTATATGTACAGTACTATCATATGTTCTGGATCTGTGTAGTAGATAAGCTTGATATAAGTCTAATACTCGTATATAATTGTCGATCCCAATTCCTATGCTCCTTTTCACTTCCTTCATGTTTCCGACTGCCAACAGCGCCCAGTTGAGAATCCATGACTCACAGGCTTGATTTTCTAGCTCTAACATTGATTGCGTAGTAATGTTGTCCTTATTTTTAATTTCTAAACAATAAAATAGAAAAACAAAAGAAACATTGATATTTAATAATTCCCCACATAAAAGGGTACCTAAATTAATTAATGTGGTTTCAATGACTTTATGAATGTGACAAAGAAAAATGTGGCTACCCCATGTTTTGTTTTAAGCTATGACTTCTTCTCTTAAGCTTTAATTGGAATTTAGACTTCTGTATGTATTTGTACTTTTGTACCAACTGATGTTAATATAGGAAATTTGTTTATTAAAAGAAGATTATCATCCTTAATTTAACTAAATTTTACAGATTCATTAAGTAAATTTTTTTGGCATCACATATTTTGTTATTTGAATTTGACACAGATATGAACACAAGTTGCCTGGGGTTGACATCTTTGTCTGCACTGCAGACCCTACAATAGAACCACCCTTGATGGTGATCAACACTATCTTGTCTCTCATGGCTTATGACTACCCGTCGGAGAAGCTTTCCGTGTACCTCTCCGACGACGGCGGGTCGGTTCTGACGTTTTACGCACTCTTAGAAGCCTCTTATTTCTCAAAGCATTGGTTGCCATACTGCAGAAAATTCAACATAGAGCCAAGGTCTCCTGCTGCCTATTTCTCCACTATATCCAACTCAGTTTCCAAGTCCACAGAGTTTCTATCAATCAAGGTTCATATCCTGTTAAAATACATGGTCTTCAAGCCACAATTATACCAATATAATATTATAATATATAATTGATTAATTGTGTTACATATCTTCCAATATGAATTAATTTCTAGCATAGCTTTCCCTCCTCTTTTTACTAGAAAAATCATGCATATGACCTTACTAGGTGTCCTACAAACATAGCAGACATAAAATTTGGCTCTATTCGCATTTTCTTCTCGAGCAAATACAAGTTAGTAGTCATCCATCATTCGCATCATCATTTAAATAATAAACGATATAATAATAAATACATATACATTTCGATGTATATTGCACGGTTTTCAAATAGTCTCGTGCCTGCAATCTACTTTTGCAGTTAGTTTGTTTCAGTAATTAACTTTACAAACTTATTGTTCATGTGATTCACTTGTCCATATAGAAACTATATGATGAAATGGAACTTAACATCGAAACTGCAACCAAGTTGGGAAGGATTCCCAATGAAGTTAGAACACAACATAAAGGATTCTCCGAATGGGATTCGGTTTCATCTCCGCGTGATCATCAAACAATTGTTCAGGTAATGCCCTTTTCAATTTATTCGTGATTAGCTAGATCAATCTCAACTGAGCCAAAAGTTTAAATTCAACTGTCTTTCACTTTGAATTTTTTATATAGATCTTGATAGATGGAAGAGTCCCGAATGCTTTGGATACCGAAGGTTGCACGTTGCCTACACTAGTGTACTTATCTCGCGAAAAGAGACCAAACTACCATCACAACTTCAAAGCAGGAGCTATGAATGCATTGGTAACACTACAATATGCTGCATAAAGCTCACTGATATATAGTCCATCCTAATTCAGTTCTTTATAATTAATAATCAATTGACAATATGTAAATGTAGATAAGGGTGTCTTCAAATGTTAGCGATGGACCGGTAATTCTCAATGTGGACTGCGACATGTACTCTAACAATTCGGAGTCAGTGAGAGATGCACTGTGTTTTCTCATGGATGAACAAAAGGGCCATGAGATAGCATTTGTACAATATCCACAGTGCTTCACCAATGTTACCGAAAATGATATTTACGGAAGTTTGTTAAGGACAATTAGCAAGGTTAGTTTGCTAATGTATATTTGAATTGCTAACTCGAAAGGAGGATAATGTTTCTGTGTTTCTAACATGAACTTAATGTTGCATATTGTGTTGGAATATTTGATGGGAAAACTCCAACACAGGTTGAACTTGGTGGTATGGATGGCTATGGAGGACCACCCTACATAGGGACTGGGTGCTTCCATAGGAGGGAAACCCTGTGCGGCGAAAAGTACGTAAAGGGGCGCAAGTTTGAATGGAAAATCGGGTTTAAAAGGAAAGAAGGGAGTGTAATTGAACTGGAAGAGACGTCGAAGATGCTTGCAAATTGCATATATGAGAAGGGAACTCAGTGGGGAAATGAGGTTCATCATAATAACTCTACTTCATCTTTTTTTTTTTTTTTTCTTACATTCTCACACAAACACATTAATTCACTCCTAAGATTGATGAATGCGGATTCACAGATTGGATTGAAGTATGATTGCCCGGTCGAGGACGTGATAACAGGACTATTGATCCAATGCCGAGGGTGGATATCGGTGTTTTTTTATCCGGAAAGAGAAGGTTTCTTAGGTGTTCCACCAAACACATTGTTGCAGACACTAGTTCAGCATAAGAGATGGTCTGAAGGTGATTTTCAGATTTTGTTATCCAAGTATGGACCTTTGACGAACGGTCTCGGAAGGATGAAGATAGGTCATCAAATGGCATACTGTGTGTACTTGTTATGGGCTCCTAACTGCTTAGCAACTCTATTCTTCCTCATTGTGCCACCTCTTCATCTTCTTAAGGGAGTCCCTATATTTCCAAAGGTACTGTATGTATTCTCTACTTCTTTCTTTCTTAAGGGAGTCCCTTTATTTCTGACAAGGCACCGGGGCCTCGTGAGAATAATCATGCTCCCTTGGATACCCACCACGGATATAAAAAAAAAAAAAAGTCACTGACAAGTAAAGTTGATCACATTATTACTCTCATACAGGTTTCATGTCAATGGTTCCTACCATTCGCTTACGTGATCATCGCGGCAAACTCATACAGCTTGTTTGAGTTCATCGTCTCGGGTGGCACACTAAAGGGCTGGTGGAATGAACAGAGGATTTGGCTGTTTAAAAGGGAAGCTTCATACTTGTTTGGCTTTATAGAGACAATGCTAAAACTACTGGGTTTTGCAAAATCGGCTTTTGACATTACTGCCAAAGTAGTAGACCCTGATGTGTCTCAAAGGTATGAAAAAGAAATCATGGAATTTGGAGCCTCTTCTCCCATGTTTACTATCATTGCAACACTAGCAATGCTCAATCTTTTCAGTCTGATAGGGGGACTAAAAAGGGTGATCACTGATTTGGAAGGCTGGACCTTATTAGAATCATTATTCTTGCAAGTTCTACTGAGTTCAATTGTCATCTTGATCAATCTCCCAGTATATCAAGGAATGTTCTTTCGCAACGACATGGGAAGAATACCTTCCTTGGTCACCATCAAATCAACTGTTTCAGCTATCCTTCTTTGCATGATATATAGCATTGTATTAGAATCAAATGTTCACCTCCTTTATCTTAACTAGGCTCTCGCCGTCAAGTATGTAGTTCTGTAAATTCACAAGGCTGAAGAGCAAAATATGGGAAGTATTATCTTGATTGAAACCTTATACATCAATTAAGCAATTTGTGGTGCTATAAATATTGGAGAATGCTGGTCTCGCTTTTGTTAATAATTTGTCTCTTATTCAAAGGAAATGTCTCGAAAGTTTGATCTTTTGGAGCATTGTTCTTAGCAAATTATACTAAATTCTATTGCGACGTGGATGAAGGTTCAAGTGTATCAAGGATTGTTCTTCGACAAGGGACGCAAGCTCGACTTTTTTATCATTCTAAGTAATTACATGATTGTAAAAGTAAATATAGAAGGTGAGTTTGTTTCAGTTATTCTTTTCCTACTAACACGTCATAGAAACATTGTTGTCATCAAAGATTCCTGCAACACACTCTAGAACTTTAGTAACTCACATGACTGTCTTTCTATCATTCATTTTGGTCTCTTCTCATTAACAATATATATATAACAAAGCAACAAAAGCTTTACATCTACAAACAAGTGGTGGTCATAGTAGCAGAATTAAGAAGAAGAAATGAAAAAATGTGAATATGTTCCATTGTTAATTTGAAGCAAAGCAAGCTAAGGGAAGAAAGGCTTTTCGATTGTTTTCGAGTTCAATCTTTGTGGCTATAGTTTTTTACTTTTTACATGGATTTATAGAGTGATTTGCATGCCAGACTCTCGTTCAGGTTTTATTATTAGTTACTTTGAGAACTTATAATCTAATTTAACACTTCTAATCAAAGTTCTAGATAGACATGTTGTCATGTTCCTTACTTTAATTTATCTCCATGTGATCATCAAGCAATTATTCAGGTAAGAATAACATTTCATAAATCAAACTTCTTAATAGGAATCAATAATCTCTTGAAATGTGTTCATATTCTCAAGTTGAAAGCTTGAATCATATGCAATCAAAATGAAACCAATTGCAATGTAAGTTTTCAAATTTGTGCAAGAAAGTAACTTTTAATTACTGTTCTGTACTTTTCACTTTTAATAATTTGCTAGATACTGATCGATGGAAGAAAGTAACTAAGATATATATATAGTAGACATTGGTGTGTCCAAAAGATATGAACAAGAAATGATGGAGTTTGGGACCTCATCTCCTATGTTTACTATCATTGCCACACTTGCAATGCTCACTGATCCTGAAGGTTTGGCCTTTGAAGCATTGTTCTTGCAAGTATCGATCCGTTTGATTGTCGTCGTGATCAATATCTCGGTATATGAAGCGATGTTCTTCCACAAAGTAAAATCAACAATGTCAGCTATGTCTCTCTGCTACATATCCTTGTATTAATTAGATCTGCAGTCTCATCAAGGAATTAAGTTGAGTTATCTTAGGATCAAGGAATTAGTATTTTCGCTACATTATCAGCTTTCAACTCGAGTCACCAAATAGAGCTTATATAAAGCCGTATAATTTATGCCTTCACCATATGCTTTTGTTTTATGTTTTTGATTTACTACTAGTAATTGGCATCAAATGACCCCGCAAGAAAACTCAACTGAATAAAAACTTAAGAAATTTAACGATGTAGCCTGTAGATAGACTGTCATTGAGGCTAACTTAGGATGCATTGATTAAGAGGGATTTAAAATTTAACGTAATGAAAGAGTTTAATCCATGTAGTCGATTCTAACTAAGTTTGTACTAGTAATTGTTAGAAGAAATGGTTGATGAACTCACTTGGAAATCTTGAACCTGCATTGGAACGACAATTTACTGCAAAGTAGACATAGAGGATGAACTTACACACACGTTGAAGGTAGCAGTTCCTGCCATGGCTGCTCTGAGAGAAAAAAAAAAAAAACAAAAAAACAAAAACAAAACCTTCCATAGAAGAAGGGGAAGGAAATGGGCATCTCACTCACTCAATGTCCATGCAATACACCTCAAGATGCGCGCATGCACATCTTGAAGTGTCAACCAATCTTTATTATACTTTCCTTAAATGAGACAGAAGATACAATTGATTCAATTGATTGTATCATGTATGCTTGATTGTTCTCTCATAAGAATTTCTTCAACACACACCGCGTTGTGTCCTACATCAACAACACCGATTAATCAACGTTTAGGCACTGATGGGTCTCTTATAGGGAGCGGCCTCTCACTCCATTTTTTTCAATCCATCCTCAAGGACTCGAATTCGAGACCTTATTTATGCGAAATCAAATGAGCTCTTACCACTTAGCTTTACAATAGGTAGTAATGTACAAATCTAAAGATGAAGTGTGAATGCATCAAATAAAAAACTAGATGCGTTAGAAATTGAAAATATCTAAAACTAATATTTGATTGTATATGTGTAGAAACAAATCATATGTTGTTGTAAACTAAGTTGTCGAACTTAAGTTGGAACTAGAGACTTAAGTATTGCATAAACTAAGAACTACTATAACAAGTAGAGAAGAGGAGACAAGAGAAGAAGAGAGCTAGAGTTGAGAAATGTAGAAATTCAACATGAGTCTTTATATAGGCCATTTGGTTGATGATAATACAATGTATACAAGCAACTCATACAAATACAAAAAAACTAGATGCTATAGAAATTGAAAATATCTAAAACTAATATTTGATTGTATATGTGTAGAAACAAATCATATGTCAAATTATAAGAATTTAAAAAATTGCATCTTAAAGTGTAGTATGTTATAACACACACTTGCTAGAGCTGGAGGTTCCATCATTCTATGTCAGGTTGAGAGAATTGTTTTGGTTGTAGAGATTAATTAATGAAGTGTTAGCTAGTTTTCAAAAATAAAAACAAAAAATTGCATCATAGATAGATGACTCCTAATAATAACAAATATTGTGCAAGTCGCCAATTAATTATAATTGTCAAAACAAGGAAAATGACCAATTGATTATGTAATTATTCGAAATAATTATAAATAAAAATAAAGTCGGTTATGTTTCAATATTTATTGTTTCAGACTGATGTTAATTAATTTAAGGAAAATGTTAAAAAGACAACGCTCAAAGTTACATTGGAAGTCACGTCGCTCGATTTTTGTGTTATGCATTGGAATTTGTACACGTCACTACATTTAAAATGCAGACTGACGACTCGTATATTTAATGTGTCTTTAAGTGTGACTCGGACATTGTCATTATAACAAAATCCTAAATTTAAATTCAATATAGTTGACAAAGAAAAGTAAACGATAATACTAGATTATAATTAGAAATTGTTAAAAATTAAAAAGTTGAAAAAAATATTAAAAGTCAACTCTATATCCTATATATAATATGATCATTATATAATGTAACAACAACATTTGTCAAAGTGTAATATATATGTGTATATTGTACCCTCGTGTTCTAGACATTTGTAAAGAGAATAGTTAATTATTGATTATTAAATTGTTTCATTGTTACAATCACAATTCTTAAAAGTGATGGTAGTTAAATATGAGACCAAATTGATTAAAATATCATAACATTTTCCAACTTTTATTATTATATCCTAACATTTGAAGATTTGTTATTATATCACCTTTGTAGAATTATAATTTGTATCTCAATTAAAATTTGAAAAAGTGACATCTTAATTATGAGTTTAAAAACCACCTAATCACCTATAATTATCAAAATAATTATTAATTTTAAAATTTAAATACATTAATTAAGTGCCACATCATCAAATTTAGAGTTTAAAAGTGATTTAGAATATAAATTAAACAATGTAGAAAGGTTATATATAATAATAAATTTCAAAAAATTAAAGTATAATAACAAAAATTTCAAAAGATTATGATATTTTAATTAATTTGGTCTAAATATTATTTTGAATAATTAAAATTAACGAATTAATTTATTAACAACCACAACATTAACTATAATAACAGCGATTGCTTCCATGTCTTATCATATTTCATTAAAAAAGTGTATTAAAAAGAAAAAAAAATAACAACTATAACAACCATAATACCTTCACGAAAAATAAAAAAATAAAAAGTACCTCGATTTCAGTAATCCACGTGTTGTTTGCCCACGGACCCAAAACCCAAGATGTTCCCATGCACCTTCACGTGTATCCAACGGATCTGGTGCTTCCCCCCTTAAATATTAATATTAAGAATAGTATCTACCTAAGAAAAAGTAAGAATGATATGTAATATATTAGTATATGTTAAAGGAATCAAATGTTCATTAAATATTCACACGAGCTCGACACTAGCTTTGTACGAGTTAGTGGGCTAAACACCACCCAAAAGCCATAATGGTGTCGAGAGAGATCAATTGATGTGACGTTACTAACTTATTAAATTTTTTTCGCCAATGTCATATAATTGGAACACAAACCGCACATAGAACAACAACAATACTGAATGGAACCAACAACAACAACAACAACTCAAGATGAAGATGTTCCCATGTTATTGAAACAAAGCAAGCCAAGGGAAGAACAAATTTTCGATTGTTTTCAGGCTCAATCTTTGTGGGTATTGTTTCAATATGGATGCACAGATTGGTTTACATGCCAGAGAGTGGAAACTCAGTTAGATTGGCTTGGGTTCTGTTATTTGTAGCAGAGATTTGGTTCAGTCTCTACTGGGTCCTCACCCTCTCTGTCCGTTGGAATCAAATCCATCGCACCACCTTCAAATCAAGTCTCTCTCAAAGGTTTACAATTAATTGAATGAACACTTACTTTATATATGTACTTTTTTTTTTGGATGTTATATATGTACTTGATATATGTATTTTCTTATTCTTAATTAGTAGTGTTTTTGTCACCTCAAAAGAATTTTTGATTTGTGATATATATAGCTTTAGAATTAAATGAACATGAAGTAGTAGTGTTCAATTCCGTACTCAGGTCGATTGCAGCAGGACCTCTTGATATAGCTATGCTTAGAATTAAATGAACATGAAGTACTAGCTAGCTAGTGTTCTTATACATGGGTTTTTAGTTTTACATTTTTTGCTTTGCTAAGGAGTTTAATTAATTGAAAATTAGCTAGTGATTTGTTTTATGGGGAAATTTTTGTGAGTAGATTTGGTTAGCACTAAACCAAGTATATGATCATGTTTTTGATTTCCATATTTGAAGAGTTAGAAATTAATGAGAGGAAGAAATTTAGATGAGTTTATGTTGTGCACTTTTGATGATATGTAGATATGAGGACAAGTTGCCAGGAGTGGATGTGTTTGTGTGCACAGCTGATCCCACAATAGAGCCACCCTTGATGGTGATCAACACTGTGTTGTCTGTCATGGCTTACGACTACCCGCCGGAGAAGCTTACGGTGTATCTCTCCGACGATGGATGTTCGGAGCACACGTTATACGCGGTTTTAGAAGCGTCTCGGTTCTCAAAACATTGGTTGCCATTCTGTAAGAAACTCGGTATAGAGCCAAGGTCTCCGGCGGCTTACTTTTCGAACATATTTGATAAACCTGACAATCATGATCACCTATCCAAATCTAAAGAGTTGATATCAATCAAGGTATAATCATCTCAAATCCATAATACATGAAACATAAAATGATCATGTATAGATGCATTAAATTTGTTCAATTTTCGCTGTGTTTTGTTTTGATTATTTTAAGTAGATTTACTGATCATTGTTGTGATTCTTCCTTGATTCTAGAAATTATATGACCAAATGGAGCACCGGATTGAAACAGCGACGAAACTTGGGAGAATCTCCAATGAAATTCGATCGCAATACAAAGGATTCGCCGAATGGGATTCTGTTCAGTCTCCAAGTGATCACCAGACAATTGTTCAGGTAACAATTTAGTAATTAATAACCTTCTAAAGAAGCACTAGTAACTACTAACTAGCAAGACCTTACAAATGAAAATTATATATACGGCGAATCAAGTTGTGTTTTTGTCATGAAATTTGCTAGATATTGATCGATGGAAGAGACTCGGAGGCTGTGGATTGCGAAGGCTGTCCCTTGCCAACACTAGTATACTTGTCCCGAGAGAAAAGACCGAAACACCATCACAACTTCAAAGCTGGAGCTATGAATTCTCTGGTAATAATTGTATGAGTGAAAAAACAGTTTGCAATTGCTTATGCTGCAAATTTATAACTGCAAATGGCTAAGTCATTGACTTGAATAACGTCGTCATCGTATAGATTTTCTTTCATCCAAGAAACTCGATCTCAATGTGCAGATAAGAGTATCTTCGAACATAAGTAATGCACCGATCGTCCTCAATCTTGACTGCGACATGTACTCCAACAATTCAGAATCAGTAAGAGATGCTCTTTGTTTCCTCATGGATGAAGAAGAGGGTCAGGAGATTGCATTTGTGCAATACCCTCAATGCTTTGTCAATGTCCCGAAGGACGACATTTATGGTAGTTCATTATTCATCGGCATGGAGGTATGTAACTCTACTTCTCTTTTGACAGGAAGGTTTCTGTTTCCTTAATATGTGCGTCGATGATGGCAATGCAGGTCGAGTTCCCTGGTATGGATGGTTATGGAGGACCTGCCTATATTGGCACTGGTTGCTTTCACAGGAGGGAAGTTCTATGTGGCAAGAAGTATGTGAAAGGAGACAAGTTCAAATGGAACAAAGGATTTGAAAGGAAAGAAGGAAGCGCCGGAAAATTGGAAGAGACATCAAAGATCTTCGCGCAAATTGCAGTTATGAGGATGGTACTCAATGGGGAGATGAGGTTCGCAGTCGTTCTCTATGCCTCTTAAATTATACTCTAAATCTCAGAAATTTAAATGGAACATAATCACACATACATGACTAAGTTTCACAATGTGAATTTGCAGATGGGACTGAAGTATAACTGTCCGGTCGAAGACATCATAACAGGGCTATCGATTCAATGTCGAGGGTGGAAATCCGCATATTTCAATCCGCCGAGGAAAGCTTTCTTGGGAATTCCACCTGTGACATTGGATCAGACACTAGTTCAACATAAGAGATGGTCTGAAGGTGATTTTCAGGTTTTGCTATCCAAGTATGGATCCTTAACTTATGGTCTTGGAAAAATTAATCCAGCACTTCAGATGGGATATGCTATGTATGGTCTATGGGCTCCTTGTAGCTTGCCTACTCTATGCTTCCTTATTGTTCCACCCCTATGTCTTCTTAAGGGCATTCCCTTGTTTCCAAAGGTACAATATCACTCTCTCTTTAAATGACAAAGTTCTCGCGCCACGAAACCTTAACTATATAATTAATGAGTTTGATCTTCACTTGATTTTTACAGGCTTCAAGCCTGTGGTTCCTTCCATATGCTTATGTTATCGGCGCCGCAAAATCATACAGCTTGATTGAGTTCCTCTCCTCAGGTGGCACACTTAAGGGGTGGTGGAATGAACAAAGGATGTGGTTGTTTAAAAGGACTACTTCATACTTGTTTGGCTTCATGGACACTATGCTTAAACTACTTGGTTTCTCAAAGAGTGCTTTTGACATAACTGCTAAGGTGGTAGACACTGATGTGTCCAAAAGATATGAACAAGAAATGATGGAGTTTGGGACCTCATCTCCTATGTTTACTATCATTGCCACACTTGCAATGCTCAATCTATTCAGTTTGGCTAGAGGACTCAAGTGGTTGTTCACAGAAGGTTTGGCCTTTGAAGCACTGTTCTTGCAAGTTTTGATTAGTTCGATTGTTGTCGCAATTAATTTTCCGGTGTATCAAGCGATGTTCTTCCGCCGGGACCGAGGGCGCATGCCTACCTCCATTACAGTTAAATCAATTGTGTTAGCTATACTTATATGTGTATTTTCCTTGTCTTAGATCCACATATGTGACACATCTACTGTGTTTATACATGTTTAATTAGACAAGACTTCCTTGTATTATATAGATCCTCAAAAACTTATTTCTACATTGAAATTCATGGAATCGCAATTTCACAACTGAGTTTAAAAACAAAACAACAAATACAAAATACTAAAATAAACTGGAAGAATCTCTGCAGCTTTAATATGAAAAGCTTATATGGATAGTTGGTGGCATATCTGCAACACTATTTGGCCCCATGTAGATAACTCAGACAAACATCTATAATTCTTTATAGAAAGTGATTGAATGGCATACTTTTAAGAGGTGCATTTGCTACAAAGCTGTTTAATTACTTTAGATACACATCGAAGTGTGTGCACGCCGCACATCTCTGTGCACACTTCAATGGACCCCAACAAATATGTGGCAATAATGCATGAATCAAGTCAATATCTTCAAATAAGGCAACTCAACCAACCAAAGTTGAAAATTTTTTTTCTTCAACTTCACTTATCTGGTTCTTCTACCTAGACCTCATCAAGTTTTCCAAAGAAGGTGCCTCTATTATTGTGTGTATGTATGCATATGAACTAGGAGGTAAGAACAACAAATTGAAGTGAAGAAGATGAGAAGTGAACACCTTCCCCTATTTGGGATAGAGCAGGCAAAGAATCGAACGGTTTATCGATTGTTTTCGAGTTCTATATTCGTGTGCATTTCTGCAACATGGGTTTACAGGATGATTTATGTTCCAGAGAGAGGAGATTCAATGAGATGGACATGGATCTTGTTGTTCGCCGCGGAGCTGTGGTTCGCTCTCTTCTGGGTTCTCAGCCAATCTTTTCGTTGGAACCGCGTACGCCGCTACACCTTCATAGACAGACTCTCACACAGGTTTTCAACACTAGTATCTTGTTTTCAGTTTCTTTGTTCCTCTAAATCTATATGGCCTTCGTGAAATGTGGTGGCTTCTGTTTGAGATGATGCAGATTTGAGGACAAGTTGCCTGGTGTGGACATATTTGTGTGCACTGCAGACCCTACAATAGAACCACCCTTGATGGTGATAAACACAGTGTTGTTTCTCATGGCTTACGATTACCCGCCGGAGAAGCTTTCTGTGTATCTCTCCGACGATGGCGGGTCGGTTCTGACGTTCTATGCACTCTTAGAAGCATCTCATTTCTCAAAGCATTGGTTGCCATTCTGCAAGAAATTCAACATAGAACCAAGGTCTCCAGCGGCCTATTTCGCCAATATATCTGACTCAATTTCACAGTCTACTGAGTTCCAATCAATCAAGGTACATACATGACATGTTCGAAAATGGTTCGAACGATTATCAAAAAAACTAAAAAGTACATACAATGTGCACAGCTGTAGACAGTTATCAATTTAGGCTCCCTTTTGACTTTATGCATGATGTTGATACTTGGCTTCCAATTTCATAGCAGAGAGACATACTAACAGTTCTTATGGTTCATCATCTATTCAGAAACTATATGATGAAATGGAGCATAGAATAGAAACTGCAACAAAGTTTGGTCGAGTTTCCGATGAAATTAGAGCACAACATAAAGGATTCTCAGAATGGGATTCAGTTTCCTCTCCGCGTGATCATCAAACAATTGTTCAGGTAAACTTTTAAAATACTGAACTACATTGTTGAATCTAGGAAAATCTTAACTGTGTTCTTCACTTGAATTTGCTAGATATTGGTCGACGGAAGAGACCCAAGAGTTTTGGATACTGAAGGTTCTCCATTACCTACACTAGCGTACTTATCTCGCGAAAAGAGACCAAATCACCATCACAACTTCAAAGCAGGATCAATGAATGCACTGGTAATACATATTATATCAAAATATGTATAAAGCTTAATTGCTGATTCTTCTTCACAACATAGGTTCTAAAAAATCAATTGGCATTTCATATGCAGATAAGGGTATCTGGAAATATCAGCAATGGATCCATCATTCTCAATGTAGACTGCGACATGTACTCCAACAACTCGAAATCAGTGAGAGATGCACTGTGCTTTCTCATGGATGAAGAAAAGGGTCATGAGATAGCATATGTGCAATATCCTCAGTGCTTCAACAATGTTACAAAAAACGATATTTACGGCAGTTCAATGAGAATAATTAGGGAGGTGAGTCTACTATATGATTTTCATTTGTTTAGCTAAAAGAGGATCGATTTATGTCCTTTTTTTTCGGGTAATGTCGGATAAAATATAGCTTATTGTGTTGAAACCAATGCTCAGGTAGATTTTCCTGGTTTAGATGGCCATGGAGGGCCAGCCTATGTTGGGACTGGGTGCTTTCACAGGAGGGAGACTCTTTGCGGTAATAAGTACGTTGAGGGACGCAAGTTTGAATGGAAGAGAGGGTTTGTAAGGAGAGAAGGAACTGTCAGTGAATTGGAAGAGACTTCAAAGAGTCTCGCGGATTGCAGTTACGAGAAGGGAACACAATGGGGAAATGAGGTTCATATCACTCTCCTTATCTCTTCCTCTCCCTAGTTTACTCTCACCCTTGTGATGAACTTCTTCAATGTGATTTTTCAGATGGGATTGCTGTATGGTTGTCCAGTGGAGGATGTGATTACAGGATTATCGATCCAATGTCGAGGGTGGAAATCTGCATTTTCAGACCAGAAAGAATAGGGTTCTTAGGAGTTCCACCTAATACTTTAGCTGATGCACTAGTTGCAGCACAAGAGGTGGTCGGAAGGCGATTTTCAAATTCTGTTGAGCAAGTATGGACCCTTAACGTACGGTATCGGAAGGATCAATGTAGCCCTTCAGATGGGATACTGTGTCTACACTCTATGGGCTCCCACCTCCTTGGCAACTCTCTACTTCCTAATTGTTCCACCCCTTTGTCTTCTAAAAGGAATTCCCTTGTTTCCAAAGGTAGGTTCATGTAAATCTCCCAGTCCGTCGAAAAAAACGCACCTTTTGCGCATTTCATTCTGAATTACCTTAGTTTGATCACATTTAAATTTATGTGCAGGTTTCAAGTCTATGGTTCCTACCCTTTGTTTATGTGATCGTCGCAGAGAACATGTACAGCTTGTTTGAGTTCCTATGGTCAGGTGGCACACTTCAAGGTTGGTGGAATGAACAAAGGATGTGGATGTTCAAACGGGAATCTTCATACTTGTTTGGCTTCATAGACACTGTGTTTAAGCTACTAGGTCTTTCAAACTCGGCATTTGACATATCTTCTAAGGTGGTCGACCCTGATGTTTCCCAAAGGTATGAGAAGGAAATTATTGAATTTGGGACATCTACTCCTATGTTTACAATCATTGCAACACTTGCAATGCTCAATCTGTTCAGTTTGGTTGGGGGACTCAAGAGGGTGGTCACTGATGTTGAAGGTTCGGCTTTTGAATCATTTTTCCTGCAACTTCTTCTGAGTTTGGTTGCGGTTTTTATCAATCTTCCAGTGTACCAAGGGCTATTTTTCCGAAAGGACAAGGGGCGCATGCCCGCCTCTCTCAGTTTTAAATCAACCGTTCTAGCTCTACTAATCTGTTTGATATCTCTATACTAGATCTAGCCACACAAACTAAAAATGAAATCAGGCTTAAGAGAATGTAATCACAAATGCTTAACCTTCAAGAACCTCATTATTTTTCCACATTTCTTCATATTTGTTAGTGTGATTACTTATTGCAATTGAATAACATTTGAAATCTCAAAATCAATTTCTACATATAATTTGTAAACTACAATGAAGCACTTATAAGATTTCAAGAGATTAGATAGAGGCACATTTTCTTTCAACGGCAAAAACTACGTAACCATTGATAACATTATTTTTCATCAAAATTGGTCGGAAGGGAACTCTACGACCAAAGAACCCTATTATCATTATTTTTTTTAACAAAAGGATAATTTTACATATGAATCAATATTTTACCACAGTTCTGAATGACTAAATAAAATTGACAACTGAACATAGATAACTAAAACACCTAATAAGCATTTGAAAGAGCCGCAGAAAGTACCCGATGCCTATATCTTGCATGTAGGGGTACAAATGCCACCACTCTATACCGACTCCGAAGATTTGATCCAAATTCTATTCATCAGTGACACAGCCCCTTGAAGCTGGTTGTACATTCTTGATGTACTGCAGTGAACAACAAGAGAGACAATTAAGAGATGACACTACATAAATGGGAAAAAGAGAAGTCCAAAATTTTGCAGACCTTGTATAGAACTCCTCTATCAGCCTTAGGTGGAGGGGAAATCCACTTCTTTCTGCGTGCATCCAACTCATCGTCCGTTAGTTGGACATCCATTCTTCTCTTTTGAACATCAATTGTAATAATGTCCCCATTTTCTATCAGGCCGATGGGACCACCTTCCTGGAAGGACAATTCAATTCGAATACATTCAGGTATAACATGCAGAAGGAATAGCATGAACTATCACTATGATAGTCATTCACAAGCATAAAGAGTCCTACACTAAAGAGGCTAATAACCAAAAATCAAGTTGGGACAAAATGATCTTCTCATGCATTATTCACTTTTTTTAATATGATTCACCAATCACAACTAGTCACTTAATCGAGCACAATGGAAAAATTTGATTCATGTAGCCGACCCCAGTTAATTTGGGACTGAGGCTATGTTGTTGATGTTGTTGATGTTGACCAATCACAACCAGTGTAAGTGTATAGAGTTCCATGATTTACTTATAACGTGGATCTTTTGTGAATCCTTATAATGCATAATTGAATTCATCGATTTGAGTACTAATTCAATTTGTGAAGGCCAAGTCACCACATTTTTCTACCCCTAAGTAGTTAAGGTTACACATAACTAACTCAAGAAATAAACTGCCACATGCATAATACAATGACCGGAGACATATCATACAAACAGAAAACTAGCATTTTGGTTATAAGATAAATCACCTGTGCTTCAGGGCAAACGTGGCCAACAACAAATCCATGTGAGCCTCCTGAAAACCTACCATCAGTTAACAACGCAACCTCCTGCAATGTTCAGAGTAAACAAAAATAAAACCAATTTGTCATCCCGTTAAAAAAACTAAATGAAGTCGACTTTGTGAATGGTGCCCTGGAATAGAAGGGGTAACAACTAACAAGTAATACACAGTGATTCACATGATCTCAAAATCAATCATTAATTAGCAATTCATGCGACAAGCAAAGATGTCAATATAACTAACTGAAATCACCTCAAGACATAACATAGAGAAAACTAGAAACAACTCATCTGCCGTGCATAGTTATTTTTTATCGAACTGATTTGCCATACATAGAAAAAGAGTGCAGTTGTACCTTTCCTAGCCCTGCTCCCATTATTGCACTGGTTGGAGTTAGCATCTCAGGCATGCCAGGCCCTCCCTTGGGTCCTTCCATTCTGATGACAACAACCTTTCCCTGATGTGGCAAATCAACAAAGTGAGCAGGAAGATTAAATGAGTGAAAAAGGATAAAATAAACATATGAAATCATGGATAAAACTCTTCCACCACACTCGATTTCAATATATGCCTAGAAGATGACAGAAATTCAGCAAAATCAAACACTTTTTTTCTTATGTTTGTTAGTAAAGAAGCAATAAGCTACATATCACGGCAAATAATTACCAGCTTATTCGCTCATAAATTCAGTAAATTTGTTTCTTTAACAAATTTGCCAATTTACTTTTCAAGTAATTCATTCTGATCAGAGAGAGAGAGAGAGAGAGAGAGAATTGTAAGAGCTATGCTTTCCTTGACTTTATTATTGCCATAGCCGCAAGCACATACCTTAAAACTCGAAGGATTTTCGGATATAGCAGCTAACATTGATTCTTCACCTTCAAAAACTAGAGCAGGACCTGCCAGATATTTCCCACAACAATGTTTCTCCAAGTAAGTAAATAAGAATCAAAATTATTATACATTTTACTGATTTAAAGAGAACCTGCAAGAAAGAGAATTCATAATACCAGAGAAGTACAGCCCTTCTTTCCCAGTAATTTTTGCTACAGAACCTTCGGGTGCAAGATTTCCATACAGTATTTGAATATGCCCAGTTTCTTTAATGGGGTTATTTATCGGTCTAATAATTTGCTGACAAAAAGGGTTGTATTTAATTGTCAGATCTCCAAAGTTCCAAAAACTAAAGTTTAACAGAAACAATGGAGAGTTAAGCATCATACCTGTCCTTCAGCTAGAGCAGGAAAACTTTTTGCATTTTCTGCAAGCGTCTTTCCAGTGACTGAAAATTGATAGTGATTGTATCATAAATCCACAAGCAAATAGGAGCAATTTAACGTCAAATATTTGAACAAAAAACATACCAGTCATGCAATCTCCATCTAATAATCCTTGCTCCAAAAGGAACCTAACGACAGCAGGTGTTCCTCCAATCTAATTTGCATAAATTTTAGTCATCAGATGTTAAATAACACAAAAATAGCTTCGACAATTACCTCTCAACTAAACCAACTAGAGACGAAAGTCGCATACAATCATCCCCAGATAAAGACACACATCATGTTGAATTAAGAAAAAATGCTAGGTTATAAACTATAGACAAGTAATGTACCTTGTGCACATCCTCCATTACATATTTACCACTAGGCTTGAGATCGGCAAGGAAAGGAACCTCATCACTGACCTTCTGAAAATCATCAAGAGTCAGCTCCAAACCAACAGACCTGAAAACAAGGACGCCACCATCAGCTAATGGACTGAGACAGCAAAGATGGATACAGCGGGAAATTATTTACCGTATTCTCCTCACCTTGCAATAGCTATCAAATGTAACACCGCATTGGTAGAACCACCGAGGGCCATCACAATAACCATGGCATTACGCAAGGATTTCCGAGTAATTATATCTCTAGGCTTTAAATCCATTTTAATCAAATCCAATAGATGTTTTCCAGCTGAATGGCACTCCACTAACTTGAGCGGATCCTCCGCTGGTGTTGAAGAACTACCCAGAGACAAAGCGAAAAAAGAGCAGCAACAACATTCAGCTACTTCAAATACAGGTTTTAAAATGACTCTAAAAACATCACTATGATTGTTCAAAAAAATTACTTTATCATCGTGACATAAAACGATGATTTGTACCTGTAAGGAAGTGACATTCCCATAACTTCAATTGCAGAAGCCATAGTATTGGCAGTATACATGCCACCACAAGCCCCTGCACCTGGGCATGAGTTTCGGACTACATTCATTCTTTGGTCATCATCAATCGTTCCTTTAACAAGCTCCCCGTAAACCTAAAACCAGTATCAATAAGCAAAAGAATACATGGCATAAATTGTGTTACATATTAAAGTGTATTGAATATAATACATAAAAGTGGCTGCTTTTCAAAATTCAAATTGTCGTGGCATATCCAGTCAATCAACACTTGATGTAAAAAACTAAAAGCTTCCAATGAACATCATAAAAATGAATACTATCAAACACCAAATCAGATGTTAGAATCTATAACCCATTTAACATTTGACATTAACAGTGACATCCGAGTTCGCGTACCTGGAAAGCAGATACAATATCATACGTGTGGCCTTGAAAATGACCAGGCTGCAAAGGAGACAAAACATAACAATGAGAGACTTTTCCAGATTTAGTGTTAGTATATCCTCATCCAATTTCACAACAAAGAAATACAACAATTTCGGCAAAATCGCACAAAAGAAACACTGTCCATATTCTTTTCAAAATTTATGCAATACAAAAATCACAGATATCAAGAGAATCATCATCTAACCTTAATAGTTCCACCATAAACCATTATACTCGGTCGATTAAGCCGCCCCATCGCCATAATTGTACCGGGCATCTGTAACAACAAACACAACAATAATCAACATGATCAACTCAACACAAACAAACTAACAAACATAGCCTCAGTCCCAAATTAATTGGGGACGACTACATGGATCAAACTCTTCCATTGTGCTCGATTAAGTGCAATTGATGGTGAGCTTTCCAAACCATTCAAATCCCTCCAAGTTAATATGTCTCATGTTAACTTTGATCTACCCTACCTCGTCGAATTTCTGCAGTTTCTATTGAATCAAGTTTTCTAGTAAGGGCATTTGTAGGCCAGTCTTTGCAGAAAACTCAACACAAACAAAAAAAAGGAGGAACCTTTTCACATGTTCATCACTGATTAAACAAAAATTCATCACAAAACAAAGCTGAATCAACAAAACCTCCGAAACCCACAACACAAACACATGAATGAATTGAAAACCCCCAAAAAGGAGGCACCTTTGTGCACTCACATTCTTATCACACCCCGGAATTGACACGTTCCCGTCGTACCACTGCGCCGCCATGACTGTCTCAATGCTATCAGCAATCAAATCCCTAGATTGCAAGCTATAACACATCCCCCTGGTGCCCATGGAGATGGCGTCGCTCACGCCAATGGTGTTGAACCTCAACCCCACCATCCCCGCCTCCTCGACGCCGCTCTTGACAGCCTCGGCGAGGCGCAGGAGATGCATGTTGCAGGTGTTGCCCTCGTACCACACGGAGGAGATCCCGATTTGGGGCTTGGAGAAGTCGTCCTCGGAGAGCCCCACCCCGTATAGGACCGCCTGGGACCCGCCCTGGGACTTGGGCTCCGTGATTCGGGAGCTGTACTTGTTCAGCTTGTTCTGGTGGGTTTGGGCTTGGGGAGGAGGCGGCGCCGCGGCCTGTGTTGGGGTGTCGAGGGCGGCGGAGATGCGGCGGAGGGTGGGACATGGGCGGTGGCTGTGGCGGGGCCTGGCGGCGGCGGTGGTGGGGATGAGTGGGTTGTGGAGGATGGCGGTCTGCATTTTGGCTATGGCGGCGGCGGCGGAAGGGTCTAGAGAGAGAGAGGTTTTAGAGAGAGAGAGAGAGGGGGTTTATGAAGAGTGAGTGAGTGAGTGAGTGTGAAGTAGTGAGTGCGAATCTATTGTTAGGATTCTTATCACAAACAACTGAATTCCAGGTCGGCGGGTTTACCTCAAATTTCGTTGTGTTTGGCGCGAGTGGGAAAACAGAGTGCAGCAGAATGGACGTGGCTCGAGGAAGATCGATGATTTGGGGATTTAGTTTCAACGACCAGCACTTATCTGCGATTACTAAATGGAGTTGTTGATATTGGATAATGGAGTCAAAGCATATCTCATGGAAGATTAAGGAGGTCGTGGCTTCTACTCCCGCTAAAGTAATATATATATATATATATATTGAATCATGAAAGTTAAATAAAATAATGTATGACGTGATGGTTCGAATCGTGCTAATTTTAATAAGTGGTCTCGAGTTCGAATTCTAAATGAGAAATCTATTTTAAAGCTCGTTCCTAATGTTGTTCCTGAAGAAATGTTCGACCTATTCACTTCAAACAATGAAGAGACATGTGAGTTTTTGATGTACATCTGTACTTATAACACAAATTTTGGTTTTACTTCTTTTGGTGTAAAGTGCGAGAGAGAGTATGCCAAAAGTAATATGGGTGTATATACATTTAGAGTGCAGGGCCAAATTCATCATTTTATAAATAATTTACTTCCTGACAAGGAGCATCCTTCTTATTTGCAACTGTACTCTTATGATACTGATCACGAAGTGCAAAACCGAATGCATTGTTCTGATAGGATGAAAGAGACAATTTTGGCAAGGTTAATTAGTATTCTTGCGAAAAATCTATATGCAAGTTTTTTTCGCACTTTACAAAATAAGGAAAATTTAGAAGATCATATTGTTCAATTAGTTTCAAGTGTTAGTCTTGATCAGAGAGTATTTAATATGTCCACTACTTCTCAAGTTGCTGCTATTTGGATAGATGATAATACATGTGCTCAACCAACTAAAAGGGATATCCTTGTGTATAATCACTCCGGAAGTAGCTATAGAATCAATTACTACTACGGTTGTTATGATCCTTTACAATACCCTTTATTATTCCCGTATGGAGACGTAGGTTGGCACTATGGAATTCAGAGAAGATTTACCACTGAATCACATGGAAATTACAACACAGAGGCCATTCTTGATCCTCATTTAGTCAACCCTACTGAAGAGTTACTTGATAATGAAAATGAAGGTAAATGTTTTCATTTCCTACCTTTGTTAAATAATTTACTTTTTTATATTTGTTATTTTTATATTGAACTTAAATATTTTGTTCTATTTTCACAGTATATTGTAGACAGAAGAGGAATTGTGTATCTTGCCGCGAGTATTATTGTTATAAACTTCAGATTAGGGATGTAAGGAATTCTATTCTATTACATTCTGGAAGACTTTTGCAACAATACGTCGTTGACATGTATGTCAAGTTAGAGACATCTAGATTAGATTTTATTCGTCATAGACAAGATGAGATACGTTCAGAATTGTACCAAGGGATTATGGATTCTATTGATATGGGTGAAAGCATTGATTCAAATATTGGACGTAGGATTGTTCTTTCAACATCTTTTATAGGTGGGCCAAGAGACATGCGTAAAAGGTACATGGATGCTATGACATTGGTTCAACGTTTTGGCAAACCTGACATATTCCTCACTGTCACTTGCAATCCTTATTGGCCAGAAATACAACAAGAGCTTCGATTTAATGATGATGAACAAAATAGACCTGATCTTGTTGCTCGTGTTTTTAAATCAAAGTTGGAGTGCTTGAAAAATAAAATAATGAAAAAGCAGGTTTTTGGTCCAGTTGCAGCATATGTTTATGTCGTTGAATTTCAAAAACGAGGTCTTCCCCATGCACATTTTCTTATTGTTTTACAACCAACGGCAAAATTAATAGAACCTGCAACTTTTGATTCGTTCGTATGTGCGGAGCTTCCTGACAATTCAGTTCACCCCCACTTGTATACCGCTGTTGTGAAACATATGATGCATGGTCCATGCGGTACTATGAAAAACAATCACAAACATTTTGTAGAATTACTGGACTGAGTCATTATGTCTTTTTGAGTATTGAAAACCAAAGAAACCACAACAACAAAAGAAAAAAAAAATAATAAGTGGAACTCCATAAGAATAAATACAAACCAAGAATAAATAGTTGAAGCCCAAGAGACTGATTTACACCAAACAATAAGTTGAGCATCTCTGAAAACTGTTAGATAGAAGAGATTATTGTATACCATGTGTGTTGTTTCGCGGCGGTATGTTTGTTGTTCTTTCAGCCACTGATCTCCATTGCTTATGGTTCACTATGTATGCACATCAATGTCTTTGATGTCAAGCTCATACATTGTATAAGATTGTGAAGTGTTCGACTAGGGGCAGATGGCATAACTGTGGGTGCAAATAATCGTAGTAGATTGTTAAGTGGACACTTCAGAAGTTATAATATTTAGGCAACATACAATTTATAGATAACAAGTTTGTTAATGAGTTTAGTGAGAGAGTTGGTTTGAGCAATGTACACCTATAATTTGATCAATGAAATTGTGTTTTATGATTGGCAATATTGCTTCTATTTTTGGGTGAAAATTTGTTTAGGTACAAGTGCTTGCTTGATGATTAAGTAAATTTCTTAAAGTTTTTTAGAGTTTTTGATTCTGACATGTTTTGCTTCCATAATATGTATGGCAAGTTCATATTTATTATAATTTATATTATTGGAAAAGTTAAATGTAAAAGTAGTTTTTTAGTAATCCCGATTTGATTCACTCGAGCCCTCAACGATTCGTTACCAATTCACTATTTTGACAAGTATCTATCCCACTCACTACACTCACTTTCTCCTCTTGTACTTAATTTTCACTTTCTATACCTAACCCCAAATTAAATCATAAACTCATCTCATTTTTCCTTCTACTTTTTTAATTAATCTCTACACACTCCTCGCCTCATCCCCATATCTTTATCCATACATTTAACAACTCACCATCGTAACATTTGGTTGAGATTTGGTTCACATTCTTGAATGATTAGAATATTTTTTTCGTGTTGAAAGATGGCTATCTAAACCTTTAATCTCAACTAATTCTATTATTTACATTCATAATTTCAAAGTTATCCTTTCTATCTATAAAGTTTGAGGTAAAGATTGAACTTTATGTACAATTTTACGGAATCTCCACAAGCAAGCATTCATAAATTAATGGGTCAAACCACTTGTGTTTTTTTCCTTGTTTTCCTTTTTTTTGAGGAAGTAATGGCCTAGCATGACTACCTTGTTTTTTCATTCACGTCTTATCTCAATTACATTAGAGAATATTGATGAGCTAAAAAAGGTGCTTGTATTTTTAATTTTTAAATTTTAATTACAATTTTAAATTTTATTAATAAATTCTTAGAAATTAATTCCCGCGAGCGAAGCTAGCGGTCAATCGTGCGTAGCACGTCCTGAAACTAGTATATATATATATATATATATTGAATCATGAAAGTTAAATAAAATAATGTATGACGTGATGGTTCGAATCATGCTAATTTTAATAAGTGGTCTCGAGTTCGAATTCTAAATGAGAAATCTATTTTAAAGCTCGAAGAGAATTTTATTTGTCCGAATTAATCGAAGCTATTAAGCTGCAAATAAATGGTGATTTAGAGAAGCAAAAAAAAAAAAAAAAAAAAAAACCTATAGAATAGAAATTAATACTTGTTTGGACTTCATGAGTGTCATGAGACTCACAAGCAATCTTTTTGTTGTTTTAAGTCGTTTGTGGAATTTTGTTCAAAATACGTCAAATTAAGTTGTTTGGCTTGCGAGAAACTTATTTATGGATAAATCTAGATTAGTTGTGAACTCTTGATATGAGAAATTACAGATAAAAGGGATATGGGCCTTCAAGATAATATCAAGGTGCTTAGAAGCAAAAAGCTAGCATATATGTAATAGACTTGGATTAAATCAATGAACCTAATCATGCTATCAAGATTTATAATAGACTTGGATTAAATATAAGCTAAAGATTTAACTTTTATTTTTAATCCACATATATAGGCTATTTGATTTAGCTTATTCTCTTGCTTATTTTAATCGACATCTTTTCCTTTATAATCCTTTATAATAGCTTAGCTTAGACGACCCATTATATATATGTGGGCTTACAGCTCAAATTTAGTCCATTAAAACACTTTAGCCCGACTCATCAAATCCATATATAATATTTTAATATTAAATACATAAGCTCAAATTTTTCATTCACATACAAAAATGCTAAGCCCATGCACGGCTCATCAAATCCATATATAATTATTTTAATATTAAAAATAATTTATTTATTCGTTTAATAAATTTTTATAGACTTTTTTAACACCATGTGTATTTCTATGTGTATAGTATATTTATATATCGTGCAAAAAGGAATTGTAACTCAAATGTTAAACATTACTTTATGTATGCTTTAAGTTATGAGTTTAAACTTCTCCTACAAAATTAATAATTTTAAAATATATTAATTATAAATCTAGCGAGCTTTTTAAAGTGACTCAAAATTTTCTTAGAAAAAATTGTGCCAAAGTCCAATTATTTATTTCCAGACTAGACGGGCTGAACGAGCAGCAGCTCCTACTCCACATTAGTTACCAGACTAAGTCAAAAGTCAACATAATCTTCTTCATCATCAAACAAAGAGGGCCGCTAAGGGCACCCCACATTTTCATGAAGGTACCCAAATTATTTGTAAAAATTCCAGCAAAATTGAAAAAGACCCTTTTGCCACTGTATATATAATGAATCAAACCCTACAAATCATTTTGACAAAGAAAAATGGCACCCCATCACAAGGTTGAACCACAAAGCCACATTGTGTTTGTCGAGCGTTTATCGATTCTTGCGGATTGACATCATCCAACAGCGAAGTAACAATGTTTGACAACCATATGATGGTTTTTTAGAACTGTTTAGTTGTGAAAAACTGTGAAAATGATGATTTGTTTGTCAACATAGGGTTTGATAATTTCCTCAAATCCGAACTTGTTTCCATTATATAATGGAGGATTGTACTGCTACGGTGCAAGAGGAGGTCGAACTTGAGGTAATTTTACAAATTTATTGTGTTTTTTTTGCGGTTATCCGAAGTTTCTGTCGATGTGCGCGATTGTATCGGCCTCGCAGGACCGAGATGTATGGTGATGTCTCGGTCATAGAGAACCGAGAGGTGTACATAGGTCACGGAATGGTACAATCAAGAGTACTAGCAAATTCTCGGTTGTACACCACCGACACCACATTACCTAGCACTAATTCTAGCTCTCGTCATGTCTCGGCCGAGATAACTGAAGTATTATCGGCCATGCGTAATCGAGACACCGTGAACTCTTCCGCCTTTGTGGCCGAGACTTCGAGTTCCCAAAATTTAGCTTCGTCTCGCCATGCTTGACCGAAACAGATTAGGCCTCTCGGCCCGTGTGGCCAAGAACCGCGAATTCCCATTTTTTTAACCATTCTACAAACTGCCACACACACATTACAACTACTCTACCAAATGTAACTTAAGTATACTAAAAACATACATTCAAACGATCGATTTCGAGCAAAATATGTGTGTTCGACGATCTTCAACCGAGCCCTAACTTGGAGACGAAATCGGCTCACACCCCGACCCTACGAACTGCAAAAAACTCGTACAACGAATGACAAACACAAGGGGAGACACGTGAAACACGATTTCGGGGATTCCCCTCACAAGATTTCAGTGAAGGTGGTGTTGGGGGTGATGGGGTGCATCGGGATTTCCACGAGGGGTATTTTCGGTAGTTCGGGTCTAAATTTTGGGTGCCCCAAGTAAATCAGTTTGTGCCCACATTAACTGGGTGCCCTCATTAAATGGTGGGGGTGCCCTTAGCGGCCCTCTCAAACAAATAAAGAACGGACGCGTGTACAATTAACAGCGAGAGAACACAATTTTTCGTATTCCTCTACAAACACGGGAGCGGAGACTCCGCACAGTAAAATATTACCAATTCCGCCAAGTCAAAACTCACAACTTCACCAACAACGATTTCAAACCAAAACACTTCCTCTTCGATCGATTCGTTGCTTCATTGGAACTCCTCTCTCTTGGTTTTCCGATCTCTACAGGTAAATCTGCTCAGATTTCAACTCCCCTTCTCTTCGATTTGGTTTTCAGCTTCGAACGACCTCTTATTTGCCCAGATTCGTTAGTTATGCTGATTTTTGTGGTGTTTCTTTGATTTGTTATGATTTTGGGTTCAATTCATGCGCAATAGTTGTTGGTTCTCGTTGATTCGATCAATTTGCCTAGATGAGATCTTAATCGGCGTTTTCGTTGCCCTATGGAATCAAAGCTTCGATTTTTATGATTGTGAAACCCTAGATTGGTAATAGTAGTAGAGGAATTGTGGTTTTTGTGCTGATTTCCTTTAAAGGGTGGATTTTTATTTTTTTTTTTGGTGGGAAAATAATTGCATTTGCTGATTTGTGGCGTTTTCCCCAAATATTGATTTGGGAAACTTTATTTTTCTCAGATTCTTGATATTGCAAAACTTGGATGGATTGTAATTTTCAATGTGACTAAGTGTTTGTTATGTTAAAAATGCAGATGGGGCCGTGGCCGTCGAAATCAGTTATTGTTGTAGTTTTGGCGCTTTTAGCGAGTGTGCAGTTGGCAGTTGGTCTTAGAATTACGATCGACCGGGATGAGTGCTTTTCGCATAAAGTTCAATACGAAGGAGATGTCGTCCACACCTCTTTTGTAGTTATTAAAGCTGAAGCTCCTTGGCATTATGGTGATGAGGGTGTTGATCTTGTGGTAAGTCCTTCTAATTCCATGAAAGCGTTTTAGAACTTTTTTCAATGTTCAAATGAGTAACGCCACAAGGAAAAATCTAGTGCATGATAATGAGGGCATATAAGGCTTAATACCCAGCAAAATGTATGAAGAAATAGAGTAAACTGGACTATGGAAACAGTACATTATACTACAATGGGGAGTGTTGTTAACTGTAGCCTTTTAAGTATATGAGTTTTTTGTTCTCTTTTATTTGTAAAATACATATGCCTTTTCTCATGCATCTTGTCTATTCCCTCCATTTATCATCTTTCAAATTTTAACAAAAGAAGAAATTGTGTGTGAATGCGAGTAAAAGAAAAGAAAGATGAAGTATAATTTAATTGTTTTATTTACTTTTCCTTTTACCGAGTCCTTCATGCTTGGTCGAATGTCAAATCTAAAATTCCAAATCAACTTTCTATGGGTCCCTCCCGATGTGATTTTCTTCATACCCAGGGTTTAAAAGTCCGTGGAAATGTTGTTGGTATTTTACCCATATTTTTTACTTAAGCTTTAGTTACAAGTTACAACTTTTCCTTGCATAGGCATGATTACCTAAATATGGGGGTGTTGGAGATGTTGGGATTAATCCCTCATCGACTAGTTAAAAGGAATAAATATGGCTTATAACTTTGGAGTGGGAACTCCATCTTGCCTTGACATTTTGGAGCACTCTCCCACTTCTAAACTAAGCTCATACATAAACTAATTCACCATCTCTCTTGCCTTGGACCGGACCTAATATTACAAAAAAACTGTACTAGTGGTTAGATGTTCGATTAATGAATACCTGTTCAACCCATAGATATATTGAATAATACTTCCTTATTTATTAGATTCCAAGTGCTTTTGTCAAGCTTTTTTGGAGCAATCTATAGTCTTAACCATGTGCTTCCTTTTGTCCTCTCGAATTTAAGGGAATTCTTCTGTTTACATTCCTTTATATATATATATAATATCATGGCAAAGCATGAAAAAATATGAACAGTTGACTGAAGTAGTTTTGCTATACAAGGTTTTCTTTCATGATAGATTATACCTAGCAAAGCATGAGAATTATGACTACCCAATTGCCAAATCTCTCTCAAATTACTTATGAATTGTTGAGCCCACGTATATTTTAATGGATTTTCAGCCTCCATGATTTGGCTCTAGAATACCTCACGAAACGGGGGAAAGGAATGAAATATGATAGCTCAATCCTTTGGACTGAGCTTCCTAAAAGTTCCTTTGTAAGCTGTGGGCTCTTATTCATTTATGTTAGAAGACTAAGGATATTGGTTTGAAATACTAGAGAACTTACAAAATGAATCTTTCATAAATAAATTATAAAGAGTTAATTATCAATCCTCTTCCAATGTTTCTTCCTACTACCTAGCCAGAGAAGAACCAACTCTTGTATGACTTGACAGTTGACACGTCTACGGATTCATTCACCTCTATCAAATCTGTTTAATTCTATTTCTTTCCTTTTCTTTTTCTCTGACTTTCTTTTGATTATAATAGCTCAAATGAATTGTATTTATGGAAACCTGGAACGATTTATAGTTTTTGTGGTCTACCTGTGTTGCTTGTTTATTGCTTATAATCTATAGATTAATTCTTTTAACCATTTTGATATTATCAGGTTAAGGGACCACATGGTGAACAGATTTATGATGCTCGTGATAAGACGAGTGACAAGTTTGAGTTCGTGGCTCACAACAAAGGTCTTCATAAGTTCTGCTTCACTAACAAGTCTCCTTATCATGAGACTATAGACTTTGATGTACAAGTGAACCATTTCACACACTATGACCAACATGCAAAAGATGGTAGGAACTTCTTCTGTCATGTTCTCTTTCTTGCAGCCTAAGAGTCAAGATAACGAGCTTCCACTTCTGTTTGTTTCTATATGTTCGCAGAGCACGTGAATCCCTTGTTGGAGCAGATAGCAAAGTTGGAAGATGCTCTTTACAACATCCAGTTTGAACAACATTGGTTGGAGGCTCAAACTGATCGCCAAGCAGAGAGTATGTGAAAATTGTTTCCCTGCTCATCATTTCAACATTTTAATTCCTATCTTTGCCCGACTGCCGAGATTTACTGTAGTTTGGGCCGTGCCGCAGCGGAATGTGTTTGTTAGCACTTGAAAACTTTTCTGCCGTCTCATCTGAATTGCCGAATTTTGAGTTTAAATTTACTCATTACATTAAATACGCTGTTAATTCGCGTTCTTGTGTTGATGATGCAGTTAATAAAGGTATGGGCAGGAGAGCAGTCCACAAAGCTGTGTTCGAATCAGTAGCGCTCGTTGGAGCCAGCCTTCTCCAAGTCTTCCTTCTCCGTCGTCTGTTTGAAAAAAAACTCAGCACATCTAGAGTTTAAATCTAGCACACCCGCATGCGATTTGGAAATCTGAAACTCAATTCGAATTTTCTCGCTCATTTCCAGTGTTCGAAAAAAGAAGTTTCATGGTATTTGTAGCTTATTACCTCTTACGTTCAATAATTTGGAGGACCAGGAGAACATGTACAGTAGTTCAACAGAGATGTGATTTATAACTTTTGAAGTCATTGGTTTGATTAATCATTGTTTCTTTTGTCATTTTGAATAGTTTTGATGGAATGTTGAGATAATTCTAGGAGTTTAAAAATCATAAAGTCTACTAGTTGAATATTTAGGATTAGAAACTTGAGTTAGATTAGAAGTTACACAATATATTGACTCTTAAGCAGCAATGCCATTGGTCTATGTTAATTGTTACTTGATATACTTGTATGCTTTATGCTTTGAAGAAATGAAAGTTCATGTTCTCCAAATAAGGGTTTGCAAGTTTGTCCAGTTTTCTGTAAATTTTGGATTAGTGCAACACAGGACATATTAAAAACAATTTATGGGAAATTTTAATCTTTGATCACTGTTTCAATCAAAGTTGGACTGAATAGACACAAAAACAAAAAAATCACAAACAAAAATAAAACTTTAAAAGAAAGAATTATGTTCTTCTCAAGTGAACAAGGTGTCACTAGATCCACTTGAATAAAATACAACAGGTGATATGAGATCTTTCAGGGGAAGCTATAAACACCAACAGCTAACATAAATCAAGGCAAAAGGAAAGAGAGAGAGAGCATAGCTTCAAGTAATCCTTTAAGTAAAATAAATACAACATGATTTTTCAGTTCCCCAAATCCACACTCATCAAGCCAGTTTTACAACAGCAGACCAAACACATTCCGCCGTGACCCATCACAGCTAACCACAGCTCGAGTCTCCCGGAAAATATGAGGCAGCCAGGTACCAATGAACACACTCCTCTTCCTTGCGTTCATGAACGAGAGCACCTAATCAAGAGTCTGCCTGTGGGGGATGAACGCAGCAAAACCATCTTTTCTGAAAACCAGTGTAGTTTAATATGTCAGACACTGCAATTTAATTGTTACATTCTTTGTACAAATAAATGATCCATTAACTAAAAAAGTATTCTACGCCAAAGCATCTCCGGTGAGATGAATGAAGTATTACTTGTCATAAGGCAAAGTTTAGGGAGGTTGTGGGTTTGACTCTCATTAAAGTCAAAAAAGAAAGAAAGAAACTAAGTATTCTATAAAAGAAAAGTGCGGAGGAGGGGAGAAAAGTTACAAACCTAATAGACAAATAAAACTAATAATGTTACAACGATCTAATCATCTAATCACCAAGCTAAGCTATTACCCTACCGTACGAGTTATGAGACGGACCAACCTAAAAGATGGCTAAATCAGTAAGAAGTAGGAACACTGTACAAACAAAGGCAATGGATGGTTAACCCATGAAATTCATCAAGCAAGGGCATTGCGTATGCATTTTGACAGACTTGGTTTATCGATGCTAGAAGCTGGTAACTAAAAACCTTTAATTAAAAAAATAAAAATAAAAACATCTGCTTCCGTCCTTGATTACATGTTTCTTACACATGTTATCCTGCCAAATTCAGAGTCAGTATGCTAAATTTATATCAGGCTAGCTGCTGGAATGTGGCCAATGGACATCTTATGATTGTTTATAAAGTGTTTCAAATTTAATGTGCATATCCAAAAGATTAGACTAAGCTAGTCAAATAACAAGTCCAACATAGATGGTACTCCAACAGAAATGATGTTAAAAGCTTATGCATATGACGTTAAAGCTTACATATTTCTACACAATCAAACCGGAATCCACAGGTGAGCAACAAAAACACATACCGACTGAAGCTTGTTAGGATCCGCAACCTGCTTCATGTTGTTGTCCTTGGCTTGTTCTGGTGAACCAGGCTTTCCCCCACCCTTCTTCTCATTTCTTGCTTTGTTGAAGATTACAGTGAATCCCTCGGCCGAAGCAGGGTCATTGACATCCCATTCACCGAACTTTGGCAATGGTCTACCCTTCTCCTGTAAAAGAGGGAAAAAGAATAAACATCTCAAAAAAAAAAAAAAAAAGCCACATGAAGCAGAAAGTCTTAAGACAAATAAAAACCAAATGCATGTATTAAGGCAAACATAACTTGTAATTAGAATATACAAGCATAACTTAAAGTCAGCAACACATTTTCTAAAAAAGAAAATTAACACAGTCAACAACAACAAAGCCTCAATCCCAAATAACTTTAAAAAACACAGTCGAACAAGAAAAATTATAAACTATACTAATCAGTATATAATTTTTGAGAAACATCCTTTTTGACTTAATAAAAATTGCAATCTCCACCAAAGATGTGGAGGAAAAATAACATGAGAATAATGAAAACAAATTCTGATACCATTTTTTCAGTGCAATACACCATGAAGATAAAAACACACACTCACACACATGAAGTAACGGAAGTTCGCTGAAACTATCAAAGAAACATATTATAAGCTGAGTCTTCATTTTTGTCAAGGATTGCTGTAATTGATGAATGGAAGGGTGGGGAAACCAATTACATTGTCATCGAGGAAACTACTGACTGACAACCACAACGAGAAGTTGCACCGACCATAAGTAATGATTAAGAGTGAAGAAACCATTTAAGAAAGGCCAGCCAGGAACCACGATATTCTCATAAGATCAGGCAAAAAATTAACACCTTTAAACAACACAAATTCCATATCCATATTCAAAAAAGTACATTATGGCCAAGATAATTTAATTATGTGAGTTTATGACTAATGAAAAGATGATTTTGTTTTGGTCACAAGAAAAGATAATTTTTTTTTCCAAGATTCCAGAGAACAAAAGGTTTATCTTGTTAAGTCAAAAGAAAAACAGTCTCCATGTTCAAGTTTTGTCCATGGATAATAGGTCTACAAAATTTTCTTGAAGGAAAAGAACTTCAATTCCCGCCATCCCAAGCTCGAGGGCCAGAATAACACTATTAAGTATTAACCCAAAAGTTTTTCACCTCAGTGAGTATGTTCTTATAAATTCTGATGACCAAATGATAAGTTCTTTTTAACATGCCACTATCGCCACAATTCGAGTGAGATCTTTAGATGCAACATGTGTATGACTTTTTAACCTCGAAGCTTTTAGACACATACATTATTATATAATTAGAAAAAAAATGTAATTCACTATAGTATCACTCAATTTTATGGCTTGGGCAAATGACTAGGTCACGCCTCACCTTAACAAGATATACCATCTAGGCCAATCCTTGAGATGCCATTGAACTACTACTACAACGTCTGTATTGTTTTCTCAAGTAACTAAAATCACCCATTTGTTTCCAAAATATGTGGTAAAATAACGAAGATACGAGATATGGAACATCGAATCATTAAATCCGACTGAAGATATTGCAAAAGATATAACCAAATAAAGAAGACTATATCTGCTTTCATGCTGTGTATAATTTATGCACACTTTCCTGGGACTACCAAGTTACTTCACTTAGACAAATCCATAGATCTCCCAGTGGTGGAGAAAGGGTTTCCACCGTGAGAGGAACCTGGTAATATTGTATAAACATTACATTTATTAAATTAAAATTGAAAAAGGTGAAAATCTATGGACTTTTATCTCCGTGTGATTGCGAGACAAATAACATCCTTAAGGTTTTGCTTGGACAAGAATCAAGTAATATTTAAAAGTGGGTGGACAAGTTAAATAAGTTAATCTTGTTTTTCCTTTTTGCCAAAGACTCAAATTTGTTTTTCAAATATTCAATTTCCGGAAAGTAAGCCCAATTAGCAATTGGCAATACAAAGACAATAAACATGGTTCACAATATCTAGCTAACAAAGGGAGGGCTCTAAAACATAATCACATTAACTACGACCAAGGAATCGGAATAAAGAAGAAACTCCCAATCCTAAATGCTTCAAATGAAAACATCCTTAAGAACATCCCATTCCACAAGATACCAAAATTATTCCAAACCCAAAACATTTGGATAGTGAAAGGCCTCAACTTTTAACGCGAAAAACAAAAGCAATGGATATGCAGACAGATTTCTGTACTTTTTATACAAATTTATATAAACTCAAAGGATGTTCATCAATAATCCTAAAAATTAACCCCCCCAAATCAACAAGTCTCCATATTTTTGGGAACCAAACCAAAAACTACCAAAATCACAACCCAACTCACCAAATCTTCCACATGAACAAAACAAACATTCGTCCACACAATCACACCGCCAAAACCAAATCAAACTCGCAACCATAACAACACATCCTAATAAACAACAATTGAAATCAAACCAATCCGAGATCACAACAACGAAAGATCCAAATCAAATCAAACCAACAAACCTAACAACAACACAATCAAAAGAACCCCAAAAACGCAGCTCATCTGATCTAAATTTGATTAAAACCGATCAAAATCACAAGCCCTAATCGAAAAAAACGATCTTTCATCACTCACCGACATGAATTCCTAGATTGAGAGCTTCCCCTGAAATTGAATGAACGAATGAATTCAATCAACAACAACAACAACAGCAGCAACAACAACAACAACAATAACAACAAATGACAGAGCGAGAAACGGAGACCTATTTATACCCATCTCAAGTTGGGCCGTGGGCCTCGCGCGCTTTGGGCCTTACATGGGCCCGTCTTTGACGGCGCCGTTGCCGTTACGGGACACGTGTGTGGACTGACAGAGAGAACAGTTGAATTGAAGTAACGGTTATGGTAACGGTGACGGCTTTTGGTGGCTGGCGTGGATGACCGTTGACTTTGTTGACGGTGACTTAACTGCGGCTGTGGGTTTGTGGGAGTGGGCCAATGGGCTTTTTTTGGGCCGGTACGCGAAACGATGTGGTTTTCACTGTCAACGTCAGTCAAATGCTTGTGAGCCGAACAACATGTTATTTATATGTATAAAAATAATCAACTTGTATATAATATTTCAAATCTATCTATAAATATATTGCATTAATTGAAGTTTGTTTCACGGACCAAATGTTTCTATCCACCTCAATTTAATTTAATTGATGATGTGATTTAATAATTTTTTACACTCGTCATAATTAATAAGTATTAAATTATTTAAGAGTATTATAAATTTGATTCCGCTCGAGTAACTTGAAATTAATGAGTCTGTATTTGTGCCGCATATATGCGTTTTTACAGTATTTTATGTTTTAAAGTCTCTAAAATGTTTCTTAATAATTATATATATATATATATATAGTGTTTTGATGTGATTTGATTGGATAATATATTTTAAAATTGTTTAAGTATATAATTTTAATACAGGAGCATCTACTCAAATAACTTGGGATGAAAGAAAGTTCAATTCCTACCCTCATTCTATGAGTGAATTTTGTGGCTAATTTGACGTGTATTCCAAACTAGTTTGTTTTGTTGCAAGAAAGAGTACATATAACGCAAAGGTACTCTCACACTTAAATCTCGTGGATGTCAAGAGCCTAATTGGCGACATGGACTCAATTTCCAAGAGCTACTATAGTTCACCAATCTATGTAATAAATTTGAATAGAACAAAAATGCAGTCCATCCTGACTATGCATAAACTAGAACAATAACTTCTTTTGTGTCAAAAACTAGAACAATGACTTTAAAGGACTTTTTTATACATAAAGCTCAATAGCATTCTCTCTCTCTCTCTCTCAAAAAAAAAAAAAACATTCATGTTTTTCCAACTCCTACACAGACAAACCCACTGGATTTTGAACCAAGTGAGGCCTTCTTTTGTTTTTTCTTCAACAGAATCCTAGCACAACCACATGCATACATATAATATATACTGACTCATCTGCAATACAAAAAGTGAGCAGTAAATTATTGTTAAAACACTAAACAAAAACAAACAAAAAAAAAAAAACAGTAGAAGAGTTTGGGAAATAGAGCCAAAAGACACTTTAGTATACTGATTATTCACAGAGAACAGCAAGCTGTGTTTGGTAAGTATGGTGACATACAGCTCTTGACAGCTTACTGATCAGCAAACATAATGTAATTAAAAAGAGAGAAGTTTGTAACCAAACAAGCACGTGAGACCAAGACTGTGCAGCTGTAAAACAAGGTATATAAGAGAGATCTTAATGTGCCCACATAAGGGGGAAATCTATGCATTCCATAATTCCAAGGTTCAGTCAGATTCTTAAGCTAAGCATCCATATGAGAAAACTATAATACATTTGTTGGAGTCTGCTTGCTATATTATAAGCAAAGAGAAATAGTTATATGTTAAGAGATGGAACAAATAACAATAGAAGTTCTATCAATTGCAGACACCAGAGAGTATGTTGTATTCATGTATGCTGACAATGCGCGAACGTCGAGAAGACAAGGAGAAAACAATTCCAGGGTTCAATCCGTGTCGCATCCACTTGGTCTTTTCGATCAATGCCATTTTCGAGGATGTTGTTTACGCTATGTTGGCCATCCGTACAAGCGTTGTGGGGCATTGTTTATTTGGCACGACTTCAATGCAGTACTACTGCATCTAGTTTTGGATGGGTTGGCACAGATATGCAATAGATCACATTGAGGATAGGAACTTTACCACCTAGCAATAAAGGGGAAAAAAAAAGAAAGAAAACTATGCAACTCAATGAAGCATCACAGACCATACCTTGAACTGCGGCTCTCGTCAAGTTGAAACGACCTTCAAATGAGAAACCAATTTTTTAGCTTGTAATGTTAAGAAGTCAAAATAAGATCTCGGCGGACTGATTTATTAAGATGTAACTCCGTCTTTGGTAACCCTGATACTTCGTCCAACATAAAAAAAGATATCCTACATTTTGAAATGTACAGTTTAGTAGAAACATTGTGGATTTTCGGAGAACAAGGTAAAAAGCAACAACAAGAACCACACGAACACAAAGTCTAAGAAAATTAACTGGTGCCAAGAGGAAAGAACGTCATTATATTTTTTTTTTATCTTAGTCTTGGGGTGCATTAATTAGGATGATTTAAAGGATTATGAAGCACGTCATCAACTGCTTTAAGTTCCGTTGAGTGGAAGTGATTAATTCGTGTCCCAACCCCAAGTAATTTGGGATTTACGCTTGGTTATTGTTGTTTCTATTGTATAAGTCTCCTAGAACAGTAAATTCTATCTTATTTGGACACCGTCACATGCGCCATATGTTCTATGTTTTCATCCAGAAGTTTGTCGTCATATTAACACTTTCACTACCTGTGAAAGGAACCATATCATCATTCAAGCACGAAAGTATGAAACAACATGCACAAGGTAACAGCAGGAAGTAGAACAAGTAGAGGAATGGTACATACCACAATCAATGAAAGAGGATAACTTCACTGGCAGACCGTAGACATGCCAACACTATTTCTTTTAGCAAGCATAAGCCAAAGGAACTTCATCAACAATATGGCACAAGCTGCCGATAGGTGCAGCGTGAGCTATATCTTCTGCAAGTAATCTCCTTGCACGTACACCTGCAAAGATTATGTGGTTGTTGTCATCCTCAAAACTGAAACTTTATTGATCAGTTATCTTGTAAGCATACAAAAGCTGCCGAGATTTTAATCATACTGTGCAAATGTCACAGGATCTTCATTCATATCAGTACAAGAAGCCCAAGTCATAGTTGACTTTGACGATATCTTTGGACTCCAAAAGTTCACTGCACATATAGAAGACTTAGAAGTTGAAGGCACTTCAAAAGACTTAATGAAAAATAATGCTAGGAAATCAGAAACTGCAGAGACTCCTTAATTTCACTCTGGTATTAAATTATGTGACCTAGCAAGTAGAATATTTAAATAATAGTTCTCATGGCATTATCCAACTATCCCATGATTTTTAAAGATAGGGAGCTCCTTGATATCTAATGTAAAAAGCAAAATAATGCAATTCCAAGTTTCTGAACACAAACTTGACTTCAAAAGAATTGAGGTGCATCACCCTACTCAGAAACTGAAAATTTACTTGGCACGTTTGATGCTATACAGAGAAGCCCTGTTGTGGTGGTGTTAACGCATAGCCTAGTCATTTTGACCTCAGATCACCTAATACATATTATAGGCATGCCATGGAAGTTTTTCATATCCTTTGAAAATGTTAAATGCTCTAATACATGAAAAATGCACCAAGGACATACGTTGAACTTCCATTCTAATTGTATTTGTAAATCTTGTACGACTAAATCAAAGTGTAAGTTTCAAGTGGAAAACTCAAGACGTTAAAGCAACAAATGCTATACGTAAAGTGTAAACCATAATGCATATGAGTTATACAATCCATAATTTTTGCTGTACAGGCTACGTGAAGATAATGCTAGCCATCGCGTTGTGTAAAGATGGAAGATTGCCTTTATATGATCTATTTTACATTATGCAATTCACAACTCTATTTTAAAGTTTAATAGGTTGTAGATACCTCAAAATCAGATAAAAAGAAATCGTCACAAGCGCAAGAATGCAATCAACGCTTTGTTCTCTTGAAGATATTTACAGCAGCAGGTAGCCATGTAATAAACAGCTGTACCCACTTACACAATTTTAACGATTGGATCAATGCGTCCCACCAGTAAAATCTTGGATAACGATCTCTCCACCAGTTTAGCCATTGATGAAGTTGTTACCCTTTCTGATATTGAGTAATTGGCGGCTACTATGCTGATCCGCATAAGATAGAATCATGGAATTTTCACCTGTAAAAACATTTAAAAGTAAATAAATAAAGACTAACAAGGACTCGAATGGCCAAAAGGCCAAAGCTTTCCATAGACATGTATCAGACCTGTTCAGCACATGAAGAAGTGTGCAATTGTAGGTGCAACATAAGCCATGCTAGCAATGGGCCTTTGGAAAAATACCAGTAATTGAGAGCAGTAAACTAGCTTTTCCCACATATTTTCCCATATTTTCTTCTTTTCCTCAGAAGATTTAATCTTATCACAGCATTTGTCAAGGCCTCATTCACATCTTGAGCATTGCCATTCTGAGAGAGTAATCCCCTTTCTTGAATGTCACTCAAAAGCTTTTCACCTTCACCAAGATAATTTGAGCTGGAAATAGCCTTGAGGAGGACAACGTAAGTAGTGACATTAGGCCACAGTCCCCTTTGTTTCATCTCCTCGTACAATTCCAATCCAGTCGCAACATTGCCATTAGCACAAGAACCTGTAATAAGAACATTGTATGCAACAACATCAAGCTTCACACCACGGAGTTCCATCACACCCTTCAGCTCCAACGCCTCCACAAGCTTTGCCCCTTCGCAAAGTGAATGCATTAATGTTGTAAAGGTGGCAATGGTAGGAGAAAGTCCCTTCCTTAGCATCCAATCAAGAAACAATGTGGCTTCTTCGGTCTTCCCACATCTAAGAAGTCCTCTAACAATAGCACTTTCAGCAATACAATCGGACGTCAAACCCAGGTGTTGCATCTCTTCTTTTACCATGAAAGCTCCACGTATATCCCCCACTCTACACATTCCATTGATCAAACTAATAAAATGTCTATTAGTAGGACGAAAACCCATTTCCAACATTTCACGCAGCATAGCATGGGATTCTCGAAAACGACCTCGTTTAGTAATTCCATTGATTACCGTACTGTAAGTGTCAGTATTGGGAAGCACCCCTAAGCTACTCATACTATCCATCAGATCAAAGGCTTTTCCCATCTCACCGTGCTCACAGCACTTGGTGATGAGTAAATTAAAGATATTAGGGTCAGGAATAATACCTGAAATTATCATCTTTGGCAAAACTTTAATGCCAATGCTCACCAAACTTGAGTTACAAAATGCAAAAACTAAGGCTTCAAATGTTCGGTTATCAGGCATAAAACCGCTCCACTTAACAATCTTATACAGGGAAAGGCATTCATGCAATAACCCTTTCTTTGAATATCCATGTAAAAGAATATTATAGGTGGATAAATTAGGACATATAGCACCAGACTTTATTCTGGAAACAACTTTATGTACTTTTTTCCATTTTCCTAACCTTGAATATCCATCTAGCATTGTGTTCAATGCAATAGTATCGATGCCTAGGCCTTTCTGCTCCATGTCTTGAAAAATATAAGAAGCCATCTTTTCTTGGCGTTCCTTGTAAAGACAATCAGCTATACAAGTATACATAACCTGGTTTGGAAGTATTATATTCATTCGTACCATTCTTTCAAACCAAAGAATTGCAGAAACTATCTTTCCCTTTTGACAGAATCCACGAAGAAGAATAGCACATGTGTATGAATCAGGTATTATGTTGTTTTCGACCATGTCTTTAAATAGTATCACAGCCTCTTTCAATTTTCCACCTTTGCAGGCCTCAATCAATAAAGTGTTATACATTACAGTGTCTACTGCACAAGGTATACTGTACAGTTTATGCAAGAACTTCCAAGCTACCTCTAAGTTTCCACCCTTGCATAACCCTTTTAACAAACTCCCATACGTGAAAGGACTTGGATGACAGCCATTTTCAACCATTTCATCAAATTTTGAAAAGGCGCTTAACGCATCACCAACACTGGCATACCCGTTAATGATACAATCAAAACTAGTGGAATTGGGTGCAACGCCCATCGTATGCATGAGCTGCATGACTTTCTCTGCGTCATGTAACTTCCCAACTCTACAAAGAGAAGAAATCATCGTGTTACAAGTCACGTGGTCCACATTGTAGCCTTGACAAATCATTCCTGAAAAGAATTTCATTGCTTCCACTATATCCCCGTGCTTGCAGAAATGGTGTACTAATCTAGAGTAAATGAAAGAATTGGGTAAAACACCAACTTTATGCATCTTACAAAGCATCTCCATTGCATGATTCATCCTGCCCATATTGCAGAGTCCATTTATTAGCACGGAAAACGTGACAACATCAGGTTTCACACTAGGCTCATTCATTCTATCAAGCAACCGTAGAGCTACATCAAGCTGCCCGTTCTTACACAACCCGTCAATTAACATTGTGTATGTTATGCGTCCAATGACCAAACCATTTATTCTCATCCTCTCAAGAAGACTTTCGGCTGCATCAAATTTCGAAAAGTTGCAAAATCCATTCAAAAGAGTGCCATAGCTAATTTCATTAGGCTTCACTCCCATCTTTTCCATTTCATCCAAAAGACTCGATGCTTCCTCAAGATTGCCGTGTAGGCAATGCCCATTAATCAAAGAATTGTAGGTAATGCAATTTGGAGAAAGATTACAGTTCAACATCTCTTTGAAAACCCGAGTAGCAGCACCCATTTTCCCTTCCTTGCAGAATCCATCAACAAGAGTATTGTAAGTGACTTCGTTAGGACAAAGTCCCTTCTTCCACATTTTCTTAAGTAACATAAAAGCTTTGGCACTCCTACTTTTTCTGCACAAATTATCAACAAACATGTTATATGTACAAACATCTGCTTCAACACCTTTATGACTCATCAAATCAATAAGCTCCGAAGCCGCCTTATATCTCCCCTTCTTGCAATACCAATTAAGAACGGTATTATAAGTAGCAGTCGACGGGACATAGCCAACCTCCTCCATCTTTCTCAAAAGATGACTAGCCCTCTTAACCTTACCTTCTTTACAAAGAAACTGTAACAATATATTGAAAGTGCAGACGTTAGGACATATACCCTTCGCAATCATTTCCTTAAAGAAAGACCACACCAACTCCACTCGGCTTTCCTTCACGCTAGCAGCTAAGACAGTATTGCAAGTATAAACCGATGGCCTAAACCCTTGCCCACACACCAATCGAAACAACTCAATAGCTTCTTCAACCAACCCGTCTCGAACATATATCCGAATCAAAACATCAAAAACCGCGGGACTCGAATTACAACACGGGTAAGTCTTCATAAGAACACTAAAACAAGAATGTGCCTTGATACCCATTTGAGAAATATGTCTCAAAATCGACTTAGCCTGCTCATACATCCTCGCCTTACATAGAACATGAACTGTTATGCATAATATGTGAAGGGCATGATCAAACTCCAAACCTGGTTGCCTAATCACCCAATTCAGAAATTTCAGTGCAAATTTTCCATGAACAGCTCTCAATGAAGATACCCTATAGTCCATATAATTCAATGACTCCCATCGATGAATAGTTAAGAGTTTGTATATGCTGTTCTCTATGTCTTCTGCAGTGTTTAACAAATAAATTCATTGAAAACCCATAACACACAACACATCAACAACACATAAAACAAACAAAAACATGAACTTTTGGATAAAAAAGGAAGTAAATTTGGGGATTTTGAACATGCCTGAATTGTGGGCGGTTCTCCAATTTGAGGCATCTTTGACATTTCCCGGTTTTCTTTTGAGATTTGGCGAAAAACCCAAGTTGAAGAAGCGTCGAAGCTTGAAGGGTCTGCGCGAGAAGGAAGAGATTTTATTGGGTGTTGAAGAACACAGAGAGGAAAACATCTGTGCCTTCTCTCTGACCAGAACCAGAGATGCTTCGTGGGGACTCTGAAGAACTAAGACCGATCGAAAATCTAGGAAGGTTTTTGCTTAGATTTTTGGGAGACAATACACTTACTTTGAGCCTAAAGTTTTTTTTTTTTTTTTTTTTAACCACCCTTTATCTCAATTATCCAACTACTTCGAATACACTTCGATTCGCGCACTTATAATGGGGAGTTTCTAATATTGATTTTTCATTTTCAAGACTTTGTAGTCAAGAAACTTGGTAGAGCATTAACTTTTACTTATTATCAATAAAAATAATTTCATTCCCAACCATACTTGCAGCGCAATGAAAAAGACAAGTTCTCATCTTTGTGAGGTTGAGTGATGAAATTCTACAAAAAAAAAGAAAAAAAAATCATCAATCAATTAATAATGAAATTAAAATATACCTGAAAACATATGATAAATATTTTAATTATATAATTGTCTCCTATTATTAGGTGAGGATTTTTTAATTAAATTCTAAAACAAGGTCTCGATCGTGAGTTCAACTCCTATTAAGTCAAAAAAAAAAAAGTTTAGATGTGGTTTTCAAAATTTTTCCACCCAATGTAAAATCTTACAATCATTTGCATTTATATGGGTTTTTAAAATGGTTCTTGGATTTAAATCCAAAAGCTGATGAAATAACTCCTCAAAGAAAGTTCCAAGTCCCAGTGAAAGAGTGCTCTTCACATTTTGCATTTCATGGAGTGATCTTGACTCTTGAACCACTGCTTCATATTTTTAATCAAATACTACTATTAGTCTATTATGATGCAATGAGGCTTAACAAACAAATAGTATCTTGAAAAAAAAAAAAAAAAAAAAAGAACAAACAAATAGTAACTTTCTGAAAAAAAAAGAAAAAAAAAGAACAATAGTAACTCATGCTATTTATTTTTCTTCATTGTTATATTACATCAGGGAGAGTGATAAGTGACATTGTACTCCATGAAAAAGCTTTTTATTGGAGAGAGACAACTGATGATGAGTAGAGAACAACTGCTCCCATCAGTCCGGTGTCAACAACAGTGGCTCGGATACCCCCGGTTATCAAAAAAAAAAAAAAAGGTACAAAACAACTGCTCCCATTGGCATGAATAAGGCTATGAGAGACTTCTTCCCTATAGCTTAGATCGTCCAACTCTAGCAGATGGCCTGCAACAAAAAAGAAGGCTTAATTAGGCTCAACCGATGCGATTAGAACACTTTTTTAGTCATGCAAAGATGAAGGTGTCGTTGCAAGTGAAGTTCTTTCCCCCTCCGATCCATACAAAGCGCTTGAATAATAGCAAAATGTTAAAGGAGTCTTACATGAGCTCTAAAACAAGTGCGGACGCCCCTCCACCTCCATTGCAGATGCCAGCCACTCCATACTTCCCTCCTCTATGTCTTAGGACCTGTCAAACAATCAAATTGTATGAAAACACATCGTCCTGGCAAGGTTTGGAAACAAGAGGAATTGATTGAACATTTTCTTTTCTTTCAAGCATCGACACACTATTGGAGATTCTACTGCTTTTAATATAGAATCTGAAAACAGTTATTCTGTTTACGAAATGATAGGAAGCCAAAAGAAGGCGGACGTGTGTTTAGATTAGCAAGATTGGACCATTTTTTTCGATTACACCCTAAAACAAGATTCATAACATGTTTTTAGATTACATCCTGGAAATAATGGAACACATGGCGAACAAATTTCTTGGGCTAAACCCCCTCTTTCATTGTTTTTGAACTGTGAAACAAACGCAACCCGACCATGTTTCACATTCAATAAAAAAAAATCACCGCAAATATCAGTCATGCCACGGTGAAATGGATTTTGTCTAGGATTCTGAACCACCCGAGTGCGCAAAAAAATAAAGCAAAAGATTTGAAATATTACCCCCAACAGTGTGACTAAAACCCGAGCACCACTGCAACCTAAAGGATGTCCCAAAGATACAGCTCCACCATGTGCGTTTAATTTTCCCTGCATGCAAAAAAAAACAAAAAGCAAGTTAAACCAAGCAAATTGGAAATCAAGCTAAACAATTGATTGAGCTTTTTTCACTCCATGCCAATTAGTTGAACTAAAACAAGCTATTGGTCAAGCATTCTTTTCTATAGAAGAACATGACACTTACAGGATTGATCCCAAGCAATCTCTGATTAGCAAGAGCTACAACCTGCGTGATAAGGTAATGGAAAGCGAGTTAGAAAATCCAATAATTGTCACATTTTTCCCTATTCAAAACCAAAGCATCAGTCTTACAGAAAATGCTTCATTTATCTCATAGAAGTCGATTTGAGAAGCGTCCAAACCAGCACTTGAAATAGCTTTTGGAATTGCAAGGGAAGGAGCTGTGGTGAACCACTCAGGTGCCTGCACAGCCAGGTTTCTTAAGTATTGATTTTATATTGTACTTCGAAGGACAAAGCCGCAAACAAAATGCAAAAAATAGACATGGTATAAGAAACATTTTCTTCCCGGTAATCCAAAGTCGTAAATGAGTAAGAAATATTAAGACACAATGCACCATGTGATGTAAATATCTAATGGCACGCAGCGCATCTAGTTGAAGAGAATTGTCTTATGACCTGAGCAGCATCTGCGTATCCTCTAATCTTAGCAATCACTCTTAGTCCAAGTTGAAGTGCCTTCTCTCCACTCACCAAAACTAGAGCAGCAGCACCGTCGCTATAAACAAGAGAATGGTTAGAAAATGCCCGTGGAACAAACTTTGCATAAATAAAGGGCTATGGCAGGTAATGGCGCCATGACTGATAAGACTATGCAATCTTCCGCTTCATGTACTCAAAAGAATTTCTAACATGCATATTAACCAACAAATAGATAGAAAAAGGTTTTTTTTTTACTTGCTTTCTATAGTCCAAGTCACTTCTTTTCTTTCTTTTTTTTATTATTTCTGTAAGAAAGAATTGTGTCCAGATTATGTTGCTCATAACAGGTTAGCTGTATATATTATGGCGGCAAGAACAAAAATGAAAACCTTATGATGGATGCATTGCCTGCAGTGACAGAACCTCCATTTTCTTTGAAACTTGGTCGCAGCTTTCTTAGTTTAGCAGGATCAAACTACAAGGAATTGAAGAAAAGAACTTGCTTAAGAGTCCAGCTATTTTAATTATAAACAACGGAAACAACTGATCTGCTTCCATTCAGATTTGCAGAAAAAAACAAAATGGAAACCAATTCAAGAGAAACAGAAGAATATTATTCTAATTCATCACATTATCTCAAATGAAAAAGAACGTTTATCGAAAAAAATGAAAAAGAATGATTTTTCTTCGAACCTTGAGTAAGCCGTCATCCTTATTGATTATAGAAGAAGGTTTTCCTCTTCCTGTTGAGACTTCAACCTGAAGAATACCAAAATAAAATTAAGACAATGCAATACAAAGGAGATTCAGTTCCAACTAAAATATGCCAAGAAGTAGTACCGGAGCTATTTCCCAATCAAAGGCACCACAATTCTGGGCTTCGATACCACGCTCAAAACTCCGAATGGCATAATCATCCTGTAAAAACATTGCAGAGGTGTCTAAATCATATAAATATAGGTTTTGGATTGAATGAACAACTCTTCATATTATCACCCAAACATAAAATCAAATGCCATGGAACAGATTGATGCAAAATGACAAAAAAGCCATAAGGCCCATAATTGAAATACTACAACTACAATAAAATTCAAATTTCATTTGCTCGACCAGCATAAAACATTACTAAATACCAAAGAAGAGATCTTATGTTAATTTTCATTTAAATGTGTCTAGAACATCTTCAATATATTTCAAATGATTAATGCATGAAATTTTATGTGTACTAACAAACCTGGTAATTACATGTGCAACCTAGAGAGTAGATAGTAGCCAATGTACAAAGATAAGAAGAATCAAGTGCTCAAGTTCATCAATAAAACTTTTTAAAGTCTATTGGAGTATTGACAAAGGAAAGGCGCTTTTAGATATTGAGAATAGAAATGATTCCAGAACAGTACCTGCTCTTTGCGTGATATTTTAAATTTATCTGCACATATTTCACCACATACGCCCATTCCAAAATCATTATACACATCCCACAGCCCATCTTTGAGCATGCCATCGATTATAGTGTCATGTCCGAATCGAGACCCCTTCCTAGTTAAAAGATAGAAGTGTAATTCACAATGTCAAGTGGTTTACATAATAACCTCAAGAAAGGATAAGAAACACAGTATCTAGCATCTCTAAATTAAAACTGCACTATGATAATAGTGGTTTGAATCTCAATTAAATCCAATTAAGAAATATATATCACAAAACTTACAATAAAGAAATATTGGCATACATGAGTCATGCTACAAGAATGATAACAAGCAACAACAGCACATTAGCGGAATATAATAATAAAATTTTTGAGACATTAGGCGCAACCATTGGGCCAATCTAAAATCTATGGGTCAACATTAAATAATATAATAAGTTCTTTCTTCTTTTCCCTCCAAAAAGAAATCATTCTATCAAAATATAGAATAGAGCAAATAAATACTACCCTATTGATATTGCATTTCCCAGTTAACAAATAAGGTGAGATATCAAAGACATACAAGACTTTCTTGAGATTGATAGCTTGAACAAGCTTCTCAAGGTGGATCATGAAACAAATTCCTAACCTAAAAATGGTAGGGGCACATTTATTTCCTAGATTTTCCTCGCTTTGATAACAGTTATGACTTGAAAATAAAAGGTCTACAATGTTGGATATGTGAATTAATCCCACATCGACTAGTTAGAAAGAATAATATGGCTTATATGTTTGGAGTGGGAACTCCCACTTGCCTTGGCATTTTGGAGTAATCTCGTACTTCCTAACTTAAGTCCATACATAAACCAGTCACCACACTCTCTCTACCTTGGACCGGGCCTATAATACAAAATATTGAACATACAATCCAAAAGAAATATTAAAGTGGAAAGATAAATCAAACCTTGCTTCTGCTAGATACTTGGGTGCGTTTGACATGCTTTCCATGCCACCGGCCACAACTATGTCATTCAAGCCCACCTGAATAGTCTGTGCTGCAAGCATAGTTGCTGTTGCGACCAAAGAGAGATAAGATCCATAAGCCATTAGATAGTGCTTATGGTGAACAAAAAACATCATAAATAGATAGCATCCATACCCTTCATTCCTGATGAACAAACTTTGTTGATGGTCGTACATATAACCGAGTTTGGTATACCAGCACCCAAAGCAGCTTGTCTCGCAGGGGCCTGCCCCAGATTTGCACTTAATACGTTCCCAAAGAAAACTTCTTGAACAAGCGAAGGGTCAATGTTTGCTCGTTTTAAAGCACCTAAAATTCGGCATAAAAATGTTTCACATAAGTCATGGACATACCCATACAATGCATATATCAAGAAGACAACTAAAATGCAAATAACAAAAGATAGATTTGCTATAAGCTTACATTCAATTGCTATAGATCCAAGCCGAGTTGCAGATAAAGATGACAGAGTTCCAAGAAAGTCGCCCATCGGCGTACGTGCAACACCAACAATACATACATCTGTATCCAACAAAAACATTAAAATGAAGTATAATATGGATAATTGAAACTCTTTTAAGTGCAAACTCAATCACTGCCAATCCAAAAACAACAAAGCCTCAATCCTAAATTAGTTGAGGTCAGCTACATGGATCAACTCTTCCATTGCGCGCAATTTACTGCAATTGATGATGTGCTTTCTAGCTCATTTAAATCCCCTCTAATCAATGTGTCCCAAGTTAGCTTCGGTGTACCCTACCAAATCGAATTTCTTCCGTTTTCTATTGAGTCGAGTTTTCTAGCGAGGCTGTCCCAAGTTACAAGCCCAATTTGATTAAGTATCATATAATATGGGAAAAATCTCAAATTGGAACAAGTTTAACAAAATTCAAGCTACTCTAACATAAGGGCAAAAATATCAAAATGGGGGGGACTTGAACTTGATGAATCGTGATTACCTCGAGATTTGAGTGAATCAGTAGAAGCCATTGATGGATAGAAACAATTCTGCAGAAAATCAAACCGACATGCTCATATATAGTGATTCAAATCGAATTCAGATGGTATAGATGGATCAAATCAAATCAAATCAACAAGCATCGATTGATTCATGCACAAACCTCGATAGTTGCGGATTGGGGAAGATATTGATTAGGGTTTTGAGCGAGATTTGAACAGGGAAGCAATCAGGAGAGAAGGCGAAGACGTTCTCATCAAACTAGAAAAGGTGGCAAATTTGGACTCTCGCTTATTAATATTTGAAAAAAAAAAAAAACTTGGCCTTATCTATTTACACACTTCAATGTATTGTGGGGCCACCCGATATTCGGACCCAAGGATCGATTCAAGCTCGAGTCAAGAAGGATCATTAAGCGCGATAAAGCTATGCCTCAAAGGTTTTCAAGATATTTTATACCCGTGGCTCGAATTGAGACTAATAATTAAAATTCTGACACAACTCGAGATATTACAACATAACCTTAAGTATTTACTTTTTTTTTTTTTTTTTGTAGTTATTTACTTCGTCGAAAAGATATATTCTCACAAAATATTGGCATCATTGCTTTGAAAAAAATTAATATCAAACAATAATAATAATAAAAAAATGTGTAATGTATTAACAATTGTGAGTTCGAGTAGTAAGGAACTTTGTTTCCTTTAAACAAGTTTAAAATTTTAGTTTCGAATATATTGAATGAATTAAATTGAGTTTGGTAGGCTACTCCCTTATGGGGCATAACAAGAATTAACTTCAGATACCATATGAAAAAAAAAAAAAAACAAACAAATTTTTTTTTTTTTTTTTTTTTGGACACCATATATGAAAATAGTGTTGTTTTAATGTGAGTCATGTGTGGACTATCTAGCAAATGCGGGTGAAAAATTCCATTGTTCACCAGTGTCTATAGCTTAAGACTACTTCATTAAGGGTGCTGTTGCATATTCAGACGTTCCCTTCAATTTCTTTGCTATTACAACCTTTTACATTGCATTTATTACAAAACATGCGCAGACTACAATAATCACACAACCTCGAACTTGATAAAATCGACTCCCAAGAAACCCTCCAAGTCAAATCAACCAGAAAATCTGACAAAAATATTACAACCTCTACACATGATGAAGCAACCAAACTTGTAAAGCAATTTCAAGTTTTCATTATATTTATATACATTAAGCCTATATCAGATTACATCTCTTCTCATCTTATTCAAACCCTCTCCACTCTTCCAATGCACCTAGAGTTCACCAGATATGACTCATTGATCATCGACAAAGAACAACGAGTATGACCTCGATCGACGTCATAGAACAACATAATTGTGATTCATTCTGCATTTTTTTCATAGGGAACCAAGGGAGTGGTGCAAAGCTGGATTTGTAGATTGAGTTCTTTATGTTCCAGACAAGTTTTTACTAGGCATAGTTTCCTGCCAATATTTCTCAGTAGATGTTCACAAATGACCCTTGTCGAGTGAGCCATGGAAACGACTAAACGATCACGTTCAATCATTTCCAGAGGAGTTTCCTTGAATACGGCGGAAGACCTACCTGCCTCATACGCTACGAAGAACAAACAATAAGCCGGTTTGTAGTACAAGTCAATGAAAAATAAGCACACATGCACCAGACCTTGCTTTCAAAAAATAACTAATACCATAGAAGTAAATACTATGATCTGAACTGAAGTTGTATATAAAAAGGAGTCAAAAGATCAAAAAGAGCTAGCCATCATATAGCTTCAAATATAAAGCTATTTGCTTCTTGGACTGATCTATTATTCCTATCAATGTATTTCCAACATCAAGCCCTCCAAGCCGTCGTTAACTAAGGCTGCGCTAGGTCTGTACACTGCTAGTAGGTACTTTTGGATTGTGTTATTCATATTGTTAATCTAAAACTGAACTAGCTATTATTAGTGAATGAGTACATACTCTGTGCCATCCAGATGCATGTCTGCAGCAGTAGGAGGTAAGCTTTCTCTTGGAATTTTTTGCTGAACCTGCGCATGTGTTTCCGCTTCGTGTTGGAACATCTTGACTAGCTCTTGAAGCTCCAACTTCTTCACCTCGACTTGCTCTTCGGTGACAGGTTGCTTCAAACCCAGGTACAGCAACCCGATTGCTATAAGCACAATTCCTATCACGAAGAGGATGCCGGAAAACAGTGCAAATGCATAAGGTGTGTTGTTAGCTCCAGGAATCCCGTCCACATTGATCCCAAACAGCCCAGTAATGATTGAAAGGACGAGGCCGCAACCCCCGAAAACAGCCAAATTGTGAGTCACTCGAAGGCTTTTATCCTGGACATAAGGATTTTTTAAGAATGTGTAAGTAATTTGAAATGACATCGACATTATGACCGAGACAGACCACCAATGTCTAAACAGATACTAAAAGCAGACACATAGGTACCTGTAGCCATGCGCGAACAGTACTCTGCATGACATCTTGAATGGTAAACAAGCGCCCACGAACTGCTTCTTGCTCTTCGATCATTTCCCTAGTATTCTTTCGTATTCCCTCTAACAAAAACCTAGCCGCGTTACCTCTCAAATGCAGGAGAAGCTCAAAAACGATCTCTTCCCTTGCATGTAGAGACCATTTAACACGAATGACCTGAGATTTTAGTCCAAGCAGTTAATATATAAGAGCAAAGTCATTTTAGTGATTAAGTGCTTACATTTATATAAGAAAGGAATAAGAACTACGAGAGAGAAGCAATTAAGACAGCAAATTGAACAAACTTGAAAAGAAAGTGATAGCAGCGCCAACAATTGAAGAGCATTTACAAATAGAATCAACTAAAGTATACCTGTCTTGATAACCTTCGAATTTCTTGGTTCAGAATCACGCTGAACAGGTTCATATCTTCATAGTTTCTCCTGCTCATGAATGAATCTTTTAGTTGCAAGAGTGCCAAAATTGATAGAATAGTTTCAATCAATATTTTGACACTTTGATCAAATGGTTATTTTTTGTTACAAAGACAAAAATAGTTGATTAATTCGGGAAAGTTACCTATTCATAAACTTCAATTCAACTTCATCTGCTGCGCCAAATATTGATTTGCGAAATAGTCTAAAATAATTCAAGGAGATATATGTCACTGACTTTAGATTTCAATTGGCCTCAAAAAGAAAAACAATGAAGAGAACAAGAATAAATAAATAGAAGTGGAACTACAACAAAACTGTAAGAGAGAATGCTTAAAAGGGAAAGACAAGGAAAAAAATTGCCAAGGAAGCAAGATGAAGTCCACCGGAAAGAGATGAAGTCTCTTAAGACATCACCACTTCTTCATTTTAAGACATCAGATTTAGCTGATAAAATGCAAGAGAATTTTAAAATCAAATGCAAACAATCTTTGTCTCAGATTAGCATAATGGCACATTCGTCCTCGCCAATCGCAAGCTGAGTTTCGAAACTCAGAGCGCACTTCTTGCGATCGCTCATGCGGAACGTTCTCATCATCGACCATCACAGAAAACAAAATTCGAATAAAAAACGAACAACTAATAGAAAGCAACATATCTTCAATGTAGTCACCTCAGTTTGTGAGAAAACAAAGGTTCCAACTACTAAGAAAAGCATCAAATTAGCATGAAGAAACACCCAATGTACATGGAAGGATTGAAATGAGAAACTTGAGTTTTGGGAGACCTAGCAAGTAACTCTTTCCACATTTACACAAATAAGGTAGTAGGCATTTGTCTTCTCTTTTCGATCACAGTACAAATGATAAGTATGCTCATTAGAGTCATTACCTATCGTCCCAACGAGCTAGGCGAGAGGCCAGATGGGCAATGACTTCATGAATAGTTCTTGGTGCATTACTACCACCAGTAGCTAGAAGTTCCTGAATTATCCACACCATTTGAAATATTAATAAGACGACCGCGTAAATGATTAAACTCATGTCTTAAGCTCAAGGTCATAAAGGCAGACTTTGATACAAAGAAAAAAAATACATAAATTCAGTTCCAAACATGACCATACCTGCACCTCCATGATGCCCAACACATTAATACTTGGCACAGAACCTTTAACGTGTAATGCAGTCACTAAGAAATTCTGTGCTTGCCATGATCGAAGTACAATGGGAATATCATCCTCGTCGATGAATGGATCACCAGCAGACACACCCAACAGCTCAAATAACAACCCTCCTGCAACCCTAACAGGAACCTGAAAGACTAACAATTGGGGACCTTGAAGTCAATGCAACAAAAGCCAACCTCAAGCGAGTATCAAAAGTAGATAACAAATGGAAATAATACCAAATACTTAAATCAGAAAAAAACTCTAAGACGATGTCAAGTTGTTTGATATTTACCAGTTGGTGATAAAAGAAGGATACATTCTCATAACAAGATTGAGAACTAATTATGAAGAAAATATGGCCATATTCTATAAATACAAGAAGGGAGTGCAAAAACTACTACTACAACAAAGCCTCAGTCCCAAACTTGGTGGGGTTAGCTACATGGATCCAACATTTCTATTCAACTTGACTTAATGTAATTGGCCAGAAAAAGAAAGTTCAAAAGAATTTTAAATGCAACGGGAGAAAAAAGAAAACAAGAAGTAGTTGTCCATCAAACACCTCCAAAAATAATCTGCCCTTGCGAAAATCTGATCTAGATATGTTACCTGTTAAAACTAGACAAGTTATTAACAAGAGGCTTGCAATGAGGCATTTCACTAGAAAAAATCATTCCCCTATATTCCTCAATTAAGTGGCGAACTAATTAGAAAAAACTAACATGACAAGGAGAATGAACGTCTGATATTGGAAAATACCGATGGAAATAGTTAAGAACAAAAAAAATATAAGAGAAAAAAAACAGTCTAATTTGGAATTAGATGTTTGAGCATACAATGGCCAGAGAGTAAAAGAGCAGGTGCTTGTCAGAGGTCATACATGACGTAAAGAAATGACATTAGCGACAATAAATGAACTAATTGATCACCTAAAGCGTGTGTTGCCGTAGCACATAACGTCCCAAAAAGAGAGAATCAAAATAACTTCCCTAACGTATATATATAGAACGTTATCAATCAATACTAAATAGCTTGCTAAAGTCACTCCAATGAGATCATAAAATAAGAGAGTCGATGACTGTTATTGCACACATAGCCACTTTCCTACAATTTTAGATACTAAACAAGGAATTCACCTCGTACAGTAAGTACTTCATCCGCTCGCTTATCAGCCGGCTTTCATCTCTCAAAGCAATACTTATAGCAGGATGTAACCAGTGAGCATTAGCAAGCCATGAATCAACAAACTGGTGACCTGCAGCAAAATGACACCACCATGTAGGTCCTGCAGGTCGTTCCCAATAAGGAGCTGCGACATCCGCAACTGTAAGCTCATCTTCATCGTCATTGAACTCAATAGGCTGTTGCGCCCAGCCTGCATCAACTTGCACAGTCTGCACAAGTTCCGTAAGCCTGTCCCAACCAATCGGAACCCAATAATTCCCTGCAAATCTATCCGTTCCATGCCAACGACCCGAATGATAATTCTCGCTCTCCCTCAAATCATCCAAAGGAGCATTTCTGCCGGCATCAACATCTACATGCAATTCATAATCCATCAAGTCATCCCTTTTCATATTTTCGATCGAAACCTCAGACTGCCCAGACCGAGTATCTTGCTTCCTTAAGTCTTTGCCTACAGTTTGTTGCGAGGAAGGGGCCATTGAACCATTTCTTGCCCGACTCGCCTTCCTACGTTCTCGAACGAATTCAAACGCGCAAATAAGCCCATTTGTCCAAAGATCACTCCCAGGCACAATTTCTCTACTAAAATGGTTCTTATTATGATTCTCTTGCCTCTTCATTTTACTATTACCCCTTGAAGATGAATTATCACCACTTCTGCTATCCATTACCTTAACCTAATCAAGATTTTAGCTTTCTATGAAATTCCCATCACACAAACAGTCCCCAACACTCAATTTTTCAGATTCACCCACAATTTGTACATGGGCAACAATGCTGTAAATGTAGAGAAAAACACAACCAATAATAAAAAAAACAAGTGATTGTAAATGAAAGGTTGAATCTTTATCTTACAAGCTGAATTCCCAAATCAAAACAACAAATTTAGAATACAAATCTGAAAAAAAAAAAAAAAGATACCCATGACTGGAAATTCAATGAAGCAAGTTTGGGACACAAAAACATGAAAAAAATTACTGCTCAGGAGATTAAAAATCAAGAACAACTTCCCCAAATGAAACATGCTTTGAAGAGAAAGAGCTGAGTGTTGAAGGACCTTATTCGGTAAAGTGTGCATGAGATACTGTGATGGAGAACAGTGGAATCTCTGTAGATGTTTCGCTGTCTACTTCTTTCATGGGCTAGAAAAAGAAATCTCTTTACAGCCCTAAAAAAGCAAGCAAAAGCTACTACTGATGAGTGATGAGGATTCACAAAAATGACATGGATGTTTATTTATGATCCTACGTGGTATTTGACGTTGAACCGCATATATTATTCACGTTTGAGTACTATTGGGCCGCATGGAGGTAGCCCTCCACATAGACTAATTAACATTTGGGCACCATCCGCATCTTCATTTAAATTCAATTTTTTTCATTCACAAAACTTTCGAACATAAGACAATGTTTAAAAAAATTGAGTCTCGTTCATATTTCATACCAATATTATTGATGGCATGGCTCATTATTTTATTTAAACTAGTGTTCTTGCTTGCCTATCATGAAAGGAGCAAGTCATGCTTAGAGTCTTCGCTAGGGCTTAAAAGAAATGTCTAACCTCTCAGATAGACTCAAAACCATTCTACTAAAAAAACATTCTAATGGCCTGTTTGGTTCACATTTTAGTGAATCTTAACACATGAGATTAATTAGTGGTGGGACTAACACATGAGTTTAGATAGGGTTTTGAATCAAGAGGTTGGGATTAAATGTCTAGCTTTAGATAAATAACACCAAAACCCCCCATTTCACACATTAAATGAGGTTGTACATGTATCAAGAATGTGTTTAGTGTCATTTGTTCTGTTTTTACTTTTTAGGCATATGCCCCATTTACCATCCCAAGAAAAGTAATTATGAGAGAGCTTTATCGCTTTATAGCCGACTTGACTTGAGTGGTATATATTAAAAAAGAAAGATTATGTGACAAAACTATTGCGAGATTTTCTCAAAAAAAACAAGAGAGTTGATATTTGATAATTTATTTTTATTTTACGCTTGGTTAGTTACATATGTTTACAGCGACAGACATATGACATAATGAAGGATGTTGGTTTTCTCCTAGCTTGGATGCTAAGGTCCATAAAAATAAATTTTTTCATTGTGTTTATCAGTAGTATAAACACATGACCAGTTGACATAGTGTATGGGTGTACCTCGGGATACACACTGCACATGTTAAGCATCGGGGTGTGACATTGTGATACAGAGACCAAAAGACCCAAAAAAAAAAAAAAAAAAAAAAAAAAAAAACAAGGCTCTTCCATGCAATCGCTCATCAAGTAGTATAGGACGATTGAAGAAGTTATGTGCTATCAAATTCCACATAACTTGCGTCAATATATAAGTGGCTTGGAGAAAAGAATAAACATTGCTCGGTTTGATCAAAAACTCGTAGATGATGTAAATTGGCTTGTTTGCAAGAAACTTAAAGAGCATGAAAGCAAGGAAATAACTTCTTAAATCCTCCTTTATTTTTCTTCTTTTTACGGCTTTCATGCTCTTTAAGTTTCTCGCAAACTGGTCGATTTACATCTTCTACGAGTTTTTGACAAACCGAGCAGTGCTTATTCTCTTCTCCAAGCCATTTGTCGACGCAAGTTACGTGGAATTTGTAAGTACTAAACTTCTTCAATCCTCCATTTTTCTTCTTCTTTCGTTTCTCATGCTTCCTCCACTTATCCGCGCCAGTTTATACTTGCTTGCATAGCTCAAAATTGTAGTAGAACTCCCTTTCATCTTCTTGAATAGCCTCATTGCATACGCGGAAACTCCACTCATCGAAATTGCCATGTCCCCAAGTCATCGAACATTGCCTTTCAGTAAGTATGCTAGCCGAAGTAGCCTCCTCCTCAATCACTTTATCTTCGTTGTTGTTCTTGCTCTAGATATTCCTCCATATAAGTCATATCATTGCGAAGCTCACCGCGATCAGCAGTTCCGGTGATGGTGGACAAGAAAATGAGCAGAACAAACACTTTAATGGACATAAGAAACACTCCTACCAGTTCAAACAAAACTGTTTGAAAAGGTGGCATTGAGAGCAATAGCATCACTGCAATGAACCAAAGAAACGACATTGCTATTATTAGTTCACAAAACTGTATGGACTTTTGATTAGTGAAGGTGGTGTTGAGAGCAATAGAGCATGCATGCCTTGGTGATTTAAGTAGTGTTAAAGAGTTGGTGATTAGAAATGGCAATGCTTTGTTTGAAGGAAATATTAAGATTTTTTTTTTTTGATACATTGTGAATATTAAGATTTTTTTTGGACCAAATGGAAATATTAAGATTTGCATATATAATGGCCTTTTAGTTGCATTAATGAGAACTATATATGTGCTAAATTTTATAGATGCAAATCTTAATATTTCCATTTGGTATTCCTTTTTATTTTCAAGGGAAATAAGGAAATATATATTTCTACAATGAAGTCAAAACATTACTTAATTCAGACTAAGGGCAAAATTAACATTATAATTTTTTTGTGAGGTAGAATCTAAGTAAAAAATTTTGTTGGCAATACTATTGAGTAATTAATATTAAGAGATATCTTTAGTCGACTTTGTTTGGCCAAGTATTTGGCCTCATCTTTTTAAAAAAAAAAAAAAAAATTTGTATATATAAGCCCCAATTTGTGAGCATAGCAGTTTCTTATGTGAAGCATATAAACTTATAGAATGGCCTGCATTAAAATCCATCTTTGAAAAAAAAAAAAGGTTGCTCCATAACGCTTCCATTAGAAAATTCAACATAATGAAATTGAAGAAATTTGATGACAGGTAGGCCTAAGATACATTGAAATGGATTGACTGGGAGAGAATTTTGAAGAATTAGAAGAGCACGTCATCAAATGCATTAGCGAAAGAGTTTGATTCACGTAGTCAATCAAATCTTATTTGGGGTTGAGGCGCTGTAGTTGACGTTGTTGCTATAGATTAATCAACTTTCACTCAGATTGCCATCATGTTCTTAAGTGGAATGGAATAGTAAAAAAAAAAAAAACAGTGAGACAAGTAAAAAAACTGGTTCTGCCTAAAACAATTAGAACAAATGAAATTCATGGCTAGAAGTTGTTACCCTTGTAGTTCTTCCCTCCTCAAGTTCTGGATTAATCGGGGCAAGACTCTGGATAACCTGACAATAATCTAACAAAAATGGAATCCATGGCTGATTCCTTCAAAGAACACGCCTGAATGTGAGGTTAATTCTCACAGCATCAGCTCTTGCGCGCTTGGGCACCGAGTGTAGCCAATCTCGCTGAGTGTACCCCCTCATCACCAACAAGGATCCGTGCTTTAGAGTAAATGAATGCTGATCGTCATTGTCGCTCTTCTTTACTCGCTTCCTCGCTGGCTGTTCCTCATCCTTCGCTTTCGTTGCTTGCACTGCAAGAACACAAGCCAGAACACAAAGAAGGTTATGACAAGTCCATGATCAACCTGATTTACACGAATGTCACAAAAACCAAGTTGCCATTTAGAAACAAGTGATTTTGTCGATGACTGAGAACGCTATGCGTGCTTCTTCTACCTGTTAACGACTTGCTCGGTTTTCTCTTCAATAAAAACTCTCTATCACACCCGAAAGAGACGGAAGCAATCTCAGGAGTCGATCCGTACAACTTCTCATCGTCAGCGTGCCACGCCACATAATCAGAACCACCCTTATATCTGTTCAACAACAAGCTATTGAAGTTGCTACCAGGAAGCATCTCATGTACCTGCAACATCCATGCGAGATAAAATCACCCCCATCGCACCATATTATCGACAATGTGCTGAATTCGAGCTGACAACTAAATCATCAATTCTTGACAATCTTAAGTGTTCTTACAGCAGCCAATATTTGCTTAAGTGGAGGGTAATCTTCCCAGGAGTAGGCATGCGGCTGATATCCGCTATACCGAAGCTCTGGTAACCCTTCGCTCGCTACATAGCATGTGTCTCTTGGCTGCAGAAATACCGCAAACACACCAACAAACATCTAAAGCTGAATGAACCAACAGAAAATAACCATAGCAAGATAAACCAAAGCATTTCCTCTAACTATTTCATCCAAAGCCATAACATTTAAATCAAGGCCATCTTCATGCCCTCAAGGGGGTATGATGCAATGGCAAGGAAATGAGCACCATAATCTGAGAGGCAAAGATCTTGGGTTCAATTCTCAGTAGCTACGTTAAATTCTTTTGATTTCTCCTAAATTTTGGGGTTGAAGTGCCCAACCAACTCTCACGTGAATAATTGAACCAACCAAAGTAAGGAGGGGCTGGAAAAGGTTCGGATGGCCATTGTAATAAAAAAAGGGGAGCTTCATAAAATGTAGAATTGGATGAAATCTAACACTCCCAACCCAAATTTCCGGAACATGTCCTTTAACTAGTTAGGGTATGCTAGATGAATCAAACTCTTCCATTGCGCTCAATTTAATGCACAAGCATTTTCTCTAACTATTTCATCCAATTTGTAGACCTAAATAAAATCCAAACCCTCGCAACCCCAATTCGCAAAACTCTATCCCTAATTATTTATCAGATGCCCATTTTCGCATCGAACTATCGGCGCGAAATTGCGCCAAAATCAAGTCATTTCATTTCAAAAATTTTCATCAGCTCATCACCTCAAAAAAGCTTCCTTTTTTATTCATTTCATAGTCTGAAAACAACCGAATTAACATGAAAAAAGCAAAAAAGACATCAAATTTCAAGTTTTTCGCGCCAAATTCGTCGACTTGATCGACAAATTACTAACATTGCATATGAATCGAATCGTGTTAAGAAAGAGAAATGCCTAACCTGAATGCAAGAGCGGCCGAAGACGCGAATCGAAGGCCTAGTCCAAGGAATCTCTTTGTTTAGGTAATTGAACCACTTCCAGGACTCATCAAACCCTAGAAATCGAGGGATGTAAACGACTTCGCTCCCCTTCCCCAGATCAAAAGTTTGCTTCTTCACATTGTTGATGGAGTTAGGGTTAGGGTTCTCTTTGAGCCCCAATTCATGAGATTTGGAACTCATTGAGAAAGGCCGAACTATGTTTTTGAATTCCAATTTAAAAGGTCTTCTTCTATGCACACACAAATTAAGCTCCTCTTTGTCCCTTGACTAGTGACACGAGAGTTTGAGTCGTGGAAATAAAAATACCAATATCGAAAACTTCCTCACATACACAATCGAAACGAATTCAAAGTATTCGATAGTCGGATAGTCCAGATACTTGTTGGTTTAGATCAAGAAAAAATTGTGATGTATTGATGTGTCCAAAGTGGATCACCCTAGCATGCACTACCTTAACAAATATAGTATCAATTTTTTACCAACATTAGAAATTGCTAGAGTAATCAACTCTGGGCAATGACCTAGTCGATTGTCATGCAATAGATGTCGAGAAATAGATATAATTAAGATGCGGGCACATCTCGAGGCGAAAATGCACGACATTTAATTTGCATTTAAACATTATCTATATATATATATATTAAAAACACAAATAGCAAAAGATTCTTTCGTACTTGAATTATCCCTTTTACCTTTTAATTACTTATTACTAATATAATCAATTTTTTAATAGTTTTTTAATGTTTAACTTAATTAATTATCTATTAAATAAATGATTTCATATTAAATAGCCCATTAGATCAATGGATTGAAAGTTTGTGTTAGTGTTTAATATATATATATATATATATATATAATAAAATATTATCATATTCAGTGAGCGTAGCAAGTGAGTTCGTTGGTGCGCAACACTTAAAGAGAACTAGTATATATATATATATATATATCTATACTATTATAATAGCAATCCCCAAACGGTTAACCGTGAAGCCTTTTTGACTAAATCTCTCAAGTATGCCCTTATTAACTTAAATGAAAACAATTCAAAAAAAAGGACAATTTCGTAAGTGAATTATCAAATCTAATTTAATTGACGGTTTCACATTAAAAAAAAACCTTCAAAATTGGTAGTTCCTAGAACGAATTGAAAAACAAAATGGGGTTCTCTCATGGTGGAAGGGGAAAGGAGGCGAAGAGCCGAAACCGACGAAAAGAGCTATCAAAAAAACCAGCTCCGCGAGTTCTTCAATGGAGACCGCATCGTCTTCGATTTCTTCTTCTTCAATGGCGGCGAGGAACATGTAGAGACACATGAGGGGGAAAGGGGGCCGAGGGAGAAGGCCGACGACAGAGAGCCAGATGAGGAAGTAGCCGAGGAAGCAATGGATGGCGCCGGCGGCGTGGACGGGGACGGGGTGTAGAGGAGGCCGGAGAGGAGGCCGGATAATATAATATGATTGTATAAACCCTAAATACACACAAAGCTCGATTGGGTGATCGAAAATCGAGGAGAAACAAGAGCGGAAGAGATCGTAATCTTTGGGACGATTCTGTTCTCATCAATGCCTTCAACGAGGCCATCTCCAACTACAAGGTTTCTCATTTTTTCATTCTTCTCCATTGTTCAATCAATCGATCTCTCTGTTTCCCTGTTTAGTTATAACTAGCATGTACACCACAATTTCATCAAATTCTGTGGGATTTCACCAATTCTTCAACTTTTCCTTTCTGGGTATCATCACAAATTCCCAATACTCTGATGGGTCAAATTGCTTTTGTTGGTCAATCCTAATTTTGATGCAAAAGTTTAGGTTTTTAGGGTTGGATCAAAAGTGGGAATTGAATCAATTAATGAGGGCAATTTGATTCAATTTTGTGGGATCTCTCACCAGATCTTCTACTTTTCTTTTGTGGGTATCATCACAAACTCCTCAAACTCTAATGAGTAGAATTGCTTTTCTGGAATTTCAGTTTGTTCAATCGTAATTTTGATAAAAAAAAAACTTTAGGTTTTTAGGGTTAGAGCGAAAGTGGGCATCGAAGGTATCAATGGGGGAAATTAGGTTTTGCGCGACTACCCGTTAACTCAACTCTTGAAACAATCACTTTTGTTACTTCAATGATTTAAATTTAGTGTACTTTTCCTTATTAGATTGTTAAAAAATTGAAATTTTTTTGGTGATTTATTTTGCAGACAATGCATGGCAATGGTTCGAGTGAAAATGAGAAAAATGTTACCGATGATGCATATTTATATGTTATATCTCATTGGTTCAAATAATTTTCAAAAATGAAAAATATGTGTATTTTGGTAAAGTTATGATTAACTACCAAAAACCTTTTGATCGAGAGGATTAGTTTTTAAAACCATTCCCACCTCTTCTTCATCAGCTTAATTAATCTCTCTCTTCATGTGTACGTGTTTATCCTTTTAAAAAAAAAAAAAAAATACCCCTTCAACGAGATCATTTTCTCATATTTTTCTTATACGTTATCTTCATGTAGTACAACAATCTTTCAATGATTTTGTTGCATTACTTGAAAGTGATAGAGCAACGAAAATAAGGAGAGAAAGCGCATCAATTGCGAAGGGAAAATAAATTGATTAACGTTGTTGATCGATAACACGAAACCTGCGATGATAAGATTATGAACTTCGCTTCGCTAAATAGTTTTTCGGTTCTAATAAATATGCATCACGCGCATAGCGCGTGCCCGTCCACTAGTATATATAAAAATCATTTAGTACATTCTGTACTATTTTAGGAAACCACATAGATATAATTACGATCATCAAATAACAGCACTAAATGATCATCCTTCAACACGGCAACAAAATTCGAAAGAAACAACATTAAAGAGTCTGATCTCAATTAAAACAAACCACACTAAAAAAATCAATTGAAATCCTAATATTAACACCTAGTTAATTAATTAACTAATTCAACGACCTTCATATATCGATCACTACATTAACAGATAAAGGATGACCAACATTCCCCCTAAAGCAGTTATGAAGTAGGACTCAACCGGAAGCCTAACAGTCGAGTTAGGCGTCGGAGGCCCCCACTCATCACCACCACCACCACCACCACCACCACCTCCTCCACCGGAATGCGGCGCAGGAGCCAAACCGGGCGGCTCTACCTCAGGATGCACCATAACTCGAATCACCAACTTCTGCCCTGAATTGCAGTGCCCTGGCTTCCCACTAATGAAGTAGAAGAACCCGTACCTATCGAACCGAAACATTGTGCTTCCATCCTCGAATTTCTTTACTGGATTCTTTGTGTTACATTCTTCGTAATCTTCGCGGTTCACGACGAGGACGGAGTCGTTCTGGTACTTGAAGTCTGAAATAATTCAAAGAAATTAAATCTAACATATGCTTACTTTAAAATGAGTACTACATATAGTTGCATGTAAAATTTCATCAAAAAAAAAAAAATGTTGCATGCATGCATGCATATGTAGTACTACTATACACATATGAAAAAAAAATGTACCTAATTAACAACTAAATCAACTTACAAAGAAAGTCTCCAACATGAAATCTAGTCTTGGTGGCCCATTCATTGTATGTCTCCTCCTCCTTCCCATTTGGCCTAGTCCAGCCTTTGGCACCGCCGACGTCGAACTGAAATGCGGCGGACACGAGTGTGGCCGCGGCGCAAAGAATGATCAACAAGAGAGCAGCAGACATGGGCAGGAGGTTTGAAAGCTTGGAAGCCATTGTAGAAATCAGTGAGAATGAAATCAAAACGGAGGGAATTCAAGTGAGAGGAGTAGGTTGTGTGATTTAAAGAAGAGTGGGAGTGGCAGTTAAGTTAGTTAGTTGTTTTGTTAGGTGAGGGCGAGTGGGGTGTGTGAGTGGTTATATGTGACGGGGCACGTTCAAAGGTTCACAACAAATATTGTGTCGTGTCTTATCTAGTACTCGCGAATGTTCATTAAGAACACTGCTTCGGGCCTGATCTGATGAGCCCACAATTGGTGACCTGTGCTACAGGTGGCCGTCCCAATCCATTAATCCATTTTTAGTCTGCTCATTTAAATGGCTCATACATATTTAATGCGTTACGTTGCAAGAAAGTAATACTATTAAATGTGCATGCATGACACAGCCACTAAACTTTAACCAAGTATAGAGGAATCTCTGTAGTTAAATTAAGTGGAATTAATTCAGTGATGTACACATTGCACATGAAAATGTGCATGAACAGGACCATGTGACCGGCTTTTGCCGGTCAACTACTGGTCAAGTTCAGAACGTTTACCTGCTTTAGCCGGTGCTTGGTGTCTATAAGAGGCACATATGAGCACTGTTCCATTCACATTATTTGTTATGAGTTCCTTCAAACTCGATCTGGTTTTATTTTTTGTCATTTTTGAAGTCTTGTTTTTCATTATAGAAGCTTTGAAGCATTTGAAGAAATAAGTTTCATAAGTATATATATATATATATATGTATGATATATATGATATATTTCTTTTCGAAGTAATTATGAACACATTTCTTAATTGGATTTTGTTCACATTTTTTTTGGTCTTCGACCTTTTGACATCCGAAGCCCATTGGCCTCGACTACTAGCTCTAGAGTCTGAGTATCGTCGACGGACATACAACAATGGTGACCCTTAACGCAATATCACTCTATAGACATGTAAGCAAAGTTTTGAACCTTGATCGTGCTTAAGGGCAATTCGGCTAGCTCCTTCTCATTTATCTGTTTCTGCATCTAATTAAGATACTAAAATGGCTCAACTAATGTTTTCTCTTTCAAGTCACTTGACATATGTTTTCTATGTGTTTTTATGTGTGTGCATGGCATGGATGGTCATGTTGGAGAGAAGGGTAATTAAGGAGATCATGCATTGACAGAAGAGAAAGAGCACACTCCAATTATCTGCTAAAGAATAGCTTTTGTTGAGAGTGTGCTCTTTATTCTTCTGCCAGTACCTCCTCTTCTCTCATCTCAATGCCTCACCCAGCTGCCATATATATATATATATATAGCACAAACAATGTTACCATCACCTTTCGATCCAGATCAAATGGCGCGCCGCCGCATAATCAATCAAGCGCGCTAGCTCCAATGTCGGTCAAGTTTATGTTTATATGATTTGCTTGCTAACAATTTTACCTGGCTATATATGCAGATTGGATATATGAACTGAAATGTACTAAGTCAGATGCTAGCTCACATAAGAACATGTTACAAGGATTTGAAGAAGAAAACTATGTTATTTAATTTTTGTTATTTTAGATCATATAGCAACCATGCACTACTTCATATATATATTTCTATAAAACTCATGTTCATGTCACAAATTAACATGAGTTTAATTAGGTTGCGGGCTGATCGACATTGATCCACTTGAGCTTTAATTCGATCTCGCCAGTTTCAACTTCGTTGAGCCTTAACCAAACGCTCTGCACGATCTCGCCATCTACGCAACATATACAGCTATCTTTCACTAGGCAATTGTCCCTGCCAGGAACCACTGTCCTTATTCTTGTTTCACCTGCCGAAGACTGTACAAAGCGTCTCAGCCTCGCCGCAGATGCAATCGGTTGAAGGCTGAGCTGCGCTAATCCCATTTTATCGTCTGCCTTGAACCGATCTTTGTCAAACACACTCTGCATATGAAGAACATGTACTTTAAATTGTAACTGAGCAATTGAACTCTTGCATCAATGATATGGGAATAGATAAAGAGTACTGTCTAGTTAATGACTTATCTAGCTCACAACCATATATAAAATATTTCATCGCCCTCAAATAATGACTACAAAAGAAATCGATCGACATGGTTTTTTAAGGTTAGATCTAGCTAGGTAATATGATTAAGAAACCAAAACGCAACGATCATCAGTAACACGGAGTGGAAGTTTAATTACTAGCGTCGACAAGTTCAACATAGATAGATAATGTAGATGTCTTTAATGCTAAACATATAGCAAAATTGAATCTTGAATAATATATATGTGTGCATTAGTCCGAATGCAAGCAATATGTTAAGGGCTTGGGAAAACAAAACAGCTATGCCTGGTACTACCTAACTAAAACTGATCTTCTATATTTACTAATCATATATAATTAGTGAAGAAATCACATGTGATTTTTGTCACTTCATGGCTACAACATCAGGACCAGAAGCAATAAAATATGAATCACAACAAGTACGGATAAGAAGTAGTACTAGATCAAACCATTATATCCATGTGAGGCTGCCTCAATGTTCATTTAAAATTCAATCCTAATTAAATCTACTTTAACAATGAAATTCAAATCCATGAACTGTGCACATCGGCGGAGTAAGACAAGGCGAACGACTTATCCTCCTAATTAAGAAACGAAGTCAACATTTGGTGTTACATGGATATAAAAAACCAGGGTCTTTCTGTCCTTCGACGCATATGACAGTTAAATAAATTAAAGCATTAGAAGGCAATGCCATGAGCGGCGGATAAGAATTTTTGAAAGGCTATAGGGTGAAAGCGCGTTGGCGATAAATTATACTTAGCTGCATGACTTAGCATTGTAGAAAAACAGAAGGAACTTACCAGGTTGAGAACTCCAACGGGCTCGGTTACAGATAGTGTTATCTCTTCATTCCAGACTGGATTCAGGCAGTTGTTGATAACTCTCGTCTTTGCGGTCTGATTCGCGGAACAAGCTAGCATTATTTTATAGAAAGAGTAGTTGTTCTAAAGATCATGTATAGACAAAGATGATGAGTTATATATATAGTAGTCGATCCCAATAAACAAAAAAGTCGAAGACTGTAAGTAATATATATGAAGTAATATACATCCAAGAAATGAAGAAGAATCATGAGAAATAGCCATGAATTTTATAGAGATCGATCCTATCTGCGCGCAGTTAAAAAAGAGGAAATGGAATTCAGACCTGATTGTCTAGCTTGACGACGACATATGGATCGCTACTCCTGAAATCGCGAACCGCTAGTTGTTTCCCTTGCACCACAATTACTTTTATCAGCCCAAGAAATGAAGAAGAATCATGAGAAATAGCCATGACAATGTCACTCCTGCTCAAACAAGAATTAACATAGATCAGCAAAATCAAAACAAAAAGTAGAATCAAAAGCAGCTCGAAAACGGATCCCTCATGCTTGCAAATGAACAAGACAATTGTTCTTTTAAGTACTTTTCGCCCTTGTCGGAAAAAGAGACAAATTAATCAATAACAGCACCTAACATGTGCTTAAATGCTGCAATTTATTTGTTCATCATCAGAAGCATAATATTTCAACTAACATATGTTGGCAATAATATCAGCATCAATGGTACAGCAAGTTAAACTATAATTGGTGCATAAGATCGAGCACAAGTCGAGCGAAGACCTTCGTATGCTGAAAACTGGTTATTGATGTGATTCTTTCAGGCAAGGTGGAACATTTCAATGGGGAAGTATGTAAATTAATCAATGCAGCCCACAAAAGATAATGTAAAAGAACAATGTTTCTTGCACAAAAAATGGAACTACAGCATAATATAATCAAATTTGAAGTCCCAAAACTAAAACCATGAATAAGTCAACAAAAAACAGCACATTAGAGAACAACAAATTCATCTATGAAAATCCCAAAGAAACTTAACAAACAATTGAAACCCAAAACCATCCCTTTTTTATATTTCAACCCGTCCTTACTTTGTTCGAATAATCTCATGAGAGTTTACTCGGGTGCCCTAACCTCGTAACTCAGAGAAACTGAGTGAATATAATGTAACTGCCAAGAATCGGATTTATGACATCCGCCACTACGCGACACATTCCCATGTTATTCAAAACATAACAAAGTAAGGGAAATGAAAACACCCATCTCTCTTGATGATCTCATATTGAAGCAAACCACCAAAAAAGATCCAAAAACCCACAACAAAAGAAACAACAGATCAGTTAAAGATCATGATGAACAACAAGCCAAATACATTAAACTGAAAAGAAACATCAATACAACTCACCAGATTAAATCAAGTGTTATTTCTCTCTCTCTCTCTCAATTGGATGATAACAAGGTTGTGAGTTTGTGACTCATTGGTCTCATTATATTGCTTTTCATTTATGCGTTAACTTTTTATACAAAAAGTTGTATTCATATTTCGATATATTATTTTGCACAACTACAGCTAGCTCATTTAGAAGGAAATGAAAATATCGAATAGAACCTGCAAGAAAGATATGATAAACCTGTATAAGATTCGACTAAAGTTCTACCATTTATTTATGTATTCTACAAGATCATATATTTTAGAAGACTCAATATTGTCCCTAATAGATATAGTAAATTTTTAATTTTTAATATTGTAGTGTCTAGATTACTTGTAACTATTCCGCATGAGACACACTCTGCCTTACAAAAAATATGTCTCAAGAAATTAAGAGATTCGAACTAAACCATCTAAAACCACAAAAACTCTATTTTCTCATATATTTTACAAGTCTTCATGTGGCGGCCCTCGCCGCCCCGGGGTGACGTGTCTCCGTGTACTCCTCGCCAGCTGGCCCTATTACACGTGTACGGCACATGCCCGTCCTTTCTCTGTCTCGAATTTCGCATCCACTTGTGTGTGTACGATGTATAAATGACAAATGCAACAGAAGTTGTACGTAAATGCAAGAAATATTAATTAATTCAACAAATCCTACTGTGGAAAAGCCCTGAACAATTCAAAGTAAACAAATGTACCATATAAAACTAAGCAGGTACAAGGTCAAGTCACTCCCCAGTTCCCAAAAGAATCAAAAATAATCAACACGTACAAGTAGTCCTCAGAGGTAGGCAGTCAGAAATAGTCGCCTAAGATCCCCTTGCCCTTACTTGTACTAGGATCTGCACTCAATCATCACAGAAGAAAATGGATGACGAGTACAGTCAGTAAAATCCCAAGGAACTCCTCTGAGCATTCAAATAAATAAATGGAATTCAATAAATACTGTTAAATAAACATACGTAATGTAAACATGCAACTGTAAGTAGGGCATCGCATGCGTAAATAACAATAAAGTACAAATGTGTATGTCTGTTCCAGTCAAACTAAACCATACTTCGGGATTTCCTTCCAGGATTCCACTAGTGGGCGCACCCAACTAGCTATCACCTGATCCCTCTCTGTGGCCGGCGTAGACCTACGACGCACTGACACATGTAGCAGTTCCCTCGGGTCGTTATCCACCGAGCACTCCTTATACATATGTTATGGTCTAGAATGCATAGACACGCATATACACACAACGAAAAATCCGGTGGGAGTAACTAACCAACCGTGCAAACAACGATAAGATAAGATATAGGAAAAATCACAAGGAATAATGGAAAGGAATGGAAATACGAAAGCAAAATAAATACTCAAGAGTTTTTCCTTTGGGTTTTACAAACCTCACAACGCGCTCTCCTACCCCGTAATCAATCCCCGAGTCCAAGTCCACTGGGTCCTTGGTCGCCAATTGATCACCCGTGTCAACCTATTTCCATTTATCAATAATGTCATTTAGCATGAAAATTTTCAACAAAATTCTAATATTTTTAGGCCAACTTGTTTATTTCGCGCTTTTCGAGGCAAAACCCCGAAAAAGTCGCGTCCGAAATATCCAAGTATTTTATGTTTTATAGAAATTCATAAATTTCTATTTATTTTATGGAAATATATTTTTTTCAGAATTTTTCTAATTTTTCCAGGATTTTCTAAATATTTTCCCAAATTTTCTTCCATTTTTCTTCTCTTTTTTTTTTTTTGTTTGGGGTCGGGTCGACCCGTCGGACCCTCACTGAAACGGTCGGACCCGGGACAGAATGGGCCGAGCCTAATGGGCTAGGCTCGGCCCATGTTCATCCTCTGATCGATCAGAAATTTTTTATTTTTTTTTTCGAGATTTCTTTGGGGTGGGGGTTGCTCTCCACCCCAACCCCTGGGGGACTCGATGGCGGGGAGACACCCCCGCCATCACCACCGCGACCCATGGGGTCGGCCTCCATGGCCGAACCCCATCTCCCCACCATGGCAAACCACCGAAACTCAAAAAAATCACTAAAACGCACCTCGATCGTGACGTTTCCACGTTCTCCTCTCTTTCCCGGCGTCTTCTTCTCCTCCTCCCCTCTTCTTCTTCCTCTCTCTCTCGGCCTCCCAATTTGTGTGGAGTGTGTGTGAGAGAGTAAGGTGTGTATGTGTGAGGTGAGAGAAAAGGTGATGGAGTGTAGATAAGGATTGTTGACTTTTTTTTTTTTTTTTCTTGACACCAAAGTGTGACACCGCTGGGACACTCGCTCATTTTTCGGGCGTTTCGACGCCCGATTTCGTGTCCGAACCACGATATACGCGTACCGCCGCGTCACTAGCCGCCTAATACCCATTCCATATTAGTAATTTGGTCATTTTTATTTAATTTGTGTGTTTTAGTTTCCCCGACCTAATGTTCGGTCCCGTCAACTACTCAGTACCCGCGTCGACACGCATATCGATGCGAATACAGTTCTCACAATCTCGCACGTATTTTGATGCAACATACACACATGCGATGTATTTCAAGAAATTTCACCGCAAATAAGCATCCAACACACAATTACCTAGCATACCCTAGTCCCCGTGCGTCCTAGCCTATTGCGACGTCCACGTAGATCCGAGCTGGCGTCCACGTCTGTAAATTGAAGAGGCATTTATAAAATGGGCCGTTACACTTCACATCAAACTCTATTTCTTCTCAAACCACAAACTATATTTCTTATTTTTATTTATTTTTATTTATATTAATTTTAATAAATTATTTAACAATTAAGAAATTTCCAAAAAAAAATATTTATTTTTATAATTTAAAATAAAATATAATTAAAAAATCACAATTAAAAAATTGAAATACAAAACAAATAAAAAAAAAATTGCAAAACTCAGTTAGTGATTAGTGGAATGCCAAATCTGGCGTTTCGACGTTCCACCGTTGACAAACTCCATTTTCATCAATCGATTGGAGATCTCTAAAAACCTCATAAATACCCAAGTAAACAATTAATACGTTCCAACTACTACACCAAGACAACCAACAAGTGATGCGCTAGGTGATGCGCTGGAGTAATTCGACATTCCATCGATTTAAGAGGATGTCTCAAGTTTGAGACTCCACAAACATAAAATCCAATCAAATCCCCGCTAAAAGAGCTTGATCTCTCAGTAAGCAGACCCGGCTCGAGCCTGGAGCAATCGATTAAGTTCCGATTACAGACTGTTTAGACCAAAAAACTGCAACTGTTGTATAGTGATTAGTTTTTGTCAAACTCTTCGTAGGAGTTATTCACAACCGTCCGATGTACCTGTTAGGGTCTGAAGAGAAGTAAATGAACGGTCGAGATTCAATCCGCGCCCCTAAACCCCTCCACTTCTCTTCTCCATTCGCGCTCACATCATACGATTCATACCTCTCTCTCTCTCTCTTCTCCAATGGCGGAACCAGCACCACCAATTGACCAAACCACCCTCCGAAACCCCCCAAATGACACCCCCGACCCACCCCAAGCTCTCTCAAAGAGCGCGCACAAGAGACTGTTGAAGCAGCAGAGACTCGAATCCAAGAAAGCAGAGCGAAAGGCCGCCATGAAAGAGCAGAAGCAGAGAGAGTCGGAGCGGAAGCGCAGAGAATGGGAGGAGAAGATGAAGGGGTTGTCGGAGGAGGAGCAGTCCAAGGTTCTAGAAGGTCGGAGACTGGTGAGGAACGAGAGAATGGCGAAGAGGGCGGAGGAGAGAGGGTTGAAGATCGAGAGGCTGGCGAGGGCCAAGGAATTAGGGCAGAAGGTCGTCGTTGATCTCGATTTTTCGGATCTCATGACGGCTAGTGAGATTCACAGTCTTGCTCAGCAGGTTTGGCTTCGTTTTCATACCTAAAAAAGTCACCTTTTTGTTGTTCTGATTATCTGGTTTTTTAGGGTTTCAATTGGGTGGAATTGATTGAGTAATGACTTGATTTTGGTGGGTAATTGTAGTGCTGAGTGTTTGAGTTTGTGGGCATTTCAAGTTTTGAAATAGTTGGGTGAAATTGATTGAGTTGAGGACTAGATTTTGATCAGTTGCCCTAAAAAGATCGTCTTTTGTTATTCTGTTTATCTTATTCTTTAGGGTTTCAATTGGGCGGAATTGATGTTCGAGTGAGTTTCGATTCGATTTTGTTGAATGATAGTTGTGCTGCATTGATTAAAAATTTAACAGGTCAACTTTCAGTTGCCCTAATTTGAGTTCAGATTGATTGAAAGACTGAAAGTGAGTGAGCTGCACATTTTTGTGAATTGGGGTTTTGTTGGAACTAGTGGTTTTGTATCAATTTGTCAATTTGATTTCACTGAAGAGCAATACTCAGGATGCATTGATTAGGAGGGATTTAAAAGATTTGGAAAGCTCGCCATCAATTGCATAGCTCGAGCGCAATGGAATAGTTTGATCCATGTAGCCGCCCCAACTAATATGGGATTGTGGCTTTGCTGAATAACTGCAACGCTGAATTTCGGGTCCAAATTGAATGAAAGACTGAAAATTGAGCTGAACTTTTTGTGAATTGTGGTTTTGTTGAAACTAATGGGTTTGTATTAAGTTTTCAATTTGATTTCACCGAAGAGCAGTAGTGTTTAGTTTTAGGCTTTGTTAGTGGTTTCAATTTTGTGATGTATGGAAATTTATGCCACTAGCTTCCTTATTGGTTGTTGTGTTAAGAATTCCTGAAATTGTTGCTCCCAAGGGGTGTGGTGTAATGGCGACGAGAGGAGCACTGTAAAGGTGTTGGGTTTGAGTCGTAGTAGCTACATTATGTTCCCCTGGTTTCTCTAGGTATGGTGTTGGGGTGCTTGATTATTGGCTAAACTGAAATGAGGAGGGGTTGAAAAAGGTTCGGACACCCATGGATCTAAAAGAAAAAAAAGCTTTCTGTAGTTGTTTCGGCAATGGAATTGATTTTTGATTAGAAGGCCTTTTTTATGAAACCTGTTGGTTTGTAGGCTTTCTATGAATGATGTGATGGCGAATTCTCTTATTCTCTATGCTGTTTCGTTTTGTTTTTGATGTATGAGCTACAGTTTTGTAATGTTGTCTTACTGAATATTATATCTAAGTTATTTAAATAGCTGAAATCAATCCTTCAGTGAGACAATGTTTTAACTTCTTATTAACTGTGTGAAATTTCAATTAAATTGCTTATGCGTGGCCATAAGTTTGTTCAGCGGATGTCTGTTGCAGATAATGTATTGTTATGCTGTGAATGGAAGAACTACATCACCTGCCCATCTCTGGTTGCTTGGATGCAAAGGAGAAATAGGGGCACAACTTCAAAGACTTCCAGGTTTTGATAAGTGGATGATCGAGAAGGATGACAAGTCATATATTGAAGTCCTGCAAGATCAAAAGGAAAATCTAGTTTATCTCACAGCCGATGCTGAAAAAGAGTTGGATGAACTTGATCCTAAAAGCTTATACATCATTGGTGGTTTAGTGGATCGAAATCGATGGAAAGGAATAACCATGAAAAAAGCAAATGAACAGGGAATCCAAACTGCAAGGCTCCCTATCGGAAGCTTTTTGAAGATGTCAAGTTCCCAGGTATCCAGATCTTAACCCTTGTTTCTTTTGGTCACCAGCATCTTTAACGCTTCAGCGTTCGGTTTATGTTATATGCAGTAGCATCCTTGTCAACTTTTTGTTGATTATTTCTTGACAAAAAGTTGTTGGGAAAAAAAACTTATGTTGATTATCGCCGACCATGATCACTAGCATGAAGTCTTTAATTTAGCTAGAGCATCTCGCCGTTACCAATTCAATTCAATCGGAAAGCCAACCACTTCATATAGCACTCTTGCTTTATCTTTGTGGCCTGTGGGAGATGTTCATAATTAAATGATAGGACTTAATGCGCGTTATTAAAGACATTCGTTGTCGTTGTGTTGCGCACTTTATTGCCAATGACGCGGCTTCTCTTTAACAATGAGCTTGGTAGAGTTTTGCTTTAACTAACATGACTATCTGTTACATATGCTTCAGTGGCATTGATTTGTTTCTTTGGAATTTGCAGGTCTTGACAGTGAACCAAGTATTTGAGATACTTATCAAGTATTTGGAAACAAAAGATTGGAAGACTTCATTCTTCCAAGTTATTCCTCCGCGGAAACGAAGCGAAGCTGAAGTAGAAGAAGATGGTGAAAATGAAGAACAAGAAGGTGGCCATGATCAGAGGAAAAGGATATGTGTTGAAGAATCCTCCCATGATAAGGAGAGCATACCAGCTTGAGCCCATTCCTAGAGTGTTGTATTGCATCAAATTTTGTAGTCTTTGTGCTCCTTTTTTTGTTTCATTTGTTGTGGAGAGAATTATTGCGAATTAAGATTGAAGGATGGAGAGTGTAAAGTTTGATGAGATTTATCAAGAGTACACTGCAAATTCTCCATTGAGATTTACCATAGCATGTTAATCCCTCGTTTGGAAAATATGCATGTACATTGCCCTGAGGGGCGTTGGTCGAGTGAGAAGTTCGTTCTCTAACTTAACTTTGTTTAATGCGTATGTGTTGAGTTCAAAATTTACTCACTCTTTTCTCCTTTCAATTTTTTTCTTGAGTTCCTTGGTGGAGGGTGACTAATTAAGGATCCTTGAGGGACTAGTCAAGTTCACTATCAGTCTGGTCAGGTGTCAACAGCAGTGGCTTGAATACTTTTGACTATAAAAAATTAAAAAATAAAAAATGCATGCACATAGGGAAAGATGATTTTGAGGGATGTAAAGTAAGCTTGAGGAACTAAATTATATAGAAAGTGAATGGATTGTGAAAAACTTTTTGTAGCAATTTATATAATTTATACAGTATTGAATTGAATTGATAAGATAATACGATAAACTTTGATGACGATCATATCTTGTCATTTAATTTTAAATATATTAATTTTTCACGGCTCATGGGGTTGGAAAAAAAAGGCACAAACACCCACGATTATTAAAAGAAAATAAAAATGATTGAAAGAAAATCACTGAAAACAAAAGCTACAAATAAATTTTTATTACAGCACCACACAGCCAATAAAGTGCTTCCATAGCATAGTGGTAGTGCGTTCGCTTCGTAAGCGAAAGGTCGCGAGTTCGATCCTCGCTGGGAGCTTTCTTGTTATTTTATTTTTTCTCTATTTTCAATTTGAGATAATCTAACTGGCAACATAACCGCTCTGATTTTTTGGAATTGGAGTCCCACCCCCACTTCAAATTCAGATCAATTTGGTATTCAATTCTACCTTCTTTGTGCATATGGTTTTATTTGTTGATTGGAAACTAGTATTGATCATGTTTGAAGAAATATAGATTAAAATTAGTTATTAGTAATGTTTGAAAAAATAGTATTCATCATGTTTGAAGAAATATGGATTAAAATTAGTTATTAGTAATGTTTGAAAAAACAGTTGGTCCGAGTGGCAAGGGACTTGATTCTCTTCAAGTGAGGTTTCGAGTTTGAGTTTGAGTCTCGTGGATGAAAAGAACTGGGCAGAGAGGGTGGCCCCCATACGAGGCCTCCGAGCCTGGAAACACATGAGAAGTTTTTTTTTAAAAAAATATAGTTTGTATGTGTGCTTGGGAGTGTGGAACTCCACTTGTTTGATGAAATGCTCCTAAGAAGGATTAGTGCAAACCAAGTAGTAGTTTTGCAAAACTAATGGGCTTAAAATATTACAACTTCTTCAAGTTTTTTTGTACTAATTGCTGAATGTGTAATGATTCTTTATTTCGTGCAGGAATTATGGATGTTTCATTGCCACAAGATAAGTTATGTTTGGAATCAATAGATGAGGATTCGTCGACGTCGAAGAATAAAACCGAGTACGCTCTATCAAATGTTGTTTTAACTTGCTTGATATGATGATGCCATATTTTACATTGAGAGAATACCAAATACAAAATAGGAGATTAGCAAGGAGAAGATTTGAACTTCATAAACTTTTAAAAAAGTTTTTGGTGTTGGATTGCTCAATGTTTATGCTGAGTTTGTTAAAGATGTTTGAAACAACATAGCCTCAGTCCCAAATTAATTGGGGTCGGCTACATTGATCAAAAAACTGTTTATTATGTTCAATTAAGTGCAATGTGATTAATCCATTTTATGAAGAGTGACAAAAGTTTACACTGGCTGTCGACCTATCACAACCCCCTTTTTTCAATAATGGAAAATGGGCTTGGGGCCTCCCTCCCCCATTTTTCGGGTATGAAAAGTGAGTTTTGGACCTCCCTTACCCATTTTTTAATATGGGAAATGGGCGTTAAAATCCTCCTCCTCCTTTATTCGGACTTGGGACCGGCTATGTAGCGCACATAGTGTTCTACATAGGTGGAGTTCGAAGATGTTTGGAAGATGAAGGAAAAAGGTAGGTCGTTCTAATTCAGTTCTCTTTATTTGAAGATTGATTTTATCCCCTCTTGTTTCATTTTGTTTACTCAGGAACAAAACTTTTGTTGTTCTAGTCTCAAATGGAAGTTTTAATCCTCCCACTTATATGCATCTGCGCATGTTCGGTAAGTTAGATTTAGCTTAAGCTTTCTTTTCGTTTAATGTTTCTTTCTTTTGCTTGTGTAGTTGTACATATAGATGCGCTATTTTATTGGCACATTAATCTTCATATATGTTTGCTTTTTGCCGAAATTAAAGCTTCCTTTAAATCTATTTGATTTGAGCTTGACTAGTAATCACAATCTATTTTTTCTGATTGTTGTCTAATGCATAGAACTGGCGAGAGATGCACTTGAATCTGAGGGATATCATGTTATTGGAGGTTACATGTCACCAGTGAATGATGCATATGGGAAGAAGGTATGCAATTTGTTTATGAGAAGTGAAATCTTATCAAACATTAAGTTCTTAAATTCAAACTTACAGGTTTTGTCTACATATGAGATTGCCTTTCATAAAATTGTTGGAGTCGGCTATATTGATGAAACTTTTCCATTTTGTTCGATTTAATGCATAACATATTATGAAAATTTTGAAGAGTTACATTGGGGTTGCTCATGTAAACTTCAGTTAGACATAGTTCTGGAGGAAGTTCTAATTTAGTGAAGAGAGGGTCTCAATACAAAGGATGCGAGGGAGGACTAACAACATGATTGCATCAAATAAAATACATACTAGAAGTCAAATACGTGTGGCATCATTATGTTGAATTCTCAAGCTAAATTTCAGTTTAATCTTTTATCTATAGTGAACAAATACTAGAAGTTAATCCCCCAGCTGGTTCTTTAAGTAAAAATATATATATAGCGTGGAATTACTAGCATGATGTCAAAAGATTTCATTGAAACTTCCCCGTTGAGCCTATATAATTTCATGGCGACGCAACTTATTGGATGAGTTCTCTTTTCTGCAGGGCCTTATACCTGCTAACCATCGAATCCAGATGTGTAATCTTGCTTGCAGAAGCTCATCGTTCATAATGGTGGATCCGTGGGAGGTTATAAGAGCCTTTTTTTTTTTTTTTTTTTCCATCTTTTCTTCTAAGAAAATTTCTTATGTCTCAGTTTCATATAATGAGCTATCTTACATTATTGTTTTAATATCCTACATAATTGCTTGAATACCAGTGCTTAGGCTCGAAACGTCTTCGCAGGCAATGCAAGGTAGCTACCAGCGTACCCTTACTGTTTTGACAAGAATCAAGAACTGCATATCTGAAAATGGCTTGATTTCTAGAGGTATTCTTTTCCTAGTTTCGCTATTCATATAGTGTGATTTTATTACATTTAGTGCACTTCAGCTGCATTAAATCGAGTGAAGTGGAACTGTTTGATGCACATAGCTATGGCATGTTTACACTAGTCATAAGGTGCCAATGATATGTAAAACTCTCAACTTACTATTTTATTTGAACAGTAACTTAAAATTGCTAGTCATATTATGCCTGCAGAGTCTCTCAAGGTCATGCTGGTGTGTGGTTCTGATCTGGTTGAATCTTTTAGCAAACCTGGAGTGTGGATACCTGAGCAGGTTTGTATTGGCAATATCTGCAGCTGTTATAGATATATTTAAAGATGAATGTTCCCTCTTTTAATATTGCCATCCCAACATATAGGTCCGAACCATTTGCGGAGATTATGGAATTGTCTGCATTCGCAGAGAGGGCAAAGACATCGAAAAGATAATATCAAATGATGTGATTATGAATGAATTCAAGGTAATGAAAAGCTTTAATGCTTAAAGGGTGCAAGGGCCTAGCTCAATCTTTCTGCAAGTCTTTATGTGTTATTCTTGTAGTGTTCAGTTCCAATGTCTCGCATAAGTCCGATGCTCTTTCATTTTTTTTGAACAATCTTCCTGTCGAGAGAGTAATGGAGGATAATTTTCGCTTATTCTCGTTTAATTCTTCAGAGTAACATCAAAATTGTGGATAACTTGGTACCAAATCACATCAGCTCTACGCGGCTAAGGTATTGAGCTTTATATGTATCAATGTATCATCCAAAGATTAATGACATTTGCCATCTTTCCTACATCTCTAAACAAGGGTGGTGCTTTGATTTTATTTGATTTTTCTTCATTTCAGGGAATGCATCTCCAGAGGACTATCTATCAAGTATTTAACTGCTGATGAAGTCATCCAATACATCAAAGACCATGACCTTTACTTGAGCTCAATGACTAATCATCTCAATCACCCCATCAATTCTTCTTCAAGTAAGCTTTCAAAACATACCTAAATATCAGCATTTGTATTTGAGGTTGAGCGTATAAAGGCATGGCTGTTTGAAACCTGACAACAACAAATCTTCCATCCGAAATTATTTAGGAGTCTTGGATCAAACACTTGGATCAAACTCTTCCATTGCGCTTGATTCAGCGCCTCTGTAAACCAAAAAAAAAGACATGGAGTTTTATATAGGTGTTGGTAATTCTCTATATTAAAAATGGAGATGAAGTGTCACTTGTCAAAGGCAATTTGGAGCTTCAACTCGTGTTGAAGTCAAAAGAAAAATATGGGAACTTGAGCATATATAATTATAGCAGTTTCTTTGAAATTTGACAAGCAAATTATATTGTTTTTTTGAGTAACCGTGGATATATGTCTGACTAGTCCCACCGGCCTGAGATTGCGGAAAGTGACCATCAGAAACCCGACGTTTGGCTGTCGTGGGGAATCGAAACCAAAGTCATGCGTCTAATCCACACAACCTTGTTTTCGCCCTTACCACTAAGTCATACCCATGCCCGTCTGGTTTAAGCTAATTATATTGTAGTTTAATTTCCTCACTATCATTAATAGAATTCTTGCCAATAATTGATTCCCTTGTTATTGACTTTGCATTTGATATATAGTACCAAACATTTGAGTTCAAAAACTAATGAAAATGAAAAAGAACAACCACCACCACATATATTGAATTGATACCTAGTGCTTCAAAACTCCTACAAAAGTCTTGCAAATTAAATTAATGCATCTAAAATTCAGCTCCATTAATTAGAAACTACCAACAAGACATGTTCATGGTGAAGTTCCAACAAAAGTAACAAAACCATTGGAAACAAATTAAACTACTACTCATCAGCTAGCTGATCATCCAATTTAGTGTCACTGCTTGAACTGACCATAAGGATCAAACCCAGCCATCCCATTGTGCCCAGGAGCACCCACATTGCTGCTTCCATCCCTGAACCCATACCCATTCATCATGCTCCCCGGCAATGCCGGACCGGGAGCAAACATCCCCCGATGATGATGATGATGATGATGATGCGCAGTCATATGGTACCCCGCCGGCCCTCCATACGCTGCAGCCAGCTCCGGCATTGACCCCCGCTTAATCAACGAGTCGGTTCCACCCCCTCGAACCGATCTATCACCCTCAAACTCGCGGTACCGATGGAGGTAAAGGGTGAGGGGGTGGATGTAGTCGTCGAACCCGAGCTTGCCCATCGCCCATAGGACGTCCTCGGCGGTGATGGTCTTGCGCTGCTCTCGCTGGCACCGGTCGTTGGCCTCGCTAGTTATGAAGCTGATGTACTCGGAGACACATTCCTGGATGGTCTCCTTGGCATCGTCGGAGATCTTTGCATGGGTTGGTAGTATGCGTCGCATTATGCGTATTACGTTGGCTATTGGCATGAACCGGTCTTGCTCTCTCACGTTGCATGTCGCCTCCTGCTCCGACGTGTCGCCGCTCGATTGGTGCTGCTGCTGCTGCTGTTGTTGCCTACCGAGCAGTGTTGTGTCTAATGACATTTGATTAGGATTTATGAGATTTTTTTTTTTTTATAGTAACGAGACTTTATTTTAATATAGCTTAAGTAAAAACATACGTACTTGACGTGAAATAATGTGTTTCCCTTCAATCTGTAGCTAGTTAGCATCTCGATTTATAGAATGATAAGTAAGGACAATTTCTAAGCTTTGCTAGCTATATATACATTCTGTTCCCAAGTCTTTTTATTTTCAAAAATATGCATTTCGCTGTCTTTATTATTATTATTTTTTTTCAAAATATACAATGTGCGACGAAATTTAACTAAGCTAAATAAACTAAAGTACAACTTGAATATTTTTTTATAATCATATATATATAATTGTCCAAAGTTTTTTTTTTTTTTTTTTTTTTTTTGTTGCTGCTCCCTATCTACTTAGGCTCGATTATTTTCATAAGAGAAGTCAAAAGTGTACATTAATAGCAATATTTTGAAAATTTAAAAAGAACTAAGAGGCAAAATTTACTATACTAAATAGGGATGAAGCCATATACAAGGTTGCCTTGAGTTATAGCCCAGAGCAACGTGCACGCAACCCCGTTGAATATGGTTGATCATTAAAAAATTATATGAACTGTTTAGGATTGCCTAAAGCTCAGAGAAACTTGAAATTTAGCTTGAAATCCTGACTCTACCCTCACTGCTACTAAAAGCAAAGCAATTAAGTAGCTTTCCTTTCCAAAAGGCTTCTCCTCTATATATTGATGACCCCACTTGAGTGCTAATAGCTTGCAGTCATTAAAAGGACTAAGAAAACTTGAAATCAAACTTAGTTTTCCAAAGCAAAATTAAATTGGAAAGGTGAAGATAACTAATGGGGATCAGTTGGGAAAAGCAGAACACTTGAAATTGATGATTAACTTCTCTTGACTTCTTTCGCTTTTGTAAACAAGTGGGCTTGTAAAGCAAAAAAACAAAGCTTGGGACCTACGTAAGTGGAGTTACTCGTTGAGAAGAAAAGACAAGTACGTTTATGAGTGTGTGTTTGTGTGGTATAGAAACCGTTCCGTTCAAAAGACATGCAAAGGTCAAAAAAGTCAAAAAAAAAAAGATGACACGTGGGATGGCGCTTCGTGTTACACGTGGCACCTCTCAAGATGGGTCACATATCACTTTTTAAATGGAAACTGTTGGATGGATAGTATATTACATTGAGATGCTGTGTGTGCATGTCAAGGCATGATCTAGGGTTACTCATTTGAAATGTTGAATATATATACAGGGTGGTATATTGGCATACTAAAATAAAGGTGTGGATCAGCACCTCGCATGAGTGACACGTGGTAATCACTCTTCATGCAGAGGTTAATTGGTTTGAACAAAAAAACATGAAACATACCAAACGATCGAGGCATCTAAATAAGTCAAAAATAAAATAAAAACAACCAAGTTGATGGATCACTGGGTTGGGATGGAGTTATTTCGGTAAGAGCTTGAGAGTTCCAGCCTCGCACTCAAGCAAGTTGAGGTTTGGGGTTGCTTAAGAAATCAAAATATAAGAAATAATGAAGAGTTTGGGCTTTGTTGTACCTGACTTATATAAATCTCGAGTTTGGTTAAGGGAGGAGGGACTCATGTTATCCCAATGCAGCCGGAGCTGCTTATTGGTTGGCAATGAAGAGTTTTAAGAGATTTAATATTCATGATATTGTTCTTATAAATATAATAATATCGATATTGTCAATGTATATATGCATGTTGCATGCATGTCCATAATGCGAAGAGGAAACTTTAAAACCCAAGGAATCTAAGTAGTGCTTTGATTTACATGAGTAATTAAGATCTATGGGAAGAATGTATGATATGGATACATATATGTGACTCATCTCGCCCTACACCCATGAAATCAACAATAATGAGAGATCGACCATCTCTACATACAAGTGTGCACACATATACATATGCAACAGTAGTAAAGCCATCGATCTTATGAGAACGATTAATCAAACATATAAAGATGTACGTGCTTATATTGAAAAAGTTTTAAAAAAATGATTAATAAACAAAAACAAAGTTTGATTTTGTTTTGTTATTTTGATCCAATATTTTACGACCATGAGAATAATCAGACTCGCTTAAATATCACGGATATATATATATATATATATATACAAAAAATAATAATAAGCAGATCGATAGAGATGCATGCATGCATGCATTACCAGAGTTGGATTTGGGGAGCCTTTGAAAGCCATTAGAGCCACCACGTTCCATTGATTATCGATGAACAAGAGTTGTAGTAGTAGCAGTAGCAGTAGTAGGTAGGTGTGCTTTGTTTGTGGAGACGAGACTACTAGAGAGGGTACTGTGCTTGGTTTCATGGGCAAGTGGTCTCTACCGTCTATTTATAATGCCCAAAAAGTCCCTTCCACGTGGCACTCGGGCGTTGCAAACGAGAAACTCTTTATAGCCGGTGCCCTTCCTCTTCGTGGTTGGACCAGACCCCACCACTCACCGGCACCAATAGGTTGTCTCTCTTCCCAATTACCACTCATCTTCTATTAATCATGCTTTACCACGCTAGCTTTTACCAGCTTTTGTAGCTACCTATATATGTTTTTTTTTTTTTTTTTCAAATAATGCTAATTTACACATTTGAATTTTAGTACTCCTATAGTTCTACATTATCTAATAGATTGATTTTTTTTTTCTTGTTCCATAATATATATATGTGTCACATCAAGAAATCACTTATGTATTTATAATTTTTTTTACCAATTTTACTCATAATTTAAAGTTACGTCATTAATTTCAATTTGGGGTTTCACATTAATTTTTAAAGCAAAAACTTATGAAAACATGCTATTAATGCGAGGTAATTTATTAGTCTCAATATCTACTCATTCGATTTCTTTATAAATGAATTTTTAGCTATTTTTGAAAGGGTAGTGCTAGGTAAACTCTTTGAGTCCATACTTTCAATTTTTGTATATTTGTAAATCACCTTTTTATTTTCATCTATATTAATTAAACACATAGAATAAAAACATTTTGAAGTCTTTGAGAATTTTAAAAATTATGAAAAAGTCTTTGACGACTTTTTGGGTCCAAACACTTTTTGTTTTTGACTGTTAACGCTTTTTTGACCCGACATCACACATTTTTTACTAGTAATTTATGATACATATATAAATAAAAGACTTAATTACCCTAACCCCTAAAATCAATACAACCACTTTTACCCATTCCGTCGCCGCTTCTCCTCCACCATTTTCACCGCCATAGCCGTCGTCGCCGACTGCCTCCTCGGACCGCCGCTGCCAACCGTCATTATCCCCCAAATATATATATATATATATATATGCGATTAAAACTGAAAAATACAAAAGCTCACAACACAGTTTGTGTTGTTGTCAAGGAATCTTCACCCATTTTGCTAAGTTTCTTCTTTTTTCTAAAAATTGTTGTCTTCTAAAGTGTCTCATGGACGATGAGACATGGAGAAACAAAGATAACAGAGCAACTGTGAGAGATGAGTGTTTGGGGTTTTGGAGAAAAGACAGCTCAAACATAGACTGTGTATGAAGAAAGGCTACATATACTTCACCTCCTCTGCTCTGTAGCTTTGTAGAGAAATCAATTCACTCACCAAAAACAGAGAATCCCAAAAAAACAAAAAGACATGTGAACTGTTGCCAAGACAAAAGCAACAGCCAAGATAACACTTGGTGCATTAGTCGATCCTCATGAAAACAAAATAGCAAAATATGTCGACCCAACAGCTACCCGGTTTCCTGGCCTTCCAGCAAGTTGTTCTCCTACCATAACATCGAATAAGCACCCTACCAAACCCCTTTTCCGTGCTCGCCTACTATAGCATAGACATTAGAGAATAAGAAACTCTCTGCCAGAGAGAGGAGGAGGGGGGGTGGATCGAGGGGATGGATGGTGGATGATGACAACAGAGATGCTATCGGTGGCTGGTGGTCATAGCGGTGTTGGTGGGGATGGTAGTCACAGAGTCGGAGGCAATGATATAGGGTAGATTGTAAAAATAAAAATAAAAATAAATTTATACAAAGGGTATTTAAGTCATTTTAATTGTTTGAGTCTGGAGTCTTCGAGTCCATCTAACACTACCCTTTGAAATATTTCACAGTATTTGTTATTTGATAGTTTCAATACACATTAATTATTTAATTAACTTTTATACCCTTCATAGAAAAATAAAATCTATTAATTACACATTAAAAACTAGTGAATGTAAAAATGGTGGAGTTAAGAGAGATAAATGATGATTTAGTCATTCAAATGTCATTTTCTCATCATCCAAGATAATTAAATGACTTTCTTAAAAACTGTGAACAACCTTAAAACGACACTTATATAGAAACATGAGAAGTAATTTTTAAAGCAAAAACTCGTGAAAATAAGCTATTAATGAGGGGTAATTTAGTCTCAATATCTATCTTTTTAAGACTTTCAATCATCACTTTAATTTTTGTGCACAATCTTAAATATGATAGATAATATGGAACTGAGGGAGTATTAGTTTTCCCTTATTTGGTTCATTTTTACCAATTTACAAGTGCGCTTTACTCATGGAAAAGATTATAGTTTCATGTTTTGTTTAACTTTTAAACTTGCAGGATAATTGCAAATTTTTAAACAATAAAAAATATAAATTGTCATAATATATCTTCCAAACAAGAGAGAGAAATGTGGCACATGTGGGTAATAAAAAGATTATTAATGAGAGGTAATTGTATCCTCAAACTCTTCGAGATAACTCCCCGTCTAAGAAGGTAGGTAGATATATATATCTCTCACTCTTGGATGTGAGTTGAGAGATAATTAACTTACATAAAAGTTTGTTAAGCAAACAAGATTAGTTTTAACTCTTTGCAAGTTATCTACAGAGATTAAGTTTATATTTAAATTGCATGAACAATACTAAACCAAACAAGCCCTATATATAAACTTATAATCAAATTTATCCCTATATATGAAACAAAATCTATATATATATAGCTATAGCTTCATTTATACTTGGAATATAGCGCCGTTTATATGGACATTTGCACAAATATCAATGTACAAATCAAAGAACGTCAATACAGGTTCTCATTTTAAGTGTCTCAACATTAGAACATTTTTGACCTTTAATAGAGGTTTTAAAACCCCTATTAAATAAAGTGTTATTAAATGTCATGTGAAAATGTGTTATGTTTTAATTTTTAATACATGTATTACATAGAGGTTTTTTAAAACTCCTATCAATTATGTACGTACTATTTAATAACACCTCCCTTTAATAGGGGTTTAAAAACTTCTATTAAATATCGAAATATGTTCTAGTGCAAATTCGATCACCTGATCATTAACCATTAATTTTCGGCAGATTGTTTAAATGTTTCAAATGTAAATCCATCAACTGTACGCAAATCTTCAAAAGATATAGGTCCCCTAACATGATTGAGTAATAATCTTGAATAGTAGCGTTCTCTATCTAATGGTGAAACAGTGTACATTCTACCAACTACCTTACGAATATTTTGTCTTCTAGTCCACTGTTTAAGTCTTTGATTCCACCAATATTTTTGTGGAAATTCGTAATATAAGTATTGCCTTGCATCTGAGTCAATAGCATTTTTCTTAAAAAACTCTGTCAACATAGTTTTTGATCTATCACTATCATTTAATATGTCTTCTATAGACTCATCTACATTAAATTGGACTTGTTGATGATTAGGTAAGTGTATTTGTAGTCCAACTACCGAAGGTGAAATTCCATTCAATTGAAATTTGAATATTCTCCACAAAGCTTCTTGAGCACATATCCACCTAGCATTAACAAATTGAGCTATCTCGTCATCTCTACTTGTATGTGTAGATACTCCAAAAGCAACGCGATCTGGACCTTTATAGACATATTTGTACAAATATTTGACGGATTTTATGCTTGAACAAATTTCTACATTTATATGACGGTTATATTTTAAAAGTAAGTAAGAGTTATATGGAACCACCCAACGATTGTCTAAAGTTCTATTACCTATTGTGACTTGTTTTCCATCGTCGCGCCGCCTATATATAGGGTATGAATCATTACCTTGTGACGTAGATGCAGCAAAAGCTTTCGGATATGATTTTGTACATTTATTATTTTTCATACATATTGCGTTAGTGTTTAACGGTCCACATGGGTTATGCATCATATGTTTTGTTACTATAGAATACAACCTAGACTCGGTTAAAGGACATGGAATTTCCGCTCTAACTAAAGAGTCATAATTATCAGGACAATTTAACTTATCACTTTCTTCTAAAATTAGCAACAAATGTGAATGTGGCAATCCCCTCTTTTGAAATTCAATAACATGTACATGAGCTATTACTTTACCTAACACACCTCTAACAAATAAGTCATGTTTCAATTCTTCTAGTTTTGATCGAAAAACTCTAGTTGTTACGTCAGTCTATCTTGAGCCTTTTGTCCAGGTAATAGTTCTCGGGTAATTTCCAACCAATTAGTGTTGCAAGTGATGGTAATAAAAGGTCGGGTTTTCCATACCTCCCGACGATTGCCATTGCATCTTGGTAGCGGTTATACATATCTCTTGATCCAAGATATGATGAGGAAGAATTATTCTTCTACCAATATTACCTTCAAAATAATAAAGTAAAAATATTATAAATTTCAGTAACATAATAAACTTATTTGTAATGAATACATAATATATTAAAATCACATTCATATAAACCTGCAGTTGTTTCTCCCGAATTCGTTGCATCTTGTAAACCTTGATATAGTTCGGAACGAATGATATGTTGGTTTGTCTTTAGATATCGTAACCGCATTGTTTCTATTTTCACATACATGTCTACCACATATTGTTGTAAAAGACGTCCATTGTAATGAAGTAGTGACATGCGTAATGGGCGAAACTAATATGAAAGAAGTTAGTTTTTGTTGAAACAAATTAATTTTTGTAGGAATAAAAGTAATAGTAAAATGCAAGTAATAGTACACGAAGAACATAGGAGTAGTATTGTCTCAAATTGATTCTTTCGTGATTTGAGTTACACAATTCCAAATGCCAACCGTGTTGCCCCAAAGGAAATAACAGAGGATATTGTAAGGGATCGTAGTATGCGGCCGTCGTCAAGCAATGTTACGAAGGCTACCACTTTGAGTTTCTATTATGATATCTCTTTCTCTTAAATCTTCTAAAGAATCATTTCCTATTAGTATTGCCGCAACTTGTGGCGTTGAAGGTAAAGCATGAATATGTCGATTAACCCTTACTTCTTGTATTAGTAGTCTACAGTTCATCACATCCTCACGTCTACCTAATTGACTTAATACTTGAACATAAGGATTGTGTGCATCTAATATTAATTTTAATTTATGTAATAGACTTGGTCGTGTTATGTTTCGCTCTTGATGTCGGTGTTCAATTTCATTTTGAGTGTCATATATATACATTTGTAAGAATCTTGGTCTTGATTCATTTATTGGTAATAAACTGCCTATTCTATGGTAAATAGATCCTTGCGCACGATAAGTAAAGACTCCTTGTCCGCCACTTGCTAAGTTTTCGTCTATATTAACTCCTATAGAGGTGAAGCAAAAAACATGATTATAAGAACGTATGTTTTCTCTAAAATGTTTACCTTCATCAGTTTGATCTATGAATATGTTTATTAATTCTTGTGGATTTTCGGGTGTTGGTAAATTTATTTTTCCATTGGAGCAACACAAATCTAAGGTCTCATGAACAAATAATCTGCTCCACAATATGAACAAATTCTCGGGTTGTTCAAGTATTATAGTTTGGAAGTTGTAATGTGCAGGGAAATTTCTACCACTATTATGCCTATTAGGAAATGGTCTAGCGTTAGAAGAACTTGAACATGGTACTCGACAATTATTAAGCAACGTTAAATTTTGATTGCTTTGCGTAGTAGTAATGGAACCTACATGAAATTAAAATTTGTATACAATTAATAATATTAATAGAAATAGCATAATTTAAAATATAGTAAATGACTGTAACATATAATTACCATCTATTTGGTTGCAAAGTAACCTTGCTTGTTGACGAATACATGATAATCTTAAGGTTCTTGAATGGTTGCCAATGTTACTGGTAGAGGTACCTGTAAAGCAAAAAAATATAAGTTAATCGAGGAAAATAAAATAATTCATTATATTTGGAAAAAAAAATTAATTTAATTGGTACCTTCCATTTCGGAAGACCTTGACCTAGCAATTTGACGAATGTGCGTCAACCTTGAAGCGGTTGTATTATATTTTGCAAAAGTACTTGTAGATGTACCTATAAAATACATAATAATTAACATGGTGTATTATATTAGTAAGAACATATAAAAGAAGTAGAGAATAAATTAATTAAGAATATAATTGTATGTACCTTCTATGGAATTGTAGCGTTGTAAATATCTTTGATGTCGAACATTTCTTTGTTCAATAGTCTCAGGAGTCTCTTGATTTCGTCGAGCTGCAGTAGGTGATCTCTAAATTGAGTTTGACATATTTTGACGTCGTTGCCTTTGAGATAAACGACGACGATTCCGTTGTTCATTCATGGTAGCAGCTATATTATTGAATTGTTGATCAATATTATGAAATGGTCTACATGGAGGAATTTTTTAGATTGTAAAAGTATGTATATCTAACAAAATACTTCAATATTTATTACAATTACTTCTAACAAAATACATTTTATATTTTTTAGATCATAAAATTTTTTAGATCAATGGTTATTATGTGAACTCTTAATTTAGTGGAGACTTTTTGATGTAACTTTATGTCAACAGTTTACCTATTAATGTACCATAAGATAGCCATAGTATTGATATAAACAAAAATCTAAAAAAAAAATGATAGAGTCTAATGTGTTTATCGATGAAGCCCTTTTGTCACTATGGTTATGGAATTATCACGGTTATATATTATTGCAATTCGCTAATTGAATTTGTTCAAAAATGATTGCCTATGGTACTATGCTCTAATATTGCTCTATAAATAAAAAATTTGTTTCAATTTTTGTTCAAAAAAGAATTGGTTGATTTTAGTTTTTTCAAAACAAATCTAATTTAAAGCTTTTCCACTACTTTAGTTAATAAGGTACCCCCAGTATGTTGAGGTTGTTAAATGTGAATCAAATTTGATTTATGGTCTCACAACCAGTTGTTAGAATTCAAATAATGATGATAAACACCTTCCTATGCCCTCTTTCACACACCAAAGTTTTGACACCTAAACTTCCACCTCATCAATCAATTTTTTTTTATTCCTCAAGATAGCTCACATGCTTGAAGAGCTACCATTACTCTCCTCCCAATGCAATCAAACTTCAACTTACATATCATATCATACCATTTTAAAAAAAAATAAAAGACTATTAGTCTTCTCAGACAAATCTGTTTAGTAATTATTCCCCATTGTAGTCATTTTTTAAAGGAAAAAGATAAAAAAATCAGAGGATCTACATTTGCGGAATTGTAGCTGAATGTATAATTTTTGGGACTTGAATTGCTAGGAATCTCAACACCCTTAATTTGATTTATAAAGATATGCTATGCTGCTTCTATTGTGTTAGTTCCAACTGTAAGAGTTGAAATGGAAAATATATTTTTCTTTTAAGGATCAGATATACGTACATCATGCATGGGTGGAGAAGTGATTAGTAGTAGAATTGATGAAATTGAGATAAGAGAGGTAATGGGGTGATGACCCTACATGATCAAATCAAAGGGAAGTATGTGCAAATACATGTCTGCATTGAACACGCACAATATGAATATCAAGCAATATGATGGCCTACATAAAGCATATCAGAAAAGGTCATTTTCTTTCCTATACTGGATAGGGAACACAACTCGCTAATTAGGTCTCTTAAGATAAATGGGTAGAGCATTAAATTTGCACTCGCTAAAGAAGCACAAAGATAATTTATAAACAAAGATTTCAAGTATGAGCAACCCCCAAAAAAAGGAAGGTCTATGTTGAACAAAGGTGGAAAATAGTAGTAACAAAGCGAAGCTAGTATACATGCATACGTAAATCCACACTTATGAATGACATGAAAGAGATTAAACTTGGGGTGGCAAGCAAAGTTGCTTACATTCAAAGATCCAAAAATGTTAATGAAATTTAAAGCTTACATATCATGACTACGAGATATTCATTAATCGTAGTAGGTGGTGCGGTTAATCATAATTAATAATCATAAATCATAGTAATGCTTATAAACCACCCCTGAATTAAGAAAACGATTGACAAAACTTGCAAGTAATCTTTATAGATAGGCTTACACTCGCCCCATTTTGAATAGAGCAGGATCAGTTGAGGGCCTAAGCTTGTTGATCAATATTATGAAATGGTCTACATGGAGGAATTTTTTAGATTGTAAAAGTATGTATATCTAACAAAATACTTCAAAATTTATTAAAGAAATGAAGAAGATAATCAACCGAATAGGAAAAAATTAAAATTATACACTTACCTCACCTATTGTAGCGTCGTCAACTCTGAGATTCACCGAACTCTGCGTTGTCACTGTAAGTCCTCTCTATCTCTCTCGATCAATTTAAACTTCTAGGGTAATTGCAAAAAAATAGCATGAAAACTCGATCGGATCCGAGAATTATCCGATTCGAGAAGAAAGAACCAATGAAATCGTTGTTTGTATTGAAATATGTGGTGGAATCCACGCTGATTTGATTTGTTTTTGGGTTTTTGACAAATTTTTTTTAGATTGATTGGCAAGGCCAGAAATTGTTGGAGCAGTTGATGCAGATCAATCTGAAAAAAAAAAGGGGAAATAAGTAGAAGAGGAAAAGATACAATAAGTTACCGTTCCATCAAAAGTGGATATAAAGGATTCAATAAAAAAAACCAGTTTTAGAAACTCTCAAATAAAATCGCTAAATATGTGGGATTCAAAAAAAATAATCAGTTTTTGACGTTGTTGTAGATTCAAAATTTTTTTTTTTTTGATGAAAAATGACGGGAAAAAAATCAGTTATGGTTCAAAAATCGCTAAATATTTTTTTTTATTGTTCGGATAGCTAAATATGTCCTACAATTAGACGAAAAATCGCAACTTACCAACTCAAATTCAGTATCAAAGTTCAAACCCTCCTAAACCCCCAATTCAGCATTGTCGGAAAATAAAAAAATAATAAAAAAAAAAACCTAGAATGGACCTGTCGTCTGAGGAAGAGGTGGAAGAGGTGTGGCCGTTGGGGATCTTGATCGCTTTGAAGACGGCGGCCGCGACGCGACGATGAAGAAGACGGATCTAATGAAGAAGATGAAGAAGAAGAAATCGAAGACGATGCAGTGTGGCCGCCGTTGCGATGTCTTCTTCTGCGCTTAGATCGCGAATCGGGGAAGAGGAATCTGATGAAGAAGACGAATCGGCGAATCGGCGAATCGGCGAAGAGGACTCTGGTTTAGTCCCTGTTCTTTCGGCGAATCGGCGAAGACGGCAAACGCGACGCGAAGATGAAGAAGAAGAACTCGCGGATGTGGTCGACATTGAAGAACTCGCGCGGATGTGGTGGCCATTGAAGAACTCGCGCGGATGTGGTGGCCGAACTCGCGCGGATGTGGTGGCCATTGAAGAACGCCATTGAAGAACGCCATTGAGAACTCGCGGATGAGAAACCGCAAAGTGAAAATTTTTTTGGTCTGAAACAGCCGATTAAAGTTTTGTAATTATTCACTTACCAAAATATCCTTATATTGATTTGTTTTCATTTAAGGTAATAAGGGTATACTTGGAATTTTTAGCCAAAAAGGCTTCACGGTTAACCGTTTGGGGATTGCTATTATAATAGTATAGATTAATTATAAATGCACACATAATAGATAATTATATTTTAAAACAAAAAAAACACAAATGTATAAATATCTATTTTTCGTTTTTCAAAAATATGGGGGATGAATGTATCTTAAAATAATAAATAACACAAATATATAAATATCTTAAAATAAAAAATAAAAAATTAAGAAAATTTTAAAAATGAAATGGTAGAAGGAGAGAGCTTGTGAAATATTCTCTCTCCTTCAACTTTTATATATATATAAATGGGCGCAGTCTTTCGCCTCCCACATTTAATACCTCAGTTTTAGAGAGGCAGGGTTGCACATTCCTCCCATTTTTTTTTCATTTGAATTCATCGTAAAATATCAGGGGATAAATTGGTCATTTTCTGCACCAAAACGGTTGACTTGGTCAATTTGGAGGGCGTTGGTTCCCGCTCAATCGAACCGGCGCGCTCCCCACCGTGAAAGGCTATAATAGGAAATTTGAAAATACGCGCCTCCTACGAACAGCCGTATCTACACTTATTTATATACACACTTGAAATACGTGGTATTCATATATTTGCATTCACGTACGTACGTACACTCTGCTACAAATCAAAAATCAAGGTAAATTTCTTCGCTTTTTTTTTTTATCGCTCTCTCGATCCCTCTATTTCTCAAAGTACTACATTTGACATGTACGCATAACAACATATCAACGTACAATATGCTCACACGAATAGTCTTAGTTCACCTTAGACTATAAACTTACTCATGCACATTTTGTTATGACTACATAATAATGTTGCATTCTCTACATTGTGATAATTAAACAGGGAATTAATAGCGAGAGTTGATCAAGATCGATGGCGAAGAAGTCGTTGTTCGGCCCTGGAATCATAGCGGGCATATTGGTGGTGGTTGCTATTCTTGTTCTGCTTCCGTTGTTGATTCCATCCTCTTCTATGCATCCTCCACCGTTATCGTTACTGCTCCTTTTTCCAGTCCTGTTGTTTCTCATACTGCTCTTGCTCTCCCGTGCCACCAAATAAATAAGTATTTATACATTCTACATATCTGTAAGACTATAATATTATGTAAGTTTTCATAATAAGTTAAAAGATTGTTTGATTCATATGTATTGACAATATATATATATATATATAGTTGATTAACTCTCCTTAATTAAGGTATAAATGATGGAAAATGCTACAATGACCTCAAAAGTGCCCGCTCACGGGACGCACATTAATTGAACTCTCGACCGGAGTCCTTTACACCGAGATTTACGTATATTATATCTACATCTTAAAATGCGCATGGATGACTCAAATATGTAGTATAATGCGTGTTCTTCGTGATGTCATTTTAGCAAGATCATCATATCATACATTTTTTGTAACAACAATAATATTACCATCACATTTAATTAGTAACGACGTTGCTTTTTTTGGTGACTTTTTAAAATCACTTATGGATGGTGATTTAAATTTTCACCATTAAATTTAGATTACATTTACGGCCTTTGAAATGTGCACAATAAATTTCGTAATTAAATTTTAAAATCACTAGCCACCCATAATGTTTTTCTCAATTGCCATGATAGAATATCATTGTTGATTTGATGGTGAGGGATATTGTCATATTGATCAAGTGATTAAGTGAACGTCATTGCACCGACACAAAATGACACGTGGATGCCAAATGTCACGTGCCATCCACGCATGACAACAAAACTAGATTCCCACCCATTATTAAACATATCGTTATCATGCATGTTAAAGCGTCCAATCTTATACATAACGTCAAGACATGCATGTTAATTCTCCTCCACCATTGAATACAAGATAACATATTGCATCACATGCAACACGTACCACCTATTATTGTACACCATATAGCTAGTTTTCAAGATTTAGTTCTTGAGACTAGCTAGATTTCTTTCCTCTCTATTTCATCATTATCAAATTCATCAAGCCAAGGTTTCAAAGATGTTTGCAAAGCAATTTTTCATTGTATTGACACTACTACTTTCACTAGGTTTATTACAAATGAGTAGTAGTGATGAAGATGGTGTTGATGCACAAAATAAGTGCCTCAACTGCACTGACTGCCTCTACCCTTGCTACACCGCGCCGCCGTCCGCGCCGACGATTTACCCTATCATCGGACCCCACCTCCGCCACAGGTTCCCCCGTCGCCATTGCCGCCACCTTCGCCTGCTTCGCCGCCTCCGCCTGACATTATTAATTGTCCTCCACCACCACCACCAAAACCTATTATTATCGAGTGTCCTCCCCCGCCGCCGAGGCCGCCTAAGCCTGATTGTTGTGAGCAGCCAGCACAGCCACCACCACCATCTTTATACCCTCCACCACCACCACCACCACCATCAAAACCTCCTATTATCGAGTGTCCTCCCCCGCCGCCGATGCCGCCATCATCTTTATACCCTCCACCACCACCACCATCTTTATACCCTCCACCACCATCACCACCACCTCCCTCGCCGCCGATGCTGCCGCCATTTTTATACCCTCCACCAGGGGAGCCATCAGCTTCACCGCCATTGTCTTTGGGTGTAGTCTTATTTGTGTTTGAAGGGCTAGTGCTCTTCATCAACTTCTTCTACTTTCATGTTTGTTAATTAGATTGTATATATATAGGTAATTAGGAATTTGGATTAACTAATTAGTTTAATTGTGCTTGGGACTCTTTGTTTGTGTCTCTCTTTTATAATTCTTCGTGTTAATTAATTATGTTTCGATCTCTTTAACTAATGTTATTAATTAATCTTAAAATTGATCCAGAGATTTATCATTTTCTATGATTTATTTATTTATTTATGTGTATATGTGAAACTGTGCATGTGGTCCTTTTTAGTTAATTAATTACAACACTAATGGAGTATTCAAAACATGTTTTTTTCTCAACTAACTAAAGCTACATTTAAGTTTGGTATATATATATAACACATTTAGCTTAGAGAGTTGTGTAGTTGTATAGTTTCTCTCAAGTCTATCAAGCCCATAAGAAATTTAAATGTCATTTACAAAGCTTTTCTTAGTTGTAATCACCATATTATCAGTTAAGCCGCAGTCGATTTGCCCGCCGATATATGCGACGTCGCAGACTTCCATCTCCGGCAGAACAGCCGGTGGTGCCGTGTGGTGAGCAGTACCTGCAGCCACCATATGATGATCTTCCTGGCTATGGGTACTACTCGGGCACACCAGGTGTGGCCATCAGTGGTACACTCTACTACATGTTTACAAATGATCATGCGTACGTAGTTTTGGATGCTACAGTGGTGAATAGAGTTGGTGGGGGGTTGTCAATTTATTCCTATATATATAGTTACATGTCCTACTGGTTGTGTTTCTTGTAACAGAGCAAAGTTAGATATGTTTTTGGTGGTCACGGTATGTAACAAGTTATTTCATCTCTGGTGAAATCAACGAGACATTACTTATCAAAAGACAAGGTTTACTGATTTGGGGAAGGTTCGACTCTTGTATTGAAGTAGCCAAAAAAATCAATTTGATGGACTTTGAGAAACTAATCGACACATGGCGTCTCTGGTGAAATGGTAAGAGGCATCACTTGCTAAAAGAAAAAGTTTGAAAAGTCGTGAGTTACTACCACTTAAGTCTCAAAAAAGAAAAAAAAAAAAAAGTGATTCAAATAGGTAACCGAATCAATAATGAAAATGGAAATGATGCAAATAGTAACTTAACGTATAACAAAGAATCTTGTTCTCAAGATTATTTGGTGAAGAGAAAATCAAAATTGGTTAGTTTCCAATAGGCCTCAACTATAGCTAAGGAACATTCCCCAACATGTCTTTCCAATACGTATTGTTCATAATTCTAAACCTTCATATATAAAATTGGCTTATGTATATATATATATATATATATGAACACATACATTAAACTCAAACTATAGTGTAAAAAAAAAAAAAACAATGTCCCCCATGAAGGTTTTCTTAGTAGTACTAACACTGGTATTAGTATGGCTATCACTCACGCCTAGTAGCAGAGCAAGAATAGTGAGGAAGGAGGACATAGGCGAAGGCGGAGGCGACAATTCGACCATGCCGGAATCACCAACCTTGCCAGGACCACCGCCAACTTCTCCAACTTTCCCAGCACCGCCTCCGCAGGCTCCAATTCAAGTGCTGCCCGACAGTCCGACCGATTGTCCACGGGGAGACGATGATTGCTGCGACTTTGAACTGTCGCCGCCTCATCCTGGCATGGATTACTACCCAGGAACTGATGACGAATGCTCGGCTTCACCTCCTGTGAACATCAACAGTCTCTTCCTCTACTGCTCAGTCCTGGTGTGGGCATTGGTGATACATACTTACAGATGTGTGCTGTGTGTGTGATGGGGTTGCTCTAACTAGTTTTTTCTCACTTTCTCCTTAGTTTTGTCTTGCTGGTTTGAGTTTTTTTTGTGATAGAGATTGGCTTCTCTCTCTTTGTGTGTGTGTGTGTGTGTCTGCTAATGCCTTAAACTTGCTGAGATTTTTGTGATAAGTGCCTAGTGGAGTAGTGTTAAGAGATTCTTTTCATGGTCATTTATGTAATCCTACTGTTCTTCTTTACTAAGAACATGTAGTAGTACACCTCATGTCGTCGCATTAGCCTCGAATCGCATGAAACACGCAATTTACGGCTTTTTTGACAACATGAATTAATATAAATATAACACACATATGCTTAGAGGCGCCACAATTATGATCCAACGTTCCTTGAGTCCAAGATCAGTCAGGGCAAAGCTAGTCTTAAATGGAACCTAGGTTCAACTCTGGTCAATGTATAGACATCTTTACTTCATTACATGAAGAAAAATGTCAAAAGCAGTGGGACCATCAGCTTGCTAATACATAGCTTTATCAATGTCACACCAAGATATGTGGCAATAGCTTTTGAGATGAAGCTCAAATTCTATTGTCTTATTAATGTCAAATTAGAAGAAAGAACAGAAGAAGTTGTCTCACAAAGTAATTAACCAAAATAATAAGTTTGAAGACGCCTCAACTCTAATATCTACTCTCTTAAACCTTTTGGTTTTCTACATCTTTTCATGGTGAATTCAAGTTTTTGGAAGTTTCGAAGGTGTTCTAGGCTCTAACTATACATAGTTTGCTTCCCCCAACTCTTTCACTCGCCGAATTCCACCAAAAAAATGTCCACTGCGAAGCTTTTTTCCTTTCTAATGATACTATTATCGGTGTGGCTATCAATCGCCAGCAGCAGTGGTGCACGGACAGTGAGGAAGGAGGGTACCGGGGAAGATGGCAACAAAGTTTCATCCACAAAAGAGTGTCTCAACTGCTCAGCTGTGTCAGCTGCGGAGTCGATTTACCCAATTTATGGTGCACCTCCTCCGCCTCTGCCTCCCGCTCAACAGCTGCCCGGTCAGGTGAATTGTACACCAACACCAGTGGTGGTTCCGTGCTGCCAGCAGAACCTACCGCCGTATACTCCTCCTCTCTACGGGTACTACCCACCCCCTTACTACTACTCGGCTTCCCCACCTGTGATCATCGACTCTCTCTACTACTGCTGCTGCTGCTGCGCAATCTTGATGTGGCTATTAGTGTTCCATGATTATTAATCATGTGTGTGTTTGCGTCGGTAAGGGTACTCTGGACTGTTTCTTTCTAGTTGTCTCCTGCTGGTTGTGTTTAATCTAATAGATCGTCTCTAAAATAAGTGACTGCAGTCATAGAGTTCTATAGGTGTTGTTAGTAATCATGCATGTAATCTTGCTTTCTTCTTCTGCTTCTTCAAGGGTTAGAGATGATAATGTCTGATTTACATGGACAAAACCATAGCAATACCATCTGTTTGCTAATGTGTTATTGTGAATGTCATTATGGGACATGTGGTTAGTGGCTTTTGAGGCAGGGTTTCCAATTCAAATTTGTCTTATCCTATCACAAAACAACAATCTTGTCATTCAAGTTCAACTAATAAACCAAGAGAAGAAATTATCCAAAACAGAAACTAAATCATAGAAGAGAAGATTAACAAAGTCCCCAAGTCTCATCGACAGAAATTTGTGAGACCTATTGGCGATGCAGTACGTGTGGAGCCATTTCTAAACATTTTTCAACTATCTAAATAGTTCAAATGTAGGATTAGAGTTGGATTATCATTCTATTTCTTAAAATACTTTGAGTAACTCGGAGTTTTATTTTAGACCCGCATGTGATTAGGAGTTTTTACTTTTAGGCAACAGTTTTTATGCGATTAGGATTTGTTACTCTATTCAATTTTCATCACTTTATTTTGGTGGTTTTTTGAAGTTGACAAGGACTTCAAGTTCTTAATTCTATTAGGAGTTTTGAGTCATTAGTTATACGCGCATGCTTAGGGTGTATCTTGAAGTATGTTTACAATTAGTGTGAGAAACATTTCGGAGTTTTCTACGTCTTTGCTCTTTCCTGGACCCTCTTAATTCTCCATTTTGTTGGTATTAGAGGCAACTTTGTGAACTCTTTCATTGCCCTCCGCCCTTCTTTATTCTCCTTATAGTTCTCTTTCTTCAGTCTTCTTCTGCACCTACTGGTGTTTAAATTGTAAAAGTTTTCCATCTATAGAAACTTCCTCGGAACAGAGTTTTCAATGTTTTCTATCTATAGATTCTATACTTAACAGAACTCGCTAAAAGCCTTTTTTTGTCATAGCTCTTTGTTGTCATACATGATACTATAATTTTCATGGTAATCATCAAAATAGATTCTATACTTAAACTTATTGTCCAACATGTAAGATATAATAGAACTTCAATTCAAATTCCTTTGCCACGCATCTTTTACTAGATCGATATCCATTTACGACGTAGAGGTTACTTAAGAGGATGTTCAAACCAACTTATGGTTAGTAGTAGTTCAAAATCTACATTCACTTAATTTACATTTCATTCAAGAACTCAATTACAAAAATCAAACTTGGCAGTATAACAAGACAATCCGCAACCCAACCGATTAACCAAACTAAACAATCCCCGCATTGCGGCATTTCATCAAACACTTCTCCGCCAAATCAAATTACACCAACACCCATTAAACTAAAGCACCTAAACAACATTATAACTCAATGAACAACTACAATCAACCATTTCAATTCAAAGTATACACTAATACACATCTCATCATCACCAATTAAATTCTACAACAACAACCGCGTAAACAAACTAAACAATCCCTGCATTGCGGCATTTCATCATACAATTCGCCACCAAATCAATTTAGGCCACCACCCATTTAACTAAATCACCTAAAAAACATCATAATTCAATGAGCAACTACAATTAACCATTTCAATTCATGGTATACACTAATATACACTTCAATTAACAACAAATCAATTCTATAAGAATAAAGATGCAAACTTTATATCCAAATCCAACCAAACAAGCCAAGAAACTCAAAGCCCACAATCCCCGCATTGCGGCATTTCATCAAACACTTCGCCAGCAAAACCCATTAAAATAAAGCACCTAAACAACATTATAACTAAATGAGCAACTACAATTAACCATTTCAATTCAAAGTATACACTAATACGCATCTCATCATTATCAATTCAATTCACAACAAATCAATTCTACAACAACAACAACAACAATAAAGATGCAAACTTTATATCCAAATCCAACCAAAGAGGCCAAGAAACTCAAAGCACTTGCCTATCGGCGGCCTCGGCGACAATGGGCAACCGCGGCAACTGCCCCGCCAAACAAGAACCAGACCCATAAACCAAGCACACCAACAGGAACAGAAACACAGTGCTATCCAAGCTAGTCACCAAATCCAGCCCAACCCCATCTCTAGGATTGAAACTCCTCTCCAACAAATCAGGGAAGATCAAGAGCACATCAAGCACAATGGCTTGCATAGTATTGAACCTCACATACTTGCTGAAATTGGGGTTTCTCACAACAACAAAGTAGAGTGTGAGGAACACCAAGAACCCATTAAAGGGGAAGCTTTTGAAGACCCGGATTGCTGGGAACAGAGGGCGTAGGAGGGATTGGAGAGGCGTGAATTGGGTGAGGACGTACTTGCCGTATTGGATTCCGTCGAAGAATGGGTAGAAGTAACAGACGGCTGAGATGATTCGGTCTGGGGGGTCGGCTGAGTCGCTGCCGTTGGATTGGGATGAGATGGGTCTTCGAGATTTGGTGGATGTCGAGATGGGCCTTCTGGGTTTTGAGAGATTTGAGAGAGTGGAGTGTTTGAAGGGTGTGAGAGAGGAGGTGAGGAGAGCAGCCATGGCCATGTTTTGGTTGTCAAGTGTTGAAGAGATAGAACAAAGAGGAGCTGATAGACCTTGAGAGGTGCACTTTGGATGATTATGATTTTTTTTTTTTTTTTTTTTTGAGTTTCTCGAGTGGTCTTCGACGCCAACTGCACGGATTAATCTACACACGGACACTATCAAAACTCGTATTAGAGACGACTCTCCCAACCGTCAGTTATCAGTTGTCAGTTGGCCAGAAGTTAGAGCCAGACAAGTCAGAACCATTTTTTTTTTTTGTTTTGGAATGACAATCGAGTGAGGCTTGCACGTCAGAGCCTCGTAAGTGCAAGGTCAGTTTGGTGCCCCAACTCGGTATTCAATGTATGTTACTCTCGCATTTCTCTTATGGTATAGTAAACTATACTATTAGATGAATAAAGGAGCAATTGGTTGGTGTAGTCTCATTTTTGGTACGTAGATAAAGGGTATAATGGTTTCGAAACTAATCGATTTTATCGAAGTGTTTTGAAATTGTTCGTACGAAAGTTGCTATCGATACTAAGATTTGAGTCATGAGTTCAGAGAGCGTGTGGTTGTTGCAAAAAAACTAGTGGTGTTGTCAAAAAGCGTTATATTGTTGGTAAGAAAGATGTTATCATACGCCTAAAATCAAGTCATGAGTTCAGGTCATGAAATTATTTGCAACGAGATTGAACGATGAATTCGAGTCGTGTAGTTGTCGCATGTAATTCATGGTGCTGTCATAAAGTGATATATGATGCAAATCTTAGTTCCTAGCTAGTGCTAGTAACAAAATCAAAGAGAGGGCTTAATTAGTCACCCTTAAAAAACTCATATATAACTGTTGATTTTATCTGCTCTTATTCTTTTTTCACTTCCCTAATCATCGTGACCCTTTACAATTAAAAAAAAATGTCACATTAATTTATTTTTGGTTCATGATTCAATAATTGTATCATTGTAATATAAAAAAAAAACATTGTAATATCTAAAAACAAACTATATATACCCATCACAGAAATCGAATTACATATCATGCAAATCATAGCCAAATTTATTAGTCCAAAGAATGTAATAAATAGAAAATGTGTAACACTCAAAACATATAAAAATTTATATGCGTACAACGGACAACCATATATATTGATCTCATCGAGATACAAATATAAGGTAAGATCTAGATCGAACGGGAGAGATGCATGCATGCGACGGTTTGATTTAAAGCGCCAAAGCGCCCAACACAACCAACAACCCGCTCATAACCACTCCAACATCGAACCGGGTCGACCCGGACTCGTCGTTGTTCGGACTTTGCACGGTTTCCGGGGCGGATCCTCCCGGGCTAAGACCCGGCGACCCGTCCGAAGGGAAAACACCCGGCACCGGCCCCTCCGTCGGCGCGGATGCACTCGACGGGACCGGTGCTCCCATCGGTGCTTCACTAGGCGTCGCGGAAGTAGCGGGTACCGGAGCAAGCTCCGGTGGTGACACCGGGGTTGTCATCGGTGGTGCAGTGGCCTTGGACGTGGGCGGGGATGCGGGTGGGGATGATACATTGTTAACCGATGGCGAAACGGCCGGGGCTATGGATGGCGCCGCGGCGGGGGAGGGGGATGGGGGATGAGGATTAGTAGTTGGAGAAATGGATGGGGATGGAGTGGGGGAATTAGTCGTGGGAGAGGCGGTCGGAGACGGGTGAGGAGACGGCCTCGGAGAGGCTTTGGCGATGTAGGAGGGGGACGGAGACGGAGACGGAGACGGAGATTGCGCCGTGGAGGAGTGGGGGAGGCACAAGAAGAGGAGAGCAAGTAGTAGTTTGAAGTGAGACATTGTTGAATCAATAGAATTTCCTTAACAAGTGAGAATGAAATTCAATATATGGTGCGAGTGGTTCATAATACAAGAGAAATATATATTTATATGTATATATAGTTGTGAAGAGAAGATTGAGTGAGCAAAGGTGGTGATGTTAATTTGTTTGATATGGCAAACGTTGTGTTGTTTTGGTTCGAAAGAAAATAAAGCAAAAAGAGACCGTTGAAGGGTTGGGGGCGCCTGGGACCAACTCTTGGAAACTAGCCGTTTTAGTTGGAAGTATATGCATGGCCGTGGCACCGCTCCAAAGGTTCTGCTTTTTTTTTTTTTTTTTTTTTTTTTTTTTTTCTTTTTTTGGCCGTTTAAATCACTCGATATTCATATTATTCAACTAGTTCAGATTTGATTTAAGTCATGCACTATATAAGTGGAATGTGGAAGGGCTCTTAAGTTCCAATGTTGATATGTTGATATTTTCATTTTCAAAACTCAAACTCGAGCCATTGATTGAGGGACAATAATTAACTCAATTTCAGTTGTGTGAACCAACTGTTGGTTCGATGGTTCTAGTTCTTTTTTTTGGTCTAAACGATGCTGGTAGTATTTCCCTTTTCTTTTTTTTGGTCAAGACCGCTCGATATTTGGACTAAATCAACTACTCGCTCAAGCGGGGCGGACCCAAGGGTTGGTGGTGACTCAAACTCCTCTATGGATTGGACCCAAACCCCACCTCTATTTGCATATGTGAGTCTAAACACTTATATATAATAGACTCAATAGAAACCGTAGAAACCGGGTTACACCCAACCCCTATTTTCGATTTCAATCTGCACAACTATTTTAGTAATTATATTATATTATATAAGAGATAACAAAAGTTTCCATTAGTTTTGAGTTTTTAATTTCACAAAGAGATTTTTTGCTATAAAAAATATAATCAATAGTATTCCATGTGTCGCTTCTAGAGTTTATACATGTAAGAGTTATTTGATAAAATAATAGATGGACTCACTTCAAGTGATCTTATTAACATATCATGCACTATGGGTTTTAAAATTTTGTGATTTAAAGAACTTGAGGGAATATATAAAAAAATTTATTCTAAGTTCTAAGGACCCCGAGAAGAGATCAAGAGGCATCAGCTCTTCAAAGATATAAATTGGGCTTTGATTAAATCGGTTAGGCCTCGGGAGGTCCCGAAAGACTTACGAAGGATCAGGAACAAATATCCGTTGCCCAAGTCCAATAAGCAAGCGAGGCGCCACACATTATATAATATAAATAAGTTAGAAAGACAAAATCTAATCTTTAAGAGTAGAGACAGTGAGAGAGCTAGAGATAGGGATGGTCTAGTTTTCTTCATTAATGTACTGATCAAAGAATACTAATCACTACTATTGTATATCTTGATCTGTATTCAATCTCCATTTGGAGATTAATCAAAGAAAATTTTTGGTTAGAGCAAATACCAGATTGTTGGACGAGTGAAAGGTCTCTTGATCAACCTTAATCAATTTGCTAATATGTGAATCGTTATGGCTTCTCTGTGAGTGTTCATGGTCATATAACCTGCACTTTTTCACATCCAAAAATGGTGACTATATAATTCTACATCAATCAAAAAGGACATTCATTATATAATCAATGGCAAAAGTGTAAATTAATCTTTTGTTATAGTGTGCGAAAAGGTCTTTTGGTGTTAATTAAGTTGGAAACAATATCGTTAAAGTTGGTTAATCAACCTCCAATATGGAATTGGTGCGGTGGTGAAGTTACTGAGTGTTTGATGACCAACAGGGCATAGGATCGAGTTTTACCATCCAACTTCAAATATGTTGGTTTCTCTTGGGTCATGAGGTTGGAAGAATAGTCGAGCGGCCATAAGTACTTGGGAGGGACCGAAAAAAAGTTTTAGACTCCCACAACTTGTAAATCCTAAACCAACTGTGATTGTTACATAAACACTCACTCCTAGGCCTAAACCATAAGTTCTCAATAAATCAAAAGTTTAGACCACCCAAAATTATTTCAAGTCCACCTATCTCTCTTTCAATAACAATTTCTTCTTTCTTAGATTTTCAAGATTAGTTTCTTGAATGCAAGAAAACCATTTGATGGTCACTTGTTCTTGGCAATTTGATTTTCAAGATTAGCTTCTTGAATGCAAGAAACCATTTGAGGCTCTAAAGACATTGATCAACTCTCAGCTCACAAGTGACAGCAATGAATTCAGGATATGATAATCCTAATCCTTATGACAACCTCCTCGACGACGAGGGTATCGCGAACAAGACCGTTCTTTTCGTCGGAGAACTGGAGTATTCGACAACTGATGCTCAGATTGAGGAGCAAGTGCAGAATTATGGAGCAACAGATTATGAGGTGAGGTTCTTTACAGATGTATTAAATGGAAAATCAATAGGACATTGCAAGGTGAGGTTCCGAGACGCAGATCATGCAAAGGCTTGCATGGAAGGAATGAATGGGCATGTGTTCAATGGCAAGCCCTGCACTGTATCTTTCGAGCAGCCCGAGAGTCTTCGGAGAAAAATCGAGGACCTAAAGAGGGAATGGTATTTGTACAATTCGAGTTTGAATCCATCTTTTCCCGGTAGAAATACCGATGAGGGACTACGCCGCCCTCTAGTTCCTCCTACTCATCAAATGATTCGCAATGCCGGATTTCCTAGCATGATGAGGCCTCACATGAATCCATCTTTTCTTGGTCGCGGCGAGGCTGGGAGGTTGATGGGTGTGATGCCACCACCATACGGCGATCCGACGCCAAGAAACTGGCATTTCCAAGAAATGAATCCAATGCTGCCTAATGCCAGAATGGTAGGAATGAACCCTCTTGTTCCATGGTATCCATGGTATCAATGGTATCCCAATGTAGCTAATGCCAGCATTCTTGGTCCGCGGCCTGGTGCGATGCCTGGGAGTTGGATCAACAGTAGGCCGCCGGTGGTATTTGGCGGTTCGATGCAAGGAAATGTGCAATATGAAGCAATGCATCCAAGACATGGGAGGGAGAGTTATGGAGAGGTTGATGAGGATACAAGGCTTTCAGGGAGAGGTGCAGATTATGATGATCCTAGACAATCTAGGAGAAGGCATGGCTATGAGATGCATAGAGGAGAGGGTAGTAGGTGTTCTCGGAGAAGTGGAGATTACGATCGTGAACGCTCTAAGAGAAGGCGACGCCATGAGACGTATGTAGAGGGCGACAGGCATTCTCGGACAAGTGCAGAACATGATCATGGAGACTCTAGGAGAAGGCATAGCGATGATGAGTCGTCTGAAACAGCGTATTCTCGGAAGGAGCGCATGAGAAGCAGAGAGGACGGTAGGGCAAGAAATGGGCTGAGGACATCTAGTAATCGAGACGGCAAGTCGCGAAGGTCACACTAGAAAAGGAAGCCGTCGAGGTTAAACAGTACTGATGAGCACATGAAGAAGAAGAAGAAGAAATAGAACACAAGGAAACATATATTGTAGCTCAGAATTCAGAAAGCTATTGAAGAGTGTGACTTGTGAAGTTGTGATTCCTATGAATATGATCAGATACATGTTTAAGAAGGCAACAACACAAAGCATTCCAAGTCAATGTTATCATCTTATTAAGCTGCAAATAATGATACATACAACTAAATTCCTACAACTCACATTGCCAAGCTTTTTTCCTGGGCTGCTGCATGTAGTTAAAAATGCAGAAACAAGAAGCAAAGATCGATCGTTATGCGGCTATGGCTTCGATATGAAGTTATGCTGCAGGCTCATACAAAAGCACATATATTCTTCCATAAAAACACTGCATTTAGTCTTTTCAAATGGTCCTAACAGAACTGTGTTTTTTTGGATACTTGATCTATAACATCCAAAGTTGTAACAACTAACTACTACGGTAAAAGTAAAGTTCACAAAAAAAGAATGTAATCCAATAGTATTTCAAATATTGCTGCAAAAGTAGAAGAGTATAGTCAACTTGTGAACTAAATTTGACTACTCCAGACTCCCTCCGAGTCGGCTTGTATTGAAGGTTAAGAGCTCCTAGCAGCCAGCGTCTTCATACGTAAGACTCCAACTCAAGTCATAACTTAATGAACCCGAATGCGGAGCTACTCGAGCCTTCCAACCAACAGTTTGTTATATGATTCTTCTTCAGTGGGGGTTAGATTAATGTAGCGTTTGATGGGCCAAAGGCCCAATTCTATTTTAACAGTCTATTCATCCAAGCCCATGACCCAAGCCCATTTATCGAACCTGAAAATCTCTCTCTCTCTCTCTCTCTCTATCTTTCCAGAAATTAGGGTTTCGTAGAGACTCCAAACTCTCTTTGTCTTGTCTCTCTCTCTCTCACACGCACAACTACAAATCTCTGATCGTTCTTCGCTAATAAGAATCAGAGACATCGAAATACACAAATTCGCAATCCTCAATGTCCGAAACCCTAATTTTCCCTCTCTGAAGCCCTAATTCGAGCGTCAAAATCAAGTCTTGGTTCTTGTTCTTGTTCTTCTTGAATTTCGCAATGGACGAAGGCGATGGCGGAGACCGCCATGAAGCGATCTCTGCAGTGGCCGACGAGGGGTTTCTCGGTGAGGAAGACGACGACTACGAAGACCTCTACAACGACGTCAATGTCGGCGAAGGGTTCCTCCAAACCCTCCGCGTCAACAACAACAACAACAACAACAACAAAGAAACCCTAGCTTACCGAAACAACAACAACAACAACAACAACAACGATATAGAGTCCGTTGTGGAATCGACTGCGGTTTCGGTTTCGATTCCGGGTGTTGGAGGGGAACTGAAGGTGGAGAAGGATATGGGCGGTGTTGGTGTGGGTGTGAGAATGGAAGGTCATCAGGAATTAGGGTTTAGAGGGCCAGGTGCGGTTCATGGAGGTGGTGGTGGCGGTGGGGGGATGAGAGTTGAATTAGGGCAGTCTTCGGTGAAGGCGGTGGAGGTTGAGAGGATTGAGAGGCAAGTTTCAGTTGTGCAGGACAATATCGGGGCGCAGCAACAATTAGGGCAAGTGCAACAGCAAAATCATGGTGTGGGTAATGAAGGGTATGGAAGGCAAGGTGGTGGTGGTGGTGGTGGTGGTGGTGGTTGTGTTGGCGGGGGCGTCGGCATTGTTGGCAGTGGCGGTGGCGGCAATGTTGGAGGAGGGCATGGTGTGGTGGGGAATGTGAGCATTAATGGTGTTGGTGTTGGTGTTGGTGTTGGTGTTGGTGTTGGTGGAGGTGGGGGAGGGACAATTCTCTTTGTGGGGGACTTGCATTGGTGGACGACGGACGCGCAGCTTGAATCGGAGCTCTGCAAGTATGGCAGTGTGAAGGAGGTGAAGTTTTTCGACGAGAAAGCAAGTGGGAAATCAAAAGGGTATTGTCAAGTGGAGTTTTATGATCCTGCTGCCGCCGCGGCTTGCAAGGAAGGGATGAATGGGCACTTGTTCAATGGGCGGCCGTGTGTGGTGGCGTTTGCGTCGCCTTATAGTGTTAGGAGAATGGGAGAGGCACAGGTGAATAAGAACCAAGCAGCAGCACAGGCTTCAATGGGGCAAGGGAAGCAAGTAGGGGTGGATGCTGTAGGTAGAGGCCGCGGGAATAGCATTGCGACCGGGGCGAATTACCAAGGTGGAGATGGGAATAGGGGTTATGGGAGAGGGAATTGGGGAAGAGGAGGAGGTGGTGGCGGCCAGGGAATGGGAGGTAGAGGACCAGTTGCGCCGATGAGGAACCGAATGGGCGATATGGGTGGAAGGGGTATCATGGGCAATGGTGGTAGTGGTTTTGGTCAAGGCCTTGCTCCCACTCCAACAATGATGCACCCTCAGTCAATGATGGGCCAAGGATTCGATCCATCTTATGGGGCGCATATGGGGAGACTGGGTGGTTATGGTGGTTTTCTAGCTGCCCCGGCGCCATCTTTTACAGGAATGATGCCCTCATTCCCTCATGTGGGTGGAGTGGGATTGCCCGGAGTGGCGCCTCATGTGAACCCGGCTTTCTTTGGTAGAGGGATGCCTGGAAATGGAATGGGTGGCATGCCCACAGCTGGTGCTGATGGGCATGGCATGGGAATGTGGACTGATCCGAATGCGGCTGGTTGGGGTAATGAGGACCCTGGAGGGAGAGCAGGAGAATCTAGTTATGGGGATGATGCCGCTTCAGACCATCAGTATGGAGAAGCAAGCCATGAGAGAGGCGGTCGGCCTGGTTCAGTGAAGGATAAAGAGAGAACTTCGGAACGAGATTGGTCTGGACCCCCTGACCGGAGATATAGAGATGATAGGGAGCCAGCTTCCGAAAGGGAAATGCCGAGGGAAAAGGATGTTGGTCGCGATCATGACTGGTCGGAAAAGAGGCATCGCGATGATAGAGAGCCAGGTCGAGAAAGGGATAAGGAACGAGAGCGTGAACGAGATAGAGAGCGTGATAGAGAGCGTGACAGATATAAGGAAGAAAGGGATAGGTATTCAGATCATCATAGACACAGGGAGCGCGGCTTGGATTATGAGAATGACTGGGAAAGAGGAAGGGCACCGAGTTCTCATAAGTCTCGGTATGAAGAGCACAGGAGGTCAAGATCGAGAGATGTGGATTATGGTAAGAGGCGAAGATTGCCTTCGGAATAACTAAACCATCTGCAGCATATCCTAGACTATTGATACATGGCAAATCTTAATGCTCTTCTTTCGGATTTGTTTGGCTGTGGATTTTGTACAAAGTGCCCTTCTTTGCTTCGCATTATGACTTCTTGCTGGAGGTGTCATACTGAGGTTACTTACTTCCAAGAGCTCCTGTTTTTCAATTGGATATAAAGAGTAAGCTAATCTAACTCATTACTTCTGTGCTAAATTTCTTATTGTGCAACTTTACAGTGTTAGCTTTTTTATGACTTAGTAATTATGTCCATTGCATGCATCAACTACATTTACTCGATTACAATTCAATTGGTCTCTGTCTTTCGTGTTTAGTTTTGGCCATTTATTGTATGTCTACAATTTGAACTTGCAACTATTCCCCACTATTTCATGGCTTTCTTGCAACTACCTAAAACAATAATTAACCTCTTCTGGGAAAACATTGTTAAATTAATGTATCTTGTTTATTCGCATAACAGGTTAGTGCTAATTTTTTCATTAGAGAAAATTTTAGGAATTATAAGAAATCATTCTTTCTTTGTGATGCCCTAACTGAGGTGGAGTGACCATTTTGTGTACGTTTCTTTCCATTTGTGCTAATTTATTCTATTGCTAGTCATCTATTTGTATTTTCTAGGCCAAATGATCAAAAATATCCTAATCTTTACAAGTTGTATCAATTATTTCATAACCTTTGAAATTTATCAATTATATTCTAACCTTTTCAATTTATTATCAATTTTTTCCTCAATTAATTTGGTTACTTTTACTCTCAAATCAACATAATCTTCTAACTTTATTTTCATGATTATCCACATTGATCAATTTATATCAAAATCTTTTAAGCTTCATGTAAAAATTAAGTGTATGAGAGGCTTCACAAAAAAAAAAAAAAAGAAAAATTATAAATGAATGATATATGCATTAATAATTTAATTCAAATTTAATTAGTTTATAGATCACCAATGTAAGTTGAAAATCATGTGTATATACATATGATGAAAATGACATCTAAAACTAAATAGAAGGTTACTCATAGTTGTTTAATTTGACAAAAGAAATATATCTTTAGATTATGTATGTGTAGGAATATGTATAAGCAACTATATGTGTATTATATACATAAGTATTATTATGAATATTGAGCTCTAAACCTCTAATGCATATGTATGAATAATCTTTAAAGGTGGAAAGTTGAAGAGAATCATGTGTAGGCATATATTATGAACGAAAAAGTGCCCATATTAATTGAGGATATAATTGATAGTAAAACAAAAAGGTTAGGATATAATTGATAAATTTCAAAGGACATGATATAATTGATACAATTTGTAAAGGTTAGGATATTTTTTATCATTAACCCTATTTTCTATTGTTTTATGGAATTATTTACTTTGGGATTTTCTCATGGTTACTTATTTTTTGCTAAGGCTGATGATTTATGTTAATTGTTAAGGTTATGGCACTATTCAATTGGTTCTTCTAGCGATTGACTAATCATTTACTTCAATAATGGCTCTGTGGACTTTGCTCTTGATGTTCTATTTCTCTTTCCTCCAATGCTATTTACCCTTATCAAATCTCATTTTCTCTTTTCGTGAAAACTTGAGCACCATGCAAGTTTTAGGACTCGACAAAACCAAAACTAAAATGTCGCCAACAAGTTCTAGAAAGCATGCTTTCTGAGCATTCAACAAATAACATTTTAGCTAAGTACATGTATAAACGACATGTGAAATTCTTTACATACCCTCTGGTGGCTTTGTTTCAAGAAGCTCAGAAAACTTATCCACGGTATTTCTAAGCGACTATACAACTTAATGGGGTCAATATTTCATGGCAGGCACCAACGTTGTTGTTACTTACCTTGCACTTGCAGTATATTTATTGTGAACATGAAAAATATTTGTTATAGGCTGGTTTTGACTTTGAGAATCTAATTCTCTAACTAAGTGTTGTTAGCTTTTGGAAGAATAATCCCGAATTTCTACCAAAGATTTCAGCTTTGTCTAGATCGGCGCTATTGCCAGAGATTAAATCTCTTTTAACTTAAATGATCGAATCAAGTATTTTCTTCTAGGACTAAAGCAAGTCTCAAATTGTTAATTCTGCTTACGCATTGTTCTTTGCAGTTATTTGAGGGCATCGGAAGTCAGGGAACTGAGGGAATTGTCAATTTGCCAAAGACAACCAACCAAGACACTGAGAGCATGGAATTTCTACTTATGCAGCAATAGTTGTAGTACTGGAGTGCATTCTTTTTTTGTGAACTTTAGTTGTTTCGACTTTGGATGTCATTTCAAGTATCCAAAAAAAAAAAACTGTTCTGTTAGTGCTTATGAGAGGTTAGGACCATTTGAAAAAGGTAAATGTAGTGGCTTCATGGAAGAATATGCTCTTGTATGAGCCTGCAGCATAACGATCGATCTTTGCTTCTTGTTTCTGCATTTTTTGTTTTCGATTACCCCCTTTTTGTACCATTTTGTTAATTTTTCATGCTAACCATCTTTTCCAGTAAATTTCACCATGTATCCCTTCTGTATGTGACCCCATTGATGCATTTAACTACAGCAGCCCAGGAAAAAAGCTTGGCAATGTGACTTGTAGGAATTTTGTTGCATGTATCATTATTCGCAGCTTAATAAGATGATACATTTACTTGGAATACTTTGTGTTGTTGCCTTCTTAAATATTTTATTTGGTTCCCTCGTCTCTGATCACATTCATAGGAATCACAACTTCACAAGTCACACTCTTCAATAGCTTCCTTGTGTTCTATTTCTTCTTCTTCTTCTTCATGTGCTCATCAGTACTGTTTAACCTCGACGGCTTCCTTCCTTTTCTAGTGTGACCTTCGTGACTTGCCGTCTCGATTACTAGATCTCTCAGCCCTTTTTTGCCTTGCATCTCTTCTCCGAGAATATGCTATTTCAGACGACTCATCATCGCTATGCCTTCTCCTAGATTGTCCAGGATCATATGCTGCACTTGTCCGCGAATGCCTACCGTCCTCTCTAGACTTCTCATGGCTATGCCCTCCCTTCCTAGAGTATCCTTGATCATGTTCTGCACCTCTCTGCGACTGCGACCGCCTTCTACTCTTTACATACGTCTTATCGCCTTGCCTTCTCTTAGAGTCTCCATGATCATGTTCTGCGCTTCTCCTCCAATGCCTTGTACCCTCTCCATACCTCTCATCGCGTCGCCTTCTCTTAGAGAGTTCACCATCGTAATCTCCACTTCTCCGAGAACACCTACTACCCTCTCCTCTATGCATCTCATAGCCATGCCTACTCCTAGATTGTCTAGGATCATCATAATCTGCTCTCCCTGAAAGCCTTGTATCCTCGTCAACCTCTCCATAACTCTCCCTCCCATGTCTTGGATGCATTGCTTCATATTGCACATTTCCTTGCATCGAACCGCCAAATACCACCGGCGGCCTACTGTCGATCCAACTCCCAGGCATCGCACCAGGCCGCGGACCAAGAATGCCGGCATTAGCTACATTGGGATACCATGGATACCATGGAACAAGAGGGTTCCTACCATTCTGGCATTAGGCAGCATTAGATTCATTTCTTGGAAATGCCTGTTTCTTTGCGTCGGATTGCCGTATGGTGGTGGCATCACAACCATCAACCTCCCAGCCTCGCCGCGACCAAGAAAAGATGGATTCACATGAGGCCTCATCATGCTAGGAAATCCGGCATTGCGAATCATTTGATGAGTAGGAGGAACTAGAGGGCGGCGTAGTCCCTCACCGGTATTTCTACCGGGAAAAGATGGATTCAAACTCGAATTGTACAAATACCATTCCCTCTTTAGGTCCTCGATTTTTCTCCGAAGACTCTCGGGCGGCTTGAAAGATACAGTGCAGGGCTTGCCATTGAACACATGCCCATTCATTCCTTCCATGCAAGCCTTTGCATGATCTGCGTCTCGGAACCTCACCTTGCAATGTCCTATTGATCTTCCATTTAATACATCTGTAAAGAACCTCACCTCATAATCTCTTGCTCCATAATTATGCAGTTGCTCCTCAATCTGAGCATCAGTTGTCCAATGCTCCAGTTCTCCGACGAAAAGAACGGTCTTGTTGGCGATACCCTCGTCGTTGAGGAGGTAGTCATAAGGATTAGGATTATCATATCCTGAATTCATTGCTGTCGCTTGTGGACTGAGAGTTGATCAATGTCTTTAGAGCCTCAAATGGTTTCTTGCATTCAAGAAGCTAATCTTGAAAATCAAATTGCCAAGAACAAGTGACCATCAAATGGTTTTCTTGCATTCAAGAAACTAATCTTGAAAATCTAAGAATGAAGACAGGGTGATTGAGAGAGAGAGAGAGGTGGGCTTGAAATAATTTTGGGTGGTCTAAACTTTTGATTTATTGAGAATATATGGTTTATGAGTGAGAGTTTATATAACAATTACGGTTGGTTTAGGATTTACAAGTTGTGGGAGTCTAATCCTTTTTTCGATCATTTCCTAAGTAATTATGCCCGCTCGACTGTTATTCCAACCTCTTGACTCGGGAGAAACCAACATATTTGAAGTTGGATGGTAAGATTCAATCCTATGCCCTGTTGCCTGTTGGTCATCAAACACTCTGTAACTTCACTACCGCACCAATTCCATGTTGGAGGTTGATTAACCAACTTTAACGATATTGCTTCCAACTTAATTAACACCAAAAGACCTTTTCGCACACTATAACGAAAGATTAATTTACACTTTTGCCATTGATTATATAATGAATGTCCTTTTTGATTGATGTAGAATTATATAGTCACTATTAAAAACAATAAAAAAATGTGACAATTTATCCAAAAAAAAAAAAAAAAGCGTGGCAATTTAGGAGTTATAATTAAAGTTTTTTTATTTTTTATTTTTACTCATGAGTCCGGACTCAAAAATATTTTTTATTTTAAAATCATCATCATGCAATAAATGAAGCAAACACAACAACTTGTAAATTCCCTTTGATGCCCTTTAAATATTTGTAACGATTCAAAAAAAAAAAAATTATGAATCAAACTCACTAGTCCAAAAAAATTTATTGTATGTGTAGAGTCGCCTACTTTTTTGATTTTGATCTCGATATTTTTTAAGTAAAGGAGCTAGTCAAAGCAATGCTTCCCTCCGATTGTCATTTCAAATAAAGTACAATCAACGATGCCCTACAAATCAAAAAAGAGATTGGTGCAATAATCTCAATAGCGAGATGAGACATAAAATAAACAATAAAAAGCTGAGGTGCATATAGCGCGAGCGCGAGGCGAGAGAAAGGGGGTATGCGTTCATGAAGAGCGGCATAAGGGCAGTCACAAGCACATACCAGGCAAAGTACAAATTAGCATCAACATCTCATCTGTTCTTCCCATTATGAACTGAGGAAGCTATGATTCAACTTGCACATACCAGGTTATGCATGCAAATTATCACATAATCGCACTTAGAACTATGATTAACAACTATAATTGTTACTTCCCATAAGGCTAATACATAGTAATCTGAGTCAAAGTTGAATCCATGAAACCACAAAGAGGAGCACACATCCACTGATGCCAGATGAATTTAACAACAAAAAAGGGTTCCTAAAACTAGCTGTGTGTGTACATGACATACCATCACTAATTACTGCTACAAGATTCTTCCCCGAATTCGCTGAGGCATGTCTCTCTGGCGCCATACTGCGCGACCGAAGGAAGGGAGGATTAGAGGCGTACTAACATTGGAACTAAATTAAACACAAATAAGTATACCACAAGTTATGTTGCAATTCCTTATTTGTGCCGTCACGCCTCAACTTCTTGGCTTCCACGTTCGGGTTCAGAGCCGCTTTCCTCGTCTCCGTCTTCATCTTCTTCTGCTAGTTTTGTCAGCTCTTCTTGGATCATCATTTTTATGGATGACTTTCTTGGTGTGAGATCCATGTTGAAATGCTTGGCTGGAAAGGAAAGGTGTGTAAAAATCAATTATCCTTCACATCAAAATATCATTCAGTATTCTAATCATTCTTGGTTTCTACTTATCAAACTAACCAACCAAAACCATCGTCATATCCAAATGAAAAATGGTGAATTTGCAATGCACAATCTTGCGGCAATAGAAACCTCAAAAACAAAAACAAAAAACAAAAAACAAAAAATTCTTGTGGCACTCGAAAACAAAAATCCCAATTTTCTGCAAAAACAATCAACACATCTCAAGGAATGAATTTTGTTCATCCATCGTATCCGACGATAAATTCTAGCAAGTAATTCCCTTACTTTCGTTCAAAAAAAAAAAGTTCAGAACTAACCATCTATATTCTTCGTTTTAGGAAGGAACATTTAAATTTCAAGGAAGATTGATTAAACAGTGAGGTACATACCAACTTGTTTGAGAATATCCGTGAACGTTGCCTGCATATTGGAAGATCAGAGGTAAGATATTGAAGTAAGAATTAAGGACAAAATATGGCAGCGATGGAATTAGCTTACCGTGTTGAAGTCGACTTTCTTCAGAATTTCACATATTACATCCCTCAGCTCAACATCAGTTGGACCAGATTCGTCCTGCTTTGTTTTGCTCTTCTCTTTTGCTACCCTTTTACCTTCTCGAGATAAAAAAAAATTGTGTTAGTTCGGAATTAATTATGTCGAACTGCATCCTGTTAGATGAAAAATATCTAGAAGAATCGGTAAAATCAAAAGATTGAGAGGGATTGCAACCGGAAGTCATATAGACCCTTTCGACTGTAACTTCCACCCGTTTCTTTACTTATTTATCACCTAAAACTTAAGGAAGCAAGAAAACTTAGTAAGTACTACGAAAATTACCACCAGATTTCTCTTTATTGGTCTTTTCCTTGGCTGCAGGTTTCAATGGCGCTGATTTTTCCTTTGTTTTTCCCTTGGAAGGAGCCTTTGATGGTGCTGAGGATTTCTTCTCTGTTGTCTCTTCATTTTTCTTCTTCCTTGAGAAGACTCGTGGACTTTCATCACTACTGTCGTCGGCCTTGCGCTTAGATGATGATTTGGCAGGACTCTTTTTAGGAGATGTAAGAGGCGTTCTTTTATTTGGAGTTGATTTTTTCTTTGATGTAGTTCTCTCAGCAGAATCTTTCTTCGAAGACTTCTTTACCACCTTCTTTGGCTTCCTTGTTTCTTCTTCAGATTCATCTTTAGCTTCATCTTCTTCGTCCTGGCTTTCAGAGTGCTCAGGCGCTTCATCCTCAGATGCATCAGGAATACCATTTTCCTTCTCTTCCTCTTTATCTTCTTCAGACTCATCTTCTGATTCAGACGCATTCTTCTTTTCTTCTGATCTGGAGTTGTCTCCGGTCTTTCTCCGTTTCTGTGGAAACAGCAAATGAGACAAACATAAAGATACAAACAACAAGACATATCTCAAGCAATTACAAAGATTCTGCATTATTCATTTCACTGTGTGTTGGCGATGTGTGGACCAAAAGTTAGTCCTACATCAGTTAAAGAAAGACTATTAAATGAAGTATATAAGTATGGATCTCCCCTCATTTAGTAGAGAGGTCTTTTGAGTTTAAACCCCACACATATGGTTGAAGGTGATTAAGTTGGGGACAATATCGGTACTAGCGGAAATCCACGGGCTCGCACCGGGCCCAACATAAAAAATAACACATTGGATACTTGTATATGATTTCCATGTTCATTTATTTTCAAAAAATGATAGAGAAAAATCATGAGCAATATTAAGATGAACCTATAATCTATCTCAAAAGTCCAATGAAAGACATAAGCTAAATTATTCGTCTTTCTAAAGAAGGAACAACATCCCACATATAACAACGTCATCAACCCCCATAATATATACAAGGACACATGATAGGTTCCTTCAATGCTATAAGGTCTTGACCACAAACCGTTCAACTTGTTTTTATAAATAATCACTATACGAGCCAATCAAGCATTTTGCCACATATAAGTTCACAAAAAAAGATGGTTATACATGTGGGACAAGCAACTCAAATAGTTTAAGACCAATTCCACAACTCTTTTTTTTTTTGCAATTCCTTAGCAGAAACGTACTCAAGCATGACTCAGTTAACATAACACGAATATCTATTGAATAAGAAGGAATGATTCACATTGTTGCATATTTCAAAGGCAACAGTAATGCTGCATAAACTTTACAATCAAAATATATAATTTCAAAAATAACAAGAAAACCATATAAAACTTCTACATTGAAAACACAATTCCATCAGTTTTAAGAAGTACCTGAGCAGAGTGACTGGAAGGAGTGCCTTCAGAACTCATGGGACTTTTGCCTCCCCTCTTACGCTTACCAGAACTAGTTGACTAACAGTATATGAATAAAAATAAATGTAAGCCAGTAAATAAAAGAACCCAAATAATTTTAATAAATATATATAGATCAAGACAAGAAAAAAGAACCTTCTCCTTCTCAGCCAGTAAAACATCAGTTGTAGCATGAGGAGCAGCCAAAAAGTCTATTAGCTTGACCACAATATCTTCCTGCACAGTATAGTTCCATTCAGCTTCAGCAGTTGAGTATGGCACTCTCTAATAGATCTAACTTCCTAATTCAACAAGAAATTACAAGTTTGCCTTCCCATGATTTTTTAAGGTTTGTGAAAATTTAATCTATAAGACATAATTGGAATGAGAATAGGCTGTTTGGACAGCTTTGACGAACACAGTCTGGGGGAAAAGGCTCAGTAACGAAAATAGAAAACTGAATGGGACTAAATGGGAACAATTTCAACCAACTGAAGGAAAACGAGTCCTTTGACAAGAGGAAGGAAAAGAAAACAAGCCTGAAGTCCCTAATAAAGTAATAATCACAAATTCAACTATAATAAGGTATTGGTTGCAGCCTTGCAGCAAGCGCAACATTTCAGCACCCATAAATCTGAAGCAAATTTACCCAACCTTTTTTGCTGTAGCTTTTGCCACTGGTATATCAAGAACATCACAGAACTCCAGCAATTTCTCTTTTACAAACTTGTCAAGTTTTTCTTTTATTTTCATCTTTTGCTTATCCTGCAAGAAAGCATACCAAGAAATCAGAAAAACAAAAGTAGCACATGTTTCAGTTTTTCCACCCAAGATCCAGGCATAACGCTGCAATTACCTACCAAAGGCAGAGAATATATATTTATATGTCAAATACAACAATTACAGATAACTCTGTCTGAAACTCATCACCTCATTCTCGTGCCATACAAAGCCTGAAAATTGGGAAATATTATGTTTCACTTGAAATGCCTGCAAATAAAGAGCAACCAACCATCAGATAACATACAACAACAACAACAACAACAACAACAACAACAACATAGCCTTAGTCCCAAATTAATTGGGGCCGGCTACATGGATCAAACTTTTCCATTGTGTTCGATTAAAACCATCAGATAACATAAAAAAAAAAAAAAAAAGGATTCCACCTTCCCATACCCAAACATCAAAACAAAAGCATAACAAAAAGAATACTTGGTATATAAACAATATGGCAGGCTCAATGAGAAATTAATACAAGCAGTAAAAATTTGATTTGAACAAAAGGATATATACATTTCAAAAGTCAATATATTATATATTCAAAAAAATTATAACAGGCAAAATTACCTTTCCCCTCCTCCCGAAAAGTATGCCATGTAGCATCTTGAAAGTTTCATCAGTTCTCTTTCTTGACAACTTGTATGCCACTAAAATATTATCAATAAACGTGTTAGAGAAGAAAACACCGCAAAAAGAACAAAACATTAACTTCATTTTTGTAATTACTCCACTAAAAAATGTGACCTAGCAGAGATGGCAACAAATACGAGTTTCTGCGCATTAGAAAAGCAAATACATGCATTAGAAAGGATAAAGAAATTTCACGCAAGACTTGGTAAAGGATTTGAAATTGTTTTTCTGCCTTCGAAATCATCAAAAGCAAAGAGAGGATACATTTTTGGTCTAACAAGATCTGGATGCTGTTTTTAAATTCCAATAAAATATGGTGACTTAGTAAACAACGAAAAATTGAACGCACACAATGCAGCCTTGGCAGTATTAGGAAAAAAAAAACCCAAATAATTAAACTCGAATAGGAAGCTGCCAAAGCAAGATGTAATACTTAAAATACAAATCACAATTTACCTTAGTATAAAAAAGTATAACTATCGTACACTATAAATGATATTACATAAATCAAACGTGCTCACATAGAACTTAATCTTGTTATTGACATTTACACGATACTCATATCATAACCAAAGCAATAAACTTCCACAAAACAAAATAGAAGGTATTGGATAAACTTTAATTACAATAAAAAAGGAAATGCACGAAAAATTAAATACATACCGTTTGGAATATCTTTGAGAGCAGTTCCACGTCCCTGAAATTTTCAAAGGTAAACAAAATTAGGGAACGGCATGAATAGACAAACAGAACCAGTAAAAAGCTAGCTAAGAGCTAGGAGGAAGAACTGGAAACCTTGCCAATAAGGAACTCCCTTGCAGGCTCCCTCTCAATTATAGCAACCAATCTCTCCACCGACTTGCGCTCCCGTACTGGACGATCATATGCAAGAGAAGTTGGAGTAATCGGTTCCTTGACTTTTTTCTCGTCGACATCTTTTTTAGCAGTTTTCTTATTCTCAACACTCTGCCCCTTTCCACGCTTTCCTGAGCTTCTTCCTTTTTTGGTCCTTTTGGCCTTCTTATCTTCGTCACTCTCATCCGATTTGACTTTTTCCTCATTGCTGTCTATGGCCTTATCTTCTTCAGCTGCCTCCACATTTTCTCTGTTATCCTCAGCCTGTTCCACATTCTCCTCCTTACTATCTTCGGCCTGTTCCACATTCTCCTCCTTACCATCTTCGGCCTGTTCCACATTCTCCTCCTTACCATCTTCAGCCTGCTCTTCATCATCCTTACCGTCTTTAACTTCATCAATCACTTCTTTGTCCTTAACTTGAGCAACCTCTTCCTTACTGCCTTTACCATGCTTCTCGTCCTCCTTATTTTCCTCAGCCTGCTCTACATCCTCCATATGCACTTCAGCCTGCTCCATTTCTTGCTTACCCTCTTCAGCCTTTTCCACTTCCTTCTTACCATCACAGGCGTTCACCGCCTTCTCTTCATTTTCTTCAGCATGCTTCACCTCCTCCACACCTTCCTCAGCCTTTTCACTCCCCGCTTTTTTAGAATCATTTTCTTCCTCCGTTTTCATTGTTTCATTGACTTCTTCCTTTTCATTTTCATCCACCGCAGTAGCTTCTTTCATTGTCTCGTCCCCTCCTCCCTTTTCCTTTTCATCCACCCCAGCTTCTTCTTTCAACTTTGGGTCCTCATCCATCTTCACAGCTTCATCCTTCTCATCCCCCTTACTATCCTCCTCCATTTTCTCAACCCCATCTTTCTTCTCAGCATCATTTAAATCCTCTCCTGTATCCTTCGGCTCGCAAACCCCATTTACAGAGGCCTCCACAGTTTCACTTACCGCCTCCGCCTCCACCATAATTACTCCACTCTTTCAAACCTACAGTCCTTCATAAAAGTAGTAAAATACCAATTATCTTCACTTCAACACCATTTCCAGCACTAACTACCATAATTACGACCTTCAACTAATTCGCAAAACAAACCACGCCAAGAGATTGTATAAAGAAAAATTGCGGAACTGGAACCGATAACAAGCGAACGCAGTGTCACAGACAGGCCAAGACCCAAACTTTCTAGATTTTTTTACTTCGAATCAGCTCAACACTTCAATAAGCACAGCAAAATTAACCAACACAGAGAAACAACGACGACGAAAACTTCAAAACCACACAAAAAACGCATCATTTCCACCATTTCTAGGTCAAAATCAACGCGACTGAGTCACAGACTCACAAATAAGCCTCAATTGCACAAAAACAACAACAAATCCAAACCCAAAACCATCCCACCAAATAAACCCTAATTCCATCCCCCAATTCACAAACCCTAGCACAAAAGCACACTTTTCAGCACTACAGAATCTCGACAAATGAACCCTAATCGAAACGAAATCAAACACGAAATTGTAACCCTAATCGAAGCGAGAACGCGAAATTGAACACGACTTACAGAGTATTGGACGCGATTGAAGAGATCGAGCGACCGAATTGGAGCGAAAATTCGACCTAATTTTGCCCTAAAAAAAGAGGGGTTTTTGCGTTTCGTTTTCGAAACTCAGCTAAAGAGAGTAGCGAGTGGCTCGGACTTCAAATACGGACTTAACGAGCGTTTATTGAAGTGCTGCGTTGTAGAGTCAATAGCGATCGGGATCGGACGGCTGTGATGGGTTTGTGTACGGGGTTGGTTCGTGGGATTGGGCCACGTGGTTGTGTTTAAAATCGGGGTTTGGGAGGCAAAAATGGACGGCCGGGATGCGATCTTTGGGGGGTTTGAGAGTGTGATTTGGATCCGAAACTGGGTGACATTTAGTTGGTTGATCGGTCGTGATCTCAAGTCTCAGGTGTAATAAATGGGATAGGAACAAAGGATGGGGACACACGAGTACTTTGGATTCCCTTATCAATGTTACTGATTATATTTTCAAGATTCTAAATCGAGTCACTAATTAAAAAATAACAACCTAATTTTATATGTGTCAATCAATCATTGGTGAACTAATACTTGTTGCTATATTGCAACATGTTATTTGTTGGAATTCGATGGGATGAGACATACTTAGTTGTCAACTCGTGTCTTCTTTAGAAGATAGATTCGAGTCTTCAAGCGTATATGGAGAATAATGGTATTAGAAAGATGTTTTTGAATGTTGGTTGTGGTTGAATGTCAATCACAAAGTCAATTAGGTCACAAGTGGTAAATATAATAGGGAGGTAAATATAATAGGGAAAATACTCTGGGTACCTAATCCTCGAGTTTGAGGTGTATCAGATAGCGCACGATCGCTAAGTGTCCAAAATCGGTGTTTAAAGTATGTACTTGCACAGCAATAGGGATGCAGGTGGGGCGGGTTTGGGACGGGGAGCAAGGAATGAAATCTTCCCCCCATCCCACTTAATGGCATGCAGAGATTTCTCGCTTGAAATTCTCCACTAAAGAAATTTTGACCCCCATTTCCTACGGAGATTCCCCACCCCCATCATTTTTTCACATAATATCTAAAAAAAGATCGAATAAATTATATATGTAAAATTATTCATGATTTTCGTGGGGAATCCTCACTTGGGTGGAGTAGGAAATCTCTATATGGATTTTCCAATGGTAAAGCAAAATATTACCCCCGCCTCGCCCTCGATGGTGAGATGATATTTCCCCCATCATCGATCCCGTGGGGGCTAGTTAGCGAGGAATCCTCATACGGACTTCTGTAGAGATTGAGGATTCCTCGCCCTCATCAGGACGGACTTCTGTAGAGATTGAGGATTCCTCGCCCCACCTGTATCCGTACTTAGCAGCTTCCAAATAATAATCACACAGTTAAAAAGTTAAAAGTCAAACTAACCATGGTTAAAAATTTAACCAAAATCAAATTGAAGTTAGACCGCCCATTTCAAAATTTGAAATTTGGGCATCTCCGCTTCTTCTTCATTTCTTCACAAACCTCCATTTTCACATCTCTTCAAAGCCCAAACCCTCACACATCTCTCCAAGAATTCAACACCAATCCAAGGTAATCACGACCCCAAATCGAAACCCAAATCCCCAATCTCCAATCCCCACATCCCCATTTCTTGAAATCTCTGTTTGACAATCTCTAACAATCTCTTGATGTTTCTTCAGTGACAGGTAAGCGATTTGTTGCGCAACGATGCCGGAAGCGCGAGACAGGCTGGTCCGAGAGCAGGCGCTGGAGTTCCCGTCGGCGAGGCCTACGATAGGCAGCGCCATTCGGCACAGCTTGCCTGGTACTCAAATGGGTGCTTCGATGTTTCTGTTCAGTGCGGGTGCAGATGGGGGAGCGAGGGAGATCGGATCGCCGATGCTGCGATCGCGTTTACGGGTGGCGGCGATTGGGGGTTTTGGGAGTCCTGTGACGGGGGCTCGTAGTCCTGGTGTTGGAATGGTGGCCGGGTCGCGAGTTCGGAGAGGAGGATTGCGGGCGAGGAGGAGTCCCCTGCCGGCTTGGTATCCGAGGACGCCGCTTAGAGACATCACCGCGGTGGTGCGTGTAAGTGTGTTGCTCCCTTCGATTTGGTTGAATTGCTAAGAATTTTGAATAGTATTTTAGTTCTTGATTAGGGTTTTTCGATTCAATTTCCTCGTCGTGTTAGCAAATGTTGGGAATGTTTGGTAATCTGGATTGCTTGTAGTATGAAAGACCTTCAATCAGTAGATCTTGATCTGGGTGTATTAAGTTCTTATCCTATATTGATTATCGATGTTCTTCGCCAATTGATTGATTTAGCCGAAAAGAATGAAGTAGTGAAACGATTGAAGTTGTTGAATCTAGGCGTTAAGCATGAAATGGCGCAGATGATTGATTTTGCGCAGCTTATCTGTATCAAATCTTGAACTAATAAAGACCAAATTTTGATGATTTGGGTCTCATTTGTCGCCTTCGTGTTTCCTATGCAATCAAATGCTTGAACAAAAAAGGAGGTTTAAAGTTAGTAACATATATATCTATTATCAGCTGAATAGAAGTATTTATTATGCAGCCGACACTAACTAGTTTGAGATTGTGGTTCTCTATAGTTCACATTCATGTTCTTTATCATGTTTCTTCATCAATCACTAGTACTATTATGGAATTAGACCTCACTGTTGTGCCCAAGATCTTAAAAGTTCAGATATTGTAGTCTTGTTAGTAGGAATTTAGGCGAATTTGCAGTGAATGTGTAAATCAATATTACATAATCTTTAGCTCATATCTTCACTTGCTACAATGTAAGCAATACTTGGACTGAAAGTTTTAGTTGAACCCGAGAAAAGCGAATGAAATGCATTGCAATATGTTTATTCTTGCGCCGCTGGTTGATGAAGTGAACTTTTATTAGTATTGTCTTGAAATGTAGTCATGGTTGTTTATTTTGCACTGCCTTCAGATTACTCACATTATGTTAATTTTGTTTTTGTTCTCTTCCTCTAACTTCTGTTCACATTCTTCAGGCTTTAGAGAGGCAAAGAGCTCGAAATCAGGATTCAGGCCACCCCTTGCAACCAGAATCGAGTGTCTCTGACATTACTGCTGCCAACAAGCATGATATCTCTATGGCAACCCCAGTTCCAACAACTGCTAAGAAGGGCTCCCGACTTCCCGTGCTCTCAAAGATTTTGCTCGACATCCATGACGCCGAAGATTCCACTATGACTCCGCAGAAGAAGCTCCTGAATAAGATTGGAGAAGTTGAGAAGGTTGTGATGGAAGAAATCCAGATGATGAAGAAGAGTCCTGCTGCTAAACGGGCGGAGAAAGAGAGGAAGGCTCGCACGCTGATGTCCATGCGATGAGTAAAACTGCTTGTTTCGATCACTTGGACATCAACTGTGACATGACCGAGACGAAGAGAAGGTAAAATCAGTACAATACAGCAAATCATCTCCTTGTGATTTCGCTTCTGGTCTGACTTGACTCGAAAAACCGCATTTAGTTTCTGCTTTTTCTTTCACTTGCACATTGATCATCTGCTGAAGGTCTTGGTATAGGATTAGTAGGCTATAATCGCATATTAAATCATCTTTCGCTGACGGTCTTGGTTTAGGCTAGTAGGCAATTTTGTAATCCATGTATATAGGTAATCACCCTTCCTGTACTTGAGCAAGTTTTAGCCAGTTCTGTATCACTTTGCTCCATTGCAATAACTGAGAAAATTGGTTTACTCCATGTATACTGCCTTAGTACTTTGTTCTACATATAAACAGTGCACTGTAGTTGTTCTTAAACATCAGTTCGTAATTGAATTACTGCTATTACTTCCTTAAATTTTGCTCTTGTGTTTTTCTTTTGTTACAAACTAGAACTCGAAGTGAAACTTTGGCTTTCATGTTATTTTTCCTCGTCGTTAGAGTTTTGTATTATTTGGGATTGAGGCTATATTGTCGTCGATATTGTTGTTGGAGCTTTGTATTTCTTTTACAAGACAACCTCTCACCCATTGCCCATCCTTAAAGGGCCTGTTATGTACTTAGAAATCACATTAAGTTGCTGGCGAATATGGCGATTTTTTAGTCTACTCTTAACTACCATCTATACAAGGCAAGATTATGAGAGGGACAAAGGTCATGAGTTGGTCTGCTTATGTCAATCTACTGAAAAGTATGATGGCCATCAGAATATTTGGCCAAAGAGGAATACTTCATGGTTCCTTAAAGAAAGTTTAGTCAACAATAAAGTGACATAGATGTTGATATTATATTTTTTTTCATATGTGTGCATATGAGGATCATATACACATGTTTAGATAGGTTTTGATGGAAAACCAGAGAAGGGCAAGCATGACAGTTGAAGATGGTTGAGATGTTGGGGAGGAAGGCTTGAAAATGGACTTTCTTCCTAACGACGGCTAACCGACGTGGCATCTCCACATGAATGAGAGCAGCAAACATCAATGGGAGATGGGATATTATAGATGAGAAACAAAGGAGAGTAGGCAACCAACCCACCTACAGTTAATCCCAAAAACAATAGCCAAACCAGCCAAAAGACACAAAGCCCCCTCCATTATACTCAAATCCGCGAAACTGCCACACCCGAAATTAGTGTCAAAGCCTGAAAATCAAGTTAGGGGAGCAAATGTTTTAATTATAGGAGGTCCAACTGTCAGGGTCCAAAGAGAGCAGAAGGTTTGACAATTATATACAAGTAATATAGAGTAGTGCCGAGGACAACAGCAGGGGCTTTCCCTCTGGTTGCCCTATATGACATAAGTTATATCAGTATCGGTAATTAACTTTTAACTTGAAGGGTTATATGGGCATTTGCCTAAATAATTTCCTTATAAACAAAGTTGCCTACAAGACTCATTCCACAATACAAAACACAGTAACGTTTGCAACACTTGTATATATAGCAATCAAAAGCAAGTCATGGTAGTGAAAGAAGCAACAAAAAGATGACCACCAGGTTTCATGGGTGTTTGCTTCTCGTGCTCTTCGTCGTCTTCGTTGAACCTTCAACATCATCGAGACTGGAAAGGGGTGCCATTAATCCTCTAATTAGTCTGTCAACTAGTCGCGATCAACTAGTAGAGATCGCCGGATATGGTGAAGAGAGGCTCTCGTCGGTCCTAGTCATCGGTTCAGTGTCCTGTGAGGCTTGCTCGAAAGGAGATCAAAATAAGTCCCATGAAGTTCCCATCTCAGGTACATATACAATGACATATATATGAGATTGAATTTAATATTAATTCGACTCAACTAATTTGAGATTGAAGTTTTGTCGTGTTGCTGATCGTGTAACATATATGTATATAATTCTAGGTGCGACGGTAGTTGTTCATTGCAAGACCGGGATTCATCGAAAACAGCCTAAACAAAGGCGTGCGGCGCAAGGGAAGACCGACGAGTATGGCGACTTCATTATCGATCTGCCTTCCCACCTCCATGCAACTCCAAACCTTGACAAGGCGTGCACTGTGAGAGTCCTTAAGCTACCACATAGAAACTCACATTGCAAGCATGTTTTGCTCGGAAAACCCAGTGAAATAGAACTCTCATCTTTTGGGAACAATATTCGCACTTACACAACTGGGAATTTGAAATTCACAACACCAAAGTGCATGATCAAGAAACGAAGTGGTCATACCAATAATTAAGTTGTAGTAATGTTTGGTTGATTAATATGGCTTAACATATGTTGGATGGCGCTTCTTGTCACAATGTTGAGCTGATTATTGTGATTTTTAGTGGAATAGTATAGTATTGAATTGTATGGTTATGAGGTTTTGAGTTGTATTATTATTAAGTCATACGTACATATGTCGAGGCTTGTATATGTTATGTAATTAAAGTGATATACAAATACTAAAATACGTATGGTTTGTGAAGCAAATTATTATAACTTAAATACACCTGTAGCGCCATGAAAAATGTATCTTTACCTCTGAGGGGTCGGGTGTTCGATTCTCAAAAAAAAAAAAAAAAAACATATAGGTCGGACTACTTATAATAATGGATACCCCACATAAGGGTTTGTTTGACGAATCCCACGAGAATTAATGTAGTCATGTGCATGCTCTATCTCGAAAGAAAAATCAATATATTTGAAGCTTTGATCCCATAATTAATTGGTCACCAAGTGCATCTCAATAACATTTTTACAACATCGATTCTTTAATTAGTGACTCGGGTTCGAATCTTAAGAATGGAAATACCGACATTGGGAGCTCCGCCACCTATATAATGCACGACTTAAGGTGAATTCGGAGAAGTTGAATAGTTCAGATACCGGGTGGTCGAGACCAAAAAAAGACTCAACAATAATGTAACAAATATATGTACGCAACAAATACATGTCGGTCGAGCATCTATCTCTTTTTCTCTTATTCTCTTACATGGTGTCTGACACCAACTATACTAACTAATCTTATTGGTACGCTGTCAAAACCTCATTCTAGTTTGGTTGAGCCATCCAATACAGTTTGCTCCATCCACGAGCTTCGAAATTGAGATCTCGCGCGCCATTGGTGCCGAGCAAGATGAGGTGAATTCCAAAAAAGACCAAGGGCAAAACAGTCCAAAAGAAAGTCCCACCCCCAATGTTGTAGTCCCCCGGAGCACTGTAATCCATCACTCTTTCAGCAGAGAAGGAGAGCGGAGTACTCTCTGCGGCGTTTCTCCTCAGCCCGTACTCCTCCCCACTCAACTAACAAACAAAACCGCACTCACTCTCCCACACAACACAAAACTTCACCTTTCCCGCGCTTTCGATCTCTCTCACGATCTCTTCGATTTCGCTCCCAATACGCTTCAATTCTTCATCACAAATGTTCGAATCCTTGTTTGGATTCGGCAGTAGCAGAACAGCAGAGGTAATCGATCGATTCACTTGTTCAGATCGGGCTTTGATTGTTCAATTTGTGTTTGATTTGATCAATTGAGTTGTCGAACTTTGGGGATTTGATTGATTTGAGATCCAATTAGGTCACAATCTCTTGATCCATGATTCTATGTCATAAAGTTTTGATCTTTGCTTGTGAGTTCTTGATTTAGTTCATGAAGTAGTGTGTTAGAGACCTAGTTGTGATTCCAACTTCTCAAATTTTGGGGATTTGATTGATTAGAGATACAAGAAATGAATGTAGCGGAAATGAGAATTCGTTCGTGGACATGTGGTAAAACTTCGTAAAGATAGAATAAGAAATGTATAAATTCAAAGAAAAGTAGGAGTAGCGACGCAAAGATTAATGAAGAGCAGTTGCGGTGGTTTAGACACCTTCTTAAGAAAACCTACAAATGCTCTTGGTAGAAAATTTGATTCAGTAGAAACTGAAGAAATTCGATGTTGTTTATTAGGAAGGATTTAAAAGGATTTGGAAAGTATGCCATCAATTGCAATAAATTGAGCGCAATGGAAGAGTTTCATCTCGGTAGCCAATCCCAAATAATTTGGGTTTGAGGCTTTGTTGTTGATTGGAGATCTGTTTTAGTTCACAACCTTTTTTATCCATGAATTTCTGTTAAAAATTTTTTTATTTTCACTTGTTAATTCTTGATTTACTTCATGAATTAGCATATTAGAGCCCTAGTTCAAGTTCCTAAAGATGATCCTTTGTAGTTGTTGGACTCTAGCATTCATGAAGTTGTGAATGTTTTTTGTTGAAACATTAGTGATTTAGTTGTTTTATATACAGGTGTTTTGAGGCTAATTAATGGATGTGGAGAGCACAAATCAGTATGATTCATTAGGTATTAATGTTGCAACATTTGAGCATGACATTCATGATTGTGGAGATGCTCATGGTGTGAAGGTTCTAGCGTCGTCTAATGACTTGCATGTGTCGGAAGAGGGGATATTTCCGAAACCATTTGTAGGGTTGGAGTTTGAAACACTCGACAAGGCGTATTTTTTCTACAATGAATATGCTAGGGTTGTTGGGTTCAGTATACGCCGAGCGAAAAACCGTAGATCGAATATTGATGGGGAGCTTTTATTTCAAAGATTTTGTTGCTCGAAGGAAGGGCATCGGCGCAAAAGGCGTGAGAGCGATGAAGGGACGAAAGTAAAGGATGGGGTTTTAGTTAAGGTGAGGAGGAGAAATGTGAAGTCTATAAGAGTAGGATGCAGTGCAAAGTTAGATGTCAAAAGAACAGGCAATGGTAAATGGGTTATACAGAAATTCGATGAAGAACATAACCATGACTATGCTCATCATGGCGAAAAACATTTGTTGAGGTCTCAAAGACAGCAACCTAATGATGGGTCCGATGTAGATATAGGATCGAAAAGAATGCTTTCATACTTGACTGGTGAAGGCGGTGGGAGCGAGGAAAGGAGAAAGAGATTAGAACGCGGAGATGTAAAGGTTATCCTGGAATACTTTACCCAGATGCAAACAGAGAATTCGTCATTTTTAATGCTGTACAAGTTGGCAAAGTAGACCAGATGTTGAACTTCTTTTGGGCTGACACGAGATCAAGGATGGATTTTGGTTACTTTGGCGATGTGATTTACTTCAGCACAGACTATGGAGCGAAGTATGGAAGACCATTTTGTCCAATTCTAGGTGTCAATCATCACTTAGAGCCAGTGTTATTTGGTTCTGCAATTCTTTTGAATCAAAGTGAGGAATCTTTTATATGGTTATTAGATACATTCTTGAAATCAATGTCTGGCCTTCGGCCACTTGCAATCATCACCAACGAAGATCCTGCATTGGAAAAGGCTATTGAGCGAGTATTACCTGGAATCCAGCATCGGTTATGTGTGTGGCATATCCTCCAAGACGCTGCCAAACAGTTGAGTCATATCTACAATGGCCAGGATGATTTTAGTACTGAACTCAAAAAATGTCTTCACGAGTCCCAGTGGATTGATGAATTTGAGTCAAGATGGGGATTGTTACTTGACAAATACAAGCTTTGTGACAACGAATGGTTTAACGATATGTTCAGAAAGCGCCACAAGTGGGTTCCAGTCTACTCAAGGCACATCTTCCATGCAGACATGACTGTGGTTCATCGAATTGAAAGTATAAGCTCCTTCTTTGATGGATTCTTGAATGACTCGCTTCCGCTCAGTGAGTTTCTTAAATTGTCTGAAAAAGCACTTGCATACAGACGTGAACAGGAAATTAATGAAGATTTCCAATCCCATCAAACAAGGCCTATTCTCAAGTTGAACATTCCGATGGAGGATCAGGCTGCCAATATTTATACAGGAGCAGCATTCAAAGAGTTCCATAAGGAGTTATGTGAGAGCCTCAATTACATTGTAGAAGAAACAGCAAGAGCTGGGACGAACTGGGAGTATGCTGTATCAAGATGGGGGCAGAATCGGAGCTTTCTTGTTAATTTCAGTTCTTGTGACAACGATATACATGTGATTTGTAATTGCCAGAATTTCAAGTTTGCTGGCTTTCTATGCAGGCATATCTTCAAAGTCTTCATAGTGAGGAACATTATGCTGATTCCGCACAAGTACTTCAAGAAGAGGTGGACAAAAAGGGCCAAATCCGGTGTTGCTTCGTCGGATAGCAGTAGTGAAACTGGTTCTCAGACCTCACTATCTTTATGTTATAATGATCTATGCCAACTATCCCTTAACTTTTGTGCTAAGGCTGCAGTCTCTATTGATGCTTTCCGAAGTGCAAAACATGATATTGAGATGATAATAAGAGAGTTGGAAAAAGTCGCTGAGGAAGACATGTGTGTTACCCAGCCTGACATTGAGCAAATTAGAAGTTTGCATCTTCCAGTTGAGGTTGTTAATAATATTGGGAGCTCCAACCACATCCTGACCGTAGAAAACCAGACCTTATCTTCTGCGAACCAAATGACTTTGCCGATTCCTACAAGGCTTGGTGATAAACGAACTGGTTTCTGGCTTCGTTTATGATGTTATTTTGAGAGTGTAAGTATGGCCAATGACATTTGCAGGTTCTTCCTACTTGCCTAGCAAATTAGTTTGCACATAAGATAGAAATTCAAAGAAAATAAATTTGACTTGTTTTGTTCATGTTACCTCATTTGAGTTAGTTTAGCGATTCTTGTGAGCAGATGTTCCATGGTATCGGAAATACTCGAATAAACTGTACCATATTGCATAAATCCATGTCGTTGTACTGTTTTTATGTATCAAAAGAGTTTACATCAATATTCAATACTAGTCTGCTGCTTCTCTTCAAACATGTAGCATAACTAGCATAACTATCTGATAATGGATGTCTTACAATCATATTATGCATGTTTGTGCTCTCATCCGGCACCTCACGTCTTTATTGAACAGTACTGCATGTATTCAATGTTTTTCTCATAATTATTCATTAACATGCTTAATTTAGAGGTTTTGAGAAAATAAATGTTAAGTAGAATTGAAGAATTGCAGACTGTTTCTTGTTGTTCCAAAGCTGAGGCTAAAAAGGATTAAGATTTCCTGAGTTAGATCGATGTCTGATATTTGCTGTTATATATACTTACCTTACTGGTTTTGCCTGTAAGCTTGTAATGTTCATGTGAAAATCAGTCTAAATTTTATGTTTCTTGACTAGAGAGAAGAATTTAATTAGTTGTTTGTTAACCAGGCTTAATTTGCAGATTACTATATTTTTTGATAGGATGCAGATTACTGCTTATGCATTTCTCTAGTATGTTAATTGAATCATGAGAATGGGGGTTTCAACTTGTTGCACAATTCTCTAACTTGATTCTTTATTGTCATCTCATTATTAGGAAATGATCTAGTAGGTTCTCTTTACAATTTATTGATAAAGTTGGAGCCTAGATGATCCGGCTTGCGCATATCGATCGTTCATGTGAGTTTCTCTTTCTCGTTGAACAGCTGTGTATATGTGTCTGGCTGTGCTTAGTAATAGATCTATCATATTATATCAAAGAACTGCTATGCCTGCGTATGACATGTTACATTGTACTTTAAACTTTTATACAGTTGTCTTGCTATGCATTTTGTTTGGTTTATTCTTACTGCTAGTCATCTTCTTCGTCTTCTTACGCCACTTCCATCCAGACAATCGATCAATAATACTTCGCACTAGGAGTTAAATCTTTTCTTCCTAGTCTTGTAAGTTGTAACATCGATGGAGCACTCGTAATATGAGCAAGTCTAACTATCAGCAACCTTATATTGATTCAATCATCTTTCCTTTTTGAGGATTCTGTCACCCAGCCTCAGAGAGGGGGGAGCAAGCCGTTTCCACTGTGCTACAGGCGTGGTTGGCTTGACTCTAGCATACTTGATTCTTCTAAAATGTTTCTTTCTAATCTTGCTTTTGCACATATTCCATTATCAGATAGATCTCCCATCATACATTCCTATAAATGCAAATCTGAACTATCTATTACTTGTCTTTGTTTTTTACATTGAATCTGGACTATTACTTTGACAGATATGTAGATTGAGGTTATATTCTCAAATCTTTTTCAAGGATTACTGAGGTAAATAAAGCAATGCATCACCAGCTAGATACCATGGGTATCAAAAATAAAAAAATGCAATGCATCTTGACATTTTTATGCACTTGTTTGCAGGTTTGCTTGCCATTTTAATGTGATTTGGGGGAAACATTTTGCTGAATTAGTCGATTTTGTCACGCCATTATTGAGTTGTTTTTTTGTTTTTATAATAATTTTGTCGAGCAGACGATTACAAGCCTACAAAGAGAAAGTCTGCTTCCTTAAAAGGTAAATACGTATCAATTATGCTCACAAAGAGCAATTACAAGCCTACTAATGTGAAGGGGGACAGATCTGGTCATACATAGTAGACTCATAAAATTTGGGTCGATCGCAGTGAAGCCAAAATTAACTTAGTGGATCCAAAAAGTCGGCATAACTATCAAGTTCTATACAAATCGATATCGACTACTTAGGTGGAGGGGAACCTAATTCCTGAATTGAAATTAAATGCCTTGGGTGGTACGGTACGTCTGAATTCCTGTCCACCCATGATCGAACCAAGATCTAGCCTTCCCTTCTATTTACAACACTGCCACTCAATTACAAAATACCCAAACTACCCTGTACTATCACTTGCTAATCAACAACGACAAGGGCAGTCCCGTCATTTCCACCAACTCCTCAACCGTAAAATCTCTTCAATCGAGAAAGATCGCCACTTCCTTTCACGGATCAAACCCAGCTTTTCTAGGGTTAGGGTTTATAGGTGTCCATTTTTATCGATCCCTGATTTGGCATCGAATCCTTCTCCAAGATTTGATATTTATTGCGTTTTCGATCCAGATTCCTTGTTTTCTAGGGCTTCCATTGTTTAAAGCCGTGAAATTTGTTGGCTTTTAGGGCACCATTGACATCGATGAGCTTGTGCGCTCAATGGATCCATCTTCAGTTCAAGCCACTCCTTCAGTAGAGGAAGACGAGTGGGGTACGATTGATTTAGGGTTTTGTTTTGTGTTCTTGTTTTTGATGTGGGTTCTTTGAAAGATTGGATTTTGTTGTGTTTTTTGGGGGTTTTGGAGTGAAATCTTGATCTGGGCAGGTTTTTTTGGGGTCTGTTTGTGATTTTAGGGTTCATTTTGATGTGGGAATTGGTTTTTTGGTTGATTAGATGTTGAGATTGGTGGGTAATTAACTGTGTAGCAAAATTCCCATTTTTGTTGAGGTTATGATTTGGGTGACTTTTTGTTGATGGTTTGATGATTGATGTTGATGTGTTGGATCTCACACTCTTTAGTTTAGAATCATTAATGTGAAAGTTTGAATTATGTGCTCTCATTTTTCTTTTGTAACGCGATATTTTAGATTTCGATTTGTGTTCTGTAGAGTTCATTGTGGTGTTGGTGGAACTACATTGTCATAATTCATTCAGTACTCTTTAATCAGCTAGTGTTTTTAATCTTCTTGAGTTTTTATGTGGATGAAGTTTTATGTTCTTGGATTGAAATTCATGAAGTCACTGAAATACTTTGATGAAGAACGCTTTGCATTTGCGTGTCCCCCTCGATATATATGTGGGAATCTAAACTCAGAATGCGAGGACAAACATCTCTAGTGAGATAGATAAGGCAATAGTGCATGTTGGAGTCAAAAGTGATGGTTTCTTATTAAAGAAACTATGAATGTAAAAATGTTCTATTTACTAGAGTTGTGGACAATGTGTAGATAAATTGTGTTAAGGCTTTGTGGTGTGCTTGTTCTTGTAATTTCACTGTGACAATTGTATTGTATTTTTGCAGATACTGAGGGGTTTGTGATTCCAAGCTTGAGTGGAGTTGAATTTGAGGCAAGCGCGGTGAAAGTCTCAGAAGTAGATTCAAAAGCTTCTTCTCCTAAGGTCTGTATAGAAACTTAGTTCCTTTTCAGAAGTTCAAAAACATGAGTCCTCCAGCAGGCAATGATCTGTTTATGCAGGCTAATCTTTGCAAACCGGATTAATCGTTTTTCCTATGAACTGCTTTTCCCTTATGCAACAAGGTTAATTGCTTAGATATTTTACATTGGTACAGGCCACCAAGGAAGAGGATAATATCTACTTAGGGCCGCACGGGGCGCCTCCCTCACAAGTGAAGCAGCAAGAACTCACCGGGCGTAAGCAGCGGTTCAAGCAAAAGCTGAAGGAAGCCGATAGAAAATTCTCAGGTTCGGGAAGGGAGAATAAGGAGGAGAATCTGCGAGCGCTCACTGGAAGCAGCAAAGGAAGCGTTACAATGCCGAAGAGTTCCCTAGGGAATGGCTTGACCCACATTGCCATGAGTCTCAGTTTGAGAGGTCTTATTCTCGATAAGTAACGCCGGGTTTAACAACATTTGACGATACCGTCGATAAATACTTTAAGAAAGATTTAGTACTTAAGAGTCTGATATTGTCAAGGTCTGCAAGTCCTATTAAGGTTATGTACTTCATATTATTATCAAGTGTTTCTTTCCTGGTGAAGTTAATGGTATTCAACAGCTATTTAAACACAATAGAAAAAAATAAAAGGCATATATATGAAAGAAACAAAGCATTACACAAACATGACAAGTTAGATTGCTGTACTACTTGTCAAATGTGATTTGAATGAACAAAACTAGGAGTTGCTGCATTTAAAAGTTGATGGTATCTGCTCTCTGTGGTATAAGAGTGGATGGTATATTGTAGCTCTTGTCGTCGTTGTCGTTGTCTTCATCTTCATCGCACCGGCACTTTGATCCAACCATTTAAGAATGCAATGGCTAATATCACAAATGGAGTGGACATGCCAAATATGATAATGTATGGCAATGGTGTTGTCATGGGGTTCTCTCCTTTCCTTTCTCCTGCTGTTTGCCAATACCTACATAGGCAAACCTCTCTTAATACATACATTACAAACAACAAAATAACCCTACTCTTCTAATTCCTATCTATAATGCACTTTAGAGCTTATGATCCTTAGAAACAAATCGACTTAGAACGTGTTCGCTACACGGATTATGCATCCCGCTTGAGTATTTTTCCGCTCGACAAGGGATTAACTTGTCCCTCGCAGGTTTTCTCCCCAATCGAACACAAGATTATTTATAACTTGATATCCTATTTGTGATTTCTAATGACAATAGGCTTTTCACAATGCTCTTTAACCATGATACTTCTCTACCCTGATTTCAAAGGGAGGGCTCATATCTAGTATAGTTTCCAGGCATATGGTTACATAATAATGCATTTGTTCTCTACTCATGCATCAAATTTGATTCATTTTAGGAGCTTTACATTAGCTACTCATTTTTCTTATCTTGTCAAAATTTTCTTCTCTTTAAATTCTACAAAATCTTGTATAAATTAAGTTCTAAAAACATGTTAAAACCAAAAAAAGAAAAGGAAGAATGCAATCAAAGATTGCTCACTGATCAGGCTCTTCTTCTCTTGTTATGAACTTCTTCTTCCCTGCCTTCTTGGCATCTCCTTCACCCCCACCTACACAAATCAATTCATATTGTCTATAAACACTCAACTAGATCAAACATATAAGAACATAAACATTTCAAAAAAAAAAAAAAAAACTAAGAATGATCATAAAAGCATTATATATGTTACCTAACTGTGCATGAACTTTGAAGTTGTGAGACCTCTTGTTGGATGAAGTGTGGAGATTGCAAGTTAGAGTGGCAGATAATGCATTTGGACTCAAAAAAGGGATGCATGCAGGGGAAGAAATGGTCAATCTTGCCATGCTTTTTAAATTATTGTTTACAGTTTTATTTTCTTGTTTACTCTCTTTCTCTTCCTTTTGCTCATTAGCTCTGGCCTTTCATAATCACAGGTTCACAAGGATGTTCTGCTGTGGATATATGAGTGGTCAGTGTGTCTCTCTTTGTAAACTTATCATATCTACTTGTGCAATGACCAACACACCCCACATCACTCTCATAAAATCTTGCTTTACTTTTTTTTTTTTTTTTTTTTTTTGGTGAATCCATTGTACTCATATGTATCTTATTCTTAATACTTCAAATTATCAAATGAGATAGAATCCATTGTATTAAAATCAACAAATAAAATTAGTTTCAACTCCACCGCAAGTTATCTCGCACCCCTTAACTAATTTGTCGCAATGGTTCGAGTCGCATCATCATTAACCACTTTATTACAATTCAGAATTTAATCAGCTAATATAATAGTGTTAATAGTTTCCTAATTGGTGATGCAATGGCATATACGGTTTCCTAATTGTGTTATTAGTATGGTGTGTAATTGGTCAATTAATTATAAATAATAGCATGTGTTGTACGTATTTTAAATAGTATATACATAGTTTCTAAATTAATAACCGAAAAATAAGAAAAAAATAAACTATGCCAAAATATAGAAACGCAATTCTTTTATAAAAACGAAAATTAGGAAGGAACTAAGCTTGGCTTTTTGTTTTGTCTATTCGCGTTAATTCTTTTGGCAGTTCTCATCTAAACTTATAGACTTTGAGTTTTCAATCTTCAATCAACCTCTTTGTGGAGCACGCTAGACTTGAAGAATCGGTGAATGCGATCTCAAATCATCTCTAAATTCGATTGATCGATCTCTACAATAAGTTGGTACTAACTATACTTGGGGATTATTTCTCCTTCTTTATCTATTTGGATTTTTGTATTACTTTAGTTTATTGATTTTTTTTGTTACCAAGTTGATATCATGCACGTTTTTTTTTTTTTTTTTTCGATCTTGTGTTTAGTGTGTTGGATCTTTTGCACTTAATCGATCATAATAAAAAGTTTGATCTATGTAGCTGATCCCAGTTAATTTGGGACTAAGGCTATGTTGTTGTTGTTATTGTTTAGTGCGTTGGATCTTATGTTTAGTGTGTTGAAAGATTTTTTTCATTCAATTCTCAAAAAATATTTTTTTCATTTGATAAAAACTATAGTTAATATTACATATATATAACCTTAATTTTTTCCAAAAAAAAAATCCTAGAAAAAACTTCTTGGAAAAAAAAAAAATCGTTTGTATCCCATTTTAAAAAAAAAAAAAAAAAAAAAAACTTTGTAACTTTGGCTGATGAAAAATTCTTAATTTTCAGTCTCAAGCAGTCAAGCCCCGAAAAGGAGGGAAAATATAATTTAAAAATCTTCTTAGCACTATATTTATTCAAAAAATTATTTTTATCTAGTACCATATATATAAGAATTGAAGGACTCCACATTAGAGTTTTGATGCGGCCTTAAATAGTAAGGACCGACTTGCTTTTTCAGATTAAATCAATCATTGCTACATATAACAACAACATAGCCTCAGTTCCAAATTAAAAAAAAAAACTAAAATATACGTATTTACTAACAACGTTTTGTGATGTTGTAAAATATATTTTTTCTTGTAGTAATACCATCGTTTGTATAGGAATAAAGTAATCCTTAATCCTACAATATATTCAATGGAATTGGGGAAGAAGAAAAGCCAAGGAAGAAAGAAGATCCTAATAGAGAGAATAGCAAAAACAAGCCAAAGGCAAGTAACCTTCTCGAAGCGCCGCGCCGGCATATTCAAGAAGGGAGTGAGCTATGCACACTTTGCGACGTAGACATAGTCATCGGCGTCTTCTCTCCTGCCGGAAAACCCTTCACCTTCGGCCATCCGTGGCCCGAACACGTCCTCAAACGCTACTTCAACAACGGCGACGCTAGTAATGCGGCGCCATTAGTCCTATCACTAGAAGAGGAGCAACACATGCACATGCAACAAGTAATAATACAACAACAGATGGAGCAGCAATAAGAGGGAGAAGGAGTTGTTGGATCAGTTGGAGATGGAGAAGAAGAGATGATCGGAAGCAAGGATAGTGGTGTGATGAGAAGTTTTGGTGGGAGGAGGCCATTGAAGAGGGGTTGAGTGTGGAGGTGTTGGAGCAAATGAGAGTGGAGATGGTGAAGGTGAGAGATGAGGTTGTGAGGAGGCTTCATAAGATGAGGGATGCCAAGAATATTGTTGATGGTATGTATACTCATGGTGATAGCACTAGTAGTTTTCCAAGTTATTGTAGTGATTTGGTTCCTTATGGTTTTGGGTTTTGATTCATGAAATTAATTTGTTTTCATCATTGTTGGGATTTAATTAATTATGGTTATTGCAGTGAAATAATACTCTATAGATAGTGTTTTTCAATTTCATCATAGAAAGTAGAGATTCAATTCACACTAAAACATTTTTGGCCTTTAATAGAGGTTTTAAAACCCCTATTAAATAGAGTGTTATTAAATGGCATGTGAAAATATGTTATGTTTTAATTTTTAATAGTTTAAAATTAATTAGGTGTTATTTAATAACAACCCCCCTTTAATAAGTTTACTATATTCAAAAGGTGATGTCTAGATTAATTGTGGATGTGATTTGTGGGCTTCGTATCAAAATCTCATCAAACGACACACCCGACTGTACCTATTTGATGTGAAGCTCGCACACCAATGCGTTGTGATTTATTGTTATTATAGCATTTTTGGTATCTCCTTTGCTTTAGTATATGGTATTTCTAAAATTTTGTCGCTAATAGCACAAATTAATGAAACTTTCAATATTTCCGGTCGCTTACAATTGCCTTTGTATTGAAGAGACGCCACCAAAGGTGCCCCAATTAATACAGGTGACCAATTATTATTTTCCATATGTAACTTGAAATAAGTGGACTTCATTACATTAACTTATAAAATAAGTGGACTTCATTACATTAACTTTTGAAATAAGTGGATCGGATTACATTAACTTACAATTAAGTGCATGACTTAGTGCATGAATAATGAGTGAATGACATGGCTCGAAGATAATGCTCGAAAATATATGCAGCGTGGCATGATAGAGATCTTGCCTTATTCATTGTATGTATAAATAAATAAATATAGATTTTGCTACTTTAATTCTTGGTAAGGAACATGTGTATATAATTTTGACTTTTTATTGTAAAGTTTAAAGATAGATATATTATATATATAAAGATTAGATATCTACCTCATGCTTTGTCATACTTCAATTTTTTGGAGACTTAATTCATAAAATAAAGTCATTTCAACATTATTATTATTATTATTATTATTATTATTATTATTATTATTATTATAAATGTTGAAATGACCTTATAAATGTGCAAATTGCAATGAGCAATATTGCTCATTACCTTCTCTTCGTTACAAATGTGCAAATTATTATAAAATTTTATAATGAAGTTCAAATATATATTCATGTAATGAGAACGACATATTTACCATTGTATTATTATAAAATTTTAATCCAATGATGATTGATATAGTGCATTTAACACATTAAATACATAATAAATATTATATAATATAATTTCATGATAAAAGCACCCACGTATGTATATATATATATAATTGTTGTAAATTGGATGATCATTTAACCAAGTTTATGAATGATCACATTGTTAAGCATGACTCTCACATTGAATTGTAACATTAAGCATGACATCTACATTGAATGTAACTTGTACACTATACATAACTTGTAATCATCTCCAATGTACACCAACTCTTTTATGTATTGTCTATGTTGCTTGTGATGTGTTCTATGACTTGTGGTGTATGTATAACTTGTACACGTTGTATAAGTACAATTATCATCATCACCAAATGACCTATATAAAAGGTGCTAACCCATTGTAATTCACACACCAAGTTGAATGAAAACTTCTCATTCCAACTATCTCATTTCTTCTCTTATCCTTTGTAGTAGTAGTTTGTAGTAGTAGAAGTTCTTAATCTTCTATTTTCTTCTCTAATCCTTAACAAGTTTCAATTCAATTTACAACAAAAATAACCGAAGTAAAAATAACCGAAGTCGATTCATTTGCGCTACTCAAAATAATTTAAATATTGCATATACAATAGTAGGAAATGTTAGGTTTTAACTGTTGCACTGATCAAAATTAATCATAAGTACTATTAAGTATTTACTACATGCAGTCAGTCATCAAATTTTTTGTCTCATCAGTTATTTTACTTCCCACAAATATATATATAATGTCAATGTAGCTAATGGTTGGGCCACCTTAACCCCTCCACATCATTCTCCACAATTTCTATTTTGATTGCATGATAAGCTCTGCATAATTTTAGTTCAGGTATATTTCTTTAAATTTATAAGACTAGTAATATCTCTACTATAATAGAAATACCAGTTTTGACTTTTGATACTGTTAATTGAACAGTGCAATCTTCATTTCTGAGTTTTGTTGGCTAGTAAAAAACAGAATCTCTTGATTCAGGGTAACCGGAACCATTGACTAGGCCGGATCATGTCGTTTTACATGGTCTATAATACTCCATCGGAGGAGGGCTAATCTGGATTGCTTTTTAGACCCTAATCGAATTACGTTAGTAGAATTCGTAAGGACGACAGAGTCCTATCGGGAAAGACAACATGATGGTTGTTATAGCTGTCAGTCAACAATCTACTCCTGAGCACCGTCATCCCCGCTACCCCAATTAAAGTATAAGCTAAGTCAAAAGTGCTAACTCCGCTTTTAGAATGGAGTTACGTCAAGCTCAACACGAGTTTGTACAAATGAGGCAATGGGAATGATAACCAATTCTCGAAGTGGATTCCTTGAAATGCTATTAATTCTAGGAGGATTATAATGAGGAGGATGACAGACCCGCTTACACCTGCATACCTTCACGGATTCCCACACAAGTCTGAGCATGCTGGAGCCGGAATCTCTTTGATTGACAAATTTATATGATATTTGCTTTTCTTTTTGTCATGAAATATATGATATTTGTTTTGGATTATAAATGATTAAGTGAAGTTAATTAATTGTTACAATATTAAAATGTTTCAAGAACTAAATCAAATTAAATTTTATATACTAATTAACAACAATATGCTATATATTTTCTCAAAAAAAAAATGCTTTGTGTAGAAGCATGTTTTTAAAAAAAATTGTATTGTGTTATTTTTGACAAATAACCAGTTCATAAGTAAATGAATTATCAATCAATTCTATTACTTCTAAAATTTTATTAAAATTAGAAAAAGAGATGTACCTAAAGTTCATGATCAAATTATAAAAGCTTGACACACAATCATAAATTTAGTTTGATTTTACCAAAGTCTTGATTTGTAAATATTATGAGTTTTAATTATTAAAAAATAAATTACCTTTTTAGTAAAGAAAGTACTCTCTAAACAATAAAATTAAAAACAAAATCACATAACACATGTGAACATGTGGCCGAACTATATAGTTTTCAAAAGAGAAATGAATCCCAATGGATAGGTTAAGATATATAAGTAATTAAAATTTAATATATATTAAAATCGGTTGCAAAAAAAAAATTAATATTAAAAGGTCTCAAGTTCGAATATCAAATTAATTAATTAATATTAAAAAAAAATTGTTAAGTATAAAAGAATTAACGTGTTTTTTTTAAAGATCCGTACGCAGGTATTCAAGCGAGTCTAACTAAGCATGCGCATAATTTTAATAGTCCGAATAACCTTGATGTAAAGGAAATCGAACTTGAGATCGTGCGCATAATCCATACAATCTCAAACTTGTCTTAACGGATACATTGTACAATTACTTATAGTATATCTGATTTATAAAGCTATATGAATAATATATATTCATGCACATGGCTTCCCATCATTTACATGTGGTACTGGAATTCAATGTTGTGTCCAATGCAGATTCCTTGGATTAGAAGAAAATGACAGCAACTCATCCTCTCCATATTCTTCAATTTGGTTCAACTATTTTGTGCTTGAAATTTTGTGTAGTTTGTCGGCAACCACATGGTGAGGTTGCTTCAATTTCATGCACAGACAAAAGAAAATACACTTCATTACCTCACTCTGCCACGTGTCACCATTTCATTAGTTTGGTGGATGACTTTGTGACCTACCTTCACTAGGTCCCAAGCTCATATAATGCCATTGTTGATCTGTCCATCACTCTCTCCCCCAACTCTCTCTCATTAATTTTCTCTTCTCATCATCCCCTCTCCACCCTCCATTTTCAATTCTCCAATCTCACTAAGTTTTTGATTCTCAACAATGGCAGAGAAGGTTTGTTAATTAATCAAAGCCCTTTAATTTCCATGCCTTGTTAATTAATTGTATATGTTCCCTAACAAATTTTCATTTTGTTTCTCAACTTATATATGCAAGTTTTGAACTTGTTTACATGTTTAAATCTACATATGTTTATTAGCTATATTGATTGATTTTATTGGATTTTCTCAGATGTCAGTGTTGCTATTGAAAGTGGACCTTGACTGCTCCAAATGCTACAATAGGATTAGAAAAACTCTATGTCAACTTCACTCTGGTAAGTTTCTTTCTCTAATTAAGTATACACCTTTATTTTATTTTATTTTATTTTTGTTTAAGATTATTGTCAGAGTATTCAGAGAGACGTCGTCCTTACTAATTTCGAATTTGATGAGCGAAAGACAATAAAAACACTTCTGCCATTTCTATGATACAAACTAATTAATCAATAAACCTTTTAATCTACAACACTCATGAGTATCTGATGAGACTCGAGCCTAAATTAATGCTGAGACAACTTAAATAGTATGTAGTTTTTGCTACACTTTTGTTCTACATTCAAATTCACTCAATATTTGTTGTTATATTTGTATATATGTGTTTTCATTGTTTTTGAGGAATTAAACTTGGTTTTGTATGTGTGGTGTTCAATTTTGAGAACTGTAGAAATTAGGAGCCAGACATGGGACACTAAGCAAAACATAGTGATAATAGCTGGGCCCTTTGATGCACAAGAAATGTCAATGAAGATAAAATACAGGGCAGGCAAGGTTGTCAAGGACATTGAAATCAAAGGAGGAGGGGATGCCAAGCCCAAGGCAGCACCCCCGGCCGAGAAGAAGGCCGATGGCGGCGGCGAGAAGCCGCCCCCGGCTGATAAGAAGGCCGATGGCGGGGAGAAGCCGCCCGCAGCGGGAAAACCCGCCGGGAAGGCGGAAAAGGCCCCCGCTGAGAAGGCGGCGGCGGCGGCACCGGCACCGCCGAAAGAAGAGGCAGCAGCAGCAAAGCCAGCAGCAGAGATGAAGATGCTACATGAGCCAATGCACACTGTTGTTGCATATCCAATTGTGCAACCACCATATGGAATGTACTATGAGGGGTATCAACATGATCAAGGGCCTCCTCCTTATTATAACTACAATTATAATGGTTATAATGCAAGGCCAGTGTATAATAATAACTACCATGGAGTGATGAGCAGGGGTTATAATAATGTACATGGAGCTGACTACTTCAGTGAGGAGAATCCTGCATGCACCATCATGTAAGAAAAAAAAAAAATGCTATTAGGAGAGTACATGGTGTCTAATTAGTGTGACTACATCTTCAATGTATTTTCTTTGGTGGTTAATTGGTATATGGTTTTTGTTCAATTCTATAGATAGGGTGGCACATAAAATGAGTTGTGCTCAAAGGCTCTCTTTTATGAAATGTATAATAAAGTTGCTAGACCAACAATTGTAATCTAATCCTCCAATGAAATATATATTTAAGTCATATATATACATTAATAACAAAAAAAGTCTCAGTCTCAAATTATTAATTAATTAGTCTCTAGCTATGTAAGATTGTAATCCTTTATAGAGTACATCTTCAGCTTTGCAAATGCCAATGTAATTAATTAACAATCTTTGCATGGCACTTTTAATTGCATTATGTGAATAGCTAGTAGCTAAGTTAGCTAGTTTTATTGGATTGTTTTCTTAGGTTAGAGTGCATTATCTAGGGAATCTATGGTTTTCATGTGCCCTTGTATCACTGTCACATGGGTACAATTAAAGGGGGCTTGCTTTTAACCTTCAATGGAAAGAATTGGCCTTTGTGGTAAGCTTGGCAATTAAGGAATCACTAGTACTATAAATTAACTAGGAATCTCGAGTGTTTTCAATTTTTTTTCTTTCTTATCTTTTTATAATAATAGTGGGTGTTTGAAGTTTTTTTCATTTCTAAGTTCTCCATGTCTTACAAGAAATCGACATATTTAGAGGGAATGATATAACATAATATTCCTACCAACTTTTAGTCACCAAATACATTTCAACAACTAGTTGTTTTACTGAAATCATATAATAAAGGCTTATTAAATTATTTTACACCTCTTAAAAATAAATATGTTGAATTTTAAATAATGAAGAGTGTTATAATGAAAAGGTATTGGTGGTTTAATAAAACTTGCATGACACTTCAGCCTATGTATCTGCTTATGGTTTTGATTTCAAGATACTCATTCTATTCATTTATTCGTTGCTAAGATAACCATAATTAATTACTAATAGATGCACTCATAATACTTCCATGAATCAGATATTCCCCATTCAATTCATTCATCAATATCTATAATTAAAAGTAAATCCGTCGGAACTCTTCCCAAGCAAAAACTCCAATGGCGGCAATTGAATATTGATTTGAGAAATTGCAAGTGCACCTATGAATCGCCACAATGCAAACAAAAAAAGCTAAATGGCAAGATTAATAGTTTGTATTACGATTGCGGCACCCGTCCCATTGATTCAAACGAAAGGTTCTTAACAGATGGATAGCAATGATAATAAGAAACAGTAACTATTGCATTCTTTAGCTTTTATAGCATTCCATGGAACAACATCTTCAAACAATGGTAATCCCCTGCGATAGTATATTGATTCACCATAACCCTTGAATATAAATTCCTCCAGGATCGTCTGTCCACTCCAATTGAAGAATCTAAACCAACATACAACATAACAAAGGCGACATAAAGGTCACGTAATTATTGATTTGTTTTATAGACAATAATTTTGTCCTATCTTGAACTTATGGAAAACCAAGTGATTAGATCCAATATAGAGCAAACTTATCTGAAGGAGGCCGAAAGTGATTTAGTTTATAAACGATGTGAATGATTGTTGCATCACTGGATGCATAAAACTATGGTTAAGTATAAGAGAATTGGAGGCGCCGTTGAAATCCTTCAATCTGATAGAGATTGTTAGATGTGATTTGACGAATTTGCATGGGTGATAATTGGTTGAGAATTGGAGGAATCTAAGGTTAGATATAATAAATTGGTTTTTTCTTGTGATTCTTTGAAGGGGGAAGGAGAAAAAAATTTGATTGCAAGAAGAATGAATGAGAGTTAAAATTTATAGAGGGAATAAAATTTGCACTACACTTTATTTCATGAATCTGGCCATGATTTTTATAAAACTTGCACTACACTCAATTCTATATATTTGCCATGATTTTGAGTTCAACGTACTCAATTTATTCGTTGATAAGATAACCATTATTAATTATAAATAGATGCACACATAATATATTATTATACCTCTTGAAAAAACCAATAATATAAATAAATAAATAAATAACAAAATATAAAAAAATTAAAAAATTAAAAAATTAGAATGATGAGAGGAGGTAGCTTTTTAACTTTTCCTCCCCTCCGACTTATATATAGATATAGATTTTACCACCACTCCAATTCTTTGCTGAACCATGCATATTTATTTATTTTTTATTAAAGAATGAATATGATATAATATGTGTTGTCATATTATAGGTAAGGAAAAAAGACATATCATATATAATTTTCTCCATCATGAGGTGTTGATGACTCATCCAAAAAGCATAGAAGTGAAAAATAAGTAATCCTACTAAATTTTTGACTTTAAATGGACTCATCAAAAGCAAAAATGTTAAAAGGTCACATCCAATGAACCTTGAAGCCAAATGTTTAGTGTCAACTCATGTTTTGTGAGTGAAGACAATTTCTTCATTTCTTCTATCTAGGAATGATAGCAGTTGGTAGGGTAATTGGTTGGGAGTTGGTTCAAACATCAACATTACTTACTCTCTATATATTTTTCCCCATACTAGGCTACAAGAGGAATGAACCTTGATTTGTTTTCATTTGCAACACACAAAAAGCTTGATTTAACAAGCTATATAGCTTGTTAAATCAAGCTTTTTGTATATTATGATCATCACGATAAGTTTCATAGATAGGAATAATTTTATCTGAAACTGCCATCAATTATTATTGTAGTGCGCATCATACATATACTCTTCATGATTTTCCATTGTCCAAACCTGATCAACCTTGTTGTGGAGATGCGGTCGAGCGAAAGATCAGATAAATGTAACTTCATAATAATGAAATATGTAAGTGTAGACCTCAATTAGTATCGAAGACTTTTGGAGTAAAATTTCACCCATACGAGTTGAAAGTATATAGTTAAATTGGAAACAATATCGATACAAGTAGATATCTATGGGCCTACGGGAACAAAATTGTAACAAAACAATGTAATAATGCTTAATTGGTTAAAATATCATAACTTTTGAGAGCTATTATTATTATATTATAACCTTTTTAGATTTATTATTATATCCTAACATTTTTATATTGTGTGATTTATATCTCAAAGTCAATTTTAACTTCAAATAAAGTGGCACTTTAATTATGAGTTTAAAAAGTCACCTCACCACCATAATTATCAAAATAATTATCGATTTTATGATTTAAACTCATTATTTAGTGTCACCGCAAACATCATCAAATTTGGAGTTCAAAATGATTTATGATACAAATTAATAACAATCTAGAAATGTTATAATATAATAATAAAAGTTGTGAAATGTTATGATATCTTAACCAATTAAGCCCTATAACAATATAGTAATCTCTCAATCAAGTGACTTGACTTTAAGTCCTAGCAATGGATTCCTTTAATATCTTGGGCGAGGCGTTGTCACTCAATGGTCCTACGTACCAACTTTGAGTCCTAATTAGTTGAAGCTCAGATACCAAAAAATCGGTATATAAAAAGTGAAAAAAGAAAGAAACTCATACTTTTTGTAAAATAAAACTCTTTGTTTATTTAAGTGGGAGCCGAACTTGATCTCCTCAAATTTTATCTTTTCACAAGTGATGCTTCGCCATAATAAAAAAAAATAAATAAATAAACAAAATATTTTCTTTGGAGCGAAGGCCCAAATTTATTTGTGGGTAACTACTAACCAGGTCCAAACCCAATATTGGACAAGTCTTCTCTATCTTCCTAATATGAAACGTGGCTTGAATCCACCCCAGGAGTTATATACAAAACAGCTCCCCGGACCACATGACACCTACGTTGACGGCCACAGTTTTTTATTTTATTTTTTGCAACGAAAACTGACTCAGCTTCGACAATCTCGTCAAACTCTCAAACCCACCAACGCTTGATTTTTCAAATCAAATCACTCTTCGATTGCTCTCAATCTACGCCGCCATTCTTGATTCCCTAAACACCCTCTGCGCCGTTCGATCTGGGCTGTGACGGGCATCTCTCATCAAAGCCCTTAAGCCCTCCTATCGATCGTTAATGGGGTTTCTTCAATAGAGGGCTTGGCGGTCAATCTTTCAATCCAGACAGTTTTTGAGGTTTTCATCACACGCCCTTTGTTTATTTTGGTCTAATTTGAACTGGGTAGTCTTCAATTTCAGTGTTTATGGTAGATCTGTTAATGGGGTTTTAGGTGCCCTTGTTGGAAATTATCAGTTTTGCTTGAATTCATGAAGTTTTGATTGGTAGAGAAGTAACTAAGTTGTAGGAGTGGATTAATGGGGTTTTATAGGAATGCCCGCGTTAAGGACTCGGCGGCGTTTCGCCGAGTTCTGCCTTTGATTCTAGTTAGTTTGGTGGCAGTTTTGTTTCTAGTTTATCTCCTAAGAACACATTCAGTTCCACATACAGTGCCCATGTCTTCATTTGAGCAAGTTAATAGGTATAGTGATAGGTTGTTAGACAACATTAAGAAGCCTAAATTGCCTAATCGGAGCTCGTTATCGATTTTACTCGAGCAAAGGAACAGCTTGCCCCCAAGAAATTTGGATCTTTTTCCTACATTGGAGAAGGACTATATACCAATTGTTCTTTATGTTCACAACCGGCCGCAATATCTCGACATTGTGGTTAAGAGCCTTTCTGCTGTGGAAGGGATTAGTGAGACTTTACTGATTGTGAGCCATGATGGATACTTTGAGGAAATGAATAAGATTATCGACGGTATTCACTTCTGCCAAGTGAAACAGATTTTTGCTCCGTATTCACCGCATTTGTATCCGGATAGTTTTCCTGGTGTATCTTCTGGTGATTGCCGGGAGAAAGGAAATTCGCAGAAGGGAAAATGTACTGGAAACCCGGATCAGTACGGGAACTACCGGTCTCCGAAGATAGTGTCATTGAAGCATCATTGGTGGTGGATGATGAATACGGTGTGGGATGGATTGAGTGAAACTAGGGGGCATGCTGGTCATATTCTCTTCATCGAGGAGGACCATTTCATTTTTCCAAATGCGTATCGAAACATCCAGCTGCTCGTAGAGCTGAAATCCAAGAAATGTCATGAGTGCTACGCTGCAAACTTGGCTCCATCTGACGTGAAGGCAAAGGGAGAAGGAGGGGAGATTTTGATCGCTGAGAAGATTGGCAATGTAGGTTATGCATTTAACAGGACTGTTTGGAACAAGTTTCATTCCAAGGCAAGAGATTTTTGCTTATTCGATGAGTATAACTGGGACATAACGATGTGGGCTACTGTTTACCCTTCGTTGGGGGATCCTGTTTACACCTTAAGGGGCCCGAGGAGAAGTGCGGCGCACTTTGGAAAGTGTGGATTGCATCAGGGACAAGGGGAGAAAAGTCCTTGCATTGATAATGGTGTGGTGAACATTGAAGTTGAAGAGAACGATAAGGTTCGTAACCTTCATTCTGACTGGAATGTGGATTACATTGTCAATCAACAAGGGTACAAAGCTGGATTCAAAGGCTGGGGAGGCTGGGGAGATGACAGGGATCACCAACTATGCCTGGATTTTGCAGATATGTATCCTCGTCAGACACCTTATCATCTGCTATGAAACTACAAATTCTAGTACATCTTGAGTTGTCTAACTGCGTAGCAACTAAAAAAGATGCACATGTTTCATTTCACCTTCCACTTTGAGGATACTCTAAAAAATGTCGCAGATAGATGGTTGTGCCAAAGTTGTATCATTATTCTTCTTTCTATTAAATATTGTGTGAATTGCAATTTATTTCTTCTTGTTGATTTCAATGGATAGCCTGTGCTGTAATTATCCGAAGGCATCTCATCCATTCGGCCTGCACTATAGAACTAGGATTAATCTTTAGTTGCCAGGAATCTGTTCTTTTCTCAATACTGCTGCTGCACTTATTCATGGAAGTATATTCATGAAATAATTTTGTTTGAGCAAATTTTTGAAATGTATTAAATACTGCTTTTCATTGACATAGAAATATGTTAGACACTTCCCTTTCACTGATGAAATTATGCATATTGTTTACTAGTTACGTTATGTGGTTTCCATGAACTAATCTCTTTGCACGTCCAAGGAGCTTCAATTCCAAAAACCACGGCACATCTCTGGATGCCCTGGCCTTTTGGTTGCATTGCATGGACATGTCGCAAACGACCTTGAAAAGAGGAAGTCATCAGTTAGGCTGTTAGGTGGCTTCTGTTCCTTGTTTTTAATGGTGAATTGATGATAATATTCATATGTGCAGGCAATTTACTAGATGAAGTATCGAAAAATTAGATATTCGATTATCTGATTGTCGCGTAATTACATGAGCATTTTAATGGTTCTAAGGCTTACAGTGGATCAGAAACCTGCATTAGCTAGGATTATACCACTTGTTCTGAAATTCTCCTTTTGCCTTGTTATCCTTGCTGCACCTGCTGATTTCATTATCAATGTAGGGTAACATAGCTTGGTTTAAAACAGCAGGTTCAATCTGTGATTGTAGAATATGGTAATCTCACTTGGTAACATGCATGCTTACCCGAGAAAGCTTTGGCAACGTTAATGTTAGTGTTCTCGCTTTGTGATTTGGATCCCTTGCTTGATTATCTTGAAAGGTCTTAGATGATCTAATGTATCAATTCTCATTGTTTTCTCACTTTATTTTCAATGTTTTTATTGATGCTGTTGAAATGGTTGTAATGTGGCATGGCATTAGGGTGATTGCTTGTGGAAGATCTTTGGTTTTAGTCTCTTTGTAAGAATTTGCAGATTTAGACCTTTTTTTTTTTTTTCTGGCTGTCCATGGTACTAAAAGCCCCTCATGATCATTGCAACACACTGACAAGAATAGGGGTTGCTTTGTTGGTACCCACTGCCTAAGGTATTCCACAACCAAGAAGTAGTGAGTTTTGCCCCCTTCCCCCAATATATTTGAAGGATTTGTGCTTTATGAATTAGTTGATTTTATCGTGATGTTATACTCATTTCCCCAATATACTATAAGGATTTGTGTTTTATGAACTAGTTGATTTTATTTTGATGTTTTGAAAAAAATTGTAGCTTGTTGTTGAGGATTCGAAAACTCTTGTCGTCAAGAAATTGTGTAGGGTTGCGAAAAAGTGTTTTACATAGTAAATCTTGATTCCTAGTGGTTCAATAGTTGCATTAATCTAATTTATAATATCTCATGACAAGAAAAAAATATGAATGACCCGCTATTTCTACAATAAAGAGATGCTAAACTTTGGTAATTTGGGTTTTTTGTTTTTCTTATTTTGTAGTTTTCTACTCAGTATTTAATACTAACCATTTTGACTAATCTATGTTTTGATATTGTCAAGCCTCAAATAAATATTGATTCTCTAAACTCAGATTACTTCATCCACAAGACTCGAAACTGAAATCTTACTTAAAGAAAGCAGAATCCTTTGCCACTCATCGGCAATTAATTGTTGTGCTAATTTAAGATTATGAAGTCTAACTCAAAGAAAGCAGAATCCTTTGCAACTCCGTCAACTAATTGTTGTGCTAATTTAAGATTATTGTTGTTATTGTAACATATTCTAATATAGACCACAAAAATAATGCACGTATATAACACTTAAAATATACAAGTACGCCTTCAATTGAATTGATGCAATAATAAAGTTATTAAGACGTATTTGATTACCAATAAATCTTGAGATTAAATTCTGCTGTCCAACTCTAAAATGTTAATTTCTCTCACGTCATAGGGTTGGCCCCTACTAGCTTTCATGAAAATAGTCGAGTGGGTGCCTAAAAAATATTCAAAAAGATATTTTGAGATGTTGAAGTGACTCTCCAAGTCAAACTGATAAGGTCCTCTCCAAAACAGAGAGAAAGCTAAACAACCAACCAACAATGGCATTCAATCTCTCCTCCTCTCCCCTTCACTTCCCTCCACACCCATTTCACTACAAACCCAGATCCTCAAAACCCTCACTTTCCCTCCAAAACCAACCAATTCTTCAACCCCCAAAACCCCATCTCCCAATCCCCCCAAACCCCCCAAATCCTACGTCTGGATCAACCCCAGAAGCCCCAGAGCTTCCCAGCTCCGCCGACACTCCTTCGACGCCAGGTACGCCTCTCTTGTCAAGCTTGCTCACTCTCTCAATTCATCTAATCCATCTAAAGATCAAGTCTTTGAGGTTTTAGGCAAATTGGGTAACACCCCAATTGAACAGGATGCTGTAATTCTCATCAATGCCTTGCAAAGTCCCGTCGCCGCGGTTTTCGCTCTCGAGTTTTTCCAATGTAGGTTGAAGTTGAATAGGGAAGCAATTCTGTACAATGTAGTGTTGAAAGTGTTTAGGAAGAGTAGGGACTATTTGGGTGTGGTGGAGGTGTTTGATGAAATGCTTAAGAGAGGCGTTAAGCCGGATAACGTGACGTTTTCGACGGTAATTAGTTGTGCCCGGGCTTGTTCTTTGCCGGAGAAGGCGGTGGAGTGGTTCGAGAGGATGCCGGAGTTTGGGTGTAGTCCTGATAATGTTACTTATTCGGCTATGATTGATGTGTATGGGCGGGCGGGTAATGTAGATATGGCGTTGAGGTTGTATGATAGGGCGAGGACGGAGAGGTGGCGTGTCGATGTGATTACGTTCTCAACGTTGATTAAGATTTATGGTAGTTCTGGTAATTTTGATGGTGCTTTGAATGTTTATGAAGAGATGAAGGCACTCCGGGTGAAGCCGAATTTGGTGATCTATAACAGATTGTTGGATACAATGGGGAGAGCTAAGAGGCCATGGCAAGCTAAGAATATTTATAGGGAAATGAGAAGCAATGGTTTTGAGCCGAGTTGGGCGACCTACGCTGCTCTTCTTCGAGCTTACAGTAGAGCTCGTTATGGGGCGGACGCTATCAGTGTGTATAGGGAGATGAAGGAGAAGGGGATGGAGTTGGATGTAATACTTTACAATACAGTCTTGGCAATGTGTGCTGATATTGGTTTTGTGGATGAAGCCTTTGAGATATTTGAAGACTTGAAGAGTTCAGGGACTTGCAAGCCTGACAGTTGGACGTTTTCGTCCTTGATTACGATATATTCATGCAGCGGGCGAGTTTCAAAGGCGGAGGACATGTTGAATGAGATGATGGAAGCTGGTTTTGAACCTAATATCTTTGTGTTGACGTCGATTATACAGTGCTACGGGAAAGCAAATCGGACAGATGATGTTGTTAGAACATTCTATCGCCTTCATGAGCTGGGCATAACGCCGGATGACAGGTTTTACGGTTGCCTTCTCAATGTGATGACGCAAACACCGAAAGAAGAGCTTGGGAAGTTGATTGAATGCATAGAGAAAGCTAGACCGAAGCTGGGTCATGTAGTGAAGCTCTTGGTAGGGGAAGGACAAGCTAATGAAGCACTTAGAGAAGAAGTCGACGAGCTCTTTAGTTCCATTAGTACAGATGTGAGGAAGCCTTACTGCAATTGCCTAATCGATCTCTGTGTCAATCTAAATTTACTGGAAAGCGCTTGTGAGCTCCTAGACGCCGGCCTTCGCCATGAAATCTACACTGACATTCAGTCCAAATCTCCTACACAATGGTCTTTGCATTTGAAGTCTCTCTCACTTGGAGCAGCTCTGACTGCACTTCACATATGGATGAATGACTTGTCTAGAGCAGTGGAAAACCGCGAAGAACTCCCTCCATTGCTTGGAATCAATACTGGCCATGGCAAGCACAAGTACTCCGACAAAGGATTGGCTGGAGTTTTTGAATCTCATTTGAGGGAATTAAATGCGCCATTCCATGAAGCACCGGATAGAGTTGGCTGGTTTTTGACGACGAAAGTTGCAGCAAAGTCTTGGTTGGAGTCGAGGAAATCGCCTGAACTTGTAGCCGCGTAGTTTCTCCATCGTTGAGGATTCCTTCTTTCCTTAAGTTTTATAAATATCATTTGACAATGGTGTGGCTTTCACTTTTTTGAGATTGTTAAAATTTGTTAGAGAGCTTTCAGACACATTCTTGTATACTTATGAAAGAATTCAAGTGGGGATTCTGGTTGATATAATCAAGTGGGGATTCTGGGCTTCTGGTTGATATAATCAAGTATTGATCCTTGTAAATTTGTAAAAAAAATATTGATAATTGTTTGGAAAGGAAGAATATGTAATGTAGTATCCTAAAGAATCATTAAAGCTTATGAAATTTCTTTAATTCCCCAATCTCGCCACTGGAAGTATAGAATAATTCACCAATTCCAGTTTTTGGCTCTATCTTGAAACTTCCTTTTTTGGTTACTTTCAACTAACAATTTAACTAAAAAAACTGTCATTCCATCAAGTACTGCCAAAAAATGTATTTTTTAAGACATTAAATAAATATTGTTGAATGTAGGGTTTACTAATATATAATTGATATATTATAATACGCTATTATTGTTGAAAATTCTTGTGTAATGGTTTATTGAATACTGCAAATTTATCAATGCATCAACCAATATATTATATGTTAAACTAGTCGTTTCCCCGCTTCGCGCTGGAGTAATAATAATAATAATAATAAATAAAACACTATATTCATAGTTATTCTCATCGAGTCAAACGAAAGGTTCATAAACGAACAATAATAATAAGAAAGAGCAAAACACTATATTGCATTTTTTAGTTTTTGTAGCATTCTATGGACTGAACAACATCTTTAAGCAATGGTAATCACATGTAATAGTGCATATTGATCCACTATAACCGTTAAATATAAATTCTTCTATATCGTCTGTCCACTCCAATTGAAGAATCTAAACCAGCAGACAACATAACAAAGATAGCATAAATGTCACGTGATTATTGATTTGTGTTATAGATATAATGATTCACTTCAGTCTTGAAGGGTTAATTTCACAGATGGTCACTCAAGATTACAATTCGTAACACTTTGGTCACTAAACTTACAATTGTCCAAAATATATCACTTAACTTTACAAAACGTTTCAACAAAATAACTCCGACCACTCTCCGGTCAAAAACCCGCCGGCTTGGTGACATGGCGCCACATGGGATTTCATAGGAGATCACTTAAGTTTTTAAGTGATGACATGACATTCAACACACACACCCAACCACCCCCTCTTAAGTTCACCCCACACTTGTTAGTGTTCGTGCTCTACCCTCCCCGCCCCACTGGACGTCTTCTTTCTCGCTTTCTCTCACTCTCTCTGTCGCGGTACCTCACTCTCGCGCAACCAATCGGCCTCGACAACACGAGGAAAGGTCTCGCGAGAGAGAGAGAGAGAGAGAGAGAGAGAGAGAGAGAGAGGGGGGAGAGCACGACTGAGTTCGCGAATCCCACCCTCAAATTTTGATCCAATTCCACTCTGAACCATCCAATTCCGGTCATCCAATCATGGACGAAGAAGACAGAGAACCTTTTGCGGCCGCACCGCCGCGACCGCATCGCAAAACCCAATCCTACAGCCACCAATTGACGACGACGACATCGTCTTTGGGTCAGAGTAGAAAGATCAATGTAAGAAAGCACAGTCTCGACAGCATGGACAAGACGTCCAAAAAGGTGGAATCGACGAGGTTCTTGGACGGATATGACGGCGAAGAATAATAATACGAAGAGTTCGCGAATATTATCAATGGAAGAGGAGGAGGAGGAGGAGGGACGGAGTTGCAGTCGTTTTTCAACGATATATTGGAGCCGTAGCCGGAGAAGGTGCCAGAGGATCAGAGGAAGTTTTTGGCAGAGTTCGTGGCGAGCGGTGGGGGAGCGAATATTTCAGGTTCCGATGAGCGCAGCGATGCAACTGGGGCGGCCGCCGAGCCTGGAGGTGATGCCGCGAGAGAGAGGTACCGCGACAGAGAAAGAGAGCGAGGAAGAAGACGACCAGTGGGGTGGGGGGAGGGGAGAGCACGAGCCCTAATAAGTGTGGGGTGAACTTAAGAGGGGGTGGGTGTGTGTGTGTGTTGAATGACATGTCATCACTTAAAAACTTAAGTGACCTCCCATGAAATCCAACGTGGCGCCACGTTAGCCGAGCCGGCGAGTTTTTGACCGGAAAGTGGTCAGAGTTATTTTGTTGAAACATTTTGTAAAGTTGAGTTATATATTTTGGACATATGTAAGTTTAGTGACCAAAGTGTTACGAACTGTAGTCTTGAGTGACCATCTGTGAAATTAACCTCAGTCTTGAACTTATGGAAAACGTACCAAACGATTAGATCCAATATAGAGCAAACATACATAAAGGAAGGCGATCAAAAGTGGTTTAGCTTATAAGCGTTGTGAATGATTGTTATATCACTGGATGCATGAAGCTATGGGTAAGTACAACATCTTTTGAATGTACAGGCGATGTTGAAATCCATCGATCCTATCTTAAATTTATTGGGTGATAATTGGTTGAGAACTGTAGGAATCTAAGGTTAGGTATAATAAAATTGGTTTTTTGTGATTTTTTTAATGGTGAAGGAAAAAAAAAAAAAAAAAAACCAAGTCGATTGCAAGAAGAATGGATGAAAGTTAAAATTTATAGAGGGAATGTAACTTGCACTACACTCAATTCCTTGTATTTACCCATGATTTCAAGTTCAACGTACTCAATCTAGTAATGATAAAATAACCACTATTAATTATTAATAAATGTACATATAATGCATAATTATGTCTTGAAATAATAAATAAATAAATAACAAAAAAAATTCAATTCCTTGTATTTACTCATGATTTCAAGTTCAATGTACTCAATATATTAATGATAAAATAACCACTATTAATTAATTATTAATAAATGTACACATAATGTATAATTATATCTCTTGAAATAATAAATAAATAAATAACGAAAAATAAGAAAATTGAGAAAAATGGAAAAATAGAATGGTGAGATGAGGTAACTTATAAACTTTCTCTATCCTCCGACTTTTATATATATATAGATATAGATATAGATAGATTTGATTAAAAAATATTTATTTAAGTATTAATTATTTATTTATCAACCACGTTTTAAATGTTGTAAAATGCGTTTTTTCTTTTAATATGAACCAAAATGAATTAATGATTACATGTTAGAATGGATAACAATACGTGAATTTGAATACAGATTTGGCTGGGACCATTTATCCAATTAGCAGCCTAACTTCAAATACCTTCTATCTACAAAAAAAAAAAAAATCTTTCAATCTTTATCCTCTTATAGAAGCCTAACTTTAGATATCAAACCAATTAAGTTTCGGTAGATTTCATATCATTTTGATTATGAAAAATGCTTTTGTAACTCGGCGGGACAAACACACACTTGTTATCATCCTTAATTTTTTACATCGTATTATGTGCTCGCATCTCTATATGCATCACAATGATAATTTATGTTGGGATAAAATAACACGATCTTCTTTTGCTTGTAAGACTAACCAACTATTTGGGATCGAAAAGCAGTTGGCCCATAAAAAACTTCAACTCTTAGAACTCGAAACATTACTCAGGTCCCAAGTGCCAGCACGTAGCACGGCACTTTGATGATACCCATACATGTGTTCTAGAGTCCTATGCAATAATAGATTGAAGTGGCGCACACATCAAATCAACAATGAAATCCTTCTCATCTCAACTTAAGATTCTTGTATGAAAATAATTGTACTTGTTTGGTGGTGGGTCTGTCTAAATAGCAAAGATTTGACTATTACTTCCATGGAATATATAAATGGATGTGATGTGACTGAAATTGCTCTCATGTTTTTGTTTAGTGGTTCATCCTCTAATTCACAGTAAATATTGGAAATTTTTGTCCAGTCTCTCAATAGATAACTCAAACGGTATCAACCGTTGATAGCTCTACAGATGGCAATCCACTCATCAAAGCCACTGATGAATCATCATCAATGAAGGGTAAATTTCAACAGTTTAATCTCTCTTAACCACTGTAAATTCCACCCTTTGAGGCTGCTTGTGACAGTAGTATTTCTAAAGCGGTTCTGTCACTTGAAGAAGTGAAAAGGCGGAGTTGTTTTTCTCTTAGACAGGTACCTTCTGCTGGGCATTGAAATCAATGTGTTTTGGCCAGATATCTGCTCTGCTCAACGTGTTCTGTTGAATCCACAACTTCAATTTCAATGGTTTGGTCACCCCCTTTGTTAATCACTTTATTCTCCTTTTTGTTGGACTTTTTCATCTTCTGCTTTGGTGTTTAGTCTTTGAATTTGCCCATCAAGTGTTTTGGGTTTGCAAATTGAACAGTTTTTCATCACTTTATGTGTTGGATTTGATGTGGGTTCTTGCAAATATATTAGATTATGTCACATATTGGGACTAATTGTGGAAATTCATAACTGGGGTTTTGAGATTTAGGGGTGGTATTAAGGTTTATGAGGTTTTTGAGATTAATCGGGTTGGACACACTCAAAAGGTAATCTGGGGTTTTGTGTATGTTTGTTTTGTTTTGAAGTTTGTTGGGTTTTTTTTTTTTTTGGGTGAAAATTGATTCATGAAGGGACCTATGTGAATTTCTTTTCAAGGGTCTTGTTGTTGTTGTTGTTGTTGTTGTTGGTGTTGTTGTGCCTTTAATGGATTTGGGCATTTCTTTTGGCTTGGAATTAGTGGATGTTGTGATTTTCTTTTACTGCTCAGTGGATTCCCTGTGAAGGCAATTATGGTTTGATGGTGTGTGGTGTGTGTTGTTCATAGAATTAGGATTGGTTTGGAGGAGATTTGTATAGGTTGGCCTTGTTTCGGCTCATTATGAGCGGTTGCGACCAGTTGTGTGTTGTAGGAGAATAACAGTCAATGAAGAAGGGAAGAACCGATGTCGTTTAAGTCGAACATAGCAAGTTGTTCAAAAAGCAGCTCTGCTCACTCCAAGCACAACGCCCGCATGGTTGCGCAGACCACTGCGATGCGAAGCTTCATGAAAAGTTTGAAGGGTCTGATCAAATGTTTGATTACTCATCCTCCTCGTTAGATGTTAATGTCTCTAGTGTTGATAGACACGCCGTTCCGTCTTCTACGGTTTCAGCGTTCCTTCAAACTATTCAAAGAGGAAAATTCATTCAACCGTTTGGGTGTATAATTACTGTTGAGGAACCGAATTTTACTATTATTGCTTATAGCGAGAATGCACCCGAGATGTTGGACTTAACGCCCCATGCAGTCCCCAATATCGAGCAACAAGAAGCACTGGCAATGGGAATGGATATGCGGACCTTGTTCAAGGCCTCGAGTGCTAATGCTTTGCAAAAAGCAATAAGTTATGGAGAGGTAAATCTCATTAATCCAATATTGGTACATTGTAGGGACTCGGGCAAGCCCTTTTATGCAATTTTGCATCGGATTGATGTTGGGTTGGTTATAGATTTAGAGCCAGTGAATCCTGCTGATGTGCTAGTAACTGCCGCAGGGGCATTGAAATCGTATAAGTTAGCAGCGAAAGCTATATCCAAGCTGCAATCTTTGCCTAGTGGAAATATAACTCAGTTGTGTGATGTTCTGGTCAAGGAAGTGAGGGACTTGACGGGTTATGATAGGGTAATGGCGTACAAGTTTCATGAAGATGAGCATGGGGAAGTGATCTCCGAGAACGTCAGATCTGATCTGGAACCTTATCTTGGATTACACTATCCGGCCACTGACATACCACAGGCGTCAAGGTTTCTTTTCATGAAAAACAAAGTTCGGATGATATGTGATTGTTTTGCGCAACCGGTAAAAGTGATTCAGGACAAGAAATTAGCACAACCGTTGAGTCTTTGTGGGTCTACCCTTAGAGCTCCTCACGGATGTCATACGCAGTATATGGCAAATATGAGTACTATAGCATCACTTGTGATGGCTGTGGCGATCAATGAAGATGAAGAGCTGGAAAATGCGCAGCCCAAGGGAAAGAAGCTGTGGGGCTTAGTGGTGTGTCATCACACAAGCCCTAGGTTTGTCCCTTATCCTCTTCGGTATGCTTGTGAGTTCTTGACACAAGTCTTTGGCATACAGCTAAACAAGGAAGTGGAGTTGGCAGTTCAAATGAGGGAGAAACACATTCTGCAGATGCAGACTGTGCTTTGTGACATGCTTCTTAGGGACGCTCCCGTAGGAATCGTTACTCAATCTCCTAATGTTATGGACCTTGTTAAGTGTGATGGCGCTGCTTTGTACTATAAGAGAAACTTTTGGTTGCTTGGAGTGACGCCTACGGAGGAACAAATAAGAGATATAGCTGAATGGCTTATTCAACACCATGACACAAGCACTGGACTGAGTACTGATAGCCTCATGGAGGCTAGCTATCCAGGTGCATCTGCTCTTGGAGACCAAGTTTGTGGGATGGCGGCCATTAAGATAACTTCAAAGGACTTCCTCTTCTGGTTCCGGTCGCATACAGCAAAAGAAATCAAGTGGGGAGGTGCAAAACATAACCCTATCGATAAGGATGATGCCAAGAAAATGCATCCCCGGACATCGTTCAATGCTTTCTTGGAAGTCGTCAAATGGAGAAGTCTACCTTGGGAAGATGTTGAGATGGATGCTATCCACTCTTTACAGCTGATACTCCGAGGATCCTTGCAAGATGAGAATATAGATGACTCCAAAACAATTGTGCAGGTCGCAACTGTTGATTCGAGGATACAAAGAATTGATGAGCTGCGAGTTGTTACTAACGAGATGGTTCGCCTCATTGAAACAGCTTCAGTGCCCATTATAGCTGTTGATGCTTTTGGCTACATAAATGGATGGAATAAAAAAGCGGCGGACTTAACAGGATTGCTTGTGCAGCAAGCTATTGGTATGCCTTTAATTGATGTTGTGATGGAGGGTTCAAGTGAAGTTGTCAAAACAATCCTTGAGTTAGCTTTGCAAGGTAAATCATTAAATTTAGTCGTTAATCATGCAATTTTGTCTATTCATTTACTTTACATGCTTAGATTCCTGTTGTGAGGTTAAGCCTGATTTCTATTTTATTTCTTTGTTTTCTGAATATGAGTACATTTCTTTGTGTTTTAGATATGAAAATTAATGTTATTTGTCAGAGGACTAAAAGTATTGTAAAATGCACCTTCTTCTTACATTACCATGGCTTTTAGAAAATGCTGAGTGACTCTTTTAGGAGCTGGCAATTATTGTTATTAAGGTTTAGATTATGGCAATGATGATAGTGATTGCGAGATAGGAGAGAAATGAAGAGAAAGGGGAAGAGGCGGGGGTGGGGGTCTCAGTCTGAAATCTGTCAGCTAGTTCATCAATGATCAACAGCTCGATGGCCGGCATTCTTGTCCATCTCTCTTCTTGAATGTTAATTTCTTTCTTGCATGTGTTTTTTTTTTTTTTTTTTTTTTTAACAAATAATGCATGCAGTTGATAATTTCGAACAAGTAAATGTGCGTGTCTGTTTGTATCACATGAATAATTCTTAGACTTTTTTTTTTATTAGAAACCATCAATTGCACTTAACCGAGCACAATGGAAGAGGTTGATCTATGAGGTTGATCTATGTAGTCGACCCCAATTAATTTGGCACTAAGGCTATGTTGTTGTTTTTGTTGTTGTTGTTGTTGTTGTTGTTGTATAATTCAACATTGATCGAACCCATGGCCTCCCCAACCTTGCCTGTTAGCAAGTGATGCTTCTCATCCTTCTCACAAGAGATGCTTTGGCTGAATAATTCTTAACTTGGTCCCAACTTTTCCGTGAATTTCGCATGAAGCTAAAGAAGTTCTCCCGATGCATGTTTTTATATCCTAACTTGCTCTCCTCATGCAAAACCATTTTTATTAACATTCGAAGTCTTGATTTTTCAAATTCCTCTTCTGCCCTCATGTTATCTTATAGAGTATTTGGCAATTCATGCTAAACCCCAATCTCTCATTACGTTGTAAATATGTGATACTGCCGGGCAAAGTGAAAGTGTTTGATATTACATTGGTCATTGATGTAAGCAGCAGTGATCCCCCTTTTATGGGTTCACTGTACAAATTACAAACCATTTAGATACCTGCTTATGCAATTTATGTGTTTTGTATCTTTTGTGTTCAAAGTTGTGCATATAATTATTCTCGGTCTCGATCTGATCTAATTCTCATATAACAGGCAAAGAAGAGAGAAACATTGAAATCAAGCTCAAAACGTTCGGGCCTCTGGAGAACAGTGGCCCTATCATTTTAGTTGTTAATGCATGTTGCAGCCATGACATGGATAAAAATGTCATAGGAGTGTGTTTTGTCGGACAAGATATAACGGGGCAAAAGATGGCGATGGAAAAATTTACACGTGCTCAAGGTGATTATGTTGCAATTGTGCATAACCCCTCTGCCCTCATTCCTCCAATATTTATGGTAGATGAATGTGGTCGATGTGTGGAATGGAACGATGCCATGCAGAAGTTGACCGATTTGAAAAGGGAAGCAGCTGTTGATAAGATGCTAGTCGGTGAAGTGTTTACTTCCCAAGATTTTGGGTGCCGAGTGAAGGACCAAGATATGTTAACGAGCCTAAGGATATTCCTGACCGGCATAATTGCAGGCCAAGATAGGGATAAGCTGTCGTTTGGGTTCTTTAACCGAGAGGGTGAGTATGTAGAAGCCTTGATCTCTGTAAACAAGAGGATTGATGCTGCTGGAAGAATCAAAGGTGTTCTTTGCTTTTTACATGTTGCTAGCCGAGAGCTTCAACATGCTTTACGGAATCAAAGAATTTCGGAACAGGAAACCCTCAGTCGTCTCAAGGAATTAGCATATATTCGTCAAGAAATCAGGAAACCACTTCAGGGGATTTTCTTCACTCACAGTCTCATGGAGGCTTCTAATTTGACTCCGGAACAGAAGCTTCTTCTAAGGAAAAGTTCTCTTTGTCGTGACCAGCTGGCGAAGATTTTAGATGACATTGATTTAGATAGCATCGAGGAGTGGTATGGCTTTCTAATTTGATCTTTAATTTTATTTTTAATTGGTGTTCATTGTGCTATAGCTTATGGAAGAATGAGCACGTCTTGGCATTGTTTAGGGATGAGTCACTATCCACACTTAGACGTGAAATTCCTTTAGTTGGATGCGCGGGTAAAAGAATAGGGGTAAAAACCTTTTTTTTGCTGGTTTATCTGATTTTTTTTTTTTTTTATAACCATGGTTGTCCAAACCTTTTTCAGCTCCGCTTTACTTTGGTTTGACTAATCCCATGAAAGTTAGTCTGACATCCCGCGTCCCAACCTTACAACTCGGGAGAAATCAAAGGAATATAATATAGCTATCAAGAATTGAACCCATGACCTCTGCCTCGGTCAGAGTTATGTTGTTCCTTGCTTTTCCACTGAACCACACCCGTTGAGGGGCTTTGCTGGTTTATCTAATTGTTGGTATTGCGATGGTACCGTCGGTCTATAATTGCTTCACCTTTAGGATGTCTGATGTTTTGTCGTGTCATTTTTTATTTTTTTTGAGAAAGTAAGTCGCATCCATTTCCGTAGACTGTAATATGTACATATCTGTTTTGTCATGTCAATTGAGCACAAACATGGGACATGAATACATGACCTTCTCTTCTTCCTTTCACCTATCCTCATAAATCAACTAGCTAGACAATTAGCCATGTTTCTCACTTTTAGACTATGCTTTATCAGTAAATTGTGTTCCCTACTCACTTCTTGGGACTCAAAAGGAGACCTTAGATGTGGATTTGTCTGCATGGCATGGTTCAACAATCTTGAATCTCAGAAAAACTTGGACCATGTCCTAAAATCTAAACTTAGAGCAACTTAAACCCCATCAGCTTGTTTTACTGCAACTGGCTTTATATTGCCTAAGGTTAAGTAGAGGGTGTCACGAGGCCAATACGCAATTGGAACACATCTTTTTCTTGGCCTAATGGAGGGTGAGCTTTTAAAAACATATTAGACAAGTCCCTACATCAAATGTTTTGTATTTTTTATTAAGAATTGCTATTGAACATTCAAGGACATTGGAGAATCTGTATTTAGTGAAAATGAATTTTTATTTTCGTATTCCTTCGTACAATTTGGGACTGAGGCTATGTTGTTGTTGTTGTTGTTGTTGTTGTTGTTGTTGTTTATTCCTTCGTACGTTAATTTTCAATTACAGTGAAGAAAATGACTTTAGCATCTTGTCAATGTGTGGTGCAGCTATTTGGAAATGAAAACCGTCGAATTCAACCTTGGGGAAGTTTTAGAGGCTGTAATGATCCAGGGTATGCCTCTGCACAAAAATGGGAAAGTGCAGCTCGCTGGTGATTTTCCCGATGAAGTTGCATCGCTTTACTTATATGGTGACAACTTGAGGCTTCAACAAGTTCTATCAGACTTCTTGACCAATGCACTCCTCTTCAGTCCGGAATCTGAAGGTTCCTCAGTCGTGCTTAGCGTCTTGCTAAGAAAGGAAAGTATCGGGACTGGAGTACATGTCGTTCATCTTGAATTTCGGTATTTCCCTTTACTTTCCAACAAGTTTTTATCGCGTTATTTTTGTTATATTGTTTCATGTAGCATACTAAATGTTGGTTGCGCGTGCCTATGAAACCATCCCGAGATGAGCAGTTCTGTATGCGCTCGCCCTTTTAAGCTGAAAAAGTTGAGAAAGAACAATGAGTCTTCTGTGGCCTATGTTTATCGTTGATTGTCATATGATGAATCTGATTTTGTGATCACCTTCGCAGGATTATCCATCCAGCTCCCGGAATTCCGGAGGCTTTGATACAGGAGATGTTCCACCATAGCCAAGGTGTCTCCAGGGAAGGACTTGGCTTGTACATCAGCCAAAAGCTTGTCAAAATAATGAATGGCACTGTACAGTATCTTAGAGAAGCAGAAAAATCTTCCTTCATCATTCTTGTAGAGTTTCCCTTGGCTCGTCACGGCAAATCGATATGAATTTACTCCAAACTTGGTATCTGACCCGCCTTTGCAGTGACCTTAATTAAGCGATCAATGCTATAGTTTTCGATGCATTTGAAGCTTAGGATGCGAGCACCAACAGTTGCCGCTGTGAAGACTGTCTTGCTTGATATGGATAATTTGATGTCTCTTGGCATCTGGAGTACTCACCTGAATGATGTTATAGAGAATCTAAAGTGTGCGTCGACCGGCTTTGAGAGCTCAGGCGGCGCAAACTCTCAAGAGGAAAGGTTCTTTGTATAAATACACTATGGAGTGGTAGTCTGGGGATCTGAAGACATCAAGGCTTTGTTTGCTACAGTTCCCTCCTCTACATTTGTTAATAGTTCTTATTAGCAATATCAGTGATCTTATGTGGTGCAAAACTGTGAGCAATCCTCATTTCTACACTGTTAAATTGTTTATAGTCCCCCAATACACGAATCATATGTTTTCAAGCATTGGCCAGAATTTTCATTTTGTTTTGGATGTTTTCAGTGCTCAGATTTACTTTCTGACATTTTGTATTTTAGTTTTGCTGCTCGAAAATGTTGTCCTGCCAAAATCTTCTTACTTGGAGATCGTCGTGCAATATACATAGACATGGATCACTTCAGAATGTAAACACATTTCTTTTTATGGAATGACATTCATCTGTCTAAAGCACAATTTTGAAACACAACAAATCTCCAATTTGTATCAGTTTGAATGAAGCTGACAAAAACATAACTAAACAAAATTAACAAACAAGTTTTCCCAATAACAAGGAATTTTCTATATGATTCCTCTTCCCCTACACATTCAATCAAGGGGATCAAAATGAAAAATGAATATGATCAAATGAAATCTCCAAACTACAAACTCATAAATCGCGGCTGAGAAATTCTAAACCAGTTGCTGAGGGTGATAAACCATGCTGGGATAGATACTGAGGATCATAAAATTTGCTCAGATGTCTCATGCCATTGTCACATAAAATTGTCACAATTGTATGACCAGGGCCTAATGACTGTGCCACTCGGGCAGCTCCAACACAATTCATAGCCGAAGAACTCCCTAGAAAAGCCCGTCCTTCTTAAGAAGGAACCTGATAAGAAAATTTGGTTGCAGACAGCAGAGAATAAAAGATTATTGAGACATTCCAGTTAGAGATTTGTCTATACAAAGAGAAGTAAAAATTGATAAGTAATGAGGCTTGGCTTTACTAACCTTGACATTTCAACTGCCTCTCTATCTGTACCTCGAAAAGCTCCATCAAGTTCTGCCTCCATGAAATTCTTCGTCAACCTGTTGATTCCGATTCCTTCGGTTATGGTGTCGAACGGATTCTTCAGCCTTCGACCTTCAGCCTCCTCCCTACTGTACATTACTCCTCTTGTTACTTTATTAAATAAACCAGAACCAGGAGGATCAATCAAAAAACATTTTATATTTGGATTCTTTTCCTGTAAAAAGCATGTAAAAACTAAGAACTTGCGCGACTTGAAATTACGAAAAATAATGTTATGAGAAACATTAAGTTATAACAGACCTTTAAAATCGAGAAATGCCAGCAACAGTGCCACCAGTGCCTGCAGCTGCTACAAAGGCATCTAAATTGCCATTCGTCTGGTCCCAAATTTCAGGCCCAGTTCCCTCATAGTGAGCGCGGAAGTTTGCTAAGTTTTCAAATTGATCGGCAAAGAAACCACCTTTACAATCATTCGGGAAAACCGAGGCATGACTCGCTACTTCAGATGTATAACCATTCATTTGCTTGGCATCCAGTTGAACAGCATTATTTTTCTGTGATGCCAATTCTTTTGCTTCAACTGCTCTCCTCCTCGCAATATTCACAAAGTGATCTCGGTGTGTGATTGAAACTGGTCTCACTCTCTCAACAGTAGCTCCAAGAGCTTCGATTATTTGAGACTGGAAAACGTTTACAGAAAAATAATCACAACAGTAGTACAGTCAAGTTTCGACTACAAATCAAAACTTCCATGAAAAGAAGTCTCAAATGGAGTAGGAGACATAGATATAATACAATCTAGTAACGAAAATTATCTAGCTTAACCTACAAATCTTCATCACATCCATTTTACTTAAGCAGGAACTAGAGAGCTAATCTTGATCCCTAAACTTGAGATAAGCGAAAATTAAATAAGCAATCAAATCTGAAAACAACAATTGATCATGAGCAAACCTTCTCAATGGCAGCATCATCTGGGATAACAACATGGCATTTGCATCCAAATGCAGGTGCCACAGTTGCAAGACTAATAGCAGTACTTCCAGCACTCCCCTCAGTGATAACTCCCCCTTCAACCAGCTCACCTGAATCCAAAGCCTACATCATCAAAAACCAAACTTCATTACCCTACTAAATCATTGATCGAACTACCAATTTCAACGCTTTCATCATCTAAGACACAACAATTCCACCCCCAATGGAATTGGTGCCGTGGCAAAGCTCCTAAAATGCACTCCGAATAGGTCATGTAATCAAATGAATCGAGTCATCTCATCCAATTGTAAATATGTCAATTTCCAATTCCAAATATGTCAATTTCCGGTCGTTGGGATTGTGCTGCCGACTTGACTCTCATGAAATTAGTCAAGCCTAAATAGGTACAGGCCGAAAAAAGTCTCAATTCCAAATTAGTTGTGGTCATCTACATCTATCAAACCCTTCCATTCCACTCGATTCAATGCACTTAATGGAAAAATATTCGGACACCCGCGATTATAAAAACAAAAGGAATATAGCAATGCTCAACCAACAACAACAACATAGCCTCAATACCAAATTAGTTGGGGTCCACTACATGGATCAAACGCTTCCATTGTGCTCGATTTAGAGCAATTGATGGTGAGCTTTTCAAACCATTTAAAACCCTCCTAATTAATGTTCAACGAACAAATACAAATAAAACAAACAACAAACAACAACATAGCCTCAATCCCAAATTAGTTGGGGTTGACTACATAGATCAAACTCTTTCATTGCGCTCAATTTAATGCAATTGATGGTGTCCTTTCCAAAAACAAAAAAAGAGGCTTTTTGTAACTCAACAAATGCTCATCAAATCCAACACCAAAAGGGTCCTAAAAAAATCCAACAAGCAAACCAAACTAACCTCCTCAATGATCTTCACAGCCACTCTATCCTTCACGCTTCCTCCAGGGTTCAAGAACTCAGCTTTCGCAAGAATCTGCACAACAAAGATTCAAATCATTAAAATCAACACAAAACAAATAAAGGGTACCTCCAAAATCAAATCTTTTGAGAGATTGAGTGATTACTTCGCATCCAAACGCCTCAGATAGGCTGTTGATTCTGATCAATGGAGTGTTCCCAATAGCTTCGATGAGGCCCTTTTTGACCTTTTTTGAGAAAAAATTTTGCGGGTATCTCGCCATGAGAGCTTGGATCGATATGTGCATAAGAAGAGAGAGAAAAATGACATGGAAATTGCTGCAGCAATGGCCGCCCTCGCAGGCGCCATTGTTGCTCGAATAGGCCAAATTGGGTTTGCAATGAACAACTCCCTCTATGTAAACTTAACTGTATCGTCCTCGTTGAGAGCCGTTTGATTGCGTCTTGGGATACACATTTCACATGTCTTGATAAAAGAATTTAATGACACTTCTTTTTTCTTTTAAATAAATAGATTAATTGATTCTATATATGATGATCGAGTCATTAATAATTAATAAATTTTTAAATTTTTCTTTAAAAAAAACGACAAATTCATGAATATTTTTGTGTATCTAATTTATTATAAATCAAAATATGGTACTTTTTTATAAACATTTATAAATTAATTAAGCACTTGACTTCAGTTCAATGAATCAAATATAACATCAATTAAGTTTAAAGCTAGTAAAATTAATTACATGTACATATATAAACTTTATATATTTGGGTTTTACATACCAATTTCATGTATATAGTATATACTCTAAAAAAATTTGATTACTATGGCTATCCCCACCTCTTCGCGTACGACTAATCTCATAGAGTCAAGTCGGTCCTCACCAAATTCATTGATCGAAAAAAACCATCAAGAAATGATTGTTTTGTCGACGCAAGGACTCAAACTCGCGACCCTCTTCCATATAAAGAAACCCTCACGCAGTACTTGCGTCACTCCGTCACCCAAGCCAAGTGGTGTATATAGACTCTAAAATTTAGAACGGTGCATTTCCAAAAGTTAATATATACCCCTAATTCATGGATTCATATGAGTTAAGAACACTTTAACATATCCAAGAAAACCAAAACATAGTTTAATTAATTATCATACATGCACAATATTACTCTCTCATCAAACACAAAAAAAGAGTAAAAAAGAAAAAAGAAGAAGAAGAAGAAGATGGCATGCACGCCATCATCAATTAATTAAAATGATCTGCACATATATGCATAGACGTGAGACCAACAAATTAAAAGGTTAGGTGCAATTAATAATTAAAATACAAGGTTAGCTATATCTAGTGTACATGTATTCTATATGTACATATATATATGTATGTGCCCCGGGAGCACAATTATATATTTAGGACTTATAGTTTGATACAATTCCAATTAATATGGGGAACTGCATAGACATCTTGATCTCACCATGTGTTCCTCCACAAGAGAAGATCAGAGTTCTCACCTTCAATGGAGGACAAGAAGAGTTCATGCCTTCAACCCCAGTCAAGCAAGTCACCTCTGGAGCTTATCATGGCTACAACTTAGTTCACCCTGCACAGCCACACTTGCCATTGCCCCAGAGACCAAGTTGGTCTCTGGTGAGGTCTACTATCTCTTGCCACATCCATGCATTCCCCCTGTTTCGATGAAAATGGTCGGCGAAGACGCCGTGGAAGAAGAATTAGAAGATGATCATGACGTTGGTAGAGGCGGCGGCGGCGGCGTAGCGCGGACGTTTAAGGTCGTGGTTACGAAGAAGCAGTTGAAGCAGTTGTTGTTTAACAATGGATTAATGCAAGAGTGTCCTGTTAATGAGGATGTGTTTGATGATATGTGTAGGAAGTGGAGGCCATCTTTGGCTACCATTCATGAATTGTAGATGTGCTATTGAAGGAGAGAGATTTCATTTAAGAGCAATGCTAGAAATCACCTGGAAATGACACTTGGTCAACATACTCGCACACCGCTAACGTCGTCAACTTTAAAATCAATTGATTTTGGGTGGGACTCATTCGGTCTAACGAGTTAGCGAGTGCGTTGGACATGTGTCATTAATTTCCAACCTTCATTTAATTAATGGCTTTTACTAGCTAACCATATTGATACCAAGTTTTTTTTTTTTTTTTTTTTTTTGTCAACAATTAATTGTACATTTGAAAGTGGAAGGTTGATTGATATTGAATCATTGATGGTTCATATCCAAGTAATTAGACATTGATTATTTATCTACTCTTGCATCTTTTGTTACCATTAATTATAGCACTTAATTAATGTGTTGATCATCAAAGTTGACCCAATATAAGATAGCTACGGGGTCTAAGGTCTAGCTATTTACACGAGAGAACAACATCGACTAAGGCTTTTTAAAATAAAACCCACACTTATGAGTAGGATCAAGTGGTTAATATAAGTTGGAAACCGACAATATATAAAGATCGATATACGCACACGTCGACTTTATCACGCATGTATTCGCGGGTCCGTGAATTTCACTAATACTGATATTTTCCCCACCTTAACTTACCTTCAACTCACTTGTGTAAAGTCTTACTCTAAATCAATCGAAGAGAGATCCATATATACTTAAGTACCATGTATGAAGTCATACTTTACCGATGCGAGACTATATTTTCGTCTACACTTTTCTAACTAGATATAATATTGATACCAACGAAGATCCATAAGCCCACGCCGGCGGTGCGGACTAGCCAAAGTCAGGGGGTTAATTTGGTGTTAGCCCTGGTTTTTGGTTGAGACAAAGCTAATTTGGATCAAAATGCATAGGGCTTAAATTACTTTAAAAATGACTTCTTGAGTCAGTGCTATATCTGTTCATATATATATATATATATATTTAGTTAGTTGAAATTAGAAACAAAGAACCTGTGCCTTTCCTAATTAACCTAACAATTCAAGTAGTTCAAAAAGAGTGCAACGTGTTGCAGCCCCTCACCATATCAATACATTCATGTATAATATATAGTTAAAAACAAAAGTTAAAAAGAAATAGTAGTGTGAGATTCCCATCTCACTATAGGTTATATATATTCTTGCTTGCTTTTCATTTGGGGTAGATTTCAATCCCCCCACATGTTTGTCTCACAAAATACAAAACATTTGTGACTTTTGACACAACCACATGTTGCCCACAACCCATCTAAATAACCAGCTTCAGCAAAACTTTCTTGGCCATCTTCTCAAATGACAAATTCACCCCTACCCCATTTACACTGCTTTTTTATTTTTTTACTGAATCTCTACTTAATCCATATGACAAAAAAAAAAAAAATCTAACTAATCCGAAGGATATGTCATCCAACTTAATAAAAAAAAGGGCAACTCTCCTAATGAATTTGAACTAAATTTATATCAACTATATAGACGAAAACTTTGTTTTCTTTTTTACAGGATAAAAATATATGGATGAGCTCAGCCACCATAATTTTTTTTGACGTCCTGTACAAGGTAAATTAAGAAAGAGTAGCTAGAAGAAGCCAACTAGGCAAACAAAGCTCTGGTGAGATGACACGCCCTGCTTTTAAGTTCGAAATTAGTCGACAAAGCTTCGTACACTCTATCCGAACATTAAAAAAAAAAAAAAAAAACAAACAATAATGTTACCGTGTAAGACACATTAGCTCACGAGAACTTTTCATGCACCTTCAACCCGCACATTATGCGCTGAAATGTGTGCTCGCATATCAAGGTGTACATAAACAATTTATGCGAGTCAATATATCTTGCGGTGTGATGACATTCATTGTTATTATATTATTTCTCGAAAAAGAGCATAAGTAGAAAGAAAATACTAGAATATATGACAACATCAATGTTACATTGAAAACGCATCGGCTCACAAGAACTCGCCATGCGATCACGCGTGTTAAAAGGCTAAGCAGTAGAATTGTTGAAGTTCATGATGAATGAATGAAAGGCAAACAACAAAACAAACAATAATGTCGACACATTAGCTTACATTAACTTTTTATGCACTCTCGACTTGCACGTTACGCACTGAAATCTATGTGTGCTGCATATCAAAGTGTACATAAACAACTTACGTGAGTCGATATGTCTTTCAGTGTAATAACATCCATTGTTATTATTGTATTTGTCAAAAAGAGCATATAAGTCGAAGGAAAATACTAGAATATATGACAACAATAATATTACATCAAAAAAGCATCGACTCACAAGAACCTGCCATGTGAACTGTGCATTGCACGGGTGTTAAAAGGCTAAGCAGTAGAATTGTTGAAGATCATGATGAATGAATGAAAGGCAAAAGCCAAAACAAATCCACCACACACACTTGTCTCAAATTCGAAACCGGACACTCTCGTCAGAGAATCTTCACAGACACATCTCTCTCTCTCTCTCCCTCTCTCATTCATCTAGAGAGAGAGAAACAAAATCAATACTTCTCTCTCTAACTCCATCTCATCTGATCTGAGCTTCAGCTAGATAGCAACTACATACATACATACATACATACATAGCCATGGCCATCCAAGAAACTCTTCTCAAGTTCAAGTTCCACCTCGCCGCGGCGGCGGTCCTCGCCGCGACAGTCCTCTTGCTGGCGGCCATGGCGCCGAGCTTTGTCACTGTCATCTCCTACTTCTGGCCGCTCTTCCTCTCCACGGCTCTCTTCCTCTTCGCCGTCTTGTTCTTCGGTCGGGCGTCGCCGAGCGAAGGCGATAAGCCGGCCGGCGAAGGCCTCCTAGACTACGTCGCCGGCCAGCCTGAGCCCCGCATGCCTCCACTTCCGCCTCCGCCACCGCCTCCGCCACCGCCCCCGCCGCGATCTATGATCCGGCTGGTGATCATCACGACGAGTAATATTTCTCTAAGCATATGAACAATTAATGTTTAATTAGAAATGTAAAATCTTAATTAAAAATGAATAATTAACAATGTTGATTAATTACTCTTAATTAATTTGTTCAACTTCTTTTTCAAATTGAATTAGTCTTGTTAATTTGTTTGAACAATTGTTTGATGATGATTATTTGTGATGAGCAATATGCATTACAATATACTAACATTTCATTAATTTGGTCTGATTGAATTTGGTAATTCTTACACTTTGCGCCGCGGCGTAAACCCTAATTTCAAGGTTTTGTTTTTTTGTTTTTTATTTTTTGTTTTTTTTTTGTCATGTAAATTTTTGATGCACTTGAAACAAAATTCTGATATATCAGCGTATATTAATTGTGATAACAAGTAGAGCTCAAATTAGAGTCTCGTGAGTCTTTGTCTTTCACAAAATCTTCATGAGTAGTTGACATCAAATAGCTCGATAGCACTGGGTCAAATTCATAACAAAATTTTAAAACTGATATTCGTTGTTTTGACGAGTTGAGGTCTAGGAAAAGAAAAGAAAAGAAAAAGAAAAAGTTATGATTGTGACTTGGGACCTTGAATTGAATAATTTTTGGGCGGTTTGCAGCATCTAGCTATGCTAGGGTACCTTTCAATCTTCTATAACAATGGATTCTTTAACTTTTTTAATGGAAGTTTTATGCCAAAGTTTGAAGATTGAACTTTTATTTTTTTTTTTTTTTGGTTCTTTTTGCATCTGGTTATCATTTTATTCTTCCTTATAACGGTCAATTTCAAGATATTTTACCGATGAAACTAAATTTGGTGAGAAAATTATATGTTAGACTATTACTTTCAATTTGAAAAACGATGTTGCATCACTACATAATAAAGAACTAAAGTAAAAAAAATTTTACAGTGGTAATTGATTTTTTCTGGTACAAAAATAATAATAACGTTATGGTCTTTAAAAGTAGTATTAATTAGCACTTGAATTTGAATTTGATAGTCAGTAATTGCATCAAATGGGATAAACTCTACATATGAAAAAAGAAAGTGCATTATGTGTAGGATCCACATCAACATGATGAAATAAAAAGTCAGACAAAAACCTTAATTTGCTCAGAAACTATTAATCTCTCTCACGGTAGTCATTGCAGTGAATAATGTTATGCATTATAGACTTTACAGCACAGGAGGAATAATTATAATGCAAATATAGTACATTTTGCGCGTCAACTTGGCGGGCCAGTGCATGTAACATCTATTTTTTTCAGTACGTGTAACGCTTGAAAAGGTGGATATTGCCAAAACATGTCAGCATTGTCAGGTAAGATATGTCTCGACCCGTAAAATATAGTCTCACATCGATTAAATATATATAATTTTATAAAATATAAAAGTAATTATCTACTCCAAATTAATACCGATCGCACTTATGAGTTGAAAGGGGTTAAAATTAAATTGAAAACAATATATCGATATATAGTGGAGATCTACGTGCAAAATTAATGTATGATATATTTGCATATTAAACCTAAATAAAAAAAAAGTCAAAAACAAATTAGATAGTTTTAGATCCAGACTCGCAGTTAAGTTATGTAGATCGACAATTGTAAAATAAATATTTATAATTGAATTACAATGTGAAAAATTGTAATTCAGTCTAGGACCAAACTAAATCAAGTTATGTAGATTGACAATTGTAAAATAAATATTTATAAAACTAAAAAAATAATTTTTTAAATTAAAACTTATGCAATCTCAATAAGTAACAAATAAATTTATGTAAGTTCCATAAAATTGTCGAATACAACTTGACTCGAATATGTTAGTTTTAACATTTTCTATATGACCATATAACTTATGATGTATACTTGATTATGAAAAGAATCAATTTAAGTTGTGAAAATTTAGATTTTTTATATTTTTGTATATTTATTTTTTTATTTAAAAAAAACGAGGATTAATAATTGAGAACTATCATATCTTAAGGAATTTTGGACTTTTATCTATCAACACTTATTATTATATTACCCATAACATCACTTCTATGTTATACACATGAGTATCAAAATTTCCGCTTCAATGTATTCAAACCATCTAAATATAGTTAAAGATTTATAATAACATATGCGTATATATTATATAATGTAATATACATAAAGGTTAGTTAGGACCGAATTGCAGATTGAATTCGCATGAAATAAGATGCATAATCACAATTCGATCTGGTTTGTGCAGATTCCGACATTTACAATTCAATCCAACTTAACAAACTCGAATTATGAATCAATTAGAGTTAAATGAACTAGATCGAACTAGAGATGGCCACCAGTATAAAACCCCTAAATTCAAATCTCCGTTCGTTTTTCTGGCGCGAGAGCGAGCTGGAAATGGCGGGAAAGCGAGATCACACAAACCCTAGCGCACTGTTGAACAAAATCAAAGGTAAAGATCGAATCTTTTCGCACTAAACAATCGTTTCCATCGCATTTACATCCCAGTTTTCAATCCAATCGTTGTTTTCGCAGATTTCACTCGATCTCTCGTTCTGGATCTCAGCAATGGCCGATCTCCAGTCGTAACCCTAGGTCGCTACCGCAACCACTGCTCAGATCCGACTGGGAATTGGTACGAATCTTAGTCGCATCCGAGTCTCCGTGCTTCGATTTTGGCGTTAATCGGTTTTCGTTGCGTTATAATGTTATATAGTGTTCTGTTCATTTGGGAAATTATTCAAACATTGGAAATGCTTAGTGTCTGTGATCAATTTGTGAAATTTATTGGTTTTGATTTGTTTGTGAATTGTTGTAGCGGTTGCGGTTCTGATCAGTGTAAGGGTGTGGAGGTGATCTCGCTTCAAAGAGAATTCCATGCGCGTAGATTAGGTGAGACGATACCGACTTTGATTTCTGGTTTCGGATAATTAGAGTGTGTTTTTTTTGTTGTGTGACTCGTGTCTGTGTTTCGAGAATGACTAGTTTTTCTTTACCTCTTTTTTTTTAACGGCAGATGTATTGTTGAGGGTTCTGGTGATTGTACAGAAACTACTGCAAGAAAACAAACACGGATCGAAGAGAGATATCTACTACATGCATCCTTCTGTGTTTTCTGGTATTCCTATGCATTTAATTTGATTACGTCCTAATTTGCGGTCTCTTAGTGAAATTCACCTGTCAAGTCCCATAAAAAAACGTAAAAGGGTTCTATTTCAGTAAAGATTTGCCATGCAATTTGATGTCCTGTTTTCTTCGTTATGATCTCTGATGTGGGTGCCTTTACAATTGATCATTTCTGTATTCGTGGGAGTTTGAAGATAGTCCAATAGTTTTTACAGACAAACGAGGGAATTTCTATTGGTTGCAAATGAATGTAAATGAATCTATTCTTCCCCTCCTATTTTATTGTTGATGTAACACTTGTTTTGTTTAATATCAGACCAGACAGTAGTGGATCGTGCAATCAATGATATATGCATCCTTCTACGTTGCAGTCGCCATAACTTAAATGTGGTATGCCTTTTTTAAGATTAGAAAGGAAAAGTATTAGTCTCATATTTGTTGCACATCAATATGAACATGAAAATGGTTCCCTGATTGCTCTCTGGTGATGCTTAACTCTGGCCTATTTAATCAAAGGAGAGTTCATTTAGATAAGATTTGGAGCTTAAATGTTCAACTGTCTTAGAAAAAACTGATTTTATTTTTTGGCTTGAAAAGCTGAGTCAATATGAAAGAAACATACAAAGTGAATGCTCATATTAATCATTATTTTGCATGAAAAGAACTGCTCTAACATATTACTTGATTATTGTTTGCTTCTTGCAGGTGTCTGTTGGAAAGGGGTATGTTCTCTTAAAGCAAGCACCATAAAACCATTGAAATGAGAAACAGTTTTTGTCTTTTTTTTTTTTTTTTTTTTTTTTTTTTTTTTTTTTTATGACAGTGATGCTATTGTTGGCCTTATCTCCCCTTTCTCATACTATTGGTACTAGCACATGAATAAGAAATAAAATTTCAAGTTTTGAAGGCCAACTTATCTATCTGGATGAAATAAACACACACCAGTGCTTTTATGAGTTGTGTTGTTTGACGTTCACCAAGAACCCTGATAGATATCAAAGTAAGGGTCAGGGTCATTTGAGTAATATGTTAGTATTTTAGTACTTTCTCTAGTTGTAGGTGAAGGGTATAAATAAGAGATGCGGTGTATTGTGAAGGGGGTGAAGTTTTTAGTCTCTTGTTAGAATTGGAGAGCTAATATACCTCTCGAATGTCTACGTGTTCTCTTTGTGTTCTTGTTACTTGTTGCAAATCTCCATTCTAGATCAATGAAAGTGTCTTCCTATTTGGCGATCTTATTAAACCCACGATTCCTTACATGCTTTGAGGCTTGAAAATGTAATTTAAACCATTTCAATTACAACCAAAGGGAGAAAACATAAATGTATGGCATGCATAACCACCGCGTGCCTAAAAATGAACAGATCTAGTTGATCGTAGGGGTGCTATCCATGTGGTTTCTTTTGGAAAAATGAATTTCCAATTATAGGGTTGTTAATGTTTGCATTACGAGAACTTCTTTTATGGTAAAATATGCCTTTCCATATGTAACTTTTATATTCTTATCTTCCACCTTGTGCGGAGAATATAGCTACGAGTAACCCTTGAGATGCTGTAAGTTAAATTTCTATGCTAACCTTTGCCATGTATTTGGTTGATAACTTGATAATGTAGCTCTTTTCTTTAATTTGATATGCTTGTACAGGATGGTTATGTATTTTGGCCTCATTTACTTTCTTTAAATTATTTTATCTGCAATCACAAAAAAAAAAAAAAAAAAACTATTTTATCTGCTTCATTTGATCAGTGATTTTTTTTTTCCTGATGAATGACTCTCTTACTACACTTTCAGGTTGGTGATGGGATGGTTGAGATTCTCTGAATCAGAGAGGACATTTGATTGTCTGAGAAGGCCGAGTACTGTAAGGGTTTTCATGAATCATGACCATGCTACAAAATTGGGTTCCTATAGTCAAGTTTTAACATGAATGGACTTATTTGCAGGCTCATCCTGTTCCTGTTTATGTTGAAGATGTGATGGGTATCCGCATCTCTGAGAATTTTTCAAATTTCCTTCACAAAGAACTTCTTTGACATCTTATTATGAAACGTTAAATATGGATATTAATGCACAATCACTCGATCAAAATATCTAGGTACTCTCCAAAACACTATGTGAGCATTGTTTGCTACGTTATAAAATGCAATTGAATGACTAATTAATATAAGAAGAAACTAGCTGTTACATGACACATCCTATGCGCTGAGACCTTTTTAAGATACAAGTTTGTGTTATTTCTTGCTTTGACCCCTTGCTCTTGATTCAGATGTAAACATTTTCCTTTGTAGAATGTTCACTTAACATGCCAATAGATATTGTTAGTGTTGCAAAATATATTCTTGTTGTGGAGAAGGAAGCAGGTAATGGTTCTACATCTATGACATTTGTTTCAACTTTCATACTGTTAGGCTGTTAGCATGGCGCTAAATGGGTGTTCGTTTACAACCTGCAGTATTCAACCGTTTGGCAAATGATAGGTTTTGTGATACTAATCGTTGTATCATCATTACTGTATGCACCACTTTTCATTTTATTTTTGTTTCAATTACTTAAATGAGCTTCGTACTAATTTTCATTTGCTAATTATTTCAGGGAAGAGGGTATCCCGACATTCCCACAAGAAGGTGATTATTTTCCTTGTTTTTAGTTGTTTTTTGCTACCAGTCCAATAGAATATTATGCGTTGCTCTTATGGGTAGCACGTATTTGTTAGCAAATGTTTTTGATGATGTATATTTTGATTGATACGGATGCATTATGATCAATATTATTTCATTCTAAAGATGGATGTTCAACAATCATCGGTATTTCTAAATTTATGGATTTATTGCAACCAGGTTTCTGCGGCTTCTTGTTGAAAAACTGCAGTTGCCTGTATACTGCTTAGTAGATTGCGATCCTTATGGTTTTGACATTCTGACAACTTACAGATTTGGTTCTATGGTATGTCTTTTTGCTATCATCATGATAACCAGTTGAGATATATTTTAAGGACAATGCTAGGATACCTTTTGGGACACCCAAAATGGACACCCGGTTGTTGGTGTCCATTCAATACACATCTATTTGTGTGCACACAAAATCGACGTGGAAATCTATGGATACCAACAACCGGGTGTCCATTCCGGGTGTCCCAAAACTGGTCACCAAATCATTTTCCTTTCAAGAATACCCAGAAATGTAACATATAAGTTCTCACCAAGTCATATCCATGCCTATTCATTTCATCCTACATTTTTCCAATTTCTATGTCACAACTCTTTCTTTGAAAGCAAATGTCGTATGACACAATATTTCTGCGCATACCTGAGATACGTTGGCTAGGAGCTTTCCCTTCAGATTCCAAAAAGTATCAACTTCCAGAGCACTGCCTCCTTCCTCTAACAACAGAAGGCGAGGCTCTTTACATTTAATAAAAATCTTAGCACATTTCCCTTTATTTTCGAAAACTCCCTTTGATGCAATGTCTAAATGCCCTTCTCTTTCATCTCAGACAAGAGGAAAGCTGAGTCCATGTTGTCGAGGTGCTATCTGCAACAAGCACCAATATGGAGGTCAAGTTGCCTTTCTCTTCTTTCTTCCCTGATCCCTATATTGATGTTGCTTGTGTTTGCTGACTGAAATTCTGTGCTGAATAGAACTGACAACCTTTTCATTCCATGACAGATCTGAACTAGAGACAATGCTGCAAAGTGGAGTAAAGTTTGAGATTGAAGCACTATCAGTGACTTCAATATCTTTATTGTCAGATGAGTATATTCCATCTAAACTTCAAGGTGGATTCTACATATAGCCTCCTCCATATGCTTCTAATTGTAAAAGCTAAAAAAAAACATGAAATTGTTTTCTCAACATTTCAACTATGCTAAAAGAATATTGCTTTGTATGGATTTCTTTTCTAATTTTGATATTCATGGGTGTCCAAAACCTCTTATTCTAGCCCCTCCTTGATTGGGCTCAACTAATCCCGCAAATGTCAGTCGGACGCCATAGCCAACGTATTTGGACTAATTCAGACAGCTACTAATTCAAACTACGTAACTCAAGGGTTATAACTTCGAATTAACAACAGTGATGTATGTACTGTTAGTACAGCCGAGTTTCCTTTTCGCCTATTTGTGTTTCACTATGGAAAATTAATGGCTACAATCAAGTCTGCCAACAGCACAAAATGCTGGATTAGAAGGGGAGACTGTCTGTACGCAAGCGCTACATTTGAGTTGAAGAAGAAGATGAAGAACCAGAAGATTTGAATTCGAGAAAGAACGAATCAGCATCTGTGGTTGCAAAATTGTCTCTAGTAGATCAAGTCAATTCCAGTGATATGGAACTCGCGAATCCCTATGCAGGTAGGTTTTACACAGATGATTATGCGATTGAGTACTGCATAAACTTCGCAAAGAAGAATGGTTTTGCAATTTGGAGAGTGCTCAAAGAGCAGCTAAAGATTAGGCATTTGAAGAAGAGAACTGGTTTGCAACATAGTAGAACACCACATGTCTCCTTACACCTTATGCATTCAACATGTTAAAACAAGAAATTGTGCTGTCAGTGCATTATGCAGCATTTGAAATGCCTAATGGATTGTATTTAGCACAGCATCACAAGCAGATTGATGGTGTGTGCCTTGTGAGCTTGACATTAAAAGATGAAAGAATCCATTGTTCTTATAAGGAATTTAAATTCTCATGAGTAATATGCAGACATGCTCTTCAAGTACTCGTATAGAAGAACTATTTTCATGTTCCAGAAAATATTTTGCGACTTAGATGGAAACAAGAAAGTTCACTAATTTCTAATAGCATGAACGATCTACCTTCGGTTTAAGTATTGCTTCTTTAATTGCTTGGTGTAACTTATTCAAGAGAATCTAAATATGAGCTCTTGTCATTATTGTACATGTGGAAGTAATGTCAAACAATAAGGAAAGTTGCTGTGTAAAGTATGAATGTCTGTCTAAATTATGAAGTATCAACTAGTTTTATTACTATTTTCAGCTGCCATGTTGGCGTTGGTATTGAAATGTTAATATGTCACAAGATGATCAGGTACTTTCTTATTACTCTTATTTTTTGATGCGATATTTTTCTTTGTGAAGAAATGGAGTGCAGTAAATTCTGGTTGTTTCCTAGAAATGTTTGTTTTACTTGAGTGCAGATGCAAATATGCCATTTCATTCTTTTTTTTTTTTCTTATCTTTGGTTTATTCTAAATCTTTATCATTATGTTCCAGTTCATTCATGATATTTTTATATGAGTGCAGATGCCAAATATGGTTTATGAGTGAAATTGTTAAATCATTGAAACCATATCCTATAAAGCTTCACAACTTAAACACATCATAGTAAATGGAGAAACTCAGTGCCAGTAATAATAGTTATTTCTCTGATTCCTTTGTAGCAGTCACCCCTAAAGTCACTGGTTATTATCATGTACAGCATATTCCTTCAACTTGTTGTTTGCACAATCTAATTTGGGATTGAGGCTTTGTTCCGGCTATCACTGAGGCTTAAGGAATCCTGGTTGAAGTGACTTCCAAGGAAGAGAGTGAATTCTGGTTGTTTCCAAGGAATGGTTGTTTTATTTTTTTATTACACTTTTCTTCTGGACCAAACCTATGGTGCGTTTTTAATTAACATCGGGACAATAGTGAAATCCAAATTGATATACAATGGATAATGTTTCTTCCAGCTGAAATAATCAATAGTTTTACTTAGTAGCTGTCTATGCTGGAATCTTTCAATGCAGAAATAACTCTTTATTTTATTCTCTTTATTGTCCAAAATTGCTTTATGATACATGTACACCAGATCAAGTGTCTAGATTTCTGAGGCCGGACTTAGGCTGGATTCGGATCCAGGCATCATTCTATGATCTAGAGCCTGTTGAATATCTTAAAAATGTCCAGAACCCACTTCAAATTGGTGAGAGTAAGCAGGTCCATAGATCTGAAAAATATTTGCCACACCCGCTGATATGTTCATGGACTGAACTGAAGGTATTGATCTTTTGAACCTACCCTTAAAGATTTTTAAAGTGAATCAATAATTATACGTCTCTTATAAAATTTTCTGTTTCTTTATAAATGCGATGTCTTTGAATTAATTATCTAGTCCACTTGCAGAAGATGACAATGCTTCATTTATGCTGATGATATGGTTGAATTGGTCTTATCAGCATTTGAGGGCCTCCATTGAAGAAATATAACGAATTTCCTATTGAGTAAGCACAAGTTTAATCTCACAGTTTCTTGTAGGAGCATGAAGCCGACAAATGTGAAGTCCTTGTGAGAAGCTGCATTTAGAGGGAAATCGATAATTTAGTTTCAAGGAGCTTTAATGAATGTGTGTTTGAGCATAACATGTTTCTCCTTACCATAGAAACTATCTATGTCATGGTGATCGGGACACGACAATGAAAGTTTATGTGTTACGACCCTTTTAAATTCTATGGTTCCGTCTTTTCTATTTGTTTTACTATGTGGGTTTCATGTCTTTAATAGGTGGAATGAAAATGCAACTCTTTTCCATCCACATCAACACAGTGCAGTTGCAGCAAGGTCTCAATCATTGAGTTTGTAGCTCCCACACGAGCGAGCGGATCCTCACCTTTCAACAAATGGCATTGTCTTAACCATTCGATGAACCACAATGCAGGAGCGAGAACTCATTTTTGATTTTTGAGAATCATTCTACTTTTATGATTGAGCACTACGAGAGGAATAATGCCAATGGTTTCTGCCACCGACGAACGAGTGGTAAGAACTCATAACATGTCAACCAGAAGTCCACATTCCTTTTCTAGCTCTTTTTTTTTCCAGTTTTGTCTTAAGAAGTGGCTGCTCAGCTTTTCTGAGCTATGTCAGTGAGCATCTTTAGCACTTCTCAGCTTGTCTTCCTATGCAGCATGAATTAACAATCTTAAGATCTTGTCGGCGATACTTCTAGACCTCGCCTGTCATGTACAATTTGGAATTTCAGGTGCTGACCTCCAATGCAGACAAGGGAGTGGGTCCTAATTGTGAAGGTATCTATTAACCATTTCATTTCTCTATGTCATTAGCTCTAGGAAAAGAATGAAAGTGAAAGTTGGGGACTAGCAGCCACAAAAGCGGATTGGTTACTCATGTCTACTGTTTGAATTGGCACCGTAGGCGACAGAGAGCCAGTCATCTTCAATTCCTTCATGAGGTAATGTTAAATTTACTTCTACTGTTAACCAAAATATCTAGGCTGCAACTTGCACTTATAGAATTGCTAGCTGTTATTAGCTTTTGTTCTATAAACTTCTATCCACTTGTTATAACATGTGGTTGTTTATGAAAACAAAATTAAAACCAAGCAGTCTGCTAATCTCTTGTTGGATGAAGTTAATACATATTACATGCCCTTGTTGCGCACGACACACGTCAAAATCGTCTAATATTTGTTGCGTTGGCAGAATCTGATTGGCATTTAGTGAGCGAGCAAACGGATTGGTGGGGCTTTAGTCTTTTTTTAGTTTACTGGTTGCTTTAGTGGGGAGAAAAATATGGGGTGGTTATATGTTCTGTGCAACTTGTTTGGTTGGTGTTTAAGAGTTTTGTTGATTATAAAATCTTGCATGGATAGGAAGGAAAGATAATGATTTATGAAGATTGACATGTATTGTTTGTTTTTGGATTTTAATTGATTTAAAATCACAATCTATTGCATTAAATACATATGTTTATCCAATTGAAGTTGATTTCTAATGTCATTGCAAGTCCAATCCGTTTGTGAGGTTATATTCAATACAAGTCCATTTCAAATTACTATACTGTACTGTACGGTTGTCGAGTAATCTTTAATAATGTTTGTTTTTAGGTGCTCTTCGCTTGTTCAAAGCTTATTGGCTCAATTACTAGAAATTGACCTTCTGTAGGACTCGTAAGAGGGGTGAAGACAACAACTAAAACAAATACACTCAGACATCAACATGTAAAAGTAACTCGAGCAAATATACTCAGCATCAAACATTACCAAATAACATAAACTTTCTATGGATCATTTGAGATCTAATATCAGTGTTTAGTCGGTGAGAAATATTTTATTGTTTTGAAGACAACAACCAGAATAACCAATATGGAGACCAAAACATAATTTGGCTTCAAATACAATCAATGAAGGTAGTTAGATATGAAATGTGCGGCACCACTTTGTATTTGAGCCCAAACCCAAATCATTTAAGTTTAGTGAGTAAGCAAAATTAAATCTTCTCATGAAATACAATGAAATAAAACAATAGGGACCCATTAAAAATAAAAATGAAGCACTTTTTAAAATATAAAAATAAATAAATAAAAGAGTACAAAGTACAAACATTTTTTCCGACTGTGTGGAAAAAAATTTATATTGACTTGTGCAAGACTAAGAATTAATTTAATTTCTGTCTAACCAATGTGAACAAGCAGACCTTGGTGGTTCAAAACAACAAAATTAATTGTAACTTTCATAGTTTCTTCATTTCTTGATGTGCCCAAGTTGTAATAACAGTAGCATTCAATCAAAAAGGATGTTTTTTTCTTGGTCTTGCATTTCTAGGTATCGAGATTACTTTGACTACTCTAGATCCGGACACGTATCTAACATATTTAACTGGATGTCTCTTAAGATATTCCAACGATAGATCCTCCATGCACGAGTTAGGATTAGAACTCTGATCGTGCTTAGGGAGCATTCAATTCTTTACTACCAAATCTACCAGTCGATGCTTATATAAAAAGGACTAAAAAGATTTTTAAAAACGGCTCGTTTAGGATATTCTCTTCAAATGTACTTTTCTAAGATGGTTCTTAAGAATAAACCACAATAAAAGGCAGTTTGAATAGAAAAAGAAGTACATAAACAAAGACTAATTAAAATGTTGAACATGGTTTGCATTCAACCATCTCTACATTTTAATATTCTCTTCAAATCTTTTTCAACTGTTACACAATCTTTCAAGCTAATTGGTTTTAATTTGTTCTAACAACTGGGTCTCTTATTCAAGTTGTATGAATTAAATAGTGGAAAAAACACATAAAAGCTCCAAAGATAGTTTTTATAAGCCCAAAAAGTTGTTATATTTAAACACATTTGGAGTTGTATATTACAGGTGAAAGAGAAGACAAACATTAACAAAGAAAGATCTTAGCTCATCAACAACAAACAAGTACAAAAAAGCACAACTAATTAACCAAAAAAAAAAAAGTGACATTTACATTAAACCATGATTAATCTTTGAGACTCAAACATGATTTCTTCTCTCATCTTCTTAATGAAATCATCAAATTTCTTGTTCAATTCTTCTGTACTCAATGATTCATCATCATCATCATCTTCTTCTTCTTCTTCTTCTTCTCCTTCATATGCAATTGAAGTACTATCAATTAGTTCATCTTCTTGTTCTTCCTCTGCTTCTAGTTGCTCTGCATCTCCTCTGCTTTCCACTACCATCTCAACCTCATTTCCTTCATTGCTCTTCTCTTCAACAATTGCATTTTCAGTTGAAACATCATAATTCACCTCCAAATTCCCATATTGAGGACCCGCTTTTTCTTCGCGTCGATCGATCTGAAACGGGGAAGAAAGGATCAAACCGGAGTTTCGGGCGAGGAAGGCGAGGATTCCATTGAAAATTAGGAACATGTAGCTCCTATCAATGGAGTAGGCAGAGTAGAGATTGAGAGAATGGAGAAGGAGAGGGAGCCATGAAGAGTAAGATATGAAGAATGAAAAGATGGAGATTGATACTAGGACTGTGAAGGCCCTTTTGAGATAGTGAGACTTGGTTGCAACATTAACAGTTTGGATTGGTAGTTGATGCATGGTTTGATCCATCTTTGTGTTTGCTTGCTTTTGATTGAAATCAAAAGAGAGACTCCTTAGAGTGCTTTGTGAGTTTGTGAAGAGTTTGTAAGTAGTGATGAGTGGTTGATTTGCTTTGGAGACTTGATGTTTGTCTCCTTATATAGACTTTAAAGACCACCTGTGGTCAACAGTATTTTAAGGGGTGAGAGAGAGAGAGTTTACAAAAGTATCCTTGGTACTATTCTTTAGGAGACAAGACACAAAAAAGGACAGTTATAATTTACAATTAGATTAGAAGTAGGATTTTATATGAATTAGAAAGTTTTTATTTGATTAAGATTTATATTTACATGTTTGAATGTGCTTAGAAATAAGAGCCATCCACGCTTGTAGAGCAGCGGAAAAGACATTCTCTCATCTTTACGAGGTCGGATGATCGATTCTCAACCAAAAAAAAAGGAAAAAAAAAGAAAAAAGAGTTAGATAAAAATTACGCAATATATATTTACGTATATATAGATGCTCAAATGTTATATACAAGTATAAAGATCTATGCCTTATGATTTTATGTGTTCGTAAATAAAATTCTATATTTCATATGCAAAATCGCTTCAACTCGGATATTTAGAGGGACATCGTTTACTCAGAATTCGTACAAACTCGCTCGTTGTCCATAAGATACACCTTTTAACAATGTATACATATTTTAATGCGTATTTGACTGACATCAATGATAATATATTTCTCAATCCAAAAAGCCGAGGTAGCAATACTTAGAATCAATTTTGAGAGAAGCCCTCTAATAAAGAGTTTCATGATTTTCATCAATCCATATTAGAGAAATCAACTTGACATTATGCTAGAATTAAGTCTTCTTTAATTGTTCTAATGTGGTAGACTCACAAATAAAAGCTTAATTCTTTATAGAATTGATCTAACACAACTAAATGTATAATCCATTGTAAAGGAATCTAGTATCAATTCATATAATGATGAAATCACCTAACCATGTTGAATACAATTGATTTTTGCTCATAAAAATTGCAACAAACTGTCTTTTCTTGCTATTTTTTTTTTCCCTCACGAATCAATGTATCTAATTAAACCGATAAAATGCATTGCTAGGAAATTATTGTTTCATTACAGAGCAGACCACCAAGTCAACCCACCAAGTCAACCAGTATCTTCTTGACTTGGTCTTTAAAATCCCATGGTTAATATATGTATAAGTAGGGCATGTACTGTTTCTATGACCTTTCTTGCTATCTTCCTGTCTTTCTTCAAGTACAAAACAATTGCTATGTACATACATGTATACAAGCACATATGTTCATCTTTTTCAAATGTAAATTTGTTTATGTTTTATGTCAATTATTGCACCATCTAGAAAGTACTGAATAAACTAGGACCTTTAGTTTTCTTCTTTTTTCATATATTGGTTGATTGGGATGTTTGATAGAAGAGAACTCTCTTTTTATTATTTATTATTTATTATTTTTTGTTTCTCCCAATAAATATTTGCTTCAATATTTTTTTTTCGGTCGAAATTTGCTACGATATTTAGGATCAACCCCGCAAATCTTTTAATATTATGACGCCATACGATATGATATTTTTATACCAGCGCATAAACTTGAGGCTTTTGATTGAGGGGCATGGGTGTCAATTAATTTAGGTTCACATATAGTTGTGGGCATATATAGATTGGAGAAATAAATTTAACATAAGTGAAGGATGGGCCTTTGCATAAATGCTGCTAATAGACAAAAGCTTCATTTAATACTTTGATTTTGCGAGTGACTTGATGTTGGACTATAAACCACGGAGAAGTTGTGGTTGAGTACAAATGTCATTATTTGGTAGTTGTGGATGTTTGAACTTTTTTTCGGCCTCTGCCTACTTGGACTATTTTTATGAGGGTCAGCCGAACAACTCACGATCTGAAAGAAATCAACACATTTGGAGTGGATAGCTGCATGATTCGACCCTTGTATGTTTCAGAGTAAGTATATGGATCGAAGAAAATTGTCTTTTGTAAGATAAGACTGATAAGTGATAAAAAGGGATTTGATGGATTGGAGCTTAACATAAATAAGGCTTGTTGACAAAAGCACATTGATAATGATTAAAATTAAAGAAACAAATGAAAGGCAAAGTTACTTTTAATCTTTAACTAGGCAGTTAAACAGACACGAGAAGTGCCTCAAATTGCACGAAACGCATGATTTGAAGCTCATCCAACGACAAATAAGGCGTTTTCATCTTTCCTACAACAACATAGCTTCAGTCTCAAATTAATTGGGGTCGGCTTCATGGATCAAACTTTTCCATTGTGCTCGATTAAGTGCAATTGATTGTGAGCTTTGCAGTTTTCATCTTTCTTAATATTCCAATTAATATCAACTCAATGAAGAAACCTCTTAGAAACTTAAACAAATTATAATCATCAAAATTGACAAACAAGAAGAAATAATATTCCCCTCCTAATTAAGAGAAAATTCTAACCTTCTAATAACATCATTTCCATTCAAAGAAGTGTGGAAAAAGAAAAAAAAAACAAAAAACAAAAAGAAAAGAACAGAGAAGTTGCCATCTCTGCTAAGATCTTGCTTAATCAATGTTATAGGAATATATTCCTCCAAATTATAATTGAAAGTACTGACCACATAATAAAAATTCAACATATGTACTCATAAGCATAGAATCCATGATTCACTAGTCTTGGAGGAACACATATAGAGTCAATTCCTTGTCCACAACAAGGGAACACTGGAGCACTACAAACAAATTAAACAAGACTCACCAATCAAGCTTTGGTACTAAGTCATAAAAAGGGGCTTAACCTCTACAGCAGAAAAAGAACTCACATAAAATTTTACACATCATAAGAAGTAACAACATTAGTACATGGTACTAGTCACTGCACAAACTCTAGTAATACCTTATTTTCTTCAACTACATATCTTTACTTCTCATTAGTTTAGGCCTCATCATGTGCAGATCATTTGATCATACCATATATAGATATATATATGCATCCACTTAATGATACAAGTACTATCATATCATATATATATAGGCTTCACTAACTTATTAATACATGTCGATGGACAGTGCTCGGACTCAGAGTAGTCGGAATGATTTGGATGGCAAAACGGGCCGGCGACTCATAATTGGTCAGGCCACAGGAAGGCACCCATTGCATATGACCTCTTCTTATCCAGAGACCCTTCACAGGTCAGTCCATATTGGCTTAGCAAATTGTCTAACCTCCACTCCTCCATGTTTTCATAGTCAGCCTTCTTGTACCTTGGATAGTGAAGTGGCATCTGAAACTCTGAAACACACTTTATTCCTCCATTGACATCCTTCTTGTTACTACCTTCATCGACGTAACTCAACCCCGACTCATGACGCAGCTTAACGTCGTTGCTGGAGTACCCGAAACTCGCTGCACATACAGTGTGAACTAGCCAATTCAGAGCCATTTCTCTCTCTCTCAAAGTTAGCACTTCTTAAGGCCAACTCAAACTATGAAGTGTTTTTAGTATGTTTGAGCATGACCAAGAGAGTGCTCATAGCACTTGTATTTATAGGTGCATTGTGTGGTACAGCATGGCCTTGTAATATTGTGGCCTACAACAAGTGTTAATCAAATTTAGTACTCCCTAATAATTTTTTTTCAATGAATGCTCATTGATTGCTCAATCATGCACACATCCTCATCTCATCGGGGCCATTTATCTTTCCGCGTTGAAAATCCCTAGGACGATCGGATGATGTCGACGTAAGGATGATGGTTCTCCTAATGACCTATTCTTTGTATTGGTTCCTGATTTAGGTTTCTTGGTCTAGTAGAAATCCTTACTTTATGGGAATTTAAGTGCCACATTCACTGATATTGCAATTGTTTTAGTTACTAGTCGCTTTTAGTATTTGTGATCTCCCCTAATGTGATATAGTTGCGTGTGACCTAATTAAGCACTTGATGTGACGTCCAAAACAAATGAAAGGCTAAATTTACCATCAAATTACTCTTCATTAAAAAAAAAAAAAAACCCTTGATCGAGCTCGAGATTCCGGTTCAATATCTCGAAGCAAATCCGACGGTCATGATGCGGCGAAAACGACTATTTGGATTGGAGTGGAGAGGTAGTACAAACATTTTACTTTAATTTGAATAGGGCCCAAGTGTGAGCTTGACAAATGGTGAGGTGTCCTCAAAGGTGTATAAAATCAAGAGTAATAAGTCAGATGAATTGGATACAAATAGTACAATATGTTGAAGACTAGTCTTTAAGTTGTTTATTATCACTAAAATAATTTCGATATTTAATAGAAGTTTTTAAATTCTTATTAAAGGGGATGTTATTAAATAACACATAATTGATAGGAGTTTTAAAAAACCTCTATGTAATACATGTATTAAAAATTAAAACATAACACATTTTCATATTACATTAACAGGGGTTTTAAAACTTCTATTAAAGGCAAAAAATGTTCTAGTATACGGTGATTGATAACTTAGTTTACTGATCTAAAACTCTTGGATTAGATATTTAATTGGTCTAAGTCATTCAATCATGCTATATATTAAACATATCCAAAGACAAGAGAATGCATGATTGAATTATCTACTATCATGTTTTCTTCACAGCTCATCTACACATTTGTGGTGCTTTACTTTTCTAACAAGATGAAGTTGGTGATGGGTCTTGAACCTTTCTTTTCAAACTCTGCTATATAGAGACAGAAATTAATAAGAGATGGCCCATTAAAGAGGGATGAACTAATGGCATTGAACCACCTAGAATGTTGAATCATTATGGCATACATTAATAGTACAATATATCATACAAGTCGTGTATGCTTTCCTATAGATGATAACCCTTTTTACTATTTATTGATCTTCTAACTCTTTTGCTAATACTAGCTAGTTCACTCTAAGAGAGAGTTTAATGAAGTAATATATAAAGGGTAGTGCTACATGGACTCAAAAAGTCCCGACTCAAACAACTAAAAAGACATAAATACCCTTAATTTAAATTCATTATTAGTGTTTGGGGGTAGAGGGTAATTAGGTCTTTTACTTAGGTAGATATCTTAAATTGTTAACAAAAAAATCTTTGAGTCCGGACTCAAAGAGTCCAAACAGATTTTTTGATATATAAAAACTGCTAGCCCGCTCTTGCCTTTATTTGCGAGTTTGTGGATCTCACTAGTATTGATATTGTCTCTAAAACCTTGGTACTACTTGCCTTAATCTCGTTAGTAGTGATATTGTCTTCACTTTAGCCACGTTTAACTCATATATCACTACAAAAAAACAGCAAATCAGAAACGGAATTAGAAACGGAAATAAGTTCCGTTTCTAAATTAGAAACGGAATTAGAAACGGAATAATTTCCGTTTCTAAATTAAAAAGTTAGCGACGGAATTGAGACGGAAACATTCAGAGACGGATTAGAGACGGATCAGAGACGGAATTAGAGACGGAATCAAATTCCGTCTCTGAAAAATGGCGCCATCATTCCCGCCAAAACTTTATTTTGTTATACCCGTTCATCAAATCTCGAGATTTGTGCATCTTTCGATCTCGATGATTCAAAAATAAAACTCCCTCTCTCTCTCCCGATTCGTCTCTCCGAAAACTCCATCTCTCCAACACTCCCTCTCTCTCTTCCGATTCTCTCTCTCCCAAAACCCTTCGATCTCTCTCTCCCGATTCTCTCGTCTCTCTCCCCAAAAACCCTCTCTCTCGACGGCAGCTCTCTCTCTCTCTCTCGACGGCAGAGATCTCTCTCTCTCGACGGCAGATCTCTCTCTCTCTCTCTCTCGACGGCGAGATCTCTCTCTCTCGTCTCTCACCGCTCTCTCTCCCGATTCTCTGTCTCTCCGAACCCCTATCTCCCCAAAAATCCCTCTCTCTCGACGGCAGATCTCTCTCTCTCTCTCTCTCGCCTCTCTCTCGTCCGCTCTCTCTCACGGACCGTCGACCGCTCTCTCTCCCTCTCAAATCCTCCCCCTCTTCAAACCTCACTCCAAAACCCTAAAACTAAGAGCGATTCTGTCCGACAAGCCCGTCGCCGCCGCCACCGCCACCACCGCAAACAAATTCCACCATCGCTTCACCAAGTCGACGACGACGACGGGTTTCTTTGCGAGGCGATCTTGGCGCTCTGTTTACTTGGCGGCCGTGCTTGAATACTTGGCCGCCGAGGTATTTCGATTTTTGGTCGTCTATTGAATTTCAATCTCTACCTTTTTAGCTCTTTTTTTTTTCTGTTTTTTTTGTGATTCTATTTGTCTTGGAAATTTGAATGTCTAGGGCAAGTTTGGGATTTTGTTGGTTAAATACATGGTCTCAAGTTTGATTCTATTTCTCTAGCTTTTTGAGTTTGTACTTTAAAAGTCCAAATAGTTGTTTTTGTTATAATATTAGTGTCTATGAATTTGAATTTTTAGCGTTTTGTGATTTTGAGAATCTTTGAAGTTTGATTCCTTAGTGTTTTTGTGATTTCGAGTGTCATTGAAATTTGAATCTCTTAATGTTTTGTTATTTGGTCCACTTGGGTGTCTTTGAATTTGAATCACTAATCACTAGTGTTTTTGTGATTTTGAGTGTCCGAGAATCTCTCTCTTTGTGTTTGTGATTTTGGGTTCGTTTGAAATGGTGAATGCGTATGCAGTGTTGGAGTTGGCGGGAACGCAAGCGAGGACAACAAGAAGACTCGGGTAGTCCCTCGCCACATACAGTTGGCGGTGAGGAACGACGAGGAGCTCAAGCAAGTTGCTCTGAGAAGCGGTGACGATTGCGAGCGGTGGAGTCATGCCCAACATTCACAACCTCTTCGCCTAAGAAAACTGGTGGTGGTGCTTCCAATAGATATCCATGTTTCCCAATGGGATAAACAAACCCTCCTATAATGTTGGTTTTGCACTAAGATGACATCTTAAGAAGACTGGCATCTCCAATGGAATTTATAGTTAAGAGGTTGTGGATAAAGTTGCAAGTGTAGGCTTATGCTTTAATGAATTTGATTGTATTGATTAAATTTGTCGTCCTAATATTTTTTATGTTATTATCTTCTTCATTCGTGTGATGTAGGTGAACTTTACATGTGGTGGGTTTTCCACAATGGCAATCACAGAAGATGGAAAGCTTTGGAATTGGGGAGGTAGAACTTATTTACTTATTTGCATAAGTTCAATATTTTATTACATGATATTTTTTTTCCTTGCTTTGCATATTACTCTCTTATACATGTATATTTTAATTATATATCAACATCATATATAAATATGGTGGACTTGGTTTAGTAATTGTTGTTTGAACTAGGCAACTTTATCTGTATTTCGATCGTAATCTTGTCGTCATTGTGAATCAGGAGTTAGATTTGAATCTTACTTTTATGAAGTTATTTTTCAATGTCGAAAAATGCATGTTTGCAACTTTTCTTTAACTCTTTCTAGTAACATAAGGTGATTTTAGCTGGAAAGGTTCCCTAAGACTAAGAGAAGGTGGATTTGCTGTAAAAAAATGTGAACAGTACTTCAAATGTGCAAATTTGGTTTACTCTATTTTAATCTTTGAATATTCTAGGGCTACTATTAATGGATTGATTTGCTCACATGCACATTGAAAAAATTCATTGTGATTGATTGTGAGTGCGTACCATGGGAGCAACTACGAACCATCCTATGCATAGCTATAGCTTGGTTCAAATGTCACTGTCGATTGTGCTTTTGGATGTGCCATGTTTTGACGTGATTCATTCACAAATTTTGATGCTCGATAAGGGATCTGGCGTAATCGCGTATCATAGATGATTATTAACTTGATTACTATTGCTTTCGAAAATGAAATCATGTCTCTTACTAATGTTTTAGAGTTTTAGGGTGCTAGAGGTTAAGTTACTTCTAATTTGAAGTACTGAATCATATAATTTTCTGTTTTATTTCTTCTCTTATTATATGTTGCCATTTACTAGTAAACCAACTTCATTTTATATGTTGATTCGTTTTTTTATTCTTTTTGTCAAAAAAAAAGTGAGAAAATAATTTGATACCTTAGTTGTTTTAGCTATTGTCAGTAAGGTTAAATTCATTTGCATTTAACAATCTACCCTATATTTTGTTTGTGCTACTGTTTTGGTGCTATTAAGCTTGGTTTTTATTTCAAATATTCAATTCCTTTATTTATTTCATGGTGTTCATGGTAAAGTAACATCATATACATGTATGTATGTATGTACGATGAAGTTTAGAAACACTGCACCTACCACCATCTCGGATGATAATATGACGTTAAATTTTTTGAATATGATCGCGCAGGTCATAATTTGCAGTTCTTTCTGCATACTTCCTTTTGTTCTTGTATTCTATACTAATGTTGTGTTCTCAGTTTCCATCTTCCTAGCAAGAAAGTAAAAAAAACTAAAACAACAAACTGTTTGACCGCCTTTTTAAACGCGAGTGAACAACTTAGGAGAAGTTGCATAGTTGAGTGTTTCTTATAATATTTACTTCATTCTTTCTTTCTTTTGGCCTAGGTACTATTGATATCCATTTATGGTTTTCTCTGTTGCTGCCAATGGTGGTCATATATGCATGTTCATATTACATTATCTCATTTTCGCTCTTACTTTTTGTATTTATCTCGCCCATATGATGTGTGAGATAAACTGAATAAATGGTTTTGAAAGCTAGTCAATTATTCTTTTTTCTCGATATTCTCGTAATTCTTACGTCTTTTTACATCAATGCAAACACGAATGAAAGCAAAGAAAGAAGTTTTTTTTTAAGGTTTTTTTTAAGGTTTTTGTAGTATTTGCATACAAGAAGGGAATGGAATGGAAAGCCAAGTAAAATGCTTCTCCCATACAAGCAACTTTGTAGTGAGAAAAAGGTAAAGTTTTCTATGTTAACCTTCAAGCCTATAAAAACAAGCATATTAGAGAATTCAAAGTGGCAATGGTATGTTAGATGTTTCTCTTTAGTTGTTTTTTAGACTAACTATTGATGTGAATTTGAATCATTCTTTTTCCTTTTAGGGACTTGAAAATGGTTCTCTTTAGTTGTTTGATGCATAATGGATTTATGACATAATTAGCTAATGAGTAGTAATTAGAAACTATTTATTCGGATTTTATCTTTTATAGTTTCAGCTCAATGTGCCAAACAATTTATTAGAATTTTATTAGAAATTTGCTACTTGCTTACAATGTATTCTTTTTGGAACTTTGTAGGAAAGCGATAGGCTTAGACAAGTGATTGAGAAGGAAATGCTAAAAGTCGAGGTAAGTTTGTTCTTCCCAAAATGACTTGTAATTTTTCCACATGACCTTATTAAATGTGTAAATTCACAAATGTTTAGTTTAGTTAACAGTTCCATGCTTAATAGAGTTGTCTAATGACTCGCTCTTTGTATTGTTGAAATAGAGCATTTTGACTTAAAACATAAGCCATAAACCAAAGATAGAGATGGGCAAAACATTGGTTAAATATTTTAGAGAAAGAAGTAGTTAAGTTCATACTTCACAACTTAAAAGGTATCCTAGTTCCTCATAAGCCATAAACCAATGATCTATAATTTGCATTGTTGTTTGAATAAGGATATGTCTTCTTTAAATTTAGGCAATAACAAGTCCATATCATTTTTTTTGGTGTGATCAATAGTTTGATACTCATTAAGTTCATACTTCACAACTTAAAAGGTATCCTAGTTCCTCATCAAGTTTAATTTACTTAAATCAGTATATGCAGTGTTTATCATCGTTTGTGGATTCTTAAATCTCAAATGAATTAATGTTAATCTTTTTGCTTGTTTGTAGACTTTGATGGTCGAGTGCAGGGATCGTCACTATAAGTTCGATGTGAGTCATTTCTCTTCTACCTTAGCTCTATCTCCTATGATGCTTATGTCCCTGAAAAATTTAAGTTCAACTATTCAATTATTAAGTTGTTTCAAATGTCCCTTGGCTGTGCAGGTGGTGTTGAAGAACATCTCAAGACTTTTCGATTGATAATTCTTTTTGTGCATATTTATAGGATTGTAAGTTTTTTTTTTTTTTTTTTTTTTGTGGTTGTTGAACAATAGGATTGGTGGTTTTGTGAATACTTAGAAATTTGGAGCATTTGTAATACTATACAATTTTTTTTGGATATATATCTTTTTCAATTTTTGATTTTTACATTTTTGTTCTCTCAATTGAATATTTGTTGATATATATTGTCGATGTATGAATGTCAATTTATTATATATTGGCGAGTTAAATGTGCTTGGATTGAGACCTATATATGTAAGACTTTAAAAACTAAACAAAAATGAAAATTAGAGACGGAAATAGCAACGGAATCTTTGGATTCCGTTGCTATTTCCGTCTCTAATTTTCGTTTTTGTAAGATACATAAATCAGAAACGGATTAAATTCCGTCTCTGATCCGTCTCTGATTAGCAACGGATCAGAGACGGAAATAATCAGAAACGGAATTTATTCCGTCTCTAATCAGAAACGGAATTAGAGACGGAATAAATTCCGTTTCTAATCAGAAACGAAATTTATTCCGTTTCTGATCCAATCAGCGACGACGTTTTCTGAGACGGAACGCATTCCATCTCTGTTCCGTTTCTGAATCCAATCAGAGACGGAATTTTTGCAAATCAGAAACGGAAAATTCCGTTTCTGATTTGCTTTTTTTTTGTAGTAGGTGTAAGGTTTTACTTCAAAAGATCTCGGTACTATTCGGGAGAGAGATAACCACTTAAGTATTTCTTTATCAATAAATCTACTTGAACTCATGAGTCTGGACTCATAGGGAGATTGTTAAAATTTTTGTAAATATTTAAGGGGTATAATAGTAATTTTACAAGTGATTATGGATGTTTCGTTAATTGCTCGAGGATGTATTTAAAATTAAAAAAAAATTTGAGTCCGGACTCACGAGTCCACACATCTCAACAAAAACAATATCCCAATTATATCGATGAACGTGTGTGGTTGATTCTCCTCGATGCATGTGATATATGTGCTATTCGAGGCAATCAATCTATTGGGAAATTAAGAGGTTACATGTTTCTTATATAGACTTAAATAGTATAGCACTTCTATGGTCAATAATGGCTCGCTCGGAATGCTACATCTCTTCCAAGATTAAGACCATTCATAGTGACTCATAATGTTACATCACTTCTGAGATTGGGGCACTGTGTATCTACTTATCTGCTTAACGTGATAGCTCTATTCATTACCTTTTGTTGCCCAGCCTGAAAATTTTACATTGTATCAGAGCCAGATTCAGATGGGATGACTTGAAAAAAAAATCCCTTGGATCATGACTTTCGGTCCACGTGGAGTGTTGGGATCGATGTGTGAACCAAAAGTTAATCTCACATCGATTAAATAAGACTTCTTAAAAAAATATATAAATGATTAAATCTTTCCAACCGTTCGAATTTATGGTTCATTTAATTTATTAGTGACCATAGGTATACAATATTATATGAATAAAAAATTGATGGTAGAGTACATGCGATGAGATACGTATAAAATGGTTTATACGTACATGTATAGAATAACACTTAAAATGATGTAGACACATTTTTGTGGAAAGCCACATGTCTGCATATATGAAAGGATGTGATCTATACTACACATGCATGAATCATAATCAATGTAACAGATCAGACGTGTTGTTTGAAAACACAATTGATGAACGTTAGAAATACATGCATGTATGTTTTATATCCAACCGAACTGGTGTGTCTCTTTACTATACACATGCTTGTGATATTCCATTATATATATCTACACCTCCTCTGTAAATGATAGATTATTCCGATTTTATTATCAAAAGTAAAGTTTTATTTTCTCTCCGATCATTAAAATTATTATTGTTTTAACAATGAATAAGTACAACAGTTTGATTCAATTATTTTTACGGTCTAAAGTGTCGTAGTCCTAAGATAGTGATTGTTGTATTCTGAGAGACAAGTGCTACCAACTGCGGGCACAATTTGCGGGGCATTATTGTCTTAAAGAGATAGAGTCTCAAACTCTAGTTTCAATCTACAATTGTTTTCAATTCATCAAGTTCGGAGTATTTTACTACGTCAATTCAACCATGACTATACCAAGCGATGCAGTGGAGGTTATTGATACCAATACTAGTTAGTACCGATGCCTTTTGATATAAAATCTCACGATAAGAGTTGTAAATGATTAAGTTTGAGACAATATCGGTGTTGACAGAGACCCTCGAGCTCGCACAAACCTATGCGGTGCGGCCAAAAAAATTCAACACCTTTCGAAATGAAACCCTATTTTTACGTGGCCAGCTATAAATTCATTGGTGCTTTAGCTTTCTAAAGTTGTGTTGAGTGCAGTGAAAGGGAGGAAATTCATGATATTGTTTAAGCTAGATGGCACAAAAGATAAGAAACGATTTCCGTATACTTAACAACATAATTGTTTAAGTCAAACTAAAATACCGCCAAAGTATATTATTTTCACATGTAAGAATCACCAAAAGTAACAATAAGGATAATATGTTTAAAATGTCAAATCACATGTAAATGTTCCTTACTCTCATTGCTTAGAAATGAAAGAGAAGTTGCTTTTTATGGAAGGTCAATTGTTTCAACATTATTTTATTTTTTTTTGTCCACTACTCTTTAATTTGCTTTTCCACTTAAGGACAACAAAGAAATAGCAAAGCTAATTCAACCAATTGAGCACTTACTAGACATGTTCATAGATCGAGTTCGGATTAGACTCAATTGAATCGAGCCTAAAAAATAAATTATTATGCAGTTTATAAAGTTTTTTTATGAACTCAACCCATGTAAAAAAAAAATATGAAGTTTGAGCTAACCCTTGAAGCTCATATATAAATATTTTTATATTAAAAATAAATTATTATGCAGTTTATAAAGTTTTTTTATGAACTTTTTCATCACTATTTACATTTTTATGTATATTATATATTTATTTGTCGTGCTCAAATAGTAAGTATCATACAAATGTGTGCATTAGATATTATGATCAAATCTCATCGAGATTAATCATTTTAATGTATTAGTTACTAAGAAGCGCTTGAATGACAACACTATGTCACACCACAAAACACATTTACTCACAAGAGTTGTCTATATATGCCTCGAAATACATAAATACATAGATCCTGATGTAAAACATGCTGATCGATGCCACATAAACGACTCCTGTGAGCTTACAATGTGACATTATTGTTGTCATTCTAATGTTTTCCTTAGTTATTAGCTTATATTATTCGTGTCGGACTGGCCTTTTCCTAAAAAAAAGTTCCCTGTCTATTAAAGCAAATGGTTAGTTGACGGAAATGCAGACTTGCTAATAACTACAACTTCCGTGCGTTGTCAGATATGTCTCGAATCAAGCAAATACATTGATCAATGCAGATACAATTCTAATTTCAACAACAATCCCTGGCCTCACGTTGTGGATATTATTGCAACTTCAAAGAATCCACTCCAAATCAAACACTGAAATTCTTGAAAAATCACACAAATAATCACCACTTCATCACAGCCTTTCATGATCAATCTCAGTTGAGTTGATCAAGTCACTCAAAATGGCCAGATGTGTGAGCAGTCATTGCTCTTCATCTAGTACTCTATCATTCAACAATGCTACAAATCTGCCCAGAACTTCACTTCTCCCATCAAGACCCACCGCCATCTCAGAATCTCTCACTCACCCAAAAACCCTTCTCAGATTGCAGTTTCAGCTCAAATCCTCAAATGGGTACCCCCCAAATGCTGTTTCCTTGCAGGATGGTAAGCTCATTTACTCATATCCTTCATATCCTATAATGGGTGCCCACCAAATGCTTGATTATGTTCATAGTATTCTCTACATTTTTTTTTTTGTCTTTTGGGTTTTTATTGGTGTTTTTGATTTGTTGAGGTCTTAGTGTTATACTTGATTGGTTTGTAGATATGGGTAGGTGTGGCCTAGTGGTACAGGGTTGCCTGGGTTAAGCGTAGGACCTCGGTTTCGATTCTCCATGACAATTAAACGTTGGGCCACTAGTGGTTTCTTTCTGCAATCACAGGCTGATGGGACTAGACAGAATAAGTGTCAGGATACTCATGATTACTCAAAAAATAAAAATAAAAATGGGTATTTGTTATTTCTTTGATTTGTTTGGTGAATTGTTGAATGTGAAGTGAACAAATTTTGAGTAGGTTTGGCGGGGAATTCGGCGTCGAATGACCGATTTGTTGAGACCAAAATTGGGCAAGTTCCAATCTCACAATCGGAAAATGTGGAGTCTACTTTGAGCATTACTGTTGTGGGGGCATCAGGGGACCTTGCAAAGAAGAAAATATTTCCAGCACTTTTTGCTCTCTATTATGAAGATTGGCTACCTGAGGTCTTATGTTTGATCAATTTGAACCTCTAAATTGCTTTTGAATTGAAGTTTTGTTATAACCGATTGAATGATTTATGCGATTTTCGTCTTTGGTTACAGCATTTCCAAATCTTCGGTTATGCTCGCAGCAAGATGACTGATGAGGAGCTGAGGAATTTGATTAGCAGAACCTTGACTTGTAGAATTGACAGGAGGTTTGCTAGTGATTTCAAATACTTTAATTTGTCCTTTTTTTTGTATATTGAGTTAATACATTACGTATAGTTAAATTTTCGGTTACGGGTGGGTTTGCAGTGAAAATTGTGGTGACAAGATGGAACGGTTCTTGCAACGATGCTTTTACCATTCGGGCCTGTATGATTCGGAGGAGAATTTCGGAGAGTTGGACCAAAAACTGAAAGAGAAAGAGGTAGCGTCTTTAATCATCGTTGCTAGTTGTTTGAATCGTATATGCTGATCACTAGAATCACTTGTATCTTTTGCACCATTCAACCATTGAGCTAAAACATTCAATATCAATCATATTGCCTCATTGAGTAAAACGTTGGATAGAGCACAGTTGGAAACAAGACTCATCATCGGAAAAGCCTAGGCACTTCTTGTAACGAAAATGTTGTTAAGGCACGAAGTGATGTTAATGATTAGAAGCTACTGATAATATGAAAAACACTTGAAAGCACCTCATGTTGATTTCAGATTGGTAGACAACCCAACAGGTTATTCTATTTATCAATTCCTCCAAACATATTTGTGGACGTTGTGAGATGTGCTAGCCGCCGTGCTTCTTCAGAAAATGGATGGACAAGAGTCATCGTCGAAAAGCCATTTGGTCGTGACGCACAATCATCCGGAGAATTGACAAGATGTCTGAAGCAGTATCTAACTGAGGATCAAATTTTCAGGTATACTGCAGTTATTTGTATATAACTAATGAGAGTACTCGGAGTAGGAACTAGGAAAGTAGTAATATTAACTTTGTTAGCGTGGTACAGAATCGACCATTACTTGGGGAAGGAGCTAGTCGAGAATCTTTCGGTGCTCCGCTTCTCCAATCTTGTTTTCGAGCCCTTGTGGTGTAGGAACTACATTAGGAATGTTCAGCTGATATTTTCTGAAGATTTTGGAACAGAAGGTCGAGGCGGGTGAGTTCAAAATAAATCATCACAACAGTAGCTCATATTGAAACTTCTAATTCAAAACCTTGACTAATCGGTTTGGTTCTTCTTGTGATATAGGTACTTTGATAACTATGGGATCATCAGGGACATCATGCAGAATCATCTCCTTCAGATACTGGCTTTGTTCGCAATGGAGACGCCGGTTACTTTAGATGGCGAAGATATCAGGAATGAAAAGGTACTAAAAACGCCACTTATTTGCATTTGTCAATCCGTCGCCTTGGAAGACTTGTTTTATCAATTTGATCATAGAAACATAGAACAAACTCAATTTCCCTCTAAATTATAGGTAAAGGTTTTACGATCAATGAAGCCTGTAAAACTCGAGAATGTAGTAGTCGGGCAATACAAGGGGCACAGCAAGGGTGGCAAATCCTACCCCGCTTACAGTGATGATCCAACTGTGCCGAAGGGCAGCGTTACTCCAACCTTTGCAGCCGCCGCTCTCTTTATCGATAATGCACGATGGGATGGTGTGCCTTTCTTGATGAAAGCAGGCAAAGCTCTTCATACTAGGAGGTAACGACTCGAACATTCTATTAGTCTATCTTTTTCTTAACACAGCGAGATTTTCGTCAGTTCCTCTAGATTGAACAATTCTTGCTGTAAAATTTCAGAGCAGAGATTAGAGTTCAATTCAGGCATGTTCCCGGTAACTTGTACAGTCGTAATTTTGGAACCGATTTGGATAAAGCTACAAACGAGCTTGTCCTTCGCGTCCAACCCGACGAAGCTATATATCTCAAGATCAACAACAAGGTTCCTGGTCTCGGAATGAGATTGGACCGAAGCGATCTCAACCTTCTTTACAAGTCTAGGTGAGAGATTCAACTGCACTCAACATGTACACTATTAGTACTTAACTGATACTGATCAAACTAGTTTTTGTCACAGTTTAAATGTTTTGATATTAGTTAGAGATTCATATCGCGAGCTTTCATCGATGCGTATGTCCTAACGGTTGGATGATTATAGGTATCGTATTGAAATACCCGATGCGTACGAGAGGTTGCTCTTGGACGCAATTGAGGGTGAACGGAGGCTATTCATCAGAAGCGATGAGCTTGATGCCGCATGGGCGCTTTTCACGCCGGTGTTGAGAGAATTGGAGGAGAAGAAGATCTCCCCAGAGCTCTACCCTTATGGGAGCAGAGGACCTGTAGGAGCTCACTACCTTGCTGCAAATCACAATGTGAGATGGGGAGATCTCAGTGGTGAAGACTCATAACCAGTTTGCTTCAACAAGTTAGATCCATCATCCATGTGTGTTCATGCTTTTGTTAAGATTTAACATTGATATTAATCCATTCATATAATGATAGATACATGATTGAGTATACATTCTGCCTAAAAAAATAAGGTGATGTATCCTAATCACTAACATGATTTTAATGGACATTTTGATATTGCAATGTTCCTTTAATACATAATACAATTATATAACACTGAAACATCATAAATTATGTATTAAATCGAGTGGAGTGGAAGATTTTGATACATATATTAACTCCAATTAATTTGGGGTTGGGGCTTCATTTTTTACGAGAAACAATTTCAAGCTTATTGATGTCCGATGTACTAACATTAACTGATTATAATAGATATAACTGTAGAAATTTATGGCCTCAAACTTGATATCCTCATAAGCATTTCCTATTAAATTGAGTCTACGTTCAATTCATGCAGTCGATTCCAACTAATTTGATGCTAAGATTTGCCTTTTTTGTATTATAACTTTGGGTAGTGCTAGGTGGATTCTTTGAGTCCAGACTTTTAATTTTTATATATTTGTAAATCACTCTTTTATTTTTATCTATATTAATTAAACACCCATAGAATAATTAGGTCTAAATATTTTGAAGTTTTTAAGAATGTTAGAAATTATAAAAAAGTCTTTTGAGTCTGGACTTTTTGAGTCCAAACAGCTTTTTTGTATAACTTTAGTATTTTAACTACTTCAACTACTCTAGATTTGAGCACTTTCAAACGCATGTAGTGGGGTGTTAACCTCTCAACGATGTTAGAATTAAAACTCTAATCGTACTTAAAAATGATAATCGGCTCTTTATCACTCCACCCAACATTAGTTGGCTAGCATGGCTTTTTATCATTCAAATTTAATGTGTCTCCCTAAAAGTGGACTATTAGATCTGCATCATAGATGAAAGGAACACGTGTAAGCAGATTTCATTTATGATGAATACGGTAGCACTGGAAAGCCAAGGATCTTAAATAAGGTAGGGGGACAGAGTAGTAAATTCAGCCGCATCTTCAAAGCCGGCACTGTCTCTGCATGTGGCGGCTACCTCTAAACCTTGGTTATTGGCCCCATCTTTAAAGCCTCATTCAACATTAAATTCCTGTCAAAATGACCATTATACCCTAAATCGTAATACCATAAACTCGATTAAATGTACGAGAGCGCTGCCTTAAACTCGAGACTTTTGCTTTGAAAAAAAAAATTAGATCTCGCTTAGGGAACCGAATATTTTACCACTCAAATCAATCGATTCTAACTGTTTTGAAAGGCTCATTTAACATCAAATTCCCTCCAAAATGACAACTATACCCCTGTTGGTATCACTGACCAGTCAGTAACTAAAGAATGTTTTACTTTTCAACTCTCTTAGTAATAAAGTTTATGTCCAATTTCCCAAACCAATGCTAATTCATCAACTGTCCCATGCATGAAAATTTTGCACAACATTGAAGACTACCCATGTAGACATTAATGCCATTAACAACACCAACAATTCCTCCCATATAAATAAACTCATTAGATTCACTGTCACTCAGTTTAGATTTTCTTCACTGTAGCTCTCAAATCACAAGCAGTGGACTACATATAACAACAATTCAAGATGAAAACAGTGTTGCTCTTGATGGGCCTTCTCTATCTCTTCTCCTCCATTGGTACTTAGTTGAATCAAAGCTTCTTTTCTTTTTCTTTTTCTCGTTTTTTTGGTGTGAACCACCCCGTATCCAGACTAACTGAATACTTCAGGCTCGAGCCGTACTCGGCCCATAAAGAGCTATGGCCCTCCCTAGTAATCATGCATTTTACATCACTAATCCAATTTTCTACATGTATACAGATGTTGGGCAAGCAAGGGATGTCATAACAAGAAATGGGACTAATCAATCACAACAAAAGATCACAAGTAAGCTCTCTCTAATCACTATAAGTTCCATCAATTCGTGACTTGCTAAATGTTGATGTTTTTGGAGTGGTTTTTGAAATAGAGGAAACCGGGGTGGAGATGGACAGAATTTTACAGTCCGAGTGCTCGAAGGACGACATCGTTATATACCAAGGTCCGACGACGCCAATGCCTAATGGAATACCAACTTACACAGTGCAGATTATGAATGTGTGCATTGCCGGTAATTCAATCTCTAACATTCATGTGAGTTGCGGGTGGTTCAGCTCGGCGAGGCTCATAAATCCTAACAAGTTTAGGAGGCTTTGTTATGATGATTGCCTTGTGAACAATGGAGAGGCCATTGAAGCTGGCCAAGAACTCTCCTTTCAGTATGCCAATAGTTTCCCTTACCCTCTCTCCATTTCATCTGTTTCATGTCAGTGAGAGGAATATATATAGTGTTCTCTCATGTGAACTAATTACCATGCTTGTTGGATGAGATTGGTGTGACGGTTTTAGTTTTTTGGGGGGATTAGACAATGTAATATCATTCCCAAATTTTGATTTTGTCCGTGCTTCTGTAATCGTAAAATCTTATTACTAATACAAAAGCCGTTTCCGATGAAAAAAATGTGAATTATTGATCACGCTTGTAATGATTATATAAGAAATGTGTTTGGCTTGTGAGGTGTGTAAATTTGTAATAGCAACACTGTTCTATCAAAATTTTGTGATTTTACAAGTCATGAGATTATGCAAAATGAAGGGTAGATGCACTCATCCAAACAAGAGTTGTAATTGTTGGAGTTTACCGTATAATTTTCTCGTTGCATCAATGTCGCCAGAATCGTCCATGTTGTTTCTGTTGTTGGATTCGCCTGTATAATCGTCCAGGGATGATTAGGTAGCAAATCTATCGATGTATCACGTTTGTGTTTGAGAAGTAAATCAGTAGAATTGTACCTTTGATGTTCCTTGGAGCGTTCGATGAATTCGGAAGCAATGTCGCGACCTTGATATGATGCAAGGACTGGTCTTATATCAGCTGGCCTATGACGCGCAACGTCTGTAAGTGAACCACGCCGGATGAGTTATAGAATCATCATCAAGCAAGTGAAGGAAACATCCAAACCATACCAGTAAATGACGACGTAAATTTTAGCTTACATTCGAGAAATGGGATAAGATCAATAAGTGCAGTATCATCGGCTTCGAGCTTCCATGGTTTAATTGGAATACAATTCTCGGGCTGGAGGCTTGATTCTAGCGCGTTGCCACTCACGTAAAGGACCCTTCTTGGATCTCTATTCAGCTTAGACAAGTCCTGAAATCAGAAGTTGTAACATCAGTAATTGTCCAAAGCAATGTACCATGCATCATGATTGCATTGAAAACTCGGATCAATTGCATCGAAAAGGCTTAAAACATCCATTAAAGGGCCGAGAAAGGAACATACGGTTGCAGATTTTGCATAGGCTTCAAAAGAAAGGAATGATAAGGAGTATTGCCTAACCGAAGTCGGAATACAGTTTGATGAACTACTTTAAAACAACAAAGCGAAACGTATTTATTCTGCGAGGATGATAGAAATACTAGATGGCAATGAAAGAATATGAAACATGTCATCAAAATAGTTGCAGCTTAGAGTTACCCTATAATGCTTTCCATTCTGATATCTTGTCGCGGACCTTGATAATCTGTACCGTATACATCCTTTTCGATCCAGCCTTTCAATGACAGGGTCGACGTACTACATACATAATACAGAACATCTCTAGTAACGGCGGAAACAAACATGAAACGAGTATAATCTAAAGAATATAGTTAGTGAGCTTACCATACTGGACTGATCCGAATAAACAACAATTTCATAAAATAGGGCTAGATGCTCCAAGAAGGCGTCAACTCCCGGTCTCTTAAAAGTTCTCCAGCCTCTTTCGCGCTTTGCAAGATAAAGCAAAATCAAAGCCCGGCAAAACATATTTCAAAAAAAAAAAAAAAAAAAAAAAAAAAAACAACGGTTCTAACATAAACGCGAAAGCTTTTGATTAAGTAGACTATCTTATGAGTCTATGACATGGAAGCAATTGTATAAAAAGCTATGTGATGTACATTTGTGACCAAACACAATAGCAGACGAAGGGAGCTTACTTTCCAGTCCGAGTCTATTAGAGTTTCATTTAGATCGAGCACGAGGGTATAGACATGCCGTTCTTGGGGAAGTAAATCCGGAAGAAGCTTCTCCGAAGATGGTTCGGTGAAGTCCTAAAGTTAACATGTTTAGAAGATATGAGAAGCAACATTTTATCCAAGAAAAAAAAAAACAGATGAAACATCACTCACTTTAACTTGTTCTTCAATTGACCTTCTAAGATCCTGGTAAAACTCGACGCTTTTCACGGGCACTGTAGGATAAAAATATGGAAGATGAGAATTATAGAAAGCTTATTTGCATCATGGCATGAGGATCGTCAATTATTAATTAATGACATGAAAAATAGAGATAAGAAATCGAAAGAACGAAATAAAACTAAGAAGAGGAAGAACAAGTCATGATCTCACCTTTCATAATAGTGGAATACAGCAAAGCCTGAAAACTCTGTTTAAGATGAAATAGGTATCAGTTACTTCATAAAAAGCTGGATAAGATAGGTCTGTTTTCGACAATAATGAGTCAATAATAGGCAACGTAAGGACACGAATTCATGCATGTAAACATTTTCCAGATTCGATAACAATGACTCCTCATCAGGATGCCGAAATTAGAGTCTGAGAGAAATATATATACTCTATAGTGGACTAGAAATAGCACCACTAGAAGTTGAAAGTAACAAACGCAAAACTGATCTCTTTCAAATGTCTCAGTAAATATAACATGTAAGGCTCACTATCAAAGAATAAACTAAGCCGATGAATAGGCCTCATCGATCCGCATACAATGTTAACCAATCTTGGTGGCTCATACTAGAGAAGCGATTTCAGTCGTGTTTTCGGGGTGCCCCTCTAATACTAAATCATTGTGCTCATATATGCAAACAATTGTTCTAGTTGAACAGACACTTTGACATTGCTAAAGATTTCAAGAACAGCAATGCCAACTGCCTATTGGCCCTATTTGATTAGTACAAGATAATGCTTCATCGATACAAATTTTTCTCGGCCTACACGGCTATAGCATCAAAATCTTATTTAATCAAGATTAATCATCCACAATACTGAATTCAAGATTAACTACTTAAATTCCACACTAACCTGAAAAGTAGAAACATCATCACCTTCTCCATAATGTTCAGCAGACTCCCTCAAAGCCTTTGCCTTCTCATCCACTTCTTCCAATGTATATGCTGTAACCACAAACCAAACAACAACAAAGAAATTCACTTCACACCCATTAATCAACAACAAATATGCTAGATGCTCATGTTTTTTTTTTTGGTTTTCTGCGTGGTTTCTGGCTCCAACCGCACTGACTAATCTACATTCGGGCAATGTCGGGCCAACCCAATTTTTTCCATTCAGAAGACTCGAACTTGAGTCCTTACTTAAAGTGCACAAATCTAATTGATGTCTCCATGTTCATCATACTTCAAATTAATCAAAAAATGCACTCAAATTGAGAACTCAATTTCAAAAACTCAAAAAGCTTAAATTGAATGAACTGAACTAACCATAAGTGGCATAAGCAGCACTTGTAACAGCTCCAGTGATGGCTCCAAAGACTCCAAATTTCAGAAAACTGTGAGATTTCTTTGAATGGGTGTCTGAAGATTGTGGAACTGGGTCTTGGAGTAGAGATTCAAAAGAGTTGAGTGGTGGATCTTTTGGAGGATTTGAAGAAATGCTTGAACAAAAGGTTTGGTGTTTGTGCTTTAAAAGGGAGTTGAGAAGGCGAGGTGATTGAATTGCTCTAGACATCTCTTACTTTTACTTGTTTTTGTTGAAATGTTTGAGAGAGGAGAAGCTCAAGTGCTATCACAGTTGCAGATAATGTTTTGTTTGTGGCAGCGGTTCTGTTAAGCTATTAAGCAATATGTTTGTCAGATACTAATACTAGTTTAGCTAGTTAATACTAATTTTTACCCACAACCAGTTGGTCCGAGAGACAAGTGACACGGTTCTCATTGAGATGAGGTGTCGATTTTGAGTTTCGTGGATAAAGCACATTTAATTGAAAGGATCATCCCTATATAGGTTCTGACAAGTGAATTAATCAGCTCGGTTAGTATCGAATACTACAAGCGAAACCAAAAATAAATATAAATACGAAACAAGAAAATAAAATAATAGTTCTCATTGTAGTTGATGTAGAATTTGGGGTTGTTGAATTATAAAGTTGTTAAAAAGTTCTTGCTTTGTGTATGAAATGGTAGATATGATACCACTCATTGTAGAATCATGTTACCATGTACTTAGTTGATATATTGAAAGATATTGAAAGAATTCCAGCAAAAATCATATAATGAAAAGACATGCCCAAGATTGTACTCAAGTTTTGAACTTCAAAAATATTAATTGTACATGAATTAAAACACTAATTCTTTTGGTTGAACTTGTGAATTATAATTCAATTGCTTCTGCAATCATATTGATTGAAAGGTAATTAGCTGAGAAAATCCATTATAAGAAAACTGTGAGGGTCCCAGGAATAGCTTTCTTCTCCGCGGCGAGCTCAAGAGTTATACTTGTCAAAGGGACATCAACCTCTACATATTTTTGTGATAGAGCCAATCAAGTGAATCACGATGCGTTTGAAGCCGAGAGCGAAAAATGTCAGTAGCTCATCTAGAGATCTAGTTGAAAGACTTTCTCTAAGCAAATGGTTATTAAAATAGGCCCTGCCAAGTCCCCAACAGCACAACCTGTAGAAGGAAAAAAAAAATGATGGTTCATCAATTATATGTAACTATGTATTGAAAAAATGTTATTAGCCAATAAAAAAATATGGTAAGACTTATAGAAAGTTACAGAATTCTGAAATTTCAGCACTCTTTTTAGTTTTGATTAGTCAAAGTCGTTTATAACTCGACATGAAATCTAGTCTGTTGCGAGGTTGAGATTAATATCAAGATAGAGCAGGCCTTAAGGAAGAAAAGGGATTACCAATCCACTGCCCCATTGATGGGTGTATGAGAGCAGCACCAATTCCTGCTCCAACTGATGCAAAAATTAAGGATGCACCGCACCTAACAGTGGCGCCAGACACCCTTTTTCCAAGAAGATGGATTTGCTCAGCTGTGTTGACTTCATCATCAGCAGTAGGCTCATTTTTCCTTTTGGTCAAAGTAGAAACGCAACGATAAATCTCAATCCCTACTTGAACAAGCCATGATGCCGCAACCCCAAGCAGGTGTCCTGATGAAAGACATAAAGGTATTAGGCATAACCGCGTAAGCATATCATTAAACTGTGAAGGGAACGTTACCATGACGGTGAAGGTATTAAGCAGATTTTAAACTGTAACCGCCAAAAGAATAATCGCAATTACATAGAAAACAAAACTACTACACAAAGGAGTCACCTCTGAATGTTGTTTTGCTGACGCTGTAGAAATAAACGAACTTTGGCATTCCTCTTTCAGCCTTCCGCCTGGCTGATCTCGGTACATCTGCAAAACAAATTTTGAGTAGCATCTGTAAGATCAATACAACATCAAATTTGGAAAGAAAGAGTGCCATGCCAAGAGTCCACCTCGAAAGCACATGTAATTGAAAAACAAGAGTATCACTCATTTGAGAAGAAATTATTTGACAACAAATTGACGTGCAATGCTCAAATCTCATTGCCCAAAATGGCATGGCGCTGCAATAACATCTCCTTCAAAGCTGGAAGAAACAATCTCACAAAGAGATAGTTCAATACCTTTAAGTAGTTTCCATGCCATTCTTTGGGAAACGTAATGTACAGCTAGTCTTTCTAGTATACGACGAGTGGTCACAACAGAAGTCTGCAGAATAAAAGCAGACATTATCAAGAAAGCGGCAATTTGAGAAAAATATTAAAACTTATTCAAACGAAAATTTTGGGGTCAATTATTTAAAAAGTGCTAGTTGAATTTTAGTAGGAAACTCGAACTCAATCAAAAGTAACATGACAACCAAATAACTTTAAACAAAGACCCTCCAATAAGCAAAAACCAAGAGGTTTTACAAAAACTTTGCAAAGAGAGTAATGCACTTTTAAGGCAATGATGGATCAGTCTTCAAACGGAACATATTACTAGTTCATTACAGCATGGTTTCTCCTTAATTACAAAACATGCAACTTTTAAAATGTTACTGATGGACATCTCAAAACCCGTGCTCCAAAAGAGAACTGTTGGCAGGTCAAGAATCAATCCAAAACTCATCTTAAAATCGCATACGCAATTGGCTGCCAGCTGCAATGCCATGTGCCAACATGGTTAGCAAGAAGTGGAACCAACTAAGGCTTATGATATGAATTATAATTAACAGCAAAGGTCCTCTCACACTGGATCAAAGCTCAAAGGTTTGAGAACCAAGAATACGGAGTGCTTCTAGCTACCTTGGCTTAAGGAAAATCAGTACCCTTTTTTTTTTTGGCTGAAAATCAATGCACCGAAGGGTGAGAATGAAACTTGGAACCAAGATATGGTTTTAACTTTTAATAGAAAGCGCAAAAGAATTGCTTGCAAACAATTCAAGTATATGTAATTCGTCAGTTACCATCTTTAGAAGAACAGGTTAGAAAGTAAAACCAAAAGCCTATTTCATCCAGTGAGATGGTTCAATGGAAAATAAGAACAGGAAATTCTTTGTCAAACAGCGCTGCCGGGAAAATGATAAAGATTCATGTGTGGATTATTAGAGGAAAAGAAACCAAGTGGAATCATAGTAAGAAGCACAATATTGTCAAGAAGAGGCACGGTTTATACATGTTATCACCCGAGAGGCAAGACTATACAAGTCAATTAAAGAACAGTTTGACTGAAACAATTATAGCAAAGAAAGCGAAAACCAAACATATTGAAACCTCACAATGCAATATAGCTGTAAAAAAATACCTCACGAATGATTTGCTTCACAGATTTCTTCAAAGGAACAACCAAATCAACATGCTGCTCTTCTGAAGCATCTGATGGGAAGACATCATCATCATCATCATCAAAATCGTCTATATTTGCTTTTGGCTCCAAAAGAGGCAAGTAGAACATCAAAAACGACCTCAAAGAAGTCATTGCAAGAGATTTCAGTCCAAATGCAGAGAATAGAGGCTTTAACTCTATTGGATACACCTTGGTACTGTATTGAATAGAGTCACTCCGAAATATACTTTCAGAAGCAGTACGTAGATTAGGAATGTAATCAGCACTCCATTCCGCTCCCACATCAGCGAAGGCAAACGACTTTCCACCATCACTGAAATGTAACAAGTAAGCAGCCTATTACTGTAGAGGCAGAAGGCTTTGATGTCAAGGAGAAACCCACATGGAAAACACCAGAAATCAACCCAGTACCGACCTCACAAAAAATAATCAAATTGACGATACAAGTCTGCAACTGGATATATTACAACAACAACAACAACATAGCCTCAGTCCCAAATTAACTGGGGTCGGCTACATGGATCAAACTTTTCCTGCAACTGGATATATTGCAAAAAAAAAAAAAAAAGTCTGCAACTGAATACTTAATACACCCAAGGCAACAACATTAATCTATGATATAGGTAAGTCTTGAAAACATTTGAATGAATCCATTGCAATCTCAACAACATCAACATCAACAACATAGCCTCAGTCCCAAATTAACTGGGGTCGGCTACATGGATCAAACTTTTCCATTGTGCTCGATTAAGTGCAATTGATGGTGAGCTTTGCAAAAATCCATTGCAATCTATGCTTTAAAAAACAATTTGCTTTTGTGTATACCACTGATCTTCTCGTATAGAAAAGTAAATCAAAGAAGTATCGATTCTGGCGTCCCGCATAACAAGTAGCACGTCTAGAAAATTCAGTACATACTGTCCTACATTCCACTATACACGAACTAAAAGTTAAACAACATTGAAATAGTTTAATACGTAACAAATGTAGCTACATTATATTCCCTTGGTTTCTCTCCGGTTATGGCGTTGGGGCGTCCGACAAAATCCCATGGGATTGGTTGAACCAAAGTAAGGAGGAGCTAAAGATTTGGACACCCTCGGTTATCAAAAAAAAAAAGATAAGACACATGACTCACATCTATGAAAATAGTTGAATTTCTAGAATGAAAACCTCTCCAAAGTAATCTCAACCACTTTTCAATCACTTTCCCTTCTAAACCTCTCATAATTCTCAAAAATCAATTACCTTCTTCAGCAAGCAAAACCACTCTCAATACTTTAAGGACCAATCCAAACACAATCTCACCGTCAGCACATTACAAACAAATATACCCAAAAACAACAACTCATTCTCACTACAACAAATCACCCAAAAAAATAACATTTTTTTTTTTGGATAATTGTGGGTGTATGGGCCTTTTTAGACTCAATTATTCCCACGAGAGCCAGTCGGGCGCTCCAACCTCATGACCCCGAAGAAACCAACATATTCAAAAAAACAACATTTTTTCTTTTTTGATAATTGTGGGTGTACGGGCCTTTTTTTTACCTATTGTTCATCAAGTGCAACAAATCTTCACTAACAATGTCCCCTAATTGATACCAACTATCAATTTCAATCCCCAAAACCCCAATTCTTCCATCAATCAAATGTTGCCAAGTAATCAAACACTACCCACAACCAAAAAAAAAGGATTTTAAACTAAAGTTGTCTCTCAGAATGCCCTAATTTCAGTGTCTTCACTCTTCAATGCACTGAAAACCCAACAACCCAACAACACCAAAAACTCAAACTTTTTCATCAATCAAACTCTGCCAACTAATCAAACACTACCCACAACGAAAAAAACGATTTTGAACAAAACCCATTTCTCAGAATGCCCTAATTTCAGTGTCTCCACTCTTCAATGTACTGAAAACCGAAAACCCAATAATCACGAATCGAAAACAAACTCACCCAAACAGGAACCTAGACGCCAAAGTCGTCCCAGTCGCCGCCGCAGCAGTGGCAGCAATAGCGGATCCGTGCGAGTGCAGAGTTTGTGTCGAAAAGCTCGGATTTTTCCGCAACAGATCCACCAAAATTGCGATCCCAGACATCGCTGAAGCTCTAGAACCGCAGATGATCCTCGATCGAATCGGTTTACTCAAATCGATGAAGAATCGAATAGTCGGAGGAATTTGGAGAGATTTGCAGTGAAGAGCTGAAGTGAAGTGGAGGGGACAAGAGAGGGGATCAGTAGTCTGATATGAAGAAGAGAATCTGAAGAATCAGAGGATCGGACGGCTGAGAATAGATGATCGAGATGGGGGGAGGAGTTTTGGTTTGATCACGGCCGTTGATTGACTGTTTGGTGGGCTCCACCACATGTAGAGTGGATTTATGGTAAAGTATTTATTAAAGAAATTTTCACTGTAGAACAGCCCTATAGTTTTGGCCTCAAAAGCATGATTGGTGAATTTTTTTAGTTCTTGTCATTGCTTGTCCAATAAGAAACAGTTTTTTAAATTTTTTTAAAACTTCAACGAGCGTGAAAACCACTTACTCTTTAAAATGATTTCACAACGAAAGAAACGTCACTTTAAAATGAAGCTTGTAAATTAGCGAAGACCCTATATGATTTGTCGAAGAGAGATATTTTTCAAAAGGAACATATTTGGCTAATCCAACACAAATATATATTCGTCAACGTCGTTCGATGTATCTCAAGATATGTACGCTCATGAGAGTCAAGTGTAAATCGACAGGTACGTGTCTCTACCAATAAATTAATAATTTTGAGGAAAATAAATTAATAACTTGAATGACAAAGGATTTAGTTTCTCTTTTAACTAAGGTCTAACAAGACTATCATGTATTAGTTGACGAAGTTGGCTCGGATCGATTTTGATTTTTTTAGTCTAAACCGCCTTGTATCTAGACTATTCGATAACTCCGAGTTCGTAACGAGTTGCATGTCGTATAAGTGGGAAAGTTTATAACGTTGGTATTTTTATTTTTGGCACTCGAATTCGAGTCATTAGTTAAGGGACAATCAATTGGTAGTCAAATTTAACTTTTTAAGTCTACCCAAGCTCACCGGTATTTTGATCAGGCACATAACGGGCTTGAGTCGGCCTAGACTTATATACTAGTATTCTTCAAACCCAAATCCACTCGACGTGGTCAGACAGGTACCCAAGCCCATGAACAAGTCTATTTCCACTTAAAAAATCCCCCAAACGATTCAGTTTAAATTTCTGTCTCGTGTTTTTGAAAAAAAAACTTGGGTTTTCGCGCAAAATCGCAGGACGAGCGCATCGATCGATCGATCGATCTGTTCTTCTCTCCCACGAAAACCCTAAATCTGCAAATGCAAGCAGGACCAAAACCCTAGGTTTTCTCAACATTCTCGATCCTCTCGTTGATGGAATCATCTCTTCTGTAGGTAATTCTGGATTCAGCTGTGGTTTTGGGGGTTCTCTGCGTTTTCATTGATGTTGGTTTTGTTGTGGTTGATTAATGTTTCAATTGACGCCAATTTGAGTTTCAAGTTTGGGTTTTGGGTTTGGATTCGATGTTTGGAGAGCGAAAATGGGTGAATTTGATGCATATGAGGTGTTTGATGAAATGCCTGAATGAATGAATTCGATGTGGTTTGAAAAGACTATATATTTCAGTTTCAAGTTTGGGTTTTGGAGTTGGATTCGATGTTTGGAGTGCCCAAATGGGTGAATTTGATGCATAGGAGGTGTTTGATGAAATGCCTGAATGAATGAATTCAATATGGTTCGAAAAGTCTGTATATTTCAGTTACCCATGAAGCCCTTATAGAAGGTTTTGCCGTTGAGGTTTGTTTTAGGAAGTGCTTGCACATGCATCAACAACTACTCTCAATCAGTATTCCCTTCATAAGACATGTCCATGATTGCAAGTTAAGTTGGGATTCATCTTTGTATGTGTTTGTTTTGGGTGTTTTTGATATGGATGTGCCGGGGATTGCTTGAGAGTTCGGATTTCAATTTCTAGGAGTCATTCACGCATTTGAGAAAGCTAGTCCTGCACTTGTAGTTATTATGTTAGGAATTGATTTATTCATCTAATTTTGTCTTTGGGAAAGAGTAGAGCTATGCACAGTACTGAAATGTGGGAGGAGATTATGTCGAGGGCGATATAGTGAGTTAGTTAACGCGTACTTTAAGGGGGATTTGCATCTCAACCAACTTAAGCGGATGAGTCGACTAATCGGTGAGACTTTGAGGGTTTATTTGATGCTCATTTCTTCTATTTCTTTGCTATTGCTTTTTTGTTATCATTGTGGAGTAATGTTGAAGACTGGTCTCTACTAATCGATCACAGAAATACGATGCTGTGTGATTGCTTCTTGATTTTGCAATTTAGGGTTTTGGGGCCTATGTACTGTTTTGTGTTTTTTCCCTCTTTGTTTCATTTGTGCATTCACGAAAGTCCCTTTTTTTTACTCTCTATCATATTGATGGTGAATGGACTTGTTGACATTAGTATTTGTGATCTCTCTCGTGTTAACAATCAGGAAATATGGATCTCGGCGACCTTAACAAGGTATGGGAAGTGAAGCCTCTCAAAAGAAAGCCTGGAGAAGATGAGGCACGGAAGATTCTTGAAAAGATAGCAAAACAGGTTCAACCAATCATGCGAAAGCATAAATGGAGGGTTAAGGTCCTGTCTGAGTTCTGGTAAGTCTCTAGTTTTTGTTATTTCTTGATTTTCCAATGTGGGTGTGTTTTTTATTTAGTGGTCATAGTGAATGAATGTTGTTTGTGCCGTTCTTATTCTGTGTTCTCATGGGGAATTAGTTATTTACAGTCCAAAAAATTCATCGCTTCTCGGATTAAATGTTGGGGGAGGTGTGGAAGTTAAGCTAAGATTGAGAAGGCCGAACAGAGATTGGGATTTTATTCCCTATGATCAGGTTTTGGACACAATGTTGCATGAGCTCTGCCATAATGTTCATGGTCCTCACAATGCTAGTTTCTATCAACTCTGGGATGAAATTCGAAAGGTGAGCGTGTGTGTTTTAACTTTTCAGTTTCTATGTACTCCTTTGAATTTTTTTGATAGACAATAATAATAGTTATTATATTCTTTTTTCCTTGGCGAGATATGCTATTAATTATGTTTTATTAGTAGATCGTGTTGTGTGTTGAATGATCCTTGCAAGTTAGCAACTCTAAATGTTCAATTAGATTTGAGTTTTCATTCCTATACCTTTTCCACTGTATACATTGTAGTTTTGTTTTAAGATTCTTAGACCGCTTTGCTTGCACACACGCCCACCCGCTCACGCACGCAGTCAAAGACACAAACACACACACACAGTCACGATTAATCAATCAATAAATAAGTAAATAGTTTTGAAGTGAACTTCATTGAAAGCTAAGTTTTATGTGTTTCTCCACTCCCTTCTTTAGAGCAAGGTGGATCTCCTTTCAGTTTTCAGTTTGATTTCTTTGTTTACATTTTGGCGAGCGGTGATAAGGTGATGAAGTAGGCGAAAATAAAGCTATTTGGACCTTTTTCCTTGGACAATTCAGATTATTTCTCTTCTCTATTGTCATTTTCTATATTTTTATCAATTATTTGGCTCAAAATTATTGTCAAACAAGTTACAACTCTTAATATGATTATGCGACTGCAAATGCAGAATTTTTTTTAGATATCAGATCGACAGGACCATTTCTTTTTATGTACAAAAAGATGTAATTGTTTTTATGACCTTATTTTCTAGGATAGTGAAGGGCCATTATCTGAGGTCGCAACTCCTTGTGATTCTTATATGAACATTGCTTGAAAAACTCACTCATTTCATTTGGTTTTGCATTATTTTCATCGTCTTGAAATTCTAGTGTCTTATCTGATATCAATGCACTTGATATTTTCTTTTCCTGCGGGGTTCATGACTTTATTACTTGTTTACTACGATACTTTTGTTCCTTTTCCACTTCTATGTTGTAGGAATGTGAGGAGTTCATGGCAAAAGGAATAAGTGGCACTGGGGAGGGATTTGATCTCCTTGGGAGGCGATTGGGTGGCTTTTCACGACAACCTCCTATATCTTCTCTTCGACAAACTGCCCTGGCTGCAGCAGAAAAGAGATCACGTCTCGGAGCGATGTTACCTTCTGGTCCTAATCGTCTTGGTGGTGACAGCAACATAAAGGCTGCACTTAGTCCAATACAAGCCGCTGCAATGGCTGCAGAGAGGAGATTGCAGGATAACTTATGGTGTGGATCTGAATCCTATGAAGTTTCTGAATTAGAAGAAATTAGCTCTGATGTTTTTCGAAAGGGACAGTCTGCTGAGAGTTCAAGTACTTCCACTAGTTCTCGAACGCACAGCTCTGATTTTCCACAAAAGGGGCAATCTGCCGAGAGTTCAAGATCTTCCACTAGTTCTCGAACACACACCTCCAACACGGCACCCTCTAAAAAGAGTCGTGCAGCAGATAATCAAGTCGATGTTCAGCACTCTAAACCGAGATCAGCAAGTACTTCTAACAACATTGCGCCGGCTTCCGCTTCTGGGCTTGCTCATGGCGCAACAGACAGTTCTGGAGACGTAGAGGGTTGGGAGTGCGGCATATGCACCTTGTTTAACCCGGTAACATTATCACCTCATTTCGTGTTTTTCATTTTTCCTCTTGGTATTCCTGCCTATGTTTGAGTCTAAATTTCTCTTAGCTAATGGTTTTTCTCACTGTTGCACTTAATCGAGCACAATAGAAGAGTTTGATCCATGTAGCTGATTCCAATTAATTTGAGACTGAAGCTATGTAGTTGTTGTAATGGTTTTTCTCACTGGATTATTCTAATGCACTTCTTGATATTGATGGAATGCAGCCATTAGCTCCAATTTGCGACGCCTGCGGCATTGAGAAGCCCAAGGATGTTGTAGCAAAGTTCAGGTTCTGGTCCTGCAAATTTTGTACTCTAGAAAACAGTGTGAGCTTGAACAAGTGCTCAGCTTGTGACCAATGGAGATATTCATACGGGGCGCCCGTCTCGAGCAGACTTAATCTTGGTACATGAGTTCCTGAAAATCTCAATGGACATAAAACATTTGTATAGATGCTGATATTATTGTTCTTTGTTACTCTATTATTTTGGAATTATTGAATATGACACAACCTTATGTGTTGAACTCAAATGCAGTGGTTCAATATCAATGCATTCATCTCAATGTGCTCTTGTGTTCAAGTATTGTTTTGTTGAAATGTATATGAAGAAAAAACTTGTCATACAATACTTCTGAGAAGAACAGGTAAGATTTCACAAAAGTTTGCCTGAATTTTTCATGGAGCACAGTTTAGAGGTAAGCAAGAAATAAATTCAGACAAAACGTAAAAGAATTCGCGTCGTTAATTTCTTCGCCATTCACTGGTAGAACAATTTGTTTGCCTCGACGACTTCTAGATTCCACATCGCCTCGCGGTCAGGAGCCGAAGAAAGATCAACCATTTTATGCACCTAAAGAATTCATAGCAAGAAGTACATGAGATATCCATGTGGACATTAGAAGCTCAACATCAACAATGTAGCATGTTAGAAATACCTTGATCAAGGGTAGCTCCTCCAGGTCTCCCACAGGTATCACATATGCTCCAACAACCATAACATACCTACCTACACAATGAAAACACAACAAAGCTAACAAACAAAACCATATCCTTACACAACTCAAAAAGGGTAGTACTAGGATGGTACATGTCCATTTCTTTCTCTTAACCAGAAGTCTCGATTTCAAGCCAAAACATCTCTGATGAGATGAATGAGGCATCATTTGTCAAGAGCAACTGTTGGAGCAAGTTGTCGCTTTTTGGAGTCCAGTTGTTGGTTTCTTATAAATAAAAAAAATCTCCATTTCAACTTCTACCTAATCGAGTTTGGAATTAGTGCAAAGCTCCTTATATGAGTTCACTAATTTTTATTTTATTTATTTTATCTAAACCACTTGATACCCGAAGCCCAATGGGTCTCGACTAATTCAGGCTCAAGCTAGATAGAACCTTTACGTAGTGACAAAGCTCTCCTAGCTTCAGGGTTTTAAATGCTCGAACTGATGCAACCCGAGCTATCACTCTAGACCCCAAGTACCAGTATAGTATGTAAATGGACTTCATATTCAAGGCTCAAACTCGAGAACACTAATTAGGGCTGATGCAACTTGAGCCACTACGTCAGACCCACGTAGCGAGTACAATACAAAAGAAGAACTACTTAAACAAATCAATATCTTTACTTCAACAAGAGCACAAAGTCAAGAGGAATCAAAGGAGACCTAGTTTCCAATCTCTGAGGCGAAAATCATTGGAGAGAGAGAGTTCAATGAGACCACTTCCATCATCAAGAACATAATTTCCATTCTCCAAAGAATGCACCAAAACACCCTACAAAAGTTACAAACACAATATTGTCTTTTTCAATTAGGCCTTCTCTATGTACTCTTAAACAACACAAAAAAATGAAGCACAAAATCAATCAATCAATCAATCAAAAAAACCTGTAACCAAGCACGCTGAAACAAAATCCCATTAAGGGTCATCGCTGAAGGTGAAGATGTTTGGGTGGCGTTCTTGAGTTGCCCAATTAAGAGCTTCAATGCCGCTAGGCTGTAGTCCATCTCTCACAACACAAACAGAACAAAATGAACTGAAATCTGCCCTTTTAAAGCTTTTCAGTATTGCACTAATTAAGGGCCCGTTTGCCTTTGGAGCATTAAATTTTTTTTTTTTTTTTTTCTTTTTATTTCAGTGAGAGACGACTTTTTCCTTAAACTGTATTTTTGATAAGTGATCGCATCATCCATCTCAACAGAAATACTTTGGCTTGGACCCGTAAATTGTTAACGCGCTTTATTTTTTTTATTTGGGGTTTGTCGAAAAAGATTGTATTGACGATCTACTATAAATAGATATTAGATGATAATGAGAGCTCGAAACTAAATTTCAAATCGACTTCAACCCTAAAGAAAGGACAATCTCACGACAACAAAATAAATTAAGGTATTAAATCAAATGAAAAGGGTTCGCGTAAATCCTTAATCGCTCATTTTCGGATACTAGTACCTTTGTATTATAAAATAAAGAGACTTACGATTAGTAATTGAATAATGACGACTCCCACAAAGTCTCAGATCTCAAATTAGTTGAATTAGTTACATGGATCAAACTCTATCATCCCACTTGATTTAATGTACTTGATGACTGGCATTAAAAATCATTTAACAACAAATGACAGACAATTTAAACAACATTAAGAAAATGACTCATATGAAAAAGTGTCTCTATAAATCCTCAATTGCTCATGGTTTAGTACTTGTGCCTTTGCATTACACAAAAGAGAGAACTACAAATGATACTTAAACAACACTAACAACAACTACGGCAAAGCCTCAATCTCGAATTACTTAGAGTCTGCCACATGAATATCAAACTCTTTTCACTTATGTTCGACTTAATGCCCATCCTCAGACAAACAATAATTAATTGAAAAGTAACAAAAAATTACATCCACTCTAATATGCATACTCATAAGGAAACTCAGACACACCAACCATGGCAGATACCACTTGAGAAACAATGTACACACTGCCTCCCAAAATGACAAGTATGAGAATTGCAGTGATGGGGTTCTTCAAAAGCTCAACTATAGGCTCAAAAATGGTGTAAATAACACCAGTGCTGACAGTGAGTATGTACAGCCCATATCTCCTCACATTGTCCCAAAACTCCTCCACCAAAGGCCCTTCAGGGCCCAATGCCATGGCCTTCTCAACATCAATTCCTGCACCAACAAACACAGCCACTCCAAGAGAAATTGCACCCAACATCACAAATCTAAGATGCCCATCACTCAAATTCACCAAGACTTCACTTTTTGAGACTGATTTGATAATGGGTGGTTGTAATTGTTCTTCAAAGTTGAAGGGCTTGTTTGTTTTGGGATTTGTTTTTGGAGGGTACCTAGATATGGGTTTGGAGTGATTTGTAGGATTTGTGGATCTTATGCTAGTGCATGGTACAGTGAGATGTTGTGAATATGGTGAAGGGGTTTTGAAGGGAAGGAGAGTGGATTCCAATCTTGGGTTGATGAGATTGGAGTGACTACTTGGGAGGCAGAATTGGAGACCAAGTGAAGAGCTCTTCATTTGTTGATTCTGTGGAGTTCCCTAGCTTGCATTCTCTCTCTCTCACTCTCTATCCAATAAGCTTGTATGGCTAAGGTGTGGCTCATTGTTGGACACCTTATCCTCAACAAATGTAATATTTAATTCATCGCCGTGGGGTGGTGGAGTGGTAAGAATTTAACAAGTGAATTTTTTTAAAAGGAGGATGTCACATGGTCGTTCGAGTCCTTGCATCAACAATGAAATCATTTTTTGATAGACTTTTCGATCAATGAGTTTGACAGGACAGACTTGACTTCGTGAGATTAATAGTACTCAAATGGTACAGAAACCCATGACCATCAAATAATTCCACAAAAATCATGATTAATTTAACAAAATCATATGAGTGGCCATTTGGGTCTCCTTAATTATGGTGTTTAAAAAAGGAACCTATTAATGTAACGTGCTAAAAACACACATGAAATACACGCACTTGTTGGTGTCCCTCAGTTTTCATCGATATGTATGCACGTAAACATCCCGATGCGCATTGAAGGCACGTCAGCAATTGCGGGTGCTTTGTTCATGTCTTTAGTGGGTTATATTAGCAAAATAATTTATAAGGGGAAATAATGGTGGTATTCTCTTGGGGTTTGGTTCCCTTGTGGTCAAATAAAGCAGTTCCAAAGTTGGGTACCCTACCACAGTGTCCAAGTTTTTATAAGCTTATATAAAAATAAACATGAATGCTTTCCATTTTTAATCATTCTACATTATTATAATAAGACAGGTTTCAGAGGCTATAATAGATTATAATGATCAATACTAATATTATTTCACATTGGTTTGATTCAATAAAAGAATGCATTTTTTTCTTTAATTATTGTGATGATGGACTACAACCTTTATCCTTCTAACTTGCAAGTGAGATTAAAATAAAACAAATTTATAGAGCCTAATTGAAACTTATAATGGACTTACTAATCTTATAATCTTAATAGATCAATGACGAATCCTGGCTCTGCAATTATTATCCATTAAAAAAATAAATTTCAGCTCAGGTGAAACAAACGAATAACTTATGCTTGATACTCACCGTACAAACTCCAGACTATACGTAGACGTATCAATCATTAATAATTTTCACATCAATCTTCACAACATAAATCACAGTCCAAAACTCGAATTAGTTACTGTCTTATTTATAAGATAGACTCTGAATGACATGACCATCCTATTACTGGAAGAGTTGTCGATGATTGCACTATCATAGAAGATGTAATCTAACTATTTGTTAACATATCAATCATTAATAATTCTCACATCGATCGTCATAACATAAATCTTTGTCCAAAACTCAAATAAATTATTATCTTATTATATAAGATATGTTCTGAACGACATGACAATCCTTTTATAGGAAGAGCTATCGTTGATTGTACTATTTCAAAAGATGCAAACGATTATAATGGACTTACTAACCTTAATAGATTAATGGTGAATCCTGGCTCTACAATAGTTATACATTAAAACTCTTCTTTTTTTGGCCGCAAAGGTAAAACAAACGAATAACTTATATTTAATACTTGTCTGACAAACTTGAAACTATTCATTGACGTATCAATCATTAATAATTTTCACATCAATTGTTATAACATAAATCATCGTCGAAAACTCGAATCAATTATCGTCTTACTATAGGATATGCTCTGAACGACATAACCATCCTATTACGTAAAGTTTTGTCAATGATTGCACTATCTCAAAAAATGTAAACTACATGTCAACGTATCTATGATTGCATTATCTCAGAAAATGTAAACGACATTACCATCTTATTATATGATAGGCTCTGAACGACATGACCATCATATTATGGGAAGTACTGTCAGCGACTGCAGTATCTCGTAAAATGAAAACACTTAATTAATAATGACAACTAAAAAACTCTTACTAGGATAACATTGAAGGTAATCCTCCTCTCCCACACCAAAAATTGTGGTAGGTCATCAACCATTCCATTCACCCATGATAAACTCCAATTAAGCTTCTAAAACCCTATTTCCCCATCAAGGAGAGTAGACCTAACATACACAACTTGTACAAAACTATACTAGCATTGAAGTAGTGCATAGGCCCAAGTGTGAGATAAGACTAAACACCTCTCTCTTTCTCTCTGACCAGTTCACATGGGATGTGAAGTTCCAAACCTCTGCAACTCCTCCCCCATTCATGGCCTCTCCCTCCCATCTCTTCTCCCAACCCTCCCAACCCTTCAAAGATGCACAAAAACAAAGACTGTTCTCTCATTGCCCCTCACAGTGCAACTCTTCTCTTCAATGCCGACTTTGACCACTAAATCTTCACCAACTCTCAATCCCACACAGATCCTTGTTTTCACTCAATTTTGATGCTACCCTTTTTGTTTTTCGGCCCAATTTGCCCCCCAACACCATCAAAATCGTAACTTTATGTTCCCTTCTAGGGTTTTGAAGCTGCGGCGGCCCTTCTAGGGTTTTTGTTTCCGAACCCTAGTTGTGGATTGTGGTTTGACTTCATCTTTCTTTGAGATTTCTGGGTTTTTCTTGGGGGGTTTTGTTGTTTGTGCCCAGAATCTTCAGAAAAACCAAAACTTTTAATCTGGGGTTTCTTAGTTTTGTGTTGATTCTTTGTTTCTGTTGATGCCCTAATTTCCCCTTTTTGTTGATTCAAGATTCTAGCTTTTCAAGATCACTGTGTGAGTTGATTTTTAAGATTTCTGGATTTTTCTTTTTTCTTTTGCTGTGAATCTGCAATGCAATCAAAGCTTCTGTGAAATCGGTGAACTGTGCAAAGATGTCTGTGTGTGGTTTTCTTGAATGGAATGAACAATTTGTGTCACAAGAGAGGGGCAACCGCGTTGTTCACTACTACTTGAAGGACACAAATGGGGAATCTGTGCTTGCAGTTGTGGGCACTGAGAGGAGTGTTAGGCACATGGTTTATGTTGTTGCAGATGAGTTCTTGCAATATGGGTCTGAGAAGTCTGTCAGTTCAGGCTTCAAATGGAGGTCTAGAAGAGAAGTTGTTGACTGGCTCACTTCCTTGCTCTCCAAACAAAGATCTTCTCAAGGAGATTCTTCAAGTATATACTTCTTCAACATCTTTTATTTACTGTTTTTCGTGTTTGGTGTAATTGTTTTTTTTTTTTTTTTTTTTTTTTTTTTTTTTTTTTAAAGATTTATAAGGGACACCATTAAGTACACTAAATCGAGCGCAATGGAAAAGTTTGATCCATGTAGCTGACTCCAACTAATTTGGGATTAGAGGCTTAGTTGTTGTTTGTTTGTTCGGGGACTTCAAGTTGTGATTTTGTGTAAAGATGTAATACTCCATCATCTAATCCTGAATGGTTTTGTTAATTCTGTAACAACATAATCTTTGAATGATGAGAAGTTAATGACGTGAAGAGAGAATGTCGATGTGTTACCGACTTACTGATTTTAGCTGAAAGTTACGATGTTCGTGGCGCATAAGAATCCGGCTGTCGTTTAGTTGTTTCTATATTTGGATTGTGTTTATTATATGCTCATCTTTTATGCTGCATTTGCTTTTTTTGATTTAAGAGTCTACTATCCGTGTGTTTTCGTATGCTGCGGACTGCTTATTTTGCCAAAATATCCATTGTTTTCTCTATAACGCTAATTTACAATGCCTGCAAAATTGCGATTTGGATGATATCGTACGGTTGTTCTCATAAAAAATTGAATACAATTATACAACTGGAATTTTGAGCTTTTTCATGTTTGGTGGAATGAATATGAAAAGTAGAGTTTACATTTGTGGAATTTTTTGAGCTCCTGTAGATGGTTTTTGAGGAATTCTATGCTTTAACTTCTCTTCTCAGAGAATAGGACTTTACTTAATTAGTAATGGACTAAGTAAAAGAAATTTAATTGCAGGGTCACCGAAGAATGACCTAATGCAAGCGTTAAGATCGCCCGATTTCTCAATTAATGGTCTTGATGCTTCAGGGGCACTTGCACATCCATCTGATCACATGGTATCATTTCTATATTTATATTCCTTTCACTCTCATAGTTGTTTCTTTGTTGTTACTTCTTTGATGTCAAGTTTCTTCATTTCAGAACCGCCTTGCCAGAAACTGGAAAGGTCAAGGCTCAGACATATTATGGTCTGGCGATTCCTGGATTTGCGGTAAACAGCTGAAACACTACCCATCATTTTGCAGAAATGGGACTAAAATTACTGTAAGTATTGCATTTGTCCATATCTTTTACATTTGACAGCTCGATATGATCCTTAAAGAATTTTTTTTTTTTTTTTCAGATCCATTCCTTTGTTTTTGTTATGGCTAAAGAAGAAAATCGCTATCTTGCCTACTTAGAAGACATGTATGAAGATAGAAAGGGACAGAAGAAGGTTAGAGTTAGGTGGTTTCATGACACGCAGGAAGTGAAGCGCGCAATTGCCTTATTAAATTGTCACCCAAGAGAAGTATTCATCACGCCATATGCTCAGGTCATCAGTGTGGAGTGTGTTGATGGTCCAGCCACAGTTTTAACTCCAGATCACTATGAGAAATGTATGAACGTTCTTCCTGCCATCTCTTTGGGAAGAATACATATGTGTTCAAGGCAATTTAAGAATAGCAAGGTCAAACCTTTCGATCTGAGTAAGCTTAGGGGTTACTTCAATCAAGTTGTTCTCTCTTGTTTAGAAGAAGAAGATGATTTCGACCACGGGGGTACGATAAAGTTGGGAGCTAAGCGGTCTAGAACTTGCAGAGGTCGACAGAGGCTAGTCATAAGTCGATCTGGTATAAGGGTTACAAGTCGGGGGAATAAAATTACGGCCTGTGGACCAGATTATCAGAATTTGAAATTCGGTATACCTGGTAGAAGACCACTGGCTGTGAAGTACATTGGACAACAACCATGTCTCCCCTCACTCTTTAAAATTAATGATAAGATAGAGCTGCTGTGCCAGGACAGTGGGATCCGAGGTTGCTGGTTCAGATGTACCATCTTGGAGATATCAAGGAAGCGACTGAAAGTCCAGTATGACGATGTGCAAAGTGAAGATGATTGTGGTAATCTTGAGGTATGTTACCAAATTCTTTAGATTTTTTACAATGTTCTATTGGTTGATTGGTTATTTGAGCAAACCATGAAGACTTGCCCTTTTGATTGTTACGGGCATTAAATCGATGGAAATAATTTGATCAATTTTGAGAGGCATTTGTCTTTAATAATAGAAATAGACAAATCAAGTTTAATGAACTGTCGAGTAAGCGGTATTTTACCGCTTCATGTAGTTATCAGACAATTTAATAATTTTATGATGCCCCCAGTATCTTGGCATAATTAAGCCTAGCAATTGGTGATACTGACACCATGATGGAGGTTGTCTATGTGAGAAGACAACCACTGCAATGTTGACCGCGCTAGCTGTTCCTCAACTAGTTACTATTCTAAGATCTTTTGTTTTAAGAAAATGCATTATTGAAGAAGTTTCTCAGTTTGCCCCACCAAGAGGCCTATTTGGTTTAACTGTTCATATTGAATAGCTTGCTTGATATTTTTCGAGACTGAATTAATTCACAATATTCTTTTGAAATGTGCAGGAATGGGTCCCTTCGTACAGGCTTGTGCCCTCGGATAAATTAGGCATGAGATACTCTGGCCGTCTCACCATCCGTCCATGCCGCCCTGCGGAGGATCTAAGAGATGGTGTTTTTGAGGTTGGAGCACCAGTCGACGCGTGGTGGAATGATGGCTGGTGGGAAGGAGTAGTAACTGAAATTGATAACAGTGGAAATGATAGCGTGCAAGTATACTTCCCAGGTAGGTGTTTTCATTACGATGTTAGAAGCATATAAATATGACCCTTAAAACGTAATACTTTTTTCATTCTTTTAGTCGTAGCATCGAAATATTAATTTCCTTCTCGCTTCTTGTTCATGGAGGAAAGTCATTGCGTGACTTGAACATGCATTTGCTACAAAGTTGTTGAACTCCTTTGTATGCGCATTGAGATGTGTGGTGCTCTCACATTCCGTCTCACAATCCAAAGGACTCTTAACAGCTTCATAGCAAGTGTGTGTATAAAAACTACGGTACTTAATTTATACCGGTTCTTATATGCCTGTTTATTGGAGTTCCTTCTCCTCGGAAGGGATGAGAATTGGATTAGTGAACAGGCTCACTGAATTGCCGGATGAACTAGAAAATTTTAGGCCGTGGATATATTTTTGCTGGACCATTTGTGCCTCGTAACTTTTTTACGAACCGCTGACATTAGTACCGTCGTAATTCGTTCAACTTTGCAGGCGAAGACACGTTCTTGACTTCCAACAGAAGGAATCTAAGGGTATCAAGGGACTGGGTCGGGGATCGGTGGGTTCAGATCGAGGCAAAACCAGATATACTAACTGCCATTTCAACGGCTGTAAGTCCTGGTGTTAAACTCTCGGCATGCTCTACTGTTGCGAAGGGAGCTGAATCTGGAGGTTCAGCAATGTCAGATCGAGAAGTTCCTGCTACTCATAAGCTCGATACAGTGGAAGAATACAATCAGGAACCATCTGGTTCACCCAGATCCAATAGTACTCCTGAAAATTCGAAGTGGGCAAACACCAGAAAGCGGCCATTATCCGAAGACAAAGAGAAGGAAGGCGATGAAAATGTGGCTAAAGAGTCTAAAGATCAAGAAGTTGAAGATAAAATCGATAATGTGAACGGAGAAAAGATGGACTTAGATGGCGAAATCAACGCCGCAAAGCAGGAAACCGAAAAACTGGTGGAAGCTGCCGCTTGACATGGATAGTACATTTACTAATCGAAATGCTCCGATGTTCCTTCGACAATGACAACTCTCGGGGTGGTAGTTTTTTGTACATAAGATGGAGAAATGACAGACTTTAGGCGGATCGATATTATATCGCACTTGGAAAGGATTGGCTCCTGTACAGGAATTAGAGATTTCTGGTGGTGAACTCTTAGTTTGTTGCAGTTTCACTGATAGAAATGTAATTAGATAGGATTGAGGTTATTAGGAGTAGGGGAGGATCCTCAATCAATGTTGCTGCTACTGATGTCTGTGTTGCTATCTGATTTCACTGATGAATGATAGTGTAATACTATGCATGGAAATAATTCCATAAAATGTTTGAATGCAGCCCTTTTGTTTTTCTTTGTTTCTCTCTACTTCATGTGTGATCCAAGAGTCTTGCTATTTTGACTCCGTTTAGGTACGCCAATTTAGCACTCGCCCATTGGAAGTCCTTTAAATGGATATTGAGTTTTGTGTACATATCAATGCATCACTAAAGGGTCACAATCAAGGATTCAAGGGCCTGCCAAATTGGCATATGTAGTCTTTTTGCCAAATTAGCATGTGTAGTCTCTTCATGATCTTTTCTCTTTTAAAGAAAAAAGGAGCTATTGAACTCAATAATTGTTATGTTTACATATTTAACTTTCTTTTCTAGTTATTTAACATATGTATGGAACACTAATATATATTCAAAAACACAAGAAGATTATAAGACAAAAATTATATTTACTACTGAATTTACATTCCTCATCAATGAACTAAAAAAAAAATTCAAATATTTTCTCAAAAAAAAAAATCAAATGATTAAAACTTAAACTTACTCCCAATGAAGTTTTGAGTATCTTTGAAGTAAATTTTGAAAGCCAAGCCTCAGAAGAAAATAAAATGAATGATTTCATTAATCATAAAAAAAGGTGTTTATACAATTCAGATGGAGGGCATTGCTAGAGCTAGGATTTTCCAATAATTCCTTTTCTCACAAGCATGTCGTAAACTCGATCGACTTTGCTTGGTTCGACGTGGAAGAACCGATAAGCGTCGGGTTTCTTGCTGATGTTACCATTGAAGATCTCTTTGGTCATTACCTCCAGCATTTTTAGATAATGGGAAGGGAGCAACTTGGTCTCTCGGCATAGCTTCTCTTCCTGTCGAATGCGAAATAACTTGAGTCACTAAAATTCTAGCTACACTGAAAAACGAAGCCGAATGAATGCATACTTACAGTTTCAGACAAAAGGTCTGCGCCGGGGAATCCTTTGATATCCCAATCATCTAATGCACTTAAAACCGATGGTCTTCCGAGCGTAGAGGAGTTTTCTCTGCTCGATTCTAATCCAGTTAAGCCCTTAGGACGAATTATTTTTTGCGGTGCTTTACCACTTGGACCAGCCAGATTACTTTCTTTCGCTTTGAGAGCTCTTTCTTCAGTTTCCTTCTTCCTCTTTGCTTCGAGGAACCGTTCAGCTTCTAATGATGTTCGACAACCAGCGGCTCGAGCTTCCTGCATGATTTTTGTATGCTTACGTTTAATCATACATTTTCTCAAGAATATGACTACGCCCATAAGTGATAGATAGTGATCTTAAAAAACTAACAATCATTTACAGGTATAGGTCGAAGATTCCTTCCTCGAACTGCATCGAGGGGGATTACGCCAAATGAAATCAAAATAATGGTAATGGATCATTAGACTACACAACCACACATGATAATTATTAACTAACAGCAGTGTCCATAGAGAAGTTCGATACCTGAAGTTCTTTAATTCTTTTCTGAATTCTATGTTCTTCAATTACTGCTTTAAGCAATTCCGTATGCTCTTCTTTGGAGTGAAAACGCATAAAGATTCGATAACGAAGATATATTTCCCTTTCTTCAGGAGAGAGTTCCTTCACCAACGGGTCAGGATAAAGTAAATTTCTTTCCAATATGAAATCCTTTCTACGCTTCCGCTCATCAAGCCTGCATAACAACTTTTGGACGTTCCTCAACGCCAACGAAAAATCAAAATCATGCTTAAAAGTATCTGTAATTAGGCCATGGATTTTTATATTTGGTTATGTGCATACACATGGTAGAACCATTTTTTCACCTTATTGCATGTAAAGCTAAAAAGTTTGAGTGTTAACTGATGTAAAGCAAAGAAAAAAATAAACTCATGCCTTCTCAAATAAATGCGCAGCACTTGCAATTTGATTTCACGTTCAGAATCCGTATCAGTATCTTTGAACTCCATCTCAGCGAGTGACTGCTCCGCGTCATTGTCATATTCAGGATCGAACTCCTGCCTCTTGGGATTATAGCCGCTCAGCTCTGTCATGGAAGGTCCCTCGTCCCCGGAATATTTAGGTTTCTTCCCTCCAAAACTCCGGTCTAATTGAGAATCTGCCACCAAGTTGTACCAAATAGGAGAGTGTCCACTTAGACATAGAAGATAACATTATCAAAATATTATATATATGCAACATAAATCAACCTTCAACTTTAGGTACACTAGGGCTGTCTTTGATCTTGTTAGTGCATGATGACTTCTTAACAGCTGCAGCAGACGTCACGTTTTGGCTACCATCCCCGGGTCCAGAATCTACAATCGAGAAATACTAGATATCAGTTTTATTTGCTGATTCCAAATGTTTATCTTGCTGTACGCCCAATCGAAAACATGTAAAACTTCACCTGCGGTTAAACTAGACGGGGACTGGCCAACTGCAGCTTCTTCAATCCTGAGCAATATACAAAAAATTAATAATCACATAAAGCATAAAAAATTGGACTAATGGAAGCACAAGAAGGCGTCACAATACTTGACTCTTGGTGAAGAAAATGAAGTCTCTTCCTTTGGCACGACATCCCCAAGTGTAGACAGTCCTGTTCAAACAACTGTATGTAAGAACGCAGCCATTTTTCCATGGGGAATACAAATGTCATTATTATCATTGCATGAAAATGGAGCTCGCTGCATTCATCGAAATACCAACTTAACCTAATAAATTAATAATTCTTTGTTCAAAATATTTTCCATGCATGTCAAGTCAATGAACTTTTTGCCAAATAAAGAAGCTTCTTTATTCTGTTATGTGATATCCAAGTAATTTGAAATTGACAAGAAACAGGAAAATTAATGAGTTTTAAATTCAACGCGCTAATAATATCGCTCCATACACGATGTGAAAAGTTAAAACCAGAAATATTTCAAACTCTTCTGAATCAGCAACTCTTATCCTATTGAATCCTACTAGTAAGGAAATTTGAGATTGATAATAAAATCATGCATTGGCATAATGAAAATGAAAAAAAAAAAAAAAAAAATCAAACAAAATTTTAAACATTTTCTACCAACCTCTCTCTCCATCACCTTCTTCCTTGGCCATCTCAAGTAGCTCCTTTCGACTTTTCCCAAGGACATGAGTCATGTCCTGTAAAATGTACATTAGGATTTAGGACAATATGCAAAATGCAAGTAGCAAACACAAAAAACCAGGTAAGACCAAAAATACTGACTGGAAGAGGGAAGTATGGTGAGTTCAAGTAGGCGTTTTTGTAGTGTTCAATACATTGAGCATTGCTCTTTGTACCAACGTGTTCTGAAACTTCCGCCCAGTTCCATAGTCCATACATTTCCATTCCCTGGGAAAATGATGGCACAAAAAAAAAACCTCATAAAAATATCATACAGAAAAAATCGCCCCTAAAAAGATTAACAGCAGATGTTAAATACAATTAAGTGTCGAGAGAGGGAAGACAAAGGTAATCACATGCATACAAGCTTTATATTGGAGGAAGATAATGACATACCTCTAGCAGTAACATTTCTTCATCAGCATTCCAATCTGAACAAACAAGTGGAAATGATAGATTGTCCTGACCAGCATTGTACAGAGAATAGTTACCCAAAGAATGGAGAAGAAAGAGTAGCATAAGTTTTTATGCAAACCTACGACAAAAGAGATATATTATAAAATTAAGTAACATGTTCTGCTACCGTACTGAGTTTGATTTCCTAATAAGAAGAAAACACAAAGTTCATGGCAGACAGGCAATTTCCTAGCTCCTACTTTACGCAGTGCGTGAGATTACACAAGACGTGTGTTACCAAACATTAGTAGTGACAATTCATAGGTCGTGAAATATTTAGAAATTCTAAATTGTAAGTTTCCCAACCATGAAAGATGAAGTGAACTATCAAATTGAAAGTAAAATAACAATAACAAAGTTTCCACTAAATAAGACAGCTCCAATGTATAAGATTAAGTGAAAGTCGAAGGCCTAAATTGGCATAGATGCATATATTTTCCTTTTTGCGAAAGAAAATGCGAAAACTTCTGCAGAAATTTCTCGGCAAAATGATACAATAGATAGACACTAGGGCTATCACTCTACGGCAAATTCCAAAAATTATACCAAAGACAATATAACATGAATGAGGGGCTTACCATAACTTTGTAAGGGTGATTGCTCTTGTGAGGTGTAACCTCAGCCCCAACTGAAAAGCATTCTACACACAAGTCAAAATCAGGACACTTTGCGCACTTAATACGAATCTTTCCAGAAATGTCTTTATTGCAATAGTTACAGTGGTATAAGGCTTTTTTCCCGTCGGTTGTTCCTTGAGCTGTAAGAAGTTAATAGAGATTGCGATGTAAGAAAATCTAAGGGGCTGTGATGTCCTTCTAAATATCTTTCGAAACTACTCAAATGGTACATAAATGTATCTCCATAATTGGGGCCTGGTCCATCAAAAGGAAAATGAAAGATTCTTGAGTTTCAAGGTACCGACATCAACTTTTTGACAGAAAGCGAGAGACTATTTGGGACTTTAGTCTCTTTTAGAAGTGCAAAAGTGTTTCAAACACTTGCCAAGACCAGTAAATGCCGGCATGCAAGCACCAACCTTTTTGTCGCGTAGGTACTACAATGAAAATCATGTAAGAATGACCTAACCACACCTCAAAAGAGCATAAAATTTAATTCTTCACAAAGGAAAACAAACAAGCAATCCTACAACATAATGCAGAGATGTTGAATCCTTCGGAACAAACCTGCAATTGCAGACTCCAAGTTCTCGCCACTTGGTCCAGCTTTTTTTCTCTTCGACCTGCATAATAGAAAAGAAACGATTACCAAATAAGAAAGACAGAACAATAATAAATACAAAATCACAATTCACAAGAAATGAACAGATCGAGAATGCAAACTCCAACGCAACCCGTAAATTCCAAAAAAAAAAAAAAGTCTAAAAGCGAATACGCAAACAAACCAAGATTATATGAATACAACTAAAAATCTTTACAAAAATGAAGACTAATAGAATATCCAAGCAATAGATATAAATCTCTGCTTCTCATCCCGCTGTTTCGAATCCCCAATTATTGACACTCCAAAGATTTGAACTCCACATTCAGTCAAATAAATTAAGTAGTAACCTTCAATTGACCTTTCGAAGCCGATATCGGTACTCCATTCTAGTCATTTATGGAACTTAAAATCCACAACACAAGCCGACAATTCGCTCGCAAAAAAACCTTACCAAACTAAATAAAACCCCAACACCAATGCAACAACAACAAAGCCACAATCCCAAATTAGTCGGGGTCCACTGCATGAATCAAACTCTTCCATTACGCTCGATTTAGTACACTTAATGGGGCGCAAATCCCAACCACCATAATTTTTGACACGCATCACATTCCCCTACTACATTACACCCATCCATTCCAAACCAAAGACAAACCTTTCATCCCCTCAACTTTCTTGAAAAACGCGCTCAATTCCAAATTAGTTGGGGTCAGCTACGTGGATCAAATGTTGGTTCCAATTTAATGGATCGTTGAAGAACAAAATTGAAGACAAGAAAAAAGATTGGACTTTTGGAAATTTTTCTTTGTATTATTTGAAGACAAAAACAACAAGTCTGGAGTGAGTACTTTTAACAATGCATCAGCACTACATATTTATATTGGCTAACAAAAAAAACGTAAGCATAACAATAACACCTAATAAAACTCATCATTACTCCACTATTTTTGTAACCTTTGTAACGGTTTGTCCATCAATTCATTTTTGACCGAGTCAAGTTTATCCTCACAATCTCCCCCGTAAGCTTGACTTGGTTCAAGGTTCTTCACGCCGAGCAGCTTCTTGAATTTCTTGAATGCTTCAAAGGCTTCTCCTTTTTCTCTGAGCATGTACACCCACATCCAACGACTACAATCATCAACAAGTAAAAAGAAATACTTGTTACCAGCGAGTGATGTCGGGGTGATCGGACCACACAGATCCGCATGCACAAGTTGTAGGGGATGCTCGGCACGGAAGTTGGCTTGGGCAGGAAATGGCAGCCTTGTTTGCTTTGCGATCATGCAACTCTCACACACTTGGTTGGGGTGTGTGATCTTGGGCAGCCCTATAGCCATCTCCTTCTCCCCCATCATCTTGAGCGCATAAAAGTTTACGTGCCCAAGTCTTGCATGCCACAACCAAGCAGGATCTGCTAGCGATGCTAATAGAACAACGGGTTGACTCGTCTCGAGGGAAATCTTGTTCGTATGCAAGAACGGTGATCAACGTCTAATGACCGAGGTATATTACATTCCAAAGTTGAAAAGTAATATTATAAGTCTCGGTCAGATGACCGAAATAATTGTGAGGATAAACTTGACTCGGTCAAAAATGAATTGATGGACAAACCGTTACAAAGGTTACAAAAGTAGTGGAGTAATGATGGGTTTTATTAGGTGTTATTGTTATGCTTACGTTTTTTTTGTTAGCCAATATAAATATGTAGTGCTGATACATTGTTAAAAGTACTCACTCCAGACTTGTTGTTTTTGTCTTCAAATAATACAAAGAAAAATTCTCAAAAGTCCAATCTTTTTTCTTGTCTTCAATTTTGTTCTTCAACGATCCATTAAATTGGAACCGACATTTGGTATCAGAGACATTAGCCGAAGGACATGTCGTCAGCGAGCAAAGCAGTCGGAGGAGATATGGCGGCAACGAAGATCGGAAAAGAAGGGAACGTGTCGCTCTCTTATCCGTTACTCACAAAGAGTAACTACTCGGTGTGGGCGTTGAAGATGCGGGTGAATTTACAAGCGCAAGGAGTGTGGGAAGCCGTGGAGCTCGACGAGGTCGAAGAACGCAAGGATAGAATGGCTCTAGCTGCCATCTATCAAGCGCTTCCGGAGGATGTCCTTCTCATGGTGGCAGAAAAGGATTCCGCCAAGCAAGCATGGGAGACACTAAAGATGATGCACGTTGGCGTGGAGCGAGTCAAGGAGGCGAAAGTGCAAACCTTGAGGACTCACTTCGAGGCAATCCGCATGAAGGACGAAGAGACGGTCGACGATTTCGCCAGGAAATTGACATCCATTGTGACAGGCATCCGCTCGTTGGGAGAGAAGGTGGAGGAGATCTCCGTCGTCAAGAAGTTCCTACGAGCCTTGCCACAAAAATACATGCAGATCGTTACCGCGATCGAGCAATTCGGTGACCTCAAAAACATGACGGTTGAGGAGGTCGTCGGTCGCCTTAAAGTCCACGAGGAGAGACTTCGCGGATACAGTGATAGAGAGGAGGAGAAGCACCTCTTGCTCACGCATGCAGAATGGATGTCACGAATGAAGAAAAACGGAGAAGCCAATTTTTCTTCCGGATCGTCGAGTCGCAGCGGCAACGGTGGAGATAAACGAGGTCGTGGCAAAGGACGGGGACGAGGGCGAGGTCGAGGGCAAGGTCGTGGAGAAAGCTCACCTCGACAAGAAGACACCAAGCCCCGCAAAGACAAGAGCACAGTGAAGTGTTACGCTTGTCAAAAGTACGGTCACTACGCGACCGAGTGCCCTAACAAAAAGCCCGACGAGGAGGCAAACCTCACTAGCTTCCATGACGAGGAGCCAGCATTGATGTTCGCCGAGGGAGTGGCGAATGCTTTGCCCGAAGACGAGGAGACAAACCTCGAAGAATTCGTGCAAGAATCGTCCAAGAAGGAACCAAAGGTGGTGTCGCTCAATGAAGAGAAAGTCATGGCGAACCTCCTCGCAAGTGGCGAGGAGTATAATCACACCGACGTGTGGTACCTTGACAATGGAGCAAGCAACCATATGACGGACCATCGAGAGAAGTTCAATGAGCTCGACGAGAAGATCACCGGAAATGTGAAGTTAGGAGACGGTTCACTCGTCGAGATCAAGGGCCGAGGATCCATCTTGTTCGTATGCAAGAACGGTGATCAACGTCTAATGACCGAGGTATATTACATTCCAAAGTTGAAAAGTAATATTATAAGTCTCGGTCAGATGACAGAAGAAGGCAATACGATCATCTTAGCCGACTCGCTCCTGAAGATGTTCGACCGAAATGGCGTCCTGTTGATGAAAGGTGGTCAAGTTGGGAACAGTATCGGTACTGGCGGAGATCATATACTCGCGGAGAAGTGTCGCGGGCGGACGCTTGCGGATAATGTGCCGCAGGCATGAAAAATCAACATGGTATCAGAGACGACGGTTCGATCAGGACCTGTCGAGTAGTAAAAACTCCTTGGATAGATTTCGGTCCAAGGTGGAGTGTTGAGATGTGTGAACCGAAATAATAGTCCCACATCGTATAATTGAAATTTCTTAGTGAAATATATAAGTGATGATCTCCCCTCAACTAGTACCGATGCCTTTTGAGATAAAACCCCACACCTATAAAAATTGAAAGGTGGTCAAGTTGGGGACAGTATCGGCGGACGCTTGCGGATAATATGCCGCAGGCATGAAAAATCAACATCGAACTCTTCCATTGCGCTCTACCTAGTACACTGAATGGCGCGCAAAGTCCAACCACCAATTACATCCATAATTTCGACTCGCATCACATTACACATAGTACATTACATCACACCCATAAATTCCAAATCAAATAGCAACCTTTCATCCCCTCATGGGCCTCGAAATTCACATCAATTAGATACCCAGATTCGGAAACTCAATCAGAAGCTTAAAGATGCTAACTTTTGAGCTAAAGTTCGCTAATTTCATCAATAACAGCTCAATTTCTAATCAAATTTGATCAGTAGAGAGCGAATTTGAAGACCGAATCGAAAAAAGTGGAGAAATTTGAGACCTTTGATTGGCGTCGTCGTCTGCGGAGTGATGAGCCCTTCGATATCGCCCCATCGATTGGGAGATTGAGCAAGCCCTAGATTTCTCTCCGACGTTGAACTCTCACGAACAGCGAAGAAAGCAATGTAGAGGTCTTTTCAGAGTAGCACTCTGATAGTGACACAATGGTGACTTTAGTGTGGGGTTGTTATGATCTCGATGTTGAATCTAACGATGGTGAGAGCTGTGTGAAAAAGTGTGTATATTGCACCCCGTAGACTAGGTCGGTGCCCATTTCACCGTGCCCAAAGTGAGTTAATTTAGCTAAGTCGACCCTTTATTAATATTTTGTAACCAAAGAATGCGATTTCTAAATTAATTACTATATTTATGTAGTAAAATTATTACCCTTGAATGAGTTCTTTTAACTTATATTATGCATGTGTGTGGTTCCGTTCCTTTATTAATATTTTGTAACCAAAGAATGCGATTTCTAAATTAATTACTATATTTATGTAGTAAAATTATTACCCTTGAATGAGTTCTTTTAACTTATATTATGCATGTGTGTGGTTCCGTTGTGTACTTTGTAGTGGCAACAAAATGAGCAAACATAGGCCGCAAAAGTTGCGAGTCACTAAATCTCTAATCATGCTAACTACATCGTATGTCTTTGATTTCACTCTGATTATTCTGTTAATTTGTTTATCTGACTCATACGATATTAGTCATGTTGAAGTGAAGAAGGGCTAAAAAGTTCAAACACTCGTGAATATCAAATATTTTATATGTGGAAGAGTATGAACTAAAAAAAGTTCCTAATCTGTTGAAATAATTCTTTTTATATATCATCAATGGTTGAGCTTGAATGATCGGGCCAGTATTATAAGTATATAACAAAGTTTGTTTACTTTCAATGATGTATGGATAGTACTTTTATATAATGCGAGTAGGGACAGATGAATATGAACCATTGAAGGAGCTACGCAGCCATGCTTGTCTACAGCAATAATAAGGCTTTTGACCGAAAGGTGACAATGAAAGCCTTGACCATTAGTGAAGCTGATCAAGGAGACCCAAATTTAGTTTAAGTTTAATTTTGTTCATTGATGACGATTGATGAGTCCTATTTTATATTTACATTTTTGTGTTTGTGTTGTATCACCTAATGAGTAACTTCATTTTTTGTATAGTACTTCAAAAAAGTTACAGTAGTGTTGGACTTACATATATAAATATATATATAGTTGGTATTCATTGTATTCAGTCTTGTCAAATTTAACATTATCATTTTGGTAGTGTACACATTAATTACTATATACCATGGTCAACATTGGATGGCTCTTTCGTTTGCAAATTGCCATGCATGCATTTACATTTGACAATACAATAACGCAATTTGTTACCATTGGCCAGGGCCTAAGAACACTGTAAAACAAAGTTTTACTTCTCTAGTCAGCATGACACGTGTCTTCCATGCATCATCTGTTTTTTGCAGGTATATCTTGCGTTCTTTTGATTGTAACTTCAATAAATCTATTTCGACTCGTGAGTTCGGACTCATAGAGAATTTTTTAAAATTTTTAGTAAATATTTAAGGGGTATAATAGGAATTTTACAAGTGATTATGATTGTTTCATTAATTGTCCGAGGATGTATTTGAAATTAAAAAAAATTTAAGTCCGGACTCACGAGTCCAAATAGTACTACCCTTGTAACTTATACCACATGAATTCAATTTCAAGAATTTCATGTTGCGTTTGTGAGTAGTTTAACTTTTGGAAAATGCTTTTGGAACTCGAGAAAGGCACGCAAAAATGACAAGAACCTATTTATCGGCCCTTAATTTTTAGCGCTCATGCATCTTGAGGAGCATCGAATAAATGTTGATAAGCCATCGTCTTTTGTGCGTGTCATTTTTGAGTTATGATATTAGGTCCTTAACTTTTAACTTGACTATTACAGTGTATAATATATTTTTATTAAAAAATATTTTCAAATAATTACTTATCGTCTCCTTTATGTTAAGTCTATCCACAAAAAGTAATTGTTGGATAACATATAAAGGTTACTCGTTCCTTTAATATTAAAGGTCTCAATTTCAAGTTCTTGAATAAATAATCTTTCAAACTTTAGATAAATGATAGTTGTCTTTATGGTCTTATAATTCTTCGAGTGTAAAGTTAGTCAACGCACGCCCAATCGCCTGCCCAACCTGTATGTATAAAAAAAAAATCAATAATAAAAAAAATTCAAAATTTTAATTTAGGTTGGTCTGCCCCCACACAAGAAACTAGTTGATAGGCCGGTGCTTGCGATTATTACATGTCACAAAAGTCTTCTACAAGCATAGATTCCTCAGCTTTAGATGAAGATCTTGGGGACAATATATTCTTAGTTAATCAGGTCTATTGTTATTAATTTGTGAAAGAAAATCAGGTATGTTTAATTTTTCTTTTGTGCTGTCACTTGTCTAGGGTGCATATCCATGCATGGTTTCTTCTCTCTTTTTTTTTTCTTCTTTTACAAATGCCTTGTTTATAAATGATTTTGATTTCTCATCACAAAAAAGCATCACATCTTCTTCATTTTCTTATATCCATTGGAATTATTCTTTCTATAGTTGAGACATTCGTTAAAACTCACCGAAGAAGTGTTGGGAAAACACCCACACCGAATTGGCGGAAACAAACAATATCACAAAACGCTAGACTTCTTAATCAATTAAAAATGAAAATAAAAACTTGAAGTTTTGAGCCAAAAAAATCCGACGAGTAGAGCTAAGAAGAAAACAATGCCAAAAAAAAGTCAATCCACAAACTCACGAAAGACTTAGACCCCAAGAGAACTGCATTTAGAGGCCAATATTGTGACATACTTTTTTTTTTCTTTTAATATTGTTACATACTTATAAGATCGCTATGGAACCACAATATGTCAATTGATATCTTATAAGTTCAACTTCGACTGGCTCTCAGTTGACAACTCCACGAGACTACTCACAATAATTACTAGTATTTCAATAATCAATAGTTCTCATATATATATATATATATATATATATATATATATATATAGACACCATTAATCGGTAGACACTTTTATTTATCAAAAACGGGGAAAGGTCTAAAACTTGAACTCTAAGTCACTAATTGATATGACCATCTCGTAATAGGGTAACTACCAAGCTATCTTATATATATCCATTCATAAAAACATAGTTTGAGAATATGACACCAAATTCTTACGTATACCCTCTAATTTCATCAATTAAACTTTAATTAGAATGTATTGATCGAGCTTCAATAGTTTAACGTCAAGGGTGCCAAAACATCTTTTGTGAGATAGATAAGACATCACTAATTATATCAAATTATGCATACCATGTGATGATAATGTGATTTTGTTAGACAAATGTAGGGAATCAACTTGGCTATGCTCATTATGAATTCTAAATACTTTTATTAAAATAATACTAGCATGAATTGAAGAAGCGATTACATCGAATCGCGCATACCATTTGATTCGAGTCCCATCCAATGACCCAAATAAGGCAATAACCACTACGTAATCACATATGTCATTTGTACCCCCAGCGTATGTGACTTTCCGAAGTCACTAAAAGGTGTCACTGTGGCCCATAGATTCCGTGACATTATGTTCGTCCGGTGCGTGTGACTCCACGAAACCATGACCACAAAATCGATTCTTTCTTCACATTTCAATTCGATTTTCACCAAATTTTCGGCTACCCAATCTGCTCCTCCCCTATTTATAAATACCCAAATCATCCCTCCAAACCTCACGACCTCAAACCCCAATTTTCAATCTCCCCTGTTTTCCTCTGTTTCCCCTGTTTTTTGCTCTTCAGCCACTTCAATGGCGGCTTGCATCCACAAATTCGACCCCAAAAGGCCCGAGTCCGACGAACCCATTTTCAAGTACTGCGAATTCTCGACACCCAATTTCTCGGACAGCCCAATTTCAGCCCAATTCGATGATTCGGTGGAAAAGGACGAGATATGGTCGAAGATGATTGACGAGGCCCAAATGGACGCCCAACAAGAGCCCATTTTGTTGGACTACTATTTTGACTTGATTCTTTCGCAGAGATCGTTAGACCACGCATTGGCCAATCTCTTGGGCTCCAAACTCGGTAATTCCAATCTTAGTTCAACAACGTTGCGTGAAGTTTTTCTAAGTGTTTTCATAGATGATGTTGTAGTGAAGAGAAGCATTAGAGAGGACTTGAGAGCAGTGAAAGAGAGAGACCCTGCTTGTATAAGCTACGTACATTGTTTGTTGAACTTCAAAGGGTACTTAGCTTGTCAAGCACATAGAGTAGCTCACAAGTTGTGGTCACAAGAGAGGAGGGTCTTGGCATTGTTGATTCAAAACCGGGTTTCCGAGGTTTTCGCAGTTGATATCCACCCCGGCGCCCGTCTAGGCTCCGGCATATTACTGGATCATGCTACCGGAGTAGTTATCGGCGAGACCGCGGTGATCGGGAACAATGTGTCTATACTGCATGGAGTGACATTGGGGGGGACTGGGAAGGACTCAGGAGATAGGCATCCTAAGATTGGTGATGGAGTGTTGATAGGCGCTTCCACGCATATTCTAGGCAATGTTAGGATTGGCGAAGGCGCCAAGATTGGAGCAGGTTCGCTGGTGCTTCGTGAGGTTCCTGCTAGGACTACTGCTGTTGGGAATCCTGCTAGGTTGATTGGAGGCAAAGAAAAGCCGGTGAGGTTGGATAATTTGCCTAGTCTTACTATGGATCATACTTCTTTTATTCATGAATGGTCTGATTATGTCATTTAAAGAGATGATGATTGAAGTCATACACAAATCTTAAGTTGTTTATTCGAATGTTGAGATAGAGTTGTGTTGTTTGAAACCAAGAAAATTCTATGTATGCACTTCCATTATGTGGGAGGAAATAAATCAAAGAATTGAACTGGAGCTTGAATTCTTCCTGACCTTGAGTAAGCTAAAAGTATGTCACCCTAGCATTTTCCTTGAATGAATGAGTGTATGGCAAACTCCACTTATGTTGTACACTATGTGCGCTACATAGCCGGTCTCAAGTCCGGATAAAGGAGGAGGACTCTGACGCCCATTTTTTCATACCGAAAAATGGGTAAGGGAGGTCCCAAACTTACTTTTCATACCCGAAAAGTGAGGGAGGGAGGCCCCAAGCCCCAAGCTCATTTTTCATTCTTGGGAAATGGAGGAGGGTTGCGATAGGTTGACAGCCAACGTAAATCTTTTGTCACTTTTCATGAAATGGATCAAACATATATAAACGTTGGGGCGTTCCCACCTAGCGACGCGCTGCATCGGAGCCCGGGTATAGTGAGAAATGAGCGAGGGTGTTAAAAAAAAAAAAAAACTTAATCGAGCACAATGAAAAAGTTTGATCCATGTAGCCGGCTCCAGTTAATTTGGGACTAAGGCTATGTTGTTGTTGTTGTTGTTGAATGAGTGTATGGCATTCCAATCTGGCTTTCCAACAAAACAACAATCAGTGTTACGTATATGTATGGAATCTCACACTGAAGAAAACTTGTAAAACAACTTATTGTGAGCGGGGAAAAAATGAACAACAAAGTTGCTTTCTTTTGTATATGTTTTGGGGAAGAAGAAAGTAGCTTTAGGTGTCTCCCATGGCCACTTGCCATTTATTTCTTGATTGGTAACCTATATTATAGACATGTCTAACAAAATTATAACTTACAAGATATTACTTTAGTTTGAGGGGCTTTTTCAAAAAGTGGGGTGGATTTACTTTGTATTCCACAAAATAGTGAGGTTTACTTTTAAATTTCAAAAGTAAGATACAACTCCTTTTGAAAATGAGCCAATGATGATGAGGTGACATGCATGGTGATGAGGTGGTGGTGAGGTGGAAGACATTTGTATGGATAGCTCCTATCTATACAAAATTATACACTCTATGGATGACTCCTTTTGAAAATGAGCTATCTATACAAAATTTTTCGCCCTATGAACGACGCGTGCATATGGAGATGGATGACCCGCGTCATTCGCGTATCTTGAGGCAGATAACCAATGTAAACAACACGCACGCATATCGACGTGGACAACCCATGCAAACGTCACCAACGTATGCTGAGGTGGAGATTTCATGCAAATGTTAGGCACGTCTGTCGAGGTAGGCGACCCATGCAACCTCGTGCAACTCATGCAAACGTCACGCACGTGTCTCGAGGTAGTAAAGCCAATGCAAACGTCACACACGTATCTCCTGGTTGACAACACATGGAAACACCATGCACGTATGTCGAGATGGGCGAGCCATGCATTTTCGTGCAAACCATTCAAACGTCACGCACATATCTCGAGGTGTGGATAACTCATGCAACCTCGTGCAATCCATGCAAACCATGCGAATGTGAAGCACGTATTTCGAGGTAGACAACCCATGCAACCTAGTGCAGTTCATGCAAACCATCCAAACGTCATGCACGAAACTTGAGGTGGGCAACTAATGCAAACTCCAAACACGTATCTCGAGGTGGACAATCCATGCAAACGTCATGTACGTATCTCGAGGGGACAACCCATGCATATCCACTACAGACCATGGACCCCATACAAACGCCATGCACGTATCTCGAGGTGGGCAATCCATGCAAACTTCATGCACGTATCTTTATTTATGATTTCTTAAGATACACTTGGATTTATTTTATGAAACATCGTAGTGAACTTCTTCGCATTTATAAGTCTTTCACTTCTATGGTTCAAACTCCATTTTCTACTACTGTTAAGATTTTTTGCTCTGACTTTGGTGGTGAGTACTTATCCAACGCATTCTGTTAATTTTTATCTGACTAAGGTACTCTTCCTCAACTTTCGTGTCCGGGTGCTCACACTCAAAATAATATGCAGAACACAAGGATCGTCACATTATTGAGATTGCACAGATTCTTCTCATTGTTTCTCATGTTCCACCACACTTTTGGCCCAAGGCGGTATCCATTTCTGTCTATCTTATTAATCTTCAGCCTTTTTCAATTCTTCAAGGGATTTGTCCGAGTGAATGCTTATTTTCTTCTCCCCTACGCTATGATCATTTTCGTGTCTTTGGTTGTGTTTGTTATGTTGTTCTTCCATCTTATGAATGCACTAAAGTTTCTTCTCAATTCGTTAAGTGCGTCTTTCTTAGTTACAGTCTTGAGCATAAGGGTTATCGTTGTTATGATCTTTCTACTCGTCGGATGCGCATTTCTCGTGATGTCTTTTTTGTTGAGGATCATCCTTTTTATGCTTTTCCTACCTCCACGCGATCTTCCTCTCTGGCTGAGGCTATGTCTTTTCTTTTTCTTCAGACCACTGAGTCGTCAGTTCTGATCAACTTTGTCTCTGCACTTGCTGGGTATTCGAATTCTCGTTTTCCTTATCATTATTCCCAATGCTCCCGTGTACTTGTAGATGATCAGCATGTTTTTGACGATATACAAACTTTCCCTGCCCCGACTATCATTAATGAGGTTCATGTTGGATGATCCTTCCACATCGCTCTCACAATCTCCAACTGTTTCATGGTATGATCTTCGTGACCGTAGTACTATTCATCATCCTACTTGTTTTGGTCTTATTGTTGCTCGGGATATTTAGGAGCCTATCACTTATTGGGAGGCCACAGAGGTACCTGAGTGGCAGTTGGCTATTACTGAGGAGTTTGCCGCCCTAGAGCGTACACGCACATGGGATGTTATTCTTTTGCCAGATCATGCTATTCCTATCATCTGTAAGTAGGGCTTTAAGGTGAAGACTCGCTCTGATGAGTCTATTGAGCGTTATAAGGCTCGATTGGTTGCTCGTGGATTTCAGCAAGAAAATGGTTGTGATTATGATGAGACATTTGCTCCCGTAGATCACACGACCACTGTTCGTACACTCATTGTTGTGGTCGTCGTTCGTCGATGGACTATTTTGCAGTTGGATGTGAAGAATGCTTTTCTTTATGGTGATATACAAGAGGAGGTTTATACGAAACCTCCACCAGGCTTCTCTTGTCCAACTAGTCACGTTTGTCGTTTACGTCGTGCTCTTTATGGACTCAAACAAGCTCCTCGTGCTTGGTTTGGTGCTTCAGCTCAATTATTCTACAGGCTGATCTTGTCGTTAGTGAGCATGACCCAACTACTGTTGTTCACACTTCTTCACGAGGTTGGACTATTTTATTGCTCTATGTGGATGACATGATTATTATTGGCGATGATCCATCTTATGTTGACTTTGTGAAGCAACATCTCAGTGAGCAGTTTATGATGTCTGATCTTAGACCTCTTCGATATTTTGTAGGCATTGAGGTCACTTCTACAGATAATGGGTTTTACTTATCACAGTATCTATACGCTCTTGATTTGCTTTCTTGTTCTGGTTTCACTTATGCTAAAACTGATGCTACTCTCATGGAGCTTCATTTCCAGTTGCGACCCACTGATGGTGCACCTCTTTTTGATCCTTCTCGGTACAGGCAGCTTATTGGCAGTCTCATCTACCTCGCAGTTACTCGATCAGATATATCACACGTTGTTCATGTGCTCAACCAGTTTTTCGGTGCTTCTATTTATGTTCACTATATATGCTCATCTTCTTCGTGTGTTGCGATATCTACGGGAGACATCTTCTCATAGCTTAATTTTCTCTTGTGATAGTATTTTGCAGCTGCAGGCTTATTCGAATTCCGCGTGGGCTAGTATAGGCTAATATGTGAAATGATTAAACAACGACCAATTAGGGTAATATTGAAGTACTATGTGTGTTAACCTATTACACGAGGTTGTTATGCCGCATTTCACAAACAATAGGGAGGACACCTATGCGTATTGCAAATAAGTGACTACCCAAGGTCTAAGTGATCGAGAAGGTAATATATGGGCTAATGTGTTGGATACATAGGTTATTATGTTTGATTCTTTAATAAATATTTGTGTTGATGTCACGATGTTTACCTATGATGTTTAGTGACAAGTTTATGCTTAAGTTATGTTGTGTAATGAAGGTATGTGTTGTTAAATGTGTTCTTGTTATGTTTGGAAATGTGGTTAAATGTCTCTTAGTGTTACTTTCTACATTACTGTATTCACCATCCTTTTATGACGGTGGGTGTTGATCCTTAGAGTAGCAGAACAAGCAAGGAGAAGACTGGTGACTACCTCTGAGCCATTGGAGTATTGCTACGCCAGACTTTTAAAGGTTTTTGGATATTGTATTGTATTACTTACTTTATTTGGTTCACATACTTTTAGGTTGTATATATTGGGCGAAGCGATAGTTTCCCCACTAGACACATGTAATTACACTTTTTGCCGTAGTTATATTGATTATATACATGTGGTCATTATTTCCTGATTTTCATAATATGTGTTTTGTTAAGTCTTCCGCTGATAAGTTTAAAATGATAACAACTTATTAATTAACTCTGAAATTAAATGAATTGGAAAATGATTAATTTCAATATAGATAATTAGGTAAATAGGGTGAAAAGGTTGACTAATACATTGTTAAGTTCTACATGGATAAGATTAGGGCTTAATGACGAGATTAGGCCAGGCGGTGCCCTATATTATGGGAGGGGTCATCATAATTACACTATAAAGTATGTCTAATTATTGACTTGTTAATTATAAAGTTTCATTTAATTTACGTGAGAATAACTTTCGATCTACAAATCTTCAAAACTATGCCTTGGACTGAGATCCATCCAATGAGCTTCTTCTCGACAAGTCCCAATTGAATCATCGGCTCTGATACCAGGTAAAATTCTTTCAGTTATGCCCCACACGCATGACTGTCCCCGACTTAACCACCTTCAACTGTTAGGTGTGAGGTTTTAACTCAAAAAACTTCAATACTAGTTAAGGGGAGATCATCACTTGTATACTTCATTATGAAGTTTCATTTAATTGATGTGGAACTAACTTCCAGTCCATTTATCTTTAACACTTCATCTTGGATCAAAATCCATTCAAGGGGTTTTTTCTCGAATGGTACCAATCGAATCGTCGACTCTGATACCATGTAAAATTCTCCTAGTCGTGTCGCGCAACACACGCGTGCGCCGGCCCGTGGATCATTGCCTGGACCAATATTGTCCCAAACTTAACAACCTTCAATTCTTAGGTGTAGGGTCTTAAAATAAAATGCATTGGTACTAGTTAAGGGGAGATCATCACTTATATACTTCATTATAAAATCTCATTTAATTGATGTGGGACTAACTTTCAGTTCACATGTATTCAACTAGTATAATGTAGGAGTTTGATCCATATAATCGATCTCAACTAAATTTGAGATTAAGCTATGTTATCGTCCTCGTCGTCATCGTTGTTGTTGTTGTTGTTGTTGTTGTTGTTGTTGTTGTTGTTGTTGTTGTTGTTGTTGTTGTTGTTGTTGTTGTTGTCGTCGTTGTTGTTGTTGTTGTTGTTGTTGTTGTTGTTGTTGTTGTTGTTGTTGTTGTTGTCGTTGTTGTTGTTGTTCTTTGTTGTTGTTGCATTTATTCTTTATTCTTTATTCTTTATTCTTTATTCTTGAGGTGAATTACGTGCTCTCGCCTCTACAACTGCTGAGATTATCTGGCTTCGTTAGTTTCTTGCTGACCTTGGTGTTGTGATGTCCGAGCCTACTTCATTATTTTGTGACAATACCAATGCTATTCAGATCGCTTCTGATCCAGTGAAACATGAGTTGAATAAATACATTGGTGTTGATGCTTATTTCACTCGTTTTCATTGTCATCAGAAAATAATAGATCTTCACTTCTTATCCTCTGAGCTTCAGATTGCTGACTTCTTCACCAAATCACAGACGAGGGAGCAACATGTTTTTCTTTTGTCCAAACTCAAAATTGTTGATTCGCCTTGAGTTTGAAGATGGGTGTTAATGTATATGTGTGTATTAGGATTAGGCCCACTTGGCCCATATACTTTTGTATCTGTATATATTGACCTTATTGGTCCTAGAATAAATAACTTGGTTTTTTTTTTTTCTAAAACCTAACATAATTGTGTTATTGAGCTACCTTTTTTCTTCATTGTCTGGTCATTTAGCCGACCCCAATTAATTTCAGACTAAGGCTATGTTGTTGTTGTTGTTTTTGTTGTAGACATTTCTAGTCGATCGAGAGGTTGTCACCCTAACTGGACATGGTTGTCACCCTAACTTGGGTTGCAATATTCATTTACTTGCTTAATTTTCAAGTTCAAGAGTTGTTAAGTTTCCATTGAGTTCGGGAATTATGGTGGGGGCGTCACCAAGATTTTTCATCTCAAAATTCTCTTATAGAAATTTTTCGTTTCATGCAATAAACCTGTATCATTACTAACAAGCAACATGTCGTTAACATACAAAATCATGAAAATATACTTACTCCCACTTAAACTTGTGTATATGCAGTCATCAACCAAGTTTATCTCACCATCGTAGTAATTTTCTTATTGGCTCTTATTTTAAGGTTGTTCATCTTGAATAATCAATTAATTTTGAATATAAAGATTCTCAACATTGTCTTGCAATTATGGAATAACTTTCTTTTTGCCCTGAGAGATGAGATGTAGTGGTTTCGAAGAGGGCACATGCTATGCCTTAGGAATACGAATTTTCTCTCGGTCCACCACAACCATCGGTAACTAGTACTCCGATTATGGTAAAGGTAATTTGGGCACCATCGCTCGTGTTTTCCACCTTGAGATGCTTAAGTACGTATCTCAAGGCATGCATGAGCAGCTCGTGTAAGCAGATGTGTGTTCTAATGTGAGTTGGGTGATGTCATCTAGCAGAACTCGTATCAAAAATCAAGACCCACCATACACAACACTTTATAATAACACCATGCTTGAGTTTTGGCTACGTCAAGGCACGATTTTCTTCTACAGTAACTTCCTTAATAGATTAAAATAATCAATAAGTATACTCGGACTTATAGGGAGGTTTTTAAAATTTTTGTAAATATTTAAGGGGTATAATAAGAATTTTACAAGCGATTATGGTTGTTTCATTAATTGTTCGAGGATGTATTTGAAATTAAAAAAAATTTGAGTTCGGACTCACGAGTCTAAATAGCATTACCCTAAAATAATACCTAATAAAATCGAGTAGTTTGAAAATACGTACAATAGGGAACCGGATTCCAGAATGTTAGAATATACCGTATCCTACTAAATTTAGCTCACAAGCTGACACGTGAGATCCCACCACGTGTCAAATTATAAGCGGTTAACTTCAAACCACAAAAGAGTCCCAAAAAAAAACACACTATTGACAACCATGGTCAACAACCTATCATACCTCGAGATACTCAACAACAGTAGATCTCTGCCTCTCTCGCTCAATTTCCTGGAAAACCGTCACTCTTTGTCTTCTCGTCACGCTCTCTCGCTTTCCCCTCTCTCCATGCGCATGCGCCCAAACCAATCTTGGGCACCACGTAAACCAATCCTATATATTAATCTTCTCACACGCATTTCATCAAGCACTTGGTGGGCATAAAAAAAATGGGCGATTTTGGGCATGGGAGCACTGGTTTGGTTGATTTGGTGGTGTTATTGCGACGCCCTTTTCAGCAAATCCACTTTGCCAATATGGGTTCTCTCCTAAACCCCTTTTTACTACATGGGTGTTCTGCTTTTGCTCATCTAGTTTTGTTTCTTGTCCTGTTCATGTATTGGATATGCAGTAGAGTGATCAAAAAGGGTGGTAGTAGTAGTGGTAGTGGTATTGGTGCTGAGATTCATAAGGAGTGTAGGTTTATGTGTTTTAGAGGTACCCTTTTGGGGTCATCAGGTTTGGTGGGGTTTAATCTTGTGTTATGTGTTTTGAACTTGTTTTATTGGTATAGACATGGGTGGGTGGATGGGGGGGTTGTGATTCAGTTTGATTTGGTTTTTAGAACTCTCGCTTCGGTTGCGGTTTTCGTTTACTTGTACGCTTATTTTCCTAGTTCAAGTGCTGTTAAGTTTCCATTGAGTTTGAGTTTATGGTGGGGGTTGTTCTTCATCTTGTCATGTTCTACTTTGGTAGTAGATATTGTATCCTATAGGAAAACTCGGTCGTTATCGATCGAGTTATGGGTTTTAGATGTGGTTTCTGTCTTCGCGGGTTTGTTCTTCGTCTTTGCCGGGTTGTTTGGCAAGAAGGAAGGAGAAGGGGATTTGCTTCGACAGCCCCTTTTGAATGGTTGTGGTCCTAATTCATTAGAGGAGTCGAAAAAGACTCTGGGAGGCGAAAATGTGACTCCCTATGCTAGTGCCAATCCTTTGAGTCTTCTCACCTTCTCTTGGTTGAGCCCTTTGCTTGCGGTTGGTAAGCAAAAAACACTAGACCTTGAAGATGTTCCTCAGCTTTATAGTGAGGACAGCGTTAGGACATGCTACCCGGTTTTAAGAGATAAGCTCAACTCTTATTCCGGAAATGGAGTGACAACAACTCCCATACTAGTTAAGGCATTGATATTCTCTTTATGGAGAGAAATCATTTTTACAGCTTTCTTAGCAGTTATATATACCTTGGCTTCGTATGTTGGCCCTTACCTCATTGACACGCTCGTCCAGTATCTCAATGGTCGAAGGGAATTTAGGAATGAAGGGTATCTTTTGGTTTCTGCTTTCATTTTTGCGAAACTGGGTGAAAGCCTTTCGCAAAGGCACTGGTATTTTAAATTGCAACAAGCTGGCATCAGGGCTCGCAGCGCCCTTACTGTGACGATATACAACAAGGGTCAGGCACTTTCAAGCCAAGCAAAGCAAAGCCATACAAGTGGAGAGATCATAAATTTCATGACAGTTGACGCGGAGAGGATTGGTGATGTCTCTTGGTACATGCATGACATATGGTTGACCCCTTTCCAAGTAATTCTGGCTCTATTGATTTTGTACAAGAACCTTGGACTTGCCGCTTTAGCCGCTTTTGTGGCCACCATAGTGGTGATGTTGGCAAACATTCCTTTCGGTAACTGGCAAAAGAAATATCAGGAGAAATTAATGGAATGCAAGGATGGGAGAATGAAGAAAACATCTGAGATCCTAAGGAACATGAGAATTCTCAAACTTCAAGCCTGGGAGATGAAATTCTTATCGAAGGTAATGGAGGTAAGGAAGGAGGAGGAAGGGTGGCTGAGAAAGTTCTGGCACGCGCAAGCTGTGATAACTTTCCTCTTTTGGGGGGCACCGGCATTTGTGTCTGTCATCACCTTTGTGGCCTGTACATTCATGGGGATACCACTGGAATCGGGAAAGGTCTTATCCGCACTCGCAACATTTAGGATATTGCAAGAGCCTATAAGTAATCTTCCTGATACAATCTCAATGATGATTCAAACTAAGGTGTCTCTTGATAGGCTCGCATCTTTCCTCAATCTGAATGAGCTGCAGCCTGATGTGATAGAAAATACTCCTAAAGCTACGTCAGAGGTCTCTGTGGAGATTCGAGATGGGAATTTCTCATGGGATCCTTCTTCCCCTAAACTAACATTGAAAGATATAAACTTCCAGGCACGGCATGGCATGAGAGTGGCTGTTTGTGGCATGGTTGGTTCAGGGAAGTCGAGCTTGCTTTCCTGTCTTTTGGGAGAAGTCCCCAAGGTCTCGGGCACTGTTAAGTTAAGCGGGACAAAGGCTTATGTTGCACAATCTCCTTGGATACAGAGTGGAAAGATTGAAGAGAACATTTTGTTCGGTAAGAAAATGGACAGAGAGAGGTATGAAATGGTCCTTGAAGCAAGTGCCTTGAAGAAGGACCTGGAGATTTTGTCATTCGGCGATCAGACTGTTATAGGGGAGCGGGGCATCAATTTGAGTGGCGGGCAGAAGCAAAGAGTACAAATTGCACGGGCTCTATACCAAGATGCTGACATTTATCTGTTTGATGATCCTTTCAGTGCGGTAGATGCTCACACGGGAACACACTTGTTTAAGGTAATTATTGTTCGACCTCTAGTTTTTCATAATCGTGGTTTGTGAGTGGATATATCATGAGACAACTCTGAAATACACCCTAACTTGCAGAATATCATATTTTACTCGTAGCATTCATTTACCAGCAACTAAAACTACCGAGCAGATTGGCTATGTCAGAATTAGATTATATAACTTTCTTTGAATGGTCATTGTGAGTTTCATCCACAAAAGCATATATCTTAGCTAATTTGCTGCTTTCCATCACAGGAGTGCCTATTAGGCTTTTTGAAGTCGAAGACAATAATATATGTCACTCATCAAGTAGAGTTCTTACCATCAGCGGATCTTATCCTGGTATTCATTTCTCATCTTTTTTCTATTTCGTTTCATATTTAATATCACTGAACTCATTGTAACACCATTCCATGTTCTTGTTTGTTAGGTGATGAAAGATGGGCGGATCGTGCAGTCTGGCAAGTTTGATGAAATTCTTAATTCTGGTACAGATTTCATGGAACTTGTTGGTGCCCATAATAAAGCTCTTTCAGCCATTGAATCTGCAGAGGCTGATTCCTGCTCTGAGAATTCGACAAGTAATAGGGAAGATGGTAATGTGGAGAGTAAAAAGACGCTTGAACAACAAGAAGATAAAGAAAAGGAGCAAAATGGCAAATTGGATGAAATTGTAGCACCAAAAGCACAAATAGTCCAAGAAGAAGAAAGGGAGAAAGGCAAAGTTGGTTTTCACGTGTACTGGAAATATATTACCATGGCATTCGGAGGAGCACTTGTACCATTCATATTGCTAGCTCAGACTCTCTTTCAGCTCTTACAGATCGGGAGCAATTACTGGATGGCTTGGGCTGCACCTGTGTCCAAAGATGCAAAACCTGTTGTTGGAGGCACAACGCTCATAACTGTGTATACTGCTTTGGCAATTGGAAGTGCAATTTGTGTCTTTGCAAGGGCTTTTCTTCTTGTAACAGCAGGGTACAAGACAGCCTCGATTCTTTTTAACAAAATGCATTTTTGCATTTTCCGTGCCCCCATGTCATTTTTTGATTCAACACCAAGTGGACGGATACTGAATAGAGTAAGTTAACGTCCTCTTTTTTGTTTTTGTTTTCTTAATTTTTCCTTGTTTGTTGTTTGCTGCGAGACCCGTTATATTGTTTTTAGATAATTTAGTTCACAGCATTCTTAGATAGCTATGTTTTTTCCTTGCAGGCTTCTACAGATCAATCTTCTGTAGATCTGAATATCCCTTATACAATCGGTGGATTTGCATTTTCAATGATACAGCTCCTTGGAATTATTGCAGTAATGTCACAGGTTGCATGGCAGGTTTTTGTCATTTTTATACCTGTGGTTGCAATTTGCATTTGGTACGAGGTAATGCCTGCTGACTTCTTTCGCTTAAGAATTATTGCTTTAAATGTTTGCTAATCGCATTTCAACTACAAGTTTGTGCGAAAGCTCAACTATGTCGAAATGATTTTTTTTTTTTTTTTCTGTCATTTCTTCTTTCTAGCAATACTATATTCCTACGGCACGAGAACTGGCACGGCTTGTCGGAGTATGCAAAGCTCCACTGATACAACATTTTGCAGAATCTATAGCTGGGTCATCAACTATTAGGAGCTTTGATCAGGAATCGAGATTTATGAATGAGAACCTAGAGCTGAATGACAGCTATTCCCGCCCGAAGCTAAACGCTTCTGCTGCAATGGAGTGGTTATGCTTTCGCTTGGACTTGTTATCAAATGTCACATTTGCTTTCTCTCTGATTTTCTTAATCAGTGTTCCAGAGGGAATTATTGATCCCAGTAAGTAGGGGCTCAAGCTAACTTATGATTTACAATTGCCAGTCTTTATGCAAAATCCGGTAAAACTTGTTTTGCTTCCTGTTTTCTATTATAGGCATTGCTGGCTTAGCTGTGACATATGGGCTCAATTTGAATATTCTCCAATCTTGGGTCATATGGAATCTTTGCAATCTTGAAAATAAAATCATATCAGTTGAGAGGATGCTTCAGTACAGCAGCATCCCAAGCGAACCTCCTCTTGTAATTGAAGAAAATAGACCAAAACACGATTGGCCATCCGATGGAGAAGTTGATATACAGAATTTGCAGGTACTATTTGGATTTCTTTTCAACAATGCTCATCTGCTTCTGTACAATTTATATATTTCGGACAAATGCATCAATACTACTTCGGGTCAAGTTAAAAAATATGCTCTTAGATTAAATGGGTTGGTCAGAGATGATTGCTTGCTTTCCATGTATTGTCGAGTTGAAAACTCATAATTGTTTGGTTAGTATCTAATTGAGGAGGGATTTGGGTGCATAATTGAGCCATCACTTAATGCAAAAACATTTCTTTGCTTACTTGAAGTTAATATGCTGTTGTAGGTTCGGTATGCTCCTCATATGCCACTTGTTTTGCGGGGTCTTACCTGCACTTTTCCGGGAGGAACAAAAACTGGTATCGTTGGAAGAACAGGCAGTGGTAAATCGACTCTCATTCAGACACTCTTCCGCATCGTTGAACCTGCTGCTGGTCGGATTAGTATAGATGGTATCAACATATCGACGATTGGGCTACACGACTTGCGATCCAGATTAAGCATAATTCCGCAAGACCCAACCATGTTTGCAGGAACCATACGGAGTAATCTGGACCCCCTGGAAGAATATACTGACGAACAAATATGGGAGGTATACGTGTTTCTAATGTATCGAGTTTTCCCAAATTTGCTGTTTTTCTTTGTTTCTAACAAATTGTTTTCCTATCTGACATCAATGCAAGTGATGCTTATTTCAAATATTGTTTGTACTATTAGGCTCTGGAGAAATGCCAACTCGGAGATGAAGTGAGGAAGAAGGAATTTAAACTTGATTCTGAAGGTATGTTCTGCTGCAATGCTTTTCTGATTAATTAGTTGGTTAAAACAATCTACTTTGCGATTCCATTTTAAACTGTGTTCTGAGATATGAAAGCATATGTTGGTTTTTTCTACGATTTTCATCATGAGTTGCGAACTTGAGATTTTGTGTTGAACCGAATGTTGCAGTTGTTGAAAATGGGGAGAACTGGAGTGTGGGTCAGAGACAATTAGTCTGTCTCGGGCGAGTACTACTGAAAAGGAGCAAAGTCTTGGTGCTTGATGAAGCCACTGCGTCGGTTGATACTGCAACGGATAACTTGATTCAACAAACACTCAAGGAACAGTTTGCTGACTGTACTATCATCACGATTGCTCATCGGATAACTTCAGTGCTAGATAGTGCCATTGTCGTGCTTCTCGATGATGGTTAGTCCAAACAAATCATTTAATTCTGTCTTTCTTCTTTCCTTAAATGTCGATTATCTCAATTCTCAGGTGAGATTTTGCATCGTAATTAACAGGTCTTCTTGCGGAGTATGACACCCCAACCAAGTTGTTGGAGAACAAATCATCTTTATTCTCTAAGCTCGTCGCTGAGTACACCACAAGGTCAAGTTCAAGCTTCAATACTTAACCAATCTTCGAAAGCTGAGCTGCTAACTACGCAGAGATACTGATTGTGATGATGACGATACCTTTCGCTACTAACTGCAGAAATTGTCGCGGCAATTAGTCTATGTTGCACATTCTGGTTGCTTTTAAACTGCGAAGAAAGGAAAATAGCAGCCGTCAAGTTTTGCGAATCTCGGATGTTTGTAGTTTATTACAAATTTTATCCATCAAGTGTAACTCCAATGTTTTCTTCTCAATAATGCAATACCAGTCCTTGTGCCAACTGGAAGAAGAGGAAGAAGGATCATGTATTGCTTTCATGCTTAGTATTCAAATTATGAATTGTAACCATTATTGTGCCTATAAATCTATTGTTTGTATGTCTTCACTTTCAACCTTGCTCAGCTGTGATTCTCACAATGGCATAATTTCATCAGATTGATCAGTTAGCAATGGCATAATTTCACTTTTCAAGTCTAACAAGTATTGGAGAAGGATAAATCAAGTGAATGAATGTAATCTATCATCATCAATTTTAATTTTTCCCTCACAGTTGCTGTAAATCAAGCGAAGTGGAAGAGTTTGATTCATATCCCAGTTAATTTGAGATTGAGTCTTACTTGTTTGTTGTCGGATGCTTCTGGCTTCTTGTGCTCTTACATGATTTGAGGTGCATCAATGATTAAACAATACGACAACTCCCATGATGTCACCCTTGATGTCATCCTAACAAAACTCTAAAATCCAAATGGCTGGTAGGCCTAACCTTGTAGGCTAAAAATGGTTCATATAGCAATTCAAGAAGTTTTAGCCTGTCCTTCTCAAAGCTGAGTGCCTTTCCTTTATTGCAATGCCATGGTCCCTCCAAAAATTGACACAACAAATGTTAGTGAATAGTGACACTGAAGTCTCCCAACCCTGACATTTACTCTTCAATCAATGCATGATATCCAAATGGTCCAAACTCCAAGAACTATCACAAAAGATTTCTTGTACTGATTTTGACTTCATGTTCCTTCATTTCTAATTTATTACTATTGTTTTATTTGGCCCCATTTGGTTCGTTTTTAACAACTTACAGTGCAAGTGGAAATAACTCCGTGAAGTTAACTCACAGTGTAAGTTCATACTTGTAGGGAAGTTGCAAATTTTTAAAAATAGTAAAATGTGGTAATTGACATAAATGTCCTTAAAATATATTTTTAAAATAAAAAAGATGATTTGCGAGGGACTTGGGAAAAAGATGATTTGTGAGGAGTATTTTTGTCCATTGAACTCATGAAAGATATTGTAACGGTCCAAAATCGCTAACCGTGTTTAATTCCTTAAACATGCTCAACGACTCGTACTGTGGGACCGACACCGTGATATATCCATTGTCCGAGGTAAGGGCCGAGGTATATTTTATTTTTGTTGTGATGTATGCCTAGTGTATTGTATATGTGTAGACTAGTAAGTCAATTTTATACGGGTGTATAAGTATTGAGGCGAGCCGGGACGTACCTCGAGTCGCATGTCGAAGTGGGGACCGAGGTAGCGGCTTACAAGGTAAGCTTAATTTATTTGAGGTAAATGTGAATTTATATTGGTTTTCTAATTAGATAATGCGGTCACATGCAAATATAACCATTATAATGTGTCTATAGTTGGTGAAAATTAAACAATATGCATTGGATGTGCATCGAGACACGCATTCACTCATCATGAGACAAGGTGTTTAATTGGTGAGTCACTCAATTGTGACTTGAGGGACAAGTGGGACAAGGTGGTCCATGAGGCGAGCCTCGAGACATGTGTGCACACATGAATCAAGGGCCAAGGTTTAAACATATCAACATAGTCAAACTAATATATAAGTCAAACACTTTGGTTTCTTATCTCATCAAATCGGTTTGGCTAGGAAGGAAGGAGAAAGAAGAGAGATTGCTGGAGTGTTTTGGGAGGAGAGAAGTGTGTAGTTCACTGAAGCTTTGGTGAAGAAGAAGGAGGTCATCAAGTGAGGTAACTCCTCCATTACCTTAACAAAACTTAAAGTGATGAATTTATGTAAATTGATGTTGATGTTGTTGTTGTGTGTTGGGATAGGTGTTAGGGACCTCATGTAACATGTATGAGGGTATGGGGGTCCCTAAGTCGAAAACATGGCCTATGCGTGGCAAAAACTCGGAATTTGAAGTGCAGAATTCTGGGGTTCTGCTGCACATAGTGCGCTAGGTCAAAAATCTAGCACGCTAATATTAATTAGCTCGCTGATGTCAAAATTTAGCGCGTTAGACAGCCGAGGTAGCGCGCTAATATGACAATTAGCACGATATTGTTCAAAATTAGCGAGCTAATTCCCCAACCAGTACTAAAAATCAGCCAAGTCCAAAAATGGTCTAAACACAATAAATGGGTCCAAACACACTCTGATACCTGTCAAACAACTCTAGGGGACTAAGCGGAGATTCCGAGAGTTTGAGAACGCATTTCGAAGTGTCGAAAGATCGGATAGGCTAGGACAAGCGTGTGAATTGTAAGTACAGATGTGAGAATTTTATATTTCATTTCATTCTCTTATTGATTTATTGGTCTATTTGTAGACATTGCTACTTGTAATCTTACATTATGTTGTTCTTACGTTTATTCATGATTCAATATTGTGACATGATGTCTTGTGATGTGTTTCATTGATTCCAATTCCTACTATTGATGTTGTTTTTAATAGATAACTGATGAAAAACATGCTATTGGGATACTGTCGATTTCATTGGACTTCTGTTCTATTCCTTCGAGCTTTGTAGCTTACCTTGTTTTGGAATCCTAGAGCTTTGAATTAGTTGTCTTTGAAACTAAAGTAGGGATTATCTAGTGTCCATTGCACGAGAGATGTGTGGTTCACGGGGACATGGGTCTACCGGGGTTCCGACACTCACCACTACATTTGCGCGGCACACGAGTTATGGGGCTCGGGGTGGTTGGCAGAACGAGGTTGATGTTGTATAAGAGTAGAGCGCATCTCCTCTATTTGTGTGAGATATGTTGAACACAACTCCATATAGTAGCGAAAAAGGTAAGGTGATAATTCTCACCGCCAACCGGACGTAGATCATCTAGACTTAGCATGTGTTAATCTCTACATTTTGAATTGTGGTATTTACTTGCATTATTTGATTCAGCAATGCTTTCGTTATTTATACTTTTAAATATCAATCTTATTTTGGAAATATGACATAAAATTCTTCAGTTATTACTTAAATAATTGTATACTCACCGTCTAGTTTGTAACGGTGGGTGTAGGTCCGTCGAGCAGCAACAGGCCAGGGAATGAGAAGATCGACGATTTTCTCTGAGCATTTCGGCGACTCTCCTAACTCATTTTGTATGTCTCGACTTTTGTTGTATTATTATTGTTTATGACCTTACTATACCTTTTAAGTTGTACATTGGGTTGAGTGTATAGGTTCACCATTTTTGAGACTTAGATATAGATGCACGTGATGCTTTATATTCTTGGTTTCCCACATTTAGGATTTTGGATAATGAAAGCGTCCGCATAACATGATAAAGAAATCTTAATTAACTCTAACTTTAATAATATATTGTAACATGTGATTGAGGAATATAGAGACGAAAGGCTGACTAATACATAATTAAGTCTTATATGATTTGGATTAAGGCTTGATTACGTGATTATGCCGGACGGTGCCCTGTTTTGTAGAAGGGATCGTCATAGATATCTCCCTATGGGGGAGGGGGAGATAACTCACCCCCTCTCCTGTAAGTTGGGAGATATCTCTCAGGGAGTTGGACAACTAAACAAGATTGGTTGTCCAACTCCCCTCACCCACATACCAAACAAGGCCAATTTGTTTTCCGAGTAGTATCCCTCGTCTACCACGGTGACTAATCCATGCTCACGCATTGTTGAGCCCTATACAAAACATAGTCTTCTCATCTCAATTTTTTTTGGGTTTCCAAATAGAGAAAATACTACAATGACACATCAAAGTCACACTAGACAACGCGACATGCGGGTTCACGTCCTCAAGAGTCATTCGTGCGTGTCTCGATATACACACCTAATGCAATGCAGCAGGAGCTATTTGCGCACTACTATTTTTATAAGAGGCCCACACGCCACATCAGCCAACCGTAACTTTGAATGTGACTTTGAGGTGTAATTGTAGCATATTCCTCCAAATAGTATATGACTACAACTGCACCAACCAAATCGAAGAAGACATTCTTCCCAACTCTTTTCAACTACACTAATTAATTCACATTCAAACACGATCGGCCCCATATAGAAGACACAAGTCTTTCTTATTCGACTTTCTTTTAAGTGAATCTAATTCGACTTTTTTCATCTATGAGACTCGAACTCTAACATCATTTATGAGAAATCGAGTTTCTTACCGCTTCAACCATTGGGTTTCTCTGTAGATGCATGCACGCACTCTCTCCCTCTCTTTCTCTCTCCCCGTTGAAAACTATGCCCACTTTTGTCGTCAATCCGACCTTTTTGGCTCTCTCTCTCTCTCTACTACAATCTTGGGCGCCAAGAAATTCGCCATTGACTAGCCAAGTCTCTCCTTCAGAAACTTGCAAACAAGTATGAGATCATCTTAAAACCTCAAAACCAGAGCACCCACTGAGCAGGACCTCAACAGACCTGCAAAAAAATGGGTGCTTTTGGCTCTCTTGAGATCAACTTTGTTCTCAAACCAGTTTTCCTTCGTGTGTTCTCTGCTTCATCACATTTGGTCCTCTTGCTCATCCTATCTGTGTATTGGGTTTGTCACAAAGTGATCAACAGAGGTGATACTGGACTCCATGTCACAAAGCAGAACAGGTTTTTGTATTTCAAGCCTACCCTTTTTACTTCTTTTGGTCTTTTGTTGTTTAATCTTCTCATATGTGTTTGGAATTACTTCTATGGGTGTAAGAATGGATGGGCAGATGTAGATTTTGTTTCCCAGTTTGATTTAGTCCTCAGAACACTCACTTGGGTTGCAATCTTTGTTTTCTTGTACACCCATTTCTCTAAATCAAATGAGAACAAGTTTCCTCTCATTTTAAGGGTATGGTGGGGGTTTTTGTTCTTGTTTTCATGTTTTCTCATTGTTGTAGACATTGTTATGTACCAAAAACATCATTTCCTGCCTACCCATTTGTGGCTTTTGGATGTAATTTCTGTTTTGGTGGGTTTGTTCTTCCTCTATGTTGGATTGTTTGGAAGAAAAGAAGGAGAGAGTGCAATTCTTAAAGAGCCCCTTTTGAATGGTAGTGGTGTTGATGTTGTCGACGAGGCCAAAAAGAGTAGGGGAGGCGAAAATGTGACTCCTTTCGCGAGTGCTAATATTTTCAGTGTCCTCACCTTCTCTTGGCTTAACCCTTTGTTTGCTGTTGGTTATAAGAAAACAATTGATCTTGAAGATGTGCCTCAGCTTTACTATAAGGATAGTGTTAAAGGGTTCTATCCGATTGTGAAGACTAAGCTTGATTCCTATTGCAATGGTGGTAGAATTACAACTTTCAAATTAGTGAAGGCATTGATTTTCTCGGTATGGAGAGAGGTCTTGGCAACGGGTTTTTTATCGCTTATATACAACTTGGCTACATATGTCGGTCCTTACCTCATTGATACGTTCGTTCAATACCTTAGCGGTCGTAGGGAATTTAGAAATGAAGGGTATTTTCTAGTTTCTGCTTTCTTTATAGCAAAGCTGGTTGAGTGTCTCTCGCAGAGGCATTGGATGTTTAGGTTGCAACAAGCTGGTATCAGAGCTCGTGGTGCCTTAGTTACTATGATTTACAAGAAAGGTCAGACACTTTCAAGCCAGGCAAAACAGACTCATACCACTGGGGAGATCATTAACTTTATGTCTGTTGACGCGGAGAGGATTGGCGTTTTTAGTTGGCATTTGCACAGCTTGTGGTTGATTCCTGTTCAAATAATATTGGCTTTGCTGATATTGTACAAGAACGTCGGGCTTGCTTCAATAGCCACTCTTGTGGCTGCAGTCATTGTGATGTCGTTGAATTTTCCTTTAGGGAAAGTGATGGAGAAATTTCAGGAGAAATTGATGGAAGCCAAAGACGGTAGGATGAAAAGTACGTCGGAGATTCTAAGAAACATGAGAATTCTCAAGCTTCAAGCTTGGGAGATGAAGTTCTTGTCCAAGGTGATGGAGCTTAGGAAGAATGAGGAAAGTTGGCTGAAGAAATTCATGTATACATCAGCCATTACCTCTTTTGTCTTCTGGGCGGCGCCTACCTTCGTGGCTGTGGCTACTTTCGTGGCTTGTATGCTCATGGGAATACCGCTTGAATCAGGGAAGGTTCTTTCAGCACTAGCAACATTTAGGATATTGCAAGAGCCCATCTATACCCTCCCTGACTTGATATCGACGACAATTCAAACCAAGGTTTCCCTTGATAGGATCACATCATTCCTTAATCTAAATGACCTGGATCATGATGTAATAGAGTACATTCCTACAGGTACTTCTGATTATGCTGTTGAGATACATGATGGGAATTTCTCTTGGGATCCTTCTTCCTCTAACCCAACATTGAGAGATATAAACCTTCAGGTGCGTCATGGCATGAGGGTGGCTGTGTGCGGCACTGTTGGCTCAGGGAAGTCGAGCTTGCTCTCATCCATCTTAGGAGAAGTGCCCAAAGGTCTCAGGTTCTGTTAAGTTGAGTGGGACAAAGGCTTATGTCGCCCAATCTCCTTGGATACAGAGTGGAAAGATCGAAGATAATATATTGTTCGGTGAGGAGATGGACAGAGATAGATATGAAATGGTTCTAGAAGCATGTGCTTTGAAGAAGGACCTGGAAATCTTTTCCTTTGGGGATCAGACTGTTATAGGGGAGCGAGGCATAAATTTAAGTGGTGGGCAGAAACAAAGGGTGCAGATTGCGAGGGCTATTTATCAAGAAGCTGACATTTTTCTCTTTGATGATCCTTTCAGTGCAGTTGATGCTCACACCGGAACACATTTATTCAAGGTAAATATTAACCAATACCAAATTCTTCATTGTCTGGATGAATATGTTATGAACATAACAATCAACAAATATGAGACATGGGGTTACCTTTTAACTTAAATATGCATAATCACATCCGAGCGTGTATCCAAGCACCACTTAGCCTTTTGTGCTATCAGTCGCCCTTGATTCGCGTAGTATTTTATTTTATTTTCCTAGACTGTTAAATGATCTATTATCTTGTTATCTTGATTGACCATTCTTGGGGCGATACTAATTATCTCTATTTCGATATATTTCATGTCGCATTCTAAGACTTTCTTGCGCTCGAAACTTGAAAGAGTTCTATCTTCTCATTTCAGGAATGTGTACTTGGCCTTTTGGAGTCGAAAACAGTAATATATGTTACTCATCAAGTTGAGTTCTTATCATCCGCTGATCTGATCCTAGTAAGTATTTCATCCTGTTTCTACTATGATCTCGTCATTCCTGAACTAATGCAAAATAATCCTTGGATCTCATGGCAGGTGATGAAAGATGGTAAGATTGTGCAGTCGGGCAAGTACGAGGAAATTCTTAATTCAGGAACAGAATTCATGGAACTTGTTAGTGCTCATAAGAAAGCTCTGTCAGCCCTTGATTCTGTAGAGGGGACTTCGTCTTCCGCGAATTTGATAAATAATGAGACTGACAAGAAGTCAGGACCAGAGGAAGACGAAAGAAAGGAACAAAATGGCAAAGCAGATGAAATAGTGGCACCAAAAGCGCAGATTGTACAAGAAGAAGAGAGGGAGAAGGGTAAAGTCGGTATCGAGGTATACTGGAAATATATTACCATGGCGTATGGAGGAGCACTCGCGCCACTGATAGTGCTGTCTATGATTATCTTTCAGCTCCTAGAGATTGGGAGCAACTATTGGATGGCATGGGGCACTCCTGTATCTAAGGATGTGAAACCTCCTGTTGAAACCTCTACGCTTATCATTGTCTATGTTGCATTGGATATTGGTAGCTCCTTTTTTGTACTTTTGAGGGCCTTGCTTCTTGTGACAATGGGGTACAAGACAGCAACGCTACTCTTCAAGAAAATGCATTCTTGCATTTTCCGTGCGCCCATGTCATTCTTCGATGCGACACCAAGTGGACGGATTCTGAATAGAGTAAGTATGCGCACTATTTTCTTTTTTCTCTGCATTAGAATCTAAGCGCTATGTGATCATTTTGATAGATAATACAGTTGTTCGGCATTTTTATGTGGCTTTCCTTTCTTGTCAGGCTTCTACAGATCAATCTGATGTGGACCTGATGATCTATTACCTGATTGAGTCGGTTGGATTTTCAATTGTACAAGTCCTTGGAGTTATTGCTGTCATGTCGCAGATCGCATGGCAAGTTTTTATTGTTTTTATACCCGTCGCCGCAATTTGCATTTGGTATGAGGTAATTCACATTTCTTATTCTTTCAGATAGTGTTAAACTTAACTGATGTATAAAGTATGTGAGCTATGAGTATAAATGTTTAAGCTTGACTATATAAAACATGCACTAATTCCCCCTCAAAACTCTTGCATTCAGCAATACTACATTCCTACTGCGCGAGAACTATCAAGGCTTGTTGGAGTAAGCAAAGCTCCTCTCATACAACATTTTTCAGAATCCATATCCGGGTTGTCAACCATTAGGAGCTTTGGTCAGGAATCAAGATTTTTGGACACAAACCTAAAGCTAATGGATAGTTTTTCCCAAACAAAGTTTCATGTCTCCGGTTCGATGCAGTGGTTGTGCTTTCGCTTGGATATATTGTCATCTATCATGTTTGCATTCGCTTTAATTTTCCTAATCTCTGTACCAGAGGGTGTAATTGATCCTGGTATGTATGCTCTCAGTTGAAATCTGTGATTACTTATTCATTTCAAGTGCTATAGACATTAATGCATTTTCTTCTTGTATTTGCAATTACAGGCATTGCTGGTTTAGCTGTGACGTATGGGCTGAATTTGAACATGCTTCTAGTTGTGGTTGTATGGTGTCTTTGTCATCTTGAGAACAGAATCATATCTGTTGAGAGGATACTTCAGTACTCTTCCATCCCAAGTGAACCTCCTCTTGTAATCGAAGCAAATGAGCCTGATCAAGGTTGGCCATCAAATGGAGAGATTGATATTCATGATTTGCAGGTATTTTTAAGTCCCATTCAATTTTCGCCTCCTTGGCGTAAACTGTAGTTTGAAGGCTGAAGTTACTTTGTGTGAAACTTGACATTGTATCTGATTGACGTATTGAGTATTATAGGCAAATGCGTTAGCCTTCTTTTTCTGCAAATTCTGCAAAGTATTACTTCGCTATTTTTGAAGTTAGCGTGTGGTCTGGTTGTAGGTCCGTTATGCCCCTCACATGCCACTTGTATTGCGGGGTTTGACATGCACATTTCCTGGAGGAATGAAGACTGGTATTGTTGGGAGGACAGGCAGTGGTAAATCGACTCTAATCCAGACACTCTTCCGCATTGTCGAACCTGTTGCTGGTCAGATTCTCATGGACGGTATTAACATATCAACAATTGGGCTGCATGACTTGCGATCCAGACTAAGTATAATTCCTCAAGACCCAACTATGTTTGAGGGTACCGTGCGAACTAATCTGGACCCCCTTGAAGAGTACACCGATGAACAGATTTGGGAGGTAACTTTGCTTTCATATAGGGGCTAACGAAAATACATAAAGGCGTAAACATTTTAAGTAACTAATATAGTTTGTTTGCTTTCTTTTGAATTTCTTACATACCATGATGAGATATCAGCACTGTTTTCTTGTTTGCATACTTTTCTCCTAGTATGCTTTGCTGTCTGTTATAGTTTCTTTTTCAAGTCTATCTGATATACTTGTTTGTTTAAATTTTTAGGCACTGGACAAATGCCAGCTCGGCGATGAAGTTAGGAGGAAAGAAGGGAAGCTGGATGCTGCAGGTATACATGTTACTTAGTAATGTTCTCCTAAAAATTATTTTGTTCAAAATGTTTTATACTATTAGAAAATCCACGTCGACTCCTGAGAATAAATGGTTCAAGTTTGTTAATGCATAGCACACTTGTGATATGTTTTTGAATTTAATGTTGCAGTTGCTGAAAATGGAGAGAATTGGAGTGTGGGTCAAAGGCAGTTGGTCTGTCTAGGCCGAGTGCTACTCAAAAAGAGCAAAGTGTTGGTGCTTGATGAAGCAACTGCATCGGTCGATACTGCAACTGATAACCTAATTCAGCAAACTCTGAGGGAGCAGTTTGCACACTGCACGGTCATCACAATTGCGCATCGGATAACATCTGTATTAGACAGCGACATGGTTGCTCTTCTGGACGACGGTTAGTGCAAATTCAATTAATCTTTATTTTATATGTATGTGTATCATGTATGTGCCTCCATTTCTTGATTCTCATGTGAGGTTTGTGGCAGGGCTCCTTGTGGAGTACAACACTCCATCCAAGTTGTTGGAGAACAAGACATCTTTGTTTTCAAAGCTTGTTGCTGAATACAGTACAAGATCAAGTTCAAGCTTTGAAACCTAGCCAATCTTTGAATGCTGAATGTCGTTATCTAACTATGTTCGCTGCTATACCGATTCGTAATTACGTTATCTGTGCTATCAACTCCAAAAGATGCTTGCAGCTTGTATTTTTCTATGTGGAGGTTATAACCAGCCTGCAAATTTTGTGTTTGTCTAATGGTTGTAACTTTTCTTTCATATGATAATGTTAGTAAGTAGAAACTTTGATATGCAGTGAGTTTTGAATACTAGTTTAGTTAATGCAATGCTAGTACCCAGGACAGCTAGCTCAGTTGGTTCAGCTGCTGAGCTGCTTATGCTTAAGAGCATGACTCGGTTTCGAGTCAACAGGAATGCTGTCACTGTTCTTGGGAAGCTTCAAAATCCCTTTACAGGCAGACTACGGGGCGAGCGTGGATTAGTCGGGCTTGCCCGGATACCGCGTGACTTAGATCAAAAAAAAATAACAATGCTAGTATATATGTACAAATTCTTGACCTTGTAGACCATTCTGCATTTTCTTTTTCTGTTTTGTCAGTCAATTATGCCAAGGTATTGGTCTTAACTACCAAAGAGAGGGAAAAAGAACTAAAAACCTACTAAGAACCTTTTTTGAGTTCATCATAAAATAAACTAGTCAAGTAGAAAGCTTCACAAACTAGATTATAAGCTACTTCGACCAATTAGCTGAGTTTGGTTTGCTAGATTATTTTGAAAACAAAATGGTTTGCTAGATTATTTTGAAAACAAAATCTAGATGATGTTGTGTTAAATTCTTAGATTACTAACTACTAACTTTTCAGCTTTTTGTTAAATTATAAGCTTTCAACTAAATTACTGGCTAATTTTGTCGAAATAGAGACTTTGACAATTTTTAGAGTTTTCATTATTTTAGGAAGGATTTAGGAAAAACTGCAAAATTATTTTTACATCTTATACCTAATGCAGCCTGAATTGCATTAACTAGTTATAGTATAACCTTCTTAATGATAGTGCTTCCAAACTCTGTTAACTTTTAAGCAACATGTGTATCAATGTGAATTATGTGATGTAAACTTGCTCTCTCAATGATGACCACTTGCTCATACATCACACAACTGTATCTTTCACCTCTTCTCTGGATTCAAAAATGGTGGCATGCATGTGTTGGACAAATTTCGAAGATATTTAGTAAGTGGTATGGTTGTTGACATGCACTAAAGTAGGACAGATGCTCCCAATATTAGTCTTCAAATCCAGGTTGTCTTCATCTATTAGTAGTCAAGCCAATCAGAAGACACCAAGTAAGCTTCCATTCGAAAAAAATTACAAAATTATAACATATTTTAGTTTAAATGAGGAAAATAAGTGTGATTTTTTTTTATTCAAAGAATATGGTATATCTATTAGTTGGGGAGAATTTTTGTGGCTTACGTGGACATCCCACGTGGATGTCGAAGTGGCAAGAACACACAAATAGCGCATTTTTCGAATGCGTTATTTGTGTACTTGCCACGTCGACTCGAGGTACACAAATAACGCTTTAGCACCTTCTCAAAATGCGATATCTGTGTACTCACTATTCTTCTTCTCGAAATACGTGCTTCACATTCGTTTGCATGGATCGCATGAGTTATCGACACCTCGAAATATGTGTGTGCATTTGAATGGTTTGCACGGAGATGCATGGCTCGCCCACCTCGACATACGTACGTGTGTGACGTTTGCATTGACTTTACCACCTCGAGACACGCGTGTGACGTTTGCATGAGTTGCACGAGGTTGCATGGGTCGCCCACCTCGACAGATGTGTCTGTCATTTGCATGAAATCTCCACCTCAGCATACATGGGTGACGTTTGCATAGGTTGTTCACGTCCATATGCGTGCGTGTTATTTACATTGGTTGTCTACCTCGAAATACGCGAGTGACGCTGGTCGTCCATCTCCATATGCACGTGTCGTTCATAGGGCGAAAATTTTTGTATAGATAGCTCATTTTCAAAAGGAGCTATCCATACAAATGTCTTCCACCTCACCACCATGCATGCCACCTCATCATCAATACCTCATTTTCAAAAAGAGTTATACCTTACTTTTAGAATTTAGAAGGAAACCTCATTATTTTGTGAAATACAAACTAAATCCACCCATCTTTTTGAAAAAGCCCCTTCCATGCACTCTCCAAGTCAATGACAGTAGTTCCAAAGACTTGGGACTTGTTTTCTTTTTATGCAAGATTTATAACTGATGAATTCTAAAGTTTAAGCTCAAAACCAGCACACCCACCAAATCATGTTTAAAATTTGCAAAAATTGGTGCTTTTGAACAAGCAAACACTGGTTTAATGGTGATGTTCTTACACTCCTCCAATCTAATTTTCTTGGGTAACTTCAATTCTATGCTAAAACCTGTTTTCCTACATGGGTTCTTTGCTTCTGCTCATATTGTATTGTTGATTGTTCTATCTGTGTATTGGGCATGCAATAGAGTAACCAACAAGCTTGTAAATAGTCTGGAAATTAGAAAAAAACGTAGGTTTTTGTGTTACAGAAGTACCCTTTTTTCCTCTTTGGTTCTGTCAATTTTTTATCTAGTACTGTGTGTTTTGAAGTATTTTTGTTGGCATGCCAATGGATGGTCTGATGGAGATGTTGCAATTCAGTTAGATTTAGTATTTAGAACTCTTGCTTGGGTTGTTATCTTTGCTTACTTGTATGCTCACTTTTCCAATTCAAGGGAAAGCAAGTTCCCCTTAATTTTAAGGATTTGGTGGGGGTTCTTCTTCCTCTTTTCATGTTCTCTCCTTGTTATAGATCTTGTTTTGTATTCGAAACATCGGTTTCTACCTATTCATTTATGGATTTTGGATGTAATTTCTGTTGCGGCGGGTTTGTTCTTCCTCTATGCTGCATTGTTTGGCAAGAAAGAAGAAGAAGAAGAAAAAGTCTTCTTGAACAGCCCCTTGTGAATAATGGCAGTTCAAATTTATTAGACGAGTACGAAAAGAGTAGGGGTGGTCGAAATGTGACTCCATTTGCGAGTGCCAATTTTTTCAGCATCCTCGCCTTCTCTTGGCTTAGCCCTTTGTTTGCTGTTGGTTATAAGAAAACAATTGATCTTGATGATGTGCCACAGCTTTACCATAAGGATAGTGTTAAAGGAGTCTATCCAATTGTGAAGAATAAGCTTGATTCCTACTGCGACAATGGCGGCGTAACAAATTTCAAATTAGTGAAGGCATTGTTTTTCTCTTTGTGGAGAGAGATCTTACTGACAGCTTTCCTTGCACTTATTTACAACTTGGCTACATATGTTGGTCCTTACCTTATTGATACATTCGTGCAATACCTGAATGGTCGTAGGGAATTTCGAAACGAAGGGTTTGTTTTGGTTTCTGCTTTCGTCTTTGCAAAGTAGCCGAGTGCCTCTCGCAGAGACATTGGTATTTTAGGTTGCAACAGGTTGGTATCTGGGCTCGTGGCACTTTAGTGGCAATGATCTACAAGAAAAGCCAAACACTTTCGAGCCAAGCAAAGCAGTCTCATACCAGCGGGGAGATTATCAACTATATGGCTATTGATGCTGAAAGAATTGGTAACTTTAGTTGGCACATGCATGATGCATGGCTGATCCCTATTCAAGTAAGTCTTGCATTGTCGATTTTATACAAGAACATTGGGCTTGCGTCGATAGCTGCACTTGTCGCCACTGTGATAGTGATGTTGGTAAATGTTCCTTTGGGGAAACTACTGGAGAAGTTTCAAGAGAAATTAATGGATTGCAAAGACGAGAGGATGAAGAAAACATCGGAGATTCTAAGAAACATGAGAATCCTCAAACTTCAAGCTTGGGAGATGAAGTTCTTGTCTAAGGTAATTGAGCTTAGGAAGAATGAGGAGGGGTGGTTGAAAAAGTATGTGTACTCATCGGCCGTGACGACTTTTATCTTCTGGGGGGCGCCTACATTTGTTGCTATGGTTAGTTTTGTGGCTTGCATGCTTATGGGAATACAATTGGAGTCGGGGAAGATTCTGTCTGCACTTGCAACATTTAGGATATTGCACGAACCAATCTATGTTCTCCCTGACTTAATATCTATGGCAGTTCAAACTAAGGTTTCCATTGACAGGATTACGTCGTTCCTCAATTTAAATGACCTTGATCCTGAAGTAATAGAGTACATTCCGAAAGGTACTTCGGAGTTTGCTGTTGAGATACATTATGGGAATTTCTCTTGGGATCCTTCTTCCTCTAATCCAACATTGAGAGATTTAAACGTTCAGGTACGTCGTGGCATGAAAGTGGCTGTGTGTGGCACTGTTGGCTCAGGGAAGTCGAGCTTTCTCGCATCCATCTTAGGAGAGGTGCCCAAGGTCTCAGGTTCTGTTAAGTTGAGTGGGACGAAGGCTTTTGTCGCCCAATCTCCTTGGATACAAAGTGGAAAAATCGAAGAGAATATATTGTTTGGTAAGGAGATGGACAGGGATAGATATGAAATGGTCCTAGAAGCTTGTGCTTTGAAGAAGGACCTGGAAATTTTTTCCTTTGGGGACCAGACTGTTATAGGGGAAAGAGGTATCAATTTAAGCGGCGGGCAGAAACAAAGGGTACAGATTGCAAGGGCTTTGTATCAAGAAGCTGACATTTATCTCTTTGATGATCCTTTCAGCGCAGTGGATGCTCACACCGGATCACATCTATTCAAGGTATTATTCAAGCTCTTACTCCTAATGTCTTGATGCATCTGTCCAACTCATTGACTAATACCATCTCAACTTAAAGTATATTATTGTATACACTCGCACTATCATATTGTAGCTTGTTTTTGTTTTGCAACCGAACTATTTAAGTCAATTGGAAATCCTCGAACTTGAGTAGTAGGTTTTTCTTTGGAGATATATCGATTGCATTTTGGACTAATCTAAAACATGCCATTACAGGAATGCCTGCTAGGCCTTTTGGATTCGAAAACAATAATATATGTTACTCATCAAGTAGAGTTTTTACCGTCCGCGGATTTGATCCTGGTAACCATTCCTTTCCTTTCTATTGCAATCTTGCTTCCCATATGCCAAATCTCTTAGCAATCATATTCCTTGCTCGATTTCCGTAGGTAATGAAAGACGGGAGGATGGTGCAGTCAGGCAAGTATGATGAAATTCTTAATTCAGGAACTGAATTCTTGGAACTTGTTAGTGCCCATAAGAAAGCTTTGTCAGCCCTTGATGACAAGCCAAGGCCATCTTCAGAGAATTTTATTAGTGCGGAGAATGATAAAAAGATCGGAGAAGAAGATGAGAGAGAGGTGCTAAACAGCGAAACAGATGAAATAGTTGCACCAAAGGCGCAAATTGTACAAGAAGAAGAAAGAGAGAAAGGTAAGGTTAACTTCCAAGTATATTGGAAATATCTTACTATGGCATATGGAGGAGCACTTGTGCCTCTGATACTGCTAGCACAGGTTCTCTTTCAGCTCCTTGAGATTGCAAGTAACTATTGGATGGCTTGGGGCACTACGGTGTCCAAGGACATGAAACCTCCAGTTGAAAGCTCCACGCTCATCATTGTGTATGTTGAATTGGCTATTGGAAGCTCGATTTTGTACTTTTAAGGGCATTGCTTCTTGTCACAGCGGGGTACAAGACAGCCACACTACTCTTCAACAAAATGCACTTTTGCATTTTCGTGCTCCCATGTCATTCTTTGACGCAACGCCGAGTGGCCGGATATTGAATAGAGTAATTAAGCGTTCACTTCTTTTTTCTGCTTTTCTTCATATTAAGATTTATGATTTTATATGACTATTTTCGTATGTCTATTCTTTTTCGTTTCAGGCTTCTACAGATCAATCTGCTGTAGATATAAACATACCAGTCCTCATTGAGAAATTTGCATTTACAGTCATACAAGTCCTTGGGGTCGTTGCAGTAATGTCACAGGTTGCATGGCAGATTTTCGTCGTCTTTATACCTGTGATTGTGGCTTGCATTTGTTATGAGGTAACAATGTCAATAGCCTTCTTTTTTTGTGAAACTATTAGTTCTAATGTGCTAGCTTGACTATATTTAGTATACTAAATTGAGTAAATTCTTCCTTAAAACTTTTGTTTTTCCAGCAATACTATATTGCTACAGCACGAGAACTGTCGCGGCTCCTCGGAGTAAGCAAAGCTCCTCTCATACAACATTTTTCAGAGTCCATATCCGGGTCTTCCACTATTAGGAGCTTTGACCAGGAATCGAGCTTCATGGACACAAATCTAAAGCTAATGGATAATTATTCCCGATCCAGGTTTCATAATGCCGGTGCCTTGCAGTGGCTGTGCTTTCGCTTGGACGTGTTATCGTCTATAGTTTTCACTTTCTCTTTAATTTTCCTTATATCCATGCCAACAGGAGTAATCAATCCTGGTATGTAGGCTCCCAGGCAAAACATGATGATTATTTTTATTTTTAGTTGCTACTGTTGTCCACGGACAGAACAAGAGATCCATTGTGTTTTTGTTCTATGACAGGCTTTGCGGGCTTAGCCGTGACGTATGGACTTAATTTGAACACGCTTCTACTTATGACCATTTGGAGTATTTGCACTGTTGAGAATAAAATGATATCTGTCGAGAGGATGCTTCAGTACACTTGCATCCCAAGTGAACCTCCTCTTGTTATTGAAGCAAACAGGCCTGACCAAGATTGGCCATCGGATGGAAAAGTCGATATTCACGATTTGCAGGTACTTCTATTCCCATTCAACTGTTGATTATTTGCAAGTTTTTGGTTAAGATGTGTGAGGCAAACCTTTATCTCACCCCAGTTAATGAAATGTATCCATATAGAATTATAAATTGACAAGGTCGGCAACTGCGTGTCGTTAAATGCTGTAGAATTTAAAGCCTTAAGATATACAATTTGAATGATATTCAGATGCATGTGCAAGTCATTTTCATTTGCAAGTATTTCTGCGTTAACTTAAAAGTCGATATACGGATATAGGTTCGTTATGCTCCTCATATGCCGCTTGTGTTGCGGGGTCTAACATGCACCTTTCCGGGAGGAATGAAGACCGGCATTGTTGGGAGGACAGGCAGTGGTAAATCAACTTTAATACAGACACTCTTCCGCATCGTTGAACCTACTGCTGGCTATATTATTATAGATGGCATCAACATATCAACAATTGGACTGCACGACTTGCGATCCAGATTAAGTATAATTCCACAAGATCCAACCATGTTTGAGGGTAGCATTCGAAGTAATCTGGACCCCTGGAAGAGTACTCGGATGAACAGATTTGGGAGGTAAGTCTGCTTTGATTCAAAGCTATCTGCAAAGTAAGCAAAATATGCTAACCGCATTAATTTATAACTCGTAAGTTTTTATTCCTACTGTATATAGTTGTTTGTAATTCGTTCCGAGCATTGAGAAAGCAGAATTAGTCATAGTTTTCATCATCCCTTATTTGTTTTGTCGTCGACAGAAATTGAGAACTTTGAAGAGAGGGATTTTCTTCCTTTTTTGTTTTTTGTTTTTGCATTTGTTTTCAGATTTTAAACGAAGAACTTTGTTGTTTTAGGCTTTGGATAATTGCCAACTTGGAGATGAAGTTAGGAGGAAGGAAGGGAAGCTGGACGCTGCAGGTATATCTGTCGCCTTTCCTTATGATGTTCTTCTAAAGACGAAGGCCATTGAGGCGCATCTCGAGCCATTAGAAGATTTACATACACTTGAATAGGGCAGTTCACTAAGTCCTTGTACATTTTCGAATCAAATGTCGCAGTTGCTGAAAACGGAGAGAATTGGAGCGTGGGTCAGCGGCAATTGGTCTGTCTTGGACGAGTACTTCTCAAGAGGAGCAAAGTCTTGGTGCTCGATGAAGCCACTGCATCGGTAGATACCGCGACAGATAACTTGATTCAGCAGACGCTGAGGGAGCAGTTTTCAAACTGTACAGTCGTGACAATTGCACATCGGATTTCATCTGTACTAGATAGCGACTTCGTTGCACTTCTGGATGATGGTTAGTCCAACCAAATGAATTTCCGAATGCATGTTCAATCCATCTTTCTTTCATATATCGATACTTACTGCGATTTTCATGCAAAATCTCTCATTTCGACAGGGCTTCTACTGGAGTATGACACTCCTACCAAGTTGTTGGACAACAAGTCCTCCTTGTTCTCCAAGCTTGTCACTGAATACGCCACAAGGTCGAGTTCTAGCTTCGAAAATTCAAACGAGAGCATTGAAAGTCGGGGTCGTTGATTTGCTATTGTTCTGCTGAGAACAGATTGATTATCCAATATCCATGCAGAAGCAATAACCAACAGATCTCAGTTGTAGTTTGGATATGAAATGTGCATCAAGTACTGTTATTAAAATGTAGCTACATAGTCAAATCATACTTGTTAAGTTAATGTAAGGATATGCAGATTACAATTTCTTGCATAGACATCAACCTTCAAAAGGAGCAAGACATTTCAAAAAGGAAAGAAAGTCAAATAAAGTGCATGTCATTGCTGAAAGTATGCTTTAAGTAAGAGGTAGCGTTTGATCCATGTAGTTAACCTGAACTAATTTGAAATTGAAGTTTGTTGTTGTTGTTGTTGTTGTTGTTCATCAAGCCAATTGATGGTTTGTGAGACTAAATGATGTAGTTAAGAATTAAGCCTCTTTGAAGATGTGTGGATTTGTCGAAAAGGCACTTTGGATTATAAATTTTGGTTTAAAGTGGAGTGTTAAAGTTGTATAGACTGAAATATAGTGTAAGTTCGTAAAGAAATACATAAGTATGGTTGCCTACTCAACTAGTATCGAGGTTTTTTGAGTTAAAACTTTACACCTATAAGTTGAAAGTGATTAAGTTGATGACAATATCGACACTAACGGCTCTAGAACTTGTCCACCTAAGGAGTGTGATTTACATATATATATAGCCCATGGGCCGGTTTGATAAGGCCCATTTTATAAACTTATTAATGATCTCCTTGCCTAACTTTATTTTGGAAAATATTACGACAATGAGTATGTCACATTGGAAGACACATTAGCCTACAAAACTCGTCTATGTGACCGCTCATGTGTTATGCACTATAAGTACATAAGTATTAAGTGTTGATGTCTCTCAACTAGTATTGACGTCTTTTGAGTCAAAAGCCACACCTTTGAATTGAAGGTGATTAAGTTAGATATAATATCCGTACTAACGGAGATCCATGAGCTCGGGCCCACATGAATGTACAATACATTAGCATTTATATCGAAGGATTGTTCTCAATGAGTTTCGTTTGAGATCCAAATATTTTCACCCTTTTTATTCTTATATCGATTGGTTAACCTTTTTCAACCTCTACTTTTACTTCGATTGACAAGTTTTATGAGAGTTACTTGCACAATTTGTAGGCGATTTGAACTCGTAACTTTTACCTCGGCCAGTGCTTCAATAAATGCCCATCTCATTGCCAGTCGAAGGAGGGCTCAAGGAATGATGCAACTACCACGACTCGTGCACTAAACGTCTTCCTGCCTCAATTATCAGTGCCTTAGCACTCGCGCCATTGCCACTACGTACACCACGGCCCGGGTGCATGCATTTTTTCACCCTTGATATAGCTAGATTGCAGAGACATTATTGAAAGCTTTTGCAGCTTTATCTTAGATGAAATGCATATATACAAGCACATATATTTGCTTTTGCTATGCTTTTCATTTAAACTTTCAATCAGTACGGATTGATAAGGCATATATAGAGATACAAGATGAACGTGCAAACTGAGATGGTAACAAGAGCATCTCAGGGAATGTCACATATGCACAAACTAAAGTGCAATAAAAAGATAGCATGCAAAGCAAATAATTGAGAGGAGTCATTGAGTGTGAGTTTGAAATTAAAAAAAAAAAAAAAAAAAAAAAGTTCAATTAAATTAGGTGGTACTTTTGTAGTCTTGCTTTTATCAAATTCCTTGTGTACTGGATTCTGGAGCTGTGGCTTTCAAACCTATTCATGCAATGTCATGCAACAAATGCCAACAAACAACAAAACAAAATACCCTCTCTCCCTACTCTCGTGACTATATGTCCTTCACTTTCAGCCAAAATCTTACTCTTCTCATTTTGGGTCCCCTACCCCCTCACTTCCCTACAATTCCCATCAACTTCATTAGGATCCATTGATGTACACTAAATCTTCATCGAGATTCGTGCACGTGGTAGTAATTGTTAGGGTAAATATATAATTACAAGTTTTCGGCATGAGGTTTGTCATAATCTGCACTTTAATCCTTATATTATAAGACCTCTTTTGATAATTGCAAAGATGCGCTAATCCAAAAACAAGTTATGAAATATTGCCATTAGAATAAAGATATAGCTAATTTTTAGGGCTATTTGATTATTAAAAAAAAAAAAAAAAAACACAATGGTTGGTCTCATTACCTTTTTTTTTTTTTTTGCACGTGGGACTACAAGGGCGCACCTCTAGCCAAGAGTCTTATATTTTTTCATCCCGACTCAAACTCGAGACATCTGATTAAAGAAAGAGTGACGTCCCGTATCGTCGTCCCACCACAACTTTATTGGTTTTTATGCATTCTATAAATAAAGCGTGCTAGATCACTCTAGACTATTCTACACGAGATAAACTCTACCCTAAAAAAGCTTTCCTTGAAAACTAAAAAACTCGAACAAGTAAGCTAGCTCAAGGAGGCCCCAACAAATAACTAGTTAATTAGCCTCAATCACCAAAGCAAAAAATAGTGGTTGGTCTTATTATTTTTATTTTTTTTTTTTTACGTAGGATCACAAGTGTGAACCTCTATCCGAAGTTAGAGTTTTTATATTTTTTCGATGCCCATGACTCAAACTCGAGAAATCTAATTAAGGAAAGAGCGACAGTCCCGTGTGTGTCCCACGACAACAATATTCAATATTCTAGATTGTTGGTCTCATTACGCTACCATAGATTAAAACGTTACACCCAATATGTAGCTATAGCTTGGAAAGGCACCCCCGTCACCCCCACCTACACATATTGACACATACTAGCTCACTTGCTAGATACTAGCTAGCAAAACTGACAATAAATCTAAAATCAATGCTTACCCCCAAGAAGAAGAAGAAGTAGAAACAAAAGTTTAATAAAGCGACCATCGGTTTCTGTTCTTCTCTTTGTTTTCTTTCCATTGGCCTCTTCTCCATCACTCCTTGATACCACCTCTCCATCTCACAAGTCAAAACCCACATCTCTCTCTCTCTCTCTCTCAATCTCAGTCTCAGTCTCATCACCCCATTATTCATTCCTTCACGTATGACATAAAGTTTGTGTTTTTCGACTACCCTTTAAGCCCATTTGAAGATTGAGCCAAAGAGGAGCCAAAATGGTGAAGAAACAGAGGAGTTTGAGCTTGTTCTGCATCAACGACCATCAAGACTTGCTCATCGAGATACTCACACGGTTGGACGATCGGACGCTCGCGGTGGCGTCCACGGTGTGCAGGCTGTGGTGCGAGTTGACTCGCCAGGACTCCTTTTGGGAGGCCCTCTGCTTCCGCCACGTGTCTCCGCCAAGGGTGAGGCCGGTGGTGGCGGCGATGGGCGGTTTCCGGCGGCTTTATAGGGTGTGCGTGGGGCCCGCGTTGGCTCGGTTGGACCGAGTCGACTCGGTCTGGACTCGGGAGGAGTTGGAGACTCAGCTTCACCGGCTCTCTCTCTCGCTGTTTTCGGTTTATTATTATGAGCGGCTCGGCGCGCGGCGGGAGGACGGCGCCGCCGCTTCGCTCATGTTCCTTGGTGAGCCCGTCAATGTTAAGTGATGTCTTTGTCAAAGCATCTTCGGTGAAACGGATGCTTGAGGCATTATTTTCGAAAGTCTAGATAAGACGTTATTGAACTCTGTTGAAGTCAAAAAAAGTGCCGCGGCTCTTTTTTTTTTTTTTTTTTTTTTCTTTTTCTAGTATCTTATTATTACATTTATTTATGAATTTATTCTTTTTTTTTTTGAGTGCATAAAAATCAACAATGTCAATTTGCGATACCATATAATATTTTTTTTGTTATGAGGTTTGTTGATTTTTCTGGGTAATGATATATGTATTTTTGATACCGTATTAAAAAAAAAGTTCTTTGCATAATGAAAAAGCTCGAGTAAGCTAATTTGGGAATGAAGCTTGGTTGTTGCTTTTCCGGATAATGATATATGTTAATAACTAAATACATGAAGGTCATGTACTTCTTTTTTGTTTTGTTCCTCGTGTGCATGAAGAGCATTGACTAATCTAAATTCGAGCCATGTTAGATATGGGAGCTCTCTCGACATTTGTTTGCTTCATTCATGAGATTTAAACTCAAACACCTGACATTGTCGATCATACACTGACTCGAAAAACAAGAACATAATTTTAAGAATAAGTATGAAAACTTTTCAATGTGTATCGCACGAATTTTAATTAGAGAAGTGCTCAACATATCACACTACAAAATACATTAACTCACAAAAGCTATTCATGTGTGCCTCGAAATGCAAGCATATACAAATTTAAATATATAACACGCGAGTTGAAGTCGCATGAAGAGCTCTTATAGGCCAACGTGCTTTGTTGAGTGACATTATTAGTTGTCATTTTAATATTATATATGCTGTAGGTACGTGTGACCCAAAAGTATGTCAATGCAGCAGTAAAAAGTGGTTTTTGTTAGGCAGGAAAAGCAGTGGCATGGAAGATATGGAGTTGTCAAGAATCTGGAGCATTGTGTGTCTTTTTATTCTTGTTGTTTCTAGCCAAGCAAAGAGAAGGTCTGCACAAGTTCAGACTAGTTGAGCAAACACTACACTAGAGGCTAGTGAGCATTAATATATAAACCACATCTGACATACTATACATATGTATGTATAACTTGGATTCCCTGCCAAATGAAAACTCAACATTGGATTCTCAAATTTTGTGTGCCCTTCTCACAACTGATCCATTATTTTACATAGCAACAAAGGAGTTTATGATGATCACAAAAGATGAAAGAATAGGCATTAGCATTCGCATGCGCCGAGCCGACTCTGCGCAAGCATTCGATTCCTATCCAGAGCGATAAAACGAAGTGTTCAGCTCGGCTGCGATATATACATGTATGATAAATACATTACACAACTGTGATCCGCTGGCCTGTCAAAATTGGTTTTGCACTGTTAATAGTGCCAGTTATAAATGCAGTAGCAACGACATGGAGGTGCGAATGGAGATGGATGGTACTGCAATTGGGGCGCACCAACGGTTTCCTTGGCAGATTGTTCCTAGAAGAGTTAGGGAGGCAGCATCCCAGTCTTGTTGGGGTCCGAGGAATGGGAGTGAAAGAATAGAGCCAATCTCGAACGAATGCGATAAAATGCAGCAAAGAATAATACCTCACCAGTTGTGCAATTCGGAAGTAACGCTTTTTACCATTGGATGGTATTCCGTGTGTATGTGCTTCTTCGCTTTCTTAGAACCAGGATGCTCCAACCACTCGTCGTATAATTGCTTCACCAAAGGATTCGCAAATGGGTCAGCAACTGATACCTGACAAATATAACAGATAGCAAAATTAGGTTAGCACCAACTTGAAAAGTTTGATGTGATGGCTAAGAACCCGTCCGATGCTGGAAGGATAATAAATTATTTCTCTCCAAATTAGAAAAATTGTTAAAACTCGCACACCATTTCAAATGGTTAAAATTAAGCAAGGCGGTTGAATCCGGACACGAATTAAATGAAAGAATCCCGATTGAATCATAGCAAGACAAGGGAACTACGGGAAATTTCGAACACCCCAACATGGAGTAGTCCAACTCCCCTACCAAAAACTTTACCTCCTCCATGTAGACAGTTTCCAGCAACTGAATTAAATCTTTAGCAGATTGTCCCTCCTTTGGCTTGATTTGGCCACCACCATTTAAGCAACCTATTGACAAGAACATCATATTAAACTAGCTTAGCTGGTTTGCTAAACTTTAAGCTCATATTAGTCTGGAACTTGTTCGCCACGTCTATGAAAGAGGCATGAAAGAAACGAAAAGGAAACGGAAAAGAAAAGGAGGAATACCTGAAGGGCATGCCATAACTTCTATAAAATGATAGTCACAGTTTCTAGTTTTAATTTTCCTCACAATATTCTGCAAATTCCGGAAGCCATAACAAAGAGCAAATTTCAGGACCTTCTTTCCTTCAACCTGTGAAAGAACATAAGAGTGAGTCAAACTGATCTTAGATTAATTTTTTTTTTGCAGGTGGGAAGAACATGGAAACATAGTAGACAAATCAAATGATTTGCGAAAAGATTGGAAAGAGTGTATGGCGAATGTAACAATAAAAATGGATCATTCTCTGACACACTGAAATGTAAACATATGCAAGTTAAGAACATGAATAGTGATGTCTAATCACTCGCTACAAGCACCTAAATGTCACGAGCTAGAGATAACTTTTACAGGTTCATCTTTAGCTGTCTATAGGAACCGAGACATCATGTCCACTTACCTCTAAAACCACTTCTCTTAAATCTGAGTTTCTTATCACTTTGAAGTTAAGAGGACCTTCAACCTGTGTCCCAAATAGTGTCCTAGCCGCATAACGGAAAACTGTCTCCGCATAACCTCCAGAGCTTCCGCTAACACCATAAAGATGTCCTTCTGCATCAACATTTGTTAGCCTGCTCATGCCATAGAACATTTTGTCAGATTTAACTCCTGAACAAGAAAAAGGAAAATTCGATACTCACGTCTTATCTAGAGGAGCCTCTTCCAAAGCCTTGAAGTCCACAGATTTTAACTGCAGGAACCCAATAAAATACACAATGGGATGAGCCGACATAAACTTCCATGATATAAGATTAGAAAGAACTTGCATATATCTTCATGTACCTTCATCAATTCCAAGACCTCTCCAGATGTCAGTACAGAATCTACCTCTGCAACTCTAAGTTCTCCAGCCTCACTATCAGCTTCTCCATGATGATCTACTGAAAATACAAAATCATCTCTTGCAGCTTCAAGCTTCTTGTCATAACAAGGCATCACAGACACGTGGTAGATTTCTTCCGGCCTAGTATACACGCACCAATTAGGCTATTGGACTAGAAAACAAGCAAACATCTAAACATAATCGTTCCAAATACAGAAGGCATTGGTTTAAGTTCCATTTATAACTAGGTGTAGAGGACCTCAAAATAAAATAAAATTATGAAAAAAGACCTCAAAAATACACAAATAAATAAATAAATAAATAAATAGGTGTAAAGATGAAAAGATGGATATATTAAGGAAATGTCATGGACTGCAATGGTTTACCCCTCTACATTTTGTGCCTCAATTTCACTATCAGTCCATTAGGAGTGGCAAAACGGGTTGACGTGTTGTATCCGTGTCAACCCGTTTATGACACTAACCCGCATAAGCTCAACCCTAACACTAACCCGTTAATTTTCCGTGTTATCGTATTAACCCATTAAACCTATTTACTTAATATGTTATTTAATTTATTATTTTATAATTTGATGTATGTAATATAAAATATAAAATTCTTTTCAAAATAACACTTTATTCCTAGGACCTAATTCAAATGACTATTGAAACTATGTAAATGATTTTATTCTAAATAATTATAACACTTTACTGTGTTATTTGAACTCTTGAAAGTGCAATTCAACCATTAATATAATGAAATAATAACAAATATGCATTATATTATTATTTTAAATGATTTAAATGGGTCATAAATGGGTTGTCGTGTTTTGTCGTGTCAACCCATTTATGACACTAACCCGTATAAGCTCAACACTAACCCGCTAATATCATGTGTTAGCCATGTCGTGTTATCCTGTCATGACCAATTTTGCCACCCTTAAGTCCATACTACCTTATGTATGCTTTTGAGTCTAGATAATTCTAGCCCACAACACATGTAGGGAATCCGTGCAGAGGAATGCTATGGTAAGAAAGCTAACTAAAATTGTTCATTCTCTCTGCAACTGTATAGAATTTAAGTATGAAAAGTGAAAGGTTAAAAGAACCTACGCAAATCCCAATTTTTTCGAAATATGATGCTTAATGGTAGCTCCAATAGTTTGTTGGGGACTTTTTACAGATGAAATGTAAGGTAGAATATGTGATCCAAGTGTCTTTTCCGCGTAGCATATCCAACCTAGATTAGTAGACAAATTAAATAAATAGCTGAACAGCAATGAACATTCAAGTGGAACCAAAATAAATATTTAAGAAAGGATTAACCAAAATATGCAATATTAGTGATATGCAAAGATAATATGATTAAGAGAACTAGATAGAACAAGCAACAAGTTAGGAGCAGCAAACCTGGACATGCTGATGTAAGCATAGGAAGGGATGTTTTACACCCTTCACCTGTGGCTGAGTTATGTTGTTTGTATCGAGCAATGAACTCATTACAAGCTTCAACAAGAGCCAAATCTCTACTACAGCTAGTATCAAATACAGCTTTTACTCCCAATGACTTGAAGAAAGATGTGAGTTTCCTAAAAACCTAAATACCAAGAAAAAAAGAAAGATCGTCAGAATAAAACAGTTATCCTGATAGCCCGTTGCATTCTGCAGCGGGTGTGAAACACAGACTTCACTACCAAGTTCCAATTACTTAAAAAAAAAAAAAAAAAAAAAAAAAAAAAAAACCTAATATGAGAAAAAGGAATGCATCACTAAAATAAATATTTATTTTAGTACTCAAAAGTATTCAACAAAAACTTGGCTCCTTATGAATCCTAAGAAACATTTTCTTAAAACCTGGGAACATAACATGTCTTGACAACTACAGATTTGTCTTCAGTAAAACATTTCAGAATAAGATGCATTAATTCATGTGTCCTTACCCAATGTGTACAATACACTACATATTTATGATTGACAGTTGAAGAAAGCTTATTTTGTAATTTTTGTTAAGTAATTCAGAGGAGCAAGTAGCTTACCTGAGAGGGAGAAAGACCAAAATGAGCAGCTAATGAAGCCCTCGACTGGGGAGACAAAGAAACAATAACAGTCTTTCCAGATTCAATATTTGAAAGGAACTCTTCATGGCTCTGCTTCTCAAGCATAACCGTTTCAGCAGATGTTATACAGCCACTGCAATCATCACAACAGAAAATATTCAAATACAGACACGTCTGTTTAATAAATTCTTGCAAAATCAGAAGGGTGTCAAATAGGATAAATGCCGCCAACTCTCTATCAGGTAATTTGTTCAAAGAATAATAAGTTTAAACTAAGACAAATTCAGATACTATCCAGGACCTTTTATGCAGTAAACATGGATACCCACAGAGTAAAACTACGCTACATACAACAACTACAAAGCATCAATTCCAAATTAGTCCTGGTAGACTAGATGGGTAAAACTACACTACATAACCACATTATTACCTCTACTATTGAGAACATCTTCCAAGTAAAAAAAAAAAAACAAGTACCTGCATGCTAAACAGTCCTTCAATGAAATTTTAACTGGTTCCCCAATAGCCGGAGGCTTGGCAGCTGGCGCGGCCTTCTCTGGGTTCTGCAAAACAAATTAATTCAAGCAAACCTAAATTTTAAAAAATATACATACATACATATATATATATATACACTGCTCTAATTATCAGCAGATTCAAATCTTAAAAGAAGTAAAATGATTTTGAAAGCACCACACAAAGTGCATCAAATCAAGCAAAACCATATAGCCAAAGCCGGCCCCAACTAATTTGGGATCGAGGGTTGTATTCAAACTCTAACTCAATTCTTAAAAAGCTCTCACCTTGCACCATATTCAACCCTCGAAATCAAGAATTCAACACAAACGAAATCAAAACGAATGCTCAAAATCCGAAACCCCTGATCTACACTACTCTAATTGCATACACAACAATGGAACTCATTAACCCAATTCGTGAAATCTCTAATTCAATCCCCAAAAAGCTGCCACCTTTCAGGATATTCAGCCCTCGAAATCGCGAATCCAACCAAACTAATTGAAACCAAAATGAATGCTCAAAATCCAAAACCCCTAATCTACACAACTCTAATTTCTCCCAACACAAAAATGAAACTTAGTAAGCCAATTTATGAAAACTCTAATCCAAAGTCTGATTCAATTCCCAAAAAGCTCTCGCCTTTCATCATATTCAGCCCTCAAAATCACAAAGTCAACACAAAAAACTGAAATCAAAACGAATGCTCAAAATCCAAAACCCCTAATCTACACTGCTCTAACTCATGAAAACTCCAATTCAAACTCTGATTCAATTCCCAAAAAGGTCTCGCCTTTCATCATATTCAGCCCTCAAAACCACGAATTCAACACACAAAACCCTAAAAACCACAAATCAGAACACAACAACGGCAACAATTACCCAATTGACTCATATACCTTGAGCCCTTTGAGGGATACAATGCAAGCTTGCGACGGCGCGATGAAGTCGTTGAGATCGCTGATCCGCAGAGTTGCAGAGAACTTCTCAGACATCTCTTGTTGCAGCGAAAACCCTAGAGAGCTGCGATTGCTGTGACAATTGGGGGATTGATTGGATTAGGGTTTGGAAAGGGAGGTCGAATTGATGGCAGTGAGAGGAAATTAGGGCTTGATCGAGAGAGAATTCAAAGTCAATCGAAGAGAGAGAGAGAGAGAGCGTGGAGAGCACACGAATGGCCTGCGCGCCTGACACGAATGCAAGGAGGGTTTCGTGCGTTGATGGAAAGGGTTGCATTACTTTTTAAGTGTCTCGTGTCTCGAGTTCGAGTCTTGCGTCACTTTTAGATCTCGTTTTTCATTTTAGACAACTTACAATGCGAGTGGAGATAACTTCATAAAGTTAACTCACTATTTAAGTTCATATTTCATGTTTGGTTGAACTTTAAGCTTGCAGAGAAATTGTAAATTTTTAAAAACAATAAAATATGAGAATTGACATTAATGTCCTTCAAACATATTTTTAAAAAAAAAAAATGATTTGTGAGGATTTGGGAAAAAGATGATTTGTGAAAGATATTTTTGTACATTAAACTCCTGAAAGATATTTTCTTATTGGGGGAAGGGAGAGATAACTCACCCCCTCCCATGTAAGTTAGGAGATATCTTACAGGGAGTTGAACAACCAAACAAGATTGTTTGTCCAACTCCCTGTTCATCCACATACCAAACAAGGCCTTGGTCGAGGGTCAATTTCGAGTCCGGAGTAGTTGGTGTTGTTGTGCTTCGAATATTAGGTAGTTTTTTTTAAAAAAATAATAATAATTCAATTCATGGTATTAGCTCGTCGGATTAAACATTTGGACTGCTTAATCGACGTTTGATTCGCATGTTATGTTGTCCAACAGGATACCCAATCCACCAAGCTTAGGACTAATTTGTATTATGATTTTGATGGTATTAATTAGTCACGACAGACCTCCACAATGAAAGACCATTTTACCCTCATCACTAACTAAAATCACAAATGAAAATATAACATATCCATCAATCAAACACCTATAAATATAACATACCCATCAAGCAAACTCAACAAACAAGGATCACAAATAACAATCAACATCATCATCGTATAAGCTTATAAGTTCACACAACCAAATAAGAGAACCATTTGATCACAAATAAAAGATGAGAATGTATTGGTTTTTACAATGGATGGTGTGGAACTGTTGAGAAAAGATTTGGACAAAAAAAGAAGTGCTAGATTTTGGGGACTTATAAAGGAAGGGGCACTTTAGTAACTTCACCCATTGCAATCACATTTACCTTTAGCCCCAATCATGCCAACCGAACAAGTCATGCTAAACGGACTAACACCTAAACCCCAAGTTACAATCTCAGTATAAGCTAATTTCATGAACTGATGATACTTAGGTATGTGAACCGAACATGCCAATAAAAGTAAATGGGATGGTTGAGAATAAATTGATAATATATGGTCTCTCATTCCTTAACTACAAGTCTCAATAGTGAGCTTTGAGAATTAAATATCTTAAAACTTTTGATTGGTAACATCATATTGTGTATTGTCGGGACAAAACTTTAAAAATCTTACAAAAATCTAAAAAAACATAGATTTAAACTCTTTCTTAAAAAATAAAAATAAAAAAACGGGAGTTGAGTCCATGATCTCACAAATACTATTGTTTTTGATAAGTGACGTTTCGTTCATCTCACTCAAGATGTTTTGGTAGAACCAACTTTATTTTTAGATAATTTAATTATAAAGCATTAACTAAACAAGAGGGTTGTGCCATCGTAGCATCTCTACTGCGACGGATGAGGCATTACTTGCCAAAAATGCAAGGTTGGAGGATCAACTCATATTTTTTGGTTGCTTTACTAATAATTTTAATTTATACCTATCTAGTTACCATTGAAGTCATAGGGGATGTAGCTCAAATGGTAGAGCGCTCGCTTTGCATGCGAGAGGTACAGGGTTCGATCCCCTGCATCTCCATTTTTTATTTCACTTTGCTTTACTATAAACCTATGTATATATTTTTGCTTTAAAAAGTATGTATTATTCAATCAACCCCTAAAAAGAGTATATAGATCATGAAGTTTGATTAATATAACATACTGGTCTGGTTTTAATATATATATATATGGTTTCTTGACAAAGTATACAAAACTTGTTCTTTTTGTCTTCATCATATCACAAAGAACAGTGTTTTAAGTATGTGACCACAGTGATGCATTATATTATGTTCATTGGCCTCATTTTAGGGGCCATACTAAAATACTATACTTTAAGGTGTCATACAAGGATGAAGTGATGTATCATCATTCACAGTAGAGCCCTCTGACATCAAATATTCCAATTAGAACAACACCACCTCCATTTCCATCTTTATACTTTAATGCCACTCCAATCCATATGCTTCAAGACAATACATCAAGAAAAAATTACAAAAGTATTAATGTTTTTAGTTTAAATCTAAAAAATAAGGTTGTGTTTTTTTTTTTTTTCAGAATAGGCAATAACGTCTTTTCAAAAGCCGCTATCAAAGTGAGTGAATTTTTTGCTAACGTGGACATGGGCCGACCGAATAGCGCCTATGAGTTGTACGGGTTGTCCGCCTCGCAATACGTGACACGGTCCACGTGGGCATCCTACGTGGACATGGGCCGACCGAATAGCGCCTACGGGTTGTACGGGTTGTCCGCCTCGCAATACGTGACACGATCCATGTAGGATGACCACGTGGACATAAGCCGACCGAATATCACCTATGGGTTGTACGGTTGTCCGTAATTGTCCGCCTCGCAATACGTGACACGATCCACGTAGGATGACCACGTGGACATGGGCCGACCGAATAGCGCCTATGGGTTATACGGGTTGTTCGTCTCGCAATACGTGCTAACGTTTACATGAGGTATATGGTTTGTAGTGGATATGCATGAGTTGCCCCCTCGAGATACGTGCATGACGTTTGCATGAATTGCCCATTTCGAGATACGTGCATGACGTTTGCATGGATTGTCAACCAGGAGATACGGGCGTGACGTTGGCATTGGCTTTACCACCTCGAGACACGTGCATGACGTTTGCATGAGTTGCATGAGGTTGCATGGGACGCCCACCTCGACAGACGTGTCTGACATTTGCATGAAATCTGCACATCGGCATACATGGGTGACATTTGCATGAGTTGTCCACTTCGATATGCGCGTGCGTCACTACCACCTCAACGCCACCTCACCAACTGTAAAAATAGGCAATAACGCATTTTCAAAAGACATTATTGCCTATTTTTGTAAATTTAAAGTACACCATCCTATTTTGTGAAATAAATTGTAAATGTGTCTTGCTTTTGAAAAAACACCATACATGAATATATGAATAATAATAATAATAATAATAATAATGAATTGCTTTGGCTACTATGGAAAAACTTAGTTATATACTGCCCCTTTCGATCATCGGATATGTTTCGAATCACGAAAATTACATATGCGAACTCGAGGTATATTTGGCGGCTCAAAACCTTTGTTGATCTCCAAAAAATCATTCCCTCAAAACCTTTGTCTTCTCTTCTCAACTTTGCCTATCTTCCCAATTCCCATGTCAATTCACACATTAAGTAAAACAAATTCAATTATCATTAAAAAAAAAAACATATAAGATAAGTTGATAACACAAAGTCAAGACCAACCACTAAAAAATAAAAGAATGCTTAATTAGTGCATCAACAAAACCTTCTTATTCTCCTAAACACACACTTCCAAGAACTACCATCCACTCTATTTGGACTCTTCTCCTCACCATTTTCTTCCTCTCTCAAAGTCCTTTTGCCCTCTTCACCAAAACCAACCCTCCTTAGTCTAATCAAGGATCCTTTATTTCTTGGACTTAGCACCTCAGCAGCCGAATCTCCTCTCCCTATTAGATCATCAAGAATAATAAAAAAAAAATGATATTTTTGACACGCGTAAAAGTCACACACCTGTTTGAAAGTCGTGCGTTGTATTTTAAGATGCGTGAGCGCACATTTCAAAATGTATCACACAGTTACCAGATAGGCGAGCGACTTAGCTAGAGCGCGACTTTAATGTATCAATGTAGCACGGGAAACTCTATTAAAGTCCAGTGAAACAATAAACTATATACACTTATTAGTTTTTCTATATAAACACTTGTGTGCACACCCTTTCGAGCACTCTAGAGCTCCATTTCACTAACAACCCCCACATTGAGTTTTGGTGTGGTTGAGCTAGAATTGTTGTTGGTCTCTAATGGGTAGGCAAAGTAGTGATGAGCCAATCATGCTTTCCTCCATTGCTTTGTTGCAAGAGAGGTTCAAGAGGTTGCAAAGAGTGAAGGAGATGAGAGAGGAGAGAGAGCTTTTGAAGATGTTCCCTGTCACAGAGAGGATCAAAGCAACAATTATTGATCATGATCATCATGACCAAGACTTGGGCTTTCCTATTGCACCATCACAAACTCAAAAAAACTCCCTCTTGTTTCAGCCAGAATCACGAAGAAAAGACGTCGTCGAGACCCCATTTTCGATGAATTCGTGGATGGCGATCGGCGGCGATAGAGGAGAGGTTGATACATCTCTTCATCTTTGAACAAAGATCCTAGCTAGTTAGCTCCTAGAGTTTTGTTTCTCTATGTTATCATATGTTCACCTCTTTAGTTTGTAAAAAAAAAGAGTTTGGACTTGGGATTTGATGAGTGTTGGTGTAATCTAATATTCTTAACAAGGTTGGCAATTATATTGGTTGTTGTTTTTTTTGGTTCCTAGTGAACATATCTTTTGTAGAATGGATTGTATGGCCTTAAAATTTAGTTGGAGACACTTATATAATGATGCTCCTCTTAAATTTGAAGGGTATAGAGTTATTGGATCATGAATGAATTCTTTGGTAATCAACTAGTTCAATTTAATCCATCAATCAATCATATCACCAGTTGATCAACTGCTTGTTTTGATCTATCTATAAAAGAAAATGAATATATATCAAGTCATACAAGATCTCGGTTCATAACACGTGGGTCGATGACGTATGAGCGTGGTCCAATATATTTGAAGGTGTAACTTACCGGTTGTCATTCTAGTATTTTCCTTTTAAAAAAAAAGAGAGAATCTCGAGTAGACTTAAATCCATAACCGTCTAATCAAAAGGTGAGTTCTCAATGGTAAAACTTATCGTGTGAATATATATCGAGCCTTTTTGGTATTGAGATTGCTCATACTTATTTTTAAAAGTTGCATTAATTAAATAATATTTACATCATTTTACGCTTCTATAATATTTTTGTGATTGATTGATGTTACACTAACATGAAGTTTATAACTTTTTGTAACTACTATTGCATTCACTTTCAAAATAATTTACATACTTTTTTTTTTTTTTTTTACAAGTACTTTATCTCCTAAGTGAAATCATTAATTTATCTCCAAATATATTTCCTATTGTATAATTTGTATTCTCTGTTTAACTAATACAGGCCCATTTCCTATCTCCACCGTCGATATCTCCCACGTGCCAATCTCACCAATCACAGTACCCAATGCACCACGTGTCCCTTATCAACAACCCAATAAAGAGAGCTGCTCATAAAACCCCAACTTCACACTTACTTGTATACACAGTCAAAACTAGGGTTTACACAAGGCGCCACCACCATCACTGCTCATCATCTCCATCAAAAATGTCGTCAATGCAACTCTCCCCATCGTTTTCTTCATCTTCATCTGCAATTTCGGCCAAAAGAGCTTCAATTCGAGGTTTGAATCCGAAAATCCCCATAAAGATTTGATCTTTTTTGTTCTCAATGTTCATACACACAAAAAGATTGGATTTTGGGGCTCATTTTGGTTTGCCCAATTCGTTGTAGGACTTTTAGGGCTTCAATTGCGTTGAAGAGAAGTGGGGTTTGCAATGCGTTGCAACACCCGAGCAGACTGGTATGATTTAGGTTTTCTGGCTTTGTTTGGTGAAAAATTGGGGTTTTTTGTGTGGAGAATGTTGTTTTGATTGTGTTTTTGTGCGTAGTGTATACGACGAAGGTTGCGCGCAATGAGAACTTGGCGAAACTTCAAGCTGGGTATTTGTTTCCAGAGGTTGGTTCATTGGTTTTGAGTGTGTTCTCTTAAATATGTTGATTAGTAATGGGAATGCTTGACAATGGCAATGTCGATATCGAGAATTCCGGGTGCCCCTTGTTTTGTACTATTTTAAATTTGGTTAGTCTGATTGATGCTTACTTTACAATAGTGTGATGCAATCCATGATAGGAAATTCGATCTGAGGAGTTTGACGGCGGGTCCGAATTAAGGTGCATTTTGCGACAGGAGCGCATGATAAAAATGTGTGTTATGTGTTCGCGATATTAAATGTGTCTAAGTTTGGACCTGCTGTTGAACTTCCATTCATTGATTGTATCATAATGTAACATTAATGACAGTGATGCTTTATTGCGTTGCTGCGGTTAGCTAAATGGGATTGTCTTTCAGATTAGTTATGTTCATCTCTTAAATCATGATTCTCAGAGTCAAATAATGATTGTAGTAGTATCCGTGCCAGCGGCTCTAAGTGTTGTCTTTTTATTTTAAGGAAGAATGTAAATAACTGGTTCTCTTATGATAAGTCTGCGGTGAGCTTCACATGTGGTCAATGCGTTATTGCTCTTTTTTCTTTTTCTCTTGTGCCAGATTGCTAGAAGGAGAGGAGCGCACTTGCTAAAGTACCCTGATGCACAAGTGATAAGCCTTGGAATTGGTGACACGACCGAGCCAATTCCTGATGTTATAACATCTGCTATGGCAGAGGTGATGCTTTCTTCTTTAGAATGAACATTTGTCTTGCATTTAGTTGCACCGCTTGTAGAAACTTGTTTTTCCATGTGAAAATATAGCCATATGGCTCTATACCATTGATGGAATGATTTTATTTGCAGCAACTTTCTTCATCCTTCTAATTTATGAACTCATTCAGCTTGCATTTGGTTTGTGTTGTTCGGTTTAATTTCAAAAACCCATGGTTGTGATGATTCATTATGCTGATACTTATTGATTTTTTTATCCATATTTGAATTAAGTCCATCTATACTTGTAAACTGCCGTTGTACAATTTTGTTGCTTATCCATTTTTTTAACTCTTCACAGAGGGCACGGGCATTGTCCACATTGGAGGGTTACAGTGGCTATGGTGCTGAACAAGGTGAAAATGTATGTATCTTTCACTTTTATTTTTTCAATTAATTTACTCTTTCTTGGGGACACAGTCTTTAATTTACAAATGTTGTAAGATCATCTGTGATTCTCAGTCGTCTTAGAGCTATCCATTTCTATTTTAGATGCCTTCTAGGCTCTGTGCCACTGATATTCTTTCTCTTATCTTTGCCTCTTTGGCCTAATAAATTTGTTCTCTTTTTTTTGTGTGTTTCATTTCTCTATTTATTATCAAAATGATTGTATCATGATGAGTTAATGCTTTCTTTTGATTTCTTTCTTTTTAAGATCAATGATACATTTGATGAAATTGTGATAATTTGGCTTGGACCTTGAACACTATTGTTTATACTGGTCTGGAAAGTCGAGGATAATATACATCGATTATTGATGCAGAAATTGAGGGCTGCAATAGCATCGACATTTTACAAGGGCCTTGGCATAGAGGAGACTGATGTGTTTGTGTCAGATGGCGCAAAGTGTGACATTACTCGTCTTCAGGTTTGATTTTATTTCGTTAGAAGTTGTTATCAATTTTAAATTTTATTAGATCCTTTCCTTGTTTTGATTCATTTTAAAATGTGTGACAATCTTTTCCCTTGACCAATCTATTTTTTTCATGTAAATTCATCATTAAATTCTCAGTGTTTTGTTGCTTCACTTGATGTTTGATGCTTGAGCCTTGGTCACACTTATTGCATCTCGGCTGAAGAAAATACTACCCCTAACATCTCTTCACATTTGTGTCAGATTCTTTTCGGGTCAAACGTGACCATGGCAGTGCAAGATCCATCATATCCGGTACGTACTTTCAATTCGTCTATTCTTACCTCTTATAAACCTCTTTTTATCCTCAAGTTTTATTTTTAACATTTTATTTATAGGCATATGTGGACTCGAGTGTTATCATGGGCCAAACTGGTCAGTTTCAGAAAGATGTCGAGAAGTTTGGAAATATTGAGTACATGAGATGCAATCCAGAGAATAGGTTCTTTCCTGATTTATCTTCAACAGCTAAAACAGATATAATATTTTTCTGTTCACCAAACAATCCAACGGGTGCAACTGCAACCAGAGAGCAACTAACTCAGCTGGTGCAGTTTGCTAAAAGAAATGGATCGATCATAGTCTATGATTCAGCATATGCCATGTATATCTCAGACGACAGCCCGCGATCCATCTTTGAAATTCCGGGAGCAAAAGAGGTTAGTCTGAAGTTAGTTGCACTTTATCTTTTTCTCCTTCGTAGTGAGTTCCCACAATGGTTCATCGAATTTGGAAGGAAATCGACCTATACTTTCTGCTGATTGCCAACTCTACTTACCTGGGTTTATTATACACATAGCTTTCTTTGGTCCCATAATTGCTGGAGGCTTGTATACCTATTCTTTCTGCCACCGTCGTCCATGAATTGAATGTGTGGTATTCGTTCAGCTAGATTGAGATTCTGAATTAACATTCAAGTGACACCTTAGTAATTAGTTGATTTGATCAAGGGAAGATTATGAGGAATATCCACCCTTTGAGGAGCATCCTTGAAATTAGTGATCTGTTTGTGCAGGTTGCGATTGAGACATCGTCTTTTTCCAAGTATGCTGGGTTTACCGGAGTCCGTCTTGGATGGACTGCAGTTCCTAAAGACCTGCTGTACTCGGATGGATTTCCTGTAGCCAAAGACTTCAACCGCATATTTTGCACGTGCTTCAATGGTGCATCCAACATTTGCCAAGCTGGAGGACTAGCTTGCCTTTCTCCTGAGGGCCTCAGTGTAAGTTACTGTTGTTCAAGACTCGTAATTGTCTAATTGTCGACAAATTATTTAGTGCTCAGAACTGAAAAATATTCTTCTATGCGTTTCAGGCCATGCAGGATGTGATTGGTTTCTACAAGGAGAACACCCAAATAATTGTTGACACATTCAATTCGCTTGGTTTCAAAGTCTACGGAGGAAAAAATGCACCCTATGTGTGGGTTCACTTCCCTGGTCGAAGCTCATGGGATGTGTTTGCGGAAATCCTTGAGAAAACCCATGTGGTTACGACTCCAGGAAGTGGATTTGGCCCGGGCGGCGAAGGTTTCATCCGGGTTAGTGCCTTCGGTCATAGAGAGAATGTATTAGAAGCCTGTAGAAGATTCAAGCAGCTTTACAAGTGAGCCGGAGCCTGAAAAGTGTACCAACTGATTTCTTCAACTTCTATTTATTTATCCTATGTTCTCCTTGGGGGGATCCTTGAGTTTCTTAAACCGGGAATTGCGTTTTTGATATCATGTTCCATTGATGTAGTGGTTCCTCTTCTTTATCATTGTAGCGTCGGTGGAATTTCCTCTTAATTTGAAATATTGTCGTGGACTGGTCGAGTCGAATTGGAATTTGTACATTGCATTTGATAATGATTGGATGCTAAATCCTTTTTTTTTTTTTTCCATTTGATTCCCACGGCTGCATGAAATATTATATTCTCTCTAACTTCAATTCTTTTAAGGGAGGTTCCATTGCAGATGAACTGAAAGCCAGTGCCTCTTTTTTTTTTTTTCTTACTGTTCTAAACACCTTCACTTTAACACAATCACACAAGCTTGACTACGGTAAGTTATTTCTTCTTGGTGCTATTAAAGTAATAATGTGATTGACTATTTACTTAACTGTGCAATTGCAGATGCTTGTGTTGTTTCTTAGCTAATTACTACTATTTCTTCCTTTTTTTTTTTTGGTCTAGACCACCTGATATCTGACTTAACTGACTACTCTGAGCTCGAGCCGGGTTGGTTCGCGAAGGGGTAAAGCTCTTCCAAAAGAGGTTTCTGCGTTCGTGAAGTCTCAAACTGAGACGTCCTCTTAAGCTGTTGGATTGCTAAACTGCTCCAACTCACCAGCCGTTGGTAATTACTAATATTTCTTTGCTCCAAGTTCACAGTTCGTGCATTAATCGAGCGGAGTGGTGAAGCTTGATATATACAACCGGCTTTAACTAATTTGGAATCGAGGCTTTGTTAGCAATTGATGATTTGCAGGAAAAGCAGATATACTAATATTTCAGCCCTGAAGTGGCACTTGATAATAGTACATTTTTGCTTACTAATAGTGTACATTCTTTAAATCCACAACAAACAGGAGTGATCAAACAGCACAAGCCGGATCTTCATTTCTGGTGAGAACTCTTGAATCACATTCATTTTCCAGGGACAAAGTTTGTGGCATAAGCCCATGCATTGTTGTTAACAGGGTCAGCGAGGTGGTCGTAGAGGTTTTCGATGGGACCTTTGCCGGTGACAATGGCCTGAACGAAGAATCCAAACATGGAGAACATAGCAAGGCGCCCGTTCTTGAGCTCCTTCACCTTCAACTCGGCGAATGCCTCTGGGTCGTCGGCCAAGCCAAGAGGGTCGAATGAGCCACCAGGGTAGACTTTGTCAAGGCCTTCTCCGAGGGGGCCTCCTCCAACTCTGTACCCCTCAATCAACCCCATGAGAACCACTTGACTTGCCCAGATAGCAAGGATGCTTTGAGCATGAATCAAGTTGGGGTTGCCCAAGTAGTCTAGTCCACCTTCAGAGAAGATCTGAGAGCCTGCCTTGAACCACACTGCTTCGCCGAATGTGACACCATTCTTAGAAAGGATTTCGGGGAAGACGCATCCGAGGGCGCCAAGCATTGCCCATCTGCTGTGGATCACTTCAAGCTCCCGGTTCTTCGCGAAGGTCTCGGGGTCTGCTGACAACCCTGCAGTGTCCCACCCGTAGTCACCGGGGAATTCTCCGGTCAGGTATGATGGAGTTTGCTCGGAGAACGGGCCCAAGTACTTTGGGCGGTCAGGACCATACCTATTTGTCAGAATCAAGTTCAAAAATTAGTTAAGGTCAGCTACATGGATCAAACTCTTTTATATCGCGTACAAAAAAATGATTTATTGCATGACTTGAAAACTATAGCTGTTAAGTAGAGGCCTAACTATCTATGTAATATGTATTGCATTGAATTGGTTACTTACCAGATGCTTTGAGGCGCGCTCTTCACGGTTCTACGCATGGAGAAGCGGCCGCTGGAGGGGCCGACCTTGCGGACAAGCTCATTCTGCTGCTTCAAGGCAGTTTGGCCTGCCAATGTTGAGTACTGGAGGCCTGAGGTTGCCATGGAAGAAGTTGTGGTGTGTAAGGTTTGTTGTTGAGAGAGTGAATGAAAGAATGCAATGTATGTTGTAAGAAGAGATGGAGAGTGACTTGTTTTTATAGAAGAGGTGGAGATTAGTGTGGATGAGATTTTGAGGAAATCTCCAAGTCATCAAAATTCTATTGGTGCTGATAAAATATGTGGATATCTAATGTGATTTCATGGGAACCACTAACAGGCTAGAATTTTGCCACGTGGACTCCAAAATCTATTGGTGAGACCCACTTTGTAGCTTGGATTTCTTCATGAGAGAGGTGTTTTCAAGAACTTGTGGTTTTAAAAGAAGCTGTTACTCTTCTCATAATTCAACTGCTTTCCTTTTCTTAAAGAAATATGTGATTATAATCATGTTAAGGGGAGCAATATACGACTCCTAGACTCCTAGCTAAATGAAAAGCAAAGCAAAGTTCAATGTATTTTCTTCTCTAGAAAGTTTTCGATTTAGACCCTAATAATTGAGTTGACTGGTAGAAATTCAATACCCCTGAACCAAAGATTTAAAGTTTGAGCTATCGATATAGAAAGAGCATGTTGGGAAATTTCGTCCCTATTGAAGCTGAAAAAAGTTGATTCGAACTAGTTAAGTCAATAGATCCTAATTGCTAAATGAGAAACACCCAAAAAAGATAAGAAAGAATGCCTTGCACTCTTGCATGCTTTACATAAAATCTGAAACACTATCTTCAAATAAGTAGAGTTCAGTCTGCGTTTAATCTTAACTGTCCATAATGATAATTGAATCACTTCACAATGTTCACATGGATCATGTGTTTCATGTCTCCATTCATTGTAACAACTAGTTCAACACTAATATTTTCTTTTGATGAGTGACCTTTTTAAGTACAAAAGCTATGTAGTTCAAAGATGACAAATGGTTCTATTTCTAGTTGAATGAATTGTTTCATGGTTTTCCCCTTGAAGAAACATTTTTACAGCACTTACATATTGCAGCAATTCATTCAACATGCAAGTCTACTCTCAAGTAAGCAAGCCTAATTAGAGAGAAACAAATGAGACTAAAATACTAAATCAATGCGGTTTGCGCTTTGGAATTGATTTATGGCGAACAGAAACGCCTTATTCAGTTGTCTGCATGCAACCCTTCTGAAATCACCATCCTTCCTTCAAAATCCTTTCTTTCTCAAGAATGTACTTTCCTTCTTTGTATTTCTGATCTTCGACATACGCTTTCTCCTGCAATAACAATCACACCAATCAGAGATTCAGAATCGCTACTTGATTTTTAAGTGGCGTTAAGTTTCTTTTTTGTTCTTGTTTGTTCGCATGGTTCTGCGTCAAGGTGCGGTCTTTGGGGTACATTAACAAGGAAGAGAAATAAAAACCTTGATAAATTATGAAGTAGTCAAATTATATATTCTAAAACTTGGTAATACCGCAGTTGTACTATCAAGACGTATTAACAAACAAAAAGCGACCTCGTATTTCTAATACTATTAATGAACTACACAAACCTATCAAAGTGAAGTGACAATTTTTTTGGGCCTAATGATAAAAAAATATCCAAACCTTTGGAATTTATCAATTGTATCCTAACCTTTTTGATTTACTATCAATTCTATCCTTCAATTAATTTGAGGCAACCTTCTAACTTTTCTTTTCACGACCATCCCCTTAAATCAATTTATATCAAAATCTTTCAAGTCTCATGCTTAAATTAAGTTTATAAAGACTCGCAAGAATAATCATTTATAATCAATGATTCATTAATACTCTAGTTCAAATTTAGTTATTTATAGATCATCGAAGATTCAAAGGTAACTTAAATCATGTGTATATAGATATGAAAATGATATATAAAACTAATTAGAAAGTTCCTCATAGTTGCTTAATTAATTTGGTAAGAGAACTATATGCTTAGATTACATACGTTTGTGATTGAGTTATATATATATATATACAAATGTCAAAAATTATGTGTTTTACATACATTAATACATATTTATCATGAATATTGAGCTCTAATGCATAATAAATCCTTAAAGTGTGTGAGGAAAAAGTTAAAGAAAATAATGTGTTGACACATATTATGAATAAAAAAAAGACTCAAATTAGTTGAGGATTAAATTGATACTAAATCGAAAAGGTTAGGAAAAAAATTGATAAAGTCCATAGGTTAGGATAGAATTGATACTACTTATAAAGGTTAAGATATTTTTGATAATTAGACCTTTTTTTATCCATTCAATTGTTACATAGTTGTTGAATCTGTTAGACAGTTATCAAGATGTTCACATGCACACCTAGATACATCATCAAGTGGACTCCAAGAAGTCCTAGCAAAGGTGTCAAGAGAAAAATGAGTTATATAACTGTGGATCGTTAGGAGTATATCTTCAAAATACAATCAAGAAATCTATTTTAGGTTCAGTATAGGGGAAAGAAGAAAACATAGATAATGCCAATGTTGACTTACATATCTCCAACCCAACATTTGCTGGCACGAGCTGCAGTAAACATCATTCACTACGTGCGGTCCACTATTGAGATAACGATCTTCATTGGGTCCATGAAAAATGTTGACACTGAAAACTCGTGTTAGTAACATAAATCAAGATCTACAACAACAACAACAACAACATAGCCTCAGTCCCAAATTAACTGGGGTCGGCTACATGGATCAAACTTTTCCATTGTGCTCGATTAAGTGCAATTGATGGTGAGCTTTGCAAACCATTCAAATCTCTCTTAATTAATGCATCCCATGTTAACTTTGGTCTGCCCCTACCTCGTCGAATTTCTACAATTTCTATTGAGTCAAGTTTTCTAGTTGGGGCATTTGTAGGTCGTCTTTGCGGGTGACCAAACCATCACAACCGCCCTTCCCTAATCTTTGTATCAATTGGTGCTACTCCTACTTGTCTTTGAATTTCTATATTTCTTATTCTATCTTTACGAGTTTTATATCAAGATCTACAGTCCAAAAATCGATTTTTACCATTTAGTGAAGTAACATAAGTCACTAATAGAAAACTGAGAAATATTTGGCTGTTAAGTAACAAGATGGGAACTGTTCCAAGAAAAATATAACAAGACAGAATGCCTACGCCATTGCAAACCATCAAATTTATTCATTCCAAACATCCATCCGGTTAAAACATTTAAAACGAGGTGTCCAACACGTAAGCAGTTTCTATTTAGTCCTTGCTCTCTTTCTTAATCTTAACTACAAAAGCATGAATTCCCCTGGTCATTGGACTGAAATCGATAGTTTAAGAACAAAAAGAAATAGGCTATTGCATGAGGTAGCTCCTAGGTATATAAAATTATAAAGTACTAAGTTATTTCTGCAGCTTTTACCATGAAGATGCATGCCATATGATAGAAGTCCCAAAATAAACTATAAATATAACAGTGCAGTAAGAGCAAAAACCGGGAGCTTAGCGACACAACTTTAGAGCTCCAAAAACATCCGAATCTAACACAGCTAATAAGAAAGATTCTTATATGTACAATCCTAACTGACTAGTGACTAGAATGATCTTAAGTTTATTTAAGACTAAAACATCTATAGAGACTGAGAAGTTTAATTAAACCTCGAACTAAAGCAAATTGATGAAAAACCAGTCACAAAGGAATAGTGCCAATTCAGAGATGAGTGCATTATTTGAGACATTCTAACCACAAAAGCCTAATACGCATCAACTTAAGACCAGCTGACAACTACTTATTTATTTTTGGAAAATATAGGACATTGACGCTGAGCATGGATAATGACTAGATTTGAATGTTATCAACAAACACCACAAGCCAAGGGGTGTAAGGCCATCTCAATATACTAGTAAAGCACCGCTGATGCTGATTCAAATCATTCACACAAAAAGAGCTCATGTTTATAGCTTATAAAAGCTTCATCACAACTCCAACATGACACAAGAATAAGACAATAGCAATTCGTTTGAAATGCCTACAATATATATCATAAGATATGGAACCAAGTTAATATACATCATAAGATATGGAACCAAGTTCTTAATCAGTACGAACCGGAACCGAAACAAGGCAACATCACATTACATCATTAGGAGGAAGAGGAGGCTTTCTATTTCTACTTGAACAAGGCTTGTACAAAAGCCTCCATTGCTTTATTAGATATTCAGAGACATCTCCATCTTTCCAATTCCATTCAACAACAACAACAACATAAGCCTAAATCTCAAAATAGTTAGGGTTAGCTACATGGATCGAACTCTTCTATTGTGCTCAATTTAGAGCACATAATGGCGTGCTTTTCCAATCTTTTAAATCCTTCCCAATCAAGGTGTCCCAAGTTAGCTTAGGTCTACCTCTACATCGTTTAATTTCTTCAGTTTCTATTGAGTCGAGTTTTCTATTGAATCCTACGATAGCACTAAAAACCAAAATTCTAACAGTAGATAAACTGAGAAACCAAGAAATATCTATCTCTTGTGCTCAAGACAACAAAAACAACAAGGCCTCAATCCCAAATTAATTGAGGTCGGCTATATGGATCAACATCTTCAATTGCACTCGATTTATTGCACTTAATGGTGTGCTTTCCAAATCCCTTAAATTGGGTCTCCTACATGTGATTAGGAAGGCTTAATCATTGTGTTCCAAGTTAACTTTGATCTACCCCTACATCATTGAGTTTCTTCAGTTTCTATTGAGTCAAGTTTTCTCACCGGGGCATTCGTAGGCCGTAAAATACAGAAATCAAGGGTACCCATTAATCCTCCAAACAATCAGAACAACAAAAACAAAACCAATCAAATTGAAACAAATTGCCAAGAACTCACACAGTCCCAAACAGATATGCCCTCCCATACCGACCCTGAAAATCCTTTGAAATAATCTGCTCATAATCCGCCAAATCAACCTTGCAGCATTTGCATTTGAACACCTTCTCACTAGCCAACGATTCAATGAACAACCTACCCATGATGATCTTCCCACCCAGAACCAAAAGCCCCTAAAAAGAATTCCACAAACAATCAACACCCATTTCACAGATTCTATCAATCTTTCACAAACAACAAGAATTTAAGAAATCACAACTTACCGGGTGTTTCAAGAAACCAAAACTCCAAAACCTTTGTTGATTAAAAAAAAACCCAATTGGGAGAGAGAGAACTGAATTGGTGATTGAAGAAACTTGTGAGGGAATCAGAAGGAGGGATCAAAAGGGTAGAGAGATTATGGAGAGAAATCAAGGAGTTCGTAATCAAAATCCAAAATTTCGGCGAAGCGACGAAAGTTTCTTGGAATTTCAATCTGAGGTGATGAACATGAAAAGCTCTGTAAATGGTAAGTACGTAATTTTTGGATCTAACAAGGGTTAATTTGGGAAACTAATTTGTATTGGTGTGACAATAGACTGCTCAATTTGAAGACCCACTTTAGCATAAATGTTGACCACATTTTTATTTTATTTTTCTAACTTTTGCGCGGTTCAACTAATACTATAAAAGTTAGTAAGACGCCTCAATTACAGAACTCAAATAAACTAAAAAAATATAATGTAATTACTAACAATCAAAACCGTAAAATTTGCTTCAATCAGAGCTTTAGAGCTCTTTTCTTTGTTACTGAACCACACTAGTTAAAAACTTTTTTTATTACAAATGTTGACCATATGAATCCATCATACGATCATGATGAAATTGCAACCTAACTTTTCTCATGTAAATTAAGATATCTATAAAGTGGACCCAACTAATTAAAAATTGAGGCTTTGTTTTTTGTTGTTTTTTTGTCGATGTGACGTCAAAGGATGATTCAACCAATATAACAATAATGAAAAGAGTCGGTCTTAAGGATCTATTGTATTTTCTTACAACTATAATATCCAAACTTTCGATTTTTTTTTTACTAATCTCATGAAGGGTAGTTCGATTTAATGCTTTAAGATACGATGAAGCTATCAAATACCACAACTTAAACACTATTGCAACTCGACCTCATTCAACACCTTAGCACTCGCGCCTTTGCCACTCCACCACACCTGATGATTATCAACATCATTCAATTAAATGTTTTCATTCAGCTCGATTAATAATGCTTCAACCAAAAACAAAACAAGACAAACCATTGCTTCCATTGCATTGCAAGGTTTTCTACATCATAAGTTTCCAAAGTTAAAAGAGGAACTAGGTTTGATGAGGTTACTAGGAATAGAAGAGTTAAAACAGTATTTGATCATATTCACAATCACAGCAACTAACCATTGACCATGCCCATAAATTAGTACAACAGAAACTAAAGCTACAGAAATATATACTAAAGAGTCAGATGTGCCTGCACAGAACAAAACTGGGATCATCAAATGGTGGTATCTGACCTTCATCTCCAAGCACAAGATGACACCAATTTCCTATTCATCCAGCCAAGATACAAAGCTCCATCCCTCTCTTCCAATGTATAGAACTTGGAGTACTTCTCCATAAGAGTCTTGATTGTAGCATTGACGACGGAGCTCAATGGAAACGGCGTAAATCCAGCCATAAGGAACCTCGACTTCCACTTCCCGAGAAGCTCATGTCGTTCCACCCTGTCGGCTCCCTCGCAAGCTATGATATTGACAACGTCTCGGGCAAGGCAGTGCTGCTCAACATTGATCCTTTCCTTGTCGTCCCTTGGGAGGGTAACATCGATCGACTCAAACATGGCTGTGTAGTAGTCGAGGGTCTCGATGAACCTAGGTAAGAATGGCGCAGTGTTTGTGTTAGATTCTTGCTCGACGAGGGTCACCACCTTAGGCGACAAGCTCTTCACCAGTCTTAATAAGCGATCTCGGTGGTTCTCAGTGCTCACGCTTTCGTCAGGCATGTGGTGCAGCACGAAAGGAAAATTCACCACGATAGCTTCCCCCCGCCGGACTGCAAGATTGCTAAGCTGAACGTCAGAACCAGACATGGCAGCAGAATGAAACTCAAAGGGAACGTTATGTGATTCGGCGAATTTTGCCAGCATTCGCCCAACGATGTCAAGTCCACCACCTCGGGCATGGGTTGATTGGCTATCGTCTACACCAGTTATCCGCAAACATGGGGGGCCACCTGGGCGAGAAGCAAGAGCTTGGATGAGAGTGATCCACTGGCTACCCTGCGCGATCTGAAAGTCTATGATATGAATTCGACATTCGTCCTTCACAGCTTCTGCAATGGCACCATTAGCAGACATGTAACCGAATTTGAAGAACGGGCAAACATCGTAGAGGAGACGCATGTATGAGAGGAGTTCGGCGCTTGCAGGTTGTTTTAGTTCTTTGCATCTCAAAGACTTGTAGATCAAACTCCCAGAAGAGGCCAACCTCGCAACAAGCCCTTCCAACATGTAGGCACCCAACCTTTGCAATGGCTCCCCAGAGACCGACACCATCTTCCTCAACTCGGCAATCAAAGAGTTCGCCACCATTAGATTATTGTCTGAGACAGCTTCGGCGCAAGCAATTAGCACCGATTTTAAGTCGCCTCTATTGATCGCATCTGTCACTTGTTTCCACTTGTCTTGTTCTGATAGACCATGATGGGCGCCGCCATGAAAAGAACTGTCAATACCATCAAAAATATCAGATCCCAACATTTCTGTTTCCAATTCTCTTAGCTTGTTCCTAAAGTCATGGCAATTGTCCGTGACACAAGATGCACTCATAGGCGATCCATAAATGTTATGAGGGGAGCAATGCACATCGGACGGGTATGATTGATATTCTTGCTGTGATTGAGGGCTCCCGTTAGGTGAAAAACTAACAGTAGATGGAGAATTGTAGACTGCATAACCTTCCGTTGCTGATGACGAATCCAAGTTGCAAAATTGTTCGCTAGAAGCATGAGTAGGAACATGAAGTCCTTGGCTACTTTCATCTGAGGATAGGTAGTGATCCAAAGCCTCCAAAAGTTGAGAATCATTAGCGAAATATTGGAAGTTGGATTCTTGAACCGGCTGGCCGTATACATTGTGAGGCAACCCTGAACTTCCTTGTGCTTGAACTTGCATTGAAGAATAACCAACCATTTCATTAAAACCCTCCACCGGAAAGTTGGAGTAGTACTGATAGTCCTTACGAACAGAACCGCTCTCAGAATTTAGGCGAGAATTCATTTGATGATGTTTGCAACTTATGAATCCATCAAAAACCAATAACTACTCAAAAGCGCAGCGACAAATGGAACTGATAAAATGGCCAAACCACCTTGCCAATATTGCTGCAGGAACCCTTCAAAACTTAACTCCAAACTCTCACCAAACTATTCTTTTTCTCCAAATACTGACAGCTTTGATGAAATATACGGCAAAAATGCGACACGCCCTGCAGAACGTGATGAATAAAATCAGCAATTCAGCTAACATAATAATCTTGTAAACACAATAATCCAGTCCAATCATCTTCGGTTCCAGGTATATATGATCACCCACCATTATAAACTTATAGCTACCGTTTAACAACAAGAAACTATCAAGCAAACAAATAAGAGATGAAAGAAGAACAAGCTCAAACAAAAAAGACGGTTAGTTAGCGACTTAACATAATTCGACTGCTTAGGTTAGGATATTCGAGTTGGTCTACAAGCTGTACAAAATGTAAGTTAGGCCTCAGATATTCAGATTAGCCCTACACAGGCATACTGACCATAGAAAGTCCAGCAATGCCTTATCAAGGCTTGTCTAGACAATAGACATTATCATTTAAAGTGAGGTTTCATTCAAAGAATTGCAACATATATGGTGACAAAAAAATGTAACTTTTTATAACAAATCACATGGCATGCCAACCTCAAACCCTAGCTAAATATGGTAAAACAGAAAAAAGTTCACATAAGCAATTGTAACACCTAAAATCTTGAATCATAACTAGGAACAAAATTTTGATTTTTGCATCTAAAAGCATCACAAAAAGATCCTCACAAGAACTAAGCTTCCATTAACCATTATTGAAGATGATGATGAATAAGAATTGCAAATCAAACACTCAAAGAAAAACCCTTTAAAAATCTCAAATTCAACAACCAAATTAGGCATCAAAAGGGTAAAAAAAAAAAAAGGAAATCAAACCAAACACAAAAACCAAAACCCATTTGCACAAACCATGTATACATCAAACAAAACCACAATCCACCCATCAAAACAGAAACTAAGACAACAAAACCCATGATTAAACCAACAAAAGACTAAATTTTTCATCAAAATCAGTGAAGGGGCTGACATACCTACAAGGGTAGTTGCAAATTCAATGATTTAGTATCCAATAAGGCCTCAGATTGATTGTAATCACAGCAACTATGCCTCAGCTTTAACAAAGAAAAACAAAACAGCCAACTTTTATTTTGTAACACAAAATGATAATAAACTAGACAACTCAACTGCCATTTTATATCATCTTTAAGAAAGTACAACACTGCCCTTGTTGTTTCTTTGAAGGTTCTTCTTAAAGACAACATGGACACACATGTTGTGGAATGACAGAATTGCCCCTGCTTCAGGACAAGAACACAGGCCAAATTCTAGCATGTGAAGCAAATTCTAGTCTTCTAGATAAAAATCAAGTCAAATCTTTTTGGTTATTAGAATAGAAAATCTTTGAAAATTTTAGTTGAGAATTTTTATTTTTTTTTCGTAGTGATACTTATTTGGAAATTCAAACATTCCTTTAGAATTAAGTCAAACTTTTTTTATTTTTTTGTTGATATCTCATTTATCTCACAAAGGTGCTTTAGCAATTATTAAGTCAAATTATAACAAGTTAATTTGTGTGATTATGATTTGATAGTTATTAATATGAGGTTCGAGCTGTACTAATTAAGAAAGTTAATCTTGAACGACAAACAAATAACAACCTAAAAATAGAATGACTTTTTTAATTTGATTTAAATGCATTAATATGAGTATAATTCGACGAGTCATATATAATTTACTAACTGCTATAATCAAATTGTCGAGATTATTTTTATAAGTTAAAGCTTGAATTTGAAAATAAAGGCAAGCTCTAAAACTCGAAACAACATAGAAGAATTTCTTCAACTGCATTAACTAAAGCAGAGTAGAAACATCACCCGTGCGTGTTCTCAATTCCAATTAATTTAAAAACAAGGTTTTGTTTGCCGTTTAAAAATCAATTCATCACTTACTTAGTTGCCCCCTTAATGAGGTAGTTGTCCCTATTTTAATTATGCAATATAGTATCTATTCTATTTCTATTTCAGTCGTTGAAATGTAGTAGATCAGCTTACCCTTTTGAATTAGGAACAAAAAAAAAAAAAAAAAAAGAAAAAAATCATGTAGGCGAAAGAGTAAATGATGAGAAGTGAGAGGGGCAAATTGGTGATGAGAAAAGGAGTGGAGCACGTGCAAGACAGTGCACCGCGTCGATGGTGCGAGTAAAGCTGAGCCTCAAAAACAAAAGATGCGAACAATTGTACGTCTCCTCGAACCATCGCTCCATGCCCTTCTAAGAAACACCACAAAACAAAATAACTTGTAAATATGAATCAAAGATTTTTTATTTTTATTTTTTGCATTAATTAGATTGGGGAATGGGCATGTGGTGGTTTGGACACCTTCAAAGATAATCTATGGATGTCTCCATTAGAAACTTGACGAGGTAAAGATAGATCGAAGTTAATTTGAGACACGTTATGTAGAGGGATTTAAATGATTCGAAAAGAATCAAGAGTGATGGACGAGTTTAATTTATGCAGTTGCCACAATTAATTTGAGATTAAGGTTGTTGTTGTTGTTGTTGTTGTTTTGATTATTAATTATAAATAAACATATAAATGTTAGACAACCCGGACGGATGTGGCCTAATGGTAAGGGCGAATATGGGGTGGTGTGGGTTAGGTCGTGGTTTCTCTTTTTGCAATCCCAGTCCCAGGGCTCATGGAACTAGTCAAGTAAAGTGTCTGGATACTCATAGTTAAGCAAAGTGTCTGGATACTCATAGTTACTAAAAAAAACATATAAATAACCAATTAAATGGTACAATGATTTGGTATGTGATTTGAAAGTAAGAGGTTATGAGTTCAAACTTTGATAGAAAAGCAAAAATTGTTTCTTTCCTATTAAAAAACATATAAATGGTAGATTTTTAGTTAATATTAATTAAATTCAAGCACTCCATCATGGATCTTGGTAGAGCAATTAAGGTTTACTAGAGATTCTGGTAGTTTTACCGACTCATCGAACCCGCTAGACTATCATACGCTCTATGTGCTTGTCGTGTTACACATGCCTAGATTATATATTGTTTATTATGCCAATTAATAATGTTTATCTACTGATGAGCGTAAGTTAGTTTGGAAATTGCTCCTTTTAAGCTTATTCTGAGCGTGTAATCGAGACAAAATTGTCTCTCAAGCAAGATGTTCGAAACTTCGACTTCGCCTATGCTTCGCTCATTTAAAATTTAGAATTAATTCGAGGAAATTAACTTCGACGATGGAAGTTTGACAAAAATTTATTGGTATACGAAAGGTTATGAAATTTATTTTAAATGCTAGAAAACTCAACTTTCTTCGTAGAGATGTCAGAAATATACTTAATCATACAACGATAATGCATAAAACTCATGTCACCGGAGGATATTCGAATTTTAAATATATTTTTATGATAGGCGAAGTTTCAATCGAAGTTTTAGTCAAGTTTTATTCAAATTTTGATTAAATTCCACGAAACATAACAATTTTACTTTATATTTTATTAAGTTCCATCGATTTTTTCGAAGTTAGGTCAAAGTTAGCTAAAGTTGAGTCGATTTTTTATAATTTTTCTACTGTTCTCTAAATTTTCGCTTCGCTCATCAAAATTAATAAACTTCGCACCCTCCTAGCTCTTGAGAGTAAGATTTAAAAAATCGATGATAAACTTCACCACAACTATAACGAAGTTTGTCGATTTTTAAACCTCGCTCTCAAGAGCTTGGACGGTTGCTCATTGCTCCTTTTCATTGTAGCTAAGAAAAAGGCATATATAACTATATATGACAATTCAATATGATGTCATCCACTCCATCATTATGCTCCCCTCGTGTGATCACTCGTCATCACCGACTTTTTAACGCGCATGAACGCTTTTAATCACATTGTTAATTAGTATTAAAGTTAAAATTAAGACAAATAGTAGTGTCATTATAAAATGATAATTAATACGTTGTTATATATTATGTTTGTGCATGCGGTCAGCCATGCAAGTGAATGTTTTCTATTATTTGTTCATCACCATATCTATCTTAAGAAATCACGTACGTCTTCATGTAACTATGATTTTAATTGGCCATCTCTATTAATTATTGCATGTATATGTTTGCTTAATTATCTTTGAATTTGGATTGTGATACTGTCTATTTCAGCTAAAATCGTCTTGGAGCCATCTTAGTTGACTAAATATATTATGATTAATCGTGCATATATCCTAGACTATTTCAAAAAATGTATTAAAAATATTTTTGACTTCTATATAAAAAAAAATTAATTAATGCACTTTTAATCATATAAGCACTAGCAAATAATGAAGCTTTAAATGAAATTACTGTTGCCCCGTGTGCATATATGTTACATGGTGCATGTCACACTTTAAGCTTTCAACTAATATTCACACGGACTCCTCATAAAACGAAAACAAGGGGCACAAAAGCACAAAAGACATCAAAGTGGAAGACTTGATTAATTCTTTTTAACTTTTTAGACTTACAAATTATATATCTGTGTATAAACAGCATTATGACCATCAGTGATGTTAGTGGTCTTTTCTTTAGTCACATTTTGGAGTCATCTTTATATGTTGGTAGGTTTAAAGGGTGTTCATGCATGGGCCCCCTATATATGTATATGTATGTCATCAATTTAAAACCATAGGAATTAATGGCATTAGGAACAATAATCTCTCTTTTTGGTTGGTTTAATTTATCATGAAAGTGAAAGCACTAGATAGGAATGTTGAGACAGGTCTAGGTGGTCTCTATTCTTCTTTTGATCCTTTATATAGATTGCTATATATATATATATTGAATTAATCAAGTGGACTGGCCTAGTCTACTAGTATGATCATATATGAACTAAGTTTTATCTTTTTGAATGGAAGATTATAGCTTGACACCACTTTGTTGTTAATTTCTTTTTTGGGGCTCTACCCTATCTAGCAACACCTATAAAGGTGAAAGTGAAACAAAGATGAGAAGATAAAAAAAAAGTTTGAAGACTTGGATGATGAATTCCTTCTTGAAGCCCTATCAAATATTAAAGATTGATTAGTTGTGTTTAAATGACATGGTGACTAGAGAAGTAAATGACACTTTACACACAAGTCACTTATGTATTGTCGGATACGCTTCGAACTACATTAAAATGTACGAAGGTCGTGAATTCGAATCTTCTACCTCTTGAATAAGATTACCTACATGTAAATTATATTTTCTTACAATGCATATTGAAATATGTGTTCTTGTCGCAAAACCTTGCTAAGATAGTAAGATGAGCACAAACAAATCGAGATTTGTGCATGCATATCATGATGTATCATCTAAAGGACCTTAACAATTGTTAATCATTGTGTTCAATTTAATGAACGAGATCCTCTACGAAACAAAATTAATTACAAAAATGACAATTGAGAATGATCCGAATGGTAAGGAACTCGATTCTTCTTAAGTAAGGTTTTGGTTTCGAGACTTGTAGCAAATTAGATTGTGATCAAGGTTTCAAACTGTAACGACCTTAAAAATAAAACTCGTGTCATGTGTCGTTTCAGGGTCGTACGTAGGACTCACTTGTCATGATACACATGTCCACATCTCGAGAGTCGACATCGATGTATGCTATTTTTATTTGATGCTTGTATTATTTAGTATACCAAAAGATTGAACAATTAAACTAATTAATTTCGAAAATGTGCGTGTAAGGTATACGTACGCGGGACATATCGATGTCGAGACGAGCGGAGGCGTACTCGAATTGCGTGCCGACGTGAGACCGACGTATTGGCTTATGAGGTAAGTCTAATGTGAGTTACATGTAAATTTATGTTGGTTTAATAAGTAGTTACTATTTATTTGTCATATGAGCTCTTATCTGGACGTCGTTTTGTATTATTAGATATACTTGTTTTGAAACACTGAGAGTTGGGTTTTTGAGAGATCTTGGACATGTATATCTTGTGTTTACTCTCCTCGCTGTTCATTGATGATGATATACACATTCGGGGTTTTCACACTCTAGGTTGTCTTAACTTGTGTGTCTTTGAGGTTTTTCATATAGTTTGAGGTTTAATTGCTTCCGTTATAACTATGATAACTCACTAAGTGATTAACTCAACTTTAATTGCTTGATAAATAGTAAATGGTAAATGAATGTTGACTAGGCTTACGTGAGTCGACAAGACGAGCTCGAGGGTCCACGTAAGTCTAGGCCATGCGGGGCCCAATTTAGGATTGTGAAACTGAGCCCGTCACACAGACCACCCTCATTTAAGCAATGTACGAACATGAATTAATCAGCAACGAGTAGTGGCATTAGATACTATGTGAAAAACAAAACAAAAAAGTACAAAGTTAACACTAATTAGAGATCCCTAATGTCAGACAAACCTAAATTAATAAACCACCAACCACCCTACACAAAACAAACCCTCGTCTACTCATGGGCGGACTGTGAGTCGAACTCGGAGTAGTCAGTTAGTTTAGATACCGAGTGATCAGCTCAACACTTCCAAGCAGAACAAGTGAACAACCTCCTACCCTTCCACCCCAAAAACAAAGCCCCATCAACCTCCTCAACCCTATACTCCTTAGAGTACCCCTCCAACAACCTCTCCACACACCCCTTAACCCCTACACTCAAAGGGCACCCCTTAAACCCTGCCATCCCAAACCTTGCCCTCCACTTCCCCAAAACCTCATGCCTCTCCACCCTCTCCTCCCCCTCACACCCCACAATGCTCACCACATCCCTAGCCAAACAATTCTGCTCCACATTGATCCTCTCCCTGCTCTCCCTCCCCGGCATCGCCGCCTCCACCGACTCGAACATCGCCGTGTAGAACTCTAGTGCCTCCTTGAATCTAGGCACAAATGATGATGTGTTTGTGTTGCTCTCTTGCTCAATGAGGGTCACAATTTTGGGGTTCAGTCCCCTCACCAGCCTTATCAACCTGTCTCTATGGTTCGCCGTCCCGACGCTCTCGTCGGGCATGTGGTGGAGTATGTAAGGGAAGTTCACTGCTATCGCCTCTCTGGGGCGTAATCCCAGCTTATTCAGATCGACTTCGCAGCCTGACATGGCTGCAGAATGGAATTCGAATGGGATTTTGCAGGACTTTGCGAGTTTCGCTAGTCTGCTTCCCACGATTTCCAAGCCCCCATTGCGGGCATAAGCCGATTGGGCATCGTCAACTCCTGTGATTCTTAGGAGTGGAGGGCCATTCGCGCGATTTGCGAGTGATTGGATGATGGGTATCCATTGGGAGCCTTGTGCAATTTGGAAGTCAATGATGTGTATGCAATGTGCTTGATGAATTGCCTCTAAGATGGCGGAGTTCGCCGATATATACGCAAACTTGTAATACGGGCATGCCTCGTAGAGGATCTGCATATAAGAGAGGAGTTTGGGGCCTGTTGGGATGTTGCATTTGAGAGATTTGTAGATGCAATTACCAGTTAAGTCGAGTCGCGCAATTAGGCCTTCTAGGAGATAAGCACTTAGTCTTTGAATAGGGTCTCCGGCGACCGAGACCATGGTTTTGAGCTCGGCGATCAACAAGTCGGAGACGAATAGATTGTTGTTTGCAATCGTTTCCGCGCAAGTGATCATCATTTCCTTCAAGTCCCTTCTTGATACCACCTCCATTACATGTTTCCACCTTTGATTCTCTGATGGGTCTTCTTGGTTTTGTCCTTCAAAGATGTCTAAGTTGTCTAAGAAGTCAAGTTGTCTGTGATGCTCAATGGTTGATCAGTTGGAGTAGTGACACTGAGTGGGCATGAATGAGATTCTTGGATGGTTGTGCTTCCATTGGTAGAGAAGCTAATAGTTGTCGACGGAGAGTTGTAAACCGAAGATGAATCAAGACCATAACTTTGTTGATTTTGTTGATCAGTGCACATGTAGTGATGATTCAAAGATGGGAAATTGTAGCAGTAAAAGTTGGAGTCTTGAATTGGCTGAAAGAGCACTGAATTTCCTTGTTTTTGTGGAGATTGCATTGAAGAGTAACTCATTTGCTGATACATGATAAGGGCCTTTGATGAATCTTTCTTCTTGTTGATGATTTTGTTTTATCATCGACGGAGCAACATATTACCTGCAAATTGAGAAGATTCAATCAAATCAACAAAACTTTAGTCTATATATGATGGTACTCAGAAACCCCCTTTTGTTTGAATTCAATTTCTTTTGGTGTTCAGGGAAGCTACTTATATATGTATATTAATAAATGGGGATCACAGGGAACAAAAGAAAAAATGAAAGTGACATGTAGAGATAGAAGTGCTTATTTTCTTCAGTCATTCATCTTTAAAGTCTTTATTATGACCTGATCAATGAAGGTGACCAGAATCTTCTCCACAAAGTGCTTGAAGGGCAAGATCAATTAATCCATGGATTAAATGATTTCTGTCTTTTAAATCCATGCTTTCCTTTATAGCATAAACACTAAGCCAACCGTTCCGAGTTGTTTGAGTCGAGACGTTTACAAGGGAGAGGCTTCCTAACATGATTTGTTTCGAATGCAAACTTATACTTGTTATTAACGGATATTTGGTATGGCTGGTGATCTCATCTACTCAACTCAACCGCTACTGATAAAAGTGTTTTGTTGCGCTTACGCAACAAGATATTTGTTAGTGCATGTTTAGAAGGTCAGTGGTGCCAAGAACATTGTATGAGGTTAGAGATTCCTGGTTGCCAAGAAAGGAAAGCTTTGTTTTGCAACAAAAGTAGGTTTGACAGCTTCTTAGCCTCACCTCACCTCACCTCACGTGTACAGATATGTTTCAAGAAATGTACACTTCAAAAGTCTTACTGAAAGTGAAAGAAAAGCAGTAAAATGTGAAACATTGAGAATATTTGAGTCTGCAAACTTTGTTGTATGTCTCATCTTTTTAGAAGCAAAGAGAGACTACAAAATAAAGGAAGATATGAAAAATTACTTTATCAGGTAAAACAGATATTGTATGTTAGCTCAGGCCGGCATATATCATGTATGAATTATGAAAGATGTTCCTACAGACGTGAAAAGTAACCGAGTCGCACTTAAAGTAATGCGCTTACTTGAAGACTATGAAACATTTCGAGATATGAGCACCTACACGTGGATTAGGATTCAATAGACATTTGACTACTGACGTGATTGAGACCTACAAGTTGTTTACTCGGTCTTTGTAAAGTTTCAAATTCAAAACTCTAGTTTTTCGAGCTAATAGGCAAAAGTAATCATAAACACTAGCACGCTATCAAATGAATAAATAAATAAATAGTGGTAGTAACCACTTGAAAGTTTCTCAAGGTAGTAACCACTTTTTTTTTTTTTTTTTTTTTATTGTCAAATAGGTAGCAACCACTTGAAGCCCTAAAAAAGTCAATCTATACATATTTTTTTCCTTTTTTAAACAAAAATAAAAAATAAAATCAGAATCAAATTGTTTTACAGAACAATCTTCTTAAATTCCCTCCCTCCCTTCTAGGCTCCTGTCACACCCCTAAAAGCGAGACCCGAATGGACTGGGCTGGGCAGTCGGTAACCTAGTAAATGACCAAGTTCCGGAGGACTTGGGTGGTTCCGTGGAGGTTAGATGTTGGACTTCGGAGGGTTGCAGCATGGCCTACGGTGATACGTGTGTGCAGTTGGGAAATTGCATGCGTGATGCAAGGAGGTGCCTAAGCGCGGGCTTAGGCACGGCGCAAAGTGGCGTCTAGGCGCGGGCCTAGGCGCAACGCCAAAAGCAGTACCAAGGTGTGACGCGGTCGTGCCTTAGTGCGAGACGCATGGGCGTGGAGCACGGGCACGCGCGCGGGATGCGGCACGCAGGAGCGCGTAAGGCAAGCACGCAGCGCGGAGCGCGGGCGTGCATGCGCGCAAGGCGCGGGTGAGCGCGTAGGACGCGTGAGCGCGCGGTCGTGCGCGCATAGGCGCGCGTACTCGGGCGGGCGAGCGCATGAACGCATGCGGACAGACGCGCGCATACGGTTGAGCGCCACATGGGATAGCGCTCGGGACGAGCGCGGGATTTTCCTTGGCACGGCGCCTTGGCACGGTGCCTTGGCACGCCTTGGCAGACCTAGGTATTCTTTGGCAGACTTAGGTACGATCCTTGGCACGGGCAAGGTTCGGACACATTTCCTCGGGCGCGGTGGTGCCTTAAGCATGAGCAAGACTTGGGCAAGGCGGACCTTAGCCCGAGTTGACAAATCTTGACCTGGGCGTTGACCCTGGTCAAAGTACGCTTGGTCTCACTTTGGGATGTTTTCTATTGGAGTGGAGGAAACGGCTTAACATCTACTATAAGGGGAGGTGGTCTCTCCTAGGGGTGGTGTGTGCACGGTAGCAAGATGGTCCCTCGAGCATGCCTTGGGCATCATGCCAAGGTAAGTCCCTCGAGCCCATGCTCCGATCACCCCGAGCCGGTGGGACTCGACGAGCCCCGGCTAGCACCGACGTGCCTGGGCGGACCGAGGCACAGTTGAGCGTTTCCTGTCCCGTAGAGAAACATGTACCACGAGGCGTGGGGAGATCAAATGGCAGAGTTATATGAGCAAGCAAGTAGTAGCGGTTACGAAAGGGCTCATTAACTACCTTGATCATGGGCATGACCAAGGCAAGTCCCGAGTTAGGTGGCTGGGCAATTAAGTGGTAGCGGTTACAAGTGGTGGTGGCTACAAATGTAACGGTTACAAATGGGAGAGCAGTTATGGTATTGCTCATTGATTACCTTGATCATGGGCATGATCAAGGCCCGTCCCGAAATTGTGGATGGTTTATATCCTAGTGGCAGCAAAGGGGGCGGACAGTTTGGTAACTGCCGCGCACATTAAGGAGGTGGTGTTTAATGTAGGCTTAATTGGTTTTGTAAGCTCGCCGAACCGGTGGGCTATAAAGCCGAGAGGCGAGGATGCTTGGGGGATCAGAGATCCATCGGGGTGATCAAGGATAAGGTATCCAGACATCCGAGAGGGATCAGTGCAGTGCGAAAATGCATATGGTTGCATGAGTAGATGCATAGTGTACCGAGAGTTGTAATTCCATAGAGAGCTAATAAACATTCCCTTGTTGTCCGGTGCATTGTTGTTCTTTGTTGCTTCTTTGTGTGAGTTAGTATTCCGCATTGCGCATTGGTTGTGCTGAGCTAGGGCGGTCCCTAGGCATCACAGGGCTAATTGAGTGCGAAAAATTCCTTAGGGAAAACCTCTCTCAATTGACCCCGTGACAGCTCCTACCTTACCCAAGCTAGTCTACAAGAATGTAATATCAAAAAAAAAAAAAAAAAAAAAACTAATGGTAGCCAATGAACATTCTAACTTGTGTTTGTGTTTTTTTGTGTGTACCACCTGGTATTTGGACTAACTAATTATTTCGGATTCAAGCCGTAGTTGGCCTATAAGGACTTTGGCTCTCCCTGGCGGAGGAAACTTCATACGTAAGTTCAAATATAAGACCGCTACTTAGGATCTTGAGGCCCCGAGTATTGAGCCACTCAAACCACTCGTCCACTAGTAATGTGCGTATGCACACGTTTTTTTTTTTAATTAGGTTTTTAATCTGATTTAAAGAAAAAAAAAGCTAAATAAGATATGGTTCCATAATAAAATTGGTTAAGGTAGTTCAACACCTAATCCTCTCAAGTAGAAATCTCGATTTCGGACCCTACAAAAAGAGCCGCTTCTTGGTTAAAATCTCGAACCCCTATTTAAATCGATTTAGAGGCACATGGGGTCAGGCTGGGCCAACAATTAATCCAGTTTAAATCAATCACTTTTTTAACCAAAAAAAAACTCAAAAATCTGAAAAAAAAAAAAAAAAAACTTTGAAGGCACTTCCAAATGATCTAATAAGAACCTCCAAAAATGCTCTCTCAAACTTGTATGCATGGATAAGATTCTTATAAAAAGCAGAAGAAAAACCATTAATTTTCAACCAAAGATGCATGAACCAAACAGTTAATTAACCAATCCCCAAAAACACCTTCTCAAGTGTAAATAAATATAGTTTTTGCTGAAAAACAAAGCATTATTACAAGAGAGAGAATCCCAAACACAAGAAACAGAGTTGATTAGGAGAGCAATTAAGGAAGAACATTAGGAGTTTAGTTTGTGTTTAGAGAAGATAAACTGACATACCTACTTAGAAGATCTCCAACAAATTCAGAGCCTACATGGCTAGCTTTGTTTCCAACCTTGTAGAGTAGTAGAATAGGTCTTGAATGTTTGACTGTTCAAGCTACAGTAGATGACATATAAACTTTCTCTATTCACAAATGCCCCTACTCACTTCTATATATTACAATCATGTCCCTAAGATTCCATCTAGATCCTCTCCTTGCACTTGGGGTTTGGATATTATTATTATTAATAGGGTTATCCACTTGTACAGTAACCCCATTTTATCCATTAAATTATTTATTAAAAATAAACTAAACATATAGAGAGTACTTAATTAGCAAAAAATGATTATGGATCATAATAATAAAAATGACTATTTTCTCGAAAATTAGAAGATAATAACGTTTAACGTTATCCGCATTTTAACAAGATTAAATTGAGGTGAATATAATACTTGATTTGTATAGTCGATCTCAACTAATTAGAAAATTAAGTCTATTATTTATTATTGTAAATATTATTACTTCGTGTTTCTCAAAAGTGAAATTCTTACTACATTGCATTATTAAGCGATTTAATAATATTTTATGAAATGTGATAAAGTTATTCATCTATTGAAAATCGATTATTTGAAAAACATAAAGGGCGCTTAAAAAAAAAAGATTAAATAGATATATATTTTCAAATTTCATGTCACCAAATACAATGTAAATCGATTTTTTCACTCCTGTTGAAATTTTATTTGACTTACTATTTTTGAGTTGTTGAAAATCTACCTTAAATTAACATAACGTAAGGTACTAAACAACGAGTGAGTAGTCTTAAAAATTGTACAAAGACAATATAATACAATCTCTTGAACTCTCCACATTAATGACATGACCACTTCAAGAAACCAAACTCAAAATTTCCTTAGAAGTTTATAAGGGGCAAATTAGGCATCCCAAAAAGGTGACCTTAGAGTAATTTTTAATTTAATGTTCAGTGGAGACATGTTGGACAGTAGGGGCAAAACTGTCATGTAACTGAAAAAACGTACATGTAACATGAATGTTTCTTTAATCATAGTAGACCGATGAGGACAATATATTCAACATTACTCTTCCTCACTCTCCTCATTCTTCGAGGTCAACATTGTAATTCACAAGCTGCAATACCAGCTAAACATTTGGGATGCTTAATTACTTGTTTTTTAAGTAATCCTATAGTTTAACACTAACATCGAAAATTAAGAAACTATAAAGATCGTTTCCATTTGATCAATACCCTATACAAATCATAAACTTGAACTAAAAAAAAAAAGTAAATAAAAGAATTAGACAGTACATTGTATGATTTTATTTATTCTTTATAACACATTTGTTTTTAAGTTAGTCTTCAATAATATTACAAAAATCACGTATATTTGGTGGCAACAAAAGAAATGAGAGAAGTATTTTTGCTTGTGCGTTAATTTTGTTTAAGACCTTATGATTTACAGTTTGACATAGTCTTAATAAATTGTTGATATTTGATTGATTTTTATAGACGTAGTTTTGGTACCGAACAACAACTTAGCAATCTCAATTCTCTCTGTGTATTAACTTGGTGTTCTTCGATATGATATATTAACTTTATGTTCTTTTTGTTTTTTAACTTTAAAGGGTGAGACGCAACCTCTCAAAATCTTGCTTTTCAACGAGAGATTTTTTTGCATTTTGTGTACTATTTGATGAAGTTTGGTAACTGAAAATTATGTGTTGGAACTCCCATACATAAATGTACAAATAAAGTACAGGTGAGATTGGAGGATCACCCAAGTCAGGGTATCACATGGAGAGAATTTGATTGGTGTCATGAGATAAGAGCTATGCCTTGTGTCAAATGCTGGAATTAGTACCATAACCTGTTGCAAGTCAATGGGATTCATATTAATTAAATATAATTTGCATTACTTAATTCATTGATGAATAATTAAATCAATAAAACAGTGTAAAGCATTGTATTATTAAACTAGACCTAGCAGCTAGCAGACAACATAATCTTTAATTTCTTTTAGTTTATCACATGAGCATTAATGATTATTATGATGATTCTCATCAAATTATTAATTAGCTAGCTTCATATTTATTTATTTGTATGTATTATACAAATCATATAATTTAAAATATATTCAGGAATGATGCGAGGGAATTAATGATGCAAAAAGCCAAATCTTTTGCTTTCATTGTCACTTCAATTGGGAAAAGAATTACAGCCCTTCATGGCATTTCTTCTTATCTTTAAAACCCTATTTAGTAAAGGAAGAGTCCCCACCCTTATTTTTTTGACAAGGGTTTGGATGGCCCATTTTTATTGCTTTTGGTTTTTTTCTTTTTCTTTTTTATATATACGTTAGTGTTAAGGCAAGTTTGATTATTCCCACGAGGCTCTAATGCTGGTGCAATCGGAATGAGAACGTACTTTGGTGGCTCGAGCAATCTTGCCACACTAGAGAATCGAAACCGAGATCGTGCGCTTAACTCACACAACCCCGCTTTTGCTTTTACCGTTTTGACAATCCGATCGAGTTTGCTTTTGTTCTTTATTATCAAGCCCCTATGAATATTTTTAAGATTTGAAGTGATCTACACTATATGGGTGAAATGGTCCATGAATGATGCATGGCAATTTTATGGTCAAGTAGTTATTATATAAACATGTATATATAATGAAGATTGTTTATTAAATCTCATTGCAACTGGCTAGTATTTCAAATTACAATTTCTTCCTCCTAATCATGTTATTAATCTGGCCATTTTCTTATATAGTGTAAGTATATTTTAATCCTTAAAACTCATATACATACAATTAGTGGAACTCGAACCCAGACTAATGCTAGGACAACCTGAATCCGATTCTCCAAGCCAGTTAGCGATCGTCTTTAAGAAGAAAAAAAGTTCATCAATGGCTTAATATAGTCAATAGAAAGACTCTAGGACCAATGACTCTAATAAAAGAAAATTGGTCTGCTAATGTGGTCATTAAATTTAATGGCTTGATTAGTACTCTATTTTCTTAAACAAAAGAAAAAAATAGTGATCTAAAGATTCTTGAAAAGAGAATTTAGGGCCCCTATACATGCAATTCACTGAATCAAGTATACAAGTTGAACCTAGAAGGAATTAAAGAAGATTGATGATTACAATTTTCGATATGAACATTTTGGCATCTTTATTTCATTCCCTTTAATTTGCTTATGTTACTCTGCTGATGTAATCCTACTGATGTCACAAACCTTAAATAATGTAATCTAATTCAATTCATTATTTCATATAGAAACAAAAGAAATTCAACAATATAGTGATAGACGTACTTAAGATAATTTGTATGTATTAAAGGATTACGAAAGCACAACACTAGTTACATTAATTGAACAAGTAAAGTGGAAGAGTTTGGTCCATGCAAACAATCTCAACTAATTTAAAATTGAAGTTTTGTTGTTGTTTTGTTGTTGTAACAATCATTATATTGATTTTTTTTTTAGTAACCGTGAGTATCCGGACACTTTGCATGACTAGTCCCACACGTCCTGAGATTATAGAAAGAGATCACCCCTGACCCGACGTTTGGCTGTTGTGGGGAATCGAAACCAAGGTCATGTGCCCAACTCACACAACCTCGATCTTCGCCCTTACCACTAAGCCACACCCGTCCAGGTTACAATCATTATATTGATAGTGAAAGAATTCTATTAGGAAAGCGAGTAGAGCATATGCAAACAATAACTCCACCAACAACGATTTGTTTGAGTAATAAGGGATTCGTCCCCTTAAGCGATGCATCGAGTTCAAGTCTCGCCAATAGAAAAAATTAAGTTGGGAGGGCTGCCCCTTTATGGAGCCCGACAATGCCCAAACATGAATTAGACTAATTAGTCGGTGCAGTTGATGCTAGACACCATGGGAAATCATAAATAAATAAATAAATAAATAAAAAACAAAAAACAAAAAACTCTACAACCTGTAATGCCTTGTTAATGAGTCCAAATAAAAAAAATAGGTCATTGGCAATATACATAAAAAGTTGCACATCAAAATACTACTTAAAATATACATCTCAGAATTCTGATCCTCTTAGTAATTAAAAGTTAAAGCAGAACAAAATTAAATAAAAATGAATAAATTTAAGGAGCTATTGGTGCTAATTCTATGAACTTTATTGCTATTTGAATTGTTTGCAAAGATACTACAACACTTTTTTTCAACTCTTCTTTTCTATGTATCTGAAGTTATTTCTTCTACCATGGCACCTATATAACATTCTCTTCTACAATCAAAAGACTTTTTTCCTTCTGTCAGTATTTTCTTCTTTTCTTTCTATAAAAGAAACTATGCTCATCAATATAATTCGCTTCTATACGAATTCGAAAACTCCTTCACCCCAACAGGGAGAGACGCTTCCGAGTACTTCAATCGGTATGAACTTGCTTGCTCTAGCTATGGACTAAAACGAAGCGAGATGGAGACAAGGTGCCACCTCTTTATGTATTTCCTTTATACAAGTAGCCTACTGCCGTAAGTATTGGTTTTCATCTTTACTGAACCTATGTTGAGATGCTACTTGCCACTGGCGACGCGAACGGGCTTTCGGGGAGATTAATTCCTTGGCTACTGCAAAACATCAGAGAAACAAGAGAAACAAGCTATTATAAATGCATTCATCCGCAGCCAGGGAATCTACAGTCTCAGTAAATCATATTGTGGAGTAGTGCAGATAATCAACAAAACAAGTTTATGAATCTGTTCAATAGAAGGGTAAACATATAGATATTGGTCAACATGTATATAATATAGCATCATCGTTTTTTTGTTTTTTTTTTTTCTATTTAGTGAAACATCCGTGGCCCCGTAGGTGTTGGAATCTTTTTCAGCCCCTCAATTAGTTTGAATAATCCCATAGGAGGTAGTCGGTCGCCTCAACCCCATATCCCAGGAGAAACCAATGGAATATAATAATGTACAACTTCAACTTGCAAGACTATAATGTGTCTCGTAGTATCTTATTGAGTGATATAATGAATAAACAATGTAACCAATGTACTTAAGTCCATTAAGCATCATTTCCATTACCAATTTGATGAAAATTGGTATTAATGTTAGAAGCTCAATGGTTCTCCCTCAAGCCTATAAAAGCACCTCATAGCCATCATAAAAGTGCTAAAAGTTTTGAGGCTCATAAGAGCGATAAAATCTTGGTGACTTCCGCGGGTAATTCTCTTATTGATCTATATTTTTTTATGTTTAAAGAATGTTACACGACTACCTCAAATTAAATAGAAAACACAATCAGGGTTCCTAATCTGAAGCATTTTCATTTTGCCCATATACTAAACTTATATAATTTTGACAAAATGGATCCACTTATCGTACTCTATTCGTTCAGGTTTCACGGACATTGCCATTGATACGTAGAAAATTGAAGCTCATACTGTACCTATTTGATCTATAAAAACAAGATTCGTGATTACCTTTCCTGGTCACCATAGTTGGTGTTTGGATTCCTCGTTTGGTCATTGTTTGTGGACGCAGAATTTAAAACGTCCATCAAGTAGTTGAAACGGTCCATCGATGGAAGTTCATTTTGGCCTGTTCACAAGAACAAAAACTAAACATGGCAACAAGGAAGACAACTGAAAAGGTAGCATATGGAAAAGATCGATGGTAGACCTTCTGAGATTTTCAACTCATCCATGGAATAACCAAAATGCGGTCGCTGTGCCGTCTGTGTAGCTGCTAAGTCCAATTTTGATAAACGCATTCTCTCAATATCTGTGTCTGGTTCCTGCTCTTCTACAAACTGCTTTCCCATAAACCTCGAGTTATCAATGCCTCTGACAACTGAAGACAAGGAACATATATCAGAAAAATAAAAAGAAAAATTAAATAATTGGACACAACGATGCATGTGTAATCGGTAGACATCATCTCGCTTAATATGCATGAAGCACGTAAACAGTGATTGATACGAATATCAACCGAGGCCTCGTAGACAAAGAACAGCCTAAAAGTCTAGAAAGTATTTACACTTTCTTCGATATTTTACCGCATGAAGATGGAGCATTCGGGATCCAAATTTAAGTTAACTATTGAAGGAACATATCCGAATGGGATTGAGCTTTGCTTGAGCGAAATTCATATGCATAGTCATCATGTTTTTTTCGGATTGAATACAATGAACTTAAATTTGATGAATGATGCACAATAGGCCATGCCCATACTCACTTGAGTGAAAATCTGATTCCATATCTAAATGAGAATGGTAAAAACCAAGAGGCTCGGCGTTCTCGGCATGCTTCCTGCAATGGAAGAAAAGTTAGGATTCAGAAAAGTAATTGAATGTCATTAAAAAAAAAAAAAGCCTCCTGACATATAGATAATGCGAATGAGAGGAAACCTGTCAATAAGAAGCCTCGATTTCTCCTTATATGGTTTCACAAGAACACGAGCTCCACAAACGAAGTGAGGATTCCCTTTAGATAGAATCATCTTTACTGTCTCTGGATGGACAAAAGTCACAAATCCGAACATTCGTTTCTGCTGGCAAGGGATCCTCACATCTTGAACAGGTCCAAAACTCCTATAATTCAAAAACCACAGAAAAAAAAAAAATATTGAATTGAGGAGCCAAAATTTGAGTAGGAGATCCAACATCTTTTATAAGAAATTTAAAAATCTTTTTACTTGAAATAGTTGGAGACGTCTTCCTCAGTAAAAGTGCTCTCCGCCGGGAAAGTCAGATAGATTTGTCGGGAGCCTGACGCAATTCCACCAGGTTCGCCCCTCTCAGTCCCATACTCCATGTTAGGAGCATCTTCAGCCAAAACGACCGCGTGTTGCCCATGTGGTCTGCAAGTAAATCACATAATAAGACTCAACTTACAAAAATGAAACAAAAACAATTAGGTAAAGAATACCATTAAGGATCAATTTTGCACCTGTCAATAACGCGAATGCTGTTCCTTAGTCGAGCAAGAAGCTTTGTAAGACTATAACCAGCCTTCCCATGTCTTTGGCTCTCTGTAAGGTATCCTTCTGCCTGAAGTGTTTTCCCATACTTCTCTTGATACAGTAGCGGTAGAGAGGCGATTGAGATAGGGTAACCTCTTTGGGACCTCAGGAGTTCAGTGAGCTCCATTTTTAGCTTCTCAAGTGATCCCGCTGAGAATGCATAATCTTCCCTAACCATGTCATTTGAATGTTGGTTAAAAAATGGTAGAAAACCATCAGGTTGGAGTTGGCCGTGGAAATAACGGCAATTATTTCCATGCTTGCAAAAGCCCTTATTAAAGTAATGGCAAGCCTTCACAGGAAACTCAGGCATGCTTGGACTTCTTCGGCTAGTTCTTGGAGGAAAAGTCCCCATACCAGGATCTTGGTAGAAATTACTCGAAAAATCGGGTCCCATTCCATTGCCTGGCTCCAACTGATCCTCAAAGTTGAAGTATTGAGCCTGGTTTTGGAGGCGGTAATCATCGGAGATTGACTCAGAATAAACTGGTGGAATAAAATCCATGTTATGAATCAACTGCTGATCAGTTAAAGCCCTTGAGTCCCAGTAAGGACCTCCCATATGGAATGTCCTTACAGGAGGCGGAAATGGTCGCGTTGAAGATGGAGCGAAGGGCGTAAACTGCATTGGAACGTCGGAAATCGGTGCTGGTTTCATGCTCGCTGGTGGAACTGAGGTTGGTATTATAGGTTTGGGCAATAATCGAAGCTCCGCTTTCGCTCTTTCGATTAAGGAAAGGATCAAATTATCAGGACCAAAGGCCAAGCGGATCATATCCCTTTCACTATGGTCTTGCAGGAGGAGATACCCAATGATTTTCGAAACATTCTCAGGGTCCAACTCCTGAATTCTATTGAAAACAACCTTCGTAGACTCCGAAAAATCCATGCTCATATCTATGTATATATCTGTAGTTTTAAAAATTAAAACAAGATTTCAAAACAAGTTAATAACTACCAAATCAAAAGAATGCAAAAACAACAGATTAATTAGAGGAACAAAATGAAACAATCAATGATTTCAACCTTCAAACATCCCAAACAAAACACAAAACTTACCACCACAAAATTACCCTAAGAGAGCAAAAGCCAGTTTTACATAAAATTTTAACAGCACCAAGAACTGAAAATCAAACCCTACTTACAAAATTTACAGCACGCCATTACTAGAACACCAACACCACTACCACCACCAAAAATTTATTTGCTTTATCATTTGAAACCAAACAAAGCCAATAACATGAACTTGTGCAAAAACCCATTTCAGATAACATACTGTTCATCAAAAGCTACAACTTTCAAGAACTATGAACAAGCAAAAAAAAAAAAATCTAGATTGGCAAGAAAGATGAAAACAAAACCCAAAAAAAAAAAATCTTGCCTTTTAGAGCAAAACCAAAATCAAACCTCTAAACACAAAAAAAAGAAAAGAAAACCCATTTTGGAATCTCCGCAAAACCCTTTTGCACCAAAGAAGAAAACAATCAAAGTTCAAGATTTGAACCTAATGGGCACATTTTTTACAACATTTGGAGACAAACCCATATCCAAAAACTGCTAATTCAAACCATTTGACCACCACCCAAGAAGTCTCAATTCCCCCCCACAACACAACACAAAAAGAAAAACTAAAAAAAGTTAGATTTTTTAGCCATTCAAACAACAGATCTAACATACCCGGAATTCTTTACAGGTCTGAAATGAAGAAAGTGAGAGAGACAAGCCAATCCAAAACCTCAAACTCCATGATTGCCTTGCTTTTTCTGTCTATCTCTCTCTCTCTCTCTATCTCTCACAAAGCCTTCAAATTCTCCCCTAAAAAAGACACCACCTTTATAAAGGCAATATGACAGAGTGGATAACTACAAAAAGGCGCCCTGTCTTCAGTTTAAAACGACTCAATAGATTTACAATCTGATAAAATTAACAATAATCTTTAGTAACAAAAACAAACAAACAAACAAACAAACAAACTTTGTTTTTGTTGCTATGTTTAAAAAAAAAAAAAAAAAAACTATAGTGATTGACTCTCTCTCTCTCTCTCTTTCTCTTTAGAGAGATCTCTTAAGTGTAAAAATGGAGTATTTATATCCTGGTCAACCTATTTTTGCACAAAAATTTGCGGGGATTGAGAGGAGTGGCCCTGCATTTTCGAATCTAAGAAAGAACATGTTTTCGTTCAGTTATGACCCAAACACCCTCCACATACTTCTTGATTTGGTAGCACTAATTTATTTTTAAAATAGTATTGATTATTTTTATTATTAATGTCGAGGTATTTGAAACCTCGCCCAGACTAGTCCTGAGTTATATGAGGGCTATAAGGGCGGCGACCTCTAACCAAAAGTTTTAAAGTTTTTCAATTCCTCAGGCTCAACTGAAAAACAATGGATAATATTAATTTTAGTAATAGAAATAGTCAAATTTTTGTAGTCTTAAAGTTTTTGGAGTTAATTATAGGTGTATAACTTTTAAAAAATTATATTTAATGTTTTATTATTTATTATCGTTAGAAAGAAACACGATGAATGCAGGTCACGATGGTGACGACCCCGGTTAAAAGTTTTACGGCTTTTCAAACTTTTTTTGGTAAATATTGAATGATTTTCGAACATCGGTAAAATGTTAGATTTCGTCGATGTTAAGATTTTAAAAAATAAATGATGATATATAGTATACAATAGACATAGAAAAATAGGAGAAGATATTTCTAAAAAATATATATATATATGAAGTTGTGGTGGGGGTAGTTTTGTAACTGGATTTGGTTGGGTGACTGGTTCAATTTGCATGAATAGAGGGAGGAGAGATGGAGAAAAGATAGGCATTTAGATCTACAATAAAATTAGATCCTATTTTTATGGTGCTTTTAAGATCTATGATTTGGATCTCCATATGAATCGGGCTTACTATTTAAGATGGACAAAATCTCCTTACATCCCTGTTTTTAGGATGTATGCATGAATTAAAAGACCTAAATCAACACTTTTAATATTCATTAAGACCAATATCTTATTTATCATTGCTCCTCTTTACTATATTTTAACTAAGTTTTTTTTTTTTTACATTGATAAATTAATTTGCTACATACTCCTTTTTATTAATTGTGCATTTTTTTTTAGGTCCTTTTGATTGTGCATTAAAATGTCTTTAAGTCTAAATGTTTGTACTGATCATTGTCATGGTGTAACAGTTGTCACCTAGTAGTTATTTACATAGGCCTCTTTTGAGGCTACGTGTTTGAATTTTTTAATTTTTCGAGACATATCTCGTGTAGAGGCGAAGTGTGTATAAGAAAATCTTGGATATCACAATATTAAAAAAAACTAAAATATATCTATATTAAACGGACTTTAATAATTACGTAGCAATTATATGTGTCAAAAGTATATCACCTTCTATACCCCTCTTTCGAGAGTTAATCAACATAAATCCAATGGTACGATTAGGCCTCTAAATTGGGTTATCTATTTATCGACGATTAGGTTTTGTGTTTTTGGGTTATGCAGCTTTGTATCTCTATTTACATTTTGCGCGCCTATTATACGGTAATGTCTCACATAAATTTTGTTTCTCATCTAAATTAATAGGGGTGTATTCAATTGAGATTTTAATATACTTTTGGTTACTTTTAATTACTAAAAAAAAAGTTAGATGTATACAATTAAAATTTTTAAAGAGTTTATAAAAAAAGTAAAGCGTATTTAATGTAAACTTTTATAGACTTTTTAAAAGTCTATAAAATTTTTGGGGTATTCAATTTAAACTTTTAGAGAGTTTATAAAAGTAAAATGTATTTAATTTTTCGGTGACTTTTGTGGTTTGGTTACAAATCTAGACTTTTATAGACTTTTGTATAAAAATACACATTAAGAAATCTTTAACTTCTCATCTCCTCAACCCAAAAACTTTTAGTGCCTTCTAATTTTTGTTGGTTCCTTTATTCAATAAGTGCTTCATTGTTCACAATATATTTTTTTTATCAATTATTATTATCGATTTCTCCAACTAATCCACAACTCATGGATTTTATTGCTCACTCAATATATTTCTAATGTCTATGCTGATGAAAGTGAAAATGAAAATGATAGATCTCATTCTTGCATCATTGTATATTTTTTATAGGAATTTTTTACAAAGAAGTTTCATTTATTAAGTGTATAATTATAATCTAAAAAAGTGTAATATTATTATTTTTAGAGAAAATAATCGTATTTTTTTTCAAATGCAAGAAGTACATTTTAAAAATCTAAACTATCACTCTTAAGGAAAAATATAAGTTTTTTTTACTTAAGATATAAAAAAGTGCAAAATTTTTACACACAATGATCTTACTTGGTTATTTTTTGGCACTAAAAATGATTCATTTACCTATTTGTTTTGTTGATATTTATTTACTTATTTGTTATGTTACTATCTTGATAGTAATTCGTTAATATATATATATATATATATATATGATTTTTGTATTAAAATAAAAAAAATACTTTTAAAAAATTAGTAATAGTTTTTAATAAAATGAAATATAATTATTCATCTATTTTTTATAATAAAGTGTAAAATATTTGTTTCAATATAAAAACCACAAAAATTTACTATTATCAATCAAAATCATGTTTAACAAGTTCACAAAAGTCACTACAAATCTTAAATGTTAATAAAAGTCATCAAAATGAAGTTTATATAAAAATTTATCAAAGTCTTCGAAATTCTACAAAAATTTACAAACTTCAAAAAAATCATCCACTTATAAAAGTAACTAAAAGTCTATTAAAATCTCAATTGAATACAACTCTGTAAAAGCCTTTGCATTTATAGAGTAGATTCAAAGATCGAATATAAACCATTTTTAATGATTTATTTGCATTTAAAGCTAACATCATCAAGTAGTGATAACCATCATTTTTGCAAACTATCATGATTTTGTACTTATCCTTAACGCAATACTTCTAATTAAAAAGTATCTATCTATCACTACATGAACCACTTTTCATGCACTATATACATACTAAATCATTAAAGTAACACGTGTTAATAATTTATGTTCACCGTCTCCTATAAAATTGATATGGTAGTAAAATTACTTAAATTTCTTTATAACTTAAGGTCGTAGATCTGAATCCTGCCATCAAACTTCAAATACAATAGTTTCTTCTAAGTCACGAGGCTGGAGCACCTTGCCCTAAATATGGATGAGCCGAAAAATATTCGGACACCTAAAAAAAACCCGGTTTGGTCCAATACATTACATGAACTCAGCAAAAATTCAGCAAAAATTCTCTTTAGAAGACACGCTGGCTTGCCCCTTTTTGATGGATTGTTCAAATTAGGGTCTAGGGTTTACGAACGACCGATCTGATCGATTCATGCACCCCAACTAGATCGATCTCCGATCGCTCCAATTCGAATTGGGCATTCAATTCGATCGATTTCGCGATGTATCAATGGCGAAAGTTCGAATTTTTCGAAGAGAAATCCCCCCAAAAGAGCTCCATCGCCGAAGAAGTGACGGGGAAGATCCAGTGCTGCTCGAGTGGGAGAGGGAAGATCGTCGTCGGTTGCGACAATGGAAGCGTTCACTTGATCGATCGAGGGCTTAAGTACGTTTATGGGTTCCAAGCTCATGCGTGCTCTGTGATGTTCCTTCAGCAGCTCAAGGTATCACCAATTAGGGCTCATTTTATTGCATTGGATTTCATAATTCAAATTGTTTGTTATCATAGTCTTTTGTTTTGATTAGGTTGAAATTGTGGATTGTGGGTTTTGGGTTGTGATTTGGTAACCTAACCTTTATTGTTTGGTTGATCAAAAATGGATTTAAGTGAGTGAAGAAGCATTTGTCGATGTTGTGAATTTATCGCGGTACCTAGATTAAGGAGAATGTTGATATTGTCATTTAAATGAATTTCTGCTCTTACTGTGTGTAAAAAGTTGCATCTTTGGATTTGATGATGAGGGTTTTATTAGGGTTCATTTTGTTGCATTGGTTTCGCAATTCATGTAGTTTGTGGAGTGACTGGCATCGTTGGTGTCGGTTTTTTTTTGTTTTGATTCTATTGTGATGGTTTATTAGGTTAAAATTGCTGATTGTGGGCTTGGGCAATGATTAGTGAACCTACCCTTTGTTGTTTGGTAGATAGAATATGGATTTAACTGACTGAAGAAGCATTTTTTGATGTTGCGCATCGGTCGTGGTACCGTGATATTGTCATTCAAGTGAATTCCTGCTCTTACTCTGTCAAAACGTTGCATTTTTGATGATGAGATTGATGAGAGTTCTATGATCTTGGCCGAATTTACAGTAATTACAGTCGAAGCGCGAACAATGCTTATAGCAAATTTATGTTGCAACCTCGCCCATGTAGTAGAGTTGGGTAAAAGGCTTTGTTGAATTGGATATAGTTGAAGTATCGCCTTTCTCACCCTTTTCTCTGTCATGGGAAAGCCAGTTTATGATGACCAAATGGTGGCTTCTTTGCTTCTGGTTGAAAGTGTTCTGTGTAATTTATAGCTTTTGGAGGTACTGGGAGTTTGGGCATCCTAATTTCCTTGTCATTTGGAACTTACCTTTGTTTTCAAGGTTAAGGGAATATCTGAGATATGTTTGGGATATGGCCACGTAACAAAACATGTGGTCGCAATATGCCAATATCATATGCTACGGTTAGTGGTGTTTTTGGGAGGAACTCATTCATGCATTGTTTTGTATTTCATTTCCATAATAGTAGTAAGATTTCGGTGCAATTATAGTCTTACCAGTTGTGACATGCTGAAACTTAATTAGTTTTATTTATTTTGAATATCAGCAACGCAATTTCTTGGTGACTATCGGAGAAGATGAGCAAACATCCCCGCAGCAGTCACCCATCTGCCTGAAGGTGTTTGACCTAGACAAGATGCAGCCTGAGGGCTCAAGTGCAACTACTCCTCTTTGCATCCAGACACTCAGGATTTTCACCAATCAATATCCTGAAGCTAAGGTGCCGCTCATATCTTCACCTATCATGTGACTACAAGTTTGAAGTTGCTTTGCACATTTAATGTTTTAGAGCACTTGGTTATCTTCATTTGTCGATATTATCTAATTCCTAAGAGATTACGAAACTTAATTTTACGCAGATTACTTCATTCCTAGTTTTTGAAGATCTTCCACCCGTACTGCATATCTGTATAGGGCTAGACAGTGGTAATATTTACTGCATTAAGGGGGACATTGCACGTGAGCGTATCAGTCGTTTACAGCTTCAAGTAGAGAGTGTTTCAGGGAAAAGCAGTGATTTGATTACAGGTTTAGGGTTCCGAGTTGATGGCCGAGCTCTTCAACTCTTTGCAGTCACTCCTGCTTCAGTAAGCCTGTTCAGTTTGCAGGATCAGCCCCGAGAAGAAACACCCTGGATCAGATTGGCTGTGAAGTTAACAGTGTCACAATGAGTGACCGATCGGTCTGTGCTTTGCGTTGCATTTTTATGGTTTCTTGTCTTTTATTATGTTCTGAAAAGTAGTCCAATTCATCTTGTACATGATTGACACTTGATAATTCTATGCCTGTCAATTTATCAGGAGTTAATTATTGGGCGGCCTGAAGCTGTATACTTCTATGAAGTTGATGGGCGTGGTCCATGCTGGGCTTTTGAGGGGGAGAAGAAGTTTCTTGGGTGGTTCAGGGGGTACCTTTTATGTGTGATTACTGATCAAAGAACTTCCAATAATACTTTCAATATCTACGACCTGAAGAATAGGTTGATTGCACATAGTATAGCAGTTAAAGACGTTTCTCACATGCTTTGTGAATGGGGAAACATAATTCTCATAATGAGCGACAAGACCGCTTTGTGCATTGGAGAGAAAGACATGGAAAGCAAATTAGATATGCTTTTCAAAAAAATCTGTATACGGTTGCCATCAATCTTGTGCAAAGCCAGCAAGCTGATGCCGCCGCTACTGCTGAAGTGTTACGAAAGTATGGTGATCATCTATATGGAAAACAAGACTATGATGAGGCAATGGCTCAATATATCAACACCATTGGCCACCTTGAGCCTTCATATGTTATACAGAAGTTTCTAGATGCTCAACGGATATACAACCTTACTAATTACTTGGAAAAACTTCATGAGAAGGGTTTAGCTTCTAAAGATCACACCACTCTTCTTCTGAACTGTTATACAAAACTGAAAGACATCGAAAAGCTGAACGTGTTTATAAAAAGTGAAGATGGCATCGGTGAACATAAGTTTGATGTGGAAACAGCAATAAGAGTGTGCCGTGCTGCTGGATATCATGAGCATGCAATGTATGTCGCAAAGAAGGCAGGAAGACATGAATGGTACTTAAAGATCTTGCTTGAAGACCTTGCTATGTATGATGAAGCACTGGAGTATATTTCAAGCCTTGAACCAAGTCAAGCTGGGATTACAATAAAAGAGTATGGAAAAATTCTTGTTGAGCATAAGCCTATTGAGACGATTGAGATACTGTTGCGTCTCTGCACCGAGGAAGGAGAGTCCGCTAAAAGGGGGACCTCAAATGGTGCATACATATCCATGCTACCTTCCCCTGTAGATTTTCTCAACATCTTCACGCATCATCCCAAGTCCCTGATGGACTTCCTCGAGAAATACACCAGCAAAGTGAAGGACTCCCCAGCACAAGTAGAGATTCACAATACTCTTTTAGAGCTTTACCTCTCCATTGACTTGAACTTCCCATCGATGTCTGTAGATGATATTGATGAACTCAACCTTAAATCAAGAAGCTTGACATTAGATAGCGCTTCTGGAGTGGAATCCAACGGCAAATTGGATGATGGAAAAATTATGGATAAAGAAAAGGATAGGCTGGTCAGGCGAAAAAAAGGACTGAGTTTGCTTAAAAGTGCCTGGTCTTCTGATGTGGAGCACCCATTGTATGATGTCGATCTTGCTATCATTCTCTGTGAGATGAATGCATTTAAGGAGGGCATGCTATTTTTGTATGAGAAGTTGAAGCTTTACAAAGAAGTGATTGCCTGCTACATGCAAGCCCATGACCACGAGGGATTGATCGCATGCTGTAAGAAGCTGGGGGTATCGAGCACAGGAGGAGACCCATCACTTTGGTGGGATGTGTTGAAGTACTTTGGCGAGCTCGGGGAAGATTGCTCCAAAGAAGTTAAGGAAGTATTGACTTATATTGAGCGGGATGATATTTTACCTCCTATTATTGTTCTTCAAACCCTATCTAGAAATCCTTGCCTTTCTCTTTCTGTTGTTAAGGATTATATTGCTCGGAAACTAGAACAAGAGTCAAAGCTGATCGAAGAAGACCATCGATCTATTGAGAAATACCAGGTCAGTGATTTTCTTTCATTTCCTTTTTCTCATTGGAGTATTATTTCAATGTGAGTTTTGGTATTTAGACTTGCTTGGGAGTTTCTTTATGAGAGCTCTTGTTCGGGTCAGCAAAATGTAAAAATGCAATATCCGAGTTGGGCATATTCTTCGTAATTCTTGTGTACCACATCAATAGAGTTTTCCGTCACGGAAAATTTGACGAACAAATAGCTTTGCACCTGACTTTCAATCACTTGTCCATGCAGCAAGATACCGTGACCATGAGGAAAGAAATCCAGGATCTCAGAACCAATGCAAGGATTTTCCAGTTGAGCAAGTGCACGGTTTGCACATTCACCCTTGATCTTCCTGCGGTTCACTTTATGTGCATGCACTCGTTTCATCAACGTTGCCTCGGTGACAATGAAAAGGAATGCCCCGTGTGTGCTCCCGAGTATAGGTCTGTTTTGGAGATGAAAAGAAGTTTGGAACTTAATTCCAAAGACCACGACCGGTTCTTTCAGCAAGTTAAGAGTTCCAAGGATGGGTTTTCTGTGATTGCTGAGTACTTCGGCAAGGGCATCGTTAGCAAAACTAATGCAAATGGCGTTGGCGGCAATCAAAGATCTGGAAATAGTTCTTCTAACAGTGACTTTTGAGTTTGTTCATTTATGTTTTATATCTTGGTTGTTCTTGTTCTCAATCACCATCATAATGATTAAATTCATCCAAAATTTGGGGGGTTTCCTTGAAATTGAACGATGATTAGTGATACAAGAATACTGTTTGGTTTTGGCGCCGCTACCCAGATAACGTTGCAGCTTGAAACCAAAGTATATTGGAAAGAAACTGATGCGCTGCAGAAAGAACATTGTGCAGGAAAGAACATTTGAGAGAGTTAATTCAGAGGTTAAGCCTTCTAATTCAACTGTTGAAAACACCAATTTGAGAGATTTTCTGTATTCTTGTAGTGAGAAATGTATTATGTATGTTGAGATTGAACAAAGAGTGAGTTTTTCTATGTGCATTATATCACTTGTTTTTATTTATTTTTATTTTTTTATGTGCATTGTTGCATGCCCTCTCAGTTTACTGTCTAATGTATATCGAAAAAAATCACACAGTTTACATGATTCAAGGCGTATTTGACGACACACGAGGGAAGATAGGATGACTTTGAATTCTAGATTGAGTAGAAACCTAGATCCTTTTATTTCAAGAGGTTTCATAAGTTCTATCAACAGTGCTATTTGAGATTATGTGCAAGTACTGTACCTGTTGATGGTCTGTTGTGCTTTGAAGTTTTAACTAATGAAAGTGGTTGGTAGTATTCATTTGTTTGATTGTTAAAATCCATCAAGTAGGAAGAGTGGTTGTTTATGGATGGATGCATGCATTACTATTCATTTGTGATTTATATTGAAAGCACTTTTGTCCATATTATTTGGTACATTAGCACCTGTCAAGATTGAAAAGGGTAAGAAAATATACTAACTAAAACCATCGATTTTTCTTAAAAGTTATATAATATCAAACTAATGATCCAAAACAATCTCAACAACTCCCTTTGGCCTCATATATATTCAACTCAAAGTAACCAATTAGATATCAATTCGGACGGGCTGGTACAACAATGAGGGAGAAAGCGGGATTGTGTGAGTTAAGCTCACGGTCTCAAGTTCGATTCCCCGATGTGACGAATTCGTTTGGGCCATTGAAGCAGTGAATTCTCGGTCGATGAGCACTAAGGCCTCGTGGGATTAGTGAGGATACTTAGAGCTATACTATTTAGAAAACTTTAAGCATCTATAAATATACAAATGATGCAGTTGTCTTCATTGCTACTAGCTATTAGTGCAAGATAATTATGCAAAACTTACCACCTATAAATTGTACTTGTTCACTAGACCTACAATGTAACTTGTATTTATCAATGTCATCGCTTTCACAAACAAAACACAAGTTCATTATTGAAGTGTAAGCCCATCACATATATAGTTGCATCACAAAAAAGTTCTTAGAGCTACTTCTATTCTCACACTTTTGAGCACACTTCATGATTCCACTTTATAAAAAGAAAGGGCACATCAATAATGTTTGGATGCCCTTTAAGTTATACATAAATATATTAAACTAGTATATTTCAAAAAATATCTTAGTCTCGTAGTGATTCAAGCGATCTTATTCAGAGAGGTAATTAAGGACTCTCGAGAGATTAGTTGAGTCTATGATCAATCTGGTGTCAACGGCGGTGGCTTGGATACCCTCGGCTATAAAAAAAAAAAGTTTTAAATAACAAATATTAATGCGTTTTTGGCTTCGTTATAATCTTAATAATTTTTTTTCGTTATAATCTTAATAATTTTTTTAATCAAATCCTTAAAAAAAAAAAAGAAATTTAGAAATAGATATCATCTTCATCTATACTCACTTATTAGTGGTAGAGACTTTATTAGGTAATTAAAGTGATCATTTGTAGGTCCATTTTAATCAGTGTCCCATCCATTGACAGGTTTTGATAATGATATCATATCTTGTTGTATTGTATACCGTTGTTTTCTATGAGAATATTAATTAGGATCACTTTTTGTGTTAATCTTCTTGTCTGCTTAATCAACCATCTTTTTTACATAATCAATCAAAGTGAATTAGAAATAATAATTTAAAGTATTGATTTATTTGATTTTGTAATTTAAGTGAATAGAATAAATTAATTAACATTAATTATTAATGAATCAAAACTATGTACATGTGTGCCATGTGTCTGGAAATAAACAAACTCATTGAACTCTGCCCATATCTTGAAAATCCTCATCAAAACAATTGATGGGGACCATTAATTCATATACATATCAATATTACAAATACATACACACATACACATTCATGGTACTCTCTCCATTTTTTATGGATTTCTGCCCACATTTTTTTTTTAAATATAAGAGAAGACATATGTATATATATTTACATTATACTTAATAAGCACGAATAATCAATTTTTTTAATATATTATTATACCCTTAAATGTTAAATTTTTCAATTGTACTTAAATTTATTATCCTACGATATAATCAATCTTTCAATCGTTAGTCGAATATACTATTTTATATTAAATCTTTCAAACTTCACTTAAATTTACTATTCTACCCTAATTTAATTATTTATACATGCATATATCAATAGTCTATCCTCTTAATTATTTTACCTTTATCCCTAATACTTACGTTTTGTATAGTTCGAGATGAAAATTTAATTATTCAGAGTGTTGACTATCAACAGAGTAGAAAAAAGATTAACAACAATTATATGAGTATTATATGAGTGCGAATGCAGATTTAGAGTTTTATGTTAAAATCTTGAAAATGATTTATTGTCAAATTATAATATTTGGACAATAAAATAATTAATGTCCATTAAATGACATATTTTTTTTTTTTTTTGAAAATAAAGCTACATCTATAATTCTATACTTTATATATAAAAAAATTTAAAATCTCCCTTTGATTGGTATGAGACAAATTAAGAGGTTCTCATTAACACCCACTTTTAAAAACCTTTCTCATTATATTATTGTACTCATGTATACGATATGGTCCATTAATTAGTCCCATAATTATAGTAGATATAGAAATACAAATCAAACCATAAAAAAAAAAATAAAAAATAAAAAATAAAAAAAATAAAAAAATGTTGGCCCACGCAAAACTTTCAGTAGTTTAGCAGCTGTACACAAGGTGGTGTCAACAGTCAAAGATGATCAAGTATCAAGTCAAGTCTTTTAATCCACCACAACCGTCTGATCAAAATCAAACTTAAAATCAGAGCCGTTGATTCCCTGATTTTTGATTCACAGTTATGGGCGACCCTTTCCTTATTTGTCCTATTCTAAAGAGAGAAAGAGAAAGTAAAGAGCGCTCACCGGCGCACTTTAGCGAAAGGCAAAAGTGAGTGTAGAAATGAATGTGCCTGTAGGGTAGACGCTAAAATAAGCGGTGGGTCGACGTGGGCCCACCCGGTCAAGAGAAAGAGCAGACACTGAGTGGGCCCACCGAGTTGGCGAAAGCTAAAACTAAAACGCTAACACAAAACACTACACAACATAAACACACAACACAATTACACAACACAACTCACACAACACACAACTCTCTCTTCTCTCTCTCTCTCTAAACTGCGATTCTCTGAGAGGTTTTGAGAGATTACATGTATAGAAATTCTGGGCAGAATCTTGTTTCAGTACTTGTTGGGTAAAGTTTACAAATTGGCTTTGATTTGGTTGGATTTGCTTTGATTTAAAGCCTTTTTTTTGGGGGGAATTATGGTTGATTTTGTGAAGATTTTGGTGGGTTTTTGTGGATCTCTTGAGTTTTTTGGATTGAATTGTGCAGGGTTTGAAAAGGGTGGTCTTGGTTTGGGGAGATGAACAAAGGGAGATCTCCTGAGCCACTGGATTTCTTCATATGGACTGTTGAGGTAAAAAGTGATCACCTTTTTTCATTTCCTGGTTTGGTTTGATTGATTGGTTGGTTGGTTGGTTTCTTTGGGTTTCTTTAATTGTTTGGTTGGTTTGAGAATAATTAGTTTATGGGGTATTTGAATTGAGGGTATTGGGTAGTTGTGATGAAGTTTATGGAGTTTGAAGAATTTGGGGTACTTGACAAGTGAGGAATTTAGTTGAATATGTACAATATACTATAAAAATGAGTGATTTTTATGAAATTGTATGGAGTTGTTGTTTGTAGTGGACTTAATTCCTTGGATTTATGATTTTGGGAATGTTAATTCCTTAAACATAGTGTATATTTTTCATTTTGTTTTTCTTCTTGATTAGGGTGGCTATTGATTGTTATAATTTGGTTTTATGTGTGGATTCTTAGCAGAAATTAAAAAGACGGTTGATCGAAAAATGATATTTAGCTAACAAGGTTGTGGCTTTATCAACTAGGTAGATGATGACCTAGAGATTTTTGTTTGATAGCAATGTCAAATATTGAAATAAGTTCACAGATCGTGCGAGTGATCTTTGTTTGAGATTTCTATATAACTTGCAGGCTGTAAATGAGATGTGTTGATTGTTTGATTTCCAAAGGTGGCTCTCTCTTTCTTTTCGATGTTGCAGTTGAATTTTGCATGTCTTTGATGGAACATTCTGGCAATCTCCTAGATTTTTTCGCTGATTTATAGTTCTTGTGGTATTCATGTTTTTTTAGTAATTCAACGCGTGCTTTACGTTTCAGGTTTCCCCTGATAAGCATGCTTTGACCTATCTTCTGGTTCTTTAATAAGGTTCCAAAATATTTTCGTGCTCAGTTGTTCAAGATTTACTTTTGCAGCAATTTTTTTCTACTTTTTAGGATGTGAGTATTTATCATGTTAATAATTTTCTTTGGGCATATGAACTTCTAAATACTAGAGTGTAACCATGCTCGACATTATTGTATGTTCATGTGAGAGGAGAAATAAATTGTATTCAAGTAATGGCATGTGATTAGGTTTTGCAATGGAGTGTGGATATTTTGTAACAATCATTACTTAGAAAGCTGGTTATTGAATGAGTTTGTCTCATGAAGATACATGCTAGTAGTAAGTAGTAACTATCATTTATGTTGCAATCCGCATCATAAATTGCTGTTTTGACTGAAAGTAGAACATATTAACACTGGGTGGCGTAAAAGACACCTTGGCAGTTGTAATTTTAGGATAGTATTTCAAAGAATGAAGGGATGCAACGATGGACGGCACTCGTGCAATGTGTATTATTTTCCCTGGTAGAGCTTATTTTCTGGATTTAATGGTGACATGCACTGAGCAGTATTTTGCTGTTTTGATTTTTGTTGGCTAAGAAAGAAAGAAATAGAACTGGGAGTATTACAGTGGCGTATTCTGAGAATCATGGATTAGTTGCTATTAGTATTTCAGACTAGTCTCATGGGGCACATAGACAACCGCTGGCTCATGTACACTGGATTAGTTAGAGACCTAAGATAGTTAGGTCAATCTTCATTATTTTTACAGTGAGAATAGCCCAACTTCCTTATGGCTTACGATGCAATTATTGCTTACAACCAAAATTGAGGCACAAAATTTATAGCTCTCTTTTGAATGCAATTGACCTTGATGTGTTTTCAAAATGTGTGTACTAAAAGGAAAATGAGATGGGTTCCCATATAAAATACTAGGCCTGCTTTTCAGTCGGCTGGATTTGAGACCAAGCAGTATTTGTTAAATTATGTATTTTTATGGAAAACCATTTTGAGTCTAGGAGGATAGTTATCATTGGTGAAAAATATTGTGGTTTATAATCAAATAGTCGAACTGTATGGTATGAATTGCTTTATTTATATTGATTTTTGGGAATAGTCTGACAAGCACGCGATCCTTTTAATATGTATACCGATCTCTATTCACATGGATGGGATATTCAAGAAGTCCTACTGATGTTTACTTTTTGGGGAGGAAGAAATTGACTCTTTAAATATTTTCTTCTTTAAGGATGTTGGATTGTGGCTTGAAGAGATAAACCTGGGAAGTTACCGCCAGGTTTTTGAAGAAAATGGTGTCAATGGAGAGTATTTAGAGAGCTTGTCCATGTTCACAACTGAACAGATTCTTCGGTTTATTCGGCGTTGTCACATGAAATGGGGTGACTTCATTACTCTTTGCAAGGAACTTAGACGCATCAAAGGTATTTCTTCTCCTCTTGTTTTCCCTTTGTATATTTATGCTTATCTTACCTTCTAGTGAGACTTAAAGATCTGTTTGATAATTCACTTCTTTATTACTACTTTTTCGGCCACCAAAAAATCCATCTCTTCTTTTTACTATTATATTCTTCGATGCATATGCTCAACTTGTTTCTGGAGCATTGAGTCCCACGTTTTGGAATGACAAACTATTCTGTGGATCTCTATTAAGTTTCACATCAAGAGAGCAATCTTCTTGAGTTCTATATTCTCATAGACGATGCATTAGATTGGTGACTGTGGTCCATCATCCATGCCACTCTACTGTCATCAACTGCAAAAATGGCTTGCAGTACCTGTCATCACTTGGGAGTCATAGTTGAAGTAGACATACAATTATACTCATCTAATGAAAGGTTTCTAATTCATTTGTACCTTTTGGAATATGTATCAAGCCCTCATGAACTGATCTACATGTTTGTCCCTTTTGTTGTGGTTAAGGCTAGGCTACTAAAAACATGATAGCACTTTATCTGAAACCGTGGATGTTTTTGAGTTGTTTTTCCCGATCGATTTTCAGCCAATTCTGGCGGTTATGAAATAAGAAATAAAGAGAATTTTGTAGTCGCCATTCAAATTCTAATTTGCATCAGATACAAATAAAAACGAAGCACCTACATAGTCTGATTCACATATTTTGCTGACTGACTGCAATGGTGATATTTGCAGTGGCTTGTCTGAAGGGAGAGCAAGAAGTCCGTAGGCCATGGTGGGCGCCCGCTTGCTTTGCAGTAGTTTTCGTCAAAGTAGCCAAGCGAAATAGACAGTCTCGAGTTGTTTCCTTAAAGCTGGAACCATGATGGATGCAAGCAAGCTTCATTTGTAATCAAGAAACCTTTTCCTTTTCTTTTTTGCCCTTTTTTGATGTTTTGTTTGATCTCCTATAATCCATATGAATAGAAAAGAAAAAAACTGTTTGTGTTCAGCAAATATTACATCCATAATAGGTTTCCTTATTTAAATTCTCTCCTTGTCTCTTAATACCAGATTGTCAAGCCCCTAATTTTGGTACTGTAAAGCATGTTAAGTAATTGAGCTTTTCTAGTTTTGGTGATCTACTGCACCCTTAAAAGTTCTTAACTAAACCAAAGCGAACGATGGTTCTTTTTTTTTTTTTTTGATTATTGTCAGGGTATCGCGGCATAGCTTTGACTAATGCCGAACTCAAGGGACGTAGGACTGTTGCTACAAAATCTGCACATATCACACTAAATATTGGTGCATATCACCAAAACAGCTTTTGCAAGTAAAATTTTAAAGGGAAAACATACATGATCACTTGCTCGCCATTACAGACAATCTCATAATCTTCGTCCTCGGCTTCTTTGTCAATGAGGCTTGGTTCCACTGCAGAACTTCCACCAACTCCGCCATCATCGTCTTCGCCATGTTGAGATTCGGGCTGGAGAAGTATGCAACAATTAACGCAGAGACCTGAATACGAAGAACTCGAGTAGTTGCAATGAGGGCATGGCGCCCATAGATTCTCACTCCAAGGAGAGCAAGGAGAGCAAATGCAATGTGAAGAAATGGGAGGAGCCATGTTGTTGTTGTTGTTGTTGTTGAGAGATTAGATTTTGATTTTTGATCAACAAAGTAACCAAACAGCATCTATAGAGATATCTATAGAAAAATCTATAGAGATTATATTAGATTCTCTTATTTAAAATTATTTTGTTTATTTTTTAAAAGTAACTGGTTTCCCACGATTATTCGTAATCTCAGCTTTATGTAGAGATGAATATATGTCGAACTATTATCATGTAATATGGTTTCACAGCGAAACAAGCGGATCTAAAAAACAACATAGGCGGAACTATTGGCAAAAATATGCAGCTATCTCTTCCAAAATGTACAGATCTAGACAACTGCATCAACAATTAAAATTGGTCATGTCTTTCAACAGTTGCTAGAGATCATAAAAAGCATGCCTAAAAAACCATGACTAACGATAGTAGGATGAACTGTATGATGATGGGTACAAACGGCTGCTGCCATAAGCCAGTGACCTGTCGTAAAGACCAGACGTCAAGTGCTGCGCGCTTAGATGATGGGCAGAATCAGAGGCAGCCCCTGGAAAGCCATGGTGAGAAACCCTAGTGTCTGCGCCTGCGAAATTATAGTTGGGAGCATTTGAGGGAGCACCCGCCAAACTGTAGTGAGAAGCACTTGAGGGAGCACCAACCAAACTGTAGTGAGGCGCATCAGGAATGGTGCCCGGAAAAGCCTTGTAATGAGCTGATGAGCTCAAGTACTGGTCGGATAACAGGGACGGTGGTGGGAGCATCTGCGGACTTGGGGCAAGAACAGGCGGGACTGCTAAATCTACATGGTTTGAAGATGCCACTCGAGGGCGCTTGTTTCCAATCAGCTGCTGCTTCTGCTTTAGCTTCTGTTTCTGCTGGAGATTGGATGCTGATGTAGATGCAGGTGCAGGCGCAATGGCTGCTGCTGCAGCACGTTTCTTACTTGCCTTCAATTTCTCTAATTGTTCAATGCGCTTATCGAGATTTTCACGAGGAAACTGAGATTCAAGCTGGTGTTCTTCAACGCGCTTGATTATTGCTTTCAAGTAGGCGATTTCTCGGGCTATAGCCTCATTCTACAGGTAATATTAGACGTCTCAAGTAAAAGCTGGCTAAGTCAAAATGAATGACCACTTCAAAAATACCATAAAAACAAAAGAAAAATTAAGAGAGCCATAAACATACCTGCGATTGTAGTGAATTGTTTCCTTTCTGCCGTACCTCATGTGCAACCTTCTTGGCTTCCTTCAAAGAAGCTTGCAGGAGCGGCACAGGAGGGATTTTGTCAACCAGTTCGAATGCAAAGATAAATTTCACAGCATCAATTTGCCTCCCATTGCTACAGAGTCTTTGAACAAGTTCTATTAAAAACAAAATGAGAACAGACTGAGAAAGCGTGAAACATTTGAAATAAAAGAAAAAAAACTATATAAGATTTGTGAGATCTAGACTACAAATCTTCACATAATTGGTTTCAATGGTACATAATTAAAATGTAAGAACAAGGTCAAAATATACTTGAAATAAAAGAAAACGCACATTATTTAAGTGTAAACATATATTTCTTTTTGTAAACAGATATTAAAGCTGGACAATCATACACGTATACAACTGAACGAGAATACAAGATACACCCCTCATAAGAGACAAATGAAATGATCATGCAAAGAAACCAGAAAAGAGGAAAGGAAAAAAGGAATCAGTGGAGAAATAATAACAAAGCAAACGTGCCACAAAGAATATTGAATTATTTTCATTTCTAAGAGGGCAATCCACTTAAAACAACTTCCTAAAAATCAGCAATTTCAACTTTAAGTCAACCTGTTATCCAAGGAATTGAATGTAAGAGTTTTTGCTTGGGTCAATTTTTGCACAAAATTGAGTGCAATGGAAGAGTTTGCTCCGTTTAGCAGACCCCGACTAATTTGGGAAGACCAAGGGCCTGAGAAATCCTATATTATGAACTTCAGTATTATGGAGTTGCTAGACTACTTAACAGGAGGATTCACTGGGAATACTAGCTTGGCTCATTATCGCTGAGATAATAGAGAAACTTCATGAAAGAAACATTAGTGATTCATAAAAAAATTTTGAGAAGAAATAGTCATCATCTAAATTACTAAGGCTGGGACCAGAATTTCTTGTTTCAGAGTGTGAATCTATCAAGCTCGATCAATTATTAATGAGCAAACCCAAGGTGGGTGGAGTAATGATACTATGAAAGTTTGCTTTCTGTCCTAATGACCTATGACCTATAAAAAGTACAGAAATAAACAATCTTTTAAGTTGACAAAGCATGAGGCTACAGTCAGCATGAATACATACAACAACAACAACATAGCCTCAGTCCCAAATTAAGCACATGGATCAAACTTTTCCAATATGCAATTGATGGTGAAGCATGAATACATAAACACAATAAATATGCAAAAGAAATATCCAAGAGTGGTTTGCATAATCCATTGGAAGTGTTCCCTATACATTGGAATGAAACAAGAGGCAACGTAAATCTATGCATGAAGATGAAGCATATGATGTATCTTCAAAAAGAGAGCATAAGACGCAGAACATCTTGAAAAGGAACAGTAAACTGAACAAGGAACACATTTTAGTTTTTTTTAATCATTATCATCATTAATGAAAAATAGAAATTTTATAGAACAACAATTAGACCTACTATGCTTTATGGAAATGAACATTGGACGGTAAAGAAACAACAACTACATGAAAATTGAATGAAGCAGAAATGAAGATGCTTATGTGGATGAGAGGTAAAACTCGTAAGATAGAATAAGAAATAAATAAACTCAAAGAAAAGTAGGAGTAGCACCAAATGACGCAAAGATTAGAGAAAGGCAAGTGTGGTGGTTTGGACAACCACTAAAGGCGGACAACAAATGCCCCACTAGAAAATTGACTTAATGGACAATGCAGGGATACACCGAAGCTAACTTGGAATGCATTGATTAGGGGGGACTTAAAGGGCTTGGAAAGCACAACATCAATTGCACTAAATCAAGTGCAATGGAAGAGTTTGATCCATGTAGCCAACCCCAACTAATTTGGGATTAAGGCTTAGAACTTAGGCTTCTGAAAGCAGAAGAAAACAGACTAAAGAACTCATTGTTCCAAAATATAGAAGGAAACCCAGAGAAAAGAAAAAAATCGCAAAAGCAAATTCAAAAAGCAACTAACAGAACAAATTGCTTAAATATTGATCAAATTGTAGAAACTAATTTGGCCTATTTGAAATGAAGCCCGTGGATCAGTGATATTAAGACCAACACAAAATGTAAACCCAAGAGATGATACAACACAACTCCTATTAAAGAGGAACTATTGACAGAACTTGATTGCATTAATTATTCATATATTGGAATGAACTTGTTCACTCTAAGCCAGAGTGGGAACTGAGAAGGAAGTATTCATACAAAAAAATCAACCTGCATCTAAGAAGAAAGGTAGCACACTGGAAAATAAAGTTTCATACTGTAATAAATGATAACGAGAATGCTAAGAGGTCGACACCCTAAAAGCAAAAAAAAAAAAGAAGCCTAATTACTAGCTTCAGCTTTAGAAGGTTTTATCTCTAAAAAATAAGACGCATTGGGACTCGATACACATACTAGCATGATTATGTTCATTCACTTCTACTCTTTTAGTCATAAGTAAAAGTGTTTCCAAATGCCAGCAATATCTTAAGACACTAACTATTTCATTTACAAAGCCATCCATATTTAAATCCTTCCGAATCACGGAGTTAATTCCCGCCAAAATATCACTCTTTTCCATCAAACACCCTAGCCTGCAATTTCATTTATGTCGAAGTCGTGGAGTAAATAAGATTCTAAATGTAGTACTTCACTAATAAATATTTCGCGCGAAAAATTTAAAACATCACCATATTTATAATCAAGAAAATCAATAGTAGAACAACAGAGAATACCAGGAATCAATTCCTTGCAATTCAATGCCAGGCTCATATCCACCGCCTGTTTCCGCCTCGCCACAGACACCAACAGCTCCAAAATCTCCTTCCCATCGAATTCCGGCGTCAACCCATAAATACCCACCACCAGCAAAAATGCCAATGCTTCCAACTGATCCTCCCCTTGCCCTTCAGCACTAACATCCTTCTTCCACTCAAGACTCAATTTTCTCGCCTCCGCCTTAACCGAACTCCCAATCTCCGGCGCAATCGCCAAAAGCCCCTCCAAGATCATCACACAAGCTCTCTTACACGCCCCCGCCTCTCCCCCTCTCTCCTTCCTATTCCCTCCAACGTAAAACCCCTGCATTGCATCCAAAACCAGCTTCGCCGCATCGGGCGCCCACTTCAACGCCGCCGACACATCCTCCTTACTAGTCTTCCTCTCCTTCTTCCTCATCACATAAGCCCTCAACCCATTCCCGTCCATCTTCACACAAATCGACTTCAATTCACTATCCACCAAAACCCCATCTTTCACACCCAAAATTGGCTCCTTTTTCACCAAAATCGACGCTTTTTCGATCGATTTCGCGATCGGTTCGATCGATTCGCCACTCTTTATCAACTTCTCCTTCGATTCCAGCGCCTTGAACCGCTCCTCGAGCGATTTCTGGACCGAATTGAAGTGGTCCTCCAAGTCCTTCCATTGAAGCGTGAAGGACGCGAGAGACGACGAGTGCGCTTGTAGATGCTCAAGTGCTTCGCGGAGGGACTGCTTTTTGGGCTCGATGGCTTTCAGGGCGTCCGAGATCTTCTCCATTGATGGGATTGGTGAGGAATTTGGGGGATTGGAAGCCATTTTTGGCTGGGGAAGCTCAAACCCTAACCCTAGAAAATGAAGAGCGTGAGAGATTGGAATGAGAGGGAGAGAGAGTGATTGTTTTTTTGGGGTGTGACTATTCATCCGACGGTTCAGATTGCATCCTATATTCCTATGGTGTTTCTTTTTTTACTCAAAAACTTTTTAGCTACTTTTTTATTTGAAAAGAGAAGTGCCGCAAGAAGAACATCGTGTCACGCATCATAAATTGACTCACAAAATCATTCATGCGCGTTCAAAATATGAGCATATATAAATCTCGATGTATAACAAGCGGGTCAAGGTAATATGAAAGGCTCTTGTGAGTTAATGTGTTTTGTGGTGTAACATTATTATTATCATTTTAGAGTTTTCCTTTAAAAAAAGAGAGTTTTTTTACTTTTTTTTTCTCATGTGGTATCCAACATCAACCCCACCAATTAATCCATATTTCGACACTATTTAGCTCCTTTTTGTTGGCTTTTTTGACACCACTCAACTCACATCGCGCATGTTACGCAACGAGAACTATGTGCATGCATCTCGAGTGTATATACGGATGACTCTCAAAACTGATGCGACTTGAAGTTGTGAGTTCAATGATGTCAGAGTAGCACTTCCCCTAAAACGATGGTTATAGAAAATTATGTTTGAGGTTCATAATATTGTTTGAGGTTCATAATATGGATATATTGCAAAGCATTTCAAATAAAAAGGTAACTTGCAATAGTCATTGGAGTTTACCTTCCTCAATCTTTCAACTGATTTATCGCCCATGCGATATTTGCATCCAACATACACACCGAGAGGGGAATAGAGTGGCAGATTGAATATGACGAGTTATGCTAAAAGCTTTCTATTGGATCTTATGTAATAAACTCAAGGAAAATGATTCGTTACATTTTTGGGAACACAAACCCATCGCACTGATGATGTGGTGCCCATGTGGAACGTCCGTTACAGTTTTTTTAGGTGGAAATCACATTTGAAAAAAAAAAAAAAAAAAAAAAAAAAACTAAGTGGGCGCCATGTAGGACGTACAATGAATTTGTGTTTCCAAAAATATCACCAAATTATTTTTCTAAACTCAATACTTGAAAGTTTGGGTCCTATTCTTTTAGAAGATGTAAGAGGAGTAAAATTTTTCCAATTTTTTTATGGAAATAAAAGCCTATAGCCTCCCTTTGATTAAAAAAAATAAAAAGAAAAAAAAGTAGCACTTCCCCAAGAAAATACTTTTATAAGATAAAATAAGTAAAGAGATACAGTTTTTAAGGCTTTTTTTTTGTTACAATTTTTAAGGCATTGTAGTGAGTGCTACTTACAATAATACAAACCCGCAAAAAAAGGTATAACGGTTCACTCGAGCCATCCGTTTTTACCTAGATATCCAAACTTACGCATCTCGATAGAATAACTGCATATTTTTTTCAAGTCTTGATTAAAACAAACTCTATCCACGTTGTAATAATTCTATTTATGCTTTTAAAAAAAAAAACTATTATTGATAAGCTCACCCACTTACTTTTAAAATAATTTATATAATAATCTTAGAAAATGATGTAATTTTTCTAAATTGACTCAAATGGTTTGATAATTATAGTCATAGACTTGACGTACATGCGGCTAAAGTAAAAATAATGAGATTGTGAAACAAATGAACACTTATCAGTGTCAAGTGTGCATGAAGGAGACATTAAGAGGTGAGTGATTTTAGAAAGATTGCAAACTAGTCGCATCTTGCGCTTCGCATATGAGTAAGACCGAGTATCAATATATTAAATATAAATAAGTTAAGAACATGTAATTTTATTTTTGATCACCTTGCCAAATTGGCTTTTGAGGTATGTTCCTCAATCATATAGGAAGACTTGGTCCATCCTACATGCATTATTGTCTCAGTTTGTACCCTTTATTCAAATTTTATAAAATAACTAACTCTTCGTTAATTCGATAATAGTGAAAGCTTTTCGATGTGGGCCTGTAGATCCATGACACCACTGACATTGTCTCAAACTTTGTGGGTTGATTTACTTCAAAAAAACTTTGGTACTAATTGAAGAGATTCTTTCCTTCCATATATAATTCATTATGAAGTCACACTTATTCAGTGTGTCGTTAACTTTCGCTCTACAAAATATGTAATATATAAACTTTCGATGACAAACATCGCTACTACATATGAAAGAGGATGGACTAAAAATATAAGAGAGAAAACTTGTCTTAATATTACATATAAATATTACTATAGTATATAGTTGCATATAATATTATTAATCATATATAGATGCATATATATTATTAATTACCACATATAACCAAATACACATATATTATGTTTTACATTTATTTCAAAAATCCGAAACAAAAATAGTAAGTGCCAATAAATTCAAAAAGCAAAAACAAAAACTCCCCAAAAAAAAAAGCCACGTGTCACATAACCCAAAAAATAGTAAGTGCCAATAAATTAAAAAAGTTTATATAAATAGGTGGGTGAACTTATAACATAAGGACCGCGTATTATTTACACACCGAAACCGCCTTAACACCACCTTCGTAGTCACTTCCCCCAAATTCCTTCTCCAAATCCAAATCCAAAACCCTAACCCTAGAAATTCCATCGATCGATCGCTCAATCGCTCAATCGCTCAATCATCCAAATCGCAAAGATGCTGCTCTCACCAGGCCAATCTCCTCGCCATCTCTCCTTCTCCCCATCGCAATCCCCATCATCCAAAGCCCTAGCAATCCCCAATTCGGCCCCTCCTCAAAACCCTAGAACTCGCCAATCCGTCCTCGACGAGGACTCCTACGTCGCCGCCATCGAGAAGATCATCGAGCGGGACTACTTCCCCGACATCGAGAACCTCCGGGACCGCCACGAATTGCTCCAAGCGTACCGCAGCGGCGACCCTATGCAGATCAAAGATGCTGAGTTGAAGATGATGGAGAGGCGCGCAGGAAAGCAGAGGAGAGGGGCTGATCGGTTGTCGCGAACGCCGGGTACTGCAAGTTTGAATTTTGATTCGATTTCTGGCACCCCCTTTGAATTTGATAGAACCCCTTTAAGTATTAGTGGTAATGGTGATGTTGATTGTGAGAATCGTGAGAGTTGTGTTGATGAGAAGTTGTCGCTTGATGGGTTTTTTCGACGGTATACTAGCGAGGATAATGATAGTTTTTCGAAGATTTTGGAGAAGGAGAATAGGAAGAAGAAGGAGAGATTTGGGTATTTGAGGGAAGGGGAGGAGGGGGATTTGGGAGTGAAAAGCTTGGAGCTTGAAAAGAGGGATAGGATTACTGATGGATATGGGACGTCTGGGCAGCCGACAAGTACATTGGAGGGGTGGAAGTATACGGCGAAGAATTTGTTAATGTACAATCCGGTTGATCGCGGGGAGGCGCCATTGACGGAGGAGGAGAGGGTGGAGAGGATTAAGAGTCTTACTAAGGAGATAACTTCAAGTAATACACGGTTTCATGGGATTCCGAATGAGGATGAGCGGCCGAAGGGAGAAGACAATGCTTTCGCATTTCTTTACACCCCAGTCGCGGGGGCAACTCCGGCAGTGTTTCCCTTTTCGGATAGAGAAGCTGAGAAGACAAAGAAGTATGATTTGGAGGATATGAGGAGAACCCCGAATCCGTATTATGTGGAGTCGGAGAAGAAAGGAGTTAACGGGTATAACTTTGTTAAGACGCCGTCTCCTGCACCTGGTGTGGATGAGTCCCCTTTCATGACATGGGGAGACATTGAAGGAACGCCAATGAGGTTGGAGCCGGTGGACACGCCTGTGGGAATTGGAGGTAGCGCAGATGGACCGCATTTTAGCATTCCTTGCCCTCCTTCAAGGGATGTCAAGGCTCATTCGTTGTCAAGGGAAGCTGCGCGTAAACTGAGGGCGAGATCGCAGATGTTTAAGAAGCCTCCATTGCCTTCACCAGCCCGTGGGAGGAGTTCGAGTCCGAGTTTCAGAACACTTTCTCCTGCTGCTCAAAAGTTCGTGAGGAATGCAATTGCAAAGTCTTCGCATAGTGTTGATGAAACGCTGCGAGCGAGTTATCGTGGTGCAAGCCCTAGTGCGGGGACTCCGAAATCTGAGAGGGGTTTGTCGAGGTTAGGCAGGGATGCGAGCTTGGCTTCCAGGTCTCCTTCTGTCGTCGATGGTTCCAATCGCCCTGGTGATATGATTTTCTTTATTTCTTTCTGTTGTTTCGAATTTGCAACTCTTTTGTGAGACTGATAAAATGTAAAACTTGCAACTGAATTTGATCATGTTTTCAATGAATGTAACATTCATAAGGTTGTATTAAGCAATTCTCAGTTTGTTTTTGCCAAATTGTCTACTTTTTCTTCTATATGTTTGTTTGTTGCTTTGTTGCTTTGTTGCTTTAGGCTTGCCTTTATTACTTGCTGTTACTTGATTAGCATTTTCTCTCTTATGGTAAAGAAAAATTCCCCCCACCAAGCAAAGTTCAAGTTGTCATGATCTTAATGAAAGAGAAATGCTAGAATGACTCGGAAATGACACCGGTCAATGCACCTGCTGACTTAAGCAGCCTGAAAATCAATTGCTTTTGGATGGGCTTCAAGGTGTCTACGTGCATTGACCGAGTGTTATTTCCGAGTCATTCTAGCATTTCACTTTATGAAATTAAACAATGTGTGGTGGTCTCTCCTGAGATTAGTCTTTCTCTTGAAATTGCTTTCAAGTTTTTTCTAGCTCTCATTTAAGATGGTGTAGGGGTCCTGTATGCAGGCATGAATGCATTCATAGAAGGTTGAATGTGTCTATCTTTATTGTAGATAGCTCACAGGTAGGTTTTGGTGTCTTTAACTGAACATCTTCTCCCTTGTGGTAAGATCTTTGCTCACTTGAAGATCACTTGTAGTAGGGTCATTCACATGACTAAACTTGCTCCTCACGCCGTCCGAAAGGGCCAACTTGATGCCATCACATGTTCCCTTTCGCGTTCATATCGTCGGTATTCAATGCTGGATTGATATGAAAGCTCCATTAATTCACAATCCTTTACACCTCTTGCAGAGCTGTCCATGTTCTGATATCCGAGATGCCATTGAACAAAGTTTGTTATGTATTGAAAGTTGGTTGATTGTTGTGGAACTAGTAGTGCACATTGCTTACATTCTACTAGTCAACTTGGGTCATGTTCATATGTCCTACATGAGTTCTTGACTGTCATGTACACCTTATTAAATTTGAAAATTTGGGCTTAAGGACCCTTGATTCTCATATTATTTAAGATACACATCTTCTTCGCATACATGTCTATTTCATCGAGCCTGTGTTCGATGGACGAAAGCTCTTCCTTGGAGAGGTGTGAGTCGACGTGTCTCTCATACCATGAATGGAACCACAAACTACCCTTAAAGGAGTGAGGGAAAACTTTTCGTTGGCGTACTTTTTGTCGGCAAGAGGTTTCTTAAATCACAAAAAACCTGTGATTGAGGTCTTTTGACAGCAAAGATACAAGGAACACTTTTTTGCAACAAACAGCCACCAATCGTTGCCAAAAGCTTTCCACACTAAAACATTAGCTGAATGTTAATTACTAACAAGGCATAGAATCGAAAAATCTCAACCAGCAAGTTGCAAATAATCACCTCTTGAGGATCCTAATTATAATATGCACTTTAGTTGGTTTAGATTGTATATTTTCTTAAAGATCAAATAATACTAAGCTATCGAAGCCCAAAAACTTCGATTAATCTATGTTTGGGCCAATGAACATACGACATCTCTAAATCTGTCTTTTGATAAATGATGTCTCGACCTTCCTAAATCTGATCTTTTGACAAATGATGTCTCGTCCATCTCACAAGGACACTTTGGCAAGATAGTTTTAAAATAATCTAAATTAATACACATTTGTTAGCTTTACCACGATACACATCAGAATGCGTGATCAAGAGACAATAGCAAGTGCGTGTCAGTGCTCGGTTACAAAAATATTTTCGAAATAAAACTATTACTAGGTACATCATTGTCGGGGCCACTTGTGTCATTACATATATCCTTCCCTATATATAATTCATGCATAAATTCGAAACTAGAATCATCGTGAAGGAAATCGAGGGGCGTACTAGTTGCCTACTTATGCGGCTCAACATTCGATTGACTTCTAAGTATTAGATCGATCCTGCGAGATGATGTAATAATAATTTCCTTTCTTAAAGTTTGTCATTTGTAATTAAGCTATTAAGCTTCTTCCTAATATATACTTAAAAAATATTTCCTTGATTCTCCCAAGTCTTACCATTCATTATAAAGTCCTATATAAGCCAAGAAAATATTTTCATTACTCATATCACGTGGATTCCAAGTCCTATATAAGCTAAGAAAATATTACTCTACATTATATAATATTACTTTCCTAGTTACACTCAATTACCAATTAATACTTGAAAAATATTAGAATGACAACAATAAAAACATATTGGCTCTCGAGAGATGTCTATACGGGATATATGTGTTCCCGCATCTCGATGTACGCATGAACGGTTTATGTGAGTCAATGTATCTCGCGGTGTGACACGCTGTTGTCATTCTAGCACTTCTCTTAATACTTACCCCTTTTTTTTTTACCATTTTAACTATCACAAATAAGCTAATCGTATCTCAATCCCCAAATTAAGGGATCTCAAATCAAGATTTTATTACTTACTTACCAAATAACCGCGATTCCCTCTCCTAATTAAATTCAAATTCCTTAATTAACTCTTAATCAGGCTTATATAAATAACAACACCCCAAGTGTCGTCTTCAAATTCAATTTCACTGTTTTTGTTCTTCTTTGTGTTCTCTTCAAGTCAAAGTTTCTGCGTTTTCGAATTTGTTCTTCGTTTTCGATTTCGATTTCGATTTCTTCGTTCAATCTCTTCGTCGTTCTTCGCATCAATCGTTGCGGAGGTTGCGATTGATCGGTTGATTGAAAGATTTGATCTTTGAAGATGTCGAAGAAGAGCAGAACATACATCAGAGAAGCGCGAACTTCGTACCATCTCGTAATCTGTTGCGCATCGGATTTTATTTGATACCCTTTTCGATTCGACGATTAGGGTTTCATAAAAGAGGAATCTTGAGAGATTTCGCTTTGAATTGGTGCTGATTTTGAGTTTTTAGTGTTTTTTGGTCCTGAGATTTGGGGATTAGGGTTTGTTTTCATGACAATGCCGTGCTTGGATCCTGATCCTTTGGATAAGGACGCGGAGCCCTTTGTCGAGATGGATCCGACGGCGCGGTATGGGCGATACAAGGACTTGCTCGGCGCCGGAGCTGTGAAGAAGGTGTACAGGGCGTTTGATCAAGAGGAGGGGATTGAGGTGGCCTGGAATCAGGTTCGGTTGCGCAGTTTTAGCTACGATCCGTCTGTGATCGACCGCCTTTTCTCGGAGGTGAGGCTGCTGAGGACTCTCAAGAATGATAGCATCATTGCATTGTTCAATGTGTGGTTGGATGAGGAGCATGGGAAGCTGAATTTCATCACTGAAGTGTGTACTTCTGGGAACTTGAGAGAGTATCGAAAGCGGCATCGACATGTCTCGATGAAGGCCTTGAAGAAGTGGTCAAGGCAGGTTCTTTGGGGGTTGGATTATATGCATACTCACGAGCCTTGTGTTATTCATAGAGACCTCAATTGCAGTAATGTTTTCATCAATGGAAATGTTGGACAGGTTTCCAATCTTTCCCTCTCTCTTTAATTCATCAAAGTTCATCTTTTTGATTCTCATTTGATGATCACTTGTGTTTTAGAGTATTCATTATGAGTAATCGGTTGGTCCAAGTGGCGAGGAACTCAGGTTCCCTGAATGAAAAAAATTGGGTTTTGGAGGCGCCTGATTTGGGGCTTGTTAGAGTGTGAACGTGGATTAGTCAATGCGGGTTGGGATCGGATACCAATTTAGGAACCAAAGAAGTAGTATCAAAGTTGTCAATACCTAACAAAGTTTCTATGTCAGATATGGACTTCCCTAGGTAGTACTGATTGAGTTGGTAGAATTGAATTATAGTTGTATATTGCAAGTTGTTATGTTTGACTTGAATTTTTTTTAGTTTGTTAAAGTTTCATAGATTTGTTGCTAATTGACATAAATTAATTGAGTTTTGTGTATATTTAGTTTGAATAGATGTGAGATAGAGTCTTTGGAGGCTGTTGTAATATTTGACTTGGCATGATTTTGTTGATTTTTGATGGGTCTACATTGCATAAATTCAACAGTAAAAATTGATCATATGTCTTGAGCTTTTGTGTAGGTGAAGATTGGTGATCTGGGTTTGGCAGCAATAGTGGGGAAGAGCCACTTAGCCCACTCAGTACTGGGGACGCCCGAGTTCATGGCGCCGGAGCTTTATGAAGAGGACTACACAGAGCTGGTGGACATTTACTCATTCGGGATGATGGTGCTGGAGTTGGTGACTGTGGAGATACCTTACAGCGAGTGTGACAGCATTGCGAAGATCTATAAGAAAGTTACAGCCGGAGTGAAACCGCAGGCGCTGAATAAGGTTAAAGACCAAGAAGTTAGGGACTTCATTGAGAAGTGCCTTGGCAAACCCAGAGAGAGACCTTCTGCTTCTGAACTACTTGAGGACCCGTTTTTTGACGGTCTTGATGATGACGACAACGACAACAATTACACCAACTCATTTTAGGAGTAGCGTAGCGTAGTTGAGTTGGTTTATTCATCTTTTTCTGTATTAGTTCTCAGTTTGTTTATTGCAGTTCTTCCTTCATTGATTGAAGACAAAGTTGTACATATTTTTTTCCACTCTTAAATAAAATTGAATTTTTTTCAAACTTTAAACAAAGAGTATAGATTTGTGGAGCACGCAACAGCAGCAATAAACACTCCATAACCAAATAATTCAAATGCATATGTTGCTAACATTGATTTGAAGTTCACAAGAAATAGATTTCAGAACAATACATATGTTGCTGACATTGATTTGAACTTGTAAAACCCCTTATTGAAGAATTCAAGTTGAAATCCAAACAAAATAAATCAACACAAGAACTCTTGTTTAGTTCAAATTCTTGGTTTGTAACTCTCTTTCAAGAACTCAAATATTCAGCCATCTCTTGTTTGAAGCACATCCTTTCATGCAATGATTCAAGAGAATGAGCTTTAAGACCCTGAAAATTGAAATCAATTGATTGTTAGATCCATGAATCTACTCAAAAAATTTAAAAATACTGATGAAGATATGAAATTAAACATTTTACCTATAGCCGTGGAAGATGGCTTGGCGGCGTTACGGATTCATCCAACAGCCTAGACCATTATTAATCTTGCAAGGAAGTGACTTAAGTTTGGGACAGTTGTCGACCTTCAATAAACGCAAGCATGGCAGCGCAGTTTTCAACTTCGTCCAATCTTCCTCTAGCTGATTTAAGCTTGTTAAGACTATCGCCTCCAGCCGCCACGCCTTCTCGCCATTTCCATATAAGCCTTTGCTGAACTTTCTCATAGTGCTTTCATCTATGTGAAGAAATGATAAGTTAGGTAGTGAAGTTGGATTGAGCCATTGAGGATTCTCTACACCAGGAAATCTATGGAGATAAAGATGATGAAGTTGTTCGAGAGGAGAAGGAAGCTCGCAATCTAACTTGTTAATGAGTGACGAATTGCTATTCTTCGCAACGTTATCGCCAAAACTTCTAGTTTTTTGAGGTCACATAGCACCAATAGATCATTCTTATCAATTTGATCATCAAAATCAATCTGCATCCAAAGTTTTCTTAGTTTTTCAAACTTCCTCAAACTAGCCATGCCGCAACCACCCTTTACTTTTCGTTGCGCAGGTCTAAAACCAAAAAGTACATCAAGATTAGAAAGCCGTTCGATCTGCATTGGCAAATATCGTAGAGAAGCACAAGAACTGACGTCGAGGACAGTTAGTTTATTCAAACATCCTATCTCTGGTGGTAATTTTTTCAAGCTGCAGCATTGATATAGACATAATGTTTGAAGGTTCTTGAGGTTCATGATTGTTTTCGGAACAACTTTTATTCTCGAGTTCGTTATCTTCAAACAATTTAGAAGGGACAACGATCCGATGCCATCTAACCAATCTATATTTGAGACTTCATCTACTGGCTCACCATCTACTGTAAATGAAAGATCCAAAGCTCTTAACCATTTTTGTTTAAGCAACTTGAATTTCACATTTGAGATGAACTCCCTGCTTTCGGATATCTCTCGTCCTACCAATATTCGCAACTTTGAACCTAACTTGCTGAAATGATCCGTCTTGGAACCCCGAATGAATCCAACACGCGTTGAACATGACAATGTCATCCTTTCTTCTTTCAAAACCATAAAATTCTTTTCTTTCGCGATTTTTATACACGCATGACGCACCATATTATGAACTCTGCAAGTTTGATATCTTGTTTCGAATACATCTTTTCGTTCACCTAGTAACAAACATTTGTCGATTAATTCATCGAAGCATTCTTCCCCTTTTTCTAACGCCGTCTTAGCTCCGGTCTTGTGAATCAAACCTGGCTTATCCACAAGTGAACTGCATCTTCCGCGGATATTTCATAAGCTTCGGGATAGATTGAAAGACTAAGCATGCAGTCCTTCAAATAACCAGGCAATTCTTCAAAGCTCTTTCTTAAAGCATAATAGAGCAACTCGCTTTTATCCAATTCTTCGTCTAGATTTTCTGCTATCGCTCTCCAACGATAGCTAGATGGTTCTTTCTTCAAAATGTCCCCAGCAATAGCCTTGATTACTAAAGGTAGGCCGCCACATTTTGCGACGACTTTCTTAGTTATGTCTTCCTCGAATAGATAATCTTCTCGAGGAAAAGCATTTTTCACAAACAACAACCGACTATCATTCCATGAAAGAGTTTTATGGTAGTGCAGATGCTTCTCAGCGGCCCCCATTGATCTAGCTACCTCTTTAAGTCTAGTGGTAACGATGACACAGCTCCCGTTATTATTATGCGGTAAGGCCGATTTCAAGCTCTTCCACCATGTCCTTTCATTTGTTTGCCAAACATCATCTAAAACCAGCAGGTATCTCTTCTCATTGAGTTGCTCATGCAATTCTTCCAGCAGTAATTCAAACTCATCTTCTCTTCCCAAACTAGTCCTGTTTCCTTCCTTTTCCGCGACCATATTAACGAGCACCGTCTTTAGATCGAATTCAAGGGAGACGGTGATGAACATGATTTGATCAAACCACTCATTCACGCTTCCGTCCTCGCATATTGTTCGCGCTAGAGTTGTTTTTCCAACTCCTCCCATCCCCCAAACCCCAACCACCTTCAACTGCTCATTTGGTTTCATGATCCACTGCTTTATATTCTCCAAGTCACTCTCAAGACCAACTACCTCATCATGATCACCATGATTCAGGGCTGCGTATGGAATGATAAACCGATCGCGATCATTCTCTAACACTACTTGTCGACTTGAAAGACTGCGGTCGAGTTCTAATGAAATCGTGATCTCTTCCCTGTACCTTCTTATCGCGCGCTTTATCTGCTTTAGCCTCTCTTTCCTTTCCCTACTTTCTCTTGACAAAGCAAGCAGGGAAATATACTTCACAAGTAGTAGTCTGCTGTTTTGTTTATCAAACTTATATTCAATTTCTTCAATCATGTCTTCTGCATCATATATGATATCTCTAAGAATTGGCTCATATCGCGCGATTAGTACTCCCTTGTAATCTTGGGATTTCACTTCATTCATGACCTCAAGATTTGATCTTAGGCATTCAAGATCAATCTTCATCGCCGTCAATGCGCAATGGAATTCGGGATCTTTCATTTTCTATTTGAAGCTGTATAGCCAGCACAATAATTTCAATGTATATATATAACCTGATTTCACAATGGCTTCTTTGCTAGGAAAAAAAAACACAAGGTTTTTTTTTTTTTCTACAACTTTAATTTACTTGTGAATTCAACTTTGGCATTAGAGTAAGTACTTGTGAATTCAACTTTGGCATTAGAGCAAACACTTAATCTTTGTCAAAAAAGATTCGAAAAAAAAAAAAAAAAAAAAACATGAACATTTTTTATAAGAAAGAAACCAACTTAATCATTATCGCCCTTTAATTTATCCAGATTGAGACTCGAAGTCCAACCACTTACGCAATTATATAACCACAACATAGTTTAGATATAGCACAAATAGTTAATATTAATTAGACACTCAAGAGTTAAATCTAGAATACATTGAAACATGAAACATATATAAACATAAAGAAGTAATGCAGACTTACAAGTTCAGATAGTCTCCAAGCTGGACTGCAACTCATCAACTGGTCTATAGAGGGAGAGAGGTAGGAGTTGAGGAGATACAAATAATGTAATGAAAGTATGAAACATTAACACGGAACGCATATATACATTAAATGTTGGGTTTGGTCTACCATGTCGGCATTGACTTACCTCGAACCATCTACCAAGTTTCCAAGCAAGCCAATTAACCGACTTCGCTAGCAAGAATTGGTTTCACATTGTAATATATATATATATATATATATGCGAAATTGGATTAAGGTGAGTTGGAGCAGAGTCATCATGCATGCATGTGCGTATCTGATATTCATGAAGCACACTCGGGTCTTAATTTGTTCAACTCTTAATTAATATGCTATGTATAGCGCCGTGTAAATTGCATTCACTAATTCACGTTTTAGTATTGTTAATTGAACCCTATATATAGGTGAGCATCCCAAGTCCAAATCAATTCTCACTAATTCTCACTATTCTTAATTTAAATTCATTATTTTGGGGTAGAGGGTATTATTATAGATATCTTAAATTGTTAACAAAAAAATCTTTGGATCTGGACTCAAAGAGTCCAAATAGATTTTTTATTTTTTTTAATCTAAGCCACATGATATCGGAAGCACATTGATCATGACTATATATATCCGAGCTTGAGTCGGGTAGGACTAGATAGTGATAAGTTTTTCCTTCAAAAAATTTAAAGGGACTTCATACTTAATGCACGTGAGCTCGAGACCACTAGTTAATTATGACCTTGAACTTTCAAATTAATACATATTAATTCATGAGTATATTTGTTTTTCTTGATCAACACAGCATGTGAAAAAAACTAATATAATTAATGGCTCGAAAATTATAAATAAATAAATAAATTATTAAAACACATCACGGCGTGTACATTATTACACATATGACGCGCTCATGAGCCCATCAAAAATCCTCTTATTATATAACTAGTTGTTTTCCTGCTATTCGCGAAGGTGTCAGTAAAGACCTTCATGATTTATATGTATAAAAAGGGTCAAAAAAATAAAAAAGTTACAAAATGATGGATGTTGTAGTTGAGATCCTTTACATAAGTCAATCCATGGTACTTGTGCATCCATTCAAACACAAAAAACCCCTACAAACATGTGCACTTGGAGACCCAAACAAAAATTTAGATAATGGCCAAGCACTCCCCAAAAATTATTCAAACTGGATGCGGGAGAATTACAGCGTAGAAGAATGGATGAGAGGTGAAATTTATAAGGGGAATAAAGCTTGCACTACACTCAATTTCATGTATCTGCCTATAATTTTTAAAAGCTTTTACCACACTCCATTCCATGAATTTGCCCATGATTTCGAGTAGAATGTACTAATTCTATTAATTCATTCGTTGATAATATAACAATTATTAATTATTAATAAATGCACACATAATAGATAATTATATTTTAAAACAAAAAAAAAACATAAATATATAAATATCTATTTTTCGTTTTTCAAAAACATGGGGGATGAATATATCTTAAAATAATAAATAACACAAATATATAAATATCTTAAAATTAAAAATTAAAAAATTAAAAAAAATTTAAAAATGAAATGGTAGAAGGAGAGAGCTTATGAAACTTTATCTCTCCTTCAACTTTTATATATATATATATATATATATATATATATATATATAGATCCTTCCTCACTTTCATGGAAACTTTAACGATGTTAATCTTCTCGAAACATTCTATGCACGCAGTACACATCACTGCACATGTCATATAATATATATATATATAGTACACATCGAGATGCGTGCACCACGTCACTCGATCTAATTGTATAGTATATATTAATACAAGTAACGGTTTTCAACAGGTACGCATGCCAATTTATTTTGTTTTGAGAAATTAATGTGCACACACACACGCATATATATATAGATAGGAAAACCTCATTGAGATTTCTTGGTGTTTGCTTTGAAATTTCAGATATTGATCAAATCCACAAACTCAATTCCCCTATAAATATTAAATCAAAGAGATGGTGTCTTCAGCCTGAAGTACCAACATCCAAATTAAACCTCTGCTACCTACCAATTAACCATGACCACAGACAGCAGTTATCAAAATGTGAGGTTGTCCGAGGGGCTGCGCAACGCCTTAGGAGAGTTTGCGGTCGGCGCCTATAACTCTCAGTGCGGCGGACATCTTCAATACCATGGCGTCGAGGGAAGCTCGATTATGCGTCAACGAATCGGAACCGATCATAGATACCGATTTCGAGTTTATGTGAATGAAGACGGAGACATTGTCACTTATCAAGCTTTGGTTGTGGATAAGCAGCCAGGAACCAACTCTAAGTTCCACTTCAAACACCTACACCCTTGATTTATGATGATGATCATGATGATGATGTAGTTATATATATTTATTTATTTTATAGGAAATGTTAGAACGACAACAGTACTGTAGCAATAGAATGCATGACAGCCGATGTGACATGCATGTGCCACATCAAAATGGGGTGTTGGAGTGTGTTCTTGTATGAAATTTTGATGCGGGCCAAGCTCACACGCCACATCAGTTGTACTGTGCATTCTATTGCGACGTAGTGTTGTCGTTCCAACATTTCCCATCTATTATATGTGCATTTATATATTAGTGATACTATATTAATTGATGCATGGTATATTTAATTATGATGTTAATTAGCTAGGTAATTAATGAGTTGTATATGTGAGAAGGTACTTGTAAATAATATTTGTAATATGCTTTAATTTATTATATATAAAGAGATTGATGTTTTAATTACATTATACACTAGTTTTGTGTTAAATTCTTGGCTCCACTCCAGTTTCTATTTTAGTTAATAAGAAAGTTTATTGATTTAAGAAATTAAAATTTCTGATGTGTTTAATTTGTGTGTAGAAAACTTTTAATTGTATGCATGACACCTAAGTTAGTTGGAAAGATATAAGTTTGAATTGATTGCCAAAGTATCTTTGATGAAATGGATGATGTATCATTTGTCAAATTCATTGGCTTGATATATCGACTCCTACTTTATAAGTTAAAAAAAATAAAATTCGATTGATTATTGAATAATAAAGTTTGCGAGTTTGTGTGTTTTGAGAGATTATTTGTCTTTTGTTGTGGGTTGTCTTTTTCCCAACAAATACTGTCATTTGATCATGAAAACTTTTAGCAGTTGGATGAACGATATGCATGAGTATTTTTAATTTGCTTACAACAGCCAAACGTCAGGCCACAATTTTTTTTCGTAATCTCAGGGATCGTAGGTCTTGATACTCTGATTACCAAAAAAAAAAAGAAACAGAGTACCCTTAATTGGAACACTTTATTTTGTTAATCTAAAAAAAAAGTATATACGGAAGAAAAAGACACTTTGGTTTTTTTGATAGGTGAGTGGACTTTTTCCACCAATTAAACCAAAACTGGATCTTAGTTTGGTTGAATATTGTACCATGTGATCGATGATGATGAAAGAAACAATCTTTGTCTGAAATCTCAATCAGTCAGTTATTCCTTTCGAGAGTCCCACCATATCTGAATCTTTTTTTTTAATGACTTGGACACTTTTTTTTTTTTTAAGGAAGATAATAATTTCAAAAACACGTAGAATATATACATAATTGTTTTATTTTGTTTTGTTTTTTATTTTCTTTTGTGTAAAAATTTACAGTAATAGAATTTATGACTTTTAAAATTTAGAAGTACTTTTAGTATTGTAAAAAATATGCTAGACCTTTTTTTGTTGTTGAAACATAGAAAAAGAAATCGATTATTACAATTGTATGAATTGAGCTTTTGATGCATGCTCAAACATGCAGCAAATTCTAAATTGAATTTGGTGGATGCCAGAACTTTACTTAATATTTAATCCAAATCGATCAATCATAAAATTTAATAAAATAATCTACAACTTCTACAAAAAAAAAAAATTAAAAATAAAACTAAAGAAAAGATTTTCATTGGCCTTATTTTCATAGAAACTTTTCATGCGCCCCATTCCATGTTCTTAAATTTGCACCTTTCGCATCGGCATTTATCTATACTATTATAATAGCAATCCCAAAACGGTTAACCGTGAAGCCTTTTCGGCTAAAACTTCCAACAATGCCCCTAAGTGTTTTGATACAAATATTTAAATTCGGGATAAAATAGTAATTTAATTGATAACTACAAATTAATAGGTGGTTTTGATTTTAAATGTTCGGATGAAAACTCAATTAAGATGATTTTTTTTTCTCTCTCCTCCACCTTTTTACTCTCTCTTTCCCCTCCACGTTTCTCCACTCTCTCTTTCCCCTTCACGTTTCTTTTTCTCCCCTCCACAATTCTCTTTCTCTACTCTATTCACGTTTTCTTCCTCCATATGTTTATTTTATTGAAGACCTCTGTTCACGTTTTCTGCTTCTATATGTTTATTTTATTGAAAACCACTTTCTTTTTCAAAATCACGCGCATAGCGCCGTGCCCATTGACTAGTTATATATGTCTACTTAATTGGAGGATCTCAATATATCCACCGTTGATCAATCTTGTAATGTGTGGTACGAGACCGATCATAAAATTAGACATGCCCGAGGAGGCAAAAATGAGACGCGCTCCATCCGCGTCTTAGAGAGAAATACATGCATGAAAGGAATATTTGTTGAAGCTTTGAATATTTGGATGACTTTGAATTTCAAAACACCTTAAATTTACTGGAAGTTTTATTAAATGAACCAATTAATTATATGTACATATATGTGTGGTACAGCTCATGTATATAAGTTTTCATGAATTTGCCTTGCAAGTCCAGAAACTCCACATGAGTCATCCAGATTTACCTCGAGATGCAAGTGTACACATTCTGATGTGCATGACATGATTTATATATATATATATATATATATATATATATATATATATATATATATATATATATATAAAAGGAATGATGATAATATTTGAAGTATGATTTTGCATTTAAATCTAATTTTACTGGAAATTTCATGCATATTAATTAATTAATGGTGAAATTGTAAGTGTAGTTGCTTGGATGTTACATGGAAAATAAGATGAAAATAAATTGCAAACCGACCTTGATGAATTCACATTTAAAGACCATATATATATACATACACACCATGCATACAAGCTTCAAACATAAGATATCAAAACAATCCAACCCTCTTGATCAATTTCTCATTTTCATCATACATAGCAACGCTTGTTCATTCATCTGTTTGCATTGATTCATTGATAAAAACATTAGTAACATTACCATATAGTTTGGATTAATCGATTCATATCGTCGGCAATGGATAGCAGTTATGGAATTGTGAAGCTGAAGCCTAAGCAGGCACAAAAGTATGGAAGATTTGTTGTTGACGAACACAACAAGAAGAACGGTACAAGTCTTATATATGAAAGCATCGATGAAGCATCTGTTAAGTGCGAGCGTTGCAGAACGGACGATAGGTATCGATTTACGGTTTACGTGAAGCAAGCCGGTGCTCGAGAAGCAGTCCCTTACGAAGCCACACTCAAGGACAAGCAACCTGGATCCAACTCTGGCAATTTCGAGCTTCGCAGCTTCAAGCGAAAGGTCTAATTATCAATATATATGTATATACTGTTAATAGTTCCATCCTCATACATGTTATAGTCTATGGAATAATGGAAATTTTATATATTACAATGTACTTGTAATAAATGAATATGTAGATGCAGCATATCTTATTGTTGGTTTAATAAAAAAGTGGTTTGTTGGATTTAATAGTTGAATTCTTTTTGTGTTGTTAAAGTTCTTCTAATCGAATCTATTCGGCAACTCCCATCATGTCACATACTTTTAGTCCAAAATAGGACATGCAATTAAGAATCCATGATGGTGAAGTCAGTGCCATCCTTGATTCCTTGACACCAAAAAAAAACAAAAAAAAGGTCAGTGCCATCGCTTTTAAGAAGAATTGGTGAGCAGCAACAGCAAAGCACTGAGCTTTTTACTTGATTAGTACATTTGGCAGTAAAAAAATATGAACCCAACACACCCACCAAACTATTTCCCCATCTAACACACTTGTAGCCACGTCAGCGCCACGTAATTTGTTTTTGTCCCGTCAAAGTGAAGTCGTGAGATAGGTCACGATTTCACTTTAATGGAAATCGTGACCCGAGATCACGATTTCACTTTAAAGTGAAATCGTGAATTCGCTCACGACTTCACTTTGAAATCCGAAGAGCATTATAGATCCAGATCTGTTTTTCTTGCCCTCATTTCTCACTTGCCTTCCTTCTTCCTTCAACTCCCAACAATCGATCCGAAGTCCTTCAACTCCCCCAACGAACAGCTCCACTCTTCATTCCCTCAACTCGGTAAGATCTATTTGGTTGGAGATTTTGTATGTTTATGATTCATGTGGTTCATGTTATGTTGTATGTTAAACTATTTGTTATTTTTGTTGTCTCAGGGTCGTTTATATGACTTTATATACGGATTTGTGACCAATGACCTCTGTAATTGTGTTTAATAAGCATGAAATAGCCACTAGTTGTCACTCTTCCTTTTTCTTATTTGGTTTTCGTCACTCTCCCTTTCGGAAAATAAACAAATAACCTCAAAATATAATGTGTCTACGAGATTTTTGATTAGGTGCATTTTTTTGTTGTCTTTTTCTTTCTAGCGGCTCATACTTGAATGTTCTTCTATTGGCGGAGTGCTCCTTTTTTTTTTTTCAATTTGTGTATGATATATCATTCTTACTGATGGATAGCATATTTATTCTAATTGATGCATTGCATATTTAAGTAAATAGCTAGAAAGTTTGTTTTTAAATAGTACAATTTATACATTAAATAGTGTGGATATATGTCATTGCCATATTGAGATGTAAACCATGTGGGGTACCCACGGGGGGAGTAGAAATTGTTTGATTTGGGGTGTATGGGGGTATGGTATGAATCCAGCAAAAAATCCCATATACATGTCAATAATTTAGTAGGAAAATTTGGAAGAACATTAGGCGTGCGCTTAGGAGATGAGACATTGGCGGTGATAAGGTTGCTTTAGGGGTTGTTATATTCTAAGCTAGCTAGGGAATTTGTTTATAATATATAATAGTTATTTGCATATAATAGTTTCTTTGTTGCAGAATAAGGTACTTAATTTGATCACTAAGCTATTTAGTTACCAATACACCAATTCTATTAGGGTGCCTAAGCAGGATGGACACAATAGACGCACTTGCAGTCGGCGTCAGCAAGGACAACCGTCTAATGCTTCATAGTGAAAGACTCTTTCAAGTTTTATGTCTTGAACGGACCTATATTTTCCTTGTATTTGATCACTTTGCTTTTTTGTATTATTTGTTTGTTGAGACATAGATGTGCTACCTAAATTGTATTAATCCATCTCTTTATAGTTAGTACATGAACTATTTCTACTTTTTATATCATTTGCACAATGGAATTAATGACAACATTGGTAATGATTTTGATTTTAAGCGCGATATGGATCTTGGCCCTATAGATGACTCCGTTTTGACTATGCAAGCTATCCATAGATCTACCCGCGTTTGGAATGGACCGGTAGTACTTCTTTTCGCATGTTTCTCTATTTTTTTACCTCCATAGCCACATTTTAACTAATTTCACTTGAATCTCATATCTTCGTAGGAGCCTGGTATATTGACTATCAGGCGTAATTCAGCTTCACTTCACCGGTTAGTCCAACTGGATCCACGCATAGTTGGACATCTTCAGGAAGCTGGATTTTACGGGACTGCGCGAGTAGGCTTCATTTCAATAGATTGGCATCTCATAACGACCCTTGTAGAGAGGTGGAGGCCAGAAACTCACACGTTCCATTTCCCCGCCGGCGAGATGACTATAACCCTCCAAGATGTCCAAATCATCTTGGGGTTGCCGGTCGATGGATTACCGACATCGCGCGTCGACCAAGATTACGATGCATTGTGCTTGACGCAACTCGGATTCCCTTTCCCGAAAATAACAGATTTGGAGGGCGGATTCAAATTCGCCAACTTTGAAGGTGGTTTCCAAACCTCCCCGGACAATGCGATGATGTGGAAGTGCAACGCTATGCGAGAGCATACATCCTGCAACTTCTAAGGGGAACACTATTTGCAGACAAGTCGAACAACCTTGTTCACATCACATACTTGCAATTTTTAGAAGATTTCGAGGCGGCTGGACAATACAGTTGGGGTAGTGCAACTCTAGCTCACTTATACGAGACAATTATGTCTTGCGGTAGACATTGATGGAGCTGAGATAGCAGGTCCGGTCATCTTATTGCAATTATGGGCATGGGATAGGTTGTCGTTTCTTGCACCAATAATGGGTAATGTTCTTCGAGACCCGGTATTAGAAAACGAAGAATTATTTCCACCTCCTCCATTTGGTCATAGGTAATTACTATTTTCTCACATTATAATTTCAATTTCTTCATATCTATGTACATGTGCCGACATACATGCATTGCGTTTTTCTTTTTCATTTGTGAAGGTGGAAACATGTTTTGGAAACAACGGGAGCATCAATGCACGTCCTGACAAAGTACAGAGAAATGATTGACATGCAAACACCCGATGAAGTAAGAGATATACATAATTACTTCTCCACGTAGTGCTTTGGAAACATCATCTAATATGCGTTTCTTATTCATATCAAAATGTTTTTGTTGACTACAGGTAATATGGGAACCGTATCCTGAGGCAGTGATAATGGACCTACCTGCGTACCGTAGCAGTGGCCGTGCAATTTGGAGAACGAGAGCACCTTTGATTTTCTTCTGTGTAGTTGAAATGTATCATCCCGATAGAGTCATGCGCCAATTCGGTCTCAGGCAAATGATACCACCTTTACGAGCACAAACATTCAACTACATAAGATTGACTTGAGAGGAAGACGGATAAGGATTGGAGCGCGAGAACATAGTGCTTATGTCTGCATGTGGAACGACCGTGCCTCCAATATTGCAAATGATGAAAGCTTAGAGGAGCCAATGGACTTTTACAACTCATATATGTTATGGTATCGTCGCATTACACGACGATTTATGTCTCCCGTGGAGCTATTCTTTGAGGCCTTGGTAAGTACAATTTGATTTTATTCAGTCATGAATCCTTGACAAATAGTTGTTTTCCTTGTCCTTTCGCATAAAACTTCATTAATATTTCATATGTAGGCATATGGCATTACTTCAATTCATCAGTTGACACTGGGTGATGATGTATCTATTGCACGTATTAGAGATGTAGTTGCATCGACTTTGACTGCAGTACACGCAGATTATCGGATACATAATATGCCCGGTTCATTTCAAGCTTCTCATCATTCTTCCCATGGTGATACACCTTCGAGGCATGCCACTCCATTGTATACTCCATCAGTGCCTCTTAACGAGTTTGGGACTCCACATACTCCTTCAGTTCCTCCCAACATGACATTCGAGTCTATGGAAGCCATTCCATTTGACACGGCACCTACATCTTCGCGCCATTCTCATGCAAGTCCAATAATGATGAATTTATCGGGGACTACAAGTACTCATGATGGCGGAATGCGGGACAACGATGATATTCAACCAGATGATGCTCAAAATCCGGCTGATGTGGGTCATTCGGATATTCCACTTGCTTTAAACCGTAATGTCCGAGTCGTCAAGAGAACACGTGTGTGGACTGGAAGTCATTATTTGGGGTCAGACTAGAACTTTTTTATACTGTTATAAGTCATTTTCTCCTTTTTCATTATTTGGGATGTTTTGTATTTCTTGTTGTCCCTTTTTGTTTATTGTTGCATTTTTTATGGTTTTGGATTGAACTAAGTTTTGTAAAGTTATTAGATATATTCGATTTTGATGTGCTATGTCAATTTTTTGCAGTTCAAGTGAATTAACTGGTATGAGAACCACTCAAATGTTGATGTTTGCAAGCACACTAGTAGTGCTATTGTTGAGTATCACAATCTATTGTTGAGTATTTGCTGCTACAAAAAAACATTTTCAAAGTGTAGTGCTTTTCACTAGAACATTTTCGACTTTTAATAGAGGTTTTAAAACCTCTATTAAATAGAGTGTTATTAAATGTCATGTGAAAATGTGTTATGTTTTAATTTTTAATACATGTATTACATAGAGGTTTTTTAAAACTCCTATCAATTAGGTGTTATTTAATAACACCCCCCTTTAATAGGGGTTTAAAAACCTCTATTAAATACCGAAATTGTTCTAGTGTTTGTTGGTATTCACTGCCACAAAAAAAAAAAAAAAAAAATTTCACAAGGTAGTCGTGACTGTCACGACTTCCTTCAGATGGAAATCGTGAGCTCGGGTCACGATTTCCATTCAAACGAAATCGTGACCCGAGGTCACGACTTCTCTTTGACGGGAAATAAAAAAATGACGCGTGACATGGCGCGTGATTGGTATTGACGTGGCTACAAGTGTGTTAGTTTTGGAAATAGTATGCTGGATGTGTTGGGTTGCTAATTTTTACTCCCAAATGTATTAATCAAGGAAATTGACCGCAAAGCACTTCAGTGGTGCCCACAAATAAGAAAGACAACACTTTATCATATTCAATTTATATATGTACACGTTTTTTAAATCCGTCGGTGTCTAGGCGAGTTTGATTAGGCGTATCTCGAGCAAAGCGATCTTGCCACCCCGGGTAATCGAAGTCGTTCACGCGCGCTTAACTCACACAACCCCGCATTCGCCCATATTAACATTAATTCGCTTATCCCAAAAGTTAAACAGCAACTCGAACTTCATAACCCAAGAGAAACTAAAGGGATATAATGTAACTATCATTAAATTTACAAATACACCAACTCATTTTAGGAGTAGCGTAGTGTAGTTGAGTAGGTTTATTCATCTTTTCTCGTATTAGTTCTCGGTTTGTTTGTTGCGGTTCTTCCTTTATTGATTGAAGGCAAAGCTGTAGATATTTTTTTTCCACTCTTAAATAAAATTGAATTTTTTTCAAACTTTAAACAAATATATATATATAAAAGAAAACCTCATTGAGATTTCTTGGTGTTTGCTTTGAAATTTCAGATATTGATCATCAGCATCATTGATCAAATTCAAAAACTCTATTCGTCTATAAATATTAATATATGTAACGGTTTCCAACACGTACACATATTAATTTATTTTGTTTCGAGAAATTAATGTGTACACACACACATATATATATATATACTAGTTTCAGGACGTGCTACGCACGATTGACCCGCTCGCTTCGCTCGCGGGAATTAATTTCTAAGAATTTATTAATAAAATTTAAAATTTTAATTAAAATTTAAAAATTAGAAATACAAGCACCTTTTTTAACTAATCAATATTCTTTAATGTAATTTATATAAATGAGATGAGTTTATGATTTAATTTGGGAGAAGTTTGATTTGAGAGTTCCTTATGAGTGTGTTGTTCGATTTGTTTTCAATTCGAATGCGAAGCCATTCAAAACTCGAAGTCAAGTGAGTGTAGAGAACATTACTGAAGCTTTCCTAGCAATGCCATGATTATAAGATCAGAAGAAGCTCTTGCAATCTACCTCATAAGAGAATCTTAAAAGTCCACGCAAAAAGATCTAAATCACATGTTAAGTGATAATCTATCATGAATAGAGAGAAGGAAAAAAAACTGCATGAATTACAACATGAAGAACCGTTGCAGTAAACAAAATTGAGATTATTATTTGAAATATAAGCTATGTACAATTACACTGTTCCCTCATTCACAAACTCAACAATAAGGAACCAATGCTTGTGATTTTACAACGGGGGCTCACTTCACATCAAACCAAACCATTGATTTAAAAAGTTGTAAATCGCATCTCTGTTGAACTACTATACATGTTCTCCTGGTCCTCTAAATTATTGAACACTTTTCACATACTTTCTACTTGGTGGTCAGTTTGAGCCTCCAACCAATGTTGTTAAAGCTGGATGTTGTAAAGAGCATCTTCCAACTTTGCTATATGCTCCAACAAGTGATTCATGTGCTCTGCGAACATATAGAAACAAACGAAAGTGAAAGCTCGTTATATTGACTCTTAGGCTGCTAGAAAGAGAACATGAGAGAAGAAAAGGTTCCTACCATCTTTTGCATGTTGGTCTTTGTCTTGAAACAGGCATAGAAAGTTCAAGTATATGTTTAGTTTCATTGTATAAAGAACTTACAGCTCATGGTATCGAGATGGTTTTGATGCATGCTTTTAGTTAACTGATCCAGGAGACGCCTTGTCAAGCACTTCCAAAAAAACCAACCTGGAAGTAATTTTAAAAACATCAAGAAAAGATAGGTAGATGCTAGAGGTGAAGAACTGCAAGAGTTATAGAAGATGTTTTACAATATGAAGCATGTGCTGCTAAAATAACTAATGTAAGTCAATTTCACAAGATCAAACAAATGATCTGAATTAGAAGGAATTAGCATGTCATCTCTATTAATAGACCAAGAGAGATCTATACTTGACGATAAAGGAAGTACTTACAACAATGAGTTTTCTTTCATTTTTTGGCCTCTTTGCACTTTGATTGCAGCAGTAGCATCACCATAAGGTATATTGCAACCTGTATAATCAAATGTTAAGCAATAGAACATTTTTTTAACTTACATGCGGATATAAGATAATTTTATCAGCTTGACAACTTACCAGCAAACCCTTAGATACCTTATGGTGATGAATTACCAACTTGACAACTTACCAACATAATTTTATCAGCTTGACAACTTACCAACATAATTTTATCAGCTTGTATGTGTTTGATGAATTACCTTTAGATAATTCATCAAACACATACAAGGCATAGAATCAAAACAATTCAATGACTTACCTTTATGGGTGTTGTTGTTGTGTTGATGGTGTTGTGTGATGTTAAAGGCGACGTGTTATCCTTCTTTTATGGAGAAGTTGTCGGCCGATGCGACGACGGTGGAGTCGAGAGTCCAGTTGGATGGGCAAGTTGTGACGAGTCTGGGGGTAGGGGCTGCAATGGAGTATGTTGTGGCGCTAGTCGAGAGATTGTATGGGAAAGAGAAAGCGATGAGGTTCTTTGGGCCAATGGTATGTTTGTCTGTTTCGTAGTTTTGAGAGAAGAGGAAGGAGTATAAATCAATTGTTACGTGAGACAGAGATGTGAGAGAGAGACGCGAGAGAAAAGAAAGGGGACGTGAGAGAGAGAGACGTGAGAGAAGAGGAAGAAGGAGTATATTGTTAAGTGAAAGAGAGACGTGAGAGAAAAGAAAGGGAAGCACGAGATTTAGATTGGGTGGGAGAGGGATAACGCACAAGAAAAAATTGTGTGGAAGAGGGACAAAAAAGTAAATTTGATTACGACTCAAAAATTTGTGATTCGTGCTTTTATATATATGATATATATATATATATATAAAAGTAGGAGGAGAAAGAAAGTTTAAAAGTTACGTCATCTCATCATTCTATTTATTTTATTTTTTTTCAATTTTTTTGTTATTTATTTATTTATCATTTTAAAATATATAATTATACATTATGTGTACATTTATTAATAATTAATAGTGGTTATCTTATCATTAATAGATTGAGTACGTTGAACTTAAAATCATGGGTAAATATAAGGAATTGAATACAGTGCAAGTTACATTTACATTCCCCCTATAAATTTCAACTCACATCCATTCTTCTTGCAATCAATTTGATTTTTTTTTCCTTCACAATTCAAAAAATCATAACAAAACCATTTTTATTATACTTAACCTTAAATTACTCCAGTTCTCAACCAATTATCACCCAATGAATTCAAGATAGGATTGATTGATTTCAACATCGCCTCTACATTCAAAAATAATGTAATGAAAGTATGAAACATTAACACGGAACGCATATCTACATTAAATGTTGGGTTTGGTCTACCATGTCGGCATTGACTACTTCAAACCATCTAGCAAGTTTCCAAGCAAGCCAATTAACCGACTTCGCTAGCAAGAATTGGTTTGTAATATTATATATATATATATGCGAAATTGGATTAAGGTGAGTTGGAGCAAGTCATCATGCATGCATGCATGTGCATATCTGATATTCATGAAGCACTGTCGGGTCTTAATTTGTTCAACTTAATTAAAATGCCACGTTTTAGTGTTGTTAATTAGACCCTATATATATAGGTGAGCCTCCTAAGTCCAAATCAATTCTCGACTATTCTTTTTTTATTTTTTTATTATCTAAGCCACGTGATAATATCGGAAACATATTGACCATGACTATATATCCGAGTTTAAGTTGGGTAGGACTAAATAGTGATAAGTTTTTTCTTCAAAAATTTAAAGGGACTTCATACTTAATGCGCGTGAGCTCAATACCACTAGTTAATTATGACCTTGAACTTTCAAATTAATACATATTAATTCATGAGTATATTTGTTTTTCTTGATCAACACGCATGTGAAAAATTACTCAATAAATAAATAAATTTTAAAGATTGAGATTTCTTGGTGTTTGCTTAGAAATTTCAGATATAACGCGATCAAATCACAAACTCTTATTGTATAAATTTTTCCTCATACTTTCATGGAAACTTTATTATGTTAACTTTCAAATTAAACATTTAATTCATGAGTATATTTGTTTTTCTTGTCATATATATGTACAAAAACTAATATAATTAATGGCTCGAAAATTATAAATAAATAAATAAATTATTAAAACACATCACGGCGTGTACATTATTACACATATGACGCGCTCAGGAGCCCATCAAAAATCCTCTTATTATATAATCCTTCCTCACATTCATGGAAACTTTATCGATGTTAATCTTCTCGAAACATTCTATGCACGTAGAACACATCACTGCACATGTTATATATATATAGTACACATCGAGATGCGTGCAGCACGTCACTCAATCTAATTGTATAGTATATATTAATACAAGTAACGGTTTTCAACAGGTACGCATGTCAATTTATTTTGTTTTGAGACGGTTTTCAACAGGTACGCATGTCAATTTATTTTGTTTTGAGAAATTAACGTGCGCGCACACACACACACACACACATATATGTATATATATATAAACATAGGAAAACCTCATTGAGATTTCTTGGTGTTTGCTTTGAAATTTCAGATATTGATCAAACAAAAAATCTATAAATCTAAGAGATGGTGTCTTCGAGCCTGAAGGCAAATTAAACCTCTGCTACCTACCAATTAACCATGACCACAGACAGCAGTTATGAAAATGTGAGGTTGTCCGAGGGGCTGCGAAAGGCGTTAGGAGAGTTTGCTGTCGGCGCCTATAACTCTCAGCGCGGCGGACATCTTCAATACCATGGCGTCGAGGGAAGCTCAATTATGCGTCAACGAATCGGAACCGATCATAGATACCGATTTCCGGTTTATGTGAATGAAGATGGAGACATTGTCACTTATCAAGCTTTAGTTGTGGATAGGCAGCCAGGAACTAACTCTAAGTTCCAGTTCAAACACCTACACCGTTGATTTATGGTGATGATGATGATGATGATGATGATGATGATGATGATGATGTAGTTATATATATTTATTTATTTTATTGGAAATGTTAGAACGACAACACTGTCGCAATAGAATGCATGACAGCTGATGTGACATGCATGTGCCACATCAAAAAAAATGTTGGAGTGTGTTCTTTTATGAAATTTTGATGCCTGCCAAGCTCACACGCCACATCAGTTGTACTGTGCATTCTATTGCGATATAGTGTTGTCGTTCCAACATTTCCCATCTATTATATGTGCATTTATATATTAGTGATACTATATTAATTGATGCATATATGGTATATTTAATTATGTTGTTAATTAACTTGGTAATTGATGAGTTGTATATGTGAGAAGTTACGTGTAAATATAAATTTGTATGAATTTTTTACCCCAATAATGTAATATGCTTTAATTTATTATATATAAAGAGATTGATGTTTTAATTACATCATACACTAGTGTTGTGTTAAATTCTTGGCTCCACTCCAGTTTCTATTTTAGTTAATAAGAAAGTTTATTGATTTAAGAAATTAAAATTTCTGATGTGTTTAATTTATGTGTAGAAAACTTTTAATTGTATGAAAGATATAAGTTTGAATTGATTGTCAAAGTATCTTTGATGAGATGGATGATGTATCACTTGTCAAAGTTCATTGGCTTGATATATATATATATCGACTCCTGCTTTATAAGTCAAAAAAGAAAAATTCCATTGATTATTGAATAATAAAGTTTGCGAGTTTGTGTGTTTTGAGAGATGAGTATTTTTAATTTGTCTTTTTCTCAACAAATATTGTCATTTGATCATGAAAATGTTAGACCACATGCAAGAGTATTTTCGCATTCTCGGGCTCGTAGGTCTTGATACCTCCGTTACCGAAAAAAAAAAAAAAAAAGTACCCTTAATTAAGACATTTTATTTTGTTAATCTAAAAAAAAAGTCACTTTATTTTGTTATACGCAAGGAAAAGACACTTTCTTTTTTTTTGGTGAGGTGAGTGGACTTTTTCCACCAATTAAACCAAAACTGGATCTTAATTTGGTTGAATATTGTACCTTGTGATCGATGATGATGAAAGAATAAATCTTTGTCTCAAATCTCCATCAGTCAGTTGTTCCTTTCGAGAGTCCCATCATGTCTGAAACTATTTTTTTAATGACTTGGACACTATTTTTTTTTAAGTAAGATGATAATCTTTTTTTGATAGTAACTATCATTTTTTTTTTATAGCAACATGACTTTATTTTATTATATATAATCATAATAAATAATTATATGCATGTTAGATTTGATTGATACTTGAGCCGTCCAAATATATTTTAAGAGAATCGACACCATTTATGTATCAAATATACGTATCGAAAAAAGTTAAAAAATCGTATAGGATAAATTTTTAATTTGGAATTGAAGTCCACCATCAATTTTAATTGATTGCGGGTTTTTAAAAAACACAACTTTTTTATTTTCCATATCTCCTCCACGTTTTTCTTCCACTCATTACACCTTCATGGGTTTGGTCAAGTCGAATAAAGGAGTATGACTCGACATCCATTTTTTCATACCGAAAAATGGGTAAGGGATCTCAAACTCACCTTCATCTCGAAAAGTATCTCATTTTCCATTCTTGAGAAATTGAGGAGGGTTGCGATAGGTTTGCGTAAAACTTTTGTCACTTTTCATGAAATGGATCAAACAATCAATTGCACTTAATATACAATGGAAAAGTTTGAATTGTTTTATTTTGTTGTTGTTGTTTATAATTTCAAAAACACGTAAAATATATACATTTGTTTTGTTTTGTTTTTTAAAATTTTACAGTAACAGAATTTATGACTTTTAAATTTAGAAGTACTTTTAGTATTGTAAAAAATATGCTAGACATTTTTTTGTTGTTGGTACATAGAAGAAGAAATTGATTATTACGATCGCATGAATTGGACTCTTGACGTGCATGCTCAAACATGCAACAAATTCTAAATTGAATTTGGTGGATGTTAGAACTTAACTTAATATTTTAATCGATCAATCATAAAAATTAATAAAATAATCCAAGACTTCTACAAAAAAAATTAAAAATAAAACTAAAGAAAAGATTTTCATTGGCCTTACTTTCATAGAAACTTTTCATTTCCATGTTCTTAATTTAGGAAGATATAATATATAAAAAAAAAGGTCAACTTAATAGGAAGATCTCAATATATCCACTGTTGATCAATCATGTAATGCGTGATACGAGACCGATCACAAAATTAGACATGCCCGAGGAGGCAAAAATGAGACGCTACATCCGCGTCTTAGAGAGAAATACATGCACGAAAGGAATATTTGTTGAAGCTTTGAATATTTGGATGACTTTGAATTTCAAAACATCTTAAATTTACTGGAAATTTTATTAAATGAACCAATTAATTATATGTACATATATGTTTGTGGTACAGCTCATGTATATAAGTTTTCATGAATTTGCCTTGCAAGTCCATAAACTCCACATGAGTCATCCAGATTTACCTCGAGATGCAAGTGTACACATTCTGATGTGCATGACATGATTTATATATATATATATATATAAGGAATGATGATAATATTTGAAGTATGATTTTGCATTTAAATCCAATTTTACTGGAAATTTCATGCATATTAATTAATTAATGGTGAAATTGTAAGTGTAGTTGCTTGGATGTTACATGGAAAATAAGATGAAAATAAATTGCAAACCGACCTTGATGAATTCACATTTAAAGACCATATATATATATATACATACAAGCTTCAAACATAAGATATCAAAACAATCCAACCCTCTTGATCAATTTCTCATTTTCAACATACATAGCAACGCTTGTTCATCTGTTTGCATTGATTCATTGATAAACATTAGTAACATTACTGTCGACAATGGATAGCAGTTACGGGATTGTGAAGCTGAAGCCTAACCAGGCAAATAAGTATGGAAGATTTGTTGTTGACGAACACAACAAGAAGAATGGTGAAAGTCTTATATTTGATAGGATCGATGAAGCATCTGTTAAGTGCCAACGTTGCGGAACGGACGATAGGTATCGATTTACGGTTTACGTGAAGCAAGGCGGTGCTCGAGAAGGAGTCCCTTACGAAGCCATACTCAAGGACAAACAACCTGGATCCAACTCTGCCAATTTTGAGATTCGCAGCTTCAAGAGAAAGGTCTAATTATCAATATATATGAATATATTGTTAATAGTTCCATCCTCATACATGTTATAGTCCATGGAATAATGGAAATTTTATATATTACAATGTACTTGTAAGAAATGAATGTGTAGATGCAGCATATCTTATTGTTGGTTTAATAAAAAAGTGGTTTGTTGGATTTAATAGTTGAATTATTTTTGTGTTGTTAAAGTTCTTCTAATCGGATCTATAGGACATGCAAGCATCTATGATGGTGAGGGCAGAGCAGAGGCAGAGCACTTTTGAATAAGCAATTCGACGGGGATTAATGTGATGCCCACAAATAAGAAACACAACACCTTATCATATTCAATTATATTTATATATATATATATATATATATATATATATATAGATATATAGATATGGGTGTCCAACCCTTTTTCAACCACTATTTAACTTAGTTTGACTAATCTCAAGAGTTAAACGACCACCCAACTCTCGTAACCCTAAAGAAACTTAAGGGATGTAACATAACTATCATGATTCGAACCCGTCATGAAATGATGCTCATTTTGTTCCTACAACACCACATTTTTTTGGGGCTTCGTATTAAACTTCTACAATATGAAAAACATAAGCCCTCAAAAGAAATTTAAAAAAAAAAAAAAAAAACAAACAGAACGATTAGACCAATTCAAAAGAAACGGTCAAAACCCTCTCACTAAGCAATTGAATTCATACACCACAAGAATAAACTAGAGGGACCAAAGTATATATTTTTAAAAAAAAATCAAAGACTAAAGCATTTTATGGATATGAAATCAGTGGCATTGCTTTATAAGAAGAATTGGTGAGCAGCAACAGCAGAGCAAAGCAGAGCACTTCTCTGTTCCAGCTAATAAGCAAGTCAATATGTACTCGCATGCTATTTACCCCCACATCCGCCACTCGATACGGCCGCTACCGATCACCGCCGACCTCCGATCACTGTAGTCATCGACAGTGTAGGAGTCGTCGGTCGGCGTAGGAGAAATGGTAAAGGAATTGTAGGAGGGGAGTAGCCACAATTACAATAACTTTTATAGTTACATTTTTAATAAAAATATAAATAGTATTGACGGTGAACGTAAGAACTGTATTTGAATTAAACACCAGTGGACTTGTTCTCCATCAATAATTCAATATACAACTATGCTTAAAAAAAAAAAAAGTGGTTTATTGGATTTAATGGTTGAATTTTTTTGTGTTGATGGAGTTCTAATCCAATCATTAATTTCAACAATCACCATCATGTCATACTTTTTGTCCAAAATAGGATGTAAGCATCCAGTGATGGTGATGTCAATGATGGTGATGTCAGTGCAATCCCTTGACACCCAAAAAAAACAAAAACAGTCAGTGCCATCGCTTTAAGAAGATTTGGTGAGCAGCAACAGCAAAGCACTTCCGCGGTGCCCACAAATAAGAAAGACAACACTTTATCATATTCAATTTATATATATATATATCTATCATATATATAAAAGCACGAATCACAAATTTTTGAGTGGTAATGAAATTTACCTTTTTGTCCATACTTTATTTGAGTGTTAATAAAATTTACCTCTTTGCCCATACTTCTCGTGTCTTCCCTTAAAATTAATAAATTAATTCAACCTAATCCAAATTGGATGATGATAGATGAGTCCGACTTAAATTAAAGATCAACAACTCAACGACTTGAGAGAACGCTACCTCTTCAACGTCTTAAATACTACATCTTCAAATCGATCAACAACTCACTGATCAACGACTCTCCTTCCTTTTCAAATCATTCAATCCATGTTTTCCTTTGAGGAAGTAATGTTCTAACATGACTAGCTTATTTTTTCATTCACATCTTATCTCAATCACATTATAGAATATTGATAAGCTAAAAAATGTACTTGTATTTCTAATTTTTAAATTTTAAGTACAATTTTAAATTTTGTTAATAAATTCTTAGAAATTAATTTCCGCGAGCGAAGCGAGCGGGGAATCGTGCGTAACACGTCTTGAAACTAGTATATATATATATATATATATACTAGTCAACGTATCACGTGCGGAACAACACCTCTTATTATCAATGCAAACTCAAATTAAACATTTAAAAAAAAATTACCAAAAAAAGGTTGAATATATATACCTTATGTAGATACACATAAATCATATCAATTGTGGCTATCGAAACAAATAAAAATTGAAGCATCAAGTGAATGAGTGTACAACTTCATTGAGTCACTTAATAACAAATAGAAACATGATCTAACTATATCTCTATACAATTAGTTTTAAATTTAATTATACGTCTGAATCAAAAGAAAATTTCTCTTAATGATAATCTTTTTTTTCTTTCAGGCGGCACTTGTTAATCTTAATTATAAGATTATTTTTGTCAAAAATAATTATAAGTGTTCTTGTTGTTGTTCTAATTGTCTTGTGAATGTTGTGACTTGTAGCAAATTTCTTTTTGGTTATGAACAATTTCTTTTTTGATAAGGCTAACTTCAAGGCAATCAATCACATGTTCCATTGAACCGAAAGAAATTCACATGTTCATATTTGACCAAAAATTTCACACGTAATTAGTACTAATTAAAAATCATCTACCCCAAAAAAAAAAGCATCTTAAAAAAGACATCTTCAAAAAATAAAGATAAGGGTAACATAAAACTGAGCTATTCAACTCAAAAAATAAAAATAAAAATCGAGCCTTTCGAAAATCGTTATTCGAAAGGGAGTAGGGCACCATGTATTGAGAGGTTCATTAAGTTCGAAGTTGATTCCAAGACTTTCCAGCCCTTGCAAAATAGTCAGTTAATTGATCAAGATCCCCACTAACAGAGCACCATCTCTCTGAATTGCAGACTCCCTGGATGCCCACAATAACAACCTTTTTGCTTTTCTTGTATGCTACACTACTTCTCCATCGCCGTTCGAAATGGGAATCGAATACAAAATAGTTTTTGTGAGAAACGAAATTTACAATATTGGTGATGCTTTTATTTTGTGACAACCTGAGAGGTTGGATCTTATAAGCGAGAACTTGTTGCACCGACCTCTTCTCAAGTGGCTCTGATGTAAACATCATCAACTCTGCTCAACTCAAACTTAATGTGGCTGCGTTTTAGGAGAGAAATTTCACATAGATGAATTCTTCGGACATGGCTATTACTTGGCTCAAATCGAATTTCTTGTATCTTCTAAAAAAAGATCCACCAAAGATAAATTAGAGTGATGAGATAAAAAAATAAATCAACATTACTCCAATCCAACAATCTTAAAAAAACCATATGAAAAAAAAAAAGAAAAAGAAAAAAAGGAAAAAAAAAAAAAAGAGAACGGATAACATTCAAAAGCCCCAACTAACCAACCTTTCTATTCAAAATAATGCAACTCACCCACCTCCATGAATGCAACATTCCAAATCTACAAAAGGAGCCAACTGCATTAATTACACACCAAATACTCACCATTAAATTGTAAACCAACACTTTCTAAAATTCCATTAATTATTGCCAATTTAAATTACAAAGATTCCAGGCTTTAAAAAAATTATATAGATTTACAAACAAATGGATACCCAAATCAATTCCACACATATCATCAACAATGCTAATCAGGAAAAGCAAAGATTGAGATGAAAATAAAGAGTAACAACCAAATCACTTAATTACTAATCTGGTTCTAGGATTACATACCAAGTCATTGATGGTGGCGGGTGGGGAAGAAGATCTCTTAGACTCGGCTTTAACGGAGAACGCATAGATTGAGTTAATGAAGTTTGTGTCTGATCCATTGTTGTTCGATAATTCCTTTTTTTGTATAATGTTAGATGGATTTTAAAAAAGATATTGGGATAAGCCGTTTTCTTGCTCCAAAAGTAAAGGCTACTTTTAAGGGTAAAAATAATGTTAGATTTGGATGGAGATTTGGAGGAAAAAAGATATGGAGAGAGAGAATTGTGGAGGGAGAAAGAGAAACGTTGAGGGCCTATTAATTTATAGTTATCAATTAAATTACTATTTTAGAAAGTTTAAAAGTTACATCACCGTTTTGGCATCATAGTATAGATATATATATATTTTTTATACACACGTTTCTATTAAATTCGTCGTGTTATTTTTATAAGCTTTTTGTTATGAGCGATTATTTATTTATTATTTCAAAATATATAATTATACATTATAAAGGGATATAATGTACATTTATTAATAATTAATAGTTTGTTTGTGGTTATCTTATCATTAATAGATTGAGTATAGACAAGTGTGTATATATATATATATATATAAAAGAAAACCTCATTGAATTTCTTGGTGTTTGCTTTGAAATTTCATTGGGTCAAATACAAGCCTATAAATATTAATATATGAATCGATGTGTACACACCCATCTATCTATATATATTTTTTTGTTATTTATTTATTTATTTATTTCAATTTTAAGACAAAATATATAATTATACATTATATGTACATTTATTAATAATTAATAGTGGTTATTTTATCATTACTAGATTGAGTACGTTGAACTTGAAATCATATTTCAAGTAATTATACATTATATGAATAGTGAGATTGTAGTGCAAGTTACAAAGAATTGAGTGTAGTGCAAGTTACATTCCCCCTATAAATTTCAACTTTCATCCATTCTTCTTGCAATCGACTTGTTTTTTTTTTCCTTCACCATTCAAAAAATCACAAAAAAACCAATTTTATTATACCTAACCTTAGATTCCTCCAGTTCTCAACCAATTATCACCCAATAAATTTAAGATATGATCGATGGATTTCAACATCGCATGTACATTCAAAAGTTGTTCTACTTACCCATAGCTTCATGTATCCAGTGATATAACAACCATTCACAACGCTTATAAGCTAAACCACTTTTGTTCGCCTCCTTTAGGTATGTTTGATCTATATTGGATCTAATCGTTTGATACGTTTTCCATAAGTTTAAGACCGAAATAAATCATTATATCTATAACACAAATCAATAATCACGTGACATTTATGTTGTCTGCTGGTTTAGATTCTTCAATTGGAGTGAACAGACGATATAGAGGAATTTATATTTAACGGTTATAGTGGATCAATATACACTACTGCATGGGATTACCATTGCTTAAAGATGTTGTTCAGTCCATAGAATGCTACAAAAGCTAAAGAATGCAATATAGTGTTTTGCTCTTTCTTATTATTATTATTCTTTTATGAACCTTTCGTTTAACTCGATGATAATAACTATGAATATAGTGTTTTATTATTTATTTATTATTATTACACCTTCGCGGAGCGCAGGGAAACGACTAGTGTGTGTATATATAAGAAAACCTCATTGAGATTTCTTGGTGTTTGTTTTGAGATTTCAGATATTGATCATCAGCATCATTGATCAAATTCACAAACTCAATTCGTCTATAAATATGTAACGGTTTTCAACACGTACACATGTTAATTTATTTTGTTTCAAGAAATTAATGTGTACACACACACATATATCTATCATATATATAAAAGCACGAATAACAAATTTTTGAATGGTAATGAAATTTACTTCTTTCTCCATATATATCTATCATATTAAATAGCTATCTAAATCTAAACTTAAAACAAATAGAAAAACGGTGCTACTAATAAATAGCTATCTAAATCAAAATATATCCTAATACAACCGGTGGTATTAAATAGGTAAATAGATTTTTTAATCAAATTAGAATCAGCTAGCTATTAAATAGCTATCTAAATCAAAATATATCCTAATACAACCGGTGGTATTAAATAGATAAATAGATTTTTTTTTAATCAAATTAGAATCGGCTTCCAAAAACAAAAAGAGATAAGAGTCCTACCTAAGAATGATTGATTTCATATTGTATTAAATAACTATTAGAATCGGCTTCTATTGCTAACAAATAGGAGGATAAATAGAAAAGGGTAATCACCTTTTGCTTCATAAGTCTTCAATGCTCTTAATTTTTTCTTAAACAATTCTTTTTGCTCTCTCTCTCTCTCTATCTGCCATATCTTTTGAGCTCTCTTTGCTTTGTCTCCTTGCCAGGTTTGATTGTTCTCTTCCTTTGATGTCTTCTCCTTTGTGTTCTTTTTATTGTATTATGTCATTTCTTTTTTATTCTTTCTATCTGCAAATACTTATATATCCATATTTTTTTAATATCTTATATTTTTATAAGGCAACAATAGTTACTTGATGTTATAATTTTTGTTAAGAAAAATTCATTACTTAATAGATACATATATTACTAAAAAAAAATCACAAGTTGATTATTTTTAATTGATATTCTTTTACACCAATTGAAAGTTGTTTACTCTTAATCACTTATAAATTTTAATATTTTTTAACAATTGATCTCGCGTTTCATTACTAAATTTAAAATTATATTTTTATATGCATTATATCATTATTTTTAATACTTACTTATTTTCTCTTACTTGAAAGGATTTCTACTGGAGATCATTCTAATAAAAGATATCGGCAAATCAACAAATGCTTTCAAAGTGAGAAAAAGTTATACGAAAATGGAACTCGACAAATACGAAGAATGGTGCACTACTATCATTAGATATTATTTTAATAGATGAGAATGTGGGTAACTATAAATTTTTTGTTTCTTTGTTTTATTATTTATTTTTTAAAGGCTTCTTAAATACTTGTAAAATAAAGGTCTGATTACCTTTTTTTTTTTTTTTTTTTTTTTTTTTTTTTTTTTTTTTTTTTTTTTTTTTATAGAAAGATCACATACTAGGATCCATAAACATTAGTTTGGTTCCGAATTTCAACCACTTAATGGAAGGGGGAATATACGGAATATCAAACTTTGAAGTACAAAGAAAAAAGGACTTCAAGGTAGTGAGCCACGACTTTCTTATCAATTTTACATTGACTGCATCCATAGAAGAATATTCGGGCAACATGCGATTTAGAGATAACAAGTTCGAGATTGTACCGTTCAACGAGTCGCGTCGACGAATAAACAAAATCACTCAATTTTTCAGGTAAGAAAAACAAAACACGTACATTTAAAATTTTTTACCTTCATGATTTATACAACTTTTTATGTTTCTATTATTTTCTTTCCAAATATATTCAAACGTGTGATCGGTATAGGCGATATAGAAGATCAAAAACTACCGGCAAGGATAAGATTGTGAAAAAAATGGTTTTGCAAATTCAAGATATCATGTATGTTTTTCTTAATAAAGAAATAGTTTTTTACATAAGTTTACTTCATTATTTTTTATATTTGTCTTTCGTAAAATTTGTAGGAACAATGAATTCAAAATTACCTTCTGGGACCAAAAAGCTATCGAGGCGAAAAATATAATTAATGTTGACGAGTCATCCAAAGCACCAACAATCATCATCATGTCAAAGTCGGTTAAACCAATATATAAAGGCAATTATAAATCTATTATCTATATATTTTATTTCAAAACAAATTTTCCTATTTTGTTTCACTTTGTACAATAACTTTTTTTTTTGTTACATTGTAAAAATTATGGTATCAGGTCAACTATCACTTTCATCGTCGGGTGCAACAAAAATTTACAAGAATCCAAAATTTGCAAAAGTTGAAACAATCATGAAAATGTAACATTTTCTATTTACTTTATATTATGAAATAATGAAAAGTACATGGCATAATTTATTTATTTTTCATTTATATGTTAGTTGCAAAGATGCATCGAATAAGACAAAAGTTCAAACGATTGAAGAACAAAATAAAGAACTCGAGGTAGATGATGTGAAAATGGAAACCATGACTATCGCAGAAATCAAATCCCAAAGGTCAAAAGATGAAAAGGTATATAATGCTATATATTTAAAATAAATTTATAATATGTCGATTTAATTTTCTTCACACATTAACTAAATTGCTTACAACTTAATTCATTCATGCAACTGGTGTTGACCGTACTTTGTATAGTTTATATTAATTCAATACAAGGTCCATGGTATTAAGACTCTTACAGAAATTGTAATAGGAGGTTGAAGATGACATATGATGGAACATATTATTGTACTAATTGCAACATCAATACGGCAACGCCTGTGCCGAGGTACAAATAATTTTTTTATCAATATAATTGTACTTTTTAAAAATCATTTGTATTTGTGTTTTTCAACTATTCTGCAAGTGAAAATTAAATTTTTCAGGGTTAAGCTACAAGTGCAAGCGCAAAATGATTTGGGATCTGCAACATTCGTCTTATTTGAAAATATACTACATAAAATCATAAGTAAGGAAGTCGTAAATGACGTATTAGAGAAATCACCAAAGGTACGCTTAAAATTCTTAAACATTTAATTAAATTTTGTTCAAGCATTATATTAAAGTATAACTTTCATTAATTTTTACCTTTTTTTCTTCCATTAATTTCTTGCATTAAATTTTCTATTTTTATCTGAATTAGGATAAGAGATTCAAAAATAATGTTCCACATGAGTTTAAGAAAACTGTAGGATGAAGTTTTACATTCGTTGTAAAACTAACTTCCTTCAATTTCAATAAAGGGCAAGAAAGTTACATAGTAACAAACATATGTCATTCAAAGCCTCAAACAAATCAATAAGACGTTGTTGGTAAAGAAATTTAAAAAAGGAGAAGTGACACTTATTTGGAAGATTCATAGAGTAAAAAGAACAAAGAAAATACTATTTGATCAAGTAAGTTGTTTCAACTTTAATTAAATAAATACTTCATCGTATAAATGTTTTTTGCTAAATAAATGTAATGTGGTATACTAACTCTAAATTTTTTTATTTTCGGGGATGATGATGATGATGATGATGATGGAAAATCAATATCGACGGAAATATGATTCTTTTATCTAGATTTTTATAAGGATGCACAATTTTTCTTTTTGAATTATAAAGTTGTTCGAATATTCGATCGCTTACTTCAAAATGTTCATTATATATAAAAACATCAATCAAATTTTTGAGTCGTAAGCAAAGTTACATTTTTGCCCATACTTACGTTGTGTTTCGTGATCTTTCATTTTTTTAATCTCCAAATCAAGCTACAACTATTCTCATCAATCCGTTCCCTGATCTTTCCTTCTTCTTTTTTTATCTCTAAATCAAGCTCGAACTCTTCAATACAATTGATTACTCTGATACAATACACGTTTTTTGTCTCATCAATTCGATACAAGTTTTTTCGCCCCTGTTCCAGATTCAATTGTTCTTCGATCAATCACTCGTCGCTCGTGTTCCAGACGCAATTGTTCTTCAATCGATCACTCACTCGTGTTCCAGAGAAGGATAAATCTTTGGAGAAGGTGAGTGAGATTCAATTGTTATAATTAAATTTATTTATCGGTGATGTGTGTTCTCTTTATGTGTGTTTCGATTTCAATGTTCAATTTGATTCATTGTTTTTGAAAGAACCATTGATTCAATGTTCAATTTGATTCATGCATGGTTTCTATGTGTTTGATTGATTTTGGGAAGTGGGGTCTTAAGGTTTTGATTTCCGAAACTGAATTGGGGTTTAAGATCTTGAACACTAGCTGTTTGTTGAAATGCTTGCAAGACATATTCTAGCATGCCAGTTAGCTGTTGTGCTTCAATTCTTAAGTTCTCCAAAAGTTTGCAACTGAACTTCAAGAAGCAACAAATTTCAAACAAAAAACTTCAATTCTTCAAAAGTGTTAAGCATGGCAATGCAAGCTATTTGCTACGAAAACTAATAAAAACACAATTTTAATGAAGTTATTTGGAATATGATCCTACCCTCCAAGCATATATAGATGCTCAAATATTTGCAAAAACTCAATCATAATAAAGTAAACAATGGCCATGATCTTCATTAGCTCGAGAAGATATGTAGAATTGAGAGAAATCAGACTACAGAAAGGGCAAAACATTTAGCATAAATAATATTCCATTGAAAAGTATCACCACTAGAAAATTGAATTCCAAAACACACAAATCTAGCACATTACTTGAACTTCAATAAATACACTTAAAAGAGTGTGCCTAACGCCAGGGTGTCCTGTACACTACTGGTAGGTACATGATATACACTGTTACAACATTCACGTACGCATTCGACTACAAGCCAACTGATATATACTTGTATGCCAGAATCTATGACATAGGTTTTTGACTTTCACATGTTTACACAATTACAAGTTCCTATGTTTTTCCTTTTGGGGATCTGAGTGAGTATTCGTTAAGAGCTTCCATATTCTTTAATTCGTGACTTTAGGCGCACGACTGATTGTGGCTGGATTACTGGACTTAGCTATGTTACTTATGGCCTTTTGTTGAATGAGGCAACTATTTTTTTTTAAGGAGTATTTATTTTATTGTGCATTACGAATTAAGTGCTTGGTTCTTTGATTTCTAAATAACAAGGTCATGACCAAATATACTGTAGTTCTTCATTAAACTTTAGACAAGTCCATCTCAACTCTTTTAGATTAAAGCATACATGCTGGCTAAAATGTATAGTGAAAAGGATTCTCTTTCCATGGTTGCATCCTCATATTGAAATATTATCATTCAACATTTATGTTAAGATCCGAAATATTCCCTTAATCTTAACATTTTATTTCTGATTAGGTTATGAATGTCTAATAAGCCAAACATTTAGCAAACCTCAATCTGCCTTTGAATAGTGGGACTGCTTGCAATAGTTCATGTGCTAGGATGTCATGCGTCTTTGTCCTTTCGTAGGAATCGACTTATTTTTTACATTGATATCCATGAGTAGATAAAAATTTGAATATCCTTCACACGACAATTCTCTGCTCGATATCTTTTTTCCTTACAAGGAGTTTTCATTTTTTGCAGCATAAATGAATGAAAATTAGAATTTGAGATGTAGGAAAATGCATCATGGTTTATGTTTCATTTAAAATCCTGAGCAGAGGGACAATGCCACCCTTATGTTTTTCGTTTCACGTAATTCTTTGAAGTTGAGGATTAATTATTTGATGTTTTCTTATTTACATTAATCACTCCAAATACTACATTTTCTTCAATGCACATCTTAATTCTCTTCTTCCCATCGACGCATTGATGATCTATATAGAATCCGATGTGTGGTCATGCGGTGTAATATTGTATGCGCTACTAACATCCTCACTTCTTTTTGGCGATCAAAATCTTGAGGTGCTCTATCAGAAGGCGAGGTATTCGCGCGAATAAATTGTTGGATCTAATGACTAGCAAGCTAATACATTTTAAGTATTTGAAATCAAAATTTCAATGCACATATATAATTAATGAAAGTACATGTATGTAATTCAGGCAGCCAAGGGAAATACTAATATTCCCAGTTGTCTATCCCCTGGTGCTCAGAACTTGATCATGAGAATTATCGACCCCAATCCCGCTACTCGCATTACAATTGCCGAAATCAAAGAAGATTGCTAGTTCAACCAAGACTATATCCCTTCGACTAACCATGACAATGAAGAACTAGAAGATGATTTTCAAATTAAAGACAATGTGGTACATTCATATACATATATATGAACTTAATTGATTTCATCGCTCTTTGTAACATGTATATATGAAAGACTAGGTAGCTAATTAATGAAGTTGAACTTATTTTGAAGCAAGCAAATCAAGAAGAGATGAATCCAAGTTGTGCTCCAATCAATGCTTTCGAGAGGAAGATAAATTGAGCTAATTAATTCGCATAATGTTTTCGAGAGGAAGATAAATTTTATATCGAATCATAGTTCAGGAATTATACTTGAGAAGATAGAGGATGTTGTCATGAAAATGGGACTTGCTATAGAAAAAATAAATAATGGAAAGGTTAATATGAGAATCATGTATAAAAAGTTTAATTTAATTTCTTTAAACGAATAAACAACTTAATAGATCATTAATTAGCACCATATACAATTGATTTGTTACATGATTTAGCAGTTGATAATAACGAGAATAGTGCAACTAAACATGGGTCCAAAGAGATTAGTTCGGCTAATAGTTTCAGTACTGGTATGAATATGAAATTCATTGATCTTAAACATGTTTAAGGCCCCATTTTTATTTTAATTAACCTATAATTAGTGATATATACATGTAGTAGTTATTGTCACTAATTAATTCTTTCATTGTCTTTTGGTCATCAGACCACATTGATCCACCCATCTAATTGTTTAGTTGAATTGAACAAATCACATGGAGATTCTTCACTATATAGGCAGGTATGTATAAATTTCAATTTATACTTATATGATCATATATATTAGATTTCCCATTCATTATAAATTGCTAAACATAGATTTTGATTAATAATTACATTGTGCATGCAGTTGTGTGCTAAGCTATTGGAAGACTAGGGACGACTAACAGCCACAAAGTCATTAACCTGGAGCAAAATATTGATGTATAGTTTTATTTTTTTTTCAAAAGAAGATAGTATTTAGATGAGCAGTTCATGTCATGTATATAGTACTATAGAATACATTAAGTTCTAATTTTTTGCGTTGTATATATGTAGTAGTTCTACCACGATGATGGTGGTCAGTATATGTCATGTAATGTTTACGAATGTTTATAGTATATGTGTCCACAATTGTGAAGTCAGTTTTGTCACATCTTTTGCTTCGATATTTCGTTCCTATGGATCATTTTTTTCTTTCTATTTTTTTGTGAAGCTAAATGATGCTTCTTGATTAGCATTTCTACTTATTACGTATTCAAATCATATGTGTTTGGATTTTATATTATGTACATACCTAATATAGTTTGTTCAAACTCATACATATTATTTAAATTTAAATTTTATATTTAGTTGCATATTAAATTAACTTTATTTATTTTTTAAATTAAAATCTCGCGAGCGAAGTGAGGGGCTTAGTCGTGCGTAGCACGTTCATGAAACTAGTATATATATATATATATATATATATATAAGAAAACCTCATTGAGATTTCTTGGTGTTTGCTTTGAAATTTCAGATATTGATCAAATTCACAAACTCGATTCGTCTATAAATTTTAAAGGGACTCCATACTTAATGGACGTGAGCTCGAGACCACTAGTTAATTATGACCTTGAACTTTCAAATTAACACATATTAATTCATGAGTATATTTGTTTTTCTTGATCAACACTTATGTGAGAAATTATAAATAAATAAATAAATTATTAAAACACATCACGGCGTGTACATTATTACACATATGACGCGCTCATGAGCCCATCAAAAATCCTCTTATTGTATAATCCTTCCTCACTTTCATGGAAACTTTATCTATGTTAATCTTCTCGAACATTTTATGCACGCAGAACACATCACTGCACATGTCATATATATAGTAAACATCGAGATGCGTGCACCACGTCACTCGATCTAATTGTATAGTATATATTAATACAAGTAACGGTTTTCAACAGGTACGCATGTCAATTTATTTTGTTTTGAGAAATTAACGTGCGCGCGCGTGCCGCACACACGCATATATATAAACATAGGAAAACCTCATTGAGATTTCTTGGTGTTTGCTTTGAAATTTCAGATATTGATCAAACAAAAAATCTATAAATCTAAGAGATGGTGTCTTCAGCCTGAAGTACCAACATCCAAATTAAACCTCTGCTTGCTACCAATTAACGATGACCACAGACAGCAGTTATCAAAATGTGAGGTTGTCCGAGGGGCTGCGCAATGCGTTAGGAGAGTTTGCTGTCGGCGCTTATAACTCTCAGTGCGGCGGACATCTTCAATACCATGGCGTCGAGGGAAGCTCAATTATGCGTCAACGAATCGGAACCGATCATAGATACCGATTTCCGGTTTATGTGAATGAAGATGGAGACATTGTCACTTATCAAGCTTTAGTTGTGGATAGGCAGCCAGGAACTAACTCTAAGTTCCAGTTCAAACACCTACGCCCTTGATTTATGATGATGATGATGATGATGATCATGATGATGATGTAGTTATATATATATATATATATATATATAATATTATATTTATTTATTTTTGCAATAGAAATGTTAGAACGACAACACAATGTGACATGCATGTGCCACATCAAAACGGAGTGTTGGAGTGTGTTCTTTTATGAAATTTTGATGCCTGCCAGGCTCGCATGCCACATCAGTTGTACTGTGCATTTTATTGCGACATAGTGTTGTCGTTCCAACATTTCCCATCTATTATATGTGCATTTATATACTAGTGATACTATATTAATTGATGCATGGTATATTTAGTTATGTTGTTAATTAGCTTGGTAATTAATGAGTTGTATATGTGAGAAGTTACGTGTAAATAAAGATTTGTATGAATTTTTTACCCCAATAATGTAATATGCTTTAATTTATTATATATAAAGAGATTGATGTTTTAATTACATTATACACTAGTTTTGTGTTAAATTCTTGGCTCCACTCCAGTTTCTATTTTAGTTAATAAGAAAGTTTATTGATTTAAGAAATTAAAATTTCTGATGTGTTTAATTTGTGTGTAGAAAACTTTCAATTGTATGCATGACACTTAAGTTAGTTTGAAAGATATAAGTTTGAAGTGATTGCCAAAGTATCTTTGATGAAATGGATGATGTATCATTTGTTAAAGTTCATTGGCTTGATATATATATATATATATATATATATATATATATATATATCGACTCCCGCTTTATAAGTTAAAAAAGAAAAATTCCATTGATTATTGAATAATAAAGTTTGCGAGTTTGTGCGTTTTGAGAGATTATTTGTCTTTTGTTGTGGGTCCTTTTTTTCCCAGCAAATAGTCATTTTATCATGAAAACTTTTAGTAGTTGGATGGACTATATGTAAGAGTATTTTAATTTACTTACAACAACCAAATGTTAGATCACAATCTCTTTTCGCATTCTCGGGCTAGTAGGTCTTGATACCTCTGATTACAAAAAAAAAAAAAAAAACAGAGTACCCTTAATTGGGACACTTTATTTTGTTAATCTTAAAAAAAAAGTATATACGCAAGAAAAAGACACTTTGGTTTTTCTGGTTGGTGAGTGGACTTTTTACACCAATTAAACCAAAACTGGATCTTAGTTTGGTTGAATATTGCACCTTTTGATCGATGATGATGAAAGAAACAATCTTTGTCTCAAATCTCAATCAGTCAGTTATTCCTTTCGAGAGTCCCACCATATCTGAATCTTTTTTTTTAATGACTTGGACACTTTTTTTTTTTTTTTAAGGAAGATGATAATGAGAAGGGTTGTGATAGGTTGACAGCCAGCGTAAAACTTGTCACTTTTCATGAAATGGATCAAACAATCAATTGCACTTAATCGAGCACAATGGAAAATTTTGATCCATGTAGCCGACCCCAATTAATTTGAGACCGAGGCTATGTTGTTGTTGTTGTTGTATAATTTCAAAAACATGTAGAATATATACATAATTGTTTTGTTTAATTTGTTTTGTTTTTTACCTTTTTGTGTAGAATTTTACAGTAATAGAATTTATGACTTTTAGAATTTTGAAGTACTTTTAGTATTGTAAAAAATATGCCAGACATTTTTTTGTTGTTGGTACATAGAATAAGAAATGGACAATTACAATCGCACGAATTGGACTCTTGATGCATGTTCAAACATGCAACAAATTCTAAACTGAATCTAACGGATGTCAGACCTTAACTTAATATTTAATCAAAGTCAATCATAAAATTTAATAAAATAACCCAAGACTTCTACAAAAAAATTAAAAATAAAACTAAAGAAAAGATTTTCATTGGCCTTACTTTCATAGAAACTTTTCATTTCCATGTTCTTAATAGGAAGATCTCAATACATCCACCGTTGATCGATCATGTAATGCGTGGTACGAGATCGATCACAAAATTAGACATGCCCAAGGATGGGAAAATGAAACACGCTACATCCGCGTCTTAGAGATAATTACATGCATGAAAGTAATATTTGTTGAAGCTTTGAATATTTGGGTGACTTTGAATTTCTAAACATCTTAAATTTACTGGAAATTTAATTAAATGAACCAATTAATATGTACATATATGTTTGGTACGGCCCATGTATATAAGTTTTCATGAATTTGCCTTGCAAGTCCAGAAACTCCACATGAGTCGTCCAGATTTACCTCGAGATGCAAGTGTACACATTCTGATGTGCATGACATGATTTATATATATATATAAGGAATGATGATAATATTTGAAGTATGATTTTGGATTTAAATCTAATTTTACTGGAAATTTCATGCATATTAATTAATTAATGGTGAAATTGTAAGTATAGTTGCTTGGATGTTACATGGAAAATAAGATGAAAATAAATTGCAAACCGACCTTGATGAATTCACATTTAAAGACCATATATATATATATATATATATATATATATATATATATATATATATATATATATATACATACATACAAGCTTCAAACATAAGATATCAAAACAATCCAACCCTCTTGATCAATTTCTCATTTTCATCATACATAGCAACGCTTGTTCATTCATCTGTTTGCATTGATTCATTGATAAAACATTAGTAACATTACCATATAGTTTCGATTAATAATGGATAGCAGTTATGGGATTGTGAAGCTGAAGCCTAACCAGGCAAAAAAGTTTGGAAGATTTGTTGTTGACGAACACAACAAGAAGAACAGTACAAGTCTTATATATGACAGCATCGATGAAGCATCTGTTAAGCGCGAGCGTTGCGGAACGGACGATAGGTATCGATTTACAGTTTACGTGAAGCAAGCCGGTGCTCGAGAAGCAGTCCCTTACGAAGCCTTACTCAAGGACAAGCAACCTGGATCCAACTCTGGCAATTTTGAGCTTCGCAGCTTCAAGCGAAAGGTCTGATTATCAATGTAAATTAAATATGCTGTTAATAGTTCCGTCCTCATACATGTTATAGTCTATGGAATAATGGAAATTTTATATATTACAATGTACTTGTAAGAAATGAATATGTAGATGCATATCTTATTGTTTGTTTAATAAAAATTGGTTTATTGGATTTAATAGTTGAATTCTTTTTGTGTTGATAATTCTTCTAATCGAATCTATTCGGCAGCTCCCATCATGTCACATACTTTTTGTTCAAAATAGGACATGCAAGCATCCATGATGGTGAGGGCAGAGCAGAGACAGAGCACTTTTGAATAAGCAATTCGACGGGGATTAATGTGATGCCCATGAATAAGAATCACAACACCTTATCATATTCAATTTTATATAAATATATATAGGTGTCGACCCTTTTTCAATCATTATTTAAATTAGTTCGACTAATCTCAAGAGTTAAACGACCCCAACCCTCGTAGTAACTTTGAAAAAACTTAAGGGATGTAATGTAACTATCATGATTCGAATCCGTCATGAAATGATGTTCATTTTGTTGCTATAACACCACACTTCTTTGGGGCTTTGTATTAAACTTTTACAACATGAAGAACGTGAGCCCCCCCCAAAAAAAAAAAAAAAAAAAAAAAAAAAAAACAGGACAATGAGACCAATTCAAAATAAACAATCAAAACCCTCTCGCTAAAAAATTGAATTCATACGCCACAAGTCTCTCCAAAATCTAATTTTAAGTCATCTGCTCACATACTATTTACCAAGAATAAATTAGAGGAACCAAAGTGCATAATTTTTTTAAAAATCAAAGACTAAAGCATTTTATGGATATGTAATAAGCATTCATGATAGTGAAATCGTTGATCGGCATAGGAGAAATGGTAAAGAGACTGGAGGAGGGGAGTAGCGACAATTACAATAAGAATTATTTTTATAGTTACATTTTTAATAAAAACATAAATAGTATTTGTCGTGGGAGTTTCAGTATTAAAACTAGCGCAAATGAACCTAAGAACTGTATTTGGATTAAACACCCGTGGACTTGTTCTCCATCAATATATAACTATGCTTCAAAAAAAAAAAAAAAAAAAAAAAAAAGAGTGGTTTGTTGGATTTAATGGTTGTTCTAATCCAATCTTTAATTTCAACAATCACCATCATTCCACATACTTTTTGTCCAAAATAGAATGTAAGCATCCAGTGATGGTGAAGTCAGTGCCATCGCTTTTAAGAAGAATTGGTGAGCAGCAACAGCAAAGCACTTCCGTGGTGCCCACGAATAAGAAACACAACACTTTATCATATTCAATTTATATATGTACACGTTTTTTTTTTAATCCGTCAGTGTCTAGGCGAGTTTGATTAGGCGTATCTCAGTAGCAAAGCGATCTTGCCACACCGGATAATCGAAGTCGTTCACGCGCACTTAACTCACACAACCCCGCATTCGCCCATACTAACATTAGTTCGCTTATCCCAAAAGTTAAACAACAACTCGAACTTCATAACCCAAGAGAAACTAAAGGGATATAATGTAACTATCATTAAATTTACAAATACACCAACTCATTTTAGGAGTAGCGTAGTGTAGTTGAGTAGGTTTATTCATCTTTTTCTGTATTAGTTCTCAGTTTGTTTGTTGCAGTTCTTCCTTCATTGATTGAAGGCAAAGTTGTAGATATTTTTTTTCCACTCTTAAATAAAATTGAATTTTTTTCAAACTTTAAACGAATATATATATATATATATATATATATAAAAGAAAACCTCATTGAGATTTCTTGGTGTTTGCTTTGAAATTTCAGATATTGGTCATCAGCATCATTGATCAAATTCACAAACTCAATTCGTCTATAAATATTAATATATGTAACGGTTTCCAACACGAACACATATTAATTTATTTTGTTTCGAGAAATTAATGCGTACACATATATATATACACTAGTTTCAAGACGTGCTACGCACGATTTCCCCGCTCGCTCCGCTCGCGGGAATTAATTTATAAGAATTTATTAACAAAATTTAAAATTGTAATTAAAATTTAAAAATTAGAAATACAAGTACCTTTTTTAACTTATCAATATTCTCTAATGTGATTGAGATAAGATATGAATGAAAAAATAAGTTAATCATGCTAGTACATTACTTCCTCCAAAAAAGTGTATTGGATTGATGAGAATCACTTCATGATTGATTTGGAGATAAAGAAAAAAAAACGTGTAGTTGATTGATAAGGAGTTAGAGTTTGATTTGGATACAAAAAAAAAAAGGTTGATTTGGAGATGAAAAAAAAAAAGTATGGGCAAATAGGTAAATTTCATTACCACTCAAAAATTTATGATTCGTGCTTTTATATATATGATAGATATAAGTAGGATGAGAGAGAAAGTTTAAAAGTTACGTCATCTCATCATTTTATTTATTTTATTTTATTTTCAATTTTTTTGTTATTTATTTATTTATTATTTCAAAATATATAATTATAGATTATGTGTACATTTATTAATAATTAATAGTGGTTATCTTATCATTAATAGATTAAGTACGTTGAACTTAAAATCATGGGTAAATACAAGGAATTGAATATAGTGCAAGTTACATTCCCCCTATAAATTTCAACTCACATCAATTCTTCTTGCAATCAATTTGATTTTTTTTTTCCTTCACCATTCAAAAAATTATAACAAAACCATTTTTATTATACTTAACCTTAGATTACTCCAGTTCTCAACCAATTATCACCCAATAAATTTAAGATATGATTGATTGATTTCAACATCGCCTCTACATTCAAAAATAATGTAATGAAAGTATGAAACATTAGCACGGAACGCATATATACATTAAATGTTGGGTTTGGTCTACCATGTCGGCATTGACTAACCTCAAACCATCTAGCAAGTTTCAAGCCAATTAACCGACTTCGCTAGCTAGAATTGCTTTCACATTGTAATATATATATATATATATGAAATTGGATTAGGGTGAGTTGGAGCAGAGTCATCATACATGCATGTGCGTATCTGATATTCATGAAGCACTCTCGGGTCTTAATTTGTTCAGCTCTTAATTAAAATGCTATTTATATACAGTACTTATCAACTGCATTGACTAATCCACATTTTAATATTGTTAATTAGACCCTATATATATTTATATATATAGGTGATCCTCCTAAGTCTAAATCAATTCTCGATATTTTTTTATTTTTATTTTATATCTAAGCCACGTGATAATATCAGAAACACATTGACCATGACTCTATATCCGAGTTTAAGTTGGGTAGGACTAAATAGTGACAAATTTTTTCTTCAAAAATCTTAAAGGGACTTCATACTTAATGCGCGTGAGCTCAATACCACTAGTTAATTATGACCTTGAACTTTCAAATTAATACATATTAATTCATGAGTATATTTGTTTTTCTTGATCAACAGGCATGTGAAAAAACTCAATTCGTCTATAAATTTTAAAGATTGAGATTTCTTGGTGTTTGCTTAGAAATTTCAGATATTGATCAAATTCACAAACTCAATTCGTCTATAAATTTTTAAGGGACCCCATACTTAATGCACGTGAGCTCAAGACCACTAGTTAATTATGACCTTGAACTTTCAAATTAATACATATTAATTCATGAGTATATTTGTTTTTCTTGATCAACACAGCATGTGAAAAAACTAATATAATTAATGGCTAGAAAATTATAAATAAATAAATAAATTATTAAAACACATCACGGCGTGTACATTATTACACATATAACGCGTTCATGAGCCCATCAAAAATCCTCTTATTGTATAATCCTTCCTCACTTTCATGGAAACTTTATCTATGTTAATCTTCTCGAAACATTCTATGCACGCAGACCACATCACTGCACATGTCATATATATGTACACATCGACATGCGTGCGCCACGTCACTCAATCTAATTGTATAGTATATATTAATACAAGTAACGGTTTTCAACAGGCATGTCAATTTATTTTGTTTTGAGAAATTAACGTGCGCGCGCGCGCCGCACACACACATATATATAAACATAGGAAAACCTCATTGAGATTTCTTGGTGTTTGCTTTGAAATTTCAGATATTGATCAAATTCAAACTCAATTCGCCTATAAATATTAAATCAAAGAGATGGTGTCTTCAGCCTGAAGTACCAACATCCGAATTAAACCTCTGCTACCTACCAATTAACCATGACCACAGACAGCAGTTATCAAAATGTGAGGTTGTCCGAGGGGCTGCGCAACGCCTTAGGAGAGTTTGCAGTCGGCGCCTATAACTCTCAGTGCGGCGGACATCTTCAATACCATGGCGTCGAGGGAAGCTCAATTATGCGTCAACGAATCGGAACCGATCATAGATACCGATTTCCAGTTTATGTGAATGAAGACGGAGACATTCTCACTTATCAAGCTTTGGTTGTGGATAAGCAGCCAGGAACCAACTCTAAGTTCCACTTCAAACACCTACACCCTTGATTCATGATGATGATGATGATGATGATGATGATGATGATGATGTAGTTATATTTATTTATTTATTTTATAGGAAATGTTAGAACGACAACACTATCGCAATAGAATGCATGACGACTGATGTGACGTGCATGTGCAACATCAAAACGGAGAGTTGGAGTGTGTTCTTTTATGAAGTTTTGATGTCTGTCAGGCTCACACGCCACATCAATTGTACTGTGCATTCTATTGCGACGTAGTGTTGTCGTTCCAACATTTCCCATCTATTATATGTGCATTTATATATTAGTGATACTATATTAATTGATGCATGGTATATTTAATTATGTTGTTAATTAGCTAGATAATTAATGAGTTGTATATGTGAGAAGGTACTTGTAAATATAGATTTGTAATATGCTTTAATTTATTATATATAAAGAGATCGATGTTTTAATTACATTATACACTAGTTTTGTGTTAAATTCTTGTCTCCACTCCAGTTTCTATTTTAGTTAATAAGAAAGTTTATTGATTTAAGAAATTAAAATTTCTGATGTGTTTAATTTGTGTGTAGAAAACTTTCTATTGTATGCATTACACTTAAGTTAGTTTGAAAGATATAAGTTTGAATTGATTGTCAAAGTATCTATGATGAGATGGATGATGTATCACTTGTCAAAGTTCATTGGCTTGATATATCGACTCCTATTTTATAAGTTAAAAAAGAAAAATTCGATTGATTATTGAATAATAAAGTTTGCGAGTTTGTGCGTTTTGAGAGATTATTTGTCTTTTGTTGTGGGTCCTTTTTTTTTTCAGCAAATACTGTCATTTTATCATGAAAACTTTTAGCAGTTGGATAGACGATATGCAAGAGTATTTTCAATTTGCTCACGACAGCCAAACGTCAAGTCACAATCTTTTTTCGCAATCTCAGGGTTCGTAGGTCTTGATACCCGATTACCAAAAAAAAATAAAAAAGAGTACCCTTAATTAAGACACTTTATTTTGTTAATCAAAAAAAAAAAAGGTATATACGCAAGAAACAGACACTTTGGTTTTTTTGGTAGGTGAGTGGACTTTTTCCACCAATTAAACCAAAACTGGATCTTAATTTGGTTGAATATTGTACTTTGTGATCGATGATGATGAAAGAATAAATCTTTGTCTCAAATCTCCATCAGTCAGTTGTTCCTTTCGAGAGTCCGACCATGTCTGAAACTATTTTTTTAATGACTTGGACACTTTTTTTTTAAGTAAGATGATAATCTTTTTTTAATAGTAACTACCATTTTTTTTTATAGCAACAAGACTTTATTTTATATATAGTCATAATAAATAATTATGTACTTGGTAGATTTAATTGAGGCGTATGCCACACGAATATATTTTAAAAGAATCGACACAATTTGTGTATCAAATATATGTACCGAAAAAAGTTAAAAAATCGTATTCATTTTTTTAATGATTTGGACACTTTGGCGTCCGACATTAATCTTTAATTGATTATAATTTCAAAAACACGTAGAGTATATACGTAATTATTTTGTTTTTTTTTGTGTAAAATTTTATAGTAATATTTGTTGAAGCTTTGAATATTTGGGTGACTTTGAATTTCAAAACATCATAAATTTACTGAAAATTTAATTAAATGAACCAATTAATATGTACATATATGTTTGGTACAGCTCATGTATATAAGTTTTCATGAATTTGCCTTGCAAGTCCAGAAACTCCATAAGAGTCGTCCAGATTTACCTCGAGATGTGAGTGTACACATTCTGATGTGCATGACATGGTTTGATTTTTATTTATTTTTTAATAAGGGAATGATGATAATATTTGAAGTATGTTTTTGCATTTTAATCTAATTTTACGGGAAATTTCATGCATATTAATTAATTAATGGTGAAATTGTAAGTGTATAAGTTGCTTGGATGTTGCATGGAAAATTAAGTTGAGATGAAAATAAATTGCAAACCGACTTGATGAATTCACATTTAAAGACCACACCTATACATATTATATATATACATATATACCATGCATACAAGCTTCAAACATAAGATATCAACCCTCTCGATCAATTTCTCATTTTCAACATACATAGCAACGCTTGTTCATTCATCTGTTTGCATTGATTTTTTTTTGAGTAATAGGAGGCGATACTCCTTCTATTTGTATATATATATATATATGTAAATGTAAAAAGTACAAGTGCTACAAAAAAAAGGGTGATACACTACACAAAAACAACCAAAATTATACAAAAAAACCATAGAGCAAAACATCAGACTTGAGACCACCGAATGTTCACGCACAGAACCTGAGATGCAACTGTATTCCACCATCATTGTTCACGCACAAGGCAATCATACTTGACCCAATCATCAAGACAAAATAAGAACCATGTTGCATAAAGACGTCTTCCAGAGCATCATGTAACTTTTGACATAAAACGTGCCTCCGCCTTGTGGTCCTCCAAATCGGTACGCCATCAAAATCATACACCACCCACTTTGACCACATCAGAGTTCCAAATCTCACACTGGACCGAGGTTCATGACTAGCCAAAAGACGGGCTCACCAGACACCACGAGTGTGTGCCTACATAGTAAGGCGCCTACCGAAATGAACAAAAGGTCGGGCGCACTACCTTGTTGATACTTCAAAACAAAGCAATGCCCAGTTGGCCCCCCGACCTTTTTGCATCCACAAAACAAACATAAGCCTACGAAATACAATCCATCAAATCTTCAACAAAAATCGACCGTTTCCATGCCATCTGTTGCCATGACCATCCTACGAATTCTTTATGTCCATGCAAGGCCAAGCCTACATTCCTTTTCGTAGATTCCCATATCTCTTGCCAAGTGTTGTCAATCTCTTTAAATATTCGTTGGTTTCTCTCCCCCACAAGTGCCCAAAGAAGTGCCAAAAGTCCGCTTTGAACAACAAATTCCTTTTATTGTCGCATGAAATAGCCGCCGCTTGTTCCATCCATGTTCTTAAAGATTGGGGGTTTTGCCACTCGATGCCTATCTCCCTCGACAACTCCTCCCATAACCTACACGAAAATGAACATGTCAAAAAAAGGTGATCAATGGATTCCATATGAGAAAAACACAAACAACATCTTGACGGCAAGAGGGTGATATGAGGAGTCGTCTTTGGAGCACATCGTCGTATTAATTTTTCCAAGCCACGCCATCCAAACAAAAACCCTAACCTTCATAGAAGTACAGATTTCCATATTAGATTATAAACCGGGAAAGTTGCCAACGAATTTTCAAGACAAAGACCATAGAAAAAAGATTTAATGAGAGAAAAACTTGGAAGGGTCCCACCCCCACCCACGTTTATCCTCCATGTGTGGGGTGAGGGAAACATCCGGAGACGATGCGTGAGTGCCGCGAATTCTATAGCTTCGTTTCTCCTAACCTTCGCCGAAAATCATAATGCCAAGAGTGATCCCACTCGCTCCCCCGACGAAAGAGGCCACCTCCGCCACACTTGCTTCGGGATTTCGCGAGAGAGAAAATAAACTTGGAAAGTCCTCGGCAAAAGATCGCGTCCGTTCCATGCATCCCGCCAAAAGCGCAATTTCATGCCATTCCCTAGCGTGAAGTCCACGCCTTTTATGAAATCATGTCTCAGCCTAGCAATAAAGCGCCATGGAGATCCGAACGAGGGCCTATATCGAAAGATGTATCCCACCATTAGCCTCCTTACCATAGATACTTCCTATGACATTCGCCCAAAAGCCTGGCTCTCTGGCTGAAAACGCCATAGCCATTTACAAACAAAGAAAAGATTGCGCATTAAAAGGTTTCCAATTCCAAGACCCCCAATTTGTTTGGGGAGCTTTACTTGGTTCCAAGCCACGAGCGCCACGAAGATTGATCATCCCATCGTTTCCATAGAAAATTCCGCATCATCTTTTCGGCCCTCTTGGCAATGCCTACCGGGAGTCGATCTGTTTGCATTGATTCATTGATAAAAAATACGAATGTTTTATTGCATTGATTCATTGATAAAACATTCGTATTTGTGTTTTTCAACTATTCTGCAAGTGAAAATTAAATTTCTTCAGGGTTAAGCTACAAGTGCAAGCGCAAAATGATTCAGGATCTGCAACATTCGTCTTATTTGAAAATATACTACGTAAAATCATAAGTAAGGAAGTCGTAAATGACGTATTAGAGAAATTACCCAAGGTACGCTTAAAATTCTTAAACATTTAATTAAATTTGGTTCAAGCATTATATTAAAGTATAACTTTCATTAACTTTTTACCTTTTTTTTCTTCCATTAATTTCTTGCATTAAATTTTCTATTTTTATCTGAATTAGGATACGAGATTCAAAAATAATGTTCCACATGAGTTTAAGAAAATTGTAGGATGAAGTTTTACATTCGTTGTAAAACGAACTTCCTTCAATTTCAATAAAGGGCAAGAAGGTTACATAGTAACAAACATATGTCATTCAAAGCCTCAAACAAATCAATAAGATGTTGTAAGTAAAAAAATTAAAAATAGGAGAAGTGACACTTAATTGGAAGATTCATAGAGTAAAAAGAACAAAGAAAATACTATTTGATCAAGTAAGTTGTTTCAACTTTAATTAAATAAATACTTCATTGTATAATTTTTTTTTGCTAAATAAATGTTATGTGGTATACTAACTCTAAATTTTTTTATTTTCAGGGATGATGCCGATGATGATGATGATGATGATAATGATGGAAAATCAATATCGGCGGAAATATGATTCTTTTATCTAGATTTTTATTAGGATGCACAATTTTTCTTTTTGAATTATAAAGTTGTTCGAATATTCGATTGCTCACTTCGAAATGTTCATTATATATAAAAACATCAATCATATTTTTGAGTCGTAAGCAAAGTTACATTTTTGCCCATACTTATGTTGAGTTTCCTGATCTTTCATTTTTTTAATCTCCAAATCAGGCTACAACTCCTCTTCTCATCAATCCGTTCCTTGATTTTTCCTTTTTTTTAATCTCTAAATCAAGCTCGAACTCTTCAATACAATTGATTACTCCGATACAATACACGTTTTTTGTCTCATCAATTCGATACACGTTTTTTCGCTCCTGTTCCAGATTCAATTGTTCTTCGATCGATCACTCGTCGCTCGTGTTCCAGACTCAATTGTTCTTCAATTGATCACTCACTCGTGTTCCAGAGAAGGATAAATCTTTGGAGAAGGTGAGTAAGATTCAATTGTTAGAATTAAATTTATTTATCGGTGATGTGTGTTCTCTTTATGCGTGTTTCGGTTTCAATGTTCAATTTGATTCATTGTTTTTGAAATATCCATTAATTCAATGTTCAATTTGATTCATGGTTTCTATGTGTTTGATTGATTTTGGGAAGTGGGGTCTTAAGGTTTTGATTTCCGAAACTGAATTGGGGTTTAAGATCTTGAACACTAGTTGTTTGTTGAAATGCTTGCAAGACATATTCTAGCAAGTCAGTTAGTTGTTATGCTTCAATTCTTGAGTTCTCCAAAAGTTTTTAACTGAACTTCGAGAAACAACAAATTTCAAACAAAAAACTTCAATTCTTCAAAAGTGGTAAGCATGGCAATGCAAGCTATTTGCTACGAAAACTAATAAAAACACAATTTTAATGAAGTTATTTGCAATATGATCCTACCCTCCAAGCATATATAGATGCTCAAATATTTGCAAAAACTCAATCATAAAGTAAACAATAGCCATCATCTTCATTAGCTCGAGAAGATATGCATAATTGAGAGAAATCGGACTACAGAAAGGGCAAAACATTTAGCATAAATAATCTTCCATTGAAAAGTATCACCACTAGAAAATTGAATACCAAAACACACAAATCTAGCACATTACTTGAACTTCAATAAACACACTTAAAAGAGTGTGCCTAACACTAGGGTGTTCTGTATACTACTGGTAGGTACGTGATATACACTGCTACAACATTCACGTACGCATTCGACTATAAGCCAACTGATATATACTGGTATGCCAGAATCTATGACATAAGTTTTTGACTTTCACATGTTTACACAATTACAAGTTCCTATGTTTTTCCTTTTGGGGATCTGAGTGAGTATTCGTTAAGAGCTTCCACATTCTTTAATTTGTGATTTCAGGCGCACGACTGATTGCGGCTGGATTACTGGACTTAGCTATGTTACTTATGGCCCTTTGTTGAATGAGGCAACTATTTTTTTTAAGGAGTAATTATTTTATTGTGCATTATGAATTAAGTGCTTAGTTATTTGATTTCTAAATAACAAGGTCTTGACCAAGTATACTGTAGTTCTTCATTAAACTTTGGACAAGTCCATCTCAACTCTTTTAGATTAAAGCAGACATGCTGGCTGAAATGTATAGTGAAAAGGATTCTCTTTCCATGGTTGCATCCTCATATTGAAATATTATCATTCAACATTTATGTTAAGATCCGAAATATTCCCTTAATCTTAACATTTTATTTCTGATGAGGTTATGAATGTCTAATAAGCCAAACATTTAGCAAACCTCAATCTGCATTTGAATAGTGGGACTGCTTGCAATAGTTCATGTGCTAGGATGCCATGCGTCTTGGTCCTTTCGTAGGAATCGACTTGTTTTTTACATTGATATCCGTGAGTAGATAAAAATTTGAATATCCTTCACACGACATTTCTCTGCTCGATATCTTTTTTCATTACAAGGAGTTGTTGTTTTTTGCAGCATAAATGAATGAAAAATAGAATTTACGATGTAGGAAAATGCATCATGGTTTATGTTTCATTTAAAATTCAGAGCAGAGGGATAATGCCACCCTTATGTTTTTCGATTCACGTAATTCTTTGAAGTTGAGGATTAATTATTTGATGTTTTCTTATTTACATTAATCACTCCAAATACTGCATTTTCTTTAATGCACATCTTAATTCTCTTCTTCCCATCGACGCATTGATGATCTATATAGTATCTGATGTGTGGTCATGCGGTGTAATATTGTATGCGCTACTAACATCCTCACTTCCTTTTGAAGATCAAAATCTTGAGGTGCTCTATCAGAATGCGAGGTATTCGCGCGAATAAATTGTTGGATCTAATGACTAGCAAGCTAATACATTTTAAGTATTTGAAATCATAATTTCAATGCACATATATAATTAATGAAAGTATATGTATGTAATTCAGGCCGCCAAGGGAAATACTAATATTCCCAGTTGTCTCTCCCCTGATGCTCAGAACTTGATCATGAGAATTCTCGACCCCAATCCCGCTACTCGCATTACAATTGCCGAAATCAAAGAAGATTGCTGGTTCAACCAAGACTATATCCCTTCGACTAACCATGGCAACGAAGAACTAGAAGATGATTTTCAAATTAAAGACAATGTGGTACATTCATATACATATATATGAACGTACTTGATTTCATCGCTTTTTGTAACATGTATATATGAAAGACTAGGTAGCTAATTAATGAAGTTGAACTTATTTCCACTACAAAAAAATAGCAAATCAGAAACGGAATTAGAAACGGAAATAAGTTTCGTTTCTAAATCAGAAACGGAATTAGAAACGGAATAAGTTCCGTTTCTAAATTAAAAAGTTAGCGACGGAATTGAGACGGAAACATTCAGAGACGGATTTGAGACGGATTTGAGACGGATCAGAGACGGAAATAGAGACGGAAATAGAGACGGAATTAATTCCGTCTCTAAAAAATAGCGCCAACATTCCCACCAAAATTTTCATTTATTACAACCGTCCGTTACGTCTCGAGATTCGTGCGTGTTTCGATCTCGATAATTCAAAAATGGGGACCAAAACTCTCTCTCTCCCTAAAATCTCTCTCCCTCACCGCTTTCTCTCTCTCTCTCTCTCAACGAAACCTCTCTCCCTCACCGCTCTCTCTCTCACCGTCACCGCCGCTCTCTCTCACCGTCACCCTGTCTCTCTCTCTCTCTCACCGTCACCGCTCTCTGCTCCCTCTTTCACCGTCACCGCTCTCTCTCTCTCTCACGTCGTCGCTCTCTCTCTCTCTCTCTCTCGCATGCTCTCTGCTCTCACTCTCTCCGTCTCAAATTCCTCTCTTCATCCAGGGATTCAGTTTCCGATTCGTCTCGAACCTTCGCGTTGATGAAATTTCTGGTAAGCATCTTCAATCGATGCTTCTATTGAGATTGTTGTCGATGCCCTAGCTAGTTGTTTGTGCCTTTTTTAGGGTTTCAATTTCTAGCGTTTCCGATCGTCTGTGTTGTTTGATTTTTCATGCGATTAGGTTGTTTGGATAGATGTTAGGTTGAATGTCGAACCTTGAAATTTGTTAGAGGTTTTGTTGATCTTTGGGGTTTTGTTGATCTTTGGGGTAAGAGCAACGAATTCAACGAGCAAGGGAGCTAGCATCACAAAGACGCAAAGCTTCTTCATTGTGGCTATTGAATCACTTTTTGCTATCTTGTAGCAACATTCAAAGTTTGATGAGCGAGTTTCGAGGTAGTTTTTTTATGTGGTGTGTACACGCGGCAACGCCCTTTTTAATTAGCTACATTTGATTTCAAGTATAACATGGGGCAAAATCAAATTGTGTGAAGTCTATTTAAGTTTTCAAGTGTAGTTTTGTACCATGTTGAATTGCTTCATTGAACACCTCAAAAGGTCATTTCTTTGGAGCTCCATGGTGCAAGAATGCAAATTATAATTCTCAAAGTGTTGGTAAACTATAATTGTCTTGTTGAAACCGATGAGGCACATGGTTTTATTTTTTCACTTTCATCTTTTATGTGTACTTGTGGTTACTTGTGGTTAAGAGTCTCTTGCCAATGAAACAAATTGTGAGCTAAATAATTTGTGAAGTCAAAATCTTTTTTCTTTTGGTTTGTTCTTTTGTTCATCTCTCTTTTATCTTTATCTTCTTTTTTTCTTTGCACATGCTCTTGGCTTTATCTTTGTGGTACGTGAGTTGGCTCTTTCGATTATTTTGGCAATGAATTAAATTCTCTTCTCTCGTACTATGCTTCATTTTTTTCTTGTTTTACGTTTCCTTTAATTATTTAGTTTTCATGAAATCTTTAAGGGTTTTTTGTAATAATATTTTATCAGGGGTCAAGCTGAGAAGGAGTTTAGAGTCGAAGTAGAGGCAATAGGGCGTGTTAGGCACAAAAATCTGGTCCGGTTGCTTGGTTACTGCATGGAGGGTGCTTACGGGTTTTCGCCTTTTATTTTTTCATTGCGTTATTTTTATGTCATTGCAATACTGGTAATCATGATTTTCTTGCTCTATCTGTCATATGTCTTCTATTAGGATGCTTGTTTATGAGTACATAGATAATGGTAATCTTGAACAATGGCTTCATGGAGATGTCGGACTAGTAAGCCCACTTACATGGGAGATTCGAATGAACATTATCCTTGGGACTGCAAAAGGGTATGACAACTTGGATTTATGACTAGATGAATTCGTTATAGTTTGTGTATTCGATTCAAAGAGAATTTTGCTCTGCGGCTTGGCCTACCTTCACGAGGGTCTTGAACCAAAGGTTGTTCATCGAGATGTAAAATCTAGCAACATTCTCTTGGACCGTCAGTGGAATGCTAAGGTATCAGATTTTGGACTTGCTAAGCTCTTGTTTTCGGAAAGGAGTTATGTTACAACTCGTGTGATGGGAACATATGGGTTAGCGTATTTTCTTGTAAAGATTTTTCATCCTTGTTTGTGTGCATTCTTACCTACTTCATTACTAACCAAATAATTTTTGCGACTACGTAGCTCTGAATATGCTTGCACTTGGCATGTTGAATGAGAAGAGTGATATTTATAGCTTTGGAATACTTATTATGGAGATAATTTCAAAGCGAGAAACCCTGTTGATCATTTTATGGATTCTTTGTTTGATGCATAATGGATTTTCATAGTTTATGAGCCCACATTCCTATTCTCTTAAATATCCACATTAGAAGATCACAGATTTTGGTATTAGTGCTTAGGTTTAGAGAATTCAAAGTGGCAATGGTATGTTAGATGTTTCTCTTTGGTTGTTTTTTAGACTAACTATTGATGTGAATTTGAATCATTCTTTTTCCTTTTAGGGACTTGAAAATGGTTCTATTTTCGCACTTTTCTCCTTTGTTTTTCCTTCTCATTCTTTTTGCGGTTGTTGGGATCCAGGTTCATGGCTTGTAGGTATGCGTTCATATCTAGAAGCAAACCTCTCAACAATGGAACAAGACTCGATACATTGAACCATTCCCAAACATAGTAATGATTGGGTACCATTCATTGAGTAAGTTTAACACTGATTCTTTCTGTTTGTTTCCTTCTCCTTGCATTTTTATGGTTTTATTAATTTCGGTTTCACCCTTTAGTTTGCATGGATGACTCACTGCTAGAAATTAACTTTCTAATAGCATCTATATGATTGCACTCTCACTGCTAGAAATTAACTTTATGCGGAATGATTCTAGTTGTTTGATATGAGAAGGAATCAAATCGGACCTTCTAAGCTTTTTTTCACAGCCTGCAATGTAAAGTTTTCAAACTTAAAAAAGTTGTAGAACATATTTTTGTTGCGTGCATATCTGTGTGTTTAAAATAGGTTAATGAAAGCTTGTTTCCAATTGTTCCTAGTTCTATTTGAGGTTTTAAACCACATCTTGTGAAAACAAGGTCTCTAGTGATACATCGACATCCATGGTTTTGGCTGTGATTTCTAAAAGTTGTAAACAAGTATTTATTTTATTTTATTTTTATAAGAATAAACTAGTCGACTCTAATTAATTAATTTGCAATTTAGGTTTTATTTTCTTTGTTGTCGAGCATAAATATTTTTCTTTTAATTTTAATTCTTAAACGTAATCATGCATGATAGCTTGTGTATGTTGCAGTCTTAAATATTGATCATGAAACATCAAGACTATATATATAAGCATCACAAACCATTGCTATGTTATAGTTTGGAGCGAGAGATAATTTGCTAAATAACACCATGTTCCTTCCGGATAATGATGAATTTCTTTTTCTTTATTACTTTATTTATGCTGTGTTTATATTCCATAATATTGTTTATATTCCTATTATTGTTTGTATAATTTAGTGATTTTTTTCTTTTTGATCTTTTTTCAGGTGTTTTGTACGAAGTCAAGTATTATTTGAAGCACAATCAACTTTATATAATCTCGGAACACTTCATTTTTTTATTTTTTTTTATTTAGAACAATTTTTGCTTTTACTTTTGTAGAAAGATACGATATAGAAACTTTTTAGATTGTTTTTGTTGTTTCGTGTATAAGTACATTGAGAAAAGATAATGTTAAGGATATGATAAGTTTATATAAATTGTGTAATATCAATATATTATTTAGCTATGATTTTTATTATATATTGGCAGGTTAAATGTGCTTGGATTGAGACCTATATATGTAAGACTTTAAAAACTAAACAAAAATGAAAATTAGAGACGGAAATAGCAACGAAATCTTTGGATTCCGTTGCTATTTTCGTCTCTAATTTTCGTTTATGTAAGATACATAAATCAGAAACGGATCAAATTTCGTCTCTGATCCGTCTCTGATTAGCAACGGATCAGAGACGGAAATAATCAGAAACGGAATTTATTCCGTTTCTGATCCGTCTCTAAATCAGAAACGGAATCGCATTTCCGTTTCTGATTGAATCAACGACGACGTTTTTAGAGACGGAATTGATTCCGTTTCTGTTCCGTTTCTGACTGCAATTAGAGACGGAATTTTAACAAATCAGAGACGGAAATTTCCGTTTCTGATTTGCTGTTTTTTTGTAGTGTTCGAAGCAAGCAAATCAAGAAGAGATGAATCCAAGTTGTGCTCCAATCAATGCTTTCGAGAGGAAGATAAATTGAGCTAATTAATTCGCATAATGTTTTCGAGAGGAAGATAAATTTTATATCGAATCATAGTTCAGGAATTATACTTGAGAAGATAGAGGATGTTGTCATGAAAATGGGACTTGCTATAGAAAAAATAAATAATGGAAAGGTTAATATGAGAATCATGTATAAAAAGTTTAATTTAATTTCTTTGAACGAATAAACAACTTAATAGATCATTAATTAGCACCATATACAATTGATTTGTTACATGATTTAGCAGTTGATAATAACGAGAATAGTGCAACTAAACATGGGTCCAAAGAGATTGGTTTGGCTAATAGTTTCAGTACTGGTATGAATATGAAATTCATTGAACTTAAACATGTTTGAGGCCCCATTTTCATTTAATTAACCTATAATTAGTGATATATACATGTAGTAGTTATTGTCACTAATTAATTCTTTCATTGTCTTTTGGTCCTCAGACCACATTGATCCACCCATCTAATTGTTTGGTTGAATTGAACAAATCACATGGGGATTCTTCACTATATAGGCAGGTATGTATAAATTTCAATTTATACTTATATGATCATATATATTGGATTTCCCATTCATTATAAATTGCTAAACATAGATTTTGATTAATAATTACATTGTGCATGCAGTTGTGTGCTAAGCTATTGGAAGACTAGGGACGACTAACAGCCACAAAGTCATTAACCTGGAGCAAAATATTGATGTATAGTTTTATATTTTTTCAAAAGAAGATAGTTTTTAGATAAGCAGTTCATGTCATGTATATAGTACTATAGAATACATTAAGTTCTAATTTTTTGTGTTGTATATATGTAGTAGTTCTACCACGATGATGGTGGTCAATATATGTCATGTAATGTTTACGAATGTTTATAGTATATGTGTCCACAATTGTGAAGTCAGTTTTGTCACATTTTTGCTTCGATATTTCGTTCCTATGGATCATTTTTTTCTTTCTATTTTTTTGTGAAGCTAAATGATGCTTCTTGATTAGCATTTCTACTTATTACGTATTCAAATCATATATGTTTGGATTTTATATTACATAGTTTGTTCAAACTCGTACATATTATTTAAATTTAAATTTTATATTTAGTTGCATATTGAATTAATTTTATTTATTTTTTAAATTAAAATCTCGCGAGCGAAGCGAGCGGGCTTAGTTGTGCGTAGCACGTTCATGAAACTAGTATATATATATATTATATAGAAGAAAACCTCATTGAGATTTCTTGGTGTTTGCTTTGAAATTTCAGATATTGATAAAATTCACAAACTCAATTCGTATATAAATTTTAAATGGACTCCATACTTAATGCACGTGAGCTCGAGACCACTAGTTAATTATGACCTTGAACCTTCAAATTAACACATATTAATTCATGAGTATATTTGTTTTTCTTGATCAACACTTATGTGAGAAATTATAAATAAATAAATAAATTATTAAAACACATCACGACGTGTACATTATTACACATATAACGCGTTCATGAGCCCATCAAAAATCCTCTTATTGTATAATCCTTCCTCACTTTCATGGAAACTTTAACAATGTTAATCTTCTCGAAACATTCTATGCAGGCAGACCACATCACTGCACATGTTATATATATAGTACACATCGTGATGCATGTACCACGTCACTCAATCTAATTGTATAGTATATATTAATACAAGTAACGGTTTTCAACAGATTCGCATCTCGATTTATTTTGTTTTGAGAAATTAATGTGTACACACACACACACACATATATATATATATATATAGGAAAACCTCATTGAGATTTCTTGGTGTTTGCTTTGAAATTTCAGATATTGATCAAATTCAAACTCAATTCCCCTATAAATATTAAATCAAAGAGATGGTGTCTTCAGCCTGAAGTACCAACATCCAAATTAAACCTCTGCTACCTACCAATTAACCATGACCACAGACAGTAGTTATCAAAATGTGAGGTTGTCCGAGGGGCTGCGCAATGCGTTAGGAGAGTTTGCTGTCGGCGCTTATAACTCTCAGTGCGGCGGACATCTTCAATACCATGGCGTCGAGGGAAGCTCAATTATGCGTCAACGAATCGGAACCGATCATAGATACCGATTTCCAGTTTATGTGAATGAAGACGGAGACATTGTCACTTATCAAGCTTTGGTTGTGGATAAGCAGCCAGGAACCAACTCTAAGTTCCACTTCAAACACCTACACCGTTGATTCATCATGATGATGATGATGATGATGATGATGATGTAGTTATATTTATTTATTTATTTTATAGGAAATGTTAGAACGACAACACTGTCGCAATAGAATGCATGACAGCTGATGTGACATGCATGTGCCACATCAAAACGGAGTGTTGGAGTACTGTGTTCTTTTATGAAATTTTGATGCCTGCTAGGCTCACACACCACATCAGTTGTACTGTGCATTCTATTGCGACATAGTGTTGTCGTTCCAACATTTCCCATCTATTATATGTGCATTTATATATTAGTGATACTATATTAATTGATGCATATATGGTATATTTAATTATGTTGTTAATTAGCTAGATAATTAATGAGTTGTATATGTGAGAAGGTACTTGTAAATATAGATTTGTAATATGCTTTAATTTATTATATATAAAGAGATCGATGTTTTAATTACATTATACACTAGTTTTGTGTTAAATTCTTGTCTCCACTCCAGTTTCTATTTTAGTTAATAAGAAAGTTTATTGATTTAAGAAATTAAAATTTCTGATGTGTTTAATTTGTGTGTAGAAAACTTTTAATTGTATGCCACTTAAGTTAGTTGGAAAGATATAAGTTTTAATTGATTGACAAAGTATCTTTGATGAAATAGATGATGTATCATTTGTCAAAGTTTATTGGCTTGATATATCAACTTCTACTTTATAAGTTAAAAAAGAAAAAATCGATTGATTATTGAATAATAAAGTTTGCGAGTTTGTGTGTTTTGAGAGATTATTTGTCTTTTGTTGTGGGTTGTCTTTTTCTCAGCAAATACTGTCATTTGATCATGAAAACTTTTAGCAGTTGGATGGACGATATGCAAGAGTATTTTCAATTTGCTTACAACAGCCAAACGTCGGGCCACAATTTTTTTTCGTAATCTCAGGGTTCGTAGGTCTTGATACTCCGATTACCAAAAAAAAGAAGAAGAGGGCCGCTAAGGGCACCCCACCTATTAATGAAGGCACCCAAATTTTTTGTAAAAATTCCAGCAAAACTGGAAAAGACCCTTTTGCCCCTGTATATATAATGATTCAAACCCCAAAAATTATTTTGACAAAGAAAAAGGGCACCCCACCACAAGGTTGAACCACAAATCCACACTGCGTTTGTCGACTTTTTATCGATTCTTGCGGATTGACGTCATCCAACAGCGAAGTAACAATGTTTGACAACCATATGATGATTTTTTAGAACTGTTTAGTTGTGAAAAACTGTGAAAATGATGATTTGTTTGTCAACATAGGGTTTGATAATTTCCTCAAATCCGAACTTGTTTCCACTATATAATTGAGGATTGTACTGCTACCGTGCAAGAGGAGGTCGAATTTGAGGTAATTTTGCAAATTTATTGTGTTTTTTATGCGGTTGGGAGAAGTTTCTGTCTGGGTGCGCGATTGTTTCGGCCTCGCAGGACCGAGATGTATAGTAATGTCTCGGTCATAGAGGACCGAGAGGTTTCACGTAGGTCACGGACTGGTACGACCGAGAGTACTAGCAAATTCTCGGTTGTACACCACCGACACCACATTACCTAGCACTAATTCTAGCTCTCGTCATGTCTCGGCGAGATAAGCGAAGTATTCTCGGCCATGCGTAACAGAGACTTGTGAACTCTTCCAGCCTTTGTGGCCGAGACTTTGAGTTCCCAAAAATTTAGCTTATGTCTCGGCCATGCGAGGCCGAGACAGTTAGCACAGTCTCTGGCCCGTGTGGCCGAGAACTGCGAATTCTCATTTCTTTAACTATTCAACCGAACCCTAACTTGGAGACGAAATCGGCTCACACCACGACCCTATGAACTGCAAAAAAGGCGTAAACCGAAGGAAAAACACAAGGCGAGACACGGGAAACACGATTTCGGGGATTCCTCTTACTGGTCGGTTCAAACCAAATGGGTTCTTGCACAACAGTTCTGTGAAGGTGGTGGTGGTGGTGGGGGTGGTGGGGTGCTCAGGGTTCGGTGAAGGTGGTGGTGGTGGGGGTGGTGGGGTGTGAGGGTTTTTTGCACGAGGGGTATTTTCGGTATTTCAGGTCTAACTTTTTTGTGCCCCAGGTAAATCAGTTTGTGCCCACATTAACTGAGTGCCTTCATTAATAGATGGGGTGCCCTTAGCGGTTTAAAAAAAAAAACAGAGTACCCTTAATTGGGACACTTTATTTTGTTAATCTAAAAAAAAAGTATATACGGAAGAAAAAGACACTTTGGTTTTTTTGATAGGTGAGTGGACTTTTTCCACCAATTAAACCAAAACTGGATCTTAGTTTGGTTGAATATTGTACCATGTGATCGATGATGATGAAAGAAACAATCTTTGTCTCAAATCTCAATCAGTCAGTTATTCCTTTCGAGAGTCCCACCATATCTGAATCTTTTTTTTTAATGACTTGGACACTTTTTTTTTTTTTAAGGAAGATAATAATTTCAAAAACACGTAGAATATATACATAATTGTTTTATTTTGTTTTGTTTTTTATTTTCTTTTGTGTAAAATTTTACAGTAATAAAATTTATGACTTTTTAAATTTAGAAGTACTTTTAGTATTGTAAAAAATATGCTAGACCTTTTTTTTTTTGTTGGTACATAGAAGAAAAAATTGATTATTACGATTGCATGAATTGAACTCTTGATGCATGCTCAAACATGCGGTAAATTCTAAATTGAATTTGGTGGATGCCAGAACTTTACTTAATATTTAATCCAAGTCGATCAATCATAAAAATTAATAAAATAATCTACGACTTCTACAAAAAAAATAAAATAAAAATAAAACTAAAGAAAAGATTTTCATTGGCCTTATTTTCATAGAAACTTTTCATGCGCCCCATTCCATGTTCTTAAATTTGCACCTTTCGCATCGGCATATATTATATATAAAAAAAAGGTCAACTTAATTGGAGGATCTCAATATATCCACCGTTGATCAATCATGTAATGCGTGGTACGAGACCAATCACAAAATTAGACATGCCCGAGGAGGCAAAAATGAGACACGCTCCATCCGCGTCTTAGAGAGAAATACATGCATGGAAGGAATATTTGTTGAAGTTTTTAATATTTGGGTGACTTTGAATTTCAAAACATCTTAAATTTACTGGAAATTTTATTAAATGAACCAATTAATTATATGTACATATATGTGTGGTACAGCTCACGTATATAAGTTTTCATGAATTTGCCTTGCAAGTCCAGAAACTCCACATGAGTCATCCAGATTTACCTCGAGATGTAAGTGTACACATTCTGATGTGCATGACATGATTTATATATATATAAGGAATGATGATAATATTTGAAGTATGATTTTGGATTTAAATCTAATTTTACTGGAAATTTCATGCATATTAATTAATTAATGGTGAAATTGTAAGTGTAGTTGCTTGGATGTTACATGGAAATTTCATGCATATAAATTGCAAACCGACCTTGATGAATTCACATTCAAAGACCATATATATACATACATACCATGCATACAAGCTTCAAACATAAGATATCTAAACAATCCAACCCTCTTGATCAATTTCTCATTTTCATCATACATAGCAACGCTTGTTCATTCATCTGTTTGCATTGATTCATTGATAAAACATTAGTAACATTACCATATAGTTTCGATTAATCGATTCATATCGTCGGCAATGGATAGCAGTTATGGAATTGTGAAGCTGAAGCCTAAGCAGGCACAAAAGTATGGAAGATTTGTTGTTGACGAACACAACAAGAAGAATGGTGAAAGTCTTATATATGATAGGATCGATGAAGCATCTGTTAAGTGCCAACGTTGCGGAACGGACGATAGGTATCGATTTACGATTTACGTGAAGCAAGCCGGTGCTCGAGAAGCAATCCCTTACGAAGCCATACTCAAGGACAAGCAACCTGGGTCCAACTCTGCTAATTTCGAGCTTCGCAGCTTCAAGCGAAAGGTCTAATTATCAATATATATGTATATACTGTTAATAGTTCCATCCTCATACATGTTATAGTCTATGGAATAATGGAAATTTTATATATTACAATGTACTTGTAATAAATGAATATGTAGATGCAGCATATCTTATTGTTGGTTTAATAAAAAAGTGGTTTGTTGGATTTAATAGTTGAATTCTTTTTGTGTTGTTAAAGTTCTTCTAATCGAATCTATTCGGCAACTCCCATCATGTCACATACTTTTTGTCCAAAATAGGACATGCAATTAAGAATCCATGATGGTGAAGTCAGTGCCATCCTTGATTCCTTGACACCAAAAAAAAACAAAAAAAAGGTCAGTGCCATCGCTTTTAAGAAGAATTGGTGAGCAGCAACAGCAAAGCACTGAGCTTTTTACTTGATTAGTACATTTGGCAGTAAAAAAATATGAACCCAACACACCCACCAAACTATTTCCCCATCTAACACACTTGTAGCCACGTCAGCGCCACGTAATTTGTTTTTGTCCCGTCAAAGTGAAGTCGTGAGATAGGTCACGATTTCACTTTAATGGAAATCGTGACCCGAGATCACGATTTCACTTTAAAGTGAAATCGTGAATTCCGCTCACGACTTCACTTTGAAATCCAGAGAGCATTATAGATCCAGATCTGTTTTTCTTGCCCTCATTTCTCACTTGCCTTCCTTCTTCCTTCAACTCCCAACAATCGATCCGAAGTCCTTCAACTCCCCCAACGAACAGCTCCACTCTTCATTCCCTCAACTCGGTAAGATCTATTTGGTTGGAGATTTTGTGTGTTTATGATTCATGTGGTTCATGTTATGTTGTATGTTAAACTATTTGTTATTTTTGTTGTCTCCGGGGCTGTTTATATGACTTTATATACGGATTTGTGACCAATGACCTCTGTAATTGTGTTTAATAAGCATGAAATAGCCACTAGTTGTCACTCTTCCTTTTTCTTATTTGGTTTTCGTCACTCTCCCTTTCAGAAAATAAACAAATAACCTCAAAATATAATGTGTCTCTGAGATTTTTGATTAGGTGCATTTTTTTGTTGTCTTTTTTTCTTTCTAGCAGCTCATACTTGAATGTTCTTCTATTGGCGGAGTGCTCCTTTTTTTTTTCAATTTGTGTATGATATTTCATTCTTACTGATGCATTGCATATTTATTCTAATTGATGCATTGCATATTTAAGTAAATAGCTAGAAAGTTTGTTTTTAAATAGTACAATTTATACATTAAATAGTGTGGATATATGTCATTGCCATATTGAGATGTAAACCATGTGGGGTACCCAAGGGGGGAGTAGAAATTGTTTGATTTGGGGTGTATGGGGGTATGGTATGAATCCAGCAAAAAATCCCATATACATGTCAATAATTTAGTAGGAAAATTTGGAAGAACATTAGGCGTGGGCTTAGGAGATGAGACATTGGCGGTGATAAGGTTGCTTTAGGGGTTGTTATATTCTAAGCTAGCTAGGGAAGTTGTTTATAATATATAATAGTTATTTGCATATAATAGTTTCTTTGTTGCAGAATAAGGTACTTAATTTGATCACTAAGCTATTTAGTTACCAATACACCAATTCTATTAGGGTGCCTAAGCAGGATGGACACAATAGACGCACTTGCAGTCGGCGTCAACAAGGACAACCGTCTAATGCTTCATAGTGAAAGACTCTTTCAAGTTTTATGTCTTGAACGGACCTATATTTTCCTTGTATTTGATCACTTTGCTTTTTTGTATTATTTGTTTGTTGAGACATAGATGTGCCACCTAAATTGTATTAATCCATCTCTTTATAGTTAGTACATGAACTATTTCTACTTTTTATATCATTTGCACAATGGAATTAATGACAACATTGGTAATGATTTTGATTTTAAGCGCGATATGGATCTTGGCCCTATAGATGACTCCGTTTTGACTATGCAAGCTATCCATAGATCTACCCGCGTTTGGAATGGACCGGTAGTACTTCTTTTCGCATGTTTCTCTATTTTTTTACCTCCATAGCCACATTTTAACTAATTTCACTTGAATCTCATATCTTCGTAGGAGCCTGGTATATTGACTATCAGGCGTAATTCAGCTTCACTTCACCGGTTAGTCCAACTGGATCCACGCATAGTTGGACATCTTCGGAAAATTTGGATTTTACGGACGCGCGAGTAGGCTTCATTTCAATAGATTGGCATCTCATAACGGCCCTTGTAGAGAGGTGGAGGCCAGAAACTCACACGTTCCATTTCCCCGCCGGCGAGATGACTATAACCCTCCAAGATGTCCAAATCATCTTGGGGTTGCCGGTCGATGGATTACCGATTACTGGCCGCGTCGACCAAGATTACGATGCATTGTGCTTGACGCAACTCGGATTCCCTTTCCCCGAAAATAACAGGACTGGAGGGCGGATTCAAATTCGCCAACTTTCAAGGTGGTTTCCAAACCTCCCAGACAATGCTGATGATGTGGAAGTGCAACGCTATGCGAGAGCATACATCCTGCAACTTCTAGGGGGAACACTATTTGCAGACAAGTCGAACAACCTTGTTCACATCACATACTTGCAATTTTTAGAAGATTTCGAGGCGATTTGGACAATACGGTTGGGGTAGTGCAACTCTAGCTCACTTATACTGAGACAATTATGTCTTGCGGTAGACATTGATGGAGTGAGATAGCAGAGTCCGGTCATCTTATTGCAATTATGGGCATGGGATAGGTTGTCGTTTCTTGCACCAATAATGGGTAACGTTCTTCGAGACCGGTATTAGAAAACGAAGAATTATTTCCACCTCCTCCATTTGGTCATAGGTAATTACTATTTTCTCACATTATAATTTCAATTTCTTCATATCTATGTACATGTGCCGACATACATGCATTGCGTTTTTCTTTTTCATTTGTGAAGGTGGAAACATGTTTTGGAAACAACGGGAGCATCAATGCACGTCCTGACAAAGTACAGAGAAATGATTGACATGCAAACACCCGATGAAGTAAGAGATATACATAATTACTTCTCCACGTAGTGCTTTGGAAACATCATCTAATATGCGTTTCTTATTCATATCAAAATGTTTTTGTTGACTACGAGGTAATATGGGAACCGTATCTGAGGCGGTGATAATGGACCTACTGCGCATCGTAGCGGTGGCGTGCAATTTGGAGAACGAGAGCACCTTTGATTTTCTTCTGTGTAGTTGAAATGTATCATCCCGATAGAGTCATGCGCCAATTCGGTCTCAGGCAAATGATACCACCTTTACAGAGCACAAACATTCAACTACATAAGATTGACTTGAGAGGGAAGACGGATAAGGATTGGAGCGCAGAACATAGTGCTTATGTCTGCATGTGGAACGACCGTGCCTCCAATATTGCAAATGATGAAAGCTTAGAGGAGCCAATGGACTTTTACAACTCATATATGTTATGGTATCGTCGCATTACACGACGATTTATGTCTCCCCGTGGAGCTATTGCTGAGGCCTTGGTAAGTACAATTTGATTTTATTCAGTCATGAATCCTTGACAAATAGTTGTTTTCCTTGTCCTTTCGCATAAAACTTCATTAATATTTCATATGTAGGCATATGGCATTACTTCAATTCATCAGTTGACACTGGGTGATGATGTATCTATTGCACGTATTAGAGATGTAGCTGCATCGACTTTGACTGCAGTACACGCAGATTATCGGATACATAATATGCCCAGTTCATTTCAAGCTTCTCATCATTCTTCCCATGGTGATACACCTTCGAGGCATGTCACTCCATTGTATACTCCATCAGTGCCTCTTAACGAGTTTGGGACTCCACATACTCCTTCAGTTCCTCCCAACATGACATTCGAGTCTATGGAAGCCTTTCCATTTGACACGGCATCTACATCTTCGCGTCATTCTCATGCAAGTCCAATAATGATGAATTTATCGGGGACTACAAGTACTCATGATGGCGGAATGCGGGACAACGATGATATTCAACCAGATGATGCTCAAAATCCGGCTGATGTGGGTCATTCGGATATTCCACTTGCTTTAAACCGTAATGTCCGAGTCGTCAAGAGAACACGGTGTGGGATTTGGAAGTCATTATTTGGGGTCGACTAGAACTTTTTTTATCTTTGTTATAAGTCATTTTCTCCTTTTTCATTATTTGGGATGTTTTGTATTTCTTGTTGTCCCTTTTTGTTTATTGTTGCATTTTTTATGGTTTTGGATTGAACTAAGTTTTGTATAGTTATTAGATATATTCAATTTTGATGTGCTATGTCAATTTTTTGCAGTTCAAGTGAATTAACTGGTATGAGAACCACTCAAATGTTGATGTTTGCAAGCACACTAGTAGTGCTATTGTTGAGTATCACAATCTATTGTTGAGTATTTGCTGCTACAAAAAAACATTTTCAAAGTGTAGTGCTTTTGTTGGTATTCACTGCCACAAAAAAAAAAAAAAAATTTCACAAGGAAGTCGTGACTTTCACGACTTCCTTCAGATGGAAATCGTGAGCTCGGGTCACGATTTCCATTCAAACGAAATCGTGACCCGAGGTCACGACTTCTCTTTGACGGGAAATAAAAAAATGACGCGTGACATGGCGCGTGATTGGGCGCTGACGTGGCTACAAGTGTGTTAGTTTTGGAAATAGTTTGCTGGATGTGTTGGGTTGCTAATTTTTACTCCCAAATGTATTAATCAAGGAAATTGACCGCAAAGCACTTCCGTGGTGCCCACAAATAAGAAAGACAACACTTTATCATATTCAATTTATATATGTACACGTTTTTTTTAAATCCGTCAGTGTCTAGGCGAGTTTGATTAGGCGTATCTCAGTAGCAAAGCGATCTTGCCACCCCGGGTAATCGAAGTCGTTCACGCGCGCTTAACTCACACAACCCCGCATTCGCCCATATTAACATTAATTCGCTTATCCCAAAAGTTAAACAGCAACTCGAACTTCATAACCCAAGAGAAACTAAAGGGATATAATGTAACTATCATTAAATTTACAAATACACCAACTCATTTTAGGAGTAGCGTAGTGTAGTTGAGTAGGTTTATTCATCTTTTTCTGTATTAGTTCTCAGTTTGTTTGTTGCAGTTCTTCCTTTATTGATTGAAGGCAAAGTTGTAGATATTTTTTTTCCACTCTTAAATAAAATTGAATTTTTTTCAAACTTTAAACAAATATATATATATATATATATATATATAAAAGAAAACCTCATTGAGATTTCTTGGTGTTTGCTTTGAAATTTCAGATATTGATCATCAGCATCATTGATCAAATTCACAAACTCAATTCGTCTATAAATATTAATATATGTAACGGTTTCCAACACGTACACATATTAATTTATTTTGTTTCGAGAAATTAATGTGTACACACACACATATATATATACTAGTTTCAGGACGTGCTACGCACGATTGACCCGCTTGCTTCGCTCGCGGGAATTAATTTCTAAGAATTTATTAATAAAATTTAAAATTTTAATTAAAATTTAAAAATTAGAAATACAAGCACCTTTTTTAACTAATCAATATTCTTTAATGTAATTTATATAAATGAGATGAGTTTATGATTTAATTTGGGAGAAGTTTGATTTGAGAGTTCCTTATGAGTGTGTTGTTCGATTTGTTTTCAATTCGAATGCGAAGCCATTCAAAACTCGAAGTCAAGTGAGTGTAGAGAACATTATTGAAGCTTTCCTAGCAATGCCATGATTATAAGATCAGAAGAAGCTCTTGCAATCTACCTCATAAGAGAATCTTAAAAGTCCACGCAAAAAGATCTAAATCACATGTTAAGTGATAATCTATCATGAATAGAGAGAAGGAAAAAAAACTGCATGAATTACAACATGAAGAACCGTTGCAGTAAACAAAATTGAGATTATTATTTGAAATATAAGCTATGTACAATTACATTGTTCCCTCATTCACAAACTCAGCAATAAGGAACCAATGCTTGTGATTTTACAACGGGGGCTCACTTCACATCAAACCAAACCATTGATTTAAAAAGTTGTAAATCGCATCTCTGTTGAACTACTATACATGTTCTCCTGGTCCTCTAAATTATTGAACACTTTTCACATACTTTCTACTTGGTGGTCAGTTTGAGCCTCCAACCAATGTTGTTAAAGCTGGATGTTGTAAAGAGAATCTTCCAACTTTGCTATATGCTCCAACAAGTGATTCATGTGCTCTCATGAACATATAGAAACAAACAAAAGTGAAAGCTCGTTATATTGACTCTTAGGCTGCTAGAAAGAGAACATGAGAGAAGAAAAGGTTCCTACCATCTTTTGCATGTTGGTCTTTGTCTTGAAACAGGCATAGAAAGTTCAAGTATATGTTTAGTTTCATTGTATAAAGAACTTACAGCTCATGGTATCGAGATGGTTTTGATGCATGCTTTTAGTTAACTGATCCAGGAGACGCCTTGTCAAGCACTTCCAAAAAAACCAACCTGGAAGTAATTTTAAAAACATCAAGAAAAGATAGGTAGATGCTAGAGGTGAAGAACTGCAAGAGTTATAGAAGATGTTTTACAATATGAAGCATGTGCTGCTAAAATAACTAATGTAAGTCAATTTCACAAGATCAAACAAATGATCTGAATTAGAAGGAATTAGCATGTCATCTCTATTAATAGACCAAGAGAGATATATACTTGACGATAAAGGAAGTACTTACAACAATGAGTTTTCTTTCATTTTTTGGCCTCTTTGCACTTTGATTGTGCAGTAGCATCACCATAAGGTATATTGCAACCTGTATAATCAAATGTTAAGCAATAGAACATTTTTTTAACTTACATGCGGATATAAGATAATTTTATCAGCTTGACAACTTACCAGCAAACCCTTAGATACCTTATGGTGATGAATTACCAACTTGACAACTTACCAACATAATTTTATCAGCTTGACAACTTACCAACATAATTTTATCAGCTTGTATGTGTTTGATGAATTACCTTTAGATAATTCATCAAACACATACAAGGCATAGAATCAAAACAATTCAATGACTTACCTTTATGGGTGTTGTTGTTGTGTTGATGGTGTTGTGTAATGTTACAGGCGACGTGCTATCCTTCTTTTATGGAGAAGTTGTCGGCCGATGCGACGACGGTGGAGTCGAGAGTCCAGTTGGATGGGCAAGTTGTGACGAGTCGGGGGCCGGGGACTGCAATGGAGTATGTTGTGGCGCTAGTCGAGAGATTGTATGGGAAAGAGAAAGCTGATGAGGTTGCTGGGCCAATGGTATGTTTGTCTGTTTCGTAGTTTTGAGAGAAGAGGAAGGAGTATAAATCAATTGTTACGTGAGACAGAGATGTGAGAGAGAGACGCGAGAGAAAAGAAAGGGGACGTGAGAGAGAGAGACGTGAGAGAAGAGGAAGAAGGAGTATATTGTTATGTGAAAGAGAGACGTGAGAGAAAAGAAAGGGAAGCACGAGATTTAGATTGGGTGGGAGAGGGATAACGCACAAGAAAAAATTGTGTGGAAGAGGGACAAAAAAGTAAATTTGATTACGACTCAAAAATTTGTGATTCGTGCTTTTATATATATGATATATATATATATATATATATATAAAAGTAGGAGGAGAAAGAAAGTTTAAAAGTTACGTCATCTCATCATTCTATTTATTTTATTTTTTTTCAATTTTTTTGTTATTTATTTATTTATCATTTTAAAATATATAATTATACATTATGTGTACATTTATTAATAATTAATAGTGGTTATCTTATCATTAATAGATTGAGTACGTTGAACTTAAAATCATGGGTAAATATAAGGAATTGAATACAGTGCAAGTTACATTTACATTCCCCCTATAAATTTCAACTCACATCCATTCTTCTTGCAATCAATTTGATTTTTTTTTCCTTCACAATTCAAAAAATCATAACAAAACCATTTTTATTATACTTAACCTTAAATTACTCCAGTTCTCAACCAATTATCACCCAATGAATTCAAGATAGGATTGATTGATTTCAACATCGCCTCTACATTCAAAAATAATGTAATGAAAGTACGAAACATTAGCACGGAACGCATATCTACATTAAATGTTGGGTTTGGTCTACCATGTCGGCATTGACTTACTTCAAACCATCTAGCAAGTTTCCAAGCAAGCCAATTAACCGACTTCGCTAGCAAGAATTGGTTTCACATTGTAATATATATATGCGAAATTGGATTAAGGTGAGTTGGAGCAAAGTCATCATGCATGTAGGGCTGGCAATAGTTGCCCGGTCCCGTTTGTCCGGTTGTGTCCGGACCCGTTTTAAACGGGATCGGGCAAAATTTTTGTAAAAAACATACGGGACTGGACAGCTTTTTTTGTCCGTTTTAAAATACGGGACCGGGTTTGGGCAAAAATTTCAGAAAAACGGGTATCCGTTTGTGATTAATTTGAAGGGCATATTAGTAATTTCACTGTAAAAAAGTATCCTAAACCTAATTTCACTCACTGCCTCACTCGACTCACTCACGCGCAATCAAATCTCACCTCTCACTCTCACTCTCACTCTCACTCACGCTCACGCTCTCTCTGTCTCAGACTCTCACGCTCTCTCTCTCTCTCAGTGACTCTCACGCTCTCTCTCTCTCACATCGTCGGCTCCTCCTCCACCGCTTCGGCTCCCATTTCTCCTGAGACTCCCACCGGCTCGACGGCGCCAAGCAATTCCTCGGAAGCCCTCCTCTCCGACTTCCTCGGCCGCGGCGCCACCGCCACCACTCCTTCGCCTCCTTGTCCTCCACCTCGCCAACGCCCAGATGCGCCTCCAGACCCCTCCCGACCCCATCGACTCCCTCAACCCCTCCATTCTGCGATTCTCGATTGCGCGTCTAGGGTTTGCGTTTTCGCTGTTTGGGAGGCTTGCGAGCGATGGACGGTCCGATCAATGGAGGAATGTTGTACTATGAGGTTCAGGAGTTGAAGCTCTGCGCGGTCCATTGCGTCAACACGGTGTTGCAGGGTCCGTTCTTCTCGAGTTTGATTTTGCGGCTCTCGCTTCGATCTCGATCGGACGGAGCGCCGATGATGATCCGAGCTCGGCGATTTCGCGCGGTTTGGCGGTGCCGCGGACGAGTCGCACAATGTCTCCATGGGCGGTGATTTCAGTATCCAAGTCTGCGATTTATTTGATGTTCTTGGATTTGGTTATATGCTGCTGCTGATGATGTTTTTGATTGCGTTTGAATTCACGAAGGTTGTTGTTGTAGATTTTTAACAATAAAAAACGGACAAAACCGGTCCCGTATGTTTTACAAACATACGGGACTGGACAAAAAAAAATTGCCCGTTTCAAAAACGGGACCGGGTCTGGGCACCAAATTTAATAATTTTAGAAATGGGTGTCCAGTCCCGTTTATGTCCGTTCCCAGATTTTTGCCAGCCCTACATGCATGCATGCATGTGCGTATCTGATATTCATGAAGCACTGTCGGGTCTTAATTTGTTCAACTCTTAATTAAAATGCTATTTATATACAGTACTTATCAACTGCATTGACTAATCCACATTTTAATATTGTTAATTAGACCCTATATATATTTATATATAGGTGATCCTCCTAAGTCTAAATCAATTCTCAATATTTTTTTTATTTTTTTTTATATCTAAGCCACGTGATAATATCAGAAACACATTGACCATGACTATATATCCGAGTTTAAGTTAGGTAGGACTAAATAGTGACAAATTTTTTTTTCAAAGATCTTAAAGGGACTTCATACTTAATGCGCGTGAGGTCAATACCACTAGTTAATTATGACCTTGAACTTTCAAATTAATACATATTAATTCATGAGTATATTTGTTTTTCTTGATCAACACAGCATGTGAAAAAAACTAATATAATTAATGGCTCGAAAATTATAAATAAATAAATAAATTATTAAAACACATCACGGCGTGTACATTATTACACATATGACGCGCTCATGAGCCCATCAAAAATCCTCTTATTATATAATCCTTCCTCACTTTCATGGAAACTTTAACGATGTTAATCTTCTCGAAACATTTTATACACGCAGAACACATCACTGCACATGTTATATATATAGTACACATCGTGATGCATGTACCACGTCACTCAATCTATTTATTAATACAAGTAACGGTTTTCAACAGATTCGCATCTCAATTTATTTTGGTTTTGAGAAATTAACGCGCGCGCGCGCGCGCCGCACACACACATATATATAGATAGGAAAACCTCATTGAGATTTCTTGGTGTTTGCTTTGAAATTTCAGATATTGATCAAATTCACAAACTCAATTAGTCTATAAATATTAAATCAAAGAGATGGTGTCTTCAGCCTGAAGTACCAACATCCAAATTAACCATGACCACAGACAGCAGTTATCAAAATGTGAGGTTGTCCGAGGGGCTGCGCAACGCCTTAGGAGAGTTTGCGGTCGGCGCCTATAACTCTCAGTGCGGCGGACATCTTCAATACCATGGCGTCGAGGGAAGCTCAATTATGCGTCAACGAATCGGAACCGATCATAGATACCGATTTCGAGTTTATGTGAACGAAGACGGAGACATTGTCACTTATTAAGCTTTGGTTGTGGATAAGCAGCCAGGAACCAACTCTAAGTTCCACTTCAAACACCTACACCCTTGATTTATGATCATGATGATGATGATGATGATGTAGTTATATATATTTATTTATTTATTTTGATGTCTGCCAGGCTGACACGCCACATCGTGTTGTACGTGCATTCTATTGTGACATAGTGTTGTCGTTCCAACATTTCCCATCTATTATATGTGCATTTATATATTAGTGATACTATATTAATTGATGCATGATATATTTAATTATGTTGTTAATTAGCTTGGTAATTAATGAGTTGTATATGTGAGAAGTTTCGTGTAAATATAGATTTGTATGAATTTTTTACCCCAATAATGTAATATGCTTTAATTTATTATATATAAAGAGATTGATGTTTTAATTACATTATACACTAGTTTTGTGTTAAATTCTTGGCTCCACTCCAGTTTCTATTTTAGTTAATAAGAAAGTTTATTGATTTAAGAAATTAAAATTTCTTATGTGTTTAATTAATTTGTGTGTAGAAAACTTTTAATTGTATGCCACTTCAGTTAGTTGGAAAGATATAAGTTTGAATGGATTGTTAAAGTATCTTTGATGAGATAGGTGATGTATCATTTGTCAAAGTTCATTGGCTTGATATATCGACTCCTACTTTATAAGTTAAAAAAAAAATTCGATTGATTATTGAATAATAAAGTTTGCGAGTTTGTGTGTTTTGAGAGATTATTTGTCTTTTGTTGTGGGTTGTCTTTTTCCCAGTAAATATTGTCATTTGATCATGAAAACTTTTAGCAGTTGGATGGACGATATGCAAGAGTATTTTCAATTTGCTTACAACAGCCAAACGTCAGGCCACAATTTTTTTTCGTAATCTCAGGGATCGTAGGTCTTGATACTCCGATTACCAAAAAAAAAAGAAACAAAGTACCCTTAATTGGGACACTTTATTTTGTTAATCTAAAAAAAAAAGTACATACCCAAGAAAAACACACTTTGGTTTTTTTGGTAGGTGAGTGGACTTTTTCCACCATTAAACCAAAACTGGATCTTAGTTTGGTTGAATATTGCACCTTTTGATCGATGATGATGAAAGAAACAATCTTTGTCTCAAATCTCAATCAGTCAGTTATTCCTTTCGAGAGTCCCACCATATCTGATACTTTTTTTTAATGACTTGGACACTTTTTTTTTTTTTTTAAAGGAAGATAATAATTTCAAAAACACGTAGAATATATACATAATTGTTTTATTTTGTTTTTATTTTATTTTCTTTTGTGTAGAATTTTACAGTAATAGAATTTATGACTTTTTAAATTTAGAAGTACTTTTAGTATTGTAAAAAATATGCTAGACCTTTTTTTGTTGTTGGTACATAGAAGAAGAAATTGATTATTACAATTGCATGAATATTGAGCTCTTAATGCATGCTCAAACATTCAGCAAATTCTAAATTGAATTTGGTGGATGCCAGAACTTTACTTAATATTTAATCCAAATCGATCAATCATAAAATTTAATAAAATAATCTACGACTTCTACAAAAAATAAAAATTAAAAATAAAACTAAAGAAAAGATTTTCATTGGCCTTATTTTCATAGAAACTTTTCATGCGCCCCATTCCATGTTCTTAAATTTGCACCTTTCGCATCGGCATATATTATATATAAAAAAAAAGGTCAACTTAATTGGAGGCGATTTTCCTCGTAAGACGATTGTTAGAAAAATATAGAGAAAAGAAAAAAGATCTCCATATGGTATTCGTAGATTTAGAAAAAGCATATGATAGGGTCCCTAGAGAGGTTTTTTGGTGGGTTCTAGAAAGAAAAAGAGTGCATGCTAGAAACATAGACACTCTTAAGGATATGTATGATGAAGTAGTAACGAGTATAAAGACATTTGAAGGAGCTACAAAAAAATTTCCCATTACGATATGACTACATCAAGGATCGGCTTTAAGCCCATATCTATTTACTTTAGTTATGGATGAACTAACTAGACATATTCAAGAGGATATACCATGGTGTATGCTATTTGCAGATGATATTGTCTTAGTGGATGAAACTAAAGATGGAGTGAACAGGAAATTAGAACTTTGGAGGAATACATTAGAATCTAAAGGCTTTAAGTTGAGTAGGACGAAAACTGAATACATGCACTGTGAGTTTGGAAACACTAGACATCGATATGACGGAGTGGTAAAATTAGGGGAAGTAGAAGTTCTTAAGGTCAACCACTTTAGATACCTAGGATCAATCATACAAAATGATGGTAACATTGAAAATGATGTCACACATAGAATTCAAGCTGGATGGAAGAAATGGCGGAGTGCAACATGGGTGATTTGTGATCGACATGTTCCTACTAAGTTAAAAGGAAAATTTTATAGGACCGCAATTAAGCCAGCTATGCTCTATGGAAGTGAATGTTGGGCGGTAAAGCAACAACAATTACATAAAGTGAACGTAGCAGAAATGAGGATACTTAGGTGGATGTGTGGTAAAACTCGTAAAGATAGAATAAGAAATATAAATATTCAAAGACAAGTAGGAGTAGCACCAATTGATACAAAGATTAGGGAAGGGCGGTTGCGATGGTTTGGTCAAATGCCGCAACTAGAAAACTTGACTCAATAGAAACTGTAGAAATTCGACGAGGTATGGGTAGACCAAAGTTAACATGGGATGCATTAATTAAGAGAGATTTGAATGGTTTGCAAAGCTCACCATCAATTGCACTTAATCGAGCACAATGGAAAAGTTTGATCCATGTAGTGACCCGATTAATTTGAGGCGAGGCTATGTTGTTGTTGTTGTTGTTGTGTCAACTTAATTAGAGGATCTCAATATATCCACCGTTGATCAATCATGTAATGCGTGGTACGAGACCGATCACAAAATTAGACATGCCCGAGGAGGCAAAAATGAGACACGCTACATCCGCGTCTTAGAGAGAAATACATGCTGCAACATGCATGAAAGGAATCTTTGTTGAAGCTTTGAATATTTGGATGACTAAATTTCAAAACACCTTAAATTTACTGGAAATTTTATTAAATGAACCAATTAATTATATGTACATATATGTGTGGTACAGCTCATGTATATAAGTTTTCATGAATTTGCCTTGCAAGTCCAGAAACTCCACATGAGTCATCCAGATTTACCTCGAGATGCAAGTGTACACATTCTGATGTGCATGACATGGTTTATATATATATATATATAAGGAATGATGATAATATTTGAAGTATGATTTTGCATGTAAATCCAATTTTACTGGAAATTTCATGCATATTAATTAATTAATGGTGAAATTGTAAGTGTAGTTGCTTGGATGTTACATGGAAAATAAGATGAAAATAAATTGCAAACCGACCTTGATGAATTCACATTTAAAGACCATATATATATACATACATACAAGCTTCAAACATAAGATATCAAAACAATCCAACCCTCTTGATCAATTTCTCATTTTCATCATACATAGCAACGCTTGTTCATTCATCTGTTTGCATTGATTCATTGATAAAACATTAGTAACATTACTGTCGACGATGGATAGCAGTTACGGGATTGTGAAGCTGAAGCCTAACCAGGCAAATAAGTATGGAAGATTTGTTGTTGACGAACACAACAAGAAGGATGGTAAAAGTCTTATATATGATAGCATCGATGAAGCATCTGTTAAGTGCCAACGTTGCGGAACGGACGATAGGTATCGATTTACGGTTTACGTGAAGCAAGCCGGTGCTCGAGAAGGAGTCCCTTACGAAGCCATACTCAAGGACAAGCAACCTGGATCCAACTCTGCCAATTTTGAGCTTCTCAGCTTCAAGCGAAAGGTCTGATTATCAATGTAAATATACTGTTAATAGTTCCGTCCTCATACATGTTATAGTCTATGGAATAATGGAAATTTTATATATTACAATGTACTTGTAAGAAATGAATATGTAGATGCATATCTTATTGTTTGTTTAATAAAAATTGGTTTATTGGATTTAATAGTTGAATTCTTTTTGTGTTGATAAAGTTCTTCTAATCGAATCTATTCGGCAGCTCCCATCATGTCACATACTTTTTGTCCAAAATAGGACATGCAAGCATCCATGATGGTGAGAGGGGCAGAGCAGAGGCAGAGCATTTCTGAATAAGCAATTCGGCGGGGATTAATGTGATGCCCATTAATAAGAATCACAACACCTTATCATATTCAATTTTATATAAATAAATATATATATATATATATATATATATATATAGTTGTCCGACCCTTTTTCAATCACTATTTAAATTAGTTCGACTAATCTCAAGAGTTAAACGACCCCAACCCTCGTAGTAACCTTGGAAAAACTTAAGGGATGTAATGTAACTATCATGATTCGAATACATCATGAAATGATGTTCATTTTGTTGCTATAACACCACACTTCTTTGGGGCTTTGTATTAAACTTTTATAACGTCAAGAACGTGAGCCCTCAAAAAAAAAAAAAAAAAAAAAAAAAAAAACAGGACAATGAGACCAATTCAAAATAAACAATCAAAACCCTCTCGCTAAACAATTGAATTCATACGCCACAAGTCTCCGCAAAATCTAATTTTAAGCCATCTGCTCACATACTATTTACCAAGAATAAATTAGAGGAACCAAAGTGCATAGTTTTTTTAAAAATCAAAGACTAAAGCATTTTATGGATATGTAATAAGCATTCATGATAGTGAAATCGTTGGTCGGCGTAGGAGAAATGGTAAAGGGACTGAAGGAGGGGAGTAGCGACAATTACAATAAGAATTATTTTTATAGTTACATTTTTAATAAAAACATAAATAGTATTGACCGTGGGAGTTTCAAAGTATTAAAACTAGCGCAAATGAACCTAAGAACTGTATTTGGATTAAACACCCGTGGACTTGTTCTCCATCAATATATAACTAAAAAAAAAAAAAAAAAAAAAAAAAAAAGAAGAGTGGTTTGTTGGATTTAATGGTTTAATTTTTTTGTGTTGATGAAGTTCTAATCCAATCTTTAATTTCAACAATCACCATCATGCCACATACTTTTTATCCAAAATAGAATGTAAGCATCCAGTGATGGTGAAGTCAGTGCCATCGCTTTTAAGAAGAATTGGTGAGCAGCAACAGCAAAGCACTTCCGTGGCGCCGACAAATAAGAAAGACTAACACTTTATCATATTCAATTTATATATATACGTGTTTTTTTTTTTAAAATTCGTCAGTGTCTAGGCGAGTCTGATTATAGGCTCTAGCACAATCAGATTTTGCCACACCGAGTAATCCAAACTGAGGTCGTTCACGTGCTTAACTCACACAACTCTGCATTCGCCCATACTAACATTAGTTCGCCTGTCTCAAAAGTTAAACAGACACTCCAACTTCATAACCCAAGAGAAACTAAAGAGATATAATGTAACTATCATTCAATTTACAAATACTCCAACTCATTTTAGGAGTAGCGTAGTGTAGTTGAGTAGGTTTATTCATCTTTATTTTTCTGTATTAGTTCTCAGTTTGTTTGTTGCAGTTCTTCCTTCATTGATTGAAGGCAAAGTTGTAGATATTTTTTTCCACTCTTAAATAAAATTGAATTTTTTTCAAACTTTAAACAAATATATATATATATATATCAAAATACTTCAAGATGAGGACAATTTGGTTATTTAATCAATAAATCCATTTTAATAGGGGGTTTAAAAAAAATAGAGCACGATTATAGGGATTTAGGAAGTTGTTTAACCGTTCCCTCAAATTGTGCTATATCTCCTCCACGATTTTTTTCTTTCTCTCTCTCTTTCCTCCACGTTTCCCTCTCCTCTTCCTTCTCCTCCATCTCCTGCGACACCCCCAGTCTTTGCTCCCTCGAGATCTTCACCAAAACGCCCAAGAAGCAGAAAATAGAGGATTTGAAGGCACAAGAAGCAGACTTATCCAAAAAGAGACAACACTTCACTGAGGTGAATATCTAAACACTGTCTTTCTTTCTTTCTTTTTTTTTACTGCACAGTTAATTTTGGTTTCTTATTGGAAGGAATGGATTGATGATTAACATGCAGAGACACTCTGTAATTAATTTTGACCAGGCGTTCAACGAAGTCAGAACTCGCTACGAAGAGAAGGAGCGCGAGCGATCGGCCCTCCACCACTTCTACTTATTTGGTGCTAAAAGTCCCGCCGATCAATATGTCAATAATTCTGAAATAGTAGATGTTTAGGATGCTATTAACTTGTGAAGGCCCAAATCCTACCTTGCCGGTCTCGATCCGACTTCGCAGGTCTCCTATGGGACCTCCAAGAATGGGTAGCCATAAACACACCCACACCCCCACCCCCGTGACTCGAAACCACGCCCATAGGGGTCTTAGGCAATGATTTCGTGGAGTCACTACCAATTGAGCTAGAGAGTGAACGATGAGAGAGAGAAAAGAGAGAACCAGAGGCAACAAGAGAGAGAGAGTTTGAGGGAACTCCGGCGGACGGATCGGCAGCGCGCGGACGGACCGGTGGCGCACGGACAGACCGGCGGCGGTGCTCCTCAACGGCGGACCATCAGTGGCGTAGTGGAGCAGTAGCGGTGGACAGCAGCCGGCAACAGTGCGGACCTGCGGTGGAGCTACCTGGCGAGCAGACGTGATGGCGGCAAATGGTGGCGGACCGGTAGGCGGCCAGCAGTGCGGCCAGTGACGGACAGTCAGCGGTTCCACAGCGGGAGCGACGAGGCTCCAGTAGCGCGGGTTTCGAGGTGGCTGCGGCAGCGCGCGACAGCGGGGAACGACCGGCACGCCGGCGATGCAGTGGCGGTGCCGGCAGCAGCGCGCCGACCGCTCCAGCAGCAGGCAGGGCGGACAGGGCAGCAGCGGCAACGGGAGAACGAGCTGGGCAACGACGAGAGTCGCGCGGCGGCGATGAGCGCGGCCGCGTCGGCAGCGACGGCTGCGTCGGCGAGGCGGCAGCGACGCCGACGCGGCAACAGTGATGGCGAGGCGGTAGCGGCGCCGGCAATGCGCGGCGAAAGACGTGGAACAACGCGCGGTGGCGCATCGTCGGAATGATTGATCTTCGACGAGAGGCGTGACTTCGACGAAGTTCGACGACGATTGGAGGTGATGTTTATAATTTATTTCACCTAAATTAAATATGATTTGAATAATTTAGGTTAAATAGCCCAAAATGATAAAAATTATATAATTGAACACTAGGGACTTATGTTGGGCGCGTATCTCGAGGCGTGTGCGGGATATTTTCGAAGAGGCAATTGCGATTGCTTGAGGTAAGTAAACCCACGAGAAAGTCAGTTCAGAATTTACTTATTTTCCTTGTAAATTATTTATTTCACATTACTTTTCGTCAGTTCAGTTTGCATTGTTACTCTATTCTCGCGTGTGTCTGTGTATGGTCGAAGGGACGGTGTGACCATTTTTCGGCTCCCTCGTCGATGACGATCCGATTGTTGCTACGGTGTTGGTCACACCTTAGACTACGCGTGAGATTTCTCTCAGCGAGTCGATGATCTCGAGAGCGAGTTGACGCGAGGCCCACCTCCGTCACAGATTTCCTCTCTTTTGAGGCGTTGGGCGGAAGTCTACCTTCTGACTCACAGAGTTCCTCATTTCGACCGTGAAGAGGGGGTGTTGATTTCCTCACCCCCAGGGCCTTCTCGGTTTAGTTTTGTCCCAGGGCTCGACAGATGTACACCACACTCGCGCTCCATATTCTTGATTATCTCACGACTTATATTCATGCTTTACATTTCTGTTCATTTATTTTACATGCATGAATTGTAGCCGTTTTTCTTGGATTTCTTGTGAATACTAACTGAATTTCTCTGGGATTTACTCACCTGGAACTTGTCATTGTTTTTGGTGGCAAGTTGCAGTTCCTACGACGAGTCGGGGGAATGCGATGATTGGCGACAAATCGGAGCGCCTCCACTAGCTTACTCGTAGGTGATTGTATTTACGTATATATATTTTTGAGATAATGTTAGGAGACTTTTACCTGATACATGTATATCGACACCTATTATACATGTTTGTCGCCTTATCTGATATACATGGTATCTTTTTGCTGGGTTTCCACCCATAGGTTGTTAAATATTGCATAAACTCGTTTACATTAATTATATGAATGTTATTAAGACTTCCATTCTATTTGAAATAACTTAAATAAATCATAATAAATGAATTAAGTTATGAAAACTTTATAACTTAGTATATTTTGCGAAAAAATAATTTAATTATCAAAATGTACTAAGTTGGAATATTAGATGGTAAGTTCGCGGCCCGTCGTGAGACAAGCGTGCGAGGTGACGTGGCATGGCTTGGTGACGTGTCCGCGACGTGGCGGTGCCGGTTTGCCTTGGAATTTGGGGCCGTCACATAACTTTTGAAATTCAATTATGGAGGATTTACTTCCAAAACGTAACTTCATTTATCGAAGCCAATGCTTTTGCGTTCTTTTAAGAAAAGATATATTATGATTGTGAAGGAGTTAAAAGTTCTCACGATTATACAGGGGGATTTTTTTTTCTATTTTTATTTTTTGTATAAATTTTGTAATTTTTGTTTTTTGCTAACTAGATAAACTTTTACATCAATTGCTATTTACTATACAAACTTTTACATCAATTGTTCTTATTGTCTTACAGTGGTTTAATTTCAAGAGAAATAATTGAGATATCGATATTCACTGTTAACAAGAAAGCAACACAAATAGTTGCTTCTACTTTGACTTATTCAAAATTTTATTGTGCCACATGGACAAGTTATCCATATTTTGCATATCAACCTTTTTTTTAACTACGGCAATAGAATATAATAGTATAGATATATATATATATATATATAGTACGAGAAAAATAATATCTTTGCCTCACGTGCAGAGCACGTGCCCATCGACTAGTATATATAAAAGAAAACCTCATTGAGATTTCTTGGTGTTTGCTTTGAAATTTCAGATATTGATCAAATTAACAAACTCAATTCGTCTAAAAATTTTGAAGGGACTTCATACTTAATGCACGTGAGCTCGAGACCACAAGTTAATTATGACCTTGAATTTTAAAATTAATATATATTAATTCATGAGTATATTTGTTTTTCTTGATCAACACGCATGTGAGAAATTATAAATAAATAAATAAATTATTAAAACACATCACGATGTGTACATTATTACACATATAACGTGTCCATGAGCCCATCAAAAATCCTCCTATTATACAATCCTTCCTCACTCACTTTCATGGAAACTTTATCGATGTTAATCTTCTCGAAACATTCTATGCACGCAGAACACGTCACTGCACTTGCCATATATACAGTACACATTGAGATGTGTGCACCACATCACTCGATCTAATTTTATAGTATATAGTAATATTAATACAAGTAACGGTTTTCATCAGGTAAACATGTTGATTTATTTTGTTTTGAGAAATTAATGTGTACACACACACATATCTATATATCTATATATACTAGTTTTAAGACGTGCTACGCACGATTCCCCCGCTAGCTTCGCTCGCGGAAATTATTTTCTAAGAATTTATTAACAAAATTTAAAATTGTAATTAAATTTAAAAATTAGAAATTCAAGTACATTTTTTAGCTTATCAATATTCTCTACTGTGATTGAGATAAGATGTGAATGGAAAAACAAGCTAATCATGCTAGTACATTACTTCCTCAAAAAAAGTGTATTGAATTGATGAGAATGAGTTCATGATTGATTTGGAGATAAAAAAAACGTGTAGTAGATTGATAAGGAGTTAGAGTTTGATTTGGATACAAAAGAAAATGTTGATTTGGAGATAAAAAAAAGTATGGGCAAATAGGTAAATTTCATTACCAAACGTGTAGTGGATTGATAAGGAGTTAGAGTTTGATTTGGATACAAAAGAAAATGTTGATTTGGAGATAAAAAAAGAAGTATGGGCAAATAGGTAAATTTCATTACCACTCAAAATTTGTGATTCGTGCTTTTATATATATGATAGATATATATATATATATATATCTATCATATATATAAAAGCACGAATCACAAATTTTGAGTGGTAATGAAATTTACCTATTTGCCCATACTTTTTTTTTTATCTCCAAATCAACATTTTCTTTTGTATCCAAATCAAACTCTAACTCATTTTCAATCCCGAACTTCTTCTCATCAATCCAATACACGGTTTTCTCTTTTTCTCAGTCTTCAATCGATCACTCGCTCGTGCTCTGGACGAACTCATTCTCATCAATCCAATACACAAACTCCTTCTCATCAATCCAATACACGGAGACGGAGAGCTAGATAAATTGATGGAGACTTCCAAATTTGGAGACTTCCAAATTGGAGCGTGCATACCACTGGTCTTCGTCTTCATCATTCTCACCCAATTAACCCTCATTGTTCTTCCTTATATATATATATACTCAGTTGGAGATCAAATTCAAGGAGAGCCGTGAGTGTCGGTGCCATTGTTGAAGAACAATTGAAGGTGAGATAATGTTTCAATTTTTTTTTAGTGACTGTGGGGCTGGTTTTGTCTGTGAATTCGAAATTGGAATTGGGAGGGGTTGTTGTGGTTGGTTGTTGATTGTGTGATGAAAATAGAAGGAGGTTCGGTTTTATATATATATAACAGTGAAGAAGAGAGAATCCGAGAAGGAGAAGAAGAAGGTGGTTTGAAGAAGGTGTTAGGGGAGGGAACAAACCCAATACCCAAAAGAAATTTGAATGAAAAAAACTCTGATTAATCATGTAAAAAAAGAAGGTGTCTAAAGCTTTAATCTCAACTAATTCAATTATTTACATTCATAATTTCAAGTTATATTTTCTATCTATAGAGTTTGAGGTAAAGATAGAACTTTATGTACAACAAGTCATTTCTCTGCGCTCCGCGCAAGTGTAATAATAATAATAATAATAATAATAATAATAATAATAATAATAATAATAATAATAATAATAATAATAATAATAATAATAATAATAATAATAATAATAATAAAACACTATATTCATAGTTATTCTTATCGAGTCAAACAAAAAATTAAAGGTTCATAAAAGAACAATAATAATAAGAAAGAGCAAAACACTATATTGACTTCTTTAGCTTTTGTAGCATTCTATGGACTGAACAACATCTTTAAGCAATGGTAATCTCATGCAGTAGTGTATATTGATCTACTATAACCGTTAAATATAAATTTTTCCATATCGTTTGTTGACTTCAATTGAAGAATCTAAACCAATAGACAACATAACAAAGGCAGCATAAAGGTCACGTGATTATTGATTTGTGTTATAGATATAATGATTCACTTCAGTCTTGAACTTATGAAAAACGCATTGCAGACGATTAAATCCAATATAGAGCAAACATACCTAAAGGAGAGCGATCGAAAGTGGTTTAGCTTATAAGCATTGCGAATGGTTGTTATATCACTGGATGCATGAAGTTATGGGTAAGTAGAACAGCTTTTAAATGTACAGGCGATGTTGAAATCCATCGATCCTATCTTGAATTTATTGGGTGATAATTGGTTGAGAACTTGAGGAATCTAAGGTTAGGTATATAAAATTGGTTTTTTTTTGTGATTTTTTGAATGGTGAAGGAAAAAAAAAAACCAAATCCATTGCAAGAAGAATGGATGAAAGTTGAAATTTGTAGGGGGAATGTAACTTGCACTACACTCAATTCCTTGTATTTACCCATGATTTCAAGTTCAACGTACTCAATCTATTATTGATAATATAACCACTATTAATTATTAATAAATGTACACATAATGTATAATTATATATCTTGAAATAATAAATAAATAAATAACAAAAAATAACTCAATTCCTTGTATTTACCCATGATTTCAAGTTCAATGTACTCAATCTATTAATGATAAGATAACCACTATTAATTATTAATAAATGTACACATAATGTATAATTATATCTCTTGAAATAATAAATAAATAAATAACAAAAAATAAGAAAATTGAGAAAAATAGAAAAATTGAATGGTGAGATGAAGTAACTTTTAAACTTTCTCTATCCTCCGACTTTTATATATATATATATAGATTCTACGGAATCTCCACAAGCAAATGTTGACAAATTAATATCAAACCACTTTGTGTTTTTTTTCCTTGTTTTTTTTTTTTTTTTTTTTGAGGAAGCAATGTCCTAGCATGACTAGCTTGTTTTTTCATTCACATCTTATCTCTATCACATTAGAGAATATTGATAAGCTAAAAAATGTACTTGTATTTCTAATTTTTAAATTTTAATTACAATTTTAAATTTTGTTTATAAATTCTTAGAAATTAATTCCCGCGAGCGAAGCGAGCGGGGGAGTCGTGCGTAGCACGTCTTGAAACTAGTATATATAAATAGCTAGTAAATACAAACAATGCAACTAAAATCCTATTAAATAGCTATTTAAATCAAAACTATATCCAAATACAACCGACACTACTAAATAGTACAAATATAAAAACGTGTTTGGTCTTCCTCACTTTCGATCGATTCTCAACTTCCATCGCTCACATCTCTCGCTCTCTCCCCTCTCCTTCACACAGTTTGCCGTGCAATTTCGATTGCTCGCCTAACCTTCTCTCTCTCCAACTAATTGGGACTTCGATTGTTAGGTTAGGTCTGAAATCTGATGTTGGTTTTGAATTTCAATTTCTATGCTTAATTCTTTGATCTTTTTGGTTTCTTTCAAATTTCATTGTTTATACATTCTATGTGTTTGATGAATTGTTTATGAGTTTTTATATGTTTGATCAATTGCCTATGAATTTCTATGCATAGTTCTTTCATCTGTTTTGGTTTGTTTTCAATTTTTTTTTTGTTTTATTATTTCTACTTATATTTTTTTTTTGTTGTTTTTTTGTGTTTCAAGCAGAATTTAAGTTTGTTTAAGTTTTAGTAATTTGATTTGGAATAATCATTTTTTTTTAATGCGAGTCTATAAATATGTGTCATATTTGAGATTAATATTTGTGACTAATAAGTTTGAGATTAATATTTGTGATTAACAAGTTTGAGATTAATAGATTTGGTTCACATTTGAGATAAATAAAAGCCTTCAAGTAATTAATAAAATATAATTAGATGGTGTTCTTACTACTTACAAGTAAAAAAAACAAAGCTAAACTTATTTAAAAACAACACTATTGTGAAGTCAGTTTTGTCATGTTTTTTGCTTTGGTATTTCATTCTTATGGATCATTTATTTCTTTCTATTTTTTTCTTTGCTAAATGATGCTTTTCGAATTGCATTTTTATTTATTACATATTCAAATTATGTACGTTTCTTTTTAAATTACGTAGTTTGTTCAAACTCATACATATTGGTTCATGATTTTTGAAACAATATCTTGGAAGCTAATATGATTAACCCCTCATTCATTTTATGGTTCTTGAACACAAAAAGCCGAAACTTAATTGATCTTTAAGATATTGGATAGTAGGTGTTTGTTGAAATGCCAAAATAATCCCCATCTTCTTCATTTATATAAGAAATATATAGATGTTTGAATAATTGGATTAAATGAACCCCCGTGTGATTATTATTTTGGATCCAATAGTGGCCTTAGATGAATTGTAGATAATGAACATTATGCTAGAGTTGTAATCTAAATTAATTGTATGTTTGTGTTTGAGGCAGGCGTTGAGTTTGTTTAAGTTTTTGTAATTTGATTTGGAATCAATTTTTTTTTTTTAATGCGAGTCTATAAATATGTGTCACATTTGAGATTAATATTTGTGATTAATAAGTTTAAGATTAATATTTGTAATTAACAAGTTTGAGATTAATATATTTGGTTCACATTTGAAATATATAAATATTTGAATAATTGGATTAAATGAGCCCCCGTGTGATTATTATTTTGCGTCCCGAAACGCGACATATGCGTGTTACCATGACCCTAACCACCAAATATGCATTATACATTATTATTTGACTCATTTTATTCATTTCATGTGTGTATTATTTTCTTCGACTTAGTATTTAGTTTTCTAGCCTACCCGACACCCGTGTCGACATGCATATCGAAGCGAATATTTAACACACAGCCTCACACGTCCATTATAATATAAATACACACATTACTATGTCGTTTACTCTATTTCAACATAAACATCGTAAATTAGACAAATCGGCAAGAAAAATAACTATTTAACTAGCTCCAGGTACACATTAGCCTAGTTACATGTCCCACGAGAGTCTGAACTGTCAGCCACATCTGCAATCACATAATCAATAACGGTAAATTAAATTCAGGCGGTTACTGTCTTGATATCCCCGGTTACCAAAAAAAAAAACAGAGTACCCATCATGAAGACACTTTATTTTGTTAATCTAAAAAAAAAAAGTCACCTTATTTTGTTATACGCAAGAAAAGACGTGCACTTTCTTTTGTTGGCGAGTTGATTGGACTTTTTCCACCAATTAATTTGGATATTTGTACTTTGTGATCGATGATGATGAAAGAAACAATCTTTGTCTCAAATCTCAATCGGTCAGTTATTCCTTTCCAGAGTCCCACCATATCTGAAACTATTTTTTTAATGACTTGGACACTTTTTTTTTTTTTTTCAAGAAAGATAATAATTTCAAAAACACGTAAAATATATACATAATTGTTTTGTTTTGTTTTGTTTTTTATTTTCTTTTGTGTAGAATTTTACAGTAATAGAATTTATGACTTTTAAAATTTAAAAGTACTTTTAGTATCGTAAAAAATATGCTAGACATTTTTTTGTTGTTGGAACATAGAAGAAAAAATCGATTATTACAATTGTATGAATTGGGCTCTTGATGCATGCTCAAACATGTAACAAATTTTAAACTGAATTTGGCGGATGTCAGACCTTTACTTAATATTTAATCCAAGTCAATCATAAAATTTAATAAAATAATCCAAGACTTCTACAAAAAAATTAAAAATAAAACTAAAGAAAAGATTTTCATTGGCCTTACTTTCATAGAAACTTTTCATTTCCTTGTTCTTAATAGGAAGATCTCAATACATAAAAAAAAAGGTCAACTTAGTAGGAAGATCTCAATACATCCACCGTTGATTGATCGTGTAATGCGTGGTACGAGACCGATCACAAAATTAAACATGCCCGAGGAGGGGAAAATGAGACACGCTACATCTGCGTCTTAGAGAGAAATACATGCATGAAAGGAATATTTGTTGAAGCTTTGAATATTTGGATGACTTTGAATTTCAAAACACCTTAAATTTACTGGAAATTTTATTAAATGAACCAATTAATTAATATGTACATATATGTTTGGTACAGCTCATGTATATAAGTTTTCATGAATTTGCCTTGCAAGTCCATAAACCCCACATAAGTCATTCAGATTTACCTCGAGATGCAAGTGTACACATTTTGATGTGCACGACATGATTTATATATATATAAGGAATGATGATAATATTGAAGTATGATTTTGCATTTAAATCTAATTTTACTGGAAATTTCATGCATATTAATTAATTAATGGTGAAATTGTAAGTGTAGTTGCTTGGATGTTACATGGAAAATAAGATGAAAATAAATTGCAAACCGACCTTGATGAATTCACATTTAAAGACCATATATATATATACATACAAGCTTCAAACATAAGATATCAAAACAATCCAACCCTCTTGATCAATTTCTCATTTTCATCATACATAGCAACGCTTGTTCATTCATCTGTTTCCATTGATTCATTGATAAAACATTAGTAACATTACCATATAGTTTCGATTAATCGATTCATCGTCGGCAATGGATAGCAGTTATGGAATTGTGAAGCTGAAGCCTATGCAGGCACAAAAGTATGGAAGATTTGTTGTTGACGAACACAACAAGAAGAATGGTGAAAGTCTTATATATGATAGGATCGATGAAGCATCTGTTAAGTGCCAACGTTGAGGAACGGACGATAGGTATCGATTTACGGTTTACGTGAAGCAAGCCGGTGCTCGAGAAGCAATCCCTTACGAAGTCATACTCAAGGACAAGCAACCTGGATCCAACTCTGTCAATTTCGAGCTTCGCAGCTTCAAGCGAAAGGTCTAATTATCAATATATATGTATATACTGTTAATAGTTCCATCCTCATATATGTTATAGTCTATGGAATAATGGAAATTTTATATATTACAATGTACTTGTAAGAAATGAATATGTAGATGCATATCTTATTGTTTGTTTAATAAAAATTGGTTTATTGGATTTAATAGTTGAATTCTTTTTGTGTTGATAAAGTTCTTCTAATCGAATCTATTCGGCAGCTCCCATCATGTCACATACTTTTTGTTCAAAATAGGACATGCAAGCATCCATGATGGTGAGGGCAGAGCAGAGACAGAGCACTTTTTGAATAAGCAATTCCACGGGGATTAATGTGATGCCCATGAATAAGAATCACAACACCTTATCATATTCAATTTTATATAAATATATATATATAGGTGTCGACCCTTTTTCAATCATTATTTAAATTAGTTCGACTAATCTGAAGAGTTAAACGACCCCAACCCTCGTAGTAACCTTGGAAAAACTTAAAGGATGTAATATAACTATCATGATTCGAATCCGTCATGAAATGATGTTTATTTTGTTGCTATAACACCACACTTCTTTGGGGCTTTGTATTAAACTTTTACAACGTGAAGAACGTGAGCCCTCAAAAAAAAAAAAAAAACAGGACAATGAGACCAATTCAAAATAAACAGTCAAAACCCTCTCGCTAAGCAATTGAATTCATACGTCACAAGTCTCCGCAAAATCTAATTTTGAGCCATCTGCTCACATACTATTTACCAAGAATAAATTAGAGGAATCAAAGTGCATAGTTTTTTTAAAAATCAGAGACTAAAGCATTTTATGGATATGTAATAAGCATTCATGATAGTGAAATCGTTGGTCGGCGTAGGAGAAATGGTAAAGGGACTGAAGGAGGGGAGTAGCGACAATTACAATAAGAATTATTTTTATAGTTACATTTTTAATAAAAACATAAATAGTATTGACCGTGGGAGTTTCAGTATTAAAACTAGCGCAAATGAACGTAAGAACTGTATTTGGATTAAACACCCGTGGACTTGTTCTCCATCAATATATAACTATGCTTCAAAAAAAAAAGAAAAAAAAAATAGTGGTCTGTTGGATTTAAGGGTTTAATTTTTTTGTGTTGATGAAGTTCTAATCCAATCTTTAATTTCAACAATCACATCATGCCACATACTTTTTGTCCAAAATAGAATGTAAGCATCCAGTGATGGTGAAGTCAGTGCCATCTCTTTGAAGAAGAATTGGTGAGCAGCAACAGCAAAGCACTTCGGTGGCGCCGACAAATAAGAAAGACTAACACTTTATCATATTCAATTTATATATATACGCGTTTTTTTTTTTTTACATCTGTCAGTTTATAGGCGAGTCTAATTATAGGCTCTAGCACAATCAAATTTTGCCACACCCGGTAATTGAAACTGAGGTCGTTCATGCGCTTAACTCACACAACCCTGCATTCGCCCATACTAATATTAGTTCGCCTATCCCAAGAGTTAAACAACAACTCTAACTTTATAACCTAAGAGAAACTAAAGGAATATAATGTAACTATCATTAAATTTATAAATACGAGTAGCATAGTGTAGTTGAGTAGGTTTATTCATCATTATTTTTCTGTGTTAGTTCTCAGTTTGTTTGTTGCAGTTCTTCCTTCATTGATTGAAGGCAAAGTTGTAGATATTTTCTTTCCACTCTTAAATAAAATTGAATTTTTTTCAACCTTTAAACAAAGAGTATAGATTTGTAATGTGTACACACACACACACATATATATATATATATATAAAGAAAACCTCATTGAGATTTCTTGGTGTTTGCTTTGAAATTTCAGATATTGATCATCAGCATCATTGATCAAATTCACAAAATCAATTCGTCTATAAATATTAATATATGTAACGGTTTTCAACTCGTACACATGTTAATTTATTTTGTTTCGAGAAATTAATGTGTACACACCCATTTATCTATATATATATATATAAAAGTAAGAGGAGAGAGAAAGTTTAAAAGTTACATCATCTCATCATTCTATTTTTATTTTTCTCCATTTTTTATTTTTTGTTATTTATTTATTTATTATTTCAAAATATATAATTATACATTATGTGTACATTTATTAATAATTAATAGTAGTTATCTTATCATTAATAGATTGAGTACGTTGAACTTGAAATCATGGATAAATATAAGGAATCGAGTTTTTTTTGTTATTTATTTATTTATTATTTCAAGACATATAATTATACGTTATATGTACATTTATTAATAATTAATAGTGGTTATTTTATCATTACTAGATTGAGTACGTTGAACTTGAAATCAAGGGTAAATACAAGGAATTGAGTGTAGTGCAAGTTACATTCCCCCTATAAATTTCAACTTTCATCCATTCTTCTTGCAATCGACTTGATTTTTTTTTTCCTTCACCATTCAAAGAATCACAAAAAAAACCAATTTTGTTATACCTAACGTTAGATTCCTCCGGTTCTCAACCAATTATCACCCAACAACTTTAAGATAGAATCGATGGATTTCAACATCACCTGTACATTCAAAAGTTGTTCTACTTACCCATAACTTCATGCATCCAGTGATATAACAACCATTCACAATGCTTATAAGCTAAACCACTTTTCATCGCCTTCCTTTAGGTATGTTTGATCTATATTGGATCTAATCGTTTAGTACGTTTTCCATAAGTTCAAGACTGAAGTGAATCATTATATCTATAACACAAATCAATAATCACGTGACATTTATGTTGTCTTTGTTATGTTGTCTGATGGTTTAGATTCTTCAATTGGAGTACACAAACGATATAGATGAATTTATATTTAACGGTTATAGTGGATCAATATACACTACTGCATGAGATTACCATTGCTTAAAAATGTTGTTCAGTCTATAGAATGCTACAAAAGCTAAAGAATGCAATATAGTGTTTTGCCCTTTCTTATTATTATTGTTCTTTTATGAACATTTCGTTTAACTCGATGAGAATAACTATGAATATAGTGTTTTATTTTATTTTTTATTTTTTATTTATTTATTTATTTATTATTATTATTATTAAACCTGCGCGAAGCGCAGGAAAACGACTAGTATATATATAAATGTAGGAGGAGAGAGAAAGTTTAAAAGTTACGTCATCTCATCATTCTATTTTTTGTTATTTATTTATTTATTATTTCAAGATATATAATTATACATTATGTGTACATTTATTAATGATCAATAGTGGTTATCTTATCATTAATAGATTGAGTACGTTGAACTTGAAATCATGGGTAAAATACAAGGAATTGAATTTAGTGCAAGTTACATTCCCCCTATAAATTTCAACTCACATCCATTCTTCTTGCAATCGACTTAATTTTTTTTTTCCTTCACCATTCAAAAAATCATAAAAAAAAACCATTTTTATTATACCTAACCTTAGATTCCTCCAGTTCTCAACCAATTATCACCCAATAAATTCAAGATAGGATTGTGGATTTCAACATCGCCTCTACATTTAAAAACTGTTCTACTTATCCATAGCTTCATGCATCAAGTAATATAACAACCATTCACAACGCTTATAAGCTAAACCACTTTCGATCACCCTCCTTTAGGTATGTTTGCTCTCTATTGGATCTAATCGTTTGGTACGTTTTTCATAAGTTCAAGACTGAAGTGAATCATTATATCTGCAACACAAATCGATAATCACGTGACCTCTATATATGTTGTCTTTGTTATGTTGTCTGTTGGTTTAGATTCTTCAATTGGAGTGGACAGACGATATAGATGAATTTATATTTAAGGTTATAGTGAATCAATATAGTGTTTTGATCATTATATCTATAACACAAAACACTACTGCATGAGATTACCATTGCTTAAAGATGTTGTTCAGTCCATAGAATGCTACAAAAGCTAAAAAAGGCAATATAGTGTTTTGATCTTTATTATTATTATTGTTCTCTTACGAACTTTTCGTTTGACTCAATGAGAATAACTATGAATATAGTGTTTTATTATTTATTTATTTATTATTATTATTATTATTATTACACCTTCGAGGAGCGCAGGGAAACGACTAGTGTGTGTATATATAAGAAAACCTCATCGAGATTTCTTGGTGTTTGTTTTGAGATTTCAGATATTGATCATCAGCATCATTGATCAAATTCACAAACTCAATTCGTCAATAAATATGTAACGGTTTTCAACACGTACACATGTTAATTTATTTTGCTTCGAGAAATTAATGTGTACACACACACATATCTATCATATATATAAAAGCACGAATAACAAATTTTTGAGTGGTAATGAAATTTACTTCTTTGCCCATATATATCTATCATATTTACTTCTTTCCCCATACATATCTATCATATTAAATAGCTATCTAAATCAAAACTTAAAACAAATAGAAAAACGGTGCTACTAAATAGCTATTAAATAGGTATCTAAATCAAAATATATCCTAATACAACCGGTGGTATTAAATAGTTAAATAGATTTTTTAATCAAATTAGAATCAGCTAGCTATTAAATAGCTATCTAAATCAAAATATATCCTAATACAACCGGTGGTATTAAATAGATAAATAGATTTTTTTTAATCAAATTAGAATCGACTTCCAAAAACAAAAAGAGATAAGAGTCCTACCTAAGAACGATTGATTTCATATTGTATTAAATAGCTATTAGAATCGGCTTCTATTGCTAACAAATAGGAGGATAAATAGAAAAGGGTAATCACCTTTTGCTTCATAAGTCTTCAACGCTCTTAATTATTTCTTAAACAATTCTCTTTGCTCTCTCTCTATCTGCCATATGAGCTCTCTCTGCTTTGTCTCCTTGCCAGGTTTGATTGTTCTCTTCCTTTGGTGTCTTCTCCTTTGTGTTCTTTTCATTGTATTATGTCTTTTCTTTTTTATTCTTTCTATCTGCAAATACTTATAATATATCCATATTTTTTTAATATCTTATATTTTTATAAGGCAACAATAGTTACTTATATGTTATAATTTTTGTTAAGAAAAATTCATTACTTAATAGATACATATATTACTAAAAAAAAAAACAAGTTGATTATTTTTAATTGATATTCTTTTACACCAATTGAGAGTTGTTTACTCTTAATCACGTACGTATAAATTTTAATAGTTTTTAACAATTGATCTCGCGTTTCATTACTAAATTTAAAATTATATTTTTATATGCATTATATCATCATTTTTAATACTTATTTATTTTCTCTTACTTGAAAGGATTTCTAATGGAGATCATTCTAATAAAAGATATCGACAAATGAACAAATACTTTCAAAGTGAGAAAAAGTTATACGAAAATGGAACTCGAAAAATACGAAGAATGGTGCACTACTATCATTAGATATTATTTTAAAAGATGAGAATGTGGGTAACTATAAATTTTTTGTTTCTTTGTTTTATTAGTTATTTTTTAAAGGCTTCTTAAATACTTGTAAAATAAAGGTCTGATTACCAAGTTTTTTTTTTTTTTTTTTTTTTTTTTTTTTATAGGAAGTTCACATACAAGGATCTATAAACATTAGTTTGGTTCCGAATTTCAACCACTTAATGGAAGGGGGAATATACGGAATATCAAACTTTGAAGTACAAAGAAAAAATGACTTAAAAGTAGTGAGCCACGACTTTCTTATCAATTTTACATTGACTGCATCCATAGAAGAATATTCAGACAACATGCGATTTAGAGATAACAAGTTCGAGATAGTACCGTTCAACGAGTTGTGTCGACGAATAAGCAAAAACACTCAATTTTTCAGGTAAGAAAAACAAAACACATATTTAAAAATTTTTACCTTCATGATTTATACAACTTTTTATGTTTCTATTATTTTCTTTCCAGATATATTCAGACGTGTGATCGGTATAGGCGATATAAAAGATCAAAAACTACCCGGCAAGGATAAGATTGTGAAAAAAATGGTTTTGCAAATTCAAGATATCATGTGTGTTTTTCTTAATAAAGAAATAGTTTTTTTACGTAAGTTTACATCATTATTTTTTATATTTGTCTTTCGTAAAATTTGTAGGAACAATGAATTCAAAATTACCTTCTGGGACCAAAAAGCTATCGAGGCGAAAAATATAATTAATGTTGACGAGTCATCCAAGGCACCAACAATATCATCACGTCAAAGTCGGTTAAACCAATATATAAAGGCAATTATAAATCTATTATCTATATATTTTATTTCAAAACAAATTGTCCTATTTTGTTTCACTTTGTACAATAACTTTTTTTTGTTACATTGTAAAAATTATGGTATCCGGTCAACTATCACTTTCATCGTCGGGTGCAACAAAAATTTACATGAATCCAAAATTTGCAAAAGTTGAAACAATCATGAAAAGGTAACATTTTATATTTACTTTATATTATGAAATAATGAAAAGTACATGGCATAATTTATTTATTTTCATTTATATGTTAGTTGCAAAAATGCACCGAATAAGACAAAAGTTCAAACGATTGAAGAACAAAATAAAGAACTCGAGGTAGATGATGTGAAAATGGAAACCATGACAATCGCATAAATCAAATCCCAAAGGTCAAAAGACGAAAAGGTATATAATGCTATATATTTAAAATAAATTTATAATATATATGTCGATTTAATTTTCTTCACACATTAACTAAATTGCTTACAACTTAATTGATTCATGCAACTGGTGTTGACCGTACTTTGTAAAGTTTCTATTACTTCAATACAGGGTCCATGGTATTAAGACTCTTACAGAAACTGTAATAGGAGGTTGAAGATGACATATGATGGAACATATTATTGTACTAATTGCAACATCAATACGACAACGCCTGTGCCGAGGTATAAATAATTTTTTTATCAATATAATTATACTTTTTAAAAATCATTTGTATTTGTGTTTTTCAACTATTCTGCAAGTGAAAATTAAATTTCTTCAGGGTCAAGCTACAAGTGCAAGCGCAAAATGATTCGGGATCTGCAACATTCGTCTTATTTGAAAATATACTACATAAAATCATAAGTAAGGAAATCGTAAATGACGTATTAGAGAAATCACCCAAGGTACGCTTAAAATTCTTAAACACTTAATTAAATTTGGTTCAAGCATTATATTAAAGTATAACTTTCGTTAACTTTTTACCTTTTTTTTCTTCCATTAAATTTTTTATTTTTATCCGAATTAGGATACGAGATTCAAAAATAATGTTCCACATGAGTTTAAGAAAATTGTAGGATGAAGTTTTACATTCGTTGTAAAACTAACTTCCTTCAATTTCAATAAAGGGCAAGAACGTTACATAGTAACAAACATATGTCATTCAAAGCCTCAAACAAATCAATAAGACGTTGTGGGTAAAGAAATTAAAAAGAGGAGAAGTGACACTTATTTGGAAGATTCATAGAGTAAAAAGAACAAATAAAATACTGTTTGATCAAGTAAGTTGTTTCAACTTTAATTAAATAAATACTTCATTGTATAAATTTTTTTTGCTAAATAAATGTAATGTGGTATACTAACTCTAATTTTTTTTATTTTCAGGGATGATGATGATGATGATGATGATGATGGAAAATCAATATCGGCGGAAATATGATTCTTTTATCTAGATTTTTATTAGGATGCACAATTTTTCTTTTTGAATTATAAAGTTGTTCGAATATTCGATTGCTTACTTCGAAATGTTCATTATATATAAAAACATCAATCAAATTTTTGAGTCGTAAGCAAAGTTACATTTTTGCCCATACTTATGTTGCGTTTCCTGATCTTTCAATTTTTTAATCTCCAAATCAGGCTACAACTCCTCTTCTCATCAATCCGTTCCCTGATTTTTCCTTTTTTTTTTATCTCTAAATCAAGCTCGAACTCTTCAATACAATTGATTACTCCGATACAATACACGTTTTTTGTCTCATCAATTCGATACACGTTTTTTCGCTCCTGTTCCAGATTCAATTGTTCTTCGATCGATCACTCGTCGCTCGTGTTCCAGACTCAATTGTTCTTCAATCGATCACTCACTCGTGTTCCAGAGAAGGATAAATCTTTGGAGAATGTGAGTAAGATTCAATTGTTAGAATTAAATTTATTTATCGGTGATGTGTGTTCTCTTTATGCGTGTTTCGGTTTCAATGTTCAATTTGATTCATTGTTTTTGAAATAACCATTAATTCAATGTTCAATTTGATTCATGATTTCTATGTGTTTGATTGATTTTGGGAAGTGGGGTCTTAAGGTTTTGATTTTCGAAACCGAATTGGGGTTTAAGATCTTGAACACTAGTTGTTTGTTGAAATGCTTGCAAGACATATTCTAGCATGTCAGTTAGCTGTTATGCTTCTATTCTTAAGTTCTCCAAAAGTTTGTAACTGAACTTCAAGAAACAACAAATTTCAAACAAAAAACTTCAATTCTTCAAAAGTGGTAAGCATGGCAATGCAAGCTATTTGCTACGAAAACTAATAAAAACACAATTTTAATGAAGTTATTTGCAATATGATCCTACCCTCCAAGCATATATAGATGCTCAAATATTTGCAAAAACTCAATCATAAAGTAAACAATAGCCATCATCTTCATTAGCTCGAGAAGATATGCAGAATTGAGAGAAATCGGACTACAGAAAGGCTAGGGAAAAACATTTAGCATAAATAATCTTCCATTGAAAAGTATCACCACTAGAAAATTGAATACCAAAACACACAAATCTAGCACATTACTTGAACTTCAATAAACACACTTAAAAGAGTGTGCCTAACACTAGGGTGTTCTGTATACTACTGGTAGGTACATGATATACACTGCTACAAGATTCACGTACGCATTCGACTATAAGCCAACTGATATATACTGGTATGCCATAATCTATGACATAAGTTTTTGACTTTCACATGTTTACACAATTACAAGTTCCTATGTTTTTCCTTTTGGGGATCTGAGTGAGTATTCGTTAAGAGCTTCCACATTCTTTAATTCGTGACTTCAGGCGCACGACTGATTGTGGGTGGATTACTGGACTTAGCTATGTTACTTATGGCCCTTTGTTGAATGAGGCAACTATTTTTTTTAAGGAGTAATTATTTTATTGTGCATTATGAATTAAGTGTTTGGTTCTTTGATTTCTAAATAACAAGCTCTTGACCAAATATACTGTAGTTCTTCATTAAACTTTAGACAAGTCCATCTCAACTCTTTTAGATTAAAGCGAACATGCTAGCTGAAATGTATAGTGAAAAGGATTCTCTTTCCATGGTTGCATCCTCATATTGAAATATTATCATTCAACATTTATGTTAAGATCCGAACTATTCCCTTAATCTTAACATTTTATTTCTGATGAGGTTATGAATGTCTAATAAGCCAAACATTTAGCAAACCTCAATCTGCCTTTGAATAGTGGGACTGCTTGCAATAGTTCATGTGCTAGGATGCCATGCGTCTTGGTCCTTTCGTAGGAATCGACTTGTTTTTTACATTGATATCCATGAGTATATAAAAATTTGAATATCCTTCACACGACATTTCTCTGCTCGATATTTTTTTCCTTACAAGGAGTTGTCGTTTTTTGCAGCATAAATGAATGAAAAATAGAATTTGCGATGTAGGAAAATGCATCATGGTTTATGTTTCATTTAAAATTCTGAGCAGAGGGATAATGCCACCCTTATGTTTTTCGTTTCACGTAATTCTTTGAAGTTGAGGATTAATTATTTGATGTTTTCTTATTTACATTAATCACTCCAAATACTACATTTTCTTCAATGCACATCTTAATTCTCTTCTTCCCGTCGACGCATTGATGATCTATATAGTATCCGATGTGTGGTCGTGCGGTGTAATATTGTATGCGCTACTAACATCCTCGCTTCCTTTTGACGATCAAAATCTTGAGGTGCTCTATCAGAAGGCGAGGTATTCGCGCGAATAAATTGTTGGATCTAATGACTAGCAAGCTAATACATTTTAAGTATTTGAAATCATAATTTCAATGCACATATATAATTAATGAAAGTATATGTATGTAATTCAGGCCGCCAAGGGAAATACTAATATTCCCAGTTGTCTCTCCCTTGGTGCTCAGAACTTGATCATGAGAATTCTCGACCCCAATTCCGCTACTCGCATTACAATTGCCGAAATCAAAGAAGATTGTTGGTTCAACCAAGACTATATCCCTTCGACTAACCATGACAATGAAGAACTAGAAGATGATTTTCAAATTAAAGACAATGTGGTACATTCATATACATATATATGAACTTAATTGATTTCATTGCTCTTTGTAACATGTATATATGAAAGACTAGGTAGCTAATTAATGAAGTTGAACTTATTTTGAAGCAAGCAAATCAAGAAGAGATGAATCCAAGTTGTGCTCCAATCAATGCTTTCGAGAGGAAGATAAATTGAGCTAATTAATTCGCATAATGTTTTCGAGAGGAAGATAAATTTTATATTGAATCATAGTTCAGGAATTATATTTGAGAAGATAGAGGATGTTGTCATGAAAATGGGACTTGCTATAGAAAAAATAAATAATGGAAAGGTTAATATGAGAATCATGTATAAAAAGTTTAATTTAATTTCTTTGAACGAATAAACAACTTAATAGATCATTAATTAGCACCATATACAATTGATTTGTTACATCATTTAGCAGTTGATAATAAGAGAATAGTGCAACTAAACATGGGTCCAAAGAGATTGGTTCGGCTAATAGTTTCAGTACTGGTATGAATATGAAATTCATTGAACTTAAACATGTTTAAGGCCCCATTTTTATTTAATTAACCTATAATTAGTGATATATACATGTAGTAGTTATTGTCACTAATTAATTCTTTCATCATTGTCTTTTGGTCATCAGACCACATTGATCCACCCATCTAATTGTTTGGTTGAATTGAACAAATCACATGGGGGTTCTTCACTATATAGGCAGGTATGTATAAATTTCAATTTATACTTATATGATCATATATGTTGGATTTCCCATTCATTATAAATTGCTAAACATAGGTTTTGATTAATAATTACATTGTGTATGTAGTTGTGTGCTAAGCTATTGGAAGACTAGGGACGACTAACAGCCACAAAGTCATTAACCTGGAGCAAAATATTGATGTATAGTTTTATTTTTTTTCAAAAGAAGATAGTTTTTAGATAAGCAGTTCATGTCATGTATATAGTACTATAGAATACATTAAGTTCTAATTTTTTGCGTTGTATATATGTAGTAGTTCTACCACGATGATGGTGGTCAATATATGTCATGTAATGTTTACGAGTGTTTATAGTATATGTGTCCACAATTGTGAAGTCAGTTTTGTCACATCTTTTGCTTCGATATTTCGTTCCTATGGATCATTTTTTTCTTTCTATTTTTTTTGTGAAGCTAAATGATGCTTCTTGATTAGCATTTCTACTTATTACGTATTCAAATCATATATGTTTGGATTTTATATTACATAGTTTGTTCAAACTCATACATATTATTTAAATTTAAATTTTATATTTAGTTGCATATTAAATTAACTTTATTTATTTTTTAAATTAAAATCTCGCGAGCGAAGCTAGCGGGCTTAGTTGTGCGTAGCACGTTCATGAAACTAGTATATATATATATATATTATAAAAGAAAACCTCATTGAGATTTCTTGGTGTTTGCTTTGAAATTTCAAATATTGATCAAATTCACAAACTCAATTCGTATATAAATTTTAAAGGGACTCCATACTTAATGCACGTGAGTTCGAGACCACTAGTTAATTATGACCTTGAACTTTCAAATTAACACATATTAATTCATGAGTATATTTGTTTTTCTTGAGCAACACGCATGTGAAAAAAACTAATATAATTAATGGCTCGAAAATTATAAATAAATAAATAAATTATTAAAACACATCACGGCGTGTACATTATTACACATATGACGCGCTCATGAGCCCATCAAAAATCCTCTTATTATATAATCCTTCCTCACTTTCATGGAAACTTTAACGATGTTAATCTTCTCGAAACATTTTATACACGCAGAACACATCACTGCACATGTTATATATATAGTACACATCGTGATGCATGTACCACGTCACTCAATCTATTTATTAATACAAGTAACGGTTTTCAACAGATTCGCATCTCAATTTATTTTGGTTTTGAGAAATTAACGCGCGCGCGCGCGCGCCGCACACACACATATATATAGATAGGAAAACCTCATTGAGATTTCTTGGTGTTTGCTTTGAAATTTCAGATATTGATCAAATTCACAAACTCAATTAGTCTATAAATATTAAATCAAAGAGATGGTGTCTTCAGCCTGAAGTACCAACATCCAAATTAACCATGACCACAGACAGCAGTTATCAAAATGTGAGGTTGTCCGAGGGGCTGCGCAACGCCTTAGGAGAGTTTGCGGTCGGCGCCTATAACTCTCAGTGCGGCGGACATCTTCAATACCATGGCGTCGAGGAAGCTCAATTATGCGTCAACGAATCGGAACCGATCATAGATACCGATTTCGAGTTTATGTGAACGAAGACGGAGACATTGTCACTTATTAAGCTTTGGTTGTGGATAAGCAGCCAGGAACCAACTCTAAGTTCCACTTCAAACACCTACACCCTTGATTTATGATCATGATGATGATGATGATGATGTAGTTATATATATTTATTTATTTATTTTGATGTCTGCAGGTGACACGCCACATCGTGTGTATGTACGTGCATTCTATTGTGACATAGTGTTGTCGTTCCAACATTTCCCATCTATTATATGTGCATTTATATATTAGTGATACTATATTAATTGATGCATGATATATTTAATTATGTTGTTAATTAGCTTGGTAATTAATGAGTTGTATATGTGAGAAGTTTCGTGTAAATATAGATTTGTATGAATTTTTTACCCCAATAATGTAATATGCTTTAATTTATTATATATAAAGAGATTGATGTTTTAATTACATTATACACTAGTTTTGTGTTAAATTCTTGGCTCCACTCCAGTTTCTATTTTAGTTAATAAGAAAGTTTATTGATTTAAGAAATTAAAATTTCTTATGTGTTTAATTAATTTGTGTGTAGAAAACTTTTAATTGTATGCCACTTCAGTTAGTTGGAAAGATATAAGTTTGAATGGATTGTTAAAGTATCTTTGATGAGATAGGTGATGTATCATTTGTCAAAGTTCATTGGCTTGATATATCGACTCCTACTTTATAAGTTAAAAAAAAAAATTCGATTGATTATTGAATAATAAAGTTTGCGAGTTTGTGTGTTTTGAGAGATTATTTGTCTTTTGTTGTGGGTTGTCTTTTTCCCAGTAAATATTGTCATTTGATCATGAAAACTTTTAGCAGTTGGATGGACGATATGCAAGAGTATTTTCAATTTGCTTACAAAATGCCAAACGTCAGCCACAATTTTTTTTCGTAATCTCGGGGATCGTAGGTCTTGATACTCCGATTACCAAAAAAAAAAGAAACAAAGTACCCTTAATTGGGACACTTTATTTTGTTAATCTAAAAAAAAAAGTACATACCCAAGAAAAACACACTTTGGTTTTTTTGGTAGGTGAGTGGACTTTTTCCACCATTAAACCAAAACTGGATCTTAGTTTGGTTGAATATTGCACCTTTTGATCGATGATGATGAAAGAAACAATCTTTGTCTCAAATCTCAATCAGTCAGTTATTCCTTTCGAGAGTCCCACCATATCTGATACTTTTTTTAATGACTTGGACACTTTTTTTTTTTTTTTTTTTTTTTTAAAGGAAGATAATAATTTCAAAAACACGTAGAATATATACATAATTGTTTTATTTTGTTTTTATTTTATTTTCTTTTGTGTAGAATTTTACAGTAATAGAATTTATGACTTTTTAAATTTAGAAGTACTTTTAGTATTGTAAAAAATATGCTAGACCTTTTTTTGTTGTTGGTACATAGAAGAAGAAATTGATTATTACAATTGCATGAATATTGAGCTCTTAATGCATGCTCAAACATTCAGCAAATTCTAAATTGAATTTGGTGGATGCCAGAACTTTACTTAATATTTAATCCAAATCGATCAATCATAAAATTTAATAAAATAATCTACGACTTCTACAAAAAATAAAAATTAAAAATAAAACTAAAGAAAAGATTTTCATTGGCCTTATTTTCATAGAAACTTTTCATGCGCCCCATTCCATGTTCTTAAATTTGCACCTTTCGCATCGGCATATATTATATATAAAAAAAAAGGTCAACTTAATTGGAGGCGATTTTCCTCGTAAGACGATTGTTAGAAAAATATAGAGAAAAGAAAAAAGATCTCCATATGGTATTCGTAGATTTAGAAAAAGCATATGATAGGGTCCCTAGAGAGGTTTTTTGGTGGGTTCTAGAAAGAAAAAGAGTGCATGCTAGAAACATAGACACTCTTAAGGATATGTATGATGAAGTAGTAACGAGTATAAAGACATTTGAAGGAGCTACAAAAAAATTTCCCATTACGATATGACTACATCAAGGATCGGCTTTAAGCCCATATCTATTTACTTTAGTTATGGATGAACTAACTAGACATATTCAAGAGGATATACCATGGTGTATGCTATTTGCAGATGATATTGTCTTAGTGGATGAAACTAAAGATGGAGTGAACAGGAAATTAGAACTTTGGAGGAATACATTAGAATCTAAAGGCTTTAAGTTGAGTAGGACGAAAACTGAATACATGCACTGTGAGTTTGGAAACACTAGACATCGATATGACGGAGTGGTAAAATTAGGGGAAGTAGAAGTTCTTAAGGTCAACCACTTTAGATACCTAGGATCAATCATACAAAATGATGGTAACATTGAAAATGATGTCACACATAGAATTCAATTTGGATGGAAGAAATGGCGGAGTGCAACATGGGTGATTTGTGATCGACATGTTCCTACTAAGTTAAAAGGAAAATTTTATAGGACCGCAATTAAGCCAAGACTATGCTCTATGGAAGTGAATGTGGGCGGTAAAGCAACAACAATTACATAAAGTGAACGTAGCAGAAATGAGGATACTTAGGTGGATGTGTGGTAAAACTCGTAAAGATAGAATAAGAAATATAAATATTCAAAGACAAGTAGGAGTAGCACCAATTGATACAAAGATTAGGGAAGGGCGGTTGCGATGGTTTGGTCAAATGCCGCAACTAGAAAACTTGACTCAATAGAAACTGTAGAAATTCGACGAGGTAGGGGTAGACCAAAGTTAACATGGGATGCATTAATTAAGAGAGATTTGAATGGTTTGCAAAGCTCACCATCAATTGAACTTAATCGAGCACAATGGAAAAGTTTGATCCATGTAGCTGACCCCAGTTAATTTGAGACTGAGGCTATGTTGTTGTTGTTGTTGTTGTGTCAACTTAATTAGAGGATCTCAATATATCCACCGTTGATCAATCATGTAATGCGTGGTACGAGACCGATCACAAAATTAGACATGCCCGAGGAGGCAAAAATGAGACACGCTACATCCGCGTCTTAGAGAGAAATACATGCTGCAACATGCATGAAAGGAATCTTTGTTGAAGCTTTGAATATTTGGATGACTAAATTTCAAAACACCTTAAATTTACTGGAAATTTTATTAAATGAACCAATTAATTATATGTACATATATGTGTGGTACAGCTCATGTATATAAGTTTTCATGAATTTGCCTTGCAAGTCCAGAAACTCCACATGAGTCATCCAGATTTACCTCGAGATGCAAGTGTACACATTCTGATGTGCATGACATGGTTTATATATATATATATATAAGGAATGATGATAATATTTGAAGTATGATTTTGCATGTAAATCCAATTTTACTGGAAATTTCATGCATATTAATTAATTAATGGTGAAATTGTAAGTGTAGTTGCTTGGATGTTACATGGAAAATAAGATGAAAATAAATTGCAAACCGACCTTGATGAATTCACATTTAAAGACCATATATATATACATACATACAAGCTTCAAACATAAGATATCAAAACAATCCAACCCTCTTGATCAATTTCTCATTTTCATCATACATAGCAACGCTTGTTCATTCATCTGTTTGCATTGATTCATTGATAAAACATTAGTAACATTACTGTCGACGATGGATAGCAGTTACGGGATTGTGAAGCTGAAGCCTAACCAGGCAAATAAGTATGGAAGATTTGTTGTTGACGAACACAACAAGAAGGATGGTAAAAGTCTTATATATGATAGCATCGATGAAGCATCTGTTAAGTGCCAACGTTGCGGAACGGACGATAGGTATCGATTTACGGTTTACGTGAAGCAAGCCGGTGCTCGAGAAGGAGTCCCTTACGAAGCCATACTCAAGGACAAGCAACCTGGATCCAACTCTGCCAATTTTGAGCTTCTCAAAGCTTCAAGCTTAAAGGTCTGATTATCAATGTAAATATACTGTTAATAGTTCCGTCCTCATACATGTTATAGTCTATGGAATAATGGAAATTTTATATATTACAATGTACTTGTAAGAAATGAATATGTAGATGCATATCTTATTGTTTGTTTAATAAAAATTGGTTTATTGGATTTAATAGTTGAATTCTTTTTGTGTTGATAAAGTTCTTCTAATCGAATCTATTCGGCAGCTCCCATCATGTCACATACTTTTTGTCCAAAATAGGACATGCAAGCATCCATGATGGTGAGAGGGGCAGAGCAGAGGCAGAGCATTTCTGAATAAGCAATTCGGCGGGGATTAATGTGATGCCCATTAATAAGAATCACAACACCTTATCATATTCAATTTTATATAAATAAATATATATATATATATATATATATATATATAGTTGTCGACCCTTTTTCAATCACTATTTAAATTAGTTCGACTAATCTCAAGAGTTAAACGACCCCAACCCTCGTAGTAACCTTGGAAAAACTTAAGGGATGTAATGTAACTATCATGATTCGAATACATCATGAAATGATGTTCATTTTGTTGCTATAACACCACACTTCTTTGGGGCTTTGTATTAAACTTTTATAACGTCAAGAACGTGAGCCCTCAAAAAAAAAAAAAAAAAAAAAAAAACAGGACAATGAGACCAATTCAAAATAAACAATCAAAACCCTCTCGCTAAACAATTGAATTCATACGCCACAAGTCTCCGCAAAATCTAATTTTAAGCCATCTGCTCACATACTATTTACCAAGAATAAATTAGAGGAACCAAAGTGCATAGTTTTTTTAAAAATCAAAGACTAAAGCATTTTATGGATATGTAATAAGCATTCATGATAGTGAAATCGTTGGTCGGCGTAGGAGAAATGGTAAAGGGACTGAAGGAGGGGAGTAGCGACAATTACAATAAGAATTATTTTTATAGTTACATTTTTAATAAAAACATAAATAGTATTGACCGTGGGAGTTTCAGTATTAAAACTAGCGCAAATGAACCTAAGAACTGTATTTGGATTAAACACCCGTGGACTTGTTCTCCATCAATATATAACTATGCTTCAAAAAAAAAAAAAAAAAAAAAAAAAAAAAAAGAAGAGTGGTTTGTTGGATTTAATGGTTTAATTTTTTTGTGTTGATGAAGTTCTAATCCAATCTTTAATTTCAACAATCACCATCATGCCACATACTTTTTATCCAAAATAGAATGTAAGCATCCAGTGATGGTGAAGTCAGTGCCATCGCTTTTAAGAAGAATTGGTGAGCAGCAACAGCAAAGCACTTCCGTGGCGCCGACAAATAAGAAAGACTAACACTTTATCATATTCAATTTATATATATACGTGTTTTTTTTTTTAAAATTCGTCAGTGTCAGGCGAGTCGATTATAGGCTCTAAAGCACAATCAGATTTTGCCACACCGAGTAATCCAAACCGAGGTCGTTCGCGTGCTTAACTCACACAACTCGCATTCGCCCATACTAACATTAGTTCGCTGTCTCAAAAGTTAAACAGACACTCCAACTTCATAACCCAAGAGAAACTAAAGAGATATAATGTAACTATCATTCAATTTACAAATACTCCAACTCATTTTAGGAGTAGCGTAGTGTAGTTGAGTAGGTTTATTCATCTTTATTTTTCTGTATTAGTTCTCAGTTTGTTTGTTGCAGTTCTTCCTTCATTGATTGAAGGCAAAGTTGTAGATATTTTTTTCCACTCTTAAATAAAATTGAATTTTTTTCAAACTTTAAACAAATATATATATATATATATCAAAATACTTCAAGATGAGGACAATTTGGTTATTTAATCAATAAATCCATTTTAATAGGGGGTTTAAAAAAAATAGAGCACGATTATAGGGATTTAGGAAGTTGTTTAACCGTTCCCTCAAATTGTGCTATATCTCCTCCACGATTTTTTTTTCTTTCTCTCTCTCTTTCCCCTCCACGTTTCCCTCTCCTCTTCCTTCTCCTCCATCTCCTGCGACACCCCCCAGTGCTGCTCCCTCGAGATCTTCACCAAAACGCCCAAGAAGCAGAAAATAGAGGATTTGAAGGCACAAGAAGCAGACTTATCCAAAAAGAGACAACACCTCACTGAGGTGAATATCTAAACACTGTCTTTCTTTCTTTCTTTTTTTTTACTGCACAGTTAATTTTGGTTTCTTATTGGAAGGAATGGATTGATGATTAACATGCAGAGACACTCTGTAATTAATTTTGACCAGGCGTTCAACGAAGTCAGAACTCGCTACGAAGAGAAGGAGCGCGAGCGATCGGCCCTCCACCACTTCTACTTATTTGGTGCTAAAAGTCCCGCCGATCAATATGTCAATAATTCTGAAATAGTAGATGTTTAGGATGCTATTAACTTGTGAAGGCCCAAATCCTACCTTGCCGGTCTCGATCCGACTTCGCAGGTCTCCTATGGGACCTCCAAGAATGGGTAGCCATAAACACACCCACACCCCCACCCCCGTGACTCGAAACCACGCCCATAGGGGTCTTAGGCAATGATTTCGTGGAGTCACTACCAATTGAGCTAGAGAGTGAACGATGAGAGAGAGAAAAGAGAGAACCAGAGGCAACAGAGAGAGAGAGTTTGAGGGAACTCCGGCGGACGGATCGGCAGCGCGCGGACGGACCGGTGGCGCACGGACAGACCGGCGGCGGTGCTCCTCAACGGCGGACCATCAGTGGCGTAGTGGAGCAGTAGCGGTGGACAGCAGCCGGCAACAGTGCGGACCTGCGGTGGAGCTACCTGGCGAGCAGACGTGATGGCGGCAAATGGTGGCGGACCGGTAGGCGGCCAGCAGTGCGGCCAGTGACGGACAGTCAGCGGTTCCACAGCGGGAGCGACGAGGCTCCAGTAGCGCGGGTTTCGAGGTGGCTGCGGCAGCGCGCGACAGCGGGGAACGACCGGCACGCCGGCGATGCAGTGGCGGTGCCGGCAGCAGCGCGCCGACCGCTCCAGCAGCAGGCAGGGCGGACAGGGCAGCAGCGGCAACGGGAGAACGAGCTGGGCAACGACGAGAGTCGCGCGGCGGCGATGAGCGCGGCCGCGTCGGCAGCGACGGCTGCGTCGGCGAGGCGGCAGCGACGCCGACGCGGCAACAGTGATGGCGAGGCGGTAGCGGCGCCGGCAATGCGCGGCGAAAGACGTGGAACAACGCGCGGTGGCGCATCGTCGGAATGATTGATCTTCGACGAGAGGCGTGACTTCGACGAAGTTCGACGACGATTGGAGGTGATGTTTATAATTTATTTCACCTAAATTAAATATGATTTGAATAATTTAGGTTAAATAGCCCAAAATGATAAAAATTATATAATTGAACACTAGGGACTTATGTTGGGCGCGTATCTCGAGGCGTGTGCGGGATATTTTCGAAGAGGCAATTGCGATTGCTTGAGGTAAGTAAACCCACGAGAAAGTCAGTTCAGAATTTACTTATTTTCCTTGTAAATTATTTATTTCACATTACTTTTCGTCAGTTCAGTTTGCATTGTTACTCTATTCTCGCGTGTGTCTGTGTATGGTCGAAGGGACGGTGTGACCGTTTTTCGGCTCCCTCGTCGATGACGATCCGATTGTTGCTACGGTGTTGGTCACACCTTAGACTACGCGTGAGATTTCTCTCAGCGAGTCGATGATCTCGAGAGCGAGTTGACGCGAGGCCCACCTCCGTCACAGATTTCCTCTCTTTTGAGGCGTTGGGCGGAAGTCTACCTTCTGACTCACAGAGTTCCTCATTTCGACCGTGAAGAGGGGGTGTTGATTTCCTCACCCCCAGGGCCTTCTCGGTTTAGTTTTGTCCCAGGGCTCGACAGATGTACACCACACTCGCGCTCCATATTCTTGATTATCTCACGACTTATATTCATGCTTTACATTTCTGTTCATTTATTTTACATGCATGAATTGTAGCCGTTTTTCTTGGATTTCTTGTGAATACTAACTGAATTTCTCTGGGATTTACTCACCTGGAACTTGTCATTGTTTTTGGTGGCAAGTTGCAGTTCCTACGACGAGTCGGGGGAATGCGATGATTGGCGACAAATCGGAGCGCCTCCACTAGCTTACTCGTAGGTGATTGTATTTACGTATATATATTTTTGAGATAATGTTAGGAGACTTTTACCTGATACATGTATATCGACACCTATTATACATGTTTGTCGCCTTATCTGATATACATGGTATCTTTTTGCTGGGTTTCCGCCCATAGGTTGTTAAATATTGCATAAACTGTTTACATTAATTATATGCATGTTATTAAGACTTCCGCTACTGAAATAACTTAAATAAATCATAATAAATGAATTAAGTTATGAAAACTTTATAACTTAGTATATTTTGCGAAAAAATAATTTAATTATCAAAATGTACTAAGTTGGAATATTAGATGGTAAGTTCGCGGCCCGTCACAGACAAGCGTGCAGGTGACGTGGCATGGCTTGGTGACGTGTCCGGCGACGTGGCGGTGCCCGGTTTGCCTTGGAATTTGGGGCCGTCACATAACTTTTGAAATTCAATTATGGAGGATTTACTTCCAAAACGTAACTTCATTTATCGAAGCCAATGCTTTGCAGTTCTTTTAAGAAAAGATATATTATGATTGTGAAGGAGTTAAAAGTTCTCACGATTATACAGGGGGATTTTTTTTTCTATTTTTATTTTTTGTATAAATTTTGTAATTTTTGTTTTTTGCTAACTAGATAAACTTTTACATCAATTGCTATTTACTATACAAACTTTTACATCAATTGTTCTTATTGTCTTACAGTGGTTTAATTTCAAGAGAAATAATTGAGATATCGATATTCACTGTTAACAAGAAAGCAACACAAATAGTTGCTTCTACTTTGACTTATTCAAAATTTTATTGTGCCACATGGACAAGTTATCCATATTTTGCATATCAACCTTTTTTTTAACTACGGCAATAGAATATAATAGTATAGATATATATATATATATATATATAGTACGAGAAAAATAATATCTTTGCCTCACGTGCAGAGCACGTGCCCATCGACTAGTATATATAAAAGAAAACCTCATTGAGATTTCTTGGTGTTTGCTTTGAAATTTCAGATATTGATCAAATTAACAAACTCAATTCGTCTAAAAATTTTGAAGGGACTTCATACTTAATGCACGTGAGCTCGAGACCACAAGTTAATTATGACCTTGAATTTTAAAATTAATATATATTAATTCATGAGTATATTTGTTTTTCTTGATCAACACGCATGTGAGAAATTATAAATAAATAAATAAATTATTAAAACACATCACGATGTGTACATTATTACACATATAACGTGTCCATGAGCCCATCAAAAATCCTCCTATTATACAATCCTTCCTCACTCACTTTCATGGAAACTTTATCGATGTTAATCTTCTCGAAACATTCTATGCACGCAGAACACGTCACTGCACTTGCCATATATACAGTACACATTGAGATGTGTGCACCACATCACTCGATCTAATTTTATAGTATATAGTAATATTAATACAAGTAACGGTTTTCATCAGGTAAACATGTTGATTTATTTTGTTTTGAGAAATTAATGTGTACACACACACATATCTATATATCTATATATACTAGTTTTAAGACGTGCTTACGACGATTCCTTGCCGCTTCGCTCGCTTGGAAATTATTTTCTAAGAATTTATTAACAAAATTTAAAATTGTAATTAAATTTAAAAATTAGAAATTCAAGTACATTTTTTAGCTTATCAATATTCTCTCTTGTGATTGAGATAAGATGTGAATGGAAAAACAAGCTAATCATGCTAGTACATTACTTCCTCAAAAAAAGTGTATTGAATTGATGAGAATGAGTTCATGATTGATTTGGAGATAAAAAAAACGTGTAGTAGATTGATAAGGAGTTAGAGTTTGATTTGGATACAAAAGAAAATGTTGATTTGGAGATAAAAAAAAGTATGGGCAAATAGGTAAATTTCATTACCAAACGTGTAGTGGATTGATAAGGAGTTAGAGTTTGATTTGGATACAAAAGAAAATGTTGATTTGGAGATAAAAAAAAGAAGTATGGGCAAATAGGTAAATTTCATTACCACTCAAAATTTGTGATTCGTGCTTTTATATATATGATAGATATATATATATATATATATATATCTATCATATATATAAAAGCACGAATCACAAATTTTTGAGTGGTAATGAAATTTACCTATTTGCCCATACTTTTTTTTTTTATCTCCAAATCAACCTTTTCTTTTGTCTCTAAATCAAACTCTAACTCATTTTCAATCCCGAACTCCTTCTCATCAATCCAATACACGGTTTTCTCTTTTCTCAGTCTTCAATCGATCACTCGCTCGTGCTCTGGACGAACTCCTTCTCATCAATCCAATACACAAACTCCTTCTCATCAATCCAATACACGGAGACGGAGAGCTTGATAAATTGATGGAGACTTCTAAATTGGAGCGTGCACTTGTTTCTGGGGCAAATCGGTTTATATGAACATTGTATATGTTGAAAGCTTGAATTGCATGCTACCATTTGATACGTTTTGAGGGGGTGCATACCACTGGTCATCGTCCCTCATTGTTCTTCCTTATATATATATATATACTCGGTTGGAGATCAAATTCAAGGAGAGCCGTGAGTGTTGGTGGCATTGTTGAAGAACAGTTGAAGGTGAGATAATATTTCAATTTTTTTTATTTTAGTGATTGTGGGGCTGGTTTTGTCTGTGAATTCGAAATTGGAATTGGAGGGTTGTTGTTGGTTGTTATGGTTGGTTGTTGATTGTGTGATGAAAATAGAAGGAGGTTATATTATATATATATATATATATAAATGAAGAAGAGAGAAGAGAAGGAGAAGAAGAAGGTGGTTTGAAGAAGGTGTTGGGGGAGGGAACAAACCCAATACCCAAAAGAAATTTGAATGAAAAAACTTTCGATTAATCATGTAAAAAAAGAAGGTGTCTAAAGCTTTAATCTCAACTAATTCAATTATTTACATTCATAATTTCAAGTTATATTTTCTATCTATAGAGTTTGAGGTAAAGATAGAACTTTATGTACAACAAGTCATTTCCTCCCTGCGCTCTATGTTGCTTATGATGTGTTGTATAACTTGTGGTGTATGTATAACTTGTACACAGTGTAATAATAATAATAATAATAATAATAATAATAATAACAATAATAATAATAACAATAATAATAATAATAATAATAATAATAATAATAATAATAAAACACTATATTCATAGTTATTCTTATCGAGTCAAACAAAAAATTAAAGGTTCATAAAAGAACAATAATAATAAGAAAGAGCAAAACACTATATTGACTTCTTTAGCTTTTGTAGCATTCTATGGAGTGAACAACATCTTTAAGCAATGGTAATCTCATGCAGTAGTGTATATTGATCTACTATAACCGTTAAATATAAATTTTTCCATATCGTTTGTTGACTTCAATTGAAGAATCTAAACCAATAGACAACATAACAAAGGCAGCATAAAGGTCACGTGATTATTGATTTGTGTTATAGATATAATGATTCACTTCAGTCTTGAACTTATGAAAAACGTACTAGACGATTAAATCCAATATAGAGCAAACATACCTAAAGGAGAGCGATCGAAAGTGGTTTAGCTTATAAGCATTGCGAATGGTTGTTATATCACTGGATGCATGAAGTTATGGGTAAGTAGAACAGCTTTTAAATGTACAGGCGATGTTGAAATCCATCGATCCTATCTTGAATTTATTGGGTGATAATTGGTTGAGAACTTGAGGAATCTAAGGTTAGGTATATAAAATTGGTTTTTTTTTGTGATTTTTTGAATGGTGAAGGAAAAAAAAAACCAAATCCATTGCAAGAAGAATGGATGAAAGTTGAAATTTGTAGGGGGAATGTAACTTGCACTACACTCAATTCCTTGTATTTACCCATGATTTCAAGTTCAACGTACTCAATCTATTATTGATAATATAACCACTATTAATTATTAATAAATGTACACATAATGTATAATTATATATCTTGAAATAATAAATAAATAAATAACAAAAAATAACTCAATTCCTTGTATTTACCCATGATTTCAAGTTCAATGTACTCAATTTATTAATGATAAGATAACCACTATTAATTATTAATAAATGTACACATAATGTATAATTATATCTCTTGAAATAATAAATAAATAAATAACAAAAAATAAGAAAATTGAGAAAAATAGAAAAATTGAATGGTGAGATGAAGTAACTTTTAAACTTTCTCTCTCCTCCGACTTTTATATATATATAGATTCTACGGAATCTCCACAAGCAAAAGTTCACAAATTAATGGGTCAAACCACTTTGTGTTTTTTTTTTTTTTTTTCCTTTTTTTTTTTTTTTTTTTTTTTTTTTTTTTTGAGGAAGCAATGTCCTAGCATGACTAGCTTGTTTTTTCATTCACATCTTATCTCTATCACATTAGAGAATATTGATAAGCTAAAAAATGTACTTGTATTTCTAATTTTTAAATTTTAATTACAATTTTAAATTTTGTTTATAAATTCTTAGAAATTAATTCCCGCGAGCGAAGCGAGCGGGGGAGTCGTGCGTAGCACGTCTTGAAACTAGTATATATAGCACGTCTTGAAACTAGTATATATAAATAGCTAGTAAATACAAATAGGAGGATGCAAAAAAATCACTATTAAATAGCTATTTAAATCAATAAACTATATCCTATTAAAAATTTAAATCAAAACTATATCCAAATACAACCGGCACTACTAAATAGTACAAATATAAAAACGTGTTTGGTCTTCCTCACTTTCGATCGATTCTCAACTTCCATCGCTCACATCTCTCGCTCTCTCCCCTCTCCTTCACACAGTTTGCCGTGCAATTTCGATTGCTCGCCTAACCTTCTCTCTCTCCAACTAATTGGGACTTCGATTGTTAGGTTAGGTCTGAAATCTGATGTTGGTTTTGAATTTCAATTTCTATGCTTAATTCTTTGATCTCTTTTGTTTCTTTCAAATTTCATTATTTATACATTCTATGTGTTTGATGAATTGTCTATGAATTTTTATATGTGTTTGATCAATTGTCTACGAATTTCTATGCATAATTCTTTCATCAGTTTTGGTTTGTTTTCATTTTTTTTTGTTTTATTATTTCTACTTATATATATTTTTGTTGTTTTTTTTGTGTTTCAAGCAGACTTTATATAAGTTTGTTTAAGTTTTTTGTAATTTAATTTGGAATAATCATTTTTTAATGCGAGTCTATAAATATGTAGATTAATATTTGTGATTAATAAGTTTGAGATTAATATTTGTGATTAACAAGTTTGAGATTAATAGATTTGGTTCACATTTGAGATAAATCAAAGCCTCCAAGTAATTAATAAAATATAATCGGATGGTGTTCTTACTACTTACAAGTAAAAAAACAAAGCTGATACTTCTTTAAAAACAACACTATTGTGAAGTCAGTTTTTGCTTTGATATTTCATTCTTATGGATCCTTTATTTCTTTCTATTTTTTTTTTGCTTTGGTATTTCATTCTTATGGATCATTTATCTCTTTCTTTCTGGGGTACGTTTTTTCTTTGCATAAATGATGCTTTTTGAATTGCATTTTTATTTATTACATATTCAAATTATGTATGTTTTCTTTTTATATTACATAGTTTGTTCAAACTCATACATATTGATTCATGATTTTTGAAACAATATCTTGGAAGCTAATATGATTAACCCCTCATTCATTTTATGATTCTTGAACACAAAAAGACGAAACTTAATTGAGCTTTAAGATATTGGATAGTAGGTGTTTGTTGAAATGTCAAAATAATCTTCATCTTCTTCCTTTATATAAGAAATATATAGTTGTTTGAATAATTGGATTAAATGAACCCCCGTGTGATTATTATTTTGAATCCAATTGTGGCCTTAGATGAATTGTAGATAATGAGCATTATACTAGAGTTGTAATCTAAATTAGTTGTATATTTGTGTTTGAAGCAGGCTTTGAGTTCGTTTAAGTTTTTGTAATTTGATTTGGAATCAATTTTTTTTTAATGCGAGTCTATAAATGTGTCACATTTGAGATTAACTAGTTTGAGATTAATAATTAAGTTTAAGATTAATATTTGTGATTAACAAGTTTGAGATTAATATATTTGGTTCAAATTTGAAATATATAAATGTTTGAATAATTGGATAAAATGAGCCCCGTGTGATTATTATTTTGTGTCCCGAAACGCGACATATGCGTACTATCATAACCCCAACCACCAAATATGCATTATTCATTATTATTTAACTCATTTTATTCATTTCATGTGTGTATTATTTTCTTCGGCTTAGTATTTAGTTTTCTAGCCTACCCGACACCCGCGTCGACATGCATATCGAAGCGAATATTTAACACACAGCCTCACACGTCCGTTATAATATAAATACACACATTACGATGTCGTTTACTCTATTTCAACATAAACATCGTAAATTAGACAAATCGGTAAGAAAAATAACTATTTACCTAGCTCCAGGCGCGCATTAGCCTAGTTATAGGTTCTACAAGAGTTTAAACTGTCAGCTACGTCTGCAACCACATCATTAATAACGGCAAATTAAATTCAGGTTGTTACCGTCTTGATATCCCCGGCTACCAAAAAAAAACAGAGTACCCATCATAAAGACACTTTATTTTGTTAATCTAAAAAAAAAGTCACTTTATTTTGTTATACGCAAGAAAAGACATGCACTTTCTTTTGTTGGCGAGTTGATTGGACTTTTTCCACCAATTAATTTGGATATTTGTAGTTTGTGATCGATGATGATGAAAGAAACATTCTTTGTCTCAAATCTCAATCAGTCAGTTATTCCTTCCGAGAGTCCCACCATATCTGATACTATTTTTTTAATGACTTGGACACATTTTTCTTTTTTTAAGGAAGATAATAATTTCAAAAACACGTAGAATATATAGGTAATTGTTTTGTTTTTTATTTTCTTTTGTGTAGAATTTTACAGTAATAGAATTTATGACTTTTAAAATTTAGAAGTACTTTTAGTATTGTAAAAAATACGGTAGACATTTTTTTGTTGTTGAAACACAGAAGAAGAAATCGATTATTACAATTGTATGAATCGGGCTTTTGATGCATGCTCAAACATGTAGCAAATTCTAAATTAAATTTGGTGGATGCCAGATCTTTACTTAATATTTAATCCAAGTCAATCATAAAATTTAATAAAATAATCTAAGACTTCTACAAAAAAAAATTAAAAATAAAACTAAAGAAAAGATTTTCATTGGCCTTACTTTCATAGAAACTTTTCATGCGTCCCCATTCCATGTTCTTAATTTGCACTTTTCACATCGGCATATATTATATATATAAAAAAAGTTCAACTTAATTGGATGATCTCAATATATCCACCGTTGATCAATCATGTAATGCGTGGTACGAGACCGATCACAAAAACAAACATGCCCGAGGAGGGGAAAATGAGACACGCTACATCCGCGTCTTAGAGAGAAATACATGCATGAAAGTAATATTTGTTGAAGCTTTGAATATTTGGGTGACTTTGAATTTCAAAACATCTTAAATTTACTGGAAATTTAATTAAATGAACCAATTAATATGTACATATATGTTTGGTACAGCTCATGTATATAAGTTTTCATGAATTTGCCTTGCAAGTCCAGAAACTCCACATGAGTCGTCCAGATTTACCTCGAGATGCGAGTGTACACATTCTGATGTGCATGACATGGTTTGATTTTTATTTATATATATAAGGAATGATGATAATATTGAAGTATGATTTTGCATTTAAATCTAATTTTACTGGAAATTTCATGCATATTAATTAATTAATGGTGAAATTGTAAGTGTAGGTTCTTGGATGTTACATGGAAAATAAGATGAAAATAAATTGCAAACCGACCTTGATGAATTCACATTTAAAGACCATATATATATATACATACAAGCTTCAAACATAAGATATCAAAACAATCCAACCCTCTTGATCAATTTCTCATTTTCAACATACATAGCAACGCTTGTTCATTCATCTGTTTGCATTGATTCATTGATAAAACATTAGTAACATTACCATATAGTTTCGATTAATCGATTCATCATCGACAATGGATAGCAGTTATGGGATTGTGAAGCTGAAGCCTAAGCAGGCACAAAAGTATGGAAGATTTGTTGTTGACGAACACAACAAGAAGAATGGTGAAAGTCTTATATATGATAGGATCGATGAAGCATCTGTTAAGTGCCAACGTTGCGGAACGGACGATAGGTATCGATTTACGATTTACGTGAAGCAAGCCGGTGCTCGAGAAGCAGTCCCTTACGAAGCCATACTCAAGGACAAGCAACCTGGATCCAACTCTGCCAATTTTGAGCTTCGCGGCTTCCAACGAAAGGTCTGATTATCATGTTATAGTTCCATCCTCATACATGTTATCGTGTATGGAATAATGGAAATTTTATATATTACAATGTACTTGTAAGAAATGAATATGTAGATGCATATCTTATTGTTTGTTTAACGAAAAAAATTGGTTTATTGGATTTAATAGTTGAATTCTTTTTGTGTTGATAAAGTTCTTCTAATCGAATCTATTCGGCAGCTCCCATCATGTCACATACTTTTTGTCCAAAATAGGACATGCAAGCATCCATGATGGTGAGAGGGGCAGAGCAGAGGCAGAGCATTTCTGAATAAGCAATTCGGCGGGGATTAATGTGATGCCCATTAATAAGAATCACAACACCTTATCATATTCAATTTTATATAAATATATATATATATAGTTGTCGACCCTTTTTCAATCATTATTTAAATTAGTTCGACTAATCTCAAGAGTTAAACGGCCCCAACCCTCGTAGTAACCTTGGAAAAACTTAAGGGATGTAATGTAACTATCATGATTCGAATCCGTCATGAAATGATGTTCATTTTGTTGCACTTCTTTGGGGCTTTGTATTAAACTTTTACAACATGAAGAACGTGAGCCCTCAAAAAAAAAAAAAAAAAAAAAAAAAAAAAAAAAAAAAACAGGACTTTGAGACCAATTCAAAATAAACAATCAAAACCCTCTCGCTAAAAAATTGAATTCATACGCCACAAGTCTCCGCAAAATCTAATTTTAAGTCATCTGCTCACATACTATTTACCAAGAATAAATTAGAGGAACCAAAGTGCATAATTTTTTTAAAAATCAAAGACTAAAGCATTTTATGGATATGTAATAAGCATTCATGATAGTGAAATCGTTGATCGGCGTAGGAGAAATGGTAAAAGGACTGGAGGAGGGGAGTAGCGACAATTACAATAAGAATTATTTTTATAGTTACATTTTTAATAAAAACATAAATAGTATTGACCGTGGGAGTTTCAGTATTAAAACTAGCGCAAATGAACCTAAGAACTGTATTTGGATTAAACACCCGTGGACTTGTTCTCCATCAATATATAACTACGCTTCAAAAAAAAAAAAAAAAAAAAAAAGAGTGGTTTGTTGGATTTAATGGTTTAATTTTTTTTATGTTGATGAAGTTCCAATCCAATCTTTAATTTCAACAATCACATCATGCCACATTCTTTTTGTCCAAAATAGAATGTAAGCATCCAGTGATGGTGAAGTCAGTGCCATAGCTTTTAAGAAGAATTGGTGAGCAGCAACAGCAAAGCACTTCCGTGGCGCCGACAAATAAGAAAGACTAACACTTTATCATATTCAATTTATATATATACGCGTTTTTTTTTTTTTAAATCCGTAAGTGTATAGGCGAGTCTAATTATAGGCTCTAGCACAATCAAATTTTGCCACACCCGGTAATCGAAACTGAGGTCGTTCACGCGCTTAACTCACACAACCCTGCATTCGCCCATACTAACATTAGTTCGCCTATCCCAACAGCCACTCCAACTTCATAACCCAAGAAAAATTAAAGGGATATAATGTAACTATCATTAAATTTACAAATACACCAACTCATTTTAGGAGTAGCGTAGTGTAGTTGAGTAGGTTTATTCATCTTTTTCTGTATTAGTTCTCAGTTTGTTTGTTGCAGTTCTTCCTTCATTGATTGAAGGCAAAGTTGTAGATTTTTTTTTCCACTCTTAAATAAAATTGAATTTTTTTCAAACTTTAAACAAAGAGTATAGATTTGTAATGTGTACACACACACATATATATATAAAAGAAAACCTCATTGAGATTTCTTGGTGTTTGCTTTGAAATTTCATATATTGATCAAATTCACAAACTCAATTCGTGTATAAATTTTAAAGGGGCTCCATACTTAATGCACGTGAGCTCGAGACCACTAATTAATTATGACCTTGAATTTTCAAATTAACACATTAATTCATGAGTATATTTGTTTTTCTTGATCAACACGTATGGGAGAAATTATAAATAAATAAATAAATTATTAAAACAAATCACGCCGTGTACATTATTACACATATAACGTGTTCATGAGCCCATAAAAAATCCTCCTATTATATAATCCTTCCTCACTCACTTTCATGGAAACTTTATCGATGTTAATCTTCTCGAAACATTCTATGCACGCAGAAGTCAGAACACATCACTGCACATGCCATATATATAGTACACATTGAGATGTGTGCACCACATCACTCGATCTAATTTTATAGTATATATTAATATTAATACAAGTAACGGTTTTCAACAGGTAAACATGTTGGTTTATTTTGTTTTGAGAAATTAATGTGTACACACACAAATATCTTTATATACATATATATATATATATATATATATATATATATATATAATAGTATCATCTTGCTTGCAAGTCACTCGAAGAAGAGATAAAGGTTCACATGCTCTCTCATTCCACCATTTCGTTTTAAGGATTTTCTTAATTTTTTCTATTTTCTAATTTTAAGATATTTGTCTATTTGTGTTATTTATTGTTTTAAGATATATTCATCCCCCATATTTTTGAAAAACGAAAAAATTCAACTTTGAATAACCAAACGACGGGTCTAATTAATAAATTATTCATCAATGCATTAAGTCTTTATTTCGAGTCTTACACCATCAATTTGGTTATCGCAACATTATTTATATATATTGTTTAAGGCACTGAAATTGCACTTAATCGAGCACAATGGAAAAGCACACCATCAATTGCACTTAATCGAGCACAATGGAAAAGTTTGATCCATGTTGCCGACCTCAGTTAATTTGAGACTGAGACTATGTTGTTGTTTGTTTAAGGCACTGAAATAACAATTAAGTTCATTTGAATTCTTTCTTTTGTTAATAAATGGTTACTTCAATGATTTGTAAGTAAACAATTTTTTTCTAAGAAATATGAGTTGATTATTGTGAATTATAATTTTAATTGTAAAAAATATTACAATATATTCACGTAAACTTATTTACTAACTTCATCTTAAATTTTTAATAACTCATGAGTAGAACGCAAAAAATCGACTAGTATATATATATATATATAAAAGAAAACCTCATTGAGATTACTTGGTGTTTGCTTTGAAATTTCAGATATTGATCATCAGCATCATTGATCAAATTCACAAACTCAATTCGTCTATAAATATTAAATCTAACACCTAGACCGTTGATTTATGATGATGATGATGTAGTTATATATATATATATATTATTTAATCAAGAAAAGTCTATATATATTATAGGAAATGTTAGAAGACAACACTATCGCAATAGAATACACAACGGCTGATGTGGTATGCATGTGCCACACCAAAACGGAGTGTTGGAGTGTGTTCTTTTATGAAATTTTGATGCGGGGCTCACACGCCGCATCAATTTTACTATGCATTCTATTGTGATATAGTGTTGTGATTCCAACATTTCCCATGTATTATATGTGCATTTATATATTAGTGATACTATATAAATTGATGCATGGTATATTTAATTATGTTGTTAATTAGCTAGGTAATTAATGAGTTGTATATGTGAGAAGGTACGTGTAAATATAGATTTGTATGAACTTTTTACCCTAATAACGTAATATGCTTTAATTTATTATATATAAAGAGATTGATATTTTAATTACATTACACTAGTGTCCGGTTAAATTCTTGGCTCCATTCCAGTTTCTATTTTAGTTAATAAGAAAGTTTATAAAGAAATTAAAATTTCTAATGTGTTTAATTTGTGTGTAGAAAACTTTTAATTGTATGTGATTGGTGACACTAAAGTTAGTTTGAAAGATATAAGTTTGAATTGATTGTAACGTATTTGTGACGAGATGGATGATGTGTCACTTGTCAAAGTTCATTGGCTCGATATATCGACTCCTATTTTATAAGTCAAAAAAGAAAAATCCGATTGATTATTGAATAATAAAGTTTGCGGGTTTGTGTGTTTTGAGAGATTAATTGTCTTTTGTTGTAGGTCGTTTTTTTTTTCTCAGCAAATATTGTCATTTGATCATGAAAAGTTTAAGTAGTTATTGGATGGACGATATGCAAGAGTATTTTCAATTTGCTCACGACGGCCAAACGTCAGACAGCCCAAATGTCAGACCACAATCTTTTTTGCAATCTCAGGGCTCGTAGGTCTTGATACTTCGATTATCAAAAAAAAAAAAAAAAAAAAGAGTACCCTTAATTAAGACACTTTATTTTGTTAATCTAAAAAAAAAAAGTCACTTTGTTTTGTTATACGGAAGAAAAAGACACTCTTTTTTTGGTGAGGTGATTGGACTTTTTCCACCAATTAAACAAAAACTGGATCTTAATTTGGTTGAATATTGTACTTTGTGATCGATGATGATGAAAGAATAAATCTTTGTCTCAAATCTCCATCAGTCAGTTGTTCCTTTCGAGAGTCCCATCATGTCTGAAACTATTTTTTTAATGACTTGGACACTAATTTTTTTTAAGTAAGATGATAACCTTTTTTTGATAGTAAGTATCATTTTTTTTTTGGGTAATGCTAGATGGACTCAAAAAGTTCGGACTCAAACAGTCAAAAATATATAAAAATCCTTAATTAAAATTCATTATTAGTGTTTTGGGATAGAGGGTAATTAAGTCTTTTACTTAAATAGATATATTAAATTGTTAACAAAAAAATCTTTGAGTCGGGACTCAAAGAGTCCTAACAGATTTTTTGTTTTTTTTTATAGCAATACAAGACTTTATTTTATATATATATAATTATAATAAATAATTATGTACATGGTAGATTTGATCGAGACGTGTGCCACACGAATATATTCTAAGAGAATCGACACAATTTGTGTCTCAAATATATGTACCGAAAAAAGTTAAAAAATTGTATTCATTTTTTTTAATGATTTGGACACTATAGCGTCAGACATCAATCTTTAATTGATTATAATTTCAAAAACACTTAGAATATAAACGTAATTGTTTTGTTTTGTTTAGTTTTTTTTTTTTTTGTGTAGAATTTTACAGTAATATTTGTTGAAGCCTGGAATATTTGGGTGACTTTAAATTTCAAAGCATCTTAAATTTACTGGAAATTTAATTAAATGAACCAATTAATATATACATATATGTTTGGTACAGATCATGTATATAAGTTTTCATGAATTTGCCTTGCAAGTCAAGAAACTCCACATGAGTCGTCCAGATTTACTTCGAGATGTGAGTGTACACATTCTAATGTGCATGAATTGGGTTTTTGGGTTTTTTTTATTTTTTATAAGGGAATGAAGATAATATTTGAAGTATGATTTTGCATTTTATTTTAATTTTACTGGAAATTTCATGCATATTAATTAATTAATGGTGAAATTGTAAGTGTAGTTGCTTGGATGTTACATGGAAAATTATGTTAAGATGAAAATAAATTGCAAATGAATTCACATTTAAAGACCACACCTATATATATGCATACAATCTTCAAACATACGATATCAAAACAATCCATCTCATTTTCAACATACATAGCAACGCTTGTTCATTCATCTGTTTGCATTGATCCATTGATAAACATTAGTAACATTACTATATAGTTTCGATTAATCGATTCATCGTCGGCAATGGATAGCAGTTATGGGATCGTGAAGCTGAAGCCTAACCAGGCACAAAAGTATGGAAGATTTGTTGTTGACGAACACAACAAGAAGAACGGTACAAGTCTTATATATGATAGCATCGATGAAGCATCTACTAAGTGCCAACGTTGCGGAACGGACGATAGGTATCGATTTACGGTTTACGTGAAGCAAGCCAGTGCTCGAGAAGCAATCCCTTACGAAGCCCTACTCAAGGACAAGCAACCTGGATCCAACTCGCCAGAGCACTTCTGAGTAAGCAATTCAACGGGATTAATGTGACGCCCACAAATAATCAACACCTTATCATATTTAATTTTATATATATATATATATATATATATATAAAAAAAAAGATATGCATACCCTTTTTCAACCATTATTTAAATTAGTTCGACTAATATCAAGAGACTAATCTCAAGAGTTAAATGGCTACCCAACCCTAGAAAATCTTAAAAGATGTAACATAGCTATCATGATTCGAATCGGTCATGAAATGATGCTCATTTTATTGCTACAACACCACACTCCTTGGGGAGCTTCGTATTAAACTTTTACAACATGAAGAACATGAACCCTCCAAAGAAATTAAAAATAAAAATAAAAAAGAAAAACGGGACGATTAGACCAATTCAAAAGAAAGTCAAAACCCTCTCGCTAAGCAATTGAATTGAATTCACATGCCACGCGTCTCCGCAAAATCTATTTTAAGTCATCTACTCGCATGCTATTTACCAAGAATAAATTAGAGAGATCAAAGTGCATATTTTAAAAAATCAAAGACTGAAGCGCATATTTCACCAAACCTCAAGCGGCATTTTTTATTTTACGTTTTATCCATATAAACATCATATGAACTATGATAATAAGACATAAAAGCTCAAAACACTAAACTCAGCTATATACACACATGAAAAAAGCAATACAACAACTAAATCATGAACATATTGCACCATTGCAGAAAAAAATACACACATATTGAACCACGGGAAAATTACGACGTCAAGCACAATTAATAAAACTATCATAGGAAGGTGAAGATCATACTTTCACTTGGTTACGGAGCGGCTTCAACGCATATATCGCGTTCGACCTTTTTTGATTCCAACACTGTCCTTGCAGCTTCAATGGCGACTTGTCCATTGACATAATGCTGTCTGCAAACAGGCATGTAGACATCTGCTCCTCCAATGAGTTCTGTTTTTGTTTCGGTCGTCTTCCTTAAGGTGAATAAGGCACGCTTGCCGCATATCTCACATCTAGCCGTCAGCTTAGTTACTGAGTCGGCCAATGGTATGATATCAAGTACAGATCCAAATCTTCTTCTGCAAATAAATGGAATCAATTGTCAACTTAACCAGTTCCCAGAACAGAAACTACATCAAGTAACTTTCGAGGGCATGGCGAATAATAAACACAAATACATATTCATAATGTTCTATAGCCAGTAGGGAAGAGCTCTTCGGTACTAGAATAGAGAAACAACGCGGATAATTGTACCTTAAATAATCACCATCGAGACCGGCAACAATGACAGTCTTCCCATCATAATCAGCTGCGTTGCAGCAGAAATCATAAAGGTCTTCAAAAAACTGGGCTTCATCGATTCCAATAACATCAATCTGTTTGGACAAACCAGGAACAATAGAAATTTTAGAAAACTGTACAAATCACCAAATTGAGAATATATAAACTAATAAAGGATTATGTTACATAAACTCCGAGGCAACAAAGACTCCACGAATCAAATGCGTAAATTCAATAGTCATTCAACTTCAAATTCACAAGAAAGATCATCCAACTCGTCTTTCTCGCATCATCAAACTTGCCGACGAGAAAAACAATCACTAATTAAAGCTCAACGGAAAGCATCAGCTAAATTTAACTACCTTGTTATAAGCATCTTTCCCAATTTTCTGCCTAAACGATGACAGATCCGGCAAAGCCCAGCACGGCAGCTTTGCTCCATCATGGGTAACAATAGAATCCAATCCATACCTTGAATCCTTGTCAGACTTAATTATAGCAACATTTCTACATCAACAAAACCGCAATCACAAACAAAAATAATCACATCGAATCCAATCAATAACACTTCAAATCTTAAAAGAACTTTAAAACAAAATCAGGCTTAAGCCTCAATTCCAAATTAATTGGGGTCGGCTACATGGATCAACTCTTCCCTTGCGCCCGATTTAGTTCAATTGATTCAAAACTCACAAAAAATAACAGAAACCCTAACCCTAGATTTCAATCAGTACACTACACCACCATTTCCAACACCAATCCGACACAAAGATTGAATCTTTTTCGGCTGAAAAGCACAGTTGTTGAGCTAGATTACCATAAAAACCGACGCAATGAAGAATCAACCTTAAATTAACAAAAGCCCTAACCCTAATTTTTACTTTTCAGTCACTACAGCACCTTCATCAACACCAATCCAGCACAAAGATCGAATCTTTTTGGTCCGAAAACACCGGTATTCACACTAGATCGGCATAAAACACAACCCAATGAAGAATCAATCTTAAACCAACAAAAATCCAAAATTTCAGTGACCAAAAAACCTTCACCAACATCAATCCAACACAAAGATCGAATCTTTTTACCGCGAAAAGCCCATTCGTCACGCTCGATTAGCACAAAACACAACAAGACAAATAATCAACCCACAAATCACACAAACCCAGAAACCAGACCTTCCATTGTCGCTCTCAGACTGAACCCTGCGAAGCAGGGCAGTGGTCTTCCCGGCGAACATCGGCCCGACAATCACGTGAACCTCGCCGCCCCTCGTCGACCTCAACGCCTCCATCGATGGCCTGTAAGAACAAAAGGGTTCCTGAGAATTGGGGATTTGGGGGTTTTGATGGTGGGGAGAATTAGGGTTTGGTGGGTGTGAGGGGGAGAGGAAGAGAGGATGAATTTGGGGAGGAGCGGAGAGAGGGTTGAGAGAGATTGGGAGAGGATTGTTGGTTTCATGATGAACATAAATAGGGTTTTTGAATTGGGAATTTGGGATTGAATTTGAGATTGGTTTGAATTTGGGAGAGAGAGAGAGAGAGAGAGAGAGAGAGACAAGGGCTTGTCTTGGAGGGAAAGTAAAGGTCAGTTGGAGAGGGAAAGCAGGGTTTAAGCTTTCTCCCTCTCTATGCTTTTAAAAGTCTTTTTTTTTTTTTTTTTTTTTTTTTTTTAATAACATCTATTTTTTAAAATAAAATAAAATTTAAATTAAAGCATTTGAATTGAGTTTTATCGACGATGTTAGAACGACACCCTAGAACTCACACCGTATCCAACACCTACCTACCCAACCGTTTGTGTCCACCTCGAAATGCAAGCTTACGCATATCGAAATTCAAAATACAGTTGGATATGCGAGTGTTACTTGAAGTGTGAGTTTTAGGGGTGTTATTCTAGCATTTTTAAGTTTCATAAAACCTAAACATTCAAAACATAAACAAACAAAAAAAACAAATCCTGTTCTCTTCTAACTTTACTTTTAAGGACTCAACTCGAAAGGAAGGCAAGCTTGTAATTTATTTATGTTTTTTATTTGGACTCGGTTTGAAGGAGAGGGAAAGTATGGTTATAGTTAACTTCAACTGATTTGGAATGTAGGCTTTTGTACTCAACAAAAAAAATATAAAGGCCCAAAAAAAATATAAAGGCTTTTGTCATATGTTGTTTATGTGACTTTCAGTATCTGAACTACTGGGGTTCAACATTGTCAGACACATAACATGTATATGTACCCATCCAACAACAATCGTTGTATCCACAATTCAATATCAGAACTTTAGTCATTATGTATTTACTAGTGAACCCAACATCATTGATAGAGACTTTGTTATGGTTGTCGTCCAACAATAGAATAAAAAGAAGTGTTTTTTTTTTTTTTTAAAAAAAAATCATAACTTAACTACGATGACGCTTGAACTTCCGACTTCTTATCCAAGTAACCTCATAAAAGGATGAATTATAAATGGGCTGCACTACTGCTTTGTCCAAAATCCAGTATCCATTTCCAGCCCATTAAAAGGGTTTAGCTTTATTATGTGTTTAAATTAAAAATCAAACGAGTTTCATAGAATTGATATTGAAAGCAAATCTTTCATACAATATGGCAAATCACAGATAGATTCTTGAATGGAAACTTTGTAATTGTTGCACTTCAAAGAAATTCCATTCTCACTTCTTTGTCCAAGCTAGCTGTTTGTTCATGTTCAAGTATTAATTTATGTTCCCATATATTTGCTTCACCATATATAGCAACATAATGAACACACAACAATGTCAGCAAATGAAATTGAATAGTTGGGTTTAAACTGGTTCTCACTGAGATAGAGAAAACTCGCAAGGTCCAACGATAACGCATCGATTTCATCAACTATCCCAACAAGGCAACGCTTAAGAAAGTGGAAGATGTATCCAATGCTCTAGATGATTTCAATACAAACTTACAAAGACTTTTTAATAACATGTTAATCACTGATTTCCAGTTCACAAAGTGTATATATATATATTTTCTTCAATGCCAGGAAATAACAGCTGCATGTTAGATGTCAAAATTGAAGAGTGAACATCACCAATGAGCAGCATTGAGAGGATAAGTTAAGATTGATAAAAACACAGATAAGAAGTCATGATAAAACTACTACGGAATATGTCGCAATCCGCTGCAACAAAACAAGAAAGATAACTACAATGCTGTGCTTGATTCTGCCGTTGACAAGTAAATAAAATCATCCAATCGACCGCTTGTTTCCGCCACTTCCCGTGATCGAAAATGACGTCGTGGAGAAGCGGCTTCGCCTTGTTCTTCTTGCTTATCACAAGCCATATGCATACTCTCTTCCTTGGAGAAACCAAGTCATTAGAAACAAAGTTTCTTGTCAAAGTCATTAGAAACAAAGTTTCTCATGGCTGCAGGGGTTTGATATGCTGCGATCATCGGAGCCAAGCAATTACTGAAATAAGACTCGATAACATGAATCTCAAAGGAGTGCTTGATGTGGAATCATTGTGCAAGCTTTCGTCGTTGCGGGTTCTTGATTTGGCTAACAACTTCATTGTAGGGACTGTGCCAAGTTTGATATCAAATTGCATGAGCTGCTTGACACACTTCAACGAACTTAATCTGAGGTTTAAGAGCTTTAACATGAAGGCTTCAAGCACCTTTCAGGGCACGGTCGATTATAACAATAGCATAAATGGTTCAACAGTTTCGAATGACATTAGTTCCGGAAGAGTCCCTAATGGAATCCCAGATAGAGACGACACATTTTCAAAGACGGCCATGTCTTTAAGTTTGTTTTTACTAGCATTTTGTGTAGGAATCATTTTGTATGTGGTGATCAAGACCACATCTAAATCATCAGTAGTTAAGAATAGCAAGCAGAAAGCTTTTAAGGACTCTCCATTTGTAAATACAACCGACAGGTTTGAATCCGTGAGCATGGACGGAGAGGGACGCTCTGAGGTCGCGCTTTCCATTGACGAACCATTGGTGATCAAAATGGAAGATTTTCTTGCTGCGAAAGCGGAATTACTAGGCGAAAGCCGTTGCAGCAGTCTTTACAAAGTCCATTTGGAAAACATAGTTGTTGCCGTCAAGAGATTGAAAAACCTCAAGGTTTCTATTGAGGAGTTTGAGCATACAATGAGACAGATTGGAAACATGAGGCATCCAAACATCTTAACTCTTGTCGCTTACCATTCTCTCGGCGAAGAAAAGCTTCTGATTTACAGATATCAAAGAAATGAAGCCTTCTAAGTCTACTACACAGTAAGTGATGAATTCTCATATATAGCAACTCATACTTCAGCTAAGATATATTAAGCCAATTATGTCTTCTCCCTATACATTTCATGAGATGAAATTCAGAATAAGAAACAGTTTGAAAATTTAGTATTCATTTCCTATAATAGATTAGTAGATGAGCAAACACATTCAACATATATATATATATAATGCACTACAAATGCAGCAACTATTTAATTGTGAGTAAGCTTTCCCTTTGAAGTACATAACTAAATCAATGAGGACCAAATTCCTTGGTACCTATGCTATCATCAATTCCTATAATATAGATAAGTAGATGAGCAAAACACATAATGCACAAATTCAACTATTTAATATACAATGTACATAAATAAATCAATGAGGACAAATGCAGCTAATCAATTCTATAATATAGATAAGTAGATGAGCAAACACGTTCAACATATATATATATAATACACTACAAATGCAGCAACTCTTAATTATGATGCCATTTTCGGAAGATGTAGTTAATTTTGTTCATGTTCATGTTGGATGCAGAGTGTGCAGAAGGTAAGAGGAAGTTCCCTTGGAGAGTTCGCGTGTCCATGGCGAAAGGAATCGCAGACGGGTTGGGCTACTTGCATGAAAGAGAGAGCATCCCTCATGGGAATCTTAAACCATCCAACATCTTACTAAATGAGAATGAAGAACCTCTAATGACAGAATTCGGGTACCAGAGATTTGTGGATCCAAAGAGTATCTGCCTATTCACCTCCGACGGTTACAAAGCTCCTGAAAAACAACTGACACAACATGCAGATGTTTACAGCTTCGGAGTCATTCTCCTAGAGTTGCTAACTGGGAAAACAGTGGAGAGAACTGGAATAGACCTTCCCAAGTGGGTGAAGTCCATGATTAGAGAGGAATGGACTGGAGAAGTGTTTGACAAAGAGGTGACCAAGGAAGGCATGCAGTGGGCATTCCCTCTGCTTAATATCGCGCTCAAGTGCGTGTCGATTAAGCCCGAACAACGGCCTACCATGTTCCATGTCTCAGAGAAAATACAGGAGGTTTTGAATGCTCAACAAGATCATTCTTTGTCTCCTTGTTCTTCTTACACCGAGTCCGAAGAAAGAGATGGCTCTCTCCTCCACACTGTCATACCCGAATACGGGGAAACACCGGGATCAATCCAAACCGATCAATGTAATAGGCAACAATATTCATCTTAATTAGTCTGTTTCATCAGGTTTTCTAGCTCTATTGGTTAGGAAGAAAAATAATCAATATGTTCAATAAATATATAAGATCATCAACAAAAAATATATCCAATGTCAGGGTGTCCGCAGCTTTTGCCCCGACTAATCCTAGGCCTCGAGGCAGGGAATTAGCCTCTAGCTAAGAGTTTTAAAGTTACCACAACAACCATGATCTTGGTTCAAATAATCTCAAATAATTTAAATGTACTAATCTGATTGCTCAATTCGATAGAAATTTAATGCCACGTCTCGAGACCTTTGGTTAAAGGAGTAGAGAGAGAGAGAGACATCTACCATCCCGCGACAACCGTCTTGGTTCAAATGTACTAATATCTGATTGCTCGATTGGATAGAAATATAATGAGTGGTCACGCTAGGGAACATGATGCACCGAAAATATTGACATGATTCACTAAAACTAAAACATAATTCATCAAGTGAATAACATATACTTCAAAGATTATCACTATGTGGCGGCCCCAAATCCCGAGGTCGCAAGTGGAGTGTCGCGGCTCGCATGTCCTTTCAGATCATTGATTCACTGGGTCCCACGCACCACTAACGTCATTTGCTATATCACGACTACTCGATATGAGTGTTAACTCATTTCGTTAATCAGTTTATTTACACAGTTGAATCACTTTTAGCATTAAAACAACGAAAGTCTTAAATTTAAAGCAAGTAAAATAATTAAATTCATCATCATATAAATCATCATTTATAAGAGCAACTCCTATTGTGGAAAACTCGGGAAAGTACGTACGTATATAAACAACAATACTAAGCAATAATATATACAAGTACAGTGTCTATCCGGTCTCCCAATACCTAAAAGTAAAGCAAAATATCAAAATAACATATACTTGTAGGTCCTCGACAAGCAATCAGATGAAGTCACCAAGAATCCCCTTGTCCTTACTAGTACTGGGATCTGCACTCGACCATCACAAAAAGTCAGATGGAGAGTACAGTTAGTAAGATTCCAAAGAAGTACACCGAGCATTTATAAGAAAATAAATAGATATCAATAATCATGTTAAATAATCATGCGGAAACTAAACAGATAATTGTGTTACGATCATCACATGAATAAATAATACGAGAGAAACAAAGTGTGTACTCGTCCAGCCAGACTACACTATACTTCAGACCCCCAAGATCCTTCCGGTGGGTGTGCCCCCACTTCCTTTCACCTGGTTCCTCGCGGCGCGTGTCCGACACGTGCACCCTTAATGCAACTCGGGTTGCAATTCACCGAGTGCTTGATCACACATGCTACAACCTAGTGTGTCATAAGTACACTACGAATATCAGGTGGGAGTATAACTCGACCACCAACCCAAACGTATCACGGAATAGAGTACATGCAATAACAAGGAATATGGAATCAATGATGGAAAAGTCAATCCTCAATGACTTTCAGATGGATTCTTACGTACCTCAAAAACGCACTCTTAAGTCTCACTCATGTCTCGAGATACGCATCCAACTCCCAACTATGGTCTCCTAAGTTTTGGTGTCCAATTAAACCATTTTAACTAGTTTAGAGTCAAATTAAGGTGAATTTATAATGTGTGACAAAAATATGAAAATTTTATTCCAAAAAGTTTGGTTTGACACACTTTTCAAGTTATACCGGGGTGTCAAATGCCCAAAAAATTATCGAATACTATTTTTTATCTTTTTCTCTTTTTTTTTTTTATATTTTTCCTGACTTTCCGGATTTTTTCATAATTTTCTACCTATTTTTCTTATTTTTTTTGAAATTTATTAAATTTAAAATTGTTTTTAAATTAATTTTTAATATTATATTATTTAAATAAATGGGTGAGTCCCTGGATGGGCCTGACCCGGTTTGGATCCACCCGGGTCGGGCCTCGAACCGGCCCTGCCCGGTCCAACCGTGTGCGTGCACCCCATCTCCTTCTTCACAGAGACCCCCCCATCTCTCCTTCTTCACAGAGACGTTGTTTTTTTTTTTTTTTTTCAATCAACAACAATAATAACTTCAACAACATTATCAACAACCACCAACACCATTAATATCAAGTTTTCTCAACATTTAACCAACAATCAACTTCCACCATTAAAACACATTCAAGCTTCATTTTAAATGGAGAAATTAAAAGAAAGTGGACATGCTCACCTTGATAACTCGCTTCCGTGATCAAATCACTTCCCAGACTCCAAGGGTCTCATACAATCTCACACTCTCAATGGTTGTTATCAATTTTTCAAGGAATTACATATTTTTTTTTCTTCTTTTTTTCTTGCTTTGTGTTGAAGAGAGGGAAATAGAGAAAAGGTGGAGGCGAGTGAAGAAATGAGTGGTAACCTTCATTTTGGGGAGTTAGGTGTATAGATGTCATGTTTCCATTTGCTCCTCGTTAGACAACATTTTTTTTTTTTGCCTTGTTCAATTACCTTCGGTTACCCGGTGTCCCGCACCTCGATACGCATAACAAACCATGCCATAGTCATCGATTTCGATCAATTGGCCTAGACTTTGAGTTTATAATTTGTATTTTGTCACATTTAATTAATTTGATTAATCAAATTATTTTTCTGAACTAGCGTACCCACATTTTGCTCGCTCAAGTACCGTATTTGGCATGTTTCTCGAGGTAAACACCCGTTACATTATCTCGTTTGATTCAATGATATAAATACACACATGTGATGGTAAGTAAATAATTTGACATACAACATCGTAAATAGGTAAACAATCACGCAAAATTATTATTTACCTAGTTAGACGTGCTCTGACTTATCATCTGCTACATCCATACGGATCTGAGCTAGCATTCAAATATGAAAATAATTAATAATAACAACAAAATTAAAATTTAGGCCATTACAACAACAGGTGAAATTGAAGTTCTTTGAGGAATTTCACCAAGCAAGACATAACTTGTTAGAAACTTAAAGATAGGCTTTGTCTATGTTCTACTGCAGTTTGTCCAACTACCATAACTAATGATAGCTTGTGTTGACTGCATGTTGTCTTCTTTAAAAACAAAATCTTCAGATCCAACGGCTCTGGTTGTTTTAAGAAATCTTTGACTTAATCATGCCATGTTTCCGTTGACCATTGTAATTATTCTTCATTCTCATCATGACTGTCCTCCCAAGCCTTTTGAGAACACAAGATTTTTAACAGCGCAATGGATCTATGAATAGAGTTAGACCCCATGCCTGTATCCGCGGGCCCGTGGATCCCCCTATTAATAAAATTTTACAAAATCTTATTTAACGGGTTGACGTAAAACTTAATTTCAATCCATGCATCCCCAACTTATTGATAAGGGCAATTTAGTAATCAAAACATGTCAAGTTGATCACAAATTGAAAATTTTCGATTTTACAAGCAAGGTCTCAATTTTAAGTATTAGGCCCAATATTGCATGAGTGTAGATATTTAGCACCAAATAACAATCACATAGTAAAATGTCATTAATGCCCTATAATCCTTCACATTATGTTATGCCCTAAAAGCAAGGTCAGCCTTTGAAGAGGACGAGTGTGGTGATTGGCTCGCCCCGACCTCCTCATAGTCTAACTTTTTTAAAAATACATACATATGTAAAAATTTTATTATTATTTTTATAATTAAAAAGTTACTATTGACGTTCTAAAAAAACTCTATTGATTTAGTGATAAAATGTTGTGTAGTAAATTGTTTATACACTTTTCAAATTAAATTTTATTTTATTTGCTTTAACAAGTGGTTCTTTCAACTTATTCTCTCCATTTTCACGATTTATCTTCTACCATTTTGTAAGTGTGGTTAGACTTTTTTTTTAAAAAAAAAAAAGTTATTAATTTCATTTGATTTCTATTATTTTAAAGATATTTTAAAAAGTTTTGATCATGTTATTATGCATCAATTAAGTAATTTTTTGTGTGTTTTGCATTGATCGTCACGTATGTTGATAAGGATTTATTCTTTCTTTCACGCATTTATAATTGAGGGGCCCCATATTATTATTTCGCCCCGGGCCCCTAAATACTTAAGATTGACCATGTGGCTAAAACTATAAGGGTAGCGCTATATGTTATTAGACTGAAGCCTTTTACTTATATTTTCATTAAAATTTTGGAAATATATGCATGGTACAAATTGAATTTAATATTAATGATACTTATATAATGAATGGGTCAGTGTCAAATTAAATATCTTTCTCTTAGAGCTCCTCACCTAATTACAATGGTACAGCTAGCCATTCTCCAAGCTTATTCAAACTAACATATATGTATTAAAGAAAAACAAGCATTCTTGAGTTACAAGAAAAAAAAATAAAAAATGAGGCTTGTCTAATAACACAGGTTGTGTTGCTTAAAAAAGTAATGCGTTTGAGTTTTCTAATTTTTCGAAACATATTTTCTTGTAGCTATGGTGTATTGGTTCTCTCTTGTGATCGAATAGTCAAAAGTAATCCTAATGGCAGTAATTATAATTAAAGTTGTAGATGACTTCAAATGTATACATTTTTAAAGGTCTTAAAAACATGGCATATATATAATTCAAGGAATGTGCCAGTGAATGTTTCTCAAATTAAATAGCAAGGCATCTCAATAATATTCCCAATATTATTAATGAACAATATATATTAAAGTAGCTAGTTAGTCTACCTCCCTTTCATGTGAGAGATGCCCTTTATGAGTTGTCAACCGATGGCCCTCCTTAATTTCCTAAAAAGTTTAATACAAGACATCTCTTCATCATATTATATTTTTATATCATTCAATTTATCTTATTTTGATCTCATGTTTGTCTATGGAATTCAAGATTCTTAACTTTGTAATATATACTTGCTTGCAACACCAAATGCTTTGATCTTAATTGTCAAAGGACCAAAGCAAAATCAAAAGTAAAGAAATTAAAATATATAGGTTCCTAGCTAGCCTCCTCAAGTTTCAAAGAAGATTCCACAAGTAAAGCATTAGAGAGAGATAATGTTTTGATTATTTATATATATAGTTTTACTATGGTGATTGAAATTAAAAATCACCATGAATGGTGATTTTAAAAAGTCACAATTGTAGAGATGTTTGGCTTGTAGTATATATTATATTTATATATATAGATATCTTAGTTGGTGAGAAATTAAAAACATTAATGAAGAGGAAAGCTTTAGAAAAAAATCCTCTAAATCTCACTTTATTGTTTAATTTGTTATCAATTAAATTACCAATTTATCCTTAATTTTTTATTTTTATTAATTCCATTTTCTTTTATATCGTTTTGAGATTCTATTATAATAGTGTAGATTTTCTTAATTTCATCTTAAATGGAGCATAAGAGGAGTTTAATTAGTATTAAAAATGAAGCGTGGTAACTTTAAATTTACATCATTTTGTTGTTAAATTTTGTATGATAGAAGGCTCAAATCCGAGTTTATGAGGTTTGAGTGTCGGGTTTAAGGTTTGAGAATAATTTTTTTTTTTTTTAAATGCCAAGATAAATTTGTCTTTTCCAATATTCAAATTAAAGAACCAATTGTATTATGTATAAGCTAAATTTTTATAAAATTAAGGAAGGAAATATGAAGGATTCCTGAATTTGATGAACTTTTTAGGGTCTACACATGATCTTCATATGAATCCCAGTGTACTCATTTGTGGGTAAGTTAATTAGTTGTACACACAAGGAAAAAAGAAGAATTTAAAGGGGTCCTTATACTTAATACGTATGACAGAGACTTCTGAAAGCAACCGTTAAAACACTGAAAATGAAATAAAATGGAGGCTACCTTATCTGAAAATCTTATATATATGAGGTATTTCTACCAGGGTAGTGCTAGATGGACTCAAAAAGTCCGGACTCAAACAACCAAAATGACATAAAAACCTTTAATTTAAATTTATTATTAGTGTTTGGGGTAGAGGGTAATTAAGTCTTTTAGGTATATTCTAACCATGGTCAAAAAGAAAAATTACCATGGTGATTGAAAAAAATCAATATGGATGATGATTTTAAACTTGGACCATTAGATTTAGATCTAATGATAAATATGTCTTCTTGAACTTGTGCACACATTTAAGAGCCATAAATGCAGTTTTCAAGTATCGGGCTTGATTAATGGTTAAGGTCGGGGGACTCAACCCTATTTAAGGTGAGGGTCGTTTCAACGCATTTATGTGTCCTTGCAGTTATATCTGTATAGTTTTTTAGTTAAAAATCCACATGCGAGCTTTATTTTATTTTATGGCTCTGTCGCTGTAATTATTTTATTTTCTGACTCAATAGAAACTGTAGAAATTCGACGAGGTAGGGGTAGACCAAAGTTAACATGGGATGCATTAATTAGGAGGGATTTGAATGGTTTGCAAAGCTCACCATCAATTGCATTTAATCGAGCACAACAGAAAAATTTGATCCATGTAGCCGACCCCAGTTAATTTGAGATTTAGGCTATGTTGTTGTTGTTGTTGTTGTCACTGTAATTACATTCACACTCGTCCCTTTAAATATTACACATTGAAATAACAAAAGGAATTTGATTCATTTGAGTGCATATTTAAATTCTTCAGTTAAACCAAGATGTATAATTACCCACCTAATTAATCTTAAGGAATAATTAAATAAATGGACAGTTTTTTAAGGTACCCTCCATTCACAACCAGGACATTAGTAGATATGGTTTCTCTATGGTAGGTATAATGAGTTGGTTATTGGTTGGTAGGTTTTGGGGTGACATGAACTAAGTGAACTTGACAACCCCATCCTTGTTGAGGTTGGAACCAGCTAATACTATTACAGCCACACTTGAGCTATCACTTGATTTATAAAATATATAAAATCTCATCTTAGCCTTATTTCATACATTTTCTTATGTATTAGTTAGTCTTAATTTTATTTTTAGTCGCAAATTGAATAATATTAAAGTCAGGCCTGACTTTAATTTCACTATTTTAAATTAATATTCAAACTCGACTTTTACTTGATTTTTTTTAGCTTCACCACTGCTCTAGTCCATGAAGGTTCAAAATACAAATACGAAGGTCACACCAGCGAGTACATACGCACCATTGAAATGAGCTATATATAATCTTGATAATTAATCAAAGTAAGTAATCTATCATAGAATACAAATCTTAAATTCTTTGTTAGATTTAACTAGAAAGCGCATATCATCAAGTGAGTCTTAATTAATATATATTTAGTGCAAAAACTTAATTAAGTAGATTTTTTTTTTGATGAAAAACTTAATTAAATAGATGATTAATGTGGAAATGTGGGAGGGGAGGAAGGTGAGAATTGTTGGTCTTGACCTTTGGGTGATGAAAGAGAGACACTAAAGTATGCAACTTGACTCCTGATGAGAAGTCTTATGAGCCCAATATCCACTAAAAACTAGAATAAACTTTATTCATATATGGTCCTAGCTAGATGCAAAGTTTGATGCTTTCAACAAAAAATTAAATTAGTCATGCATGTGTATACTAAAGATGTACAGCTAAATGTTTTCAATTTTTCACTATATATAAGTCTATAAGTAATATTAATTGATTTAATTAATAAAATAGTACTATATATAATACACTAAATTTTATATTACATAATAACTATACATGTGTGCGCACTCAAATATTTCAGTGTTCTATATATGTGCAATATCACATATCACATTTCCATTGAATGTTACCTTTTCAATTTGTTCATGATCACATCCCCACCTTAAAAATGTTCAATCACAATTTTTAAGGTAAACTAGTGTCTAATCATGGAATGCCAAATTTTCATTAAGTGTTTGCTAAATATATAGCTCTACAAAGCAACGTCTCAGATCAAATTAAAAAATAATTTATCAAATAAGAAAAATTACATACACTTTGATTCTTAAAATCTCAACCATTAGCTACTAAACATTTTTTTAAAAGAAAATATAAGTTAAATTTATCATTAATGGTTCGATACATGACCAGACATAGAATTAAAAAACAATTAATTTACTATTCATATTTGTTCAATAGAAATGTCATTAATTTGACTGTGAATATTGTGAAATTGAAAGAAATTGAAATAGTTTGACAATCAAAGACTGCTCTCTACAACATCGAAATACATTATAATATATAAACTCTCACTGAAACCACATATTAAATAACAAAACTTCTCAACATTAAATATTATTTGAATATAGTTTTTTTTTAAGTTAATATTATTGAATATTGTTGATTAAGCACCAACGTGGTTTTGGTTGTCTGCTAAAATTTCTTATGAGTCATTTCATATTTTAATTTGAATAATCGAGTCTAAGGATAGTAGTTTAGTAGATGGTCACATCACATGTTCCCTTCCCCAGCCCATTTATTTGAGTAAAATCCAGTGAGAGTCTTATTAAAACAAGGCACGCATTAAAACAATAAAGATTATTAAGGGCCAAAAGTGGCATTGAGAAGCAGAACCATAGCCTAATTAATAAGGTGCACAATATGAAGAGACAACTAGCTCCCATTCTTTTAGCTTTCTAAGAAATTTATATAGTAAGGTAATTGACTTTGATTTTTTTTTTTTAAAAATATGTATATTACAAGCATGAGGAGCAATCATGTCCCTCATGAGAGGCATTTCTAAGTTTATTTAAGTTGAAATGCTAGACCTAACGGGTCGTAGATTTATAGGAGACTCATATAATATAAGTGGGTCATAACAAATTTATAAAGCCTAATGACCCGTTCGGTTCATGGAATAATATGAGATAAGTTGTGGTATTAATAATACTAGTGTTTGGTTTGAGTTTTAAGCTGATGATGAGATTATTTTAACCCATATATAAGAGTGGGATAAAATAAAATCATGAAATGATTGGTATTATTTAATCTCATTGTTAGTGCATCCAACAATGACCAAATTACCCTCATATTATTAACAACCAAAACACAAAAAAAGAAGAAACACAAAGAACACAATTGTTGATGTTGAGAGAGAGAGAAGAGAGAGAGAGATAAAGAGAGAGATAGGAGTACCTGGGTTCGATTCTATTTGATGACTACAACGGAGCGAAGAAGATAAAGGACGAGAATGAATGAGAGGTGACGTGGAGAAGATAAGCACGAGATGAGAATGAAATGAATTTAGGGTTGGAATGAAGGTTTTTGTTGTTGATATAAGAGGGTAATTTTGTAATTTCACCTATTAATCACAACCTCTGTACCCCAACCAAACCACGTCCTTCAATTGGAACTAATATCCAAACCCATGTTATAATCCCAATATATAATAATCTCATGTTCATGGATTTATTTTACTTGCGAAGCGAACGGGTCATAAATGAGTATAGTAGACTTGACGAGCATAACAATCATGATATAATATAGTGTGTGTCACATTGAATATTCAAGTTGATAAAGGATGGCTTATAATAAGTTTGGTATGCATACTTTAAAAAAAAAAAAAAAAAAAAAAAAAAAAAAAAAAAAAAGTGTCAAATAAAAATAACTTCATGGTGCTGAGGCTAAAAAGCTATTTAAAAGATAATTTACCTAAAACAGGTTTGTGTTCCATTACCTACAAAGAATCTATGTCACCCATCCAATTCAAAATGTACATTACACTTAACAACAGATAAAGCTTTGATTACAAATTTGTTGAGGTGAGCAACATAGGTCATCAGACTTTTCCACTTAGCATAGTTGGTGAAATGCTTCCACAAAGCACATTAATTATTTTTTAAAAAGAAAAAAAAATGGCATATATACTGTTGAGATATATGTAGATCGAAAGTTAGTCTCGTATCGATTAAATAAGCAGTATATAAGTGATTATCACTCTCCTAATACTATCGAGTCATTTTGAGTTAAAACTCAAACTTAAGAGTTGAAAGTAGTTAAGTTTGAGACAATATTAATGCTGGCAGAGATCCACGAGCTCACTAATATAGTTTTTCATGGTAATAGAGCTCATCGTTCGAATGAAACTTGAGAGAAAAAATCCCTTGGATCATGATTTTCGATCCAAAGTAGAGTGTTGAGATGTGTGGACTTGCATGTGTATGCGGCGTGGCTTGAAAAATTTTACCTGTACTGAGTATTTCCAAAATTGAAAATATACTTTTCCTTGTTTTAAAAAAAAAAAAAAGAGATGCAAGTCTTATTGAAGTCGCTGTTAACTGTTTCCACACATATATCCTTAGTTGATTTGGAAAGGTGTTTTTTAATCATTTGGTTCAATTAAATTTTACATGTCTATTTAGCTTGCTTTGGGTACAATTTTTATTACTTTTATTTAAATATAACTAAGACCCTTGTTTTGATCGTATATGTATTATTATTATAAACATCTTAAATGTCCATATACTCAATGGTTTGGATTTAATTAGTATTCTAGTGTTTTTTACTCTTTATCTATATTCTTATATTACATTTTATTTACTTAACCAAAAAAAATTCTGTTGCAAAAAAAAAAATCAAATACACTGATAATTATTATTTTAGCTATATTTTAATTTTGGTAAACCATTGTCACTTACAACAATCAAGATTTAATATATAGTCGTTTGCCTAAGCCTAATTGAAGTTACAAATTCAAATATTTTTACTTTTTGAGAAATGATTCCTTTAAAATAATCAAAAATAATTTACGGAACACTTCTAAAAAATAAAAAATAAAACATACGGAACACTATAATATAAAAAATGTAGCTTTGTTTGATATCTTTTCCCTAAGTTTTACACTTTTACAATGAACTATTAACTTGCTTTTACGATGAACTATTAACTTTTAAAAAAAAAAAATGAACTATTAACTTTTTACTACAACTTTTTGTTTTGTTTTTGTTAAAAAATAAATAAAAATTTTATTAATTATTCATAACTCGATACATGACCAGACATATAATCAATTCTTCTAATAAAAATACATTGATTCGACAATCTAATTTATTTTTGTTAGTAATGGCCTAACATATGTCATTGTTTTACCAAACAATTTCCTAATATCCAACTCGAATTGATCATATTTTGATAGAATTATTCTTTTAATTTGTTATTGAGCATCACTAAGTGAATCAACGGCCAAGATCACTCAACAATACATATCAGTCGACACTTAAAATAACGCTTAGATCTAGTACCTGCCGATTAAGCTTAATGAGACAGCTCATAGTGATAGAAACACAGCCACAAACAACCAATCTGGTCCACCAATACTTCCTCGAGATCCGTGCCCACTTTTCACCATAAAAAATGTCATTACATTCTCTCAATATATTTCATTTCTTTTGTTCATCTCTCTCTCTCTCAACACCTTCACTACCATAGATGGGATTTCAAGTCCCTCTATAAATCTCTGTATATATATACACACTCTTCACATCAAATCTAAGATTTCCAAACCAATCTCTTTCTTTTGGTACTGAATTTCTCAATCTCAATTCATCAAATCCAATCCAATTGTTCTAGTTTGAACAGAACACCAAAAAAAAAAAAAAAAAAAGAGCTTCTTTGGTGGGGAGGATGAGCACACCACCCTCGGCAGATCTTGAAAAATTTTCTGAATTTCACATCTGATCGTCCAAATTGCTTTGATTCCTCATCTGGGTAGTCCCCAATCGGTGAGTTTTCTCCAATCTGGGATTTTTTTGTGCCTTTTTTGATGTTGTGTGTGTTGATTTCAGATTCTGATCTTCAGTGATTTTTTTTTAAAAAAAAAAATTTGGGTGTGATTTTCAGGAATTCTGGATTGTGGGTGGACTTGAGAATTGAAGATCCGATGTTCCTGAATTGAATTTGGGAATACCCATTTAGTGTTTGGCAAGATATCTTCAGTTTTTTGTGGGTATTTTCTCTAACAAGGTATGTGTTTTTTGATTTTTTTTTTCATCCACATTTAGATCTACTTGATTGGATTTTTTTGGGTGATTGGATTGCAAATCTAATTGGGTGACTTTGTTTGGATTGGTTGGATCTAGTCTGGATGTCAAAATTTTTGTTAAGCTTTGAATTGGGACTTAAATTTTGAATGAATTTATGTTCATTTGATTCCCAACTGTTTGTTTTACAATTGGAGTGGTTTTGTCACTTTTGTGAGTGATGTTTGATAGTTTAGTTTGATCAGATGATTTGATATGAATTTGTAGTTCATGGAATCGGATCTCGGTAAGCTATTCATTGGTGGTATTTCTTGGGACACAAATGAGGATCGGCTCAAGGACTATTTCCAAAATTTTGGGGAAGTGGTTGAAGCTGTGATCATGAAGGACAGGACCACGGGGCGAGCGCGTGGTTTTGGTTTCGTTGTCTTTGCGGACCCTGCAGTGGCGGAAAGAGTGGTTATGGAGAAGCATCAGATAGATGGTAGAACAGTAAGTAGTTTACTTACAATTCAATATTACTTTTACGAAGAAAATTACATTGAGCGTGCTAATTGAGATCAAAATGGGAATAGTAACATGAAATGCATTCAATGGGATGAAGATCAATCATCCCATTTATAATCGTAGGGATTAACTTTATTGTTTGCGGATGTGAAGCATGTTTGTCGATTCGTTTATTGTGGTTTTAGCTTTGATTTTGAAAGAATTGATATTGTCTCCTCTAAGCACCATCAATTGCACTAAACGAGCACAATGAAAGAGTTTGATCCATATAGCCGACCAGACTAATTTGGGATTGAGGCTTTGTTGTTGCTGTTTATATTGTCTCCTCTATTTGGCATTGAGAATTAGATGAATATGTAGTTTTGCATTTTCATTTTTTTCCTCGAATTTCCAGGTTGAGGCTAAGAAGGCTGTTCCCAGGGATGATCAACACATTTTGAATAGAAACAGTAGTAGCATTCATGGATCACCAGGTCCTAGTCGCACAAAAAAGATTTTTGTAGGAGGTTTAGCATCCACTGTAACTGAGAGTGAGTTTAAGAGGTACTTTGATCAGTTTGGGACGATCACGGATGTAGTGGTAATGTATGATCACAATACTCAAAGACCTAGAGGCTTTGGATTCATTACTTATGATTCGGAAGATGCAGTGGAGAAGGTGTTGCTGAAAACCTTCCATGAACTTAATGGAAAAATGGTCGAAGTTAAACGGGCTGTTCCAAAGGAACTCTCCCCTGGACCCAGCCGCAGTCCACTAGGTGGGTACAACTATGGCATGAGTAGGGTCAATAGCTTCCTTAATGGCTACACTCATGGATTCAATCCGAATTCCCCTACTGGCTATGGTGTTCGAATGGATGGTAGGTTCAGTCCAGTTCCTGCTAGTCGGACTGGGTTTCCTCCATTTGGCCCTGCAGGTTATGGAATGGGCGTCAATTTTGAGCCAAGCTTGAGCCCGAGTTATGGGGGTACTGCAAACTTTAGTGGTAATCTTGGGTTCGGTCGTGGTCTGAACCCTTATTATGGTGGAAATTCAAGCAGGTATAGTAATTCTATTGGTTTTGGTGGAGGTAATGGAGGAAGTAATTCTGTTTTAAGCTCTGTGGCTCGTAACGTTTGGGGTAATGGTGGTCTGAATTATTCTTCTACCGCTGCAAACTCTAATGCTTTTATTGGCTCTGGAAGTGGAAGTATTGGAGGAAGTTCATTCGGCAATAATGGAGCTAATTGGGGGTCCTCTCTTTCAGCTCAAAGTGGGGGGAGTGGCTCCGGCTACAACAATGCAAATCTTGTTTATGGTAGTGGGGATGGAAATTATGGGCTAAGTAGTGGTGGTGGTGGGTATGGTAGAAACAGTGGAACTGCAGTGGCACCATCGTCATCATTTTCCGCATCAAGTGGTAATTATGATGGAGGATATAACGAGCTTTATGGTAGTAGCTCCGTTTATGGAGACCCCACCTGGCGATCTGGTTCTTCAGAGCTTGACGAGTCTGGCTCTTTTGGTTATGGTCTTGGTAATCCGTCTTCAGATGTCACTGCTAGAAGTTCCACAGCTTATGGAGGTTATAACGTAGCAAATAGACAATCAAATAGAGGTAAGAGGCTTCCTTTGCTCCATTGTGTTTTTTTTTTTTTTCCAATTGAAGTTAGAATTTGTAGTGGCAACCATTGGTTATGGATCACTGTTTGCATAATTTCCTTCTAGTTCCCAGCTTACCAGCATCACACATCGTCATTTGCTTAACTAACCAATTGAACGTTCCTCTCGTATCATGTGTAAACAAATTCCATTCGAATATTTGATTGTAATTGTCCAGATACTGTTGACTTGCTCTTTTGTTTTCTTGATCGGACGTAAACTATTGAATTTGAATATTTATCTGCTAAGGAGTCAAAAAGATCCAGTAACATGTGCAGTCGATGTACTGTAAACTTTGCCTGTGTAAATTTATGAAACACTTCTAGTCCGTGGAGCATAAACTTTTCTTACGGGCGTGAATGGCATGCATCTCTTGTATTGCCAGACTCCAGTGCAGTCAAGCTAGGACGGCCGCCTGCCATGTAGTAAATGAACTATGTCTCATCTTTTCTTTTTAAAAACGAAGATACTTTGCTTAATGACTTCATTCCTATTGCATTGTAATGGATTCGTGAATTTCTTAGTTTGCTTATTGTATTGGGACTATAAGTTCACCTTGGTTGCAACATACAACACATGATTTTCTCTTTCAGGTTGATTGTGACCGTCGTACGAGGACCATTTGGTCAGTATACTTGATAGTCTATAACAAATAGTAAAAATTAAGGAGTAAAGGAAAATGATAGTATCAATCTTTTATTGATCAGTCTTCTCTATTTGCTGCTTGGGCTTTGATTTCATCAATCTTGTATCACAAAATTATCTGACGACCGCCTAAAAGTTTTTTTTTTTTTTTTTTTTTTTTTTTTTATCTCGCTTGGTTTCAGGAATTGCTGCCTAGGAGGATCATTATTTGGATTTCAGAAGTAGGTCAAGAAAATCCGGTTAATCAGGTGAATGACTGTGAATTCCATACATCTCCCTCATTAATACGTAGAAAATTGATTATCTAGCACTAACCGGAGTGCCTGTTTTGGAGGATTCAAGTTTTCATAATTACAAAGGATTTTGTGTACGGTTTGAGACCGAGTTTTTAGCTTAGATTTCCTCTTTGGAGTTTATTGAGATGTAAAATCAGATTGCGGCGTATATTCAAGAATTGCATCCAATTTGTGAATCGTTGGTATCTGGTGATTCGGCGATGCATCAGAAACAGACTGTCATTTTTATTTTTTCTTCCTTTTTTTTGTTGTAAGCTCTTTGGCGAAGTTGCTGCTTGTTTTCAGGTACATTTGCTTCTGCTTCGGGTTTGTTTTTCGTCAGATTGTATCACAGTCTTTGTTTGATTTACTAGTGTGAAACTTTCGCGGGATACCCAACTGGGGTTCCCCTAAGAATAAGTTACTAAATATCTGATTCATTCTCTATGAACAACTTTTCTTGAACTTCGTTTGTGGAATGCATGTGTTGCTTGATAGATAGATAAATTTTATTCTTCTTTTCAGTACTCTCTCTCTCTCGCTCTCTCTCTCTCTCTCTCTCTCTCTCGCTCTCGCTCTCTTTTCTGCTTAGGCTTTGAGAAGTCATTGTTAATACAACTAGATCAAAAAAGGTCCATGAATGAAACATTTCCCTTGATCTTCCCATGCCATCTTTCGACGCCATTTTGTTTTTTTTATCGAACTGTATACTTGTTGGTGAGAAAATGGGATTTTCTTCTGACATTTGATCTGTCAAGTTTACAAATTTGCAGTGCACTTTCAAGATGAGATTTTGATTACATGTTTGTGGTTCATGTATCTTATGTGTGTGGTTATGAGCTCTTATCCATACTTGGCATAAGAGATATGTTTTTTTTTTCTTGCATGCAAGTGCTTTCATCAGATTTTATCTTCACAGAGTTGTTGTTCTTCTACCTTTAGAGCATCACAGCAGGAACAATATCCAAGTGGTCCCTTTCTAGGCTTCACATCAGTCCTTGTGAATGAGGGGTCATGCCATTCCTCATTGATTGTGGAACCGATTTATGGCATTTATGAGCAGTCTCTCTGGCTGTGTATTATCTTTTTATTTTTCTAGGCTTCTTCTCCTGGATCTGTAGAGTACACAGTTCTTAGCCAACCAGGACCCAGGCATGGACCTACTGATAATGCCTACATGCATCATCAATGCTCCCATTTGTTTGAGCCCTGGTTTGTCATTCCCTATATCTTGTCTACTCATTGTAAGCCATGGAAACTCACATCCCTTTGGTTGGCATTGATTAGGTCCTAGGCATTGGAAGGATTTTTTTTTTTTTTATTATTTACTTGTGTTAGGAATGCAATCCCACCTAAGTTAAGAGTGATTTCATAATGAATAAATAATTATGGAACTCTCCTTGAATAGTATCGATGCCTTCTAGAGTAAAATTTTACACCTTTGTGTTGATAAGAGTTAAGTTGAGGACCATATCAATATTATGGGCGCCCTAGCTAGTGTTTAAGTAGTCAAACCATTTTTCTCTCGTGGTTGTGTCTTTGTGCAGTGAAGAAAATAGACAAAATAATAGTTTTTAAAATCATGTTTTTTAAGAAACTGATTAGACCTTAAAAATACTTTGACAAAAAAGCCTAGAAAATAACGAAATAATTTTTAAAAAAATAATTTTAAAAAATCATGCTTGTTAAGAAACCTGATGAAGACAATCTTAAGCTCTAAATTTATTGAGTAGTAGCTCAATTGATTAACATGTAGTCACTTATGTATGAAGTCGAAAGTTCAAGTCTCTTTCTATCTATAAATTTAAGAGTTAATAAATTGGTTTCTTATAAAAAATGTTAATTATTTCTAAATTTATATTCTTATATTTTAATATTTTGTGCATATCATCTAAGAAAAATAGGATAGGTGCAGTTGAAAGTAATTGAAATGTACTTGGTGACCAAAAATGGTCATGAAATTAAAGCCCATCGTCCAAACTGCAAATATGTTGATTTCGACGCAAATATGTTGATTTCTCTCAAATTATGAAATTGAAACGCTTGACTAACACTCATGATTATTAGAGAAAAAATAAAAAACAAACAAACAATAATATGATAGGCTTGGGCTCCTACCAACTGTTTTTTGATAATATGAAAATTATTAAATATGCTTTAATTCGAGTCTACTCACAAATGAAAATTATGAAATATTGGGTATGGAATCCCAAAAACCTTTGAGAGAGAGCTTTGTCACCACTTAGTGATCCTACTACCCAGCTCAAGTCGGATTAATTTGAGTTCATTAAGCTTCGGATATCGAGTGGCTTAGACCAAAGAAAAAAAAAAAGAAAATTATGAAATAATATGTTGTTCCACAAAGATAGAACTACTAGACCCACGTGGGAATTTTTGATAACCAACACAAGGACCATGTTGATTACAACTTGTAATGCATTGTGCTTTTGAAATTTTAAAGAGGCGCCACTAAAGTCAGAGAAGTGTTGATAGTGAGCAGAAACAAAGCTACACATTTACTGCATAAGCTGTACAGAAAAAACAAGAAGAAAGAGAGGAAGTGAAAGCCGGCCGGGCTAACTAATCCAGACTAACCTTCCGTTAAAAATATCGTTAGATACTCTTCGAATCGCGCAGTTTTGACTCAGCTCACATTTTCAAAGGTCTACACAAACATAGATATTGATTGTTTACAACAAAATGAAATCTACAATCCAAGCCAAGAAATTCAACTAATCAAACACACACCCTTAAAACTAGGCCATTTTGTCTCCCACAGACAGCACTCACCCTTTATTGGATTCTCTAATCTTTCCAATGTGAAAAAGAAAACACAAGTGAAGAATTTCTCACACTGACACCCCAAAAGTTGAAAAAGAAACATTTCTACTTTCTCACTCTCTCCCAAACAACACCACACCCCAAGTTTTCACCAAGTACACTACTCACTCCACAAAACCAATTTCTAATCTAATCAATCAAAAACCCATCTACCCTTCTTAATTTGGTCCCCACTAAATCACATCAGATTGTCCATATTGTCTGATCAACTAGCCATTGATCACTTTTTGATTATGGTATCCAAGTAAACCTGACTATTCCCACGAGGCTCTAGTACAATCACTTCTTGAAACGGCGCCTAACCTAGATCAATCAGTTCAAGTAGTTCAATTGTTAGAAGATATGAAGGGTTAGACAAGGTGATCAAAAGCTGTACCTTGAGAGAGAAGTCTTGGAGGATCTCACATGCATACTTGAAAGTCTCAAATAAGAAGCAAAGCATCTCCTTAGTGAGGCCAAGTTGTTGCTTTGTTCAGGTACCACTGTCAAATGAGAAACAAGTGAACATTTTTTAAAGCTTCCATTGTTGAAGAGCCAGATGTTTTTGCTTTCTTAGTTTCAGTAATGGCGTCGAAGCCGAACATCAAAGATCTAGAATGGGCACTGCAAGCGATCAACTCTGCGAGCATTAGCCTTCACAGCATTTCCTTCTTTCTCACTCAGCCAATTTCAAGTTGCTATCAAGAGACAGAGAATTCGATAAACATAAACGTCTCGACGGACGAAGAAAGCCTTCGGCGTTTCTCTCAGCTTCTGAAGGCAATTGGAGAATCAAACAGCAGACAACCATCACTGAGGAACTTGGATTTTCAAAGAGTTTCATGGGACTTGCAGCAACTTAAGTGTCTACATGAGTTGCTTCAAATGAACTTCAACATCAAGCAAGTAGTATTCCAGAGAAACCGATTCGGCGCAGACGGATTACTGGAGCTCTCGGAAATGCTGAAGACGAATGCAGGACTAAAAGAAGTCATATTTTCCGAGTCGCAAATAGGGCCTTATGGAGCTGGATTGCTTGCTTCATCTTTAAGGTTAATGAGACATTGGAGGAGTTGCAGATATGGGAGGACTCAATTGGGTCAAGAGGAGCTGAAGAGCTCTCGAAAATGATCGAGGTGAACTCGACTTTGAAGCTGTTGATAATTCTTGATTCGCATTCGATCACTGCAACGCCTCTCATTTCCGCAGTTTTAGCTAGGAGCCGGACCATGGAAGTTCATGTTTGGACAGGAGCGAATGGCGATAAAAGCTCCAAAGTGGTTGAATTTGTACCAGAGAGCAGCACACTTAGAATATACCGAACCGATCTTCCGGGTTCCTGCAGGATTGCTTGCGCTTTAGGTTGGAATTCAACGGTTAGAACGCTAGATATGACTGGAGTTCGGCTCAAGTCTAGGTGGGCGAAGGAGTTCCGGGGCGTTCTAGAGCAGAACCGGAGCCTCAAAGAGGTGAACTTATCGAAATGCTGCCTCAAAGACAAGGCCGTCATCTATGTCGCAGCCGGGCTCTTCAAGAATCAATGCCTGGAAAGCTTATACCTCGACGGAAACTGGTTTAGTGGAGTAGGCGTTGAGCATTTGCTTTGCCCGCTAACCCGGTTTTCCAATCTGCAGAATCAAGCAAACACAACTCTTAAGTCTATAACTTTCGGCGGAAAAAGAACAAAGATTGTAAGAGATGGCATTACCGCTATTTTGCAGATGTTGTCGTCGAACCAAAGCCTCGTTAACTTGGGAATACTTGATGATTCAAGCTTGAGACAAGAAGATATCATCAGATTATTCAAAAGCCTGGAGAGGAACACCACTTTGAGATACTTATGTCTTAGAGGCTGTAAAGGGGTTGAAGGAGATGCAGTGCTGCAGACGATAATGGAAACACTTCAAGTCAATCCCTGGATCGAAGACATTGATCTATCAAAAACACCGTTAAATGACGCAGGGAAGACTGAAGGGATATATCAGAAGCTAGGCCAGAATGGAAGAAATGTACCTGAAATGGACTTGCTCAAGGACATGGCACTGACAATGCCGAAGAGTTGCAGAGTTTTCCTTCTTGGCCAAGAATTTGCAGGTAAAGGAACGATAAGTTTCGATACATTTCTCGTGTTCTAATCATCGTCCGAGAAAATAACATCGAACATAAAGTTTTGATGAGCGTAAATTTGTAGGTAAAACCACATTGTCCAATACCATATCACAGAATTGTTCTTCTTCAAAGGTTCCATACTTGGATCATGTCAAAACTCTAATAATCCCAGTTGAGCAAGTTGTGAGGGCAGAAGGAATCAAGATCAAGACAATCAGAGATGACAATACAAAGATTTCAATCTGGGATCTCGCTGGCCAACACGAATTCTATTCTCTCCATGAGCTTATGTTTCCGGGGCAAGGAAGCGCGTGTTTCTTCCTCATTGTGTCGAGTTTGTTCAGGAAGCCTCACAATCGGGAACAGAAGACCCCGACGGAGATGGAAGAAGACCTTCTATACTGGCTCAGGTTTATTGTCTCCAACTCGAGAAGAGCTACAGGTCTGCAGAGTGTTCTACCAAAGGTAACACTAGTGCTAACTCATTTCGACAAAGTTACACAATCACCCGAAAATATGCAGGTAATTGCTCGCACGATACAGAAACTGCGAGAGAGATTCCATGGATATGTTGAGTTCTATCAAACTGTGTTCACAGTTGATGCGAGGTCATCGGGGTCAGTTAGCAGACTAGCGCACCACCTTCGGGCAACTAGCAAGACAATTCTCGAAAGGGTGCCTCGAGTGTATGAACTCTGCGATGACTTGGTAAATATGCTATCAGAATGGAGGACACAGAACGACGACAGGCCAGCAATGAAATGGAAGGAGTTCTGCGAGCTCTGTCAGATCAAAGTTCCGGCTTTGAGAATTCAATCGAGACATGACAATCCAGAGAAGGTGGAAATGAGAAGACGGGCAATCTCGAATTCTCTTCATCACATAGGAGAGGTGATATTTTTTCAAGATCTTGGGATTTTGATCCTAGACTGTGAGTGGTTTTGTGGTGAAGTGCTTGGGCAATTGGTGAAGCTAGAGAGAAGGCAAAGTTCAGTAGAGAACAATGGTGGTTTCTTAAGCAGGAAAGAACTCGAAAAGATTCTCAAAGGGAGTCTGCAGAGTCAAATTCCGGGCATGGGCTCGAAAGTTTTCGAGAATTTGGAGCCTAGTGATCTAGTGAAGATGATGCTAAAGATGGAGCTATGCTATGAGCAAGAACCCGGTGATCCGAACTCTCTACTTCTGATACCTTCGCTTCTTCAAGAGGGAAGAGGAAGATCGCAGAAATGGAAGATGATCGCTCCAGGGTCTAGTTACGCCGGAAGGCATCTAGAGTGCGACGATTCGAGCCACACGTTTCTCACCCCGGGCTTCTTTCCTAGGTTGCAGGTATTGTTCATCATCACTTCTTTCGCAACATTTTCTTTATCATCATTTCCACTCCAAAGTCTTGGTAAGGTAATCTATAAAAAGTGATCTGTTTGGATGTATAGGTCAATCTCCATAACAAAATCTTTCATTCAAGAAGCAATCATGGAGCAACTTATAGTCTTGAGAAGTACCTAATCACCCTATCTATCAATGGAATCAACGTAAGGGTGGAGCTAGGAGGGCAGTTAGGTTACTACATCGACGTCCTCGCATGTTCAACAAACAGCCTGACCGAAACTCTAAGACTCTTCCATCAACTCATAATCCCAACAATCCAAACCCTATGCCATGGAGTCACCTTGAGAGAAAGCATTCTCCGTCCGGAATGCGTTAAGAATCTAACACCTCCCCGGTATCGAAGAACACAACATGTAGCTCTACAGCAACTCAAACAAGCAGTACTGTCAGTTCCTGCAGATAGTATGTATGACTATCAACATACTTGGAGTGCAGTAAATGATGAAGGCAGGATGGTTTTACAGGCCGGGTTTGATTTGGCGAGAGATCTACTCTCGGATGATGACTTTAGGGAAGTACTGCATCGACGATATAACGACCTCTACCATCTTGCAGTGGAGCTAGCAGTGCCGCTTGACAACAACCAAGAGAGCCCAGACCAACTCTCAGTGAACCAAGATGAACTCGACGGCACAGTTGAACCTACTTTCGACGGCCTAGCAAAGGGAGTGGAAGCAGTGTTGAAGAGGTTGAAGATCATAGAACAAGAAATCAGGGACTTGAAGCAAGAGATACAAGGGCTTCGATATTACGAGCACAGATTACTGACTGAGCTTCATCATAAAGTGAACTACATGGTGAACTACACTGTTCTAATCGAAGAACGAAAAGTACCCAACATGTTCTACTTCGTTCGAACAGAAAACTACTCGAGGAAATTGGTCACCAACATAATTTCCGGCATGACAGCACTCCGAATGCACATGTTATGCGAGTACAGAAGAGAAATGCATGTAGTTGAAGATCAGATAGGGTGTGAACTAATGCAAGTAGATAACATGGCAGTGAAGAGTCTAGTTCCCTACATGACAAAGTTCATGAAACTGTTGACGTTCGCGCTAAAGATAGGAGTACATGTCGCGGCTGGAATGGGAGAGATGATACCAGATTTGACCAGAGAAGTCGCCCATTTGGTTGATTCTTCTCTAATTACTGGAGCAGCCGGAGCTATGGCCGCAGGGGCTCTAGGAGTGGCAGCCATAGGGAATAGAAGCAGATCTACGGCGAACTCAAGGATATACAGCAAGATTTGAGACCTGCTCATCAATGGCTGGTGGATTTCTTGAAGGATCGAGAGTGCGCAACAGGAAAAGACATAGCAGAGAAATTTGGCTTGTGGAGAGTGAGGTACAGGGATACAGGACAGGTTGGATGGATCTGCAGAAGGCACATACATACTAGAGCAAATGAAGTAATGCAATTACCGATCTAAGACACTATGTATCAGTTCTAAATCAATGTAAGAGGCGCCGAGGAGGGAGAATGTAACACAACATTGAGTAAGCATAAGTAAACATAATAATTGATATAAGCAAGAATGGTTTATCCAAAAATTATCGCTAATCACGCATACAAATATGAAGTAAAGTAGGAATAAAGAAAAGCGAAATTCAAAACCATCAAGCAGTATGTAAAGATATCAATTAAAGCATCTACAAATCTCAAAAGGTAATACGACGATTACTTGCCGTTAGGTTCCTCTAATTCATCTCTGAACTAGCTTGTTATATTCGTAATGAAATCATTTTATGAATTTTCAGACAAGTAGACATAGAGTGCATTGCAGAAAAAAAAAAAACAAAACAAAACAGTGATAGAGAACAGAACTAAAGAAAGAGATATATTATAGCATACATACTAACAGGAGTTGTAGTATAACAAAGATGGTGTTGTAACAACATAGAGTCATTGAACCATCCATGATATATAGTCTGACATACAAAAGAAAATAGAAACAACCAATCCAAAAGCGCGAACGACAACTACTATTAGTGTCAATTCTAAATTCTAGTCACCTTAGTTCCTTGAACATGTCAATCAAGAACTTCAGAAGAAAGCCCTACTCCCATAGAACACTTTGGAGCCTGTTGATTTCGACGCCTCCAGCTTTGGACCTGAATTCAGACTGCCGTTCCCATTATTCGCAGATCCGTTTTCGATATCCATTGGAAGTTTCATCTTCGCCAATGACTCGGTGAATTGCTGCATGCTTTTCGTGTACATGTCTACAATATCTTGCTGCACAACCGTCTGCTCGGGAAGTTCAATGCTCACTCCAATAACAGAATCCCCGAGTTTCTTCTTTGGCGCCTCGCCAGTAGTTGAATGATTCTCGTCCTTTTTGATTTCGTCGTGATTGTCTTTTGGTGATGAAAACGGCTCATGATTTGGAGCCTGAGAAGTAGCTCCCGGAGTGTCACAAAAGGATGGAGAGCTAGCGGGAGCCGACGCCAATGGAGACCCATTGGTGGAGACACTACTCGCGGGCGTATCATTCATTGGTTTTGGTACTTGGACCGAGTTTACACTCGCCTCCGCGAAGCTCTCCACAAGATTAACACCTGAGCTTTGATGATTGTCATCAGTCTCCAAAGTGCCCAAGCCCTCAGAACTCTGGGACTCCATAGAATCACATGGTATCCCAAAATACTGGGAAACCATAATTTGGTTTTCATTCACAATGTTAGGATCAGGAAACTCAATCTTCTCAAGCGAATCCGAAATTCCCGAATCACGAACTTCCGAGCTTTCAACCAGCGATGCCCGAGGAGTTGGAATCGCCATCACTTCCGGCGAAGCCCCAATGTAGGTAAGCGAAAGCTGAACAAACCCCGCCGGAGAGTGGAAAAGATCGGTCGACGAAAGAGAGAACTCTTGTGCAATGCTTCCATTTCCAATAACAATCTCAGACAAGGGAACCAATGCAAAACCAAGCAATTGGTCTTCAAGATAATTCCTCACCCTACTCAACATCCATATCTCACACTTAAGCGAGGCATCGATAGTCTTAACGTCGAATCGGATATTCTCATTGAACACTGGATTCTTACCACCACCATTGATGATCTTAGTGGAGACAGCAGATTGAGGACTACTAGTCAAGCAAAGCTTAGCATAAACATCTTGCTTATGGTATATGCAGATGTTGTGAATGTCCCTAGCTTGGTGTATGTAAACCTCAAGAACACCAATTGAACCCTCTTGTGAGTTCTCTACCACAGATTCCTTTCTTTGATACTCAACTTCATAGCCAGAATCCCGGCCTAGGTCGCCGGCTTTCGGCGTCTCAGACCCCGAAACCGCCACCGACAAGTTCTTGAATGATGAAACAACTGACTGTTGAGAGTCCATTTTTGGCACAAAAGATGATATCTTTGAACTTTGAATTACAACACCAACACCAACACCAACAACAACAACAACAACAACAACAATAACCACCAAGTACAAAGAAAGCAAGCAAGTAATTAAGCACAATTTGGATTAGAAGATCAAGTACTGTAAATTTACAAACCACAAAGCAAAACCCTAATTTGCATACTCTTTCACAAGTCACAATAAAAGCAACTAAAACCAAAGAAATCAAAGCACCCAAAACCCAGAACACTACAACAAGCACTCCTGACTTGAAAACAAAACAAAACAACAAACACCTAGAATTCCCTTCAAAGCAGAACCCACAAAGATTGAAACTTTAACACAAAACAATAGAATCTGAAAAAGCTAGCACAAGAAGAATCCGAGGCGAGGCAGAAGAAAACAACACAAAAGTTGACTTACCCAGATTGAGATTTCCTCCAAAAACCTCAACTTTAATGGATTTAAAGAGCACGGACCCAAAAACACCACAAGAATCCAAAGGAGCACAACAGAGCAAAACAGGGGAGGAAAGGGGGAAAAAGCACAGAAACCTAGAAAGACTGAATGAAAAGAAAATCAACGCAAAACCCACGAAGCACGGATCACAAGTAAGAGATGGAAACACAAATTGATGAAAGTGGATAGCGATTGAGAGAGAATTTTGAGAGAGATGTGTGTGTGTGTGTGTGTGTGTGTGCTCTGTTTGCCCTGTTTTTTTTTTTTTATTGCTTTTTTTTACAAGTCAAAGAGAGTGTTTGTTGGTGGTGGGGTGGTGGCTCTTATCCAGAGACGTGAGAGGCCTCTGGAGCTTCGAAGACTGAGAATTCGTTAATGGAGGAAGAGTTGTGTTGTGTTGTGTTGTGTTGTGTTTGTTGGTTCCGGAACAAGTAAGGCCTGATTTGGGAGCTTTTTCAATCTGGTTCTAGGATCGTTCAAGTTATCCCGATCAGGAATATGTCTGTCCCGACTCCGGATGTCCAAACAGGCCCCTCTGATTGTCCTTGGATCACGGGGGACGTCATCATCCTTGTAAAACACTTGAAATTTTTTCTGACTTTTTGTTGTAGTTTTAAAAAAATTGTTGCAAAAAATGATTTTTTGTTAAAAAATTTTGCAAAAAATGATTTTTTTATAGTTTTCTAGGGTAATGATTTTTTTTTTTTTTTTTTGTTTTTGTTATAGTTTTAAACACTTAAACGCGCACCGAAAGGCACATCAGCCTCACAAGTTATTCAAGCGATTCATGCGCACTCAAGTTACGTAACATGTGTGTATTGCACAAGAATATATGCGAGAACACATCCCAAAGTGCGTACATATAGGATTATTTAGCATACGGCGCTCAAGGCACTCGATGATGCGCGTTAATCACTATCTTTTTAAAAAAAATCTTGAGAGCATACCATCTTTTATTTTTATTCATTACGTGAAACTACTTAGAACTCAAATCCATAATACACTATTATTTCTGATGAGGCACAGCTAGTTGTGATGATGGCTTTTATTAAATTTTTTTCAGCAACAATTTTTATCAATAACTTGTCGATGTTGTAATAACTAATAACATAGCTTCTTTTCGACACTTATTTTTTTAAAAATTAATTTTTATTCATAGCTCAACAACATTGCGACAATTAATAGTATGTAGTTGTAAAATGCTTACTCTTTTTCTTTTATTGGTAAAACATCTACTCATTGGCTTCAAAAAAAACAATTGAAGCATTGAAATTCCAATAAAATGTGGATATGATGTTAGGGAGCTAGCTAGGAAACATATGTGAAAAAAAATACAATTGAAGCATGGATTATGTATTTTTATCCAATAGTAAAAAATGTGGATATCCAAATAGATTTTTTGAAATGAAAAATTGATAATGGGGGAGGTAGCTACCCCTTAAAAACATATGTGAAAATGAAAAATGATTTTATTTAGAAGATCAATGTTTGAAAAACATTGGTATCAAACATATAATTGGTACGTGTGTTAAAGTATCATTTTCCTCACAAATCACTCCTACTCCTCCTTGATTCCCGGTAGTCTCACTAAACACTATTTAATTTGCATGAAACTTTGAATATTGAAGCAAATTAATGCCTTTCAAAGTAACTCGAGTCAATGAGACTCATGTAATTGGAATGTTAACTCGAGTCAATGTGTTACCTTAAAGTTGAATTATCAAAACTCGGTTTGGGTGCCACAACGATAAAAGCGAATGCGAGATTGTGTGAGTAAGCACATGCACGACCTTGATTTTGATTTTTTGGTGTGGGAAGATTGTTCGGATCACTAGAGTACGCTCAAGCCAATTGCACCAAGGCCTCGTGAGAATAATCAAGCTCACTTGAAAGCTCACGAATATCAAAAAAAAATTGAATTATCGAGATTATATAGATGAAAAATGCTCGGGTAAATCTAGTTTAAGCACTGTCGACTTTGGGCAATGACTCAGTCGGTTGTCGTGATTGATATAATATTCTTGCTCACGATATATCGTGGATGACTCACTGATTTGATATAGAGTTTATTGAGTATGAGGCCGGGAGTTCGAATCTCAGTGGCAATTTGAGGTTCCTTTCTTATCAAAAAAAATATATTCTTACCTACAATCTTCATTGATTTACAGTTTTTTTCAAGATAAAAATTAAGAAGAAACATATATATTGCAATATAATCACTAATTAACTTCATATATAGTTGGTACCATGGTCCTCGTGATCACGATTTTGCTTTTTCATTGCTGCAATTTGATATAGTCAATTAAGGGAACGTGGTGCTGAAATTGGTGGCATACAAATATATACAGTTGAATGATAATCATTAAATCATTTCAAGAATCTTATCTCAATTGATTGAGCTAAAGCTACTAAAACACTCTTACACTAGAACATTTTTAATTTTTAATAGAGATTTTAAAACTCTTATTAAATAAAGTGTTATTAAATATCATGTGAGAATGTGTTATGTTTTAATTTTTAATACATGTATTATATAGAGGTTTCTAAAAGGGTAATGCTAGATGGACTCAAAAAGTCCGGACTCAAACAATCAAAAAGACATAAAGACCCTTAATTTAAATTTATTATTTCTTTTACTTAAGTAGATATTTTAAATTGTTAACAAAAAAATCTTTGGGTCCGGACTCAAAGAGTCCAAACAGATTTTTTGTTTCTATCAATTAAGTGTTATTTAATAACACCTCATTTAATAAGGGTTTCAAAACCTCTATTAAAGACTAAAATTGTTATAGTGTTAATCGAATCAAAATGTCACTCTTTTAGGACATATGTTTTGTTGTTATCCTCTAGCTATCCATCGTTACATTTATACAACTTTTTAAAGCATTAGACAAAATTTCATATTAATTGGTAGCTCATTTATTTGGTACCAAATTTAAAAGTAAGAAGTCATTGATTCGAATCTCAAGTGGGGTAAATTATTTTTTTCTTATAAAAAAACACAAGTCCACAATATTAAACAGCTTTAGCTAATAACATGGCTCGAACAATGACTCTTGAGACTTGATTTGGGTTCTTCAACTTATTACAACAATCACACCTTAATAATTAAGACAACAATGTAATAAAATCGGCTAGTTCAAAAAAACATTTAAAACATAACTACCTATAAACCCCCTATAATAGATCGAAAAGAGGGATTGTAAGTACAAAGATACTATTCATCATATATAAACATCAAACAAAATTAAAGAAATGATGTTTTTTCTTATTTTTGGATAAGAAACCAACATAATAAATTAAGACTCTAGATTGAAATGTAAGTAAAAAATGATCTCGTTGTTGTTTTTTTGACAAAAAAAAAACAACTTTTACCCCTACTGAGATTTGAACTCATGACTTTTTTAATTCTAAATTTTATATCAAATTATTGAATCAATCAATTGATTGATGCCCGATGTTGTTTTTTTGCAAATGACGCTTTACTATCTCTAATTAGATGCTTTGACAAATTAAAACAATTAAATACAAAAAATTAGCTAGTTTAATTACTTTTTTCTCTCTTTGTCTTTAGCTTTTTTTGTTTTCATTAATTGTCTATAGGTTTGAAAAGACACGGATTGATCTTGTTTCTTTTGTCGATTTAACAATGGAAAGGAAGAAAATAATACGAAGAAAAGTCCTAAATTAAGACCCACATAAGTTACTTTTGTAATATGAAAGCACTCATATAAAGCTAGCTTCTCAAACCATCTTTTAATATACTATATATTTTTATCATTCAAATCCAAATAGTCCAAGCAGTACCAATCATGGTGGGGTCGGTGGCTGCTCAGTTCAAATCACTTGATGGACCCATTTATCATTCAAAGTGAGCTGCCCTTGTTTTGGTGCTTTTTGAGATGCTTAGACCGAAAATAATAGTCTCTATATTAAATAAATAAAATTTTATGAAAAAATATATAAGTGATTATTTTTCCTTAATTAGTATTGAGAGTTTTTGAAATAAAACTCATACTAATGAGTTAAAATTATCATGTTGCATGTTTACGTATTATAAATTTTCATTCTTTATCAAAAAAAAGAAAAAAGGTGGATCGAGTCGAACTCGCAACTTTTTCAAATCTAATCTTTTAGCAAGTCGATTATGATGTTTTTATCATCTCATCAAAAATGCTTTGGCGGATCTTAAACTTTTTAAAGAAATTAATTGAGTTAAAATTTAAGTGTGTGTTAAAACTTCATCACATGAGAATATCACATGTTTCATCTATGTTACGACTCAAATTCAAAACCTTACTCTGACTTTAAGTGAGGTATCAATTTCTTACCTATTTAGAGGGTCTGTTTTTTTTTATTGATGAGAGACGATTTTTATATCTTTATGTCTCCATCCAATGATCCAAAGGTGCCTTTAGAGGGAGGCGGTCACTTAATTGGACCTTATTGCCATATAATATAAGAGTCCTTTTTTTTATTTTTTTGATATAGTTTATTCTATCATTATTTTTTTCAAAGTCGACACTTGGCATTTTAAAGGTCCCATTGATAGAGATGGGTGGAGACTTGTGTTGGCAAAACTCTATGAATTATTTATGCTTTTGTTTTCCAAAAGACAAACTTTCTTGGGATTATTAACTAATTAAAGTTTTGTAGGAATTGTAGACACAGCACTTCACTGCTTCTTTAATTTATAACTAAAGATTATGATTTAAGAAAGTGTCATTCAACTAATCCCACCACCCCCACTTGCTTGTATTTTATTATTGATTAGTTAAATGAAACAATACTATCTTTCTATACCTACATTATGCTCTGTTGCACTAATATATTTACTTATATATTAAAAGCACTAATATATCTACTTATATATTAAAAGTCTGAATGACAAAAAATTCTTTCGTCACTTGAATTATCTTTTTTAACTTTTAATTGCTTATTTAATAATTGATTTTTTTTTTAATAGTTTATTCACTTTTAACTTAACCAATTACCTATTAAATAGAAAATAATGAGCTATTTAATAGGTAATCGTCTATTTAATAGGTAATTGGTTAATTAACATCGATGAAACAATATTTGGCTTCCGTGTGTATTGGAGTGAATAATTTTGGTACCCATCACGTCTATTTGTATATGTGTGAAATATGTTTCACAATATATTTTTGTTTTATTTTTGAAAACTAGCTAGACAACTATATTTATGATGTACAATGAGTCAACAATGATTGTTGGGTACTACATAAAGGCTTAAGTCATACATCTAAGTTTTTAGAATTTACAAACAAAATCCACCATATTTTAAAAAATAGACTTATAAGGACTAAACTAAATATATAAAGAACATTCTAGTTAATTCATTAATGATGAAGATGAAATGCATTAAAAATATATAATGATTCATATGTGGCTTCTCAAATCTCAATTCTCGTGTTGACGAATTTTAATTGTAAGTGATATATATATATATATATATATATATATATATACTATACTTAATAAGCGCGAATAATCAATCTTTCAAACATCACTTTGAATCTATTCTTTTACCTTAATTAAGTCTTTCAACTGTCACTTCAATTTACTATCATACTCTTAATTAAGGAAATAATCAATCTTTCAACCATCATTTGAATTTAAGATTTTACTTTTAATTAAATCTTTCAACCTTCACTTAAATTTACTATTCTACCATTAATTAAGGGCATTTTCGCTATTAAATCCAAATAATTATAATTAATTGTCAAAAAAAGGGAATAGAAATAGAGTAGTATATTTTTTGGAATATAAAAATAGGCTATTAGATTAATTAAATTCCCATGAGCGTAGCGAGTAGGCGTTCAAGCGTGCGTAGCATGCTCCAGAAACTAAGTGTATATATATATATATATATATATATATATATATATATATATATATATATATATATATATATATATATATATATATATATATATATATATATTAAGTTATTAACGGAATCATTGAGCTCGGATTCAAACAGCTAAAAAGACTACAATACCCTCTATTCAAATCTAAAACCTCTTATTCAATCCACCTCCACTGTCGCGATCACAACCGCCGCCGCCGCGACCAGTGCTTGTTGCGGACTAGGGCTTGGTCAGGAGGCGACAGTCACCGTTGAGGACCTCGACGGCTGTGTAGTTGACGCGATTTTCAAGGCCAAAGAGGAGGTCGAGGTTGCGGAGGCTAACGTCTGCGTCGATGGCAACGATTGAGAAGTCGAAGCGGGCGAGAGAGAGTCCTACGTTGGCAGTGGTGGTCGTCTTGTCGACTCCGCCTTTACGCGACGTGATGACCACCACGCGTAAGGTGTCGTCGGAGAGTTGAGGCCTTCGGTTCCATTGGAGCACCCGACGATTGGTTTGGATGAGGGTTTTGAGGGTTTTGAGGGATTTAAGGTTTTGGGTATGATGGAGTTGAGTTGGTGAGAAAAGAGAGAGATGAGAGAGAGTATAGAGAAGATAGAGGGATGAGAGAGAGAGAGAGAGAGAGAGAGAGAGAGAGAGAGAGAGGTTGCCGGCAGTGGTGAAAAATGGTCGGCGTCGGTGAGTAGTTGTGGTGGTGGAAGTGGGTGATGAATGTCATATGTTGATATGGGATTGAGGATAATTATGTCTTTTAATTTAGTAGGGATAAAGATGACTCAAATAATCCAAATATTTATTATTTTAATTTTAGTTTAGTGTAAAGATTTTTTTTTAACAATTTAAGATATCTACCTAAGTAAAAAATTACCCTCTACCCCCAAACACTAATAATGAATTTAAATTAGTCTCAAATGTCTTTTTGATTGTTTAAATTTCCATTGTTTTAATTATTAGCTATACCATCAATATTGGTACTCATAAAATTGAGTTTAATCACAAAAGTATTTGTGCAATTTTAGTGTTTAGAGTTTAGAGTTTATACTTAACCGGCAGCTTCAATTAATATAACAATAAAGGTACGTACAGTATGGCTATTACATCGGATACTATAATTTCGATCTAAATATTAATCTATTGATGATCACAATATTAATGAAATAATGAAGCACTTATTGTACCCTCATTGAACTACCATGATATTGACATGGTCAAAGCAGATGACAAGCCGATGAATGTTTAAATATTAATGAAATAATGCTGTATATACAACTACCCTTATCTTATATGGTCAAAGAAAAAGAAAAATACTTAGCATGGTAGCAATCAAGAGACCATTGATTGAGCTGTGTTTCACATTGATATTAATTAAAACTTCGTTGCCTCGTAAATAATCAAATTCACTACAAATAATTAGAACAATCTACATATATACTAGTTTCAAGAGCGTGCTTACATGCGATTGACCTTCGCTTTCATTTCATGGGAATTAATTTTAGTTAATTAACCGAAATTGAAAAGAACCATTACAATTAATAAAAAACATGAAAAACAATTTGTAAAGTGCGTAAAAAACTTGCATATAGATTTTTCGCAAGCATACTAATTAACCTTGCCAAAATTATCTCTTTCATCCCATCGGAGCGATACATTCGGTTTTGCACTTCATGATCAGTATCATAAAATTACAGTTGCAAAAAAGATGGATGCTCCTTGTCATGAAGTAAATTATTTATAAAATTGAACCATATAGACCAGATGAAAGATGGCTTTTGGTGTTAAATTTAACATTCAATCAAGGATCGATTAGACCCAAATTTCTTTTAAAAACCATGAATCAAATTGAACTATATAGACCAAATGATTAACTCACATTTGAATCGAACCTCTCTAAAAAAAAAAAAAAAAAAAAAAAGAATTGGAGAAGAAAGGCGGATTAACTCACATTTGAATCGAAGAGCAAAGGAAAGCAATGAATGAGTCGATGAAGGAAAACAAGGAATGAATGATTTAAAGAGGAAGGAAAGTCGTTGATTAGTTGAGTTGTTGATCAATTTGAAGAGGTAGGAGAGTCGCTGAGTTGTTGATCGATTTGAAGAGACAGTGTTCAAGATGTTGAAGAGGTAGCATAAGTCTGGCAAAATGTGCCCGGTCCCGTTTGTCCCGTTTTAAATGGGACCGGACAATTTTTTTTTGACAAACATACGGGTCTGGGCAAATTTTTTAAAAAAATGGGTACCCGTTTCGTGATTAATTTGAAGGGCATATTTATAATTTCACTCGGTTCTCATGGACAGCAAGCACAGCAGCTCGACCTGGAGCTTATTAGGAGGTGCTCATAGAGTTGCAACCACTCGGTTCTCATGGACAGCAAGCACAACAGCTCGACCTGGAGCTCATTAGGAGGTTCTCATGGAGTCGCAGCCACTCGGTTCTCATGGACGTGCTCCCTGCACTGTTGCACATACAACATACTTCTTTTTTCCCCATATAATAACCATTGCGACCATCAATTGAGCAGTGAATTGTTGCCTATTTTAAATGTCGAATCTTCTAGACACTTTCCAAGCAAGTTCAAGCGACTTAAGCCTATTGAAAGTTGATTGAACACAAATGTTCTATGACTTCTGAAATTATGAACTTTTGTTGCATTAAAAGAAGAACAAGGACAACACTTTCATGAAGAGTGGTTGAGCATTTTAAAGGCGACCTCTCTCCCTCTCTTGCATGTAGACTTGTAAGTTGTAGTTGAAGGGTTTTTTTTTTTAAAAATAATTGATAAATAAAATATTTAATCATATTTAAAAATAAAAAGCGGACAAAACGGGAGCCGTATGTTTTACAAACATACGAGACTGGACAAAAAAAAATTGCCCATTTCAAAAAGGGGACCGGGTCCGGGCACCAAATTTAAAAATTTTGGAAATGGGTGTCCGGTCCCGTTAATTTATGTCTGTTCTCGGATTTTTGCCACCCCTAAGGTAGCGTATATAAATAGATATATATGATAGATATATAGTTGTTTTTATATATATCATAGATATATATGGGGAAAGAAGTAAATATGATAGACATATATGAGCAAAGAAGTAAATTTCATTACCACTCAAAAATTTGGTATTCATGCTTTTATATATATATATATATGATAGATATATATAAATTGGTTATGAAATCATAAATATATAAATATTACTCTAAAAAAACAAAAGAGAAGGATTTGCATGAGTCTCCATTTATGGATTTTAATTAGATTAATGGAATGTTGTACTACATATCAGTATTGGTAATTAGTGGGTGAGTAAAAAATGCATTGATCCGATATACCTTGACCGACAAGCATATACAAAAGTATCATTTTTATTTTTATTTTGGTTAAACGGATGCATTGTATTCATGTTCACAACTCAAAAGGACACAACAATTTATTAAAAAAAAAAATAATAGATATTTTATTACAATGAAGCTCGAAACTAAAATTCGACATACGTATACATGATGGTGCGGCACCAACCCCTAACGGGACAAATATCACTTATACGGGGACAACATTCATACTAATAATATAAAACAAAAAACAAAACAAACGCCTTAGATCTAATCAAGAAAGAAGCACTTTGAGGTACTTAAAAAAAAGTAAAATAAGCAAAAAAAGGAAAGAGAGAGAAGAGAGAATGAGATCTTGGATTCTTGGGAGAGGGGGAGGGGGCCGGTGATTTGTCGACCCTAGCACTAGATCTTGTGATTTATGATTTTTTTTGGAGGCTGAGTTTTTTTTTTTTTTTTTTTTTTTTAGGTTTTTAGGTGTGTTCTCACTTTTCTACTAAAGTATCAATCTTGACTAGTATGTAACGCTAACACCAAAAATGTAACAATATTGCAACATTAAGACAAATGGTGCTACCTCCGTTAGTACTTAGTACACAACTAAGAAGTCATTGAACAACCATTACTTCAATCCTTTTTTTTTTTTTTTTTTGTTGGGTTTAAACCATTCGGCATCCGAATAAATCAATTACTTTAGGCTCACTCTGAATCGGCCTACAACGGAGTAAAAAGGTCATAGCGGCTAACCCTTTTTTTCTGTTATTTGGAATATACTAATTGTTTATTTGGGTTTTGAATCTCCTAACTTTTCAACACATTTTTTTTTATAGGTCGAAGTTTGTCTTTTATAAATTTTGTTTGTCCATGGGAGAAATTTTTTTTCTATAGTCTTTTGTAGAGTATATATATATATATAGTCTAATTAGATAATCTTAGACGTTGCAATATAAAATCAAAATAAAAGAAAACTAAACAATTATATATGTGTTCTACCCATAAATTAACATATTGTGACAAGATTTTATCTATGTGATTGCATTCCAAGTGCTTTTCCAAAGATCTTGATTTAATTTATCGCTTGTTGGGATGTGTCGACCGAATTATAGTCCCACATTGGTTAAAAAAGTGACTTCATATAGAAGCACTTAAGTGTGGATCTCTCCTTAAATAATACAAAGGTCTTTTGAAGTAAAATCTCATACTTGTGACCCCAAAAAAAGTTAAGTTAGAGACAGTATCGATATTAGCAAGTGAGATCTACGGGCTCACGGATAAAGACTTTGGGTGGGCCTAACAGGTGGACTAGTATAAATCATTGTTAAGAATAGATTTAATAGTTGTAGTTTCAAAACATGACAAGCGAGTCAAGATGGCCGAGTTGGTCTAAGGCGCCAGTTTCAGGTACTGGTCCGAAAGGGCATGGGTTCGAATCCCATTCTTGACAAAACTTTTCCATTTTTTTTTTTTTAGAATTAGGCTATCTGTACCCCTCATAATGATGAGGGCACCCAGCTCAATTTTGTAAAAAATTAGATTTATGGAGAAATGTCAAAATTGTCCTTCTAACCTAATCGATTCCCTCACGTTCCAAACTCTTCATTCTCGCGCACCTCACCTTCGATCTTTCAAATTTCTCACAAGTGCAATCGATCTCTCATCGGTTGGAGTGTGCGTTTGTCGATCAAAGGGGGCTTTTGGACATTATCGTTTTTTTAGTTTTTTGTAGATGAATGAACTCAGTGGATCGATTTTGGACGAGAAAATAATATGAGTTTTTATGGAAGTTTGTTAGATTCGATGTGTTTGCATCAATATTAATGAGTAATGGGTGAAGAGAATGAGTGGAAGGACATAATAATGTTGGTTTTGTATTGCATTTTTTTCATTTTTTAAACTGTATAAAGGATGCGAAGTGATCGGTCATACATGACTGAGACACTATATAAAGTCTCGATTATATATAACCGACACTTTTGCATGAGTCTTGCGCGGACTAAAGCAACCGAAACTATATGTATGTACTATGTGGTACTAATCACGATCATTGAGTACCGAGACTTGAAAAATAGTCTCAGATATGTAAAATCAAAACGACGTGTTGTTTCTTAAACTTATGAGATTGAGACAATAGAAAGAACCATGGTGGCTATAAGAATCCCGATGAAACTATGATCCTATAGATGACAAGAGAGATGATTACCTGTTGTGCAGTGGCACTGCAAAGGCTGCAATAGAAAGCGAAATATTCTTCTGCAGGTCCATAAATAGGTTCAGTAGCAGTTATGGGCACGGCAGCAATAGTCAGCCAAAAATGAATTCCTGTGGGCCCTCCACGGCTTTCTGTACACGTGTCAAATGATCACTGCTTGATATACATGATGTAGGTATGACGTGGCCAACTGCTTCTTCAAAGATTGTGACACTGACTGTGGCTGAGGTCAGGTGGTTTGATTTGTGGGCTCATTGTCGCAAGTTTGAGGTATGGGCCGGACTAATGTAATCTAGAATTAAACCAAAGGTGTCTCGGGTTGACAAGCATTGGTTGAATAGTCTCATGATCGAGAGCGTGTCCACACAGCCTCGGTCCCTTTCTGATTAAAGTCTAATTAAACGCATAGAGAATGATCAGGAGCATCTTCCCCAACATTTCATATAGTTAGAGGACACAATGTAGTTTTTGAGACTTGAATTCAAGATCATTATCTCGGTCAACGTTTTAAGCTTGAATTGCTATCGGTGCATCAACAAATTCGTTTATTCACATAAAGTTGAGTAACTTCAATGAAATGCCACTAGATGACAGAGGCGGATATAGGGGGAGAGAGGCCTAATTTATGAGATCCCTTATAATATACCCCTACGTATTCGTCCTTCCCATCATTCCTGCATCTATGGTGGACTATGGTGGACATACGCTTTCTATATAACAAGTATAAAATTGTAAAAAAATATGATGTATTTAAAGTGTTTTGAGTGTAGCATTGTTATTTTTATTTTTATTTTGTTATGCTTAGTTTTTTCATACTAATATATTTTTTGTTTGAAAAAAAAAAAGAAATTAAGATTAAAGTCCTATCCCCCACAAGATTTTTTAGTTTCGCCACTTTTAGATGCCACGACTGTACTGTAATTTTCAATCCAATTGCGAGCACTCTTTTATAGTGAAAGACTCCCCCTCCTTTACCTTTTCTTTTTTGGCTTCGCCAACTAGTTAAGAAGTCTTATGTTTGTTTGTTTTTTTGGGTTCAAGTCACTTGATATTAAAAGCTCAATGAGTCTTGATTAATTCGAGCTCAAATTAAGTAGTACCGCTTTGTAGCACACAAAGTTCTTCCTCAAGAGTTTTAAAAAGACTCCATACCTAAAGGTCAAGCTCGATCAAGACCACGATTAAAGCTAACGTAATCAATTAGTTCATCTTTCCCAAACTGTTGCTATGTGGAGACTGATGCAGTTGGCATGGTTGTTTAGCAGTATTTGCTGGCAAGTTGGTAGCTTTAATTTGTACTATTGGCCTGATACATGAATTCTTCCACTTTGCAGACTGGGCCATCACCAAACACACCAACACGAATCAGCAATCAATGGTGGTTCAGCATGCACATGGACATGGACCATGTTGTTCCCACCTAAGAAACGAAAATAAGAGAAAAAACAACTTGATCATCATATATATATATATATATAGATATTCCTTCCATTAAAGTACTGGGCCTTCTTGTGAAGCCCTTCAAACATTTTTTTTGTATTAAGACAGCAGGCTCTTTGTTTGTAAGTGATAGCTCCAATAATTTAGTATGTATTCGCCTGACAAAAATCAATAAAATAAAACATAACAACAGTTAGTAGGCACTTGTTAAGTGAACTAGATCTTTTACATTATTGGAATCATCATCCAAACAAAAAAACAAGGATAATATAAGCCAAAATATCAATGACAACAAGATGAGATTTCCCTGCCATGACTTAGAATACAGTTGACATAGATCAGGCTACCAATTAGTTTTCCTACTGTTGCTTTGTTTTTCTCAACTCCTGCAAGAAAGCCTATATGTCAAATTGTACATATATAACACCATAGAAAGTTAGAAACCAAAAACACTATATACATATCAAAGCCAGCTAGTAATCGAAGCAATAACACTGAATTATGGACTACGAGCAGACGCCGCCGGTCTCGGCTCTCTCAAATACCCAAGTAGAATCTCAGCCTGAAAATGTGATCAACAGAAGACAACAGAAAGAATTGTTAGATTAAGATCAAAGAACTTGCATCTTCCAAACATCTCTACCCATGGAAGAGAAATGGGAATTTAGAAAGAGCAATTGCAAGTAGCTAGCAAAAGAATGTCACCAAATCATTATTCAAAATGAGTAAGCCCTTCTCATTAACTAATTAATCCATCGTATATCTTAACATGCAACAGTATTTATTAGGCTTTAATTTGACGCAGTATTTATTTTGATAAGAAAGAAACCACAACTTGACTACTGTGAGGCTCAAACTCCCGATCTCCTACACATACCAAGCTAGTGAGCTATCCACTTGATTGGTATTTGACGCAATATTAACTGCATTAAGGATTCAAAAACAAAACACTGCTTTGTTCCATCTATCATCATCATCAACAACAACAACAACAAATTAACCCTCAATCACAAATTAGTTAAGGTCAGCCATATCTATGAAACTATTCCACTCTGCTCGATTTACTACACTTGATGATCTACATTCTAAATCCTCGACTAACTTCACTTGATGGTCTACATTCTAAATCCTTTAAATCCTAGATTTACTTCACTTGATGGTCTACATTCTAAATCCTTTAAATCCTTGAATAACTTCACTTGATGGCGTATATTCTAATCCTTAAATAAATCATAGCCACTTTACTAGCTAGTTCACTTGATGGCGTACATTCTATCATCATCAACAACAACAACAACAACAACAACAAATTAACCCTCAATCACAAATTAGTTACGGTCAGCCATATCTATGAAACTATTCCACTCTGCTCGATTTACTACACTTGATGGTCTACATTCTAAATCCTTTAAATCCTCGACTAACTTCACCTGATGGTCTACATTCTAAATCCTTTAAATCCTTGAATAACTTCACTTGATGGCGTACAATCTAAATCCTTTAAATCCTCAATTTACTTCATTTGATGGTGTACATTCTAATCCTTAAATAAATCACAGCCACTTTACTAGCTAGTTCACTTTCTTGCAACCCCAAATGCCTAAACAACAACACTCACACACATACACAAGACAATCAAGCATACACAAGACAATCAAGCATGGTAGTGAACAATCAATTACAGTATGTTGTGATCATAAAATGGTGAATGCATAACATAATTGAAGAACCAAATCATATACCTTGCGCTTCGCCCGAGCTGATCCAGTCTGAGACAGCGCCACCAGCGGCGGAATGGCACCCTCCCTCACCAAACACCCTCTATTCCTCACACTATCCGAGCACATTTGCAACAACGTCGCGACCGCAAACTCCTTCCCCTTCATCGACGTCCCGTCCTCGATCGCCTCAACCAAAACCGCCATCCCACCTTCCTCAACAATAGCACTCCTCCCTTCCTCAATCCCCGCCAAGCTACTCAACACCACCATCGCCTTCTCCGCCACCCCGCTCCGCCGCTCCGAAACAAACTCCAGTAATGGCTTCACAACCCCGGCATTCACTGCCCTCTCTTTATTCACCTCAACCGAACACAGCTTATACAATGTGGTTAACGAATCCTTCATTCCTCTGTTCGTTCCATTCATAAGAAGCGATACGAGCGGCGCTATCGCTCCGCTTGCACCAATTGAACACACATTTTGCTCTACCAATGCGAGGCTAAGCAGAGCGCACGCGGCGTTCTGCTTAGCCACCTCCGTCCCCGTCTTCAACACATGAATCAGGGGCTTGATTGCTCCGTTTCTCGTGCAGATTAGCTTGTTCTCATCGTTGAGCGAGAGGTTCAGCAGCGCCGTCGCCGCGTTCTCTTGCGTCCACGGATCGTTGGATCGCAGAAGCGGAATCAGCGCAGGAATCGCGCCTGATTCCGCTATCAGAGCACGATTCTCTTCTCTGTTCTTCGCTAAAACTCTTAACTTCGCCGCCGCGGATCGCTTCACGATCGGCGACGGAGATTTCACGCCTTTGATGCAGATCATCACCGCCGGCTGCAGATCTTCCGGAGAAATGCTGTCGAGGATCTCGGAATTGAGGTTTTCGGTTTGGAGAAACCCTAGCCATGGCTCCAGATCCAGATCTGGTTCGTTTTGGGAGATTTTTGAAGATTCTTCTGAGACTGATGAACAGAACAAGCGCAAGCGAGTCTCTGCAACTCTCCGGAGATGTCGCTGCTGCAAGCGGAGAATTCGCTGAAATCTTGAGAGATTTCAAGCGAGTTCGTGACTGCGAATGGCTTCTCCGTCTTTGCTAGCTCGGCGAGCTTCGCATCTAAAGCGTATTCATATTCAGTCATTTTATCTAGAAAACTAGTTCCGACGGCGTTCGACCGAATCGTTCGCATCGATCGCGGCGCTTGCTGAGCCTTCGAAGATGAAGAGATTTGGGACTCTGAGTGCTCTTGTTCACGCGAAACCATGTCGATCGATTCGATTCGATTCGGTTCGATTCGATGTTTTGGTGATGAAGAAATTAAGGAAGATTAGTGAGAAATTAATGGTTTCATGGTTTCGATTGCGAGCTCAAAAAAACTCTTTAATGGCGGAACTCACACAAACAACACAAACCAGTGAGTGAGTGAGCGAGCTTTGAAGAAGAAAGTGTGGGCCCACACGTGTCCTTTGGGTTGTGGTGGTTGGCGGTGGGAGTCATGATTCCGTGGGCCTTGGGTTACGTTAGTTTTAGGGTCGTATTGTCGATGATCCTCGAGATGTGGTTGTTTGGTCGATGTGGGACGTGGTGTGGTTTAGTTGGTGTGGTGTTGGTTAGTTATTGTGGATCGATCGATCAGTTGGTTACTTGCTTTGGATGTGCTCGTGTTACTTCATTGTTGGAAAATTTTGTGTATAATACGTGTGGGGCTGATTGTGATTTAATGAGTAACGACAGTGGATAAGGAGTGCATTAATTGCATGGTACTTATACGTTAATTACTTTGATTACTGATTATAATCTTGACACAATGAGAATCCAACTCGAAAATGTGCGCGTGACTCATTATAACCCGTATGGATTCGTACACTATATTTTTTTAAACAGACTTTTCTATTTTAACAAGATTTATTATATTCCCTTTGTTTTTTTATAAGTAACTTTTAGCCGTTTTGAACTATAGCCATTTTGAACTATTTTATTATACAAAAAATTTATTCGGCTTCAAAGAGTCTTGAGTCAAAATGTCTTTTACTTAAAATTTAAATACACCATTAAATTAAAAGACACAATTATCATCATCTTTAACTCCAACACACATTAACATATTGACCCACTTCCACCACCACAACTGCTCCCCGCCGGAGATCGCCCCGACGTCACATTTCACCAACACCAGTGATCTCTCTCTCTCTCTCTCTCTCTCTCTCGTTTCTCTTTTCTCTACCCCACTTTCTTTCTTTCTCTCTCTCTGCTCTGTCTTTCTCTACAATATACATCTCTCTCTCTCTCTCGTTTCTCTCTTCTCTCTCTTTCTCTACCTCCTCTCCGCTTTCTTTATTCTCTCTTTGTCCTCTCTATCTACAATATACATCTCTCTCTATGTTCTCTTTTGTTTTTCTCTCACGTTTCTCTCCCGGTTCGCTGGCGGTGGTGGGTGATTATAGCGGCGACGGTGGTCGCGACGGCGGATGTGGTGGCCGCTATAGTGGAGGTGGATTGAAGAAAAGAAGTTATGAATTTGAATTAAGGGTATTTAAGTCTTTTTAGACGTTTGAGTCCGACTCAATTAACACTACCCTTTACAATATTTGTCATTTGATTGTTTCAATACACATTAATTATTTAATTAACTTTTATACTTTCCAGAAAAAAAAAAATCTATTAATTACATATTAATAACTAGTGTATGTAAAAGTAGTTGAGTTAGAGAGATAAATAGTGATTTAGTCATTTAACAGTCGTTTTCACCTCATTCAAAGTAATTAAATAACTTTTTTAAAAACTATGAACAACCTTAAAATGACACTTAAATAGAAACGGAGGGAGTAGTAGAGAAAGCACTCTTAAGAAAATTTTGCTAGAACCCAAGAATGGCAAAAGTGTATATGTAGAGCTTAAATGTGATGACATTGTTTTGGATGGAAAAGCTTTAGAAATAATGAAGTTGCGCCTCAATCAGTAATGTGGAATCGAGTTTCAAGAGTTTTAATATCATAACAATTTATGTAATACAAAAGTAACTATAATTAGTAAAAGACTTTTTTGTGTTTTTTTGTTAGGATAGTGCTATTTGGACTCGTGAGTCCAGACTCAAAACTTTTTTTAATTTCAAATACACCCTTGAGCAATTAATGAAACAACTATAATCACTTGTAAAATTCATTTGATACCCCTTAAATATTTACAAAAATTTTCAAAACCTCCATATGAGTCCTGACTCATGAGTCCAAACAGATTTATTGTTTTTGTTATATACGCTATCAACTTTACGTAGGGGATGAGCAAATTAATATACCAAATCAGTGTAGCTTCCAACTTAGTTGGCTGAGGCGAAAAAGTTTTTCAACCAAACCAAAATAATGCCCACTCCACTTGCTCTCTCCACTGAATCATTTTTTCAACAAATTGGTCCCTCCTATGTGTGGATATCTTTCATTTATTTCAGTTTCAGTTTCATCCATGTCTATGGTCATTGGCCATCATTTATGAGAGGAATCCAATGTGCGATTGAAAGCACTCCATTTTTTAACAAAAAAAATAAAAATAAAAATCAAAATCCTTCTTTTGGAGAAAAATTTATGCAACCAATTAATATTCATAAGCAAGAGACTTGCTAACAAATATAATATCCCTGAATTTGAATAGTTTTCACGCGTGTATAAATCGTAGGTAGAGCGGCAAAAATGATATCGTATGACAATTTGTCGTCGAGTGTGTTTTCAAGTTTAAGATTTAAAATTTAGAGTTTAAGGTTTAGTCTTAAATATCGTATCTCTACGAAAGCCAGCTGCATCCACCCTGGAAGTGCCAAGCCAACCAGTTAGAAGAAAAGTAGTACATGCATGCTTGTAATATTGCTTTACATAGAGTACTTCAATTAAGCATATTTCAAGTGTTGATTGAGAGAGCTGGTTTCTATACTGGTGGTCCTCACAAGAAACATATAATATCATTTTAGTGAATGATCGATACTTCCTCTCTGGTAAAAAATATAAGTCTTTTTTTAAAAAAAATTTGGTCAAAATTATAAATCGTTTTCGAAATTCGAAAGTGTATTTTTTGTTTTTTTACCAATTATATCTTTATACAATTCAAATATTTATAATTTTTTAATTTTTCAATTTTTCAATTTGTTTAATGTCAAAAGGCGTATATGTAAATTACACTGGTAATTAAGACCGTCTTAATTTTTATGTCCTTACCTTAAACGATTTATATTTGTGACCGGGGTAGAGGGAATATGTGGAAGACGAGCTAAAAACAAAAACTCCACACTGCGCGTCTACATAGAGATTGACTTGTAGTCATATGTACATGCACATATATGTGTGTCGCACACATCTCGGAACATACCGAATAAATATCAATTTAACTGACAACAACAACAATTAATGTCACAACAGAACACACACTGGCTCACAAAAACTTTCTATGTAACCTTGATCCGCGTGTTATGCATCGAAATCTATGTATCTCTGTATCTCGAGACACAAAAGAATTACTCTTGAGCCAATATATCTTGCACGTGGTGTGACATGATGTTTTCGTAAGCGAGATTTTTTTCATCAAGTTGTTGCATCACAGTGTTGTTGGTGGGATATGAGTCGGTACTTGGAAGTGTTATTTGGGATGAAATTAATACTAGTTTATATGTATAATAATTAATATTTTATGGTCCAACCATGCATGATTTTATTAAGATACAGTATTGTTCATAAAGTCATGGGCCAGGTTTAACACGAGCTGAAGTTGGCGGTGTGTGTGCCAATTGCCATGCCATGCACCTGGACGGAGATGGCACACCTACTACATATGTCATATATGCACCACCGACTTCTTTGCACCATATATACAATTAATAACAAATCTCATCAAAAGATTTAATTAATTAATTAATTAAGCTGTATTCACTGACATATATTTAATTAATTTCTATCTAATAATTTGATGAGATATACCAGTTCAGCGAATTGACAATTTTAGTTCTTATCACCCCTTAAAAATAAACCTAGAAGGGTATATATATTAATCTCTGTGTTTTTTTTTTGAAGAAAAGTATTAAATTTCCGACACTTAATTGCCCGCCAAACATACGTACCTTCAACTCAACTCTTAGATTTAAAGTTTTATCTTAAAAGACATCGGTATTAATTGGAGAGACTTCCACACTTATGTATTTTTTTTTTATAAAGTCTTAATTAATCGATTTGGGACTATAATTTCGATTCGTACATCTCCAATTATACCAGTCCACTTTGCACCGAAATTCATGATTTAAAGTTTTTTTTGTCTTTTAATTAGGTTCTATTCGAATCTTAGATTCTAATATCATGTCAATTTTCCCCCTCAAAGCACAACATCCACAAGCGGCTTGCTTGCGACACTTTTTTTTGTAGTCGTGCTGGTTAGTTTGATAGTTGTGTTTATTTTTTTTTTTTTTTTAATAATTAGTTGTCTTCTTTAGTTGGATCTTGAGTCTTTGATTTTTATTTCATTATTGAAAGTCTTTTGGATTTAAAATTTAGAAGAAAAAAGCAAATGACGACATTTGCATGAATTTTCAAGTCATACGCTTCAAATATATGAAATTTACCGCATGATCTCAAAGTTGAATGAAATACTAAAAAACAACAATTGTTCTCAAAATTTGACTTTTACATTTCTTAACTGACCTTGTTAATTCACTTCCAAAAAAATTAATCTTCTTAATTAGTAGTAATTTAGTACTCGATGTCCACACTCAAAAAAAAAAAATAAAAAAAATCTTGAGATGAGTGTGTAACGTATCTCGATGTTTGACCAGGGACTCGCACAAGTTCATCTTCATGGGCGAATTTGCAGACTCGAGAGGATCGTCAGAAGGAGAGAAGAAGATGAAGAGCGTGAGCTTGGAAGGAGAGAAGGTGATTTTGGTTCCATACATGAAGCAACATGTGCCCAAATACCACACATGGATGCAAGACCCGTCTCTGCTTCAGGCGACTGGGTCAGAGCCCCTGAGCATGGACCAAGAGTACCAGATGCACCAGTCATGGTCCCAAGACCCCAGCAGTACTACTTCTCACCAGTCTGTCTTTCTCACCAATTGGGTAGTCTTTGATTTTGATTTTGTGATGTGGGTTTTGTTTGCAGAGCACACTTTTATTGTTTTGGACAGGCAGTTGGTGGTGGAATTTGTTCATGGAGACCCACATGTTGAAGGTTGGTGTTGGTTGGATCTGGTTGTTAAAGTTGTGATTTTTTCATCTGGGTAGTGCTTGTTTGATTGAAAAATGTGGTATTTCTTTGTGTTTGTGTGGTGTTTGAATAAATGCCTCGCTGAAATGTGAGAGCAAAATGTACTTGGACTTCTTCATTTTAGTGCTTTGATTGTTTTGTGGATCTTTAACTCCACCTATGTAGAACACTATGTGCGGTACATAGTCTCGAGTCTGGATAAAGGAGGAGGACTTTGATGCCCATTTCTCATACCGAAAAATGGGTAAGGGAAGTCCCAAACTCATTTTTCATACCCGAGAAATGGGGGAGGGAGGCCTCAAGTCCATTTTTTATTCTTGGAATACGGAGATGGGTTGCGATAGGTTTGTCAGCATAAAACTTATGTTAGTCTTCATGAAATGGATCAAACGCATGGATTTGAGTGGTTTGGAAAGCTCTCCATCAGTTGCATTTAATCGAGCACAATGGAAGAGTTTGATTCACGTAGCCGAACCCAATTAGTTTAGGACTGATTGTTGTGTGGATCTTTTTTGGGGTGAATATTTATTCATGTCGAACGATTAATGTGATAGCTTGCGTTGAGCCTATATCCACTATGAAGGCATAGTTGTATGTTTTTTGCAGCGATGGTTGGCGATGTCAATATATACATGAACGACTTGGATGACTTGCAAATGGCAGAGGTTGAGATAATGATAGCTGAACCGAAAAGGTAGCTACTACTCTATTCCATTGTTGTATTGACATTTCTTGGATTTAGTATTGTTTTTGAGATACTTCATGTTTTTGGTTGAATGTAGTTATTCTCTTAGTTTTAGCAAGGGAATGGAAAAACACAATTGGTATTGCTACGTGTTCAACATTGACATTTTAATCATTTTTTTTCTTTAGCCGTGGCAAAGGCCTTGGAAAAGAAGCTGTTCTGATGATGATGGCTTTTGCAGTCAAAAACCTTGGGATCCAATCATTCCGGGTGAAGATTGGAGACACGAATGAGGGATCACTTTGTTTGTTTAGAAAATTGGTAAGATAGGGAATTAATAAAGCTCTTATACATTTGAATATCATTTCTGTGTTAGGTAAAGATTTGTGCATTTATTTAAGTACGAATGGAACTCTCATACAACAACAATAAAGCCTCAATCCCAAATAAAGGAATTCTCTTTCAAAACAGTATAATTTGGAAAAGCCAAGTTGCGCAAGCAGGCTGTTAGTTTGCAAAAATCAATCCAATCTTTTGTCAATTTACCATGCTTACACACTTGTATGCAACTTAAAATGAGTGGAATTATTTTATGATTTGTGTATTAAATCTCATATATTTGTTGATAAATGCAGGGTTTTGAAGATGTTTCACATAGCGACATTTTTAAAGAGGTGAGAATCATTCTTTGCAAATGTATTCCACTAATAAGAGTCGTTGGATTGCTCGAATACTAGGGATAAAATTTACTTCTTTGGCTAGAACTTGAGGATCCAATCAAATCCACCATTTCATAGGTCCTTTATACTCTTACAACAACAACAACAACAACAACATAGCCTCAGTCCCAAATTAACTGGGGTCGGCTACATGGATCAAACTTTTTCATTGTGCTCGATTAAGTGCAATTGATGGTGAGCTTTGCAAACCATTCAAATCTCTTTTAATTAATGCATCCCATTGTCCTTTATACTCTTATTTCTCTAAATTTTTCTCGACGTCTATTCTTTTATTACCATCATAGAGAATGTGATGTGATGTGCACAGAAAGTCTTTTTTGGACTCAATGTTGCTGATGACGAATTTTACAATTGTTATTACATCTATGTTGTATTTGCATCCAGTTGAAACATCAATGCTAATCTTTACTCTCTTTATCATGCAACCTTGTTGTATCTGAGATTTTGATTACATTTGCCTCTATATAGTTTTTTTTTTCTCTTATTTCTTGCATCGACATCAAATTAACACATTTTTCTTTTTTGAACCTGTTAGGTTACGCTGGAACTTCATGCCAACTCTGATAAATTTACTGAATTGTTCAGTTCAATAGGTAATCCAGTTACACATGCATAGGCTTACCTCGGCCTTGCCATACAGATTAAAAAATACAATAAAATTAAATATTATTAACTCCACTGCTGTACCTATTTTGCTGTTCACTGGGAAGCAATTGATCCCAGGAACATCAACTTCTATTTTACTGACAACAATAGATATACTTCTTGATGTTTATGAAAGATAATAAGCATATTTAACTCTTTATGATTCCGGTCTTCGATTCCTATTTTCAATGTTTAAAACTTAGCGAAGAATGTAACATAATCATCAACCAGAGAGAGCCTGCATTCATACAAGAATTAGATCTTGATCTTCAGTCTCTATCCTGACAGAAAGTCGATGGTTCCAAATGAGTTGGTATTAGACCCTTCTAACGAATGCACATGAGGGACATCGCCCGACAAAGGCCCCTCTTGCCATGTATGATTAACTGCAGTGCTGCCATTCCAAGGGCCTAAAACAGCAAATATAATCATCTCATTCTTCACAAGTACAGCTGAGATGTTTGATACAGGAAAACTGAGAGACCCTGGCTGCACTGATGGCATGTAATTAGTTATTGGAGTTGTATAAGCAGTCATCCGACCATTTGAGCGCTGAAAACCGATGAGCGCCTGCGTTCCAACCATGCCTTCAGCCGTCGGATTTATCCCCCAAGCAATCCATCCCGTCGAAGCTTGTTTGGCTCTGTACGCTACATCGATTGTCTTGGATGTTGGGATGTAAGTCCAATGAAGATGGCCAGAGAGATATGGGAGATCAATGCAGGAATGGAACATTCTGTGATTTGGAAAAGTATAGTTTTTGCAGGTATCGGCATTCGAGGAGCGGAAAAGAGAAGCTAAGATGCAGAAAATTGAGATGGTTAATGAGGGTCTTAAGGCAGTAGCCATTGCAGTATAACTTCAACAGTTCAATGTTGTGTTTTCTGCTCCAAATAGTTGATTTTGGTGAATTCCATATATAGTTGTTGTGAAGAACTATGGTTGTGAATTTATAATTCATTGTTGTGAATCTGTTTCTATATAGTTAACAACTTTGGCATGCCCCATTGAAGGAAGCAAATAATCTTCTATGAATTAGTATGACTTGTGAATGAGACTGCAAGTAAACGACAAGTCTTTTGTGTTTGTCAAAGCTATGTAGATGAAAAAGAGGGCTTGGAAGTGGAACCAAAAATTGCCAAAGAAACTTTGTGAATGACAAAAATTTGTAGAGGCTTGTTTCATGTCCTTCAATTGCTTGACTGGTACATGTACATGGTCTTTTTTTGGCTACAGAGATTACAATGATGCAAGAGACAAGTGTTGTGCTTAGTATGAACTTCATAATCTTATGGAACTCATAAGTGCAATAAGCAGTAAACTCACTAATTGAAAACAAGGTGTCTTTGATGGACAAAATTAAGCAGATTAAATCTACAATCCTGAATCAACTTCCTAATATGTTTCAGATGTGTTCCATTCTCCCAGAAAATTTACAAACGCCAATTTTCGCAATCTAGAGGTAGCTAAATCATGCAATTCTTGCCCTGGACAATTCGGTGCTGACTGCGTAGAATATCGGAGTGAGATTATGAGCCCTTGTTGCGCTTAGGTAAGGATTTGCAGAATTGGCTGAACCCCTCCTTGAGGTGATTAGGGAGAGGCAATGTAAAGGGAGGAAGAACATCTGATGGTCCCTTGGTGCTCTTCACTAAGAACGGGTGCGCCAGTGCGGGTTGTTGCTTGTTAAGACCTTCGATGATAAATGAGAAGGCTCCGAAGGTAAGGCAGCTCTGGAGAAGTGCTTGCGGTGCGCCTGGAGAGAGTATGCAGGCATCCATAACAAGCATGTTAGCGCTACCAAGAATAAACGTCAACGGAACATACAAGCATATGCAGAAAATAAATGTACTACGAGTTCATGTGTCGCAGTTTTGCAGATACAAAAATGTTAGCAATTTCAAGCACGACTAGTTCGGGAACATCCACGCGTACGTGCATGCATATTATGGTTACGTTTACGTACTAGAGGTGACATGGTCTGTTGAAGGTTGCACACTTTTCATAAATTAACAGAAGTACATATGCAGTGTCTTTGGAGAGGTAATAGTACCTGGAAAACTTAAAGCAAGACCAGTGCAGCATCCAGCTACTCCTGCGTTGATGACTGATGTCGAAACAATTGATTAGAATTTAACACGCATACAACATATAACAAAGCCATGGTTGAGAACTTGACATGCATACCATCATCTTTTCCTCGCAACCTCTTTAAGAAGCAGACAACTAAACTGTGGACTCCAGATAAAACTGCAAATGTCTGATGGAAGGAAGGAAAGAAAGAAAAATGGATTTACCGATTTAGTTGCCCGAGTTGTAAGGACAAAAGTAAATAAGAATCGATGAAATAACTTCTATAGATAACCAAAATAAGATCGCGTTAATTATTTGATAAACCTTGGCAGAAGATCCAGCATCTGCAAACGATCCTTTAAAACCTTTCTTTTTTAGTAATCCCGAACCTGAAATAAGTGTAAAGCAAGGATTGTATAAGCTGTAATTACACATAAACAAACAATCATCATTTTTTATAACCTTACACGTTCATGAAAGAAAATATTTGCTCAACAAAGAATATTGACAACAAAGGAGACATTTACCTCAATGCACTCATACTTTACCACTAAGCATTCTTCAAAACATCACTCACTAATAGCAAGAAAATTTAGCACGCTGGTACAGGTGTAACCGTGTACTTTGACTTAATTCAAAACTCGATGCCTAACAATGAAACTGAAATACTTATTTATAGACGCACTACCGATGGAAGGGTAGTCCTACACGACAAGCAACAAGTGGTGCTTAGCTTTTGATAAAGCTAAACCAGACAAGACATAAAGTAAAAGTAAATACAGACTGACATAAAGGAGATACTACTATTTACCCACTTACAAAAGCAAATAGTAAAAGCACACTGAAAAAGCAAAAGCATTGCTTTATATAAAGTAAAGTAAGATCACGATCTTTGAGGATAAGATTCCGTAAGGCAGACAATAATTGCCTGGAAGCATGGGCTTGATAAGACTGAAGGCATGGGCGAGAAGGCTGGACAAGTCCAGGAAGCATGGGCTTGATAAGTCTTATGGCATGGGCCAGGAGAAACGATGATAAAAAAGACAATAATAAAATATTGGATTAGTGCTAAGAAGTCGCCATAATGGGAGATGCACATAATCGGGATATCTTAAAATGTCAGGATAATTGATGATAACGCGAACAATAGGACACCCCAAGAGATACCATAACGCCAGAAGTAGACTAGTATCCTCGGTTGACCAAGCAAAGCTAACTTGTCCGGTAAAAATGGAGAGCTCATAACGAGAGGTTGATGAATTCCATAGAATTTCTATTCCATTAGAAAAGATTTCTTGATAAAGATAATCTATAACTGGATGCTGAATGGTGGGACAAATTTAATTGTTCCTTCATCAAACCCTCAACACCCATCAAGCTAACAAAATTTCTTGCTCTCTTAGCAAGTTATAAAGATGTTATTACTAAACCCAAACCAACTGAGGCCTCCTCATCTCTCAATACTGATATTGCTCAAGTAATTCTTGATCAATTAAAGCAAATGCAAGATACGCAGAATCGTATGCAAAATCGTCTTCAAAAAGTTGAATCAAAGTGTTCATCATCATCTACAAGATCTTATTCTGATGATAACATTCAAAATCTTTCTGATACAGAAGACTTATGACTAGCTGTCAAGAATTTACTCAAGCTCTCATGAATCCAGCCATCCAGCATCCAGTTATAGATTATTTTTATCAAGAAATATTTTCTAATGGAATAGAAATTCTATGGAATTCATCAACCTCTCGTTATGAGCTCTCCATTTTTACCGGACAAGTTAGCTTTGCTTGGTCAACCGAGGATACTCGTCTACTTCTGGCGTTATGGTATCTCCTAGGGTGTCCTATTGTTCGCGTTATCATCAATTTTCCTGACATTTTAAGATATCCCGATTATGTGCATCTCCCATTATGGCGACTTAGCACTAATCCGATATCTTATTATTGTCTTTTTTATCATCGTTTCTCTTGGCCCATGCCATAAGAGACTTATCAAGCCATGCTTTTGGACTTGTCCAACCTTCTCGCCCATGCCTTCGGTCTTATCAAGCCCATACTTCCAGACAATTATTGTCCTGCCTTACGGAATCTTATCCTCAAAGATCGTGATCTTACTTTACTTTATATAAAGCAATGCTTTTGCTTTTTCAGTGTGCTTTTACTATTTGCTTTTGTAAGTGGATAAATAGAAGTATCTCCTTTATGTTAGTCTGTATTTACTTTTACTTTATGTCTTGTCTGGTTGAGCTTTATCAAAAGCTAAGCACCACTTGTTGCTTGTCGTGTAGGACTACCCTTCCATCGGTAGTGCGTCTATAAATAAGTATTTCAGTTTCATTGTTAGGCATCGAGTTTTGAATTGAGTCTAAGTAAGTTCTAAGTAATTTGTTCTTGTTCAATGTTCTTATGTACTTGTGTTCTTCTCTTGCAATATAATCATAGAGTCTTTTTATTATCTATCTGATATTCCCTGGTGTTACCTATCTTCTACCAAATGTTATTGTGATTATTGTGAGTCTGCCATTCCTTTGTGTCCTTTTAGTCCCATTCGTCACTCTAAACGTTATCAGTTTGCTTCAAGTACATCGTTGGTCGCGAAATTGGTATCAGAGCCATTGATCATCATCACGCTGTAAGTATCTTCTTAATATTTCATATTTTATCAAATCTACTTAGTTTGCTTTGCCTCTTGTTTTCGTTGGTTTCCTTGTTTGTTTTATCGATCTAGTTTTCTTGCTAAAATTCTTGATACAGTTTTATTTGGTTTTTCGGTTGTACTTTGTCGGTGTTATCTGCTTCTTCGTCGCGTCGTAAGTCTAGCAGAAGTGCGTAAGTCTAGCAGCCAAATCGTTGACCGAAGTATTGACACCCATTAGCGAACCTATGAAGACCTTTGCTAAAACTTTATCTCGAACCTTATCTAGAAAATCTACTCCGATAAAATTTGAACCTGGATCCTCATCTGAAGCCTCTAGCAAAGCTTATCCTACTAAGAATATGCAAAAATTAGATTTGAAAAATATTCATGAAATTTCCTATTCTGAAATTGATCAATCACTTCGTAATTGGACTCTTCCTGAAATTGCTCCATCCTTTGCTTATAAAAAGGGATATTTTTCCAAAAAACAAGATTATATCATTAAGCTTGAAGAAGATACAATCTCTATTGATGAAGAAGGACAAGAAATCCATCTCATCTCTCCTGAAAAAATTCAAAAATATAAAGAAACTCATAAATATTTACACATAGGCCTTATACAGGTTGCTATTAAGCCTCTTGTAACATTAGGTCTCAATACCTCAGTGTTAGTCTCTGTAAGAGATAAACGCCATGAAGAATTTAATGATTCCTTATTAGGTATGATTGAAGGCAGTCTTGCTGACGGGCCTATTCATTTCAATTGTTTTCCAAACTTCACCATAAGTTTACATGACACTATGCCTCATGAAGCAGCAGTCTTAGGTATCTATACTCAAGGCTTCAAAATGAAAGGCATAACCTCTAATGTTGCGGTTGTGTATCGCATTTATTATAAATTAATGCAAACCATTATTCCTGATGTTGCATACATCAAATTGCATACAGGAACATCCACTCTTTTCCTAACCAACATTACCAATAGAACAATTGATCGAACTCAATTAATTAATTGGAAAGATATTCAAATTCCACATCAATGGACAATAAAAGATACTAATGAAGACGAATGTCAGAAAAGACGAACTTCTCAAGATATTCATCAAATCATCACTCATGATGATGGTAAAGTTGATATTATATTCGCTCCTCGAGCATCGACTTCATCGTCAACTACAACGTCTTTTAGATCTCAATCTAGACGTTACTCTTCTTCATCCATTCCCGCTACTATTCCTGATAAGGAACTTTCTCCTCCACCTCAAGCAACTGGTGTTGCATATCCTGTTTACTCGTCTTCACCGCAAACTGACAAAGTCAGTATCAATGATTTTGAAGAATACCATATTAATATAGTTTCTCTTGAAGAAGAACCAGAACCTAGTATAAACGAATTTGTTCTTAATTATGCTTTATTAAAGCAACAATTTTTAAATCATCCATTTAAACCCATATTTTGTAAATTAATTAATTCTAAAAAACAAGCGATTTATCGTGAACAATTTTTTGACTATGTCAAACTTCATCAGCAAAATATTCCATTCTTTGAGTGGCTTACACTCCAGTTTCCTCAACTTTCTCATCAAATTAATACTGTTTGGGAAAGCACATCCGGAGAAAGATATGTGCAACCTCATCCTCCTCTTGCTCCTCTAAAAATTAAAGAAAATATTAAAGCCTCTCCTTTTAAAACTATCATTGAAGGTGACGACATTGCCTCTAGGCAAGATATCAATCATTTGATTGAGCAAAATAATTATACAAATATATATTTGTCTACGTTAATTGATTCAAAAAATTCTAAAGCTTCCAAATCTTCTCCTCCAAAATCTGTTCATACAGCATCGCCTATAACTACAAAATCCTTCTTTCCTTCTGTATCCTCCTCTTCAACCCAGCAACAATTAGCATCCTTTGCTCCTAAATATTCTGAAGATTTTATGGATAAACTAACGACGTAATTGGCTCAGTTATCGTTAGCTAAATCTCAAAGTTCTGCTAAAGAATCCTCAAGTCGCAAAGAAAAGGACAAAGGTCCGATTATTGCAAATTTAGATCAACTATCTACTTCTTCCATGTCTTCCACGACACCTTCTGTCAGATCAGTTGTTTCCACAGACTCATCTGATACCTCTGACTCTGAGTCTAACTCAGTTCATATCAATAAAGTTATTCGTCAAAAGAATTTTAATTCTTCTCGTTTTCCATCAAAGAAACAATATTATTCAAGACCCTCTCCTGCTGATCTTGTTCTTGAAGAAAAGAATTCAAAAAACCAAAAAATTGATGGTAATGCCATTTATGAATGGAATTTAGATGGATTATCTGAATATCAAATCATGAAGTTCATATTACGCATCCAAATTTATGCAAAAGCCTGCGCCATCCAAAATCATTCGGATAGAACTATAGCAATTGCTATTTCACCTGGCTTCAATGGCCAATTATATGGTTGGTGGAATTATCTATTTAATCACGAAAATCGTGACCGAATTATCAATTCTACAATTCGTGATGCTAATCAGCAACCTATCCTTCATGCTAATGGGCAGTTACAAAATAATGCGGTTGATACTCTTCTCGCTAATATTATCTGGTATTTTATCGGCCATATATCTCATCTTAACGATAAAATTATAGATCAACTGCAAACCTTAAGGTGTAAAACCTTAAACGATTATCGTTGGTACAAAGATACATTCTTCTCCAAACTTTATCAATTAACCGATCATGATAAATCCTTCTGGAAAGAAAGATTTATTGCCGGTTTACCCCCTGTCTTTGTTGCTAAAGTCAAAGAATACATTAAAGATCAAAATGAAGGATCAATGAATTGGACAGCTATGTCCTATGGTGATCTTCTCCAATATGTTCATACCTGCGGAATTTCTATCTGCAATGATATGCGTATTCAACGTCAATTAAATAAAGAGAAAACCTCGTTAAAAAACGATCTTGGCAATTTTTGTTATGAATTTGGTTATGAAATTGATCCTATTCCACTTGTTTCTCATCATAAAAGACATCATCGCATTAAGCGACACTCAAAGTACCCTAAACATCAATATACCTCTTCCAAGCTTCCTAAGCAAAAATATCATATAACTAAGTTTCATTTCACTTTTCCGCTAATCCAAAATCCATGAAAGTAGTCTAGCTTTTCACTTTCACACATAGCAGTATCAGAAAAAAACACACCAATTACTGTTATGTCACATATGTAGCTAAAACCCTAAACACCCAAATTTGTTCACTAATTCTACAATTCCAACCTCGCAAATTGCTCAAACTTGCCCCAATTGCACTCTCAAGCTGTTAAAAAACCCAATTTTACTTCAAACTCCGAAATTTAAAAACCCTAAAAATCCCACCCAAAACCCTAAAAATCTCACCCAAAAAAATTAGTCACAAATCCCAACTTTCACAAACACCCATTACAAAACAACCAAATTTAGTCCCAAATCAGTCCATTTCACACACAATCACCCCAAAAACCCAAATTGAGTGACACCCAAAACCCTAAAAATCTCGCCCAAAACGCCCAAAAAAATTAATCACAAATCCCAATTTTCACAAACACCCATTACAAAACAACCAAATTTAACCACAAATCAGTCCATTCCACACATAATCAGCCCATAAAAACCCAAATTGAGTGCAAACAAAAGCAGAAATCAAAACCAGATCTTGCTGAAACCAAAAACCCAGATGGATAAGCTCACCATAGCCGAAGATGGAGCCCATGAAGGCACCAGCGGCGGAGTCTGCCGCGAATCTCGAGAGGCAAACGAAGGGGGTCCCGAATAGGTTCGACCCGTCAGAGGAAAATGGGTTGATTGGATTTTCGTTGTTGTTGTTGTTGTCGTTGTTGTCCAAATCAGTGTCTGGTTCTGGGTTTTGAGAAGATTGGGAAGATGACATCGCCATTTTTTGTGTTTTCTTCTATGCGGGTAGAGAAGAACCGGAAATGGAGACGAAAAGATTCAGTTGTTCTAAACAACCATCTTTTTTTATCTCTTCATTTTTGTTTTTTAGTCTTTAACTACTCGATATCCAGAGTATCTGAATACTTTGCGAGTGGACGTAGCTCCTAACGTTGATGTTTTCATCCATTGAACTTAAATCTAAATTACTAATTAAGGGACAACAACCCGCTTCTAATTGTGTTAGCCAACTTTTAATTGTCTTTTCGACTGATTTTAGTAGTGTTTATTAATTTACCAGCCAAAAACATATCTGGTGATGAACGAGATATCGCTTGTCAAAATGTGAGATTTGTGAAGGTCGTGGATTCAACTCCTATTGAAGTCCAAAAAAATAGTAATTTATCAATAAATGTTGGTTCGAGTGGTTTAACACTCAGCTGTCTTTTAAGTAGAAGTCTCGATTTTATGCCTCGCGAATAAATTTATTTTTACTTGAAGAGTTTTACTCTTGAAAAGTCCTTTGTAGGCCGATCCGATTTCAATTTTACTCCAATCAAGATTAGTCGGGGTCTAGTAGTCTTCTCCTGGATGCCAAACATGCAAATCAAAAAAAAAAAAAAAAAAAAAAAAAGTTTCATTTGTTGGGAAAAAATGATTTTCTACCTGTATGGTTTATGATAGAGATTAAGTTTATTTTGTAAGAAAATTGAGAGGTTTTACTTTAGCATATAGGATTAGTATTTAGGAGTTGTATTAAAAAACAAAAAAACCGAGAGGTTCTCAATATTTGAACCTCGTATTGAGAAAATTAATAGGGAGACCTCCCCTTGATTATCCTTACAAAATATCAGTTCGAGCTAGTCGAGGCAGTTGATCATGCATACTAAAGAGAAAGCAACTAATACTAGCAGATGAAAGTCATGTAATGCAATATTTCATTTTCATTGCAACAGCTGATGCAATTGTGAAACTCTTCTATAAAGTTTCTACACTTCATTCTCAAGTATAACCAACCATTCATGTCATTGGGAGAAGGTACACATTGATAATTTTGAGCAATACAACTCTTCTTCCAAGACAGAACCAAGACAACTACGACGACGACAACAACAACATAGCTTCATTCCCAAATTCTTCTTCCAAGACAAACAACACCAAAAATCAAGTTGTTCGTCTTAATTTCATGTACTCTTATGCTTTCCGAATATTGTAAAACTCTGCTAAGTATTCCAATGCATCGGCATTTTTGTCGAATACTTTCCACAATGACGCAACCTCTCCTATGGAGACAGTGCCCCGCTTCTCGCAGTCGTTAAGGAATTCAAGCAGCTTCGAATAGAATGAGTCATAGTTCATCACAAGGAAGGGGACAGGAAGTTCTGATCCAATTCTTTGGAGCTGAATCAAGGTAAGAATCTCAAACATTTCATCCAAAGTGCCGATGCCGCCAGGAAGAGCAACTACAGCTGTTCGATCTGAATCGCTTTTTCTCACTGCAGCATCTACCAAACCATGTTTCCTCGCGGAGAAAAACCTGCTCTTTTGTCGAGATCATCAGACCAAACAAGTCATGAATTATAATTCCTGTGATTGAAGGCCTTAGTAACAGTATATGTCACTTATATACCTGCAAGTAAGATAAGTTTCGGAAGGTAGGTAGGCGTGGATGTTTGAGGTCGTCCACTCGCCAGCTTCTTTACCTATCTTGAAACCTCCGACTGGCTTCTCCGCTTGTAGTGCACCTTTAATTGCAGCATCCATGAGACCTGGACCAGCTCCTGTCCATGAAGTGCAATCCAAAAGGAGTGAAATCTGCGAGAAATAAGCTCGAGAGGAAGACTAATTTCTGAGTCCAACAATGTTTGCTTATTTGTATAGTTGAACTCGCATTCGTCATGTTTTCTACTTAATAATTAAACGGAAGTTCTTCGAAACAATAATATGGTGAGAAACATATAGGGAAGGGAAAGCGCCTACCTCTTTGCTCAACTCTAGAGTTTGTTCGTAATGCGGATTATCGGGTCCCATTCTTGAAGAACCTAGGTAGACAACTCCTCTTCCTAGTCTGCTTATGAGCCCGTAACATTTCTCGATCTCTTTCTTCACCTGCCTCGGAGAACAAAACCGCAGAGGTGATAGTTAGGACTTGGAATTCAAAAAGATTACATACATGTTTTTCTTCAAGAGCTTTTGACGGCATTGATTTCTAATTCGGAAAAACAGATCTCTCAGTAAAAATGAAAAGTAATGCTAATAATAGTCCGACGTAAGAGATGAGATGTCTGGCTTAGTGCATGATTGCATGTATGGCCCCAAAGTAAATAACTCATTAAAGGGAAAGAACAATGATAGGCTACTGAACCAGATTGCAATGAAAGATTACTTTCAAGTGATAGCAAATGCTTCCTATAACAAAAGCTAATGTAGATCACACTGATTTAACAGCCTTATTGCATTTTGGACTCACCATTGTGACAGATTAGGATATATGAAAGATCAGCTGAAGGCACCATAAAAAAAGGATCTACAATTGGAATGATTAATTCAGTAAAACATTGTCGAGAGTTTCATTAAGACTAAAGCGCTAAGAGATCGTGTTTCCATCTCCACATTCATATAAAATGACTCACAGTTTGCAGGGCAAACCACCTACTTCTGGAGTTAGCATAACACAGTGGAACTCCAACAAACTAACACAGGGAAAATTTATACCCAAATAAAAAGGAAAGGCAAACTTCAAATGCCGCGGTCGTTTTCATGCCGTTTAAGCAAAAATTGTAGAGTCGTAGTGGCAGTATCCGATCTAGATAGCGTGCAATAAACTTAAATAAACCACTCCTTCAAAGAAAAGAAGGGTAGATTATAGATGCTACTAGGATTGCAATTTTAAGAGAATATATATGGCATCTAGATTCAATAGAAATCCATTGCGTCGAACCATATAGCTCCATGAATCACAAAAATTATCCGCAACAAGAGAAAACACTTATACGATAGGAAATATCAGTTGAAACTTTAAAGTCTTCCTAGACAGAATGAAATCATGCCTGCACAACGTAAGCATTCAGAATCTAAAGCAATCGAAATGGCCTTTTAGCAACATTGCTCTTTCCTAGAGTTCTTCCCAAGTAATGCAAGGCAATTCCACATCAGTTTTTCTACACTCTCCTATAGCTCTTCAGATGACTTAGCACCTTCATTGCTTGAGTAATCTCTATTTGACCAATTTGATGGAAATTAGTTTTAAGAGTCTATCAATTCCACAATTTGATAGACAAAAACATTAACAAAAAATACTGCTTATCAAGAAACTCTTTGAGCCTAACAACCAAAGTGCTTCCAAATTCCACAAACTAATCAACAACCTCAAAAAATCCCAAAAACAAATCTGCCCATTAATCTTTCCCCCAAAACAACAAACACACACAACTTCATTTTTGTACTAACGAACCAAAAATCCTCCTACCCTTCATTACAAGTTCAATCTTGCACACAAAAAATGACTAACATAGATAAAATTAAGTACTAAAAAAAGTTACCTCATTTGGGCTTGTTCTCTCTTCAAAATCAATACCTTCACATTTGCACATCACAAGCGTCCCCAACTGAGAAGACCCATATTTTAAACAAGAACCCAAATTGAAACTTTGCTTCTTCTTTGGATTGGAACAATGAAACTTCACCAATCTTTCATGAGGGTTCTGAGATGAGACATGGAACCCTGTAAGACCCATCAAAGAAAAACCCATTTTTTAAGGGACTTGGAAGAGCAAACAAGGGTCTGATCTTCTCTACCCAATTTCAACCGTTTTGATTCTTCTTAAGCCTTGTTTGGGACATAGAGAATGGATTCGGATTCGATTGGGACTGCTATGTTGGAAAGCTTCGATGCTTGCAAAGAGGGTAGAACTGTGAATTTCCCAAAAGAAATGACATAAATTATCATCATGCCCCTAGTATGAGGTAGAGGTAATAGGTTCGATACCCGGGATAACCGCATTATTTTCCTTCGACATTTGGTTAGTTGTAGTCAGACCATAATCACGGTTAGTGATAGTCAGACCATAATTCGAACACCCACGGTCTCTTTGTCACATTCTTTACCATTCGATAGCAATTACCAACCTAAATTTGGTTAACATATTATAACCTTTCGCAACTTTTGTTACTATATCATAATCTTTTGAAAATTTATTATATCCATCCTTTTTAGATTAGTTGATTTACATCTATGTTTTGAACTCCAAATTTAATGCTTTCCTCCTGTTTCTACTGAAAAGGAAAATCACAAGAAATTTTTCACAGTAATGCAAGAAAGAAGGCTAACATATTAACATATGACTTTAAAGTAAGCTTATTTCAAGGCTCGTAGACCTTCACAAATGAGACCAGCTCAAGAAAAAAATCATAGTTGATCTCCTGAACCATAAAATCAATATTGTGTCCAGATCCTGTTGAATACAATATTTCAACCTACAGTTCATCTCCCAAAGACTTGGTATAAAATAATAAATAATAAGATTTAACAGTAAATTGAGAGCCTGATCATATGGTTCCTCCTCCAAGAACTTGGACAAAAGCTTCCTTGAGATGAGGGTTTGAAGCTGCTATTCTTTGAGCTGTGATGTCGAACTCTTTTCCCGAGCTGTCGCACCCAAAAAATGATTTAGTTAGCAGTAATGGAAGCATAAAGATTGAGTGAATCTGATTTATTCTTGAGAGGACATGAAGCTCCAAGTCCCAAACTGTTCCATGCCTTCATGGCTACTATATAGAATGCAAGAAAGTTGGCTAAGCGGGGCCTTTTCGCCTTCTCAAGCTTAGGTTAGCTCAAATTGATAATTCTAATTTATGCAAAGGAAATAGAGAGCTTGAATATTTATGGTGTTAGTTTCTTACGGATCGAAAACAAGACCTCCGGCTTCTTCCACGATTAAAGCTCCGCCGGCCACATCCCTGGTTGTAGAATCACCATCGATCATAATTTAGATTAAATAGAAACATGCAGTCGATAGAATTGACAAAAGATGATCTTCGGAAAACATACCAAGGACCACCAAAACCAAGCTCGTAAAATATGTCGATCCTCCCACATGCAATCCCACATAGATTCAATGCACAAGAGCCACTCATGCGCAGGGATCTCACCTGTAATCAAGGGATTAGTATGTGAAAGTCGCAGAAAATCATTTGGGTAATTATATTATGTTTACCTTGAAAAGTAAATCGTTGATTCTGTTAGTAGTAGCATCCACTGTTGACTTGTCACGCTTTGTTCCGACCTGTAACATTCAATGGACAAAATTAGTTTTCTCCCTATGTTCAAATTGGTTAAAATTAATTTTGCCAACACAGCGAAACGGTATTCAATGCCAGGCACATGAAAGGGATACATGGACCATAACGACGACGATGAGAGATTAATCATTTTATTGGCCAATGCCTAGAATAGGAACTTGATTCTAGGTGCTATTCAATTATTTAACAAAGGAATGGAATTTCAACCGAATATTGGGTTCAAGTTGAAACAAACCATATCTAATTAGGGAACTCCTCAAAACGTTTGGAGGGTGCTTTGATACAATGTATGCGAAAGATGATAAATGAATTTACTGAGAAAGGCATAGGATATAGTTTGTGCTCACTCAATCAGACAATATACTTCTTCTTTTTCATGGTATCATCAGATGAATAGCAAAACGAATTTTATATGCCAGTCTTAACCATTGGTTAATTTCTACCTCCTAACTACTTCGAGTTTTGGGTGGCAGTTCATTGTTTTTGTATTAGCAACTCAGTTTCAAAGACCAACCATTTAACGAAAAAAGAGTTTAACTTGTCCATATGCGTTACACACATTATCATGTAAGTGCGAAGAAGCAATAATTCAACCAAAGCATTTGTATAACTGTATGAGCTGAAAAAAAAAAAAAAAAAAAACTATACAGATAGATACCTCCGTCGCAAGCAACGACTTTACCAGCTCAGTCTGAGAGGACACTGCAGATATCAAATTGTTTAAGTACTCAGTTATATCTGGATATCAGGAAGCAAAGAGGATCAATCAATTATTTCTCACCCTTAATAGGGTTTCCATTTAGAAATGCACCCTTTCCACGAGCACCTGTAAAGAGCTAATCACAGAACCAGACCTAGAGTCATCATATCGATAAATTTAATCAAACATGATAAAAAAAAAGTTTCAGATTCAATACTTTAATTAATATTCGAAAACAATGAAGTGTCTGGCCATTGTCATTCAGTCCTAATATATGATTAGCATAAGTTAAATGGGAAAACTCCGAACAAGCTATGCATCTCCCAGAAATGCTAGTAATTAGGCTAGATATACTGTCAAATTCAATCAGTCAAATGAATATTGGAGCTACATATTGAAATCTCTTTAATTTAGCAGATACAATTCCATGTTTAATCAACAAAAGTAATTAAAAAGTAAATTATTGATTACGCTCTCACCTCATCAATTATCGGATTGTACACAACACCAACTACAGGGACCTTTCCAACAGTGAGACCAATTGACACACACACAAAAGGGTACCTGCACACAATCAAGAGATGCCGACGAAATCAATACAAACGAAATGCAACAACAAAATTCACACACAAGAAGTTATGGATTACCCATGTACGAAATTAGTTGTTCCATCAAGTGGGTCGACAATCCATGTTGGCTGTTCAGTCAACTCAGTAATCCCAAATGCAGCAGTAGTCTCTTCCCCAATAAACTAAACACAAACGAATCAACTCAATCACAACCACATCCAAACTGAACTCGAAAAACCTACCATTTCCATAACAATAGAAACAAAACTTCACCTTATGCTCAGGAAAATGCCGCTTAAGATGATTAAAGATTAAGTCCTCGCAAGCCTTATCCGTCTCCGTCACCAAATCAACCTTCATTGACAAAGAAATCAATCAACCTACTAAAGTCCTAATCAGTTTCAAAATTCCAATATACTTAATTATTTATTTTTCACGTAGAGTCCGGTGCCAACTGCATCAACTAATCCAACCTCGAGCATTGTCGGGGGGGCTGCCCTCCCAACCCAACTTTTTTCATTCACAAGACTCTAACTCTAGACCTCGCCCAAGGGAACCGAGTTCCTTACCACTCAACCACTGGTTATTGGTTCAACATTCCAATTTCTACATCTCTGATCAAAATCCCCAAACGGGCATTTTCATCTCTTGTGATTTAAACATATAAACAACACTTACAACATCTTTTAGAGATTAAATGACAAAAACTGAATTGCCCATTTCGAAGAACACCAAAAAGGTCAAACCTGAAACAAAAACAAGAACAAAGAGACAGAAATTGAATCACCTGCCCTTTGTGCTCCACTTTCTTCTTCTCATGGAACCCCCTTCGAATTATCTAAAACAATCCCAAAGATTGAAGCTTTAATCCCAAATTGAATCAGAAAACATGAAACTTAAACAAATTAAGGGTTTAGTGATGATGACCTCTCCAGCGCCCTTCGCAGCATCGATTGCGACATTGAGGAATTCATCAAGTGAATCGACTGATCAACATTAGAAATTCAGAAAAATCACGCAAACATCAATTCGAATACTTCATCTACTCATCAAAACAGAGAAATTGATACAAAATTTAGTGAGGAATCAAAGATTTTAAGAACCAATACCACTTTCGCCCATTACGTTGTTGTAAACTTGTAACAGTTCACAGTTCTTCAACCACGTATCTACACAATTGTGCCGCTACCTATATATATATATAGTTATATACTGTACCATCATAAGTGAAATTACCAAAATGTCATACCCTTGTTTATTTATTTATTGTGGGTATGGTTGTCAATTTTTTGTCCAGCGTGCCGCCCCAATTTTGTCTGGCTCGAAAAAAAAGAAGAAGAAGAAGGTTTGGACAGCAGTTTTTCAAATCCGGGCCTGGTTTGAGCAAAGCTTTGACGTCCAAATTAAAATTCGGCTAGGGTTTGGATAATACCCTTTAAGCTCAGACCATACCCCGATTTTAAAAGATACCTATTTAATTTTGAAAATATACTTCCATAAATAGTATAATTTACAAAAACAACAATAGAAATAAAGAAACTACATCACTTGTATGGAAATGCACTATTTTAGTTTGAGACTTTGCTAAATTCTTGAGACAACAGGATGCATTTTGTTTTTTAAAAAAAAAAAACATTATTACGTCTTGTAATTAAAAATATTAAATAAAGCTTGAATATTACTTTTTAAAATTTTGTTAGAGAAGATTATATTACGAGAAATTTACAATGATTTTAATAATTAAAAAACTTTTAAACATTATATAATTTTTTTAAAAACTCGACAAAATTCGGACATTTGGACAATCTGAATTAAAAGTAAACTGGATCTGGGCAAGACAATCTTGCCCGAACTTACAGACGAGCCAAGTCTGAACAATGCAAATGCTCATTTATATTAAGAGGCGGTATAAACCAGAACATGTTTGGACCAAAAAAATTGACACCCCTAATCGTCGGGTGTTCGTTACATACTTACATATACGACTAGTCCCACGGTCCTCGAGTTCCATATGATGGTATTGTTTAATTAAGGCTCTATTGGTCAAAAATAGCCCACGTGCATAAAATTATTCTTGCTAGCTAGTTGTTTAGACACTGTATAGAGTTTAAAATATTTTCCTTTCAAGGAGTTTAGATCGAGTTTAAAATATACAATGTAAGTTGGCATAGTTACGCTTTTTTGTTTTAGATCTATGGGTGTCTCGACTGTCTCGATCTTTTTCTACTTAATTAAATTAACTTAGTCGGATGATATAACGTAGTTGTTGGGACTTGAATTAGAGTCTAGAGACCATTGCCTCAGTAACTTAACAAACCACTCACACTTATTTAATCCGAAATGTTAAATTAATGTTAATATCTGTTAATATCACTATCTATTTGTCTAATATGGGTATAGCAACTATATGCCTATATGTGGTTGTTAGAATTTGAACAGAAGTTGGCAACATATCAAAAGAATTTTCGGTAGCATGGAATCTGAAAAAGGAATATACTTTCATGGTGATAAATTATGGGAATTCGCACAACCAATTGGGTAGTGGGCCGGTTTGATATAGGGTTAGTGGTACAAGAAAGTGGGGTTCGAGACTCACGGAACAAAAATGTTAGGATGATCAGTAGGCACACCCGATTAACGCATTGGGTGACTTGACGGGTGATGTGGACATCTCAACTCTTATCCATATTATCCCACCAAATCACTAGGTGCGTTGACCAGATCTCCTTAGTGAGTCATTCTAGCATTACTCTTCACATAAGCAAAAAGTTGGTTTCAAAAAAATTAATTGGAATTCGCACGTGGTTGAACATGCAAGAGGCTTCGATAAGTAAATTTAATTAACAAATTAACTACGTACCACTATGGAAAAACTATGGTGGTCAAAAAGTAAAGCATTTCCAATGAGAGGAATCAGATTGAGCATTGTGGAATAGATACCCTTTTAATTAAGGTGGTATTTAGTCCAAGTACTTTGTAGATTCGTTAGACATGAGAATTTGCAACGACTTCAAAGCGTTGTAACATTGTAACTTTTTAAAAGAAATTTTGCTCTCTATATCACAAGAGTCAGCAAAAATTTTAGAGGATACGATAAAGCAAAATAGTTTGCACTTGCAGCATTGAAAGCGAAACACAAGCAATTGCAATGTATTTTAAGATGTTCTTCTTCCTCCCCAAACCTCTTCTTTTATAGAGCTCTCTGGTAAAAACCAGTTGGAGAAAAAAAAAAGTGAGGGGGAGGGGGAAGGTAGTGGATGCAATTTCAGTCAACATTGAATGAATTTCATTAACTATACATTCAATGTTGAGTGGGTCAAGCAGATAACTACACATCTAATAAATTCGAAAATGGAAAAAAATTAATGATAAAAAAGTTTTAACCCCTGTAAAAGCACCACGCATATAGCTCACTTTGCATAGCACTTATGATTTTTTCTTTTACACACAATGCACAAAGTGCAAGAGTGTATATATAAACTCTTCGTAATTATATATTCAAGGTGGTCGAGCCTATTACACTCCTCTAAGTTTTTTTTTTTTTTTCTTTTTTGTGTTTGGTACATCTTTGCTAACTTAGCTAAGAATAATAAGTAACAATTGGCATTTCATGACAGAAAGACAATCATGAAGCAAAGCACCCGAATTCTGCCCTATTATGGGATGAAGATTGAAGTCCTTGGATTAATTGCCATCAACGAATCAGTGTCGAATTAATTAAGATCACCTGGCTATGCCCTTTGTAACCAACCCTCGAGGATCCCCCACACTCCCACTCCATTGCCCAGTTAATTAATGACATATATGTATGTACTACATCCTTGTCTACTAGCTTTTATATATAGAATCCTGATATTTCAACTGTATATATAACGTCAATCAGCTTCTTATCTTGAGCCTTTTTGGTGGGTATGTGCAGATGGGAGGCTGAGGAAGACTATTGTGTCACCTTTCCTGCAGTGAATATCGATGAAGCAAAAATTGCCGGTCACCGTCACGCCCCTCACAGAAAATATAAGATCCAATTTGACAATTATTGATCTTCTTTCTGAAAGAGTTTATAAAGCAATCTGAAATGGTGAAACCAAAGATTACAAGATTTGAAAATTGAGGACATCACTATATACATAGAAAGTTGAAGTGGTATGCATTGTTAGTTCTGGTGTCCTTGAGTTTCAATCCAAGTTGATGAGCCAAACCCATCATCATCTACCACTTTAATTAACTCTCTTAATTGTTTGTTTCTAAAGTTGAAACTGCAGTTATTTAAAAACACACAAGAGAAAGGTCAAGACATGTTTTCAATGAAAGTACTTCCACTCAATGCACTTCACAGACATACAGATTAACATCAAGAGCAAGGTCTGGAGATGAACAATTTGCTACTTAGATATTTTAGCCCCCCAAGATATCTACATATTCATACACATAAGAATATGCATGCATAATCTAATTTTTCAAAAAAGAATTTTTCTTAGAATCAGTCAATCAATTGGTCTTCAAGTTGCACAGTACTAAGATTATTTCTGTAGTTATTGCAAGTACTTCACAAGGACATAGCAGTTGCTTTGGTAAGAAAAGGAAGGAAGTTTTAGACAAGAATTACACCAAAACTTGAGTTGAGATGTGAAGTCTACCTCGCAGCGCAAATCAAACCGCAGAAGTACCATTCATAAGGCTTTTTTCTGTAACTTTTTCGGGTGATTCATTCATCAAGCGGCGGTGGGTTTCTCTGCCTCAAGTTTTTGCAACTCCGCCAACCTTTCAGCCCAAGCTCTATCCCTTGCCACTGCAGCCATCTTACGTTCTATTCTTTGGACAATCTTCTTCCTTTTGGCTTCTTGGAACTGAGCTTTTCGTTTCTTGGCCTCCAACTGTTCACTCTCAAAACAGATGGAGTCAAATATAATATACAATACTAAATTACACCAAATAATGTACAAAATTGAATATGATAGCCATGAACATTATCAGTTTTGTTGATCATGATAAAGGACGATGAGATAGTCATAACACAACATGACATCACAAAAAAAAAAAAAAAAAAAACACTAAACTTAATCAATGGCAATGCACAGTGCACGGCATATATCGGACATGGTAACAGCCAGTTTCCAGTATATATTATTATTAACACAACCAATTAAGCTACCCCAACTAATTTGACATTGAGGTTTTGTTGCTGTATATTGACACATCCAATAAAATGGTACAATACTCCTACCCAAAAAAGTACAACAAGCATATCACTGATTACCAACTTATCCCTTTCGTTGATAATAGGCACTACATGTCGAGAACAGTTTCAATTTGACTAAAAGTCTAAGACACCCAATGACCAATTGTAGATCATGATGGACAGAGCCTTATGAACAAATCTATGGCATAATTCACAAAACTAGTCGTTGAAAGCTCGTAAGTATGAATCATAATAAACTTAGTATCAAGTATGCATATGAAAGAGTTCATGCCACCAAGGCCAATAGAACACATAAAGTTGCAGGGTTAACACCCAAAAACAGTGGATATTGCACCTAGAGAAAACTAAAACAAGTAAACCACCAAAAAAAGTAGGGATGAAGCAAAATACTGACACGTATAAATGCCCTTCTTTGCCTCCTTCGCTTCTTTTCTTTCCGTCCCTTAACACTTCCTTCATTAGGTCTATTCGCTATCGGCTCCCCAGGTGTGTACTGAACCCAAGCATATGGACCTGCATTTTTTAAACGACAGAATTAAAACATCACGGAGATGTATCAATTAAAAACAAACTTCTAAAACCAAGTACCAATGGCCTGTTCGCTTCACATTTTAGTGAATCCTAACACATGAGATTAATTAGTGATGGGACTAACACATGGGTTTAGATGGGTTTAGATAGTTTAGTTCCATTTGTGTATCTTGTTTGGTTGGGAGTTTTAAGGTTGGGATTAAATGAGGTTGTACATGTACATTTACCAAAATACCCTTAGATAAATAACACCAAAAATCCCCCCATTTCACACATTTCTCATCTCCTTCAATGAAGACCGCTGCTTGAATCGGCTCACCTGCGTCCATGAATCGCACCTCATAAAATGGTATTCCACATTTATTCTCGTCGACCAGTAGCCAAACCACATCCAAACAACAATGAAGCCATTCATGTAGAATCATGTCAGGTTTCAAGGATTTCACACCATTACATTCATCAACCACTTGCTGCCTTTGATCCCAATTAACCATCCAATTCATCAGATGAGAGAAAATGCCAGCATGAGTAACTGCATTTGATCCCAATTAACCATCCAATGATGCCTTTGATCCCAATTAACAACAAGACCGATTCATCATTCCCTTGTCATTGTGCATGCATCACGCTGATGAAATGGAAAATAGAAGTGCGGGCAAGAACAACGAAGAGAACGAAGAGAAGAAAAAAAAAAACCAGGTCGGCTTCGAGAACGAAGAAGAAGAGAAAAACAGGGACTTGGCGAGAGTTGGAGAATTGTGATTTGGTTAATGTGAGGGGTAAAGTGGTAATCTCCACTTTCAGTTACAATGGATTAGCTAATCCCACAAAAAATGGTGGTATTGTTTAATCCACTACCATGCCTCTTAACTAATCATGTGGCCTAGTTAATCCTCCAAGCGAACAGCGGATTAACTAGTCCAGTGTGGCTAATCCGACCTAAGACGGTGAAGCGAACAAGACACAAATGTAGCAATTCAAACATGTCCTAGCTGGGTCAAGTACCAAGTTCGATCTAAGTATCAAATCGAAGAAATAGAAGTTTAACGTCACATCGTGACTGGACTAAGTAGCTACATAACAAAACATAAATAAAAAAAACAAGCCCATTTTTCTTTCACAGTTGCAAAAAAATAAAAAATAAAAAATAAAAATGCAGCAGTGTTTATCTATCAAATTTTTCGTAATTTTCTTTTTAAGTACTAGAGCTCATTAAGCATAAGTAATTGCATTCCCCATTCAATAACTCATGATCTCATTAATGACAAAGATTGCAAGTTAGAAATTCAGATACGTAAATTCAAGGGGAAGAAAGAAATAGAGTACTGATATAAAGTGAACTTGAAGAGAACGAAACCTGGAGGCTTCAAACTAGCTCTTTTCCTTCGAGGTTTTGCACCAGGCCGTCGCTTGGGGAGTCGAGTGTCAGTTAAACTGTGAAACTCATTCCATCCATACATCCATCTCTGATTGTGGTGTGGCAGTGAACCAAACGTTGAGGATGATTTGCAAGCGGAACTGACATATGCGCCAAAAATTCTTGCTGGAGAAGTAGTAGTTCTTTGAGTTATGGCTGCTCTAACTAACGGGCAAATGATAGTTCTCAGCGACCCCAAATTCATCTCTTTCTCTTCCTGACTGCTGATCAAGGAAAAAAGAAACCAGAGCTAAGAAAAAATTTGCCCCAACCATCAATTTGAGGCATTTACCACAACAAAATCCAAGAAATGATAGTCATTTTCGACTGAAATGGATGACTACCGCACACAACAGATAGGTTTCTCATTTTAGACTGAAATCGGTGAATGCACACAGTAAATACAGGAGACAGTTGTGTTGCAAGTGTGGTGGACCAAATGTTAGAATTACATTATGTAACTCCTTACAAAACCTTTAAAGTCCACGTGGAAGATCAACAAAAGATTCCAGCCTAAGAAAATAAAAAAGATAATACGAAAACAATAAACAAAACGATAAGTTACCATAAACATGTCAGAAACATATGGATTCCAATTTCTAACATACAGTGCCAATAATTAGTCAAACCAGAAAGAGTAAAGTCATGTTCCAGAGCAAGATACTGGAACAGCACATAAGTCAACCGGATCAACAATGACAGAGCATATTTGTTTTTATCGACAAAGACGGAGTATATTTGTTTTTCTTTTCTTTTTCCACACCAGCACAACCATTCATGTAAAGAAAAACATATTAAAGAACAATTTATAAACTATCCGACACAATCACCTCAAAATTTAAAGTCGGAAATTGTTCCATTGACATTAGTCAACAATTATCTTAACACGTAAGAACTTCAAATTATTTTTCTTCCATTGCATTCAATAATTCAAATATCCTCAATAAACACAACATCCAACAATTTATTTTCAAAAATGAACTTCAAGAAAGAAAGAAAAAGCAACAGATGACCAATCAATTTAGAGATTTTCCTTCTTTTTATTTTTTTCCTCGAGTCAGGAAATTGAACAAATTCATTAAATGAGGAAAAATGCAAAGAGGTTAACTTATGAATTTACTTGCCAATGGACATGAACTTTGTTCAATTTAGAAACAATAAGTTGGAAAAATAAAATTCATCATTGGTAAGTATAAATTTGCACGGAAGCCCATTTTCATCGAACATAGATCAAAAGGCAGACCCAGAATTTTAGCTCAATTTATAAATCGAGCGACAAAGGATAAAGCACTTTGACCCATCGATAGGTTGACCTAAGAAAGTAACCGTACAACTCAAAAGGAAGATAGGAGCATAGAAGAAAAGTCCAATAAATCTTTAGCAACATGAACAGGTTGAGCTAGAAAGTCCAAACAACACAAAAGAACCTGCTGAATTCCAAATAATAGTTCCATTTCATAGAACCCAGGTGCAAATATGTTCCAGTAGAAATACCCGATTTCAACTAGGGAAAAAAGAACAATTTTCTAGTCACTTGAATCACAGAAAGCAGCTTGCCTTTCAATGTAAAATGAATCAAATGAAACTGGAGTTCAAGAGTGAGTAGAAATCTATGCGAACAATTATTATGGAAACTGAAGCATTTAATGTCCGATGGTCCAAATTCTTCGATTAATATAAATAAATTTTGGTTTTTGAATTGCTTCCTTCCAACGAATGGTACATTCTAGCATAAGCAGAAAGTTAGAATGAAAAAAAGATAAAATACACCATCTATAAAAATACAATTATACGTCCACAACCAATTCCGATTATCCCCATTACAGCCTACACATTGACTAATTATCCAATTCTCCCCATTTCAGCCATATATGATCCATACTCTGTTGTAATCAAGAAGTTATTTGAACACACCACATACTTGTTCCTCATATCCATGACCTTCAATTTATTTTTTGTCTCACTTTGCTTTATCATGGAAATGAATTCCAGCTTGGTTGAAAAGAGAAAGCAAATATAATAATTCCTCATTGGATAGCTTTGATGGTCTCTTCTCTTCAAAACCACTAGTTCTTAAGACCTCAACAATCTTATCTCTAAACAAATTCATCTCTTTTTCGAAACAGGGAGGATGTAGGTGTTCTTCATCAACTTCTTCTTCGTCATTACTCTTATTCGTTTCATCATCAAAAATACAATTGGTCATAACTTTATCTTTGTGTTGATCTACCATCTCAGACCTTCTCAACAATTCATATGCCTTTTTCTTTTGTTTAAATGTTGCACCTAGAGTCTTGTTTTTCTTACTAAAACAAGTCCGAGTGAAAGCCCACCATTCATTCATATCTACGCTAGGGACATTAACCTTTGGGTGAATTTTAACAACAGATGAGTCAACTTTTGGACAAGGAATAAAGTCCCTCTTGCTCACGTCCATAATGAACTCTATATCTGCCACCAACTTCACATTCACAGCCAAGCGATTGAACTGAGAATCACCGGGATTAGCCAACAAACGACGAGCAAATTCTTTTTGAAGTAATAGAGTGGCACTTCGAAATGAATTGGTCCCAAAAACAAATTTTGCTATAAGAGGGGAAGATATCCCATAAGGAATGTTAGCTACAACTGCATCAAATTGAGGAAACTCTGTCTTCAAAGCATCTTTGCAAATAACCTACAAAAGAATCAATATTATGTTCAATCATGAAACTGTGTTATTCTTTCAGGATTTTTGTCAAATAATTTTCAAGCCTCTTACGCTAAGTCGATTTTCAAGCCCACGGTTAGATGCACGGTTAATGAGAATCTCAACCATTCGTTTGTCTATTTCAATAGCAACGACCTTTTGAGCAACCTGAAGGAGCTTAAGGGTGAGATTTCCAGTACCAGGTCCGATTTCAAGGATCGTGTCTGTGGATCTCACATCAGCTTTTCGAACAATGGTGTCAAGTACTCGAGGATTGGTAAGGATATATTGGCCCCGACTCTTGTGTAGATAAATATTTCCTTCATCTCCTTCATTAATTTTCCGAATTTTCTTGTCATCATCGTCATCATAACCCTTGCGGTTGTAATAATTACTTGACTTTGTGACAAGTAGTCGGAGAGGTTGGCCCCTTATGACAAATCTAGCAATGTCAAATGAAAAGGAATAAATGCGCCAAAGCATTTTGTCTTTCTCAGCTCTCTTTTGCTTTACCTGAACCATTTCAGTTGAAGAGAGCTCGTAAAAAACTTTTTTCAAATGATGTTGGAGTCCACTTATAAAAAAATAAATTGAAAAAAAAGTTTCCCATAAAAAAGAAATAATCGAGCAATCAATGCTATCGATAAGCAATGTAATAGATTATAAGAAAAAAAAATATTCTCTCCAAAAATAAAAATATGTAGTATTTATTCATTTAAAAATACATTAAAGGATTTTTGGTGAGATGGATGAGGCGTTACTAGACATAAGGAAGGCAAGGTCTAGGCGGTCGTGGGTTCGACTCCAGTTGATTGAGGTGTACAAGGGTTGGGTTGATTTGGGTTTTGCATAAAACATGAACCAAACCAAATAGATCGGGTTTAATTTTTTTTAGAACCAACCATAACTAATTGATTCTTCAAAATCAAACCAATTCAACTCTATGAGTTTGAGTTGGGTCGGTTCCAATCCTCAAGTTGATTTTACAAATTTAAGCATAAAAATTGTAAATTTTATAAAAACATACTCGTTAAAATTTAGAGCACAATAATTTTCGTTTTTCTTTCAAAATAAGGAAATAAACCTCTAAACATTTACTCATTGCATCATACGCTCACAACTTCTAGTTCGCCAAAAATAATAAATCATACAAAAATATGATCGCTAGCTCAAGCCAATAAAAACGTAATATTACGATCACATTCACCAAAAATGCAAATTTTGAAAATTCTTATTGTAAAAGCTAATTAAAGTTTGAAAAGAAAATAAAATAAGTAACAACGTTTGTTTAAAATAAAAATAGCATTTAATGTAAGCTAAATTTTAAATATATTTGACAAATACTTAGTATGATATAACAAAATTTGTTTTTGGGACTAATTAATTTCAAAGTGCCACTCGATTACTTCAAAAAGAATTTGCTCGTCGTTTGTTGGCCAATCCCGGTGATTCCCATTTCAATCGCTAGTCTGTGAATGTGAAGTTGGTGGCTGATATAGAGTTCATTATGGATGCGAGCAAGAGGGACTTTATTCCATGTCCAAAAAAAGGCGACTCTTTTGTTGTTAAAATTCACCCAAAGGTTAATGTCCTTAGCATACATATGAATGAATGGTGGGCTTTCACTGAGGTCTTAAGCAAAAAGGCCATAAATATTCCCAAATTTGAAACTTGAACAACATTCATACAGCTTTTAATCAGTAGGAAATAACATACATCCAACTACTTTAGCTAACCCTCCTCGTTTGATACTCGACTGAATAATACGATTCAACCCTTGCAGATAACTCTCTCTATCGCTACTATCTACTCTCATTACTTGTTATTTATTTCAACACCTTAATCTTTTTACCACGCTTGGTGTCCTCTTCCTTTAGCATTTTTCGTTTCCAAACCAAAAACTTAAAATTTATCTAACAAATTCTACTCCTTTTTTGTGCATATACTATCAAGTTAGTCATGCCCTACTAATCAGTAACTCTGCAACTCCTCGTTTTAACGAACTTTGGAATTAAAAAGTATTTCAACATTAACCCCTCAAAAATTTGAAACCAACCCAACAACTCAAAACTGTGGAATCATTCATCATATTGAACTTGAACAATATCGTCCACGTCTCATTCTTTTTTATCAATGCAACGCAAATGCCAATGGTGATTGGGAATTGCTCTTGCAATGCAAAGTCTTTGGTTTTTCACTACTTGTATCCTCTACTGGAGATCAGGGAAACCCTAATGAGAAAGGGTTTAGGGCTTAAAACCATGACCAAAAAGCATGAAGAGCGTAACAGTTCAGACAAGTCTATGGGGGCATCGATCAACGCTTGAAAGCAATTTGACTTCTGAAGCTAAATGAAGAAAAGCATTTTAAGAAATACAGCTCCAAACTGAATGAAGAAACCATTAAAGCCAAGCCAGTGAACCCATTAACATAAAGAGATTGTTTTGAGTACCCGATTTTTCTCAGAATCAATTCTTGATGGGGTTACTGACATTCGAGAAGAAAAAAAGGAGTTTTTGATTGAAATTGCTGACCTTGTTGTTCCTTTGTTGATTGTAGAATCGAATTTGGAGATCGGAAGAACAACCGAACAATTGAAGAGAACGAGCGACCGAGAGAAAGAGAATTGCAAATTTAGGGTTTTTGCTCCTCCGATTTCAGGAGTGAAAAGAAGAAGATGAATGACAGCTTTTTGTGCGAAATTACTGGCGTGCCCTCGCGTGCGAGGAGTCGAACCTTGCGTTTTTTATTTTTATTTTTATTTTTTGAGTTAAAAAAGGGTGTACAACAAACCAATTGACCCAATAAACCCGATTAGTCCAAACCAACTCAAGTGATTTTTGGATTGGATTAAAAATGTTATTGATTTGGGTTCGCCTCTTCAAATTTGAGAACCGATAAGTTGGTTTAGTATTTGGGTTATATAATTGTAGGCAGAACTAATCGTGATCATATTAAGTATTTGCCAAATATATTTAAATTTACCTTAAATTAAATGTTATTTTTATTTCAAACAAACATTGTTGCTTATTTTATTTTATTTTTAAACTTTATTTAGCTTTTATAATAAGAATTTCTGAAATTTGCATTTTAGTTTTGAAGTGTAAGGAACTTATTATGTGATTTGATCATTGTCCTTGAATATTAGTTTGATAATAATATTGTGTTTTTATTGGCTTGAGCTAGCGATCATATTTTTGTATAATTTATTATTTTAGGCAAACTAGAAGTTGTGAGCGTATAAAGCAAGGAGTAGTGTTTAGATGTTTATTTCCGTATTTTGAAAGAAAAGAGAAAATTATTGTGCTCTAAATTTTAACGAGTATGTTTTTATAAAATTCACTATTTGGTTTGGTTCATGTTTTAGGCAAAACCCAAATCAACCCAACTCTTGTATGCCTCAATCAACTGGATCGAACCCACGACTGCCCAGACCTTGCCTTCCTCATGTCAAGTGATGTCTCGTTCATCTCACTAAAAATACTTTGATATATTTTTTAATGAATAAATCTTATTTACTTTTATTTTTCGAGATTCTCATTAACCGTGCATCTAACCGTGGGCTTGAAAATTGACTTAGTGTAAGAGACTTGAAATTTATTTGACAAAAATGCTAAAAGAATCTTTTGTATGTTATTTGCAAAGATGCTTTGCAGACAGAGCTTCCTCAATTTGATGCAATTGTGACTAATATTCACTATGAGTATCTTCCCTCTTATAATAAATTTTGTTTTTGGGATCAATTCATTTCTAAGTGCCACTCTATCACTTCTAAAAGAATTTGGTCGTCATTTGCTGGCCAATCCCGGTGATTCTCAGTTCAATCGCTTGGCTGTGAACAAAATACAAAGTTTTGATATTGAAATACAACGTTGCACCAGACAACAACAAAAACAAACAACTTAACAGACGAAAGGGGTATCGAATTGCTAGCAAGGAACAGTTTCGCAATTAACAAACCAATCAAACAAACAAACCAACTCGACAAAACCACAAATTTCATTCATTCACCAATCAATCTAGCTCGATCAACTCCAATCCCCATACCCGATAAGCGACATGAAGCCGATAGACGCCAAGTCCGACAGTGGCTCTGAAAAAAAATAACATAACCTATATATATAAATTCAACGACATATTAGCATTTCTTACGTGCTCCCATTGAGATTCAAACCCGACATGATCAGCGATAGTATTGCATTTTACATATATTCATGTATGTGTTCGTATTTCTAGAATCTATATATATAAAAAAGTTGAAGGAGTGAGAAAATTTCGCATACTCTCTCCTTCTACTATTTCATTTTTAAGATTTTCTTAATTTTTTTAATTTTTAATTTTAAGATATTTATATATTTGTGCTATTTATTGTTTTAAGCTACATTCATCCCCATATTTTTGAAAAACGAAAAATAGATATTTATATATTTGTTTTTTTATTATTTTAAAATATATTCATTCCCCCATATTTTTGAAAAACTACAAATCCAACTTTGAACAACTAAACGACCGTCTAATTAATTATGTATTCATATTATTTGTTTCGAATCTTACACCATCGATTTGGTTACTGCAACATTATTTATATATACTATTTAGGGCATTAAAGCAACAATTAAGTTCATTCGAATTATTTTTTTTTTGTTAATGAATGGTTACTTCGATGATTTATAAGTAAATATTTTTTAAACCTTCTATTGTATATTTTTTTCTAAAAAATATGGGTTGATTATTGTGAATTGTAATTTTAATTGTAAAAAATATTATAATGTATTCATGTAAATTAATTTATTAACTTTATATTAAAGTTTTAATAACCCTTGCGCAAAGCGCAGAAAATCGACTAGTTGTTAACATATATTTGAGCACATAGTTGTTTATCAGTGTTCCCCAAATATAATAATTAAGTAATAATTGAATATATTGTACACTAAAGTCTTACTAATTAATTAGACAGCTCAATGATTTAATATGAGATAAAACAACATGACGTAAAACACATTAAATGCGTAATCAATTCTATATAATCGAGTTCCATGGTAGAAACAATATATATATAAATTCAACGATATCGATGGAGCTCAAAATATATATTCATGTAATGAGAACCTCTCAAAATATATTGTGTATTAAATATTTTGTGCACTTATGACCTCATAAATTAATTTGTTGGATTAGAATCCAATAGTTATAAATAGGTTCCCATGACATGGATATTTTTTTATAGGAAAGATTGTCGCACCTGCTAAATTTAAACTCATAACCTCTTACTTTCAAATCCTGACCATACCAAACTTTCAAGCTACACAACTGATTATAATCTTATTTATAAATTCATCCACATACATAGGCTAGAACATACATTTTTTTAGGAAAAATACTAGGAGATACATTCATTTCCCACTTTATTCATTGAACTACCACATAGCACCACATAAGACCTAAATCTTATAATAACACACATACACTACCACCAATCAATTACTACGAGACAAGTGGTTTGAAGTTGGTGCACATAGCACCACATAAGACCTAAATCTTATAATAACACACATACACTACCACCAATCAATTACTACTGGAGAAGTGGGTCGAAGCTGGTGAGGTTCCTGTAACTTTCCCAAGCTCTCTCCAGCACCACAGCCACATAAGGTTTAACCTGATCATTTTTGTTCCTTGCAGTGATGACTAATCGATAATTAAATCCTGAAACCACTTGGGTCTCGGCCTTAATCACATTAACGAATTTCAGGTCCGTATGGGTTCGTTTGTTGTATTCATCCACTGCATAACGCCCAATATCCACTATACGCGGGTCGGTCGGGTCCGCGGGTTGATACCCGCCCAGGATAGGAACAACTTTCTGCATAAAATCATAAAATCCATTAATCCAGTGCGAGCATGGAAACATGAGAAAAAAAAAAAACAATTAATCAACAATTTCAAAATAGATAAGTTAGGTATTTTTTTATAGGAATAATATTTTATTTATTATAGCATTATGTGCACGTACTTAAATATGATATTTACAAAAGGCGATAAACGATGCATGCGTTTCTCATAAAAAAAAATCGAAAAAAATCTCTACCAATGTAGTGAGAAACAAAGTGTGGAATCACAACGTCCCCCACCTCAAGGGCGCATCATTGATGGAGTCGCGCCTCTAAGTGGTGTTACAATCCCACCGAACCAACTAGGTTGGACCCGTGGTTATGTAGCCGGGATATATGTATTTTTTAGGTAAATTAGGTAGTTACTTGAGCAACAATTAATGAATGACCTTCAAGGGTTCTTTGAGGGTCTTTTGACCATTTAGTGCCTCATACACAAGTGCCTCATAAGTCCCTCCATCAGCAACTCTTATGGTGACCTTGTAGTTCCTTCCATTAACTATTTGGACTTGGGCTTGAATCACACTTTTGAATACTAGGCTTTTGTGGGCTTGTTTGTTGTATTGGTCCACTGCGAAACGCCCAATTTCCACAATATGTGGGTCTCTCGGATCCACCAGTTCAAACCCGCCCAGCTTGTTACGAACAACAACCTGCATGTGGAAGACAACCAATTAATTAATCAACTACAAATCACATACTTAAGTCATCAGAAATTACTTATTAAATCTTATGTCAGCCTACATTAATGATCTTGAAGGACTTGAGTTCCTTTTGGCCTCGAAGCGGTACATACACGAAAACCACCCAAGTCTGGATAAGTCTTCCGTTGGAAACTCTAATAGTGAGGTTATAATTTGTCCCGGCAACGACTTGACTTTCACCCTCAACCACACTCAATAATTCAAACTTGGTGTGGGCTTGCTTGTTGTGTGCATCCACCGCAAAACGTGCAACTTCTACAACATGTGGGTCTTTTGGGTCTACAGGTTGAAAACCACCAACCCAAGGAATAGCCTGCATATGCATGTTGAGGAGTTAAAAACTAATTAAATTAATTATGCGAACTGCCAACAATGATGCCTACAGTGTAATAGAAAAGTCATATATATGCTCCCACCTTTGTAACGTCGGACGATTGAATTAATCTTTAAAAAAAATAATTAAAGGGAGATTAATCAATTAAGTTAAGTATGGTACGTAGTGACCTTGAAGTATTTGAGGGTTCTTTGACCTTTTAACCCCTCGTACACAAGTGCCTCGTGAGTGGTTCTAAACCCTCTTCTTGTTCCATTGGCAACTCTGATAGTGAGCTTAAAGTTCCTCCCTTCAACTATTTGGCTTTGAGCTCTAAACACTTCCAGGAATACAAGGTTTGTGTGGGCTTCTTTGTTGTGCTCATCCACAGCGAAGCGCGCAATTTCCACAACATGCGGGTCTTTCGGGTCGACGGGTTGAAACCCGCCCACCCGAATCTGAGCAAATGAAGTGTGGAAAAGGACCAAAGAGAGGAGAAGTAAAAGAGGTGTAAACATGAGAGAATTATGAGATTGGATTCTCATCTTAATTACCAAGTAGTACTATATGATTACTAGTATTATTTAAGAAGGTGTTACTCGTTATGAGCTTTGTTGTTGAGGTGCATCACCACACACATATTTATAGAGGAGTAATGAGCATGCATGTGTTCACCAAAAAAAAAAAAAAAAACAGCATGCATGTATGCTTACGTACTTACTTAGAGGGAGAGGTAAGAGCGTCATATTATACACATGCCATGAATAAGAAGCAAATATGTGGCCATGAATAATTATAAGATAATGTTCGAAATACATGCGCGTAGATATTATGGGATAAGCCACATTATACACATGCCAATTCTGAATTTCTGATTCAAATGTTCCATCAAAATTAGGTGTACCATGTGGAACTTTGTAGTCCTTTAACCACATCTTCTACATAAACGACCTTGCCTTAGTTGATCTCTTTCCATTATTTTCTTATTTTTGGTGCATAGCTCCAAAAATATACACAAAATGCAATTTAAAAAAGAGAGGGAGGGAAAGAATATAATGCCCAACTGAACAGATGAAGGACCAAGGTGGTGATCTATGAAGGAACACCAATCAAAACCTATACCATCACATGAAATCGCGAGGCTTCTGAATGGACAATACACCGATTTTTGGAGATGGTAAAAATGCATGTGCAGGGGTAATTCGGAGCACTTGCAATTTTATTAGCTCAAAACTATAAATCTTATTAATTATTTTGGGTAATTTGTTGATAATTTTATTAGGTACAAAGGAAAGATTAATGAACAATGCGTAGAAGCAAAATCCCTCTCTGTACACTTTTTGATAATTTTGATATATGCATATACCTCTTTCTTATAAAAAAAATGATTGAAAGATAAGATAGATTTATTGTAACACTGTTTACGGACTTGAGTATCCATTGATATTGATTTGACTTTAATTAAACACCTTATAAAATAGTGCTAATTAACTACTCATCAATTGCATATATAAAATCAGATGTTCAATTTGTTGGCAATGGAACAATACATTCAATATTCTCATAGGCATTTCACGAAACATTGACTTTATGGTTTAGACAATTCATCAAACACATAAAATGCATAAACACTGAAATTCAAAACAACCAACCGTTGACTTTATGATTTAGACAATTCATCAAACACATAGAATGCATAGAACAAAGAATTACAGAGTTCTATAAAAAATATCGATCATGGGTATCTAAAAATTTCCAATACAAAATATAATCAACATAGCAAAAAAAAAAAAAATGGAAAAGAAAGGTGGAATACCTCACATTTGAATCGAAGAGCAAAGGAAAGCAGCGAATGAATCGATGAAGGAAAGCATGGAATGAATGATTTGAAGAGGAATGAGAGTGGTTGATTAGTGAGTTGTTGATCGATTTGAAGAGGTAGTGTTCAAGACATTGAAGAGGTAGCGTTCTCTCAAGTCGTTGAGTTGTTGATCTTTAATTTAAGTCGAACTCCTCTATCATCATCCAATTTGGATTAGGTTGAATTAATTTATTAATTTTAAAGGAAATCACGAGAAGTATGGGCAAATAGGTAAATTTTATTAACATTCAAATAAAGTATGAGCAAAAAGGTAAATTTCATTACCACTCAAAAATTTGTGCAATTTGGATTAGGTTGAATTAATTTATTAATTTTAAGGGAATGCACGAGAAATATGGGAAAATAGGTAAATTTTATTAGCACTCAAATAAAGTATGGGCAAAAAAGTAAATTTCATTACCACTCAAAAATTTGTGATTCGTGCTTTTATATATATCATTAATGATACATGATTTTTTTATATGCAAAAAAACAAATCTCATCAGGTTAATTATCTGTAGATTATCTGGGAATTAGGAATGGCACTGATTATTCTGTGTGACTAAAACTAATAGCATCTCCAATGGTAATGTCGATTTAGAGCACGGATTGGTGTCTTATCATAGACGTGGAGATGATGTCTATCCTATGTGGCATTATATAGACATTCAAATTCCAAAATGATCTCCAATGGTAATGTGAATTTAGATTATGGATTGTGACTTTTTTGACTTTCTATAACAAACAGTGATGATGTGGCAATGTACTACAATGTCTAAAATTAGACATTGTGGTAAACACCCTCAACTTTGATTCCTTACCACATCAGCTAGACATCCACAATCCATGTTCCCATTGGATAGCTTTTTTTGGGTTAGATGTGGATTGTGTCCTAGGTGGATCCATTTTTATCTTAATCTATATATGGTCCAATTGGAGATGCTCTAAACATATATGAGTATATTCTTATTTAATTTGTCGTTTGGCACAAATTTTAAAAGTTGTTAATTTTTTTTTGGGGCTTGCTATTTGCACACAAACTTTGCCCTTACACACACCAATTTTTAAGTTTTTACCCAATTGCCACTGTCTCAAACACACACACACACACACACACATCACAAACACACACACACACACACACACACACACACATTGTAACGACCCGCATTATTTAATCCTAATTAATTTATTAATTACATATTAGGACATGTAGCTTGGACCCATGTCGACAAGTTTATGACATGCCAATCAAGGTATAAATAGTTATTTTTTGAGATGCGTAATAAATTGTTATATTATTATTTAATTCGCGTCACATGCAATAGTTAAGAATTTTAATTGGACGCGTTGTGCGTGTGTAGTGACGAGAGAGTACGATGTTGCGGGATGCGTGTAACGCGGGCGTATGGGGTAGCTAGGGGTTTGTAAGTCCCATCACATCACATCACCCATACCTAGTCCTCTTTTTTCTCTCTCCTCACTTTTTCTTCTCATATCCAAATAAAACCCACACCTTCCTCTCCCTCTCCAATGAACTTCCTCTCCGTCACACTCCCTCTCATTTTTCTTCCCTCAATAAGCTCTCCTCACACCTCAACGGTCTTGTCACCTCTCTTGCTAAGCCTTCCCTCTTAGCGGCTCCCACCGACAACTTCCAAAATCGAGGTGAGTGATAAGTTTATTGTTGATTTTTTGGAGAAGTTTATGAGTTTTAATGGTGATGAAGTTGGTGTTCGTGTTAGGTTTTTGTTAGTGTTGCTGTTGATTTTCTGTAACAAGAAAAATATGTAAAGCCTTGGAGGAGACGAATTCGTCTCCTTTAGAGACAAATTGGGAGGGGAGGGGTAGTCAGGTGGGTCGGGCCTGACTACCTTAAAATCACTGGGTCGAGCCGACCCAAGCCCGAGTAGGTCGATTCGGACCTACACTGGCCCTGATGGATCGGGTTAGACCGGGTCAGATCGACACGAGTCCAGGCGGTTGGGCCGATACTATCCCCACTGATATTACTAATAGGGATTTCTCAAAGGGATCCCCGCGAATATATTTTTTTCTTCATCCTCGTAGAGATTTTATCCCCATCTCCACCTCCATCCACGTTTAAATTCTCCATCTCCAGCCTTATTGTGGGGAATCCCCGTCCCCCGTGGGGATTCCCCTTCCTGCTTGCATCCCTAGGTGACCCTCTCTCTTTGTAATGATGGATAGAAAAGAGAGAAATATGGAGGCATAGATTTGGAAGAGAGATCTATAGAGGAGAATTAAGGAGAGAAAGACGGTAGAAAATAAATAAGGAGGTCGTCGGCAGTGTTCAACAGTGATAGGGGTTGCTAACGGCAACGATGGTGATGGTGGAGGTGACGATTGACGAGGATATATGGTGTGTGTGTTTAAAGTGAGGGAGGTAGTGTGTGTGTGTTTAGAATGAAGAAGGTAGCGTCTGTTATAAGTGAAGGTAATATAGTAAAAAAAATGGTCTGTGTAAGGGCATTGGGCGTGTGTATATAGCAAGCCACCTTTTTTTTGTCTACAAAAGTTGTCAATTGTTGTAAACCAAGTTGTAAGCCAACTAGAACTTAAGATGGACATGCTATAGACTTAAGTATAAAAGACATAAACTAAGAATTACTAGAACAAGTAGAAAAGATGAGACAAAAGAGAAGAGAGCTAGAATTGAGAAATGTAAAGATTTCCATTCCAACATTGGTGTGTGTACGTATTACAATGGGGTTTTCACTCATTCACCAATCAATCTAGCTCAATCAACTCCAATCCACATACCTTGTAAGCAACACGAAGTCGATAGACGCCAAGTCTGAAACCGACAGCGGCTCTGAAACAAAACGACATAACATAACAAAGCATAATCACGAATCAAAGATCGAAACTGAGGCGGACCCAAGTTATGTTGGACCTTGGCCTAGAAACAAGTTTTAGTGCAAAGGACCTTAGTGTGTGTGAAGGCCCGGAGAATGACTTAGCGACCCAGCATCACCCCTATTCACAGGCACTGTGGGTGAACCCCCCATGCCACCACTGTGCACATGGGCGTAGTTTTTCGCCTCCCAAGTTTCGAAACCGCGCCCTAGGGTTTAAGTGCGCGATTTTAGCGAAACTTGTACCACTGAGATGGACCCATGGGGTGCGGTGTGGGTGAGGTTGTTGAGTCGTTAATTATGTAATATTATATATAAGTTATTTATATATTTTTATTGTCAATTCTCCAAAATACTAGCCTAATTACATTTATTTATTATTTTTGGGTTATTGGAGTGCGCGGTTAAATGAAGGGCAAAAAATTACGCAAGATCGAGTATTCATATGCATGCTGGATATGTTTTACACTGAAAATCGCGATAGCACGTATCTCGAGGCAAATTTGGTGGGCCCACACATGTTATGGTATTTGAATGAAAATTAGTGAAGCATGATGGCGTTGATACAATGAAGCATGAGTTGGTTTGATTTGCATTATATATAGGAATATATATATATACTAGTTTCAGGACGTGCTACACACAATTGACCCGCTCGCTTCACTCGCGGGAATTAATTTCTAAAATTTATTAATAAAACTCAAAATTTTAATTAAAATTTAAAAATTAGAAATACAAGTATCTTTTTTAGCTTATCAATATTCTCTAATGTGATTGATATAAGATGTTAATGAAAAAACAAGCTAGTCGTGCTAAGACATTACTTCCTCAAAAAAAAAAGAAACAAGGAAAAAAAAAAAAACACAAGTGGTTTGACCATCAATTTGTGAACATTTGCTTGTGGAGATTTGTGACGGCCCCAACTAAAAATAAGGGCACCGCCCGGAGATTTCATAGAATTGTACATAAAGTTCGGCCTTATTTAAATCAAACTCTATAGATAGAAATGATAACTTTGAAATTATTAATGTAAATAATTGAATTAGTTGGGATTAAAGCTTTAGACACCAAATTTTTTCACATGATTAATCACGAATTTTTCTCATTAAAATTTCTTATGGGTTTTGAGTTTGTTCAATCCTCAAACCTATAGATAGAAATGATAACATTATTTTTCAAACCACCTTATTCTTTTTTCACATGATTATCGATTTTTCTCTCTTGGGTTTTCAGTTTGTTTATATATATACATATGTAAATATATATATATATATATATATATATGTTGCATATATAGCATTGGGAGAACTCTAGATGAGTACGTTGTATATATACCATTGGAAAAACTTTGAGTTTACAATTTGTGATATTTAGTTGCTTTTTTATATATAGTTGTTTTTATATATATGATAGATATATATGGGCAAATAAGTAAATTTCATTACCACTCAAAAATTTGTGATTCGTGCTTTTATATATATGATAGATATAAAATTTAAAATTTAAAATTGTAATAAAAATTTAAAATTAGAAATATTAGTACATTTTTTAGTTTATCAATATTTTATAATGTGATTGAGATTAGATGTGAATGAAAAAATAAGCTAATTATGCTAGAACATTACTTCCTCAAAAAAAAAGTGTATTGAATTGATGAGAATGAGTTCATGATTGATTTGAAGATAAAAAAAAAATGTGTAAAAAATTTGTGATTAGTGTTTTTATATATATATATTTATATATATACTAGTTTATATATAGAAAGATGAGATATGCATGGACATATATTCTAAGAAATTTTAAGAATTTATTAATAAAATTTCAAAATTTATTGAAATTAAAACTTAAAAAAAATTAGAAATACAAGTATCTTTTTTAGCTTATCAATATTCTCTAATGTGATTGATATAAGATGTTAATGAAAAAACAAGCTAGTCGTGCTAAGACATTACTTCCTCAAAAAATAAAAGAAACAAGGAAAAAAAAAAACACAAGTGGTTTGACCATCAATTTGTGAACACTTACTTGTGGAGATTTCATAGAATTGTACATAAAGTTCAATCTTTACCTCAAACTCTATAGATAGAAATGATAACTTTGAAATTATTAATGTAAATAATTGAATTAGTTGGGATTAAAGCTTTAGACACCTTTTTTCACATGATTAATCAGAATTTTTCTCATTAAAATTTCTTATGGGTTTTGAGTTTGTTCCCTCCCCAACACCTTTTTCAAACCACCTTATTCTTTTCCCTATCAGATTCTCTCTTCTTCACTGTTTATATATATACATATGTAAATATATATATATATATATATATATATATGTTGCATATATAGCATTGGGAGAACTCTAGATGAGTACGTTGTATATATACCATTGGAAAAACTCTGAGTTTACAATTTGTGATATTTAGTTGCTTTTTTTATATATAGTTGTTTTTATATATATGATAGATATATATATGGGCAAATAAGTAAATTTCATTACCACTCAAAAATTTGTGATTCGTGCTTTTATATATATGATAGATATAAAATTCAAAATTTAAAATTATAATTAAAATTTAAAAATTAGAAATATAAGTACCTTTTTTAGTTTATCAATATTTTATAATGTGATTGAGATAAGATGTGAATGAAAAAATAAGCTAATCATGTTATGACATTACTTCTTCAAAAAAAAAGTGTATTGGATTGATGAGAATGAGTTCATGATTGATTTGGAGATAAAAAAAAACGTGTAAAAAAATTTGTGATTCGTGCTTTTATATATACTAGTTTCAAGACGTGCTACTCACGTTTCCCCCGCTCGCTCCGCTCGCGGGAATTAATTTCTAAGAATTTATTAACAAAATTTAAAATTGAAATTAAAACTTAAAAATTATAAATACAAGTACCTTTTTTAGCTTATCAATATTCTCTAATATGATTGAGATAAGATGTAAATGAAAAAATAAGCTAATCATGCTAGCACATTACTTCCTCCAAAAAAGTGTATTGGATTGATGAGAATGAGTTCATGATTGATTTTGAGATAAAGAAAAAAAACGTGCAGTGAATTGATAAGGAGTTAGAGTTTGATTTGGATACAAAAGAAAATGTTTATTTGGAGATAAAAAAAAAAGTATGGGCAAATAGGTAAATTTCATTACCACTAAAAAATTTGTGATTCGTGCTTTTATATATATGATATATATATAGAGAGAGAGAGAGAGAGAGCAAAGAGAATTGTTTAAGAAAAAATTAAGAGCGTTGAAGATTTATGAAGCAAATTCCTATTTATTCTCCTATTTGTTAGTAATAGAAGCCGATTTTAATAGCTATTTAATACAATATGAAATCAATCGTTTTTAGGTGGGACTCTTATCTCTATTTGTTTTTGGAAGCCGATTCTAATTTGATTAAAAAATATATCAATAAATCTACTTGAACTCTTGAGTGAGGTATTTAAATTTTTTGTAAATATTTAAGACGTATCAATTTTTTTTACAAGTGATTATAGTTGCTTAATTGCTTGAGGACGTATTTGAAACTAAAAAAAGTTTTGAGTTCGGACTCATGAGTTCTAATAGCACTACCCAAAATATATTTACCTATTTAATACCACCGGTTGTATTAGGATATATTTTGATTTAAATAGCTATTTAATAGCTAGCTGATTCTAATTTGATGAAAAAATCTATTTACCTATTTAATACCACCGGTTGTATTAGGATATATTTTGACTTAGATAGCTATTTAATAGCTATTTAGTAGCACCGTTTTTCTATTTGTATAAAGTTTTGATTTAGATAGCTATTTAATAGATATTAAATTGCATCGATTCTATTTAATAGATATTTAATAGCAATATGAAAACAATGTTTGTTAGGACTATATTTCTTTTTTTAGAATCGGATTCTAATTTGATGAAAAGTTATATTTAGGTATTTGATACCACCGGATGTATTTGGAAACAATTTTATTTAGATAGCTATTTAATAGCTATTTAGTACCACAGTTTTCTCTTTGTATATAGTTTTGATTTAGATAGACACCTATTTAATAGATATTTAATTGCAACGGTTCTATTTAATAGCAATATGAAATCAGTCGATTCTTAGGACTCTTTTTTTTGTTCTTTTTAGATAATATAAGAAGTTACATTCTATTAATATTTGTGACTTGTATCATACTAATATATAAAAGTATCATTTAATTTTCTTTTGTGAATTAAAATTATGACAATATTGGCGAGTTTTGATGGTTTAATATAGTGCTCTAAAATTATTTGATGAAATGCCTATAAAAATATTAGTTTCATATAAATTCATATATAAAGATTTGGATGCCTTCATTTAAAACAGGGTAATTAACAACAAAAAAATAGAATTTATTTCAAGACACGATTTTATAAGGCGCTTAACTAACTCTCGTGAAATTAAAAAGCTTGATACTCCAACCCACCCTAAAAAGATATGGTGAGTATGAGCAAAAACATAAAACTTCAACACTTAACTCATGAATATCAGATAGCAACATTAAATTTACAATTGTTATACATAACTTTTCAGCTATATCTTAATGAACCATTACATACAATGCACAAAGGAGTGGTAAGGAAACATCATTGAAGTTCTTTCCTTAATCAACCATTACATGGCATCAGCAATGTCAACAGTTTCAGAATATATGCAACCAGCCTGCAGTTCATTCCTTCAATAAGCTTCTCATGTAGATCAATGGCATAAGAAACAAAATTAATTTTAGACAACACAGGTACTATTCCTTAGATTGGAGAGAAGAAAAATTGACTGACATAATCATATTAACTTTGACAAACTCATCACATCTATAAATAAATGGGAAATACAAAACTGCATATCTCAACTAATTATAGCATTTGTTGAATTTCCCTCAATAGCATCTCTCAAGAAAAACATCAACATAGGATGTTTTGAGTATGTCGGCCAATTGAAATTAGCGGAGAATATATATCTCGAGCAAATTTAGTGTTCGTCGTTATCTTCTTCACCATTTTCTTCCTGGATTGTCTGTTTTTTAGTTTCGTCGACAAGTCCTAGAGAACAATATATCAATGAGAAAGTGTTATAACGTTGGAAGCGTACCAAAAACATTTGCCGCCAGATATCGCGCAAGCAGGAAAAAATGATTCTAAAGTATTTAAAAAAAGGTTTTGCATAATGCCCGTGGCAGTCACATGACTTTGATGAAATTTTGGATTCAATCTACTATATAACAAAGCAAGTAACAATAAGCAACAAGGAAGAAAGGAACAAAACAAACTTATCATGTTCGTTGAAAATGACTCCTCCGGCACATAACCCTTCCTCAACTTTCATAAGCTGAAGGTCATCTTTGGTCCAATCTCTTGCAGCTTCACAACACTTTTTGAAAAAGCACGGTTTGCTTTACCAAGTTCACTTGCAAGACTCACAAAAGAGTGTGACCTCATCATCTCGCTTCACTTTCGATCCATATGCACGACCACTTTAGAAGCAAGGGAAGGAAACAAAATTAATATCCAGCTTAGAATGAAATTTATTTAACAGTAAAAATAAGACATCTGATTCAAGTATTATTGAAGTCGGTTCTTGAATGGAAAACCATGGGCATTAATATTGCTTGCTATTTGCGGGTGCGATGCTGTTAACGCTTATTTTTTCCCTCTCAGACAAATTACCCCCCAACCCACCCAAAATGGATTGAGGTCTTCCTCAGTCCAAGCTACCATTTTGCCTTTTAAGATCCCTCCTTTCATGCCTTTTTTTTCTTACATTCCTCTCATTCATTGAAAGTAACAGTTACGTAATTTCAAAGAGAGAATTGGATATTTCATTCATTCATTTCTTAATTTAAAACTCAATTCAAGAGCTTGCCAAGAGATCGTACCCTCTATTGCTCAAGAATTGAAGCTCGAATTAGCATTAAAATCCTGCTCTAAATAGAGTTCATACAATTGTACTTTTCCTCATATCAAGTTTTTCATCACCCCAAGAACAACATCCAAGCCTAGATCAGGCTATCTAACAATCACCACTATGCAAGAGCCAAATTACCTGCTTGTTTCATCAGGTTTTTCAGATAACTCTAAAGGAGTAAAGGACCAACAATTCAACTATTCATGTTTCAAAGTTTGCCCTCTCTAAAGAATCTACAAATATTGTAGCTCCATAAAATGCAACAACTGTTCATGAATTTTGACTCATTCTTGATCTAACCAAAATCCCATAGTACTCTTTATACCCTCAACAAAAACAATAAAATTTGGAGAGTATCTTCTAGCTCGTTGAATGAGGAATATACAATTTTAAATGTTAAGCAAAACAGTTAAAAGTTATGTACAGCTAAAAGATGCATTAGTGAAGGCAACTTATTATGGCAAGGCAAAAAGAAAAAAATCATTAACAATCTAGATCCTTAACACCTTCATCCTCCGTGAGGTGACATAAAACTCCTTATTTTAAATTTGAAGTTCATTAGACAATAGAAAGAAAGATTACCTTGTAACAAAGTCGCTCACATCTTGAAGAGTCCTCAAATATGGTGCCTGATGATTCTGAACAAATTAATATTCGAACAACCTAGAAAGAATATTATGATACCCAATTCAGTGTCTAACATGCAACATTGTTTCGGTCTCAACATCGTAAATATTACATACGAATATCTTTAAGAACCTAGAAAGTTTTAAACCACCTTGACAATACAAATGCCAAACCATGACAAAATTATGATAGCCAAATCAGTTCACCTTGACAAGTTATTTGAGATTACGTTACATGTCATGTCCAATTAGAACTCAATTGGTCATATGATAGGCAAAACTATATGGCTAAGTAAGATATTCATTCCAGAATTAATAAAACTAAATGCCTAAATCAATCCAAAAAAACCAACTTAACAAAACCACTTAATATAAAAATATATTCTCAAAATATTTACACCATATATGTTAGCTCATCCTTAGCAAAAGGCCTTAAGTTTTATATGATAATTGGCACATACCTGTCCTATTTGCATTTTTTTTTCCAATAGTTGTCTTTGGCGTGATCGTCTCCTCTCCTTTTCCTCTTCTGTCATGGACATATGGTTTGACCTATCCACCTCTCTACGCAAACAATTTCTAGCCTTTCTCATAACTCCATTGTTAAACGGGTTAATATAATATACTTTAAATATTTACAACAAACATATAAAAAGTATATAATGAAATCATGAATAAGAAGAGAGTAGTATTAAGATATTGTGTAACCTTGCATTGACATCCTCGATAGCCATTCCAGACAATGATTAAAACAATTTAATCAATTTTTGAAGAGTTTGGAACGTTGCGTTGTTGGCTTACTAAAACTAAAAAATTGATTAGAAAACATCCAAAAGAGATTAATGACTAACATCAAACAATTTAATTTTATAAGAAAGGATTAGAACATAACCTTGATTAAACTAAAGAGTAATTGAAGCTTATAAAAGAAAACAAAGAAAGAGTATTAATTATCCTTTACTCCTTGTTAAAATCCCTTTTCCCTTTTAGCTTTTTTTTTCTTTTATTTGTTAGATTGCTCCTTTCTCTCTACATATATTTTTTTAGGGAGCATGTGGAAGCAGTGCTTGCACAGTTGCACTTATCTCCTTAATCAAAACATATGTGAATTTAGAACTTCGTGGCTCATGACTAAACTCACCAAGTGGCTTTATGAGTTTATTATTATTATTAATAGTTTAGGTTTGTCCACTATTATTAAAAAAAAAATTGACGTTGCTTCTTAATTATGAACTTATAATTGAAAAAAAAAACGTATCTTAAAGGGGTAAATTAAGGCTAATTAATCGTGCCCGATCAAAAAAGGCTATTTAATTGTTAGCTTCTGATTTATAAAAAAAACCTTAGCATGTGTCTATGGAGGTTTGCATGTCTATTTTCTTTTAGTTTAGAGATCAACTTCTTGCATCAAAAAAGACTTTAAAAATTACAAAATCTTAACCACAAAACAAACTTGTTTTAAAAAACCAAATAACTATAAGTAGCAATTTCAATCTCAACCGTGTTTGCAAAGCTAGATATTGCAAACATTCAGTTTACAAATCTAATATTCTCATAGGCATTTTATGAAACAATTTTAGATCACCCTATTTAACCATAAAACAAACTTGTTTTAAAAAAACCAAATAACTCTAAGAAGCAATTTCGATCACAACCGTGTTTGCAAAGCTAGATATTGCAAACATTCAAATTCAAACACTATGGTTTGACTAAAGCATATCAAACTATTGTCATAAGACATTCGATTAATTCTAGACTTCTATTAACTACTAAGCAAATGTTACTAAGAAAATGTCAAAAATCATTTTTGACAATGTGAATGGTGTAGTAGCTGTATGAGGCTACTACATCACTGTAGCTAACAACAAATGTTACTAAGAAAATGTCAATAATATTCTTGACAATCAACACATCCTTCAACTTTCAATTCAATGAGAATGACTCGGGTTGTGAAAACATAAGGGTAATGACACTGAACGGGAAATTATTATTGATGGTCAAGGCATCCCTCAATTTTCAATTCTATGAAAAATGACATAGGCTGTGAAAATATAAGCGTTGTGGCATTGATCAGGGGAATGGAGGAGCTCCAATAAATCGGGGTAGTAGATAATCTACTTTTCCTATGTGAATTTTTACAATGGTAAACTATATGCAAATACAAAGATTGACACAATAATACTTCAAATATCATTATTGAGGGTATGATTAAGACCATTAATAAACAAAAACTGCCAAAGCATTAAAAACCAATTGTTCGATCAACAAAAAGCAAGTGAATGAACTTTGTCAATGGTCTATTTTGCACATGCACAAGAGAAAACCAAACCCCATTAGGCTCGATGGAATCGACATCCTTACCATCTCGCCCTACAAACAGAAGGAGGCAACAAGCAGAGAAAAAAAAAATGGTTCAAAACTACATTGCAATTAACTTGCACTTAGGACCACATAATAATGAAATACCCTTAAATAGATATGAAATCACCAGTACAGTGTGCTATAAAAACATTTTTTTTGCAAATCTTGTGCACCTACTTAGAGTTAAAGGCTTTCCTAACATGTAGAAAGTGAGTTAAGAAGATGACTACTAAGAGGTTGGGCGAGTCCATCTAATCAGAGTATACAAGGACTCGACCAGAAGGAGTCAAAAAAGAACGCCAATGCTTAGACACAAGCAACAAACCAAACTTGTTCCTTGTTCTTCCTCTTATTTTCAATTTTTCTTTCCTTCCTTACATCTCCTCACATTTTGCATTTACTTTTCTTGTTTTATCTTTTCTACTTTCCCTTTTTTATGTTTTACTCCATCTATTCTTCTTTTTTCTTAATTTATCTATTTTCTTTTCGCTTGTAACGTTAGTACATTGTCCATTCACAATTTATTCAAATTTGATCTATTTCTTTTTTATGGATTTATTTTATCATGTGTCTAACATAGACTCATCGAATCAGAGTAAAATGTCCAGCTGAGTGAGAATTGCCTTCATCAGATTAATATCAAACCTAATTTACTTTCTTCATCACTGCTTAAGAGGCGCTACTTTTGACCTCAACTTATACAACATCGGTTTAATATCCGACCTTTATGCTGATCAAAGAACAAGAGAAGTTGGATGACAAAGAACAAGTTTGCTAATTCACTTTCTTATATCAGATAGAACAGATATGGAGCATGGATAAAAAAACTTCCTCACATGCCAATAGGAAAAAAATAGCCAGATAAAAAAGAGAAAAACATTCAACTTTCTTCAAATCTCAGTTCATAAACAAAACCCAAATATGCCCACTTCAATCAAAAACCAAACCAGCGCATTCATAACCAAATCAACTAAAAGAGCATCACGAACATCAAAACCAAATCCCCAAATCACAAAACACGAAACTGAACTAATTCCCCAAATCACATAGACACATACCTGTGAGTTCGATCAGTTTGTTTGATCAGTGATGTAGCGAGATTGAAACTTGAGAGAATATAGAGATTAATGAGATCCAGACCTTGCGAGTGGACGAACTTGGCGAATTATAGAAGAAACCACAACATAGAAGCAGAAAATGAGATCCAGATCTTGCGAGTGGACGAACTTGCGAATTATAGAAACGTGAGAGAGAGGCGTGAGAGGAGGAATGGAGGAGTAGAAATCACGGAAGAAAGAGATAGAGTTTTGAGTTGACGTGGAGATCTATTAAAAATAAAAAATAAAAATGAAAAATAAGGGACGCACGAGAAGTGTAGGTGTGGGACAAAAAAGTAAATTTGATTACGACTCAAAATTTTATGATTCGTGCTTTTATATATACTAGTTTCAAGATGTGCTACGCACGATTCCCCCGCTCGCTCTGCTCGCGGGAATTAATTTCTAAGAATTTATTAACAAAATTTAAAATTGTAATTAAAATTTAAAAATTATAAATACGATTACCTTTTTTAGCTTATCAATATTCTCTAATGTGATTGAGATAAGATGTGAATGAAAAAATAAGTTAATCATGCTAGTACATTACTTCCTCAAAAAAAGTGTATTGGATTGATGAGAATGAGTTCATGATTGATTTGGAGATAAAGAAAAAAAATGATTGATAAAGAGTTTGAGTGGATTGATAAAGAAAAGTTGATTTGAAGATTTGATTGGATAAATTTCATTAAAGAAAAGGTTGATTTGAAGATTAAAAAAAAAGTATGGGCAAATAGGTAAATTTCATTACCACTCAAAAATTTGTGATTCGTGAAGATTAAAAAAAAAAAGTATGGGCAAATAAGTAAATTTTATTACCACTCAAAAATTTGTGATTCATGCTTTTATATATACTAGTTTCAGGACGTGCTACGCACGCGGGAATTAATTTCTAAAAATTTATTAATAACTTTTAAAATTGTAATTAAAATTGTAATATAGGTAGATGCTAGAGGTGAAGAATTGCAAGAGTTATAGAAGATGTTTTACAATATGAAGCATGTGCTGCTAAAATAACTAATGTAAGTCAATTACATAAGATCAAACAAATGATCTGAATTAGAAAGAATTAGCATGTCATCTCTATTAATAGACCAAGAGAGATATATACTTGACGATGAATGAAGTACTTACAACAATGAGTTTCCCTTCATTTTTTGGCCTCTTTGCGACTTTGATTGCAGCAGCAGCATCACCATAAGGTATTGCAACCTGTATAATCAGATGTTAAGCAATAGAACATTTTTTTAACTTACATGCGGATATAAGATAATTTTATCAGCTTGACAACTTACCAAACAAACCTTTTTCAGGGCAATAAGCTTTGCGGTTTCAATTGCCTCATCACTTGATACCTAGGCAGGCAGTACATCAAAATTAAAGTTAATGCTTGGCCAAAACTCTAAAGTAAGAGCCAGTGCTTGGGTATAAGCCGATCAGTCAAATAATCATGAAAGAAGTATGAAGCCAGCTAAAGAAGCATTTTTCCACATATTTCCCAAACAAATTATCGCCTTTTTAGGGAAAGAAAAAAATTGATCAAGGTCATTGGAGCTTACTAACAAATTCATCAATAATATCCACTTCTAAAACCAAATAAAAATGGAACGGACAGACAAGGTTGAAAGCAACAAGCTTCTCCTTTTATGCAATGGTCCATCTCAATGCAACATGGAGGATGTTCCAAGATGCTTGTTCCAGCAAATACTTAACAAGGGATCTCAAAAGTTTCCAAGTATTGTATCTGCATTAGATGCTAAACAGGAAGAGATTATTCTCTGATACGAATATATATTATTCTCATGTAATCATGTAACAACACATTACATTTGAGCTATGATAATCAAAAGAAACTCAGAGAAAATAAAAAATTCAAATTAAACAGATTTGATAGAGGTGAATGAATCCATAATCGTGTGAATTGTCAAGCAATACAAGGTTTGGTTCTTCTCTGGCTAGGTTGTATTCAGAATCTCTCAAGATGCTTGTTCTAGCAAATACTTAACAAGGGATCTCAAAAGTTTCCAAGTATTGTATCTGCATTAGATGCTAAACAGGAAGAGATTATTCTCTGATACGAATATATATTATTCTCATGTAATCATGTAACAACAAATCCGTACATTATAACGACGCAAGAACATTCTAAATGTATTTCCAATTGTCTGGCATTTGCATCTAACAGACATTACGAATTATGACCATCCAATGAATCAGGTTCCTAATAACATGCATTGTAGAGTTATTCGGTGCTCTGCTGACGGAAGATGTTATTCTAAACCAAAGAAGGAAATAAGGGTATGTGAACAATAAAAACGTCGACTACAATGATGTCACAAGCTATCATCTACTATGAAGTCACGACTTACACGTTACAGGGAGCATTTTGAACTTCCACAATCGATTCTCGCATGGCCCGTTTCCAGTAGGGTCGCATCTCTCTTCGATCCTCATCAGTATCCTGCAAGCCTTAACTTTTACTTTCTCTAGGAATTACGCTTTGGACGTCATAAAGTTCTGGAGGCAATCCTCTTGACTCCCGCCATATACATAGTTTAACAACTTAAATTGAGAATGTGACTTTTAGTCATCAGGGCGAAACCAATAGGCTGATGAACTACAATAGTCTTAATAAATAAAATGAAAAAAACATAACCAAACAATATGTAAAGTAAAGATCAATTCACCAAGAGATGCGACTCACTGAGCTATCTCTTTGATGTGTTGGAGAAAATTGGAGCCCAGTATATGACACCCTTCCTATGCAGCCATACTTTAGTAATCAAGGTGGAACCAATAGGCTGATGAACTACAATGATTTACCTGCAAGGGTACAAAAAACCCATCTGAGAATATCATGTGGTAAATTAGAAGGAAAAGCACAATGACAGATATACATTTCAATCAATTAATAGTAAAATAAATGTTCAACAGCAAAACAGAACATAAAATCATATTTTATAAGATAAAGGATCTATAACAATCCTAACTCCTAAATGTAGTAAAATTCCCAACATGTAGAACCCAATAGAAGGCGTCAGCATCAAGAAGAGTATCTATTCAATGAAACAGATACAAATCAATATACCACAACCAAGTATTTGAGAAAACAAACATAATTTATAAGGTTTATGAAATTTCCAACATTCTTAGTAAACATTAAACTGTAAGTACATATTTTCGCTTACAAAATTATAGTTGCATTCCTTCAAAACTAATCACATTCATTCATTCACATACATGGTTTCCAAATGTGAAAAACGAGCATCAACAAATAATCACAAAAAGGATAAAAATGAAATTAACAGATGTAAGGCATGTGCATTCACTCAACAGTTTCTAAAACCTAGGAGATTGATGTTCCTTGACATCTGTTATTTTCCTCAAGCCAGTAGTACTTCATACAGTAACATTACATGCACTTAGAAAAAAGAGAATGTAATGAGCTGCAAAAATGACAAACCAAAATTAAGCATTATCCAATTAATCATTATACAACTTTAACTATTGCACATGCTCAAGTTATCCAAGGCCAGTCCTATATGAAGCATTCTCGTTTTGGTTTAATCAATCAATGTTAAATTATGATCAAGAAAATTGAAATGAATTCGAGGATCCCAATAAGACACACCCTAAACAAAACCCTAAAATTTAAATGAAAAAAAAGCATAGAAAAGAAGGGGTCACCAGAACTGAATGAGAAACATCAACCATATTTAAACTTACAAAATCAGAAACCTTAAATGATTTTTATAAATTAAAGAACTAAAACTCATGAAGATACTTGTAATGGAGATCGACTAATTTGAATGAGATAGAACAGTAAGAAAAGTTGATTGTGATGGAGAATAGATAGAGCTTTGAGAGATACAGAGTTGGGAGAAACATCAAACATATTTATACACTTCAATGAGAGTCCAGCGAGTTGTTGACCAAGAATGAAATTAAATAACTCAGAGTTGAGGTTTGGAGTTCACCTTATTGTTTGCCCAATTTAAGATGTCAACATTTCTCATCTCCTTCCCTTGGCCTTGAGAATGAAATGCAATTTACCAATAAAAACAAACACGACCAACATGAAATAATTCTCCAGGTTCTTTATCAGTTTGTCCCTGTTATATTTAAAAGATTAATTTTTTTAAAGGAAATTATTAAAAGAATGAGAAAACTTATAAAACATATTAATTATAAAATGGTTGAAAACTTATATTTCAATTAAAGTGATTCTACAAGAGAAGCATCCACGAGTGACAACAACTCTTTGTAAACAATGTTCTTTGTCGTGTTTGGTTGATTATTGTAATTAGAAGGTTTAATAAGAACTTTGATGCAAGTCGCAGTGGTAGCACGTGAAAGCGCAACATAAAGTTGACCGTGAGAAAAAACTGGTTCTCTCAAATAAACCCCAACGAAGTTTAATGTTTGCCCTTGAGCCTTATTAATAGTCATTGCAAAACACAATCGAATAGGGAATTGTCTCATTTTGAATTTGAATGGCATTTTATCTTCTTCATTTGGAATGAAAGGTATTCGAGGCAGAAAAACTCTAACATAATGCTCATTATCTACAATTCATCTAAGGCCACCATTGGATCCAAAATAATAATCACACTGTTCATTTAATCCAATATTCAAACATCTATATATTTCTTATATAAAGGAAGAAGATGGAGATAATAATTGCAACAAAAAAAAAGAAATGTCCGCCAAACCAAACTAAAGAAAAAGGCATTTATTTAGAAGCAAGTTAAACTTAAAGAGCCAAATATATATATATATATATATATATGAGATAGATATTAATAGATATGATAGATATAATAGATATATATATATCGTATATATATATATATATATATATATATATACACTAGTTTCGGGACGTGCTACGCACGACGACCCCGCCGCTTTCGCCGCGGGAATTAATTCTTAAGAATTTATTAACAAAATTTAAAATTGTAATTAAAATTTAAAAACTATAAATACAAGTACATTTTTAACTTATCAATATTCTTTAATGTAATTTAGATAAATGAGATGAGTTTATGATTTAATTTGGGGTTAGGTATAGAAAGTGAAAATTAAGTACAAGAGGAGAAAGTGAGTTTAGTGAGTGGAATAGATACTTGTCAAAATCGTGAATTGGTAACGAATCGTTGAGGCTCGAGTGAATGAAATCGGAATTACTAAAAAAGTATTTTTACATTTAAATTTTCCAATAATATAAATTATAATAAATATAAACTTGCCATACATATTATAATCCCATTCAGTACTAATTATAGTTTAAAAACTGATATACAAATAAAAATCATTCTAATGAGAAATTTGAGTCATCTCAAAAACAAAGATATCATGTGTTGGAGTAGTGTATAGCTATATATAGTGGGTTTCCATAGTCTAATAATTCAGACCAAATTATAATATGCGTTTAAATAATAGCAAGGGTCCAAAGTCCAGAGTCCAGACCAAGAGGGTCATGTCCAAAACTAAAAACACAACAGAGGCAATTCAACAAACACTTGGTGAGCTAACCGAAACAACCAACAAGAGAATATTTACGCATCAAGTCGAACCAACAAGAGAAAGGGATGATTCAATAAACCATAAACAAGTTTAATAAATTAAACAATACAACTGATTATAATTGAATCTCTTACATTACCTGCAAAGGAGATCAAATAATTTTGATGCATAAATTACCTGCAAAGGAGATTGAATAATTTTAATGAGAGAAATCAGTAGGAGAACGTGATTGTAATTTAGAATTGAGAGTGCCTTGATAAAGATAAAATAAAAAACTGATCTCATATTTATAGAGATATTAGAGGAGTTGGAATTGTTGTTGAAGAGTGATACTGTCGAATTGGGAGAATCACGGAGAGAATCAACCACGATTTGCAACAATCCAATTCTGATGTTATGGGATTCAAGCACGATTTGCAACAATCCAAACATACAAAATAACGCAGAGAATCACGGAGAGAATAACGGATTAAGACACAGCGATAGATGCGCAGAATCGATTCTTCTCTGTCGCGATTTCGTCTCTCTCTCTCGCGCTCTAACTGTCCGTGATGTTGTTTGTGCGATTTAAATGCTTCTTCGTCTCTCTCTCTACAGTTTGTCACTCTAAACCAGTGGATAGAGTTCGTCTCTCTCTCTACAGTTTGTCACTCTAAACCAGTGGATAGAGAGAACAGGTAGCGATTGTGTGAGACAGCAAGTAATAAACTAAGATCTTGTGACTGGGATTTAAGAGAGTGTGGGTTTAATTGTGAACGAGGATAATTGTGCGGTTTTAATCGGTTGTGTTTTGTGACTGGGATTTAACAGTATGGGTTTAAGATCTTGTTTAAGGCAATTTACTAATAAACAAAAAATTGGTATATATGTTGTTTTTAATTCTGATATTAAGCTAAATTCAAGAATTCTATGCAAGGGTTGTTACAAAGTAATAGTTAAATTGGGAGAAGTTTCATTTGAGAGTTCCTTATGAGTGTGTTATTCGATTTGTTTTCAATTTGAATGCGAAGCCATTCAAAACTCGAAGTAAAGTGAGTGTAGAGAACATTACTGAAGCTTTCCTAGCAATGCCATGATTATAGGCGTAGAAGAAGCTCTTGCAATCTATCTCATAATAGAATCTTAAAGGTCCACGCAACAAGATCTAAATATGAGGTTAAGTGATAAGTCTGTCATGAATAGAGAGAAGGAAAAAAACCTCGCATGAATTACAACATGAAGAACCATTGCAAGTAAACAAAATTGAGATTATTATTTGAAATATAAGCTATGTAAAATTGCATTGTTCCATCATTCACAAACTCAAAGCAATAAGGAACCAATGCTTGTGATTTTACAATGGGGCTCACTTACTTTACATCAAACAAAACCATTGATTTAAAAGTTGTAAATCGCATCGTTGTTGAACTACAATACATGTTCTCCTGCTCCTCCAAATTATTGAACAGTTTTGACATACTTTATGCTTGGTGGTCAGTTTGAGCCTCCAACCAATTTTGTTAAAACCGGATGTTGTAAAGAGTATCTTCCAACTTTGCCAACTTTGGTATATGCTCCAACAAGGGATTCCAACTTTGCTATATGTCCGGGGAAGTGAAAACAAGCCACATCTTGTTCTGCAGAAGTTTTTAAAGCGCCAACCAAAGGTGGAGCTTTGTCTTGGAGAGGTGTTTGCGACTTCTTCGAAATTAATTCCACATGAATGGAGAGAAGGAAAAAAGACCTGCATGAATTACAACATGAAGAACCATTGCAGTAAAAAAAATTGAGATTATTATTTGAAATATAAGCTATGTACAATTGAAATGTTCCATCATTCACAAACTCAGCAAAAAGGAACCAATGCTTGTGATTTTACAATGGGGGCTCACTTACTTTACATAAAACAAAAGCATTGATTTAAAAAGTTGTAAATCGCATCGTTGTTGACATGTAAAAGAAGTAGATGAATTCAAAGATGTATAAGTAAATAAAACACCAGTTGTTGGCATTGAAAGAGCTATATTTCATCAACAAAGTGAATTTAAGTGAACACATATGACAAACATATATATAATTGAAGATCAAAAGAGAGAAAAGAAACCATTACTTGTGTTGTTTAATTTTTCATTAGCTATTTTTTATACAGCAGGATGGAGTCCAAAAACTCATGTTTTTTTTTTTTTATTTCAAGGGAAAGTTATAATTTAAAACCTTATTCCTACCAAGAAATGAAACTTACACTTTGCTGAGATTCGGGAGGTGACACGTTCGTAGCAACCTCGCCTACATAGAAACTCGAAAGCATATGAGCGCATATTTCAATTGATTAAAAAAATTAAGCGTCCGAACCAATCTAAGGGGTGACATACTGGCATATCTCGCATCTATTTGAGCCTCTGGTACGAAACCACGTGTCTATGCAAGACCGATGAGCTTTTGCAAGCCCGCCTCGACATTGACATCCGAGATCTATTAGAGGTTCCTCCATTTGTTGCTGGCAGACTCTGCAAATAAATAAAACCAGTGAATTGTTATGATGCTAACTGAAGCTAAAAATTGGAAAAGATGTGGCAGATCGAGCAAGTATGAGATTTCTCCTTTAGTAGGAATGTATACCAACTTCAGACCCTTCTTTCATCAATTTGGCATTTCAAATATATAAACATACAACAACAACGACAACAAAGCCTCAATTCCAATTTCAAATATATAGGCAAACCTAGATAAAATTTCTACAAACAATAAACACATAAAAAAGATATGATGACTAAAATCAACATGTGTTGCTCCTTACTTCCCCCTTCCCTCGCACAAAAACAAACAAATAAACAAAAAAATAAAAATTTACAAAAGATTGTTAGATATTATCTCTGAAATTCAATTGCTTTGTCGGTTACACACATATAAAGGAAAGCTAAATATGAAGTATGAACGAAGAAAATAGCCAAAACACAGAGGAATACTAAAGGGAAATGAAGATGGGAAAAATTCTCTTAATCCTATGACAAGCTTGGCATGTGAATTAAATAATTATAGAGAAGCAAAAGCAAAGACCAAGAAAATAATACTAATGTCATCATCAAGGAAGATATATATGTTCGTGTGTCAAAATCCAAGAATGCGGTCCACGCACTTTCTTCACTCAAGTTGCAATTTGCAACAGAGTTAGGAAAAATTCCTTGAATATGTACTTGTTTCATCCATCGACATATGCATACATATTGCAAGCAGTAAAAATGAGTCGCTAGGGAAGTTAAAAAGAAAAGAAACCTAACTCGGAACAATTTTCACAATGCACGTGATAACATTTCAAAACTTTAGTAAACTCGTAGAATCTTACAAAGAAAAAATCAAATAAAGCAAAGGTCGCTACAGAGTCCAGACAATCCACAACCAAGAAACCGATAGCCGTAAATGAACGGGTGCCATGAAAATGAGGTAAGTTAACTTTAAGTCATGTTTGTGAACATTGTTATATTTAGAAGCACGTTAAGTTTTTGAGCATGCCATCAAAAGATGACTTCTATTTCTTTGATCTCTACTTAAAATGTGTTTAAAAAACTTTTTCTTTTTCTTTTTTTCTTTTAAGAAAGAACATTAACTTCCAAGGGGACACTTCATAATTTCAATCAATCTTTCCAAGTGGCTAATCATGTCGATTTGATTAATAAATCATAATCGATCATATCGCTTACACCCCATTTAAAGTTAATATCATGGGGAAAAATAGATATGAAAAAACATATGTATTGTGCATTCATGTCTTAATTAGAGAACAACTTCTCACTTATAATTTCAACCACTCTTTCCTAGTTCTTTTTGAAACACGACATAAGAATTAAGTTTTCACTTGTGATTGTGACGAATGTAAGAAGGCAATTCTTTGTCAATGTTTTGTTTAATTATTAGTCTCCATATAATAATCATTTCATGAACTTCATTATCTAAAGTTAAAGATGAATTTTTGAGCTAAAATGTGAGCATATATCGACATAGTTTCAAGTGTATTATGATAATTTGGAGTGAAGCCGCATTTAATAGAAGTTAAAAAAAGGAGAAAAAGGTCAAGGACATTGAACAATCATGGTGTGTATGATGAGAAACGAAGTACCGAGGAAACCGCACTAATAGAGTATTGCGGTGTGTAAAAAAGTTCGGAATAAAGCTCAATGTAGAAATACGTGCTTGGTAGCGTGTGTAGAACAAACTTAACGCAGCACAGTATCGATCTGTCATTTATGCATCCACCACCAACAACAACAACAACATAACCTCAGTCCCAAATTAATTAGGGTCAGGTACATGGATCAAACTTTTTCATTGTGCTCGATTAAGTGCAATTAATGGTGAGCTTTGCAAACCACCGCAACCGCTCTTCCCTAATCTTTCTATCAATTGATGCTACTCCTACTTGTCTTTGAATTACGAGTTTTATTTTTTATTTTATTTTATTTTTACAGTGATTCTAAAGTTAGAGATGTATTTCAAATTCTCAAAAGAACTATATATGCTGGTGGAGGACAATATGATTTCCTTGTGCCATTTATAGCAATACATTTTCTCTCATCCTGGTCAACCTAGGCGGTGATTCATTACTCACTATCACTATTACTCTGAATGACAACATTTCATTTCTAATGCGTGGTGACGTTCATCTTCTTAGCATATAGTTAACATATTATCAGGCACTCAGAAAGAATAATCACTATTTTACATCAAATAATCGAAAAGGGTGTTAGCAGATAGATATGTTTTCTTAATGGGAAATATATTTTTTTAAAAGCTTTAACGTTATCTATCCTTCTTGATGTATTTAAATCTTGCTAACCATCAAACTTTCTATGGTAATTATGACATTCACTCAAGTTTACTCTAGATTTATCTAAATAAAAGACAGTTATTTCTCCTACCAAACTTGCAATAGTTGTAATAAAAAAACAACTTACTAAGATTCTGAAGTAATGCAGCTCAAACATCTACAATGTTTAGATGGTTCTTTTGTCCTTGTTTTAGGGCGTTTAGAAGGTAAACTTACTTTCATACTTCTCCTTGAGGGAAGTAAGGCGTTCTTTCATGTATGATCTGACGACAAATGCATTCTCCCGCAGATTTCCTTCTCCAATACTTTCAATGCAAAGATGACCCGCAAAGAGTACACATAGGGATTTCCGCCAAAGGTATTGAAGTAATCATGGTGTGTCAAAACCTTCGCCTACCAAACTTGCAATAGTTGTAATAAAAAAACAACTTGAATTCTCAAAAATATCGAATAAAAAAACAAATGCAAGAGAGTAACAAAAATACCCGAATTCTCGTGCCTACACCTTGAGTCGCGACTTAAGTTTATAGAACTTTTCAATCTCGATGTCTTGTTCATAAGATCTTTTGCCATAACTCTTACACCCCCGGAACATCAATAGAACTAATATTTTATACAAAAAAGGCAGATGACAGAAAGTATAAACACAGAGACTTGTTACAATCAAATCAAGCCACCCACATTTTCAAAAAGAGAAGTATCGATCACCAACAGTTCAACAGGTGAAGAGAGAGATGAATCAAAAAACTGAAACACACGGCACATGCGCCTGAGCATTCACATAGTAATGGGATCCCATATTTCTCAGAAAATCTTGAATAAAATAATTAGATAGTTTCTCCAGATACATGGTATGGATTAGCATTTCTTAGCCCAAGGTATAGATGGTTTGCTTTGCTTATATTTCCAGACATATTACCAAGTTAAGTTTCTTAACAACTTGAAAAAAAAAAAATTTCTTTCCAATTGCTTGCTAACTAATGCAATAACATGCACTCATCATCATATGGCTAATCTATCACAGATATAGATCAAATGCACACAGGCCCGCTAACAAAGGCAACCAACAAGTATACAATGCCATCTCGTCCCATTAGTTCATATTTCACTCATAAATCAATTCCATTCCCTTGGAAATCACTTCAATTGTTTAAAAAAAAAAAAAAGTAACAAACTTTGTAACATATAATTTCACACAGAAGAAAGAAAGAAACAAACAAAAGCACACAACCCCGCCAAACAAAAAGTACCACCGATGCAAAGAATTCTAGTAACATACACATAACATAGAGATGATAACATGGCCGTAAACCTATATTAAAAACCAAAGACCCAAGGTTAAATTAAAGAAATGTAAGAAAATACAAATACCCGTGGTTGCAAACTCCATACGCATACCATAGAGATGATAACATGGCAGATTGCGCCCACCCATACGCATGAAGTTCCTATCAAGAGAAACAAACTCCAGGGTAGATCGATCATACCCGATGCGATCGCAGGACCATGTGCACCGCCTTCACTTTATACAGCCTTCCCCTGCACAAACATTATCACAAAGGCCGATAAACATGTCGATTCCAATGTATGCTCGACATAGAATGCAACCGCCATCGCCATGAACCGTACCACTTTCTTTCGTAAGCTATCTCTCACTGCGTTATTGAGAATGGCAAGAAAGAAAGAACCCCGCTCATAGCTTTAAGCAAAGTGTTGAGGAAGTTGAGAAAGGCCCTCGACACCTAATATCGCTATGTTGCGAAAGCAAGCGCATAAGGAGCCGGATACTCGAACCCGATCTCACCGATTCCTTTGAAGGCCTTGATGAAGATCCAAGCAGACACATGAGGATATGACACAGCCCCATTGCAGCCCCTATAACTTGCCTCACAAACATGGACATTGGAGAAGCTAGAGTCAAGCAAGAACTTGTCTTGAAGTCCCGCATAAGTCGAAGCCACCGTCGCAATAATGTCCATCGTGACTCGACACGCTGCCAACCCTGCAAGCACCCCTCCATTGTTGGCTAAGATCACAAGCAAGAAGTCGGTGAGACCGACGCCATAGGCATTACAAAAAGGCATTACAAGGACATGGTAGCACTTGAGAGAGCTGAATATTTGTGGAACTGTAATGCAGGACACAACAGCAAGAGTAATGAAACTGGGCTGCAAGCCTTATAGGACTTTGGCCTTTTAAAATCAAACCAGCCCAACTCTATAAAATCAAACCAAACCAATTTGCTCTTTAAAATCAAACCAGCCCAACTCTATAAATTTGGGTTGGGTCGGTTTCAATCGTCGGGTTGATTTTATAAATCATAATATTTTTTCTTCCAAAAATGAGGAAGTAAACTACCAAGCATATACTCTTGCAACATATAATTTCAAATTCTAGTTCACTTCAAAATAAAATAACCCAAACAAAAATATGATCAAAAGGCAACAAAAATATAGTATTGTTATCAAACTAATATTGAAGCACAATTATTAAACCACATATGAAGTTCCTCGCCTTCGAAAAACAAGATGCAAATTATAGATATTTCTTCAACGTAAAACCAAATTGAAGTCTAAAGATAAAAAAAAAAAGAGTAACCATTTAAAAAATGGCTAAATTATTAAAAGGCGGACGAGTCAAAAAAACACAAACAACAACAATGCCCTAACGTTTATATATGTTTGTATCATTTCGTGAAGAGTCGTGAAGAGTAGGGGTGTACAAAGGTTGGGTTGATTCGGGTTTAGCCTCAAACACAAACCGAACCGAATAATTCGGGTTTGTATTTTTTTTAGAACCAAACCAAACCAATTTGCTCTTTAAAATCAAACCAGCCCAACTCTATAAATTTGGGTTGGGTCGGTTTCAATCGTCGGGTTGATTTTATAAATCATAATATTTTTCTTCCAAAAATGAGGAAGTAAACTACCAAGCATATACTCTTGCAACATATAATTTCAAATTCTAGTTCACTTCAAAATAAAATAACCCAAACAAAAATATGATCAAAAGGCAACAAAAATATAGTATTGTTATCAAACTAATATTGAAGCACAATTATTAAACCACATATGAAGTTCCTCGCCTTCGAAAAACAAAATGCAAATTATAGATATTTCTTCAACGTAAAACCAAATTGAAGTCTAAAGATAAAATAAAAGAGTAACCATTTAAAAAATGGCTAAATTATTAAAAGGCTGACGAGTCAAAAAACTCAACTTGATATAAAACGGAGTTTAATTATTTGGTATTGTTGATCAAGGCAACTTGTGGATTACCCATTTATATTTGGGTTAGTCTTAGTCTACACTACCCCTTGCTTTCAATTTTTATAACATCCTCTTTTAATCTTTTAATTTAGTCACAACAAAGATATAATTTCAATTTATAAATTTTGCCATTTTAATTAATTAGGCCTCCATTACGAATCACGACCAAATATCAATATCTTGGTCATTGCACTTAGTCCAGTTCAGGGGAACAACAAATCTCTGGCTCCACCCTGCATAACTTATATAATTAAGCTATTGGTATTAGGAAACACTTGCACTCGCACATGTGTGCGGTTTTTTGGTGTACTCTTATCTTTGTACATTTATTTTATTTTACAATTGTTTAGTGTGGTCATGGTTGGTTCAGGTCTAATTGGGTTTACCAATGTAGAATCCAAATATCGAACCAATCCATTAGTTCTCAAATTTGAATTTTAATTTATATATACACATACGTACATATAGGTATTACAAGCATACGTACATAGGACAAAACCAAATTGTTGCAAACTTGGATGTGATTGTTCACAAAAACATATATTCTGTCAAGATAGAGACGGTGAAAATAAGAGTTGGATCCATACCAACAAAGTGGATGGCCTAAGGGTGGAGTTCGAGTCACAAAGGAGTCAATAGAATTTCGGTTCCCAAACCATTAAAGAATATTGAAGAACAAAACCAAAAACACAACAGAGGCAATTCAACAAACACTTGGTGAGCATCAAGTCTAACCAACAAGAGAAAGAATTGGAAGCAGATAAAGAAAATAGGGCGATGATTGACTTACCTTTATGGGTGCTGTTGTGGTAATTGTTGATGGAGAAAAAGTAGAGAAATATACAATAGGCGCTCTCAACCTTCACATCCCGTCGTCGCTTCCATCGTGGATTTCAGAAGAAAAGATTCAATTCTTCGCACAAAAGTTTGACGAAACAGGATTTACTGGTGGCTTGAACTACTATAGAGCTATCATAGAAGGGCCAGAGTTTAAAGAACTTGTACCAATGCTGTTGAAAAACGATGACCGCCAGGAACCAATGGAGATTCTCCGTCGACCAATGGAGATTCGAAAACGATGACCAGCGAATGGATTGATCGATGTACGCGAAGTAGGAGTGTTCATAGAAGTGCAAATGGATTGATCGAAGTGATCGGCGAGAGAGAGACGTGAGAGAAGAGAACGTCTGCGAGAGAGAGACGTGAGAGAAGAGAACCAATGGAGATTCTCCGTCGACCAATGGAGATTCAAAAACGATGACCAGCCAATGGATTGATCGGAGAGAGAGAGAGACGTGAGAGAAGCGGAAATAAAGAGAGAGACGTGAGAGGAGGAAATAGTAAAATGAAAAGATAAGGGACGCAGGAGAAAAGAAAGGAGTAAAAGGAAAAGATAAGGAACGCACAAAAAAAAATATGTGTAGGGGAGGGATAAAAAAGTAAATTTGATTACGACTCAAAAATTTGTGATTCGTGCTTTTATATATATGATAGATATATAGAAAGATGAGATATGCATGGACAGATATGCGGAGAAAGAAACAGTTAGAGAAGCATAAAAGTCTCAAAAAAAAAAAAAAAGAATAGCAAGAGACAAAGAAAGGAACGCATTGATGACATGCCGCAGTTTTTGACCAGTCTGTCATCGCCAGCGCGTCATAGCAGCTCCTTCGTCCAGTCAATCTCAATAATCAATAATCAATAGCATGTGTTCTCATGCCAGCAGCTCCTTCGTCCAGTCAATCTCAATAATCAGTCCGAAAATAACACATGTCAAGATCACGAAAATATATAAGGCCGACTTATATATTTCGGACTCGGGAACCGAACGTTTTTTTTTCCCATTCTTTTTTTTTTTTTTTTTTTTTTTTTTTTTCTCTTGGCCGGGCCTTCTCTTCCCTTTTCTATTTTTTTTTATTTATTTGTTCTTCCGAGAGGCTAAAACTTCTAGCCTAATCAAGATTGAGAGGGATATTTGACTGTACATATCAATAGGTTTGTATGATTTATATATTTTAATTTCAATTTTTTCATTAATATTTTTTTTTTTTGATATTGTTTCAATAATCAAGGTTAAATTCATGTTTAAATCTTGATTTACTCGTCAGTGAGTCGTAAGCATCCGTACTTGTGCAATAAGACTTCACTAGTGGCAATTGATCATACCAATTGATTAGTCTCTTTTAGGATCGGTTGAATACCTTAAAAATCTAGGCTAAATTAGACACACGAGTGATCCGGTTGTCTAGGTGTAGTGCCTTCACAAAGCCCATTGAAGTCAACACATTAATTCACTTGAATATGTGGTTGTGTGTTTGAATAGAGAAATAGTCACCGTCGTACCTTGGCTATCGAGATTAGGAAGTTCGAGGAACCGCGTACGTTATTGGATCTATAGCTACACTATGATATTTTGATTTGCATATTTTACATAAATCAACGACTAAATTCAATCTTTTATCGAACCGAACTTATATGTCTTGACCTATAAGTTTTTATTAATTGTAAAAATGATTTTTTACAACATTTAATAATGTTGTTATACTCTCTCAAAACCCCTTATTTCCCTTTTTGTTCTTTTTAAACCTTATAAAGATTGCCAATCATGTGAGTTCGACCATTTGCCACTATTCTACAAAATAGTTGGTCGCTAAGGCGTTCTCCGGGCCTTCACAGTGTAACCCCTCATATACATAGACTAGTAAAAGAAAAGTTGAAAATATAAAGATTAGCCACTCCTCAAATACTACATTAAAAAAAATTATTACTTCTAAAAATTAAACTCATATAATATGTAATCAATATGCAACAAAATTATTTATAATTAAAAAATTAATGTGTAATGATTTATAAATTTAATGAAGTTCTTTATTTTATAAACTTTAATATATCATTAATTACTGTTTTTTGTCATAAAAATATTTAATTATATGTTAATTTAAAATTTAATAACTTTTAACAATTAGAGTATAACAACATTATTAAATGTTGTAAAAATCATTTTTTTGTAGTTAAAGTAATGACTAGATTACCATTGGTTTAGCATAGGGGAACTTGAAATCTTGGGTGTGGAGATATATCCTCACTTACCCCCACATTAATGGGCTTTTTAATACTCATCTCTCTCTTGTTTGAAGACAATTCATATTTTTTATTGTTTAAAAATTTAAAACTTTTTTGTATGTTTAAAGATGAACCACACATGAAAATATTAACTCCAACGAGATAATTCATAGGGCTGACAAAATGTACCCGGTCCCATTTTGCCCTTTTTAAACGGGACCGGACAATTTTTTTTGACAAACATACTAGTTTAATAGTGATTAATTTGAAGGGCATATTTGTAATTTCACTGTGAATAACTTAATTCTTACATTCTCACTCACACTCACCGTCTCTCACCATCTCAATCTCAATCTCTCTCACGCTCTCACCATCTCAATCTCTCCGTCTCAATCTCTCTTCGTCTCAATCTCTCTCACGCTCTAACCATCTCAATCTCTATTCTCAATCTCTCTCACGCCGCGGTCTCACCATCTCCTCTCACGCCGTCTCACCATCTGCTCTCACGGTCTCACCATCTGCCTCTCCCTCCAGTCGCCACCATCTCGCCATCTCCACCGTCTGCCTCTCCCTCCAGAACAATCTGTCGTCGCCACCATCTCGTCGTCTCGCGCTCGCGCGCCGCTCTCGCTCTCGCGCTCGCCGTCATCCGGATTTGCCTCTCCCTCCCTCCCGCTCGCCGTCTCGCGCTCGCCAGTCGCCACCGCGGCACCCCCTGTGCGGCTTCGGCCTCACCGACTGTGCGGCCTCTCCCTCCAGCAGTCCAGCTCTCGCCGTCTCGCGCGCGGCCAGTCAGGCGTCGGCGACGCTCGCCGGCGACTGCCATTACCCCTCGCCAGTCCGCTACTGCTCTAGAAATGGGACAAAACGGGCACAACGGGAGCCGAACTGGACAAAAAAAAATGCTCGTTTAAAAAATGGGACTGGGTCGAACACCAAATTTAATTATTATAAAAATAGGTGTCCAACCTCGTTTATGTCTGTTCTCGTATTTTTGCCAGCCTTAATAATTCTCAACAACACTGTAAGTTAGCAAAAACGAATCAAATAATGCCTTAATATAACAATGATTGACGTAGTGCATTTAATGTAAAACACGTTAAATGCGTAATCAATTCTATATAATTGAGTTTTATGGTAGAAATATATATATATATATATATATAAATTCAACGACCGAGCTCAAAATATATACTCATGTAATGAGAACTTCTCAATTAAAATATGTTGCGTACTAAATATTTTGTACACTTATGACTCATAAATTAATTTGTTGGATTAGAATCCAATAGTTATAAATAAGGTTCCCATGACATGGATATTTTTTTATAAGAAAATATTGAACCCGCTAAATTTGAACTCATGACCTCTTACTTTTAAATACCTGGCCATACAACTGATTAAACATTATAAAGCTACATACAACTGATTATAATCTTATTTATAAATTCATCCACATACATATGCTAGAACATACACCTAAATTTTTAGGAAAAATATTTTTTTGTGAGATACATTCATTTCCCCACTTTATTCATTGAACTAGTACATAGCACCACATAAGACCTAAATCTTATAATAACACACATACACTACCACCAATTACCAAGTGGTACTATATGACTACTAGTATCAATTAAGAAGGTGTTACTCGTTATGAGCTTTGTTGTTGAGGTGCATCACCACACACATATTTATAGAGGAGTAATGAACAAGCATGTGTTCACCGAAAAAAAAAAAAAAAGAGCATGCATGTATGCTTAGAGGGAGAGATAAGAGCGTCATTTTACGTGTTCAATAAATCTACTTGGACTCACGAGTCCGAATTCATATGGAGGTTTTGAAAATTTTTGTAAATATTTAAGGGGTGTCAAATAAATTTTACAAGTGATTGCGGTTGTTTCATTAATTGCTCGAGGTTGTATTTGAAATTAAAAAAAGTTTTGAGTCCGGACTCACGAGTCCAAATAGCATTACCCTTAGGTGTTTAGCTGAGGATGTAAATCACGTGCATTACACATTTCGAAATGTGTAATATGTGGGCACAAAATGTTAAAGGGTAGTGCTATTTGGACTCGTGAGTCCGGACTCAAAACGTTTTTTAATTTCAAATACATCCTCCAACAATTAATGAAGCAACCATAATCATTTGTAAAATTCCTTTGATACCCCTTAAATATTTACAAAAATTTTAAACACCTCCCTAAGAGTCCGGACTCATGAGTCCAAGTAGATTTATTGAATGTTAAATATATATTTTTATTTTTACGAGGCATTGACTTTTTCTTGTTTTTTTTGTTTTTTCGAAGATGCTAGCTAGTACGCATGATGCCGTTGCAATATGCACCCACTAATTAACACCTCTACCCACTGTTGTTTTGAATTTCGAGTTGTGTAAGCTTGCACTTCGAGGTGAATATGAATAGTTGGATAAAATAATAAATCTACTTGAACTCATAAGTCATAATTATAAAGATGTTTTTAAAATTTTTGTGAATATTTAGAATATATCAAATGAATTTTATAAATGATTATAATTGTTTTATTAATTGCTCAATGATGTATTTGAAATTAAAAATTTTTTTGAGTCCGGACTCATGAGTCTAAATAGCACTACCCTAAATCAAAAGTGTTAATTAATTGATGTGTAAGTTGTAGGGGTGTCATTCTATCACTGTCCCAGATAAACACGGAGAGACCCAGTTGGATAATACCGCTAAGTCACATGGGCATTGGAGTTGGGATGCATAAAGAATCAAAGATATATACATGCGCCTATGCAATTAAATATACATATCAGAATATATAATCAAATGGTATCCAATTAAAATGTGTGATTCAAGTGAATTTTATATTTTTTTGGAGTTGGGATTGTAAGAAGTGGATTTTATAGTTTATTGTTTATTATAAGTTGCAAATTAAAATGTAGACCTTAATAAACGGCTAGAATCGTGACATATGATGGGTTGAGTGGTGAAGTTGCTTGAGTAGAAAAGAATATTAAAAATCATATGAACTTTGGTTTTAAATTATTCCATGACATACACATGGGAGCATGTTATATTTCTTAATTTTCATCTATTGCTTATTATATATATAATATTAAAAATCATATTAACTTTGGTTTTAAATTATTCCATGACATACACATGGGAGCATATTATATTTCTTAATTTTCATCTATTGCTTATTATATATACACTAACAATGTTATGTGAATATTTTTTTTTTCAGTTTTTTTAGTTTTTTTTTTGCTAGTAATATTGTCACGGCCCAAATCTCTAACTCCGTTTTAATTCATTAATCAGGATCACCGACCCTTGACGTGGGATCTACACTGTGATACGTGCACCGACCGAGGCACGTGGCCGAGGTATATCGTATTTTTGTATTGATGTGTGCCTAGTGTTATGTATTGTGTAGACTTACTAAGTCGGTTTGTACAATTGTAGGCGTCGAGACGAGAGCGGTGACACGCCTCGATATGCGTATCGACGCGGGTACCGGGTAGTTGATGGGAACGAATATTAGGTCGAGGAAACGAAAACACACAAATTGAATAAAAATTTGTCAAGTAACTCATATGGAATAGATATTGGGTGACTAACGACGCGAAGGTACGCGGATATCACGGTTCGGACGCGAAACCGAGCGTGGAATCGCCCGGAAATATGGGCGGGTGTCTTAGCGGTGTCACAATTAGGTGTCAACACACCTAACAACATCACACTTGGCACAACTACATCAACACTTGTCCCATTTTTCCACTACGTGCCACCACCCCACCTACCCACTTACACCACACACGCAAACACACAGACACACAAAACACAGAGAGATACACAGGGAGGCCGAGAGCGAGGAAGAAGAAGAGGAAAGGAGGAGGAGAAGAAGGGACGCACCGGGAAGGAGAGGAGATCAAAATCGCGGTGAGTCCTCATTGTGGTTGTGGGTTTCGGGCGGTTGGTGGTGGGGTGGCCGAGAGTGGGGTTCGGCCATGGAGGCCGAACCCCATGGCCGAACTAGGCCGACGTGGAGATGGCAGGGGTGTCTCCCCTGCCATCGATTCCGCCAGGGTTGGGGTGGAGAGCAACCCCAACCAATCGCCAAATTTTTTTTTTTTTCTTGCTCCCGATCGAACCAGTAGATTGGGAGGAAGAAGGTGCACAAGCGTGCACGCGTGTGCACCCCCTTACTGGGCCGGGTCGGGTCCGACCCGTTTGGGTCGACCCGACCCAAACAGAAAAAAAAAAGAAGAGAAAAAGGGAAGAAAATTTGGAAAAAAGTTCCGAACAAATTGGGAAAAATTGGGGAAAATTATATTTCGATAAAATAAATAGAAATTGATAAAATTCTATGAAAAGAACATATGTGGGAATGTTGGTGATGTTTAAATTGAGCTTAAGCCCACTATACTTGAACTAATAAGACACCAAACCCAGGAACCTAGGAAAAGGGTACGGGAGAGCGAATACAAGATTTGAAGTATCGGGAGGCCAGTAAAGCTAGGACTTTACTTTGTTGTTGTGAGTATACCCAATGACAACTTTACTTGGCATTTCATTTCTATTAATTGTTGTCCTTGCATAGTCCTTTTGACTATTTTTCCTTTGTATTCTTATATCATGTGTTCTTTGTGTCTATGCTCACTTGATGAGTCTAGTTTGCATGATATCCATTCATTTGATTTGATTCATTGATTCTATCCATGCTATGTCTATTATTGTTGTTTCAAATGTGAATTGAATGATAAATAGCATGCTATTAGGCTAGTGAATATCTTATAAATGTTTAAGAGGACTTGTATTCCTTATTTGTTTAGGTGTGTAGATGTGCATATGCCTTGACAATCCATACTCGATATTTCTTGAAATTTAAAAAATAGTTTTCGCATTTAGGTCCCGTACTCGATTGAGGTGTGCGCGACTCACGGGGTTAGAGTCCCTGGGGATGTCGGCACATGTTACTTGACACTGTATGACGCTCGGGGTTAAAGTCCTTGAGGTGGTCTACACTACGGGGTTAGAGTCCCTGGTGACACTTGGGTTAGAGTCCCTTATGCTATATGATTATTGAGTCGGAGTGACATATTTCACTGCCGACTGGACCTAAATCACCACTACTTAGCCTAGTGTCAGTTTTGCTTATTTAACTTTGGTATTTACTCGCGTATGGTTTATTTTCTAATTTTTCCATTTATATGCTTTTAAATACCATTTGAATATTTGGAAATGCAAATTAAACTTGTCATCGGGGATTACTGTTTTATTCTTGTACTCATCGTCTTTTTTATGACGGCGGGTGCAGAGCCAACTACCAGCAGGCCGGGCAAAGAAAAGATCGGCGATTATTCCTGAGCCCACGACGCGTCACTGCATCGATTATAGGTCTTATTTTGATATTTCGATTGTATATGTTATATACTTTCAGATACTATTTGGGGTTGTATATTGAGTTGAGCGTTAGTTCCCCGACTTAACTTAGACTATTTCGTTGTTGCACTACATTTCGAAGACTTTATATATGTGATGTCATTTCCTGATTTTTCAAACTTAGGATTTTATAGATGGCTTCCGCATAAGTTACTCATTGCTTCCGCATAATCAATAAGACTTCTGCTAATTAATTAACTTTAAGTTTTAATTAACTGGTAGGACAAGTGTATTACTTATCATGAACACGAGAAAATAGGCGTTTAAGTTGTAAAGGCTGACTAATACGTAGTTAAGTCCTGCGTGGATATGACTATGACTTAATTACGGAATTAAGCCGGGCGGTGCCCTTGATTATGAGAGGGGCCGTCACAAATATAGTTATGCATTCCATTGAATCATGAAGAGGTCAAGGAGAAGATTCTTCTAAATACAGTTTATACTTTGTAAAAGAGCCCTTCTAGCTACGGAATGAGCTTTCAAATTTAATATTTGAATAATGTAGTTGAAGCTTATATATTATGATAGAGTAAATAGGCTAACCATTTCCAAATTGTACATTATTTCTCAAAATAGTTTCAAACTAAGAATCTCGCATAAAAAAATATTGAACTTTGAAAGTTATCTTAATTTATCCTAATTAATTTTGAGGGCCGCTAAGGGCACCCCACCATTTAATGAGGGCACCCAACTTATTTGTAAAAATTCCAGCAAAAATGGAAAAGACCATTTTGCCCCTGTATATATATAATGGTTCAAACCCCACAAACCATTTCGACAAGGAGTCGGGGCACCCCACCCCAGAAGCTTCAACCACAAAGCCACACCACATTGCGTTTGGCGAAGAGCTGATCGATTCTTGCTCGTCCGACAGCGAGGTAACAATGTTTGACAACCATTTTCTGGTTTTTTTAACTGTTTAGTTGCGTATAACAATGAAAATGATGATTTGTTTGTCAACGTAGGGTTTGGTAATTTCTTCAAATCCGAAGTTGTTTCCACTGTATAATGGAGGATTGTAATGCTTCGGTGCCAGAGGAGGTCGTCCTTGAGGTAATGTTGCAAATGTTTTTGTGTTTTTTTTTTGCGGTTATCCGAAGTATCTGTCTGGGTGCGCGATTGTTTCGGCCTCGCAAGACCGATCGAGATGTATGGTAATGTCTCGGTCGCAGAGGACCGAGAGGTTTCACGTAGGTCACCGTCTGGAACGACCGAGGGTACTGGTAAATCTCGGTCTCACGTAAACGAGACTATGAAGAAAGTTTCAGAACTGTACAACCGAGAACCTATTTTTTGGGTTTTTTTGTGATTGTGTTGTACATTTTGGTTGATTATAATGTTACACTGTTTGTATTGCAGGTAATGTCGTTATCTTGTAATTTTCCAGACTACAAGGACACTTTTACACCTTCTAAGCCATTCCCCTCTCGAGAAGCGGCAATTTCATGGCTTCAACTGATTGGTGGCGAGAACAAGTTTGTGTTAGTAACGAAGCGCTCGGATGCCGGGGGCATTAAGCGAAGGGGAAGGGTGAAAATTGCCTGTGACAGGTCTGGGACATATAGGGGACTGGCTCAGAGAGTTGGGAAGGGGAAAGCGGCAAATTTTTTAAAGAAATCAAGGAATGATGAAAAGGCGATGCCCTTTCCAAATTAACGTCAAGAAGAATGCTGACTCCTTATGGTATGTCACTGTGATTTGTGGGAGGCACAATCACGACACTGCAGGAAGATTGGATAAGGGGAAGAGGAAGTTGAGGATGCGGGGGAGGATCGAAAGTGAGCAGCTCAGGGAGATTAGTCCACCTTCGTCTTTTGTGGAGTGCGAGCAGGAAGTTGAGGATGCGGGTGTGAGGACACCGGGGTCTCCAACCGGAGGCACCCCAGTGTCGGATGCACCCCAATCTCCAATCGGATTTGAGTCCTCCCACTCCACAAAAGCTTCTAGGCAGAAGAAATGCAAGGTTCCACAAATGCGTCGTGCCGCCGACGCACGCAAAGTGGATCTAACATGGCTTATAGTCATTGCTTAGAACCGGATTGGTTGCCACATGTTGATGCCATTATCGATGTGGTTTCGATGGGAATTGTGGATATAGGTGTATAGCCTCTGGGCTTGGACTTGCCGACGTCGACGGGTGGAGGATTGTGCGTAGACGGATGTACGGTGAGATTATCGGGTATGAATACCTATGGCGGGAAGTGCTTGGCTCGAGTTTCGAGCCTGTCAAGAATGCGGTGCATTGCCCAGAGAAGCAAGAGGGGCATCTTTCAAAGAATGGTTGACACTTCCGGACATGGGATTGTTAGTATCCACCGCATTCAATGTCATTCTCGTCAACCTCTCGCATGGGAGTGCCTCCACATTCCTACCTCTACGTAGTACTCCAACGTCGTCATTGCACAACAGACTTATCATTGCAATGGCGAATGAAAGGAATATCCATTGGGTTAGGGTAAGTTCTATGATTTTTTTGTGAATTGGTTTGTTTCCCCTTAATCGGGTTTGTGACAATATCTTCTATGTTCTACTGTTCACTTTGACAGGTGCAGTTGCGTGTGAATGCACCGCTGCCATCCTTATATCTATCGTGGGATCGGTACGTTGAGGACTGCGCCAAAGATTGACGAGATGAATTCGTTTTTCGAGACATCGCGCCCATTGCAACTGCTGATCATGAAGCCACCATACCTGTTGTAGATTTAGATACACAGTAGGTTAAAGCTTGTACCTAGACGGCTAAACATTTAGAAAGTTTGCCAATTCGTCTGAATGTTCTATGTATATGCAAATGTTGTGTTGTGTTTTAATTGTTGTTTACTTATGGATGGACCCTTTTTAGAGTCAGTTTGAATGTTACGGAGATTTATAATTAATTAAGGTTCGGTGCAAATTGTCGTGCTGGATTTTCAATCTTGTATTGTTAGTTTGACGACTACGGAGATTTTTTTGAAACTGTAATATTCAAATTCATCCATTTCTGATGTCTCGGTCAAGCAGGTTCGTGAAACAACCCATTTTTTCGGTCACCCATGACCGACAAGTATTACAATATATCGGCCTTGTATAACCGAGTCCCATTTAAATTTCTCGGTTGTACACCACCGAGATGGATTGACCATTTCAATTCGCCTGACTCTCGTCCTATGACGACCGAGCCTACGGAGACCCTCTCAGAAGTGGACAACCGATACGTGGTTAAATCTTCCGTCTTCGTGGCCGAGAGGCTCGCGACTTCCCAAAAATATTAGCTTATGTCTCGCCAAGGCCGAGACGGCAGTTGACACGATCTCGGCTGTGTGGCCGAGAACCACGATTTTCCAATTTTTTTACATTTGAAAAAATCGCCACACACACATTACATCTACTCTACCAAATGTAACTTAATTCGTCGATCTTCAATCGAGCCCTAATTTGGAGACGAAATCGGCTCACACACCGGACCCTACAAAATGCAGAAACCTAGAACAACGAAGGAGAAACACACGGCGAGGGACGAAGAACACGATTTCGGGGATTCCTCTCACTGGTCGGTTCAAAACAAATGAATTCTTCCACCAGAAATTCGGTGAACGAGGGTGGTGGTGGTGGTGGGGGTGGTGGGGTGCCCAGGGGGTTTCGCACGAGGGTGGGTGAGAGGGTTTTTTGCACGAGGGACATTTTCGATATTTTGGGTTTAATTTTTGGGTGCCCCAGGTAAATCGATTTGTGCCCACATTAACTGGGTGCCCTCATTAAATGGTGGGGTGCCCTTAGCGACCCTCTTAATTTTTAGGCCAATTTAGTGCTTATTTAACTTTTTTTTTAACTATCGGTGTCCGAACCTTTTCAGCCCATCTCTACTTTGATTCGAATTTCATAGGAGTTAGTCGGGCAACCTAACTAAAACTCATGACCTATGCCTCAATCAGAGTTGAAGCACTCTATTCTTTACCACTTTCCACACACCTTGGGGGGTCCAATTGGGACAACATTGAGACAAATTGCAAGATTTGAAATTTCATAGACAAGATTTTTAGCTGAAGATTAGTTTGACAAAAAAATGTGAAGTTTGAAATTATTTAGTTATATATATAAATTCAACGACATATTAGCATCTCTTACGTGCTCCCATTGAGATTCAAACCCGACATGATCAGCAATAGTATTGCATTTTACATATATTCATGTGTGTGTTCATATTTCTAGAATTGTTAACATATATTTAAGCACATTCATCAAAAAAAACAAAAAAAAAAAAACATATATTTAAGCACATTGTTGTTTATCAGTGTTCCCCAAATATAATAATTAAGTAATAATTGAATATATTGTATACGAAAGTCTTACTAATTAGTTAGACAGCTCAATGATTTGATTTGAGATAAAGCAACATGATGCAAAACACATTAAATGCGTAATCAATTCTATATAATCGAGTTCCATGGTAGAAATACCATATATATATATTTTGTAGGAAAGATTGTACCTGCTAAATTTGAACTCATGACCTCTTACTTTCAAATCCTGGCCATACCAAACTTTCGAGCCACACAACTGATTATAATCTTATTTATAAATTCATCCACATACATATGCTAGAACATACATTTTTTTAGGAAAAATACTAGGAGATACATTCATTTCCCACTTTATTCATTGAACTAGTACATAGCACCACATAAGACCTAAATCTTATAATAACACACATACACTACCACCAATCAATTACTACTGGACAAATAGGTCGAAGCTGGTGAGGTTCCTGTAACTTTCCCAAGCTCTCTCCAGCACCACAGCCACATAAGGTTGAACCTGATCATTTTTGTTCCTTGCAGTGATGACTAATCGATAATTAACTCCTGAAACCACTTGGGTCTCGGCCTTAATCACATTAACAAATTTCAGGTCCATATTGGTTCGTTTGTTGTATTCATCCACTGCATAACGCCCAGTATCCTCTATATGCGGGTCGCTCGGGTCCACAGGTTCATACCCGCCCGGTTTAGAAACAACAGCCTGCATAAAATCATAAAATCCATTAATCCAGTGCGAGCATGGAAACATGAGAAATAATAAAAAAAAAAACAATTAATCAACAATTTCAAAATAGATAAGTTAGGTATTTTTTTATAGGAATAATATTTTATTTATTATAGCCTATTATGTGCACGTACTTAAATATGGTATTTACAAAAGGCGAGAAACGATGCATGCGTTTCTCATAAAAAAAAATCGAAAAGAATCCCTACCAATGTAGTGAGAAACAAAGTGTGGAATCACAATGTCCCCACCTCAAGGACGCGTCATTGATGGAATCGCGCCTCTAAGTGGTGCTACAGCCCCACCGAATCAACTAGGTTGGACCCGTGGTTCTGTAGCCGGGATATAAGTATTTTTTAGGTAAATTAGGTAGTTACTTGAGCAACAATTAATGAATGACCTTCAAGGGTCCGTTGAGGGTCTTTTGACCATTTAGTGCCTCATACACAAGTGCCTCATAAGTCCCTCCATCAGCAACTCTTATGGTGACCTTGTAGTTCCTTCCATTAACTATTTGGACTTGGGCTTGAATCACACTTTTGAATACTAGGCTTTTGTGGGCTTGTTTGTTGTATTGGTCCACTGCAAAACGCCCAATTTCCACAATATGTGGGTCTCTCGGATCCACCACTTCAAACCTGCCCAGCTTGTTACGAACAACCTGCATGTGGAAGACAACCAATTAATTAATCAACTACAAATCACATACTTAAGTCATCAGAAATTACTTATTAAATCTTATGTCAGCCTACATTAATGATCTTGAAGGACTTGAGTTCCTTTTGGCCTCGAAGCGGTACATACACGAAAACCACACAAGTTAGGATAAGTCCTCCCTTGGAAACTCTAATAGTGAGGTTATAATTTGTCCCGGCAACGACTTGACTTTCACCCTCAACCACACTCAATAATTCAAACTTGGTGTGGGCTTGCTTGTTGTATGCATCCACCGCAAAACGTGCAACTTCTACAACATGTACGTCTTTTGGGTCTATTGGTTGAAAACCACCAACCCAAGGAATAGCCTGCATATGCATGTTGAGGAGTTAAAAACTAATTAAATTAATTATGCACAGTGTAATAGAAAAGTCATATATATGCTCCTACCTCTGTAACGTCGGACGGTTGAATTAATCTTTATAAAAAATAATTAAAGGGAGATTAATCAATTAAGTTAAGTATATATGGTACGTAGTGACCTTGAAGTATTTGAGGGTTCTTTGACCTTTTAACCCCTCGTACACAAGTGCCTCGTGAGTGGTTCTAAACCCCCTTCTTGTTCCATTGGCAACTCTGATAGTGAGCTTAAAGTACCTCCCTTTAACTATTTGGCTTTGAGCTCTAAACACTTCCAGGAATACAAGGTTTGTGTGGGCTTGTTTGTTGTGCTCATCCACAGCGAAGCGCGCAATTTCCACAACATGCGGGTCTTTCGGGTCGACGGGTTGAAACCCGCCCGTGCGAATAGGAGGCTACACATGAAAAATAATCATTTATAAGCTATATTATTAACTCTTTAAGTAAATTGGCTTAATTAAAAAACTCTTTAAGTAAATAACTAATTATTTTTACATCTTTAATTAGCATAATATAGATCAACTATACTCACAATGATGTTGAAGTATTTGAGGGTTCTTTGACCTTTTAGCCCCTCAAACACGAGAGTCTCATAAGTTTGTGTAACCCGCCCATTCAAAACCGTGAAATTGAGCCTATAGTTTGTCCCTTGAACTATCTGGCTTTCGGCGTTAACCACGGTCACAAATTTGAGGTTTGCGTGGGCGTTTTTGTTGTATGTGTCGATTGCATAACGCGCAATCTCTACAACATGCGGGTCTTTTGGGTCGACGGGTTTGAACCCGCCCACTCGAATCTGAGCAAAAGAAGTGTGGAAAAGGAGCAAAGAGAGGAGAAGTAAAAGAGGTGTAAACATGAGAGAATTATGAGATTGGATTCTCATCTTAATTACCAAGTGGTACTATATGACTACTAGTATTAATTAAGAAGGTGTTACTCGTTATGAGCTTTGTTGTTGAGGTGCATCACCACACACATATTTATAGAGGAGTAATGAGCATGCATGTATTCACCAAAAAAAAAAAAAAAAAGAGCATGCATGTATGCTTAGAGGGAGAGATAAGAGCGTCATTTAGGTGTTTAGCTGAGGATGTAAATCACGTGCATTACACATTTCGAAATGTGTAATGTGTGGGCACAAAATGTTAAATATATATTTTTATTTTTACGAGGCATTGACTTGTTTTTGTTTTTTTTTGTTTTTTTGAAGATGCTAGCTAGCACGCATGATGGCCTTGCAATATGCACCCCAACTAATTAACACCTCTACCCAACGTTGTTTTGAATTTCGAGTTGTTGTTTTGAATTTCGAGTTGAATATGAATAGTTGGATAAAATAATAAATCTACTTGAACTCATGAGTCATAATTATAAAAATGTTTTTAAAATTTTTGTAAATATTTAGAATATATTAAATGAATTTTACAAGTGATTATAGTTATTTCATTAATTACTCGAGGATGTATTTGAAATTAAAAAAGATTTTGAGTGCGGACTCATGAGTCTAAATAGCACTACCCTAAATAAAAAGTGTTAATTAATTGATGTGTGAGTTGTAGGGGTGTCATTCTATCACTGTCCCCATATAAACTGTCCCCATATAAACATGGAGAGACCCAGTAGGATAATACTGCTGAGTCACATGGGCATTGGAGTTGGGATGCATAAAGATATATACATGCGCCTATGCAATTAAATATACATATCAGAATATATAATCAAATGGTATCCAATTAAAATGTGTGATTCAAGTGAATTTTATATTTTTTTGGAGTTGGGATTGTAAGAAGTGGATTTTATAGTTTATTGTTTATTATAAGTTGCAAATTAAGATATAGACCTCGTTTATTATAACTTGCAAATTAAGATATAGACCTTACTAAACGGCTAGAATCGTGACATGTGATATGGTTTACTGGTCAAGTTGCTCGAGTAGAAAAGAATATTAAAAATCATATTAGCTTTCGTTTTAAATTATTCCATGACATACACATGGGAGCATATTATATTTCTTAATTTTCATCTATTGCTTATTATATATATATATGGGAGCATATTATATTTCTTAATTTTCATCTATTGCTTATTATATATATATATATATATATTAACAATGTTATGTAAATTTTTTTTTTTTGCTAGTAATATAATTATGCATTCCACTTAATCATAAAGAGGTCAAGGGGAGGATTCTCCTAAATACAGTTTACACTTTGTAAAAGAGCTCTTCTAGCTATGGAATGAACTTTCAAATTTAATATTTGAATAATGTAGTTGAAGCTTATATATATATATATTATGATAGGGTTAATAGGCTAACTATTTCCAAATTGTATACATTATTTCTCAAAATAGTTTCAAACTTAGAATCTCGTATAAAAAAAAACTTTGAAAGTTATCTTAATTTATCCTAATTAATTTTTAGGCCAATTTAGTGCTTATTTAACTTTTTTTTTTAACTATGGGTGTTCGAACCTTTCAACCCATCTCTACTTTGGCTCGAATATCATATAGAGTTAGTCGGGACACCCTAACTAAAATTCATGACCTATGCCTCAATTAGAGTTAAAGTGACATATTCTATTATTTACCACTTTCCACATCCCTTGGGGGTCCAATTGGGACAACATTGAGACAAATTGCAAGATTTGAAATTTCGTAGAAAGATTTTGAGCTAAAGATTAGTTTGACAAAAAAATGTAAAGTTTGAAATTATTTAGTTATATATATTATTAGATGTATTTGAGCATATTTTACTTTACTTTTTTATATTATCACCTTACCTTTTGTATTAATCAAGTAGAGGCTAAGTCCTTCTTAGCTGTTAACTTGTCGTTATATAACCATTATATAGCGTTGTAAAATTGTATATTTAAACTTATGTATTACAAAGGAATGGACACAACTTTGAATGCAATTTGAATTCTCTTATTTCTTTCTCAAGTTTATTATGGTATGAGAGGTGATCATTCTATTCATCAATAGAGATCTTCAATTATGTGCAAGTTCAAAAGAAGCTCCTTACCGCTACTATAGATAATGCGGTAGCTAATGCTTTCATGACTTCTAACATTTTTTCATTCCTAACTTTTAAGTTCATTTTGTAGGAATGACTTCTAACATTTATTCACATCCTATTACTAATTGGGTTTTTGACTTAGGTTGCACAAATTATATGACACATGATTTTGATTCTTTATATGATATAAAACTTTATCAAGGTTAAACAATTAAATTACTAAATGGTAATCTCGTTTTCATATCATGTATTGGTGCATGTAAGATAACACATAACATAACACTTAAAAATTCATTCATTTATGTTCCTTCATTTACTTTTTTAGTAAGATTACAAAATATATAAATTGATATGTTCAATCTTTTTTTCCAACTATTGCACATTTCAGGATCTACTCTCGAAAAAAGTAATTAGAGTGGGTAAAGAACGCCATGGTCTTTATTATGTAGATATCAATGTTTATTATCATAATGTAGATACCAAAGTCGTCTTGGACATCCAAGTTTTTAATTAATAATTTTTTGTGAAAGATTGATGACCATTGAATGCCATTGAATCTTGTATTTATTTTAAAACCTCCAATTTTTCTTTTGTTTATTTTTCTTTATTTTTATTTTTTATTTATTTAGTTTTATGCTACCACACCTCACTCGGTCAAAATCGATTGGTTCATTGTTACCTTTCGATCCTGAACCGGAGAGAACATTTCATAAGTGGATTAGAGAGACCCAACTTAGGCAACAGGAAGGCCAAAATCCTCTGAACATGGCTGCAAATTGCCAAATCACCATGGGTCACGCCAATCAAGAGCTTCAAGCTCTTTTGGCGCAATAAGAGAAAAGCTACGCTCAGATATTAAATATGCAAGTAATACCTATAAAGCAAAACAAAGCTAGCATGCATTTAAAATCAAGAACAATGAAATCTATAACACGACATCAATTTCCATAAGGAGCGAACATTTCATATTCCATAAAGCAACTTAAGCAGTGATAAGGAACTCCAAGAATTGTAAAACATAAGAAAATCATATATATTTTTTTTCCATGCAAAGGGTTACAAGAGAGATATATAGAATGTAATAGAAATAAATGCAAGTCCATTGTCTCATTTGTCATTACCTCGTCTTGTTGACCAATCATCATAATATAATAAATTTGCATGGGTGACTTGATTCTACCGTGTGTCCACGACTCCTCAAGAGGACGAGGTGACTTGGTTCCATCGTGCATTCACGACTCCCCACGAGGCCCTTGCAGAAATGATTGACTTGGTTCTACCGCGTTATTATGGCTCCCCAAAAGGCCCTTAAACATGTAAGGTGACTTGGTTCCACCATATGAGTATGGCTCCCCAAAAGGCCTTACATGAAGTCGAACAAGGTAGGTAATAACCCCATCCCAAGTCCTTTAGTTAAAATCATGGATTTTAAATATACTAGTAGCAAGCCACATTTAATAAATGAACGAAGCTCCCCATTTACCTCGACTCGCCGAGTTAGACTCTCTCGGTTCCCCTCGCACGCACGGGGCTCAATGTGAACCTCCTTGCGAATCTAGACAATTTTATAAGGATTCTGTCTTATCCAGAAGAAAGCCAACTCAACCCATTTCATTGAAAAAAAAAGTGTGACCAATTAACCAACCAACAAAACTACTTGTTACAAATAACATCTTATTGTTGCATTGAAACATAGAAATGTTGACTAATCTGGCTAATGCATACTGAGATGTGACTTGGTGTTTATCTGTGTCAAAAAATATCTTTGCCTATCTGGCCACAAATCCATACTGCCAATTGGTAGTAGGAACAAAGATAACTGTCTGCTATAATATGAACAATAGTACACCATCTCGGTCATCATCTCGGTTACTCATATCAATGAACGACTCATCATGTTCGTGCGACTTATTAATGGAAACTACAAATGAGCAGTCATATTATTCTTTTTTGGAATTATACCTTAACATCATTGTTATTAACCGTTTGCTTACACACCAAACTTCCACCCTATGTAAGCTGTAGAATAATCATCATCGTCGCTATTCCTAAGCGGCTTTCGATACTCATTTGTATGCGTTTTATTACATTGCAATTTTTGTTTCATACCAAAGTCTCATATTGTAATCACTCGAATTTATAGAGACTCGTTGTATCGCGTCCTCGTACTAATCAACACTCTCGATTCTGGGTAACCGTTTTAAACTTTTTTGGCGTTGTCAAGGTTCACATTTATTACACAATCGTCTCTTATCGTCCTCTCGAGCTAACTCTTAGCTCTTATAGTTTATTTAGAACTTCTCTCACTAAGAAATCAGTGGTGGTTTAACTTCCATGTCGTTTCTTGAGAATATATAGCCCATATCTTGAGTTTTGTAATTAAGGACTCGTAACTTACTACGATCCAATTATTTTAAGTTCATAATTCACCCTTAACATTTCAATTTGTTGCTTATGTGCATTACTATTGTCGCACTTTTTATTTGTTCTTCTGGTACTTCAAAATAATTGTACACGACTGTGTACCTAGTACTTAGAAGAGCATAACTTGCATGTCATACCATTTAAAACTTTGAACCAAAAGTACCCCAACTTCAAAATTATATACGTTCACAAATTTTGCTTTTATCCGAAGAAATGTTCGAGTCTACTTCACCAACGTAATCGATTATGGTTTTAAACTCTTATATTGTTACTAATTAAGGTGTCAACCTTTTATATTTCGTGCCTCTCGCCACTTGTCAATATCCTCAATACTTGGTCATCTTTGTACACCCATCACTTTCCCATTTAGGTTGCATTTCAAGTTCTCTTACACCATTCGGTTAGGTTTTCCATTTTTGAACTTAAACTAAGCCCTTAGGCTCCCAAGTGCTAGCAATACTTCCCTTAAAAATCCCTAATGGTGTCAAATTTAAAAGATCTCATCTCTACCTTGAGATACATTTTTCATAACTAGTTTAATATATATTCTCATCATTTCTAGTTATCGTATTGTTCAGGTTACACGATATGAAATTTGTTGAGAGTTGATCCCAGCCTAGGATCCCCAATTTTAATCATCAATCTATCCTTGGTTTGATCCTTTATCTTTCCCAAAATAGTCTAATCTGATAGTCCAGATTCTTAAGGTAAGGTTCACTTTTTTCAAGAAACTTCGAGTTACTTTCCATAAGTAATTTTCATGATTTCTCTTGACGTCACCATTTCGATTAAGAGTTTTAAGTTTTGGGACACAATACTTCCAGTTGAAAGTTTTGTGGCTACGAAAAGCTATCGTAATAAGCATAATCTCCCTTGAGTTCACAATTTCTCCATACCACCAATTTGTTATTTCGTTTTTTTTTTGTCAATCATATTAGGATCCCTAATTTTAAAGATTCAATCATCAATGACTTCGGTTAAGGGCATTAGTCACATTATTCATTCCTCGATATTATTTTCATTCAGCTACCCTTACGATCATGTTAGGTTCCACTTTGCCTTAATTGTAGTTAGTTCACATGTCCATTACCAGATAATCATACCAATGATATCTTTTTAGCTGGGTATCCTCAATTTTTAATGGTTCACTTATCCTTGGGTTTATTACGATATTATTTACAATGGTGTACACCATTTAAGTTGTAGATATTTCGACTCATATGAAGTATTGAATTTTGAAATATTCCTTAATTTCTCAATTATAGTACTGCCACCGCGAACCTAACATTCATTTCTCAAACGATTTATCAAATTCTGGTATCTCCAATTTTATGAGTGAACTCATTTCTAGTCAAATTATAACAATTTATCATTGTGTCGGTTACCTTTAATTTACATCATCTTAATCTCGAATCCGAGGTCCTTACAACATCTACAAATTCTATTTGGCAACGTGATCTTCACAAGTGAAAATTCATCGAAAATAGTCATTGACTTGTGATCCCCCAATTTTAGTAATCTTGCCTATCTTCGAGGGTACTAGTTTGACATTTTGTGTTTACTGGATTTTTCTCATTGAGTTGTTTTGAGGTACTATTTAACTTTTTATTTATTGATCAATATGTCATGTACTTATATTTCGCATTAACTCTCATTTTAGTATTCCTCAATTTCGATATTCAACTCATTGAATACTGGTTTAGATGTAATTTTTTTTACATAAGGTCGATCAAAACTTGAGTAAGGTGATTCAATTACCTATATGTCAAATCCAAATCGAAACTTTTCAAATTCTTAAGTTTTCATCAAAAACCATATTCTTGAAATAGAGTTATTTTCATTGAAGACTATAAAACTATCATTGTGTTTTAGGCGACTGTAAACATCTTTTAAAATCAAATTGATTGATGCAATTTTAAAAATATAGATCATAACGCCACACAAAGGTTTTTTTTGTATATGTTCATTGGATGATAGTTTAGGTCCAAATCGTTACTTTGCTTTTCATTAAGTCAAACTTCAAATTCAATAAAAAAACTCTTTCGTACAACCAAATTAGGTTCGAACTATCTTAAATTCAATCATCCAAGAAATCTCAACTACGTTTACTAAACTCATTTCAAGATACTTCATTTTATTTTAATAGCCTTTCCAATTCTCACGACGAGTTGAAAACTCATAAGTCGAGTTCATCCCATTTCAATGATACAAATCACTTAGTTTAGATTTCGAGCAAAATTACGACAATATGTTTTTTTTTGAAATACATAGAAGTCTATTCACTCCATTTTTATTTTTTTGAACACTAAGGAAAATGAGTCATTTCTTTTTATACTTGCTTACGTTTTCAAAATTGTAAAACAAGCAGAGTTCTTCCTTACAACTTAATGAAGATGTGATAAACATCAACTCAGATCAACGCCAAAATCATGATCCAATATAGTCGAAAAATAATTTTTCAATGAAAATAAATTACATAAAATAACAAAAAATCAATTATAGTATTGACATTTTAGTTGAATTATAGACCAATTATTTGCATATTTAATCAAGAGTTGGACGTTTTAAAGTACATGTGTCCTCCCTATCTCGAATTAAGTTTTCAAGTTTAGCTTCATAGCCAAACTATCATAACTTGATTTATTTATGACCAAGACTCATTGGCATCCTTGCTAGAATCATTAACTTCTTTTAAACAGGTATCATAAATTTTAACCGTCTTATTAGAATTTCAAGAGTCAGAGTTGTTTCTCTAAAGTGTGACCACGTCGCTACTTCATTTTGCATAAGTAGCGCGACGTCTCACTGCCCTTTCAAGTCTCATGATTCTTGTTTAATCATTTTATTTGCTATTCTACCATTATGTGTAGACGCATCTCCAATGTGATTTCAAAATCAAAGCTTATTCATTTTCATAGTAGTCATTAAAAATATCACTTGAAGCGCGTATGGGCTCTCTCCCAAGGGGTTCGCTTCGATTTCATGGCGCCTTTCATTGTCATTCCCTCCACTGTCTCGTGGAACTCAAGTTCCTTATCCGTTCGTGGAAGCCATCAGAGACACTTAGACTAATAGGGAAGACAATTATCTATATATCTAACGATATATTCTTATATACAAGGCAACAAATAATCAATATAATAAATCTTTTGTCAGACTTCTTTTATCCCATCTCATCCTAGGATTCATCATTTATGTATGTTAAGTTGACTTTGAACCAATGTCTCATACTATTGATTCGTTTAACTAAAACTTGACCTTTAAATCTTCAAGGCTCTAAAAACTTAGGTTCCACTAACCTAACGTTTCCCTAGGTTCTAATCCTATTCTCTGATACCAACTGAAACGACCCTTCCTCGACCTAGGGTCGGGTCGCCCGGCCTAGACCACCAATTAGGCTCAATACCCGAACTAGATCCAAATAACAGTCTGACACGCCTAAACAACCTGCTGAATAACATATAGACAACATGACAAAATAATGCGGAATTTGAATTTCAATAAATACTATATGTCATCATAATCCCAACCATCAAGTATCTCAGATTCACCTAAGCAAATCAAACAATATAAAATCTCCATAACCTTTAAATATTTATAAATGTATCCAACTAACTAAAGAAAGGTTTAACTACCCAACAAACTTGCTTAGGTTGCAACCCTTATTAATAGTTTTCAAAACAAATAGTAGATATATCATAAAAGGCTCACGCTACAAGGAAACTTCAAACAATGGCCTTCCCCTTGCCACGATCTATTGCACTCGTAGATGAACATGTAGTATAAGTGGGGTGAGTTCAATAACCAACAAAGCCCGATAATAGAAGATCTACGCTCAAATATTAAAAATGCAAGTAATACCTATAAAGCAAAACAAAGCTAGCATGCATTTAAAATCAAGATAACATTGATATCTGTACATGACATCAATTTCCAAAAGGAGTAAGCATTTCATATTCCATAAAGCAACTTAAGCAGTGATAGGGAATTTCATAAATCGTAAAACACAAGAAAATCATATATTTTTTTTCATGCAAAGGGTTACAAGAGAGATACATAGAATGTAATAGATATAAATGCAAGTCCATTGTCTCATTTTTCATTACCTCCCCTTGTCGACCAATCATTATAAATTTATAATATAATAAATATAAGTGGGTGACTTGATTCCTCCATGTGTCCACGACTCCTCAAGAGGCTCGGGTGACTTGGTTCCATCGCGCAAACACGACTCCCTAAGAGGCGCTTACAAAAATGGGTGACTTGGTTCCACCGCGTTATGGCTCCCCAAGAGGCCCTTAAACATATAAGGTGATTTGATTCCACCATATGACTATGGCTCCCCAAGAGGCCTTGCATGAAGTCAGATTAACAGGGTAGGTAATAACCCCATCCCAAGTCGTTTAGTTAAAATCATGAATTCTAAATATACTGGTAGTAAGCCACATTTAATAAATAACCAGAGCTCCCCACTTACTTCGACTCGTCGAGTTAGACTCTCTCAGCCGCCCTCGCATGCACGAGGCTCGATGTGAACCTCCTTGTGAATCTATACAATTTAAACAATAATCACATTATTTGAAAATTTGAAATTCATAGTTAATTATTTATTCAATTACTTCGGGGTGTGACGCACGCCGAACGCGTCAATAAAATTAAAAATACCTAAACCAACTATTTTTGTAGAATAGTGGCAAAGGGTCGATCCCACATGGATTGATAATCTTTCTAAGGTAAAAAATAGCGAAAAGGGAAATCGGGGGTTTTAAAGAATGAATAAATTAACTAATGTTTAAAATAAATAAACAGAACAATGAAAATAATTTGAAATTAAAACAATATAAAAAAAATACGTAGGTCAAGACATACTAGTTCAGTTCGATAAAAGATTGGATTTGGTCGTCGATTTATGTAAAATATGCAAATCAAAATATCCTAGTGTAGTTATAGATCCGGTAACGTACGCGGTTCCTCGCACTTCCGAATCTCGATAGCCAAGGTATGACGATGACTATTTCTCTAGTCAAACGCATAACCCTATACTCAAGCGCATTGAGTTTAACACGATGACTGCAATAGGTTTCGTGAAGGGACTACACCTAGACAACCGAATCACTCGTGTGTCCGATTTAGCCTAGATTTCTAAGGTATTCAATCGGTCCCAAAAGAAACTAATCAATTGGTAGGGTCAATTGCCACTAGTGTGGTTTTATTGCACAAGTACGGATGCTTACGACTCACTGACAAATAAATCAAGGTTTAAACAAGTGTTTAACTTCAATTGTTCAAATAATACCAAAGAAAATAAAATAATAATGAAAAGATTGAAATTAAAATATATAAATCTCACAAATCCATTGATACGCACAGTCGAACCTCCCTCGGAGTCTTACCTAGGCTAGAGGTTTTAGCCTCCCATCCAAGAACACAAAAAAAAAAAAAAAACAAAAAATAAAGAATGTGGGAGCAGGAGTTCGGCCAGAAGCCCCCGAATAGGAGATGCCGAGCCGTCCATGCATATCTCTCCACTCTTTCCATTTTCATCCATTTCTTCCATGTTGCCATTCTTTTTCCAAATCACTTCTGGCCATCTTTCTATATTCATGTCCTTTCTTTATATCTATATATATACATATATATGGTACACTGGTATAGATAGAAAATGCAATAGAGTAGGAATTGTGGTGGATAATGATTATAAGGATAAGGTCGTAGAGGTTAAAAGAATGGGGGATATATTGATTCTAGTTAAATTAATTATTGGAGAAGAAAAAATTAACATACTTAGCGCATATGCACCACAAGTAGGATTAAGCGAGAGCATCAAACACAAGTTTTGGGATGATATGGATGGATTTATGCAGAGTATACCATTAGATGAATATGTTTTTATTGGAGGAGATTTAAATGGGCATGTCGGGGTAAGTAACGATGGGTTTGAGAGAGTTCATGGAGGTTTTGGTTACGGTAATAGAAATGAAGTAGGAGAATCAATTTTAGAATTTGCTTCAGCATATGATCTTGTCTTAGCAAATACTAGTTTTAGGAAGAGGGAGTCGCATATAATTACTTTTACTAGTGGTCATAACAAGAGTCAAATAGATTTTCTTTTAACAAGAAAAATAGATAGAAAACTATGTAGACCGCAAAGTAATACTGGGAAGCACTTACTACCCAACATAAGTTAGTAGTACTTGATATTAAGCTAACACAACGAAAAAATATGAATAAAAGAGTTAGCGACCCTAGAATAAAGTGGTGGAACCTAAAACATAGTAAACGAGTAGAGTTTAGAGAAAACTTACTAAAGGAAAATGTTTGGAATCTTGACTTAGATGCTAATACAATGTGGCTAGAAATGAGTAGTTGCATAAGGAGGGTGGGATCAAACATATTAGGTATATCTAAGGGCTTGGGACCTCCAAAGAAGGAAACATGGTGGTGGAACGAGGATGTCCAACGAGCAATTAAGACTAAAAGAGATATGTATAGGAAAATACCTAAGTGTCAAGATGAAGATGCGTACAATCAATATAGAGAAGCTAGAAAACAAGCTAAAAAAGTAGTTAGTCAAGCTAAAACAAATTTCATGGAAGATTTATATACAAAGTTAGGTAATAGAGATGGCGAAAAATATATATATAGGCTATCCAAATTAAGAGATAAAAAGAAACAAGACATAAGTCATGTAAGATGTATTAAGGACGAAAATCAAAATGTTCTAACGCGCGAGGAGGATATTAAGGAGAGATGGAGAAGTTACTTTGATAGTTTATTTAATGATGGCCAAGTTGATACTATAATAGATGAAAACCCACACCAAGAAAGAAATGTAAACTATACACGCAATATTAGAATTGTAGAAGTTAAAGAGGCATTGAAAAGAATGGAAATAGGGAAAGCATGTGGCCCAGATGAAATACCCATAGAGGTTTGGAAATGCTTAGGAGAAATCGGATTGACTTGGTTGACAAAACTTTTCAATAAAATTTTAAAATAAAAACGGATGCCAATGGATTGGAGAAGAAGCACGCTTGTGCTAATCTTCAAAAACAAAGGAGACATTCAAAGTTGCTCAAACTACCGGGGAATTAAACTCATGAGTCACACTATGAAACTGTGGGAGAGGATAATTGACAATAGGCTAAGGAGAGAAACAACAATATCAGAGAACCAATTTGGTTTCATGCATGGGAGGTCAACTATGGAGGCGATTTTCCTTGTAAGATGATTGTTAGAAAAATATAGAGAAAAGAAAAAAGATCTTCATATGGTATTCGTAGATTTAGAAAAAGCATATGATAGGGTCCCTAGAGATGTTCTTTGGTGGGTTCTAGAAATAAAAAGAGTGCACGCCAGATACATAGACACTATTAAAGATATGTACGATGGAGTAGTAACGAGTATAAAGACATTTGGAGGAGCTACAAAAGAATTTTCCATTCCGATAGGACTACATCAAGGATCGGCTTTAAGCCCATATCTATTTACTTTAGTTATGGATGAATTAACTAGGCATATTCAAGAGGATATACCATGGTGTATGCTATTTGCAGATGATATTGTCTTAGTGGATGAAACTAAAGATGGAGTGAATAGGAAATTAGAACTCGGAGAAATACATTAGAATCTAAAGGCTTTAAGTTGAGTAGGACGAAATCGAATACATGCACTGCGAGTTTGGAAACACTAGACATCGAGATGACGGAGTGGTAAAATTAGGGGAAGTAGAAGTTCCTAGGGTAAACCACTTTAGATACCTAGGTTCAATCATACAAAATGATGGTAACATTGAAAATGATGTCACACATAGAATCCAAGCAAGATGGAAGAAATGGCGGAGTGCAACGGGGGTGATTTGTGGTCGACATGTTCCTACTAAGTTAAAAGGAAAATTTTATAGGACCGCAATTAGGCCAACTATGCTCTATGGAAGTGAATGTTGGGCAGTAAAGCAACAACAATTACATAAAGTGAATGTAGCAGAAATGAGGATGCTTAGGTGGATGTGTGGTAAAACTCGTAAAGATAGAATAAGAAATATAGAAATTCAAAGACAAGTAGGAGTAGCACCAATTGATACAAAGATTAGGGAAGGGCGGTTGCGATGGTTTGGTCACCTGCAAAGACGGCCTACAAATGCCCTAACTAGAAAACTTGACTCAATAGAAACTGTAAAAATTCGACGAGGTAGGGGTAGACCAAAGTTAACATGGGATGCATTAATTAAGAGAGATTTGAATGATTTGCAAAGCTCACCATCAATTGCACTTAATCGAGCACAATGGAAAAGTTGAATCCATGTAGTCGACCCCAGTTAATTTGGGACTGAGGCTATGTTGTTGTTGTTGTATATATATATATATATATATATAAAAGCACGAATCACAAATTTTTGAGTGGTAATGAAATTTACTTTTTTACTCATACTTTATTTGAGTGCTAATAAAATTTACCTATTTGCCCATACTTCTCCTGCGCTCATTCCCTTAAAATTAATAAATTAATTCAACCTAATCCAAATTGCACAAATTTTTGAGTGGTAATGAAATTTACCTTTTTACCCATACTTTATTTGAGTGTTAATAAAATTTACCTTTTTGCTCATACTTCTCATGTTTTCCCTTAAAATTAATAAATTAATTCAACCTACTAATAAAATTTACTTCTTTGCCCATACTTCTTGTGCATTCCCTTAAAATTAATAAATTAACTTAACCTAATCCAAATTGCACAAATTTTTGAGTGGTAATGAAATTTACCTTTTTACCCATACTTTATTTGAGTGTTAATAAAATTTATCTTTTTGCTCATACTTCTCGTGTTTTCCCTTAAAATTAATAAATTAATTCAACATAATCCAAATTGGATGATGATAGAGGAGTCCGACTTAAATTAAAGATCAACAACTCAACGACTTGAGAAAATGCTACCTCTTCAATGTCTTGAACACTACCTCTTCAAATAGATCAACAACTCACCAATCAACCACTCTCCTTCCTCTTCAACTCATTCATTCTATGCTTTCCTTCATCGATTCATTCGCTGCTTTCCTTTGCTCTTCGATTCAAAGGTGAGGTAATCCACCTTTCTTCTCCATTTTTTTTTGTTGTGGTGATTATATTTGGTATTGGAAATTCTTAGATACCCATGATCGAGACTTTTTATAGAACTCTGTAATTCTTTGTTCTATGCATTCTATGTGTTCGATGAATTATCTAAACCATAAAGCTAGTCAACGTTTGGTTGTTTTGAATTTCAGTGTTTATGCATTTTATGTGTTTGATGAATTGTCTAAACCATAAAGTCAATGTTTCGTGAAATGCCTATGAGAATATTGAATATATAGTTCCATTGCCAACAAATTGAACCTCTGATTCTACATATGCAATTGATGAGTAGTTAATTAGAACTATTTTATAGGTTGTTTAATTAAAGTCAAATCAATATCAATGGATACTCAAGTCCATAAACAGTGTTACAATAAATCTATCTTATCTTTCAATCATTTTTTTATAAGAAAGAGGTATATGTATATTTCAAAATTATCAAAAAGTGTACAGAGAGGAATTTTGCTTCTGCGCATTATTCATTAATTCTTAAAAATTAATTCCCGCGAGCGAAGCGAGCGGGTCAATCGTGCTGTAGCACGTCTTGAAACTAATATATATATATATATATATATATATATATATATATATATATATTTTCCTATATATTACAAACCAAATCAAATCTTGCAATGATCTTGCAATGCATCAACGCCCTATTGCTCCACTTGATTTTCATCATCTCATCATGGCACGCTCCTTTCATGTGGGCCCACCAAATATTTTGCCTCGAGATACGTGCTATCACGATTTTCGGTGTAAAACGAATCCATGCATATGAATACTCGATTTTGCGTAGTTTTTCGCCCCGGATTCAACCACACACTCCAATAACCCTGAAAATAATAGATAAACGCAATTAAGCTAGTATTTTGGAGACTTGGCAATAAAAATATATAGATAACCTATATATAATATTACATAATTAACGACTCAACAGGGTGAGACCCACTAGTGTGGTCCCCACAGGTCCCCCATCGCTTGTAAGAGGGTCGAGGGTGGGGGCCTGCCCCAACCCATTTGAAAATATATTATTTTTATATTTATTTATGATATATATATATATATTATTTTACTATATTTTTATTTTAATTTATAATATTTTTTTTGGTGTTGACTGGATGCATTGGTTAGGGAACCCAACGCACGGACTGCCCAAGAGTACCACCCTTGGGCGCTCGGCATCCTCGAGGATCGGTGCCGAGGACGTCCTTGTCGGGGACGTCCCTGCCAGCAGTGGTGGCATCGCCCACTTCCGACAGCGCCGCCATGGCGCCGCCTCTATATGAGGTTTTCTATCCTTTTTGTGCAAACCCAACACATGCGCACCATTAATACTTGAAAAAAAGAAAGCATGATGAAGAAGATGGAGGTGAGGGTTACCTTCTAAGTGCTATCTTTGAGTTAGCCAATCCGATCGATACCAATTTCTCATTTCTCTCAAACGTGTTAATTTTGAACAAATGGGGCTAGGGTTTTCACTTTGATTTTTATATTAAGGCTAAATTAGTGTAGGGGTTTGAGAATTTACTAAATTACCCCTATGACAGGTATATTGGGTTTTGGGTCGTCACATAGTACTACTAAATCTATTGCTTGTTTTGACTTAATTCATGTTGATGTTTGGGGACCATATAGTACTCGTTCTATTACCGATGCAAGCTATTTTTTAACTATAGTCTATTGTAGGTGATTATTCCTGCACTATATGGGTATATTTAATGCAACAAAAATCACAAGCATTTTATTATCTTCGAAACTTTTTTTTGATTAAAAATCAAATTAACGTTTTTATTAAACAAATACGTAATGACAATGGTTTAGAGTTTTTTTAATAAAAATAGTAATTTTTTTTTTGGCCTTAGTTGGTGTTGTTCATCAATATACTTGTACTTACACGCCTCAAGAAAATGGTATGGTTGAGCGCAAACATTCTTGCTTAATGTTGCATGAGCACTTCGTTTTCAAGCAAGTTTACCTTTAAAATTTTGGAGTTTATTGCAATTTATTTAATTAATAGGATCCATATAAAGTCCTCGATGGAAAAACTCCTTATGAATTTCTTCCTGGTCATTTATATAAGTCGTTCTAGCAAAAAAAATTTGTTCAAAATTATAAGTCGTTTTCAGAATTCAAGAGTGCATTTATTGTATTTTTACCCATTATACCCTTACACAATTTAAATTTTATGATTATTCAATTATTCAAGTCATTTAATGTCAAAGGACATATAAGTAAATTACACTCGTAATTAAAGCTGACTTACTTCTTGTGTCCTTACTTTAACAACTTATATAAATGACTTGAGGGAGTATTATTTACTCCATTCGGTCATTTATATAAGTTGTTCTAGCAAAAATCTTTTGTTCAAAATTGTAAGTCGTTTTCGGAATTCAAGAGTGTATTTATTGCATTTTTAGCCATTTTACCATTATATATTTCAAACATTTATGATTATTTAATTCTTCAATTTTTCAATTCATTTAATATCAAAGGACATATATGTAAATTACACTAGTAATTAAAGCTGTGTTAATTCTTGTGTCTTTACCTTAAACGACTTATATAAGTGACCGGAGAGAATAATAAATTGCCTACATATACACATTTGTGTATTTTTGGTTGTTTATATTTTGATTGTAATACTCATATCCAACATAAATTTGATCAACATGCCACTCCTAAAATTTTTATTGGATACCCTTTTATCTAAAAAGGGTACAAAATATTTGATATTCAAAGTCAAAAGATCTATGTTAGTCGTGATGTCATTTTTCAAAAAAGTGTATTTCCTTGTCAATTTTTTAATTCATATAATTCTTTTTCCAAAAATAATATATTGTTGCCAATAGTTAATGATGAACCATCTATGACAGATGAAGAATTACTTCATGAACCATTTCATCCTATTATATCACCTTCTATGCCTATTGTTACACCCATTGTCTCTCATAATAATAATGAGCCTAATTTAGATTTAGTGCAAGTTGATGATCATGGCGTTCATCATGAGTATCACAACCATTAGTAAAATTGAAGGATTATCATTGTTATAATGCTCAAACATCTTCATCATCAACTGGTACAAATTTTCATTTGCAAAGATTTCTTTTTTTAATCTTATGATACATTTTCTCATGCACGTTATTCTTTTCTTAGTTCTTTTTGAATGTAGAACTCGGTAGTTTTTCTCAAGCTAAGCACATTCCTGAATGGCAACAAGAAATGAAAACCGAGCTTCATACATTAGAACTAGTAACACTTGGTCTCTTGTTTCTTTACCCACTAATCAAAATCCAATTAGTTGTAAGTAAGTTTATAAAATAAAGCGTCATGCTGATGGTAGCATTGAATGCTACAAAGCACGCTAGTGGCAAAAGGGCACACTCAAATTGAAAGAATTGATTACCATGAAATATTTGCACCTGTCGTAAAATTGGTAACGGTGTGAACGATATTAGCTATAGCAAATTAATATGAAGATGCCTACATGCATAAAAATTAAAGAGGAGTATCAAATTCTTTCTCAAGTTTATTATATATATATATGTTGTGAATTGAATTGAGACTTGCTAAGAACTAGAGAATGAAATAGAAGACTAAGAACTTCTTCTACTACAAACTACTACTACAAAGGAGAAGAGAAGAAATGAGATAGTTGGAATGAGAAGTTTTCATTCAACTTGGTGTGTGAATTACAATGGGGTTGGCACCCTTATATAGGCCATTTGGTGATGATGATAATTGTACTTATACAATGTGTACAAGTTATACATACACCACAAGTCATACAACACATCACAAGCAACATAGACAATACATGGAAGAGTTGGTGTACATTGGAGATGATTGCAAGTTACATGACAATACATAGACAAGTGGAGGTACTATTAAGTGAGACATACAAGTTACATGACTACACAATATGTTGGTGTACATGCATGGTCATCCATATTTCATAACAACATATATATATATATATATATATATATAGGGGAACAACTTCCTTAAGCAGCATCAAATTCTTTTGCCATTAAACTCGACACATGTTCATGACTATTTTGGTTTCCTCCATTTTTTATTTTTAAAATTTATTGATAATCATGAGAATTTCAACCTTTTTTCACCTCCTCTATATTTTGATTTGACTTATTTTATAGGAGTTAGTCGAAGCCCCAACCTTATAACCTAAGAGAAACTAAGAGAATATAATGTAGCTACTGATAATCAAATCTAAGACCTCCACATCAGTCAGTGGTTCTCTTTTCTTCGCCACTACACCACACCTCTTCGGAGAGTTTCTCCTCTATTAATTTCATTTACATAGCTTTAAAAAGCCTAAAAACTGTCCTAAAAATTGTCTTATACTTGCAGTCACATTCAGCCATACTAAAATTATATTATTTTCTCTCTTCCGTAGGTTCTGCCAAATTAAGCTGTCAACTATACAATTACAGCAATAAATTCACAAGAATGAATTATACAACATTCACAACCATAGTTCTTCACTAGTAAAACTATGGAATTCCCCCCTAAAGAACTATTTTGAGCAGAAAACGCAACATTGAACTATTGGAGTAGTTAGACACTGCTGCGGCCATTTCCTACAAAAACTTACCTTTCCTAGTCACAGAATGTTCCATTCCTGCATTGATCTCCCATATCTATGACACTTAGGCCCTCAAGAATCAAGAAGCTCTGATACCATGTTGATAATTTTAGGATAAAAAAAAAAAACAGTAAGCTAAACAAAGCAGAGACGATGTTCTCTTTATTTTCATATATAAATTGCAAATGATGGAGCGCACATTTAGTAGCAACGGTCTGACACACTAACCAATTTTTGACTTGGTACACACCAATAACAATAAATAGTTGAGTAACTACTCACTACCTTGACTCTAAACATGACACATGTTCCACTTTCTAGCTAATATAACTAACCATATATTGACTCAGTAATAACTTCAACATTGTGGACATATTTTTGAGAGCTTACTGCTTACATGACACACATTGTCACACATAACATCATTACCCTGAATATGAATTTGAATCATATTCTAACAAGACCCGTATGTATCAACAAGAGTAAACCATTTGCCCTTAGGATCATAGCAACCAACTAAAGATTGCAAAGCTTTAGGAAATAAAGCAAAATCTCACCACCTGATGGTAGAAGCAGTAACAACCGATCATCAGATAGGTTCGAATAAAGACCCAAAGCTGCTTTTTTAATCACAGTCTCTACTCCAAGTCTCTTGCACTCTGAAATCTTTACTAATTGATTATTTTGAAACTCATCATGTAAGAAACAAAGAGATTCTCCTAAAGATGACAGACGTCTAGTGTCATTATCAATGCGCTTCATCATTCTCCGCGGCAACTCCAAGTTTTTAAATTTCTCATCTCTCAAGTCAAATGAAGTAACCTGCATGTGTAGTACCAACACATCTCTGTGGAGGATTCGCATGGTAATTATTGCATGTCGCGTCCTTTCCCATGTCTTAGTATATGTTGCAACAGTAATGATTGATGGCAGTGTCCCAACCTTCTAGGCCAGTTTGTTAGATTTGTTTAGCCGGCCTGCAAAGGATGAGAGAGAGAGAGAGCGAGAGAGGGTGTTTCTCCAAAAGTAAGGCTCATTTACAATTTATTTCATAAAATAAGGTGGTGTACTTTGAATTCACAAAAATAGATAATAACTTCTTTTGAAAAGTCGTTATTGCTCAAAAGACGCTATTCATACAATTGCCCATCCACCTCGCCGCCACCTGACCAACTTCCAATAACGCCTTTTGAAAAGGCGTTATTACCTATTTTTGCAGTTGGTGAGGTGGCGTTGAGGTGGCGGTGACGCACGCGCATATCGAAGTGGACAACCCATGCAAACGTCACCCATGTATGTCGATGTGCAGATTTCATGCAAATGTCAGACACGTCTGTCAAGGTGGGCGACCCATGCAACCTCATGCAACTCATGCAAACGTCACGCACGTGTCTCGAGGTGGTAAAGCCAATGCCAACGTCACGCACGTATCTCCTGATCGACAATCCATGCAAACATCATGCACGTATCCCGAGGTGGGCAATTCATGCAAACGTCATGCACGTATCTCGATGGGGCAACTCATGCATATCTACTACAAACCATAGACCTCATGTAAATGTTAGCACGTATTGCTAGACGGATAACCCGTACAACCCATAGGCGCTATTCGGTCGGCCCATGTCCAAGTGGTCATCCTACGTGGACCGTGTCACGTATTGCGAGGCGGACAACCCGTACAACCCATAAGCGCTATTCGGTCGGCCCATGTCCACGTCAGCAAAAAATCCACCCACTTTGATAGCGCCTTTTGAAAAGGAGTTATTGCCTATTCTGGAGGAAAAAAAAAACACAACCTTATTTTTCGGATTTAAACTAAAAACATTAGTACTTTTGTAATTTTTTCGAGAGAGATGTTTATAGAGTGAAACCAAAAGAACAATAGTTAATTTGAAAGAAACATAATTAGATGTGACATGAGAAATGATTTTTTGACATCATGGAACTCGCGCCCTCTAAGTCACATCGACCTCGAGATCGTCGTTCATGTGAGCGTGCGTGTTATGCATCAGGAATTGTGCTTGCAAGCATCACAGGGCGCGTACGAATGGCTTATGTGGTCAATGCGACTTTGGGGTTTGATGTCAATGTAGCATTTCCTTAATGATATATAGAAAACCAAAGAATCAAAAACATTATACTTCTAGCAAACTTTTGACTGGAAATTAATCAATCTAAAGACCAAGCAAGTGGATCGCTCCCGGGTTTGGTATGATGTTACTTTGGTAAGAGGTTAGGAGTTCGAGCCCTATAATGAGCAAGTTATGGTTTCTTTCTTAAAAAAAAAAAAAAAAAAAAAAAAACAGAACAGAAAAGAAAATCAATGTAAAGCATTACTAGGAATTGCATTGTTGTGTTAACGATGAATTTCTTTTCTTTTCAATTCTAGTATTTTTTTTTTCTATGTATTCCAGCATTATATCCCCATGGTTTATGACACTTGCATATTATTAAGAACGCCCAAATTTAATCCAAACAAGTGTCCCCTAGTGGTAAGAGCGAAGACGGGGTAGTATGAGTTAGGCGCACGACCTAGACTTTAATTCCCCACGATAGCTAAACACTAGGCCACTAGTGATTTCTTTCCGCAATCCCAGGGCTCGTGGGACTAGTCAAATAACTAGTCAGAACAATTTCTCAAAATAAAAAAGAACACTCAAATTTAATCTTTGTGCAAAAGCGACAAAAATCTTTTCCGCGAATCATTAACTCTAAACTAAAATACCAATAAATTTCCGTAATCTTTGATTCTAACTTTAAATCGAATCAATCATTAACTATCTAATCTCCTACTTGGTGGGATTCGTCTTCTCATAACACTTTGTCACATGGGGCATTCATCAAAAACCTCTAGAGAACCAAATTAGGAGGCCATCAAAGGTAAGAGTAAATCAACCACAAAATCAAGGGAACATAGTGGAGAAGAAAACTTACTTTAAACCAGCCTTCAATCGAACTTGTTGTATACTCCTATAAATATAGTCGGCTCTCTCTCCTTGTTCTTATACAATTTATATTAAAAAAAAAGCCCATTCTAAAGATGAGGCGCCAAAAAGTTTACAAAATTATTGAAACGGTAGAATCTAGTGGGCCCAAGCTAATGTGTCTATTCAACCCAAAGTTGTCAAGGTTGTCACGGACGGAGATTTCACCACTCGGTGGTGGTATTTTCAAACCCTTTCTGGACAAACTTCATTTGTAGTGCTAAGATTAAACATTTCAACGGTGATCTCAAGGTGAAGAGCTGCTCGGGGAACGGTAGCGGAGGGATATTGAGGGTTGCCCTGGGCTAAGCTGTAGCGCAAAAATAATAAACTTTTTTTACTAGTAAGTTGCTTGAATTTATATATAGCCCAGAGGAGAAAAAAAATTTAGCTCACTCAATCTATAAAAAAAGTCAACCCAAACATTTACTCCAAACAGAAAAAATGCTCACCATTTAAGTCCACCGTCCCAACTACGTTTGTCATTCATTTGATGCACATTTGAGATATACATTTACTAAATAATGATACTTGCGTATCTATATACAATCTAAAACATTGTGTAACAATTGTATATCTCGAAAGTATATTGTCCACTAAAAAATAAGATGAGAAGAGATGAAATTGGATAATAATCCTTTTTTTTATGTTTGTGTTTTACATTCAGCATGCAAGAGACCCAATAAATCTAGAGTTTTTGCACAAATCTACATAATTTCCTAACTTTGAATGAAGATTAATTAAAAATTATTAGTATAAAACATGACCTTGCTATTCTAACCCAACGTTGACACCATCAAATTGATACGGATTAGATAGGTGTCATGCAATACACCTTGAGATGCATAAGAAAGCTGCATCTCATAAGCTGCATTTCATCATATGATGCGTATTCAGTTGGTGTCGATTTTATAGTGTTAAAAGTGAGTTGAAAAATAATGTTCGTATAAAAAAAAATAGGTATTAGTTTTAGCCCAAGGCTAGAGAAAAACTTGGCTTCGCCCCTCTTGGGGAAAGATGAAAAAGAATAATAAAACACCTTCAAAGCTTGAACTAATTTATACCCAACAACTTTTAGGAATTGGAGGGTAATCTTGATGTTTCAACGTACAAGTAGTTTGAAGTTGGATTTTTTGAGGTATATGAATTTTTTAGTAGCATTAGACTTGATTTAATAAGGCTCGGGTTCTCTAGACTAATTGTATTCACTGTAACTTGAGCTGGTAATAAAGCTCTATTTTGATAAAAAAAATCACATCAGTTTTAGAAAGTTATCTAAACATGAGCAATAACGACAAGGAAAATGTTAAAACGCACACCCCTCAATTAACCTCGCATCCCCAAGTGGACACAAACAGTTGGATAAGAGGTGTGCTTTGTGTGGTGTGCCTTATAGGGGGTCACTCTAGCAAAGTCTAAACGGTAAAAGAGTTTTAAATCTTGGTAGCGGGTGTTAGAGTAAATCATTGAGGAGTCCAGTCGGGGGTTTGCGTCGTCTCGTGCCGGGAAGAGGAGTGCAGAAGAGGAGAGTGGTTTTAGGCCCTCCGCGTTATGGGGAGGCGACGGGAAGTATTATGCCCATGGCGGGCGTGCAACCAAAGGGTCTTTCAGCCAGAGAGACTGGAGAGGAGGGCACGGTTCGGAGCAAGGACGCCAACATGATGTGACCGTTCGACGCCGGTTCACGAGTTCGATGATTCGGGTTCGAAGAGCGACACGAGGAAGAGATTGGTGAAGAAGAGTGGGGACGAGAGAGAGGACGCCCGATCTTGGGATTGAAGATGAAAAACCGGCGTTCATGAGAGATGTGTTTGCGAGCGAGCCGCCATCGTCGCGAAGCGGAAGTGGTCGAAGGAAGATGGGTTTAGAAAGAAAGAGAAGAAATTGAAGGGGATAAGGAGTTTGATAAGGGTGGGAGCTTGTCGGCGATTTATCCTGGCCGCGATCGCGAGATGAAGGAGCTCGGGATACGGTTGCGGGGCGGATTCTCGAGGATGACCAAGAAGGTGTTAGGACTATGGATGACGATAACTTCATAGATGATACTTTGGAGTGGATCCGGTGACCGACTGGCAGTGACAACGAATGCTTTATTGGGGATGCGCCACAGCTTGAGAAGGGCCACGAACTAGAGAGTCTCTTGATATTTTGCTTGGCAAAGCCGGCTCTTACAATCCGCAGGGTTGAGGTTCTTTGGTGAGGTCGAGGGGTGCCAAAGAGAAGTGGCTCGCAGTGAGGTTGACACCGCTAGAGCGATCCTTGGGCAAGCGTATGCTACCATTACAAGTTCAGAGGAGATTTTGCTTGCTGCAATTCAAACTGAATCAAGGCATGGTAACAAGAAGGAATCCGATATACTGATGGCAAGGCAGAAGACTTTGTTCGTGGGATGCAAGAGATTCACCAATTTATCAAAGTTAACTTGCAGAAGGCTGCTGACAAGTACAAGGATTCAGTCAGGTGTGAAAATTAATGTCAAGCATCTTGTTCCCTATTATGGGGATACGTCTGATGATGACAATTCGAGGGCGAATTCTGTCCACCCTTGGGAGAATGATGAAGTCCAAGAATTAGCTCGCAAATTCTTGATAGGATAATGAAGCCCAATAATTAGTTTGCAAATTCTTGATAGGATAATGATGAAGTCCAAGAATTAGTTGCAAATTCTTGAAAAAATAGGAAAAGATATGACTCGCAGCGATCCGGGGGTATGGGTTTATTGGAAACGGCGTGGAGATCACAACTCACAGCTATGCTGTGACTACGACGTTTTTCGGCGAAATTCCATCGTTTCGCCCTCCGAAACGGCAATTTTGCTATTTTAGGAAACTTTTGTTTCAGTTATAACTTTCATTAGGAATTTTCGTTTTTATTGCCGTTTGCGGCGTTTGTTTCTATTTTTCGTCTAGTTTTCAGTTTAGGGCTTTTTGGACTTTTTACTATTTTTGGCAAATTTTAGGGTTTCGCTATTTAAGCGATCTATTGGGTGTAATTCGTAGTTTTTGATTGAAATAAAAGAATTTTTGAACTTTGGCTTAAGTTCTGACCTAGATCGAGTTGTTCGTGGATTCGTTCAACTGATTTAGAAGATCTCCGCTGCGTCAACTTCTAACAAACTTTTGGCTGGAAATTAATCAATCTAAAGACCAAGCAAGTGGATCGCTCCCGGGTTTGGTATGAGGTTACTTTGGTAAGAGGTTGGGAGTTCGAGCCCTATAATGAGCAAGTTATGGTTTCTTTCTTATAAAAAAAAAAAAAAAAAAACAGAACAGAAAAGAAAATCAATGTAAAGCATTACTAGGAATTGCATTGTTGTGTTAACGATGAATTTCTTTTCTTTTCAATTCTAGTATTTTTTTTTCTATGTATTCCAGCATTATATCCCCATGGTTTATGACACTTGCATATTATTAAGAACGCCCAAATTTAATCCAAACAAGTGTCCCCTAGTGGTAAGAGCGAAGACGGGGTAGCATGAGTTAGGCGCACGACCTAGATTTTAATTCCTCACGATAGCTAAACACTAGGCCACTAGTGATTTCTTTCCGCAATCCCAGGGCTCGTGAGACTAGTCAAATAACTAGTCAGAACAATTTCTCAAAATAAAAAAGAACGCTCAAATTTAATCTTTGTGCAAAAGCAACAAAAATCTTTTCCGCGAATCATTAACTCTAAACTAAAATACCAATAAATTTCCGTAATCTTTGATTCTAACTTTAAATCGAATCAATCATTAACTATCTAATCTCCTACTTGGTGGGATTCGTCTTCTCATAACACTTTGTCACATGGGACATTCATCAAAAACCTCTAGAGAACCTAATTAGGAGGCCATCAAAGGTAAGAGTAAATCAACCACAAAATCAAGGGAACATAGTGGAGAAGAAAACTTACTTTAAACCAGCCTTCAATCGAACTTGTTGTATACTCCTATAAATATAGTCGGCTCTCTCTCCTTGTTCTTATACAATTTATATTAAAAAAAAAGCCCATTCTAAAGATGAGGCGCCAAAAAGTTTACAAAATTATTGAAACGGTAGAATCTAGTGGGCCCAAGCTAATGTGTTTATTCAACCCAAAGTTGTCAAGGTTGTCACGGAGGGAGATTTCACCACTCCGTGGTGGTATTTTCAAACCCTTTCTGGACAACTTCATTTATAGTGCGAAGATTAAACATTTCAACGGTGATCTCAAGGTGAAGAGCTGCTCGGGGAACAGTAGCGGAGGGATATTGAGGGTTGCCCTTGGCTAAGCTGTAGCCCAGAGCAGCTCCTGAAAAAATAATAAACTTTTTTTACTAGTAAGTTGCTTGAATTTAGATATAGCCCAGAGGAGAAAAAAAATTTAGCCCACTCAATCTATAAAAAAAGTCAACCCAAACAGAAAAAATGCTCACCATTTAAGTCCACTGTCCCAACTACGTTTGTCATTCACTTGATGCACATTTGAGATATACATTTACTAAATAATGATACTTGCGTGTCTCAATACAATCTAAAACATTGTGTAACAATTGTATATCTCAAAAGTATACTGTCCACTAAAAAATAAGACGAGAAGAAATGAAATTGGATAATAATCCTTTTTTTTATGTTTGTGTTTTACATTCACCATGCAAGAGACCCAATAAATCTAGAGTTTTTGCACAAATCTACATAATTTTCTAACTCGAATGAAGATTAATTAAAAATTATTAGTATAAAACATGACCTTGCTATTCTAACCCAACGTTGACACCATCAAATTGATACCGATTAGATAGGCGTCATGCAATACACCTTGAGATGCATAAGAAAGCTGCATCTCATAAGCTGCATTTCATCATATGATGCATATTCAGTTGGTGTCGATTTTATGGTGTTAAAAGTGAGTTGAAAAATAATGTTCGTATAAAAAAAATAGGTATTAGTTTTAGCCCAAGGCTAGAGAAAAACTTGGCTTCGCCCCTCTTGGGGAAAGATGAAAAAGAGTAATAAAACACCTTCAAAGCTTGAACTAATTGATACCCAATAACTTTTAGAAATTGGAGGGTAATCTTGATGTTTCAACGTACAAGTAGTTTGAAGTTGGATTTTTGGAGGTATATGAATTTTTTAGTAGCATTAGACTTGATTTAATAAGGCTCGGGTTCTCTAGACTAATTGTATTCACTGTAACTTGAGCTGGTAATTAAGCTCTATTTTGATAAAAAAAAATCACATCAGTTTTAGAAAGTTATCTAAACATGAGCAATAACGACAAGGAAAATGTTAAAACGCACACCCCTCAATTAACCTCGCATCCCGAAGTGGACACAAACAGTTGGATAAGAGGTGTGCTTTGTGTGGTGTGCCTTATAGGGGGTCACTCTAGCAAAGTCTAAACGGTAAAAGAGTTTTAAATCTTGGTAGTGGGCATCGAGCATGAGACGCTGGGCCTAAACCTACACAAGCCCGCCTTTACCGTTGGAGTTTAGTCATTAATTGACTACGTTGTCCCTCTTAAATTATATTGAGCTAGCTTCTTGCATTAGCATCAATTTTCATCAAAATTAATAAACGGTATCTAATAGAACTCAAAAGATTTTAAGTTTATAACTTACATAATTTATTCATTATTACATTAATTAATAATATGTTTTTTTGGGAAAAATTAATGATATGTTATGAGACATACTATGGTCTTACACTTGTGTCATGGAAACTATATTTTTACGTCGATATTTAATGAAGGAAGTTGCTTTGACACTGACTTTTGAAACTTAGCTAGTGGTCGTGCACTGTTGATATGTACACCTCGCAATACGCATTCATGGTGTATCGGGCGGCGCCTAATCGTTTAGTATCCAAAGTCGGCGTCACCCCGAGCATTTTCCTTTATTGACGGGGTCATGTATAAATTGAAAATTATTACTTCAACTAGTGGATTTAATAGTAAGGCCCTTGATAGGCGTACGTTTACTTATTTGCTAAATATAATAACCTTTAATTCTATGTTCGCATATACCAATTATTGGTTGACATATTTGTTTAGGGTTGGACCGGTTGGCTACAACATTATTTTGACAATTTGCGACTAATCACTTTTGTATATATATAGATACGACCAATCTCTTTTGTATATATATATATTATTGTGAAATATGGATGACCATGCATGTACATCAACATATTATGTAGTCAACTTGTATTTCTCACTTAATAGTATCTCCACTTATCTATGTATTGTCACGTAACTTGTAATTCTCTCAAATATACACCAACTCTTCCATGTATTATCTATGTTGCTTGTGATGTGTTGTATGACTTGTGGTGTATGTATTATCATCATCACCAAATGACCTATGTAAAGGGTGCCAACCCCATTGTAATTAACACACCAAGTTGAATGAAAACTTCTGATTCCAACTATCTCATTTTTTCGATCTCTTCTCATTTGTAGTAGTTTGTAATAGTAGAAGTTCTTAGTCTTCTATTTTCTTTCTGTAGTTCTTAGCAAGTTCCAACTTAATTTATAACACACACACACACATATATATATTGTTGGGCTTTATAAACTATAAATGAAGTCCAAAATCTTCTGAAAAAATATATCAAAATTGAGAAGCAGAGATCGAGTAATTAATTAGAGAAAACCATGCATTATTATTGAAATGTGTAATAAATACGTACGCCTCATACTTAAACATAGGCTCATAAGGCCGTATGAGGAGTTTATTAGATCACAAGTACACGTACTGACTAATAATTAACTAGGCCACAGTTCCATGGAAGGAAACAAGGTTCTTGTGCCCCTTTAGATCCTTGAACACGCGTGCCTCGTAATTGTGGATAAGCTCTCCATTGATAGCTCTAATGGTAAGCCTGTAGTTGATCCCTTCAACTATCTGGGTTTCACCTTTGAGCACTCCTTCGAATTTGAGGTGCGTGTGGGCTTCCTTATTGTGCTCAGCCACCGCAAACCGTCCGATCCCCTCGACTTCCTTCACATCCTCCACGGGCTGCCATCCTCCTGGTTGAGGGATATCACTAGTCTGTAAACATTTAAGTTGACGTTAGAACTAACAAACAACCAAGTGAATAGCTCACTGGTTTGGTATATGAAGTTATTTCGTAGGAGGTTGGAATTTCGAGTCTTATAATGGGCAAGTTGTGGTTTCTTTCTTGATTATCAAAAAAAAAAATTGCCGATAGAACTCATAAATTAATTAATCAGTCTTTTTAAAAAATTAAAGTTTGAAAAACACAAGAAGATAAAGATTGATAAACATAAATATATAGTTCAAAAGTATAGCTAGCTAGGTTAATTTATAATTTATAGATTTGGTAGGCTAGTACTTGTTGAAATATTAATAAAAATATAATTAAGTCTTCATATTATCTTACAATGACAACCGTGAAGGAATTGAGGACCCTTTCACCATCTAGGGCCTCAAATACGCGTGCCTCGTAAGTTTGGATGAGCTCTCCATTGATAGCCTTAATAATGAGCTTATAGTTCACCCCAGCAACGATTTGACTTTCACCGCTAACTAGACGTTCGAATTTGAGATGTGTGTGAGCTTTCTTGTTGTGCTCGTTCACCGCGAACCTAGCCAGTTCGATCGAGTGTAGACTATTCACGTCGATGGCCGTCCATCCACCTGCCGGAGGAATATCACTAGTCTTCAAATGCTGATGATATAGAGAGAAAACTAATTAGTACGTATTAATTGATCACTTTGCAATTAACTTCAAACTAGAGCTAATATATATATGAAATAGAAAGTGTATGAAAATTAACATGCATAAAAATCGAATCAGCTTACGATGATTTTGAAGGAATTGAGGACCCTTTGACCATTTAGGGCCTCAAACACGTGCGCCTCATAAGTCTGGATGAGCTCTCCGTTGATAGCTTTAATGATGAGCTTGTAGTTCACCCCGGAAACGATTTGGCTTTCACCGCTAACCAGACGGTTGAATTTGAGGTGCGTGTGAGCTTCCTTGTTGTGCTCATCCACTGCAAATCGAGCGAGCTCGATCGAGTGTAGACTGTTCGCATCAATGGGTGTCCATCCACCTATTGGAGGAATATCACTGGTCTCCAAATGCTGATCGGTCATAGAGAGAAAATTATCAATTAATATTGACTTCGCAATTATATGTATATAGAGAGAGAGAATGATCAACTTCTAATTATTATTATTATTATTTTTTATATCTAGGTATCAAGGTAACTATTTCTATGAGGCCTGACTTTGCAATTGGCTTAAGCCCAGTGCCTTTTTCATTATATGTATAAAAATAAAATTGTTGCGCAATAAAGCGCTATATTAATTAATTTACTCACAATGACTTTGAACGACTTGAGGACTTTTTTATGATCTAGCCCTTCATATACTAGTGCCTCATAAGTCTGTATAAGCCCTCCATTGGTAGCGGAAATGGTGAGCCTATAATTCACTCCAGCAACAATTTGGCTTTCACCTTTAACCAAACGTTCGAACTTGAGGTGCGTGTGAGCTTCCTTGTTGTGCTCGTTCACTGCGAATCGAGCTAGCTCGATCGAGTGTGGGCTGTGCACATCAATGGGTACCCATCCACCAGCCTGCATGTTGAGAAACTTAAATGTACTCGAACAAAGAAAACTTAATCAAATTTGGAACTATATATCGAATTGAGCTTCGATTTATCGATGTGCTGAAGTGCTGGGTGTTGCTCTCAATTTATAGATGAAGCTCTATAGATGAGTCCAGGCCAGAAATGTACAAATAAACATTATAATAATAATAATGTGATGAACTGTATGGGTGTTGCTCTCAATTCTGTGTGGTTTATTTAATTATCGATGTGCTGAAGTGCTGGGTGTTGCTCTCAATACTGTGTGGTTTATTTAATTAGGCATGGAGCCTAGGCGCAGACGAGGTTACGCCTTGGCATGAGCCCGAGCATAGACAAGGCATCGTGCATGGGTGTGGGCAAGGTCGCGCCTAGGCGCGGCGCCTAAGCGGGGAGCACAGTGGCGCCTTGACACGGACCTTGGCACGAGCCCGGTGGAGCCTTGGCACAGATGCAGGCATGCCTTGGCACAACGCCTTGACACAGATGCAGGCACGCCTTGGCGCGGCGCCTTGGCACAGACACACACATGCCGTGGCACGACGACTTGGCACAGACACGGGCCCACGGCGACTTGGCACAGACACGGGCACGCCATGGCACAAGCCTTGGCATAGGCACGGGCAGACTTAGACACGAGCCTTGGCACAGGCACGGGCGGACTTAGGCAAGTTCCTTGGCACAGGCACAAGCGGACTTAGGCAAGTTTCTGGGCATGAGTTAGGCAAGTTCCTTGGGTACGAGTATGGCGATACCTTGGCGGATTCCTTGGCACGAGCAAGGTCATGCCTTGGCACGAGCAAAGCCGCGCCTTGGCTTGAGTAAGGCCGCGCCTTGGCACGGGCAAAGCATACCTTGGCAAAAGTTGACAAATCTTGACTTGGGCGTTGACCTGGTCAAAGTACGCTTGGTCTCATTTTGAGATGTTTTTTATTGGAGCTGGTGAAACGACTTAACATCTATTATAAGGAGATGTGGTCTCTCCTATGGGCGGCATGGGCACGGTAGCAAGGAGGACCTTCGAGTATGCCTTGGGCACCATGCCAAGGCAAGACCCTCGGACCCATGGTCCGGCCACCCTGAGCCGGGGGGACTCGGACGGACCGAGCCTCGGCTAGCACCCGAAGCGCCTGGGCGGAGCCAGGCACCACTAAGTTGTCCTTGTCCCTTAGAGAAGCATAGATCGCGTCCCTTGAGGCGTGGGGAGACCGAGTCAAGGCAGTTTCGAGCGGTTGGGTACGTACCTTGGTAATGGCCACGGGCATAACCAAGGCACGTCCGAAAATGTCCCGAGCATGTGGCAATTGACCAAGCAGTGGAGGCGGTTATGGAACCAGATGGCAGCAAGAGAACAAGGCAGTTGGGTAACTGCCTTGACCACTAAGGGAGTGGGGTTTTACTTAGTCTATGGATCAATGTAATCAGAGCATGTGTCCTAGTTGGTAATGTAATTACTTGATTGGTTGTTCTATAAAGTCAAGGCATGTAAGCTTGAGAAAACACACGGGATTTCATGTATGAGATGCATGAAATGCTAGAGTTGTAATTGCATTGAACTAAGCAATAAACTTCCTTTGTTCTATTGTTGTTGTTCATTCACGTTTTCGTTGGTGTGCTGAACTAAGGCGGTCCTTAGGTACCACGGGTTGGGTTGAGCGAGAAAATTTTTCTTGGGGTAAACCCCTCACTTAACGGCCCCGTGACACTTAGCAAGTTAACATTGTTTTTTTTTTTTTTTAATGAAAGTTAGCGTTGTTTTTGGTGTAAATATATATAAGATCCAGATAGAAATGAATATATAAGACCTGCAGCAGGGTTAATTATTAATTGTATAATTTGTATTTTTATATAATGAAAAAGAAAACGTGCTACTTTGAAACAATAAACAAACAATATAGATCCGCACAACACGCTGCATTAATGAGTAATAACGAAGTCTATATCAATATTTTATTTTTGGATAAGACAAAAAATGTACAATATATATAAACCCTCATATAGGTTGGCCTAGTGGTAAAGACGGCGCACGGTCTTGAGTTCGATTCCCTATGAAAAATGTTAGGCCACTAGCAGTCACTTAATTTTCATAGTCACAGGGCCCATAAAATTAGCTAATTAGACACTGATACCCATCGTTAATAAAAAAAAATGAATTATATATATATATATATATATATATATATATATATATATATATATATATATATATATTAGAAAAATGATTCATACGTAGCTTATAAATTTAGCAGATATTGTATTTCTTATGTACATATATATAAGATCGAGATAGAAACGAATAAGACCTGCAGCAGGGTTAATATATTATTAATTGTATAATTTTTATTTTTATATAATGAAAAAAGGCAACGTGCTATATTTTGTAACAATAAACAAACAACAGAGATCCGCACAACGCGCTGCATTAATACGAGTACCGAGAGCATCTCGTGGCATTATAGATTGAGGTAAAAATAGATCCACCTAAAATACAATATACATTCAAATTCAATCCAAAAATATTGTTTAATGGGACTATAAATTTATAACGTCCATCATATGTGACATGAAATCAAAGTGGAGGGTGTCTACCACAATGTCTACTTCTAGACATTGTGGTAGACTACCTCATCAGCATTATTAATTTTTTAAAAGTTTTTATATTTTTAAGCTTTTTATTGATATTATGAAAATTGAAAATAAAAGTGTCAACTCATCAATCTATAGTCTAAATCCATATTACCATTGGAGATACTTTGAGCATCTCCAATGGGGATGTGGATTGGATGTCAATGTGTGTCACCTAAAACTAAATAGACATTGTAGTGAAAAAAAAACCTCTCCAATGAAATGTGTATTTTGAATGTCAAGATGAAGTGGATAGATACATTGTCTATTTTGAATGTCACTTCTTGACATTCAAATTAACATCCATTTTAGATAATATGATTTTTTAAAATATTTACTTATTTTATTTGCACTTTTATTTTTACATTTTAATTAATAAAATTACAAAAAATGTCAGCTCATTAATTGAACCACAAATTCACGTATACCATTAGAAACTCATTTTGAAGTTCAATGTCATTTTCACCCACATGGGATGAACATCCCCTTCATATTGAGAATCCACGCCCACAATCCATAATTACCATTCGAGATGTTCAATGGGGATGTGGATTGGATGTCAAAGTGTGCCACCTATGACTAAATAGACATTGTAGTGAAAAAAAAACATCTCCAATAGAATGTGCATTTTGAATGTCAAGATAACGTGGATAGACATTGTCTATTTTAAATGTCACTTCTTGACATTCAAATTGACATCCGCATTGGATAATAATATTTTTTTAAAAATATTTACTTATTTTATTTACACTTTTATTTTTACATTTTAATTAATAAAATTACAAAAAAAAATGTTACCTCATTAATCGAGCCACAAATTCACATATATCATTGGAGACTTATTTTGAAGTTCAATGTCAATTTGAGCCACATGGGATGAACATCCTCTTCACATTGAGAATACACGTCCACAATCCACATTTATCATTGGAGATGCTCTAACAAAGTTCTACATCAATATTTTATTTTTTTGATAAGAACAAAAATGTATAATATATATAAATTCGTACGGGTTAGTCTAATGGTAAAGGTAGCCCACGATTTCGAGTTTGATTATCCACAATAACCAAATATTGGGCTACTGACGTTCTCTTTTCACAATCTTAGAGCACATAAGACTAGTCAGACACTAATTAATTAAAAAAAAAAGGAACAATATCTATAATGTTAAATATTATTTGATCATGTGGTAATTATTGTTTACGGGTTATGCTTTTTATCTTATCCTCACCTATAAGGGGATGGGGGCTAAATTATACAATTTCACACATAGTAAGGAAGTAAAAAAAAAAAAAAAGGGCCAAATGATAAAAAAAAAAATCATAACCTTTACAAGTTGTATCAATTATATCATAATCTTTGAAATTTATCAATTACATCCTAAACTTTTCGATTTAGTATCAATCTATCCTCAACAAATTTAATCTAATTTTTCTTTCATAATATGTGTTCACATCATTCTCTTCAACTTTTTAGTAAACACCCTTTAAGGATTTATTCATACATATGCATTAGAGTTTAATATTCATGATAAATATATATGTCTTCATGTGTATAATACACGTAGTTGTGTGTACATACACCTACTCAATCACATACATAATATGTACTTAGTTCTTTTATCAAATTAAACAACTATGGGTAACCTTATAACAAGTTAATTTACGTCATATTCATATGAATTACACATAATTTTTAACTTATTATTGGTGATCTATGAATAAGTGAATTTGAATTAGAGTATTAATGATCATACATTGATTTATAAATTATTATTTTTGTGAGTTTTCATAAACTTAATTTAAACATGGAGCTTAAAAGATTTTGATGTAAATTGATCAATATGGATGATTATTAAAAGAAAAATTAGAAGATTTAAATTGATTTAAAAAAAAGTGCCTCAAACTAATTGAGGATAAAATTGATATTGTATTGGAAATGTTAGGATATAATTGATAAATGTCAAAGATTAGAATAGAATTGATACAATTTTTAAAAGTTAAGATATTTTTTATCATTAGACCAAAAAAAAAAAATAATAATTGAGATTATCAATGAAATGTTTCCAAGAAATGGGAACACTATTTTTTTAAGATTTTGTGGTGTAGATTGAAAATTGTATTATATAATTTGCATGAGGTTAAGGATATAAGTATGCCCTCTAATCACTTGAGATGCTTTAATTTTGGCTAGTTTATATAGAGGTTTTGTTTTATTTTCATGACAGGGATGTATATAGTTGTGGCTTGTCAATCAAATAATGCCACTATATCAACTAATTAATTTGGAGGCCCAATGATTTGGTACGTGATTTGGAGTAAGAGGTAATGGTTCGAACCCCATGGGCAAGTTGTTTTTCTTTCTTATAAAAAAAATCAAATAATGCTACTATCCTTTTCGAGAAATTGTAAGCTAGTGATCATCATTGCTAAAGTCGAGTCTTCAAGGTACACATTCCCTCCAGGTTGACGTCCATCTCTTTAAAAACATTTGAATTCTGATCGATCTCCTTCAAGCATGTATGATCAAAACTTCTTATATTATTTAATCAAAACTAGCATATGTCACGGTTAATTTTATACTAGCAAGCTACGATCGATTACATATATACTTTTTTACAATTGTCTTAATTTTCAATTATAAGTATTCCTCGTAGAGGCACACATACATAAGCTATATATTACATGACCGTATATATGTCGCATATATATAAGAATGCTACAAACGAAGGATTAAACCTTATAAGAGAATTAACCAAGTAAATAGCTCAGGGGTTTAGAATGGATTTATTTGAGTGATAGGTTAGAAGTTTGCGCGTCACAACACACAAATAAGCTTCTTTCTTATAAAAATAAAATAAAATAAAAAATTGAGAGAAACCAATATATCTATCATATATATAAAAGCACGAATCACAAATTTTTGAGTGGTAATGAAATTTACCTATTTGCCCATACTTTTTTTTTATCTCCAAATCAATCTTTTCTTTTGTATTCAAATCAAACTCTAACTTCTTATCAATCCACTACACGTTTTTTTTTTTTTTTTTTTTTTTTTATCTCCAAATCAATCATGAACTCATTCTCATCAATCCAATACACTTTTTTCGAGGAAGTAATGTCTTAGCATGATTAGCTTGTTTTTCCATTCACATCTTATCTCAATCACAGTAGAGAATATTGATAAGCTAAAAAAAGTACTTGTATTTCTAATTTTTAAATTTTAATTACAATTTTAAATTTTGTTAATAAATTCTTAGAATCAATCGTGCGTAGCACGTCTTGAAACTAGTATATATATATTTAAAATTGTAATTAAAATTTAAAAATTATAAATACAAGTACATTTTTAACTTATCAATATTCTTTAATGTAATTTAGATAAATGAGATGAGTTTATGATTTAATTTGGGGTTAGGTATAGAAAGTGAAAATTAAGTACAAGATACTTGTCAAAATCGTGAATTGGTAACGAAGTTGAGGTTTAGTGAAGAAATGGGATTACTAAAAAGTATTTTTACATTTAAATTTTGTCAAAATTATAATAAATATGAACTTGCCATACATATTATAATCCCATTCGAATCTCATTATAGTTTAAGGGCTCGATGTACAAATAAAAGTCATTCTAATGAGAAATTTGAGTCATCTAAAAAACAAAGATATCATGTGTTGGAGTAGTGTATAGCTATATATAGTGGGTATCCATAGTCTAATAATTCAGACCAAATTATAATATGCGTTTAAATAATAGCAAGGGTCCAGAGTCCAGAGTCCAGACCAAGAGGGTCATGTCCAAAACTTAACTCAAACCTTATTTAATCAAGGCTGAACAAAAATGGGCCTATAAGTCTAGATAATTTTTTTGCCACACCAATGTTAGAGTTAGTTACCTTCAATTAGTAGTCTATAGTCATTATTGAATGTATAATAAAAATTAAAATAATATTTATGAGTTTGAACAAACTATGTAATATAAATATTAAATATTAAATTTAATATACAATGGTAAATAAATTGAAAATATGATATTGAAAATATAAAATGCATACTGCTAAAAATTAAATATAAAAACTCTTTTGTATTTTGTAGCATTTTCAAGATGATGTTGACTATACTTCATCTTCTTCATCACTGCATAAGAAACACATTATATTAGTTTATTTATAAATACATAAGTAACTAATTAATAATATGTAAGTTCAAATAACTTACTCTACATAACAATATTTTCTTGGACGTTTATTTATTCCAAATTCATTATCAATACTTTTTCTCTTCATGTTGACTTCTTTGTTGTTGTCGACTTCGTCTTTATGTGTTGAAATATCATTTGACAAGTTGCCCTATTATTTTCCAAAATAAGAGAATATGTAAAATTAAATTATATAATGTGATCTTGTAAGTTATTGTAAAATAAAATAAATACCTCATCATGACGAAAATTATCTTCATATTCTTCATGACATATACTCGAAACGGTGAAATTTTCATTTCCACTGGCTAAATTGTAATTAGTGAGTTTTAGTTTAAAAGTAAAACTTCTTCCTACAATCTCGCAGAGTTCTATTGGGACAATCTTTTCGTTTGTCTGACAATATAAGCAAAAAATAAGTTAGAACAAAAGGATCATAAAAATGAAGAAGACATAGATTATATAAAATATTGCATTTGCATTCAATTAGTTTTGTATTCTAAATTAGAAAAAGATGTACCGAAGATGCCTCATTCAAGATTCTTTCGCCATTGTCTTTTCCAATAATATTTTTCACTATGCTATCGAATAAAACAAAAGTTGTGGACCCTGTATTGTCTTCGACATGCACGTGAACTTTGAATCTAAAAACAAATCCAATTGTCATGAATTAAATTTTTCCCATTACAAAGCAAAAATAATATAGTGAAGTAGGCTCCAGATAAAGCTTTGATTTGCCTTTCATGAGGAATAAAGGAAACCAAATGCAAATGCCGGCACAACTATGTTCATAAAGGCCGAAGCAAAACCCAGTATGATCATGCAGTTAGTGATAAGGCCGCGCCTTCCGGAATTCTTCTTCTACTGAATAATGCAGAATATGAAAAGCACACCTCCCACAACACATGTTGCTAGAGCTACTCCAGAACAAATACTCAAGAGAAGCTTTTGTTTTGGTTTAGCATGCTGGTTCCCAATCGCCACTTGAGTAATATAACTTATAGCACCTATCAATGTGGGAATAATCCAAATTCCAACAACCTGTAGACCGAGAGGTTGAGGATTTGGGGGACTACTATATTCTCCATTCATGTCTGTTGGTGAAGTCTCTCCCATTAGCAATGCCTGTTTCACCGTTTAATTAAAGAAATCACCGTTCAGTCAAATGCACAAAAAAAAAAGAACTGGATACAATGACAAACATCTAATTGAGTCCAGAGAGGATCTGGAAATTTAAGGCTCACTGTTGTCGCCACCATCGTTAAAATTTCTATCTTGTTGGAGTATTGCAATCACATTATCACCAACTTGATTCTTCAAAGGATCAAGAGTAAAAATGGTTCTCTGAAGTTAATTTACAATCACTAAAACCTGTGAAAGATGAGAAAACATAAAAGAAAATCAGCAACCTCAATGGATAATAAATTATGTATTGGATCATAAAGGAAATAGGCAAATTCTGAAAGTTTCCAATTCGATTAAGGTCGAGCATTAAAATTTCAAGATCATAAGAAGCTACTCCAGTACACTTCTTTAACCACTTCCCAGGCAGGATATGTTTAAGTGAAGAAATTGACAAACTCTACTAAGAAATAGTCAAAATAAATGCACACTTACATATATCCTGCTACATAATTCATAAGTTGAGACAATAAACAAGTCTCCACCAGAATCATAAATTTTCTACCTTTTTTATTTGAAATATATATTTTAAAGGTAAAATTGGTAATTATGCACTATTAGATATGTTTAAGCATTAATCATATTCTTCATTTTAAACGACTCCATCACAGCTACAATTTGTTGGTTTTTCCTCGGTATACATAAACATTGGACGAATGAACTAATACTGTAAATCAAAAAACAAAAATACAAAATTAAGCATTCTCGAATTAATCATTATACAACTTTAACTATTGCACATGCTCTAGTTATCCAAGGCCAGTTCTATATGAAGCATTCTCGTTTTGGTTTAATCAATCAATGTTAAATTATGATTAAGAAAATTGAAATGAATTTGAGGATCCCAATAAGACACACCCTAAACAAAACCCCAAAATTTTAATGAAAAAAAAGCATAGAAAAGAAGCGGTTCACACTTCATTCGCGAACCGCTAAATTCAGAAAATGCACCAGAATCAGAAACCTTAAATTATTTTTATAAATTAAAGAACTAAAACTCATTAAGTTACTTGTAATTGAGATCGACCAATTTGAATGAGATAGAACAATAAGAAAAGTTGATTGTGATGGAGAATAGATAAAACTTTGAGAGATACAGAGTTGGGAGAAACATCAAACATATTTATACACTTCAATGAGAGTCCAGCGAGTTGTTGACCAAGAATGAAATTAAATAACTCAGAGTTGAGGTTTGTAGTTCACCTTATTGTTCGCCGAATTTAACATCTCAACATTTGTCATCTCATTCCTTTGGCCTTGAGAATGAAATGCAATTTACCAATAAAAACAAACACAACCAACATGAAATAATTCTCCAACTTCTTTATCAGTTTGTCCCTGTTATATTTAAAAGATTAAATTTTTTAAAGGAAATTATTAAAAGAATGAGAAACATATAAAACATATTAATTATAAAATGGTTGAAAACTTACATTTCAATTAAAGTGATTATGCAATAGAAGCATCCACGAGTGACAACAACTCTTTGTAAACAATGTTCTTTGTCGTGTTTGGTTGATTATTGTAATTAGAAGGTTTAATAAGAACTTTGATGGAAGTCGCAGTGGTAGCACGTGAAAGCGCAACATAAAGTTGACCGTGAGAGAAAATTGGTTCTCTCAAATAAACCCCAACGAAGTTTAATGTTTGCCCTTGAGCCTTATTAATAGTCATTGCAAAACATAATTGAATAGGGAATTGTCTCCTTTTGAATTTGAATGGCATTTTATCTTCTTCATTTGGAATGAAAGGTATTCTAGGCAGAAAAACTCTTTTCCCTTTGTAATGACCTGTAGCTATCTCCGCATCAATGATGTTTTTCTCAAATCTTTGGCAAATTAATCGTGTTCCATTACATAATCCCTCAGATGGATTAATGTTGCGCAGGAGAATAACTGGACAATCTTTCTTTAACATCAAATCATATGGAGGAAAACCACTCAAGGATAAACTATTCAAGAATTCGAGATTGACCATATTCGTGTTTTCATTAAGAATTTCATCAAAGCTGTAGTACCTAACAACTTCACCAGGAAATTGTTGAATAAGTAGAGAATTAACTTCATCTACAAATTCATTCTTTGTTGTTAATATAGCACGACTTGACATTGCATCTATTTCCGCAGTATACTCATTCAAATTTGGGTACACTGATGTAATTAAATTTTCCAAAGAATTTTGTTCATCAACATATGGTAAGGTGATATTGGAAGGTATAGAAATCATATTTCCTGAAAATTCATCTTCTGTACCATTACCAACTCGAAGTATAAACTGTGAAAACTTTGGATCAAGTCTTGCTCTCATATTTTCAACTAACTTGATTTTTTCCAACAAAGGCCAAATATATGATGTTGCCAGCGTCGACTTCATGACATCTTGTCTATTACATTTAGGAACTACAGGAAATACTTGTCTAAAGTCACCACCAAAAACTATCACTTTTTCGCCAAATGGAAGGTCTTTATCGGTTACATCCCTAAGCATCGAATCCAATGCTTCAATATGTTGTTTATTTGACATTGGTGCTCCATCCCAAATGACCAAATGTGTTTTCAATAATAATTTTGCCAACATTGATTGTTTGCTAACATTACATGTCCTGATGCCATTAAGATTTATCGGCAATTTGAACCTCGAATGCGCCGTTCGACCTCCAGGTAACAATGAAGCCGCAACACCTGATGATGCAGTTGCCAATGCAATCATTCCTTCAGATCTAACCTTTGCCAATATTGCTCTATATAAAAAGGTTTTCCCTGTACCACCTGGACCATCTATAAAAAATAAACTGGTACATTTTTTAACACTTTATCAAGGATAGAATCATATGCATTTTTTTGGGCAAGATTCAACTTCGATGTGGCTTCTAAATCATTAACATCAACAATCAAGCTCAACTCTTCATCTATTTCTCTATTGCATTGATAAGCATCATCAAAAGTAATTGGGTAATCGACTAAAGATAAATCAGTAATATTCTTCCCATTTGATTCTAGAATTGTGTTAATATGATGCAGAGCTCTTAAGTTTGTTTCAATTACGGATAGCTGCAGACGTTCAAAATCTAGACATAATTCACTTCTGAATTTCTCCCATAAATGACGAGGGTTCTCAGGATCACAGTGTAACAATATTGTAGCAAACAATCGACGTAAAGTAAACGGCATCTGATACGCCGATGCTTCTTCCAAGCACAAATCTAAACTGTTGTCAGCATCAAGTAACATGTGCAAAATAGCTGCTTCTTTATATGAGGATGCATGAACACCATTGACAAATTTGAGTTCCTGGAAAGATGTGCAACCTTTAATATGATTTAATAGCAAACGAAGGTAATATCTTTCACCTTCCATTGGATTTGCAACAACAACTCTGCCAATAACTTGACGCTTTTGCCTTCGTGTCCATCTTCTTACTTGTTGATTCCATACAAAATACTCAGGAAATTCCCTATATAAGATGGTACGAGCTAAATTATCATTCTGGTTCATGTTAAAGTATTCCGTCAGCATGGAACGGGATGACAAGCCATTATCAACCAAGTTTTGCAACACGTCGTTCTTATTAAACTTAACCAATTGCTTTCCCTCCAAATGTAGTTGCAGCTTGATGACTGGTGGATATATTTCATTCAAAGGAAAACCATATATGCGCCACATGTCGTGATGATTGGAATATATTGATCTCATCAATGTCAGCATTGTCATTATTGTCTATGCATCGAATCGCAATGCGATCATGACCTTTATATATGTACTTGTACATGTATTTAACTGCCTTGATAGTAGAACAAACCTCAACATTTAGATGACAATCAAATTTAGCAAGTAAGTAAGGATTGTATGGAACCACCCAACGATTGTCCAAATTGTGTTTCCTAACACGTACAGTATTTCCATCATTACGTCTCCGATATTTTGGATACGATCCTTTGCCATGCGAAGTACAATCACGAAAGAGCTTTGGAAAGTTATTCTTGCATTTACCATCTGAATCCATGCACACATTATTTGGGTTCAAAGTACCGCATGGACCATGCATCATATGTTTCACAACAGCGGTATACAAGTGGGGGTGAACCGAATTGTCGGGAAGCTCCGCACATACGAACGAATCAAAAGTTGCAGGTTCTATTAATTTTGTTGTTGGTTGTAAAACAATAAGAAAATGTGCATGGGGAAGACCTCGTTTTTGAAATTCAACGACATAAACATATGCTGCAACTGGACCAAAAACCTGCTTTTTAATTATTTCATTCTTCAAGCACTCCAACTTTGATTTAAAAACACGAGCAACAAGATCAGGTCTATTTTGTGCGTCATCATTAAATCGAAGCTCTTGTTGTATTTCTGGCCAATAAGGATTGCAAGTGACAATGAGGAATATGTCAGGTTTGCCAAAACGTTGAACCAATGCCATAGCATCCATGTACCTTTTACGCATGTCTCTTGGCCCACCTATAAAAGATGTTGGAAGAACAATCCTACGTCCAATATTTGAACCAATGCTTTCACCCATATCAATAGAATCCATAATCCCTTGGTACAACTCTGAACGTATCTCATCTTGTCTATGACGAATAAAATCTAACCTAGATGTCTCTAACTTGACATACATGTCAACGACGTATTGTTGCAAAAGTCTTCCAGAATGTAATAGAATAGAATTCCTTACATCCCTAATCTGAAGTTTATAACAATAATACGCAAGCAAGAAACACAATTCCTCTTCCGTCTAGAATATACTGTGAAAATAGAACAAAATATTTAAGTTCAATATAAAAATAACAAATATAAAAAAAGTAAATTATTTAACAAAGGTAGGAAATGAAAACATTTACCTTCATTTTCATTATCAAGTAACTCTTCAGTAGAGTTGACTAAATGAGGATCAAGAATGGCATATGTGTTGTAATTTCCATGTGATTCAGTGGTAAATTTTCTCTGAATTCCATCGTGCCAACCTACGTCTCCATACGGGAATAATAAAGGGTATTGTAAAGGATCGTAACAACCGTAGTAGTAATTGATTCTATGGCTACTTCCGGAGTGACTATAGACAAGGATATCCCTTTTAGTTGGCTGAGCACATGTGTTATCATCTATCCAAATAGTAGCAAGCAACTTGAGAAGTAGTGGGCATATTAAATACTCTCTGATCAAGACTAACACTTGAAACTAATTGAACAACATGATCTTCTAAATTTTCCTTATTTTGTAAAGTGCGAAAAAAACTTGCATATGGATTTTTCGCAAGAATACTAATTAACCTTGCCAAAATTGTCTCTTTCATCCTATCAGAACAATGCATTCGGTTTTGCACTTCATGATCAGTATCATAAAAGTACAGTTGCAAATAAGAAGGATGCTCCTTGTCAGGAAGTAAATTATTTATAAAATGATGAATTTGGCCTTGCACTCTAAATGTATATACACCCATATTACTTTTGGCATACTCTCTCTCGCACTTTACGCCAAAAGAAGTAAAATCAAAATTGGTGTTATAAGTACGGATGTACATCAAAAACTCACGTGTCTCTTCATTGTTTGAAGTAAATAGGTCGAACATTTCTTCAGGAACAACATTAGGAACGAGGGTTACTTGACCGTTTGAACAATAGAAACTATTAGATTCATGAAAAAACTTCTTCGCATTGCAATTTCGACAAGAGTTTACTAATGGTAACACATCTGCTGAACTTGCAACGTGGTCAAAACCCATAGCGACATAACGTGGTTTTGCATTCCGGGGACCTATAAATAAAAAATAAAAAAGAAAGGTAACGTAATTTATAAATTATTAATTAAATTTATTCATTTTGGTTTATAGCATTTACCATACTCAATATTTCATAGAATATTTTGTGAAGTTTCAAATTCATACCTCGATCATTCAACTCTTTCTTTTCACTCCTTAGTTGTCTTTGGCGAGCCCGCTTCATTTCTTTTTCTTCCTCCGTTACAAATTTACGTTTCAAACTATCCACCTCCCTACGATTAGTATTTTTTGCTTTCCTTACAAAGTCTTCACTATTGTTGGTAACTCTTAAGTTTCTAACCATGGTAACTCGCTAATGCAAGGTAAAATGGTTATACTTAATGAGTTTTAATATGAGATTGTTAAACTACAATGCAATGAAACAAACATTAGAGTACTAATTAAAAAAATAAATAATGTTAATTTAATATTCAAAAAGAGATGGAAAGTAAGCAATGAAGTTCTTGTGTCTTTTAAACACAAACATATAACTAATTTAGATTACAACTCTAACATAATGCTCATTATGTACAATTAATCTAAGGCCACAATTGGATCCAAAATAATAATCACACGGGGGTTCATTTAATCCAATTATTCAAACATTTATATATTTCAAATGTGAACCAAATCTATTAATCACAAACTTTTTAATCACAAATATTAATCAAAAATATCAATCTCGAACTTGTTAATCACAAATCCAACATTAATAACATCGAGATTAACTACAAATCCAAGTCAATGCACAAAAATCCAAACAAAATTAATCAAAAAAAGGAGAAAACGCATCAGAATATCAGATCCATGAATCGAGCACGAAATCAACATTAGAACCGGAGAAATTTAGATTCTAACATCAAAACAACAACAACCTAACATCAAGATTAACAACAAATCCAAGTCAATGCACAAAAATCCAAACTAAATTCATAAAAAAGGGAAAATGCAATTCCTAATTTCAATTATATAAAAAAAAAATCTCAAACTTATTAATCACAAATATTAATCTCAAACTTCACCCCCATTAATGGGAATCCCTAAAATTTGAGTTTGTTCTCTTACATAGAATGCAATCTATTTTTCTTTTCCAAAAAAAAGGAAAGAAAGAAAGCCAAGCATACTTAGAAAAGCGTGCCTAACAAAATTAAAACAGTTGGATTTAGGCCCAAACTCAAGTAACGGCCACAACAATCCTGGCCCATCAAATTCAGGACTCTTATTCGTAATTTGCGTATTAGACGCCACAAAAAAATTGATTTTAGTTTTTACCTTGTTTGACCCAAAAAAAATTATTTAGTGATTTGTCTTGTATTCTAACGCAACAACGATTCGATCTATAGTTGGAGCCCACTCAGGAGTAATGATTGGATGATATTGTGTGCAATGTTTTTTTTCACTTAACTACTTTCTTAACCCCAAGTAGATTAGTCCAAAATTTCTTATTCTAAGAGGATTTATAACTTCAAAATCCATGAGTTTCCATCTTTTTTGTTTTTCTTATAATGTTTGAGTCCTTGAAATAGCCTAAACAAAGAAAAGAATAAAGTGCATTAGAAATTGAAAGTCCAACCCTACAACCATCACAAACATGAAAGATGAGGCTCCTATATTATTTTCTTGGTTCATGAAAAATGCAAACAAAATTAATATAGTAATCTTTAATACATATACTTGTGCATTACAGAGTCACATACATTACACCAACAACCATACCAATCAATAAATCATACACCCATGTCTATATACCATATATTCCCAATAAAAATCTCTACTTACCCTCATAAGGGCAACGACCCATCGATCAAAAGGACCCAAATTCAGCCCAAACCATTAAAGAATATTCAAGAACAAAACCAAAAACACAACAGAGGCAATTCAACAAACACTTGGTGAGCGAACCGAAACAACCAACAAGAGAATATTTACGCATCAAGTCGAACCAACAAGAGAAAGGGATGATTCAATTGCAGAATTGGAAGCAGTTACAATGCCCACATCTTGCATTACAACTTGCTCCAACAATAAAAAAAAAAATAGTTAAACATCTTATACTTAAAAATTCTCTTTTTGGCATTGTCTCAAGTAGTTGGATAACATTAAGTAAATATAAACCAAACGCATCAACGAAACTATTATTCAGTTGCAGTAAGCTACTATTACGAGAGAATTCAATTGCAGAATTGGAAGCAGATAAAGAAAATAGGGCGATGATTGACTTACCTTTATGGGTGTTGTTGTGGTAATTGTTGATGGAGAAAGAGAGAAGGATTTACGTGGACATAGAGAAATGGATCAACAACAACATTTCTAGGGAACTCGACATTCAAATTCGACTCACAAGTAAACACCGAGTTCGCCACCGGCTATAGGCGCTCTCAACCTTCATTCAAACCAATTGCCGATTCAATTAGTCTCGCGAAGTAGAGAAGATTGATTGAACAGAGAAATTGGTAGTAGCAATGAAGAAACAGATCGAAGTGATCGGTGAGAGAGAGACGTGTCAAAGTAAGTAGATTGAAGATTGATTGAAATGAAGAGAGAAATTGGTAGTAGCAATGAAGAAACAGATCGAAAAGTGATCGGTGAGAGAGAGACGTGAGAGAAGAGGAAATAGTAAAACGGAAAGATAAGGGATATATATGGATATAAAAAAAGGAGTAAAAGGAAAAGATAAGGAAACACTTCTCATAAAAAAATGTGTGGGCGAGGGACAAAAAGGTAAATTTGATTACGACTCAAAAATTTGTGATTCGTGCTTTTTTATATATATGATAGATATATATATATATATGTTCAAACTACAAACTGGTTAAGGAGTAGAGCCGGCTGTAGTGACATACGCCTGCAGACTGGCTGTAGTGCAGACTAGCTAATTGTGGAAGAAGAAGATGAAAAAGAGAAGAAAAAATTATATTTTCTTTTTATGTGTTTTTGAATACATACGCCTCCTTTTATAATCACATATGAGGGGAAGGATTTAAATTACAATATCAATGGAAACAAATCAGGACAAGATCATGAAAACAAATCAGGAGAGGATCTTCATCGGTTGGTGATTGATGAGCTGGTTGAAGTGTCACATGATAGCCCCCCGCAAACTGGAGTATACAGGTTTTGTATGCCCAGTTTGGATAAAAATGTAGGATGTGTAGCCTTGGTGAAGTCATAAGCCAACTGATTTGTAAAGCTGACTGGCATGAGATGGATGAGACCAGCTTTATACCTCTCACGAACTACATGACAATCAAGTTTTAAGTGTTTCGTACGTTCATGAAACACTAGATTTTTTGCAATGTGAAGAGCAGAAGCATTATCACAATAAAGTACAGCTGGCTAACAGTGAGAGACTTGAAGATCATTAAGGAGAAAACATAGCTACTGAGTTTCACAAGTAAGGGAGGCAAGTGCACGATACTTAGCTTCAAAAGATGAAGGAGAAACTGTACTTTGTTTTTTGGATTTCCAAGAGATAAGGGAACTACCAAGGAACACACAATAACCGAAAACTGAACGTCGCGTTTCTAGGCAGGTGGCCCAATCGGAATCAGAAAAGCATTTGAGTTTTAGATCATTCTTGGAAAGAAAGAAAAGACCTTGCCCTATAGCACTTTTGATGTAACGAAACACACGGTGTGCAGCTTTGAGATGAATATCAGTAGGCTTGTCTAAAAATTGAGACATATGTTGAGTTGCATTAGAGATATCAAGATGACTAGTAGTCAAATAAAGAAGCTTCCCAATTAAACTTCGATATTGATGATTGTCAGTCAACAATTCACCTGCAGTAGCTGTTAGCGGCTGTCCAACTATCAATGGTGACTTAGCTGGTTTACAGTCTGTTAATCCAGTTTCCTGCAAAATATCAAGAGCATATTTTCGCTGGCTAAGATTGGTACCAACATATGTTCGATTGATCTCAAGACCGAGAAGATATTTGAGAGGACCAAGAACTTTGATGCAAAAAGCACTAAGGAGAAATGTCTTAATGCGTTGTATCTCAGCCACATTATTTCCAGCAAGAATGACATCATCAACATATATGAGTAGTGCAGTGAATTTGCCATCAACATTATGAAGAAACAAGGACGAATCAAAGGGTGCTTGTTTATAACTTTGCTGCAACAAGGCTTCGGTCGGCTTGGCATTCCACTGTCGATTGGCTTGCTTTAAGCCATATAGTGATTTATGAAGTCTACAAACATGGTTCGACTGACCTATATGGAACCCATCAGGCAACTTCATGTATACTTCCTCTCCTAAGTCACTATAGAGGAAAACATTGTTGATGTCCAGTTGTGTCTAAGGACCAATGCTTGGTCGCGACAACTACAAACAAGGTTGTGATGGTAGTTATCTTTGTGACTGGCAAAAAAGTTTCAAGATAGTCAATGCCATGCTGCTGAGTGACACCTTTTGCCACCAGCTCCACCTCGATAGAGCCATCAGATTTGCGCTTCACTTTGTACACTCATTTACAACCAATTACATGCTTGTTTGGAGGGAGCTCATTGATGCTCTATGTGAAATTATCATGCAAAGCTGCAATTTTAACTTTCATGGCATCACGCCAACATTCATGTTGCACAGCCTCATGATAAGATAATGGCTCTTGGACAGTATCAACTGAAACAGAGAAAGTATGGTGCAAGCTATCAAGATTAGACGTGGAACCTACGAATGATAAAGAGTGAGGAGATGTGTGCACCAGAGACCTTGACGCCGAGGAAACATTAGTGTGACTAGGAAGTGAATGACTATAGTCATTGAGATAGTTTGGGACTTGCTTTGGCTAGTAAAGTGTATTGGCTGTGGAGGATTAATGGGTGCAGCAAGCTGTTCTGGGTTCAATGAAGAGTCATTGGTGGCTGAAGGTGAGTCTTAGCTATGTTCACTGATTGGCTGCACATCATCTGCTGCAAATGACAACTCACTTAATGTAGTCACTTACCGACTGTCATAATCATCAGAAGTGTCTTCAAACAACTCGGGCAAAATCGGATATAGTGTGCGACCATCATTAAAGGGAAAATGGTATAATAAAAAACAACATTTCTTGAAAAAAAAACTTTATGATTTCGAAGATCATACAACTTATATCCTTTAATCGCCAAACCATATCCAAGAAAGATGTATTTTCTTGCTCATGCGTCAAACTTCGATCTAAGGCTTTGGAATGGTGCTGGACAAACATAAACACCCAAAGACTTTTAATGATGAAAAATCAGGCGTCTTTCCAGTGAGAAGCTTATACAGAGTCTTGAAATCAGTGACTGAAGAAAGCTTAATGTTGATCAATGAAACTGCATGACTAACATAATCGCCCATAAATGACAAGGTAACTTTGCTTGAAATAACAAAGCACGATCAATATTAAAGATACTTTGGTGTTTCCTTTCGATTCTCCCATTTTCTTCAGGTTTCAAATCTTACAAAAAGAAGCAAGCCAAAGCCAATCAAGTTGAACTTTTCAATTCACTAAATGTGATCACTTGCACTAGTGTCTAAGATCCATATTCCATCGACCATGCAATTAAAAGAAGATATACCTTACAGTCCAAACATGGAAGGAGAATCAACAGAAAGTGAGTTTTCTTGAGTGAGCACGGTGGGAGGATGAATCAACGCCATGAAACACTGATATTCCTCAGTGGTGAGGGTGTGCCCAGCTTGATCATTTTCTGCATTGTTCGTGGTTGTTGAATTGAAAAGTTCAACTTGATTGGCTATGGCTTGCTTCTTTTTGTAAGATTTGAAGCCCAGAGAAAATTCGTGCTTCTTGTAACATTTTTCCACGGTATGCCTAATAAAGCCACAATGGGAATATTGTGGACACCCTCAATTCTTCATTTTACTGGCGAAGGCCGATGGTTCAGTGGTAGTCGACTGTTGAATGGTGGTCACGACACTGGTTGGAAGTTGTCTTTCATGCTGGATGACAAGAGCAAAGACTTTGGTGATGGAGGGAAGAGGATCCATCAACATAATATGTGATTTGACAGTTGAAAAATTCTCGTTTAACCCTTTTAAGAACCGAATCACATGATTCGATTGTTGATAGGCTTGAACAATTGACAATGCACTGCATTTGCACTTCGGATTGCATGAACAAGAAGGAATCACTACAAAAAAAAAGCAAATCAGAAACGGAATTTTCCGTTTCTGATTTGCAAAAATTCCGTCTCTGATTGGATTCGAAACGAACGAGAGACGAATGCGTCCGTCTCTCAAAACGTCGTCGTTGATTGGATCGAAACGGAAAATGAATTCCGTTTCGATTTAGAGACGGATCGAAACGGAATAAATTCCGTTCGATTAGAAACGAATTTATTCCGTCTCTAATTCCGTTTCGATTAGAGACGGAATAAATTCCGTTGATTATTTCCGTCTCGATCCGTTGCTAATCGAGAGACGGATCGTAGACGAATTTGATCCGTTTCGATTCATATCTAAAAAAAAAATTAGAGACGGAAATAGCAACGGAATCCAAAGATTCCGTTGCTATTTCCGTCTCTAATTTTTTTTTTGTTTAGTTTTTAAAGTCTTACATATATAGGTCTCAATCCAAGCACATTTAACCTGCCAATATATAATAAATTGACATTCATACATCGACAATATATATCAACAAATATTCAATTGAGAGAACAAAAATGTAAAAATCAAAAATTGAAAAAGATATATATCCAAAAAAAATTGTATAGTATTACAAATGCTCCAAATTTCTAAGTATTCACAAAACCACCAATCCTATTGTTCAACAACCACAAAAAAAAAAAACTTACAATCCTATAAATATGCACAAAAAGAATTATCAATCGAAAAGTCTTGAGATGTTCTTCAACACCACCGCACATGCCAAGGGACATTTGAAACAACTTAATAATTGAATAGTTGAACTTAAATTTTTCAGGGACATAAGCATCATAGGAGATAGAGCTAAGGGAGAAGAGCAATGACTCACATCGAACTTATAGTGACGATCCCTGCACTCGACCATCAAAGTCTACAAACAAGCAAAAAGATTAACATTAATTCATTTGAGATTTAAGAATCCACAAACGATGATAAACACTGCATATCTTGATTTAAGTAAATTAAATTCTTACCAATCCAAAGTAGGAGGAAGATAGCAATGTTTGTCATTTTCACTTTTATCTTCATTTTCTAAAAACATATAAGAAAACAAAAATATGCTACCTCATAGATAGACCAAAAAACTCATAAGACTATTTTCAATCAATCCACTTTCACAAGCTACAAAATTTATCATAAGCTCACTCATCTCATTTCAAACTGAGCTTTTTTAACTTTCAAGAACCAAACAATAAACCTGTTTAATCCATTTCATAAAGATCGATTTACATTGGCTTTCAGCCTATTGCAACCCACCCCTTATTTTTCAAGCGTGACGGTGACTCCTTTACCTTTATCTAGATCACACAATATTCTACATAGGTTGAGTTTGACAATATCAACTTGATGAGGAACTAGGATACCTTTTAAGTTGTGAAGTATGAACTTAATGAGTATCAAACTATTGATCACACCAAAAAAAATGATATGGACTTGTTATTGCTTTAAAGAAGACATATCCTTATTCAAACAACAATGCAAATTATAGATCATATTCAAGTAAAATTTATGCATTAAACCACTTAATCGAATATTTCAATCAAAAAATGAATGAACCAAAACCAATTTTAAATATGTTTTTCATGGATTCTTAAAGTAGTATTTCTTGAATTTATTTAGACTAACTTAAATCATTTAAGGACTCAAACCTCATTCCTAGTTATCTGACTTAAGTCATTCCTGACTTTTAAACCATTCTTTCAAATCAAAATCGACGATTCGAGTAAAACAAGTATGAAGCAAAACAAGAAAAATCTCATAAACTTAGTTATCCAATATAAATTGAATGCGATCGACTAATCACAACTAAAAAGATTCAAATCAACTCATTAGAGTCAAGTTCGACTTAAAATTCTCAAATCATAGCATTTAGTCGAAAATCCATGATTTTATCGAAGTCTTTTTTTCAATGGATAAAACAAAGTCTCTTCCGCATCTCAACTTAGCTTCAAGTCTCACCCAAAATGATGATTACTAACTACATTCAATAAAGTTGGATTGAACATATTTCAAGACTTGGGAAAAAAATGAATGAGCTCTCCTTGAAGCGTTTTAAAAGGATTTTACCCAAATCAATGCAAATTAGCTACAATCCTTTCGAGACATGAAAAATCATACTAATGATTGCTCGATTAAATCATATCATAGAAACAAAGCTCAATAAAGAATCCATGAGACTTTAGAATCATGTTTTTCCATGCACTTCGTTAAAAGAACAAGTTAAGGTCTCTTTTGACAATCTCATCAAACAAAAGAGCACATTATCCACCAATACCTTTTACAAGGCATGATCACTTTTGAATACTAGCCCAAATCATCAATATCATATAAATTTTTTTTCATGGAATGCAACTAACCATAACAACTTAATCAACTTGTCCATAAAACTCATTATATTTGAATCGACCAATAAAAATCCGTTTTTAAAGTTAAACTAAGGATCATTAAAAAAACTTGATGAGCCAATCGGCCCTTATCGACAAGTCCATGTTTTAATAAACTAATTGAGGGAGTTAGATTCTCACCATGCCTTCAATAGAGGGCTTCAACTCCAATTTTTCTTTGAAATAACATATCTAGCAAAGGATCTCTCTCTTTAGTTGTTATTTTGGGAAGAACAAACTTACCTCGACTTTTAGCATTTCCTTCTCAATCACTTGTCTAAGCCTATCGTTTCCTACAAAGTTCCAAAAAAGAATACATTGTAAGCAAGTAGCAAATTTCTAATAAAATTCTAATAAATTGTTTGGCACATTGAGCTGAAACTATAAAAGATAAAATCCGAATAAATAGTTTCTAATTACTACTCATTAGCTAATTATGTCATAAATCTATGAAGTCCGCCATCGCAAAACCTTGACGATTTTGATTCTTCATTTAGTTGCTAAACTTTTCCAATTGGGGCAAGTTGAAACACTAACAAAAATATAGGCCACGGAGAATCAAGGTATTTTCTAACTTGAATGTAAATCGAAATAGGAAATTTCAGCAGCCTTAGTTTCATATTTGCAAACCACATCCATAAACAAAATAAAACAATTGGAAACTATAAAACAGCCCGATTTCTGCTTATGAATCCACAAACGGCAGAGAAAATTTTAAAATAATTACACAACAACAACAACAACAACATAGCCTCAATTGGATGAAGTAGTAAACACCTTTTTTCTCAAGCCCTAAGCGAAGAGAGTGATGACTTACAGCGGCAGATGCGAGGGCTCCGGCGTCGGCAAGGACAGCGGCGTTGACGGAGGCGAGAGGGGACACAGCGTTGACGGAGGCGAGAGGGGACAGCGGCGTTGACGGAGGCGAGAGGGGACAGCGGCGTTGACGGAGGCAAGAGGGGACGCGAGGGTTAGGGCTCAGACAGAAGAGAGCAGAGAGAGAACGCACTAAGAGCGGTGACCGGAGAGAGAAGGGAGAGCCGTGACGGAGAGACCACAGAGAGAGAGACGGAGAGACGAGACGATCGACAGACGAGAGAGAGAGAGAGGGCACGGACAGAGACGAGAGAGAGAGAGAGAGAGGGAGAGCGATTTAGGGCTTTTGGTTTGGGGGGGTGGGGGGGTGGGGAGGGATTTACATCGAGATGTGATGCACAAATCCCAAGATTTGATGAACGGTCATAAAAAATGAAATTTTTGGTGGGAATGTTGGCGCCATTTTTTAGAGACGGAATTTAATTCCGTCTCTGATTCCGTCTCTAATTCCGTCTCTGATCCGTCTCAAATCCGTCTCTGAATGTTTCCGTCTCAATTCCGTCGCTAACGTTTTAATTTAGAAACGGAACTTATTCCGTTTCTAATTCCGTTTCTGATTTAGAAACGGAACTTATTTCCGTTTCTAATTCCGTTTCTGATTTGCTGTTTTTTTGTAGTGAATTGGTCTAAGATTGACTAGTTCATCCCATAAAGTCTTTAAGTGGGAGAAATAGTCTGTCACACTTTTCGCTCCTTGGTAAAATTGATAAATCTCCTCTTGAAGTTCTGCTATTCGAAACGAATCACCTCGTGTAAAACGTTTATTTATATCGATCCAAACTAATTCACAGGCTGTGTCCATCTAAATGAGACTCTTATCAATGGAAAGACTAACGGCATGATGTAACCAAGACAAAACCATCGTGTTACAACCCTCCTATACTGAAAACTTAGAATCATTAGGATTGGGAGGTGAGATGGAACCATCAACAAATTTGAGTTTGTTCTTTGACCACAGAGTCATTTTCATGGCTCTAAACTAAGAATAATAATTTCCTTATGTTAATACAGAAGACACTAAAACTAAAGAGGGATTCTCATTGGAATGAAGATAAAATGGACTAGAGGGTAAATCCTCCGATTTCATTGAAACAAAATTTTGATTTTGAGTAGCGGGTGTATGTTCCGTCTCAAACAAAATCAATAATGAATAAGATTAAATGATAAAACAGAGTTCGTAAAAATACGCTCTGATACCATATAACAAAATGCAAATTGACTGCGATAAATCAAACTATAGACTGGCTATGGTGTAAAGTCGACTGTAGTGACATACGACTTCAGACTTGCTGCAGTGCAGACTGACTGCGAAAGAAGAAGATGAAAAAGAGAAGGAAAGATTATATTTTCTTTCTATGTGTTTCTGAATACATACACCTCCTTTTATAATCACATATGGGAGAGAAAAATTTAAATTACAATATCAATAGAAACAAATTGGGATAAGATTATGGAAACAAATCAGGAGATGATCTTCATCGGTTGGTAATTGATGAGCTGACTGAGGTGTCACATAATAAGTCTTCATATATATTGAAAAACTAATTATATATGTAACAAGTTTACTTAATAAAATCTAAAGATTTATAGGGGTGTATTCAATTAAGATTTTAATAGACTTTTGGTTACTTTTAATTACTAAAAAAGTTTAGGTATATTCAATTAAAACTTTTAGAGAGTTTCTAAAAGTAAGGAGTATTCAATGTGAACTTTTATAGACTTTTTAAAAGTTTATAAAAGTTTTGGAGTATTCAATTTAAACTTTTAGAGAGTTCATAAAAGTAAGGTATATTTGATTTTTTGATGACTTTTGTAGTTTGGTTACAAATCTCGACTTTTATAGACTTTTTTTTTTAAAATACATATAAACAAATCTCCAACTTCTCCTCAACTCAACCTAAAAACTTTTAGAGACTTTTAATTTTTGTTGGTTCCCTTATTCATTAAGGAATTCATTATTCATAATGTCTTTTCTTATCATTTTTTGTTTATCAACTTCTCTAATCACTAACAACTCTTGAATTTCATTGCTCACTCATTATATTCTAATGTTTATGTTGATGAAAATGAAAATGATGTCGTTATTAACAAGATCTCATTTTTGTATCATTGTACATTTTATAGGATTTTTTTACAAAGAAGTTTTGTTTATTAAGTGTATAATTATAATCTCAAAAAATGTATTATTATTATTTTTGGAGAAAATAATCGTATATTTTTTTTCAAATGCAAGAAGTGCATTTTAAAAATTTTAAACTATCATTCTTAAGGTAACCTGCAAAGACGGCCTACAAATGCTCCAACTAGAAAACTTGACTCAATAGAAACTGTAGAAATTCGACGAGGTAGGGGCAGACCAAAGTGAACATGGGATGCATTAATTAGGAGGGATTTGAATAGTTTGCAAAGCTCACCATCAATTGCACTTAATCGATGAAAAGTTTGATCCATGTAGCCGACCCCAGTTAATTTGGGACTGAGGCTATGTTGTTGTTGTTGTTGTAAACTATCATTCTTAAAGAAAGAGATATAAATTTTTTTTACATAAGTCTAAAAAGTGCAAAATTTTACACACAATGATCTTACTTGGTTCTTTTTTGCCACTAAAAGACTATTCATTTGCATATTTGTTTTGTTGATATTTATTTACTTATTTATAATATTACTATCTTGATAGTCGTAATTCATTAATATGTCTATATGATTTTTTATTAAAATATAAAAATACTTTTAAAAAATTAATAATAGTTCTTAAGAAAAAAAATATAATTATTCGTCTTTTTATAATAAAGTGCAAAATATTTGTTTCAATATTAAAATCACAAAAATCTACTAGTATCAACAAAATCATGTTTAAGAAGTTCACAAAAGTCACTAAAAATCTTAAATGTTAATAAAAGTTATCAAAAAGAAGTTTACTTAAAAGTTTATCAAAGTTTTTAAAAATCTACGAAAATTTACAAACTTTAGAAAAGTCATCTACTTATAAAAGTAACCAAAAGTCTATTAATCTCAATTGAATACACCCCTGTTAACCTTCAATGGTTGTTGGCTTTAATGTGCCATAGCTGCTCTGAATTTATAGATGAAGACATTTGAAGAGCAATGCCATGCATTTCGTGATTAATTCGAGATGTTAACTTAATCGATGGATTATGGCCGTCCATATTATGTTGGTGAATATCGTTACAAAGTTCTGTTAGTGGTTTGGTATATATGCATGATTGATAAGCAAATATATATGTGGAGTATTCATGGATTCTTTTGAATAATTGAAGTCATGTTCCTATCAGAAAAAAACAAAAGAAAAAAGAAACTTAATGTTTGGCCACGACTAATTATATATATTTTTTTTATTATGTATAGGCTAACAAATTAAGAGCAATCTGAAACCGTTATCTCATAAGGCATTTTAATAACTACTAACAATTAATTTGTCGTGACATTTTTCATGAGATGATAAGCACTAGAACATTTTTGGCCTTTAATAGTGGTTTTAAAACCTATATTAAATAAAGTGTTATTAAATGTCATATGAAATGTGTTATGTTTTAATTTTTAATACATGTATTACATAAAGGTTTTTAAAACTCTTATCAATTAGTTGTTATTTAATAATACTCCCTTTAATAGGGGTTTAAAAACCTCTATTAAATATCGAAATTGTTCTAGTGAAGATTGCCGATTAATAAGGAAGCATGACATTGTCTAGCTATTTGGACTTCAAAAAGAAAAATAATTTATACGTATCACAGCATGCGCATAAATATATATATATATATTGAAACATTATTTTGTTACTAAACTTGCACTACTTGCCCTATTATTACACGGATGTCTATATATATATATATATATATATATATATATATATCCTCATCTTGCTTACTAATTATGAGAATTTAATGCATTTGATGAGGATTATTTACTTGGATTCATACATAGGAGCACATATGCAGAAGCTGCTATTCATGGACTAAGGAGGACATATCAACCATGCATATAATGATCAGCTAGAGAATTCTTTATTTCTATAGTTGCATGCATACTTGCATGTAACCAATATTTATATATGTATATATAAGGTAGCTAGCAAGCCTAATTAAGCTATGGGAACGAAGGAGTTGAGCTCCCTATAGTTCTCCCATGGCCTCTCATAAACCACAGCCTGATACTGCCTCACAAGAATCTCGTCCTTGGCGGCGAGGGTGAGCCGATAATTCACGCCTGCGACGACTTGGCTTTCTCCCCTAACAAGAGACTCGAATTTGAGGTGTGTGTGAGCTTGTTTGTTGTGCTCGTTCACTGCATATTGCGCGAGATCAACCGCATGCGCATTGTTTTGCACATCGATGGGTTGCCACCCGCCAGGCATGAATCGACGAGGAGCTTCAGTAGTTGCCTGCATCTTGATGAGAAACTAGTACGTAGCAGGAACTTGACAATGATAAATTTGAAACTTAATTATTCAACCTAGCTAGCTAGGAAGAAGTTTCAATGGTTGTATATAATTAATTGGTCTTTATGCAAGTGCTAGAGCTGCTCTAAATTTATAGCACCATTGTGTGATTTGAGATATTAATTCTTGATGAATCATGGCTAGCTCATGGCCGTCCATTAATTGATGAATGTCGATACAAATTGATTTTGTATGTGTGGTTTGGAAAATTAAGAAGCAAATATGTGGCCATGAATAATTATAAGATAATGTTCGAAATACAAGTGCCCGTAGATATTATGGGATAAGGCACATTATACATATGTCAATTCTGATTCAAGAAAAAAAAGGGGTATGTTCCATCAAAATTAGGGTCCACGATAAGTTTTTCGTATTTGTTTTATATATACACTTGTTTCGTAACATGCGACGAAAATAAAAAACCTCTAATTGAGATATTATTAGCAAGAGATTTTGGATACCAAAAAATCTTTAATAAATATATAAGAGAGAGAGTTGGAAAATCGAAAATTAAAGAGTAAAATTGTAATTCAAAGTATAAGGTTGAAAGTTGTTGTATTCGTGCTTATTAAGTATTAGGGTGGGTGTATATATATATATATATATCATTAATTATACATAATTTTTTATGTACAAAAAAAAAATCTTAGCTTAATTATCTGTAGATTATCTGGGAATTAGGAATGGCACACTAATTATTTTGTGTGACTAAAGTCTAAGAGCATCTCCAATGGTAATGTGGATTTAGAGCACGGATTGGTGTTTTTATCATAGATGTGGAGATGATGTGTATTTTATGTGGCATTAGATAAACATTCAAATTCCAAAATGATCTCCAATGGTAATGTTAATTTAGATTATGGATTGTGACTTTTTTGACTTTCTATGAAAACAATGATGATGTGGCAATGGACTACAATATCTAGAATTAGATATTGTGGTAAACACCATCAACTATGATTCTTTGACACATCAGCTAGACATCCACAATCCATGATCCCATTGGAGAGCTTTTTTGGGTTGGATGTGAATTGTGTCCGTGGTGGATCCATTTTTACCCTAATCTATATATGGTAACATATAGGAGTATATTCTTATTTAATTTGGCGTTTGGCACACATCTTAAAAATTATTAATTTTTTTGGGGGCTTGCTATTTGCACACAAACTTTGCCCTTACACACACCAATTTTTAAGTTTTGACCCAATTGCCCCTGCCCCCAAATAGACACACACCTTTCAAACACACACACACACACTGTAATGGCCCGCATTATTTAATTCTAATTAATTTATTAATTACAGATTAGGACCTATAGCTCGGACCCATGTCGACACTGTCAACAAGTTTATGGCACGCCAATCAAGGTATAAATAGTTATTTTTTGTGATGTGTGATAAATTGCGATATTATTATTTAATTCGCGTCGCATGCAATAGTTAAGAATTTTAATTGGTCGAGTTGTGCATGTGTAGTGACGAGAGAGTACGATGTCGCGGGGTGCGTGTAACGCGGGCGTATGGGGTGACTAAGGGTTTATAAGTCCCATCACTTGTTCCATCATCACCCATACCTACCCCTCACTTTTCTCTTTCCTCACTTTTTCTCTCTCATCTCCAAACAAAACCCACGCCTTCCTCTCCCTCTCCAATGAGCTTCATCTCCGTCAGACTCCCTCTCATTTTTCTTCCCTCAACAAGCTCTCCTCACACCTTCATGGTCTCGTCACCTCTCTTGCGAAGCCTTCCCTCTTGGCGGCTCCCGTCGACAACTTCCAAAATTGAAGTGAGTGATAAATTTATTGTTGAATTGTTGGAGAAGTTTAGGAGTTTTAATGGTGATGGAGTTGGTGTTGGTGTTGGGTTGGTGTTTTTGGAGGAAACAAATTCGTCTCCTCTAAAGACAAATTGGGAGGGGAAGGGTAGCCAGTGGGTCGGGCCTGACTACCTCAAGCCCACTGGGTCAGGCCGACCCAAACTCGAGTAGGCCGGTTCGGACCGACCTTAGCCCAGATGGATCGAGTTGGACCAGGTCGGGTCGACCTGAGTCCAGGCGGTTGGGCTGATACTATCCCCTCGGATGTTACTAATAAGGATTTCCCTTAAGGATCCCCGCGAATATATTTTTCTCTTCATCCCCGTACCCATACTCGCGTGCGTATGAGATTTTATCTCTATCTCCACCTCCGTCCCCATTTAAATTCTCCATCTCCATCCCCATTGCGGGGAATCCCCGTCCCCGTAGGAATTCCCCTTCCCGCTTGCATCCCTTGGTGACTCTCTCTCTTTGTAATGACGGATCGAAAAGAGAGAAAGATGGAGGCATAGATTTGGAGAGAGATCTATAGATGGGAAGGAGAGAAAGACGGTAGCAAATAAATAAGGAGGTCGTCGGCGGTGTTGAACAGTGATGGGGTTGCTAGCGGCAACGATGGTGATGGTGGAGGTGACGATTGACGAGGATACATGGTGTGCGTGTTTAAGGTGTGTTTAGAATGAAGAAGGTATTGTGTGTTAGATGTGAGGGTAATATAGTAAAAAAAAATGGTGTGTGTAAGGGCATTGCGTGTGTGTATAGCAAGCACCCCCTTTTTTTTTTTTGGTCTACAAAAGTTGTCAATCAATTTGTTGCCAATGGATTTATTCATGCATGGGCTCAAAGCCTAAAAATCAATTGGGCCATTGAGCCCAATACTTTTGAATGAATTGGGCTTTAAAAAGTTTTTAAGTTAATCATGACCCAAGCCCATTTCAACCCACTCAATAAACATGTCTAATTGCAGGTACTTAACTTCTTAGAACAATTCCACCAATTATAGTATGGTTTCCAGTTTCTACATTAAAATGTTTTAACGATTTTTAAATTTTATACGCTATACTTACTGTATCTCTTTTTAAAAGAAAAATATTCAGTAATCACATAGAGAGATATTTTTTCCGTTTCATGCGAGAAATAATGACTTAGAATTAAAAACAAGTCATGAATCATTTCAAATATATACATATATTTTCTAATTGGTAACTTATCCCACTCCACTTCCTTTATCTAGACGTCTCATTTAAGCCCAATCGATTTTCCAAACAAAGCGCCAAACAATTAATAGAGGGGACACATGGCTTCAAAGTTGAAAAAATTGCATATAATAATCCCAAAAATTACGCCAAAAGAGACAAGTTTATTAGTTTGCAACTTGCAAGCAAAGCCATTGTCATTTAAATACAGCAGGCAGTGCAAGCAAAATTTTCAATTTATAATAACCGCACAAATTTTAAATCAAAACCAAACTAATAAACCACTTTATACTCACCAACTATTACCTATGTGTCCTATGTGCAGTGGTTGCCTCAAGCTAGCTATTTGTCGTTTGCTTTAGTATTTACAACAAGGTTTGATCAATTCAAATATTTTAATTTTTCAAAGCATATCACACGGGGTGTGAGATGTAATTGTAGCAACTCAAATTTAAAATGTTGATTGAGGCATATAGTCCTCCAACTACATTAGAGTGTTGGAGATGGTGCTTTCGATCATCTCTATGAGACTAATTAGAGGGGTTGAAGCAATTTGAAAACTCATGGATTTTACAAAAAAAAAAAAAAAAAAACATATCAATCTCTCGTAGAGTGACGTATTTTTGCATAATAAATCCTGCATAGGTAATCTAAACGCCACATTATTCACAAAAAAAAAAAGAAATAAATAAAATCTAGACACCAATGTATATATTTTAAAAAAGAAACCACTTTATTAATTAACCGAATTATATATAATCACGTAACCCGAACACAGACATGAAAATATGAAACAACTCCACCATATTTTAAAAACGCTAAGTTCACCCCAAACATCACTTCTTCCACCCCGACTCACACATGCACATGCATGCATGCATGCATTTAAGTAACAACTTCTCAATCCAAAAGTGGGCGAAACGATGTGAGGCGGATGAACTTCTCCCATGCCTTCTCCCACACTACGGCCTCGTACTTCTTCGCCGCGACCCTGCCGGCGACACCGCCCGTGGCCTCCAAAGCGAGCCTGTAGTTGATCCCGGACACCACCTGGCTCTCGGCCTTCACCACCCCAACGAACTTCAGATCGGTGTGGGCCTCCTTGTTGTGGGCTTCCACCGCGAACTTCCCTATCTCCACCACGTGTGCGTCCTTCGGGTCCGCTGGGGCCCACCCACCCGTCCGAGCCCCATCTACATCGACGCTAGCAATGCCTACAACAACGAAGAGGAGAAACAACGACAACACTGATTGAGATCTCATTTTTTTGAAACTAATTAACTCTCTCAATTTTTTTGATGTGGTGGTGTGTGTGATGGTGGTGTGTATTTATAGGTCGGTGGGGGTGGATTCTCTGTGTGGCGGTTTTATTGTAGGGACACGTGGCGAGTGTACGATGGGTAGACAGGAAATGGATCCCTTGAGAAGTGCTAGTAGTTAATATTGAGATTTTTTTTTCTTTCTTTCTTTGATTAATTTTGTATTTTTTTTGGTGCAAATTTTTGTCTTGTTTATGAATGGATATTTACAGTTGGATGGTGATATACAAGTTATTAATTGTGAGATCTTTACGATTTACTCAATTAATGCGCGCCAAATTAAGTAATGGCAACAACATGTACACCCCACAAAAGTGTAAGGGTCGGACAAGCCACGTGATAAGTGCGATCCATAGTTTAATTAGGGAATCCTCAAGGAAAATGGATATTCTCCAAATTATCCCTACTTAGAGGAGGGCATTGTCGGAGTTTCGCATCGATTGATTCAAAGGTGAAAACTGCCCCTCCTCCCAATTAGAGTAAACCCTCACCCAGTTGTTGTTGTTGTAACCTTATAAGTCTTTATTGTTAATTGTAAATCAATGCCTCACTATGGTTTGGTCGTCGATTTTCCCATAATCTTTACTAGAGACTCAACACAAGGTTCGTATCGAACCTTTAAGGGAGTTTCAGCATTGTGTGACCGAACGTATAAGTGAGGTTCAAATTGAAGTGACCAAACATTTGAGTAATGTTTGATAGAATCAATAAGAGTAGGGGGAGGTTCGGCTATTATACCGAACATCCGTCTATAAGTAGGGTGTTCGGGCTCACAGGACCGAACAATATCAATAGGTTCAGTGCCCATCAATCGAATATTATGTGTATGTTCGGTTACCAACAACCAAACAATTGAACTGCAACCGAACATACACATTGGTTCGGCCTCACAACCAGAAGGCGATGTCAAAATCTTTCATACAAAATACATCTAAAATAATGAGTACATAGAAAGATTTGTCGTGGCTATCATCTCGAGGGAGAACAGGTCAAGGCACACATGCAACGATCGAGATACATGCATTGTCACAATCCAATCATCTGCTTTGATACTACGCGTGTCGATAGGTTCACTCACGATCCTAATTAGATAGATATTTGATTTGAAGGTTTCTTAGGTTGGCTATTGAATTTGGTCTTTTATTTTTCAGCCCCAAACATTAGTTAATTATATAGCCTTTTAACATATTTATTCCTTCATATCGAAAACACTAAGTTCACCCCGCATATCAATTCTTCCATGCACCCCCGATTCACACACACACTAGTAAATATATATAGTAACGACTTCTCAATTAATCCCACACTATGGCCTCGTACTTCTTCACCGCGCCGCCGCCGCTGCAGCCAGCCCCATCCGTCGCCTCCAGCGTCATCCTGTAGTTGTCCCCGAACACCACCTGGGTCTAGGCCTTGAGCACCCCAACGAGCTTGAGATCGGTGTGGGCTTGCTTCTTGTGAGCATCAACCGCGAACTTGGCCATCTCAACCACGTGCACTCTTCGGTTCCACTGGGCAAATGTTGAGATATATATATAAGTCGGTGGAGGTGGAAAATTAATTAATGCTCATGAAATCGTATCTGGGATTTGTTTCTTTTTTTTTTTTTTTTGGTTCACCCAGAGTGACACCTTTATGACATGAACTGCGAGTCCTACGTAAAAATGTGATGTGGCGTGAATGTGAGCCGTAATGTGCGCTTCGAGATACACACCGCGCGTGTTATGCACTAAAAACTATTTTGCGTACACTCATTTTTACGTGAGACCCGCCCGTCACGTCATAGGATGTCACTTAAGGTGTCATTAGAGATGTCATTCTAGCATTTTCCTTTTAGCATGGTGTTGGGTGCCAAATGAGTCACGGACTAATTCATGTTCGGCACTGTGGAGCTCACATAGAGATGCCTTCCCAATCTAATTTTAGCCATTCAACTATTCAAGACTGAGGATTAATTTGTTTTGTTATACATGTAACACGTGTTAATTAATGGTTAATTTTATATTTTGTTTATGAAGGGGATGATATGATGATCTACAAATAATTTGTGAGAATCAATTGGATGGCCTAATAATTTGATATGCGATGTAGAAGTAAAAGGTCATGAATTCAAATCTTGGTGGACGTAAAAAAAGTATTGTCTCTAATTTATCAAAAAAACAAAATATTTGTGAGATCTTTAAGATTCATGACTCAATTAATGTGCTTTAAATTAGGTTAAAAAAAGGAAAAAAATCGAACAAGTTGTCACAACAGTAAAAGGCGAAGGTGGGGTTGTGTGAGTTAAATACACGACTTCTATTTTGCGATTCCCGATGTGACAAAATTGTTCGAGTCACTGGAGTATGCCCATGCCGATTACAACAGAGCCACGTGGGAATAGTTAAGCTCGCTTGGACACTCACAAATGATATAAGAAAAAGTAAGAAAGAGGCTTCAAAAAAAGGGTAAGGCTAATGACAATACCACGTCACAATAAAATGCACAACAGTTGATGTGACATGTGAGCTTCACATCAAAATCCATTAAAAAGATGCAGTCAACACTTTATCTTGATGTGAGTCCACATACCATATCAGCTGTCGTGCGTTCTATCTCACGTAATGTTGTCATTCTAGCATTCCTTATTTTTTTATAAGAATATGACACCAACTCATTTTGCCCCTTTGAAACTTGACCCACGCCAAATCATTGAGCATGCAAGCCTATTATAAGTAGTCGTGATGCACCAAAGGTATTGTGAATTCAGATGAGTTGAACCTAATGTGGATCTTCAAGGAGCTTAAAACAAGAAATTATGATCAGAAATACACTAAAGGTATTGTGCATTTCCACAGTTCACTAGGTGAATTTACTTGAATCATTTACTGAGTTAAATTATGCATTAATTGCAACCACATCTGCAGTTTGATGTGGAAAGAAGAATTACAGGTACCCGGATCGACGTTTACTGAATTAAAACCTTGGTGGGTGTAAAAAGAGTATTGTCTCTAATTCATCAAAAAACAAATTATTTGTGAGATCTTTAAGATTCACTCAATTAATGTGCATTAAATTAGGTAAAAAAAGAAAAGAAAAAAATCGATCAAGTTGCTACAACGGTAAAGGGCGAAGACGGGGTTGTGTGAGTTAAACTTTGGTGGGTGCAAAAAGAGTATTGTCTCACAGTTGATGTGACATGTGGGCTCCACATCAAAATCCATAAAAGGATGCACTCAACACTTTATCTTGATGTGAGTCCATCCACCGCATCAATTGTCGTGCGTTTTATCTCATATAGTGTTGTCATTCTAGCATTTCTTATTTTTTTATAAGAATATGACGCCAACTCATTTTGACCCTTTGAAACTTTACTCATGTCAAATTATTGAGCCACCCAATTGCGGGTCGGTAGAATCTCTATTTGATTTGATTTTTTTTAGGATGATACGTAATTGGATTTGATCTTGATCGCCCCAAACACGCGTCCTACTCACGATGCATGCAAGCCTATTATAAGTAGTCAATATTCACAAACCATAGAGTACGTGAAGATGGCAATGACTATGAGTACTTCTCTTGTTCTTTGTTTAGTGTTAGTTCTTGCACATTCATGCATCATCTATAGTGTTCATGCAAGAACAATGCCCATTACTGGTAAGTCTTTCGCATTTATATTTGAATAACAAATGGGTATATATATGTTAAGGAAACTGAACCAGAACCGCCGGCCTGGTAAGTCGATCTTTCGCATTTATATTTGAAAAACAAATGGGTATATATATATATACATTTGAACCATATATGATTGGTATTCTTTATAAGGTTTAAAAAAACAAAAAGGAAAATTGGGGGTTTTGAGAGAGTGAATAATAAAGCTAATCTAAATATCAACAAAATAAATAAAACAATAGAAATAAATTTGAAAACGATTAATAAAAACACTTAGGTCAAGACATACAAGTTCAGTTCGATTTAAGATTGAATTTGGTCGTCGATTTATGTAAAATATGCAAATCAAAATATCATAGTGTAGCTATAGATCAGGTAACGTACGCGGTTCCTCGTGCTTCCTAATCTCGATAGCCAAGGTACGACAATGACTACTTCCTTAATCACACACATAACCACCTATTCAAGTGAATTGGGTTTAATGTGTTGACCGCAATGGGCTTTGTGAAGGCACTACACCTAGACAATCGGATCACTTGTGTGTCCGATTTAGCCTAGATTTCTAAGGTATTCAACCGGTCCCAAAAGAGACTAATCAATTGGTATGGTCAATTGCCACTAGTGTGATCTTATTGCACAAGTACGGATGCTTACAACTCACCACTAGAACAAATTCGGCTTTTGATAGAGGTTTTGAACCTCTATGAAAGACTTTTCATAGAGGTTTTTGACCTCTATAAAAAGCGTTATCTTTTAAGGCGTTATCGCATCTTCAAAGCTTACATAGGGGTTTCAAACCTCTATCAATTCTGACTATTTCATAGGGGGTTTGAAACCTCTATAATATCTTCAGAGTCTTACATAGGGGTTTCAAACCCCTATCAATTGTAGTGAGTTCATAGGAGTTTGAAACCTCTATAATACCTTTAGAGACTTACATAGAGGTTTTAAACTTCTATCAAATATAATTTTTTTAAAAAAAATTAATGGACGAATGCCCAAAATTATATATACTGAACTACAGAACAATATATCCATTCACTAAAATGTTGAATAAACGTTGTATATCCATAACTTGTTCAAAGAACCTACACAAAACTTGTTCAACGGCAAACTAAATAAATAGTCCACAACTTCCTCATTTGCAAAGGAACATCAAACGCCGAAGAATGCAAACGCAATTTAAGCCACGAGAGTGCTGGCAATGGTGGATTCACTGCAAGGGAAGCAAAGATAAATGCAAGTCAGAAACTATTCAAGAGATGACGAAACTCGATACTAATTGAAATAGTGTTTGGTAATCCTCTTCTTATGTCTAAGCGATATAGGGAAGACTCAAGCAAGCACCAAATGCATGACAAGTACCAATATATAACAAAAATAGTGTTGGGTAATCCTCTTCTTATGCCCACTACAACTAAACTATGATATTGTAGGTTCAAAGATGAGGCATCAATGATTGAAATGGAATATTATTCCCCTAGAAAAATCATGTACTTGAAGTTAAAGTGCAATGGTTGAATCTTAAAAAAAATAATGAAAGGCTCACTCATCTCTACATCAAATGAATCTACTAATGCATGCCTTGATTATCTGCGTAAAGTTTATTCTGCATAAGTCATTTTTTGTGATGTGTGATAAATTGTGATATTATTATTTAATCCTAATTAATTTATTAATTACAGATTATGACCTGTAGCTCGGACCCACGTCGACACCGTCAACAAGTTTATGGCACGCCAATCAAGGTATAAATAGTTATTTTTTTGTGATGTGTGATAAATTGTGATATTATTATTTAATTCGCGTCACATGCAATAGTTAAGAATTTTAATTGGTCGCGTTGTGCGTGTGTAGTGATGAGAGAGTACGATGTCGCGGGGTGCGTGTAACGCGGGCGTATGGGGTGACCAAGGGTTTATAAGTCCCATCACTTGTCCAATCACATCACATCACCCATACTTACCCCTCACTTTTCTCTCTCCTCACTTTTTCTCTCTCATCTCCAAACAAAACCCACGCCTTCCTCCCCCTCTCCAATGAGCTTCCTCTCCATCACACTCTCTCTCATTTTTCTTCCCTCAACAAGCTCTCCTCACACCTCCATGGCCTTGTCACCTCTCTTGCGAAGCCTTCCCTCTTGGCGGCCCGCTGGCAACTTCCAAAATCAAGGTGAGTGATAAATTTATTGTTGAATTGTTGGAGAAGTTTAGGAGTTTTAATGGTGATGGAGTTGGTGTTGGGTTGGTGTTTTTGGAGGAGACAAATTGGGAGGGGAGGGGTAGCCAGGTGGGTCGGGCCTGACTACCTCAAGCCCACTGGGTCAGGCCGACCCAAGCTCGAGTAGGCAGGTTCGGACCGACCCTAGCCCGGATTGATCAGGTTGGACTGGGTTGGACCAGGTCGGGCCGACCTGAGTCCAGGCGGTTGGGCCGATACTATCCCCTTGGATATTACTAATATGGATTTCCCTCAGGGATCCCCGCGAATATATTTTTCTTTTCATCCCTGTACCCATACTCGCGTGTGTATGAGATTTTATCTTTATCTCCACCTCCATCCCCTGCGGGGAATCCCCGTCCCCCGTAGGAAATCTCCTTCTCGTTTGCATCCCTTGGTGACCCTCTCTCTTTGTAATGAAGGATCGAAAAGAGAGAAAGATGGAGGCATAGATTCACTACAAGAAAAATGATATTTAGAAACGGAATTAGCAACGGAATTAAGTTTCGTTGCTAAGAAAAAGTGGTTAGAGATGGAATTGAGACGGAGTAATTCAGAGACGGAATAGAGAGAGATCAGAGACGAAAATAGAGACGGAAATAGAGACGGAATTAAATTCCGTCTCTAAATAATGGCGCCAACATTCCCACCAAAACTTTCTTTTTTTTATTACCGTTCATCAAATCTCGAGATTCGTGCATCCTTCGATCTCGATGATTCAAAAATAAACTCCCCCTCTCTCTCCCGATTCGTCTCTCCGAAAACTCCATCTCCCCAACGCTCCCTCTCTCTCTTCCGATTCTCTCTCTCTCCCAAAACCCTATCTCCCCAGCGCTCCGTCGATCTCTCTCTCTCGATTCTCTGTCTCTCTCCCCAAAACCCCTCTCTCTCGACGTCGATCTCTCCTCTCTCTCACCACTCTCTCTCCCGATTCTCGTCTCTCCGAACCCCTATCTCCCCAAAAACCCCTCTCTCTCGACTGCAGATCTCTTTCTCTCTCTCTCTCTCTCTCTCTCTCTCTCTCTCTCTCTCTCTCTCTCTCTCTCTCTCTCTCTCTCTCTCTCACCGCTCTCTCGGCATCGCTCTCTCTCCTGCTCAAACCCTCCCTCCTCTTCAAAACTCACTCCAAAACCCTAAAACTGAGGGCAGTTCTGTCCGACAAGCCCGTCGCCGCCGCCACGCCACCGCCGCAAACAAATTCCACCACTGCTTCACCAAGTCCAACGACGGGTTTCTTCGCTGCGAGGGCGATGCTTTTTCAGTGGTAATTGCTTCAAATAGTTGGTAGATTGCTGTAGCATTAACACAACTCAATTGAATTGAGTCCTTTCTATATGCTTCGATCTCAAATTCAAATTCTTTTAGGTCTGGGACTCTTGTTAGTGCGAGATAGCAACAGATCTTGTTGATTTTTGGGACGATCTACATGGCACTCTTCTCCAATCTCATTCTTGCCACAAGGAGATGTTAATGCTTTAGCCGCATGACTCCAAGTCATATCAAGGTGTTTTTTCATTGGTTCTAATTGCGTGTACAAGTAAGATGTAAGAACAATTTGATTGGTGCACCATTTTATCTCGTGTAGCTTGCATTTACTCAATCAATTTCAAGCTCATGCTTTTTCTCGTATTTTATGCATTTGGTTTCGGAAAGTAATGATTTTGTTAATTTGTATAGTAAAATATTTTGAGCATTCGTCATTTTGACATAGGAAAATTGAGGTCTAGAGTGTGAGTATAGAATGTCACTGCCTGCAAGTTCCAATGTCAAATTGTGTGAGTTCTTGGTTCAGCTATTGTAAGCTTGATTGTGATATATGCTTTGCACACACATACGTTACATGCATCTAAGTGCATATATTCATGCATTTTAAAGCTGCTTCATGCTGATTGTTTGTAGCTGAAATGGAAATGTTGTTAAAAGTTCAAAATAGTGTTACATTTTTTGCTGATTTTATGGATCTATAGGTAATTTTAATAGGTATTTTTTTAGGTTATTCTCTACAAGTTAAGTGAAACGGTTGGGAGTGCCTATTAGCAAAGAGGGTTTGCCTAGAAACTAATACTTGATTGTTGCATGTTTAAATCATTATGTTTCTCTCATTATCAATTACATCATCACTATGACCTTGACTATTTATGTTTACCATCTCATTCGATAGGTCCAATGCTCGGTGATAAGGTGAAGAGAAAGCGTGGAAGTGAAAAACCTATTAATTTTAGCTACAACAAGTGGGCTCATTTGGCAGTTCCCATGCTTATTTCCGCTGGTGATGACACGAAACTTTTTGCTTACTCAGCCCAAGAGTTTACTAAATTTGCTCCCCGTGATATATGCCCTGCTCCACAAAGGCTTCCTATTCAACTGGCATTCGGTACATTGGCATGTGGCTCTTCTTTGGGGAACTCATATGATGCCAAGTCTTTCGTACTTCACTATTTTCTAAACTTTTTAACTCACGCAATTAGGTTGCAATTTTTGTTGAGAAGGAAAGTTAGCAATCCATTTTTGTATTTAGATCACATCATCAAATTGCTTTGTCCCTAGGGGTTAAGAGAGTTTAGAAAGACATTCCAATTGGTGTAATTAGAACCACATGGTTAATGTACATCTTCCTAAAGCTAGAAATAACATAATTAATATTTAGAGTTATTAGTTCAAATTTATTGAACCTAGGAAATGTAGTTCGAGTGATCAGGTGAATTTTTTTTAAGCCAATCCATATGCATTTTATTTTCTTGGTCTCTTGATGTCTTCCCAAAGGAAGTTTTTGTTTAACATATATGAAGATTTTGAAAGTATTCATCTATTTCTATGAAGATTTTGAAAGCATTCATCTATTGCTAAATATTTTCATGAATAACCCCTAAGGAAGACTTGTACATATATGCATATATGACGCTTGGCAGCCAATGCACTTTACAAATTCAGCTGTTGCATGTTGTGTGTACTTCAAATTATCTTTATCTTATTTTTTTGAAGAAAATTATCTTATCTTATAAACTGTTTCTTCAGTTAGTGTGTTAAAAAAACTGTCTCTTTAATTTTTCAATGGACATTACTTGCATTTTCTTTGTTTCTGATTCTTGCCAATAAATATCCTTGCTCTAATAAATTCTACAAAGGTTTGACATTACATGTAGTAATTTTGTGCATTTTTGTAGCATAGTTATGTAGCATTTTCTAGTGAAGATTGGGAGGTTGCAAGCTTAATGTTGCAATTATGGTGAGCTTCTAATTTGAGTTACCTCATTTTTTCTACGTTTGATAATTGATGTTTATAATGCTTTAATTTATCTTCTCCCCCATAATGGATGACCTTGAAGTTCTCTTAAAACCAAAGTCTGTTTGAGTTTGAAATTATAGAAATAAGACAATTTTTTCGTGTATTTTTTTGTTTCAATTATGTTTTAATGCGGAAGAGCTTGGTAATGGGCCAAAGTGTTATTGATCTTTTTATAGCAAGGTATGTTGATCAAATTGCTTAGCATTATATATTGGCCATTTTTGAGTTTGGAATTATTGATTGTTGCAGATAATATGCTTTTGGGGAATCGAAGGCATTCATTTTGCGGAATATGTAGCATTGAGCAATGGAGATTGTGGAGCTTGGAGCTTTGATATCACTGTAACAAATGCCCTGTGAGTTTGTTTTATGCATCCATCTATTAAAATGACAAGATTTAGTTATATTCTAGTGGCGTTGATCGAGAGTTACATTTAAAGATGTTCGTTTGAAGATTTGAGACTTTTACATTTAAAGATATTCTAGTGGTGTTGTACCCCAATTAATTTGTAACTGAGGCTATGTTGTTGTTTGTTGTTATTATGTTTGTTTCAATGTCATCCTTTTAGCAGAAATGATAAATATATGAAGATTTTTCTTGTGATGCACAACATTATAATAGTATTAATTGGTTTACTTTTTCTTTTTGTTATTTGTAATTTTAGGTGCAAATGGAATGTAAGAGATTCGACATCATATCTTTTGTGTCATTGAAAAAAAGGGCTATGAGAAAGGTACTACTTCATTTCTTGACACAAATAACTTGCTTTTAGATCCTACATATCTTTTGGGTGACTAAGTTTCTTAACGTTGATTTAATTATATTTTGTTTGCTAAGAAGAATATATACTAAAGTTCCTATTGAACTCATCAATGAAAGACCCCTAGTAATTACCCCTACAAGAAAAATGATAAAAAAGAATTAGCCAAAATATGTAACATTGAAATTCAGTTCAGTTCAAGGTGACCGTCTTTGATCACTATTTTGAAATACCATTAAAATTTTTTTTAGAGGTTTAACTGAGCGTGTTAAAGTTCAATTCAGTTCTTATATTAGATAAAAAAGAATTAGCCAAAATATGTAACACTGAGCATAATTTTGGTTTGAAATTCAATGTTCATGATAGAAAAAGCTTATTGTTGTGATTCAACAAAAACTAGTGATCCTCATCCAATGATCTATATCTACAATGTTGGTTTTGCACTAAGATGACATCTTAAGAAGACTGGCATCTCCAATGGAATTTATAGTTAAGAGGTTGTGGATAAAGTTGCAAGTGTAGGCTTATGCTTTAATGAATTTGATTGTATTGATTAAATTTGTCGTCCTAATATTTTTTATGTTATTATCTTCTTCATTCGTGTGATGTAGGTGAACTTTACATGTGGGGTCGAGATGAAGGGGATGGTAGACTGGGGCTTAGAGCTGGTCGTGGCCCCCAATGAGAGTGGTGGACTTAGTATCCCATCCAAAGTTAATGCATTGCCTGCATCTGTTGCAGCTGTTTCTTGTGGTGGGTTTTTCACAATGGCAATCACAAAAGATGGAAAGCTTTGGAATTGGGGAGGTAGAACTTATTTACTTATTTGCATAAGTTCAATATTTTATTACATGATATTTTTTTTCCTTGCTTTGCACTATTATGTTCTCATATTTTGTCCATATGGCATAGGCCAATGGCTCAATGCCTATTGACAAATGAGATTTTAGTCATAAATCCTCTGATGAGTTATTTTGATCCTATATGGGGAGCCAAGATTTGCGCAACGGAGGTTGTCCTTAACAAACTAGGAACCTAATCAAATCATCTTTTGAATGAGAAAATTTGAAATATTTCAATTTTTGCAATTGTTCGCTTCTGATTCCACTTATGCTTTGATAGAGAACTGAAAATTAACTCATTTAAGCCATTTTTTTTTTCGAGATATTACTAACTGAATCACAGATTATGTATGGAAACCTATGAATTAAGAAATATTTCATGTCGAGCTGCACTTTTCGAACTAAGGAAGGTGTGTTGGGACTTGTTCTAGTTAATGCCCCCTTAAGGAAGGTGTGAATCCTATTTTGTAGGTTCTCAAATTTTTGATAACAAACACCAATTTTTATTGTTTTAGTTAGAATTTGTTCCTCAGCACCCCTCAAATGGAAACCCACCAACTTTGTTTCTAATTTTACATGGTAAAGTTTTTCTTTGTATTGAGTTCCTTCATTCTCTTTTTTGACTTGGACCAAAGAATTGCGTTTATCTACCTATATTCTTAGATCTTGTTCGTAGAACCAAAAGGAATGAGTTTTCAGCTAGTGATACGTAGTTCTCCCATAATGACGAATTTCTTTTTCTTTATTACTTTATTTATGCTATGTTTGGCTCATACACTTGTGCTTGCAATGATACGTAGTTCTCCCATAATATTGTTTATATTCCTATTATTGTTTGTATAATTTAGTGATTTTTTTCTTTTTGATCTTTTTTCAGGTGTTTTGTACGAAGTCAAGTATTATTTGAAGCACAGTCAACTTTATATAATCTCGGAACACTTCATTTTTTTAATTTAGAACAATTTTTGCTTTTACTTTTGTAGAAAGATACGATATAGAAATTTTTTAGATTGTTTTTGTTGTTTCGTGTACAGTACATTGAAAAAAGATAATGTTAAGGATATGTTAAGTTTATATAAATTGTGCAATATCAATTTATTATTTAGCTATGATTTTTATTATATATTGGCAGGTTAAATGTGCTTGGATTGAGACCTATATATATATATATATATATATATATATGATCTGTTGCTAATCAGAGACTTTAAAAATTAAACAAAAATGAAAATTAGAGACAGAAATAGCAACGGAATCCAGAGATTCCGTTGCTATTTCCGTCTCTAATTTTCGAGGAATACATACATGAATCAGAAACGGATCAAATTCCGTCTCTGATCCGTCTCTGATTAGCAATGGAATTTATTCCGTCTCTAATCAGAAACGGAATTTATTTCGTCTCTAATCAGAAACGGAATTTATTCCGTCTCTAATCAGAAACGGAATTAGAGACGGAATAAATTTCGTCTCTGATCAAAAACGGAATTTATTCCGTTTCTGGTCTGTCTCTAAATCGGAAACGGAAATGCGATTCCGTTTCTGATTGAATTAGCAACGGCGTTTTTAGAGTCGGAATTGATTCCGTCTCTGTTCCGTTTCTGACTGCAATTAGAGACGGAATTTATGCAAATCAGAGACGGAAATTTCCGTTTCTGATTTGCTATTTTTTGTAGTGATTTGGAAGAGAGATCTATAGAGGGGAAGGAGAGAAAGACGTTAGCAAATAAATAAGGAGGTCGTCGGCGGTGTTCAACAGTGATGGGGGTTGCTAACGGCAACGATGGTGATGTGGTGGAGGTGACGATTGACAAGGATACATGGTGTGTATGTGTGTGTGCGTGTTTAAAGTGAGGGAGGCGATGTGGGTGTTTAGAATGAAGAAGGTAGTGTGTTAGATGTGAGGGTAATATAGTCAAAAAAATGGTGTGTTTAAGGGCATTGCGTGTGTATATAGCAAGCCCCCTTTTTTTTAGGGCCGCTAAGGGCACCCCACCTATTAATGAAGGCACCCAAATTTTTTGTAAAAATTCCAGCAAAATTGGAAAAGACCCTTTTGCCCCTGTATATATAATGATTCAAACCCCACAAATCATTTTAACAAAGAAAAAGGGCACCCCCACCACCAAGCTTGAACCACAAATCCACATTGCGTTTGTCGACTTTTTATCGATTCTTGCGGATTGATATCATCCGACAGCGAGGTAACAATGTTTGACAACCATATGATGGTTTATTAGAACTGTGTAGTGTGAAAAACTGTGAAAATGATGATTTGTTTGTCAACGTAGTGTTTGGTAATTTGCTTAAATCCGAACTTGCTTCCACTATATAATGGAGGATTGTACTGCTACGGTGCAAGAGGAGGTCGAAGTTGAGGTAATTTTGCAAATTTATTGTGTTTTTTTTTGCGGTTATCCGAAGTTTCTGTCGATATGCGCGATTGTATCGGCCTCGCAGGACCGAGATGTATGGTGATGTCTCATTCCTAGAGGACCGAGATGTGTACTTAGGTCACGGTATGATAAGACGGAGAGTAATCCGTAACTCTCGGTCATACGTGAGCGATACTCGTAAGACAGTGTCGGACCTGTTCAACCGAGAACCTATTTTTTTGGGTTTTTTTTGTGATTGTGCTGTACATTTTGGTTGATTATAATGTTACACTGTTTGTATCGCAGGTAATGTCGGTTTCTACCCTATTTTCAGACTACAAGGACACGTTTACACCTTGTAGGCCATTCCCCTCTAGAGAAGCGGCTGTTTCATGGCTTCAAATGATAGGCCGTGAGAACATGTTTGTACTGTTAGTTGGAAATGTTCTCTGAAATAGACGTGTCGGCCCTGAATGACCGAGACATACGATATAGTGTCGGCCATACACCACCGAGACCTAACGTTACGTCTCGGTGACACAATGTCAAAATTGCCTCTTCTCGTCGACCTATGCGCGACCATACACATGGCTTCTCCGGCATGAGTAACCGCGAGTTGTTCCACCAGCGACATTCTCGACCGGGTAACACCGTTAATCCGGCGTCGATCTCGGTTGTTCAAGACCAGACAATCTCACATAAGTTTCGGCCCTGCTTGGCCGAGACAGACTCAGAATCAAATAAAACAAGTTCCTTGGAATAAAATAAGACCAGAATACAACATATACGCGCAATGTAAAACAACAACTAAAGTAACACAATGGCCGAACGGTGACAAGTACTCATAAACGATCATAAACCAATCATTAACCAACAAGTACTCCTTAACCAACATGTAGTCATTAAACAACAAGTACGCATATCAATCACAAAACTGTCATAAAACTGTCTCCGCAAACATCATAAAACTAATACAGAATGTCTATGTTCCCCATCCCCATTTGGTCAATGCTTCGGTTTCTTCAAATTCTTCCTTTGATACTCCTTCCCAATCATTCTCTTAGGGGGGCGAGCATCGACCGTGGCTGGCTGAGCTGTGAGCGGGGTTGAGTGTGTGGAAGTTCTACCATGTTGGGACAGTTACGGGCCCGCTTCAATAGGGCCGGATGTGGCGGTTGTGCCGGTTGCGGCCGCCGGAGTCGTACTCGTGGGGGTGGGACCTGGACTCCTCCCCGAAAGCAAATTGACGATGTCACTCGCCATTGTCCTCGCAGACTCAATTGTACACGACTCCGTCGGGAGGTCCATCCATCGCAATGCCGCATCCAACGCACGCCTATTACGCTGATGAAATTTTTGGGTTAGTGTTAATGTAAAACATATCGGGATGAGTAAGACATGCATAATACATCTAACTATTTCAATACCTCAAGTAGCTCGTTGTCTGCGATGGTTGTGGCGAGCATGTCTTCGCCCTCATGGCTCGGATTGGTTATCACGGGATGAGACACCTTGAGGAACCAAGGCAGGTAGTCTAGTGTAGCCAAAAACTCAAATTCTGCCTTGTCGCCACGAACTTCGGGAGCCAACGAGATGGTTCCTCCAGTAGCTCCCAATTGTCTTCTGGAACCCATACTTGATCGAGTACTTGTTCGCAGATGGCCCTCGGTGTGCTTCCAATGGACGGTACGGAGGATCTGGTATAGATTGCACATGGCCAAACTGTCTCAGAATCCTTTCTGGGTGGTAGGGCTCTACCACATCCATGTACTTGATCGTCCCACTATAAAAGGTCATCGCGTGCACAACTCCATTTTCCCTGATATTCACATATGGGTCCCAAGTGACCTAATCAAAAAGCAACAACCATTGTTAGGAACAAAAAATTACTAAAACATCAATCATCAGAGGATATGGATAACCATCTCACCTCGCTTGGGCGCAACCTCGACGTTAACCCCAAGTAGGTTCGAGACCATCTTAATAGCGTCCGAGCGAGATTCCTCCGTGTACCTCGCAAAGTTCTCCACTGCCACAACTTTGCCCGTCACAGGAATCTTCAGGAGGAAGCTCACATCCTCTAATGAGATAGACATTTCACCAAAAGGTAGGTGAAATGTGTTCGTCTCGGCTGCCACCGCTCCACAAATGCAGAGATCACCTCCTTGTTGGCCTTGCGGTATGAGCGGTCTATCAGCGTATTCAACCCGGAATGCTGAATAATCCTCTGAAGTCCCACAGTGTCCGGGTGGCACGACTATAAATCTCATTCTTGCATCTGAGCTCCGTGATTGATACACTTGAGAACGGGACGCTCCTGCAACAAATAAATACATCTCGTCATTTTGTGAAAACCATGAGTATTACGTTACTCCGTTCAATGAAATTGAAATTACCTCATTCCTCCAAATCGCTAAAGCGACATGATCCTTGAAGCTCTTCAACAACGCCCCGTCTATAGGACCACCGGGGAATGGAACACGCGCTTCAACGGGCACTTCTGGCTCTCCTTCATTATGGCCGGCTCCACCAGTACTACTCCCGCTCACATTACGATCAGTTTCTGTCGTGTTCCCCGGCTCTGAAGAGTCACTGCTACTCGACTCCGATGCATTCCCCTCCTCTCCCCCTCAGGCAACCACAAGATCCTCATGTCGCCCAACATCGATGTTCGAACCCTCATCGTGCAATTGTAACCTTTCACGATTACCATCTACCTTCGCCTTTCCCTTAACATCCTCATTCTCCTTCTCTTTCTCTTTTCGGTACGATGCTGTCGTGGGTCTCCGGCCACCTCGCCCCGGTTAGGCCTCGGCACCTCAATACCAGCCTCCTCCCTAGTCACTGGTACCTTCGGACGAGCCATACCTAAAAAAATTACAACATATAAGCGCATGGAACAGAACCCAACAAAAATTTACAAAAAAATATGTTCAGATTCATCCATTTCTGATGTCTCAGTCAAGCAGGTTCGTCAAACAACCTATATTTTCGGTCACCCTTGACCGACAAGGAGTCCGACATATCAGAAGTGTACAACCGAGTCCAATGATAAGTTCTCGATTGTGCACCACCGAGATGGGTCGACCATTTCAATTCGCCTTGATCTCGGCCAATCACGCCCGAGCCTACTCTAACACGCTCGCTAGTGTACAACAGAAAGTATGAGCACATTCTCGGTTGTACACCACCGACACCACATTACCTACCACTAATTCTAGCTCTCGTCATGTCTCGACCGAGAGAACTAGAGTACTCTCGGCCATGCGTAACCGAGACACTGTGAACTCTTCCGGCCTTTGTGGCCGAGACTTCGAGTTCTAAAAAATGTAGCTTCTCTCTCAACCATGCGAGGCCGAGACAGTTAGCATAGTCTCTGGCCTGTGTGGCCGAGAACCGCGAATTCCCATTTCTTTAACTATTGAACACACCACCACACACACATTACAACTACTCTACCAAATGTAACTTAATTACACTAAAAACGTACCTTCAAACGAGCGATTTCGCTCAAATAATGTGTGTTCGACGATCTTCAATCTAACCCTAACTTGGAGACGAAATCGGCTCACACAACGACCCTACGAACTGCAAAAAATTCGTAAACCGAAGGAGAAACATAAGGCGAGACACGGGAAACACGATTTCGAAGATTCCTTTCACTGGTAAGGTCAAACCAAATGGGTTCTTGCACAACAGTTCGGTGAAGGTGGTGGTGGGGTGCTCAGGGATTTCCACGAGGGGTATTTTGGGTATTTCGGGTCTAATTTTTGGGAGCCCAGGTAAATCGATTTGTGCCCACATTAATTGGGTGCCCTCATTAATAGGTGGGGTGCCCTTAGCGGCCCTTTTTTTTTTTTGGTCTACAAAAGTTGTCAATCAATTTGTTGCCAATGGATTTATTCATGCATGGGCCCAAAGCCTAACAATCACTGGGTAAGAAGCCTAAAAATCAATTGGGCCATTGAGCCCAATACTTTTGAATGAGTTGGGCTTTAAGAAGGGTTTCTAAGCTAATCATGACCCCAGCCCATTTCAACCCACTCAATAAACAACTCTAATTGCAGGTACTTAATTTCTTAGAACAATTCCACCAATTATAGTATGGTTTCTAGTTTCCATATTAAAATGTTTTAACGATTTTTAAATTTTATACGATATACTTACTGTATCTCTTTTTAAAAGAAAAATATTCAGTAATCACATAGAGAGATATTTTTTCCGTTTCATGCGAGAAATAATGACTTAGAATTAAAAACAAGTCATGAATCATTTCAAATATATACATATATTTTCTAATTGGTAACTTATCCCACTCCACTTCCTTTATCTAGACGTCTCATTTAAGCCCAATCGATTTTCCAAACAAAGCGCCAAACAATTAATAGAGGGGACACATGGTTTCAAAGTGGAAAAAATTGCATATAATAATCCCAAAAATTACGCCAAAGGAGACAAGTTTATTAGTTTGCAACTTGCAAGCAAAGCCATTGTCATTTAAACACAGCAGACAAGGCAAGCAAAATTTTCAATTTCTTATAACCACGCAAATTTTAAATCAAAACCAAACTAATAAACCACTTTATACTCACCAACTATTACCTATGTGTCCTATGATTAATGGTTGCCTCTAGCTAGCTATTTGTCGCTTACTTTAGTCTTTACAACAAGGTTTGACCAGAATGTTTTAATTTTTCAAACCATATCGCACGAACGAGGTGTGGGATGTAATTGTAGCAACTCAAACTTAAAATATTGATTGAGGTATATAGTCCTCCGACTACATTAGAGTGTTGGAGATGGTGCTCCCGATCATCTCTATGAGACTAATTAGACTCTGATTAAAAAGGGTTGAAGCAATTTGAAAACTCATAGATCTTACAAAAAAAAAAAAAAAAAAACAAATCGACGTATTTATGCATAATAAATCCCGCAGAGGTAATTTAGACGCCACATTATTCACAATAAAAAGAAAGAAAGCAAATATAGACACCAATGTATATATTTTAAAAAAGAAACCACTTTATTAATTAACCGAATTTTATATAATCACATAACCCAAACACAGACGTGAAAGTATGAAACAACTCCACCATATTTTAAAAACGCTAATTTCACCCCAAACATCACTTCTTCCACCCCGACTCATACACACACATGCATGCATGCATCCAAGTAACAACTTCTCAATCCCAAATTGGGCGAAACGAAGTGAGGCGGATGAACTTCTCCGATGGTTTCTCCCACACTATGGCCTCGTACTTCTTCGCCGCGACGCCGCCGCCGACACCGCCCGTGGCCTCCAAAGTGATCCTGTAGTTGATCCCGGACACCACCTGGGGCTGGGTCTCGGCCTTCACCACCCCAACGAACTTCAGATCGGTGTGGGCCTCCTTGTTGTGGGCCTCCACCGCGAACTTCCCTATCTCCACCACGTGTGCGTCCTTCGGGTCCGCTGGGGCCCACCCACCCGTCCGAGCCCCATCTACAACGACGCTAGCAACGCCTACGACAACGAAGAGGAGAAACAACGACGCCACTGATTGAGATCTCATGTTTTTGAAACTAATTGACTCTTTCAATTTCTTTGATGGGGTTGGGTGTGTGATAGTGGTGTGTATTTATAGGTCGGGGGGTGTGGATTCTCTGTGTGGCGGTTTTATTGTAGGGACACGTGGGCGAGTGTGTGACGGGTAGACATGAAATGGGTCCCTTGAGAAGTGCTAGTAGTTAATATTGAGATTTTTTTTTATTTCTTTCCAAGGTTATGTGTGGTTAATTTTGTATTTTTGGGGTGACAAATTAATTTTTGTTTTGTTTATGAATGGATATTTACAGTTGGATGGTGATATACAAGTTATTAATTGTGAGATCTTTAAGATTTACTCAATTAATGCGCGCCAAATTAAGTAAGGGCAGTGCTTTGTTCATCCCACAAAAGTGAAAGGCCGGGCAAGCCACATGATAAGTGCAATCCTTAATTTAATAAGGGAATCTCCAAAGAAAATGGGTATTCTCCAAATTATCCATACTTATGAGGGCATCCAGCCCACAACCAATTCAAAAATTGTTCCCTCCTCCCAATCGACGAAACCCTCACCCAAACCCTCAAGTCGAATCAGTTTCTCGTTGATTTCCCACAATATAACAATCACTAGGTAAGAAGCCTAAAAATCAATTGGGCCATTGAGCCCAATACTTTTGAATGAGTTGGGCTTTAAGAAGGGTTTTAAGCTAATCATGACCCAAGCCCATTTCAACCCACTCAATAAACAACTCTAAGTGCAGGTACTTAATTTCTTAGAACGATTCCACCAATTATAGTATGGTTTCTAGTTTCCATATTAAAATGTTTTAACGATTTTTAAATTTTATACGATATACTTACTGTATCTCTTTTTAAAATAAAAATATTCAGTAATCACATAAAGTGATATTTTTTTCGTTTCATGCGAGAAATAATGACTTAGAATTAAAAACAAGTCATGAATCATTTCAAATATATACATATATTTTCCAATTGGTAACATATCCCACTCCACTTTCTTTATCTAGACGTCTCATTTAAGCCCAATCGATTTTCCAAACAAAGCGCCAAACAATTAATAGAGGGGACACATGGTTTCAAAGTGGAAAAAATTGCATATAATAATCCCAAAAATTACGTCAAAGGAGACAAGTTTATTAGTTTGCAACTTGCAAGCAAAATTGCATATAATAATCCCAAAAATTACGCCAACTATTACCTATGTGTCCTATGATTAATGGTTGCCTCTAGCTAGCTATTTGTCGCTTGCTTTAGTCTTTACAACAAGGTTTGACCAGAATGTTTTAATTTTTCAAACCATATCGCACGAACGAGGTGTGGGATGTAATTGCAGCAACTCAAACTTAAAATATTGATTGAGGTATATAGTCCTCCGACTACATTAGAGTGTTAGAGATGGTGCTCCCGATCATCTCTATGAGACTAATTAGACTCTGATTAAAAGGGGTTGAAGCAATTTGAAAACTTATAGATCTTACAAAAAAAAAAAAAAACATATCGACGTATTTATGCATAATAAATCCCGCAGAGGTAATTTAGACGTCACATTATTCACAATAAAAAGAAAGAAAGCAAATATAGACACCAATGTATATATTTTAAAAAAGAAACCACTTTATTAATTAACCGAATTATATATAATCACATAACCCAAACACAGACGTGAAAGTATGAAACAACTCCACCATATTTTAAAAAAGCTAATTTCACCCCAAACATCACTTCTTCCACCCCGACTCACACACACATGAATGCATGCATGCATGCAAGTAACAACTTCTCAATCCCAAATTTGGCGAAACGAAGTGAGGCGGATGAACTTCTCCGATGGTTTCTCCCACACTATGGCCTCGTACTTCTTCGCCGCGACGCCGCCGCCGACACCGCCCGTGGCCTCCAAAGTGATCCTGTAGTTGATCCCGGACACCACCTGGGGCTGGGTCTCGGCCTTCACCACCCCAACGAACTTCAGATCGGTGTGGGCCTCCTTGTTGTGGGCCTCCACCGCGAACTTCCCTATCTCCACCACGTGTGCGTCCTTCGGGTCCCCTGGGGCCCACCCACCCGTCAGGGCCCCATCTACAACGACGCTAGCAACGCCTACGACAACGAAGAGGAGAAACAACGATGCCACTGATTGAGATCTCATGTTTTTGAAACTAATTGACTCTCTCAATTTCTTTGATGGGGTTGGGTGTGTGATAGTGATGTGTATTTATAGGTCGGTGGGTGTGGATTCTCTGTGTGGCGATTTTATTATAGGGACACGTGGGCGAGTGTGCGACGGGTAGACAGGAAATGGGTCCCTTGAGAAGTGCTAGTAGTTAATATTGAGATTTTTTTTTATTTCTTTCCATGGTTATGTGTGGTTAATTTTGTATTTTGGGGGTGACAAATTAATTTTTGTTTTGTTTATGAATGGATATTTGATTGGATGGTGATATACAAGTTATTAATTGTGAGATCTTTAAGATTTACTCAATTAATGCGCGTCAAATTAAGTAAGGGCAGTGCTTTGTTCATCCCACAAAAGTGAAAAGGCCGGGCAAGCCACGTGATAAGTGCAATCCTTAATTTAATAAGGGAATCTCCAAAGAAAATGGGTATTCTCCAAATTATCCATACTTAGGAGGGCATCCAGCCCACAACCAATTCAAAAATTGTTCCCTCCTCCCAATCGACGAAACCCTCACCCAAACCCTCAAGTCGAATCAGTTTCTCGTTGATTTCCCACAATATAACAATCATTGGGTAAGAAGCCTAAAAATCAATTGGGCCATTGAGCCCAATACTTTTGAATGAGTTGGGCTTTAAGAAGGGTTTCTAAGCTAATCATGACCCAAGCCCATTTAAACCCACTCAATAAACAACTCTAATTGCAGGTACTTAATTTTTTAGAACGATTCCAACAATTATAGTATGGTTTCTAGTTTCCATATTAAAATGTTTTAACGATTTTTAAATTTTATACGATATACTTATTGTATCTCTTTTTAAAAGAAAAATATTCAGTAATCGCATAGAGAGATATTTTTTCCGTTTCATGCGAGAAATAATGACTTAGAATTAAAAACAAGTCATGAATCTTTTCAAATATATACATATATTTTCTAATTGGTAACTTATCCCACTCCACTTCCTTTATCCAGACGTCTCATTTAAGCCCAATCGATTTTCCAAACAAAGCGCCAAACATTTAATAGAGGGGACACATGGCTTCAAAGTGGAAAAAAGTTGCATATAATAATCCCAAAAATTACGCCAAAGGAGACAAGTTTATTAGTTTGCAACTTGCAAGCAAAGCCATTGTCATTTAAACACAGCAAACAAGGCAAGCAAAATTTTCAAGTTCTTATAACCACGCAAATTTTAAATCAAAACCAAACTAATAAACCACTTTATACTCACCAACTATTACCTATGTGTCCTATGATTAATGGTTGCCTCTAGCTAGCTATTTGTCGCTTGCTTTAGTCTTTACAACAAGGTTTGAACAGAATGTTTTAATTTTTCAAACCATATCGCACGAACGAGGTGTGGGATGTAATTGTAGCAACTCAAACTTAAAATATTGATTGAGGTATATAGTCCTCCGACTAAATTAGAGTGTTGGAGATGGTGCTCCCGTCTATGAGACTAATTAGACTCTGATTAAAAGGGGTTGAAGCAATTTGAAAACTTATAGATCTTACAAAAAAAAAAAAAAAACATATCGACGTATTTATGCATAATAAATCCCGTAGAGGTAATTTAGACGCCACATTATTCACAATAAAAAGAAAGAAAGCAAATATAGACACCAATGTGTATATTTTAAAAAAGAAACCACTTTATTAATTAATCGAATTATATATAATCACATAACCCAAACACAGACGTGAAAGTATGAAACAACTCCACCATATTTTAAAAACGCTAAGTTCACCCCAAACATCACTTCTTCCACCCCGACTCACACACACACATGCATGCATGCAAGTAACAACTTCTCAATCCCAAATTGGGCGAAACGAAGTGAGGCGGATGAACTTCTCCGATGGTTTCTCCCACACTATGGCCTCGTACTTCTTCGCCGCTACGCCGCCGCCGACACCGCCCGTGGCCTCCAAAGTGATCCTGTAGTTGATCCCGGACACCACCTGGGGCTGGGTCTCGGCCTTCACCACCCCAACGAACTTCAGATCGGTGTGGGCCTCCTTGTTGTGGGCCTCCACCGCGAACTTCCCTATCTCCACCACGTGTGCGTCCTTCGGGTCCGCTGGGGCCCACCCACCCGTCCGAGCCCCATCTACAACGACGCTAGCAACGCCTACGACAACGAAGAGGAGAAACAACGACGCCACTGATTGAGATCTCATGTTTTTGAAACTAATTGACTCTTTCAATTTCTTTGATGGGGTTGGGTGTGTGATAGTGGTGTGTATTTATAGGTCGGGGGGTGTGGATTCTCTGTGTGGCGGTTTTATTGTAGGGACACGTGGGCGAGTGTGCGACGGGTAGACAGGAAATGGGTCCCTTGAGAAGTGCTAGTAGTTAATATTGAGATTTTTTTTTATTTCTTTCCATGGTTATGTGTGGTTAATTTTGTATTTTTGGGGGTGACAAATTAATTTTTGTTTTGTTTATGAATGGATATTTACAGTTGCATGGTGATATACATGTTATTAATTGTGAGATCTTTAAGATTTACTCAATTAATGCGCGCCAAATTAAGTAAGGGCAGTGCTTTGTTCATCCCACAAAAGTGAAAGGGCCGGGCAAGCCACGTGATAAGTGCAATCCATAATTTAATAAGGGAATCTCCAAAGAAAATGGGTATTCTCCAAATTATCCATACTTAGGAGGGCATCCAGCCCACAACCAATTCAAAAATTGTTCCCTCCTCCCAATCGACGAAACCCTCACCCAAGCCCTCAAGTCGAATCAGTTTCTCGTTGATTTCCCGCAATCTAACAATCACTGGGTAAGAAGCCTAAAAATCAATTGGGCCATTGAGCCCAATACTTTTGAATGAGTTGGGCTTTAAGAAGGGTTTCTAAGCTAATCATGACCCCAACCCATTTCAACCCACTCAATAAACAGCTCTAATTGCTGGTACTTAATTTCTTAGAACAATTCCACCAATTTTAGTATGGTTTCTAGTTTCCATATTAAAATGTTTTAACGATTTTTAAATTTTATACGATATACTTACTGTATCTCTTTTTAAAAGAAAAATATTCAATAATCACATAGAGAGATATTTTTTTCCGTTTCATGCGAGAAATAATGACTTAGAATTAAAAACAAGTCATGAATCATTTCAAATATATACATATATTTTCTAATTGGTAACTTATCCCACTCAATTCCTTTATCTAGACGTCTCATTTAAGCCCAATCGATTTTCCAAACAAAGCGCCAAACAATTAATAGAGGGGACACATGGCTTCAAAGTGGAAGAAAATTGCATATAATAATCCCAAAAATTACGCCAAAGGAGACAAGTTTATTAGTTTGCAACTTGCATGCAAAGACATTGTCATTTAAACATAGCAGACAAGGCAAGCGAAAGTTTCAATTTCTTATAACCACGCAAATTTCAAATCAAAACCAAACTAATAAACCACTTTATACTCACCAACTATTACCTATGTGTCCTATGATTAATGGTTGCCTCTAGCTAGCTATTTGTCGCTTGCTTTAGTCTTTACAACAAGGTTTGACCATAATGTTTTAATTTTTCAAACCATATCGCACGAACAAGGTGTGGGATGTAATTGTAGCAACTCAAACTTAAAATATTGATTGAGGTATATAGTCCTCCGACTACATTAGAGTGTTGGAGATGGTGCTCCCGATCATCTCTATGAGACTAATTAGACTCTGATTAAAAGGGGTTGAAGCAATTAGAAAACTCATAGATCTTACAAAAAAAAAAAAAACATATCCACTTATTTATGCATAATAAATCCCGCAGAGGTAATTTAGACGCCACATTATTCACAATAAAAAGAAAGAAAGCAAATATGTCACGCCCAATAATTAATGCACGTTTAATTCGTTAATTAGGACACAATGACCCGTGACGTGGGACCCGCAATGCGATACGTGTCATTACCGAGGCACGGTGGGTGAGGTAAATGTTATATTTGTTGTGTTGTTTGCCTAGTGTATTGTATATGTGTAGACTACTAAGTCATTTACGGGTATGCAGATACCGAGACGAGCGGGGACGCGCCTCGAGTTGCGTGTCGACGTGGGCCCGAGGTAGCAGCTCGTGGGGTAAGTAGAATTTATTCAATTATAGAAAAAAAATGTGTAGAAGTGAGTGGTGGTGGTGAGGCCACATCACCTCACTTATACATACACCATATATATATACATGTCACTTTGTTCTCAAAAAAAAAAAGACAAAACGTAAACAGTGAGGCGGTGGGGAGAGGTAGATATTTTTTGGTTTTGCCTTGAGATTCGTGTTGCACGAATCTCGAGGACATCAAATACTTAACCCCCATCTTATCCATTCTCATCCATTCGTAAAAAAAAAACGCAGAGACCGAGAGAGAAGAAGAGAGAACGAAAGGAGGAAGAAGAAAGTGAGAGACCGGGAGAAAGAGAGAGCACCGAGAGCTCGAGGAAGGTGAGTTGATCTCGCGTTGTTGTTGCTACTGTTGTTGTTGTTGTTGCTTTCGGTGTGGTGGCCATGGAAGCTGAACCTCCATGGCCGACCGAGAAAAATTGGGGGAGATGGCAAGGGGATTTCCCTTGCCATCAAAACCCATCGGGGTTGGAGTTGGGAGCCGACCCCAACACAAAAAAAAAAAAAAAAAAAATACAAACCCGAGCACTTCGCGTGCTCTGGAGAAGAAGACCCGCGGGTCGGGTCGCCCGAGTGGGTCGGGCCGACCCGAACCCGTGGGGGGATGGTCGGGTCAAACCGACCCGAGTCCAGCTGGATCGGGTCGGGTCGACCCGGACCAGGTTGGACCGGGTCGGGTTTGACCCGGACCCACCCATTTATATATATATATATAATATTTTATTATTTAATTAATTTAACAGCTTTTAATATATAATAAATTCCTGAAAATAGATAAAAATTATAAAAGATTTCAGAAAAATAGGAAAAAATATATTTTTGACCCAAATCAATAAAACTTCCATAGTTCTATAAAAAGTGAAGAATTCGGGAGTCGGTCGAGGCGTTATACCGGGGTTTTACCTCGAAAAACGTGAAATCGGCAAATTGGTCTCGAACTTAATTTCGATGATTTCGACCAACTTATAAATTGTGAATAAGTAATAATAACACTAAATTGATAATTTTCAAATGTTAGGACAATAGAGGAGCTATTACGGGGTTTGGGTGCGTACATCGACGCGACGGAAGCCGGATAGCTTAGGAATTGCTGTGTGTATGTAAGTAAACTGATTTGAGACATTTATTTACATTTCATTCCATTTATTTATTTCTTCTCAGTTATTTGAACTGAATTGCCTTTGAAATCCATATGCTATGACTTGTTCAGTTGCTCATTTTATGATGTTCATAGCATACTCTGTTTTGTATATCATTGATTCTAATTCCTATACTTTGTCATATTGATTGTTGTGTGTGAGTCAGTGATATAGCATGCTATTAGGATAGTTTGTATACTTTGACTCAAATCCTTTGTGCAGTGATATGCTATTACATCTCTTGGATTCCAATACTGCGTCGTTTTTGAATATGAAAGTGGTTCTTGTGGTTAGGGTCATTTGATGATAGAAATTCCGCTTTCATACGAGGGTCACTAGACTTGTCGGGATGTTAGGAAATTTCTCCACTACCTTGCATGACACACGAGGTAACGTGCCTCGAACGGGGTAACCGGACCTCGGGGTTTGTTGGCGCAAGAATAACTTGGTTGAACATGACGAGTTTTAAAACTCGGGTATGTTAGCAAGTATACATTCCGGTGACGACTAATTCACTTGGAATAGAAAAGGCGTAATCGTAAGTACGACCTTTTGAATTATGATAAAGAGCTCAATTTGAGATGAAATGATATAGAGCAGAGCTCAAATTGTAGTGGACAGGCTGATGTGATGAAGATCGCGGCCGACCGACCCTAATCCATTACTACTTAGCCTTGAGTTAGTTTCATATGTGATTAACTCAAGTATCTCTTTGCATGACGTTTCTTTCAGCATAAGTTTCTATTTAAATTATGCAATTTGATACTTGTTGCTTATTTGGGAATGTGGATCGATGTCTCTCAGTATTACTTAAATATATTCATGCACTCACCGTCTAGTTTGTGACGGTGGTGCGCAGATCAACCGAGTAAGCAGCGACCGGGCAAAGAGAAGATTGGTGACTACCTCTGAGCCGGTGGAGGACTGCTACGACATACTTTTGTACGTGTTGTATGCTTTTGTATAACATTTTTATGTACATGTTAGTTTGCCTTTTGGGTTGAGTGATAGGAATATAGGACTAGACACATGTTATATATATCACCATTTTCGTTTATATATGCATGTGACATTTATTTCCTGGTTTTTCCACAATAGGTTAGGCCTTAGGATTTCATTTCCACTAGTAATTTAATAAGACTTCCGCTGAATAACTTGTTAGAAAAAAAATTAACTCTGATTTATAGACAACCATAGGTTAGTCACTAGAACAATTAAGTTAACTATATGTGGTATCATAAATGGTAGGCATTTAGGTATTTAAATAAGGCTGACTAGTTCCTAGTTAGGTCCTATAGGGGAGATTATGATTTAATTAGGGATTAGGCCGGGCGGTGCCTTTATTTGTAGTTGGGGCCGTCACAGTTGGTATCAGAGCCTAGTTGTGATAATCTCATGGCTTAAGACTTTGTGATACCAACATCACAGTTGGTATCAGAGCCTAGTTGTGATAAGCTCATGGCTTAAGACTTTGTGATACCAACATCACAGTTGGTATCGGAGACATGGGTTAGAGATCGCAATGGTTTAAGGCCATATGATACCACCACATGTGGTATTAGAGCCCAAGGTTTATAAAGCTTGGCTTACTTATATGGTGTCAGGCTATATGATACTAATACAGTTAGTATCCGCGCTATGGTTTGAGAAAACATTGCTCTAAGATTGTAGAATATGGAGTTTCTACAATACGATACCACAACTACAATATGTAGTGAACGGCCTACCTTGTTCAGCTAGAAATAACAAAAAAAAATGTAAAAGCTGTAGAAGTTAGAAAACCTTAGTTAGACGTGGAAAACCAGATGAACCTCGCCTAGAAACTATTAGTTGGGAAGTGAGTGAAAGTGAGTTGGGGATGTAATATATTAATATACATGTTAGTTTTGGTATATGTATATATGCGTTATTTACGTAGTAGTTGATTCGCGTTCGTTCTCCATTTGAAGTCGGAGATGGCGGATTCACGCGATAGAGATGATGCCGGTGCGAGCGGTAGCAAGCCTTCGATACCATCAGCAGAGGATTTCCAGAGGCTTTCAGATCGAGTAGCTGCTCAGGGTCAACAATGGCGGATTTCATTGCACTGGTGTCTTCCCACCTTGCCCTACCAAAGACACCGGCTCGGACTGCGGGACCTACAACGACTCTCGTACCGATCGTACGATAGACTGCGACACCGATGATAGCAACTACAGCAGTGGAGACGGTGCCGACACCATCATCCACACCCCCATCAGCTAGTTTGATATCGGTAGTTCAGCTAGTGAAAGATTTCATCAGACTGAAACCGATATATTTCAACGGTTAGAGAGATTTTGAGAAGGTCGAGAAGTGGGTTTTATCGCAGGAGAAGTTACATAGAGTCTTGCAGTTGATGATAGACTCGGAGCGGAGATCTCGTCGTACACTTTATAGCGAGATGTCGACTTGTGGTGGCGTGCGACGATAGCTGCTGAGGAGAGTTCGAGTCTTGGGATGCTTTCAAGACTAAGTTCTATCAGCAATACTTCCCACCTGCGGTGATGAAGCGGTTGAGGAAGGAGTTCATGAACTTGAGATAGGGAGCTGATGAGACGGTGATGAACTATCGAGACAGATACGGCTATTTGAGGCAGTTTGCCGGAGATCTTGTGAAGGAGGACGCCGATGATGTGTTTTATTTTGGCGACGGATTGAGGCCGGATATTGGATTTTATGTGATCAGTTCAGGTGCGAAGACACTATGAGAGATTTTCGAGCGTGTACTTGCTCACGAGACTTATTATATGAGCCGAGTGGCTGACGAGACACCCTTAGTACCTACGATGACACTTGATCAGATGACAGAGTATGAGCGAAGGAGACAGAAAGGTAAAGGACCGAGGAGATGGGATAGAGGTGTTCAAGAGGCAATTGTGCCTTATGTAGGATCTCCTACACTTTTGCAGACTATTGCGAGTAGACCACCCGTACCACCACCAATCAGACTGCATTGTCGGCTCTACTACGTCTACTTTACCCGCTTTACCAGACACCGCCACGCGTAGCGGCATGGTGGTAGAGGTAGAAGTAGAGGTAGAGGACGAGGACGAGACAGTTCCAGACCAGGGCAGAGACATGGATCTGCACAGGCCCAGGATCGGACACATGTTCAGTCGAGAGCAGTCACTTGTTATCGATGTGGTCAGGAAGGACAAGTGATTCGAGATTGTCCACGACCGGCGACAATGATCCACCACCGTGCGTCGAGAGGTCGTTCATACGATTACATCATCACGCACTGACGCCGACGACGAAATAATTGAGGGCATGAACTCATTTATGGTTATTTCCATGTTTTGTTTGATACGGGTTCTACCGTTTCTTTCATTTCTGGTCACATGGTAAGCATGTTAGGGTTAAAATCAGTTAGTGTTGGAGTCCATTTAAGTACGGCAGCTGGAGATAAAGTATATCCAAATGCACTAGTTGAGAAATGCGCAGTAGAGATCGACGGAGTCGAGTTGTCTGCAGATTTCAGAGTTCTTGAATTTCTAGAATTCGATGCGTTGCTAAGGATGGATTGGCTAGCATCATATCATGCTCATATCGCATGTTTTGCAAAAATAGTGATATTTGAGATTCTAAGGAGTCCAGTGTTCGTGTATAGTGGTAGTACACCGAGAGCCGAGAGCACTCGAGGTCGACTTGTGAATAGTGGAGATGGAGACTTTGATATCGTTATATATCGTTGCGAGAGAGTCATGAACCGAAACTTGAAGAGATTTAGAGTTTTTACGGGGTTAGCGAGGCTATTACAGAAGGTTCGTGAATGATTTTTGAAGATCGCTTCACCAATGACCAAGTTGACCCGAGAAAGACGTGAAGTTTCGGTGGATTAGAGGAATGCGATGAGTCATTTACTCAATCGAAGAACTTGTTGACTATTGCACCGGTGTTGATATTGTCGAGAGGTTGGAAAAGGTTTCGTGGTATATGCATATGCTTCTCATATGGGTTTAGGTTGTGTGTTGATGTAAGAGAAAGACACGGTGGCATATGCTTCGAGACGGTTGAAGACACATGAGAAGAACTACTCAACGCATGACTTAGAGTTGGCGACGGTAGTGTTTGCTTTGAAGATATGGAGACATTATCTATATGGAGAGAAAATTCACTTTATACGACCATAATAGTTTGAAATATCTCTTCACGAGAGAGAAAGTCGAATATGAAACAACGAGATAGTTAGAGTTTTTGAAAGACTATGACTTTTCTCTCGGAATATCATCCGGGAAAAGCAAATATCATATCGATGCGCTAAGTAGGATTCGATTGGAAAATGCCGAGACTATTCGATGTCATATGACACACGAGTATGGTTTACTCGAGGCGGCGGCGAGGCTTAGTCGATCGAGATATTGCTAATGACACAAAGGTGCGATTTGTGCTCAAGTGCTCGACTCGCGAGAGTGTCGAGGATCGAAAGGCGACAATGTATCGAGATTCGGTGAGTTAGCGCAGAGTTTCGAATGCGGGATTGTGGATACAACCGACGGATGTGTCTCGATTTTGAGCAGACTATGGAGGTGAGATTCTTCGAGAGATTTCATCGATTCACGATTCAACCGTTCATCAAGGAAGAACCAAAATGTATCATGATATGAAAAGATATTTTTGGTGGCTTAGGATGAAAGCGGAAATATCATAATATATCAGAAACTGTGGAATTTGCCAGCAGGTGAAGGCAGAGCATCATTGACCTGGAGGATTACTAAAGTCGCTTCCCATTCCACGATGGAAGTGGGAAGACATAGCTATGGATTTCGTTCGAGGACGTCGAGGACTATTCATCGATATGATTCCATCGGGTGATTGTGGACAGATTGACGAAATCGCCCATTTCATACCGATTGCAACTCATTACACATTTGACCAGCTGAGTGTATTGTTCGAGAGAGAGATTATCAGGCAACATGGAGTACCTTTGACTATTACGTTAGATAGATATGCTATGTATACGTCGGGATGTGGTGGAGTATGCGGGAGCAATATGGTACACGTTACTGGTTTAGCACAACTTTTCATCCTCGGGATCGATGGACGGACGAGAGGTTGATTCAAACTCTCGAAAATATGCTCGGGGCGTGTGTATTTGAGTTTGGCGGATCGTGAGAAGAGTATTTACCGTTGTGTGAATTTGCATACAACAACAATTATCAGGCGAACATTGAAATGGCGCCATTTGAGGCGTTATATGGCATATCGTGTCGCTCACCATCTTGTTGGGCTAAGTCAGAAGACCGAAACTTGTTAGGGCCTGAAATTGTTGTCGATCACACAGAAAAGGTAAGATAGATTCGCCAGAAACTTAAGGGAGCCTACGAGAGGCAAAAGAAGTATGCAGACATGTATCGCAGCGATCTCACGTACGATGAGGGAGCTTTAGTTTATCTAAAGGTTTCTCCTAGTAAGGGTCATCATCGATTTGATTTGAAAGGCAAATTAGCACCGAGATTCATCGGGCCTTTCAAGATCAAGAAACGAGTTGGAAAGGTTACTTATGAGTTAGAGTTGCCTCCACAGATGTCGGGTATTCATCCGATGTTTGATATTTTGATGCTTCGACTAGCTAAGTCAAAAGCAAACGAAAGACCGACTGTGGATTTGCGTCACATTGATTTGAGTGAAGATATCTCATATGAAGAGCAACCCGTTCAAATTTTTGATCAAAAAGTACAACAGTTAAGAAACAAGTCTATCCCGAAGGTGTTAGTCAAGTGACAGTTTTATGGAAATTCAGAACTCACTTGGGAACGGGAAGACTATATGCGAGAGATTTTCGTACCTCTTCGAGTCAGGTATATTTTAAAATTCGTTTAGTTTAAGTTCGAGGACGAACTTCTTATTAGTTGGGAAGTATTGTCACGGCCCAATAATTAATGCACGTTTAATTCGTTAATTAGGACACAATGACCGTGACGTGGGACCCGCAGTGCGATACGTGTCACTACCGAGGCACGGGGGCCGAGGTAAATGTTATATTTGTTGTGTTGTTTGCCTAGTGTATTGTATATGTGTAGACTACTAAGTCATTTACGGGTATGCAGATACCGAGACGAGCGGGGACGCGCATCGAGTTGCGTGTCGATGTGGGCCCGAGGTAGCAGCTCGTGGGGTAAGTAGAATTTATTCAATTATAGAAAAATAAATGTGTAGAAGTGAGTGGTGGTGGTGAGGCCACATCACCTCACTTATACATACACCACATATATATATATATATATATACATGTCACTTTGTTCTCAAAAAAAAAAAAAAAAAAAAAAAAAAAAAAAAAAAAGACAAAAAGTAAACAGTGAGGCGGTGGGGAGAGGTAGATATTTTTTGGTTTCGCCTTGAGATTCGTGTTGCACGAATCTCGAAGACATCAAATACTTAACCCCCATCTTATCCATTCTCATCCATTCGTTAAAAAAAAAAAACGTAGAGACTGAGAGAGAAGAATAGAGAACGAAAGGAGGAAGAAGAAAGTGAGAGACCGGGAGAAAGAGAGAGCACCGAGAGCTCGAGGAAGGTGAGTTGATCTCGCGTCGTTGTTGCTACTTGTCGTTGTTGTTGTTGTTGTTGTTGCTTTCGGTGTGGCGGCCATGGAAGCCGAACCTCCATGGCCGACCGAGAAAAATTGGGGGAGATAGCAAGGGGATCTCCCTTGCCAAAAAAACCCATTGGGGTTGGAGTTGGGAGCCAACCCCAACACAAAAAAAGAAAGAAAAAAAATACAAACCAGAGCACTTGCGTGCTCTAGAGAAGAAGACCCGCGGGTCGGGTCGCCGAGTGGGTTGGCCGACCCGAACCGTGGGGGGGATGATCGGGTCAAACCGACCCGAGTCCACTGGGACCGGGTCGGGTCGACCCGGATCCGGTTGGACCGGGTCGGGATTGACCCGGACCCACCCATTAATATATATATATATATATATATATATATTATTTAATTTAATTAATTAATAGCTTTTAATATATAATAAATTTCGAAAATAGAAAAAATTATAGAAAATTTCGGGAGAAAAAAATAGGAAAAAATATATTTTTGACCCAAATCAATAAAACTTCCATAGTTCTATAAAAAGTGAAGAATTCGGGAGTCGGTCGAGGCGTTATACCGGGGTTTTACCTCGAAAAACGTGAAATCGGCAAATTGGTCTCGAACTTAATTTCGACTGATTTCGACCAACTTATAAATTGTGAATAAGTAATAATAACACTAAATTGATAAATTTTTAAATGTTAGGACAATAGAGGAGCTATTACGGGGTTTGGGTACGTACATCGACGCGACGGAAGGCGGATAGCTTAGGAATTGCCGTGTGTATGTAAGTAAACTGATTTGAGACATTTATTTACATTTCATTCCATTTATTTATTTCTTCTCAGTTATTTGAACTGAATTGCCTTTGAAATCCATATGCTATGACATGTTTCAGTTGTTCATTTTATGATGTTCATAGCATACTCTGTTTTGTATATCATTAATTCTAATTCCTATACTTTGTCATATTGATTGTTGTGTGTGAGTCGGTGATATAGCATGCTATTAGGATAGTTTGTATACTTTGACTCAAATCCTTTATGATGATATGCTATTACATCTCTTGGATTCCAATACTGCGTCGTTTTTGAATATGAAAGTGGTTCTTGTGGTTAGGGTCATTGGATGATAGAAATTCCGCTTTCATACGAGGGTCACTAGACTTGTCGGGATGTTAGGAAATTTCTCCACTACCTTGCATGACACACGAGGTAACGTGCCTCAAACGGGGTAACCGGACCTCCGGGTTTGTTGGCGCAAGAATAACTTGGTTGAACATGACGAGTTTTAAAACTCGGGTATGTTAGCAAGTATACATTTCGGTGACGACTAATTCACTTGGAATAGAAAAGGCGTAATTGTAAGTATGACCTTTTGAATTATGATAAAGAGCTCAATTTGAGATGAAATGATATAGAGCAGAGCTCAAATTGTAGTGGACAGGCTGATGTGATGAAGATCGGGGCCGACCGACCCTAATCCATTACTGCTTAGCCTTGAGTTAGTTTCATATTTGATTAACTCAAGTATCTCTATGCATGACGTTTCTTTCAGATAGTTTCTAGTTAAATTATGCAATTTGATACTTGTTGCTTATTTGGGAATGTGGATCGATGTCTCTCAGTATTACTTAAATATATTCATGCACTCACCGTCTAGTTTGTGACGGTGGTGCAGATCAACCGAGTAGAGACTGTGCAAAGAGAAGATTGGTGACTACCCTCGAGCGGTGGAGGACTGCTACGACATACTTTTGTACGTGTTGTATACTTTTGTATATCATTTTTATGTACATGTTAGTTTGCCTTTTGGGTTGAGTGATAGGAATATAGGACTAGACACGTGTTATATATATCACCATTTTCATTTATATATGCATGTGACATTTATTTCCTGGTTTTTCCACAATAGGTTAGGCCTTAGGATTTCATTTCCACTAGTAATTTAATAAGACTTCCGCTGAATAACTTGTTAGAAAAAAAAAAATTAACTTTGATTTGTAGACAACCACAGGTTAGTCACTATAACAATTAAGTTAACTATATGTGGTATCATAAATGGTAGGCATTTAGGTATTTAAATAAGGTTTACTAGTTCCTAGTTAGGTCCTATAGGGGAGATTATGATTTAATTAGGGATTAGGCCGGGCGGTGCCCTTATTTGTAGTTGGGGCCGTCACAGGCCCACCCACCCGTCCGAGCCCCATCTACAACGACGCTAGCAACGCCTACGACAACGAAGAGGAGAAACAATGACGCCACTGATTGAGATCTCATGTTTTTGAAACTAATTGACTCTCTCAATTTCTTTGACGGGGTTGGGTGTGTGATAGTGGTATGTATTTATAGGTCGGTGGGTGTGGATTCTCTGTGTGGCGGTTTTATTGTAGGGACACGTAGGCGAGTGTGCGACGGGTAGACAGGAAATGGGTCCCTTGAGAAGTGCTAGTAGTTAATATTGAGATTTTTTATTTATTTCTTTCCATGGTTATGAGTGGTTAATTTTGTATTTTTAGGGGTGACAAATTTTTGTTTTGTTTATGAATGGATATTTACAGTTGGATGGTGATATACAAGTTATTAATTGTGAGATCTTTAAGATTTACTCAATTAATGCGCGCCAAATTAAGTAAGGGCAGTGCTTTGTTCATCCCACAAAAGTGAAAGGGCCGGGCAAGCCACATGATAAGTGCAATCCATAATTTAATAAGGGAATCTCCAAAGAAAATGGGTATTCTCCAAATTATCCATACTTAGGAGGGCATCCAGCCCACAACCAATTCAAAAATTGTTCCCTCCTCCCAATCGACGAAACCCTCACCCAAACCCTCAAGTCGAATCAGTTTCTCGTTGATTTCCCACAATCTTTGCCTCCGCGTATCGATCTCTTCATCGAATTCGGTGCCCTTGATGTGAAGTTCGTCAGTTTGTCGAAAGGAAAAGAAGTTTGGTGATTGTTGGAGTTTCAACTTAGTGGAGTCTGATTGGTTCGAATGTGAGATTTAGTAGTATCAAATTTGGTCCCCCTTTAGTGAAGCTCGTCACCTTGTTGGAAGGAAGAGTGGTTGGTGATTGTTGGAGTTTCGGCCAAGTGGAGTTTGATTGATTTGAATGTGAGACTTATCAGTAGCAGTAGCAGCAGTGGTAGTAGTAGTAGTTGTTGTTGTTAAAATGGATAAATGACTTTATTGTTAACTGTATGTTGTCAATGCCTCACTCTGGTTCGGTCGTCCAAGGCCGAGACTCCAACACAAGGTTCGGTTGTTAATGACTGAACCTTTAAGGGAGTTTCAACATTGTGTGACCGAACGTATGAGTGAGGTTCAAATTGAAGTGACCAAACATTTGAGTAATGTTTGATAGAATCAATAAGAGTAGGGTGAGGTTCGGCTGTTGTACCGAACATCCGTCTATAAGTAGAGTGTTCGGGTTCACAAGACCGAACAATATCAATAGGTTCAATGTCCATCAACCGAATATTATGTGTATGTTCGGTTACCAACAACCAAACAATTGAAGTGCAACCGAACATACACATTGGTTCGGCCTCACAACCAGAAGGCGATTTCAAGATCTTTCATACAAAATACATCTAAAATAATGAGTACATAGCAAGATTTGTCGTGGCTATCATCTCGAGGGAGAACGGGTAAGGCACACATGCAACGATCGAGATACATGCCTTGTCACAATCCAATCATCTGCTTTTACTATGCATGTCAATAGGTCCCACTCACGATCCTAATTGGATAGATATTTGATTTGAAGCTTTCTTAGGTTGGTTATTGAATTTGGTCTTTTATTTTTCAGCCCCAAACAGTAGTTAATTATATAGCCTTTTAACATATTTATTCCTTCATATCAAAAACACTAAGTTTACCCCGCATATCAATTCTTCCATGCACCCCGATTCACACACACACTAGTAAATATATATAGTAACGACTTCTCAATTAATCCCACACTATGGCCTCGTACTTCTTCGCCGCGCCGCCGCCGCCGCCAGCCCCATCCGTGGCCTCCAGCGTCATCCTGTAGTTGTCCCCGAACACCACCTGGGTCTCGGCCTTGAGCACCCCAACGAGCTTGAGATCGGTGTGGGCTTGCTTCTTGTCAGCATCAACCGCGAACTTGGCCATCTCAACCACATGTGCACTCTTTGGTTCCACTGGGCATCAACAACAACAACACATGCACCTACAACAACGATGAGGTGAAAAAACAACTACAAATGATGAGATATATATATAAGTCGGTGGGGGTGGAAAATTAATTAATGCTCATGAAATCGTATTTGGGATTTGTTTTTTTTTTTTTTTGGTTCACCCCGAGTGACACCCTTATGACATGAACTGCGAGTCCTACGTAAAAATGTGATATGGCGTGAATGTGAGCCGTAATGCGCGCTTCGAGATACACACCGCGCGTGTTATGCACTAAAAACTATTTTGCGTACACTCATTTTTACGTGAGACCCGCCCGTCACGTCATAGGATGTCACTTAAGGTGTCATTAGAGATGTCATTCTAGCATTTTCCTTTTAGCATGGTGTTGGGTGCCAAATGAGTCACGGACTAATTCATGTTCGCAACTGCCTTTGTCGAGCTCACATAGAGATGCCTTCCCAATCTAATTTTTGCCATTCAACTATTCAAGACTGAGGATTAACTTGTTTTATTATACATGTAACACGTGTTAATTAATGGTTAATTTTATATTTTGTTTATGAAGGGGATGATATGATGATCTACAAATAATTTGTGAGAATCAATTGGATGGCCTAATAATTTGGTATGCGATGTAGAAGTAAAAAGTCATGAATTCAAATCTTGGTGGGTGCAAAAAAAGTATTGTCTCTAATTTATCAAAAAAACAAATTATTTGTGAGATCTTTAAGATTCATGACTCAATTAATGTGCATTTAATTAGGTAAAAAAAAGGAAAAAAATCGAACAAGTTGTCACAACAGAAAAAGGCGAAGGTGGGGTTGTGTGAGTTAAACACACGACTTCTATTTTGCGATTCCCCGATGTGACAAAATTGTTCGAGTCACTGGAGTATGCCCATGCCGATTACACCAGAGCCACGTGGGAATATTTAAGCTCGCTTTGACACTCACAAATGATATAAGAAAAAGTAAGAAAGAGGCTTCAAAAAAAAGGGTAAGGCTAATGACAATACCACGTCACAATAGAATGCACAACAGTTGATGTGACATGTGAACTTCACATCAAAACCCATAAAAAAGATGCAGTCAACACTTTATCTTGATGTGAGTCCACACACCATATCAGCTTTCGTGCGCTCTATCTCACGTAATGTTGTCATTCTAGCATTCCTTATTCTTTTATAAGAATACGACACCAACTCATTTTGCCCCTTTGAAACTTGACCCATGCCAAATCATTGAGCATGCAAGCCTATTATAAGTAGTCATGATGCATGCAAGCCTATTATAAGTAGTCAATATTCACAAACCATAGAGTACGTGAAGATGGCAATGAGTACTTCTCTTGTTCTTAGTGTTAGTTCTTGCACATTCATGCAACATCTATAGTGTTCATGCAAGAACAATGCCCACTACTGGTAAGTCTTTCGCATTTATATTTGAATAACAAATGGGTATATATATATATATATATATATATATATATATATATATATATATATATATTTGAACCAGATCTGATTGGTTTTTTTTTTTTCTAAGGTTTAAAAAACCAAAAAGGGAAATCGGGGGTTTTGAGAGAGTGAATAATAAAGCTAATCTAAATATCAACAAAATAAATAAAACAATGGAAATAAATTTGAAAACGATTAATAAAAACACCTAGGTCAAGACATACAAGTTCAGTACGATAAAAGATTGAGTTTGGTCGTCGATTTATGTAAAATATGAAAATCAAAATATCCTAGTGTAGCTATAGATCCGGTAACGTACGCGGTTCCTCGCACTTCCTAATCTCGATAGCCAAGGTACGACAATGACTCTTCCTTAATCACACACATAACCACCTATTCAAGTGAATTTGGTTTAATGTGTTGACCGTAATGGGCTTTGTGAAGGCACTACACCTTGACAACCGGATCACTCGTGTGTCCGATTTAGCCTAGATTTCTAAGGTATTCAACCGGTCCCAAAAGAGACTAATCAATTGATAGGGTCAATTGTCACTAGTGTGATCTTATTGCACAAGTACGGATGCTTACGACTCACCACTAGAACAAATTCGGCTTTTGATAGAGGTTTTGAACCTCTATGAAAGACTTTTCATAGAGGTTTTTGACCTCTATAAAAAGCGTTATCTTTTAAGGCGTTATCACATCTTCAAAGCTTACATAGGGGTTTCAAACATCTATCAATTCTGACTATTTCATAGGGGTTTGAAAACTCTATAATATCTTCAGAGTCTTACATAGGGGTTTCAAACCCCTATCAATTGTAGTGAGTTCATAGGAGTTTGAAACCTCTATAATACCTTTAGAGACTTACATAGAGGTTTTAAACTCCTATCAAATATCATTTAAAAAAAAATTAATGGATGAATGCCCAGAATTATTTATATTGAACTCTATAACAATATATCCATTCACTAAAATGTTGAATAATCGTTGTATATCCATAACTAGTTCAAAGAACCTACACAAAACTTGTTCAACGACAAACTAAATAAATAGTCCACAACTTCCTCATTTGCAAAGGAATCAAACGCCGAAGAATGCAAACGCAATTTAAGCCACGAGAGTGCTGGCAATGGTGGATTCACTGCAAGGGAAGCAAAGATAAATGCAAGTCAGAAACTATTCAAGAGATGACGAAACTCGATACTAATTGAAATATTGTTTGGTGATCCTCTTTTTATGTCTAAGTGAAATAGGGAAGACTCAAGCAAGCACCAAATGCATGATAAGTAGCAATATATAACAAAAATAGTGTTTGGTAATCCTCTTCTTATGCCCACTACAACTAAACTATGAAATTGTAGGTTCAAAGATGAGGCATCAATGATTGAAATGGAATATTATTCCCCTTGAAAAATCATGTACTTGAAGTTAAAGTGCAATGGTTGAATCTTAAAAAAGGAATGAAAGTCTCACTCATCTCTACATCAAATGAATTTACTAATGCCTTGATTATCCGCACAAAGTTTATTCTGCATAAGTCATTTTTCGTGATGTGTAATAAATTGTGATATTATTATTTAATCCTAATTAATTTATTAATTACAGATTATGACCTGTAGCTTGGACCCACGTCGACACCATCAACAAGTTTATGGCACGCCAATCAAGGTATAAATAGTTATTTTTTGTGATGTGTGATAAATTGTGATATTATTATTTAATTCGCGTCACATGCAATAGTTAAGAATTTTAATTGGTCGCGTTGTGCGTGTGTAGTGACGAGAGAGTACGATGTCGCGGGGTACCTGTAACGCGGGCGTACGGGGTGACCAAGGGTTTATAAGTCCCATCACTTGTCCCATCATATCACATCACCCATACCTACCCCTCACTTTTCTCTCTCCTCATTTTTTCTCTCTCATCTCCAAACAAAACCCATGCCTTCCTTTCCCTCTCCAATGAGCTTCCTCTCCATCACAGTCTCTCACATTTTTCTTCCCTCAACAAGCTCTCCTCACTCCTTCATAGTCTTGTCACCTCTCTTGCGAGCCTTCCTTCTTGGCGGCTCCCGCTGACAACTTCCAAAATCAAGGTGAGTGATGAATTTATTGTTGAATTTTTGATGAAGTTCAGGAGTTTTAATGGTGATGGAGTTGGTGTTGGGTTGGTGTTTTTGGAGGAGACAAATTGGGAGGGGAGGGGTTGCCAGGTGGTTCGGGCCTGACTACCTCAAGCCTACTGGGTCAGGCCGGCCCAAGCTCAAGTAGGCCGGTTCGGACCGACCTTAGCTCGGATGGATCGGGTTGGACCGGGTTGGACCAGGTCGGGCCGACCGAGTCCAGGCGGTTGGGCCGATACTATCCCCTCGGATATTACTAATAGGGATTTCCCTTAGGGGTCCTCGCGAATATATTTTTCTCTTCATCCCCGTACCCATACTTGCTTGTGTATGAGATTTTATCTCTATCTCCACCTCCATCCCCATTTAAATTATCCATCTCCATCCCCATTGCGGGGAATCCCCGTCCCCCGTAGGAATTCCCCTTCCCGCTTGCATCCCTTAGTGACCCTCTCTCTTTGTAATGACGGATCGAAAAGAGAGAAATATGGAGGCATAGATTTGGAAGAGAGATCTATAGAGGGGAAGGAGTGAAAGACGGTAGCAAATAAATAAGGAGGTTGTCGATGGTGTTAAACAGTGATGGGGGTTGCTAACGGCAACGATGGTGATGGTGGAGGTGACGATTGACGAGGATATATGGTGTGTGTGTTTAAAGTAAGGGAGGCGGTGTGTGTATTTAGAATGAAGAATGTAGTGTGTGTTATGATAGTTTCTCAAGAGAATAAGATTTATTCTATCACATCTTGTGTACAAGATAACCTATATATACACGTACAAGGTTTAGAATACAAAAGGAAAGTGCAATCACAAATGGAAACTACTAATTACACAATATACTAATTTCCTTAAATGTTGAATATATTATTGAGTTTCCATAACTGGTAGTTTCCTTAACATACCAGTTTCCTTAACACCCTCCCTCAAACTTAAGATGGATTCGTGGAAATCAACTTAAGTTTGTCTACCAAAGCATGAAAGCGACTCGGAAGATGAGCTTTAGTAAAGATGTCAGCCGTCTGATTGGAGGAGGAAACAGAAGTAAGCTGGAGAGTGCCCCGAACCAGATGCTGACGGATGAAGTGACAATCATTCTCAATATGCTTTGTTCTCTCATGGAAAACATCATTGTGTGCAATTTGGATCGCACTTTGATTGTCGCAATGCAGGACGGTAGCAGAATCATGTGTAACCCCCATATCTTCAAGTAACCATCGAAGCCAAAGTAATTCAGATGTAGCATCAGCGAGATCCCGATACTCAGATTATGTGCTAGAGCGGGATGTTACTGTCTATTTCTTGCTTCGCCAGGAGATTAACGAGTTGCCCAAAAAGAAATAGTAACCAGTAATGGAACGTCGATCAGTAGGATCACCCGCCTAATCTGCATCGGAGTAACCTGATAATACCAACGGAGAGTTGTCAGAGAAGTGGAGGTCATATAATAGATTGCCTTTCACGTATCGAAGGATGCGGAGAACTGCAGTGAAGTGAGCAGTACGGGGGGCTGACATGAACTGACTGACAACATGAACTGCATAAGCAATGTCCGGACGACTAACAGTAAGATAAACCAAACTCCCCACAAGCTGACTATATAATGTGGGATCTGAAAGAAGTGTACCATCTAACGGAGTCAGCTTGACATTCGTGTCTAACGGGGTGGATGCAATATCATTATCCGTGATGACAGAACGAGAGATCAAATCATAGGCATATTTTGCTTGTGAAAGATAATATCCATCAGAAGTACGATTGACTTCAAGACCAAGAAAGTAGCTTAAATTACCCAAGTCTTTCATCTCAAAGTGGCTTTTGAGATATTGCTGTAAGTCAGAAATCCCAGTTGAGTCATCCCCGGTGATGATCATGTCATCAACATAAAGTAGAAGAAGAACCATGCCTCTGTCAGTTTGTCGGGTAAACAACGCAGAATCATGAGGACTCGACTGAAAGCCAAACTGTGTAATAATGGAACTGAACTTGGCAAACCAGGCACGAGGAGCCAGTTTAAGTCCATATAATGCGCGACGGAGAAGACAAACTTGTTTTGGAGAATGAGAATAGCCAAGAGGTGGACACATATAAACCTCTTCTTTAAGATCACCGTTCAGAAAGGCATTTTTAACATCCATTTGAAGTAAAGGCCAATGTCGAACAGCTGCTAAAGCAAGTAAACTTCGAACGGAGGTCAGGCGGGCTACAGGGGCAAACGTTTCTTCATAATCAATACAATATTCATGTTTTTAACCTTTAGCAACCATACGAGCCTTATACCGCTCAATAGAGCCATCAGAGTGAGTTTTTATCTTGTAAATCCATTTGCATCCAATCGGAGTCTTGCCATAGGGTAGCTCCACTAAGTCCAAAGTATGAGTCTTCTCTAGTGCACTCAGTTCTTCTGCCATTGCTTGTTGCCACAAGGGGTTAGAGCTAGCCTTTCGATAAGAGGAGGGCTCATGTAAAGAAGAAATAGCAGAAAAATAATGATAATCGTTGAGGTCAGAGGGAGGTGCAGAAACACGATCAGACCGGCGAGGTGGTACAGAAGCAGGAACAGAAGCGTCAGAGGGGACAGATTCTTCGATGGTGGGTGCGAGAACGGGATCACGATCATCGTGCTCATCTGACGTACCTGCAGCAGGAGGTGGGAAAAGCTCGATAGAGGGGTTAGTGAAAAATGGCTGAGGACAGGATAGTGAACTGTCAAATTTGGATAGGGTAGAAAACACGGTATTTTCCCAAAACGTGACATGTGTGGAGATGCGTAATCGCCTTGACAGAGGATCCCAACACCTATAGCCCTTATGTTCAATTCCATACCCGAGGAAACAACATGAACGAGCACGCGGTTCAAGTTTGGTATGTTCAGGGGGTTCAGGAGAACGAAACATGCACAACCAAATACCCGAAGATGAGAATAGTCTGGTGGTGTACCATATAACCGCTCAAAATGAGAGATGTTCTTTAACACTGGTGTAGGAAGTCGATTAATGGTAAAGACATAATTTAAAGCAGCTTCACCCCAAAATTTTTCAGGACAGGATGCAAAAAGAAGTTGGGCTCGGACAGGTGCAGCGGCGGGTGGCTGATCTGGTGCAACGTGAGGGTTGCTGGGGCAGCGGTGGGCGGTGGGTGAGCAGATCTTGTGGCGGGCGGCGGATCTAATGCAGACCAGTGCGAAGTGACAACCGGCAGGGATCAGTGACGGCAGTGCACCAGAGACGTATGGTGCAGCGGGAGTGCGTAGTGGTTGGTCTAGTGGTATCGCTGCCTGGCGGATCTGGTGGTAGCAGCGGAGCAGAGAGTGCGCAGTGGCGGAGCAGTGTTGTGTCTCGCACAACCAGAGGGGGTCAGGGTTGTGTCTCGCACAACCAGAGTGGGTCAGAGTTGTGTCTCGCACAACCAGAGAAACCCACATTTAGGGCTTTGATACCATGATAGTTTCTCAAGAGAATAAGATTTATTCTATCACATCTTGTGTACAAGATAACCTATATATACACGTACAAGGTTTAGAATACAAAAGGAAAGTGCAATCACAAATGGAAACTACTAATTACACAATATACTAATTTCCTTAAATGCTGAATATATTATTGAGTTTTTATAACTGGTAGTTTCCTTAACATACCAGTTTCCTTAACATGTTAGCTGTGAGGGTAATATAAAAATAAAATAAAAAAATGGTGTGTGTAAGGGCATTGGGTGTGTGTATAGCAAGCCCTTTTGTTTTTTTTTGGGCTACAAAAGTTGTCAATCAATTTGTTGCCAATGGACCTATTCACGCATGGGCCCAAGTCCTTACAATGGCTGGATAAGAGGCCTAAAAATCAATTGGGCCATTGAGCCCAATACTTTTGAATGAGTTAGGATTCAAGAAGGGTTTCTAAGCTAATCATGACCCAAGCCCATTTCAACCCACTCAATAAATAGCTCTAATTGCATGTACTTAATTTCTTAGAACAATTCCACCAATTATAGTATGGTTTCCAGTTTCTACATTAAAATGTTTTAACGATTTTTAAATTTTATACGATATACTTACTGTATCTCTTTTTAAAAGAAAAATATTCAGTAATCACATAGAGAGAGATTTTTTCCGTTTCATGCGAGAAATAATGACTTAGAATTAAAAACAAGTCATGAATCATTTCAAATATATACATATATTTTCTAATTGGTAACTTATCCCACTCCACTTCCTTTATCTAGACGTCTCATTTAAGCCCAATCGATTTTCCAAACAAAGCGCCAATTCAAAGTGGAAAAAATTGCATATAATAATCCCAAAAATTACGCCAAAAGATACAAGTGTGGCGGTTTTATTCTAGGGACGGGCGAGTGTGCGTAGGCGAGTATGCGGGTAGACAGGAAATGGGTCCCTTGAGAAGTGCTAGTAGTTAATATTGAGATTTTTTTCCTTTCTTTCTTTGGTTATGTGTGGTTGATTTTGTATTTTTTTGTGACAAATTTTTGTCTTGTTTATGAATGGATATTTACAGTTGGATGGTGATATACAAGCTATTAATTGCGAGATCTTAGATTTACTCAATTAATGCGCGCCAAATTAAGTAAGGGTAGTGCTTCAAAAGTGTAGGGCTGAGTAAGCCACATGATAAGTGCAATCCATAGTTTAATTAGGGAATCCTCAAATAAAATGGATATTCTCCAAATTATCCCTACTTAGGAGGGCATCCGGCCCGCATCCAATTCGAAAACTGTTCCCTCCTCCCCATCGACGAAACCCTCACCCAAACCTTCAAGTCAAATCAATTTCTCGTCGATTTTAATGCTCATAAAATCGTATTTGGGATTTGTTTCTTCTTTTTTTTGGGTTTTTAGCATGGAAAATGCTAAAATGACACCCCTAATGACACTCCGAGTGACATACTTATGACATGACGGGCGGGTCCTACGTAAAAATGTAGCGTGGCGTGGCATGCTGGCGCACATTCATGGGAGCGATCATGCGCGCTTCGAGATACACACCGCGGGTGTTTTGCATTAAAAACTATTTTGCGTACGCTCATTTTTACGTGAGACCCGCCCGCCACGTCATAGGAGTGTCACTTAATGTGTCATTAGAGATGTCATTCTAGCATTTTCCTTTTAGCATGGTGTTGGGCGCCAAATGGGTCACAGACTAATTCATGTTCGGCACTGTCGAGCTGATATAGAGATGTCTTCCCAATCTAATTTTTTCCATTCAACCATTCAAGACTGATGATTAATTTGTTTTGTTATACATGTAACACGTGTTAATGGTTAATTAATTTTATATTTTGTTTATGAAGGGGATATGGGATCTACAAATTATTTGTGAGAATTAATTGAGTGATCTAATGATTTGTTATGCGATGTAGAAGTAAAAGGTGAATTAAAACCTTGGTGGGTGCAAAAAAAGTATTGTCTCTAATTTATCAAAAAACAAATTATTTGTGAGATCTTTAAGATTCACTCAATTAATGTTCATTAAATTAGGTAAAAAAAAAATCGATCAAGTTGCTACAACGGTAAAGGGCGAAGACGGGGTTGTGTGAGTTAAACACACGACTTCGGTTTCGCGATTTCCCGATGTGACAAAATTGTTCGAGTCACTGCACATGCCGATTACACCAGAGTCACGTGAGAATAGTTAAGCTCGTTTGGACACCCAATTACGGGTTGGTAGAATCTCTATTCGATTTGATTTCTTTTTAGGATGGTGATCTTGATCGCCCCAAACATGCGCCCTACTCACGATGCATGCAGAGGTAATTAGATGCCACATTATTCACAAATAAAAAAGAAATAAAATCTAGACACCAATGTATATATTTAAAAAAAGAAACCACTTTATTAATTAACCGAATTATATATAATCACATAACCCAAACACAGACGTGAAAATATGAAACAACTCCACCATATTTGAAAAACGCTAAGTTCACCCCAAACATCACTTCTTCCACTCCGACTCACACACACACATGCATGCATGCATGCAAGTAACAACTTCTCAATCCCAAATTGGGCGAAACGAAGTGAGGCGGATGAACTTCTCCGATGGCTTCTCCCACACTATGGCCTCGTACTTCTTCGCCGCGACGCCGCCGCCGACACCGCCCGTGGCCTCCAAAGTGATCCTGTAGTTGATCCCGGACACCACCTGGGGCTGGGTCTCGGCCTTCACCACCCCAACGAATTTCAGATCGGTGTGGGCCTCCTTGTTGTGGGCCTCCACCGCAAACTTCCCTATCTCCACCACGTGTGCGTCCTTCGGGTCCGCTGGGGCCCACCCACCCGTCCGAGCCCCATCTACAACGACGCTAGCAACGCCTACGACAACGAAGAGGAGAAACAACGACGCCACTGATTGAGATCTCATGTTTTTGAAACTAATTGACTCTCTTAATTTCTTTGATGGGGTTGGGTGTGTCATAGTGGTGTGTATTTATAGGTCGGTGGGTGTGGATTCTCCGTGTGGCGGTTTTATTCTAGGGACACGTGGGCGAGTGTGCGACGGGTAGACAGGAAATGGGTCCCTTGAGAAGTGCTAGTAGTTAATATTGAGATTTTTTTCCTTTCTTTCTTTGGTTATGTGTGGTTGATTTTGTATTTTTTTTGTGACAAATTTTTGTCTTGTTTATGAATGGATATTTACAGTTGGATGGTGATATACAAGCTATTAATTGCGAGATCTTAGATTTACTCAATTAATGCGCGCCAAATTAAGTAAGGGTAGTGCTTCAAAAGTGTAGGGCTGAGTAAGCCACATGATAAGTGCAATCCATAGTTTAATTAGGGAATCCTCAAATAAAATGGATATTCTCCAAATTATCCCTACTTAGGAGGGCATCCGCCCGCATCCATCCAATTCGTTCCCTCAAATCTGTTCCCTCCTCCCCATCGACGAAACCCTCACCCAAACCTTCAAGTCAAATCAATTTCTCGTCGATTTTTAGTAGTAGTAGTAGTAGTAGTAGTAGTAGTAGTAGTAGTAGTAGTAGTAGTAGTAGTTGTTGTTGTTGTTGTTGTTGTTGTTGTTATAATGGATAAATGACTTTATTGTTCATTGTATGTTGTCAATGCCTCACTCTATTTCGATCGTCCAGGGCCGAGACTCCAACACAAGGTTCGGTTGTTGGTGACTGAATCTTTAAGGGAGTTTCGGCATTGTGTGACCGAACGTATGAGTGAGGTTCAAATTGAAGTGACCGAACATTTGAGTAATGGTCGATAGAATCAATAAGAGTAGGGTAAGGTTCGGCGGTTATACCGAACATCTGTCTATAAGTAGGGTATTCGGACTCTCAGAACCGAACAATATCAATAGGTTCAGTGCCTATCAACCGAATATTATGTGTATGTTCGGTTACCAACAACCAAACAATTGAAGTGCAACCGAACATACACATTGGTTCGGCCTCACAACCAGAAGGCGATTTCAAGATCTTTCATACAAAATACATCTAAAATAATGAGTACATAGCAAGATTTGTCGTGGCTATCATCTCGAGAGAGAATAGGTCAAGGCACACATGCAACGATCGAGATACATGACTTGTCACAATCCATTCATCTGCTTTGATACTATGCATGTCAATAGGTCCACTCACGATCCTAATTGGATAGATATTTGATTTGAAGGTTTCTTAGGTTGGTTATTGAATTTGGTCTATAATTTTTCAGCCCCAAACAGTAGATAATTATATAGCCTTTTAACATATTTATTCCTTCATATGAAAAACACTAAGTTCACCCCGCATATCAATTCTTCCATGCACCCCGATTCACACACACACTAGTAAATATATATAGTAACAACAACAACACATGCACCTACGTACAACAACGATGAGGTGAAAAAACAAAGACAAATGTTGAGATCTCATCATCTTCTATAGATCTTAGATTCTTATATATATATATATATATATATATATATATCTCAATTTTTCTTCATCTGTTGCATGCGATTGTGGTGTGTATTTTATATATATACTAGTCGTTTCCTTTCGCTTCGCGCAGGTGTAATAATAATAATAATAATAATAATAATAATAATAATAATAATAATAATAATAATAATAATAATAATAATAATATATTTATAGAGTTATTCTAATCGAGTCAAACGAAAGGTTCATAAAAGAACAATAATAATAAGAAAGAGCAAAACACTATATATTGCATTCTTTAGCTTTTGTAGCTTTTTATGGAGTGAACAACATATTTAAGCAATGTTAATCTCATGCACTAGTGTATATTGATCGACTATAACCGTTAAATATAAATTCGTCCATACACTACAAGAAAAATGATATTTAGAAACGGAATTAGCAACGGAATTTAGTTCCGTTGCTAAGAAAAAGTGGTTAGAGACGGAATTGTGACGGACTAATTCAGAGACGGAATAGAGAGAGATTAGAGACGGAAATAGAGACGGAATTAAATTTCGTCTCTACATAATGGCGCCAACGTTCCCACCAAAACTTTCCTTTTTTACAACCGTCCATTAAGTCTCGAGATTCGCGCATGCTTCGATCTCGATGATTCAAAATAAAATAGCTACCATACAATGTTCCCTCTCTCTCTCTATTCTCTCTCTCGAAAACCCTATCTCCCCAAAACACAACGCTCCCCCTCTCTCCCGATTCTCTGTCTCTCCGAAAACCCTATCTCCCAAAAAATCCCTCTCTCCCGATTCTCTGTCCCTCCGAAAACCCTATCTCCCCAAGAATCCCTCTCTCTCGACGGTAGATATCACCGCTCTCTCTCTCACTGCTCTCTGAACCTCTGTAAGTTAGAAATTTAATATTGAATTTCTCATGTTGGATTATTCTATTTTAATTATGTATCTTCACTAGGAAAGTATAAGGTGAACTTGAGTTTTTCAACCCTTGCCAAATATACAAAGACTGAAACATACAAGTATATTAACATATTGATTATTAAAGTACTACTATTTTGTATGAATTAGATCTTTCTTTTAGTTTTTGAGCTACATCAATGTATTTGAGCTCTTTCAATGCTAGATTTTCTTATATGCTGTCATTGATAATGAAACAGATCGAGAGAAGAAATCCTCTTAAATTCTGACTTCATACATCTGTGATCTATTCATTTTGTTAAGTCTAATCTGTATTCATTTCATTGCCACCAATTATTCGGGAGACTGATTCATTGTTACTCATCCGATACGATGCGACATTCTTCACCTGAGATGATTGTTCCGCAATGCTTACGTTTGGATGATCTTCAACTTTCATTTACTCCTTCATCTCAGATTGTGGTGGTTCTAGACTATTTTCCTCTCTGATTTTGGTATCTTTACAGGGAAATCCTTAGGACTTAATAGCTTTGGCCTTATCTGGTGCAATGGTGAGTTTTTTATGTACATTAGCACTGGCGATGATTTACATTGTTAAAATATACATATGGGTGTGTGCTCTCAATTAATATATCCAATATTGGTAGTGGAACTCTTCTCAAAAAACAAATATATTGGTAGTGGAAAACCAAATGCAGGCATGGGCTCAAGCTAAATTTATTTATTTACTTACAGTTGCTGTGATCTGAACCATCTTGAATACAACTGCAGCATCTGTATGACAGAGAAATGTAGCAATTAAGCTAGGAAAAGAGGATAAATCAGAGAAAAAGCAATTTAAAGTGACTACTTTATCTGCTATAAGAACGAAAAAGAAACCAATAAAAACATAACTATTTGACAAGAAAAAAAGGGTAATACAAGAAAAATGAATATCTAAGTGCAGAACCTGAGAGAAGAAGAATTGCCTTTAAACTGTTTCTCTATTTCACCAAGATATAGTCTGTACAAGGGTGACCTGGAAAACCCCACTTTACAGCATTATTAATAGAGTGAACCACACAAAGCAAGACCAAATAGAGCTTTATAAGAACATTATGGACAACTTAAAGAAAAGAAGAAATGAACAGACTTTTGGAGCACCAACAATCTTTTCTAGAGGTCCTATACAACATCGTATTGTTTGTCAAAATCATGTAGCAAAGAATGTATTAATTAAAATCCATTACTATGTGAATCTTGATCAAGGCGCTTAATTTCCTTTCATGAAGAACCTTTTGTCAGGGCCCAATTCCTAATAGCCTTGGCATTCAATCATTTTCTAAATCTTTAGTTTTTTTTTTTTTTTTTTTAGCTTATCTTTTTCAGTTTTGCTGATTTCAAACTGTTTATTCATTTTTGATCAAAGCAAAGCTTATTGTGTTGTTGGTCATGTACCTGCTTTCTATAGTTACAATCATACCATCTTCAGTAAGAAACATGAAATTCGTGCCATGTGAATGTTTAACGGAAAGTGGCAGAAAGAAAGAGTCATACTAGACTAATAGTGCATCAAGATTGAAAAGATTAGCATGTCATGCACATGGATTTTCATTCCTTCTCTGAATTTCGAAAAACTCCATACTAGTAGTAATAGTTAGTATGACTACTAGGGGATAAAGATTGAAAAGATTAGCCTATCATGTTAATCTTCGTAAATTACATGCTCTTACATTGAAGTAAATCAGAGAAGGTTGAGGAGAATTTGACACTTACCACTTCAGCAAGAAAAACTTCAATTGCTTGAAAATTTCTACTGTATTCCAAACTTCGTGTTACTTTCTGATGGTTCAATATCAATAATGATGATGAATATATGATGATTTTTCTTGTGATGCACAACATTATAATAGTATTAATTGGTTTACTTTTTCTTTTTGTTATTTGTAATTTTAGGTGCAAATGGAATGTAAGAGATTCGACATCATATCTTTTGTGTCATTGAAAAAAAGGGCTATGAGAAAGGTACTACTTCATTTCTTGACACAAATAACTTGCTTTTAGATCCTACATATCTTTTGGGTGACTAAGTTTCTTAACGTTGATTTAATTATATTTTGTTTGCTAAGAAGAATATATACTAAAGTTCCTATTGAACTCATCAATGAAAGAACCCTAGTAATTACTATAGGGTTCTTTCATGTTTTGTAATTTTTGGGAACCCCTAGTTTTAGGAGAAACTTTGCTAAGTATTTTGTAGGAAATTAAGAGTTAGAGTTTTTTTTTTCAGAATGCATTCATTGTAATAATGTGTTGAAGATCATGAACATCACTTGTCTCTAAAAAGAAATAGTTATTAATATTGAAGTACTTATGAAAATTGGTACTTGTCTTGTATCATTTATTTATCATACTTCCATTACACATTGTTTATCTTATTGAGTCTTTTATTTTAGTTTTCTTTACTTTTAATTTTGTGTTCTATCCTTTGTTTCATTTTACTTTAATTTCATTTTGTATAGTGTCTTCTTAATTTTTTGGAGCATCGAGGACAATTGACTCTTGTTTGTGTTAATCTAGAACTAAATTTTGTGTCATTGTTTGGAGCGAGAGATAATTTGCTAATTAACACCATGTTCCTTCTAGATAATGATGAATTTCTTTTTCTTTATTACTTTATTTATGTTGTGTTTGGCTCATACACTTGTGCTTGTGATGATACGTAGTTCTCCCATAATATTGTTTATATTCCTATTATTGTTTGTATAATTTAGTGATTTTTTTCTTTTTGATCTTTTTTCAGGTGTTTTGTACGAAGTCAAGTATTATTTGAAGCACAATCAACTATATATCATCTCGGAACACTTCTTCATTTTTTTTTTCATTTAGAACAATTTTTGCTTTTACTTTTGTAGAAAGATACGATATAGAAACTTTTTAGATTGTTTTTGTTGTTTCGTGTACAGTACATTGAGAAAAGATAATTTTAAGGATATATTAAGTTTATATAAACTGTGCAATATCAATATATTATTTAGCTATGATTTGTATTATATATTGGCAGGTTAAATGTGTTTGGATTAAGACCTGTATATATATATATATGAATTCAGAGATGGAATTGAGATGGATTTGAATTCAAAGATGGAATTAGCAACGGAATTCAAAGATTTCGTTGCTATTTCCGTCTCTAATTCTCGAGGAACATATACATGAATCAGAAACGGATCAAATTCCGTCTCTGATCCGTCTCTGATTATCAACGGATCAGAGACGGAAATAATCAGAAACGGAATTTATTCCGTCTCTAATCAGAAATAGAATTAGAGACATAATAAATTTCGTCTCTCGATCGAAACGAATTTATAATTAGATCGTAAACGAATTTATTAAATCTCGATCCGTCTCTAAATCAAAAACGAAATCACATTTCCGCTTCTGATTGAATCAGCGAAGACGATTTTAGAGACGGAATAAATTTCGTCTCTATTTCGTTGAGGATTTCAATTAGAGACAGAATTTATGCAAATCAGAGACGGAAATTTTCGTTTCTGATCTGCTATTTTTTTGTATTGATATCATCTGTTCACTTCAATTGAAGAATCTAAACCAAAAGACAACATAACAAAGGAAGCATAAAGGTCACGTGATTATTGATTTGTGTTATAGATATAATGATTCACTTCAGTCTTGAACTTATGGAAAACGTACCAAATGATAAGATCTAATGTAGAGCAAACATACATAAAGGAGGCGATCAAAAGTGGTTTACTTTATAAGCGTTGTGAATGGTTTTTATATCACTGGATGCATGAAGCTATGGGTAAGTGGAACGACTTTTGAATGTACAGGCGATGTTGAAATCCATCGATCCTATCTCAAATTTATTGGGTGATAATTGGTTGAGAACTGGAGGAATCTAAGGTTATGTATAATAAAATTGGTTTTTTTTGTGATTTTTTGGAAGGTGAAGGAAAAAAAAAAAAAACCAAGTCGATTGCAAGAAGAATGGATGAGAGTTGAGATTTATAGGGGGAATGTAACTTGCATTACACTCAATTCCTTATATTTACCAATGATTTCAAGTTCAACGTACTTAATCTATTAATGATAGGATAACCACTATTAATTATTAATAAATGTACACATAATGTATAATTATATCTATTGAAATAATAAATAAATAAATAAATAACAAAAAATAACTCAATTCCTTGTATTTACCTATGATTTCAAGTTCAACGTACTCAATCTATTAATGATAAGATAACCACTATTAATTATTAATAAATGTAGACATAATATATAATTATATCTCTTGAAATAATAAATAAATAAATTACAAAAAATAAGAAAATTGAGAAAAATAAAAAAATAGAATGATGAGATGAGGTAACTTTTAAATTTTCTCTCTCCTCCTACTTTTATCTATATATATATATATAGATAAATATAAGTCGGTGGGGGTGGAAAATTAATTAATGCTCGTAAAATCGTATTTGGGATTTGTTTCTTTTTTCTTTTTGGGTTTTTAGCATGGAAAATGCTAAAATGACAACCCTAATGACACTCCGAGTGACATACTTATGACATGACGGGTGGGTCCTACGTAAAAATGTGGCGTGGCATGCTGGCGCACATTCATGGGAGCGGTCATGCGCGCTTCGAAATACACACCGCGGGTGTTATGCACTAAAAACTATTTTGCATACACTCATTTTTACGTGAGACCCGCCCGACACGTCATAGGGGTGTCACTTAATGTGTCATTAGAGATGTCATTCTAGCATTTTTCTTTTAGCATGGTGTTGGGCGCCAAATGAGTCACGGACTAATTCATGTTCGGCACTGTTAAGCTGATATAGAAATGTCTTCCCAATCTAATTTTTTCCATTCAACCATTCAAGACTGAGGATTAATTTGTTTTGTTATACATGTAGCACGTGTTAATGGTTAATTTTATATTTTGTTTATGAAGGGGATATGATGATCTACAAATTATTTATGAGAATTAATTGAGTGACCTAATGATTTGGTATGCGATGTAAAAGTAAAAGGTGAATTAAAACTTTGGTGGGTGCAAAAAGAGTATTGTCTCTAATTTATCAAAAAACAAATTATTTATGAGATCTTTAAGATTCACTCAATTAATGTGCATTAAATTAGGTAAAAAAAAGAAAAAAAAATCGATCAAGTTGCTACAACAGTAAAGGGAGAAGACGGGGTTGTGTGAGTTAAACACATGACTTTGGTTTCGCGATTTCCCGATGTGACAAAATTGTTCGGGTCACTGCCCATGCCGATTATACCAGAGTCACGTAAGAATAGTTAAGCTCGTTTGGACACCATAGATGATATAAGAAAAGGCAAGAAAGAGGCTTAAAAAAAAAAAGAAAATGCTAATAACAATACTACATTACAATAGAATGCACGACAGTTGATATGACATGTGGGCTTCACATCAAAATCCATAAAAGGATGCACTCAAACATTTTATCTTGAATGTGAGTCCACACACCACATTAGCTCTGTAGTGCGTTCTATCTCACATAGTGTTGTCATTCTAGCATTCCTTATTTTTTTATAAGAATATGAGCCAACTTATTTTGCCCTGAAACTTCATCCATGTCAAATCATTGAGCCACTCCATTGCGAGCCACCCAATTGTGGGTTGGTAGAATCTCTATTCGATTTAATTTCTTTTTAGGATGGTGATCTTGATCGCCCCAAACATGCGCCCTACTCACGATGCATGCAGAGGTAATTAGATGCCACATTATTCACAAAAAAAAAGAAAAATAAAATCTAGACACCAATGTATATATTTAAAAAAAGAAACCACTTTATTAATTAACCGAATTATATATAATCACATAACCCAAACACAGACGTGAAAGTATAAAACAAATCAACCATATTTTAAAAACGCTAAGTTCACCCCAAACATCACTTCTTCCACCCCGACTCACACACACACATGCATGCATGCATGCAAGTAACAACTTCTCAATCCCAAATTGGGCGAAACGAAGTGAGGCGGATGAACTTCTCCGATGGTTTCTCCCACACTATGGCCTCGTACTTCTTCGCCGCGACGCCGCCGCCGACACCGCCTGTGGCCTCCAAAGTGATCCTGTAGTTGATCCCGGACACCACCTGGGGCTGGGTCGCGGCCTTCACCACCCCAACGAACTTCAGATCGGTGTGGGCCTCCTTGTTGTGGGCCTCCACCGCGAACTTCCCTATCTCCACCACGTGTGCGTCCTTCTGGTCTGCTGGGGCCCACCCACCCGTCCGAGTCCCATCTACAACGACGCTAGCAACGCCTACGACAACGAAGAGGAGAAACAACGACGCCACTGATTGAGATCTCATGTTTTTGAAACTAATTGAGTCTCTCAATTTCTTTGATGGGGTTGGGTGTGTGATAGTGGTGTGTATTTATAGGTCGGTGGGTATGGATTCTCTGTGTGGCGGTTTTATTGTAGGGACACGTGGGCGAGTGTGCAACGGGTAGACACGAAATGGGTCCCTTGAGAAGTGCTAATACGTAGTTAATATTGAGATTTTTTTTCCTTTCTTTCTTTGGTTATGTGTGGTTGATTTTGTATTTTTTGGGGTGACAAATTTTTGTCTTGTTTATGAATGGATATTTACAGTTGGATGGTGATATACAAGCTATTAATTGTGAGATCTTTAAGATTTACTCAATTAATGCGCGCCAAATTAAGTAAGGGCAGTGCTTTGTTCATCCCACAAAATTTTTGTCTTGTTTATGAATGGATATTTACAGTTGGATGGTGATTTAAGTTATTAAATTATGGATTGCACGTGATAAGTGCAATCCATAATTTAATTAGGGAATCTCCAAAGAAAATGGGTAATCTCCAAATAATTACCAATGATATCAAGTTCAACGTACTTAATCTATTAATGATAAGATAACCACTATTAATTATTAATAAATGTACACATAATGTATAATTATATCTATTGAAATAATAAATAAATAAATAAATAACAAAAAATAACTCAATTCATTGTATTTACCCATGATTTCAAGTTCAACGTACTCAATCTATTAATGATAAGATAATCACTATTAACTATTAATAAATGTAGACATAATGTATAATTATATCTCAATAAATAATAAATAAATAAATAACAAAAAATAAAAAATTTATAAAAATAGAAAAATAAAATGGTGAGATGAGGTAACTTTTAAACTCTCTTTCTCCTCCGACCTTGCGCTTCGCATAGGTGTAATAATAATAATAATAATAATAATAATAATAATAATAATAATAATAATAATAATAATAATAATAAAACACTATATTCATAGTTATTCTAATCGAGTCAAACGAAATGATCATTAAAGAACAATAATAATAAGAAAGAGCAAAACACTATATTGTCTTCTTTAGCTTTTGTAGCTTTCTATAGAGTGAACAACATATTTACGCAATGGTAATCTCATGCAGTAGTGTATATTGATCCACTATAACCGTTAAATATAAATTAAACCATATCGTCTGTTCACTTCAATTAAAGAATCTAAATCAAAAGACAACATAACAAAGGTAGCATAAAGTTCACGTGATTATTGATTTGTATTATAGATATAATGATTCACTTCGGTCTTAAACTTATGGAAAACGTACCAAATGATTAGATCCAATGTATAGCAAACATACATAAAGGAGGGTGATCAAAAGTGGTTTAGCTTATAAGCGTTGTGAATGATTTTTATATCACTGGATGCATGACACTATGGGTAAGTAGAACGGCTTTTGAATGTACAAAGCGATGATGAAATCCATCGATCCTATCTTGAATTTATTGGGTGATAATTGATTGAGAACTGGAGGAATCTAAGGTTATGTATAATAAAATTGGTTTTTTTTTGTGATTTTTTGAAAGATGAAGGAAAAAAAACCAAGTCGATTACAAGAAGAATGGATGAAAGTTGAAATTTAAGGGGGAATGTAACTTGCATTACACTCAATTCCTTGTATTTACCCATGATTTCAAGTTCAACGTACTTAATCTATTAATGATAAGATAACCACTATTAATTATTAAAAAATGTACACATAATGTATAATTATATCTCTTGAAATAATAAATAAATAAATAACAAAAAATTACTCAATTCCTCGGATTTACCCATGATTTCAAGTTCAACGTACTCAATCAATTAATGATAAGATAATCACTATTAACTATTAATAAATGTAGACATAATGTATATGTTGGGTTTTGGGGTTAATACGCAGAAGAGATTACAAAACAATTTTGACAAAAACCCCAACAGGATCCGAATCTAATTCCATTAAAAATGTTTAAATCATGAAAACTTAATCATACCTCAGTCGCAATGTACCTTTCTGAAGGTTAATCGATCTCTAAGGCGCTGGCAACGACGAACGCCTCTACCGTAGTCCACACACACGAGCAGCGGCCGAGATTCAAAGTGCTAGCTTCGAGAGAATACCAAACCTTTTGTTTCTCTCCAAAACGATCCAGAGCATACCAAAAACCCTAAGTCGTTTCTAAAACGAAAATAGAGTTTCGGCCTTTTGATCTTTCGTACGTGTATTGTAACTTAAAGCGTCTATTTATACAACCCTTGTATATAGACGGTTAAGTAAATTACAAATATACCCCTACTTAAAGAAGTATAAGTGTAATACACCACAAGGACGTTTTCGTCATTAATTTTATCATATAAAATTCATTTTTCTGAACCATCTTAAAATCTCGCAAAACCATTCTTAGTGTGCGACCCAATAGGCTCATACAACGTTGGCAGTGTACCAAAACACATTTTGGTATACAAGTCATAAGCGGCCTCTAGCAAGACATTATGACTACCCAAGTTTTACGAATATCAAATCGATACAACCTAATCAATAGTGTATATAACATCCTTTTGTCACACGATATCCTTTTTATCAAACATAAGGCATGAAATTGTCATCCAACATGTTCAATCGTACTAGTCTCGATCTCTAGGTAGACTGAAAACATCCAAGTGACATTGATCAATATCAATTCACTTAGACTAGGCCTTTTAACTTGATCTAACACATCGAGGGATCCACTAGATATCTCTCTTTATATGAGAGGGACAAATTCTATCTCGATTACACAACTTCATCACATTGCTCACATAGTAACCAATCACAACCTTTATAATCATCCGGTTAAAGACAACGTTTGATAGTGTCAAATCACTATGTTCCTAATGTTGAAGTCTCTGGCAATCTCAAGTCGGAGGACTGAAAAATATACATATCATGAGAAACAACTATGACTTAATCCATGTGATGTTCTCATAGCGGGTCGGTCCAGTACTTTGTTCCCTAACAAGTACTCGTGATCTTGATTCGTATCCCTATACGTATAATCATCATATGATCATCAATCAAGACTCCCACTAGTATTAATTCATTATAGTTCCTAGTATAATGATCGACTATGGACATTTAAGATATTTATGTAAATACCCATAGATCTTATTATAATGTAAACATGCAAATTAATTATAATAAACAGCAAATGAAATCCTCTATTTTATTAACTAAAAGTATTCATAAAGACAGTTAATGGATTGACCTATGGCACATGCCCCAACATCTCCCACTTGCACTAGGGCCAATCATACATGCATCTAATGCCTAATGATCTAACATGACCATCATGTTTTGCTTGTGGAAGAGCTTTTGTCAATGGATCCACAACGTTGTCTTCAGTAGGTACTCTGCAAATCTTTACGTCTCCACTCTCAATAATTTCTCTAATGAGATGAAAACGCCCGAGTATATGTTTGGATCTGTGATGTGATCTAGGTTCCTTGGCTTTGTGCTATTGCCCCGTTATTGTCACAATACAAACAAACAGGGTTAGCAATACTTGGAACCACACCTAGTTCGTAAATGAACTTTTTGATCCAAACCGCCTCTTTTCTTTGCATCGGACGCCGCAATATACTCGAACTTCGTTGTAGAATCTGTCACGATCTCTTGCTTCAAACTTTTCCACTTTACATCGCACCCCCATTCAAAATAAACACATATCCAGATTGCGATCTAAAATCATATATATCAGTTTGAAAACTTGCATCTGTGTAATCATTTACAACTAGATCATTTTCAAAACCTCCATAGACCAAGAACACTTCCTTAATCCTTCTTAAGTACTTAAGGATGTTCTTTCTTGCTATCCGGTGACTCTCACCTGGATCGATCGATATCTCGCTTGTAGTGCTCAAAGCATATGATACATCAGTCGAGTGCATAATATGGCATACATGATAGATCCAATAGCTGATGCATATGGAATCTTATTCATATGGTCTCGCTCATCATTTGTCATAGGACATTGATTCTTGCTGAGACTTATGTCATGAGACATTAGCAACAATCCTCTTTTAGAGTCTTGCAAACTGAACCTATTCAGCACCTTGTCTATGTAAACACTCTAACTCTGACCGATTAGCCTCTTAGATCTATCCCTATAGATCCTTATCCCTAGGATATAGGCTGCATCTCCTAAGTCTTTCATTGAGAAACACTTCCCTAACCAAGACTTGACAATCTGCAATGTTGGGATGTCATTTCCAATGAGTAATATATCATCAACATACAGTACCAGAAAAACTACACTCCCACTGACCTTCTTGTATACACAAGGCTCATCTTCGTTCTTAATAAAACCAAAATCATTGATTGCTTCATCAAAACGAAGATTCCAACTCCGAGAAGCTTGCTTTAATCCATAAATGGATCTTTGAAGCTTGCATACCTTCTTAGAATTCTCAGGATGTACAAAACCTTCAGGTTGTGTCATATACGCGTCCTCAAGCAGCTTTCCATTAAGAAATGTTGTTTTTACATCCATTTGTCATATCTCATAGTCATAATATGCAGCAATGACAATTAAAATTCTTATGGATTTAAGCATGGCTACTAACGAAAAAGTTTCATCATAATCAAAACCTTGAGTCTGCCTGAAACCTTTTGCTACAAGTCTTGCTTTAAAAGTATGCACATTGCCATCCATGTCAGTTTTATTCTTGAAAACTCATTTACATCCAATGGTCTTACCACCTTCAGGTAAATCAACCAAGTTCCAAACTTGGTTATCATACATGGATTGCATCTTGGAATTCATGGCACTGAGCTATTTATCTGAGTTTGGTCCAGACATAGCCTCCTGATAAGTGGTGGGCTCATTTTGGTCTATAAGCAACACATCACAACTATCAGTAATGAGAAATCTGAATCTCTCTGGCTCATATCTTACCCTACTAGATTTACGTGGGCCTTGTGTCATTTGTGGAGGTTCAATTGGTTCGGAACGTTGTTGAACTTCCAGTAGCGGTTCAGTGTTTACCTGTGATTCTTGAACTTCTTCAAGATTTATTTATCTCCCACTAGTGTCTTTTGAAATAAAATGTTTTTCCATAAATGCACCATACCGAGCAACAAACATTTTGTTCTCAGCGGGATTATAAAAGTAATATCCTTTTGTTTTCTTAGGATACCCCACAAATAAACACTTGTCAGATTTAGGTGCTAGTTTTTCTGAGACTTGTCGCTTTACGTAAGCCTCACAACCCCAAATCTTAAGAAAAGACAAACTAGGTCTTTTTCCGTACCATATCTCATATGGTGTTTTATCAACCACTTTAGAAGGAACTCGATTTGGAGTGAAAGCTGCAGTTTGTAATGCATAACCCCAAAAGGATAATGGAAGATCTGCATGACTCATCATAGATCGAACCATATCTAATAAGGTTCGATTTCTCCTTTCGGAAACTCCATTCCATTGTGGAGTAGCTGGTGGAGTCAATTGGGAGACAATCCCACAATTTCTAAGATGATCATCAAATTCTTGGCTTAAATATTTACCACCTTGATCTGATCGAAGTGTTTTACCAAATTGATTATGCACTTCATTTTGAAACGTTCGAAACATCTCAAATGATTCAACTTTATGTTTCATTAAATATACATAACCATATCAGCTGAAATCATCAGTAAATGTAATAAAGTACTGATAACCTTATCTAGCCATTGTGTTTATAGGACCGCATACATCAGTATGTATTAGACCCAATAAATCACTTGCCCTTTCATTGTGTCCAGTAAAGGGACTTTTAGTCATCTTGCCTAGTAAATAAGATACGCAAGTTTCATATGTTTCTAAATCAAATGAATCTAGAAGCCCTTCTTTATGGAGCTTCTTTATGCGTTTCTCGTTTATGTGTCCGAGACGACAATGCCAAAGATAGGTTTGATTACAGAAATGACAATTTTCTTCCTTTTCTTTTGGGTGTTTTGAAGCAGGAACAGGCCGGGTCTTGACTTGTTCCATAGGCTTTGTGACAGGTGCGAAACATGGCCTTGACAACTCTAGCCTTGCCTTTGCCTTTCTTCTTCATTCCCTTTCCCTTTTAGACCATCAACATATTACTAGAGGGTTTCTTGATATTTTGTTCAGCAGTTTTGAGCATCAAATGCAACTCCGAAATTGATTTCTCAATATTATTCATATTGTAGTTCATCACGAATTGTGAGTAACTTTCTGGTAATGAATTCAGGATCAAATCCGTAGCCAACTCTTGGCTTATGGGGAGTCCGAGTCTATCAAGCTGGTCAACATAGCCCTTCATCTTCAGAACATGAGGACTAACTGACGCACCATCAGTCATCTTGCAAGAATGTAGGTTTTTGACTGTTTCGAACCTTTCTTGCCTAGCTTGATGTTGGAACATTTCCTTGGCGTTATAGCCATGTCGTAGGCTTCCATTAGTTTCATGTCCTTCGAAGTTCGGGAACCATAGTTGCCGGCATAATACATGCAACATCGTAGAATCGTTGACATGCTTACTATGCGCATCCTTCACAAACTTTCGTAGCATTGGTGGTGGGTCCTCGGGATTGGAGCATCTAGGACATACAACTTGCGTTCATGCTTAAGAACAATTCTCAAGTTTCGAACGATCAAGAAAGTTAGTCCCAGATAGCTTATCTTTCTCAAGGATGGATCGCAGTGACAAGGGATTATTGTTACTTGAAGAGGTCATTGATCTACAATAAAGATTATGCAAAGTTTATTTTAGCATAGAGGAATAGACTCCCACTAAATTAACAACCCTCCTAAAACACACTGTTTATTTAGGGGACTAAAATCCATATTTCACCTAATTCTATGACAGCTATGGCATGAAACACAGAACTAGACTATTTAGGTAGGTAACAGTTACCAATTACATCTTATGTAATTTTTAGATCCTTTTATGAGATATGGGACATCTTATGTCTTAGCATGTTTTTATCTCATCATTTGCCTAAAGCTCAAAACTATTTTGATGGCTTTATTAAGTCGGACCATTTTAAACATTTAGGTAACTCTTACTTGTCTCACCAAGATAACACAATACACCCAACTATGGCTGAAACTGTATTAGTGTGATCGAGGCCTTGACAAGTGTTTAAAATGGATGGCATGAGACTTAAAATTTAATAGAAGGATTTTATTCAGTTTTAGTGATTTTATGTAAACAATGAAATATTATATATTTTATTGATTTCTTAAATCACTAAACAATTTGAAAATTTTTTTTTATATACTTTTCACTGACAAAAGAATTTCCGTACGCTAAGATTAGTTAGACGGTGGTCTCGTTGGCCGATCAGCGGAAGGGGGTACAGGGGGCAGCGCCCTCTTTTTTTTTTTTTTTTTTATAAGACGAATCTCAATTCCGAAAATTAAAATTCACTATAGAAAATCATAATTTTCGCTGATTTTATTATTATTAATTAACCCCTTAATTTATCCGAAATTAAGTCAATTAAAACATTTTAATTAACCCGGGCCCACATCTAACTAATCATCTTATCCTAATCCAATTAGGATTTAAGATATTTGAATCCTAGTATATCACCAATAACAAGATTCTTGATATTTATCTCCTGTTCTAATTTGTTATCTATCTTTATCAAATAGAAACTCATAACAAAATAGATATAACAAGATAAATAAATAATTTCGAAAATTATTTATTTATTTTGGATTTAAGATATTTGAATCCTAGTATATCACCGATAACAAGATTCTTGATATTTATCTCATATTCTAATTTGTTATCTATCTTTATCAAATAAAAACTTCATAACAAAATAGATATAACAAGATAAATAAATAATTTCGAAAATTATTTATTTATTTTGGATTTAAGATATTTGAATCCTAGTATATCACCGATAACAAGATTCTTGATATTTATCTCATATTCTAATTTGTTATCTATCTTTATCAAATAGAAACTTCATAACAAAATAGATATAACAAAATAAATAAATAATTTCGCAAATTAATTAATTATAAATAAATAATTTCGAAAATTAATTAATTATAAATAAATAATTTCGAAAATTAATTATTTGCAATTTCGGTCCTCATCCAAATAATCACAAACATGTAATTGAATCATGAACTACTATCCCAATCGAACCTAATGGTGTCATGGATCACAGAACACGAAATTCAATTCATTAAAATTATTTGAATTAACCTAACATGGTTACTAGCATGTATTTAAACTCGATTTTAATTAAATCACGAATATGTGTATCATATACACAAAACATGATAATAAATCTCAAAGACAAATTATGTATATCACATATACATCAACTATTAACATGCTTTCAATCATATATCATGTATATATCATAAGAAAACATGCAATGAATTTAATGGAATCGAACTCGAAGGCTCTGATACCACTGTTGGGTTTTGAGGTTCATACGCAGCGGAGATTACAAAACAATTTTGACAAAAACCCCAACAGGATCCGAATCTAATTCCATTAAAAACGTTTAAATCATGAAAACTTAATCATACCTCAGTCGCAATGTACTTTTCTGAAGGTTAATCGATCTCTAAGGCGCTGCCAACGACGAACGCCCTCTACCAGTAGTCCACACACGAACGGTGATCGAGATTCAAAGTGCTAGCTTCGAGAGAATACCAAACCTTTTGTTTCTCTCCAAAAGCGATCCAGAGCATAACAAAAACCCTAAGTCGTTTCTAAAACGAAAATAGAGTTTCGGCCTTTTGATCTTTCGTACGTGTATTGTAACTTAAAGCGTCTATTTATACAACCCTTGTATATAGACGGTTAAGTAAATTACAAATATACCCCTACTTAAAGAAGTATAAGTATAATACACCACAAGGACGTTTACGTCATGAATTTTATCATATAAAATTCGTTTTTCTTAACCATCTTAAAATCTCGCAAAACCATTCTTAGTGTGCGACCCAATAGGCTCATACAACGTTGGCAGTGTACCAAAACACATTTTGGTATACAAGTCATAAGCGGCCTCTAGCAAGACATTATGACTACCCAAGTTGTACGAATATCAAATCGATACAACATAATCAATAGTGTATATAACATCCTTTTGTCACACGATATCCTTTTGATCAAACATAAGGCATGGAATTGTCATCCAACATGTTCAATCGTACTAGTCTCGATCTCTAGGTAGACTGAAAACATCCAAGTGACATTGATCAATATCAATTCACTTAGACTAGGCCTTTTAACGTCTAACACATCGAGGGATCCACTAGATATCTCTTTATATGAGAGGGACAAATTCTATCTCGATTACACAACTTCATCACATTGCTCTCATAGTAACCAATCACAACCTTTATAATCGTCCGGTTAAAGACGTTTGATAGTGTCAAATCACTATGTTCCTAATGTTGAAGTCTCTGGCAATCTCAAGTCAGAGAACTGAAAAATATACATATCATGAGAAACAACTATGACTCAATCCATGTGATGTTCTCATAGCGGGTCGGTCCAGTACTTTGTTCCCTAACAAGTACTTGTGATCTTGATTCGTATCCCTATACGTATAATCATCATATGATCATCAATCAAAACTCACACTAGTCTTAATTCATTATAGTTCCCAGTATAATGATCGACTAGGGACATTTAGGATATTTATGTAAATACCCATGGATCTTATTATAATGTAAACATGCAAATTAATTATAATAAACAACAAATGAAATCCTCTATTTTATTAACTAAAAGTATTCATAAAGACAGTTAATGGATTGACCTATGGCACATGCCCCAACAGTATAATTATATCTCTTGAAATAATAAATAAATAAATAACAAAAAATAAAAAATTGATAAAAATAGAAAAATAAAATGATGAGATGAGGTAACTTTTAAACTCTATTTTCTCCTCTGACCTCGCGCTTCGCGCAGTGTAATAATAATAATAATATTAATAATAATAATAATAATAATAATAATAATAATAATAATAATAATAATAATAATAATAATAATAATAATAAAACACTATATTTATAGTTATTCTCATCGAGTCAAACGAAAGATTCATAAAAGAACAATAATAATAAGAAAGAGCAAAACACTATATATTGCCTTCTTTAGCTTTTGTAGATTTTTATGGAGTGAACAACATCTTTAAGTAATGTTAATCACATGCAGTAGTGTATATTGATCGACTATAACCGTTAAATATAAAATCCTCCATATCGTCTGTTCACTTCAATTGAAGAATCTAAACTAAAAGACAACATAACAAAGGCAGCATAAAGGTCACGTGATTATTGATTTGTGTTATAGATATAATGATTCACTTCAGTCTTGAACTTATGGAAAACGTACCAAATGATTAAATCCAATGTAGAGCAAACATACATAAAGGAGGGCGATCAAAAGTGGTTTAGCTTATAAGCGTTGTGAATGGTTTTTATATCACTGGATGCATGAAGCTATGGGTAAGTAGAACAACTTTTGAATGTACAGGCGATGTTGAAATCCATCGATCCTATCTTGAATTTATTGGGTGATAATTGGTTGAAAACTGGAGGAATCTAAGGTTATGTATAATAAAATTGGTTTTTTATGTGATTTTTTGAAAGGTGAAGGAAAAAAATCAAGTCGATTGCAAGAAAAATGAATGAGAGTTGAAATTTATAGGGGGAATGTAACTTGCATTACACTCAATTCCTTGTATTTACCCATGATTTCAAGTTCAACGTACTTAATCTATTAATGATAAGATAACCACTATTAATTATTAATAAATGTACACATAATGTATAATTATATCTCTTGAAATAATAAATAAATAAATAAATAACAAAAAATAACTCAATTCCTTGTATTTACCCATGATTTCAAGTTCAACGTACTCAATCTATTAATGATAAGATAACCACTATTACTTATTAATAAATGTACACATAATATATAATTATATCTCTTGAAATAATAAATAAATAAATAACAAAAAATAAAAAAATTGAGAAAAATAGAAAAATAGAATGGTGAGATGAGGTAACTTTTAAACTTTCTCTCTCCTACTACTTTTATATATATATATATATAGATAGATAAATATAAGTCGGTGGGGGTGGAAAATTAATTAACGCTCATAAAATCGTATTTGGGATTTGTTTTTTTTTTTTTTTTTGGGTTTTTAGCATGGAAAATGCTAAAATGACAACCCTAATGACACTCCGAGTGACATACTTATGACATGACGGGTGGGTCCTACGTAAAAATGTGGCGTGGCATGCTGGCGCACATTCATGGGAGCGGTCATGCGCGCTTCGAGATGCACATCGCGGGTGTTATGCACTAAAAACTATTTTGCGTACACTCATTTTTACGTGAGACCCGCCCACCACGTCATAGGGGTGTCACTTAATGTGTCATTAGAGATTTCGTTCTAGCATTTTCCTTTTAGCATGGTGTTGGGCGCCAAATGAGTCACAGACTAATTCATGTTCGGCACTGTTGAGCTGATATAGAGATGCCTTCCCAATCTAATTTTTTCCATTCAACCATTCAAGACCGAGGATTAATTTGTTTTGTTATACATGTAGCACGTGTTAATGGTTAATTTTATATTTTGTTTATGAAGGGGATATGATGATCTACAAATTATTTATGAAAATTAATTGAGTGACCTAATGATTTGGTATGCGATGTAAAAGTAAAAGGTGAATTAAAACTTTGGTGGGTGCAAAAAGAGTATTGTCTCTAATTTATCAAAAAACAAATTATTTGTGAGATCTTTAAGATTCACTCAATTAATGTGCATTAAATTAGGTAAAAAAAAAGAAGAAAAAAATCGATCAAGTTGCTACAACGGTAAAGGGCGAAGACGGGGTTGTGTGAGTTAAACACACGACTTCGGTTTCGCGATTTTCCGATGTGACAAAATTGTTCGAGTCACTGCCCATGCCGATTATACCAGAGTCACGTGAGAATAGTTAAGCTCGTTTGGACACCATAGATGATATAAGAAAAGGCAAGAAAGAGGCTTAAAAAAAAAAGGTAATGTTAATGACAATACTACATCACAATAGAATGTACAACAGTTGATATGACATGTAGGCTTCACATCAAAATCCATAAACGGATGTACTCAACACTTTATCTTGGATGTGAATCCACACACCACATCAGCCCTGTAGTGCGTTCTATCTCACATAGTGTTGTCATTCTAGCATTCCTTATTTTTTTATAAGAATATGAGCCAACTTATTTTGCCCATTTGAAACTTGATCCATGTCAAATCATTGAGCGACTCCATTGCGAGCCACCCAATTGCGGGTTGGTAGAATCTCTATTCGATTTGATTTCTTTTTAGGATGGATTTGATCTTGATCGCCCCAAACACGCGCCCTACTCACGATGCATGCAAGCCTATTATAAGTAGTCAATATTCACATACCATAGAGTACGTGAAGATGGCAATGAGTACTTCTCTTGTTCTTAGTGTTAGTTCTTGCACATTCATGCATCATCTATAGTGTTCATGCAAGAACAATGCCCACTACTGGTAAGTCTTTCGCATTTATATTTGAATAACAAATGGGTATATAAATATATATATATATCCTGCAGAGGTAATTAGATGCCACATTATTCACAAAAAAAAAAGAAAAAATAAAATCTAGACACCAATGTATATATTTAAAAAAAGAAACCACTTTATTAATTAACCGAATTATATATAATCACATAACCCAAACACATACGTGAAAATATGAAACAACTCCACCATATTTTAAAAACGCTAAGTTCACCCCAAACATCACTTCTTCCACCCCGACTCACACACACATGCATGCATGCATGCATGCAAGTAACAACTTCTCAATCCCAAATTGGGCGAAATGAAGTGAGGCGGATGAACTTCTCCGATGGCTTCTCCCACACTATGGCCTCGTACTTCTTCGCCGCGACGCCGCCGCCGACACCGCCCGTGGCCTCCAAAGTGATCCTGTAGTTGATCCCGGACACCACCTGGGTCTCGACCTTCACCACCCCAACGAACTTTAGATCGGTGTGGGCCTCCTTGTTGTGGGCCTCCACCGCGAACTTCCCTATCTCCACCACGTGTGCGTCCTTCGGGTCCGCTGGGGCCCACCCACCCGTCCGAGCCCCATCTACAACGACGCTAGCAACACCTACGACAACGAAGAGGAGAAACAACGACGCCACTGATTGAGATCTCATGTTTTTGAAACTAATTGACTCTCTCAATTTCTTTGATGGGGTTGGGTGTGTGATAGTGGTGTGTATTTATAAGTCGGTGGGTGTGGATTCTCTGTGTTGCGGTTTTATTGTAGGGACACGTGGCGAGTGTGCGACGGGTAGACAGGAAATGGGTCCCTTGAGAAGTGCTAGTAGTTAATATTGAGATTTTTTTTTATTTCTTTCCATTGTTATGTGTGGTTAATTTTGTATTTTTTGGGTGACAAATTTTTGTTTTGTTTATGAATGGATATTTACAGTTGGATGGTGATATACAAGTTATTAATTGTGAGATCTTTAAGATTTACTCAATTAATGCGCGCCAAATTAAGTAAAGCCAGTGCTATGTTCATCCCACGAAAGTGTAAGGGCTGAGTAAGCCACATAATAAGTGCAATCCATAGTTAGATTAGGGCATCCCCAAAAAAAATGGGAATTCTCCAAATTACCCCTGCTTAGGAGGGCATCCGGCCCACAACCAATTCCAAAATTGTTCCCTCCTCCCAATCGATGAAACCCTCACCTAAACCCTCAAGTCGAATAAGTTTTCCCACAATCTTTGCCTTCGCGTATCGATCTCTTTATCGAATTTGGTGCCTCTGATGTGAAGCCCGTCACCTTGTTGGAAGGAAGAGTGGTTGGTGATTGTTGGAGTTTCGGCCTAGTGGAGTCCGATTGATTCGAAGGTGAGACTTATACAGTAGCAGCACCAGCAGCAACCAAACAATTAGTAGTAGTAGTAGTATAGTAGTAGTAGTAGTTGTTTTTGTTGTTGTTGTTGTTGTTATAATGGATAAATGACTTTATTGTTAATTGTATGTTGTCAATGCCTCACTATGGTTCGGTCATCCAAGGACGAGACTCCAACACAAGGTTCGGTTGTTAGTGACTAAACCTAGAGACTCCAACACAAGGTTTAGTTGTTAGTGACTAAACCTTTAAGGGAGTTTCAAAGCATTGTTTGACCGAACTTATGAGTGAGGTTCAAATTGAAGTGACCAAACATTTGAGTAACGTTTGATAGAATAAATAAGAGTATAGGGTGAGGTTCGGCTGTTATATCGAACATCCGTCTATAAGTAGGGTGTTCGGGCTCACAGGACCGAACAATATCAATAGATTCAGCGCCCATCAATCGAATATTATGTATATGTTCGGTTACCAACAACCAAACAATTGAAGTGCAACCGAACATACACATTGGTTCGGCCTCACAACCAGAAGGCAATTTCAAGATCTTTCATACAAAATACATCTAAAATAATGAGTACATAGAAAGATTTGTCGTGGCTATCATCTCGAGGGAGAACAGGTCAAGGCACACATGCAACGATCGAGATACATGCCTTGTCACAATCCAATCATCTGCTTTGATACTACGCATGTCAATAGGTCCACTCACGATCCTAATTGGATAGATATTTGATTTGAAGCTTTCTTAGGTTGGTTATTGAATTTGGTCTTTTATTTTTCAGCCCCAAACAGTAGTTAATTATATAGCCTTTTAACATATTTATTCCTTCATATAAAAAACACTAAGTTCACCCCGCATATCAATTCTTCCATGCACCCCGATTCACACACACACTAGTAAATATATATAGTAACGACTTCTCAATTAATCCCACACTATGGCCTCGTACTTCTTCGCCGCGCCGCCGCCGCCACCAGCCCCATCCGTGGCCTCCAGCGTCATCCTGTAGTTGTCCCCGAACACCACCTGGGTCTCGGCCTTGAGCACCCCAACGAGCTTGAGATCGGTGTGGGCTTGCACTGCGAACTTGGCCATCTCAACCACGTGTCCACTCTTCGGGTCCACTGGGGTCCACTTACCCGTCTACTGGTCATCAACAACAACAACAACAACACATAAACCTACAACAACGAAGAGGTGAAAAAACAAAGACAAATGTTGCGATCTCATCATCTTCTATAGATCTTAGATTCTTATCTCTCTATCTCTCTCTCTCTCTCTCAATTTTTCTTCATCTGTTGCATGCGATTGTGGTGTGTATATATATATATATACATATATAAGTCGGTGGGGGAGGAAAATTAATTAATGCTCATAAAATCGTATTTGGGATTTGTTTCTTTTTTTTTTTTTTTGGTTGTTAGCATGGAAAATGCTAAAATGACACCTCGAGTGACACCCTTATAACATGGCGGGCGGGTCCTACATAAAAATGTGATGTGACGTGCTGGCCCACATTCATGGGAGTCGTCATGCGCGCTTCGAGATACACACCACGCGTGTTATGCACCAAAAATTATTTTGCGCACACTCATTGTTACGTGAGACCCGTCCGTCACGTCATAAGGGTGTCACTTAATTGTCACTTAATGTGTCATTAAAGATGTCATTCTAGCATTTTCCTTTTAGCATGGTGTTGGGCGTCAACTGAGTCACGGACTAATTCATGTTCGGCACTGTCGAGCTCATGTAGAGATGCCTTCCCAATCTAATTTTTTCCATTCAACCATTCAAGACTGAGGATTAATTTGTTTTGTTATACATGTAACACGTGTTAATGGTTAATTTTATATTTTGTTTATGAAGGGGATAAGATGATCTACAAATTATTTGTGAGAATTAATTGGGTAACCTAATGATTTGATATGCGATGTAGAAGTAAAAGGTCATGAATTCAAACATTGGTGGGTGCAAAAAGAGTATTGTCTCTAATTTATAAAAAAAAAAAAAAAAAAAAAAAAAAAAAAAAAAATTATTTGTGAGATCTTTAAGATTCACTCAATTAATGTGCATTAAATTAGGTAAAAAAAATCGATCAAGTTGCCACAACGGTAAAGGGCAAAGGCGGGGTTGTGAGTTAAATGCACGACTTTGATTTCGCGATTGCCTGATGTGACTAAATTTTTCGAGTCACTGGAGTATGCCCATGCTGATTATACCAGAGCCAAGTGGGAATAGTTAAACTCGCTTGGACACCAACATATGATATAAGAAAAGGTAAGAAAGAGGCTTCAAAAAAAGGGTAATGCTAATAATAATACTACGCCATAAAACGCACAAGAGTTGATGTGACATGTGGGCTTCACGTCAAAACCCATAAAAAGATGCACTCAACACTTTATCTTGATGTGAGTCCACACACCACATCACTGTCGTGCATTTTATCTAACATAGTGTTGTCATTCTAGCTTTCCTTATTTTTTTATAAGAATATGACACCAACTCATTTTGCCCTTTGAAACTTGACCCTGCCAAATCACTGAGCGACCCAATTGCGGGTTGGTAGGTAGCTAGAATCTCTATTTGACTTTATTTCTTTTTGGATGGTAATTGGATTCGATCTTGATTGCCCCAAACACGCGCCCTACTCATGATGCATGCAAGCCTATTATAATTAGTCAATATTCACAAACCATAGAGTTCGTGAAGATGGCAATGAGTACTTCTCTTGTTCTTAGTGTTAGTTCTTGCACATTCATGCATCATCTATAGTGTTCATGCAAGAACAATGCCCACTACTGGTAAGTCTTTCGCATTTATATTTGAGTAACAAATGGGTGTATATATATATTTATAAGGAAAGAAACAACTTTTACACCCACCAAAGTTTGAACATATGACCTCTTACTTTCAAATTTCATATTAAATCACATATGGGTATATATTGAGACACTTTGTTTGATTAGTTGACTACGAGTCATGAGATTGCGGAAAGAAATCACCAGCGACTTGACATTTGACTGTCATAAATAATCAAAACTGATCAAGGTCGTACGCCTCACCCTTACCTCTAGGTCCACCCGTTTAGTTGTTTTGTGCATATATATATATATGCAATATATATCCAACTCTAGATACACTGGGTTTTGGGGTTGGGGCATGCATCCGTGCGATTGATTCTCGTGAAAATAAATAGTCAAGCCTAAAAAGATTTAGACACCCCGATTATATATAACTAATGAACTTTCTATATACTTATAATTAATACAGATTGTTTCATCAAATTAATAATTAATATAGATTTTTCTGATGTGGCTTATCAGGAAATGGTCAGGTTGATAGTTTTGCTTGTTGCCTTTTTGCCATCACAAAATGTTGCGGTTCTCTGGCACCTCCTGCAGCTGCTGATGAATATTATGGCTCGTTGGGAAATAATTTGTTTGAAAGTATTCATTGTCGTTGCAGTACTACTGGTTCAGAACGGTGTTGCGGACCAAAAGAAGCAGTATCTCCTGCGTCTGCCTAATAATGCTTATTAGGAAATACATATGGGATATTGCATGTCCTCCCATTTGTGTTAATTTCGAACTTCTTGTGGATTAACATGAGAACCGAGTAATTGGCCTGGTGGTAACGACAAAGGCGGCACTAATTTGTGGTTTAGATGCAAGGTTTTGAGTTTTAAGGGTGTATTTAATTTGACAAATTCATGAATTTTTTTTTTAAATGATGAATTTTCATGGATTTCATGAAATTTGATGGATTTAGAAGAATCCATCCAAATCTCGTGGGTATGGGAGAGATTTGGTAATGTATATTTTTTGAATAGAAATCAATCAAAATCCTTAAAGTTAAAAAATTGAATACACCTAAACTTTTTAAAATTCATCAAAATCTATCGAAATCTTAATTGAATTACCCCTGACTTTTCAAAAGTTCATTAAAGTCTTTTGAAATCCAAATTAAATACACATCGATGTCAAAATCCTTCAAACTCTTTTAAAATCTTTTCAAATCATCCAATTAAATACACCTCCCAAAAGGCCACTGGTAGTTGCTTTCGCAATCCCAAGGCACATGAGACCGATCAAACAAGTGTATGGTTAATCAAAAAAAAATTGCTAATAACTGAAAAGTATTTTTTTAAAAAGTAAAATAGAAACTCTATTAATTGTTAATTTTCTTTATTAATGCTAGTAGTGAAGTCTATACTTGTTTGTGGACCCAGAGCCTCTAACAACAGGTCTAGATGTTTGTATGGAACTTTAATAGCAGATATGTGTTTGACAAGTGGTTCGTCCATGCTCAATTGCGCTTGATGGGGAGTGTTGGAGTATGTACCTATAATTAAAACCCATACCAATACTAGACCACTACAGTGGAGATCCACGCCTTTTATCTGCGTGTGCGGGTGAGCCCAATATGAAAATTAACTTTAATCATATCATGGCTTAATACATATTTAATTGTTTTAAAAAATAAGAGGTCTTCAGTAGTTTTATCTTAATTTCTTTTTTCTAATTTACCTAAAATCTCAATTCTATATGATTTGAAGCTTTTAGGATCACCTGTATTTGATCTGTTCCTTCTTTTCTTTTTGAAATCTAATTTGATTTTATCCTCTCTTCTTTCTTTTTTTGATTCTATTTCTAACTTAGCCATGCATCTTTCACACATCCCCAACATTGTTCCCATCGTTATAAACAACGTGACAATTAAAAAAATAAAAAAATAAAAAAAATAAAAAATCAATTTTCACTAATCAAGACAAAATTTTGTAAAACTTATTCAAAATCTCAACAAAGAATGAATTAGTGCATTACTCCTGAACTATAGATTATATATATATATATTTCAAACATCTTCATAATAATCACACAATCCAACACATTCAAACAATTCATCAAACACTCACACAAAACCAGACACAGAGACATATATAAGACATGATATAAAAAAAGCACTAAGTACACCCCACATACCAGCTTTTCCACCCCGTTTCACGCCCAACTGAGACATGTAAAACCTCTCAAACAGGGCGAAAGGAAGTGAGGCGGACGAACTTCTCCCACGCCTTCTCCCACACCACCGCCTCGTAATTCTTCGCCGCGGCGCCTCCGCCGGTCGTCGCGGAAAGCGTGATCCGGTAGTTCACACCGGACACCACCTGAGTCTCTGCCTTCACAACGCGGTCGAATTTGAGGTCGGTTTTGGCTTCCTTGTTGTGGGCGTCCACCGCGAACTTCCCGATCTCCACCACATGCGGGTCCTCGGGATTCGCGGGGGTCCATCCCCCCAACCGTGCCCCATCAACGATAACAAGGGAGAAGAGGAGAATCAACAACGAAAACAACAACAGCGGCAGAGATTGAAATTGGGGTTTCTTCATTTCTTCTGATGGTTTGGGGTGTGAAGGGAAGTGGGGTGTATTAATAAGTCGGTGGGGGTGGATTCTCTGCGTGGCGGTGTTGGGGAGAAGGACACGTGGCGGGAATGCGTGGGTTTGGCGGGAACGTCGTGACTAGTAGTTGAAAAAGAGGGGGAAGAGGGAAACGTGTTTTGCGGTGGTGAATTGACGGGAATGACCTTCACAATTAGTAACCGATTTTTTTTTCCCTTTTTTTATATATGGGTCAGTCACTTCTTAATCCATGTAAGTTACTGGGCATCTGAAATGATTGCACTCAAAAATAAACTAATAATATGTCACATCATTAATTTATAATATCCATTCTTTTCTTTTGATATCTTTACTTTTTTTCTATAATAGTTTAGACTCTTTTTATACTCAAATGTGAGCCACAATTAAATCACACATTCTATTTTAAAATTAAAAAATACATTTTCTTTTAGTACAAATGTTAAAACAAGAAAAATAATTTAATAAAAAAAAAGCATTTTACTAGCCCGGATTTTGGGGTGTTTGCATACCCTCCCCTTTCATTGGGTATGGGGAGGGTATACATATGGGGTCTAATAGACTCTCTTGAACCCCTAATTGCAGTTGTTCTCCAAGGAATTTTGAATTCTACCTTAGTCAAAGCCTAAATTAGAGCTTGCTCCACTGCCACACTTATCGATTGCAAGTAAAAGAAATTTAATGTCATAGAATTGTAGAGACTTGTTTGGTTCATTTTTGCCAACTTACAGTGCAAGTGAAGATAACTCTATTGAGTTAACTCAAATGTAATTAAGTTCATATTTCATATATGTTTGGTTGAACTTTAAACTTACAGGGAAGTTGCAAATTTTTAAAAACAATAAAATATAGGAATTGACATAAATGTCATTTCAAACATATTTTTAAAAAAAAAAAATTATTCGTGAGGGACTTGGGAAAAAAGATAATTTGTGAGGGGTATTTTGTCAATTAAACTCCTGAGAGATATCTCTCTATGGAGGGGAGGGGGAGATAACTCACCTCCTCCCCTATAAGTTGTGTAAGTTGGAGATATTTCACACACATACCAAACAAGACCGTAATCTATCTATATATCTATATATAAGAAAGCTATGTTGACACATGTCAACTCTACATAGCTTTCAAATTAATGTTTACCTAATTAATTGTCTAATCAATTGCTTAATTAATATCAATATCTTAATTAATATATAGCCTAATTACGTACATTATTTTCAACTTTTTTTGTTTTTGTTCTTTTTATTTTTGTACACAATAACAATTTTATTACATCATTCTTCATATATTTTATATTTGGGTTTCAAACAATTTTTATTTATAAGAAAATAAAATAAGATTCATAGTATTCTGGAACAATGTCAAGCCTAAAACTAATGGTATTTGTTTAAGAAGGATAGAGAGCCTTCTAATCTCCAAATCTACCATTTATTATTATAAATCAATCTTGTAGTATACAATTATGTGCACCAAATTAGGTAAAGGCCATTATTTTTCTTGTATAATATAATTATTTGTTTATTAAAATATTATATTTTACTAGTTTACATGGAGCTCTAAAATTAAGCGAAGGGGGTAAAAAAAAAGCAATTATAGAAACAAGGCAAAGACAATTACATAACCGTACTATTAAGAGATGTTGATTGTTAGGAGAGATGAGTCAAACAATGATAATTATATAAGAGTATTATAAAGGGTCGGTGGTTGCTCTATGCTCATTCTAGCTCCACTTATGGTAGTGCATTACATAAAAAAGATATATATCTATCATATATATAAAAGCACGAATCACAAATTTTTGAGTGGTAATGAAATTTATCTATTTGCCCATACTTTTTTTTATCTCCAAATCAACTTTTTCTTTTGTATCCAAATCAAACTCTAACTCCTTATCAATCAACTACACGTTTTTTTTTTTCTTTATCTCCAAATCAATCATCTCATTCTCATCAATCCAATACACTTTTTTTGATGAAGTAATGTCATAGCATGATTAACTTGTTTTTCTATTCACATCTTATCTCAATCATAGTAGAGAATATTGATAAGCTAAAAAATGTACTTGTATTTCTAATTTTTAAATTTTAATTACAATTTTAAATTTTGTTAATAAATTCTTAGAAATTAATTCCGCATGAGCAAAATGAATGGGAATCGTGCAGAAGACGTCTTGAAACTAGTATATATATATTCTACAGATTTACATATTCAAAAGAAATAATATATATATATATATAAATGATAGGTTTGCTATTTAAAAAGTAGAGTACTTAAAGGACATAAATTGAAAACAAATGATCCTTCATGGCATAATAACAAGGCACGGGTGCTTGCTTAGTTGTTTCAAATGCACCTCAAATTTGTTTAAAGGACTAAATTTGCGTGGAGTGCACTCACTCTCTATTGTGATAGTCCCATCTTGGCCCAAAGGACCACTAATAATGTTGGCAAGGCTACTAGAAACTCTCTCTCTTAAAAACATATATTATATATTTTGATTGGCAACCTAATTACTTTGCAAGTTGTGAAGCACCTAACTTAATTATCCGTACTCTATGTGAATGGGGAAAGGTATGGCCTTTCATGTATTTGTAGCTTTCAATTAGCCATTGCATATTTTGGTATCAAATATGGAGCAGGATGGAAAGAGTTTGGAAGCACACAATAAACTGAATTAAATCAAAAGTGGAAAAAGAATTAATCCATATAACCGACTCAACTAATTTGGGTTTGAGGCATTATAATCGTAGTGTGAACGTTATCAAATGTGCATAATTCAGTGAAAGTAGAATAAGTTGGGAAAGGTTGTAGAATTCGACTCATGTTGAAGGGACCAAAGTGCAAAGAAAGTGCGCAAATTCATGTAGCCAAAGCCCATATGGAAGCCTAGAAGTAAACTTTTATGTATTCACCAGTCAAGTTTAAGTGTTATAGTACCTTAGTAAAGCTGAGTACCAAATAATTCTCCTCCCTAAAAAATACAAGTCTTGAGTTGAAGTATTCTGTTTAGACATCTACATATGATGAGCAGAGCTGTGAAGAAGGGATCCAAAATCTAATCTTAACTTCTTTGTGGAAATGAATAATAATGACTATAAATATCACAAAGGGTGCTAAGGAAAACCACCCTGTTACAACTAATCTTCAATAATCTTCTATTTCATCTCACCTATAGATAGTACAGGGTCACTTGATCCCCACCTAATAATTCTACCTCCCTTCACTAGCAAACCGACATCGCCGCATGTTTCTGCACATATTAAGAGGGAAGTCCGAGGAACATTGCAAAGTCGCCTCGTTGCAGGGATGTGAGGCTAGAACTGTTCAATCTTCAGAGTCGAATCGCGCCCGTAGATCGATAATGAACCAAGATTGTTCTCAGGATTGCAAGAGTACAGTATTCACAACAACAAAATAAAAACTTGTCAGCATCTAATACCTCTCATTATACTGCTAAGTTTGTCGATGACCACTTCAGGATCAGCGTAAGAACCATCGAGATTAATTGCGTGGTATTCTAGCCCTCTCCACTGTGAAATCAAAGCGAAATGTGGACGCCTGTATTGGCTACTAATGATCTCAAGAATTACAGTCTCGGGTGTCGCAGCAACTATGTGAGTGAGACCGGCTCCATGCGCACCTATAATAACTGAGGCATCTTGTATCGCTCGAACTTGCTCCTTCAAGGACATGTGCGCAAACAAACCGTTGACAAGGTTTGGTTTGCACTTCAAATTTTTCCCCACCCAGCTCTTTAGAGAATCAAATACTTCCTGTTCGTTGCTTAGCCTTGATTCGACTTTCCCACCATGGCGAGGATGCGCTAAATAATCTTCCCTTCGGACAAAGAGAATGTTATGAACTTCGCTATGTTTTGGCAGCCTATTTCTGAACACTGGCAAACCAAATGCCGCTCGTATCATTTCCCCAAACTCGGACAACCGTGCAGTCCTCTGGTCATCTGGGTTTTGCCAGAGTTCGTGCGCAGGGGCTCCCTTACAATCTATTACTTCTGTTAGTCCTTTAAACAATGCGGTTTCATACCCCAGTGGTGAAAGAATCACATGACGAAAACAAACTGAACCACTGAAGCTCTTGGCATATCTCACGCTCGAAAACAGCGCTTCCCACGTTTCTTCCAATGGTGCCTGAATCGTGTTACCAATGAACAGAGATTAGGTACAGCACAATAAATCCGCTTGCGGTGTCAACCAGTCACATGAAATGAGATGCACAAAATTAACAACGAAAACATGTTTAATAATCTAAACCTTCTCTTTTAATGTTTCTACTTATAACTAATACGAACACTCGGATTAAAAAAAATAGAACTTGGAAGTGGTACACTATTTACAGAAAATGCATGAAAATTAGATATGATGCACACTTGCACAGTAACAAGGTGGCTATGAGAGAATCATCTCTTTGAACAACTAACCAAACTTGTATAGAAGGATGAACAGATGACGAAATAGTTCATGAAATGCAAAAAGTTGTGAATGAAATGTCGCGACCACAAATTCTTAAGGTTCTGCATTGTTTCCAAAAAAGGCATTTCTACTATTTTGAAGGAAGAAAACCAGACTTTAAAAAATCGTCTTTGACAGCTTCCTAATTCAAGAACTGTTACAAATAAATCAGACTCACAAAAGAGATGCGCATACCCTAATACAAAAACTTCATAGACCAGATCCACAAACCTAGCTCATAGTTTTTCCCTAGAGCATGTTTTGGTGTGCAATGGCTTCAGAATGAAAGGAAAGTATCCATCATAACAATGAATTACAGAAGTAACTCGAGACAATCATCTTTTAACTATAACAACAACAACAACAACAACAACAACATAGCCTCAGTCCCAAATTAATTGGGGTCGGTCTTTTGACTATGAACAACAAATAATTGATAACACCATAGAATAACATCATATTGGATCACCTCATGATTATCCAAGATGTCAATCTATCAAGATGTGACCAGTAACGCTGTACTCCACTTTATTCGGCTTTTTCAAGTGCAAGGAATATTTAAAAAGAATATATATATTTCACTTAAACTAATTTATTTGAATTTTTTTAAAAAAAATTATCATTAATATTAAATTACAACAAGAATCGAAAAGCTAGAAGAGGTTATTATAGATAATGGACTTTCTATAGCAATCTTTATGAAGATAATATGGAAGAATGGTTTGTTATATACTGTGTTATAACTCTTTCTCCAAGTACCCCGTCAATATTCTTCCACTTCATCATTCAATATTCTTCCATGAACTACCTCATAGTTCGTATATACTCTCTCCACTGATGAAATGACATGTATGCATAGTATTATGTCTGTAAAGGTTACACTAACCATTCATTTACATGAAGTGACCTCATTACGACATGAACGAACTAAATAACCTTCTCTTAAGTCTTAAGTCTAAACATCCCATCACGAGAATAAATAACAAAGATATGATACCGTTCATAATAATAGGAAAACAACGGAAAGGAATAAACAAGAACTGTGGAGAAAACTTTTTGAGAAACTAATGATGTAATACTTCATGCACATACCTTACAATGACCATCCACGAAGATCACATTAGGCCGATTTGGCAAGCCTGTCACTTTAGAAGCTACGTACGCGCTGTACCAGTCCGTAACCGTGTGAAAAAGATTTGCATACTCAAAACGCGTCACCAGAAGTGTTGGCTCCTCAATCCACTGCAATTTCAACTCTTTATATGTCAGAAAACGTCAAGAAATACCTCTACGCAATGACAAACTGGCTAACTGAGCATGACTCATCCTGCAAATAGACATTCATAAGCTTTGTAAGGACTAGTTTCTTCATTGAAGTCTTTTCAGCCCAAACTTCTACTAAAACACCTCGCCCAAAAAATTGCCAGCATCCAACTGGATCGTTGAATGAGTCATCAGCTCCCTATCATGCTCAAATTTTGCTAATGAAATAAGTGCTTATCAAGTCCAACCTAATGTAATGAAGTGAAGAACATGAACATACACATACAATGCTCAAGTTTTGCAAACGAAAATAAGTGCTTATCAAGCCCTACCTAATGCAATGAAGTGAAGAACATAAAAACTCAACCACTATGGAACAAAAGTTACAATGCATACAACAAAACCTCATTCTTAAATTAGTTGGGGACGGCTGCATGGATCAAACTCTTCCAAAAGTTACAATGCAAATCCCAGTATAATTTACATTTCAAGTAACATGAGGCTCATATTCATTTCAGTTAATACCAAATTGGCAATTTAATAAGAATCTGCACAAGTTAAAAGTTTCCCAAACAAATTATTTAAAATTTCATTAACTAAACTAAAAACGTTTACGATGACAATAGTAAAAACAGTTAAGTATCCAAGCATAGTAATGCAACATCAAGGTTCGATTTTGACACCATTATCTTTTTTCGACATGGAGTTCGATAGCATCTATCATTCGCCTATTTTCTTTCGCCGAGGAATCTGTCTACCGTTTTTGAATGTAGCAGCAAAACAACAATTGCACCATGCACTAAAACATTCTAAAGTGCCCTTCAACAGAAACAATAGCAGAAACCAAATTAAGTACTTAAAAATCCCATCTTTACTAATCACTACACTACACAAGCATCAAAAACCAATCTTTTCAACACTAATGCACTAAAAATTCAATCTTTACCAAACCCCTAACCTGATCACACTGAAAATCCTCACCCCCCGCGACCCGAATCGAATCGATCAATCTCCTCATTGTATGCCGATCGACGGCGCCTTCAGCGACAAACCGATCCAAAAGCCCCTCATCAACAAGCTTCCTCCCCCTCCCAACACTGCCCACAACATCAAAAGCCCCAAATTCAAAACTGGGCAATTCCTCCTCCTCAGCCCTCCCAATCACAGACTCCAACCTCTCCCCGCCGACCGACATCGCGATCTTCTCCACGTTCATCCTCACTCGCCCGCCCTCGCAAATCGAACTCCCTAAAACCCCATTGAAGAAGCACCTGAACCAACTATCTCTGTTGAGATTGGAAGAGTTGAGAATGTTGATTCTCTGATTGAACCCATTCCCGAAATAGCCCTCGCAGGGCTTGGGTTGAAGGGCTGGGGTCCATGGGAGGTATGAGGGCAGGATTGGCCATGGTTTTGGGTGGTTTTCAGGGCGGTTTTGAGGGTGGTTTTGAGTGGTTTTGGGGTTTTCCGGTAGAGGGTTTTCAGGGAGGGTTGATGGGTGGTTGGAGAAGTAGAGGAAGAGAGAAATTGAGTTGAAGATGAAGAGTGTTATTAGGGTTTTTACAAGAACTCCTCTTCTTCTGCTCATGCTCTCTCCCTCTCTGTTTCTCTCTGTTTTTCTCTGTTTTTCATTCTCTGGTGCTATGTTTTGCTCTGTTTTTGTGTTGTTTGGGGGCTTTTTCAAAAAGTGAGGTGAATTTAGTTTGTATTTAACAAAATAGTTAGGTTTAATTTTAAATCTATATATATATAAAAGTTGAAGGAGAGAGAAAGTTTCACAAGTTTTCTCCTTCCACCATTTCATTTTTAAGATTTTCTTAATTTTCTTAATTTTTTATTTTAAGACATTAATATATATATGTGCTATTTATTCTTTTAAGATACATTCATCCCCCCATATTTTTGAAAAACGAAAAATAGATATTTATCTATTTGTGTTTTTTTTGTTTTAAAATATACTCATTCCCCTATATTTTTGAAAAACGAAAAATCCAACTTTGAACAACTAAATGGCCGTTTAATTAATGATGTATTCATATTCTTTGTTTCGAATCTTACACCATCGATGATTTATAAGTAAATATTTATAAGTAAATATTTTTTAAATCATCTTGTATATTTGTTAATGAATGGTTACTTCAATGATTTATAAGTAAATATTTTTTAAACCATCTTGTATATTTTTTTCTAAAAATCTATATTATCTATATATATAAGTCACAGGAGAGAGAAAGTTCAGAAGCTACCTCTTCTTACCATTCTAATTTTCTAATTTTTTATTTTTTATTTATTTCTATTATCGATTGTCCCAAGATATATAATTATCTATTATATGTTAATCTATTAATAATTAATAATGGTTATATTATCAACGAAATGATTAATAGAATTAGTACATTATGTTCCGAAGCTACCTCCTCTCACCATTCTAATTTTTTAATTTTCTAATTTTTATTATTTATTTATTTCTATTATCGATTGTCCCAAAATATATAATTATCTATTATGTGTGCATTTATTAATAATTAATAATGGTTATATTATCAACGAATGGATTAATAGAATTAATACATTCTACTCGAAATCATGGGAAAATGCATGGAATGGAGTGTGGTAAAAGTTTTTAAAAATTATGGGCAGATACATGGAATTGAGTGTAGTGCAAGCTTTATTCCCTTATAAATTTCACTTCTCATCCATTCTTCTACGCTGTAATTCTCTCGCATCCTGTTTTAAGAATTTTTGGGAAGTGTTTGGCGATTATCTAAATTTTTGTTTGGGTCTCTTGTGTTTGAATGGATGCACAAGTACCATGGGTTGGCTTATGTAAAGGGTCGACCACGTCGATTTTTATTTTTTATTTTTTATATATAGTTTTTGCCCATTTTGTAACTTTCCTATTTTTTTGCCCATTTTTCATACATATAAATCATGAAGATCTTCACTGACACCTGCACGAAGCGCAGGAAAACACCTAGTAGTATATAAATTGAAATATGAAGATCATCATGGGTAGATAGGTTCCTACGAGGATCTCCGTGGATATATTTTATTATCTATACATGTTTGGGTATGAGATTTTGTACCCATCTCCATTTAAAACCCTCATACACACACGTATACGTTAAGGTAAATTCCCATCACCTAAAGGTATTTCGTAGGGCTGGCAAAATATGCCCAGTTCCGGTTTGCCCTGTTTGTCCGGTCCCGTTTTAAACGGGACCGGACAAAATTTTTTTGACAAACATACGGGACTGGACAAATTTTTGTGTCCGTTTAAAAATACGGGACCGGGTTCGGGCAGAAATTTCAAAAAAACGGGTACCCGTTTGTGATTAATTTGAAGGGCATATAAGTAATTTCACTATTTAAAGTTTATAACTTTTTGATTTATCATTTCATTTTCTTTTCTCTCATTCTCATTTCTCATCGTCACTGTCTCTCATTCACTCATTCTCTCAAACAAACCCTAACGCCTCTCGCGAGTCTCACCGCCGCTCACGGTCTCACCGCCTCTCACCGCCTCTCACGGTCTCACCGCCTCTCACGGCCACGCACGGCGCATCTCCTCCGCCTTTCACTCTCTCTGCACTCTCGACTCTCGAGTTTCACTCTCTCTTTCAGTCTCTCTGCCTCCGTCCGCCTCTCACTCTCTCTGCCGACCGTCGTCTCCGTCCGCCTCTCACTCTCTCTGCCGACCGTCGTCTCTGTCCTTCCCCGTTTCACTCTCTCTGTCTCCGTCCGCCTCTCACTCTCTCTGCCGATCGTCGTCTCTCACGCCCGAGTCTCGCTCTCTGCCGACGTTCGCCTCTCACTCTCTCCGCTGACCGTCGTCCCTGCACTCCCGCCGCCGACCTCTCTCTGCCTCTGCCAGCCTCACTCTCTCTGCCTCACGCTGCACGCACATTAATTGATAATTGATAAATAAAATATTTAATTATATTTAAAAAAAACGGGCAAAACAGGTCCCGTATGTTTTACAAACATACGGGACTGGACAAAAAAACTGTGCCCGTTTTGAAAACGGGACCGGGACTGGGCATCAACATTAATCATTTTCAAAATAGGTGTCCAGTCCTGTTTTTGTCTGTTCCCGTATTTTTGCCGGCCCTAGTATTTCGCAACCCATTTGCATCCCTAAAGAGGCAGTGTGTGAGGGCATTTTGGTCCAAAAAAAAAAAATGGTGTGGCGTGGTTTGTGTGGTGTGTGTGTGCAAGGGCGTTGGATGTGGTGATATTAAGCCTTAAAATACAATGCCAAGTAGAACGCGATTTGATCTTAATTTTGTGTTTATGATTGAATACTAGCTAGCTGGATAGTTTACCCACCCAATAATTATTACTGCTGCGGTAAATTCAAATTCACATAATGCAGGAGTATGTATACCTAGTTTCAAAAGTAAGGCATAACTCCTTTTGAAAATGATTTATTCATGATGAGGTAGCATGCATGGTGATGTGGTGGTGAGGTGGAAAACATTTGTATTGATTATATATACAAAATTATACACTCTTGACTCCTTTTGAGAATGAGCTATCTACACAAGATTTTTCGTCCTATGAACGACACGTGCATATGGAGATGGACGACCCACGTCATTCACGTATCTCGAAGTAGACAACCAATGTAAACAACACGCACACATATTGATGTGGACAACCTATGCAAGCGTCCCCCATGTATGCTGAGGTAGAGATTTCACGTAAATGTCAGACACGTTTGTCGAGGTGGGTGACTCATGCAACCTCGTGCAACTCATGCAAACGTCATGCACGTGTCTCGATGTGGTAAAGCCAATGCAAATGTTACACACGTATCTCCTGGTTGACAACACATGGAAACGTCACGCACATATGTCGAGGTGGGCGAGCCATGCATCTTCGTGCAATCCATTCAAACGTCACACACATATTTCGAGGTGTCGACAACTCAAAAGGTTATCTGTGTACCCCGAGTCCACGTGAGAAGTACACACAAATAGCGCATTCGAAAAATGCGTTATTTGTGTGTTCTTGCCACTTCGACATCCACATGGGATGTCCACGTAAGCCACAAAAATTTCTCCAAACTAATAGCGTCTTTTAAAAAGGAGATATACCATATTTTTTGAATAAAAAAAAATCACACTTATTTTTCTCATTTAAACTAATATATATTTTACTTTTGTAATTTTTTCGTTGTTTGGTGTGGTAACTTTGTGTTTTTACTCTAACCCACACCCGTTATTGTTATGGACTAAGCATTTTACTCTGAATTCGCCTCGAGCAACATATTATAATTTTTAAGAGAAATTCATTCTTACATTCTTTGAACTAGAACTCGAGATAATTGATTAATAGACAACAACCTTCAAATTCGCTTCGAATTGCATACTGTAATTATAAGGAGTTCATTCTTAATGTTCAAACTCGAAAAAGTCATACTAAAGACACTTCAATTATGCATAAGGGCAACCCAGCTATATAATTTTTTTGAACCTTCTTTATATATGACTCATATGCGTTTCACTAAATTACATACGTTGGTACGTTGTTATACACAGTTGAAGTGTCTTTAACATGTCTCAACTCGAAATCATTCGTTAAGAGAAAACAACGTGGTTTTTTTTTGTTGGGTTTGGCGAATGGTGAGGTGACACGTGGGGGGAGTATGGTGGCGGTGGTGGTTACTTGGGCAGTAAAGTGGTGTCGTGGCGGTTGGTTTTTGATGGGGTTGGTAGAAACCAAAGGTGTTAGATGGAAGGATGAGTGTTCATGAATCAAATTGAACAACTACATCACACCCTACAACAACTAACTAACTAACTCATGATACTAATAATCTTGTTGTAGAAGATTATCTTTTTTAACATTAAGATTTGTGGATTAATGTATTATAAACCAACTTAGAATAGCTGCAGTGATTAAAGTCTAACATTTTCACTTAAGAGAATAAGGTTTGAGTCTCGTAAAATACACAATAATATGATAGATTTTTAGTTGATACTCCTCCGTTCAAATCCATCATGGACATGGCCAACAACGCTAAAGCTTGATTATTTAATAGGCATACATGAATTTGCATTTCCTGCAAGATCCAAGTTGACTCAAATGAAATTTATAAGTAGTACCTTATTAATATTTACTTAAAAAAATTAGGCTTGAAATAAAGGTACAACTTAAATTAGGTCTTTGTAAGCCCACCTAAGCTCGACCCATATTGGACATGAGCTTGCCACAAATATAGTTTTTTTTTAAAAAAAAACAATGCATGTTGGGATCTTTTCAACATACATCAAGGCATGCATACATCTCAATGTATGTCGAAAAGATTTCAACCATCGTGTAACAATAGTAGGAAATGCACTACATACTTTGCTAACTCTTTATTCTTAAGTTTGGTTAGAGGTGGAGTTAACTCCCACGAGATAATTTAGAAGGGGAGTTGAAACTAATATTGTTTAGTTGCCAAATCTCTCTGCAAGTTATCTTTCAACTCACACTCAAATGTGAGAGATATCTCTCTCATCCCCGTAAGAGTAAACCTCAAAGAGTTTGTAGATACAATTATCATTCATTAATTACCTTTTATCACCCACATCCATCTCTTTTATTTGAATAGTATTTATGGTAATTTATATCTTTTATTATTTAAAAATTTATAATTTCTCTATAAATTTAAAATTGAAGCAAATATAAAAATATGATCTTTCACTTTGAAATTAACTCATCTCTCACTATAAAAATAGACTAAAAGAGACTTTAGAAAGTAGCTAGGTTAAAGTTGTTAAAAATAAAAATAAAAAATAAAAAAATAAATAAAAAAAAGTACCTACTTCTCAATAATTGCACTTCCCACAAAGAACTTACCCTCAACCAATAAGAATGCAATGCTACAACGTCATTTCTCAAACATATGCAAGCCAATTCGACATATTTATAGGGGATTTGTGTTACGTAGAATATAGCGTCCCATCCCAAAAAGAAATTGCAATATTGTTTAAAACTTTATATAACAACAAATCACGAAGCTCAACGTGCCATAAGTATATATGACCGTATAGTACCACCAGATTGGAGATTTGAGTGACTCGTCCGTCACTCGGCTACATATCTATATATATATATATATAAAAGTCGAGACGAGAGATAAAGTTTAAAAGTTACCTCATCTCATCATTTTATTTTTTTATTTTTTTCAATTTTTTTTATTTTTTGTTATTTATTTATTTATTATTTCAAGAGATATAATTATACATTATGTGTATATTTATTAATAATTAATAGTGGTTATCTTATCATTAATAGATTGGATACGTTGAACTTGAAATCATGGGTAAATATAAAGAATTGAGTTTTTTTTGTTATTTATTAATTTATTTATTATTTCAAGAGATATAATTATACATTATGTGTACATTTATTAATAATTAATAGTGGTTATCTTATCATTAATAGATTGAGTACGTTGAACTTGAAATTATGGGTAAATACAAGGAATTGAGTTTTTTTTGTTATTTATTTATTTATTATTTCAAGAGATATAATTATACATTATGTATACATTTATTAATAATTAATAGTGGTTATTTTATCATTAATAGATTGAGTATACGTTGAACTTGAAATCATGGGTAAATACAAGGAATTGAGTGTAGTGCAAGTTACATTCCCCCTATAAATTTCAACTTTCATCAATTCTTCTTGCAATCGACTTGATTTTTTTTTTCTTCACCATTCAAAAAATCGACAATTTTGTTATACCCAACCTTTTTTTCCTTCACCATTCAAAAAATCATAAAAAAACCAATTTTTGTTATACCTAACCTTAGATTCCTCACAACACATGGCTGTTTGGTTCTCAACCAATTATCACCATGGGTTTAGAATAAATTTAAGATAGGATCATGATGGATTTCAACATCTCACTCTTTGTACATTCAAAAGTTGTTCTACTTTTATACCCATAGCTTGGCATGGCATCTAGTGATATAACAATCATTCACAACGCTTATAACCTAAACCACTTTTGATCGCCTTCCTTTACGTTTATGTTTGCTTTATATTGGATCTAATCGTTAATTGATATGTTTTCCATAAGTTCAAGACTGGACTAGTTAATCCTGCAAAATCATTATATCTATAACACAAATCAATAATGACGTGACATATTGAATCGTTTGATATGTTTTCTATAAGTTTGAAGTGAATCATTATATCTATAACACAAATCAATAATTTGTTATGTTATGTTGTATAGGTTCAGGTTTAGATTCTTCAATTGGAGTGAGTGACAGCGGTATAGAGAAATTTATATTTAAGGTATATAGTGGATCAATATACACTACTGTATGAGATTACCATTACTTAAAGATGTTGTTCAGTCCATAGAATGCTACAAAAGCTAAAGAATGCAATATAATATTTTGCTCTTTCTTATTATTATTGTTCTTTTATGAACTTTTTGTTTGACTCGATGAGAATAACTATGAATATAATATTTTATTTATTATTATTATTATTATTAGTAATCTCGAGTTTGAGCCTTTCTTATAGAGTCTCCTCTGCTGAAAGCCACTGAAAGAGTTAAAGCCACTTATAAGTCGACTATAGTTCCAGCTTGAATAGTCGATTAGTACAAACATGGATGGTTCACGTCCCCATCACGCTTGAGCTTCTAGATGAAAAGCTGGAGGGCAAGTTGCAAATCCTATCATTGCACTTTTACATTGTTGCCCCTTTCATTTACTGTTCCATCCCTAAAATTAAGGAGTCCCTTTGGACTACTACAAAATTTGAGACATCAATTTAAAATTATGTAGATGAACCTTGAAGATAACACAAACTCCGATATGCGAGTGTCTCGAGGCCAATCCGACACACGTGCTTCGAGGTGTTTCATTTTCATATCCCCCTTACCATAAGCCAATTAAACATTTTGCCTTAGCTACTTAAATGACTAAAAATATTAACGTAGCGCGTCGTCGGATTTGCCTCGAGTTAATCAAATATCTTGCGATCTCTTAAGTTTTTCCTTTTAGTCCTTCTGTTCTCTCACAATCATCCTAATTAATATTTGAAAAAAATAAAAATAAAAAATACATCTTTGACAATTTTCAAAAAATGAATGATAGTCTTTATCTCAAATTGACATCCACTTACTTTACCAACCATCAGTCTTACCTCACAAGTCTTCCTATTCATAATGTTCATGAAAACCCAATTCACAAGAATGGAAGCATTTTGCTTATATAATTGCATACATAAGATAGAGAATGATTGTCAAAACATATTTGGTTAGATGAACGAGGTGAATGAGTCATCAATTGCCAAAATTCAAGATTTAAAGAAGTAGCGGATTCAACTTTACTAAATCCCAAAAAAAAGAGAGAGAGAGAGAGATAGAGAATGATTTGCAAATGTAACACAAATGATCAGTCACTTGAAAGAGACCTAATTTTGTGTTTCTCAAATTGCATCTACACGATTAAACACAAGATTTACATACACATAGAACTCTTATTGCCTAGACTAGCTAGTAAGTGAAATAACTATAGAACTTGTATATATATATATAAGGGACTATCAAAAAGGGTCACAAAGGTTGTATATCTTACATGAACTTCCCATGCTTTTTCTTACATGAAGATTGCATATCTCATGCTGTCATTTACCATGAGTTGGTTCATCTCCGAGATCCTTAAGTCATGGCTCGACATCACCCACACTGCGTCGGCGCCATTGACATGAGGTTGAGACACACAAGAGAACAACGAGATAGAAGCTTCAACAATGCTATAAACAATAGAGAACCCCGTCCATCCTCGATGCCTTAGTCGATCATCATGAGCTGCAGCTCGGTTCCTCCCTCCATCGACGATTCCAAGCATGCTCTCATCGGCCACTCGGGCGCTCTTCTTCATGTCGTCCCCCCTCATCGCCGCAATTAAACGCCGCATCATCATCGGAATCAAACCGAATGCTTCGAAGAGGATGTTTTTGTAGCTATAAGCTATATATATAGTACTTGGCTTAATTAGCTATGTATCTATCTATCTATCTATATATATCTATATGTGTGTGCATGTATGTTTGTTGAGGGTTTATAGTTGGTTTAATAAAGGGTTTGTATGGTGGTGGGGATGGTGGTGGGGGTAGGGTGGTGGTGGTGGTGTTAGTGTTGGTACTTATCATAAAAGACTTTGCTTTGTTTTATTTCTTTTTATTTTCATTGTTTGTTTTGGTGGGTGGTCTAGGCCCTTAATTATATGCCTTTTCTTTTTGTATGTTTGTGGGGGCGTCTTCAACACTGCAGCTAGCCTTATTCCACACAAAGAGAATAAGAATGTTCTAGCAACACTTATTGTACTAAAATGAATGTCTATCTCATGGTCTCCTTACTGCCACCAAGACTACTTAATTTGTTAATGAGGAATAATGGTAGAACATCATTCCTATAAATCATAACAAAGTCACATGCATGGTTGGAAATCATCGAAACATTTAGGGTTAAGTGTCTTGCATTTCGAGGTGCATAACACGATCGTCAGTAGAGCGTTGTGTAAGACCATTATGTGTCTCAAACTTATGTCTTAATTTATGTAACTTATGAATTACTTAAAGTCTTTTGAGCTCCCTCTAAGTTATCAATTTGATGTAAATTGATATTAATGTAGAAGCTTAAAGGTTCTCCTTCAAACTTATAAAAGGGCATTCGTACCATCGAACAATATGTGGAATGTTTGAGATTCATGATGAGGGTGATAAAATCTTGATGGTTTTAAGAGAAGTAATTTTCTAATTGATATTAATTTCATTATATTTAAGAATTTTTACACGTTGTTTATCCGGTTGTACGATCTTAAGTCTACCAAATTCATCATACATATTTCTTTCAACTGCATCACCCTCTTAAGTGGTAAGGAGTAAAAGTTAGTTTTCCCTATTCAACATGCACCAAGGTTTCCATAATAAACATGATAGTTAGTAGCATATTGTGAGTTATATTATGTATTAGAATTTAGGGTGTCATTTTAACATTTTTTTTTCTAGTTAAGTCACCAATTCAATCAATTAGATGCACATCTAATCATCAATCCCTATTTCTTTCAATTGCATCACACTTTTAAGTCGCAACAAAATTACACACAAAAAAAAAGAAGCTCTATTTATGAAAGTTGCCCGCACAAACATCTCGAAGTGCTTAACACGGTGATTTAACTCTAAATTTGCTAATACAAGAATGCAAAAATATTTTTATTGAGGCATCGAAATTGGAAGACTTCTTTAATTTGTGCATAGGCAAGCAAATGAGGTTGTTTATCATAAATTGACATGGCTTTCTCATTCATATGATAACCCGACTATTTGGTTTCAACCACCGATGAGGTAGCAATGGTTGTATTGAACGAGCTAAGAGTTTTAACAGTGGTGGAACCAAAAATTTAATTAGGGGGACGAAATTCACCTAAACCTATTCGTAAGTTTGGATAATTGTCTGACATGCCCACCCAACATTGAGGATCTCACTTGTTGTAAAAAAAGACAATATAGACTTGATCATACCCGAGAACACTTAATGTGATAATTTAATGCATAAGTCGCCTAAGTTAATTTGCATTTACTAGCTCGGACAACCCTCATGAAATTTACAAAATATTTTGGTATTTTTACTTAAAAAGGAGTTGTTGAAATAAAAAATGAATTATTGAAAGCAAGGTTTAAATTAAGCCTCCTTTGACCCAGCTAAGCTCGACTTGTATCAGGCTTAAGTACGTGAACCACATAAAATAAGATTTGCATCAAATAAAAACAAATTCTATTAAAAATTCTAAATATGATAATAAAATAACAATTATAAGATTTGCAATATAAATTAAGTGGCCCTAAATTAATAAGATACCGTAAAGTTTTATGAAAATAGAGTTGAATTATACGTTTCATATAAAACAAGAAAAAAATATATTAAAAATGACTTTTTAATTATTTTTCATTCTCCCAAATTTTTTCTTAATTTTTTAAGGCTTAAAACAATAAAAATGAGGCAAAGAGCTTTAAGAATTTTATTTTAATGAGGTGCTTTGTAATTACATATAGTTTTTGTTCTTAAATAATTGAGTCTTTTTTTTTCATAACATTTAACTACAACTCAAAATTGACTTTCATAATCAATATTTCTCAATAATAAGAAAATTAACTTACTTTTTTAGTTTGAGTAATGTTTACATTATTTCAAATGATAAATTATCCACCCAATACAAATACACTCCAATTAGTTCATATGAGCACCTATATTAATTAGACTATATTTATAGTCTATAAGAAGTGTATCGAGTGTGAGGGGGGAGGCGGGAGATCGAGGAGTCGATGGGCAAGAAAAGTGGTCAGAGCGGGGTTATTACAAGAGGTCCCGGAGCTGAGATGGGCGACAGCCCACCCTGCCCCCTCTAGTTCCGCCAATGAGTTTGAATGAAACAACAATCATTCTTTCATGGAAAAAAAAAAAAAAAAAACTCTTTAATGTTTGAACATTCTTCTAATTGGTAATTGGCTCAACTAATTCAATATACATCTAATCACAAATTCTTTCAATTGCTTCACACTTTTAACCAGTCATAACAAAAGTCAGAACACTCTATTCCATGAAAATTGAGTGCAAAGAAACTTTCAAGTGCACAACATGATGGTGTTATTCTAAAATTTTTCTAATTGGTCATAGCTTCGACTAATTCAGTATACATCTAATCTCCAATAACTATTAATTCTCTCATTTCCTTTGCCTACCACAAAATCACATTAATGAGGCTTCCGACTAAGCACGTATAGACTTGTAGTGTTGAAGTTCAATCAAGATCCATTAATGAAAATTTTAAGACGAAAAAGATTGATCTGACTCTCATGTCTCTTTGTTTATTTCCTCTTATAATTTTTGGAGTTTCATTACAAACTTTTTAAGTGCAGTAAAACCCACAATAATGTAAGCTTTTGTTGCCGACAAAATTACATAGGCCCAAATTGATAATTAGAGAGCATTGATTTGATTAAGCAAATTAAATACTACTATATGAAAGCACTATCACAAAAAGCACTGATTAAAATGGATTGAACATGCGTGATTAGAATTTAAAGAAGTAATTTGTCCTAATCACATCAATTAATAATGCTTAATTTTTAACCATTGCCCGACAGGTTCAAGTTGCAGACTTGCTGTAAGAATCATGTGCTGCTAATGGTACAGACAACTACAATACTTTAATCTTATTAATTGCAATTATAGATAAACTTTTTCTAATTTTTAAATAATATATTGATAATAAAGCCTAAGCAGTTTTATTTTCATTTTTCTTAATTGTGGGTGTTTGAGCATATTTCTTTTTTACTCCATTTGTCAGTTAGTTTCGATTAACTTTATGCGAGTCTGTTGAGTGTATCAATTTTATATCTATTCTAGAGAAATTAACCAGTATGCTTGAAGTTGGATGACAATTACCTTTTAATCACCAAATGCATCTCAACAAGCTTAATTAACAACTTTATCATTGTACAATTTTTTTTTATAGGAACGAGACTTAATTTATTTTATTATCACTGCACAAAATATATTGGAAGGGGTAGTTAGTTTAATTTGGTTAAGATTATTCTTTTTTTCGGTGGATTTGGTTGAGATTATTTTAAACAAAGCCATTAGAGCTCTATTTGGATATAATTAATTGAATGCACATGGTATTATTGAGCCTTGTATAGATTTGCCCAAAGCTTTAGAGGGCACTTGTAGAATGACTTGTCATAGAAATAAATTAACAAACAAAACATAGAGATCAATGTATATTAATTCAATTAATGAATTTCAAGTGGGTAGCATATATATATAGATATATGTGGGCCAACAATGTTATATCTATAGGGATATTCCCTACCAATATTAAAGGAGTTGACCTAAAAAATAATGGGTCTCAATGTAGCACCAAAAAGTTGAATGATTTGCACTCAAGTACACAAGACCACTTCCATAAGAAATAATATCAAAAATGGTTAATCGAATTAAACCCATATCTCTTGCAAATAAAGCCATTGATAAGTAATCTAAATCCAAGTGTTCAATGCTGATTATGATTACTTAAAACATTTTATAATCCAATCATCTACATCAAATGGAGTGAAATGAAAGTGTAGGATTAGTGTAAGTGTCGAAGATGACTGGACTAAAAGTTAGTCCCGCATCGAATAAGTGTAATTTCATAATGAAGTATATAACTGCATCCCTCCGCCCAATTAGCACCATAGCCTTTTGGAGTTAAACCTCTTATCAATAAATTAAAGGTGGTTCAATTGAGGACGATAAACGGGAGATCTCATTACTTAAAAACTAGCATACACTAGATTACATTATTTATTTATTTTATCCAGGACTTGAAATGCTAATCATTGACATTTTATTTATAATTTTATGGTTATGGCCATGTATTATACTAGCCTCAAAAAGTATATCAATTGAAGGCAAGGGTGGGACAAAGTCAATTTAGCCTTAAATAGAAGATGAAGCACTTAGAGAATTTGGATGTACATACATGGACATTAGACACTGATGATAAACGCATGAAATGGCAATTCCCACTATACAAATATTGCTTTACATTACTGTTTGATGTAACATTTACACGTATGTACCTTGGTTGATCAGGTAGGCTTAGCCAATTTTTTGTTCTAATCTGTTAGTCATGGTAGGCCATTCAAAGCTCAAACAAAAAAAAAATAAAAATTAAGGTTGGATCAAGTCTAAAGTTCTAGGTTGAAAGGATTATTAGCCATGGAAGGCATAAATCTATATATGATTGATTATATTACTTATATTGGAAGCTTTTCTTTATGTTATCTTCAATTTGAATTTATTCCATAAGTGCTCACATATCAAATCAGATGTGATGCAGAACAATTCAAGTCTTCATTGACAAGAGACACTACAGTGGCATGCGTTTCTCCACCAGAAACGTTACGAGCGCAAGCCCTTTCTGTGTTGTCAGATGTATTTCAAATACAGTTCAAATGTATAAACCTCCAAGGTGAATTGAAGTTTCGGTCGTCTACATGAAACAAACTCTTCCATTGCGCTCGATTTAGTGTAATTAAAGGTATGCTTTCCAAATAGTATAAATATTAAATACCACCTATTCAATGCGTCCCACTTAGCTTCGCTCTACCCTACATCAAGTTTCTGATAAGCCTTCTAGTGAGTCGAGTTTTTAGTGATGTCATTTGTAGGTCGTTTTTGCATATGTCTAAACCACCGCAACTGCTCTTCCCTAATCTTTACATCGAGGTGAATCAAATATTAAACGTTAATAGGGTTGAGGCATAAGAGGAAGCAATAAATCTTGAATTACTAAACTATTAGACAAATTACAATTCAAAATTCAACCTAACTAGCACTTGCATCACTCTAATTTTAAGTATGCACTTTTTATTTTTACTCAAAATGCATGCTTTAAAGATTTCAGATCAAATGGCAGTAAAAAAACAGGCTATATTACACTTGCAGGTTTGTTTCCTATCAAAATAAGAGAACTCTCTTGGTTTTGCCTTTTTTTTTTTTTTTTTTTTCATGTGTTTTATCACAGTTGTTTCTTGGACAGTTGTTCAGTGGAAACTATAAGAAAGGATATTAGATAATGCATTCGATGCAAAATGAAATGGATCAAACATATATATATTCGATGCAAAATGACTATTTCGAAGTAGCAAAATAGGAAAAAATGATATTGAACGTTGTAATCTAAGAACTTTCACTAGTTAACAAACAAGCCTATTTAATGGAAGATAAAAGCAGGCCAAGAAAGTTCAATGAAAAAAATGAAATGGAGAGATTACCTCAAGAAATCATTGTTGACATGATAACAAGGCTGCCTATCAGTCTCTCATGCAATTCAGATGTGTCTGCAAGGCATGGCTCAAATTGGCACAAGACCCATATATTCTTCACATGTACAAAATCCGCGCAACACAGATCAGTCCATGTCTCATGACCAGCTCTATATTATCGATGATGATCACCACTAAGGCCAAGCCTTGCCAGGGAAACTTAATTGCCCTTTTAACTCTGCGACGTCCAAATTTGATGTCACAGGTTCATTGTCATGTAGGACACTTCCACGCGTAAGCTCAGACACTAGCATCCGCACTCTTGGTACTGATGATCAATCATGTCGAAACTCGGTTGAAGGAGCTCCTCATTGGATAGAGTGGCTTGAACCTATAGAATTGACGAATGAATTTCTCCGCTGGTTGACTCGGGTCGATGAATATAAGCAAATCCATGAAATTGTTGCATTTGATTTTGCAACTGAGGAATTCCATGAAGTCCCATCTCCTAATCATTCCTGCTTTAAGAAAAATACATATATGTTAGTAGACTTACGAGGCCGTCTTCATGCTGTTGTTGATGCAAGTTGCAACGGAATTATTGATGTCTGGGTGACGAAGGATCACAAGTGGCGTCGTCTTGGAGTAAGAACTATGATCTGGGAGGATGTATTCCAGTGGATTTGAATCCTAGTCTGTCTGGGATCTTAACTTTCATAAACTTCCTAATTGCTTTGAATCAGTAGTTTGAGAGGAAGTAAAATTCTACTATCAATTCAAGCTAGCATTCATATTTGAAACTACTGCATAAAAATAAATTGTTCATGTCACCTATCTCTTCTGTTTAAGTTCCACAGATTAGTTTCTTATGGATTGTTTCTATTCAGCTAGAATTTAAATCGTCGACATCTAAGTTCTCTATTATCTAGATATCCGATTAAGGCAAACTCCTTCAACATTGAAGTTAAATGGACAATGCTAAACTTTAAATGCACATTATGCCAGTTCATTCAGATATTGGATATACCTTACTTAGTATCATATCAAAATCTAAAACAGTTGCCTACGACGCATAGCGATACAGTACGAAGTAAAGTAGACATTCCATAAAATTTTCTCATATCCTCATTCCTCATGAACATTAATTGTATTAGTTGTTTTCTGGTTGCTTCCTGATCAACAGAAAAAAAAAAAAAAAAGCTCAGCAAATGCACCAGTTATAAAACTTAAACACTGAAGAAATTAATTGAAGGAATTCGACATAATAGTGCGTAGACCAAGACAACTTCGAATCACAATACTTAGAAGGATTTAAGGCATTACGAAAGCACATCATCAACTGCTTTAAATCGAGTTGAGTGGAAGCATTTGATCAATACGGCTCTTTTTTTCCCTTTTCTTGTAAGTAACTACTAACTGCAGATTGAAAATACCACACCTGTTTTTCTTCCAAGACTCGTGAGATAAGGTTAAAATTCTCATAGAGTGTCTGAAATAAAATTAAATATCGATTTCATTGCAAACCAAAAAGGGATAAAAAAAAACGATTATTCCAAAGCAACAACTGGGGAAATATGTTATATAAATGGTTGCAATCAAAGAAGAATTTGGCCCAGTTTGTCCTTTTCACCAACTCATTCACAGTTAGATCTCAAAGTAATCTGTGAATTTGCAGTTGTATGTTGTTAACTAGCCTATTTATTCAAAGGCGAAGCAGCACAAGAAAGATCGATAAAGTAATCGAAAAAAATGGAGAGATTACCTCCTGAAGTCATTCTTGAGATAATAACAAGGCTGCCCATCAGGTCTCTCTTGCAATTCAGGTGTGTCTGCAAGGCATGGTTCACATTGGCACAAGACCCATATCTTCTTCACAATTACCAATGTCGCTCGACGCAGATTAGTCCATGTCTCATTCTTCACTCTGAGAATACACTTCATGACAAACTACACATTATTGATGAGGATCACCACAATAACCAAGCCTTTCCGAGCAAACCCAATCTTCCTATTAACTCTGCGATGCCTAATTTCGATATCACAGGTTCGTGTAATGGCTTCTTGTGCTTGACTGATACACAAGTACCAGATACTACCTACATATACAATCCTTTCATTGGTGAGTCCATACAACTACCTCCAGTTATTAAGCACTTCACATATCAAAGAGTCGCGCTGGGATTTGGATTCGACCAAGTAAGTAAGGCGTACAAGGTCATTCGATGCGTTTATAGCAGGGCGCATAGGCCGTTTGGAATCATAAACTCAGACATTAGCATACACACTCTTGGTACTGATTCATGGAGAAGCTTGGGCAAAAAACCTCGTCATTGGCTAGATTGGAATTCACCTACAGCATCCGTGAACGGTTATCTTCACTGGCTCACTAAGGCTCATAAGTATAAGCAATCCCATGACATTGTTGCATTTGACTTCGCAACTGAGGAATTTCATGAAGTCCCATATCCTAGCTGTCCTAGCTTTAAAAGGAACATGTATAGTTTAGTCGAGCTAGGAGGGCGTCTTTGTGCGGTTGTTCGTGTTTCTTATAATGGAAAGGTTGAAGTGTGGGTGATGAAGGAGTATAACATGGCATCATCTTGGAGCAAGGACTACATTTTGGGAGAACATGCTCCAGTTGGTTTGAACCTTGGTCTTCATCTGTCTGATAGGATGAGAAATAAATGGTTCAGTTTAAAAAATGTGCAAGTTCTATGCCTAATGAAAACAGGTGAGATATTGATAGAGTATGGAAGACAAGCATTTGCTTGTTATGACCCGGAAAAGGCGGAGTTCAGGGATCTCAACATTCATGGACTTCCTAATTGCTTTGAGTCAGTAGTATTGAGGGGAAATATACTTTCACTTCAAGATAGTATTCAGATCCAAATCTGACGTTGAACTAGATATTGTTCATGTTATCTATCTCTCTGATCCTTCAATTTACGCGGATTTGTTTCTTTCCTAGTTTCCATTCAGTTGTTTTTTAAATTTGTTGTCATCTGAGTTTATGTTACATCTAGTCGAAAATGTAAGTTTCAGTGGTTTACTAAGAGCAAACTCCGCTTCCAGTGCATTTTATACGAGTTCATTCAAAAATTGAAAGTACCTTGCATGCCTAAGATTTTTCTATTCTATACTTATATGGATTATGCATGTTAGTTATAGGTCAGTAAGAGAAAAGATAGTGCAGCAGCGATGTTTTCGACACAATCAGACTGTGGTTTCTAGGAAGCCAAAGAGATAAAAATAATTAATGTTTCTAATTAATTGCTTTAATCAAAGTAAACTGTACCTTTTATTTACTTAGTGAATCATTGTTGATTCAGTCGTGCCACAGATATAAAGATTCCTGTGTATTGTGAGCTTTGATTTGGCAAATGAGTTCGATAAGGTCCTCGACTCCCTGGCACCAGCTGCAATAGATTTAAGAGACTCATTCACAAATAATGGAGTTACACCAAATTTATTAATTGATATTATTTGCACAAAGTACCTCTTATATTGGTTATTGTCATATGTGGATACAGTAAGGATCTTTGGAACCCAATTGAAATATATCGACCGTTTCCTTGTTTATAGGCGCGGCCAGTTTGGATTGTGTTAAGAGTGATTTGAACAGCTTTGGTCGCACATGTATGCTGGATTTTTGTTCAAGTCGCAATTCATAAGAATCAGCTGATTAAGTTTGCAGGTATTTCCATCTCAGTGTTACGGTTCAAAGATCTTGATTTTCATGAAATTGCCTTCAGTCCAGCACTAAAGAGAAACCTATAGCACCACTACAAGCTGATCAGCTTAGATTTCATGGATTTATTTTATTTGGTCTCTTGATACCAAATAAGTCATATAGTCATTTTCACTCCAATCTTTGAAAGGACTTAATATTGACTCAATGATCAAATGGAGACTAGGAAGGTTAACTTGCAGATGCATAATAAGAAAAGATTTAGAATATTGTCAAATCACATCTACTGCATTAAACTAAGTGGAATGAAAACATTAGATCCAAAAACCGGCCCCAGTAGTTTGAAACTAAAGTTTTTTTTTTTTTTCTTCTTGTTGTTATATTTGTCGACGAATAAGAGGGTAACACAACTGTAATTTGTAACCATTAGAGGTATTGGATAGTTCTTTAGAAGAAACAACCAAAAAGGCATTTGAAAAAATCAATCAAACAGCTACACCGAAGTAGCAAAAGAAAAAAAATATGATATCGATCATTGTAATCGAAGAAAAGTCGGCCTTAGTGTCCTCTTCAAAAAAAAAATATGATATCGATCGTTGTAATCGAAGAAAAGTCGGCCTTAGTGTCCTCTTCACCAACTCAGTCACAGTTAGATCTCAATTCAATCTCTAGACTTGCACTAGTTAACAACTAGCCTATTTGTTTGAAGATTAAGTGGCGCAAGAAGGATCGATGGAGTAACCAAAATGGAGAGACTACCCACCGAAATCATTCTTGAGATCATAACAAGGTTGCCCATAAGGTCTTTCTTTCGATTCAGGTGTGTCTGCAAGGCATGGCTCACATTGGCACAAGATCCATATATCGATCGCAGTTATCAAATCCGGGCAACGCAGAGTAATCCATATCTCATTCTTCACTCTGAGCACTCCCTTCATGACCGGCTTCATATTATCGATAGTGACCACGACCAAGCCTTTCCATGCAAACTCGGTCATCCTTTTAACTCTGCCATGCCCAATTTTAACATCACAGGCTCATGTCATGGCTTCCTGTGCTTGACTGATACACAAGTACCAGATACTAGCTACATATACAACCCTTTCACTCATGAATCCATACAACTACCTCCAGTTATGAAGCACTTCTCATACCAGAGAGTCACACTGGGACTCGGTTTCGACCATGTAACTAGGACATACAAGGTCATTCGAACCGTTTACTGCATTCCAGATCCTAATATAGGCCTGCCTGGGCCGTTTGGAATCATAAGTTCAGACACTAGCATACACACTCTAGGTAGTGATTCATGGCGAAGCTTGGTCCAAAAACCTCCTTACTGGCTAGACTGGAATTTACCTACAGCATTGGTGAACGGATTTCTTCACTGGCAGACAAAGGCTTATAAATATAAGCAATACCGTGAAATTGTTGCTTTTGATTTCTCAACTGAGAAATTCCATGAAGTCCCGTATCCTAGATGTCGTAGCTTTAGGAGAAACATGTATAGTTTAGTCGAATTAGGAGGGCGTCTTTGTGCGGTTGTTCGTGTTTCTTATAATGGAAAGGTTGATGTGTGGGTAATGAAGGAATATAACGTGGCGTCGTCATGGAGCAAGGACTACACTGTGGGAGAACATGTTCCAGTTGGTTTGAATCCTGATCTAAGTTTTTCTGATAGGATGCGAGAGAAACGGTTCAGTATAAGATCAGCACAAGTTCGATGCCTTATAAAAACTGGGGAGATATTGATAGAATATGGGAGACAAGCATTTGCTTGTTATGATCCAGAAAAGGCGGGGTTCAGGGATCTCAACATTCATGGACTTCCGAATTCCTTTCAGTCAGTAGTATTGAGGGGAAATGTACTTTCACTTCAAGATAGCATTCAGATCCAAAGCTGATGGACACTAGGATTATCATTCATGTAATCTGTTTCTTTGTCGTTTAATTTTCGTGTATTTCTCTTCTAGTTCTATTCAGTTGCATTTTAAGTTTTATGTTCTCTAGTTAAGAATATCCATTTAAGCATTTCAGTAAGAGCAAACAATACTTCAGAGAAAATCAGATGGACAATGTGAAACTTCCAATGCATTTTACGCTAGTCCATTCAGATATCGAATGCACCTCCGATAGTATTAAGTTTGCATTCCTAAAGTTTTTCGATCCCCAAATGCATTATTTATGTTAAAATTGAGCAGAGTGGAAGAGCTTGATCCATGTAACTGACCAACTAAGTTTGGTCATGAATTTCCAAACTGCTGTTAAAGTGTTTGATCCTTGTATGATCCAGACAAGGAAGAGTTCAAGGATCTTATTGATTTTCATGAACTTCCAAATTACCTCACTCAACAGCTTTAAATGAAAACCTTGCACCACTTCAAGCAAGTATTCAAATCCAAAATTGAACTATAAAGGGGAAAGGATGTTCATGTTACCAATGCCTTCCTACTTCTTGTTTAATATCAACAAAAACAACTTCGATCGATGAAATCAAAGAAGAACCATCTTCAATCTGTCGTTTTCACCAACTCATTCATAGTTTGATCTCAATGACATCGTTAACTAGTCTATTAATTGGAAAATAAAGCAGCCCGAGAAAGATTAATGAAGTAACCGAAATGGAGAGGCTCCCTTCGGAACTAATTCTCAGACACTAGCGTACACACTTTAGGTACTGATTCATGGAGAAGCTTGGGCAAAAGAGCTCCACACTGGCTAGATTGGCGTTCGCCTACAGCATTGGTAAATGGAATCATACACTGGTTGACTCAAACCCATAAACACAAGCAGTACCATGAAATTGTTGCATTCGACTACGCAACAGAAGTATTCCATGAAGTGCCATATCCTAGCTGTTCCAGTTTTAGAAGAAACATGTATAGTTTAGTCGAGTTAGGAGGGCGTCTTTGTGCTGTTGTTGATGCATACTGTAATGGAAAGATTGATCTGTGGGCGATGAAGGAGTATAACGTGGCGTTGTCATGGAGCAAGGACTACATTGTGGGAGAACATATTCATGGAAACAAGAGAGATTTTGCTAGAATATGGGAAACAACCATTTGCTTGTTATGATCCAGAAAAGGAGAAGTTCAGAGGTCTTAACTTAAATGGTCTTACCAATTTCTTTGGGTCAGTGGTGTTAAGGGGAAGTCTACTATCATTCCAATCTAGCATTGGCATCAAAAGCTTATCCCCTATGGAATTAAGTTCATGAAAGTTTAGTTTTCACAGATTAGTTTCTTCATATATGTAATCTGTGTCAGTTGTTGTTTGCTTCTTCTTTTTTTGGTAGATTGTGTCAGTTGTTTTGGATGGTTGTTGATCAGTAAAAAATAATTGCAGCATCTATAGTATCCGCAAGCAGCCTGCCTATTGCACTTCTCCAGATATTGTCCACAATTTAAGCACCTTCAACTCGTAGGTGTGGGGTTTTAACTCAAAAGGACTTGCTACAATAATTAGATGATAGATCCACACTTATAAACTATATTATGAAGTCTTACTTAACCGATGCGGGACTATTATTTCGAACACATCTCCAACAGTATTCTCAGGGCATGTTTGTGTTAGATTCAAGCCTAAGATGAATGTGTCTAATAGAATGTAAGTAGAGGGCATGTGAAAGTTCTGTGCTTTTTCTAGGCAAGTTATGTATAAGATGGGTTGACTTCTCTAAAATTTTGTTTCTACCAAATGCCACTTGTGGATTAGTTATTATTTGGACCATTTTGAAAGGGACAAGCAAGAGAATCCATTAGCAATATAAATGACTAATTCAAAGATAAGGGAAGGGTTCCTTCAAAGAAAACTAATAACTCTTGTCTCTTCCATTGACTTACTCATTCAATCAAATTTCAAATAAGTCTTATTTTGCGGAAACCAATAAGAAAAACAGAATGATTAAAATAAATAAATATAAATAAATAAACAGAACAGAAGTTATAGTTGAAGTCATTAGTAGAAAATCGAAATAACTAGTTTGTTAGTAGGTGCTGACCAGATCAACGCGTTATTGCATCAAGAGAAGTTCCACTTGAAGTTCAATATATATAAATCCTTGTGTACATATCATACATACATACCTCAATCAGCAAAGCAGATTCAGCACCTTCACTAACTGTCTTCATAGGTGAATGAAAATGGAGAGTCTTCCCCATGAAATCCTTATAGACATCGTAACAAGGCTACCAATCACTTCTCTCATGCAATTCAAGTGTGTTTCCAAGGCTTGGTACTCACTAGCACAAGACCACTACCTCCTTCACATGTATGCAACACAGAACAATCCGTGTATCATCCTCCAAAGCGAGCACTCCCTTGATGACCAACTCCATGTCATTGACACCGATCGTCACCAATACGAAAACTTGACGAGGAAACTAGCTCCACCGTTCAAGTTTTCGATGCCCAAGTTCAACATTGCAGGTTCATGTAATGGCATCCATCTTTGCTCATCTGTTTCACAAGAATCAGATACCATTTTCATTTACAACCCTTTCACCAATGAATCCAAACAACTACCCCCAACAAATACAAGCTTCTCTAATCAGAAAGTAGTACTGGGATTCGGCTTTGATCAGAAGACAATGGAATACAAGGTGGTTCGAATAGTTTATCGCTTCCCGCCAGGACAAATGGTCTGCTACGGAACATCCGACGTTAGCATTCACACTCTTGGCACAAATTCATGGAGAAGTTTGGGTGAAGCTGGTTATTTGTTAGACGGGCGTTCCCCGCCAGCACTTGTGAATGGATCACTCCATTGGTTGGCTCACCATAACAAACATCAACAGTATCAGGAAATTGTGCGTTTCGATTTGGCAACGGAGGAGTTCAGCAAGGTCCCTACTCCTAATTGCAACACAATAAATAAAGGCTGGATTACAATTGTGGAGTTTAGAGGATGTCTCAGTGCTGTGGTTCATTATAACAGCTGTTGTAAGATTGAGGTCTGGGTGATGAAGGATTACAATGTGAAGGAGTCATGGAACAAAGAGTTTGTAATCCCTGCGCATTCTCCGGTCGGATTCAAACCGGACATTAACCTGTCTAATAGAATGCTAGAGAAATGGTTCAGTAGAGGGTATGTGAGAATTCTGTGCCGTCTAAAATCCGGCGAGTTCTTATTGGAATATGGTAACCAATCACTTGTTTCATATGACCCAGATAAGGAAGAGTTCAAGGATCTCAATTTTGAAGGACTTCCGATATCTTTCGACTCAGTAGCATTCATGGGAAATCTGGTACCTCTACAAAGAAGCATTCATGTACAAATATAACCAGCGAGTTGTCTAGGAAGCAAGTTTTTCTTCAAGGATTATCTATGTTTCACTAGTTTATCTTCATCAATGTCATCTTCCATTTCTGTAAACAACACTCCTTGTTATCTTGAAAAGAAGAGCAAATTCAACAATAAAGTAAAAGTAAATGCAGTAGAATGATTTCAAACTTTCCATGCATCATTAAAAGTCAGCAAAATCTAACATATATCCACATATAAATTATAATTACTTAAGGTTTGAACTACACTTCTGATGCTCATCGACAAATTTATTTTGCAATATTAAATTTCCTAAGAGTCTAAGACTAAGGTATACCTTGTCTAAAAGTCAACGAATTTATGTGCCTTCAAACCAAAAGATTAGTCAATGAAAGTTTTTGAAATTTTATCATTCTATAGTTTCACCAACTTTCTTTGAATTTTCTCTCAACAACTACCAAACTCAATTTTTTGTTCTTTAACTATGAACATGAGCAATACAACAAACAAAGTATACAATCCAAATTTCTCAGCCGGCCAACATGACATAATCCTTGACTTGGAAACTCAAGTAACTATTTTGCTCTTGCCTTGGAGCTTCCATCCTTTTTGTTCATTTACTTGTCATCACATAAACAGGATTGAAGAAGATCAATAATGGAGTAACTTACTTAGCTTCTCGAATGGAGAGACTTCCACGAGAACTCGCGATCGACATCCTTTCAAGGCTGCCCATCACTTCTCTCCTTAGAGTGAAGTTTGTGGACAAGCTATGGTACTCTCTATCAAAAGATCCACTTCTCCCTATAATGCACAAGGCCTTCCACAAAAACCCATCTCTAGTCCTTCACTGTGACCACTCCCTCCATGAAGATCATCTCTGCCTCATTGAATCAAATTCTCAAAACCACTTTGAAAGCTTACCCTCGAAGCTCGATTCGCCCATGAAATCCGTGATGCCTCATTTCAACATTATAGGTTCTTGTAATGGCTTATTATGCTTGTCTGGGTACAGGTCACCTGACACTCTCCATATATACAATCCTTTAACCAATGAATATGTACAATTACCACCAACAACCACAAACTTCTTCAATCAAAGAGTGGTTTTGGGATTCGGTTTTAGTCCAACGACGAAGGAATTCAAGGTGGTGAGAATTGTTTATGCCCTTCCACCAAGAAGAAGGTTCTCCTTTGCGAATACCGGACGCGGGTACTCGGATACTAGTATATACACTCTTGGTACAGATTCATGGAGAAGTCAGGGAAAATCTGCTTATTGCCTTGATTCATTTTCAACCTCGGCAGTTGTGAATGGAAATCTTCACTGGCTGACTCTGGGCCGGAGATACCGAGAGGATCAGGACATTGTGTCATTTAACTTGGCAACTGAGAGCTTCCAAGAGGTCCCAGGTCCTAGTTGTGATAGCTTAAAGAGAAGCACCTATACTTTGGTGGAATTGGGAGGATGTCTTTCTGCTTTTGTGAATACTTCTCGTTCAGGACAGGTAGAAGTGTGGGTGATGAAGGATTACAAAGTTAGGGAGTCATGGAGCAAAGCGTATGTAATCCGAGCATACAGTCCTGTTCGATTTAACATTGACATAGAGTTGCCTGATAGAATGAAAGTGAGAAAATTCTGGAATAGAACAGTAAGAGTTGTGTGTCTTTGGAGAAACAGTGAGATTTTACTGGAATATGGGAATCAAGCACTGGTTTCTTATGACCCTACAAAGAATGAGTTCAATGATCTTAGTTTTGATGAACTCCCAGATTGCTTTGAGTCTGTTGCTCTCATGGGAAGCCTGGTTTCATTCAAGGGTGGTATAGAGATGAGAGAAAATGAGTAGCAGATGTGAAATGCTAAATCAAAAGATTTGTGATCCTTTTCTATTGAAGTCTGAACTTAGTTTGTGTGACTAGTTGGTTTTTGTTAGTGAATTATTCAGGGTTCTTGGTATATCTAATTTTAATTTACAATCTTTGCTTCTTCTTTTTTATCGGAAACGACTTTTGTATTAGTAACAAGACTTTACAATTACAAAGCGAAAGTAAAATTGATAAGGAGATGAGGAAAAAAAAAAAAAAAACAACAACAACAACATGCCTTTTGGTCCATGGTGTTCTAGCTTCATTAGGAATAGCAAGCACTTCGAATATCACCCAACAGGCTTTTGCTTCGAACAATCTCTGCCTCGAAAGAGAACAGGTTCCCGACATGAGTTACTACGGATCTGAACCACTCCGGGAGCCCATGAATAATAAACTCCTCAAAATTTCCCCCTGATGGATCATAACACACCAGAGCTTGGTTTTCATACTCTAGTAAGAGCTTCCCACATTTAAGAGAACAAAGAACCTGAACCGATCCTCGGGACATTCCGTTCCTCCAAATCCTTATAGGTCTAGAGAGGCGTGGATTCAACCCGATCGGGACATAATTGCCGATGGTGAACTCTTTCATCCATGATTCCCTCACCTTGTACTCCTTCATCACCCATATGTCAATGCTTCCATCTTTACAGTTCACAACAGCTGAAAGACACCCTTGTATCTCTGCAAGTTGGAAGGTGTGTCTAACAGGCCTTTCCCATCTTGGACAAGGGACCACTTCAAATTTCTCCGTCGTGAAATCAAAGGCCAATATGATTCGTGAAGGAGACGGTCGACAGTTATATGGTATAACCACCCAGTGAAGAAAACCATTGAGTAAGATCTTTGGTGAATGTCGATGAATCCTGTACTTAGCACTCCCTACAATTCTCCAAGAGTGATCTTTTCCAAGAGTGAACAAATCAACTTGAGACCGTTGCTGGTATACCGATCTCCTTAGCCTGTCACATGGTTCCATATAGTAGACTATTCGAATCACCTTATACTCATTAGAGGCCGAAACGAAGCCAAATCCGATCACTACATCATGATTTGCACAATTTAAGGTCTTGGGCAGTTCCATGTGCTCTTGAAAGAAAGGATTATATAAGAAGATAGTTTCAGCCAGAAGTGAATCAGACAAACACAAGAAGCCATTACATGAGCCACTTACATCAAATTCAGGCATGACAGATGTGAATGGCAAAGAGACCTTCCTAACAGCTTTGGAATAGCCATTCTTGGCGTCATCGTCTAGGAAAAAGAGTTGGTTTCGGATAGGAGAGTCATGGTGAAGGATGAGACATGGATTTCTCTCCGTTGCAAGCGCAAGGAGCATAGTAGAGAGGCTCGCGTCCTGCATGAAAGCGCGCCAACTCCTGCATACTTTCTTTAATTGCAATACTGACATTATGGGGAGTCTCGTGAGGATGTTGACGATGATTTCTCTTGGGAGACTCTCCATTCTTGTTCTTTGATTCTCTGCAACAGACCCTGTAACTCACAGTATGAAATAAGACAAGAACACCATACAACATCAAAGTCACTGCTTTTGGAGAGACATATTTAGAGGTTAAGAAGAATGGTTGAAAGAAAAACTGTGAATAAAACCAAAGAAGTTAAGGCTATGTTTGGCTTCATATTCAGAAACAGAAACCCAAGATTTCGATGAATTCTAAAACCTTGATTAAAATAGATTCAGAATCCTCTTCTGAATGTCAATTACCAAGTGGAGTCCTTGCCAATTTTGTCCATCTGAGAAACCAAACAGAAACTACTGATATATGCAGTAAAGGAACTAGAGACTAGAGTCCAAGTTCCTTTCTTGTATCATTTTAAGCCACAACTATTAGGCGGAAAAGGCGAGAAAAACATTTGAATAAATTACTCTAGACTGTAGTAGTTTTCTAGACTAAATAAAAGATAAGAGGCCAAGAAGAAGAAAAATGAAGTAACTAAATGGAGAGGCTTCCTCTAGAAATCGTTCTTGATATCATAACAAGACTGCCTATCGCATCTCTTCTGCGATTCAAGTGCGTGTGCAAGGCATGGCTCTCTATAGCAGAAGACCTACATCTCCTTCGCTTGTACCATCAGAATTCAGCACAGAACAACGTATGTCTCGTTCTCCAGGGAGAGCATTCTCTTGATTGCCAACTCCATGTCATTGATCCAAGTAATCACCACCACAAGACCATTACAAAAAGACTTGATCCACCATTCAAATCATCGATGCCCAATTTCGACATTGCAGGATCATGCAATGGCTTCCTATGTTTATTTGATGATTCACAAATTAGTCCCAGACACCATATTCATTTACAACCCTTTCACCAATGAATCCAAACGACTACCCCAACAAATAAAAACTTCTCCAATCAAAGAGTGGTGCTAGGATTCGGCTTCGATCCAATTAGTAAAGAATACAAGGTGATTTGAATAGTCTATTGCATCCCACCAATAGTGAGTTGGTACATCAGGTACGAGACTTCGGAAATTAGCATAAACACCCTTGGCACAGATTCATGGAGGAGTTTGGGCCAAGCGGCTTACTGGCTAGATGGGGTACACCATCAACATATGTGAATGGATCCCTCCATTGGTTGACGCAGTGCCACAAATTTCAACAATATCAGGACATTGTGCGCTTTGATTTGGCGACTGAGCAGTTCAAAAAGGTCCCAGGTCCTAGTTCTAAAGAATTTTGGAGACGCTCTTACAGTGTAGTGGAGTTAAGAGGATGTCTATGTGCTGTGGTTCATACTAATAACTCTGATACAATTGAGGTGTGGATTATGAAGGATTACAATGTAAAGGAGTCATGGGCAAAGGAGTTTGTGATCCCAGCACATGTTCAATGCCGTCTGCAAACCGGGGAATTCTTGTTGGAATATGGGAACCAAGCACTTGTACCTTATGATCCACATCAGGAAGAGTTCAAGAAGCTTGATATTCATGGGCTTCCAAACTGCTTTGAGGCAATAACATTCAAGGGAAGTTTACTACCACTCCAAGATCACACTCAGATGCAAATACAACTAGATAATTGCTCACACCACTAGTTTTTCTTTATTGATTGTTCTTCTTTTTGTTCTGTTTATGTGATGAATTTTTTTTTCTTAATAAGGAATATCAACTTCAGTTATAGAACACCATCCTAATCAGAAGAGTCTGTTGGAAACTGAAAGAGAAAGTTAAATTGCTTGAGGCGCGTAGTTGTTGTCATCAAGGAAACCAAAATCAGGTGGAGGCCAAAAGTGATGTTCTCTTAGGAACTTCTACAAAAGACTCTTCTAACCAAGATCTTGTACAAAGATGATAAAAGAGAAGATAACAAGCCTGGCAAATATAAACAGAAACCAAAAAGAGAGAATAGAAAACAACCATAAAATTACGCAACAACAAAGCCTCAATCCCAAATAAGTTAAAGTCAGCTAATCGATCTAGCTCTTTCATCTGCTCGATTTAATACACTTGATGGTGTGCTTTCAAAATCCTTTAAATCCTCTTTAAAAATATGTCCCAATTTATCTCCGGTCAAAATGTGTACCAAGTTATCTTAGGTCTACCCTATTTTGTCGAATTTATTCAGCTTCTAATTAAGTCGAGTTTTCAAATAAGGACATTTGTAAGTCGTCTTCAAATGCATCCAAACCACAATAATTGTCATTCCCAAATTTTTTCGCTGATTGCTTCTATTGTCCCAACCACTCTTCCATAAGGTAGAAGAATTAGATATAACTTAAAGACAACATCCATAAGGGCGGCCATTACTATCATTTATTACCTCGATTTTGTCCCAATCTTGCAATTAAAATAACTTCCATTCCAAGCAATCTCTGATGCAGACATGAAATTTATTTAAACTCACAAACTCTTCAACCTTGCATGGTTGTTTCCACCAAGCATTCTTTATTTTTTTTTCCTCAATGGATCACTGAATCTGCAAAGCTTCTTCTATGGAGAGGCTCCCAAGAGAGGTAGCTCTTGACATCTTTTCAAGGCTACCCATCACTTCTCTCCAAAGATTGAAGTGTGTGAGTAAGCTTTGGCACTCTCTAGCAAAAGACCCACATCTCCTTTTCATGTACAAAGCCACCCACAAAAATCCATCTCTAATTCTTCACTGTGACCTCCATGAAGATCATCTCTACCTCATTGAATCTGATATCCACGCCCACTTTGACATCACACTGTTGAAGCTTGATCAGCCCTTCAAATCAGTGACCCCCACTTTCGACATCCTCGGTTCTTGCAATGGCTTCCTTTGCTTGTCTAACTCACAGTCTCCTGATACTCTTCATGTATACAATCCTCTCACCAATGAATCTACACAATTACCCAACACAAACAAGAACTTTTCTCATCAGAGGGTGGTGTTGGGCCTTGGTTTTAGCTCAAAAACAAAGGAGTTCAAGGTGGTCAGAACAGTTTACGCCTACCCGCCAAGTAGACTGATGGGAATTGGTTACATTGGATATGGGGACTCTGATACTAGTTTATACACTTTGGGCATTGATGATTCATGGAGAAGTCAAGGAAAAGCTGTTTATTGGCTTGATGGGCAATCACCAACAGCACTTGTCAATGAGTCTCTTCACTGGCTCACCCAGGCACACAAATACAGGCAGTTTCAGAACATTGTGTCGTTCGATTTGGCAACTGAGAAATTCAATACAGTTGAAGGTCCCAGTTGTGATAGTTTGAAGAGAAACTGGTACACTTTGGTGGAGCTTGGAGGGTGTCTTGGTGCAGTTGTTAGGACTAGTTACTATGGGCAGCTTGAGGTGTGGGTGATGAAGGAGTACAAGGTGAGGGAGTCATGGAGCAAAGATTATGCCATCAGAGCTTATAGTCCAGTTGGATTTAATCCTGATATCGAGCTGTCTGAGAGAATGCAGAAGAGAAGATTTTGGAAGAGAACTGTGAGAGTGGTTTGTCTTTTGAGAAATGGTGAGATTTTATTGGAATATGGGAATCAAAAATTGGTTTGTTATGATCCAACAAAGGATGAGTTCAAGGAACTTAGTTTTGATGGCCTGCCAAATTGCTTCGAGTCTGTTGCTCTCACTTTGAGCCTAGTTTCTCAGAAGGGTGTACAGAACAACAACAACAACAACATAGCCTCAGTCACAAATTAACTGGGGTCGGCTACATAGATCAAACTTTTCCATTGTGCTCGATTAAGTGCAATAGAAGGGTGTACAGAAAATTCAAGAAAATTGATATTCATGGCCTTCAAAACTGCATTGAGTCAGTGAAGCACGAGGGAAGTCTACTACCATTCCAAGCTAGCACTCAAATGAAAATATAACCAGAGAATCGTTCATGCTACTAGTTTATCAGTGTGAATTGTTTCTTCTTTTTCTTTTTCTTTTTTTTGTATGATGGCTGAGCTGCCACCTGGGTTTTTATTTTATAGTCTAGATGGTTTCAATCCTGTTAATGAGCTAACTGAGGAAATGCAAAACACAAGAGTTTGGAATAGAACTGGGAGAGTGGTTTGTCTATTGAGAAGTGGCGAGATTTTATTGGAATTTGACAATCAAAAACTGGTTTGTTATGATCCAACAAAGGATGAGTTCAAGAACCTTAATTTTGATGGGCTGCCAAATAGCTTTGCTTCTATTGCTCCCACTTTGAGCCCAGTTTCTCTGAATGGTGTACAGAGATGAGAAAAACTGTTAATCTCTCTTGGATTTCTTGTGAATTGCGAGAGTAAAAATCTGTGATATTTGGCTTTGTGAACATTTTGCATGTATTTGTTGGGTTTTTACTGTTAATCTCTCTTATATTTTGTTGTCAAGTGGGCTAGGCGTATGATCCCAGCCTCTGAAGTTCGATTCCTATTGCGTCAAAATTGTTCGGGCCATTGAGGTACGCTCGGACCCACCAGGGTCTCACTTGGATACCCACGGATATCCAAAAAAAATATTTTATTGTCTTGAATTTATTTGTTGTGCTATCTCCATGCCTCTTCTAATAAAACCTAATATTCTAAGCCTAAGCCAAAGTGATGTTCACTTGGGAGTTTCTACAAACAGTTCTACTACAATCATAGCAAGATCTTGTACAAATATATTGAAAGTGATTAAGCCTCACAAATATAAATAGATACTAGATAACAAAAATCATAATAGCATTAGAAAATCTACTTAAAGAAGACCAAATCCATAAAATGATCTAATCAAAAAAAAAATCCATAAAGATATAGAATTTACTGCAATGATACTGAGTAAATATATGAGTTACCCAAAATGAGATTTAGAGTTTCTGAAGTAGATTTTGTCTAAATCATGCAGTTTAGTAACTTCCCTTCCGAGCAATCTCTGACCCTGTAAAGCCCATCATCAATCAGCCAAGCTTTTTCAATGGAGAGACTCACAATCTCCTGATACCCCATGTATACAATCCTCTCACAAATAACTCGAGTCGGGTTACCACAACGTTAAGGGCAATGGATGATTGTATGAGTTAAGCATACGACCTCGATTTCGATTCTTGGTGTAGCAAGATTGCACGGCCACTGGGATACGATTAGGCTGATTACATCAGAGCCTCGTGAGAATAGTCAGGCTCGCCTTGACACCCACGGATATAAAAAAAAAATCCTCTCACAAATTAATCTTCACAATTACCCACAACAAACAAAAGCTTTTCACTTCTTTTTTTAGGCAAGAACACCCGGTATCCGAACTAATCCGACTACTCTCGATTGGCTCGTTATAGGGCTAAAAAGCTCTGAACGGGTGACGTCTCCGTAGCTTTTCTCATAAAAGTGGTGTTGGGCCTTAGTTTTAGCCCAAGCCAACCGCACCTATTAGTACACGCTCCAGCACTATCTCGAACCACATATAAGAGGCTGCCACCATAGCTCTAACAATCTAGCTTCTTTTCATTCACAAGACTCAACTCTGATAATTTTTAGTGTATACGCTTTAGGGCATTTGTGATCTTTGGCTATGTGAACAGTTGGTTTGTATTTGTTGGGTTTCTACTTTCTACTGTTAATCTCTCTTGCACTTCCTGTACCCCATGTGTGTTATGTAGTGATTCTATCTAAGCCTCTACTATTAAATCCTGATCTTATATGAACTAACAATTTGGCCAAAGCATATTTAGTGAGATGGACGAGACATCAATTGCTGAAAGTCAAGGTTTGGGAAGGTCATAGTTTTGACTCCCGCTAAAAAAAAAAAAAAAAAAAAAATCTTATTATGATTCCCTAGTACATTAACACTAACTACTATTAGTCTGATGCTTCTAGTATTTAAAACAATCTTCTTACACATTACACTGAATTGAAGGTATACAAAGCAAGTTGATCATTAGAAATTGAGAAAAAAACACATCAATGCACTGTAATTCTAACATTCAATCTCACATTTTATGATTTGAAAGGTTCGTCGATGAATGCTTACATCGGTTTCTCCGTCGGTGCCTCCAAAGAAAGTAGGCTCCCCACATGAGTTACTGATTGAAACCATTCCGGTAGCCCTTGAATGATAAGCTCCTCAAACTTTGCCTCCACTGGATCATAGCAAACCAGAGCTTGGTTTTCATACTCAAGTAAGAACTTCCCACATTTAAGAACACAAAGAAGTCGAACCGTTCCTGCGATGAACGTACCGTTTCTCCAAAGTCCGATAGGCCTAAAGCGGTCACGACTCAATCCACTTGGTAGGTATTCCCTTATAGTGAGCTCTTTTATCCATGATTCCTTCACATTGTACTCCTTCATCACCCATATGTCAATGCCTCCATCTTTACAGTTCACAACAGCTGAAAGACACCCTTGTATCTCTGCAAGTTGGAAGGTGTTCCTAACAGGCCTTTCCCATCTTGGACAAGGAACCTCTTCAAATTTCTCCGTCGTGAAATCAAATCCAATGATCATCCTTGTGAGGCGCCTGTAGGGAGTGATCACCCAATGAAGAACACCATTGATCAACAACTTCGGCGAAAACCAATGAATTTTTTGTCTCACAATTCCTATACTTCTCCAATTCGAATCTTTGCCTAGAGTGAGCATTTCGACTTGTGATTGTTGTCGAGGTTCCAATCTCCGCTGTTTACCGGATTCTTCAATGTAGTACACTACTCGGATCACCTTGTATTCGTTGGTCTTCGAAATGAATCCAAATCCTATCACAACCTCATGTTTTGCAAGATGTAAGGTCTTAGGCAGCAGCATGCACTCATAGGTAAAAGGATTGTAGATGCATATGGTTTCGAAGAGAAGAGAATCAGACAAACATAGGAAGCCATTGCATGAGCCTACAACGTCGAATTCAGGCATGATAGATGTGAATGGCGTGGTGATCTTCCTAATGAACTTGTAGTGTCCATTCTGCCCGTCGTCGCCTAGGACAAAGAGTTGATTTCGGATAGGAGAGTCGTGGTGAAGGATCAGAGATGGATTATTCTCAGCTGCAAGAGTAAAAAGCATGGTAGAGAAGCTTTTTTCCTGCGCCAAAGCACGCCAAGTTCTGCATACGCTCTTGCATTGCCATACCGACATGATCGGAAGTCTCAAGAGAATGTTAAGCATGACTTCCCTTGGTAGGCTCTCGATCCCAATTGTTCTTTCATTCCCTGCAACAGATTCCATAAGCTCACCTGCTCACCTGCACTAAAATTTTGCAGAAACTTAATTTAGATCACCATAATAAAATTGAAGACAGTTATCTAAGTTAAGAAGAGTACAAGCTTCTCTCCTTTTTTGGATTATTTTAAGCTTCGATTATTGAGCAGAACACGTAAACAACTTATTTTGACACAATCAATGATATGTTCTCCTTGGAATCTACTAATTAATCTTTCTCTTAAGACAAGAAGAGGAGACCTAATGATTCTTTTTTATATATATATATTTTGGTGTTCGGACATAGCATTCAGGATTACCCTTGACCGTTCCACAAAAGACATATAACAGACGCCCTGCAAGAAATATGTCTCGAAAGTTAAAAAAATGTTTTGAATGTCAAAAAAAGTTGCAATTTGAGTCCCCATGTGAAAGGTTTTAGACACATTAACAGAGCCAGATGAGAGAGTAAAAATATATGATACACAGAAAAGAATTTGAGAATAAAGAATGCTATTAAGTTAACTGTCTCATAGCTTACATGATTTCTGGTCTGTCGACAAATCTACAGCATTGAATTCAACAGCAAAAAAATACAACAAAGAAAGATAGAAAAAAATGCACTATAGAACTCATGCGACAGAAGCACCAAAATGCGAAACAATAGATATGCTCAAAATGATTACAAAGAGAGGAAGAGTAGGAAAAAAATCCCTGATCTTCAATGTAGAAGAAGACATGCGAGAACGGTCAACAAAGATGATAAGAAGGCGCAGGCAGCTAATCTCGGGTGACCACTTGGACTTGGTGGCGTTGGAGCTAATGCGTTTGGGCCAGGTCTCACAGGCTTTGCTACGGGAGGCAAAGGCGACTCAGCAACATTTTGCTCAGTCAGGATCGGGTTTGGAGCCTCAGCAGGTGGTTGAGAGAGAGGATTCATAACCCCCAAAAGACCACCAGATTGAACAGGACTCATGTAAACTGGTTTATTATCCCCCAAAGTTAGGCACCTATTCCCTGCGCATTGTATCAAAATGTGATTCACCACAAACTAATGAACCTAACATGAACAGAATTACTGGCAGACACAGAATAAAAGAATTTCCGTTCAAAGGTAACGGCGATCAGGGTAGAGTTTTAAGGAGATCGAAAGCTATTCAGGGAAAAGGTAACAAACACTTACTTCTGTACATGGCAGCAGTCCCTGGGTAGTCAGTGATAACTCCGTTTATTCCAGATCCCATTACAAATGTGTTGATCTCAACATATGGATCCGAGAAGAAGTCCCACGCTTGCGACACAAACTCATTGCTGAATAGATAGGTATAGACGGTAAGGTTAAATGACTGCAGCCTCTTCACCACATTGGTCAAACCAGTGAGGTAGAGCTGATTTTCCGGATAGACAGAGTCCTTGCTGATAGCCACTGTTCGAGCAACCTTCTTAATATCATTGATGGAAGCATCATCTGCATCGCGGATATTCTCATCAACTTTATACACTAGTTTATGTTTTGTTTGCTCTTTGAACTTTGTCAAAACCGATATGTTGCTAGACTGGATTAGAACTTCCTGTACTGTCTTGTTTCCATAAGGAGAATTTTTCAAAGCATCAATAACAGCCCCAGTAACGTCCAGACCCTGCTTTCCGGCAAGATAAGCTGCATTCTGTAGGAATAGAAAGCCAAATAGACATGATCACGACGCATATAAATGACTAGAGTAACGATGAGAAATACACATCTCATAATAGCATGTTATCACAAATGAGTGAATGATAGAAAGCTGAAGTTGTTCAAGTAGAACCAATTCGCATTATTTGACAAATACAAATTGGGGTACATCGTTTTAAACTCTAAATTAACCCCAGTCAAGTAACTCTACCACAAGAAGTCCAACTAAATAAACATGTAAACTTCAAATGTCCAAAACTTCAAACTATTTGAATTCCATGGTAAAAGGCCATTGCCTTATATAACTTTCATGAGAGGCTGAGGCTAACTAAACAAGGGAAAATGATACGCTAAAAACAAATGCCTACCGCATCATATATACTTTGCCGAGAGTCATTACTTTAGAAAACCAAAGGAAGTCCTGAAGAGTATGCATTTGGTATGGTGCCTAAAATCTTTAAGGTGAGAGGGAACGAGGTGAATTAAAAGAATCTGACTAGATCTTGTCTTTTTACTGAACCAGAAATCACCTATAATCTAGCCAAACCAACAAATAACTGCTTGCACAGTGGATGACCTGAAGAAAGGACAGTTATCTTACTTTCATTCCAGCAGCAAGAATTCCTTCAAAAATATGATAATTCAATAAAGAAGAGTACAGTATGCTAACCTCTATACTGATCAATACACCAGCAAGTGGCTTGTCAATCGCAAAAGTCAAGAAATCAGCCAATGATACAAAACTTCCAGCATTTTTATATGCTGGATTCCGTACCAATATATAATCAGAAAATCGATTAAGTATTGATGCTGCAAACACGCCAAGTAAATATAAAATGGTAAGGCATTCTTTCAATAATATTAGTCAAATTGTTAACAAAAAAAATATATATCTTGTAAGATAAGAGAAAATTCTAATAAGCAAGAGAGCAATCAGAAAGATTTTATTGATGATGATGAATCATGTTAAATTCTCTGGGACAATTATTTTGGTCCACACATCTCAACAATCCACCTTGAACCTGAAATCTATCTAAGAGGACAGTTCCAACTTCCAACCAAACCGCCAGCTCTGATACAGTGTTAAATTCTCTTAGCCGCGCCTCACACGCGTGCGCGAGCTCGTCGAGCTCGTGGATCTCCGCCAACACCAATATTGTCCCCAACTTAACAACCTTCAACTCTTATGTGTGGGGTTTTATCTCAAAAGGCCTCGGTACTAGTTAAGGGGAGATCACCACTTATATACTTATTCATGAAGTTTCATTTAATCGATATGGGACAATTATTTCGCTCCACACATCTCAACAAATCAATTGAACTTTTAAAAATTATATATTTGTTCAACTTGATGCCAGTTACATCTGCTTTCACATGGGAAAAAAGTAGCTCTATATGGGAGAAAAATAAACAAGTATACAGGACAAATAATTAAGATTTAAAATGAGATCCCAATGAAAGAAAGAAGACAAATTTCAACATATAAAAGAGTTTGAAGTATTAAAGTTTCAGTCTGCAATATTGCTCATGGACATACGTTCGAAAACAAGGCACTTTAAAATCAATACAACACAAAAAGTAAAAAGAGATTTTAACTTACGCTTCAAGCTTTGAATATCTTTCCATGTGAGACTGAAAGAAAATATTCCAGGATTTTTCTGAACCTCAGGAACAGTCAAAGAAAGATTGTTGAATGGTGATTGAGCAACCGTTGTTGTGTCAAAAAGATTTATGGTATCTAAACATATTGGGATACCATCACTTGTCATTTGTACAGAGCAGTCAATATAATCAGCCCCGTCTTCTACAGCTTGCTTATATGCAAGATCTGTAGAACCTGGATATATCCCACTTGCCCCATTATAAGAGATCACTTTTGGCATCGCTGAAACACAAGAGAAACACCAAGTTAGCAAGGAAGGCTCGTAAAAATGCCGCGTTGCCACAGAACAATGAGGCTTGGAACAAGTTAGCGTTCAGACAGGCAATAGCAACAAATACCTTGTCCAGAACTACTCTTGTTTATATGAGAAAAGCAATCTGCAAATGTCAAAGTGTTAGTATAATGAAAAGGAATATCTCTATAAAGACATCAGATTGACATTAAGCGGATATAGTACGATAATGCTATTTTAACACCATAACCCCAGATACTTGGTTTGTTTTAATTAAATAAATTGTGATGCGACCATATGGAATACAACGGAACATTCAAATGAATAAATAGAGACCCAGCTCAATCATAGTATGTTTACCTATTGTTGATGATGGAGTGATGGGAAAATCTGAAAGCACGCCATCAACAGAGAAGTTACCATTGTCAAAATAAGACAGATATTCCGATACTGGATCATAACTGTAATTGTAACTTAAAGCCCCATCATTTGCAAAATCTGATGCGAAAACTTCAAGCCCCTCTTTATGTGCATCTGAGACAAGAGATGTATGAGGTAGCAGATATCTTGCACTATTTAAAGGCCATATGTAATTCTTGGGAACAAGAATTCCAGAGGCAAATGATTTTATAAAAGTCAAGTTCTTCAAAAGGGCGCCATAAGTTTGGTTTGTTGTAGGTTCAATGGCTCCAGCATCCAAAAAGCGAAAAACCGATTTTGTCACGCTTCCTTTTAAACGTGTCACTATACTTCTAAGAAACCCCACCTCTGGAGAAGAGACGTAGTTCACAATTACTTGTCTTGATATAGAAAGCACGTAGCTTCTCATACTCAAGTTGTGCTGGGAATAGAACAAGTCATGCTGGAATACCAGATAAACAAGGTGAATGTCAGTTGCAGACAACAGATGGAGGAAATTAGAATCGCATCGTTCCCAAGTACAACAAGGTTGTTGAGATGGCAGAACATATCATGCATGTGTCCATCAAAAACAAAGTAAATTGTACATTATATACTCTGAAAATCATTGAATAAAATGAAACATTTTTCGCATTTTTTGATTGGAAAAATAAATTGCTTCATCTCATGTAAAGATGATATGTAACCATGAATAGAAGCGACATGTTCAACAATTGATGAAACTTACTTGAATATTTATCCATAATCCAGGGGGTCTCAATTGCGACGCCAAAATGTCAACGGGGAGGATAGCAAAGCCGTTACTATCAAATAAACCACTTCTGGAAAAAATTGGTTGAATTACTGCCAGAACAAAATTGTTAGTAATGATCCGAGCACAAAGACAGAGTTAAAAAAAACAACTTCAAAAATGTCAGATATAAGTTCAATAATTCTAGTTACCAATGGCAGATCTAAGATAATGTAACATTTACTTACAACTGATGTTTTTTGCAAGTCATCAAGTGTATAATCAATGGGGAACCATCCAGGAGTGGATACTCCATTAACCGGATACGTCTTTTTCTCATTCTTCTTAACTTGTTCAATGTTTGTGACATTATTAATTGTGAGGGACGATAAGCAGATTCCAACTGCATCCTTTGTCAATTGCACATCGCACCACAAAATCACATTGGGTAGACTAAACTGCATCGCCACCTGGTAAGCAAAGGAACTCGAATCTGGAAATATACCCGAAAAGCCACCTCTGGCTATGACCAAAGGTTCATTTCCTGCAACCATGAATTACTAAGTTAGAATATCATAGCTACCCTTTAGTTATAACTTAAAGAAGTTCCAAACTGCCTGAAGACTCAGCTCCGGCTCGATACAGAATCTCGGAAAAAAGAAAGAACTTTCTCCAAAATCTTCTAAAAGACACTTTATCAGAATTCACATAGAACAAATTCTTAACCAAAAACCCTCACGCCCATGATCTTCTCATAATTAATCACATTTCAAATGCACAAAAAAACTTTCCTTTGTAGGAATTCTGTGAAGCTTTTTCAGTTCAAAAAAGCTCTTCCACTCAATCAATAACAATTAACAACACAAAACCAACACATAAAGTTATCACTTTGACTTCAAATTCAAAATCAAACAATCCCAAAACCATCCACAACAACAACAACACAACAAGAAGCCTCAATCGCAAATTAGTTGGGGTCGGCTGCATGGGTCAAGCTCTTCCATTGCGCTCGATTTAGTGCACTCTCCAAATCCCTCCTAATCAATGCCTCCACACCAACAACAACAACAACATAGCCTCAGTCCCAAATTACATGGGGTCGGCTACATGGATCGAACTCCTAACCCCTCCTAATCAATGCCTCCTAATTCAACTAAATTCAACCCCAATTCTCCCGACCTAATCAACCCCCCTAAAAAGCACAAAATCATCCAAATCCCCAAATCCTTTCACTCAAAACCAAACAAGCCCTTCAAATACTTCACTCAAACAGACCAAATCATCATCATCGTCATCATCATCATCATCAACAACAACAACAGCATGAACACACACACACACACACACACAGATTACCGGTTAGGGTTTTCCAGGGACTGGACTTCGGAGGGGGCTTGTTAGATCTCTGACCAGAGACCTCCTCAACCACACCTCCGACGCACCACACGAGGAAGATGCCGAGCACTAGCTCTCGAAGCGTCGCCATTGCCGGAGCTCCAACGAACGTCCGTTCGTTCTACAGATTCACACCAATTCACTCAGATTTTGAGCTCTCCCACTTAGAGAGAGAGAAAGTTCGGTTCTAGAGAGAGAAAGTTTTCTCTTTTTTTTTTTTTTTTTGGGGTTGTGTTATGTTTTTCAGGTGAGTGAGAGTGTTTTATTGACGTTGAGCTGTGTTCCACAGCGAAGCCGCGGCGGCGTTGAGCCGAGTCTGTGGCGCGTAGCCGGGCCGTTTTGGGTCCCGCCCGCACGTGTCGCAACGGTTAATTCACGATTAGGCGCGTAATTTTCTTCACATTTGCATCAAACCGAACCTACACTACTTCAAAGCTGTCCAACGACAAAATGCAGTTGTTGCAACTCGAACTCGGGATCATTATGTCAAACAGCGTCGTTAGCTTGAGTTGTGACAACTACACCACACCGTTTAGGTGTAATTATGTTTATAATAATATAATCACTTGACTTTATACATAACACGTGAGTCTTTGAACTTTAAAAAATTATAATATGTTTTGAAGTTATTCGATAGCTTTTCGTTTAAAGGTTATGGGAGAATTCTCGAGAGTATGGTCTCTCGCATTAAGTTTAATTTTTTTTGTGCAATACCATTGAGTTTCACACGTGCACTATCGCACGATCTTCAATTAAAAATCGTGTTACAAATTGTCAAGGTTAATGATAATTGTTATAATAGTTGTTGAGTTGAGAGACGTTAATTAACCAGAGTGTTACAAATATGGACGCACTTGGTGTAAATATTTTTGCAACAACTAAATTAGCTAGTTTAAAAATATTAACTACTTCATGCAATAACCAATGTGGACGAACATTTTTAAAAAATGAAAAAAAAGGATACCCTAAATGACGATATCTTAAATGACATTCTCATAACGTGAAACACATGTCTACATTCATGTGAGTCATCGTATGAGCTTTGAAATACACACTACATATATTATGTAGCAAAAATTATTACACATCACACTTATTTTTATGTAGGGTCCGCGCTCACCGGTGTCACTCGAATTGCTATTTTTTAAAACGCAATTAGCTTACCTGGCGACAGCAAGCCGGATACTTAGCGTTTGAACACGTGTCATGGAGTTATTGGTCATAATACTGTTGCGTCAGCGTACGCGGCAATAGCTCACGTTGTGGGCCCAATGGTTTGCTAGATCCAGCTAAAAGCCCATTGACGTCACCACTTTTATCAATCTTGCATTCCAAGTGAAATTACATTTATAGCCTCTGCTATTTATGACATAATTGTTTGTTTATGTCAAGGTCCGAGTTATCCACTTGTAATTTCAATTTATAATAGGAAGTTTTGAGCCATTTGTTGGTTATTTTGTGGCTACAAATGTTTTTATTTTATGTTTTTTGAATAAGTAAGAAAGAAACCAACTTACATCGAAGGAGATTCCAACTTTAAATCTCTTACATAAGTAACTCCATATTAAATTAATTGTGAGCTACTCGACGGATTAAAATATCAAAATTGATTAATCGAAGCTTAACTACATATACAAGCAAGAAGCTCACTTGGTGTTCTTTGAAAGTGGTGGTATCCTAGCAAAACTCTTTGAACAACTTAGAATTTAGTCGCATTGAATAATTACACATATGGACCAAGAAGTTCTTTTAAAGTTCACAATAATTGAGTTCGAGGCTTTGATTTAGAGTCTCCAATATTTCTTCGCTTGGTCAATACATTATCTTTAACTCAAAGTTGGCATTGGTGAAGAGTTTAATGGCCTCAATTAATTTGAATTGAAGTTACGATAAAATAATAAATTTACTTGGACTCATGAGTTCGGATTCATATAAAGTTCTTAAAATTATTGTAAATATTCAAGGGGTATCAAAATTTTTTACAAGTGATTATGGTTGCTTCATTAATAGCTCCATAATGTATTTGAAATTAAAAAAAAAAAAAATTGAGTCCGAACTTACAAATCCAACTAGTACTAACCCATGACGAAATTTGTTGCAAGGCTGGCATTCCCAAAGAAAAAAAGGAGTAGGTACATATATATAGCGGAGACCTCTATGTTTTCCATATATATTAGTTCTCTAATTAATTTTAACTTGATTTTCTGACTCTCCCTGTGCGTGCATGCATGGTTGGCTTTTTAATAGCAAGTGCCCTGTTTAGACATGTATGTCACGCAAGTCCACACACATTTATAGTACAATCAACCTCACCACACCAATATATGATACATTTGCACTAAAACACACAAGAAATAATGAAAATACGAAATAATGAAGTTGAGAAAGGCCCACCAAAAGAATATCTAGGCTGGACCAATTAAATGATAGGACCAAAGAGATCATGACCATCAAAAATGTTGAGGCCACGAATTAATGATCGTTTGGCACTAAGAATATGAAAGTGCTATATATAATTATATATGTAGATGTAAATACCTTTTGAGAATAGTGGATGACAAATGTAAATTAATAGGTCACATGGAGAAAGTGGCCTTTGAAAAATGACTATTTCATAAAAAGGTAACACCTTTTTTCATGAAATAACTATAAAGGCAACTGAGTGGTTGGAATCAGATACTTTTTGGAAGCTTCACCAACATACACACTTACGGTGTGTTTGATAGTAAAAAAAATCTTCAATGAGAAAAAACTTTTTTTTTAGCAAATCTTCTTAAGAGAATTTTATAAAAAAAAATTTCTCATAGTTGTTTGATTGCACGAGAAAGAATTTTCTTTTATGGTTCAATTCATGTGCTCATCTAAATCATCGTCAATGTTGGGCGGCTCGACGATGATGTTGGTGACGAAACCGAAGACGAAGAGAGAAAGAAAGAATGTATATCCGCGAAAGAGTAGCAGATGTCAAGTTTGTTTGGGTGGAAGAAATGATCAGTTCGTGAGAGAGATTGAGAGATTTTCAATTTTCCACACTAAAAGATGAGAAAATAAATGAGGAAAATAGGGGAATGTGGTTTTTTTTTCTCAGTACAGTTACAAAGCTATCAAACAATGGAAAAAACGGTTACACAAAAAAATTGACAATTTTCTATGATTTTTTTCATTTTCTTTGCTATTAAAAATATCGAATTTCCATCCCAAAATAAGAGAAAATAAATGAGAAAAATTAGGGGGTGGATTTTTTTTCTCTATGCGGTTACAAGTGTATCAAACACAAAAAAAAAACGGTTATACTAAAAAATAAAACAAATTTCCATGATTTTTTTCATTTTCTTTACTATCAAAACACACCCTTACATTTATTTAGTTTAATTTCTTAACCACCTAATTGATTATTAATTAGTGTGGTTGATATTGTTAACTTATCCTAAAGAGGTTTAATTACCAAGCGAAGTTAGTTCACTAGAGCGAAACAAAAATAAGTTTATTTGATTTGAAAGTATGTTTTCATATTTAAATTTTTATCGAAATTTTGTTTCCATATTTTTTAAGGTGTAAATAATAACTTACTACCACAAACCAATAATAGAAACCTAAGAACCCATCGATCTCTTAAATCTTTTGGTGCAAGTAATAACTTATTTAACTATATAGGCATCTCTAGTGAATTAACATATTTAAATGAATAGAAGCTACATATGTTTCTTTGAATAAGAAAGTTTTCTTTGGTAGGTTTACATACCAAAGCTCCATTAATTCCTTTTTTTATACTAGAAGCACATGTTTTTGAATTTATAATATATAGTTTGGATCTTGATTCTTGAACTCTTAATTATCTCTCTGCGCGCCATGATTTATGTTATAGATTGTACATCACTTTTAAATTAATTAATATGGTTTCAAGTGTAAACCAAGATCAAAGCTAGTTTATGTACTTCTAGACAAAGAAGGTCCCTTATACATTACTACATTACATAAGAACCAAGGTCAACTTAATGGATCTTATCTCATTGTTTATTAATTAATTGATATACTTTAGAAAAAAGTGTAACCAAACTCGTTACGATATTTAAAATTAATCAGCCCTTAGGCTGAAAAAGGTTGCATTATTTCTCCTTCGACCTCTAGGTTAATGAGAAGGGTGTCTTCCTAACCCTATAGAATGACCTTGATGAGGAGGGACTGAAGTGGTTCAAACGCCTACGATAATTAAAAAAACCAATCGATTCCTCATCATATATATCATTAATTAATTGTACTAAATCGAGCGCGATAAAAGGAGTTTGATCGATGTAGTTGATCCTAACTAACTTTGGCTCGAGGATTTGTTGACATTGTTATTGTCATCACATATGTTATCCTCTAAGGGTGTGGTATTAACTCTGACTGAGGTAAATATCATGAGTTCGATTCTTGACAACAACATTATATTTCTTTAATTTCTCTTAAATAATGAATGATTAGAGCGCTTTACTAACTCTCACATGGGATTAAGCAAGGAGTGGCTCTAAAACGTTTAGAAAAGTTGAGACATAGATAGTTATTAGGGCCGCTAAGGGCACCCCACCTATTAATGAAGGCACCCAAATTTTTTGTAAAAATTCCAGCAAAACTGGAAAAGACCCTTTTGCCCCTGTATATATAATGATTCAAACCCCAAAAATTATTTTGACAAAGAAAAAGAGCACCCCACCACAAGGTTGAACCACAAATCCACACTGCGTTTGTCGACTTTTTATCGATTCTTGCGGATTGACATCATCCAACAGACAAGTAACAATGTTTGACAACCATATGATGATTTTTTAGAACTGTTTAGTTGTGAAAAACTGTGAAAATGATGATTTGTTTGTCAACATAGGGTTTGATAATTTCCTCAAATCCGAACTTGTTTCCACTATATAATGGAGGATTGTACTACTACCGTGCAAGAGGAGGTCGAAGTTGATGTAATTTTGCAAATTTATTGTGTTTTTTATGCGGTTAGGAGAAGTTTCTGTCTGGGTGCGCGATTGTTTCGGCCTCGCAGGACCGAGATGTATAGTAATGTCTTGGTCATAAATGACCGAGAGGTTTCACGTAGGTCACGGACTGGTACGGCCGAGAGTACTAGCAAATTCTCGGTTGTACACCACCAACACCACATTACCTAACACTAATTTTAGCTCTCGTCATGTCTCGGCCGAGATAACTGAAGTATTCTCGGCCATGCGTAACCGAGACACTGTGAACTCTTCCGGCCTTTGTGGCCGAGACTTCGAGTTCCCAAAAATTTAGCTTCTGTCTCGGCCATGCGAGGCCGAGACGAGCAGCACGATCTCGGCTGTGTGGCCGAGAACCGCGAATTCCCATTTCTTTAACTATTCAACCGAACCCTAACTTGGAGACGAAATCGGCTCACACCACGACCCTATGAATCGCAAAAAGTCGTAAACCGAAGGAGAAACACAAGGCGAGACACGGAAACACGATTTCGGGGATTCCTCTCACTGGGTTCAAACCAAATGGGTTCTTGCACAACAGATTCGGTGAAGGTGGTGGTGGGGGTAATGGTGGGGGTGGTGGGGTGCTCGGGGTTCGGTGAAGGTGGTGGTGGGGGTGGTGGGGTGTGAGGGTTTTTTGCACGAGAGGTATTTCGAAGTATTTCGGGTCTAATTTTTGTGTGCCCCATGTAAATCAGTTTGTGCCCACATTAACTGGGTGCCTTCATTAATAGGTGGGGTGCCCTTAGCGGCCCTCATAGTTATCAAAAAAACAAGAAAAAGGAAAGTGATCATTAACATGACACGTGTCTCCTGATTAGATGGGGAGCTAAATAGCCTTCACAACCCTTGGACCACATGAATAGCCTCCACACATGGGGGTACGGTGGTGATGTTGAACACAAATTAAAGAATAAGTGGGCCCACATGATACGAACATTACATACACGTCGTCCAAAGCACGTCGTTGTAGAGGGACTAGGGAGAGTTGGTGCGCACTCAAAGCATGCACCGCGTCAAAACCCTCTCGAATGTATATTAATATTTTTTTCATTCTTATTATAAGATTACAAGAACATATATGAATGAATGTCTGTTCGTTATGATCATAGATGAAAATGAAAGCTACCTCCCAAAGTAATGTATGTAACGGGCCAAACAAAATTTATGTACGTCCATTTTGATCTCTATCATATCATATCAAATCAATCCATTTGGCAGTTCTGGAGAATGGTCAATGTGATTATTGGGATATTTGTTTTCATAGAATTAATAATGGGCTTCTGGGATATATGTTTTTTAGAATTTTTTAGAGGCTACAAGTCGCTTAAGTCGGTCTTATTGTAATTGCTAATTTGCTAAGTCATTGCATTTGATTCGCATGATTAGTTTCCTTAAACATGATGTGGAATTATGTTAGCTGACTTTTCTTTGCCGCATTTCTTCTAATTGACTCATTGGTGATGTCTACCTTCTTTTTTTTTTTTTTTTCTCCTTACCAACTCACACGAGTGATCAGGCTGATCGGTTTGCTACAAGGTCAGGGTGAAGGAAGAGTTGTGTGAGTTAAGCGCACGACTTCGATTTCGATTTTTCAATGTAGAAAATTATTTGGGCCATTGGGACGCTTGGGCCATTATAGTATGCTCAGGTCGATTGCACCAAGGCCTTGTAGGAATAGTTAGGCTCATCTAAACACCCATGCATGGATAAAAAAAACAAAACAAAAAAAAATCGAGTGAGATTTTTTTCTAATAATTAAGGAGATTTTGATCCAGGAACCTGCTACTTTAATCCAACTACTTTAGCACCGACTCAGTCGATTGTCACGCGATACACCTCGAGATGCAAGTGCACGTTGTGAGGTTTATCGATCTGGTCGTTGCTCAAAGTGGCTTACCCGAGTTTTTTATATAAAAAATTGAGTCTTTTCTCGTGTGAAGTAACTGGTTTATCGAGCACCAACTCAGAGCACAATATACGGCCGCAGCTCAGGATGCAGGCTTACCCATTGATTCTCTTGCGCATTTATTGGGGTTGTAATTCCATTTCGTATCAGTATGTCCATCTCACTCAAGACCCAACCCATAGGAGTCCTATGCAAAACCCACAAAGGCCACAGGTCCACAAGAAGACATGGACACAAAACACACTCTTCTCAGCCCACATAGTTCATCTCTGATCCATTTTATTAAGAAACTGATTTTTGTCACAAAGTCAAGAACATTTCTAGTTAATATATATATGTTTCCAGCTTGTGCACTACATATGATAAATTGGATCATATATTTTGTGATCAAATTTACTAACTATTAATCAAGATTTCAGAACAAAGCATGCACACTAATTTGGGCAACATAAACACTTTTAAGAAGTTATATTTCTCAAAGAGATAGAATAAAGGTTACATACTTCAATGACTTCATACAAGAAGGCAGAAAATTAAAAAGACCACAGAGCTTGATACATAGAAATCTGAGACAACAATGCATTAACAGTAATACCCATTAATATAATATATAGCTCCTACTACATAGAAACTGAAATACAGCTTAACAAGAAAGCCAACTGAAGTAGTCATTGAAGAACATAGATAAGAAGCCCCTCTCTTCTGCATCCACAAAGACAAATACACAAAACAGTTAGTGAAGTTCAATATATATATACAAGTTACAATATCTACTTATATATATTAGAATGTGGTCTAGTTGATTAGTAGTTGTGACGTACTTAACGTCCCTTAATTAGATTTCTCAAGTTCAAGCCGTTGAGAAAAAAATTCGGGAGATCATGAACTGTACAAAAGGTCAGTCTGAACTAGTCTGAACTAGTCGAAAGTGCACTTACCATGCCCCACCACACTCAGGAGGTGCAGCAATGCCACACTTCTTAGGCAAAGCCATTGCAAGGGCAGGATCAATTCCGAGGCCAGGGAGCACAGCCTTGAAGGTGCACAAACAGTGCAAGTCGGCGTGGTGCATCACGCCGCAGCACCCGGGAGTAGGCGGTGCACCAGGCGGGCGGACTGCCGGAAGACACTGTGCGAGCTCGCTCGACTCCATGCCGCATATGGCGACGCCATTGGCTCCACCAATGCCAACCACCACTACCAACATCACCATCAAAAACACCAAATTCATGCTAACTGAAGTATACTTGGCCATATCAACTTCACAACTACTCGTGATCAATATGCTTTCAATTTTGATAGAGAACTGTATTTATAGGCAAAACTTATGAGCCGTTCACCCAAAAAAGCTTATGATCATTGTTAATGAAGCGTTTGCTTAACTATAGGCTTTAATTTGGTTTCAGTTTTTCTTTAACTTTTGAGCAGAACTGACTAGTGACGAGAGTGTTCAAGTGCATGGTTTTGGAAAGATAACTGAATTTGGGAACCACAAAATGCAGAACTGCAGATGGTTTTTGAATGGTCAGTTTAATTATGAGCTATGCTTAGAATGAACTTATTAGCTTTCAATTGCCACTGAACCACTATGGGAGATTGAGTTTTTCCATGGATAAGGAGCCATCAGTTTGTCAGTCAAGTAGTAAAGAGAGATTTTCTGACAAAAAAAAAAAAAAAAAAAAGATTTATTTATCAACGGGTCGAGGCCGCACGGACGGCTTCTATGGGCCAATGTGACACGCCTAGCTATTGTTTTTCAAATGTTGTTTTCAATTTGTTTTTGAGAGTTGGGGCAAACGCATAAGCTTCTTTTAAGCCAATCGCAAATTTAAATAAAATATTTAACGTTTTCAATGAAAATGGATCAAAAAAATATAAACATTGAAGCTCTTTTATGCTCTATATAGCCAGTCACAAGTCTATATAAAAGAGAAGTGTTGTTATACGTTGACAATAACCAACGTAAATGGATCCGTTAAGACCTTCTCAAAATTATGATAGCACGCAATTAATTGTATAAAGATGAGTGAAGTGGAAGAATTTGATCCTTGTAGCCGAACTCAACTAATTAGAGACAAGGCTGTGTGATGTTGTTCTTGTTGATTCCCAATTAAAGTGCATTTTGCAAAAACAATCATATGAAAACACACAAAAAAAAAAAAAAAAAAAAAAAAAAAAAGAAACTGGAACTGATGCAAGGTCTTATGATATAGGGGATGGGCTTGAGCATAAAATATCCAACCAAATAGTTTAACAATAAGTTCAAAGCATAGCAACTTTAAAGGGTTTTCTGCTAAACAAAATCTTGACATGTTTAGGTCCAATTTACAAAGTTTTTGAAGTTCAACTATCTACTAGACAGTAACTCAATATTAGGGAGTGCAAATCCCTCCTAGAATGCAAAAATGGAGACCATGTATACAAAGAAAAACCTGACCAGGCCTGCATAGTGAAACAACAATAAACATTCCACATCGACGACCCGTAAACATCTTCATTACTGAAAATAATCGAAGTTATCAATGGGCATGGTGATGTCCAACAGATCAAGAAAGACAAGCAAAAGAGTCTTTCCATTCAAGTATCTTCTTTACAATAAAAGCTGAATACACAATTCGATACATCTACAGGAGATGCTTAGAGAAATCCCTTCTGTTCATACAAGATAATTACTCTACAAGTACGACGCAGATCATACGACAAGCACATACGAGTGAATGAGAACAGTGACAAGTGAGAAGATGCTATGATAGAGCAAGAAGACGATGCGACGAAGTATAACAAAATGCAGGTACATTAGAGCTTCTAGCTAGACAGAGGAGGGCTACACTGTATGAGTTGTTAGTAGGACCAGAAGTCGAACCGCCTTCATATATCGACACCAAGTCAACAAAATAAAGAGTGTGACCATAGATACAAAAAAGGAAGCAGAAGCATTGGAGTTTTCTAGCTAAAAGTCAGTTTACAAACCAGTCAACAGAACCAGATGCTATGACTGCTTGTAAAAATGGCGCGCCAGCATCTCTGATACCCCAACTTTGGAAATGCTTTCGCATCCAAAGAGTTCTTGAAGCTTTTGATCACAGATCACCGTCATCGAGTTTAGGGGATCCTAAACAAAACGAAGAGTAGAGTAGCCAATACTTAGATTATGATATTTGCATTTCAGCTGGACCCAAAAACTCTGGACTACAGAAATTCACAAAAAAAAGGAAGAGAAAGCCGAAGTATTTTCGAGCAAAAGAAACATGGAAGGCTCATAATGTTAAGTTCAACGTCATCAATCTCTAGCTAGTAAAAAAATTGCAGCTGAAATCTTAAATGAGTGCATTATAATCAGAAGGAGAAGAATTTGGCTGGTAGCGCATGATCCCACTGAGTCGGTGACTTACCGACTTACTACAATTAACCGGCATTTTCGTAAAGAAGCAGATCTTGACAGAACAAGCTGGCAGTTTCAACATTAACCAACAATCATACACAAAAGAATCATTATCAAAGAAACTCCCAATGCATAACTCATCATAAATTGTCTTTGAAATAGCTTTACTATCACCCAACGGAAGATGGTCAAAATCAAGTTAATGTGCCACATTTTGCAGAAAAAAAAAAACATATAAAAAGTAGCCTTGCCAAAAATGAAAATTCAAGAAAGACCATCACATGGGAATAACTAAAACCCATATGTAAAAAGCAACCTTAAGTTTCATAAGCAGAAACTCAAACTGTCCGTGAATCCATAGAATGGGTTACATGAACCCATTTCACACAGTCAAGACCAAATCAATAATTGCATATCAAGGTTAGGAACAAATGAGTACCAACAATTAAATAAGAAGTTATATGGAACAATCACAAAGACCACCTAAAATTGACGAAACATACACAATGCAGCAGGAAAACAATAAACAGTGAAGCGTAAGATGAGAAACTTGATGCAGTTGAATGGCAAAACTAGGAAAACCAAAATTAGAAAAGGTAATAAAACACTACGACGAAGAACTTGGAAGGAAAAGAAAAGGTTGAATGGCGTGCTCACTTATTCTAACAGAAACTGTAATCCTAGAAAAGGAAGAACAACAGCAAAGAAACCTATCCCAAGTAAATGGAATAAATGCTTATCACAATATTGGCTCTGATATAAAACAAACAGTAAAATACCATAGAAGAGCAATTGAGACATGATACCCACCTCCAGATTGTTGACCTTTATATACTCCCATACACGTCCTACAGCCTCTAATTGAACTATCTCTTTTCCTCCAGCACCAAGAAATTTTGCTAGTGTGTCAGACATTATGACAGTGGATGGAGCAGCTTCAGCATTTTCAGTTGCAGGTTCTGTCTCTACTTTCAGCCTCTTAGAATCAGAACCCGGTTCTTCTGCAAAGAAAACAAAGATATGTAGCATCTCCAAATCATAATAGAAGTAAACTGTCCTATTCTACATTAAAGGGCAGCATACTTGAAGGTTCAAGAGGTATGATATGTTTAGCTAGCAACTTATTCATCTTGAACATATCAGTGCAGTCAGTCTCAAACACCAAGCGTAGCGCATCATTGCAAATTATCCTTCTTTTGTTATTTGGATCCTGGAGATTGTTCTGTCTTATGTATGCCCATAGCTGTTTCACAATCTAGAACCACCAAAAAACTGTTCAGCGTACGCTATGGTCGAAATCGTCAGAAGAATATTTAAAATTAACAAAATATACAAGATTAATAGAATAGTAATAATAAAGGACAAATGCGTTGCCTTGTAAGCCAATACCTGGGTCCTTGACAAAGCTGGTTCCCCAACAATGGCCTGAAGTACAGGTGAAACACCACAAAGTTTGTTCAAACCACCAGGACCACCTCTTCGTTTGGTTCCAGTTGTACCACTGTAAAAAATAAAAATAATTAATTAATTAAATTAAATTAAAAAATGGAAGAGCAAAAGCACATCAGTTTAAGAAGGATTATATATCTCGAAGTTCACACAGTATAGATTTCTATCACAAAATTACAGATATCAGATATACATATATTAAAAAGAGAATTAAAACCTCCATGAGTGAACAACAAGAAGGATGCAACAGTAACAGAACTAAAACTGTCGCTTCATAATATCAAATTAGGTGAACAAGTTAGTTTTCTTCAAGAACCAACAAAAAATGTGAAGCAGACACCACATACAGGAACCTTAGGGCACTTTAGGAAAAACCTCTGCATGAAGATCCAAGACCGACAACAACAACAACAACAACAACAAAGCCTCAATTCCAAATTTGTTCGGGTTGGCTATATGGATCAAACTCAAGTCCTTAAAATCCCTCCAAATCAACGTGTCCCGGGTTAGCTTTGGCATACCCTACCACTACTAGTGCTATCAAAGGCGAAAAGCACTCTTGAGGCGACATTTGCCTGAAATGCCTAAGGAGCAAGGCGTGGCGTAGGCTTGAATGTGGCTCAATGGTTTGTTATGGGGTTTGGAAGCAAGAGGTCATGTTCGAACATTGGTGTGGTCAAGGTGTTTCTTTCTTATAAAAAAATATATATGTGTGTGTATATGTATATATATGTTTCTTTATTCTATTTTTGCTCTCCTTCTTCCAACTAGCTATACAATGTTACACCTTTCCATTTCATATTCTATCCCTTCCATTTCAGTTTCATATCTAACTTTGGCCTCGTTTGGTTCTTTTTTTGCCAACTTACAATTTAAGCGGAGTTAACTTACAGTGTAAGATCATATTTTCATGTTTTGTTCAACTTTAAACTGCAGGGAAGTTGCAAATTTTTAAATAATAAAATACATGAATTGACATAAATGCCCTTCAAACAAAAGATATGGATGTGGGTAATAAAAGGTAATTAATGAGAGGTAATTATGTCCACAAACTCCTAGGTGATGTCTCCCCTAAGAAGAAGAGGAGGAGGGGGAGGAGAGAGGAGGTGGGGGTGAAGAGTGGAGGGGGAAGGGAAGGGAAGGGTGAGGGGTGGGGGTTACCTCTCACCCTTGGGTGTATTCGGACTCCAGAGACTTCTAAAATAGGCCACGTATTAGTGATGTTAGAGTGTGTGTGAGTATGTCAGCTTGTATGTCATACAAAGTTGGTAAAGCAAGAATAGCATGTTAAGTGTTGGTGTAATAGTACTTAAAGTAGGTACTGTTCACCAGGTCACTCATTCTGCATGTTTCTGAACTTGTAGAGACCGTGTCTCGATGAGAAGGGAAGTGTCCTCTATCTCAGATCTAAGGTTCTTGCTCTAGCTTTACCTATCTCTGTGGTTATAACCACCAAATTATGGGTGATTCGCCCCCTATCAATAAATACAGAGGCATCATCCTCTTTCCTTTCTTTATCGAGCTTGGAACCCTTCCATTGCTATCAGAGCATTGTTCCCATGGCACCAAAGGTGGATTCTCGAATGGATCTATTTGAGGCCGAGTTGAGGAAGACGGAGGAATCCATGGTGGAGCTACGATCCGCGGTCGACTCACAACGATCGTCCATGGAAAGTCCGTTCCATTCGTTGTCGAGGATGATGGAGGCACTCCTATAGCAACAAAAGAAGATGGGCACATGTTCTTTCCAGATCGGGGAGGCTAATGGCACAAAAGGGCCAAATCCACCAAATCTGAGCATGAGGGGTGATGCTATGAAGAAGAGAGTCCAGATCTGAACTCGTCACCTTACAGACCCGGTCCAGAGGTTAGAAAAATGCAGAATGAATGACCTGGTGAACAATATCTGCTTTAAGTATTTTTGCACCAACACCTAACATGCTATTCTTGCTTTACCAACTCTGTATGACACACAAGCTAACATACTTACACACACTCTAACATCACCACTAATGCGTGGGCCCTACTAGCCTATTGTAGAAGTCTCTGGAGTCCGAGTTGGCTCTTAGTCACCCTCTTCTTGTTCTTCCTCACATAGACCCAAAAGATGGGTAAGCCTCTTGTAATTCTATCATTGGGCAACCAAACAAGATTAGTTCAAACTCCCTTCCAAGTTATCTCCCAGGAGTTAACTTCACCTCTAACCAAACAAGGCCTTTGTTTCCTTATTATTTCCACCTTCTACTTTTGGTATATGAAGATGGAGCTAAATTGTTTCTTACCAAAAGTTTCCATTGAATTAAAAAGATAACTACAAAATCCATTTTCTTTTTTCGGTTCAAAATATAAGACCCAAAAATATGCACTTTTCACCAAGACACGCCTTGTGTGCCTTGAAACTACTTCAAGGCGCACAGAGGGGCACTAAGGCATGCACCTCATCGAAGCTTCTGCGCCTAGGTGACATTGAGGTGTAGAAGTTGCGCCTCGCCTCAAGGCGCACGCATGTGTGCGCCTCAATAGTAGTAACCTTTGCAACGTCCAATTTCTTCAGTTTTTTTTGGGATGAATTTTCTAGAGGGGTGTTTATAGGTCGTCTTTGGAGGTGTCCAAACCACCACAATCGTCCTTCCCTAATCTTTGTGCCAATTGGTGCTACTCCTACTTTTCTTTGAATTTATGTATTTCTTATTCTATCTTTACAAGTTTTATCACACACATCTACCTAAACATCCTCATTTTCGCTACATTCATTTTATATAGTTATTGTTTCTTTAACGCTCAACATTTCACTTCTATAAAGCATAGCTGGTCTAATTGCAGTTCTATACAATTTTCATTTTATCTTGATAGGTATAATTTCAATCATATATCACACCTATTGCACTCCTCCACTTTTTCCATCAAGCTTGAATTCTATGTGTAATGTCATTCTAAATATTACCATCATTTTGTATGATTGATCCTAGACATCTAAAGTGGCTTACCTTATGAGCTTCTACTTCCCTTAATTTTACCACTCCATCATCTTGATGTCTAATATTTCTAAACTCGCAATCCATGAAGATCCAAAACCAAAACGAGAAAAAAAAAAAAATGTGAAAGCAAATATGAGAAACTATTAGACTTAAAAAATAGAATATCATTTTCAAGCGACATAGTAGTCATTATATGCAAGAGTCTAGAGAAATTGCACTAATACAATGATCAGAGATCAATAGAGACAAAACATTACAAAATGATTCAGCGATTTCACAAGCACTTTAATTGGCCAAAATTTTTTTGCCTCTACCATCAATCCATTAAAATTGATTCAATTGTTTGAAGTCTCCCTTACTGTAGATGGAAAAGTTTTGGAGAACAATCTACAAGTAACTACGAGCTACAATCAGTCAAACTTCCACCACTTATTCCACGATATGTTTAAACAACAGTTCAATATTCTGACAAATATATGAATCTTAATGCTAGCCGGAACATGACAACATTGAAGAATTTAATTGCATTGATGGGATAATAATGATGCGAAAAAATAGGGAATCAATGACAAAGGTGATCATTCAACTTAGAGATGCTTATGCTGTTCTCTAGTTAGTACGCTAGAGGGAATAAAACCATCAGTTCTACAACATCATAAGCATTTTCATCTTTCATTACGAGGGCTCCAAACAAATGAGACTCCGCCTTTGCTTATCTCTCTCACTATACTTATCTATACACACACTCGCACATACGCACGCAGGCACACATGCACAAAGATCTTCTTTTTTGTTATTCATATTCTGCCTAAATCCTCAAATTCTAATCTAAAAGTTAGACTGTGCCATAGGTTTTCGCCCTGCGTCTGCAAATGAAGATATCCCCTTTTCTAGCTTCACCAGAAAGAGTAAAGTACAATGTAACTAAGTATCCACAAAGGGTACAAAGCAGCAATGTACAAAGCCAAGGTTCAAACTTTATGAATTCTCAGTGAAGCAACGCTTCTCAAACAAAAACAGAAACATTACTAGATAGAAACGAAGCTAAAATTGCAGGAAAAAAACCCCAAATTTCACACCTTTGAAAGCAAATGAACATGCGATCCACCCAAATTCCACAACGAAAACAACAAAAGCAATCAACTTTCCACACCACACATTGAAATCGAAAAACCCACGAAAAAGCCCCAAATTTAACCCACAAAAAAACCAAAAAACAACAAACCCTAGAAACCAAAATCCCCTAAATTACCCAAAATCAGAGCCACCCAGAACTCCAAACCAAACAACCAAACAAACCCACCTCTCTTTGCCCCCCTGCGGCGAAGCGGCAACGACATTACCCCCCGCCGGCTTCACCTGCGCAATCGGGTGGTGCCGCGGCGGCGGCGGCTGCTGCTGCTGCTGCTGCTGCTGCACCTGCGGAATCGGCTGCTGGAACAGCTGGGGGTGGTGTTGCACTTGCCCGTGGCCATGGCCGTGCCCGTGGCCGTGCCCGGGCGGGGCGTAGGCGAAACCGAGGTCTGGGCGGGTGAGAGTGAAGCGCGTGGGGAGTTGCTGGAATTGGGGGTTCTGGAATTGGTAGACGAAGTGGTGGTTGTCTTTATGGGTGGGCGGAAGCGGCGGAGGAGGCGGCGGCGGAGGTCGGGCGTGGTGGTGGCGGAGGAGGAGCTCGATCTGGTCTCTGATGAAGCCAGCTTTGTGTGAGAGGTCGAGCCCTAGCTTTGCTTCCAATTGTTGAACCACTCCGTTAATGGAGGTAACGGCGTTAGGGTTTGCTTGACGGAGTAAGCTCTCCACGCCGTTAGCTATTTCCTGGTCCGACACCATCTATATCTCTCACTTCGTCTTCTCCACCAACATATAATAACTGAATTAACGGACAATCCAACGGTCTCCTGATTCTCTCTCTCTCTATCTCTCTCTCTGTGTCTCTCTTTCTCTCTCTATCTCTATCTCTCTCTGTCTGTCTCTCTCTATCTCTCTATATCTCTCTCTTATGGGGGTGGGAAATGACGGAACTGGCCCTGTGGTATCTGAGTGGATAAGGTGGGGGTTTGAGTGGTTGGGGAGGGGTATAATGGGGATGGGGAAAGTTGCTAACCACTTTTTTTGTTTAAAATTTGTAGGACTGGACGATCTTGTCTTTAGCGAGGGGGAGTGTTAGGGGGCGTTGATGGACATAAAGATATGATCAAACATTTCTCAAGTGCGATGCATTGATAATGGAAAATGTTTTTCTAACCCAGTAAAGACGTGCACGTGTTTGCCCACCACGTCTTTCTTGAGTTACAGTAGCACAAATATTTGGGAGTGTGTTGACTCGTAGTCCGGATTCAAATTTTTTTAATTTCAAATGATCGTTGAAGAATTAAGAGATGTAAAATTTTTATTATGTAATATTTGTTGCGCTCATTCATTTTATTTATAACAGTTAAATTTTATGCGTGACGTTATTTTTTTTTGTAGAAGGTTCAAACTAAGTTGAGAAGATTGTTTTGTGTATTAGTGTCTATACATGGATTAGTTGACCAAGTTGGCATAAGATGTCACTTAGGAACCCCCAAAAAATCCATCTTTTGAACTTCTTATATTATCCTAAATCGTATTATATAAAACGTCCATTTTAGTTGCATTCAATACATCTCATGTTTCTTAGTCTAAAACATCGCGCTTCTTTAAAGTAAGTAAACCATTTCTTATTAGGAAAGGGTAGTGCTAGTTGGACTCAAAAAGTCCGGACTCAAACAATCAAAAAGACATAAAGACCCTTAATTTAAATTCATTATTAGTGTTTGGGGGTAGAGGGTAATTATGTCTTTTACTTAAGTAGATATCTTAAATTGTTAACAAAAAAATCTTTGAGTCCGGACTCAAAGAGTCTAAACAGTTTTTTTGATTAGGAAAATGTTAGATTGACGATAGGTACCTCACATCGAAAGTCACATCAATCAACATGAGTCGTTTATGCTACTTCAATCAACGTATTATGCACCGAGACATGTGTATGCATACATCACGTATAGACGGCTCAAAGGCTTGATACAACATATCTGTTGTCATTATATCACTTTGCTTCTTACTATCCTAGTTTTTGAAGCATTTGTTCAACTATCCACTTTTTTTTGTATTTTTTTTTTTTTCTTCGGTAGGTGCTTATTTTTTTTTACTAATTTCGTGAGAATCAATCATTACTACTTAGATCATTTATAGAGAATGTCATGTATGGAAAGGGTTGGTGTAGTTGCCATGTTATGTAGATTCTCATTTGCACGTATAGGCAACTCATCAAATCATTAGATCTTGTAAGCTCAAAAAATTAATGGAGAGAGAGAGAGAGAGAGAGAGAGAGAGAGAGAGAGAGAGAGAGAGACCCAATATGGGCAATACAATTATAAATTAATCAAAATCAAATCAAACCTTCCACCCCATATGAGGCTGTGATTTTGCTGTCTCAAGGGCCCTTCCTTCAATCCCATCTACCTTTCTTAGTACTTGTATGCTGCAGCAGCAGCAGTAGTAGTAGTAGTGACCTTCACGTTCACCGTCTCTGTTTCTCTCTGTTTTCTAGTCTAGACCTTCAAATTCCACAACTTGTACACAACGTATAGAGATTCAACATTGGGTTTGACAACTACCCATTTGTCCTTTTGGGGTTCCACACCCTTTTAGTCATTGAATCCTTTGTGGGTTTCATTGATTTTTGGTTGGAGAGTTGTTTATAAAGAGTTTGGTGTTTTGGGGTTTTGGGGATTTTTTATTAGTGAGAGTACTTGTTGTTGATGTCTTTGGCTGTTGAAGCTGTTTCAAGTTCCAACAACAATATGGGGTTTGATGGGAATAGAGAGGGTGAAGAGGAGAATGAAATTTTAGGCATAGATGAGGTTGATGAGGGAGCAAAGAAGTTGACTAGACAGGCTAGTGAGTCTTCAAATTATGTGAGTGATGATGATGAAGAAGAAGAAGAAGAAAGAAAGATTGAATTGGGGCCTCAAAGAACTCTCAAAGAGCAAATTGAGATAGATAAGGTTTGCCTCATGTCATGTTCATCAAAAATTTATATAACCATTTTTGTATGTTTTGATTATTAGTTCACTTGTTAAATTTTTGTTTTTGTGATTTGATGGCCTGATTTGTGATGATTTTTGTTGTTTTAGGAAGATGAGAGTCTGAGGAGATGGAAGGAACAGCTTCTCGGGAGTATCGATTTGAATTCGGTTGGAGGTACTGATTTACTCTTTATTTTTGCAGTTCTCTTTTTTGTTTTTTTGTTTTTTTTTTTTTGTGTTGACAACCCGGTATCTGGACTTTACCGACTACTCCGGGCTCAAGCCGGGTCAACCCACTAAGGGGTAAATCTCTCGCGATGGTGGTTTATGCGTCCGTGGAGTCCCAAACTCAAGACGTACTCTTAAGCCGCTAGAGTGACGAACTACTTCAACGCACCAGCCTTCGTTTTTATTTTTGCTGTTCTTCTATCAATTATTTTTGTAAATCGAAACCACCTGGTTTTGGAAGCCCAAGTGCCCAAACTAATCGAGGTTCGAGCCGGGTGAGACCACTAGGTGGTAGCAAAACTCTCCCTCTTCTATCTATTTGAATTCGAAGAGTGTACATTTTGAGTGAGTTATGTTTATGTTATCCTGATTAGGCTAATTTGTGATTTTTTGGTCTAAACCACCCAATATTTGGATTATCCGACTACTTCAGTTTGCATCGAGTCGTGTACCATATAGGTGGGGGAGCTCCCAACGGACAGGCTAATTTGTGATATGTGATGGAAAAATGTGAATTGTGTTTTTCTTCTATTGGCATTGTATGACTTAATGTGTGTTTACATTTTGTTTGATTGTTTTATCTTTAGAAACTTTGGAACCTGATGTTAAGATCTTGAGCCTTGCAATTCTATCTCCTGGTAGACCTGACCTAATTCTTCCAATTCCGGAGGTTGGGGTCCCGAAAGGCTTATGGTTTACGCTGAAAGAAGGTAGCCGATACAGCTTAAAGTTTACGTTCAAAGTGAGCAATAACATTGTGTCTGGACTAAGATATACTAATCAAGTTTGGAAAACTGGTGTCAAGGGTAATCTCTCTATGTCCTTCTCTTTCAATACAAAGGTGCATTATAAATACAAAGGTGCATTATAATTTTTAATCGATGCGCCTATCCGTTACTGTATTTGATTTGTTTGTTGATTTAGATATGTAATTTTCTTTCAGTTGACAACACAAAGGAGATGCTTGGGGTTTTCAGTCCACAATCAGACCCTTACACGCATCAAATGCCCGAGGAGACTACCCCTTCGGGGATTTTCGCTCGAGGATCATATTCAGCAAAAACAAAGGTAAGCTCAATTGCAAACTTAATATGATGAACTTTTAGTCTTTATTAAGAAACATAAGTTATAGGCCTCTGATGCTGATTTTTGTACCTTATGACCCTGATCTTATAACTGAACCTGATGCTCACAGACGCAATTTCATCGATCAGTAGTTACAATTTTCATTTCATATATGTTTAAATGTAAATTCGATTATGAAATGCTATGCGATATTTCTACGAACCTTTTGTCCTAATTTGTTATTTTCTATTAGTAGTTCTCCGTCACTATGAAAAATTTAAAATGCTAACGATATTATAGAATTTTTCACTTAAAGAAATTAAGCTAATGATGCATTGAAGAACAATTAGTGATTATAACTTCCACTTAGAGCTGGGCCAGCGACACTTAAACCTCGAGTGCATTAGTGTTGCTATCATTTCATTACACATTTCACATGTACTGATTTTTCCTCCAGATTCTGATACTTCAAGAGTATTCTGAACTTTTTATAATATGAAGCACTAAGTAGAATTATTGATGATATGAAACATGTTTACTTTCTTTTTTTTTTTTTCAAGAGAGAGAGGCCTAGATATACTAGAGAGAGGGAATGATCATATATTCTGGTTAATCTTGGACCAGTGTTGGTGGTCCATGCCAGTGTTACCTACTTAAAAAGCTTTTGACAGAAAAACCATGAACATTTACTCATTTTCAAGGACTAGTGGTTCATCATCTCCTACACCAATTTTACTCAAATTCTTGTTGTCATCAAAGGGACTTCATTTTACTGGGCCACACCTTACATGGGAGTTTGGTAACCTCTTTTACTGAAAATTTGTTCTGTTAGGGGATCTGCTCATACTAGAAAGTCAGGAAGATATTGAACTACTAGTAATACTGAACTTATTAGGGAATGGTAATCTGAGATTAATCTCTAATTTTTTTGCAAATTAAGCGGACTCCTTTTATTTTTATTTTTTTCTGATTCTAACTAATACAACGAGTTTGATCTATGTAGACGACCCTACCTAATTTGGGATTAAGGCTTTGTTGTTGCTTGACTACTACGGAGAAAGTTGTTGTTGTCTGATAATACGAAGAAATGTATGATGTTAAGGTGTAATTCTTCTCCTTTTGTTTTCAGTTTGTGGATGATGATGACAAATGTTACTTAAATATCTCCTACACCTTCGACATCCGAAAAGACTGGCCGTCGACATGAACTCATATCCCCTACCAGGGTACATTCCTCAGTACATTCACAAGTTCTTAGTAATGTATGCACTCCTCTCCAATTTGGTTTATAGAGAAAGCCTTTTCATGATAACTTGTTTAATTCATGTTAAGCTTTTCATTTCATTTGTTATGAGCTTGTAAGCCAAAATACTTATACATTGCATGTTGAACTCAAACATTGAAAGAAAGTGCAGAAAATTGATTAGTGTTGATTCAACAACTCCTCTCTTTTGAACCATCCATGTGATGCTCACTAGTAATGAATACTGCAGTTGCCCTTTAAAGTTAGCATGCAACATGCAACATGTACTTTTCTTTTTGTTTTTAACTTTATCTTTGGTTCTATTCCTTTTTCTATGTAATAGGACTCTGTGCCTGCTGTTTTTAATCTTCTACTCTTGTGTCATCCACATGGGATTCTGTTTTCACTGTGGTCCATGGTAATTAAGGTTGCCAACTTTTATATAATGAGCCAAGGCAGATCAGGCCCAAGGTCAATGTTAGGTGGTGGAATGAAGGGTCTAGCCAGACTGGCTGTAAGGAGGAACTTTTTTCATGCCTTCTATTGCAAGGTGTATTTGTTTTTTTAAGTGAAGATTTTTGTTGTTTTTTTTTTTTATTAGTAAACACAAGGACTTCTCAATTTTCATATCGTCTTTCGGCATATCACTCTCACCCAAGCACGCTTAACTATATATGTGATTTTCGTCTTTGACAATATGACTTGATTTTTTTGTACTCGCAACACCTTCTAGACCTATGGACTTTTTGTACGCATTATCGCCCTTTTTAGATAGCTCTTTCACCGAAGCACGCTTAACTATGTGATTCCCATCTTTGTCAGATCTGACTTGATTTTTTGTACTCGCAACACCTTATATATAGATACACGTGCATGCAATTCGAAGTGCATCCGACGGTTTTCGATAGATTATTGTGATTTTTGTTATGACTTGGAGGGTGTATTTCTTTCTTAACACTCCTCTTAATTAAAGAAAAGTTGCATCAGTTAGGTAAAACAGAAGGGAGAAGGTCAGGTCAGGCTTGAAGACAAAGAGAACTTTTGGGAATATTTCACTCTGGACAAAGAAAAAGCTAAAGAGGGTGGAGAGCCCAATAATATCTGTCATAATTTTGCTGTCCAAAGTGAAAAGTTTAAAGTAGAGAGTGGACACATTAATGATTCTTCTAATAGAATAACTTTGGACCAAGGCCATGAGAGAGCAACATTAACTCTGGAAACATTAGTTGGTGACATTTTTGGGAGGTGAGGTCTTTAATCATAGTTAATAATAAGTTTTTTCATAACATCTGTCATCTTTTTTTTTTTCCTTTATCAAACATCAATTTAAACCTATTGGTATAAGGTATAATGTGCTCATTTTTATGAAGATTTATAGCATTTTTAATAATGCTACGTGAATATCATAAACATTTAATGTGTACTACGGTTCATCAAATTGAGCGGAATGAAAAAATTTGTTCTTTGCGATTTTAATTAATTTGAGATTGAAGCTTTATTAATGTTTGAAAAAAAAAATTAAATAAAAAAGTCTCTAAGAAAAAAGTAAAGTTTGTTGAAAGGCCCGGCTCGGCCCGGCCCAAGGAAGGGAAAGAAAAAGACAATGCAAATGTTATGATACTTCTGGACACCCTAAAGTTATCCAACCTAAGATTGTGTGATGTATGTGTCAAACAGTAATTTTATGGTTCAATTCAAAACTGCCCACAAACCTAAACTTTGAAAACTATGCTAAATCGATAATAAATATAGAAGTTACGGTTCCCTAACGTAGATCTAAAGTCGAAAAATACGATTTAAATTAACACTTACTTGAAAACTCTGCAATACACATCAATCAAAACGAATATGTTAGACTTGCCTGTTTAGTAAAAATTATCAAATCCCTTCCTCAAAAAATGAAATCATTAAAGTCTTACTGCTCATTAGAATATGAAAGTTGACTTTTTTTTTGTCAAAGAAAGTTGACTTGTAAATTTGTAACAATAACACTACCCCAGTAAATTACTAGATCTAACCAGTGTCGGTGGCCTGGTTATAATCATAAATTTTTATGAACTATATAGTATATGAAAAAAAAAAAAAAAAAAAAAATTACATTGTAACAAGAACATTTTTTATGTCTCCTACACATGTGACAAAGAGGGGCCTAAAATAAATTGTTGTGATGAGACCACTAGATATGGTGGTGGCTCTGATTATGTAACCACTAGGGTTTCTTTCAACATAGCTCTGCAACACATCTCAAAAAAGCTCTGCAGCTCTACATTTACACTATCTTCATTGTTTCAATTCCCAACTCACATTGCAGTGCTTGTTTAATCTGCTAAGCTCACTCCAGTAAGTACCCATGTTAGATCCAAGCTTTGTTACTCTTCATGTACTGATTTTGGGGTTCATTGTTTGTTTTGGTGATGTGTTTTTAGCTTTCAAGCTCACTGGGTAGTCTTGTTTTTGCTTTCTTTTCATTTTAACATGCAAATGCCCTTCATTGAACTGTTAAGCAATTTGGGCTCACTGTTAAGAAGATCCATTTTTTACTGCTTTTCTGTGTTGTTTGTATTGATTAATGCATAAAGAATGAATTTTGGGATGTTTTGTGAGATGGGTTTCTAAAGAAACTCCCAAAAATTGAAAAAAAAAAAAAAAAAAACCTACTGAATTTTGTGTTCTGTACTTGTTATGTTTTGTATTTCTTCTTGTCCCTTTTTGTTTATTGTTGCATTTTTTATGGTTTTAGATTGAACTAAGTTTTGTTTAGTTATTAGTTATATTCAATGTTGATGTGCTATGTCAATTTTTTGCAGTTCAACTGAATTAACTAGTATGAGAACCACTCAAATGTTGATGTTTGCAATCACACTAGTAGTGCTATTGTTGAGTACTGCAATTCCAACTTGTACTGCTAAACATGCAACACCAGCTCCAACACCAACACCAGCACCATCTCCACCACCAAACTATGTCAATCTCACAGACCTACTCACTGTGGCAGGCCCTTTCCACAAATTTCTTAACCTACTTGAACAAACACAAGTCCTCGACGCATTTCAAAACCAAGCCAACAACACTCAACAAGGCATCACAATCTTTGTACCAAAAGACCAGGCCTTCAATTCTCTCAAAAACCCTTCACTCTCAAACATCAGTTTGTCACAACTCAAGTCACTGATACTCTACCACGCCTTGCCGCATTACTACTCGTTAGCCGATTTCAAGAACTTGAGCCAATCGAACCCCGTTGGCACATTCGCCGGGGGGAAGTTCATGTTGAACTTCACTGATGTATTTGGTAGTGTCCATGTTAGCTCTGGTTGGACTAACACTAAGATCACTAGTAGTGTAAGGTCGACTGATCCGGTCGCTGTGTATCAAGTTGATCAAGTGCTCATTCCCGAAGCAATCTTCGGTAATCCCCCGCCGCCGTCCCCTCCTCCTCCTGCTCCTGCTCCTGCACCTGCATTGCCATCTTCATCATCTTCTCCTCCGGAGGCTGATAAAGGCGTTGGATCAGCTCACGCCGCAGATTCTCCATCAGGGTCTAGTGGGAAGGGTGGATCTTCTGCCTCAACTCATCGCCATCTTCGGCGCCGCCCAAGAAGATCATCAACTTGGGTGTTTTGAATTGCTTTGTCATGACCATTTCAGGTGTGCTTGTCATGTTGTTTTAGAGGAAAAGTTTTTGGTTACTTGTTGAAAACTTGAAATTGTTATTACTTGGAGTGTTTTCAATTTCTCTGCTTTCAGCATTGGTGATTAGATCAGGTTTGGTATCTACTAATTAGGTTAGATTTGTTTGTGTTTCTTCTGCAGTGAAGATTTTTGTACTTTTTGTTGAACTGGATTTCTTTGTGTTTTACAGCATAGTTTACAAGCATTGATTTGGATTGTATTATTCATACATTGTTCATGCTTTGTTGATTTGGGTTTTTGTACTTTTTGTCAAGATAGTCCAGTCCACTAGGATACGCTCAGGCCGAGTGTGCTATAATATTTATGTGATTTTGATATTTAAGTATTACTATATTTGTGTCGTTAATAACTTTCGTTATTTATACATTGCATAGCTTTATAAATAAGAGTATCTCATCGCCTCAGACTTGGCCTAATTCTCTAACCAAACCACAAACTTTATTGTACAACAACAAAGCCTGATCAATTTCAAATTAGTTGAGGTTGGCTACATTGATCAAATCACGGATTCTATTGTATGATTTGTTAATTGTTGTATTAAATCTTTGTTTAAGTGGTGAACCATGTGAAGTCAGATCAGACAAGTTCAGTTAAAAAATTGGAAACACTTGAGTTGACTCAAATAATTTATCCAAAACTTGAAGTTTTTCTATTAAAAGATTAGACAGTATAGATAGATAAATGGGGGGAGCTATTCCATCTTCATAGCAATTTAACATCACATTAATGTGAACATAGTGGCCTACATGTATGTGTGTAGGACATTCACATGGAAGTGTTTAGGGTATGCATGGATGATGGACCCTCATCTCATGGGGATGTGTCGTGCAATAATGTCGGGGCTCCAAATAGTGGCATCACTTGGGTCAAATCCATGCCGACCCGACCCGACCCAATCAATCTATAGTTTTTACTCCTGCCTCTAGAACTTCAAGGGGGAGTTCAAATTGAGGTAGTTGGATTATATTTCATTCATTTATTGGTTTTTTTTAGAGTTATAGGGTTGGGATGTACAATTAATTCTCGTAAGATTAGTCGAGCTGAAGTAAGAAAGGATTGAAAAAGCTCTAGACGCCCTTACCTTTCCGTAGACATTTACCTTTCCTCTTTGAAAAAAGTCCTTAGAAGTCTTACCCTTACCTTTCCTAATAGAACTACTTACCCTTACCTTTCCTCTTTGAATTAAAATGAAAAATGAATATGAATGGTTTACATTATAATGAGGGAACTTTATCGATTATAAAGGTTGTGATTGGTTCTTGTGTGAGCAATGTGATGAAGTTGTGTAATCGAGATAGAATTTGTCCCTCTCATATAAAGAGAGATATCTAGTGGATCCCTCGATGTGTTAGATCTGTTAAAAGGCCTAGTCTAAGTGAATTGATATTGATCAATGTCACTTGGATGTTTTCGATCTACCTATAGATCGAGACTAGTACGATTGAACATGTTGGATGACAATTCCATGCCTTATGTTTGATCAAAAGGATATCGTGTGATAAAAGGATGTTATATACATTATTGATTAGGTTGTATCGATTTGATATTAAAATACGACTTGGGTAGTCATAATGTCTTGCTAGAGGTCGCTTATGACTTGTATACCAAAATGTGTTTTGGTACATCGCCAACGTTGTATGAGCCTATTGGGTCGCACACTAAGAATTGCTTTGCGAGATTTTAAGATGGTTGAGAAAAATGAATTTTATATGATAAAATTCATGACTTAAACGTATATTCTTCTTATTAATGTAATTTCTATTATCAATAGACAAATATTTTTATCCGTCAAATGTTGGAATCCGCCCTGTTTCAATTAATGTAAGTATTTTCTCTTCAAAGTACAACAACAACAACAAAGCCTCAATCTCAAATCTAACTCTGGGAGTAATGATCATATTCTTTCCCACAAGAATTACAAAACTTTATAGACAACCGAATATTCTTACATAATGTATAGCTGGATCGTTATCTAAGTTTTACTAACTTCTCTAATGAATTCGATTGACATATTCGAAAAAAAATCTTATAATCAATAAGAAATTGGTATCTAATAATTACGATAACAAAACTGATAAGGTACAATGTGTATTGTCATTATTTTTTATAACCAATGCTCGATAAGAGAAAGATATGATATAATCTCGTGAGTTTATGTAGAGTTGCTGGTTTTGTACCCACAGACTTGTCTGTGGGCAAAAAACACGTCCCAAACAATTTTGAATATATTCTCCAAACAGATACACGGGACAGCTGGATAAGATTCAAAATGACTACCAGTACACGTCCAGCAAGGCAAGAATATTGTGTAAGATCCTTTGTAAAGGAAGTGGGTAGCGTAGTAAAGTTTGATGAGGAATTCACTAGCTAGTTGAGAGTAGGGCTGGCAAAAGGTCCCGTTTGTCCGGTTTCGTCCGGACCCGTTTTAAACGGGACCGGGCAGAATTTTTGTGAAAAACATACGGGATCGGACAAAATTTTTTGTCCGTTTAAAAATACGGGACCGAGTTCGGGCAAAAATTTCAAAAAAACGGGTACCCGTTTGTGATTAATTTGAAGGGCATATAAGTAATTTCACAATGTATTTAAAGTTTTTTTTAATTTTTGTGTTTTGTCATCTACTCATAACTCATCTCCCTCAAGACTACCCGATCCCGTTCTCCTCTCACTCAACAAACAAAGTAACAAACGTGCTCGTCCCGATCTCCTCCCTCAACTCTCATCTCCCTCCGTCCGCCTCTCACGCACGGCGCGCTTTGCTGCCGCCCGTCCCTGCATTTGTCCTCTCTCACGCACATGGCAAGACTGCTGCTCCCCCGTCCTGCATTTGTACATAAGCCCTAGATCCATCTCTCCAACGCCTCTCTCTCTCTCTCTCTCTCTCTCTCTCTCTCTCTCTCTCTATTTCTTTCTCGCTCGAGAGATCCAAAGGGGTTTTTCTTCGATTCCTCTTCGCAAACCCCCCTTTTTAGGGTTCTCCAGATCTCTCTCTACCTCTCTTTGATGCCCTAATCCGATCGAAATTTGGTTTTTCCGGGTTGTTCGGCGAATCGATGTTGTAGGAGTTGGGTTCCGAGGGTTTGAGATCCGGAGATGTTGAATTTCACGTCGGAGGGGTTGTTCGATCTATGATCTTCGTTGGTGAATCGGAAACTCGCGTTCGTGGTGGGGATTATTGGGAAGCGAAGTTGGAGGACGAGGGGTGCATGAGGGATCCGGTTCGATTTCTATGTTTCGTGAAGAATTTGGGGCGCGAGGCGAGATTGCGGGCTTGTGATTCGGAGCGAGGGGGTAGGTGGGGCAATTGCGGCTGATTTGCTCCTCGATTCGTGCTTGAGTGAGAATCGGACAACTTTCGTCGAATCGTGTAGCGGCTTTTCAATTCGGAAAGTAGTTTGGGTGATTAGGGTTTTGGTTTGTGGTCGAGATTGGTGGAGAAGAAATGCAGCAAGTTTGTTTCAGATCTTGTGATCTTTTAGTTGATTGGTTATTTGAGAATGAATGTTAGATTCAATTATGGATGTTGTTTGGTATTTGATTAGGTTAAATTGTGATTTTTAAAAACTTTTGTGATGTTTATATTGGAAATTAAAAAATTGTGATATTATGTATTTATTTTTTAGTAATTGGTGACTTGTAGTTTGTAGACTTGTAGTTGTAGTTGAGGGGTTTTTTTTTTAGATAATTGATAAATAAAATATTTAATCATATTTAAAAAAAAAAGGGCAAAAATGATCCGTATGTTTTACAAACATACGGGACTGGACAAAAAAATCGTGCCCATTTTTAAAACGGAGACCGGGACCGGACACCAAATTTAAACATTTTTGAAATGGGTGTCCAATCCCCTTTTGTCCGTTCCCGTATTTTTGCCAGCCCTAGTTGAGAGTGCAATAGTTAGGAACTTCGAGTAAAACAGTTCTTTACTTCTTATAGTGGATTCTACACCTGGACGTGGCCTCGCAGATGTAAGACGGGAGGTGTGATAATAATTATATGTGTTCCCTTTTTCTTTTCTTTTCTTTTTTTTTTTTTTTTTTTTTTTTTTTTGCTTGTTTTGTCCATTTGCCTAATAATGTGCTAAGTTCATACAAAGTAACTCTTAATGATATAAATATGCTGCACAAGCTGGGGTAATCACAATGGCCTATTAGCTCAGTTGGTTAGAGCGTCGTGCTAATAACGCGAAGGTCGCAGGTTCGAGACCTGCATGGGCCACATCATTTTTTGATTAAATCAATCAATGGCCAAAATTGCCGGTTACGTGATAGCACATAAGCAACGTGGAGTACGGGATCACAAGTGTCAACCTCTCTAACGCAGGAATCCAGGAAAACGTGACACCAATTCAATACGTGTGAGTTGTGTCTGTTTTACTCTTTAGAAACTTCCATGTCTCGACCTTATCACATCACCGGGTCACCGTGAGACACCGACCATCCATTGACCAATTCATCAAACTGGCCTCATACACAAACATTAGTTTTCCGAGGTGGCAATTTATTGTCCGACCGACCGACTCAAGATCAAATCTTGTAAACTCATACTCGACTCTAATTTTAAAATGAAGTTATAATTATTATATGATAAAAGTGATTATTAATAGTTAACAATTACATTAATAAACATAACTTACACTTTACTATAATGAATGTATTAAAGGTATCTTTGTCTTTGATGTTATCATCGATTATAATTACTTCAAATTATTTCATAAAATAATGAATTAAAATTTAATTTATTTTTATTAATTTAATTTTTTTTTGTGTTCATTGTTTAGATACATGAGTTATTTGCTATAACAATATCATTATGATAATTCATAGTTTTCGCTAATTGTTGACGCTTTTGTTGTTACATATGGAATTACATGTCAAATGAAAATACATGTATAGTTAAACATTTGAAGAGGCTTCCTAATAAGATTTTCAATAGTGCGATGAATCTAAATAATAAGACAACTCGATTTTAAAGCAAAATAAATATAGATACGATGACATTGTTCGAGTTTAAAATGAGTCAGAGTCTCGAGACAACAATACCTCTTTTATTAATAGAATTCATAGCTATTTTTTTAATAATTATGAGTATTCGAATCATTTTTAAGCTCTTCCTTACTTTGATTCGATCACAATTCTATAAATCTAAGTGAAATCTAAAAAATATATTATTATTGCTAAGAATCGAATTCATGTCCACGCCTCTTGGTTCCTACACGAATTTTTATCACCCCTCATTCCTATCCACCCAAAGCCATGTACAAAACCCCCACCCGACACGCGTCACCCACCCACCACATCCATCCAACAAACAACTGTACTCAAAACAGGACACAACAAGTGGGCCCTTGCGAGGCCCACATCTGCTCGCATGTCTTCCACGTGGCAATACTCCCACATCACTATAGCGACAAACTTCAAGCACCCGTCACGAAAACTCATCAATGTGAACAGCCAAACACCCCACAACGCGCCCACCACACGTAATTCCCAGAGAAATTGTACGCACATAGCACACAGAGATCGCACACACAGATAGCGCACTCGCACGCCCCTCTGTCGACAGTCTTTGCGGGTCCTTCGCTGATTTCGTGAACTCACTTTGCTTCCAACCAAGGCCAACTCAACACTAACCCAACCCCCTCCTCTGTTTCTCTCAATTTTACTTGTCAAACACAGCTCCAACGAATGATTTTCACAGGTTTGGACTCTCAAATCTCATCTAATTCGATCAAATTCGATGTTTTCTCAAATGGGTACTTCTTATTTGCTTCGATTATGGACTACAAACGATCAAAATCTTGTCTTGTTCAGTCGTTCTGTATTGGTGATGAACTGGGTCTTCATTTTTATTTTTTTTTAATGTAGATCAAAAGAGGCTTGTTTGGACCACTAATAAGCGTTGAAGTTTGGATCTCACTGTTCACGCCTTTTGACTGTTCGGTTGGGGGGTTTGTTTGGTTGTTGGGTGTTCATCAAAACTCATTAAATTGGTCTAATTTGATCAAATTTTGTTCAGTTTGTTGAAGGACCATGTCTGGCTTTGTGGGTGTTCTGGTTTCAGATTCATGGCTCCAAAGCCAGTTCACCCAAGTTGAGCTTCGCAAACTCAATTCCAAAGTGAGTTTTCTATTCAGTTTTTGATTGATTCTTTGATTGCCATGTTTGATTGAAGTGGGTTTTTTTTTTTAAGATTTGGTTTTCATTGATGTTATAACGATTAATGATTGATTTGACTGATTGAATGCCAATTGTTTGTGCATTTAGTTTGTGTCATTGAGGAATCAATTAGGCAAGGTCACAGTGGGGGATTTGCCCCCATTGTTGGTGAAATTGAAGGCATTCAATCAGATGTTTAGTGAGAATGAGATCGTCGAAATCTTGGGCGAGTCGAGTCCCGACATGGGCGATGAGATTGATTTTGAGGCCTTTCTTAGGGTGAGTTCATGAATCTAAGAATACCTCTTTTGTTATATAATTTGTTTGGATTGATGAATTTGTGAGATTATGCTTATTTGCTGCATTGGGTATGTGCAGGCCTATTTGAACTTGCAAGCGCGAGGCGCCGCGAAGCAAGGCCATTCGAAGACGGCTTCGACCTTTCTAAAGGCTACTACAACTACCCTTTTGCATACAATTAGTGAATCCGAGAAGGCGGCGTATGTCGCCCATATCAATAGCTATCTTGGGGATGACCCCTTTTGGGAAAATTTCTCCCTGTAGATCCTTTGACCGGGGACTTGTTCAATCTCGTAAAAGACGGAGTTCTTCTATGGTACTTCTATTGGACATTGGATTAATTAGTCTATATATCCCATTGAATTGGCTGGTTATGTTTGTAGGTGCTAAAGAGCTTTTATGGTCAATGCAGCAAGCTTATCAATGTAGCGGTGCCGGGGACCATTGATGAACGAGCTATTAACACCAAAACAGTACTCAATCCGTGGGAGAGGAATGAGAATCACACTCTTTGTTTGAACTCTGCTAAGGCTATTGGCTGCACAGTTGTTAACATTGGGAACCAGGATTTAGTTGAAGCTAGGGTGAGTTAATGTTCATTATAGTTAAACATTTCGAGTTTAGTTTGCATGTTAAAAGTTTTGTTTGTAGAGGATTTATTTGTAGTTGACTGTCTTTATTTATGAATTTTTGCTGCAGCCGCATCTCGTACTTGGATTGATTTCTCAAATTATTAAGGTATGCATTCGAACAAATTCATTTTTGCTTAATCTATTTAGTACCGAAATGGGAAAGTGAATGAAAAAAGGGGGACCGTTGAATGCTCGTACATTTAAACATGAGTTTTGTTTACTTGAATGCATCATCAAACTTGTGGGTCATCCGTGTTCTTATTATTGTCCCTCGATTGATGATTATACCAGATCCAACTGTTAGCAGATCTCAACTTAAAGAAAACACCTCAACTGGTGGAGTTGGTGGATGACGGCAAGGTTAGGACATAAGAAGCCCATAACTAACTTTATTGGTTACGCCATTATTTTTGCTTCGTAATTAACTGGATGAGAGTCAATACATGGTGAATGCTGATGTTGACTTGAAATTTCGCAGGATGTGGAGGAGCTCATGGGTTTAGCACCAGAGAAGGTCTTGCTACGATGGATGAATTTTCATTTGAAGAAAGCAGGCTATAAGAAGCCCATAACTAACTTTTCTTCTGATGTGAAAGTAAGAACAATAATCCGAACCAATTCCGTTTAGAGATCAATGATGCTTTATTTTACGTCTATTAAAATTTGGCATTCTTAAAGAAGGTCTACTAACGTACCAAACTAGAAATGTGATGGTCGATAGCATGATTGACTGAATATGCAATGCCTTGACAATAAATTTCATCGTTAAGATTGCCAGCAAAACTCCATGCTTGTCTACTTATTTGTAGACCTTCTTTAAGAACAAATGCTTATAGCTTCAAGATCATCCAACAATGATATTTGAAACATTCGATTTAGTTCAGTATTATTTGTACACAAGAATGTTTTGGTTTACATCTCATAATAATATTGTATGCAGGATGGGGAGGCTTATGCTTACCTGCTTAATGTTCTCGCACCAGAACACTGCGACCCATCCACTTTGGCCACCAAAGATCCAGCAGATAGGGCAAACCTCATACTTGACCATGCAGAGAGAATGAATTGCAAGAGATACATCACCCCGAAGGACATTGTTGAGGGCTCACCCAATCTTAATCTTGCCTTTGTTGCTCATATATTCCATCATAGGTGAGAAAACACATTTATATTCTTCCATGCACTTTTTTTTTTTTTCTCACTTCAGTCTTTTAGAAGCTAGAGTATCTCATCTCAAAACAAATTTAGAACTTCAAGATAGCAAAACTTGATGGGAATTAACATCAAAATTTAGTTTTAAAGTTTGTTTGGCTGTTGTTTAATTGCCTTTTGTGTTCCAAGAACAATCCTAAGTATATTGAAACGATTATTTCGACCTGAGTTCAGTGTTTCTTATGCTTGCTGTAGGGTGACTTATTTGTGACTTGTGCATTGTTTTTTTTAACCTTTTCAAGTATCCTGATTATTTTATCTTTTGTGGCTTATTATCATTGTTTTGCTTTGCAGGAATGGCCTGTCGGTTGACAGCAAGAAGTACTCCTTCGCTGAAATGATGCCTGATGATGTACTAATGTCTAGAGAAGAGAGATGTTTTCGATTGTGGATTAATAGTCTTGGAATTGCTTCATATGTCAACAATGTGTTTGAGGATGTCAGAGATGGGTGAGCTTTTTCTTTCTCGTATTTTTCTCTTTAATTAGTCGATGTTTGGAGATTCATACAATATGTGTGTAATTCGTATGTATGTCGTGCTTGCAGATGGATTCTTCTAGAAGTGCTTGACAAGATTTCACCAGGTTCGGTTAACTGGAAACACGCAACAAAGCCTCCTATTAAGATGCCGTTTAGGAAAGTTGAAAACTGCAACCAAGTTGTTCGAATTGGAAAGCAACTGAAATTCTCCCTAGTTAATGTGGCGGGAAATGACCTTGTTCAGGGAAATAGGAAGCTAATACTTGGTAAGGTTCTCACTAATAGTTAATTTTGGCAAGGTGAAGACTCAAACAGAAAATCCGGTCTTTTATAATTTTCTGTATGGTTCATTTCTTGTTTCTCTAGTCGAGTGCCATCCATATGCATATCAAACTTAAAGCTTTATAGTCGTGCAATTATATATAGTAGAATGTAATCCTTAATTGAATTCAAATTCCGCATAGGAGAGGTCTCTTGGAAAATCAATTCAAATTTGTCTGTTATTTTTGAAGTTTTTTCCATCCTTCAATCTTCATTAATAGCAGTTTTTCCTAATTCAACAATGTTGCCTACTTGCTTACTTAATTGTGATATTTGCTATTCTCTTACAGCCTTGTTATGGCAGTTGATGAGGTTTAATGTGCTTCAACTGCTAAAGAACTTGAGATTCCGCTCCCAAAGAAAGGAGATGACAGATGTCGATATCTTAAACTGGGCAAACACAAAGGTCCGGAGTGCCGGAAGAACTTCAAAAATGGAGAGCTTCAAGGTATAAAAAAAAAAAAAAAAAAAACTAAGCTTTAATAATTTCCCACAAAGCTTACTTGATACTTATTGTATTATGATTTCTATGATTGTCTTCTTTAGGATAAGAATCTATCCAACGGAATCTTCTTCCTCGAGCTACTTAGTGCTGTTGAACCAAGGGTCGTTAACTGGAACCTCGTAACGATGGGTGAAACTGGTATGTTTTCTCTTGCTTCTTTGCTTTTTGTCAATCATATTAATCCTTTAATGACGATTTTCGCTCTTGAAGAGCCTTGAGTATTCTATAAATTAGTCTGTTTCCGAAAGCAAAAGTAAAGTCTTTTTCTAAAACAAGAAATATGAATTCGATCTTACTATTTTATCATATGGATTTGCTAGATGATGAGAAGAGGTTGAATGCCACATACATAATCAGTGTCGCGAGAAAGCTTGGATGTTCCATTTTCTTGTTGCCCGAGGACATCATGGAGGTATGCCTATAATCTACGCACAATCGTATTCGTCTAAAGCTACATTGAGGTTTTGTCGATAGTTTTAGTCTCATTAGTTATGACTATGAGTTACCTTACAAGATTCTTTGCTGAATCTCTATCTTTTTTTTTTTTGTTCCTAGTCTCATGTATGTGAATGTAAAGTTGTATTTATTTATCTACTGAACAATTTCTTTTTACGAGTAATCTGCTGAGTCGAGAGTACGCCATGATTTAGAGAGCGATGATTAACGGATTTTTTTTTTGGTTTATTCTCAATTCTAAATTTTTTTGCATTACAGGTGAACCAGAAAATGATATTGACTTTAGCAGCTAGTATTATGTATTGGAGCTTGCAACAACCCGTTGAGTCGGATTCGTCTCCTCATCAAACTGAATCTCTCGATTCAGGTTCACCTCCTTCTCGTACTGCTGAGGCTCTCGAGTCCGGTTCATCTCCTTCTCCTGTTGAAGCCCCTGCGACTCCTGAGGCATCTCCACCTCCCTCTGTGAATGGCGATGAGAGCACTCTCTCGGATGACGTTTCAACCTTGAGCATCGACGATGCTGCTTCAGACACCACGCTCAACTCCGATACTACTACTGCCTTTGAATCCACACCCACATCGCATACTGAAAATGGAAACGACCATGTTGAAGAATGATCAAATAAATCGCAATTTCCGCGACACGCTACTCGGTGAAAGAGCACAGGACCACTAGCACAAATAGAAGCCTGTTCAATCAAAGGTTGAGGTGAGTTGATAAATACTGCAATGCTCAGCTTTTTTAAGTGAGTTTGATGTATACATAGAGTTATGTTAAAAGTCTTTGTAATCTATAAAGGTAAAATGGATGTAGAATCTACTTCTCAGTTGTCTAGTTTTAGATTTCACTGCAGTTTTGTTTGTAATTATTGGTTCATTTTGTTTTGGTGTATTCTTTGACAATAAGACTGATGCTTTAATAATACCAAAGGGGAGGAGGAAAAAATGATAATACACATAAAAAAAAGTTGTAACCTCAATACATGTAGTAATTCTTTTTCTTTTTCTTTTGTTTTTTTTTTGTTAAACACTGCTTGCATATCAAGAAAATTATTAGCATGATCTGTTGTGCATAAGCTGGTCTAAATATTTAGATGTTTGACAGCAGATATGTGTGGAGCATTTCTTTATGCTGCAGGTTTCATTTTCTTTAATTTGATTAATGGAACAATAAAAAAAAAAAAAAAAAAAAAAACCTGAGAGGTTCAAAGAAAAGTATGAGTAATATCAATCGAAGCAGAAATTAAGGCAGTATAGCTATCACTTCAAGATAGCTATTATCAAATTCAAGATAGCTATTATCAAAAAATCTATTTGGACTCAAAGAGTAGATTAAAGGGTGTTTTCATAATTTGGAACACTCTGTTGGGTTTCAATCTAATTTTAAATGGAGAGCAAGTCACATTAAATGAGTAAGGGCAAATTGGTCATTCAACATAGACATCATTCTCCAAATCCTCTCTCTCATTATCCCTCGCTCTCTCTTCAATTAGTATGCACTATTTTTCAGATGACCATATCCGTTCTCTCTAATTATCTCTCATTCCCTCTCTCTACTTGTCTCCTTAATTCTCTCTCTTTACTTGTTGTTCTCGAGATCTGTGCTTACGTGCTTTTTAATTCTTTATTCGTTAATTATCAAGATTTGTGCATACGTGCTTTTAATTCTCGAGATTTGTGCGTACGTACTCTTTAATTCTCGAAATCTGTAGTTAAGTGCTTTTTAATTTCGAGATCCGTGCACACGTGCTATTTAATTTTCAAGACTCGTACATACGTGCTATTTAATTCTCGAGATCTGTGCGTACGTGCTCTTTAATCTTGATACCCGTGCATACATGCTCTTTAATTCTCGAGACCCTCCGTACATGGAGATGAGAATGGATTTTGTCTCGAGATTCGTGCGTACTTGGAGATGAGATTGAATTAAGGGAATCATGATTCTTGTGAAAGGAGCTAGCACAAGCTCAATAAAAATATTAACCTTACACTTTAAACTCTAAGCATTTCGTGCTCTAACCTTGATCAAGGCGTATATGAAGAGGGCCCAAGACGTGGCTAGGCCTCCCATTGTTGTGCCGAAAGCCTTGTTAAGATTTGCCCAAAGATGTGCCTGGAGAAGACCTAAACAAGCGTAGGTCTCGTCAAGGAGCATGGTAGGTCGTGTAGAAGTACTCTCGCTTCTTGATATCGCACCATTAAATTTTCTAAAATATTTCTTGATAGGCGTGCTCAAGTATATATGGACGGGCTCGAACTCGAAAAATATGCGATCAATATCACTAATGTTGATCTTCGAGGAGCGAATATAAGATGAACATCATAATTAATTATTGCGCGAGCACGAGATGAACAAAATGAGGTACTTGTCTACGCTACTAGTCTTTCTGCCTTCATTCGGACCCCACAAAATAATAATAATAATAATAATAATAATAATAATAATAATAATAATAATAATAATAATAATAATAATAATAATAATAATAATAACAACAATAACAAACTAAGCATGATAATAATAATAATAATTATTATTATTATTGTAGTATCTCGAGGAGCATCGTCAACTCAAAACTAAAACTTCAAGTCACTTAACCCTAACATCAAGTTGTCTTCTCCGGAGTCTCCCCCAATTTGTTCAAGCACTGCCTCTAGCTCCAAGGTCATTTCTGACTTTTTAAGGCCTAAGGCAAAACAAAAAATCGGGGTCTCAATAATTGACTAGTTTAAATTAATTTTAATAAAGAAATATAAATAATAAAAATGGGCTGTAAATAAAAGGATAATAACATATAATTGACGAGCATTAACAATATTTTTTTGTTGGTATGTTTACGTTTCTCATTTTTTTTATATAATCTTTGATATATAGTTGATTTTTTTTTTTTTTTTTTTTTGAGATCACATATGCATAATCGGATTTAAGTATACGTTGGATAAAAAAAAAAATTAAGCATATGATTTTTGTGGCATCACTCTATCATTATTTATTTATTTTGGAAAGGAGTCATTCTATCATTATTAATTAACTTAGTTAGTACAGAGTTTTTTTACAAAGTTTTTGAGTTTAATATAACTGAAATATAAAAATAAATTTTTACAAAAAATATAAAAAACAAATTAATTCGTGCTTTAAAAATACTCATATATAAACAAATAAAAAACATACAATATTTAGAAAGATGTATGGGATACTTTTGTTACTTCAATTTCTTGCATTCAGATGTACGGGTGGTAATAACGATGTTTATCTAAAGGCTTTCACAAATGTGTAGCAAATGTAAATACGAAAATAGATAAGTAATTAACACCTCAACATTTATTAGGAGAGAGAGAGAGAGAATTTATAACACATTAAGATAGAGAGAAGGAAGTGAGACTTGTGACATCTTTGAACTCAACAAAAATTTATGACAAAAAAGCATAACTTGCTTTACACATTCACCGTAATAACAAAGGTCTACAAGGAGGATTTATAAGTGCATAAAAATTGGAAGTCGGGACTCATAGAGTCCATCCAGCACTACCATACATTATTATTATATTGGTGCTTCTTGAGATGTATTTATTGGAAAAGATTAATTGAAACATTTATGAAAGTCCGTCATTAAGTACATTAAACCAAAAATAATGAAGAAGTTAAATTCATATATAATAAGTTAATCCTAACTAACTAATTTACGATTTAAGCTTTGTATGACTATGCAACATTAAAGGGAGCAATAAAAGGTCTTTTCTGTATAAGTTTTCACTTCAATATTATAATATGTGCTTTTTGCATCTTCTGTTAAGAGTCCAATTTTGAATTGTAGGCTTGAAGTAATTATTTGATTGAAAAAGAAATTAATCTCTCTGTTACGTAATACCTGTAACATTTCGAGCACATTTTTTTTTTCCACAATATCTGTCACATCAAGAAATCAAGAAAATATTAATAAATGCTTATTTTCCAATTCTAACTTTATTCTATTCAATTAATGACATCATCAATCACTTTTTTTACACAATACTCAATATGTATGATAAATGAAGTCATTTATGTGAGAGTAATTAAATCTTATTATAAAATCTTTACGGTGAATTAATCACCACCTTAATTATTCTGTGCAAGCCTAATTGTGACAGATATCGTGAAATGGAGGGAGTAAAGATTATTGTACAAATGGACAAATGGTTAGAAAAACACTCATCCCTTTTCATAGAAGCAGAAGTGAGTACAAGCAATGATTCATATAAACTTAATGACAAGTCTAGCAACCATTTGACATGTCAACAGAATTCCATCTAGAATAACATAATTTCTCTTTTTTGGTAGTCTAGAACAACATATTCAAATTTTAAGGGAACACTTTCACCAAAACCTTGATTGAGAGATTAACAGCATAGATACAGACTAACATAATTGCAAAATGTACATTCAATACCCCATATGTGTCTTTCAAACAACATGAGCCTCTCCCTCTCTAGGATGGAAGGTCTTTGAAATGGATCTCTTTCTCAATCCTAAAGGGGCAGTAGAACTCCTCGAAGGGGCGTTTACGATGTTTTTCGTAAGTATAAAAAGATACTAGTGTGATCACTCTCTTGGGGAATCGGGTTTATCGTCCATCTTCAACGAGTTTAACCGTCGCAGTCTCTGATCAAGTTCTGCCATGACCGCTGGTTCCTGCTTCTTCCTTTGTTTTGTTATGGTAGTTGATGTCATTGAACCGATTTTATCGAAAGCTACCTGCAAGAGATGATTATGAAAATGACTTGCAACTTTTTTTTCTAAACAAGAGGATTTTAAGTAACTTTAGACTTTTCGAATTCTACATACGGTCAATAAATCATCGGGGTCGTAGAGATGATGGGTGCTTCTTTGCAATATATTGATTACGTCGCCAATTTGGGAGGTCATTAGCAACTCCTCTTCATTCATCTGCAATAGTTCATCACATATCAATTAATCTCTCCATCTAGGTAGCAAAAAGTGGTAAATAATACAACAAACTATAGCTCCTCCCGTAAGAAAAATTATCATACCTTGAAGATTGCTAGAGCGACGTGAAAAAGAACCTTAGCCCCGTCGTAGAAAAGGACATCCCATACTCTCATAGTTGTCTGTAAGAAGAGGGAATACAGATGGAAGCAACAATAATGAGATGTTTGTCAATTAAAATTGCCATCAATGGAACATAGAAAGTCTTGATCTGCGAAAGTAGTAAAAATAACAATCTTTTCTTTTCCCTCTAACCTCTGATGGCAAGCTCTTAGAAAAGAGGCACAAAAACCACTCGGTGGCGACAAGGGAGACGTCAAACTCCATTGCTTCCAAATGCGCCGCAATCCTGTTTTTGAAATGAGATTGATATGAAAGTGAAATTTATAAATTAGAGAAAGAGAAACAAAAACTTATAATCTATCAATTATCAAGTAAGTAAAACCTAATCTAAGAGTATGCAAATCAATCCACCTCGGACACTTCTTCGAAAGCAAATCTTTGAAAACCCTTTGTTCAACGTGGCACCCAGACAGGTTATCAGTGTAGCAATCATTTACCAAAACATTTTCCAAGAGGACGGCGAGCATCCAAAATGCATCTTCCTCCGTTTTCATCACTAGCAATAACAACGCTGCCACATAGTTTAAACCCTGTATGATTGAAAAGAAGAATTAATTCTAGTTTGAAACAACACAATGCAATTAATGAATTATGTCCTTTGAATTAAAATGAGCATACCTGACAATACCCAACGTGGCAATCTCGAAAAGAATAGCCAACAAGGACACGCCGAAGCGCTGCACGACCTTCTTGAGTGTCAAACCATGGGTGACCAGGAAATGTGCGGGGAAGATCCTGCATACATATTTAAATGAATGTGAACAAATAAAAGTACGAAAAATCAAATACTTGGTACCACTGCCTTTTGTCAAATGAAGACGTTCATGAATAAAAAGTGGATCAAACTGATGTAGTAGCAATTATCTTGTACAAACTCAAGGTTTTGTATATGAAGCTACTACCAATTATACATTAAAAGCAAGGCACACCTTAAAGAATATGGTCAAATGGATTAAGAACTACTGATAAAAAACCAATCAATTCGGTATAAAAGATAGGACAACTGACAAGCAATGAAGCCATGAAGGCGAACTATTCTAAACAAAAATAGTGCCACTAATAACCCTCTTAGCAATTGGAGCTGATAAGTAAAAGTGGAACGAAATTGCTTTTGTAAGTGATTATATGTGGCGGAGTCATATAAAAAAAAAATATATAAACAAACAGGTCAAAAATTAAGCAAGACCCTATTTATATTAGAAAACATACAAGCGTTCTAATTGAATAAATAAATGCAAACCAGATAGAGCAAATGGTACAACAAGATCTTTTTGTAACTAACCTAAACAGTCCAATAGAGCTTTTTGTATTCCTTGTAATTTGTATCTAACTACGTACGATATACATAACCATGTAAACATCTAGCATCAATTTGATATATGGAATGTGAATGCAGGTATATTGGCAAACGGATCGGCCATCTGAAGAAACATAATCGCACTTAAAGCATTACATTTTGGAATCGGTCAAAAGATTCAAAACTCAATCTCCAAGTTGCTAGGTCAATGTAACCTCAGCTACTCAACCACATTAAGAATTCATCAAAACATTGATTTTTCATTTAGAATAATCCATTTTTCAAGATTGGTTTGTCTTTTTTACTTTTTTTTTTTTGACAAGATCCAACTCCTATGAAATGGTCTTAGTAAGAGCGGTCCCAATCATTCGTGAAATTTCCAAGCAAAGTCATTGACCATATCTTCATACTTGCAAAACAATGACTGCATTGTTAACAAATTGAATACCTCTTGATCTACCGACTACCAATCAACACTCAAACTAAATACTAGCCACCTTATCTCCTCTCCTCCAAAGCAACTTAAAAAGAATCTATATTACTAGAAACATAACTTTTATTCGACAATCCTATCAAGAAAAAAATCAAAGAGGGGAAAAGAACCTCTCCTATCTATCTTTTTCTCCAATACAACAACAACAACAACAACAACATAGCCTTAGTCCCAAATTAATTGTGGTCGGCTACATGGATCAAAGTCTTCCATTGTGCTCGATTAAGTGCAATTATCTTTTTCTCCAATAGTTCATGAAAATCCCCTACGAACTTCACATTTGGCCAGTGAATCAAAAGAAGATGATCGCGCAAATCTATCTCAAATCCCAATCTTTCTCCTCTACAAAATCGCGAATTGCTCATCTTCTTAAAAAGAATCCAACAATTAAAAACACCAACATTGTATAAAGGAAAGATGTTATAATAATTCACCAAAAAAAAAAGATGTTGTAATAAAATTGAACAAATTGTATAACTACAAATCAAGCAATACACATAAATCTCAACCAAACCAATTGAACATGAGAAACTCACATGATCAATTTGCTTCGTCGCAGGCGTGACCTTCCCTTCGACGGCCTTAATCAAATCATTGTAATAGCTCTCAGGCACAGTTGATCGTTTCTTGGCCGCCCCGGAAACCGAAAACCAAACCTTAGGCCTCAAAACTGGTGGAATGCCCTTCCTTATCAACTTCTTCAATGTAATTGAATTGGCTAAAGCAGATAACTTTAGAGCAGCCACACCAATCCCTTCAGACAATGAAGAAATCTGTGGCTGCAAATACCAATTCGCGCCTTTATTCGCCTCCAAAGCCCACCAAACCCTCCCTTGTTGCCTCACCTTCTCCCTCACCTCATTCAACACATTCACATCATCAACATTCCCCTCTACTGTGAACCCATACAAGTCTTGAAACTTCACAACAATGTTCGCCCTTCTTGTGTAGATATTAGGCCTCCAATACTGCATCAATGGAGGTTGAAATTCATGGGAGACCTCTCCCCTCGCTTGTGTACCAAACATTTCTTCAAATTTGTACAAATCCTGATATGGGTACCTCCCGAATTGGATTGTTGAACCCTCTAAGCACTAAAACCCATATTGAAACAATCCCACATTGTTGAAATCACAAAAAGAGGGAGCTTGAAATCTGAAGATATAGAGATGAAAAGAAGGGGTTCCTTCAAAAGGGTACTTGTAAAACTGAAGATTGAACAGCAATGATGAACAAAATAAATGGATTGCAAACTACCCGTGAAGCAAAAGATTGAAATCCAACGATAAGGATGAAAAAGGTGGGATCTTTCCAAATGGGTATTCAACAAAAAGCTTGATTTCAACAAAAACAAACACAAAATCAAGATTAAACAAGAAAAGAACACAAAAAAAAAAAAAAAAAAACCCTTTTATCTCAAACAACCACAACTTGTTATTCTGAAACTATGAGATTCAAAGAAGAAAACCAAGCTTCAGAATCTGTGTTGCTGAGATGGGTTTTGATTATTGAGGGCAATAGAGGAGAGAATTTGAAGAAAAGCTACCAACTTTGAAGAGATGTTGAGAGAGAAAAAAGGGGTGTTTTTTAAGACCAAAAGCACCGATTTTTGTTGCTAATTAAACGGGATAAATGGTGGTCTGAAGGGGATTTTTGTGACTAATTATAATTTGTTATTGTTAATCATGGTTTAATAAATGGATGATTGGATGTGATTTTGAAAAAATAATTAGGAGTAGTGAGGGCCATGATTAGGAGTGGGGGTGAGGTGGGCACATTGAAACCTAGAAAATAGAGAAAATAGAAAATTGATTTTTTAGGTTGAGATTACGAGAATGCCCTTGATGTTGTGGTTCCTATTTTTTCTAAGGGTACTGTGAAGTATTTCAAGTTTCCTTTTATGCCCCTCTAATCAATTTAAGGGTACTGTGTTAAGAAGAGCCGTTGCAATTGTTCATAAATAGAAATGTTATAATGAGAACGGTTAAATCACACCCGAAGATACATTAAGCACATAAGTCATTCAACAGTGGCTTGAGAAATGAGTATATATAAATTTCGATAAATAATACGTGGGTTGAAGCCGCCACTTCACAATTATTATAATCAATTTGTCTTCAAAGTGTGGCATAGCTATTGTCGTTTTACCATTTTTTTTTTTTGCAAAAGTAAAGGTGTTTCCAAATTTAATCTATTTCCTATTAGAGTTTTAGGAACTAGACATGTGAAGGAAATATTTATTTTCATTTTTTGGTGGTATCACTTTTGTAATCTTGCACCGCATCACAAAATTAAGTATAAACATTTTGTCATTTCTACGCATGACTATCTTTTTCTTTATATTCTTTAGTGTGTGAGACGCCTCGACCTCTCTTAATTTTGGTCGAATAATTCCATAAAGACTAACGGACCACCATCCTTAAAGTTTAAAAAACCTCAAGAAGTAATACATCTATATTAAAGTTTAAATTTTAGACCTTTTGTCTCATTCAACGCGTTTTGCATTGAGATCATCATCTTGTTGGCAAATGTTTGAAAATTGAATAGGTCAGAAAGCACCTTGAAGAGCGCAAAAAGCTACCCCTGCGACACAAATTATAAAAAATATATATGTGGGAGCTAATAAATGTCCATTTTGCCAATGTCAAACATTGTCCATACATGTGTCCCACTTTCACTATAGGGAGAAGAATGGGTATTTAAGTAATTCAGCAGGTGCATTGACGCGTTTTTGTTGGTTTAGGCAGTGGTAGGCCAGTAAATAAGTGAGGCCATGGAGGGCACTTGAGGAAGGAAATCATTTCAACATAGTTTCTAAATATTTCTGATGATACACGCAACGGTCAAGGCCTTAAAAAGGAAGCATACATACATGACATGCATGATCATCTTGGTTAGGTAGGCACGTGACTTCTGTGACTTCACACGTGCCACCGCTACAATACAATTTGGCTCATCGAGTTAACGTACAAATGACTGGCTGAGTTACACGTGTTGGGCCCATAGGCTCTGCAAGACCTACTAACTGACACGTGTGTGAGACAAGCATGTGGTTGAAGTAATCTACAAACATTGGTTATCTAATTATTTTAATTAATAAAAAAGAGGTTTTCGATTGATGTTTTTATTATGAGTGATTGCATGTTTAGTTTATAATAAGATTCATGTGTATTTATTAGAAAATCATAAATGTCTTTAGTCTATTATTATAGGAAACTATAATGAGTTAAGACTAATGTGAATCTTGATTGATGATTATATGATGATAATGCGTATATGGATACGAATCGAAATTATAAGTACTTGTTAGGAAACAAAGTATTGGACCGACCCGTTATAAGAGCACTACATGGATTAAGTTGTATAGGTGTTATTCATGATAGGTGTATCATTTAATCATTCGACTTGAGATTACCACTGACTTTAATGTTATGAATATGGTAATTTGACACAATCAAATGTTGTATTTAATTGAGCGGTTATAAAAATTGTGATTGGTTACCATGAAAATAATTGTAAAAGTGTGTAATCAAGATATTATTTGTCCCTCTCATATAGAGAGAAATATATCAGTGGATGTCGATATGTTAAACTATTAAATGGTCAAGTCCAAGTGAATTAATATGATCAATGTCATTTAGATGTTTTCAGTCTATATACCTAAAGATCGAGACTAGTACGATTGAACATCAATGGTGACTTTCCATGTCTTATACTTAATCAAAATATATTGCACGATAAAAGGATATGATATATGTTATTCACTATGTTTTATTAATTTTGATATTCATGTTACTCGGGTAGTCATAATGCTTTGCTAGAGACCGCTTACGACTTTGCGTATTAAATTGGTTTTGGTTCACTGCCAACATCGTATAAACCTATTGGGTCGCACACAAAGAATGGATTTGCGCAAATTTAATTGGTTCAGAGTAATAAATATTATACGATAAAACTCATAACATAAAAGCCCTTATGATTTGTTATATGATGACTTATTAATAGGGGCGTTTGTATAATTTGCTTGAATTACCTAAATACAATAGTTGTATTGCGGATAAGTTTTTTTAAGTGAGTTTATCTACATATATAAATAGATGTTGAAACTAAAACGAAATAAGATTTTCGTTTTTGTTATTTTCGAGTTCTCTGAATTTTGAGAGAGAAAAAAAAAAAAAAAAACGTTTTTTTTTATGGTAGCACTCTAAATTGTGGTCACCGTTTTGTGTGGATTTCTTATAGAGGACGCACACATGAATGTCTTGAAAATCGAACAATCAGATAAGGAAATCACGAATTAAGACATGTATTACTTTTGTAGTTCCAGTTTAATGGAGTTTATTCTCGATCTTGTTGGGATTTTTCCAAAAAAAAATTTGAATTTTTCGTTGCGCATAAACCTCAAAAGCCCAACAATTTACATATCACTCTACTTTTGGGTCGACCTCCTGTACCACCACCAGTCAGACCTGCATTGCCACCTCCTACTACGTCTACTTTACCCGCTTTACTAGCACCACCAGCCTCACGTCAGCAGCATGGTGGTAGAGGCAGAGGCAGAGGTAGAGGACGAGGACGAGACAGCAGTTCCAGACTAGGGCAGAGACAGGCATCTGCACAGGCCCAGGATCGGACACATGTTCAGTCGAGAGTAGTCACTTGTTATCGATGTGGTCAGGAGGGACATATCAGTCGAGAGTGTCCACAGCCAGCGACAGTGATTCCACCACAGCGTCTACCTCGAGCCCATATCGGCGTGCGACTCGAGGCGCTTCCCCCCTCGTCTCGATATCTGCATACCCGTAAATGACTTAGTAGTCTACACATATACAATACACTAGGCAAACAACACAACAAATATAACATTTACCTCGGCCACCGTGCCTTGGTAGTGACACGTATCGTGCTGCGGGTCCCACTTCACGGGTCATTGTTTCCTAATTAACGAATGAAATGTGTATTAATTATTTGGGCAGTGACATCTACATTGTCTCTTTGACCAATGTCGATGCTACTAGGCTAGTGCATTGAAGCGGTTCGACACTCTAATAGCGTAAGAAGACGTCTAAAGTTTGAGACTTCACGAATGCAAAAACTATTTCTGGAAGAGCTTTACACTTTAGTGGGCTGACACAATCAAGCTCGGAGTAGTCAATTAATTAGCCCGAATACTACACGACCTAGAATTAAAGAAAAAATATTTGATGTTGCTGATTTAGTTTTTTGAATAATTGGGAGTATTCAGACACTTTGTTTGATTAGTTATATGGGCCCTTAGATTGCACAAGGAGACCACCAGTGGCTCGGCGTTTGGCTGAAGTGAGGAATCGAAAACAAAGACGATGTGCCCTATGTTGGAGTTGTAATCTAAATTAAATTAGTGTTTGAGTTTGATTATTTGAACTTTGAGTTAGAGTATGAGTCTATTTAAGATCTCATAGTTGGATTATGAGTATGTTTATGTGAGTCTATAAATTAAAATTAACCCCCCGCATTGTGATTAATGAGTTTATTAAAGTAATTAATAAAGTGTATCATTATGGTGTCTCTAAATTTAACAACCTGTTAAATGTAAAGGAGCAGTTCGGAATTGTCAAAGACGATGTGCTTGCGCAAAGTCTTTTTTGTTTTGTCTACAACTTTGATAGAATATTAAAGATCAACCTCTCCACGAAAACAACAGTTGTCAAAGTGAAGTATATATCATCACAAGTTCACAACAACACCATCATAAACCTCTCACGCACAATTGATTAGAAAAATGTTGATTGAACATCAAAGTCGATAACTTCACCAAAATCATATAAAGCAGGTCTAAATCATATAAAGCAGGTCTTGTTTGGTTGAGGCGCACTCGACTGACTTTGGTAACTCTCGTTGAAATTGTGGAGTCTAAATAGGGAAGTATTGAGAAAAATCGCGATTAATTACATAATTATTCATAGTTAATTAATGGCGATGCATACCTTGTGGACCACCATCTTCATTACAGAGGCCAAAAGGAAATACAAGATAAGCTGATTATAATTGTATGCGTGAAAGTTTTTGTTTAGCTCAATTGATTAATGGTAATCGAAGCTAATAATAATTAAAGAGTATTTCTTGCTTGCTTGTGTGAGACGGCTTGCATGAGAGGACGGTGTACTATATATATCATTCATGGAGCTTTTTAAGTGACATGTGACTTGTCACATGCATGTAGTGGACCCACCATGCCACGTAGGTACGCACATGCAAACTATTATTGGTAAAAACTAAAAACCTGTTGTAAAATAAATTGAAACTTGCCAAGAACTAGAGAAGGAAATAGAAGACTAAGAACTTATACTACTACAAAGGAGAAGAGAAGAAATGAAATAGTTGGAATGAGAAGTTTTCATTCAACTTGGTGTGCTCTTACAATGAAGTTAGTCTCCTTTATATAGGCCATTTGGTATGACAACAAATGTGCCTTAGCAATGTGAGACTAAAACATACACCTCATGTACATTGAAATAGTTACAAAGAACATGAAAATACATAGACTATGGGAAGTACATAACTACACAATATGTTGGTGTACATGCATGGTCATCCACATTTCACAACACTCCCCCTTGGATGATGCTTGCTTAGAGATTGTGCCTCGTTAAAACTTTTACTAAGAAAAACCCTGTGGGAAAAAATATAGTAAAAGAAAAAGAGTACACTATTCTCATAAATATTAAGATGGGTATAATATTGTTAAGATTGCCTCATTAAAAACCTTGTATGGAAAACCCAATGGGATAAAACCATAGCTAAGGGAAAAAAGAGTGCAATACATTAATCAATAACTCCCCCTCATGTGAACATGGGCGAAACTTGTTCAGTTTCTTTACTTGCAATGTCTTTAAGTTTACGCAAACCAATATCATATGTAAGCCTTTTAAATGTCGTAGTTGGTAAGGCTTTTGTGAATAAATCAGCAAGATTATCACTCGATCGGATTTGCTTGATATCAATTTCACCATTCTTCTGAGCTCATGCGCATAAAAGAATTTCGGTGAAATATGTTTTGTTCTGTCACCTTTTATGAAGCCTTCACTTAATTGTGCAATGCACGCTGCATTATCTTCAAATAATATGGTTGGAGAATCTTTTATTGAAGGTAATCCACATGATTCTTGAATATGTTCAATCATATTTCTCAACCATACACATTCACGACTTGCTTCATGAATTGCAAGTACTTCAGAATGATTGGAAGAAGTAGCAACCATAGTTTGCTCTACTGATTTCCATGATACAACAGTATTGCCACATGTGAATACATATCCGTTTGAGAACGGGCCTTGTGAGATCGAGATAAAAATCCAAAGATCAAGCATAACCTTGGAGATTCAATTTTACCCCTCTCGAGTAGAGTAAACCCATGTCACTTGTTCCTCGAAGATATCGGAAAATATGTTTAACACCATTCCAATGTCTTCGAGTTGGTGATGAGCTCTGAACCAAGTAGCTCTTCATCACTTTCATGAGGTCGAAATGGATCCTTATCCACTTCAAGTGATCTGACAACCATTGGAGAGCTCAATGGATGCGCCTTGTCCATATAGAATCTTTTTAATATTTTTTCAATATAATTTGATTGATGGACAAATACTCCACTTGAAAAATGTTCAATTTGCAAACCAAGACAAAGTCTTGTTTTTCCAAGTTCTTTCATCTCGAATTCCTTTTTCAAGTATTCGGATGTTCTAACGATGTCGCCGTGGTTTCCCACTATATTTAAATCATCAACATATACAGCAATAATCACAAATCCTGTTAATGATCTTTTAATAAAGACACGTGGGCAAAGCGGATTATTTACATATCCTTCTTTCAGTAAATAATCACTAAGGCGTTTGTACCACATTCGTCCGGATTGTTTCAATCCGTACAAAGACCTTTGTAATTTTATAGAATGCATGTTATGAGGTTTTGATTTTATTTCATCAGATATTACAAATCCATCAGGGATTTTCATATATATCTCACTGTCTCAGGGATCCGTACTGAGATATCTTTGTAACGACATCCATTAAATGCATATCAAGCCCTTCAGAGACTGCAAGGCTTATCAAGAACCGAAATGTGATTGCATCTATAACAGGAGAATATGTTTCCTCATAATCGATGTCAGGTCTTTGTGAGAAACCTTGAGCTACAAGTCTTGCTTTGTACCTTGTAACTTCATTTTTTTCGTTTCTCTTTCGTACAAATACCCATTTATATCCAACAGGTTTCACGCCATCTGGCGTTTGGACAATTGGTCCAAAAACCTCTCGTTTCTTTAACGAGTTTAGCTCTGCTTGGATAGCCTCTTGCCATTTTTGCCAATCACGTCTTTTTCGACATTCGTCCACTGATCGTGGTTCTGGATCATCATCATTTTCACATATTTCAAAGGACACATTGAAAGCAAATATATCATCAGGAACAATTTCATTTCGATCCCAAATCTTACCAGAGTTTAAATAATTTATTGAGATCTCATTATTTTCATCTTTTTCCTCTTTTTCTAGAGAAAGTTGTTCCTCATCAGAATCAACTTGTTCTGACAAACCCTTATCAAATGATTCTTGTGCTTTCTCAAGAGTATTTTGGTTTGCATTTATTTTTACTCCCGTTTTCCTCTTTCGAGGAATCGTATCCTTTGAACCAACTGGTCTTCCACGCTTTAAGCGTTTCGTTGGTTCTTGTGCATTTTGTTGCACAGAGACATCAATTCTTGCAGGAGCATTTACAGCTGGTATATGTGATTTTGTCACTTGTTTTACATCAGTAAATGCATCAGGTAATTGATTTGCGATTTGTTGCAAATGAATGATCCGTTGAAAATTGCTTCATCAAAGTGACAATCAGCAAAACGTGCAGTAAATAAATCCCCTGTTAAGGGCTCAAGGTATCTTATAATAGACGATGAGTTAAATCCAACATAAATCCCAAGTTTTCGTTGTGGACCCATCTTAGTTCTATTGGGAGGTGGTATAGGAACATACACTGCACAACCAAAAATTCTCAAGTGCGAAATATTTGGTTGTTGACCTAAAATGAGTTGCATGGGGGAATGTTCATGGTATGCAGTAGGCCTATAACGAATTATAGATGCTGCATGAAGGACTGCATGTCCCCAAACTGAAGTTGATAACTTAGTTCTCATGATTAAAGGTCTGGCAATTAATTGAATGCGTTTGATCAGAGATTCTGCCAAGCCATTTTGGGTATGCACGTGTGCAACAGAATGTTCAATGGTGATTCCTATAGACATGCAATAATTTTGAAACGCGTGAGATTGAAATTCTCAGGCATTATCAAGACGGATTGTCTTGATTGGGTTGTCAGGGAATTGTGCTCTTAACTTAATGATTTGTGCTAAAAGTCTAGCAAATGCAACATTGCGGGTCGAAAGCAAACAAACATGTGACCACCTAGTTGATGCATCTATCAAAACCATGAAATATCTAAATGGTCCACAGTGAGGATGAATAGGTCCACATATGTCTCCCTGAATGCGTTCTAAGAAAACTGGGGATTCCACAACAATTTTACTTGGGGATGGTTTAACTATCAATTTACCTTGAGAACAACTAGCACAATTATAATCACCAGCTGAAAATATTTTGTGACTCCTTAAAGGATGTCCATGCGAATTATTAATTATTTTTCGCATCATTGATGATCCTGGATGACCAAGCCGGTCATGCCATAAAATGAATGTCGTTGGATCATTAATTTTCTTATTCAAGACGACATTCGTTTCGACATGCCTTATATAAGTAAAATATAATCCATATGATAAAGCTGAGATTTTTTCTAACACTTCTTTTTTCCCATTTGAAACCAATGTGACATAGAGAAATTCTCTATTATTTTCATTCACGGTTTCAATGTGATATCCATTTTGTCGAATATCTTTAAAGCTCAGTAAATTTCTTCTGGATTTTTCAGAGTATAAGGCATTGTCAACATGAATTGTTGTTCCCCTTGGCAACATAATATTTGCTCTTCCAGAGCCATTAATCAAATTGGAGATGCCAGATATTGTTTGAACATTAGCATCGGCTAAGTTCAAATTGGAGAAATATTCTCTGTTTTTAAGAATTGTGTGCGTTGTAGCACAATCAGCAAGGCACATATCGCTCTTATTTGGTTCATGACTTGAACACATGATTTGTTGATCCATCTGGACAAATAATGTTTGACAAATCAGAAAAAGAGTCATGATAATATTCATAATATTTTGCCTTTGATTTTAAAGGCATAGTAAAGGTCACCAAAATACTCGGGCATATATATGACAATATTTAGGCAAAATAGCCTTTCATATATGACTAAAAAAAATGTCACAATTATGAGCGCTCATTGTCAACAATTATTTGCCCTTTGTAGTGGTGCACCACTTTTATTCCAAATTTTGGTGGAATTGTCAATACGACCTTTACCTGATATTTTCACCTTTTCCACGTCCATAAATTTATTGCGATCATGATCATTAGATGCAACATATGCTTCTTAATTTGAAGCTGAACTAATTGGACGGGAGTAATATTATATTTATAATATCTCATCATTTTACTCAGCTACCATGAGACAAGAAATCAATCCTTAATATTTATTGGATTGACGTGCGCACTCGATATTTGTTGCAACAATAAATCGAGGCGGGCCACGTGACCTTCTTTTTATTGTCTCATCAGTCATATTTCCACATAGCCTCAACATAGAGGTAATTAAAATTGTGGAATTATAATTAATATTTGACTGATTAAATTTTGTAGCATGAGACCCAAATTACTCATTTTGAGTTTTTGGAGCATTACCCTTTTGGTATGTATAACTCCATAAGGTGAAAATATATATAAAGTGAAATATTCACTTTTCAAATCTCCAAAGAGAAATTGATGAATGATTATGTATAACACACAGCCTTGCATAGAATTATCATGACGAGAATAATAATAAGGTAACAAATGCAAACTATGGTTGAAAAGTATTTTGAAAATAAATTTAATATAAATAATTTTCTCATTTGCACCTTATAAATTGTAGCCCATGAAGGCAATAACATGATGAATTGGGAGAAACTTTTCTCGTTTGCAACAACATGATTAAAGTAATTCCAAATCAATCCAAATTTACTCATATGATACAAATATGCATGATGTAGCCCATGCAAGAGAATAATTGATAGCTATAACCATAGCAGGACTTGAACCAGTTACCATAGTGGACGGGAGTCCGTTTGAAAATAAATTTAATATAAAATAGTTTTCCCCTTTTTTATGTAAAAACATATGATTAAATATATGTTCACAACTTGATTATTAGTATGCAAAATGTATTACTTGTATGAGTTGGTGGGACAACCTCCAGGTTGGGTGGTGAGACGAAGTCTACTTAAAAACCATGCCACCTCGAACGGGATAACCCGTCTCCCTTTCAATGTTTAGCTTTACTGGGGACAAGGCTTACCCACTATCAACCTAAACTCATAACACTATTTGCAATATAAAAAATCAAGAATAGAGCATAATTAATCGTTTGTAGTATAGCGAGAAAACTAGTTATGTCACATATTGATTTTTGATTTCTGATGTAGAAGATCGTACAAGACGCAACTACAGAGCATATTTTCGCAATCGGTGACATTATAATGATATATGAATAAAGTATGCATATAGAAGTTATGCATGTAATAAAATTAAACAACCATGGTAATTTAGAAATAAATTGAACTTATTTAAATAACAAAAGTTACCTTCTTAGCTTCTCCTTAACAAGCCTTCTTGAACTTCAAGATCTCCTTAATGCTAGAGCAAGCTCGTGCTGATAACGTGTTGTAAAATAAATTGAAACTTGCCAAGAACTAGAGAAGGAAATAGAAGACTAAGAACTTATACTACTACAAAGGAGAAGAGAAGAAATGAAATAGTTGGAATGAGAAGTTTTCATTCAACTTGGTGTGCTCTTACAATGAAGTTAGTCTCCTTTATATAGGCCATTTGGTATGACAACAAATGTGCCTTAGCAATGTGAGACTAAAACATACACCTCATGTACATTGAAATAGTTACAAAGAACATGAAAATACATAGACTATGGGAAGTACATAACTACACAATATGTTGGTGTACATGCATGGTCATCCACATTTCACAACAAAACCCACGAAAGCTAGCTTAATTAATTGGATAGTCACCATTTGCATATATACTTATACAGTCTTGCATATTTTACTTATACAGTCAAAAGTAATTTTGGACACCAAAGCTTATTTTGATAATTTCAGTAGCTTGTCAATTATGAGGATCGAACTATAAACTTATTACCTAAATAACATCATATCAAATCAGCGAGTCAACAATTCGGTAAGTTAGTTTTTTAATGGTTCTTATATTAAAAATAAAATGAAATTGTTCAATTATCAAAATTAAGAAAATAATTCTTGGTTTAGGAGGAAGATGTTTGGTACTTTCATGTTAATAATATGACTTTGAAACTTTCACGTCAATATATTAATATTGATGTGTTAAGATTTGATATATCTCATTAGAGCCCACAAGGGGCCTCTCCATTGAATGTAGTCCTTGCAATATTAAATAAAGTGCAGGACAAACATTTAAGCAACCAAAATGTGACATATATGTTTATTAGGTCGTTGGATCGCGGAGTTAAAGCCTATTGCAATTTTAAGGTTTTAGGTTTGACATATATAGAATTATTTCTATTCAAGCTTTAGCGTCAATCTCCTCCCAATTAGACCTAGGAAGTTCAAACTCCTGATTTTCCGACCTCTTATCCAATTAAGTAATTCAATACCAAAACTAGTGAGCCATTAATTTGTTAATGCGTGACCGATAAATAAGTATCTTCAACAACAATTTGAAGCTTCCTACTTTGTTGCTATATATATATATACCTCTCATATGCATGAGTGGCTCAATAGTCCAATATGCAGTAACTAGCTTGGATAAGATGTCGGGGTTCGAGTCTTAAAGGGTCGGGATAAATTGAAGGGCAATAATTAAGTAGGTTTAATTTTTCTTTTTCGTATAAAAAAAAACGTGGGAAGCCTTGTTCAAACCAATGATTTTCGCATGCATTACCATTAATGAATTCAACAACAACAACCACCAATTAAGTCTCGATTTCAAAATAATTCAGATCATCCACTAATAGATTCAACAAGTTATTGGGGGCAATTATGTATGTTATATATACATACATATATCATTTCATGGTTAGGAACATGAATTAATTTGGTCCTAGCTTTAACACCATTTTTGCATAACGGGCCACCATCACGTACTCCTCCATTGCTCTAGCATCCACTCCCCGGCGCACCATATAAGGCACAAACAACCACAATGCCGTGGCGGCAACAAACCCGCCGGTAACTACCACCGACACAACGGCCCCTAACCGCCATCGTAACCGTTTCTTAACCGTAATCTCCACCACCAAACACACCCCATGCAGCACAAAGAACCCCATCATGCCCCCATCAGGGCTCTTCCGGCTAAGATAGAAAAACATGAGCTCATGCATTGCCCCCGACACTACAAACGTTGCCATCACCGCCGCGGGCATCGCCCATCGTCTCTCTCCTAAGTATTCTCGCACCGGCTTGTACACCGTCGGTCGTAGAATACCGGTCACCATTAGGTTCCATCTCCGGCCCCAGAAGTCCTGGAGAGAGGTCGATCGGTAGGGTTCGTTGAATGGCGCTTCAAGATGGACACGCAATAGTTTTCTAGCTAAGCGAGCCGAGATCACGAGCAGCACCTCAAGGAAGCAATAGATGTGGATGCAATACAAGAGTTGGAGGAGTTTAGGGTGCAAGTAGTGTTTGTAGTTGTAAATGTTTATGGAGAGGACAACTACAAGAGACTTAATAATGTAGTTTATTATGGTGGGTAGTTGTGGTACTAATTGTGGTTTTGGTTTGTTAGTCATGATTTTGATGGGAAGGCATGAGAGGGAGATGAAGTGAAGGAGATGGTGGTCATGATGATGAGGTAGTGAGTGTGGTGGGGAGGCAAGAGGGGGGAGGTCGAAGGCGAGGAGGAGGAGCTTGAAGTTGGCAAGCCATGCGACGAAGAAGCCGGTGATGCCGGAGAGGTGGACGGTGGAGATGGCGAGGGGGAGGAGAAAAAAGAGAGTGATTATGGGGAGGAGGGAGAGGAGTCTTGGTAGGCCTTTTGGAAGCTTTGAAGAGATGAAGTAGGAGTATGTGAGAGATGTGAGGACTGTGAGCCACACCTTGATGAAGTTGTTTATCTCACCACTAGTACTACTACTCATTTTGCAATATTGGTTTCTTATTTTTGCTCTTTAATTCTCTCCATCTATTTATACATCTTAATTTGATGTTTTTGATGTTGATGTTTCACTACATTAATTAATTACGCCACTACCAGTGTTGTACCACCAATTGATCGTTGAGGGTGCGTACAGACTCTCGACTTCATAAATCTTGATTTTTAACAAGTGACGTTTCTTTCATCATTAAAGATACTTTGGTTATATCACGTACATGTTATAATTAATTATCACTACAAGAAAAAAAAAGGCCCTTTAATGAGGAGAAATCCCATGGCTAAGCTATAGGTTTTTAGCGAGGGGAAAATTCCGTCGTCATTCCCCTCGCTACTGCCTCTCTCGCGATACCATTTGAATTTGAGAGAGACTCACCGATTCAATCTTCAGAACCTAAGCAGAGGTGTAGTTGAGAGCAGTCTCGAATTGAGTTTTTAGAGAGGCGAATTGGTTTTAGTGATGTGGGTCGGCTATAGTTGGAGTATGTACCCTCACAAAATTGAAGGCCTATAGTGAGAATATGTACCCTCACCAACAACACATACATGTTTATAATGACATATAGAGAGGGGATCTAATACCCTCGTTAAACTTCGGTCCTTAAAAATAACACCAAATGAAGTAAACAAAACAACACCCTCGTTAAACATGTGAGCATAGGGATACACACCCCGTTTGTTATGTATTGAGAATTATGCGAGCACACCCATTTTATGTGAGTATATACGCACGTCACTTAGTGAGACTTTGAGATTTTAGAGTGTCATTATAACATCTTCCTACGTATATTATTAAAACTTAACTTTTTTCAGTAATTATTTTTTTAATAATTTCTTTGTACATAAATTGTACGAATAATCACTACAAATAAGTTAATTTTCCTAAATTGGGAGCAGCCGACAACTTAGGCTAAAAGTAGGGCAAAAACAGTATTATTGTAAAGGCACGAAATATATGACTATATGAGATATGTGGTTTGAATCCCGAGACACAGTAAAAGTAGCTAGCTACCTAACTATTAGTTGAATTCATATTAAAATAAAAAAATCGATCTTTAATTTTATGGTAAAAAAAAATAGATATTAAGCATTATGTAATGCAAATTAATTTTCAGGGCATTCTTGTCGTGGAAGCAGCTTCAAATTAAAGAATCCACAGATATATAATAAATGTAGCTTCATGACAATACATACATGTGTGCACATGTGCACTAGCTAGGTGGATTTGGGTGGTGCAGAATCGAAGGTTAACACGCTTGCCATTGGGCTGAGTGGGATCGGTGACTTTATATAGCTAAGATACAAGGTTTCGATAGATGCCATATGTAGTTCTTCGAGGGTTTCGTTGTGTATTTTTCAGTCCAGTCCCGATTATTGAATCGCGGGTTTAACTTAGTTGATTCGGCGTGAAAGTAACACCATAAAGGGGGCGTGCTTCCTCAATGAACACTCTCAAGTGTGGAAGAGATATTTTTAGTTAAAAACGGTACATTTTTCTCATGCTGTAGAAATTTTTTTTCGACTTTGTTTACGAGAAATACTTTGTTTCTCGCCTTTGTAAATCGGTACATTACTTGTACAATTTAGACTATAATAAATAAATTAAATTCTTGCTCATGTCAAAAAAACTCCATTATAAAAAAAAAAAATGCAACTTAATTGTCAAATTGGCCGGGATTGGTTTTTACATTTTACGTGCACATTAACATCCTCCTCCAACATATCAATTTTTTTTTTTTTTTTTTTCAATATGCTTTTCAATCTAATTAATTAGTTGATTATGTCACAGTTCGATCACTACTTCTAAAAGGAAGGCTACTATCTATCTGCTAGCTACTAAGATTAAACTTTAAAGATTAATTTAAGTTTAAACCACTTTAATTAAAACGCTCGTGGTGTTGTATAAGCGTCGTATATTATAGATCTTAATTCGTAATGCTTCAATATTTATTGTACAAATACACTATACAATATCTAAACTTCCTAATTACTGTCTTCCAAATCTTTAGTGATCAAGTCTAAAGATCTTTCCATGAAAAAAAAAAAAAAAAAAGATATGGGAGAAAGACAGTACTGAATCTACTGATCATGCCATTGACACTCAAATTTTCTTTAATGAGATGATGCTATGTATGACCATTAATTCACGCGTATTATGTGCTAATCTCATCCATTAATTAAATTTGTAACACAAATGTATCACTTAGTCAGCGCAAAGACATATGCTTGCCACGTGGTGTTTAAAAAAGTCAAAGAAATGGGTCCAAAGTCAAACAACCCTTCATCATCTACTCCTCCCTCGGGCGTATCACAAGCCGCATGATTTTGAACAAAAAAAAAAAAAAAAAAAAAAAAAAAAAAAAAAACCATCCTTGCACGCTATACAAAAAAATTAGGTTTATATCCTCCTACGATTAAAAAAAAATAGTGCAAACCACATGCCTATAGTCTACGGCACCAGGTGAGGTCGGGTTTGCATCATCAGTCCTCCTCAAATGTAGGGATGTTTGAAGTTGTTAACATAGTTATAAGAACAATACGTTTTTCTCTTACTATATTAAATTTTTTTTTCTATTTTTAAATTAAAAAATACATTATTTTTCATTTGTATATAATTTTTATGGTGACTATATAAAATAAAGTTTCGTTCCTATTAAAAATAAAATTTTCGAAAATTTTTTGAAACTCCTAGATCATCTTGTTAGAGTTTTTTTCACCTCACTAATGTTATGCACTTAATTAGGTCCCTTTAAAACATTGTCATCTAAGTAATAAAAGGAATTTTTTAAGCGACAAAAAGTTACTACTTAAAAGAACTATTGGAGTGGTTTAATGGTTTGGTATGAAGTTATATATATGAACAGAACGTAAGATATTAGAAGTTTTATCCCTTGTAAAAAAACTTTAGTTTCTTTTGTATGAAAAAAGTTACTAAATGTTGTAAATTGGATGACACTTTAACCAAACTTATGAATGATCACATTGTCAAGCATGACTCTCTCATTAAATTGTAACATCAAGCATGACTTCTACATTCAATGTAACTTGTACACTCTACATAACTTGTATTCAAATCCAATGTGTACACTCTACATAACTTGTATTCAAATCCAATGTATAATCACTTATCCGTGTATTGTCATGTAACTTGTAATCATTTCCAATGTACACCAACTCTTCCGTGTATTGTCTATGTTGCTTGTGATGTGTTGTATGACTTGCGGTGTATGTATAACTTGTACACATTGTATAAGTACAATTATCAGTATCACCAAATGACCTATATAAATTGTGTCAACTCCATTGTAATTCACACACCAATGTATGAATGAAATCTCTACATTCTCATCTCTAGCTCTCTTCTCTCATGTCTCATCTTCTCTACTTGTTCTAGTAGTTCTTTGTTTATGCATTCTATTCTTAAGTCTCTAGCAAATCCAACTTAAGTTCTAGCTGGCTTACAACTAACAACACTAAAGAAATTAAAAAGTGCAAATATATATATATATATATATATATATATATATATATATATATATATATATATATAATACATATATTCTTCAAAAACATAGGGAAGTAAGTAATTAAACCTTAATTAAGGGGGAATTGTTCCTCGTCGGACGGGGCACGAAGCAAGGTGGGAATTATTCTCGCCCGGTGTAGATTCCATCCCCGCATCCCTTGCATAAAATTTCTATTTTTTATATTTTTACAAAAAAATATTAATATAATTTTTTTGCTTAAAACATATGTAATATATAGAATGAAACTCAAGATCTCCAATAATAATTTTTTTATCCATTAAATTAATTATATATACATATAGTATATAGATATATAGGTTATATCATTAAATGTATAAAATTATATTTAGAACATCATTGAAATATATTTGTCATATTAGTTTTGAAAATCTTATATAGTTAATTAAGTTTGATATCTTGTAACTCAATCAATAAAACAAATCTACATTAATCTTTCAATTTAAGAAAAATAGTTTCTTAAAAAAATTGAGAAAATAGTACTAAAGTGCAAAAATGACCAAAGAATGAAGATCAATATATATATATATTTTTTATTTTTTATTTTTTTTTACAAAATTGATGGGGCGTGGGGTGGCCAAGTTCGCCTCGTGGGAAATTTACGGGAATAAGTCTCCGCCTCGCCCCTGCCTCACTTGCAACCCTAACGCTTGAAGAATTAACATGTATATTTTTTTTGAAAATTAAAGTTTTGATGATTGATATGTAATGTAATAAAGGAAAGGAGTCTCAAAAAAAAAAAAACCAAAAGAAATCTAAAAAAATATGTAATTAAAAATACATGCCCAATACATTAATCATCAAAACTTGACTACATTGATGCTTACATATGTTCTATGAATTTGCAATGTAACGAAAGAAAGATACATTCTACAGATTTGTTGAGTTTGTGCTTGTTTTTGAGGCCTCACAATGCTATTAAGTTCAAAGAATTGTCAAAGCGTGAGAGACGATAGGTTGCTTGCCAAAAGTTAAGTCAAAGTTTAAAGAGGAAGTCCGTTCAAAAAAAAAAATAAAAATAAAGGTTCAAATAAGTTTAACATCGCAAACCAAGCACAATCAAAAAGCTAATTTCAAGCCAATCACAAGAATAAATTAAACCAGAAAACCATCCCAAATTTGATCTTCAATTCTATATCAATAATCAGTCATAATTAATTTCTTTAATTTCCATTAGAGAGAGTACAGTTTACACATACATCTTTCATTTCCTCATACTATATAAATTTGATCATCAATATCACTCCAAAAACCAAAACGAACCAAAATTTGATCCAAAAAAAGGGAAAAAAAATCACAGTGAAAAAAAGAAAATCATATCATAATTAAAAGAGAGAAATGCCTGGCTTCCCCTTGTACGCCACACTATATAGCTAGCTAGCCCTTCACCACCATCAGATCAATCTTGATGAATCCCCATCTTTGCATCACAGCCATCAATCAATTTCCTCTTTAAACAAAAAATTGTAACAACTGTACCCACATTGAGAGCACCAGATCATCATCACCACCTTTTTTCTTCACCACCACCACCACCACCACCACCACCACTAATCTTCATAGAAGAGAAGAAGATCCATATGTGCCATTTATAACAAAAATAAATAAATAAAAGTACACTCTGCTATAGAGAAGAGGCTTTAATGAGAGAGACAAATAGAGAAGAAACAACAGACCATTATTAATAACTCTCACAATTTAATTATATAGTATAGTATTTGTTAGGGACATTGAAAAAAAATGTTTTGATGAGAGAGAGAGACCATGGAGCGCTATATAAGGGAAGTTGATGGTGTGTTCCCAAGAAGATGACCATGATCCATCAATGGACTACCTTTTTTTTTGGGATCATTTATATATAATGATACCGAAACGGATATCAGACTATACGAGCTATCCGTACACGTCTCAAGATGCATGCACACACAAATCTCGATGTAAATCACAGGGTCGCAGGCCCAATGTGCACTAACATTTTCTTTTTTATTAATTGCTTTTGTTGTTTTATATTATATTTTAATTTATTTTAATATATTCACTATTTTTTATTGTTCTTTGTATTTCATTTTTGTTTATGTTGGAAAAGTCTCCTCTTCTCGTCTTGATGAATGCCAACAAAGGACGGAATGGCCCTTAAATCAGTTTTTTATGTGGCGTGTTGCTTCGTTGCACGCCACGTGTGTTTACTTGCACCATTTTGATGAGGTAAATCCAAAGTCCGGCCAACCACTGTCTCTCTTGGAATCATGGATTTTACCACAAACAGTAACTTGATTCCAAGTCTAATTAATTGCCTACTTTAATTTGTGTTTGTAAGAAATCTATGTAAAGAAAGAATAATTCAGAAGTAAATATCAATATATAATTTACAGTAAACAATACTATATATATTTCATCAAAAAATAATGAGTATTTTTATTTTAAAATAATTTATGGCACTTGTCCTTGAGTTAGCTACGATGATAAAAAATTGACACTTTTGACTCCAACCTAAGTTGAACCTCCAACTTTGCCTAATCTTACTTTTTGCTAAGTGATGTTTCAAATATCTCATTATAAACGACTTGACATAACACAATAAATATGTGAATAAATATTTTTTTATGAAAGAAATCAATTTTTCTTGTTTCCATGGGATTAGAACGACCCCACCATCTTCCAACAACAACAACAATATAACCTCACTCATAAATTAATTGAGGTCGGTATATGGATCAAACTTTTCTATTGTGCTTCGATTAAGTGCAATTGATGGTGAGCTTTCCAAACCATTTAAATTCATCATAATTAATGCATCTCATGTTAACTTTGGTTTATCACTTTCAGCAATACCATAATAATATTGATACATCAGCAACTGCCAAATTTTATGAGTGAAGTATATAATGAAGACTTGAGTATTAACTTGATCATGTGCTTTGATATATGTACCAAACAAATTAGAAATTATGCCATGTAGACATAATTTCCCAATTAAATCAATGATTCTCAACGAATGCCAAGTACATCCTTATTGCATGGGTTTTTTTTTATATAAATTAAATTAAATAGAAATAAATTAAATAAATCATCTCTTTAAAATCAATTTAATGATGAAAAAAAAAAAACCCCATCTGTATCTTTGTCACTTTTTCAGAAATAAAAAGATATTATTTCTAGTGGACCAGCCACTACAAAGATATATATGTTGGATGTTGGTGGAAATCTAAGTGGTGCATTCAAATGGGAATCCACGACACTATATTACTAGCTCCTTTTCTTTCTAAATCACCTCCACCGACTTTACTGACTTACTACATTCAAGTGTTCTCTTTAATGTCCAATATACAAAAATAATTACTAATTGATACGTGAATCAATTGGGTGACTCAATAATTTGATACGAAATTTAAGAGGAAGAGGTCATGAGCTTGAATCTTAATATGGACAAATTATTTTTTTTTTTTATAAAAAAAATATTTTGATGCGTTGTTACACATTAAATAATTTGTAGTAGTTTATAACTTTATATATAAGTAAATGTACTACGTACCTTAACCAAGACAGTTTTTTTTTTTTTTTTTTTATTTGGTAAATTTTCATCTTGGACCCTCCTATACATGTGGGTGTGTGCCCATAGATCTTTGTTACTATCGATATTATCCCCAACTTAACTACCTTCAATTTTTAGGTGTGAGGTTTTACTTCAAAAAATCTTGATAGTAATTTTATTAAGTACTCCTTGATCGACTTGGGATTAATTCGGGTTCACAATTCTTCAACTAGTTCACCTATTTTCGAGGTTGAGCATTATGCAATAGCATTCAAATATGCCCAAACAATTAGGTTTATAGAGTTATGGTTAAATTTACTCACAAATGTCTTAATATACAATATATATGCACAGTTCGTTTAATTAATAGCTTCAAACTTTTCTAATTTGAACAAGTATAGTTATAAAAAGGCAAAACTTCTTCAAAAAATAAATAAATAAATAAATAAGGCAAAAAACTCGTTTGGTCCCTAAACTTTCAAGTTTTTCTTAATTTGATCCTCAAGCTTTCATTAATTCATTTTTGTACTTAAATTCTTATTTCTCTCATCTACCATGACCTTTTTGTTAAGTTGACGAGTAACAATCGTTGACAAAAATGGTTTATAAGCGGATCATAATTTTATTTTTTTTGGATAACGAAAGTATCACCAAAAGGATCTCTAGGGAAATGAAAATTCTTGGATACAAAATGATAGTATTTGCTTATAAAAAACAAGGAACTACGACCCAACATGTTAACAATCATGTAACAAACATACGTTACATGTATTTTTATTTTTTTTTCAAATTATATATGTCACCTAGTGACCTAGTCTAAGTTAGCAATATAGCACTAGTTTATTAGGTGCATACGAAATTCAAGGGCATAGAAACATATCGAATCCGGTGTCCTCGTTTTAGGGAGTCAAAAAGCGCTCCCAATCGGGTGGGCCCACTGGGAATCGACCCTGAATTGTGAAAAGCTTGAACAAAGTGGGGGAAGCAGTTAAGATAAAATCCAGTTTTGTGTGTGGGTCCCACACCACACGTTGGTCTGATGCACCAACCAATGAGAACGACTTATATGGGTTGCCCAATACCTTGTGGGCCCACATATCTTCATTTTTCTACCAATCGTTTGTGGCCCTTTGATCTGATTGATCAAGTGTTTTGTGGTTTGTGATTTGTGAGATCCACGTACAAGTTTGAAATGGGAAAATAAAATAAAAATGGGTGCATGTCACACTGGATGTGCCAAAAATTGGGTACCAACTGGTTCAAGTCTGGACAACTCCTACTATAAAAGAGTATACATACATTGTCTAGATTCATCGACCTGATTGAAGGACTTTGTGGAGTTTGAGGTGAGTTTCAAACTATTTTGTATGTTGCTGATACGCTTATAATTGCGAATATCACATGCATGGTGATGCAAGATAAGATAAACACCTTAATGTGTCTCATAATCTTATTAATTTATGTAATGAATAAATTATGTAACGTAACGCACCTAAAGCCTCTTGAATTTCATTACCGTTACTCATTTAATGGAAATTGATATCAATGTGGGAAACTCAATAGTTCTTCCTCGAGCCTATAAGTAAAGCATATTGTAGCCATCATAGTATGCTGAAAGTCCTAAGGCTTATGATGGCGATAAGATCTTAGTAGTTTAAAAGTCCTAAGGCTTATGATGGTGATAAGATCTTAGTAGTTTAAAGATACTAAAGGTTCCCGCAAGTAATTCGATTTATGTTTGATCCATTTTATCATGTTTAAAAGGAAAATGATGTTTTGACATAGTTTGGATACATACATTAAATACATAATAGTCCAAATTTTACTGAGATATGTGCAACATGAATCTCAATAAAATATGGATCATTGTGTATTCAATGTACGTATTCAAACTATGTCAAAATATCATTGCCCTGTTTAAAAAATGCTTACAAAACATAGCGCTAAAGCTTCTTGAGTTGTATTTGATTGAGAATATGAACTCAAATTCTAATAGCTTTTATTAGTTTAAGAATAACATAATCAATATTTTTTAATCAAAATTAAAGGAGGCTAAAAGCCTATTATTACATCAACAAATACGAGAGAAGCAGGGGTGGATCTACATGTATCTTGCCCTGGGCTATAGCCCAGGGCAAGATACATGTAACCCCCTATATATACATAGGCCTTTTTTTTTATTATTTAAGTTTAGCTCATTCATTATTAAGATTTTTCAAGCATAATCCACCTAAATAAAAAATCAATAAAAGAAAACAAATTAAGTAAAGTTCATTTGTCGACATTCAATTAAAAATAAAGAGTCAAAATCATCTCAGGTGAAACATCGCTCGCTAAAAGGTAAGCAGGGAGGTCGTGTGTTCGACTCCCTCTTAAGCAAAAAATAAATAAATAAAAGAGAACGAAAAGCAAGAAAAAGGTTTAGCAAAGTTTAATGTTTTATTTCATTGAACTGGTGTCATTGAAATAAAATTAGAGTGGGCTAGTTTTGGCAGAAACATCATTTGCCTAAAGGTAATGTTTCAGGAGGTGGTGATTCGATTCCCGTTGAAGTAAAAATAAAAGAGCTAATTTTGGTGGTGGAGTAGTTGGTGTAACAACGTAATTGAATTTGAATTGCACCTCCATCGTCCTGATCTGAATCGAGATGAACTTTATAGTGTAATGTAGTTGGTAGCTGTATCATCTTTCTTCCTAGAGAAAAATATAATTAACACTTGCAGATATATTTTCGAAATTCTTTATTTAAACAAAAAAAAAGACCCTACTATATACTGTAACTCAGAAAAGTCACGTTTAGAAAAGTCACGTATTTGTTGGCGTTCCTCTAATAGGTATCAAGATCCGTGCAGAAACACATGTCGGAGAAACTCAAGAGATGTCACTAAGTGAGTGTCAACTTTTCTACGTTACAAAAGTATTTTTTTAAAAAAATATTTTTCAAAAAAAATACATATTAGTATTTAAGTCTAGCCCAGATCTACTTAAAATTTTGGATTCGCCCCTGGAGAGAAGGAATATAGTGCGACTCGTCATCTAATCTGCAGCTCTGTTTCCCTTTCCTATATATGGGTGTGTTTGCACTTTAACCTCCCCATGACGACAAAGGAGTTGAAGATAAGTGACAACACACTTTATTTACTAGGATTATCCATCTCTTCTGCATGCATTGTACCACATGCACCTAGGTTATCTACTTCAAAGATTTACCTTATCATTGACATTTACCATGTGTTCAATAGGGTTAGTAAAGCTCCCATAGCTCCTCTTCCAACACCAAACATGATCCAAGGCTGACACTAAAGCCACAAACTTATTCACTTTGTTCATTGCGAAGGAGTCCCCCAGCTGACTCGCAACATCCTTTTGTTTGGTCTAGACCATCCGATATCTGGTCTTAATCAACAACTCAAGACTCGAGTCGGGTCGGCCCACTATAGAATAAAGCTCTCTCAGCAATGATTATGCTTTTGTGAAGTTTTTTTAAACCGCTAGATTGTCGAACCACTCCCACCTCGAGCACCTTTGTTCCCTTTTTCTTTTTTGCACCATCCATATGATGTGTTTGGAACACCAAAATGATCTAAAGTGCAACCACTCATCATAAAATCCAACCACACAAAGCCCTACCCAAGCCCAAACCCAAACCCAAGCCCAATACAAGCCCAGGCCCATTACACCACATGAAAACTACAGCAAAATCCAATCCAAAACCCAGAGGCACCCCCAGTAATTCCCACAAACCAACATGCCCAATTCAGTCAATTCATCAAAAAAGGATGTTGCACACACATGCCTTCCTTGGTAGAAAAACCAGACCAGAACTTCAACAACATCACCAAAGAAAAAATTTCAGAGAAAATCTCCCAACACAGAAAACCAAATCAACAATAAAGAAAAAAAAAAAAAAAAAAAAAAAAAACGCTCGGAAACCAAACCCTAGAAATCTGTACTTCGCATTCCAACCTCGTCTCCGCATTCGATTTTCCATTTCAGGTCCGTCATTTTCTCAGATTCCAATCGAATTCACTTCACAAACAAACCCTAAGTACCCCTCAAAAGGGGCAATTTCAATCAAACCCTAAATCCCCAAAAGTGCTGAAGTTCATTGTTTGGGATTGAATCGATTGATGGAGTTAGGGTTTGGGATTGGTTTGGTACTGTTGGGGGTTTGTTTTGTGATGTGATTTGGATGTGGTTTGTGGGGTTTGATTTGAAAAATTGGTTCTTTGATTGTTGGATTGTGTTGGGATTTGGTGGGTTTTGTAGGTTTTGTGGTGATGTTGGTGGGGATGGATTGATGAGGGGTTTGGGCGTTTTGGTGGTGTTTGAGCTGATTTTGGATGTGTTTGTTTGGATTGTTTTAGGTTTTCTGTGATTTGGGTTCGGAGCCCTAAAGGAGGTTCTTTTGGTGGTGGACTTGGAGGCGCTGTTGCGATCGGTTGCGGGGAGGATCGATTGGTTCAATTGGGTAATGTTTATTGTTCTTGTTTGTGTCAAATGTGTTAGGATCTTGAGAACATTTGGATTGGTTTGGCGAAATTTGTTGTAGTGATGATATTGCATTTTGAGTGCCTATAAATATTTCTGGGCTGTTAAATTTTTTCATTTCTAGCAATCTAGAGGTCATTGTATGAAATTATGAATGAATTTGAGTTCTTTGTGGTTCTTGTGTGATGGGTTTTTGTGACATTTTGTAAAACACATGTTGAAAGATTTTAATAGTCCCAAAGAATTTTGTCGTAGTAGCGTTTTATTCGGATTTCGCAAAGAAGGTAGTCGAAGATCGAGGTGGACTGTAGCGATGACTCTGGTCTTGCCTTCATTCGGCAACGGCCTTTTGTGTTTCTTTCTCTTTGGGCTAAAGCCGGTGACTCAACTGTTTTCCTTGTTGAGTCCATCTCTTGCATTATCTTTGGAAAAATCAAGTTATGGAGTAAAGTGATTGTGGATTCTCTAATTTCTTGAGTTAGCATGTTAATTAATTGCTTACTGATTTCTGTGTGCTCAGACAAATACATCTGATTTCTTACGAATAAGATTGTCCTTTGATATGTTGTATGACTTATCTGATGTTAGCTCTATGTACATATTCGAGGTTTGTTGCAATTGCTTTCCGACTCAAGTCTAAATCCACATAAACGTTTAACTCGATTTTTTCATTTTCTTGGAGATTTTAATTTGAAATCCAAAACTTGCACACTCTCTAATTTGCTTAAGTTAGGCTTTTGTCATCATCTCTTGTGGCCAGTGCCAAGTTCATGCTCCGAATTTTTTTTTTTTTTTTTTTTTTTCTGCTTTAGGACTGCAGTTTTATTAGAAGTTCGATTTTATTAGAAATGAATGTTCAGAAAGCAATTGATTGTCAATGTTTTTACGATTTATTCTTTTGTTCTTGTTATATTTTTTGCATGTAAATAAGATTTGGTTGTGGACATTTTGCAGATAATTGGGTGATACAGTGATTACATGCGACTAGTCCGCATACTAGGACATGGCTGCTGTTGATGCTTGCATCAAACCAAAATTTCCACGCGATTGTGATGACGAAAATGATGGGCCGATGATTTTCAAAAGAACTAAGACAACATCTAAGCAAACTCAACTGAACTCAGAAATAAAGAGCATAACTTCTCCAAAGCAGGGAGGATCATCCCAAAGGAATGCTTCGGGCACACCTTCTCCTAGTGGTCAAAAGACACAGAAGTCTATGCCACAGAAGGTAGTTGCAGGCTCTTCTGCAAAGCCATCTGGTATATCTAATACCAAGTCACCACCTATAGGAAATGAAAAGTCAAAGCAATTGATGGGAGGAAGTTCAAAGATAAGCGATGTGGAGAAGAAGCCTTTGAGTAAGCCTCCTGTTAAACCAGAGGTAGACTCTGAAGATTCTGATGATGATAAACCACTGAGTATTAGATTGTCTACAGCTTCCTCTAAGAGCAACTTGTCACCTGCTCCAAAGGGTCTTAAGTCACCTCCTCCTAGCTCATCAGCATCTGAAAGGCCAAAGGTCAGCGTAAAGAAATCGTCGGAGGACTCAGAGGATGAGATTCCGTTGTCATCAAAGTTTCGTGTTAAAAGTGAGCCATCATCAGTTAAGAAGTCCTTTGACTCCGATGAAGAGAAACCTTTGGCTTCTAGATTTCAGCAAAATGGTTCCAGCAAGAATAATGAAGCGATGAAACCAAAAGTGTTGAGTAAGAGACCTTTAAGCAGTGCCAACAGTTCAGATCAATCTTCACTTAAAAAACCTAAGCTTTCTGATGGATCTGTTGCTGCCAAAGTTAAACAAGTATCTGTCAAATCTGAGCCAAAGGTGGAAGATGATGATCACGTTCCGATTGGTCAGAGAATGAAGAAACCAGCTGCATCAGATAATAAGTTGCAATCTACGAAGAAGACTACGACTAAAATTATTTCATCTTCAGTAAAGAAAGTAGACAAGAAGTCAAAGAAGATTGTGAAGAACTCTAAATATTCTAAATCCACAAAACTGCCACCAGGCTCTGGTGAAGGGCAGAAATGGACTACCTTGGAGCACAATGGTGTTATTTTCCCCCCTCCTTACAAGTCTCATGGCGTGAAGATGCTTTACAATGGACAAGCAGTTGATCTAACCCCTGAACAAGAGGAGGTGAGGCAATGGATTTCCAATCTGCCTCGCCTTATCATGTCGTGAACATTGTGAATTTGCTTTACCATTTTGAATTCCTGACTCTTCATGCAATTGTCACATCTCCGATGATGCAGGTTGCAACAATGTTTGCTGTGATGAAAGATACAGACTATGCAACAAAGCCAAAATTTATAGAGAACTTCATGGGTGACTGGAGACAGATACTTAGGCAAAAGTCACGTGATTAAGAAATTTGAGCTTTGCGATTTTACCCCGATCTATGAGTGGCACCAGAGAGAGAAAGAGAAGAAAAAGCAAATGAGCACGGAAGTAAGTTAATTTGGATCTGATTGTTAATAATATACTGAAGAGCTCTTTTGGTGACTCCTTTTATTCTGCAGTATAGTTTTACTGAGTTCAAATGTTTTTCTGAATGTTCTGTAAATGCCTAAACTGGGTTATTGAGGTAATCGTAGATAAATTTGTCTCTTCTGGACTTTTTGTTGATCCTTAGATAAAGTGTCCAACTAGATTATGATTCCAAAAAAGAGAGAGGACCTCTGTGGGGTTATAACAAATTCTCATCATTGATGCAGGAGAAGAAGGCCGTGAAAGAAGATAAATTAAAGCAAGAAGAGAAATACATGTGGGCTGTTGTTGATGGTGTGAAAGAGAAGGTAACATATGAATTCTTTCTATCACTTTTTACTATGGGTTTTAAGAACTTCTTTTATGAAGATGTGGATATCTGAGAATATTCTAATTGCTTTCTGAGGTGGGTACATGGTAGTCATTGCCCCAAACCCCTTGGGGTTTTTCAAATAATATTTTGATGCACTGGGCATTATCTTGTGGATTTTAGGTGTTGAGGGTTAATGCATCTGTTGATGCTGTACCTTCATATTGGAGGCTTTGAGCGCTTCTTTGAGTAATGCAGACTGCAGTTCCATTGTTTTCTTTATGCATGTTTTTTTGTTTTATTTTCGATATTGCAAAGGTATTTATATATCTTTGTGCTAACTTTTGGCTCATTTTATCCCGATGTTAGGTTGGGAACTTCAGAGTAGAACCGCCTGGGTTGTTCCGTGGTCGTGGAGAGCACCCTAAGGTTTGTTTAGCAAAGTGTCAAATGATTTACATATTTTTGAGGTTCCATGACTTAAAGCTTTGACATCAATAGTGATTGGTGAGGGACTTCTGTAGTGGGATGAGCTTTCTTATCTAAATTTATCCCGTTCCTTGGTTCTTGAACTACCAGATGGGAAAGCTGAAAAGACGTATTTTCCCAAGTGATATTACAATAAATATTGGAGAAGGAGCTCCAGTTCCCAAGTGTCCAATTCCCGGTGAAAGGTTCCGTAGCTTTGCTTGTTTGGATATTATGAATTTCGTGTTTGTCTTCGTACTAAAAGTTACCTTTCTCTGTAATTTTTATATGTTCTGGTTATTGTTGCAGTTGGAAAGAAGTGAAACATGACAATACTGTCACATGGTTAGCATTTTGGAATGATCCGATAAATCCAAAAGAGTTCAAGTATGTCTTCTTAGCAGCTAGCAGCTCATTGAAAGGGCAAAGTGACAAGGAGAAATATGAGAAGGCGAGGCTGCTGAAGGTAAACTGCGGATGTAGTTGGTATTGCTGAGGACTACTCATAGTTGTTCCTGGCATATAATTTGTTGCTCTTGTTTTGTGAGCAGGACTATATCCATAATATAAGAGCAAACTACACAAAAGATTTCACTAACAAAGATGTTATGAAGCGGCAAATAGCAGTGGCTACATATCTCATTGATAAGTTGGCTCTTAGGGCAGGCAATGAAAAGGTAAACCTCGGAGGCCTTTAGGTTTTGTCTTTTGCAGATAATGGATTGTTTGCCATAATATTTATTACAAGTATCCATTGGGTTTTGTTTGCTTCTCTATGCTCTTGTATATAATCTTGTTCATAAGAATGTGAGCATGTGGAACCTGAATGGGTCTAGTTCATAATTCCTTATCTAGTCATGGAGAGCAATGCTTTTCATGCATAGTTGTTTGAATGCTTTAACTTCTGACTAGGAATCTCAGTTCTTTTTTTGGGTGAAATGATTACCTTTTCCAGGATGATGATGAGGCTGATACAGTTGGTTGTTGCACGCTAAAAGTGGAAAATGTTTCCTTAATCCCTCCAAACAAGCTGCAGGTCAGCTTGTCTTGATCAGATTTTTGCTTCATTCAATGCATTGCTAATTTGATATTGTTTCTGCCACTTACTCTATCTTTTGACTTTTGGTATGTTTTTATTATTCAGTTTGACTTCCTTGGTAAAGATTCCATTAGATACTTCAATACTGTCGACGTTGAGCTCCCAGTGTACAAGGCAATAGGGCAATTTAGAAGTGGTGAGTTTCTGGCCATCACTTCAATGTATCTTATTTTCTTACCAATACTAAGTTCCTTGCTATGCTTTTTATTATTTTATTCAGGAAAAAAAGACGGTGACGATCTCTTTGACAAGTTGGATACTAGTAAATTGAATGCTCACTTGAAAGAGCTCATGCCTGGGCTTACAGCCAAGGTTTTTCGTACATACAATGCCTCCATCACCTTGGATGACATGGTAAAAGAGCTTGTCATTATTTGTTTTTTTAATTGCATTTGATTATTTTTCTTGTATGCCTTTCAGATCCTTGGCTTTGGAAGCCATTTTGCACTACATATTGAATTAATGTTGGATGTGTGATGGATATGAAGTTCTTGATACTTTCACCTTTCGGTTTTCGTATTGGATGACATGTCGACATAGCATTACGTTTCTCTTATAAGATAGGATACTTAAATTTGTTTCTTTCTTTTTTCTTTTGCTTTAACTAGAACATGCAAAAAATTTATGTACACAGTTTAGTGATATTAAGGCTCACACTACCTTGCATGTTAGGATACGTTAGGATTGACTCACTCAGCGTCAGATAGGGTATGTCCATGACGACCCTGTAATGACTGATATGTTGTTTCTCTCGGATGGTGTAGTCTGGTTTTGTGGCTTTTGCCTTGAAGAAAGTGGGCATTTGAAAGGAAGCTGTGAAAGTTGTATACTTGTATGTGAAAACATGTGTGCTTATGTTGTAGCTGTGAAAGTTGTCTTTCTTGAGAATACACTTGCTTTTGTGATGTCGTCGTTTTTATTTACTTTCGTATTGTTATTTCGTGTTGCTTTGAATTTCATCTCTAAATGCTGTTTTGGTGCAGTTGAACAGGGAAACTAAGGGTGGGGATGTTGCAGAAAAGATTGTTGTCTATCAGCACGCAAACAAGGAGGTATCGTAATTTCCCCTTTTTTTGCGTAGATAAAGCATAACGGCATCCCTTTTGTTATATTTAATGGTCTTTGCTGCATTTGGTTTCTACTTTACAGGTTGCAATTATATGCAATCATCAACGCAGTGTCTCGAAGTCCCATGATGCACAAATGTCAAGATTGAATGAGAAGATGGATGAATTGAAGGTAATACTATTTGTATCATTTTCACATTATGATTCTCTTGCAATCATTTGTCATATATTATATTGATGCTGCAATGGCCAGTTGAATCAATTCATTGAATGTTTTCTTCGACGAAACCTGAATAGTAATTCATGAAAACTGCAGCTGTGTAAATTTCATATGATTAAATAAATTTTAACAAAGATTGTTTTTATTGTACTTGTGGTTTGTGTAGGCGCTTTTAGATGAGCTGAAAACAGACTTGGCAAGAGCGAAGAAAGGGAAACCACCATTGAAGGGTGCTGATGGAAAGCCGAAGAAGAACTTGAACCCTGAATCGTAATGAAACTAGACCTCCTGAATCCTTCATAATGTCTAAAATTGTTTGTCGTCATCGCAAGTTTATTATTTCATTTATCTGCAGGCTAGAGCGGAAAATCTCCCAGACAACTGCAAAAATCGAGAAAATGGAACGTGACATGAAGACCAAGGAGGATCTGAAGACTGTCGCGCTGGGCACATCAAAGATCAACTATCTGGACCCTAGGATATCGGTCGCATGGTGCAAAAGGCATGAAGTCCCGATTGAGAAGGTAAACATCGATCAAGCTTCTATATTTTCTTCGACTTTTGATGTGTTGGAGGAGTCTTGTTTGCCGTACAATCTCTATTTGAAATTGCAACGGTCTGGTAGGCGTGTGATGCTAATTCTTTCCTTTTTATCTGCAGATATTCAATAAATCTCTTCTCGCGAAATTCACTTGGGCGATGGACGTCGATCCTGACTACAGATTCTGATTGCAGTAATGAGACCTTACCTTCTTCAAATATTTTTTATTTCTTTGAAGAGAAACAAAAGAAAGAAAAAGAAACAAAAATCAATGTTGTAATTCAAGCTGTACTCGAGGCTGATTGCTGCGCCTCGACTTTTTTCCCCATGTCCTTACTTTGAAGGCTGCGAGGAGCCTCGGCTCGAAAAAAAAAATGTTCATTGAACTTTGTTAAATGTTTATTGATGAAATTCCTGATATTTAAAGACAGCTGAGCTGTTTTGAACATGAAACTAACAAATGCTTGCAATTTGTTTTCCCTGACATTTTCTACTGTTTCAGCTTTTTTGCTGTTGATTCATATATGGGCTGTCTATAGTTGCTTGCATTGTGAAGCATGGAAGTTCAAGCTTCATGTTGAACTGGGTTGGAATGGAAGTGCAGATCATCTCATTTTTACAACATTTGAAGTACCTTTTGATTAGGACACATTGATTAGGAAATTTAAAGAACTTGGAAAGCACTATTCGACGAGGTAGGGTATGCGAAGCTAAGTTGGACCGTTTTAATTATGAGAGATTTAAATAATTAAGAAAATTCACTATTAGTTGCATCAAATCAAGCACAATTCGAGAGTTTGATTCAGGTGGCAAACTTCAACTAATTTCTCTATCAATTGAAGAGTTTGATCCACGACTGGATGTTGTCTGACTTCAATTAATTTGGAAATGAGGCTTTGTTGTTGTTACTTTTTTTTTTTTTTTTTTTTTTTTTTTTTTTTTTTTTCTAAAAAAAAACTTAACTACATTCTACATATCTTTATTCGTAAATTACATGCATTACCAGTTGTATCTGACATATTCACCAACGGATGTTAGGTCTATTGGGAATGCCACCTACTATATGTGTCCGATAATGTCATTGATGAGGAATTAGAATAATTTGAATACTAAGGATTGCAAGACTCAAAAAAAAAAAAAAAAAAAAAAAAAAAACTAAAATATTCATAATAAGCAAAGCATCTTTGGTGAGATGGATAAATCATCACTTGCCAAAAAGCTTGGGAAGCTTGTGGGTTCGAATTGTTCTACTCTTGAAGCGTAAAAAAGAAAAAGAAAAAGAAATCATAAAACAATTATAAACAAACTCTATACATCAATAACTTTTGCCTTTTTGAAACTTTAATTTAAACAATTTTAATACAATAAGTAAAACATTGATAATCAAACATAAGCACCATGACACTCCAAAATCACACCGGAGAGAAGTGGCATGCGGGCCCACGTAAGAATAGGTGTGCAGTGTGCGTACATAGTTCCCGGTGCATTGCACGGGGTGTGTAAGTATAAGCATATCTTGACACCCCAAAATCACACCAAGGTGAAGTGGCATGCGGGTCCACGTAAAAATAAGCGTGCAACGCGCGCATAGTTCTCGATGTTTAGCACGCGTGATGTGTATAAGTGTATCTTGACACTTCAAAGTCACACCAAGGTGAAATGACATGCGGGCCAACCTAAAAATGGACGTGCAATGTGTGCACATAGTTCTCGGACCCCCAGTGCATAGCATGCGGGTATGGATAAGTGTATCTCGATGTGGGCATGAATAGCTCCCAACGATGTGTCATTGTAGCATTTTCCACCAATCCTCACGATCCAACTTTGTCGAGATACTAACTTGTCAATCTCGAAGACCACGACGATATGGTCCCTCATCGATATGTAATTAAGCTCTGTAAACTCGAGCACCCACACACGCACACACAAAACTTCAAATTCTTTCGATCGATTGATCGATCGTCCGTTCGTCCGTTCGTCCGATCGATCAACGTAGGGTTTCTCATCTCCCGATCTCAATCACTCTCTCTCTGGGTTTCAATTGATCGATCTGAGGCTCTCTCTTCTTTTGCAGATCTGAGAACGACTCCTTCTTCTTCGTTGATTGGCGAGTTGGGCGAGATCGAATCGCGATGGGGTTCTTGCTGACGACCTTAATTTTCGTCGCAATTGGCGTCTTCGCCTCCCTTTTCGTCCGAATTTGCTGCAACAGAGGACCCTCGACCAATCTGTAATCTCAATTTCCCATCTTGCTATGGTTTCCGAGTTTGGGCGATTTGGGGGTTTTTGCCCTAGTTGATTATTTTGGTTTTGAGATTTTCTAATTAGGGTTTTATGATTTTGGGTAGCAAAAAAAAGCTGTCTTTTTTATTAGTAATGATTGAACCATAAGGAGCTCTGATTGGTTGCTCAATGAATGATATGAAGGGCTGTTTAGTGTGTTGTGGAGTTGATGAGTAGCGGGATTTATCGCGGTTTTGAGCTTCGGAACTAAATGGGAAGTTCATTTTGGAGATCTTGTGATGGGGGGCATTGGGTAATTATTTAGTTGGTTTTGGAAAAGTAGGCTCTAGTTAGAAAACTCGACTTAGTAGAAACTGAAGGTAGACTTAAACTAACTTGGGACGCATTGATTTGGAAAGTACGTCATTAAGTGCACTAAATTGAGCGCAATGGAAGAGTTTGATCCAATGTAGCGGACTCCTACTAACTTGGGAATCAGGCTTTGGAAAAAGAAGTATTCTCTATTTGAGATGCCATTTTGATTGGTTAAATTGAGAGTTTGGGTTAAAGTGATGATTGGAGAAAGGCATTAGAATTTAGATGGTTTGAGATTAGTAGGAATAGAAGTGTATGTGGTGAATGTGGTTTTTTAATGGAAGTGCAAATGCAAGCAGAGAGCCATAAAGGCGTAAAGGCTGATTTTGAGAGACATCATTGAGTAGGCATTGTTGGTGTTTTATTTTCATTCACCTATTTATCAGTAGGGCGAAGAAGAAATGAATTATATTATATGGGGCTTAAGGCCAAAGAAAATTGGGTTAAGTTGAGCAGTGCTTCCAGCATAGTATATATTCAACGACATTGCTTTAGAGTTGAATTACTAAATATAAGAAGTGGAAGACCTCTATTCAACTGCCCACCTTTTGTTGGATAGGAACAGAATGTTGGGCAACAACTCAATCTCTAATCAATTGGGGTCGGATACATGGATCAAACTCTTCCATTCTACTTGATTTAATTTTGGCAATTAAGAATTTCTGAAATAGCATGTTGGGGAAGCAATTCTAATGCATATGCAAGTGTCAGTTGATTTTATTGACCTATCCAATTTTGTTGTTCAATAATTTCTTTAATCACGCTTAATCTATGCAATTTTGTTGTTCTTCTGAATTCTGAAAATTACTTTCTTTGCTTTTGCAGGCTACACCTAACATTGGTTATCACTGCAACAGTGTGTTGTTGGATGATGTAAGTCCTTCTTCTGATATGCTGTAGCTACAATTACTTATCAATTGAAGCCAAAAAAACAAAGAAAAGGAATAAGATTTCTATTAGTGAGTTGTGGTAACTGACTGTAAGACTTGCTATGGATAGATTCATGCAATTTTCTAGTTTATTCTTTGAAGACATTAATACTATATTAAATTTCTGAAGGATGATTCTTAAAAAAGGAAATCTATGTCACAGTTACACTTCTTTGCATCAATTCCAGATATTGCATTCCTTAAGTTTAGAGTGACCTTTGTTACCATCCATATATTTGTGAAGTAGAGATCCAACTACATATGACATGGTAACAGAAAAGAGTATTGATACAACAGTTTGGTGCTTATTGTTTGATTTATTATAACTCTATTGCGACACTGATATGATTGTTAAAGTCCTAGGTGGAATTACATATGAACAATATCAAATGAATGCTAAGTAGCCTATACAGCTGCAAGTGGGAAATTAGATTTTCCTTTTTTCTTTTTAAATTCCTAGGAAAACTTGACTGTTTACTTCATGTTGGAGAAAAGTGCAGTTTGTATTTTTCTTGACAAGATAATTCAGATATTAAGGAGAGTTTTGGTCTTTTGGAAAATTTGAAGGAAGCAGCAATTCTTTGAGATTTCACACGAAAACAAAAGTTAACAGTCTTATTAGTTGGTTCTTAAGAATTTTGCTTTTAAAATATTACTGAAACTTTTATTTGACTATAGTGAGAGCTGTAACACTCGTAAAGATAGAATGAACGTAGTACAAATGAAGATGCTTAGGTGGATGTGTGGTAAAAATCGTAAAGATAGAATAAGAAATATAAAAATTCAAAGCCAAGTAGGAGTAGCATCAATTGATACAAAGTTAAGGAAGGGAAGTTGCGGTGGTTTGGTCACCTGCAAAGAAGGCCTACAAATGCCTCCATTAGAAAACTCGACTCAATAGAAACAGTAGAAGTTCGACGAGGTAGGGGTAGACCAAAGTTAACATGGGATGCATTAATTAGGAGGGATTTGAATGGTTTGGAAAGCTCACCATCAATTGCACTTAATCGAGCACAATGGAAAAGTTTGATCCATGTAGCCGACCCCAATTAATTTGGGACTGAGGCTATGTCGTTGTTTGTTTGTTTGTTTGTTTGTTTGTTAGTGAGAGCTGTAACACACAGAAGCTAAAAGTACTGCTGATTAATGTGTTTATATATTGTTTGGCTAGACAAAAGGAAGAGATTTGTGCTAGATTCAAATCAACCTCTGTATAATATATATCTGGTGCTTTTCATTCACATGTTACTATGTAAAGTTCTTAGATCATGTTGAACAATGTGATTCTTTAGCAAATATCAGAATCAATGAATTATAAAGTTTTAGGCAAATTTGTCACCTGAACTACCTATTGGCTATTAACTACATAGCTTAAACTGTTTTCACTTTTATTCTCTAGCTTGCGTAAAAGAAATTCTTGTCTATGAATTTTAGACTTAGCTGTCAAATTTGTTGCCTAACTAACAATAAGGTATAAACAAGGCTGCTAAAACTCTATTTTCTATTATTTTCTAACTTCTGTGAAAGGTGACTTTGTTCTTTGTGGCCGATCCCAACTAATTTGGGATTGAGGCTTTGTTGTTGTTGTTGCTGCAAAAAGGGGACTTTCAATTGATTATAATACTTGTTCTCTTTTCAGGTGGGCGATTGTGTATCTTGCGCAGTTGAAGCCACTGATTGTTCCGGTCCTGAATGAAAGTGAATGAGGTGGCTTTTCTAAGAGATTTTGAGTTTTCATTGTATGTGAGGGTTTCTCATTGTATCTTATCTCAAGTCTCTCTCGCCTTGATGTGATTTTTTTCCGTTCGACTTGAGTTCTATTCTTCTACCTCCTGGACACATTGCTGCCTTATTATTGTTAGTCTTTCCAACTGAAATTGAATATCATATCTTTTATTTCAACACAATAAGAAATTACAATGAATTCAATCACATATTGGAAAAAAGTTTGGAAAACTTACAAAAGCTTGAGGTTGATCATCATATGGCAACCAATGATATTCCCCTAAGGGTTTTGCAACTGTCACTTTGTTTTGTTGGAAATATAATAGAATGGTAGAAGTGGAAACATATAAATATTTCATCTATTTGCATTTCTTATTATAAAACTTAATTTTTGGTGGGAAAGTTGGCTCCACTTTATTAGAATCCGTTTCTATTTTTGTTTATAATTTGTCTCTATTTCCGTCTTAATTTTCTAATTTACGTTTTTTTTGTAGTGATGGTTTAAGATTGGTTGGAGTAGTTGAAGTGTATGTGGACCATGTGGTGAATGTAGTTTTAAATGGAAGTGCAGAGAGATCACATTGGGGCAAAGGCTGAGATTTGAAAGACATCATTGACTATGCATTGTAGGTATTTTATTTTCATTGGGTCTTAAGACCAAATGAACGTAGCAAAAATGATGATGCATAGGTGGATGTGTGGTAAAACTCGTAAAGATAAAATAAGAAATATAGAAATTTTAAAACAAATAGGAGTAAGCGCTAATTGATATAAAGATTAGGAAAGGGCGGTTGCAGTGGTATGGTCACCTGCAAAGATGGCCTACAAACCCTCACTAATAGAAACTTAACTCGATAGAAGCGGTAGATAGAAAAGTTCATGGGATGCATTAATTAGAAGAGATTTGAAGATGGAAAGCTCACCATCAATTACACTTACGAAGTTGGAAAAGTTTGATCCATGAGATACATTAATTGTTGAAGTCCTAGAGGTGGATTTGAATGGTTTGAAAAGCTTACCATCAATTACACTTAACGTTAATCGTTTTCGTGCTAAGTGGGTCGTGTGTTAAACATAATCGTGTCACCCACTTATTAAAAGTTTGATAAACTTTTATAATTAAGTTACTATTTTTTAAAAATATATCTAAATGATTAAATTCGAAAAAACATACTAAATAACCAATAAAATATAATGTGGTTGTATATAGTCGTTAGTTTTACTTTACTTTTTCATTCAAGTCTTTATTACAATTAAAAATAAAGCAAAAATGACTCGTAATTAAAATGAATATTTCCTCTCAAATATAAAATAAAATATGATAAAAGATGTCTATAAATAAAATAAATAAATCATGCTATTAACATGCATTCAAATAGGTGAATTTTGTATCAATCTATTTATTATACAATATTTATTATTTATACATTATTCTTTATGTTGAGTTGGTTCTTAAGTTGACATGTTAAGACTCGTTTATTAAGAAAACGTGTTTGGTTGTTGAAGTCCTAGCTTGGTGGAGTTACATATGAACAATATAAAATGAATGCTGCTATACAACTGCAAGTGGGAAACCTTGTTTTGTGGATTAATAATCGGTTTGTCAGCAAATTAGACAAAATGCAGTTTGTATTTTTTATCTTAACCAGATATATAATTCAGATATGAAGGGGTGTTTTGGCCTTGTGGAAAATTAAATAGAACCTCAAATTGTTTGAGATTTCACATCGAAATAATTACTTAACAGTTTTATCAGTTGGTTATTAAGAATCTTGTTTTGAAAATATTATAAAACTAGTTTTAGGCCAATGTCCCGAAATTAATACTATGAATCTATGTTTATGTTCTTATAAATAAAATTTATTTAAAAACCAAATATAAAATTAAGTTCTGATACTTTGAGATGAAGAGATAAGTTGACACACTACTCAAGACATGGAGGGTGACTAGAACAACTCAACATTGAATTGTAGTTAATGTAGTATTTATTGATAGTTGTTTGAAGGTGAGATTGCTGTGTGTGAAGGCACATATGCTGCTACATACTATAAATTAGCAGCAATGCTAGGAATGGACCCCTGGACTTGCATTCTGCAGAGAAGTGTAGATGGCCAAGAGAATGAGTTTCAGATTTGTAGTTTTGATGATAATGCTGATGGTATTGAGTAGAATTGTCATACTTTCTGAAGCTTGCGGTGGTCATCAGCGAACGAACAATGGATGTAAAGACTGCGTTTCTGAGCAAATGAAGTATTCCTGTCCATTTTGCGTGCCCATTCTTCGCTGCGCTGCTAGATGTCTATGGAGTGGCTCCTCGCAGGCGAAGTGTGTTAAGAAGTGCGACTGCGGCGGCGGGAAGCAGCCTCGCCTCTTGGACTGCAAGAAATGCATGGTTAGGTGCAAATGTAGCTGCACTTAATAGATCTGAATTGTAAAGACTTCTCTTTGTTCATTGTGATTTAATGTTTGTCAAACCTTTCTATGCTATTTATATATATATATATATGTTCTGCACTGCTTGCTTTGTTCTTGAACTAGCTATATATATTTGTTTATCTTCTTGGTATTTTATTGTTAGGGTATTGAGAAGTGCTAGAATGACAATAGTATTTCACACCGGATGTCACATCGAGTCTGAATTGTACATGCATGTCTCGGGATGTGGGTATATATGTATCTTCATGCATAACACGTAGGTCGAGGTCATATATGAACAGCTCATTTGGGCCGATGTAACTTTCGAGGTGACAATATACATGCCGTTCTAGTATTTTTCTAGGGTATTTGGGAGCTTATGTCACATCGATTCTGAACTGTACATGCATGTCTCGGACTATGGGTATACATATATCTTCATGCATAACATGCACGCAGGTCGAAGTCGTATATAAACATCTCCTGTGGGCCGATGTAACTTTCGATGTGACAATACACATGTCATTCTAGTATTTTTCTAGGGTATTTGGGAGCTTATTCCTCAATTAATCCCGGACTTCAGGAATGTAAGACTACAAATAAAGGCGATACTTTTAGTTGAGACTTTTAAACCTTATCCATCCTTAAAGTTCGAAACTAGGACCTGTACGTGCTTAAATTAATATTATTTCTTCTCATACTAAACCTTACGAATGATATTTGATTAATTGGTGCTACTCCTACTTGTCTTTGAATTTCTATAAATCTTTATGAGTTTTACCACACATCTATTTGGATTTATTTGAGTCGTTCATTTTAAAATTTTTTAATTTCAAAGTTATTGTCAAGTATTTAATAAGACAAACACAATCACATGTAAAATTTTTTTGACACTACTTAAATATTTGTAAAAATTTGAAAAACCTCTCTAAGAGTTTGGACTCATAAATCCAAGTAGATTTATTGATAACCAAAATAAATGAAATTGAACTAGCTTGTATATTATAACTTCTTCATTCCCAACATCTCAATTTTTGAAAATAAGGAGTACTCTTTTACACATGCATGTGCATGCATGGATTATTCATTCAGACAATTTTCTTGCTATATATAATCTACCACAAAACCACATTAAATGGTAATGATGAAACAAAAAATGTGAATATACATATATTATATATATAATTAATCTTCTTGATCAATCAACTAATTAAGCAGCAGCAACTTTGAAGGCCATTAATTCGATCGATCCCTCTCAACAGCGTTCTTCAAGAAACTTTCCTGTTTGAGCACCATTTGGTCGAGCAAGAACCCGAGCCCATTATGGCGAGCATCATCTTCTCGGTCTCGGCCTTGAATTTGTCCCTCAGTTTTGGATATATATATATCTGCCGCCAACATATCTGCTTCACGAAATATCAAAATTGTATGTTCATATTAGATTTCGTCAAGGCCGAATACTATAAATTTTAACAACACCTATTTTACTATAAAAAAAAAACAATTAACAATATATATATATATATCATATATATAAAAGCACGAATCACCAATTTTTGAGTCGTAAGCAAATTTACTTTTTTGTCCCGCTCCCACACAATTTTTCTCGTGCGTTAAGTCCCTCTCTCACACAATTTTTTCAAAGCCTCTCTTCCGATCTCTTCTTCCTCTTCTCTCACGTCTCTCTCTCCCACACAATTTTTTCTCAGCCTCTTCCGATCTCTTCTTCCTCTTCTCTCACGTCTCTCTCTCCCACACAATTTTTTCTCAGCGTCTCTTCCGATCTCTTCTTCCTCTTCTTTCACGTCTCTCTCTCACGTTACTCCAGCAAAAACAATATATACTATGTTAGGTTGGTTGATTAGCGAGATTGAACAACGCAGCGTATTAAGATTGAGAGCCGATTGTATAGATGCCTTTCTTAGCTAATTCTCAAACCTTAAAGTTTGAACAACTCAGAACGCTCGCGCTGCAAATCTGTACAGGTAGGTTTTTGTTTTCTTTGAAAATGAGTCCTCTTTGAATTGGAATTGGGAATCCTCGATTGACCTATTAATGTGCATTAATCTGTACAGGTAGGTTTTCATTCAACTTTTACCCACCTAACATCCAACATCTGAAGTCAATTTATCCAAAATTTGGATTACGCTCCCTATTTTGGTAGAGAAATAAAGGAGCTAAACTTTCAGGAGCCACTTAGATTTTTTTATTTGATAGTACAACTGTGGAATGTCTTGTATATTTTACTTTGTGCTTAGGATGATTCACATTGATGGCTGGTATTTTGCATCTATAAACTTCTTAAATGTCTTATTTTTTTGTTTAGCAGGAATGCATGATTAATTTATATTTTTGTTGCAAACGGTGCAAAAAAAAAAAAAAAATCAAAGAAAGTATCAAATTGTTGGTTTGAACTTAACTAAACGAAACTGTTGTTATCGGTATTATGTTGTTTGATTTTACATGTTTACTGGTTTGGTGCAGAATTTGCAAGAACCTTGTGTTGGCGATGCTGAAATCGCTCTACTTGTTTGATGAAATGCTTGTGTGAAAATCTTCGTTTTTGATTGAAGTAGTAGTGTCACGAGCTCTTCAGAAGATTTATTGATCAATTGTCACTTCTTATGATCCTCCCTTCATCCGATTCTTGCAACACAGAAGATTTATTGCAACACAGAGGATTTATTGATCAATTGGCACTTCTTATGATCGATTCGATTCTTGCTCTCCTATGTCTTGCTATGTTCATCGCTCCTATTGTATATTTCTCTACTCTTTCTCCATCAACAATTACCACAACAGCACCCATAAAGGTAAGTCAATCATCGCCCTATTTTCTTTATCTGCTTCCAATTCTGCAATTGAATTCTCTCATAATAGTAGCTTACTGCAACTGAATAACAGTTTCGTTGATGCTTTGGTTTATATTTAGTTAATGTTCGCCAACTACTTGACACAATGCCAAAAAGAGAATTAAGTATAAGATGTATAACTATTTTTTTATTGTTGGAGCAAGTTGTATTGCAAGATGTGGGCATTGTAAGAGCCCTAGCTTTAACATTCAGTGATTATCACAATCCTCAACTATAACTTGCGCTTTACTAATCTCATATATTCCTCCGGTCATTTTTTTATGTCATCCTACAAAAATTATTTGTTAAAAACTATAAGTTGTTTTAGAAATTTTAGAAGACTTTTGTACCTCTTCTCCCAATTTACCCATAAACATTTAATTGCACTTAAACACTTGTTCTCTTTTTGTTGGATAAAATAGAGGGTTGTGTAGTTAACAATGTAATTAAAGCACGTGCCATCAACTCGCGTTCTCTGATTAACATTTTTACTGTGACATCAAAAACTAACAATCACTTTATCAAACTTCACAGAAAGGGCACCATTCTACATGATAAAACTGGCCTATACAAGCACCATATGATATATTCTAAACCATGATAACATATTACCCTTGAAAAACTTTCTCTAAAGGAAAAGAAAACCAATATGGCAGACCAAGCATTCCCATATTTGAAATGAACTCAGACTCCTTGTTCAATCTCAGCAAAGTTTGACCAACTGCATTAACACACAAAAAAAGGGAAAATATGGTTCACAAAAATCTGAGGAAGGTGTTCAAAGAAATGAATTAACTGAAAAGTGATTTACCTGTATCACAAAATATTACATCACCGTGAAGAGTTGCCATAGATGACAAAACACCAGTGTGAGAGGATCCATCTATTGAACAATTTTAATTAAGTCTGTGCTTCAATCGGCTTCCTAATATCTGATTCAACAAGGTTACTTTTTCCGTGATTACATGTCCGCATCTCTCCATTATATTTGCATGTCCTTCAAAAAGGTTTTTAGTCAATACCCAAGATAATTTAACTATGCAAGATAATTTAACTATGCAGCAACATTACATGCACAAAAGCAAATCTGTCACAACTTTTAACATTCATCTTTGAGTCTTATTAGCCATACCTTTAAACTATTTATTATTAATTTTTAATTTTCTAATATTCTTTGTTGTTGTACGGTATATACATATATGTTGTCAAAAATCTAATTCATGACAATTGAATTTGTTTTTAGATTCAAAGTTCACGTGCGCGTCGAAGACAATACAGGGTCCACGACTTTTGTTCTATTCGATAGCATAGTGAAAAATATTATTGGTAAAGACAATGGCGAAAGAATCTTGAATGAGGCATCTTCGGTACATCTTTTTCTAATTTAGAATACAAAACTAATTGAATACAAATGCAATATTTTATATAATCTATGTCTTCTTCATTTTTATGGTCCTTTTGTTCTAACTTATTTTTTGCTTATATTGTCAGGCAAACGAAAAGATTGTCCCAATAGAACTCTGCGAGATTGTAGGAAGAAGTTTTACTTTTAAACTAAAACTCACTAATTACAATTTAGTCAGTGGAAATGAAAATTTCACCGTTTCGAGTATATGTCATGAAGAATATTGAGATAATTTTCGTCATGATGAGGTATTTATTTTATTTTACAATAACTTACAAGATCACATTATATAATTTAATTTTACATATTGTCTTATTTTTGAAAATAATAGGGGAAGTTGTCAAATGATATTTCAAGACATAAAGACGAAGTCGACAACAACAAAGAAGTCAACATGAAGAGAAAAAGTATTGATAATGATTTTGGAATAAATAAACGTCCAAGAAAATATTGTTATGTTGAGTAAGTTATTTGAAGTTACATATTATTATTTAGTTACTTATGTATTTATAAATAAACTAATATAATGTGTTTCTTATAAACTAATATAATGTGTTTCTTATGCAGTGATGACGAAGATGAAGTATAGTCAACATCATTTTCAACATGATACAAAATACAAAAGAATTTTTATATTTAATTTTTAGCAGTAGACATTTTATATTTTCAATATCATATTTTCAATTTATTTAGCATTGTATATTAAATTTAATATTTAATATTTATATTACATAGTTTATTTAAACTCATAAATATTATTTAAAATTTTATTATACATTCAATTGCTTATTAAATTTACAATGTTTTAACTTGCCTGCAATTTATTAAATTCAATGTTACATTCAATTTATTTAGCATTGTATATTAAATTTAATATTTAATATTTATATTACATAGTTTGTTTAAACTCATAAATATTATTTAAATTTTTATTATACATTCAATTGCTTATTAAATTTACAATGTTTTAACTATAATCCAACTGCTTATTTGGTAGGTTACTTTTTTTTTTGGTCTTTTGGTTATATTATGCCTCGTTACGTGTATAGTTTGGTATGCCAATTCATGTTTCTTTTCATTTTCTCTTGCCATGATTTTTTCTTGTTACATATTGATTCAAGATACAAGCTAGGAGTAGAAATTAGATAAAGAAATCAAATTTAATTAATCATCAACATTCAATGCAATTTCAAATCAATAATGACTATAGACTACTAATTGAAGGTAACTAACTCTAACCTTGGTGTGGCAAAAAAATTGTTTGGACTTATTGGCCCATTTTTGTTCAGCCTTGATTAAATAGGGTTTGAGTTAAGTTTTCGATAGGACTCTCTTGGTCTGGACTTTGGACCCTCCAGTGATCTCAATTTGGACAATCAGGCCCTTGCTATTATTTAAACACATATTATAATTTGGTCTGAATTATTAGACTATGGATACCCACTATATATAGCTATACACTACTCCAACACATATGATATATTTGTTTTTGAGATGACTCAAATTTCTCATTATAATGATTTGTATTTGTACATCACTTTTTAAACTATAATGAGTACTGAATGGGATTATAATATGTATGGCAAGTTCATATTTATTATAATTTATATTATTGGAAAAATTAAATGTAAAAGTAGTTTTTTTGTAATCCTGATTTGATTCACTCGAGCCCTCAACGATTCGTTACCAATTCACGATTTTGACAAGTATCATTCTCACTCACTACACTCACTTTCTCCTTTTGTACTTAATTTTCACTTTCTATACCTAGCCCCAAATTAAATCATAAACTCATCTCATTTTTTTTTCTTCTACAATTTTTTTTAATTACAATTTTAAATTTATTAATAAATTCTTAGAAATTAATTCCTAGTATATATATATGCAAACTTTGAGATGCGGGCACACACTGATCGATCTCGATGTATTATACGTGATTCAAGGTCAATATGGGCTAATGCATTCATGCATGTGTCTTGGGATGTGACGACATGAAACTAGTATATTTAGAATAAGCATGGAAAATGGTTAAGTGACATACTTAAATTTTTTTTTCCGACGCCGGAGTCGTAAACATACTTCAATTTCATACACAATAGATAGTGTCCCTTGATTTGTGCATCGCGATATGCGTGCTCACTTATCAATGCACGTCCAAAGGACATCAAGAAATGCTTAAAGTAATCCACTTTTACTTGCATTTCACACCTAATTGTACGCCTTAATCTCAATACAAAAAATCAAAGAACAACAACAACTAGGTGCTTTACTATTATTTCTTTTATTTCTTGTAGAGTTTCTCATATAATATTTAGCGTTAACCGTAACTATCGATACATTTTTAGATTTTGAAAAAATTGACTCCGTTACCGCTCGAACCAACTAATTATTGATCCTTCCAAGTGTTACTATAGAATCGATACATATAAATCTCTATATATTCCATATAATATACAATACTAAATAAGCCCAAATTACTCATCATGCAACCATAATAAATCTTCTTCTACTAATTAAATTAGTGTGCAAGCCATATGTATTTATTTGATGAGGGCTGTTGAGAGGGAATCAATGGCATTCAAACTTCGAAGTTGCTGCTGCTTAGTTGGTATTGATCAAGAAGATTTCTTCACACTTTTTGTTTCATTTGATGCATAATTAATTAATTTCTATCAAGGATTTGGTTGAAGTGTTATACAATTGTGTAAGAGTTTGATCTTAATTGGATTTTTGTAATAAAGAAATTATGATATAAAGAATTTGTTTTAAGTTGAAGTTCTAATTGGTTAGGAGGTGATATATTTGGATAAACTTAACTCATGCGGGTTGGTCTAACAGTAAAGGTGAGCTTGAGATTGTGTGAATTAGACGCATGGTTTCAGATTATGTAAATAATCAAGATTATTTTGAGTACACTTGAATTTATTGATTAGTGATTTGTAGGAATAATACTTAGGAATATTCATGAATGTCAGAAAAAAAAAAAAGATTATTACGATATAAATCCTTGTTTAGACCATTATTAATTTAGGAAAGGTACATTCAAGTCAGCCGGCTCGAACAAAACAAATTACCACCCAACCCTAACAAGATACATGCTTTCGAAAGTTTAGATATGTGATCTCGAAAAGTCACAAATTAGTGAATAATTAGTAGGTCTCAACCGCTGCATCAAAATCACTATCCCCGCAACATCACAAGTTATTAACGCTTATTTGAAAAATAAGTGCCTCATTACGTTTCTATACAACCCGTGCATCCCAATGTGTATGACATGGACACTAACAAGCGCATGTCGATGTTAAAGTACAATTAGGGGTAGCAATTCGTGTCGGTGAGTTGTAAACGTATCGTGTCATAAAAATGTCATGACCCATATAATGCAAACTCATTACATGACATGTTTATTAATTGTGTCAATCGTTTTCGTGTCTAAGTGGGTTGTGTTAAACATATCGTATATTCGTGTCAACTATTTATTAAATATTATATTTAAAAATTTTATTTTATTTAAACTTTTATAATTTGGTTAATACTTTTTAAAATAAATCTAAATGATTAAATTCGAACAAACATACTAAAATAACCAATAAAATATAATGTGATTGTATATAGTCGTTAATTTTACTTTACTTTTTCATTCAAGTCTTTATTACTCTTCATAATAAAGCAAAAATGACTTGTAATAATAACATAAACAAAATTATAAGAATTATCTAAAAAAATATTTAAATTTTACTTTGGTGAAAAGTTTTATTTTTTTAATAAATAATTATTAATAAAATCTAAAACACAAATAATATATTAAAAGTAAAATGGATATTTCCTCTCAAATATAAAATAAAATATGATAAAAGATTTATATAAATAAAATAAATAAAATCATGCATTCAAATGAGAAAATTTTGCACGAATCTATTTATTATGTCATATTTATTATTTATACATTATTCTTTAATCATATTAAGCGAGTCATAAACGAGTTAAGCAGGTTGACATATTAATGACTCGTTTATTAACAAGCGTGTAAACGTGTTAACATGTTTATGACCCATACTCACTTAAGTCAAACCCACGACATGTTTATTACGTGTTGTGTCATGTTAATCATTTCATGACCCAAATTGTTATCCATAAATAAAATACTATGTTCCATTTTCTTTTGTCCTATCTGCCCCCTACCTTAAAAGTGCCCAACAACAAAATTACTCATTACCATCATAGTCCATCAAATATGATACTCTCTCTAGATCCAACGGCCCAAATCTGCTAATCATGAATTGCATGAGTAGTAATAGCCCCACTGTTGTTATCTTCAACTAAAGCCCTAAACCCACCGCAGCAACGACTTCACCCAACTTTTCGTTTCCCATTTTGCCCCTACTCAAACCCCATTTTCCCTCTCGCTCAATCGAGCGAGCGAGCTCGCCATCAATGGCCGCGCTTCACCTCACAAACCCTAACCAGCTCTTCACATCTTCAACAATCCGAACTGGGTTTCGCCCCAACAGGGCTTTCAAGGACGTTTTCCATCTGGGTCTTGGGCTCTAGAGGTCGGAGGAGAAGTGTTGGGCGCCGCAGTGACTCGTGTGTTTGTTGTTTTGGTGCAATCGATTCGGCCAAGATTAAGGTCGTTGGGGTTGGTGGTGGCGGGAACAATGCCATTAATCGGATGATTGGGAGCGGATTGCAGGTTGGGTGATGGGTATCTCGAGATTTTGGTTTTTGTTGGGTATTTTTTGAGCTATTGTTGTTGTTGTTGTTTTGGTAGATTTTGTGTACATTTTGTTGGTTAATCAATTTGTTAGTGTTGGAGCTCATTTGGGGTTGTTTGATTGGTGCCCTTATTGATTTTTTTGGGTTTTTCAATGCAATTTTGCCTTATTAGGTTGAACTACTTGAAATTTAAGAAATGGGTGTTCTAGGCAATAGAGAAAAAGTATATCCCAAGTTGGGAAGCTCGGCACAATAGAAATTGAATTGAAGAAGTTTGACGGTGTAGAGATACACTGAAGATAACTTGGGATGCGTTAATTATGAAAGATTTGAAGTAATATGAAAGCATGTTATTAACTAAGTTAAATTGAGCAAAGTGGAAGAGTTTGATCCACATGGCTGGCCACATCTAATTTGGGATTGTGGTGATGGTGTTGGTGTTTTACACAATCCCTAACTAATTTGGGATTGAGGATTTGTTAGTTAAGAAATTCCATGTTAGAAAGCTTGACTTGGTAGAAATTGAATTGAAAAAGTTTGACGGTATAGAAGTAAACTTAAGATAACTTGGGATGTGTTAGTTAAGAAGAATTTAAAGGGTTATGAAAGCAATCCTTCAATTGGTTTTCATTGAATAGAGTGGAAGAGTGTGATCCGTATAGCCAACTCCGTCTAATTCGGGATAGAGCCTTTGTTGTTGTTTGTTATTGTTGTTGTTCTTGTGTTCTACGCTATAGAAAAAAAATACCATGTTAGAAAGCTTGACGTGGTAGAAATTGAATTAGAAAGCTTAAGAGAACTTGGACGTAGGTAGAATTGAATTGTTATTAAAGCACGCCGGCAATTGCTTTTAATTGAACAACAACAACAACAACAACAACAACAACAAAAGCTACATGGATCAAACTTTTTCATTGTGCTCGATAGTGGAGTAGACTTAAGATAACTTGGGATCAAGTTTTCGTTAGTTAAGAAGAATTCTAATCTTTGTAAAGGGTTATGCATCCTCATTTCGCTACGTTCACTTTATGTAATTGTTGTTGCTTTACGCCCAACATTCACTTCCATAGAGCATAGCGGCTAATTGCCTTTTTTTAATTGAACAAAGTGGAAGAATTTGATCCATATAGCCAACTCCATCTAATTTGGGATCGAGGTCCTACTCAATTTTTGTTGTTGCTTTTAATTGTGTGTTCTAGCCAACTCCGTCTAATTTGGGATTGAGGTTTTGTTGTTGTCGTGTGTTCTACCATTTTGGTTATTTAATTGAGCATTAGTTTTTGGTTAATTGTTCTAACTCTGCCTCGGTTTGATTTTAGGGAGTTGAGTTCTATGCTATAAATACCGACTCTCAGGCTCTTCTACAGTCTGCTGCGGAGAACCCACTTCAGATTGGAGAGCTTTTAACTCGTGGACTAGGTCTGTTTATGCCTACAAACTTAATTCTTGTGTAAAATTTCATGGTTTGTTTTGTATGTTTGTTTATGGCATAAAAAAAAAAAAAAAAAAATTAAAAAACTGTCTTGGAAGGGCATTGTATTAGTTTATGTATTGCTGTAGCTGAAAATGCTTTACTCTTTGGCTTTGGAAGGTACGGGTGGAAATCCGCTTCTTGGAGAGCAGGCTGCGGAGGAATCAAAAGAGGTGATTTCCAGTGCACTTAAGGGCTCAGATCTTGTGTTCATCACTGCTGGTATGGGTGGTGGAACGGGTTCTGGTGCTGCTCCGGTTGTTGCCCAGATATCTAAGGAAGCAGGATACTTGACTGTTGGTGTGGTTACCTATCCGTTCAGCTTTGAAGGCCGTAAAAGATCTCTACAGGCAGGTGCTTCTTTTCTTTAATTTCTAGAATTCTGAATTAGAGGATTCGATAATGCAAGTATTTGAACAAATTATGAGGCCATTCAGGAAAATCCCACTGCAGATGATAGTTGGAATAGTCACTTAACGCAATATTTTCCAACTAATGATTAAGATGTAATCAGAACTCTCTTCATTAAGCTTCTAGCGTGAACTTAAATGGTCTATAGATGCGATGATTTATTCCACATTACATTTCAGGATTTCAAGATGAGCCATTAATTCTGAACCCTGTCATTGCTACTTGATAATGCTTTCCGCAATGCTCTATAAGACAGTGGATGATAAAATTGAAAGAAAATTGTGGTTCCTTGCGGAATATAATTCTAGGCTAATGTTTTGTGTTACTAAAACTTACAAGAATGTATCTGTGTTCTAATATTTCATATTCTCTGACAAAGTCGTTTAACTTACTATTTTTGCAGGCGCTAGAGGCTATCGAAAAGTTGCAAAAAAATGTTGATACCCTTATAGTGATACCCAATGACCGACTGTTGGATATTGCTGATGAACAAACACCACTTCAAGATGCCTTTCTTCTTGCTGATGATGTTCTTCGCCAAGGAGTGCAAGGAATTTCCGATATTATTACCGTTAGTATCTTTTAATTGATTTAGTTCATGAAGCTTAGGACTCTCTAGCAATGTCTGTAAAGGTATATTTCTTCATCTTGCAGATCCCCGGATTAGTCAACGTGGATTTTGCCGATGTGAAGGCTGTAATGAAGGACTCTGGGACTGCTATGCTAGGGGTCGGAGTGTCTTCTAGTAAAAACCGTGCAGAAGAAGCTGCAGAGCAAGCAACTCTTGCTCCTCTTATCGGTTCATCAATTCAGTCCGCGACTGGCGTGGTTTATAATATCACAGGAGGGAAGGACATAACCTTGCAAGAAGTAAATAGAGTCTCTCAGGTTTGCATCTGATCTCTTTAGGCATTAAAAAACTTCAGTTGCTTATGATCTTGAAAACATTATATATGTACTCTCTTTGATTTCTTCATTGATCTTGCCTGACCTGTCAATTGTTCTCTACTAATCATGTGAAGTTTGTAATATTTTTTTTTTTAGGTTGTGACTAGTTTGGCCGACCCGTCAGCCAACATAATATTTGGTGCCGTCGTTGATGACCGATACAATGGCGAGATCCATGTTACAATCATTGCAACTGGCTTCTCACAGTCCTTCCAAAAGACACTTCTGACTGATCCAAAGGCAGCCAAGCTAGCAGAGAAAGTAGCTTCAGGCCAAGAAAGCAAGGGACTGCAACTGCCCCTCAAGACCCCTACATCCACCGTTCCGTCTCGGCCTCCTTCACGGAAGCTTTTCTTTTAATTTTGTGTTTGTGAAATCTCTTTTGTTAATTTTTTTCATGTTGTTCTGCAATGCTGCTTTGCATTTAGTACATAACCAAAATTTTCCATTGTAGGCTTATCTAAAGTTGTATCTTTGTTGGATCAAGTTTATTTTTTTTATTCATGTCCTTGAAAAATGCTTTATTTGATGTCTCTGCAATAAGCATAGAAGGTTGTTGAGATCATCTAAATTATTCTGCAACAAAATGAGAATGTGTCAACATTAATAAACCAAAGCAACTTTACATGAACATCAAGAAATGGAATAATGATGTGTTGAGCAGAGAAAGGGAAATCAATTGGCAAAAGAGGACAGTGAAGCTCAATAAATGCATCTTCATTTGATCGATTAAGATTGCATCTTCAGTAACTCTGATCTATAGACAATCATAGGTTAGTCACTAAAATAATTAAGTTAACTGTAGGTGGTATCATAAATTGTAAGTGTTTAACTAAGGCCGACTAGTTCCTTGTTAGGTTTATAGAGCATATTAGGGCGGTGCCCTTATTTGTAGTTGGGGCCGTCTTATCAGAGCCAAAGTTTATAAAGCTTGACTTATTTATATGGTTTAAAATCAATGAAGTTGAAGAGTTGAAGGATAAAAGTGATATTTTAAAAGTTCAGGGACCGCACGAGAAGTATGAGCAAATAAGTAAATTTCATACGCTTATGTTATCGGCGCCGTAATCTCCTCAGGTGGCACACTTAAGGAGGGGTGGTGGAAAGAAGAAAGGATGTGGTTGTTTAAAAGGACTAGTTCATACTTGTTTGGCTTCATGGACACTATGCTTAAACTACTGGGTTTCTCAAAGACTGCTTTTGACATAACTGCTAAGGTGGTAGTCCCTGATGTGTCCAAAAGATATGAACTAGAAATGATGGAGTTTGGGACCTCATCTCCTATGTTTACTATCATTGCCACACTTGCAATGCTCAATCTATTCAGTGTGATAGGAGGACTAAAAATTGCAATTGGAGGTTCAATTGCACATAATAACCATGTATATTGAGAAAACCATTCTTGAAATTCAAGATTCAATTCTCCTTTTTCATTGAATTCAGAAGGAATAGGAGTTGTAACAAACACAAAATACCAAGAATTATGAATCAGAGGAGTTGTGTCTATTTATATTGGTTTGAGAATGAGTGTCCAGATTTCTTACACATGTGAACATCTAGAAGGTTCATATGTAACAACCTCACTGACTTTATTTGATTGAGCTGACTCAGTAACTAATACAATGATACTAACATGCAATAATCCACTGTTAATTAAGTATTACTTTTCTTAAAATTCTTTTTTGAATAGGGACCCCTACTAAAACATCTAAAGTGTTTCATAACCCAATGATTTGATATGAAATTTGAGAATCTTCATCAAACTTAACTAAAAAGTCAACCAATTGGGTGGCTCAATGATTTGATATGAAATTGAAATTATGTCATGAGTTCGAACCTTAGTGCAGAGAAAATGACTAGATGAAAAGTAGTTTAAGCATTACATTCACTACAAAAAATAAAAATAAAATAAAATCTTTTACAACACTTAATCTTGTAGTTATATAATACATTTTTAAAACTTATTAAATTTAAATTAACATATAAATTAATATTATTAATAAAAAATAGTGATTAATAATTGACTAAATATTATAAAATAAAGAACTTCACTAAAATTACAAATTATTTCACATTAATTTCTTAATTATAGATAATCTTGTTGGATATTTATTACATATTAAATAAGTTTTAACTACGTAGAGTATAAAACATTTTAATATACAAAAATATTTTCTTAATATAATGTTTGAGTGGTGAGCTAATTATGTGTTACTTTTTATCTAATTATACTATGTTAAAAATGTGAATATCAACCATTTCAATTTTATAATTAGTCATTCTTACACGTCCTTTAGAGAAAATTATAACTTTTAATTAGTTTCAGTTGACAATTCAACAATAAACCAACAAAAAGTTTTTGTAGATCTGACTTATAAAAAAAACAATAATCTTGAAAGAACAATGATTTTACAATGCGTCAGATACAAGTTACTGCTAATTTACAGAACTATTAGTCTTATAAGGGATGAAAATCTTGTATGTTACATCACAAGAAAATTGACATCTCAGTTGAGGGAGTGAAGGACAAGATGCTTTCCCCAAAATGCTCGAACAGCGACGCCAGTAGATGCCCTGCATTGAGGTCATCCTTCCACGCCTGAGACAGTGCGGCTGACATCTTCGGTGTCTGGCCTTCGCTCCTCTCTCTTTGCCTGGGCAAGCTCGAATTCATGGCCTGCCTAGACGATGTCGTGGGGCTCAAGATAGTACTGCCAGAGGTTGTAGGAAATCCGTCTGCTGTTGCTTGTGTTCCTGCCATGGCAGAACTCATCGGGCCGTCTGTTGCCACTTTCTTAAGAGGCGGCTGCTGCTGCAAAGCTGTCTCCATGCTCGCCGCCTTCCGTTTATCTTCATTCAGCGCGGCAAGTATTAAAGGAGTCAGCATTGCTATATTAGTGATAAACAATGAAAATGTCTCAAAAGAGATGGCAATGCAAAATCAATGAACATTTAGTTACTAATTGTACTTTTGTACAAGCAAAGCTGGAAACATTTACTTGGCATTGTAGTCGCAACTCGTCCATTTGTCCGCAAGACTGCACGCGCTGGAGGGGAGAGCAAACCTGGGAATAACTTCAGCCGCTCATACATGCACTGACCAGCGGCGCACTGGAAGATGCCTTGCTCGTAAGTAACTATAAGATTAAAATCAGATAAAATTTAGTACTATTAAATTAGCATCTGACCAGTAGAGCGCCATAAACACGCCAAGCTTCATGCCTCTTCATCTCATTCTTTTGCTTCTCAAGGATCATCTCTGGTTCCAGTAGTTTCAAATATGGCTCCAGATTTGGAAGTATGAGCAGACGTACCTGTTCGTTCCGAGTTTATGGCAAAATAATCAGACGATCATTAAAATGGTATAAGGACCGATAATAAATACATCTATCCAAGAGTTTGGATCCAAATGCACTGGAATTAAAATTCTACGGTTATGTTTTAAACGATAAATCGAGCACAATGGAAGATATCTTTGTAAATCAGAATAATGAGATGGTTCTACACCCTTAGAGTAATTGATGAAGCAGAACAAGTGATGGGATCTGGGTTGCTAGTTAATCTAGAACACAACACAGGTCATGCACATCACATAATCGAAAGAAGTGTGCGTAATAGTATATACCACGCTGCTGCCAAGAGCGGCGAGTCCTTGAATAGCACCATAATGTTGGGTCAGTGCCTTTGTCGGGTCCAAAAAAGCATGAAGAAGCGTCCTTGTCACGCGTGGCTGCAGATTGTGATAGACATGCCCAAATCTACAACATTTTGTTTTTGAGATTTAGATATTAATGCTAAAAAACCAGGAATATATACAGAACTAGAAAGATTTTACTCTAGCTAGTCAACAAACTCAAATAGATATATAGCAAAGAACAAATAAAGAGATGAGCCACCGGCCACATTTTTACTGGCACGAGTTAGATCAAAATGGCGCATCAGGATTCACATTAAGCTTAGGTTCTTTCATGTTAACAATATATAAAGTTCAGTCCATGGAAGCTTTCATTCTGATTAAATTCCAATACAGGACTAGAGGTTCTAAAATAAACTAATTTAGACTAAATGAAAATAAAAAGTAATTACACGGAAGCAAGGCCTAACCTCTTGCATATCGAAGCAATTATATTTGCAGTGAAGTTCCGGAGCTCCCAGTGGTTGTCAGAGAACCTATTCCCCAGTCGTTTAGCGACCAGACAAGTAATTACAGATGGCATCAGCTGGTGTAGCTGGACAGAAAAGAAACAGTACATAAGCATGTGAAGATATCCCTCTAGCAAAGTGAAACTGAATCACAGGTATTGGATCAACCATGTTAAGGGTCGGTATGATATCTTTACGGCACTTAGTTTCTAAGCCGTATTTATCAAAGTGACGATCATCGTCCAAGTAATAGCATAAATAGAATAAAAAAATTCCACCATTGACGCAACAGTATAATAAAAGATTGAAAATTCCACCTAATTGTGGAACTTACGTAAGGTTCTATGTGTATATGTGGGTTCTGGAGAAGGCTCTGGACAACGCGCATCAAAGCAAACAAAAGAGAGAAATCATTCAAACCCCGAGTAACCTTAAGTGATTTAAAAAAAAAAGGGAAATGTGTTAGATATCTCCTCCATAACGAAATGAAAATAGCCATAAAAATGAAAGTAAGGAAAGATAACATGAATTTTACCTCATCAGCAATGAAAAACGTAAAATAAGGAACTAAAGGATGAAGTCCAGAATCTGTAGCCAAACTTGACAATGCTTCCTTGAAAAGAATTGAGTCAGACTTATTGACAGTTAGCTCGGTGATTTTATCAAAGTATAACTGCACAAGAATGTCAATGCATATAAATAGATTATGTGATTATATTCAGAAAAGAAAAGAAAAGGTGATAGTTAACATAGAGACTACATACCTGTAGTTCCCTCGACAGTACATGCTTTACAGGCAATCTGATGTCTACAGGAAGTACATCCTCTTTGATTTCAGACTTCTTTGTATCCGAAGGAGCTACGAGTGCTATAGACAATAAGAGTTAGTTTTCCCATATTTAAGAATGAAGAATGACAAAAGCAAAACATCGATCATTAAATTATGCAATCTATTAGGACAGAAGAATCTTGATGATAAGATTGAGCGGATAACTACAGGTGCAATGGACGAGGAAAACTTAATTCCCCACAAATGATAAGGCTATCAAATCTGACATTTCAATGTATTTAACTAAGTACCTCAAAAGTTGTCTTTGCATCCATCTCACCAAAATTAGAAAAGATGAAAAAAGTAGCAGAGCTAGCAACTAGGTTCAAATCAACCATTATTCAGTTCCAACCATTATTCAGTTCCAACGTGTTGAAAAAAACAATTGAATGCACAAACCTTCCACTGGAGCATTTTCTGGAATGGCTGGCTGAACTCCTTCAATAGCTAGCCAATGAGTAACAACTGCTGGTTCCAGTGGAGCTTTTGGTAGAGGAGCTTCGATCACCTTCATGGGCCAAGCAGAACTATTTGTAAACCAGATAACTTAAGGTATACCTACAACATTTACTAAGACAAGCAACTTACATCTTTAAATTCAACATCCTTGTCGTCGATGTAGAACAAGTCCTTATGTCCCACAGCTCTTTTGAAGCGCAAAGGATCTCCGGATGTGAAGCCATAAATTGGCTGAATAAAAAAATAAAAATACGATATTAGTCCTATGAGAAACAATAAAAGGAATATCTTTTTCATTGGAGAGAAAAAAAAAAAGATTTTGAGCATAAAATTATGTAATGACCACTAAAATTAATTCAATAACCATAACAAACATGGGCATAAACACAACAAATAAAACGATAAAATCAAAGGGAAGCAGTCAAAAAAAAAAAATTGTACATAGCACTAGAAACATTTTAGATGAATTGCAAGCTGAAACCTAAGTGGTGCTGGTAACTTTTTGGGTTAAGTACCTCCACATTTCTTAAGCTAAGTGCACCATCCACATCGTCTGCAGTTAAAATTGTTCGCTTGGAGTGGTGCATGCACTTGATTGCCTCCTGCATTTCAGAATTTGGAAATTTCAGCAACCTTAATAATTTTGTGATTTGACATGAAAGTAGCTATTTTCCAAAAATGAGATAACTCAAAAACTGGCATACAATGGAGAGAAAATGAAGCTAATATATACATATTTCATCACTTGGTGCATTATGCGGCCGTGCCACTTGAAAAGCCTTAGACCTACTTCTCCGTTTCATATTAATAAGCGTCTCTAATTTTCTACAGTCTTTCTTGTCTACAGATTTACAGAGCTCTACATTCAAGACATATTGCTATAGACAAGTAAACATGGAAAATATAATAAACAAGAAAATGCATACTTCTCCTAATTGTGGCTTTATAACGGTTCCACGATCTCCTAACTTTTTTTTGCTGAATCCAGTGCTTCCTTTCCTCGACATCTTTTGTATCAACAAAACAACCTCAATCAAAGCCTTAATCCCAAATTAGTTGGGGTCTGCTATATATCTCAAACTCTTAAATCGTGTTCTATTTAGTACAATTGATGGTGTGCTTTCCAAATCCTTCCTAATCAATCTCTTCGCAAGTTAGCTTTGGCCTACCCCTACATCGCCGAATTTCGTTAGTTTCTATTAGGCCGAGGTTTCTAGTGGGGGCATTTGTAGGTCATCTTTGAAGGTGTCCAAACCACCACAACCTCCCTTCCCGAATCTAATGTAGTAATATGAAACCAATACTAGTCTCCATATTGAACACAAAGTTGCATAAACTTTAAAACATAAATTATATTCATTAGAGTGAATTGCATAACAAACATAGAGCTTCTTACCTGCATGATTTCGCGCACTCGATACTCAACATCAGGAGCGAGAGCAAGTGCCACATCAGGTGACAAGTTATTAATCCCAATACTTTGTGCAATGACCTCAATTGTCTCCTTAGGCACAATACTCATCTTTCTTCACAAGCTTCTATGACTTGGCATACTAAAGCATCCTAGAAAACAACATCACAAATCCAATCACATTGTTGTAAAATTGAACAGAACCCCATTAATCAAACTTAATTAAACCTAAACATACAAGTAGAATTGAAGAAACCCAAAAGAGGGCAAGGCCCAAAAATCAGTCTAACAAGTAAATCTCATCAAGATGAAATCTTTTTTGATTTTCCAAACTGGGTTTTCTCCATTAACATCAAAACTCATCAGTAGCCCCCAGAAATCACTTCCCAAACTCATATTGTTCTTCAATTGAAACCTAACAAAATCTCATAAAGGAACCAAAAAGGAAAACAAGTTCAAAAACTTACCAAACCCGCTCTCCACCTTCAATTCCTCATACCCGAAAAAGGTTTTCGACCAATCACAATGATTTGGTCGCCCAATTTGAAGACTACGAAGGCAGTCTAGGTCACAACTCGCAAGTTTTCAAGAGAAGCAGAGCAAAATGTGACTCCAACACTAACACTCGCATATTTACTCCAATGAAAACGCTTTACTGACTTTTTTTTTTTAATGAGCAATTCCAGGTGATTAATTACAAGCTCATGACGAGTAATTAATTAAAGTAACTAATTAATTACGAGTAATTAATTAATTTGTAAACTTGTATAATTTAGACGATTTATAGTGAACCCATAAAACTTAGGTGAACTTAGCATACTCAATTCATAGATTTAAATTATTATATCAAGATTTATGATGAACTTAAACTAAATATTAATTAAAGATTTCACATTTATTAAAGTTCAACACAATCCTCCAGAGAAAGGTGATAAAGCAACGGATTGATTAGCCTAACTATTTGCAAAATTTGGAGATCGAATACTATGATGTCTATCAGGTTCTCTTAAGTTTATCAACTATTCTGATACATGATGTAAGAGTTGTAACCTTCTCCCGAGTTATTTTGATCTAATAATAATCACATTTGTTTCGTTTACGATAAAAAATAATGTATTATTTATTATGTATTCCACCAGACTCTAATTATGATCATTTGATTGAAACGCCGGAGCTCGACAATCGTAACTATTATATATTGGTTAAATAATAATTTTTTCATATACATTTATTTCACTTTTTAATTTCTCATGTGACATCTATGCTCAAACAATGTTTGACCCTATATGTGGCAGCCATCCCTCCATCAGTAAAATTCGAACTCAAAATCTCGCGTAACGGAAATTGAGTCTTTTTCTCAATCAGATCATGTAGTCAATGGTTCAATGGACACGCACAAATAAATAAATAAATAAAAAGAAAATTAAACTCGCATCACGATGCACAACTCAACGAACCTCAACAAAATAGTGTCAAATCCACGTACCAAAAGAACGTCAGACGCAGCTCAGTCACGTGCGAGTCACGTGCCGCTGTCCGTATAATCGCGTCCGTAGAACAACCGATGAACTCGCTCGCTCGATTTCGAACAGAGAGAGAGAGAGAGAGAGAGAGAGATCGAAAGATCGATCGATCGAGAGAGATGTCGGACCTAGACAGGCAGATTGAGCAGCTGAAGCGATGCGAGCCACTGAAGGAATCGGAAGTGAAGGCGCTGTGCCTCAAAGCGATGGAAATCCTCGTCGAGGAGAGCAATGTTCAGAGAGTCGACGCGCCCGTCACTGTAAGTCCACTCTTTCCGGAATCTGAGAGATGCCCATTTCGTTATTTCGTGTGTTCTTTGGCGGGTATGATCTGTTTTGGGGGTTCGGGTTCTTGATTGGGTGCTCCCACGAAGTGGGTATCTTCAGATTGGGTTTTATTTGGGGGGAGAGCGATGAGTATGGTTGGAAGGATTTGGGGTGGGAAGTGCTGTTGTGGATTGAGTTGCTGTGTTGTTGAATATTGGGAATTAAACCGTTGTTGGATGTTTGGTCTTGTTTGTTGATTAGCTCATTTTTTATGGTTTTGGGGGTGTTTGGGTTATTTATGATTTTATGTATTATTTCTCGACTCAATAGAAACTGATAAGTAGGAGTAGCACTAATTGACATAAAGATTAGGGAAGGGAGGTTGCACTAGTTTGTACACCTGCTGCAATCACCTACAAATGCTTCCACTAGAAAACTTGACTCAATGGAAACTGAAAAAGTTCGACAAGGTTGGGGTAGAACGAAGTTAACTTGAGATGAACTATTTAGAGGGATTGAAATTGTTTGGAAAGTTGACCATCGATTGCACTAAATCGAGCACAATGGAAGAGCTTGACCCATGTAGCTGACCCCAACTAATTTGGGATTGAGGCTATGTTGTTGTTGTTGTATATAATTTCTTGAACTTGATTGAAATGATGAACTGCAATATACCCTTGAATGAGAAAGAGGAAAGATGAAATATGGAATTGTTAGGTCGTCTTTATTTAGCATAAATTCATCATAATCCAAGTGATAATCCTGCCTACACTTGTAAATAAGCTTCCAAACTACTAAATAGTTAAATATCCAAACTTGAAAATCAATTCAGATTCGATGAGTACAAGAGATCTTACTTATGAATGAACATGACCTGCACATGTAATTGACAATGATTAGCTCCCCTCTTTAGAGTACTGTCAAGCAAAGTTGTTAGATTTGGGATCCTACATAGAGGACACTAAGAAATAGGACTGCAACAGCTAGAAGACTCTAAATGAAGTGGAGGGATATTGTTCAGTTCAAGACTTGTTAGAGCAGATTGACCACGAATGAGAAAGCCCATCGGAGCTTTAGAGAAAATTAATCTTTGCTGGGTGGAAATAACTGCTCATGGCAAAAGGAAGTCACCGTATCATTTTGTTGCCGATTACAGCTTTATTGTCTTAGCTTAAGGTCCATGTCAAGGGTGTTTGGTATATAGTTTTTCATTCTGAATTTGACAATCTGACAAAGATCACTATAATTAGGTTGAGATTGTGAGTCCGTGGGATAAATTGTTTTGAGACTCATCACCTTTAGGAACTCTGCTTAGATTGCGGCACATCCACCCTCCTAATAAGCAAGGGCCTTCTTCTAATATCTGCTCATCTTGCCTTGTCTCTTCTTTAGTTCCATAGTTGTTGGCTGGGAAAAGATACAAAGGGATCTTGTTTCAAATAAAGGGTGCACAAAAAGGAAAGTTTTTCCTAGCATGAGGTTCTGCTTCTTGGATAATTTACTTATTTATTTTTCTTTTGTGTAGTTACGTGAGGGCTAGAGTGCAAATGTTTATAGCCTTGCTGTAGAGACTTAACTTTTAGTTTGCATTTAATGGGTTACATATGAGTTTTAATTTCTTTCCGTAAGGAAACAGAATAGCCACCATATATAATCAACGGAAAATAGAATACTTTAGTCTGCTGGTTTCGCTTGATCCTTTGATTGAAATTAGATGTAAGTGGGTTAGGCAATGTTGATGTCACTTAATGGAGTTGGTTCATATGGAGATTGGCTTTCCGTATTCGTGTGAATAAAGTTCCAAATTTTGCATATGGGGTGAGGACAGAGGGAACCTTAATCAAATTATCTATTTTTATTCTTGGTAACATCGATATTATTGAATTGGAATATGCACTTTTGTTTATATGAAACATCAGAAATCTTGTACGCAAGAGGACAACAAGATTGGCATCATAAGATGTATGGAAATGGACTCCGTTTCTTCCTCTAACCAGATATCTTACTCGATCTAACAGCAGGAGCCACCTGAGGTCTATCTATCTGATTTACTGGATGATCTAAAAACTGTGTTGTAGGTTACATTTTTTTTTTCTCAAACAAATACCTCAACCTATTTCTTAAAGAGAAGTGCTAGAACGACAACACCATGTTGCACCACAAGACACATTGGCTCACAAGAGCCATTCATGTGTGCCTCGAAATGCGGCATACATAGATCCCGATGCATAACACGTGGGTCGAGGGAGAATGGAAGGCTCTTGTGAGCCAATGTGTCTTGTGGTGTGACATTGTTGTTGTCATTCTAGTATTTTCCTTTCTTAAAAGCTGTATCCTGTATTTTCAGCCTTCAATTTACTTATATAAAGTTTTTTATACTTGTGAATCAAAACTTATATCTATGCTATTATTTTTGATGAGTGAAGAGTTCCTCTACAAAGATTGCAAATTATGTATTTATATTAGGTTATGGGGGGGTTTCGGGGTTGTCATTTTCATTCAATAGTAAAATCACACTGTGCCTTGATCAGCTTACCACCTCATTTCGATTCTTTTTTTAAGTGATAATGTCGCATGACTAAACATCAAATCAATACAACAACTTACTATTTGTCTCCCCTAGTTCTCCAGCTCAACTGAATCAGATTGTTTCTGGACTACATAGGGAGGGAACAAATGTCAACTTATTCTCAGTACTCAATTTTTGATCAGACTATGCTACTCAACTTGTGTAGTTAAATCTTTTCTTTCTGAAAAGAAACCAACTTATTACCCCTCAAATTTGCACACGGGTAGACTTGAACCCTCAACCTCATGCATAAGTGAGCACATACCAAACCATTGAACTGCAGCTTGGTTGGTGCCTAACTGAATCTTCATTATTTCTGCAAGTAGAATCTTCTACCTTTGAATAAGAAGCGTTGTTGGTAAGTTAGTAATCTTATGGAGAATCTCGTACTTGTATCCTACATTCAAATGATGGTATTTTTTATTTTGTAACCTCAACACAGCATGAGGTTGGAGTTTACATGATCTCTATCTTTTGCTCTGACCGTAGATTTTTCATTCTCATTATATTTCCTAAGTTTATACTAGTGCCGTAGCTCTTGTGGTTTTTTTTTTTTAATAGTGAGTTATATTCTCACTGTTTTCTGACACATTTATAGCAATTATGAGTTCCTTTGTTGGCTTACAGCAACATTTTTCTTGATGCGAAGTAGATGTGATTCTATGTTTACCGAATGAAGGTTTATGCTTTACATAACATGGCTCTTTTTCTGCAGATATGTGGTGATATCCATGGGCAATTTTATGACATGAAAGAGCTCTTCAAAGTGGGAGGAGATTGTCCCAAGACGAATTACTTGTTTCTCGGAGATTTTGTGGACCGGGGGTTTTACTCTGTTGAGACATTTTTGCTTCTGCTGGCCCTTAAGGTAATAGTTTTGTTGTTCCTTTATGAGATTATATTTTTCCTTCTTGAAAATTTATTCTAAGTGCTTATTCATTATGTATCATGTCCTTTAATTCTTGAGAAGGCTTTTTCAATTCAAAATGCTTTCCTTGTGATAATTCGTGTGCTGTTCTTTGCTTTTTCACAGTTATTGTTGTGTGATTCTCCTTTTCCAAGTGTCATTAGTTTCTAGTGCATTTATCTGGCCCAGTTTATTAAATTGCAGACCTTCAACATTTTGTAGATCGTGGAGTTAATATATTTTGTTCCCTGACTGTGGTCATATCTTAATAACTAGTGGTGCTTTGCCTGTTAACTTTTTGATATTATCAAAATTTAGACATTGTTCTCTTTGAAAAACTTTTCTATTTACTTTAGTTATGGATGAACTAACTAGACATATTCAAGAGGATATACCATGGTGTATGCTATTTACAGATGATATTGTCTTAGTGGATGAAACCAAAGATGGAGTGAATAAGAAATTAGAACTCTGGAGGAATACATTAGAATCTAAAGGCTTTAAGTTGAGTAGGACGAAAACCGAATACATGCACTGTGAGTTTAGAAACACTAGACATCGAGATGACGGAGTGGTAAAATTAGGGGAAATAGAAGTTCATAAGGTAAACCACTTTAGATACCTATGATCAATCATACAAAATGATGGTAACATTGAAAATGATGTCATACACAAGCTGGATGGAAAAAATGGCGGAGTGCAACATGGGTGATTTGTGATAGAAATGTCCCTACTAAGTTAAAAGGAAAATTTTATAGGATCGCAATTAGGCCAACTATGCTCTATGGAAGTGAATGTTGGGCGGTAAAGCAATAACAATTACATAAAATTAACGTAGCAGAAATGAGGATGCTTAGGTGGATGTGTGGTAAAACTCGTAAAGATAGAATAAGAAATATAAAAATTCAAAGATAAGTAGGAGTAGCACCAATTGATACAAAGATTAGGGAAGGGCGGTTGCGATGGTTTGGTCACCTGCAAAGACGGCCTACAAATGCTCCAACTAGAAAACTTGACTCAATAGAAACTGTAGAAATTAGACGAGGTAGGGGCATATCAAAATTAACATGGGATGCATTAATTAGGAGGGATTTGAATGGTTTGCAAAGCTCACCATCAATTGCACTTAATCGAGCACAATGGAAAAGTTTGATCCATGTAGCCGACCCCAGTTAATTTGGGACTGAGGCTATGTTGTTGTTGTTGTTGTTCTCTTTGAAAAACTTTTGAAACACTGACATCTACTGAAGTAAAGCTAGAAAGGTTTTGCACTAGAAAAAGAAGTAGATAGTGTCTCCTCCCAAAGTTACGAAAAAATGCTCTCACCCTCGGTGTACACGACAATATAGAATATGATTCTAGATATAAGGTCCCTGCCATGAGATTTTTGCACTGCCAAGCGCCCCTCTTGCACATGTTGAATTACTGCTGTCTAAATGGATGAATAGCCACTTTACATGCTTTCTTTTCATACTTGAACAAAGTTTACTCTATTCTTGCATTTTTTTAAAACTTTTGTAAAACAGTGTGATGTATGGTACACACAGTTAGGTTTTCTAAGCCACGTTCATTCAAAACGAGAAACTTACGTTTCTGTTTCTATTGGTATCCATATTATAGTCATCTTCAGATACCTCCTGCAGCAATCCTTCCGATGCGTGTTGTAATTATTTTTGGAACATTTTCAGATGTGAAAAACTACATGGATTTATCCTCTATTGGCCTTTTGTCCATATTTCCTTGCTGGCTTCTGGTTACTATGTAACCTATCTTATTTTAGGATTTCTCAACTTGATTATTTTTCTGGATTTTGCTTCAAATTTGATATGTGTAGGTGAGATATCCTGACCGTATAACACTCATTCGAGGAAATCACGAGAGTCGACAGATTACACAGGTTCAATTCTTAGAGCTGCTCTTTGTTGACATTTTTTCCAAAATTTTTGCCATGCAGTTGTTTTAATCGTTCTTTTATTAATTCCAGGTTTATGGATTCTACGATGAATGTCTACGTAAATATGGTTCCGTGAATGTTTGGAGATACTGCACAGATATATTCGACTACCTAAGGTTCATTTTTTCCCATTAGAAGCATAATAAGATATCCGTATGGTGGAATATAACAAGTGCACTGGGTTTCAACTGAAGATTCAAACTCTTTTGATGCCACCTAGGAATTACTTCAAGTTGTCCTTATAGTGACCTCATTTCGTATTGTCATCCAGTCTCTTGGGGGTTGACAATATAAAAGCATTGCGTCGTAGAATTTACTGTTGAAGCTTTAGATCACTCAACTGGAGCAGATTGATGTTTTCATTTGATCTTTCTGGTGTTTGATGGATGTGAGGCTAGTACCCTAAGTGCTCATGTGACCGGCATAATGTATACCTTGTAGTTTATATATTAGTACTTCTCATGATATATTTTTTATTTTCTTGATGATTTTCTGCAGTCTGTCAGCTCTCATTGAGAACCGAATTTTTGGTGTTCATGGTGGTCTCTCGCCTGGCATCTCCACATTGGACCAGGTACGCAAAAAAATTCAATATATCATCTATTGGTTGAATGCGGAAGCTTTTCCTTCCATGTTTATTTACAAAATCCATCCCACAGATTAGAATGATTGACAGAAAGCAAGAGGTACCCCATGATGGTGCCATGTGTGACCTTCTATGGTCAGACCCTGAAGAAATTGTGGATGGTTGGGGTTTGAGCCCCAGAGGTGCCGGTTTCCTCTTTGGGGCACTGTGGTTTCTTCCTTTAATCACTCAAACAACATAGACTATATATGCCGTGCACATCAGTTAGTGATGGAAGGCTATAAATGGATGTTCAACAACCAGATTGTGACTGTATGGTCAGCCCCGAATTACTGTTACAGGTATGAGGTTATGTTGTTTCAAACTTTGGTTTTCATCAATGAATCAGTGAGTTTTTTCTCATGTTTCATTTCGTTGCAGATGCGGTAATATAGCTGCAATTCTAGAGCTGGATGAGAACTTGAACAAGCAGTTTCGCGTTTTTGAAGCAGCACCCCATGTTTGTCCTCAAACTTCTTTTAGATTATGTGAAAGGGCAGCTTAAGATATGATTTGATGTTCTGCACATTGCATATCTTAAACTCGTGAAACTGGGCTTCCTCTTTGATTTTTTCTCTCATTTTAAAAAACTAAGAAACTTGGGAGCATGAACATGTCGACCGGGAGAGTTATCACCATTGTTGCCGATGGGAGCAAATCTCCAACCTGAACCTCAGTTTCCTTGCTGAGATCCCCAACTACCTTTACCGTCCACGGTTGGTTTCCCTTGGATGTGCTAACCATAAAATAGGAGCTGTCAAATGAGATCTTATTATAGTAATCTTTCTGGTTCATAACGTGTGTCTACTAGGTGTCTTGGTTCATCTATGTCATGTTGTTAAAAGTATCCATCTTGATGCAGGAATCAAGAGGTGCTCCATCTAAAAGACCGGCGCTGGATTACTTCCTTTGAAACTGATTGAAAGGCGAGCTTCTTATACATGCTATCAGATCAACACGATGCATCTATCGGAGTGTGGAAGACTATTTCATGCAAAGAGGACATGAACTGCAGCGTGGCCCTTCAGATGCCAAACTCGACGGTCTACAAAATGTATGCTTTCTGCTAGCAATCAGTTTGGAGTGCTGGGTCCGCAGTCGTCTTTTCCCTCTTTTTTTTCCTTTCTTCATATTTTTCCGTACGTGATTAAAAAGAGTGTAGAGTGTGTTTTACATGTTTGTTCGATCGATGCGCGCAACCCCTAATGGTTTTCTCCCCTAAGCATGAAAAGGTATGCTGAGGGGTTGTAGAAAGAGGGGTTGAACACTGGGAGGAGGATTCCTCAAAGAGCTTACTCATTGAAAATACTTCACTGGTAATGTGTACTCAGCGTAGTCAATGAAGGAGAGATGATTTTTTTCCTTATTTTTGGTACATTTTATCTTGACTCGTTTCATTAGATCGAGTTGAATGGAAGCGTCATATGATTCATTTATTTGATTCTAACTAATTTGGGACTGAGGCTTTGTTGTTGTATTTAATCCATGTGAAGCGACTCATCTGCGCTGAAGAACAACAGGTGGCAAAGGATGATGAGAGATGATTATTCATGTCTGTTTTTGGCCCCATTATGTCTCAATCATAGATACTGTAATTGCTTGGATGACAGGCTTTCACAAATGGCAGAGCTGATATGCTGTGAGCCTGTGGTTTAAAACTGTGTGCCCTACACACTTTCATGAACTGAAATATTTATAAGATTTTTTTTTATCTGTTTGACATTCGAATTGATAGATTTCGATTAGCTCGAATCGACTTTTTGTAATATTTATGAATTAAAAAGATCTCTCAATGTAATTTTACCAGTTTAATATACAATCCAAAACATAAGAACTTTATGGCAGTGAAAAAAAATTCTCATGTTGAAGTTCTGCAACTGCTAGTCTCATTTGATTAGACTGAAAATAGGTGGTAGCACAAAAGGTGATCAAAAAATCCAAATTAAAAGTGCAACTAAGCAGTCTTGATTGAGAACTTAAAGAAGCAATAGAAGTGAGATAGGAAAGTTGGAGGGCAACAGCCTACCTACCACTTGTTTATCCTACAGAGACATTTGCCAACTACAACTACTACAACAATAACAAAGCCTCATTTTCCAAATTAGCAAGAGTTGGTTACATTGATCCAACATTTATATTTCTTCAGCGGCCTTCCTCCTAGTCCTACACGTACGTGTGCTTTAGTCACACTTGGATTGATAGTACCATAACTCTAACCGAGGCAAAGATTGCGAGTTTAATTCTTAGTATCAACGTACATTAGTAGTTTTTGTTTCTCTCGAGTTGTAGAATTGAGGCGCTCCACTAACTTTAATGGAATTCACCAAACCAAAGTAAGGATGGGCTAAAAAGCCCGGGCACCTATGATTTAAAAAAAATAAAAATATATATATATATATACACTGATAGTACATATCTATTATGTCCAAGAATCAAAGGCGGTTTAGCCAAATTGTAAGGGCGAGCTTGAAATTGCGTAGGTTAGGAGCACAATCTCAAATTCAATACCCCTATTGCGTCAAAATTGTTCAGGCCATGTGCGGTACGTTCAAGTCGATTACATAAGAGTTTTGTAGGAATAATCAGACTTGCCAGATACTACGGATATAAAATAAAAAAACAAAAAACAGCATGTCCAAGGATCTTTAACAGCCTAGTTTGCACGAATTACACCAACAAAAATAGTGAATTCTGATTCACCCATCTAAGCAAAACCATGAAACTAAAATCTAAAACATGGGTGTTGAAGAATGATTTAAAGGAATATACAAAGACCCAACTGGAAGAAGCAAAGCAAACTTTAGCAAGCTCTGCTGCAAACCATGTGCATAAAAAGTAATATAAAAGCAATACCACTCTCTTACCTCTCTTTACTTTCCAATCTCAATTTCTGATTTCATCAAGGACCCCCCCAAGGCCAGCTCTAAAGCTCTCAACACTTAGATTTTTTTTTTCTATGTTGGCCAGATTTGCTTTTGTGAACACAGTTGAGTGGGCTTGTGGAGTGAGTTCTTCATTGTGGTGATGATTTTGGTACATGTTTAGAAGACCCAGTTGAGATTTCTGCAATTTGGGTTGATGGGTCTCACTGGGGGGCTTGTCAGGAGTGTCTTCTCAAGAAATCGCTCTGTCGGTTCTTATGATAGCAAGGTGAGCCATTGAAGATTGTTTCAGCTACCCTTTTTGTTACAAGTGATGAAATTGTGTTTTTTGGTGTTCATATCATGTTTTAATGATCAATGAATATATATATATTTGTTTGCTTTGATGGGATTTTTTTAGGTCAGCAAGGTGAGCCATTGAAGATTATTTCAACTACCCTTTTTGTTATAAGAGATTACTTGTGTTTTTTTAGGTGTTTATGTCATGTTTTAATGATCTTATATGATGATTTGGTGACAATTGAACAAATATTTGTCACTAATTTGTGAAGTTTGTGTTAGAATTCAGTTTGGACGTTTGCTTTGATGGGTTTTTTGGTTAGCAAGGTGAGCCATTGAGGATTATTTCAATTACCTTTTTTGTTGCAAGAGATTATTTGCGTTTTTTTAGGTGTTTATGTCATGTTTTAATGATCTCATATCATGATTTAGCGACAATGAACAAGTATTTGTCAGTAATTTGTGAAGTTTGTGTTAGAATTCAGTTTGGATGTTTTGCTTTGATGGGGCTTTTGGTTAGCAAGGTGAGCCGTTGAAGATTATTCCAATTACCCTTTTTGTTGTGAGAGATTATTTGTGTTTTTTTAGGTGTTTATGTCATGTTTTTAATGATCTCATATGATGATTTAGTGACAATGAACAAGTATTTGTCACTAATTGATAACTTTATAGGTGAGGAGTCATGGGGTGGACAAGAAAAGATGGAGGAGTTCTGTCAGGTCATATCTGTGTGGAGAGGAATTTAATTCAGTCCTTGCTGAAGAGGATTCTGCTTCTATTAAGAGTTCTGAGGCCACCGTCACACAACCTGTAATGGATGAGTTGGACTACGAAATCGTCGAAAGTGGAGAGACGGAATTGATGACAAATGAATACCAGAATTCACACATTGTGCCCTTCATTGAAGAGAATGCTGCCACTGTAATCCAATCGGCCTTCCGTCGCTTTTTGGTTTGTTCACATTCTATCTTTTCATTAAATTCAAGATCTGTGGAAAGAGAAAAGATAGCTAGACATCAAATTTACTAACTGATCCATGGCGATGCATTAGGATCGGCAATTTTCATTTTTATATATTCTCTTCTTTTTTTTGAATTGAATGTTGGTTTGTTTGTTTAATTTTCTTGTTGAGATTTTAGGCTAGGCGTCGAGATGGAGGGGTTGAAGAAAAGGGTGAAATGGAGAACACCGAAGGTCAGGAAAGTCCAGGTCGGTCATCCATTGGCACGTCGATTGAAGTTCAAACGGCAGGATCACTGGAAAGGCTAACCATTGATGAAAGGGTAGCTCAGCAGCGACTGCATATGAAAGTGCGAACTCAGATGCCGAAGCTGAAGGTAAGATGATGCTGAACACTGTTAAAACATACAATATTTTTGTTCTTTGCTTGCTATATATGGTGATGAACCCTCTTTAAGAGTGTCAAGAAGAGATGGTAGACTATTCATTGAAACTGAATTACATAAATAAATACTAGGTAAAGTCATTTTAAACCTTGCAATTGGTGGTATAGAAAATAATCATGTACGAGTCACGATATTATGCAGGAAGACTGGGATGACAGCACCGTAAGTAGCAATGTCTCAAAACTGAGGATTCAGAACAGACTGGAAGCAAGCACGAGACGGGAGAGGGCTCTTGCTTACGCCTTCTCTCAACAGGTATGACTTCAAGCATGTATGAAATGAGTGGAGAAAGAATGTTTCGATTTCAAAGTAACTTTTGCTTCTTCTGATATGTCAATAGCTGCGGATTTGTTCGAAGAAGAAGCAAAAAGAATTGGGCATGTCTGAATCTAACATGAGCTGGACTTGGCTAGAAAGATGGATGGCCACTCGACAATCAGAAACTCTCTCAGCTGAAGATCCTATTACTAAGCAACTCGAGCAGATTTCAAACGATGGAAGGTTTGTGCTGGCTAAGAAAAAATTCGATGTAGCCGCGGAAGAAAAAGAAAGTTGTGGCTCTAATGAGATTCCACCAGGGGTTGATTATCTTGTTATAAATCATCTGGTTGAAGATGATGATTATAAACCTGTGAAGAACAGACTTAGGGGCAGAAGAACTGTATCACGACGAAAAACTGTCCCTAGCAACCTATATCCAACACAATCGACAAAGGTTGGACCTCTGCGTACGTAACTCTATCTCATATTTCTTTCACTACTTAAGATTTAACATGGCAAAATGATGAGCTTTTTATTTTTAGCTGAGTTTGTCGTCTTGAATGAATCACTTGCGCGAGTTCTTATTTACTTTAGAGAAATGAAGATCACAATCAGCTCTATGTTGCACTATTAGGTTCATTGTTAGGTGTTTATGCTTCATTGCAGATATTCTATGATATGTAACTTGTCCTATATTTGAAGGCCCTTCTTTCGGATGAAATGCTGATTGGTGGAGTCGGTCGACAACTAAAATGCATGAATATAATGCTGATAAATTGGTAGATTATGCTTGACGACGGAGACCTGGCTCTGAACTCGTCAAGCGAGAATCCTATGTCCTTGCATTTAGGATTTCAGTTCTTCACATGATATTTCTACTCCTGATCCTTTAATCTATTGTATCTGCATTGGCACAGGTGAGCCAGAAAGATTCCACAAAGGAAGCTGAAAGTAATAAAAAGCACAAGCAAATGAAGCAGGCGAGCAGCGTCGGAGAAGCTAAACAGAAGGAATTATCGTCTCAAGCCGCATCGGCTCCTCAACCGCAGCAATAGTTCCACAGCTTTGGATCTGCCGAGTAAAAAGCCATGCTCCTTTTTCCACTACAGAAATTCTCTAATAGGATGGCTTTTAAGTTCTAAATAATGTCATAGTGTTTTCTGCAAGGAAAGACACTTCAACATGTCTTGTAAAACATTATTTATGAAATGAGACTGAATTACTCTAATTTGAGTTTTAGCTGTGATTGACAGTTAACTGCCTCTATAAATTTGTAAGGTAAAACCCATCATTTGGTCCCAACTTTGCAAAGATATACATTTGGTCATTCTACTATTTAAAGTAACAAAAGTGTCACGTGGCTAGCATAGAAGAGTAAAGCGGTTTATATTATTGAACTGGACAGTTCACTTCAACAACAAAAAAAATATCGATTTCTCCAAAAGCATACAAAACTCTAAATTCAGAGATTAAAAACGTAAAAAACTCAAAAGTTCAAAGATATTGAAGATGTGTGGATCGAAAGTTAGCCCCACATAGATTAAATGAAATCTCGAAATGAAATATATAAATTATTAACTTCTCCCAATTAGTACAGAGGTCTTTTGAGATAAAACCTCACACTTAAGAGTTGAAGGTAGGGACAGTATTGGTGTTGGCGGAGATTCACGGGCTCACGCACGCATATGCGTGCGCCATGAAAACTTTACATGGTATCAGAGCCACCAATGGTTGTGGATCAAAAATTAGTCCCACATCGATTAAATGAAACTTCGAAATGAAGTACATAAGTGATTAACTTCTCTCAACTAGTACTGAGGCCCCCAATGAAAGTTAAGCGACCAAATATACACTAAATGAAAGTTCAGAATCCGAAAGCATAAAAAACTAATAGTTCAAGGACACAAAAGATATGTTTCACCAAATTATAAAGATAGACAATAACTTCCATTTGAAATTAATAAATATCATTGATCTATTGCCAATTTGCCATAGTACATAGGTGCATTTTCTTTGGTAAATATACAACAATTAAAAAACACTCAACAATACTACCATAATCAGCTAATGAATCTGATCTTTTGAGCATGTCCTTGAACAAATCTTATAAACAAATAACAAATCCCCTAATAATTTAATTGGGCAAGATCTCAATCATTTCCACATCCTTCCCAGCTTTGCCACCAGCATCATGTTACTTATTCTTCCCATCCTTCTTCAACAAACAAGCTAGAAAATGCAATTGAAGTAATCAACAATCATCAGGCCACAAGCAACAAGCTCTTAATGTTCTCATTTGAAATAGATGAACTGGGTAGGAATGGACGCGGTCTTAGCGATGAACTTTTTTCGCTGTTAGCGACCATGGCAAGGATTACCATGTAAAAAAAGCTTTCTACTGTCTTCATCCTTCTCAAACATCCTCCTTAGTCTGCACGATTGTTCGGTTATCAGTTTATACGTAGACGGGTGCTCCCACGCTACAAGAGAAAATTGGTCTCCATATCCATTCATTCCTTCAACAAGTAACTGCCAAATCAAAGCCCCGGCTCCAGACTGCCTCTTCGATGCCGACTCGTAAATTTTATCATAAATAGTCTTCAATAAGATATCTCTGTCGTACATCCCTTGTTTCTTCACATTCAAAGAAGAGCCGAACTCTGTGAAGAGCACAGGTTTCTTAAGCAGGCGATCGCCGTCCATGACATGAGAATCCACCCAGAGTGAGAGATACTTGGCCTTCTCTTCCAAATCTGCATGAGGGATCCTACATAATGAAATGCTACTAGTGAGAAAACCTACTGGGACTCAAAATCATGATATATTAAGATGAACAATTCCATAGTTTCAGAACCCGCGTCGAAAGCTAGTCGATTAACATTCCTGATTAGTCCATTAGTTTCATGATCAACTGCCTCGTTTAATTAAGCCCCTCCAAATTTTTGGTAGGAACTTTAGTAATCTTAATGCAATGAAGGTGTGGACTGAACTAATCAATTTAAGACTTCTCAACATGATGAGTACACTCACCAGCTATCTGGATATGCGTGAACTGAAGCAAAATCAATATTGTCAATCGCCGAGTTTTGTATGAAATCTGATCCAAGCGATGCTGCCCACTGCCCAGGATTCACGGTAGCTCTTTCAGTTGTTTTTAGTCCGTAGAACCCTTCGAGTCCCACAGTCACAAGGTGTTTCTGGTCCAAACTCTTAATAAAACTGGCCATTTCTGAGATCCAAGCCTAATTATTAAAATAGAAGCTTATAAGAGGCAAACTTTGCAGTTTAGGAAATAGTTAACAGAAAAAGATTTTGCGACGGATGCTTCATTGCGCTTGTGTGATGCATTCTTAATTACGAGATGATGAATGAGAATGACACCTAAAGCAAAGCCAATATATAAATCTATGAAGCACAGTGGTGCACATGAATGATTTTTTTTTTTTTTTTCGGTATACGGCATGCACATGAATGATTACAACATTTCCTACACTGAGAACTAATCTGGTTCGCGGTAGGATCATATCTAACTTTTCATTTTCACATGATTCTTTGAAAGAAGATCTAATAATATGAAAGTGCAAGTTCTCCAATGTGATAAGTTATTAATCCGGTAAATGCGGTTATAAGTATGAGCCTTATAACATTGTTATATCCCACCTACTTACTGGTTACCTACGCAACAGTTTCAGTTGGACAAGTGATCTCCTAATACAATACATCAACAAACAACAAAGATGGAGATGGTTCAAAAATTATTTTCACCTGAAGAATAGGACCGGACGAACTGGATACACAACGAGGCTCATTCATGAGTTCCCAAGCAAATATAGCTGGCTCCTCGGAATATCTGATCCCACTTATAGAGTTCTTTCTTGTCAAAATAGCCTACAATTCACGGCATAACGAACCATAAGAAAGACATTAAAGAGCAGGAAATTTATAGATGTGGCCCATCAACACATGACTACTTAATCATCCTATGAATATTCATTTTTTTTACAAGACAAGAAAATAAGCAAACTGTTGTAATGTCAAGCAATTAAGAATGCTATATATGAAGTAGAGGACACACCTTAATATAGTTCTTATAATATCCTTTTATGGTAGGATGTGAGAAAAAAGAATCATCCGATAATGTTACATTGGCGCCAGCAATTTGCGCCCACTTCACATACTGACTTTTTCCACCAAAAGCATTAAGGTTATTCACTAGACTAAGAATCAACCTTATCTGATGCTTCCTCGCTTCAACAATTACATAATCCAAGCCCTGAAAGCAAACAATCACGAGAAATCAACCATCACCGACATAAAGGTTACAACGATATGACGCTATGCATCAGTTAAAACTCATAAAGGTGTCATTGATGTTAAGTGAAAAGCCTTCACAACGTCCCGATGAAGAAAAAAGAAAATAAAACAAGGGCAAAAAAAATAAAAATTCCACTTGGACTGTCATGAAATATATTACAGTCCATTCACATACCAGAAATCTCACAGCATCACCTCAGTTTTCACTGGGAAAATGAGATTACCCATTCAAATAGAAATAAATTTCTTCACATCGCCCATTTCGTCGCCTAACACGACAACAATAATAACATAGCCTCAATCCCAAATTAATCCGGATCGATTACATAGATCAAACTCTTCCACTGTGTTTGGTTTAATTCATTTGATGACGTGCTTTCAAAATCCAATTAATCTTTCCTAATCAATCCTTCAAATATCACAAGTTATCTTAGATCTACCCCTATATCTTGAATTTCATCAATTTCTATTACGTTGAGTTTTCTAACTGGGCATTGGCATATCAGCTTTGGACGTGTCCAAACCACCACAACCACCCTTCCCTAATCTTTGCGCTGACTGGTACTGCTATTACTAATATCTCGTTGAAAATCCTGGCTGCCCATCCTTATTTTTGTCCAATCAATTGAAGCACTTCAGAAATATTGAGTCCTGCATTTGTATTAATACCTTACAAGATCCACTAAGCTAAGGTCTCATCCCAAATGCAGTTCTAGGCTTCTAGCTGTGCCATCCAAATCACAAATTTTGCAATTCTACTTCGGCATCTACCTAATCACCAAATTGCAAACAACAATGCTTTAATCCCAAATTAGTTAAGATCGGCGACACGGATCAAACCCTTCCACTCCACTCAATTCAATACCTAAGAAGACGTGCTTTCAAAATCGTTCAAATCCTTTCTAATCGTACATCCCAAGTAATCTTAAGCCTAGCCTACAGCATCGAATTTCTTCGGTTTCTATTGGGTCGAGTTCTCCAATTGCAAGGAAGCTACAAAATCAAAACTCCCATGAAATTCCACATACCCATGAAACAAAAATCACTAATTCACACATCAATCAAATAAAGATTCAACCAAAAGATCAGACATTTCAAAAGCCAAACCTTAAAGACTCTCTCATCAAACACACCAGGAGAGATCTGAAGTGCATTGGGGCCATCCCCATCACTGAAAGCCCAAGTCCTGCAAACACCCATACCCATCTCACCCCCTCTCCTCAGCATCTCAGACACCCTTTTTCTTGAAGAATCCCACACACTCTCCTCCATCAACCAATATGAATTCCACCCATTAACATACACCACAGACTCCTCCCCCCCTTCACTCCTCATCACAAACTGGGTTGAGTTCACCCCCACAAAGCCCATCTTGGGCAACCATACAATCTGGAATCCAAGCTTGTCACCAAAGTTTAAGTAGAAAAAAAGGAGTATAGAGAGGATGCCCAGAAGTGGGTAGAGCTTCCTTTCTCTGCAAACTGGGTCCATTGGATTAGAGGGTCTGAAAAATGAGGGACCTTTAATGGGGAGTGTGCATTGTTGTGCAGTGCATCACCATTTTTTGACTGTATCAGGCTTGAGATGATGAGATCTTTGTTGCAGTGGAGACAAGACAAGTCAAGTGAGTGATGAAGATGTTGTCAATGGTGGCGGTCCTTGGAGGGTTGTTTGTGGTTGATGGTGTGTTGTTGTTTCACCGACGCATCAGATTCAACGTTTGGACTCGGCTGTACAACTCACTCAACTCGGTATACAACATCAACAACAACAACGATAACAACATAGTCTAACGACGGATCAAACTTTTCTATTGTACTCGATTTAGTGGAGTTGAATCATTAACAATGAACTTTTCAAATCATTCAAATCTCTCTTAATTAATCATCCTAAATTAACTCGGTTTACTTCTAACTTATCTCATTTCTTTAATTTTTATTTAATCAAGTTTTTTAGTGAAACATTTGTAAGCCGTGTTTTTAGAGGTGATCAAATCATGTAACCGTATTTTTTTAAAATTTTGCATAATACTCTAACTTGTCTTTGAATTTTTATAATTCTCAACAATAATAATAATAAAAACTTTAATCTCAAATTAGTCGAAGTTGATTGTATGAACAAAATTAATTTTTCGTTGAGCTCGTTTTAGTGGAATTGATGGTGTTAATGTAGTTTGTAACGTGCTTGTAAACTATTTAAATCTTTTTTAATCTATGCACCAATTTATTTTTTTCTTTTTGTTTTTTAAGCTGCTGCATCCCAATTTATTTTGATTAACTTAATTTATCATTTCTATGTTTACATATTAATCTACATTAATTAGCCCAGAATGTCTCAACTTTGTTTTTGTCTTTTGATAGGTAAACTAAAGTGATTCAAAGAAACGTAAAGTACGCTAATTGACACAAATATTAAAAAAAGGGTTATTGTGATAGTTTGAATATTACCAAAGATGGTCTACAATGCTAAAAAAACTCGACTAGATATAAACTAAAAAAATTTGACAATGTAAAAGTACACTAAAGCTAATATAAAACACATTAATTATGAGGGGTTTAAATGATTTGGAAAAGCACCATTAATTACATTTTGTCGAGCGCAATAAAAGATTTTGATACAACAACAACAACAACAACAACATAGCCTCAATTTCAAATTAATTGGGGTAGGTTACATGAATCAAACTCTTTCATTGTGATCAATTAAGTGTAATTGATGGTAAGCTTTTCAGGCCATTCAAATCCCTCCTAATTAAATCGTATATGTGTTTGATCCATTTCATGAAGAGTGACAAATGTTTTATGCTAAAAGTCAACCTATCGCAATCCTCCTCCATTTTCTAGCCTCCTCCCCATTTCAAGGTAGGTGTATGAAAAAATGGGTTTGAGTCGCGCCTCAGACACAGGACATTTACGCGGGGTCGATACATTAAAAATAGGTTCAAAATCAAGTAGGCTTAAGACAGATTTTCAAATCTTTTATCAATGTCGGACAGTATGAGATCGGACTATGTAATGCACATAATATTCTACATAAGTGGAGTTGAAGATTTTGATCTATGTAGTCAGACTCATATTAATTTTGAGATTAATTTTGGATTGATTTTTTGTTGTTGTTGTTGTTCCAACGCTAACTAAATACCGACTAACCCCACACTCGAGTACTATCAAGATCTATATAGAGGCGGCTCCCATGATTAATCCATGCTCGACTACTGTTAGGCTCCATTTAGCAGTTGGCTAATAGCCCTCCCAATCTAATTTTTTTTTTCATCAATCAATTTAAAGGAGGAACCGAATCCCTTATCACTTCGAACGACTACTTCAAGCCACATGTACTTTTAACTTTACTCACATCCACTCAAACACCACAATCCAACGGCCCAGATCTTCCCCCTCACTTCCGTGCCGACTCTTCTCACCTCTCCCAACTCTCAATCTCATCTTTATCTCCATCAATCCCCAAATCCCCCAAATTAGGGTTTCCGAATCCTCCCCAAATTCCCCAAATTAGGGTTCCCGAATCCTCTCCAAACCCCCAATCATGCCGAAGAACAAGGGAAAGGGAGGCAAGAACCGAAAGCGAGGCAAGAACGAAGCCGACGACGAGAAGCGCGAGCTGGTGTTCAAGGAGGACGGGCAGGAGTACGCGCAGGTGCTCAGGATGCTCGGAAATGGCCGATGCGAGGCGACGTGCATCGACGGGACCAAGCGCCTCTGTCACATCCGCGGGAAGATGCACAAGAAGGTCTGGATCGCGGCGGGGGACATAATTCTCGTCGGATTGAGGGACTACCAGGACGACAAGGCCGACGTGATCCTGAAATACATGCCGGACGAGGCGCGGCTGCTCAAGGCGTACGGGGAGCTGCCGGAGAGTACGCGGTTGAACGAGGGGATCGCCGGCGGGTTGGATGAGGAGGATGATGGTGCTGGGGACGATTACATCGAGTTCGAAGACGAGGACATCGATAAGATATGAGGTTTGTTGGTTTCGGTTTCGATTTCGATTTCGCGGTATGAGAATTGGATTTAGTTTGTCTGTGATAGTTGAAAGATTGCGCCTTTCATGTGAGAATTGGGTTTACTTGTGTTGTGATAGCGAAAAGATTGCAACTTTGATGATCGCGTATGGTAAATAAGGGTTTACTTGGAAAAATTGCACCTTTGATCATGCTCTATGATGCAGTTTTACTGAATGAATGAATTGTTACTGCTTTTGATGTTGGTTTGTTTGTTTGATTTAGTTGTTTCGATTTCGGGGTATAAGAATTGGATTTAATCGTGCTGTGATAGTGGAAAGATTGCGCCTTTGGTGATGTATGGTAAACAAGGGTTTGCTTGGAAAGACAACACCTTTGATCATGCTATGTGATGTTAGGTAATTGAAAGAATGAGTTTTACTGAATGAATGAATTGTTATTTGTTAGTGGTATTGATGTTTGTTGGTTTGTTCGTTTGATTGAGCTGTTTCAATTTCGTGGTATGAGAATTGGATTTAGTGGTGATTGTGGAAAGATGAGCCTTCGATGATGTATGGTAAATAAAGGTTTACTTGGAAAGGTAGCACCTCTGATCATATGGTAATTGAAAGAATGAGTTTTACTGAATGAATTAATATTATTGCTTTTGATGTTGGTTTGTTTGTTTGATTGAGGTGTTTCAATTTCGTAGTACAAGAATTGGATTTAGTTGCGCTGTGATAGAGGAAAGATTGCGCCTTTGATGATGTATGACAAATAAGGGTTTTTACTTGGAATGATTACACCTTTGATCATGATATATGATGTTAGGTAATTGAAAGAATGAGTTTTACTGAATGAAATGGATGAGTTGTTAGTGGTGTTGATGTTGGTTTGTTTGATTGGGTTGTTTCGATTCATGATACGAGAATTGGATTTAGTGGTGATCATGGAAAGGTCACGATTTCGATGATGTGTGGTAAATAAGGGTTTTTACTTGGAAAGATTACACCTTGATCATGCTATATGATGTAGTTTTACTGAATGAATGAATTATTGTTGCTTTTGATGTAGGTTTGTTTGTTTGATTGAACAGTTTTGGTTTTGTGGTAGGGGAGTTGGATTTACTTGACCTAGAATAGTGGAAAGATTGCACCTTCAATGTATGGTAAATATACAACAAGAAAGCATCGGTTCCAAATTAGTTGGGGTTGGCTAAGTGGATCAAACTCTTTCATTCCGCTTGATTTAGTGCAATTGATGATGTCCTTTCCAAATCCTTTAAATGCTTCGTAATTAATGCGTCACAACTTAGCTTTGGTCTACCCCCTACTTCGTCGAATTGCTTCAGTTTCTATGTGAAACTGAAGGAATGAGTTTTACTGAATGAATGAATTATTAGATTTTGATGTTAGTTTGTTTGATTGATTGGGCTGTTTCGATTTCGTGATATGAGAATTGGATTTAGTTGTGCTGTGATGGTGGAAAGACTAAGACTGCACCTTGATCATGTATGGTAAATAAGGGTTTACTTTGAAAGATTACACCTTTGATCATGTTATATGATATAAGGTGGTAGGTACTTGGAAAGATTAGTGAATGAATGGATGAATTATTACTGCTTTTGATTTTCTCACTTTGTATGATTTAGGATTGATGCGATTCTGGTTTATTTTCTCCAGATTAGAATGAAAGGGTGTTCTTTATTTGCCTTGTATTAGTGCATGCTAGAAATATTAAACCTTTGATGGAGCTGTTTCGATTATGAGATTTGGATTTACTCGTGTATACGCCGTATAGTAAATAAGGGTTTTTAATGCTACAAGGTAATAGGTAACTGAAGGAATGAATTTTTGGTGGTTTTGATGTTCTGGGTTTCTGTGATTTAGTAATCTGTTTTGTTTTTGCTGGGTAAGATTAAAAGGGGCTTCTCTATTTGCCCTGTGATTGTGAAGTTTGTATGGGAAGGTGATAGGTTTGATGGATGTGAATAAGTGTGTTCATTGATAGAATTCAACTGATGAGAGTGCTTTGGTTTTCTAAATATAATTAAGATGTTGAAAGGAAGCGTTTGATTCATGCAGCGGACCTCGACATATTTGGGATTGAGACTTTATTATTTCTCATGTACAGTTTATGTGTACAAGTTTATCTATATAGGGTGTTTTTTGAGTCTCCGGTAAGAACAGATGGATAGGTTACTGGTATTAGAGAGAGCTGTTCCCATTGATTTTACTGGAATTATGTAGGGTTTTCATTGCCACTCAGTTGTTAGTGATTTGTGGTTCATGAGGAAGAGATTTTACTGCTGCTCTTGTTGATTTTTGTGAAGATTGATTGAGATTGAGTAGTGTCTATGGCCCTTCTTCTAATGGTGTTCAATTTTATGCTAGTGGCACTTTTAGTAGGAACCGTCTTGTGGGTTTTCTTATGGACCCTGCAAGGTAACCCAAATAGGATGCGCACTTGTGTGTGTCCTTTCGATGTGCCTTGAGATATGTACACACACACATGTAAGTGAAAATCAAGGGACATGTCATAGCCTCGTGTGACATCCTATTGGGGTTACGCTAGCATTTTCCTTTTCTTATTGCGGATTAGTTTTTGATACATATTTCCTTCGTCGAGGATCTTGAAAATGGGATCTTTCGTTGAGAGGAATGATGTTTTTTAATTTTTTTGAACTCAAAGTTTAAAAGACTAATTACAAGCTCAGGGAAGAGTAACTCATGTTCTTCAAGAAATATTTTTGTTCTATTTACAAGTTCACGGAGGCAATTTCGTTTTTACCATTCTAATTACAATTTCACGAAGAACAATCGTAAGTGCAATAGATAGAACTAAATAGTCATAATAGCCTATTGAACTAAGGTGGGTGCTAGTAAACCACAATGGACTTGCATGACTACAAAAATCTAACAATTCTGAGACTAAAATTTTGTTATACGCGTGAACAGTCATGGTAGACTTATCAAACTTAGTGGGGGTTAGTTAACCAATAAAGACTTGTATAACTCCTAAAGTGCAATAAACATAACTGAATAATCATAGTAAATATATCAAATTGCAGACCTGCTTTGTTGCAACAACTTAATACTTACTATATACATAGGTGTGTAAGTAATTAATCTCATAATTTAATACAAACTTTATTGTAGTAACTTGATTATACACTTCTTAATACCTACTATAATACAATAATACACCACACTCAAAAACTTATAAAGCGCCATCAAAAATTCAAACACTAGAGTCAAGTTGTCGTTATTTTTTAACTAGTGATTTGATTTTAAGTCTTAAGAACGAACCCATGAGCTTTTCCAACTATTAAACGATGCGCAACTTGGAGGTACTTCACTTTATACGATGTTTTATACGATGTAGCGGGTCGAGATAAATTCAGAGTATCGAATAAATCAGACGCCACGTAGGAACCTCTCCATGCACCTGAAGCCCAACTTCTCGGCACAAAACCGCTCCATCTCCAACCCCCCGCCCCACTCCCTAACAGCATCCTCTTCAATCCCCCTAACAATCTCATCCCAATTCCAATCCCAATCCCACCCTCCGATCGTCCTCGACTCCGCCACCACTCCATCCAACACCTCCTGAATCCCCACGATCCGACGGCTCACGCCCCTCCTCATCTCCCGCACCGTCGGATCCACCCCGGGCACCGCGTCCAGCCTCAGCAGCAGACCCATCAAGGCCTCGCTCATCCGGACCCTCTCCTTCTCGTCCTTCCTCACCAGATCCACCGTTTCCTGCCGTTGGATCAGGCTTTCCAGTCGCCCCGCCTCGCATCGACGGCTGTGATTGTGCGGACCAGGGCGCGGATTCTGTGCGACCGGTAGGCGGATTGGATCTTGGTCGCCGCTGCATCGGACGGTGGTGGGGGCTTCTTGGAGGCGGGGGACGTGATGGGGATTTGGATGGTTGTTTTTGGGGTAGTTTGGTCATTTCGGAGAGTGGATTTCTTCATTGTTGTGGAGAAGACGAGCGAGTCAGTGAGAGAGTGAGTGAACGGTCTCGTAGTCATCATCATTTATGCTATGTGATGATGCTACTGTTTCCACAGTGTGCCACGTGTCTGGCCTTTTCGACAACGACGGAGGCTTCGGTGTTGGCAATATAGTGTCCGACAAATTTGACACAGACCGCTTGTCGAATTTAAAATTGGAAGGGTTTTGGAAGGTTTTGGAATAAGAACTTAAGTTTTAAGATTGCGATAAAATGAGATAGTTGGACAATTCGAATTTTAAGCAAAATAGATATAGATAAGTTAATTTTGTTTGAATTTAAAATACAAAGACCTTTATTGAATTTAAAATCGGATTGGCTATAAATATAGCCTTGAATATTTGAAGAGGCTTTTGAAATAAGAACTTAATTTTTAAGATGGGATAAAATTAGACAATTAAACAATTCAAATTTTAAGCAAAATGGATATGAAGAAGTTAATTTTGTTCGAATTTAAAATGCAACAATTAAACAACTCGAATTTTAAGTGAAATGGATATGAACAAGTTAATTTTGTTCGAATTTAAAATGCAATCTGAATTTTAAGCAAAACGGGTATGGACAAGTTAATTTTGTTTGAATTTAAAATCAGGCTAGATTCGAACAATGAACATACTTTTTTATAGTAGTTGTCCATACTCGGATTAGTTCGGACCCAAAGTTTTGCTAACCCGACTAAGAATTTAAGGGCTCCAGTTGTGGTCCGAATGAATTTAAATGATTCAATGATCTAGACGATCTTGATATACTAGGAACTTGAAACCAGGACTGTGTGTCTAACCTACACAATCCTGAGTGATCTTAACATATCATGGAATCGAACTTAGGATCGTGTGCATAAATATACGATCCGCATTCGCCTTTATTGTTAGGTCATGAGCTTGTGGAACGCAACTTTTGGATTAAAAACTACATTATTTCATTGTTGTACTTTAAAAGAAACAAGACCTACACACGCCCTCACTAAAAAACTCATGTCTTAATAGAACTTGAAAAAATTAACAAGGTAAAATAGGCCAAAGCTAGTTTTGAATGTCTTAATTAGAAAAGATTTAAATGATTTAAAAGCTCATCATCACTCGCTTTAAATCAAAGATAGTAAGAGTTCGATCCATGTATACATTTCAAACTAATTTAGGTTGAAGCTAGCTTGTTTTTGTGGTTATATATAAACTATTTTATAATCATGTGTTGTTGTGTGCTGATTTACTCATGTTACACCATACATTCTAACGTGGAGACTAATTAAGATGTGTATCTTGCTCTTTGTGCTGGATAAATTCTTAAAATTTAATGGTGAACATTTGAGCTTCTCGACGAAGAACAACAAATCCCAAATCTCAAATTAATTTAGTTGAAGTCGACCTACATGAATCAAACTTTTCAGTTAGAAAATAAACACAATTTTTTTAATCAATAAATAATTTTCTTCAAATGTAGAGCTAAATATTGTGATGGGGTTTATCAATATTATTATACATAAAATATGCTAATTACTGAATTCTAATATATCACTAGAGAAATTATGCATGTAAATAACTATATAGCTTTTATACTATGAAAGAGAGGAGGACAATATGTGCTGCTTCTTCAAGGTAGAGCTGGAACCACCTTCCCTGAACACTTCCCAAACCCAATCTTGTAGCCATTTCCCTGCAATTTGATTCAAGATTAACTAACATATCGAGGCGGTTTCGCCAATAAATGAAAAATCAAATTAATAACATATGCGAAAAGGCGCCGAAATACACATGAAAAGATGAAATTCAAAAATGGCAAATTATCAATAAGTATTTCATGTTAGTGCAGAAAATAAAGGAAGATATGAAAATTTTGTGGAAACTAACCTTGCAAAAACCAGTGAAAACTACTTCATCTCCATCTTCCAAGAATTTCCGAGTCGAATTATTATTTAGAGAGATTGGTTTCTGTCCATTCAATGTCAATTCCAGCAAGCATCCCAAAGACTCCGGCACCTGAAAGGATAATCAAGTATTGAAACAACTTTCATGATAAAACCCAAAAAGTGTAGCAAAAACAAAAATTGAACTCCATGTACTGGAAAATTTGAAAACTCACAGGGCCGCTGATGGTCCCGGTTCCGAGAAGATCTCCAGGCCTCAAGTTGCACCCGTTGATTGTATGGTGAGCCAATTGTTGTGACAATGTCCAGTATCTAATCCACAAAAGGTTTCGAAGGTACTAATTAAAATGTCATTCAATCAAAAAAATTAAAAAAATGCAACCAAAAAATATTAGTCGCCTTGGGAGACAACTAATGGATTTTATGTTGTAGGTTTTTATTCGAAAATCCAAATTTCTTATGACAGCTATAGTATCATAGTAATTGACCCCAACTAATTTAGGATTGAAGCTTATGACAGTTGTAGTTGGTTGCACATCGCAAAATAGGCCATTTGAGTTACTAGTTTTAGCACTCAAGATATTGACAAGGACCAGTCCAAGGACAATAAAGTTCTGCCACCATGGTTTAAAGCAAAAAAATAGAACTGTGTTTTCAATTCAAAATTCCTTACAGATGCTTTAAGTTGCTCCTGGTGACGACTGACGATTGCTCCTCTCCCGCGGGTTTGATTGCAACCTTGAATGACAAGAGGCAACATGATTAATTCAGATATAGTCTCATGTTTCATGTTAGATGGCGAATTTAGGATCAAAAGATGAGACTACTTTCAACATAACTAAAAAATAAAACCACAACAAATCAAATAAAAGTAAAGAAGGGGACATTGTATTCTACCTCGAGAGAAATGTCATAGTTCTTAGATTTCTTTTCGGTCAGATATGGCAATGGGCGAGGATCCTGAAAATCAAAGAGTACCGATAATTTTCGAAGGACGAGAATATAATCTATGCAAGAAAACAAAAAAAATGGGGGCTTCGGATTTAGAAAAGTTTTAAGATGTGAACCTACCTGATTAGGAGCATCACAAGCAAATTCTTCTAGAGCTTCTAATGTCACAATCCAAGGAGAAATTGTGGTACCTGTAAATATCCAAGACGGGATACATGAAAAGCCTACTCGGACATGTAATCAATACGCATAAACACAACTTCAAAAAGGGAGATGGATGGCTCACCAAAATTTTTCCCGAGAAAAGGTCCGAGCGGCATAATTCCCAAAATTGAACATCCCTAGCTGTTAAGAACAAATATTATAATGATGCTTTCGGAACAAAACATTACGACAAATTTTCAGTTGCAGAAAAAATTAAGTACCACTCCAATCATTCATCAGCACAAGTCCAAAGATATGATTTTCTGCCTCATTCACATCCACTGGCTTTCCTGGTTCATTTCCGGGACCGACAACAGCAGCCTAGGAACATGGTAGGAATTCACATAAGAAAATGAACAAAATGACCATACTCATTAATCAACCAGTTAATAACTTTATATGATCATACATGCATTTACATAAATGTAAGAAAGAACTAAGAACTGATTGATTGTTATCAACAAAAACACTGACCATTTCTAATTCAAAATCTAGCTTCTGCGTAGGCCCAAAGTGCGGTGGAGAATTACCAACTGGATGACTCTGCCCTCTGAGGGAAGGAAAAGAAAATAATTAGCTTAACTAGCAGTCACCTGACGTGCAGGAACAGCGTTAATTTCTAGATCTAGATTTCCCTGCAGCAGCAGCGTTCACTGACCAGGTCTGAAATTAGCTGGTATAGAGACTCGTGTTATGTTAAACATTGAAGAGCATGCAATTTATGAAATAAAAATAAAATCTACGTACTTTGGTCGAATGATATCACTTCCTGAGATAACCACGGATGACGCTCTTCCATGATATGCAATAGGGAGTTGAAACCTGAAGAGTATGAAAAATACTTTAGCTTCAAGGAGGAAAGCAATTAATCAAAACATGATGAATCGAGTTTTTCATACGAAAGACTAATTGCTAAAACAAATAAGGGAAATGATATGTATGAAGATGTAAAAAAACTGAACCTTTTTTCTTGAATAACATTTTTCGGTTTCTTAGTAGCACTTCCTAAACCAACTCATTAGGTCTCAAATAGAATAATAAACAATCGAATGTCCCCTACAAACTCCTTTTTTTAGTTTTTGAACTGTGCTAACCTTCGTCAACCTAATTGACACGTTTAAATACTATCTTGCTTTGTAACAATGAAAATGATTAACAAAAGGCAGCACTTAGAAGAACGATGCCTAACAGCTAGAGTATTTATAAACAAGTTGACATTTTTGGTCACTAACTAAGCTAATCAGTCGTCAATTAGTGATTTCTATGTTAAAAATGAAGTTCAATATCGCTTTACCAGTTTGGATGAATAGGATTCTCTGGTCGAAACATGAGTCCGCAATTTTTAGCATGATAGAAAGATGAATAGAAGTCAGTGTAGTCGCCTATGACAATAGGAAGAACCATTTCTACACTATTCTGTTTAGACAAAAAAAAAAAAAAGTTAAACCTTTAAAAGAAGAACAAAAACAACACAAATAAACTCATGAAGAGTTATTCATTTCTTACCATTGGCAACAGTGCTTTCTCCCTTAAGCTTGAATTATCTCGTAAAGTTGGCTCATCATCTGCATCGATGATAACTTCATCATTATATTCATCAAGACCACCGATATGTTTGTCATGATAATTCTAAAATCAACCTAAACAGCCATTTTTCTGTTTTCAGCTAAACAAAGCATGCTTCAAATATAGAATGTAAAGGAGTTTGTGATCCAGCATTTTCATTGCCATGGACAAAGGTAATAATGAACAATTGGTAAGAACTGCCGAGAAAGTCTCAAAAATCTTCAAGAAGTTTTTACAGATTAGTTTCTACAGTAAATGGAAACATAAAGCCATTATATTAACCATGCTCAATCGTAAATAACAAGGACATACATGACAACAACTTTTGGATAGTTGCGCGAGCTTCCTTCCATGCAAGTCGTCCCATTCCCACAAACTTGTTGAGAGAAGTCTAGCACAAAAAAGGAAAAAAATAATAATTAACTAAATTAAGATAAACATTTCTACTTCTCCTTTGTCAAGGGGTTAGGCGTCGGATTGACTATCATGAGATTAGTCAATCCAAAGTTAGGAGAGACCAAAATAAAGGCTCGAACAATTATAAAAAAAATGAAAACAAATTAAATTGAAATCAACAGTACCGCTCCACGTCATGGGGTAGGGGCGCCTTACTGACTCTCATAGAATTAGTCGAGCCTAAGTAAGGAGGAACTGGATAAAGGCTCGGCCCACAATTATTAAAATAATAACAGTAATAATGACAAAACTAAAATTAAAATCAACATAATCTAGGTGATTTCCACATTCACAAACAAACTAGTGTATTATATGCGCCTATAACTCTAATCAAACTCATGTTTTTTACACTCAAAAGACTCCCAGATTAATTGGTCTCCACAACTCACACTATCCGCACTAAAGTGTTTGTCCAAGAGTCCCACATCAACCCACATTAGAGTTCCACTCCAATAAAAACTCTAACTTTAACACCAATTCAAACCCCTCCATTAACAATCACACAAAAACCAATCACAACCACAAAAATCAGTACCAACCACAACAAAACCATTGACTGGATAATCCACGTGCATTGACTATGATTGAGGTTTTTTTTTTTTTTTTTAATATCACCATATACAAACTAACTTTGGACACATTTATTAGGAGAGATTTAAATACCAAAGAAAAAATTGAATTTAAATAATTTGGAAATCATGTCATCAATTGCACAAAATCAAGCACAACAGACAAGTTTGATCCATGTAGAGATTGAGACTTTTTTTGTGTTTCTACGAGGCATATGGGGTCAACTGCACCAACTAATCCACACTTATGACCCACACAAGGCCACCCTCCAACTCGACTTAAACTCGAAACTCATAAAAAAAGGATTTAAATAATTTAAAAACCGCACCATCAATTGTATTAAATCTAGCACAATGAAAGAGTTTGGTCCATGTAACCACTAATTTAAGATTTGAGAGCATCTCCAATGGGACCATGGATTGGGTGAAAATGGATCCACCTAGGATACAATCCGCATCCAACCCAAAAAATGTTATCCAATGGACCATGGATTGATAATATCCATCCTATATGACATGAAATCAAAGTGGAGGGTATCTACCACAATATCTACATCAGCATTATTACAACAACAACAACAACAACTTTTAAAATTTTTATTTTTGGATCAAGCTTTTATTAATATTATGAAAATTGAAAATAAAAGCTTTGCAAACCATTCAAATCTTTTAATTAATCGATGTGTTAACTTTGAATCCCTACCTTGTCGAATTTTACCGTTTTATTGAAACAACATTAAGGTGAATGTCTTTTAAAAAAAATTATTTTTTAAACCTCTATTAATATTATAAAAATTGAAAATAAAAGTGTGTAACTCATCGATCCACGATCTAAATCCACATTACCATGCTGGAGGATTTGGATATGTGGGGCCCATGGGCCCTTTCCTTCGTACTCAAATTTTTTTCATCCACGAAACTCTAACTCGAAACCCAAAAGCATGTAAAGTAGTTGGAATAATACCTGTTGAAAGCAATCGGAGTTGGTGAGTATGGGACCATCGAAGAGTCCATGAGAGGCCACCACGGACAGATCCAACACCAGACCCCCAATCGCCACGCCGGGGCGGGGCCCCTCGGCGCAATTGGGGATCCTGAAGACGCCGTAGGGGAGGTTTTGGAGGGGGAAGTGGGAGTCGGCATCAACGTCGACGAACGATGATTTCGTTGCCATTGATGTCGTGTTGTTGCGTTTGGTTTTGCTGTTTTTGATTTGGGAGAGAAGTGTACCGAGAAGTGTAAATCAATATATATAGAGAGAGAGTCAATCAGTAGTTGATCACGTGTAGGATTGGTAGTTGGAATCAACGGTGGGAGTTTGTGGTTGTGTTGGTTTACAACACGTGTCGTGCGTCGAGCGGAGTTGAGAAATGTGACCTTGTTGAAACGAAACACTGGATCACTGGATTCGGATATGTTAAGGGCGGGTACTTGCACCCCATCTTCTTATAATGGCGCCCCCACTTATCCATCGTGTTATGCATATTGAGATGCGCGAACTCGCATCATGAGGTTACATAGATATCTAATTTTGGATGCAAATAGTTCGGGTTAATTCTTAATGCCACATTTGCGTAAAACTTAAAACAAAAAATCGAGATTCAATGTAATGTAGAAGTTTCAAAAAAGACTTTAATATTCTAACTAAAATAGAAGTGATGAGTTCGATTCGCAACAACTACTATATTTCTCATTCGATCTCTGAATTAATGGTAGGAGCGCCCTAGTCATCGAGGAATTATTCGGATTCATCATCAATCCAATCTTAACGGTAGTAGTTCAAATACCATTAATTTTTTTTTTTAAAATTAAATAAAAAATAAAAGCTTTATTAACTCAACACTAACAAACGCGTGTTAGCGTCCCTTATTTTTTTCAAAGGATGCTCGTGCATGCATTCCTATGTATATCACGAGGATGAAGATAAGTGTTTTTTGTTCCTATGTTTTTGAAAAATACAAGATCGAATTTAAAACTAGTTTTATAAGTTCAAAATAATTAGAATAATTTAAGGAAAACAATGATTTTTCATGATTTCGAATCAACAACCAACCAACAATCGGTTGGCCTGAGTAGTGGAAGGTCACGAGTTTGAGTTTATACACATGAAAAAAAAAAATGGGTTGAGAGAAAGTAACGTCCTTTGTATGAGGTGTGACAAATGAGTCGAACGTGGATTAGTCGAAAACTAAAAAACAATCCCCACCCAATGGAAGCTTTACTCTACTGTGCAACCAGAGAAGGTCAAAACTGTCTTATCACAACCCAACCCTTCCCCTTCGGACTTCCACTTCAACTTGAAAGCCAACGCTCCTCTGCAAACCCAAAACAGAACACAAACATGCACACGTCTCTGACACTCACAACCCCATCAATCCAACCCTTCCATCGCCTCTCCAACCACCAATCCAAATACCCATCAAGGGTCTCACCACCTCCCCCAAAAACCCAGCCCACAACAATGGGGAGTCTCTGGTGTTGGCCTACAAGGGCACTGGGGGGTTCTTATCAGCAGTGGGCAGAGCAATAGAGGAAGAGGAGTACAGGAAGGCCAGAGCAGAAGTCACCCGGAAAGGCATCGAATTGGAGGGCTATTCAATTGAGGGGGTGTCAGTTGGAGGGCATGAGACTTGCATTATCTTGCCCAGATTGAACTCTGCTTTTGATATTGGGAGGTGCCCTCCAAGGGCTGTCAACCAGGACTACTTGTTCATCACCCATGCCCATCTTGACCACATTGTAAGGTTTTTTGGGCATGTTTGGGATTTGGGTTTTGGGGTGTGTTTGGTTGGGATTTGGTATTTTGTGAGATGGGTGGTTGTTAATTGATGTTTTGTTGTAGTTTATTTTATTTTATTGTGTGTTGTGGTTGCAATGATTTGGACACCTGCAAAGAGGAATTACAAATGATCCATTAGAATACTTGTCTTAATAGAAATTAAGAAATTCGAGGAGGTAGAGTGGGGTAGACTGAAGTTAACTTGGAACGCATTAAAAGAGATAAATGATTTGGAAAGCTCACCATCAATTGCACTAAATTGAGTACGATGGAAGAGTTTGATCCATGTGCCGAACCAATTAATTTCGGAATGAGGTTATATTGTTTTTGTTGTTGTGTGTGGTATCTGCCACCAACTGCATTGACTAATTCATGCTTTGGCTCTGCAAGGCCCTATATGGGGGTGACCGTCCCAACCTAATTTATTCATTTAGGAGAGCTCGCTTAAGGGGAACCAAGTCCCTCGTTTATGGGCATGTTTGGGATTTGGGTTTTGGGATGGTTTTGTGAGTTTTTGTTATGAGTGACTTGTGGTGGTTGTTGATTAATGTTTTGGTATAGTAAATATTTGCTTTTGTGGTGTTCGTGTTAGCTAATTTAGTTGAAGTTCCCACTTGCGCATTTGTTATGTTGGGTTTTTAGTTATAAAGTTTGTCTTGATCACATTGTAAGCAACTTAATTTAGGTTCTTAGTTGTACATCTTATTAGTGTTTAATCAATTTCTGCTTCTACTCTCCTATGAAGATTGTTCAAAACTCAGTATGTGAATATGCGAATTTAGGTGAACAATATATGGGATTAGGCATGTTTGGTGGGGAATGCACAGTTAAGACTTGGGATAGATGGTTTTATTTTTTGAGAATTTGGTATGAATTGTTACTAATGAAGAAATGGGATTGCCAATGGATGTTGTTGCGTAAAAATAGTCGATATATGTAGTTGAAGATAAAATCCGAAAGGGGTTGTGAAAGAATTTTCTTGGCTTAATACAGGGTGGTCTTCCGATGTATGTAGCTACTCGGGGGCTTTACAGCTTAAAACCTCCAACAATTTTTGTGCCTCCATGCATTAAAGAGGATGTGGAGAAGTTATTCGAGGTTCATAGGTCTATGAGTCAGGTCGAACTGGAGCTCGAGCTGGTTGCACTGGACATAGGTATGTATTTATGTTTGTTCATTGATTATGTTTCTTTATAAAGAGTTATCATGTCTACCATATGTTTTATTTACAATGTTTTATTTAGGGGAAACATATGAACTGAGGAATGACCTTGTCGTACGCCCGTTTAAGACGAATCATGTTATACCCAGTCAGGTATGCCTCATCCGATCAACATAAAATGATAAGAAAAAAATATTAGTTTCTTACTTTCTTGATTTCTTGGCGATTTATTAATCACGGAATTGTGAACTCACAAAATTTTTGACTCCATTTCAGTTTTTTCTTTGCTTTTAGGGCTATGTTTTTTATTCAGTAAGAAAGAAGCTGAAAAAGCAATATGTTCATTTGAAAGGAAAACAAATTGAGAAACTGAAGAAATCAGGTGTTGAGGTTTGTAACTTGGTTCTATTTTGAATAATTGAATCATCTGAATGTGTGTACAAGGGATTGAATGAAATGGTTCTCGAAGCGAGACTGTTATCCTATATTCACTTGACTTCATATGCTTCTTGTTAGATTACAGAAGTCGTATTGTCCCCAGAAGTGGCTTTCACAGGCGATACAACGTCTGATTTCTTGCTTGATCCTCGGTCTGCTGATGCCTTGAGAGCGAAAGTGCTTATTACTGAGGTAACATTGATTCTAGTCCTTAAATTTTAGTTGATCAACCTAGGAATGACATTGCATAATTATATACAAATTAGTCTGTCTAGTAGATCGACTTTCGGAGCAGAAGCTAACAAGTACAAGACCATCGTTTTCGGCTACATGATCTTCATTGCCAAAGTTTTTTAGTTTTAGGGATTTTGTTCTCTTATAATTTTGGTGTTGGACTTTTTACGACTCCTTATTGAGTCCCCGCGTAGGAAATATTGTTGTACGCTGATCATGCTAATATGAATTTGCATTTCTATTCCTCGCACTAATTTATTCCATCAGTGACGAAAAACTCTCTTTTGGCAGGCAACTTTCCTAGATGAAGGCTGCAGCATTGAGCATGCAAGACAACATGGACATACTCATTTATTTGAGGTTTGTAAATCTGTTTTAGCTTGCTCTCAACCCAGTGAAGAACTTGTAATTCTTGTCAAATAGCTATTTAAATCCGCGATCAGGCACTGCAGGCCTCATACGGGGAATGACCCTCCCAAACATGTTTTTTTCATCAACGAGACTCGAACTCGAGATCTCACTTAAGGGGAATCGAGTCCCTTACCACTTGGACTAACTGGTTGTAACTATCAAGTGGTTTTAATTAAAATAATTGTTATTGGAGAAGTTGCTCTAGCTCAACCACAGGGATTGACCTTTGTGAATGGCTTGACCTGTTTTCTTGCTTTTGATGATTGAAGCTTAAGCTTTCTTGTGGTTTTAAACTAGATATCTATGCATTGCAGATAATGGAGCATGCACAGTGGATACGAAACAAAGCGGTTTTACTCACTCATTTCTCGTCGCGGTACAAGATTGAGGTACTCTCATTGGCCTTACCTATCAATGTCTAGCCACTAACATTGCATGCGCTGTTGACCACAACGTGCGTATAGTAGATTCATTTTTCATTCTCTCTCTCACCCCTGCCAGAGTTTTTTCTCTCCATGGCATTGTTCAGGAAATCCGTGAAGCTGTATTGAAGCTTCAACCAAAAGTACCCGCAAAGGTGGTGGCTCTAACAGAAGGCTTCAAATCAAGGTACTCATCATAGTCAGATAGAAGACCAAGATTTTCACTTTATGGTTGCTGCGGAGGGTGATGCGGAGATGTTTGGTAGCGCATTTGTTTCAAGCTTTTTTGGATGGGCCGATGAACATCTCTCAGCATAGCATAGCTACACTTGAGCATTCATACGGCTCGGCGCTAGTAATAAGAAGGATGAATTAACTGACAATCTCGTGAAGCCCTGCAAACACATGAAGAAGAAATCCAAGAAGCGTGGAAGAGTAATGAAGCAATGTATTTGATCATTCAATGGCCTCTTCGAGCATTAGACCTTGCCTGTTCATGTGCTTCTGTTGGAGAAAACAAGACAACTAGTAGAATGTAGACTTGTCATATGTATAACCCAGAAAGCTCAAATTGAAATTGCTGTCTGAGCATCAAGGCTGTTGTTTGTTAAACTTGTAATGCAATTCAAACTGAATGAATGTAGGTGTATAACTTTAAGCATAGACAATTTTTGCAGAACCAGAATAGCTCAATTTTCGACGGCCTAATCGTTTGGTGTGGGATTATTTACCGTACTCGAAGCAGTCAGTTTTTCCGAAAGGATTTGCGCTACGAGACAGGTCGAAAGTAGAGAATACCAATGGTTCATATTCTTATATAATTGTATCGAATACTGTAAAGATGGGAGAATTCTCAATTAGGTGCAGTGCATCAAAAATACAATAGTCATGCACCAAACATTTCATTCATATTAATCAAAGATAACAGTAACACATACATTTACAGTAAGAATTTTATGATGCAACCCCAAAAGAATAGCTGAAAAGATTAGAAAGATTGATCACTTGTCTTTCAAAAAAAAAAAAAAACCAAAATTTAACTAATGCGGCGAAATGATGCAGTAGTGTTTTCATGTTCTTTTGGCTGCATGGTAAAAGTGGTCTATATTTTCGTCAAAATTCCTACGGCGCGGCAGAGTATTGGCGAATGTTGGGGGGTCAAGGAGCAGCAGTGAAAAGCAGGGATGCATTTGTTCCACCAAACCCGAAAGAGTTCGAGATTGCTGCTCTAATCTGCATCTCCTTTGAGGTAGACAAAGGCACGAAGGGACTGTTGAAAGTAGCATCCGGTTGAGTAAGATTCAACGTTAATGGTGCGATACCCTACAAGACAACTCGAAAAAGATCAAATGACTAAGTAAAATATATTTCATTATAGATTCTAACTTCTCCACGTTAGATTTGCATCGATGCTTTGTTTATAACTCAAGTCTTCAAATAAGGGATTTGCACAATACCATCTTCATCATAACATTTGGACAGCAAGAAAATGTATTTCCTTCTCATGAAACGAAATGCCTAATGCGAAACTTAACCGACTAGGTAAAAACACAACATAAACAAAGATCAACAATGACAATGATAAATAAAGAAAAATACTCTCTTTGGTATCTGCAAAGGAGGAAATAAGTCTCCCTAGTAAAGGTAAGGAGGTTTCGACGGACAGTAAAGCATAACATGCATCAAACGAAAAACTTTAAAGGTAAGCTCAATTTGAGTGGAGATCGATATGGAAAATCTTGGCGACTAAAACATCGATAAGTTGACCTCAAAAAAAAAAAAAAAAAAACATCGGTAAGCAAATAAGCACCAGACTTTTACTCTATCTAGCTAGGGCACGCCTTATTTTCAGTAAAAACCAAATATTGTTATTGTAATTCCAGCAAAAAAAGAACCAATTATTATTATTTTAAATCCAAAAAAAAAAAAAAAGAATCAATAATCAACACGGTAAAACTAGCTGGTCAATGAAGGAGGCCTGGAACCACATCTTCAATTTGTTTTGTTACTGAGGGTCGACATTTTAACATCAATACTTGAAGTCAATGGAAGGATCTTTCATGTAAAATTAATATGGTAGAAAGCATGAATTGGGATTCCGATGAAGTTCGCACACCTTGTGTATGGCCAAAACGGTGAAAATTGCTTCCACAGCTCCAGCAGCTCCAAGAAGATGACCAGTAGCACCCTGCAAACATACAAGAAATTAATATTAGTTTATACTATTATACTATATGTAGAAGAAAAAACTCTTATGTTGGAGATTTTGAAAGATTAGATAAAATACATAATGTAAAATGCGCATGGCTAGAAGTCTGGAAGGAAGTCCAAAATACGATTCAAGAAGTGAAAAAGTCGAGATTGATAAAGAAGTAAAAAATACCATCTGAGAAAAAGCATAGCAGCAGAGAAGGTTAATGTGATTAAGCTCGGAAAACTGTGACAAGGCACTTTACCGTAATAAAATTATTATAATCATCAAAGCCTACCTTTGTCGAAGAGAAGGCCAAAGCACCAGAATTTGCATGATCAGAAAATAGCGATTGGATGGCAATCGCTTCTATAAGATCACCTGCGAATTCATCAAATCAGAAATAAAAGGTTTTGTTGTTTCTCACGATCAGTTTAAATTCAAGTATTGCATCTACATAAATGGCACTAGTTATTTCTTTAGTCTAGAAACTAACCACGAGGAGTTGAAGTTGCATGCGCATTCAAATAATCCACTTCATGAGGATGAAGACCAGACTGCAAGAAAAGGGGATAAGAAAGAAAATCACACCAATCAACAATAGAGGAACAAACCACATCATTATTCTGCCGTATAAACTGCAAACCTAAACGAATATGAAGCATTTCGAGTTGATGTGAAATTGCAAACCAATTAACAGAAAAAAGAAGCACTCCGGTGGTTTGACATTTGACATGAGAAAAACTAATAAAAGTTACACTCTTTTAACACAATAGTCAAGAAAAAGACAAGCATTTCAAACACACAGTAACACAGATGAGCTAACCTGTTTTATCGCTTGAGACATGGCCAAAATAGCACCACTTCCATCCGATCTCGGCTGTGTGATGTGATATGCATCACCTAAAAGGTAGAAATAACTTCAAAAAAAAAAAAAAAGCAAACAAGAAAAGTACAGAAACAACATAACACTTTGCATATCCGAAATGATGACCTGACATCCCATATCCTCGAACTTCGGCATAAACTTTTGCCCCTCGTTTCTTGGCATGCTCAAACTCCTGAATTCAATAGAGACATTAAGTCAACAAGTTTAAGCACAGAACCTTGTCACCTTAAAATGTGACAATTGCTCATGCAAAAATGCCACATGAAACATGAAGGCACAATTATTCATAGACCAACAGAATGCAACAGTAAAAATAAATTTAAAAAGACCATTGCTACCATATTTGTATCATAACTAGATGAGTTCATTTCAATAAATAGACTTCATTTGAAACTCATTATGAAGAAAATTTCATGACTCGCCTCCAACACCATGATCCCAGAACCTTCTCCAATTCTGTAATAAAGAATAAGTAATTGTAATAATTGCTGGAAAAACTAAACAAAAGGACAAGAGGCTGATACATAATATTTGCTCACACAAACCCATCTCGGCCACAATCAAAAGGCCGAGAAGCTTCTTCTGGAATAGAGTTGTATCTTGTAGACAAAGCTCTTAGTCTGCATTCAAAAAGTGAAAAATTGAAATATATTTGATTGCATTAAAATCAATTGGCGGTGGATGTGCAGTTTGGCAAATAAGAATGCTTAAAAAAAGCTAGAAACATCAGGAAATCGAATAATTGGCATGATGCCAGGAAAATACTTAATAAATGAGAACTCCCTATAAATTCTACAACTATCAATTGTGAATTTGCAAAAGGAGAAACATACACGGGACAACAAAATCAATCAGTTATACAACCTGAGTTAACATAACCGGTAGTCCCGTCAAAAACCTCAATCAGCATTAGAAAGCCCTTAAAAAGAAAGTTCACTTCATCCAAGGAACACAATTTGGTAGATGGGATTACCTGCAAAACCCTGCTATTGACAAAGCATCAATACTGGATTCGGTCCCTCCAGCAACCATAACATCAGCATCCCCAAACTGAATCATTCTAGCAGCATCACCAATAGAATGGGCCCCTGTAGCACAAGCTGTAACTGCAGCATGATTCGGCCCCTGAATTCAATAGTAAAAGCCTTGCAAGAATTTTCTCTATTTTTTGAAAAATCATTATCAAGACGAACCTACCACCATAAAGTACTGACTGGAATAACTAGTTTAACAAGAGTAAGAAGTAAAACACTCAAAACTCCTTAATTCTCAAAGACATATCAAAGAAATGCCACAACTAACACATATGAGTATTATGATTCAACCCAACTGGTAAATGACTACTTTATTACACAGTAACTAGCACATAAAGTTCTTTACCAAAAGTTCCCATAAACTCATGGTTAATGTCTTTTTCCTTCTACTACGGAAAAAGAGTTAAACACTCTCGAGGACAGTCTAGTTTTGGGAGGACAAAATGTTCAAAAAGAGAAGAGATTCATTTTACAACCCTGGCGAACAGGCAAGGGCGGGGCAATTTTGATCAGATGTCACCATACATATATTTTTCTTATGAAAATAAATACATAATCGAAGGAACTACGGTCAAATTTCAATCTCACATAACCATTTTATCTTGCACAACATGTAAAACAAACATTCTAATCACCTGAAATTCATATTTCATGCTCACATGACCAGCTGCCATATTGATTAATATCCTTGGGACGAAAAATGGACTAAGCTTGCGTAGATGCTGCATTCAAAAAGCATTCCAATCATTTTGTGTTATTGAGCTATGTTAGATAATAAAGCAAGGAAGCACGAGAATCATAAAAATCGTCACACATGTGAATGATTTAAAAGCGTAAGAACCTTTTCACAAATCATTTGCGCTGCACCCAAAATGTCACTCATGCTTCCGATTCCACCACCAATGGAAACACCCTGATATTGTTTCAGTGAGAAGAATTAAAGAATATAAGTTTCAATGCATAAGAAACTAACATTGATATCTTATCTAAGGGAAAGGATAACATACAGTTCTTTCCTTCTTTTCCTGCTTAATTGGATGCCAGTCTGCATCTCGAAGAGCTTCATCCGCAGCACATAATGCATAAGCAATAAACCTTGCAATCGATCTACCCTCCTACACACAATATTTCATAAAACTAACACATACAAACATTGGCATTGTAACAAAAGTCGGAATCCCTCCTTGAAAAGGTGAGTTAAAAAGCAACTTCAAAATCAAATCATCCAAAAGAAGGCAATTCAGTAGCATTAACACAGAGCCAAACTATGGTAACATTCATGAGCTAAAATGATCATTTTGTTTTCATCTTTTGAAACTTGTCTCAATTTGTTCCAACCACAACAACAACAAATTCTTCCATCGCGCTGGATTTAGTGCAATTGATGGTATACTATCCTTCCTAATCAATGAGTTCCAAGTTAGCTTCTACACCTAGATCGGAAAATTTCTTCAGTTTTTATTGAGTTGAGTTTTCTAATTGAAGCATTTGCAGGCCGTCTTTGGAGGTGTCCAAACCACCACAACCACCCTTTATTTTTATCCAAACTTGAGACCGGCTATGTAGAGCATACAAGATGTTCTACATAGGCGGAGTTTTTCTATTTTTTTCAACAAGAATGAAAACCCAAATCAACATAATTGAAGAACTGAAACACAAATATGAAAATAATTAGAGAACACACTTATATATGTTTCATCCATTTCAAAAAAAGTGACAAAAGTTTTACGTTGGCTGTCGACCTATCCCAACCCTCCTCCATTTCCCGCACTGAAAAATGGGCTTGGGAGTTCTCCTCCTTTATCCAGACTTGGGGCCGGCTATGTACCACATATAATTCCACATAGGTGGAGTTAATTAAATAATTAGAGAACAAATTGCAATTATAAAAAAACACACCTTGGAATTAAGCCACAACTCCTCATTAAACTCCCCAGCATTAGTCCCAGAAGGCACAACAGCAGCCACTTTGGAAGTCAATTGATCAAACACATGCAACTGAGCCTCCCTATCAAAACTACCCATTTGAAGATCCTCAACAGAAATCTCTCTAACCCCACAACCACCCATTATCAGTTTCTCCCAACTGGGTCCAACCCCACAACCCAGTGGAGTCACCATGCCCAGACCTGCAAAAAAATGGTCAAGTTCACAACTTTATAGCTTTTTTTCAATGGGAAAAAATACCCATTAATCCAAATCCATTGAACTTCAAGAACACATGATGAATCAATGAATCAAACTCACCAGTGACGACTACTCTTCTTTGGGGGATTGGTGGTGGTGGGGGTAGTGGCTGTGATGAATATGAAGATGAAGATGAGATGCGTCGCATTGTGGAGTAGCATGAGCGGAGGAGTCCAGACCATGATGATGATGATGATGGTCTCATTGGTACCTCTGTGTGTTTTGGAAATGAAGTGATGAAACGCTCATTACAGCAAAAACCATACAAAACCCTTGTAGAGTGGTACGTATCTCGAGGCTTATATATATATAAACCGATTTTTTTTCGAGGCCATACAGTATCCAAACAAAGCCGATAAAAAGCTCTTGACGCTGTCGTCTCCATCCGTAGGACTCGAACTCGAGTAGCAATGTTAATATCTAAATTACTTTGACTACTTTGGACTAGTAGTATCGAACATAGAAAGTGAGTGATCATCTTAACGTTAGTTCTTTTATACTTACGTCGTAACGGTAAAATATGAATTTTGATTGTGCTCAAAGCGCATCCAACTCCTTACTACTAAACTCAATTTATTATTGTATTTCTCAAAATTAAGTCAATGTGACCTCAGCTGATTTTAAAGATCCGCATCCACTTTTAAGAGTTGTCTTAATGAATATATATAAATGTGATAGTCAAAGTTTGCTAAATTAAAATTTGATTTAGGTGTTCGAGTTTTAAATTTGCTTATCATTGAATTAACTCTCACGCAGTTAAAAGATTAAATTTTCAATTTACTAATTCAAGTAAAACACTAATCTCTAATCTTTCTTACAGAGATGTATTCAATTGAGATTTTAATATACTTTTGGTTATTTTTACAAATAAATGACTTTTCTAAAGTTTGTAGATTTTTATAGATTTTTAAAGACTTTGATAAACTTTTACGTAAACTTCATTTTAATGACTTTTATTAACATTTAAGATTTTTAGTGATTTTTGTGAACTTCTTAAACATGATTAATTGATTTTGATATATAATAGTAATTTTTTGTGATTTTTATATTGAAACAAATATTTTGCACTTTATTATAAAAAATAGATGAATAATTATTATTTTTTTCTAAAGAACTATTACTAATTTTTAAAAGCATTTTTGTATTTTAATAATAATAAAATCATATATACATATTAATGAATTACTATCAAGATAGTAACATAACAAATAAGTAGATAAATATCAACAAAATAAATAAATAAATGAATCATCTTTTAGGGTGTGTTTGATGGCAAAAAAAATGAAAAAAATAATAGAAAATTGTCTAATTTTTTTGTGTAATCGTTTTTTTCATTGTTTGATAGCTTTGTAACTGCACTGAGAAAAAAAATCACATTCCCCTATTTTCTTCATTTATTTTCTCGTCTTTTAGCGTGAAAAATTGAAAATCTCTCCATCTATTTCACGAACTGATCATTTCTTCCACTCAAACAAGCTTGACCTCTGCTACTCTTTCGCGGATATATATTTTTTCTTTCTCTTTTCGTCTCCGGCTTCGTCACCAACATCATCATCGAGCCGCCCGACATCGAAGATGATTTAGATGCGCATACGAATTGAACCATAAAAGAAAATTCATTCTCGTGCAATCAAACAATTATGAGAAAATTTTCTTTATAAAATTCTCTCAAGAAGATTTGCTAAAAAAAAAAAAATTTCTCATTGAAGAATTTTTTTGCTATCAAACACACCCTTAGTGGCAAAAATAACCAAGTAAGATCATTGTGTGTAAAAATCTTGCACTTTTTTTTTACCTAAGTAAAAATTCTTATATTTTTTCCTTAAGAAAGATAGTTTAAATTTCTTAAAATGCACTTCTTGGATTTGGAAAAAAAAATATACGATTATTTTCTCAAAAAATAATAATATTACACTTTTTTAGATTATAATTGTACACTTAAGGATTAATAAACGAAACCTCTTTGTAAAAAGTCCTATAAAAATGTACAATAATGCAAGAATGACATCATTTTCATTTTCATCAATATAGACATTAGAGTATAATGAGTAAGCAATGCAATCCATGAGTTGTGGAGTGGTTGGAGAAGTTGATAAAAACAATTGATAAGAAAAATACCTTATTAACAATGAAGTCTTTATTGACTAAGAGAACTAACAAAAATTAGAAGTCACTAAAAGTTTTTGGGTTGAGGTGAGGAGAAGTTAAAGATTTTTTTTATATGTATTTTTATATAAAAAATCTATAAAAGTAGAGATTTGTAACCAAACCACCAAAGTCACCAAAAAATTAAATACGCGTTACTTTTATAAACTCTCTAAAAGTTTAAATCGAATACCTCAAAACTTTTGCAAACTTTTAAAAAGTCTATAAAAGTTCACATATGAATACACCTTACTTTTATAAACTCTTTAAAAGTTTTAATTGGATACACCACAACTTTTTTAGTAATTAAAAGTAATCAAAAGTTCATTAAAATTTCAATTGAATACACCCCTGTTAATTTAGGACTGAGGCTTTATTATCCCATAATTGTTTTTTGTTGTGTGTTATTTGACCTTGTTTATTCAAGTAAGCACGCTTCTCACATCGGAGTGCCAATAAACCACGATTGCAATTTCATTAAGCCAAACGAGATGCTTATTAAAATCACAATTTTTTTAATTACATTTAATTTTTGATATAAAAGAAGAACTATAAATTGTAAGCTGTGAAGCTCGAACTTTCAACCTCTCACTGCTCAAATAACCACGTATTAAACTAATGAGCTATCCACTTGATTTTTACAATTACATTTATATTTCTTACTAGGTGGGCATGACTTCCAACAAAAATCAAAATACGAACCAAGCTATGCATTGTGCCACATATGATCAAAATAGTTAACATTCCAAACATACAAAAACTACATAAAATCTTCATAAAACACCACATTTTATAGATATAATTAATACTCATGTAACCCAACCAAACACAACCCCTAAGAGACTCCATAATGTAGAGATCCAATTAATCACAACCATGAATTAAACACGCAAATCAATCAACACCAATTAATTAAAACTAAACACAATAATTAGCTAGTTTAGAAGACTTAAATTAAATATCCAACCATGGCCACAGCACAAGGCCACAACAACAAAGTGGCCCCCACTCCAGCTCTAGCTGAGGCGGACGGTAACGGTGCGGCTGCAACCATGTCAGCCGTTGATTGAGCCGTGATGGGCTTGGGGATCTGCGGGAGGACGTCCACGTGGAGCTTTAATCCGTTCTTACATCCATCAACGCTGCTACTTGCGAAGTAGTGGGGCCCTTCTCCGTCCAACATGACCTTATCAATGCCGTCTGTGTACATTCTGATTGGGTTGCTGATGTCACAGGACTCGAGTGCTTCTTTGCTTCGCAGCTCCACTACGTAGTTCTCCTGTGCCGCGGAGTACAGGAACCCTGTCATGGATCAAACTCATACTTGGTCAATAGAGGGTATCCAGATACAATAGGGATCGGAAAATATTAGAATGAAAACAACAATGTCATACTTTACGATACATTGACTTACATAAGTCGTCCATATAGCTTCGATCTGCGTGTTATATATCGAGATTTGTGTATACCCATATCCCGAAATGTACATAAATGACTCTTGTGAGTCAATGTGTATTTGCGGTATGACATGTCTTTATCATTCTAGCACTTCTCATAGGGTCCTGTTATGATATCCCAACATGGACATTCACTTATCAACGATACACATTGGGATTTGTGCACATACATCGCGATGCTAGAAACATCGAACGCTAACACATGTGCTCATGTTGCGCGGGCACCAAAGCTTTTTCTTATACAATATTGTGTGACAAATTTGGTTCAGGCTGTAGCTGATTTGAAAATATATTGTATCGATCTAATTTATATAGAGATTTGAGTAGATTGAAGTTCTAATATTTTTATTTTATATAATTATGGGACTCAGAACTTTTTTTTTGTTTCCTTCTCAAACTCTACTATTCTCATAAGAGTCAATCGGGCTCTTCAACTCATGACCCGATTAACAAATCAACGTATTTGAAGGTGGATGAGAGGATTAGATTGTGAATGATTTCTTTCCAATTAGTATCACGACTTTTAGGAGTAAAATCCGCATATGTATATACTATAAATTTAAGTTGGAGACAATATCGGTACAGCCTACTAAGTCCACTATCTCTAAAACAAAATTAAATTATCTAAACCTACAAATCTAAATGTCTGAAGTAGTAGAAATATATATAGATAGGTAACTTACAGATGTGATCTCCAACCCTGAAGACTCTACCGGACGACCAGGATTGAATCTGGGAAGCTGGGTGCCACCCACGCTCACCTCCAACCACATGATACACTTGACCTTGTGCACTGTAGTATTGCCCACAAAACCCAACCAAGAAGATCAACAGACTCACCACCATCACAGCCATTGCATGCAGAGCAAAGTGTCCAAGTTAACTTGGAACTCAAGTGATGATGATCTTATAAAAGCTAGGAGAGAAGAATGGTAGGTATTACTGTATTAGGTAGATATATACTTACTTTGAAATTACCATTCAACCCTTCAATTTAGTAGGGTCGATGTTGTTGGGAATATATTGATCGAAATATAGTCCTACATCGATTAAAAATGACTTTATAATAAAACATACATATATAAGTGTGGATCTGCTCTAGTCTAAATAATAACGAGGCATTTTGGAGAAAAATACACCATCTGTGAGTTGAAGGTGGTTAAGTTAAGAATAATATTGATATTTGCAAAGATCCACGAACATGTGCGGACACGAAATGTAATAAATGTTCACTGTCCAATCTAATTATTATATTAAGTGGCTTTTTTTTTTTTTTTTTTTTTTGGTGAACAATGAATGTTATTCACTATCTATATACGGTGAAATGAACGAGACATCAGTTGTCAAAAGACAAAATTTAAGAAAGTTGTGAGTTGACTTATGTCGAAATAAAAAAAAAAAAATAGTATTCACTATATATAAATAGATATATATCATCTGATCTGAATAATTTTGGTTAGTACTTTAGTAGGTTTTAGGAAAACTGATTTTCAAAACCTACCAATCAACTTGAGTTTGTGGTGGAGACCAGGGAGTGGCACTGTGGCAGTCAGTAGTACTGTTCACAACTTCCCATCTAGAAATTTATTAGGATAATTATTTATTAATGGTCTGCACATATTATACATTACCTATAATCAGTACTATGCATATATATATATATAGCTATTATCATGGTATTATAAGGCTTTTGATGAAGATAAAGAATCAATGCTTAATTTGTCCATTAAGGCAAGATAGTTGTTTTTAATTTAGTTATTATATTTCTAGAAGATGATGACTTCCCAGATAAATTGAGTCAAGTGATAATAATGAAGCTAACAGATCATACCTGCACAAATGGCAAGCAACAACAGCCTTTCAAATTCTAGATGATTCACATTAAAAGATTAGCAAAATTGATTGATACTTGATTAAGAATTTGCAAGTCGTCTTTAGATGTGTTCAAACCTCGATCGGAAAGAACACTTAAGCTAACATTTCTCTTTCAATCAAACACATGCAAAGAGTGACGCATGTGACATTGTACATCAGATCATTAAATCTAAACCTTCAAGTTGGCATCATAAAGTTCACCTTCCTATCAGACTTCACTTTGTTGATTAGGTTTAAAAGGCTCTGCAGATTCAATCTCTAGTTTGTGTAACATAATTTCTGACTCTCAATATGCAACCAACTTCATAAAGAAATTTGTGTCAACAATGCCAAAGCATAACAGATTCAATAAAACAATCTTTAATAATTTTGTACTCACAAAGTATCATTCAACATCACAGAAGCAAACATATCAGTTTATTTCCCCATAAAATGATCAAAAGATTGACATGGGAGATCTTCTGTTCATGTATCAATTCAAGAGTATGAACTGTAACGTAACGGGTACTGCAAGAGACACCTCGAAATATCCCAGATAGCTGTACATCAAGGCAAATCATCATAGTCATGCATTACGCGGAAAAAAACTGAACATCAATGCCGAATTCCACCTTCGGAGCCTACTGACTGCCGGCGGATGGATTTGTCAATAATTCAAGTGACTTTTTAAGGAAGTCGACCGCTACTGCAACATCATCAAATGCCAATGCCCCCACGGCAAACCTTGCTGCCTTGTGAGCCTCTGCAATTTTATCTGGCGGCGGTTGATAATTACTGTCATAGTGGAATGCCTGTGCCGGTGATCGTGCAGGTTCTGTATGAGGGCTACTCCTGCCGTTGGGACTGTACTGAGTTGTTGAAGGATAGTTCGACACAGAAGGAGCGGACTGGTGGGAGTAGGAAACATCAGAATTTTGGTAGTAAGGCTGGTGCGTCGGAACAGAAGGGAGGCTTTGATCAGTATAGTTCGGGTAGGATTGGAAATTGGGATATGAGTAAGGAGGGGGAGGAGCCTCGTGCGAAGGATAATTTTGTGGAGGGGGAGGAGCCTCGTGTGACGGATAATTTTGTGGAGGGGGAGGAGCCTCGTGTGATGGATAATTTTGTGGAGGGGGAGGAGCCTCGTGTGATGGATAATTTTGTGGCGGTGGGTGTTGGTGCTCGTGGGTGTAGGTCGGCTGGTGATATGGCTGCGTGAGTACGGAGAAGTTTCAGGTCTATGGCCAGGTGGAGGAACTGGGTGGAAATCATCAGCAGTTGGGTATGAAGGAGAAGAAGAAGGTGGATTTCCTGGGTATGAAGGAGACGACGAAGAAGCATTTCTGGAGAATGGAGGAGGTGAGGAAGGCTGGTAGTTGGCCCTGTCTTGCGTTTGTGGGGGTAAGTCAAGTCCGGCTCCGGAGTGGTCAGCTGAAACATTACCCCTTGATCCGCCGTCCTGCAAAATTATCACCCATCAAGCTTCTGAGGTGACCGATAGTTTCCAGCAGTGCCATTTAAGTGAATGTTAAAAAAGCAGAAATCTCAATCAATGACAAAACTACTAGCAACTAGAAGCTATAACCAATAAGCAATAAAATGTAAGGTATAAGAGGACGTTGGTCATAACTAAACTATTCACTCTTTTTTGCTTCAAACTATATAATTTATTCGATGCGAAGTGAATGAATGAACACGCATCTTTCCAAAGAATCAGACTTCATCACATCATTATCGCTATCACAATGGAACTCGTTTGAGTCCTGAACGTAAAATAAATTGCATTTTCATCTGCCGTGTCATCAATCACAACACATCAATTTCCATTAGAAGAAAAGAAAATGACGATTAAGTTTATATGCATACGTATGAAATATTAGAGGTATCTGAGGGAATGGACAGATCTTCATCGCCACCAGGGGGACCTGCCTCAGGTTTTCTTCCTTCCTTCAAAGCTTTCCTTATATCTGCTGCCTTCCATGCAGCATACTTTTGTTTCTGCTCAACCTGCCAAAGAAGCGTATCGTAAATGCATAAACCCCAAAATCAATGCTCGGAAATACTAGTACCTAAGATAAACAGATCACTTAAAAAAAAAATCTTATCATAAACCTCAAATGGGCAAGGCAAAAAGATGAACTGCTATCAATATCATTTGCACAATCCACCACTTACATCAGGCTGGAGCTCACCAAACTGGTTAAGAATCTCAAAAAATATGCTTGCCGCATAAAAAGTTTTGGCGGTATTGCTGAAATAAGTGGAAAAAAACATAGTTAGATAGTTAGTTACTCATTGAACCCCAACAAAAGATTGTAAGCGATCGTTGCATAAACAAAAATAAAAGTATAGCGGCATCAAACATCACTAAGGATACAAAAGAAAGCAATATATTGCCACAACTATTACCAAATCCCATCTTTTCATTGAGATTTCATTAAATGCAATCATACAATGACAAGTTATGATTTAATATTTTTATACAACAGATTAGATGGAGAAATCATTTATAACCATGCAATGGTCGTACTCAAACAACGTCGTCATTTTAAATTAGTCACAATGCATGCCATTAAGCCCAGAGAAACAAATTTACATGCAAATGCATCTGAAAAGAAGTTCAATTTGACATACATGTCTGCACGCCCAGCTCTGTCTTGTTTATCTGCCTTTGCAAACACATTTGATGCAAATCCCTCGATGTATAGGTTATCATCAGGCCCCAGCTGCAATGACTTCTTATCCTGTCAGAAGCCCCAAAAAAAAAAAAAAAAGCTATGAGAGAATGACAACAAAAGCCAGATCTCCAACAAACAACCTAGCAGTGTGGCATCTATCTTTTATAAAAATCAATTAAATTATCTGAAATCATCATAATCATTTCTTTGGATATATCAGTACAAACACTTGAAAAGATTTCAAACCACGAGCTTCCGTCCTAACGACCTAAGACAATAACGCATTGTACATAAAAGAGTCTCTAACACAAGCATCAGGTCTGCCTTTCGTAATAACTAGAATCAAATATAAACTATCAGCTTCTAAAATCAAATTATGAATCACATTTAAACAAAACAAAGTTTGTCTTGTTTAACCATCAAAAACACAGTTTGTCTTGTTTAACCATCAAAAAGGCTTACATGAGGAGGGATCAATCCCAAATTAGCTGGGGTCGGCTACATGGTTCAAAATCTTCCATTGCCCTCAATTCAGTGAACTTAATGTTGTGCTTTCCAAATCCTTTAATCTTTCCTAATCATTGGAGGGGGGAAACTAACAATTCCAGTAAAAACAAAGCTAAAGATAGCAACTAATGCCTTCACTCATATATTCATTTCTCTAGTCTTCACATCAGAAAAAAAAAGTAATGATTCAAACAAACAGATTACACAAACCCCAATTGGGGATTTCCCAAAACCCCAATCAAATTAAAGTTCTAGAGACTGAATCATTCAATCACACAATCAAATCCCACAAAACCCCTTAAAAACCAACCGAACATCCAAACAAACAGATCATTTCACACAAAAGGACCCAACAAGAACCAAAATTAGGGTTTTCCCAAAATCACACTAGCAACAAAAACCCCAAAAACCCAATCAAATTCAAGTCCCAGCGATTCAATTTCCTGATCAAAAAATCAAATCCCACAAAAAACCAGATAGCAAATCACCCAAATCGCCCAAAACCCATAAAAATCCGACCTTTTCGAGCTGATTCAAGAGCGAAACGAGAATCGAACTGGTGGTCTTGGTCCGCTCCTTCTGCGGAATCTTGAGCCCCCTCTCCATCGCGTACAATCGACCTGTGATGAGATCAAGACAAGAAATTGAGTCATTTTGAAGGGAACGGATTGGGGTTTGATTGATCGCAATTAGGGTTCGATCGAACGAGTCGGTACAGTAGTATGCGACGAGTGGCTCGTGTTTCTGCAGCTCGTCGGCCCTTTGAAGGTACGGTAGAGAAGCTTCGCTGGCTCGCTTTCGCTGCCCATGATCGCTTCACAGAGAGAGAGAGAGAGAGTTGAAGAAGAACAACTACTATATGTAACTATGGATCATCGAGATCTGGGCACAACAGTCTGGTACGCATCTCGATGCAATGTTGAGTTTGAAATTTTGCAAGGGTCACCGGATAAAGTCATAAAACCATATTTCAAAATGTATTGTGGAAGAATTTGATCCTGTTGTCGGCCCTGACTATTTTCGACTAAAAGCATCTCCAATCGAACACTAAAATAGCGTCTTCAAATCCAATGTCCTACTAGAGCAAGCACAATTTTAGTATTTTCATTTTTTAAATATTTTTGAACTTTTTTTAAATATTTAAAATTCATTAGGTATACTTTAAGTTCTAAAAAAGTAAAAATATGGTTTTTTTGGATTTTTTATTGGTTACATAATTTATTAAAATTCATATAAATAAGTAATCTATATAAGAATAATCATTAAAAAAATTAATATATAAGAATCTGGAAGAAGTTGGGTTTAACAATGCTCAAATATGGATTAGCGTTGCAATCGGTATAAATACCATGTATAAAAATAAAATTTTGCAATTGTCTAACATACTACATGAATAAACTAAAACATTTAGAAATATGATTTTCTTTCAAAAAAACTATGTATTTTTACTATAGATTTGAATCCCCGACCTCATCTACAATCGCCAATATATATATCAAATATCGAGGTTTGTTCTTATTAAGAATTTAGATAAGAGGCTATGCATCACAACTGCTCAAACGAGGCTATTTATTTTCAAATTTTTTACTTATATATATGTTTGAAAGAATATGAACCAAGGTATATATTTAAACATTTATGTTGCTATGTAGCGACTATCATCTACATTATGAACTTGTTCACTCACATATCTTGAGATATATTATACCATATTTTTTAAGCAAAAGTGTATTTGAGCAAAGATAAAGGATTCTTAAGTGGAGATGTGGAGATAAAAAAATAAAATAAAAAAATGGAGATGTGGTAAAAATCAGCAAGAATTTGAGAAGAAACATGAAGGTTGGAAGAAAAGTAAAAACAAGGTGGTAAATATAAAAGGATATTTGCATATATCCAGTAAAAAATACAACTGAAAATTCATGAGATTGATAAAAAAAATTTAAAAAAAATTATGGAGTAAATTTAGATTCCTTCAGCCTAGAAACTTAGACAACAATCTATTTGACAAACTTGGAAAAAAATATTTTTGACAAGTCTCCCTCTCTTTCTTCTTCTTCTTATTCTTTTTTTCTTCATTTTATCACGTCCACGCTTGGGCACTGACAGATCCCACACAAGAAGCGCTCCCCGACCCGAATTCAAGACCTCACTTAAAGGGAATCGATCCCTTACCATTAAGACCAATCAGTTGTTAACTCCAATCTCCTACTTCCGACATGTCTTTTTTATGTCTGCAACTCACATCCTGATTATAAGGATTTGTTGGCTCCTCTTTACATTTTACATCCACCAAAATCCTTATCACCACCACTAATCGCCTTGCATGTGACTTCTTTATGGCCTTCTGTTCTTCCAACTAACATACTAATAACAAGCAATGTTGTCATTTCTAGTGCCATTAACATTACTGTTTTCCTTGCCATTTTGCTATATATGTTGTTGTACATTTAAAGTTCAATTCCACTCTCTCTACATATGTTGTTTTTTTAGGAGATTGTACTAAATATTGGAAAGAAATGTGAGTATACATTCTAATGTGTGTGATGAATGAATTATAATTAAGCTAGCTTTGATCGTGTCACTCGTGAGATTGGCACCGAGAGAGATTTTAGTTTGCTTTTTAATGGTTGGCTAATGGTTATCCAGATGGATTAATAAAGGGGACAAAGAAACAACAATGAAAATAGAAATAAAACATGTATATGTGTTAATAAATCAAAGAGAAATGACCTTGTAATTTTATTTTTTTTGACTTGATAAGTCAAATTCACTGCCTCCCCAAACCTTACATGCCTCGTCTATCTCACCGTGAATGATTTGGCGAGAAATGACAATGTAAATTAAAAATAAAAAAACTAATATATATCCATATATTTATTATGAGAATTATAAAATGGTAAACTATTTTTTGAAGAACAATAGAAATTTCACTAATCACTGATGGCTCTATACAGGACCAATCTTAATAAAAGTACATTAATGACAATAGGATTAGCGAATAAATAAATGGTATAAGAAAACTTAACAAATAAACTTTAAAAAAAACTTAACAAATAACAAGGCTACCAATTTTGAAAAAAAAAAAAAAACTAAATGTATTGTTTTTTTCAGTAAAATAGATATTTCATTAATCATCAATGTTTTGTTGTTGGCAAAATGATTCTGAAAAAAGAAATAGCAAAATTAAATTCGAGCATATTATTATGTAGTTATTGAAGTTGAGAATTTTTTGTATTTTCTGTTTAGATTTTTCCCTCCATTTATAAGGCCTGAAATAGATAAGTATTTTTTTAAAAGAAAATATAAGGAATTGTCCCCACGCTTCTCTCTTTAAGTTGTGGAGGTGATGAGACTTAACCCATTATATGTGGTGTCCTCGGTTGACTTTTTTTAGGTTGGATTAGTCATTTAATCCGATGTTTGCTTCGTAGGATTATGTAATCATTCGGATGTTACCTAATACACAGTACTTACGATTATTATGAGTAAAATTATTGGGCTCGCTTGTTAATCTGGACGCGCTCGCATAAGGGTGTGACTAAATTACTAATTAATCACTCAACTAAGCCGGGTGTTATTCCAGTCAAGCGAACAAGTGGCCAAACTGAAATTAATCACTTAAACCAACTAAATATTTTACGTATAAGTTAATCTATTGGAACTAGTTGACTTAAAGCAAGGAGGGGAGCTAAAAATAGTTCACACTCTTGATTATTAAAGAAAAATATATATATATATATAAGAAATTCTATAATGGTGATTTAAAATCTTTACCATAGAATTTAGATTTATGAAAGATATATTTATGACTTTAAATGTGTGCATAAGTTTCAAGAAGTACATATTCATCATTGCATCTAAATCTCGTGGTCGAAATTTAAACTAACCATTCATGGTGATTTTTTTTCAATCACCATGGTAGAACTATGAGGGCATATACAAATTTCAGTGCATAACACTCAGGTCGAGGCCGCATAGACAACTCATGTGAGCTGATCGATACGTCTTACGGTGTCACATATATACATGTTGTCATTCTAGTATTTTTCATCTTTTAATATATTTGCGAGTTTTCGATCTGTTATAACTACTCTTTACTTTGGTTCAACTAATTATATAAGAGTTAGTTTGATGTCTTAACGACTCAACCCTATAACTCGAGAATATATAATGTAGCTACTGCTATTTAATTTTTAAAACTCATAACCTTTGTCTCACTTAATAACTCTAGAAGTAAAAAGATTTATTAATTGGGTGAAATATTATTTTTCCTTTGATAAAACTTATAAATCCCATGTAACGAAAGATAAATTAAAAGAATATAATGCAGCTTCCACAATTTGAGATTTTAATCTCATTACATTTACCTCAATCAAAGGGCTACCGATAGTACATGCTCATCATTTTTACAGGTTATTCTGAATTTTGTTACACATAAATGCATTTTGAATCTAAAAGTAATTTTTGTTGTAAATTGGATGACCCTTTAACTAAGCTTATAAATGATCACATTATCAAACATGACTCTTACATTGAATTGTAACATCAAGCATGACTTCTACATTGAATGTAACTTGTACACTCTACATAACTTATATTCAATTCCAATGTATAATTATTTATCCATGTATTGTCATGTAACTTGTAATCCTCTCCAATATACATCAACTCTTTCATGTATTGTCTATGTTGCTTGTGAATGTGTTCTATGACTGTTTCGTGTCATTTAATTTTACGCACTTACTCGCTTTTGAATGTATTTGTGTTTAGTGTTCTTGAAGGGGTGAGGTCTATCCTAATTTGTTTTTCTCTTATTTCTCTTATTAAAACCTCAAGTATCAGGGCAATGAGTCTCGACTACTCAACAAAAATTTCTCATGTGGCCAATTTATTTGCCCATCAAATGGCACAACATTACTTGTGTGTGTGTATGGTTCAGTCAAAAGAATACAAATTTTTATTTGACCTCGAGCAAATGTAAGAATCTTTAATTAATAGTGATGTGATAATTTTTAGAGATATACATAATAAGATATACGAAGATTGGAAGAAAAGTAAGAACACAAAGTGACAAGAACAAAATAAGAGACCATTTTGTGGTGGTTAATTTGGATAGATGATTATTTTTATTTTTTTTAATTGATTGAATTCACGCTTGAGCTAGGTGCATCAACAATATATAGCATAGCAAAAATTCTGTGAGAGACCCTCACTATGGGTTAGTTTGTGAGGGACGTGTTGTGTGTTTAGTAACATATTATTGTTAATCAGTTAGAGTGGTTAAGCAGTCTATTAGAGTAATGTTATCTCTAATTAATCTTGTATTAATAGTGTCTGAACAATGTATTTGTTGTTGTTGAGAAACATTAATGTGAAGAACTTTTTCTTGGATTTCTCGTTTTTTTCTCTTCTTCAATCTCTGATTTAGATTTCTCTCTTTTGGAGCAAATCTTTACATGGTATCAGAGCTTCCAGGTGTAACAATGGAGGAAATCAATTCATCTGGATCTGGTTCGTGTAGTCTGAGCACCTATGCTTATGTTACAAGCATTGTAAAAGCCCTAAACTTCAACCTACCAACGAAGCTCGACAATGGAAACTATTTCTACTGGAAAGTTCAAATCAGATTCGCAATTCGAGCTCTTGGTTTGGAGTTTCTCATAGCGAGTTCAAGATCTGAATGAGGAGTTGTGGAGTCATATTGATCATCTACTCATGGTGTGGTTGTTCTCAAACATCACCAAAGATGTTATCGGTCATCTGACAGAGTGTGAAACAGTGCACGTGTAACGACCTATTTTTCAAATGGACTGCCACGGGGGCCAATATGGGCCCACAACCTGGTCTACGAGCGCCAACTGTGTCCTACATGCCATTTCATCCACCATTTAATCCCAACAAGTTACTGTTTAAATTGTTACTGGACTCAAGTCATCTGCTAAGATCATTTTAAATCTTTAATAAATTACGTCGGAAGTCTTATAACATGACAATCAATATCTGAAACATTAAAGATTATAGTCATGCATACATAACTCAGATATCTAATGTGGAAAACCTATATATCATCAATGTATCAAAAATATCAACACTATAGAGTCCTAGTGTATCACTCAATCCCAAATCCCAAAATAAAACAAAATATTTATATACAAACGTATAAGCCTGATGAAACGTCTCTGTATTCCGGTAGCTTGCTCTTGCCCAGGCTCGTACTAGGATCTGCACTCAAGTCATTACAAAAAGACTGACGAATCCAGAGCGAGTATTCCCAAGGAAATTAAGTGAGCAATAGGGAAAGTAAATATTAGAATTGAAACAAAACTATTAAATAAACATGCGGAAATACAAACAGGCAATGTGCTCATCGCATGCAAATGTAATAGTGAAAGCTCAAAGTATGTGTTTCTAGCCCCTAGGATCAGACTAGCGTCATACTTTGGACTCCCAACAGACTACTGCCGGCGAGTAGCACTCAAGCAAGGCCAGTATCTGGACCCGCTAGGTGGTCGGCATGGAACCTATGACGCACCCACATGTGCCCGTCACAACTCTCGGGTAGCCCTATTCACCGAGATGACACACATGCTATAGCCTAGTAGACGTACACACAAAAATGGCACGGAGGGAGAGCCTCAACGTCTGTCCATTACAACATACCAAGAAAATAGTATTGAAAGACAGGAAATGAGTTTTAAAACAAAAGTAAATACTGCTTAAGAAATTTCAGTTGGGATACTACACGCCTCACATCGCACTCCGTATCCCATCACTAACCCTTGGTCCGACTCCACCTAGTCCCGGATATCCCAAATTACAGCCTGTACTGACCTATTTCCATGTATAAGTGATATTTAGTCATTTGTATGTGTGTTAAGTCATTTCACACAAATTATGTCAAAACAGTAGTACATTAGCGTGCTAGGTCCGGGCATTAGCGCGCTAGATGTCTAAACAGTTATACGTTCTTCATCAGGAAGAACATTAGCGGGTTAATTTTTTGGCCTAGCGCGCTAATTGTCATTAGCGTGCTAGATGACCACATTAGCGCGTTAATCGCGCTCTGGACAGTAACCAACTGCAAATTTTCTTGGTTTTACACCACCCCACCAACCCAACAACAGCCACAACACCAACAACACAACTTGATAGCACTAGAAACTTATCTAAACAACAACCCAACATCCACCAAAACATCACCAACACCTCCAAAATTAGGACCAAAAGATAGAGAAAGTTATTGTGTTTGTGATTCTCACCTTGGTTTTGATGTTCTCACCCCTCCAAGCTCATTGAATCACCACTTTGATCCATCAACCGCAAATATCGACCTTTATACTGCATCACTGTCTCGTCAACCGCCTGTCGGATGTTTTGAAACTCGGTCCTCTTTACGTTCCTAACCGCGTGTGGGAAATACTTTTGATTGAACCTCTCCTTGAATTCAGCTCAATCCCTGGGCTTCCCCTTCGTAGCCACCATGCTACGCCACTAAACATCAGCCTCCCCAAACAACGAAGCCGATGAAATGCTCAGCCTCGTATGCTCTGGTGTGGCCAAGACGTCATGAATCTTCTCGTGACTCATCATAAACTTCTCTGTTGCTCCAAGATCCGTACCCCCGTGAAACTTCTTAGGGTGATGTCGTCGAAACTCGCGAGACTGCCTCGCCTCAGTTGTCGCTCGAGTGCTCCCATCAGTGGGTGTGTTCGACGTATCATCCGCCGATGTATTAGGTGTAGGTGGTACTCTCTCAACCCGAACCTGTACTCCCTCCGGTCTAATCGGCGTTGTAGGAGCCGTAACAGCGGCCTGTACTGTCGGCGCATTCCCGCCCTGAGTACCTGGTGTCACTGCTGCATATGTAGAAGGCGATGTTGTAGCCTGTGCTCTCAAAAGTCGGAGAATCCCCTAAAGTTGTTGGCCATGTGAGGTGACTAGCTGGGACATCACATCTAACCTCTCTTGAACGTCACCCGGACCGGTATCACTGATCTCGGGTTGATCGGCTATCGCAATATGCAAAGAATGTGATTTCTCGATCATGATATAGCTATCGATAGTAATAATATACAATACATCAAATAGCTCATATAGTCCAAATTTTAATTTCCCCAACTCTCCTCACTTCTCAACTAGGACTCTAAGTCAGGATCATAAAGTTCCGCTCTAAGTTCCAACCGTGTCCTAACTCTATTTTTTAAAACCTTACGCTCTGATAACAACTGTGATGTTGGTATCACAATGTCTTAAGCCATGAGATTCTCAAAACTAGGCTCTGATACCAATTGTGTTGGTATTATATTGTCTTAAACCATCTAGGTCTTTAAACCTAGTCTCTGATACCAACTGTGACGACTCTAATACCAACTGTGACGTTGGTAGCACAATGTAGATTCTCAAAACTAGGCTCTGATACCAACTGTGACGACCCAAGTTTCCCACAAATTGGGCCCCGCCCGGCCTAAGCCCACGCGGACCCCCGAGGTAGTCTCGCAAGGTCGGCCTTCCACTCTATCATTATAAGTAAATTCAGAATTTTAAGTTGAGTTATTAGTATTTTTCAAGTTTTGCAATTTAGCGGAAGCAATTAATATATTAAATAACTCAACAATAATTGTAAAAGAATTGGACAACCTAATTGTGGAACCCTGTAAACATGTACATTAATGTATCTCTTCATTAATCAACATTTAGAGGAGAGTAAATATAAGATAAATCTCTCAAAAACCTAACTCTCATTGTTTTAAAACAAATTATCGAATAATACAAAAGAATCACCTAGCTATAGAGCCTTCCCATTGCTGGACTGTGGATCTGCACTCAGTCAAACACAAGAATGACGAACCCAGGTAAGTAACACCAGTAAGACATATATACAACATTTTAGAACAACTAAAGCAGTCGAATTCATGCAAATAGAAAGAAAGGAACATGGAACGCATGAATATAAAAGACTATAAACAATCAATCGATAAGTGAGGGTCTGGAATACAAAAAAACAAACAACAAGGAGTCCCGACCAAAAGGTCGTTGAGTCGAGGCAAAAACCCATCAAACTCGGGTTCAGGACGAGACACTACCTACTAGCCCTAACCCTTGCGACTATGAGATATCCACAGACCCGGATAAGTCTAGATAAGAGCTTATATCACAGATAAACAGTAACCATGACTCACTTGCTAATGGACCACTCAACCAACAACAATTTCAAAGATAGCTACCAAAGCAATGAACTACAATATCCAATATAGTAAAATGAAATGACTTTATAATTTCCTAGCTGGTTTACTTACCTTCTCCGCGAGCAATCCAAATCGTCCTCAAAACGTCCCGCTCATACCTCGATATGCGCACCCGACACCCGACTATAGCCTCCTAAGTCCCTAGTGTCCATTTATACCAATTAAGTTACTTAAGATGTTCAAATCAATATGTTCGCGATTAAATTCGCAAAATTCCATAATAAAGGCCGTTAAGTCACTCGATGCCAACACCAAAATATAGTTTAAGACCTCACCATAGCCTACGCCTCTCATATTCTTCGCAAGCAATCCATCGCGAAGAAAAGCTTTGTTGAAGTCATGCCTCGTTGTCCACTGTTGTTGTGTCTCGTCGGGGATTGATCAGTCCGGCAACGTGCCACCGCGCCGTTGCTCCACGCCGTTCCCCGCTCCTTCGCCACTGCCGCCGCCACCCCTCCTCACCGGCGTCACTACTTCTCGCCGGCGACGCTACTGGAGCCGCACCGCCGTCCAGCCATCTGCGCCGCCGCCGGTGCTGCTCATTCACGATCTCCCTTGCGTCGATCCCTTCGATGGCCCGTCGCCACACCGCGAACCGCCGTCCTCGCTGCTGGTTCGCCGCTGCTGCCTACCGTCCGTCCACTGTTGCCCACTACTGCACCGCCGTTTGTCATCATCTCCACATCTGCGCCACCTCCTAGTCGCTGGAACCGCATATCGCGACCTTCGCGTCGCCCGCGAGCAGCCATCCGCGCCACAGGTCCGCCGGTGCTGGAGCTGCGCTGCTCGTTTGTGTCACTGGTCCTCGCTTCTCGCTGACTGGTCCACCGCCGCTACGTCTCACCGGACTTGCCATCCGCGGTCTCCTCTTCTTCTCCTTCCCAGCGATTTTTCTTTCTCTCTCCCTCTCTTTCTCTTTCTCTTTCTCTATCCGATCTATCTCTCTCTCTCTCTTTATTTCTCTCTCTTCTCTCACTCTCTCTTATCCGTTTAAATGAAATCTCTTTTTTTATATAATTATCTCCTCGACTTTTTTGTCTGAAATAAACCCCGAAAAATACTCCATTTTCGTCAAAAATTGACGAAAATATCATTGTACTCCGAAACACGAGAACACCGCGTCTAAAACTTAACTAGACCTTAATTTGCGTCGATTTCTATCCGGATCACGACGAGTTGGTCCCACATACGATCCTAAAATGGCACATGGCACGAGTAAGATTTTTAGGGCCGTTACACAACCACTACTCAAGAGAGTTCACCAAAAGGATTTGAAACCTCAATAATTCTTCATTTAATACACCAACTTCCATGAGATTCCATAAGCTTATTTTTTGCTCCACTCTCCACTATCATCCAACTTAAAAGGACAAAAATCCTTAGGTCTTTGAAATGTTGTAATGGGGTCACGGCTCGATGTATCAAAAAATGGATTTTTAAGCTCAAACAAAGTTACATAGAATACACTAACTCTTTCCTTACATACATAGAGCTCTCAACAAGAATAAACTCTCAAAAATTCAATCACTCCAGTCCATTTTTTTTCACTTAGGAGTTCACTCATAACTTTTCTTTTTCATCACACCAGTCCATATTTCTTTTTCTTCGAACTTTATTTGGTGGATTTATTCACTCTTTTTTCTTGACATTCTCTTTTTTTGGGTGGATTTCATTTTTCTCTCAAACTTTACAAGCTCTTTCCATCATAGATAAGGGTTGCTCATCAATCTAACTTTTAGGTAGGCTAAGGCTTTTTTAGCTCGGGACATTGGTAGGTGCCAAAAATCTCAGGTTAAACAAGGATCAACGGAGTACTAGCGATGTAATGTATAAGATGGAAGTATAGGACATTATGTATAACATTCAAACATGACCTAACTCCTCTCCTCAATCCTTTAAGTTCGGAATTTATCGCCTCAAGTGACTCTAGAATAAGTTCTAGAATCCCCGAATCCTCATTAAAGCCCGCATACTTTAAGTTTATCCCCTTTTTGCATTGACATAAGTCCTTCCCTACAGGTATGTGCCCTTTACTCTTCCTCGTGTATATTGTCTCATTGGTGTGACTAAATAAGAATTAAAATATAAATAAACGAACTCTGGGTTGCCTCCCAATAGCGCTAAGTTTTCGTCCTCAGCCCGACGTATGCACCACGACTATTAAGTGAACATCGTGGTGCATTATGGTTGCTTCAACGTCGTATCTTCACGGAGTTCCTCAAATCCTCTAATCATTTTCTTGCATGTCACTTCATCCTTCATAAGCCTTACATCATTCGACACTCCTTGCAATGCATCGACAAAATAGATCTTCATTGTAATCATTTCAAGTATCTCTACAAAGATCTCAACTTGTTCACCATTTCATTGCTCTTGCAAGTCTTGCAGATATGATAACGATGGTACAACAAAGGAATGATCAAAAAGATTAATCATCCCTTGCACAAACCCCAAACTGTGTGATCTGAAGTTTTCATGACATTTTTTACTTTTTATTGCTTTAAACCTTTCCGATTCAACACCACTATCTTGCGACTCAATGTCCTCGGTGTTAATCACATATTTAACATGCTCAAGTGAATCTTCTTGTTTAAGTAAAGCACCAATATTGTCGCAATCATTTAGAGTAGGCTTCTCCACCTATTTTAATATTTCATGACATGTTTCTTTATTTGGCACCAACTCTTCAACTTTTTTCTCATTGGACTTGACTTCAACTTCTTGTTTTGAATTTGTGAATATTGCAATTTGCTCTAAATTATCTTCCAAATTCAAAATGACTTGATCATCTTCCTCTTTCCTTGCATGAAATGATCGTTTAGACATTTCTAATCTTTCGTCATACTTTTTGAAGTTCCGCTCGTTCCGCTCAACCATTTCTTTTAACGATTTCTTTAGCGACTTGAGAGACGATAGTACATCGATCTCTTGATCTCGTCCTGGTTGCCAATTGTCATGAGAACTCCATTGTGATTGATAAACATGTTCAATGTAAGGATTATGAAAACCTTGATGATTATATATACCATGACTCCTCTCCTTGCATGTTGTTGCAATGCCATTGACTTCCAACAAATCCTTGAAATTGATACGGGCCATAATATGGTTGATGATATTCTGTCCATACCACACCATTTGTAACTGGTTGGGCTTGGTATGTTGTATCATTTTGAGTCAATCCTCTTTGATAAGCCAATGTAGAAAGTCTAAGCAAGGATCTCACTAGTTGCTTCCCCCACCTGATAGTTTTGCATTTTTTTCTTTTTTTTTCATCCATGAAACACCAAAAACAAAAGAAAATAGATCAAGTGCAACATGGTTATTCAAATTAAATAAAAATAAATTAAAATTACTGAAAATAAAATCCTAAACAAACTATCTTGATCAAACTAAAATTAGCTATCATCCCCGGCAATGGCGCCAAAAACTTGATAGCGACCGCAAGTGTACGACAAACGTCAATTCATGCGATGAGTCATTTACAGTTGCTTGTTTTATATTCCGCATGTTTACTTGACAACATTCATGCATTTCCTTTACTTTATTATATGAATGCTCAGAGGAGTTCCTTGGGATTTTACTTACTGTACTCGTTATCTGTCTTTTGTGATGATTGAGTGCATATCCTAGTACCGATAGGAGCAAGGGGATCCTAGGCGACTATATCTAATTGCCCGCTGTCGAGGACGTATCTTGTACGTGTTTGTTTTTAATATTTTGTATATTTTGGGTATTGGGAGACTTGAGATGACATCGTACATGTATATATATGCCTTGTTTGTGGTACTGTTGCTTATATATAGAGTACTTTCCAAAGTTTTCCACAGTAGGATTTGCCTTTGAACAATGTTTATCATGTTAAATTACCTTGTTTAAATGGTATTAGTTAAGACTTTCGCTGAATATGTTAATTTGTATGATACAACCCACTAGTATGGTTAGGATCTCGATAAATTGCCAACTAAGTAACAATTGAAACAGTTAGGTTCCCACAGAGAATGGATAGAGAATATAAGGATAATTTACTAATTTATTGGATTATACATGCGTGGACACGACTTACGAGACATGAAGAGGACGGGCAAGTGCCGGACATGTGTAGTTGGACCAGCTGGCAAGGAGTACACGGAGACACGTCACCCGGGAGGCAGGGCCGCCACATTGTGTGGCACGTGTTGTGTGTTTAGTAACAGATTATTGTTAATCAGTTAGAGTGGTTAAGCAGTCTGTTAGAGTAATGTTATCTCTAATTAATCTTGTATTAATAGTGTCTGAACAGTGCATTTGTTGTTGTTGAGAAACATTAATGTGAAGAACTTTTTCTTTTATTTCTCTTCTTCAATCTCTGATTTAGATTTCTCTCTTTAGAGCAAATCTTTACAAATTCATTTGAAAAAACTGCTAGAAAAATAAAAAATAAAAAATAGTCAAATGTATACATGACTCAAACTATATATAAAAAATAATACTACCATGCACTCTTGAAAAAAAAATCAATATATATTACCACAAGAATGTGTAACTATATAATAAATCAAGGAATTGTCCTGCAATCTTTTGCTTTGTCACATCCTCTATTATAAGAATTTGATGGCTCACCCTCGCCTTTACATTCCCCAGTTTTACCACTGCACCTCGTTTTATCACCTTTGCCAATCGCCCCATATCCAATGTCGGTGCCTTCTGTTGTTTCAGCAAACATACTCATCACAAGCAATGTTGCCATTGCGAGTGCCATCAACATTAATGATGTCTTCTTTGCCATTTTTTAATATTGTTGTTGTCCGTTCAACGTGCAGTTTAATGTATCTCTCTAGCTATATATACATTTTTTTCGATGAGATGTACTCTTAATATAGAAGGTGAGTGTATATTGTAATGTGTGATGATTGAGCTAGCTTTGACCGTGTCCCTCGTGAGAGTTTTCAGTTTGCTTTTTATGGGTTGCTTTCCTTTTATTAGGAGAAGTGTTGGAATGAGAACATCAAGTTACACCACGAGACACATTGACTCGTTCACAAAAGCCATTCATATACGTCTCCAAATGTGGGTATATATAAATCTCGATGCATAATATGTGGATCGAGGTTACATGGAAGACTTTTGTGAGTTAATGTATTTATGGTGTGACAATTATTGTTGTTATTCTAGTATTTTCCTTTCACTACAAAAAAAAAAAAAAAAAAGGTTGCCTTATGGTTATCCTGATGGGATTTGATAAATTTACTTACCACTGGTCAAAGTAAATTTATCAACTTACATGTTTTTTTCTTTAATAAGAACATTTATTCAATAAAATTTGCAATCAAAGTTAATTTAATAATTTTTTTTTTGTCAAAGCAATCAAAATTTATTAGTTAAATAACTCTACTTTTTTACCATGAGTGTCGGAACAACTTTGGCCACTTTCGATTAAAGCTTGACTAATTTCACATGGGCTATGAAGGCGTCACTATCAATAACTCAAATGTTGAAGGATTTGATGCAAGAAGTGGCAGAGCAAAATAAAAGCTACCGAATATGAGATCAAATCAAAGCAACGAGGGGCGAGAATAGTTCGGACACCCGCGAATATCAAATAATAAGATAAAACTAAAATTCGAGATGCTAAACCATTAGGTGGTGGTACATTTAGTCCAACTCCAACATGAATCTTAATAGAATAATTCATATCCACTTTGGTATATCCACTAAAGGTATATCCACTACTCTCAATGATTGTCTCTATTTCTACTTTTAAATATTCGATATTAGAAAATGATTTTGACACAAGTTTTCCAGTTTTAAAAATTATCAAAAAATAAAAATACTTGTTATAATTGTGGTAAAACTGGTCACTATGCAAATAAATGTCATTTTAAATCACATAATAAAAAAATTCATCAGCTCCAAGATGAGTCTTCCTCATCCTCGAGCATTGTCATTACTGACAATCTTCGAATACTACGACATTCGTTTCTGATATCGAAATCAATGTGTAAAGAACTTATTCTTGAAATTGGTGAGCAAATCGCTGATCCTTTATTAAAATATAAATACTTTACATAAATACTCAATTCTCAAAACCATTTAGCCGACACAGATAACACCGACACAAATCATGATAGACTCAAACTACGAGCTAAATTTAAAAACAAATTGACCTAGATCCATCACGATACTCTATGGCAACCTTATCGGCAGAAGTTAATAAGCGACCCCCCTAATCCTACTATCCCTACAATTCACTCTCTTCAGCAAGAAATTAATCACCTTAAGCAAGAAATTCAGTCGTTAAAAGAACGATTAGCACAAATTGAAACTGCAAATTTTGAAACTTTTTCTATTTTTGATAATAATGTTTTCATAAAACTCTTACTCATTATGTTCATCAACGATGGTTTACACCTATTATACTGATTATCAAAGATTTTAAATATAAATGTTTAGCGTTAATTGATTCTATTGCAGATTTAAATTGTATTCGTGAAGGACTAATCCCTCTCAGATATTGTGAACAGACAAATAGTCGTATTTCTACCGTCGAAGGAAATAAATCTTCTATTAAATATAAGATTCTTTTTGCTCGCATTTGTCATCAATCAATCTGTATATCTACCTCTTTCATAATTGTAAAAGGTCTTCAACATGATATTTTATTAGGTACCCCATTTCTTCAACATATTCAGCCCTTCACTGTTTCGACTAAAGGTATATCCACTACTCTCAATGAAAAACAAATTTTCTTTCCATTTACCTAGTTACCTAAATCAAAGTATTCAAATCAATTTATTAATCAAATATAGCATAAACACCAACATATAACCTTTTTACGAGCGGAAATAATTTTTTTAAAACTGATCAGATTATCAATACTCCCTCTTTTCAAAGTAAATTGATTGTTTTTCAAGAAAAATTCAGAAACAATGTTGTTCCAGATATTCCATTTGCTTTTTAGGATAGAAAACGACATCAAGTTACGCTACCTATATATTGATGAATTTAATGAAAGTCAAATTCCAACAAAAGCGAACCCTTCGCAAATGAATTCTCGTTTATTAAATCTTTGTGATCAAGAAATTAAGGATCTTCTTGCCAAAAAATTAATTACTCCTTATAAATCGCCTTGGAGTTGTACTGCTTTTTATGTCGAGAATGCCCCTGAATTAGAACGAGGAGCACCATGACTCGTAATCAATTATAAACCACTCGATAAAGTCTTAAAAACAATTCGTTATCCTATACCAAATAAATCTGATTTGATTAAACGTATAACCACATCTCTTATTTTTTCCAAATTTGATCTTAAGTCAGGTTTTTGGCAAATACAAATTGCATATGAAGATCGTTATAAAACGACTTTTAATACACATTTTGGTCAATATCAATGAAATGTCATGTTTCGGTTTGAAAAATGCTCCTTCCGAATTTCAAAAATAATGAATGACATTTTTAATCTTTACCGAGAGTACATTCTTGTTTATGTTGACGAAATACTTATCTTCTCTAATTCTATAGATCAGAACTGGAACATCTGTCTATTTTTCAACATATTATTATTTCCAATGGCTTAGTATTATCTCAAAATAAAATTAAGCCGTTTCAAACATCAATAACATTCTTAGGATGTAAGATCTCTAACCAAACAATTACTCATATCAATCGCGTTATTGATTTTGCCGATAAATTTCCTGATCAACTGACTGATAAAAATCAATTACAACGATTTCTTGGATGTCTAAATTTTCTTACTGATTTTTATAAACAAGCAACACTAGGTCGTAAACCTCTTCAAGAAATTCTCAAAAAGGATGTTAAATTTCAATGGACTTCTACTCATACAAAAGCAGTTCAGACAATTAAACAAAAAATTAAAACTCTTCCTTACTTACATCTAGCCAATACGGATTACCCAAAAATCATTCAAACAGACGCCTCTGACTTAGGTTATAGTGGAATTTTATTACAACGTAATCCATCCGGCAAAGAACAACTAGTATGTTATACTTCAAAACTATGGAATATCACCCAGGAAAATTATGCCATAGTCAAAAAGGAAGTATTAGCCATTGTTTTATCCGTTCAAAAATTTCAATATGATATTTTAAATAAAAAGTTTTTAATTCGTGTTGATTGCAAATCTACTAAAGAAATACTTTTGAAAGATGTCAAAAATCTTGTTTTAAAACAAATATTTGCCCGTTGGCAAGCTATTCTGAGTATTTTTGAATTTGATATTGAATATATAAAAGGAGAACATAATTCTCTTCCTGACTTCTTATCTCGTGAATTCCTTGTAACTATGCAGATTCATTTGATACAGATCATGAGAGATAAAGGCAAATCATTATTGTCTTCATCTTCCTATACCAATAAATTCTCTCCTCTCTTTAATTCATACAATCGAGTCCCTGATGATAATAAAGCTGTGTATAAATTTAGCAATAGACATTTAGTTACTCTTATTGAGTATGACTTATTAGATCATTCCTTTGATACTCAAGTCAAACTTATAATGCCACCCTCTTATCATTTGATACCCTCACGTCCTCATGTCTCCCTAAAATTCTATGAAACTCTGTTAACTCAAACACAGTTTGTACTTATAGAACATTTTTAAAAACCTAATTCCGATGAAGCTGCTTATTCCAAATTTAAAATTCAAAAGGTCATTTTTTTTACTGAATGGACCCAGCAAAAAGTTGTCAAACAAAGCCCGTATGCCTATCAATCAATGACTTTACTCCCAGTTCATCGACCTATGCATATCAGTTATAAATATTATATTGAAGCATGGCGAGTCATCCTTTTTTATAAAGATCCCTCCTCAGGTCATTCACGGTATATCACATTTAAAAAATCATTGCGCATTAATCTACCCTCATGGTTTATGTCAGAATGGTGGACTAAATTTGGCCCTAATGAAAGCATTTTCCCTCCAATTGTGAAAATCAAATATGAAAAGGAAAAACTATATCTTTTTCAATTCATCCATAAAGATTCTATTCCATGGATTTTAAAATGGAATTATGGAACTCATAAAGTTACCCAAGCCAATAACTGCTCCTACACCTATCTCTCTCAAGAAATTCATGTTAAATGGTGGGATAAATTTGATATTGAGTCAAGTCAAGATACCACCATTACTCCCTTAGTTACGCCTATCAAACCAAAACCAATAACACCAACCGAATTACTTTCTTCCTTTCCATCCTTACCCAAAACATATAAAGAAGCAAGCATTCCTACACCAACTACCTCTCTAGCAAAATCGGAATCTTCACTACTTCACTTAATCCAGATCTTGCTACTACCATTCTTCAGCATCTCCAAAAAATGGAACATAAATGGAAGCTCGATTCAAGCAAATTGAAGATATGTATTCTACTACTTCCAGGACCAGTTAAGAAGGCGAAGCCACTTCTGTTGCCCTTGACTTTATTGATTTATAAATATGAGTTCATCCCTATATGAAGCTATCATGACTACTCCAGCAATTCAACATCCGGTAATCGACTGTTTCGTCTATGAATTATATCCATTTGGCCTCTCCAGCCAGATGCCGCTTGATCAAATAATCAAATTATTATAGTTGTCGATCAAGCTATTCACTGGTCCAATGCCGAAGACAATCTTCTTCTCAGTTTATGGCGTCTACTTGGCAATCCTCAAATTCATGTCTATGTCAATCATCCAGCTATTAACCGTTTTCCACCGTACATTCATTCTGGATTATGGTTGACTCTCATGACTTTATCGCTACGTTATTATTGTAACTTCCATCGGTTTTATTAAAAAAAAAGTTCACATTCAGGCCCATGCCACTAATCACTTCAAGCCCATGCTTCCAAGCATCCTTTGCCTGCCTCATAAATTTTCCTAATACTGGCTCATGTCGTTTATCATTTCTGACCCATGCATCCAGGAATCTAAGATATTGTGAACAGACAAATAGTGAGTATTTTTGGACATAAGTATTTTTATATTTTAATAAATCACTTATCAATAGCCTAAATTATCAACAAAATGTTACTTATAACAGTACTACAATATGCTACGCATCAAATACCCCTAAACTTGACACTTTGCTAGTCTCGAGCAAAGAAGCATGAACAAAATTTATGCAATTTCTTTAAATCAACTACACTAAGCTACTTAACTTATTTACCAACTTCAATCCAAAGCTCAAATACACCAGGGTATATACAAGCAAAACGTATTCCAATATGCATTTATCCTTATATTTTTACCTTTATGGCATCTTCTAATCTCAAATTCAAACCAAATATTGACTCAACCCAAAGATTTTCAATTGCCCACGAACCCAGCCTTTCAACCTAACCTTCACAAGATCTCACTTTCAACAACCCAAGTGCAGTTCTGAAACTCTAGCCACCACTACTCAAGAGAGTTCACCAAAAGGATTTGAAACCTCAATAATACTTCATTTAAAGCATCAACTTTCATGAGATTCCATAAGCTTATTTTTTGCTCCACTCTCCACTATCATCAAACTTAAAAGGACAAGAATCCTTAGGTCTTTGATATGTTGTAATGGGGTCACGGCTCGATGTATCAAAAAGTGAATTTTTAAGCTCAAACAAAGATAGATAGAATACACAAACTATTTCCTTACATACATAGAGCTCTCAACAAGAATAAACTCTCAAAAATTCAATCACTCACATTCACTTAGGATTTCACTCATAACTTTTTTTTTCATCACACCAATCCATATTTTTCTTTTTCTTCGGACTTTATTTGGTGGATTTATTCATTTTTTTTCTTGACATTCCTTTTTTTTTCAGGTGGATTTCATCTTTCTCTCAAACTTTACAAGCTCTTTCCATCATAGATAAGGGTTGCTCATCAATCTAACTTTTAGGTAGGCTAAGGTTTTTTTAGCTCGAGACACTGGTAGGTGCCAAAAATCTCACGTTAAACAAGGATCAACGGGGTACTAGCGATGTAATGTATAGGAGGAAAGTATAGGATATTATGTATAACATTCAAACATGGCCTAACTCCTCTCCTCAATCCATTAAGTTTGGAATTTATCGCCTCAAGTGACTCTAGAATAAGTTCTAGAATCCCCGAATCCTCATTAAAGTCCGCATACTTTAAGTTTATCCCCTTCGCACTAACATAAGTCTTTCCCTACACCGGACATCTCCGGAGAAACCCAGATCTAGCCAAGCTAAACACTTAGGTATGTGCCCTTTACTCTTCCTCAGGTATAGTTTCATTGGTGCGACTAAATAAGAATTAAAATATAAACAAAAGAACTCTGGATTGCCTCCCAATAGCGCTAAGTTTTTCGTCCTCAGCCCGACGTATGGACCACGACTATCAAGTGAACATCGTGGTGCATTATGGTTACTTCAACATCGTATCTTCACGGAGTTCCTCAAATCCTCTAATCATTTTCTTGCATGTCACTTCATCCTTCATAAGCCTTACATCATCCGACACTCCTTGCAATGCATCGATAAAATGGATCTTCATTGTAATCATTTCAAGTATCTCTACAAAGATCTCAACTTGTTCACCATTCCATTTCTCTTGCAAGTCTTGCAGATATGATAACGATGGTACAACAAATGAATGATCAAAAAGATTAATCGTCCCTTGCACAAACCCCAAACTGTGTGATCTGAAGTTTTCATGACATTTTTTCACTTTTTATTGCTTTAAACCTTTTCGAGTCAACACCACTATCATGCGACTTAATGTCCTCGGTGTTAATCACATCTTTAACATGCTCAAGAGAATGTTCTTGTTCAAGTAAAGCACTGATATCGTTGCAATCATCTAGATTAGGCTTCTCCACCTCTTTTAATATTTCATGAAATGTTTCTTTATTTGGCACTAACTCTTTAACTTCTTTCTCATTAGACTTGACTTCAACTTCTTGTCTTGAATTTGTAAATATTGCAATTTACTCTAAATTCTCTTCCAAATTCAAAATGACTTGATCATCTTCCTCTTTCCTTGCATGAAATAATTGTTTAGACAATTTTAATTTTCTTCATAGTTTTTGAAGTTACGCTCGTTCCGCTCAACCATTTCTTTTAACAATTTCTCTAGCGACTTGAGAGACGATAGTATATCGAACTTTGATCTTGTCGTGGTTGCCAATTGTCATGATAACTCCATTGTGATTGATAAACATGTTCAATGTAAGGATTATGAAAACCTTGATGATTATACCATGACTCCTCTCCTTGCATGTTGTTGCAATGCCATTGACTTCCAACAAAACCTTGAAATTGATACGGGTCATAATATGGTCGATGATATTCTGTCCATACCGCACCATTTGTAACTGGTTGGGCTTGGTATGTTGTATCATTTTGAGTCAATCCTCTTTGATAAGCCAATGTAGAAAGTCTAGCAAGGATTTCACTAGTTGTTTCCCCCACCCGATAGTTCTACATTTTTCTCTTTTTTTTTTTCATCCATGAAACACCAAAAACAAAATAAAATAGATCAAGTGCATGCAACATATATGTGGTTATTCAAATTAAATAAAAATAAATTAAAATTACTTATCTAAACAAAGTATCCTAATCAAACTAAAATTAGCTACCGTCCTCGGCAACGGTGCCAAAAACTTGACAACGACCGCAAGTGTACGACAAACGTCAATTCATACGATGAGCCATTTACAGTTGTTTGTTTTATATTCCGCAAGTTTACTTGATAGCATTCATTGCATTTCCTTTACTTTATTATATGAATGCTCAGAGTAGTTCCTTGAGATTTTATTTACTGTACTCATCATCTATCTTTTTGTGATGATTGAGTGCAGATCCTAGTACCAGTAGGGGCAAAGGGATCGTAGGCGACTATATCTGATTGCCCACTGTCGAGGACCTACATTGTACGTGTTTGTTTTTTATATTTTGTATATTTTGGGTATTGAGAGACTTGAGATAACATCATACATGTATATATACCTTGTTTGTGGTACTGTCGCTTATATACATAATACTTTTCAGGGTTTTCCACAGTAGGATTTGCCTTTGAACAATGTTCATCATGTTAAATTACCTTGATTAAATGGTATTAATTAAGAGTTTCACCGAATATGTTAATTTGTATGATACAACCCACTAGTATGGTTAGAATCTCAATAAATTGTCAACTAAGTAACAGTTGAAACATTTAGGTTCCCACATAGAATGGATAGAGAATATAAGGACAATTTACTAATTTATCGGATAATACACACGTGGACACGACTTACGAGACATGAAAGGACGGGCAGGTGTCGAACACGTGTAGTTAGGCCAGCTGGCAAAGAGTACACGGAGACACGTCACCCCGTGGCGGCGGCAAGGCCGCCACATTGTGTGGCACATGTTGTGTGTTTAGTAACATATTATTGTTAATCAGTTAGAGTGGTTAAGCAGTCTGTTAGAGTAATGTTATCTCTAATTAATCTTGTATTAATAGTGTATGAACAGTGTATTTGTTGTTGTCGAGAAACATTAATGTGAAGAACTTTTTCTTGCATTTCTCTTTTTTTCTCTTCTTGAATCTGATTTAGATTTCTCTCTTTAGAGCAAATCTTTACAAATTCATTTGAAAAACTTGCTAAAAAAATAAAAAATAAAAAAATAAAAAATAGTCAAATGTATACATGACTCAAACTATATATATATAAAAAAAAATACTACCATGCACTCTTGAAAAAAAAATTAGTATATATTACCACAAGAATGTGTAACTATATAATAAATCAAGGAATTTTCCTACAATCTTTTGCTTGGTTACATCCTCTATTATAAGGATTTGATGGCTCACCCTCGCTTTTACATTCCCCAGTTTTACCACTGCACCTCGTTTTATCACCTTTGCCAATCGCCCCATATGAAATGTCGGTGCCTTCTGTTGTTTCAGCAAACATACTCATCACAAGCAATGTTGCCATTGCTACTGCCATCAACATTAATGATGTCTTCTTTGCCATTTTTTAATATTGTTGTTGTACGTTCAACATGATCTCTCTAGCTATATATACATTTTTTTTTTAATGAGATGTACCCTTAATATAGAAGGAAAGGTAAGTGTATATTGTAATGTGTGATGAATGAGCTAGCTTTGACCGTGTCCCTCGTTTAGTTTGCTTTTTATGGGTTGCTTTGTGTTAAGATGACAACCTCAAGTTACCACGGGTCCACGAGACACATTGGCTCATTCACAAAAGTCATCCATATATGTCTTGAGATGTAGTCATATGCAAATCTCGATGCATAATGTTAAGGAAATTATAGTAGTTGCTATGACTCCATTTGGTAAAGACAAACTGACTTATCTATTTGTTAAGTTGTGTTTGGTTTATAGCTTATTTTAAAAATAATCTAGGTGATAAGCTCACAATTGAAACCATAATGTTAATAGCGTTTGAACTGAAAATCCTTCGTTTAGATTTTTTCTCGCGATTATACCCTTATTTTTACCGTAACTTATTGAATTTAAAATTAACATATAGCTTAATATTGTTAATAAAAAAATAGTAATTAATAATTAACTAAATATTATAAAACAAAAAATTTCACTAAAATTAAAAATCATTACGCATTAATTGTTTAATTATAGATAATCTTGTTAGATATTTATTGCATATTAAGTAAGTTTTAACAATGTCGAGTATAAAAACATTTTTAGATGTTATAAAAATATTTTTTAATGTAGTGTTCGAGTGGTGGGCTATCCTACATATTTTTAATTTTTTTTTTACTAATCTACTATTTTTTTAAGTTATAGAGAGACTTCTCTAAAAATGAAGAATATTCGCAATAACATTGCTTCTCAATTATAGTGATGCGTTAAGTATATGTATAGTTATCCAAGTCGTTTATTGTATTTTATTTACATGTGTTTATTTTTTGCGAATTCTTATAAATTAATATAGAGTTATTTTCATGTAAACATTTATGGACACACATAATTTAGTTTTCTAAATAATATAAATTATTTTATGGTATTAATTTGTATTTTGTAAATAAAATACATAGTTATTTATAACAATTAATTATATGATTATATAATTAATATACTTAATTATGTCATATGTCATTTATTGTCATTTTGCATTTATCAGCTAATCAATCAGCTATCATTCCAAACAATTTTTAGTTGATCAGCTAGATTGTCAGCTTTTCACTATCAACTAGTTGATTATCAGCTATCAGCTAGTTTATCAGCTAGCCTTGCCAAACAGAACCTATATTTCGTAGTTTAGGCATTTAAGTAGTTTCTATATTTTGATATCTAGGTAGTTTTGGTAACTTTTCTTATTTTATGATTTGTTCAACTCTATAAATAAGAGCATTTTATTATACTCAATTTGCCCACATTAATACAATTTTTAGACTCTTCTTTGAAATCAATCACATAATATGCGGGTCGAGGTCACATGGAAGAATCTTGTGAGTGAATGTATATTGTAGTGTGACATTGTTGTTGTCATTCTAGTATTTTCATTTTACTAAAAATAAAAAATAAAATTAAAAATAAAATGGTTGCCTTATCAACGTAAATTTATCAACGTACATGTTTTTTTTCTTTAATAAGAACATTTATTCAATAAAATTTGCAATCAAAGTTAATTTAATAATTTTTTTTGTCAAAGCAATCAAAATTTATTAGTTAAATAACTCTTCTGTTTTTACTGTGAGTGTCAGAACAACTTCGGCCACTTTTGATTAAAGCCTGACTAATTTCACTTGGGCTGGGTTATGAAGTCGTTGCTATCAATAACTCAAATGTTGAAGGATTTGATGCAAGAAGTGGCAGAGCAAAATAAAAGTTACCAAATATGGGATAAAATCAAAGCAACGAGGGGCGAGAATAGTTCGGACATCCTCGAATATCAAATAATAAGATAGAAGTGAAGTTCAAGATGCTAAACCGTTAGGTGGTGGTACATTTTGTCCAACTTCACCATGGATCTTGATATAATAATTCATATCTACTTTAGATCTTGATAATTAAGTGAGCTTGTCTGGCTCACGAGTCTGCCATGACCAATTAAGTTTGTACCTCAATTGAATTGGTGCGATGGTAATTAAAGTTACCGAGATGTCCTCGATAACCATTATATCATGAGATCGAATCCTACCATCCAACTTCAAATATGTTGCTTTTTCTCTGGTCACGAAGTCGAGGTGCCCGAATTTCTCTCGTGGGAATAGTGGGGCCTAAGTAGGGCCTCCGCGATTATAAAAAGAAGAAAGAAATTCAGTTCACACACAACATTTTGCAAGCTATTTTTTTTTATAGCCGAGGGTATCTGATCCACCGACACCGGATTGACCGCGGACTCGACTAATCCCTCGAGGTTAGAAAAATGTCATTAACAAAAAGCATTGGTGGTGATGAACCAAGATTTGGTAATGTACACCAAACCCACAATCCTCATTACTCTCACTCTCACCATTACAACCCTCTTCATCTTCTTCTACCAACCAAAACCCCCATCTCTGCAACCACAAAAACTCACCATGGCTCGAACCTTTGTTCTTTGGCTTCATGGGTTGGGCGATTCTGGCCCTGCAAACGAACCAATCAAAACCTTCTTCACCTCTCCTGCGTTCAGGAACACCACATGGGCATTCCCTTCTGCCCCTTCAAACCCGGTCACTTGCAACTGTGAGTTCGATCAATTTCTTCAGTTAACCGATCATGGGTACCTTAAATTTGTGATTTTTTTTTTTTGGGTTTATAGGTCTGGTTTGGTGTTTGAATGAGTTTGCTCATATGGGTATTGTTCATTGTTGAGTTTCTTTGAAGAAAAACTGGGTTTTGTGGGTTAATGGGTTCCTTGAATTTGTGAGCTTTGTTGGGTTAATGGGTCTGTCTGATTTGGTGTTTGGATTGAGTTTTCACATATGGGTATTGTTCATTTGTTGATTTTCTTTGAAAAAAAAGGGTTTTTGAGAAGCTAGATTGCATTCTTTGGAGTTGTGTTTGTGGGAGTGATGGTTGATTTATGTAGATTGTCTTTGATTACACTGATTAGGCTTTGTTGGTGCCTTAACTGAAGAGGAGGAAACGTAAACTTAGACAATGTAGACGACTTAGCGATCTAGCTCGCCATTTTTGACAATGCCATAGTGTGTTCAACTTGTAGGACTTATTTATCTGGTGGTGTGTTTGGAGTACCATTGATTGATAATCTTAATAAGGTTTGGGGTTTATATTATAGGTTCTCATCCCTGTCAATTTTTGTTGCTTTGTATTTTTGTAAGTGGGACTCTTGCGAGTATGGGTGTGAGAGTACACATTCCCTCTGGGCTGTAAATTGTTTTTTTTTTTTAGTATTAATAAAATATGCGGAGCACCGTCTCCTTTCCTCAAAAGATAATCTCAATAAGGTTAAGTGCCTACAATTGAAAGGTTTTGTGGAGTTCTGCACGATGTATTGTTAAGTGTGTCGTATAGGGAGGAATAAAGCAGAATGAGTGATGATAATTGGACCTTTTTGGAAGTTGGATTTGATGGAAAGTTGAAGAGGATTTGTGCTTTGGGGAAATCCCATGCTGAATGGAGAAATCGCCTTTTCACCCGTCAAAGAAATTAAATTTTTTTTCAAGGTTTTCCATGGGAAGTTTTAGTATGCAATAAACATGAAATTATGAAACTTGGGTGATAGAAGCAATGAATGAAAGGAAAACCCCAAATTGGTTCGGCTACATGGATCAATTGTTTCTACTCAGCTTTATTTCATGCAGTTGATGATGTGCGTTCATAATGCTTTAAGTCATTCATGATTAATGCATTCCAAGTTATTTTCGATCTACCCTTAATTGAAGAAAAACTCAGTTTTAGCGTTGCAGCTATTTGGGAAGATGAGTGAATGTGATACGTTTGAGTTACTCATGACAAAATTATTGTTGCATGTGGATAATAATAGCTTACTAAGCATCGTTGATTCATTATATCCTTTTAATTTGCATCAAACAGTTTATGCAATAAGCTTGAAGGTTTGACATACCTTTTATTATATCTTAGCTTTCAAAGATTGTTGAATTGTGTACATAAAATGTGAAGGCAAAGGCTTTAAGTGCTCATTGTGATTATTGGTATTCTTGAATTATACAATGATGTAAAGAACCCATTTTTCTCTAAAAAAAGACAAGTTAAGAATCCTTATATATATATAGAATAATTCATAGTTGTTAGTTAATGGTGCGACTCTTCACAAACGTGCTGATGTACTTAAATGCTTTCTTATGCGATTGATGAATAAATGATTATTATTTGTCTTTATATCCTCATTTGGCTTTTTCCTGCAGATGGTGCTATAATGCCTTCTTGGTTTGACATTCATGAGATACCTATTTCCGCCGTAAGTTTTGCTTTTTTTGTGTCTTTATTACAAAAAAGAAAAGAAAAACAAAATCCATTGATTTGATTTTTTTTGTTGTTGATTCAATATGTGGTCTTGCAACTTTTGCTGAATCTTTTAGTAGTATAATCAGGGACTTGCAATCTTTCTGAGACCTTTTAATCACTATAATTCTTGTCGCCCAGGCACAGCCTACCCTTGTTCAAGCAAACTACTGAAGAGTTGCCTTGGTGCCTTATAATTCTTATTTGAAAATAAAAAAATACAACAATAACAACAACAACAACAACAACAACAAGCCTTAATCCCAAATTAGTTGGGGTCGGCTACATGGATCAAACTCTTCCATTGAGCTTGATTTAGTGTAGTTGATGGCGTGCTTTCATAATCCTTCAAATCCCTCCTAATCAATGTGTCCCAAGTTAGGTTAGGAGACATTTTCTGGTTGGAGTTTATGTTATTAGACCTGAATAAGGTGCATTGCCATCAATCACTTAATCCTGTTTTGCGTCAACCATGAAGATTGCCAATTTTTCAATTTACCTGTTATTGTTTGAATTAGAATACGCCTTGTCTGGTTATGGAAGCATAAGATTTCTTTGTTGTATCAGACATCCCCCAAAGACGAGTCTAGTGTGCTCAAAGCAGTTCAAAAGGTTCATGCAATGATAGACAAAGAGCTGGCAGGTGGAACAAACCCAGAAAATGTGTTTGTCTGTGGCTTTAGCCAAGGAGGTATTTGTTTCTCTTATTTGCTTCATTTTCTTTCCCTTTCTACTAGTAACTGAGTGGTACATTCCTGAAAAAATGGCAGGTGCTTTGACGCTAGCAAGTGTTCTATTGTATCCAAAAACGCTAGGGGGAGGTGCAGTCTTTAGTGGATGGGTACCTTTTGGTTCTTCTTCTATCATAGAACGCATCACCCCAGAAGCAAAGAGGGTATGTCTACTTATGAATTCAACCTGACGTTTGGTTGGAAGAGTTTTCAGTTTTGTTGCATATATTTGTTTAATGTATAAACTCCACCTATGTTGTACACTATGTGCGCTACATAGCCGGTCCCAAGTCCGGTTAAAGGAGGACTCTAATGCCCATTTTTTAATACCGAAAAATGGGTAAGGGAGGTCCCAAACTTACTTTTCATACCCGAAAAGTGAGGAGGGAGGCCCCAAGCTCATTTTCCATTCTTGGAAAATGGAGGAGGGTTGCGATAGGTTGACAGCCAGCGTAAATTTTTTGTCACTTTTCATAATGGATCAAACATATATTGCACTTAATCGAGCACAATGGAAAAGTTTGATCCATGTAGCCGACCCCAGTTAATTTGGGACTGAGGCTATGTTGTTGTTGTTGTTGTATTTGTTTAATGTATACATTACCACCATGGCTGCTTTTCTCAGTTGAACCATGGACACTACTTCCATGGCAATAAATTAATGTTGTGGGTTGGATATAAGATTAAAATCTAAGAGCCAACACTCCAGATTGACCGTCCGCAATGTCTTTTCCGTGAAAATTTCTTTCTTGTCGATATTTACAATGAAGTGCATTAATAATGAAGTGCATTAATATAAAGAGATATCATAGATTGACAGATAATCTCTTCGATGTTTAATTAAATCCTTATTGGACAGACTGGAGCATCCAATCTAGTGTACTGATAAAAAAAAATCTGTTGCACCAATAAAAATAGATTTCAACATTGAATTTGAGATGATATGTATACATAAAATTTACTAATAATATGATGACATGATACAATGGTGGTTATCTGTCACAGGTTTGAATGACATGAAAATTTAAGAGATCCAATATGTGGACAGATTTGTTCTTGTTATATTTCAACATCAACTATAGAACGTCATGATAATATTTGTAAATGAAGAAGACTATGATTTTCATTTGATGTCTTGAAATGTAATTACTTGCAGACACCAATTCTTTGGTCTCATGGAGTGACCGACCAGACTGTCTTTTTCGAAGCTGGTCAAGCAGGTCCACCGTTTCTACATCAACTTGGCGTGAGCTGCGAATTTAAGGTGATTTGTTAGACTTCGGAAATATTCAATCAACAGCAACAATTTTACTTAAAACTGCCGATTTTTTACCTGCAGGCATACCCTGGTCTTGGCCATTCGATTAGCAATGAAGAACTGCGGTCGCTAGAATCATGGATCAAGACGCGGCTCAAGAGCTCTTCCTAACTCTCTAATCTCCAATGGATTAAACGCGCTTCAACAAAGTCTCTGATGAAGTCCAAGAATTAGATTGCACATTCTTGATAGGATAATGAATCTTGATAGGATAATGATGAATTCCAAGAATTAGTTGCTAATTCTTGAAAAAATAGGAAAAGATATGACTCGCAACGATCCGGGGGTATGGGTTTATTGGAAACGACGTGGAGATCACAACTCACGCCTATGCCGTGACTACGACGTTTTTCGCGAAATTCCATCGTTTCGCCCTCCGAAACGGCAATTTTGCTATTTTAGGAAACTTTTGTTTCGCTTATAACTCTCATTAGGAATTTCCGTTTTTATTGCCGTTTGCGGCGTTTGTTTCTATTTTTCGTCTAGTTTTCGTTTTTAGGCTTTTTAGACTTTTTACTATTTTTGGCAATTTTAGGGTTTCGCTATTTAAGCGATCTATTTGGTGTAATTCGTAGTTTTGATTGAAATAAAAGAATTTTTGAACTTTGGCTTAAGTTCTGACCTAGATCGAGTTGTTCGTGGATTCGTTCAACTGATTTGGAAGATCTCCGCTGCGTCAGTTGGTATCGAGCTCGTTTGGCGTGATTGAAGAAATCATGCCGCTGAAGAGGAACCAGCAGCGTATCGAGGAGGTGTATGATCGTAACAATCTGAATCGACAAATTGGCCCATTAATTGACCAACACATGGTCGCGGTGGTAGAACAATTAACTGCCAAAATCGATCAGTTGTTGGATCGGCATATGGATCGTATCCTCCCCTTCGAGAGGATGGATTCTGTAGGTTCTGCGGCGAGATGGAGGGACTCCCATCACGGATCGAGAGAGTTCGTGCGTTGGGGTTCGGAGGACTTGCGCAGACCTTCAGGTCATAGTAAGCAAGGCGGTTACCAGTTATCTTCGGAGGATTCCAGTCGGGGGTTTGCGCCGTCTCGTGCGGGGAAGAGGAGCGCAGAAGAGGAGAGCGGTTTTAGGCCCTCCGCATTACGGGGAGGCGACGGGAAGTATTATGCCTGTGGCGGGCGTGCAACCAAAGGGTCTTTCAGCCAGAGAGACTGGAGAGGAGGGCACGGTTCGGAGCAAGGACGCCAACATGATGTGACCGTTCAGACGCCGGTTCACGAGTTCGATGATTCGGGTTCGAAGGCGACGCCGAGGAAGAGATTGGTGAAGAAGAGTGGGGACGAGAGAGAGGACGCCCGATTTCGGGATTGAAGATGAAGAACCGGCGTTCATGAGAGATGTGTTTGCGAGCGAGCCGCCATCGTCGCGAAGCGGAAGTGGTCGAAGGAAGATGGGTTTAGAAAGATAGAGAAGAAATTGAAGGGGATAAGATGAGCTCGAAAGGTGGGAGCTTGTCGGCGATTTATCCTGCCGCGATCGCGAGATGAAGGAGCTATGGGATACGGTTGCGGGGCGGATTTCGAGGATGACCAAGAAGGTGTTAGGACTATGGATGACGATAACTTCATAGATGATACTTTGGAGTGGATCCGCTGATCGTGACGGAAGTGACAACGAAGGCTTTATTGGGGATGCGCCACGCTTGAGAAGTGGTCGGAACTAGAGAGTCTCTTGATATTTTGCTTGGCAAAGCGATCTCTTACAATCCGCAGCCGAGGTTCTTTGGTCGAGGGGTGCCAAAGAGAAGTGGCTCGCAGGTGAGGTTGACACTGCTAGAGCGATCCTTGGGCAAGCGTATGCTGCTATTACAAATTCAGAGGAGATTTTGCTTGCTGCAATTCAAACCGAATCAAGGCATGGTAACAAGAAGGAATCCGATATACTGATGGCAAGGCAGAAGACTTTGTTCGTGGGCTGCACGAGATTCACCAATTTCTCAAAGTTAACTTGCAAGAAGGTTGCTGACAAGTACAAGGATTCAGTCAGGTGTGAAAATTAATGTCAAGCATCTTGTTCCCTATTATGGGGATACGTCTGATGATGACAATTCGAGGGCGAATTGTGTCCACCCTGGAGAGAATGATGAAGTCCAAGAATTAGATTGCACATTCTTGATAGGATAATGAATCTTGATAGGATAATGATGAATTCCAAGAATTAGTTGCTAATTCTTGAAAAAATAGGAAAAGATATGACTCGCAACGATCCGGGGGTAAAACATACATGCTCTTCCGATGGTGTTATTCATGACCTTGGGTGCTAATATTCATGTTTGATTCAAGTCCCAAGTTGTGAGCAAATTTTCAATAAAATGTTAAAATTTGTTGATATCTGACATTGGCGATACGTGCATCTCAATTTCTGCTATAACTGCCTTTATTAACTGTGGAACTCGAATTTTTTCATGCAGAATCAATAAAAGTTACTTTAGCATCTATAGATTAAAAAAAAAAAAAAATCAGTGTTGGAACTGTTATCAAACAAAGTGTCACTGCAACAGTAATTAGGCCTGCCAGTTTGCCTGTGTTGGCTTTTTTCTATGTACTTCAGGCCTAACTCGTTACTAAAGCTTCAGCAAATTTAATCTTCTGCTTCCTCATTTAAGTTCTTACAATCACTTTCCAGCATTGGGAAGAGTTATAGAATTCAATGTTTTGTCTACCTCACCTTGACAACATTGTGAGCTGATTTCCTTAGGATGTTATTTCCTCGGTAATTTATATAAATTGTTTAAAGTAAAAACACGATAATTAAGACAACTTTAATTACGAGTATTATTTATATATGTGTTTTTTGACATTAAATGAATTGAATTAAAAATTATAAATATTTGAATTTTATAAGGATAAAATGGGTAAAAATGCAATACATACTCTTGAATTTAAAAAACGACTAACAATTTTGAACATTAAGTTTTTGCTAGAACGATTTATATAAACGACCGGAAGGAGTATTAGACATGTGTGAAAAAATTTCTTTGTGCAACAATTTCAGTTCACACGGTGCTGAAAATGATCCGAAATGGATTTGTACTAACATTTAAATCCAAGTTTGGAAGATCAACAACAATAACAAATACTAAATCTCAAATTAGTTGGTATCCGCTACATTGATCAAGCTCTTCGCTCGATCTTATGAACTTCACGGTGTACATCCAAAAATCCTTTAAATCCTTCTTCAGCAATGAATCCTAAGTTATCTTAGATCGATCCGTATATCATTGAATTTCTTTAATTTCTACTACGTCAAGTTGTCTAAGTGGTGCATTTGTAAGTAGTCTTTGGATGATCAAATTGAAAATTTCGATTCAATAAAACCGACATGAAATTTCAAGATCTTCATGTTGGTCCCAGTATCTCTAATGGCTAGTAAGTAGAGTTTTGATGAAAGTTCATTGTCACAGTAATGATGCCTGGTCCACATTCATGCCAACCACCTCATAATTACTAACATCTACTCCATCTGTAGAACTTGAAAACTCAACTGAAAACTAACACCATAGAGAAAGTGAAAGTGAAACTATAGCTTTGAATATCACAAGATACAAGTATGTGATTAGTTAAATGTCCCCTTGATCATAAAACTTAAGATGAGCATTGTTAGAACAAACACAAAAACATGCTTATTACTGAACTATAATATATCATGCTTGAATTCAATTACAAAAAAATTGATAAAATAATATTAGAAGCTTGCACTTAATGGCAATGTCCTAAAGATGAAATTTCTTCCAATTTGGTGTATGAATGTTGCAAGAGGTTTGTCTCCAAGATACAATTGGATTGATCTTTGATTACACACCAACCAAAAATCCTTTCTTCAACAACAACGGAAATCTCTCTCACAAACCAGATGAAAAAAAAAAAAAAAAAAAAAAAAAAACCTCTATTTCAAAAAAAAAAAAATAGTTTTGAAGTTTAATTAGACCATTTTCATTTATAAACCAAAAGTGCCTCTCTCGAACAGTTACAACTGTTCAAAACGAGGTTATTGGTGGTGTGGTTCATTAACCACCAATTATTACACTAATTAAACACCTTTAAAAAAACTAAAGGTTACCAACTACGAAATTAACTAAATTTAATGTAAAAAGTAAAAAATAAAAAGTTGTGTTGTGAATTGGCTAAGATGTTTAATCATTAACCCTAAAGGGCCTAAGACCCAAGCCCTATCAAAGACTTGCACTAAACCACTTATGTCTAGTAGAAGAGAAGAAAGAATCTTTTATAAAATTGGAAGTACAAATTCAAAGAAATCAACACCTTTAAAGTTCAACAAGCATTAGGTACAGCAAGCTTAAGTTGATTTTGATTCATAGAAACCTATTGAAGGTATGCATCATTGCATAATCCGCAACGACGCGGTTCATTCTCTCTGAGTAGTGAATTGAATCCCAAAATATGTATTTGTTGGCGTCTTTGCATAAGAAGATTTCGGCAAAATGGCATAGCAGACCCAGCTCAAATTTTCCTGAGCCACAGCAACCAGCATCCACATTCTCAAATCCTAGAATCAGACCAAAAACAAACAAAAAAACAAACAAACATGTTATTAGTCCTTAGTGAATATTCATGTATACAGATATAGAGAAATTTGTAAATGTATAGACATGTAATAGTTGAAAAGTTACCATATAAGTTGGGCTTTGCAATGGCATCAGCTAGTGAGTCATAAACATTTGAGTACACCATTTGGACCCCTTTAGCTTCTGTTCCTAGTTTGTCTATCAGGGCAATTAACTTTGTATTGAAATCTCTGGCAACTTGGTTGTAGTCTTCTCTGCAGGCATGTTTCTGCATAATGTTGGTGGCTCTCTCAATAGGTAGGCACCCAAATGCAGTAAGTGATGTGAGAGCAATTTTCCTAGCACCTAATTTGTAGATATCCCAGACAAAGTTCTCGGTTATGCCGATGAGAAACTTTTGATATTCGTCGACATTGAATTGAGACGACCGGCCGCCGGGGACTGTGTAGTAGTTCTCTAGGAAGTCATTGGTTCCTATGCTTAAAATGTACACTGCTTCTCTCAATGTTCTTGTTGCCTTACTATAGCCCATGTATTTGATCAGTTTTTGCTTGTATTCCTTGAAGTACTCCAATTCTTTCCAGAAAGGAATCACATGCTGAGAATTCATGTTTTGATATAATTAAACATCACATTATAAATATTTATAATGTCTGTGTTCATACTTGATAGTTATGTAAAAGTTAGGAAAACTATGAATGCATTGAATCCATTGATTGAATATATTGATCTTTTTCTCTCTCTCTATATATATAGGAACTTACTATAACATCAGCAGTGGCATTGTCCAGGCCAGTCCCGGCAGAAGCGAAGGTGACTCCGGTGGCGAAGTCCTTGATACTATACGCCGGATCAAGATACGCCGGTATCGCCGACTTGATTCCGAAAGCTTCACATATAAAATCAGTGGACAAGCGGCCATTGCAGAATCGCCCTGTGGCCTTGCCGCCTTCAAAGTCCTTACCATAAGGGTCGAAATTGCTCCGGCCTATGGTCGGAATGTAGTCGTTGTTCCCTGCGTCGACTGAAGAGTCTCCGAAGACGATTATGGCGGGGACCTTTGCGCCAATGCCGGGTTGAACCATCAGTGCCAAGAGTTGCAAGATGAGAACACATGATGATATGAAGCTATGATGGATCATTTTCTCAACTTCTTTGTCAATTGAAGTCAGATGTGCAGAAAATCTTATGTACGAATAGGAGGTTTTGAAGATACTATTTAATCAAAGCCTCTAATATAGTTGAGAGATATATATAGCAATGTACATATTGAGGGGCCTCTTTTTTTTTTTTTTTTTTTTTTTTTTTACTAGTGTTGCAATGCAAGTTTTGTTCTTTAATTTTCCTTGTTTTCAACTGTATTTGATGATGGGCCAAAGAGATAAAGAGTGTAGTAATTACTAATTAAAGGTTACAAACTACTTCATCTGGTCACAAATATAAGTCGTTTAAGGTAAGGGCACCAGAATTAAGACAACTTTAATTACAAGTGTAATTTATATATATGCATTTGACCTTAAATGAATTGAAGAATTGAATAGTCATAAATATTTGAATTGTACAACGGTATAATTGGTAAAAAAAAAAAATATACACTCTCAAATTTCGAAAGGACTTATAATTTTGATCGAGAAGTTTTTGCTATAAAACTTATATTTTTGACCGGAAAGAGTAAAAAAAAAAAGTCTGCAAGCAAGCTGCTAGGGGTACTCGCTTTAGAGGACACCTACTTTGGGCATTTAGTGGTTGGAAGCCGTCGATACACTTTTGGATACGCGTTCGAGATATATCAGATGGTGTACGACCGTTAGGTGCTGTGGTTGGTGTGGTGGATAAAATTGCGAAAAATTAATCCCTACTAATCGAGATTTTAATTTCATTAAAAAAAAGGCTCACTCAATAAGCAATTGTTAGACCAAACAAGGCTTAAAAATTTCATTGTGTGTGGCAGAGCCAATCCCCAAAAAAAAAAAAATCGATGCAAAAAAGTTAAGTTATTTTTGAAAAAATTACTATGGACAAAGCATAAAATGTTGTTTAAGTCATGTTTGATTACAAATAAAATGTTTCATAAGAAAAGAACATTTTCTTAAAAAAGTTTTTTTGAGAAAATGTTTATAAGAAAATTTCCGTACATGTGTTTGATCGCACATATAAAACTTTTTTCCCTCAATACTTACCAACAATAAGTTTTGAAATAAGTATGAAAACTAACCAATTTATTAAATATATTAATTTTCATATTTAAAATATACATGTAATGTGTCTTAATATATGAAAACTCACATTTTTTCCGTCAAAAACTTAATTTGTCCACTATAACAGGTGGAAAAATATATGGGTCTTGATATGAAAAATCGACAATTGTGAGAAAATGTTTCGCGAAAAAATTTTGGCTATCAAATGCATGAAAGTGTCATTTTTCTTGGAACATTTTTCTTAATTTTCTGTCCAATCAAACATAGCATCAATAAATTAATTGTACATGTACTTTTTAAAATAAATTTTAATTTTTCTAGCTGGAACATATATAGGTGCTTCTATCGTAGAACCCAATTATATATCATTTATTACGTATTTAATGTGTTTTACATTAAATGCACTATCTCAATCACCATTAAATTAAAATTTCATAATAATTCAATAGTGAAATATATAATTCTGATGATGAAATGACAACTATAGCTAGACTTTTATAACCTGAAAACATTGTGATAAAAACACTTGGAATTAGTCACACTAAAATTCCCTTTTTAACTTGGGAGAGGGATTGAATATTCATGACATAGTGGGAAGTACACATTGCATATACACCAAGCTCACCGACCTCATAAAAATTGTTTAGTAACTGTCTCGAACAACTGAGCTGTGCAGCGGTGTTAGTTTAATGCTCACTTACACATGCAACTACATTATTCACATCACATGTAATACACTGTTCAGAAAAGATTTAACATGTGTCGGAGATGTGTGCGTGGATCGAAATAAAGTCCGACATCGATTAATTGCGACTTTATAAAGACTAGGGGTGGGCAGCAGTTTCCAAAAAATCATCCAATCCGTGTAGACAGCATGGTTTGGTCTGATTTTTAGAAATTATGGTTTGGGGGCGGTTTAAAAAACTCAAAAACCGCAGAATCGCGGTTTGATCGCGATTTTCATTTTAAAAAATCGCGGTTTCACCAAACTGTGAGTATTTTAGTAAATATTCAATATTAATATGTTCTAATCTATTTGTTTTATTGTAACTTTTGAGATGAACTTGAATTTCTAACTTTGATTGAGTTCTTTTTGGTGAATGATTGGTTATATATGTTTTGTTGTATCTTATGTTGAATATTTGATGAACAATTGAACATTAAACATGTATGGAGTTTATGATATGTAATATGTATGATTTTTTTTTTTTTTTTTGAAAATGGGTCGGATGAAAGCTGTGAAACCAAACCGAGCAAACCGCAGGCGGTTTGGGTGCGGTTTTAATGGTTCGCGGTTTGGTGGTGGTTTGCAAATCGATCAAACCGCGACCCTCGATTTGGTCGCGGTTTGATGGTTTCCACCACCAAACTGCGATTTGCCCACCCCCTAAATTAAAGACGTATTTAAGTTATGGCCTCTTTCCAAACAATACCAAGGTCTTTTGGAGTAAAACTCAACACTTAAAGGTGGTTAAGTTGAGAATAATATCGGTAGTTGATATCCATATGCCAGTTCAAGGTTAGTAGTGATGAGCCGATAAGCCCACATAACTACTGTCACGGAGCCAATTAAAGAGGGGTTTTTCACTAGGAAAACTTTCTCACTCAATCAAACCCGTGGTGCCTAAGGGCCACCTTAGTTCAGCACACCAATACTCGAATTAAAGGGACAACAAGCAATGGCAACAAGGAAACGTTTTACTAGCTCTCAATTGGGAATACAACTGTGGTACTCTATCAATACATGCCACTCATGCATATACTGCCTCTCTGGCCATCTCATGCCTTTCTCATTCTCTACCTAAAGTCTTTATAGACTAGCCAACAATCAGTTACATAACCGTCATAGACTAGGTAAAACCCCACTCCTTGTGGTCAAGGCGGTTGCCCAACTGCCTTATTCCCTTGTTGCCACCTCGTGCCATAACCGTCTTGACCTCCTAGTCAAGAGGCACATGTTCATCGTGCTTGGTAGTTGCTGGGACCTGCCTTGGTCATGCTTTGAGCTATGACCGAAGTAGTTACATAACCACCTGTAAGCGCACTTGACTTGGTCCGCCCAAGCCTTTAGTTCACCTTGATTGAGGGACAGGGTCTGATTCGTGGTGCCTAGTTGCGCGCCTAGGCACCTTTGGGTGCTAGCAGGGGCTCGGTCCGACCGAGTCCCACAGGCTCGGGGTGGCCGGCGCCATGGTCCGTCCATGGGTTGTGCCTTGGCATTGCGCCCAAGGCATGCTCGAGGGTCTTTGCTACTTCGCCCATGCCGCCCCAGGGAGAGAGCACACCTCCCCAGGGAGAGAGCACACCTCCCCCTATAATAGATGTTAAGCCGTTTCCTCAACTCCAATAGGAAACATCCCAAAATGATACCAAGCGTACTTTGACTGGGTCAACGCCCAAGTCAAGATTTGTCAACCCTTGCCTCGTGCCAAGACGCGACCTTACTCGTGCCAAGGCGTGACCTTGCTCATGCGCGCTCGTCCATGCACCAAGGCGCTGTGTCGTGCCAATGCGCGCTTGTCCACGCACTCTCGTCCATGCGCCAAGGCACTGTGCCGTGCCAATGCCCGCTTGTCCATGCGCGCTCGTCCTTGCGCCAAGGCGCTGTGCCAAGGCGCGCGCGTCCATGTGCCAAGGCGCGCGGGTGCCTTGCGCCAAGGTGCAACCTCGCCCGTACACGTACACGCTGCCTCATCCGTGCCACATCCAATTTTCCTTGCGCATACGCGGGCCTCCGCGCGCGCTATGCTGCGAACCCTCCAAGGTACTTTATCCCGCAAGTAACTTCCACAAAACTTTCTGAGTCCACAAAAACTCGGATATTGCTAGGTTTTCCCGCTGCCTAGTCTGCTTACTCCGATCACATTATTAAGGGGCTGACAACTACCACAATTCATAGTAGACCTGAGAATTATGCTGCCAAGATCCATGATGAATTTGAACTAAATGTTAACTAAAGGACTAAGACCTAGTTTGATTCATTTTTGCCAACTTATAGTGCGAGTATCTCATATTGAAATATCATAATTATATATTTGGTTCAACTTTAAGCTTACAGGGAAGTTGCAAATTTTTAAACAATAAAAGATATGAATTGACATAAATACCCTTCAAACAAAAGAAATAGAAGCGGGTAATAAAAAGTAAGTAATGAGGGCTAGTTGTGTCCACAAACTCTTGGGAGATAACTCCCTTTGGGGAGGTGGAGAAGATATATCTCACTTTTGGGTGTGAGTTGGGAGATAACTTGCAGGACAGTTGGGCAACCAAACAAGATTAGTTCCAACTTCTCTCCAAGTTATCTCTCGGGAGTTAAGTCCACACCCCTAACCAAACGAGGCCTAACATTTTTTTTACATTTCACGATACCCGAAGCTCGTCCATCCTGATGGAAATGCTAGACCTTGACCACTGCAGCTACTTTTCAGTTGTTAAATACGTCATTTTCTTGAAATTACTCGAGCCTAAATAACGAGGGATCCGAAAAATAAAAATAAAAATTCCAACACTCAAAATCATCCAAACAAAAATATATTTTGGCTACTATTTTGGACTAATAAATTAAAAGTGATTTTAATTACAACTTACATACATTAATCTTAATTTGTTATTTGTTATAGGGATGAAGAGAGAAGAAGTATTTTTTTTTCATGAAAGGTAGGGAAGGGCTGCCTTGAGCAAGCGATCAGCTATAATGTGACAGAAGGCCTCAGTGGCGTGCACTGAGTCCCAAAATACGTAGGTGCTGGCGTTGGTACAAGTGAATGGGTCTGGCTCATGGCATGCATAGCCAACCTCGAATGTGCCTGTCCCACAACACCCTTTCACCACATTTTCAAAACCTACAACAAATTAAAACAAAGGATTGATTAATTAATTAGCTGCTAGGACATCAATTAATCACCTTAATATAGTCCCACTATAATAAATGTAATGTGTTATTCGAGGCATGGACTTGTATGGCGTATCTAGATTAATTCGACTCCTTTACGGTTTAGCATCTCTGAGATATATATCACGATGATCCTCTTAAAGATAATCGCTCCATACACACGTCATAATTCAAACTCTAATCATGCTTAAAGGAATCTACAAATTTTTTTGCCACGAGAATAGCATATCGATCAAGTAGTTTTTATTTATTTATTTATTATTATTATTATTATCAGCTTATTTTTGTTTTTCTCTCACTTAAAAAAAACAAAATGAAAAAGTAATTTCGTATTTATTTGGATGTAGGGTTTTGAATGCCCTTAAACACGATTATAGGGTTTCGATTCAGATGTGCATTGAGCGAGAGTGTGTAAAATGTATTCAATTGAGATTTTATGTGTCTGCACTTGAAACACTTTGAGTATTTCCAGGTATTGAATATCGCAAAAAATAAATAAACAAAATAACATAAAATCATGTGCCACATCACACATGAAAGTAGTACAAGTACTTACCATATAAATGTGGATTTCTGATGACTTGCAGGGCCTCATCAAGCAAATTCAAGAATGCCATTGTGGTCCCTTTCAATTCCCTCTTCAACTTGCTCAAAACACCCTTCACTCTCCCCCCAAAATCACAAGCCATGTTGTTCAAGTCTTCTCTACAAGACTCGGAATTCACAACCCTTATAACTGGTAGACACCCAATAGGAGGAAGCCCTACGACGCCCACTCGGCGAGCGCCAAGTGTGTAGATATCTCTAATGAACTTCTCTAGTATTCCCACCAAAAAATATTGGTACCCTTCAATGGAAAATTCACTTGGTCTACTAGGGAAAGCATAGTAATTCAATATGAAGTCGTTAGTGCCCATGCTTATAACAAACACTGCAAATTGTAGTGTCTCCTCTGCCTTTGTTTTTCCAAGGTAGTTGCTCAATTTGGTTTTGTAGTCCTTGAAGTTCTCTAATTGCTTCCATAGTGGTATCACATTCTATGATGAATAAATTTCAATATTAGTAGCGCAATGAAAAAAACATATTCTCATATCTGGGAAAGTTAAGTGATCGAATTCTAAAAAAAAAAGGATTTATTTAATAAATCACGATAAAATATTTATGGTCTAGCTATTCATATATAGGAGAGTACAAGGTACGATTGTACTCTCCTATGAATTACTTAATATTGGCTAAAACTTTTAGGGATACATAACTAGCTTAGGTATTATCAAGGACCAATATCCTATAATTAAAAGTTCGATCGCCTTCTATCACAAAGTGGCAAATGTACGTATCAAAAGAATGTAATAAAATCATTTTCCATATCAATTATATAAGGCAGAAAATCGACAATTATATAAGGCACTGTAAAAGTTGGCCGCCCTCTTGCCCCACTTTAGATTTTTGCCCTCCCGACAAATTAAAACCAATTATTTGATCCCTAAAGTTTTGCATTTGATCCTTCCACTTTTGAAATATTAAATCTTGCTGATGTGGCTAACATATATATATATATTACGCGGCTAGCCAAGAAAAATAAAGTAGTTTACAATACTGAATCGAACAATTGACTAGTCTGACTTCAACCAATAATTTTTTTAAAAAAAAACTTAATTTCTTCAAAAGTAAAAAAAAATAAAATAAATAAAATTTAAAATTCAAGAACCAAAAACATACAAAACTTAAAAGTTCAAGAGGGACCAAATGCACACCGATAAAAGTTCAAAGATGAAATATACACTAATGAAATTTCAGGGACCAAAAACATGAAAACCTCAAAGTTCAAAGACTAAAAAATACGTTTTGCGCGCCTTTTTTTTATAGGATCATTGGCTATGTATAATTTCTAGTTCATATGAAATCAATTTACAATACTCACACTAAGCTGGGCAGTGAGATTATCATAGCCAGACCCAGCAGAAGCAAATGTGACACCAGTGGCAAAGTCCTCAATACTATATCCAGGATCCAAGTAGGCCGGAATGAATGGCTTGATCCCCAAAGCTTCAGAGAAGAAATCAGTAGCCAATCTGCCATTACAAAACCTCCCCGTCGGCTTCCCGCCCTCGAAGTCTCTCCCGTAAGGCGGGAAATTGCTTCGAAGAGCCGTAGGAACGTGATTGTTGTTCCCGGCATCCACCGTCGAGTCTCCAAACACTATGATTGCTGGAACGTAAATAGCTTCTATGTTGGTGAGAAAGCATAGATGATTTAGTAATATCAATGTTGTGATCATGAGAAGCCATTGCACACCAAAATTGTGTCTATCCATATAATGTTGCATGTTGCCTCTCAAATTGAAAATTCACAAGTGTACATACTTCTTGTTGTAGCTATTTATAGGCAATATGCATGCCATGTCTTGGTTGTGGTCGCTCAATATAATTAGTTGGTTACAATATTAAAGACTACCTACGAAAGTAAGAAACTATACACATATATATATATATACTAGTTTCAAGACGTGCTACGCACGAATCTCCCGCTCGCTTCGCTCGCGGGAATTAATTTCTAAGAATTTATTAACAAAATTTAAAATTGTAATTAAAATCTAAAAATTAAAAATACAAGTATATTTTTTAACTTATCAATATTCTCTAATGTGATTGAGATAAGATATGAATGAAAAAACAAGCTAGTCATGATAGGACATTACTTCTTCAAAAAAAAGTGTATTGGATTGATGAGAATGAGTTCATAATTGATTTGGAGATAAAAAAAAATGTGCAGTGGATTGATAAGGAGTTCTCGAGTTTGATTTGGATACAAATTTGTGCAATTTTGATTATGTTGAATTAATTTATTAATTTTAAGGGAAGACACGAGAAGTATAAGCAAAAAGATAAATTTTATTAGCACTCAAATAGAGTATATGGGCAAAAAAATAAATTTTATTATCATTCAAAAATTTGTGATTCGTGCGTTTATATATATAAATATACTTGATATTGTCACATTGTCACATAAGGTTGGAGTTTATGTGGACCAGACATAGATATGTGATGACACATCTCGTTGCATCATCATCATCCGAGTACTACTTCCAGATCTGTCAATTTTGTTATTGAATTGGTAGCTAACTCATTAAAAAGTGAGGTATATGTGTCATCAATCTGTTGATGCATGCGTGTCTAGGAAGGTTTTCTAAGCTTCTTTGACATTATTACACTTCCTTTTTTCTTTCAAGATTTGATCACTCAACCTGTCGAGGTGGATGTCGGTGATGTGTAGTCTCACATCAATTAAGTACACTTATATGATAAAGTAAATTAATACGTGCATGGATCTAGTTTTTTTTAATTAGTACTTAAGTTTTTTGAAGTAAAATTATATATATAGAGACACACACGTATAACGTGTGAGTTGAAGGTGAGTAAGTTGGGAACAATATAGATTAAGGAAAACATTAAAATGACAACCTTATGTCATACGACAAAACACATTGACTTACAAAAATTGTCTCGACCCATGTGTTATATACAGAGATATGTATGTGTATATATACATGAACGGATCATGTGAGTCAATATATCTTACAGTGTAACATCCTCATTGTCATTTAATACTTCTCTACAGATTAATTGAGATAAAGAAAAGGTATAATAAAGACTAAGCCAAAATTAAATTTTTACTTATTTGTCACTTAGTACAAGTACATACTACATACATAAATCTTTGTTTTTTTATTTTAAAATAGACAAATTAGCACAATTAGATTTCTATCGACTAATACGCCATTTCGAATGTTAATTAGTACAACTTCGGCAGGACACATACATATGTTCCTTCAATACACGTCAAGATGCATGAAGGCACTCAACTGATTTGTCAAAATAAGAGGCGCAAGCACAACGCGCACGTGTTCGACCTGCGTGACCTATTCTGAAGTTACACTAGCATTTTCCTTTCATAAAATCTGTGCAAGGGCTGTCTTCACCAAGTGGTCAGCAACAATGTGGTAGAGGACCTCAGTGGGGTGCACTGAGTCCCAAAATGCGTAGGTACTGGCGTTGGTGCAAGTGAATGGGTCTGGCTCATGGCATGCATAGGCAAACTCAAACGTCCCTGTGCCACAACAGGCTCTCCCTACATTTTCCAATCCTGCAACAATTAAACACAACAAGAATTGTTTGAGAGATTAATTAATTGATTACACAAAATGGCAGTTCTAGCTAGAGTGTTAGATGTGCCTCGAGTCATGCATCAGCGTGATTCGAGGCATATCCATGCTCGACAATGCTACTCGGAGTGCTCCTTCAAGATTTGGGCCACTTAGATATGCACACATCAGAATTTAAACCTTAATTATGCTTAAAATGTATTTTTAAGCATCTATTGGTAGCATTAGCATTCTTTTTACCTTACTTTTCTTGAATAAATCTAAAAAAGGATCAATCATTGCGTTGGTGCAGTATCGAGACCTATTAGTTGTTCGCTTGGAGTTATTCAGGTCTCAATTGTTTGAATCTCTAATTTTATATAATTTTATATGCATATTTTTTGTATGATTGGGTGTCTCTTAATTGCCCTAATAATCAATAGTTAAATAATCAATTTATGAAACCATAATTGTTCTAGTGACTAACCTATGGTGTCTATAAAGAAACTTAAAACATAAAAAAAAAATAAAAAATCAAAAGAAGCTCCCTATTTTAAAAAGAATCTTATACCAACAATTGATGTTTTCGGCCAATGGCAATAGATTAATTGGAACCTCATAAACATCGAGACTAGAGTTCTATCCTAACGTGTGCATGAAGTCGAATGTTGTTGAAAGGTTCTACCTACTATATTTGTGATAGCTTCTCAATCTGAAGCAATCCAAGATACCAAAAGTCGCAAGACCCAAAAAAAAAAGAAATTGGGCGAACATTTTATTTTTAGCAATTTATGGTGTTTTGTCAAATATGGAGCCCACGCCTTGGAATACAAGAAAGATAGATGGTCAAAAAATAAAATGTGCGTCCAAGGTGTATTCTTTTATCATTTTCCAAAAAAAAAGGGAAATGTTACAATAACGACACTAAATCATAACACATTACACTACAATGGCGTGTAGCGCCCTACATCAAAATGTGAATGTGGTGTTAGATGTGTCTTTTTATGAGATTTTGATGTGGGGTCCACACGACACATCAACTGACGATGTGTAATGCATCGTGGTGATTTAGTGTTGTTATTGTAGTATTTCCCAAAAAAGGAAAAAAAAAAATCAAGTGCACACACACTAGAAACGAATTTAGTGCATAGAACTCACCATACAAATGAGGATTTCTGATGATCTGCAGGGGCTTATCAACCAAATCCAAGAACACCATCTTAGTCCCCTTCAATTCCCTACTCAACTTGCTCACAACACCACTCACTTTCCCTCCAAAATCTCTAGCCAAATTGTTCAAATCTTCTCTGCACCCACCCATCTCTGCATTGAAATTCACACTTCTTATGACTGGCAAACAACCTATAGGGGGAAGCCCCGCGACGGCCACTCGGCGAGCGCCAAGTGTGTACATTTCTCTGATGAACTCCTCTGCTATGCCAGCCAAGAAATTCTGGTACTCTTCAATGGTGAACTGGCTTGGCCTACTTGGGGACACATAGTAGTCCACCACAAAATCATTGGTTCCTAGGCTTGTAACAAAAAGAGCTTCTTGTATGGTCTCCTCTGCCTTTGTTTTTCCAAGGTAGCTGCTCAGTTTGGTCTTGTAATCTTTGAAGTACTCTATTTGCTTCCAAAGTGGTATCACATTCTGTGATGAGTTAGTACTTAATTGATTAGGTAGGAAGTAATTAATTAAGTAAAAAGATGCAAGTAAAGTTATGAAAAGTGTATTAATGGCCATTTAAATCATTTTATAATCTACTATTTTCTTTTTGATATCCGTAGGTATATATCCAGACGAGCTGACTATTTTCACGAGACCCTAGTGCAATCGGCCTGAACGTACTTCAGTAGCGTGGACATTGTAATCGAACTGGAGTCGTGCGCTTAAACTACACAATCTCAAGCACACCCTGATGGATGAGCCAACCCGTCTGGATTTTTTTGCATAATTTTAGCTATTAGTATTTACAAAAGAGAACATAGTTTTTGTCTTACAAATTACATAGTAATAATAATAATAATAAAGCTTATCAAGTTAATTCAGGTCTGTCACGGGTCATGATATAGTTAATATGTAGTTGAAAGCAACCCCTATTAATTGAATTGGTGCGTGGAAAAGCTACTAAGCTCGATGTGCTTGATGACCAATAGATTATAACCTCGTAGGTCGAATTCAGTTATTCACCTCTAAAAATGTTAATTTCTCGTAAGTCATGATGGGTTGGGGCGCCCAATTGACTCTCATAAGAATAGTCGTGGTAATAAAAATAAAAAAAAGTTTACTCACAGTAATCTGGGAAGTGAGATTGTCATAACCAGTACCAGCAGAAGCAAATGTGACACCAGTGGCAAAGTCCTCTATACTATATCCAGGATCCAAGTAGGCCGGAATGAATGGCTTGATCCCCAAAGCTTCAGAGAAGAAATCAGTAGCCAATCTGCCATTACAGAACCTCCCCGTCGGCTTCCCGCCCTCGAAGTCTCGCCCGTAAGGCTCGAAATTGCTTCGAGCCAACGTCGGAACATGGTTGTTGTTCCCAGCATCCACAGTTGAGTCTCCAAACACTATAATTGCTGGAACTTTAATAGTTGCTTCTACTTGAGTCATGAGAAAGCATAGATGCATTAGTAACATTATTGGTGCTGGTTTGAATAATAATGCCAATGTTGTGATGAGAAGCCATTGCAGATCAATATTTTGTGTATCCATATATGTCTCATCTCATAGTGTGCACATGTGGTGTTGTGGGGATATATAAGCAATATGTTCATAGACATGTAGTTGGGGGTGCTCTATCAACTATTTAATTTGTTGGTTGCAATATTGAAGACCACAGCATTGGATGTTTGGAGTATGTGTGAACTGGACATTCAGATATTTGATTACATATCTTTATGCATCGAATAAGGTGTGGGTACCACCCTGCATCACAGGGGCGGAGCTAGAGTATTTCAAGCTCCCCCAAGTTAGATCAAGGGTATCCTGACGATTATTTTAAAGGGCGGGCTAGCTTAAGTATTTCTATAAATTTTTGTCAAGAAATTTTTTTTTTTTTTTTTTGATAAGAAATGAATCACAACAACTTCCCACATCGATGCTTGAACTAAGGATCTCTTACGTACTCAAAGTAACCATTTCAAATAAGTGAGTCATCCACTTGTTAATTTTTTGACAAGAAATATGAGAAATGCTAGGGTACATATACTTTTGTTACAAACTACATGACAACATTGATAGGGTTCAATGGATGCATATTGAAATATCCGTACACACATCTTGATGCATGATCCAATGAATCACATTAATTTTGTAATCAAAGGTTAGTAACATAAGTATATCACCTCTAGCATTTTCCAAAAAGTATTTAAGGGCCTCCAATTTAGAGAGAAAAGGTAAAAGGGCCGCAATTAATAGCACATCCAAATTTCGAATTAATTAATACTTTTGTTGGGCCTACCTATGCCTGTATTGGGGCACTTAAAGCACCTCAACTCACAATTGTAAGATTTTAATTTAAAAGGCTTTGATATTAAATCTACTTAGACTCATGAGTTCAAAATTATAAGAGTGTTCTTAAAATTTTTAAAAATATTTAAGGGTATCAAATAAATTTTACAAGTGATTGTATTTGCTTAATTAATTACTTGATGATGACTTTAAAATTCAAAAAACTTTTGAGTCGAACTCATTAGTTCAAATAACACTACCTTTATTTTATGAGATATTCAAACTTGTACACTTTTCTCCAACAACATAAATGTAAATGAATAAGATGGTACATCAGCGTTGGAAGTTTTATTGTGAAAAGGACTCATTATAATACACAGTTATGCTCAAGCTAGAATGATCCTCAAAAGAAATATCAATTCAACAGCTTGAATTTAAGAGATATATCCGAAAATAAAAGGAACCCCTTTTCGACAATTTAATTCCCCTGTATTGCATTATGAACTTATGATTGAGGTTACTTTTAGTAGTTGAGAGGTGCTTTTTTATATATTTATATTTTTATATTTGTAGGTCTCGGTGCCGAGCGATTTTGTCACATCAGGGAATCGAAATTGAGGTCGTGTCCTTAACTCACACAACCCCGCCACTAGAAAAGGATACGAGATTAGCGACGGAAAACCCTGTCGCTAACATGGTCGTCGCTATTTTAATTAACAACGGCGTGTCAGGTGTAGCGACGGGACCCGTCGCTATACCCGTCGCCACGACCCTCGCTAACGTTACACCTGGATTGGTCGACTTTCGTTTGACCGTGTCATGTGAAAAATGAGCGACAGCCCCCATCGCTAAAGCCTCGTCGCCATTTGTCGGCCCCGTCCCCGTCCCAATCGCTAATTCTGTAGCTAAATACTGAAAAAGTTATTTTTAAAAAATAGGTTTATATTTTATACAATATATGTTAAAATATATAACTTGATTTAATATATAAAATATTTTTTAATTTAATTTAAAATTAATATTTATTAAATGAAATATATATTTTTATTTAATTTAAAATATTAATTTAATTTAAAATTAATATTTTTAAATTAATTTAATATAAAATATAATTAATTTAATTATATTTTAAGTTTTATAAAATATTTTTTTAATTTAATTTAAAATTAATATTTAGATGAAATATTTTAAAATAATATTTAAATTTAAAAATTCTTTTTAAAACTTTAAGGACAGGTAAATAAAAAAAGCATGTAGAAATAACTGAAGTAATTAATCAAAATGAATTAAATACAACAAAAAAGTTAATTACAATTATGAAAATATAAAAAATAAGATATGAACAACCTATGGCTAAATATACAAGGAAAATATGCTCAATTGTCGAAATCGTGGTCGGTCTCTGAGTCGTCAACTGGAACATCTTTCTGAGGCGCTGACGCGAATCCATTGGATCATCACCTTCATCGTCCTTATCGCTTACTATTTCTTCATCCTCATGCGCGATCCAACAATAGTAATCGAGAACTATACCACCCCTCACTAGATGAAGTTCTATTGTGTTTACATTGTAGTATTTGTCGTTGCGACATTTTCAACAAGGACATCGAATTTTTCTTCATCCTCAGAGTTAATGCGAATAATAGATTAACAATGGCTAAAGTACCTCTCGTGAGACAGATGAGGCATCACCAGTTGAATAAGTAGTAGAGTTAGGCTATGTTTGAAGAAGGAGCAACAACTTTAAGGGAGGAGTTAGTTCAATTGAAGGAAATCGTTGGTGTTAATATAATTGAATTTGTATTAATCAAGGCAAATTAAATATAATAGGAAATTCTTATTTATAGAGCTTAACAATGCACAAATAAAGAAAATAACTATGACATGAATATAATAATACATAAATACTGAAAACACATAAATATAACAATTTTACGTAGTTGTCTAACAATTGCTTTAACCAATAGGAGAAAAACTCGACTAGAAAAAATACGATGACTTAATCAAAAACTCTCAATCGATTATCAATCATGTGGGTGGCCTAATGGTTAGGTATGAGATTATGGATGTAAGAGGTTGGGGGTTCAATACTCATTTTCTTCGACCAGTGACGGAACTAGGGGCAGGGTGGTTGTAACAGCCCAAAATCTCTAACCTTGTTTACGTCTTTATATAGGCTCAACGACCTGTGCTGTGGGACCCGCATCGTGATATGTTCATTTACCAAGGCAAGGGCCAATGTACATTTTATATTTGTTGTGATGTATGCCCAGTGTATTGTATATGTGTAGCCTATTAAGTTAATTTTATACGGGTGTGTACGTATCGAGACAAGCGGGGACGTGCCTCGAGTCGTGTGTCGACGCGGGACCGAGGTAGCGGCATATTGGGGTAAGTTTAATTTATTCGAATTTCAAATAAATGTGAATTCATGTTGGGTTAATAAGTGGCTTTAATGTGGCCACATTTAGCTAAGGATTAAATGGCCTATAGTTAGTGATGCTTCGCGTTTTGAATAGTTGACTTGAGTGACAAGTGGGACAAAGTAATCCATGAGATGAGCCTCGAGACACGTGTGTACACAATGACTAGTCAACAAATATCATCTTCTTATCCTCACTTATTTGGTGTGATGTTGTTTGTGGTTTGTTGTTGGCGAGGGGAGCTCGAGAGCTCGGACGAACCGCCAACGTAGTTTGTCCGAGGAAGGAGACGACTCAAAAAGTCATCTTCCCTCCCCAAACGAGCTAGGGTTGGATCTCCGACCCTAGCTCGTGAAGAAAAAATAAATAAATTCCCTCAACGAACCGGGGAATCCTTATTGCGTGTTTATGTCATTTTGGATTGAAAAAAATGGAAAAGAACGAGAAAAATAGGAAAATTCGAAAAAATTTATATTTCGACAAAATAAATAGAAAGTAATGAATTTCTATGAAAAATAAAATATTTGAAATTTCGGACTAGACTTTTACGGGGGGTTTACCTCGAAAAGCGCGAAATGAGCGGAGTGACTAAAAATTTAGAAATTGGTCTCGAATTCGATTTGGCCTAAATTGATACATTATTGAATGTTAGAGAACTAAGGGAGTAGTTTTATATATATACATGCATGTGATCTATATTTCATTTGTCTTATGATTTATTTTTTCATTGGTTCATGTTGTTCTTGTACATTTAGGATTTTGATAATGAAAAGAAGCTAATGAGATAATTTGGAATTACCTGTATTTGATGATCTTAAAATACATGAAAATGATAAGGGAATTTTAATTAACTTAGAGCGCAACTCCGCTATTTGTGTGAAATATCTCACCGGAATATAGATCATCTCAACTTAATATATTTTCAATTGTGGTATTTACTTGTAGGGAATGTAATCACTATATAGGGACGAAAAGTTAACTAATACTTTTGTCGTATTATTATTGTAACTAGTTTTATATATATATACATGCATGTGATCTTTGTATGTTTTTCCCTGGTTTCCCACATTTAAATCTTATGATAAGGGAATTTTAATTAACTTAATAATATCTGAACATGTGTAGGGAATGTAATATAGGGACGAAATGTTGACTAATACATAATTAAGTCTTATGTGATTTGGATTAAGTCTTGATTACGGGATTAGGCGAACGGTGCCCTATTTAGTAGCTGGGGCCGTCACAGTGGGCGGCCCTTCGGGGCCCTCTTGTAATAACCCGCCCTCACTACTTTTCTCGCTCGCCCTCGACTCTCTCTCGCCCTCCCTTACCCTCGATACACTTTTATAGACTTATAAATGTAATCTAATTAAATAATATAATTTTAGGTGAAGTTTATCCCCCTAATTAAAATTTTTGGTTCGGCCACTGTCTTCAACAAGGAAATATTGTATAAAATATTGTATAAATTATAAGAGAGATCGAAGTGATGATGAGTTCTATGTAAATTCGGCCAAGCTAGTCTTGATTAAATGGTCAGCCACAATGCGATAGAGTGTCTCAGTAGGGTGAGCTGCATCCCAAAAGGCATAGGTGGTTGCATTGGTGCAAGTGAATTTGTTGAGGTCATGGCATGCAAAACCAAACTCAAACGTTCCCGTGCCACAGCAACCTTCGCCCACATGTTCCAGTCCTAGTTAACAAAACACATTCAATTACAAAATTAAAGCTGTGTATGTATATATATATAGTGAAAAACTTTTAATCTGAGTGACAATGTATGTTGATGACAGACATGATTGATAGATGTAGTCTTCTAGTTGAAATTAGTTAAAAATTAAGACTGCTTAGCTAGCTTATTTGACACAATGGTGAGTTAGGTTTTTCCATGCTTTAGACTAGTTTTGTGTATGTAGTATGAACTTAATTAATGGAAACATCTTGTTTTCAAGTGGTAATTCGAGTAGATTACTAAAGCCCCTTTAATTTCTATAAAAAAAAAAAAAACTACATCTGTATATAACTTTACATATTCTAATTGATTCTATATTACTTGGGGTTAGCTACGTGTCTACATAATGAAAACTCTTTGATTGCACTTGATTTAGTGTAATTATCGATGGTTTGCTTTTTAAATTATTTAAATCTCTCCTAATCAATGAATCTCAAGTAAGTTTTAATTTGTCCATTCCTCGTTGAATTTCCTTAGTGTCTATTGAATCGAGTTTTTAAGTAGGGACATTAATTTGTAAGTCGTCTTCATAAGTGTCTAAACCACCAAATTGGTATTTCTCTAATATTTGTGGCAATTCGTGTTGCTACTACTTTTTTTTTTGAATTTTTGTATTTTTTATTCTATTTTACAAATTTTACCTCCGATCTACCAAAGCATCCATATTTTTGTTACGTACATTTTATCCACATTCTAATTGGGAATCTAGGATACAATTTACGTGAAATCAAAATGTTCTAAGATTTATGTCAAAATAATAAAAAAAAAAAGGAAAATCTTGCAAAAATGAAAAAAAAATGAAAAAGTTCAGATGCATTTTTCCTATCAAGCCTAAAGAGCTTACCATATAAATGGGGGCTTTTGATAATTTGTAGGGACTTATCAAGGGTATTGGAGAACACCAACTTGATATCCTTCACTTCTTTTCTCAATTTGCTCACAAGGTCCTTCAACATTCCATTAAAGTTTCTTGCAAGGTTGTTGAACTCTTCCCTACAATCACCCTTGTTAGACTTGAAAAATAGAGTCCTCATTAATGGCAAGCACCCTATCGGGGGGAGGCCGCCGAGGGAGATTTTTCGAGCGCCGAGTTTGTAGAGTTCTACGACGAAGTTGTCTGCAATGGAAACTAGAAAATCCTCGTAGCCTTCGATGGTGAATTGGATTGATCTTTCTGGTACTAGATAGTAATTCAAGACAATATCGTTGGTCCCCATGCTTGTCATGTACAATGCCTCTTGTAATATCTGCTCTGCCTTTGTTATACCAAAGTGGTTGCTCAATTTGTTCTTGTAGTCCTTGAAGTTCTCTAATTGCTTCCACAGTGGTATCACATTCTAGCACCACAAGTGATTAATAGTTAGTCACTATCTATGAAGTTATAATACGTACGTGGCGAGAAACAATGTGTTTCCCTAAAATAAAAGTCAAAAAACACGTGATTTAAGGCGCATTTGAGAACAAAAGTAAGGATGTTGGGTCTATTTGGTCCCCCAAATAATGCTACTGCAGCAAAATTATATGTCAATGTTGATGTAGCAATATGTCAATGTTTAAGCTAGAGTCAAGGCGTATTTTTTTTTTTATAGAAAATGATTGGGTGGCGTACGTTTGACACCTACATTTGATACATTCGATGTGATCCTTTGAATCTTGCATCTAGATATGTGTACACGTGTTTCAAATTAAGTGTATCTAAAGTCGACCTCATGAATAAACTATATCGAAAGTAAGTGACAAATGTATGTCATCTTATCATTACCATTTTTGTACAAAGCTCCTAGACTCCACTCATTCTCAAATAGAGCAAGGGACATAGCTAGATATCTAAATGGACCTTAAGAGCACCCTCGTCAACAATCAACAACAACAACATAGCCTCAGTCAAATTAACTGGGGTCGGTTACATGGATCAAACTTTTTCATTGTGCTCGATTAAATACAATTGATGGTAAGTTTTGCAAACCATTCAAATCCCTCCTAATTAACGCATCCCATGTTAACTTTGGTCTGCCCCTACCTCGTCGAATTTTTACAGTTTCTATTGAGTCAAGTTTTCTAGTTGGAGCATTTATAAGCCGTCTTTGCAGGTGACCAAACCATCTCAACCGCCCTTTTCTAATCTTTGTATCAATTGAGTGCTACTCTTACTTGTCTACAAATGCTCCTCGTCCTCCATACTAAAAAGAAGTCAGTGCGTATTTGCAGTGCCCCTTTTTTTATCAACAAAACATTTAACATGAAACCAATCACTAGTACTATATCACAAACAAATCACACATAATAAGCATTAGCTAGCTAACTTGGTAGCTAGGTCACATAAATTGTTGGCATATACACTTACAGTGAGGTGAGCAGTGGCATTGTCATAACCAGAGCCAGCAGAGGCAAATGTGACACCAGTGGCAAAGTCCTCTATGCCATATCCTGGATCCAAGTAGGCTGGCACAAATGGCTTGAGCCCAAAAGCTTCAGAGACAAAATCAGTGACTAACCTCCCATTACTAAACCTCCCCGTCGGCTTCCCGCCCTCGAAGTCTCGCCCGTAAGGCGCGAAATCGCTTCTAACCAACGTCGGAACTTGGTTGTTGTTCCCGGCATCCACCGTCGAGTCTCCGAACACTATGATTGCTGGAACTTTGGCTTCTAATTTGGTGAACAACAGCAGAGGTGGTAGTAGTGTGAAGAGAAGCCATGGAAGAGTAGTTGTGACCATATTTGGTCTCATGTTCTAACCATGCAGTTGAGAGAACAGAAAATGTAATGCAAGTTGAGTTTTATTGTAAGTCAGGCAATGCATTTCTTGTGCACAATTTTGGTTGGGAACATTAAAAGCTAGCTACCTATGCACATAAAGGATTTTTTTTTTTTTTTTCTAAGCCACTATACGGAAGCCCAATGGGCCCTGATTAATCCGGAGTTGAGCTAGAAGACTATTGGGTGGTATGAAAGCTCCCCCTCAAAGGACTCGTATTCCAAACTTAAACTCGAGACTTGCTAGATTTGTTACTTAGGGCAGAGCGATGTACTTGTACAGGGTTGACTTGGGCTATAGCCCATGGAAAGCCTTGAAAAAGATAAATTTTTTTAGTTGTAATTTAACCCAAAATTGAACTAAGCTAGGCCCCAAAAATAAAAAATAAAAAATCCTCCATAGGGTGATTTAAAATAACTAAACTGGTTTGGTTCCAATTAGATGCACATGGTAATGGACGCTCACACATCTCGAAATATATCTTACGAGTTTTTATTAGGTGTGTGAATTTAAGAGTATCTATTAAAAGACTCAAAACATCACTTTTATTCTATGTAATCTCTCAAAAAAATCGTGTATATATCCTAATTAAAAAATCTTTTTTAAAATTTTTTTTAACTTTTCATCACACTAAGAATAAAAACCTAATAAAATTATCAAAACATCTTTGGTTAGATAGACAAGGCATAGCTACTTGTCAAAAGACGGGATTGAGAGAAGTCATGGATTCGACTCCTGCTAATTAATGTTAAAAAAAAAATCCAAAAAAATCTTCAATTCTCGAACTTTTTTTCACTTTTTTACAAATTTATTTTTTAATACATAAAGTACGTGTTAAGGAAACTATTGGTTAAAGAAACTCAATATACAATACAATAAATTATATCTCTTAAGAATTTTTTTTTTGTGATTACTTTCCTTTTGTATTATAAGACTTGTGCGTGTATATATAGATCGTCATGTACACAAGATACAATACAATAAACTTATTCTCTTAAAAAATTAATATCATGGTATCAGAGCCCTAATTGTGGATTTCGCTGATTATGCGAGGCACAACTCTGTCCTCTCTGATTGTGCGAGACACAACTCTGACCTCTCTGGTTGTGAGAGACACAACACTGTCACTCCCTGTCTGCCTGCATCAGCAACTCACGCCCTTCTTCTCCTTATTCTCCTTCTAGTCTTCACCACCATATGATTGTACGAGAATACTAATTTCAATAATTGTTAAACGTAATATTGAGTTTCTTAACTGATAGTTTTCTTAACAGGATGTGATACTTTCATGGTAAATTTTTTATGTCAAAACATAATTTTAATTTTTAAGCATATAGTCTGGTTTGACATTGTTGCCAATTTGACCTTTATATATAGTAATTTTATTTGCTAAAAAATTGCTAAAAAAACATTAATATAAAAAAATTATTAATTTTAGTTTAAGGGACCGAAAACCCTGGCTCGGCCCTGTTTGTTATAGAGATTTGGGCCATAATATACATTTGTTGGATGTCATAAGTTTATGCATCGAGATGTGCAACACGTATCGTGATGATTTTTTTATATGGATTGGAAAATCTCTTTTTATGTAGACAGAAGTGTGCATTAAAGATACGCGTATTTGCATTGTGTACATGTGTATCTCCAATTCCTGACTCTACACAACTGTTGTCTGTTGGGAAGACAAAAGTACAAATATATTGATTAATGTAGAATTTCAACTTTATTAATGAAACAATTTAAAATTGATTAATTCTTCTGTTATACATTTAATTCGGTATGTTATTATATGATCGATATTTAGCTTTTATAAACAATAAAATATCTACTTGGACTCATAAGTTCGGACTTATTGAAATTTTTAAAATTTTTACAAATGGTTAAGCGAGGCGGTAAAACAACAACAATTGCATAAAATGAACGTAGTAGGAATGAAGATGCTTAGGTGGATCATGGATGTGATATAAAACTTGTAAAGGTAAAATAAGAAATAGAGAATTAATTCAAAGACAAGTAGAAGTAGCACCAATTGATATAAAGATCAGTGAATGGCGGTTGCGGTGGTTTGGTCACCTGCAAAGACGGCCTACAAATGCCCCGAATAGAAAACTTGACTCAATAGAAACTGTAGAAATGGGACGAGGTATGGGCAAACCAAAGTTAACATAAGATGCATTAATTAAGAGGGATTTGAATGGTTTGAAAAACTCACCATTAATTGCACTTAATCGAGCACAATTAAAAAGTTTAATCTATGTAGCCGACCCTAGTTAATTAGGGACTGAGGCTATGTTGTTGTTGTTGTTTTTACAAATGGTTAAGCGGAATCAAAAAAAATTTACAAGTAATTGTGTTTTTGATAATTACTTAAAGATGACTTTGAAAAAAAATATATATTTTGGATCCGAACTTATAATTTTAAATAGCACTACTTGGAATATGATTTAAGACAATTCTCTTAAAGTTGTGTTTAATGTATAATCAACAATTATACGATATAGTTTCTCAGTTGGGTGAACGGAATCCCAAAATGCATACTTGTTGGCATCAGGGCATGAACATTCATTAGATTTAGGGCAGAGAAAGCCAAGCTCCAGTACTCCTGTACCACAACATCCTTCTGCCACGATGTCAATTCCTACACAACAAAAAAGTATACAACATTTAGAAAAAATAATGCAAATTAATAATTAAATGCAGGTTCTAAAGAAAAATCATAAAAGCAATTAATTATAATGAAACCAAATTAATTAACGTGACATAATATATACGTACTATATAGGCTTAAATGCACTTGTAAGGTAATGACAAAATATTAGGTCACATATTTATGATGGATTGAATATGTAGTCATTCATGCACCTTTTGAATCAGGCTAACCCATAATTTGATGGACTTGTTTGAGAATTCTTGATTATCATATTTAATTCTAAAAACCAACCAATTCAATGATTTGGTACGGTGTTTGTGTATAAGAGGTTATGAGTTTGAACCTCAGGGCAAGTTGTTTCTTCATTATCAAAAAAATATTTAATAAGAGGTTATGAGTTTGAAAAACATAAATACCTACATGGTGGAAGAGGTAAGTGTATTAGTAGAGTGAGGGTAATTATTCTTTTCATTATAAGTAAATTAAATTATTAAAAAGGTGTTAAATTTAATCCTAAAAGAAGAAAAGAAATGCTTAATAGATAACCACCTATATATCACACACTAAATATGATAGAAAAATAATTGGTTGATACAAATGAGAAGCAGTGGCGTCCTTTTTTCAGATGTGGAGCCACCAAAAAGTACGTAAAGGAGGCGTCGCATTTGCGCTACGTAGGCTATGCGCCTTATTTGTGTTCCCACAAATGATATGTACTTACCTTTAGATCGAGGTGCTAGATAATGAATGGTATCAAGTGATAGTAACTACCTTATACCTATAGGATCTTAATTTGTGCTTTTGATCATAACAAATAAATAATAATAATAATAATAATAATAATAATAATAATAATAATAATAATAATGGTCTTTGTGCTAGAAATTAATGTCACATTCACCATCTAATTTGGCATGTGGTATGAGAGGTCAAGAATTCAACCATCAATAGGGACGAGTTGTAGTTTCTTTTTAATACAAAAAAAGTTAATTCATATTTCTTGTAAGTACTATTTGCGAGGGCTTTAAAGGCGAAAAAACTGAGTCCTCTAGCGATCGATTACTAAACACAATCGCATTCTTATATAAGGCTCGAAATTGAAAGCTATATATGGTCACTGCTTGCTTAATTATATACATGAGGTTGTGGGTTCAATATCTCCCTGTCATGCAAATTCAAAAAATGTTTAAATTCTCATGTGTATATATGTACTAGATATAATTTAATTAAGGGACTCACCATGTGAGTGTGGATGCTTTACCACACTAAGAATCAGACCATACGGATCATTAAACGCCAATTTGAGGCCCTTGACTTCCCTTCTTAGCTTGCTCACAAGGTCCCTTGTTTTCCTATTAAAGCTCCTAGACATTTCATTCAAGTCCTCTCTACAAGCTCTCCCAAACTTCAAATTAAAGACAGTTCTAACAATAGGTAAGCATCCAATTGGAGGAACCCCGGTTAGGGATATCTTGCGAGCACCGAGTTTGTAGATCTCTAACATGAATTTCTCCGATAACGAAAGAAGAAAATTCTCGTATTCTTCGACGGTAAATTGATTCGATCTTTCGGGGAATACATAGTAATTCACTATGAAATCGTTGGTCCCTACGCTTATTACGAATATCGCCTCTTGTATTATTGTTTGCGCCGTTGCGATACCGCAGTAGATCTCCAACCTCTTCTTGTATTCCTTGAAGAACTCCAATTGCTTCCATAGAGGTATCACATTCTGAATTAATTATATCAAATTAAGTCACAAAATATGGTGATTAATTATTAGTAGTTATAGAAATGGGACGAAAAGCAAATAAATGTACACAATAATGGTAAGAGTATTAATTATTAATTAGATAGCGCGTAGACATTAATGATCAATAAGCTCGATGTCTTCATATTCAATTATTATATATGTGTTGTCAAATTTATGCACCTTGAATTAATATCACATTTCACTAGCTACCTATAGTATATATATAGTTTTTCATGAAATCTATTTGGACTCTTTGTGTCCGAACCAAAAAAAATTTTTGTTAACAATTTAAGATATCTACCTAAGTAAAAGACCTAATTACCCTCTACCCCAAACACCAATAATAAATTTAAATTAAGGGTATTTATGTCTTTTTGATTGTTTGAGTTCGGACTTTTTGAGTCCATCTAGCACTACCGTTAGTTTTTCCACATCAATTATTTTCTCTCTCTCTCTCTCTCTCTTTTTTGGTGATCCCACATTAATTTTCAAGAACATGATATATCTCAATAATTTGCATGATTGATGTGACTAGTAGGCTATAAAACTACGTGGGAAGCATTCTTATATATAACACAAGTTGGGGTCCATATATTCCATAAATAATGATGGTCGATGTGGTTCACGTAGACATGTATTCTCAAGTTAGAAATTAATGATACACATTCTAGATAAAAAAAATACAGGATAAGGTCGACATAATTATTAAGATATATATTCTTAATTTCTTAAATAATATGGATTGCCACATTGAACAATACATATATTATTAATTGTCATGCATGTGAAAAGAAAAAAAAAAGATTTTTGAAATAAAAAATTAAATAATATATTCTCACTTAAAAAAAAATAGTAATTGCATTAAATCGACCTGAATGGAAGCGTAAACTTTGTTCTTGATGTCTATCGCTTGAGATGAGATCAATCTCAATAATCATCATGTACGCAGATTAATTACATATCAACCAATTGGGCGACTTAATGGCTTGGTACGTAAACAAGGTTTGAAAACAAAAGGTGAAGGGTTCGAACCCGAGTGCGACAAGTTGTTATATAGATTAATTGGTTAAGTATAGGAAACTTACAAGTACTTGAGCAGTGAGATTATCATAACCAGTTGAAGCAGATGCAAAGGTGACACCAGTGGCAAAGTCCTCTATGCTATAAGCAGGATCCAAGTAGGCAGGAATGAATGGCTTAATCCCCAAAGCATCAGAAATGAAATCAGTGGACAATCTACCATTGCAAAACCTCCCTGTTGGCTTGTTCCCGCCGTCGAAGTCTCGTCCATAAGGCGCGAAGTTACCCTTCGCAATCGTATCGATGAAGTTGTTGTTTCCGGCGTCCACCGTCGAGTCTCCGAACACAATAACCGCCGGAATGTTCTTATAATGAGCTTCAGTTTTATTCCCAAAATACAATAGCAGTGGTAGTAGTAGTTGTGGTAGTAGGACTAGTCTTGGAATTATTATTAGCCATGATGATGAGGAACAATGACTGATACTTCCTTGAAGAACCATAAATTAGGTCTTCAAATTAACTAAAGACTGAGGGGGTGGGGATGGGGTGGGGATTTGTAGATTCGATGCACTGGCTAGTGAGATCCTCAATTTATAGCAAAAAAATGCCACATGGGCATCAAATATATATATGTATATGTATAATATAGGCACTGGCTATTCGGACCCCACTTTTTACTTATTTTACGCCGTTTTGGAATTGTTTTTTTAACCACTAGTGAAATAATCCAACTATCCCTCCATATAAAAGAGTTTTTACTCATTCATACCACGCTGACCCCACTCATCACACACGCCCCAGTCACACCTCTCTCAAAATCGCATTCTAACCACCAACACAAATTGGATGAAATCCGAGCAAAACCACATCGATTCGACGCCATGAGTGCATTCGTCATCTCATTTAGTGAGAATTTCGAGGTTTTTGGATTTTTTTTAAGTCGGTATTGTTTGTTATTTTGTTGTTGATGAGTTTAGGACTTCGATTTAGAAGTTAAATCTTGCATTTTGGGTAAACCCACTATTTTTTTTGTCATTATCATGTATTTTTCAAGAGTTGTGAAATTTTTTTGTTCGTTCTTGTTACCCGTGGATGTCGCCCACACAGAGCCGACACCTCTAAAGAGGTGTCGACACCTATTTAGAGGTCTTGGTTGGACCTCTCTGCGACCAATTAAAACTGAGTTCACTTCTCATTATCGGTCATAGTAGGCGTAGAGGTATCGGTCGGAATTGGTCGGAATTGGTCGTTACCTCTTTAGAGGTATCGGACGGAGTCGGCAAAACCCCGCGGGCGACACTTCTTCACTTCTTGGACACGACGCGACCATAACCTTGTTCAATGAAAAAAACATTCATATGATACTTGGTGATCTAGTACAAGTGTCATATAATGACTAAAACCGAGAAATGGAAAGTATCGAGCAATGTTAGGATGAAGGTAGGAGATGTGGTAAACATTTGTTGAGGGTGAGGAGTAGTTGTGGAATTATTTACAAAAAAGTGAGGTAAAAGCAGTAAAAAAATTCAAAAATGAGGTACAATGAAATAATGGGGTAAAGAGAGCAAAACATGGGGTCCAAATAGCTGTGGCCTATAATATATGGTATTTTATATCAAATAAATTGATCAAGGTACACTTTTCGTGCCACCGAACAACATATAATTAATTTGTAATCGTAACTAATTAAGTGGTAACTCTACTAATTCAACACGTGCTCATTTTAGGAGGATTCAACATTTTCGATGGTTACAACGAGTATTGAGGTATCAACTAGTCAAAAGAGGTATCACTGCACTATATATGTCACATCAATTAATGAGAATTAGTGCTAAAATGACAACGAAGAAGTCATATCGAGCATTGAACTGTTCGTATGCACCTCGGAATGTAAAAACGCACAGATCTCGATGCGTAACACTCAATTTGAGACCGTATGAATAATTTCATATGGGTCAATATATCTTGAGGTGCGACCTACCTAGCAAAATTATTGTATTTTATAATCGTGAGCTCTAGAGAGAAGTACGTAGAGTTGATGATGTGTGATGGGAGTAGAAATGGGACTAGTGCTCTTGGAAAGTTGAGACAGTTGGTGATTTTAATGTGAAAGTGAGCAAAAAAAAATCTAATTAATTCGTTAGTTGATTATTATAATTAATTGATGTGTTAGGTGGGCCAGGGATGGTGTGGCAGGCTCTGTACGTAATAATTAAAACTAGGCGTTGCCCAGATCAAAGTTTTTAATAGATCGATGTAGACATGAATTAGTTACAACCTAAATTCTAAATAAGAATACGTTTTTACCTATAGTAAATAAGAATATGTAAAGATTTTAACTAATTCATGTCATTTCCCTTTTTTTAGACTTGGAACAATAATAGACATTATATTCTTTTTTTTTTGAAAAATGACGGAGTTAAAAATATTAGTAGAAATAAGCAAAAGCTTTTTTGTAGCAAATTTTTAAATCAAGCTTCGTAAATTGAAAATAATTAAATATTTATAATCAAGTGTCTAATCAATGTATATAAATTCAGATGATTTTTATTTGTATGACTTCATAAGAGTATTTACTATAAAATGAAAATTTGAGATTGTAATGTAAATAAACTTAAATGTTAGAATGTCATTTCTTACCAAACAATTTTCGTCTTCACAATCTACCATTTTTTATAAATATTGAAACATAATGCAAAGCGAGGTATTTATTATCTAGATTATTAAAGCAAAACAAATAAATAATGTATTAAAGGAACATCAATCATTAAAGATTTGGTATTCAGTTTGAATAAGAGAAGATGACATGTTCACCCTGCAAAATAAGCATTTGTTGAAGTTACATAATGTCATCTCATAATGGCTACTTTTTTTTAAACATTCAAAACACATAAAATTCATATATTTATGTCAATTAATAAAAGAATTTAAATAATATCTTAAGTATTAGATAGAGATATATATTGAAATAAAAATACATATACATTAAAAAAAATTACCTCATCTTCATCATTTGATAAGTTGATATTTTTGAAGATATCTGATATACAATATTCTTCGCAAACATTTTGTTTTGATTTTCCTCATTTGCATTTAATATTAGTATCACATCTCTTCTAATCACTCTAGATACGACTACGTACAATTGCTATGTATAAAGATTTGATTTGATAAGAATAATCCACACATTTTAGTGATTGACCTTGACTTTTGTTGATCGTCATAGCAAAACATGGGGCTAAAGGAAGTTGACGTCTCTTTATCTTGAACGGCCATTTAGACTCATTAGTGACATTATGATTCTTGGAATTGTTATTGTATTCCTTATGTTAGCTACGGAAACAATTGTAGTTGTTACCGACCATCTTCCGAGATGTTTTATTATCAACCTTGTTCCATTACATAAACCTTCAACTTGATTGAGATTTTTAAGAAGTATAACCGACATACCCACTTTTAATTGGACATCATGATTCGAACTCCTGAAAAGTGTAATTTATTGAGAAATTCGGTTGTGTAAAGTAACTCATCATCATTTCCTGCTGTAGAGGTTCAACAAATTGTATATGATCTAAAATATGTAATATTTTCCCCTGGTATTAGATCCATAACAAATTGGTTCAGTTGATGCATTGTTTCATTTTTTGGAGTTAAAATAGCACGCTTTTTCAAATAAGAAGAGTCGTGAAACTGTTTAGAAAATGATGGATAAACGGCTTGGACAATGCGTTTTATAGAGTCTCCATCATGATGTAACAACACATTTGTTGGGATTCTTATCAACTCTTTATTCGGATTGTCATAAAATGACCCATCTCCTATTTGAAGCGACCATCTATCAAACAAAGAAAGATCTTGAGCTTGTGACGCTCGCATATTTTGATTGAGCTTGACGACATTACAATGTTTCCAAAAGTAAAAGAATTAAGTGAAGCTTCTATAATATCGGCTTTTCCACCTTTAGGCACAACTGACAATATTTGTCTAAATCACCTCCAAGAACAACTGTTTGGCCTCCAAAAGGTTTGTCAAAACTATTTTCATACCTCATTTGAAAAATGTCTCTCAAACTCCTATCTAAAGTTTCGAAACAATATTTCTTGGCCATAGGATCTTCGTCCCATATTATCAATGATGTTTTGCAAAGAAGTTCAGCTAAATGGGTACCATGTATGATTTCACAAGATGATTCAACAGTAATTTCTAATGGAATATGGAACCGTGAATGAGCGGTTCTACCATTCGAGTAATAGAAGAGCTCTTATTCCTGATGATGGAACTGGTAACACTATTTTCCCTTCGGACCTAAGCTTTGTAATTATTGTTTTCCACAAAAGGTTTTGCCCGTTCCACCATGACCATTTATAAAAAACAGTTGGCCCCTCTCATTAACAACTAAATCAATGATAGCTTCAAATGGTACTGTAACGGCCCAAAATCTCTAACTATGTTTACATCTTTACACATGCTTAATGTCCCGTACTGTGGGACCCACACCGTGATTTGTCCGTTTACCGAGGCAAGGGCCGAGGTACATTTTATATTTGTTGTGATGTATGTCTAGCGTATTGTATATGTGTAGACTATTAAGTTAATTTTCTACGGGTGTGTAGATATCGAGATGAGAGGGACGTACCTCGAGTCGCGTGTCGACTTGGGACCGAGGTAGCGGCATATTGGGGTACGTTTAGTTTATTTGAATAAAATGTGAATTTATTAGGTAATAAGTGGCTTTAATGTGGCCACATTTAGCTAAGTCCTAAAGTTTGTAAAATAAAACAATAGGCATTAGATGTGCATCGAGACACGCGTTAACCCATCATGAGGCAAGGTGTCAATTTGTTGAGTCACTCACAATTGACTTGGGGGACAAGTGGAACAAGGTGGTCCGTGAGCGAGCCTCGAGACACGTTGTGCACATCATGATCAAAGGCTAGCATTTAAACAAAACACTTGTATATATAAGTCACTAAATGGGTTTCTTATCCTCAACATCAACCGGGAGGAGAAGAGAGAAAGAGAATCACTGGTGGAGGTGGAGGAGAGGAGGAGAAGAGAGAACTAGAAAAGATCAAGGTGAGTGTGGTGTTGTTCAATTGATGTTGTGTTGTGGGTTGACGTTGGTCAGGGAGCTCGATCCCGACGAGCTCGAGGAAGGAGACGACTCGGAAGAGTCCTCTCCCCTCCCTAAACGAGCTGGCGTTGGATCGCCAACCCCAGCTCGTGAAAGAAAAAAAAATTGCTCCTCAACGAACAAGGGAGTCTCTTGGTTCGTCTCCCTGGTTTGTTGAAAAGAATGGGGCACACACATATGTCGTGCGTGTGCACTGTTCCCTCTCTTGGGCCGGGCCAAAGGGCCTAAGCTAGGCTCGGCCCATTGGGCGAGCCAAGCCCAGCGCCGTGGCCAGGGTTGGGTCGACTCGACCCCGACCCAAAATAAAAAAAAAAAAAAAAGAAAAAAAAATTTGGAAAAAAAATCCGAAAAAATATATTTCGACAAAATAAATAGAAATTAATGAATTTCTATGAAAAATAAAATATTTAGAATTTCAGGGTATTTTACCTCGAGAAACGAAAAATGGGTGGATTGGGCTAAAAAAGAGAAATTGGGTTCGAATTTGATTTGGCCTAAATTGATACATTATTGAATGTTATGGAACTAGGGGAGAACTTGGGAGTTTGGGCACGCATTTCAAATTGTCGAGGGATCGGATAGACTAGGACAATCGTGTGAATTGTAAGTACAACTGTGAGAATTTTATATTTCATTTCATTCACCTTTATTGATTTATTGGTCTATTGGTAGACATTGCTACTTGAAATCTCACATCATGTTGTTCTTGTATCTATTCATGAGTGAATATTAGGACATGATGCTTTGTGAATTGTTTAATTAACTCCGATTCCTACTCTTGATGTCATTTTTGAAAAGAATTGGCGGTGAAAAGCATGCTAATGGGATAATTTGGATTTACTTGGACTTGTTTGATTTTTTTGGCTTTGTAGCCTAACTTGTTTTGGATTCCTAAAACATTGACATTATTTGTCTTTGAAATTAAAGTAGGGATTATCTAGTGTCCATTGCACGAGAGATGCGCAGTTCACGGGGACATGGGTCTAGCGGGGTTCCGGCACCACTACACTTGCGCGACACATGAGTTATAGGACTCGGGGTGGTCGGCAAGCATGAGATTGATGTTGTATAAGCGTAGAGCGCAACTCCGCTATTTGTGTGAGATATGTTGAGTGCAGCTCCATATAGTAGTGGGAAAGGTTTAGGTGATAGTTCTTACCGCCTGACCGGACGTAGATCATCTCGACTTAGCTTGTGTTTGTCTCTGCATATTTAACTGTGGTATTTACTTGTATTACTTGTTTCGGCAATTTATTTCACTATTTTATACTTTTAAATGTCATTTGTTTATTTTGGAAATGTGACATAGAATTCTCTAGTTAATACTTAAATATCATTATACTCACCATCTAGTTTGTGACGGTGGGTGTAGGTCCGTTGAGCACCAGCAGACCAGGGAAGGAGAAGATCGTCGACTTCCTTTGAGCAATTCGACGACTCTCCTCACTCGTTTTGTATGTCTCGACTTTTGTTGTATTAGTATTGTTTATCTCATTTTGTGTTGTACATTGGGTTGAGTGAATAGTTTCATATATATATATACACGTGCATGTGATGTTGTATTTTCCTGGTTTTTCACACTTATGAATTTTGGAGAATGAAAGCTTCCGCTTAACATGATAATGGAATTTGAATTAACGTTAAATTGATAAATATAGTGGAGGAATATAGAGACGAAAGGATGACTAATACGTAATTAAGTTGTATGTGGTTAAAATTAAGGCTTGATTACGGGATTAGGCCGGGCGGTGCCCTGTTTAGAAGTTAGGGTCGTCAAAGGTATCTTCTGACATTGGCTCAAAGATATGTATAATTCTTCATATAACGCCTTCATTTCGTCAATATCGTAATCTAACTCCTCAGTGACCAACCGATTTCCTACATCCCTTACCAATGAAAAATTCGGAACAGGCATGCCATCAATATCCTTTAATGTCTTTCCAACTTTCGGAAGAATATTCTCAATTTCAACCAATGTGTAGTGTTGAAGTTGCTCAGAAGATAGTTGCATATATGGAATTTGTAGTCTTTTCATTTGTAAATGAGGTATATCCTCTGATATTATGAAACTATTACTTTTCCAAAATTCTGATGCCCGCAGCTACCTGAAAATTTAAAGAAATGATAAGCAAATAAGAATACACTTATTAGTTTATATTAAAGTCATAAATATGGAATAAATCAAGTGCAAAATATCAATGACCACAAAATTAAATGATTACGTATTATATTTCATAATACAATTTTTGGAGAGGTAGTTAGTTCGACTCTTTTTTATTAAAAAATAAAATAATACATTTTAAAGGCTATAACATCTCAGGTGATATAAGTGATGCATCATTTGCTATAAAGGCAAAATTTAAAGAGGTCTTAAGGGCGACTCCCGCTAAAGTTAAGAAAAATGTATTACATTTGAAAGAAGTTATTACTTGAAGAGGGAAAGGAAATGAAGAAAATAATTATTATATTATTATATAATAATGAATGTCTCGAACTAGAAAACAATAGGATTAAATTTCTTTGCAGAGGTAAAATACGACTCAAGAAATTATCTTTTTATATACCTACTAAGTTAGAGAAACCCAGTCTCCCATGAGAACTACCAAATAAGCCAAATATATTTACTCAAGAATAGAATGATTAAGTATTAAATTTTAAAGAAGTAAGATATAAAAATAATTAAAACTTTTTATAAAGCAAATGATTAGAATCTTAATAAAGATAAATAAAAAAAACAAAAACAAATCACAAATTAAAGTTCGTTTAATATAACAAATATGTAGTTCGTGAAATTGAAAATACATATATTTATTTGTAATATACCTGACAGTGCTATAATATTGTCACAAACAAATGTCTAAATTGATTTTCAATTGCCCACGATGTCGCTTCCATTAGACAACCATTTCATTCTTTATCATCATCCAATAACCCTAATGCATAACATGCAACTTTAAAAGATGGGTATAAAATTGCATTAACGGTTCTAATGTGCTCGAACGAAGTACTACCTTTCACAATATTAAGCAACATCCTCAAATAGTAGCGTTCACTGCTTGATGGATGGGCAAAATGATCCTCCCAATTTTTTTTACCTTTTTTTTTTCTTCTACTCCAAACTTTATCTTTTGAATTCCATACCCAATGCAAATGAAACTCATAATAACTTAGTTGTCTTGCATCAGGGTGCATTATATTAGTTTCAAACCAAGTAGTGAACTTTGTTCTATCTATTCCAGGTCTACTAATAACGTCATTCAATGAATCATTTTCTTCAAAAACTACATACTGTTCACCAGGAATATGGAACGACAATCTCTCCACGACTGGTTCTCTATAGTGTATATCAAATTGAAATATTCTCCAACAGGCCTATGTAGCTGAAATATATATACAATCTAAGTAAGCCTTGATTTCATCAATCTCATTTTTATCATCAATATATTCAACTAAAGTTGTCATTTGATCTGACCCTTTATGCACATATTTGAACAAATACTTTATGGATCTTGAATAGTTACATGATTCCATGTTAATATGAGCATTATACTTAAGCGAGAAAAAAAAATTTAAGGTAAACCCCTCACTTAATAGCCCTGTGACTATTACTATAGCATATGTAAATTGAAGTTGCAACTTCGAGTCATGAAACTAGGTAGCTAGCTAGACAAAAAATTAAAAGCACGGTTAAAACTTAAAAGCACAACAAAATCTTGAAGTGTCTCGCATAAAATGCACATAAAATAGCTTGCCCTTATAAAAATGGAGTGCTTATAAATTGGGACGCTTGATGGACTCAGCTTATCTAATCAAAAAATAAAAATTTTATATGGATATAAAAAAGTCAAATCATAAGTTTGTTGCGATTATACATTATGAAAACTATATATGCATACTTCTTACTCTTAATGGAAAATGTCACGGTGAAAATCTTGCATTGAAATGCGTGTGCACGTTTTTTATGTATGCTTAAGGACCTGAATAACTTTGTAGCACAAAAAAAAACAAAAAATCTGTTTGGACTCTTTGAATCCGGACTTAAAATTTTTTTATTAATAATTTAAGATATCTATCTAAGTAAAAGACTTAATTACCCTCTACCCCAAACACCAATAACGAATTTGAATTAAGGGTCTTTATGTCTTTTTGGTTGTTTGAGTCCGAACTTTTTGAGTCCATCTAACACTACCCAAAAAAAAAATTGCAACAAAAAGACATCGCCCAATCATTTTGGCCTTTTCATATACTTGCTCAAAATCCGTTAAAATTAATGAGTTGAAAAGGAAATGAAGTATTTGTTAGTAATTGATTGAAGATAAATAATACAAAAATCAAGATTATTAGTAGTATTATTGTGACAGATACATATAATGAAGTATTTAATTAGTGATAGATACCCCATTTACGTATGTTGTCAATTATTGCAACAATATGTTAGTTGTATTTAATTATGCTAGAAAACAATATTGTCATGTCACCTTATCATACTTTTCTAGAAAGCTACGGCCCTTGTTAATTCATGCATTCAAATCACGTGTTTTTGGTAATTCGAGGATCATCTGACAGCAGACAAAGTGTTTGTGTGTATTATGATTGGGAAGATATTTTCAGTATCAAATTAAACAGGCCTGAGGCCCATCAATGGTCTCCATTACAAGATTGTCTTTGTTGCAATCTTGGGCCCGGCCCAATGTAAAGGTTTGTACATAAGGCCCATGGGCTTTTCACTTACCAATGGCATGTCGCACCACAACATACATTGGCTCACAAGAGCAATCATATATGCCTCGAGATACAACATACACAAATCGTGGTGCATAACACGCGGATCAAGGTCGCATTAAAGCCTTTTGGAGCCAACATGTCTTGTGGTGTGAGTCGTGTGACATTTATTGTTGTTGTCATTCTAGTATTTTCCTTTCACAATTCACATCAACTCGTGGGAGTGATGTACATCGATTTGTGCGTGCGTACAAATCAATGGGAAAAATCAAGTAGTCTCCTTACTTGGACTTGACTAATCCTGCGATGGGCAATCGAGCATCCTAATTTTATCGTCGAGAGAAAAAAATCAACATATTTGAAGTTGACTAACGGGATTTGAAGTTATAACTTATTAATCACCAAGCACATCTCAACAACTTCGTCCCCATAATTTTAGAAAAACCATTAGGGTACTTAATTCAAATTCATTATTGGTGTTTAGGGTAGAAAACCATTAACGGTGATTTTTTGAAACCATTAACTTGCTTTTTTGTTTCTTTTTTTTGAGGGTGCAAATTGTTTCGATGGTGTTTGTCTAGTAAGCTAATAAAACATGCATTGCAACATTAATAATAAGGGGAGGTGAGGTTGAGTAGAGAGTTAATGTTGTTAATGTGGAGGGCTCGAGTTCAAGCTGCACCAAACATGTGTTGCACTTCCTTAATTGACTTTAGTATCTTTTTTTTTTTTTTTTTGTAACGCTATTTGAACTCGTGAGTTCAGACTTCAAATTTTTTTTTAATTTCAAATACATCATCGAGCAATTAATGAAGCAACCATAATAACTTATAAAATTCCTTTAATACTCTTTAAATATTTACAAAAAATTTAAAAATCTTTTTATAAGTCCGAACTCATGAGTCCACGTAGATTTATTGTTTATTTTTTTGGAAGTAAAATAGAAATTTTATTAATCATGATGGCTCAATGCATTCAGTAAATCAGGACAAGACATATAATCAATTACCTTGACAAAAATACATTGATTCGTTAATCATAATTGTTCATCAAAACATTTAATTGTCATAAAGTTGATTTTGAGAAACTGCGACAGTAACAATGGAACAATATCACAATCAGTACTAATCGACCTTACTATCTACTCCATCTGTTTCTATATAAGTGTCGTTTTAAAGTTATTCACACTTTAAAAAAAAAAGACATTTAATATTTTTGATTGAGGAGAAAGTGATAGTTAAATGACTAAATTACGCTTTATCTCTCATAAACTCATCACTTCTACATACACTAGTTATTAATGTGTAATTAATAGACTTTCTTTTTCTATGAAAGGTATAAAAGTTAATTAAGTAATTAATGTGTATTGAAACTATCAAATGACAGATATTTTGAAAAATTTCAAACAATAAATCTACTTGGACTCATGAGTCCGGACTCATAGGGAGTTTTTAAAAAAAATTGTAAATATTTAAGGGGTATAATAGGAATTTTACAAGTGATTATGGTTGTTTCATTAATTGCTCGATGATGTATTTGAAATTAAAAAAAGTTTTAAGTCCGGACTCACGAGTCCAAATATTAATTTATTTAAAAGTACTAATTCTTCTTTACATTATATATATATATATATATATGAAAATTAAATCATATAATGTGATTACAAATAAACCCGAGTCAATGGAAGGGCATGCACATGAAACATTTTGTTCCATTATAACAACTACTTCCCAACTGTAAATACAAGCTCTTTGATCCCAGTGTTGAATTATTGTGTTTGTTTAAATGAAGCAACTTTTTTGTCAAACAAAAATTAAAAAGTTGGTTAAGCATTTATTCGGTAGACATGCCTTTATAGAACCAAAATTCCTGTTCGGTCATGTATTAATTCATCATATCTCGCATGCATACATTAGTGTCGTTATTGATTATTTTCATTAAATCAGGGTCAGTAATTGCACCTCTTTTATTGTTACAGGTATACAACTATACAACATTGAGAAAGCTATATACGTACTATAGGCTTACTAACTTTCAATGTAATAAGAATAAATTCTTAATGTGATTTTTTTTTTCTTTGGATTCTTAATTAATGGGAGTTTTTTCGTATTTTCTTGCCTATTTTATTGGTTTTTTTTTTATGAACAAATATAATTTTAGATTTTTATTTAATGAGTTTGGTTGAAAAAACACTCTGTACATTGTAACACTTGAACTAAACATTTTCACGGGAAAACGTGTGCCTCACTTTACTCTTAGTAACAATTCATGTCGATGGGTGTCCATTATCATTTTAGTGTGTTAGAAATCAAAGTTGAGAATTGGAAATACTAATGCCACAACAAACAATAATAATAACAACAAAGTTTAAATCTCAAATTAGTTATAGTTAATGATATTAAAAATATCTTATTTTATGGAATATAATGCCCCTAGATGATGTGTATTTAAAATTCTAAAAACATTATTATTCGACGTATCTAAAAATATTTAAAACTTTGCATAAAAAAATTAAAATTTAACTCAATTGAATTTTTATTATTTTTTGTCAAATGCTACTAATTTTTTAATTTATGTAAAGATTTGTTGATATAGCAAGATCATCATTGTAGCTGACATTTTAGCTTGGTGTGAAAACGATGAAAAGATATGGAGAAAAAAAACTTGAACAAAATCCTTCAATTAGTTGACAACACTAAAAATGAATACTCTAAAGAAAACGAACGTCAATCGTCAAGAAAGCTAAGCTTGAACTAACAAGGGAGAATTAAACATTAAGAAATAATAAATATCAAAAATATATATATAAACAATTCCAATTTAGAATGTTATACTTATTTCATCATCAACTCGTTAGATGTTTCTAATTGTTTTTCAGAAGGAGGAAATTAACTTAAATCTAATATACTAAAAACGTGCATTTAGGATTCAAAAAAACATTCTTATTCAACGTATCCCAAAATATTTAAGACGTGACTCAACTATCTTATTTTTTATTATTTTTGTGTCAACTAGGCTACTAATTTTTTTATTTTTTTTAATATCTGTATTTTTTAGATTTGATACAAAAGTTCATTTTCTTTGTTTAGATCATTCGATATCTAAATTTAACCGACTGCTCTGAGCTTAAGTCGAGTCGGCTCACTAAAGGGTAAAGCTCTCATAACAATAGTTTATATATTCGTGGAATTTCAAGATCAAATCACTCTCTTAAGCTGCTGAAGTGACAAACAACTTGCCAAACAACTTCAACGCAATAGCTGTTAGTAAAACCTCAAACATTCTTTCATGATTGTTAAAAAAAAAAAAAAAAAGTTATTAAAAGATTTTGTTAAAAAACAATTACAGCTTGGTCTGAACTCTGAAGTACAAAATTGAACAAGTCCTCCACTCCTCATAGTTTCCCAAAACACCCCTACCTGTCAACACACCGGGGAATTAAAAGCTTGCAATTAAAAGCCCAACTGAAACCTTCCATCAAATAAGCCCACCACATCAACCCAACATCTATATTTATACATTTTTTTGCTTTTTTTAATTTACATCCACCATTGCTACCATAACCATAACCATAACAAAAAAAAAAAAAAAATGGCTCAACAAACACCAACACTACTTCTCTTCTCACTTCAACTCACCATCATCTTAACCATCATCCATACGGTGAGTCATCGGCGAAAGTGCCGGCGGTTATCGTATTCGGAGACTCGACGGTGGATGCGGGGAACAACAACGGGATATCGACGTTGTTGAAGAGCAATTTCATGCCTTATGGTCGAGATTTCGAAGGAGGAAAGCCTACTGGGAGGTTCTCAAATGGTAGAGTTCCGGGGGACTTCATTTCAGAGGCCTTCGGATGCAAGCCCGCCGTGCCGGCATACTTGGATCCGTCGTTTACTATTAAGGACTTCGCCACCGGTGTGGTTTTCGCCTCGGCCGGGACTGGCTATGACAATGCAACTTCTGATGTGTTGGTCAGTACTAAACTACTAATCAATGTTCATGCATGTTCTTCTTGCATGTATACATGTATATGATATTTTTCTTGTGTTACACAAACTATTCATTTGTTACATTTATTAGTGTTATGCAGGCCTTTTTTTTTTTTCAATAAATTTATTTGAACTAATGAATCTGACTGAACTTTTAAAAATTTTACGAATATTTAAAGGGTATCAAAAGAATTTTACGAATAGTTGTGTTTGTTTTATTAATTGTCTCAAGATATATTTGAAATAATAATAAAAAATTACTTGAGTTGCGGTAGCTAGACATAATAAACATGCAATTAATGGTACTTTGTCTGGGTTTTGACATGTCCCTTAAATCACACAAGTACAGATGATTCAAGACACATCTAGAAATTAACAATTAGGAATTTGGTACTGGTTGATTTCTCACTACATACGCCATCCGTTTTTATATAAGTATCGTTTTAAGGTTGTTTACAATTTTTAAGAAAGTTATTTAATTATTTTGGATGAGGATAAAATGACAATTAAATGATTATATAGTCATTTATTTCACCTAACCCCACTACTTCTACATACACTAATATTAATGTGTAATTTCTTTTTTTGTAAAGGGTATAAAAGTCAATTAAGTAATTAATGTGTATTGAAACTATTAAATGACAGATATTGTGAAATATTTCAAAATGACTAAAATGTCACTTATAAAGAAACGGATGGAGTATATGTCAAAGTAACACATTAATTAGGTTTCTTGCAACTTGAATCTAAGATTTCTACCTTAGTCAATGTCTTAACACTCGTTACAACACATCTTTAACGAGTTTGATAGTTTCTTTATAAAGTGACATTTTAGTCATTTTGAAATATTTCACAATATCTGTCATTTGATAGTTTCAATATACATTAATTATTTAATTAACTTTTATACCTTTTATAGAAAAAGAAATTACACATTAATAATTAGTATATGTAGAAGTGGTGGGGTTAGGAGAAATAAAGGGTAATTTAATCATTTAACTGCAACTTTCTCATCATTCAAGATAATTAAATGATTTTCTTAAAAATTGTGAACAAGTTTAAAACGACACTTATATAGAAACTGAGGGAGTAGCTATTTCGAAGCGAGCTCGTAACATCAGCCTCAGTCATAGTTATGATCTCATTTTTTTGTTGTTGTTTTCCAATCTTTTTATTATGATAAGAAAGAATCAACTTGCCGTTCAAATTCATGATTTCTTACTCCTAAACCCGACCCCTACTAATCCATTGGATCACCTAATTGATTATTTTTTTTTTTTTTTTGGCATTATAATACCTAACTTTACAACTTACTTTTGCAGTCTGTGATTCCACTGTGGAAGGAACTGGACTACTTCAAAGACTACCAAACCAAGCTAAGAGCCTATCTTGGACCACAAAAAGCAGATGAAACATTAACTGAGGCACTATACATCATAAGTGTAGGGACAAATGACTTCCTGGAGAACTACTACTTGAACCCTAGATCATCATCTAGATTCGGCACTATCGCACAATACGAGGACCATCTCATCGGTCTAGCCGATAATTTTGTGTCGGAGTTGCATGGATTAGGAGCACGGAAGATATCCATCGGCGGCATACCGCCGATGGGGTGTTTGCCCTTGAGAGAAACAGAAATGGCCTTAGAGGAGGTGCATGTGTTGAGGAATACAACAATGTTGCTAAGGAGTTCAATGGGAAATTGGCAGGGCTGGTGGTGAGATTGAATAACAGGTTACCTGGAATTAAGGTTGTGTTTTCCAACCCTTATGATGAGCTTCTCAATATCATCCAAAATCCATCTCAGTTTGGTAAGTGAATTCTTATATTTTTTTTGAGTCCTTCTATTTTAACTGATCATTTTGGGCACGACAAATTGTCATACACTTATTGAAAGTCCCTTATATGCATGCATCGAGTTTCATTCGTACATCGATGCAATAATTATGAGTCACAATTAAGAGCGTGTCAAATTGACATGTTTAAAGTAGGTCAAAAATTTCTCATTTTTTAATGGATTTTCAATAAGGAAAATGTTTACTTTTTTTTTAATGAAAAGCTTAGCCTTTGTTTTTACAGAAAAAAAAAAAAAACCTTAGTCTTTAGCAACAAATATGTGGCAAATTAGCAACTTTTTGGGATTTTTTTTTGTCACATGTGAACTAAAAGCTAGGAGGTCAAAAAATCAAATTATTATTAAAGCGTAGCTTATAAACAAGTACTTGTAAAAAGTAAAAAAAAAACAAACAGTAAAACATTGAACATAGTGGTTTTTTTTTATTATCATGGTGTCCGAACCGCATCAACCCCTTTACACATAGTGATTAATTTAAGATTCCATTAATGCTATGTATGCCATTAACAAATCAAATGAACTAACTAATAATTGAGTTTTATTGAGCAGGTTTTGAAAATGTGGCTGTATCATGTTGTGCTTCGGGGATGTTTGAGATGGGTTTCATGTGCAATCGATTCAATCCATTTACATGCACTGATGCCAACAAGTACGTGTTTTGGGATTCCTTTCACCCCACTGAGAGAGCCAATGCTTTGATTTCCGAATATGTGGTGAAGAACTGCTTGGCCCAGTTCTTGTGAATCTACCAACTTTTACCATAAATTTAGTATACCTACATATACATTTATGTACTCATGATTAGTCTATTAGAACATAGAGATACAAATATAAATTTATGTACTTTAATTAGTCTATTAGAACATAGAGATGCAAATATAAATTTATGTACTTATATTCGTTTTGTACTGCATCCTTTAGGTATTGTATTGTTTGTACTATAGCTGGTGTGGAGTGTTGTAATAAATAAGGTCCAATGATTAGAATATCGTAACCTTTATATGTTGTATTAATTATACTCTAACCTTTTTAATTTAGTATCAATTTTATCATCAATTAATTTGCGACACTATTTTTTTTTAAATCAACTTAAATCTTTTAACTTTTTTTTTAATAATTATCTACATTGATCAATTTACATCAAAATCTTTTAAGCTTCATGTTTAAATTAAGTTTATGAAGACTCATAAAAATAATAATTTATGAATCCATACATGATACATTAGTACTCTAATTCAAATTTAGTTATTCATAGATCGATCACCAATAGTAATTAAGTTAAAAATTATATGTATATATATTTATATGAAAATGATGTAAATTAACTTATTAGAAAGTTACAAATATATAGTTGTTTAATTTGATAAAAGAATAACTAAGTACCTAAATTACGTAATGTGATTGAGTAGGCACATGCACACAACTATGTGTATTGTATAAATGAAGACAATACATGACAATATATATACATATTTATCATGAATATTGAACTATAATGCATACGTATGAATAAATCCTTAAAGGGTGTTACAAGAAAGTTGAAGAGAATGATGTGGACACATATTATAAAGAAAAAATGGGGTCAAATTTATTTAGTATAGAATTGATGCTAAATCGAAAAGCTTATGATATAATTGATAAATTATAATTAAAGGTTAGGATATAACTGGTACAAGTTGTAAAGGTTACGATATATTTGATCATTTGGCCAATAAATAATATTTGCGTTTATGCATTACAAGGACATACTCAAACTCTCAACCCCTTTTCCTAATCTCGACTTCATTTTAAAAATAACGAACACATGTATGAGCTTCACTAAGTAGGAGAATAGCTAATCTCTTACCTAAGCTTCGCGAAGCGGGTAACCGAACACGTTGATCATTGTTCATTACCATTATGTATGTGAGAAATAAAAAATGAGATGGGGAATCTTTTGACAAACTGTACTTTGGCTTTAAATATCACTCTGTTTAAACACATAATCGATGAGATGATTATTGATTATGTATGGTCCACAACAACTTTTGAGCATGAAATTCTTAATTAATTAGTAATGTCATTGCAATATTTGGGAATAAATATATAACTTTAATTAATAACACAAAAGAAGAGTTAAGAATTACAGTAATATAATTTAAGAAACAAATTAATAGCACTAAACTGAGCATATTGGAAGAGTTTGATACTTTAATCCATATATCCGACGAGTTTTGTATACTTCGGAAAAAAAAAAAGTTTTGCATTTTGCACCTAAAAAAGAGAGTTGATTTAGAGCATCTACAATGATAAATGTAGATTATGGGCGTGGATTCGTGTCACGTCATCAACAGAGAATTCGTTGATGAGGTGACATTATTTTTATAATTTTGTTGAATAAAAGGTGAAAATAAAACTTAATAAAAAAAAAAAATAAGTTCGAATCTGACGTTGCTGCCAATTGAACCATCCACAAATTCACATTCAAAGTAGACAGTATGTATTTTCGTCTGTGTCACCTCTATATTTGGGATTGACGTTAATATTGGAGAAGATTTTTTTTTTTTTTCAATGTTTATTTTGTCCTACATGTCTCGCATTCTCTCCCAATCCATATCCTTTACAAGCACACATGCTTTATCTTTTTCTTGGGCTTTTCTAATCAAGCCCATGTACAAGAGCCCAATAAATGGAAAAAAAAAGTCTCGTCACCCTTAAAAATTCCAGACAGTCAACAATCAAACTCTGACCATTGATCATAGCATCCAAAGCAAATGAAGTCCATCCCATCATGGATTCATGCCCAATCAGTGATTCAAGCTACTGACTCTTCATCAGGCCCACAAACCGCATCACCACGTGTCCAAGCAGAAACCACCCCAACATCATCACTCCTGACCCACACCAACACTGACTGATCCACACCATATAGAGAAATGCGAGACGAAAAATTCTATATATTTCACAGCGCCAATTTGGTATGATTGTGACATTTGATTGATGTATCAATCCATGTTCATTGATGCGTACCAAGTTGATAAAAAATATATTAAAATTACGATGAAAATATCACATTACAAAATACATTAACTCACTCATGCTCTTCAGGTGACTTCAACCAACGTATTATATATTGAGATCTGTGTGTGCACGCATTTGAAGGAACACGTGATTTTTCTTGTGAGCTAATGTATCTTGTTATATGATATGTTGAATTGTCATTCTAGCATGAAAATTCAATCCTAGACACGTGCATCAACTATTCGAGTTCACCTCATGATGTGAGCTAATGCATCTAAGGATATATACCAAGGTGGAATGCGAAGTTTGTGCATTCTGTTGTGCCGGCCGGAGTTTTATTCTAAAATTTATCCACTACGTAACGGACTAACTTTCAGAATACAACCAACATGATTGTGGCGAAATGACACATGATCACGTATCTCTCCTCCTATAACCGATGGTCTAGAGAATGAAAAAAATTTAAAACTCTTTGATTACTTTGTCACCTTTGCGATCCTACCTAACTCTGGTAAGATTAGTCGGAGTTTTGCTTCGAATACGGTACGGTGACAATAATAATACTATTAGTAAAAGAAAAATCTTTCAAAAAAGAAACCTGCAGTAGGTCCCGTCACGTCACCTCACCTCACACGCTGCAACAGAGAGAACGCTCTCAACTTTTTAAGCTCCTCAACATCCCCCCAAAAACCTAAGAAAACCCAACCGACCTACCTCTCTTCACTCCCCAAATCAACCCCTCAAACTCCATCAATCGACCAAACCCTCGCCACCCATTTCAGCTCACGCGCCAATCTCCAATACCCACAAACGATTTCCTCTATAGTTGAGAAACCAGCCCGCCAACCGACCATGAAGAAGCTCTACAAGAAAGGGAAAGTCCACCCGACCCCGCCGACCATCTCCGACCACCTAGCTTTCCTTCCGGCGACGATCCTCGCCTTGACGGCGGCGCTGTCGCCGGAGGACCGGGAGGTCCTGGCCTACCTCATCTCTTGCTCCCCGGGAGGGAGCTTCTCCGGCGGCCGGAGAAGCTCCTCTAATGGGACGACTTCAACCGACCACCAGGCCATGTTTCAGTGCAACTGTTTCAGGTGTTACATGAGCTACTGGGTTCGGTGGGACGCCTCGCCGAATCGGAAGCTCATTCATGACGTGATCGATGCGTTCGAGGAGGAGGAGGAGTTGACGAAGGCGATGATGAAGTGCCCCAAAAAGGGAAAGAAAGAGAAGAAGAAGAAGATGATGATGATGATGAAGATGAACGGTCGTGATTTGAACAGGAACAATAGTAATGATCAAGAGACTATTACTACTATGCTGCTGCTGCTGCTACTACTACTAGTGGAGCAATTGTGAACCACATAGATGATCATGATCATGATCATGATCAAGTGGAAATCAACGGTGGAGATGTGCTTAGTGTTGAAGTTGAAGCTAATCATGATGATGATGGTGTTGAGGAGAGGGGGTCAGCGATGAGGAGGTTTGTGAGCTTCATTGGGGAGAAGATTTGGGGGGTCTGGGGCTAGTTTAGTTAATATTTAATCATCAAATCAACCAAGGTATGTGAAGTTTAATTAATCTTCTCTTCATTAGTGTATTTTTATTTTTTTTAAATTTTGGGTGTTTAATTTTTGGGTTCTTGTACAGTTTAGTGCTGTGCCCCTTTTTGTTAAGACCAAATTAGATGATATAAGAGTCTTTTTTTTTTGGTTCAATTAGATGCATGGGTTTCCTTAATTACTAAGTTTCCTATTTTTTGGGGGTTTCAATCTGATCTTTATGTGATCATAAATTCATGTTTTAGAGGAATATTTCAGATTGTCAGTTCAATGAACCTCATCATCTATTAATCTCCTATGCAATGTGCAATGGCGATTTCTGTTCACCTCCTTGAATTAGAGTGTTTATTGCTAACACCTCCTTGGATTCTCGAGTTTGACTGCCGTTTGACCGTGGAAACTTTGAATGACAATTAGACATTTAGACCCTACTCTTGAGCGTGGGCCGGACGGAGATGAACAGTTGGAGGGTATAATGGTAAAAAAACCGAGAGACACCCAAAATGCTCTTGGATGAGGTTAGGGTAAGGTAGGTAGTGCGAGGGCATTCTCGTATTTAAATTTTGTTTAATATGTTTTTTTTTCTTTTTTTTTTTTTGGTCTACACCATTCGGGTTACAGGCTATCCGATTACTATAAGTTCACTTTTAAGTTACGTACAATGCAGTTGGAGGGAGCTCTCAAATCGAAACCGATTACTTTGGACTCGAGTTCGAGCTCAGAGTTGTTGTTTTCATTTCAATACTCGAACTTGAGTCACTAGTCTATAATACCTCACTTTCAGTTGTATGAATCAATCGCTGACACGTTATTTTTTTTGGTGGAATCGCATTAATTGATTCTGTTTAGGCACTCAGAGAGTTAGAAAGGGTGACCTGGCAAACTTAATTTTTTTTTACCAATGAGAGTTATTTTTAAAGTAGAGACCAAAAATTTTTTGTAGAACAATTAAAAAGATATATAAAGACTTTTAATTTAATTATCATTATTACCCCAAACATCAATAATAAATTTAAATTAATTAGGTTTTTTTTTTAGATAGATATTTTAAATTTTTAATAAAAAAAATCTAGTCACTCAATCTTTTTTTTCAAACCAATGAGAGTTATTTTTAACAAATGAGAGTTATGATATTTAAACTCGAGACTTTATTTAAATGGGTACGTGGTTGGTTAGTACTGGTTAGTACTGCCCTTGTTTATGGGTGTATAAGACGAAGGTGGGCTCGATTAAAGCAAGAACTGCTTTTGTAATCGTTATTCCCTAAGCATTTATTCTTTCTATAAATGTTTATTGTCTACTTCTTTATGTTTGCGCCTTTAATCTGCATTTACAAGAATGCCCTCTTGTTTTATGGTAATAAAAATGGAAGTACCCATTTTGCTCCTCGAGCCCGCATGAAATACCTTCGAAATATTAAAAAACATGCGCACCGAAGTAGTACTTGATAAACGTTTCGGACCTCAAATAAAGGTGCTTTCGAGTCCCTCTCATCTTAATTTATTGAGTTTATAGGGCTTGAAATCTAGTTTCTGATCACTTGAATCAATTAATTGTTGATACATCATATATAGTTTGCAACTTTACGTGGATTGTCAATTAGGATTTTGGTTTTTTCAAAATATTTTTTTAGATAGATTTTTTTAACAAAATAGTCGGGGATAATTTTGTACATTACAAATAATAGATTTTTTGTGATATAATTTGTCATTTGGATGATTTGTTAGAAAGTACATTCCATGTGAAGTAAGCTTTATTTCGAGCTTGATATTGATGTTTTGGTTTCATTTTAATATATATATATATATATATATATATATACTAGTTTCAAGACGTCTTCTGTACGACGATCTCTACGCCCATTTCGCGAAAATTAATTTCTAAGAATTTATTAACAAAATTTAAATTTGTAATTAAAATTTAAAAAATAGAAATACAAGTACTTTTTTTAGCTTATCAATATTCTCTAATGTGATTGAGATAAGATGTGAATGAAAAAATAAGCTAATCATGCTAGACATTACTTAGTATGGGCAAATAGGTAAATTTCATTACCACTCAAAAATTCGTGATTCATGCTTTTATATATATGATAGATATATGTGACATACCGACATATGTCATGTGAGAAGCTCTCACAAATTGACACGTGGCATGATGATGTCACAATTTTTATTTTATTATTTTTAGTTAACTTTTTATTACATGTGGCATATTTTATATAAATGTTTTTTTTTATTTTTATTTTTTTTTTATTTTTTAGTATATAATATACGTTTAATTTGTTTTCATATAATATTTTGATATTTTGTCTTGTTAATGTGCAAAGCGTGGGATGTCGACTAGACTAGTTAAATATACGATAATTAATTACCATAAGGTGCTAAATATTGAAGGGTAATTTTGGGCAAGTAAGAATAAGATGATGGGCATTTTGGGAAGAGCATTTTGGAAGTGTTGATAAGAGTTGTGTGATGAGTGGGACTCTATCTCTCATTTGTAGCTTTCGGTGTTGGCCGAATCCCCAACACAAGCCTCTTCTATGGGGAACACCCCCCTTCACCTTCCCCTTATTTCATATAGTATCTTTTGTAGCTCACCATGTTATGCATTATTTATCTCATATTCTCAATGTCGTAATTAAAGTGAAGTCTTGAGTTCGAGTTTTGTAGATAAAGAAACTGAGTTGAAAGGATTGTTTTTTGTATGAGGCACTATAAAAGCTTAAACGTAGATTAATTGATGCAACTAACGTTAAATGCCACGTGAGAAACAAAAAATAGAAAGAAAAGAAGTTGAGAGTGCCTAATAAATTTATACCCATGTGAGAAACTAAAAGGATGTTTAAGTTAGGCCTGTTAGTATTTATGACTAATGACAATTAACTCGCTAATGTATCTTTAGTGAGATAGATGAAGCAACACTCGTCAAAAGCAAGATATGTGTAATAATTGGAGTTAAGGTGTTGTGAATTAAAAATTAAGGTGGTTTCTTATCTTCAAAAAAAAAAAAAAAAAAAAGTTTTGGGGGTGTCTAGGTGTGAATGACATTGGAGCCACAATTTCTTTCACGGTTGAGAGAGACATGTTTCAGGCCAACTTGTGATGCATATGTTTATCCAAACTTGCATACTTTTTTTTTTTTTTTTTGAGAAATAATTACTCTTATTATAAAGCCACATGAGCCTGCCTTGAATTCATAGATTTTGTGTAATTAATTTTCTTTCTAGTCTCTTCAATTTGTTGTTTTAACTAATTTATAAAACTGGACAAAATTAGTCTGAGGTGTGCAATATCTTACTAACAACAAATCCGTCTAAGCGTCAAGTGACTCGATTTCCTTAAAGTGAGGTCTCAATTTTAAACGAGTTAAGATAAATATTGTCCTTGCTACAATTAAGCACGAGATGCCTTCAATAACGGTTGAAGAAATTTCACCAACAAAATTTCGAACTCTTATAACTTCGTATCGTTGACCACCACCACGACAACAATACTCAATCTCAAATTAGTTGTGTCGGCTACATGGATCAAATTCTTCAATTCCAGGGATGTATGGAGTATGGAGAAACACCACAAGAAATTAAAAAAATAAAAATAAAAAAGAGTGGGTGTGCATTCTTATGTACCATATATTGATTTCTATTTTTTTTTAATCTAACAAAACGTGTAGCTATATATTGTTGTCAAGCAATCTTAATCTATGACCAAAACAAGAAGAACAAATCTAGGTTTGTTGGGAGTGGAAAGCAATCTTCAAATAAGTGAAAGACCATTGGAACACATTTTTTTGCTCTTATTGAGACTTTTGACATTGACTATTTCATACTTGATAGTCAAATCTCCCGACGTGTTTGACCTGTTTGGGCAAACCTTTTTTGGGGTTAAAAACTTAAGAGTAAGACAAAACTTAGATGGGAGTATTAGCACGTTTAATCAGCTAATTTATTTTAATTACAATATAAAGATAATTTTCATAAAATCAAATTGTAATAGATTCAGTTCCTTTTAAAGAGAGATCTTTTTTTTTTTGGAAAACGATTTAGCTACATTTGTGGAAACACAATTCATTGCACGTCTTACGTGGTGTACATGTCGCGTCCTTTTTTAAATGTGGGGCCATCAAAAAGTACATAGAGGACGCACCATGTGTGCGCCTCGTACGTTGTGGGACCCATTCGTATTTTCAAAAATGTGAAGAAATTATTTTCCTTTTTTGATAAGTTTTTAAAGAAAAGTTTTTATTTTAAATCATATGAAAAAAGCAAATTATATTAGAGGAACCAGCTGATGCAATAATGCCCAAATATGAATTTGTAGCGAAAAATGTGTTAATGTGGCGTGCAAGGCCGCATGAAAATAGGTGTGACTTTGGAGTGTCCGCACATAATTTTCGTCGCTTCCCGATGCATAACACGGGGGCATGTGTCCCGAGGCACACACAGACAACTCCCAACGATACATGCCCACATGCCACGTCACTCGATATGACTTTGAGTGTATTCGTCACATTTTTCAATAATCAAAATGTTTGGTGTTGGATATTACATGAAAAAAAAAGTCACGGTTATTCGAACCCCACGTTTTGCTTTCTTTACCTCATTATTTTATTGCACCCCCTTTTTGAATTTTTTTTTTTTTTTTTAGCCCCACCTTTTTATAAATAATTTCAAAACTGCCTCTCACTCTCAACTAATGTTTACCCATCTCTTACCTTCATCCCAACACCCTTCGGTCTTCTCCATTTCTCAATTTTAATCATTGTAGAGCACTTGTACTAGATCACCAAATGTCATAAGAGTGTTATCTTTGTTGAACAAATTCAGATGTGGTCGCGTTGTGTCTAAAAAGTGAAGAAGTGTCGCTTACCGAGTTCGGCCGACTCCGACCGATACCTCTAAAGAGGTAACCAATGACTCCGATCGATAGCCCTAAAAAGTAACGACCAACTCCAACCGATAATGTGAAGTGAACTCGATTTTAATTGGTCACGAAAGGATCCAGCAGAGACCTCTAAGAAGGTGTCGGCCAAGTGTATCTGATACCTCTTTAGAGGTGTCGCCTTTGTATGTCCGACACCTCTGAAGAAGTGTCAACCCTGTATGGCTGACACCCGCGGGTAACAAGAACGAAAAAAAAAATTCAAAACTCCTAAAAATATATGATAATGATAAAAAAAATAGTGAGTTTTGCTCAGACTGGCTTGATATTTGCGATTTCATTGAGACTTTGTATCGAAAATGCAAAATTTAACCTCCAAATCGAAACCCTAAACTCAAAAACAAAATTACAAACAATGCCAACTCAAAAAAAATAATAAAAAAAAAACTCAAAAAACCTAAAAATCAATATTTAAAAAGATGATGAATGCACCCATCACGTTGAATCAAAGTGATTTTCCTCGGATTACGTTGGATTTGAGTTGGTGGTGAGAATGCGATTTAAGATAGGGGTAGCTGAGGTATGCATGAGTGGGGTGAGTGAAGTATGGGCGAGTAAAAACTCTTTTATATGGATGGGTAGTTGGGTCATTTCACTGGGGCTGTAAAAATTCAAAAACTGGGTAAAACGAGCAAAATGTGCGAATAGCCTGAGCCCAAAAAAAATAAAATAATGAAGAATGCCTTCTTGGCAATTGATCTCTAAAAACTATTGTTCTTCCTCAAATATTGATTATAGATTAACTAAGAAAAAGTGGCAATTTAAGTCTCTATGAAGGAAGTGGAAATTCAACTATTTAAAGAAAGTTTTCCCTATTTGAAGAATTTGTCATACTCCTTTAAAAGCTCCTTTTAATTTTACACTTCCACTTCAATTTTACTAGTAATAGTCAAACAAAAATACCATCACAATTATATCATAATGATTTGGCTCCTTTTGAATCTGACTGTGAATCAGTCTTGGTTCTTTTGAATCTGACCATAAATTTGTCTTGGTTCAAACTCTATAAAATCTGAAATAAATCTAGTGAAAGCCCTACTAGTAGACAAGAAAAATAAAATCTCACCAATATACTACTCTGATATAATAAGTTTGAGAAACTCTTGAAGTCCAAGAATATTAAATTTTATGTATGGTCTTCACTGACTAAGTCATAACACACAAGCCATTTCCCCAACCAATCCTTCACTTAAATGGCACAAGATTAGATAATAAATTTAAACCTTATGTCATGTGGCTGCTTAAGGTAGTATTAACTAGTCAAGAAAAATAAAAAAAAAAAACCTAGAATGCTAAGTGACAAGAATCATGTACAAACTAAAATGCAAGTTGTTCTCTATGTTGTCAAACTGAATAAACAAGAGACTATAGATTGCATCACATTTTCAACAATATGTTACTTGTATTCTGCAAAAAAAAATAATAATTTATTGAATATATATTAATGTACACTGCTAAAAATATACTGAAGAATCCAAGGTAACACTCTATAGACCCTCGAAACGGTTCACCCGAAGAGCAGAGAAGGTTTAACTACCATTTTGTTCATAATGTCGTATTTCCAAGATTGATACCAAAAATTTGGTTGCATGCTTCAAGTCGTTAACCGTGTTCGAGGTCTAGAAAATCTTAACTTGCATTCGTTTCGCAATTATAGTGTATGCTGACAAAAAATGGTCGAATATTTACAGTTATTGTAGCTTATTATGATAATGGTCTAGAAAATTTACCTGCGTTAATTCTTGGCGAAATCAGGCATTCACCGGTATGGAAGAGCTTAAGGAGATGCAGCCCTTGAAGCGTTTGAGAATGATGTTTGGACTAACGAAGCCTGATCGAGTTGGAAGGGGGAGACCATCCTTGACACATTCGTCATACTTCTCTAAGACGGAAACAATGTAACTGAAATCAGGTCGCTTCGCAGGATTTGAAGACCAACAACGCTTTATAAGGCTCGCGAGCACTGGTTGACAATTGTCTGGCAATGGGGGGCGCTCGTTCTGCAATGATAGAAAGAATACAGTTCAATAAGATCCGCGAGGCACAGAAGGAAGTTCATTATACGCTCAGTATTCAAGAATTCTCTTATTCTTAATTCTCAAATCATTTCATTGGACTACATCAGATAAACAGACAAAACTGAAAACCGCAACAAAGCCGCTAATTTGATTAGTTAGGTTCAATAATCCAAGCAATGAAGAGAATGGTAGGAATGTAAACGGCACAGATTTTTTTTTTTTACCTGTGAACAAAGCAATGAAGTTGTCTAATGAAATCATAAGATAAACGTTAGTAAGCGAAAGGAATATGGAATTGTCACCTTTGCTTATAATATGTACCAAGAACATCTTACGTCGACGAACATCTAACATAAACCGACGGCACAGACGGCCAATCTAGGAACTGCTCAAATAGAGGACATACATGTGGCTATTTCTCGATTTCCATGAATTTTGCAAGTAATAATTCACAATTCAATCATTCCAAACAAGGGATCAAGGTCATAAAAACAATGAGTCAAGATTGTCCAAATTGTAGTAGATAATGTAAATCAAGATAGAGTTCAATGGCATAGGATTTTTGTTTCATATCAGTATTATACGCAGATGGTGATGCCGAGAATACAGTTCAGCCGCAGCATGACAGGTAAAATTTCTTAGAGGTTTGCAGAGAGAAATCAACTAGTTTAATTTTTGAGCAGATAAAGGATTGGAACAAGCATTATCCGCATAATCAATATCACAGCGTTAGTGATAGAATTGTGACTAAGAAAGATCAAAGAGACTACGACTCGCGACAGAAACTAGACAGAGCAGAAGGATTCTTTCAATATATTTGGAAAAAATTAAAATCTTAGGAAGAACTTTCATTTGAAAAATAACTCGTGCCTTAATTAGTTGGGGTCGGCTACATGGATCAAACTCTTCCATTGCGCTCGATTTAGTGCAAAACTAGAACATTGATTTTGATCTATAAATTTTCAAATGGAGGGAACTGAATAGTTTGTCCATGCTTGCGTCTTCAACACTAATATTTGGTTCAGTTAGACAGGCCTCGTTACATAACGAATTATGTTTCCTCCTCGTAATCAGGTACTCAATGTCGAATCTAACCTTATTCTCACAAGGCTGTTTTGATTTTTGTGAAATCTAGATTCGATTTGTAAGATGAAACATAAATGGTATTACGACTACTATGAATATCAGAAACACCAACACTGGAGAAACCAGAATAACAATACTTAGCAAGGAAAGAGGTTAAGTGCCAACGTACCTTCTCCGAAACAGCAAACGCAGCCTGCACGGGAGTCATCCCTTGAAATGGAAGCAAATTTGTCGTGAGCTCCCAAAGAACAATGCCGAAGCTATAGACATCTACTTTCCTTGTATAAGGCTTCTCCCTGATCATTTCTGGCGCCATCCATCGGTAAGTCCCCATGTTACCTTTGGATTCTTGGCACTGCGTTTCAAGACATGACGTGCCAAAATCCGCTACCTTAACCCGCATTTCATCATTTAGAAGCAAGTTATTGGATTTGAGATCCCTGTGCATCACCCCTTGTGAATGAAGATAATCCATCCCTCGGGAAATGTCTAGAGCTAACCTCAGAATGGTCTCAGTTGAGAGTGAGTATGGCTGCTTCTTGTTCAGGTACATCCTGAGAGTTCCTTGCGACATGTACTCCGTAATGATACAGTAAACTGGAGGCTTTTTGCAGGCAGCGATGAACTGTTGGAAAAAAGAGAGAATATTCATACACATTGCCAATAAATGCACATTTTTAACTATATCAAATACCAGAGACAAAAAGGAAAAAGAAAATACAAGTGAAGTATCTCGGACGAAAACGGACATGCAATTCCAGTATAAATGTTGCAGCAACAGGAAGAAAAGATAGGACAAACTTTTCATACATCTCAAAATGTTGGAAATATTTTTATATATATATTCGCTCTACATCCAACTGCAGGATTCAAATAAAGCATTGATCCTTGCAGAAAATTGCAAACATCTCCAACACAAAATAGGATAAATAGACTTTAGCTAAAGCTTAGCCGAAAGGGGAGTGGAAACTTGAAAGATAGCCAAGTAACTGATTAAATTGTTTTATTAATCGAAACAAGAAGTAAGATTTCTAATTCAGATAACTGAAAATTTTGCATCTCCATCTGCCACAATTGAGATGAAAATTTTTTCAACATTAATTGATAACTCAATGATCCATAAAAGATGCCGAACAACAATATACGACATACTTCTGAAACTCCAAACCCGACAACAAATTCTAAGAGTTCATAACTAATAATCTCCCTATGAAAAAGTTCTGCTCTTTGACAATGTAGCAATAGCATAAGTGGACATAGGAAAAGTTCAAAACCTTGAAAAAATAATTGCTAGGAACAACACAATCCTATAATGAAAGGAACTCTTTATATTCTATTTTGGCTTCATCTTCTGTTCACTCACATCGAAATAGAACAAAAGCCAAAAAAAAAAAAAAAAAAAAAAAAAAAAAGAGAAATCGCTCTCTATGGAATAGCAAAATCTTAAAGCTTAAGAAACATCATTGTATACTAATCAAGTCTAGAAGCATTAATTACCTGAACTATATTGGGATGAAATAGGCGTGAGAGCAGCGCGACCTCGGACTTGAACTGGTTCTCAAGCTTTGCTCTAGTCTCCTCATTGTGGCTTGGAATTCTCACCATTTTAATTGCAACAGCTCTCTGCTTGTAAATCCCACGATATATCCTACTATGAGCACCAGAAGCAAATTTGTTCCCTATAAACAACTGAGATAGATCAGCAGTCCAGTCCTCGTGGTCTTCCGGCGATCCTTCTAAAGCCTCTATATTATCTGAATCCAAAATCATAGACCATGACTCCAAACTATCAAATCTCTTTTTCTCCAAAGTGTCCATTTCTGAGGCTCGAGTTTTCGAAGACGATGAAGGCATTGGGAGGGGTTTGCTCTTCTCCCTCCGAAGCCGAAGAGCCCGGAAAAACGACGGCACCATTGTGGGCTTCTCCTGCTAGAGAAGCCCGGAATTCAAACTGGTGCACCGAGTCGAACACACTGAACAATCTTCAATTGACACACAACAGAACACTCTTGCAGAAGTGGGACTTTCTTCTGAAGGCCTGAATTGCTTCTAAGCAGATAAAAATCAAAACTTGAAACATGGGTCTTGATGAAGACTTGAAATTGAGTAATGGGTCTCATGGGTTTCCAAAAATCTCCCAAAATTAGCACAGATTCAACCAAAGAAAGATCAAACAGACATCACAGAACCCACAAACACACAGAATCAATGGGAGGTTTCATTTCAAATTTCCAAGACATATGATTCAATCAAGACAAAATAAACAAATGGGTACTCATAAATCATCAAAAACTGAGTCTAAATCACAAAGAAACCAAGAAAAAAAAAATTGAGTCTAAATCACATATGGTTCAAACTTTCTCATATTTGAAGCAGTTCTCCCACCACAACTAGCACCACAATCTATAACAAGTGACATCAAAACAAAAGTTCAAGTTGAAAAATTGAAGCAGCAGAAGAGATCAGGTTGTTTGTATTGAATTTAAAGTTGGATTGTTCAGGAATGTCTCGTGACTGCTTGGTTCAAAAGATGGCGCCTTCTTTTGCTTTTCTATCAATGCTTTTAGTGGCTACAGTTCCTGTGAAGAAGAAAATTATCAAGAGAGTGAGAGCACTCCAGCACTCAAGTTGCACATATCACATTATCACTACATCTTTATATATGTATATATAGTTTTACAATTGTATTACTACAGCACTTCAAAGATTGATCTATGAGCCGTCATTTGTGTTTCTCTCATGAATTATTGAACTTTCCCCATATGGGTGGCCATCAATGGACCCAGCAGTGACTGCTACATATTATCTTTGGAAACTTTTTGCTCTGAACATCGACGAGCCCGTTTTGCATCGTCAAGTCGAGTCTGAATCTCTTTCGTTTCGGTTACATGGGGTCCTCCTATTGTTGTTTGATGATTTGTTTGTCTGTTGTTTTGGGGGTTCACTTTTGTTTTCAAGTACTGAAGCTATTCCTTCTCTTTAAATCACATACATGACTGTATTGGATGGGAAGCAAATCATGAGATTTGTTAGTACATACCAATATCTCATATTGGCATACTTCGTAGTCAATGTGGTCTCACTGTTCTCACATTGTGCCACTAACAATAATTAGTATGTGCAACAAACAATTAACAAGACATCACAATCAATAAATGAGCATGGGTCCTCACTATAAAGTTAATAGGATTGCAAAATCATTTCAAAACCACTTGTACATAGCTTCACTAAGAATAAGAACCCTCTACTCACATAGACCGGAAAAGATCGATAACCCTAATCACTGATGAGGGGATTGATCAGCTAAGAGAAACCACTCTGACATTTTTTTCCCCTACTTTAACCTTCATTTGTAATCATGAATAACTTTTACTCGATCAGCTCCTTCCCTGTCGCTTGACAAAGTAGGAAGATGATGAATGTATAAAGCTTTCACAGTTTTACAGCATTATAGCATACTGTCTTACAAATTTTTACTTCATTGATAGGCAAACAACAGTCAAATCAATATATGCCGATGATCTATGCAACAATGAAATCGTATACATAATGACTTCAAAAATTAATCATTGAAGAGAATGATAACACCCTACAAAATTTAGACGGTTACTGGGGATGCAAACCGAATTATGGTAGACAATAATACACATTGCTTAAGCTAAGCACCTTCAGCTTCAAATTATCTAGCTCTACTTCTGCTGTTTTGGAAAATGAAGCTTGATCAACTTGGGCAGTTCAGCCAATTCAATCTGATGTTTCCCTAACAAAATACTCCGCAACTTTTCATCACAGTTGACTACATTCTTGTTGTTTGCGTCCTGCATATGAATCGTTCAGATATTCCGAGTTAGAATAGAATGCCTTTTCGTTTGACAGATAGATGAAAGACTCATCTAAATCTTGTAAGACCTTGAAAATAATGGCACTCCTCACAAATGCTCATCTGAATCATAAGCAGATGTGCTAGTACACATACACTGAATTCTAGTGCTATTGTAAAGTAATGAATGCCGTGAGAAATAACACGCTATGATAATAACCTGTACACAATTAATGGTAGTAACCAAACCACAGACATAATGATCAATTTGAGATCACTTAATCTCTGACATAACGTCTGCAGAAAGTTCTTCGCTGTTTTGGTTTCAATCTAACGTGGTAATAAAGAAAAAAGACTATACACAATATCTTAACCATTCAAATAAGATTATACTATAACATGAACGAAACACAATCGTTAGGAGTTTTTTTCTCCCTCTAACAAACAAGTAATGATCCAGACAAGCCGACGACAGCATACAATCCGATTATTCAAACGTAACAGAGAAAATAAAATATAAAATACAAAAATCCTTTTTTCTCTATGTTCCTCTCATCTACTCATTTATTATACTTAAATTATTCCTGCAATCTACAATTGCAAGTCCCCCATCCCACCTTTATCCATTACATGTCCTTTCCCTTTCCAATAAATTTTCATACTTCCCCCCTACTCCATCTTTATCTATTACATGTCCTTTCCCATTCCAATAAATTTCTACAGTTGTTACTTATTTTCTCATTGCGTATTACATTGAGCAGAGTGAAAATGTTCAATCCATGTAATTCGGAGTCGAGACTTTGTTACTATTTTCCCTCACTACATGTTTCATTAGAACTATCAATCCATGCTTGGATGTGAACAAGGAAGTAACACTAGGGGTGCTTTAATGGCACAGTGAAGCACATGTACCCACCATGAACTGGTGAGCAGTGAACCCATCACTATTTGTTCACAATCAATCACTCCCAAAAGCTTTTCTCAATGAGTTCTTCAAGTTATAGCTACTTCTCTAAAAACCCATATGCCTATTCTCATCAAATCCATGTGCAATCAGGAAGAACACAAACCCATATGCAGAAATAGGAAAACTTCGCCAATCAAAAATAAGAGAGAATGAACCCAACACTAATTGTTCACAACTAACCATTTCCAAAAGTTTTTCTCAATGAAGTTTTCATTTTTTAGCTACTTCTCTAAAACCCCAGACGCCCATTCTCATCAAATCAATGCCCAAGCAAGAACACCACAAACCCATATACAAAGTTTTATGTTGAGCCCAAATAGGACCAAGGCTTTTGGTTTAAAACCCCGCACCTATGAGTTGAAGGCGGTCAAGTTGGAGACAGTATTGGTACTGACATAAATCCACGGGCTGGGCGTGCGCAGGAGGGAAATTTGAGAAAAAATGCCCTTCAAATCAAAATTTGGGAAATCTTCACCCATCAAAGCATAAGAGAGAATAAACCCAACACTAAATGTTCACAATCATTCACTCCCAAATCTTCTCAATGAAATTTCCAATTTTTAGGTACTTATCTAAAAAACCCATATGCCCATTCTCATCAAATCAATGTGCAATCAAGAACACAAAAACCCATATCCAGAAACACCCATCAAATAAAAAAATGTGAAAACTTTTACCAATCAAAGCACAAGAGAGAGTGAAATGAAGAACTGAACTTGAAGATTGTTAGTCAAATTTTAGCTATTTCTCTACAAACCCAGATGCCCATTTTCATCAAATCGATGTGCCATCAAGAACAACAGATACCCATATAGAGAAATGCTCATCAAATCAAGAAAAATTAAAACTTTCACCAATCAAAGCACAAGAGAGAGTGAAATGAAGAACTGAACTTGAAGATTGTTAGTCAAAACTTAGCTACTTTTCTGAAAACCCCAGATGTCCATTTTCATCAAATCAATGTGCAATCAAGAACAACAGATACCCATATAGAGAAATGCTCATCAAATCGAAAAAATAAAAAATAAAAAATTTCACCAATCAAAGCACAAGAGAGAGTGAAATAAAGAACTGAACTTGAAGATTGTTAGTCGAATTTTCTCTAAAACCCCAGACGCCCATTTTCATCAAATCAACAAGAACAACAGATACCCATATAGAGAAATGCTCATCTAATCAAGAAAAATGAAAACTTTCACCAATCAAAGCACAAGAGAGAGTGACATGAAGAGCTGGACCTGGAGATTGTTGGTCTTGATGTATGACCAGACGCGCATGAAACAACCCAAACGAGAAATCTGAGACTGACCCACGAATTCTCGAAGCTTGGATGGTAGATTGGCGAGGTCGATTAGGTTGGCGAGCTTCTTCGGATTGTCGGTGATCGCTTTCTTGGCTCGTTGAGGCAACATCTCTCGCTCGCTCTCTCTGTTTGCAAGCTCTCGTGAATCGGAGTGAACCCTTGGGGCCTGTTTGGGTAGTATGTAAGTTAATCGTTTAAGAAAAATTGGTACCGATGACACGTGTTTTCAAATACTGTGGTGTTCAAGATTACGCCTAACTATGGAGCTAAAGACTTAATAACATGACCAATTTTATTATAGAGTGTGGACTCCCGACCACCAAGGTTAGGAAAGACTTCGTGTTTTAAGCACTTCTATTTTTTAGTAGTTCATCAAGGTATTGAAAACTTAATTTGCCCCGATTGATCTTAGACTCAATGAAAACGAGTATGATGTCGATAAACACTAATTAAGAGTTTTAAAGTTTTTCCACTTAAAGAGTTTGAAATTGAAATCGCTAATTAATGGAGGGCTCAACATTTCCACTGTGCCCCTTAGTTAATTTAAGCACCCTTTTAAATTAAAAAAAAATGCTTGACTTACGTGTACGTACTTTTGATAGATTCATCTACCTTGACTTTCGTGTATAAATTTGTGTATGCACATTCTAATATATTTCCAAATGATGAACGCAGAAACTACCACTAGAAGAGCTTTACCTCCCGGCTCGAGCCCGAAGTAACTGGTTAAGTCGGGATACCGACTCGAGCCTGAAGTAATCGGTTAAGTTCGAATACAGAGTGGTGTAAACCCAACAAAAATCTAAAAGACACCAACCACTATATGTGGCAAATGAGTGTATCTAATAAAGTATGTGCCCTAGCATTGTCCTCGAACAAAAATCCTAAAATGGCTAATGATTGACATGAAAAGATTGCTTATGTTGAATATTTTATGACTTTAATCAAACTATTATCTTTTGACGATTAGGTTAGCTTGTAACTAAATACTTAAATAAAAAGATATCAACTATATTAACATATACAAAAAATGATTGGTAGTGTATTCATTAGTCTAACTGATGATTGCTTATGGTATAATATATGATATGTAATATATATGGTGTAAAGTAACATTTGAATCTATTTGTCATAGGACCCCCTCTCCCCCTCTTTTTTAAGGGCATGATGAACACATGTGGAGCCTGTTAGTGTAACTTTTGAAGCTGAAAGTTGAAGAAGAGCAACATTATGATGCTTCAAACAAGTTGATATATAAAAAAGCATTGTTACTTGCTTTCATTTCAAAATTCCATTATAGAAATTTTTGTTTATTTTTTTTTCAAAAAAAAGACAAAAATATTATCTAATTGAATAAAAAAGGTTAATGAAAATATATCATAAGTTTTGCGCACACACTTTACTAGATAGGGAAGATTCGGAAACTTCATTGTATTGAAAATGGAATCTAAAATCATTGACTAGTTGGTTTGAGTCGCAATAAGAAGTCTGTTTTAATGAAGCAAAGTCTCAATTTTAAGTATCGTTGATAAAACAAACTAAAAGCATCTCAAATCATAAAAATTTAATTAATTTTCCTCTCTATTTTATAGTTTTGTTACATCAAAACTCAATTTCTCCTCCAACCACAAATTTTATTTATTTCTACTCCAAAACTTTATTTCTTATTTTTATTATTTTTTGTTATTTATTTGTATTAATTTTAGTAAATTGTTTAATCAGTAAAAATTAAGAAAAAAATATATTCATATTCTTTGAAAAAGAAACAATTACTAATAAATTTTTAAAAGAAAATAAATAAAAAAATAATGAAGAAAGGAACTCTTATTTAGAATTTGGTGAATAGTGGAGTTTCACTATTCAGTGAATTCTAAAATAGAGGGGGAATTAGAGTCAGGTTAGAGCAATCGGACTCTTTTATCAATTGAATCGACGATTGGAGATGATCCTAGTTGAAAATTAAAAGATAACATCTCTCAAAGATCGAGACTCGAGTATATCCAATCGGCACAATTGGTGTTAGATATCATGCATATTAGAATTCAAGAAAGTAAACAAAAAATTGATGAAAAATTTATAAACTCTTAAAACAGAGAATTACATGATGTATTATCTCTTTTATTGAGCTTGAATTTTGGATCAGTTGATTTATCCACTAGGAAAGTATACTATATATGATGGAAAAGATTGGTCAGTAATTGTCTAAGAAAAGCTGAAGAAGTGGGCATCCAACTTAAAGCTTAAAGCCACTATTTTATATTTTTTTGAAGTATATATATATATTGCTACAATTTTTAAATTTAAACAACTAAGCTAAATTGTTTCAAAAGTTAAGATTAATCAAATTTAAGCATAATTTTATACAATATATCCCATCAAATCAGTAAAAACACTCACCATGAGAGGACTAATTACTAATGGTAATGCAATGCATGATTATCATGATAAACCATTACGTACATTAAAGGGTTCCACACCTTTCCCTACATAGTTAATAATCAAACTAATTGCAGTCATTTCAACATTTTGTCATGTATTTCATTATACTTTAAACATTTCAATTTGCTAAGTACATAAAGTAGAATTATTTTCATTTGGATTTAATAAGTTATGGTTCAAAATAATCGATTTATATTTACAAAGAACCCTTAGTAATATTTTGTAAGGAAAAATCCAAAAACTTAAAATATGTATCAAATGCACACTATCATTATTTTTTGTATAAAATAAGGCATATAAAACTCTTGTGATTCTAATTATAAATTATAATATCCAACCGACTCGATACATTCTAATAATAACCATGCATAGATGACACAAGTATGCATCACCACACAATTGAGGGTTACTATTCTTTGAATTATTATCATCGACATATATAACTTGTATCACCCTAATGATTTTAAATCAATATATACAATACCTAACAATACATCTTCAAAGCAAAGTATGACCCGAATCAACAACACTAATTAATTAACACTTTAGAACAAAGTATTGGATGCCAACAAAACTGATTGATCTATGCTCAGGTTAAAATCTAGTTTGCTTCCTTCATGACACTCGAAATAAACCAAAATCTTCGAGTTTCTGACCACTCATACAAAATAAAAGACTTACCATATCACTCATAATGTGAATCCTCAAACATATATTCTTGACTCGAAAATTAAATTCCTCTTGTCCAGTCAAAAACTGAATTCAAAAAACAAAAAAAGAAGTTACATAACATTAAATGAAAAAAGGGTAGTGCTAGATGGACTCAAAAAGTCCGGACTCAAATAAACAAAAAGACGTAAAGACCCTTAATTTAAATTCATTATTGGTGTTTAGGGGTAGAGGGTAATTAGGTCTTTTACTTAGGTAGATATCTTAAATTGTTAACAAAAAAATCTTTGGGTTCGGACTCAAAGAGTCCAAACAAATTTTTTGATAAAAAAAAACTTGGGTAACCACTTTGAGTACTGAGATGGAACATCGACTCACATAATGCCCGTGTGATGCACTTCAACGCTCACATATGCTCACATATCGAGATGTATCGCACGGGCACGGACTGAGTTACTCTGGCAGTTTCCCAACATTAAATAACCAACACCAACATAGCAACAATTACAGCCTATTTTTTTTTCCATTTTCCATAACCAATCCAAGGAGGCAATCAAGGACACCCCCGTCATTATCACATTTCCCCCACCCCCAATCCGTCATTTCACTCCCCCACCCTCCCAACTCTTCCTCTTCTTCTTCTTCATCATCTCTCCACACTCTCACTCACCACTCTCTCTCTCTCTCTCTCTAGAAACCCACTTTCTCTCTCTAGAAATGGGGACGAGAACGCAATCCCACAAGCTCTCCGGCGGCCTCTACGTCTCCGGCAGGCCGGAGCAGCAGCAGAAGGAGCGGCAGCCGACAATGGCGTCCCGCGCCGTCCCCTACACCGGCGGCGACGTCAAGAAGTCCGGCGAGCTCGGCAAGATGTTCGACATCCCCACCGCCCCCACCGATCCCACCGCCGCCGCGGCCGCTTCGCTGGCGCCGCCGAAAGTCACCTCCCGCCACTCCTCCTCCAGCGGATCCGTCCGATCCGCCCCCAACTCCGGCCCCGCCGCGCCGCTGCCGCCGACTGGCCTCATCACCTCCGGCCCCGCCAGCGGCCCGCGCCGGTCGTCGGGGCAATTGAGCCAATTGGGGCAGTCGGAGGCATCGGCGGGGGCGGTGGGGGGGTCGAAGGCGGCGTACGGGGCGGCGGTGACGAATTTGGGGGAGGAGGTGAGGATTGGGGTTAGGGTTTCGAAGGGGGTAATGTGGGTGTTCGGGGTGGTGGTGGTTATGGCGGTGGTGGTGGGTGTGTTCATGATGGCGACGGTGAAGAACGCGGTGATTCTCGTCGTCGTGGCCGCCGTCGCCGCGCCGATTGTGCTGCTGCTTGCTGTGGAATTGTGCTTGCAGGATGAGAGGGGTTTTAGGGTTCTTGAATAGGTTTTCCAGATGCTGAGCTTAGAGGGGCTAAAGATGGCCAATTTGTGAAGGTCACAGGGGTAATTTTGTCCAAATTCAGTCCTTTTAACTATAAATCTTAATTGTTAATTTTGTCTAATTAGATGACAAGTTCGTTGATTTGTTTGATTTGTTGTGTTGTTTTGTGCTTTGTGAATCTAGGATTGATTTGTGACCTGAAATTTGACAACTTTAATTGATGTAGCTATCAGGGTAGTTGTCACTTGTCAGTATTGTGATTTGCAATGCTTGGTTATAGAAGTCTTTAGATCTGATTTGGTTGATTGGGCAATGCTTGTTTTGGTCATCAAATTGCGATTTTCGGCTAAATTTGTAGAGGGTGTGTTGTGGATCAGGAGTGTGGTGAAAGATGGGTTTTTGATATTACTGAATTGAGTGAGAGTTATGGAACTCATGGCCTACTTGGTAGTGTTTTGTGTCCCTGCGAACATTGCATGTTAAACTTTTGGGGATGTCAAGTTACACCTGTATGAGCTTGCCTCTAGATTTGGTAAAGAAATGGACGTTTTGAGCTCACTTAATATTCTTGATTTGAAGGGCTGTGTTTGGTAGTGAGTGGCTGAGCGTTCTGGCGCTGGAAGTGTGAACACTTGCTATTCATGATTGGGAAGTTTTTGTATAGTGTTACAATGTAGGAGAAAGAGTGAAAAGAACCGAATCGAGCTAGTTCAAAATGTTAGGAGGTGGCTAAGCGTCTATGTGTGATTTTACTACTAACAATGATGAAATTAACTTAGTGATTGTTTTTTTTTTCATCGTGCCGATGATGCTATATTTTCTGCAGTACTTTTCTTGTTAAGTTTTTGCTTGCCAATGTGGGAACCTCTAAAACTTCACTAAAACTAATGTAGAGATTCTTTGTAGTTAGTGAGTGCTGGAAATCTATGTTAAGGGTTAATGCAAGTTTATATGTGCTTCCACAAACGTTTTGCATTCTGCATGTTTTGGTTTTGTGCGACGTGTGATCTTACACCAAGAAGTTTTGTGTTGTTGTTTGACCAAGATTTGCTAAGGTCTTAGAATAAACATCATGTCAGTGAATCTTTGCACTTCGCAAATAGTTGCCTTGCTCGGCTTAAAATATTATTGACTGATTTTGTTTTTCGAAATTGCTAATTCATGCATTTGTGTGTGTAGATTGTCACTTGTGGTAGCATTCCCTTGGAGTCATCATACCAGAGGATTCCTAGATGTGTATATGCATCAACTGAACTATACGAGTACAAAGGATGGGGTGGAAAGTCGGCAAACTCTAAGCATAGGCCCTTTTCATGGGGGTTGCGGTACTCTGAGGTCAGTTGGTCATGCTACTTATTATGAATGGTTGGTTGTTTCATTTTGCATATATTTGTAAGTTAATGCAAATCCAATAAACAAGTTTTTGTTTTGAAGTCCTATTTCCTCAAATAGCTGGGCTGGTTAGATTGGAAGCTTTTAAATAGAAGATGTTTGAACAATAAATGGGACTCTTCCATCAGATGATAGTCTTACAATTGTTCATTCTTTGTCTGTTGAAACTTGAAAGCCTATATTATTTCTTAAAAAGAGGGGCCAAAAGGCCAAGCAAGGTATATCAGCAATAGCGATTAGTTTCAGTTATTCCCAGTAGTTCTAGATTTGATATGTTATTAATGATTTCTAAATTTTCTTCTGTGGAAAAAATCACTTATCTTATTGAGTGAGAATTTGGGTAAGTGAGGTATTCGCTTGGATACGTGGTGATAAATTTTACTTTTAAATAACTTGGTGTTTAGAGGAAATTCATGAGTGAACCTTGTTCTCAAGCATCATATCTTTTTGCAGGCACATGCTATTCTTTTTGGTTATAAGTCACATTTTCTTTTCCTTTTCTTTTTGAACAGAAACACGTGGGTGACTTCTACATATCGGACTTCCACTCAGGATTAAGAGCGCTGGTGAAAGCAGGATATGGAGCAAAAGTTGCTCCATTTGTTAAACCTGCAACTGTGGTTGATGTAACCAAGGAAAACAGAGAGCTGTCTCCTGGCTTTCTACGCTGGTTGGCTGATCGGAACCTCTCTAGTGATGATCGTATCATGCGTCTTGAGGAAGGGTAAACAATACTCCTCTAATTTCATTCAAATTAGAATCATCAGGTGCATTAAGTTGAGCTGACAACGTAAAATCCATGTAGCTGAACCCATCTAATTTCGGTATGAAGCTTTGTTGTTGTTAGAACCGTTAGGTGCGTTCTTTTACTACTTTGAGGTTGGACATTGATTCTTGTGAACCTACAACTGTTAAAACAAAAAATACTTGCATTCTCTTCTCTATTTTTTCCATGTTTCTGAACTTCTCAGCTCATTTACTCATGACTGAATAGATTTACTAAAGATGATTGTTGTGGTTCAGGTATGTTAAAGAGGGAACACCGTAAGTATCATGGGAACCGTGCAGCGTCATGATAATGTACTCATGATAATCCCCTCAGCGCAGCCAGCTACAACTGGTTGTCAATGGCTCCGATGCCTTCTCCCTACCTACATTGAAGGTCTCATTTTGAAGTGTGACGAGAGCCAGAATACTGATGTGATTCCAGTGTGAATGCCTTCCTTTAATCTAAGTTTTCTTTTTCGGGTTGCATCTGTTTCAAAAGCATCGGAAGGTAAACCGGAGAGGTGAATCGTGAATCTCACACGTTATTCAATATGAGAAATCATTCTGTTACTCATTCCTTGTGAGTCATTTCTAAGTATTGTGTAAAATGGCATAGAAGACACCAAAGATTGAAGTTTGTTGAGGACGAAAGCATCGTGAAAACAGCTTATGTGGGGCGAAAAACGCTTTGGTTCTGACGGAGACTCAGAAAGTGAAAGGAGAGATGCCCCTTTATAAGCAGTTAGAAAATGCTTGTAAAATGGTTACTGAGTTATGTATATAAGCCGCGGAGATGAACCAAAGGGTTCATCTCCGCCTAGGGCAGTTGTTGTTCGCCGTCTGTTGGTGGTTTGTGTGTTTTTGTTGTACTTATTTGAAAATCAGTAGTAATGGTAATAGAATTAATTATGTATCTTCCACTTCTATTGTTTTGTTCTCAAGGATTCAATTTCAGTGCTTCAGACTGTTAATATATTTGGAATACTATGTGAAGATTGAGTATGCATGGAATACATTTATATTTCATGCTCCAGGGACATAATGTGGAGCATTTATTCACTGCTGTGTGATCAGATTGCAATGCAGGTATGAATACTTCAAGCAACATCTCTAGCAAAAGAATTGAAGGCCAACCAAGTGAGAACCAGAATCGCCCAGCAAAAACGCGCAAGAAATTTTAAAGTCTTGAAGAAGTAATCCATCCTGGAAGCACATGAGTTTCTCCAGAGATGTCGCGGGCGTCGTCTGATGCCAAGAAGAGAGTCCTTTCAGCAACGTCGGTTGAGGTGCCCATATCAGGTGACTTAGTCTGCTTTTTCTGTTAAAAAATGCCATGCATGTTCATATTTGTGAATTTGCAGAATGCTGGATCCATATAAAATACTACAAGTGATTCTAGATGTCTTAGCAGGATGAGTTACAGTAACATTTAGGCAATGCGCCGGAATTTCACCTCCGTCGACCGAGTTATTCTTAAGCATAAACACTAGAGATAAGAGTGAAGGGAGGGCTTACAGAAAATAACTTAGAAAGTCCGGAGACTTGTTCTTTCTCCTCTTCCTTCTGTTTAAAACCTGCAATAACATGTTCCTTCTCGCCGAACCCTGAAATGACGCTGTTGACTCGAATATAAGGGGGTTTATTCTTAAACTCCTTTGCCAGTGCCTGAAAGAAAACCAGACAAGAATGTAACAAGGGTCTGTTCAGACAGTCAACATTTTCTCTAAACCATTAAAACACTTTCAGATTCTGTGCATGTTCATGCTTTTTTTCGCAGTCAGTTTGGTGCTATGTTAATGAATGCAGATATCAGATTAACTATTACCTCTGTAAGGCCAATAACAACAGCTTTTGCGGCGTCATAGACGCCCATCAACTCATGCTGTGAATCTGGTGCAAATGAAGAAACAAAAACGATCGAAGATCGCTCTTTCAAATGCAGTTCTGCTTCCTGCAATCAAGGGAAATGAGGAAGTGAACTAGCAATCATGAATACAGAAGTGAATTTGTGGCCTGATAAAGCAAAAAAAAAAAAAAAAGGTTCTTTGATCTAGCAGAGAATATGTTTGGGACTCAATACCTTTAATATAAGGAGATGATCCTTGAAATTGTTCTCCCACAGCTTGTCGAGGATGGGTTCTGCGGTTCGCATCATGGTATTAGCACAAAGATTAACAGCAGTATTCGATATAATTACGTCGATCTTCCCATATCGCTGCAGACAAACCAGAAAGCTGATGTTACCATAATTTAAGATCCAAAATGTTCTTACTAGAATTGTTTCTTTGTATCAGGAAGGCAATGCATTGTCCTTCATGAACAAGAAGATTTCACAGCTCCAATGAAAGTCAGAAGATGATCAGTCCATCGATACAAGAACGAAAGAAAATAAACTCGCGAATGCATGGATCGGATACCTCAACAGTTGATCTGATGAGTTCCTTTCTCTGCTGCGCGTCGCCTACATTACAAAAGACTCCAAACACATTTAACTCTAGAGCTTCCAGCCTTCCAACTGCTCTATCTATTGTCTCCTGCAATGAGAACATAATGGTTTTAATTCAACCATGATCTTGCACTAAATGAAAACCTGTTATAATAGTCCTCAAAGGAAAGACTAATGGAGGAACCTTCTTGCAGGATGTGATGACAACAACTGCTCCTTCCTTTGCCAGTTGCTCTGCGATGCTGAATCCGATTCCTTCTGTCGACTCTGTAACTATGACAACCTTGTTGAGAAATTTATTTTCCTGAGTTGTGGGTATTGATTTCAATCTGCAAATTACAACATCAAAGGGCTTAAGAGTTCATAGTGATGGAAAAAAAAAAAAAAGAAGCTAAATCACCTTATATTCCTATGTAGGAATCCTATATGAATATAAAAGATCATACTTTGTTCGATTTTTTTCGGACTTCTTCGATTCCTTTTGTTGTTGGCGGAAGTGAACATCGTAGTCAACATTCATAGACATGGATTCAGCATCAGCCATGGCGTTTTTCAAGTTCTTCGATCGACAGTGCAAGACGAAGAGAATTGTATGTTGTGATGGATTTTATATAGATGAGAGGTCTCCAAAATTCTTCCTTGCTGTTTGAGTGACAGATTACTTGTTTGAGAGTCATGGAATAAGGAATCAACATAGAATGACCAATGTACAAGAAGTAACATGTGAGAACTCAATGGGGATATATACTTGAGCAAACATCAGGTAAAGAACAGCTAAGCAAAGTTGAAAAATCTCTCAAGAAGATCATAAATTCTTCTGTGCTGCATATATGATGGATACTACTACAATTATCTCTCCTTTTTTGTAGAAGCAAAGCAAACATCTTCGACGCTGATCGTATATTGTACGCCTCTAGGAACAGCTGGTTAGAATCTTTTGATGCATTCCCTCATCACTTTGTCAGGTTTGAACTGTACTCATGTTGAAAGTTACAAACTTACAACTGTTAAACAGGAAAAAAAAAAATAAAATTGTAATTTTCTTTTCAATTTCATTGTTGTTCTAGCTTCTCATTCATTCATTCCGATAGATGAAATGGTGGGAGTACGAAGAGAATCATGCGGCATATGTCATAATATTTTCATTATGATACCCTCGCCGCAGCCATCATTTCATTTTCCATGGATTCACTGCCTCCTTTGAACCATGAGAACTAGAAATGCTGATGCAATTTGAGGTATGTGTGATGATCAAAGTTTTCCTTTCGGAATCTCGAATTGTAAAAGATTGAGAGGTGAACTGGGGATGTGAATCTCACAATATATTTACATCACACTACACTGCATTTAAGGATCCTTGACCAAAATAGCAGTTTTAGGTGTCAATTCCTTTTCCTTTTGGAGTCATTTCTTCTAAGAAAGGCATTCAAAATTTTATTTGAATGTCGTTTTCTCTCACCCTGTAGTTTCTATGGCTCCGAAGAAACGAAACAGTCTTTGAAGGGAAGGCTAAGGCATCGAAAGTGTCAGAGATCTGGGAGGTAGTGAAGGCGATGCATAATTCGGCAATTTGAATTTGTTCCTGCTTCAAAAGATCTTTTGCCTTCTTATTACATGGATGATTGGAAAAAGAAGTTGCCATGCAATTGTCTAGTATTTAGTGGTTTTGCTTGTACTCTTTGCTTTATGGTTTCGTTTCGCTATAATAAGCTTGCTATTCGAAGCGACGTCTACTGTCAAATGCTTTTGTATGCGTAAAACCTTTTAACAAATATAAAATCTTTTCGCGAAGATGTCCCTTTATAAGCAGTACTTTGAAATGCTTAATCAGTTCTATATTCTTCTTTGCTTAATTAGCTCTGGTTGTTAATTGTTTGTGTTTTTGTTGTACTCATTTGGAAATCAATAGTAATGGTACTGGAATTGACTACACTTGTGTTCATTGTTCTTGTAACTTTTTGTTCATAATAATTCAATATCAGTGCTTCAGCAAGTTTAAATATATAGATCTTCACTGCTATTACTAACACTGATCCTCGCTTCAGCTAATGTCGCGGAAATCAGAAAGAATACAAACAATGTGATAATGAAGATCAATAGAGGCTACACATAAAAATAAGCTGAATCACATTTATTTCGATGCTTTGAGGTACACTGCAAAACGTTATCAAGTGACCGGCACTGTGGCTTATGAACAGGTATGTTGAGCATCATGTCAAACACAAGAATTGGCAATCAAGGAAAGTTCACTAGGGAAGAAGTCTTAAAGCCTCGAAGTAGGCCGTCCTGGAAGAACATAAGTCTGTCCTGAAATGTCGAAAGCGTCGTCCGAAGCCAAGAAGAGAGTCCTTTCAGCAATGCTCATTGAGGATTCAACCGCTTCCGCTGCCTTGGTACCCTTGTACTTTTTCTGTTGAACGACATCGCTTATGTTGAGATTTTTTATGTGCAGAATCCAGGATGTATGCAAAGAAATATTGTACAAGACTAGAGTTCTTCACCAAGGAACAACAAATCTAGGTGAAGCTTATTACTATCTTACCGGACGAAAGAGTTTCGGGATGAATTCAAAAATGTTTCCTTTCTCCGCCGTCTTTGAAGTCACATTGTCTTCCTGTCCATTCCCTGCAATGATGCTGTTGACTCGAACATTGCTAGGTAAGTCCTTCAACTCCTTTGCTAGAGCCTGGAAGATCGAACATCGTTAGGTAAGTCAATTACTTTTGCTCTATGTCAATGAGTACATGTTAGATTAACTGCTACCTCTGTAAGACCTATGACAACAGTCTTGGTCACATTATAAATGCTCCTCGGTCCCCATAGTTGCTCTGGCGCAACTGAAGAAACGAAGACAACCGAAGATCGATCTTGCAAGATCGCCTTCGCTTCCTGCAATTTAAAGCAACAAATAGGCGATCGATCAACTAGCCTCTTGTCGATGACAGCAATATGACCAGTAATTTACTGATGTTGCTAGGATTCTATTAGGACTCGAAAAGGACTGATTCGATAATTACCTTCAAGAGAAGCAGATGATCCTTGAAATGGCATTCCCACAGCTTATTAAGGGCGGTTTCTTCGGCTTGCAACATAGCATTAGTAGGAAGATTGACAGCAGCATTTGATACAATGACATCGATCCTTTGAAATTTCTGCAGACAAACCAGGAAGTTGAGATTGTACCATATAAACAAGACTGACATGTTCATATATACTAATAGAAGTAAGGATCTGGCAGACCCGAAAGGCGAAGTCGATTAGCTCCTTCCTCGTTTGAGCGTTGGCTACATTACCAAAGAAAGAAAACACCTTAACTCCCCGAGATGTAAGCTCTTCGACGGCTCCAGGTAAGGTTTCCTATAATGCAAACAGAATGGTTTTAAACTTTCAATTCAACAGTTGTAATCTTCAAGTATTTACAATGACAAGCACTATAGGAGAAGTTAATGCATGAACCTGCTTTCTAGAAGTGATTACAAGATTTGCTCCGCTATTTGCTAGACGCTCGGCGATGCTGTAGCCGATTCCTTCTGTCGCTTCTGTTACTATGGCTACCTTGTCTAGGAATTTCTTCTCCACGGGCATGGGCACTGCTTTTGTTCTGCAATGCATACATGAGATTTCATAAGCATGTATAGGAAATAGTATGACATTCCATGTAGAGCCATTGAACTTTAATGCAATGTCCTAACACAAACAGCTTAGGGAAGGCCATACTTGAATCGAGGAGTGTTCTCCGGTGGTTTTTCGTGCTCCTTCTGGCGAAAAATGTATTCAGCATTCGATGAGATGGAGTTCGCGTCGGCCATGCTGATGATGATTCTCAAGTTCCTAGAACTAGGAGCAGAAGATGAAGGAATTTGATTGCTATGGCACAACTTAATTGTATATATGAGTGATCTCCTATATATATATATATATATATATATATATATAATAAATCTTCTCTAACTGATTTAGCAGAAGTGATAGATGACTTGTTTATGAGTCATGGAATAAGGAATTCACTTAAAGGGCCAGATGTTCATACAATAATAAATTGATTCCAATAATGCAGTTGTTTCTTGTTAGCTAACCATTTTTATATTAATAATTCAAAATTCGACTTATACTTTCCATATTCTTTATCCAAAAAAATGATTCTTGCCATATTTGTATATGTTAATTTGTGTCCAAGCATGTTTGTGCTCATGTAGATAAAGGCTGAGAGTGTGTACAGTCAAAGCAAAAGAAATAGTCTTTGTTCTTTCATTATTTGAAGTAGTAGTAGAAAGCAAGACATGCAAATCACGAGTTATGTCCTCTTTTTCATATTCTTTGCTCTACTTTTATAACTATTGAATATCAAGCAACTCTAGAATAAATATATATATATATATATATATATATATATATTTACACAAAATAAAGATAGTTAATTTAGTAAATATATTATTATATATACGTGGGAGAGCCATTTAGAATGTTGGGTATGTGTAGACGAAATATAGTTTGACTTAAGTTAATAACGACTTCAAGATGAAGAATATAAGAATGGATCTCTCTCCAAATAATACCGAGGCCTTTTGGAGTAAAATGTCAAAGGTGGTTAAATTAAGGTTGCATTTTGGTTTGTAGGCCTAATAATGTATTATAGTTCTTTTCTAGACAGAACATGAAAAACATATCCTTCACTCCTTTAGAGAAAAATCTTCCAAGTTGATCACTGAATTGATATGTGCAATGAGGTTCAGTATCATCTTTTTGTATCATTTTTTGTTTCAATAGCAATCAACATCAAAGACACTAATTAGTCGAGTTGAATGAAAACGTTGAATCCGTGTAGCTAACCTCTGACTTATTAATATGGGACCGAGGCTTGTTGTCGGTGCTATTTCAGCAAAATCAGTGCCTATTAATCCACAATAATGAATCTTGTCTGACATAATTTTTGCAATCTTAGCAAAGATGAACAAAGATATAAAGCTACAAATGAGAGTATCAAGAAGTACATTATTCAACAATCTGAGAAGCTAACAAATCAATACTAATTCAACTAGTTTAGAAGAAAAGAATACAACAATTTCAATCTGAGGATCAATAGAGGACTACAGATAACATAACAATGATGTGAATCATATCGGTTTACTGTCGAAAATTTATTCACTTATATCGGGTGAATTGCATTGCGGCTTATGAGCAAGCATCACGTCGAACACAAGGTCGAAGAAAACCAAATTAAAAAAAGTTCTCCATGGCTGAATTCTTAAGGACTCGAAGCAGGTCTCCTGGAAAAACATACGTTAGTCCCGAAATGTCACGAGCTTCATCTGAAGCCAAGAAGAGAGTCATTTCGGCAATGCTCATCGTCGACTTAATCTTCTCAGCTGCCTCGATACCCTTGTCTTTTTCCTGTTCAATGGCAGCAATCATATTAAGAATTTCGTGAACATAATCCTAGAAGTACGCGAAGAATAAACACTACTTGAAGAGATGAAAAAGCTTACCGAACTAAAGAATTTCGGGATTTTAAAGAATCGTTCTTTCTCTGCATGCTTCGGCTCCTTTCCATTCCCTGAAATGATGCTATTGACTCGAACATTACTCGGTAAGTCCTTCAACTCCTTCGCTAGAGCCTGGAAGAGAACCAGAGAACTTGGAGAAGTGTTTGGACATTTTTTTTGCAGTTAGTTGGCTCTATCTTAACAAATACAGATTTTAGAATAATTACTATACCTCTGTGAGACTAGTAACGACAGTCTTCGTCACGTCATAAATCCCCCTCAGTCCCCATCGTTGATCTGGTGCAACTGAAGAAACAAAAACAACCGAAGATCGATCTTGCAAGTGTGCCTTAGCTTCCTGTAATTCAAGGCAATGGACAGGTGATCATATTAGCCTTTTGTCAATGACAGCAATGATAAATGCACAACAAAAAAAATCTCAATATTAAATTAGTTGGGGTTGGCAACATGGATCAAACTCAATGAATGTTTTTTTAAAACTACTGATCTTACTAAGTTACTAGTAATTAAGATTTCTTGTTCTAGCTGGGAATCTATTGGGCTCGAAAAACGATTGTTGGTTTGTCTCTATAACTACCTTGCAGAGAAGCAGATGAACCTTGAAATTGCATTCCCACAGCTTATTAAGGGCAGTTTCTTCAGTTTGCAACATAGCATTCATAGGAAAATTGAAAGCAGCATTTGATACGATTACATCAATCCGTCGATATTTCTGCAGGACAAACCAGTAAGTTGAGATTGTACCTTAATCTTAAGATGAAGAAGTTCTTAATAATAAAAAATCAAAAGAAAAGTAAACAAGAAAGTATTATCGATCGGAGCAGGAATCTAGCATACCTGAAAAGTGAAGTCGATTAGCTCTTTCCGCTTTTGAGGGTCGGCTACATTACCAAAGAAAGAAAACACCGTAACTCCCCGAGTTTTAAGCTCTTCGACTGCACCATCTAAGGTTTCCTATAATAAAAACAAAGTAGTTTTCACTCAAGTCAACATCAGATTTGCTTAAAATTGACAAACTTAAGATGCACGTCGATATTCTGTTGTTGTTCAGTAGCTTTTCATAATCAAGAGAAATAGTCTTGACATAATTTTCATTGAGTAAAATATATGAGAAGTTATTAATTAATGGACCAGCTTGCTAGAAGTGATAACGAGATTTGCTCCGCTATTTGCTAGTTTCTCCGCAATGCTGAAGCCAATTCCTTCTGTCGCTTCCGTGACAATGGCTACCTTATCCACAAATTTCTTCTCCTGAGGCATGGGCACCGATTTCGTTCTGCAAATGACAGCATTAAAGGGCTTTAGAGACAACAGCGCATACATCGATTTTCATGAAAATACATGGGAAATACTTAAAACGACAACGTATGTATGACCAAATAAAGCTTCAGTTCAAACTTCAAAGTCTTGGAAAATTAAACTAAATCAATTTGGGAATGCTGTACTTGAATTGAGGATGCTTCGGCGTCTTCTCATGCGGCTTGGTGTAAAGAAAGTGATCAACATTAAGAGAGATGGCATTAGCATCAGCCAGGGTGATTCTTAAGTTCCTAAAACTAGCAGCAGGAGATGAAGATATTTGATTGCCATGGCATAGCTTAGGACACGCTTGGTACACCGGAAAATATGATGGTAATATAAATGCATGGGAATTTACTCCCTTGGAAAATAAATGCATTGGAACTTGAATGAACTGAGTTGAAAATTTTGCCAAGAATATATGTTAATTAGCTTGGAAGTATTTTTGATTATGGCACAATCAATTATATGAGAGGTCTCCAAAATCTTCTCTTGTTGATGAAGCATTGTTGGATGACTTGTTTATGAGTTATGGAATCAGGAATTCATATTAAGGACCTCATGTAGTCATAACTATTAAATATGCAGTAATTTATGAAAAGAACTCGATGCAATTGTTAAAAATGTTTTTACTTTTTGTTGTTAGCTTATCACTTCTCCATCAATCAAGGATCGAAACTTTGATTTCACCTTATAATTCGCCTTCTTGATGATTGAAATTGATTCAAAGAAGTTTAATTCGATGTTGGAGAATTTCGGAAAAAATTCGCTAATTTAGAGAAGTTTAAGAATTTTGTATTTAAATGGTTAATACACTAAAACTCATTTTATGGGATGTCAAAACAAACACAATTATGCATCTATCCTTAAAAACTCATTTTGATAATCTAACTTGATTCTTCTCACTGATGTGAGGTAAGTACAAACCTTCACTGCCCTACACACTTATTCGATTTTTTGACCGAAAAATTTGCAATTTCTCCTTGTTTTTAGCAATCCATATCAATTTGTATCAAAGTTGTCGGTTTTTAACATAAACTTCGGCGAAATTTTGCAGTTTTTAAACTACCAAGGAACTTCGTTTCGATCCTTCAACCTCGATAAACTTTGCCTAAAATTTGGCTAATTTTATCGAATTTTCATTTCTTGCTATTAAGTAGAAAGCAAGACAAGGAAAAACAAGAGTCATGTCATCTTTATTTTATTCTTTGCTCTACTACATCAACAAACTTGGATACCAAGCAACTCTAGAATCAGAAAATACAGAAGAAACTAAGAAAAAAGAGATATGAAAGGTCAATTAACTATTCAGTTAATTATGAGGAGAGCATATACAACTTAGGGAATAACTCATGCTTTTTTGAGTGATTGGATTCAGTAACTGTACATGTCCTCAAATTTATTTGATGGGAGATGCCCAACAGGATGTGAAAAGCAACATCTTTTGATTACTTAGTGTACATAGATAACAGCTTTGGTTCATATGTTCTTTTTTTTATATGATTGTTTAAATGTTCTTGGATTCTAAGGAGATGTAAAAACTTAAAAACATATACATAGGTCTGTGCTTTTCAGATTTTGGTTGATGTTTGTAGGGATATATGTTGCAATTCGACCCGTTGAATATCATGCCCGACGAGTGCATTAAGGCACCAGATATGTGCGGGGTTCAACGGACGAGGGAATGCAGATGGAGTATGCATAAACTGATGAAAGTTTAAATTAATGTTTCATTTGGTAACAACTGATGCCACTCTCATCATGTCAATTTTTTTTTTTTTTCAACAAGAGTCACTGCTTGTATAGAAGTGAAGGAATCATAGACTCGAGCCACAATCATGAATCTTCTCTAGCCCGAGTTTCGCAAGCATAGCAAAGACGAAGAAAAGTTAGAGCTAGAACGAGAGAACAAAGGCATTTATTATTAAACAAACTAAGATGCTAACAATATGATTCTGTAATATCATTCACAAGAGAAAAGCTAGTGAGTCATACATGTCCTGATGCCTCTCTCTATCCCCACTCGCTCTCTCGCATCAAAGTCTTACATGTTTGAATGAATCCCTCCTGCAACCATCACAGTTTCCCCCGCAAAGTTAGAAGCATCAGTGGATGCTAAGAAGGCGGTCACTGAAGCAATGTTTATAGGGTTGCCAATCTTTTCAAGTGTATTCGCGTCCATAAATGCCATCTGCGCATAACATATTTGAAATTCAGAATGTGTACATTTGAACAGAATTCAAAATCTTTAAAGAAGATGAAGGCAATAAAAAAAAGAAGAAGAAAAACAAGGGAACTCATACACACAATATCTAAATAGGAAGACTATAGATGAAAACAGATGAATTTACCGTAGTTGCGTCTTTTGTGATGCTATCGGCAAAGTGCGTCTCTTTGATCCCTGAAACCACACTATTGATCCGGACCTTCGGTGATATCTCACTTGCAAGAGCCTAGAAGTAAGCAGATAAGAATGTAAGAGAGCAACTAATCGGCCAATCACACCATGTTCGACCGTAAATTTTAAATTTAACGAACTGCATGTGATTCAACACTAATGGAATTTGTGAAGTTCACTACCTCTGTGAGCCCGATCAGAACTATTTTGGTGACATCATAAATGGACACTGATGCCTTTGGTTGATTTCCTTCGATTGATGAAACTAGCACAACTGATGATCCTTCCCGTAAGTGAGGTGCTGCGTCCTGTGGAGGCAGAAAACTGTAAAATGTCAAGTTACTTGAACTAGTGTCAATCGTGAACCGTTCATTTTGACCTATGCAACAAAAATCCCATCTCTTCTCTAATGTGAAATTGTGAACCAATAAATCACCTTTAAAAGAAGTGTTAGAGCCTTGAAGTTGATCCTGCTGAATTTCTCAATGAGAGATTCTTCGTGACTTTTCGAAGCACAATCTACATATGGATCAACAGATGCATTCATTACAATTGTGTCTATTTTTTTGTATATCTGCAGAGCACAAGCCAGGAACAAAAAAATAACTAAATATGGATTTAGAGCATAGTTAAAGATGTGAATAACAAAATTATTTGAGAGCAAAAAGTCCTCCGATATTCAGCAAAAACCATCGAGAGGATCACTAGTTTAGAAAGAAAATGAAATAATAACTTGTGCATAATTTTTTACAAATATTGCATTTCTTATACGAATATATTCTCGAAATAGTAGAATTTTACGATAGCATTTTATGCATAAATGTTTAAGTTTTCCACCATCATCACTGGATCTATTCTGAATTGCAAACATTACATCAATGTTGGAATATGTAAAAAGATCAAAGTGAACAACTAATATATATTTTCCTTGCCTGGAGAGTCTTTTCAATTAAGTTCTTCCTATGCAGAGCCTTTCGAACGTCGCAAACAACATCCAAGACCTCAATATGCTCGCTTCTGAGGTCGTTCATTGCTTCGCATAAGCCATTCTACGCGTGAACAAATGAAAACAAAATCAGTTGATTTCCTGGGTTTCATGGAAAGGCTGGGCAGAAAACTGAAAGGTTGAGAGAAAAATAAAACTGTCATGCAGAACCCCTTGTGCAAAAACAAAGTATGAAAAAACTCATTAACCTTCTCGCTGGAAGAGATTACGACGGATGCCCCTTCCTTCCCTAGCCGCTCTGCAATGCTGTAACCGACCCCCTTTGTCGACTCCACAACTATCGCGACTTTGTCTTTGAATCTCTTCATCAAGGGCTTGGATACCCTCTCGAACCCCTCTTCAATAATTATATGATCATCAACTGATATGTTACTTGGAAGATTTGCAAATTGTCACATTTGCAATATTAGATATAAGAATCAGTATCAACAAAAAAATGGAGAAGACATGTGATCCTTTCAGACTTGAGAACCTATATGGCTCTCCAAGTAAAGCAAGAGTTTTCTTTCTTTTTCTTCAAGTTAGCCAATACAATAAGATGCTTGTCTTCTTAAACAACCTTCTCCATTCTGAGAAAACCAGATTCATTTTCACTCACAAAACAGTCAGTTTAACAAAAAATCTAATGATTTCAGTCTCACAGATCTAATTAGTGTTTACAGTTATCAGGATCAGACTGATCAGTGCATGAATTCTTTTATTATAAGGGTAAGCAAAGAAAATGAGCCACAGACTTCTGCAACATTGTTGCATAGAGGAGAGGCTACCGATGCAATCTGTCGATATAGGTGGTCAATGCAAGCCTTCGCAATTTAGACTCAAGAATGAAAAAGAGTGCAATGAAATTTGAAAAGAAAATTTTAAGATCAACTCAGAATTCAAAAGATATCTTGCATTATGAAAATGAAAACAACTGCCGTCGCCATTGAAAGATTTGGCGGGCGGAGTTGCATTTATTGATAATTGAGAGCTCAGAATCAATGTCAAACGACAAGGGATAGAACAGAAAAATTATCTTCGAACTACATTTCCAAGCAGAGTTTACTATAACTAACAAAATCTTAAAGCCTTGATTGCATCCCTCCTGAAACTATTATGGTTTCTCCGGTGACATAGGAAGCGTCATCAGATGCCAAGAAGGCAGTCGCTGCAGCCATGTCGTTCGTGGTTCCAAGCCTTTTGAGCAAAGTTCGTTCTAGAAGGCCGTTTTTCTGTGAAAAATACAATTTTTTCAGAACGCCAAAGTTTGTGCAGAACAAAATAAAAGGTACCCATTGTGGTTAACGCATAAAAGAGCGTAGCATACTAACATGTGGCTGTCACCGAGTAAAACTTAGGCACAACTAGAACTAAAGGAACAACAGACATTGTTGGCCTGAGAAGCACTTACTATAGATTCATTGGATGTGAGAAAGTCGGAAAAACGTGTTGGTACAAACCCTGGAGCAACACAGTTGACTCGGATTTCGGGGGCCATCTCTGCTGCAAGAGCCTAGAAGGAACAAACAGAAGGGAAGTAAAGAAGAAAAATGTTAGCTAAGTAAAACTTCGTCAAAGCCCCAAAGTAATGCAAGTCAATGCATCGAAGGGTCCATAACGATAAAGGTAGTGTGAAGAACAAGTTCATAAAGAAGAAAGTACAGGTTCATAGTTCATTAAAATCCTTAATCTTAAAGGTATTCATAAGAGAGATGCATATAACCACCTTGGTAAGACCCAAAAGAGCCGTCTTTGTCACCCCATACATAGCTAGACCTGAGTCTGGCTGATAACCCGCGATGGATGAAATAAGAACGATGGACCCTCCCTTCTTTAAATGAGGTGCTGCATCCTGTAGCCGAAATTACGAGCATGAAAACCCTTCTAATTCAGACAGAAACCATACACGCATGTATTTACTAACAAAAAAAAAAAAAAAATACTCCATCCGGTCAATAACATAAGTCGTTCTAGCAAAAACTTTTTGTTCAAAATTGTAAGTCGTTTTCGGAATTCAAGAGTGTATTTATTGCTTTTTTACCCATTTTACCCTTATACAATTCAATCATTTATGATTCTTCAATTCAATTAATGTCAAATGACGTATATGTAAATTACGCTCGTAATTAAGGTTGCCTTAATTCTTGTGTCTTTACCTTAAACGACCTACATTTTTGACTGGAGGAAGTATGCAATAAATAAATAAACACTGAAACTATCACCAAAGTGAACCACAAATCGAATTTTTCAAAACATTCATTCTAGGTTAAGAGCCGAATCACAAGACATTGCAAGCTTTGCTATGCAAAGGAGAGACTCACGCAACTATAGCATTCGTTTATGTAAGGTCTGAACAAGGAAAAGCTCGTAATTTGATGCTTAGCATATCACCTTTAAAAGAAGTATGGCGGCCTTGACATTGATCTCCCACAGCTTATCAAGGACGGATTCTTTAGTCTCCAAAATAGTGCTCACAGATGGATTAGCAGCAGCATTTGATACGACTACATCGATTTTTCCATATTTCTGCATACAAAACCAGAAAGTTGAGATAATCAAATTTAAATTCACCAAGTGCCGAAGATAACATGAGATTCTAAAATGGACGTGTCGAAAATACATTACTTACAAAAGACTAGAGTAATCAACGACAAAAACAATAACAACGAACAAGCGAAACTTGGAAACGAATCCTTCCAACTCCTTGGGAACTAATTCATAGTCGAAAAAAACTTGAAAAGAGTTTTCAACTTAAAGCATCTGCAATGTGAAATACCCATTTCAAGATAGATCAATATAACTAGGAGATTCCAAGAAATTCTTGAAATGCAAAACTTATTGAATCCAACTCCTGGGTCATGGGGTTGGAGCGCCCAACAGACTCTTGTGGGAATAGTCGAGCCAAAGTAGGGAGGGGCTGAGAACACCCGCGATTATCCGAAAAAAAAAAATAATCAAAAATCAAAAATCAAAAATCAATTCCTTCATATGCAATTCAATATGTAGCCACTCTTGTTAGTAAAGAATACAACTAAGCCAAATATAGCCTCCATCCCAAATTAGTTGGGGTTGGCTTCATGGATCAAACTCTTCCATGGCGCTCGGTTTAGTGTAATTGATGGTGAGCTTTCCAAACCAATTTGAGCCAAATAGCAAAGCCTTTCATTAAAGTAATTTTGACAACTAACTCAATAAGATAATGTTAACCAATCCCAAATAAATTGTGGTCGACTACACGGATCAAACCCTTCCGCTCGGCTCGATTTAACGTAGTCTGATAGACAAAAACCAAACAACCCAACAAAAACAAACACTAAATCCTCCAACTACTCAATTTTCATCTCCAGATCAAGAAAACTTAATTTCTTCTCACCTCAACTGTTTTCTCAATCAAATTCTTCCTCTGTTCAGCATTCAACACATGACAAACAAGCCCCAAAACCTCAATCCCTTTCTTCCTCAGCGCCTCAGCTGCCTCATCAACATTTTTCTGCAAAAAACCAAACAGTACCCATATCAAACCCACCCCAAAGAAGGGCTAAACAACAAAAGATCAAACTTTGAGAGAGACCCATTAAAGAACACTGAATTTCAGAAGAACCCAAATCAACAAACCTCAAATTCACCTCAAAAAGAGGGCTAAACAACAAAAGTTTAATTTTGAGAGACAACCATTAAAGAGAACTGACTTTCAGAAGAACCCACATCAACCCACCTCAAATTCACTCCAAAAAGAGGGCTAAAACAACGAAAAGATCAAATTTTGAAAGACACCCATTAAAGAACACTGAATTTCAGAAGAACCCAAATCAACCTCTTAATGTAATTAAATTGTATCATTCACGTCAAATCATATACCAATGCACAAATAAGGAAAGTAACTACGACACGAATATACTAATACCTTAAAGGTAAAACATATTTTTTGGTCCTTTAACTTTGAGTCTTTTATGCTTTTGGTCCTTGAACTTTCATTAGTGTACATTTGGTTCCTGAACTTTTATTTTTGTACATTTGGTCCCTGAACTTTTGAGTTTTTTAGGCTTTTGGTCCCCGAATTTTGAGTTTTTTATGTTTTTGGGGGAAATTAATTTTTTTTTTCGACTTTTGTTAGTCGATGTGAGTTGTTCGGTTCAATAATATAAACTCCTTTACTCTTCTTGACTAGTCACGCGACACTTATATTACTCACGTCGGCGAAATTTAACACTTTAAATAGTGTAAGGACTAAATGTAGATCTTTGTGAAAGTTAAAGGACCAAATATGTGGTAATAAAAGTTCAGGGACCAAAAACATAAACAACATAAAGTTCAAGGACTAAATAATAGGTTTTGCCTACCTTAAAACTGAAATCACATAAATATAGCAACTATTGTAATTAAATAAAGGAGACAAATATAGCGACTTTGTATAGCCTAAGTTGCCTAACAAATCACAAATTCACTCCAAAACGGGCTGAAACAACGAAAGATCAAATTTTGAGAGACACCCATTAAAGAACACTGAATTTCAGAAGAACCCAAATCAACCAATCTCAAATTCACTCCAACAAGGGCTGAAACAACAAAAAGATCAAATTTTGAGAGACACCCATTAAAGAACACTGAATTTCAGAAGAACCCAAATCAACCAATCTCAAATTCACTCCAAAAAGGGCTGAAACAACAACAAAATCAAATTTTGAGAGACACCCATTAAAGAACACTAAATTTCAGAAGAACCCACATCAACCCATCTCAAATTCAGCCCAAAAAGAGGGCTTAAACAACACAAAGATCAAATTTTGAGAGATACCCATTAAAGAGAACTGAGTTTTAGAGGTACCCACTAACCTGTCTGCGAGAAGAGATCACAACCGACGCGCCCTCCAACCCCAATCGCTCTGCGATGCTAAATCCAATCCCCTGAGTCGATGCGGTGACAACTGCTACTTTTCCTTCAAATCTCTTTAGCGAAGCCATTGTTGGTGCTCGTTTGAGAGGATTAGAGGTTCAAATTTGTAGAATTGAAGTTTCAATTGTGCAGATTGTTTGATTGTTCGATTGTTCGAAGCCCCCCTTTTTATAGAAAGAGAGCAGGTTGAGACTGTTGAGAGTTTCGATTTGTTCACTCAAAGATGACGTGCAATTATTTTTATTTTTATTTTTTTTAAGAGCAATAATTTAATTTGGATTGTAACACTCATTAACCTCAATTAGCTAGAAGTCTATTAGTATTAGGACTTTTTATTTAATTACGACCTCAAGTGGAGCAACCATAGTATACCCGTCAAAACATCTTTAGTGAGATGGAAGAGACATCACTTTTCAAAAAATAAGGTTTGGGAAGTCATGGATTCGACTCCCGCTGAAGTTAAAAAATAAATAAATAAAACCGTAGCAGACCCATATAACGTAAGTTGGTCTTTTAAAGCCTAATTCAACCTAACAGGTCAACATAACTATCCGGACTAGTCAGATAGCCCGGATAGCGAGTGGTTAGACAAAAAAAAATGATTATAATTAATGAAACTTAAAAGCATGTAATATTTTTGAAAAATATTCCTTTGTTGGTATTATTTTCATTGAGTATATACTATTTAAGTTCATAGTAAATGTCACATCAAACCGCCCATGTAATTTTAAAAAATTAAAACTATGTGAATTCCAAAGTTCTTTCATGAGTAAATGACTAAAGAAAAAAATATGATTATAGTGTATGGTTTGGTTCCTTTTTTTTTGGTACAAATATGGTTTGGTTCTTTCAGATGATAAGTTTATTATTTTCTATAGGAAGATGGTTTGGTAAAGGTCGCACAAGGGTTAGATACTTAGATTTGATTCTGTTAATGCTAAATTATGATCAATATGGTATGAATCTGATTAGTTCATTAATCAAGCCTGATTTGCTAATTATGGATAGGTAATAGGTTTCGACTAAGTTAAATGGATTGGCGCAAAATTATGAAGTATATAGAGCAATGATAAACAAGCTACTAAGAAGTAGCTCCACTGATTTGATCACGTCTTTTTTCCACATGAAACGGCGTAGGAATATTTATAATCCGCGTAGATATGAAACTTACAACAAAATTGGATTCATAAATTTTAGCAAGTAATATGCAATTTGATCCGGTCCGTGCGGATTATAGTACAATCGGTTTAGAAAGATAAACTGTAGGAACATGGCCATGCTCTAGTCATGCTAAACAAAGCATGTTTTCAACATCAATACAGATTATTTGTAAGAATGCAAAAAATGTTGATTTCAAAGCAATAACTAATGTTGGATATCATAGTAAAAAGAATGAGATTAAATGGTTGGCTGTACAAATTAAAGCTCTTCTCTCCAACTAAATTTTTTCATGCCTGTACTGTCATTCAGTGATTTTCAATGATTCATCATGAGAGTTTTTAAATTTCTTCAGGAGTTCTGGTATGTCATGGTCTAGCATATCATCAACAGCTTGTATCATCCTCGGTTTCAGCTTTTCAAACTCATCAATGTTTTGGCCACTGAGGAACTCCCTGAACTTTTCGACGTTTGGGAAATCCCCGGGTGGTAAATGGTATTGCCGTCGAACCTGTAGAAAGATGGAAATTAAAGATAACGTACAGCAAAATTCGCACATAATTTAAGAGATCGAACACTAGTCACTAGGTACCTTGTCAAACTCATCTTCTAGATGATCGATGAGCATTCGTTGAGCCTTCGACTTGCCAAACAGTACAGGCATCTCCTCTTTAAGATGGCTGATAAGGTAGGCATGAATTTTAGCAGCTTTAGCGCGTTTTACAAATTCGTTAACCTGAATGTCGATTACAAAGTTTTGACAGTTTGCAACTTAGCAATAAGACAGAATAGGATAGACAATGTAGGAAATCGGAAAAGCAATATAAACATACTCGGCGATCACAAGCTCTCATTGGAATATCTTTCAAATCACAAAGGAGGTCATCCTGCTCTTTCTCGAAAAGCTCTTTCCCCAGAGGACCGGGAGATGCAATATTTGCTGGTTTATCGTCAAAGGAACTGTAGAAGACAAGAACGTTAACATTAATCATAATGAACTATTGAAAGAAGGCGTAGCAGATTCAATTTACGGTTAAACCTTCTGATCAACTAAACGAGGAAACAGAAGAAACAAAAATTCATTATCTCGAATAACATTATGCTTCTATGAATATTACAAATGTGGATTGAATAACTCTAGGAACATACATGCAAATCTTCAGTGGTGTCGAAGGATCAAGACCATGATAATTAATCTCTAGCAAGAACAGTATAAATGGTAGTAACTCTATCAAAAAAATAGATAGACAAATAGACAGAATGAGAGGGAGAGGAAGAGCGAATACCCAATATATACACGCACCACTTCAGGAGTATTTAGAACTTTCCCCAGCGACCACATCAATGCCCCGTAAATCCTCATCAGCTACAAAGCAAAATTCAAAGTTCAAATATTCTCAACCAAAACCAAATTAAAAAACTCAAATTCATTTTTTAAAGAATACCACTTAAACTTGATAGAGCTGAATAAAATTCTCACTTCCTGTGTGCCAACTTGATCTGCCTTGTTCAGAACTACACGAATCTTGTCATCATGGCCACGCAGAGATTCAATCACCCTCTTGAACTCATCGCTGATGTCCAATTTATGGGGATCAAACATAAGAAGGATAAGGTCAGATTTTGCTGCAAACCATGATGTGACTCCTGTAAAATCATAGCTTCTTCTTGCACGTTGCTTTTCTCCAGATAGAACTCCGGGAGTATCCACAAATGTTATGTCTTCCAAAAACTTAAGGTGTCAAAGAAGAATATAGAGATGTTGCAATAAGTATCAGCAAACAACGAATAAGGGGTACAAACTGATTATTCACATTTTCTAAAATAAAACACTTACTGGGTGTACCATTTGAGAACACTGAAATTTCGACAAAAATTGAGTTCCAAATGTATTAAGACCACTGAATGGCATGTCTGCTCGAACAGTGACGGTATTTCCGGGAATGCTCTTTTCATCAGTTCCAGACTGTGTTCAGAAAGTAAGAAAGCTTTCTTAATTACATGTAAATTAATTCCAGGAAAGCACATAAAAACGTATCAAAAAATGAGAAGGAAAGAAACACAAGATAGCTCTGAGGTACCATAATAACAACAAATTTGTCCGTTGTCGGCTCAGGTCCAATGTGAGCTCCTGTTCAAGATGAATGAAAATGAAGAGCGTTTTTCTCAGAGGCAAGAATAAATTAGCTAGCAATTATGACTCGCCTGGATAAGTTCTTTTGAGTAAATGCTTAATAAAAGTTGTTTTTCCAGTTGAATACTGCCCCAAAAGCATAACCATGGGCTTGGCATCAAAGTCACTGTTTGTCTGCACAATGAATATGCTAAATTAAAACAAAAACAAAAAAACAAAAGCGAAAAAACAACGGCAACAAATTAATTATTCAACATTTTACCTCGAAATTCTGAAATATTCATATATGTGAATTAAAGTGCTTACTAACCAGTAAGGGAGATACAAAATCATTGAAGCGATATGTAACTTCCAGAGGTTTTAGCTTATCAATGTACAGTCCCTTCAACCCATCAATTATTGATGTAACGGAGCCAAGCCGGTACTGGAAAAATAAAAAACACAATCAGAAGAAAAGACACCAAAATTTAATATTTAAAACCATGATAAATTCAGACATCAGTACTTCAGACTATGTAAACACTATGGACTCGAGGAATTAACAATGATGCAAGTTAAGCAAATAGCAGAAATCTTGACCTCGATCTATCTACATAATTTCCAATTCACCAATTTCATCAGTAAACTTCTTTTTCTTGAGAGGAACAGGAATTTTGTTAGCACATTATAGAGCATATATTCAACGCATTTGATATTTGAAGCAAATGTTTTTTTTTTCTCAGAGAATTGACATTTTTAACTAGAATAAGATAGTTCGTGATAGATTAATTTGAATAGAGTACGTGAGATTTTTATTCATGATGAAGGCGAAGCACAAGTTCAAAGAGATTTTTAGCTTTGCGTTGGCATGTAAGTTCACACACAAAGAAGCAATTAGAGATCCTTCATTTATCAATAAAGTTAGAGGTATCGATAAAAATTGATAGGGGCATCTACCTTGGTAAGCCCAAGAGCAGATTTTAATACACCATTCATTGCCTCAGATGCTGATGGATGATAGCCTGTGCTTGATGAAAAAAATTTGGATGATTGAGTCTTCAGGTAACATGCGACATTCTATAATAGAGGGGGTCAAAATCCTTGTGCATTTCCGAGCGAGTCCACTGAAACATACAGTTTCCAGCAAAATTTCATGAATATAACTTTAACGCATAGAATTGAAATCAGGCAATCAACATATTTCACAATGAATTTTATGAAATACGACTCACATACTCTAGTGTGGCGGCAAACTCAATGGAGTCAGTTATAACGATCCTCTTACTGTGAAAAAATATGCTAGTGGTGCTCATTATAGCATTTATGATAATACCATAAGGAACATATTGAAGAGAAGTATAAGAAGCTTGATATCGATAACATCGAGCTTAATCAAGATGAATTCTCTACTTTCCATAATGTCAAATAGAGATGGATTAACTAACAACAGCATTTGACACAGTCGCATCAGAAACACCAGAAGCTTGAGATTGCTACAACCAATCCCAACAAACAACAACATAGTCTCAATCCCAAATTAATTGGGGTCGGCTACATGGAACAAACTCTTCCATTGTGCTCAATTAAGTGCAATTGATGGTGAGCTTTCCAACCATTCAAATCCCGCGTTCCACGTATTGAGTCAAGTTTTCTAGTGGGGGCATTTGTAGGTCGGCTTTGCAGGTGACCAAACCACCGCAATCGCCCTTCCCAAATCTTTATGACAATCACATCAGAAACATCAGAAGCTTGAGATTGCTACAACCAATCCCGCCAAGCGACAATACCCATATCAAAAATCAAACCAACTTGACAAAATTTGCCAATGCAACACAATTTAATACTAAAATCTATCTAGGAAGAACACTACCCTAGATCAGTAATATAAACTATTTCAAGCAATACCCATCAACCATAAACCAAAATCAGAGATACCCATCAACCATAAACCAAAATCAGAGATACCCATTAACCAAAAATGCCTAGAGCACCCATTACAATCATGAAACTGACCATTGATTCAATTGGGTGAGTGAGGGAGGAAGCAACAATTCTATTAAAAATGAAATTGTTAGTTGAATAGATTCTGAAACCCAAAATGAGAGAATTCAGAAACTCAACTCACCTCTCAAGTTCTTGAAAAAAAGTAGGAGTGGAGATTGAGAAATGAAACAACAAAAAATGAGATGCCCAAATAAGCAAAACGGGAGATCTCAGAGGCTTCCTATGTTTCAGTGGTCCTTTTTTTTTTTTTTATACCAGGTGTACCAGGAACACCCGGAGTAACCTATTTTAGTCACGGACACAGTCGGATGCCGTGCGATACACGCTAAAACATGTGTGTGTGCATCTCGAGGCAAACTGCATTACATCTTATTAAGTCAGTTTTCAAAATGAGTTACTTTAACATTTTTCTTTTTGCTTTGCCCATGATGTGTAATTTGATTCATGAAGCCGACTCTAACAAATTCGAACTTATTTAGTCCAATAAGTGGGACTTGATTTCTCTTAAGCTAGGTAATATATAAAAAACATTGGGTTAAGACTTAAAGAGAGCTACTTCATAGAGGGGCTGACGCCCGACAGTGTCCGAACGTGAATTAGTCGATATTGTTGGTGTGAGATACGCTGTTTAAAGAAAATATAAACTGATTCAAAATTGAAGTTTTCGCCCTGTTTGATTACAAATAAAATGTTATTCAGAAAAAGAATAATTTCTTAAAAAGCTTCTTCGAGTAATTATTTATAAAAAAAAAAAACTTTCTTACGTGTGTTAACTGCACGTATAAAAAAAAATTTCCCTAAAACTTAACCAACAACAAGTTTCGAAATAAATATAAAAACATATAGTATATATTAAATATATTAGTTTTTATATTTAAAATATAAATTTAATGCGTCTTAATATAAAATTCATTTTCTCAAAAAAAAACTCAATTTGCCCATCATAATAAGTGAAAAAATATACGAATTTTAACATAAAAAATTAATAATTTTAAGAAAATGTTTTGCTAGAAGATTTTGGCTATCAAATGAAAAAAAAATGTCAATTTGTTACGAAATTTATCATTTTTTTTTCAACGAATCAAATACGGCATGTGTTGTTCTTGTTGCACTCAAATGGCATCTGTGCACGTTTGCCCCAAAGTTGTGATCTTTGAATTGTGCATCGAGATCTGTGGATGCACATACTCATAATACAACAACAACAACAACATAGCCTCAGTCCCAAATGCACATACTCATAATAATAAATCGAAATTGATGGCTTGGGTTGCATCGTCCTTATCAAGTGTCAGTTTGAGTCATAAGTATTAAATCCCTTAAAAATCTTTAAGGGTAAGCTTTGTCACCACTTAGTAATCCTACCCAACTCGAACCTAAATTAGTCAAGATCCATTGGGCTTCCTATACCGAATGGTTTTGACAAGGGTGGTTTTGACCCAAAAAAAATAAAAATAAATAAAAAATAGGGCAATAGATGCTTGCATCATCAAGTAGGAATAAACCACATTTGAAATAGTAATACTTTCAACTCGCACTTCAGCAGCTCAGCCTTTCCAGATAACTTCCCAGACTCAAATTCAGTGGAAGAAGATTGAAAATAATAACTCAATTTGGCTGTCTTAGTGAAAAGAATAGGATAAAAGTTTCAGCTGTACAAGGTTCCATTAAATCTCTCTTGCTCACATATATGATTCTCTTACTAATTTCACACAAAAACTGGTGCTACTCGTAGGGGTTTCTGAAGTTCTTCAGAAGATCGGGTATGTCGTAGCCTAGCATATCATCAACGGCTTGTATCAGCTTTGGCTTCAATTTCTCAAACTTGTCTATGTTGTAGCCGCCGAGGACCTCCCTGAAGTGCTCAACATTCGGGAAATCTCCAGGCGGTAAATGGTGATCTCTTCGAACCTGTTGAGAAAAATGAGAAAGGAAAGTAATAAGATGGTTAAAGCGATAAACACTTTCGCTAAAAAAACAAGGTATAATAGATTGAGTATCAGGTACCTTTGCGAATTCATCTTCGAGATTATCAATGAGTCTTTGTTGCACCTTGGACTTGCCCATCACCGCAGGCATCTCCTTTTTAAGATGACTGATGATGTAAGCATGAATCTTAGCAGCTCTAGCGCGTTTAACGAATTCATTGATCTGCACGTCAACAATAAAACATTTTGACAATTCGCAAAAGCAAAATTGCAAGGCAGAAAATTGAAAAGATAACAAGAACATACTCGACGATCACAAGCTTTCTTGGGAATATCTTTCAAATCAGAAAGAAGATCATCTTGTTCCTTCTCAAAAAGCTCTTTACCAATCGGACCGATAGCTGCTTCATTTACTGGTTTATCATTGAACGAACTGTTGAATCCAAGAATATCGACATTAATCATAGTGAACAACTCTTTCTTTCACTAGGAAGGAAGAGAAAAGAGATGGGTATGCAACAAACTCAGTTCATAATGAAACATCCAATGCAGTCTTGCAAGGAAACATAAGAAAATCAGAAAAAACTTTTCCATTACAAATATTGAAGAAACTAAAAAAAGCATCAAATGCCATAAAGCCAATTGACCAAAAATGACATGCAATATTCAAAAGTCAAGCATATATCACTATCTGCCTTAAACGCATATATAAGCATCATGACTTCATGAGCAAAAGAAAGAAAGAAACATATGACAATTGCGTTATATGCCAACATCATTATATCAGAGCATTGCATTTCCTAATTGTCAATGCTACACAACTGTCAGAGCAAAAAGAGTAGAAATGTGTACCCAATGTAGACGCGCATCACTTCAGGAGTATTCAGAACTTTCCCAAGTGACCACATCAACGCCCCGTAAACCCTCATCAGCTACAATATGGGATTAGAGCTCCAGATTTAATCAATCAATACCAAGTTGAAAAATTATAATTTAATAACATTTAAGTCTTCAAGAATGTCATTTAAGGTAATGCGAATAAGTAGTAAAATTCTCACTTGTTGGGTGTCGACTTGATCTGCTTTATTCAAAACTACACGAATCTTGTCATCATGCCCACGCAGAGATCCAATTACCCTCTTGAACTCATCACTGATGTCCAGTTTATGGGGATCAAACAGAAGAAGAATTAGGTCACACTTTGCTGCAAACCATGACGTGACTCCAGTAAAATCATAACTTCTCTGTGTACGTTGCTTTTCACCAGAGAGGACTCCAGGAGTATCCACAAATGTAATGTGTTCTAGTAGCTTTGAGTGTCGGAAAAATAAAGAGAGGAGACCATTAATATACTGACTATCAATGTAATAAAGAAACAAAAGGAGAGCATATGCAAGTAAGCAGCATTGTCCAAAGTCTGCATTTTTTATAGTATATTAGCATAAACGCAATAAGATACTTACTGGGTGTGGCATTTGGGAACATTGAAATTTTGACAAAAAAGCAGTTCCAAATGTTGTAAGGCCACTAAATGGCATGTCCGCTTGAACAGCAACAGTATTTCCAGGAATGCTCCTTTCATCAGTGCCAGACTGTGTTTAAAGAAGTAAGAGAACTTAAAATCACCAGGTGAATCACTCTAGTAAAGCGCATAAGAATGTCCCACAAAAAAATGATCACGAAAGAAACATAAAATTGCTATGGTACCATAACAACAACAAATCTGTCTGTCGTAGGCTCAGGTCCAATATGAGCCCCTGTTCAAAATGGAGGATGTAATAAGCTTTAGTATCATATCACAAAGGCAATAATAAATAAATTGGCAATGAAAACTCACCTGGATAACTACTTCTAAGCAAATGTTTTATAAATGTTGTTTTTCCAGTTGAATACTGCCCCAAAAGCATGACCATGGGCTTAGCATCAAAGTCACTATTTGTCTGCACAATGAAAAATTAAATCAAAAGAGCCATAGTGATAAGTTATTTGAAGGACGACAATATAGAATTATAGAGTAACAAATAATTGACAATCTACAATTCATAATTTATTTCAAAATCACAACAGATTTATAACTGCAAAAGAGATAAACCTACATACCAGCAAGGGAGAGGCAAAATCATTGAACCGGTAGGTAACTTCCAAAGGTTTTAGCTTTTCAAGGTACAGTCTCTTCAACCCATCAACTATTGATGTAACAGAGCTAAGAGGAATCTGAACACATGAAAAGATAGCAAATGAGAACAAAAAAAAAAAAAAAAAAATTATTAACAACCTTGGTACATTACCATATTAGAATGCTTTAGGCCCTCACAATCAACAAAAACAGGCAAAAGCACGCAAATGACAAAATAGCAGCTTAAACTATCGGCATAGTGTACTGACTACTGAGAATGTATTAAAGCATTCAATAGGTTAAAATAAAACAAGATAGATGAACACAGATTTGAAACATGCAAAACAATCCAAAGGGACACATAAGATAATTTAGAGAATCAATAAACAGTCTATAAAGAGCATGATCACGTGTATTTTGTAAATAAAAGCTTTGAATTACCTTTTTTACAGATTTTGATGAAAACCACTGAGAAGAAGGTGAAGAGTGGGGTTGTGTTGGCACTGCAGCACAATGTAAACTGATTGAAGAATTTCCTAAAAAGCAAACTGATTGTATGGCATTGTATTTAAATTGTCTTACCAACTGTTTCTGGTTCAACCTTTCTTGGCGACTTCTTATTATTCTGAAGGTAAACCAAACTAGTAAGTTAGAAAAACCATAAGCCTTTGCAACCTAAAACATGCAAAAATGACTGGATTTGCACTTACAGCTATTAGTGTATCTAAGCCTTCCATTACAGGAGGTTCCAGGTTTTGCAAATCCACTGCAACGTGAGGGCAACACATTAAGACCAACTAGTAAAGAAAACAACACAAGCTTGTGAATGCATTCAAAAATTTTTCCTTTTGACATTAACAAATAGTGCCCAACATCCTCTCCATTTCCTAGTTTTCTAGACGGTTAAAGGTCACTACCAGATTTAAGGAGACCCTCGCTTATTTCATGTCCTGCTTGCGCCAGAGAAACCATCTGCACATTACAAGTCCATAAGAAGTTGAGAACCGGATCTTCATACAACAACAACAACAACAACAACAACATAGCCTCAGTCCCAAATTAACTTTACAGTCCTCATACGTTAAATATAAATTATGAAGAACCAAGATATGAACCTGCATTGCAGCAATAAACTCTTTCAAACCGAGAAACCCTTGCCTTTTGGAATCTGCAATTGCCCACACCTGCAATACCGGTATCAAGAATGGAAAAAATATTACAGGTCCATTTTCTCGGTCACTTTTCTCTTAACATCATCATTTTCTTCTAATAAAGCACGAGAATTTGCGAAACGGTGAATATGTATGTTATAAATATAAGGAATACCCAAATTGTATGATAGATAACAACTTAGCAAACATAAGAAAATTTGAAAAAAGTGTAAATATCTGATATCAAAACCAAAGATTTACTAACTAAATCAATCATCATGGAACATAATTCTCGCATAATTAATCAGAAGACACACAATAGATTTGAACCAAACCACAACAAAAAGGCCTTTTTAGAGGCAAATTACCAGAATTTAACGCATATAAGAACGACCAATGCACTCTATAATGCAAGAACGCCCCTAATGAGCACTTTGCCGCACAACCCCCATCGTCTCATTTCCGTGAGGGTAACAGCTTGATTAGCAAAAACCACAACCCAATCTAATGCTTCAACAATTTCAATCACATTTCCGAAAACCCATAACTCTCACGAACTCATCACCAAAAGCAAATCATTTCCCAAATTTGACAAAAAAAAAAAAAACTAAAACAAAAACAAAAAATAAAATAAAATAAAATAAAAAACAAATGCGAAAATCCCCCTTTTTTGTTCCACTACATTTCAAATAAAAAATCCCCTCAACCCTAAACGAGTCAAAGCCTGAATCTCAAATTAGTTGGAGACGGCTACATGAATCAAATTCTTTCATTGCACTCAATTCAACACAATTAATGATGTCCTTTCCAAACTCTTTAAACCCTAAACCATAAACCATTCAAACAACAACCATTCCAAACACTTTAGCCTCAATCCCAAATTAGTCCTCGGTCTGCTACATGAATCAAACTCCTCCATTGCGCTCGATTTACCACAATTAATAATGTCATTTCCAAACCCTTTAAAACCTAAACCCTAAACCCTAAATGTTCCCAACAACAAAACCTAAATCCCAAATTAGTCTTCGAGGTCAGCTACATGGATCAAACTCTGCCATTGTGCGCTCGATTAACTTCACGTAATGCCGCGCATCCCAAAACCTTCAAACCCTAAACCCTAAGCCCTAATTGAGTCAAACGCTCAAAAAAACACGAAAACCGCCGCAAAACCTGCTTCAGTTCCGGGCGAGACAAATTGGACATGGCGAAGAACTTGATGGCGTCGTTCCCAGTGACGCGGCCATCGCCATCTGCACAGAAATCGAGAACACAAAATAAAGTGAGTTTGACATCGAGATCGGAGAGTGAGTGAATCGAGATTGTGAAATCGAAGTCGAAAATGAAACCTAAATCGGCGCAGTTGAACCAGTCCTGGTATATCTTCTGGTGCTCCTTGGAGCACAAACTAATCGGGCCTGACGCGATCTCCATCGCCGGAATCTTGATCGAGCGCGCCACTCGAGGAGTTCCAAGTTTCGAATTTGAAGATCGCTCGATCGATCGATCGATCGAGAGACTCTGTGTGTGTGTGTGTGTGTGTGTGTGTGTGTGTGTGATGGTTTTGGTTTTACAGTTTTTCGCGCTTTTGGGAGTATCAGTCTATCATCCATGTGGTGTGATATTACCGTAATGCCCTTGACGCCTGAAAGTCACACTTTGTTACTCTGTCTGTCGATTGGACTCATCGAGATTTGTGGTTGGAGATCGTAAGTCAATTTAACGGTAACGTCGTCATCTGTCGCTGTAAATAAAGCTCACGTTGCCGTAGCGTCGACGTCGGCTAGTGGAAACCACTTGGATCCCAAATCGAATATACACTAGATCATGTGAATGTTTAACTAAATTCTAGTCAGATTAGATGTTCGTTTTTTTTTGTTTGTTTGTTTTCATGATAAGGTATGATAAGGTAAGATATTAGGTATAAATTTTTATAATCATGTATGTTAACTAATTCTACCAGATAAGATTTTTTTTGTTTGATAGGATAAAATCTTTGTACAAGTTACTGTTATCTCACTCAATGATTTTATTCTAATCCAACGGATTAAGAAAATGTCTCGAGATTTCACGAACGAAGAAACCATCGTTGGAAGAGTTTTACCCCTTAGTGGGACGATTCGGTTTAAACTCGGAGTAGTCGATTAAGTCCAAATACTAAGTGATCTAAATAAAATAAAATAAAAAGCATATAAATTTTAAAAAGAGGGATGCTACCTTCTCTCGCGATGTTAGTCATAGGATCCAATATTTTGGACTTCGCTGATTCAAAGGGTTTCAAAGTTGTATTAATATAATATTTCATGAATCATGTCTAAACAAAAAAAAAATGGTACACTAATCCCATCTTCATTTGAGTGATTATTTGAACTTTCTTAAAAAATTGATTCACTTTTTCTTGGGTGCTCCTTGATAAGAGGCTTAACATTCTTTATGTGAGACTTGAACTTGATACATTCAATTAAAAGGATATAAAATTTTGTCACAAAACACAACTGAACTTGGTTCAGAACTGATTTAATGAATAGCAATTTAGCAGTAAACAAATAACCTTATATGAAGGTGTGAAGAAAGTAACAGAAAAGATTATATGCTCTTGTATATATAACTACAACTGTGAATAACAATGAAGAACAATCTTAAAAGAGTTTTCATGATCCAAAAATCACACAAGAACATATAGAAATGAAGAATTAAACCATCCAATGTCGTCGAGAACAAGCCAAGAATCGTCGTCGTTCGCTTGTCCAACCTTTAGAACAACCAACAACACTGCACAAAGAAGAATTTGATCATCTTCCCAAATCAATACATGGCTCAAGTTACATAATTTCGCACATAAAAGAGTCTTATGCAGAACTGAAACATGATGAACAGTTGGAATTTTAGTTTCAGCACTGTAAAGCATAATTCACTGGGATGGAGTAATGGTTGAAAATGAACTAGAGCTAATCAATTTGGACAATACGTTTATACCTTTGCGCTAGACGAGGAACATCTTTGGTTTCGCTGGCCATTCTCATACAAGGTTGCTTCGGGGCGCCCTGTATGCGGCTTGTATGATCCGGCCGCTTCCTTTTCTTGTTTTACTTTGTTGAAGATGATGGTAAACCCATCACCAGATGTAGGATCTGTTGCATCCCAGTCACCAAATTTGGGCACAGATGCCACTCTTTGATGTTGCTGCATCACATAAATGGAACAACTATAATAAGTCAATAACTGTGAAGATTGAACAAGTTATCCACTGGTCTCTTCAAATTCAAGCATTTGGTTTAGTTGCATAAGTGAGAAAACTGATCATTGTCGGAACAATTTTCTTAAAGCGCGAGTGATCATCAAAGACGGTTGCAAATTCCAAAGGTAGAAATCTCAATAAAATAGAAACTAAAGAAGTTCGACGGTTCAGGGGTAAACAAAAGTTATATAACTTGAGATGAATTAATGGGGAAGGATTTGAAGGATTTTGAAAGTACGCTATCAAGGGTATTGAATTGAGTGAAGCGGAATAGTTCAAAGATTTTGGGCTTGAGGCTTTGTTGCTGTTGTTGTTGCTGTTGTAATCAATGGGAATACTATTGAAACAAAAGTAAGTAGATGCACACTTACAACTTCAGCCACATTTAGACTTCCATTCTTCAGTGAAGCAGGAGGTGATGGTGAGTAGGAATTACTGCTACTCCTTCGGTTGTATCGCATATGGCGATTGTTCCCTCGTAGGTATGAACGGTCCGAGCTGCTGATTTCACTGCCCGACGGAGATTTACTACTCCTGTGATCCCCACTTCTTCCTGGAGTAAGGTCGGGCTTCTCAATACCGGATTGTTGGCGCATGATTCCATCTTCTCTGTTATGGGGGATGTCGTTGTATTTGGTGGTGAGACTAGTCCTCTTATTTGAAGAAACTCGTGGCGGCGCAGTCCGTTCCGAGTGTCTGCTGCCTTCCGTTCCATAGCCCGCCGCTGCAGGTGCAAAAGCGTCTGGGTTCTCTTCAGGGTCATTGGGGTTTATCATCTTCGCACCGGTGCCTTTCTCTTTTCGCGCATTTTCAAAGTATGCCGTATAAGGTACATTTTCACCATCCCAATCACCAAACTTTGGAACATGAGAATGCTGCTGGAAAAGGAGGGAAAGGAGAACTGTGAGTGATTTCTGTTAAAACTATTTGATGAAAGTTTACATGAACACCACTGCAATAACTAGTAATACTGTATATACTGTCAAAATTCATTGAAGTGCATTGGTAAGTGACTTCAAAACTTACAACTATCAAGTGATTCTACTTTTCCAAATCAACAAGATCATTAGGAAATAAAAATATCAAAGAAACCTGGATGATTATAAGATTGAAATGGGTGGGATGAACTTTTGATCTCGTGACGTATCGATGTATTAATTCATTTGGGAAGTAAAGATTACAATATGTGAAAGATCACAAAGCTCCTAGCTCACTTTGAAGTCAATTGGACTATTATTTGGCTATAGCTTAATGAGAGGATTTTCGAGTATTACTATTCGACGGCATGCAGTTTCGACATGTAACATTTCCAATAATATGGAAGTTACAGGAAGTAGCAAGTTGGATGGCTTCAACTTGCAAGCAAGATTGCATGCCATCTTGATAAGCTATGGTTCTGATCAATGCTTGGTTTGCAGACATCATACTAAATGTTTTGAGTAGCAAGTATCAGCACAAACTTAACATATACCAATTTACATTGCCTACCCAAGTTATCAATGCAATTTACCTACAAAGGATTTACCAAATATAACATATAGAAATTCAAGTACCACCTCATTAACAACAAACAAGAAAGCCTTAATCCCAAATTAGTTAGGTCCGGCTACATGGATCAAACTTTTTCATTGTGCTCGATTTGGTGCAATTGATGGTGAGCTTTCCAAACCATTTTAATCCCTCCTAATTAAGGTATTCCAAGTTAGCTTCAATGTATCTCTACCTCGTCAAATTTCTTCAGTTTCTATTGAGTCGAGTTTTTTAATGAGGGCATTTAAGTCCCACCTAATTAATAACATAAATTCCTCAATTAAAGCTAAAGCAGATTCAATTTTTCTTTTTAATTTTCCACGTAATGTTCGATGCCAACTCTGTAGACTAATACACGCTCCGTCATTGTCAGGGCCCCCATAAAATCCAACTTGTTCCATTAACGAGACTCAAAATCAAGACCTTCCAACTGTGTCGACTAGTCTGAGTCCCAACTAGTTGTCAGTACATTCAAAAGATATGATAAGTGGGAAAACATTTTTTAAATATTTGTGAGGTATTTAAGCGAAGATGACCATCTCCACGAGGTCCCGATACAATCAATCTGAGCATACCCTATTGGCCTGAACAATTTTGACGCAACGGCGAATTAAGTGGGAAAACTTTCAAGCACTTATAGTTCACAAAAAGAGAGAAAAAAAAGAAAAGAAAAAAGAAGCAAAGAACAAGATGAATTTTTTCTCACCTATATACACCACAAATCAAAACATGAATCACCAATGATGAAAAAACTATGAATGCCCATCAAAGAGCACCCACCAAAAAGCCCATCACAACAGCAAGACAGAACACTTACAGCCATTGATGAACCAAAACCAGCACCAAATCCAACCACCTCAACGAAAAATCAGAGAAAACAAGAGCCACCCACATCAGTTTTAAGTCCATTTTGATCAATAAGGGTGTTTTTAAACCAAAAAATCTAAGGAATGTCGCCTCTGAAGACAACAATTCGATGGCTCCAATGCTTCAAAAATGCTCCAAAAACAGAAGAAATATGGGTGCCCATTTTGTCCTTTCTTTGATATTATTAGAGAGATATACTTGTATAATGTATTGGTCGCATTCCTTGACTACCACGTGGCGGACAATGAGTGAAGAAGCATCATTGTTGCTATTATGGCTTAGCACCAGATACGCTAGACGACAAAACGAGGAACCCATTTCAGCAGTTGAAGCTCACGCGAAGAAAGTTTCGAGTTTCATGGCGTCTTCGGCTCTCTCTTCTTCTGTCTTCACATCTCCGTGTTCACTGAGCAGTAGAGTCTATGGGGATTCGTTGTTGCTTATCTCGAGAACGCGATGTGGCCCAAATCGTTTGTGTTCTTCAAGGTGAGCTCGTGTTCTTGTGTTGTGACGATTGGGGGAGCTTCAATTTGTGACCCCTTTAGTGGGTTTTTGAAATAATTGATTTTTGTTGCTAAAGCTACGATTTTGACTTAGTAAATCATGAGAAATCATTACTTGTTGTTGAATTTCATGTTCTTGTTGTGATTTTGTAGTTTTTTTATAAGAGATTTTGTTATTTGTTTTGAGTTTTCAAGAATCTAATCCCACTAAATTAGGGACCTTTTTTGGGTTAAATTTTGAAAGCGCGCCATCGAAGGCGTTGAATCAAGCGGAGTGGAAGAGTTTGATCCGCCAAGGGCTAAGCTAATTTGGGATTGAGGCTTTGTTGTTAAATTTTGGAATCGCCATAAGAATAAAATTGCTTGATTTTTGTCCTTGTTGGTAAAAATTGATATTAATATTGCTTGTTAAATTTTGAAAGCATGTCGTCAACATTGAATCGAGTAGAGTGGAAGAGTTTGATTTGTTTAGTCGACCCCAACTAATTTGGGATTGAAACCTTGTTAAATTTTGAAATCCCCTTAAGAAAAAGAATTGCTTGATTTTTGTTCTAGTTGGTAAAATTTTAAAATATGCATTTGAAGCCCTTTTTTGCTTGTTAATCCTTTTTTGAATTTAAAAGTTTAAACTGCTGAATTTGGGATTGTTCAGTGTTCTTTGAAAATTATACAAGAAAAAGAGTTGCTTGATTTTTGAGCTTATATAAAAATGCGATTTTGATGATGAATGTTGAGCCTTTGAGATGGGGCAATATTATAAACATGTGTTGCTTATGTGTTATAGGAAGTTGTATAGAGTGCGAGCGACAACTTTGCAGGAAAATGAGAAGAAAGTTGAAGTAGAAAAATCGTTCCAACCGAAGAGCTTCCCGGATGAAGAGGGAAAAGGAAGCGGGGAAGGGCAGTCTTCCAGTAAGTTGGAGGGATGGATCATAAAGTTGGAGCAATCCGTGAATGTCCTACTTACAGTTAAATATTTCACTTTTCTCATAGGAAATGCTTTTTTGCTTGGTTTCTAAGTTTTCAATTGATACTTTTGGTCGCGATGATGGAAATCATAGAAATGGGCATTGTTCATTTGCAGGACTCGGTTATAAAAGTACTTGATGCTTTCTACCACGACCGGAGTTATGCGAGGTTTTTTGTGCTTGAAACAATTGCAAGAGTTCCTTACTTTGGTAGGTGATGGTGTTTTTCAATTTCGGGAGAGTGGATTTTCCGTTTAACTGTTATGTGGAAAAAAAAATGTCTCAAGCTATGTTAAGATTTGAGAATTTAGTTTCTGATTGTGGAATGCCATAAGATAAGTTCCATTAGTTCTTTCAATTGTATTATAATTCTAAACTGAAAGGCGAAAAACCGTTTGCCTGATCTGTTTATTGGTTTTCCAATGTTACTACTGTAATTTTATGTCCCTCTGGCAGCTTTCATGTCTGTTTTGCACTTGTATGAGACTTTGGGCTGGTGGAGAAGAGCGGATTATTTACAAGTGCACTTCGCTGAAAGCTGGAATGAGATGCACCATTTGCTTATCATGGAGGTATATATGTCTGCTCTTGATTCTTGTCTGGGTTCTGTATGCTTTGCATATGTTAATCTTATGATTATGTCTAATTAATAAAAAGCAGTATGGTAACAAATTTTTGTCATGGGTGTTAGACGCGAAACGAAAAGTTCTACTAAAATCTGCTATTTTTATTTGATGCTGATGCCACCTTAGATCTTATGTTAGTGGCATATTGCCTACTTAATATATTCCGGATGTGCTACATTGCTTTCTGCAGGAGCTAGGTGGGAACTCTTGGTGGTTTGATCGTTTTCTTTCGCAGCATATTGCAGTCTTCTATTACTTCATGACAGTTTTTATGTACATGATAAGTCCAAGAATGGCATGTAAGTATATGAGCAATCTGTAGAAGGCACTGATCTTTAATTGTAGTTTCACATATGAATGTTCTTTTATGAGTTGCGCAGATCACTTTTCAGAATGTGTTGAGAGGCATGCATTCGAAACTTACGACAAATTCATCAAGCTACAGGGTGGTGAGTGTTGTATCTTTGCTTCAGTAATCGCAATTTACTCGGATAGTTAATAGCCAAAGATGATGACAAAGTGCCACTAATGATATTTGTAATGCTTCCTTTTCTTTCCCCTCCAAATTCCATTTCTGCAGATGAATTGAAAAAGTTGCCTGCCCCAGAAGTTGCTGTTAAATACTACACCGGAGGTGACTTGTACTTGTTCGGTAAGATCTACGATCATATTTTGTCCAGATTTTTATTGACATTGCAACTGGCGCCCATATCAAAGCTTTCCTTTTTCGTGTTTAACTAGATGAGTTCCAAACTGCGCGACCGCCAAATTCTCGAAGGCCAAAAATAGGTGAGAGTGAATCATTGTTATTAGCCTTTTTTAATTATAGTTCATTTTCGCTGTTATTCAGTAGCATCTTGTCTCGCGCTGTGGAACTTGAAATGGATGTGGATACAAATTCTAATTGCGTCGATCTCTTACAAGTAATCCTATCATATTCTTAAAATTTTACCCGCTAATTAAATCTCATTAAAAGATAAGTAGATTGAGAAAGCCTTCCTGGCTCTTTTAAGATTTTAGCTTTTGTTCTTTCAATCTCTCGTATCACTTGTAATGATTTCTGCAGTTATTTACCTATTAGAAGAACTGCATGTAGTTTTCATGAGAAATGTGTAAAACAAGCTGGTTTGTGTATTAACTGCTGTTACTTTTTTTTTTTCAGAGAACTTGTACGATGTGTTTTTGAATATTAGAGACGACGAAGCGGAGCACTGCAAGACGATGAAGGCTTGTCAGACTCATGGCAATCTTAGATCGCCGCATTCCTTTACAGAGGATGACTTAGATCACGATCCAGGCTGCGGCACCTCAACCAGATTGTGAAGGCATTGTAGATTGTATGGTGAATTAAATGACAAATGAGTGTCAAGAGAGTGATGGAGATGGAGAGAGTATACATGAAATATAGAGAAGTGTACACATGTAACAACTCATATATACTGTTCATCAAATTGTGATTTTTGGGGGCAAAATAGTGTGCTCAGTTTGTTTCAAGCACATATGAAATATTCAGTTTATACAAAATACAAGCAACAGCTACAACTGCATTTGGTGCATTAAGGTTGGTCATTACCCTCCTTATTTTTGAATCATCCTACTTTTTTTGAGTCAATAAATTTGGCATTTAAGGTTTCGCCAATTTAGTCATAAATCCGAACACAATCATTGATAGTTTCAACTTCAAGAATTTAAGGCCTACAAAGTTTGGCTATTCAAAGTTGTAATAGGACAACTCAGCACAGACTTCGAGAAATCAGATAGTCTACATACCGAGTGATTTAGAACACACGCATAAGCCAAAAAAAAAAATGTAAAAGGAAATGTGTATATGAAACAGTAGTTATCACTCAATTTGAACCATCAGAGCCAATTGATATAAATGTCTGAAAATTCAATTCAACTGGAACTCTTTGATATATATCTATTGATTATGGACTAAAAAATGAATGTAATAACTGTACTTTCTAACATATGACCACATCAGACAAGTGATTTTAGGCATTGATCAGCATCATATACCAAAGTTGATTACTGCATCTTTTTTTAATCATGGCCATGAGTACAAAGAAAGCAATGATCTAGGGAGCTAACAGAATTTCCTTTTGTGGCTTGTCCACTCTCTCTTTGCTGCTTTTAGGGATGAATAGAACCAGACTGGAAGACTGTACTATCAAGTATCAACTATGAAGCTACTTCCATTGGAGCATTTTTACTAACTACTGGCAAGGCTTGCAGGCTTGGTGTAATTGTGCTCGACTGTGAAGTTCGGAGCTGTTACTCACACCATCTGCAACTTTGGATCTCATTAGTCGTTTCCTCAAGGAAGGAAATTGCCATTTTCGAGGTTTTGCCTGTCCTAATAATTTCAGCTGTTCTCTTCTGAATTGTCGGTTTGCATACCATTTTCCACCTCGCCACCCCAAAATGTATCTATAGTAAAGCAAGTAGAAAACGATGTTAATTAAGAGACACTTGTTGAAGATGATGTGAATTGATAAGGAAAAGAGAACAACTCAAAGGACCGATGCCCGTGACTAGTTTTCAAATTTGTTTTGATCCATTGACAGCTATAAGGGAAAAGAAGAATTGAAAAACTACGAATCGCGAAAGCCTCTAAAGCAGACATTCTGGGCCAGTCATTTTACTTTTTGAAACTGATGAACATAAGAAAAAAAAAATCTTAAGAGATAATAGAAAGTTTAAGAACAAACCCAATAACCAAAGAGGTCCCAGCCGTGGCAATAGAAGCTTCAGTGCTCATACCTTCAGAGCTAACGATCTTCTTTATTTCGGCATGTTCAAGAGCATGATGGTTTTTCATCTGCTCAAAAACAACAAGAACTTGACATCATTCTCAGGCCAAACAAACAGATCCCAGGAAGAAGCTTTACTTATTTTGTAACAAGCAGCATTACGGGTTTGATAGCATGCACATGTAGCAAGCATTGGTTTGACAGTATACTCTATACTGATCAATCTTACATTGTGGCACAACATGTTCTTCGGACATAAATTACGCTTTCTTTAGACCACCTTACAAGCACGAAGATTTTCATAACACTTAGGTTATATTTCTTCAAGCCTTTCAAGAGCAATAAGTTTACAAAAACTGTTACATGTTTGCGTGGCCATTGACCACCCTACAGAACTCGAGATGTTGACCGCAACTCATAGCAGTGATGGTAGATAGTGTAACTTGAAAGTTCTTAATAGGAAAAGTGAAACGAAAATTAAGTTGGCCTAAAGTTAGTGAGGAAAAATAGTGGTGCTTATGGTCCAGCGCGACCCCCCACCCTCACCACATAGAACTAAATTGTGAAACAACATTCTCTCTGAAACACCTTGTGCTAATAAGATTTTGTGTTTGATTATTAGAAATGCTAAACAACAAGAGATCGTAAGCAATTCCAAATCTCCAACTGAAAACTGTCATCTCCAAATGACGGATGTCCAATCATTCAAATCAAAAGACATACCAAATTGGTGTATACAATGTGAAAAGAACCAAAATTCTAATAACCTTATAGGATCAATTAGCCATCGTTTTGATTTCAAAATACACACAGACGTGTACAAGCATGAACCCGGCCGGGAATTATAACTTCTCACTTCACACGGAACAAGACACCTAGTATACTTTGAAGAGCATCAATACGCTACCTTTACTCAAAATTCTTAGTGACAACATTCAAGTAAATACCAAAAAAAATCAAGCCCATAAAGTACAGTCTCAACTTAGCCACTAAGATGTGAATTACAATCAATTTTCATTGAAAACCATGCTCATATATTAGACTAAAAACCGAAACTGATTCAAGTACTCACAGCTTTTTCAATGGAATCAAGTCTTTCTTCAACTTTAACTTGATGAATATGCCTCAATGAATAACCTACAACACATTCTCATCATAGTTCAAGAAACTAAACCACAAAACACGTAATCAAAACAAGACTAACCATCATAAACACTCACCAAACCACGCCGTCGCAACCGATGCAATCGAAGTTGAGACTGTAAACACCACTTTATGCGTCTCAAACACATCCTAAACCATCAAAAACGCAAAATCAAACACTTAGAACTCAAATTCCCAAACACCCGTTACACCAAATCCCAAATCAACCAAAACCCACAAATCAAATTCCTCGACACCCATTACACCAAATCGAAAATCAACAAATACCCATTACACCAAATCGAAAATCAACAAATACCCATTACACCAAATCGAAAATTAACAGAACCCATAAATCAAATCCATAAACAGACTTGAATTGATGCCCAAATTGAGCAAAAATGGGCGAAAAAAGGTACTACCTTGGTTGACAAAAAAGTGTCTTGAACAGCAGACCATGAGTTCCTCGCTTTCTTCTTCAAGTGAGGCAGAGCTATTGACCCAAAAATTGAAGACCCAGAACTCCTGAGTCTCTGCATATCTGAAAAACCCCACTCTAGTTCAACAAGATCGTTGTTGAGAACCACTGGGGCTCAATAAAGACTCGATTTTGATCGAATTTGATGGCTGCCCTGTTTGGGATCCTCTCCAATTTGTGGTCTCCGCCATTTCAACTGTTCATTGAGAGATGATTAAGGCCCAAGCAAGCGTTTTTGAGCCGCGAAGTCCATCAAAGTAGTGTTTAGATTTGATGGGAGAATCTCGGCCGTCCAAATCTCGGAATTTCTCTTGGTGTTTCAAGTTTGATGTTTGATGATGCTATTACATAATGCCACGTGTCCTCGACTAATGAAAGTGCTTAAATTCTTGGTCTTTTTCCTTGATTAATACATTTGGGAGTAAAAATTAGCAACCCAACACATCCAGCAAACTATTTCCAAAACTAACACACTTGTAGCCACGTCAGCGTCCAATCACGCGCCATGTCACACGTCATTTTTTTTTTTACCGTCAAAGAGAAGTCGTGACCACGGGTCACGATTTTGTTTGAATGGAAATCGTGACCCGAGCTCACGACTTCCTTGTGATTTTTTTTTTTTTTTTTTTTGTAGCAGTGAATACCAACAATAGCACTACACTTTGAAAATGTTTTTTTGTAGCAGCAAATACTCAACAATAGATTGTGATACCCAACAATAGCACTACTAGTGTGCTTGCAAACATCAACATTTGAGTGGTTCTCATACCAGTTAATTCACTTGAACTGCAAAAAATTGACATAGCACATCAAAATTGAATATATCTAATAACTATACAAAACTTAGTTCAATCCAAAACCATAAAAAATGCAACAATAAACAAAAAGGGACAACAAGAAATACAAAACATCCCAAATAATGAAAAAGGAGAAAATGACTTATAACAGTATAAAAAAGTTCTAGTCTGACCCCCAAATAATGACTTCCAGTCCCACACCGTGTTCTTTTGACGACTCGGACATTACAGTTTAAAGCAAGTGGAATATCCGAATGACCCACATCAGCCGGATTTTGAGCATCATCTGGTTGAATATCATCGTTGTCCCGCATTCCGCCATCATGAGTACTTGTACTCCCAGATAAATTCATCATTATTGGACTTGCATGAAAATGGCGCGAAGATGTAGTGTGCCGTGTCAAATGGAAAGGCTTCCATAGCCTCGAATGTCATGTTGGGAGGAACTGAAGGAGTATGTGGAGTCTCAAACTCGTTAAGAGGCACTGATGGAGTATACAATGGAGTGGCATGCCTCGAAGGTGTATCACCATGGGAAGAATGATGAGAAGCTTGAAATGAACTGGGCATATTATGTATCCGATAATCTGCGTATACTGCAGTCAAAGTCGATGCAGCTACATCTCTAATACGTGCAATAGATACATCATCACCCAGTGTCAACTGATGAATTGAAGTAATGCCGTGTGCCTACATATGAAATAGTGATGAAGTTTTATGCGAAAGGACAAGGAAAACAACTATTTGTCAAGGATTCATGACTGAATAAAATCAAATTGTACTTACCAAGGCCTCAGCAATAGCTCCACGGGGAGACATAAATCGTCGTGTAATGCGACGATACCATAACATATACGGGTTGTAAAAGTCCATTGGCTCCTCTAAGCTTTCATCATTTGCAATATTGGAGGCACGCTCGTTCCACATGCGACATAAGCACTATGTTCTCGCGCTCCAATCCTTATCCGTCTTCCTCTCAAGTCAATCTTATGTAGCCGAATGTTTGTGCTCTGTAAAGGTGGTATCATTTGTCTGAGACCGAATTGGAGCATGACTCTATCGGGATGATACATTTCAACTACACAGAAGAAAATCAAAGGTGCCCTCGTTCTCCAAATTGCACGGCCACTGCTACAGTACGCAGGTAGGTCCATTATCACTGCCTCAGGATATGGTTCCCGTATTACCTGTAGTCAACAAAAATATTATGAAATGAATAAGAAACGCATTTTAGGTAATGTTTCCAAAAGCACTACGTGGAGAAGTAATTATGTATATCTATTACTTCATCGGGTGTTTGCATGTCAATCATTTCCCTGTACTTTGTCAGGACGTGCATTGATGTTCCCGTTGTCTCCAAAGCATGTTTCCACCTTGACAAATGAAAAAAAATCACGCAATGCATGTATGTCGGCACATGTACATAGATATGAAGAAATTGAAAGTAAAATGTGAGAAAATAATAATTACCTATGACCAAATGGAGGAGGTGGAAATAATTCTTCGTTTTGTAATATGTCGTCTCGAAGAACGTTACCCATTATTGGAGCAAGAAACGGCAACCTATCCCATGCCCATAATTGCAATAAGATGACCGGACCTGCTATCTCAGCTCCATCAATGTCAACTGCAAGACATAATTGTCTGTATAAGTGAGCTAGAGTTGCACTACCCCAACTGTATTGTCCAGCCGCCTCGAAATCTTCTAAAAATTGTAAGTATGTGATGTGAACAAGGTTGTTCGACTTGTCTGCAAATAGTGTTCCCTCTAGAAGTTGCAGGATGTATGCTCTCGCATAGCGTTGCACTTCCACATCATCAACATTGTCTGGGAGGTTTGGAAACCACCTTGAAAGTTGGCGAATTTGAATCCGCCCTCCAGTCCTGTTATTTTCGGGGAAAGGGAATCCGAGTTACGTCAAGCACAATGCATCGTAATCTTGGTCGACGCGGCCAGTAATGGGTAATCCATCGACCGGCAACCCCAAGATGATTTGGACATCTTGGAGGGTTATAGTCATCTCGCCGGCGGGGAAATGGAACGTGTGAGTTTCTGGCCTCCACCTCTCTACAAGGGCCGTTATGAGATGTCAATCAATTGAAATGAAGCCTACTCGCGCAGTCCCGTAAAATCCAGCTTCCGAAGATGTCCAACTATGCGTGGATCTAGTTGGACTAACCGGTGAAGTGCAGATGAATTACGCCTGATAGTCAATATACCAGGCTCCTATGAAGACATGAGATTCAAGTGAAATTAGTTAAAATGTGGCTATGCAGCTAAAAAAATAGAGAAACATGCGAAAAAAAGTACTACCGGTCCATTCCAAACGCGGGTAGATCTATGGATAGCTTACATAGTCAAAACCGAGTCATCTATAGGGCCAGGATCCATATCGCGCTTAAAATCAAAATCATTACCAATGTTGTCATTAATTCCATTGTGCAAATGATATAAAAAGTAGAAATAGTTCATGTACTAACTATAAAGAGATGGATTAATACAATTTAGGTAGCACATCTATGTCTCAACAAACAAATAATACAAAAAAGCAAAGTGATCAAATACAAGGAAAATATAGGTCCGTTCAAGACATAAGACTTGAAAGATTCTTTCACTATGAAGCATTAGACGGTTGTCCTCGCTGACGCCGACTGCAAGTGCGTCTATTGTGTCCATCCTGCTTACACTTACTACATCGCAGCGTTGTTAGGGTTTCTCTCCATTCCTTCTCTCGCCGCATATGCCGTGGCTGTTTCTGATTGCCTCTCCAATCCATCTCAGTGCGCAATCGGCTTGATTGAGGACGACCTTTTTTGACTCGCTTCCGAAATGGATCGGCCAACAACGTGTGTGGAAGTCTTGCGGTAGGCCAATAATCTTCGTGCGGAATGGGTTGGAAATTTGCAGCATAACATTGACTGTACACAGACCATTTGTAGTATGACTCGATGTCTTGTGGTGATCTATGGCAACACTAGCGCAAACTGCTTGAACATGGGAACATGGAATGCCATAACACTGCCACTTCATACAAGTGCACATACGGGCCTCCAATTTCACAACTTGCTTGTTACCCCCTTTTCTCAAATGATAGCCACGTGGTGCAGTGATTACTTCAAATGTACCATTCTCACGATTTACTAATGTTACATTGTGCCCTCCAGCCACATTTCCCCATTTTGACAACTTATCCATTGCGTACGTCGTGTACGTTTCGCCCCTGCCTAGGGCTACACCTATTTCGTCTCGTCTTTTATTGAAGTATGCCACGACACGGTAAAATGTAATTTGCACTAAAGCGGTGATGGGGTAAAATCGCGCGCCTTTAAGGACTCCGTTAAAGCATTCTACATTTGTGAAAAGAAAAAATTCATATTTGTATTAGCTTGGAAACATAATAATTCAAACACATTAAGTAAGTAATAGTAACAACCGTAATAAATCAAACGTAATACCCGCGAGATTTGTAGTCATCCATATGCGTTTGTCCATTGTGCTCGATCTAGGTCAGTAAACCACGCAATACATTCGGGATTCAGCTGATGGAGTTCTTTCATGGATGCCTTAAATTTTCGCGGTTGATGTTGTGCTCCTGCTATGTACACCATATCCTTTAATTCTTTGCTCCCAAATCTCATATTGAAATTACTGCATATGTGGCGGAGACAAAATCTGTGTTGAGCTCTTTCGTTGGTCCATCCATTTCGAGGATCGTTCATTGCCAACAATATACCTGGGTGTCGATCAGAAATGACACATACACCATCCCTATCGATCACATGATGTCGCAAACAAGCCATAAACCATCCCAAATTGTCTCGACTTTCCTCATCAACAATGGCAAATGCCAAAGGAAATACATGACTATTACTGTCAACAACAGTGGCTATTAGGAGTTTTTGTTTGTATTTTCCATACAAGAATGTGCCATCAATTTGTATCATTGGTCTGCAATATCTAAAGCCTGCAATAGAAGGTGCAAATGCCTAAAAAATCCATTTGAAGACAACTTCATTGTTGGCATTAGGCTCACCATGCCGCCATTCCACACGTGTCCCTGGATTGCTTTCTTGAAGAGCGGTCATCCACAGCGGCAACATTTTGTACGATTCTTCCCAATCTCCAAAGACTTTAGCAATTGCTTTCTTCTTCCCCAACCATACTTTCTTATAATGAACGTCATAACTGAATTTGTCCTTGATAATCTGATGAAGCACATGAACTGAGGTGGACGGATCTCTTCTCACCACATTTTCTACCTCACGGCATATAACGGTAGAGTCCAAATGCGCATAATCCTTGGACAGTTTAGCATAGATGCATGTATGTGGTCCTGCATATGTACTGATCTCAAACATTCCATGCGATTTTCTTCTCGAACACCGCAACCTCCAAGTACATCCATCCAAATATTTCTTACAACGAACAATCCATACATTTGGTGTAGAATGAGTCACCACAAAGCGCCTGTGTCCTTTGATGCTATACAATTTCACGGCATGTTGGATATCTACTTTACACATGAACCGCATGCCTTTCTCAAATTCAGATGCCTCATTCCATAAAGACCTAGAAGGGATCATCGCATTCTCATTCAGGGGTTGCATTGTCTCACTACTCAATTCCATAAATACAGCTGAAGGAACGACAAATTCACCTACACCCACTGGCGCACCATCAATTCCAGCAACCTCTTCATCGAAGAAATCATCGTTCCCAATTTCGTTCGAAATCGGAGGACAAGATAATGAGCCATCATCTGCTATGACTCGATTTAACGCGTATCGAATCATGCCATCATCAACATGATGACCATCATCCCCTTCATCGTCTGTATCATCTTCGCTACTATCTTCACTAGTATCCCCGTCACTGCCGCAATAGTCATCATCTTCGCTAGTATTCATATCATCACAGGAACGAGGATCCTCGTCCATTTCGGGATTTGCGGTCGTCAAAGGCGATGCACAATGGCTATGCTCATAAATTGGTTGAGTACTAGGTCCAGCTCCAGAATGTAACACTACATTGCAATTGGAACTATTGTATTGTTGCCTCGGAACTAAAGCGATATAAATCTCCATGCAATGTGGTGGTGGTAATTGTGACAAAAAGTCCCAAACATCTTTGAGACTCGACTCATCATCTATTGGCAACGGGACGTAGTTGGCCGATCCACTTCCAATGTACACTGGATATCGATATGTCATGTTTAATCTCTGTAAGTCATTGTCTATCTGCAATGAATTACAGATATAACGCACAAGTTCATCGTACCCTAAACCGATCTTCGATTTGAGATGTCGAATGGGCGGTTTCGTGTACGAAATTCCTGATGCTCCTTCTACCATGTCTCCATTCATATAACACAACAACGATACTCTTTGATCAACCATTCTTCAATCTATATATGTAGAATATAATGAATCATTGCGTACATAATTCAAATAAATATGACCTTCATACAATTGCTTATGGACCCTAATAGAATTGGTGTAGTGGTAAATTTATTAATATATATATATATATATAACTAAATAGCCTAGTGATCAAATTAAGTACCTTATTCTGCAACAAAGAAACTATTATATGCAAATAACTATTATATATTATAAACAACTACCCTAGCTAGCTTAGAATATAACAGCCCCTAAAGCAACCTTACAAAGTTACCACCACCAATGTCTCATCTCTTAAGCGCACGCCTAATGTTCTTCTAAATTTTTCTACTAAAGTATTGTCATGTATATGAGATTTTTTGCTTGATTAATACAACATCAACTAATCGGCAAAAATAATAATATAAATCGGATAAAAAAAATCAGCCTTATAAAAAAAAAAAAAAAAGCCGAATATGAGACAAAAAAATAACAAAAAATTAAACATACAACATAACATGAACCACATGAACCACTAACATACAAAATCTCCAAAAAAACAGCCCACGCGATTTAAATAAATAAATAAAAAAAACAGCCGAATGTGAGAAAAAATTAACAAAAAATTTAACATTCAACATAACATGAACCACATTAAGCATAAACACACAAAATCTCCAAAGAAATAGATCTTACAAAGTTGTTGAGTTCGGGTGGGTTGCGGTTCGGATCTGAAGTTGACGATGGAAATAAGATATGCACTTATGGAGCCAAGCTAGTGGAGTTCAAGGAAGGGATCGGTGGGAGTTCAAGGCCAGGATCGGTGGGAGAAAAAGAAAGAAGAAGGAAGAAGGCAGTGAGAAGAATGAAGGAAATGAGAGACATGAGAAACCAGATCTGGTTTGTCTCTGGATATCAAAGTGAAATCGTGACCCGAGATCACGATTTCCTTACTTTCCCATAGTGAGGAAATCGTGATCTCGGGTCACGATTTCCATAAAAGTGAAATCGTGACCCGAGTTCACGACTTCACTTTAACGGGAAAAAAAAAAAAAAAAAAATTGCTACGTGGCGCTTACGTGGCAACAGGTGTGTTAGATGGGAAAATAGTTTGGTGGGTGTGTTGGGTTGATAATTTTTACACCCGAACGTACTAATCAAGCAAAAAACTCTTAAATTCTTACTTTTGGAACCTTGAAGTTCGAATTTTATTTTTTTTTTCAAATATTCATTCTCGAGGAATCTAGAGTTTTTTTTTTTTGTGAAAAACAATGAAAACATTTAAAAAATGAAAAAATAAAATTAAAAACCACTCAAAATATAATTGTAAATAATTGATTTGAGTTATAGACATGGTTGGAAGGGTCAACATTATTAGTTATTGTTATCATGTGTTTCATAGTATTCGAATCAATAGCGGAACGAGAAAATTAAGTTAAGAATGACGATTCTTCAACTATAGAATACAACAGTTGTAAATAGCAAAAATAAAGGTGAATATGGATTAATAATTATATATGGATATTATAAGAGAGTGTCAAAATCAAGAGCGGTATTGCTCGAAATTTCACTAGATATTATCGATACCTGATGATTACAAAACAAAATCAAAATAAAAAATAAGATAATAAAAAAATAATTTATGGACCATGCTAAAGTAATTCACTTTGGACACTGCCAAAATAGACACCAACTAGGCATGTATTATGCAATACATCTCGAAGTAGTGTGCGTAATGCACATCGAGACACACATTTAAGGGTATACAAGAATTGGATACGGCCCGTTTAAGGTAAAATCGTAATCTCGATCCATATTAAGTAGATTGAGAAATTTCAATTTGATCAAACTCATTTAATTTGCCAAATTGGTTCGATCCATTTAATAAAATACAAATTAGAACAAATCAAGTTTGCGGATTGTCATCATATTAATCTCTCGTGATTAAGAATATACACTTTGATTTCAGACATTAAAAAAGAAAGAATATGCACTTTGGTTAATAACAATTACATAATCTCAAATAAAAATAACATTCAAATTTGTCAATAATAAACTTTGATTAAACAACACAAAACAAAAGTGTATGGTCATACCGCAAATTAAACTCCATTGATCAACTCGATACAAAAATTATATGACTAAACACCTATATTTATAAAAAAAGAAAAGAAAAAAAAAACCTTATATGACCAACCAAATAGAAGTTCGACTTCAAAAATGAAACAATACGACAAAGTATAAGATCAAATATTGATTACTAAGCTGGTATTAGTCATTATAAGTTTTTTTTTGCTAGAAGTACATATTTTATGTATTTACTGTTGCGGATTGAACCGGATTGGATCAGCAGATTCTACATGTAAAATTAGTCGTGTAACGACTCAAAAATTTGACTTGTGCGACGTGTTAGGTCAATGTTGTTTGAGGGATCCACTCGTCGAAATGCGTATGTCCGAATCTCGGGTGGAGACTCCGAGGTACTATGTAATATCCAATTTGAGATTTTAATGTTAATTGTTAAGAAAAGTATATGCGGGGAATTCATAAGCCGAAACGCGAACGATGACGCACCTCGAGTCGCGTGCCGACGTGAAACCGAGATAGTGGCTATAGTTTGTGAATTTACGTATAATGAAAGATTGGAAGGCTGACTAGGTCTGCGTTGACCTTGCAAACCTGACTCGGGGGTCCACGTGGGCTTAAGCCGGGCAAAATCCAATTTACGAAAAATTGAGGCAGTCACAAGTCGATTCGATCTATGAAAATTAATTAAAATTTAATCGAGTCCAATTAGTTATAGAACTCGGCCGAATTCGTAATAATTGAATCGAATTGGACCGAATTGATTGGGTCCAACACGGACCTCCCCTGCTTCAAACGCGTCGAAAATCGTTCCTTTCCGGCTCGAAAAACAGAGCAAGCGAGCGGCAGAGCAAATATAAACAGAAACCACATTTCATCAGATCTCGATTCGATTCCCTCCATTTCTTCCATCGATTACTCGATTGTTTCAATCGAATTTATTAGGGTTTCGATCGATCGATCAATCGAGAAGAAAGACAACCACCACGAACGATGGGGTACATCGGTACTCACGGAGTCGCGGCGCTGCACAAGTACAAGTACAGTGGCGTCGACCACTCCTATGTGGCCAAGTACGTCTTGCAGCCCTTCTGGAGTCGCTGCGTCAATCTCTTCCCTCTCTGGATGCCGTAAGTCTCTTAATTTGTCTGTGTTGGATCCGGGTTTTGTTCTGTTTTGGTTGATTTGGGTTTTATGGATTCAATTGGTGTTGTTCATGATGCCCTACAAGTAGTGGGTGTTTGGGTTCCCAGTTTTTGGATATTTTTGGTTGGAAGTACAATCGATCAAACTCTTATATTTCCCTCGATTTAGTGCGGCGTGCTTTCCAAATTCTTAATGCGTCTCAATTTAGCTTTCGTCTGCACCTGCATCGTCGTAGTTTTATTTTGTAAAAGATAAATTATTTAAAGCAAACCTACACGGGTTAGCTTAGTGGTAAGAGCGAAGGGACTGTGTGGGTTTAGTCGCACAGTCTCGAGTTTGATTCCCCACGAGTCCACGACAAACAAACGTCGGGGGACTAGTAAGACTACTGTCTGGATACTCATGGTTAATTAAAAAAAATTATTTAAAGCACCAATCTTTTAGAAGTTATTTAGATTTTACTTTCAGTCAAATAGTAGTTTGGACTTTGGAGTTAAAAAGAAGATTTTTTATTTTATTTTTAGATAGTGTTGTCTAGGATTACCTCTGACTACTATTTCACTTGAAATATAACCTACCATACAAGAGATATGCCTCGGGAAATTAGTAGTTCATTTTGATTTTACTAGTTTAGAATGAAAAGAAGGATTTTTTTTTTTTTTTTTTTTTTTTTTTTTTTTTGATATCGTGATGTCCAAGGCTACCTCTAGCTGTCATTTCATATGAGATACACCCCACCATGCAAGACATATGCCTCAGAAAAAGCATGAGATTCAAACATGAGACCTCCTAGAGGTCTAAGTGAACAACTAGTAGGTCCCAACCACTACCCTTAGGCAATGGTTGGTAAAACTTTTAGTAGTTGTTTTCTTGAGTTCAATATATGATCTTAATGTTGCTAGTATGGGATTCGTTGGGCTGCCAGTTCAATTGTGTAAGTTTGCTTGAATAGTTATCCCGGTGAATGGGCGTTTGATATGATGTTTCTTATAATGATTTCTGTATTCATGTTAGCAATTGTTGTGCGCTAGTACAATTTATCCAGTGTATTTCATCTAAGCAATTCTTTCGTTACTGTTTTGGGTACTGTTCATAAAAATACGATTCTTACATTTTGCTTTTGAATGTTTGCATGTCCGGGTGCTGCTCCATGACAGACCTAATATGGTAAGATGTTATCCCTTACAGCTTCTTAAGAGTTGAAAATTTGAGATGACACGTCACCGTTATGCATGTGCTTATAGGATTTGCTATTCTATATTTTCTCCAGATAACGCTCATGGGTTTCATGTTCTTAGTCATGTCTGCCCTTCTTGGCTATGTAAGCTCAACTTTCTTTTCCTTTCAATTTTTGATACACTTTTAATTCTTGTTTTTATTATTGATTTACCTCTCATATGCGGCGTAAGTTTTTATAATGTAAAATCTTAGTTTAGTCAGTTATGTACTTTCTTTTCAATTGTCACGTTGCTTTTGCCATTGTTATAGAGGCGTAATTAATGCATATAATGCAGAAGTAGGAGAGAGAAAGAGATTCTAGAGAACGCAAAGTAATTATGAGTTGTTTATTCAGTGTTCAATTAATTGTATTAGAAATTTGCATCTCAATGTTCTGTCTATGACTAACAACAGTTGGGATTTTTCTACCTCTTTAAGTGTATACACTGAGTTGCAGAGATTTTTCTGTGCCAGGTTATTACATCTAGGACTTCATTTCATATGCTAAACAACTGCTTAATTTGCCAATCAAATGAACTTCTTGTACATTGGGGACCATGTTTATACAGACGAGTTTTTCTTCTTTGTGTTTGATTTCTCTAAGAAATGTTTTGGAAGGTGTAAAGTTCTAGAATCATGCCATGATCTGTGCTGAGGAATTTCTTTTCTTTTATGATTCAGATCTATTCACCAGGTTTGGATACAGCTCCTCCAAGATGGGTACCTTTTGCACATGGATTGCTTCTTTTCTTGTATCAGGTAGGCCGTTTCGCTTGCACACTTTTTACATTTATTAGTTTTATATCTGCATTTTCTTCCCCAGTTTGCTGTTAGAGTTTCATTTCACCATCTATCAACAATAGTTTGTTCATTTTTTGGTGGTTTGAGGTGCTTTGCTTTATATATTTCTAGTCGATCTTTTATTGATTTGGGGGTGCTTGAACCGCATGTTGTTCCTCCTGTTTGCATCCACTTTCTTTGCCATTTTGTAATTGAAGTATGTATGGCTGATTTTGTGCATTTCTTAGCGCCGTCTTCAATAGTTCGATTATCCAGTAAATCTCACTTGTTGGGGCACTTTACTTTTAAGTATATATGTTGCTTTAGAAATCAAGTATCATGAACCAGTCGTCTCTTATTCCACTTCTATTTTACTGTGATCCACCGTACATATTAGTCTTGCTCAATATTTATCCCAACTAACAGTCGTTCAATTTTAACATGCAAGATGTTTCTGTCATCCAGGTGTTTGGTCAAGTAAACTGGCCATCTTGACTCTGATACCTTATTTTCTGACTTATTTTTATTACGCTAAATAGGGGCATCTAGCCATCTAGGCTCCTAGACTCCCAGCCCCAACTATTTCTGGTGTAATTCCATGATCTCCTTATCATCCCCCATTAGAAAATTAAATGAAGCCAAATTCAGTTAATATTGGCTTCACTTTTTGCACTGAGAATCATTCGTAAAGATGTTGTATTTACTAAGTTATTAAAATAATGGCTTGCGCCTTCATGGTATTTTTGCTCTTTCTTCTCTCACCATCTTCAAATTTGTGGGGTTGGTCATTTGACTTTTGTGGCTGTTTCATGACATCTTTTTACTTTTTAAAAGTAGTTGATTTTGGCTTTGTGCCTTTTACCAATGTGATGCCTTTTCAATGCTTCTGCATGCATAAAAATGACTGGATATATGTATTGGAAGTTATACTAGTTGTTTTATTTTTCGATAAGACGTGTGATGCAATCGTATATGCCCATTGGTACAAAAAGCTTTATTTGTTTCCTTTTATGTTGCAATGCCGTCATTAGTTCTTTGGAATATTTTCATAAAAGAAAAGGCTTTACAACAACAACAACAACAACATAGCCTCAGTCCCAAATTAACTGGGGTCGGCTACATGAATCAAACTTTTCCATTGTGCTCGATTAAGTGCAATTGATGGTAAGCTTTGCAAACCATTCAAATCCCTCTTAATTAATGCATCCCATGTTAACTTTGGTCTGCCCCTACCTCGTCGAATTTCTACAGTTTCTATTGAGTCAAGTTTTTTAGTTGGGGCATTTGTAGGCCGTCTTTGCAGGTGACCAAACCATCGCAACCGCCCTTCCCTAATCTTTGTATCAATTGGTGCTACTCCTACTTGTCTTTGAATTTCTATATTTCGTATTCTATCTTTACGAGTTTTACCACACATCCACCTAAGCATCCTCATTTTTGCTACGTTCACTTTATGTAATTGTTGTTGCTTTACCGCCCAACATTCACTTCCATAGAGCATAGCTGGCCTAATTGCGGTCCTATAAAATTTTCCTTTTAACTTAGTAGGACATGTCGATCACAAATGACCCCTGTTGCACTAAAGAAAAAAAAAGAAAAGGCTTTAACGTTTAACAATTTCCATGCTAGACTTTTGATGCTGTTGACGGGAAGCAAGCAAGACGCACTAATTCTTCTAGTCCATTGGGGGAGCTTTTTGATCACGGTGACCTTTCTTAGTTCTTTCTCATTTCTTTTTTTTTTTTACTGCTGATTATGTGATTAGCTAGTTTCTAAGTAAGAAAGGACATTTCACCATATATTTATGTCACTTTTCTCTGTAATATATAGACGAGTGCACCTCTTCTTGTATTTCCTTTTGATGTATTTACCATTTATCTCAAGCATCTTGTCATTGATCATTATTAAAATTACAATTGCAGGGTGTGATGCGCTTGCATGTACAGTATGTATTCTCGTCTTTGGTTGTCATTTTGTTCTTATTTCCTTCGTGCAATCTCCAAAACTTACTTCGTGGTGGTTTTTTTTAGTTTGAATCATTGGCTTTTGCAAGCACATCAATGTGTGGAAAAGATGCTTTCTGGTTTTGGGTCCTTGCTGCCATTCCATTTTATGGCGCAACATGGGAACAGTAAGATATCATGTCAATATTTCTGCTACTTGTTTGGATTAGTCTGTTTTTCTTCGTTTGGTTACATTGTATGGGATATGGCTATAGTTAAATAAAGAAACAAAACTCCATTTTGACCCATTGTTTCATCTGAAAGTCCAAGTCAATTGGTGGGTGCTAAATACTTGGCTATGTAAAGATTAATTTAGAGTTCATATAACTTGGGTGTATGTTGAATGCTGTGTTAATAGTTGATGAGTGCATTTCGTGGTTGAATTATTTTTCTCCCTATATTTCTACTATATTCTTTAGACCAAGTGATTTCAATTTTGAGTTGTGCTTGCTATCCATTCCTGGGCCTTGTACCACTGTCTTTTTCAATTCCAATTGCAATAATTTTCATGTGAACTTTATTATTTTCTAAAGTAACTTTATGGAAATTTGAACCTCGACATTTTGATTGGTGCAGTTTTTTCACCAATACCCTTATTCTTCCTGCGGTAAATGGACCTACTGAAGGTCTCATGCTGATTTATGTGGCCCATTTTTTCACTTCTATAGTTGGTAAGTGCTTCACATTTTGTTTGTAGTTCGTTTTTATGTTAATGTGTATTATTACTGTTTGTTTTCCCTAAAATGGTAAATCTTGGGTTGAATTTGAAAAGTTCATTTTTCTCTGATTTGGATTTCTGTTTCCTCTCTTTAAGGATCTGAATGGTGGATTCAACAATTTGGCCAGTGCATTCCCGTTCTGAGTTGGCTACCATTCATCTCTGGTAAGATTGTCGCTATTGTGCAACACAGTCTAATGACAATCAACTTGTTACTGGACCAAAAATATTGCAAAACATCTTGGAATTTGTATATTATTTCACATTATGGATCATTTTAATTTCAACAAGCTGAGTAGATCAACAGGTGAATTGTGTGCACGAAAGAAGTGTGCATTCATTAACTTTATTTCATGCATACCCAGTACCCTTCTAGAGTAGAATTTTTGGGATTCAGTTTTTAGCATCATGAAATATGTGCAGAAAGAATTGCTCCTTAAAAACGAAGAGCATCAACGGTGTGCTCAATTGTGCCAAAAAACAATACTCTATGTAAAGAGGAAATGATACATTTTTTTTTCTTATTCAAATAATAAATAGGTGTGAAATTCTAATGGCAAACTTGGGGAACATTCGTGGACCTGGCATTGTTTACTCGGTGATCTAATGTCATCTTTACTGCCGGATGCTCTAGTATATTGAAAGTTTAAGGTTAACTTTGTATCGGGTTTATTGTTCAATATTCCATTTCAACTAAAACTATTGGGTTTATTGTTCAATATTTCATTTCAACTCAAACAAGTTATCATCGAATTGTTTGGCTTGCATTGCACTCATAAACTGGATAGCGTGACCTTTTGCCATGCATTGAGGATCCTTGATACTTCTGTTTGATGCCAAGATGACTAGTCTTTTAATCTTATTTTACTCTTTTTTCATGTGAAATATACAAATGGTTCCCACTTTTTGGAGGTGTGTTTTAAACACGTCCTTTTATTTTCCAACTTGGCCATCATTGTGACTGGGGGTAAATGGAAGTGGATGATAGGTTATGAATGTTGTTGTGGCGGTTCGAGATGAACTAAATAATTTAGGTACTTATATTTGAATCATATGGGATTTAATGATTTGGATTTTGGAAAGCACACCATCATATGAACCAATTTATTTCCTTTTTTTAACTTGAAATATATATCTATCATGTAGTTGAAGTTTGACTTTTCTTTTCTTTTCTTTTCTTTTTGTATGAATATATGTTTCAATCCAGACATTCCAATGTACAGAGTTGTCTTGTTGTCCTTGGCAACTTTTGGTGTCATACCAACAGTCACATTCAAGTAAGTCAATATTGTGATTCCAACAATAGTCAATGGTATCTGTTGATTGCCAATGACTTTTGAATCTTTATTTTATATATACTCGGCAGATGCTACCATGTTTATCTTATTTGTTATTGTTTCCAAATGCAGTGTCTACAATGTCTACAAGGTTGTTAAAGCAAGAAAAGGAAGCATGTTGCTTGCGCTGGCAATGGTACTTGTTTTTCTTATTTTAAGTTTTTCCTGTTATACCGACTTTCATTTAATGGATACATTTCCTTTCTTGTTAGCTATACCCATTTGCTGTGCTTCTTGGAGGGGTTCTGCTATGGTACGAGCCCAGTATTTCATTTTGTCCTACTACAAGTTAATCTTTTAGGGTATCTCCCCTAATCATTACCTGAGTCCTGGTTCTTTGTACAGGGATTATTTATCTCCTGCTGATCTTATGCGTGATTATCCACATTTAGTTATATTGGGAACTGGTCTTGCATTTGGATTCCTTGTGGTAAGTTACAGGTTCATTTCTCTTACTTGTTACTTTGGGTGGATATCTGCTAGTATTTCAGTTGATAGATTTAGATTACTTCTTTGTTGCTTTTGTTATTTATGTATTTTTTATGAAGTTTTCTGTTTGCACTGATGCTCGCAAGACAATATGACCTTTGAGGGGAAATAGTCAAAGCAAACGTCCTTTTACATATACTTGTACTTTTTATAAACTGCAATGCAACGCACTATAGCATAGTTTCCTGTTCCAGTTTACTTAAATCTTTTGATTTCATGATATTCTGATTTGTTGGAAACTTGCTAACATCAGACACTGAAATGCTTGGATTGCTTGTTAATGTTAGTTTATGTACTTTTCATTGAATGCATGATTGTCCCCTTGCCATACACGTTACTAGGAATGAACATGTTTCTTTTAGATTTGTCTTGCTTCGCTGTACAAGCTTGCTTCTTGTGGTTCCGATGGTCATTTAACTTCTATTAAGTTGCATTTTTTATTTTTCTTTTTTGACATACTAGAATAAGGGTCTACTTCTCTAATTGCCACAATGGTGAATTGTGTTTTCCTTTGGTTGATAATGCTCTAAGATTGACTTGTGACTTTGCAGGGAAGGATGATTCTGTCTCACTTGTGCGATGAACCCAAGGGCTTAAAAACAGGAATGTGTATGGTATGTTGCATTTCTTGCCACAAAAGTTGTGCATCCGTGTTTATCGTTTTCATTAGCAACACAATTCAGATCAATCTTCTATCCAGCAGTGTCTCTTTAAAAAAAATAAGTCCTTTCATTTTCTTATTTTTTGAAAGTTGTTGAATATTTTATTTAAAAATTTTGAAATGTTGTAATATGCTTCATGTTATACTTTCAAAGCATCTGAACTCCAACTTAACATTTCATCGCAGTCATTATTGTATCTTCCTTTTGCACTTGCATTTACGCTCGCTGCCAGACTCAATGACGGGTATGTTCAAAGTTGTAATCTTGTGGTGTTAAACGATTGGAATGTTCTATTTCTACCAATTTTTTAATTGTCTCATTTGCAATGCTTTTGTCAGGGTTCCCTTTGTTGATGAGGGCTTGGTTCTTCTTGGTTATGTTGCCTACACAGGTAAATGCCTTCTTGTTTATGCTGGGGATTTTTTTTTCCATTTTTTTACGAGGCTAATGGGTTTCAAGCGCATTGATCGTGTTACTGGTTTTGTTTTCTTGTGCTCTAATCTCGGGTTTAATAACAATCGTAGAACCATATTGATATTCTTGCTCCTATATGTCCAAATGAAGCTTTGAAAGCATGCTTTAGCCTTATAGCCATTTTCTTGGCTTTATATAGTTAAATAAGGAGTTGAAGTCTGTTTATCTGTAATTAACTTTTATTCCTCACATATATATTTTTTTTCTAATAATTCAGTTGTGCTCTACTTGTATTTCGCTACATCAGTCATCCATGAAATCACCACTGCCCTGGGAATATATTGCTTCAGGTGAGAAATTGGCGTTTTATGCAGAAAACCCACCCAAGTATGGGACACATCCGCACACACAAAATATAGCAGTAGCTTTGCATTGATTTCATTTTAAGAATCCTGCATGTTAAGATCGTATCGTGGAAGCCTTAGGATCTTGCTCGAAACATTCTTCATGTTTGTGCTTTGTAGTACATTTCTGAACTCAATTATGGCATCTGTTGCTTAACCTAAATGACAGGATTACAAGGAAAGAAGCTTGAGAACTGGTGAGCCTGCGCGATGCGGCTTTGTCGCATATTTTTTTTCCCGGATTGGCTGTCAGGTCGTGTACTTATTATGGATGAGCTTCTAAGAGAGGGAGAGCTCATCACTCCTTGAAAGATGAATTTGTTAAAAGTGATTTAGGGTTTCCTGATTTATGCTTTAGGTCATGTTGTAGAATTCAAAAAATGCTTTTATGTTAATGAATTTACTGATCTTCCAAGTGGTTAATGTATTAACCACCCACCGTTTCTAATTTTGGTTAAGTTTTGAGAAGTCATAAGAGTAACATTTTTTTTTTGAGTAACTTACTTTTGATACATACATTGTGTTATACAATGGTTGGATCATGCATCATGATGAGTATGCGTGCACACATTGAGTTGTTCAAATAAACCAATGTGACCCCAATTGTTGCTTTGTGATCCTGAAAACCTGATGCATGTTCAATGGTAATATGACTAACAATAAATCTACGTGGACTGAGTTGGATCCTTAGATGTTTGCATCGGGATGTGTGTGCAAATAATGAAGTAGTATGTCCTAAAGAGTTCAACTACCTAAAAAAAACATTCTTGTAGGAGATGTTACTCGATCACTTTTTTGGAAGTAAATGGAACTCTACAATATTGGACACCTTTCTTGACAAAGCGACCGGTCAAGACAGTAATGCAACCTAAAAAAACTATCAAGTAATAGCATATACTTAAACTACAGTTTGACATTGCGACAAATTTGATTAGTTTATAAATTATATGAGGAGCAGTAGTTTGACATTGTCGGACAATCATTGTGCACCTTTGTGTTTGGCTTGTATAGCATGTGTCCTACCTAAGTGTCCTATCGAGGCTAACTCGCACTAAGCATTTTCTCTTTTATCCGAATGCATGTGTGTGTGCGTTCATGTCAGCGAAGATCACACGCACAAGTGTGTGTCCTACCTAAGTGTCCTATCGAGCTAACTCTAGCATTTTCCTTTTATAAACATACCTTTGCAACAACCGTCAGTTCAAACTAACCTTCTGTAAGGCAATAAAGAAATGAAGTATACCAAAATAATTTTCTTCCCACCTAAGAATGAAACACTCCACATCAATTGGTACACATCTCAAGTCATGCACCATAGTTCCCTACAAATCGAGGGCTTAAGCAACAATTTCAAAGATATAAATCAGAAACCACAATGTAAAAAAGTAATGAAATTGTTCAAAGTTTTTTTTTTTTGGTTTCTAACAATGACAAAAAGTTGTGGAAGCTCCAAAAATGTAAGGGTTATAATCTCCAACCTCCCACATCAAGCAGATTTAAACCCTCACAAGAACTTTAAACATCAAAACATCAAAACAATAGTTGCATAGTTTCTTTTTTTCTTTTGGAAGAATCTTACATTTTCACCTGCATTTTATTCACCACAAAAAATACTCCATGCCTCCTGCCAGCATCCCCCAATTAAATTTCAAATCGAAGCACACAGAAACGCAGGCGAAAATGGGGGATCGGAAGCACACTTGCCAAAGAAAAATCCCGAGAAGATTTGTCACGTTTGTATTCAATCTCATGGTTTCGGTGAAGTTGGGGGAGTGCTCGTCGAAGAGGGAGGTTGCTCCCCTTGTTGCTCCTCCGGATCCTTTGGCACCTTTGTATCCAAATTCAGGTGTTTGGAGCGCATTGGCACAATTTTCTTAGTCTTGTCAGGCACCCTTGATGGCTTGGGAAAACCAGTTTCCGATGGATTTCTTCGGTAATGGTACATATGTGGGTCGTGAATGGGGGGCAAGGCGGGGATGCTCATGCCATAGTTATAAATACCTGTAAATGGATGATCGTATTTGCAAGCCGAACCAAACTTGCAAAATCCATGCGCACCGTAAAATGTGCAGATGGGATGACCCTACATGAAAAGAATAAGAGCTAACACCAAAGGCCAATATGAAGATCAAGAATGTAACTGGAATGATACAAGTAAATAACTAATAGGGTCATAACTCGGAAGACTTACAGGCCTCAGAGGAAGTCCGAACGCACTCAAAGCATTCGGAGCTGCAGAAACAATTCTCTCTTTAGGGTGATGGTATTTGCAATTGGAACCAAATTTGCAACTCCCATTCCTCATATAGTACTGACATTCTGGCTGGTCGGGTCTTTCAGGGAAAGATGGGATTGATGTTGGCAACAACTGCGCTTGTTCACCTGAACCCAAGTCACCTGGACTCTGAGAGTTGTATAAAAGATTGGAACCAAGGACGGTATTTGGCATTGCGGAGCCCATTATTCCCTGGCAGGGAAGAGGATAAAACATAAGTAGAATTTAAGGGAACTCGAACGAAGGGTGCAAGCTCGAGTAATGAAATAAATGGTCTTCAATAAATAAGTTCTCTTCAGAGCCAAAATTCACTATTGGTAAACTAGCTTACGTTGTAACACAGCGGAGGCCTACAAAACTGTATAAAAGATCCAAATGAAGGAAAAAAAAAAAAATTATGATACATTTCTTCAAAAGCAAAGGTTATTATTTTTTTTCAGATATCTATGAAAGTAACATAACCGAAGTTCTTAAAAGCTTAATATTTCAAAAGGAGAACCTAAGAATGAGAAATCTATGGGAGGAGTTGACTACACTGAATTCTTCTCACTTACCATGACTATGAACACTGTGTACTCCCCAACTGGATAAGGGATGGGTGGTCAAGACAACTAAATTATGGGTTCAAATTGGAATGCCTTGTATACGCCATTAACCTGTTCTCTTTTGTTGGACTAAATCAATCTGAAATGATTATCCTAGATACATAAACTTCTGTAGTTTCCAAATTTTATAAAACATCTGCAATGATCAAGTATATATCCACAACAAATTTAAAGATCTTTGTATACCATTTATAGTCCAACCTCCAACATGTTAACGAATTATCATATACAAGAAATGAGTCATGACTACTTGCAAATTAAGTTTTTAAAGCTACAAAAGCAGTTGAAAATGATTGATAACAGTAAAGAACTTGTAAGATGAGGAGTATTAAGGTCAGAACCATGAAAAATTATAATTTAAAGAAAAAAACTTGCTGTAAGCCATTCGTCCCTTTGAGCATTTAACAATAGCCATAATGTTTTCAAAGGTTTCAACTTTCAAGGTTATTTAGGGAGTGGGGGACAGCCTTCACTAAAAGGACTCCGCCCAAATACACAAAAAATGTATGTAATGAAATAATTGTATGACTTCATCCCACTATTACAAAACAAAATCAATAGCAAGGATAAACACAAACAAAGCAACCTCGAAATCTGATCCAAGGAAGAAGTATGAAAAATACCAATTTTATTTTATTTTTATTTTTAGGCCAACAAATACCAAATTTCATTCCATAAGAAACAGCAGTCTTTATCAGCTTAACTAAAATTTCAAGAACACGAGCACGTCAGTACGAATAGCCATAAGATGTGAAACTGCAGAAAATAACTAATTGCTTTAATAGAGGGTGAAATTAAAATAAAAGAGCGGAATTATCTCATAGCTCTACTCACAGTATAGGTATTCCAGCCTTGCTGAGCGGGTAAGATCCCTTGTGGAGGAGAAATAACCATAGGCACATAACCTTGGGGACCTTGCATGCGTGGTCCAGAGATGTATGGTGGTGCTCTTGGCACAGACCACATGTGAAGTCCACCAGAATAAGGCAAACCTGATTGCGCTGCCATTGGTGAGGCAAAAGATCCGTAAGCAGTATTGGTTCCGGATAGAGGTGAGGGAGCTCCAACTGGCTGCGGCTGAGGATGATGGAATTTGCAGGCAACTCCAAATTTACAAGATCCATTCCGCATGTAGTATGGACAAGGTTTTTCTTCCTGAGAAGGAAGATGATCAGAGAACTAACACATAATTTTTTTGGCAACGCCTAATTCAGGAACGAGTCCCCTAAATGCAACACAATCATAGAACTTTATATAGTCAGTTTGAAGCAGCAGAAATTCAAAGACTGCAATGTACAGTCCATGAATCAAAGACAAGTAGTCACCTTACGCATTGGAAGACCGATAATATTCAACTGGACCTGCTCTCCATTTTTTTTGTCTTGAGGGTGGTGATATTTACAATAAGATCCAAATTTGCAAGTTCCTGTCTTAAGGAAGAACTGCAGATCGAAAAGGCAAGAATTAATTGTTAGATTGAGTTTCCAACAATGTGAATAGGCAAGTTTTACTCCCATAAATGAATGCCGCACGTGGAACAAGACTAACCTCTATTCGCAACACCCAAACAGATGATGCGTAAAGCATGCATCAATATCATCCATAGAGAAAATAATCAATATTGAAGTGTAAAGATAGCAATGCAGATTTTTCAAAATGAAAAATGATGTCAAACCAGAACAAATGACCAATCAAGATTTTCAATAATAAGAAATTGTAACAATCTGCAAACCTGGCAATCTGGTTGTCCAACTCTTTCAGGAAGTTCAACTACATTTTGGACAATCTGCATAAATAGGACGAACACTTAGGTTATCATTCTAAAGAGCATAAATAAATTAGCAGGAACAAGATCATTAATTGACTTCAATCATATTGCAAAGCTTTATTTAGCAAGATATAGAGACTGTTCAAGTCAGTAACACGAATCATCATCAAACTTCATTAACACCACGTAATGCACTACCATTATCCATACCTGTCCAGGCTCCGAAGGATGGTTAAAGCGGCAATTACTTCCGTAGCCACACACCCCCGTTTTTAAATAGTGGACGCAATCCGGTCCACCAGGCCGATCGGAATCAGGGCTTGAGGAGTGACCAGGACCACCATTATGGTCCTCCACATTCTGTATTTTCATCAAACACATCGCTTCTGCAACAAATCAACAGAATCCCATTACGTCACCAATTCCCACAGATTCACAGATACTTCATACATTCATATTCTAGTCATAATTACGTATATAATCGCCACCCGCAACTAAAAACTGAACAAACTAAACAAATTCAATCAACTTGAGAAAACCCCAATTTACAAATCACATTAGAATCAGAGATAATCAAAGGAACCCATTTGCAGATCAACCCTAATTGCACAAAAAACAACAAATTAACAACATTCACACAACAACAACCACACAAACCTCTTTAACTGATTCAATGAAAAACATGAACAAAATCAAAAATTCAAAATCCATACCTTCAAGCTTCTCAGCCGATCCAACATTCTCAGGCATTGATGACACCAACGATGACAAATCACAAAACCCTAATTTTTCCCCCAAATCACCAAATTCCCAAAAAGGGGAAGAACAACGAGAGAAGATCAAACAACCAACCAACCAATCAATCAATCAATCAATCAATCAAACAATCAACCAAACCCTTCAAACAACACTCAATCAACAACAATAACAACAGCAATCAACACGTCCCGATCGATCGCTCTAAAATCATCAATTGAAGATCAATTTGAACCCTAAAAAGGTCGATTTTTTCAGTGAAAACAACGTATCGAATACGATAAATACCACACAATAATTATATTCCATCGATCGCTCTCTCTGTGATGTCGAAATCACGAAAGCGAATCGAACAATTGGCTTTGCTTTCTCATTAAAAATCTAGACTTGGATTCTAAGATTATTAAATTTGGGGGTTTTCAGATCGCCATTAAAGCACACACTAACTTAGACTCACTCACACACACAAACACACAAACAAACGCCCAAATTATATCAAACCCAAACCAGTTTTTTTTTTTTTTTCAAAAGCCAATATGAAAACGGTTTAGGGGTGTTATTTTCTTCACTCGAAACCACTCGGTATCCGAAACCAAGTAGGTCCCAAAGTCTCTGACAACTCCAAACTCGAGTCAGGTATGACCACCGAGTGGCTACAAAGCTCTTTTCATATTCGAACTCGAAACACTTGGTTAAAGCTGACGCAACTTTACAGGTGTCATTTTCATTGATCTTAAATTCCTTTGGACTTTATATATTTTGTGTATAAAATAATTAGGTATAACAATTAATATGTATGTTATGTGATTAATTCACACTTTTACATGAGTGGAGACGACAACAACAATAATGACAAAAGCAAAGCTTCATTTTTAATTAGTTGAGCTAAAAAGACTTTATAACTCCGCTAAATTTTTAGAGGGGATTTTGTGTAGTTAATTTGAGATTATTTACAAGTTGAACGATTTTGTTGATCTCATCGGTGATTGTTGCTGCTCAATATAGTATAAAAAATAAGTCCTAGATTAACTGGTATTGACTTATTGTTTGTGATTAGAGGAGATTTTGTGTGGTTAGTTTGAGGTTATTTACATGTTGAACGATTTTGTTGATCTCTTCTATGATTGTTGCTGTCCAATCTACTATAAAAAAACGAGTCCTAGATCAGATAATATTAACATATTGTTTGTGATTAGTTCGTGTAAAATATTTGGAGTTGTCTAATATTATAAATTTAGTTCCAATTCTTTTAAAATTGTGCCAATATAACGATAGATGCAAAGAATAGAATCTTTATTCTCTAATAAAAATAGACTTAGTCATAATTATCAAATCAAGAAATCGTTTTTTTTTTTTTATTTTTTTCTATCTCTCCACATAAAAAATTTATAATTTTTTTACATTCCGAGCTCCAAACTTAGTTTGTTTCATTCATAAAATTTGTGATTCGCTCTAGAGAAATTGATCCCTTATCATGTCAACTATGGTTGGTTTTTAGGGCTTACTTGGAATATTGAGGGCTTCCAAAAATGATCCACCGACATAGTGCCACGCGGCACGGAGAAATGAATCAAACATCACCACATGCAGTGTCCGGAGTAATCTGGATCGTTCATCTGTGGGCCCAAGATAAGATGCACATCTCACCCAATATTTTTCCGGTGCAGTGACAGGTGACAAAATCCGGGAAGTAGAATCTCATTAATTATTTAATGCGCAGGTCTACCTTAACGTACACAGTCTCGAGTGTACGGACACGTGACCTTAAAACATTTTGTTGAGTATCTGACGGTGGAGACTGCCCTGTTGTTTTCAACTAAGTCAACATCGTTGATTTTTTTTTTCTTACTTTCATTTTTTGAAGGGGTGCGATTCAGTACACTCGAGCTAATAAACGAAAGCAATCAGCATATATCTTATATATAATGGAAATACCACCTACGGGCTTCTTGAAATCAAAATAGACTTAGTATCCTTCAATGTTCATTTGATAGGATGAAAAAATCTTTTAAAAATTAAAAATAAGGGTGTTTAGGTAAATGCAACTTAACTAACACAAAAGTGATGATTTAAAAGTGATACTCGTAGAAAGAGAGAGATTGTGTGGAGATTTGAAAGTGATAAACTTTGAGAGAGAGAAAAAAAAAAGAGAGATAATCATATGGTAGTTATTTTTACTTTTTGTGGATATGGGTAGTTATGTAAATTGAATTTTTTGATTTAATTAGTCAAGTTATTAGAAACATTCACGTGCCCTATCTCCAACTAGTATATATATATATATATTTGATAGGAATGAGCATATATATTTTTTCTTGAAGTAAAGCAATGAGCATATTTAAATATTGGAAAATACTAAAATCACAACTCTATGACACACTGCAAGATATACTGACTTACAAGAGTCATTGATGCTACCTCAACCCGCTTATTATACATCACAATTTGTGTATGTATGTATCTCGAGGCACACCTGCGATCGGTTCTTAGGACACCCACTGTAACGGCCCTGCCCGAAGGCCCGCAACCGTCGAAGCTATCCAGCCCTCTTAGAGGTTTCGCACTTATAGCGCTCTGGATATTCCCCCCTCCCACAACTCGAACCCGAGCCACTAGGGACACAAGTACTCAAGCTCATCGAGTTGTGTACCACTGAGCTGTAACGGCCCGCCTGCCCGAAGGCCCGCAACCGTCGAAGCTATTCAGCCCTCTTAGAGGTTTCGCACTTATAGCGCTCTGGATATTCCCCCCTCCCACAACTCGAACCAGGAGCCCCAGGGACACAAGTACTCGAGCAGCCGTCGAAGCTATTCGGCCCTCTTGGGGTTTCGCACTTATAGCGCTACGGATATTCCCCCCTCCCCGCAGCTCGGGCAGGAGCCCCAGGGACACAAGTACTCGAAGCTCATCGAGTTGTGTACCACCGAGTTATCTTGGCTCGGTGGTACACAACTCGATGAGCTTGAGTACTGTGTCCCTGGGGCTCGGTTCGAGTCTGGGGGAGAAGGAATATCCGAGCGCTATAAGTGCGAAACCCTCAAAAGAGGCGAATAGCTTCGACGGCTCATGGGCCTTCGAGCGGCGGGCCGTTACAAAAAGAGGCACCTTTTTGTTGGGGCACACGGACCTCTTAGAGGAACCCCGAACCCCCAGAGTGTATGGACCTCTTAGAGGATTAGCCGCAGCTTAGTTAGCTCAATTGGTACACGGCTCGATGAGCCCACGCCTTTATCCCTCGAGGGCGCGGGTTCGAACAGTGGGAGGTGAGGGAGGTGTATGGGGAAGCTGCGGCTAATCCTCTAAGAGGTCCATACACTCTGGGGGTTCGGGGGATTCCTCATAGAGGCCCGTGTGCCCCAACAAAAAGGTGCCTCTTTTTGTAACGGCCCGTCTGCCCGAAGGCCCGCAACCGTCGAAGCTATCCAACCCTCTTAGAGGTTTCGCACTTATAGCGCTCTGGATATTCCCCCCTCCCACAACTCGAACCCGAGCCCCTAGGGACACAAGTACTCAAGCTCATCGAGTTGTGTACAGCTCAGTGGTACACAACTCGATGAGCTTGAGTACTTGTGTCCCTAGGGGCTCGGGTTCGAGTTGACCCCACAATGAGCGCCTTGGAACCATAAAGTTGATGTCATGTGGCATCCACTCCACACCAACGCTAATATGCAGAAGTTGCGCTTGGGGTCCAAAGCAGTCAGTTTTTTTTTTTTTTTAAAAAAATGATTTCAAACTTTTTGAGTTAGTGAAAGGTATTATGTGGTTTTCAAAAAAAAAAAAGAGTGATGTGACTTGTGAAATAACTGGTCGAGAAAAATGGGATGTGTTCGTGGGTACCAAAAAAATGTAGTAAGTTTATAGTTATAATGAAGATTTTTTTTATCTGTGGATGTCCAGAAGGGTTTGACTATTCCCATGAGACATTGGTGCAATCGGCCTGAGCGTACCTTAGTGATCCGAGCAATCTTGTCACACTGGGGAATCGAAATCTAGGTCGTGTGCTTAACTCACACAATCTTGTCTTCGCCATTACCTTGCGACAACCTGACTAGGTTGTAGTCATAGTGGAGATAAGAATAGTAGAAGAGAGGTTAATGGGTTAATGATATACATGACAATCTATTACACACTAAAAAGTATGTAACCATTTGTAAATTGTTGTTTTTTTTAGGTTAATAATGATAAGCGGTGGATAAGTTGGCATCGAGACACAGCTTGGGGCCAGGTTGTGAGCCTATATTGACCCCCGTGACGGTCCATTTGGAAAGTAGGTCGTTACACCATTGCTCATGCCTTAACTATGAGTCAATTTGTTATGAGGTGTTACACACATGTTATCATTCTATCACTTCTTTTAAATATTTTAAGATAGTTGAATTGCATACCGATAGAGAGTTCCAAATAGAATGAGTTATAAGTTTGGATAGTGTTGGGGTTACTCAACCCCTTTAATTAATGAAACGGATGAATAAAAATTTCCACTAAATCACTGTCATTGCGCGAAAATAAACACATCACAAAAAACACACAAGATTTAACGTGAAAAACCTCCAAATCGAGGTAAAAACCACATGTCAAACTCCGAACAATCCGTTATGTGAATAAAGAGTACAAGATATCTTAATTGCTTGAGATTCACTAACAATCGAGTAATACAAAAATACATCTTCCAAAAACTTAGACGATCACACTAAGAACTAAGAAAAAGTACCCCAATTGTATCAAACTCTTGCACTTCTTTTCTTGAACACCAAAAACTCACCAAAGCCTCTTCGCGGGTCTTCAGGTTCAAGATCTTGATATGCCTTCAATGTAGAGAAAAGAAAACTAGAGAGATTGCACACTTCAACTCGAATGTGCGCACAAATCGGCTACCAAGTCAAACTCACAATTTGATTTTTCAATGCTTGTGCTTTCCTCCCAAAAAACCCTATTTGATCTCCCCCCAAGTCGATACACATAACTTCTCAATTTCTCTCTTGCCTAGTCAGGCAACAAGTCGACTTCCTAAGAATCACGAATTGCTAATTCGTTGATTCAAGATACAAATTTTTCGATTTCTATTTTATATGGGTTGGATATTGATGTGTTTGGGCCTACACTAAATCAAAGATCTCCCCTTCCAGCCTATGGGAAGATGTTCAATCATTTGTTTCTCAACTGCAACTCAGTCTCACCAACTTGGTGCAAGACCGATGCTTATCACGAGTTACTACCTTCGCAAACATATCAACTAGATTCTTATCAGTGTGAATCTTCTTCAGAGTCATCTCATGATCATTTACAACTTCCATGATCCGATGATACCAAATATCTATGTGTTTAGTGCGGCAATAGTAAGTAGCATTCTTACTCAAATTTAGAGCACTCTGACTATTACAGTTCACTGCATACCTATCTTGCTTCAAACCTAACTTTTGAAGGAATCTTTTCAACCAAAGCATTTTATTGTCTGCTTCGGTCATAGCAATATATTATGCCTCTGTCGTAGACAAGGCAACACACTTTTGCAATTTGGAATGCCAATATACAACTCCCCATTGCAAAAGTAACACATACCCTGAAGTAGATTTTTTGCCATCAAGGTCTCCTGCCATATATGAATTAGTGTATCCCTGCAAAGTAGGTTTTGAGCCCCCAAAGCACATAAACATATCGTCGAAGTACCTCTCAAATATCTCATAATTCATTCCACTACTTCCCAGTGAACTTTGCCAGGATTTGAGAGAAATATGATGATTACACGGGTACAAACCATCACGTACATCAAACTCCCCACTACTCGAGGAGTAGGAAATATTTGACATCTCTTCTTTAATTCTCTTTTGGAGTAGAGGGACAAAACTTCTTGCTAAGTGTGAAGTGATTAGCAAGAGGTGTGCTAACTAACTTAGCACTTTTCATGTTAAATCTACTCAAAACCCGTTCAACATACTTTTCCTGTGACACCCATAACTTTCTGAATTTCCTCTGTCACAAACAATATGCATGCCTAGAATATGTTTCGCCGGTCCCAAGTCTTTCATATCAAAAGAGCTAAACAACTCATTTTTCAAGTTTCTAATCAAAGAATCATGTCCTACTATCAACATGTCATTAACATAGAGCAATGCGATCACAAACCTCCTATCTAGAAATATTTTGTAGTAAACACAATGATCAGTGTATGTACATGAAATAATTAAATTTCTTATACCACTTGTTTTGGAGTTTGTTTCAGACCATACAAGCTCTTCTTCAACTTGCAAACCATATGTTCTTTTCCTTTTACTTCAAATCCCTCTGGTTGATCCATGTGAATTTCTTCCACCAGATCACCATGAAGGAATGCAGTCTTCACATCTAACTGCTCAAACTCAAGACCAAAATCACCCGAATGGAACTCATCTTCACAACAGGGGAAAAGATCTTATCAAAGTCAATTCATTTCTTCTGATTGAACCCCTTCACAACCAAATGAGCTTTATGTTTCACTAGCTTATTTCCATCCATCTTAAGCTTGTACACCCATTTATTTTTCAAAGGTTTTCTGCCTTTTAGAAGTTCCACAAGCTCATAAGTACTGTTCTTATTCAAAGAACTCATCTTTTCATGCATTGCTTTCATGCATTAAGCCTTATCTTTATAAATTTGAACTTTTTGGAAGCTCTCTAGCTCCCCATTTTCAGTAACTATAACATATATAGAACTGGGGTACTTCGTAGATAAGATTTTCCCTTTTTGACCTTCGTGGTGGAGATTCTGCTGTAGGCGCAGGTGGAGGAGACTGCTCCCTCAGCTCAGAATCATCATCATCATCAGCAGTAGACGTTTGTGCATCATCAACATCATCATATGCATGCTCATTATCGACCCCATGTTCTTCAGTTAAATCTCATTTATGTGTGGCATCACTAATCGAAGGAGAAACTAGTCCAAGAAAAGAATCAACATCATCATCATCAACTGTGATTATCTTTGATATCTTGAAATATGTTATGCTCTTATTTTCATGAAAGGCCACATCTCTGGATCTGACAACCTTTTTCTTTTTGGATCCCATAACTTATAGCCAAATTTTGCATCTCTTAAACCCGATAGGATACATGAAATAATCATATCATCAAAGTTTTGTCTCTACTTCTTAGGCACTTACATTAATGTCTTGCATCCAAACACCTTCAAATGAGAGTAAGTAACATCTTTCCCAGACCACGCTCTCTTTGGAATATCAAACTCTAACGGTGTTGAAGGAGAGCGATTCATTATGTAGCAAGCAGTATTGAGAGCTTCACCCCAAAATGACTTATGCAATTGAGCCATTTTCAACATGCATTTTACTTTATCTAGGATGGTTTTGTTTGTTCTCTCAACAACACCATTACGTTGAGGGGTACCCGGAGTTGTCTTCTCATGTCTGATTCCATATTTTGAGCAATAATTCTCGAACTCATTTGAAGTATACTCTTTTTCGTTATTATTACGAAGACATTTCAAAATACCATTTTTTCTCTTTCCACCATGATATAGAACCGTTTGAAGTACTAAATAACCTGGCATTTTATTCTCAAAACAAACACTCAAACCTTTCATGAAGCATCATCGATAAAAGTGACAAAATATTTGTCACCTCCTATAATTTTCACATCAACGGGACCACAAACATCAGAGTAAACTAACTCAAATAGATTTTTTTTCTCTCAGATGATGAAGAAAAAAAACATTATGTTGCTTACCAAATAAGTAATCATTACAAGGGTTTAGAATTTTACCTTTGGCAAAAGGAATGAGAGACTTCTTTGCTAACATCTGCAATCCATTCTCATTCATATGACCCAACCTCATATGCCACAAATTTGGTGAAGAATCACCTTCTACTGCATTCAGGTCACATTTGGATGTCTTCAATTGAGTCTTGTAAAGTGTGTAGTTCAATTTTCCTCTAGCAACAACAATTGAGACTTTAGTGAGTTTCCACTCCTTGCCCCCAAAAATGTTATAATACCCATATATGTCCAAAGCGTGAGTATAAATCAAACTGAAACGTAAATTCGGAACATGTCGCACATCTTTCAGAATCATCGTGCAACCAACATTTGTCTACACATAGACATATCCAATGCCAATTATATTTGTAATATGTTGTTGCCCTTCTTTGCCTTTCCATAATTCTCTACTCGATATGTAATGACTAGTTTTATTAATATCGTTAATTATCTCGTAATTGAAGACATGAACACCAGCTTAGATCCACGTGGACGCTACGGGTAGTCTAATACTCATGTCAACCTAGGTACGTTGGTTAAATTGTGTGTTGGATGGCTTAATTGTGTTGCAATTTATTCAATTATTTGTTAAATACATAGCATGCGTGTATGTTGAATAACGAGAGCATGCGAGGTTTTATGATGGGTAGCTGCCTCAAAGTGCGTGCTAACGCAAGTATCGAGAGGCGAGATATGGGTACACTATAGAAAACTCAATAAACTTACATAAACATGTCTAGGTTATCAAATTGACATAATTAAAGTAATAATAGGCTAATTAAATAAACTTGAACAAAAGGCTACGACGCACCTCAAAATGCGTGTCGAGATGCGGGGCTCGGGTATGGGTAGCCGATGGTTAGTGTGACCATGAGTTGGTTTAATTTGATAAATAAAACACTAGTTATATGGTTGGATAAGGCTTAATGTAATGTGACATTAGCAGAATAAATGAAAGCCTATAGTTTACATTAAATAAAAGGGATTATGAGATGGACATCTAGATCAACATAGTGAGTGGTACTAGATGATGAGTGTGCTATTGGAGTCACCAGGAGGTATAAGACATCATGCTTGTGTACCACAAGATATGCATCGGGATACTACGCATAATTGATTCAATAAAACATATATATAGGAGTGTTAGTAGGCTGTTTGATCACAACACTCACCCATTTCATGCAAAACCAGAAAATTCAGAGGAAGAAGAGAGGATTTGGAGATAGGAATTCAACAACCTAGGCATCAAATGAAGTAATCTAATTTAAGTAATCATCTTCCTCATCTCTTACACTTTCAATTGAACACATTTTCATATGCTTTGGTGGAATTTTGAATTTTAAGATGTATGCTCTGAATTATGATAAAAGTTGATCAATTTCATGTTGTTAGATCGTATTATTAAAGGATTGATCACTGGTCTAACTAGAATTTCTAGTTTTGATGAAATTGGAGAGTGTGATGAATGCATGAATTTGTGGAAATTGATGTACATTGATGTTTGGAATGATCTGATTGATGTATTTAAGTTATTTTGATGAGGAGAGGGTAATATACCAGTTAGTATGACTAGTTGAGATGGTCAGGACAGAATTCTTGAGTTGAGAATTATGTCCCAAAGGGCAATTAGCGTGCTAATTGAAAGGATTAGCGTGCTAATCGCCTTGGTGAGCAAATGTTCTTCAAAATGAAGAATAGTGGCGCGCTAGGTAGACCATTTTAGCGCAATAATTCTGATCTAACGCGCTAGGTACACCCCCTTAGCGCACTAGCTCAAAACTAGCGCGCTAAGTAGACCTGATTAGCACGCTAATGACATATGAAAATGGAAATTTATGACTATTTTGGAGATTTTTCACCTAATACATATTTACACCTTTGTAAACAAACTAAACTGGTAAAAATGGACTTCAGGGACTTAGTTGACCAAAGCTTAGTGTCGGGGAGCTTGATGGGTCAGGTACGGGAGCCCGGGGAGGGCGAAGAGCGGTGTGAGGTTTGTAAAATCCAACTGAAAGACTCTGAGTATTTATTCTCCTTACATGTTGTTTCTATTATTCCTTGTTGTTCATTATTCCATTCGATTACTTAGATGTAGGTTGAGGTTACTCCCTCGAATTTCCTTGTTGTGTATTCATGATGCACTGGACTGTAGGTGTGACCCGACCCTCGGTGAATGGTGACTTGGGCTTGCCTTGATGCACGTGTCGATGACTTAGCGGGTTTGGCCAACGCCACGAGGGACCAAGTGTCGGGCCAGTTGGACGCAACCACTTGTGGGAATTTGGTGACCCGAAGTATAGTCTAGTCTATCTAGAGCAATCACACACATTTGTTAGCTTGTCTGTTGTTTATTCATGCGATAAGTCATTCACAGTTGTCTGTTTTATATTCCGCATGTTTACTTGACACCATTCCTTGTATTTCCTTTACTTTATTATATGAATGCTAAGAGAAGTTCTTTGAGATTTTACTTACTGTACTCTTCATCTATATTTTTGTGATGATTTAGTGCAGATCCTAGTACCAGTAGGGGCAAGAGATCATATGCGACTGTATCTGATTGCCCGCTATCGAGGACATACTTGTACGTGTTTATTTTGGATACTTTGTATATTTTGGGTATTGGGAGACTTGAGATAACACCGTACATGTATATATACCTGTTGTGGTGATGTCGCTTATATATAAAGTAATTTTAGGGTTTTCCATTGTAGGTTTTGCCTTTGAACAATGTTTACCATGCTAAATTACCTTGTTTAAATGGTATTAACTATTAAGTAAGTCTTCCGCTGAATATGTTAACCTTTAAAACACAATCCATTAGTATGGTTAGGATCTCAATAAATTGCCAACTAGGTAACAGTTGAAACAGTTAGATTCCCACCGAGAATGGATAAAGAATATAAGGATAATTTACTAATTTATTGGATAATACACTTGTGGACACGATTTACGAGACATAAAGAGGATGGGCGGGTGACAGACACGTGTAGTTGGGTCAGGCGGCTCGGAGTATATGGAGACACGTCACCCCGGGGCGGCAGGGGCTGCCACACGATAAACATATAATACATCATTCATTGGTGTAGCATGGAAGGATGCTCCTGAATCAACGACACACTCATTATCTACATTAGTGACATGATCTTGATCCTCAACAAAAGAAAGCACAACTAGTTCTTCACTTGCATCTGATATAGTAGCTATAGTATTTCGATCATCCGTTTTGTTCTAATTTTTCGCATCATTTTATTCCCTTTTCCACACTTTACAATTTCTCTTCAAATGCCCTTCCTTGCCATAGCGATAACAAGCAAATTTTCCTCTTGCTTGAGACTTATTTTGGACTTACTCTGCCATTTCGGACCTCTGGATTTACCTTTACCTCTATGTTCTGATGTAGTAACAAGACCTTGCGAAGTATCAATCTTTTTATCTTTTTTTCTTGTCTCCTAATCATAGAGACTATCACGTATCATGTATAAAGATAAAATACCACCCGGCGCAGAATTACTAAGAAACACCACCAATGTTACCCAACTTTTTGGTAAAGAACCCAAAATTACTAGTGCATGTAACTCATCATCAAACACTATCTTCATGACACTTAATTGATTAATCAAGTCTTCGACATCATTCAAGTGTTTTATCATTGACCGTCTATCTTTGTACTTCATGTTTACAAGCCTTCTAATCGGGGAAGCCTTGTTTTGTGCACATTTTCTCTCACACATACTTTGCAATTTTCTCCACAACACTTGTGCATCAACTTCTTTACTGATATGGTGATAGATATTGTGGTCGACTCATTTCTAATAGTCCCGACAGCTTTCCTACGCATTTTCTTCCAATCAATATAGATGTTCATTAAGGTTTGGTTTGTCCATATTCAATTGGATCAAACAAATCTTTGCAATAAAGATGATCTTCCATCATAGGTTGCCAAATTGAATAATTTGAAGAAATCAACTTGACCATACATGATTTTTCCTCACCCATCTCAATTCCCACAATTAATCCCCAGTCAAGATCTAACCGCGGAGCTCTGATACCACTTGTTGGGGCTACTCAACCCCTTTGATCAATGAAACGGATAAATAAAAATTCCACCAAACCACGATCAATGCACAAAAATAAACACACCATAAAAACACGCAAGATTTAACGTGGAAAACATTTCAAATCAAAGGTATAAACCACCGGCAAAACTCCGAACAATCCACTATGTGAATAAAAGTACAAGATATCTCAATTACTTGAGATTCACTAACAATGGAGTAATACAAAAATACCTATTCCAAGAACTTAGATGATCACACTAAAAATTAAGCAAAACTACCCAATTGTATTAAACCCTTGCACCTCTTTTCTCGAACATAAAAAAATCACTAAAGCCTCTCCACGGGTTTTCAGATTCAAAATCTTGATATGTCTTCAATGTAGAGAGAAAAAAATTAGAGAGATTGCACGCTTCAACTCGAATGTGCACACAAATCGGCCACCAAGTCGAACTCACAATGTCGACTTTTCAATGCTTGTGTTTTTCTCCCGAAAAAACCCAATTCGGTTTCCCCCCAATTCGATACACATAACTTCTCAATTTCTCTCTCCTAGTTAGCCAACAAGTCGACTTGAATCAAGAATTGCTAATTCGTTGATTCAAGATACTAATTTTCGGGTTTCTATTTTATATGTGCTGGATATTGATGTGTTTGGTCCCACACTAAATCAACAGATAGGAACCGTGAAAACATATTTTAGTGAAAAATGTCTACTGTTAAATCATAAGTTCATGCTCTATCTTATCAAAAATAACAAATAAAAATAAAAAATCATAAGCTCAAGCTCACACTCTCCCCAGTACTGTATAGAATACTTAAATTGGACCAACTAATTTACAAAAGCTAGCAAAGCTTAAAGTTATTTACTGATTACTTAACAACAAAAAAGTGCAAGATCTAAACTAAACAAATCATCATGCATGAAGATTCAATCTAATAAGTTCAAGATAAGTCACAATTAGGCCAAGTCGTTGAACTTGAGGGGGAATATTGCTAATAATAGTTGCATACTGATAAAGTATACTTTATACATTGATGAATAGTAAAAATGGATTAGAAGTTTGGATTAGATATATCTTGATATTTCAGTGAAGCCTCCCTTTAAATTATAAGCTCGCTTTAAGTATGTGCTCATTCTCTTCAACAAGGATTTGACTTATTATTTACCAACTCACTGCTTCCTCCATCTCATAATAGTTGTCGTTGTCGCATATATTTTAACTTATATAAGAACAAGAAAATTAAGAAAATGATTAATCATAGAATTTTCATAACAAGACTAATTAAATTACCCTACTATAAATGATTTCATTTGCAATGGATATTGTAAAAAAATGTGATTAACTAATGTCACTGAGGTTAAAATTAGAAAAAAAAGGTCAATAAATGGTCTCTTAATTTAATTTTTAAGACAAAGTTTTTGATACAAAAAAAAGTCAAAAAATGCATTACTTTTCTGATTGTTACAACTGCATGTGCTATTTTATAATTATTATAAGCAACTATATATATACAACATCACTATCAAGATGAATGTTCAAGTAGTTAACTTGGACTCTTCAATCTAACTATTGATTGGCCTCATAAGGCCTGCTGTCAGTTCAATTAATCAATTTGGACCCTTCAATCTAACAATGGGCCGGTTGTTTGTTCATCTACTATGGGTTGTGCATGGCTATAAATAGCAATAACTAAACTGGTAGTTATATCCATATTCATCATCAATGCATGTCTAAGATTAGTGATCAATAAACTATATACGCCTTTGTAAACATATATACATACGTACTCATTTAACGATAGTATTACAACACAACATATATACGTACCTAACTTTTAATACTAGCTAGTGGTCTAGAATTCGAGCAGTGAAAAAAAAAATTGCATTAAAGATTTTCATCGAGCGCATTTTTACGAGGCTCACATGAAGTGTGTCAAAATTTAGACTAATTAAAGCACATAGCCTCAAACAACTAGCATTGAAAGTGCACGACGAAAAAAGGTAGATTAAAATTACATAGCAATTCGAGACACGTGGAATATACACATGCATAATCGATTAAATTGCATGATTTTACATCTTACAAAGATTCAAATTAAGTATGACATTAACATACATGGTGGAACAATGGTTGGATGATCTCCAACATGGATCATTCATTAATTATATGTAGACTTTTTTAATAGCTAGGTAGATCTTATAAATATGTAGTTTTTTCTTGTGTTTTGATTGTCAAACATTAATTTGCGTGAACCACACGATTGACTTTGCTTGCACGCTCCAAGAACCTGTACATATGGCCTCACTGAACTAATCAACTTTTTAATTAGTTGTTCAAACCTCACGAGTTTCAAACAATTATTTGTCCCTTAAAAAAAAATAATAAATGTACTTGGATTCATGAATCGGAACTCATATAAATTTTTTAAAATTTTTGTAAATATTTAAGAGTTATCAAATGATTATGGTTGTTTTATTAATTGTTTGATGATGTATTTGAAATTAAAAAAAGTTTTAAGTTTAGACTCACGAGTTCAAATAGTACTACCTAAAAAAAATACTACTAAATAAAAACAATTACCTGTCCCCATTAATCTTTAAGATTTAACTAACACTTTCCATTGCTCCCTAACTACCACACACTGCATGCGACTAATAAAGAAGAAATCACTATATATATTAGCAAATCCAATCTAATCACATATATATTACATAATAGTACAGTAATGTATCATCTTCAACAAGCTATATGTCTGAAGTCAAAAACTTTATATATCTTTCTTTTCTTTTGAAACGAACTTTGTATATCAACATATATATATATATATATTATACTATATGCTTTTCTTTTTCAGAGCATATGTATATGATCTTTGATTCTACCAAAAAGTATGATCTTTAATTTAGGTAAAAGGTAAAATTGACCCTCGATATGTGACCATTCATGGCTTCTATTTGCTCTATTATTGGCACACCTTGGATAAGGTCGTGCACTGCATGTTATTAATGACACTCTTTTTCAATATTGTATATATATCTTGATGGCAGAGTTATGCATGTTAGGCAAGTCCAACCTTATTGACAATGACCACAATGCAACAATAACTCGACCTTATCCCACTCCAAGTTTTCTAGCTATATATATTTTATTAATTACTATGGATATACATACATTTGTGTGACTATTCTCATGAGTCTTAAAATTACAAAAAGAGATCATTAGTAGCTCGACATTTGAGTGTCGTGAAGAATCGAACTCGAAATCGACCGTGCGCCTAATTATTCCCCATGCAGTTTTACATTTGTGATTATTACTAGACCAACCTGTGTAGATTAAATTCCTTAACTATATAAAACAAAGGATATATATATATATATATATATATAAGGGAGTAAATAAACACCATATGAGCCTTTCAAATACCTTTTCTTTAAATTTTTTTAATTGAATACTACATTTTTACTTTTTGTAACTTTTTATACTTCTACCTTGTCTTAATGCACGACGTAAATGCAATGCCGATGAATACTCTTGTGAAATAGTTAATGTTAGTTTTGATGAATATATTATTTCTTTAAGTTTTTGTATATAGAACTCAAAACTAATTATTTAACAAACAACTATTAAGAAAACTCATAATAAAAAATTGTTAATTTTTTATTTTATTTTTATATTTTAAATCAGGGTGTCTAAAGCTTTTGCCCCGATTAATTTTCGACTACGAAAATATGACCACAAAGAAGGTAATATATTCGCATTTATTTAAGGACACGTTATTTAGTTGGTACTTTTTTCATAATATATTCGCAAGACAATAACCACCTCCGTGCATGGATCACGTACGTACGATCCACACCGTGGTTGCATCCGTCAGATACGTGGCGACACGAGGGCGTTTTGATTAAAATATCACCACCTCCGCATATTCCCTCGAATGTCCTCCACTGTACATCGAACCACTCGAAAAAACTCACGCAATCACCACCGTCCATCACTCCAAGACGTGATCTAATCCACGTGTCTTTCATTACGTCGAACTTGGCTGAACAAGCTTAACCTGCGACCGAGAGTACCAGATGATCAATGAGAAGAACGAACTCAAAAGCTGCGTTTCGTGCCGTCTTCTTGACTTGAAACACACACAAGAGAAAATCGTCATCGTCACTACTGAGCGCACACTGCGCATTTTAGCGACCGGCGCCGCTGGGTTTAAGAGGGGGACTGTTTGGGCGATTCATTCGAATCGTCGTTTTTTCGCTTTTTCAGTTAGTGGTTTTGGCGGGAAAGCGATCGATGAAGGTGGAGGAACGTGGAGGAGGAGAGATCGGGAGCTCGCCGGAGGAGAGGATTCCGGCGCCGGCGGAGGAGGAGGAGGAGGAGAAGGCGGTAGACCTGGTGGTTGCGCCGCCGAACTTCGGGATGGTCGACAATGGAGTTTTCCGGTCGGGGTTCCCGGAGACGACGCACTTTGGGTTTCTGGAAACCCTCGGTCTTCGTTCGGTGATGTGAGTGTGCGAATCTCGTGATTGATGCGTTTTTGTGTGGTTTTGATGGTTTTGATGTGATCTAGGGTTTTGGTTTTGGTGAATCTGTGCAGATATCTCTGTCCGGAGCCGTATCCGGTGGAGAACGCCAAGTTTCTGATGATGAATGGAATCCGGCTGTTTCATTTTGGGATCGAAGGGACGAAGGTTCGGTTTTCGACAAATTTCTTTCAGTTTCTTTGAATTTGAAGTTGAAATTCGCGATATCTATGATTTTGCAATCGAAGAATTACTTATATATGCAAACGCATTCTTCAACGCATTCTTCAACGCATTCTTTATGATCAGAGAAATCGAGACGTCGACGAAGCTCTTGAAGTTTTGAAAAATGTAAATGTTAGGATCATAGTTTGATCTATTTAGCCGACACCAATTAATTTGGGACTGAGGCTATGTCGGTGTTGTAATATGTATTTATACTAAAACTACTACTAGTTTCGATCACAAGCAAAAAAGCGCTTCCTGGGTTGAATATGCTTGGAAAGATTCAAGCTTTAGATAAATAAACGATGAGCGAGTTTGTGTGCAAATTTAAATTTTATAGTTTAATTAGTTGTTCAGGTTTCAGCTCACGAATCTATTAATTGTGAGAGAGCTTGTTTTTATATATTTTTTTGATAAAAAAGAAACCACAACTTACCCATTACCAAGGTTACCAAGCTCGAACTCTCGACCTTTTACCCTAGTAACCCCATACTGGACTAAGGAGCCATTCATTGTGTTGGTAGCTTGTTTATATTAATAGTTAAATAGCATTTTTTAGTATAGCATTCATGAGTTTTACTCGTAGCTGACGTGTTATGAAAGATATTTTCCTTGCAACTTTTTCACACACACTCATAATTTCACATATGGAAGTTAATTGTGATTTGTTTTTTCTTAATACTAAAAGTAGTTTTGGTACGTTTAGTTTATTTGAATGACGAAAATTTGTGTATGAAATGAGCAGTTCTCTTATATGTGGATAAATTGGGGTAGAATCGGTGGATACAACCAGTTTTAAATTATGCATGCCTATATTCCTTGATAATCCTAAACATTATTTCCTATTTTCCTGATCGTTAAAACATTATTTTCTTATAGATGTATTATTATTTTGCATAAGAAATTTAATTAGTGGATTTCTATGGAATTAATTTCTAGCCTTTTATGGCTTCGATATTTATGGTGCTTTTTTATTAGTAAATTAAGCGGTCCTACCTGATTACCAATGACATTTCATCTATTGTATCTGGTGCTTCTGATTCTTTTTTTGTGAGCAACACTTGGTTGCAATGTTATTTATACAACCTATTATTCTTGTCTTATAACTATCATAAGGTTTATAGTTTCCGATAGTAAAAATGAGACACTTTATTAACTTGTTATGGTATGTTAGTTGAAAAATGATGGGCTATCAGTTATATAATGTTAGGGAAACTCTCATAGTGCCTGATGGCATTTAGTATGTGTATGATGAGAGTGCATTTACCAACTTGTATGCATCCAGATACTGATGTATGCGTAAAACAAGTTCCTTGTATATGGACAGAATGTGTCATTATTTAAGACTCTCACCAACTACTTGGTTCCATTGGAGCTGCCTAATGAGTGGCTGTGCCTATACTCAAATCAGATAATACCTCACCATGTAGCTCGTCTGAGCTGAACTTTTTTGTGGTAATGATATCAAAATATGAAAAGCTAGGGGAATGCTTTGACGAACTAATGGACGTATCCGTTTTTATGTCTATTCAGGTTTATTCAGTTTGGTTAGTGGGGTCTATGAACAAGTTTTAACACTTTATGCAATGGCCTATTTTTTTGGTGGTTGAGCCATTGAGGTTTATTCTGATGCATAATTGTGTACAAAACATGCTGTTGCGCATTGTCTACTACCACTTGTCTGTCTTAAAAGATACTCCCAGAGTATTGGGTTGGCACGTTATGACATTTAACTAATAAAACCAAAGTGAACATAAAAACCGGGAGACAACTTATCTTTTACTGTAATTTTAGGTTTTGCTAATTAAAGCGACTGTTAGCTGTAGACCGTCAGGATAACTTGTGTCAAATTATCGTGCGAAATTATTAATGCTTGTAATGATTTTATTCAAATACTGTTTACCTTTCTTTGTTAAATAGTTTGGTAAAACACAGTTGTTAGAGAATTACGCACACTGAATGCTTGTACTGTTCTTAAGATCAGAGCAGACCTTCACTCAATGTTACTTGTTCATGCCATTTCACATTATATTTGTTGTTGTATTTCATAAGAATTGGCTATTCTACTCGATGCAGTGTTCTTTAACGTGCACGTTCTGTTTTGGCTTCTACCATTTCGACCTTGCATCTTGGAGAATTGGTATGGTAGTGTACTTGAGGGTTTGTGTGATCTACTTTTATCTCGAAGGGAATTTCCCGATCTGATAGCCATTTGGCAGTGAAAGTATTGACAATCTAGCTGTATTTATTATTTTTATTTTCAAAAAAGACCTCTGCACAATGAAACTGATATCCTTGATTATTTGGATGCAAAGTCTATTGGTTTCTATTCTCTTTCACATTTGAGAATTTGTTTTTGGTAAATTGATAGCTGAGGCTGTGCATGCAGGAACCATTTGTAAATATCCCGGAGGATGTAATTCGCGAGGCACTTGAAGTTGTTCTTGGTAAAGCAGATGGTCAATCGGGTGACTTGTGTAGATTTTGATCATCATTTCTTAGCTTATACATCTAATCCTTTTCATTATCCTTGCAGATGCTAGGAATCGCCCACTTTTAATTCATTGCAAACGAGGAAAGGTGTGCGCATCCCTTTCAATTCCCATATTTATGTTACAATGGGACTTTTTTCTTAAAGTCACACGTAGGAATTCAGGATGTATATGCATAGCTAATTTAGCGTGAAAAATTGGCCGCTTGCACCAGGGCTTTGTGGGAATAATCGCTCGCCTTGATACCCACGGATATCAAAAAATAAAAATAAAATTCGTTGTGTGTTTCCAAGCTTCCATAAGATCACATCATTATTGGAAGAATTAATGATAGATGTATTCAAAAATTTAGCTAAAAAGTTTCCTTTTTTTTCAATGGGTGCAGCATAGAACAGGTTGTTTGGTCGGGTGCTTAAGAAAGTTGCAAACATGGTGTCTGTCATCCATTTTCAATGAATACCAAAGTTTTGCCGCCGCGAAAGCCAGAATTTCGGATCAGAGGTTCATGGAGAAGTTCGATATTTCCAGTTTGAAACACTTGTCTACTTCACTTTCCTGATGATCAATATCAGGAACAAAAGTTCCTCAATAGATCTAAAATTGATGTTAAAGTCACAGCATTTGTCTTTGTAGGTAGAAGAAAAAGAAGCGCCATCTATTCTATTGGCTTCCTCATATGTAGATTTAGATAAGTAGCACATGAAGCCCTCAATCCTCACATTTTTTTTTGTCTTATTAATTGTCTAGCCCATTTGAGTTTCTTCCATTAGTTTTCTCCCTTTTGTAATCATAATTCCAAAGAACTGAATATTTACTTTTCTTTTATTTTCTATTTTTTGGAGAAATGCTAGAGTTACTCACTTTAGCCGAGCGATACACCTCAAGGTGTGCTCATAACACTTTGAAAGGATATCGAAAGTGAGACTTTGGTTTTTTTTTTTTTTTTTTATAACTTAGGAATATCCATGCACTATTTGGGCTTGAGTTGAGTAACACACTTAAAGGGCATGCGTTCTTTGATACTTTTTTTTATAATAGGAAATCCATGCATTGAGCTCGAGTTGAGAACACTACTGAAAAGGCCTGTGTTGAGTGTTGATACTTTCCTTTGCATTGACATGCATTGAAGAGATCACTAGTCGCAAGCATATTAAAAGAAACATAATTAGTGTGTTGAAGTAGTTTCGACACTCTAACAGCATAAATCAAGAAGACTCGACTCAGACTTAAGCTCGAAGCAGTTAGTTAAGTTCAAATATCGAGTGATCTAGAAAAAAAAAAAAAACAAAATGGAAAATGGAACAAAGAAGTGAATGTAGACGAGCAACAATCGATAGCCAATCAAGAGAGTGGGCTACCGAAACGATATCTCGCCATGTTTTTCTTCCTCTGTTTTTGAATTAGAGACAAAACATACTCAATTCATCTCCCATTTCACAAATCAAACAGAGGACGCCATGAAAACCAACTCCAACATTACAAACAAAGAACAGAAACCAAACAGGATTAATTGGATGAAAAAACTTAGAAAGGATTTAAGAGAAATAACGATTCCTGGGTTTCTTGCAGAAACGCCGCACTCCCCCTCCGCCTTTGAGCTACTCTAAACCCTAATTTTCTTTTAGACCTTCAGCTCCATTTTATAAGAGTGTTATAGGGTCTGAACCGTCCGATTAACTTTGTTTTGTAATGGTGCATGAGTCGAGGTTCATCGAGATTGGTGTGTTGTCCAACGGTTCCGTAATTGTTGAACTAACTTGACCAAGAAATAAAGATACTTAACCAATGTTATGGGATAGGCTATTGGCCTCTGACTTAAAAACGTTAACCCAAGCTCAACCCGCATATATACAGGGTTTATACATAAGCCAAGCTTGGAGTTTGTGTATAAAATACAAAGCCTAAGCCCATGAAGCTCGTATATAAATATTTTAATATTAAAAAAAAATTACTTATTCATTTAATAAAGTTTTATGAACTATTTCAATACGGGATGTGTTTTGATGTGTATATTATATATTTATTTGTCTTGTGAAAATTAAAAGTTGCTCAAATGTTGAGTCTCACTTAATGTGAAAATTAAGTCCGAGAATCTAATTTAACATACACAACTAATTATTTTAAAATATATTAGTATATTAACTTATATTCAAGCCGGGCTCAGGCTTTATAATGTGACTCAAGCTCAACTCATTTTAAAGCAGGCTTAACTGAGTTCAGGCCAAGGCAGGCCTTTTCATGGAATAGTCTGCTCAAGTTTGAATATTTGTTTAGGGGTTTGGGCGAGTGTGCCGAGCCAAGTGTCCAAGCCTATCATATAAGGGTCAATAGTGCCCCAACCTAAGCGAGGTCCAAGTGGTAAATGATTCATTTCTTCCTATGCGAGGTCTCAAGTTCGAGTTTCGTTAATAAAAAATATTGAGTTGGGAAAACTCCTGGTATGGGGCTCAACAGTGCCCTAAAAACTTTGATAAAATATCATTTTTCTAAAAATTACCATATTATGTCTCTCCTCGAGTTTAAGATTATTTAAAAAAAAAAAAGGTTTAGGATTAATTAAGACAAAATCCTAATTATCTTTCTTCACAAAAATTTGACTTTAATAGAAAAAAAAAAGTAAGAAAAGTTAACTACTCGAAACCAATAATTGGTAGTTGGGGTGACTTGTTTTCGAAGTTAGTTAAATAGTCTTAGGTTCAAACCTGGTGGGTGGTAATGAAAAAACTCTCTTTCATTTCAAATTGTTTAAAACGTTTTTATTATTTGATTATAGGTCAATGCCCGAAAAAAGAGAAAAAAAAAAAGAAAAGAAAAAAGAACGAACTTACGATCTTTTGTGGAATGTTTTATTCTTTAAGAGTTGTCTAATCGAAAACACAAATTTTTTCAATACCGCGTTTTCATCACGCGGCGCAATTATCATGTTTTTTTCTCCTACACAATATAAGAGATGTAGAAACTTTCGTTTTCACCATCCATTTCTATTCAACCTAATTACCCTTCACTTATTCTAAAAAGACTTGCTTTTCTCCACAAAAAAAAAAGGTTTTTGAAAGAAACTTGGATTCCAACTCCTTTTGCAAATTTGTGGCTATCACAAACTTGCTTTGGGTTTTAGATAGGAAGATCAGTCTTAGTGAGCTGGAGCAAGACTCAAACTTTTGAAAAAGTGAGTTGCACATAAAAATCTCACCTTTCAACTTCAAATTCATCATTTCTATTTGTATTTCTCATGCAAAGGTTACAATAAAAACGAAACCTCAATCGTAAATTAATTGAGGTTGATCATCTCACGTGGATCGCACTCTTCTATAATACTTAACTTAATATATCGGATGACACATATTTAAAATTCTTTAAAAGTATTCTACATCAATACGTCTCAAATTCTATCGCGTATACATCTTTTTATTGTCAAATTTTTTTCTGAATTTTATTGAATAAGTGTCTTTTGAACTAGAGTATTTACATATTGTCTTTTAGATATTTTTGAATCATTAATTCTTAACATTCTTTAATTTTTGTATCGAATGTGTTATACCTTATTGGTTTTTTTTTTTTTGTGCATAAAATTTCTTATTGTTTTGAATTAAATCTTGAGTCACATAAAGGTTGAATCTTAAAATTTTAAGACTATTTCATTTTTCATAGTCAAAGTGCTTTACAAATTTATTTGCTTCATCTTCTTTTCATCTACCTTTTACTTGGAATTCTATTTCCAAACTCCAAAACTTTGAATTCTATTTATAAAGTCCAAATTATAATTCCTTCATACATATACTTTCTTCTCTTTATTGTTTTTCAGTAACAAAATCACATTAAAGTAGAGTAAATAATAAAAGGAAATTCTACATGTACATCAAATGCAATGCAATGCTCCTTGAGATGCACGTGATACACATCCTAAGGTCATCGTACGGACATCAGAACGCGATGTTCATTCTGATATGCATTAGTTGATGTACACGCATCACTCCCCATAATAATAATAAAAAAACTCATCAAAGAGAAGATAACCATGAAATCTTGATTTAAAGACCAATAATCTTTTTATCCAAATATATTATATCATTTTTTTTTTTGAGGAATATACTATATCGTAAATTAGTTGCAACAACCAACCATGATTAACATGACAACAACAATTACAACAATTATTTAATTCACCCCTAACAAAATATAAGAGAAATGTTAGAATGACCCGAAAATGATACTCGATCAACGCAGTTGTTGACGTCAGCGCATGAAATTAATTACTTTTGATTGGTACTCAGGGCGTCTACCGTCAGCAGTGTGTTTACCGTATGTCATTTTCGGGTCTTTTTAGCATTTCTCGAAATATTAAACTAAAAAAAAAAAAACCAACAATTAATTCAATTATACGACTCTCTCTCACTCCCTCCACACACACAGCACAGTAAAAAAAAAGAAAAAAAAAGAAAAGAAAAGCATCTCCTCTGTTTTCCTCTGTTTTGCTCTGTTTCTCAAGCAGTGGCAAATGAAGCGGAGTTGCTCTTCTCCGAAGCCTTAAAAGCCTCAAATCTGGGCTCTTTGGGCTGAAACTTCACTGCAGTGTACAACTTCATGTACTCCTCAAACACAAATTTTGGGTACACATCACTCTCATCCTTCACTCCCTCTCTCTCCAACAACTCCTTAGCCGGAGAAATCACTGCATCACTGCACGGATTGTAGAAAGAAGCGATCGACATCCGAGTCCCTTCAGTCTGCGTCACCACTCTGTGCATCACACTCTTGTACTTCCCATTGGTGATCACCTGTTTGATGAAATGCCCCAATGAAAAACACCCATTAAATTTTGTTACAAAAGCTTGATGGGTAGGTGTGAAATCGATTGGGAATTGAAGTTTGGGGTGTTTGTGATAATGGGTACCTCTAATTGGTCTCCAATGTTGACGACGATCGAGTGGCGCATCGGCGGGACGTCGACCCAGTTTTCGCCTTTGAGGAGTTGGAGGCCGCTCACCTTGTCATCTTGGAAGAGAAGGATTATGCCTCCAGCGTCTGTGTGTGCTCTCAGTCCCTTCACCAGCTCTGGCTTTGGGCATGGTGGGTAGTTCCCAATTTTGGTGCCAAAGGTGGGACCTTTGGAGCCAGAAAAGGCCTTCTTCAGGTACCCTTTTTCGAGCCCAAGATTCTCACATAGCAAGTCTAGTAGAAGCTCTGCTAGTTTCTCTAGTTCCAATGCAAATTCCTTCATTGCTTTCCTGTTTACACAATTGAAATCTTAGTTGGAGGTGTTTGAGTATTGATAGACTGAAGCTAATGTTGTGACGCATTCATTAGGAAGGATTTATAAGATTTGAAAAGTGCACGAATAATTTCACTAAACCGAGCGCAATAGAAGAGTTTTTCCAACTAATTTGGGATCGAGGCTTTGTTTGATTGAATTACCTGTATTCTTCGGCGAGATCTGGGACGTCGAAAACGTTGGATTCTGGGAGATGTTTGAGGAAAAGGTGCTCTCCCAATCCATGTCTGTGATCTCAGCTTCTACACCTTCCAAGGCCTTGCTTGCAACAAGCTCTTTGAACCTTTGTTCCATGCACTTCTTGTAGTGGTCTTTTGAGAGCTTCTCCACCTTGTCCATGAGCTCATATGAGATCCCATGATTCATCAACTACATAGACATACAATCCAAAACACAACACACCCATTATTATACACTTGTTGTAGTATCAAAAGATGATCAAAACTAGGATGATGATTGAGTTTGTGAAAATGGTGTCTCAATTTTTTTATATATGCATGTATATATACCTCAAAGAATCCCCAATTCTCACAAGCATCTTCGATGATGTTCATGGTGTCTGCTCTCTCTTCTCCATTGAGTTTCTCCATGTTGATGATTGGGAAGGCCTCCATGATCTCTCTCTTAGCAATACTTCTTTATGATCTCTTAGAGAAGGCAGTGTAGAATGTAGATGACAGATTTGTTGCTATGTTAACTAGCTTGATTTGTGTGTCATTAGTGCTAGTGAGGGGTGGTATTTATAGAGAAGATTTGAAGGTGTGTTGTGAGGGACCCATATTGACAGAGCTTTGAGAGGGAGAGCAAGAATTGTGGAGAAGGTGGAGAAGAAGTGATAAGATGGAGAGTTTGACTGGGATGGATAAAACGACACGACGTTGTTAGCAAGACATCTTTCAATTAATTTGCTATGAAGGTTGTGGTGGCTGCTGCTTTGCCTTGGATATCTTCTTTTTTGGGAGGTAGCAACCAGGATAGAGTGTGTTTCTTGCATTCTCTTAGATTCACTTTCATGCTTTTTTTATATATATATATATATCGTTGGGTGTCCGAACTTTTTTCAGTCCTTCCTTACTTTGATTTAACTAATTTTGCAAGAGTTTGTCGAACACCTCAACTCTATAAATCGAGAGAAACAAAAAGGATATGATCTTATAGTGTAGCTCGCATTTGATTAAAATCGACAATCTCTTCCACGGTATTCTTCTTATTGTTGCTACAACACCACATCCCCGGGATCGAGATTTTTCTTATATATCTATAGGCTAATGTTATATTGTGATTTTAGTATCTCAAACTATCGTTAGGCTAATGTTATGTTGTGATTTTAGTGTCTCAAACTATTGTTACCCTATTTTCAAACAATCAGTTGGTTCGAGTGACAAGGACTCAGCTCCCTTTAAATGAGATTTCGGTTTCGAGTTTTGTAGACGGAGCAAAGTGAATTGAGCGGGCAAACCCCAATACTGGGGCTTGACAATGCTAAGCAATGCATGGATTAATCATCATGATTGGCACTAGATTGCATGTGAGAAACCAAAAAAGAAAGTATATATGATTACCTTCTTATAAACTTGCTTGGATGAAGACACTCATGTCATGTGGTTTCTCCTCACTTTCTTTCTTTTTTCTCACGCCCTAAATAATTGAAACTTTTGAGTCAGTTAGGTAGACCCAAGAAAAAGCAACTCATGTTAAATGTAATTTTTTTCTCTATTTAGGTATGCCACTATAGGATCTCAATTCCCTCATTTGTTTCCCCTTTTAATGAAACTTTCTAGAGTCCTTTCTTTTGAGCTTTATTACCAATTTAGGGCAAATTTTTTGGTGAGTTAAGTGTTGGTTGATTAGGTTAGGATAAGAAGAATATTGATGTAAATTTGGGAAATTTCAGTTAAAGAGGTCGGTAGGTGCTACTTGTACATAATATGAAAGTGATTGAAGCAGGGGGTGTTCTTTGGAAGATCACTTTTAAGTACAACATTTTAACTTTATATGCTCTAGGTATGTTCTAGCCTCGCCCCAAAGCAGGCCATTACATGGATCAAACTTTTTCATTGTGCTCGATTAAGTGCAATTGATGGTGAACTTTGCAAACCATTCAAATCCCTTTTAATTAATGCATCCCATGTTAACTTTGGTCTGCCCCTACCTCGTCGAATTTCTACAGTTTCTATTGAGTCAAGTTTTCTAGTTGGGGCATTTGTAGGTCGTCTTTGCAGGTGACCAAACCATCGCAACCGCCCTTCCCTAATCTTTGTATCAATTAGTGCTACTCCTACTTGTCTTTGAATTTCTATATTTCTTATTCTATCTTTACGAGTTTTACCACACATCCATCTAAACATCCTCATTTCTACTACGTTCACTTTATGTAATTGTTGTTGCTTTACCGCCCAACATTCACTTCCATAGAGCATAGCTGACCTAATTGCGGTTCTATAAAATTTTCCTTTTAACTTAGTAGGAACGTGTCGATCACAAATCACGTGGCATGGCATCAAATTTGGATAAAATGTAAATTTGCATTTCATGATTCATAGTTTAATACTTTGGAGATGTGTGGACCATATAATATAGCTTGGTTGGATTCAAAGGCCTTTTATAATACAAATGTGATGAATTTCATTTTAACAGTTACAGGGCTTTTTGAAGTAAAACCTCACACATGGATCAACAAAGCGATTAAATTAGAATAAGCTGGCACGCGTGCTTAACATAAATAAATTATTCAAAAAAAGTGAGTATTTTTTATCCAAGTCTTTATTAACAAACGAAATATTGTACTTCATAATTCATAAACTGTGTGAGATTTGTCATGCATAAAAGAGACCTACTCCCTTAAATCATGTATATAAAGTTCGAAACTTTTTTTTTTTTTTTGATATTGTGGGGGCCGTTTAATATTTAAGAAAGCAATATGACTTGCATCCATATCTATCATAATCCTTTATTACAAAGGTTACATATAAATGCTAAACTAAATGCACATGCATGCCCCACTTTCCTCCCATGCCATCCACATAAGATCTCTCATTTTTGTTTGCAAAGTAGTAATAGATATGTATTTATTTATTTCATAAGTACTGGCTATTTATAGACCTTTAATTAGCATGCCCACTCCACTAGTTGAATTTAGTTAAAAAAAAAAAAAAAAAGTATCATTTGGTCCTGAAATTTTAAGCTTTTATTAATTTCATCATCAACTTTTATTAGTTCACTTTTGGTCCGTGACTTTCATTTTCCTCTAATTTTGGTTCTTTCGTTAAGTTTTGAATTTACATCTTGTCTATAACAAGCCATTTGATGTATCAATGTTTTTTTTTTTGTGAGTTTCAGTATCAAAGTTTTTATGCAATTATATATAATAATTCTCTTATTTTACACTCTTAACCAAAATTTGGAATTCTAACCATCCATTCGCTTGAAATGTATTGGTTGGGCCGACTAGTTCTTTACTCTACTCACCTTCTTGAAGTGTACATATTTTGATGTTCTACTTTTTCGAAGCATATATTTAATTAGACGAGTAAGTCACATGTGGATATTATTACTATTTTTTACCTCTAAAAACTAAATATTTTTTTTTTTTTTTTTTTTTTTTTTTTTTTTGGTTAAAAGCTTTTAGGGCTGTGTGGTCATATATACAAAAAGAGTTTATTTTACATCTTGCCAATTTTCATCTTCAAAAAGTATGAGTTGTATTCGAATCCTTATAACCAAACGGGACCCAAATGAGGTTCATATTTCTCTTTCGTCTTTTTTTCTATGTTCAATGCATTCATCAAACAAAGTAATGAAAGAAAAAGAGAATTTTTTTGTTTATACTTCAAACCTTTTTTTTTTGGTGGGCAAAGATCTATATTCCATGACATGCATTGTCGAGAAAATTCTATAAGGTTTAATTTTGGTTCTAGAACAACATTTCTTTTCATGTGTTGTAGTCTTTGGAGTTATTAATTTCAGTGACAAGTTTGTCCGGTGGAATACATTGATCACTCAAACTTAATGTTGAACCTCACGTTGGCGTGCATCACACTTATATATATGTATGTTACATGCGTGTTAATTAATAAATTAAATTAATTCATTTGGCATATATCACAATCTTAATTATTACTATTACAGCTTATGCATGTGCATGTTTCTTGCATGCATGTTAATTAAAGTTCATTCGACATATCTCAAATAGTTACAATTTGGTCTACCAACAATGCAACCTAATCAATGACTTTGTTAGCACTACTAGTCACTTGACAATATTAAAGGATTATATATTTAAGGGATTTTTGTTCATTAGGTGTGTCATGCATGTCTAGTAATAGTGTTAATCACAGCTAGTGGAAAACTAAAAAAATTTTGTTAGGGAGGCGAACTTTAGAGCGAAACTACAGTGTCTCTCGAGATTTTCGGGGGAGGGGGACCATATGAAAAACTAAGCGTAACAATTTTTTTTTTTTTTTTTGACTATACATAAGGGTATTATAAGGGGTCCCGGGGATTAGGGGGCGGCCGCCCCCTTTGCCCCTAGGTCCGCCACTGATCACATGTAGTTAGGACTTTCTAGCTAGAAAGATTTATATTACATCGTTAATTAAAGGATTAATAGGTAAATATATCTTAACGTTTCAAAGTTTTTGCAAAAATATCTTAACGTTTGAATTTTGGCAAAAATATCATAACCTTTTGATTTCTTGTAAATTGTATCCTCATTTCTTATTTTTAGTAAATTACACTTAAAAATATAATAAATTATGCATACAATTGAGGATATTATATCATATAAATGGAATTGGTATGTAATATTGTGATCATTCATCACTTTGATTGTGGTTTGATGCATAATAATTACAAATAAAGATACAATTTGCATGAAACTAAAATATTAGGATATATTTGCAAAAATCTTGAAACGTTACCATGTATTTGCCTATCAAGTCTTAATTAAAAGGTATATAGTAATTGCAAGTGTTAATTAAGTATATATCTGTAGTAATATATTCTTATTAGTAATGAATTAATTCAACATTATTGTAGTCGGGAATTTGTCAATCTAAATATATCGATTAATTACATCTTCCTAATCATTTAAGAGACGATTTCAGAATAGAGAGTATAATTAAGTATAGATTGCTTTTTAAAATTATAACTATCGATGTTTTTTAGAGTAAAATCTTACATCTGTATATGTATGTCCTACGTCTGTATATGTATCTATCATATATATAAAAGCACGAATCACAATTTTAAAGTTATCCTTTCTATCTATAAGAGTTTGAGGTAAAGATTAAACTTTAAGTACAATTTTACGGAATCTCCACAAGAAAGTGTTCATAAATTAATGGGGTCAAACCACTTGTGTTTTTTTCTTGTTTCCATTTTTTTTTTGAGGAAGTAATGGCCTAACATGACTAGCTTGTTTTTTCATTAATATCTTATATCAATTACATTAGAGAATATTGATGACCTAAAAAAGGTGCTTGTATTTTTAATTTTTAAATTTTAATTATAATTTTAAATTTTATTAATAAATTCTTAAAAATTAATTCCCGCGAGTGAAGCGAGCGAAACGGTCAATCGTGCGTAGCACGTCTTGAAATTAGTATATATATATATATATATATATATGAGGTTATTTGTGGTCCCTAACTAATTCATTATCTCTAAGAAAAGAAAAATAAGAAAGGTTATTAATTGAAAACATTAGAAGATAGATTTGATAAGTTTGAAAAAGCAAATTTATCAAGAACATACAAAAGAGATTGAAAGAATAAGATTTAAAGGGGAAAGGAATCTATGATGGAAATAAAGAAAATCCCACTAATATCACATTGTTGGGCCGCAAAAAAATTCTCTCAAGCAAGAAAGTGAGTAGAGAGAAAGGGATGTAGAGACATGTGGTCAACAAATATAGAGAGAATGGGGAGGGGACACCCTTGATGAACTTGTACTATTAGCTAAATGGAATGAACTTGGCACATTGAAGAGGCCATTTTTAAAGTATTATTGCACATGGAATGGAATTACACGTTCGATAACCACATATATTTATATATTGGTGGATCCCATTATCTGTTGCATCTCTATCCACTCATTTACTCCTGCATTTCAACAAGCTAGTGGCACAACTAATGGAGTATTATACTATAGCAGATATATATTCCTAGACAAAAAGAACAATTAATGAGACATTCAAAAATTGGCCTTCGAAAATTTCATTTATTGGTTCAATTAAGAGTTGCTTATTTTATAACTAAAAAATGAACAAAAAAAAGAGAGGCTTATAAGCTAAATTACTACGTTAGTTTATTAATTTTTAGTGGGCGGCTCAATGATTTGATGCTTCGAGTTTCAAACGAGAGCAAATTGAAGGGTGATAAATTGGTTTTCTGTCACGTTGTAGGTCTTGATTGTGTAACTGAGTAACTCTTAACCCTAATTCTATATATAGTAATCATCGACGACGTACAATTGTGAGAATTGGTGAACAAAAGTCGATAATTTCTTAATTGTTCAAAATCTATTAGATCGTGTATTGAGCAAATACATGATTAGCAAATAGATGTATTTTTATTGGTTCTACATATGATCATGTATCGAGTCATTAATGACTAAAAAGTTTTTATTTCACTTAACGATTTATATAAATGAACGGATGGAATAACTAGCAGCCTACCACACCGTCCACCATTATACCACATTAAAATTGCACGACATTAACTAATCATGCATTGATTAATTGTTAAATTTCAACATATGTATGTAGTCATGGCGTGCTAATTATTTAGTTGACCCAAATTGTTTAAAAAAAAAAAAACTCTTAATAATTAGTACCAAAAATCACTAAAAATAAGTCATGTCCTTAATTATGGTCAAAATACCTACACAATTAAGAGAGGCCCACCCAAGTGTCACACATTTTTGAAAGTTATATATAGTTATTATATAAGTCGGTTCAAATTAAAGAAATTGGTGCGTTTGGCATTCTGCGGGTATGTGTAGAAGACCATAATTTTGTCCATTTCACAAAAGATTAATTGAGCAGAAAAAAAAAAAAAAAAAATTCTGGTCCCAAGTTCGGTTGTTTTCTTGTTCAAAGTTGAATGGAATCTAATATGCAAATAGTGATGACGTTTTACACGTGGGATAATTCATGTTTGATTGATTAAGAGATTTAATTGGCTTGGTAATCCTAAAATTAATTCCTTTCATTATGAAAAAAAAAACTATTTTTCTTGGTCTTATTATGCTGTAATTGTCAAACAAAGTAATTTGTGGTCTTTAACCATCTTTCATCATCTAATTATGTTGTTGCAAAAATTCGCTTTTACTTCTATAAAGTTAAGTAGCTAGCTAGCTAGAGATTTTTTTTTAAATTCAGAAGTTAATTCATAATTGGTTATAAATTTAAGTTTTCTTTTAATAAAAAACTTACTTAACAAATTAAAATTTTCACGTAGAAAGACTTGAACTCTCAACTTTATAGAGATGGGTGATCAATAGAATTACTACACCCGATCGCTATTGCTATTGGTACCACCGGTTTCAATTCATATTAATTAGTGACTTCGCTTAATCTCAATTTAAAACGAATTTTGATTAGACAATTATTTGAGCTAATATCATTTTAATGTTTTTGTTGGTTTTGCAAGAAAAAAAATTACCACAAGCTAATGAAAGGACATTCTTTACCTTGATATATATTCAAGTTGTATTGTAATTATATAAGCTGGTCTCTAATATAAAAAAATAAAAATAAAAATAAAATTATTCTTTACTACATTACATTTTATAATTTGCAAATACAAAAAAAAATTCCCCAAAAGATCAACATGAAACATTGACCTCGTATATATGCAGTTTGGTCGCCATCAAATATCTAGTAGAGTTGCTTGACAAAAGCTAAAAAAAAAAAATCCATTAGAGTTGTCTAGAAAGATACACTGATAAAAAATCAAATGTGAAACACATGCTATGATAACTCGGTCGGGTTGCCACAACAATAGTAAGAACGAAGAAGGAGTTGTATGAGTTAAGCGCGTAACTTCGATTTCGATTCCTCAATGTAGTAAGTTCGCTCGGACCACTGTGATATGTATAGGCCGATTATGCTTAAGGCTCGTGAAAATAGTTAAGCTCGTTTGAATACCTACAAAAAAAAAAAGGTGCCGTGGTACTACTATTCTTAGTTTTAGTCTTTCTGCTAACCATTCTTGATTAATTTCTCTTGGTTTATCTTCCTACACGTCTTTTTAATTAAGTCTCACAAAAAATAAAATAAAAGTAAAAAAATGAAAAAAAAAAAAAACTCTCTTAACGAATCACTTTCTGTCATTACAATTTAATCTCAACCTAACTTATTCTTCAATCAAGGCTTGGATTGTGGTTACAAATGTTGTTGATAAGAATAAGGTCGCATTAGGCACCTCACCATTTTTGTAAGGAAAGCTAGTAAAAAAAAAAAAAAAATTCATTTTTTTTTTGTACCCTTTAATGAAATTATACATTTGCCCCCACAAAAGATTGATTTCCTCCCTAGTATCTTACAAATTTGCGCTTTACTTTCGTCGAAGAACAAGTTCACAACCCTCCCTCGTCGCTCGACTCACCCTCCTCACTGGTTCGCCCACCCTCCCTCACCGATGTATCTTGCAAATGTGCACCCTAGTTAATTTCACCCATTCAACAGCTTTAAAGGCGTTTTTAGATTGAAATGACACAAAAAAATATGGTTTTATGAGGATGTCGGTCTCACAGGGTCGAGATCATAGTGTATGTTTCATTTGATGCCCATCGAATCGTTAATCGGGGTAACTTGGGGCATTCAATCAAAAAATATGAGTGCACTAAAAAAATTTTAAGTGCGCCCTCAAAACTCGCTTGCCCTACATTAATGATGGAGTGCCTATACCGTGACCCTAAGAATATTTGTATATGAAGTTACAAATTGATTGTCTAGCTAGTTTATACATAAAACGATTAAACTATAAGTTAATTTTCAATTAATCAATCTATGACATCGTTGACTATATAATTACATTATATAGTCGATTTTTTTTTAAAAAAGTATATTATATAGTTAGAATCTCAGGCACATTAATTAATGTGCAAAGCAGCCAACATGTACATCAATTTCCATTTAGGATTTAACAGCTGCATTTGACCAGACTAGACTTGGAATTTTTGGCAGAAAAAAAATCCAATCAAAAGAAAGTTGTTTGCTTTAATTAATTAATTAATCCCAATTAGCTTTTAATAAAACCACTTTATTGAGCTTGATGACTTCACCAAAAGAAGAAGCTTGATCAAAGCATATATAAAAATGTGATTTGGTCTTGAAGATAAGAAGATCTGCCTAACCTTCACTCAAGTCCATTCAATTCAACCAGCTATGATCTTTTGATCTTTTATTATTTTACTCCCAAATCCTGATCAAATCATTGAGCCATCTAATTAATTGATTATATGACGATGGATATTTTATAGATCATGCAATATGCACTGCTGTTTCAAAACAAAAAAAAATATTAATTTCTAAAATAGAAAGAATCTATATATAAGTACCGCGACATTGACCCTACCTTAGTCACCTTCAACTTACAAGCGTGGAGTTTTACTTCAAAAAGACTGAATACTATTTGGAAGAGATAACAACTTAAATACTCTTTTATTAAGTCACACTCAACCGATGTGAGACTGAATTTTGGTCCACACGTCTCAACAACAAGTCACATTAATTTGAAGGCATTAAAATGGACATTTCAGTTGAAACTTAATTGAGATAGTGAACTACTCCATCTATGTACAATGCAACCCCAACTATATAATTTCTATACAATTAAAGCTGGTATAAAGGCTTGAGCCACATCTCCTTTTCACCCAAAGCAATGAATCAAAGATAGTCATAGATGCTCGTTTTGAACGTGTTTACGTACATCGAGGTTTGCTCGGATGACATGAGGTATGGGTTATAGTTGTAGATATTCTAGATGCATTTCATTTCACAAAAAAACTTTAAAACCTCACACCTATGAGTTATGCCTAGATCGGATCATGGGCTCGAGTATCCGCATGCCCGTGAACAAATAACTGGGCTTGGATAGACATTTTCAAAAAAGTCCGAGTCAGGCCCGAACCCATTTAGGCCCGTTTTAAATTGGGACTGGGTTGAGCCACTTTAAAAAGCTCAAACCCAACCTGGGCCCAACTCGAGCCCATTTAGGTCCGCTTTAAATAGGGTTGGGCTTGAGCTACCTTAAAAAGCTCAAATCTGGCCCGGGCCCGACCCGAATACAATAGTTAGTAAATAATATATTTTAAAATAATTAGTGGTTGAGGTGGGATTTGATCATGCGACCCAATGCTCACATTAGTAGATACTTAACATTTGAGCAACTTCTCTTTTTTTGCATAATATTTGAATATATAATATGTACATAGAAACACTCATGGTATCGAAAAAAGTTCATAAAAATTTAAATAAATAAATAAATAATTTATTTTTTATGTTTTTAATATTAAAATATTTATATATAGACTTGATGAGTCAGGCTTGATGAGTCGAGCTTGAGCTTTGTATTTTTATATGGATTGAGCTTTGGCCTATGTATAGGCCTGCATGTATATAATGGGTTGGGCTTGGGTTAATGTTCTTAAACTCGACCCAAGCTCGGCTCAAGTCTGGCCCATGGAACAAAACTCAGATACCAGTATAGAAGGGAATAAAGTTAATCATTTTACCCTCATAAAATAATTTTCATTAACATGTGTGATCCCAATGACAACCCGATCAGCCATATTCTGTGGTGGTGTGTCCCTAAGTGGAAGAAATGTCATACTGCCTTATGGTGATAGAGACACTACTATGACATTGTATGTTGTAGCAATCATGAGACCCATTTTAGGCACACACATCCACTATGCCCTCTTCTTTATTGTGTCGAAATCTCTCGAGACTTCACATTTCCATCCATCATTTGTACCACCACCTCTCGTTTTTCCTGTTGTAATCGGCCTGCGTATGAGTGACCCTCCATATGAGAGCCTATGTCGTGGTTATGATGCCCACATACCACTGTCACATGCCATAACCGATTTTCGTGTTCGTTGATATTTATTGCAAATGGACAACCACATTTTTTGGTCCTACATTTGGGCCTTGTTGTCCCCTTCAAAACCTCCATTTGTTTATCAAACATAATTCTTTCCTTCACAATGTTCGCATCTCTACTAGCATTCAATTTTTCAACTCTTTAGATATCACCTCTATAACTACCCGACCTCTCGCACCCCATCTTCACCATCCCACGACGATGACCATCACCCCTGAATTAGACCATTTCGTGATAATAATGAATCCTTTATCATATCCCTGACTTTGAACTCATTTAACCGACCCAACCATACTTCTAGATTTCATGTCTGTTGTGAAGTCGTTGGTTTAGTCAAAATAGGCAGTATAATCCAAATTTCTCTGTCAAATAGTAAATCACTATACTAAATTATATGTTCAAACAAGGAAAACAACAAAATTCCAAAAATACCACAATTTACATTGATCGGTTACATCCGACCGAATAAAGTCCATCTGTTCGGTTGTACATGAAAAAAAAACTAGCACGCTCGGTTGGTATAGACTGAGTATTATCTTTTTGATCGGTTGACACATATCGAACCAATCTTTCCAAACTCTTCTATTATCGTTCGACAAGTACCTGACCGAACAGATGGCCTTTACTCGGCCCTGCGTGGCAGAACAAAAGGTGAAAACTAGGTTTCAAAATTTCAAAAATCCGGGTAATCACTCAATAATTACCTCTCCTCAATGTTTGAAATCCACTTCTCCTCCACGTCCAGCCTCCATTACTTATGGTAAATCACCAGCACCAACGCAAACAAATAAATCCCTATTAAAATACAAAAATTTGTTCAAACACTATCAACTCTATTACAAAAACGACCTAAAACACCATATACCAACATCAACCATGACGAGGAAGACTTACAATACTCTGATATCTCAACATTTGGTTCGCCAGTCGTCCTCGCCGGTTGTCGCAGGGGGACGTCGAAGTCAAGGTTCGATCAATGTGAGGTGCACAACGATGGCAGGAAAATGGCGGGAAAGGTATTGTAAGATTGGTGAGGGTAAGGAAGTCATTTCATTTAGGGTATATTGCAAATACAATAAAAAAATTCAATGGTTTGCACATAGTAAAATGTGGTTTGCACATAGCCGTATGAAAAACAAAATCTAATTTAATTCAGCTTACTATATATATATATATATATATATATATATATATATATATATATATTGATAGGACGAACTACTTATCAGATTTACTTATCTCTTATCTTTTTTTTTTCTTGAGAGGACCAACTGCATATTTTAGCGTATATATTATATCTATCAAATATATATAGGAGAACAAAGTTATAGAACTTTTTGTCAAAAAAAAAATAATAATTTAGTGCATCTTACATAAAGTTAGTTCTATTCTATTTTGTTCTCGGTCAATTTAGTTTCGTATTTTATGGGAGACTTGATCAATTCTAAAAGTTGTGGCAGTAAATTCGGGAAGAGTTTGTTTTGAGTAGTTGTAGTTTTTTAGGGACAGTTAGTTAGTATTGCTAGCTTATAAATTGGCTATGTTATGCTGTATTTTTTAGTTGAGTTCAGAAGCAAATAAATCTTTCTCCAATTTTTTATTACTGCTATTTCTTATTCCATATTGCGGCAGTCATCTTTTATTTGTTTCATGGCATCAAAGCCATGTTGAAGCTCTTTTATTGCTCTTTCTTTCTTCTTGTCTATCGAGCTTGTGTCTTGTTGGAGAATATTGAAATTTGTGTAAAAGATGGAGCTTGCAAAAGGGGGAAACAACTCAAACTCACACTATGGTGTGGAGAAGCTTTTAGGTACAAACTACAAGCACTGGAGAATGTGTATGGAGGCATATCTTCAAGGTCAAGATATATGAGATTTAGTTTCAGGAGCTGAAGTTGAGATTCCTACAGACATTCTAGAAAATTCTGAACCACACAAGAAATTAATGGAAGATCAAGTGTGGCAAAGCTCTCTTTGCTTTAAGAACTTCAATTAGCAAAGAATTCATCGACCATGTTCGGGATATCAGCTCACCAAAAGAAGTGTGGGAGACACTTGAGAGGCTATTTTCCAAAAAGAATATAACAAGGTTGCAATTCCTGAAAAATGAGTTGGCATCTTCAACACAAGGAGGTATGTCTATTTCTGAATATTTCTTACGAGTTAAAAGCATTTGTGTTGAAATTTCAGAACTAGATGCGGATGAGAAGATCAGTTAAGCCAGGCTACGACGATTTCTCATTCGAGGGTTGAAGAATGAGTACACTCCATTCGTCACCTCCATTCAAGGATGGGCAAATCAACCTTCAGTTGAAGAATTGGAGAGCTTGTTTTCCAATCAAGAAGCTTTGGCAAAGCAAATGTCAAAAAATCTTGACACGGAGGTAGTTCTCTTCTCCAAGGGTTCGCACAATAAGAAATACTCACCAAAGAACAACAAGAAAGGTCAAAGAGTGGAAAAGTTGCTGACAATTCACAAAATCAGAACATTATCGAGTGCTACAGATGTGGAAAAATTGGGCACGTCAAGAAAAATTGTAGAGTGAAGCTCTCCAAAGGAAATGTTGCTAGTGAAAAAGTAGATGGGGACAAGCTGAAATGGGAGCAGTGTTTCACTATTGAAGTTATTGATGGGGAAACACCGTTGCAGCTGAATCGACGCAAGTTCAAACATCTTTTGATCAAGAAATCTGCAAAGATGAAGGGATCATTGATTCTGGCTGCTCTCATCATGTAACCGAAAATGATTCACTACTTTCTGAGGTGCGTCAACACAAAGGAGACCATGTCATTATTACAGCTGATAATTCAGCTTATTCGTTAGAAAATGAAGGAGTGTGAAGATTGGCGTTCTTGACAACAATGCAGTCCAACTTAATGACGTCTTTCATGTCCCAGGTTTGCAAATAAACTTAATTTCAGTTTCTCAAATTACAGATGCTGGAAAATATGATTTGTTCTTACCTCTGGTGAGAGGAAAGGTTCCTTGTTTGTTATGTCAGCAGGATAAGCCTATGTGAAGAAAACAAGTCAAACTGAGAGTGCGGCAGTTTGGCATGATCGGTTGGGTCATCTAGGCTATCAACTATTGCAGTAAATGTCCGTGAAGATGTAATTTGTCAAGGATGTCAATTTGGCAAATCATATCGTCTTCCTTTCATGAATTCTTCAAATCGCAGGTCTACCATGTTTGAGTTAGTCCATACAGATTTGATGGGTTCAATAAAAACATCAAGTTATAGTGGATATCACTATGTTATGGTGTTGGTAGATGACTTTTCAAGGTACAATTGGGTGAAAATCTTAAAAGAAAAGAGTGAAGCATTATCAGAGTTTGTTGATTTCAAGGATGCTGTAGAGAAGGAATTCGGGAAGAAACTTAAATGCTTGCAAAGTGACAATGGAGGAGAATACATGTCACATGATTTCTTCCACTAGAGTAGCAAAAATGGCATTACACAACAAATGACTTGTCAAAGTACTCCTCAACAAAATGGCTTTTCAGAAAGGAAGTTAGCTCATCTTGTTTCGATGAGTTTATCATGGTTGCATGATAAAGGTCTCTCTCGAGAACTATGGGCTGAGGTTGTTCTATGTGCATGCTATGTCATAAATCGCTTACCTCCCTGGCCAGGTAAAGAGAAGTCTCATTTTGAGTTTCTATATGATAAAAAGCCAAATGTAAATTACTTTCGAGTTTTTGGTTCAACTTGTTATGTTTATATTCCAAAATCTAACCGAACTAAGCTTGATCCAAAAGCAAATAAGTGTATTTTTGTTGGCTATGATACTTGAGAAAAGGATGGAGGTGTATGGATCTTGAAACAAAGAAGTATATCACTTCTAGATATGTGGTGTTCGATGAAGTGTCCTCTTACACTATAAAGACTACTTCAATTCAAAAAGCTATTCTTGAAGGGGATCAAGAACATTTGGAGATGCATTCAGAAAATAGCATGGAGGCATCACAAAATGATGAAGGATCAACTTCAAGCACCTCAGTTGGTGTTGAACAACAATCTCTGTGGAAGTCCACAAAGGAGAAAATACCACCAAGTTATCTTCAAGATTATGAAGTGCAGCTGAATCATTGTACTACTCTGTCGTGCTTCTTTATTGGAGCAATAGGCGAAGAGCCTACAAGCTATGATGAAGTTAAAGACCATTCAGCATGGGAAGCTGCCATGCAAGAAGAAATTGAGGCTTTGCACAAAAATCAGACATGTGAATTGGTTCCAAAACCAGAAAATTGTAAGCTATTACTTGCAAATGGGTTTACCGATTGAAGAAAAAATCAGATAGAACTGTTGATAAATGTAAAGCAAGACTTGTTGCTCGCGGTTTTCCTCAAAGCTACGAGTTGGATTATGAGGAGACATTCAATCTAGTTGCGAAAATGGTAACATTACGATCTATTTTTTCTCTTGCAGCTCATAAGAATTGGAAATTGTGTCAGCTTGATGTAAATAATGCATTTCTTTACGGGGAGTTGGATCGTGAAGTATTCATGGAGCAACCTCAAGGTTAAGTCTCCAAGCAATTTCCTCACCATGATTGTATGCTAAATAAGGTGCTATACGGACTCAAACAAGCACCACGTGCTTGGTACAGTAAAGTTGCTCAATACTTCATCTTTTGTGGCTTCAAAATATCAGATGCAGATTCTAGTTTGTTCATCAAACAAAATTCACATATGCATTTGCTAGTTCTGTTATATGTGGATGATATGATAATAACTTGAGATAATGAAGTTGAGATCTCAATGCTGAAAAATGAACTTTCTATTCGTTTTGAGATGAAAAACATGGGGGAAATTGGTTGTTTTCTTGGACTAGAAGTTGAGAAACCAAATCAAGGTTATTTTATTTCTCAAAAACAATATGGAAAAGAGCTTTTGCATCGTTTTGGCATGGGGGAGTCAAATGAAAAAACAACTCCAAATGAACCACATCTCAAGCTGATGAAAGATGAAGGAACGTTACTGCGGGATGCTACAAAATTTTGACAACTTGTTGGTAGTTTAATTTATTTAACTATCACAAGACCAAAAATTTCTTATTCTATTGGTGTAGTCTCACAATTCATGCAATGTCCAAGGAGTACTCACCAAGATGCTGCAAAGAGAATTATGTGATATGTAAAAATTGATTATGGTTTATTGTATGAAAAATGTGATAATTTTCTGCTAAAGGGTTTTACTGATGCTGATTGGGCAGGAGATGCAAATGATAGACATTCAACTTTAGGTTATTGTTTTAACACTGGTTCAGCTGTGATATCCTGGTGTAGCAAGAAGCAAAATGTAGTTTCTCTGTCCAACACTGAAGCATAAAATGCGGCAGCAACTATGGTTGCTCAAGAATGCATATGGTTGAGAAGTTTGATGGGAGATATGTTGTGCAAAGTTGAGTATGTTGTACCAATCAATTGTGATAATGAAAGTACTGTTAAACTTGCTTCCAATCCTATTTTTCATGCTCCAACGAAGCATATAGAAGTTCGGCATCACTACATTCGAGAGAAGGTACTGAGTAAAGAAATTGAGCTGCAAGGGATCTCTACAAATAACCAAGTGGCAGACATTTTCACAAAAGCATTGGGAAAGACTAAGTTTGAAGAGTTTAGAGCTGCACTTTGGGTTGTTAATTGTAAGCATGCACTAAGGGGGAGTGTCAAAAAAAAAAAAAAACTAAGTGCATCTTACGTAAAGTTAGTTCTATTCTCTTTTGTTCTCAGTCAATTCGGTTTCGTATTTTATGGGAGACTTGATCAATTCTAAAAGTTGTGGCAGTAAATTCAAAAAGAGTTTGTTTTGAGTAGTTGCAGTTTTTTTAGGGACAGTTAGTTAGTATTGCTAGCTTATAAATTGGCTATGTTATGTTGTATTTTTTAGTTGAGTTCAGAAGCAAATAAATCTTTCTTCAATTTCTTATTACTGCTATTTCTTATTCCATATTGTAACAGTCATCTTTTATTTGTTTCACTTTTAGCGTATAGCTTTAGTCTTTGAATTTTTATTTTTTTTTCAATTAAGCTTTGTAATTAGTCTTAGATGCTAAGAGTCTATCATCCATGAAAAACAAAATCTAATTTAATTTCATGTATTCTTTTAACATAAAATATTTGTTAACCATACAGTTGCAGTGAAAAAGTTGTCACAAATTGATGCTCCAAATCAATCAATCGAGTTTGATCCATGTGCATAATTAATTTGCGTTGTTTTGTTTTGTTTTGTTTTGTCTTGTCTTGTTTTAGACCAAATCAATTTTACTTCTTCGTTGATCTCTTCATCTTTAAGACTAGCTAATCTTGTAAAGAAAGATAATTAATGTTATTGTTTAAACAGGTCCAGGATTTTAGTAGTACTTGTGTGGATTAATTGATTTCTTTTGGTCTTCTATATTGCCTCTCTTTAACTAAATTGGTCTAAATTAATTTGATGTGGTTTAATTGTGTACCTCGACGGCATGTCGATGTATGTACGTACTGAATAAACGGATAGCTAGTTTACATGTTGAGAAGCTACCTAATTTATAAATCTTCCTAAATAAACCCCTACTGAATGTTTTGAGTTATGGGATGCGTAAGCTCGCATCTCTAGGTAAATACGGATGGCAGATGTGGCTATCCATCGATCCACTACAAGAATAAACTGATTTAGCAACATATTGATCTGTTGCTAATTTCCTACTTTATTATCGCTAAACCAAATTGCAACAAATTTGTGACAGATCATGTTTGTCGTTGAACTCTTTGTCGCAATCGCAAAGTAGCGATAGACACTGATCTGTCACAAATATGCGACAAACTATCAGTCTCAATTCTGTTGCAAAACTTTACAACAAAATAGCGACAAACAACCGTCTACCCCAAATCGTGACATATAGTTGATATGTCACAAATTTGCAACGGACTATCTGTCGCAAACATTATGCAACAAATTAGCAACAAAAAAAACCTATCGCTAATATTTTAATAATTGTTTTTTAAAAAAGAAAACGTAAAAGCAATATAAAGTAAAGAGAAAAAGAACAATATACATTAAAAAGTGAAAGAAATAAGAAGTAAAGAAATTAAACGTTAAAAAAAATAACAAATGTTTTTATATATAAAAAAAAAATGCTTACATGCATATCAAAATTTCAAAAAAATAAGATAGAAGATCTTTGCATGGCACTACCCAATACATGTGTAAATGTACAAAAGAATTGGCCTAGCATTTCCAGAATCTCTACCATAAAAAAACAGCCCTTCAAAAACTGATGCCTACTGTCACACCCCCAATAGCGAGACCCGAATAGGCTGGGCTGGGCAGGGCAGCCGGTAACCTAGCAAATGACCGAGTTCCGGAGGACTCGGGTGGTTCCATGGAGGTTAGATGTCGGATCTTGGACTTCGGAGGGTTGCGGCATGGCCCTGCAAAGGATGCGCGCGTGTAGTTGGGAAACCGCATGTGGCGCGCGATGGGCACGCGCGGATGGACGCGCGCGCTGGGGCGAGCGCGCGTGGACGCATGGACGAGCGCGCGTGGGCGCGCGCGCAAGGACGGGCGCAAGGCGTGATTTTCCTTGGCACGGCGCCTTGGCACGCCTTGGCACATCCGGGCGCAAGGCACGGCGGACTTAGGTACGCGCCTTGGCATGAGGCACGGGCGGACTTAGGTACGCGCTTGGCGCGAGGCATGAAACACGGCGGACTTAGGTACACGCTTGGCACGGCGCCTTGGCACGCCTTGGATATACCTTGGCACGTCTTGGCACGAGCGCGGGCACGGGCAAGACTTGGCGGAGTAAGTATGCACGTGCTTGGCACATGGAAAGTGTTGACAAACCTTGACTTGGGCGTTGACCCAGTCAAAGTACGCTTGGTCGAAAAATTGATGTTTCCTATTGGAGCCGAGCAAACGGCTTAACATCTACCGTAAGGAGAGGTGTGCTCTCTCCTTGGGGTGGCATGGGCGGACTAGCGGGGACCTCGAGCATGCCTTGGGCGCAATGCCAAGGCACGACCCATGGACGGACCATGGCGTCGACCACCCTTCGAGCCGGTGGGACTCATCTGAGCCCCGGCTAGCACGCGCGTGGCACGGGCACGGACAGCACGTTGAAGCAAGCTCTGTCCCCGTAGAGAACATGGCCACGTCCTCTTGTGGAGTGGCTAGACCAAGTCAAGACGGTTTCAAGGCGGTTGTGTAACTACCTTGGTCATGGGTGGAGCCATGACCAAGCCACGACCGAGTAGTCCCGAGTACCGGGAGCCTAGGCGAGAAACTAGGCACCACGAGCGGTCCCTGTCCCAAATTCAAGGTAAACCAAGGCTTGGGCGGACTGTGGTCTTGGGCGGCAGGTGGTTAGGTAACTACCCGGATCATGGGCGAAAGCATGATCAATCACGTTCCAGTAGCTTCAGGCACGAAGAGCAACTGCCCCTTGACTAGGAGGTCAGGGCGGTTATGGAGCGAGGTGGCAACAAGAGGAGCGAGGCAGTTCGGTAACTGCCTTGACCACGAGGAGTGGTGTTTTACCCAGTCTAGACGGTTTTTATAACTGCCATCTGGTTGAGCTATAAAACCAGAGGCAGGGATGCTTGGAGTGGCATCCAGGGATCAAGCTAGTGATCCGAGAGAGAGGCAATTGAGGGCGAAAATGCATAGGGGTGCATGAGTAGATAGATGCCTTGAGTTCCACAGTTGTATTCCCAATTCGTGAGCTAATAAAACATTCCCTTGTTGTCCATTGCATTGGTTGTTAGTGCTTGCTGTGTTATTCTTCCGCATTGTGTATTGGTTGTGCTGAACTAGGGCGGTCCCTAGGCACCACAGGGTTGGGTTGAGAGCGAAAAATTCCTAGTGAAAAACCCCTCTTTCCTCGGCCCCGTGACACCTACCATGTATATCAACTACTCCCATATTATTTCCATCAAGGGTTGTACCAACATCGAAAACCGCCTTGTTTGCTTTAGTACAAAAGATTAAAATGAGTCTAAGTGTTCACAATCATCATTAAGCCCCTTCTTCTTTGATGAAATCCAAAATGACCCTCAAGAGAAACAAGAGCAGGGAGAAAATGTTCACATAATAATTAGACCAATCACCATACATGCACTTATTATAGTTTCATGGAGGACAATGTTCACGGGTAGGCTGAACATACAAAAACACACACACATGTACATATATACGAATGCAGGGCATGAAATGATTGAATTGAAGGAAAGGAGGTAGGGACCAATTGAATGGGTATCCTGAAGTTATTCGCTAATCTGTCGCAGATTTCAGTAACAAATTAGCGACAACCCCTTGAATCTGTGACAGATTTGTGACTAACAGTTGTCTCTCGTTAAAGTTTTGTCATATTTGTTGCTAGTTTGTTGATTTTTAGTCAAACGGTTAAATCTTGTTATTTTTGATTGATTTGTTGATATATATGTTTTGTTGCTATTCCATCATATTCTTGCAGTGATTTGTATATTTGTCAAGCTAAGATATCCTTCATTAATTGTGTGCCTTTTGTTTCTGTAATTATTATTGTCAATAGAAATCTATTTGAGCTTGGGATAATGCCTAACTTAACTTGGTTGATTTTGACGTGCATGATTTTGAAACTAACTTTTTTCCTTTTCTCTAATGTTAACTTTTCGTGTATGTGTTCACTGTTCAGTGTGTATGTGATATATAGATATAGATATTGATCATGCTAAACCAAGGACACTCACCTTAGCATTATCCTTATAGATATAATCTTCTTTTTTTTTGATAAATCGAATCTATTTGAATTTGGTTTTACTTATCTTTTAGGGTGGCTTTTTTTCTAGACTTCTATATATATCTACTGCTATAATAAAAGAGTGCATGTGGACCGTGATGAAATACCTAATTTACTTTTTTTAGTCAAGCGATATTTTATTTGGCATCCTTCTCTTATGATCGAAAACTTACATACGTCAGTCACACGGTTTCTTATTCGACCATGATGAATGGTTAATATACCGTTCTTTCAACTGTCTTTTTTTTAGTGAATCGTCCAAGTCTATACTCTTAAGTCAATTTGCATTCTCTTTCTCCTCTCATTCTGATAGCACTTGGATTTATCTTATTCTCCATCAATCCAAGTTCTCCTCTTTAAGAAAATCTAGATTGGGATAATGAGTTTTGTCTTTTTTTTGGCATATGATTGATATGCATTCAACTTCAACAAGTATTTGTTTATTTAGCTAATCTTTGTATGTATATATACATATATTAGTATTAATACAAATCAATCCCATCTTTTTAATTTTATATTCATATCTCTTGATTCAAATTCATTGTTAACCAACCATCAGTAACTCAAATCAAAACAATGCACTTTTATTATTTAATTGATTTATATTACATATCATCTTCGGTTTAATTATTTAACGAGTAATGAAAGTGAAAACCACTTTTTTTCGCAATGATTTTGGTTTGTTGGCTAAAAAACAACAGAACCAAAATCTATTGCTAACTTCAATCTGCGACGAAGAGTTTAATGAGTCTTGGAGTGCTTAGCAACAAATCTGTACCAATTCAGCAACAGATTAGTTTGTTGTTGTTTACTTTTTTCTTGTAGTGTGGATCCAATCCAATTAAGTCAATCCATAATTAAATCCAATTATTGCATATTGAAAAGTCACAATCCAATCCAGTCTATTTATTTTGCTAATCCGATTTGATCCAATTTATTAAATGAGCACCGAACAAGATCAAGTTATGTGGATTGAAAATTATAAAATTAATATTAATAAAACTATGAAATTAGTATTTTAAATTAAAGATTATGCAAATATTTATAAGTAAAAAAAAATTATGGTTGATAAACTATCTCTGGTTAGATAGATAAGGTATCACTTCTTAAAAGGTAATTTATGAAGGGCATTGGTTCAACTCTTTTTAAAGTAAAAAAAAATATATAGTTAGTAAGAAAAATGTTAATAAATATTTTTTTTTTTAATTTAGTTTGTGTAATGTGAGTTATGAAAATTAGTATATATATATATATAATTTTACGATCAAACCCAATAAAAACTATCTTTTGTTTAAATTAAGAATACTTCAGCTGTTTCTTTTACATTTCACAAGTTCAAACAGATAACGTAGCATATACACATATATGATTGATGAGAAAACAAATTGAAAGGATTCCTCTAATCTTTTTACCCTAATAATAATAATATATCCTCTACACAAGGAGTTTTTGCTTGATTAGTATAATTAGGAAAAAAATTTATCAATCAAACACATCTACAAAACTTTTTCCCTAACTAACACATTTTTGACCACATCAGCGCCACCTCACCCAGTGAAGTGGGACAAAATGGCCCTGATGGCAAAACGTGACCTGAGGTCACGTTTTGCACAAAAGCACAAAACGTGATACCAGGTCACGTTTTGGGTGGGGGAGAGAGACGGGGAGTTGTGCGGGGGTGGGTGAGGGAGAGCACCCAAAACGTGACTTGGTATCACGTTTTGTGCTTTTGTGCAAAACGTGACCTCAAGTCACGTTTTGCCATCAGAGCCATTTTGTCCCACCTCACTGGATGAGGTGGCGCTGATGTGGTTAAAAATGTGTTAGTTAGGGAAAAAGTTTTGTAGATGTGTTTGGTTGATAATTTTTTTTTTTAATTATGCTAATCAAGCAAAAACTCCCTCTACACAAACAATATATATATAGAGGGCTGAGCTAACATTTCAAATTTCCATAAGCTAAATCAAGGGTACTTTAATCTTATTGTTTAATAATACATTATTAAAACTTGTCAAATCTTAAATTAAAATATAACTTAATATTAATAATGAAAAAATAACGATTAATAATTGACTAAATATTATAAAACAAAGAACTTCACTAAAATTACAAATCATTATGTTGGATATAAATTACATATTAAATAAATTTTAACATTGTAAAGTATAAAAATATTTTTAGATGTTATAAAAATATCTTTTAATTTAGTGTTTGAGGGGTGGGCTAGCCTACATATTTTTATTTTTATTTATTTATTTATTTTTATTTTTTATTTATTTTTTACAATTCTACCATCTATATCAAAAGCATAAAAAACAATGTACAACAATGAAAAGGTGTCATAAAAGTTTGCATATAGCTCAAAGTTCAAGGACAAAAAAATATGTTTTGACTTTAATTTTTTAGCCTATAATAGCCTTAGGCTCATCCCATATAGAATGTATGACAGTTCAACGAAAAACAGTCTCTTAGACTCTCTTGGACTTCCATTTCACATTACAGCTGATCAACGTGGTTAAGTACAGCGAATGCTAACAACTGATCAAATGCGTTGATGACGAAGCCCAAAGGTGAGGGCCCGTGTGAAAGAATGATTGTGAGATGTAATTGACCTCGTCTAGTCTGAGTCTTGTTGTTGAATTCTTAATGTTGATGGCTAGTTTGCCAAGGACTGTTCCATCCTCAAAATAGGCGCTGATATAGGGTTAGGACTTGGGGGAATGATAACCGCATGTTACATTGGCGACTCTATAAAATATATTGACTCATATATGTCGTTTATAATCATTTCCTTACAATGAAATTTGATTAATAAGAAAAGTTGCTCTCATTGTAAGTTGCTCAATTGTACTCATGGCTTCATATTGACTTGTATATGGAGGCATTAGCCAAAACACAAGTACATTACTTATGCGTTTAAATATTAATTATGTGGGCGACTACATCAACCTTCTATTTTATCTAATAATAAGGGGTAAAATAGATAAAATGTACAAAAGCTCTATCTTTAAAATTTCAAATACGACTTATATTTTTTGATTATGAGTTTATGAAGAATGACTTATATTATTGATTGGAGGGAATATTTATTAATTTTAATTATTTTCTTATTAAAAAGACACTGAGTTTTAGTGTGAAATTAGTTAAAAGAACCATATATACGAGCAAGTGAGATTTTATGAGAACCTTTTACAGCTGAAAAGTTTACCGTATATTCTTTTCACTGAGACGGTCAAATTGAGTTATTACTGCCAAACTTATTTCAGTGAATTTGAGTGTGAACGAAATTTGGTTGTAGATGCACATTACCATGTAATCCTTTGCCATACAGTGCAACAAGAACAACTTTCAAGAGGGTTGTGGTGAGACGACATGAGTCCATCTCGATCTATTTGGTGAGATGTTTTTCGGTTTTGAGTGTTAAGAATGAAAATAATTTAAAATTATTTATTGGACGCGCCAACGCCTTTGAAGTCCTACATTCTTTGAGTGTGGAAGTTAGTTAGGGTTTAGCTTTGCCTCGAATTCCTTGAAAATATTATTGAGTAGACTACATGGATCAATTTTTTCACTAATCGCAAATTAGTTTGATTTGGTTACATAGAGTCATAGATCTTGTTTCACTAGTCACAAATTAGCTTGAAGTGGCATCATGGGTTGAGCCTCAATGTACTTAAAAGGAAAAATACCACTAAAACATAGTAAGAGTGAAGTGTTACAAGGTCACATCGAGATTATAGGAGGACGTATGTCCCCTTAATATAATTGGTGTGATGGTAATGTCATAGAGATGTGTCTTGATGTTCAAATAGTTCATATATCAGAATTCTACATCCAACTCCAAATATATTAATTTATCTTGGGACACTCGGTTGGGGCGCCTGATTGGCTCTCGTAGAAATAGTCGATGAGGGGCACCAATTGGACCTTCCATAGCCCACAAAAGAAAGGAAATCATTATAAAAGCCCAGCCCACGGCCCACGGAGAGACAATTGGGCCCAAATTTTAAGCGAATTCTACGCTCCTCTCACGCGCTCTGTTCGAAAACTTGTCTTCATGTCCAAAAAATCCGATCCGAAAAACCGCATTTCGATCCATGTAAGCGAAATCTGAGATCGACCCACTTACCAAAATCGGACCAATTTCAATGGGTCTTCCCCGATTTTGCTTTCCTTGTCCGGTTCGATTCAATTTCTACATCTCTGCTGTCGTTATCACTCTCGTCAATCACAGAGAATAAAGACTCTCTCTGTGTTGTGTTGTTCAAGAAACTCACGAGATTCTCACCGATAGGCCGATCCACTCGCGGGCCCCATCAACGCAAACGCAAGGTCCGTTAAATTCAATCTCGTGTCGTTCTTGAATTTTGTTTGTTTGATTGAAAAAATGGGCGAAAACGAAATCACCGAAATCGCTGAAATGGTGTTCAGTGTAGGAGAAGAGGAAGTGAAGGAGAGGAAGCTCGGAGAGTTCTTGAGAGACGAAGAAGAAGAAGAAGAAGAAGAGGAGGAGATGGAGATTGAAGTGAGGAGGACCAGTAGATCAAGAACGTGGAGGAATCTCAAGGAAATACTGGCCTCTCGATCGATCGGCTGCTGTGGCGCCACGTGGAGGTTCAAATCAATCCCAGCCATAGCTTCAAGAGCAGAGGAAACTGAACAAGGGGAAGGACAAGTAGAAGAAGGAGATGTTGAGGTGGAGTCCGAGAGCTCAAGCGCCGCCGCCGCCTCCGCGGCGGAGGAGGGGCGGAGCCCGATGAACTTGGCGGCGGCGCTGGCGGAGGAGAGGAGGCTCCGGGCGGCGAGGGACGATGGTTATGTGGTGGGGCCAACTGGGGCGGCGGAGAGGGTGTCGCTGATGAGGTTGTTGGTGGAGGAAACGGCGGAGGGCGGCGGCGGTGGTGGCGGGGAGGGGAATGATCGGGTGTGCTGCGTGTGCATGGTGAGGAGTAAAGGCGCGGCTTTTATCCCGTGTGGTCATACGTTCTGTAGGGTGTGCTCTCGGGAGGTTTGGTTGAATCGAGGAGCGTGTGCGCTCTGCAACCGTCCGATCAACGAGATTCTTGACCTATATTAGCTAGCAAGCATAGCATCTTTCATTTGATTTTATTCTTCTATTCATTTGTTTGTTTTTTGTTGGGAAGTTTTTTGTATTTTGATTGCACCAATGTGATTGGAAATGTAATATCAAACTCATAGCCTTTCTACGGCCATTTACAGCAATCTAGCATTTTTAATTTTTTTTTTTTTTTTTTGGTAGTTCAAGGAATACCAACATACTACTTTGAGTTCGAGTTGTAATTAGTTTATATTATAAGTCGTTTAAGGTAAAGACACAAAAATTAAGACAACTCTAAGTACAAGTATAGTTTTTATATACGCTCTTTGACATTATATGAATGGAAGAATAATAATTATTTGAATTGTATAAATATATAATGGGTAAAAAAGATAATAATAAATACACTATCGAATTTCGAAAATGACTTATAATGTTGATCAAAATTTTTTTATTAAAAAGACTCATATTTTTTACCGAAAGAAGTAAGAGACAGGGAAGTTCAAATTTGAAACCACTACTTGATCAAACCTAGCACCTTTAATTTGATTCTTCAATTTTTTTTTGTCTAAGCTACTATGGATTTGAATTATTTCATTACTTTGAGTTGGCCTTGAATTGTTTGTGAGGAGCTTCCAACGTTAATATTTTTATTTTTAGATTTGAATTCGAGTCACTTTCGAACCATAGCCACTTCCAATTGTGCTTATGTTTTTGAAGTTTTTGTATGGCCCAATGTGATTCTTGTTTTCTACGGCTTGTCAAGAGAAGTCAGAATTAAAGCCCGGCCCGAGAATCTATGTTTAAGCCCAATGAGTTGCAATGAGTTGCATGAGTTGCATGACTTATGTCATGCCAATTTTGCCCCTGGACTGTTTCATTTAATGCTTTTGTGTAAAGCGTGGGTGACAGGTAATTTTTTGATTTATTGGATGAAGTAAGGACTGTAAATCCAAGTATGTGCAGTGATCCAGTGAATGTTGATTGGAGGTGACACCATGGCTGTGCAAAACAGCTTATGTTTTGTTCAGAGCGCGTGCATGTACAACACATTGCATGACTTAAGAGATTTGGATCGAGTCATGTGACCAACAACAATCCCTTTTAAAAACACAAAAAATAAATTAATTAATTGAAATCAATTACCCGATATTCCATCAGTTTTATATTATTTGTCACATCTATTTTTTTTTCTTGTGTTCACAATATGTATCACGAGCGTGTATTTATAATCTTTTTTTCAGTTTTATCCTTAATTTAAAATTATATACCCCTTATGATCTTTGTGAGACCAAAATAACCTTATTAACAAAATTAAGTGACTTTAAATATTAGTGTTTCATTCGTGGAAATAATCTTAAAAAAAATAAAATCAGGGTTCGCTTAGTAAATTTTGATCAAATAAGCTATTGTCATGTTTTATGGTCGGTTACCATTAAATAGTTATGCTACCTACTACTTCATATTTAAAAAATTAGTTTTGAGTTTAAGTATCCATCTAATTTGCAAAACAAGTTGAAAAATAAGTTGATGTCATCTCTAATTGTGTGACACACAAGTATGCCATCTCTAATTTATTTTCTTTATTTTATAATTTTTTTCCCACAAGATTCTAAAAACTTTTTTTTTTTTCTCTTTGTTATAATGAAATGCATTGTTATTTTGTTTTCTTATTTTGAAGATGTGGCCTTTCTAAAATTCGGGACATTTGACAATGCTTTAGTTGATGTGAATTTATCAAGAACTTGTTTCTTAATTGCATTCCTTTATATATAAGATTAAGAATAATTTTGTAGAGTTTTGATAAAAATTAAGATAGTACATTTGATTAAAAAAGTTTTAATGATTTGATTCGTCATAAACACGCGTCACGTGCAAAACATATGCTCAACTACTTGTGTCATTAATGCCAATTGAAGGTTACACATTAATTTTTAAAGCAAAAACTTATGAAAAATAGATTATTAATGATGGGTAATTTAGTCTTAATTTCTATTTTTTAAGACTTTTAATCATTACCTTAATTCTTGTGCATAAGTTCAAATGTGACAAATATTAATATGAAATGGAGGGAGTATTAAGAATTTAGGATAATATTTAATTCAGTTTTTTTTTTTGGTTATATCAGGTTTAATTCAGTTGACAGCACATAAATGCCACAATGTTTAATATTAGTTTAATTTATTTTATAAAGAGCGACAAATGTTTTATGCTTATAGGCTTTTTTCACCTCTATTCTATTTTGGGATGTGGATTTTATACAACATAAGAGAATCTCTATGTTATGCAATCTACATAGAGTTGGTAGGTTGCTTAAATTTGTGATAAATATCTTATAATGTCGTATAATGAAGAGGTTTCAACCCTATCAATGGAGGAGAAACTACATCAAGTAATATAAACTTGCAAGTAATTAAAGTAAATTATGTGCTAATAAGCAAAACAAAGGACCCTCTCTTAATTTAGAATTTACATGCGACAGATATTCCGATAAAACTTGGATCATTGTATATCCAATGTATATATCCAAAATATGTCAAAATATCAATGTCCTAAGTTATATTATCCTTCACAAATGAGACAAAGAATGACAGATTAAAAGGAATGGCAAGCAGGATAAGCTGGCGAAATCATCGGGAAATAAATTGAGATGAGCCACATTACCAACATGAGTGATTAATTAAGGTCACCTCACACAGTAGCTATTATGTCTCTTCCTTCATAAAACATAATTTGATCAAGGAATATGCATGATATGACGACAATTTGAATTCTCGTTTTAAGTCACACATTTACTTAGAAATCAGCCGTCTACATATATCAAAGACGTCGAACATGTATACACGCATATCTTGATGTGCATCGTTGGGCTTCCAGATATTATTTTCACTTTAGAGTGACATAGTTAAGACAAGTCTCCTTTGATCAATAATTAAGTCCTCTATTGGAGACAAAGTGTTAAATAGGGCCAAAAAGCTTTTGTGTAGAGCCATTTTTCTTAGGTAGGAAATCAATCAATGTTTTGCATCATTTTTTTTCTGCATGTGGAAGCCATTTCAGTTTTTTTTGTGAAGGAATCTCACTGGCAGTTGGCAAGGCCAGCGAATGACTCCACATGACTAAACAGTTTTGGAAGAAAATACAGAGGGCCTGCCAGAGCAAACACTAGTGTCGTATATGCCAATTATATGAACAAAGATGGATGAACACCTGCCAATCTCATTGTTTTGTATTTTCATTCTAATCAAAAGCACATATGTCCACTCCAAGCTTTTATATTTATATATATATATATATTATCCAGTTTCTTGAGTCCTTTTTTTTATATAGTTATGAATGTTCAAACTTCTTCCATCCCCTAATTAACTTTGGTTCGACTAATCTAATGATAATTTGTTAGGTGCTCCAATAACTAGAGAATGAGTCCATTTTATAATAAAGCGACTTCTTGTTTACCAAGAGTACAACAACGTTATATATGTTAGATCCATTTGGATAAAAAGAAAATGGTTTTGGAGATAAAAAAAAAAAATATGTCAAATAGGTAAATTTTATTACCACTCAAAAATTTTCCAAGATTGGCTTTTATAAATAATAGCTATATTCTCCTTAGTACTTTGCGAGTATATAAAGTTATGAATGTTCAGACTTCTTCCATCCCCTAATTAACTTTGGTTCGACTAATCTAATGATAATTTGTTAGTTGCTCCAATAACTCGAGAATGAGTCCATTTTATAATAAAGGGAGTTCTTGTTTACCAAGAGTAATGTATATAAAAAAGAGTAATTTGTTTATACTAGTTCAAACTAGTATAATTGTCGATCACTCATTCTCCTCTAAACATTTGAAATTCTAGCCTAAAGTACAAAATTCGCATTGATGTTTGTGCAAACACAAGGGATTCCTTAATATATTGTTGCAAATTAAACAAAACCAGGTCCATTGATCAATTAATAGATAATTTTATATTCTTAAGACTTAAGCTAGGTCAATGTAGAAGATAATAAAAGATTTATAAGACTTCATGAATGGTCATTGTTGAGTTATTTTATTCTCATTTTTGAATTCTCATTTTGCTGATTTTTCAGTCTTCATGAGGGTTGATTGGTTGAACTAATAAAACTCTTAGCTTCATGAAATGGTGAGACCATAATATATAATCACAGTCATGGTTCACACTCATCATGCCTGCTATTTATATGAGCTTCAAGGTTTAAACTTGGACTTCTAGTTTTTAACTTAGTTACAGGTATGAAATAAGACAGTCAATAGTTTGTGAGTTCTTTAGTTTTAAGTAAAATTTCTACTAAACACAACCTAACCTTCTAAATCTTCAAATCCTCTATTTTTTCAAAAGAAAACAAAAACAATGTTTTGATTCTTATACTAAGCCACCCTTTAAATTTCAGTCAGTCAGTCAGTCAGTCTGTTTGTCTAATACATATTAGGGTGCTTCTACCATGAGTATCTTTTGATGCCTATGACATGGGTACTTAATATTCAGTTTGTCAGTCTGTCAAATATATATATATATATAGAGGTTACTTAATATATATAACTTATTATATATTAAATTGTTATTTTAAAAATGAAACTTTTATGTTAAATATTCAGTCAATCTACCTATCTATATATATATATATGGTGTTTCTACCATAGGTATCTTTTGATATCTATGGCATCAAAAGATCAAGAGATAAATGATTGAAGTATTTAAAGCATTAACGTAGCCACTTTTGACTTTTTTTCTCTCTCCATAAATAAGTGACTTTCTTTCTCTCTCTTAAAAGAAATGCTAATATTGATACACTTAATTCACACAAAGACTTTCTCTCTCTTTTTTAAAAATTATTTTTTAAACAATTAAATGATATAAAAATAATGTGCAAAAATTACATTATGAACAACTATATTATATAATAATATATATTTTTTGGTACATATGATGATATTTTTAAAATTACTTAATTAAAAAAAATATTTAATATATGTAGTTATATATATGAATACTAATCTTTCTAACTATAGTGTATATATCTATATATGTACTCTATATTTATTTATTATTATTATACGTACTTTTTTTATTTTTGTCCCTAATCGAAATTTAATTTCTTAATGAATTTGTATCATTTAATTAACTTTATACTTAAATGTTTTTTCGACTTAACCTAATTTATTTATTATAGTTAAATAAATTTTAATTTGATTTTCTTAATTATTGTAAAAAATAATTAAATAATAGTTTAATAGACATATTTTAAATTCAACTAATTTAATACTAACACATTACAAAAAAAATCATGCAATAAACATCACAAATAATCTAAAAACTTATTATATTCAAATCACAAGAATGTATTTTATTTGTTATAAAAATAAAAAATAATAAATATCAACATACAAAATTTATTCGAACCTACATTTTAATCAATTTAACAAATTTTATTCACCTAAAATAAATAACATACAAATTTAATTTCCAAGAATTTTATTCCAACATAAAACACAAAATTACAACTTTTTTTATCAAACTATTACATTTTTTAATTTAACATGCATATATCTACAAAATTTATTCCAAATTTTCATTCTGATATAAAATACAAAAAACCTACATTTTTCACAGAAAAATACAAATTTCAACATAAAATACATATTTCCACAAAAAATATAAATTTTCATAAAAAAAATATTAGAAATCAACTTAAATAACAAAAAACATAAAATTAAAATTTTTTAAAAAAATTATACCTAAATCCCAAATCAAAACGAGATGGGAATGTGGTGGCTGCAACGAGGCAGCGGGGCGGTCGGTCGAGGCGGAGGCGGGGCCGGACAAGTTGGACGAGGTGCCAGATGACGGGTTCGCGTGGGGGTTTAGGGTTCCAGTGAGAGGGATAAGCACGGAGAGGGAGAGGGAGAACCAAAGACGAGCAGGGAAGGCTGGGTTGAGAGAGGAAGATGATCGAATGTGATGGCGGAAGTGAATCAAAAGAGGGAGAGAAAACGCTTTTTGATTTGGAACTCGACAAATAGCGACGATGAGGGTTCCCATTGCTATTCCCACACGTGGCCCACTTAAGCGGGGCCAACGTGGCCGAGCAGAACTAGGCTTTGGCGGGAGTTTTCCCGTCCAAAAATAGTAACGACGATTGTCGCTAACCCCGTCGCTATTCTGGTCAAAGGTCAGTGCAGCGATTGGGGCGGTCGCTGACCAATCGATATTCCCCGTCGCTAATGAAGACCTTTTTGTAATAATCGTGGGTTCAATTCCCGCTAAATTTTTATTTTTATTTAAAAAAAAACACGATTCAAATATCACTTTCTAGCTCCACATAATAAGTAAAAGTACCCTATATATAATGAGAATAAATAACGTACCCAGTAAATAGTATGCAAAAATAATTGTTAAATTAACCTATTAATTATTAATAAAATAAATTGATAAAATAATAATTTAATTTGATATAATATAAAAATAAGTATTTTCCACTATATATTGTATGATGATCTATACAAAACATAGACCGCACCATCAAAGCCACCATCGTTTTGTATTCGTTGATCTACTATTTAAAAATCAATATAAGGTTGCACACAAACCAACTTTGGTTAGCTTAGCTTTAATCGAGCACGAATTCATTAATTTCAATTATATTCTTTTACTACGTGAATTACAATATTTATTATTTGTGTTATACATATATCTAAAAATAAATTAATACTAAATAATTTTTGTTTTTAATCAAGTAATATAAAAAATTATCATATGTACCAAAAAATATATATATTATCATATAATATAGTTGTTTATAATGTAATTTTTGCACATTATTTTTGTATTATTTAAATGTTTAAAAAATAGTTTTTTAGAGAGAGAGAAAGTCTTTGTGTGACTTATATGTATCAATATTGCCATTTGTTTTGAGAGAGAGAGAAAGCTACTTATTTATAGATTTATTTATAGATAGGGAGAAAGTCAAAAGTGGGTATATTAATATTTTAAATACTTCAATTATTTATCTCTCTCTTGATCTTTTGATCAAATAGTTCAAATCAATATATATATATATATAGTTATGAAATGGATGGACACTTGTGCATGTGGATGATCACATTATGAAGCATGGTTCTTACATTGAATTGTAATATTAAGCATGACTATCACACTTCATGTAACTTGTAATCTTCTCCAATATACATCAACTCTTCCATGTATTGTCTATGTTGCTTATGATGTGTTGTATGACTTGTGATGTATCTATAACTTGTACACATTGTATAAGTACAATTATCATCATCACCAAATGACTTATATAAACTATAAAGGGTGTCATCCCTATTGTAATTCACACAACAATATATGAATGAAATCTCTAGATTCTCATATCTAGCTCTCTTCTTTCTTGTCTCATCTTCTCTACTTGTTCTAGTAGTTCTTAGTTTATACTTTTTATATACTTAAGTCTCTAGCAAGTCCAACTTAAATTTTAGTTGGTTTTCAACTTAGTTTATATAACACACCCATGTGTATATATATATATATATATATATATATATATATATATATATATATATATAAAAGCAGTTATGCCAAGTTAGGAAAAGTGAGAAAATCACATGTAACATGTAAAATCTAAAACTTTATCATAAAAAGGGAAAAAACAGAATTGATGTCACACAACCATCACTTTAGATGACATGTTTGTTAATTGTGACCTTGACCATGGCATGAGAGCTTACAAGGCCCCAATCAAGCACAAAAGGATCCAAAGCAGCAACCATGTGGGGCACCTCTCATGCAAGGATCTGGAATTGGCCACCTTAATGTACCATGCTTATTGAAGCATCTCTTTAATAAGTTTGAGACTTCACTCCCAACTCATCTTATCAACCTCCCCAGTGCCCACCACCTTCCATTATTCTGTCTCTCTGCTTCTTAATTGATATCAATTAATCCCACCATAGACCCTTACTATAGTTTTCACCCTTAAAATATAAGATCAAAACTTAATTATCAAATTACAACTGCTATGGGTGATTTAGTAGGTTTCAACTTTCAATTTTATTAATTTTGTCGCGATGCTACCAAACTATTAGGACAAGTATGCTTCTAAAGAATATCTACAAAGTTATTTAGTTGACAGTCACGTAATTAGTAATTAAGAAGCTAGAATATTTTGTTGCAACACAAGTCCCTCTTTAGTGATGTATAACCATTCGATATGACAGATGAATATCACTAGAACAATTTTGGTATTTAATAGTGATTTTTAAACCCTTATTAAAGGGGGTGTTATTAAATAACACATAATTGATAAGAGTTTTAAAAAACTTCTACGTAATACATGCATTAAAAATTAAAACATAATATATTTTCACATGACATTTAATAACACTCTATTTAATAGGGGTTTTAAAACCTCTATTAAAGGCAAAAAATGTTCTAGTGATATTACGTTAAAGCTGGCGCCCATCACAATAACAATCAAAATTTCATCAAAAAACAACAATCAAAATTAGTTGGAGTTCGCCACTACATGAAACAAACGTTTAGGTATGTTCGATTCAATGTGATTGATAACGTGCTTTCAAAATCCTTTAAATCACTTAATTCTAGTCACTACATCCCAAATTATCTTGGCTTACCTCATATTAGATTTTACTATATTGAGTTTTCTTTCTAAGGTCTTTTTTTTTGTCAAATTGTTACATTGATGTTCCTATCACTCAAAAAAAGATGCAACAATTTATTACACTAATAATAACAGATTGTACAATCTACTGAAGCTCATAATAACATCTTCTCAAAGAATGCAACAACCATGCGAATGAGACAACAACCTCTCGAAGGAGGGCAACCACCTCATGAAGAGGGACAACAGGACAAAACAACCCCAACAACGGGAAACACCGCACATAGGCAGAGAACAAACCCTAACAAACTATCATAAAACCATATAACAATATACCTATATACAAACACTACTTAGTGGGCATGGCAATCTCAAATGCAATACTTTCTTAAATGCATATGAGCTCATTCATCGCATCACAAGAATATCAAATTGTTAGATCCAATACATGTTCATTAACTACATAAAATAACTATTTTAGTTTGTACTGCCTTGTCTTGTGAGTTGCTTCCAAATAAACATCTAATTAGTATACACTCCTAAATTAGGAGATCTCACAATTCTATTAAGCAAAATCACATGCTTAGATTCAATGTCTTGTTAACCAGATAAACTTTGTTTAATGAGCCGTTTATTGGTAAGCCCCATTTTGTATAAACTATTTATAAACCAAGAGATCTTGTGCTTGAAAACCATACATTCTATCAAGCAATTTTTTTTATTATTATTATTGTCAGGGTATATATGGCAAAGCCCCGAATAATCCCGAAGTCGAAAAACGTACGTAGGACCAAAAGGGCGGCACTTCTGATCAAGTGTTTTAAAGTTTTTCCCCCGGGATTCAAACTCGAGGAGGGACATGTCATCCCGCCACAACCCTCTTCATTTCTCTCAACCAATTTTTTTTCGTGAACCAACTAAATAAGTTTTCTTACTATACTTTGTCTGGCTATCATTTACTATCAGTTTCTTTCAAAGAAAATACTAGAATAACAACAATAATGTCACACTACAAGACACATTGGCTCACAAAAGCCTTCCACGTAATCTCGACCCGCGTGTTATGCATCAAGATCTATGTATGTCTGCATCCCGATAGACATATAGATGACTCTTGTGAGCTATTGTGACTTGTAGTGTGACTTGCAATACAACCCATTTGGATAAACTTCTTTTCAGAACCTAGATCCTAGCTATACTATATAGCCCCAAGATCAAATGGCTGCAAAACAATCACACATGCACTTCCCACACTGAACTGTGCACCAGACAACAACAACCACAACACTTCTTCAAAACAACCAAACAAACGAAACATAACCAACTCCCCACTTTGCTTAGCTTTTCTTCAAACACCTCATCTGCAACCAAAACACACTGCCTTCCTTCCACACCAAGCAAAAAAAAAAAAAAAAAAAAAACATTTCCTCCCAATCTCTCTTCATGAATCCAAACCTCCAAATATGAATCCAATCACCTCCACCACCACCGCCGCCGCTGCGCCACCACTTCCACCACTTCCACCACTTCCACCACCACCAGCAGCACCAGCAGCACCCTCACTATCTCACACACTAGACCTGATCAACAACCTCCTCCGCCTCCTCATCCTCTCATCACTGACCATCAAATCCTTCATCGGACGGTGGCAAGCGATCCGCACAAAACTCATCTCCCTCCAGACCACCCTCGCCGACCTCGCCGACTCCCCCACTGGTCCGAGAACCCCCTCCTCCAAGACCTCCTCCCCACCCTCCTCTCCTCCCTCCGCAAATCCCAATCCCTATCCAACGATTCCCACAAAGACCCCTCCCTCATCTCCTCCAAGCTCTTCACCCAGAGCGAGATCGACATCTCCTCTGCCCACCTCTCCTCCCATCTTCGCGACCTCGACCTCCTCCTCAAATCCGGAGTCCTCCGACAGTCCACCGCCATCGTCTTATCCCAGCCTGGCCTGGACTCGAACAAGGAGGAAATCGGGTTCTTCATTAGAGATCTGTTCACTAGGCTTCAAATTGGGGGCGTGGAGTTCAAGCTTAAAGCGCTTGAATCACTCAACCAGCTCTTGCTTAGTAGATTCAAATCGGCGGCGTTGGTCTCGAAAGAAGGGAACGTGAGGTACTTGATTCAGTTGCTTGAATCGAACCAACATTCTTTGATCCGAGAACAGGCTCTGGTTGCAGTTTCTGTTCTCGCTAGTGCAGGGGATTCATCGAGGAGAAGCGTTTTCGAGGAGGGTTGTTTGGGGCCTCTGTTGAGGATTCTTGAGTCTGGGTGTTCCGTTTTGAAAGAGAAGTCTGCAATGGCGATCGAGGCCATCACTTCCGACCCTGAAAACGCCTGGGCGGTTTCTGCCTACGGCGGTGTTCAAGTACTGTTACAAGCTTGTCGATCTGGATCGCCTGCGACGCAGGCTCACGCGGTCGGATCGATTCGGAACATTTCGTGTGTTGAGGAGATGAGAATCGTGTTTGCTGAAGAACAAGCTGTTGAGGTTTTAATTCAGTTGCTCGAGTCCGGTTCGAGTACTGCTAAGGAAAAATCTGCGAATTCTCTCTGGATCTTGGCCTCTTCAGGGGAGAATTTCAGTGATTCAATCATCCAACATGGGGGTTTGCAATGTCTTCTCCGATTGCTCGGCGAATCGTCGGATCCAGACATTGTAGAGCATGTTTTGAGAGCAATTGAAGCTCTAACGGCGTCCTCTCCAATACCCAGATCGATTTTATCAACTTCAACTCCATTTCTTCTCCAACTATGTGATTTGATCAAACAGGGGTCCGTCGCGACCCAACACATCTCTGCTTCAATACTCTCAAATTTGTCGATCAGTGATAACAACAAGAAGACAATTGTTGGGTGCATGGGAGCTCTAATCAAGCTAATGGAGTCAACAAAGCCAGTGGGCATGCAAGAATTGGCGACGAAATCTTTGGTTTCGTTACTGTCTATTGGGTTGAATCGAAAAGAGTTTGTGAGAGATGAGAAGAGTTTGATGAGACTAGTTCTGATGTTGGACCCGAAAAATGAGTCGATTTGCAAGAGTTTTCCGGTGGCCGTGGCGGCGGCGGTACTCGCCGGGGGGAGCGAGAGTTGCCGGAAAAGGCTGGTCGGCGCCGGAGCCTGGCCGCACCTGCAGAGGCTGTCGGAGATGGAGGTCGCCGGAGCTAAGAAGGCCGTGAAGAAGCTCGCCGGGAACCGTCTCAAGAGCATTTTCAGTAGTAGGACTTGGCGGGAATAACTGGAAAAGATACTAACCCTAAAGGTAATTGCTGGACTGATACCTGATGTGCACTCGCATCATGACTTGCATCAATCAGGACCGTCCATTTGCTTTTGTGATTTTACTTTGCAGACCCTCAGTTGCTTTAATAATGATGGTTAAGCATCATCAGATGATCTGGGCCGTCGATTGTTTGACCAATACTGTTAGTTATGTTTGGTGGTTGACTCATTATGTTCAGTTTGGATTTACAGGTATATTTCAGTTGGGAATTCTAACCGTCGGAGACGAGGACTGATGAGAAGAAAACAAACACAACAAAAGAGTAATCTCTGATTCTCTGCATATACTCAAATTTTTATATAAGTTTTAGAATAGCAAGAATTTCTTAAAAATGTTAAATTAATAGAAGTATATAGAGAGTTTAAATTAATGTGACAAAAGAGAAAAAAAGTGTAATAGGGGCTCTCTTTTTGTTTTTTTGAAGTGTTGTTGTTGATGTCTATGATTGATATTGTACATGGGGGAGTTGTGTTACTATGTTGCTGCAACAGCTAGCCATGTTTTTTTAAATGGGCTTGGCATTAGTTATTAGTAGTTGGTAGGTTTAGGAATCATGATATGTTTGAGTGTTGATCATGATCATCATAAATCATGATGGATGGTCAGGATGAGAGACAACGAGTGTCTTGTGTGTGTGTATTTGTTTGATGGGTCTTGTTGATGCTGTAATAAAGCGTGACACTGACTATTGCTTTTGTTGTAACATTGCCCTTTTTTTAATTTCTGTCTGTGATGCTCATGTGATCTAAGTTTTATGTATATGCATATGATGTATCAATGGCCCTGATTTAGAGGATGTGAGTACTTTATTTAACTTAATTTGTTGCATTAGAGACTTCTCTTAAAGAAAATTGATTTTCTTACCCTCGGATCAATCAGTTCTTCATATAGAGGATGTGAATAATAATAAGGATTGAATTTTAAGATCAGAGCATTTTCAACTAACAAAAAATTTGTTCGGACTCAAATTTTTTTTATTAATAATTTAAAATATTTATTTAAGTAAAAAACATAATTACCCTTTATCCACATCTCTTTATGTCTTTTTGATTGTTTGAACATTTAAGCACTACTCATTAAACCAAACTGCATTTTACAATTTCGATGATGAAAATGAGGTTCGTGAACAGTTGAACGTCAGATTATATTTTCAAAATAAATAATTTTTTTAAAAAAATTATTCGTCAAATAATTTATTAAAGTTAATATAAATAAATAAAAATAAAAATAGAGTTTTGGAGATTGATTGGAGAAAATATAGTTTGAGTGACATAACTAGAAAATAAAGCTTCCTGGTTGAAGATGGTCTAATGTCCTGTAGCAAGTGTTACTGTATATTGCTTTTTGTATTTATAACATTCACGTATCTTGATGAGTATCACATTGACATCAACAAGTGCGTATGGGTGTCGGGGCTCCGTACGATCCTTTTAAAAAAAACGCGGGAAGGTGGGGGTGGGGAGTTATGAGCGGCGCAGTTGTGGGGTTGAGGAAGAACAGCCACTTCACATGCAAAAAGAGGTGGTGAAATCAAAGTGTGTGACTTTTTATTTTATTTTTAAAAAAAACCTTGCGAGCTGTAAAGCTTATCGTTTCTTGTTATTCTCGCTCGCGCGCGCTTTTTTTCGTATTTCTCGTCGGTTTTCCCGCGTATTCTGTACCCAATAAAGGGAGCGTATTAGATTTTCGGTTTGCAGTGCACGTGACGTATGGTCACGTACTCACGTGCAGTGTCGGCCTACCGTACTCCACTCAGTCTGAAATCGTGACACCCGTCCTTATTGGCCTTCTGTTTTTTTTTTTTTATTGGTTTCCTCTCACGGGTTTTACTATTCTTGTGATCCTGTGCTCCAGGCGACATGGTTGGTAAATAGCTGGTGAGCTACAAGATTGCATGTTGTGGGCTCTAGTGGGAAATCAAAGGTAGAGTAGGTACTAGGTAGTGAATATTCGATCGATGTTGTAGGGCCTTTAGTCAAGGAAAATGAAAAAGTATTCCACTTTTTACAGCGTTCACTTTTACCTCGAGATGTGTATTCATACATCTTAACATATATTACAGACTAAATCAGTGGTAAAGTAGATTATTCTAGCCATTCTCCTTTGGTTCATATTTAGGGTATTGCAAGTCCATTGTCAATTTTGGTTGAATAATTCAGGTCCGTTGCGACCCATGTAGTTATATAAGCCCCCTCAAGCTCACAAGACTTATTTAAGTTTTATGAGTTTATTGTGACTCGCTTAAGTTATACGAGTTTTTTACGATTGATTAACTAGGTCTATCCATTAAACGTCTACAAAAATTGTTCATCGTAAGCTTGTAGTAAAGGTAAAATTGCCTCTTAATAAGCAGATGGTTGTTCATCTTGAGCTCTCAATAAAAAGAAATTTAACAAATTTAAAATTGATGCTCATTAGGGCTGACAATTTGGATCGTGAAACGATTAACACGACACGACACGACACGTAATAAACATGTCGTGCGTTTAGCTTAAGTGGGTCTGAGTCATAAACATGTTAACACGTTTATACACAGTTAATAAAAGAGTCATTAACATGTCAACCTACTTAACTCGTTTATGACTCGCTTAATACGACTAAAGAATAATGTATAAATAATAAATATAGTATAATAAATAGATTGATACAAAATTTACCCATTTGAATGCATGTTAATTGCATGATTTATTTATTTTATTTATAGGCATCTTTTGTCATATTTTATTTAATATTTGAGAAGAAATATTCATTTTATTTTTAATATATTATTTATGTTTTGGATTTTATTAATAATTATTTATTAAGAAAAAAATAAATCTTTTCACCAAAGTAAATTTTAGATATTTTTTTAGATGATTCTTATAATTTTGTTTATGTTATTATTATGAATCATTTTTGTTTATGTAATATGAATGAAAAATTAAAATATATATCATTATATTTTTTGCTATTTTTATGTTTGTTCGAATTTATTCATTTAGATATATTTTAAAAAGTAGTAACCAAATTATAAAAGTTTAAATAAAATAAAATTCTTAAATACAATATTTAATAAATGGGTGACACGAATACACAACATATTTAATACGACACACTTATATATGAAAACGATTAACACGATTAATAAACATGTCATGTAATGAGTTTGTATTATATGGGTCATGACATGTTTATGACACGACATGTTTACGACTCACCGACACGAATTGCCACCCTTAATGCTCATAAGCTTGTAATTGAGATAAGATTACTTCTCAATAATGCGATGGTTGATCATAAAGACTAAAATTGTATATATTTGCCTCTTAGTAAGGCGTTGGGCCACACAAATGTGGGTATATAAAATGGGGTTAGAACTCATCCCGCAAAAAATCAATTCAACTTATGCTACGATTCAATCTACTCCACTTATATACCACATCAACTCTTATAACACACTCCCCCGTAGAGATTAGCTAGCTAGCTAGCTTCTAACCACACTCAATCCATTGAACCAAACATAATATATAAAACAAGTAACCCTAATATAAGATTTATGTATACATTTCAAAGCCAAATTTTCAATGCATGGGTTCCATTGCAAGATTCGACAATCAATTACACTCCAGAAATCACTGGAAACTATTGCCCCACCTCAACATTTACAAGTGACTGGTAAAAAAATAAAATAATATTGTGGGCACTATCAATGAAACAATATTCAAACTTTAAGGCGAGCCCCAACAATAACATATGCACTAGTATTGTTTGTTTAGTTATTGTTAAGTCGATGTTGTACTGTGCAGCTGATGGAGACATAAAGTCGATTTTTGAGGCATACAAAAAGCTACCAAACCCATTGCATATATTTGCATGTGTGGTGAATTCAAGCTAGCACTTTGTATATATGTATGTTTGTATAGATTAAAGTCTTTTTCTTTTGTTGCTCTCCTAGTAGGGTGTGAGAAGTCAAGGCCCAGAAGCTGCAAATTCAAACTCAACCTTTCCCCAGCTTTTTCAGCATTTCTAACTTTCTAGTTGCGAGCCACCCACCATTTCACAATGTTCCTTAGCTAGCTAGGTCGTTTTCTATGCAGAATAAATTTGCATAAAAGTATTACCACCTATTGCATCGATCCATATATTGTGCATGGTCGAAATTTATTAATTATTCACTTGACCTCTGGCCCCTTACGAGTTTTTAAGTTTGAATCTACTAATTTTTCGAAGCATATATAACTCTTATAAGATAAAGTTAGTCTCTTATGAAATAATCACGAGTAATCTTAAATCATAATATCGAAAAGTGAAAAAACAAGTTTATAAAAATATTTCATTGATTGTGACATTAAACACAAGGAGCAAACCCTTTCGGTGTCGTTAAATGCGCTTCAAATAATGCAAACCATGCGATTTAAGGTGCGTATATATATACATATTCAACCTAGCTAAAATCTTAGCTCCATTTTTAAACAATTAGCAAAATTAATTGTGTGTTTGACTAAGATATATAGGACAAAAGGAATTGATTGATAAAAAATTTAAAAGGCAATGCTTCAACCTAAAATCAACTTCAGCGCCATTTCCAAATTACAATTGTTGCTTTATCTATCAACGGCGTGAAACTTTTGCAAAGCAATTCTTTCTCCTTGTCTTCCATACTTTTTTTTTTTTTTTTTGGTGAACTTGCGACTTCATTTTATAAAGCGAGTAATAAGGTATAGCTAGGTGTACTTAATTAATTAGGTTTCACAAGTGTAATATACTCCTATATCTTACTCCTAATTAATACGTAGACACGTATAAGGAAAGCAAGTCCACACTCATTTTCTTTTTTGATCCAAACCACTCGATATTCAGACTATCCAGCTACTCCGAGTATGCTTTTGGGATTGTTTTTATATCATCCGGGTTGACTAGAAAACTATAACTCTTGATTTTTGTGGCAGTTGTGGAAAATTGTAGGGGCTCGGGGGAGAATTGAAAAGGCGGTATTCATTTAAGTGTTCGGTATATATTTGAAGACCGTACAATATAAAATGAAATATATATATGGCGTACACATAATGCATGATGTCCAAGTAGAAGTGTACTGCTTGAAGTGTGACTATAATTAGGCTGAATGCCAAAATATCATTCACCTTAGCTTATATACATAGGAAGGATCTGTAATCCAAGGTAACAATGCTGTTCTTGAATCTTACACAAATACAATAATTAAGCTACTATGAACTACCAGTAATATTTGTTTGTCATTCTACTATGTATACTGATCAGTATTGTACATACATGCACTCGACGGGCATGTCGCAAGGGCGCAGTGGTTGTGGAGCGAGCACTAAGGCACTAACTAATGCAAAGATCATTTACGTCGCGGTTGTTGCATCATTCTTTGAGATCATCCCGAACTATTTGTAGGTTGACACTTGCCTCTAATGTCATTCCTATAAGTTATAATGACAAGTGCTAGAATGACAACACCATGTCATACTATAAGGAACATTCGTTCACAAAAGTCCTCCATGTGCACCTCGAAATGTGGGCATACACAAATCTCGATATATAACACACAGGTTAAGGTTGCATGAAAGGAACTTATGAGTTAGTGTTTCGTGTGGTGCGACATTATTGTTGTCCAATATTTTCCAAAGTTAATACTTGCTTCAGCCCCTCAATAACTAGGCCTAGATTCTGCAGGGCTGTCAAATACAAAGCCCTAAGTATTTTTAACAAGGCCCAGTTGAAGAGAGAATTTTTTATTTTTTTATTTTTTTATTTTTCAAATGAAGAGACAAACTTGCATTGTTTTTTTTTTTGTTAAAAATGTATTACTCACAAGGTTATATACATTAAAAGGGACCGTGTACCCTCCAATCAATCACCAGTGGCGACTATATACAAAGAAAAATGTTATATACACGAGTGAATGGAACCAAGGACTGATGCATCCATTTGATGAAAAGTTCATATTAATTATACTAGAGTTCCGTGGATGGAAAAAATTGAGTTGGGATAGTGCCCGAACGTGAAAACACTTGATAAGTAAAATATATATACAGAGAGGAAGAAGATATAGAATCAAGTCAATTAAATTACTATGTACACCACTACTCCAAGCCAACAAAAATAAAAATAAAAATGGACAATCATTTATGTATAAGTTGCTAAGTATTAGCACTACTAGGTAATTGAGTTAATTGCAAGACATGTGCCTTGCTATGATCTTGCTCTGCTGTTGCAACCAAAGTTGTTGTTCCTTCTGCAATTGTTGTGTACTTGTTGATTCATTAGGCACATCATTTGGATCATCAAGTGGAGCAAACGGATCGTTCTCTATCTGCGTCGACGTTGCTGCTTCATTAGGATTGCTCGCCGAGAAAGTGGAGTCACTTGCGACGTCTCAAACGATGAGAAAGAATTGTTAGAGTCATCCATGTTTGCCGCGGCAGAAACTCCAGTAGGAGGTGTTAATGTTGAAGCCACATTTTCACTAAATGGATTCACATAAGTAGGCTGTTGTTGGTCATGAACATGTTCATGAACTGGATCGTGGTCGAAGAACTCGGTCGCGCTGTTAGGCTCGAATGTGTTCATCACCACATTGTCATCATGTTTCTTGTCTGTCAATGATATGTCTCCTGCAGTCTTCACTAGCTCAAGCTCCCACCCTTCTCTTGCTCCATCAACTACTTGTGCTGGTTGTTCTTTTTGTGGCTCTTGCTTGTCCTGTTCTAGTTCAATGAAGACAATTTCTCTACCTTTCAAATCATTCATATCGGCGAATTCATATCCTTCTCGATCCATGGATATTGATTTGCTACTCATCCTTTCGCTATCGCTCTCCAATTCGGAGTTACTCTCCGGGGGATTAGAGCTCCAAAACCCGGTGTCTTCGACGCCGTATTGATCGGAATTGTTTGAATTCGTTCGAGCAATTTCATCGTCGTTGTAGTTGTAGGCACAAGAGCTTGTCCCTCCTTGCGAATTACTCCCTTCTTCGGAGTAATAACGTTCGGAACAAGTCTCGTAGAAGGCATTCCCCTCGCGAGGATTAAATGGCGTAGATGGCTCCGATACCTCTGCATTATGGTGCATCTGGTTAGGAGCTTGCGAGGACGATGACGACGTCGATGGCCATCCATTGCTTGCATTGTTATGACTTGCAGTACTTGTGCTACTATGCAAGGAATTGGATTTGTTCCTCAAAAAGTCATGTAAGCTCTCAATAACCACATCAGATATAGTGTCCACAGTAGGGTACTCAGACACCCTGCCAACTTCAATGCTCCTACACAAAGTATAAAATGAGGACAACTCCTCAAACTGCTTTGCAGCCTTAACACATACCTGATAGGCATCAACACAATGCTGGTAGTCAAGTTGATAGAAACTATCAAGCAAAACATTCAGCCCTTCGGACACATCCCGATAAAGATCGAAACTTTCCTTCACGACGCCGTAGAGGCAAGTTTGAACTACTCGGTTCCCCTTCGCCGCACCGGTAGGCTCCGTAGCAACAATCCTATCAATCATCCTTTGCCAACAAAATATCCTATCTAGGAGGGTCTCTAGGGACATGTCTTTCACACTCAAGGTCTTGTCCTCTTTGTTAGGAATAACAATCTTGTTCTTTAGGTGAGATTGGAGGCGTTCGTCGAGGTAAAGCGCGAATGTCCTAATGAAGTAGGCATAGTCCCAAGGTGTGGAGTTGGAGGAGGCGTCGGTGGTGCGAAAGTTAGGGAGGTTAAGGACCTTGACGCCGCGCTTCGTAGCGGATACGAGGTGGTGGGGGAAGTGGGAGTTGTTACCGCCGTGTTGGAATAGGCGAAGGAGGACGTAGAGGCACTTGGTGGCTACCACCCAATTGCGCGTCCTAGATAGGCGCTTAGCGATGGCGCGGGCGCATGAGGTGGAAGTAATGGTGGAGGAGGTGGGGGTGGTGGAGTCAAGGATGTTGATAATGTCGTAGACATAGCGGTCGTCGACGGGTAGTTCTTCGTGTGTGGTTGCTTTAAGGATGGCGACGTCGAGGACCGATGAAGGGGTCTTAGAGACCTTGGCAATGCCAATGCTAGTATGATCCTTGACAGCACCAATGGCCTTCCTAAACTTGCTTGGCATGGTGAGGATTGATTGATTGATTGCTTGATGGATTGTTGGATTGTTGGATTGTTGGGGAGGGAGTAATGGAGCAGATTGAAAGCTTGAGAGGTTGTGTGATGAATTGGTCGTTGAGTTTGAGTTGATGGGAGAGAATTTTGGGAGAGATGGAGATGAGGAGAAGTTTGAGTCCAATGAAAGAGGGGAAGGCTCGGCAAGTTTGGGGGAGGACAGTTTCAAGTTTCAACGGCCTCAATCAGAATATATTTTAATTAGTTTATGACTTTGTGTACAAGTATTTGGGCTGGGCTTGCTACATTGTGAAGACATGCATTAATTTGTTTTTTTTTTGGGTCCAATTAAATTCTATGTGGGGGTGTTAGAGGGAACTTAGAATTAGACTACAATTAGGAGATTATGTGAATGGACAAGTTTATGTTTGGTTAAGGATAAATGCTATGGGTACATCGAAATGCTTTTTATTTGGTTTGTTTATCACTTTTTAGACCTTTTTTTTTTTTTCGTTTTGTGTGGCTATACCTTGACATTCAATGGTTTTCTGCAATGATAATTAGTCGACTAGCTGAGTCAGCGCATGAAGTTGTAGCGTCGAAAGGGCACGCATCAACAACATGCACAATTGTCATAGGGTACACCAAAATGCTTTTATTTGGTTTGTTTATCAACTTTTTAGACCTTTTTTTTCCCGTTTTGTGTGGCTATACCCTAACATCCAATGGTTTTTGAATGATAATTAGTTGACTAGCTGAGTCAGCACATGAAGTTGTAGCGCGCCCTTATTGAGGCACGCTAGCATTCTCTTTTATATTTATACTAGTCGATTACGCTTTGCTCAGGAGTTATTAAAAGTTTAATATAAAGTTCATAAATGAATTTACATGAATATATTACAATATTTTTTACAATTAAAATTACAATTAACAATAATCAACCCATATTTTTTAGAAAAAAATATAGAATATAAGGTTTAAAAAATATTTACTTATAAATCATTGAAGTAACCATTCATTAACAAAAAAAAAAGAATTCGAATGAACTTAATTGTTGTTTCAGTGCCCTAAACAGTATATATAAATAATGTTACGATAACCAAATCGATGGTGTAAGATTCGAAACAAAGAATATGAATACATCATTAATTAGATGGGTCGTTTAGTTGTTCAAAGTTGGATTTTTAGTTTTTCAAAAATATGAGGGAATGAATATATTTTAAAATAAAAAATAAATAAATAAATAAACATCTATTTTTCGTTTTTTAAAAATATGGGGGATGAATGTAGCTTAAAACAATAAATAACACAAATATATAAATATTTTAAAATAAAAAAATTAAGAGAATCCTAAAAATAAAATAATAGAAAGAGAGAATATGTGAAACTTTCTCTCTCCTTCAACTTATATATATATATATATATATATATATATATATATATATATATATATATATATATATATATATATATATATATATTTGAGATAGATTAGATATCATTATTAGACTAGGATTATGTTTAAAATTTGTCTTTATAAAATAGAGTATTTATTATTACAAGCTTACTAGTCAGAACAAGCAATTAATCCTACATGTGTTAATTACAATTTTACTAGAAGTAATTCCAAGCTTAATAATATTTCGTGGACAAACCTAATCGATAATAACATACTCATAGAACTTAAGTCGATCACGATGAATCTATAAAACATAAGTGAGCCTAGTGCGCTAACATAACTTCTAAAATTTACAATGGAGTTGGACTGAACATTAACTAAAAGTTTAACAAGCTTAAAAAAAAAATTTAACTTTAACATTATTTTGTATTTCACGAGATTCAAACCTTATTAAATTGATATAAGTTTTTTTTTTTAACTACAGCGAGAGATGAATCTACGCTTTCCTAAACCTTGTCATTTAGCAAGTGCCATGGCTTATTGGAGTGGAAGAAACTGGACCCGATCCGACCCGACTCGCCCGATCCATCAAAGACCTCAAATGATCCAACATAGCACCGACTCAATTGGAGGTGGAGCAACACACACAACACTAGCCCCATGTGGCTTCCACTCAAAAACAAATGTAGATACAGAGATACACGGCATAATATTTGTTTACATGTATACAAGGGACTATGGTAGTACCACTTTGATTAATGGAGTTGCTCCCCATTTTGGTACAAATGTCTGTCTTCTTCACATGGAAATATAAAAATTTTATGGGGGAGAGGTCCTCTTGACTCAGAGAATCTTTGCAGTCTGCAACATGTGGTGCTCATACTCCTATTTCCACTCACTTTCAATCCCCTTCACTCTCTATCTCTCTCTCACTTAATTTCTTAAAAATAATATTTTCTTATCTTAACATAAAAAAAAAAAAAATTTATAGATAGATCTTTATTTAGTACTAGAACATTTTTCGACATTTAATATTTCGGCTTATTAAATATAGTTTATATTGAAAATGTGTTAATTTAAATTTTTAGAGATGTATTACATAGAAGTTTTTAAATACTTATAATTATATCTCTTTTAATCTAAAGACCTTCATTAAATAAAATTAAATATAGTTTATATTCCATGAGTATCAATAATTGGAGAGAAATTATACTTATGGTATTTTTCATCTTAAAGTTTTTTGATGGATGTAAGGAGCATGACAATGTTCGAACGTGAATTAATTGATGTGGTTAACATTATATTAAAAATAAAAAAAAAAAGGCTCTCAATATAGGTGGATGATTTTGGTGCACAGTGCAGACATCCTCAACCACAGCTATCATACACTATGCAATCTTGTCCCTATTCCTCATTAAAATACTATGTTTTTTGTAATCACATGAAATATGTGATGTTTGTCAAAATTATAATTTCTTGACGATTGATTCCAAAAAAATACTATTTTTTTTTTCCAGTGTACTTTGAAAATGAGGATCATGACACATGGGTGAGCTTGTTTTATGATCAAATAGTTTTTAAGTTTTTGTTAGAAATATTTAGAGAATCCCAAGATTCAACAAGTATATTTGGTGATTTTCACAAATGTAGGACACACACCTAATTTGCTTCCACAAATGTAAGGCACTTTTTCTCATTTTGTTCACTTATTATACATATGTCTGTGTGTGGCACTGGTGCACTTGATGCATGGGGCCAACAGGTCACATGGCTCACTTAACACTCTTACAATATCCCCCCCTTCCCCCCACCCCAACTTTTTTTTTTTTTCTAGTCTAGTCAAGTCTTGTTCATCACTATATTTTGGATTGCATATTCATTTCAAGATCCCAGCTACACCTACTTTCACCTATATAAAACAACTCTCACACCTTTTTATTTCTCATCTCACTTTTTTTCTCCCCTCATGTTAACCAGCCTACATAAATTGGTAAATCATAACTTCCAACATTACCAACTGTCCTCATTAATTTACAACTTTCTTTAGCCTAGACAGCTCTCCATATATGAAATTTCACTAAGCACACCAATTAATCCAAATTCGAGGAGGGTTGTCATATTTTACTCGCAAAAACAACTATATTATCAAAAGCTCAAAATCGAGACCTCTATTAAAAATCAAAACACAAATCTAACATCTAACTATACGCGTACTTACTAGAACAATTTTGATATTTAATAGAGAAAATCTCTATTAGAGGAGATATTATTAAATAACATTTAATTGATATAAATTTTAAAAATTTCTATGTAATATATGTATTAAAAATTAAAACATAACATATTTTCACATGACATTTAATAACACACTATTTAATAGAGATTTTAAAACTTTTATTAAAAGTCAAAATATGTTCTAATGACTTATCGACATCCCTACAATATTACATCAATGCAAAAATTAAGAGACACAAAATATATATATAGATAAATGTCCGTGTTATGTTATAAAACAAAAGCATATGTCCGTGTTATGTTATAAAACAAAAGCATTTTCCAATCTATTACGAGAAGGATAGTGCTATTTGGACTCGTGAGTCCGGACTCAAAATTTTTTTTTAATTTCAAATACATCATCGAGCAATTAATGAAACAATCATAATCACTTAGTAAAAATCATATTATACCCCTTAAATATTTATAAAAATTTAAAAATCTCTCTATAAGTCCAAATAGATTTATTATTACGAGAAACTGTAACCCTTCTCTCTCACGCTTTCCCAAGTCTTTTTCTTTAGGTGCAAAACTTAAACACTCTTTCTTGGGCCCCTCAAAAACTCAAAACCCCAAATGAAAAAATCCAAACTAGTCAACAAAATGGGTCCCTAGTAATTTAAACGTCACATATTAAAACAACAAACAAGAGTCAATGAAGAAATAGAATATATTGATACAAAAACATAGTATTATAATTCTAATTACATACTATAAGAAGTCAATTGAATGTCTAACACCATACCATCATCATCTCTCTATCGTGCTACAATCATGTCACCAAAACCAAAAACAAATTAAAGCAAACGACTCCTACTCATAATGATAGAATCTTAGATACAAGAACAGCTGATGAGCTAACCCTAACCACTCCCTGTAGAGACAGTCCTTCAATACCCAGTAGGGAACTCACAGCGCCCGAACTCTGCAACACAAAAAACACAGTAACAAAAATGTCACATTAGCATCAAAACATAAAAAAGAAGTGTCACAATAACTTCATGTAACACCGATTTGCTCACAAGATATACATAGATCTCGACGCATAACACAAGTCGAGACCACATACACGACTCGTGCTATGCGAATCAATGTATATTGGGACATGACATTTTTGTGATTTTAGTGTTTTCCAACGTAAAAACATGCAGTAACTAAATTCGTAAAAGGCGCAAGTTAGCAAAAGAAGAAGAGGAAAGCTAGAATACGCACTGGGCGGCTGAGTGACAACGAAAGCCGCGCCACCGAAGTAACAGCTCCCAACCGCCCTCCGGTTCTTCTGATAATAACTATTAAACGCGTACGAAGCGTGCGCATGAACCGTGTTAGGATTCCAACACGTGGCCCCCTTCTGAATCGGACGGCAGTCAGCCCCTCCCTCCCCGCAAGCGTAATCCAACCCCTCCTGCAGCCTCTCCTCCCTCAACTTCTCATCCGCCACGCACCACGTCTGCCCCGCCGCCGCCGCCGTCACACCCCCCCACCACCACCACCACCCCGCCACCGCCACCGCCACCACCACCACCGCCATTCTTCACCGGCGCCTGCTGAGCCTTCCCGCCATTCCACCCCTTAACCTCCTCCGCCGTAAACGGGACGTCATAAACCTTTTCTTCGTTGGGGTAAAATAGTCCATAATTCCTCTCCGAGGTGGGCCCGGGCTTGGCATTTTCATTAAACAAAGCGAATAAATAAACATTTAGACCAAAGTCAGGTTTTAATGGCGTTCCACTCCCCTTCAACACTGTCTTCACCAAATTCCCATTATACCCCTCCGCGTTCACCGGGGAAGCGCCGATCTCGTTTTCGTCCCCCTTCGAGGGCCACCCCGTTTCGGTCACGACGAGTCGAAGACCGTCGAAGCCCAGTCTGGTCAACGCGGCGTAGACCGCATCGATTTGCGCGTCGAAGAGGTTGAGATAGCGGAGGCCGTTGGATGGGTCGACGTTGCCGGGGTTTTCTCTGAAGAGGGCGTAGTCGAGGGAGATGACGTCGGAGTTGGCAGCGTAGGCGAAGAAGGGGTAGGCGTTGACCATGAGGGGGGAATTTGTTTGGTTTAGGAAGTCGAGGAGGGGCTTGATGACCGGTTCGACGAGGGCTGATTTGAACGAGCCGGACGAGGGGGGTATGAGCTTTGTAGAGCGGAGAGGGCGATGGGGGTGGAGAGCTTGATTGATGAGGCGAGGTTGTATTTGGTTAGAGAGGATTGGAGGTTGCGCATTGCGGGGACTAGGAAGAGAGTGGTGTTCTGTGGGTCGACGAAGACTTCGTTGCCCACTGCGATGGATTCGATTTGGGTTGTTGGGTGGTACGGGAGGATGTTTTTGGAGACCCATGTGGAGGCGAACTGGGGCTTTTTTGCTACTGAAGAGAGGAGCTCGTTTGGCAGAGCTACTGTGACTTTGATGTTCGAGTTCGCTAGCGCTTTCAGCACTGAAGGGTCTGTGTCGTAGAGCTTCACTCGGTTGATGCCTTGGGTCTTCAGTAGTTGCACCACCTTCACTGCCGAGGGGAGGTCGTTCGCTACCCGGCCATAGTTGACACCAATCCAACCTTCAGCATCTGAAACTTTGAAAAAACAGAGCAACAACAACAACAACAACAACAAATGTGAGAATGTGAGCTCGACACATAACCATTTTTTAATCGAAGAGAAACCCATTTCGAACCTGCGAAAAAGGCGAAGACTGTGAGAATAGATAGCAAAATCAAGCAAGAAATGGCGGAGAATCGGCCCATCATGCTCTGTGTTGAAAGGAACAGAGCACGAGAGTCTAAATGTGAAAACCAAAAAAGAAGAGTAAAAACAGAGTAACAATTAAAGCATAGTCTTCGCTGTGTTTTTGTTGCTTTTATAGACACTTTAACCAGACTACAGAGAGAATCAATCGTGGATCTCTATAATGGGAAAACGTTGAGTGGATCGAGGAGACGTGGTAGGTCCCACGTAGCCTCTGCAACAACTTGCTGTGTGTTTCAATCTTACGTACGTCACTCTCGATCAATCGCTCTCACGATCGCCGCGTGTTGGATACGTCGATCTTTGTCCCGTTTGGTGTTTTGTTGTTGAAGGTACATCGAGTTTGTGTGTTTGAGTGGTGTAGCGAAGTCACGGCTTAGGGAACGGACCACTACTTCTGTGCCGTGCGCTTCTCAAGGGGCTCCACTAAACAGTACCGTTTGTGATTGGACAGTCAATGTTTAGTGGATCGGACGGCTGCGACGCGTTCTGGGGCTTCTGATCAAGCTTGAATTCAGCGATGTGTCGTCCACATCTTTGTTATTGTTTTCGTTGGATGGTGATCAGATCGGACGGTTTGAAAAGGTGAGAGTACGAAAGTCAGATATCGTGTGGAGCACGTTATATCCGAAGTACTGTCTCGTCATATTTGTACACGTGTCGTTCATCTAGCGTCGTGGTTGATTGTTTTAGGTGGGGTTTTATGTACCAAATGAGAAGATTTAGCTGATTAGGTTATCAACGTAAGTAACAAAATAAATGAATAAATGGTCAGTAATTTTAACGGCTACATTAGTAGTAAGATTTTCTCACTATGTCGGCTAATTAAAGTAATTATTGTGTTTTATGACTTTTCTGTTTTATTTTTGGTTTTTTATTCTATTTTTTTTATTTTTCACGTAATATTCAGTTCTGATTGAGTTGATTCTATCTAAAATTAGATTAAAAGATTACATTATTCTAAATAATTATTTACACTAGTACAATTTTTGAAGTAATTATGATCTTATTTTTATACATAATTGGTTATAAGTTTGTGATAAGAGTGATACTACGTCAGTTAAAAACAAATTTACATATGTCAACGTTCAAATAATTTAATAGCATTGTGATAAAATCAACTTATCGTGATGAGAAATTAACTTGCAAATCAAGGTCGAAAACACAAGCTCAATAGCAACAGAAATCAAAACAACTTGAGGCAATGAGAGGTTTTTAAAATTTTTGTAAATATTTAACTTGCAAATCAAGGCAAGAGATTATGGTTGTTTCATTAAAAAGATGTATTTAAAATTCAATAGCAAGTCCAAATAGTATTAATCAAATTATTAAAATGTAATAATTTTTGAGTTAATATATTCGTTGAAGAACTAAACAATATGTGACCGTTCGATTAAGGTCAGTGTATGATATTGTTGACTCCGATGGCGCGAAAGGACACGCGTCAGACTCAGACTAGATTAAAAGACAGGTGTTTGATCTGCACGAACATACATCAACTTTTAAATATTCAACGGCTATATTGGTTAGCATAAAAGGGAATTAATAGAGTTGGGGAACGTTTGGTCCGTATGTCTGTACTTTAAAACAATAATAATAATAATAAATCTGACGATAGATTTCTATGTTTACTTCTTTTTTTGATGTGTTATGATAAGGAAAATCCACCCGTTCGAGCAACGGCTACTTAAATTATTGATCATATCAGTATGAGTTAAGAATAACGCATGTGTGTCATATCTGATCCTAATCAAAACATTCATCATATATGATTAGATTCATATATAGATCGAGGTCCAAAATCATCTGTTTTTTTTCATAAAAGCAAATAGTTATTTTTAGGTGCATACTTGCAAGGTTTATCTCCAGTGAGGGGAGCGTGTCTTTTATAAAATAATTATTATAATTAACTAATTTTAGACACTAAGTATAGTATATGTAAAAAAAAAAAAAAAGTGCAATATTCTATTTCATAGAATCGAGGAATGTTTCGTGCTAGCTAGTTTGACCTATCACAACTCAACTTCTTTTTTCCTTACGAGATTAATATGCAGTTCTAAATTAATCATCATTTTAAAGATTCAAATTAATATTTGATGTATTTCATAGAGAATGACAAATGTTTTATGCTATAGTTGTTAATTTATCACAATCTGACTCCTTCACGCAGACGGTACAAAATGATAAAACTTTTTTTCTTCTACATATATGTTGGAGATGAATATATATATATATATATATATATATATATATATATATATATATATATAAATTTGGAATAAATTCCACATGTATAACTCTAGTCTTTCCACGCTCTTGTATTTAGACTTGGATGGAGCCTAACTTATATAAACATAATTTTTACATGGTATCAGAGCCTACTGTGCGTCTCTTTGATTTGGTCATAATTGTCTACAACATTAAAAGAGGTGCTACAATTTTATGCATTTATCGATTAGCTGATAGAATCCAAATAAGTCTGACTCGAAATATGATCACATATATCCTATATATAAAGAAAAAATGGAAATATGATCATATCTAGTTGAAGTGTCACATATTGACACCAAAAACTATATAATTAAGTTAATTCTTTAAAATAATTAATGAATCTTAATAATAATAGTATATAAAGGTCAGCTTATCGGTTGGGACAGATGAGAATTTTTCTTCAATTAAATGTCTCCATTTCAACGCTTGCTCATCAAGTCATCATCTAATTCCTTACCAATTAGTTCTTTAATTTGTATATTAATGTTTTAGAATGTTTGGTAGCTTTTTAGGTGATGATGAGCTTTAATTTTATAAAATTCAATCCAAGGTCTAAGGTCGATCGGCATATATTTAAATGGTGTTAGGTCCTAAACTTTTTTTTTTGAAGTTTAATTATTTGTAGATCCTAAATTCCTATTACGTAGTTGTTCCGATATATACTACATATCACTCAATTTCAAAATTAATTAGGATCGGTTATATAAAGTAAATTCTTTCATTACATTCGATTTAGTGCAATATTGATGGCGTGTTATTCGAATCATTTAGATATCTCCTAATTAACGCGTCCTAAGCTAACTTTCGTCCACCTAACTACTCGTCCAATTTCTTCCATGTTTATATATTGAATCGAATTTTCTAGTGAAAATGGTGTCAAAATCACCGCAACTACCTTTAGCATTATGAAGATAAAGATCAATATATTAAGAACTAGGCATATAGCAGATCAAAATCTCTAACTACTGCTATACGCAACGCGTGGAAAATGGACCAAGTGGGATTGCATTTTTTTGCCTTTTAGAGTGTCGACAAGTGGAGTAGTTAATGAGATTGAGATCGTGCAGTAACGTTTATGGAGTTCACATGGAATTAGCAGATTATCAATTTTGTGTGATTTTCATATGTGATGATGAGAGGAGAGAGAGACAAGATTTGGTCTCCTAATTAACGTGAGCATTCGCACCTGCTACCTTCATTTGGTTTTGCCTAGATGTATCTACACATGAGGGGTACGTAGAAAGCTAAGCATGTGAAACTGATTGATGATTTGACAATTATTGAGTTTATCCACAGCACACACTACCATGACTACATTAAGGGCACTTTAGGCATTACTTTGAGGTGCAATAACTTTGGTATTTTTTTTATTTTTATTTTTTTCTTATATTATGATCCCTAGATATATAAGGGGGACATATGGGTACAACTCAAGGTAGCCTTGTATGTGGTTTTTCCCTGCTTGTATATCAAGAGTCGATTCTAAAACGAGATATATGGACATAAGTTCAAGTTCAACTTCCCCACTTTGATGCAGGCCCAGCTCACAGGACGAATGATGAAGCCCAACCCAACGTAAGGAAGAGCGCTAGAATGCGTAACATTCCACGTCGTTTGTGTGATTAGGATGAGCTGAGTCCGTTAGTATAACAAAAAGTTTGTTAGTTGTCAAGAATATTTTACATACCATGTTGTTAAGGAATGAAAATTGAGTCATGGAATGAAAAGGTGGTTGATGACATATATATATGAGATGAATGAAAATATGGGGGATACAAATTACATCAACCCTCTTTCTCTATCCTCTCGTCTCTTAAAAGTTTATGATCTCATTCTTCTTTCCCCGAAGTTTCCTTCTCTCCCTCAAATCCAAATCTCAAGTAGCATCAATTGGTGCTTTCGTTGAGTCTTCATGATTGACGGTATGACTACTCACGCGAAGGAGACAGCTGATGCCATTATTAAGTTACAAGAATCTGCCGAGGTGCATGCCGACTCCATTGCTCGCATCTCTTCTATTTGTGATATCAAGAAAGCAATTTTCGAGTTGTCTGACGCCCCAACCCCGAGAAACAACCCACCTCTGGCCCCTATTACCTAACCCACCTTCATTCCGACCCAACATATGTCCTGGCCTTTCCCAAACCTTCAACGGTTCCATTCCGGAGGCGCCCAACATCTATAATCTAGGTACTTTGACGATGGGGTTCTCCTCAGCTCCGTCATCGTCCCAACTGCGGATGCCCAAACTAGAAATTCTTGTTTTCACAAGCGATAATCCGATAAGTTGGCTCTTCCAGATGGAGCGATTCTTTTGGTATCATCAGATTCCTTTGGACCATCGCCTTTCAATCGCCTCATTCTACATGTGTAACAGCTTGAATTTAATTCACCATTATTAATGACGTAGTTGCAGACGTGACTGACAGCTCAAACGCTCGTAGGACCCGCAGTTAGGCTTGTGCTCGTCTGGAGCTAAGTAGATAGTTACTTTGTGTGCTGAATTGTGTAATTTGTAATGTTTATATTTAAATAGAGAAAATGACATCGCAATGTGTGTACTTATATGACGTTTGACGTGCGAGATTATGTGATAAGTATTATCCTCGATATGCGTGTCAACGCGGGTACCGAGTAGTTTAAACACTAGGCCGGGGGAAATAATACACACATAAAATGAATAAAATAGGTTAAACAACAATATGAAATGTCTATTTGGTGGGTAGGGATATAGTAGTACGCGTATGTCGCGGTTCGACACAAGAAATCGGGCGTCGGAACACTCGAAACACCACTTTTTGAGTTAAATACAAGGGTGATTGTGCCATCAGAGTCACATTTGAGTCATGAGAGGTTGGAAAAGAAGCAAATAGGGTACACTTGATTTCCTAGAGATGTGTAAGTGAGATGAGATGTCAAAGTCACCTATATAAGTCAAGTTTGACTTCAAACCCACCACCTTTTCTCTCTCCTCATCTTATCATCCAAGAATTGAAGTGAAGAAACAAAGGTTTGAGTGATTCATCTTGGTGATTCAAGGAGCTTGGAGGGGTGCGATCATCAAAAGCAAGGTGAGAATCACATACACCTCAACTTTCTCTATCTTTTAGTCTCAATTTTAGAGGTGTTGGTGATGGTTTGGAGGTGGTTGAGTTATTATTTTAATAGGTTTGAGTTGCTATGAAGTTTTGTTCTTGGTGTTGTGGTTGTTGTTGGTTTGGTGGGGTTGTTAAAAACCTAAGATTTTCAGCAATTTTGCTATCTATAATGCAATTTACGCGTTAATATTCTTCCTGATGAAGAACGTAAAACGTATAACTATCTGGGAAATTCCCAGACCCAGCGCGCTAGATTATGTTGTTTTGACATTATTTTTGTTAAGTGACTTAAAACACATCCAAATGACTCAAAATCAACTATAAATGGAAATAGGTCATTTCGGGAGGTAAATTGGAATATCTGATGTAGAGGCCCAGGTGTAGCTCAAGTACACGACTCGTTAAACTTGTGATCTTAAGCCTCCAGGACCCAGGTTCGAGTCGTGGGAGGCGAAAGACCACGCCCATGGAAAACTAACATTGGGGGGGACGTAGATGGTGTGGGAGGTAGGGCCTAAACTGCCTGTGGGACCCAGGTGGGCACCAAGTGGGCATGCGGGCGGGCTTTGGAGTAGGCCTGGGCCTCTACATAAAAAAAAGTGTACCACTGAGCTATGGTAGCTTAGTGGTACACGACTCGTGAGATCTGTGTTCTTAAGCCTCCAGGACCCAGGTTCGAGTCGTGGGAGGCGAAAGACGACGCCCATGGAAAACTAACATGGGGGGGATGTGGATGGTGTGGGCGGTGGGGCCCGCACTGCATGTGGGACCCAGGTGGGCACTAAGTGGGCCTGCGTGCGGGCTTGGGGGCCGGCGACCTCTCCGACGATGAGCTCTTTATCCATACTATTTCTTATCAAGCTTATGCAGGCCAACCAACGCCAACTGCACTTCGCTTTCCCAGTGTCGTCAATGGTCATCGTGTTATTATCCTTATCGACTCTGGATCCACACATAACTTTATCCAAACTCGGATGGCCTCTCATCTTAGATTGACGGTGAGTCCCTCGGAGCAAATGACCGTGACGATAGGCAATGGGGAGTTTTTGGGTGTTCTAGTGTTTGCAAGGATGTTTGCAAGGAAGTTCCCTTAGATTTGGGTCCATATCAATATGTTATCGGTCTTTTCATTCTCCCTTTGTATGGGGCTGATATTGTCTTGGGTGTGCACTGGCTAGCTCACATTCACCCTGTCTCTTTCGACTTTGTCGACCTCTTAATAGAGTTCTCCTACAATGGAAAGACGGTTCGTCTACGAAGGATTCGACCAGCGTCTTGTTCTCCAATGACACTAGCCCAGCTGCGTCGTCTTCGAAACCAGGATGGGGTTGCAGCTTTGTTCCAGTTCACGATCACGGAGCTCAATTCTTTTGATGCTACAAGTAACCCTGCAATTCCAACGCAATTGCAACCTCTGTTGGACACCTACTCTGAGATCTTGGACTCTCTCACGGGGCTGCCACCTCATTGTGCCACTGACCGTCACATTCCTTTACCGCCTAATACTCAATCGGTGAATGTGAAGTCGTATCGTTACCCTCACTTTCAAAATGGGGAAATCGATAGGCTAGTTAAGGAGATGCTGCCAAAGGGCCTCATTCAACACAGTACTAGTCCTTTCTCGTCCCCTGTTTTGCTGGTTCGCAAGAAGGATGGGTCGTTGAGGTTTTACGTGGACTATATGGCTCTCAATGAGGTTACAATTAAAGATCGCTCCCCGATTCCCACTGTCGACGAGCTACTCGATGAACTCCATGGAGCCTCTATCTTCTCTAAATTGGATTTCCGAACCGGATACCATCAGTTGCGCGTCCATCCTTACACAAGACTGCTTTTCGAACTTATGACGGATATTATGAGTTCGTGGTGATGCCTTTTGGGCTTTCTAATGCACCTTCATCCTTCCAAGCTACCATGAACAATCTCTTGAGGAATTTACTTAGGAGGTATGTTCTTGTGTTTTTTGATGATATATTGGTTTATAGAGACTCTTGGTCCTCTCATATTGCTCACTTAGATTCAGTCTTGCGTATTTTACACAATAATCACTTCTTCGTCAAGCTCTCTAAGTGTGAATTTAGCTCTTCTTCACTGGTATACTTGGGGCATGCTATCTCGGCTCAAGGGGTCGTTGTTGACCCCGACAAAATTAAAGCCATCGCTTCTTGGCCTCTTCCTTCCACACTCAAACAGTTGCGTGGATTTTTAGGCCTTGCGGGATATTATTGCAAATTTGTGCCTCGCTTTACGACCTTAGCTTCTCATCAGACAAATTTGTTGCGTAAAGACGCTTTTGTATGGAATGATGTAACTACTACAGCTTTTTGAGGCTTTAAAGCTCTATTATCTACCCCAGTGTTGACTCTACATAACTTTATGGTTACTTTTACTGTTTACACGGATGCTTCAAATTTCGGCATTGGAGCTATTCTTACACAATCTGGTCATCCTATAGCTTATTTTAGCAAGGTTCTTAGTCCTCGAATGCAAGTGGAATTTGCCTATGTTCGAGGGTTCTTTGCACTTACATATGTCGTATGCAGGTGGCGCCAATATCTCCATGGTCGTAGATTCACTATTGTAACCGATCACCAAAGTTTGCGTTCAATCCTTCAGTAGACCATTCATACACCCGAGCAACATTGTTGGATTTCCAAACTGATGGGCTATGATTTTGAGATTGTGTACAAGCCAGGCACATCAAATGTCCCAGCTGATTCCTTATCTCAATGTCTTGAAGATTCGGCTCTTCTGTTCACTTCTTGTTCTCAGCCAGTGGCGTCCATATTGACCACATTGAAGACCTTTTACTCTTCGAATCCAGTTGGGCAGACTTTGATAAAAGCTATCTTGGATTCTCCTTTGGCTCATCAGTATTTTTCAGTCAGAGATGGTTTGGTTCTTTTCAAAGATAAAATTTTTGTTCCTATGGAAACCGATATGCAGACCTTTCTTTTATATGAGTTTCATGCCTCTCCAGTTGGCGGTCAAGCTGGTATCCGGCGAACTTATGCGAGGTTTTCCTATGTTTTTTATTTGAAGGCTATGAAGAGTGTTGTGATTGCTTTTGTTCATTCTTCTTTGGTTTGTCAACAAGTGAAACCCTTTAATAAGGCATCTCAAGGTTTGTTGCAACCTCTCCCTATACCAGGCAACATTTGGGAGTCAATCTCGATGGATTTCATAACTCACTTACCACTCTCCAATGGAAAAACCACAATTCTAGTAGTTGTTGATCGTCTTTCCAAAATGGCCCATTTCTCAGCTCTCGGCCCTAACATTACTGCTGCTATGGTAGCAGCTGTATTTGTTCAAGATGTTTGCAAAATTCATGGCTTCCCTATAACCATTGTATCTGATCGAGATCCCTTATTCATGAGTAAGTTCTGGCTAGAGCTTTTCAAACTCCAAGGCACCTAAAGTGATGGGAAAACTGTGAAGGCCCAGTCCTACCTCGTAGTTCTCAACCCCCACCTCGCAGGTCGTTGGGTCCTCAAGACCGTGTAGCTTACTATAGCTAGCTCAATTGGTACACAACTTGATGGGCTCGCGTATTTGACCCCATGAGCGCGAGTTCGAGTTGTGGGGGTGGGGTTAAACATGTATGTGGATAGTAAGCTACACGGTCTTGAGGACCCAGCGACCTGCGAGGTGGGGGTTGAGAACCACGAGGTAGGACTGGGCCTTCACAAAAACTGAGGTCATAAACCGTTCTTTGGAGGACTATCTTCGTTGTTTTATTTCGGAAACGCCAAAGCTTTGGTCAGTTTACCTTCCTTGGGCTGAATGGTCTTACAACACCGCATTTCACTCTGTCATTCGCATGACACCCTTCGAGGCAGTGTTTGGTCGTGCTCCTCCCTCATTGCTGGATTATATCAAGGGTTCTTCTTCCATCGCAGCTGTGGATAATCTCCTCAATGATCGTTCCTCAATACTCGCTACCCTCAAACAAAACTTATTGAAGGCACAACAACAGATACTAGTCTTTGTAAATCATCATCGCTCTCCTATAGAACTTCAAGTCGGTGATTGGGTGTTCCTCAAATTGCAACCCTATAGACAATTTTTAGTAGCCAACCGTTTGAGTTACAAGTTGAGCAAGCGTTTTTACGGCCCATTTAAAGTGTTTGAGCATATAGGTGATGTGACCTATCGTCTTTCCATGCCCCCTGATTCCAAAATTCATAATGTGTTTCATGTTTCCTTCCAAATTTACAACACAATCCACTCCCTTCCAAATTCATTGGGTTTCACCCAGTGGTCTCTCTGATCGACATCCTCAACTCTCGTTCGTTTCAAGATAATGGACCATCATCAAACAAATCTTGGTTCATTAGGAATGCCAAAATCAGGACGATGCTACTTGGGAATCTCTAGTTGATTTTCCGCGTGATTATCCTTCTTTCAACCTTCGAGGACAAGGTTTCGATTTGATGGGGGGAGTATTAATGTAGGCCAGACCACAGGATGAATGATGAAGCTCATCCCAACGTAAGGAAGAGCTCTCGAGTGCGTAACATTCCAAGTCGTCTGCGTGATTAGGATGAGCGGAGGCCGTGAGTATAGCAGATTGTTTGTTAGTTGTCAGGAATATTTTACAAACCATGTTGTTAGGTAATGAAAATTGAGTCATGGAATGAAAAGTTGGTGATGACATATATATATATATATGAGATGAATGAAAATATAGGGGATATGAATTACTATATATCAACCCTCTTTCTCTATCCTCCCTCATCTTAAAAGTTTCTGATCTCCTTCTCCGTTCCCCTAAGTTTCCTTCTCTCCCTCAAATCCAAATCTCAGGTAGCATCACACTCGCTCTTCCATCCTTTTAAGATATTCAAAAACGAGGGGTGTTAAGACCAAGGCCACATTCATTTTTCTTTATACATCATTCTTGGCACTTGATTTTTCTTTTTTCCTATTAGTTTTTCTTGTTAAAGAACATACCATTTAAATGAATCATTTTCCATCATATTGGGACCCAAAGCAACAAATGCTGCCTACATTTAAAATAAAATTATAGTCAGTAGTATTTTTTGAGGAAATATTAGTACTAGTATTCAACATCAACATGCAACAAATTAAGTCAATGTCCATCATGAATTATCCAAACTTTATTGATCCAAAACGCATCAAAAGCGGACAACATTAAATCAAATATGTAAAGCACAATGACTTTATTGCATGTACTATTATTGCAAATCACAATTGCATGATTAGGGCAATATATCTTTTTAATTAAAGTATATATTAAATCAAATATATGTTTTAGTGCTCTTTGCCTCCAAAGGGTGTAATACAATGACAAAAAAAAGAACATTAAAACTCTGATTAAGGTAGCTAGATGTCATGATTAAATATCAATTAATTTTCATAAAATTAATCAAGCCAAAGTAAGGAAGCACCAAAAAATATTCGAACACCCATTGATTAATTATATAAAAAAAGACATTAAGAACTTTTTGGTAGCCTTTAGATTTGAGATTTCCATCAAACACATAGTATAATGGTTGTAGAAATCATTCTATATTAAGACATCTTATTTTAAATTCAAATTTTTACCTAAGTTGTGATAAATCCCAACAAAATTCATATACTTAAACAAAAACAATCACTAGATATACTACAACAAGGACAACAACAAATCAAAAATCTCAACTTAATTAGGGTCAACCTAGATAATAACTTTTTAATAAAGAATAGTGATAATTTAGGTCTGGCAATTTGAGTCATTAAACGATTAATACGACACGACACGATACATAATAAACGTGTCGTGGGTTTGATTTAAGTGGGTCTGGGTCATAACATGTTAACACATTTATACACGGTTAATAAACGAGTCATTAACATGTCAACCTGCTTAACTCGTTTATGACTCGCTTAACACGACTAAAGAATAATGCATAAATAATAAATAAATTGGCACGAAACTCATCCATTTGAATGCATGTTAATAGCAGGATTTATTTATAGACATCTTTTATTTTATATTTGAGAAGAAATGTTCATTTTACTTTTAATATATTATTTATGTTTTAGATTTTATTAATAATTATTTATTAAAAAAATAAAACTTTTCACCAAAGTAAAATTTAAATTTTTTTTAGATGATTCTTATAATTTTGTTTATGTTATTATTACGAGTCATTTTTACTTTATTATTAAGAGTGATAAAAATTTAAATGAAAAAGTAAAGTAAAACTAAAAACTATATATAACCACATTATATTTTATTGTTATTTTAGTATGTTTGTTCGAATTTAATCATTTAGATATATTTTAAAAAATAGTAACCAAATTATAAAAGTTTAAATAAAATAAAATTTTTAAATACAATATTTAATAAATGGGTGACACGAATACACGACATGTTAATTAACACGACCCACTTAGACACGAAAAAAATTAACACAATTAACAAACATGTCATGTAATGGGTTTGCATTATATGGGTCATGACATGTTTATGACACGACACGTTTACGACTCATCGACACGAATTGTCACCCTACATCCAACGGTGGCGAAATGCTCGTACCAACAATAACAAATATCCAACGCGAGGCACTAGATCAGCCCCTCCTGCAAAAAAAAAAAAAAAAAACAATAAAATATCGATCGCCACTTCGTTTCCTCCAATACTGTGTCGACTTCGTTCGTAGCGTTTCGGTTTGTTTCGTATCGCCAGAGAAAAAAAATGTCGGCCGTTCCGAGCCAGGAAGACGAGAAGAAACCCAACGATCAATCGGCTCACATCAATCTCAAAGTCAAGGGCCAGGTCAGGGCTTCGTTTTCTCTCTCCTGATTCTCAATTCCCTTAATTTTTTAGGGTTTGATTTGGCCTCTCTTTCAACTTTGAAAAGTTAGGGTTTTGTTGGGTCTAGTGCGTTTGTTCTTCATGGTTTTTGTTGATTTTGTGTTGGTTTTCAAAATTGGGCATTGAAGTGATGAAAGTGATGGATTTGGAGCGAAATCTGATCTGGGTTTTCAGTGATTTGATGATTTGAGTGTTGATTTATCAAAAAACCCTTTTTCGTGAATTTATGGGTTTTTAGGTTTTCATCTTTTGGGTGATTGGTGATTTTTTATACAATTTTTGTGTGGATGTTGTGAAAAATTTGGTAAAAGTTGAGATTTTGGAGAGAAAGTTGTACAGTGGTGTGAAGTTTTGTTCTTCCAGTGAACATATAATGATTTAGTGCTTCAAGGATTATATATTTGATGATACCTTTGCAATTTGTAAGTGGTTGGATTGTGATTCAGTTCTATACTTGCAGTTTTTGTCATGATTATAGACCTGCAAGGATCACACACTAGATAGAGTTCACTTTAGAGCTTTTCCCTTGCTTAAAGCTTTGTCATTTCCTCCTTTTGGACCTGTAGTGTGTGCTCATATAATGTGATTGGAAATCATTTATGTTCTTTGAATGATGGACAATATTATTGAATTAAGATTCCTATTTGCTAGATTAGCAAACCAACGTACTTTTATTAGGGTAATTGATTTTATATTTGGTTTTGTATTGAGCCATTGACGATTAATAAAATTTTATTTTATTTCAAATGAAAAAGATTGCTATTTGCTAAGTAGTGAGCATTTATAGTAGAGATGGATGAGGCATCATTTGCCAAAAGGCAAGTTGGTGGAGGTCGTGGGGTTCGACTAGAGTCAGAGTCAATAATGTGGGTTTCTTATAAAAAAAGGATTGCTGAGTATGATTTATTATCTCTCATTGCAGCTTCTGTAAGATTACTATCCTGTTTATTAGATTTATTATATTGGACCATTTAAAATCATTGGAAGAACTGGTCCTGCATCTTAGGGTTGTTTGCTTCTTTAGAAAACAAAATTTATCCAGGGAATGACTTGATTGGTGGTGTTCGGTTGGTATGAATATCCCTGTGGCGGATTTGCTAATTGTGCCTGTAGAGGAGAAAACGATGATAGCGCCTCTTTGGCTTAATGTAATCCCAACATTGCGAGATTCGTGAGTTGCCAGGTGTTGTTAAACGGAAACTCACGCTAAACTTAAACTATGTACTGGACATTTAGTTACTGATTAGCTTTTTCACCTGAATTAGGAGAATTAGAAATTTCATTATTTCCATTGTAACTCTATCTAGTCATTTTTCTCCTTTCATTGCTTTCCCTTTCTTGACATGTTGCTTTGTAAATCTTATTGGCAAGTTACGAAAGCGGTTTTGATTTGTCTTTGGGTGTATACAGGATGGGAACGAAGTGTTTTTTAGAATCAAGAGAAACACTCAACTGCGCAAGCTTATGAATGCGTACTGCGATCGCCAATCTGTGGATTTTAACTCAATTGCCTTCTTGTTTGATGGCCGCCGCCTCCGAGCTGAGCAGACTCCTGATGAAGTATATCTCTTTCACTCTCTTCCTCATCACATAAAGCAAAACAATTTCAAAATCGTAACTTTTTTCTTCATTGTTGCAGCTTGAAATGGAGGACGGGGATGAAATTGATGCAATGCTGCACCAAACAGGTGGAAACATAAGCGTCGAGGGGGCTACTGTTTGAAGAACAAACTTATTAGAGCCATCTATATATCCTAGCTTAGGACATAAATGAATTAGCAGTAGTGCTAGGATACAAATTAGTTGAGGAACAAATTTTCAATTCTATGATGTTTATTCTCTCTTATTTGGGATTCACTGCTTGTAGTGATGGTATTAAATGAGCAATTGGATGTTTGTGCCTTTGTCTCTTTTTATTTCTAGCACATTGTGTACAGAACACAGTAGGCTTATGGATCAAATTTATCTTTTTTTATTTCTAGTGCATTGTGTACAGAACACAGTAGGCTTATGGATTAAATTTTTTTTTTTTTTTTCAAGGATCACATTGTTTAGGTTAGTCGCATGATCCTAGGTTTAACTCTTTGTTGTAGGTCTGGTGGGAATAATCGAGCTCGCCTAAATATTTGTGGATGTTAAAAAAAATAAAAAATAAAAATAATAACTGATAGATGCTTTGTTTTGGCCTGCCCTTTATGAGTTTGCCATTCTTTTCAAGGTTCTTATGCTTGTCTTTGGTGGTTTTTGATTCCTTGCAGAAAGGCTGCTCTCACACTTAACCAATGATTTTCCTTTATTAGAGAATTACATTTGATTACAAGATTAATTACAAAAAAAAAAAAAAAAAACCCACTTTTATCATCAAGGTTTGGAAGAAAAAAGGGGATTGAAAAAAAGAGAGAATCTGCACTAATTTCAACTTCCTTTTATTGTATTCGAAACCTACAAAACCAATATTGGATCAAATGCTCTACAATATTATGTGCATTTACCACAAAAAAATGCAGATAGTGCACAAAAATGAAAAACATTAGGCCTCATTTAGCTGTTTGAACATCATTGCTACTCTCAATTTCAAGGCCTAAACCAAAAGCTCATTCTGCCTGCCTTACATGTATTATGGTTTTGCTATGTAGGAGGGAAGAACCGGTTGAGATTGAAAGGCAAGTTGTAAACTCCTCATTCCTGTTGTCGCCACGGAACGTTCTGAACTTCACCCACCATGGCATGCCACGGTCCTTCTTCGACTTCTCTACTTCCAATGTGTTGTCCAGAATCACCGCAACGATTAAACCCACGGTTGGTGGTGACGAGAAAATGGTATTCAATATGGCATTAAACTGCAAACCCTCCCAAAATTAGTATTATCTACGATAGGTAGTTCATCTATATAGGAAATCAAGAAAAACAAGTTCACCACTTCAGTTGAATCAATTTAGATGTAATGCTATATATAATACTTGTGTTCAGTACACTAACCCATCCGGAGTGCGTATGAACGGGTCCATGATGAGAATTTAGCCAGAAGTCGTTGAAGTATTGTGGAACCGATATCCCGAGGAAAAGCGAGAGTCCGGTAATGAAAAGGTTTCTCATAGAATTCATGTTCGTAAACTGAAGAAACGACAGTCCCACAGCAGCTGCAAAACTATCCGATTAAGCAAATGAAGGAAACACGGAAAAGAGAGCAATCAAACTCAAAAAAGCTAATCGCATACCAACGAGGCCGAATAGAATACAATATAGAGCAGCAAATATGGGAAAAGGTATGATGCAAAGAGAGCTCCAAATTTTCCTACAAGCACAGAGAAACAATTATTTAGCAATCGTTTTCTATCCGCGCCACCATTTAGAAAGAAAACTTGAAAGACGGGATGATATGAACGAACCTAAAATAGAAAAGAATATCATGAAACCAGCGGAAATCTGAACAACTCTGCGGCTTCCCACTCGGGTCAGTCCAAGAAGCCCTACATTCTCACTGAAATTTGCAATATTATGTCATTGCAGTTCAATAAGACGGCAAGAAAGGCAGAATATCTTTGCCTGCACCTGTACACTATCATAGGCATTGTGCTTACACTGACACGGTAGAACCAGTTCCTGTTCCGAAAAGGCCATCGAGCAATACACCAATGCCCTGCTCGAGAAAAGACAACACATGATTAAGCTTCATGGGCGATGAAAATGTAATTGATTTGAATGTTCATCCTAGATACAAGGCCAAGCAAAAATACAATGCCTTTCATGGTTACCTATCAAGGTAAAATTAGGTCCAAAAAACAAATTCTAATTAGTTGAATTTGCAAACCAAAGTAGTTCGCGAGGCCTTTTTTCTTTGTAATTTTGTATGCGCTCGCATGGTGATCAAAATATCTCTTATTCTTGTCAAATGTTTCACTGAATTCAACAATAGGGGGATGTGATCTGCGAGAAGCTCACCTGCCAGCCAATGCCTCGACTCAGCACGTAAGCAGGCGGTGGAGTGGCAATCGCTAATCGAGATGCTGCTTTGTAAGCGCCAGTTGACTGCGGTCATGGAAACAAATTAAAGTTGCCCATCACTCCAGAAGAAATGCCCAAAAATAGTAGAGTTTGTAGGTAATCAACAGGTCGAAAAAATCTGTTTGGCGGGACTCAATTCCTTCTTCGGAAGCACTAAGACAACAAGATCTGGAATGAGAAAAGAATACCTCAACCATAGACACAAAGACTGCAGACATCATTGCGAAAGAATGTCCAGCATTAAACGTTGGTGCGCCCCACTGCAAGGGATATGGAAATTTAAACCTACAAATTATGACAAGGAACATGATAAATATAGGTGCCCACAGTCGACCGAATCAAGAAAACTAAGAATCTTCTAGTTACTAACCAGGGTGCAGACGATATAAGATTAGCTCTATCAGTACGACAGTTATGCTGAGTTCTAATAGGTCTATGTCTATATGCCCCTCCAGCAGTTAAGACATGTGAATAGGCCCAAATGACTGTAACACATATCAGAACAGGAAACCGTTCAAATATGGGGACATCGCGCAACGGTCTAACGTGCTTCAAATACTGCAAAATAGAAAAACAAAACCCATCATATGCATACAAATCAACAGAAAAAAAAATAATAATAATAATAAATTGAATCATGCATGCACTAATATTGATGTAGTAACTATGTAGGCTTAAGTTGATATATTAAGACTTATTATATGATAGGGATATATTAGGAATATATATGGTATTGATGTATTAGGGTTTTTAGTGAATAAGTATAAAAGGTTGTAAACACTCTACACTAGTTAGTTTTTTTATCAAAATGAATCAAAATTGAGTATTGAACCCTAGATTGGGTGTACTTGAGTTATATTATACGTTGTTCTTTCATTCCAACAAACTCTCTACATCAAATATGCTTAAAAAACACACCTGCGACAATCCAATTATGGCCAAAAGCATCGGTATCCCAATTTCAACACAATTTCCAACCTAAAAACATGAAAAATCTTCAATGTCAATCTAATTCAGATAGTTTATCAAAACCAACAAGTACAAAAGCGCATTTTTGGATACACCTTAACTAATACCTACCAAAGGAAAACCTCTCTGGAACAGCCCGAGACCAACCAATCCAACCACAGGTGCCATACCAAGAGGACTGAAAAACCTGAGGCAGAAAATACTAAGAAATTAGACACCACACCCACACATTCAGGAATCGTAGCGTATTTAATGAAAACTATTGGCGGCAAAATGAACCAAAATTAAAATTACCGTGAAAATAGGCCCCAGACTTGGCTGTAACCAAGAATAATCTGCAAGCTTGCAGCTACTATAAGTGATCCTTGGATTGCACGCATTGTATGAAGAAATCTCTGCGAGTCAGATGCAAATATAAGTCCATAAATTACGGCTTAAGAAGGTAGACCATCGACTATGAAACTAGAAAACAACAACAGATGAAATGACATAACATTAAGGTGGCATTACCAAGCATACATGAATCGCATTTAGCAATTATTGACCTGTACTTACCTCATGAGGTTCGGGAATTCTTTGCAGCGACGAATCTTCAATAATATATAGGATAGGTATGAGATAAGCAAAAGAACCTCCCACCACTGCAGGCAACCTAGTTCCAAACAATGCTTGTAGAAGTGTGTTAATGCCGGATACAAATAATATAGTCTGTATTACCCGAATTTTGTCACCCTGCGATTCGGTAAGCGAGAAAACATTATCAATATCAAAAGTGAGCCAAACCTGCCTCTCACATACGCAGCAAAGAAATTGTTCATTACACCAACCAATGTGCCTATTAGAGCAATTGCTGAAAAATATACTAGATCAACTACATTATTTTAGGTTAAATTAAAAATATGAAATATCACATCTTTCATCGTCAGCAAGACCTTGTCATCACACTCAAAAAAGACTGTTGGAAATAAGAATAACATTCGCATCCAATTTTGAAAGATAAGATATGTATCTCCGAGATTCAATCAGACTATCACGGTTCCCTTTAAATTTTGAGGACCTGTGAGTTCTCTAATATAAATTGTTCAAGGTCTGTGACTCTATAATGTGGAGATTGAGGTCTAGCGCTACGCATAGAATATTGAAGAAGCAATAATAATTTATTAACAAATGATGAGACGAGATAAAGGAACAGTAAATTAAGACAACTTACATCAGTTCCACCCATTATCGGGACAATTGCTGAGGGAATCATGACACTCGTGCCCAACATCAGAATATAGTTTTGAAATGCCAACATTATCGTTTCAGCTGCAAGGCAAGGAACAAAAGAACTGAAATATACGGAAATGCTAGTAAATAAGATTTATCAGTAAAATATGTACAGATACAGACTTTGACATTCAATGTTAACAAGTCATTCTTCCTAAACCAAAACAACTTGTCTTAAGTTTCTGAAACTCGAGATACAAACCATATTCCCTTGGCGGGAAAACACCCCCAACAACTAGAACCAACCACTTGGGAGGCCTTAACTAGATACAACATTCATTTTACAACACCTCAACAAAAACCTAGCCTCAATATATGCCAAATTAGTTGGGGTTGGCTAATATTTCACAACACCTAGGTTCTTAGAAAATAACGTCGTGCCACGGACATCAAATAAGGTGTAAAAAAGGGCACTTCAAAGTTCCAAAACTATTGACTATTGCTTCGACGTTAAATCAATCTTAGCAGGCAAGTTTCAAAATCTTTCCTAAATATCATCCACCACTTCACTCAACTCCAATATTCAATTGCAGATGAAAGGCACTTCCAAGTGCCAACAAAAAGCAACATCACTCCACCTACCCAAAAAAATTACCAAGTGAATAAGAATCACTGTTCAATAGGATTTACCATTCCCATAATTCCCAATTTTTTTTTCTCCAATTTGACAATGGGGATTAGAAAAGCAGTCCCATGATCTTATTTGCATTTGAGAGACAATTCTTTTCTTTCATTGTATGTGTTATTGTCAATAGTTACAACTTGTAATACTTCCAAAATAGAGGAAATGCTTTCTTAAACAAAAGACATGAAAATGACATCTGTTTGATGAAAACAACAACAACAAAAAAAAACAAGATAGAAACAACAAAGAGAACAAAAAACACAATACTCCTCATTTAATTTTTATGCCCATAAATACTCTCATCACACCAACCACATTTATCACTCACACTCCATTTCCATATCCACCAAACTCCCCTCCATTCTTCCTAATCTATCCAAAAATACCCCAAAAAATTCCAAAAAATGAATAAATAAATAAATAAAATAACATAATGACATAAACAATGAATTTCAGTTGTAACATAGGTAGAGAATGGACAATGTTCTGTGTTGGGCACACTTTCAAGCCCCTCTTAAATAATAAGCATCAAAGACAAAATATAGTGCTTATTGAGTCTCATTCCTTGAAAATGGAGCTCCTTTTCACATTTTTTCACAAACCCACCAAACATTTTCTCAATTTTTCAACAAAACTCACATACCCACCAACACTCAACATGAAATCAACACAAAAAAGCAAAAAAACACATGAAGAAAAAAAAAAAACATGGGTTTGTAACAAAAACAGAAAAGAGAAACACAAGGGCCTTACTCCATGGTGGGTTGGAGTCTATGCAATATTCAAGGTCTTGTAGCTGCTCCATGGGTGGGTGAGCTATGTCTGCCATTAGAGATATCTCTGTGTAGCTCTCAGGATTCACAACAACAATAACAACAACAGAGCAATCAAAGAAAACAGAGAAAAACAGAGAAGAGAAAGAACAAGAGAACAAAAATTATGCAAAGCAAAGCAGAGAAGTCTCTCTCTGACGCCTCATGGAGCAGCAATGAGACTACTGTTTTGAACTGACGCAATCGTTACTGAAATACCCTTTTTTTAGTCAGAAACTACGAAACTGCCACTCGGTATCCAATGAAAGATTTGGGAGTACAACTGTATGGTTTAATTGTACACACAATTGTACATTTATACTGCACGCGCTGTAAAGTGGTTGGCCCACCTTTGCCTCTCAAAACAAAATTAATAATAACTTTTTTTTATTAACCGATGACTTGCCAACGCGAGTGGAAGCGACTAATTGCTCTTTAACAAAGAGTCTTGAGATCGAGCCTTGAGAATTAAAAAATTAACGTTGAAAGCTCTATCTTCCAAATAAGGAGTGATTAGGTAGGAGTTTAGATTAGTCGATCGGTTCAGATATTGAGTGGATTGATTAAAAAAGATAATAACTTATAATTCAGAAGGGTGTGGCCAAGTGGTTAGAGCAAAAACGGAATTGTATAGGTTATACACACAACCTCGATCTCGATTCTCTACGATAAATCGTCAGACCACTAATGGTCTCTTCCTGCAATCATAAGACTCGTAACACTAGTCGGACAAAACGTCTGAATACTCGAGGTTACTAAAAATATATTGGATTGTTAAACAAGCCAAATATTTAAAATTAACAACTAAATTATGTATTTCAACTACTTTGAAGGAGTAGAGGAAGGTGCTCCCGATCATCCTCGTGAGATTATCGAGACTTTAATTAGAAAGGAATTGAAGGAGTCTAAACACCCAAGGATCTTAAAAATATATATATTTAGTTCATATTATTAATCAAGCTTCACAGTATCAAGAACCTCATTGACATATCATCCATAAACAAATTAAAATGAAACACATTAATTATAAACTTAGCCTCAAAATGCACTTTGTGTATAGTTGTGACTTGTGAGTTGGATTTTCATCCCATAGTAACCATTGTTGGGTAAATTAATAAGGAAAGTGATTAACATACTTTCATATGAAAACATTAACTACACGTACATCTCAAGGACTTCAAAGTCTAATTGACATTGATGAATCCCTTACAAAATGAATGTATCAAAAGTATGTTAATCAATCTTCTCCATAATAGGAAGGCAAGAACAAATCGCACGTGACCATTTGTTCAAAACTGTGTCACTAATGTTAGTATTTATTTGCAACTTTTTGTCGGCACAACGGAATGACACGTGTCATGACCAGGGTTGCCCACGTCACCAAGTTGACCATTTTACATTTTGAACAAAGCCAACAACACAGTTTGTTTGATTTTTGAAACATGAAATTCGAGACATAACTAATGAGATAATTCAGGCATATGTGTAGGAGTGATATCAAAACTACTTTAAAGGGAAGTGGGAATTTATGACCCAAGCCCATGGATAGTAAAGATATTAAGGATCTTGCTTTTCACTTTACAAAGGACTGGACTTCGAGTCATGTAAATAAAAATATCAACATTAGTAACTCCACCACTTATATGATGCGCCACTCAAAACAAACTCATAATAGTTGTATTAGAGTATATAATCCTACATCAAAAAATATAATAAATCTACTTTATTTGTATACCACGCCAACTTTTATTATATTTTCAAATGTAATTACATGCATATTTGAATAAATTGGATAATTTGAATATCGAGTAGTTTACATAAAAAAAGTACTCTACTTTACACACCAAGCAAGCTAGTAGACATCTTGCAATACACCACGAGTAGTGTGCGTGATTCATCTTACGGTTGCATTGTCTACACAATCGATGTTCATTTGTTAGTGACCAAAGTGAGTTTAGCGAAATATTTTCTAATATATACTGGATACTTATCCTGGACTAAAAATAATTTTTTACTCAAGAACCATAAACCACCGGTTAGAAATTTACCTCTTAGTGAGCCAATCCGACTCGAGCTCAGAGCAATTGATTAAATCTGGTTACCGGATAGGCTAAAAGATAGAAATTTTTAATAGCATATTTATACATTTAATGTGGAATTTGGAATAACTTCAATGCCATGTAAACCCTACATCTAAACAGCCACTTTTTTGAAGCCAAAGCCAGCTCTGCATTCTACCTTTTTGTGTGAAAGTATAAGCCTACCCTTCAATTTGCCAAGGATGCCATTTTGGTAATTATGTTGAGAACAGGGGCTATTTGGCATTCTAAAGGCATGCCATATATAATTATGTTTAGTGTTGTTGGAAGCAGTGATAGTACTAATGGGAATAAATGTTCTGAGTTTCTCATTTATAATGGAAGTCAGATTTTGCAGGTGATATTGTGGTCCAAGGAGTCAAATAGTTAGACAGCTAAGGCCCACTTTGATGTATCAGGTCTGCTGTTGTGGGGGTTAATAAAATTCAATGATTTGTGAGAGGTTGGTTAGTAGGAAGGATGTGGGTAGACTTGATCAGGAAGGAAAATTGGAACGTTATGTAATTAAGGAAGATATGCTTGATCTTAAATGCTTTCTGTAACTTTGACGACATCTTTGGTAACGAATCTTGGCATTTTTAATCCATCTGAAAAAGCAGGACACGGAATAGTACCCTGAAATGGTATCAGTTTAGATAGGAGGAAATGAAGGGAATGAAGCTATCACATGGTCATGGTGCTCTCTTTATTAAATGGCAACCTCAACATCAGCCCTTGGATGCGAAGACACAACAAAACACCCACAACCAGGTGGGCTAGATGGTCCCGGATTTGGCCCCATTAACAAATCACTCTCGTCATAACTGACTAATCTAGACTTGATCCATATCAGTTGAATCTCTGAGCAGAAGTGTTCCTAGAGCTCAAAATCGAGAGTTAGACATAATGAATTTGGAAGTCAAACCACTCACGTCAACTTTCATTGTTAGCTCAAATTATCTTGGAAGTAGAATGTCTTACTTTGTAAATAAGGGTAACAAAAAATCTCTTTGGACTCTTTGATTAGAGGACTCAAATGTATTAAATAGAGTTGGGGAAATTGGTCATCTAACTACAAATTTCAAGACATTTAAATTTTAACATGAGAATTAGTCGCAATTAATAGTTCACATTTAATGGGTCACATGACTCACATTTGACTCAAATTGATCAATCTGCCTGTAAAAATCGTTTGAGTTTGCTTTAATATGCTCAAGTAAAATTCATTTGAGCAGTCTCGAGATATGTGCATATGTGGAGATGAAAAGATATGTGCGCATGTAAAAGTCCATAAATTCAAACGATTTTTATATGGGCATTAAATGGTTAAAATTCGTTTGAGCTGTTATTTACTCCAAATTAGTCATCTAACTATAAATTTACCTCACTTATTTACTCGGGATTTGTGTCAATCAAGAGATGGTGTGATGCTATCTCGAGATCTGTGCATATGTAGAGATGAGATTGAATTTGTCTCGAGATTCGAGCGAATCTAAATGATGGATATCACATTGAGATGCGTGCAAGCCGTATCAAAACTACCTCAATATGCGGACTAAAAATAACATAAAATTCATAATAATAATAATAATAATAATAATAATAATAATAATAATAATAATAATAATAATAATAATCATCATCATCACCACCACCAAGAAAAAAAGAAAGATATTCATCGCCCATTAGACCTTAATCCAAATCTTAGTCCAACTTTACCTTCTTCTGCCATAGCGTCGACGACACACTTTGAGAGCTATCACGTGGTCATGGTGCTCACTTTACTAAATGGCAACCTCAACATGAGCCCTTCAACGTGAAGACACAACGAAACATTAACAACCAGTTGGCCTAGATGGTTCGGGATTTGGTCCCATTAAGTTAGTCTCAAGTTTGAGTCTTCTGAATAGAAAAAAAATTAATTTAACAAACCACTCTCGTCATTACTGACTAATCTAGACTTAAACCATATCTATTGACTATCTTAACAAAAGTGTTCGTACAACTCAAAATCGAGAGTTGAACTTAATGAACTTGGGGTTGGAACCACTCGTGTTAACTTTCATTGTTAGCTCAAATTGTCTTGGAAGTAGAATGTTTTGCTTTGTAAATAAGGGTAAAGGGCAACTAAATTCAAAACTAAACATGTAAATTAATCAAATTGTGTTGTGAAAGGGGTGCAATGTGGAAAGAGAGGTGTAGGGCATAGTCAACTTTTATAGGTAACTATATCCCAAAGTGAAATAAAATTTCTTGGAAATGGTTGAAGAAGGCATCTAGTGAGCATTAGGTGCCATTTGCACCTTAAAAGTTGGCTCTACTTTTCCCATTACTTTTATGTTGAAAGTAATACATGATGTTGAATTCTCAGTTCTCACTTAATTTAATTAGTACTTGTTTAAACAAATCAAAGAGGTCAGTTGCATAATAATTCTTAAGCAGATAGTATATAAAGCACATAAAAAACAGATCATTCATATATATGGGCTTTTAAACATGTTAAAATGCCGTGGAAAATCGAAGACGTACATGTAAATGTCATCTTACATCATCCTTAAAGTTTTTTTGATTAATTATAATTATTCATACACTTGTCTGATTAGTCTTATGACATGGGTCTTGCATGTCATTACGGAAAAAACTACCATTGACCCATCACTAGACCAACTTGTCGTTATCTTACTCCTCAAAGTTTCCTCACTCGTTTCGCAGTTTAGGCAATACCTTAAAATAAAAATGCAACACGATCAGAGTATTTGTTGAATGACTACAATGTAGAATACCAAGTATAAAAGCTGATTGTTCTAGATAAGCAGTTTTGATGGAAAAAGGGCACATCAGTTCCTAACCTTAAACAATTGTAATAGAATAAGTATGTAAATTAGCATAGGTCGTATGTAAATATGTAGTAATGTCCCTTAATTCCTTCGAAACTGTTTAAATTGTTAGGGTCTGAGTCTGAGGGTACGCATTTTCTCTAGGGTGTAACTCTTTTACTTTGGTTCACTAGTAGAACTCAACGACTCTAATTGTGGAAGGACTAATTGTGCACGCTTTTAAAAATTTATGGACTAAATGTGAAGAAAGTTCAAAGACAACCTGAAAAGGTGACCTAATGGTAAGGGCGAAGGGTGACGACCGTGTGGGTTAAGCACACGATCTCGAGTTTAATTCTTCAAGCCGACCAAACATTGGGACACTGATGGTCTCTTTTTGCAATCCCAAGGTCGTCCATGAGACTAATTAGACAAGTGTCTGAATACCCATAGTTAATAAAAAAAATGAAAGTTTATGACCAAAAGCATAAAAAAGCAATGTTTATGGGCCAAAAGATAAGTTTTAATTTGCCTAGTAGGATAGATAATGAATAGTTAAAAGACATGATATTCGATGTCATATATTTCTTTTTTACAAGAAATTAAGAAACTACAACTTGCTCATTATTCCCTAACTTGATAAATTTTTGGTTCTTCCAATACTGCTCGAGTGCCTCTACAAAAATAAAAAATAAAAAATAAAGTAACAATAATGTTAATAAAACCATAAATAGCATAACAATAAAAATTGTATTACAACTTTGAAAATATGAAACGTGGACCAGCTAGACTACACACCATGATCATGCAACTAGCTATATAAGTCTTATTGATACACACCGGCACGCACATTATTCTATGTGCACATGCTTTTTATTTTAATAAAATTACATCAATCAATCTCAAAAAAATAAAAAAAATAACATATGAAATAATTGCTCACAAATATTGTTTCAACATAGAAAAAAAAAAGACCATTTGGTTCCAGTTATTCTATTAATCAGAGTCCGATAATATTGGCATAAGACTTTGCTGTGTCCCCGAAAACAAAACCAACAGCATCAGCGATGAACCCCAATTTGCGAGCTGGCCGGTTCACAACAGGTAATTGCTGCTTAGCCTCTTCGGCAAGCTTTGGTCCCTCTGCAACAAAAGCAATTTATACCAAACATGTCAAATTATATTCTTTTGTTGGGTTATTTAATTCCACGCTGAAAATATAATAAGAGTTTGGTGTGGCATATAAGTGGAGTAGATTGGATAGTAGCACTTGCCAATTAATTTTATGCAAGATGGGTTCTAGCCCCATTTATAAGCCACAAGGCCACAAGTAGTGTGGCCGTAAACTCTTTTTTTTATAAGAAATAAACTCCTTGCCTCCCACCGAAGTTGAACCCAAAACTTTTTACTCTCAAACCCCATACAATTACTTTAAAAAAAAAATCTCATACCAAATCAGTGGACTACCCAATTGATCGGTTGACCCAACACACATATTAAGGCTACATGGTATCAAAGCAAGATGATGCGATAGGCTCGTATTTGAAGAACTAGTTAAGCTAGCTAGCAGTGGAGTCTAGATCCGTTTGTGGAGTTAGAGCCTCTAAAGGTATGTCGATTCATAATAGGTATGCGTTTGACTACAAGTGACAACTGGTCCAGACCTAATTGCTTTTGATCGAGGGGGATTGATGTTGGAGTATTTATCCCACATCGATGATATAATAAGAGTTGATGTGGTATATAAGTGGAGTAGATTGGCCAAATGATTTTATGCAAAATGAGATCTAACCCCATTTGTATACCCTCATGTGCATGTGTGTGACCCGACGCTCTCCAAGCCCATGAATATTTCTACGTTAGTCATATACTTATATGGCAATGGTACTGATCATTTTTGACAAATAATGCGCCAAATTAAAATGCATTAATTAAGTTATATTTTTTCAAGCTAGGCTCACTAAAACATTTTTTGCCTTTAATAGAGGTTTTAAAACCCTATTAAATAGAGTGTTATTAAATGTAATGTGAAAATGTGTTATGTTTTAATTTTTAAAACATGTATTACATAGAGGTGTTTTAAAACTCCTATCAATTAGGTGTTTTAAATGTCATGTAAAACCTCCATTTAATAGGGGTTTAAAAACTTCTATTAAATATCAAAATTGTTATAGTGGCTAGTTATATATACCTGTAACTTCAGCTTGGTTGGGAAGGTCGCCGGCTAGAACAGTGCCGGTAGTCGTTGATGCCGCAGCCTCAGAAGAGTTGATGAAAGCAAATGTAGCTAGCAACATGCCCAAAACCAAAAGTGCAACCTTATAATTAGGAGAGGCCATCATACACTTGTATATATGTATTTAATTTATGATGATCAATCCAAACAAGGGGGTCAAGTTAATGTGATAGATATATAGTACTATATATTAGTTCGTGTGCTTATTGATTTGCTTAATTCGGAACAAAACGTAAGTATATATAGCAGTCTTGGGGCATTTGTTAATCAATTGTATCCATTGGATGATGAAAACACCTAGCTAATTAGGCTAGCTGTAGTGAGGGTGTCATTCGTTAATTAAATTAGGTAGTCATGTTATTTTATGAAGATACGGATTACAAGTATATGACATGGATGCATGTGGTGCGTTGAATATGTTGAGATCGAAAGATTTAGTCTCGTATCGATTAAATATGACTTCATAATTAAAAAAATATATTAGTGTGGATCTCTTTTCATGTAGGGTGAGCCTAACATTTTTTTTTTAAAAAAAAACTAGCATGATATTAGAGTGTGAATTGTAATTAATCAATACGCATGAAAGATACGCACTTGTTGGCATACCTTCTTTTCATTATTAATTTATGCCTACATATAATAAAGAGCAGTGGCGGAGCTAGAGGCCCCCCGACTTTGGGACCCTTTTGTAATACCCCGCCCTCGACTACATCTCTTACCCCTCTTTAAGCTCGAAACATTTTCTATAAACTATAAATGTAGTCTAAATAATACAAGTTTAGTGAAATTTGTCTCTCTAATTAAACTTTTCGGTTCCGCCACTGATAAAGAGACGTGCGTGAAAGTATGAGGATAAACATGGCTACAACTATTCCATCCATACATTTCTACTTAATTTAGCTGATTATATGAAAGATACACTATCATTTCTTTTAGTCGATCATTAAATATACATTTGTTATAAAATTATCCTATTGTACTTTTTTTAATCAATTAAGAATTTCTCATGATTCAAATGAGGTTGTGCGCCCCTACTCAGATGTAGAAATCAAGCACATAGTTGCTTCCATGATGATCATGTTATACATATAATTAAAAAAATTAAGACTCTTAATTAATCTGTCTATATAGCTAGTCTAATTTTTTTTTTTTTAAAGCAGGACATGCAAGCCCTGAAATAGTATTAAGAAAAACATAATATAAAAAGTGCCGGACCTACAGCTCTAACCTGCTAGAAACGCACGCACTTTTTGGTGTATGTTCCATGCACTTTGGGATGTATATGCTCGCCAAAAATGAAAGGCCGGCAGTATACATGTACGTGTCGTTTATGCACGTCTTTTATTTATTTATTTTATTTATATATTTATATTTTTGGTGAGACACATCTTTCTTATGTTACAAACACATTTTCCAAAAGAACGTACCGTGTTCTGATGAAGGTACTAGGGCAGTACACTTGTTGGGCCAGCCCATGTCACTCAATATATTCACCCTAAACTTGTTCACGAGCTTGGGTACCCGTTCAGCCCACTTAAGCCTATCTTGTTTGAGATGGGCTTGAGTAAATAAGTATGTGCAAGCCCAAGCCCACTTAAACTTGCCCATTATGTATTTAAAAATATATTTTTTAATATAAATGTTAAAAAAATTGTTTTTTAGTAAGTTTTGAACCTTAAATATCAAGGTCATTATGATACAACTTAAATGTCAAAAATTGTTTCAATTTCGCATTTACAATCAAATTAATGATAGTTTATTTGAACAAATAGGATTAGCGAATCTATGTACTTGATTCTATGTCTAGTCATATATTGAACTATGAATGATTAATGATTTTTTTTTTCAAAAAAAAGGCTTATACCTCTGGGATAACTTCTATTCATTTCTAAATATTTATTAAATATATTTACTTTATCAAAAATATATATAAAAAAATAGTCGAAGAAAATCCCTAACTTGGGTGGGCTTACATGAGATTGAGTAAGGGCTTCAAAGAATGGAGCTTGACTAGGCTCGACTCGCCTAGTGAACAACTCTAATCCTCAATCTATCAAACATTAGTATATCACCAAGCCCACTAGTTTTACCTACCTGTATTGTAAGTTAGTCTCATATAGCTTGTTAGGTTAGCTCGTGTTTGCTTTTCAGGCGGTACTATGCTACCAATACCTTCCTCAACTTAACCATCTCGAGTAATGGTTTTATTTCAAAAAGCCTCAATAAATACATGTGGAGATTCAGCGAACCGATATTCTTTTCTCATTAATAATTTTAATTTCTTCTTGAAAGCATGAGTTGCTTCTAATTACTTACGTACTTGTTTCAACTTGCCTTTTGCATTTAGGAGCAACCACCCCCACCCTCTAATTAAGTTTAATTAAAGCCTAAGTATACAACTAGTCTCTACGACTCTCAATATTTGGATCGGACCTAACACACAAATTTCACATGATTAAAAGAATGGTAGTAACGTGCATCCATCGCCAAAGATTCATGCTTGCTTGGTTAGTTGTTAGCCAGATCCTAATTATATATACTCATGAGCCTAGCTACTAGCTATTATATGAACTTAACTAACTACTATATATATATATAATGAAACCATACAATGAAACACAAGTATATATGGACCCAAAAAAAAAAGACCAAATATATACGAAACCTGAAACCGGTAAAATTAATGTATGTTGTGCATTTATGATCACTCATAGATTAATGTGTTTGGATACAATAAATCTACTTGGACTCATGAGTCCGACTCATAAAAAGATTTTTAAAATTTTTATAAATATCAAATGAGTTATACAAGTGATTGTGGTTGTTTCATTAATTGCTCGATGATGATTTTGAAATATTTTTTTTTTTGAGTCCAGACTTTCGAGTCTAAATAGCACTACCCATTTGGATATTAGTAAAATCCAAGGTTTGCATAAATGATATTTCCAAAGCATGGGTATTTTTATGGTTATCTAATTATACAATGGGGTTCACATATAAATATCAAGAATCAAGCTTGATTCTTGAACTACTTGAGTGTGCCAATGTACGTAGCAATATTTTTTCAAAACTATTGTCAAGGAATATTTAGAGTGAGATGACCTTAATTATAAGCTTTAATTTTAATTTTAATTTTTGTTTTTACTTTTCAATTAGCCGATGTAAGACACACTAGTCTAAAGTTTGTACCTTTTTTTAAAAAAAAAAAAAAAAAAAAAACTTACCAGCTAGTAATTAAGAGCACTCTCACCTCATTGGCAATCTGCCACAATTATAAGTTTACGGAAAAATTTAAAACTTATTGACGTTCAGTGGACAAATTAAATTTGACATAATAAACTCAAATAATTAACCAAAGCGAGTCACAATAAACTCATAGAACTTAAATGAGCCTAATAAACTCCACGAGCTCTTACAACTACCAAGATCCGCAGCGGTTTAGCGCCTAACTATATATAATTCTACCAAAACCAATAATTAATGAAGTTAGAGTAAATATTAACTAAAGACCTAATATTGATTTATTTTGCTTTATTACAATAAAGAAAACATTTACTATACATTTCATGAGACTCAAACCTTGTTCATCCCCATAGAAATTCTAAAACTTGGCCAACTTTATATATATGTACCCTGCAGTGGTTTAAGTGTACCTTAATTTTTATTTCCAACAAAGCTTTTTTTCTTTTTTTTTGGTAGAAACAAAGCTTATTACAACAACAAAGTTCATTCCAATCATACATAACATATGTGCAGTACATAATTAATCATCGTAACAAAATTAAAGTAGAAACAAAAGATCACCCAACCAAAAACAGATCGAAAACAAATTGAGAGACATACATATATGGTTGACAAACCAAGCATGGACACCAAACACCCATGCATATAACCTTTCAATAAATCTATTTGGACTCATGAGTCCGGACTCATAGAGAGATTTTTAAAATTTTCGTAAATATTTAAAGGGTATCAAAAGAATTTTATAAGTGATTATGGTTGTTTAATTAATTGGTCGATGATGTATTTGAAATTACCAAATCTTGAGCTCCAAAATCTTGGCATTAATTGGTCGATGATGATTAATTGGTTAATGAATCTTATTGAGTAAAGGCATTAGCCCACATGCATGTTTTTACGTCACTTGATTTATTTCTTTTATTATGTTTGCATTGGTAAAACATATTATTTGTAGTCTCTATTTGTTGTTAAGCATGTATTTATTTATTTAATATTTACAGCTACTCATATACCCGTCTTAAGTTCTGAGTTAAAATTTGAGATCCCGACTCTTAATGGAGAGAATTATAGGGTATGGAAGGAGAGAATTCTCCTCCATTTGGGAGTAATGGATATAGATTTTGCCATACGTAAGGACGAACCACCAATCACCGAGGCTAGTCTTTTCCGACGCGGTTGATCTCTACGAAAAATGGGAGAGATCTAACCGCATTTGTGTTATGTTCATTAAACCGAACATAACGGCTAGTATTAAGGGTACGGTGGAGAAGTATGACAAGGTTCATCCATTGCTTAAGGCCATCAAGGATCAGTTTCAGACATCTGATAAGGCATCGGCAAGACTCTAATCATGCAATTTCATCACTCCGGATGACCAGGAGTTAAGGGTGTGCGCGAGCACATCATGCGGATGAGGGACATAGCGGCCGACTCAAAACACTTGAGGTTGATATATGTCGAGAGCTTCTTAGTCCACTACATTTTGAACACACTCCCTTCTCAAGTATGCACCCTTTAAGATCTCTTATAACACGCATAGAGATAAATGGTCGATCAACGAGTTGACGACCATGTGTGTTCAGGAGGAAGGTAGACTGATTATGGAGCAAGGAGAGAATGGTGTGTTGCTGACGGTGGACAAGAAGAAAAAGGACAAGAGAGCCAACTGGAAGGGGAAAGACAAAATGCAACCCCAAGGTGGAATTATGAAGAAAGAATCCAAGTGTTTCTTCTGTAAAAAGAAGGGACACATGAAGAAGGATTGCATCAAATTCCAACAGTGGCTTCAAAAGAAAGGTATATCAATTTCGTATGTTTGTTTTGAATCTAATATGGTTGATACTTTACATGAAACTTGGTGGATTGACTCTGGTTCTTCAATCCATGTTTCCAATACATTGCGGGATATGATAAATCTGTGGAAACCAGCGGGAAGTGAGTTGAGCATATATTTAGGAAATAAAATGCGCTCACATGTGGAAGCTGTTGGGACATGCATCTTAAAATTGTCTAGTGGCTTTATTTTAAATTTGGACAATGTTTTCTATGTACCTAATTTTTCGAAACTTAATTTCAGTTTCCAAGTTGTTGTATTTGGGATTTCACTTCAACTTTTCTGGAACATCTTTTGATTTGATATTTAAATCAAATATCGTTGGACATGGTACTTTATTGAATGGTTTATTTTGTTTGAATTTAGAAAATAATGCCACTGCAATGCGTGTTACGGGTTTGAAAAGAAGTGTCATGAATGGTGAATCTTCTATGTTATGGCACCGGAGATTGAGACATATCTCCAAGGATCGAATCAAAAGATTAGTAAATGATGGAGTACTAAGTGCTCTTGACTTTGCTGATTTCGAGATTTGTGTGAACTGCATAAAGGGAAAACAGACTAAAGTATCCAAGAGAGGTGCTCATAGAAGTTCAACATTTTAAAACTGGTCCAAAATACTTTAACTCCTTTATTGATGATTTCTCACGTTTCATGTATGTCTACTTGCTTCATCATAAAAATGAAGCATTGAATGCCTTTAAAGTTTTCAAGGCCGAAGTAGAGAAACAAAGTGGGAAACAAATTAAGATTGTCAGATCTGACAGAGGAGGTGAGTATTATGGTAGATACACTGAATATGGACAAGCATTTGGTCCATTTGCTAAGTTTCTTCAAGAGCAAGGAATAGTTCCTCAATACACCAATCCAGGTTCTCCAAGTGAGAACGGTGTAGCAGAAAGAAGAAACCGGACCTTGATGGATATGATTAGGAGTATGCGTAGTAATGCAACTCTACCTATCTTTTTGTGGAGTGAAGCTCTTAAAACGGCAGTGTATATATTAAACAGGGTTCCAACTAAGGCTGTTTCAAAGACGCCATTTGAGTTAATGAAAGGTTGGAAACCTAGTTTGCGACATATACGCGTTTGGGGATGCCCGTGTGAAGTGAGAATCTATAATCCACATGAAAAGAAGTTGGATCCTATAACCATTAGTGGGTATTTCATTGGATATGCCGAGAGGTCTAAAGGATATCGCTTCTATTGTCCTTCTCATAACACTAGAATTGTGGAATCTAGAAATGCAAAATTTCTAGAGAATGACATGATTAGTGGGAGGAATCATTTTCAGGATAATGTTCCTAAAAGGGTTCATTATGATGATCTTCCTTCTAAATCAAGTAGTGATCATATGTATGTCGTTCCAAGTTTTGCTCAGGTTCCATTGAGAATTGAGGAACAAAGAGTTCAAACTCCACAAGTTGTTGACAATCCTCCAGTAGATCAAGTTGTTCATGAAGAACTTGAAATGGTAGAACAACCAATTATTCATGAAGTACCTCAAGTAAATGAACAAGTTGATCAACATGATCTTCAAGAAAATGTTGATGCAACATTAACAAGATCTACTAGAGTTAAAAGGTCAGCAATACCTAGTGATTTCATTGTGTATCTGCAAGAATTGGACTATAATGTCGGAGTCGAGAGTGATCCCGAAACCTTTTCACAAGCCATGAATTGTGCTGAATCTGAATTATGGTATGATGCTATGAATGATGAAATGAATTATATGTCATCAAATGATGTTTGGGACCTTGTTGAGTTGCCTAAAGGAGCCAAAGCAATTGGATGCAAATGGATCTTTAAGACAAAGAATGACTCATTAGGCAACATTGAGAGATACAAGGCCAGACTTGTTGCAAAAGGATTCACACAAAAGGAAGGAATCGATTACAAGGAAACTTTTTCTCCTGTATCTAAGAAAGATTCTCTTTGCATAATTTTGGCTTTGGTTGCACATTTTGATTTTGAGTTGCAACAAATGGATGTGAAAACCGCATTTCTTAATGGTCAACTAGAGGAAGAGGTTTACATGAAACAACCAGAAGGATTTTCCTCTATTGGCAATGAAAATTTGGTTTGCAAGCTTAAGAAATCTATATATGGATTGAAACAAGCCTCCCGACAGTGGTATTTGAAGTTTCATGATGTTATCTCTTCATTTGGTTTTGTTGAGAATATTATGGATAATTGTATATATCAGAAGGTTAGTGGGAGCAAAATTTGTTTTCTCATTCTATATGTGGATGACATTTTACTTGCAACAAATGATAAGGGTATGCTTCATGAAGTGAAACAATTCATTTCTAATAGCTTTGATATGAAGGACATGGGAGATGCATCCTATGTTATTGGCATTAAGATCCATAGAGACAGAACACGTTGTATTCTTGGAATGTCTCAGGAAGCCTATATCAACAAAGTCTTGGAAAGATTCAAAATGAAGGATTGTTCATCAAGTGTAGCTCCCAGCGTGAAGGGTGATAAATTCAGTTTGAACCAATCCCCTAAAAATGATCTCGAGCGGGAACGAATGCTTAACATCCCTTATGCTTCAGCCGTTGGAAGCTTGATGTATGCTCAGGTTTGCACAAGACCTGACATAGCATTTGCAGTTGGGATGTTAGGAAGATATCAAAGTAACCGGGTATGGACCATTTGAAGAGTGCAAAGAAGGTCATGAGATACCTTCGTGGGACAAAGGACTACATGCTTACATATAGACGAACTAATATTTTGGAAGTCACTTGGATACTCGATTCAGACTTTCTTTGGTTGCATTGATTCACGTAAATCAACATTGGGATTTATTTTCATGCTAGCTAGTGGAGTCTGTATCATGGAGAAGTGCAAAGCAAACATTGATTGCTACTTCCACTATGGAGGCTGAGTTTGTTTCTTGTTTTGAGGCTACTTCTCAAGGTGTTTGGCTAAAGAGTTTCATTTCCGGGCTTAGAATCATGGATTCTCTAGGCCATTGAGAATGTATTGTGACAATTCAGCTGCTATCTTTATGGCTAAGAACAATAAAAGTGGGAGTCGAAGCAAGCACATCGACATTAAGTACTTAGCCATAAGGGAACGTGTCAAGGACAAAACAGTGGTCATTGAGCACATTAGCACTGAATTAATGATAGCAGATCCTTTAACCAAAGGCATGCCACCAATGAAGTTTAAGGATCACGTTGATAGGATGGGACTTAGATCCATTATGTGATTATTATTGTAAGAATGATGTTTATTGGAACTCTTTGAGGTATTTCTTTACTTATGTATTGTGTACACATTCATGTTTTATTTGATTTGAGAAATATCATTAAGTTTGGACCAAGAATAAACATGAGGTTTATTCATTAAGTTATGACAATATGTTAAGAAATTTAATGCATTGTGATACATGGAAGATATTACTCACTTGATAGAGGACCTATCGCCATGATTCATGTATTTTATTTCTTAATTTTGGTGGTAATGCGTATATGGATCAAGTGGGAGAATGTAAGTATTCTTTACATTATACTTATCCTAAGTGATCCATGTGGGCCCCACACATTACAAGTGTCAAATTATGATTAGAGATAACGGTTGATGGGCGGTTATCTTTTGGGATATTAATCAACGTAGTTTGGTCCCCAATTTCATTCTCTGAAAAAGGTTTTGACTCCGAACACCATTAAGGAGAGGAGAAGAAGAAATTTGAAGATCAAGCTTTGGAAAGAACAACAATGGTTGGAGGTAATTCTTATTTTATTTCCGCAATTTAGATTAGATGATCTTTGTGTTTGTTCACACAAAGATCAATAATGTTTAATGACTAACAAAACTCCATGATCATGCAACTAGCTATATAAGTCTTATTGATACACACCGGCACGCACATTATTCTATGTGCACATGCTTTTTATTTTAATAAATTACATCAATCAATCTCAAAAAAATAAAAAAATAACATATGAAATAATTGCTCACAAATATTGTTTCAACATAGAAAAAAAAAGACCATTTGGTTCCAGTTATTCTATTAATCAGAGTCCGATAATATTGGCATAAGACTTTGCTGTGTCCCCGAAAACAAAACCAACAGCATCAGCGATGAACCCCAATTTGCGAGCTGGCCGGTTCACAACAGGTAATTGCTGCTTAGCCTCTTCATCAAGCTTTGGTCCCTCTGCAACCAAAGCAATTTATACCAAACATGTCAAATTATATTCTTTTGTTGGGTTATTTAATTCCACGCTGAAAATATAATAAGAGTTTGGTGTGACATATAAGTGTAGTAGATTGGATGGTAGCACTTGCCAATTAATTTTATGCAAGATGGGTTCTAGCCCCATTTATAAGCCACAAGGCCACAAGTATAGTGTGTGACCGTAAACTTTTTTTTTTTGATAAGAAAGAAACACCTTGCCCCCCACCGAAGTTCGAACCCAAAACCTTTTACTCTCAAACTCCATACAATCTACTAAAAAAAAAAAATCTCATACTAAATCAGTGGACTACCAATTGATCGGTTGAGGCCAACATTCATATTCAGGCTACGTGGTATCAAAGCAAGATGATGCGATAGACTCGTATTTGAAGAACTAGTTAAGCTAGCTAGTAGTGGAGTCTAGATCCGTTTGTGGACTTAGTGCCTCTAAAGGTATGTCGATTCAGAATAGGTCTGCGTTTGACTACTAGTGATAATTGGTCCAGGCCTAATTGCATTTGATCGAGGGGGATTGCATTTGGAATATTTATCCCACCTCGATGATATAATAAGAGTTGACGTGCATGGTATATAAGTGGAGTAGATTTGTCAAATGATTTTATGCAAAATGAGATCTAACCCCATTTGTATACCCTCATGTGCATGTGTGTGACCCAACACTCTCCCATCCCCTAAATATTTCTATATTAGTTATATACTTATATGACAATGGTACTGATCATTTTTGAAAAATAATGTGCCAAATTAAAATGCATTAATTAAGTTCATTAAAACAATTTCGGTATTTAATAGAAAGTTTTCAAACCTCTATTAAAGGGGGTGTTATTAAATAACATCTAATTGATAGGAGTTTTAAAAAACTTCTATGTAATACATGTATTAAAAATTAAAACATAACACATTTTCACATGACATTTAATAACACTCTATTTAATAAGAGTTTTAAAATCTCTATTAAAGGTCAAAAATGTTCTAGTGATTATATTTTTCCGAGCTAGGCTAGGTATATATACCTGTAATTTCAGCTTGGTTGAGAAGGTCGCCGGCGAGAACATTGCCGATAGTCGTCGTTGATGCCGCGGCCTCAGAAAAGTTGATGAAAACAAATGTAGCTAGCAACATGCCCAAAACCAAAAGTGCAACCTTATAATTAGGAGAGGCCATCATACACTTGTATATATGTATTTAATTTATGATGATCAATCCAAACAAGGGGTCAAGTTAATGTGATAGATATATAGTACTGTATATTAGTTCGTGTGCTTATTGATTTGCTTAATTCGGAACAAAACTCAAGTATATATAGCAGTCTTGGGGCATTTGTTAATCAATTGTATCCATTGGATGATGAAAACACCTAGCTAATTAGGCTAGCTGTAGTGAGGGTGTCATTCGTTAATTAAATTAAGTAGTCATGTTATTTTATGAAGATACGGATTACAAGTATATGACATGGATGCATGTGGTGCGTTGAATATGTTGAGATCGAAAGATTTAGTCTCGTATCGATTAAATATGACTTCATAATTAAAAAAATATATTAGTGTGGATCTCTTTTCATGTAGGGCGAGCCTGACATTTTATTTTTTTTTAAAAAACTAGCATGATATTAGAGTGTGAATTGTAATTAATCAATACGCATGAAAGATACGCACTTGTTGGCATACCTTCTTTTCATTATTAATTTATGCCTACATATAATAAAGAGCAGTGGCGAAGCTAGAGGCCCCCGGCTCTGGGACCCTCTTGTAATACCCCGCACATTTTCTATAGACTATAAATGTAATCTAAATAATACAAATTTATGTGAAATTCGTCTCCCTGATTAAACTTTTCGATTCCGCCATTGATAAAGAGACGTGCGTGAAAGTATGAGGATAAACATGGCTACAACTATTCCATCCATACATTTCTACTTAATTTAGCTGATTATATAAAAGATGCACTATGATTTCTTTTAGTCGATCATTAAATATACATTTGTTATAAAATTATCGTATTGTACTTTTTTTAATCAATTAAGAATTTCTCATGATTCAAATGAGGTTGTGCGCCCCTACTCAGATGTTGAAATCAAGCACATAGTTGCTTCCATGATGATCATGTTATACATATAATTAAAAAAATAATTCAGACTCGAAATCCGTCTATATAGCTAATCTAATTTTTATTTTTTTTTAAAGCAGGACATACAAGCCCTGAAATAGTATTAAAAAAATATATTAATATAAAAAAGTGTCGGACCTGCAGCTCTAACTTGCTAGAAACGCACGTACTTACTTTTTGGTGTATGTTCAATGCGCTTTGGGATGTATGTGCTCGCCGAAAATAAAAGGCCGGCAGTATAGTGCGTGTCGTTTATGCACGTTATTTATTTATTTATTTTTATTTTTTTTGGTTACAAACACATTTTCCAAAAGTACGTACCGTGTTCTGATGAAGGTACAGGGCAATACACTTGTTGGGCCAGCTCATGTCACTCAATATATTCACCCTAAACTTATTCACGGGCTTGGGTACCCGTTCAGCCCACTTAAGTCTATCTTGTTTGAGATAGGCTTGAATAAGTATGTGCAAGTCCAAACCCGCTTAAAATAAATATGTGCAAGCCCAAGCCCAAGCCCGCCTAAACCTGACCATTATGTATTTAAAAATACATTTTTTAATATAAATGTTAAAAAAAGTTATTTTTAGTAAGTTTTGAACCTTAAATATGAAAGGTCATTATGATACAACTTAAATGTCAAAAACTGTTTCAATTTCGTATTTACAGTCAAATTAATGACAATTTGTTTGAACAAATAGGATTAGCGAATCTATGCACTTGGTTCTATGTCTAGTTATATATTGAACCATGAATGATTAATGAATTTTTTTTTTCACAAAAAAAGCTTATACCTCTAGGCTAACTTCTATTTTATATTCATTTCTAAATATTTATTAAATATACTTACTTTATCAAAAATATAAAAAAATAGTCGAAGAAAATCCCTAACTTGGGTGGGCTTATGTGAGACTGAGTAAGGGCTTCAAAGACTGGGCTTGACTAGGCTCGACTTGCCTAGTGAACAACTCTAATCCTCAATCTGTCAAACATTAGTATATCACCAAGCCTACTAGTTTTACCTACCTGTATTGTAAGTTAGTCTCATATAGCTTGTTAGGTTAGCTCGTGTTTGCCTCTCAGGCCGTACTATGCTACCAATACCTTCCTCAACTTAACCATCTCGAGTAACAATGGTTTATTTCAAAAAGCCTCAATAGATACACTGTGGAGATTGAGCGAACCGATATTATTTTCTCATTAATAATTTTAATTTCTTCTTGAAAGCATGAGTTGATTCTAATTACTTACGTACTTGTTTCAACTTGTCTTTTGCATTTAGGAGCAACCACCCCCGCCCTCTAATTAAGTTTAATTAAAGCCTAAGTATACAACTAGTCTCTACGACTCTCAATATTTGGATCGGGCCTCACGCACAAATTTCACATGCTTGAAAGAATATATGCGAGCCCAAGGTGGGTAGTGTCACAGGGCCAATTAAAGAGGGGTTTTTCTCTAGGAATTTTTTCTCACTCAATCGAACCTGTGGTGTCTAAGGGCCACCTTAGTTCAGCACACCAATACTCAAATTAAAGGGACAGCAAGCAATTGGCAACAAAGAAATGTTTTTACTAGCTCTCAATTGGGAATACAACTGTGGAACTTTATGCATACATGCCACTCATGCATCTACTCATGCATCTCGTGTCCCTGCTCTACCTAGAGCCTCTGGCTTTATAGACCAGCCAACAATCAGTTACATAACCGTCATAAACTAGGTAAAACACCACTCCTTGTGGTCAAGGCAGTTACCCAACTGCCTTGTTCCCTTGCTGCCACCTCGTGCCATAACTGCCTTGATCCCCTAGTCAAGAGGCACATGCTCTTAGTGCCTGGAAGTTACTGGAACGTGGCTTGGTCATGCTTTGAGCCATGACCGAGGTAGTTACATAACCACCTGTAACCGCCCTTGACTTGGTCCGTCCAGGCCTTTAGTTCACCTTGAATTCGGGGCAGGGTCTGATTCGTGGTGCCTAGCTGCACGCCTAGGCACCTCTGAGTGCTAGCCGGGGCTCGGTCTGACCGAGTCCCACCAGCTCGGGGTGGTCGGCGCCATGGTCCGTCCATGGGTCGTGCCTTGGCATTGCGCCCAAGGCATGCTCGAGGGTTCCTGCTAGTTCGCCCATGCCGCCCCAGGGAGAGAGCACACCTCTCCCTATAGTAGATGTTAAGCCGTTTCCTCAGCTCCAATAGAAAACATCCCAAAATGAGACCAATCGTACTTTGGCCTGGGTCAACGCCCAAGTCAAGATTTGTCAACCCTTGCCTCGTGCCTTGCTCGTGTCAAAGAATCTGCTAAGTCTTGCCCGTGCCCGCGCTCGTGCAAGGTGTGCCAAGGTTTGCCCTCGCTCGTGCCAAGGCGCATACTTAAGTCCGCCCGTGCCTCGTGCCAAGGCGCGTACCTAAGTCCGCCCGTCCCCCGCGTGCCTCGCTCTAAGGCGCGTACCTAAGTCCGCCCGTGCCTCGCGCCAAGATGTGCCAAGGCGTGCCAAGGTTTGCCCGCGCTCGTGCCAAGGCGTCGTGCCAAGGAAAAACACGCTCACGCTCGTCCATGCGCGCGCCCCCATGTTTGCTCGTCCATGCGCGCTCGCCTAAGCGCGCGTGCGTCCGTCCGCTCGTGTCCATGCGCGCTCCAGGCCCGTGCCCAAGCGCAAACCCCTTTACGCATGTGCACTATTCTGCATGTTTACTCGCGACCCAACCTTGTGGAACCAGTCGAGCCCTCCTGAACTCGGTCATTGACTAGGTTTCTTGCTGCCTAGTCCAGCCTACTCGGGTCACGCTGTTGAGGGGCTGACAGGTAGTAACGTGCATCCATCCCCAAATATTCATGCTTGCTTGGTTAGTTGTTAGCCTGATCCCAATTATATATACTCATGAGCCTAGCTACTAGCTACTATATGAACTTAATTAACTAGCTACTTATATATATATATATATATATATATTGGTATGGATAATGCTAGACGGACTCATTGAGTCCGGACTCTCAATTTTTATTTATTTGTAAAACCACCATCTATTTTCACCAAAATCAATTCACCACTATTGCAACATTTCCTTAACTAGCTATTATATGTACACTGAAGCCCAAGTATATACGGACCTCCAAAAAAAAAACCAAATATATACCAAACCTGAAACCTGTAAAATTAATGTATGTTGTGCATTTATGATCACTCATAGATTAATGTGTTTGGATATTAGTAAAATCCAAGGTTGCATAAATGATATTTCCAAAGCATGGGTATGGGTATATTGTGCATTTATACAATGGGGTTCACTTGATTCTTGAACTACTTGAGTGTGCCAATGTAGCAATATATTTTCAAAACTATTGTCAAGGAATATTTAGAGTGAGATGACCTTAATTATAAGCTTTAATTTTTATTTTTACTTTTCAATTAGCCGATGTAAGACATATTAGTCTAAAGTTTGTACCTTTTTTTTAAAAAAAAAAAAAAAAACACTTACAAGCTAGTAATTAAGAGCAACTCTCACCCCATTGGCAATTTGCCACAATTATAAGTTTATAGAGCAAATTAAAACTTATTGACGTTCAATGGACAAATTAAATCTAAAACTAGTCGATTTCCTGCGCTTTGCGCAAGAGTTATTAAAACTTTAATATAAAGTTAATAAATTAATTTACATAAATACATTATAATATTTTTTACAATTAAAATTATAATTCACAATAATCAACCCATATTTTTTAGAAAAAAATATACAATAAAAGGTTTAAAAAATATTTACTTATAAACCATTGAAGTAACCATTCATTAAAAAAAAAGAATTCGAATGAACTTAATTGTTGCTTTAGTGCCCTGAACAGTATCTATATATATATAAAATTAAGAAAATCCTAAAAATGAAATAGTAGAAGGAGAGAGTATGTGAAACTTTCTCTCTCCTTTAACTTTTATATATATATATAGATAATAAACTCAAATAATTAACCTAAGTGGGTCACAATAAACTCATAGAGCTTAAATGAGCCTAATAAACTTGACAAGCTCTTACAACTATCAAGATCCGCAGCGGTTTAGCGCCTAACTATATATAATTCTACCAAAACCAATAATTAATAAAGTTAGAGTAAATATTAACTAAAGACCTAATATTGATTTATTTTACTTTATTACAATAAAGAAAACATTTACTAAACATTCCATGAGACTCAAACCTTGTTCATCCCCATAGAAATTCTAAAACTTGGCCAACTATATATATGTACCCTGCAGTGGTTTAAGTGTACCTTAATTTTTTTTTCCAACAAAGCTTTTTTTCTTTTTTTTTGGTAGAAACAAAGCTTATTACAACAACAAAGTTCGTTCCAATCATACATAACATATGTGTAGTACATACTTAATCATCGTAACAAAATTAAAGTAGAAACAAAAGATCACCCAACCAAAAACAGATCGAAAACAAATTGAGAGACATACATGTATGGTTGACAAACCAAGCAAGGACACCAAACACCCATGTATATAACCTTTCAATAAATCTATTTGGACTCATGAGTCCGGACTCATAAAGAGGTTTTTAAAATTTTCGTAAATATTTAAGGGTATCAAAGAAATTTTACAAGTGATTATGGTTATTTAATTAATTGGTCGATGATGTATTTAAAATTAATAAAAGTTTTAAGTCCGAACTCACGAGTCCAAATAGTACTACCCATAACCTTTTACTCCTCAATGACCAAATCGACCTTTGAGCTCCAAAATCTTGGCATTATCTTCAGGACTATTGTTAGGATCCCCCTCGCAAATCACCCTTGTCTCAACTTTATTTGCATTAGGGGATTCGTGGATGGCAGAGATTTTGGTGCTTGATTTCTATAACTAGCTAGTACTACACAATATTTATACTGGCCTATTGCATTGCTCAGCCTTAACCAAATTGAAAAGTTTTATTACAAACTAGGCGTTGACTCCGCGGGATAGTTTAACTTCTATAAAACTATTTAGAACATTTTCAAAGTATAATTTTTAGCATTTGCAATTGGTTTTTGTGTCAAAACCAAACATTTACATTTATCATTATTTTTCTGTACACCAAAAAAAGTTATTTTTTTGTTTCATCTTTTTTGTTTCAAAAGAAAAACTAAAGAAACTTGAACGTTCATTTTTCTTTTACGGAAGGATTTGTTACAAAAGTTCATATCAAGGAAGAAAACAAATATGGAACAATTAACCTATCTATACCATATATGGAACAATTAACTTGTCATTTTAAGTTATATATACCATACATGGAAAAAAATATATGAACATTTCATATTTAGGAAGAAACAAATATGGAACAATTAAACTATCTATACCATATATGGAGCAATTGTGAGGCAATAATGAGTTAGAAAGTTTCATATTAAGGAATAAAATAAATATGGAACAATTAATCTATTTATATGTACCATATATGGAAAAAAAATATAAAAACGTTTCATATATGTTTTTATTGAAATTTATCTTTTTAATTTAATGAGGGAAGACTTTAGATTGCGCCACGTGGCACGCCGAGTGGGCTGAAAACTGTCACGCGTGGCAACCCCGAGGCGTTACTTTATTTCCATTGTTGTTGGAGTTGATGACGTGTCATAAGAGCTGATGACGTGGCGAGAAGAAAACTTCATGGGAAGCCATGTGGCACCCCAATGCCTTCTTTTAATATATGTATATATATTGTTGTAAATTGGATGACCCTTTAACCAAGCTTATGAATTATCACATTGTCAAGCATGACTCTCACATTGAATTGTAACATCAAGCATGACTTCTACATTGAATGTAACTTGTACACTCTACATAACTTGTATTCAACTCCAATGTATAATCACTCATCCATGTATTGTCATGTAACTTGTAATCTTCTCCAATGTACACCAACTCTTCCATGTATTGTCTATGTTGCTTGTGATGTGTTGTATGACTTGTGGTGTATGTATAACTTGTACACATTGAATAAGTACAATTATCATCATCACCAAATGGCCTATATAAAGGGTGCCAACTCCATTGTAATTCACACACCAATGTTGGAATGGAAATCTCTACATTTCTCAACTCTAGCTCTCTTCTCTCTTGTCTCCTCTTCTCTACTTGTTATAGTAGTTCTTAGTTTATACCTTCTATACTTAAGTCTCTAGCAAGTCCAACTTAAGTTTTAGTTGGCTTACAACTTAGTTTACAACACGTTATCAGCACGAGCTTGCTCTAGCATTAAGGAGATCTTGAAGTTCAAGAAGGCTTGTTAATGAGACAAAACTAGGAAGGTATAAATTTTATTATTTAAATAAGTTCAATTTATTTCTATATAATCATAGTTGCTTCCTTTTATTACATGCATCACTTCTATATGCATATTTTATTCATATACCATGCATTATAACGTCACCGATTGCGAAAGTATGCTCTGTAGTTGCGTCTTGTACGATCTTCTACATCAGAAATCAAAAGTCAATGTGTGACATATAGTTTTTCTCTTAAAACTACAAACGATTAGTTATTGTTCTATTCTTGATTTTATAATACAAATAATGCTATAAGTTTGAGTTGATAGTGGGTAAGCCTTGTCCCCGGTAAAGCTAAACATTGAAAGGGAGACGAGTTATCCCGTTCGAGGAGGCATGGTATTAAGGAGACTATGTCTCGCCACCCAACCTGGAGGTTGTCCCACCAACTCATACGAATAGTACATTTTGTTTATTAATGAATCAAGTTGTGAACATATATTTAATCATATGTTATGTTTTTACATAAAAAGGGGAAAACTATTTTATATTAAATTTATTTTCAAAATATTATTCAACCATAGTTGAATTTGTTGCCTTATTATATTACCGACAAGAATTACTTGTCATGGCAATTAGATACTACAATTTGTGAATAAAGCATATATGCAAAAGCTGTGTGTTATACACAATCATTCGCCAATTTCTCTTTAGAGATTTGAAAAGTGAATATTTCACTTTATATATATTTTCACCTTATGGAGTTATATATATACATACCACAAAGGTAATGCTCCAAAAGCTCAAAATGAGTAGTGAGTCTCATGCTACAAAATTTAATCATCAAATATTAATTATAATTTCACAATTTTAATTACCTCTATGTTGAGGCTATATGGAAATATGACTGATGAGACAATAAAAATAAGGTCACGTGGCCCGCCTTGATTTATTCTTTGCAACAAATATCGAGTGCGCACGTCAATCCAATAAATATTAAGGATTGATTTCTTGTCTCATGGTATTTGAGTAAAATAATGAGATATTATAAATATAATATCGTTCTCGTCCAATTAGTTCAGAACTTCAAATTAAGAAGCATATGTTGCATATAATGATAATGATCGCAATAATAAATTTATGGACGTGGAAAATGTGAAAATATCAGGTAAAGGTCGTATTGACAATTCCACAAAAAATTGGAACAAAAGTGGTGCACCACTAGAAAGGGAAAATAATTATTGACAATGAGCGCTCATAATTGTGACATTTTTTGGTCATATATGAAAGGCTATTTTGCCTAAATATTGTCATATATATACCGAATATTTTTTTGACCTTTACCATGCCTTCAAAATCAAAGGCAAAATATTATGAATTTTATCATTGAAAATGGCTCGATAAAACAAGCACATCAAGATGTGTTTAAATCGTGACCTAAATATAGGCGATGAGTTTATGTCTTGTGTATCGTGCTACATGCATGTACATTATAATATAAAAGTGAATATTTCTCGAATTCGAACTTAGCGGAGGCTAATTTTCAGGCAATATCGGGTACAACAATTTTATTGTTAATGTCTTATTCGAAGAAGTCTACTCGAATAATAGAAAATTTATCTATATGATTTAATCGAGTATAATATTCCGGCTTTAACTTACGGAATATATAAGACACATTAAAACGAATGTCGTCATAAATCAAATGACATTCTTAATGTGGAAAGATCTATTTGATTATCCATAATCATCAATAATGCGAAAATATCATAAATTCGCACGGACATCTTTTATCGAGCGAGTTTTTTATCAGCTGGAGATTATCTCAAGACAAATCAATAGGAGACTTATATTGATTTAACTCTCCATTAATCATATTATAAGATGCCTTGAATCCCTGATAGGGAATTTATTTATAGCAAGTTTTGCTAATTGTCACTTTGATGAAGCAATTTTCCCACCATTAGGGGGAGATATAAGCCAATTCAAAAGGAATGGCGTGAAATTGCTTGAAACACATCAAATTGCATTAAATTTGTTGTATTATGATCCATGTATAAATTAATATGAACTCGAAGTTCAAAGGATCATTCAGTAGCAACAAATTATGAATCAATTACTTGATGCAAGTATTATATACAAAAGAGTGTCAATTATATGCTTCAGCATTAAATGGTTCATATAGAAAACGATGTCCATGTGCAACAAAATGCACATGATGTCTCACCCATGTGAACATGAGGGGGAGAATCAAAATGAGTTATTGGTTAGTGTATTGCACTCTTTTTCCCTTTGCTAAGGTTTTATCCCACTGGATTTTCCTTGCAAGGTTTTTAACGAGGCAATTCTAACAATATTAAAACTCTTTATCAAGGTTGGTTAGTGTATTGCATTCTTTTTCCCTTTGCTAAGGTTTTATCCCACTGAGTTTTCCTTGCAAGGTTTTTAATGAGGCAATTCTAACAATGTTAAAACTCTTTATCAAAGTTGATTAATATGAGAGCAATGTGTATCATTATTATGCTCCGTATAAAAAAAATTATGAGAGCAATGTACTCTTTTTCTTATACTAGATTTTTTCCTACATGGTTTTTCTAGTAAAGGTTTTAATGAGGCATATATATTCTCTCAAAGTGTATCAATGTGTTGCACTATTTTCCTTAGCTTTGGTTTTGTCCCATTGGGTTTTCCGAGCAAGGTTTTTAATGAGGCAATCAACAATATTATACTACAAATCAAGATTGACGAGAACATTGTACTCTTTTTCCTAGACTAGATTTTTTTCCACAGGGTTTTTCTAGTACAGGTTTTAACGAGGCATATTTTCTCAGCAAGTGTCATCCAAGGGGGAGTGTTGTAAATTGGATGACCCTTTAACCAAGCTTATGAATTATCACATTGTCAAGCATGACTCTCACATTGAATTGTAACATCAAGCATGACTTCTACATTGAATGTAACTTGTACACTCTACATAACTTGTATTCAACTCCAATGTATAATCACTTATCCATGTATTGTCATGTAACTTGTAATCTTCTCCAATGTACACCAACTCTTCCATGTATTGTCTATGTTGCTTGTGATGTGTTGTATGACTTGTGGTGTATGTATAACTTGTACACATTGAATAAGTACAATTATCATCATCACCAAATGGCCTATATAAAGGGTGCCAACTCCATTGTAATTCACACACCAATGTTGGAATGGAAATCTCTACATTTCTCAACTCTAGCTCTCTTCTCTCTTGTCTCCTCTTCTCTACTTGTTATAGTAGTTCTTAGTTTATACCTTCTATACTTAAGTCTCTAGCAAGTCCAACTTAAGTTCTAGTTGGCTTACAACTTAGTTTACAACATATATATATATATTATGAAAATATATTAGTAAGTGTCATGGTTATTTGACATTTCTTTAGAACTTATAAGTTTATCGCGACTAATATGTTGTAAACTTTGATCTTTTGTGTGTAGGCTCTGGATAAGGATGAAGACGATGAGGTTACTCCTAATGATGTCTTCCTTCATGTCCATACGAAAGATCATGATGGGGTGACATTCATTGATAGCAGATCGACGCAGTTTCATGTAAGTATCTTGTTAATATAAAATTTATAATTGCTTATAAAAATGCTATGATTATGCATATAATGAGATATCTTTCATCATCACTTCGGCATGATTTTTGCTTGTTTTAAATCTTTTATTGACTATGTTTACCAAACACTCTCCCACTGTTGTTTTATTTTTCTAGATAGACAAGGACAATTGAAATTAATTAGCAAGCACAATAGAACAACCTAAGCAGAACCTATTAAATTCATTAATTGGTGCTATATATGTATACATGCCTTAATTTTAGGAATCAATAAACAATTTATAAACAATATGTATGACGTAATTGTTACGAGAAGCCTTATATAAGCATCTGCACTCTTTTTTTTTCACATTTTGAAACATAATTCAAGCACAATATAGCAACTTAAGCATTGCTTGTATGCACATGAAAAAAAAAAAAAATAATAAAAAAAAAAATCCTATGTAAACTTAGAGTCAATTTACTCTTTAAAGACAAACTAAATAGATGAGTTGGGTAAATACCACACGGAGATAAATTCTTGCTCTAAATAGTTTCTTTGTTTATCAATCTTTTGTTTTCTTCTCTTCAGATCTAATTGTCATTTTCTTCTTTGTATGTGGTGGTTTCATCGCTCTAAATAGTAAATAGGAAGTTATTGAGAACGTGTGTAAAGTAATTCAATGAAAATATATGCACAAAAAAATAAAAAATAACTGAAGTGTCTCAAAAAATTAGCCAGAGCAATGCGGCATACAAATTAGACAAAAAGTAAGCGAGCATACAAAGAACAAAAATTTAATTGGAGTTTCCTATATTTTATTTTTTGGAAAAAGTCTGCATTGCCTTTTTAAAAGCCAAAGCTTTTGATATGCTTTTTTTTAGCAATACCCACAATACGTGCGCAAATAACATTTTAATTGAAATGTTGTACATGTAGTGAACCAAAGAAATATAGTCTCATAAAGACAACCAATAAGGTTTTTTTTTTCAATCAAACAAAAATCGAAATAAGTTCAAACAATGAAACCAATTAAAACAAAAGGAACATAAACTTGATATGAATTAATCCCTCCATCTCTTAATCCTGTACCCACAATGGCATCTCTATCTCCTTGTTCCCTCCTACAGTCATGATTGATTTGACTTAATTGTTCTTTCGAGTTTTGAAACTAATATAGCCTTCAGATTTGCACAGTTTTGTAAACATGCGTTGGTTGCAAAATAAATCCCACCAATTTTGCACTTTTTTAGGAAGAAACTTACTATAACTTAAATTTGAAAATCGATTTATTTTATGAAAGTTGTGCATACAATTTGAAAATGTTTTGTTGGATGGACATCCACCAATTTCGGTTCCACTTTTAGAGGAATTCTTCGCTTGACCCAATTGGAAACAACTATTAAGTTAGAGTTGTTGATTATATGACTTTTGCTATTTTCAGTCCCACTTACTATTACTTACTTCTTTTCTTACATGACTTTCGCTACTTTTAAGCACTATAAATGATTTTAGGGTACTTCAAATTTTTTTTTTAAATTCTTCCAATGATTTATATTCATTTTTTTGGTTTTCCTTTGACGACTTTGTTTTTTTGCAGGCGAAGCTCGTAAGGAGGCGTGAAGAGCACACTCAGGCAACATTAGACCAACTGATTGATGAGGAGCAGCTCTATTACGATGCGGCGGGGGTCTGCCCAAAGGGGAGTGTTTATGGGCTCAGGTCACTTGCCAGGAAGAAGAGAAGATATGCAGATCTCGGTGCTAGCACGTCCCAAGAGTCGATGGTGCGACGTTCAGAGTTTGATGCAGTTGTTCAAAGGCTTCCGCAGTTTGAGGCTTTTGTGCAAAGTCAATTGAAAATGCGCATGGACTTTTATGCGAACACCTCTCAGGCACTACCACCGCCACCACCTCAGAAACATCATCAGCAGGTTGGGATGGATCCAGTTTGTTCACCACAGCAGCAGCACGACGATGACGATAGAGACAACCATGATTGGGTGTACGACGAGCACCTTGGTGACGAAAATTATGTATTTTAGTTGGTTTTGTACAACTTTTGGGGTATGTTAATAAATTTGAAACAACATTTTGTATATATTGAGATTGAATTCTCTTTTTTTGTTTAATGAAGTATATAATATTTGATATTTTGTGTGAATGAAATGTCTTGAAATTTGGTTTTTGAGGATGTTATAGCACCCCCAAGGAGTCGTTTGAAGGGGGTGCAGGATGTTGAAGAAAGCCAACTTTGTTGCTTAGAAGAACCGTGCTGGAACAAATTGCTAATAAAAAAATATTCTGGACTTACAAACGGAATAGTAACGGATTAGGAATGGAATGCATGAGTTCCAAATGAAAACTATGAATTCTGTTTCTATTTCGTTGCTAATTAGCAACGAAATTCATCTCATAAACGATTTTTTTAGTATTATCTTCATCTCTAATCCGTTTTTGTTCCGTCTCTAAATAAAAATGGAAATGAATTTTAATTGCTAAATATTTAGCAACGACGATTTTACAAACGAAATTGATTATGTTGCTAATCCGTTTCTGATAGTGTTTTCGTTGGTATTCTATTGCTAATCCGTTCATGTTCTGTTGCTATTCCCTTTCTAATATGTTGCTAAATCTTTGTTTTTTTTTTTTTTTGTAGTGAATGGACTTGAGAAAGTCCAAAGTAGGACGAAGCCTTTGCTCTACACTGTAACCCACGATAAATGGATTCCTAAAAAGAACGACACCAATCATACCATCCTTGCTGAGGCTAATACTAGCAAAAAAAATCAACGACTAATCTAAGTTTGGAGTCAACACTATAGCTAATGAGGCGCAGACCCACTTTGATCTTGGGAACCCCCAGCAGGGACTCGAAGAATGCAAGCAGCAGAAAAAGTTTGTCTTTACGTGAGGAAGCTTGGTTATAACGGAAGTGAGGTGAGTATAAGGTTTTGAGACCAAGACAAGCTGGTCGTGTGTGGATGGGAGGATTTGGCAGTGTATGTGAAGAGCATGAGATTGAGCGCTTTGGTAATACCAAGTCTTAACTAACACTCAAAGTAAACACGACTCTTATCTTTACACGACTAAGCTAACACTCTAACCAAATAGATCATAATAATAGTTGTGCTTATCAATGGCATTCAACATCGGCTAAAGATCGGTGCATCTCCTTTCACGTTTCATCGGCACATTTTTATATCAATAAATCTACTTGGACTCATGAGTCCGGACTCATAGGGAGTTTTTTGAAATTTTTATAAATATTTAAGGGGTATCAAAGGAATTTTACAAGTGATTATGGTTACTTCATTAATTGCTCGTGGATGTATTTGAAGTTAAAAAAAAATTTCGAGTCCGGACTCACGAGTCCAAATAGCACTACCATTTTTATATTAGGTCTCGTGGCCCTCGTTGGATTATTAATATCCCAAGTTGCATAACATATATGATCATCAATGAGGGCTTATTATAATGTAAAAATACTTGGATCCAACGATGCAGTGCGTGAAAGCATACGTATTTTCTTGGGTTGTGCAGAATAATTAATTAACACTTCCGAATGCACAACAAAATACACAATGGCCCCATATACATAAGTTCGCGCCCTTTAGCATCTATGTTTTTTAACAAAAAATTTTATTTGGACTTTTTGAGTCCAGACTCAAATGCTTTTTACTAGTAACTTAAATTACTCAATTATATAAAATGACATAATTACCCTTGCCCCTAATTAACACCAATACTACTCAAAAGGGTATATAAGTCTTTATTGTTATTTGAGTCTGGACTAATTGAGTCCACCTAGCACTACCCCTTTTTTAAATCAACTTGAAAGCAAATGCGTTGAATTTGACCATATATATTATGTATTATATTAGTCGATTTTCTGCGCTCTGCGCAAGAGTTATTAAAACTTTAAGATAAAGTTAATAAATTAATTTACATGAATATATTGTAATATTTATTACAATTAAAATTACAATTAAAATTACAATTAAAATTACAATTCACAATAATCAACCCATATTTTTTAGCAAAAAATATACAATAAAGAGTAAAAAAAAATATTTACTTATAAATTATTGAAGTAACCATTTATTAACAAAAAAAATAATTTAATTGAACTTAATTATTATTTAGTGCCCTAAACAATATATATAAATAATGTTGCCGTAATCAAATTAATGGTGTAAGATTAGAAACAAATGAATAAATCATTAATTAATTAGACCGTCGTTTAGTTGTTCAAAGTTTTTTTTTTTTTTTTTTTTTTTTTTTTTTTAAATATGGGGGATGAATATATCTTAAAACAATAAATAACACAAATATATAAATATCTTAAAATAAAAAAATGAGAAAATCTTTAAAATGAAATAGTGGAAGGAGAGAGCATGTAAAACTTTCCCTCTCCTTCAACTTATATATATATATATATAAAAAGGAAAGTGACGGGAAGCATATTTTGATACAAAAATTGATTTGTTACAAACTTAATTAATACAAAGTAAACTGCTTCTCCTTGATTTCCCAATGGGCACTAACTAAAAAAGTGATTAATAATACTATTAACTATATAAATAGAATATGTTAGAATTGGAAACATTTGACACTTTCTTGATTTCTTAACGTCACACATTTGTTTGAAATAAAAAAAGTTCCAAAAAATGGGACTAATATTTCGGATGTACTAGTATAACTTGGAGTACATATGTATAATTTGATGTCGTAGCTAGTGTAGGCATAATGTGAAAATTATAATATAGTATATTATAATGGTATATTAGAAATATATAGTATTTATATATTAAGATTATTGATGTTTTAATATAAAGGATTGTAAAGACTCTACAATAGTTAATTTTTTATCAAATGAATCGAAGAATTAAATAAAAAAATCCTAAATTATTTTTTGTTGATTTGTTTTTTTCACTCCTCCTCCTTTCATCCTCTCTACATCATAATTAATGTGTAGTGCAACTTGATAATAAATGCATTGATCTTCACTATATCTTGAACTTGTACTATAGATTTATTGGATAAGAGTAGTGTTATTTGGACTTACGAGTCTTGACTCAATTTTTTTTTTTTTTTTAATTTCAAAGTCACCCTCAAGCAATTAATGAAGCAAACACAATTACTTGTACAATTCTTTTGATCGATACCCCTTAAGTATTTGTAAAAATTTTAAAAAACCACTTATGAGTCTGAACTCATGAGTCCAAACACTATAACAATTTCGGTATTTAATAGAAGTTTTAAAACCCCTATTAAAGGGGAGTGCTATTAAATAACACCTAATTGATATGAGTTTTAAAAACAATAAATCTACTTGGACTCATGAGTCCGGACTCATAGGGAGGTTTTGTAAATTTTTGTAAATATTTAAGGGGTATGAAAAGAATTTTACAAGTGATTATGGTTGCTTCATTAATTGTTCGAGGATGTATTTAAAATTTTTAAAAAATTTGAGTCCGGACTCACGAGTCCAAATAGCACTACCCTTTTAAAAAACCTCTATGTAATACATGTATTAAAAATTAAACATAACACATTTTCACATGATATTTAATAACACTCTATTTAATAGAGGTTTTAAAACCTCTATTAAAGGCAAAAAATGTTCTAGTGAAATAACACTACTTTTATCAAATAATAAATCTATAATACTAAGGGTAGTGCTAGATGGACTCAAAAATTAAGTCCGGACTCAAACAACCAAAAAGACATAAAAACCCTTAATTTAAATTCATTATTAGTGTTTGGGGTAGAGGGTAATTAGGTCTTTTACTTAGGTAAATATTTTAAATTGTTAACAAAAAAATCTTTGGATCCGGACTGAAAGAGTCCAAACAGATTTTTTGTAATACTAATGCAAGATATGGTGAAGATAAATGCATTTGTTTTCACGGTGCACTACACATTAATTATTATGTAGAGATGATTAAAGGAGATTAAAAGAACAAACCAACAAAAAAGAACGCACATAAACACTTAATACAGTGTTTCTCTATTTAATTCTTCAATTCATTTGATAAAAACTAATTACTAGCGTAGAATCTTTACGACTTTTTATACTAATTATAACACCAAAAATCCTAATACATGAATACTATATATGCCTAATATACCCTTGTAATGTATTATATTATTATAATTCTCTCATTCTCTCTCTCTCTCTCTCACACACACACACATAATATATATGCCTAGCTAATATACACTTGTATATACTAATTATATAAGCATGCACTACCATATTTCTAATAGTTGGAGAAAGTCAACATATATAAATTTGTAGCATGTGAAACTCTCTTAAAATTAATTAATACTAGATCCGATCCTGAAGTAAGTGATCGATCTGTACACAGGTTGGCATTCGCTTCAATTTATTTAATTATTCCAAGTTGATTAAGGTTGAACAAAGCAATCGACTAGTATAAATACTGGGCATTGTACACAAGCAGTAGTACCAGCTAAATAAGTCCATCTAGCTAGCTAGACAAATCAAGCAATATTTAAGCACCAAAGTATTTACCACACTTCACACATTTGATTAGCAACATGTCGTCGGATGATATTGGTACTGAATTTGCAGAGAATGCGCTTGATTTTGCTAGAAAAGGACTCGGTCTCGACGAAGAAGGTAGTCCTGATGCTGGTGACACAAATGATAAGGCAAGTGTGAATAATAATCCTGATCAAGGTCGTCCCAACAATACTGCAAATGAAAATACAGTAGGTGATATTGGTACTGAATTCGCAGATAGAATGCGCTTGATTTTGCTAGAAAAGGACTCGGTCTCGGCGAAGAAGGTCCTGATGATGGTGTAACAAATGATAAGGCAAGTGCTGCAAATGAAAATAAAGTCGTAGGTGATGTTGGTACTGAATTCGCAGAGAATGCGCTTGATTTTGCTAGAAAAGGACTCGGTCTAGGAGACGATGAATGAAGAAGCTGCTCCTAACTCATAAATTGTTGTTGCTATGTTGTTTTTGGTAATAATTGTGTTGTTAATTTCAGTTGCTTTGTTTTGTTATTTGAATCGTTTGTTGCTGTGGCCAGTGGACAATCTAGTAATTGTCCCGTTTGTTGCTATATATCTTTCTTTCGGGTGCATGTTTTTCTTTGTTTCTATGTTCTTAAGTATCTTATCTTAATGTATAAATGTACTATGTTCGTTACTCGTGAATGAAATTAATTAACTTTATGTTGTTAGCTGACCCTGATTTTCTTTTTTTGAAGCCTAAAAATTAAAGGCACATCCATCATTACTAGGCTAAGAGGGTAAACCAACCTATACATTACAACATTTGAAATTTTCAAGGAGTGGAATAAAATTGATATTGTAGCTCGAAATTGTTGAACTATGGTTGAGTTTGTATTGTATCAAATATTAGTCTCACATGGGAAAGAAACTTTTTGTTTATTTCCTTATAAGAAATTTTTCACTTGAAAATCTTAGTTAAGTGAATGTGGGGTTGGAGGCAAAGATCATAGGTATTCCCCATTGATTAATATATATATTAAATACTTGATATTTAACGTGTCTATGATTAGGCCTTTAGGGCTAATGTTAAAATAACTTAGCCAATTCACAACACAAAATTTTATTTTTATTTTTACATTAAAGTTAGTTATTTTCGAAATTGTTATTAGTGGTGAACAGACACCATTTTTTTGTTTTTAAAAATGTGTGTAATTAGTGGTGAAGAGTCACCACTATTGACCTCATTTTTGAACCGTTGTAATTGTTCAAAAGAGGTGTCTTTTGGTCTATAAATATGGTTTGTCACTTCATTAGAAAAATAGAGAAAAATTTCGAAATTAAGAGTTTTTTTTTTGGTTTTGAGAGAGAGATTTTGTTGTTGCAGAAGAAATGATCTTTTGGTTGGTGTGTAATCAAAGATCAATCCAGTTGTATCTTGGAGACGAACCTCTTGAAGCATTCGTACACCGAATTGGAGAAAATTTTGTCTAAGGACATTGTCATTTAGTGCAAGCCTCTGGTATTGTTTTAATTTAGTTCTTAAGTTCGATTATATGCATGGTTTTGTACTTACATATATGCATGTTTTAGTAGATTGTTCCAACAGAAATAACTACCCTAATTAAAATTGGGATAACTACTCTACAAAAGGGGATTACTATGTATCCTGCTAAAGGCGAAAACTACCTCAATTTTCATGTGAGCAGACAGAATCTAAAATGAAATGTGCATGTGCACTGAATTTTTTTTTATTTTATTTTTTTGGTTAAGGGGAGGCTAACAGCCTATTATGTTAATTTTCTACCTCCCACACACAACATTGAATTAATAATCCTATCTGAATCAAGTGCTCCGATATCATGTTAATTTTCTACTCGCGGGCACAAAATCCTCAAGCGCTCTTATAGATTTCCACTAGTATGGATATTAATTGTCCCAACTTAAAACCATCTTCAACTCATAGGTGTGAAATTTTATCTCAAAAAGTCTTGTGTTCCGAAATCATAGTCCTATATCAATTAATCGAAACTTTATAAAGAACTATATAAGTGATGGTTTCTCCAAAATTAGTACCGATGTCTTTTGAGTTAAAGGTCTCGTTTAGTTGCTTGCTTTGTTTTTGCCCATTAACAGTGCGAGCGGAGGAGTTAACTCACAGTAAAACATCATATTTCATATTTGGTTCAACTTTAAACTTGTAGAGAAGCTGTAAATTTTTAAATAATAAAAAGATATTAATTGAAATAAATGTCTTTCAAACAAAAGATAAAAATGTTGGTAATAAAAGGTAATTAACGAGAAGTAATTGCATCTGCGAACTCCTAAGAGATAACTCCTCTCGGAATGAGTGAGGAAAATATCTCACTTTTGAGTGCGAGTTGAGGGATAACTTGTAGAGAAATTAGACAACCAAATAAATAAGATTAGTTTCGACTCCCCTCCTAAAATATCTTATTAGAGTTAACTCTACCCATAATCAAACAAGTCCAAAGCCTCGCAACTAGGAATTGCAGTCCGAGTACTAAGACCATCTTCGAAACTACTGCACAAGGGGTGAAGCTAAACCCCATAAGAAGCTAAAACAAATAGAAGCATATCATTATTTAGTAGAACAATGTCTAATATTGTGAGAAGATCATTATTAGCCCATCACTCAACAATTCATCTCCGCTTCCATAGCAATCTCACGCCCTCTTCTCCCAATAGTAACAAACTCTTCGTTGGAGGTTCGTCGCTAATCCTTCTTTGTTCGTTATTTTTTAAGTTTGTATGTCAATTCAAATTGTGAAAGCATTGAATCTGTGTTTTGGGTAATGGCTTTGAAGGTCTGTCATGGGCAGTGGACGAGAAGTCTCTGAAGGACGCCTTCTCTTCATATGGGGAAGTAACAGAAGGTGAATTGTACTTCAAAGTTGAATTTTTTTTTCTTTGCCCTTCAAGTGTTTGATGAAATGACTCACCGAGTAAACCACTAGCATTGTAGTGCCTATTGAACCACTTTACTTAAACGCACATTTTAAGCCTACCCGTTTGAGGAAATGCCCTTTAAACATGTGAGGACTGGTGTATCGATCTATTGTAGCTGTTACGTGTGGGATGGCATTGGTCCCTCCTCCCTTAACTAGATGTCTCGAGCTAGAGTCTTGGGAATGGAAAAGCTTTAAAACTCTTGGCTAGAGGCGCTGCCTTTGTGGTCCTACATTCCTCGAGTCTAGGATTAGTCGGGGATATGCCTCGGAAACCTTGATAATAATTAAAATAAAAAATAAAAAATAGAGCGTCGTATGTATGAACCAAATTTATTGATTTACATGGTAAACTAACTAATCAGAAAACAACCTGTAAAAGTTTGAAGTCATATACCATTGCTAGTGGTTTGTTGGTGAATTACCCTTCACTGAGAACTAGTTTTTTCACCCATGTGTCCTTTGTTTGATAAGTTGTCGCAGTGATAAGCCGAGCTAGAATACTAATCATCCATCCCTTGACGAGAATGACTTATTTTAAGAGATGTATGAACTGAAAGTTTAGTCCCACATCAATCAAATATAACTTCATAAAGAAGTATATAAGTGTGGATCTCCCCTCAATTAGTAGCAAAGTCTTTTGGAGTAAAACCACACACGTATGAGTTGGAGGTGGTTAAGTTGCTAACAATATCAGTACTGGAAGAGATCTACGGGCTCGCTCATGTGTGTGCATGCAGGCCCAACATAAAAAAAAAAAACTAACACTAATACAGACTAGAGGAATCCTTCAAATTCCATTGATATATTCATACAAGAAATTTAATCAAAGAATTAACAGTATGCATCATGAAAATAATTAGATTACTTATTCCAATGAAGCAATATGTAGATTCTAGTCTTCAAATTGTGCTGAAGGCTTTTTTTTTTCATGTCCTTAACTTGAGCTCGAGACTTATGATTAAGAGGCGCTAAGTGACTCATTCCTGAACTTAATTGAGATACTAGTCAAAACTGTTGAAATAGAATCCTAGGCATCCCTTATCAAGGCAATACTCTTATAAATTTAATTACTTTATTAATACATAAAATCAAAGTTTCGATTAACAGTAGCAAGAAATTATTTAAATTACTTCCAAATAAGAAAGCAAACGCACGTAAATAATACATCAACACGTCACACACATATTTCTGAGTGTTCTTTGAAAGAAAACATTTGGCTTCGATTATGAAACCAGAGTCCGAAACCCATTTACTACATCTTCTGCTCCTTTTTTAACGATGAGGCCAAAACCCTTGAAAAAGGCTTTAAATCGATTTGTTTCTGCTAATTTTCTGTCCGGCCGATGAACAATTTCAACTTTGTGCTCAACATCTTCAAACTTCTCTGCAACAACAGTAGTATGACATTAATATATTTAGCTCTCTAGGCTCTATATAATTATAAACATATCTTCAACAAAAATGCTTTAATGACATCAAGCTTAAGTTATGACCGTTAGGTGTGATGCTGATGTATATCTCGAGGTGTCTGCCTCATCTATCAATTACGTACAATAAAACGTTTAACAAAGCCTCAATATCCCAAATTAGTTGGGGTCGGCTACATGAATCATAATCTCCAAGCCCGCTCGATTTAATGTACTTGATGACATGCTTACAAAATGTTTTAAATTCTTCTTAATCATTATGTCCAAAATTATCTCAGATACTACTCTTCTACTTGACAGCCATAAATCTTATTGTCATTAATTTTAGACCTCCCCACGTACGTAACAGAAGTATGTCCATATCTTTAACATATTTATGTTTATCATACGCACCTAATGCCTCTTCAGCATGGTTGGAAAGGTTTGTAGGGACATCAGTAGAGGTCGTTGCTGCTTCAGACACCTTGTTGAGAACAAATGCAGTTAGCAGAATTGCCAAAACTAAAAACGCATTCTTGTAATTAGGAGGCATGATGAAACAAGGAATACACGAATTAACTAATTGAGATTTATATAGTTGGCATTATTTGGTTTACTAACTTTGAAAGAAAACATACATGGTGTCTTCTATTTATAGTTGTTCCCATGGATGAAATGAAAACATGGTGCAGATGTCATTGAGTAGGGAGAGTCCGGAAAAAGTTTGAACACTATGATTGCTAAAAATTTAAACTAAATATATATTTAAGTAAATTAAACAATACTGCAAGTGATGCAGATGCATTAAATAAATAGGGATAGAATCTGATATTGCATATATAATATTAAACGTGCAGGCAACACTTGCAAGTAATGAAGATGTACTTGGTCTTGACAATTCAAACTTATTTGTTTTTCTTTTAATAGAGAAACGTGTGAGCATGAATGCATTTTTTTTAATATCCATATATACATTGAGGTGCAATTATACATTGAAAATTCTCTCCTGACCACCAACCAAGTAGTATATTGTGCAATATAGTTTGGTTTGGTATATGGTCACACTTTTATGTAAAGTTGAGAGTTCAAGTCTCCATGAGGTCTAAAGTCAGTTTCTTATCCGAAAAAACTCATTTAGTTGGTTTATATAACCAGCCAGAATCTCAATGATGAATTATCTTTACGTGTTTGGTTTGGTTTAATTTGTTCTTCCCTAATCTCCTTAGTAAGTAGTTGCTACAATGATAATGTTGAGGATAAATTTAGGTGAAAACTAATAATCTAATTGAAAGTTGACTAGTTAGAAGCTACAGATTAAAGCTAGCTACTATCTAGCATAGTTTTTAAATCATTTTTATGATAATCTTGTTAACCAAATATGACTTTTTTTGTTTGTTAAAGTAACTAGATTACAACCTATAGTGTTATGATTTCCAAACACAATCCATATATCTTGGCATTGATGTATACGAGTGAACAAGAAAGGCATGTTACTTTTTGTGTGTTGTTCGGCTCGCCTCAATTGTTACCGAGGCTTTTTGGAGTAAAACCTCACACTTGTGAGTTGAAGGTGGTTACGTAGAAACAATATCAACACTGTCAGAGATTCATGGGCATGCATTTACGCGTGTGGTTGCCCAACACACAAAATGAATAATAAATAAAAATGTTGTGAGAGGTACTTCCTCTCCCTTCTATTCCAATTTCCCTTTAATAACAGACAGAGCTTTCTCTTTAAGTTTGTATGTCAATCAGAAGGTTACCCAAAGGAAACACCCTAGCTACGTTACATGTTTGATGAAATGTGTAATGTAAATCAATGAAATTGGCTCCTAGGATGCTCTATTTGTTGAGTGAGTGATAGTTGGTGAATTGAACTTCACCAAGAACTAGTTTCATTCATCCATTGCGTGTTTGGTAAAATGTATTGGTGATAACCACATCAACTAGTTTAGAAGAAAGACAATGTCTTATAAGTTTTAGAATGGGAAATATGACTTGCCTTTGTATTTCGGAGATTCCACCCTTTCTCAAAATAAACCCTACACATATGCGACTAGGCTCTCTACACTCTTTAGACTTAGACCGAGTCTTAGACAAAATCCTACAACCGTTACTGGGGGAATTCGAAAACTGATATCGGGTCTATATTTTTTACTCTATTGGGGCACTTTGTTATGTTGGCTTTTGAGCAGCTGTGCTCGTTAGATCCAGGTTTGACTCTGTACCCACCATGTGTGATATGACTGTTGATCTACCTATCAAAGTAGTTGCTGGGCTCATCAATTCTAGAGGCCACAAATGAAGCATGGCCATGGACTTCAAAAGGCATGCATATAAACAAGTGATCAGTTGATGAAGAAGGAAGAATTAATAATACACATTAAGATATGGGTCCCTTTTTAAGGGAAATCTATAGAATAGAACACTGACCTAATCAGCTGAGCACATCCCCCATGTCCATCATTCCATTTGTAGTCTAACAGTATGGATAACAGTACTCTAAAAAAGAAGTTTTTAATTGGCTCTTCTTTTCTAGTGTGATGGTGTCTTTTACTAAATTTCTCTTGACATGATCACTACAATTCACTACTACTCTACACCAGGGGTGGATCTAAGGGGAAGGACCTGTAGTACCCTTACGTATTCGTCCTTCCCACCTACATGTTTTAATACTAATATATTATTCTGTTTGGAAAAAAAAAAAAAAAAAGTTAAGGTTAAAGTTGTTCGCCCATCTAACAAGATTTTCTAGTTCCACTACTGCTATACACTATTGTAAACTCTGTGTTAATGTGTGCCCATGTTTGTTACAGTGAGGATCATGTATGATAAAGACTCTGGGAGGTCAAGGGGATTTGGGTTTATAAACTTTTCAAAAGGCGACGATGCAAAAACCGCCAAAGAAGCCATGGATGGAAAGGTGAAGGAATGTAAATTATAGTGGAATAATTATTGAATAGATAATGTAGGATCAATGCATTGTTGGCTATGAGGGCCAAAGATGTGTATTAGCTGATCAATAATTGAATTTACTCATCTGGTTCACATTGCAGGCACTGTTGGGTCGACCATTGAGGATAAGCTTTGCCCTTGAAAAGGTTCGTGGTGGACCTGTTGTAGTCCCTCGCATTTCTGGTGTGGGAGATGTTACCAGATTAAATAATTGAAGCCCTTTTGGAGTAAGAACTGTACTCTTTTGTTGGTTTATTTTTCATTAGTACTTCTTTTCATCTTTTTTGTATAATCTCTCTATCCTTTTTTGATATGTATTTGTTGTTATCATAATCCACCTCCATTTTCGCGAAGATTTTATTTTTATGTACCTTAGAAAAAAAAAAAAATCTATTGAATCTAGTAAGCTATAGTGTTTTTTTCGAAAATGTAGTTTGACATATACTCAATTTTACATGAGGTTGCGGGTTTAAGTCCTTCCATATGAGAGTTCGGGTTATTATTTTGTTGGTAAATAATCAGCTACAGAACTTCAAATGGTTGAAGTCTAAACAAAGAGATGAGCATTAACTAAAATTTTGGTATTGGGTCTTCACATAAAATTATAAATTCTTGGTATACATTGGTTTTAGCCAAATTTTTTTTTTTTTTTTTTTGTCTTTTTTTTAACTTGTATTATTATTTTTTTACCACAGTTTTCACTAAATTTGTTACTGGAATCAGTTAATAGCAATTACATATTTCAGCAATTATTAGCTTGATTTATGTATGATTGAGCTTTTCTATAGAAGAGTTAGGTTTCTAAAAGTTTTTTGTACAAACTTGTCTGTTGGCATTCATTACTCTGGAAAGGCATCTAACTTTTTTTGTATACTTTTGTGTGATTTTATAATAATCTAATCTAATTTAATCTCATTTTATTTCATTAGCTTGAAAAAAAATAATTAGACGACTAAAAGAAGTTAACATGCGAGTGTGACATAGGCCTCTACCTCTTAATTATTTAGAGTCGGTTACGTAAATAAAATTCTTCCACGACACTTAAATTTAATACATTAAATAAGTCAAATTCTTTTGATTAAGTGGTGATTGTGTCGCCAAAATTACATCACAAAGTCTAGGAAATGAGACACCCCATAATATCATCCCAAAGTATTGAACTAATCCCTGGAAGTTGTTGTCGAGCTATCTCTAAACCTAAACCTAACTTTTATCCTAACTTTTTATGCTCCCTCTGTTTTTGTGTAAGTGAATTTTTAGCTATTTTAAAATACAATAATTTTTACTCATGAGTCAACTCATAGGAGGTTTTCAAGTGATTATGGTTGCTTTTGAGGAGTATTTGAAATTAAAAAAAAAAAATTTTTAGTCCAAATATTTTAAAATATTTCACAATATCTATCATTTGATAGTTTTAATATACGTTAATTACTTAATTAACTTTTATACCTTCATAAAAAAAAGAAAATATATTAATTACGCATTAATAATTAGTGCACGTAGAAGTGGATGAGGTTATGAAAGATAAATATGATTTAATCATTTAACTATCATTTTTTTCTCATTTAAAATAATTAAATAATTTTTTTTTTAAAAAAATTATGAATAATTTTAAAATGACGCCTATATAGTAAATGGATGGAGTATCATTTTTCATCTTTTACACATTAAAAAAAGGTCCAAATTAAATAAGTATTCGGTGACGAGATGGTACAAACCAAATTCTATGATATTTATGATGATGGAATTTATGAAGTGTTAGGGACCATGGCATGTGACAGCATTGCATGTTGTTTGTAATTCGAAAGCGACGGCCAGTAGAGGCTGGGGGCTACAACTGTGTGGTGAGCGAGAGAGTACGTGATAACGCTCTCGATTATGAAGTTAAAAATGAAAATAATCGGTTGATCCACTTTATTTATACAGGCGCACCTTTGGTACGAGTGCCACTTACATCTCGAACTGTAAAACTGTAACGTGCAGTTTCCAACTAGTACGTATAATTAATTAAGTCGATGCTCAAAGTGAATTGATACCCCCATTCAAAATGGGTCAATATAGCAATTTCTTCAAAAATTACTTTCAAACCCTTGTTTGATTGGTCAATTTTTCTGCAAATCATCTCATATATCACATTGAAAGGTGAGAATATCTCTCTCACCCCCTAATAAAGTTATCTCTAAAAAATTTACGAAGATAATTACTTTTCATTAATTATTTTTTATTAATTACATGGGTCACATTTATCTCTCTTGTTTTAAAAAGTACAAATTTTATTTCGATTCATATTTTTTATTATTTAAAAATTTATAATTTTTTTGTAAATTTAAGGTTGAATTAAACATAAAAAAAAAAAAAAAGTTATAATATGGACTGTTAGTTAACTCAAACAACCAAAAAGACATAAATACTTAAAAAATTTATTTTAGTGTTTGAGGGTAGAGGATAAAAGATTTTTTTACTTATGTAGATATCTTAAATTGTTAACAAAAAAACTTAATTACCTTCTAACCCAAATAAACTAAAAATAAATTTAAATTTTACTGTGAATTAATTAACTTTAATCGTTTGTCTTGTAAGTTTACAAAAACGAACCAATCGCACAGTGTTGCACTTGGCACACAATCTTCCTAGGGAACACAACCTCTCGCTGCCACTGCAACATATCTAAAAGTCAAAGCAAGCCAAATGCGCGTCTCGAGGAAAGATGCGAGGGGGACAGAGACTTGGAAACTACCCCATCCTAGGCCATTGATATTCCTAGTGTTTCCATTTCTCTTGAGATTGGCAAGTGATTCTCTTGTGGTTTTGGTTGGCTTTTCAAGATTTGGACTTGCACATTGGCAGAAAAGGAGACTGGTCGAAGTTTTTGAGATGTTTAAAAGTTATGTTAAGTGTCACTATAACTTATTAAGCAATCTTCTTTTTGGACACAAATACATTCAACAACTTTTAATAGTTTTTTTTTTTTTTCATTCATGGCAAATTAAGATTAGGAATTTTGAGGACTTGTATATATTAGCTATTTTAATAACTATAACACCTTAAATTATTATTCTTAGTTAGCAGGTGGCCATGTAATTGGGGTTCGATTGATCTAAAGTCATGCCGCTTCGAACTTTATAATGCTAGTACTTGAAGTTTTTTCGATTATGTTTAATCATTATAAATCGACCTTAATCAAAAAATGATATGAAAAGAACCTTAATTAAAAAGGTAATGTTATTTGGATTCGTGAGTTCGGACTTAAAGAATTTTTTAATTTCAAATTACATCCTCAAGCGATTAATGAAACAACCATAATCACTTGTAAAATTTCTTATTATACCTCTTTAAATATTTACAAAAATTTAAAAACTTCTCTTTGAGTTCGGACTTATGAGTCCAAGTAGATTTATTGATTAAAAAACTGACTATGAAGACTTTAAAATCCTTTTATTTATAGCAACAACATGTTGGTTCCAAGTGTTGAGAAAAACCTCATGCACACATAAGCAAATAATCTCACAAATATACAAACTCACAAAAATTTATTCAATTCATTAAAACTTATCAAAATTTGTATATTACAAACTAATATATGAGTTTTTATATAGACACCAAACTTACTAATTTAATTGAAACACATAAATAGACATTGCCCAAAAACAAGCACAAAATAAAATAGAAACTTCATAAACGTAATTAATAAATTAGAAACTTGACTAAAACACTAAACCTTTTAATTTAACTAACAACCAAAATAGAAATTTGGAATTTTGAGCCAAAAACCAAAACCAAGTTTATTAATCACTTAAAGCTTTTCACTGAGAGCTTAGTAAGAAACATAAGACTAGAAGGAGTTATTATATATCTGATTACTCTTGTCAAAAACTCTATATCCGACTACCAAAACTACTGCATAATTGCGATTCAAAACCGACTTCTCTATGTCAATTGGTAATAAACATCGTAATATCGCGTTGCAATAATCAATTTATACATTTTTTTTTAATCAAAAGGAGGCTAGTTGCCCTTGTTATTTAACACATCCGAGAAAATTTTACCCTAATCACATCTTGGAGGAGGATTGATCCTAACTCTCTAGGGACAACATCAATGAAATGACACCCGAAATCGATTTATACATTATTGAGCTCTCCAAATCTCTATCTTCACTCAACAACTACAAGACTTTTCTGCAATAAATACTCGTATATATATATGGTGACCTAAACCACTAGTTGAATACTAGGAGCACATGAAAAGCTGGCCCAAAATGCAAACCTTAAATTCTAACAAAAGAGAAAATGATTTGTAAGAATTGATGATTTTTGTTGTAATAGTTAAATATATATATATATATATATATAGAGATGTAGATAGAATTTGAGATATTGGTAGGGTGGAGGACCATCTTTATAAGATTTTCATAAGATTTGGCGGCAATGATGCATGTCCAAATGGATTACAAGAAACTAGCGGCTAACATGACGCCACGTGGCGGCCAAACAAGGGGAGAACCTGGTTTATTACGCAACTCCGGTCCCATGAGTTTGGACACACATTAATTAATCAGATCCAAAAATAATTAGACGTTGAAAATGAAGGTCATTAATGGGAAAAGGACGTGAAGATCAGTGGGACGTCCCATAAGGCATTAGTGGTTAATGACGCTAACTGCTAACTCCACTGAGCCCACTCCAATTCGACCTAACTTCTTCTAAACCAAACACATATTCCTTCCTTACATTATAATCCTACTACTTTGTTTGAGGAATTATATATATATATATACTAGTTTTAAGACGTCGTCTTTACTGCACGCGATTCATTCCGCCCCATTTGCGGGAATTAATTTCTAAGAATTTATTAACAAAATTTAAAATTGTAATTAAAATTTAAAAATTAGAAATACAAGTACATTTTTTAGTTTGTCAATATTCTCTACTGTGATTGAGATAAGATGTAAATGGAAAAACAAGTTAGTCATGCTTTAGGTCATTACTTCCTCAAAAAAAAGTATATTGGATTTATGCGAATGAGTTCATGATTGATTTGGAGATAAAGAAGAAAAAAAACGTATAGTGGATTGATAAAGAGTTATAATTTGATTTAGATACAAAAGAAAATGTTGATTTGGAGATAAAAAAAAAGTATGAGTAAATAGGTAAATTTCATTACCACTCAAAAATTTGTGATTCGTGTTTTTATATATATGATAGATATGTCGTCGTAGCAAGTCATGTAACTTATAAACTAGGAAAATGCGCTATCTGATGTGCCATTGTGACGTACGCCTAGTAATTCCCTATAAACTAATATCCATCACGAGCTTTATTACTGTTATCGATTTGAAGAAAATTAGTGTTAATATTGAAAGCCCAATGATTCTTCTTAATTAAGGCCTATAAAAACTATCTTGTTTGAGGCGGTGCTCCGGGGATTTTATATATTAATTGACCAACAGGATTGTGTACCCTCGACACCCTTGACCCAAGTCGTATATGAGTTTTTCGATTTACAAAGAGAATATATATATATCGAGAATATATATATATATATATATATATGAGATCGGGCATCAGATCATGCCTCATAAAAAGAAAAACAAGAGAAACAAACAAGTTCATTTAAACAAAACATCGTGTACTCATCATACAAGCTAATAATGAAAGTTTTGAGGCTCGTGAAGGCGATAAAATCTTAGTGATTTAGGAGACTAATAGCTTCCGCTAGTAATTATATTCATATATTTAAACAACGTTATATATTGTAATTTGTTTGGCAAAAACTAATAAAATGAAATAAAAATATATACTAGGTATATATAGATTATATGCAATAAATCGCAGTCAATATACATATACATATATATATATTGAATAGAAACCTTAATCAACACTTTTATACAGATCTATACACGTAACTTCAATTATATAAATTAAATGCAAACCTTAATTAGCACTCTTATACTGAATCTATATATACATGTAACTTCGATTATTAATCATCTATGACGTCGACACTGCATAATTCATTCAGACTTACAAGAGAGTATAAAATTGGTGTATTAATCGAATTGATATCCAACAAACACCTACACAAAATTTAATACAGGTCACAATCATAAAAATCAATTAATTTGTTAAGAAAACATCATAAAATTTTGCAAATAAAATAACTCAAACCATATACTTAATATTATATATATATATATCATAAATGTTGTTTCAATAGTAAGACACCAACCTTAAAAGCATACGTACAGAAAGTTTATTAAAAAAAAAAAAGCATAAAGACATATAATGAATTCAATGAATTTCAGTATATAGTTCAGTCATTTGATGGATCTCAAATTCTCAATAAGTTTAAGGAGCAAAGAAATGAATAATCAAGTGAGAAAAAATATATTAGACGATCGATCAACTTAATTACAGTATATTATAACCAAAAATCTCGAGTTCGGTATACATGTGCTTTAGTAATAAAAGAGTGAATCACAAATTGTCTTTGAGGTCAGCTTGATATGCAGTGTAATGGTCAGCTTGATATGCACTTTGCACTTTACATTACTCAAAAAAGATCTCTATATCATCACATATTTGCAACTACTATATATATAATACCTTATTGGGTATAGTATGTGTTATGATTTTTGCTCTAATAATCACTTAATTATATAGGTTCCTCTAGTTTACTTCAAAAAGCTCTTTCTATTATAGGACAATTAATAGTTTAAGAGAATTAATTAAAGTATATATTTTTAAAAATAAATGAATTATATTAATAAAAATTAGGCCTAATATACAGCTATTCAAGAAAATCTTACAAAAAATATTTAAATTTTCAAAATTTGTTCAAAATATATGTCTTTTCATTTATTGCAAACTCACAATTATTTAAGTGCATTACACTTACATTTAGAAATTTAAAAATATTTCAAGTTGCTACATATTGTACAAAAGTTGATGTGCAGTGTGAGCCCCCTCAAAATGAGGGTGTTGGATGTATCTTTTTATAAGATTTTGATGTGGGAATCACACGCCACATCAGCTGTCGTGCAATGAAGTTGTGACTTATTATTGTCATTCTAATATTTCTAACAATATATCGAACGCTTAAAGCATTATAGAGACGTCAATCAAGTAAATGATTTAGTAATTTGAAATGAATTTAATTAAGTGAAAAAGAGGTCAAAAATTCGAGTCAACCTAGTTGTGATTTCTTTCTTAAAAAAAAAATTATAACAGATTAGCAGTTGTGTGAAGAATCCCAACCGATGAATGATTTGATATGAAGTTATTTACAGGGAGAGGAATGAGAGATAATGGTGGCTTTCAACACAATCTATGATTGTGCAGATTGAAGACGTGAATGCGAGCACCAAATTAACACCACCACCTTCACTGGAATCCCTACCATTGCCACCGTTAATTACCACGGACGCTGTACTTGTGGGTTCCATGAGTTGACATCACCACGTCACTTCCTCTGTTACCTTGGCATATGCCTTACCGTATCTCCACCGTTGGATCATCTGACCATGTGATCATCAGATGAGACAAACCTTATAGAAAGTGGCGCGCATACATGTAGTATGTAGAGCACGACAACAACCTTCTTCGAAAATCCCATGAGCGTACCAAACGGGGTCTTAAGATTTGAAGCTATGCTCCAATGCCAATGTTTCGTTCATGTGCGTCACTTGCTACTTTAACTCTTCCATCATTCCATGTATGGTTGATAATGAGTTCAATAGAATTATAGCCATCCTGCTTGATCTGAAAGTTAAAGTTCACGAAGGCGATAAAGTTTTTGGTATAATATTTAAGAAATTGACTAAATATTCGTTTGTATGTATAATTCTTTATTTGAGCTGCTTTTTTTTGTTAAAAGAATGCTTAAAAGGTTTTAATTAAACTAACACAAGAAGCTACTCGTGAACTGCAAGAGAAGTGATGTAATGTCAACAAAAAGTCACATTAGAAATCATATTGGACCTTTGACTAATGTCTGTACGTATCTCGAGATATGGGCACACATCGATCACGATGCACAACACGCGAGTTGAGGCTACATATATAACTCGTGTGAATACTTGTGTTTTAAAATGTGACTAACCCTATGTCATTCTAATATTTTCTAAACAACAACAACAACAATAAATTAAATTCTAAAGTCGGAATTCGATTAAATAAATTAAAATTTTCCATTGTGCTCGATTAAGTGCAATTGATTGTGATCTTTTCAAACCGTTCGAATTTTTCTTAATTAATGCATCTCATGTTAACTTTGGTTTGCTCCTATCTCGAGTTCTAAATTTTTATTTTCTAATTGGGGCTATTTGTAAGTCCTTCCCTAATTTTGATTTTTGATTTTTTAAAATCTCATCTTGCAGCAAGTGGGGGGACATTTCACCCACGAGGGAAGATCAAGAGGTAAAGGCTACTTAAGAAAATCTCCTCCACGTTCCACAATATCAATCGAAGTAGAGAATTTGATGACAAAGGAAGATTTATAAGGAGCAGCATTTCCTCTCTCTCTCTCTCTCTCTTCCTCCTCTGCAATTCTTTAATGCCCGTTGGGTCCCCCCACCTTTGCACGGGACCATGTGCAAGGCAGGCTAGCTAGCTAGCTCTCCCCCAAAAACACCCTTCACGCCTCTCCCTCCCTCATAACCTCTCTCTCTCTCACACACACACACACACAGACACAGAGATAGAGAGCCCCTCTTCGATGGAAGACCAGCAATCCCCCAAAAGCGCCTCGCCGAGCAGCAGCGGCAGAAGCAGCAGCGCCTCCCCTGAATTCGAGTTCTGGATGATCAGGAACCCCTCCTTCCCCCAACCCCACCAGCTCTCCGCCGACCAGCTCTTCTCCCACGGCGTCCTCCTCCCCCTCCAACTCCTCCCCCAGATCCCCACCCCCCAGACCCCCACAACCCAGATCCTCCGCCGCCGCCCCCCCAGACCCCCGCACCCCCCGCCCCCGCCCCCGCCCCCGCCCCCGCACCGTCCAAGCGGTGGACCAACATTTTCAAGATCCCTACCAACAAAGAAGCAGAGACTAATAACAACAAGGAGAAGAAGCAGAAGCAGAGGAAGAGCGGAACTGGGGGAGCAGGGGCTGAGTTGAACATCAACATTTGGCCCTTCTCGAGGAGCCACTCCGCCGGTTCGACTGGGTCGACTCGCCCGAGTCGACTCGGCGGAGGAGCCAATCGGAAGGTGAGCAGCGCGCCGTGTTCGAGGAGCAACTCGGCGGGCGAGTCAAAGTCCAGGACTAAGTGGCCCAGCAGCCCCGGTCGGGCCGCCGGGATTCACGTCGGCCGGACCAGCCCGGTCTGGCAGGTCCGACCGCGCGGTTCGCGTTCCGAACCGGCGCTTCGGGGCGGGAAGAGAGCGGCCGCGGCCGCGCGGTCTCGGCCTCGGCCTCGGTGGACGCTAAAGAAAAAGAGAGTTTGACCGGGTTGACTGGTTTAACTAGTTTGACCGGTTTGACCGGGAAGAATGAAGTCAGCGCCGCCTCGCGCGGCGGCGGAAAGAGTAAGGTTTTGAAGGGGTTGAATGTGCCGACGTGCATTGGGTACCGGCAGCAGTTGAGCTGCCGGAGCGAGGAGGAGACGTTGCTCGGCGGCGGCGGCGGGGGACGACGAGGAGTTGCCGGAGGAGGCGGCGGCGGCGGTGATGGCGGTGGTGGTGGGGGAGGGGGTAAGTTATTTAACCTGCGCACCCTTTTCACTAAGAAGGTTTACTGAATTACTGAGCTGAATTTAACCTGGCCGGGTTGCCACAACACTGTAATATGGCCGATGTAAGATTGTGTGAGTTTAGCGGTTAACGTCCGACCTCGGTTTTGATTTCATGATGTGGGGAGATTGCTCGGGCCATGAAAGTATGATTAAAGTATGATGTGTCCAATTGCATTAGGACCTTAATAGGAATAGTTGGGATATCAAAAAAAAAAAATTACTTATTACTAGTTATTAGTTACTATGACTAATTGTGTTTATTGAGGTGATTAGATTAGATTAGATTAGATTGGTATTAGTGAGGGTGGTTGTATTATTAACAGTAAATTACTCTCATTCACACGACTCGTTTTTCTTATTATCTATTTGTGATCGATCTCTCTCTTTCTTTTTTTTGGTTTAACATGTAAAGAAGAGTGGTTAATTTTGTAATACAAAGATGTAATATTTTCATGGTTTTGTTTAGTTGAGATTCTGATATTATTAATGCATAATTATTTCACTTACGAATTCTTTTAAGATGTTTCTTGACTTTTGAATACAATTATTATGATATTGGGGTGTCGTGTTCTAATGAGGCATCCATGTTGTTTTGTTGAAGAATTCTCTCTTGACTTTTGTCACTAATTTTTTTTTTTGATAATCAATGTGACAAGGTTGGATATTCATTCAAATTAAATGTATAAAAAACATATATATGGTTAATTAAAAACTTGCTTAGTGTGTATTATAATTTATGTATTATACTAACCTTATCTACCCAACATCGTGGTTGTCATTTTCATGATACTGATTTGAGGGAATATTTGTATCTACCAATCGAAATTTCACAGCAATTCACAAGAGGCCACAACATGATACATGTTGGAGGAATAACTCGTAATCAGTCTTAGTCTTCAATTGTCACACTCAATGGTTATTACCTTCTTTTTAATCTAATAGCACATGTATTTACATCAATGAGTTGGTGAGCAGACAGTGCCAAATGGGATGAGTTCAATCGAATTGATTATCTCATAGAGTCACGAGTGGAGACTCATTCTTCTACTACACTCGTAAGAATTTTTTTTTTCGACTTTATTTAGAAAAAACTCATCGTTTCTCATCATTTACGGAACCGCACATTGAATTATGCAAAACACGTGATTTGATGTGCATCTGACAACGAATAAAGACTTTGCGTCTATTGTTGGAGTTATACTTTAAATTAGATTTATGTTTGAGTTTAATTAGGACTATGTTTGAGTTTAATTAGGACTTCGAGTAAGAGTACGAGTCTATTTAAGGTTTTTTAATTAGATTAAGAGTATGCTTATGTGAGTCTATAAATTAAAATTAAGCCCCCGCATTGTAATTAACGAGTTTATTAAAAATTAATAAAGTGTATCATTGCGGTGTCTCTAAACTAACATCTATCACATCATTTTTACTTCAATTTATAGTTCTTATCCAAAAATATGATGACTACAGAACCACACATTGAATTATGCAAAATGAATAAAGACTTTGCGTCTATCACTACCTTTTGAAATATCAGAAAATCAACTTGGCTTATTTTCAAACAGAAACTTGTGGGAATTAACTTAAGAGACATAAATCAATTAGCAGTGGCCTTGGAAGTGATTAAACACATATCCAATGCAAAGGGTGAATGGAGTGAGCTGTACTTGGATTTATCCCTAGTTGACAACTTGGCATTGGCACCATAACTTATTACTTGTTTTTTCTGACTAGTAAGTTAAAAGGTCATTTTCCAATGCGGGTCCTAACAGTGCAGGGCATATTAATAAGGCTAAGTTCTTATTTCTTTTTTTCTCTTTTTAAGCATTGACCTTAGTGACTTTATAATATAAAGTTAGTTTGAGTAGATGCAAATTAAATAGAAAGGAAGGACAAAAGCAAGTACACATAACACCTTCATTTCTCAACTCTACTACTGCATATTATTAGAATCAATCACTAATGTAAACAGTCAGATGTGTCATTCGAGGTATATCTAGTGGTTTGTACGTAATTGGTTATGTTTTACTATATTAATTGTAAGACATATACTGTACAGTATAAGATTGAAGGGCTGAGATCATAGGATCAATATTAGATGATCATATTACTTATACCGTGACACTCATTTGTACTTTCTATAAAATGTGAAATAAATCATTCTCAGTTCTTCAACGATTCTATTGAGAACTGAAAGCCTCTTATGTCGTTACCCTTTCTAAGGTTTCATATCTCTTCGTCTCAGGTGTTTACAAATATCAACCCCTAAAAAAACTTTAATATTTAATTTGCACATTTCAAAACAATCACAAAATCTAAATTTCAAATTAGTTGAAATCTGCTTTACGACTCCACCGTTTGCATTTAGTTCAAGTAGATGGAAAAAGAAAACCTTATAAAATGCCATAATCTAGTCCAGTCCGAATCGACCTTTTTTTAAGGCTGGCAAGAAGAGATCTCGATTTTTATTTTTTTTTTTTTTGGTATCCTATGAAATTATATACTGGCAAATACATGATTTCACACCTGATGTAAGTATTCATTACTTTGCATGCCAAGCTCAAGTGAAAGATTAGAAAAGCAAGTCTTATGAAGGGCAATGATAATTTATTCTGTTGGATTGACTTTTAAGCCACATGCATGCATTGGATTCTGTTTGAAGTTTTTAACAGCCTTTGAGGTCAGGAGTCCTATTGAAGCAACCACCAACTGCTTCTAGTGTCAATGAGTGTTACTCTCCATGTGTACAGAATTGCTGTAAAAGGAACACTTTTGATGCAGTAGTTGACAGTGATGGAACACCAAATAATTCTACTGAGATAGCAAAGCCAGTATAAAAACCAAAAGGATCTCAAAAACAAAAAAGGGATACAATTAAGGAACCACAAAACAAGTCCCTACAACAATAAGCTGCAAATTCTATTGATTTACTGACAAAAAAAAAAAAGGAAAATGTTAAAGATGGCCTGTTTTGAGACACTCGACTCGAAATGGTTATACGATTGTTGGTGTTCATTCATTTATGCATCGATGTTTGTGTGCACAAAAATCTATAGTTTTACCCAAAGGATCCAAAATACGGCAGAAGTGACTTGTTCACATTAAAGGTTTCATCTCAAAAACAAAGAACCAAAAAAACAAAAAGGCTCTTAACATTAAACCAGAAAAACAAGTCCACGCAATAAGCTGCAAATTCTATAGTTTTACCAAAATGAGTCCATAAGGATCCAAAATACTGCAGAGGTGATTTGTTCACATTATATGTTTTGATCTCAAAAACAAAGAACTAAAAAAACAAAAGGCCCTTAACATTAAACCAGAAAACAAGTCCCCCCCCCCCCCCACCCCAAAAAATAAAAAAGCTGTAAATTCTATAGATTATCTTCTGACAAAAAAAATGTTCTATAGTTTTAACCAAATCAGTCCATAAGAATCCAAAATACTGCAAAAGTGATTTGTTCTCTTCAAAGGTTTGATCTCAAAAACAAAAAAAAAATTAACATTAAACCAGGAAACAAGTCCCTACAATAAGCTGTAAATTCTACAGATTTACTTCTGACAAAAAAAAATTCTATAGTTTGAACCAAATGAGTCCATAAGGATCCAAAATACTTTAAAAGTGATCTGTTCTCATTAAAGGTTTCCATGTTGGCTTTGATGCACTCCTGTACAATCTAAAAGCTAAATGACATACAATGCACTTAAAGCATAAATTTGTATGTCTGAAAAGCAGCTAAGCTCTATGAAACAGGTCCCCTCATTTGATCACTTTTTCTGAAAGGCAACCATCTAACCTTAAGTTCATGGGAACCTAACTTTTCAAGTTAGGAAATGCCAACAGCTATTCTCTTCATTGTCTGATTATCCGAAAACAGGGAATTAAATAAAAAATAAAAAATTAGCATTTCACAACTTTCGTTGCACCTCGAGGTCACAGGTTCAAATTCAAGACATATACCTATCCAAAAAGAAATCCTTCACAGTTGTGTATATTAAGTTTTAAACTAGTAGATGCTCAATAAATCGACAACACTCTGCTGATTTGTTCATTCTCATGTTCCTTTGCTTAGCAAAAATCAAACAAATATATTGTAGAGAGACGGGGGAGCTTCTCTAGTCATTCTAAATAAAATTGGTGATTGTTTTGAAAGGAAGCTTAAAAATCCAGTAGATATGTTCAAAATGTTGAGTTCTTTGTTAAGTGGTATTGTGCAAGTGCAACACAATAGTAGGGGGGAATACAATGAGCAAAATCACATGCACACAAAAAGAATGAATACCAGGTGTGATATGGTTTGATGTAATAGCATGCTTCCAAGGAAGTGCGAAACGCATAAAAATTCAGTGTTGGGATGAGAATGCAAGTCTGCAATACTCTTATCTACATCCTTGAGATGTCAAATTCTCTTTAGATACCAAGGAAAAGACCAGTTGTTTAACAAAGGTATCATTCCCTATAAAATATTTGGTTTGACTCTAATTTCAGCTAGATTTGTGGTTCGGCTTCTTCTTCATACAGAAGGATTTAATGGAACTTTAAGCTTGGAGAGTCAGATCTTTCATGGGCTATCAGGCCTAGAATATGGATACTATAGTTGTGTTCCATTTCAGATCAAGAAAGAGAACTAGTATAGCAACAGAAGTACTAGGCAGTGACAACAAATAGTTCTGCTGAGATCCACATAGGTAACCAGTACTGTGCATGTACAATCCAAAATACATGATAAGTCCCTATGTTTGGAGTTCTGGTGCATTACCACGGTGTGGTATAGGCACTAGAGTTCATGGAAAATGCAAAAGCAACCACTTTGGGCATCGAGTTTGGGCACCGACTCAGTTGGATGCCGTGCATTTTGCCTCGAGATGCGCGCACACATCTCGGCGTGTATTGCACGACATCCGACTCGATCGGTACTCAAACTCGGTGCCCAAAGTGAGTTACTCTTGCAGTTCCCAAAGTTCATATCCAAATGGATCCACACTATCTATCTAAGAAACTACTAAAGTAACTTCATCTCACAAAGTTCTCAATGCTTTGGTCCTTGCCCCACTTGGCGTCTAAAGAAGGCAATATCTTTGATTGACCATGTACATAAAACCTATATTCTGGCTTATCTTCAAATGGCCTTTGATTCCTTGGCGATGTATTGCCCAACCATGGCAAGGATTAGTTCATCCAAAAAACCATGGCAAGGATGACTATTTGGAAGATATCTCGACTTTTATTGGATCTTAGAGAGGGAGTAATTCTGAATAATAAGGGTAGAAAAGAAGGACCCACACCGAATAATGGCTGGTTGATTCAAGAGAACAAAAGCATCAAATCAATCTAAAAGGAACCATAAATATTCTTCCAATCTGCAATAGAAAAAGGCTAGGAAAATGATCAGACTGATTATTAGAAACAAAGGCTTCTAAGCCTTCTATAGGAAGTTTATGAATCTTATGACTAAAGTCGCGCTCCAATAATCTTCCCAAAACTAATAGAATCGTCATGCCCCAGTTTCTGAGATGTGGCGGAAAAATGAACTAGGGTTAGGAAATAGACACAATTCCAAGGGGTTTGAGAAAAAGCTCTTGAAAGAAGTTTTCAATTCATTCCTGTTCGAACTCATGCAGTTGTTTCTGTGATGGATCTCAATGCTGCCATCATGTTCTAAGAGTCTCAAATGAAAGACATAATCAAAATGTGAAACCTAGGCTCCCAAAAACTCAAACTGCAGGGAAACACAGCTCGTACAAGGAGGACAACTATTCCTCAAACTGGCCATCATTGACCGGTAATCGCTCCACAAGACGTCAACAACAATGTAGTCTAGTTAAAATCATGGATTTATGCAAAACGATTTATATAAACTTACAGATTCTTGCTTTATTGCACAAATATGAACTTACGGATTCGATGAGCTCAATTTAAGATAGAAGTAATCATGGTGCTATAGATTTTATACAAAATACTGGATACTGAACATATACATTTGTTCCAAAAATCAGCCATACCTCACAAGCATCTTGCACCAGAGTTTCAAATGTCCAAATTGCTCTGTAACAACCAAAGCATTAGAAGGCCTTGCCTGCATTGAAAGCACTCCACTATTTAGGTAACGTTCAACCATAAAGCCCAAATCTTTATCAGTAAAATTGATAGCTCAAACAAAGAACACTCAAATGTAACAATATTGTGAGGATCTATATGCACAAATCTCAAAGTGAGCAGCTGGGGTCGTCTACATAAATCAAATTCTTCAATTACGCTTGATTTAGTACATGGTGCACCTAATGATGTGCTTTCTAAATCGTTTAAATCATTTCTAATCAATGTGTATACCAGTACATCAATGCAATTCTTCAGTTTCCATTAAGTTGAGTTTTCCAACTGAGTCATTTCCAGAATTGCAGGCTGTCTTTGGAGGTACCCAAATCACCGCAACCAAACTTCCCTAATTTCTACATCATTATTGCTACTCTAACCAACTAAATAAAATGAACATAACATAAATGAAGATGCTTAGGAGAGATGTGTGATAAACCTCATAAAGATAAAATAATAAAAATATAAAATTCAAAGACAAGTAGGATTAGCACCAATTAGCACTAAAATTAATAAAGGGCGGTTATTGTGGTTTGGTCACCTGCAAAAAGGACCTGCAAATGCACCATTAAAAAACTTGACCCAATAGAAACTAAAAAAATTCAGCGAGGTAGGAGTAGATCAAAGTTAACTTAACTTGGGACGCATCAATTAAGAAGGATTGAAATGGTTTGGAAAACTCACCTTCAATTACACTAAATCGAGCACAACGAAAGAGTTTGCTAGTCTTACTTTCTTTGAATTTTGTATTCTCATTTCATCCATACTCTTCACGACTTTTACTACACATCCACTTAATCATCCTCATTTCTGCTATCGCCTATCATTCACTTTCATAAAAAAATTTGCTCTCCTCCACTTCTCCACTTCTTCCGTCCAGCTTAAATTTTACGTGTAGCGTCATCCTCAATATCACCATATTTTTATGACCAATCAAAATCCCCAAATTCAATACCTAATGAATCAAAAGAACCCTAGAAATTCAGAAACTGAACTCACCTATCAGCCACCGACGAATCGTCTCTCTGAACTCGCTTTCGCTTCCGATTCCGTCCCTTCTTCGCCAAAAACTCGGCGATCTGTAATTGATTCTTCGCCAACATCTGAGCGATCGCCGACTCGGTCTCCGCTCTTCGCCTCTCCGATTCAATGCGCGAGGCCTCTCGAGATTTGATCATCTCCATCTCTGCGGTCTCCGTTCGAAGGAACGACTCGGTGAAGACTCGGAGGCTCGCGCGAAGATCGGCGAGTCGGCTCGGCTCGCGAGGTGAGTTGCATTGATATTCGGGGTCTGCATCGCGAGGAACGTCGACGGTGGAGGTTGGAGAGTCGGGAGGAGGTGCGCCGGTTAAGAACCCGTCGTCATAGGCGTACGTTAGATGGTGTTGTCCAGATGAAGTGTTCGCCATTAAAGTGCGCACTGAGGGAGGAGTAGAGTCGACAGGTGGAAAGTTGGAGTGGGAAGTGTGAAGTGTGAACACAAAAAGATGAATTAAAAAGTAGAATCCATTCGGTGACAATTTTGATACTCAAATTTGTCGCCAAATGTTGGAGTCCTTATAATACACTTGAGATGTATATGTTCATATCTTGATGCAAAATTCATTGAAATTGCAAATTTTGCAACTCTTATTTCTCTTATAGAAGTGTAGACTCGTGGAGAAGTATCGCGAGCAGGTCTGCCTACATATACATGCCGCTATATGTTGCAAGCGGCCCTAACAAAAGTTGCATACATTATTTTTTAGCATTATCTAATGCCTTCAAAAAAAAAATATGCCCAATCAACCAATGAGATCGACCCGAGTGGCTCCTTAAGTGATTGTTTTAAGATGGAGTCTCCTCTTTAGAAGAGGCAAAAGCCAAATATGTGCTATGGTTCGAATTTGGAATAGTCGATTAAGGTAAAATATTGTGTTAGTCTTTTTTTTAAAAAAAATTGAGGCTTTTGAGTTTTGAAGATGAGAATACCAGGTATTTAATAGGAAAATATTTTTTAATATTTTTTTGCTACATAATAATGTAGATTTTCTTGAAATTTATGTTGCATACATCTTAATTAAATCTACAACATTTTTGTGTGGCAAATGTATGTCTATTAAAATATTAGATCATCATCTTCTAACTTAAATAACTTGTATAACAATACACCCAGTGCAATCACACAAAAAGTTCTCAACATTAGATTGTTTGAAGGAATTGAATCGCAACCTCATGATTCCAATATACTTATACCAACCACCATCCAAGTCTTAATATGTTGCTCAATAGTTACATTAAAGAAAAAGCTCGGGTAACTCACTTTTAAGCATGTGCACGCACATCTCAAAGTGTAACATACGACAACTAATTGAGTCGGTGTCTAAAGTGGATTACCGCATCAACTTCCTTACATTAATATTAAAAGTCAAGAATTTTTATGACTCATCAATGTCATGCAAACATGTTCTTTGGGTGGGCTCGGGTCAGGTTCGGCTTTGAAGCCTTTGCCTAGGCCTTCCCAAGCATGCCCAAGTTATTAATTTTTGATTAATTTTTAATATTTATAATAAAAAATGTTTAATAAATATTTAAAAATAAATAAAAAGTAGTAGTTGGCTTAGTGGTATAAGTTGTATTATATTAACCTTGATGTTTAATGATCAAACTTTACTAATAAAGGAAATTTTTTTAATATTAATATTAAAAATGTATTTTTAAATACTTGATGACATGCCGAGAGAGCTCGGACGTAGAGTTAGATATACATATCCAAGCCTATTCCGAACAAAATGGACTTGGGTGGGCTGGGCGGGTGCCTAAGCTCGTGAACAAGTCTCGTCTCTCGTGGATGTAACAAATTGAGTTGAGGTAGTAACTTTATAAAAGAATCAATAACGCCCAAGTAGTGACGATCGGATAACACGTGAGAAACAAAAAAATAAAATAAAAATCACACAACCATTAACCAAAGCCCAGTCAAAAAGGCCTCAGTGACCCAACCGAGTTAGAAGAATGTCCAAAACGCGAAGCTATTTATCATTCTCTCGCCCACGAAAAATCTCCTCCTGAACATTCAAAAGAATCAAAACCTTCTCTAATTCCTCGATCGATCGATCGATCGATCAATCAAATCGATCTTCTCTGCGCGATCGAATTGCAATCCAGTCCGAGATCGACATGTCTTCTTCGCGAGACAAGAAGCCGGTCGGAGGGATCCGCACGCTCGCGGATCTGAACCGCCGCCCTGATCCCGGCTCCGACAACGACTCCGAAGGTCCTCCGGAGTACTACACCGGCGGCGAGAAGAGGTACCACGATCACGACCATCATCATCATCATCATCATCATCGTCTCTAGCCCTAATTATGCATTCAATTAGGGTTTTGTAGCTTCTTTTGATTGACCGGTTTGTTTTGGTTTCGTTCTTGCTGGATATGTTACTGTTTGTTTAGGTTAGATGGAAAGATTTGTTTTTGTAGCGAAAATCGCGACGAAATGCTCGTCGGTTACGGCCTTGAAGTTCTGTTTGTTTCTTTATGCGCAATTTTGTAGTGGCAAGACCTTGGTTGATTACTTTTTGTTTAGGTTAGATGAAAAGATTCGTTCTTGTAATGAAAATCGCGACGAAATGGGGTCGGTTGGGGACTGGAAGTTCTGTTTGTTTCTTTATGCGCAATTTTGTTGTGGCAAGACCTTAGTTGACTACTGTTTGGGTAGATTAGATGAAAAGATTCGTTCTTGTAACGAAAATCGCAGTGAAATAGTGTAGGTTGGGGACTGGAAGTTCTGTTTGTTTCTTTATGTGCAATTTTGTTGTGGCGAGATCGTAGTCGATTAGGTAGTTGGATCATGGATGTTGTGTTTCATTAGAAGGAAGAACTTGTGGAGAAATTGAGCTAGGGAACCAATTTCAGAGAATGGAGAGTATTGAGAGATTACACATTAGTACTTATGGACAAATACATTGAAATCCCATTGAATATGTTCCTAGTTGCAGAGTGAAAGGTGAAAGGCAGGGTATGCTGACTGGTGATGCAAGCAAAATATACGCTTTGAGTTCGATAAGGAAGTTTTTCGGTCATTACGGGAAAAAGTGACTTGAGCTTACGATTTCTATGTAGTACTTGGCTACTTGCAAAGCTTATGATTTTATCCGTTCATGCTGACTTGCAATAGAAACCGTGATAGAGGATATTGAAAGTAGTAGTCAAATTTAAAGTTTAAACTTAATTGTCAAGAAATCAATGTAAAGTTGCAATTGTGGACTTTGTTTTGATTGTTTTTCTTTATAAGAAAGAGACATTTATTTACTTGTTTATAGAGAAGAACAAAAATCTCACTGAGAACAATTGGGTTCCTGGGAGGACTGCAACATATGTACAAGAGTATTGTTTTGATTGCTCTTATAATCCTATTAAAACTGCCTTTGAGCGCAGTGAACAGTTTCTACTACATTTTGAATGATAGAACAGCAAAGTCAACAACAACATAACCTCAGTCCCAAAATAATTGGGGTCGGCTACATGGATCAAACTCTTCCACTGTGCTCGATTTAGTGCAAGAATGATAGAACAGGAGAGTCCTTTGGAAAAACAAGTTAGAAGCTATTTAGGACGATGGGTAGAAAAATTGAGACTTAAACTGAAAGCTCAAGGAATTTCCTGGTCTATTTCTTCCTACGTCGTCTTTTTTTCGGGAAGGAAGCAGAAACTATATATTTCCATATTATGTGACGATGTAAAATTAATTTTACAGAATATGAGACAGCAAGAAATAAAGATAGTATAGAGTTGATTTGCTGTACCGTCAGTAGTGCAAGGGTTGGGTTGATTTGGGTTTGGCCTAAAACATGAACCAAACCAAACCAAATAGTTTGGGTAGGGCTTCCTCATGCAAGTGCAGTTTGATTAGAGGTCTAAGTGATGATGTTTCCATATCGGGGTGATTGGTAGCTTGATGGTGAACTTTTGAAAGGACGGTGTAATGAACCTATTGCACTATTGTTTTCGAAAGGACGGTGAACCTTCGAACAAATATTTTTGAGTTTTACTTTATTACTCGTTAACTTGAAATGTTTTGGTTTACTGCTTTATTTAATCTATAAATTGTTTAAGGATCTTGTAAAGTAACAAAATTTTTCATCTGCAATACAAGTAGAAAGAAATCACATTTAGTGTAGTTAGGTACGTTTTCACGGTTATGTTTTGGCCACATGAGATGAGAATGTCGTCATTTGACATTTGATGCTATAGTGCCATCATTCGAGAAGGTTTCTTTTCCCCCAATTCGTAGGTTTTTGGTTTAAAGGTTCTACAAAATTAATGTCATCTACTTGGGGGTACTTCTAGCATGCTAGTTTGCTAGGCAATGGTACCTGTTTTAGGAGTGGTTGCAAGGATCATCAAGATTGTTGTATGAGGGTAGGGTACTTAGTTCTTAACTCTTGACACAAATCAGAATACCACTTCTTTATTGGTCTTAATGATTGCAGACTTGCAGTTGTTTAGGGTGCCACTTGGTGGTTGATGAGCTTCCTATTTACATACTTGAGCTCTGAAGGTACTGATTTGATTTGCAGTTATGCAGACCTCAATAATGATCCTTTTAAGTGCATCGCTTATGCTAGCATCCCAAAGCAGGGCCTCATATTCCGGTATCATGCACCTAGTGACTAACATAGTGACTTTTTTACAATATATTTGTTTACACTTCATTTGATAGCATTAACAGAAAAAGAAAAAATGAAATGCATCTGCTTTCTCAGAATTAGTCTTACTATACATGGCGATTTTGGTAATGTCTTCATTGTTTTCCATATCAAATGGACAAATTCAAAATGTGTAAGATAATCTTCTATATGGCTATTGCATAATTGTCTGAGAGTGGTTGTTTTTAGCCTGTCAGTAAAGGATGGCATGGATAAAATCTCCACTCTAATTTAGTGACTTATTTTGTTTTTGTTGCAAAATCCTTGAAGTTATGTGCTAATAGAAAGTATGAGATTTGCTTACGATGATGTGTTATAGCTTTTATCTTTTTAAAGAGATCAAACGGCTACTTAGAATCCCTAGAAAAATGGGAACATTTTGAATGCAACATGCTCACTCACTCTCTCTTGGAGAAATGAGGTTATGTATGTCGTAACATTTTAGTCTTTTGCAGTGGAATGCTTGTCCAAGATCCCTCTAAAGCTAATGATGTGGATTCGATATTTAGCCAAGCAAGGCAATTGGGTGCTGTTGAGGAACCTATGGATCACCTCCGCCCTTCAAGCTCGAGGAGCTTTACTGGGACGGGCAGACTATTGTCTGGTGAAAGAGCACAGGCAGCTCCTCAGCAACCTGAATCCTTCATTTACAATATTGTTTTCTGGAGAAACGGGTTTACTGTGAATGATGGGCCTTTGAGGAGAATGGATGATCCAGAAAATGCATCTTTCTTGGAGGTAAAAGGAGTAGTCCTTTAACAAGGACTATTGTGTTTTTATCTTTTAATAGAGTACAGTATGCTTCTTCTTCTTTTTTGAGCGTAATGGAAGAATTTGATCTATGTAGCCGACTCCAACTAATTTGAGATTAAGGCTATGTTGTTCATTTGTTTGTTTGTTTGTTTGTTTGTTTATGCATCTCTACTAAGCAATCATGCTACATCTAGTTTCTAGTTAAGAGCTTTAATTCATTTGAGGTTTACTACTATTGGTGTTACTGTATCATGCTTTTAGAATTAAGTTGTGGTTCTATGTCGAAAATTAGTTCTCTCGGCTTACGCATCCTTTGCAACAGTGACTGTATGGTTGATCTAACATATGATGTTAGCACATGCATGAATTAGCAATTTGGTGAGTTAATTGCATGTTATTTTCTAATTGTGATATTCATGAATTAATTTTTGATTTATTTTTTGCATGCAGAGCATCAAGAAGTCCGAGTGTCCAAAAGAGCTTGAGCCGGCTGATAAGAAGTCGTCTGTTCACGTTAGTCTCCATAGGAGAGATGAAAATTATCCTGTATGTACTTACCCTTTCGACATTTTTTGAACCATCAAATTTATGCTCATTCTCCTTGTAACATTTATTTTCCCATCCTTTAAAAACAGGAGCCAGAGAAGCGCAGCGTTCCATTTCAAGGCGTGGGGAGAACTTTAGGCCGCAGTAGCGACGGCAGCACCAACCAGGAAGCCAGTGAGTCCGCTACCAGTCCTGCTCCTCTAACCACTGCTCCACTGCCGTCAAGGGGCCATGTTGTGGATGACACATTAGCCTCGACCTCAATTCAGCTCAGGTTGGCCGATGGAACGAGAATGGTAGCACGCTTCAACCACCATCACACAGTCAGTGACATCCGCGCTTTCATTGATGCATCAAGACCCGGAGGGACTAGAAACTACCAACTTCAGACAAGCTTCCCTCCCAAGCCGCTGACCGATGTGAACCAGACGATAGAGCAGGCAGGTCTGGCTAACTCGGTGATCATTCAGAAACTCTAAATCCAGCTCAGTTGCGTGAAACGGTATGACTGTTCGTCTCTTTATGATTGTTACTCTTAGAATCAAACTTCTCTTCATAAGTAATTGCAAACAATTGAAAGAATGTGAAATTATGTTAAATTTTGTGTACTAGTTGCCTTTATTTTGGCAGTGACGGACCATTAAGACATAAGAAGCCATTGTAAGGCACTTTGCTCTACTGCTTTAAACATTGCTTTAGTACTATATTTTGGTTCCGTCAGGAACGCTGTGTCTGCATTTATAAATTATGTATAAATTATGTGTCTGTGTGTAGGACTTATTGCTTTTAAGTATCAAAAAATTTCTTTGGGCATGAAGAAAATTGGTCCAGTGGAAGCATCTCTGCGTCAACTTCTTGTGATGCGATGTCTCTTTTTTTCTGCTCCACAAATGTCGCTTTAAAGAAGTTTAGCTTTAGCTATTTTAGCCGTTGATGAGTTTCAGAGCAGTGAATTGTGGCATGGGCCTGAATCTGCAAGTATTTTGCTTTCTGAGGGCTTCCGTAATCGGTTTTCTAGGCGGATTATCCTGGATAGTCCGGACTCCATACTTAAGATTTGAACTTGAGACGTTTACTAAGGTGTGTGAGTCTTATTGCCAAAGGTCCAAACCTAATCTTTGTTTGTTGAAAGACGGGATTATCTCGAATTGTCCACACCTAGGATTTGAACTAGACTCCTTTAGTAAAGAAGTGTTAGTCTTATATGTTCAAACCTCCTTTTTTTTTTGTACTGCAGTGTACAAGGTTATCCCTACTAGTCCACATCTAGGGCTTGGTTATTGAGATCTTTGGTAAAGGAGCGTTGCGTTTTAACGCCAAAATGTAAACTTGTTCGGAACAAGGGTTGAGATCTCTCGACATCAATCTTTTATGTAATTTAAGCTCTAATTTGTAGATAAGATGCCCAAACTTGAAACTTATGCTTATAGGATTAATTTGGATGAGTTATAATGTTCGAGCTTAAAACTTTTAATTACGAGGCATGTTTCAACGTGCAATCTAATGATTCCAACCTAGCCTCTTTAGTATAAATGGTGAGTTCTATCAACATGATTTCTTATTTCAATTACTTAACCCCAGCTATTTGGTTCATCGATAAGGGGATTATTTGCAAAATATTATTCCTTAAACTTAGACTAATAACACATCAAATGTGTCTGCATCAACGATAACAGTTACAACAAAGCTTCAATTTTAAATTAGTTAGAGTTGACTAGCTGCATACATGGATCAAAATTTTTTCATTATTTTCGATTTAAGTGCAATTGATGATCTACTCATCAACGTGTATAAACCAACTACTAAAATACCATGAATTGCAAGTATAACTATAATTTGTGCAACTTCAACTGTTGATAACTGTTTATTAAAGGTCTTTCTCAAGTCTAATTGGACAATCAACTTTTGGTTTTAAAATTTTAATAGACATTAAAACATTAGTTACCACTCACTCTTGCCTAAATAGAAAGTTCAATAATTTGCAGGGTTTGAAGCATTTTGGCTTCCTCAAGTCTCACCCTCCTCACATCTACTATGAAGATATGTAGTACATACCCAAAAAAAAAAAAACAAGTTGACCATATACGTATCGCTCTGTGACTGGACGAGTGCCCGTATCGATCAAATCATGTACATATACATACTTAAAGTGGCACGCGCCACCATTCCACGCAAACAAGGAACCTAATCTTATCATCTCAATATTGACCAGGCCCAAACAGGAACCTAATCTTATCATCTCAATATGGAAAATAATTATTAAATTCGGATTCTACTAAATTGTATACAATATTACAAGAACAGATTTAATTTCGTGCATGTGCATGCATAGATTTAGAAATCGAAGAAATTCAATGATGTATGGATAAATCAAAGTTAACTTGGGACGTATTTTAATTAGGATGAATTTTAATAGTTTGAAAAACTCATCATCAATTGCACTAAATCGAGTTCAATGAAAGAGTTTGATTCATATAGCCAACTTCTAATTAATTTGGGACCGAGATTATATTGTTGTTGTTGATGAAGTGTATACATAGATTGGTTGGCGAAAATGAGTTGTTGAGTGTTGATGTGCATTAAACTACTCCCTCCATTCATTTTTATAAGTCGTTCTACAACCTTCGCGTTTATCAGGAGTGCATTGGCCAGCATAAAGGGCGATGTGATGAAGTTCTTCCAGGATTTTTATACAAATGGGGTTGTAAGTAAGAATATGAACTCTACGTTCATCTGCCTAATCCCCAAAAGATCTCAATCAGGGAGCGTCGAAGACTTTAGGCCAATTAGCCTTGTCACATCAATGTACATGCCATTGGCCAAAGTTCTTGCTCATCAGCTGAAAGATGTCTTACATTACACGATCGCAAAGAAGCATAATGCATTCGTGTCGGATAGACAAGCTTGATTTTGTCACGACCCAAATAATTAATACACGTTTATTTCGTTAATCAAGACAAAATGACCCGTGACGTGGGAGCCGCAATGAGATACATGTTACTACCGAGGCACGGTGGCCGAGGTAAATATTATATTTGTTATGTTGTATGCCTAGTGTATTGTATATGTGTAGACTATTAAGTCATTTATGGGTACGCAGATATCGAAACGAGCGGGGATGCGACTCGAGTTGCGTGTCGACGTGGAACCGAGATAGAGGCACATTGGGGTAAGCTTTAATTATTTACATCAAATGTGAAATTTGTGGAAAAAAAGAAAAGGAGAAGAAGCAAGTAGGTTGATTACTGTTCGTGCCCAAAAAAAGAAGAAGGAGAAAATAGGTTGGGTGAACCGGGATTTGAAACTAGAAAGGCCATATTCAACCCTAAAAAAAAAAAAAAAAAAAAAAAAAAAAAAAAAAAGAAACAAGAGAAAAAAAAAAAGAGGAGAAAAAGGAAAGGAAAATTGGGAAAATTCCAGAAAAATTAGAAAAAATCTTGAAAAATTATATGTCGACAAAATAAATAGAAAATAATGAATTGCTAGGAAAACTAAAATAATTGAAATATATACGAATTTTAAGGAATATAGGGACGATAGGTTGACTAATACGTACTTAAGTCTTAGATCATGTGGATTAAGGCTTGAGTACGGGATTAGTCGTGCGGTGCCCTATTTCGAAGTAGGGGTCGTCACAGATTTGGTGCTCATTGCTTCTGAGGAAATCGAGTTTGCAAGCAAAAGGAATATGCGAGGCTTCATTTTAAAGTTGGATTTTGCTAATGCGTACAACCAAGTTGATTGGGCCTTTCTCGACTACGTTTTTGCAATGAAAGGTTTTGGGGTGAAGTGGCGGAAATGGATAATACATGGTTGTGTCTCCACGGCTAATTACGTTGTGCTTATTAACGGTAAACTGGATGGGAGTTTCATCGGGCAGCGGGGTCTGAGACAGGGAGACCCTCTTTCTCCCTTTTTGTTTATAATCGTGGCAGATATCCTGAGACGGATGATTGATGCAGTTAAGAGTCACGAGATGGTGGATGGTTTTAAGGTGGCCAGCGAGGGTACTCATATCACACATCTCCAATATGTTCATGAATCTCTTCTCTTTGTCAAACACTCGGATCGTGTCGTGGAGAACATCATAATCCTCGTCCAATCCTTCTGCACTATCTCTGGCCTGAAGCTGAACATGGCCAAATCCAGTCTCTTGGAGATTAATGTTCTAGAGGACGTCGTTAGCTCTGCGGCGCTATCCGCGTAAGTCGGTGTTCTTGGAGCGAGTTATGAAGAAAATCGTGAGACGACTCGTTGGATGGAAATGTAGTTTCTTATCAAAAGGCGGGAGGTTCATCCGGATCTCGTCGGTGCTCGACTCGATCTCGACATACTTCATTCATTTTTATAAATCATTCCACAACCACTAGAACAATTTCGGTATTTAATAGAGGTTTTTAAACCATTATTAAAATGGGGTGTTATTAAATAACACCTAATTGATATGAGTTTTAAAAAACCTCTATGTAACACATGTATTAAAATTTTAAAAAAATAACACATTTTCACATGACATTTAATAACACTCTATTTAATAGGGTTTTAAAACATCTATTAAAGGCAAAAAATGTTCTAGTGAACCTTCGCGTTTATCAGGAGTGCTGTGAACGCCCAAGGTACCCCGGAGAACGACGTATCGACCCAGCGCGAGCCCTTGGCACCTCCAAGGCAGTGGGAGCTTTCTAAGGCCTCCCACCATCCACGTCCCCCCCCCCATTTATGCTTTCTAAGGCCATAAATGGGCGTGGTTTTTCGCTCTAGCTCAATGGTACACGGTTTGCTAAAATCAAGTACTTAAGCCTCCAGGTCTTGGTTTCGAACTGTGGGGGGCGAAAAACCACGCCCATTTATGGCCTTAGAAAACATAAATGGGGGGGGGGGGGGGGACGTGGATGGTGGGAGGCCTTAGAAAGCTCCTACGCCTTGGAGGTGCCAAGGGCTCGCGCCGGGTCGATACGTCGTTCTCCGGGTACCTGGGCCTTCAAAAAAAGGGCTTTAGAAAGCATAAATGGGGGGGGGACGTGGATGGTGGGAGGCCTTAGAAAGCTCCCCGCGCCTTGCATGTGCCAAGGGCTCGTGGCCGGGTCGATACGTCGTTCTCGAGGTACCTTGGGCCTTCACAAAAAAGGCGCCTTTTTTTGTGAAGGCCCAAGGTACCCGGAGAACGACGTATCGACCTGGGCCGCGAGCCCTGACACCTCCAAGGCGCGGGAGCTTTCTAAGGCCTCCCACCATCCACGCCCCCCACCCCCCCCCATTTATGCTTTCTAAGGCCATAAATGGGCGTGGTTTTTTGCCCCCCACGGTTCGAAACCAATACCTGGAGGCTTAAGTACTTGATTTTAGCAAACCGTGTACCATTGAGCTAGCGCCTTTTTTGTGAAGGCCCAAGGTACCCCGGAGAACGACGTATCGACCCAGCGCGAGCCCTTGGCACCCCCAAGGCAGTGGGAGCTTTCTAAGGCCTCCCACCATCCACGTCCCCCCCATTTATGCTTTCTAAGGCCATAAATGGGCGTGCTCAATGGTACACGGTTTGCTAAAATCAAGTACTTAACCCCTAGGTCTTGGTTTCGAACCGTGGGGGCGAAAAACCACGCCCATTTATGGCCTTAGAAAGCATAAATGGGGGGACGTGGATGGTGGGAGGCCTTAGAAAGCTCCCACTGCCTTGGGGGTGCCAAGGGCTCGCGCTGGGTCGATACGTCGTTCTCCGGGGTACCTTGGGCCTTCACAAGTGCACTGGCCAGCATAAAGGGCGATGTGTGAAGTTCTTCCAGGATTTTCATACAAATGGGGTTGTAAGTAAGAATATGAACTCTACGTTCATCTGCCTAATCCCCAAAAGATCTCAATCAGGGAGCGTCGAAGACTTTAGGCCAATTAGCCTTGTCACATCAATGTACAAGCTGTTGGCCGAAGTTCTTACTCATCAGCTGAAAGATGTCCTACATTACACGATCGCAAAGAAGCATAATGCATTCGTGCCGGATAGATAGATGCTTGATTTTTGTCATGGTCCAAATAACTAATACACGTTTACTTCGTTAATTAGGACAAAATGACCCGTGACGTGGGACCCGCAATGAGATACATGTCACTACCGAGGCACGGTGGCCGAGGTAAATGTTATATTTATTGTGTTGTATGCCTAGTGTACTGTATATGTGTAGACTATTAAGTCATTTACGAGTGTGCAGATATCGAGATGAGCGGGGACGCGCATCGAGTCGCGTGTCGACGTGAGACCGAGGTAGCGGCACTTTGGGGTAATCTTTAATTATTTACATCAAATGTGAAATTCGTGGAAAAAAAAAAGGAAGAGGAGAAGAGGGGGTGAACCGGGCCGGTAACCCTAACCCAAAATGAGAAAAAAAAAAAAAAAGAAAAAAAAAAAAAAAAAACGAGAAACAAAAAGGAGGAGAAAAAGGAAAGGAAAATTGGGAAAATTCCAGAAAAAATTAAGAAAAATTATATGTCGACAAAATAAATAGAAAATAATGAATTGCTAGGAAAACTAAAATATTTGGAATATACACGAATTTTAAGGAATATAGGGACGATAGGTTGACTAAAACGTACTTAAGTCTTAGATCAAGTGGATTAAGGCTTAAGTATAGAATTAGGTCGGGCGGTGGCCTGTTTCAAAGTAGGGGCCGTCACAAATTTGGTGATCATTGCTTCTGAGGCAATCGAGTTTGCAAGCAAAAGGAATATGTTGGATTTTGTTAAAACGTACGACCGGGTTGATTGGGCATTTCTTGACTACGTTTTAGGAATGAAAGGTTTTGGGGTGAAGTGGCGGAAGTGGATACATGGTCGTGTCTCCACTACTAATTACGTTGTGCTTATTAACGGCAAACCGGAAGGGAGTTTCATCGGGCAGCGGGGTCTGAGACAGGGAGACCCTTTGTCTCCCTTTTTGTTTATAGTCGCGGCAGATATCCTGATACGGATGATTGATGCAATTAAGAGTCACGAGATGGTGGAGGGTTTTAAGGTGGGCAGCGATTAATACAACTAACGTCCTGCAAAGACGGTGTCCCAATCATACACTCTTTCCTTCATCTGTTTTTCTGATTCCGAATATATTGACCATGTACTTATGTTTTATCCTTTTGCTCACAGGATATGGGTGAAGATGTTCGGCGAATTGAGTTTGACTTGGCATCGTTCCTTATCGATGGTGGTTTGGTTGGAGACCGTGTATACCATAGCTTTTTTTGGAATGGAATCTTTGGGGATCTTGGATATTTTGGAACTAAAGATATTAGGGGGCTAATTGGGCATTGCCTCGCCGGTGAAAATGGCTGGTTGGAAGGTTTTGGTGGTTTCAAATGAGGATAGGTACTCAAGCTTTATAGTATGGTGGAAAGGACGTCGTGCTTGTGTTTTTGGAGAGCATGGGATCATTGAGTTAGCATTTTTGTTTGCACAAAAGGGACATCCGGTGTTATGTGCACCGAACTTCTCAGGCCATATTTCCTTGGGTGGTCTGGTTTTTTTGGCTTGCTATCTTTATGTAAATATATAGGGGTGTAATAGCATGACTTTATTTATAAAATATACTACAGGAGTATCACCTCCATTATTCAAAAAAAAAAAAAAACTCTTTGTCAAAAATATAAATATTTTTTTAGAATTCTAGAGAACTTTTGAACTCTATTTACTTATTTACTGCTAAACATCAATTGCAATTAAAGATAAAATAGAGTGTAACGGTCTGAATTTAATTTGTTGTTATTTATGATGTGGTTGCACACGTGGCTAACAACTCAGACTCTCGTGGGACCCGCAATTAGGCTAGTGTGCACTTGGAGCTAGGTAAATACTTATTTTTGTATGCTGATTTGTCTAAATTGCGATGTTTACATTAAATAGATTAAACGAGATCGCATTGTATGTGTAATTATAGTCCATTTGACGTGTGAGACTATGTGTTAAGTATGTGTCTCGATATGCGTGTTGAAGCGGGTATCGAGTAGTCTAAAAAACTAAATACTAAGCCGGGAGAAATAATACACACAATAAATGAATAAAATGAGTTAAATATTAAAATGTAATGTATATTCGATGGTTAGGGTCATGGTTGTACGTGTATGTCGCGGTTCGGGACGCAAAATCGGGCGTCGGAACACTCGAAATGCCAATTCAACTCAAGCCACCCCAACTCTCTCTCTCTCTCTCTCACTTTCGGTCTCTCGGTGTCAAGGTCCCCCCCACTCTCATGTCAAGGTCCCCCCCCCCCCCCCATTCTCTCTCTCGAACTATCGCCAACTCTCTCTCTCGCTCCCCCAACCCTCTCCCTCTCTCCGTCACCGTACTCTCTCTCTCTCTCTCTCTCTCTCTCTCTCTCTCTCTCTCTCTCTCTCTCTCTCTCTCTCTCTCTCTCGCGGGTCCCCTTCCTCTCCGTCTCTTCTCTTCTTGCTCTCTTCTCCCTCGGTCGTCCAACTCTGTCTCGGTCGCTACTCTCTCCTCTCCCCCTATGTTGGTCTCTCTGCACGGCTCTCTCTCATTCGGCTTGGCTCTCCCGGCTTTCTCTCTCATTGGCTGGCTCTCCCACACCAGACTCTCTCTCGCAACTCTCTCGGTTGCTCCGCCCCACCAACACCCACCTTATAAAACCCCCCAGGAACCCTAACCCCCTACCCCATAGCCGTATATCCTAGTCCGAGAACGCAGGGAATATATTCCCTCCGTTCTCGGGAAGACGATATCACGCGCGAGAGGGTGTCAAATGTACAGGGCTGGTTCACATGGAGTACAAGCAAATGCCACGTGGAAGACACGTCAACACCAACCTCAAACTAATGGCGCATTCGGAGAATGAGCCATTCGTGTATTTTTGCCTCGCCACGTTGGACACTAATGGCGCATTCTCTGAATGCACTTATATATAACAATTAAATAAATAATTATTAGAGAACCTTCACTTATCAATGATTAAAGAACCTTCACTTATCAATGATCAAAATTGAATATAAAATATAATACATATGGTAATAGTTCTCAGTCAGCGTCTGACTTAAAAATAAAAATCGCCCTAGCAAAGTTATAAACTAACTGATTCCCAGACCTTTTAACAAAACAAACATAAATACTATCAATCACCATAATTGATAGACAGTCACTGACAATAATATATCCCTAATCCAAAATCATCACCATGTCCAAAACCCATCGAAGCATTAAAAATAATAACATACATTATATGGATGTACCATGTCAATGGTCGCATATTGCATGCTCACTCACTCTCTCTTGGAGAAATGAGCTAGTCTAGCTCAATGGTACACGACTTGCCAAATCTGCGACCTTAAGCCTCCAGGGCGCAGGTTCGAGTCGTGGGAGGCGAAAGATTATGCCCATATTATGTATCGACCCCGGGCCCAGATGTCCTGTGTGGTGCTGGGCGTGTGAGGCGCGACTCGTGCATAATATGGGGGGGGACATAAATGATGTATATGTGGGAGGTCCTGTGTGGTGTCCACATATACATCCACCTTGGAGGTCCCAGCCCCCAGGTGGGGGTATGGCCTTCACACTATCATCCACTGAGGCAGCCCAATCAGCATCAGAATACCCAGTGAGACATAAATCAGCACTCGGTTTAAACCACAAACCAACCTTTGAGATGGCGCAACACTCTCTTAAGAGCTTGCCAATGCAATACCGTAGGAGACTGCTGGAATTGACTTAAAGTATTGACAATATAAGCAATGTCTGGCCTAGTATTAACAAGATATTGGAGACCAGCAAGCAAACTTCTCTAAAGAGTTTTATCATGAAACAAAACACTGCCATCCTTGTACAACAGCTTACCAACAGCAAAAGGAGTAGCAATGGGCTTTGCATGAGACATACCTCCCTTTTGTAAAAGCTGATGAATATAAGTTGTTTGAGTTAAGTACAGTCCTTTGGCATACCTATGAACTTCCATTCCCAAAAACAAATTCAAATCTCCAATATCTTTTAAGGCAAACTTACCATTCAACTTATTAATGAAAGATCGAATGGAAGATTGATTAGAACCAGTAATTATAATGTCATCCACATAAACCAGCACATACAACACAACTTGCTCATGATGATAGATGAACAAATAGCTGTCAGCTTTGGAATTATGGAAGCCCCAAGACAACAAAGTGGATTTCAACTGATCAAACCATGCACGAGGAGCTTGACAAAGACCATACAAAGCTTTATGCAAGCGACACACAGCATTAGGTTGAGAAGGATCCACAAACCCCATAGGTTGATTTGTGTAAACCTCCTCAACTAACTGACCATTTAAAAATGCATTATTTATATCAATATGTCGCAACGACCAACCAAAATGAACAGCAAAGACAAAATAACTCGAATAGTAAAAGCCTTAACAACAGGAATATATGTCTCATCAAAATCAAAACCGGGTACTTGTTTAAACCCTTTGGCCACTAATCTAGCCTTGTATCGATTTATAGACCCATCAGAATTCCTCTTGACAGAAAAAATCCACTTATTGCCAACAACATTTTGACTATGAGCGGATGGAACAAGAGACCAAGTACCATTTTTCATGAGAGCATGATACTCTTGATCCATTTGTCGCCTTCCAATGAGGAATCTGAAGAGCAGCAGCAACAGATGCAGGAATATCATGTTCATGAGTGGATGTAGTAGATAAAAACACTTTTCTTAAACTGATTTCATCCTAGGCTCGAGTAATCATTGGATGTATATTTTGAGGATCCACACCAGTCCTTGAATCCTCAGCAACAGGAGGCGTAACCTCAACTGAAGCAGGGACACCATTCAAATCAGATGAAGAAGATGAAGATCTGATGGAAGCAAGGGCTGATGTGGAACCAACAAAGGAAAACTGGTAGGCAACTCGGGCGAGGTAGAAGTTGTTGTATGAAACTTATCAGCAAATAAAGAATGATAAGGAAATTCATTCTCATGAAACACAACATTTCTAGTAATGTAAATCTTCCCAGATGAACTCAAACACTTGTAGCCCTTATGCTGACTGCTATACCCCATAAATATGCACTTTTCAGATCTAAACTGGTACTTATGAGCATTATAAAGACGCAAATATGGAAAACATGCACATCCAAAAACTCGAAGTAGAGTGTAATCAGGTGATTCATGAAATAATTTCTCAAAAGGTGACACACCATGCAGTACTTTAGTAGGAAGACGATTAATCAGAAATGCAGCAGTAAAACAAGCATCCCGCTAGTATTTCAAAGGTACTTTACTATGAGCAAGCAATGCAAGACTCATTTCAACTATATGTCTATGCTTACGTTCAGCTCTACCATTCTGTGCATGTGTATGAGGACATGGATGCTGAAAAATAATTCCACATTCATCAAGTACTGATTTAAAAGATCTATACTCACTTTGATCAGATTGAACTTTCTTGATAGTAGACTTAAACTGATTCTCCACCATTTTCTTAAAATGCAGAAAAGCATTCAAAGCATCTGATTTCAATTTCAAAGGATATAACCACGTAAATCTTGTAGAATCATCAATAAAATGTATGTAATAGTTGAAACCACTCGGAGAAGTAATTGGTGCAGGACCCCACAGATCAGTATGAATCAAATCCAAAACATTATTCGACATTCTACTGGATGAATGAAATGGTAATGCATGACTCTTGCCTAGTGGACAAGACTGGCAGGGATCAATTGTTGAACTGAATGGAATATGAAGTTTGTGATGCATAACCTGTTGAAGTGTCTTTTGGGCAGGATGTCCAAGTCTGGAATGCCACAGAGAAGACAAACTCTTATTTGACACACATAAAGCAGCATGTGAAGAAGGTAACTTGTAGGTGGACCCAAGATGCGATATAGACCATTTTATACTGTTCCGTGAAGAAGAATCTCATTGGTTTGAAGGTCCTTCATGAAACATACATGAGGATGAAACTCAATCAAAACATTATTGTCTCTGGTTAACTGTGAGACACTTAACAAATTCTTTTTTATGCTAGGTACACACAAAGTGTTATTAAATGATAATGTAGAACCAACAGATGGAATGCAAGCAGACCCAATACCAGTAATTTTCAGCAACTGACAATTACCAACCATTAAAGATCGATTACCTGAGTATGTGGAGGTGCTAAGCATCTGAGAAGGATCCCCAGTAACATGAGATGTAGCACCACTGTCCATGTACCACGTTCCATCATGACCAACTTCCGATGCAGTAAAGAAAAACGAAGGTGTATGAGATTGATGAGTGAAAGGCTTCATCTGTGACAGAAGAGAACTCCCTGTTTGAGAGCCCATGTACTTCATGTCTGCCCTATAGCAACATACAGCTGCTGAATGTCCAAACTTCCCACAAATTTGACATGTGGGTTTGTTGTTGCCGCTTGATGACTTGAAACCTCCTCTACCTCGAAACCTTCCATTACCACGACCTCTGAAACCACCATTTGCTCTATTCCCATTGGAATTCCAATTCTGAACATTCGACTTAGTGTTACTGGTTTTAATTTCAGCAGCATTAGCAGATGGAGAATCCTGCAACACCAAAGTATTCATATTATACTGATCCAGGGTTTCTTCAAACCCGATCAGTGTAGAGTATAGTTCTTGCCATTGTAAATCACACCTTCCCTGCAAGAAGGTAGTAATAGGTAGATATTCCCTGTCTAAACCAATCAATACACTGGAAATCAAATCATCCGTATTCACCACTGATCCTGCAATAGCCAAATTATCAGAAATACATTTCATCTTAGACAAATACTCTTTCATTTTCATAGCACCCTTACGAGTTGTATGAAGTGCTTTCTTGAGAGACTGAACATGAACTCTATTATTAGAGCCATAATATGTTTCGATTTCTTTCCACAATTCATTTGCTGTTTGTTTCGGTGTATTCCCAATAATCTGCATTGCGATATCGTGCACTATCGCATTTATCAACCAACCCAACAAAAATCGATCTCTCTTGAACCAAATCTTGTACTCTGGATTTGGTAATCCATCAGTCAAGAATTTTTCTGGTATTTCGAGAGACCCAAATAAATGACCATCAAGATCAAAACCTTGAATAGCCGGAACAACAATCGATTTCCACAATAGAAAATTTGTTCCATCGAGCTTTATAGTAACAAATTGACTCAAAGAACTACCAAATGGAGTACCAGAATTCAAACCTGAGGTACCTCCTGATACAAAACCTGAAGATGGAGATCCCCGTTCCATGACTCCTGACCTGTTCGTCATTCACACCAGCGTCAAGATCTTATGAACTTTCTCCCAGATCTGTATGTTTTACACCCAGATCTCACAATTTCTTCACCAGATCCAGTTGTTTTACAACCAGATCTCGTAACTGCAACGCTAGATCTTGCTTGTTCTTTGCCAGATTTCTCAGATCCAACTCTTTCTTCACCGGATCTAGTTGTTTCACAACCAGATCTCGTAACTGCTCCACCAGATCTAGCTTGTTCTTCGCCAGATTTCTCAGATCCAACTCTTTCTTCACCGGATCTAGTTGTTTCACAACCAGATCTCGTAACTGCTCCACCAGATCTAGCTTGTTCTTCGTCGGATCTGAGCCGGATTCTTCAGATCCGACTCCTTCTTCACCAGATCTAGTCGTTTAACTATCAGATCTTGCACGTTCTTGGCCAGATTTAGCTATTCCATCACCAGATCCATGTCCAGAGAGTAAGAAACTCACCGGATCTGTGTACGGAGAGCCAGAAACTCACTTATCTCCCCAATAGTGAGCTCTACCATCACACACCCGAGAGATCTTGCCTTTCTCTCTCTCGATCTTCAACGCTAACCACTCAAAGCTCTGATACCATGTTGAAGCTCAATGAGAGCTTCAATGAAGAAGACACACCAGGACAGCAAAGGAGGAAACAAAGCTTCGACAAACTCGTCGAATGCTTTGCACAATTTTATTTATATCAAAACAAACTTTACATCTCAGCTGTTGATGTAAATACATCTCAGCCGTTGGATTACAACACACAACACACACACAAAATTCACTTACTACTTATTACAACAGAGGATATACCTCGAGATACACACCAAATTCAAAATCAATGGTTCACTCTAACAGTTTACAACAAAAACAAGTAATGTCTCACATATGTCTCACATAATATATTTTGACAGTCATATAGTGTATACTAAGATGTACTCCTATATAGTTTTCTAAGGTGTTTTTAGTATTTTTCATTCTCTTTTTATTTCATGATATGAACCAACAATTTCGAATAACAGAACGACAGGTAAATCTATGAAAACTTTAAGTGTATACATACATGTCACGCTTTAATTGGCGAAAGAGCTATAGAAACTAGAAAGAGAGCAAATTCATTCGTGAAAAAAAAGGAAAAAAAAAAAAGAAAAGAAAAAAGGGCACGGATTGCACTTGAAAAAGATTTTGGTGTGTCGGCCAAAACTCCAAACTTGGGTGCCATCCAACTCTCATGTTCAGATTCGTTTCTTTTCTTGCTTGCCCGTGCAAATATATGGGTCCATATTAATGTAACTCAGATCACACATTCAACGACACATTAGTCTAGCTAGGGATATGGTGCATTTAAGCTTTCTTTCATGCAGTGTTAAACATGTTGGAGAGTTGGCCGTGATGGTGCGCGCTTTTACTTTGTAAAATAACACTAGCTAGCTAGCTTGCGATATACTATATATATGTATAGTAGGAATATATGGTGAGTAGGTTAAACTCGAATATAGTTTGTAGGGGCGAATGTCTCTTCTCTATTAATTATATACAACAACCCGGATTGATTGATATGTAATGTACCTCCACACGGGGGCGGAGCCAGTATTTTTTGTTCCCCGACAATGGTATGTTTTTTTTTTAATAATAATATTTTTTAGTGAATTTCAATTCAAATATATAAAATTGTTATATAAAAGTCAAGTTAGTAATAATGTTTAAACTCACGATATACTTTAAAATAACTTATCAATTAAAAAATAACTACATTCTTACACCAAAAAATAACTATTCGTAATTTTTTTTAAAAGAAAAAATTGAGATTGGACATTTTATTGGGTTTTTCTTCTTAATGTAATGAAAAGTTTATTTAAAAAAAAATATTTGCTTTTTAAGATACGACGCGGATCTTTTGAAAATTCTCCGAATTTGAGATATTTCTTTTTTTTTTTTACTTGAATTTTTGAGAAATTTTGGTGATATCATATTCAATTCAAAATAAAAATGATAGTTGGACACAATTAAAATAACGCGCATATTGAAAATCCATACGATAAATTATGAGATGTATCCGAACGTATAACGAGTATGTCACTGATACCAAACATTCCCTAGGATATGATTAGGTGTGACTTTAAGTGACTTTAAAGTTTAAGTTTGTTAAATTAGCACTTGGATTCACTTTCCTCACATGTGGTACCTTTTGTTGGACTTAGGCTACCTTTTGGGTTTTTTGGGTGGGCTTAATTAATTTTGATTTTGTACAACTTATTATTAAAAAAAATTAAAATTTTCAATGGCTGCTTGGGCTACAGAAAAATATTAGAAATTCACTCATTCATTAGATTTAATTACCTGCCTCTAGATCTCCGTTATATATATATAAAAAAAAAAAAACTATGTTCATAACAAATGCCAAGTCTCAATTTTACAGTAATTAATTAGCTAATTGAGTCAGTTATGGATCAAATATTTCAACTTAGCTCAATTTAAAGCATACTTTGAAGCTAGCTAGTTATCTTATACAATTAGGTCTATATATTAATTAATTGCTGAACCAATTAATTATTTATAGTGTCGAGTTTTTTTTTAATTAGACATTTACAGATTGTATTATAAGAATGTGTTAGTGTAAATCATACATACTTTTCTCTGAGTTACGTATTTTCTATTATATCGATTTTTATGAGATTTATCACATATCCACCTACTATTTAAGCTCGTATCGTGCCTACACAATTGCATTACTTTCTTTTAACCCTAACATATATGCTGATTATTGTCTTTGATTATATATATATATATTTTGAAAGATTGGTCTGTCTAATAAATTAATAATGCCCGTACTTTTTCTTATAAATAATACATACTTTTATCTTTTTTTTTTTTTTTAAGAAAGGAGAGGATGCTCCGATATTTTATTGATGTAAACAAAAAATTACAGTCTAGACGGAATGTCTATCTCCAGACTCAGACCCACTAATAGAGTCAGCTTACATTGTAAACATTTTTGACGTAATTAATTAATTAGAGACATTATACCCTTTACTTTCTCTATTTTATATAAGATAAACTTGTCTTTTATACACCACGAAGTAAACAATGAAAACCTTACTTCCGCCAGAGAGATTTCAATCGTCGACCTCATACAGAGGCATATCGACATTATACCAGACCAATGCAGCTACTATTTAATTGATGCATATATCTTTATCATTTATCACATTCTTCTTTTTCTAATTAAATACATATTAATTTTGATAGTCGATCATGACATTCAAATCCTAATTAAATAATTCACAATTTGGGAGCAAGAGGTCATGGGTTAAAACTCTAACTAGTGGGGACAAATTGTTTCTTTCTAAAAAAAAAAAAGAAACTAACTTAATTACAATACTTTTAACTACATGATTATTCCAACCCTCAATTTTATCAACCAATTGAGTAACTCAATGATTTGATATGAAATTTGAAAGTAAGAGGTCATAGGTTTCAAACTTTGGTGGGTGCAAAAATTGTTTTTTCCTAAAAAAAAACTCTCAATTTTGTTTTTGGCAACTTATTTAATTACAATATTTAATTTTGTAATAAATATTCATATATAGTCCTCTTGTACGTACAGTATTTGTGCTTGGACATGAAATTTGCATCTACCACTGTAACGTCTATTCATAAATTTTCAAATGATCGACGCCCATATTTTTAACTAGCTAGACTGTATGGGAATCACATATTAACACCAAATTGACAAAGAAGGTACCGATTGGACATGGAAGATGGAACTTGTCGGCCATAGTGAGTTCAATTTGGACGTTAAGAAGATTTTATTTTCTTGGATATCTTCAACGTGGGGTCGCCTTAATTTGTTGTACTCACTAAATAGTCTGGCACTAACGCTTAATTCCTCCTAATAATGCTTTGAGGGGTGGTGAATGTCGCTTCTTCTGTTATTCACCACCACATTAATTATATATATAGGATGTGATCTCTCTACATATATAAAGTCAGTCGCAAGTAGAGCTTTCAACATATTTAAGGATGTTGTTTTCATGTTGTCATATCTTGAATTGATCAAAGTGGGTTTTCCATGGCTATAGCTCATATGTAGATTCAATTTTCTTTGCCAAATATGGTTTGCGCTCCTGCTAATTTATTAATTTATTTCCACTCCAATACATTATGCATGAAGCTAGGGGTCCTACTATATGAGTTAAAAATTATAAATTACCAACAACAACATAGTTCTCGAATCTGAATTAACTAGTTCGAGTTTCTAGATCAGTAGAACTCATCCACGTCTCGTGATTCAATACATTTGATAACATGCATGCTTATTTATATATATATATACCCGCGTGACCCTTACAATCATGTGGCAATACACGAACTGGGACCGTACATCTAACATAATTTTAAGTTCATTCTTACGTTGGGCCAATTCCTTCAGGCCGAGGTTACTTTCGAAATCTTTTAAATCTATGTTAATCAATGCATCTCAAAATGAAATAACCAAATGTTCTTACCACTGAATTTGAATATTGTTAACATGGAAACAAAAACAAGTGTAAATACTAAATAAACTAAGCAGTAAATTAAATAAATCAAATCACAACACGAGAGAGAACTTGTTCACGTGGTTAATTCAGTCCATGATCTTCATCTGCGGGGCCGCTCAGATGTGAAATTTCACTAAACTGAAAACTTAGACTTACACAAAGCCTTTTCCACTTACTCTCTCAATAATCTTGATTCACTCCTTCTCGCACTTACAATATAATAATTCTTTCCCAAGTCTCTTGGGTGTGTCAAGCTCCCACGATTTACTAGACTACGTCCCTATGATCCCCTTATCCTTGTCCATATCTTCGAAGTAACAAATTGATTTTGAGACTCGTTGCAACCGTTTATCCTTATCTATATCTTCAAAGTAATTAGTTTCATAGTACGAGCACGTGAAACACAACTTTGGTGAGTCATGTATATACCAAAGCTCGAATTAATCACACACTAACACAAAATATATTTTAGGTTAACCAACTGCAGAGTTTTAGTATCAAACTAATTAAGTAGTCCAATAGTTTAGTATAAGATTTGAAAGTAAAAGCTCATAAGTTCTGTTGAAGTCTATAACTTCGGATGTTCGGATGTTCTCTGATCTATACTAATCAGTTAGTGGCTGATCTTAGGATATATATATATTAGATACATTAGTTGCTTTCATTCCTATCTTATTAGTTAGTTAGCTTGTATTTCTAGTGTTTATCTTGTATTCAATTGGTTAAGTGTCGATCTTGATCTTGTATATATTCAGAAATCATCAATGAGAAAGTAGTCCAATTCATTCAATTGTGTTCATAATCTTCATGGTATCAAAGCCATGGCGAAATATGGAAATAAGATCCATGGACTCACCTCTTCTTCCTCCAATGAAGTCTCCTCATCCTCACAACCACCTTCATCTTCTCCCATCCCGAATCCTTTTTCTGCTCACATCACAAACCATAAGCTCAATGGCCAAAACTATTTGCAGTGGTCCCAATCAGTCCTTATGTTCATCTGTGGGAAGAGTAAAGATGATCTTCTCTCAGAATCAGCAATTGCCCCAAAGGAAGATGACCCTGCTTACAAATCTTGGAAGGCCAACAACAATATGGTCATGTCATGGCTCATCAACTCCATGACTCCTGAAATTGGTGAGAATTTCCTGTTAATTGCTATTGCTGCTGAAATCTGGGAAGCTGCCAAGATCGCATTCTCAAGTTCTGAGAATACATCAGAGATCTTTGAAACTGAAAGTATTCTTCATGAACTCTAACAAGGTGATCTTTCAGTCACACAATATTATAGCTTGCTAACCCGAAATTGGCAGAAAATTGATCGTATAGACACTTACAAGTGGAAGTGTCCGGAGGATGGAAAACTCTACAGATCCATTGTCGAGACTAAGAGGGTATTCAAATTTTTGTCTGGACTCAACAAAGACCTTGATGAAGCTCGGGGTAGAGTCCTTAGCACCAAGCCATTACCTTCAATCAGGGAGGCCTTCTCAGTGATCAGATACGAAGAGAGTCGACGGAAGATCATGTTGGGAGATTCTACAACACCAAGTGCAATTTCTGATGGCTCTGCACTCTCCATCTCAAGTGACAATCATGTTGCTCAAGTCTCCACTACTAGGAAGCAAAGTAAACGGCCTTATTGCGATCACTGCAACAAACCAGGGCACACTCGTGACACTTGTTGGCAAATCCATGGGAAACCAGCTGATTGGAAGCCTCGAAAAGCCTCTTCAGATCCAGAATCTCGGGGACATCTCGTCTCTGCTCCATTGTTCAACAAGGATCAATTAGAGCTACTACAAAGTCTGATCAGCCAGTCTCAACAAGCCTCTCAGAATTCTCCTACAAATGGAAATGCTCTCATGATCAAAGAAGGTACTATCCCTATGGTTTTTCTCTCTCAAACGGCCTCCACATCCTCTTGGATTGTAGATTCAGGAGCCACTGATCATATGACTGGTAATCGTGATTTGTTTACCTCCTACTCACCATGTACCAAGTCTATATCAGTTATTATAGCCGATGGTTCCATCTCATCTGTTGTAGGCATTGGAACAGTGACAATCTCATATGCTTTACAACTCGACTCTGTGCTCTATGTTCCCAAGTTGGATTGCAATTTACTGTCTGTTCATAAGCTAAATAGAGATTTGAAATGCCTCACTCAATTCACAGATGATTCTTGTATTTTTCAGGACAGGGGCTCGGGGAAGATGATTGGCAGTGCTGAATTAAAGTCTAGATTGTATCTTCTCCAACAATCATCTCCTTCACATTCCTTGCTGGTCTCAAATTCCAATAAGTCAGATAGAGAAATCATGTTGTTACATTCTCAACTTGGTCATCCTAACTTCATGTATCTCTCTAAACTGTTTCCTTCATTATTTACAAATAAAGATATCCATTCTTTGAGTTGTGATGTGTGTCAATTGTCTAAACATACTAGACATTCATATGTGCCAAGTCCTTATAAACCATCTAAACCATTTACAATGATTCATAGTGATATTTGGGGTCCTTCAAACATCCCAACTATTACAAATGCAAAATGGTTTCTCTTATTTGTTGATGATCACACAAAGCTCACTTGGGTTTTTCTCATGAAACATTAATCAGAGGCTTGCAATCTAGTAAAACAGTTTCATGTCATGATTCAAACTCAATTCCAAACCAATATACAAATCTTTCACTCTGATAATGGACGTGAATATTTCAACTCCATATTGGGTGATTACTTCAGCACCCATGGCATTGTACACACTAGCTCATGTGTCAAAACACCGCAACAAAATGGCATCTCTGAAAGGAAAAACAGACACCTCCTCGAAGTTGCTCGCTCCCTCATGTTCGCCACACATGTCCCACAAAAATATTGGGGTGAAGCTGTCCTCACTGCAGCCTTCTTCATCAATCGACTACCTTCCCGAGTCTTGAATTTTGCAACACCTTGTCAAACCCTGCTACACAGTTTTCCTCATACACAACTTCTTTCGAACATCCCTCTAAAATTATTTGGTTGCACTGCATTTGTCCATCTTTATGATCAAAGTAAGTTAGCTCCTCGATCCTTAAAATGCATTTTTGTAGGCTATTCTCCAACTAAGAAAGGATATAAATGTTATTCCCCATCTTTGCGAAAATTTTTTCACACTATGGATGTAACATTTATTGAAAACAAGCCTTTCTATCCTAATTCTTCGATTCGGGGGGAGAATTTACTGTTAGAATCTCAAAATCAGTATCTATGTGAGGGGGAGAACAATAGTGTCACATATTTTCCTACAAATTTCCAACTTGATCATACCAGTTCGTTACAATCAACTCCATCAGATCCCTCTCAAACTCCAGATACATTACAGACTCACCTCATGATTGTCAATCATCGCCTCAACTCCCTTTGTCAAATGAAAACCATGAACAAGGTATGTCCGATCCAAATTCCTCTCGAATTACGAGAATATACTGTTCATAAGATGCCTATTGCCTTGCGAAGAACTGAGAGAGCTCATATACCATATCAGATGAAAGATTTCATCTATTATGGCAAGCTTTCCTCAACATATAGAGCTTATGTTTCTAACATTGATAAAATCAACATTCCTAGAACAGTTCATGAAGCTTTAGCATCACCGAGTGGAAGAAGGCAACTTATGAGGAGATCGGGGCTTTGGAAAAGAACAATACATGGGAGATCACTACTCTACCACACAGGAAAAAGAACAGTTGGATGTAAATGGCTGTTCAATGTGAAGCACAATGCAGATGGTTCAGTTGAGAGACTAAAGGCTCGGTTAGTTGCAAGAGGCTATACTCAGACTTATGGGATCGACTACCAGGAGACATTTGCACCAGTTGCCAAGCAGAACACAATTCGAGTGCTACTCTCACTAGCTGCAAACTTAGACTGGCCTCTTCATCAGCTTGATGTGAAGAATGCATTCTTAAATGGAGATCTCTCAGAGGAAGTGTACATGGACATTCCCCCAAGCTTTGAGGATCGGCACTCAAAAGGGAAAGTCTGCAAGCTTAAGAAATCTTTGTATGGATTAAAACAAAGTCCTCGAGCTTGGTTCAGTCGGTTCTCAACAGTATTAAGAGGAATTGGTTATTCTCAAAGTCAAGCTGATCATACTTTATTCTATAAACATGACACTGATGGAAAGATCACAATCCTAAGTGTATATGTTGATGATATTGTAATAACTAGTGTATGTGTGAGAGAGATTATCAGGTTGAAACAATTGTTAGCCATGGAATTTGAAGTGAAAGATCTTGGACAGTTGAAATACTTCTTGGGAATGGAAGTCTCAAAATCTCATAAAGGAATTTCAGTGTCTCAACGTAAGTACACTCTGGATCTCTTGGAAGAGACTGGAATGCTCAGTGCAAACCATCAGAGACACCCATGGAGCCTAATTTAAAGCTTGATGCCAAGGAAGAAGAAGCTGATGTGGACAAAGGCCGTTATCAACGACTTGTGGGAAAACTCATTTACTTAGCAAATACCAGACCCGATATTGGTTTTGCTGTAAGTTTAGTCAGCAGGTTCATGAGTCATCCCAAGGAATCTCATATGGAAGCTATCTTTCGAAGGTGCGATATCTCGAGGAAGTCCGGGGAAAGGATTGTTCTTCACGAAAAATCAGAGTAGAAGTATTGATGTTTACACTGACTCTGATTATGTTGGATCTCAAACAGATAGACGATCTACCTCTGGTTATTGTTCATATGTTTGGGGTAATTTGGTTACTTGGAGGAGCAAGAAACAATCAGTTGTTTCACGGAGTAGTGCAGAAGCAGAATATCGAGCTCTAGCTCATGAAATTTGTGAAGGTCTCTGGTTAAAAAGGGTCCTAAATAGTCTCAACTTATCAAGTAAAGACCCTGTTCATCTACATTCTGATAATCAAGCAGCCTTGCGTATTGCAGTTAACCCTGTCCATCATGATCGCGCAAAACATATTGAGGTGGATCGTCATTTCATCAGTGAGAAGATTGACAACAAGCTTGTCAATCTACATTATGTTCCTTCTAAACATCAAGTAGCAGATATCCTCACAAAGGCACTTCAGAAGACATCATTCTATTCATTATGCAGCAAGCTCAACCTCATAAACATTTATGTTGTTTAGCTTGAGGGGGAGTGTTGAAGTCTATAACTTCGGATGTGCGGATGTTCTCTGATCTATACTAATCAGTTAGTGGCTGATCTTAGGATATATATATATATATATATATTAGATACATTAGTTGCTTTCATTCCTATCTTATCAGTTAGTTAGCTTGTATTTCTAGTGTTTATCTTGTATTCAATTGGTTAAGTGTCGATCTTGATCTTGTATATATTCAGAAATCATCAATGAGAAAGTAGTCCAATTCATTCAATTGTGTTCATAATCTTCAAGTTCAAATTTTTGTGGGTATAAAAATTGTTTCTTTCCTATCAAAAAAAAAAAAACTGCAGAGTTTTAGCGGTGCTTAATTAAAAGCAAAGCAAGTTAAATTTGTACGGATATATGTATTGATAAAAAAAAGGGTTAATTTTATGGAGAGCATCCGTCACAGCTGCGTAAGAAAAGCAATATGGAGAAAAGTTTAGGGAGGGAGAGATGCATGATGAACTATAAGGCTGGCCACGCTGTAACCTCAACTTTACGTCTTGTCCGAGCCCATGAAACAAGAGAGCGTTGTACTGGCCAGCCATTTATATAGACTGTGGAGAGAGAGAAAGAGAGGGAGAGAGAGAGAGAGAGAGAGAGAGAGAGAGAGAGAGAGGGAGAGTTGTATGTGTGCGACTGCCAGAGCCACTAGAGCAATCTGTTATTCTGTCTAACGTTTCATCCATGCATTCAAAGTAACAACAACAATAACAAACCTCTCAAATTAATTAATTGAGATCTTAGTATTAATATATATACTAATTAAATGGATCGAAACCTTTGACACTGCTCGATCCAATGTGCCTTCACAAATTATAAGCTTTAAATAAGTTTACTAACAAAATTAAATGACTAAAAATTAAATAACACAAAATATTATATGAGTTCGAACCTAGTGGTTGAAAAGTTGTGTCTTAATTTCTCATCAAAAAAAAAAAAAAGACAAAAAATAGTCCCCGTATACAAGGTGCATGAGTCAAACCTTCAATGGGCTGGATCAAAGTTACGTGGAAGATTAACTTTTTTACAGCTACATAAATACAAAAAAGTTTCTTTGTAAAGCGCATGCAGTCCGTGATATACACACTGCCTGCATTTGCATGTAGCACGAAGTGACACTTTGACTTCCTATAGTAACTCGATCAGGAGCTTTGGATGCTTTAATTTTCCATGATTTATTTCATATGGATTGTTTTCTAATTGGAAAAGCTTTTTTTAATAGACTTTATCACGATCAATTACGCAGAAAGTTGGCATCAAAAGTATGCTTTAAAGATTAAAAAGCTCGTTAATATTTTTTAGGGAAAAAAACTTGTCAGTATAGCCTAATATAACCTAATTTCACTTAAAACTAGTTTTAAAGTTTGTACATCCATGGTCAAACTTCTGTAAAAATGTACATGTCATTTCTTAAATCACATCAATATTAATTTACTTTTTAAAAAAAAAACTATTTCATTGTGAAAAAAAAAAAAAACCACACCAAGTATTTGTATTTTAAAATTTCTTTTATAACGGACAGGATGTTGTGTAGCTAGCAATTTTCGATGTCACTAAGTTGATGACCTTCTCTCAGCGCCTAATCTTGATCTAATGGAACAGAGACGATGAGATAAATTGGTTATCTTCAAGTCAAGGGCGACGAATATTGATGATCGATCGTCAGTGGCTTGAGTTCCTAAATGTCTCTCTATTTATTTCTTTTTCGATTAGATTTATAGTTTTTTTTTTTGCACTCATGGGATGTTGTTTTTGTACTATGAGGGTGGTTGTTCTCACTCTTGGGTGACTGTGCTTGTTAAGAATCAATGTTGCACCATCGCATATGCATGGTGTTGAATCTTAATTATGAGCTTCACTATAATAAAACATTTGTTGTTTCTACCGCAATAGATTGTTGCGCGCCTTTAATTTGGGCCAGTAACATTAATACAACACAACTATTTATACAAGTCAACCATTTGACCAAAAGAAATCTTCTATGTATAAGTGCCAATTAAAAAAACATATGAAATGTAAGTCTCAAATTAATGCAACGTTTGATCCATATCGAGTGGCGGCTAAGTAAGGGTGATTTGAAATTTTGAATTTAATTGCCAGCTACTAATTACCTTTGTTTACTAACTGATGAATTTCTGACCAAGGCCCCGTCTTAAGTCAATCAAATTATCCAAAACATTAGCAGCAGCTAGAGTACTTTCATATACTAATTATAATCATTTGTAAAAAAAATTATATCTTTTAAATATTTATAAAAAATTAAAAAAAAAAATTATGAATTCGGACTCATAAGTTTAATTATATATATATATATATATATATATATATATTATATATATATATATTCATCAGAAGCAAAGGTCCGAGATCCTGAATTAACAAAAAATATTTTGGAGGAGACAAATTAAGGTGTATGCATGTGGATTATTCTACAATGATTACAACTAGAGTTCATAGCTCATACTTTCTTTCTTTTTTTAACTTTTTCTTGGCATAGCAACCGCCCGTTCGATTCACAATTTATACTTAAAATATTTAATAATGTGAAGAATACTTTTGGTTCCCTAGAGACTAAAGTCTTAACTAAAGATGAGAACCTTAAAAGGAAAGGCATTCGCTAGCTAGCTAGGGTTGCATTAATGCACGGACATGCCTAAATTTTTTTTCGATAAATCTATTTGGACTCATAAGAGGATTCATAAGGAGATTTTTAAAAATTTTGTAAATATTTAAGGGGTATCAAAGAAATTTTACAAGTGATTATGCTTGCTCGTTAATTGTTCGAGGATGTATGTGAAATTAAAAAAAAAATTGAGTCTGGACTCACGAGTCCAAATAACACTATCCAATTTTTTTTACCCTAAGCCATCAGGTTTGCCACCTGTCCCAACATGGACAAAAAAATGCCTAAAACCTAGCTAATCACAATAGTGCCTTGTCAATTAGTTTAAGAGTAGATTTAATATTGTGCTTAAAGATTCTAATAATCAACAATTCTCATGTTTGCCCTAGAGGAGTGTGTCTTAGTAACAAAGAAGGGAGCAACCATATCACTAACTGAGGCAGAAGTAGGCATGAATCATTAGTTCAATCAAATTCTATCTTACTAACCAAATGTATATATGTGGTTAAGCTAGGGATAAAATTAATTAATACTAGCTAGTGAAGGTCTACAAGTCCGCACATGTATTCTAAGGCGGGTGGGCCTAACATGGATTATGGGGTTGAGGTGCCTAAGTAACTTCAATAAGATTAGTCAAATTCTAATAACTCGAAAATGTTCTAATAACTCATGCTTGGTTATTTCACAATTGACAATTTTGGCCACTTTTTTAGGCCTTATTTGATTAGGAGAAGTTGGAGGAAGTGAAATATCTTCGGAAAGTTTCTACTTTTTCTTTTTGTTGGTTTTGTAGATTAATTGTAATGTCAACTTCCTTCGAAGTTGTTACCCAAACTTTCATCTGCATGGGAAGATAACTCCTCGTCCCTTCAAGAGAGTTATCTTTCCGAGAAAAAAATAGACACAATTATTCTTCATAAATCACCTCTTTATCTATTACCCACGTGGACCATATCCCTCTAGACCCTCTCTATTTATGACAACAATAAATCTATTTCTATTTATGATAACAATAAATTTATTTGGACTCATAGGGAGTTTTTAAAATTTTTTGTAAATATTTAAGGGGTATAATATGTATTTTACAAGTGATTATGGTTGTTTCATTAATTGCTCGAGGATGTATTTGAAATTAACAAAAGGTTTTGAGTTCGGACTCACGAGTCCAAATAGCATTATCCTTATGACGATTCTTATATTTTATTGTATTTATGACAAAAATGAACCAAATTAGGTCCTAGAGCAGTGGGCAAATGCACTTTTTTTTTGGTCAAATGAGAAGTGCACTTTCATGAAGACTTTAAACACTTTTGTTAGAAAAAGTTACTATTTTATAAACAATAAATCTACTTGGATTGATGAGTCCGGACTCATATTGAAGATTTTTCAAATTTTTATAAATATTTAAGGGTAACAGATGAATTTTACAAATGATTGTGTATGCTTCATTAATTACTTGATGATGATTTTGTAATAAAAAAAACTTTTTGAGTCCAACTTTGGTTCAAGTAGACTTTTTTTTTTTTAAAACAACAAATCTATTTGGATTTTTGTTCTTGTAAATCATCCATACAATTTAATACTTTAATTACTCCACTCCATACTTCCAAAGGGCCAAACAGCGAAAAACTCAACCAAACAGTACTTGCTTAAGTACTGTTGGACCAAAGGAAGCCATAGAGTTCGCATAGAATTTAATTTGACAGCATTAAATTTGACCACTCTTGAGAATCACCGAGCTTGCGTAGGCAAATCACTTTCGAGCATTGTGCTTCTTTAGTGCATTTGTTTCGCCATAATTAATTAACTTCTCAACTAATTAATCAATGGTGATCATCTATTTGTAGCCATTGGTGTTGGCTAGAATTGCTGATCTATTAAGGCATTGCTTTGTCCTAAACATATTAAAATTGTACAACAACAAAACTTTGATCCTAAATTAGTTGAAGTGTTATTTAGGCTTTGTTTGGTTTGAAGTTAAATCAAACATGAAAAATGAACTCCCTATGAATTAACTCCCATATAAGAAAATGTTTTTGTAAATTGACAAAAATGAACCAAATGAGACTGTTCAAACTTACTTGGGGAGTTGCATAATTTGAAAATGGTCAAAAATGTAATTGACAAAAACACTTATTAAGAAAGTACAATGAGAGACGTAAGAGAGAGAGAGACAGGAATTAAGGCAAATCTAAAGAGGTTGGGCAGTTGCCTCCTAACCTTCAAGACCCCCTATGGTACTTCTACATATTTGTCATTCCCGCCCTCTTATAGTTGACACACGTTCCCTATATAAAGAGTGTAACATTGTCAAAAAAAATGATGTATTTGAAGTGTTTTGAGTGTAGCATTGTCAATTTTTTTTTGTGCTTAGTTTTTTATACTAATATATATTTTTTTTTTGCAAAAAAAAAAAAAAAAGGTTAAGGTTAAAGTTCTTCGCTCCTCCTAACGAGATTTTTTAGCTCCGCCGGCGACAACAATTGTGTCATAACTCCTAACTCCTCCTCATAAGGGAGCTAGCTAGATAACTTATCCATCCCCTTAAAAGGGTTATATCTCCGTATGTGGTCAAAGTTGGAAGGTCAACTTACATGGGAGTCATAAATAAATTGTCAACCAAACATGATTAATTTTCAAAAATTAATTACCAAACAAGGCCCAATTTTTAACAATAAATCTATTTGGAGTTATCTCACTCATAGGGGTGTTTTTAAAATTTTCACCATCCTCCTACCAAACAAGGCCCAATCTTTTAAATCCCTCTTACTCCCATAAGGTCAACTTACATGGGGAGTACTCTATTTTTATTTTTTATTTTTTGATAAGAAAATGCCTTGACTTGAACCCTCAACCCTTCAAAGAATAGAACATTTCAAATCATTAGGCCACCATGTAGTTGGTTTTTAAAATCACTCATATTTAATACACCTCAAGTCAGCAGTAACCACCGACCTACCATTATATCTTCAAATTTGTTTAGTTTTAAATTTTCTAATGTTGTTTTATCATTAACTTTTAGCTATTGTTTCTCAAGCTTTTGACGATGTAGCTGTGCACGTAGATATATGTATTATGTACTGCCCTAGAAAAATCAGTACGAGCAAACCTAATCAAACTGAACCCTAAAAATTTCCAAACAGTAACCTTGAAAAGGATTCTACTGTACAAAAGCTGTACATATATATAGGGAGAACGAGAGAGATTCCTATTTTCTACACCACTTAAATTGCAACAGAGAACACACGAGTTCAGAAATCCCTTACTTTGTTTAATTAGGAAGCTAGCCTGGCTAATACATGTGATATGAGAAGCATTGCAGGAACTAATTAGTAGCTTGGTCAGGGTAGCTAGGGCAAATACATTCGGTGTGTCCTACCAACTTTTCAGCTTTTTTAAGATGCAAACCCTACTTTTCTCTATGCTTAATTATTACTGATTAGATGGAAATAGAGAAGGACAGACCACTAATTAATAATAGGAGAGAGATGTAGATTGTAGAGAGAGAATTTCTTTTTCTTTTTTTTTTTTCTTATTATTTGAGCGGAAGTGCTAACTTATTGAATGATGACGAGTGGTTATACCGTAAAATATATTGACTCTTGTAAATTATTTATGTACACTATGAGATGCGAACGTATACAGATCTTGATACATAACACGTAAATCGAAGTTACATAAAAAGTTATTATGAGCTTATATTATGATGTGATATTATTGTTGTCATTTTAATATTTATTTTTTATTTAATTGATGTCCCATAAAAAATTATTGTGAACGTATATTATTATGTGACATTATTGTTGTCATTTTAATACTTTTTTATTTATTTTTGATATGTGCATCACACCTCACAAGTGCATAACGTTATGCCACATTAGCATGTGCAGTTAAAAAAAACTTTAATTTACATACTCTTGCCCTGCTCTTTTGATGTTTCCATCTTCTAGTGTGGAATTAATCATGAGCAAGGCTTTGAAACTCAAACAATAATCTAAAAATAGCTGTCTCAACTGACTGCACGCTTAACTACAAAGACGACATCTATAACTAAATGAATTAAAGCTTTAATTTCCCTTAAGATTGAAGGTCTAAAAATTGACAACCATATAATGTATGTAATGTGTGAACCCCATATAAAAATGGGTAGTGCTATTTGAACTTGTGAGTCCAGACTCAATTTTTTTTAATTTCCCCAATTAATGAAAAAATAATCACTTGTAAAATTACTATTATACCCCTTAAATATTTACAAAAATTTTAACAACCTCCCTATGAATTCGGACTCATGAATCCAAGTAGATTTATTGTATAAAAATAAGTACTTATTACTCACTTAATTCTTCATGCATAACTCGTGGAGTGTGTATCTGAGACACTGCATGGACGACTCTAAAAATATGGATCTAATACGTCACATCATAAGAGTATCAATTGAAGTTTCATTGATATATATATATATATATATATATATATATATATATATTATAAACATATAAATTCAACTTGGATACTTTTTAAAATTATTTCATTATATTACAAGAAATTTATAATAATTTAATTAATTTAAAAAGTTTTTAAACGCAAAATAAAATTTAATTTTTTTTACATATTTGAACATTTAGACAATCAAATTATACAGTAATTTTTTTTCATTTTTGTCTACATTTAAAATTAGGTCAAACCGAAGAATGCAAATACTTATTTACATTAAGGGCGATGATTTCATTGTGTACCCAATCCAAAAAATTGTAAAATTGTCACCCCTACCGCTACTGGTGCCGTAGAAAGATATAGTAAAACCTAATTGAATAGAAAAAAAAAACGCATAAAATTAATTTACGAGGAGAGAAACGACAATATCCCTAGCTAGATAGAGCGAATATTAAATGAAAGATCGAAATGCCATCACTCAATCAGCTGGCCAGGTTTCTTGGCCCCATTATTCACATATCTCTCTCTCTCTCTCTCTCTCTCTCTCTCTATCCACCCTTTTTGATTCTCTCTCCCTCTCTTCATTTGGCAGTAGTAGCAGTGGTAGTAGTAGAGTACCAGTAGCAGTGGCAGTCAACAGTGCAAGAAAACCGAGAGAGAGAGAGAGAGAGAGAGAGGGAGAGAGAGTGTGTGTGTGTGTGTGTCATCGGGAAGGGAAAGTTTGCAGCAGTGAATGAATCTCCTCTCCTAGTCCCTTGTTCTCTCCTCTTCACCGCGTGCACTCTGCACCTCACATGATCACTTACTATTACAGATAGTGAGAGTGAGAGAGTGAGAGAGTGAGAGAGAGTTTTGTGTGTATTAATGATGCTGTAGATGCACAGTAGGGGAAAAACCGAAACACCCATTTCCAATGAAAGACTGAGTCTGCCTTTCCAGTGACCAACAAAGGGAGAGAGAAGAAAAAACCCAAACAAATCCTTCCTTTCTCTCTCACTCTCTCTCTCTCTCTCTCTCTGACTGCGACTTCTCATCCTTACTACTAAAAGGCTGTGATCAGAGAAATAGAAACCACACACACACATACAACAGCAACAACAACAACAACACCTTAAAACGCGGGAGTCATAGATGTTCTTCCCATCATAACTTACTGAGAACGACCTCTCATACAAACAAACATACTGTTATTCTCTTATCTTACAACACAGACACAGACAGACAGAGAGAGAGAGATTTTGGGCGGGAAATGGAAGGCAGTGGTGGTGGTGGTGGTGGTGGAGGAGGCCCTAATAGTTCTAGTTTGTTAACCTACCAAAACAACCCCAACCACAACCACAACAACGTTGTTGTTCATCACCACCACCACGTCCCTTCAATGATGATGATGCCTCTCATGACATCATCATCATCCGCTCCTCTAAACCCTAATAATGGACCTTCTACGAATACCCTATTCCTCCCTTCCCCCACAACTCACAACAACAACAACAACAACAACAACAACAACGCTGGTGGTGGTTACTTCACTGGAAACAACAACAACAACAACAACAGCGAGAGCAACAGTTGCTCTATCAGGGCAAAGATCATGGCTCATCCGCACTACCCTCGTCTCCTAACAGCATACATCAACTGTCAGAAGGTTCAAAAAAACAAACCCTAAAAATCAATATAGTAATTACCACGTTGAATTGACATATGACAACGTTTTTCTTTCTTTTTTTGGTGAAGGTGGGGGCGCCGGCGGAGGTGGCGGCGAGGCTGGAGGAGGCGTGCGCGGCGTCGGAGGAGGCGATGAGCAGGGCGGGGGGGACAGGGTCGACAGTGTGCATAGGAGAGGATCCGGGTTTGGACCAATTCATGGAGGCATATTGTGAGATGTTGTCAAAGTATGAGCAAGAGCTCACCAAGCCCTTTAAAGAGGCCATGTTGTTCTTGTCAAGAATTGAGTGCCAGTTCAAAGCCCTCACTGTTGCTTCTTCTGATTCAGGTACTACTACTGCATGTATCACGTCTTTACATATATATATATATATGTACACATACATACTACTATTCTTTTAATTATATATCTTCATCTCTCTCTCTCTCTCTCTCTCTCTCTCTAGATCTCTATCTATATATCTAGATTTCTTGGACATGCATGTCTGATTAATAATATTTTTTGTGTGCTTTGTCTTGGAAGAGACATTAAATATATATTATTGTTAATTAGTACTACTTTGTAACTTTTTTGTTTTGCTTTGTTTATTTAGAAAGAAATCCTTCTCTTGTGCTCTAGAGTGGCATGGATCTATGAAGAAACTCTTCTCTGGTTTTCTTTTTTTTTTTCTCTGTCGTTGTTTAAAAACAAAATATATAGATAGAGAGAGAGGGGAAGAGAAGGATAGGTTTTTTTTTTTCTCTTCTTGTTGTCTGTGTCAGTGGAAGTGATGGTTTTTTAGCTTTTTGTGACATTTATTGGTCCGTTTTACAGGCAAATAATTACTACTTGGATTGTAAGGAAAAAATTGTGTAATTATTGTTTTAAGATTAGGTACTGAGAACTAATGACGAGTGTGTAACATTTGCTTGCTAGAGTACCTAGTTTGTTCTGTGGTAATCAAATTCAGGCAGAGATAGCTAGCTAGCTAGATCTCCTAAGATAATGTATAAACTAATGTATCAGATCCCCAAGATTTTTTTATAATAACTGTGTTCACTTTTCTACTTTTTTTTTTTTTTTGCATGGTTAGGGGTGTATACTCATCTTTGGTAGTCTCACAAATTAATCACAATGGTTTTTTTAATCAAGCATTCGATTACAAAATTAAGATCCTAATTCATTTATATGGATGTCTTTGTAAATTTTATTGAAGAAAGTGGTGATGACACTAGAGGTAGATTATAGATTGATGCAAGTTAATTGATCATCATGGAATAAGAGTTTGTTGAAGAAGGACTATAATTGATTGAGTTATCGCAGGATCGATATTTCGCTTGCAGTTTTTATTGACTATATATCAAAGGTGCTTTAGAGCATCTATGGTTTCCACTGTATCGGCAAATTAGATTGAAGTGACTTCATTATCATGAGAGCTAGGGATATACTCATAGTTCACTTTGTACATCTTAACCCCAATTTTGTAGAATTGCTTATCATGCAATTTTGACATTCTTCAGCTGTGCTAAGAAACTGCAGAATATCTTTTATTCTCCAGTGCATGTCTTTTTCCTTTGTGATGGCACAATCAGTGGAAAACATTGATACATATATAGTTACTTGGCTGATTTTCACTTTGGCCTTTCAGGGTTATATATGGCAAGAGACATATGCAATGACCTTCCTAGTGATGATGAGGAATTGATGATATAAAATGCATTCATAAGTTTAATTGCCATGCTTTATGTATGGACTTGGTTTTGGTTTGCGTATAGAGACGAATTTTGATTGGCAACTACTGCAATTTAATCTTACTTTTCTGTCATATATAATATCAATTGATCTTGAAGATCGATATTAAAAAGATTTATTATATTTAATTAAAATATATTTGTTTTTTTTGAGAAAAAAATTATTATTATTTTTTTTTGACAATCATAATGCGATGGTGCAATGCAATGATATTGTTTTGATAGGTTAATTCGCTTTTTATACTTCTCTAGTAATATTTGTGGGTTTGCCTAGCTATGTTATGTTCCTAATTTTTCTTTGAAGGCTTAAAATATATACCAAATTTTCAAGGCTATATAAAGTCAAGATCATGTACTAAAATATTAATAAGGACTGAACTGCCATAGAAAATGTTAATAATGCCTAGGGAATCTCTAAAAAAGTGATCAGTTTCATAAATAATGTAGACATGACAAATTTTCCTATGCTGTGAGATTTTTTCATTGTTTTACTATATATTGTGTGCACATGTTCAAATCTCTAATGAATGATTTTTTATGTTGTACTAATTAAAGCATTTTTTAATCAATTCATTCATTGAATTTTTTCTGCGCAATGAATGGTGCTGCTGATTTAATAATACATAAGTTGTTGCACTAATTAATTAATTAATTAGTTCATTCTCAAGGCAAATGTTGACAATACTCTCACTATCTCGTGTGATTGATTGACTTCTGCTGATTGGAAAACATTATCATAGAATCATAAAACTCTTAGTTGTTGGTCAGATGTCGACTTAATTATATTAATTAATTAGGGTAGTGCTATTTGGACTCGTGAGCCCGGACTCAAAAATTTTTTTTAATTTCAAATACATATATCCTCGAGTAATTAATGAAGCAACCATAATCACTTGTAAAATTCTTTTGACACGCTTTAAATATTTACAAAAATTTAAAAAACCTCCTTATGAGTTTGGACTCATAAGTCAAGTAGATTTATTGATTAATTAATAGGTCTTTTAAAGTGAAAAAAAAAAACAGAGGAAACAATGTAGAACTGTTGAGCAAAAGGTTTTCAATGCTATATACTTTATATGTAGACAGTTGCATTATGTGTTGTTGATGCTAGAATTTGATGTCTTGCATCTCAAACTGATGAGGGCTATTTAGGTGACTCATGTATATGTGTATTTTGGGTATTTCTGTCAATATATACCTACATGCACATACGCTATTAATTAATAATTATTCATATCAAAGTTAAGCCTGGACATTTAATTCATATGGATTGGCAATATTGATATTCTGTTGTATGCAATATTAACCAGAATTTGAAATGAAGAAGAATGATAGTACTCTCGTAATATAGGCAAGCAATTAAGCATATATATATATAAAACGAAGGCAAGTAATTAAGAAATATTCACAAAAGAAAATTAGAATATGAAGCATAGCTAGCTATATAACAATATCTTGTGCCTTAAAAATAAAGGCTATATCTAAGCATTTATGACAAATTGTTTGCGGTCCTCTACTAAATATATTTTATAGGGTTTATGTTACATGAAATATTATTTCATTTTATCTATATACTTTTTAACAATATTTCCTCAAAAGTTGCATTTGATTATTTCCTAGTTGCAGGCTTTTTTTTTCTCTTGGAGTTAAACTTTTCACATTTTATTAAAAAAAATTTAACAAGCAATGGCAGTTAATCAGATTATTAGAACGCCATGCACATATGCAAATTCGAGCAAATTTTTTGGAATAATGCCACGGGATGGCTTTATTGCAGTAGATGCTGGAGATAATTCAATCTTATTATAATTTTCTTTTGTGGATATTTCTTATAAAAAACCTTGCACAATTTTGTATGTATTAGCCTGCCGTTGATTGATAGGTATGATTCCTCATAAAAAACCATCTTTGTTATGATGATTTCTGGCTTTGTTTTCTTTGATTTCTCATCAGCGGCATTATTTCTAGAGCTATTTTGTTTTTTTGAGAAACTGCAAGGCCAGCATGCATGCTGTTGCAATATTACTGAAATTTGCTTGATGATGCTGATTTTGACATGTAGGGGAGGTTGCGTCGTACATTCAAGATGTGCATGTAGCCTTAGTATGCGCATCAATTGTAAAAGATTTAAAGGATTACCAAATCACGACGTTAAAAGCATGAAGTTGAGCTGTTTTTATATCCTAAACGTAACAAGAAAAAAGTTCGATAATGAACAAATTAACTATGAATTGATGCTTAATTCCTTTTCATCATTTTCTCTCTTTTGACTGTGCATGCCTAAATGATTTGCATGTTAAATGAAGTCATTAGTTATTCTATTTCAATTGAGTGTGTGTATATGTTCTTTCTACACAATACAAATCTCTAGTCATTGCAGGTTTTGAGTAGAGGTTTATAACTATGTATCTATATTTGTCCAAGCTAGAACAACTGATTTCTAGACAATAATAGTGAATTGACAACAAATTTTATTTATTTGTTAATCAATTGATCGTTGTCATATTGTCAGGTTGTGGTGATGGGGTTGATCGGAATAATGGATCATCCGAAGACGAGGTCGATGGAAACAACTTCATTGATCCACAAGCCGAAGATAGAGAACTAAAAGGCCAACTTTTAAGGAAGTACAGTGGTTATTTAGGAAGTCTCAAACAGGAGTTCATGAAGAAAAGAAAGAAGGGTAAACTGCCCAAGGAGGCGCGGCAGCAGTTGTTGGATTGGTGGAGTAAACACTACAAATGGCCTTATCCTTCTGTACGTACCTTCTCTTCTTCCCGCTCTCCTTGCTTAAATATTCTTGAGCAAAAAGGAGTTGCGCACTTCCTTTCCCTACGGCGCCATATTATTATACATCTTCCATTTATGTGTTATCATGGATGTGAGCTTTTGAATATCTCTTGATCTAGTACATATTTGAGTCTCTTCCTAAATTCCTAACAGCTATATAGGTGTGAATTAAACCTTATATCTAAATCTAGAACCGGTGATCACCTGCAAAGACGGCTACAAATGCCTCAACTAGAAAACTTGACTCAATGGAAACTGTAGAAATTCGACGAGGTAGGGGTAGATCAAAGCTAACATGGGATGCATTAATTTGGAGGGATTTGAATGGTTTGAAAAGCTCACCATTAATTGCACTTAATTGAGCTCAATCAAAAAGTTTGATCCATGTAGTCAACCCTAGTTAATTTGGGACTAAGGCTATATTGATGTTGTTGTTGTTGTTGTATCTAAATCTAGAATTGCTTAGTTAAATAGTTCAATATTGTGTATATGAAACTGAAGAAATTCAATGAGGTAGGAGTAGACCAAACTTAACATTGGACACATTAATTATAAGGGATTTGGATGGTTTGGAAAGCTCACCATCAATTGCACTAATTCAAGCACAATGAAATAGTTTGATCCATGTTGACGACCTAATTAATTTGGGATTATTAAGGCTATGTTATTGTTGTTGTTGCTGTAAATGGAGATTTTAATTTTTCTAGGGTTAGCTATCGGCAACTCTTTAATAAGTATTCATCCGATCGATAATTTTCCCGATTTTTGACACTTGTAAACTATTGCAGTTAAAATGATACGAATAATTAACTCGATGTTGGACTATGCAGGAATCGCAGAAGCTTGCGCTTGCAGAATCCACCGGTTTGGACCAGAAGCAGATCAACAACTGGTTCATCAACCAAAGAAAGCGCCACTGGAAGCCCTCGGAAGAGATGCAACTTATGGTTATGGACACTGGACACCCTTACTACATGGACAATGTTCTCGGCAATCCATTCCCTGTCGATTGCACACCGACGCTGCTCTGATGATTCAAGTACTGCAAGTAATTGCATTAGTACTATATTTATATATTGAGTTTATAATCTATTCATCATCTTCTTCTACCTACATGCATGCATGCAAGTGTCTGTTCTAGTGTTTTAGGTTATAATTGCTAACGGTGTGAAACCTCGACGCCGCGAGTTGTATGATCCAGTTATATATATATGTATATATATCTGGTATATATATGCTCAGGTTCAAAAACATGGCCTCAGGGGACTGTATGATTGGAGTGTGTTCTCTGTGATCTCTCAGCTGGATCACATAACATTAATTAAGCTTGAAAATATATCATCCTTTTTTGTGGTATAATGTATGAATTCCAGTTCAAGTTAAACATTCAAGTAACTACACATGCTATGTATATATATATATTTTTTAATAGCTAAGTGTTATTTCTTATTACAGGCAAGTGCATTATTATGATCATTTTGAGGAATGATATTAGTTTTGCACTGTTTCACAAGCTTAATTAATTGGAGGCTATAATTAAATTAATTACAAGTTGAAATGAAAGGAATGTATTCCATGTGGAATGTGCTTTTGAGCTTGTTTTGTGGTTTGATGTTGTGGTGTGTTGGATTACTTGACTATTTAACAGACGATACACCTTAATTATTTGAATTACAAGTGATATACCTTGAAAAGTTAGAACATCGACCTCTATCATTGGTAAATGATAATTTGTTGAGTCTGTATACAAATGAATTATTATATAATGTCTACTGAAATGAAGTAAAGAACTTTCTCAAAAAAAAAAAAAAAAAAAACCAAGTAAAGAAATGTGTTATAATCAACTAATGTTTGGCATACATTTTTTAACTCTAGAAATCCTGCATCTTTTGCTCTCGGATAGATTGTTGGTTATTTTCTTAAGTTTGGAGAACAACGATTGCTAACAAAGCGTTTCATTAGCAATTTACCAACGGTTCACATACAATTAATTCATCAACTCAAAAAATTGATTGTGAATGTTTTGTTAATATCTTTTACTTTCAAACTAAATAAAAAGGTCAAAAGTAGAGGGAAATGAAAGTTCATGAACTGAAAGTGAACTGATAAAAGTTTGAGGACCAAATTAATTAAAACATGAAAGTTGAGGAACCAAAATATATTATTTGTCTATCATCAAAGCACAAGCTAAAAGCAAAAATTAAAACCAAACCCAAAGGCCTGTTTGGTTTAACTTTTGATTTTAGTTTATATTTTGACGACGTGGACAAGTGCTTACGGAAAACAAAAAGCAAGTAGGGAGATTTTTGAAAATCTCATTTATTATGATAGTTTTGATTGTCACGTTAACTAATCACAAAATACATAAAATGCAACCGAATGGTACGACAACTACTTATTGAGTGCCACGTCCGCGATAAGCAAGAGAATAAGTTGAATCGAACAGACCCAATTAGGGCCTAAACCAAAAGCTGACACTAGAACATTTTCGACATTTCATATAGGTTTTAAAACCCCTATTAAATAGAGTGTTATTAAATGTCATATGAAAATGTGTTATGTTTTCATTTTTAATACATGTATTACAGAGAGATTTTTTAAAACTCATATCAATTAGGTGTTTATTTAATAACACCCCCCTTTAATAGGGGTTTAAAAACTTATATTAAAAGCCGAAATTGTTATGAAACAATTAGGGCCTTACGGGACAGCCCATTTGAGATTTTATGGGCCTAGCCCAAACAAAAGCCCATAAACCCAACACCCATTTGACCCAATTCGCTCACTCGTAAGTCCCAATCAAACTCAACTCATAAAGGGTTTTACGAAAAACAGAGACCTACCTCCATTGAAGCTACTGGAGACCAACAATGGCCGGATCACTCTCGAGAACAGTAATTCGCTCATTCAGGTCCCTATCTCCTCTCATCACTTCAAGCCCCCTCAATCGCTCTCCCCCATTAACCGTCACTCCCAACGAGGGGCTCATTTGGTCTGCTTTTCTGACAAGTCGCCCCTTCTCGTCCTCTGTTCTGGCCCCTCAATCGATCGGGTCCGCGATTCCGCCAGAGCTGTTGTCGGGAAGAAATCTGTGCTGACCCCGGATCGCACTCAAGGTAAGCTAGATGCCCTTTTGGGGGTTTTGGGTTTTGGACTTTGCGCGCCATGTGTTTGATGAAATGTCTGTGATGTGGATTTGATGAAAAGATGGGATTTTTTTTTGGGTTGGAAGCAATGTGGGGGTGAAATGGTTGGTGAATTGGGTGTTTGAGTGATTTTTTATGTGAATTGTGAGAGTGTGGAGTGGAGTTGAAGTGTTGATGTTTGATGGGTAGAAGAAGTGAAGTTCCCCTTTTGAGGTTTTGGGATTCTGCGCGCCATTTGTTTGATGAAATTTCTGTGATTGGAGTTTGATGAAAAATGGGATGTTTTTTTGAGTTGTTATCAATGTGAGTTGGAAAGAACACAATCAATTGCACTAAATCGGGTGCAATGGAAGAGTTTGACCCATGTAGCAGACCCCAACTAATATTGAATTGAGGCTTTGTTGTTGTTGTGTGGAGTTGAAATGATTGGAGAATTGCTTGTTTGAGTGATTTTTCTGTGAATTGTGAGAGTGGGTAGTGGAGTTGAAACTTAGTTGTTTGATGGGTCGAAATGTAGTGCCTTTTGGAGTGCATTGTTTGTTCTTTGTTGTTGCAATAGTTGGTATATGTGTTTTAGAAGTCTGTGGGGTCTATGTGGCTACTTGGTTGGGGAGGAATAACAGGTTTTCGGGAATTCGAGTGCGGTTAGCTCTAGTAGAGTAGTAGATGTGCATTAGTTGATTGGCTTGTCTCTCCTTAATTCAGCCCTGTACACCCACTCTTTATTATTTAAGTGTACAAAACATTAGGATTCTCTCAAAAATGGAGGAAAAATGAAAACAGAAGTGTAAAGTTTTCATCTTTGAAAAATTTCGGTTGAGGGTCTAGAGGTGTTAGTCTACATGTGTTATTAAGTGAAATGTGAAATTTGAAATGGAAGATACCGAACAATGCAAATGTGTAAGTTGTTATTCTTCAATACTTCTATAGTTCTATTCTCCGGATGTAATATTATTATGGAGGAGATAAGCAGTAAATAAGACATAAGTACTCTCTTCTACTTTGTTATATGTTAAGTGTTTTAGAACTTTTAATCACGTTGGAGTTGTTTGGAGCTAATTACAAGGCCTTATCAGTGGCCTAGAGAATGCCACTTTAAGCAGACAACTGAGAGAGACTTGGCTGTAGGTTTTGGAGTGTTAGGTTGTTGATTATGATTTTTGGATCGAAATTAGTGTATAATTACGAGGATTTCTAGAGTGCTCATCATGATTTTTGATCGAATCATAAGCTTCAATGCAGCTTATTTTGTTTAATATCTCTTATGCCACTAGATAGATACGCCTGTGTGAACCCTAATTTTGTTCTTATGGTTGACGTAGGATACTATGAGGACCTGGTAATACCTGTGACAAATTTTCTTAGCGAAGATAAGGGGTATATGGTTTTGGCCGGAGATGTTTTTGACGTGCCTATCAGGAAAGACATTGTTCACCGTGTTGTCCGATGGCAGCTTGCGAAACGACAACAGGTATTGACATTATTATTTTCTTGACACTAAAAGCTTGTCAAATATAGCTTGATTTTTGACCACTATATTTATCCGCTGTTTTGTGGTTTCTATCCTGTGCAATTGTCTCTTCCCGTTTCGATTTCGACTTTGCATTCTCTAATGGACTATTTCAGTTTCGTTGTTTGTGGTCATATGCAATGCATCCTGTTGAAATTGCTCCAGTTCTCAAAACATGAATGAATAATTTGAATTTTGCTTTCTTTTTCTCCAGTCCTATACAATAATGTATGTGGCTGCTATTTAAGTTTCTGATGGAAAACATTGCCTGGAAAATTTATGTATTTGATGGATGTTATAGGGAACACATTCAACCAAAACAATTAGCGAGGTCAGTGGAACTGGTAGAAAGCCATGGAAACAAAAAGGTACTGGACGAGCGAGGCATGGGACTTTGCGTGGCCCTCAGGTAATTCATAACCATCTGCTCTCTCACTTTTTATGCATTGCTGTTTTGATCTTAGGCTGATTGGCCTGGCAATCCTGCATCGTGTACTTCTTTGGATTAATGAGAAAGGTGCAATAACAGTTCAGACATGGTGCTGCAATGCATGGACCAAAACCTCGAAGTCATGCAATTAAGCTGCAAAAGAAGGTTCGGCGTTTAGGATTAAAAGTTGCTTTGTCTGCCCGTGCAGCAGAAGGAAAGGCAAGTTCTTTTTCTCTCATTCCGCTTCTAATTATTGAGACTTTTCTTTATAGTTTATCGCTGTGCTCAATGGACTGAACACAGAGATGGTTTCGAAGATGTCAATAAGTTAGTAATGAAGGTGTGCCTACACTTAATTTTCTAATCTAACAGTGCCAAAGATTTGGTGCGCAGTTTATTGCATGGTAGAGATTGTTTCAAAATTTTCCTCTATGGAGCCTGTTTTTAATTAAAATTCTACAAATGAACAGCTTATGATTTTTGATGATCTGGGTCTCCCATCCCACAAGACAAAGAACATTGTAAATTATGTCTCACAAATGGAGAACACCAAGAAGGTTTTGCTGGTGGATGGCGGTCCAATAGATGAAAAGCTGAAACTTGCGACGCAGAATGTTCACTACGTCAATGTACTGCCTTCAATTGTAAGTAGTGAATTCGTTTCAAAATTCTCAACTTCTGTCAGTCTATTTATACTAGATGGCAAGTAGCAGTTGGACTGGGAGGACATAAGATTGGCTTAAAATACATTCCCAAGTGTGCTGCTCATGCAGATCTCTACTGCAAATCATAGATTTCCCAACTTTTGTAGGAAATAAAATTTCATGTTTAGTATGAACACAAGTTACTTAATCCGGGGCAAGCAGAAAGAACTGCGAAACAAAACGGCGTGACTTTTCAAGTCCTTACTGAATCACAGTTCTAATCATAAACCAAATACCAGCATATCATATCAAAATAAATTAACTGTGGTTTTCCTGAGCTGAGCAATTGTTGTACCTTTATGCTGTGAGCAGGGTTTGAATGTCTACAGCATTCTACTTCATGACACGCTAGTAATGTCCCGAGACGCTGTCAACAGAATCGTCGAGAGAATGCACACTCCCATCAACCGCTAAGACGCTGTCAACAGAATCGTCGAGAGAATGCACACTCTCATCAACCGCTGATCCAAGTAGCGATCTCTTCGTCGCAGTTTTCATACATGGGTAAGAATCTTCAGTAGTGGAAAAGGAAAATTATGTTACTCTTCTTAGTCTCCAAATGATGCGTTTGAATATGAGAGTTTTGGAACATGTAGTAGAGCCTTCAATGATAAATAGATTTTGTCCATTCTCATCCACTTTTGAGCTTAAATTGAATCATTTCCTTGTACTGAAAACTTTTCATGAGGCTTCAATAAAATTGAAGAACAAAAAATGCGTCGCGGTTCGGATTCTTTACTCACTTGTTATCAGATTATTCATGTCTCATTAAATCTCAACAAAGCTTTCTTTACAGCAATTTAAGCAAAAAAGTATGCATGAATGAATAAACTACAATGACCAGATGATAAAAATCATTCAAGGCTTTATTACAATTCAACATTATTTGGCTTGGAGTAATGCAAAAATATTGTTAACACACAGGCCTCTCACACATCCTTGTTATTGTCCACACAACTAATACTATATGACATAGAAAGGCTTGTAAAAAAAATTCATGCTTTGCTCTTCTCTTTTGGAACATTGTCTACAGTTTCTTTGATCTTCTGCTTTGGTGCCACATACTCAGATTCACCCACTTGTGCTGTTATGCCTTCAAAAGCTGCATCTGTAGTTTGGCTCCTCTTTAGTGCCTCTTCCTTTACCTTGGCAACCCTGCTGAACTCCTCTGCAGTTGTTCTCGCCTTCTCTACGATTTCTCGGTCATCGCCGTCGTTGTTCCGCTCTTTTTGTGCAGTATAATTCTGCAGCAGGTTTTGGAGGGATCAAATTCAAATAAATATGGGCAACAAGTACAATGCTGGAGATTAAAAGTATCAATAGAGTAATCTTAGGTCGACTTATTGAGATAAAGACAAAAGCTTATGAGTTTGGAGTTAGAATTTTCAACTTGCTTTGACATTTCGGAGATTTCACTCTCAAATTAAAGCTTGACATGCCCAACTTATCTCTCTACGCTCTCAACACTTGGACGGAGTACTACAAAACTTTATTGACTAACACAAGTCCTAAATTTCAAAGACATTTCGGCAGATTTGGATTCAAATTAAAGCTTGACATCAAAACTTTTTTTTTTGAACTTGACTGAGAGTCTTGCAAAACTTTTTTTTTTTTTTTTTAAAGCCACCCTCAAGCAATTAATGAAGTAAATACAATCACTTATAAAATTCTTTTAATACCCCTTAAATATTTGTAAATTTTTTAAAACCCCATTATGAGTTCAAACTCATGAGTCCAAGTAAATTTATTAAATTTGAAATTAATTGAAATCGGCTACATTAATCGAACTCTTGCAATTTAATGCAATATTCAAATATGGATGAATTTTAGCTACCAATTGAGGTGCTCATTATCCACACCAACTTTAATGCATCCTTTCGCTTTCTATGAGCACTACTTTCAAACAATTTAGGTGATCTCTATCCATCCCCAAAGATCAAAACACACACTGCCTTGATCAATCATTGTCTTTTTTTTAAAAGTTTTCCATAAACACAACTTTATTTATTGTGGTCCAAATTAATCCACCGAAGATACTATTATTGTGAGTATCCTTTAATCCTCAATTAACAAATTTCTCACTCTATATGATTGCTTCCAAACTATATCAAATCATGTACAGCAAAATTTCCAATTTAATCACCCACTCTTCAAACTAGAGATTCACTAATCAACTTCTTCATATTTTATTGAAGATCATTCCCATTGAATAGATCCAAACAAATTTAGTAGCAAGTAATTCCAACAACAAATTTTGTAACATTAATTCATGGGGCTTGACAGTGTCTAAGCGTATACGACTACAGATCAAGATTTCCTCTTTAAAATACCAAAACAAAAAACTATATAAAGTTAGAGACCACACCATACTAACTATTTCTCTTTTTTTCATACTTAAAAGAACAAAATTTTTCTTACAAATGTCATGGGACGGAATCCTATCATTCAACTCTAAAATACGTTGATTTCTCAGTTATGCTTATAGGATTGAGACTCCAACTAACTCTCATAAGAATAATCGAGTCTAAAAAAACTTGAACACCCACGATTATATATAGAAAAAACGACAACAACAACAACAAAAAATTTTCACAAATCTCTTTGAAATTAATGAAAAGATTATCACACATTGTATGTAATGGTTACCTTGATGGGCTGGCGACACGTGGACTGTAGAGTTGGTGTGAATTTAGAGAGGGAAGAAGATGAAGAAGTGGAACGTGAAGATGCAGCAGTGGCGAAGAGAAGGAAACGGTGCCTCTGACTCATTTTATTTTTTTTTTTGGTTGGTGAAGGCTTTGTGTTGTGTATTGAAATTAGAATGAAAGAATTAAAATGGGTTGATGAGAGGAATGAAAGAGTGGATAGCGATGACTTCGATGTGTGTTCCACTGGACACGTGGCGAGCTGTACTTATGCCGTGCCATCATTTCATGCAAGGAATTGATGAGAATATAAAGTTGGTTGCCATCCTTTCGTTTGATTTAAGTGTGTCGGATGGTGGTTGCCAATATTTTTTTCAAATTTAAACATTTTTTTCTTTAGAAAAAAAAATTTTATTTTTATTTTTATTTTGGGTAATGCTATTTGGACTCGTGAGTCCGGACTCAAAACTTTTTTTAATTTCAAATACATCATCGAGCAATTAATAAAACAACCATAATCACTTGTAAAATTCCTATTATACCCCTTAAATATTTACAAAAATTTTAAAAACCTCCTTATGAGTCTGGACTCATGAGTCCAAGTAGACTTATTGTTTTATTTTTTGTGAACTAACACACGAAAACTCACACCTTGAAGTTCATGTGTACTTCGTAAACATCAAGGCTTTATTTTAGGGGTGGAGTACAGTGAGTTGAGAACTAATTTTATTTGGTTGCTCAATTTGCGTGCAAGTTATCTCCAACTTACACCTTTGGGTGTGAAAAATCTCTCCACCATCCACTTAGAGAGTAATTTCGCAGGAGTTGTAGACACAATTATCTTTCATTAATGACTTATTTATTACTCATTTTTCTCTTATTTAGAGGTTATTTATGTGAATTCATATTTTTTATTGTTAAAAATTTAAAACTTCCTTACAAGTTTAAAGTTGAACCAAACATAAAAATATTAACTCTAAGGAGATAACTCTCAATTAACACTATAAATTAGCAAAAACAAATCGAACGAGACCCGAATGTATTAATATGTATCAAGAATTATATTTGCATGTATCTCGAGACTCGTATTGAGTTTTTTTTACCCATTAATACATAGCATAACAAGTTAACAACTAACCTATCACATATTTTATGAACATCACACTGAAAAGTGAGAGCTTCAAATATAAAATTGATTGTGGTCATTTAAGTCAACCGAAGATCAAAATTGTCAAAGCTGTGCATCATTAGCGAGGATCAGATTTGACACATTCATTCATCCTCCAACATTGATTCCACCAAAAATGGCTCACTCACTGAACCAACGGCTACGATTGCCGAAAGCCAGTTAAGTCCCACGCGCCCGCACCACCTGATCCCACCCAAAACGGTAACACTCGTGAGCAATCACACAGTGCAAACGCGCGTACCAACGCCCCAATACAACCAATCCCCACCGTCGATCAACTTGATCCAACCGCCCACACCACTGTACTTGCACAACATACTCGCCTCGTAAAACGTGCTAATCGGATGATGTCGTCGCTTGTCCTCCTCGCCGAAGACCTAGGGCTTTGTCCACTCGCTCTTTCGTCGTCCCCTTCGAAGTCTCGCTCAAAAACCCCCAATTTCACTCCAATCAGCGCAAGTTCGCGAAATCTCAGTTCACCGAACGATCAATGCGTCCAGTTCTTCGGTTCCTCCATTGAAAGAGCTCCAGATCGGTACTCGCCTCGCTCGATTCCGCTCGATTTTGCCCTCTCAGTGAAGATTTGAAACTAATGGCGAAGACGAAGCCAGGCAAGCGAGACTTGGACTCCTACACCATCAAAGGCACCAATAAGGTTGTCAGAGGTACAGTCTCGTGTTCTTCTTGTTGTTGATGTTGTCGTGTTTGGTGGTTCGATCGATTTGGTTGGTTTTTGAGTGTTTTGAGCGATTTGTGTTGTTGAATTGGTTTTCTCAGCTGGAGATTGTGTGCTGATGAGGCCTTCGGACTCCGATAAGCCGCCGTACGTGGCGCGAGTGGAGAAGATCGAGGCGGACAATCGGAACAATGTGAAGGTGCGAGTGCGGTGGTATTACAGGCCGGAGGAGTCTCTCGGAGGTCGGAGACAGTTCCACGGCGCGAAAGAACTGTTCTTGTCGGATCATTATGATGTGCAGAGCGCGCACACCATTGAAGGGAAGTGTGTAGTTCACTCTTTCAAGAACTATACGAAGCTGGAGAATGTCGGGGCCGAGGACTACTTTTGTCGATTCGAGTACAAGGCGGCGACCGGAGGGTTCACGCCGGACAGAGTTGCAGTGTTAGTTTTGGTTCTTGTGGTTATTGTGTTGTTCTTGTTGATGGAAGTGAAATGATGTTTAGGTTTTTCTTCTCTGTGTTCATTTTTAGGTATTGTAAGTGTGAAATGCCGTACAACCCGGACGATCTCATGGTTCAGTGCGAAGCATGCAAGGACTGGTAAACTTTTCTTCCTTTGTTGGCATGTTCAAGCTGTGATTACTTTGATGGATTGGTGTATTGAACTTTGTGTAGGGTGGCTGTGTTAGCTTTTATTTGAATATTTAATAGTGCCATTGCATACCCAAGATTAGGAAAAGCTCATTTGTTCCATTTCGCCTACTTAGACATAAGAAAATTTACGTTTTGAGGCAAGAGCATATGGCGCTAAAATGTATCCATCGTATAACAAGAACGCTTGAATGAATAAACATCGCCTTGTAAATCGATTAGGTAGTTTTTCTCCCTAGAAGCCCCAAGTTTGAAGAATGCCATTTTGTTCTTTCCACCATTGCCAGGTTCTTCATAAACTAAATTGGAGGGAATGGAGAAGGTTCCTGAAATGATTTGACATGATGAGGCAAATCGAACCCACAATCACACTAACAAGAAAGTGTATTCAAGAAACCAGAGAAATCCTAACGAGAGCTTTATACACCAAAACTGTTTTTTCTCATTAACTTCACAAATGAGTACAAGAGTGTTAAATCCAAGCTGTTACAGTTGAGTTATCTTAACTAGAGTTGAAGCAACTATAGTTAGATGTCCTAACCATGATCAGTGTGTACAGACTCTTGACTACACCCTTGAATGGATTGCTGACTTATATCTCTAACAGTTCCACCAATGTGGTAGTGTTAAGCTTTTCCACCATTGTCAAGTTTATCTAATGATTCATTTTTGTACAATTCGCATAATGCCAATGTGATAGTAATATTGAAAAAGTTTGCCTTGTAATATTGCATTAAGTTCTGGACTGATGCATTCATGTATTCATCATTCATTTGTGTCAGATGTTTGGTATCGATCACTTGAGGTATTAAAGCTATAGATGATGAGTATGATGTTTCTGATGTGTCTGTTTTCTGATTGCAACCTGTAGTCTGAGTCGCTACTTATATCAAATTATTATTCTTGCCTATCTGTAGTCAATAGATGATGTATAACACACCATTGATATGGCAGGTTTCATCCGTCTTGCATGGGCATGAGTATTGAACAAGCAAAGAAGTTGGACAACTTCTTGTGTTCTGATTGTAATTCTGATGATGATGGCAAGAGGTCAATGAATGGTTTTCCTGTTTCGCCACCCGTCGAGCCAAAGGTGAGGATTCTGATTCTTGATTTTGCTTTTCATGTTAACTCATTAGTATTGTTTCTACTTTGTTCCTGGTAGATAGATGGCCGATGGGCATACATTTTTTTTTTCCTTTAATCTTTTTCTCATTCTTGTTATCCACTGCAAGATTGAGCCCACAATTTCAATTGTCCATATAGCAAATCTTTTGAGATTTTTCGACTTGTGAAAGGCATGAAATTTGTTGTTAGATAAACCATGACTGATCCAATCATAATTGTAAAAACTAGTTGTGCATGTTCCAATCAAATCTGTGTAAGATCATAATGTGTCTCACAATCTTTTTAATTTATATAATGAATACATTATGTAACACCGTTACCTATTTGATGGAAATTAATATTAATGTGGGAAGCTTAAAGGTTCTCCCTCAAGTCTATAAAATGACACTTGTACCATCAAACAATGTGTCAAATGTTGAGGCTCGTGAGGGCGATAAAGATCTTGGGTTTTAAGAGTTCATGTAATCGCTTCCGCAGATAATTCTCTATTTGATCTATTTCTTAAGTTTAAAAATGCTTACAATCTGTCCTTAATTCTCTACACGAATGCTATTACTTATTAAGTTTCATTTAAGATTTGGATGATTTCATCCACACCAGGAAAAAAATCCAAATATGTGAATGTCATCCTCCAAAACCAGTCGTCAATCAATCTCTTGCCCCATTGTTCTCCTCTCATCTTTATTGGCCTGTAGCTTAGGTTCATCATTATTTGGATGCTCACTAGAAGTTTTAGACTGCATGAAATTGAGCTGAATAGGAATGTTACTTTCACTTTGCCAATCCCAACTAATTTGGGGTTGTGGCTTTGTTCTTCTCAAAAAAAGAAGGTTGCTGTTGTTGTACTGTCTGGAAGTGTAAGAGTAATAAGTGCTTGCATGCGTGCTGATACTTCCCGTGCTTGGTTATTTTTAAATAAGTTTTGTGTACTCTCTTTGGTGTAATCTTATTGATTGGTTTGGTTTATCCCTTTGAAGAATTTCCAGCATTTTCAGTTTCTGTGTAAGTTGAAAACTGTAATGTCATGTTGTTTAACTTGATGACTACCCGCATGATTATGATGAGGAATACAAGCTTGGTTGGTGATTTTGCTCTACATTTCATAAATATGGGTTTTTTTATATGGAGTGCTTAAATTTATCATTATATTATGTTGCATTGAATATTTCCAATATGATACAGCATAACTTACCGAAGTCTAGTTGCTGCTGGAAGTGTATATACATATTTTCTGTTGATACGTATTAATTTTTAAAAGAAAATCATTGCCTCAAAATAGAGTTGTTAACTTGTTAGTTCACAGACTCTCTAGTTGGGCAGGCATCCTTAGACCATAATCTGTTTGGTATTCTTTTTTTCACTTGTTGCCTCTTTGTTTAATCCTGGAGGCAGTTTAAGTATATAAAACAGAGGTCCTTATTTGAAAGTTTGGCCATCTCATAAAATCTTTTTCGGCTACCTTTTTCCTCGTTCAAAATCATTGGTAGAAATGTGTCATAACTCATAACTACTATCGACTGAGTGATTTTTTTTTTGTTTTGCATCCATGTCTAACAGAAGCTAACTTCATCTTTTTACATTATGATGTTGTATTATACTGAAAAGCTTTTGTATCTGTTGCTGAGTTAAAATTTAATTCAGTATACTAGCTGCCTACATGTTTGGAATGCTTTCAGGTCTTTTTTTTTTTTTTTTTTAATTCATCAATTTCTTTTCTGAGACCAGTTTCTCCTAAATTCTTAGTCACACATCTGTGGAAGTTCACATTTTGTGACTATATGAGATTGGACACATACCATCCAAGGAGCACATTGGGGAAGTTTTTGCAAAAATCTCTCCATGATCACCCTTAATCCCATGTTTTGTCAGATCAAGCTTTTTAATAAAATTTTCTCGCTTTACCTTTCACTTAATTAAGATTATCTTCTATATGAAACTTAAATGTTTTTTTTTTTTTTCGTCTTACTTTGTCATTTCCTATGATTGAACATTTAATTTGTTTTGATGAATTAAATTCTTGCCTGCCAAATTTCGAGTAGAGTTTTTTGTACTATTTGTGTTGTACCAACGCAGCCATTCACTTAATAAACATTGCTATGCCTATAGTTTTTAGTCTACTATCCAAATTCAATATTTTATAGGGCATAAGAATGAAATAGACTTAAATGTCAAGTGGTATTTTCAAAACTTAACCGTAATATCTGATGTTCTTGGCCATTTTAAGATTTATGTTTTATTTTTACGGTTAAGCTTACCTACCTAGCCTTATGTAGATAGATCACTAGTGCTGAATGCACTGGAAAAAACAGCAGCTTCACGGAAAATTGAAGCATGCAACCAATCTTTCTTTTTTATTTTTTATTTTAAGTTTTTTATTTTTTATTTGATGTAGAGTGCTGAATAGAACGTTTTGTGGATTCCGATAAAAAAAATTAGAATGTTATGTGGAATAATTATTGACTACCATGTTTCCTGGCTTTGGAATTATATGAACTTTGAATAGTATACTGCTAATGATTCTTAGATAGTTAGGAGGTAGAGAGATGAACCTGATGAAATACCTACTGGTTCTTTTTTGAGACCATCTTAATTTTCTTAATCACCGTAAGTTCTGTTATGGCTGTATGGAAAATTTTCAGCCATTTTGAAATTTGTATGAATGTCGACTTAAGTATTAATGACATCGATTATCAAAAGGGCGAAGTCATGATTCAGTGATTGTGGTAGAACATAATTTATGGTCTCACAATTAATACCTAGTTTTACTCCACCCTTTCAATGATTATGATCAAGATTGCAACTTCCAAGTCCTAAATCATCTGTTCCCTAGGAAAAAAGGGCTCTCATAACACTTTTACACAGCAATCACACTTGCAGATGCATACTATGAACCCAATATAATTCTGCAACATTTGGCTGTTTCGACACTGCAAAGCAATGAATGTGTAGCCTTTGGGTTCTTCCTCTAATGTGATTCTTACATTTGTAGTGTTGTTTGTGATGTTTTTTAGGTGGAGCCGAAGCGGCGGAAAAGATGACCTGTTTTGTTTACTTGTTGGGAAGGCTCTTGTTTCTTCTTGTATGTCAGATTTCCATTCTAGTGTCAAATGGAATTGTACAGTGCAGAGAACAACCGTGCTTGCACAAACTCAAAAAGGTTTTTTCTTTTATGTGTATGGCAATCTCATGTAGGATGACTTTGTTGTGTGTTTTCGTCTCATGTACAATCCTTGGCAGCTAAGTGTTCTTGGAAACTAGGGTTTAATTATGTTTGCACATGGTAGAAAAGGAATTGGAAATGGAAGAAGGTATGACAATCCTTTAGTGTTTTTTGGTTGTCAAACTCCGCTGTACTTCTTCTTCTCCTTTGTGTTTCATGTTTTTGGTTTGCACCACCTGGTATCCGAAAGTCTACGAGACTTGAGCGCCGTTAAGGGGTCAAGCTCTCTATTTAAGGGACTTGAGCGCTGAACCATTTTCATTATGTTTTGTTTCTACTTTCCTCTCTCTCTCTCTCTCTCTCTCTCTCTCTTGATATTTTGCTGCATTCGTAAAAAGATGCAGCACCAGGTGGTGAGAGCTTCAGCTCTTGCTTTAATGACGCCCCGACGAGTTATATCGATGCGACGCAGATGAGTCGTCAACGATCAACGATGCAAGTTTATTAGACCAGAAGTTGAGAAAGCAAGTGTCTCAAATGAAATTTAACATAGAAATGTAACGAGAGAATTATTACCCAACACCATGGATAACTCTCTTTATATATATAAAACTTTATGATCTCATTTACCCAAGTGAGTTCACCTGGTAAATTTTCTGGAACCCAAAATTTGAAATCTGGAGTTCATGCAAAACCTGGTTACCACCCAACAAGTAGAAGCTTCAACAGCGCCATACGGATGTAGAGACCGTTCTTCGCCTGCCTGAAATAGGCTGCTCTTGGATCCTCGTCGACCTCCACTGTTATCTATACAACATCATACCAGATGAAATTGATTATAAACTAAGTTTGTCATGAGTTTTTGCTTTACAATTTCTATATGTAATGCAAGGTTTACCTCATCAAGTCTTGGAAGAGGATGCATGACAACGGCATGCTTTTGCATCGCGCTCAATACATTCCGATCGACTATGTACTTCCCTCGAGCTTCTTCGTAGAGGTCAATCCTCTCCCCGAACCTTTCTTTTTGAATGCGCGTTTGATAAACTATATCGCACTTTGAAGCCACTTCCATCAGATCGACGCTTTCTTCCCATTCGACGCCCTTGGATGTCAAATAATCTTTTATGTCATCCTGTGCACAGAGTGGAGTGTATATATTAACAGTGCGAGACCGCATTCTCTCGTCGATTTTTCTAAGTCTTTTATGAGGTTGAAGAACATAAAAGTAATCCAAATTGCAGAAAAGGGATTAAATGAGCAAGTTTATATATGTACCTTCATTTTGACTACTTCGGGAGCAACAAAGTAGATCTTCACATCTTGGTATTTACTGAGTAGATACGCCAAAGAACGAACTGTTCTCCCGTTAGCTAGATCGCCAACCAGACCAACTCTGATACCATCCAGCCGGCCAATTTCTCTTTCAATGGTGTATACATCTAGAAGTGCCTGAGTAGGGAGTATACTAGAGGTAAGAGAAAGAAAATAGTTCAATTGTTCTACGGCATTCAACGAGTTAGAATGACTAAGCTGATAATTTGCTCTATTTCCATCATAGCATCAATAAGCATTAAGTGAATGATTAGAGCAGTATTGTTGTGCAAATCTTTTCAAAAAACAAATACTCTTGTACAAATAATAAAGAAAAGAAGAGAAAAATATTTGCAAGCACAAATATTACTGAAAAGTTTATCTGAAAAAAATAAGAAATTAGGAAGGAAATACTGTATAAAGGACTGATGGCGAGCCTAATTAAATTCCATCGTCTCAATAAAATCGATTACCCTAATAAAATGCTGCAAAGAAAACTTGGGAATTGCTTAATACCAAACTTCACACACAAGCACACATGTTTGAGAGTAAACTCGCCATGAACTAGTTAATATACATACAAATATTAACCTCATCAACTTACGACAAATTAATTTGCTCGAGTTTTTGCGAGCAAAAGGACATTATACAACTTTTTTTACTTTTGCATTTTTTTTTTAACAGGACTTGAATGTCATGTGAAAGTAACAATAATAGAACAAAGAGAGCATCTAGAGATCAAGGTGGCCTCTAATGGATTTCAAATTCAATCAAAGAGAGCATCTAGAGAACAAAGAACAACAAAAAAAATTAAAAATAAGGCCCTCAACACAAAGGAAGAGGTTTTAAAACAAATACCCTTCTGTGCCATCCTCGCTTCCTTGCGATATTTGAGGCACTTATAGGCTTATAGCTAATGAAAGCAATAAATGAAAATGCTATTCATTGCTATTTATGTTTCTTCCCTAAACAAGAATAATTGAAATATATGACAAGATAATGCTTGCTAAAAATCACAACTGGATATATCTTGAGTAGAGTTTAGCATACCTGAGTTGGATGTTGTCCAGGGCCATCCCCAGCATTGATAACAGGAATCCCAGCCGTTGCTGCCGCTCTTTTGGCAGCACCGCCTTCAAAGTGCCTCATCACAATTATATCTGAATACCCTTCAACAGTTCTTATAGTGTCTGCACTACAATAACCTCCATGTAAGATCAAAATCCATAAAAACCACCAATTTCACCAGGAAAAGAATGTCAAGACTACCTTCAAGCGTCTCTCCTTTTGCCGCAGATGAAAACTCCCTCGCATTTTCCGTTGTTAAAACCTCACCACCTAACCTTTTCATGGCAGATTCGAATGAAAGCCTAGTTCTCGTCGACGGCTCATAAAACAGCGTTGCCATCAGATACCCTTTCAAAACTTGGCTTCCAAATGAGTTTTTCTCAATATTTTCCATCTCCCTTGCCACTTCGAATATAGCACTTAAAATATCTCTATCAAATTGTTGAGCTTCAATCACATCTTCCAGTTGAAACTTCTGCCCTATCGCAAATGAAGAATTATGATTTTCAGTGCTTAAAGCACAGCAATGAACTCCATTCCCCAAAAATCTATTTCCATCGCAATCCCATCGCAACGACTTCCCATTTGAAAAAAACCTTGCTTGTAGTACTCTATCACTGAATGAACAAACTGATCTAGAAACAAGAAATTGCTTGGAAACACGACTCGAGCATAAAACCCCTCGATAAAACTTCCCGTCAATATCAGTTGCGTTAGCACCGACTAATTCCCTTCGAAGGGCACAACCGGAGAGAGACAATGAAGACACCATTATCAAGATAGAACCACCTCAATGAATCTAAGCTCCACGAAATTATCTCCAAAGTATGTCAAAGCTCCTGTAGTATAACAAAAACTATCAACTCCACACATCATACTCATAAAACCGATAAAACTTCACAACAACAATACATGGATAAAACTTCTCTACTGCGCACAATTTAATTTCACCTATGTAAAACATTATATCCACTACATAGCCGGTCCCAAGTTCGGATAAAGGAGGAGGGTCCGAAGCTCATTTTTCGTATCCAAAAAATAGGGAGGGTTGGGATAAGTTGACAACAAACGTAAAACTTTTGTCGCTCTTTACGAAATGGATCAAACGAATTGAAATACTCGAATCAAAATCTTGAAAATAAGAATGAAAAACTTGAATTTGGGATCACCCATTCAAATTCAACAACTTCACAACAAAACCCCCAAATCCCAAACCATGAAAATAATTAGAGCGAACAATGAAGAAGAAACCAATAAAGTTGCAAACTTTACAAGTTGAAACCAATCAAGATTCAAACTTTTCAACAATCTGCACTAACCCTAGACACCGATCACCCATATTTTCAAAATCTGAACCAAAAAAGGCGAAACAAAGATGTATTTGAAGCGAAATTTCAGTAAAGCAAATCAGAGCTATAGTGGGAATCAATTGAGAAGTAACTGCAATTTCAAAGCGAAATCGAAAGCAATACCCGGATTGAGAGAGGGACCCAATTTTGGGAATGTTTGCGGCGAAAATGGGGATTCGATGAAAAGTATGTAAGGAGAGTTGTTGCCGCCAAAATTCGCAGCGGAAACGATAAGGCGAAACAGAGGACAAGTTTGGTTTGTGTAATTGTTTATAATTTCGAGAAGGTTTGGGAGAGACCTTTTTTGGGGAAAAATGCTTCCTAACTCACTTTAAGCAACGACCCAATCAAGTATGGAAAGATGGGGTTGATGCCCAAATTCGATGCTCAAAGTGGGTTTCCTGCTGTGTCCAAGGGAACTTGTACTGAGAAATTGAGATTTTTTAAGTCTTTAATGTCTTAATTTTAATCAAACTTGTAATCATAATCTTAGCCCCCGATTGAATTGGCATCGTTGTAAAGTTATCGTGATGTGTTGATGACTGATAGGTCATGCGATCGAATCTTTTCATTCAACTCTAAATATGTTGACTTCTTAACTTTTGTAGGAATAATCGAGCTTAAAAAAGCTTAAATCACAAAAGTGATTGAGTGGCGCTATGTGCACCTCAAAATGTACTAATTTACATGCATTTTGGGGTGCTTTCATAAACAATTGAGGTGCACGTAGCGGGTGCTCAAGTGATTTCATCTTCTTAGAGACTTGAAGCATAATTTTGTTGGAGTTATTTAGAAGGTATAAAATGATATGTACAATATTGCAAGGACAAAACAAGTAAGAAGCATGAATGGAGATAATTTTCAAACTCCTTTGGAGGACAAAGCATATGCTCAACATTGGTTATGCAGTTAATATTTTCAAACAATGGTGATATCTACAATTAATGGGCCTTTTCACAACTCCTCATATTCTCTTAAGGGGCAACTAGATGCTTGAAAAATCAACATCAAAGTACTTTTTTGTGTTAAAGTAAATGAGCATTAAAGTTCCAGTTCATCAATGGGCCTGCATGAAGAAATCATGGATATTCCAAATTGATGTTGATTAAAGTTAAAAAGATGCTTACAATGGTAGAAAAGCTAAGGCCCTCAAAGAGACCCTTTAAAGCTTCTTTTGATATATTTTTCTTCATCATCATGAAATGGTCTTCTTAAAAAAAAATTGCCCTTACATCAACAAACAATAATCACTACTTTTCGACATAAAGAAACTCGAACCCTCAACATCAAGACATACCAAATTAGTGGAGTTGCCACTGCTCAATATGAATAAAGTTTTAAGAGAACAAATTTGCAAAAATCCTCTTTAAGTAGAATCCAAACAACAATCTGTTAACAATTTGGTTCCTCCCATGTTCTTCTTATATAAGTTCTAATATATAAATCAAGTCATAACATAGATGAAAAGCAGGCAAGCATTACAAGCCTAGCTATTGAACCATTGAACCAGTGCTCTTCTTGTTCCACATACACCATGAATACAAAAGCCTCAGTCAAGATAAAGTTTAACATCAATTCCATTGTCTATGAGGGACTGAACGACGGCTCGGATTTTTCCTTCGAACTTATCGCGGTCTCTGGGAGTGTAGGAAGCAGTATAAACATCAGCTTCTCTTGCTCTTTCAGCTAAAATCTGGCCAACAGCCAGGCAAGCAGGGATGTCGCACCGAGACTTGAGAGCGGCTTTGATGTCTTTCGAGTTGGTTCCTGCGACGGCTACTTGCTTGCTAGTCACCCTGTGAGTGAGGGATGCTGAAACAAACCGTTTGGATATGAACACATCCAGTGTGAAGGGCTCCATGTATGCAACCGTCCGTTGCTTGAACGATATGTGTTTTTGAGGGTTTTTCGACTTCTTTTCCTTCTTGTAAGTGTATGGACGACTATTGTCATCGTCGAGAAAATCCTCCACCCCGAAAAAGCTTCTTGGCGCAAGACAAGCCTGCGATAAACAGTCAAAACAACCCCCTCAACTTCAGCTTCACTTAAAATAGCTCTGATTGATCAAAATACTACAGTAACGAAACAAAGAAAGTAGAGTCGCATAGGTTCCAATTTAGTTTGAGACAACTCAAAATAGGGAGCCATTTTTCCCACGAGTCGCTAAAAATAAGAATTATTGCCTACATGTTCCGCTACCTTACTGAAAACCATCTTCCCAACATTTCCCAATGGAAATACCCCAACCTAGACTCGCATTTACAAAACCGAAAACCCCTTCTTCGACTTCTCTACAACGACTAGATTTGCATATTTTCGCATGAAAATTAAGTATCTACCTACAAGAGGTCCCAAAAACTACCAAAGCCCAAAAAAAATCCGGTTTACCAAAGGAAGTAGAGCTACATGATTGTCGAAGAATTCAATCGATCGGCGGCAAAACATTCATAGCCTATAATCTAAATCTCAATAACATTGTCATGATGGTCGAACCTATCCACATATACAGTTCGTCAAAATCTGCCATCACCAACATCACACCAATACACCTATACATATCAAGTTCACTAGACCATTACCATTAGTAATGGAACTCATTCGATTAAAACCCTAAAAACCTAAACCCAAATCAAGCACATCCTCTCCCTCCTAACCTAGATACCGAAAAAATCAATTTTTTCCACTGGAAAACCTAAATTCTTCACTAGAAAAAGACGGTCTATAAATGCCCCCACTAGAAAATTTGACTCAATAGAAACAATAGAAATTCGACGAGGTATGGTGTAGACCAAAGTTAACATTGATGCATTAATAAAGAGAATTTGAATGGTTTGAAAAGCTTGCCATCAATTGCACTTAACCGAGCACAATGGAAGAGTTTGATCTATATATTCGACCCGAATTAATTTGGGACTGATGCTATGTTGTTGTTGTTGTTGTTGAAAACCTAAATTCTTCGCGGCAAATCAAAAACCAAAAGAAGGGCGATGTCAATTATACCTGCCCATTGTGAAATCTGCTCACTAGAACATAAGATGCAAGCCTGACTTTCTCCAATTCAAATAAAAAACCCTCCTTTCGGCGTATCGTCCCGGCGAAATGCGTCAACATAGTTTCCCCCAATTTCTTCAAATGAGAAATTATGAATCAACAGTTATGATACAATATTACAATCGATCTGCAATCACAAAACCAAAATTGATGAGTGAGAGAAGCCAAATGTGCAATCAAAATGCAATCTTTACACCATGAAGTCATTGATAGAGACTCAAAATCTTTGCAAAGTTGTTGATTTTGGGGGTGTACACAACAAAGAACAAGTGCCCATGAAGAGAAACAGAGAAATTGAGCTTGAACATGGTTGGAGAAACCCTAACGTACCTGCACAGTGAGATAAAATCATTGATAAGGTGTTCATGAATCTGGGTTTCTTCAATGGAGGATTGAAGATTTGAAAACCCGGTGTAGGGTTTTAAGAGAAGAACAGTTTCACTTGTGAGTCGTTAGATGTGCTTCGAGTTATGTATTTTTGTGATTTAATGTGCTCTGGAGCCGCCCAAGTTTACTGGAATCCCATTCAAATCAAAAAATGGTTCTTAGAGTTTTTTTTTTTTTTTTTTTTTTTTTTTTTTTTTCAAATAAATTTTCTAGAGTCTTTTTTAATGATAATGATGTCGTGCCTCAAGACGGACATGCATCTAATGCTCGCACTGACGGTCACCCTTGATTTTTAGAGCGCGCACGTACCTTGAGTTGTTATGGAGGGCGGCTGACGAGACTCTTCATTATTTTTTAATACACAAGAGAGCATTTTGCTTCAGGATCAAGTCTCAATTCAAAGGTTGGGATGCGCATTAAAAACTCTCCCAATGTTGTTTGCTCTATTTACAAGATTACGACAATTCTCGTAATATATATGAACCGAACACACGCTAAAAACGATAAGTAAGTCATCTTGATCTCTTGTTTTCATACGATAGCGTCTATGATTACTATGACTATTCCACGACACACCCCGTGCACATCCAAAATCAAAAGCATTTGACAAGTGCATGTCCTTCGCGCATGTGTCCATCATGCTAAGGCACCAATGCATTTTCCTCCATAGAAAAGGAGGAAAAGAAAATCAAATATATGCATTGATTGCATTGTCATTAAGCACCCCAGCAGAAATGTCTCTTAAAGGTTATTGCGAAGATAATCTTATGTACATGAAAGGGTTGATGAATACTCATTCATTGGTATACACTTAGCATTACAGTTCCATTCAACTCAACAAAGAGCCTTTTTTCAAATTCAAACAGATACAATTAACATAAACTACACAAACTCTAGACACAAACATGTATTATTATCCAAAGATCAATCGGATGTCTTGGCGCCGAGTTGTTTCGATAACTCTTTAATAAGAGGATTCTCCATCTTTTCTTCCCTTTCGATATGCCATTTCTTTGCTGTGTTTTTCGTCTGAAATTATAATCTCAAGTTAGCAAAATAGTGGTGAAATCAAAATGCAGGTGTGGTTATATTTCACAAGTTGTACCCATGTTCTCAAAGGGACTAATTGCTCCTTGATAGTCTCAAATTTGGGTTGAGCAAGGTCATGAACTTTCGTCTTCATGTCATCGATCTGCAAAGTCAATTTAGACAGATTCAACAAATTAGGACTTTTGGCAGTTGTATTTACAGCGAAATCCGAGTGAATCAAATGGAACGTGAAATGGTAATGCAGAAGAATCAAATAGGCCAATGCACATTGCCAATTTTATTTCATGTAGTTTGGACTTTAGAGGAGTTGGTTTGAGAGGAATAATATGCATTAATATCATTAACTTGGAACTACTTTACTTACATTGTTCATATCCAACTTCGACACTGTCCACGCAAATGTCAAAGCAGCACCTCCAAAGACAATCGTCGTAGCAATGAAAAAAGCTTTTCCAACTAAAAGAAAAAAAAAAAAAAAAAAAAAAGAATCCAATGGTCATTCAATGTTGTAAGTTGTAACTTATAACCGAGAAACAAAAACTACAACTGGTATGTAATGTAAGTCATATGACAGTGCATACATCATAACCAATCTACATCATTTCTAAACTCCATCTGGTTGAAGAAATAGTTTCATTAGTCTGAAATCATACTTCCGCGGTGGTTTCTTTATGTCATTGTTGAGATTTTGTACTTGATCATATGATCTCTCTTTTATTGATTCTTTCTTCCCCTTGAGTTTAGCTTTGGATGCCAAAACTGTAAAGTCCACAATACAACAACAACAACAACAATATGTCAATGTAAGTCCACAATGCAGGCTGATAAAAGATAAATATTGAGAGGAATCATATAGTCAGCGGCTTGTGTCCTATTTTTTTCAAAACAATTTCTAGCTCATAAAGCATGAGTCCTATTTAAAAACTTGTGTTTTACAATCATTGGTTGTATTCGTTATCTGTTTTATCAATGTTTTCGCATAAGACAAATCATGATCTTCTGGTTCAGACATTGAAGCTTACAGTTTCTATAGCTAGTAATTTAAATTCAATAATAGTTATTTTAGTTGAAAAAAATGCACTGATCACAAATTCATATTTTTTCTTACCATACTAAATTGGATTAAGAAAAATCAGCTACCACTTCAAAAGAATTCGTCAAATAAAACCGGGAGTTCGGGATTTTAGTAACGACCATCAAAATTGGAACAAAAGGTTGTCAATTGGTTCCATCCCCTATTCAATCTGGGAGGCTAAATCAACTAACTACGGAGAAACCTCAGTCGCAACAATATTTCTAAAGGCCTTTATCTTACCGAGTTCTTTTTAATGGCAAAACTCAAATTGGAAAGACAATAATGATAATGCAAAGCTAGAATGAAAAGCACCTACTTTGTGAAAGTGCTTCTGCTGCAGCCTCCACCTTCTTAGAATTGTTAATAGGTGTGTACCTGTCCTGCCTCAAGTCATTCGCCGTCGAAGCTAAAACTGAATGCTTACTCTCAGGACAACTGCCACCTACATTTCGTACAAAAAATTCAGAACCCCCAAAACCAATCCCCCACCCATCACTTCCCTCCATGTTCATTCTTCTAATACTTTCAAGAGACAAACATGTCACTAACATAACTACACAACAACAACAACAACAACATAGCCTCAGTCCCAAATTAATTGGGGTCGGCTACATGGATCAAACTTTTCCATTGTGCTCGATTAAGTGCAATTGATGGTGAGCTTTGCAAACCATTCAAATCTCTCTTAATTAATGCATCCCATGTTAACTTTGGTCTACCCCTACCTCGTCGAATTTCTATAGTTTCTATTGAGTCAAGTTTTCTAGTTGGGGCATTTGTAGATCGTCTTTGCAGGTAATCAAACCATCACAACCGCCCTTCCTAATCTTTGTATCGATTGGTGCTACTCCTACTTGTCTTTGAATTTTTATATTTCTTATTCTATCTTTACGAGTTTTACCACACGTCCACCTAAGCATCCTCATTTCCGCTACATTCACTTTATGTAATTATTGTTGCTTTATTGCCCAACATTCACTTCCATAGATCATAGTTGTCTAATTGCGGTCCTATAAAATTTCCTTTTAACTTAGTTGGAACATGTCGATCACAAATCACCCCCGTTGCACTCCGCCATTTCTTCCATCCAGCTTGGATTCTATGTGTGACATCATTTTCAATGTTACCATCATTTTGTATGATTGAACCTAGGTATCTAAAGTGGTTTACCCTAGGCACTTCTACTTCCCCTAATTTTACCACTCCGTCATCTCGATGTCTAGTGTTTCCAAACTCACAGACTAACATAACTACACAGCCACAGAAAATTCTTATAACGACAATGACAACAACAACATAGCCTTAGTTCCAAATTAACTGGGGTTGGCTACATGGATCGAACTCTTCCATTACGCTCAATTAAGTGCAATTGATGGTGAGCTTTCAAACCATTCAAATCCCTCCTAATTAATGTGTCTCGTGTTAACTTTGATCTACCCTTACCTCGTGAATTTCTTCAGTTTCTATTAAGTCAAGTTTTCTAGTGAGAGCATTTGTAGATCGTCTTTGCAGGTGATCAAATCACCACGATCCCTATTTCCTAATCTTTATGTCAATTGGTGTTATTCCTACTTGTCTATGAATATCTATATTTCTTATTTTATCTTTACGAGTTTTACCACACATCCACCTAAGCATCCTCATTTAAGCTACGTTCATTTTATGTGATTGTTGTTGCTTTATCGTGCCCAACATTCACTTCCATAGATCATAGTTGGTCTAATTACGGTCCCATAAAATTTCTTTTTAACTCAGTAAAACATTTCAATCACAAATTACTCATGTTGCACTCCGTCATTTCTTCCATCCAGCTTGAAAGATTGATCAAAAAAATTCTTATAAAAATCAAAATTTTCTTTTTGTTTACAAATGATGCTGGAGAGATTGATCACAATTAAAATCCAATTTGAGCCAAATCAGCATCAACAAAGAGTATCAAATTCACAAAGCTGAATCACCAAAAATGCACAAATTTAGGGTACCTAGAAAAAATAAACAAAAATCCGCCAGAATCTCATACCAAACCAATTTAGTGGAGGTTGGCTATATGTTTGATCCATTTTATGAAGAGTGACAAAAATTTTACGCTAATCGTCAACCTTCCTGAAAAATGGGCTTGGAACCTCCCTCTCCCGGGTGAAAAATGGATTTGAGAGCTCCCTCACTCATTTTTTCAGGTATGAGCTTGAAACTTCCTTCCCCTATTATTCGGGTATAAAAATGGGGTTGAGACCTCCCTCCCCATTTTCTGGGTATAAAAAAAGGTTGGAACCTTTCTCTCCTATTTTTTATTTTTTTGGTATAAAAAAAGGCTTTGGGAACTTTCTCTCACCCCAATTTTTCGAATATAAGAATAGGTTGGGTTTTAGTCTTTTAGAGTCATCAGTTAACCGGAGTTGGGACTGGCTATGTAACACGCATAATATATTCAACATAGAGGAGTTCTCATATCAAACCAATAAATCCACCAAAATTGCAACAAAAACCGAATTGCACCCACAATTGCCACTCATAAAAACAACTCTTTTAGGGCATCTGACCACATAACAAAACTCAAAACTCCCAAATTCACTCAGTTGAATCATCAAACACACAAATTGAAGGTACCCAGAAGAAACAAACAAAAACCCACCAAAATCCCAATCAAACAACCAATCAAAACCAAAATCGATGAAGAAATTAAGCATGTCTGACCTTCTAGGACCGAACGTGACTTGGGGCAGAGACAAATAAGCCCTGAGAGGGTTGAGAGCATCGGCGGAGACAGAGGAGGCTCTTTCAGGGTTTTGGGGAAGAACCCATTTTGAAGAAACAGAGAGGGTGGAGTCCGAAGGGGCTTCGAAGATTTTGGAGGGCAGCGAGTGCCTGAGCACCTCTGGAAGCACGTCTGCTTGGGCTTCTCTGTCGTGTAAGAGAGACCACGACGAAGAACTGTTGTTGTTGTTGTTGTTGTTGTTGTTGTTGTTTGTGCTTGTGAGAGAGACGAGAGACTGCTTGTTTGGATTCTTGAATGAAGTATGCTGTCTCCCTAGCAGCCAATCTTCCCCCAGCAAGAAAGCTCATTGACTTGGAGATTTTGTTTCAGCTTTGTGTGCAGGGGAGTAGTATATATATAGAAGAGAGGACCAACCGTGAATGCGTTGGAGTGGTTCGACTCCAGTCTAGCTTGAGACTATACGAATGCAGAAATTGCCGCTAGAAGAGCTTTACTGCTTAGTAAGCCGATCGAGCTCAATGTTAGAGTAATCGGTTAAGTTTAAATATCGAGTGGTTGAAACTAAAACATATATATATATATATACACACATATACAATATATGCATAAAAGAGAGAGTAGAGCTCTACCGCTTAATGGGCCGATCCAGGACGAGCTCTGAGTAGTTAGTAAAATTTAGATATCGAGTGATTTAAACTAAAAAATATATATGTATAGAAGAGAGGGCATATATACAATTTGATGTCAATGGAGTGATAATGAGATGCATGGTAATATAGCGGGGATCGTTCATCCTTTAACGATGAGTCTGAGTGTCGAGTTTTGAAATGAAAAATCTTTAAAACGCTTGGACAAGAAGTGTAAAGCTTTTGAAACTCTTAGCAGGAATTGTCATTTTTATGATTTCATTTCATTCTTCAACGGAGCAAAAGTTTTAGAGACTATAAAATTAGCCCAACCTAAACACATTTTTTGAGTTTGATATTAGTTGAAGCAAAGCTACAAATCCTTTGGTAATTAAAAAAATTTTTTTTTATGATTTTGCCTTAGAATGATAGACAACTATGTAAAGTTGTTATGTTTATGTGATTTCGGCATTTAAGTATTACTATATTTGTGTCATTAATTACTTTTTTTATTTATGCGCAACAAAGCTCTATAAATAACAACATTCCGCCCTAATTAATTCAAATTTCAATTACATTAACAAAGAGTCTTGACCCCTGGTGGAGATAGTCTTACTAGTGGAGTTTCCTTTATCTTTCTTCGAGTTCATGATTAGTCGCTAAAACCCTCACCCCCACTGTATACACAAACAATATATATTTTGATGGCTTGACCAGGTGGAGATAATCTGCCTTGCCCACCAAGGTTAACTAAGCCTCTTGTTCTTTTTTTTTTTTTTTTTTTTTCTAAACAAGTTCTTCATTTGCTTGCTCAACAAGTACTTCTTTTCTTTTCTTTTTTTATTTTTACTGTTCATTAAGAAAGTCTTCACTGTTTGAGAACTAGCGTATCAAAGCATTCACTCTCAAATGTCTTGGCACTGATCAAGCTACACAAATCAGGATCTAGTTCAATCGTAAAAAAATGTTAAAGATAAACTTATGGGTCATGCAACTTATATTCAGTCGACTTGTTACTCCCTATGGTACATCGGATGGGCATCGGATGCACACCACGTGCAATCTCGATGTAAATCCAACATAGAACAGTAACTTGTGTACTATATGAATCATCAAGTCGAGTTCACCAGTGTATTTACCTTTATGTGTTGTGTGTACATGAGTTTATGTGGTAATTAAGTAATTGTACAAGTATTACTTTGGAATTAATTACTAATTGAAGGCACAGTACTAACCAATTTACCTGGGGCACCATATCCAAATTAGGGCTCGGTTCAAGTTTTTCGTTCACACATCGATAGTGTTGAAATCGATCGTTTGAATGTGCGTTGGTAGTCTAATTAAGTTGCATTTAATAGAGTAGTTGTTATGTTTGTGTGGCGGTGCATTCAATGGTTCATTTATTGGGCGTTCGTGGTTCTCGGCCACACTGAGCCGAGATTTTGTTTGATCTCGGCCAAGCATGACCGAGAATGTAGAATAGCTCTCGGTTGTCCATAACCGAGACTTTTATTGTCGTCTCTGGTCACCACTTCACGAGAGTAAGTCGAAGTGTATAGTTTATGTCTTGTTGGTGATGTCCAACCGAGAATGTAGAATAGCTCTCGGTTGTCCATTACCGAGACGTTATTCGGTTCTCGGTGGATGGTGGACCGAGACGTGTGCATAACTCTCGGTCTGCGAGACCGAATCAATCGCGTCCGTGAAAAAACATCGAAAATTTGAGAAACCCTACGTTGACAAAAAACAGTTCCTTCAAACCATCATATGGTTATCAAACATGTCAATGCAAGAATCGATAAACGATCAAGCAAACGCAATGTCGTTTTAGGTTCAAGCTTGGTGGTGGGGTGCCCCATTTTTTCTGTCAAAATGGTTTGTAGGGTTTGAATCAATATATATACAAGGGCAAAATGGTCTTTTCTATTTTTGCTGAATTTTTTACAAAAACTTTGGGTGCCTTCATTAAACGGTGGGGTGCCTTTAGCGGCCCTCTTACTTTGTTGGACTAGTACTGTTACACATGCACTCCGGTGCGGGGTACGCGATCACGTCCCTTCCGGAGTTCATTATCCTCAGCACAGGTGATCCCATGGAACCCAAGTGCATTGTCCTTATCGTGCTCTCCATCTCCTTCTCCCTCACAGTGGCATTCATGAACAAGTGGACCAATTGCTTCTTTTTGGGGCTTATGTGCTTCCTATGTCCCAAGAAAGCACGGTGTCCCTGACATAAAATAGCATATATTCATCATCAACAAATACCAAAACCATTCAATCAAAATAGGGATTAATCGATTCAGTTAAATTGGTGTAGTAGTAAAACTACTGAGATTTGCTAGACGATCGATAAGTCATGAAATCGAATCGTGTAATCCAATCTGAATATATTGATTTATCTCGGATCATAAAGTTGGGCGTCATACTGATTTATGTGGGAATAGTCGAGCTTAAAAAAAGCTTGAACACCTAGGATTATCGAAAAAAAAAATCGATCTACATTCGCACCAGAGTACTTGTGTTGCGATAGTAGTAGTAGTAGTCGTCCAATTATAGAAGGTTTAAGACTAATTGAACTACAACACGTAAATACATTAATTGAGATATTTTCGGGTCATCTTTAAATGCATTTAAATTACTACAATTATTTTTTTCTTATTTTTTCTCGATTGATATACAACTTTAACTTTTCTTTGAATTGTTTTTTTTTATAAGAACTTTTCTTTGAATATTGATTGATGTTATGATTTTTTATCTTTAACTGAGAATCACACAAATCGAAAAATAGATAAGAGAAGTCTCAAACTCATTTCTTGTACTCAAAAAATAAGGCAAACGGTCCTCGAGCCCATTTTTCATTCTTGAAATATTTTTCATTCTTGTAAAATATGCAAATGAGCATTTTTACATTCTTGAAATATAAGTTACAATAAGTTGACAACGTAAAACTTTTGTCACTTTCTTCATAAAAGTGAGTTTCACACAACCATATCAAACTATTGTGCTTTGTTATATCATCTACATATAGCTCAAAATTATTGTGTGGGGTGATGAATCATACCTGCAATTCCCTGTTCATGTTGCCTCCATGGTTGGCCATGAATACATGGCTCTTGAGGCACACCAAATAATCAACTGCAGCTAGCATAGATGATCTCTTCTTCATACTGTCCAGTTCACCTTCCTTGGCGAGGTCCCATTTGTTGTACAAATTTGGGAACATTGATTTTAGAGGGCCAAGGGCCTTTTCTCCCCCAAAAGGCACTCCACCAGCCCAGTAGATCCTTGTGTTATTTGGTGCTCCCAGGCCCTTCAGCAGCCTAAAATATGTAACCACAATAGGCATCATCAGATCAAGTAAATTGTGTTTAGGACTACAATTGGAAGTTGCTAAACTAACCCACTTTGATCACTTAAATTGAGCACTGAGCTGATGTGGCATTGGGGTCCCACAACTACTGTTTCTCCTTTCAATCACTCCATCATCAGCTAGTCAACCGAATCGATCAGTCAATCAACCCAAAAGGGAAGTGCTAAAATAACATCCTCAATTCGCACCTAGAGATAGGTGTGCTTGAGTATGTCATTGCTTACTAGAGGGCATTATACATTTCTCAAAAATTAAAGTTTATTTCCTCTTTTAAATCCAAACTATCATTCAATCAATCGGTCTGACAGACTGACAGCGTGCAATCAATGACAGGAGAGCAACAACAGCGAGTTATAGGTCCCCCATGTCAATGCAATGTCACATGGGTAGGTGTCAAATCTTGATGCCTAAAGTGGGTTAAAAAATCATTTTCTTTTATAATAAAGAGTTTGGTTAAACCAAACCCTATTTATGTTGTAACAACTTCTATTGATAAGTTCATCTACATATATTTTTAAGAAAAAATCAATATACTCATCCTAAAAAATAATGCAATCTTCCTAAATTATTAGTGCAAGGCGTGCGTAGACATTAAGGTGGGTAATTTAAAAAAAAAAATGAAAATGAATTTTAAAAAAAAAAAAAAGTAGGTGGGGTGAGCTTATAGTAGGAGTTGTTACAACCTAAATAGGTTTGGTTTAATCGAACTCTATAATAAAAGCATAGGAAACTTATTTGTTTGGTTTAATCGACTAATCCATGCTTGATCAATGTCAAGACCCATACGGAGTGGTTCCTCAATCCATAAAATTGAAAAATCGAGTCTCTTATCAGTCGTATCAATCGGTTGTTGATTACCTGGCAACGTGAGTGGCATTGAGAGGGCACAAGCCGACAAGATATCTCTCATGTTTAGATGCGATGTTAAAGCGAGACTTGAAATGGCCGGCCCGAGCCGCACGTTCGGAATCGATTTGAAAGTCCAGTCTTGGTCCGAGCCCAGGTGAGCAACCGGTCCGAACCCAAACGTCCTTCTCGAGCCGAAGGTGCAGCCCCAGGTACGGACCCCCACTTGCCATTCTCTTAGCCAACTTGTCTCCTACCTCCTCTATCCAATCTCTGAACTTCAATGCCTTGAACACAACCTGCATGTTAACAATTAATGTATGAACAAACATTTTTTTTTTTTTAAGATATTTAATATAGAATAAAAACCTAGTCAATATACATTTATTTAAAAGAAACATTGTTTAAAAATAAAAAAAAATCATAAAATTTTACAATTAGAGACCATCAACATCTAATATCTTATATTGAAAATATCTTCACAAAAAAGAAAAGAAAAGAACAAATCAACCATATTATTAATTTGATTTAGTGAATTAAATCGACCCAAAGTGAAAAAAACTTCATTAATTCATGCAACCGACGCAAACTAATTTAACTAGAATCAAGGCTTTATTGTTGTCGCAATTGATGGTGTTGCATCCCATGTTAACTTTGTTATACTAAGCTTTAAAATCAAGAATTCAATTTTGCAACTAATAATTAAAACTATATGCATGTACCATATATATATATATATATGTATATACCTTGCAGCGAAGCTTTTGCAAGTCTGGACTAAGATCTTTGGAGAGCTTCGAATCAAACGCTCTCACAATCATCACACCACTCTTCCTCAGCTGTTCGATCATCATATAACAAAATCAAATCAATGATCATAAAAAATGTTACATCAATTAATTCACACGACATGTCTAATTAATTAATTAAACTTCATGCATCAGCAGACTAAATTAAAGTTTAATTAATTTAATTACTGGTTCCATGTAATGCGACCGGAGCCATTGTTCGTCGATGTTTGCCGCTGCGATCACAGGCGACCACGGCCGTTTCCTAAGGTACTTCACTGGCAAACTCGACACCACTCGAACATCGTCTCGAAGCGTATTTTTGAAGTGCCTATCGTCGAAAATATCCGAAAATTCGCTACACATATATGTACACAAACTTAGAACATTAATCAATTATAATTAGCATTTCAAGAACTTGTTATATATAGTCTAGCTAGTACCAAGAAACTCAAGAAATTCAAAAAAAAAAAAAAAAAAAAAAAAAAAAAAAAAAAAAAAAAACCAAACCTTTCATCCCCCCAAACCGAATCCACGGCGAGGACTGGAACGACGAGAGAGGCGTCGAGAACTCTAGCCATCACGGCGGCGTCCGCAATTTGGTTCTTCTGCTGATTCAAACCGCCGGACACCACCGCGATCAAGAACCGATTCCTTGAACCATAGGAGTTCTTGTTCATCAATCTCCTCCAATCCGCGCTGAAATTCAAGCACGGCGCGTAGCCTAACGCGTCCGGTTGCTCCCAAAATTCGTCGAATTCATCGCCATGTTCATCACTTGGAACACCATTGACATTACTAATACTAGTACTAGTACTAGAAGTAGATACTAGTAGTAGTACTGTTACATTGGACAGGAGTAACTAATTTGGCGCCAATTTCGAATTCTCGATCCGAGGAAGAAGAAGTACAATGCAGGATCGGCGACAACCCGATAAAGAAAGCGCTTAGGCTCGACAAAATTGCGAGGAATAGTAGTAGATACCCAGATTTATGTAGCTTGATCAGAGCCAGAGAAGTTGAGATTGGATGCCTTACAGTGGTTTTCATCAATTTATTAGAAGGATGATCATGATTTCTTGATGTAAATGAATGGTGAAAGAAATCAAGAATTTTGCTCCGCCGCGGCTGCTTCATCGATCGCCGATCGATGATGATCGACGCGAAATCGAAGAAATCAAATTTGATTTTCAAAGAAAACAAGATTTGAGTTGCTAAGAATTTTAAATAGAGAGTTGAACAAGTTATGTTTTGTTTTGTTTTTTTTTTTTTTTCGGTTGCACCAAACTTGTACATGTTCAACTAATGTGACAACTTATGTGTGGTTGACACGTGGCAGGTAAAGAGGGTATGGCCCACAGTTGATGGACAAGTGGAGGCGTGCCACGTGTTAGGTGTTTATTTTTAAGTAATGGAGTTCTTGGAATTGTTAAGACAGTTTAGAGTGCATTAGTTACGTGTTGGATGGTAGACTCTATCTCGACCGTGGGATTGTGATGATCGGAGGGTGTTGGTGTTCATCGAACGGTTCAAAGGGTGACGTGTGGTGAAAGTCTTTATTTTTTTGTGGAGGAAAAGGAAAGCACAACGAATTTAATAATAATAGATTATATAATATGAGATGTCATGAGTCATGACTCACGCTTGAATTCTTAGACAAATTCACTCCAAGCCATTGTTAGCAAAATGTCTCATTTCATTAAAATTAAAACAAAAACAATACTTAAAAAAAAAAAAACGACAAACAACAAATGCTCAATCTCAAAATAATTGGAGTCGTCTACATGAATCAAACTTTTTCAATGTGCTTGATTCAATATCTTTTAATAGTGTCATTTTAAATGCATTTAAATTATTTTTAATCAAAATGAAAACAAATTAAATTAAATTATTACTTTCAATGCTTATACTAGTACCTGTGATGAGAATGATGAGGCAACGCTTGCTTATAGGCAAAGTTTCAGGATGTCATGAGTTCGACTCAATCCACCTAAGTAAATAAAACTTAAATAATTATAATAAACCTCAACTAATTTAGCATTGAAGCTTTGTCATTGTTTTATATCTTATTAAAGTCAATTTCTAACTTATAGAATAGTCCATTTTTTTATCACATGCTCTTAAGAAGAACCCATGCTAGGTTTGATTTTGTCCCAATTTACAAGCCACAAAGATCAATTTCAAGTTTACTTACGTTCAATTGACATACTTAACATAATATTAACAAAATGATGATTGTTCGTCCCGATAGAAATGTTAGACCTTTGACATTTTTAGTGTTGACAAACAATAAATTTAAGAAGTAAAAACACATCATTGAAAAAATAAAATAAAAATCCACATGCATTATTGGTTGATTTAATAATCAAAAAGCGTTTATCTTTAATATATTTGAGTCTTTGACAATAATTTCATTTGATCAAACAAAACTTTTCTTATTTCATTTGAACTTTTATATAGAATCTAAGTTGGTTAGACTTAAATAAGATACAAAGAACTGACTGGCTACCAACCAACAAATGAATATACACAACTGGGAGTTTGAAGCTTACATGATTACATGATTATTAGAACTACAAAGGTCCTGTCTGCATCACCATTTATTTTCTTTGATCTCTTTGTGTCTCTGCATTGATTGTCTCTTGGCATGATCCAGTCTCCTCATAAACAAAAATTTTGGAGAGTGTTGATGCCATTTATGTTCAACTGCTATTAGAATGACATCTCAAGTGCCTCATAATCTGGAGTCCTGTAAGGAAATCCCGATTCCTCGTTCGAACGCCTTTTGACAACGCTTGCTCTTTGCATTAACCGAACCAATGATTGCACAACTTCGGACATGGGGGGTCGGAACTCGGGCTCCGGCTAAAGAAAGCATGAAACAATAGCGTTAAAGCAGTGAGTGAGTTTTTGAGAATTGAAGTAAATGTTTCCAATTCAAGGAGCAGCACAGGCAAAATTATTATCAAATAGATATACATACTCCTTTGAATGAATGGAGATTTCTACTAGTGAGAAGCTCACCTGAACACACAAGGCTATGATATCGGCAAAACGTGAAAGTGACTTTGCTGCGTAAATTCCTTTCAAGGACGGATCTACCATTTTAGCCAGGGCGTCGATATCATGCAGCTGGGGAGTAGCCCATCTGACAAGTGATTGTTCTGATCTAGACCTTGAACTGAAGGTTCAAAAAAGCATTAGAGGTTGAGAGAAGGCAGAAAATCACCAGTGAAGAAATATTGAAAATAATAAGAAAAAACTACACATTAGAAACTAATAGGGAAGATTTCGACGAGAGCATAAGAAAGCTGAAATAGCCGTCTACCTATCCAGTGGCTTTCGACCAGTCAGTAGTTCTAGCATCACAACTCCAAAACTGTAGACATCACTTTTAACATTGTAAATTCCAGACATCGCAAATTCAGGAGCACTGTATCCAAATGAGCCAACCATCTGAGGCGAAACCTGTCACAATGTAGGAGCATTAGACCAAGACCCCTTAACCAGACATAGAATCCATCAATAGCAAAGGCGATTTTTAATTCTATGTCGTGGAACCTAAGCATCAAAATATTACCTGTCGCTCAGTATTTGGCGTAAGTGCAGCGAGTCCACAATCCGACAAGTGGGGATTAAGCTCCTCATCTAGCAAAATGTTTGCGGACTTTAAATTTCTATGTACAACAGCCGGCATGCAAACTTCATGCAAGTACCTGAACACGAATTTGAGGTACTCCATTTAGAATGAACCAAAAGATCAGAAATATTCTCACAGATCATTGAATACTTACTCAAGAGCCCTCGCAATACCAAGAGCAATCTTGATGCGAGCATTCCATGTAAGTGCGCTGCTGCTATCATCGGCAAAATGCAACATGTCATGCAGAGTTCCATTTCCAAAATACTCGTATACCAGAAGGCGCTGCCCGTGCTCGGCGCAATAGCCTACCAATGTCACTATATTAGGATATCTAAGGCGTGACATGCTCGAAACAGCTTCCAGAAAATTGTCTTCCTCTTGTAATGAAAGAGCTGCGCTGTCAATTTTCTTTACAGCCAGAATCTAGATTACACATTAACTCTTAGTAAGTTTACTGGGAATATATCAAAGGAAAATAGAGATGTCAACAAAACAAAGACGAATCCAAAACAAGTTAATTTGAAAGTTTAGATTTCATGCCTTCAGTGATAGATCAAGATCCTTCAAAAATATCTATAACCAACCAGAAAAGAGAACAGCCACCTTTTACATAACTACAGTTAATGGACTGAATTTGCAACTCAAATTGTCAGTTCATACCATCATATGGAACCTTTGTTTAATCTCTAGTAAACAGTACGCTTTCATTTAATTTCAGAGATCAACGTGACTCAATCGGTTCCAACAATAAATAAATGAAATTGCTAACTACCTTTCCGTTAGGAAATTCTGCTCGGTAAACACGTCCAAGAGAGCCTTCACCACAAGATATTCCTGACTAAAACTGTTTGTTGCCGTTTGAAGAGATGCCACAGTATAGGAGTTTGCAGTAATAGGTGTTCTTGCTTTCTTTCCAATCCCAAAACTCGGCTGTACCCTCTCACCTATCAATTTCTCTGTTGGTAAGGGTTTCAGATCCGTCACAGCAGCCAAGCTTTTGACTCTGAGCTCGGGTATCTCGCTATTAGCTACAAAATAAAACCAAATGAACAACTGAATAAAAAACTGACACCTTTTTATATGAGATATGACAATAAACTACATTCCTGTATGCTTAAATGGACCAGCTTGTTAGACTACCACTCAATCAAGAGGTATAGCTAATAAGTAGTCACTAAAGCCAGAATTGAAGATGAAGCTATCAAAACAAAATAGGTAAGAAACAAGTTGAATCTGACGCATCAAACTTTCATTCACATGCGCATAATGTGCTCATCACCAAAATAGCTTAACATTCATCATCATAGTTTCTAAATCGACCTATGATTCAAAAGGACATTGGGATTTTGTTTGTGGAAGGTTATGGGTTCAAACATGAATGTTAGCATTTGTTGCCACGAATGTGTGGTTGGCATTTGGTTCTCTTCGTTTGCTCTTTTGACTCTTCTTAAGAAGGAAGTGGACATGCAAGAGGAAATATTGAAATCGCTTGATATTCATTATCGGGCCCTTAACAGCATAAGCTTTTGGATCAACTAGTGACCCAATAATCACCAAGGCTAGCTCCAAAAAAACAGTGTCATTATCAAATTCAAACTGAAATATGATAAACATCAATAGATTCCTTGAGCTTCCTAGCCCAAGCTTTGGATTCAAGAATAAGTGTTATTCTCAATTAAATAAATTAGTTTGATATAAATGGAGTAAACTAGTATATTACCTCTATCAGCACCAACAACGAGGTTTCTTGTAGATGTCAGAGGGCTTCTTTCCTTGTCATATTTATCTTTTGAGAATTTCCGAAGGCAGAAAACAAGAGCAAGCATTATGCATAAGCCAACCAATGTGGAACCCATAATTATGCCCACTAAATACCCTGCTCCTAGTCCTTGATCACTTCGATTTTTAGAATGTGAGTCATTGCTATCGGATACCGGAGTTGAATTAGTGTGAGGCCCTTGATGACTATGGTTATTACGAGATTTCTTTGGAGGAGGAGAGGTATATGGTGGTGGTGGAGGAGCGGGTCCATTATCAAATGAATTTCCATCATATCTGTTTAAAACTGTAACAATAAGTAGAATGTAAAAAATGATCGTGATAAAAGATAAGTGAACATCTGAACAGAAAATAACCTACATGAAGTTTGGGATTGTATTGAGCTCCCTTGGAATCCAGCCACTGAAATTATTGTTTGCAACATTTCTGGCAGTAACCAAGGATGTTAGAACAATATTGGACAATACATAATTTTAAGAACCCATTTCATTATACTTGAAAAAAAAAAAAAAAAAAAAGAACCCAATGAAATACTCACAAATTAGCAAGAGGAAGATCTTTGAGGGCATTAATTGAACCCGTTAATTTATTGCTTTGCACATTGCTGCAGAAGAGCAAGACCAATGAATACTCTAAGTTTTAACGAAAGAATTGAACTACGCAGCTCAATCACAATCTTAGTGCCCAACTATACTCACAGCATAGAAAGGTTGGACAAGGAACTAAATGAATTTGGAAGATCTCCACTAAAGTTATTGAAAGAAAGATCTCTGCATGTACAGAAAAGTGCCCGATGACATCAAGCAACACATTTTCATATAAATCGGAAATTTATAATTTCGGTGCTAACACTTCAATTATGTTAAATCCAATCTTCTTACATGCTCGCAAGATTTGAGAGGTTTGCAAACATATCACCAATTGATTGAGTCAGGGAATTGTGGCTGACATTCCTAAAGCAGGAAATAAGTATTAATACTAAAATAAATACAGTACACTAGCATCCACCAACCAAACACCATCGACAAACTACTTACAAGTAATTAAGCGAGGTCATGCTGGAAATAGAGTAAGGAAGATTCCCACTCAAATTATTGCTAGCAAGATTTCTGCATCAAAGTTAAACAAAATTCACGCATCCACCAGCAAAACTAAAATCACAGAAGTACACCAAGAAACAAATCAATTGAACATTACAGGCTTGTGAGATTTGGCGGCAATTGGTATGGAATAGTGTCATGAATGCCATTATCACTTAAATCCCTACAAAAACACAAAATCAAAACCCGAAATCAATACTTTTGATTCAACAAATCCAGAATCCCAAACATGAAACAAAAAAAAAAAAAAAAAAAAAAACAAGTGTTAATAGGCAAATCTATCCAGATTCCAAATCATTTAGATTTTGGCAAATTTATCATAACCTTTTGATTTTGAATAAATTGTATCCTCAGTCAGAATCTGCCCCAAAAATAATGATGTGACATTCGATCGTCACATCACATCAACAATTTTTGGGATAAAACTTGACCTGATCGACGATACAATTTACCCAGAATCAAAACGTCAGGATAGATTTGCCGATAAATCATCAAACGTCAGGATATATTTATGCCTATTATTACACTAACATATATAGTTGATCGTTCACTCACAATGTTCTCAACATTAACAAATTGGACAGCATGTACCCCATTGTCCCATTGAGTCCCAAACCAGAAACCTTACTGTCAAAGACTCAAAACCCATCACAAAACAATATCAAACACAAAACCAATTCAAATTTCAAAAATTGAAGTAGAAGTAGAGATTCACTACATTTCAACGACAGAGGAGCCATCACAGGAGACCCCCCGCCACGCATCGCCGCACGGATCGGCGCCGCTGGAGCTCCACCCGGTGAGCTGGGCAGGGCTGTTCAACGATCCATACAAGACCTGCAAAGCTTGAACTACAAAGCCAAAACCAAAACAACCAAATCAATTGATCATTCAAATGAATAGATGAGTCGACCGAGTTTCCCCAAATGGAGATCAAACCCTAGGAGATTCGGAGTACCGTTGGAGGGATCGGTGAAGGCTGAAGCGATGGACCAACACCACAAGAGGTGGATCGAAATCGGGATTAGTAAGGTTTCGGAGATCATCGGCATTGTTGGTGTGCAGACTTGAAATCTCTCTCTCTCTCTCTCTCTCTCTCTCTCTCTCTCTCTCTCTCAAGCTTTCATGCAATCGACATTGCAGGACCTGTGAAAGCTCAGATCTTCGGCTTCTTCAATGGCGAAAGCCATTAAAGAAGAGAGAGAGAGAGTGTGTGTGTCGGTGTGAGAACTAGTAATGAAAAGGTGTAGTTAGAGAGAGAAACTGACAATCGGTTGGTCCGAATGGTAAAGACACTCGGATTTGCGTAAGTGAGTATTGAGTTCAAGACTTGCGTACGTACTTTACATATGTTTGATCCATTGCGTGAGGAGTGACGAAAGTTTTATGTTTGGCTGTCGAGCGACTAGTAGTATCTTTTTCACAACTTAGGGTCTATAGATTAGTCGGACAAGTGTTTGAATTAGTCATGGTTGATCAGAAAAGAAAAAAACTATCACAATTTTCCCTCATTTTTCTTTCTTGTTTGGGACCTCATTTTCATATTTTTTAAGTATGAAAAATGAGTTTTAAAGTCTTCTTATTTTTATCTAGACATGAAACTGATTATGTAGCGTATATAATATTCTACATGGGAGTTTGATTCATAACAGTTTAATATGTGATGGAGGTTATATTGTTGTTCTTGTGTGCTACTTCATATGGGTTCAACAGTGTATGAGCGTGAATTAGTTTGTGGAATTGGAGTAATACCCAAGTGTGAATTAGCATGTGTCCCGAGTTCGAGTCTTATAGTCGTAGATGAAAAATTAGGTTAAGACAGTTGACTAGTATGGAGCCATTTTTTTTATTTTTGGTATTGCATGTTTAGGATTCCACGAGAAACAAACACTATTGTACAAAAGATATCACGTAAACTTAGTAAACAATTAGTAAGTCTCTCGGCTACTGCTATATATATCAACTATCACGGTAATGATTGGTTATAAAAGTAGATAATGTCTGAACATGAATTAATCAATCTTGTTGAAAATAATGCTTGAAATATGAATTAGTCGATGTGGTTAACGTCTAATATGACGTGAAAAACCAGAAGGTTAGTGAGAGAGAGTAGAAAGAGAGAATGTGTGAGGCTTTTTTTTTGGCTGGCTCACCTGGATTGGAGAGAAGGACAAGTAGAGAAAACATTTAAAAGCCTAGGGTGAAAGTACAATAATACCCCTGAGACAAGGCTCAAAGAGCACCTGTTGTTAAGTGGGTCAACCACATTTTTCGACACTGGTTTTCCAAGTATAGAAAGGTGGCCACTGGGTCACTGTCACGTAGCATCATCAATGTGACAATGTCACTAAAGTTATGGATTTAATAACCCCATATGTGACAGCACCATACATGAATATATGTACACGTTGTAAACTTGTGGGAGGACTGTAGTCAATCAATTTGTGTGTCCTAGTCAGTTAAAATTTACTAAATCTTCCGTTTCAACTTTTTTTTTTTTTTTTTTTTCTCACGTAGAGTTGACACTGTATCATCCATTAATATGCTATCCAGCACTATTAAGCTCATAAGTGAAGCAGCTCTTTTAACTTATTTTTTTTTCATTTCACGATACTTGAATTTGAAAAATCGTTTAAAAAGATCAAGTCTTTTATCACTTTGATCGATTGATTGTTAATTTTTCTTATCTCGTTTTTGAGATGATTTTTTTATATATAAAAAGCGAGTTATTGTTAATATATATACATATAAATATATATAAAACAAAAAGAAAAAAAAATAGTTATTATTATTTTTTTCAAAAAAAAAGAGAGAAAATGGAGAGTATGCATAGGCTAAGATGCAAATCATTGAGAAGTATCTCAAAAAAAAAAAAAAAAAAAAAAAAAAAAAAACCAAAATGAAATAAAATAAAAATCATTGAGGACAATGAGGGAATAGTGAGAGGCTTTGTGCTTGGCTTTACTTTCCAAGGTAGGGCTTGGTTGTCATGTCATTTGAAAGGAATTTGGAGCATTTGTTTAGCAAAACCTAGGAGACTAGTTGAGTCTATATTCCATGCTTCAATTAATATTTATCTAAGCTCACCACATGAAGAAAAGCCAAAGAGAGGGTACCCGTGATTAGATTCCTCATATAACCCTTCTCATCAAATCTATCTTTAATTTATTGTTCATTATGTATTTTTTTTTTTTTTTTTTTGGCAAATATCATGTCCTATTGCAAAAGCAAATCTATGTATCTTAGGTTTTGCATTCCCTTACTTTGCTTTCCTTTTTTTTTTTTTTTTTTTTTTTTCATCTTACTTTTTATTATGAAAGTGGTTTCCTCACAAAGAAGCTTTGTTCATGGTAATAATTCTATCTATTCAATGCTATGTTATCTCATTTTTGTAAAGTTGAATTTACATATATGTTGACAAGGAACCCTTTCTTATTATGGGTCTCATCACCTAGTGTGCGTGAAGCCACTACCCTGATCAATTCAGATCAACCAGTCTTTTCGAGCTCATTTACGATAAATTTACAAAGTTCTTTACATTCAAAACTTAAATAATCAAGACGGCCAACTCTACCTCCCTTAATTATAAGAAATAACGTATATCGTGCCTATTTGGAGACTATGAAATACTCTCTCTATCTAAAAAAACAAGTCATATTATTTTTATCAAAAGTCCACTTAAAAAAATATAAGTCGTTATTTATTTATTTATTTCGAGATAGTATTTATGTCTATTATTGTGACGGCCCCAAATTCCGAGACAAACTGGGCACCGCCACGTCGCCGGACACATCACCAAGCATGCCACGTCGCCTGCACACTTAACTTGACGGCTGACGAACTTACCACTTAATTCTCCAACTTAGTAAATTTTGATACTTAAACGATTATTTAACAAAATATACCAAGTTATAAACTAATTTATTTATTCTGATTCTCTTCATGTTATTTTGAATAGCGGAAGCCTTCATAATATGCATATAATTAATGTAGATATGTTATGCATTATTTAACAACCTATGGGGTGGAAACCCAGTACATGTTACCACATATATATTATTTAAGGCGACAAGATGTATAATATGCCTTAATATACATGTATCGGGTGAAAAGTCTCCCAAATTGTTCCCAAAATATATTTATATATATATATTCAAACACCTACGAGTAAACTAGTGGAAGCGTTCCAAATCAAAGGTAGTCGCCAATCACCGTCTTTCCTCGGCTCGTCGTGGAATCTGCGATTTGTCACCAAAAACAATGACAAATCCCAGGTAAGTAAATCCCAGAGAAATTCAGTTAGTATTCACAAGAATTCCAAGAAAACGGCTACAATTCATGCATATAAAGTAAATGAACCGAAATATAAAGCATGAATATAAGTCGTGAGATAATCAACAATACGGAACGCGAGTGTAGTGTACAGCTGTCGAACATGGGACAAAAACTAAACCGAGAAGGTTCTGGAGGTGAAAACATCAACACCCCCTCTTCACGGTCGAAAGAGGAAACATGTTGTTCGGAAGTTAGACTTCCGCCCAACGCCTCAAATGAGAGGAATTTGAAGGTAGACCCCGTCCAACCCATCTCTCGAGATCACCGTCCGTCGACCATACACAAACACACACGGGAATAGAGTAAACATGAAAAACCGAATCGGCGAAAGGTAATATGAAATAAATAATTTACAAGAAAAATAAATAAATTCTAAGCTGACGTTCTCGTGGGTTTACTTACCTCAACAAAGTCGCAAAAATGCCTTCAAAATGTCTCGCACTCGCCTCGAGATACGTACCCAACACCCGAATATGGTAGCTTAAGTCCCTGGTGTCCAATTATATAAGTCTTATTATTTTAGAGTCTCATTAAATAATTTTATAGTGTGAGACCAATATTTGTAGAATTTTTAGTCCAAAAAGTTCATTTCGGTATACTTTTCGCGTTATACCGAGGTGTCCATGTCCCAAATGTCCTCAAAACTGCATTTTTTATATTTTTCCCATTTTATTATATTTTTTCTGATTTTTCAGAATTTTTTTCATAATTTTGTAGCTATTTTCCATATTTTTCTGATATTTAATTGATTTAAAACTGTTTTTATTCTTATTTTATTTTATTATGGGCCGGGCTCGACCCGCCCTGCTGGTCCAGCAGGCCCGCCCGCGGACCAGCAGGCCCGGCCCAGGTGCATATGTTTCTTCTTCTTCTTCCCTGGTTAACGAAACCAGTTCCTGATTTTTTTTTTTTTTTTTTTTTTTATTTATTTATTTATTTATTTTTATTTATTTATTTTTAAACAACAACAACAACCATTCCAACAACATCAATTCCAACAACAAAAACGTGATTAATGGACAACTCTTCTCTCTCGATCTCTCTTGATCAAAGGAGGCCACTGCCGCTCCTCGCATCCGCGAGCCGTCCTCCTTGCGCCGTTGCCGCCGCCACCGCCGATCTCCGCTCCTGGCGATCTCTCACCTCGTCACTTCTCTCTCTCTCTTTCTCTCTCTTCTTTTCTTTCTTTCTCTCTCTTTTTCTCTCCCTCTCTCTGTCCGTTTTCAACCAAAACCTCTCTATTTATACACAAATATATTATTATTTTATTTATTTATTTATTTATTTATTTATTTATTTTTATACCCCACTCTTTCTCTTTCCTATATATATATATATATATATATATCAATCAATCCCACTCTTTCCAACTCTTTATTCCCTCTTTCCAACTCACTCTTCTCTTTTCATTCCATTATATATATCATATATATATATATTTTAATTTATATATATTTTTATTTGAAAAGAAATGATGATGATTTGATGTAACCACTAGATCTCATATTACCCCGTACACCCGCGTTACGCGCACATGCACAACACGATCAAGCAAAATTCCTAATTAACGCGGCGCGAATTAAAAATAATTAACCACTAGTCACACAAAATAACATAATTAAACTTTTTCTGTGACTTCCACGTGGGTCTGAGCTTAGAGCCAAATCTTGTAACTTGTCAGTTAATCGAGATTAATTAGAGCGGGCCGTTACAATATTCCCAACTAAAAGAAATTTCGTCCCGAAATTTAACTGCAACCCAAATTTTCATACTAAATAATAGTTGAGGGTAACATGTCAACCGTTTATACGTGTCAACTCAGAAATAAATCATTTCTCTTGCATTTATTATTTCCCAAAACGTTCAAACTAATAAGATGTTTTGAATCACAACCCTTTGTATGCCTAAAGAAATTGTCAAAATCTTCTCGACAAGACACCAATGTGCGATAATATTTGTTTATATAACTTCGCATTAGGTTGCCATTAATAATTGAATTTTGTGAAGGCCCAGTCCCACCTCTCCTGGTCTCCTACCTCGTGGGTCTAATCCCACCTCGCAGGTCTCACTCCGACCTCGCAGGTCGCTGGAACGCACAAAATTTAATTATTAATGACAAAATTTTATAATTTTGCCATTAAAAGTTTTATTAAGCCCAGTCCTACCTCGCCGGTTTCCTACCTCGTGGGTTTAATCCCACCTCGCAGGTCTCACTCCGACCTCGCAGGTCGCTGGAACCCCCCAGTCCTACCTCGCCGGTCTCCTACCTCGTGGGTCTAATCCCACCTCGCAGGTCTCATTCCGACCTCGCAGGTCATTGGAACCTCTGGTAGATTAATGTTGTGAATACCCAGTTAGAGTGGGTCAAGGCCACCCACTCCATCCATACTCCCCACGCGCGTGTTTTGCCGCCAACCAATCCATGCCTAAGAGTATATCAAACTCTAGGCACTGAAATACTCGGAGATCTATGGGTAACTGATGACCATCAACCTTGACTGAAACAATCTCTACAAATCAGATTAGGGCATATCTTATTCCCCGCTGCCGTGCTGAGGATAAGATGGGTGCTAACGCTCTCAGGTATCAAACCCAACTCTCCTATCATTCGTCCCGAAATAAATGATAACGTACTACCAAACTTTTTCAATGTATGCATAGGGCGACAAAAATAATCAACGTACCCTCGACGAGCTGTCGAGACGCGTCGTGGTCTGGTGCGACAACTGCATGCACTCGCTCCCCGCTTCGCACTTGGTGAAATTGCTAGTGGTGGTGCTGGCTCCCTGGTACATTCATTCATGTAGTGCCCCTTCTGTCTACATCTGTAGCACGTAACATTCTGCTTATGTTCAGAGCCCTGACCCTGTTGTCGCCGACCCTATGGCCCGACTCGACTATCTAGATCCTCGATCCCCGCTCCCTGATCCTGGGTCGGTCCATGTCCTTGCCGCGGTGCATAACCACCTGACAATTGTGCTGGCTGTGCAGGTACTATCGCATGAGAAGTGTCCGCCTGGTGATCATGTTTGGGCCTCTGTACTCTCATATCCCTATAATCAATAATCCTTTTTCCTTTCCTGTCATACCTGGTGCCTTGGTGAGACGACCCTGATGCTAACTGTGGCATGGGCATCGCAGCGCGAAAGATAAGATATGTTTCATGGGATAGCCCTTTCATAGATTTCCTGCAGTGTATGAGCTCCGCTTGATACTACTGCACTCGCAATCTCATCTCTAAGCCCAACTCCAAAGTAATGCACATCGATCGCGAGTGTAGAGGCCAAATCTCCAGCCGAACCTGTAATAGGTAGCGAAACCTTTCCATATCTTGGACCACCTTTGTTCGATTACCCCCGCCTAAGACACAAAAACTCTTGTCTCAACCGTAATCGTATCTCTCTTGGTATGTATTGGTCATAAAAGCTCGCTGAACCCAACCCAGTGGTGGGCTCTCCATGAGTCTCGGTATGAGCGGTCCACCAAACTCCAGCCTCTCCTCGGAGCATGTAACCAGATATCCTAGCGCGAATACTATCGTGAATCTTTAGAAGATTATGTAATTTCTCATGTGCAAGAAGCCATCTTGCAGCTGCCTCCGGGTCTCCGCCCCCAGTAAAATATCCCGGCTGGAATCTTACAAACTCTTTTGTCAGCTTAGCCTCAGCTGACAGGGAAGCCTCGAATGTGTTTTCCGGTAGCGTTTGTGTAAATGTCACTGCATGTGTAGACACTGGTGTAGTAGCTTCCGTATGAGTTTCTAAAACTGTAGTCGGTTTGGGAACCTCTGCCATAACAGTAGTGATTGGTGTACCCTGAATAATCGCGCGATTTCTTGGCTCAGTAGCACTCGGTGTGATGGCGTAAGTGTAAGCGTCGTGATAGCCGTTAATCGAGCACGGAGTAAGGACATCAATCGCTCCAATCGCCGATCGTGTGCCGCGATCCGATCAAGTACACTTTGATCGGTCGCGATAGGCGTAGTGCCACTGATTGTCCACCATCGTCCGAAGGTGGAGTGGCTGTCCGTCCATGTCGTATTCGTAATAGCGAAGGTCCGTATCAACCTCGTGTACGCATACATACGCATATATACTATTACAAATCAAATATATAACGTATAAGCCTTGGCACTACCCGTTCCATATTCGATTCCCAACTAAAGTTCTAAACTAGGATCTTGGGTTTCCACATCTAATGTTAGTTTGTTAAGTTTTATTAAACTTTCCCCTAGGCTCGCTTGAACCTAGTCTCTGATACCAACTGTGACGTTGGTATCACAATGTCTTAAGCCATGAGATTTTCAAAACGTTCCCCTAGGTTCGCCTGAACCTAAGCTCGATACCAAGCTTGTGACGGCCCCAAATTCCGAGACAAGCGGGCACCGCCACGTCGCCGGACACACGTCACCAAGCATGCCACGTCGCCTTGCACACTTAACTTGACGGCCGACGAACTTACCACCTAATTCTCCAACTTAGTAAATTTTGATACTTAAACGATTATTTAACAAAATATACCAAGTTATAAACTAATTTATTTATTCTGATTCTCTTCATGTTATTTTGAATAGCGGAAGCCTTCATAATATGCATATAATTAATGTAGATATGTTATGCATTATTTAACAACCTATGGGGTGGAAACCCAGTACATGTTACCACATATATATTATTTAAGGCGACAAGATGTATAATATGCCTTAATATACATGTATCGGGTGAAAAGTCTCCCAAATTGTTCCCAAAATATATTTATATATATATATATATTCAAACACCTACGAGTAAACTAGTGGAAGCGTTCCAAATCAAAGGTAGTCGCCAATCACCGTCTTTCTCGGCTGTCGTGGAATCTGCGATTTGTCACCAAAAACAATGACAAATCCCATGTAAGTAAATCCCAGAGAAATTCAGTTAGTATTCACAAGAATTCCAAGAAAACGGCTACAATTCATGCATATAAAGTAAATGAACCGAAATATAAAGCATGAATATAAGTCGTGAGATAATCAACAATACGGAACGCGAGTGTAGTGTACAGCTGTCGAACATGGGACAAAAACTAAACCGAGAAGGTTCTGGAGGTGAAAACATCAACACCCCCTCTTCACGGTCGAAAGAGGAAACATGTTGTTCGGAAGTTAGACTTCCGCCCAACGCCTCAAATGAGAGGAATCTGTTGAACGGTAGACCCCGTCCAACCCATCTCTCGAGATCACCGTCCCGTCGACCATACACAAACACACACGGGAATAGAGTAAACATGAAAACTGAACTGGCGAAAGGTAATATGAAATAAATAATTTACAAGAAAAATAAATAAATTCTAAGCTGACGTTCTCGTGGGTTTACTTACCTCAACAAAGTCGCAAAAATGCCTTCAAAATGTCCCGCACTCGCCTCGAGATACGTACCCAACACCCGAATATGGTAGCTTAAGTCCCTGGTGTCCAATTATATAAGTCTTATTATTTTAGAGTCTCATTAAATAATTTTATAGTGTGAGACCAATATTTGTAGAATTTTTTAGTCCAAAAAGTTCATTTCGGTATACTTTTCGCGTTATACCGAGGTGTCCATGTCCCAAATGTCCTCAAAACTGCATTTTTTATATTTTTCCCATTTTATTATATTTTTTCTGATTTTTCAGAATTTTTTTCATAATTGTGTAGCTATTTTCCATATTTTTCTGATATTTAATTGATTTAAAACTGTTTTTATTCTTATTTTATTTTATTATGGGCCGGGCTCGACCCGCCCTGCTGGTCCAGCAGGCCCGGCCCGCGGACCAGCAGGCCCGGCCCAGGTGCATATGTTTCTTCTTCTTCTTCCCTGGTTAACGAAACCAGTTCCTGAATTTTTTTTTTTTATTTTTTTTTTTTTTTTTTTTTAAACAACAACAACAACCATTCCAACAACATCAACAACAACAAAAACTCATCAACCTTGATTAATGGAGGTCGCCACCCATCTCTCTCTGCGACCTTGCACCATGCCGCCAACCGCCTGGTCGGCCCGGCGCACTCGCATCCGCGAGCCGTCCTCCTTGCGCCGTTGCCGCCGATACCGCCGATCTCCGCCACCTTCTCCCCCTCTCTCCTGGCGATCTCTCACTCTCTTTTCTCTCTCTCTCTTTCTCTCTCTTCTTTTCTTTTCTTTCTCTCTCTTTTTCTCTCAACCATCTCTCTCTCCGTTTTATACAAAACAATTCTTATTTTATACACAAATATATTATTTTTTTATTATTTATTTATTTATTTTTATACCCCACTCTTTCTCTTTATATATATATATATATATATATATCAATCAATCCCACTCTTTCCAACTCTTTATTCCCTCTTTCCAACTCACTCTTCTCTTTTCATTCCATTATATATATCATATATATATTTTAATTTTTTTTTAATTTTATTTTTTATTTTTCACATATATATTTTTATTTGAAAAGAAATGATGATGATTTGATGTAACCACTAGATCTCATATTACCCCGTACACCCGCGTTACGCGCACATGCACAACACGATCAAGCAAAATTCCTAATTAACGCGGCGCGAATTAAAAATAATTAAACACTAGTCACACAAAATAACATAATTAAACTTTTTCTGTGACGTCCACGTGGGTCTGAGCTTAGGGCCAAATCTTGTAACTTGTCAGTTAATCGAGATTAATTAGAGCGGGCCGTTACAATTATACCTATTTTAACCTTTGTTTAACCGATTCTTTTAGTATCAAAGTATAAAAATGAAATTTAAACTTGTAATTAAAGTTATCTTTAATTAATATATATGTGTGTGTGTGGGTGTGTGTTTTTTTTTAATCAAATCACTTATATTTTTAAATATTTATAAAAATTAAAAAAACCTTCATATGAGTTTATTGTATTTTTAAATAGAGAGAATGCATTATATTCGCCTAAAGTCAACTAAGGAAGCTGAGGATTGTGACTTCTTTGATGGTGCTAAGTATTCAGTGAAATCTTGTCACATTTTCAAAGGTGGATTTTATAAAAGAGAGATGGCATTATTAGCACTAATTTAGACATGTTTTAGTGATAATAATAATGCATCAAAAGCCACAAAATTGAAATTATTTCATGGGCACGCACAATAAAGGTCTACCAACCTTTGACTGCCTCAATTTAACTTTATTTTTTAAGAGGGGTGTTCAGTTAGGAGGGTACAGTAACATTAATGTTACCACTGATGACTAATGACACACATTTCTAGCAACTCAATCACTGTGGGCATGTGTGCCCCCACCAACATGTAAGAGCAGTTGCTAAGGAGCTGTATGCACCTAACAAATTACACAGATCACACTCACATGGGTTTGTTGCCTTTTCTTTTCAAGAAAAATAAACAAGAAAGAAAGATGTGAAAAAATAAAAATAAAAAATGCACTGGCACCAGTTGAGCATTCTTTTATTCTTAGACATTTTATTTGTCCTTCAATTTCATTTCATGGTTGTTAATCTCATAGTCATTTCGACATTGATTCATTTGAAGTCGAGCTAACTAAGATTGCATGGAAGGGTAAAGATTTCCCAGTGTCAGTTTGCTCAATTAGATCAAATCCGAGACCTTGCTTTGAACTACCTTCCTTTTGGCACGGAAAATTGCATTGTTCTGATTTATCATTGTACTAACACAACTTTAAAGGCGCTCGGAATCGAATTCCACAATGCAGGATGACTTCAAATATTAACAACAACTAATCCTTACAACGACACTGACGAACTAAAACTCATGTTACTTATCTTTAGCAACACCTCTAGCATCAATTATCATCTAGACAGTTCGACAATATCACAATAAAATTAGCTAGTTTGAAAATCAATTCAAACTACGACGCAAAAACCGAGCAACACTCAGATTATGTATGCAAGAAAATAGGCTCACTTTAAAATTCCAAGGCAGCTACACTGAATTATGGGCCTCTTTTGGAACTGTATCACTGTAAAGAAGGAATCTCCACGCCATCCATCACTGATTGTACTACCAACAGTTTTGGGCTCCATAGTAATTGAGAAGTGAATCTGTGGTCCTTTGAACCCTACTAGATACTCTGTAAAGCTGAAGAGATCACAACTCTAAAATTTACTTGGTTCAATGGGCAGGTCCTCAAATCACACAACATACATATGGATATCTGTAAAAGGGGAATATTTCTTTTTCTCATTGTGACATGTATGCAGCCTTGCTGCTTCAGAAGAATATTCACTTTCTGCATAAGGTGGCTGCAGGTACAACAATGGAATGAGACAAGAAAAAATGAACACTTTGTGTCTGCCACTAAGATGGGCTGAAGAGAAAAAAGAAGGAAGAGTTCTGTAGTGTTATTCCTTATTTATCACACAACAAATAGTAAAAGCAGTGAAAATGTACCATTGTGAAAGGGAGTTACCAAGATGCCATCACAGTCAGTGCCCTTGCATGTTCAAAGCAAGCTTTCACAATTACATGAATGAACCACAGCTGCATAGCACATTTTGTCAGCCAACTCCAAACCTTGAAATTCCTTGAATGCTAGGTGGGCAGGTTACCTACCATAGGAAGCAGAACATGGGGATGCGTAAAGTCTCAATCCAAATTAGTTGGAGTCAGCTCCATGGATCAAACTTTTCTACTCTACTTGGTTTAATGTAGTTGATGGATACAAGGCAATGCCTAAGCAACAACAAATTCTCAATCCCAAATTAGTTAAAGTCGGGAAACATGGATCAACTCTTTCACTCCGTTCAGTAGATGTAGTTGAAGGCATGCCTCAAAATCTCTCATGTCCTTATTTAACAACAGCATCACAAGTAATCTTAGATCTACCTTGTACTATCTTTTTTTTCCTAATTTCTACTGTGTCGAGTTTTCTATCTAAAACAATTGTAAGTCACCTTTGGATTTGCCCAAATTAATCACAGTAATTGCCATTCTCTTGTTTTTGAGTCGATTGGTCTTACTTCTATTTTTTATTTGGATCTCTATATTTAGTATTCTATTTTTACGAGTTTAACCACACATTCATCTAAGTATACTCATTTCCGCAACACCCATTTTATGTACATGTTTTTTTACCACCCAATATTCACTCCCGCAAGGCATACATGGCACATTGAATCTTAGTCGTACTCAACTTGAAGCCTCTAGAGTTTAGGCTATAATGTATTCCTCCAAAGTTCCCCAATTAATCCATCTCTTGTTTCACCTTTTTTTTTTTTTTTTTTTTAAATAAGTGACTCCAATACGAGTCGAACCTGGGACCTCCCCTAACTTTGTCTTTTAGCAAGTGATGTGATGCCTCATCCATCTCACTGGAGATGCTTTGGCTCTTGTTTCACCTATTAAAACAATATAATTTGCAAACATACACCCTAATATCCTCTTGAATATTGCTGATTAGTTTATATATAACTCAAGTAAAAAGATATGGGGTTAAGGTGGATCCTTGGTCTAGTCTTATTGTAATGGAAAAATCTTTTCTAGTTCCTTAAATTGCTTTTATACTTGTTACTACTCCATGCATATCTTTTATCTTTAATAGTGTTTATATACCTAGCATGCACCCTTTTCCTTCTATTTATCGATGCATAAACACCAAGATTAGCAGATGCATCTACAAAACCTAATTCATTAGTTTGATTTGTAGGTTTCCAAAAGGCTAAACAATCAATACTATATCGGTTCTAGTAATCACACATCCAGAAAATGTCTTCTCATGAATTAATTTCATTTTCTGAACTTAAATTCAAATTGCATTCAAGCAATCACCATCATCATCAAATCTTTGATAGCATTGATCTTCAAAATTACTTTTCATCCCTTATATTTTTGAAAACTTACTTTCAAGCCCAAAACCTACCTAGGAGGAGGTAGCCTAAACAACACCATGCAGTCCTTAACCCAAGTTATAATATCTAGATTCTAATATTGTATAAATAAATAAAACTCCCACAGTTATACATCCATAATGATTGAATTTGAGATAGCTAGGAAAAAAAAAAAAAAACAGACACCACTCACACTATTCACTAAAAATAGTATGAAAAGATGCATGTAGAGTATGCTGCTAAATTAAAAATACCACTCGAGTTGAAATTAAGCAAATGCCAGATATCTCTCATTTGTGTGTCTTCCCCTCATTGTTCGTCTTTCCCTCATTTCCTTCCTCATCCCGCATTCCATATCTACGCTTGAATTTTTCAATCTGATCGATTTTAGCCATCTGTCGCTTTTCTCTGAAATGATAGACTTTACCAACATTATGTAATTTGGTCATCATGACCTGCATCAGCCTCCCGCTTCGTGTCACATAGGATATCCATTGCAATTGAGGATGTGCCCCTTTTTTCATCTTCTGTTAGGGAGGAAAACTAAATCTCGTCAGTTGTCAATGGGACAGATTTGATTAGAAATAATTCTTGCAACAACATCTAAATTAACAGACTGCTAGCCTGCGACATGAATCTTACCCACCCATTTCAATTATGTTCAGCGAGTCCCATGCCTAAATGTGTACCAATGCACAGAAGATGATTAGGAAACATTGAAGTTATTGATTAACATCCTAAAGTATGAGAGAATATGGGGGAAAGAAATAATGATATTTATGGAAAAGTTACACTCGATGATCTAGAGTTCTTGAGCTATTTTCCTGCTAAGGACTTTACTGTGTGTTTGTCCTATATATACCATATTCAGTCAAACAAATCCTTGTAAATAAGAACATTACAGATCAATGATTTTGTATGACATTCTGATGTTAAATTCTCATCCACATATTGAGCAGAAGAACATGGGTTTCAGTACACTACTCAAATGTCATTAGGTTCTTTGGAGAAAACAAAAGGTAAGCATCACTTGAAACTTGACAGGAAAAAAGAAGAAGAAGATGTCTACCTTCAGTAGAATGCTTTGATTAACATAGTGTTAGAGTAATATAACGTTAATCGCAGCGAAACTCTAACTATTTTTCAATTGATCAAAGAAATGCTCCTAAATATAAAATGAAATACTGAAAAAAATGCAGTGTTTTTAAGGTGGGGTAAGGCAGTCTACCCTGCCTAGAGCACCGCCTTGCCTAAGGCGCACAATATTTGCTTTTGAGGACCATAAAACTTACTTATGTAGTTAATCTAGGGTTCATTGAACCAGAATTCACATATTTCACACACAAAAATGATTCAGTATGAGCAATATAACTATGTTCAAACTGGGTGGCATTTTGAGTTAAATTTCTGTTCCAATTTCAAGTTCGAATAAATGTTGGTTCTAGGGTGTCTTAATTGTTTTTCTTTTTTCTTTTTTATTTCCTGATTGCCAATGGTCATCATGGACTCTGCTGCTGCAATGCCAATGGCAATTGCAATGCGCTGTTGTTGACACAAATCTCCTCTTTTTTCTCATTTCATCCCATCTTTCATCAGGTAGGTACCAAAATTAACAAACCAAACTTGTGATTACTGAAGGAATCGTGATTTTTCATCTTCATCTTCTGATATATAAAAAAAAAAGGAGACTTGTTCTCAATTTCTAGCTAGATTGTTCCAATCTATATATCAAGTCATTTTTTCTCCCGATGAAGATGAACAATATAGTATATTAATTGTAGTATTTAATTGACACATACGAAGACCGGAAAAACAGTTACAAACTTATCATCACATTGTGCGTAACAATTCAAATTTACAACATGAAGCAATGGCGAACAACACCAGCACCATAAATAATAATTCTTAAGTTTAGTTTAGTCATACTGTCAAATTTCTTCAGTTTCTACTATATCGAGTTTTCTAATCTTGGCATTTGTTGATCATCTTTAAAATGTGCCCAAACCACCGCAACCCAATGACATTCACATCATTAAATGGTTCAATGAATGGACACCCGATTGTCGTTGTCCCATTCAATACACATCAACACGGAAATGAATGAACACCAACGACCAAGTGTCGATCCAGGTGTCCCAAAACACGTCATCCTAGTATTTTCCAATGAAATGAAAAAAAGGGGGGGCCAAAAACTGATCAAGCAAGAGAAGAAGCACTCATTGAGGCATTTATTCAAACACCTGAACTGCAAAGTAAAACAAGCAAACTCCCAACACAATTACACGACCAGATTTCCACCAAAAAGGGTAAATCAAATCCACCCATTTCATCAAACCCCCATTTCAATTGAGTTCAACCAAACAGTAAAATTCTTCATGTTTACTTCAATTCAACTATGAATCACTAACTCACTCACAAGGGAAGCATACATTACAAACAACAGATTGATCGATAGCGCGTAATAAGACTGAATTCGAATCAAAGCGAAGCGAAGCAATGCAAACCCTAAATCGCCCAATAGAGAGAATGAGAAGTCGTAGTACCGTTCGTTGTGCGCGGTGAAGCAGAGCTGATGCTTGAACAAATTCCTGGTCGAAGTGACGCGACCAAGCCCTGCATGTTCTCAAATAACAACACAACGCACAACGCACAACGCACAACGCACAACGCACAACGCACAACAAGCCTATGAAGACCGTGTTATGAGCCTCGAGATTTGTGTCCGTAGAATCACATGGACAACCTACGGTTTCGTTCATTTGTGCTAAGGAATCTCATATAAAATGCATGTAATATTGGTTTGTTATTAAAAAAATTGAGATGATTATAGCGTGGTCCAATTTTTATTAGTTTTTTTTCGTAATTTATTAATAATTTTTATTCTTTGAAGATTAGAGTTGTTTTTCAATTGTATATTTTTTTAACCAATCAATTTATGACAGCTCCATACCCTTAAACTTATTTTTTGCTCCTCCTTGTGATTTAGAGATCTTGAATCATCGTTGATTTTCTCTTTTGATTGACGGTAGTTCTAATCTCATCTTTTTGTGTTTCATTTATACAATAAACTGCAAATTTGTGAAGATTGATCCATTCTTGGTTAGGAACATCTCTCAATGATGCTATAATCATCTATACATTTTTTTTTTAAAGCAAGCAAATATCTCATGCATTTTGTGATAGATACCTCAAGCATTTTGAATAACTTAACCTTGCTCTAAAAATTATCCTACCGTAATTTTCAAAAAAAAAATAAAAATTTCTATTTTACTTTAAAAAAATAAAAAAAAAAAAAAAGGTCAAAACAAACAGATCTAACAACACTGCAATGAGATACACAGATCGCAACTGGTACACAAATCTCACCGCAAATCGAACAGTCATTAAGTCGCCGTCGTCGTAAATAGTCACACATTCCACCGTTCCCCCCCCCCCCCCCCCCCCCAACCAACAAATAAATTCCAACTTGCGCGCCACCGGTAACAGATAAAACGTCATTAATTGTCTATCCTACTTTCAACGCATATCACCACACATTCATCTCAGTCCGTCGGATCACAAGTCACAACCCGTCAAATCACATCTCGATATTCATCCAGCGCAGTTCTATCCTCTTCGTCCACACTTGCGTCACACCCAAACCGCCTTCTAGGGCTCAGTCGTCCCTCACTTTCACTCACTCAATAACAACATCAAGACAAAATCCACTCCCCAAAGCCCTCAAAACCCTCAAAACCATAAAATCTCGATATCTTTGAACATGTTCCGGTCGATCCTCCTCGAAATCTGCTCAATTTTGATGCTTTCGGTCATCAACGGAGCAGAATCGAAGTTCTGCAACAGAGGCTGCGACCTCGCGCTCGCCTCGTATACCTTCTCGAGATTCTCGAACCTCAGCTACGTCGCCGATCTGATGACACAACGCCCCAATCGATCCTCCTCTACAACCCCCAAATCCCAAACGTCGACTACGTGGTCACCGGCGATCGAGCCAACGTTCCCTTCAAGTGCGACTGCATAGACGACGGTGACTTTCTAGGGCACGTTTTCGAGTACAATGCGCGATCGGGGGACACTTACGAGGCGGTCGCGGCGGGGGCTTTCGCGAACCTGACCACGCCCCAGTGGCTGAGGAGGTTCAATGACTGGGAGAGGGTCCCTGGCGATGGGGGAGGTTGAATGTGGTCGTGAATTGCTCTTGTGGGGATGCTAGGGTTTCGAGGGAGTACGGGTTGTTCGTGACGTATCCGTTGGCGCGCGGCGAGGCGGCGGAGGCCGTGGCCACGGGGGCTGGGGTTGGGGTTGATCTGGTGAAGAGGTTTAATGCTGGTGTGGATTTTGGGAGGGGGAGTGGGATTGTGTTTCTTCCTGGGAAAGGTTGGTGGTTTTTCTTTCTTCTTTTTCAAATTTCAAATTTTGAAAATGCGTGTATCTTCGCTAGTACTGATATCATCCTATCGACTCTGAGTTGGTAATGTGAAACTATAATTTGGTCTACACGTCTTCAATTAGTTGACAATAAAGTTATTTAGTCTAACATAGAGGGAAATGTTAATGTGTCCCAAGTCGGACGGGCATCCCATTGGATGCGCCTTATGCGCGTATTTTGAGGCGCGTCAACCGCGCTCATCGATCGCGTGTTTGATCTGGATGTACAAAGTGCGTGCAATCTAGCATTTTCTTAACATTAACTATTGAAGAGTCTTCTAGTGGCAAAGGAAAAAAGGAAAGTGCTTTTGTAATCGAGGAACTTAATATGGGACTGAGAAAGATACGCGCATGTTGAACTACATGTGATGTGTCTCGGCATGCATACATGTTGAAATGAACGACGCGTAGATTAGTAGGTGTGTGTCTTTCATGAGTTAAGTTTTTGAATTACAGATAGTAGCATGGTCAGAGAAAAAAATAAAATAAAATCTTTCAAGCCTATAGGTTTGATTGATTTTTGGGTTTGGTTTGGAAGTTTTTGTCTTCAAGTTTCAATTTTGATGGAAAATAGTCACCAAATTAACAATGGAGTTGTTTGGTTTAAAATTAAAGAACGTAGAATCTTAAATGGCCAATAAAGAAACCCCTTTGGAGCTTATAGGAGATCAAATTGTATTTTTGATTTTCTGTTGGTTTGATTGATTTGTGTGTGTTTGGTTTTGAGATTTATGAGTTCGAGTTTCAATCTTGGTGGGAAAAAAAGGGCACTAAATGGTTGATGATGGAGTTGTTTGGTCTAATAGGATTAAAGAGTTGTATGATGATGAAGGGACACTCCCTTATAAGGTCTTGTAAGATAAATTGATCTTAAGTAGGCGGAGGCTGAAAAATAAATCAAATATTATCCACTAAAAAAGTACGCTTTTAGATAATGTATTTTTTCTTTTTGTTTTGGTTTCTTACGTAGTAGTCCGACATCAATTATGTTAATTAATCCATACTTGAGCATTGTAGAGTCTTATATTGGGGCGACGAAAATAGAGTTAATGGAAATCAAGTTCTTTGCCACTTAAGCCACCGATGTTGGTGATAATATGTGTTTAATACCTCATTAACAAATTGATTTGGAGTGAAATGTTGGACTCTTTGAATGACACCAATTCCTTGCAAGACCTTTTTGGCCTGATCTGATGTGGTCAAAACTTGTCCAGTCTCTAGAAGATGCCACGTGGAACCGAAAAGAGGCGGCAACGCTACCAGAAAAGATCTTTTCCGATTCAATACTACAGAGCGCGCACACTAAATGGCATCCCCATCCCTTGAACGACCACGATAACCCGCTGCATACCATCCAACGGCCCAGATCATCACAAAGCCACAGCGTCATCTCTCCCACAATTCTTACAGTCAAAATGACGTTACAGTTGAGGTATTTGACTTTTCAAACGCACTTGCATAGCGTCCCTCGCTTCCGCATCGATTAGCTTTCTCACGAAAATCGACGCACATCCAAAGGACACGGCCAAGTGTGTGTCAAACTTTGTATCAAAATCAAACCACATTAATAAAAAATGGCGCCAAGTCAAACAACAGCTGCCCCAGTTGACTCCAAATTCCCCCAAAAACCTTTCTAGGGTTTACTCTCCAAATGAACCAAACCCCCAAAATCCTCTTCAATTCCTCTCCGTCTCAACCCCCAATCGATCCAAAATGGTGTCTTTGAAGGTCCAAACCTAAAATTCCATTCAATTTTAGGGTTTTGTTTGGTTTCATTGATGATGATGATGATGATCAATCAATCAGAGTCCCAGTGCAGCAGGGGCTGCAATCTAGCCCTAGCTTCATACAATCTCTGGCGAGGATCCAACCTCTCATTAATCTCCGAGATCACACAAACCCCAATCCCAACAATCCTCAATTACAACCCCCAAATCCAAAACCAAGACACAATCATCGCTGACACAAGGCTACTCATCCCCTTTTCATGTGATTGCATCAATGGGGACTTTTTAGGGCATGTGTTTGAGTACTCGGTTCAATCCGGCGACACCTACAGCCGGATCGCAGCGCGGTACTATGCGAATTTGACGACGGTGGCGTTGCTGCAGAGGTTTAATGGGTATCCGGAGAACCGGATTCCGGATAGGGCGAGGGTGAATGTGACTGTGAGTTGTTATTGCGGGGATGGCGCGGTGTCGAAGGAGTATGGGTTGTTTGTTACGTATCCGTTGAGAAGCGGGGAGAGTTTGGCTTCGGTGGCGAATGCGGCCGGGGTTTCGAGTGGGGTGTTGAGGGAGTATAATCGGAATGTGAATTTCAATGGCGGGAGTGGAGTGGTGTTTGTTCCCGGGAAAGGTGATGGCTTTTTTCTTTTTGGTTGTTGGTTTAGTCCATTTTTTCGATGTGATGTAGATTTGAATTTCATGCTTGGACACTTGCAAATACGGCTTGCAAATGCCCCCACTAGAAAACTTGTCTCAATAGAAACTTAAGAAATTCGACGAGATATGGGTAGGCTGAAGACTGAAGTTAACTTTGGGATGCATTAATTAAGAGGGATTTGAATGGTTTGGAAAGCTCACCGTCAAATGCACTAAATCGAGCACAAGTTTAATCCATGTAGCCGACCCCAATTAATTTGGGACTAAGGTTATGTTGTTGTTGTTGGAATGGATTGCTTGTTTGCGCAAAATCGTTTGGTGAATTTATATAGATGCTTGGGAAAGAACTCGATTGGTTTTAGGTATGGGCTATTTAAAATTTTTGGAATATGGTAGGTGTGACGCTGTTGATATACAGAAAGGATTTGTGAGAAGAACGATTGTTTGCGGAATGAATAGTTGATGAAGTTAGTTGGATCAAACAAAGTAATGAAACCACTCTTATGGTGTTGAAATGCATTGGTTAGTTTCATTTAATCTTTACTTTCTTTGTCTCATTAAATGAAATCGTAGAAAGTTATTCACTATCAGAACTAGTGGTGTGGCCTTTCATGTTTTGTTTCTCCAAATATTGGAAGTAGAGCCTGGGGTTTTATTGTTAGATTATATCAGTTTTGTGGTTCTTGGTGAAATAGTTCAAAGTAGGTTTCTAAGTACACGGAAAAATTGCATTTTTAGTTTATTCATTTCTTACGATACAGCTTTCAAAGTTGCATAGGGTGCCATAGTGTTGGATGACTAATCTATTATTTTATTTAATGCTTCTTGAGTACAAATTGAGATCTATTTTTCTAAATCGTACTCTGTGGCTTGCAGATCAATCGGGAAGGTTTCCACCTCTGGAGTCAAGGTAAGTGGATGCGTTTATGTATTTGAGTCGAACTTCATTTCTTTTCTCCAACAACGACAACCGCACCCTTTTTTTTCCTTCTTTTCCTGATGGCTCCAATTGTCTTAAATTAATTTGACTTGAAATTTTTTCATCCTTTTTTGCAGCAAAAGCGGTATGACCTTCAACTTCTTGGAATCTGCTGATACTTAAGTTTTGTTGCTTCCAAATGCTAATGCGAAATTTTATGCGTATGTTGTTTGCTGAATTTCAGCCGGAATCTCAGCTGGGGTTATTGCTGGCATTGTTGTTGGTGTAATAGCTGCCGCTTCTCTATTTATTGGAGTTTTCATTTATAGAAGGCGTTCTAGAAGGATGAAAAGGGAGGCGTCTCTGCTTCCTTCAGTAAATGATGATTATTCTTTGAAACAAGGAGGTGATTATTCTTTTGGGTCATTACTGCCTCATTAAGCCAAATGGTTTTAATCCACCATTCACTTCCATTTTTAGTCCACCAATTGGTAGTTCTTCTTCAAGTCATGAGCATAGCAGCGACTTGTGCATTAACAGGACACCCAAGGTTATCAAAAAAAGAAGAAATATCTCGGTCAATTCCATTCATACCATATCATCTGCACCTTTCTATCACATCTTTACTGCAAAACTCTCCAATTGTGCATTTCTTACTTCCAGAAAATATTTTAACTGATTCTCCAGTTTATCAGATTTTTCCTATGGTTGCAACAAGTTGGAGTAAAAATGGTTTGAAGCAATTTTTGGCTTAATTTTTTGTTCAGTTTCCTCGAGTCTTCTTAATTTTTTTGTTGGTAAGATCAATAGATAAAAATTATCTTCATGTAGTATTTTGTGGTCGTCAACTTGTGATTTTTACTTCTACATTTTTGTTTTATTTAATTTCATGAGATTGATTGGGTTGATATTTGAGTTTCTTCACTAGTAGGAATTAATTGATGCAGGAAGTCAGTTGTTTTAAAAATGTGTCATAGAACTGCTGTGCTGTTGTTTATTGTGAAATATTCTTTCTTTTTCAAAATACATTTTGATTGTTATCTTAATATAATCATTCTATGGTGTGTAGTAGTTAATCATTCCCCTGATTGATTTCCTACATTTTGGATTAAACTACAGGTAGTGCTTCAAACAAAACAACAGAATCTGTTAGTCTAGTTGGTGCCCCATCCTCAGGGATCGCAGGTATCAGTGTGGACAAATCGGTTGTCTTCTCCTATGAAGAGCTAGCTAGAGCTACAGATGACTTCAACTTGGCTAATAAAATTGGTCAAGGTGGCTTTGGATCCGTTTATTATGCAGAGCTAAGAGGCGAGGTCTGCATCATGAAATCATTTATTTTCATTCTTCTTTTCATGCATGACAGTCAGTCAGTTGTGTTATATTTCTATCTCTATCCAACTTTCAGATAGTGATCAATCAAGCAAACTTCAATGACTAATGTAGATTTAGTTTTCCTTCTTTGGAGTAAGGTCGAACTTGTAGTGAAACCAATAATGTATTGTTACAGCTTACAGACTATGCATTCCGTTATTTGATTTGCAACTTCTGCTTTTCGTGCTTGTTTTTCGTGTGCTGTATTTTGAGCTTCCTTTTCCCACATTTTTGTGTGGAATATTAATTGATCCTTTAATACATGCTTTCTGCACATCCTTTTCTCAATAGATTATCCTAACATATCCGCTGCTTTTTTTTGTCAAAAATATATCTTGCTGCATTACTTCCCTCGTCCTGTCCTGTCATCTTTATAATGGAGCTCTTCATTTAGTGATGGATTTGGTTTATTTAAACTTGATCTCTTTTTATTAATTTGCTCTTAATGCAGAAAGCTGCTATAAAGAAGATGGACATGGAAGCGACAAAAGAATTTCTTGCAGAATTGAAGGTTCTTACGAATGTTCATCATTTGAATCTGGTATTCTACTTTCTTCATGGCAGATTAGACTTTGGTCATTCTGATCAGATTTTTTTTTTTTTTTTTTTTTGCCTTATAAAAATCAATTTACTTTTATTGGGGTAATTGATTCTTGAGGTAGGGGCAGAACAAAGTTAACATGAGATGCATTAATTAGAAGGGATTTGAATGGTTTGAAAAGTTCACCATCAATTGCACTTAATCGAGCACAATGAAAAAGTTTGATCCATGTAGCCGACCCCAGTTAATTTGGGACTGAGGCTATGTTGTTGTTGTTGTTGTTGTTTTTGCCTTATAAAAATAAAACTTCCTGGAGGAGTTTTCTTCTGATGATAGTAAACTACAACAAATGGAAGAAATACAAATTATGAGTTTTGTTGAATGCGAAAGAAATATGTATTAACAATTGTCATTGGCCCCTCCACAGCTGCGTTTGAATTTAGTGACAATCTGGTATCCTATTAGAACTTTGGTGTGTATATTCAGTAGCCTGTTGCTCCGATAAGAAGCTTATGATTGTCTTTTATGAAAATGAACATGTCGAAGAAAAGCCATTACAACGTATAGAATGCATTTCATAGTCAGATATCACATTGGTTTTTCCCTTGGAGGAAATCGTCTCTTTCCCAGTTCAATAATGACCTGTCTTTGTTTGAAGTGATTTTTTTCTACGTCCTCCACAGCAGCAACAAATCCTTAATCCCAAATTAGTTGAGGTCGGCCACTTGCATCAAACTCTTCCACTTTGCTACTTTCTCCCATCCTCTATTTTAGAACTATGAGAACCTCAAAATTCAGATAACAGATTTTGATTGAGTGTATCTGTATAATATTTCTTTTTAAATGATGCTCAGGCATCTCCATAAAGGATTTCCATTGCATAGGCTATACACGAACTAGCCCTTAAAGACACCAATCGACTTGTTAGAAAATGTTAGATCATTTAGCTGTAAATTGTGCTCTTTTCACTATTGAATGATGCCTTTGAATCCCGTTATTCTTCCAAATGGTTCTCAAGTCCTTTTTTCTTCCAGTTTCATAGTTACATGTGAATTTACACGTCAAATCTCCGATGCAGGTCCGGTTGATTGGTTATTGTGTTGAAGGCTCTTTATTCCTAGTTTATGAATACATCGAGAATGGCAACTTAAGCCAACACTTGCGTGGCACTGGTAAGAATGTTCACCTGTTTGTCAGTAAAACTCTTCTTTACTAGTGACACAGTTAACAAAATGGATCAAGCTACCTCTTCTTCTTTTTTTCAGGAAGGGAGCCTCTATCTTGGTCCACTAGGATGCAAATTGCTCTTGATTCAGCGAGAGGCCTTGAATACATCCATGAGCACACCGTTCCTGTTTATATCCATCGTGATATCAAATCAGCGAACATTTTGATTGATAAAAACTATCATGGAAAGGTCATGAAAATTCTTTACCCAACTGGAAAATAATGCCGAATCCAGTTCTCCTTCTTATCTTGGTAAAATAAATGTGCTGTAGGTTGCTGATTTTGGATTGAGCAAACTGACTGCAGTTGGAAGTGTATCATCACAAACTCGTCTTGTGGGTACCTTTGGTTACATGCCCCCAGAGTAAGAGTACTTCTGTTGCTTTTGTCATTTAATCTATAATCATATAATGTTCTTTTTCGTCGGCAAAGTGCATTTAGACATACCTTAACTTTTAGCAGTAGATGTCATTGCTTTGAATAAGTTAAAATGGATTTCAAGATCCGCTTGCTGTGGTCCAAGGCATCTATGTAGAGTGTGAACAACTTATAAACATAACTTAATTATTGGGGGATGTCAAAACATTTTTCATGCGACCCTCGTAAAGAATTTTGTTATTATTTTCTTCATGGAGCATATATAGCAATCTAGGTTTGCTAATAAAAACTGTTTGCACACAACCCTTTTTTACCTGTTTCACATTTCCCATGGATGTCAGGACCACTGTTTCCCAATCAGAGAGTGAATTGGTGCCCCATAAATATATTTCCTTCATAAGTGATTTTTTGTGGGTAAAATTCACAAGCAAATGTCGCCGTTTATATAAGAGACGAGATCATGAAGGATCCTCTTATAATTCATAAATGAAACTAGTAGATGCAAGAGCAATAAAAAAAAAAAAAAACTTAATCGGTCCATCCCATCTTTTGTTCTTCTTTTCTTACTTTTTTGTTTCTAACTTTAGGAGTTATGGTATCTAACTAGCCAGTACGCATCCTGCTGTTTGTGCGTAGGTATGCGCAATATGGAGACGTTTCACCCAAGATCGATGTCTATGCTTTCGGCGTTGTTCTTTATGAACTTATTTCTGCAAAGGAAGCAATTGTAAAGACGAACGAAGCCATCGCTGAATCAAGAGGACTCGTAGCAATGGTTCTCTCTCTCTTGCCAATACTCATTTATGAAATGGTATTTCAATTGACTTTATTGATTGTTAATTGAACTCCAAATTTATGCAGTTCGATACTGTCCTCAGTCAGCCTGCCTTAAAAGACGAACTCAGCAGATTAATCGACCAGAGGCTTGGAGACAATTACCAATTCGAGTCGGTTCTAAAGGTGAAAAACTGTCCCATGGAACATGTTTAGACGCTTTTCGTAATCCTATTGATTCTAAATGTCTTGCCTTCTGTCTTCACAGATGGCCCAGCTTGCCAGAGCTTGTACACATGAGAATCCCCAACTAAGACCTCCAATGAGGTCCATCGTCGTCGCACTAATGACACTCTCATCCGCAACCGAGGATTGGGACATCGGCTCATTTTATGAAAATCAAGCCATGTTGAATCTAATGTCGGGAAGGTAGTGAATCGATTCATCTTCATCCCCTTCGGATACAAGATCCACGTAAATAATCACAAGTGCAGCAACTGATCATTTGTAAATAAAGCAAGCCGGCCCATCTGATGTTGAAATGCATTCTCATCTGGTGCACTTGAAGGAGGAGGAGGAATGGAGCATTTGTTGTATGTTATTAGACCAATTCGATTCATCGCAACCGGTCAAATAAGGTTTTTTCGCCTCAGCTGCTGCTTTTTTTCTTATTTTTTGTCTTCAAGATGAATTGGAATACCCTCTATGTCTTCACCTTGGTCTTGAAAGTTACAGACTTGTATTCTATCTCAAAAACTTGCAGAACTTGTATTCTCTGTGTTGCCATTTATGGACTGTTAGCTGTTTAGTTAATAATCACATCTTTATAATCTGGTTACTGTAATTGTGTTAACTTTACAAGATACCACAATTAAAATAACAAACTTGATCATTGGTGATTATTTTTAATCCCTATATATATATACAATACAATATTGTTAAGAAAGATGAGGAAAGGACCGTTATACCTTTGAGAGGGAAAATCTGTTATTCAAGAAAGCTCAAAGACTATATAAGTTGTTAACTGTCATTTTGGCTTAACCGTAAACAAACTGTGTTCTTTGACTTCATTTCTCAGACTCTTCTCTAGGTTTGTTCTGCAACGCCATTCGTGAATCAGTCGCTCGCTTGGTTCAGTCGGCGCTTCCATTGATCTGCAATGTACGTCTTCATTTCTTCAATTATTGTTTTTCGTTATTTGAGTTTAATTTGACTGCGAATAAAACGGTTGCTTCTTCTTGTTTTTCTTGGTTTTTCCATTTCCGAGCAAGTTAAATTTCTAGCTTCTTTAGAGAGGATCAATGGGGTTTCTTCAATTTCTTCTTTACGTTTGTTGTTTAAAAAAATGCTTTTTGATTCAGTTGTTGTCACAACACATATATACTCGTTAGGCTTTCAGTTTTTTATTTACTTTAGAGTGCTGCGCTACTACTTATATTAGTGTTATTATTGCATCGCATGACGTTATTTTTATGATTTTGTGTAAAAATATCGTCAAAATAATATTTCTCTATGCATAAAAGACGAATATATATGTCTTCACCACAAAAAAAATACGTGACGTGTATATTTTTTATGCATCGATATTTTTGCACTGCAAATTTACAATGTCACAATAGTATTTTTATGGTACTTAAGTAGTAGGTTTTGCATGAATCCGTTTAATGCCACGACAAAATCAACTAGTTTTAACCATCTAACATTGGTAAGTCCACTCCGACAGCTAAAGTTCATACATATTTTAAAAGCAGAAACTCAAACTCACTTGCTCTTACCGACAGATCTTGAAACATTAATTGGTCACATTATCTGAACATCTCTCAAGCCATGAAAATTATATGCAGTCAAAAGTAAGGTAGTTGGGAGAGAGATCTAATCACGTTGACATCTAAACTTAATTAATTGATTCTTCACTTTTGAATTTCCAACCACTTGAATAGTGATGAAGATGCACTATGTATACTTGTTCACTTGGCACAAATACTTAAAAGATGGAAGATATAATTTAACATTCTATGAGACGTATATTTGCTGCACGATGATGTAGATTTGATTGAGACGTATGAACTCCATAAATTTTAAGGGAATTTATATCATAGTGTAGCAAATGTATGTAACAAAAGGATGCCAAAAAATAATTTTCTTTAAAAGACACTATATAACAAAAGAAATGAAAAGGAGGCCAAGTGGCCAACCCCTACATGGGATCCACTTAGCACATGTGACGTTCATCTCCTATTAATTTTATGCAATAATGCTACATTATGTGACAATACATTTCTTTTCTTTATTTCTAATCTCATCATTAAGAGAAGATATATAATTTGGATCAATAAACTGAAATGCAAAAGCTTTCCTTCAATATATTTAAAAACCTGAAGACTTGCAGCTAGAGGCTGCTTTTGTGGTCTTACGTTCCTCAAGTAGAAAATTAGTCGAAGCTATGCCTCGGATATATACTCAGACAATAATAATAATATATAATAACAAATTTTCTGAAAAATATTAAAAAAGTAAAAATTAATCCAAATAAGGTTCGACGCTCGTAGAGGTATCAATTTCGAAGCTCACGAATAGAGCCACTCTCTCTAAAAATTTTTTACTCTTTAACGAAATGACCTGACTAGATAATGAATTAGTCTATGTCTATTGAACTTCCAAATACTTAAAATGTACAAACCAAATACTTAAAACAGTGTAATCCTAAACCTCAATTTTAAAAGTTTGATAAGACAAACCTTTTCTTTTTTCTTTTCTTTTTTTTTCTTAAAGTAAGATAAGATTTTCATAATGACCAAATTATTACCATATCCTTGAAAACCAAACTTTCAAAAATTTCAATTAATTCGATCTTATCAAATTAATTAAATTGTAATTAATCTCCAAAGTTACAATCACATGTAATCTCATATCTTTCAACTGATCCACATATAAATAATGTATCTGATTCGGCGGATTGCCTCAACGGTAAAAACTAAAAACGAAGGTGAAATTGTATGAGTTTATGAGCGCACGACCTTAGTTTGATTATCCAGTGTGGTCAGATCGCTCGGTCTACTGAGATACGTCTGAGTCGATTATGTTTGAGCCTCGTGAGAATAGTCAAGCTCGCACGGACACCTCAACGACAACAACATAGCCTCAGTCCCATATTAACTGGGGTCGACTGCATGAATCAAACTTATCCATTGTGCTCGATTAAGTGCAAGCTCGCGCGGACACCTACGGATATTAAAAATAAATAAATAAAAATAAATAATGCATCCAAGTCCCCGAGACATACGGCCCAATTTTTCATTGTTCAAGTGGACCCAGAAGTACCTCTGTAAAGCGACACACGACCAGTCAGCTTTTCTCTCTTTTATTAAAAACAAAAGGGCCCACACTATTTTTCACGAACACTACACGTGTCACCACATAAATCAGTGGCGTTAGGTACTTATCTGCTCTAAGGTGCACGGAATCAGTAGGCCCCACATTTTAAAAGAAAATCAGCCGTTGCTGCCATGTGCATGCAATTAAGCACGTATAATAATTGTTACAATCTGAACATTCATTCACACACAAATCCCATTTTGACATTGTTGAGATTCTTGTTGGATTGAAGAAACTTTAGAGCTTTGTGTTCATATCAGGCAAGACCTTCAAACACTCTCTTGGCAGTGTTGGCTTTGATCAGATGATCAACTAGAGATTGTAAGTTCAGTTTATTTGTACATCTTTAATTTTAATGGGTTTAGTTTTTTTTTTTTTTTTTTTTTTTTTTTTTTTTTTTTGGGTGGAAACATTTTAAAAATTATTACTTGTTTTAATCTGTTAATGCATGTTTTTTTTTTTTCTACTAGCAAGTTCATGTTGAATTTCCAAGTTGTGAATAGTTGAAATGGAGTGATATGAGGGGTTTGATTATGAGGCCACACATACATTCTATGAACAAATGATGAAAATTTTGGCTTAAGTTGCTAAAACAATTGAAAATATGCAAATTTTGAGATGTACTAAGATTCTGGTCTTGTGAGGATTTTGGGATAGTAGTAGAGCCTGAAATGGCTCATGTTAGAGAAGATTTGGCTCATAATGTTTTAGAGTCTGCTTTTATGATGATGAAGCTTTGATGATATCGAAAAGTTTGATCCATGTAGCCGACTCCAGTTAATTTGGGACTAAGGTTATGTTGTTGTTGTTGTTTTATGATGATGAAGCTTTGATGATATCAAAACAGTTCTAGTTCAAGTTTTCTGATTTTGAGTTATAGTTTAAGGTCCACTATTTGGGCAATGCAAGAATAGAAGATAAGGGAAAACCCTTTTTTTGTTAGGATAGTCTCGCGCCGATTGAGTATGATTTGATTGTTTGTGATATCAATTGTGAAAACCCCCCTTTTTAGTAAGACAGTTTTCGGCGATGATTTAGGCCCATGAACTTTACCAAGTTGGAAGTTGCGGATACATTTGCATATCCTTGGTTGATTAATTGATTATCATTTACATTTATCTTATGTGTCATAATTTTTTCTAGCACAATTTTTCTACTTATTGTGTGCTTAGATTTTGGGGATTTTATTCATTTACAGGGAATTGGGTAGCTGTTTTTTACCGAGAGGCGAAAAATGGCTACACTTGAAGATATAGGGATGGCAGCAGCTATCAATATCCTGAGTGCATTTGCTTTCTTTTTAGCATTTTCAGTGTTGCGTGTGCAACCTATCAATGACAGAGTTTATTTTCCCAAATGGTATCTCAAGGGTCTTAGATGTAGTCCATTCAGTTCCGGCGCATTCGTGGGCAGGTTCCTCAATCTGGACTACAGATCGTATTTGAGGTTTCTTGGCTGGATGCCGGCTGCCCTGAGAATGCCTGAACCGGAGCTTGTTGAACATGCTGGCCTGGACTCCGTTGTGTATTTACGGATATATTTGCTCGGGTAATTGATTCATTTCTTACTTAAACTTTTTACAGTATGTTGCCTCAGTTTATCTGGATATCCTGTGAAAGATATGTTGGTTAACTCGTAAACTAGAAAGTAATTATGAGAACGCCATAACGAGTAAGTGATGCAAATCAATCATTAATTATGTAAAAAGTTTTGAACTTATAAGAATGCCATAGCGAGTCAAATACTCAAATTCAAGATGATCGGCGAATGATTAGACTGGCAAAACAGTAAAAATAAAAATAAATCTGCAAACTTATGAGGAGCAATCCCCTATGTTCAATTTGCTATGAAAATTTGGATTGCAAACTCATAAGTCGAACTGCTCGTATATCCTTCTCTATGAACAATTTTCCAAGCTCGTCTTGATACAAGATACTGATCTCTTTTGCTTTTGCATTTTTATTTCTTGATCTTTTGGAAAAATAATGTTGATTGCATAGATGTATTCTGCCTCCTAGTGTAACATTAATTAATTTTTTTTTTGACAGGATTAAAATATTTGTTCCTATCACTTTCCTTGCTTTCGCAATCCTGGTACCAGTCAATTGGACGAATGGCACACTTGAACATTCAAATGTAATTTTCAATGACATTGATAAACTTTCTATTTCAAATGTTCCAACTGGATCAAAAAGGTGTGTAGTTGCTTATGTTTCAAATCTTTTTTGCTGCATATTTTATGATGTCACGAACTTCTGCTTCTTTACTGTCTTTAGTTTTTTTTTTTTTTTTTTTTTTTTCTCAGCATAACATTTTTAAGTGTACCATTTGAATGCACTTGATCATGCTTTGAAATGTATGACCTGAAATGCTAAGAAATTGCTTGATACATGTAAACTATGCCCTTTTTCTCTGCACTGATTTCATATGTGTGTAGTGTGTTACCTTCTTTCTTCATGCAATTTGTTTCATGAAATGAGAATTTCGCTCTCACAATTCGTTTCTTTCTCTTTCTAAATTTTGGTATAATAAATTTCATTCTTACTTTATGTTAGGCAGGTTTTGGACTCATTTGGTAATAGCCTATGCCATTACATTTTGGACGTGCTATCTTCTACGGAAGGAATATGACATTGTAGCGACAATGAGATTGCATTTTCTAGCAACGGAGCAACGCCGTCCTGATCAGTTTACGGTAAGACCAACGTATTTCTCCCAACTGATATTTTTGAATGAAATAAATGTCGGAACTTTGTTTGCCTTATTGTAAGCTCCACCTCGGTCTGCCGCTAACTCATCTTAATCATCGGGATATGATTCCCTTTATGCATCATTCGTGTTCTATAATCCCTATGAGGCGGAGACTGAAGTTCTTATTCGGTCACCTTGTCCATATATATTTAAGTGAGATTTCGCGGAGGTCTACTTAGTAACATTCAATTGAAATGGAACATCGGAAACAGTTCAGAATTGCCATATTTTCATAATTTTGTTGAGGTTGCAATTTAACATTAAATTTCTCTGTGAATAATTGCATAAGATTCAATCTCTACAGGTCCTTGTCCGAAATGTGCCACCTGATCCCCATGAATCTGTTAGCGAGCACGTGGAACATTTTTTCCTAGTCAACCATCCAGATTACTATCTCACTCATCAGGTTAGATATCCTGTTATTTCTGAGAATCTCAGTACTTCAAAATATTTTATGGAAAATTAGCATGATGATGCGCTATGAGTATCATAACCTTGGATTCTTTTCAAAGTACGATGATTTTACTACAACATGATCATATATATCTATATCCGAGTTTTAAATTCCGGGTTGATGAAAATGGTTTTATGGATACAATGCAGGTTGTATATAATGCCAACAAACTCGCTGAGTTGGTTAAGAAGAAGAAGAAAATGCAAAACTGGCTCGATTACTATGAACTTAAGTATTCTAGAAACCCGTCTAGAAGGCCAACAACGAAGGTATTTACGCTTTGACTCTTTCCTTTGATCATGTTCTTACTGTGTTATTTATATTTATTCAATAAATATGAACATTTTTTTGTTGGTGACTTCCTTGTCTGAACTGCTTTGTTCAAAGATTGGTTTTCTAGGACTAACGGGAGATACGGTGGATTCTATTGCTTTTTACTCGTCCGAAATTGAAAAAGTAACAATACAAGTAAGTATTGATCACTCAGTTTGATGTTTCCAAGCATGTTTACATTCAAACCAAATTATTATATATCTCTACTTGTTTGTTTGAATATAATTATTAGAGAATCAATATGGTTCTCTATAATTTCAAGTGTTTTTCAAACTTTGTTTATCTGCCAATGCATGATTATGTGTGGTAGCAACAATTTGATCTATGGTGATGACTATTGCAGATAAAAGCTGAAGAAGTCAGAATTAAGAAGGACACGAGATCTGTTATGCCGACAGCTTTTGTTTCCTTCAAAACTCGTTGGGCTGCCGCAGTGTGTGCCCAAACTCAACAATTCAGAAATCCAACTTTATGGTTAACCGAGTGGTCTCCAGAGCCTCGAGACATATACTGGGACAACCTAGCAATTCCATTTGTTTCACTCAGTATCAGGAAGCTGGTTGTAGCTGTTGCATTCTTTTTCCTCACTTTCTTTTTCATGATCCCAATAGCGTTTGTACAGTCTTTAGCAAACATCGAAGGAATTGAAAAGCGGTCCCTTTTCTGAGACCTGTCATCGAAGTGTGAGTATGCTGTAGTTTTGGTTTCGGTTTACTCCATTTGATTCCATATAATTAACTTATTGTTCTTAGTTAGCTCGATTTGCATATTTTAGTATTGTATCAATTCTTTGATTGCATAGCAACAAGAATTTTGATATATTTCATTCACCAAAAACAAGTTTTAGCTAGCATTTTAATATAACCATATATTTATACAACGCGCCCTCTTTCTTTAATAAACGATAGCTAATATAACTGTATATTCTTGTTCGCCGAAAAATAAATCGCAAATGCTTAATTAAAATCGTGAGCTCAAAATTTGATTATCTCTAAGCATTTGCGATTTTTTTTGTTGTGTTTGTTGCTTATATGATGTATAAATTACATCTGCAATGGCATTAAAATAGTCTGATTTTTCATGCAGGCACTTCATAAAGTCGTTCATCCAAGGTTTTCTCCCCGGCATTGCCTTAAAGATGTTTCTAATTTTTCTGCCAACGATATTGATGCTAATGTCCAAATTTGAAGGTTTGATCTCCTTATCAGCACTGGAGAGGACATCTGCTGCTAGATATTATATTTTTTTGCTAGTGAATGTGTTCCTTGGTAGCATAATCACTGGAACTGCATTCCAACAGCTGAATTCTTTTATCCATCAGTCGGCAAGCGAGTATGCTACTTAACCTCCAATTGAGTTTTATTCTTATTTTCACGATTGTTGGCAAATATAATTTACTCCTACCGTTAGTAATGAAAGAGGCATTCGAACAAGTTTTGAGATGTATAGGTGCTTTCCTTACAATTCAGTCATCAAGAATGAGTTAGGCCATAGACTTTATCGCATGTCGGTGCATACAATTTTGTTTTTATCTTATTGTACTAGAACACATTTTATATCTGTTTTTGCATGAGAAATACTGGATTTTTCATTATATGTTGCTTCATAACAACATAATGACTTAAAAAATGTTTTTGTCGGCGCAGCATTCCTAAAACAATTGGTGTATCGATTCCCATGAAAGCAACTTTTTCATAACTTATATCATGGTTGATGGTTGGGCTGGAATTGCTGGAGAAATTGTAAGATTGAGACCATTGATTATCTATCACTTGAAAAACTTTTTCTTGGTGAAGACGGATAAGGATCAGGAAGAGGCCATGGATCCAGGAAGCCTCGGCTTTAACACCTGCGAACCTCGAATTCAACTTTATTTCTTGCTTGGCCTTGTTTACGCTGCGGTGACCCCCATTGTTCTACCATTTATCTTAGCCTTCTTCTGCCTGGCATATGTTGTATTTCGCCATCAGGTATCCTTAACTCTCTTCCCTTTAAGTTTCATACCTTTTTTTTTCTGTATTTACGAGTAATTTGTGTTCCGTATAAGTTTATTTTGCAAGGAAATTTCTGTGATCCTGTCATTGTAACATCATTTAATCTTATAGTTAATTATATCATCGTCAACAGCGAGTAGTTATATAAACGTTTGTATTCTGCAATATATTTGATCTTTCTGTCTAACATAGTTTGCGAAATATGGCTTGGTTTTCTCTCGAAAATTCAGTTTCTTATTGAAGTACTGAAATGATTTTGCAGATCATAAATGTTTATAATCAAGAATATGAGAGTGCAGCGGCGTTCTGGCCAGATGTTCATCGGCGTATTATAACTGCATTAATAATTTCGCAGCTCCTCCTGATGGGATTGCTAAGTACTAAAAAGGCCGAGAAATCGACGCCCATCCTTGTTGCTCTTCCAGTACTCACCTTGTTTTTCCACAAGTACTGCAAAACTCGTTTCGAACCCGCATTTTCTAAATATCCATTACAGGTATGTAGAACATGCATTCTGCATGGTCTTTACATGTTTACATTATGTCTTTTGTGCATAATCACACCGATCTATATCTCGTCTTTGCGACTTTAGGAAGTGATGATGAAGGACACACTCGAACGAACAAGGGAGCCGAACCTCAACCTGAAAGACTACCTTAGAAATGCTTATATACACCCAGTCTTCAAAGGTGGAGAAGATGGTGAAAGCCTAGCAGTAATGGAGGAATGGGAACAGGTGAGCCTGGTGGCAACAAAACGTCAGTCTCGGAAGAACACACCGCAGCACAGCAATTACAGTGGCTCGTCGGCATCCTTACTATTGTCTTAGCCATTTCCTTAACGCGCGATATTCCTAATACAACTTCAACCAGCCATTGACACATTGTATATGTTGCAGTACCTACTGCTGGTTTTAGAGGGCACATGCACAAGAAGAGAAGAATCAAGTTAAGTAGCGCGGTGTTTCGCCTCCTATGTCGAATAGCAGCCTCATTGCGCCGTAAGAGGTCGAAGTAGTTGCAAAATGAATGTAAGTCTTGCAGAGCAGGGTAGAAGCAGAGATTGCATTGATCATCTGGATTCTAGAATGTTTATGAAGAATTGGTTATAGAAGGATTGATCTTCTGCATTTATAAAATTCAAAGTTACAGACTAACAACATTTTTCGACATGACTAAGTATTCATCTCTTCTTCTTGTCAAAACAATGTTTTTTTATAATCACATACCAGTATAAGTAGAGCATGTTCATTTTTTATAAGATTTGTACAACTAGAAACTCTTTTCTTCATGTCTGCAAAGGCGCAATTGAATCGCGTTTCGCCCGCCACCCGCCGCGACAAATTCATTCAATGTTGAAACAGAAGAAGATACACAAGCAGATCTTAATAAAATGCCTGTTCAATCAGTAAATGTATTCTGAAACACAGAATCTACTGGTTCGTCGAAGCTAGCAGGGAATATACACTCAGAAGGGGAAAAATGAATTAATTGTCCAAGATTGGTGCTATTAACATTACAATTAATTAAAATGAAAAACCAAAAATCGACATCAGCCATGGTGTCAACCGAGTCATCTCACGACAACTGGGACTCGAACCTCTTCAATAACCAATGAAATAATACTTGTTTCCGTCTTCCGCCAGGCTTTTGATTCACATTTCTTCGCATTCCTTGCTCGAACATTTAGGCAACCATCGCGTCAACCCAAACTAGGCCACAAGGAACTGAGTCTGGCTGCAAGCTTTGCAGACTTGTAATCCTCTCTAAGTTGAATGAACCTGAATTTCCAATCCGATACAATAAGGTTTATCGCAGATTTGCATGAATGGATTATTTAATATACAGGAATAAAAATATTATTCATGAATATATAAATACCTTTGTGCATCTTTTCGAATGCTTGGAGTTCCCTCGAACAAAGTTGAGAGACTTTCTGGTGCAACAATGAAGACATTGGCCATGCTGCAAAGATGAGATGGAAAAAGTTGGAAGTCGATCGACTTTAATAAGCATCCAAAGAAAAGATAAAAAGGACAGTCCAACACTTACATGCCCAACAATTCAAATTTCTCATCGACAGAGGGAGCATTGAAGCTGCGAACAAACTCCCCGTACTCAGTTATGTCTCTCTTTAGCCGCAGGCCGCCGCTGCAGAACAGAATCACAGACGTAAATAAATCAGGCAAGGAAATGTTGCCTAGAAAATAAAATACAAGAAATTTCGATTGACCATAGTTTTTTATGACAATCATGAAAAGCTGCTCATACTGATTTCTACTTTACAGGTTGTAAACCAGAGGCTCGCAATCTTGCATTGTTGCCTTCAATAACTACATTACTTTTCTTTGCTTTGATCAATTGAAAAGTAACGAATAACAAAGAAGGAAAATACGTGGCTAGAAAGCAAAAATAAAAAGAATGAAAACAACCATCAATCTAAGTATCTAACACAGTTTTTAAGTCTAGAGATTTACCTGGGGTTGAAAGTGAACTTCTGCCAATGATTAAGCAGCCCTTTGTGCAAGCGGTTTCCCTGCAGTCATAAAAGATCATCTCGTAAAGGGGAAACTGAAGTAACTCCATGGCAATAAGTATTGAATAAAAAAGGAAATGAGTATCCACCAAAGATTACAATTATGATCCTAACATGCTATGCAAGTCAATGGCATAAGGACTAGGACCTACACAGGTCATAGAATCTTCTACGCTTTTAGCTTCCAAATGGTTTATCTAAAAAGCTAATTTCTGAAAGAATACTAATTGGCAGAGATGCAACAAAAATTCTCCCAACTTCCCCTAAATAATCACATTTTCTAAAGCACCAATCTCGGAACCAAATGTCAATAAGAATTTACAAAACAATTATCAAAGTCAAGAAAGGGAGACACAATTTGCACATTTCAGAACTCGTTTGTTTTTTTAATGCTATTACATAACTTATAAGAAAAATATCATAGTCAGTATCAGTTTTCGTCACAAGTTGCTTATAAAAAATAAAAATAAACTAAAAATGCAAAACTAGAAATCAATATTAAGAAATAATAATAAAAACTAAAGAATCAATAACAGAAGAAATAATTTTCCAAAGGACCAAACTTCAAAAATAACTTAAGCATATCAAATATAAAAAGAAAAAGAACACAAAATATTATAAATTGCAAGTCATCAATTCAATGTAATGTCAATAGTCATAGGTTGTTTGTCGATACAAAGTGTATATCAAACATAATAAAGATGATAAATGTAAACTAAACCGTTATATTGCATAATCTAACATACTCAAAAATACAAAAACATGATTATGCCTAGACATAACTTGGATCTTCCTGGACTTCAAAAAAACAAAAAAAAAAAAGAAGCTTGGATCTTCCTAACCCTTGGATGAAGCTAAGACACTAATCTATTGTATTGAAATTTACGAAAAAAAAAAAAATAAAAAAATAAAAAAACGTACAATAAGTTAGACTTCCTCAATTAATTCCAAATGTTAAGCGCACAGTCTTAGGTGAAGTCCAACTTTTTACAATTGTTGGCAGATATCAAAGGACACACTGCTTCTGAGATGTAAATAGTTAATTTATTTATAGCTTCGTTGAACCCTTGAATAACAGCTACAGACCATAATTTTTACCTAGCTTAGTATAATAATGCTCTCAATTACAAAAAAGATGTGGTTCCCAATATCAAATCGATTTAAGATGAAGATGACGAATGCCATCATGTGCTACCAAAACTGAGATGGCCTTGAGCAGACTAGAAAACCAAGTAAATAACAATATATTCCTAACAAAGAATGCAAAATTTGCAGTTGCCACTTGGAAAACAGGAATCATTTGCCATTTATTGAATTTCAAAGAAGAAACTTGTTATACCAGTTCAGTCAGAAAGCTTGTTTATTTAGACCCTCAAGCGCAGTGAATGCAATCTCAAGTACCCGTGACAGGTAGGCGACAACCCTGCTCCGAACAAGAGAAAAAAGAAAAGAAAGTTAAAGAAGCCATCCAGTTCAACATTAATAATTTCTACACAAATATGAGAAGTTTATATACCTTGTGCAGGCACTAGTAGGCCGATGATCAAGAGTATTTCCATCATCAGGCGAACGGTAATCTGTTGCCTTCTGTTCAGCAGACAGCAGTCGCTCCACCTGCAAGAAGGTTATACAAATGAATAAAAACAAAAATATCAATGCCATGACGTAAAGCAATACAATGTAGCTGAAATGCACACCTCTTCTGCAGCACCAAATGCAAGTAAAACCAAGGGAAGAAAAAATCGAACTGATTTGGCAAATTCAAACACGAGTTTTGAAAAGTTCATCAACAATTATCAAGTTAATTCCATTTTTCGAAAAAAAAAACACGAAAAACTCAAAAATTCAGAAAAATAATGAAAAATCAGAAATTTCAAAAGAATTAGTCTGAAACTAACAAAAAATTATGTAAACTTTAGTCGTTCATTCAACAGCCAGTTAAAAGCGTGTAAGCTTAAGATTGAGTGAACAGTGCTGCAAATTATGAGTTGAAAATTGCATCAATGGTTCTGAACATAAAATACTTAAGCTTTGTGGTTAAGGATTCAAATCCCAAGACTAGCCAATAAAAAAAGGAATAATGCATAGAAAATTCTTCAACTCAATATCATAGTCATATACTTCAAAACGTCTAAAAAGAGTATTTTTCTACAATATATTATAATATCTATGAACAATTTCAACGTTTAGGTTAAGATTCTCTAGACTTCTCCAAGTTAGAAAAGTTTTACCTTAATTCTAAAAGTCGAATTAAACTTCCAGTTATTAATTTTACACCCTCATTGGTCCATGTAACGAATGATGTTGAATTTTCAGCCCTTGAGTCAAACAAAACCACCATATCCACCCTTTTTGGCCAGTTAGATTTGTAGCTACCCTAGGCACCTAAAAAAGGAATTGAATATTCACTCCCATTCAAATTTTAACTGATTACCACCAAACTCTCTCCTCTATAATTCCACAGGACAACAATTTAATGCCAATAGAGAGTCCAATGAGAAATGAGCTCTGATCTGGTTGAAAAATCTATTAAACATGATGAAGTTTTCTTGACGACAGACCTCGGCCATCACAGTTTCAATACACTGCTGAAGCCCTTGTATGCCGCACCCTCAGCAGTTGACATGGATGTTGCCATCTCTTCACAGGAAGCAGCATGAGCACCATCCACAGGCAAAAGAAGCCGAGAAATAGAGTTCGTAAAATACTGCAGAAAGAATTAATTTTCACATGAGCAACAAAATGTTGGACCAAAATAAGCTTACTGTTCAAATGCTCCTAAAAGCAGCTTACTTGCTGAACTATAGCCACACTGCTAGCACAACGTTGTACGGCCACCATGAAAGATCTAAAACTGCTTTCTCCGGCAGCAGCAGCAGCTTCTGCCTACACGTAATTAGCTACCGTTTTATAAAGAAGCGGCAGTGGCTATGAAATAAAATCTTTTAGTTCCGAAAAGAAGTACCTTAAACTTTAAAAGTCTAGCAAAGCGTGCACATGTAAATACAAATGCTTAAAAATATACACATGGAGAGTTGAGAAATTACAGCGGATGCAGCTGCAGCTGCTACTCTTCTACTGACACTCGTTCCCAGCACAAATCTTTCCCTCAGGGCAGCAGCTTCATTTAGGCTATCTCTGGCCCGTTCAAGCCCTTCTGTTATATACTGGCTGACCTGCATACAAAATAGCATTAGATTAATACAACTGCAGATGATCCTTGGATAAGAACATGCTAAATCAATAAACAGTGTTGAGAATGACTATTAACTTACTTGGTCGAGCAAGCAAGTGAATACAGCCTTTACATTGGTCGCAAGAGTAGCAGACTGTACAGTGACATCAATGGAGTAAGTTATGTGAAAGATTATTAGTTTTAGCAACTAAAAACAGAACAAATAAATAGCACAACCAATTGTAGCAGCACATCATTATTGTCATCTTAAAAGAAATATAAGCAGAACTCTTAGGCAACTTTTAAATAATTCACCATTAAATTGCAAAAAAATGAAACCTCTCATAGAAGAGAATGGGAAAGCTAAAGAAAATACAGAAGGAAAAAGAAAGAAACATGCTATACAAATCGGGGAAACCAAAGTGAGGGAGAAATGACTTGGCATTTGATGAATTTTCAGGAGAAAGGCACTACTAGCTGTCAACGCCATGGTAACCAGAACAAAAAGGTTCAGACATGCGGCTTAGTAGAAGCACTCACTGTGTCACCAATCGCACCTTCAACTGCAATCATATGACAAAAGCAAACTATGCAGAAAGCAGTTCTGAAATAAATCTAAAATGGCGCATTAATGGTGGAGATGTTCTAATTGGAGCCATCAGTTGTCCTTTCCAAGAATCTCAATACGGACAAGAACCAAGGTGAAAGAAATACAAACAGAAGATCCACCGCACGTCATAAGACACAAGACACAGAAAAAAGTAGATATAGAAATGGTAAATAAAATTGAGAGTCAGCTGAACAAGATGCAACATTATGATACAATGGATCAAAATATCAAACAAAAGAGATGTTGACAATCACCTGGGAAGAAAACAATGTACATCTAGATATTGCTTCTTCATTCCAGCGTACAAACTCTGTCACAACAGTAACAGATATCTGCTGATTGGAAGATTGCAGTGCAGCTCCTCTTGATCGTCCAATCGACCCAGTTGATTCAGACTGTTGCAGGCCTTCAGCACGCAATTCTTCCATCTACATAAAGAAAAATGCTCATAAAACTGTGCAATCAACAAGCAAACTCATGATTGTAGATTGAACCAAGGGAAGAGATTCAAAACACAGTAAGAGAATCACACAGTAATAAAACCTTAGCTCGATAGAGTTGTTTAAGGGACGCTTGCTCATGCTCTAGATACTCATCTTTGTGAGCAATGAAAAGGGACTCTGTAAGGCCTGAACCAACAAATGCAGCATTGCTTAGATTATGAAAGAGAAGAACATGTCTTAAATGAGTAATGGGGGAATTTATATTGCATACTCACAGTGATACAACCAAATGCTGGCAAAATAGAGAAATAATCCTATTTTTTAAAAAGAAAATACTGAACAGGGTTTTCATAATTAAGTCCCATTCTATAGAAAACATCATTTTTAAAAATGAACAGCAAAAATGGAAGACCTACTTGTTATAAGAACCTTGCTTTCAGAATCATTGACTTTTCATTTTTCTTTCTTTTTTTTTTTTTTTTTTTTTTTGAGTTATACAATGTGCCAAAATAGAGGCCCATCTTTAATGAACAAGACTAATAAGACAATAAATCTGTTGCAATGAAGTCCTATAGGAAGGATGTGATACCCTAGCCTAGAAATCTCTTTCCAAAATACAATTGTAATGAAAGGTGACAGTATATCTTATGATTTGTGTGTGAAATAATTGGAAACATTAAAAAAAAGAATTGCAAACCTAAAAATGGTGCTTAGAAGTGTAAACATGTTTAACGTATGGAGTAATCCATTACCCTCCACATCTAAATCACCACATCCAACAGCTCGCAAGTCTCTAGCAAGTTCTTGTGTCTTTTCATAAGCCACAGCTAGAATTCTAAGATACTGCAGTTGTCCCAAACGAGCAGAAGTTAGTATCAATGTAAATTCAAGAATTAGGCTAATGAGCTATATGCCAGAACTAATTGAACTTACTAATAGAAGTCCTCCTTCTTCAATAGGAGGCAAGTTCATGAGAGAAGGCTTCACTAGAAGCTTGTCCAGAAGAGCTGTCACTCGCTGTTCTAGCACTCTCTGCAGACACATTCATTATAAGCAGATGACCAAACAATCACCGTAAAGAAAAAAAGATAAATTGAATGATCGATTGGCAGTGTATATACTCATACAACCTGCACTAGAATTGACATGACGTCATTAGGAGAAGGGAATACGGCCATTATTGTGGCAGCTTCTTTTCGCACAGTATCTGTAAAGCAAAGAACACAGCTGTAGCATCATGACATTCTAGACTTACAACTAGTCCAAGATGAAAAGAGGGAAATTAAACCTGTTATTTCTTTGTATAGTGAAGAAAGTCCACGAGAAACATTGCTGGGACTAGCTGGTGGCCCTTGATCACCAAGTACCAACCTAGTATCCGCATTCATTACCTCCACGTCCATAAACATAGGTCGAGTTCTCACATAATGTTGCATGGCACTTGTACCCCTGTTAAACTGTTTGTGAAAGAAAATCAATGATAATAAAAAAACTCACCAAGAATGTAATTATGTATTTTCTCTGAAAATAATGAGGAAACTGAAAGCGAGCATCAGTAGACCAACAGATATTAGTAGACCCAAAGAATTTATTATCGTCACAAATGTGATTCATCAACTAAGATAAGATATCAATTAAAATAGACAACCTGAGACAAGATTTTGGCACATTCTGCCATGGTTGACAATTCTCGTCTCTGTGAAGCCGCATCAAATCGAGCCAATAATCTGTTCTCCAATTCTGAATCAGTAGAAGGATCCACGACAATGAGAAAATACATAATAAGTATGATGATCACAAAAAACTAATAGTAGTAATAATTGTCACACATCAACACACCGTTACAGTAGTCTTGGAGATTTGCAACTGCTACTTCTAAACCCCTGCTTGCAGTGGCATTTCCAGCGACAGATGAGGCAGATATGCCATGTCTTCCTACATCCTCCTCAGCAAATGCACCTGAAATGAATAGTCTAAGTTTTAGATCGTGAAAGCTGAAGCAGCTTTGCAAACCATTATAGATCCCGAATTATAACTAATTCTAAAATTTCATAAAATCCTAGCAATGAGAAAAAAGGGGAAAAATTACGCAATTTTTGTGCAACTGAAGCAGCTTCAGCAACACGGCTATCATCAGAGAAAAGAGGAGAAAGTTCTATTAGATCCCCGGGGCTGCCATTGAACTCTATCAGGTACTGCAGAAATTACATTAATAAGTAAGAACACAAAGTCAGACAATTAATTAGTCAAGGGAAAGGAAGAACTCCCAAGCAATAAAAGCAGAAAAGAAACTGTTCACGAAACCTTAATGAGCTCTATTGTTTGACTAGCTGCTTCTCTCTGAGAATCTGCACTCTGGTAAGAAGAAAGCACATTTAGTCAAACAATTGAAAAGATAAAAACTTCTTCTGCTTCTGCTCCACCCCATCAGAAATTTTAAAACCTTAAGAAAAAGCAAAATGGAATTCTGCAGATTACCTGCAGATGATCACCAATTTTAGCAGCGGTTTGTCCAACGCTAGAAATGCGAGAGTCTAACCTTGCAAAACTATCAAATAGTCCATCTATGCCTTTTTCTAGCTGAAAAGCATGAAAACAAAAGCAGATGAGATCAAAGGGTCTATCTGTGCTTTTATGAGAAAGGAAAATCATAACCTATACAGTTGAAAGCATCTTAAAGTAACTGAGACAGTTCTTTAACAAGCCATCTATGTCCATAACGTTCTCCATGAGTTCTTCTCATGCTCGAAATTAACTTTTAAATACCATTTCAATATCTCTCATTCATATACAAAGTAACAAACACTAACCTCACAGAGTGTCTTCCGATGTTTTGCATCTTGTACTTGAACCTCTTTTTTAAGATTGTTAAGTCTAGCATCAACCTTCCAACCAAGACAGGCAAAGAGAAAAATACATATATCAATAGATAAATCAACAAGGAAGATTTAATCTCAAAACCAGGTTTTTGAGAAACGTACCTGCTGTCGGAGATCAACCAGCTCCTTGCAAGAATCTTTAAATAGCGCCAAAAGAGAATCTACTTCTGGAAATGATGGACTGGAAAGCACCTGAGCTGTTTTAGATGCATCACGAGCATGCCCATTGAGCAAACCATCACCACCCTCAGATGAATCTGCGTCGTCATCTCGAAATGATGGCAGATGCTCATTTACCAGGTTCCCAAACAACGCATCAAAAGAGAAATCGCCCTACAATGGAAGAAGAGCTACGTAATTTATGGTCCATTTCCATCAAAAAACTTTCAAATTTTAAAAACTGTTACATTTTTTTAGCCAAAGTTTTAAAAACTGTTATATATCATATATAAATTGAACAATTTATGTTAGTAAAATTGAGTGGGTGTTTCTAACAAATTATCCACCTTAAAGTCTTCTATGTCCAGAATAAGTGGAAGGGAGTTAGCAGATGATTTATCAACTTTCGCTCCATCCTTGAGTCCTTTCATCTGTGTTATACAATAAGAAATATTATATGAGGATGCTGAAATTTTCAAACGACGTAATACGGGACAATGTATGAATACACTGAAAAAATGTCAAAAAATCAACTTTATAAATAAATGCATTCATAGAGCAGCATATCTTCTATCCAATACTCGATCTTTGAAAAGCTAAAAAGCAATTGAATATGAGCTCCAAAAACTCTCAAACATGGTGAAATCAAGATTCACTCCTAAAATTTTTGAAAGAAGTAACGTACTTAGAGCCAAAATTCATCCATAATATCGAATGATGTACGAATACACTGAAAAAATGTCAAAAAAATCAACTTTATAAATAAATGCATTCATAGTGCAGCATGTCTTCCATCTTAAACAACATTAAGCATACACAGTTCCAATACTAAAAATATGAAAAGCAAATCAAATATGAGCTCCACACGCTCTCAAACACGGCGAATTGACTGAATTCGAATGTTTTTTTCTAGATTCGCTCCTAAAAGTTTCGAATATAACACACATTTCGACCCAAAATTCATCCATAACATGAAATCTAGTTCAATTCCGAACATTCTTCAAGTTTTTCACACTCTAATAAAGCTAGTCAAATGAGTGAAACCAACAACAACAACAACAAATTGAAAAATTCAATGAACTAACAACAAAACCTCGATCCCGAATTAGTTAGGGTTTGCTACACGGATCAAACTCGTCCGCTCCGCTCGATTCAGTCCTCTTGATCGATCAAATGAACTAAATTTACAAAAATTCAGGTGAATACTCCTCTCTTTTTCATGATTCAATCCCCAAATTGAAAACTCATAACAAACGCCCAAATCTCCACAGAAAAGTCAACCAAACAGAGCTAAAAAACGAATCTGAACTCCGAATTCAGCCAAACAGTCCCCTACGAAACCCTAACATCCGAATCCAAACAACTCCACCAATCCAGACCAACAGTCACGACCAAACCACCTAAATCACCCAAGCCTCGCATCGATTGTCCGTCCGATTCGCATCGGGTGACGATCAGCCAGCTAGATTGACAGAAAACGAAGAAACCGAACAGAGAGAGACGAGAGACTGAGAGAGAGAGAGAGAGAGGAACCTGTGTAGTGTTGGCGGTGGCGGTGGCGGTGGCGTCGATGGTTCTCGAACGTTCGTCTGTGGATCTTCGGAGGCGAATCGAACGAGGCGAAGAAGAGAGAATTGTATTGTTGTTGTTGTTTGGAACGATGAGCTCACATGAATTTTACGTTTCAAAGTGGGAAATGCTTGCGCGTGTGATGGTCGCGCCAATACCCAAATCTACGCCGTTAATTACGTCGTTAAATTCTTGGGATATGTTATTGAGTATGTTAAGTTGTTAATTAGATTAACTATGATGATTAATTAATTGCTGTTAATCATGTGCTCCAATAGTAATACCTAATATGTAGTGTTCTTGTAGATGTATGATTTGTTGGACAACCTGGCTAAAATGTGTGCATATATTATTTTTTATTTATGAATAATATAGGAATTACTGTATTTGTTTTGGGTGTTTTGAGTGATTAGCTAGTATTAGTTGTGAAGGATCAAACGCTTCGATTCGATGTCATTAATGACGTGTTTCCAAAATGTCGAGATGATCCATTTTTACAAGTGAAGAAGTTTTAATTTTGTTGCATGTTTAATTATGTTTGTTTGTCACATAACTACGTGCATTTGTATGCGAGTATGTGCAAATTTGAGAGAAAAGAGTCGTTAATACGATCTCGATATAAAGACAATCATGTGTTAAAATTGAAAGATTTCAAGACTCAACTCGGTGGTATGGATGGTAAAAATAAAAGTAGCCCAAATATTTATTCATGAAATACATCAAATTCAGAAAACCAAAAGTTGTAACCCCCAATAAAAAAAAATTATTTTATTTACAAAAATACGTAAAGTTTAGTTCATTTAGTTTATTTCTCACCATTCAAAATATATATTTTTAAAAAATTACAATCAATTTTAAGTTACATATAAAAAATGACTAATTCGTAAATATCAATTGATCCGAGTAAGGAAGGAACTCAGCTTCTCTTAAATAAAATCTCAATTCTAAGTGTCTTGGATGATTGGATGAAACAATTGTCGTGAGAGATTAGTAAGTGCGGTTTGATTCTGGTAAAAATAAAACGAAAATATTAGTGAGGCTTTATTAATAACGGCGTCACTTAACAGAGTCATTTCTGTCTATGTTTCTTCCGCTCTAGAGGAAGAGTTATTGACGGAGTTCGACCCAAGGCGACACTCTCACCGCATCACCGTCCGATTCGATCAATTCCAAGTTCACATCCATCGATCTTCCTCGACAACGAGGTTTGATCTCTCTCTCTCTCTCTCTCTCTCTCTCTCTCTCTCGTGTGTGTATGTTGTTTGATATTGGGTTTTGGATCAGCGTTTCAGTTTAGTCCATTTTGTGGGTCGTGACAATTTTGAATGCAAATTGGGGCTGTTAGGGCGAATTAATCTATGCAAGATTGAGTTTTTACGTGGGTGTGTATGTATTGATTGAATTGTCATTGCAATCTGTGCTTCTGAATGTGAAAATTGGGGGACAATGTTCATGTTTAGATTTGTCATTCATATGACCAAGCAATCCCAAATTAGTCGGGGTCGGCTGGATGGATCAAACTCTTCCATTGCGCTAGATTTAGTGCAATTGATGGTTTTCAAGTTCTTTTTTCGAGAGGAACGCGACTTTATTTATTATAGCCTAATATATACGTATTTACGTAATTGGCGAGAAACAATGTGTTTCCAAGAAACAAAGTCGAAAAAAACCCTACTAGTATAGGAGGGGAAAAACCCATGATTTCCAAGTACTTTAAATCGCTCATAATTAATGCGTCCCAAGTGATGTTTATTACAACCTAATGTATACATATTTACAAATTGGTGAGAAACAAAAAGTCGAAAAAAACCCTACCAGTGTAGGAGGGGAAAAACCCGTGTTTTCAAGTCCTTTAAATCCCTCGTGATCAATGCATCCGTAGTTATGTTTGTTGAGTTTGAGATACGGTTTATGTTGCCGAAAAAAATTCAAAATTAACTGGTTATGAGTGAAATTGAGCTAAATATCTGCATTTGTGCGATTTGACATAGAGCTGGCTGTGTTATATAAAGATGCTTCGCCTCGGCATAGAAAATTACCGAGTTTTATTATGGAAATATGGTAATATGATGCATTAAACCTAATGTGTAATTGAAATGAAATATGCTTACGGTGGAGACAATGCTTCAAACTCCATGATTGCTATTTGGATTTTGGAGTCTACAAGTTTTGAGGCATTTTGAAATGTTAGGCTATTGTGATTTTGAGTAGAGTCTTGATGAACCCTAGAGCAAGACCTTGATCGCATTTATTTTGGAGCTTGGCCATTAGAAATTTATAGTATGCGGTGAAAATGTGTTACATGGTGTATTAAAGGATGCAGTCGAGTGTAAATGCTTTATGGGATTGTTGATGTAGTCTACTCGTCTTTGCCCTTCAAGACCTTTCATATTTTGATAGGTATTATCATCATCATTTGAGATTGAGAATAGAGTTGATTGATACATAACATATAACTCAAAATGGACGAAAAAGGCAAAGGAACGGACAGGTGGGGAGCAGCCATTTTAAATTTGTCGGAGATGGGAACTAATCTCGATTCCCTTCAGAAAGTCCTTATGAAAAAGGCTGTTTTTGTTGATGAAGAAACTTATGCCAAAGCATCATTAAGCTCCCAACAGGCACGAACCATCAAGGTACGCCATTTCCATTTTTTAGACATCTTGCATGTTCATTTGAAATTTTTTTCTTTTCTTTTTTCCTTAGTAGTTTCTACATTTTATCAATGGACAACTTTTGATTTTTTTATGCAGGTCCTTGAGCAAAGAGTAAATTCTTTAGAGAAAGAGCTTGATGCTGCAATTTCAGCTGCTGCTCGTGCTCGTTCAGAGAAACGGCAGGCTGAAGCGGCACAACGTGCTGCTGAGTTACGTGCTCTAGAGGTCACAAAGGAGCTTGAAAACACGTCAAGTATGTCTTTTAGCGAATTTTTATTGCCTTTCTTGTAATCTATTGATAAGAGAATGCTCAGGGCTCCATCACTTTTATGACTTGCTATATGAAAAGATCAATGTATTTAGGATACAACAACAACAACAACAACATAGGATACATAGATCAAACTTTTCCATTGTGCTCGATTAAGTGCAATTGATGGTGAGCTTTGCAAACCATTCAAATCCCTTTTAATTAATGCATCCCATGTTAAGTGCGAATTTTCAGTTTTTATTGAGTCAAGTTTTCTAGTTGGGGCATTTGTATCCATTACCGCCCTTCCCTAATCTGAAACAGAACAAAAAAGTAGTAGTGCATTCTTGAATATCCATTATTTAGGAACTGATATGCTAACATTTAGCTTCTGAATCTTTGAGGGTGGGCTGTGGTGGCGTCTTCATGTTTAATCTATTTCTATAAGGAAGTTGATTGCAAATTTCTCTTCATACGATTCTATTTCCTGATATTATTGATTGTTAGTCATTGTTTACGCAGCACTATAAATGTGATGGAAAATCAAATGAAAGGATGATTGTTGGTGAAGGCTGCTGGGATGTCCCAAGCATTATATGAATATAATCATTCAGTTGTACCAAATTGTAGTATCTCCAATAGCGCATCTACAGTTCTATTGTGTTCAACTTATAAACAACTTATCATGATGTAAAAGATAATGCTGGATTGAGCTGTTTTTTTACTCGGGAAATCTCATTCTTCCAAGTGAGCTACTAATCCTCCCAAGAAATTTAATATGAGACTCATCTCTATGTAGGCCAAAGATCCATTTGAAAAAATGGACATTGTATCTTCTTTTGTCACCTCAATTTATTGGTAGTTGCATATTAAGTACAACTTAAACCTTCCTTACTTTCAGAATTATTAGCTCTTTGTAATAAGAGGTTCTCAGATATATTGTTACTGCATATATGCATCATTACATTTTTTAGGTTGATGACCAGCTAGGTGTCGGCTTACTGTCAGGGCATCATTTACTGTTGTTTTTCTTTTGTTATAATGTGTGGAAATTGCAACAAATGGATTTTTATGTGCTATGTTCACAGAACTTATTTTTTTTTTTTTTTTTAATGTTATTGCATTTTCTGCAGAGGTGTTTGAATTGCACATGGAAGAATTACGAGTGAAGCAAGATGAGATCTCTAAAAGAGATAGTGACATTAAAGTTCTGGAAGCTATAATCCGAACCATCGGTGGAAAAGAATCACATACGGCAGGATGATCCCAATATTGTGAGTATCACACTGCATAGCTTAAATTGTTTCACATGATGACAAAGATGTATTTCATTTTAATGCTTCTAATGCACATCTCATCACAATGAGGAATATACCATTACAGCTATGCTCACTTCAATCACCTTCTGTCTTCCTTCTCATCCTTCCATTCTCAATTCCTAATTTGCAGATTCTATTCTAAGAAATTTTTTTTTTCTTGAAATCCAAAAACGCGATTGAAGGTGGCCCAACAATTTTTTTCTTCCATGGGTATTTAGTATTTTACCAGTTCGCCTTGATTTCTTCTAGCCGACGAATGTCATGATACCTCCATTTCCTTTTATCGTACCTGGTTAAAGGCTCACTCGCAATTGAAGTAATTCAAAATTCACTTGTTTCTTTTTTCGTCGCTCAAAATTCAGCTATTCATTCTCTAACGAAAATCTTCTCATTTAAGCAGACGCCGAAGTTGAGGCTAATCTCGTTGTGTCCAACTGCAGGGATCCTCCGAAGTGCAGCTTAACCTCCTTTTGTTTCTAAATGTTGGACACAAGGATCTGTAATCAAGCCTAACTACCACAAATGTCGACCAAAACCACGCCAGGTGGTTTCGCCAACCTACCACTATCAACCAGGTTTTTGGTGTTACTGTCAATTGCTCTTGAAGTTTCTTTCTTGTTGAGCATTGTGGAGCTCTCACATTGTTTTTGAATTTAATATATGGCATGCTTAATCTGTTATCATTTCTAATCAAAGTTTATTGTGTCAAAGAGTCATTTATATTCACCAAACTTCACTAGCTTAGTAGGAAGTCAAATTTTGTTGATGGACAAAAATCAAACTTTTGGCTCAAGTGTTTTTTTTTTTTTTTTTATTATCATAAAACCATTTTATTGTTTCTATGTACAAGATATATTTAATATAAAGACCTTGTGACACTGATGAACCATAGTAGTTCTTAATAGGGCTTTTGGAGTTGAAATAAATTTTCTTAACTGCTTGCTTAACCTCACACATATTATGGGGACTGGGGAGCCTTACTTATGTCAGTTGCTTTGCTTCAAAAAGACAATTACAAACATTTTCTTTATTGTTAGATTTGCTTCAAGTCATATACTTGTAATTTAAAGTGCATATGATAACGTAAAAAGGGTTTTGCTTACTTCAAAAAAAAAAAAAAAAAAAAAAAACATGAAAGGGTTTCACCCCCATAAGAGTGTAGGGGTGGGCAAAATCATCAAACTGACACCAAATCGAAGGGTTTACGATTTTACCGTTTTGCAAACTATCATCAAATTGCGAATTTTCAAAATCACAATTAAACTGACCGTAGTTTGCACGATTTGGTTAGTTTGATGTGGTTTTCATGCAACACAAAAATGTACAAAAAAAAAAAAAAAAAAAAAAAAAGCCACAAATGAATTATTTTCCACTATTGAATCCAATTATTTTTGAAAATTAAATTTGACCAATCCTAATGAGAAAAACTAGAGAAGTGAACATAACTTAAAAAAACTAGAGAACAAGGCATGTTAACTACGACATCTTGAAATTATAAAAATATAATAAAAAATAAAATTACAAAAAATGGATAAAATTTATAATTGTTGTAAATTGAATTGAAACTTGTTAAGAACTAGAGAAGGAAATTGAAGACTACAAAACTTTTACTACTATAAACTTACTACAAAGGAGAAAGAGAAGAAATGAGATAATCGGAATGAGATGTTTTTATTCAACTTGGTGTGTTTTTATAATGAGGTTAGCACATTTTATATAAGTCATTTGGTGATAATGATAAATGTATTTTAGACAATGTATACAAGTAACAATATACCCCATGCCATACAACACATTATAAATAATTTAACAATACATGAAAGAGTTGATGTATATTAAAAATGGTTACAAGTAACATGACAATACATAGACACGTGGATGTACTATTAAGTGAAAAATACAAATTACATGACTACACAATATGTTGATATACATGTATGCATAGTCATCTATACTCCACAACAATAATAAATATTATTATTATTATTATTATTTATAGAAACCATCACACCAACTACTCCGTATACGCATTCAAAATGTATCGAACGGTTATGCGCATTCAAAATGTATCGGATGACGCACTGCGCTAAGGCTCAAAGTTGGTGTCGTAAGCCAACCACTTTCCTTTTTTATTTTTCAATTCAAAAACACCTGCTGTGATTACGCGGCACCGCCACCTTCTTCATCCCCCTCTCTCGATCTCTCGAACACACACTCCTCACACGCGAACACGAACCGAACACGCGGTTTACTCACAACAACAACTCACAACAACAACTCACGCAGTCACGCGACACCGCCAACGCCAATCGCATTTCCGAAACGCGACCCGGCCTTTCGGTTTCACCAATCTCCAGCCCAATCGGTCGGCGGAGATGAAGAAGAGGCACCAAGCGGTGTCAACTCGGCAAGTACTCTGGTCGGCTTCGAAGCTGGTGATCTCCGCCTGCGTCGCCATCGGCGTGTTCCTCCTCCTCAGACTCCACTTCCAATCCTCCACCGTTGACGCCTCCGAATCACGCGTTTTCGCCGATGGTCTCCCATTCGACGGCCCTCCGAAGATCGCCTTCCTCTTCCTCGCTCGCCGCGACCTTCCGATCGACTTCCTCTGGGGGTCCTTCTTCGAGGTCAGTCCGTCTCTCTCTCTCTCTCTGTTGTCTGGTCTAATTCGTGTTTGGTTAGGGTTTTTGGTTGAAATTAGGGTTTTGCAGAGTGCAGATGTGAGGAATTTCTCGATTTACGTGCACTCGGCGCCTGGTTTCGTGTTCGACGGATCGACGACTCGATCGGAGGCGTTCTACGGTCGGCAGTTGAGCAGGATTGTTCAGGTACACTGATATTGACACTACTGTTTGAATTCTGTGGAATTGAATTATATAGAATTGCTTGTTTGGTGGCGTTTTGAAGGTTGTTTGGGGCGAATCGAGTATGATCGAAGCGGAAAGATTGCTTTTTGAGGAGGCACTTCGCGACCCAGCTAATCAGAGATTTGTTCTGCTCTCTGATAGGTTGGTTTGCTAAGTTGTAATGGCAATGAATTGGTTTTTTCGCTATTCGATTGTGTTAAACTTATTCAGTGAAGAAAGAATAGATAATGTGGATTGATTTCGGTGAGAGTATTGATTCATTTGTTCTTTTCGATCAATGTAGCTGTGTGCCCTTGTACAACTTCAGCTATGTATATAGCTACGTCATGTCGTCTTCTAGAAGCTTCGTGGACAGGTAAACAAAACTGCTCTTGTCGACGGCGTACTTTGAATTTCTTTTGAAATATTTGGGGACAAACCGATCGCAGAACTATCGATCGATCACAGAATTTAGTTGAGCTGGAATACCCTTTAATTATTTGGTTGTCTTAGTTGTCTGAATCGCAGAACTATCGATCAGTGCATTGTTGAGATTTTTTTCCCTTTTTATAACCGTGGGTATCTAGGTTACTCTTTCTGACTAATATTAGAATTTTGCTTGTCTAGTTTTCTTGACAAAAAAGAAGGGCGCTACTATCCAAAGATGTCGCCAATTATACCACAGCACAAGTGGAGGAAAGGATCCCAGGTCTGCTTCTTTGCTGCTGATGGGATATTTGTTACTGAATGCTCCTTGTTTGTCGCACTTATTATGGGGCCAGTAGTAAATCAATCATTTTTTGAGTTGCTCCTTGTTTGTCGCACTTGGCCTAGACGAGTCATTAAGCTGCTGAAATTGCAGGTCGCTGATCTCACTCTAAGAGGTGGATTGTTCGAATAGTTTACCAGCCAAACCAAATTAGTATTAGTAGGTCTTGCAAAGGTTTAGATTGGTTGAGCCATAGAGAATCTCGTTCATTCTTCCATTTCTATCTTGAACCATTGGATATGCTACTCATCCCACTTCCTATGTAAATGTGATTTCTTTCTTTCTCCTCCTGTTTCTTCTGGCTCTTAGTAACCCTAAGCATTTCTTTTGCCTTAGTTCAAATTACCTACCATAACCATTTCAAATGGCAGCGTCTTAGTTCATCTTGTGTTGGAGCTACTTGTCTAACTCGTTCAACTCGCTTGCTTAACTAGTGCCGCCTGCCCCCCGTTGAGTCACGAGTTACCTTTTTATAGTGATGGGTTAAGCATGCTTCTTTTTATATTAACTTTTAGTTAGTCTTAGACGACCCTTTTTTTCAAGAAGTACTTTGAAGTTTTCTTGCACATCATCAATGAATTACTAGGTCTTTTGTAATATTTAGCCTTTTTTTTAATAATTAAATGGGAGTCGAACTCACGGTTTCCCCAAACCTTGCCTTTTGACAAGTGATGCTTCTACCATCTCACCGGAGTTGCTTTGGTTAATGCCTTTGTATCATTTGAATATGAAATTGGCTAATGCCTTTATTGCTATCTACTTATACTTTATGGGTTTTGATTTTGAGTTTCTTTTTTTTATTGCAGTGGGTTACATTGGTTAGGAAACATGCAAAGGTTATTGTTGATGATCATATTATTCTTCCAGTTTTCAGGAGATATTGCAAGGTTAGTCAAGAGACCCAGTCTACCTCGCTAATTTTCAATTTTGATTACTAGCACATGGTCGTGGTTTATTTACATTGTGACACCATCCTTACAGAATCATAAGCATGTCCAACTACCAAATATCAATGTTGTTATGCACCTTCTAAAATTTTTCATATTGTAGACTTTCGGATATTGGTTGTAGTCTGTTTACTTTATGTCTTACTAATGTTCTATTTTGTGTTTTATCTTGTAATGCTTCCATTATGCAGCGGCGGCCACCTGTAGATCCCAGCAAGGGAAAGCAAAATCTTGTGAGTAATCTCTCTTTTTTCTTTGGTTTTTTATCAATATTTTTTTATCAAGTTTGATCTCTTGGCTCCACTTTATCCTAGTTTTGGTGAGTGTCAATAATAATAAAGAGCCAACGGTGTGGATCAGTTGCATGAATCATGTTTGGCCATCTCGTAGGCATAATTCTATGGATAACTACATTTAATATCCTTTGAGTAAATGATATATAAGTTTTACAATTGATTGAATTGTGTCATCATACAATGGCCCGGTTGCTTGCAAAGACGGCTCACAAATGCTCCAACTAGAAAACTTGACTCAATAGAAACTGATAGAATTCAATAAATACTGTGAAATAAACATGCGGAATGTAACAGACAACTGTAAGTAGAGCATCGCATGCGTAAATCACAATAAAGTGCAACTGTGTGTATGTCTATTCCAGTCATACTAAACCATACTCCGGGACTTCCTTCCAGGATTCCACTAGTGGCGTACCCAACTAGCTATCACCTGATCCCCCTCGGTGGCCGACATAAACCAACGACGCACCGACAACCGTATCAATTCCCTCGGGTCGTTATCCCCGAGCACTCCTGATACACACGCCATGGTATAGATTGTGTAGACACACAACGGAAATCCGGTGGGAATAACTCACCAACCGTCCAAAAGAGAACATAATATGAAGTAAATAAAAAGGACAGAATCTTTGTAATTGAATGAATATACGAAATAAAGTAAATACTCGAGAGTTTTCCTTTGGGTTTTACAAACCTCACGACGCGCTCGTAGTCAATTCCCAAGTCCAAGTCCTTTGGGTCTTTGGTTGCCAATTGATCACCCTATGTCCATTATCAATAATGTCATTTATCATGAAAATTTACAACTAATTCCTACAATTGGTTAGGCCAAAATTGTCCATTTCGCGTTTTTCAAGGCAAATTAGAAATCCTCAATTCCCATTTCTTTGGCCATAATTTTTCGATTTTTCCAGAATTTTCATAATTTTCTTCCATTTTCCTTCTTTTTCCTCTTTTTTTTTTTTTTTTTTTTTTTTTTTTCGGGTGTCGGGTCGGGCCGACCCATATGGGTCGACCCGACCCGCTCTCGGGGCGCAGGGCCCTCGCCCAAGCGGGCTGGGCTCGGGGCCGCCCGCCCGGGCGAGCCGCGCCCGCCGGGCTCGGGGCTCGGCCGCAAGAGCGAGCCGGCGGCCGGGCCGCTCCTGCAGCCCAGAGCCCGGGACACGGGCGCGCACGCGCGCGTGTGCGTCTCCTCTCACGCCTCGGTTTGACCGAGGCAAAGAAATTTTTTTTTTTTTTTTTTTTCTTGTTCTTCATTCTTCCTCGGGTTGGGGTGGCTCTCCACCCCAACCATGGTGGAACCGATGGCGGGGAGGTACCCTGCCATCTCCTCTGCGACAACCAGCGGGTTCGGCCACCATGGCCGAACCCGTCGCTCCACCATCACCAACGAAACAACCATAACAACATAATAATCATCACATCATTCTTACCACCAAGGTATGTTTGTTGTTCTCCTTTCCTCCTCCTTGACAGTTCCTCTCCCTCTCTTTCTCTCCAACAGAGCCAATTTTTCCTCCCCGATTCATTCTTCTTATAAATCCACCCCTCTCACATCATTTTCCAACTAATTGAAGACTTTTGATGGGAGATCCGGATTTTGGGGAGAAATGAAGACTTTCATCCGGAATTTAGGGGAGAAATGAAGACTTTGATCCGGAAATGAAGACTTTGATCCGAAAATTATTGGAGAGAAAAATACTCATTTTCCCACCTGAGCATATTGTTTGAACGAGAGATTATTAGACTTCATGGGGTGCCAGTTTCTATTGTGTCAGACAGAGATCCCAGGTTGACCTCGAAACTATGGGAAGCAATGCAAGAACAATATGGCACTAGATTGCAGTTTAGTACCGCTTATCATCCTCAGACTGATGGTCAGTCAGAGCGGTTAATTCAAATTTTGGAAGATATGCTTAGGGCATGCATATTGCAGTTTGGGGGTTCGTGGGAGGATTATCTCGCCTCGTGTGAGTTTGCATACAATAAATGCTACCAAAGCGAGCATTGGTATGCCACCTTTTGAGGCATTGTATGGGAGACCCCAGTAAATCACCGCTTGTTGGGCAGAACCGGAAGATACAGTGACGATAGGGCCTGAGATAGTTGTTGACCACACAGAGAAGATTCGACAGATTCGTCAGAAACTTCGAGCTGCACAGGATAGACAAAAGAAATACGCGGATAGGTATCGCAATGGTCTGAGCTATGACGAAGGCGATATGGTGTATTTGAAGGTTTCTCCTTGGAAAGGTCAACAGAGATTTGGCATTAAAGGAAAATTAGCGCCGAGATACATTGGGCCTTATCGGATTGCACAGAGAGTAGGCCCTGTTGCATATCGGTTAGATTTACCTGCCGAGTTAGCTGGAGTGCATCCGACATTTCATATTTCTATGTTGCGACTCGCTAGGACAGGGCCGAGACCGATGATTGAGTTGGGACAAGTGGAGGTCCAACCTGACGTGACATATGAAGAAAGACCGATAGAGATCGTTGACCGTAGAGTACAAATTCTTCGGAACAGAGAACTTCCAAAAGTCTTAGTTCGTTGGCAATATCATAAGACGGAGGGACTTACTTGGGAGCTCGAGTCGACGATGAGGCGCGATATCCTCGCCTATTCTCTAATCACGGCTAAATTTCGGGACGAAATTTTATTTAGTTGGGAAGAGTTGTCACGACCCATTTTTATAAATTGCCGACGTGGACGCCAGCTCGAATCCATGTAGACGTCGCAGTAGGCTAGGACACATGTGGACTTAGGTATGTTATGAAATTGTGTGTTGCATGCTTATTTGCGGTACAATATATTGATACATGTGTATGTTATATAAAAATGCGTGCGATTATGCGTGTCGACGCGGGTACAAGGCAGTTGATAGGAGTGAACATTAAGTTGGGGAAATACACACTTTGGTGGGACCCAAATAAAAAAAATAAAATAAAAAAAAAAAAATAATAATAATAAACACACAAAAGTCTTTCTCTCCAATAATTTTCGGATCAAAGTCTTCATTTCCGGATCAAAGTCTTCATTTCTCCCCTAAATTCCGGATGAAAGTCTTCATTTCTCCCCAAAATCCGGATCTCCCATCAAAAGTCTTCAATTAGTTGGAAAATGATGTGAGAGGGGTGGATTTATAAGAATGAATCGGGGAGGAAAAATTGGCTCTGTTGGAGAGAAAGAGAGGGAGAGGGAACTGGTCAAGGAGGAGGAAAGGAGAACAACAAACATACCTTGGTGGTAAGAATGATGTGATGATTATTATGTTGTTATGGTTGTTTCGTTGGTGATGGTGGAGCGACGGGTTCGGCCATGGTGGCCGAACCCGTTGGTCGCAGTGGAGATGGGGGTACCTCCCCCTGCCATCGGTTCCACCATGGTTGGGGTGGAGAGCCACCCCAACCTGAGGAAGAATGAAGAACAAGAAAAGAAAAAAAAAAATTTTTTTTTTCTTTGCCTCTGGTCAAAACCAGAGGTGTGAGGAGGGAGACGCACACGCGCGCGTGTGCGGCCCCCTCTCCCGGCTCTTGGGCTCGCTAGGAGCGGCCTGGGCGGGCCGAGCGGCGCCCGCCAGCCCGCCTGGCGCGGGCTCGGCCCTGGGCCCTGGGTGCGGGCCCGAGCCCAGCCCGTTGGGCGAGGGCCCTGCGCCCGAGCGGGTCGGGTCCAACCCATATGGGTCGGCCCGACCCGACACCGAAAAAAAGAAAAAAAAAGAGAAAAAAAAAAAGAGGAAAAAGAAGGAAAATGGAAGGAAAATTATGGAAAATTGGAAAAATCGGAAAAATTATGGCCAAAGAAATGGGAATTGAGGATTTCTAATTTGCCTTGAAAAATGCGAAATGGACAATTTTGGCCTAACCAATTGTAGGAATTAGTTGTAAATTTTCATGATAAATGACATTATTGATAATGGACATAGGGTGATCAATTGGCAACCAAAGACCCAGTGGACTTGGACTTGGGGAATTGACTACGAGCGCGTCGTGAGGTTTGTAAAACCCAAAGGAAAAACTCTCGAGTATTTACTTTATTTCGTATATTCATTCAATTACAGTATTCCTGTCCTTTTTATTTACTTCATATTATGTTCTCTTTTGGACGGTTGGTGAGTTATTCCCACCGGATTTCCGTTGTGTGTCTACACAATCTATACCATGGCGCGTGTATCAGGAGTGCTCGGGGATAACGACCCGAGGGAATTGATACGGTTGTCGCAAGGCGTCGTTGGTTTATGTCGGCCACCGAGGGGGATTAGGTGATAGCTAGTTGGGTACGCCACTAGTGGAATCCTGGAAGGAAGTCCCGGAGTATGGTTTAGTATGACCGGAATAGACATACACACAGTTGCACTTTATTGTGATTTACGCATGCGATGCTCTACTTACAGTTGTCTGTTACATTCCGCATGTTTATTTCACAGTATTTATTGAATTCTATTTATGGATATGAATGCTCGGAGGAGTTCCTTGGGATTTTACTGACTGGACTCGTCATCCAAATTCTTCTGTGATGATTGAGTGCAGATCCTAATACCAGTAAAGGCAAAGGAATCTTAGCGACTACATTTGACTGCTACCTTTGAGAACTACTTGTATGTGTAATATTTTAATGTCTTTTGGAAATGTTTGGGAACTTGTAGTACAATTTGGTTACTTGGAAATATTCAGGGTTTTTTTTTCCATAGTAGGTTTCCTTAAAATTGCTTAATACTTTTATAATTTACGTACAACTTTCGTTGCTTGTCACATATATAATATACGTACATGTACGTACAAATTTCGAGATGGAAAAGGACGGGCAGGTGGCGTACACGTGTATAGAGCCAGCTGGCTAGGGGTACATGGAGACACGTCACCCCGGGGCGGCGAGGGCCGCCACAGAAACTGTAGAAATTCGACGAGGTAGGGGCAGACCAAAGTTAACATGGGATGCATTAATTAGGAGGGATTTGAATGGTTTGAAAAACTCACCATCAATTGCACTTAATCAAGCACAATGACCAGTTAATTTGGGACTGAGGCTATGTTGTTGTTGTTGTACCTCTAATGAAGAATTCCTTTCCAAAAGGCAACCTACAAACGCCCTATCTAGAATAATCAACACAGTAGAACTGTAGAGATTAAAAGAATTCGACAGAAATCAACTTGGGAATCATTGATTACAAAGAATTTAAAAGATTACCAAATGATATTATCATTTATGTTTTATCAAGCTGAATGAAGTGTTTGATCCATGTGAGCGCAACCAAGTTAGGGCTGGGGTTGTGTCGTCGTCTTTGCTAAAACTTCCTTACAAACTTGGTTGTTTGATTAAAACAGTGACTGTGTTGGCTCCATTAGATTCTTTTCTTGTGCTTTTTTGAATATCCACCACCACCACCACCAACCCACACACCCACACACACACACACACACACACAAATACATTGGAGTTCAAATATATTTTTGTCTTTGTTTCTCAAAGCTATTGCTAAGAAATGTCATAACAAGGTGATTTGATTCTTTCTATCATAGTTGCTTGTGTTGGTTATTTCTATTGGAACAATCAAACAACCGTTATGTCTAAGCATTTATGTATCGAATGCAGAAACTTCAGAAGCAGCACAATTGTATACCAGATGAGCATTATGTGCAGACATTACTTGCAGTAAGCTCATAAGCTATTATCTTCATGCAAATTTATTTATTCATCTATTTTCCCTCTTTTTTACTACCATTTTTTGAGTTGTAACAGTTTTGCTTTTTTTATTAACAGCAATAAGCACTTTGATAGCGTGAAAAAATTGTTATGTTGGCTTTTGACGTTTTCTTTCACTTGTCTTCTATGGTAGATGAACGATCTTGAAAGTGAACTTGAAAGAAGAACATTAACGTATACTTTATGGAATCAGTCAAAGACAAACATGGAAGCTTCTGGTTGGCATCCTTTTACTTTTGGTTATGCCAATGCGGGTCCTAAACAAATCAAAGAGATAAAGGTAAATTAACATATTCTTTCAACCAATTTTTCAACACTTGACATGACAGAGGCTATGGCTTATGGATGGCATTAACTTGTATCTCAAAGTTGCACCTCATTTTCCATTTTTTTTTATCAGATGTCTCGGAAGAAACACACCTCATTTTACATTGACAATAGATGGACTGCGTATGTTTGTTGTTGCGAATATTTTCTCCTTGAATTATTTCCTGCATTTGAAACTTCGATTATATTCTTCAAGAAATGAATGTGGATGTGTGACGTTTTTGCATCGCTTCCAATTTTTTTTTCTTGTCAAACTATTTCCAGCACCTAACAACTTAATTAGATCCAATTTTGGCCTATGTCCAGTTTTCTGTAAGACAATAATAATGTTATGAATTGCTTACTGTGATGTATATTCTTTGACCTCAGATGATTTTTTCATATAGTTCTTCTGCCAAAAGTGTAATTCTTTTTTACATTTGGATCTCCTGTGGTATTCAAATCTCGAAAATGATGCTACTTTGAGGTCAATAGCACTCTTCAGGAGCTGTGGCTTCTATGCTATGTGGTGGTGGATTATATTAGTCGACGGGTAATGTTATGCCAGTTTGCATATTTTCCCCCCTTTTTGCATAACGATATATGCTTTAAGACGATGACTGGCACGCGACATCGGTTAAATTGTTGACAGTTTCGGAATTTTAGAGTCGGTTTTGCCTAATCGTTATCTAGATATTCTATATGAGAGGTTCTGCACTTCTGTTGGCATTGCCTCTACTAACGCTTAGTTCTTTGAATTATGCACTAAACTGGTTTCTGCTTTCATATCCGACAGGACATCAACCACGTTTACTACGAGACCGAATTCCGTACCGAGTGGTGCCGATCTAATTCATCCTCCGTTCCCTGCTTTCTATTTGCAAGAAAATTCTCACGCAATGCAGCCATGCGCCTTTTAAGCGATGGTATACTCGGCACGTCAGATACCGCTGCATTACTAAGCAATCCATCTTAATTTCATCCATGCGAAATCTTTTCGACCTTTAACATGCCTGATCATATCTCATGTAACTTGGCAAAAGAAAGCATACTGGGCGCAGCCGCAGAGGTAGGTTGCCCGCCGTAGATTCACAGGTGTATTAGATTAATTTTTTGTGCATTACACAACCAAAATATAAGAGGTAGGTTAAACTAAGGCTGTATAATATTTCACTGACGGAAGAGAAGAAAAATTTTATGAAATGAATCATGAATTTTGATCTATCCCAACTGTTTGAAATGTTGGATGTTGCTTCAAAAATGTGTCACAGCTTTTGTTCGTGATCTTTTAAAGTCCGTTGGATTGTGCATGGAGATTTGTCTTTCTAAACTTAAGGTTTCCAACATTGATTTAGTGCATTTAAAGTGCGTATGCATTATTCACGCTCCAGCACTATCGAGTTTATTAAAAAAGTTAACTTCTCAATTGAGTTTGTTATACTTATAAGACTCGAAATCAAAACTCGCCCGTGAGATTAAGTCCTTTGCTATTGAACTTGTAATTGAGAAAAAATAAAGTCCCTTTTTTATATGTTTGTTAATTGGAAATGCTTTTGTAACTCGTGAATTTAACTCAAGAAAGGCATGTACTTGTTTGTGTGTCGTGCGATGCGCCTTAGGATGCAAGCGTGTTGAAATAGATAGTGCGCGGATGTATGTCTTTCTTAGGTTAAGTTCTCGAGTTACAAAAGATTTTCTTATTAGCTCATTTTCTAACATACTTGCTCAACGTACCTACTCATCATGTTATGCAACTTGAAACTCTTATGACCGCATCTCGAGGATATGCCATGGGTGAGTGTTTATAAAGTATTACAAAACTACTCTTTTGGATTTAATTGGATCGACATCGAGATCAACAAACACATATCTTCAAACAAAGTAGCAGGAATCATCAATCACCCCGCCTGGCCCTCACACGTACGGTGCAGATGCAGTCTAGCACTTCACCAACGCCCACGTGTCAACCATCCACGAACAAACACAGACCTTCGTCGATTCAAAAAACATACTAGCGAGGGAAACCAAAAAACCAACATTCATTCAATCGATCTTTCACTCTCAAACCAAAAACTCAAATCCAACAATCCAAACAATCCAAACAGACCCTTAGAAAACCCTAGAAAATAGAAGAAGAAGAAGGAGAAGAAGAAGAAGAAATGGCGGAAACCCTAACTCCAGATCCGAAGCAGCAGAGACCTGCAATGGCGAGTCGCCTACAGTCTCCGACCAGCCCTTTCTTTCTCGGCTCCAACGACGACAAACTCGAGCGAGCGCAGGCGAGAGCCGCTCGCGCCGCGGCGAGCCGGCGAAAGTCCGTCACTGTTGGTGCTGTTGCTGGTGTTGGTGTTGGTGTTGTTCCTCCCGATCCTTGCTTCAGCAGGTCGCAGATTGTGGAGCTTTTCCAGAATTGCATCAAACTCGCCAGCGAAAACGTAAATTTTCGTCATTTCTGGTTCTTTGTTGTTCATTGTTGATGGTTTGTGCAAAAAAGGACTTGCTTTGTGTTTGTTGATTTGGTGATCGTGATGATTTGGTAGTGAAAATGCATGTAGTGTTCTTCGGTGGAATGAATGAGAGACCCGATAGGCCGATATGCCATCGTCATGAAATCAATTACCAGTTACCGAAATGAGCCCTAATTGGCACAGAGACCGGAAAGAATTGTTTATCGCCCTTTCCGGGGTAGCGGTTCATTTAGTGTTTAGATTATATGAAAGGAGGGCAATGTACCTCCCTGAAGTGAGTATCATTAATGGTTGTTGATTTGGTGGTGATGTGATGATGAAGATAGATAAGGACTAGCTTTGTGTTTGTTGATTTGGTGGCGATGATGATGGTGACGTTGCATCATTTTGGTTCTTTCTTTTGTTGTCGACATGTTGATACTTGATAGAAAAGGACTTGCTTTGTGTTTGTTGATTTGGAGATGCCCTCTCTCTGTATCTATAATATTTTTTTGGGGTGCAGAAAATCAACCAGAAGAACACGTGGGAGCTGGGGCTGATAGACCACCTCAGCGAGATTATCAAAGTGGAGGCGCAGGACGACGTGGAGACGAATTTTCAGAAGGTATGATGCGGTTTTGTGGGGGGATTTTGGTTGGTTTGAGTCAATTTGTTTAGTTGTCTGGTTTGATCTGTTTAGGCAAGTTGCACATTGGAAGCTGGTGTGAAGATTTATGCTCTGAGGGTGGATTCAGTGTATACGGAGGCTTATAAGGTTCTTGGTGGGATTAATAGGGCGGGACGGGAAGATGAGCAAGGTTAGGGCTTAACTTCATTGTTAATTTGATTATGTTCGGTTCGATGACGTATGAGTCTAGCTTGATAGAATGAGCGAACTGGACTGCATTTGATTTTGTCTCGCAATCTTCAGGTCATTAATTTGGGTAGTTCTGTCATGCAACCAAAATTTAAGCTAAAATCCTTTTTCGCTGCTTGTGCGTGCCAGATTTAGTTTATTGGAACATTTAGTATATGCCCTTCTAATTAAAGGCTTAAACTGAAACTGTGCGAACTTAGTTTAGCAATTTCTACTGATTCAGATTTGTTGGCCAACCCTTTAATTAGATTCAGATAGTGCTATTTATGGAAATTTGCATATAGGTTTCAGTCTTCTTTATCTTTTTTTACTCTATTAAAATCTATTATTGTTTCTCCATTTACATTTTCCCGGTTTGAATTGGCATTGTGGAAATATGTAAGGGAAGTGAAAGAGGGTTTTTACGGTCTCCCTACGTCTTTACATTTTTACAGAAGCCACTGTGGAGGATGGCAACAGTGAAACAGTTAAAGATGATGGCCGAGCTAAGAAAGATGCTGACAAAAAGGTCAGTCTGTGTCTCGATGCCTCAAAATTTAATGTGAAAAGCTGTTACCTAAGAGCTATCATACTTGCAGATTTCACCATTATCAACACTGGATTCTTTTGAGGCTCTAAATGTGAAGAAGTTTGATGGTAATTGCACAATCTAACTAGTTTTCCTATGGTTCGATAGCCTGAGCCTACCCATTGAACTAAATGTGGCTTCGTTTGTTAGTTGCATTTGCTGTGGATCCCTTGTACCATCAAATGACTGCACAATTCGACGAAGGTGGAGCCAAGGGTCTACTTTTGAACAATCTTGGAGTATATGGTGGGTGTCGGGTTGTTTTCGATTCACTGGAAGCACCTGGGAAATTCGTGTCAAGAGAAACTTGCAGTGATGAGTCAGCCACAGTTGATATTTCTTTTGCAAGAGGTTTGAATGCTTGCTGATATGGTGCAACATATAGTTATGACTGATGAAATGATAAATTTTTGCATAAGGAATGAATTTTTTTTTGGTCTGCCGTAATTGTTGTTTCCATCCTTGTTATAGAATGTGTCGAACAAATGGCAACCAGCATGACTACAAAAGATGAAATATCACCATCTCTTAGTTATATTATCAATCAATTCGATGAAGATAACCAGCGGCCTTCTAATATATCATTGACTGAACAAAAAGCAAGTGGACAAGTTGATGCTGCTGCTGAAAATAATGGAATTGATTCAGACCGGGAGGTATTTGACAATTATGATGGCTGGGGCGTTGATCATGATGATCACTCAAGTGTAGTCGATGAAAGTCTTGCTAACAATGACCCATTTGTACCAAATCATGAAGAGGTATTTACTTTCAGTATATTAATTAGTTTAGATGTTTGCTTTATCATACCTTTTGCATTAAGGAGGAGGGGAAAAAGAAGAGTAAAGGTGGACTGTTACATCACTTTGGCAATTGACAGTGTTCTTTCGCAGGAGAATGCTTCATATACATTTCATGAACCTGATATGGAAGATTCACATGAGAATGTTATTGATTTTCTCTTTTTTGGAATGGGATTCACTTCAAATAGAAATGCCTGGGCAGGCCCAGATCACTGGAAATTTCAAAAGGCCAAAGGTAGTGAATAAACAAGAGGTTTTGTGATTCACTTGTTGCAAAGTATGACACACATACATTTTCCTCCTTTTTGCAGGTGGAGAGGAGAATCCCATCAAAGAAAATGGGTCACCGCGTACAACTAGGAAAAAGAAGCAAAAAGCAGGCAGAGCCTGATATTGAATTCACAAAATCATTGGAAAAAGAAATGCCGGATATTTTTGCTCCCCCTAAAAATCCAAAATCTTTATTGCTACCTGCAAATAGAGTGGCATGCAAAACCACTCTCCCAGAAGATTGCCATTATCAACCACAGAATCTTGTTAAGTTGTTTCTTCTTCCTAATATCGTGGTGAGACTCTGCACGAATATAAGCCTTAATGAACTTCAATATATGTTATCTTCTGTGGTCCATCCATTGACATGTTTCTCTTTTATTTGTAGTGCTTGGGAAAGAGACAAATGAAGCCCATAGGTAACTAGTGCTTTTCTTGGCGTTAACTTTTCTTTTTGTGGTCTTTGGGATTGCATGTAAGCAACAATAAGATATAGTTCTTTGACTATAGCTGCATCTTTCTGAATTTCAACTGTATCAAGTGTATCATATACCACTGTTGTTAAATCTCTATCTATAAAGATGTCGCTTATCTCTGCTATAATGCGCTTAATGTGTTGGATTATTTACATCGATGTTTAAAGAATAAGGAGAAATTTGAATCAACGTTGTGAGAGAATGTATTTATTTTTCATTTTTCCTTCAGCACCGGTAGTGATACATTTGTGAAGTAGCAAAAAGAGTGATGCCAATGCTTTGGTACACAATTCCTTTCTTGATTACTGTCTGCTTCATGGAATGGCAATTTTTTTTTTCTTGATCACGTATGCCAAGCTTAATATTTCTGCCAATACTGAAAATTTTTCCTTGTCTTTCTTTGATTTCATGCATTGCTTTCAAATTGGATTAATGAATTGTCACTATTGCATGACTTTTACATTCGATAAGGTGTCTCCATTAGTCTTTTGACTCTTTTCATGTGTTGCCTTCCACAGCTCTACCACTTCTTAAGCTGCATTCATAAAGAATGTATTAAGCTGTTTGCTTTTTTCTCAGATGAATCAAGGCGTGAAGATTTTGATGAAGCACCATCCTGGGACAATGGAAGTGTTTTTGGTGGTCAGTTTGACGATGACAATGGTCATAGTGATGTTGAAGACACTACTTCACTTGTTTCTCAGCCTCGCCAGGTTCATTTGAAATTTTTATCTAGATAGTTTTTCCCTGGTTGTCATTAGTTGGTATCACAAGGTTGCTTTCATTGAAGGGTGTTAGTCACCTGTGATTGCAATTCCAGTTTAAATTCTTGAGCTGCATATTACTACACTCTGCCCTTCAGGAAGTTTTTCGCATATTTTTTCTCTTCAACTTTTGAACTCATATTAGGTTTTTTCTTTCTTAGTTTCCATTCCCCTAATTAACTATACAATGAAATTTTACATCTGCGGCAATCTTTTTTATCTTTCTTTTGTAACATAGGTCAACAAAATTGAAGTCCAGTATGACAAAACTGCCAAACAAGTTGATGTTCACGTGTTGAAGGGAACACTTTGGAATCATATGCAAGAATCTGTCAGAGTAAATGAACAGGTAAGTTAGTTTATCAATTAGTTTTGTTTCTATGTTGCAAGTAGGGATGAAATTATAAATTATTACTTTACCTGCTGCTTTTGATTCATTATTCAAATCTCATTAAGTGACCATTTACTAGGCTCTTTCTTATTGTTTGATTTGAAGAGTGAACTAAATACGTAGCCGGTTTTTAGTATGCGAAACGTGAATTCTTCTATTTTTTTCTTTATGATTAGTTCCGGTTTTTGATTTCATTGCCTCACTGTTCTTACTTTTGATGATAATGATATGGGAGCAGGAGAAAGCAGTGTCTTTCAGGGAAGTCCTAACTAGCTTCCCTATCGATTGTCAAGCCGCCGCCCCGGGGATATCTCCCCTCATCTCTGTTTCATTTGCCTTTTGCACTTGGCGAACGAACATGGCCTAAGTATCCTTGGCTCTCCCTCCTTGGATGATCTGCGTATACAGTTTCCGACGCTTCTCAAAGTACCCATTAATTTTAAAGCTTTGTACTTTGTACCTTTACCAGTTTTATCTTCTTGTAATCTGCTGCCTGTATATGCATTTATAACTGTATAAGATTGTTTCCATCTCCCATGGCTCACCATTCTTCAAAAGTGCAAGCACTTCCATGTAATGTAAGTTTTCTAAACAAGTTGGTTCATTCCATTAAGTTAATGGGTGATTTTTGTTGGGATAACCTAATTATTATCATTGTTATTACTATTATGAAAATGAAGAAACTCTGGCTGCTCACCTGACAGGGCATGCCAGTGTCCAAACGTAGATTATGAGTTGCGGTTGACGCTAGACTCTTAAATGGGAAACCAAAAAAAAAAAAACTCTGCTACAAGAAAAGCTAAGTGAAGATTTACCTCTCAAATGAAGTCTTTTGAGGGGAACTCCTAAGATTGATTTTAGGAAAAGCACTCCACTTAGGACACCTAATTAGGCGCACCTACCAACAAGTATCATTTGATACACCTCAAACATGTATCTCGAAATGTATCAAATGACTTACCACCTAACACTAGGTGGATACATTTAACTGAGTGTCCAAAGCGGGTCCATTTAGCAATGCAAAATTAGGCAATTGAGAAATGAAAGCATCTATCGGAGAAGTGCTAGAATAACACCATGTCACACCACAAAATCTACTTGGTTACAAGGGCCATTCATATGCACATCGAAATACGAGCATACATAAATCTTAATGCATAACACGCAAATCTAGAAATCAAATGAAAAGCTCTTATGAATCAATGTGTCTTGTGGTGTGACATTATTATTGTCATTATAGTATTTTCTTTCGAAAGATAACAAAGAATACACCAAAAAAAAAGAAAAGAAAATAAAGAGCTTTTCTGCTAAAGAAAATGTCAAAAAGATATGTACAACAAACTTTATTCTCTATAACATTAACTATAAATTGCTATAAGTTAATTGACACTTTCAACTATGCTAAAGCTGAATTCAACAAAACATGAATAGCAAAGCCAACACAACAATGTACTTGGCTGCTCAAAAGGTGGGCTTGCCCAGGGAATATAACATAACTAGAAAGTTCTGCAACCATTGCTCAGCCAGCAAACAAGTGCTCAAGCCCGCCTCCAGACTGAAACGACAGCTTTCTCGCTCCATATACGTTACGAAGAAGTTGTTGCAACGAACTCAAGCATCCTTGATCATCCTGTCGCCAACAGAAAAAAGAATTTGCAGTTAGCACACAGTAGAAGGCGCAGGCAATGTGAAACAAAGCGAGAGTTTGAATTTGACGGCAACAAAATGAACGCCTTCCACTGGGAAAATCTTGGCATGCCAGTGATAAAAGATAAATAATTTAAGGAGAACTTGACAATAGCAGCGCTTTTACTGCATTCGCTTAAGAAAAAAAAAATTAATGTTTGCGCTTGCTTTGGTTGTGTCAATAAATAAAGAAGAACAAGCATGTACACATTGAAAAGAGTAATTTACATATATCAGTCATAAACATATACAAGAGAAAACAACGACAATAGTAAAGATAGATGGTGTAGTGGACCAAATAAGCAAAATTATGCAAGTTTTCTAGAAATATGTAGAGAAACTTACACGGAAGTACTGGCTAATGGCTGGTTCTCTTAATATTCCTGGTAGGCAATCCCGCAGTGCTTCACATGCCCTGCACATAAAAAGCCAAAAGTTTAATTGTTTGCCGATAAATACATCGCGTGCTGCAAAATATCATGCTACTTAACGAACCTTGGATTGACAGATAGCCTAAGGTAACAGCGAATGATATTCTTTAGCAGCCGAATTGATGGTGGTTGTTCAGGGTTCGGAGATGTAAGCATTTTTGCAAGAACTTGACCGACAGCATAAAATCGCTCTGGTGCATGAGTGATATATTCCAGCCCTACATCATGCATCAAAATTTTTTGTAGAATGAAAGTAGCGACCTGATAAAAAGGGAAAGAATAAAATTGTGAAAAGATTAAGGGTCGTAACAAATTATAAATCACAATGCTCGACAGAAAAAAAAAAAAAAAAAAAAAGCAAGAAAACTATTAAGTAAAATAACATGAAAATTATAATAGCTCAATTTTTGTTTTTTATTTTTTTTCTGGCAAAGAAGTTTAATTCAAACTAACAACCAGATCTTTCCAGTAGAAGAACAAATGAACTTTTCAAAAATTATTGCAATAAACAAACAAAGCTGGTACTCACTGTTTTTGAAAGCTCATCACCCGCTTCCATAGCTCTCAAAGATAAAGGAATTATTTCTGTAGGGAGAAGGAAATTGATAACTTCAATATCATCATCCTGCAAATATACATTGTTTTAGGCAAGATGGACCTCATAAAGCAAGTAAGGAGCAAGTTATTCAGCTACAGATTGGTATCACTATGGGCGATGGATTGCTTAGAGACAGAGCTTTAGTACACAACAGTCCTTTTTGTTTTCCTAGTCATAACTTAGTGTTTTGTTTGGTCATAAATGTGAGCATGAATGAGGCAATTTCGGTTTAGTTGACATAATGATTTTCATGATCATGTACTAAAAAATGTTGTAATCCTGGTCCTCTAACTTCTTCATTATAAATACACCCTTGTTTACTATCAAAAAATAAAAACCAAGGAAAATGAAAATAAAGCAATGACTCGTTTATCAGCAATACGGGCTATTCACTACTCAAAAAAAATTATAACATTCAAAAGAGTCCTAATCTTAGAACTTGTGTGGCGACAGTAGATGGAAGGTAGAAAACTTCCAATCAAAAGGGGAAAAAAAAAAGGAAAAGGAAAATGGAAGGTAAAAAATTAAAAGAACATAAAAAAAGTATTTAGGATTCATTAATCATCCACTTTAAATTCGATGTAAAAGGAGGATAAGATGATTGACTTTTGATTTGCTCCTGAATACAAGGTAACACGTACTCATCATAAAGGAAACCAACAACAACAACAACAACAACATAGCCTCAGTCCCAAATTAAACACGTACTCATCACAAAGGATATTAAATAGTTTTCATGCTTCATGATGCTTCATTGTGCTCGATCAATTGCACTTAATCGAGCACAATGGAAAAGTTTGATCTATGTAGCCGACCCCGGTTAATTTGGGACTGAGGCTATGTTGTTGTTGTTGTTGTTGTTGGAATACGTTGGACTAAAAATAAGTCCTTGTTGATGTGGAAAAAAAGTACTTTCGAAGGCATAAAATAATGGGCAATTTTGGTGCAATGTTAAGATTTTTGGCATTATTTGGCGGATAAGGGTTTTAGTGTCGACAACCCCGTGAGCAATCACCATATAGACATTTCCGTGGATAAAATAGAAGCAAAAATATGACCAAACCACAACAGGTAACAGTTACTTGCACAATCAAGATAAAGTTCCTATATTTTATTATTATTAGAATTTGCAGGAAGTTCCTGGAACATTATCTATCAGTGAAATAGTGCTCTTACACGATAAATTTATTCTCTTATTTCTATTAATAATTTTCTTTTAAATTTAAAAGACGCAAGATGCTTATCAGAAAAAAGACACAAGACTCACTTACCATAACATGCACAAAACACAATTGTTCAGCAGATTGGTGGCACCTGCATTGACTCATTAGGCACCACCCTCCAACTGGATCCACATTAGAAAAATAAGGAAGATGCTAAAGTAACCCAGTTCGAACACCAACATTTGAAACCGAGTTGTTATGCGCCCTTAGGACATCTCGATATGTGTGCGCATATCCAAAGGGCCTAAAACAACTGAGTGTTAAATGTAGTTGTCACTCTCATAGATATGTAACAAGCAAGTCCAGATTACCTTAACAAGTGCACCAATGACACCCAAGCTGGTAAGTCTCAGATACTCAAAAGGCTTTGTTTTGCTTGTTGTATTCAGAAACGGATAAAGATATAAAGGTATATGAGCTGCAAAAGGCAAACTGATACATGTTCAGAAATCAGATTCTTTATATACAGTCATTGCAATTGAAATGGTAAAGTAATTCTCCAATAGAGAAGAAATTAGTGAATAACTGTATTTGTTACAGGAAACTGATATTAGAAACATAAAGTCTTCTTCACAACATTTTCAATTTACTTACTAATGAAATCCATTACGACAAAGAATAGCAGATAAGAAGAAAATATGTGTTTTGTAGCTCAGCATAATGAACCGATATAATATTTTCCTTTTGTAGAAAAGGCAAAACAATAACTAAGTTTTTTATTTATTCGGTCTCAGATTCTTTGGTTTTCTTGTACTACATTTTTAGCATGCATGTAAATAATTAGTAAATGATAATAGCATCTCCAAATTGAAGAAAAGAAATCTTTCATTGATAAAGTCTAACATACACTTGCCTTTAATTATGAGCAGTATTCAGACCACTTGCCCAACGAACCCCTCTAGGTCATGCATGGGAGGGGTGCACACGGATTGGATCTAATCCGATTAGGATCAATCCACGATCCATTCCAATTATGATGGATTGAAAAATCGCAATCAAATCCAACTCATTTATTTTATTAATCCAACTTAATCCAATTTACTAAATGCGGACCGAAGTGGATCAAGTTCGATAGATTGACAATTATAAAATTAATACTACTGAAACTACACATTAATACTTTTAAGTTACAAGTCAAGCAAATCTTAATAAATAAAAAAAAGTTGCGATTAATGAGGAAAACGATGAACAAGAATTTCTCAAATAATTTAATTTTGAGTTCAATAATTTAATTTTAGATATTTCTAAATTAGATTTTCAAGTGTATATAGATAAAAAGTAGATGAATTAAAAGCATAAAAATGCTAACATCATCTCAATATAGCTCAAGATCTTAAAATTATATGTGCATATACAATGTAAGGTATATAAAGGTTAATTAAACCGGATTGGAATTATGTTATGAAATCCGCAATCCGCAATCCAATCCAATGCATGCATATTACAACTTTTGCAATCCAATCCAATTTAACAAACTCAAACTATAAACCAACTAGAGCTAATTGAATTGGATTGAACTAGATTCGCAGATTTCATGAACGCCCCTAGGACTACGTTTTCTTATTAACAATGCATGGAAATGGAACTTACCATTAAGGAAAGGTAATCTGGTATCTTTATGAGAAGCAACACTCTGTGACAAAGAAGAATAATGAATCAATCACTCCCGCGTCAAGAGTAAAGGATAAAATTCTTCACATCAATAACATAACAAAATGTATTACCAAGAGATTGGTCCGAATTTCAATCAACTAATAAATTATTACTCCCTTCATCTCACCAGTCACCAGTACAGTTTATAGTCTTTAATTGTGTTAAAGAGCACCACAATAAATCAGTTCGACGACATGGATCCTACCTTTCTATTATGCATGATTTGATGCAGTTGATCACATCACATGATTGGGTTATCTCTTTAAATCATTTATTTATACTTAATGCATCCCAAGTTATCTTAGGTCTAACATTGCACTCTCATATTCATGAATTAGAGCAACATATTTTAATTATAATGCAAATTATAGGGGAAGTGACTAACTAAATCCATTATGAGCATAATATTTAAAATTCAAAAGAAAAATCAATACTAAAGTCTCCGATGCGCGTTCTACTTCTACATATTCTAATCCAAGAGATAGGTGTTTCCTGTGTTTTGTTTTTCAGACTTATTTACAAATTTGAGGGGTGCTCATGTTGGAGAACGTGTGATGGCATAAGTAGCACCATAGCAGCAACATTCTATTCAAATTCAAAAGAAGCCAATATGTGATTATGAATGTATTAGCATTGAAGGATATAAACATAGTTGCAATAAAAAAAGGCTATAAACATAGTTGTTGGAATAGTGACTAGGAAACAAATCATTGAAAGCCTATCAAACCGAGTCGTGATCTTTTTGAAAACCAAATAAAACAGTTTTCATTCCGAATCACTTGCCACTACATCAAGAAAATTATTACAATATTAATACAAAATAGTTTCTCTCTAAAAAAACATAGAATCTAGGCATGATTTGAATAGTTGAGTCCTATGATTCACGACACAATAGTGAATGATATAGAAAGTTGTTTTTCTTCTCATCATACTCTTATTATTAATGAGATGCTTCCAAGATTAATGAAAGAAAAATTGAGATAGATGTTATAAAAAAAAAAAAATAAAAAAAATAAAAAGAAATATATGATTACTATGAGTAGACCAATGATGCTAAAAAACTATAGGAAAATGGAGAGAGGTGTCACAAATGCAAAAATTAAAAACGGAACATGCGATTATAATAAATGGTCCAACAATGCTAAAGACTGAAATTAGTGATCCCTAAAACTTGAAGTGGAGAAAAAACTCTAAATTGTTGTGAATCGTAAATCATGGTAAAGTTTGGACCATGAATCGTAGGATTCACGGGTACTTGAATTCAAAATAAAGATTTGAATGATTTGCGAATCGTGGGATTCAAGGCTTGAATCGGGATTTTGACAACTATGGTTATAACCATAAATGTTCTATGTGTACAAAAGAGTTTTACCATGTAAAACATGTTTCAAATAAAAAAAATTCTATGAAATAATAATTCCTAGCATAGGCCCAATTTGTTTGTTTCTTTTGAAGCCAGAATAATCCCAATTTTAGATAACCAAATTGAAGGCTAATGCAATCTTTTGATCAAATTCTATCATTCGAATTTCAAATCAACAAGTAATTGTAATTCTAAAGTGTAGATTTCTACATTTCCCATTTTTGCACGTAGACTACGCAAGAGGAAAACACATTCATCATTTTATTAAAGATGGTTGGAATGAGGGCATAATATAAAGATCATGATGTATCGTATGACTTGATGCTCCGTGACTTACAAGAAATAGGCTGGCTTATCAAATTGCTAAGGTAAAAATGGTAAGTAAAATACCGATCGATGACCGCACGCTAGAAATGGAAACAAAGTAGCAAGCAAAATGGCTGAACTTAAAATGAGAAAATAAATAATGAAGTTTCCAATAAAAGAGACTCCATAATTATTAAGAACAAAAGACACCTGTAGAAGCGCAAGGGCATTAGAAACGCGGTTAGATGCTCCCACAGAGAGATTCGGTGGTAATAAATAAGGGTATATTGAAACTATTTCCTGCATGAAACGGAAACATCATCATTAGCCCTGTAACGTAATGTAACGTAAAGAAACCGATATAGATGCCTCAAAAAAAGTGTCTGTCAGAGTACATAGAATTACAAAACAGGACAACTACAGTCTACAGCATCGTCGTAAAACCCACAAACAAAACCGCCAATACATAATAATGCAGCTCATCATGCTCTTGTTCATGGTAAAGCACAAACATTTTACAAGCATTTAGTCGTGAAACAACCAAGCCATACCTGCAAAAGCGCCGCAATACATCCCACAGAATGCCAAAGCAGGGGAATCATTTCATGTATAACATCTCTCTTCTACAACAAAGAATCAAAAAACCACCACAAACAAAATGAGATTACCAATATTCCTCAAAATCATTAAACAAGCTCATAAAACCCCCCAAACAACAATTTCTCATTTTATTTTTATTTTTCATAATCAAGGGTATCCGAGCCACAGCCACCGACACCATACCACCATACCGATGGTGTGGACCCCACTAATCCCTCGGAGTTAGTACGGCGCCCCTACCACATTACCACTTATAACTCAAAGGTCGAATGAGAAATAGTGCAGAAAACAACATTTCTACATAAAACTTGAAAAACTACTTAGAAATCGAATTCAAATAACCCTAATTTCTTGATTCGAACTGCGAAGCGCAACGAAATCTTAATCTTAATCAAATCAAATCAACTAAGACACACACACACACACACACAATCAACAAAGGAAAAGAGCAAAGGAGCGAGAGATTTGCATACAGCGGCTTGGCCGAACAACTTCGAGAGAACGTAAATCGCGTTTTCACGGAGATCGCGATCCGTGATTTCTACAAGCAACTGTTCCACGGCTTTGCGGTCTCGATTGTCTCGATTGAGCGTCTGTTGCTGCTGCTGCTGCTGTTGAAGAGCTGCTGCTGCGGCGGCATTGACGGCGGCGGCATTGCCGTTTGAGTTTTCGAGGAATCCGAATCGACGGTTCACAGCGGCTCCTTGTGCGAGATTCGCCATTAGAGAGCGAGCGAAGAGTTTCTGCGTTTTGAGCGTTCGAGAGCGTCTCTGTTCGTCGTTTCGTTTTTTTGTGTTTTCGAGGGCTGTGTTGGAGATTTAACGCAACAAACTAACGACCGCCCACGTAGACCGCGTGTGCTTGCCTCGTGATGCGGGGTTACGGATCTTGAGGTGGGAATGCGGTTGTTAGTGGTGGTGTGGTTTTGGGGCGTTGTTTTAGTATTTGGCTTTAATTAATGGGTTAGGCCGCCGCGTGTAAACGGACACGTAAGGAAAAATAATTAAAGGTTCATAAATCAGGAAATATTTTATTTTATTTTATTTTATTCTATAGTACCATATATTAGATGGGGAAAATTTAGAATGGGACCTACTTCGATGTCGTTGGATTCGCCTCGAGTTGTGTTATATCGACATAAGTAGCTTGTACATTAAACTGATCGATTTTATCGTGAAGTCGTTAAGCTGGCAGCATATTGCATGTTCACAGTGCTTCAGTAGTTTTATCAATGTAAACTTGATGAAACAAAGTATATATATAATAACAGTATTTGGTAAGTATAGTATAATGTAATAATTTTCAAATCTATGTGATTCTCAATTGGACTACCAATTTATCTTTGCATATAGTGCTATAAAAGAAATGTTGAAACATGGAATCTAGAATTAACAAGTAGAGAGTATCTTAACCTTTAGACTGTTATATTTTGAGACAGCTGTAAATACAATGGAGTTGAAGAGATTGATCCATGCATCCGTAGCCGACCCCGACTAATTTGGAATCGAGGCTTTGTCGAGTACATGGCGGCCAAGAAGACTAAAAACAAAAGGAAAACATGCATGGACAAGAGGCTGTTAGCTAGAAATATTTCGATGCTACTGTTGATTTCGATAAGAAAAAATCAGGACAAGGTGATTAGTACATTACAGGGTTACGAGATGGCGCCGCCCTTTGCCGCCGAGTAGAAATTGTTCAAGCAGAGCATGTTAATGCTCTTGTTTCTTAGGATACTCTCTTGGTCCAAAGATGGTTGATCCTATTCTCACACTGGTGCTGCCCATTTCAATCTGCAGAGAACCAAAATTAACACGTTCAGTTGCGGCATCCGACCTTATACACTTTAACTACCATTCTCATTTGATAATTTAAGGGATGTCGAAAAACCACGAACATGAGGAATGATTTTTCATATGCATGACCTTCTGATGTATCAACCCGCCCTTTTTTATTTTTTGTTTCATCTTCGACGCGCTCCTTGTTACCTACCTAACACATTTTTTTCTATTTTTATTTTTAGACTAAGTAATGCTTCTTTCTCGACGACCTCAATACTTGCAGTGACAGTAATGTTCACAAGCAGTGTAACTTTTTAAACTCTTCTAAGTTACTTTAGAGACTCTTTGCAATCAATCATAGCCAATAACCCATCCATCAGAAAACAGTAAGACTGTCGATTAAAAATTAAGTACTTAAGCTTCTTGAGTCGCGACAACTGACTGATTGCCACTTTACGCGATAGACTCACCGTGACCTGATATATATTACGGTTTCTAGCTAACAGATTCCTAAACAAATTCTCCTACAGTTTGCTTGAAAAAAAATTCAGTTCAAAAGAAAATTAATTGCTTACTGCTTGTTCAAAGTCACCGGACATGCCCATGGACAGCTCACATTGCTCCTCGGATATTCCAAGCGCAGAGCAAACATTGGCTCTGCAGTTTGACAAAACCTGCCACGCCAATTGACATGATAAGGTGTTAGAAGAAAGAAATATGTAACTGTAGTTTGCACATGCAGTATGATTAAAATATAGAGTTCGAAAAATATCACCTTGAAATTCTCTGGAGTCGATGTGTAGTCTTTCATTCCTATCGTCATTAAGCCTGAAAATACAAGGTTTGGACAACTAAGCTTTAAATGTCTTGCAAGTTCTACACAATCTGAAGGTTCGATCCCGGATTTGGCTGCAAAGAGATTAAGTGGATCAGTTAGCTGCATAAGATTAGGATGCACAATTTCTAGCGTTGAGTTTGAAATAATCAGAATATTTAGTTATGCTTAATTACTCATAGGTTCGCACTTTAAATGATCGCAAAATATCTTATTTCCTTTCTTTCTATGTAGATCTTGTTAGCTTTTCCTCCTTAATAGATTCACATATGTGATTTGGTATTCCAACAAGCAGGGAACATCCATTATGAAATGTTATGGAAGTACAAGTTATAGCTATCAATTTTGATCAAGCGATCAGTGGGGCCGTCGCCGGTGGAAAATTGGACAACTTGGTCAATTAAAATGAGATACTGTTATTTACGTGTTTATTCGATTTCATTACTTCCGTGTAGCCGACCCAACTAATTTTGAGATTGAGGCTATGTTGTTGTTGATTCGATTTCATTACTTGTTTTCTCCAAATTGATGAAATATACTTCTTGTTGTAGCTACATGACAGTCAGTTTTTCAAGTATAACTCACATGCTTCTCCACTGGTGTTCACTTGGACCAAAACATTAAGGGGCCTTCTTCCAATGCTTGCGACAAAACGGTCAAGATGGTTCGCAATCTGAGAATCACAGGTGCAGTGAATGAGTGACAGAGGTTGAATGGAATAAGCACTTGCTTGTAAATTAGAATATTGTTGAAACGACCCTAGAAGCCAAATTATTTTAAATGAGGCGGAAATATCTTAACTCTCAATATTGAGCATCAAAGAACTTAGATTTCTAATTAACTAACATAAAGATTCTCACCCAGGTTTTCCAAGACACGTAATCATCGTAATATATTCTAAAGAGCTGAAGAGAGGGAGGGATCCGATAAATAATAAGTGATAGTTGTTTGAAGTTTTAGATCAAAGAACTTAGATTTCTAATTAACATGAAGATTCTCACCCAGGTCTTCCCAGACATGTATTTATCATAATATATTCTAAAGAGTTGAAGAGAGGGAGCGACCCAATATATACTAAGTGATAATTGTTTGAAGTTTTAGAGGTTTTAAGCATGACTTACTTACTTCGAGGACAATGACTTTTTAAAATTTGGTGAGTGCTAAAAGGGTCACGTCAGGCGTATTAGTAATGGGCAGTGGGCACTAGACCTTCAAGGGTGTGCAACTGCGATATATAAGAGAATGGCGCTACACTCCTAAACAGATGATTTTCAAGTATTTATGACCCTCATGAGCTATATAAGAAGTATAGGTGGAAGTATGTCCTAGCGCTTCTTAGATTATAGATTGATGCCCTATCAGGTAAGGAAACGATACCAGCAACATTCAGGGAAGGTGAAAATTGTACCAATGGCGATGTCATGACCATAGATTTGATAAAAAGACACAATAAACCATGTATAGGCTAATGTAAATACTTGCCTTTTCGTTATCTACAGTTTGAACCATGGCAAGATTCGGAACAGCAGCTGCACAATATGAACCAAAGCATCAGTTATATCCTAGCGACATAGATGAAATACCTACAACAACAAAGCCTCAATTTAAAATTAGTCAGAATTGGCTATATAGATCAAACTCTTCCACTTTGTTCAATTAAATGCAGATAGACCAAATAAGTAAAAGAAGAAAAACTCCATGATTCTGATTGAGCTTCATACTCTAATACCCTTCACAAAGTTTCTATGAAGAATTCAACATCCACAGATTCATAATCAGCAAGGAGACTCAAAAAATAGTCACATAGGAATATTGACCAGTGTTATCGCAAATGAGCAAATTGCATACCAAGATAATCACCCAAATTGAAATATATATACATATATATATATGGTATGAAAACAAAGCTGAGATTGGATGGTACCCAAAAGCGATTTCACTTTGTTGCTCTGCAAATGCCCAACAAAATGCCACTCGATATCTTCCGGAAGCTACAACACAAACCCAACAAAGTTTCACAAACTTGAGCTTCAAAATGCAAACCTAGAATTAAAACACCCAGAAACCTCAACCCACTCACTTGTTAGACCATTATGTGTCTCTTTATTTCAATTTATATTTACATAATAATCAGAATATGTAACTTACATTTTTAATCCACATTATGTCCATTAAGCTTCTCTTATGTTACCAATTTGATGGAAATTGGCATTAATATGGGCAGTTGAATGGTTCTTCCACAAGCCTCTAAAAGAGCACTTTGTACACATCGTAAAAGTGCTGAAAGTTTGAGGCTCAAGAGGGCGATAGGATCTTGGGTTTTAAGAGTATATATAATCACTTCCGCAGGCAATTCTCTTACTGATCTATATTTCTTATGTTTAAAATGTTCAGATCACCCACCCAAATTAATCAATACCCATTACACAACCAATCACGAAAAACAAAAACTACAAAACAAACCCAGAAAAGATTGACAAAATTGAACTTTAAAAGTATGAAGAAGACAAACTACAAAACAAACCAAAAAAGATTGACTGTTCTTCAATAATAGTTTTGAGGAAAGTCTAAAGAATTCAGAAATGTAAGCACTGAACTTAGAGACATGTAATTGCATTTCAATGTAATTCAACAACTTCAACGAAATAAATGCCAATATGAAATCCATTCCATTCATGTTCACTAACTACAATCAGATGTCGGCTTCCGAGAAGAATAATACTAGGAAATCATGATACAATGTGGAGTAATCCGTCAGATAAGCGTTCATTAGTACCTTGTGAGCTCGAATCCCAGGACCTCCGGATCACAAAAAATGAGCTTTAACAAGACAAACAAACCCAGAAACCTCAACATTGTTCACTCATTCAATCAATTAATCAATACCCATTACACGACCAATCATGAATAACTCAAACTACAAAACAAACCCAAAAAAGATTCACAAAAATTGAGCTTTAACAAGGCAAACAAACCCAGAAACCTCAATATTGTTCACTCGTTCAATCAATTAATCAATACCCATTACACAACCAATCGTGAATTACAAAAACTACAAAACAAACCCAAAAAAGATTCACAAAAATTGAGCTTTAACAAGGCAAACAAACCCAGAAACCTCAACATTGTTCACTCATTAAATCAATAAATCAACACCCATTACACAGCCAATCATGAATAACACAAGCTACAAAACAAACACAGAAAAGTTTCACAAAAAATTGAGCTTTAACAAGGCAACCCCAAATCCAAAACACCCAAAAATCTCAACATTGGTCACTCAATCAATGAATCAATGAATACCCATTACAGAAACCGACCTGGGGGGCCTTATCGATGAGCTCCTGAACGTAGTTCTCGCCAAAGCATCGATGCCCAGAATCATAGACATCGCGAATGAGCGAGACTGGCTTGGTCTTGCTAACAGCGACCACTCTGATGTGGTCGGACACTCGGCCGGACCTCTCGGCCGCTGCTCGGACTCTGTGGAGCACCGATCGAAGAGCTGAAACCGCCGCGCCCTCCATTGCTGGAGCGGCCATGTGGGTTCGAGTGGTGAAGCTGTAACAGTGGACGAATCACCGCCATAGATGAAGCAGTGGAGGAGAACCTATGGGTGCGTTTGGCTTGTCTTGAAAAAACGTTTTTCATTTATTTGTTTTTTTTTTTTGCAAAACATATTTTTTAGTCATTGACCTTTAAGACTTTTATGATTTTAGTCCCTAAACTTTAATTATTGTACATTTGGTTCCTAAACTTTTGAGTTTTTTGTGTTTTTAGTCCTTGAACTTTGAGTTTTTTATGTTTTTAAGGGAAATTAATATTTTTTCGACTTTTGATGGTCGATGTGAGTCGTTCGGTTCGTTTAGTAATATAAACCACTTTGCTCTTCTCGACTAGTCACACGACATTTATGTTACCCACATTACTGGAATTTAACACTTTGAATAGTGGAATGACTAAATGTAAACCTCTGCGAAAGTTCAAGGACTAAACGTGTAGTAATAAAAGTTCATGGACTAAAAGCATAAAAAACACAAAGTTCAGAAACCAAATGATAAGTTTTGCTTTATATATATATATATGCTAGAGTGGGTGAGCTTGACTATTCACACTAGTCTATAGTGCGATCGACCTGAATGTGCCCTAGTGATCCGAACTAACTCGACAAAGCAAAGAATCGAAATTGAGTTGAAATTATTTTGTTATTTTTAATTATTTATTCGAAATTGAGCTCAATATAAGAGTTTGATCTATGTAACCGACCTCAATTAATTGAGATTGAGGTTACGTTATTGTTGTTGTTTTAATTATTCAAAAGAAGGATTTTGCATTTCAAAGAGCTCTAGCTAGCGATCTTTATGGTCCTCCCCTCCTCAAATTTAAGAATAATTTTCATAGCAAAACTTTAGATACCTATATATATATTAAAGCCTATACTCCAAAGTTTTTGTCATACTGTTACTAAACTACTCGAATGATAATTACAACTAGAAAGCTTTTAATGAAGTTTTAAATTTCAGTCTTGTTGTTATCGAAAATGGTCTAGTATCATGAAATCCAATTTAAGTACTCTTCTATGTATTATAACAACGTTGTAATGAGAAAAAAAAAAAGAAAAAAAAAAAAGCAAGCTTTGGAGATTGGGTTTAGTGATTGGTATCGATGACTCAATGCCTCTAAAAGGTTTTATGCTCAATCTGGGGAGTATAATTAAAGATTATTACGTTGAGCCGACAAGTAAGTTATTAATGTCAATCTTATAAGTCTAATGTCAATGATAGATTGGACTAATTAATTATTAAGTGGTAGCTCCTCTTTTTTAAATAAATAAAAATAAAAATAAAAAATGGTAGCTCATCTTGTTCGGAATATTTTCATCTCTACTATTTTTTTTTCTTATATTTATGGGTATCTACATTTTTATATGAAGTCGAGGATTCAAGTCTCTCTAAGTAATATATTTGAAACGAAAGTTGTGTTTTGATGGTATCATGGGAGGTGTCACGGGGCAGAAGATTGAGGGGTTTTTCACTAGGAATTTTTCGCTCTCAACCCAACCATGTGGTGCCTAGGGACCGCCCTAGTTCAGCACAACCAATACACAATGCGGAAGAATAATACGCAGCAAGCACCAACAACCAAAGCAATGGACAACAAGGAAATGTTTTATTAGCTCTCAATTGAGGAATACAATTATGGAACTCAAGGCATACATCTACTCATGCACTCCTATGCATTTTCGCCCTCAATTGCCTCTCTCTCTTGCTCACCTAGAGCATTTGGCTTTATAGACCAGCCTATAATCAGTTACATAACCGTCTAGACTGGGTAAAACACCACTCCTCGTGGTCAAGGCAGTTGCCGAACTGCCTTGCTCCCCTTGCTGCCACCTCGCGCCATAACTGCCTTGACCCCCTAGTCAAGAGGCACATTCTCTTCGTGCCTGAAACTACTGGAACGTGGCTGATCATGCTTTCACCAATGATCCAGGCAGTTACCTAACCACCTGCAACCGCCCAAGACTTGGTCCTTCCAAGCCTTCGGTTTACCTTGAATTCGGGACAGGGACTTCTCGTGGTGCCTAGTTTCTCGCCTAGGCACCTGGTACTCGGGATTTCTTGGTCGTGCCTTGGTCATGGCTCCAGCCCATGACCAAGGTAGTTACCCAACTGTCTTGAAACCGTCTTGACTTGGTCTAGCCACTCCACAAGGGACGTGGCTCATGTTTTCTGCTGAACAGGGGCTGCTTCGTGGTGCCTAGCTGCGCGCCTAGGCACCTCTGCGTGCTAGCCGGGGCTTGGTTCGACCGAGTCCCACCGGCTCGAGGAGTGGTCGACGTCATGGTCCGTCCATGGGTCGTGCCTTAGCATTGCGCCCAAGGCATGCTCGAGGGTCCCTGCTAGTCCGCCCATGCCACCCAAGGAGAGAGCACACCTCTCCTTATAGTAGATGTTAAGCCGTTTGCTCGGCTCCAATAGGAAACATCAAAAATTCGACCAAACGTACTTTGACCTGGGTCAACGCCCAAGTCAAGGTTTGTCAACACTTTCCATGTGCCAAGCACGTGCATACTTACTCCGCCAAGTCTTGCCCGTGCCCGCGCTCGTGCCAAGACGTGCCAAGGTTTTTCAGCTTCCGTGCCAAGGCGTGCCAAGGCGCGTACCTAAGTCCGCCCGTGTCTCCTGCCTCGCGCCAAGGCGCGTACCTAAGTCCGCCCGTGCCTCGTGCCAAGGCGCGTACCTAAGTCCGCCCGTGTCTTGCGCCAAGATGTGCCAAGGCATGCCAAGGCGTCGTGCCAAGGAAAATCACGCCTTGCGCTCGTCCATGCGTCCACGCGCGCTCGCCCAAGAGCGCGCGCGTCCGTCTGCGCGCGTCCATACGCGCTCCAGGCTCATGCTCCTCACACTGCCACATACAATTTCCCAACTGTACGCGCTCGTCACTGCAGGCCATGCTGCAACCCTCCGAGATTCAGCATCTAACCTCCATGGAACCACCCGAGTCCTCCGGAACTCGGTCATTTGCTAGGTTACCGATTGCCCAGCCCAGCCTATTCGGGTCTCGCTATTGAGGGGGTGACAGGAGGTAGGTTTCTTGTCCAAAAAAGAGAAGAAACAATTGGCTGGCTTCAAAGATTCCAGGTGCATGTTTGTGTAGATAAACTCTTTCATTTATATGGTCAACCTAGATTTGGCTGCCTAATGATCTCATTATCATTATCTCAATTTGCTGCTCAATCTGCTGATGAGTACTATAGTCTATGAATGTTTGGCGCAGCATTTGTTTGATCAATTCAAAGTCACATATATGCTAATGTGGAAATAAAATGCTGAGTCATATGAAGTTTGGTGGCATTTTTTCTCTATTGTAACCTAAATTGGCCCTCTTTCATGCACTAAAAACTGACTCTAATTGCCAATTGAACTATCTATCTATCCCATTTTTGACTTCATGTAATAATATAGCTGAAAAGCAAATAAAAGTTATACTTGGAGTCCAAGCCATTACCATATCATAATTAAGTTTCAAGAACAATGCATAGCTTCAAAAAAATAAAATAAGTTTTCTACGGTACTGCATTATTATATACAAAGTATGTGATTAACCGATCATCACTTGTTTTTTTTCTTAATCTTTAATCTTCATTAGCGTATTGTGACAATACTGTTATCGAATTCATGTACTTTTATTGAGGCAATCGATTCTATGTCTGATCGAGCCATTGATGATTGATAAAATATTTATTTTACTTAAGAAAAAATAATGAACGAGTTTATCATGATTTTCTCATGTTCACATCAATCACACGGTTATTGGTGGAGTCAATGTCTCCACACATGCATACAGAAAGTAAAATATATTATATAACATCAAACATAAACCAATGGAAATTATTATTTTTTATATAAACACAAGATCAAACATGCTTTATTTGGGCTTTGACCTTTATTTAATATCTCATGTTGAACGTTTTGGACTCTCCCACTAAAGGGTTGACAAACCAATTAAACATATGTACTCTCCTATATATATATAAATGTCTCACATAGTACTCCAACATCATACTACACTACCATATATTCCATAGCTAGCTAGCTAGCTAATTGTCTCTCTCCCTCTCTCTTAGATTTCTCTAGTTCAAATTAATCCATTAACTTCATAAAATGAAGTACTTGGCAAGGGCCTTAACCATACTCATACTTGCTTCACTAGCTATCTTTGTGAGAACTCATGGAATGACCATACCAAACAAAGATCAAGCACTCCAATTAGATATAGTTCATGAAGATGAACAAGTACAACCATCTTCGGTTGCGGTATTTGGTGACGACGAGGACGATGATCAAGAAGAAGCAAAAGAGGATGAATATTCGTCTTCCCTACACGATCATAGTCGGTTTCTTGCGCAAAAAAAGCCGAAGCGACCTTGGAGATTGACATGCAACAAGTTTCCTAGAATATGTGGTGCCAAGGGGAGCCCGGGGCCTCATTGTTGCAAGAAGAGGTGTGTGAATGTGTTGATTGACAGGAACAACTGTGGGAAGTGTGGGAAGAAATGCAAGTACAATCAAATATGTTGTGGAGGGAAATGTGTTAACCCTTCATTTAATAAGAGGCATTGTGGTGGGTGCAATAACCGCTGTGAAAGTGGAGGTTTTTGTGCCTTTGGTCTGTGCAACTATGCATGATTAGTAGGAGAAATTAAGATTAAGTACTTAATTGATTATTTTTTGAAATTAAGTTGTATTCTTTGATTGTAATTAAACAGGGGGGAGCTACTTAAATATTAAGTTAGCTGATTGATATGTAATTTTGAGAAGGCCACTGCCTAATAATTAAGATTGTTCTTGTAAGCATTAATATTTTAATTAATTAAGTAATTAATGGTAATATATACGTGTTTGCTCATATCTAATAAACAAAAAAAAAATGATCTCATGAGCCTAGAATTAGAAACATTAGAGAATCTCTTTTTTTCTAAGAAAAATAAAGAATTACAATTAAAAAGAGAAATTTATAAAGCATATTGAAAGGCAAGTAAGTTAACATTAATTTATAAAACTCTGAAACATTTCAATTTATATCATCATCATTTATATAAAAAAAAAAAATGTACATATTAAATGTGCATAACTTGGACTTAAGTTCGGAGAGACAGAAGGCTTGCTATGATCGGAAAAATGGAAATCAAGGATCAAAATTATGAATCAACTTCAAATATTGAGTAATCCGTAAACGTTACATTGAACCATACTGCCTCCCCACCATGCATCGATTTAACAATTTACTATATAATCTACATATGACTTTATATTATTAATACATAAGTAAATATTATTTAAGTATTTTTGAAAGCCATATTGTTAAAACTTAGTCAATATATATAGTCGGTATACTATAACATACTATTAATCTTGAATATTTATATAAAATGATCTATCATCAAATAATATAAGATTAATAAAATCAACTTATTATAAGATTTGTTAAATTTATTTTTAAAAATTAATATTTACTTATGTATTAATTATGTGTTTAATAAGTTTTGACAATAAATTCATCAACAACGTTATTGGATGTTGTTGAATTTGTTTATTCTTGTAATGCATCCAAATCATCATATATATATATATATGCTTAGTTACACTAATTTATCAAAATATGGTTGTTGAGAGGAGATCATGATCAATAGGACAAGTAATTTGAGCAGTGGGAGAAGAGGTTTGTTGTAATATTGCCATAAATTGTTAAACCTATGGGCAAAAATGTGGGAAAAATGTGGTATAAATCACTCTTTTTACATCATCATCACATTTTTATAAATGATGTTTTATCAGCAAATAAATGTGTTTGGCTACAAATGTTCACATTGTAGCTAAAACATGCTTTTTGCTATGAACTTTTGTATACAATGGAGCGTTTGTAATTTTGTAATTGAATAAGGTATTTTGCTACGAATAAGTATTTTGTAGCCGATTTTCAGAATTTTCAATGACAATTTCGTTGTAAAAACTTATATTTGGTTGCAAAAAATATTTGTAGCTAAATACCAACATACCTTTTGCTACAGAAAAGTTTGCTGTAAAATAACTCACTAATTTGTCACCAATTTCAAGATTTACCCATAATATGAACTTTGCAACCAAATGTGAGATTTGACAAAAAAATTTGTGGGTAATTATCATTTTTAGTGATGGAAAAAAATGATTTGTAGCTAAAAATTAGCCACAAAAGATCAAATTCGTTGCATTATACTTTCTATGTCGGGGCTTATATAGAGCATCTCCAATGGAATGTGGATTGGATGTCAATGTGTGACATGTAAGACTAAATAAACGTTAGAGGTGAAAAAAACATCTCTAATGGAATGTGTATTTTAAATGTCGAGCTTACGTGAATAGACATTGTCTATTTTAAAAGCATCTCCAATGGTAATGTGGATTTAGACCATGAATTTGTGCGATGTGGAGAGAATGTCTATCTTATATGACACTAGATAGACATTCACCTCTTAAAATTAATGATCTCCAATGGTAATATGCATGGATTTAGACCATGGATTGATGAGTTGACACTTTATTTTCAATTTTCATAATATTCATAAAGGCTTTAAAAAAATAAAAAAACTTTAAAATAATTAATAATGCTGACGTGACAATCTACCATAATGTCTAGAAGTAGACATTGTGGTAGACACCTTCCACTTTGATTCCATGCTACGTAGGATGAACATTATAAATCTATGGTACTATTGGAGAACATTTTTGGGGTCGGATGTGAATTATATCCTAGGTGGATCCATTTCTACCCCCAATCCATGATATATCCCATTGGAGATGTTCTAAATGTCTACTTCTAGACGTCGCAATCTATAGCACATCAGCAATTCTCTCCAAAATATAGAGAAACAATAAATTTTTAAAATAAAAAGTGCACTCCACATTCACTATTGGAATTTGGAGAGCACTTTTGAACTTGAATATCTATTCAAGCCATTTAAGATGGACATCATCTCCACTCTACTAACGTGACATCAATTCACGTCTACAATTAATCCATATTTACTATTGGAGATGCTCTTAGGCAACATTAGGCTACAAACTTAGTGCTACAAACTTTTTTTTTCAATTAAAAGTCTTTGGCTACAAATCGTTTCGCAGCTAAAGAACATTATCCTTGTAGCGACTACTCCTCTTCCTCGAGCAACAAAATAGTTTCCTAAGCTCAAAAACTTAAACCCTAAAAACTCATCTAATCAATTTTCAATCTAAAATCACTTGAATAGAAATCCGAGAATAAAATCTCGTCTAAATAAATGAAAGAAGAAGAAGAAGAAGAAATCCTGGAATATATATAGAATAAAAAGGAAAATGTCAATCTCAAAATTGCTGCAATTTCAAAGTTGAAGTAAGAGTAGCTTAAGTCAAGAATGGAAAGCGTATAAAAAAAAAATCTTGAGCCTTAAACCCTACTAGCATTGATGAACCAATATATCATATATATGCACCGGATCTCATTAGAACCAATATATCACACTACAACAAAGTGGGTCTATAGCAACATTTTTTTGCCAACACTAATAAAAAATGTCTTCAAATTTTAATTTTAGAGACACAAGATATTTAAGTGTTGTCAAGTTTAAAATTTTGAGACGCTTAACATACAAGTGTCTCCAAGTTAAGGACACTTGATATTAAAACGTCGTCAAATTCAAAATCTCGAGACGTATGATGTACAAGTGTCTCAAAATTAAGAACACTTGTTAAAAAAATGTTGCCAAATTTAAAATTTGGAGACGTATGATGTCCAAGTGATCATATATATGCACCGGATTTCATTAGAACTTTGCTTGGGCTAGCTAGAGAAGTACGTACTAGCAAGATGGGTGACCTCCTATAGTGGAAGTCTTCGTGCTTCACCCCTTTAAAGAAATTGTTGGAGATGCATGTGTGGACCAAAAATTCTACATTAGTGAAGTGACTTTTTAAAGAAGTACTTAAGTTGCGGTTCTCTCCTCAATATCACTGAGGCCTTTTAGAGTAAAAGTCCACACCTATCATGAGTGCAAGATCATGGTTAAGTCGAGAACAATATCGCGGTACTAATGAGATTCATTGACGAAAGAGAAATCAACAAAAAAAAAAAAGCTCTATCAGCTAGGTATATATCAGGGGTTTAAGATTCAATTATGTAACTAGCTATTGAGAATGCATGGCCCAGTGCCATGAGATCCAGTTTAGGTACTCTTGTGTGTGACTCTTCATAAAAAAAAAAAAGAGGCCCGCTAAGGGCACCCCACCATTTAATGAGGGCACCCAGTTAATTTGTAAAAATTCCAGAAAAAATGGAAAAGACCATTTTGCCCCTGTATATATATAATGGTTCAAACCCCACAAACCATTTCGACAAGGAGTTAGGGCACCCCACCAGCAACCTTCAACCACAAAGCCACATGCCACATTGCGTTTGGCGAAGAGGCGATCGATTCTTGCTCGTCGACGGCGAGGTAACAATGTTTGACAACCATTTTCGGGTTTTTTTGTGAAGCTGTTTAGTTGCGTATAACGGTGAAAATGATGATTTGTTTGTCAACGTAGGGTTTGGTAATTTCTTCAAATCCGAAGTTGTTTCCTTTGTATAATGGAGGATCGTAATGCTTCGGTGCCGAGAGGAGGTCGTCCTAGAGGTAATGTTGCAAATGTTTTTTTGTTTTTTTTGCGGTTATCCGAAGTATCTGTCGGGTGCGCGATTCTTTCGGCCTCGCGGGGACCGAGATGTATGGTTACGTCTCGGTCTCGGATGACCGAGATGTTTAGGGTTGGTCACGATGCTGGAACGACCGAGGGTTCTCGCTAACTCTCGGTCTCACGTAAACGAGACTATGAAGAAAGTTTCAAAGACCTTTGTACAACCGAGAACCGATTTTTTGGGTTTTTTTGTGATTGTCTTTGTACATTTTGGTTGATTATAATGTTACACTTGTTTGTATTGCAGGTAATGCCGTTATCTTGTAATTTTCAGATTATAAGGACACTTTTACACCTTCTAAGCCATTCCCCTCTCGAGAAGCGGCAATTTCATGGCTTCATCGATTGGTGGCGAGAACAAGTTTGTGTTAGTAACGAAGCGCTCGGATGCGGGGCGTTAAGCGAAGGGGAAGGGTGAAAATTGCTGTGACAGTGCGGGACATATAGGGGACCGGCTCGAGAGAGTTGGGAAGGGGAAAGCGGCAAAATTTTTAAAGAAATCAAGGAATGATGAAAAGGCGAGGACTCACACTAGTACGAAGAAATGTGGATGCCCTTTCCAAATTAACGTCAAGGAGAATGCCGAGCTCCTTATGGTATGTCACGGTGATTTGTGGGAGGCACAATCACGACACCGCGGGAAGATTTGATAAGAGGGAGGAGGAAGTTGAGGATGCGGGGGAGGAGTGAAAGTGAGCGGCTCGGGGAGATTAGTCCACCATCGTCTTTTGTGGAGTGCGAGCGGGAAGTTGAGGATGCGGGTGTGAGGACACCGGGGTCTCCAACCGGAGGCACCCCCAGTGTGGGAGGCACCCCAATCTCCAATCGGATTTGAGTCCTCCCACTCCATAAAAGCTTCTAGGCAGAAGAAATGCAAGGTTCCACAAATGCGTCGTGCCGGTCGACGCACGCAAAGTGGATCTAACATGGCTTATAGTCATTGCTTAGAACCATATTGGTTGCCACATGTTGATGCCATTATCGATGTGGTTTCCGATGGGAGCTGTGGATATAGGTGTATAGCCTCGGGCTTGGACTCGCGGACGTGGACGGGTGGAGGATTGTGCGTAGACGGATGTACGATGAGATTATCGGGTATGAATACCTATGGTGGGAAGTGCTTGGCTCGAGTTTCGAGCCTATCAAGAATGCGGTGCATTGCCGGAGAATCAAGAGGGGGCATCTTTCAAAGAATGGTTGACACTTCCGGACATGGGATTGTTGGTATCCACCGCATTCAATGTCATTCTCGTAAACCTCTCGCATGGGAGTGCCTCCATATTCCTACCTCTACGTAGTACTCAACGTCGTCATTGCACAAGAGACTTATCATTGCAATGGCGAATGAAAGGAATATCCATTGGGTTAGGGTAAGTTCTATGACTTTTTGTGAAATGGTTCGTTTCCCCCTTAATCGGGTTTGTGACAATATCTTCTATGTTCTACTGTTCACTTTGTGAGTGCGGTTGCGTGTGAATGCACCGCATTGCCATCCTTATATCCATCGTGGGATCGGTACGTTGAGGATTGCGCCAAAGGTTGGCGAGATGGATTCGTTTTTCGAGACATCGCGCCCATTGCAAGCTGCTGATCATGAAGCCACCATACTGTTGTAGACTTAGATACACGGTAGGTGTAAGCTTGTACCTAGACGGCTAAACATTTAGAAATTTTGCCAATTCGTCCGAATGTTCTATGTATATGCAAATGTTGTGTTGTGTTTTAATTGTTGTTTACTTATGGATGGACCCTTTTTATAGTCGGTTTGAATGTTACGGAGATTTATAATTAATTAAGGTTCGGTGCAAATTGTCGTCTTTGGATTTTCAATCTTGTATTGTCGGTTTGACTACTACGGAGATTTTTTGAAAGCTGTAATGTTCAAATTCATCCATTTCGATGTCTCGGTCAAGCGGGTTCGTGAAACGAACCATATTTTCGGTCACCCATGGCCGACAAGTATTTCAATATATCGGTCATGTATAGCAGAGTCCCATTTAAATGTCTCGGTTGAACACCACCGAGATGAATTGACCATTTCAATTCGCGACTCTCGTCCTATGACGACCGAGCCTACGGAGACCCTCTCGGAAGTGGACAACCGATACGTGGTTAACTCTTCCGGTCTACGTGGCGAGACCGCGAGTTAGAAAAATATTAGCTTATGTCTCGCCAAGGCCGAGACGGTTGATTTACGATCTCGGCTGTGTGGCGAGAACCACGATTTCCCAATTTTTTTACATTTTAACAAACCGCCACACACACATTACATCTACTCTACCACACATTACATCTACTCTACCAAATGTAACTTAATTCGTCGATCTTCACCCGAGCCCTAATTTGGAGACGAAATCGACACACAACGAACCCTACAAAATGCGAAACCTAGAAGAACGAAGGAGAAACACATGGCGAGGGACGGAGAACACGATTTCGGGGATTCCTCTCTTTGCTCGGTTCAAAACAAATGAATTCTTTCACCGGGAATTCGGTGAACGAGGGTGGTGGTGGTGGTGGTGGTGGTGGGGTGCCCGGGGTTTGCAAGAGGGTGGGTGAGAGCGTTTTTTGCACGAGGGCATTTTCGGTATTTTGGGTTTAATTTTTGGGTGCCCCAGGTAAATCGATTTGTGCCCATATTAACTGGGTGCCTTCATTAATAGGTGGGGTGCCCTTAGCGGCCCTAAAAAAAAATAAGGCTTCGGAGGTTGAATTGAGCAGTTTATATATAAACTCAGTCCATACATGAATGGGCATCAATGTAAGCATTATTTTTACATAAGAAATAGATCAAATAGAGAATTATCTACATGCATAAGCTTTTAATCTTTTAAAGCCACACCAAGGTCTATCGCCCTCGTAAGCTTTAGAACTTTTAATTCAGCATATTATTTGATGGTACAAGTGACTTTTTATATGCTTGAGAGAGGACTTTTAAACTTCTTACATTAATATCAATTTCCATCAAATTGACGGTAATGGAAACTCAAGAGTCTTTAGGTAATTCTTAAGTTACATAATTTAAGACATAACTTTGAGACACATAATGTGGTCTTACAACCAACAACTATATAAGTGTCCATTTCGAGAGTGCCAAAACGGATCATCCTAGCTAGTATTTCCATACTCAATGCCTGTGGGGCGAAAATTTCTTCATATATTTATGGTCAACCATGATTTGTCCATTGGCTGCCTAATGATCTCTTTATCATTATCTCATGAATTTGCTGCTCAATTTGCTGATAAACAAGTCCATGAATGTAACTAATTTGGCGCAGCATTATTTGTTTGATCAAATACTCATATATATCTATACTGGCATGCATACTGCTCGATTGGTGCTTTTTAATTAAATTTACTAAAAGAGAAAATAAAATAAAATATAATATATATATATATATATATACTGCTTGATCTATATATAGATAAGAAGAGAACCAAATTGGTGTTTTTTTAACGGTTTGTTTGGAATTATTTAGATGGAAGTCCAACGTGTCATGCTTAATTAATTGACTTTCTTCCAAATATATAGTCAAGTCAAGATTTGTAAAACCTACACAATTCAAGAAAGTACTAATTCTAAATTATTTTGTATTAATTTGAACATACATATATATTATCACTAGCACAATCTAATATATATATACTTAGTAATAAAGCTCTAGTTACTTATGTGCTTAAACTAATTGTAATTCCAATGTGCAAGTTTTTGTACATGTACAATTAAAAAGGTTCATGCATGTATTTTGTTGGTTAAACTTTAATTCCATTCAAACCTAACTTACGTTTACCTTAAAAACATGTCACTAATTGTTGTTGTTGTACAATATGTGAACCACACACCACCCTCACTATATATACATATATGTATACACATATTTGTTCATTAAGGTTTCTTAATTTGTGCACACTCATGAAGCTAACATTCTTCATGCCCAAAATGGCAACTATGGCAATAATATTGTTCATGGCCATTGCCATCACCAGCACTAGGGCGAGATCATCGAAGGAACTAGGGTCCGTCTTGCGATACGGTGCCATGACATGCGACCGGTACCCGAGAGTTTGCCTTGGAAGGGGAAGTTCAGGGCCATATTGTTGCAAGAAGAGATGTGTTGATGTGGAGAGAGACGGGATAAACTGTGGGAAATGTGGGAGGAGATGCAAATATAATGAGATTTGTTGCAGGGGAAGGTGTGTGAACTCCTATTTTGATGAGAAGAATTGTGGGGGGTGCTACAACAAGTGCAAAAAGGGGTCTTTTTGTGCCTATGGGATGTGCAGCTACGCTTATTAATTTTTTTGTACAAGGCGGGAAACGATGTATTTCTCTAAGATAATTGTGCATGAACTACTGAATGTGCATGTGTAGAGTAATTGTTAATCGTTTGTATGTCTAGCTAGCTAATTAATTAAGATTTATAGCAATTATTGTCAAATAATTAGTTTTTATGGCTAAATGAATAAACGTGATCATTATATTGGTATACATATGCATGATGCACTCATGCACATTAATGCAAGGAATTAATGCTAGAATTACGTATTAGAGTCACACTACGCTTAAAAGGTCATACACACACCTATTTGAAAATCTTGCTATACTTACGGAAAGGTTGCACAGTTAGTTTTCAAATTGAATGCTGCCTTAATTGTGTAAAAATATCATTTCTTTACATACTATACAACATGGTTCAACACCCCGACACCAATTGAGCGGATGTCTCATTGGCTCGGTAGTTTGGTATGGAGTTACTCGAGTAAGAGGTTAGGAATATAATTCGAGTTTCATAGTAAGCAAGTCAAAAGGCTATGTTGAACTCCTCGACAACAATTGGTTAACTCTAAAAATTAAGTTCCTAGCTTCTAAAACTCATTTCTCAAATGTATTGTTGAGCTAACCAAGTGATTAATATAAAAGACGAGTCTCAAGATTTTTAATTCGAGTCATGTTGTCAGTGGCAGCCCAAGGCAAGGCCCAATTTTTTTTTTTTTTTTTGTTTAAGCCCAAAAACACATTTGAGCCCACCCCGAAAATCTCCCAAACCCTACGTTAAGAATCAAAAAATTAGCAACGCACATACGGCCAAAACGGCCAAAACGAATGCACGACTAAAAAAAAAACTCTCGGCACATTCGCGCCATTCTCACACTCACCGAATGTAAGTTCTTTACATTTTTTGAAGTTTTTTGGAGCAATATCTTTTCAAATTCTATTGTCTTGTGTCTTCTACCTCTATTCTTTTTGTGTTTGAAGAAACCAATCCATCTCTTTGGGATTAATTTCATTGCTCCACATTTATTTTTTTCATTAGATTGCACTATATTACAAGGATAGATTAACAGTTCTTTTACAAAGTGCGAGCAAAGATGTATGTTAGTTCATAGATTTTTTTTTTTGTATGTCTTTTTTTGAAGGGATATTTTTTTATTGTGGAAATCATTGAGCAAAAATATATGCTAGTTCTTAATTTTTCTTAACTTGATGGTTTTTGATGTTTTGTTAGTTTTTTTTTTTTTTTTTTTTTTTTTATAAGAAAGAGATTGATTGTATACCTATGTTGTCAAAAATCTCATATTTTTATACAGTTCAACATAATCTGTTGATTTGATATCTAGTAATGAATGTCCAAATGGATGAAAATGAAGTTGGCCGGTAAAATGCCTTAGATATAAAGATAAAACTCCTCGGAGCCTTACCATCATTTCTCATATAAAGAGGCAATAAATCATTAACATGTAGAAGTTCAAGTTAATCTCACCCATTTTACCACATCCAAGTTCAATCACCTTCCTTCTACTTATGTCCCAACTCAAATTGTAATGGGTTAGAAAAGCACTATATAAATTGTCCATACAATGCTGGAACTAAATTTTTTGGAAATTGAATTTGTTATGGTAAACAAAAAATAGTCAAGTAAAGGTTACGTGGGTACTTTTAGATTAAAAAAGTTAAGTAAATGAGTTCTAATAGGTCAGGGTGTTCTAAACTTCGGACTCGAGATAAGGATTAGGGGGTTTTGCATAGATCGGACACAAGGCTATTTTTTAAATGTCTATCTAAAAACCTAATGGTCTCTGTATGCCTTCTGTTAAGAAAAATGTATAATTAAAATAAAAATTTAATTTATTATGTATATAAATTAGCAACATTAGTTCATTTTTATTTTATTTTTATGTTTCACATGTTTTTTTATATCTTTAATTTATAGTCCAGGGATATTAAAAATCCTGAATTCGCCCCTGCATGTTGTTATTGAGTAGAGTTACAAATTAACTTAAAATCGTAGATGAGAATTCGAGCAATATAATAATGTAATCTCTTGCGAAAAATAAAAATCACTCGTTATCTTTTGTAAGAGTAATTCACCAAAAGCCCTACCAAAACCCCAGCCTTCCCCACAACCGACCAGGGCACCCCATACTTCCCCTTCCTAACCAACCCCTTCACAAAGGGCATAAAACTCGCCACCACCCACACACAACACACCACCTCCCCAATCAACACCGTCCGATCCCCATTCCGCACCCACCTCGAGATCCCCACCACTAACCCAATCACGTGCAGCATCACGAGCGCGGTCCCGGGCACGAACACTGGGGACTCGTCGAACGTGAACCTGGACGCATTCGCGGCACCGTGCGCGCCTTCACCGTGTTCGTCTCGGTCTTTGGGGGTGACGTGGAAGACCGTCTCGGACAAGCCTAGGAGTTTGAGCGCTACGTTCGTTAGGCCGAATAGCCACGCGGATGTGGTCACGATTCGGGACATTCTTTGGGTGTTCCACCACGCGCGTACGGAGAGGCCCGCGCGGAGGAACTCGGAGAGTGCGTAGGTGTTGTAGATCACGAGGAGGGATGTGGGGATGAGGATTGTTGGGTCCGTAATCTGGAGAGAGAAATGGGAGTATAAGATCATTAGTGTGAAAATGTTGAAGTACGCATCTCGAGGTTTTGTTATAATGTCTTATATTTCTAAAAATATAAAAGGGTAAATTGTAAATTCACTGCTCAGGTTTTCGATAATATGGATCATAGTCACCCTGTTTTACGAAAAGTACAAAAGAACGACACGCAGAAATAACATGCACTTATTGTCGTCCCTTCGATATATATTATGATGTGTGTCTCGTTGTTGGGTTACAAAAATATGTTTCTATACAATATATATGAAAACTTCATAGGGCAATATTTACTTAACCTTTTTTTTTTTTGTTTAAGATATGTTATATTTTACTCAATGCCAGCATGACATAAGTTATATTTTACTCAATGCCAGCATGACCTGAGACGGACATACAAGAAGGGCTCAGACCTTATCAGTTGCCCTCAGTATACCTCGAGATGCATATACGCCCCAAAAGGTAAAGGTGGATGTGATGTGCGTGTCCTTACCGGGCACGACAACATTTTCGTAATTTAAAAGCAAAGAGAGGGAAAAAGAGAGAGGGGGAACTTACGGAGGGTAGAAAAGATGTGTTGGACAATAGGCAGTATGCCGACAGAGCATTGTAGCACAACTCGGGAAGTGATCGCATGGCCCAGGTGTTCAAATACAAATACGTCAGGCAATGTCTGAACCGTAGATTCCCAAAGATGGTCACCAAGATGGGATTGTTGTTGGTGAAGAGAATTTCTAACAACCCAGTGGTCCATCTAGCTTGCTGCACCATCATCACAGGCAAACTAGTTGGAGCACATCCAAGGAACCCAGGTGTCTTTGGAGTAGAGTACACTGATCTCCAACCCTTAGATTGGATCCTCAGCCCTGTTTGAACATCCTCTGTTGTTGACCCGTACATGTACCCTACCTACACGTGTCAAAACGACGTATACAACCTAGTAAAAGCATCTCGAGTAAGATGGACGAAACGTTACTACCTTGTATGGGAAAGTTCGAAATAAGTTTAAGTCTTGTTAGGGGGCGAACTTTAACATAGGGAGCGTGTGTCGACCATAAAGGGTGGGAAGTACGAAATTATGTACGGATCGTGCGACGATCATAGGGGTATGATAAGAGGTCCCGGGGGTTGGGGCCACGTACCGCTCCCCTGGCCCCTAGATCCGCCACTGATTCTGAATTGCTTTTCTTAATACGCTTACGGGTCTTACCCTCAAAGAAGTACAATTTTCCTATTGGACAAAAGTTGTCAATCTCAATTTTCGAAAAATGCAACAAAATGGCAAAGCAGACAATCGAAAAATCATTTTTGCCAACTTGAACAGATAGACCTAACGGTAAGGGCGAACTTGAAATTATTTGGGTTAGCCTTCAAGTTCAATTTCTCACTACATCTAGATTGTTCGGGTCGATTGCAATAGGGCCTCGTGGGAATAGTGAGGCTGACTCAAATACCCCGGATATCATAAAAAAAAAGTGGTTTTTGGCCCTCAAATTACCATAACCAAACTAGACCTTAGTTTATCTGGCATCTAAATTACCTTATTACCCCACTGAGTATTGAACTCATAGGTTGCACCAGCAACTTGAATGGCTTCTTCAATAGAGCTTGCGATATCACTAAGACTACTTGAGCTTTCATTTAGTCCTGACAAGGCTTTCACAGCTGATTCCACAAGTTTTGTTGAATGCCCAAATGTGTTCTTCAATTCTTCAACTGATTTCACTAACAAATAAACAAAGTGCTAATTCAAACTAATGAATCAAGAGACGAGAAAAATCAAACTTAGATAGGAAAAAATGTAAGATATAGAAATCAAGACTAATGAACTAGTTACCATTGGATGAGCTGAAAACACTGGTTTCGGTCGTCTCGTTTGGCGATAAACCGTATATAACTTTTCGTCGATGGAAGCACCCGGTTCCGGAGTAGAAAGGCCCTTGAATTCCTCCTATTCCCCTTCCCAAGTACTGCACAAAACATTGTACATTGCCACATTAATATTCCTAGTTTTCATAATTTCATGAATGAGATGAAACTATAGTATATAGATGAAGGTGTACTTCTTGCAAGATTATCAATTGGTTTCCAAAAGGATCATCTTTGAGACCTCCATAGAACACTTGCGGGCATTGGACGTATGCGATGTCTCTCTCTTTCTCGTTATCCACTAGAAAACACATTGCGTGAAGAGCGATCTGCGGATTGTTAACGAACATGTCACAGTCGACGTTGAGCATGACCGGCGCATTTGTCATCACCCCTGAAACTCTGCCCTGTTCATCAAATGTTTGCACAGTATGAGAACATATGAAGTACTAATTTACCACTCACTGTAAGTAACTTTTTTTTTTTTTTTTTTTACCAAAACATTCAACGCGCCGGCCTTGAAATGATGCGGATACTTTGGATCCTTCTCTCTCGACACATAAACTAGATGTGGCACTCCATCTGCAAGGCCTTCCTTGTTCTCCCATAAGACCTACTCAATATATATACAAACATGAAGTTTTACTAAATTGCTTAGAAGATTTAGTACTTGTCGTAAACTTTGTTCCGTACCTTAATAATCGTCGGATGATTACTTTTTTTGACCTTGGAGAAAAACTCATACGTACATGAAGATGGATTTCTCTCTACTGCTTCAATATTTTGGACAAGAAGTTTGTATTCATTCTAAAAAGAGAACAAAAGAAGTCATTAGTAAGGAGAAGGAATTAATGCTATAATGAATCAATATATAAATAGTTCTTTCAATTTGTTATGCAACAAAAGTTTAGGAGTATATATATATATATATAACCTTCATATGTGTCCATTCTTGGAGGAACTCAGAAGAAGCAATGCTACTTTGAGGCTGATTTTCACTTGTAAAATATCGAAAAGGAGCTCTAACTTGAACATTATGCTTTTTACAGTAAGGAATCCAAATCTTGGCGAATTTAAGTGCTTCGGTGAGGGAGTAGAAGGTGATAGGCGAGGCGCCATCGTCGGACACATAGCAAGCAAGCTTGTTGACAGGGTAATCAATGGCCAACAAGGAGAGAACGGTATTAACAGTGATGATTGGCGGCTCTAGCACCGGGTCGGCTGTAGTAACAAACATGTCCATTGGAGGAAGTTCATCCATTCTACTCAACAACAAATATATATATATATATATATATACAAGAAAGAGTGTTAATAAACTACATGTACAATATTTAAAAGCAAAGCCTATGGTTTTTATATCATATATCTATGTTTTTATGTACCTATTTTGAAGGTGTTGTGGATAAGTTTTGTGCACCACAGGGCTCCATTTAGTACTCATGATGATGACCCAGAGGAAGGTGAACCAGGATTCACATAGGAATGCAAGAAACCAAGGGAGTCCATGATTGTCAAGAAAGCGAAGACGGTAAACGAGTAGCGACAAGAGAAGGAAAAAGATAGTGAGGTCTGTTAATCTTTGAAGGGTGTTCTTGCGGCGGATTTCCTCGTAGAGACGAGGAGACATGGTGCTCTAGTTAATCACACACTCACAAATTAAGGATGATGAGACCCCCTTGAAAACTTAACTAGTTTTCTTTCCATTCTTGATTGGCTTGGTTTCCTTTATATACTGATACTTCATATGAGGGCTGAACCTTCTTCTGAAACAATTCAAATATTTGATAGTGATTAGAATGGTTGATTAATAATCCATGACAATAGAGCTGTACAAGTAAAAAACACAAGCTAAACAACAAATCTAAGACATATATGGTTACCATTTAATTTGTTTGGACTACTATTGCTTCATCTGTTTACTTCTCATTGAACGTGGTGTTTTGCTCATATATGATGAAAAACATAAACAAAAAGCATAAATCATTTATTCTTTACGGCATCATAATGCACTACAACATTTTTGACATTTAATAGAGGTTTTAAAACCCCTATTAAATAAAGTGTTATTAAATGTCATGTGAAAATGTGCTATATTTTAATTTTTAATACATGTGTTACATAGAGGTTTTTTAAAACTCATATCAATTAGGTGTTATTTAATAACACCCCCTTTAATAGGGGTTTAAAAACCTCTATTAAATATTGTACTAGGGTAGTGCTATTTGGACTCGTGAGTCCAGACACAACTTTTTTTAATTTCAAATACATCCTCGAGCAATTAATGAAGCAACCATAATCACTTGTAAAATTCCTTTGATACCCCTTAAATATTTACAAAAATTTTAAAAATCTCCCTATGAGTCAGGACTTATGAGTCCAAGTAGGTTTATTATACCAAAATTGTTCCAATGATGGTATTATATATGAAGCCAACATAAGTACTTCTAATCCGAATGTAACTCAAATGCCTACTTCTATTCAAATATCAAAAACGAAATAGTACTATATAGAGCAACATCTTCAATGCTATTTAGAGTCTTAATAATATGTTATATACTTCACTTAAATCGAGCTGACTGATTGGAAGCATTTGAATTTTGTTGTTGATATGCTGTCGTCTAGAAGAGTCATCTCTTACAGTAAGTAAAAAACACGTAGGACCAATAATTTGAGTAATCAAAGATTGACATGATGGGATCTTCCTAGTAAAGCCAAAAATGAACATTAGAGGCCTTGTATGTGTTTGTTGTTTGTACACAATAAATTGCGTAAGGAGTGATGTCATGGAATCTGGCCTATTATGCAAAATTTAAATTACTTGATAGTGAGATTAAATACATCAACCCTTATGTTAATATTTTTTGGGGTGGAAACATTTTTGTTTATATCGATCGCATATAGTTTGCGGGGCACGTCTCTGACTCTAGTTCCTTCGTACCATGCACGTGGACCTGGTCTGCAAAATATTATACACCACCATATGTATTGGACCATTATATATATATATATGTAGGAGGCCTTACATGCATGTCTATTATGTGGTTTGGTTTTGTGTCCTTTTCTTGACTTTCATCAAGTTTGGTCTTTAATGTCTATGAAAAAATGTCGTTTTCAGTGCCATACTATTTTCTTTTATAATTATAATCAATAAAACAATTTCGATATTTAATAAAAGTTTTTAAACTCTATTAAAGGGGGTGTTATTAAATAATACTTAATTAATAGTAATTTTAAAAAACCTCTATATAATACATGTATTAAAAATTAAAACATAACACATTTTCACATGACATTTAATAACACTCTATTTCATAGGGGTTTTAAAACATGTATTAAAAGCCAAAAATGTTATAGTGAATTAAGCTCAGAGAGGGTGTAATGTGTCAACAACAACAACAACAACAACAACATAGCCTCAGTTCCAAATTAACTGGAATCGGCTACATGGATCAAACTTTTCTATTGTGCTCGATTAAGTGCAATTGATGGTGAGCTTTGCAAACCATTCAAAACCCTTTTTGACGCAGTGAAAATCTTCTAAACCAGTTGAACGAATCCACGAACAACTCGATCTAGGTCAAAACTTAAGCCAAGTTCAAAAATTATTTTATTCAAGCAAAAAAACTACTAATTACACCCAATAGATCGCTTAAATAGCGAAACCCTAAAATTTGCCAAAAATAGTAAAAAGTCCAAAAATCCCTAAAAGCCCTAAACTAGAAACTAGACTAAAAATAGAAACAAACGCCGCAAACGGCAATAAAAACGAAAATTTCTAATGAAAGTTATAAGCGAAACAAAGTTTATTAAAATAGCAAAATTGCCGTTTCGGAGGGTGAAACGATGGAATTTCGCCGAAAAACGTCGTACTCACAGCGTAGCTGTGAGTCGTGATCTCCACGCCGTTTCCAATAAACCCATGCCCCCGGAACGCCAAAACTCAAACACCCGAACTTCACCGAAATTACAAAAATGTCATCCTATCATATCTTTTCTTATTTTTCAAGAATTTGCAACTAATTCTTGGACTTCATCATTATCCTATCAAGAATTTGCAAACTAATTCTTGGACTTCATCATTCTCCCCATGGTGGACAGAATTCGCCCTCGAATTGTCATTATCAGACGTATCCCCATAATAGGGAACAAGATGTTTGACATTAAATACATCAGCCGTGCGAATGTGACTTGACAACTTCAATCTGTAAGCTTTAGGATTAATTTTCTCAAGAACCTCCACAGGACCAATCTTCCGAACTGACAATTTGTTATAATCACCCACAGAGAATCGGTCTTTAGTGAGAACCGCACACAAAAAGTCAACCACTTTAAACTCCACGTGACGCTTCTTCCGATCTGCATGTTGTTTGTACTTGTTAGCAGCCTTCTGCAAGTTATCTTTGACAGATTGATGAATCTCTTGCAACCCATTAACAAAGTCTTCTGCCTTGCCATGCCATCTAGTCTTACTTGGCACTGGTAACAGATCAAGAGGACCTCGAGGTAGCACTGAATACACAACCTGAAAAGGACTAAACTTGGTACTTCGATTAACAGCATGGTTGTGTGCAAATTCTGCCTGACTCAACTTGACGTTCCAACTCCTGACATTCTCACCCACCAAGCTCCTCAAAAGATTGTCTAACGAACGGTTGACAACTTCAGTCTACCCATCTGTTTGCGGATGATAAGCACTGCTAAATTTCAGTTGCGTGTTCACCATAGCCCACAAACTGACAGTAATCTTGTTGATTGCTCTACTGTCCACACATATCCGCTAGGAGCCATCTTCTTTGGTGTAAGGAAGGTTGGTACTGCACACGGACTCAGACTTTCACGGATGAATCCCTTCGCCAATAACTCTTCAACCTGTCTGCGCAACTCCTCATGCTCACTGGGACTCATTCGATAGTGTGGTCTATTAGGTAGTGACACGTCAGGTTCAAGGTCAATCTGATGCTGAATATCACGCAATGGTGGCAGTCTTTCTGGCATCTCATTAGGGAAAACATCACAAAACTCCTTCTCAATAGGAATTGCAGCTTCGGGAACATCAACATCTCTATCTACATCATTTCCCATCAAGATGTAAACTACCTCAGAATCCTGTAATTCATCTTCAAATCTTACCAAAGACAACAAGCTGTTAGATTCTTTAGTAGACTTAACTTCCTCCGGATCCTTGGCGGGTACTAGCACAATCTTCACTCCCTTGAACATAAGGGTGTATTTATACACTACAAGAAAAATGATATTTAGAAACGGAATTAGCAACGGAATTAAGTTCCGTTGCTAAAAAAAAGTGGTTAGAGACGGAATTGAGACGGACTAATTCAGAGACGGAATAGAGAGAGATCAGAGACGGAAATAGAGACGAAATTAAATTTCGTCTCTAAATAATGGCGCCAACATTCCCACCAAAACTTTCTTTTTATAACCGTTCATCAAATCTCGAGATTCGTGCGTGCTTCGATCTAGGCCCCCCAAAAATCGATCGTCCAAAAAAAAAAAAACCCTCTCTCAACTCTCTTTTCTCTCTTCTCTGCTTGCGCTCTGGTCTCTCTCTCTCAACATCGACCTCTCCATCCCCTGCGTCGCCTCTCCGATGGACACCGTCTCGGAGTCCTCCATGGCCGTGTCCATGGCCGCCTCGGAGGCATCGTCATCGTCCACTACAACAACACCCCGTCCGACAAGTACTCCATCATCCGCTCCGCCAAGTCCCGCCGCATCCCCTTCGCATCCGACCCCATCTTCAAATCCCCCTCGGATTTCATCGATTCCGGTGACGATTTCGCCTCCTCCCCCTGCGTTTTCGTCACCCGGAACGGGGACTCCAAGTCCGAGCTTCTAGGGCTTGTTTCGAGGTCGTATTGGGGTTAGGGTTGGGAATTGTATGGAGGAGGCGACGGCGGCGGGGTCTTCGCGGCACGATTTCGATCAAGCGACGAGCTTTCTGGCGCGAAACGTGGTGGATTGGGCGCCGTTGGTGAGCGGGGAGGATGGGGAGGTGGTGGATGTGTTCGGTGTGGAGGATGTGGAGAGGATTCGGGGTTTCGAAGGTTCGGGGCTGCCGTCGTTGGGGCCGATGGGGATTTCATGGTGGGTGCGGCGATGGGGACGAGGTTCGTCTTGGCCTTCTGAAAGCGAGGTAATCGATTTCAGTCATGTTTCGATCTCGATTTCGATTTGTGGTAGTTATTGCTAAGGATGCAATTTTGTTGTTTCTGATCTAAATTGTGAGGGTTCGAGTTGATAAACTATTGATTTTGATGTTGTTCTTGTCTTGATTGGAGAAGTTCGTCGCAGAATTAGCTGGTTTGATCTGGAGATGGACAATTTTGTTGTATTTTTTCTAATGTGGATTTGGATGTGGTTGTTGCATTGTGTGCACTCGTTTGGTTTTTAGCATGTTGATTGACCAGTGTTTGTTTGAAGAATTGTTTGTGATTCCAAACCTTTAAAACATATGTAAAAGTTGAAGTTCATAAAATTACTCCTCTGATAAGCCTCCTCGAATCCTGTGCTGAGAGAAGTTGGCATCTCGGCGAGTGCCACTTCTGCTTCTGTGTTACGAGGCTTGCTGGCTTATCTAATGGCTTGACCTTACAATGTATGTATGCAACTAAATCTATTGGAAAAATATCAGAGTGAGTTTTGGTTGTGAAATCAAACTAGTGCCATAAGCATTGATAATCATTCTTTAATTTTATTGCATTAAAAAAAAATTGCCCTTTGATTGGTTTGGCATGTATATATGACATTCCCATGGTAGTTGTTTGAAAGATTTAATGGCTGCTTGGCTCCATTTGTTTCTCCCTTGTATGAATACTATTTTTCGTTTAGTTTTGCTCTTTTAACTTTTAATATGCTTACTGTTGTTAAACTCTTTCCTGCTGAAGTTTTTTAGTTCCTCTTGCAGTTGGATGAAATAAGGAATAAGGTGGCCGAAATGAGTGGCAAAAGTGCAAAAGAGGTTAAAGTGGTTATCTCTCCTTATAGGATTTGTCCACTAGGAGCCCACATTGATCATCGGTGATTTTTTTTTTTATTTAAATTGAATCTTCTTATGACCCAAATTGATCATTTTATGGATTCTTTGTTTGATGCATAATGGATTTTGCTTTTTTTTTTTTTTTTTTTTTTTTTTTTTCCCACTCGGGAGCATATGCCAGAGGAGCATTATATGCTTTGCAACAAGAAGGAAAGAAACTCACACAGGTTGTGATGGGTACACGATTGCCTTTTCATGTTAATCTTCCGCACTTAAATTGTTGGTTAGATTTTTCGCAATGATTTATTTGTTGCTCTTGGTTTAGGGAATCATATGATTGATATCTGGTTCGAGTGCCTTGATAGCTCGGGACTTAGCTCTTCAGCTGCGGTAAGTCCCCCCTCCCTTCCCCTTCCCCTCCCCCTCCCCCTCCCCCTCCCCCTCTCTCACTCTTAAAAGCTAAATTATGGCTTTGATGCTTAATTATAGCTAGCTAACATTGGTTATTAATTAATATATATGTTGTTTTTAGTAACTATGTTGTGCAAGGTGTAGTCGACCAGAACATGTTTGGTTATGCGGATCGCACGACGGAAAGATTAAAAGGAAATTTTGTGCACTGTCCATGCAGAAATTTAGCAGTAATGTGGTAGAGAAGATATTACATAATGCAAGTATTGGAAAGGTCAGGGACATTATAAATGAAATAGTTGAAGACCCAAATGTTCTAGATTTGTAGTATGGTAAAACCTTCTTCATGTCACTGATTTGCATTTGCACACTTATGTCTCTCAATCATATGCATGACCTCTGTTAACATGTATCAGTCATGTGTATGCTCCATAAATTTATTGATCTTCCATTGTTCTTGTTCTTATTTTTTTGTCCTTGTCCATTGCTTTGCCATATAGGTCTAGCTGCTGGTTCTGTTGCAATTGCTGCATCACTAGGAGGTAAATAGGCAACATTTTTTTTTAATCTTTAATATCTGATTCTGTTACCTGTTAATTTTTTAATTATCTCACTACCATTCTGGCCATTTAATTAGTTGTAACTTGTTTTGCAATATATTTTAGCAATCATTCTATTAGACTAAATTGAATTGGAAACACAAAATGATCAGATGAAATTTTCGAAAGTATTGAGGTTTGAACAGAGATCTCATCTGATTAAGTTGAGGGAAAAAATTATCGTTTTCTTTTTAGAAGAATATATACTAAAGTTCCTATTGAACTCATCAATGAAAGAACCCTAGTACTTACTATAAGGTTCTTTCATGTTTTGAAATTTTTGAGAACCCCTAGTTTTAGGAGAAACTTTGCTAATTATTTTGTAGGAAATTAAGAGTTAGAATTTTTTTCAGAATGCATTCATTGTAATAATGTGTTGAAGATCATGAACATCACTTGTCTCTAAAAAGAAATAGTTATTAATATTGAAGTACTTATGAAAATTGATACTTGTATTGTATCATTTATTTATCATACTTCCATTACACATTGTTTATCTTATTGAGTCTTTTATTTTAGTTTTCTTTACTTTTAATTTGTGTTATATCTTTTGTTTCAGTTTACTTTAATTTCATTTTGTATAGTGTCTTTTTAATTTTTTGGAGCATCGAGGACAATTGACTTATGTTTGTGTTAATCCGGAACTAAATTTTATGTCATTGTTTGGAGCGAGAGATAATTTACTAATTAACACCATGTTCCTTCTGGATAATGATGAATTTCTTTTTCTTTATTACTTTATTTATGTTGTGTTTGACTCATACACTTGTGCTTGCGATGATACGTAGTTCTCCCATAATATTGTTTATATTCCTATTATTGTTTGTATAATTTAGTGATTTTTTTCTTTTTGATCTTTTTTCAAGTGTTTTGTACGAAGTCAAGTATTATTTGAAGCACAATCAACTTTATATAATCTCGGAACACTTCATTTTTTTTTCATTTAGAACAATTTTTCCTTTTACTTTTGTAGAAAGATACGATATAGAAACTTTTTAAATTGTTTTTGTTGTTTCGTGTACAGTACATTGAGAAAAGATAATTTTAAGGATATGTTAAGTTTATATAAACTGTGCAATATCAATATATTATTTAGCTATGATTTGTATTATATATTGGCAGGTTAAATGTGTTTGGATTGAGACATATATATATATATATATATATATATATATATATATATATGAATTCAGAGACGAAATTGAAATGGATTTGAATTCAGAGACGGAATTGAGAAGGATTAGCAACGGAATTCAGAGATTCCGTTGCTATTCCGTCTCTAATTTTCGAGGAATAGATGTATGAATCAGCAACGGATCAGAGACGGAAATAATGCATTTCGTCTCTGATCCGTTGCTAATCAGAGACGGATCAGAGACGGAAAAATTACAATTGTACCATTTTGAAAAATTTCCATTTCTGTTCCGTCTTTGTTTCGTTTCTAATTTTCATCTCTAATCCGTCTCTAATCAGAAACGGAATTTATTCCGTCTCTAATCCGTCTCTAAATCAGAAACGGAATCACATTTCCGTTTCTAATTGAATCAACGTCGACGATTTCAGAGACGGAATTTATTCCGTCTCTGTTCCGTTGCAGATTTCAATTAGAGACGAAATTTATGCAAATCAGAGACGGAAATTTCCGTTTCTGATCTGTTGTTTTTTTGTAGTGATTGGCTCTGCCATCATGCACAATTCTCCTATCAAACTGCCAAGGACGTCCCAGTAACAAGTGGCAAGCATCCATAGCCACAACATCACACTAGACTGAATCCTTGTAGTTAGCACCAATAGAAAAAGTCACCAAGGCGCGCTTCGACACCTTCACCTCACCACCATTCTTTAGCCAAGCTAGCTTGTAGGGTCTGGGGTGTTGTTCAGTTGCAAGGCCCAACTTCTGAACCGCTTCAACTGAGACGATATTCTCTCAACTGCCTGCATCAATCATGAACCTGCATACCTTGCCTAAGATGGTACACTTGGACTGAAAGATGGTATTCTGCAGCCACTCATCATCAGCGACAGCTCTAGGAGTCATACAAGAACACCTCACAACCAAGGCAGTACCCACATCTCCATCCACGATCTCTCTTCGTGTTGTCGAAGTATCAAAGCCTAAGCTACAGATTCGGTTCTTTGCTTGTTCAAAGTCAGGACATGATGTTGACCTCTTCCTATGACGGCCCCAATTTTCCACAAATTGGGCCCCGCCCGGCCTAAGCTAACAGATTCCTAAATAAATTCTCCTACAGTGTGCTTGAAAAAAAAATTCAGTTCAAAAGAAAAATAATTGCTTACAGCTTGTTCAAAGTCACCGGACATGCCCATGGACAGCTCACATTGCTCCTCGGATATTCCAAGCGCAGAGCAAACATTGGCTCTGCAGTTCGACAAAACCTGCCACGCCAATTGACATGATAAGGTGTTAGAAGAAAGAATATGTAACTGCAGTTTGCACATGCAGTATGATTAAAATATAGAGTTCGAAAAATATCACCTTGAAATTCTCTGGAGTCGATGTGTAGTCTTTCATTCCTATCGTCATTAAGCCTGAAAATACAAGGTTTGGACAACTAAGCTTTAAATGTCTTGCAAGTTCTACACAATCTGAAGGTTCGACGCCGGATTTGGCTGCAAAGAGATTAAGTGGATCAGTTAGTTGCATAAGATTAGGATGCACAATTTCTAGCGTTGAGTTTGAAATAATCGGAATATTTAGTTATGCTGAATTACTCATAGGTTCGCACTTTAAATGATCGCGAAATATCTTATTTCCTTTCTTTCTACATAGATCTTGTTAGCTTTTCCTCCTTAATAGATTCACATATGTGATTTGGTATTCCAACAAGCAGGGAACATCCATTATGAAATGTTATGGAAGTACAAGTTATAGCTATCAATTTTGATCAAGCGATCAGTGGGGCCGTCGCCGGTGGAAAATTGGACAACTTGGTCAATTAAAATGGGATACTATTATTTATGTGTTTATTCGATTTCATTACTTCCGTGTAGCCGACCCAACTAATTTTGAGATTGAGGCTATGTTGTTGTTGATTCGATTTCATTACTTGTTTTCTCCAAATTGATGGAATATACTTCTTGTTGTAGCTACATGACATAGTCAGTTTTTCAAGTATAACTCACATGCTTCTCCACTGGTATTCACTTGGACCAAAACATTAAGGGGCCTTCTTCCAATGCTTGCGACAAAACGGTCAAGATGGTTCGCAATCTGAGAATCACAGGTGCAGTGAATGAGTGACAGAGGTTGAATGGAATAAGCACTTGCTTGTAAATTAGAATATTGTTGAAACGGCCCTTGAAGCCAAATTATTTTAAATGAGCCGGAAATATCTTAACTCTCAATATTGAGCATCAAAGAACTTAGATTTCTAATTAAGTAACATAAAGATTCTCACCCAGGTCTTCCAAGACACGTAATCATCGTAATCTATTCTAAAGAGCTGAAGAGAGGGAGGGATCCGATAAATACTAACTGATAGTTGTTTGAAGTTTTAGATCAAAGAACTTAGATTTCTAATTAACATGAAGATTCTCACCCAGGTCTTCCCAGACATGTATTTATCATAATATATTCTAAAGAGTTGAAGAGAGGGGGCGACCCAATATATACTAAGTGATAATTGTTTGAAGTTTTAGAGGTATTAAGCATGACTTACTTACTTCGAGGACAATGAATTCTTAAAATTTGGTGAGTGCTGAAAGGGTCACGTCAGGCGTATTAGTAATGGGCAGTGGGCACTAGACCTTCAAGGGTGTGCAACTGCGACATATGAGAGAATGGCGCTACACTCCTAAACAGATGATTTTCAAGTATTTATGACCCTCGTGAGCTAAATAAGAAGTATAGGTGGAAGTATGTCCTAGCGCTTCTTAGATTATAGATTGATGCGCTATCAGGTAAGGAAACGATACCAGAAACATTCAGGGAAGGTGAAAATTGTACCAATGGCAATGCCATGACCATAGATTTGATAAAAAGACACAATAAACCATGTATAGTCTAATGTAAATACTTGCCTTTTCATTATCTACAGTTTGAACCATGGCAAGATTCGGAACAGCAGCTGCACAATATGAACCAAAGCATCAGTTATATCCTAGCGACATAGATGAAATACCTACAACAACAAAGCCTCAATTTAAAATTAGTCAGACTTGGCTATATAGATCAAACTATTCCACTTTGCTCAATTAAATGCAGATAGACGAAATAAGTAAAAGAAGAAAAACTCCATGATTCTGATTTGAGCTTCATACTCTAATACCCTTCACAAAGTTTCTATGAAGAATTCAACATTCACAGATTCATAATCAGCAAGGAGACTCAAAAAATAGTCACATAGGAATATTGACCAGTGTTCTCGCAAATGAGCAAATTGCATACCAAGCAAATCACCCAAATTGAAAAAAAAAAAAAAAAAAAAATATATATGGTATGAAAACAAAGCTGAGATTGGATGGTACCCAAAAGCGATTTCACTTTGTTGCTCTGCAAATGCCCAACAAAATGCCACTCGATATCTTCTGGAAGCTACAACACAAACCCAACAAAGTTTCACAAACTTGAGCTTCAAAATGCAAACCTAGAATTAAAACACCCAGAAACCTCAACCCACTCACTTGTTAGACCATTATGTGTCTCTTTATTTCAATTTATATTTACATAATAATCAGAATATGTAACTTACATTTTTAATCCACATTATGTCCATTAAGCTTCTCTTATGTTACCAATTTGATGGAAATTGGCATTAATATGGGCAGTTGAATGGTTCTTCCACAAGCCTCTAAAAGAGCAATTTGTACACATCGTACAAGTGCTGAAAGTTTGAGGCTCAAGAGGGCGATAGGATCTTGGGTTTTAAGAGTATATATAATCGCAATTCTATTACTGATCTATATTTCTTATGTTTAAAATGTTCACATCACTCACCCAAATTAATCAATAATACCCATTACACAACCGATCACGAAAAACAAAAACTACAAAACAAACCCAGAAAAGATTGACAAAATTGAACTTTAAAAGTATGAAGAAGACAAACTACAAAACAAACCCAAAAAAGATTGACTGTTCTTCAATAATAGTTTTGAGGAAAGTCTAAAGAATTCAGAAATGTAAGCACTGAACTTAGAGACATGTAATTGCATTTCAATGAAATTCAACAACTTCAACGAAATAAATGCCAATATGAAATCCATTCCATCATGTTCACAAACTACAATCAGATGTCGACTTTCGAAAGTAGTACGAGAATCGTACTAGGAAATCATGATACCATGTGGAGTAATCCATCAGATAAGCGTTCATTAGTGCCTAGTGAGCTCGAATCCCAGGAGCTCCGGATCACAAAAATTGAGCTTTAACAAGACAAACAAACCCAGAAACCTCAACATTGTTCACTCATTCAATCAATTAATCAATACCCATTACACAACCAATCGTGAATAACACAAACTACAAAACAAACACAGAAAAGTTTCACAAAAAATTGAGCTTTAACAAGGCAACCCCAAATCCAAAACACCCAAAAATCTCAACATTGGTCACTCAATCAATGAATCAATGAATACCCATTACAGAAACCGACCTGGGGGGCCTTATCGATGAGCTCCTGAACGTAGTTCTCGCCAAAGCATCGATGCCCAGAATCATAGACATCGCGAATGAGCGAGACTGGCTTGGTCTTGCTAACAGCGACCACTCTGATGTGGTCGGACACTCGGCCGGACCTCTCGGCCGCTGCTCGGACTCTGTGGAGCACCGATCGAAGAGCTGAAACCGCCGCGCCCTCCATTGCTGGAGCGGCCATGTGGGTTCGAGTGGTGAAGCTGTAACAGTGGACGAATCACCGCCATAGATGAAGCTGTGGAGGAGAACCTATGGGTGCGTTTGGCTTGGCTTGAAAAAACGTTTTTTCATTTATTTGGTTTTTTTTTTTGCAAAACATATTTTTTAGTCATTGACCGTGAAGACTTTTATGATTTTAGTTCCTAAACTTTCATTATTGTACATTTGGTTCTAAACTTCTGAGTTTTTTGTGTTTTTTGGTCCCTGAACTTTGAGTTTTCTATGTTTTTGAGGGAAATTAATATTTTTTTGGCTTTTGATGGTCGATGTGAGTCGTTATGTTTCGTTTAGTAATATAAACCATTTTGCTCTTCTCGACTAGTCACACGACATTTATGTTACCCACATTATTGGAATTTAACACTTTAAATGGTGGAATGACTAAATGTAGACCTCTGCGAAAGTTCAAGGACTAAACATGTAGTAATAAAAGTTCAGGGACTAAAAGCATAAAAAACACAAAGTTCGGGGACCAAATGATGAGTTTTGCCTTATATATATATATGCTAGAGTGGGTGAGCTTGACTATTCACACTAGTCTATAGTGCGATCGACCTGAATGTGCCCTAGTGATCCGAACTAACTCGACAGAGCAAAGAATCGAACTTGAGTTGAAATTATTTTGTTATTTTTAATTATTTATTCGAAATTGAGCTCAATATATGAGTTTGATCTATGTGGTGACCTCAATTAATTGAGACTGAGGCTATGTTATTGTTGTTGTTTTAATTATTCAAAAGAAGGATTTTGCATTTCAAAGAGCTCTAGCTAGTGACCCGATCTTTATGGTCATTCCCTCCTCAAATTTAAGAATAATTTTCATAGCAAAACTTTAGATACCTAGATAATATATATATTTTAAAGCCTATACTCCAAAGTTTTTGTCATAGTGTTACCAAACTACTCGAATGATAATTACAACTAGAAAGCTTTTGATGAAGTTTTAAATTTCAGTCGTGTTGTTATCGAAAATGATCTAGTATCATGAAATCCAATTTAAGTACTCTTCTATGTATTATAACAACGTTGTAATGAGAAAAAAAAAAAAAAAAAAAAAAAAAAGCAAGCTTTGGAGATTGGGTTGAGTGATTGGTATCGATGACTCAATGCCTCTAAAAGGTTTTATGCTCAATCTATGGGAGTATAATTAAAGATTATTACTTTGAGCCAACAAATAAGTTATTAATGTCAATCTTATAAGTCTAATGTCAATTATAGATTGGACTAATTTAGTGGTAGCTCCTCTTTTTTAAATAAATAAAAATAAAAATAAAAAATGGTAGCTCATCTTGTTCGGAATATTTTCATCTCTACTATTTTTTTTTCTTATATTTATGGGTATCTATATTTTTATATGAAGTCGAGGATTCAAGTCTCTCTAAGTAATATATTTGAAATAAAAGTTGTGTTTTGGTGGTATCATGGGAGCATTGGGAGGTAGGTTTCTTGTCCAAAAAAGAGAAGAAACAATTGGCTGGCTTCAAAGATTCCAGGTGCATGTTTGTGTAGATAAACTCTTTCATTTATATGGTCAACCTAGATTTGGCTGCCTAATGATCTCATTATCATTATCTCAATTTGCTGCTCAATCTGCTGATGAGTACTATAGTCTATGAATGTTTGGCGCAGCATTTGTTTGATCAATTCAAAGTCACATATATGCTAATGTGGAAATAAAATGCTGAGTCATATGAAGTTTGGTGGCATTTTTTCTCTATTGTAACCTAAATTGGCCCTCTTTCATTCACTAAAAACTGACTCTAATTGCCAATTGAACTATCTATCTCTCCCATTTTTGACTTGTCATGTAATAATATAACTGAAAAGCAAATAAAAGTTATACTTGGAGTCCAAGCCATTACTATATCATAATTAAGTTTCAAGAACAATGCATAGCTTCAAAATAATCAAATAAGTTTTCTAAGGTACTGCATTATTATATACAAAGTACGTGATTAATCGATCATCACCTGTTTTTTTTTCTTAATCTTTAATCTTCATTAGCGTGTTATGACAATACTGTTATCGAATCCATGTACTTTTATTAAGGCAATCGATTCTATGTATGATCGAGCCATTGATGATTGATAAAATATTTATTTTACTTAAAGAAAAAATAATGAACGAGTTTATCATGATTTTCTCATGTTCACATCAATCACACGGTTATTGGTGGAGTCAATGTCTCCACACATGCATACAGAAAGTAAAATATATTATATAACATCAAACATAAACCAATGAAAATTATTATTTTTTATATAAACACAAGATCAAACATGCTTTATTTGGGCTTTGACCTTTATTTAATATCTCATGTTGAACGTTTTGGACTCTCCCACTAAAGGGTTGACAAACCAATCAAACATATGTACTCTCCTATATATAAATGTCTCACATAGTACTCCAACATCATACTACACTACCATATATTCCATAGCTAGCTAGCTAGCTAATTGTCTCTCTCCCTCTCTCTAGATTTCTCTAGTTCAAATTAATCCATTAACTTCATAAAATGAAGTACTTGGCAAGGGCCTTAACCATACTCATACTTGCTTCACTAGCTATCTTTGTGAGAACTCATGGAATGACCATACCAAACAAAGATCAAGCACTCCAATTAGACATAGTTCATGAAGATGAACAAGTACAACCATCGTCGGTTGCGGTATTTGGTGACGACGAGGACGATGATCAAGAAGAAGCAAAAGCAGATGAAGACGACTCCTCGGAATATTCGTCTTCCCTACATGATCATAGTCGGTTTCTTGCGCAAAAAAAGCCGAAGAGACCTCGGAGACTGACATGCAACAAGTTTCCTAGAATATGTGGTGCCAAGGGGAGCCCGGGGTCTCATTGTTGCAAGAAGAGGTGTGTGAATGTGTTGATTGACAGGAACAACTGTGGGAAGTGTGGGAAGAAATGCAAGTACAATCAAATATGTTGTGGAGGGAAATGTGTTAACCCTTCATTTAATAGGAAGCATTGTGGGGGGTGCAATAACCGCTGTGAAAGTGGAGGTTTTTGTGCCTTTGGACTGTGCAACTATGCATGATTAGTAGGAGAAATTAAGATTAAGTAATTAATTGATTATTTTTTGAAATTAAGTTGTATTCTTTGATTGTAATTAAACAAGGGAGCTACTACTTAAATATTAAGTTAGCTGATTGATATGTAATTTTGAGAAGGCCACTGCCTAATAATTAAGATTGTTCTTGTAAGCATTAATATTTTAATTAATTTAGTAATTAATGGTAATATATACGTGTTTGCTTATATCTAATATACAAAAAAATTTATCTCATGAGCCTAGAATTAGAAACATTATAGAATTTCTTTTTTCTAAGAAAAAGAAAGAATTACAAAAAGAGAAATTTATAAAGCATATTGAAAGCCAAGTAAACTAACATTAATTTATAAAACTCTGTAACATTTCAAGTTATATCATCATCATTTATAAAATAAAAAATAAGAAAATGTGATGATACATACATATTAAATGTGCATAGCTTGGACTTAAGTTGGGACAGGGAAGGATTGCTATGATCAAAAAAGGGAAATCAAGGATCAAAATTATGAATAACTTCAAATCTTGAGTTCTTTTGTTGATTGAGTAGAGAGCCTCAGTATAATCCGTAAATGTTACGTTGAACCATATTACCTCCCCACCATGCATGTATCGGTTTAACAATTTACTATATAATCTACATATAACTTTATATTATTAATACATAAGTAAATATCATTTCTATATTTTTGAAAGCCATTTTGTTAAAACTTAGTCAATATATATATAGTCGGTATACTATAACATACTATTAATCTTGAATATTTATATAAAATGATCTATCATCAAATAATATAAGATTAATAAAATCAACATATTATAAGATTTGCTAAATTCATTTTTAAAAATTAATATTTACTTATGTATTAATTATGTGTTTAATAAGTTTTGACAATAAATTCATCAACAACGTTATTCGATGTTGTTGAATTTGTTTATTATTGTAATGCATCCAAATCATCATATATGCTTAGTTACACTAATTTCTCTAGAGATAGGAATATCAAAATATGGTTGTTGAGAGGAGATCATGATCAATAGGACAAGTAATTTGAGTCGTGGGAGAAGAGGTTTGTTGTAATATTGCCATAAATTGTTAAACCTATGGGCAAAAATGTGGGCAAAAATGTTGTATAATTCACTCTTTTTACATCATCATCACATTTTTATAAATGATGTTTTATCAGCAAAAAAATGTGTTTGGCTACAAATGTTCACATTGTAGCTAAAACATGCTTTTTGCTATGAATTTTTGTATACAATGGAGTGTTTGTAATTTTGTAATTGAATAAGGTATTTTGCTACGAATAAGTATTTTGTAGCCGATTTTCAGATTTTACAATGACAATTTCGTTGTAAAAACTTATATTTGGTTGCAAAAATATTTGTAGCTAAATACCAACATACCTTTTGCTACAGAAAGTTTGTTGTAAAATAACTCGCTAATTTGTCACCAATTTCAAGATTTACCCATAAAATGAACTTTGCAACCAAATGTGAGATTTGACAAAAAAATTTGTGCATAATTATCATTTTTAGTCGTGGAAAAAAAAAGGATTTGTACCTAAAAATTAGCCACAAAAGATCAAAGTCGTTGCATTATACTTTATATGTCGGGGCTTAGGGCATCTCCAATGGAATGTGGATTGGATGTCAATATGTGACATCTAAGACTAAATAAACGTTAGAGGTGAAAAAAACATCTCTAATGGAATGTGCGTTTTAAATGTCGAGCTTACGTGAATAGACATTGTCTATTTTAAGAGCATATCCAATGGTAATGTGGATTTAGACCATGAATTGGTGCGATGTGGAGAGAATGTCTATCCTATATGGCACTAGATAGACATTCACCTCTTAAAATGATCTCCAATGGTAATATGAATTTAGACCATGGATTGATGAGTTGACACTTTATTTTCAATTTTCATAATATTAATAAAGGCTTTAAAAAATAAAAACTTTGAAATAATTAATAATGTTGACGTGGCAATCTACCACAATATCTAGAAGTAGACATTGTGGTAGACACCCTTCACTTTGATTCCATGCTACATAAGATAGACATTATGAATCTATGGTCCCATTGGAGATCATTTTTGGGGTCGGATGTGGATTATATCATAGGTGGATCCATTTCCACCCCTAATCCATGGTCCCATTGGAGATGCTCTAAATGTCTACTTCTAGACGTTGCAATCTATAACATATCAGCAATTCTCTCCAAAATATAGAGAAACAATAAATTTTAAAATAAAAAGTGCACTCTACATTCACTATTGAAGAACACTTTTGAACTTTAATATCTATTCAAGCCATTTAAGATGGACATCATCTCCACTCTACTACGTGACATCAATTCACGTCTACAATTAATCCATATTTACTATTGGAGATGCTTTTAGACTACAAACTTAGTGCTGCAAACTTTTTTTTGCAGTTAAAAGTCTTTGGCTACAAATCGTTTCGCAGCTAAAGAATGTTATCCTTGTAGTGATTACTCCCTCTTCCTCAAGCAACAACATAGTTTCCTAAGCTCAAAAACTTAAACCCTAAAAACTCATCTAATCAATTTTCAATCTAAAATCACTTGAATAGAAATCCGAGAATAAAATCTCCTCTAAATAAATAAATGAAAAAAAAGAAGAAGAAGAAATCCTGGAATATATATGGAATAAAAAGGAAAATGTAAGGATTGGCAATGGGTCAATCTCAAAATTGCTGAAATGAATTCATGGGAAATGATGGCAATTTCAAAGTTGAAGTAGGAGTAGCTTAAGTCAAGAATGGAAAGCGTATAAAAAAAAATCTTGAGCCTTAAACCCTAGTAGCATTGATGAACCAATATATCATATATATGCACTGGATCTCATTAGAACTTTGCTTGGGCTAGCTAGAGAAATACGTACTAGCAAGATGGGTGACCTCCTATAGTGGAAGTCTTCGTGGTTCACCCCTTTAAAGAAATTGTTGGAGATGCATGTGTGGACCGAAAATTCTACATAAGTGAAGTCACTTTTTAAAGAAGTACGTACTTAAGTTAAGGTTATCTCCTCAATAGCATTGAATTAGCTTTTTAGAGTAAAACTCTACACCTATCATGAGTGCAAGATCATAGTTAAGTTGGGAACACTATCGTGGTACTAATGAGATTCATTGACCCAACAGAAATCAACAAAAAAAAAGCTCTATTAGCTAGGTATATATTGTTGTAAAAATAGACCGGATAGAGCAAGACCACGACAAGTAATTTGGGATAATAAAAGTGAAGAAAAATGGACACAGAGATTTTTACGTGGAAAACCCCCAAACAAATTAGGGTAAAAACCACGGCAAGGATATAAGAATTTCACTATGAGAAAAAATAGTAGGTGTTACACTATCTCTCTATTTATAAAGGAGAAACACTGAAAATATCTCTCTTTATAATAGGAGAACACTCACTCTCTATTTGCTCACACAATGCACTGCACACTTGCACTTTGCACTGCTATCTTGTGCTCTGAGCTTCTGCTTGCTCTACATTTTGTTCTAACGCGTTGGGCCTATTTATAGGCAACCAAAGACTCGTTACTACCGCGTGAGACGCGTTGGACAACGCGTCTCACGCGTCCACCGAAAATGAAGAATTTGTACGCGTTTAGTGCATTTTTTTTTGCATGTGGGTCCCACGTGTGGGGCCCACATGTTTCTTCACAATCTCCCACTTGAAGATTTGATTGAGAATCAATCAGATCTTCACACCATTCTTTCTTCCTTGCTATTTCCATGTTGCTTACATTTCTGTCAAGCCGCATGAGGATCGACACCGATAAATTTGTCGCATTGATCGTCTTCGTCGTCGGAAAATCGCTAGGTTGTCGTTAGTATGAATTTTTCGCATGTCCACAGCTCCTTCTTCCACTTTCTCACGAACGAAGTGATACCGAACTCGTATATGCTTTGTTTTTGAATGAAAGGTTGGATTCCTTGCGAGATGCAAGGCACTCGATCTGTCACAATACAAAGTAATTTTCTCTTGTTTGTGCCCGAGTTCCTCCAACACCATCTTCAACCATATCGCTTCTTTACTAGCTTGTGTAGTGCGACATATTCTCGCTTCGTTGTTGACGTAGCCACAACTCGATCATAGCTTTTGAAACCCACCATCGTCCCGCTGCAAAGAAGTGTGAACACATATCCAAAGTGGTGGATTTGCTTTTATCGAGATCTCCCGCATAATCGAATCAACATATCCACCGACAATAAAGTCCGATCCTCCGTAACATAATGCAACATTTGAGGTACCCTTGATGTATCGTAGATCCTCTTTACAAGCATTCCAATGCTCTCGCCAGATTCGCCATGTACCGACTAACTACTCCCATCGCTTGTGCAATGTCCGGTCGTGTACAAATCATCGCGAACATTAAACTTCCCATCGCCGATGCATACGGTTTTCGAGACATTTCCATCCTCTCTTCTTCACTCGCTAGGACTCATACTTGAGGATAACTTGAAATTAATAGAAAGTGGGGTAGAAATTGGCTTACGATCTTGCATGTTGAAACGACGCAAGATCTTCTTCAAATAATTTTTTGCCGAGAAAGCCAAATCTTTCTATTATTTCGTCTCGATGAATTTGCATCCCTAGAATCTTGTTTGATGGTCCCAAATCCTTCATCTCGAACTCCCTAGCCAATCGAGCCTTCAATTCTTGCATACGATCTTTGTTGGGGCTCGATACCAACATGTCGTCTACATACAACAAAAAACAATGAAATCATTGTTACCAAATCTCTTGCAATATGCGCAAGGGTCTCGCATTTAGTCTGTTGTAACCAAGGCTCATTATGAAGGAATCAAATCTCTTGTACCAACACCTCGGCGCTCGCTTTGACCGTACAGAGATTTGTTCAACCGACAAACCAAGTTCTCATTTCCTTGTTCTTCAAATCCTTCGGTTGGAGCATATAAATCTCTTCTTCAAGATCTCCATGAAGAAAAGTTGTCTTAACATCTAGCCGCTCTAGATGTAGATCAAAAGTAGCACACATCGCGTAACTACTCGAATGTTGTAAGTCGAACCACGGGGAAAATATCTCATTGAAATCAATGCCTTCTTTCCGAGCATATCCTTTCACCACCAATCTTGCACGATACCGCTCCACTTGATCATCATCTGTTTTGTTTGATCTTGTAAACCCATTTGTTGCCAATGGGCTTCCCGCTCCCGGTAATGGCACTAGCTCCCATGTTTTATTTTTATGGAGAGCTTCGATTTCTTCCCGCATTCGCGCGTCCACCGAGATGCTTCCGAGCCATGCATTGCCTCTTGAAGAGTTGATGGTTCTCCTTCCTGCTAGAAGACAAGTATGCAACATTGCTTTCCATAATATAATCTGAGTGCCGCCTCGGTGCGTTTCTCGTGCGAGATGATCTACGAGGTTCGGAACTTCAGTTCACCCGGTTCATTCTCCTCATGTTCGGTACAAAGCCTTCGTAAGAATCCTTTCGTTCGCATTCACATTCCACCCGTATCGTTGTAGTTTCGAAATGCTATCATCTTTCTCTATTTGTTGTACCTTGTCCTCTCGTAAAGAGAACATCTCTCGCCGACTATAACCTTGTGGGTAGTGGAATCCCACAGCGATACCCCTTCACTCCGTCAAGATACCCCAAGAATAAGCATTTCTGGATTTTGGATCTAGCTTTGTAGTTTCTTGGGCATTGTACATAGCGTACACTGGACTTCCAAATACATGGAGGTTTGAATAGTCAACTGGTTTACCAGTCCACATTTCCATCGGTGTCCTCAACTCAATTGCCGTTGATGGAGCCCGATTTATCACGTAACAGGCGGTGTTGACTGCTTCAGCCCAAAACTTTTTTTCTAAGCCTGCAGTACTCAACATAGCTCTTGTTCTTTCTAATAGAGTTATGTTCATCCGCTCTGCCACTCCATTTTGCTGAGGAGTGTATGCTGTAGTGAACTGTCTTTTGATGCCTTCCTGTTTGCAAAAGCTATCGAACTCATTGCCAGTATATTCTCATCCATTATCAGTCCTCAAACACTTGATCTTCTTCCCAGATTCAAGTTCAACCCGCGCCTTGAACACTTTGAAGATTCCGAACACATCCGCTTCCTCTTGATTGGATACACCCAACATCTCCTGGAGTAATCATCAATGAAGGACACAAAATAATTTGCTCCTCCTACTGATGTGACTGGTGCTTGCCATACATCAGAGTGGACCAATTCTAGAATAGCCTTACTTCTAGAATTTGATGTGTTAAACTTCAACCGATGTTGCTTGCTTGTTACACAATGCTCACAAAAGGGTAGTGACACCTTTGTGAGGCCCGGAAGTAGCTTTCTTCTCAACAAGGATTTTCATTCCTTGTTCGGACATGTGTCCAAGTTTCGGTGCCGATCATTGCAGCATCTCTCACTTGAACAACTTGAAGCAACTGATGCTTCGCCTTCCTGAAGAGTCTCTCCCATTAGCAGGTACAAGTTTGCAGCAACCTTTTCTCCCTTCATAAGTACAAGCGCTCCTCGACTTATTTTCATGATCCCTTTCTTGACTTTGATTTCACAGTTAAGATCATCAAATCGTCCCAAAGATAGCAGATTCTTCTTGAGACCTTCCACATGTCGCACTTCTTGGATAGTGCGAACAGTACCGTCATACATCTTCAACATGATGGTTCCGATGCCAATGACCTTTAGAGCATGGTCATTACAACTGTACACAGATCCTCCTAAGATAGGTTCATAGTGATGGAACCATTCTCTTCGAGAGGTCATGTGATACGTCGCACCTAAGTCGATAATCCAGACATCAGAGAATCTTTTCCTGCTTTTAGTTGTTGTTGCCGCCTCGCAACACAATGCAGCTCCATCATTTGAAGTGCTAGCCATATTTCCTTGAGGATCGGAGTTTTTCAAACTCCAACAGTCTTTCTTCAAATGACCCTTCTTGCCACAGTTGTAGCATTTAAAATTCTTCTTGCTTTTTGACTTTGATCTACCATGATTGTGACTCCCACTGGGGCCACGTTCTGTTGATCTTCCTCTCATCACTGTCAAGGCCTCCACTTGTTGTGAACTGGCCTGCCTGTCTTCTTTGTTCTTGCGCCGATTTTCTTCTTCTAGAACAGAAGCTGCAACATCATCGAAGGCTAAACAATCCGTTAAGAGATTATTTGTCAGATTGATGATGAGTTGATCATACGAATCCGGTAGACTTTGAAGCAGAAGTTCAGCACGTTCTTGCGATTCTATTTTATAACTCAATGATGTGAGTTGAGAAAATAGTGTATTCATCGCATTGATGTGCTCCGTCACTGAAGTAGACTCCGCCATCCGTAGAGTGTATAATTTCCTCTTCGAAAAATTTTGTTGTGGAGTGACTTGGCCTCGTATAATTTTCCAAGGTGATCCCGCATCTCCTCGCGCTTTTCTTCTCTTCAATGCTTGACAATACTCCATCGCCTAGTGACAGATGAAGATTTGCAATAGCATTCTCGTCCATCTCGTTCCATTTGGCGTTGTCTTCAAAATCACCGGCCTTTCGCCGATGGCCGCCAAACAATTATCCTTTTCAGATAGCCTTCATCTTTAATTTTTCCACAGTGAGAAATTACTCCCGTTGAATTTCTCAATCTTGAACTTTGTCGCCATAGCTTCTATCACAAAGTACTGAGCAAAAATTAGCTCCCACTACGAATAGTGCAAAATACCTTCAAGAAGTGAATAGTAATTTGACTTATTTTCTGATGTGGAGGATCCACTATTTAGTGGCAACCACAGAGCATACGATAAGTAAATACACCCACTCCAATTAGGCTCTGATACCACTTGTTGTAAAAATAGACCGGATAGAGCAAGACCACGACAAATAATTTGGGATAATAAAAGTGAAGAAAAATGGACACAGAGATTTTTACGTGGAAAACCCCCAAACAAATTAGGGTAAAAACCACGGGCAAGGATATAAGAATTTACTATGAGAAAAATAGTAGGTGTTACACTATCTCTCTATTTATAAAGGAGAAACACTGAAAATATCTCTCTTTATAATAGGAGAACACTCACTCTCTATTTGCTCACAACAGAGCACACTTGCACTTTGCACTGCTATCTTGTGCTCTGAGCTTCTGCTTGCTCTACATTTTGTTCTAACGCGTTGGGCCTATTTATAGGCAACCAAAGACTCGTTACTACCGCGTGAGACGCGTTGGACAACGCGTCTCACGCGTCCACCGAAAATGAAGAATTTGTACGCGTTTAGTGCATTTTTTTCTTGCATGTGGGTCCCACGTGTGGGGCCCACATGTTTCTTCACATATATTTCCATCAAATTGATAACGGTAATGAAAGCTCAAGAGTCTTTAGGTGTTGGGGCATGTGCCCTAGGTCAATCCATTAACTGTCTTTATGAATACTTTTAGTTAATAAAATAGAGGATTTCATTTGCTGTTTATTATAATTAATTTGCATGTTTACATTATAATAAGATCCATGGGTATTTACATAAATATCCTAAATGTTCCTAGTCGATCATTATACTGGGAACTATAATGAATTAAGACTAGTGTGAGTCTTGATTGATGATCATATGATGATTATACGTATAGGGATACGAATCAAGATCACGAGTACTTGTTAGGGAACAAAGTACTGGACCGACCCGCTATGAGAACATCACATGGATTAAGTCATAGTTGTTTCTCATGATAGGTATATATTCCGGTCCTCTGACTCGAGATTACCAGAGACTTCAACATTAGGAACACAGTGATTTGACACAATCAAACGTCGTTTTTAACCGGACGATTATAAAGGTTGTGATTGGTTACTGTGTGAGCAATGTGATGAAGTTGTGTAATCAAGATAGAATTTGTCCCTCTCATATAAAGAGAGATATCCGAGTGGATCCTCGATGTGTTAGACTGTTAAAATGCCTAGTCTAAGTGAATTGATATTGATCAATGTCACTTGGATGTTTTCGATCTACCTAGAGATCGAGACTAGTACGATTGAACATGTTGGATGACAATTCCATGCCTTATGTTTGATCAAAAGGATATCGTGTGACAAAAGGATGTTATATACACTATTGATTAGGTTGTTTCGATTTGATATTCGTACAACTTGGGTAGTCATAATGTCTTGCTAGAGGCCGCTTATGACTTGTATACCAAAATATGTTTTGGTACACTGCCAACGTTGTATGAGCCTATTGGGTCGCACACTAAGAATGGTTTTGCGAGATTTTAAGATGGTTCAGAAAAATGAATTTTATATGATAAAATTCATGACGGAAACGTCCTTGTGGTGTATTATATTTATACTTCTTTAAGTAGGGGTATATTTGTAATTTACTTAACCGTCTATATACAAGGGTTGTATAAATAGACGCTTTAAGTTACAATACACAGATGAAAGATCAAAAGGCCAAAACTCTTTTTTTTTTTTTTTTTTTTTTTTTTTTTTTTTTTCGTTTAAGAAACGACTTAGGGTTTTTGGCATGCTCTGGATCGTTTTGGAGAGAAACAAAAAGGTTTGGTATTCTCTCGAAGCTAGCACTTCGAATCTCGGCCGCCGTTTGCGTGTGGACTGCTGATAGAGGGCGTTCGTCGTTGGCAGCGCCTTAGAGATCGATTAACCTTCAGAAAGGTATATTGCGATTGAGGTATGATTAAGTTTTTCATGGTTTAAAACTTTTTAATGGAATTAGATTCGGATCCTGGTGGGGTTTTTGTCAAAATTGTTTTGTAATCTCCGCTGCGCATGAACCCCAAAACCCAACATTAGGTAATTAGGTTACATAATTTAAGACATAAACTCGAGACACATAATGTGGTCTTACAACCAACAACTATATAAGTGTCCATTTCGAGTGCCAAAACGGATCATCCTGGCTAGTATTTCCATACTCAATGCCTGTGGGGCGAAAATTTCTTCATATATTTATGGTCAACCATGATATATTTGTCCATTGGCTGCCTAATGATCTCTTTATCATTATCTCATGAATTTGCTGCTCAATTTGCTGATAAACAAGTCCATGAATGTAACTAATTTGGCGCAGCATTATTTGTTTGATCAAATACTCATATCTATACTGGCATGCATACTGCTCGATTGGTGCTTTTTAATTAAATTTACTAAAAGAGAAAATAAAATAAAGATATATATATATATATATACTGCTTGATCTATACATAGATAAGAAGAGAACCAAATTGGTGTTTTTTTAACGGTTTGTTTGGAATTATTTAGATGGAAGTCCAACGTGTCATGCTTAATTAATTGACTTTCTTCCAAATATATAGTCAAGTCAAGATTTGTAAAACCTACACAATTCAAGAAAGCACTAATTCTAAATTATTTTGTATTAATTTGAACATACATATATATTACCACTAGCACAATCTAAAATATATATATATACTTATTAATAAAGCTCTAGTTACTTATGTGCTTAAACTAATTGCAATTCCAATGTGCAAGTTTTTGTACATGTACAATTAAAAAGGTTCATGCATGTATTTTGTTGGTTAAACTTTAATTCCATTCAAACCTAACTTACGTTTACCTTAAAAACATGTCACTAATTGTTGTTATTGTACAATATGTGAACCACACACCACCCTCACTATATATACATATGTATACACATATCCGTTCATTAAGGTTTCTTAATTTGTGCACACTCATGAAGCTAACATTCTTCATGCCCATAATGACAACTATGGCAATAATATTATTCATGGCCATTGCCATCACCAGCACTAGCGCGAGATCATCGAAGGAACTAGGGTTCGACAAGGTCTTGCGATACGGTGCCATGACATGCGACCGGTACCCGAGAGTTTGCCTTGGAAGGGGAAGTTCAGGGCCATATTGTTGCAAGAAGAGATGTGTTGATGTGGAGAGAGACAGGATGAACTGTGGGAAATGTGGGAGGAGATGCAAATATAATGAGATTTGTTGCAGGGGAAGGTGTGTGAACTCCTATTTTGATGAGAAGAATTGTGGGGGGTGCTACAACAAGTGCAAAAAGGGGTCTTTGTGTGCCTATGGGATGTGCAGCTACGCTTATTAATTTTTTTGTACAAGGCGGGAAACGATGTATTTCCAGAAGATAATTGTGCATGAAGTACTGAATGTGCATGTGTAGAGTAATTGTTAATCGTTTGTATGTCTAGCTAGCTAATTAATTAAGATTTATAGCAATTATTGTCAAATAATTAGTTTTTATGGCTAAATGAATAAACGAGATCATTATATTGGTATACATATGCATGATGCACTCATGCACATTAATGCAAGGAATTAATGCTAGAATTACGTATTATTAGAGTCACACTACACTTAAAAGGTCACACACACACCTATTTGAAAATCTTGCTATACACATCAAAACATGTGTACGCTTGCGGAAAGGTTGCACAGTTAGTTTTCAAATTGAATGCTGCCTTAATTGTGTAAAAATATCATTTCTTTACATACTATACAACATGGTTCAACACCCCGACACCAACTAAGCGGATGTCTCATTGGCTCGATAGTTTGGTATGGAGTTACTCGAGTAAGAGGTTAGGAATATAATTCGAGTTTCATAGTCAGCAAGTCAAAAGGCTATGTTCAACTCCTCGACAACAATTGGTTAACTCTAAAAATTAAGTTCCTAGCTTCTAAAACTCATTTCTCAAATGTATTGTTGAGCTAACCAAGTGATTAATATAAAAGACGAGTCTCAAAATTTTTAATTCGAGTCATGTTGTCAGTGGCAGCTCAGGGCAAGGCCCAAATTTCTTTTTTTTTTTTTTTTTTTTGTGTAAGCCCAAAAATACATTTGAGCCCACCCCAAAAATCTCCCAAACCCTACGTTAAGAATAAAAAAATTAGCAACGCACATACGGCCAAAACGAATGCACGACTAAAAAAAAAACTCTCGGCACATTCGCGCCATTCTCACACTCACCGAATGTAAGTTCTTTACATTTTTTGAAGTTTTTTGGAGCAATATCTTTTCAAATTCTATTGTCTTGTGTTTTCTACCTCTATTCTTTTTGTGTTTGAAGAAACCAATCCATCTCTTTGGGATTAATTTCATTGCTCCACATTTATTTTTTCCATTAGATTGCACTATATTACAAGGATAGATTAACGGTTCTTTTACAAAGTGCGAGCAAAGATGTATGTTAGTTCATAGATTTTTTTTTGTATGTCTTTTTTTGAAGGGATATTTTTTAATGTGGAAATCATTGAGCAAAAATATATGCTAGTTCTTAATTTTTCTTAACTTGTTGGTTTTTGATGTTTTGTTAGTTGGGTTTTTTTTTTTATAAGAAAGAGATTGATTGTATAACTATGTTGTCAAAAATCTCATATTTTTATACAGCTCAACATAATCTGTTGATTTGATGTCTAGTAATGAATGTCCAAATGGATGAAAATGAAGTTAGCCGGTAAAATGTCTTAGATATAAAGATAAGACTCCTCGGAGCCTTACCATCATTTCTCATATAAAGAGGCAATAAATCATTAACATGTAGAAGTTCAAGTTAATCTCACCCATTTTACCACATCCAAGTTCAATCACCTTCCTTCTAATTATGTCCCAACTCAAATTGTATGGGTTAGAAAAGCACTATATAAATTGTCCATACAATGCTGGAACTAATTTTTTTGGAAATTGAATTTGTTATGGTAAACAAAAAATAGTCAAATAAAGGTTACGTGGGTACTTTTTGATTAAGAAAGTTAAGTAAATGAGTTCTAATAGGTCAGGGTGTTCTAAACTTCGGACTCGAGATAAGGATTAGGGGGTTTTGCATAGATCAGACACAAGGCTATTTTTTAAATGTCTATCTAAAAACCTAATGGTCTCTGTATGCCTTCTGTTGAGAAAAATGTATAATTAAGATAAAAATTTAATTTATTATGTATATAAATTAGCAACATTAGTTCATTTTTATTTTATTTTTATGTTTCACATGTTTTTTTATATCTTTAATTTATAGCTCATGGCTATTAAAAATCTTGGATTCGCCCCTGCATGTTGTTATTGAGTAGAGTTACAAATTAACTTAAAATCGTAGATGAGAATTCGAGCAATATAATAATGTAATCTCTTGCGAAAAATAAAAATCACTCGTTATCTTATGTAAGAGTAATTCACCAAAAGCCCTACCAAAACCCCAGCCTTCCCCACAACCGACCAGGGCACCCCATACTTCCCCTTCCTAACCAACCCCTTCACAAAGGGCATGAAACTCGCCACCACCCACACACAACACACCACCTCCCCAATCAACACCGTCCGATCTCCATTCCGCACCCACCTCGAGATCCCCACCACTAACCCAATCACGTGCAACATCACGAGCGCAGTCCCGGGCACGAACACTGGGGACTCGTCGAACGTGAACCTGGACGCATTCGCTGCACCGTGCGCGCCTTCACCGTGTTCGTCTCGGTCTTTGGGGGTGACGTGGAAGACCGTCTCGGATAAGCCGAGGAGTTTGAGCGCGACGTTCGCTAGGCCGAATAGCCACGCCGATGTGGTCACGATTCGGGACATTCTTTGGGTGTTCCACCACGCGCGTACGGAGAGGCCCGCGCGGAGGAACTCGGAGAGTGAGTAGGTGTTGTAGATCACGAGGAGGGATGTGGGGATGAGGATTGTTGGGTCCGTCATCTGGAGAGAGACATGGGAGTATAAGGTCATTAGTGTGCAAATGGTGAAGTACGCATCTCGAGGTTTTGTTATAATGTTTTATATTTCTAAAAATATAAAAGGGTAAATTGTAAATTCACTGCTTAGGTTTGCGATAATATGGATCATAATCACCCTGTTTTACGAAAAGGACATAAGAACGACACGCTGAAACAACACGCACTTATTGTCGTCCCTTCGATATATATTAGGACGTGTGTCTCGTTGTTGAGTTACAAAAGTATGTTTCTATAAAATATATATGAAAAACTTCATAGGGCAATATTTACTTAACATTTTTATTTTTTTATTGCTTAAGGTATGTTATATTTTATTCAATGCCAGCATGACATATGTTATATTTTACTCAATGCCAGCATGACATATGTTATATTTTACTCAATGCCAGCATGACCTGAGACGGACATACGAGAAGGGCTCAGACCTTATCTGTTGCCCTCAGTATACCTCGAGATGCATATACGCCCCGAAAGGTAAGGGCGGATGTGATGTGCGTGTCCTTACTGGGCACGACAACATTTTCGTAATTTAAAAGCAAAGAGAGGGAAAAAGAGAGAGGGGGAACTTACGGAGGGTAGAAAAGATGTGTTGGACAAGAGGCAGTATGCCGACAGAGCATTGTAGCACAACTCGGGAAGTGATCGCATGGCCCAGGTGTTCAAATACAAATACGTCAGGAATTGTCTGAACCGCAGATTCCCAAAGATGGTCACCAAGATGGGATTGTTGTTGGTGAAGAGAATTTCTAACAACCCAGTTGTCCATCTAGCTTGTTGCACCATGATCACAGGCAAACTAGTTGGGGCACATCCAAGGAACCCAGGTGTCTTTGGAGTAGAGTACACTGATCTCCAACCTTTGGATTGGATCCTCAGCCCTGTTTGAGTATCCTCTGTTGTTGACCCGTACATGTACCCTACCTACACGTGTCAAAATGACATCAACCACCTAGTCAAAACATCTCTAGTAAGATGGTCGAAACGTTACTACCTTGCATGAGAAAGTTTGATATAAGTTTAAGTTTTGTTAGGGGGCGAACTTTAACATAGGGAGCGTGTGTCGACCATAAGGGGTAGGAAAGACGGAATTATATGAGGATTGTGCGTCGATCATAGGGGTATGATAAGAGGTCCCGGGGTTGGGGCCACCGCTCCCCTGGCCCCTAGATCCGCCATTGATTCTGAATTGCTTTTCTTAATACCTTTACATGTCTTACCCTCAAAGAAGTACAATTCTCCTATTGGACAAAAGTTGTCAATCTCAATTTTCGAAAAATGCAACAAAATGGTAAAGCAAACAATCGAAAAATCGTTTTTTTGCCAACTTGAACGGGTAGACCTAACAGTTAGGGCGAACTTGAGATTATTTGGGTTAGACGCACAGTCACAAGTTCAGTTTCTCACTGCATCTAGATTGTTCGGGTCAGATTGCAATAGGGCCTCGTGGGAATAGTGAGGCTGACTCAGATACCCCGGATATCATAAAAAAAAAGTAGTTTTTGGCCCTCAAAATTACCATAACCAAACAAGACCTTAGTTTATCAGGCATCTAAATTACCTTATTACCCCACTGAGTATTGAACTCATAGGTTGCACCAGCAACTTGAATGGCTTCTTCAATAGAGCTTGTGATATCACTAAGACTACTTGAGCTTTCATTTAGTCCTGACAAGGCTTTCACAGCTGATTCCACAAGTTTTGTTGAATGCCCAAATGTGTTCTTCAATTCTTCAACTGATTTCACTAACAAATAAACAAAGTGCTAATTCAAACTAATGAATCAAGAGACAAGAAAAATCAAACTTAGATAGGAAAAAATGTAAGATATAGAAATCAAGACTAATGAACTAGTTACCATTGGATGAGCTGAAAACTTTGGCTTTAGTCATCTCGTAGGCGATAAACCGTATATAACTTTTCGTCGATGGAAGCACCCGGTTCCGGAGTAGAAAGGCCCTTGAATTCCTCCTCTTCCCCTTCCCAAGTACTGCACAAAACATTGTACATTGCCACATTAATATTCCTTGTTTTCATAATTTCATGAATGAGATGAAACTATAGCATATAGATGAAGGTGTACTTACTTCTTGCAAGACTATCATTTGGTTTCCAAAAGGATCATCTTTGAGACCTCCATAGAACACTTGCGGGCATTGGACGTATGCGATGTCTCTCTCTTTCTCGCTATCCACTAGAAAGCACATTGCGTGAAGAGCGATCTGCGGATTGTTAACGAACATGTCACAGTCGACGTTGAGCATGACCGGCGCATTTGTCATCACCCCTGAAACTCTGATCTGTTCATCAAATGTTTCCACAGTATGAGAACATTATGTGAAGTACTAATTTACCACACACTGTAAGTAACTTTTTTTTTACCAAAACATTCATCGCGCCGGCCTTGAAATGATGTGGATACTTTGGATGCTTCTCTCTCGACACATAAACTAGATGTGGCACTCCATCTGCAAGGCCTTCCTTGTTCTCCCATAAGACCTACTCAATATATATACAAACATGAAGTTTTACTAAATTGCTTAGAAGATTTAGTACTAGTCGCAAACTTTGTTCCGTACCTTAATAATCGTCGGATGATTACTTTTTTCGACCTTGGAGAAAAACTCGTACTTACATGAAGATGGATTTCTCTCTACTGCTTCAATATTTTGGACAAGAAGTTTGTATTCATTCTAAAAAGAGAACAAAAGAAGTCATTAATAAGGAGAAGGAATTAATGCTATAATGAATCAATATATAAATAGTTCTTTCAATTTGTTATGCAACAAAAGTTTAGGAGTATATATATATATATATATATATAACCTTCATATGTGTCCATTCTTGGAGGAACTCAGAAGAAGCAATGTTACTTTGAGGCTGATTTTCACTTGTAAAATATCGAAAAGGAGCTCTAACTTGAACATTATGCTTTTTACAGTAAGGAATCCAAATCTTGGCGAATTTAAGTGCTTCGGTGAGGGAGTAGAAGGTGATAGGCGAGGCGCCATCGTCAGACACATAGCAAGCAAGCTTGTTGACAGGGTAATCAATGGCCAACAAGGAGAGAACGGTATTAACGGTGATGATTGGCGGCTCTAGCACCGGGTCGGCTGTAGTAACAAACATGTCCATTGGAGGAAGTTCATCCATTCTACTCAACAAAGATATATACAAGAAAGAGTGTTAATAAACTACATGTAAAATTTAAAAGCAAAGCATATGGTTTTTATATCATCTATATATGTTTTTATGTACCTATTTTGAAGGTGTTGTGGATAAGTTTTGTGCACCACAGGGCTCCATTTAGTATTCATGATGATGACCCAGAGGAAGGTGAACCAGGATTCACATAGGAATGCAAGAAACCAAGGGAGTCCATGATTGTCAAGAAAGCGAAGACGGTAAACGAGTAGCGACAAGAGAAGGAAAAAGATAGTGAGGTCTGTTAATCTTTGAAGGGTGTTCTTGCGGCGGATTTCCTCGTAGAGACGAGGAGACATGGTGCTCTAGTTAGTCACACACTCACAAATTAAGGACCCCCTTGAAAACTTAATTAGTTTTCTTTCCATTCTTGATTGGCTTGGTTTCCTTTATATACTGATACTTCATGTGAGGGCTGAACCTTCTTCTGAAACAATTCAAATATTTGATAGTGATTAGAATGGTTGATTAATAATCCATGACAGTAGAGCTGTACAAGTACAAAACACAAGTCAAACAACAAATCTAAGACATGGCTACCATTTAATTTGTTTGGACTACTATTGCTTCATCTGTTTACTTCATTGAACTTGTGGTGTTTTGCTCATATATGATGAGATTTTATTTTCCTTTCAGTAAACTAAAAACACAAATCATTTATTCTTTACAACGTCGTAATGCACTACAACATTTTTGGCATTTAATAGAGGTTTTAAAACCTCCATTAAATAGAGTGTTATTAAATGTCATGTGAAAATGTGCTATATTTTAATTTTTAATACATGTGTTACATAGAGGTTTTTTAAAACTCATATCAATTAGGTGTTATTTAATAACACCCCCTTTAATAGGGGTTTAAAAATCTCTATTAAATACCAAAATTGTTCTAATGGGTAGTGGTAGGTGGACTCAATGAGTCCGGACCAAAATAACAAGAAATACATAATTATGTCTTTTCATTTAATTAGGTAAATTAAATTATTAGTAAAAATTGTTTAAGTCTGGACTCAAAGAGTCCAAATAGATTTTTTGTTGTTCTAATAATGGTATTATATATGAAGCCAACATAAGTACTTCTAATCCGAATGTAACTCAAATGCCTACTTCTATTCAAATATAAAAAACGAAATAGTACTATATAGAGCAACATCTTCAATGCTATTTAGAGTCTTAATAATATGTTATATACTTCACTTAAATCGAGCTGACTGATTGGAAGCATTTGAATTTTGTTGTTGATATGCTGTTGTCTAGAAGAGTCATCTCTTACAGCAAGTAAAAAACACGTAGGACCAATAATTTGAGTAATCAAAGATTGACATGATGGATCTTCCTAGTAAAGCCAAAATGAACATTAGAGGCCTTGTATGTATTTGTTGTTTGAACACAATAAATTGCGTAAGGAATGATGTCATGGAATCTGGTCTATTATGCAAAATTCAAATTACTTGACAGTGAGATCGATTAAATACATCAACCCTTATGTTAATATTTTTTGGGGTGGAAACATTTTTGTTTATATCGATCGCATATAGTTTGCGGGGCACGTCTCTGACTCTAGTTGCTTCGTACCATGCACGTGGACCTGGTCTACAAGATATTATACACCACCATATGTATTCACTAGAACAAATTTGACTTTTGATAGAGGTTTTGAACCTCTATGAAAAACTTTTCATAGAGGTTCTTTCATAGAGGTTTTTGACTTCTATAAAAAGTGTTATCTTTTAAGGTGTTATCGTATCTTTTAGGGGTTTCAAACCTATCAAATCTTGGCTATTTTATAAGGGTTTCAAACCTCTATCAAATCTTGGCTATTTCATAGGGGTTTGAAACCTCTATAATATCTTCAGAGGCTTACATAGGGGTTTCAAACCCCTATCAATTGTAGTGATTTCATAGGGGTTTGAAACCTCTACATTATCGTCAAAGGCTTACATAGGGGTTTCAAACCCCTATCAAATGTATTTTTTAAAAAATAATAGTTGAAAATGCTCAAAATTAATTTCCATTTCCATTTTCAATTGAAAATATACAAATCTACATTCCACTCAGCAATATTATTATTCCATTCAATCAATAATGTAAAGTTTGAACAAATATTCTTGTCATTCCAAATCAGAAATCTTTTGATTCATCTCCGTGTCTTAGCAGAACATTACTTGCTTTAAGGTCTCTATGAACAATTCTTAATCCGGAGTATTGATGAAGATATAAAACTCCTCTAGCAATCCCAAGAATTATGTCACGACGCATCGCCCAATCCAATGATGTGCTTCTCTGCGTATAAATTTTGCTCAAGTTACTAAGGACATAATATATAGTTTGTAGCAAACATTGAAAAGTAAATAATATTCATGGAAGCATACACCGAAGAGAAGAAAGTCCAAGCATACCTGCAATGCTCCCGCAAATGAAGCAAGCAACACTATAAGATAACAAAATAATGCTTCCTTAATTTCTTCTCAACTTGCTGAAGATCTGTTCCCCAATTCCTGCAAATTGCAAGCCAGACCAGCGAAAAATTACCAATTAATTGACAACTCGACACGGTTATCTCAAATTCTAAGCTTGAAAACCAAGCAAATCAAGTGAAATTAATTACTTGATTCATTCATACCTCAGAACAAGAAGCTTGCATTGCAAAGTCACTGAAACAGCTGATCACACATTGTTGAATATCTAGGCCTACTGTCTCCAAGTATTTATGTTCTGTCCATCTGTTCACATTCATAACCTTAACCGAACTACTTCGAAAATCTTAACTGTAGGTATAGATTATGAAGGAAAATCTTCAGAAAATCCAATGCCATGTAATATCTTATGTTAGTCCAAAAACTCTTGTTAAACATGCAACAAGAATTACCACATCTGCTTTCTCAGGTAGACGGCCAACAATCACCACGGACTGGAAAATAAAATTAAAAGTTAGCTGAAATAATATTGTAGTGTACGTATGTTAATTTGGTTCAGAAGGAATATATAATAGGAGGTATAGAAAAGGCAGGCGGTAGGCACCGAGGATATCTCAAATGCAGCTGGCATTGCCACTTTGAAACCAATGTGTCTGCTATCTCCATCACCTATTGAGTATATATATTATGGCATTCAATATTAAAAATGCAATATATAATATGAAGAGAAAGTGAGTGAGTGAGTGAGAAACCAATAGGCAGAAGAAGCCATGTGTGTGTACTAGTGTCTGCAGCAGCAGGGGACAGTCGTCGACCGTCGCCTGAATTGGCAGATGAAAAACACACAGCTCCTCCCCTCATCATCAAATTCAATTGCCTCGCTTTGAGTTGACGTTTCTGAGAGAGTGTGGATGTGCATATTGATGATGACCAAGAAAATCTAATTAGAGGCGGCCTCCTTGAAAGAGTCTTATTATGAGGCTGCAGCACCTAACTTCGGGTAAACTGACATTATTGGCATTAGCTTGTATCGCCATCAGTACCTTAAACATGGGAAGTGATAATAGTTCCTCCGGAGGCAACTTTCATCTCTCTATCTCTTCGGGTGTGGCAAATGGCTTCACCTCCAAACCCTCTTTCAGTGGTTCCTCTTCTTCTTTCTCATGGCTTTCCTCACCATCATGTTTTTTCTGTGTTGGTTTAGAGGTTATTTTGATCTGCAACATAGACATGCGAAAAAAAAAAAGAAGCAAACTAATGGCAGTCGAAATGAGTCAGACATAGCTCAAAGTGCAACATAGACACTATAAACTTAACCCAACAATTCTTATTCTTAAGCCCCAACCATAGTCAAATTACAATCTTCAAAAGAATCTTTAGAGATATCCACAACACCATCAACAAATGCATTTCACCTTATCTCATTTTGGCAAATTACAATCTTCAAACATTAACTTCTATTAAAAGAAGAAAAACAGAACATTCCAAAACCAAAAGTATAATACCACGCGCCTTATTAGTACAACTTTCTATTGAGCAATAAACTCTACATTCCTCTACATTCTCCTTTCAGGAAGGCACTTCCATGCATTGACTTGAATCTTCTACTCACAGTGAGCACTAATCTTGTCTTCGAACCCTTAAAGACATTTAACATCCTATATAGGCTGTTCAAAAACGAAATATTTCCAATACAATGAAACTCAAAATAGTTTTATGTTATTTTTCTCGGAAGACGCACCATCTATATTTCATTAATAGTAGAAGTGCATCATAAGGCGAAAAACCACCCAAATACCTCAATTTAAAAAACACTACAAATCAGTGATTTCAAACAAGAAAAGTTGAATCTTTGAGAAACTACACTCATATCTTGATCATACAACAATTGCAAATAGTTATAAAGTATCTATTCTACATATGTGGGAAAATGATCGTAATCAATGTGAGAAACTTGATCGACTTCAAGATTTTGGATAATATTTTCTTAAGTAGGCCTCTCAATACTATTATCTTTTTTATGTTGGTTATATTCAACCAAAAAGGAAAAAGAATTTGGGCATATACACTACACATACCAACTCAATATACTCATATAGGAAGGACTCAAGTTGCACCATAGGAAACAAAGTAATCCGCATAACCAAGCAAGCATAACCAAGCAACAAATTAATAGAAGAATTAAGAACAAGTTAATTATAAACAAAACCTGTACATTGATCTATGCCCACTGTTGTGTAACCCCTTTGTGCCGATCCTGCAGGATGAATGCCTTACAAGTCGCAACTTCACTAGAATCTGCCAAAAGAGATTTTTAAGCCCCAGGGAGCCATTAGATCCTAGCATGATTCCACTAAAAAGACATGAATCAACAGAACATGCGAAACACAATAATTAACAAATAAAACAAGGCGATTTTACCGAACTGACGTCAAAACCAACTTTTCACCTTATAATCCCAACATTGCTGAATCTTTTCCTGTCAAGACCAAGTCAATTGTGGCAATGCAAAATCAAAGAACATAATACATGCTATAGTAGCGAGTTCAATTTACAAAGAAGAAAAAAGGACTCACATAAACATATTTTTCTTCGTAGGTAAGACAAATCAAATAGTTTTCACTCATGCCATTGCAATTCAAAGTACATATGATGAGATTGTTCTTGAATACACTAGCTAAAAACATATCGAAACCTCTAGAGCAAAGACTGGCGTTTGAAGCATTGGAAAATACATATCATTAAAATTTAAAAATAAAATAAGCCTTAGTATCAAATTGGCTAATTTAGTCGTTACAATTTCATGTCGGATCCAAACTCTTCAATGGTCTTCGTTGCAAGTGTTAGGACATCTACAAAAGCACTAAACGATGCGCGGAGGAATCTGGCTTCAACTGCCTCAAAATGCCTAAACAAACCAAGAAAAAAAGTCAGGTAAATTCAAAGTAATGAGTGATATTAAGAAAGTAAATGTGATGGCAATTCAAGAATTCCATGTCAATGAAGAAACTTACACCATAAGCTTTCCATCAGATACCAACATGTGCCTTTTCACTTTGTCAGGTTGCAACTAATCAAAATGTTAACAAACAAAATAGGTAACTTGTGACAAAGCCATAACATTGTTACTGCAAATGCATCAAACTAGAAAACTTTGACCCACAAAATCAAGATAAATTCAACAAAATAGAAGGACCACCTCCTTATCAACAGCTAAAGCTGCATATACTATTGATGCATTCTCCACAGATCCATAATTTACTTCCAAGTTGCTGTAACGAGAATTAGGCGACATCAATAGTTAGTTTCTAAGCGTCTTTGAGATTCCACATAGCCCAATAGTTTCAAATCACTATCCCAACAATCGGATGCTTATGCTTAGCACCGATTTTCATAACACTTTTTGTTTTGCAAAACAAAGAAAAAACAGAATCTGAATCAAAAACAAAAAAAAAATCACCTAAAATTACCAATAAGATTATTTTTCTCCATATGAAGCTATAGAGGGAAGGACCATGAGCCTTTGAAGAAAACAAAAGAAAACTCTTACAGTAAAAAATTATTTTTCTCCATATGAAGCAATATAGGGAAGGACCAAGAGTCTTTGAAGAAAACAAAAGAAAGCTAATACAGCAAAAAAGGCCTGATCCCTGCAAATCTCAAAGAAAAGAATGTTCTAAACAGGCGATACAAAGAGACCAAATCTGATATGCCACATACAATACAAAGCAGGACATCAAGAATGAAGGAACATATGACGTCCCAGGCAACTTAAAGGATTTCATGCATTAATTAGGAGGTTATTAAAATTTCAAATAATTAAAACATTGTGGCAGTGTTGATTGTAATTGCAGAATATATATACAAAATGGAGCTAAGAGAACCGTTTGATCAGAATATCCACAACACCATCAACAAATGCATTTCACCTTATCTCATTGAGGCATTTTCACAAACAGAGACCATATTCAACCAAAAAACTCGAATTTGAGAGCCAAAGTTTGAGATCTCACACAAACATAACAAATCAACAATGCGAATCAGTGAAATAGCTTATCCAAATCCAAGTGTTCAAACTTTAGATCAATCTAGGTCGAGTATTGTGCTCAAATCACCAAACCAAATCAAAACGGAACCGATTCTCATACTCACCTCAGTTGCACCGATAGATACCGACCAATGAACGAATGAACGAGGACTGGTGCAGTGGTTGGGCTTAGGGTTAGGATTTTATGACAGAGAAAACAAAGAAGATGAAGTGAGAAAGAGGAGGAGACGTATAGATAGAAATTGAGATAGGAATCGGAGTACCTGGAGAGTGAATCGCTGATGGAGAGTGAATCGCTGGAGAGTGAGATCAATCGATCGCGCGAAAGAGAGAGGAATTGAGAGTGAATCGCTGTTGGAGAGTGAATCGCTGGAGAGTGTGATCAATCGATCGCGCGAAAGAGAGAGGAATTGAGAGAACTGGTTTGGAGAGAACTCGTTTTGAGTCATGAGTATGTCCATTGATAGTGTTTTTGAGTTTTAATAGTCTAATACATAGAGGTTACTAAAAACCCCTATGAATTAGGTGATATAAAAATCTTAATTGCTTCATACATAGGGGTTCTTAAAAACCTCTATCAATTAAGTGTCATAGAAAGCTCAATTGCCTAATACATAGGGGTTACTTAAAAACCTCTATCAATTAGGTGTTATAAAAAGTCGAATTTGTTCTAGTGCCAGACCATTAATGTAACTAATTTGGCGCAACATTATTTGTTTGATCAAATACTCATATCTATACTTGCATGCATACTGCTCGATTGGTGCTTTTTAATTAAATTTACAAAAAAGAGAAAATAAAATAAAGATATATATATATATATATATATATATATATATATATATATATATATATATATATATCATATATATAAAAGCACGAATCACCAATTTTTGAGTCGTAAGCAAATTTATTTTTTTGTCTCGCTTCCACACAAATTTTTCTCGTGCGTTGTCCCTGTCCCACACAATTTTTTCTCCTGCGTCTCGTGCTTCCCTGATCTCTTCTTCCTTTTCTCTCACGTCTCTCTCTAACGTTACTCCAGCAATAATCCTCCCTTCATTCGATTCTTGCAACACAGAATATTTATTGAAACACAAAGGTTTCTCTCGCGTCGTGCTTCCCGATCTTTTCTTCCTCTTCTTTCACGTCTCTCTCTCACGTTACTCCAGCAATAATCCTCCCTTCATCCGATTCTTGCAACACAGAAGATTTATTGCAACACAGATGATTTATTGATCAATTGGCACTTCATCCGATTCTTGCAACACAGAAGATTTATTGCAACACAGAGGATTTATTGATCAATTGGCACTTCTTATGATCGATTCGATTCTTGCTCTCCTATGTCTTGCTATGTTCATCACTCCTATTGTATATTTCTCTACTCTTTCTCCATCAACAATTACCACAACAACACCCATAAAGGTAAGTCGATCATCGCCCTATTTTCTTTCTCTGCTTCCAATTCTGCAATTGAATTCTCTCGTAATAGTAATAACAGTTTCGTCGATGCGTTTGGTTTATATTTAGTTAATGTTCGCCAACTGCTTGAGACAATGCCAAAAAGAGAATTTTTAACTATAAGATGTATAACTATTTTTTTATCGTTGGAGCAAGTTGTATTGCAAGATGTGGGCATTGAGCAATGTTACAGTGGTAGTTCGATTTGTACAGGATTTGTATGAGCAGATAATCACCTAAGATTCAATCAAAAGAGAAATTCTAGGAATGAAGTTTCAAAATTGGTAAACAACATACTCAACAATAAGGTCAGCTATGTAAAAGTACTCTAACCATTTTTGTTTCGTTGTGCATACAATTTAAACCTCTTTGACAAATCTGACTTAGCTAAGAACAACCTTCCATATGCAATAAAATTTCCCATTCAATAACCTCGCAAAACAAAGTTTTATTAGATCAAATACTATTCTGAAGTTAACATTAGTATTTAGGTACTTCCAGAAGTTCATCAAATATTCAATTTTATATGAAGTGAAGACTCACCTGACATATAACTTCAAGTCAAAATTGTAGTAGCTCTCATAGAGATCATGAGTAGCCATGATTAGCACAAATAAAAGTTTTGCCAATATCTCTTTCCTACTTTTTCTTGGTAACTTGGAAGCAACTTCACTAGAGAGAACATGCATTATGAAACTCCCGCAAATCTAGAAGTACCAACTAAAATACCTGGAGGATCATCAAGTAGTTATGCTATTGTTGTTGCTCAGCCTCAGGATGGACCACAAGCATTGAAGCTAAGCTACGCTGAAGATATCTCTGTAATGCACAAGTATATGTATTAAAGATTACTATATTAATTTTGTTTGCATTTTTCATGAACCAAGAAAATAATATAGGAGCCTCATCTTTCGTGTTTGCTTTTGGTAATGCTCCAATTTCTATTACTATTGTGCTTTGATCTCCAAGTATATTATCACAATCCTCAACTATAACTTGCGCTTTACTAATCTCATATATTCCTCCGGTCATTTTTTTATGTCATCCTACAAAACTTATTTGTTAAAAACTATAAGTTGTTTTAGAAATTTTAGAAGACTTTTGTACCTCTTCTCCCAATTTACCCATAAACATTTAATTGCACTTAAACACTTGTTCTCTTTTTGTTGGATAAAATAGAGGGTTGTGTAATTAACAATGTAATTAAAACACGTGCAAGAATGTAATTTGAACCATAATTGATGAATTCCTTAATGTTTGTTTTGGATAAAAACGACTTGTATTATTGACAGAAGGGATTATTATTGATAACTTTTAAATGAATGTGAGTTTAACATTACTTCTATTATTTTTTTCGTTTGAATTTCTTAAATCTCAACTATAGTTGGAGCTTTTGGTTTTTCGGATAGTTTTTTTTTTTTTTTTTTGGTATGGATATTTTTTATGCTATCTTTTTATTGGCACACCTATGATTTGAGCTTTATTGTATCTATAGAAAAAGTATAACTCCACAATTACATTTTGTTTTGACTTGCATCTATTTCATAATTAACTCGATCTCACTAAATCCTCTTGCCTTTGCCACGATTCTCAACTTGACCTTTCCTTTGCTTTGAATAATTTTAAATATTGTAATTCAGCAGTGAAAGCCCATTGCACTCATAAACATGTTTGTGTTGTAGAGATCATTTAACACAAAAAAAAGTTACTTTCCAAATGTTTTGTGGCTCATTATGAATTCTTGATCCCTTGCAACCATTTGTGATGGTTGTAGGATCGAATCGTTGTTGCGTTAGAATACAAGACAAATCACTAAATCATCTTTTTTTGGGATCAAACACGGTAAAAACTAAAATCAGTTTTTTTGAGGCGTCTAATACGCAAATTATGAATAAGAGTCATGAATTTGATGGGCCAGGATTGTTGTGGCCGTTACTTGGGTTTGGGCCTAAATCCAATTGCTTTAATTTTGTTATGCACGCTTTTCTAAGTATGCTTGGCTTTCTTTCTTTCCTTTTTTTTGGAAAAGAAAAATAGATTGCATTTTATGTAAGAGAACAAACTCAAATTTTAGGGATTCCCATTAATGGGGGTGAAGTTTGAGATTAATATTTGTGATTAATAAGTTTGAGATTAATTTTTGTGATATAATTGATATTAGGAATTGCATTTTCCCTTTTTTTTTGATGAATTTAGTTTGGACTTTTGTGCATTGACTTGGATTTGTTGTTAATCTTGATGTTAGGTTGTTGTTGTTTTGATGTTAGAATCTAAATTTCTCCGGTTCTAATGTTGATTTCGTGCTCGATTCATGGATCTGATGCGTTTTCGCCTATTTTTATTAATTTCGTTTGAATTTTTATGCATTGACTTGGATTTGTAGTTAATCTCGATGTTATTAATGTTGGATTTGTGATTAACAAGTTCGAGATTGATATTTTTGATTAATATTTGTGATTAACAAGTTTGTGATTAATAGATGTGGTTCACATTTGAAATATATAAATGTTTGAATAATTGGATTAAATGAACCCCCGTGTGATTATTATTTTGGATCCAATTGTGGCCTTAGATGAATTGTAGATAATGAGCATTATGTTAGAGTTGTAATCTAAAATAGTTATATGTTTGTGTTTAAAAGACACAAGAACTTCATTGCTTACTTTCCATCTCCTTTTGAATATTAAATTAACATTATTTCTTTTTTTTAATTAGTACTCTAATGTTTGTTTCATTGGATTGTAGTTTAACAAACTCATATAAAAACTCATTAAGTATAACCATTTTACCTTGCATTAGCGAGTTACCATGGTTAGAAACTTAAGAGTTATCGACAATAGTGAAGACTTTGTAAGGAAAGCAAAAAATACTAATCGTAGGGAGGTGGATAGTTTGAAATGTAAATTTGTAAAGGAGGAAGAAAAAGAAATGAAGCGAGCTCGCCAAAGACAACTAAGGAGTGAAAAGAAAGAGTTGAATGATCGAGGTATGAATTTGAAACTTCACAAAATATTCTATGAAATATTGAGTATGGTAAATGCTATAAACCAAAATGAATAAATTTAATTAATAATTTAGAAATTACGTTACCTTTCTTTTTTATTTTTTATTTATAGGTCCCCGAAATGCAAAACCACGTTATGTCGCTATGGGTTTTGAGCATGTTGCAAGTTCGGCAGATGTGTTACCATTAGTAAACTCTTGTCGAAATTGCAGTGCAAAGAAGTTTTTTCATGAATCTAATGGTTTCTGTTGTTCAAATGGTCAAGTAACCCTCGTTCCTAATGTTGTTCCTGAAGAAATGTTCGACCTATTTACTTCAAACAATGAAGAGACACGTGAGTTTTTGATGTACATCCGTACTTATAACACCAATTTTGGTTTTACTTCTTTTGGTGTAAAGTGCGAGAGAGAGTATGCCAAAAGTAATATGGGTGTATATACATTTAGAGTGCAGGGCCAAATTCATCATTTTATAAATAATTTACTTCCTGACAAGGAGCATCCTTCTTATTTGCAATTGTACATTTATGATACTGATCATGAAGTGCAAAACCGAATGCATTGTTCTGATAGGATGAAAGAGACAATTTTGGCAAGGTTAATTAGTATTCTTGCGAAAAATCCATATGCAAGTTTTTTTCGCACTTTACAAAATAAGGAAAATTTAGAAGATCATGTTGTTCAATTAGTGTCAAGTGTTAGTCTTGATCAGAGAGTATTTAACACTACAAAAAAACAGCAAATCAGAAACGGAATTAGAAACGGAAATAAGTTCCGTTTCTAAATCAGAAACGGAATTAGAAACGGAATAAGTTCCGTTTCTAAATTTAACAGTTAGCGACAGAATTGACACGGAAAAAATCAGAGACGGATTTGAGACGGATCAGAGACGAAATTAGAGACGGAATTAGAGACGGAATTAAATTCCGTCTCTAAAATTTGGCGCCACCATTCCCGCCAAATTCTTCATTTCTTATGACCGTTCATCATTCCTCGAGATTTGTATTTTCTTGGATCATGGCACCCTCTCCTCTTTCCCGCACCCCCCCCCTCCCAACAAAACAAGCCGAAATCCCTAAATCATTTTCACGAAAAAATTCCAAAAACCTAAATCTGTCTCTCCGTCTCGTCCAAATTCATTCGATCGTCTCGTCCCCAAACGTCCATCCCGTTCGATCGTCTCGTCTCTCCGTCCGGTCGTGCTAGCTGGTCTCTCTCTTTGTCTCTCGCTTTCTCGTCCGTCTCGTCGCGGTGGTCTCCGTTTCTCCGTCTGGTCGTGCTACCTGGTCTCTCTGCTGTCTTTGGTCTCGCCGTCTCTCTGTTCTCTCCGTCTCGTCGCGCCGGTCTCCGTCATCGTCGATATCTCTCGCTCTCTCTGGTCTCTGATTCCGGTTAGCAAGGCATTTGTAGTTTTGGAGTCTTACTACATTCTGATATAATCTATTTGTTTTTGATTGTTCTTTATAATGCAGGCAACACTCATGATCAAGAGCTCTTCAGCTTTCATAGAGATCATTCACCTTGTGACGGTTTTGAGGAAGTACTGAACTGTTACAATGTTTTCGCTCAACTTTTGCGTCTGTCAGGTTGGCATTCTAGTCCCCTTGTTTATCTAATTAAAAAATATTATGGAAAACCAAGGGTGACATGAGAATTATTTAAGTTTCCGCTATGGTTCATTTGATAGTTCGATCTTCTAGTAAAGATCGGAGTTGAAGGCAAGAAGATTTTTTATCTTGAAAGATTTTCCAATTTAAATTAAGCATGCAGACTTCATAAATTTCCATCTATCAATAAATATTCGGGGTGTCCGGTGTTCCTACGTACCTTATCTGCGGCATCCAGGAATATTAAAGTCGTAATACTTGTTAGCATTGCAAATATTATGCTCATGAATGAAATATGTTATAGATTTTCACTTGAACTGAAGCTATATCTCGCTAGGCAAGGCAAGTCATATTTATGCCTTGATGTTCAAACATAGGAAATGAACATAATGTGGTGACCATTGTGTATACTAGGTTTTCTTAGCGGCTCACCTATACTAGTCTAATAAATGGATTTAAAAAAAATTTTATTTTCTTGAAAGGTCTTAGCTATTATGGTCATGGAATCCTTTTTATTTTTGTAAATTCGTCTTGGCAATTGGCCGTGTTATAGTACTACCTTATTGTTTATGAACTCGTGAAGGAACAAACTCTTGATCGTGTGACATATTTTAAGAGTTCAGTTCTTATAATTGTTATTACTTTATGAGGTTTTATTTTAACTGTTCTTGAGTGATTTGATTTGTTCCTTGGTTGATTGTGCAAGTGAATGAGTGCACATCGTTCGATTGTTTTTGAATTTCGATCTTGAATCTCCGTGTCTTTCATTGCTCTCGCTCTCTCGGTCGCTTTGTGCTTACCGCTCCGCTCTCCGCTCGTCAAGGTAACACAAAAAAAATTTTTTAACACCCGAATTCTCTTCACATTGTATCTGCTCACATTTTCCCCCGGATTGGCTTTCATGTGCATTAGTTGGTGTTCTTCACTTGATCTATTAAGTTAATGTTGTGTCTTTTGTTTGGTTTAGAAGTTTTTGTTCGCTTCTTCTCTTACATGCATAGTTTTTGAGGTTATGCTTGTTCTATTTTTAGGTTTATTAATATGTACTATTTCATTTCAACCTTTTAATTGAGCAATTCAAGATTTATATTGATTCCGTATTTGGTTGTTATTCCATGTTTATTTTATCGGTAAAGCATGTCATCCGTATTTGGTTGTTATTCCATGTTTATTTTATCGGTAAAGCATGTCATGATCAACATTATAATACATTAGAATCATGTACTGAGGTAATTACTTTGTCGTTTGATGTTATAGTTGTTAGTAATTTCATATTCATGCACTTGCTATGGATGTTTGATTAGTTAGGTGTTGTTGGTTACGATTGAATAGTACCTATAATTACTTAATTTCTACTACTAGTTAGGGTTAGAAACACTAGGATTACTCTTTTAGTGAATGTTGCTATTTCACATTATATTTCTAGAGAATGGAATAAACCTATAACCTTAAGGACGTATGAGTGAACAAGTAGTAGACGCGTTGATACTATGTGGTATTTGTATGCCTCTGATATCGATATAGGTTAGGCGCACGGCCTCAACTTCGATTCCCCACACAACTAAATGTCGGGCTACTGGTGGTCTCTTTTTGCAATCCTAAGGCATGTGGGACGAGTAAGACAAAGTGTTTGGATACCACAGATACTCAAAAATATTTTTTGAGAGAAAATGCTTAGTGTCAAATAAATGACCAAAATCATTTATGGCAAGCATAATTGAAGGTCACCCAAGAGGGGGGGTGAATTGGGTTACCGAGTAGTTATTGCCCTTTTAAAAACTTTATGCGCAATTTACAACTATGATATATACACTATCAATGAATATATATATGCTATGCAAGTAAATGGAATGAAAAGATAGAAATTGACACACGATTTATAGTGGTTCGATCCAACGATCTACATCCACTACCTAACCTCCCCGGTTAGGATTTCAAACCCCACTTATATTACCAATAAGTGTTACAACCTAAGCATACAAGCCTAGAATGCCTAATTACAATTAGGACTTCCCACCTAGCCTCAACTAGGATTTTCCCACCTAGCCGCAACTAGGATTTTCCCACCTAGCCTCAACTAGGATTTTTCCCACCTAGCCTCCCACCTAGCCGCAACTAGGATTTTCCCACCTAGCCTCAACTAGGATTTTTCCCACCTAGCCTCAACTAGGATTTTTCCCACCTAGCCGCAACTAGGATTTTCCCACCTAGCCTCAACTAGGATTTTTCCCACCTAGCCGCAACTAGGATTTTCCCTTTCGACTTAGATTCCACTAAGTCTTACAATCATTCAAATACAACAATTTTGCTGGAAAATAAAGATATACACTTTACAACAAAAGTGGTATCAAATTCAAACACTAGCAAGCCACCTAGAGCCTAACAACTCTTATGCATGCAAGTGTGAGTATAAATGGAATTATGCAAATATGTCACTGATGTTGTTGCAAATTCCAAATCTGAAATCGTTTCAAAAACTTATTATATTTGTAGAAAACCGATTTCAAGTCTAAGAACAAAAGTTTAACAAGAATCAAGTTTAAGTGCAACACTTTTGTTCAAATCAATCTTAGTGGTCTCGATAAATTTAATTTAAGTGCAAAACCGGGAAGAAAGTGTTCAAACACACATCAAACTGATTTTCAAATCAAATACACAAAACTATGTAGATTAAGCACAAGAAAGAGTTTATATCAAGGATTTCCTTACAACCAAGAGGATGACAAAAGAGATCAGCTTTGCAGAGACTCTTTTATTCCTTTAAAAGCCTCAAAGGTGCTGGATTTGAGAACTTAAGAACAGCCACAAAGATCTCCTTTTGCTCCTTCTCAAAAATCAAATTTCTTCTCTTTGTAGATCTTGAATTTTTGAATGTGTTTCTTCTTCCTTATGTTAAAACCAAGTTTGTGGTGGTTTTATAGTGATAGGAATTTCAATATGACCGTTTATAGCCGTTCTAGGAATCCAGGAAATCAAAAATTCAAATTTAAAGCTTGATTTCCAAAAGTCAAAAATAGCTGGCAGTGGCTAATTAGCGCGCTAATACTGGAATTAGCGTGCTAACTGCAGGGACCTCAAAATAATTAATTTATCCATTTGTGTTAGCGACCCTTAAACTCGTCCAGGACCTAACCAACCCTTATAAAACATGTTATACATGTTTATTATGAGTCATTAAGCTTAATTGGGTGGTCCGGATATTTTTACAAATCCCGAAAACGAAAATTTACGATTTCATAATGTGTTAGGGGCTTTTCTGCAAATTTTCTGTTTTCTTTTTGAAAACATTTCAAAAACGAGTTTTTCTTTTTCGAAAACATTTACAATGATTTCTAATATGCAAATTGACAATTCTCACAAAGTTTCAATTTGTTTAAACTCTTAGACCTAGTTATTTGTTTAAATTCCATTTTGAAACTTGAAGTAAACTTATAGCTTTTGAAAAATGGTTTGAGAAACATGATATGCATGAACTAATGCATTTGGCTTGCGTGAAAGAATTTGTATACCTTACATTGAAGTTACATATTGTGGTTCGGACTTTCATCTTCATTTCTTCATAAATGCCGAATCTTGAACTTGTATTTCTTGAGTACCCTTGATGTGTTATATTGCATCCTTTAACACAAACACTTAGTCCAACAATCTCCCGTATTTCTTGAGTACCCTTGATGTGTTGTTTTGCATCCTTTAACACAAACCGAAATACACGAGATATTTATTAGTACATTTTCACCTTGTTTGTTTCCATCAAAATCTCGGTCGGAATGTGAGTGACTAACCACTTAGTCCAACAATAATATCATCAACATATCATATCAAAAATATGAACTTACTCCCACTAACATTAAGATATATACATTGATCAATGATGTTTTCCTTAGAAACAAAACATGTTATTGTATCATTAAACTTAAGATACCATTGTCGAGAAGTTTGCTTAAGTCCATATATTGATTTCTTAAGCTTACATACAATATGTTCAAGTACCAACAATCTTAAATTCTTCAGCAAACCGATGTAAACTTCTTCATCGAAACTCTCATTTACGAAAGTCATCGTACATCAATTTGCTACAACTCTAAGTCAATATGAGCTACTAATGCCATAATTATTCTGAAAAAGTATTTCTTAGAAACCGGAGATAAAGTTTCGTATAATCAATACCATATTTATGAGTAAAATATTTGGCTATAAGTCTAGCTTTATATCTCTCAATATTACCACTAGAGTCACGTTTATTCCGCAATTCAACGAGATCCGTAACTTCATTTTGAGCCATCGAGTTCAACCCATCTTTCATAGCATCGATCCATTTGTCGAATCAACGTGATTTAGGATTTTTTAGTAAGATATTGGATCATTACTAATTATTATATCATAATCATTTTCTTGCATATATACCTCAAAATCATTTAGAATAGCTGATTTTTTCGATCTTTCACACCTTCTTAATGCTATTTCTTTTAGTTTGCCTACCACTGTCTTATTGGTGTGAATTATATCAGAGGAATTGCCATTGTTCTTATAAGTAATGGGCATAAGGATGTGATCCCTTACTTCTCAAATATTTACATTTTATGGCGTAATACTCTCATTGACTTCACCATTCTCAATAAAATCAGTATTTCTAGTTTCTACAATTTTTGTACTATGATTAGGACGATAGATTCTTGTTTTCCTTTATGGTTTGGATCATAAGAAATCCTTACAAGATCTTAGAAATATGGATAGTAGCACCCGAGTAAATGCACCAAGTGTTTAAAGAAACTTCAAGAAGATTTAATTTGAACATACAAAAGTAGTAGGCTTATCTTTCTTTTTGAATCATGTCTTTCATTTACAACAATCCTTTTGATAATGCCCAAGCTTCTTACATAAACAACATAACTCAATCAATTCCTTCTCTTTAGATTGTGATGACTCATTAATGACTTCCTAACTTTGTCAATTTATTCTCTATTCATGAGTTTAATGTGCGAACCTCGTTCTTTCACTTAGCTATCAATTTCTTCTAGATGGTGTAGATCGCTATTCCGATTTACAATATTCTCCAATTAGTGAGATTTCTTATCATCTTAATCATTATTATTTCATTACTTGAATAGACAACCGGCTCGACAAGGGTTACGTTCGACTAGGAATGTCGTCTACAAACAGAGACTGGATGTACAACCGGCTCGACAACGGTTATGTTCGAATTGAATTCGCGGCGAAGGTTAAAGAATTCATATCATTTGCAAAACAACATTGTCCTACATACCAAAGTGAAAGGAAGATTAGATGTCCGTGCAATTTTAAGAAATGTCGACTTGTTCCGTACCTCGACGTCGAAACGGTTGAGCACCACCTATGTAGGTATGGATTTGTCCGGGGATATCACAGTTGGTACGAACATGGTGAGAACGGAGATGAAGGGCCGCAAAATTTTCACGAAATGGATTGCCATATTGATGATGCTGATGTTCGAGGCTACGATCCGACACCTTATCGCGAGATGCTACACAACGTGGCAGGTCCAAGTTTCAATTGGAATGCCGTGGAAGAATCACCAAACCCCCAAGCACGCCAACTATATGACATGATTGATGCAAGTAGGGAACAATTGTGGCCTGGTTGCGAAACCATAACAACGTTGTCCGCAATGGCAAGATTACTTGCGATCAAGTCTGAACATCATATATCTGAACGAGGGTATAATGAAATCATTAAACTCATGAAGGATTGTTTGCCAAATGACAACTCAATGGTTGAGAATTTTTATGCCACTAAAAGACTAATGCGAGGTCTAGGTCTACCTGTTGAGAAAATAGATTGTTGTGAGGACCAATGTATGATTTATTGGGGAGTGGACTCTGAGTTGACGTCATGTAAATTTTGTGGGAAATCACGATACGTTGCACATCGACGAGGTCGTGGTCGGAACACAAAAAACCGCCCTTGCAAAAGAATGTACTACTTCCCTTTGGGCCCTCGGTTGCAACGATTGTATGCGCTCGAGTCAACCGCAAAACATATGCGATGGCATGGAGATCATTCATCGCCCGAAGATGTTATGCAACACTGTTTCGATTCGATTGCTTGGAGACATTTTAATGACGTTAATAAAGACTTTGCCGCCGAGGTTCGGAATGTTCGTTTAGGATTGTGCACCGATGGTTTTCAAGTATTTGGGATTTCCGGAAATCGTACTCTTCGTGGCCCGTGATTTTGACTCCTTACAACCTTCCACCGTCGATGTGCATGAAATCGAGTTTATGTTCTTAACGGTTATCGTTCCTGGACCGACCAGCCCAAAGCAGAAAATCGACGTGTTCCTTCAGCCGCTTGTGAAAGAGTTGCAAGATTTATGGAACAATGGGGTGGTTACATACGACGTTTCCACCAAGACAAATTTTGTCATGCGAGTTGCCCTTTTATGGACTGTTAGTGATTTCCCCGCATATAGCATGTTGTCCGGTTGGAGCACACACGGTAAGTACGCTTGTCCATATTGTATGGAGGATACAAATGCATTTCAATTGCGAAATGGTGGTAAGACATCGTGGTTCGACTGTCATCGTCGTTTCTTGGAGAAGTCATCACCATTAAGGAAAGACAAAAAAATTTCATTAGAGGCAAAATGGTCATAAATGATGATCCGCCGCTTTGCTATGGTCCGGTGAAGAAATTTTGGCGTAAATTGAATCGTTTGGCTTGATGAAGGTGACATAAATCGGCGCTGAATCTGTGAATGGGCGGATAGCTAAGAATTCGGGATGGAGGAAGAAAAGCATATTCTGGGACTTGCCGTATTGGAAGACAAACTTGATCCGCCACAACTTAGATGTCATGCACATCGAAAAAAATATTTTTGACAACATATTCAACACTATTATGTGTGTACCGGGCAAGAGTAAGGACAATGCAAAATCGAGACAAGATATTCGTGAATATTGTCACCGACCTTCTCTACACATTGATTCGGCGACAAATACTTACGTCCTTGGTGCTATGCTCTTGATACATCAAGAAGACAAAAATTGTGCGAGTGGGTTGAAAAGTTGCGTTTTCGATGGTTACGCATCGAATCTTGGTCGATGTGTAGATCCAAAGAAAGCTGCGAATGTTCGACATGAAGAGCCATGATTCTCATATATTCATGCAACGGTTGATACCAATTGCATTCGAGAACTTCTCCCAAACCCGGTTTGGGTTGCAATTAGCGAATTAAGCCTATTTTTCCGGTCCCTTATCGCTGAAATGTGTCAAGATTCAAGATATGGAGGTCTTAGAGACCGAAATACCAAAAATCATTTGCAAGTTGGAAAATTTTTTCCTCCAAGCTTATTTGACTCTATGGAACACCTACCAATCCACTTGGCCTACGAGGCCCGTCCGGTCGGTCCGTTCAATTTCGATGGATGTATCCATTTGAGAGGTACTATCTTGAGCCCTTGATATTATTTTCCCATTCAATAGGTTTTATATCAACATTTCCTATAACATTCATATAGGTACCTTAAACATTTGAAGAACAATGTGCGAAACAAAGCGAAGGTTGAGGGCTCCATGTGTAATGCTTATTTGGTCGAAGAGGTCACATCCTTTTGTTCTTACTACTTCGAAGATCACGTCTTTACGTTGCATGACAAAGTGCCACGTAACGACGATGGCGGTCTCGGGCCCACACCGAACTTCGTTGGCAATTTCTCAATTTTCACTTATCCTGGTCGACCCATGGGCAAGTCGAAGGAGCGGTACTTAACAGAGCAGGAGTATAATGCCGCTCATTCGTACATACTGCTCAATTGTCCAGAGATCGCTCCTTACGTTCAGTATGTCCATCACTTTCTTTCAATAATGCAGTACATTCATTGTTCATATTTTAGTAAGACATCCGACTTACACGTTCGTTTCTTCTAGGATATTCGTCGATGAAATCACTCAAGCAATGGGGGAGTCGCAAGTTGATAGTAGTCTAGAGCACAACTTCCCCATTTGGTTTCAAACATATGTAAGGGCATTACTTTTGTACGTTATAGATTCAAATGTTTCTCCCATAACTAATGTGTCATATTGCATCTCTAATTTTGACGAATAGGCTCGGAATTTTATAGTTGACGAGACGCTCGTTGATCTTTCTGTTGGTCCTAGTCGATCATGTACTGTCTACCCTGGTTACCTTGTTAATGGGTATAAGTTCCACTCCGCAACATATGACGTTAATAGATCGACGCAGAGCAGCGGTGTTTTGGTGAAGGGTTCAAACTACGCTGATGTTTCCCATAACTATTATGGAGTACCGCAAGAGGTTGTGGAGATTGAGTATACCGGCCTCAAACGTGTGGTCTTGTTTAAGTGCGAATGGTATGACCCTACACCGAATCATGGTGTGAGGACTCACCCAACACTTCAATTGGTAGAGGTTCATCGAAGTCGACGATATAACAACTACGAGCCATTTGTACTAGCAATGCAAGCCACTCAAGTCTACTACCTTTCGTACCCTTCTATGCGGAACGATCGACAAGAATGGCTAGCAGTTTGTTGCCGTCAGCCAAAATTCGCTGACGAGGAAACTAGCAAAGACGATAATGACCAGGGCTCGGCAGAGATTGCTTTCCAAGATGGGATGCCCACCACGTGTGTAGTCGATGATGCAGACGCCGATATCAACAATCTGGATGTTCCGACTGGGACTCGATTCATTGTTGAAGCGGGTCCAAGCGATGAAGTTTATAGTGGAGATGAATCAGAAGAAGAATCCTCACATTCTACTCATGAGAGTGAATTTGAAACGGATGATAGCGAATAAAGTATGTATATGATATGTCAACGACCAATAATGTAGTTACTTTTATTTGCATGGATCCCTGTTATTAAGTCCAATAATTTAGACTGAATTTCTACTTTTTGTATGCCCTTCTTTTCTGATGTTTTACTCGTGAATATTGTTAGGTATCATGGCCGGACGTGGTCGTAGGGGATGTCGAGGTTTGCCATTAGGAGGCCATCGTCCAGGGGGAATAGGTGCGGCACCGACATCTTGGCGGCGAAATACCAACTGGCCCTCGTGGTCAGGCCACAGGAGGGGTCCATAGAGGTCGTGGCGGTCGAGGTCGTGGTTCGATACCTGCATTATCGATTCCGACTTCTCGGTCTCTCGAGCACGATACAGCCGCAGCGTCACCTTCCCCTTCCATACCGTCGGGGTCGTCTGTACCATCATCGTCGTCATCAAGGACTATGCCTAATATACACTTCCCCACACCTTCTCCGACATCAATGACTCCTTTACCCACGAGGCCTGCACCCCCAGCCACAGCATCACCGGCAGCATCCCGACAAGAAGACGTAAGATCAGGGTTGGAGGTGACAGGCCCTCCGCGGCCACCTCAGAGGACAGGGATGGAGCCCCCTCGCGTGCAGGGGATCCCTATCACGCTGATTGCCAATGATACGTAAGTTTGTGTTTGACTTTTATATGTCATTTTCAATATGGATGTCAAATATTGGAGAAGTAGTTAAGGTGATATCCATGTTCATGAAACACAGGGAGTTGCATCCTTCGCACTTTTGTGCACGGAGGATGACAAAAGTTTTTAAACGATGGATGATTCCTGAAGGGTATTGTTGGAAGTCGGCACCGCCTCATCATAAAGACCAATACTGGCGCCAATGGAAGGTAAACAAGACTACCATATGCCTTATGATTTATACTATTTTCTCAAATAAGTGCTAACAATAGCAATCGCCAATTTGTAGATATTTTTTAGATGGGATGATGCGCTTCCCGAGGATCTCGTGCGAGCGGCGTACGACAGGCTTGCAGGCACAAGGTACACCGCGTTGATGCACAAGTTGAAGAAGAATCTAAAAAAATGCCGGTTTTATGTTACAGATGAGGCATGGAGGAGATACTTGCAAGATCGGGAGAGCGAGGACTTCCAGTGCTAGGTCTAGGCAAGCGACGGAGAATAGGAACACCGAGGTCGAAGGCCCTGGGACCGGACCTCGAAGCACGGTGGTGGTTCCGTGTCATTTGTGACTACCCAAGAAAGATTGGTAAGTTTTTTGTAACATTTAGGATATTTTGTACATTTATACTCTTGTTCACTATGCTTGGTCCTGCACGCAGGCTGATTCATCCGAGACGCCACCGACTGTGAATGACTTGTATTTGCATCTCCACACCGTTAATCACGACGGGATGACATTCATCGATACTAGATCAGAGCGGTTCTATGTAAGTATAGAAATGATATGTAAAATATTATTAAGTCTTTCACTTACCCCATATCATGTATTTTGTTTGTTGTGCATATATGCAGGATAGGCTCCAGAGCAGACGTCAGGAGGTGACCCAGGCTACACCGGAGCAAGCGGTGGATGATGAGGCGGTGTACCTCAATGTGGCGGGTGAGTCTTCCAAAGGACGTGTCTACGGACTCGGGTCCGTAGGGAGAAAGAAGAGGAGATACGGAGCTCCTGGTGCTAGCGCGTCGCAGACGCCGGATGTGGTGCCGCGGGCAGAGTTCGATGTCGTTGCGGAGCAACTACGAAAGGTTATGGAGTTCATGCATCAGCGTCTTGGGATGGACATGGACGAAATAGGCCTAGCTCAGCAACAACCACCACCACCGCCACCACCACCGCCACCTCATGACCAGCAACAGCCGCCGCAAATAGATCCGGTCGATCCACCCCAACAAGGGGACAATGTTGGGCGTGAGACGTAAGCGTGGCTCTCGAGAGATGAGCAGGTTGGTGATACATAGGTACTTCACTTGCCACTTGTTTCAAATTCTTAGATTAAATGTTTTATAGTGTAGACAACTTTAGAAATTCTTCGAATTACTTTATGATTCACACTTCTTTTTGTGCATTTTTAGGTCGATGTTCCATATTTTATCGTGGATTTTAATTTTTTTCCCTTTTGCTCCCCCAAATTTTTTTTTGTTTTTAAGTAAAATATATTATAAGTACCGAATGTTTGCATAATTAATCCATGGGAGAAGAAAACATGCTGGCTCTTGTGTGCAAATCTTATGCCGTTGCAGGTTCTCTCGAGTGCTACGATGAAGAAAGTGGTAGAATCGACAGGGAGCGACATCTTCATGCAATAGCAAATGAATTTGGGAAGTCGATAAAGGCTCGTTTTTCGGTCATCTGTGTTCTGCACATGTAGGCTCTTCTTCTTCTATTATGGCATGTCCGTAGAAGAAGAATAGCCTACATGTTCTCAACACGAGATGACCTAAAACGACCCTTTATCGATTTCCCAAATTCATTTGCTATGGCATGAAGATGTTGCTCCCTCGTCGATTCTACCACTTTCTTCATCATAGCACTCGAGAGAACTCCGCAACGCATAAGATTTGCACACAACAAAAAGATGTTTTCTTCTCCCATGGATTAATTTCGCAAACATTCGGTACTTATAGTATATTTTACTTAAACCGAGGTTAAAAAATTTATTTTGGGGAGGATAATGTATTAAAAATAAAATCCATGATAACTTATGCATGAACCAAGGCGTCCAAGCCAACTAAGATATACAGAGGATAAATGGACAATGAATGTACCTGCGGACGATGGTGGTTTGTTGAAGCCTGATGTAGTGGAGGGTACTGATGATGAAGTTCCTTTATTTTTTTTTCCTGTTTTCGGATAGGCGGGTTTTAGTTTTTCCTATCGTTCTCGAGGGAATGGGTTCATTGCTTTTGACGATGAGCATGTTGTAGACGATTTGTTTCATTTGCATGTTAAACTCATTCTTTTTTTGGTGGTGGTGATTTTGGTCCTTATAGGACTCCGTGTCTCGGAGGTAGGCTTGGTGGGTATAGTGGAGGCAGTGAGCTTGGTGGGGGTTATGGAGGCTTTGGGGGCAGTGGCTTAGGTGCTTATCGAGGTGAATCTTCTCTTGGCTATTCTATTTTAGCGACTGAATCACTTCCTTTCAATAGTTTGTCGTGTAGACTTTTTAAGTTACTTGATTTACATATTGCTGGTGGTTTAGTTTGTTTCAAACATTAGTTTATTATAGTCAGATACCGTAGATAATTTGAGGGAAAAGATGGCAGATATAGATAATCATGTGGGTGAAGAGACTGGACCAATAGAAGGTGATGATTGATGGCACTGATTGTTCTCTTTATCTAATCAATAAATGGTTTCTTAGAGTTCCAAGTTACATACTTAGAGAAGGCGTTGTCTTTTCATGGTCAAACCTCCAGAATATAAGTTTAAACTAGTTGCATTATTTGAAGAAATTTGGTGGTATACGATTAGTCCTAAGATAGCTTGGATGCATTGAATAGAAAAAGATTTTTAAGGATTTTGAAAGAACACTATCAAGCACAATGAATCATGCTATTCATGTAAGTGAGTTTGATCCATGCAGCCCACCATTGCGAAATCTTAGGATTCTGCGATTCGTCTTATAGCACCTTACAATGACTAATATTGATTGTTTAAAGACCTATTAATAAATGTTGTTCTTGTTGCATAGGCATCGTGTACCTCAATTTGCCTAGGATCAGAATGATGCCTTGCCATTCTTTTTTTTTCTTGAGGCAACAACAATGTTCAAGTTTCAACCTGAATTTGTTTCAGTTCATGACTGGAAGTCTTAAGAACTGTAAGCATGAGTCATTGACAGGAGATAGTGTAATGTTAGTGTACAATGTAGTGTATTTGTGAGTATGCTGTTGTGTAAATGAGAGTTAGTTAGGATCAGTTGGAGTGAATGTTCTAGACTCTAAGTTCAATGAGACGGTACACTACATTGTACATGTAAGTATGTTATCATCTATAAATATAACATTCTCTGTCTCTCACATCATTGAGATAAGATGAGTAAAGTTTGTTACATTTCTTGAATGCTAATAAGAACTAATAAAATAGAATAGACAAGCACAATAGAAGTAATTGAAACTGAAATTTTTTTCTCCCATAAGAAGTCTGTTGATTTGGTATCTCGTGCCAACCACCCGTACTAATTTGGGCCAACCTACTATCGATTAAACTTGCAATCTCTAGTTAACAACCACTAGGTTCCATTCTATGAAAAACTAGGAGCACATAGATACACTCCAAGATATTGGAGAGCCTAGAATTTGGACCAACCTATTACCTTACTTTTTATTTTAAAAGAAAGAAACTAATACCGAGTTTTTTCATTCAATTTATATGTCCATCTTCATACAAACCTTGGTCTAACAAAGATTGGCTATCAATTTTTCCTTAACCAATGCAAATTTTCTCCTTTTGTGCTTTGTTTTTAAAATTTGCAGTGAAGCGATGCTAGATAAAGGTATGGATGTTAATGTGCTTGCATGGGGTTTCTTGAATAGACTATAAATGACCTAACATGTTAAAAGGTGTCAATAGATTCACTATGACTAGGTGTGAAAATTATTAAAGAGAAGATTGCTCTTATGTCTTGGTTCTTTACTCCTCTTATCATAAGAAGGTTGTGTTTTTCGGTTTCGGTTTAATTTCCCCACATGGGCTTTTAAGTTGGACAAAAGGTTACTGTTTTGTTGTTATGTTGTTGCCGCAGCAAGTAAAGGTCCTTGCTGATTTGAAGGATGGAACAGATACTCTATACATCAGCCGTTCATATTGTTTCCTATGTTGTTGCTACAGGCAATGTTGCTATCACTTGATTGTCTTCACGGTCTGATGCTGTTTTGTTTTAATTTTTCCTGGTTATAAGGTACTTGAGAGATTGAAGAACCTTGGGGTTGAACAGATTGAGGAGATTCACTTACCTGAAATAATGGTTCCTCTTGTTGGAACACCTCAGGCAACAACTTTTTTCCTTCATCTTATTCTATCTATTCTACGCGCATATATACTTGCATATATAGATATATATTTGTTAACAAGGTCGCATCGTTTCCTCTAAATGAATTTTATCACTTAAGAAGAAGCACATCAGTTTCTTCTTGGATTAGTACTTATGGAATGAATCTTTTCTCTAACAGGAACTGGAACATCAAGTGAGTTTGATACGTGATGTCTCAAAGAAAGTCTTTTCTAAGATGGGCACCTCCATATGATACGAAATTGGCACCATGATTGAGATCCCTAGAGCAAAGACTTGTTGCGGACGAGGTAAGTAGGGAAATATGTTCTCATAAGTCATCAAGAAGATGTTAAGCTCAAGTTACTATTAATTATTAAAGGTCATCAATTTGCATTATTATCTCTCATTGTCGTCATGTTGTCATCATTGTCATCGTCGCACCATTTTGATTGCATCGTAATTGTCTCTCTCATTGTCATCTTCGCACCATTTTCAAGATCACAACCTAGCATTGCAGACTTACAGAGCAAGAAGAGAGTTGGAAGATAAGGAACAGTGGGCATGTGGATAGCAAATAGATGAGGTAAAAGCTTTTTCTTATTGCAAAAAGAAAATGATTGATATTCATGGGCATGTTTCATTTCTTTGTAAAGATGTTTTTCTTACGTGAAATTTGTTTGAGATGCGTGGTAATAAGAAGGGATGAGAGGATGAGTTTAGGATCATACTTACATGTCAGTTTGTGCTTAACCTTCATTTTTTAAATTCTCAAAGATTCTTGCACTTCACCATTACTTATCATATGCATGTTGAAATGCAAGCCTTTCAAAGCTTGATAAATAATCCAACTCAACTTACATGATAGGTCCATCTTATAGAAACATTGTTCGCCATCTCCTATGCGTAGGAAAATAGCAACATTGACACCAACTTCAGTCCGTGACTGCATTTGCTTGATGATCATGTTTTTTTTTGGAAGCATTCTTATTCAACATTGTATGGTTTTTTTCTTTTCTTCACTGCTTTTCTTGAATCCCAGCTGGTTTTTTTTTTTTTTTGAGTAGGAACACATGGCTTGTCGCCTTTGGAGCACACAATGATTTAGATGGGGTGAGAGGATGAGTTCTAGAATCATACTTACATGATAGGTTTGTGCTTAACTTTTAGTTTTTCCCTTTTAGCATTCTTGCACTTATGCCATTACTTATCATATGCATGTTGAAATGCAAGCCTTTCAAAGCTTGATAAATAATCCAACTCAACTTACATGATAGTTGCATCTTATAGATACATTGTTCGCCATCTCCGATGCGTAGGAAAATAGCAACATTGACCCCCAAACTCACAACAACAACAAAACTTCAGTCCTTGATCGCATTTGCTTCATGTTCATGTATTTTTTGGAAGCTTTCTTATTCCTCATTGTATGGTTTATTTCTTTTCTTCATCGCATTTCTTGAATGTCGCTTGCCATTTTTTTTAAAGTAGGAACACATGGTGGCTTGTTTTCGAGCACACAGCATTTTTAAATGGGATGAAATTTGAGTTTAGGATCAAATTTGAACTGTGAATGTTGCATTGATGGGAGTTTGGGGGTCAATGTTGCTATTTTCCTACGCATTGATGGGAGTTTGGGGATCAAATTTGAGTTTAGTTTTTCCCTTTTAGCATTCTTGCACTTCACCATTATCCTCTTTCATGTTCCTTATTAGCTCTAGTACTCCTCTCTACCTACATATGTGCATAATTGACAAAAGACCAAAGCAAACTCAATCGTAAATAAATTTAAAAATAGGTTCGGAGCCGACTTTTTATGTATGATTATTATTAATTTCTATGTTTCTTCAAATCCACCATTTTTCTCATTCGCTTCCAATGTACATCCTTAGTTCAATAATCTCTCCTTTGCCTACTTCTTTCAGGTGCATACTCACTGGTTGTTGCCCTCAGATGGAGAATCAAAAATGCTTCAAACCTGCGTTTTAGTTATTAGATGAAGTCCTTTTTGTGTATACTTCCAAATTTTGGACCTTTTGTGAGTGTTCTTTTTTTTGGGTTGTTCAACGATAGGATTGGTGGTTTTAGTGTATACTTTCAAGTTATGGAGCGTTTGTAATACATGACAATTTTTCGTGGATATATAAATTTTTTTGCTAATTTTGAGTTTCACATTTTTTCTTGATCTTTTGAATTTTTGTTGATATATATTGTCGATGTATGGATGTGCAATTTGGCTTTTTTGTGGGATGTTAGCACCCCCAAGGAGTTGTTGGAGGGGGTGCGGGCGATGGAGTAGGTTATATCGGGTTGTATTTTGAATTTTTAGGTTGGAGAATCAATTGGAATATGTTACTGTCTCATATTTAAACATTTCTGGAAAATTAGAGACGGATTAGCAACGGAATTCAAATATTCCGTTGCTATTCCGTCTTTAATTTTCCAAAAATATTTCTATCAATCACAAACGGATCAGAGACGGAAATAAGAATTTCGTCTCTGATTCCGTCGCTAATTAGCAACGGAATCAGAGACGGAATCAGAAACGGAATAATCCGTCTCTGATTCCGTTTCTAATTAGAGATGGAATCAGAGACGAACTATTTGCATTCCGTCTCTGATTCCGTCTCTGATTCCGTTGCTGATTAGAAACGGAATCGAGACGAATTCATAAATTTATTAATTCCGTCTCGATTCCGTTGTTAATCAAGAACGGAATCGAGACGAATGCAATTACAAATGTACCATTTCGAAATAAATTCCATTTCTGTTCCGTCTCTGTTCCGTTTCTAATTTCCGTCTCTAATCAGAAACGGATATTTTCCGTCTCTATTCCGTCTCTAATCAGAAACGAAATCCGTTTTCCGTTTCTGATCGTATCAGCGACGACGTTTTCAGAGACGGAACGCGTTCCGTCTCTGTTCCGTTTCTGATTCCAATCAAAGACGGAATTTTCGCAAATCAGAAACGAAAAATTCCGTTTCTGATTTGCTGTTTTTTTGTAGTGTAATATGCCCACTACTTCTCAAGTTGCTGCTATTTGGATAGACGATAATACATGTGCTCAGCCAACTAAAAGGGATATCCTTGTCTATAGTCACTCCGGAAGTAGCCATATAATCAATTACTACTACGGTTGTTATGATCCTTTACAATACCCTTTATTATTCCCGTATGGAGACGTAGGTTGGCACGATGGAATTCAGAGAAAATTTACCACCGAATCACATGGAAATTACAACACAGAGGCCATTCTTGATCCTCATTTAGTCGACTCTACTGAAGAGTTACTTGATAATGAAAATGAAGGTAAATGTTTTCATTTCCTACATTCGTTAAATAATTTACTTTTTTTATATTTGTTATTTTTATATTGAACTTAAATATTTTGTTCTATTTTCACAGTATATTTTAGACGGAAGAGGAATTGTGTATCTTGCCGCGAGTATTATTGTTATAAACTTCAGATTAGGGATGTAAGGAATTATATTCTATTACATTCTGGAAGACTTTTGCAGCAATACGTCGTTGACATGTATGTCAAGTTAGAGACATCTAGATTAGATTTTATTCGTCGTAGACAAGATGAGATACGTTCAGAGTTGTACCAAGGGATTATGGATTCTATTGATATGGGTGAAAGCATTGGTTCAAATATTGGACGTAGGATTGTTCTTCCAACATCTTTTATAGGTGGGCCAAGAGACATGCGTAAAAGGTACATGAATGCTATGGCATTGGTTCAACGTTTTGGCAAACCTGACATATTCCTCACTGTCACTTGTAATCCTTATTGGCCAGAAATACAACAAGAGCTTCGATTTAATGATGACGCACAAAATAGACCTGATCTTGTTGCTCATGTTTTTAAATCAAAGTTGGAGTGCTTGAAAAATGAAATAATGAAAAAGCAGGTTTTTGGTCCAGTTGCAGCATATGTTTATGTCGTTGAATTTCAAAAACGAGGTCTTCCCCATGCACATTTTCATATTGTTTTACAACCAACCGCAAAATTAATAGAACCTGCAACTTTTGATTCGTTCGTATGTGCGGAGCTTCCCGACAATTCAGTTCACCCCCACTTGTATATCGCCGTTGTGAAACATATGATGCATGGTCCATGCGGTACTTTGAACCCAAATAATGTGTGCATGGATTTAGATGGTAAATGCAAGAATAACTTTCCAAAGCCCTTTCGTGATTGTACTTCGCATGGCAAAGGATCGTATCCAAAATATCAGAGACGTAATGATGGAAATATTGTACGTGTTAGGAAACACAATTTGGACAATCGTTGGGTGGTTCCATACAATCCTTACTTACTTGCTAAATTTGATTGTCATCTAAATGCTGAGGTTTGTTCTACTATCAAGGCAGTTAAATACATGTACAAGTACATATATAAAGGTCATGATCGCATTGCGATTCGATGCACATACAATAATGACAATGCTGACATTGATGAGATCAATATATTCCAATCATGACGTTGGGTAGCAGCACCAGAGGCAATGTGACGCATATATGGTTTTCCTTTGAATGAAATATATCCACCAGTCATCACGTTGCAACTACATTTGGAGGGAAAGCAATTGGTTAAGTTTAATAAGAACGACGTGTTGCAAAACTTGGTTTATAATGGATTGTCATCCCATTCCATGCTGATGGAATACTTTAACATGAACCAGAATGATAATTTAGCTCGTACCATCTTATATAGGGAATTTCCTGAGTATTTTGTGTGGAATCAACAAGTAAGAAGATGGACACGAAGGCAAAAGCGTCAAGTTATTGGCAGAGTTGTTGCGGCAAATCCAATGGAAGGTGAAAGATATTACCTTCGTTTGCTATTAAATCATATTAAAGGTTGCACATCTTTCCGGAACTCAAAGTTGTCAATGGTGTTCATGCATCCTCATATAAAAAAGCAGCTATTTTGCACATGTTACTTGATGCTGACAACAGTTTAGATTTGTGCTTGGAAGAAGCATCGGCATATCAGATGTCGTTTACTTTACGTCGATTGTTTGCTACAATATTGTTACACTGTGATCCTGAGAACCCTCGTCATTTATGGGAGAAATTCGGAAGTGAATTATGTCTAGATTTTGAACGTCATAGCCTATCCGTAATTGAAACAAACTTAAGAGCTCTGCAGCATATTAACACATTTCTAGAATCAAATGGAAAGAATATTACTGATTTCTCTTTAGTCGATTACCCAATTACTTTTGATGATGCTTAACAATGCAATAGAGAAATAGATGAAGAGTTGAGCTTGACTGTTGATATTAATGATTTAGAAGCCACATCGAAGTTGAATCTTGCCCAAAAAAATGCAGATGATTCTATCCTTGATAAAGTGTTAAAAAATGTACCAGCTTTATTTTTTATAGATGGTCCAGGTGGTACAGGGAAAACCTTTTTATATAGAGCAATATTGGCAAAGGTTGGATCTGAAGGAATGATTGCATTGGCAACCGCATCATCAGGTGTTGCGGCTTCATTGTTACCTGGAGGTCGAACGGCGCATTCGAGGTTCAAATTGCCGATAAATCTTAATGGCATCAGGACATGTAATGTTAGCAAACAATAAATGTTGGCAAAGTTATTATTGAAAACACATTTGGTCATTTGTGATGAAGCACCAATGTCAAATAAACAACATATTGAAGCATTGGATTCGATGCTTAGGGATGTAACCGATAAAGACCTTCCATTTGGCGGAAAAGTGATAGTTTTTGGTGGTGACTTTAGACAAGTACTTCATGTAGTTCCTAAAGGTAATAGACAAGATGTAATGAAGTCGACGTTGGCAACATCATATATTTGGCCTTTGTTGGAAAAAATCAAGTTAGTCGAAAATATGAGAGCAAGACTTGATCCAAAGTTTTCAAAGTTTATACTTCGAGTTGGTAATGGTACAGAAGATGAACTTCCGGGAAATATGATTTCTATACCTTCCAATATCACCTTACCTTATGTTGATGAACAAAATTCTTTGGAAAAATTAATTACAGCAGTGTACCCAAATTTGAATAAGTATACTGCAGAAATAGATGCAATGTCAAGTCGTGCTATATTAACAACAAATAATGAATTTGTAGATGAAGTTAATTCTCTACCTATTCAACGATTTCCTGGTGAAGTTGTTAGGTACTACAACTTTGATGAAATTCTTAATGAAAACACGAGTTTGGTAAATCTCAAATTCTTGAATAGTTTATCCTTGAGTGGTTTTCCTCCACATGATTTGATGTTAAAGAAGGATTGTCCAGTTATTCTCCTGCGCAACATTAATCCATATGAGGGATTATGTAATGGAACACGATTAATTTGCCGAAGATTTGAGAAAAACATCATTGATGCAGAGATAGCTACAGGTCATTACAAAGGGAAAAGAGTTTTTCTGCCTAGAATACCTTTCATTCCAAATGAAGAAGATAAAATGCCATTCAAATTCAAAAGGAGACAATTCCCTATTCGATTGTGTTTTGCAATGACTATTAATAAGGCTCAAGGGCAAACATTAAACTTTGAGAGAACTAGTTTTTTCTCACGGTCAACTTTATGTTGCGTTTTCACGTGCTACCACTGCGACTTCCATCAAAGTTCTTATTAAACCTTCTAATTACAATAATCAACCAAACACGACAAAGAACATTATTTACAAAGAGTTGTTGTCACTCGTGGATGCTTCTATTGCAGAATCACTTTAATTGAAATGTAAGTTTTCAACCATTTTATAATTAATATGTTTTATATGTTTCTTATTCTTTTAATAATTTCCTTTAAAAAATTTAATCTTTTAAATATAACAGGGACAAACTGATAAAGAAGTTGGAGAATTATTTCATGTTGGTTGTGTTTGTTTTTATTGGTAAATTGCATTTCATTCTCAAGGCCAAAGGAAGGAGATGACAAATGTTGAGATCTTAAATTCGGCGAACAATAAGGTGAACTCCAAACCTCAACTCTGAGTTATTTAATTTCATTCTTGGTCAACAACTCACTGGACTCTCATTGAAGTGTATAAATATGTTTGATGTTTCTCCCAACTCTGTATCTCTCAAAGCTTTATCTATTCTCCATCACAATCAACTTTTGGGTTTTTTCCTTGATTAATACATTTAGGAGTAAAAATTATCAACCCAACACACCAACCAAAATATTTACAAAACTAACACACTTTTATCCACGTCAGCGCCACATCACGCGTGAGTGGTATGGTCACTGGAAAACGTGACTTAAAGTCACGTTTTCCAGGGGATGGAAGTCGTGACTGCAAGTCACGACTTCCTTGTGAATTTTTTTTTATAGCAGTGAATACATACCTCAAATAGTTGATCTTTGCCCACTCTCCCAAATGACACAATCCGAAGGTCCCTCACACCATAAAGATTTTAGTAAGTTTGCTCAATAATATGAAATAATTCTCTCTCACTTACAGTTATTAATAATAAGGTAGATTTGTTAAAATATATAGTGAATGTGAATCTTCTTGTTTGTTTTAATAACCACCTATATATGAATGTTTTAATGTCATTTTCAGGAAATTGTTCTTCACATGTATAGGAATCTACTAGATGAAAATTTTTAGCATAGAAAAGCGAAATATTTTGAAATTTTTTTGCATTACCGTACCACATAAATCATGCATATCTTAAAGGTAGGGCGATATCCCTTAGTGTTGTCTTTTCATATAATCTAAAAATTTACAGTGAAATTTTTTTATAGCAGTTGAAGCAATGTATACCTGAAAAAATTAGTTAAAACCCATAAAAAATAAAGAACTTGAAAGTTGAATTGATATAAATTATGAAATTGGTAGGTGATCAACTACAAAGCAAAAATGAATAAGGAGAAAATGACTTATAACAGTATAGAAAAAGTCCTAGTCTGACCCAAAATAATGACTTCCAGTCCCGCATCGTGTTCTCTTGACGACTCGGACATTACGGTTTAAAGCAAGTGGAATATCCGAATGACCCACATCGGCCGGATTTCGAGCATCTTCTGGTTGAATATCATCGTTGTCCCGCATTCCGCCATCATGAGTACTTGTACTCCCAGATAAATTCATCATTATTGGACTTGCATGAAAATGGCGCGAAGGTGTAGGTGCCGTGTCAAATGGAAAGGCTTCCATAGCCTCGAATGTCATGTTGGGAGGAACTGAAGGAGTATGTGGAGTCCCAAACTCGTTAAGAGGCACTGATGGAGTATACAATGGAGTGTCATGCCTCGAAGGTGTATCACCATGGGAAGAATGATGAGAAGCTTGAAATGAACTGGACATATTATGCATCCGATAATCTGCGTGTACTGCAGTCAAAGTCGATGCAGCTACATCTCTAATACGTGCAATAGATACATCATCACCTAGTGTCAACTGATGAATTGAAGTAATTCCATGTGCCTACATATGAAATATTGATGAAGTTTTATGCGAAAGTACAAGGAAAACAACTATTTGTCAAGGATTCATGACTGAATAAAATCAAATTGTACTTACCAATGCCTCAGCAATAGCTCCACGAGGAGACTTGAATCGTCGTGTAATGCGACGATACCATAACATATACGGGTTGTAAAAGTCCATTGGCTCCTCTAAGCTTTCATCAGTTGCAATATTGGAGGCACGTTCATTCCACATGCAGACATAAGCACTATGTTCTGCGCTCCAATCCTTATCCGTCTTCCCTCTCGAGTCAATCTTATGTAGCTGAATGTTTGTGCTCTGTAAAGGTGGTATCATTTGTCTGAGACCAAATTGGCGCATGACTCTATCGGGATGATACATTTCGACTACACAGAAGAAAATCAAAGGTGCCCTCGTTCGCCAAATAGCACGACCACTGTTATAGTACGCGGGTAGGTCAATTATCACTGCCTCAGGATACGGTTCCCATATTACCTGTAGTCAACAAAAACATTTTGAAATGAATAAGAAACGCATTTTAGATGATGTTTCCAAAAGCATTACGTGGAGAAGTAATTATGTATATCTCTTACTTCATCGGGTGCTTGCATGTCAATCATTTCTCCGTACTTTGTCAGGACGTGCATTGATGTTGCTGTTGTCTCCAAAGCATGTTTCCACCTTCACAAATGAATCGTAATCACGCAATGCATGTATGTCGGCACATGTACATAGATATGAAGAAACTGAAATTATAATGTGAGAAAATAATAATTACCTATGACTAAATGGAGGAGGTGGAAATAATTCTTCGTTTTGTAATATGTCGTCTCGAAGAACGTTACCCATTATTGGTGCAAGAAACGACAACCTATCCCATGCCCATAATTGCAATAAGATGACCGGACCTGCTATCTCAGCTCCATCAATGTCGGCTGCAAGACATAATTGTCTGTATAAGTGAGCCAGAGTTGCACTACCCCAACTGTACTGTCCAGCCGCCTCGAAATCTTCCAAAAATTGCAAATATGTGATGTGAACGAGGTTGTTGGACTTGTCTGCAAATAGTGTTCCCCCTAGAAGTTGCAGGATGTATGCTCTCGCATAGCGTTGCACTTCCACATCATCAGCATTGTCTGGGAGGTTTGGAAACCACCTTGAAAGTTGGCGAATTTGAATCGGCCCTCCTGTCCTGTTATTTTCGGGGAAAGGGAATCCGAGTTGTGTCAAGCACAATGCATCGTAATCTTGGTCGACGCGACCAATAATTGGTAATCCATCGACCGACAACCCCAAGATGATTTGTACATCTTGGAGGGTTATAGTCATCTCGCCGACGGGGAAATGGAACGTGTGAGTTTATGGCCTCCACCTTTCTACAAGGGCAGTTATGAGATGCCAATCAATTGAATTGAAGCTTACTCGCGCAGTCCTGTAAAATCCAGCTTCCTAAAGATGTCCAACTATGCGTGAATCCAGCTGGACCAACCGGTGAAGTGCAGTTGAATTACGCCTGATAGTCAATATACCAGGCTCCTATGAAGATATGAGATTTAAGTGAAATTAGTTAAATCGTAGATATGCAGCTAAAAAAGTAGAGAAACATGCGAAAAGAAGTACTACCGGTCCATTCTATACGCGGGTAGATCTACGGATAGCTTGCATAGTCAAAACCGAGTCATCTATAGGGTCAGGATCCATATCGCGCTTAAACCAAAAATCATTACCAATGTTGTCATTAATTCCATTGTGCAAATGATATAAGAAGTAGAAATAGTTCATGTACTAACTATAAAGAGATGGATTAATACAATTTAGGTAGCACATCTATGTCTCAACAAACAAATAATACAAATAAGCAAAGTGATCAAATACAAGGAAAATATAGGTCCATGCAAGACATAAGACTTGAAAGAGTCTTTCACTATGAAGCATTAGACGGTTGTCCTTGCTGACGACGACTGCAAGTGCGTCTATTGTGTCCATCCTGCTTACACTTACTACATCTCAACGTTGTTGGGGTTTCTCTCCATTCCTTCTCTCGCTGCATATGTCGTGGCTGTTTCTGATAAATAAATATAACCTTAATAGAATTGCTTAGGCACCCTAATAGAATTGGTGTAGTGCTATAGTTATTTATATATATATATACATATATATGGTAACTAAAAATCCTAGTGATGAAATTAAGTACCTTATTCTGCAACAAAGAAACTATTATATGCATATAACTATTATATATTATAAACAACTTCCCTAGCTAGCTTAGAATATAAATGTACCCCTAAAGCAACCTTAGATAGTTACCACCACCAATGTCTCATCTCTTAAGCGCACGCCTAATGTTCTTCCAAATTTTTCTACTAAAGTATTGACATGTATATGGGATTTTTTGCTTAATTAATACCATACCCCCTACACCCCAAATCAAACAATTTATACTCCCCCCTTGGGTTCCCCACATGTTTTACATCTCAATATGGGTCAATGACATATATCGACACTAATTAATGTATACATTGTACTATATTAAAATCAAACATTCTATCTATTTAATTAAAAAATTGCGCTTATTGGCGCCCACAAGGTGTATAGAATTAACATCAAGTAATTGGAAAAAAAACTAAAATTCCCTGATATAACTCACATCAACTAATTGGCAAAAAAAAAATATATAAACCGGATATAAACAAAAAAACAGCCCCGGAGACAAAAATAGTAACAACAAATTTAACATACAACATAACATGAACCACATGAAGCATAAACACACAAAATCTCCAAAAAACTAATCTTACAGCGTTGTTGAGTTCGGGTGGGTTGCGGTTCGGATTTGAAGTTGACGATGGAGATAAGCTATGCACCAATGGAGCCAATCTAGTGGAGTTGAGGGAATGAAAAGTGGAGCTGACGGAGTTGAAGGAAGGGATCGTTGGGGGAGTTGAAGGAAGAAGGAGGCAAGTGAGAAAAACCAGATCTCAGATCTGGTTGCTGTTTTGTTTAAGTGAAGTCATGACCTCGGGTCACAATTTCACTTTAATGGAAATCGTGACCCGAGCTCACGATTTCCTTATTTCCCAACAGTAAGGAAATCGTGAGCTCGGGTCACGATTTCCATTAAAGTGAAATCGTGACCCAAGGTCACGACTTCTCTTTGACGGGAAAAAAAAATTGACTTGGCGCGTGATTGGGCGCTGATGTGGCTACAAGTGTGTTAGTTTTGTAAATAGTTTGGTGGGTTTGTTTGGTTGATAATTTTTACTCCCAAATGTACTAATCAAGGAAAAAACTCCATCAACTTTTCTTAATGTTCTATCTCATTCAAATTGGTCGATCTCCATGACAAGTAACTTCATGAGTTTTAGTTCTTTAATTTATAAAAATCATTTAAGGTTTCTGATTCTGGTGCATTTTCCAAATTTAGCAGTTCGCGAAGGAAGTGTGAACCCCTTCTTTTCTATGTTTTTTTTTCATTTAAATTTTAGGGTTTTGTTTAGGGTGTGTCTTATTGGGATCCTCAAATTCATTTCAATTTTCTTGATCATAATTTAACATTGATTGATTAAACCAAAACGAGAATGCTTCATATAGGACTGGCCTTCGATAACTAGAGCATGTGGAATAGTTAAAGTTGTATAATGCTTAATTCGAGAATGCTTAATTTTGGATTTGTTTTTTGATTTACGGTATTAGTTCATTCGTCCAATGTTTATGTATACCGAGGAAAAAACAACAAATTGTAGCTGTGATGGAGTCGTTTAAAATGAAGAATATGATTGATGCTTAAATATATCTAATAGTGCATAATTACCAATTTTACCTTTAAAATATATATTTCAAATAAAAAAGGTAGAAAATTTATGATTCAGAGACTTTTTTATTGTCTCATAAATAACCTTAGAAAATTTCAAATGCGCGACATCTCTTGAATTTTTCCAGGTTATTGAATTCTTAAGAAGTAACCGATTTTGGCATTCCTTGTGTGTTTAGGCTATAACTGGGGACTCAATAGTCCTGAAATTTGAGAAGGCAAGATCTGCTCTCGAGGAAAGTCTGAAGCGCGTTGAAGATATTGTTCAACAAGCTATTAGTTGTCAGGTATTGACCTACACACATTTGAACAGTTACCGTAGTAGCATTGGAGTTTTTCTTAATTTCTTTTGTTATGCTTATTACTTGATGAGGTCTGCGCTCGTTTGCACATTTATCTAGAATTTCTTGTGCATCACTATGAAATTGGATTTTTGTTGAACCACGGATCATCCATTTCCTCAACTTATGAATTATGTAGCAGGATATATGTAAGTCTGCATTTATTTTGACTATTTCTTAGTAGAGTTTGTGAATTTCTTCACTTAAACATATCCTGCCTGGGAAGTGGTTAAAGAAGTGTCTTTGGAGTAGCTTCTTATGATCTTGAAATTTGAATGCTCGACCTTAGTCGAATTGGAAACTTTCGTAATTTGCCTCTTTCCTTTATGATCCAATACATAATTTATTATCCATTGAGGTTGCTGATTTTCTTTTATGTTTTCTCATCTTTCACAGGTTTTAGTAATTGTAAATGAACTTCGGAGAACCATTTTTACTCTTGATCCTTTGGAGAATCAAGTTGGTGATGATGTGATTGCATTACTCCAACAAGATAGAAATTTTAACGACGGTGGCGACAACAGTGAGCTTTAAATTTTTCATCAAGCTGCTTCAAGGCTTGGCATAACTTCCTCTAGAGCAGATCTCACCGAAAGAAGATCTCTCAAGAAGCTGGTTGAAAGAGCGCGCATTGACGAAGATAAAATAAAAGAATATATTGTTGCTTATCTCTTACATCTGATGAGAAAATGTTCAAAATTATTTAGATGCGAGTTATGAGATGACAATGATTCACAGGGATCTGCTCCTTGTTCTCTTACTGTCCCGAGCTCTTTTGAGGAAGGAAGCAGACCTGGATCTAACGGCAAGGCCTTTGAACGTCAACTTTCGAAAGTGAGCTCTTTCAATTTTAGGCCTAGCTGTAGGAGATCAGGGCAGATACCAGTTCCACTAGACGAACTAAAGTGCCCGATATCATTGCAGCTCATGTACGATCCCGTCATTATCTCATTTTGCCACCAAGACTACTCGAAGAGCCTTGTCGAGCAATCAAAATATGATCCTTTTAGCTCTCAATCACAGGTAAGAGTTTCTCTATTTTGCTCTAAATGTAGATTGTGGATACGTTGTTGAGTTTCTTGTCAACCATTCCTTATTTTCACTCCAAACCGACTAAGCCTGTGGCAGACTTTCCTTTTTGATAATTTGGACTGAATGTTTTTGTTTATATTACTGTTTGCTATGATCGAGGTTAACATCATATTTTTATAGGGGGAATGAACTTCAAATTTATTGGATTGCGTATAAAGTTGGCATAAATGTCACAGGGTGGTTAAATACTTATGAGCTACATATTCCTGGCATGTCGTGCCATTGCCAATTTCTGTTAGACTTACATAATGACCAGTCTCTGCATATCTGATCAAAAATAAATACATATTTAGAAGTTGGGGTGTGAAATTCAGGAGAAAATGAGGCAAATGATGGTTTTAGAGCAACGTATCGTTGAAAATGGCAAGGCCTCAGTAGCCAATACATCCTTGGTTGACATGCAGAAGGTATGTTTCTTCTTCACATCCTTCACTTCTGTTTATCTTTTTGTTTTAGAAAACTGATTATTCCAGTGATTTTTCTCATGCATGATAGACAATTATGAGATTGGAAGCTCAGCGTAATGAGAAGGATTTTGAGCTAGAGGTGATCTTTAATCCTTTAACATTGTACGAGTCTCAAATGGTTTATTGACAATTGAAAATTAGAAGCATAAGATCTGAAAAATGCATTGAGTTAAAGTCCTAATCTTAATCGCCTTATTGTATATTTTTTATTGACCTTATGGTTAAATTATTTGACTCGATTGATGCAGATAAAATCAACAGATAATCGGATTCTAGAGGAACAATTGAAGAATAAGGTTGTGCCTTACTTCCTGGATTATCTCAACTAATATGATTTATATACTCAAGGACTATTCCATATTTTATATTTTAGAGTTCTATACTATTGTATGTCTGGGGTCCTATTTATCTGAGAGATGTTGTTTGCCAATATTTTACTAGAAATAGATTAGGTTTCTTCAGCATTTTCCTTTTTTTTCTTTTGGTTTGCAGCATTCAGAAAACAAAGAGTTGGAGGAAAAAGTATTACTCCTAAAGCAAAGAATTGATCACGTAATGGGTGAAAGATCTATGAAATGTTCCAGTCAATGTATTGCTGGAGACTACCTTAATGAGTTAAACATGAGAATACAATCTCAGGTGATTCGATAATTTTCTATTCTATGTTTGAATATATTTGTGCTTGATGTCCGGTGCAATTAGATCTAATAGTAATCCCTTTTGCATGGGTTTGACTTGTAGTAATGACTTAATATCATGATGAACAATCAACTAGCAAAGGGAAAAAGTAATGCATGTTAGATAAAATTGAACTTCAAGTGTTATGGAAATCGAATTGTGTTAAACATGATTGAGTTCCATGAAGATTTGATATACTGTTGATACCTTTAACATTCATCTCGATTAAATATGTGTTGCTTCCATTCTTGTACTTGACGAATCGACTTTTGGGTTTGTTTCATATTGCTTTATTGCACATGTTAACAGAAATTGAGATTGAGAAGCTAAGAAATTTGGAACACATTAAGCTCGTAGAAGAGAACGACGGGTTGCATTTAGAAAAGCAGAAGTTGGCAGAAGAAGCTTCTTATGCTAAGGTATTATTCTGCCATAATTTGCAAAATCTCAAGAATACCAGCTTGCGCCTCTTGTGGTCACTTTTATGATGTCCCTATGAGCCACACTTTAAGTGTTTTACATTATTTCTGATGGATCGCAAAAGGGTTGCCTCATCATTTAAATCAAATGTCAAATAAATGGATCTAGATTTAATAAACTCATAGCTAAGTCTCAATTGTTATCCACCATCCTTCTTTAACCAAGGGAAGCACTACTGTTCTATTGCGTGTAATGTTGCTTTTCTCTCTTATAGCTTTATAAACTCTTTTATTGTCATATATTCATTTCGGTAATGATCTCTTATGTTTTCACTTCCATTATTTTTGTTTTATCCATGTTGATGATTTTTTTTAATTATTTTCCCCTTGTTCTGTTTTTGGAAAAGATCATGTACTCCAATCTTTCTCTGCATGGACCCTTGAAATTGTACAAGTTCATTGCAATGCTGACTGTTGTGATAAAATGCCAAATGAAGAATTCATTCCAAATAAAGAAGATAAAATGCCATTCAAATTCAATTATCTTTGTCTATAAATTATGAAGTATTATTAGCTTTTAATAATGGATTTAGCTTTGTCTATAAATTATCTTTGTCTATAAATTAAAATTCAATTTTGAATTTTCATTTCTCCTTAACTGTAATGCATGGATTTAACTTTTATTTGTCTATAAAATATGAAGTATTTTTAGCTTTTAAATTCTGTGAGAATCTTCCTTAACTGATACTTTATTCCTTTTCCCTTGCCAAAGAAAAATATGAGTGTTCAAGGACAAGGCTAATGTCTTTGGTTCTCAAAGATCTAATCTGTTACAAAGCTTTTTAGCTCTTGCTTAAGAAATCTTATAGAAATTTGTCTCTTTGGTATTTACAGAGATTAGGCCTTTCTCTTCCTTTTTTTGATATTTATGGTGGATATTATGTTCCTTTTTAGTTGATTACTCTTGCAGTCAAACTTAACTTCCTATTTAAAGAAAAAACAAGTACAAACTGCATTTGATGAACAAAGCAGGATAACCTCACACGAGCATTTCATATTGAGCTACGTGCCTGAAGAAAATATTTGTTTTTAGTAGTACATATTCGTTTATTGATTCTCCTAAAGTTGATTGTCTAACAACTCTAAACTATCCTCAGAGAGGTCCCCTGTATTCTACTCTTTGTGCTTCTTCTACAATCATTATTTCTTGCATTTAAGATGGCATTTGACCATAATGTGACCAAACTAAGATTTTCCTTCTTTCCGATGGTTTCCCACTGTAGGCTTTTATGTAAATATATTTGAAGAAGCAACTTTTTCTCTAACTATGAAGGCACGGGTAGGTGTGTACTTGTGATAGAATGTAATTATTCTTGTTCTGGTTTTGAAGAAAACTGCAGTAATATCTAACTTGCTGAATTCCTGGTGGTTAGTCCGCTTTTAATAATGGTTTTTAGGAACTTCACTAGAACCATAATGTTGATCAATTATCTAAATAATCCAATGAAATCCTGCAGTTCTATTCATCTGCCTTTTTTTCTTTATAACGAGTTTAGTAAATAGGTATTGCTCAAACTGAGCGCCAAGCAGAAAGTAGATGAAAAGCGTTCAATAATTTGGAGGACCAGGAGAACATGTACGGTAGTTCAACAGAGATGCAATTTACAACTTTATAAATCGATGGTTTGGTTTGATGTGAAGAAAGTGAGCCCCCATTGTAAAATCACAAGCATTGGTTCCTTATTGCTGAGTTTGTGAATGAAGAAACAGTGCAATTGTACATAGCTTATATTTCAAATAATAGTCTCAATTTTGTTTACTGCAATGGTTCTTCATTTTGTAATTCATGCAGGGTTTTTTTTCCTTCTCTCTATTCATGATAGATTATCACTTAATCTGATATTTATATCTTGTTGCGTGGACCTTTGAGATTCTCTTATGAGGTAGATCGCAAGATCTTCTTCTGCTCCTATAATCATGGCATTGCTAGGAAAGCTTCAGTAATGTTCTCTACACTCACTCGACTTCGAGTTTTGAATGGCTTCGCATTCAAATTGAAAACAAATCGAACAACACAATCATAAGGAACTCTCGAATCAAACTTCTACCAATTCAACTATTACTGTAACAACCCTTGCATCGAAACCTTCAATCTTAGCATAGTATCCGACTTAAAAACAACACATATACCAATTTTTAGTTTATTAGTAAATTGCCTTAAACAAGATCTTAAACCCATACCGTTAAATCCCAGTCACAAAACCAACTGATTAAAACCGCACAATTATCCTCGGTCACAATTAAACCCACACTCTGTTAAATCCTAGTCACAAGATCTTAGTTTATTACTGTCTCACACAATCGCTAGTTGTTCTTTCTATCTACCGGTTTAGAGTGAGAAACTGTAGAGAGAGAGAGAGACAAAAAAGCATTTAAATCGCAGAAACAACATCACGGACAGTTAGAGCGAGAGAGAGACGAAATCGCATTGACAGAGAAGAATCGATTCTTCACATCTCTCGCTGTGTGTTAATCCGTGATTATCCGCGTTAGTTTGTATGTCTGGATTGTTGCGAATCGTGGTTGAATGCCGTAGCATCAGAATTGGATAACAACTACAACACACTCGTTCGGAGATTTTGACTCTGTGTTCTCCCAATTCGACTCGTATCACTCTTCCACAACAATTCCAACTACTCTAATCTCTCTATAAATATGAGATCACTTTTTTATTTTATCTCTATCAAGGCACTCTCAATTCTAAATTACAATCACGTTCTCCTACTGCTTTCTCTCATCAAAATTATTCGATCTCCATTGCAGGTAATGTAAGAGATTCAATTATATGTTATGAATCAGTTGTATTGTTTAATTTCTTAAACTTGTTTATGGTTTCTGATTCTTACATGTTATGTTTTCATAAATTTCCTTTTATTGTTACTTTAATTGGTAAAATTATTTTAATGTTGTGTTATTTCATTAGGTGATTTTGGTACTGTTAGTTGCAAATTGGTTTGATTCTTTTAGACCTCCCCATTAGACCAATCGATTAAAAGTTTGTGTTAGTGTATAATGTATATAATTATATAATTTTAGTCTCGATTCTTAATATGTTTTACCTTGAAAAATAATTGTATTAGTGATCAATATCCATATTTGTTAATTGACCTTTCCAATCACCTAGCTTATTCATATCCACATTCTACAATTTATATCAGCCAAGTGTTTGATGAAATTTCTTAATGAGTTTAGTGAGAGAGTTGGTTTGAGCAATGCACTCCTATGATTTCATCAATGAAATCGTGTTTTTGCATAGCATGCATTCTAATACAAGTGATGCGACGATCATGCCAAACAAAATTTCCTAATTAAAATTCTGGCTTCTATCAATGCCACCACTCACACACTTTCACTGCTCACCTTGTTTGGTGGTGTTGCTCTTCTTCTTCACCTTCTTTGGTGGCTTTTGTTCATTAGAAGCTAAGTAGCAAAAAAGTTTGATTACTTGCAGTGTTGAGAGATGCATTGAGTTTAAAATCCATTCTTACAAGTGTTTGCTTTTGAAATTTCACCGTCACTTTTATAGTCTTTGATTGAATGGTTGGTTTTGACTGAAGAAGCTTATTCTAATATCTAATGACAATGGGTGTTGCTTCTAAGAAAATCATCTGTGTATCTTTATCTTAAACACGTATCCATGCACTTGATATTCTTTCTGATCTTCCAAGCGCATTTGAAAGGGATTGACTATTAAATGTTACCATTCTCTTAAACATTAGCATTCTGAAAACATGGAGTTATCGAAGGTTTGCTGTTGATTTAGTTGACATTGACAGTTGAACTGAGACTAGAATTGCATGGTAAGAAAAACGTGACTTGAATCATTAATGAAAGCTTTGTTATTACTTTTGTTGATAGATAAATGGATGAATTGAGGTCAATGTATATGGTATCTACTGTAGTTTTTTTTCAGATCCTCCAAACTTCTCTTTGCATTTATAACTTACGACATGAAAATATGATAAAATACCTTATATTTTTATCTCAATTACTTACACAGATCTGCAGCTAAACAAATAACAAAAACTATTTCAAGTACACTAGGCAACAAAAACTCCAAATGACCATTTATAAAGTATCTTCATTTGTAGATCTCCATTAGCTGTTTTTCACCGTCACCTGCATCAGCGACCACTGTTTCAATAACATTATCATGAATTTCAACCCCTTTTCTCCACAAAACAGTTCAGATATTTTGGATAATTTATGGAAACCTACAAGCGAATCCCTAGCATTATGCATGATTTAAGTTGGAGCTATGAAGCTTAGTGCGTATCATACCAGCATGTACAATTTGTTGTCTACCTTGTAGGGAGTGAATTTAAGCCACTGTATTCCAAACTCCAGAGTAAGTTATAGTTTAATCATCCTCTTGATTGAAATTTTATTTTTTATTTTGCGCGAGTATTATTGTTATAGAACCAACTCGCGAGTATTGAATTTAGAAGTTGAAGACCAATAGACTGATTTACACCAAACAATAAGTTGAGCATCTTTGTGAAGTGTTAGATAGAAGAGATTATTGTATACCATGTGTGTTGTTCCGCGGCGGTATGTTTGTTGTTCTTTCAGCTACTGATCTCCATTGCTTATGGTTCGCTATGTATGCACATCAATGTCTTTGATGTCAAGCTCATACATCGTATAAGATTGTGAATTGGTCAACTAGCGGCAGATGACATATATACATCGTATAAGTATGGAATATATAGTGGTTGCTTGCTTTTTTTTAGAAGGTCTCTTAATTATGACTGTACAAGTGCTTGCTTGATGATTAAGTAAATTTCTTAAAGTTTTTTAGAGTTTTTGATTCTTACATGTTTTGCTTCCATAAAACCCCTTTTACTTCCATAAATCTCATTTTGTTGTTAACAATTAGAGTGTATATTAATTTGTTTTCTATTACTAATAACATCTCCTTAATTCTACCTAACATTTTTTTCCTTTCACTTTTTTCGATAAATCCTCTTACTTAGTTAATAAAGATTCTTGATACTGTCAACATCACTGACTCCAATAAGAGATATCTGCACAACAAAACATACACTTGAGGTAAGAGCGAAAATAACAAGGAAGTGGTATTCGACGAATCTAAAAACAGATGCGCTCATATCAATGGATATCATTTTGCTCGATGAGCATGTGAGTTCAATTTTACATTCTTTTAAATTTGATTATTTATTGTAAACTATGTCTTGCATTAATAATCATATAACATAATTTTTTCGTAGGACGACCATATACATGCAACCATACCCATCTATTTGGCTTCTGATTTTAAGTACCTCAGAGAAGGCAAAGTCTACAACATTTCGAACTTCAAAGTGGAAAGAAAAAAATTGCATAAGGTTGTAAGTCACGACTACGTGATACACTTAACAGGTGATACCTCTATACAAGAAAACATGAGCAGCGTGCATATTCGAAACCACAAATTTGAAATAGTTCAATTCGAAGAATTGACAAAACGGCAAGACAGTTTCATTCAATCATCAGGAAAGAAAAAAAACAATCATTAGCAAAAATACATAAATTCCAATTTTTTATATAACTTTCAATATTACTAATTATTTTGTTCTTTACAGATGTACTAGGACGTCTTGTTCGAATAGGCGAACTTGTAGATCAAGAAGTTAAAGGAAAACAAAAAACGGTCAAAAAACTTGTTTTACGTATTCAAATGAACAGGTATATATATTTTTTAGTCGAAGTTAATTTAAAAAAAAAACGATTCATTGTGTTTTGCAATTTAATCCTACGATTCATCTAAAGAAACAAGCAAGTGAACGCAACTTTTTGGGGCCAAAAAGCGATTGAAACGAGCAGTGAGTTTAGCAATTGCAAATCATCAGACTCAATGGTAATTATAATTACCTCAAATAATGTGAAGACTTATAGAGGTAATTGATGCAAGTTTATTTATTAAAATACATGTACAAGGTTGCTTCATTTCTACATACGTTGTAACATTAATGCTGAATTTATTTATACTTTTCAATCCACATAAATATTTAACTTTTATCAACAGGTGAGCCAACACTTTCGTCAACAAGTGCAACAAAGATTTACACAAGTCCAGATATTGAAGAAATCGCATCATTCATGAAAGGGTATAAAATTTTCTTTAAACATATGCTTTCTTTCATATGTAATGCGTAAATTACATTCCATGACATATTATTTTCCTTATTTCTTTCAATTGCAGAGAACAATTAAGTAAAGAAGTTCAGTTGATTCGAGGAGAAAATGAAAATTTTAATATGAAGGCAGAAACTATGACTATAGAGGAAGTGAAGCGCCAAAGATCGAAAGCTACGGTAAGACATTATTATATACAAAATAATATTATATAACTTCTTCACGATATAAAACTAATTGTTAATTTTTTTTACACAGGAATTGTACGTTGTTTGCAAAGTGAAAATCATGTCAATAAATTCAAGTGGTTCTTGGCATTACAATACTTGCTATTCACATTACGTCAAGTTAGAAAAATCGGGAACACAATATTTTTGCTAAAGGTGCAAAGAATTTGTTACAACGCCATATCGGGGGTACGTTAAAATTATATTATACAAATGAATGTCACTTTTATAAATTACGTATATAATTTTAACATTCATCTTTGAGTCTTATTAGCCCTACCTTTAAACTATTTATTATTAATTTTAAATTTTCTAATATTCTTTGTTGTTGTACTGTATATACATATATCTTGTCAAAAATCTAATTCATGACAATTGGATTTGTTTTTAGATTCAAAGTTCACTTGCGCGTAGGGTCCACAACTTTTGTTCTATTCGATAGCATAGTGAAAAATATTATTGGTAAAGACCATGGCGAAAGAATCTTGAATAAGACATCTTCGGTACATCTTTTTCTAATTTAGAATACAAAACTAATTGAATGCAAATGCAATATTTTATATAATCTATGTCTTCTTCATTTTTATGGTCCTTTTGTTCTAACTTATTTTTTGCTTATATTGTCAGACAAACGAAAAGATTGTCCCAATAGAACTCTCATGAGATTGTAGGAAGAAGTTTTATTTTTAAACTAAAACTCACTAATTACAATTTAGCCAGTGGAAATGAAAATTTCACCGTTTCGAGTATATGTCATGAAGAATATGGAGATAATTTTCGTCATGATGAGGTATTTATTTTATTTTACAATAACTTACAAGATCACATTATATAATTTAATTTTACATATTGTCTTATTTTTGAAAATAATAGGGTAAGTTGTCAAATGATATTTCAACACATAAAGACGAAGTCGACAACGACAAAGAAGTCAACATGAAGAGAAAAAATATTGATAATGAATTTGGAATAAATAAACGTCCAAGAAAATATTGTTATGTTGAGTAAGTTATTTAAAGTTATATATTATTATTTAGTTACTTATGTATTTATAAATAAACTAATATAATGTGTTTCTTATGCAGTGATGACGAAGATGAAGTATAGTCAACATCATCTTCAACATGCTACAAAATACAAAAGAGTTTTTATATTTAATTTTTAGCAGTAGACATTTTATATTTTCAATATCATATTTTCAATTTATTTAGCATTGTATATTAAATTTAATATTTAATATTTATATTACATAGTTTGTTCAAACTCATAAATATTATTTTAATTTTTATTATACATTCAGTTGGTTATTAAATTTACAATGTTTTAACTATAATGCATGGAATGAAAACTAGATTTGCCTGCAATTATTAAGTTCAATGTTCTTCTAGATCATGATTAGGATTTTGTTTGGCAAGACTTTCATGCTTAACAGAGTTGTCAATCTTGGGAATTTCCTCTCCATCCTGTATTGATGATTTTCCGACGCCTTCAATTGTGTCTTGATGCATGCCTGCAACATTATTAAAAGCATGAACAACCCGAGTTTTCGACATATCATAAAAAAAAACCTGCACTACACCATGCTGCTAAAATGTGAAAGTGTGCACTGGATGGATGAAATTTTAATTTTGCCTATCATTTGGCTCGGCTGAAAGCTCAAAACTCAGAATAAATTTACATTTGTGGTTGTGATATAATTTTGCATTCTTAAGCTTTAGCCTCTTAGATGATGATTTGGTTGTCGATATGGTATTTGAGGAAGGAAGCATGCCACTCATTCAAATACCAAATGTGTTTTAAAAATATTCTAGTTTGTGCTTTTTCCGCTCTGTCTTTTGGATTATTTGATTGACATTTTTGTGATCAGAATGTGCACCATAGAGGACCTGGTATGAGTGGAGGTCATGTCCATTCCGCAACAGAAAAAAGTAAAGGCTCTAAAGCAATGGTAAACAGGACATTGGTAGATGGATAAGAAGATAATAGATATTGAAAGGGAGGCAAATGAGAATTTCCTTAGCTTCTTGATATTCGAGCTATGTTTTTTGCGGTGTAGTACTGGAAGCTTAAATTGTGAATAAAGTTAGTACCTTTAGTTTGAACTGATGTAGAATCGAAAGATCTAGAAGCACCATTGATCTGAAGTGAAATAATTGATACTTCTTGTGAATCTGAAACTTTGACAATTTTGTCTCCAAGCTGTGAAATAATTTAAGAAGCTCGATTACTAATTTCATGTCAAGTAAGTGATTGATGCAACTGATTGTAGTAGACGTATAAGCTGAACATAATAAAGTTTAGGAAACTTACTCTTGCTTTGTGAAACTTATTCTCTGATACTTTTTCATCTTCCATGACGGTGCTCAAATTGGATGAATTTTGTTCAAATTCTCATCTTGTGGTTTTTTCATATAGTTTTGCATGAGCTGCTTCTGATTTATATAAGAGAGAATTATATTAATATACACTATAATTAACAATCACCATTGTTTTGCTACTATCTTGGATTCTTCAATCTGTTGATGACGATTGTACGTTTCACATTGTTGATACAGTATTACATGGTTATTTGCAGTGGGGGGCTCTTAAATGCAACTTTTGGAAATGCAACAAAATTGATCATATCAGTTTATGCATTGAAAGGTGGATTGTTGCGTGTTGTTCAGCAGTCATTGCTATGGTCAATTTTATCAAATATGTTGCTCGTGCTTGGATGCTCATTATTCTGTGGTGGGATTGTATTTTATAAGGAGGAGCAGGTTTTTAACAAGATATATAAGCAATAATGTGGCCGATCTTAACTAATTCGGGATTAAGGCTTTGCTATGCTGTTGTGCCTATATGAGCAATTATATCATAACATGTTGCTTTTTTCCACTTGCATAGCCTTCATTGTTTTTGGTCTAAATTGAATGATTTTATTTTTTATGGCGTAATCGCTACGTTGAACTCGGGATTATTGTTGATGGTCGTCATGGGCCTATCTGTTTCCGGTTGTGCTCCATTTCACTCACACCGAGTTGCACTTTGGAAAGTCGAGTTAGCCCTTTCAAGGTTTAGTTTAGCAATGCGTAATGCTTGTTGCTTATGGAGCCTACCTTTTTTATCACCAAGAATCGAAGAATACAAATCATCCCCATAAATGATGTTAGTTTTGGAGACCTCGTAGAGGATGGGATTGAACAAAAAGAGATTGAAGTATCTAGGCGTGACTCTTTAGTAGGATTACATTGTCTACTTCTTGATACTTCTGTGTTTCGGAAAAGGTAGGTTACTTTTTTTTTATCTTTTGGTTATATTATGCCTCGTTACGTGTATAGTTTGGCATGCCAAATTCATGTTTCTTCTTCATTTTCTCTTGCCATGATTTTTTCTTGTTACATATTGATTCAGGATACGAGCTAGGAGTAGAAATTAGAGAAAGAAATCAAATTTAATTAATCATCAACATGCAATGCAATTTCAAATCAATAATGACTATAGACTACTAATTGAAGGTAACTAACTCTAACCTTGGTGTGGCAAAAAAATTGTCTGGACTTATTGGCCCATTTTTGTTCAGCCTTGATTAAATAGGGTTTGAGTTAAGTTTTGGATAGGACCCTCTTGGTCTGCACTCTAGACCCTCCAGGGATTTCAATTTGGACAATCAGGCCCTTGCTATTATTTAAACACACTATTATTTAAACACATATTATAATTTGGTCTGAATTATTAGACTATGGATACCTACTATATATAGCTATACACTACTCCAACACATATGATATCTTTGTTTTTGAGATGACTCAAATTTCTCATTAGAATTATTTTTATTTGTACATCACTTTTTAAACTATAATGAGTACTGAATGAGATTATAATATGTATGGCAAGTTCATATTTATTATAATTTATATTATTGGAAAAGTTAAATGTAAAAGTAGTTTTTTAGTAATCCCGATTTGATTCACTCGAGCCCTCACTTTCTCCTCTTGTACTTAATTTACACGTTCTATACCTAACCCCAAATTAAATCATAAACTCATCTCATTTTTCCTTCTACTTTTTTAATTACAATTTTAAATTTTATTAATAAATTCTTAGAAATTAATTCCCGCGAGCGAAGCGAGAGGGTCAATCGTGCGTAGCACGACATGAAACTAGTATATATATATACACTGCTTGATCTATATATAGATAAGAAGAGAACCCAATTGGTGTTTTTTTAACGGTTTGTTTGGAATTATTTAGATGGAAGTCCAACGTGTCATGCTTAATTAATTGACTTTCTTCCAAATATTATATATTCAAGTCAAGATTTGTAAAACCTACACAATTCAAGAAAGTACTGATTCTAAATTATTTTGTATTAATTTGAACATACATATATATTATCACTAGCACAATCTAAAAAAAATATATATACTTAGTAATTGTTGTGAAGTGTGGATGACCATGCATGTACACCAAGTTGAATGAAAACTTCTCATTCCAACTATCTCATTTCTTCTCTTCTCCTTTGTAGTAGTAGAAGTTCTTAGTCTTCTATTTCCTTCTCTAGTTCTTAGCAAGTTCCAATTTATTTTACAACACGTTATCAGCACGAGCTTGCTCTAGCATTAAGGAGATCTTGAAGTTCAAGAAGGCTTGTTAAGGAGAAAAGCTAAGAAGGTATAACTTTTAAATAAGTTTTATTTATTTCTAAATTACCATGGTTGTTTCCTTTTATTACATGCATAACTTCTATATGCATACTTTATTCATATACCATTATAACGTCACCGATTGGAAGAAAATGCGAACCTTCAATTGCTTTTCCATGTCTTGCATTTAGTTGTGCTGAAGTTCCTCTTTCATGTCCTTCGATGGGATTCATGGGAAGTATTACCCGTTTTTGGCATGAGCTTCAGTAATTAATGTTGAGCATGAGCTTCAGTAATTAATGTTGAACTTCAGAAAGATATTGCCAATCTTATTCGCATTGGGGTACAGAGGGTCAGCAAACTTTAGTGTATTGCCCATCGCTCTTCTAGAATCCATTTATTATTATGTGCTCGAAAGTGTAAAAACCAATGACCCCGACATTGTTGGTTTTTTTGATAAGAAACCAATGACTCCAACATGAGTCGAACCCACAACCTCCCCCAACCTTGCCTTTGGCAAGTGACTTCTCATCCATGTAACTAGAGATGCTTTGGCAAAGTTGCTGGGTTTTGTCTAAGTTGTCGACATCTCTACACTCTGGGGGGAACCAATCCACTTGTTTTAGGCTTTGAGCAATTCGGGGTAATCGATGCACTCGTTGCCGTCGTCGGGTTTGATTCAAAGTGATGCTGTCAACATCGCACTATTTATTGTGTTGCTAGGATCTCTGTGTCTACACGACAGCATGCTAACCTCTAGTTTTTGCCACATGTATTGCACTTACTGGATGGTGGAATGCTCTGTAGTTGTGTCTTGTACGATCTTCTACATCAGAAATCAAAAATCAATATGTGACGTAACTAGTTTTCTCGCTATACTACAAACGATTAATTATGCTCTATTCTTGATTTTTTATATTGCAAATAGTGTTATGAGTTTGGGTTGATAGTGGGTAAGCCTTGTCCCCAGTAAAGCTAAACATTGAAAGGGAGACGGGTTATCCCGTTCGAGGTGGCATGGTTTTTAAGTAGACTTCGTCTCACCACCCAACCTGGAGGTTGTCCCACCAACTCATACAAGTAATACATTTTGCATACTAATAATCAAGTTGTGAACATATATTTAATCATATGTTATGTTTTTACATAAAAATAAAGGGGAAAACTATTTTATATTAAATTTATTTTCAAACGGACTCCTGTCCACTATGGTGACCGGTTCATGTCCTGCTATGGTTATAGCTATCAATCATTCTCTTGCATGGGCTACATCATGCATACTTGTATCATATGAGTAAATTTGGATTGATTTGGAATTACTTTAATCATGTTGTTGCAAATGAGGAAAGTTTCTCCCAATTCATCATGTTATTGCCCTCATGGGCTACAATTTATAAGGTGCAAATGAGAAAACTATTTTATATTAAATTTATTTTCAAAATACTTTTCAACCATAGTTTGCATTTGTTACCTTATTATAATTCTTGTCATGATAATTCTATGCAAGGCTGTGTGTTATACATAATCATTCATCAATTTCTCTTTGGAGATTTGAAAAGTGAATATTTCACTTTATATATATTTTCACCTTATGGAGTTATACATACCATAAGGGTAATGCTCCATAAAGCTCGAAATGAGTAATTTGGGTCTCATGCTACAAAATTTAATCAGTCAAATATTAATTATAATTCCACAATTTTAATTACCTCTATGTTGAGGCTATGTGGAAATATGACTGATGAGACAATAAAAGGAAGGTCACGTGACCCGCCTCGATTTATTGTTGCAACAAATATCGAGTGCGCACGTCAATCCAATAAATATTAAGGATCGATTTCTTGTCTCATGGTAGCTGAGTAAAATGATGAGATATTATAAATATAATATCATTCCCGTCCAATTAGTTCAGCTTCAAATTAAGAAGCATATGTTGCATATAATGATCATGATCGCAATAAATTTATGGACGTGGAAAAGGTGAAAATATCGGGTAAAGGTCGTATTGACAATTCCACCAACATTTGGAATAAAAGTGGTGCACCACTACAAAGGGCAAATAATTATTGACAATGAGCGCTCATAATTGTGACATTTTTTTTGTCATATATGAAAGGCTATTTTGCCTAAATATTGTCATATATATGCCCGAGTATTTTTGTGACCTTTACCATGCCTTTAAAATCAAAGGCAAAATATTATGAATATTATCATGACTCTTTTTCTGATTTGTCAAACATTATTTGTCCAGATGGATCAACAAATCATGTGTTCAAGTCATGAATCAAATAAGAGCGATATATGCCTTGCTGATTGTGCTACGACGCACACAATTCTTAAAAACAGAGAATATTTCTCCAATTTGAACTTAGCTGATGCTAATGTTCAAACAATATCTGGCATCTCCAATTTGATTAATGGCTCTGGAAGAGCAAATATTATGTTGCCAAGGGGAACAACAATTCATGTTGACAATGCATTATACTCTAAAAAATTCAGAAGAAATTTACTGAGCTTTAAAGATATTCGACAAAATGGATATCACATTGAAACCGTGAATGAAAATAATAGAGAATTTCTCTATGTCACATTGGTTTCAAATGGGAAAAAAGAAGTGTTAGAAAAAATCCCAGCTTTATCATCTGGATTATATTTTACTCATATAAGGCATGTCGAAACGAATGTCGTCTTGAATAAGAAAATTAATGATCCAACGACATTCATTTTATGGCATGACCGGCTTGGTCATCCAGGATCATCAATGATGCGAAGAATAATTAATAATTCGCATGGACATCCTTTAAGGAGTCACAAAATATTTTCAGCTGGTGATTATAATTGTGCTAGTTGTTCTCAAGGTAAATTGATAGTTAAACCATCACCAAGTAAAATTGTTGTGGAATCCCCAGTTTTCTTAGAACGCATTCAGGGAGACATATGTGGTCCTATTCATCCTCACTGTGGACCATTTAGATATTTCATGGTTTTGATAGATGCATCAACTAGGTGGTCACATGTTTGTTTGCTTTCAACCCGCAATGTTGCATTTGCTAGACTTTTAGCACAAATCATTAAGTTAAGAGCACAATTCCCTGACAACCCAATCAAGACCATCCGTCTTGATAATGCCGGGGAATTTCAATCTCACGCATTTCAAAATTATTGCATGTCTATAGGAATTACCATTGAACATTCTGTTCCACACGTGCATACCCAGAATGGCTTGGCAGAATCTCTGATCAAACGCATTCAATTAATTGCCAGACCTTTAATCATGAGAACTAAGTTATCAACTTCAGTTTGGGGACATGCAAATCCTTCATGCAAAGATCTATCATTCGTTATAGGCCTACCGCATACCATGAACATTCCCCCATGCAACTCATTTTAGGTCAACAACCAAATATTTCACACTTGAGAATTTTTGGTGTGCAAAGTGTATGTTCCTATACCACCTCCCAATAGAACTAAGATGGGTCCACAACGAAAACTTGGGATTTATGTTGGATTTAACTCATCGTCTATTATAAGATACCTTGAGCCCTTAACAGGGGATTTATTTCTTCGCACGTTTTTGCCGATTGTCACTTTGATGAAGCAATTTTCCCACCATTAGGGGAGATAAGAAGCCAATTCAAAAGGAATGGCGTGAAATTGCTTGGAATGCATCAACTTTATCACATTATGATCCACGCACAAATCAGTGTGAACTTGAAGTTCAACGGATCATTCATTTGCAACAAATCGCAAATCAATTACCTGATGCATTTACTGATGTAAAACAAGTGACAAAATCACATATACCAAATTTCGCAAATGCTCCCGCAAGAATTGATGTCTCTGTGCAACAAAATGCACAAGAACCAATAAACGCTTAAAGCGTGGAAGACCAGTTGGTTCAAAGGATACAATTCCTCGAAAGAGGAAAACGAGAGTAAAAATAAATGCAAACCAAAATACTCCTGAGAAAGCACAAGAATCCTTTGATAAGGGTTTATCAGAACAAGTTGATTCTGATGAGGAACAACTTCCTCTAGAAAAAGAGGAAAAATATGAAAATAATGAGATCTCAATAAATTATTTAAACTCTGGTAAGATTTGGGATCGAAATGAAATTGTTCCTGATGATATATTTGCTTTCAATGTGTCCTTTGAAATATGTGAAAATGATGATGATTCAGAACCACGATCAGGGGACGAATGTCGAAAAAGACGTGATTGGCAAAAATGGCGAGAGGCTATCCAAGCAGAGCTAAACTCGTTAAAGAAACGAGAGGTTTTTGGACCATGTCCAAACGCCGATGGCGTAAAACCCGTTGGATATAAATGGGTATTTGTACGAAAGAGAAACGAAAAAAATGAAGTTACAAGGTATAAAGCAAGACTTGTAGCTCAAGGTTTCTCACAAAGACTGGCATCGATTATGAGGAAACATATTCTCCCGTTATAGATGCAATCACATTTCGGTTCTTGATAAGCCTTAGGTCTCGAAGGGCTTGATATGCATTTAATGGATGTCGTTACAAAGATATCCGTACGGATCCCTAGACAAAGTGAGATATATATGAAAATCCCGATGGATTTGTAATATCTCGATGAAATAAAATCAAAACCTCATAACATGCATTCTATAAAATTACAAAGGTCTTTGTACGGATTGAAACAATCCGGACGAATGTGGTACAAACGCCTTAGTGATTATTTACTGAAAGAAGGATATGTAAATAATTCGCTTTGCCCATGTGTCTTTATTAAAAGATCATCAACAGGATTTGTGATTATTGCTGTATATGTTGATGATTTAAATATAGTGGGAAACCACGACGACATCGTTAGAACATCCGAATACTTGAAAAAGGAATTCGAGATGAAAGAACTTGGAAAAACAAGACTTTGTCTTGGTTTGCAAATTGAACATTTTTCAAGTGGAGTATTTGTCCATCAATCAAATTATATTGAAAAAATATTAAAAAGATTTTATATGGACAAGGCGCATCCCTTGAGCTCTCCAATGGTTGTCAGATCACTTGAAGTGGATAAGGACCCATTTCGACCTCATGAAAGTAATGAAGAGCTACTTGGTCCGGAGGTACCGTATTTAAGTGCAATTGGTGCACTTATGTATCTTGCAAACTGTACAAGACCTGACATTGCTTTTGTTGTCAACCTACTAGCAAGATATAGCTCTTCACCAACTCGAAGACATTGGAATGTGATTAAACATGTTTTTCGATATCTTCGAGGAACAAGTGACATGGGTTTATTTTACTCGAGAGGGGTGAAACTGAATCTTCAAGGTTATGCCGATGCTGGATTTTTATCTGATCCTCACAAGGCCCGTTCTCAAACGGGATATGTATTCACATGTGGCAATACTGCTGTATCATGGAAATCAGTAAAGCAAACTATGGTTGCTACTTCTTCCAATCATTCTGAAGTACTTGCAATTCATGAAGCAAGTCGTGAATGTGTATGGTTGAGAAATATGATTGAACATATTCAAGAATCATGTGGATTACCTTCAATAAAAGATTCTCCAACCATATTATATGAAGATAATGCAGCATGCATTGCGCAATTAAGTGAAGGATTCATAAAAGGTGACAGAACAAAACATATTTCACCAAAATTCTTTTATGCGCATGAGCTTCAGAAGAATGGTGAAATTGATATCAAACAAATCCGATCGAGTGATAATCTTGCTGATTTATTCACAAAAGCCTTACCAACTACGACATTTAAAAGGCTTACATATGGTATTGGCTTGCGTAAACTTAAAGACATTGCAAGTAAAGAAACTGAACAAGTTTCACCCATGTTCACATGAGGGGGAGTTATTGATTAATGTATTGCACTCTTTTTCCCTTAGCTATGGTTTTATCCCATTGGGTTTTCCATGCAAGGTTTTTAATGAGGCAATCTTAACAATATTATACCCATCTTAATATTTATGAGAATAGTGTACTCTTTTTCTTTTACTATATTTTTTCCCACAGGGTTTTTCTTAGTAAAAGTTTTAACGAGGCACAATCTCTAAGCAAGCGTCATCCAAGGGGGAGTGTTGTGAAGTGTGGATGACCATGCATGTACACCAAGTTGAATGAAAACTTCTCATTCCAACTATCTCATTTCTTCTCTTCTCCTTTGTAGTAGTAGAAGTTCTTAGTCTTCTATTTCCTTCTCTAGTTCTTAGCAAGTTCCAATTTATTTTACAACAGTAATAAAGCTCTAGTTACTTATGTGCTTAAACTAATTGCAATTCCAATGTGCAAGTTTTTGTACATGTACAATTAAAAAGGTTCATGCATGTATTTTGTTGGTTAAACTTTAATTCCATTCAAACCTAACTTACGTTTACCTTAAAAACATGTCACTAATTGTTGTTGTTGTACAATATGTGAACCACACACCACCCTCACTATATATACATACTAGTTGTTTTCCTGCGCTTCGAGCAGGTGTCAGTAAAGACCTTCATGATTTATATGTATAAAAATGGGCAAAAAAATAGGAAAGTTACAAAATGATGGGTGTTGTAGTTGACCCCTACGTCAAACAAAAACTATATATAAAAAATAATAAAATAAAAATCGGCGTGCTCGACCCTTTACATAAGTCAATCCATGATACTTGTGCATCAATTCAAACACAAAAAACCCTACAAACATGTGCACTTGGAGACCCAAACAAAAATTTAGATAATGACAAAGCACTCCCCAAAAATTATTCAAACTGTATGCGGGAGAATTACAGCGTAGAAGAATGGATGAGATGTGAAATTTATGGGGGGAATAGAGCTTGCACTACACTCAATTCCATGTATCTGCTTATAATTTTTAAAAGCTTTTACCACACTCCATTTCATGTATTTGCCCATGATTTCGAGTAGAATGTACTAATTCTATTAATCCATTCGTTGATAATATAACCATTATTAATTATTAATAAATGCACACATAATAGATAATTATATTTTAAAACAAAAAAATATAAATATATAAATATCTATTTTTCGTTTTTCAAAAATATGGGGGGATGAATGTATCTTAAAACAATAAATAACACAAATATATAAATATCTTAAAATTAAAAATTAAAAAATTAAGAAAATCTTTAAAATAAAATGGTAGAAGGAGAGAGCTTGTGAAACTTTCTCTCTCCTTCAACTTTTATATATATATAGATATAGATAATATAGATTTAAAAAATATTTACTTGTAAATCATTGAAGTGACCATTCATTAACAAAAAAATAAAAATTCAAATGAACTTAATTGTTGTTACAGTGCCCTAAACAGTATATATAAATAATGTTGCGATAACCAAATCGATGGTGTAAGATTCGAAACAAAGAATATGAATACATAATTAATTAAACGGTCATTTAGTTGTTCAAAGTTGGATTTTTAGTTTTTCAAAAATATGGGGGAATGAATATATTTTAAAACAAATTAAAAAACACAAATATATAAATATATATTTTTCGTTTTTCAAAAATATGGGGGGATGAATGTATCTTAAAACAATAAATAACACATATATATAAATATCTTAAAATAAAAAATAAAAAAATTTGAAAAAACTTAAAAATGAAATGGTAGAAGGAGAGAGCTTTTGAAACTTTCTCTCTCCTTCAACTTTTATATATATATAGATATGCATACACATATTCGTTCATTAAGGTTTCTTAATTTGTGCACACTCATGAAGCTAACATTCTTCATGCCTATAATGGCAACTATGGCAATAATATTGTTCATGGCCATTGCCATCACCAGCACTAGCGCGAGATCATCGAAGGAACTAGGGTTCGACAAGGTCTTGCGATACGGTGCCATGACATGCGACGGGTACCCGAGAGTTTGCCTTGGAAGGGGAAGTTCAGGGCCATATTGTTGCAAGAAGAGATGTGTTGATGTGGAGAGAGACAGGATGAACTGTGGGAAATGTGGGAGGAGATGCAAATATAATGAGATTTGTTGCAGGGGAAGGTGTGTGAACTCCTATTTTGATGAGAAGAATTGTGGGGGGTGCTACAACAAGTGCAAAAAGGGGTCTTTGTGTGCCTATGGGATGTGCAGCTACGCTTATTAATTTTTTTGTACAAGGCGGGAAACGATGTATTTCCCGAAGATAATTGTGCATGAACTACTGAATGTGCATGTGTAGAGTAATTGTTAATCGTTTGTATGTCTAGCTAGCTAATTACACTACAAAAAAAAAGCAAATCAGAAACGGAATTTTCCGTTTCTGATTTGCAAAAATTCCGTCTCTGATTGATTCAGAAACGGAACAGAGACGGAATTCGTCCCGTCTCTGAAAACGTCGTCGCTGATTGGATCAGAAACGGAAAATGGATTCCGTTTCTGATTTAGAGACGGATCAGAAATGGAATAAATTCCGTTTCTGATTATTTCCGTCTCTGATCCGTTGCTAATCAGAGACGGATCAGAGACGGAATTTATTCCGTTTCTGATTCATATCTAAAAAAAAAATTAGAGACGGAAATAGCAACGGAATCCAAAGATTCCGTTGCTATTTCCGTCTCTAATTTTTTTTTTTTGTTTAGTTTTTAAAGTCTTACATATATAGGTCTCAATCCAAGCACATTTAACCTGCCAATATATAATAAATTGACATTCATACATCGACAATATATATCAACAAATATTCAATTGAGAGAACAAAAATGTAAAAATCAAAAATTGAAAAAGATATATATCCAAAAAAAATTGTATAGTATTACAAATGCTCCAAATTTCTAAGTATTCACAAAACCACCAATCCTATTGTTCAACAACCACAAAAAAAAAAAAAACTTACAATCCTATAAATATGCACAAAAAGAATTATCAATCGAAAAGTCTTGAGATGTTCTTCAACACCACCTGCACAGCCAAGGGACATTTGAAACAACTTAATAATTGAATAGTTGAACTTAAATTTTTCAGGGACATAAGCATCATAGGAGATAGAGCTAAGGGAGAAGAGCAATGACTCACATCGAACTTATAGTGACGATCCCTGCACTCGACCATCAAAGTCTACAAACAAGCAAAAAGATTAACATTAATTCATTTGAGATTTAAGAATCCACAAACGATGATAAACACTGCATATACTGATTTAAGTAAATTAAATTCTTACCAATCCAGTAGGAGGAAGATAGCAATGTTTGTCATTTTCTACATAGGTTGAGTTTGACAATATCAACTTGATGAGGAACTAGGATACCTTTTAAGTTGTGAAGTATGAACTTAATGAGTATCAAACTATTGATCACACCAAAAAAAATGATATGGACTTGTTATTGCCTAAATTTAAAGAAGACATATCCTTATTCAAACAACAATGCAAATTATAGATCATATTCAAGTAAAATTTATGCATTAAACCACTTAATCGAATATTTCAATCAAAAAATGAATGAACCAAAACCAATTTTAAATATGTTTTTCATGGATTCTTAAAGTAGTATTTACTGAATTTATTTAGACTAACTTAAATCATTTAAGGACTCAAACCTCATTCCTAGTTATCGACTTAAGTCATTCCCGACTTTTAAACCATTCTTTCAAATCAAAATCGACGATTCGAGTAAAACAAGTATGCGGTGAAGCAAAACAAGAAAAATCTCATAAACTTAGTTATCCAATATAAATTGAATGCGATCGACTAATCACAACTAAAAAGATTCAAATCAACTCATTAGAGTCAAGTTCGACTTAAAATTCTCAAATCATAGCATTTAGTCGAAAATCCATGATTTAATCGAAGTCTTTTTTCAATGGATAAAACAAAGTCTCTTCCGCATCTCAACTTAGCTTCAAGTCTCACCCAAAATGATGATTACTAACTACATTCAATAAAGTTGGATTGAACATATTTCAAGACTTGGGAAAAAATGAATGAGCTCTCCTTGAAGCGTTTTAAAAGGATTTTACCCAAATCAATGCAAATTAGCTACAATCCTTTCGAGACATGAAAAATCATACTAATGATTGCTCGATTAAATCATATCATAGAAACAAAGCTCAATAAAGAATCCATGAGACTTTAGAATCATGCTTTTCCATGCACTTCGTTAAAAGAACAAGTTAAGGTCTCTTTTGACAATTTCATCAAACAAAAGAGCACATTATCCACCAATACCTTTTACAAGGCATGATCACTTTTGAATACTAGCCCAAATCATCAATATCATATAAATTTTTTTCATGGAATGCAACTAACCATAACAACTTAATCAACTTGTCCATAAAACTCATTATATTTGAATCGACCAATAATTACACAACAACAACAACAACAACAACATAGCCTCAATTGGATGACGTAGTAAACACCTTTTTTCTCAAGCCCTAAGCGAAGAGAGTGATGACTTACAATGGCGCGCAGATGCGAGGGCTCCGGCGTCGGCAAGGACAAAGGCGTTGACGGAGGCGAGAGGGGACAGCAGCGTTGACGGAGGCGAGGGGGACAGCGGCGTTGACGGAGGCAAGAGGGGACGCGAGGTTAGGGCTCGACGTAAGAGAGCAGAGAGAGAACGCACTAAGAGCGGTGACCTGAGAGAGAGAAGGGAGAGCCGTGACGGAGAGACCACAGAGAGAGAGAGACGGAGAGACGAGACGATCGACGCACGAGAGAGAGAGAGAGGGCACGGACGACGAGAGAGAGAGAGAGGCACGGACGACGAGAGAGAGAGAGAGAGGGAGAGCGATTTAGGGCTTTTGGTTTGGGGGGGGAGGGATTTACATCGAGATGTGATGCACAAATCCCAAGATTTGATGAACGGTCATAAAATGAAATTTTTGGTGGGAATGTTGGCGCCATTTTTTAGAGACGAATTTAATTCCGTCTCGATTCCGTCTCTAATTCCGTCTCTCGATCCGTCTCAAATCCGTCTCTGAATGTTTCCGTCTCAATTCCGTCGCTAACGTTTTAATTTAGAAACGGAACTTATTCCGTTTCTAATTCCGTTTCTGATTTAGAAACGGAACTTATTTCCGTTTCTAATTCCGTTTCTGATTTGCTGTTTTTTTGTAGTGTTAATTAAGATTTATAGCAATTATTGTCAAATAATTAGTTTTTATGGCTAAATGAATAAACGTGATCATTATATTGGTATACATATGCATGATGCACTCATGCACATTAATGCAAGGAATTAATGCTAGAATTACGTATTATTAGAGTCACACTACACTTAAAAGGTCACACACACACCTATTTGAAAATCTTGCTATACACATCAAAACATGTGTACGCTTGCGGAAAGGTTGCACAGTTAGTTTTCAAATTGAATGCTGCCTTAATTGTGTAAAAATATCATTTCTTTACATACTATACAACATGGTTCAACACCCCGACACCAACTAAGCGGATGTCTCATTGGCTCGATAGTTTGGTATGGAGTTACTCGAGTAAGAGGTCAAGAATTCGAGTTTCATAGTAAGCAAGTTAAAAGGCTAGGTTCAACTCCTCGACAACAATTGGTTAACTCTAAAAATTAAGTCAAATGTATTGTTGAGCTAACCAAGTGATTAATATAAAAGACGAGTCTCAAAATTTTTAATTCGAGTCATGTTGTCAGTGGCAACTTAGGGCAAGGCCCAAATTTCTTTTTTCTTTTTTTTTTGTGTAAGCCAAAAAACACATTTGAGCCCACCCCAAAAATCTCCCAAATCCTACGTTAAGAATCAAAAAATTAGCAACGCACATACGGCCAAAATGAATGCACGACTAAAAAAAAAACTTTCAGCACATTCGCGCCATTCTCACACTCACCGAATGTAAGTTCTTTACATTTTTTAAAGTTTTTTGGAGCAATATCTTTTCAAATTCTATTAATTGTCTTGTATCTTCTACCTCTATTCTTTTTGTGTTTGAAGAAACTAATCCATCTCTTTGGGATTAATTTCATTGCTCCACATTTATTTTTTTCATTAAATTGCACTATATTACAAGGATAGATTAACGGTTCTTTTACAAAGTGAGAGCAAAAAAGGTATGTTAGTTCATAGATTTTTTTTTGTCTTTTTTTGAAGGGATATTTTTTTAATATGGAAATCATTGAGCAAAAATATATGCTAGTTCTTAATTTTTCTTAACTTGTTGGTTTTTGATGTTTTGTTAGTTGAGTTTTTTTTTTTTTATAAGAAAGAGATTGATTGTATACCTATGTTGTCAAAAATCTCATATTTTTATACAGTTCAACATAATCTGTTGATTTGATGTCTAGTAATGAATGTCCAAATGGATGAAAATGAAGTTAGCCGGTAAAATGCCTTAGATATAAAGATAAGACTTCTCGGAGCCTTACCATCATTTCTCATATAAAGAGACAATAAATCATTAACATGTAGAAGTTCAAGTTAATCTCACCAATTTTACCACATCCAAGTTCAATCACCTTCCTTCTAATTATGTCCCAACTCAAATTGTAATGGGTTAGAAAAGCACTATATAAATTGTCCATATAATGCTGGAACTAAAATTTTTGGAAATTGAATTTGTTATGGCAAACAAAAAATAGTCAAATAAAGGATACGTGGGTACTTTTAGATTAAGAAAGTTAAGTAAATGAGTTCTAATAGGTCAGGGTGTTCTAAACTTCAGACTCGAGATAATGATTAGGGGGTTTTGCATAGATCGGACACAAGGCTATTTTTTAAATGTCTATCTAAAAACCTAATGGTCTCTGTATGCCTTCTGTTAAGAAAAATGTATAATTAAGATAAAAATTTAATTTATTATGTATATAAATTAGCAACATTAGTTCATTTTTATTTTATTTTTATGTTTCACATATTTTTTTATATTTTTAATTTATAGCCCAGGGCTATTAAAAATCCTGAATTCGCCCCTGCATGTTGTTATTGAGTAGAGTTACAAATTAACTTAAAATCGTAGATGAGAATTCGAGCAATATAATAATGTAATCTCTAGTGAAAAATAAAAATCACTCGTTATCTTTTGTAAGAGTAATTCACCAAAAGCCCTACCAAAACCCCAACCTTCCCCACAACCGACCAGGGCACCCCATACTTCCCCTTCCTAACCAACCCCTTCACAAAGGGCATAAAACTTGCCACCACCCACACACAACACACCACCTCCCCAATCCACGCCGTCAGATACCCATTCCGCACCCACCTCGAGATCCCCACCACTAACCCAATCACGTGCAGCATCACGAGCGCGGTCCCGGGCACGAACACTGGGGACTCGTCGAACGTGAACCTGGACGCATTCGCGGCACCATGCGCGCCTTCACCGTGTTCGTCTCGGTCTTTGGGGGTGACGTGGAAGACCGTCTCGGATAAGCCGAGGAGTTTGAGCGCGACGTTCGCTAGGCCGAATAGCCACGCGGATGTGGTCACGATTCGGGACATTCTTTGGGTGTTCCACCACGCGCGTACGGAGAGGCCCTCGCGGAGGAACTCGGAGAGTGAGTAGGTGTTGTAGATCACGAGGAGGGATGTGGGGATGAGGATTGCTGGGTCCGTCATCTGGAGAGAGACATGGGAGTATAAGATCATTAGTGTGCAAATGGTGTAGTACGCATCTCGAGGTTTTGTTATAATGTTTTATATTTCTAAAAATATAAAAGGGTAAATTGTAAATTCACTGCTTAGGTTTGCGATAATATGGACCATAGTCACCCTGTTTTACGAAAAGGACAGAAGAACGACACGCAGAAACAACATGCACTTATTGTCGTCCATTCGATATATATTAGGACGTGTGTCTCGTTGTTGGGTTACAAAAGTATGTTTTTATAAAATATTTTTGAAAATTTTCATAGGGCAATATTTACTTCACAATTTTTATTTTTATTTTTTTTTATGCTTAAGGTATGTTATATTTTACTCAATGCCAGCATGACCCAAGACGGACACACGAGAAGGGCTCAGACCTTATCAGTTGCCCTTAGTATACCTCGAGATGCATATACGCCCCGAAAGTTAAGGGCGGTTGTGATGTGTGTGTCCTTACTGGGGCACGACAACATTTTAATAATTTAAAAGCAAAGAGAGGGAAACTTACGGAGGGTAGAAAAGATGTGTTGGACAAGAGGCAGTACGCCGGCAGAGCATTGTAGCACAACTCAGGAAGTGATCGCATGGCCCAGGTGTTACAATACAAATACGCCAGGCAATGTCTGAACCGTAGATTCTCAAAGATGGTCACCAAGATGGGATTGTTGTTGGTGAAGAGAATTTCTAACAACCCAGTGGTCCATCTAGCTTGCTGCACCATGATCACAGGCAAACTAGTTGGAGCACATCCAAGGAACCCAGGTGTCTTTGGAGTAGAGTACACTGATCTCCAACCCTTGGATTGGATCCTCAGCCCTGTTTGAACATCCTCTGTTGTTGACCCGTACATGTACCCTACCTACACGTGTCAAAACGACGTCAACCACCTAGTCGAAACATCTCTAGTAAGATGGTCGAAACGTTACTACCTTGCTTGAGAAAGTTTGATATAAGTTTAAGTCTTGTTAGGGGGTGAACTTTAACATAGGAAGCGTGTGTCGACCATAAGGGGTGGGAAGGACGAAATTATATAAGGACCGTGCTTAGATCATAGGGGTATGATAAGAGGTCTCGGTGGTTGGGGCCACCGCTCCCCTAGCCCCTAGATCCGCCACTGATTCCGAATTGCTTTTCTTAATACCCTTACGGGTTTTACCCTCGAAAAAGTACAATTCTCTTATTGGACAAAAGTTGTCAATCTCAATTTTCGAAAAATACAACAAAATGGAAAAGCAACCAATAATAAAATCATTTTTTGCCAACTTGAACGGGTAGACCTAATAGTAAGGGCGAACTTGAGATTATTTGGGTTAGACTTCAAGTTCAATTTCTCACTGCATCTAGATTGTTCTGGTCGATTGCAATAGGACCTTATGGGAATAGTGAGGCTGGCTCGGATACTCTGGATATAAAAAAAAGTGGTTTTTGGCCCTCAAGATTACCATAAGCAAACAAGACCTTAGTTTATCTGGCATCTTAATTACCTTATTACCCCACTGAGTATTGAACTCATAGGTTGCACCAGCAACTTGAATGGCTTCTTCAATAGAGCTTGTGCTATCGCTTGGACTACTTGAGCTTTCATTTAGTCCTGACAAGGCTTTCACAGCTGATTCCACAAGTTTTGTTGAATGCCCAAATGTGTTCTTCAATTCTTCAACTGATTTCACTAACAAATAAACAAAGTGCTTATTCAAACTAATGAATCAAGAGACAAGAAAAATCAAACTTAGATAGAAAAAAAAATTTAAGATACAGAAATCAAGTCTAATGAACTAGTTACCATTGAATGAGCTGAAAACTTTGGTTTCGGTCGTCTCATTTGGCGATAAACCGTATATAACTTTTCGTCGATGGAAGCACCCGGTTCCAGAGTAGAAAGGCCCTTGAATTCCTCCTATTCCCCTTCCCAAGTACTGCACAAAACATTGTACATTGCCACATTAATATTCCTAGTTTTCATAATTTCATGAATGAGATGAAACTATAGTATATAGATGAAGGTGTACTTACTTCTTGCAAGATTATCAATTGGTTTCCAAAAGGATCATCTTTGAGACCTCCATAGAACACTTGCGGGCATTGGACGTATGCGATGTCTCTCTCTTTCTCGTTATCCACCAGAAAACACATTGCGTGAAGGGCGATCTGCGGATTGTTAACGAACATGTCACAGTCGACGTTGAGCATGACCGGCGCATTTGTCATCACCCCTGAAACTCTGCCCTGTTCATCAAATGTTTGCACAGTATGAGAACATTATGTGAAGTACTAATTTACCACTCACTGTAAGTAACTCTTTTTTTTTTTTTTTTACCAAAACATTCAACGCGCCGGCCTTGAAATGATGCGGATACTTTGGATGCTTCTCTCTCGACACATAAACTAGATGTGGCACTCCATCTGCAAGGCCTTCCTTGTTCTCCCATAAGACCTACTCAATATATATACAAACATGAAGGTTTACTAAATTGCTTAGAAGATTTAGTACTAGTCGTAAACTTTGTTCCGTACCTTAATAATCGTCGGATGATTACTTTTTTTGACTTTGGAGAAAAACTCATACGTACATGAAGATGGATTTCTCTCTACTGCTTCAATATTTTGGACAAGAAGTTTGTATTCATTCTAAAAAGAGAACAAGATCAAGTCATTAGTAAGGAGAAGGAATTAATGCTATAATGAATCAATATATAAATAGTTCTTTCAATTTGTTATGCAACAAAAGTTTAGGAGTATATATATATATATATAACCTTCATATGTGTCCATTCTTGGAGGAACTCAGAAGAAGCAATGTTACTTTGAGGCTGATTTTCACTTGTAAAATATCGAAAAGGAGCTCTAACTTGAACATTATGCTTCTTACAGTAAGGAATCCAAATCTTGGCGAATTTAAGTGCTTCGGTGAGGGAGTAGAAGGTGATAGGCGAGGCGCCATCGTCGGACACATAGCAAGCAAGCTTGTTGACAGGGTAATCAATGGCCAACAAGGAGAGAACCGTATTAACGGTGATGATTGGCGGCTCTAGCACCGGGTCGGCTGTAGTAACAAACATGTCCATTGGAGGAAGTTCATCCATTCTACTCAACAAATATATATACAAGAAAGAGTGTTAATAAACTACATGTAAAATTTAAAAGCAAAGCATATGGTTTTTATATCATCTATATATGTTTTTATGTACCTATTTTGAAGGTGTTGTGGATAAGTTTTGTGCACCACAGGGCTCCATTTAGTACTCATGATGATGACCCAGAGGAAGGTGAACCAGGATTCACATAGGAATGCAAGAAACCAAGGGAGTCCATGATTATCAAGAAAGCGAAGACGGTAAACGAGTAGCGACAAGAGAAGGAAAAAGATAGTGAGGTCTGTTAATCTTTGAAGGGTGTTCTTGCGGCGAATTTCCTCGTAGAGACGAGGAGACATGGTGCTCTAGTTAGTCACACACTCACAAGTTAAGGATGATGAGACCCCCTTGAAAACTTAACTACTAGTTTTCTTTCCATTCTTGATTGGCTTGGTTTCCTTTATATACTGATACTTCATATGAGGGCTGAACCTTCTTCTGAAACAATTCAAATATTTGATAGTGATTAGAATGGTTGATTAATAATCCATGACAATAGAGCTGTACAAGTAAAAAACACAAGCTAAACAACAAATCTAAGACATATATGGTTACCATTTAATTTGTTTGGACTACTATTGCTTCATCTGTTTACTTCTCATTGAACGTGGTGTTTTGCTCATATATGATGAAAAACATAAACAAAAAGCATAAATCATTTATTCTTTACGGCATCATAATGCACTACAACATTTTTGACATTTAATAGAGGTTTTAAAACCCCAATTACATAGAGTGTTATTAAATGTCATGTGAAAATATGCTATATTTTAATTTTTAATACATGTGTTACATAGAGGTTTTTTAAAACTCATATCAATTAGGTGTTATTTAATAACACCCCCTTTAATAGGGGTTTAAAAACCTCTATTAAATATTGTACTAGGGTAGTGCTATTTGGACTCGTGAGTCCGGACTCAAAACTTTTTTTAATTTCAAATACATCATCGAGCAATTAATGAAGCAACCATAATCACTTGTAAAATTCCTTTGATACCCCTTAAATATTTACAAAAATTTTAAAAATCTCCCTATGAGTCCGGACTTATGAGTCCAAGTAGGTTTATTATACCAAAATTGTTCCAATGATGGTATTATATATGAAGCCAACATAAGTACTTCTAATCCGAATGTAACTCAAATGCCTACTTCTATTCAAATATCAAAAACGAAATAGTACTATATAGAGCAACATCTTCAATGCTATTTAGAGTCTTAATAATATGTTATATACTTCACTTAAATCGAGCTGACTGATTGGAAGCATTTGAATTTTGTTGTTGATATGCTGTTGTCTAGAAGAGTCATCTCTTACAGTAAGTAAAAAACACGTAGGACCAATAATTTGAGTAATCAAAGATTGACATGATGGGATCTTCCTAGTAAAGCCAAAATGAACATTAGAGGCCTTGTATGTGTTTGTTGTTTGTACACAATAAATTGCGTAAGGAGTGATGTCATGGAATCTGGCATATTATGCAAAATTTAAATTACTTGATAGTGAGATTAAATACATCAACCCTTATGTTAATATTTTTTGGGGTGGAAACATTTTTGTTTATATCGATCGCATATAGTTTGCGGGGCACGTCTCTGACTCTAGTTGCTTCGTACCATGCACGTGGACCTGGTCTACAAGATATTTGACAACCACCATATGTATGGCCAGACCATTAATGTAACTAATTTGGCGCAGCATTATTTGTTTGATCAAATACTCATATCTATACTTGCATGCATACTGCTCGATTGGTGCTTTTTAATTAAATTTACAAAAAAGAGAAAATAAAATAAAGATATATATATATATATATATATCATATATATAAAAACACGAATCACCAATTTTTGAGTCGTAAGCAAATTTACTTTTTTGTCCCGCTTCCACACAAATTTTTCTCGTGCGTTGTCCCTGTCCCACACAATTTTTTCTCCTGCGTCTCGTGCTTCCCCGATCTCTTCTTCCTCTTCTCTCAAGTCTCTCTCTAACGTTACTCCAGCAATAATTCTCCCTTCATTTGATTCTTGCAACACAGAATATTTATTGCAACACAGAGGTTTCTCTCTCGTCGTGCTTCCCTGATCTTTTCTTCCTCTTCTCTCACGTCTCTCTCTCACGTTACTCCAGCAATAATCCTCCCTTCATCCGATTCTTGCAACACAGAAGATTTATTGCAACACAGAGGATTTATTGATCAATTGGCACTTCACCGATTGATTCTTGCAACACGTAAGATTTATTGCAACACAGAGGATTTATTGATCAATTGGCACTTCTTATGATCGATTCGATTCTTGCTCTCCTATGTCTTGCTATGTTCATCGCTCCTATTGTATATTTCTCTACTCTTTCTCCATCAACAATTACCACAACAGCACCCATAAAGGTAAGTCAATCATCACCCTATTTTCTTTCTATGCTTCCAATTCTGCAATTGAATTCTCTCGTAATAGTAATAACAGTTTCGTCGATGCGTTTGGTTTATATTTAGTTAATGTTCGCCAACTGTTTGAGACAATGCCAAAAAGAGAATTTTTAACTATAAGATGTATAACTATTTTTTTATTGTTGGAGCAAGTTGTATTGCAAGATGTGGGCATTGAGCAATGTTACAGTGGTAGTTCGATATGTACAGGATTTGTATGAGCAGATAATCACCTAAGATTTAATCAAAAGAGAAATTCTAAGAATGAAGTTTCAAAATTGGTAAACAACATACTCGACAATAAGGTCAGCTATGTAAAAGTACTCTAACCATTTTTGTTTCGTTGTGCATACAATTTAAACCTCTTTGACAAATCTGACTTAGCTAAGAACAACCTTCCATATGCAATAAAATTTGCCATTCAATAACCTCACAAAACAAAGTTTTATTAGATCAAATACTATTCTGAAGTTAACATTAGTATTTAGGTACTTCCAGAAGTTCATCAAATATTCAATTTTATATGAAGTGAAGACTCACCTGACATATAACTTCAAGTCAAAATTGTAGTAGCTCTCATAGAGATCATGAGTAGCCATGATTAGCACAAATAAAAGTTTTGCCAATATCTTTTTCCTACTTTTTCTTGGTAACTTGGAAGCAACTTCACTAGAGAGAACATGCATTATGAAACTCCTGCAAATCTAGAAGTACCAACTAAAATACCTGGAGGATCATCAAGTAGTTATGCTATTGTTGTTGCTCAGCCTCAGGATGGACCACAAGCATTTAAGCTAAGCTACGCTGAAGATATCTCTATAATGCACAAGTATATATATTAAAGATTACTATATTAATTTTGTTTGCATTTTTCATGAACCAAGAAAATAATATAGGAGCCTCATCTTTCGTGTTTGCTTTTGGTAATGCTCCAATTTCTATTACTATTGTGCTTTGATCTCCAAGTATATTATCACAATCCTCAACTATAACTTGCGCTTTACTAATCTCATATATTCCTCCGGTCATTTTTTTATGTCATCCTACAAAAATTATTTGTTAAAAACTATAAGTTGTTTTAGAAATTTTAGAAGACTTTTGTACCTCTTCTCCCAATTTACCTATAAACATTTAATTGCACTTAAACACTTGTTCTCTTTTTGTTGGATAAAATAGAGGGTTGTGTAATTAACAATGTAATTAAAGCACGTGCAAGAATGTAATTTGAACCATAATTGATGAATTCCTTAATGTTTGTTTTGGATAAAAACGACTTGTATTATTGACAGAAGGGATTATTATTGATAACTTTTAAATGAATGTGAGTTTAACATTACTTCTATTATTTTTTTCGTTTGAATTTCTTAAATCTCAACTGTAGTCGGAGCTTTTGGTTTTTCGGATAGTTTATTTTTATTTTTTTGGTATGGATATTTTTTATGCTATCTTTTTATTGGCACACCTATGATTTGAGCTTTATTGTATCTATAGAAAAAGTATAACTCCACAATTACATTTTGTTTTGACTTGCATCTATTTCATAATTAACTCGATCTCACTAAATCCTCTCGCCTTTGCCACGATTCTCAACTTGACATTTCCTTTGCTTTGAATAATTTTAAATATTGTAATTCAGCAGTGAAAGCCCATTGCACTCATAAACATGTTTGTGTTGTAGAGATCATTTAACACAAAAAAGTTACTTTTCAAATGTTTTGTGGCTCATTATGAATTCTTGATCCCTTGCAACCATTTGTGATGGTTGTAGGATTGAATCGTTGTTGCGTTAGAATACAAGACAAATCACTAAATCATTTTTTTTTTGGGTCAAACAAGGTAAAAACTAAAATCAGTTTTTTTGAGGCGTCTAATACGCAAATTACGAATAAGAGTCCTGAATTTGATGGGCCAGGATTGTTGTGGCCGTTACTTGGGTTTGGGCCTAAATCCAACTGCTTTAATTTTGTTAGGCACGCTTTTCTAAGTATGCTTGGCTTTCTTTCTTTCCTTTTTTTTGGAAAAGAAAAATAGATTGCATTCTATGTAAGAGAACGAACTCAAATTTTAGGGATTCCCATTAATGGGGGTGAAGTTTGAGATTAATATTTGTGATTAATAAGTTTGAGATTAATTTTTGTGATATAATTGAGATTAGGAATTGCATTTTCCCCTTTTTTTGATGAATTTAGTTTGGATTTTTGTGCATTGACTTGGATTTGTTGTTAATCTTGATGTTAGGTTGTTGTTGTTTTGATGTTAGAATCTAAATTTCTCCGGTTCTAATGTTGATTTCGTGCTCGATTCATGGATCTGATGCGTTTTCGCCTTTTTTTATTAATTTTGTTTGAATTTTTATGCATTGACTTGGATTTGTAGTTAATCTCAATGTTATTAATGTTGGATTTGTGATTAACAAGTTCGAGATTGATATTTTTGATTAATATTTGTGATTAACAAGTTTGTGATTAATAGATGTGGTTCACATTTGAAATATATAAATGTTTGAATAATTGGATTAAATGAACCCCCGTGTGATTATTATTTTGGATCCAATTGTGGCCTTAGATGAATTGTAGATAATGAGCATTATGTTAGAGTTGTAATCTAAAATAGTTATATGTTTGTGTTTAAAAGACACAAGAACTTCATTGCTTACTTTCCATCTCCTTTTGAATATTAAATTAACATTATTTCTTTTTTTAATTAGTACTCTAATGTTTGTTTCATTGGATTGTAGTTTAACAAACTCATATAAAAACTCATTAAGTATAACCATTTTACCTTGCATTAGCGAGTTACCATGGTTAGAAACTTAAGAGTTATCAACAATAACTTTGTAAGGAAAGCAAAAAATACTAATCGTAGGGAGGTGGATAGTTTGAAACGTAAATTTGTAACGGAGGAAGAAAAAGAAATGAAGCGAGCTCGCCAAAGACAACTAAGGAGTGAAAAGAAAGAGTTGAATGATCGAGGTATGAATTCGAAACTTCACAAAATATTCTATGAAATATTGAGTATGGTAAATGCTATAAACCAAAATGAATAAATTTAATTAATAATTTAGAAATTACGTTACCTTTCTTTTTTATTTTTTATTTATAGGTCCCCGGAATGCAAAACCACGTTATGTCGCTATGGGTTTTGAGCACGTTGCAAGTTCAGCAGATGTGTTACCATTAGTAAACTCTTGTCGAAATTGCAGTGCAAAGAAGTTTTTTCATGAATCTAATAGTTTCTGTTGTTCAAACGGTCAAGTAACCCTCGTTCCTAATGTTGTTCCTGAAGAAATGTTCGACTTATTTACTTCAATCAATGAAGAGACACGTGAGTTTTTGATGTACATCCATACGTATAACACCAATTTCGGTTTTACTTCTTTTGGTGTAAAGTGCGAGAGAGAGTATGCCAAAAGTAATATGGGTGTATATACATTTAGAGTGCAGGGCCAAATTCATCATTTTATAAATAATTTACTTCCTGACAAGGAACATCCTTCTTATTTGCAATTGTACTTTTATGATACTGATCATGAAGTGCAAAACCGAATGCATTGTTCTGATAGGATGAAAGAGACAATTTTGGCAAGGTTAATTAGTATTCTTGCGAAAAATCCATATGCAAGTTTTTTTCGCACTTTACAAAATAAGGAAAATTTAGAAGATCATGTTGTTCGATTAGTGTCAAGTGTTAGTCATGATCAGAGAGTATTTAATATGCCCACAACTTCTCAAGTTGCTGCTATTTGGATAGACGATAATACATGTGCTCAGCCAACTAAAAGGGATATCCTCGTCTATAGTCAATCCGGAAGTAGCCATATAATCAATTACTACTACGGTTGTTATGATCCTTTACAATACCCTTTATTATTCCCGTATGGAGACGTAGGTTGGCACGATGGAATTCAGAGAAAATTTACCACTGAATCACATGGAAATTACAACACGAAGGCCATTCTTGATCCTCATTTAGTCGACTCTAATGAAGAGTTACTTGATAATGAAAATGAAGGTAAATGTTTTCATTTCCTACATTCGTTAAATAATTTACTTTTTTTATATTTGTTATTTTTATATTGAACTTAAATATTTTGTTCTATTTTCACAGTATATTCTAGAGGGAAGAGGAATTGTGTATCTTGCCGCGAGTATTATTGTTATAAACTTCAGATTAGGGATGTAAGGAATTCTATTCTATTACATTCTGGAAGACTTTGCAGCAATACGTCGTTGACATGTATGTCAAGTTAGAGACATCTAGATTAGATTTTATTCGTCATAGACAAGATGAGATGCGTTCAGAGTTGTACCAATGGATTATGGATTCTATTAATATGGGTGAAAGCATTGGTTCAAACATTGGACGTATGATTGTTTTTCCAACATCTTTTATAGGTGGGCCAAGAGACATGCGTAAAAGGTACATGAATGCTATGGCATTGGTTCAACGTTTTGGCAAACCTGACATATTCCTCACTGGCACTTGCAATCCTTATTGGCCAGAAATACAACAAGAGCTTCGATTTAATGATGACGCACAAAATAGACCTGATCTTGTTGCTCGTGTTTTTAAATCAAAGTTGGAGTGCTTGAAAAATGAAATAATGAAAAACAGGTTTTTGGTCCAGTTGCAGCATATGTTTATGTCGTTGAATTTAAAAAACGAGGTCTTCCCCATGCACATTTTCTTATTGTTTTACAACCAACGGCAAAATTAATAGAACCTGCAAATTTTGATTCGTTCGTATGTGCGGAGCTTCCCGACAATTCAGTTCACCCCCACTTGTATATCGCTGTTGTGAAACATATGATGCATGGTCCATGCGGTACTTTGAACCCAAATAATGTGTGCATGGATTTAGATGGTAAATGCAAGAATAACTTTCCAAAGCCCTTTCGTGATTGTACTTCGCATGGCAAAGGATCGTATCCAAAATATCGGAGACGTAATGATGGAAATACCGTACGTGTTAGGAAACGCAATTTGGACAATCGTTGGGTGGTTCCATACAATCCTTACTTACTTGCTAAATTTGATTGTCATCTAAATGTTGAGGTTTGTTCTACTATCAAGGCAGTTAAATACATGTACAAGTACATATATAAAGGTCATGATCACATTGCGATTCGATGCACAGACAATAATGACAATGCCGACATTGATGAGATCAATATATTCCAATCATCACGTCGGGTAGGAGCACCAGAGGCAATGTGACGCATATATGGTTTTCCTTTGAATGAAATATATCCACCAGTCATCACGCTGCAACTACATTTGGAGGGAAAGCAATTGGTTAAGTTTAATAAGAACGACGTGTTGCAAAACTTGGTTTATAATGGATTGTCATCCCGTTCCATGCTGACGGAATACTTTAACATGAACCAGAATGATAATTTAGCTTGTACCATCTTATATAGGGAATTTCCTGAGTATTTTGTGTGGAATCAACAAGTAAGAAGATGGACACGAAGGCAAAAGCGTCAAGTTATTGGCAGAGTTGTTGCGGCAAATCCAATGGAAGGTGAAAGATATTACCTTCATTTGCTATTAAATCATATTAAAGGTTGCACATCTTTCCTGGAACTCAAAGTTGTCAATGGTGTTCATGCATCCTCATATAAAAAAGCAGCTATTTTGCACATGTTACTTGATGCTGACAACAGTTTAGATTTGTGCTTGGAAGAAGCATCGGCATATCAGATGTCGTTTACTTTACGTCGATTGTTTGCTACAATATTGTTACACTGTGATCCTAAGAACCCTCGTCATTTATGGGAGAAATTCGGAAGTGAATTATGTCTAGATTTTGAACGTCTGCAGCTATCCGTAATTGAAACAAACTTAAGAGCTGCAGCATATTAACACATTTCTAGAATCAAATGGAAAGAATATTACTGATTTCTCTTTAGTCGATTACCCAATTACTTTTGATGATGCTTAACAATGCAATAGAGAAATAGATGAAGAGTTGAGCTTGACTGTTGATATTAATGATTTAGAAGCCACATCGAAGTTGAATCTTGCCCAAAAAAATGCATATGATTCTATCCTTGATAAAGTGTTAAAAAATGTACCAGCTTTATTTTTTATAGATGGTCCAAGTGGTACAGGGAAAACCTTTTTATATAGAGCAATATTGGCAAAGGTTGGATCTGGAGGAATGATTGCATTGGCAACTGCATCATCAGGTGTTGCGGCTTCATTGTTACCTGGAGGTCGAACGGCGCATTCGAGGTTCAAATTGCCGATAAATCTTAATGGCATCGGGGATTTGGCAAAGTTATTATTGAAAACACATTTGGTCATTTGGGATGAAGCACCGATGTCAAATAAACAACATATTGAAGCATTGGATTCGATGTTTAGGGATGTAACCGATAAAGACATTCCATTTGGCGGAAAAGTGATAGTTTTTGGTGGTGACTTTAGACAAGTACTTCCTGTAGTTCCTAAAGGTAATAAACAAGATGTAATGAAGTCGACGCTGGCAACATCATATATTTGGCCTTTGTTGGAAAAAATCAAGTTAGACGAAAATATGAGAGCAAGACTTGATCCAAAGTTTTCAAAGTTTATACTTCGAGTTGGTAATGGTACAGAAGATGAACTTCCGAGAAATATGATTTCTATACCTTCCAATATCACCTTACCATATGTTGATGAACAAAATTCTTTGGAAAAATCAATTACAGCAGTGTACCCAAATTTGAATAAGTATACTGCGGAAATAGATGCAATGTCAAGTCGTGCTATATTAACAACAAAGAATGAATTTGTAGATGAAGTTAATTCTCTACTTATTCAACGATTTCCTGGTGAAGTTGTTAGGTACTACAGCTTTGATGAAATTCTTAATGAAAACACGAGTTTGGTAAATCTCGAATTCTTGAATAGTTTATCCTTGAGTGGTTTTCCTCCACATGATTTGATGTTAAAGAAGGATTGTCCAGTTATTCTCCTGCGCAACATTAATCCATCTGAGGGATTATGTAATGGAACACGATTAATTTGCCGAAGATTTGAGAAAAACATCATTGATGCAGAGATAGCTACATGTCATTACAAAGGGAAAAGAGTTTTTCTGCCTAGAATACCTTTCATTCCAAATGAAGAAGATAAAATGCCATTCAAATTTAAAAGGAGACAATTCCCTATTCGATTGTGTTTTGCAATGACTATTAATAAGGCTCAAGGGCAAACATTAAACTTCGTTGGGGTTTATTTGAGAGAACTAGTTTTTTCTCACGGTCAACTTTATGTTGCGTTTTCATGTGCTACCACTGCGACTTCCATCAAAGTTCTTATTAAACCTTCTAATTACAATAATCAACCAAACACGACAAAGAACATTGTTTACAAAGAGTCGTTGTCACTCGTGGATGCTTCTATTGCAGAATCACTTTAATTGAAATGTAAGTTTTCAACCATTTTATAATTAATATGTTTTATATGTTTCTTATTCTTTTAATAATTTCCTTTAAAAAATTTAATCTTTTAAATATAACAGGGACAAACTGATAAAGAAGCTGGAGAATTATTTCATGTTGGTTGTGTTTGTTTTTATTGGTAAATTGCATTTCATTCTCAAGGCCAAAGGAAGGAGATGACAAATGTTGTGATCTTAAATTCGGCGAACAATAAGGTGAACTCCAAACCTCAACTCTGAGTTATTTAATTTCATTCTTGGTCAACAACTCACTGGACTCTCATTGAAGTGTATAAATATGTTTGATGTTTCTCCCAACTCTGTATCTCTCAAAGCTTTATCTATTCTCCATCACAATCAACTTTTGGGTTTTTTCCTTGATTAATACATTCAGGAGTAAAAATTATCAACCCAACACACCAACCAAACTATTTACAAAACTAACACACTTTTATCCACGTCAGCGCCACATCACGCGTGAGTGGTATGGTCACTGGAAAACGTGACTTTATATCACGCGTGAGTGGTATGGTCATTGGAAAACGTGACTTAAAGTCACGTTTTCCAGCGGATGGAAGTCGTGACTGCAAGTCGCGACTTCCTTGTGAATTTTTTTATAGCAGTGAACACATACCTCAAATAGTTGATCTTTGCCCACTCTCCCAAATGACTATCACAATCCGAAGGTCCCTCACACCATAAAGATTTTAGTAAGTTTGCTCAATAATATGAAATAATTCTCTCTCACTTACAGTTATTAATAATAAGGTAGATTTGTTAAAATATATAGTGAATGTGAATCTTCTTGTTTGTTTTAATAACCACCTATATATGAAAGTTTTAATGTCATTTTCAGGCAATTGTTCTTCACATGTATATGAATCTAGTAGATGAAAATTTTTAGCATAGAAAAGCAAAAGATTTTGAATTTTTTTTGCATTACCGTACCACATAAATCATGCATATCTTAAAGGTAGGGCGATATCCCTTATGGCCTGTTTGGTTCAAATATTAGTTAATCCTAACACATGAGATTAATTAGTGATGAGACTAACACATGGGTTTAAAAAGTTTAGTCTCATTTGTGTATCTTGTTTGGTTGGGAGTTTTAAGGTTGGATTAAATGAGGTTGTATATGTACATTTACCAAAATACCCTTAGATAAATAACACCAAAAATCCCCCATTTCACACATTTCTTCATTCCAATGGTCTTCATCTCTCTCGATCTCTCACGTTCTCTCTCGATCAACCTCTCACACTCTTATCCCTTTCGGTCGTCTCTTTTTCTCATCTCTCTGTTATAGTCTCTCTCTCTCTCTAACCTGGACGGTAACGAATGAGAAGAACCGAGGCTGTTGACATCGAAAGATCAAAGTGAGGTTTTGGGATTGTTTTGCAGTTGTTGTTGTTGTTGTTATTATTGATTAACGAAAGAAATAGAGGATTTTAATTGAAAAGAAAAAAAAAAAAAAACAGCAGCAACAGAGTTGTTGTTGCCATTAATGCGAGAGGAAGAATGAGAAGAGAAAACGAGAGAGAAAAGGGAGGTGAGCGTGAGGAAGAAGAAAAACAAAATGAAGGGAGGCGAGGTAGGGGCAAGGAAGAAGATGAAGAGAGAAGAGATCAGGGCATTGTGATTTGGTGGTGTGTTAATGTGAGGGGTAAAGTGGTAATCTCCTCTTTCACTTACAATGGATTAGCTAATCCCACCAAAAATGGTGGTATTGTTTAATCCACTCTCATGCCTCTTAACTAATCCGCTGGCCTAGTTAATCCTCCAACCAAACAACGGATTAACTAGTCCAGTGTAGCTAATCTGGGCTAATCCCACGAACCAAACAGGCCATTAGTGCTGTCTTTTCATATAATCTAAAAATTTACAGCGAATTTTTTTTATAGCAGTTGAAGCAATGTATACCTGAAAAAATTAGTTAAAACCCATAAAAAATAAAGAACTTGAAAGTTGAATTTTTTTTATAGCAGTTGAAGCAATGTATACCAAACAGGTGATCAACTACAAAGCAAAAATGAATAAGGAGAAAATGACTTATAACAGTATAGAAAAATAGTGTTCCCCCTAGAAGTTGCAGGATGTATGCTCTCGCATAGCGTTGCACTTCCACATCATCAGCATTGTCTGGGAGGTTTGGAAACCACCTTGAAAGTTGGCGAATTTGAATCCGCCCTCCGATCGTTATTTTCGGGAAAGGGAATCCGAGTTGTGTCAAGCACAATGCATCGTAATCTTGGTCGACGCGGCCAGTAATTGGTAATCCATCGACCGACAACCCCAAGATGATTTGTACATCTTGGAGGGTTATAGTCATCTCGCCGACGGGGAAATGGAACGTGTGAGTTTCTGGCCTCCACCTCTCTACAAGGGCAGTTATGAGATGCCAATCAATTGAAATGAAGCCTACTCGCGCAGTCCCGTAAAATCCAACTTCCTGAAGATGTCCAACTATGCGTGGATCCAGTTGGACCAACCGGTGAAGTGCAGCTGAATTACGCCTGATAGTCAATATACCAAGCTCCTATGAAGATATGAGATTTAAGTGAAATTAGTTAAAATGTAGCTATGCAGCTTAAAAAGTAGAGAAACATGCGAAAAGAAGTACTACCGGTCCATTCCATACGCGGGTAGATCTATGGATAGCTTGCATAGTCAAAACCGAGTCATCTATAGGGCCAGGATCCATATCGCGCTTAAACCAAAAATCATTACCGATGTTGTCATTAATTCCATTGTGCAAATGATATAAGAAGTAGAAATAGTTCATGTACTAACTATAAAGAGATGGATTAATACAATTTAGGTAGCACATCTATGTCTCAACTAACAAATAATACAAATAAGCAAAGTGATCAAATACAAGGAAAATATAGGTCCATGCAAGACATAAGACTTGAAAGAGTCTTTCACTATGAAGCATTAGACGGTTGTCCTTGCTGACGATGACTGCAAGTGCGTCTATTGTGTCCATCCTGCTTACACTTACTACATCTCAGCGTTGTTGGGGTTTCTCTCCATTCCTTCTCTCGCTGCATATGTCGTGGTTGTTTCTGATAAATAAATATGACCTTAATAGAATTGCTTAGGCACCCTAATAGAATTGGTGTAGTGGTATAGTTATATATATATATATATATATATATATATATGGTAACTAAAAAGCCTAGTAATGAAATTAAGTACCTTATTCTGCAACAAAGAAACTATTATATGCATATAACTATTATATATTATAAACAACTTCCCTAGCTAGCTTAGAATATAACAGCCCCTAAAGCAACCTTAGATAGTTACCACCACCAATGTCTCATCTCTTAAGCGCACACCTAATGTTCTTCCAAATTTTTCTACTAAAGTATTGACATGTATATGGGATTTTTTGCTTAATTAATACCATACCCCCCTACACCCCAAATCAAACAATTTATACTCCCCCCTTGGGTTCCCCACATGTTTTACATCTCAATATGTCAATGACATATATCGACACTAATTAATGTATACATTGTACTATATTAAAATCAAACATTCTATCTATTTAATTAAAAAAATTGCGCTTATTGGCGCCCACAAGGTGTATAGAATTAACATCAAGTAATTGGAAAAAAAAACTAAAATTCCCTGATATAACTCACATCAACTAATTGGCAAAAAAATATATATAAACCGGATATAAACAAAAAAACAGCCCCGGATCCAAAAAAAAAAACAAACAAAAACAGCCCCGGAGACAAAAATAGTAACAACAAATTTAACATACAACATAACATGAACCACATGAAGCATAAACACACAAAATCTCCAAAAAACTGATCTTACGGCGTTGTTGAGTTCGGGTGGGTTGCGGTTCGGATTTGAAGTTGACGATGGAGATAAGCTATGCACCAATGGAGCCAATCTAGTGGAGTTGAGGGAATGAAAAGTGGAGCTGCCGGAGTTGAAGGAAGGGATCGTTGGGGGAGTTGAAGGAAGAAGGAGGCAAGTGAGAAAAACCAGATCTCAGATCTAGTTGCTGTTTTGTTTAAGTGAAGTCGTGACCAGTGAAGTCGTGACCTCGGGTCACGATTTCACTTTAATGGAAATCGTGACCCGAGCTCACAATTTCCTTATTTCCCACCAGTAAGGAAATCGTGAGCTCGGGTCACGATTTCCATTAAAGTGAAATCGTGACCCGAGGTCACGATTTCCATTAAAGTGAAATCGTGACCCGAGGTCACGACTTCTCTTTGACGGGAAAAAAAAATTGACTTGGCGCGTGATTGGGCGCTGGCGTGGCTACAAGTGTGTTAGTTTTGTAAATAGTTTGGTGGGTGTGTTTGGTTGATAATTTTTACTCCCAAATGTACTAATCAAGGAAAAAACTCCATCAACTTTTCTTACTGTTCTATCTCATTCAAATTGGTCGATCTCCATTACAAGTAACTTCATGAGTTTTAGTTCTTTAATTTATAAAAATCATTTAAGGTTTCTGATTCTGGTGCATTTTCTGAATTTAGCAGTTCGCGAAGGAAGTGTGAACCCCTTCTTTTCTATGTTTTTTTTTCATTTAAATTTTAGGGTTTTGTTTAGGGTGTGTCTTATTGGGATCCTCAAATTCATTTCAATTTTCTTGATCATAATTTAACATTGATTGATTAAACCAAAACGAGAATGCTTCATATAGGACTGGCCTTCGATAACTAGAGCATGTGGAATAGTTAAAGTTGTATAATGCTTAATTCGAGAATGCTTAATTTTGGACTTTTGATTTTTGATTTACTGTATTAGTTCATTCGTCCAATGTTTATGTATACCGAGGAAAAAACAACAAATTGTAGCTGTGATGGAGTCGTTTAAAATGAAAAATATGATTGATGCTTAAATATATCTAATAGTGAATAATTCCCAATTTTACCTTTAAAATATATATTTCAAATAAAAAAGGTAGAAAATTTATGATTCGGAGACTTTTTTATTGTCTCATAAATAACCTTAGAAAATTTCAAATGTGCGACATCTATTGAAGTTTTCCAGGTTATTGAATTCTTAAGAAGTAACTGATTTTGGCATTCCTTGTGCGTTTAGGCTATAACTGGGGACTCAATAGTCCTGAAATTTGAGAAGGCAAGATCTGCTCTCGAGGAAAGTCTGAAGCGCGTTGAAGATATTGTTCAACAAGCTATTAGTTGTCAGGTATTGACCTACACACATTTGAACAGTTACCGTAGTAGCATTGGAGTTTTTCTTAATTTCTTTTGTTATGCTTATTACTTGATGAGGTATGCGCTCGTTTGCACATTTATCTAGAATTTCTTGTGCATCACTATGAAATTGGATTTTTATTGAACCACGGATCATCCATTTCCTCAACTTATGAATTATGTAGCAGGATATATGTAAGTCTGCATTTATTTTGACAATTTCTTAGTAGAGTTTGTGAATTTCTTCACTTAAACATATCCTGCTTGGGAAGTGGTTAAAGAAGTGTACTGGAGTAGCTTCTTATGATCTTGAAATTTGAATGCTCGACCTTAGTCGAATTGGAAACTTTCAGAATTTGCCTCTTTCCTTTATGATCCAATACATAATTTATTATCCATTGAGGTTGCTGATTTTCTTTTATGTTTTCTCATCTTTCACAGGTTTTAGTAATTGTAAATGAACTTCAGAGAACCATTTTTACTCTTGATCCTTTGGAGAATCAAGTTGGTGATGATGTGATTGCATTACTCCAACAAGATAGAAATTTTAACGACGGTGGCGACAACAGTGAGCTTTAAATTTTTCATCAAGCTGCTTCAAGGCTTGGCATAACTTCCTCTAGAGCAGATCTCACCGAAAGAAGATCTCTCAAGAAGCTGGTTGAAAGAGCGTTCATTGACGAAGATAAAATAAAAGAATCCATTGTTGCTTATCTCTTACATCTGATGAGAAAATATTCAAAATTATTTAGATGCGAGTTATGAGATGACAATGATTCACAGGGATCTGCTCCTTGTTCTCTTACTGTCCTGAGCTCTTTCGAGGAAGGAAGCAGACCTGGATCTAACGACAAGGCCATTGAACGTCAACTTTCGAAAGTGAGCTCTTTCAATTTTAGGCCTAGCTGTAGGAGATCATGGCAGATACCAGTTCCACCAGACGAACTAAAGTGCCCGATATCATTGCAGCTCATGTACGATCCTGTCATTATCTCATTTGCCACCAGTATCTGAAGAGCCTTGTCGAGCAATCAAAATATGATCCTTTTAGCTCTCGATCACAGGTAAGAGTTTCTCTATTTTGCTCTAAATGTAGATTGTGGATATGTTGTTGAGTTTCTTGTTAACCATTCCTTATTTTCACTCCACCGACTAAGCCTGTGGCCGACTTTCCTTTTTGATAATTTGGACTGAATGTTTTTGTTTATATTACTGTTTGCTATGATCGAGGTTAACATCAGATTTTTATAGGGGGAATGAACTTCAAATTTATTGGATTGCGTATAAAGTTGGCATAAATGTCACAGGGTGGTTAAATACTTATGAGCCACATATTCCTGGCATGTCGTGCCATTGCCAATTTCTGTTAGACTTACATAATGACCAGTCTCTGCATATCTGATCAAAAATAATTACAGATTCAGAAGTTGGAGTGTGAAATTCAGGAGAAAAAGGAGGCAAATGATTGTTTTAGAGTAACGTATCGTTGAAAATGGCAAGGCCTCAGTAGCCAATACATCCTTGGTTGACATGCAGAAGGTATGTTTCTTCTTCACATCCTTCACTTCTGTTTATCTTTTTGTTTTAGAAAACTGATTATTCCAGTGATCTTTTTCATGCATGATAGACAATTATGAGAGTGGAAGCTCAGTGTAATGAGAAGGATTTTGAGCTAGAGGTGATCTTTAATCCTTTAACATTGTACGAGTCTCAAATGGTTTATTGACAATTGAAAATTAGAAGCATAAGATCTGAAAAATGCATTGAGTTAAAGTCCTAATCTTAATCGCCTTACTATATATTTTTTATTGACCTTATGGTTAAATTATATGACTCGATTGATGCAGATAAAATCAGCAGATAATCGGATTCTAGAGGAACAATTGAAGAATAAGGTTGTGCCTTACTTCCTGGATTATCTCAACTAATATGATTTATATACGAAGGACTATTCCATAATTTATATTTTAGAGTTCTATACTATTGTATGTCTGGGGTCCTATTTATCTGAGAGATGTTGTTTGCCAATATTTTACTAGAAATAGATTAGGTTTCTTCAGCATTTTCCTTTTTTTCTTTTGGTTTGCAGCATTCAGAAAACAAAGAGTTGGAGGAAAAAGTATTACTCTAAAGCAAAGCAATTGATCTCTTGCAATGGGTGAAAGATCTACGAAATGTTCCAGTCAATGTATTGCTGGAGACTACCTTAATGAGTTAAACATGAGAATACAATCTCAGGTGATTTGATAATTTTCTGTTCTATGTTTGAATATATTTGTGCTTGATGTCCAGTGCAATCAGATCTAATAGTAATCCCTTTTGCATGGGTTTGACTTGTAGTAATGACTTAATATCATGATGAACAATCAACTAGCAAAGGGAAAAAGTAATGCATGTTAGATAAAATTGAACTTCAAGTGTTATGGAAATCGAATTGTGTTAAACATGATTGAGTTCCATGAAGATTTGATATACTGTTGATACCTTTAACATTCATCTCAGATTAAATATGTGTTGCTTCCGTTCTTGTACCGATTTAACCGACTTTTGGGTCGTTTCATATTGCTTTATTGCACATGCTAACAGGAAATTGAGATTGAGAAGCTAAGGCTGGAACACATTAAGCTCGTAGAAGAGAACGACGGGTTGCATTTAGAAAAGCAGAAGTTGGCAGAAGAAGCTTCTTATGCTAAGGTATTATTCTGCCATAATTTGCAAAATCTCAAGAATACCAGCTTGCGCCTCTTGTGGTCACTTTTATGATATGCCTATGAGCCACACTTTAAGTGTTTTACATTATTTCAGATGGATCGCAAAAGGGTTGCCTCATCATTTAAATCAAATGTCAAATAAATGGATCTAGATTTAATAAACTCATAGCTAAGTCTCAATTGTTATCCACCATCCTTCTTTAACCAAGGGAAGCACTACTGTTCCATTACGTGTAATGTTGCTTTTCTCTTTTATAGCTTTATAAACTCTTTTATTGTCATATATTCATTTCGGTAATGATCTCTTATGTTTTCACTTCCATTATTTTTGTTTTATCCATGTTGATGATTTATCTTTTTTTTTAATTATTTTCCCCTTGTTCTGTTTTTGGAAAAGATCATGTACTCCGATCTTTCTCCGCATGGACCCTTGAAATTGTACAAGTTCATTGCAATGCTGACTGTTGTGATAAAATGTCGAATGAAGAATTCATTCCAAATGAAGAAGATAAAATGCCATTCAAATTCAATTATCTTTGTCTATAAATTATGAAATATTATTAGCTTTTAATAATGGATTTAGCTTTGTCTATAAATTATCTTTGTCTATAATTTATCTTTGTCTATAAATTAAAATTCAATTTTGAATTTTCATTTCTCCTTAACTGTAATGCATGGATTTAACTTTTATTTGTCTATAAAATATGAAGTATTATTAGCTTTTAAATTATGTGAGAATCTTCCTTAACTAATACTTTATTCCTTTTCCCTTGCCAAAGAAAAATATGAGTGTTCAAGGACAAGGCTAATGTCTTTGGTTCTCAAAGATCTAATATGTTACAAAGCTTTTTAGCTCTTGCTTAAGAAATCTTATAGAAATTTGTCTCTTTGGTATTTACAAATATTAGGCCTTTCTCTTCTTCTTTTTTGATATTTATGGTGGATATTATGTTCCTTTTTAGTTGATTACTCTTGCAGTCAAACTTAACTTCCTATCTAAAGAAAAAACAAGTACAAACTGCATTTGATGAACAAAGCAGGATAACCTCACACGAGCATTTCATATTGAGCTACGTGCCTGAAGAAAATATTTGTTTTTAATAGCACATATTTGTTTATCGATTCTCCTGAAGTTGACCGTCTAACAACTCTAAACTATCCTCAGAGAGTTCCCCTGTATTCTACTCTTTGTGCTTCTTCTACAATCATTATTTCTTGCATTTAAGATGGCATTTGACCATAATGTGACCAAACTAAGATTTTCCTTCTTTCCAATGGTTTCCCACTGTAGGCTTTTATGTAAATATATTTGAAGAAGCAACTTTTTCTCTAACTATGAAGGCACGGGTAGGTGTGTACTTGTGATAGAATGTAATTATTCTTGTTCTGGTTTTGAAGAAAACTGCAGTGATATCTAACTTGCTGAACTCCTGGTGGTTAGTCCGCTTTTAATAATGGTTTTTAGGAACTTCACTAGAACCATAATGTTGATCAATTATCTAAATAATCCAATGAAATCCTGCAGTTCTATTCATCTGCCTTTTTTTCTTTATAACGAGTTTAGTAATTGCACTACTGGCATACGTTTCTGCATATTTTGATAAAGTTGGCTTGTCATATCTAATATTTAACATAAAAAACCTTGGAGTCTAGAAGGTGATGTCAAATCATCTTGATAGGGTTGAAGGAATTATACCATCAAATTCTTTTAATTTTTATAATATCGAGTTTTCTAACTAGGGCATTTGTAGGCCATCTTTGGAGTGAAATAAAATGGTTACAGGGAAATTTATTAATGATGCTATTGTTTGGTTATTTTGTTATGAATCTTATGATACAATTTGGACCTGTTTTTGAGCAACTGATGTTATTTTGCCAACTGAATTTGCTACTTAATGAGTAAAAATCTTTTTTAACTAATTATATTAAGAAAACAAAATTTAGTATGCAACCGTATGAAATTGTTCGGCGCATTTTCAATAGTTCTCATTTCAATGTTGTTTATAGCAGATAGATGCAAATGTTCAAAGAGAGATAATCAACCACAAGTCATTAAGGCATCCCAATATAGTCAAATTCAAGGAGGTATGCTTTATCATTAGTTTGCTTAAGAGTATCTCACCCAAAATAAAAGCTAAATTTGGCTTTTTTTCGTGTTTACATTTTATTGAAAGTAATATTAACTCCAACCCATCTTGCAATAGTATTGGAATATGCATCTGGTGGGGAGCTTTTTGAGCGCATATGAAAAGCAGGCCGCTTTAGTGAAGATGAGGTCGTTGATCAAATTCTTTACTTTTTTTTTTCATTTTCTTTCGTGATCTTTACATTTATTTTTATGTAGCTCTGGTGTTTGTTTTATTACAGGCCCGTTTCTTTTTCCAACAACTCATATCAAGAGTTAGCTATTGTCATATAATGGTGTGCAAGAAATTTCTCTGCTTTCATTAACTATCTTTATTTATAGCAACTTACCATGGAGATTACATTGTCTTATTTTGGTGGTATTCTTCATGAAGCAAGTATGTCACCGTGATCTAAAGTTGGAGAAGACGTTGTTGGATGGAAGTGCTGCTCCACGTTTGAAGATATGCGATTTTGGTTACTCAAAGGTGCTGCTCAAGTTTCCATCTCCTTTGTCCTCAATGTGTTAGTTTTCAGGTGCTACTTTTAAGACCCTACCAGAAAATAGGTATTGCTCAAACTGAGCGCCAAGCAGAAAGTAGATGAAAAGTGTTCAATAATTTGGAGGACCAGGAGAACATGTATAATAGTTCAACAGAGATGCAATTTACAACTTTATAAATCAATGGTTTGGTTTGATGTGAAGAAAGTGAGCCCCCATTGTAAAATCACAAGCATTGGTTCCTTATTGCTGAGTTTGTGAATGAGGAAACAGTGCAATTGTACATAGCTTATATTTCAAATAATAGTCTCAATTTTGTTTACTGCAATGGTTCTTCATTTTGTAATTCATGCAGGGTTTTTTTTCCTTCTCTCTATTCATGATAGATTATCACTTAATCTGATATTTATATCTTGTAGCGTGGACCTTTAAGATTCTCTTATGAGGTAGATTGCAAGATCTTCTTCTGCTCCTATAATCATGGCATTGCTAGGAAAGCTTCAGTAATGTTCTCTACACTCACTTGACTTCGAGTTTTGAATGGCTTCGCATTCAAATTGAAAACAAATCGAACAACACACTCATAAGGAACTCTCGAATCAAACTTCTACCAATTCAACTATTACTGTAACAACCCTTGCATCGAAACCTTCAATCTTAGCATAGTATCCGACTTAAAAACAACACATATACCAATTTTTAGTTTATTAGTAAATTGCCTTAAACAAGATCTTAAACCCATACTGTTAAATCCCAGTCACAAAACACAACTGATTAAAACCGCACAATTATCCTCGGTCACAATTAAACCCACACTCTGTTAAATCCCAGTCACAAGATCTTAGTTTATTACTGTCTCACACAATCGCTAGTTGTTCTCTCTATCTACCGGTTTAGAGTAAGAAACTGTAGAGAGAGAGAGAGACAAATAAGCATTTAAATTGCAGAAACAACATCACAGACAGTTAGAGCGAGAGAGAGACGAAATCGCATTGACAGAGAAGAATCGATTCTTCGCATCTCTCGCTGTGTGTTAATCCGTGATTATCTGCGTTAGTTTGTATGTCTGGATTGTTGCGAATCGTGGTTGAATGCCGTAGCATCATAATTGGATAACAACTACAACACACTCATTCGGAGATTTTGACTCTGTGTTCTCCCAATTCGACTCGTATCACTCTTCCACAACAATTCCAACTACTCTAATCTCTCTATAAATATGAGATCACTTTTTTATTTTATCTCTATCAAGGCACTCTTAATTTTAAATTACAATCACGTTCTCCTACTGCTTTCTCTCATCAAAATTATTTGATCTCCATTGCAGGTAATGTAAGAGATTCAATTATATGTTCAGAATCAGTTGTATTGTTTAATTTCTTAAACTTGTTTATGGTTTCTGATTCTTACATGTTATGTTTTCATAAATTTCCTTTTATTGTTACTTTAATTGGTAAAATTATTTTAATGTTGTGTTATTTCATTAGGTGATTTTGGTACTGTTAGTTGCAAATTGGTTTGATTCTTTTAGACCTCCCCATTAGACCAATCGATTAAAAGTTTGTGTTAGTGTATAATGTATATAATTATATAATTTCAATCTCGATTTTTAATACGTTTTACCTTGAAAAATAATTGTATTAGTGATCAATATCCATATTCGTTAATTGACCTTTCCAATCACCTAGCTTATTCATATCCACATTCTACAATTTATATCAGCCAAGTGTTTGATGAAATTTCTTAATGAGTTTAGTGAGAGAGTTGGTTTGAGCAATGCACGCCTATGATTTCATCAATGAAATTGTGTTTTTGCATAGCATGCATTCTAATACAAGTGATGCGACGATCATGCCAAACAAAATTTCCTAATTAAAATTCTGGCTTCTGTCAATGCCACCACTCACACATTTTCACTGCTCACCTTGTTTGGTGGTGTTGCTCTTCTTCTTCACCTTCTTTGGTGGCTTTTGTTCCTTAGAAGCTAAGTAGCAAAAAAGTTTGATTACTTGCAGTGTTGAGAGATGCATTGAGTTTAAAATCCATTCTTACAAGTGTTTGCTTTTGAAATTTCACCGTCACTTTTATAGTCTTTGATTGAATGGTTGGTTTTGACTGAAGAAGCTTATTCTAATATCTAATGACAATGGGTGTTGCTTCTAAGAAAATCATTTGTGTATCTTTATCTTAAACACGTATCCATGCACTTGATATTCTTTCTGATCTTCCAAACGCATTTGAAAGGGAATGACTATTAAATGTTACCATTATCTTAAACATTAGCATTCTGAAAACATGGAGTTATCGAAGGTTTGCTGTTGATTTAGTTGGCATTGACAGTTGAACTGAGACTAGAATTGCATGGTAAGAAAAACGTGACTTGAATCATTAATGAAAGCTTTGTTATTACTTTTGTTGATAGATAAATGGATGAATTGAGGTCAATGTAAATGGTATCTACTGTAGTTTTTTTTCAGATCCTCCAAACTTCTCTTTGCATTTATAACTTACGACATGAAAATATGATAAAATACCTTATATTTTTATCTCAATTACCTACACAGATCTGCAGCTAAACAAATAACAAAAACTATTTCAAGTACACTAGGCAACAAAAACTCCAAATGACCATTTCTAAAGTATATTCATTTGTAGATCTCCATTAGCTGTTTTTCACCATCGCCTGCATCAGCGACCACTGTTTCAATAACATTATCATGAATTTCAACCCCTTTTCTCCACAAAACAGTTCAGATATTTTGGATAATTTATGGAAACCTACGAGCGAATCCCTAGCATTATGCATGATTTAAGTTGGAGCTATGAAGCTTAGTGCGTATCATACCAGCATGTACAATTTGTTGTCTAGCTTGTAGGGAGTGAATTTAAGCCACTGTATTCCAAACTCCAGAGTAAGTTATAGTTGAATCATCCTCTTGATTGAAATTTTATTTTTTATTTTGCGTGAGTATTATTGTTATAGAACCAACTCGCGAGTATTGAATTTGGAAGTTGAAGACCAAGAGACTGATTTACACCAAACAATAAGTTGAGCATCTCTGTGAAGTGTTAGATAGAAGAGATTATTGTATACCATGTGTGTTGTTCCGCGGCGGTATGTTTGTTGTTCTTTCAGCTACTGATCTCCATTGCTTATGGTTCACTATGTATGCACATCAATGTCTTTGATGTCAAGCTCATACATCGTATAAGATTGTGAATTGGTCAACTAGCGGCAGATGACATATATACATCGTATAAGTATGAAATATATAGTGGTTGCTTGCTTTTTTTTTAGAAGGTCTCTTAATTATGACTGTACAAGTGCTTGCTTGATGATTAAGTAAATTTCTTAAAGTTTTTTAGAGTTTTTTGATTCTTACATGTTTTGCTTCCATAAATCCCCTTTTACTTCCATAAATCTCATTTTGTTGTTAACAATTAGAGTGTATATTAATTTGTTTTCTATTACTAATAACATCTCCTTAATTCTACCTAACATTTTTTTCCTTTCACTTTTTTTGATAAATCCTCTTACTTAGTTAATAAAGATTCTTGATAATGTCAACATCACTGACTCCAATAAGAGATATCTGCACAATAGAACATACACTTGAGGTAAGAGCGAAAATAACAAGGAAGTGGTATTTGACGAATCTAAAAACAGATGCGCTCATATCAATGGATATCATTTTGCTCGATGAGCATGGTTGTTCAATTTTACATTCTTTTAAATTTGATTATTTATTGTAAACTATGTCTTGCATTAATAATCATATAACATGATTTTTTCGTAGGACGACCATATACATGCAACCATACCCATCTATTTGGCTTCTGATTTTAAGTACCTCACAGAAGGCAAGGTCTACAACATTTCGAACTTCAAAGTGGAAAGAAAAAAATTGCATAAGGTTGTAAGTCACGACTACGTGATACACTTAACATGTGATACCTCTATACAAGAAAACATGAGCAGCGTGCATATTCGAAACCACACATTTGAAATAGTTCAATTCGAAGAATTGTCAAAACGGCGAGACAGTTTCATTCAATCATCGGGCAAGAAAAAAAACAATCATTAGCAAAAATACATAAATTCCAATTTTTTATATAACTTTCAATATTACTAATTATTTTGTTCTTTATAGATGTACTAGGACGTCTCGTTCGAATAGGCGAACTTGTAGATCAAGAAGTTAAAGGAAAACAAAAAACGGTCAAAAAACTTGTTTTACGTATTCAAATGAACGGGTATATATATTTTTTAGTCGAAGTTAATTTAAAAAAAAATGATTCATTGTGTTTTGCAATTTAATCCTACGATTCATCTAAAGAAACAAGCAAGTGAACGCAACGTTTTGGGGCCAAAAAGCGATTGAAACGAGCAATGAGTTTAGCAATTGCAAATCATCAGACTCAATGGTAATTATAATTACCTCAAATAATGTGAAGACTTATAGAGGTAATTGATGCAAGTTTATTTATTAAAATACATGTACAAGGTTGCTTCATTTCTACATACGTTGTAACATTAATGCTGAATTTATTTATACTTTTCAATCCACATAAATATTTAACTTCTATCAACAGGTGAGCCAACACTTTCATCAACAAGTGCAACAAAGATTTACACAAGTCCAGATATTGAAGAAATCGCATCATTTATGAAAGGGTATAAAATTTTCTTTAAACATATGCGTTCTTTCATATGTAATGCGTAAATTACATTCCATGACATATTATTTTCCTTATTTCTTTCATAATTGCAGAGAACAATTAAGTAAAGAAGTTCAGTTGATTCGAGGAGAAAATGAAAATTTTAATATGAAGGCAGAAACTATGACTATAGAGGAAGTGAAGCGCCAAAGATCGAAAGCTACGGTAAGACATTATTATATACAAAATAATATTATATAACTTCTTCACGATATAAAACTAATTGTTAATTTTTTTACACAAGAATTGTACGTTGTTTGCAAAGTGAAAATCATGTCAATAAATTCAAGTGGTTCTTGGCATTACAATACTTGCTATTCACATTACGTCAAGTTAGAAAAATCGGGAACACTATATTTTTGCTAAAGGAGCAAAGAATTTGTTACAATGCCATATCGGAGGTAAGTTAAAATTATATTACACAAATGAATGTCACTTTTATAAATTACGTATATAATTTTAACATTCATCTTTGAGTCTTATTAGCCATACCTTTAAACTATTTATTATTAATTTTAAATTTTCTAATATTCTTTGTTGTTGTACTGTATATACATATATCTTGTCAAAAATCTAATTCATGACAATTGGATTTGTTTTTAGATTCAAAGTTCACGTGCGCGTCGAAGACAATATAGGGTCCACAACTTTTGTTCTATTCGATAGCATAGTGAAAAATATTATTGGTAAAGACAATGGCGAAAGAATCTTGAATAAGGCATCTTCGGTACATCTTTTTCTAATTTAGAATACAAAACTAATTGAATGCAAATGCAATATTTTATATAATCTATGTCTTCTTCATTTTTATGGTCCTTTTGTTCTAACTTATTTTTTGCTTATATTGTCAGACAAACGAAAAGATTGTCCCAATAGAACTCTGCGAGATTGTAGGAAGAAGTTTTATTTTTAAACTAAAACTCACTAATTACAATTTAGCCAGTGGAAATGAAAATTTCACCGCTTCGAGTATATGTCATGAAGAATATGGAGATAATTTTCGTCATGATGAGGTATTTATTTTATTTTACAATAACTTACAAGATCACATTATATAATTTAATTTTACATATTGTCTTATTTTTGAAAATAATAGGGGAAGTTGTCAAATGATATTTCAACACATAAAGACGAAGTCGACAACAACAAAGAAGTCAACATGAAGAGAAAAAATATTGATAATGAATTTGGAATAAATAAACGTCCAAGAAAATATTGTTATGTTGAGTAAGTTATTTAAAGTTATATATTATTATTTAGTTACTTATGTATTTATAAATAAACTAATATAATGTGTTTCTTATGCAGTGATGACGAAGATGAAGTATAGTCAACATCATCTTCAACATGCTACAAAATACAAAAGAGTTTTTATACTTAATTTTTAGCAGTAGACATTTTATATTTTCAATATCATATTTTCAATTTATTTAGCATTGTATATTAAATTTAATATTTATATTACATAGTTTGTTCAAACTCATAAATATTATTTTAATTTTTATTATACATTCAGTTGGTTATTAAATTTACAATGTTTTAACTATAATGCATGGAATGAAAAATAGATTTGCCCGCAATTATTAAGTTCAATGTTCTTCTAGATCATGATTAGGATTTTGTTTGGCAAGACTTTCATGCTTAACTGAGTTGTCAATCTTGGGAATTTCCTCTCCCTCCTGTATTGATGATTTTCCGACGCCTTCAATTGTGTCTTGATGCATGCCTGCAACATTATTAAAAGCATGAACAACCTGAGTTTTCGACATATCATAAAAAAAAACCCTGCACTACACCATGCTGCTAAAATGTGAAAGTGTGCACTGGATGGATGAAATTTTAATTTTGCCTATCATTTGGCTCAGCTGAAAGCTCAAAACTCAGAATAAATTTACATTTATGGTTGTGATATAATTTTGCATTCTTAAGCTTTAGCCTCTTAGATGATGATTTGGTTGTTGATATGGTATTTGAGGAAGGAAGCATGCCACTCATTCAAATACCAAATGTGTTTTAAAAATATTCTGGTTTGTGCTTTTTCCACTCTGTCTTTTGGATTATTTGATTGACATTTTTGTGATCAGAATGTGCACCATAGAGGACCTGGTATGAGTGGAGGTCATGTCCATTCCGCAACAGAAAAAAGTAAAGGCTTTAAAGCAATGGTAAACAGGACATTGGTAGATGGATGAGAAGATAATAGATATTGAAAGGGAGGCAAATGAGAATTTCCTTAGCTTCTTGATACTGGAGCTATGTTTTTTGCGGTGTAGTACTGGAAGCTTAAATTGTGAATAAAGTTAGTACTTTTAGTTTGAACTGATGTAGAATCGAAAGATCTAGAAGCACCATTGATCTGAAGTGAAATAATGATACTTCTTATGAATCTGAAACTTTGACAATTTTGTCTCCAAGCTGTGAAATAATTTAAGAAGCTCGATTACTAATTTCATGTCAAGTAAGTGATTGATGCAACTGATTGTAGTAGACGTATAAGCTGAACATAATAAAGTTTAGGAAACTTACTCTTGCTTTGTGAAACTTATTCTCTGATACTTTTTCATCTTCCATGACGGTGCTCAAATTGGATGAATTTTGTTCAAATTCTCGTCTTGTGGTTTTTTCATATAGTTTTGCATGAGCTGCTTCTGATTTATATAAGAGAGAATTATATTAATATACACTATAATTAACAATCACCATTGTTTTGCTACTATCTTGGATTCTTCAATCTGTTGATGACGATTGTACGTTTCACATTGCTGATACAGTATTACATGGTTATTTGCAGTGGGGGGGGGCTCTTAAATGCAACTTTTGGAAATGCAATAGAATTGATCATATTAGTTTATGCATTGAAAGGTGGATTGTTGCGTGTTGTTCAGCAATCATTGCTATGGTCAATTTTATCAAATATGTTGATGGTGCTTGGATGCTCATTATTCTGTGGTGGGATTGTATTTTATAAGGAGGAGCAGGTTTTTAACAAGGTATATAAGCAATAATGTGGCCGATCTTAACTAATTCGGGATTAAGGCTTTGCTATGTTGTTGTGCCTATATGAGCAATTATATCATAACATGTTGCTTTTTTCCACTTGCATAGCCTTCATTATTTTTGGTCTAAATTGAATGATTTTATTTTTTATGGCGTAATTCGCTACGGTGAACTCGGGATTATTGTTGATGGTGTCATGGGCCTCATTGTTTCACTTTGTGCTCCATTTCACTCACACCGAGTTGCACTTTGGAAAGTCGAGTTAGCCCTTTCAAGGTTTAGCAGCTGCGTAATGCTTGTTGCTTATGGAGCCTACCTTTTTTATCAGCTGAAGAATCAGAAGAATACAGTCATCCCCATAAATGATGTTAGTTTTGGAGACCTCGTAGAGGATGGGATTGAACAAAAAGAGATTGAAGTATCTAGGCGTGACTCTTTAGTAGGATTACATTGTCTACTTCTTGATACTTCTGTGTTTCGGAAAAGGTAGGTTACTTTTTTTTATCTTTTGGTTATATTATGCCTCGTTACGTGTATAGTTTGGCATGCCAATTCATGTTTCTTCTTCATTTTCTCTTGCCATGATTTTTTCTTGTTACATATTGATTCAGGATACGAGCTAGGAGTAGAAATTAGAGAAAGAAATCAAATTTAATTAATCATCAACATGCAATGCAATTTTAAATCAATAATGACTATAGACTACTAATTGAAGGTAACTAACTCTAACCTTAGTGTGGCAAAAAAATTGTCTGGACTTATTGGCCCATTTTTGTTCAGCCTTGATTAAATAGGGTTTGAGTTAAGTTTTGGATAGGACCCTCTTGGTCTGGACTCTGGACCCTCCAGGGATTTCAATTTGGACAATCAGGCCCTTGCTATTATTTAAACACATATTATAATTTGGTCTGAATTATTAGACTATGGATACCCACTATATATAGCTATACACTACTCCAACACATATGATATCTTTGTTTTTGAGATGACTCAAATTTCTCATTAGAATGATTTTTATTTGTACATCACTTTTTAAACTATAATGAGTACTGAATGGGATTATAATATGTATGGCAAGTTCATATTTATTATAATTTATATTATTGGAAAAGTTAAATGTAAAAGTAGTTTTTTAGTAATCCCGATTTGATTCACTCGAGCCCTCACTTTCTCCTCTTGTACTTAATTTACACTTTTTATACCTAACCCCAAATTAAATCATAAACTCATCTCATTTTTCCTTCTACTTTTTTAATTACAATTTTAAATTTTATTAATAAATTCTTAGAAATTAATTCCCCAGAAAAGCTTAGCGAGTCAATTGAAACTAGTGCTTGATTTTATAGATAAGAAGAGAACCCAATTGGTGTTTTTTTAACGGTTTGTTTGGAATTATTTAGATGGAAGTCCAACGTGTCATGCTTAATTAATTGACGTTCTTCCAAATATTATATATTCAAGTCAAGATTTGTAAAACCTACACAATTCAAGAAAGTACTGATTCTAAATTATTTTGTATTAATTTGAACATACATATATATTATCACTAGCACAATCTAAAAAATATATATATACTTAGTAATAAAGCTCTAGTTACTTATGTGCTTAAACTAATTGCAATTCCAATGTGCAAGTTTTTGTACATGTACAATTAAAAAGGTTCATGCATGTATTTTGTTGGTTAAACTTTAATTCCATTCAAACCTAACTTACTTTTACCTTAAAAACATGTCACTAATTGTTGTTATTGTACAATATGTGAACCACACACCACCCTCACTATATATACACATATATGTATACACATATCCGTTCATTAAGGTTTCTTAATTTGTGCACACTCATGAAGCTAACATTCTTCATGTCCAAAATGGCAACTATGGCAATAATATTGTTCATGGCCATTGCCATCACCAGCACTAGGGCGAGATCATCGAAGGAACTAGGGTTCGACAAGGTCTTGCGATACGGTGCCATGACATGTGTTAACATCTATAACAGGACATGAAAATCATCTCTTCTTCTCTCAAATCTTAATGAGGAAGAGAGTGATCAATTGTATTTATATGTATATTCTATTACAACCGTAATGTACATGTTTTATTACATTGGACACATCTCTAACAAACTTAACAACCATAAAAGCTTTAACTAACTTCTAACTGCTTTAACTAACTTTCCCTCCTATTCATACATGTCAATGGTTTATGCTAACATCCCCCCTCAAACGTAGGGGGAGTAACACTACACCAAGTTTGTTTCTCAAGTAGCAAAACCTTAAAGATGATAGAGCCTCGGTAAAACAATCAGCTACTTGATCATGAGAAGGAACATACTGAACAGTTAACAATCCTTTTAAAACTTGATCACGAATGTAATGAACATCAATCTCATATGTTTTGTTCTTGAATGAAAAACTGGATTCCTGGCCAATGCAGTTGCACTCATATTGTCACACCAAATCACTGGAGTTTGTTGAAGAGGAAGGTGAAGTTCCGAGAGTAGAGACTTAATCCAAGTGATCTCCGATGCAACATGAGCAAGAGCTCTATACTCTGACTCTGTACTAGACCTCGCCACTACACCTTGCTTTTTAGACTGCCATGACACTAGATTGCATCCAAAATAGACAACATAAAAGCAATTGATTTACGATCTTCAATGGAAGATGCCCAATCAGCATCTGAGTAACCAGTAAGCATAAATGAAGAACCTGGTTTGAAACACAAACCACACTGAATAGTCCCTTTCAAGTACCTTAAGACTATTTTTAATGTTTGCCAATGTGAGTTGGAAGGAGATTGTTGAAATTAACTTAGCTTGTTGACAATGTAAGCTATATCAGGTCTAGTATTAACCACATATTGAAGACCTCCTAATATGCTTCGATAAAGAGAAGGATCGGTGAACAATGTGGAGAGTCATCAAAGTGCATTTTTGTGACAACAGTGTATCAGAGTTTGGTATTGATCATCGCCTTCTTCAAGTAACTCAGGACACATAGCTTGATTGTGTAAGATAGAGACCAGAGTTATCTCTATGAACTTCAAATCCCGAAACATATTTAAGTTACCAATGTCTTTCAAGGCAAATTTCGATTCAATTGATCAATAAAATCTTTGAATCAGATCATTATTATTGCTAAGTGATGATGATATCATCCACATATACTAGAACATATAGAGTAGTATTTCGATGACGTAAAATGAACAATGAAGAATCAGATACCGCATTGTGGAAACCCCAAGAGATTAACTGAGACTTTAACTTGTCAAACCAAGCTCTTGGTGCCTGTCTCAAACCATACAATGCCTTGTGAAGATGACAGACCATATTAGGATAATTTGGATTCACAAAACCTTCAGGTTGATTGGTGAATACTTCTTCACTGAGTTGGCCATTCAAAAATGCATTATTGATGTCAATTTGTCTCAAATTCCATCCAAGAGTAACAACAATGGAGAAAATCACTCTTAGAGTAGAGGCTTTAACCACTGACTATAAGTTTCCGAGAAATCAATGCCGGGACTTGTTTGAATCCTTTTGCTACCAATCTAGCTTTGTATCTATTCATTGAACCATCTGAATTCTTCTTGATTGTAAATATCCACTTGTTTCCTACTATATTTTGATGAGTAGTAGGTTGAACAAGTGACCAAGTTCCATTCTTAACCAATGCTTGATACTCATGATCCATTGCTTCTTTCCAATGAGGAATAGACATAGCATGTTTAACTGATTTAGGAACTTCTTCATCTAACTTAGAAGAAGTAGTAGAAACAAACACCTTCTTCTGAATAATTCCAGCTTTAGCTCTTGTAATCATTGAATGTGTATTGACAGGACCATTATTTGTGGTATGAATTGGAGCAGAGGAGATAGCAGTACCATCTGGTGAACTAGAAGTTGAAGGTGATGATTGAGATGGTACATTCACAGACTTTGTTGGAGACACAGCTTCTGCTGCTGATGAAGAACATATAGGTAGAGATATCAATGGACCATTAGAACAAGTAGCTGATGGTAATTGCTTAGAAGAAAACATCATCTTATATGGAAACTCCTCTTCATTGAATAGTACATGTCTGGTAACATATATTCTCCCAGAAGAATTCATACACTTATAACCCTTATGAATAGAGCTATATCCCAAGAATATACACCTCTCAGATCTATATTGATATTTATGAGCATTGTATGGTCTTGTATATGGATAGCAAGTACATCCAAACACCTTCAACATCATGTAATCAGGAGGGACATGATAAAGTAAGCGATATGGTGAAGAACCTTGCAATACTCTTGTAGGTAATCTATTGACCGAGAAAAAGTAGCGACTTCACAAGCATCATACCAAAATTTATAAGGCAATTCAAAGCTTGAGCAAGTAGAGTTAAACTTGTTTCAACTATATGTCTATGTTTTCTTTCAACTCTACCATTTCGTTCATGTGTATAGGGGCATGGATGTTGAAAGAAAATACCTTGTTCTTCCAAAAAAATCAAACTTCGAAATTCACCACCCCAATCAGATTGTAAACATTTAATCTTGGCATTAAACTGATTTTCAACTCTGGATTTGAACACTTTGAAAGCTTGAAGTGCATCTGATTTATTCTTTAAAGGAAAAATCCATGTAAATCTTGACCAATCATCAACAAATACAATGTAGTAATTGAAACCATCATGAGAAGTAACTGGAGAAGGACCCCAAACATCTGAATGAATGAGATCTAGTACATGTTTACATCTTGAACTTGACTTTGAGAATGGTAAAGCATGATGCTTTCCCAATGGACAGACATGACAAAACTCAGTAGATAAGCATGGTAGATGAAGATTAGATCGCATCACTTGTTGTAAAGTTTGAACAGCAGGATGTCCTAACCGAAAATGCCATAGAGAAGACATTGATTTTCTGGATGCCCAGTAAGCTTGTGTAGTATTTGATTGTGTTTGTTGTGACAAACTTGGAGAACTAGCAAACTGGTAAAGTCCATCTCGAAGAACTCCCTTAAGTAAGATCTCCTTAGTTGAAGAATCCTTCACCAAACAATTCTTATTAGTGAATTCAATAACAACATTGTTGTCCTTAACCAGTTGAGATATACTAATAAGATTCTTCCTTATGTTTGGTACACATAGAGTATTTGAAAACTTTAGTCTATGATTAGCAGATGATACTTTTGCATTGCCTATATACTTAATAGGAATAGAATTACCATTTCCAACTATCAAAGAATCATTACCTTGATAAGGTGAAATATGATTCATTTGAGAAGTATCATTAGTAACATGAGCTGTGGCACCACTATCTGCATACCAGGAAGTGTCATTGGCAGAATTCAATGCTTCAAAACCAGAACCAGAAACTGAACTAGATGAATTTTCACCTACACCAGAACCAGAACTCTGTGTTCCCAAAAAATGTGCACTTGGTTGTACTCCATGAAACTGACCTCCTCCTCTAAAATTTTGATTTCCCCGATAACCATTGAACTGATTTCCATTTGAATTACTAACTTGTTTACCCATGTAATTCATATCTGCCCTGTAATAGCAGAAAGCATCAGAATGTCCAACTTTGTTGCATATTTGACATGTTGGCCTACTATTGTTTGGAAATCTAAAGCCTCCTCTTCCTCTAAATCGACCACCATGACCTCTATTGTTGTTATTGAAATTCCTTCCACCATTTCCTCCTTGTTTCTGAGAATTATAATTCCAACCATTGTTTGATCCTCCTTGTTTTGTTTCAGCTGAATTCACTTGATTTGATCCTTGAAGAGTCATAGAATTCATTCCAGAAATCATTTGTAACTAACCAAGTTTGGCTTCAAAACTGAGTAAACATGACTGTAATTCAGTCCATTTCAGATCTCCTTGTCTTTCTAAAACTGTTGTAATTGGAAGATACTCTCCATCTAAACCAGAAAGTATATAAGATATGAGTTCTCCAACTGAGAATTGTTCTCCAGCAGTAGCTATGTTATCAGCAAATTCTTTCATCTTTCTAAGGTAATCACTCATCTTGGTAGATCCTTTTCTTGTAGTTTTGATTGCAGTTCTATTAAACTGAATCTATGCTCGATTGTGTGCACCACAGAATTCTTCAATGGATTTCCACAGTTCATTAGCTGTGTAGTTTCTTCCATCCTTGGCAACCACTGTTGTTGCAATGTTTGGTTCCAATGTACACAAAAGCCAAGCATACAACATTCTATCACAAGAATGCCAAACTTGATGTTCAAGATTTGGTTCTCCTTGATCATTCAACAGTGAAGGAACTTCAATTGTTCCAAACAAGATTCCATCTAACCTACATCCTTCTATTGCAGGTACAATGATGGATTTCCACAACAAAAAAATTACTATCATTCAACTTGATCGATACAATTTGGTTAAGAGAGTTACCGAATGGTGTGATCATTGTTTGATGATTTGCAGAGGAGCTAGAAACATTTGGAGAAAAAAGACTCGAAGCATCCATGGTGATGTATGAATCTCCCAAGAAACACAAAGAAACATAGTGATGATGATGATTCCTTAAGAACCACAGATCACTCTCAATAGCTCTGATATCATGTTAACATCTATAACAGGACATGAAAATCATCTCTTCTTCTCTCAAATCTTAATGAGGAAGAGAGTGATCAATTGTATTTATATGTATATTCTGTTACAACCGTAATGTACATGTTTTATTACATTGGACACATCTCTAACAAACTTAACAACCATAACAGCTTTAACTAACTTCTAACAGCTTTAACTAACTTTCCCTCCTATTCATACATGTCAATGGTTTATGCTAACAACATGCGACCGGTACCCGAGAGTTTGCCTTGGAAGGGGAAGTTCAGGGCCATATTGTTGCAAGAAGAGATGTGTTGATGTGGAGAGAGACAGATGAACTGTGGGAAATGTGGGAGGAGATGCAAATATAATGAGATTTGTTGCGGGGAAGGTGTGTGAACTCCTATTTTGATGAGAAGAATTGTGGTGGGTGCTACAACAAGTGCAAAAAGGGGTCTTTGTGTGCCTATGGGATGTGCAGCTACGCTTATTAATTTTTTTGTACAAGGCGGGAAACGATGTATTTTCCGAAGATAATTGTGCATGAAGTACTGAATGTGCATGTGTAGAGTAATTGTTAATCTTTTGTATGTCTAGCTAGCTAATTAATTAAGATTTATAGCAATTATTGTCAAATAATTAGTTTTTATGGCTAAATGAATAAACGAGATCATTATATTGGTATACGTATACATGATACACTCATGCACATTAATGCAAGGAATTAATGCTAGAATTACGTATTAGAGTCGCACTACACTTAAAAGGTCACACACACACCTATTTGAAAATCTTGCTATACTTATGGAAAGGTTGCACAGTTAGTTTTCAAATTGAATGCTGCCTTAATTGTGTAAAAATATCATTTCTTTACATACTATACAACATGGTTCAACACCCCAACACCAACTAAGCGGATGTCTCATTGGTTTGATAGTTTGGTATGGAGTTACTCGAGTAAGAGGTTAGGAATATAATTCGAGTTTCGTAGTAAGCAAGTCAAAAGGCTATGTTCAACTCCTCGACAACAATTGGTTAACTCTAAAAATTAAGTTCCTAGCTTCTAAAACTCATTTCTCAAATGTATTGTTGAGCTAACCAAGTGATTAATATAAAAGACGAGTCTCAAAATTTTTAATTCGAGTCATGTTGTCAGTGGCAGCCCAGGGCAAGGCCCAATTTTTATTTTTTTTTTTATTTTTTTTTTGTGTAAGCCCCAAAACACATTTGAGTCAACCCCAAAAATCCTACGTTAAGAATCAAAAAATTAGCAACGCACATACGGCCAAAACGAATGCACGACTAAAAAAAAAAACTCTCGGCACATTCGCGCCATTCTCACACTCACCGAATGTAAGTTCTTTACATTTTTTGAATTTTTTTGGAGCAATATCTTTTCAAATTCTATTGTCTTGTGTCTTCTACCTCTATTCTTTTTGTGTTTGAAGAAACCAATCCATCTCTTTGGGATTAATTTCATTGCTCCACATTTATTTTTTCCATTAGATTGCACTATATTATAAGGATAGATTAACGGTTCTTTTACAAAGTGCGAGCAAAGAGGTATGTTAGTTCATAGATTTTTTTTTTGTATGTCTTTTTTTGAAGGGATATTTTTTAATGTGGAAATCATTGAGCAAAAATATATGCTAGTTCTTAATTTTTCTTAACTTGTTGGTTTTTGATGTTTTGTTAGTTGGGTTTTTTTTTTTATAAGAAAGAGATTGATTGTATAACTATGTTGTCAAAAATCTCATATTTTTATACAGCTCAACATAATCTGTTGATTTGATGTCTAGTAATGAATGTCCAAATGGATGAAAATGAAGTTAGCCGGTAAAATTCCTTAGATATAAAGATAAGACTCCTCGGAGCCTTACCATCATTTCTCATATAAAGAGGCAATAAATCATTAACATGTAGAAGTTCAAGTTAATCTCACCCATTTTACCACATCCAAGTTCAATCACCTTCCTTCTAATTATGTCCCAACTCAAATTGTAATGGGTTAGAAATTAAAAGCACTATATAAATTGTCCATACAAAGCTGGAACTAAAATTTTTGGAAATTGAATTTGTTATGGTAAACAAAAAATAATCAAATAAAGGTTACGTGGATACTTTTAGATTAAGAAAGTTAAGTAAATGAGTTCTAATAGGTCAGGGTGTTCTAAACTTCGAACTTGCATAGATCGGACACAAGGCTAGCTATTTTTTAAATGTCTATCTAAAAACCTAATGGTCTCTGTATGCCTTCTGTTAAGAAAAATGTATAATTAAGATAAAAAATTAATTTATTATGTATATAAATTAGCAACATTAGTTCATTTTTATTTTATTTTTATGTTTCACATGTTTTTTTATATCTTTAATTTATAGCCCAGGGCTATCAAAAATCATGGATTCGCCCCTGCATGTTGTTATTGAGTAGAGTTACAAATCAACTTAAAATTGTAGATGAGAATTCGAGCAATATAATAATGTAATCTCTTGCGAAAAATAAAAATCACTCGTTATCTTTTGTAAGAGTAATTCACCAAAATCCCTACCAAAACCCCAGCCTTCCCCACAACCGACCAGGGCACCCCATACTTCCCCTTCCTAACCAACCCCTTCACAAAGGGCATAAAACTCGCCACCGCCCACACACAAGACACACCACCTCCCCAGTCAACACCGTCCGATCCCCATTCCGCACCCACCTCGAGATCCCCACCACTAACCCAATCACGTGCAGCATCACGAGCGCGGTCCCGGGCACGAACACTGGGGACTCGTCGAACGTGAACCTGGACGCATTCGCGGCACCGTGCGCGCCTTCACCGTGTTCGTCTCGGTCTTTGGGGGTGACGTGGAAGACCGTCTCGGACAAGCCGAGGAGTTTGAGCGCGACGTTCGCTAGGCCGAATAGCCACGCCGATGTGGTCACGATTCGGGACATTCTTTGGGTGTTCCACCACGCGCGTACGGAGAGGCCCGCGCGGAGGAACTCGGAGAGTGAGTAGGTGTTGTAGATCACGAGGAGGGATGTGGGGATGAGGATTGCTGGGTCCGTAATCTGGAGAGAGAAATGGGAGTATAAGATCATTAGTGTGAAAATGCAGAAGTACGCATCTCGAGGTTTTGTTATAATGTCTTATATTTCTAAAAATATAAAAGGGTAAATTGTAAATTCACTGCTTAGGTTTGCGATAATATGGATCATAGTCACCCTGTTTTACGAAAAGGACAGAAGAACTACATGCAGAAATAACATGCACTTATTGTCGTCCCTTCGATATATATTAATACGTGTGTCTCGTTGTTGGGTTACAAAAATATGTTTCTATACAATATATATGAGAACTTCATTGGGCAATATTTACTTAACCTTTTTTTTTTTAAGGTACGTTATATTTTACTCAATGCCAGCATGACCTGAGACGGACATACGAGAAGGGCTCAGACCTTATCAGTTGCCCTTAGTATACCTCGAGATGCATATACGCCCCGAAAGGTAAGGGCGGATGTGATGTGCGTGTGGGCACGACAACATTTTCGTAATTTAAAAGCAAAGAGAGGGAAAAAGAGAGAGGGGGAACTTACGGAGGGTAGAAAAGATGTGTTGGACAAGAGGCAGGATGCCGACAGAGCATTGTAGCACAACTCGGGAAGTGATCGCATGGCCCAGGTGTTCAAATACAAATACGCCAGGCAATGTCTGAACCGTAGATTCCTAAAGATGGTCACCAAGATGGGATTGTTGTTGGTGAAGAGAATTTCTAACAACCCAGTGGTCCATCTAGCTTGCTGCACCATGATCACAGGCAAACTAGTTGGAGCACATCCAAGGAACCCAGGTGTCTTTGGAGTAGAGTACACTGATCTCCAACCTTTGGATTGGATCCTCAGCCCTGTTTGAGCATCCTCTGCTGTTGACCCGTACATGTACCCTACCTACACGTGTCAAAACGACATCAACCACCTAGTCAAAACATCTCTATTAAGATAGTCTAAACGTTACTACCTTGCATGAGAAAGTTTGATATAAGTTTAAGTCTTGTTAGGGGGCTAACTTGAACATAGGGAGCGTGTGTCTACCATAAGGGGTGGGAAAGACGAAATTATATAAGGATCGTGCGTCGGTCATAGGGGTATGATAAGAGGTCCGGGGTTGGGGCCACCGCTCCCCTGGCCCCTAGATCCGCCATTGATTCTGAATTGCTTTTCTTAATAGCCTTACAGGTCTTACCCTCATAGAAGTACAATTCTCCTATTGGACAAAAGTTGTCAATCTCAATTTTCGAAAAATGCAACAAACAAACAATCCAAAAATCGTTTTTTTGCCAACTTGAACGGGTAGACCTAACAGTAAGGGCGAACTTGAGATTATTTGGGTTAGACGCACAGTCACAAGTTCAATTTCTCACTGCATCTAGATTGTTCGGGTCGATTGCAATAGGGCCTCGTGGGAATAGCGAGGTTGACTCAGATACCCCGGATATCATAAAAAAAAAGTAGTTTTTGGCCCTCAAAATTACCATAACCAAACAAGACCTTAGTTTATCTGGCATCTAAATTACCTTATTACCCCACTGAGTATTGAACTCATAGGTTGCACCAGCAACTTGAATGGCTTCTTCAATAGAGCTTGTGATATCACTAAGATTACTTGAGCTTTCATTTAGTCCTGACAAGGCTTTCACAGCTGATTCCACAAGTTTTGTTGAATGCCCAAATGTGTTCTTCAATTCTTCAACTGATTTCACTAACAAATAAACAAAGTGCTTATTCAAACTAATGAATCAAGAGACAAGAAAAATCAAACTTAGATAGAAAAAAAAATTTAAGATATAGAAATCAAGACTAATGAACTAGTTACCATTGGACGAGCTGAAAACTTTGGTTTCAGTCGTCTCGTTAGGCGATAAACCGTATATAACTTTTCGTCGATGGAAGCACCCGGTTCCGGAGTAGAAAGGCCCTTGAATTCCTCCTATTCCCCTTCCCAAGTACTGCACAAAACATTGTACATTGCCACATTAATATTCCTAGTTTTCATAATTTCATGAATGAGATGAAACTATAGTATATAGATGAAGGTGTACTTACTTCTTGCAAGATTATCAATTGGTTTCCAAAAGGATCATCTTTGAGACCTCCATAGAACACTTGCGGGCATTGGACGTATGCGATGTCTCTCTCTTTCTCGTTATCCACTAGAAAACACATTGCGTGAAGAGCGATCTGCGGATTGTTAACGAACATGTCGCAGTCGACGTTGAGCATGACCGGCGCATTTGTCATCACCCCTGAAACTCTGCTCTGTTCATCAAATGTTTCCACAGTATGAGAACATTATGTGAAGTACTAATTTACCACTCACTGAAAGTAAATTTTTTTTTTTTTTTTTTTTTTTTTTTACCAAAACATTCAACGCGCCGGCCTTGAAATGATGCGGATACTTTGGATCCTTCTCTCTCGACACATAAACTAGATGTGGCACTCCATCTGCAAGGCCTTCCTTGTTCTCCCATAAGACCTACTCAATATATATACAAACATGAAGTTTTACTAAATTGCTTAGAAGATTTAGTACTAGTGGTAAACTTTGTTCCGTACCTTAATAATCGTCGGATGATTACTTTTTTCGACCTTGGAGAAAAACTCATACGTACATGAAGATGGATTTCTCTCTACTGCTTCAATATTTTGGACAAGAAGTTTGTATTCATTCTAAAAAGAGAACAAGATCAAGTCATTAGTAAGGAGAAGGAATTAATGCTATAATGAATCAACATATAAATAGTTCTTTCAATTTGTTATGCAACAAAAGTTTAGGAGTATATATATATATATAACCTTCATATGTGTCCATTCTTGGAGGAACTCAGAAGAAGCAATGCTACTTTGAGGCTGATTTTCACTTGTAAAATATCGAAAAGGAGCTCTAACTTGAACATTATGCTTTTTACAGTAAGGAATCCAAATCTTGGCGAATTTAAGTGCTTCGGTGAGGGAGTAGAAGGTGATAGGCGAGGCGCCATCGTCGGACACATAGCAAGCAAGCTTGTTGACAGGGTAATCAATGGCCAACAAGGAGAGAACCGTATTAACGGTGATGATTGGTGGCTCTAGCACCGGGTCGGCTGTAGTAACAAACATGTCCATTGGAGGAAGTTCATCCATTCTACTCAACAAAGATATATACAAGAAAGAGTGTTAATAAACTACATGTAAAATATTTAAAAGCAAAGCCTATGGTTTTTATATCATATATCTATGTTTTTATGTACCTATTTTGAAGGTGTTGTGGATAAGTTTTGTGCACCACAGGGCTCCATTTAGTACTCATGATGATGACCCAGAGGAAGGTGAACCAGGATTCACATAGGAATGCAAGAAACCAAGGGAGTCCATGATTGTCAAGAAAGCGAAGACGGTAAACGAGTAGCGACAACAGAAGGAAAAAGATAGTGAGGTCTGTTAATCTTTGAAGGGTGTTCTTGCGGCGGATTTCCTCGTAGAGACGAGGAGACATGGTGCTCTAGTTAGTCACACACTCACAAATTAAGGACCACCTTGAAAACTTAATTAGTTTTCTTTCCATTCTTGATTGGCTTGGTTTCCTTTATATAATGATACTTCATGCATGTGAGGGCTGAATTGAACCTTCTACTGAAACAATTCAAATATTTAATAGTGATTAGAATGGTTGATTAATAATCCATGAGAATAGAGCTGTACAAGTAAAAAACACAAGTTAAACGACAAATCTAAGACATATATATGGTCACCATTTAATTTGTTTGGACTACTATTGCTTCATCCGTCTACTTCTCATTGAACATGTGGTGTTTTGCTCATATATGATGAAAAACATAAACAAAAAACATAAATCATTTATTCTTTACGGCATCATAATGCACTACAACATTTTTGGCATTTAATAGAGGTTTTAAAACTCATATTAAATAGAGTGTTATTAAATGTCATGTGAAAATGTGTTATATTTTAATTTTTAATACATGTGTTACATAGAGATTTTTTAAAACTCGTATCAATTAGGTGTTATTTAATAACACCTCCTTTAATAGGGGTTTAAAAACCTCTATTAAATACCAAAATTGTTCTAATGGGTAGTGCTAGATGGACTCAATGAGTCCGGACCAAAATAACAAGAAAGACATAAATACCCTTTATATGGTGGAAGAGGTAAATGTCTTATTGGTGCTAGAGTGAGAGTAATTATGTCTTTTCATTTAATTAGGTAAATTAAATTATTAGTAAAAGTTGTTAAAGTCTAGACTCAAAGAGTCCAAATAAGTTTTTTGTTGTTCTAATAGTGGTATTATATATGAAGCCAACTTAAGTACTTCTAATCCGAATGTAACTCATATGCCTACTTCTATTCAAATATCAAAAACGAAATAGTACTATATAGAGCAACATCTTCAATGCTATTTGGAGTCTTAATAATATGTTATATATATACTTCACTTAAAGCGAGCAGACTGAGTGGAAGCATTTGAATTTTGTTGTTGATATGCTGTCGTCTAGAAGAGTCATCTCTTACAGTAAGTAAAAAACACGTAGGACCAATAATTTGAGTAATCAAAGATTGACATGATGGGATCTTACTAGTAAAGCCAAAATGAACATTAGAGGCCTTGCATGTATTTGTTGTTTGTATACAATAAATTGCATAAGACGTCATGGAATCTGACCCATTATGCAAAATTTAAATTACTTGACAGTGAGATTTGTTGGTTTTTGTGTGGGCCACATACACACACAAAAAATGGAAAGTCCAACACATGCAACGAATTGAAATTGAAATAGGAATTTTGGAGAGAGAAAATAGGAAAGAGAATTGGAGTTGGAATAGGATTTTGGTAGAGAGATATACAAGCATTGGAAAGTCGACTTTGAGTGTTCGACTTGGTGACCGATTGGTATGCGCACTCGAGTTGAAGTGTGTAATCTCTCTAGTTTTCTTCTCTCTACATTGAAGGTACATCAAGATCTTGAATCCGAAGACTTGCGGTGAAGTCTTTGGTTCTAAAGACTCGCGGCGAAGTCTTTGGTGATTTCTTGGTGTTCAAGAAAAGAGGTGCAAGGGTTTGATACAATCGGGGTAGTTTTTCTTCGTTCTTAGTGTGATCATCTAAGTTTTTGGAAGATATATTTTTGTATTACTCCATTGTTAGTGAATCTCAAGCGATTGAGATATCTTGTACTCTTTATTCATATAGTGGATTTATTCGGAGTTTGGCCCGTAGTTTTTTCCCTCTGATTTGGAGGGGTTTCCACGTTAAATCTTGTGTTCTTTGTGGTGTGATTGATTTGGTGCATTGTTCATGGCTTAGTGGATTTTATTTATCTGTTTCTCAAGTTGAAGGGGTTACTTTCTTGTTGATTAAATACATCAACCCTTATGTTAATATTTTTTGGGGTGGAAACATTTTTGTTTATATCGATCGCATATAGTTTGCGGGGCACGTCTCTGACTCTAGTTGCTTCGTACCATGCACGTGGACGGTGGACGGTGGACCTGGTCTGCAAGATATTATACACCACCATACCATTATATATGTAGGTGGCCTTAATTGCATGTCTATTATGTGGTTTGGTTTTGTGTCCTTTTCTTGACTTTCATCAGTTTGGTCTTTAATGTCTATGAAAAAATGTCGTTTTGAGTACCATAATATTTTCTTTTATAATTATAACCAATAGAACAATTTCGATATTTAATAGAGATTTTTAAATCTCTATTAAAGGGGTGTTATTAAATAACACTTAATTGATAGTAATTTTAAAAAAACTTTTATATAATACATGTATTAAAAATTAAAACGTAACACATTTTCACATGACATTTAATAACTCTCTATTTAATAGGGGTTTTAAAACCTCTATTAAAAGCCAAAAATGTTATAGTGAATTAAGCTCAGAGAGGGTGTAATGTGTCAACAACAACAACAAAACATAGCCTCAGTTCCAAATTAATTGGGGTCGGCTACATGGATCGAACTTTTTCATTGTGCTCGATTAAGTGCAATTGATGGTGAGCTTTGCAAACCATTCAAATCCCTTTTAATTAATGCATCCCATGTTAACTTTGGTCTGCCCCTACCTCGTCAAATTTCTACAGTTTCTATTGAGTCAAATTTTCTAATTGGGGCATTTGTAGGCCGAGAGGGTGTAATGTGTAAATATATAAAATCTGTGATGCCGATCTGGTGTGACTCCAGAAAATGAAATGGTAGAGACGGCTTATATTACTTTTTAATTATAATCAATACATATATATATATATGTGAACAATGTTCATGAAATTTAAAATTTAGTCTACTTAAAACTTTTCTCTTTGTTTCTTTATTAAAGTTATGTGGCCACTCTAGCATACATAGTAACTAGTAGTGCCAAATCACATCGTACGTCAAATTGGATATCGCCATTTTTGTTTATAAATTCATGTGATGGTATTGTTCTTCGCCTAATCGCCTCTCATTTTATGGAGTAGGCATGAAGGATACTGATCATGTGAAACCATGTGAGAGTGCCATCTTTGGAGGAGTTAAATTCACAAGAACATGCATGCTTTCATACACAAATTAATTTCACATGTATACCAAAGCTCACATTAAGGCTTGTGTCTATATGTGATCAATATTTGTTTTTAATTTTGTTGCTTCAAAGCAAAGCTTCAGTTCATGAAAAATTCCATGCCATATTCAAGAATATGGCCAATTCTGCGCGCTAACTAAAATTCTAATAAATATTTACTAGCATTTTAGTCTTCCTAAATAGGATCTTGTCTTCTGTACTTACAGGAGCTTGTGATGTGATACATACAAGTTGCCCGTTTCGCCTCACTAGCATGTAATGTAATAGTTTGAAGAAAAACCCGAACTTCGTTATTTTGGAGCGACTAATATTAGTATAGGCTAATACATTATATATGTATGACAAGTTATGCGAAATGTACGTAGCACACATAGCAAACTACATGTATATAGTGGCTAGAAGCTGATTTGATGTTTTATTATGAACATTGCAAAATAGGTTTAAATCATTCCAATTCCATGGCATTTAAAAGGTAACAGCCATAGATTGAATGCACAAATATCGATCGTTGTTGTATTCTTTAACTGAGTACAACTTACATTTCAAGAATCATAAGTACTGCAACAACTATATATGTAAAGGAAAAATAAAATAAAATGGAGTAATGTATAAGCTTTTGTTGATTCTCCCACTTGTGAATCCAGGGCACAATGAGGATCAACTGTAATTAATATGAATCCGATGAGCTACGTACGTGATCTAAGCATAGTCACACATCCCATATAGGCATAAACTGCCACTCTTGCACTTCTTGTTGCAACTTCCACAATGCCTCTTGTCATAAGACAAGTCTACACACTTACCACCACAACAAGTCTCCCTGAACTTGCATTCGTTCTTGCAACTTCCGCAGTTGTGGTTATCGGTGTCCAAGTCGACGCATTTGTTGTTGCAGCAAGTTGCTCCGGGGCTTCCCTCGGCTAAACACACGCTTCCGTCCTTGTTGCAGTGAAACTTTTCTCTTGGATCCTTATCTTGGACTAGAAATCGACTTAACCGCTTCACTGAAGACGACGCCATTTGTTGTTCTTTATTCGCCAATGAAATGCCGCCTCTCTCCCAAGTGTTTGGTTCATTTTTTATGGTAACCATTGCTTCCCTACTTTTGGTTGTGACTAAGAGAGCAGCAATTGCTAATGCCATTGCTATTGCAACTGTAAAAATGACTTTATTTAGAGTCATAATTGGCACTGATGGCGTCGACAGGAAATGATTCGATCTATTGATTGAAGAAGAATTATGAGAAGGTTGTTTGAGTTGCTACTTCTTGTTATATATATAGTGAGGATCTCTCTCTTTCAGGGAGAAGGGTTGACATAGAAAACGCGGTATATTCTACTAGTTCATGCAGATTCAAGTAAAGGGTGCACACTTGAAAATCACATAATGTTTGTAGCTAGCTTGCTTGCTAGGCACATTGCTTAGTTTTATTTTTTAAATTTTTGAGTAAGCAAATGGCTTCACTTACAGCATATTGAACACAATGCTTGGAATGGAAGAAGCCCTGCATAGTGAATGGTACATGGAACCTAGCTTTGGAGAGTACTAATTAATTAATGAATATACAAGTATGCAATTAATTGGCATTGCAAGCTAGCTATTGCTAGCTTGTTAACTACATTACTCATGTACATAATTCAGTTAGTTTGACATTCTTCACATGCGATTCTTTTCGACTTTCTTTGCAGAATTACATTTTGAATAGACTTGATGATACATTGTATGATGTCTATTCGAATGTAAAACCGCAAAGGATGTTTGGGATCTTCTCGAAAAGAAATACCGAATCGAAGATGCAGGGGCTAAAAAGTTCGTGGTAGGCAAGTTTTTGAAATACAATATGGTGGATTCGAAGTCCGTAGTAAAGCAAGTGGAAGAAGCGCAAGTTCTCGATACATGAATTGCACGTCGAAGGGTGCATCGTAAATGAACATTTTCAGATGGAGCCATTATTGAAAAGCTTCCACCATCGTGGAATGACTTCAAGGTCTACCTAAAGCACAAGCGAAGGGACATGTCCATCGAGGATCTCATTCTCGCGACTTCGTATTGAGGAAGATCATAGGAAGGGAGACAAAAAGGAAATGGCTAATGCTAATGCTAACATGGTGGTAGGATAATCAAGCAAGTCCAAATTTCAGAAATTCCGAATAAGAATTTCAAGAAAAGTCTTAAGAGAACTCGCCAAGCCGTTAGCACCAAAGGGAAGGATTACAAGAAAATTAAAGGAAGTTCTTTGGGTTTGTGGAAAGCGAAAGGTCACAGTGGCTCAAGATTGTCGCCACAAGAAAGATCGAATTTCGATAATCTCGGGTGTGAACAACCAAGCAAATGTTACCGACATGGAAATTGATAATACCGACTTTGATCTCATCGCAGCTTGTTTCGAAACTAATATGGTTTCGATGCCAAAGGATGGTGGATCGACATCGGTGCAACAAGGCACATATGCAAATGACAAAACCTTATTTTCGAGTTTCATCTGGGTCGATAGTGAAGAGAAACTTTACATGGGAAACTCCTCCTCCTCCAAGGTTGAAGGCAAAGGAACAAGTGAAGATGAAGTTCACGCCTGGAAAAGTAATCACTTTACTTGATGTTCTTTATGTTCCCGATATTAGGAAAAATCTTGTATCCGCCCTTTACTAAATAAGAAAGTGGTTCAAACTTGTTTTCGAGTCCGACAAATTTGTATTGACTAAGGGTGGCATGTTCATAGGGAAGGGGTACCTTATCAAGGTCTCTTCAAATTAAGTATTGTAATTGTTAATGGCATCGGTAATAGAATGATTATTTCGCGTATATGATCGCTCTCTCGCATATATGATTGAATCATTTGATATTTGGCATGCTAGATTAGGGCATGTAAATAATGATTAATACATAAAATGGTACATTTGAACATGTTACCAATGCAAAGTTTAAAATTGATTTAAAACATAAATGTGAAGTTTGTGCAGAATCAAAGTTTGCTAGGCAAACATTTAAGTTCTGTTCAAGAAAGATCAAATGAATTATTAGATTTAATTCATAGTGATCTTTGTGACTTCAAATCAAATCCTACTTAGAGAGGAAAGAATTACTACATCACCTTTATCGATGATTGTAGTAAATCTTGTCATGTCTTTTTGATCAAGAATAAAAGTGAGGCCTTTGATGTATTTAAAATATATAAGGCAGAGGTTGAAAATCAACTTGATAAAAAGATAAAAGTATTAAGAACTGATCGAGGTGGAGAATATGATTCCATTGAGTTTACGTAATTTTGTAATACAAATGGAATTATTCATCGCACCATCGCGCCATATACACCTCAACAAAATGGTGTGCGCAGAGAGGAAAAATAGAACTCTCAAGAATATGATTAATTCTATGTCGAATGATTCGGGCTTCCCCAAAACTTGTGGGGTGAAGCATTATCGATCGCAAATCATATCTTGAATAGAGTTCCTTTCAAGAAATCTGATAAGTCTCCATATGAGATTTGGAGAAAGAGAAAACCCACTTACAAAACTTTAAAAGTGTGGGGTTGCTTAGCAAAGGTTCAAATTCCTTTACCGAAAAGGACTAAATTAGGACCTAAAACCGTAGATTGCGTGTTCATCGGTTTTGCTAAGAATAGTGCAGCATATAGATTCTTAGTAGTTAAATCACATATTTCAGATATCAGTGATAATACTATTATAGAATCTGCAGATGCTACATTTTTTGAGCATATATTTCCTTTCAAGGAAAAACAAAATGGTTCATCACGAAAAAGGACGGCTGAAGAGAGTCTAGAAGAACCAACCACTTCAAGGGTTCAAGAACAAGAATTGGAACCTAGAAGGGGAAAAAGAATTAAGGTTCCAAAGAATTTTGGACCTGATTTCATAAGTCTGTTAACTGAAAATGAACCACAGACTTATAGGGAGGCTATGTCTTCGCCGTAAGCGCCTTTATGGATGGAAGCAATCAATAGTGAAGTTGAATCCATTTTACAAAATAATACATGGGAATTGGTTGATTTACCATCCGAATCAAGCCAATTGGATATAAATGGATATTCAAAAGAAAGCTTAAGGTCGACTTGATTTACTATTGATAAATACAAAGCACGATTGGTTGCAAAAGGTTATAGACAAAAAGAAGATGTAGATTACTTCGATACCTATTCTCCTGTTTCAAGAATAACTTCCATTAGAATGTTGATTGCCATAAATGCTTTATACAATATGGAAATACATCAAATGGATGTTAAAACAAAGATTTCTAAATGGAGAGTTAGAAGAAGAAATCTATATGGACCAACCTGAAGTGGTTCATAGTCAAAGGCCAAGAGAATAAAGTTTGTAGACTTGTTAAGTCATTATATGGACTTAAACAAGCTCCAAAACAATGGCATGAAAAATTTGATCATACTATGTTAGCAAATGGTTTCAAAATAAATGAATGTGACAAATGTGTGTACATTAAAGAAATGAAAAACTTTTGCGTTATAGTATGTTTATATGTTGATGACATGTTGATTATGAGCACAAGTAGAGATGCTATAATGTCAACCAAAATGATGTTGAATTCTAGTTTTGACATGAAAGACTTAGGTCTAGCTGATGTAATACTAGGAATTCAAATCAAAAGGAATAACGAAGGTTTTGTCCTCACACAATCTCATTATGTTGAGAAAATCTTAAAAAGATTCAATCAATTCGATTGTAAACCTCGCTCCAACTCCTTTTGATGCTAATTGTCATCTTAAGAAAAATAATGGAGAAGCAATTTCTCAATTGGAATATTCTCAAGTAATTGGAAGCTTGATGTACTTGATGAATTCTACTAGACCTGACATAGCTTATGCAGTAAGCAGGCTGAGTAGATACACAAGTAATCCTAATGATGCTCATTGGACAGCGTTAATAAGAGTTCTAAGGTATCTTAAATATACCTTAAATTATGGACTTTATTATACAAAATATCCAATTGTACTTGAAGGGTATAGTGATGCAAATTGGATTTCGATAATACGTAAACCAAATCAACAAGTGGATATATATTCACATTAGGTGGAGCAATGATTTCTTGAAATCAACAAAACAAACGTGTATAGCACGTTCCACCATGGAATCAATTCATTGCTTTGACAAGGCAAACAAGAAGTTTGAATGGCTAAGAAATTTCTTAGAAGATTCTTTGTCGGCCAAAACCAATTCACACGCAATATGCATACATTGTGATAGTATGGCAAAGACAAGCAAGAGCTAAAAACAACATATATAATGGTAAGTCGAGACATATAAGGCGCCGACACAATACTATAAGACAATTACTCACAAGTGGAGTAATTAGTATTGATTATGTTAAGTCTAAGGAAAACATTGCAGATCCTTTGACTAAAGGCTTACCAAGAGATCAAGTGAAGATATTATCGAGGGGAATGGGCTTAAAGCCTATAGAGTAAGTCAAGTCCAGCGGAAACCTAACCTAGCTGATGGAGATCCCATGGTCTAGGTTCAATAGGCAAACTAGTTAGACTTGACTTAACAAACAGACACACAATTACCTGTTCCTATGATGAAGTAAGTGTGTTGATAAGAAGTTTAGTGGTATGCAATATTGCATTTAATGATTAAAGATAAGTCACCTACATGATAGTAAATGTGGGGTCGCATTTATGAGAATGAATAGGCTAAATTCTCTAAAGCTATCATGAACCCAGGATATGTTCAGACCAAAATGAACAACAAAGAATAACGTGCATCAAGTAATCATGTCATAAGTGAGACATATTGTCTTAGTTTACTACGAAAAGTGAACAGCTCAAGATACATACATCATCATGCGTCACGAAGTGAACTCGATATGATCTTACTAGGGTAAGTTCAAGTCTATGCGACACTTTCCTGATTAACATGACATGATAATCTCTCTCAATTGTTTTTAAAATAATGGTTATTATTTAATATTTGTTTAAATTTTGTGTTTATGATTTGGCAAAGTAAACTCGGTCATGGTTGCAGATGGATACAATACAAATGTGGGGTATTGTTGAACTATTGTTGAGTTTGTATTGTATCCACTATTAGTCCCATTATGGGAAAGAAACTTTTTGTTTCTTTCCTTATAAGAGATATTTCACTTGAAAGTCTTAGTTAAGTGAATGTGGGGTTGGAGGCAAAGACCATGGGTATTCCCATTGATTAATATATATTAATACTTGATATTTAATATGTCTATGATTAGGCCTGGGCCTTTGGGGCTAATGTTAAAATAACTAAGCTAATTCACAACACAAGATTTTTTATTTTTTACATTGAATTTTCGTTTTTATTAAAAGGTGTGTAATTACTCGGTGAAAAGTCACCACTAATGGCCTCATTTTGAACAAGCTTGTGATCGTTCAAAAGAGGTGTCTTTTGGTCTCATTTTGAACAGTTGTAATTGTTCAAAAGAAGTGTCTTTTGGTTTCGTTTTGAACAGCTTGTAATTGTTCAAAAGAGGTGTCTTTTGGTCTATAAATAGGGGTTTTAACCTCATTAGAATAGAGAAAAAAGAATTTCGAAATTAAAGAGTTTCCTAGTTTTTGAGAGAAAGATTTTGGTCATTGCGAGAAGATAAGATCTTTTGGTTGGTGTGTAATCAAAGATCAATCCGGTTGTATCCCGGAGACGAACCTCTTGAAGCATTCACACACCGAATTGGAGGAAATTTCGTCTAAGGACATTGCCATTTAGTGCAAGCCTCTGGTATGATTTAATTTAGTTCTTTGTAATTGAATTCATGCATGATAGATATTATAGTTCAGTGATATGCATATTGTATAATTGTTCCAACAATTCTGAGCCGTTTCGACGTCACTGAATGTTAAAGAACAGAAAAAACTAAATTGAAGACTGAATGAGATTATTGTTACTTGTTTCCTCAATGAGAGAATCTAATACTGGTCTTTTTGTATTGCAAATGAGTATTCAAGCAAATTATGTATACTCTATGCTTCGTATGTATGTAGACAGCAAGTTTTTGTCTGTGAAAAGTTTAAGCAACCTGCACCGCACAAAAGTTTGCTTCATGGCAAATTTGTTTTGCCCGTGGTAAAATTATTGACTTTCTATATCCACATAGGGCCTAAGAATGCGAAGATAGCTTTCTCCTATATATAGGCATAGGTTGCGGTAAAAAAACTTACGCGCATGGTAGAAACAGGTGCCTATGGTAAAAAAAAGTTAACTCTTTTTTTTATTTTTTATTTTTTTTGCAGTGCTTTGATCATGCAACAACAATTAGCTTATTCTTTCTTCAATGAAGGAAGAATGAGAAATGAGAAAAGAATCATTAATAGCAAAAGTCAATGCTAAACAATGCTGCATTCTATGTTCAATCAATCTGATCATTAGTTCGAAAGGCCCCAAACGTTCGATGTGGACATCGAGATCTCCATTGCAGGGATCACAATGCAACAATTTGCCATTTCAAGCACTGCTAACTACTGCTATGAAACCGTGCTCCCACGTCTCTACAATTTAAGGCCTAAGCTCTAAAGTCAATTATAAGGAGAGTCAACTGGCCTACTGTCATGGAAGCCACAATCTTCACTTGTCACTACATGTACATATATATATATGTATGTCTTAATCTCTTCAATGGCACAACAGAACATACTCACAAGTTAGTTAACATGGTCTCCTTAGTGTCTCTCACAACATTCACATTGGTTCTAACATGTTTCATATCAACCCTGCAAGCTAGCTCTCTAAAGAGCACCTACAACACCATATCAAGCTACGGCGAAACTAGTTCCAAGTCTAGCAAAAGAGTAGTGAATGAAATCGACGGTTGTTGGAGGTCGAATCCAAATTGGGCTTCGCAACGTAAAGCATTGGCAGACTGCGCCATTGGCTTTGGCAGCGGAACGTTAGGGGGGAAATTTGGAGCTATTTATGTTGTTACAAACCCGTCGGACAACCCTACTGACCCCCAGCCTGGAACTCTTCGTTACGGAGCCATCCAAACGAAGCCTCTTTGGATAGTTTTCGCTAAGGACATGGCGATCAGGCTGAAGAATGAGCTTATAATGAATAGTTATAAGACGATCGATGGGAGGGGCGCGAAGGTGGAGATAGCTTATGGACCTTGCATAACAATTCAAGGTGTGAGCCATGTCATTATACATGGGATTAGCATTCATGACTGTAAGCCTAGCAAAAGTGGCCTTGTTAGAAGCACCCCGACGCATGTCGGGCATAGGGGTGGCTCTGATGGGGATGCTATCGACATATTTGCTTCTTCGTACATCTGGATCGACCATTGCTTCCTCTCTAGAAGCAGTGATGGCCTCATTGATGTGATTCATGCTTCTACAGCTATCACTATCTCAAACAACTACTTCTCTCAACATGACAAAGTGAGTTCAAACTTGTACACAATCACTTGAGCTAGCTATATATGTTATATATGAGTGTTTTCAGTTTGGCTCTCTAAATCTAAAACTTGAACTTGCATTTGTAGGTGATGCTGTTTGGACACACGATAGTTTCACCGATGATAAAGTGATGAAGGTCACCGTCGTATTCAATCATTTCGGTCATGGTTTAGTGCAAAGAATGCCCAGGTGAGTAGGAAATTAATCTTACTCTTCTCTACCTCATTTTTCATTTCAGTGGATTGTATCATATAGTATATAATTACTTAGCAATCTATCTAGCAAATTAAACTAAGTATAATATGTACTTTCTAACTGTGATATTGCAGAGTTAGGCTGGGATATGCCCACATAGCAAATAATATGTATGAACAGTGGCAAATGTATGCCATTGGAGGAAGCGGTAATCCGACGATCTTTAGCGAAGGGAACTACTTCGCAGCTCCAAAAAATGCCGACTCGAAAGAGGTATGCCATGACCATTTCTATTGTGTGACAATAGCTACACTGATTTAAAACAACAAAAGTAGTACTACCATGTAAAATCAATTAAATTATGTATTAGGCCAATCCATGCCAAGAGCTGGCCATGCATGCTTTGCTAGGATTTTTAACGTGGTGGATATAAATCTTTTGTGTTGTATAGGTTACAAAGAGAGAAGTTAAAAGTGGATGGAAGAACTGGAAATGGAGATCTTCAAAGGACCTATTTGTAAATGGAGCTTATTTTGTTCAGTCAGGGTATGGTAGCTGTGCTCCTAACTACTCTAAATCTCAAGTGTTCAGTGTGGCCCCTGGATCCATGGTTCCTGCCCTTACATCAGCTGCTGGTCCACTTCAATGTGTAGCTAGAAAACCATGTTGAAATTGATTACTCATCATGCATGTATAAATATTAATTCTACATATATGTACTTTTTTTGTGTGTAATCTTGACTTTGTATTGTGCAGGGTTGCATTAAGTTTCAGTTTTGGCCCATAATATAATGTGCTCAATGTAGAGTTGTGAAACTTTATTTGTTTCTTTAAAAAAAAAAAAAAAATTATCATGGGTGTTTCAACTTTTTTTCCCTCCCTAGTTAAACTCGATTATTTCTTTTTATTATAATGTTCTATCCTCCACAAGTACCGACCCATACTTTGTATTCTTCATTTTGAAGTCGCCCTTTAGAATAGTGTTAGCAATAAAATGAGTACGGCCCATACACTCTCTTAATAAAATATTTAAAATTTGTGTTCAAATCAATACTCGTTTTTTAAACGAAATCTTTTTTTCAAACCCTTATGTTTATATAATATACTGGACTCAATTTTTTATGTCTAAGCCCCTTTTTTTTATGGAAAGAAATAAATTTTCTTTTCTAAATTATTCACGAAAAGCACAACTTCATGTCACTATGCATTCAATTATTACAAAAAAAAAAAAATTATGTACTCAAAATTCTAGTTTTTACTACGTTTAAATTTCAATGCAAACATCACAAAAGTTTCCAACACGCTTGTTTGCCTCAAATTAATCACTTAACATATATTAATTTCTTTTTTCTTTTTTTTTATCCAGATCCAAGACTTGCTCAATATGGGATCCATTTTTATCTAATTCAAATCGTATCTAGACATGTTAAAAGTCGATCCTTACAAATATAAAAAACGTCCATACACGTCATCCAAAAACGGACAGTGTTGAAAAACAACGGTTGTTGGTAAACACTAGACAACGTTTTCGGATTCCACGACGATTGAGAGAGAGAGAGAGAGAGAGAGCGAATCGAAAAGCAGGGTCGATGGAGTTCAGGGCGAGGGATTACATCGCCGAAGAAGCATCATCGTCTCTACATCGCGCGCCAACCGATGATCATCCGCTGCTCCTCGTTCGTCCCTCCTCGAATCAGGTCGTCTCCCATCATCGTCAAATTCTTCTCTTCTCGCTTGATATTACTCTCGATCTTCTTCTATTTTATCTAAAGATTTACAATCTGAGTTCGAATTGATATAGGATTTTCATTCACAACACCAAATTGTTGGTACAAATTGTAACATTACATTGTGTGCAAGCAGTACCGATATTGTCCCCAACTTAACCACCTTCGACTCTTAAGGTGTGAGGTTTTAACTCAAAAAGTCTCGATACTAATTGAGGGAGATCATCAATTATATATACTTCAATTTGAAGTTTTGATTATCCGATGTGGGACTATTATTTCGGTACACACATCTCAACATTATAGGCTTCGAGGGAGAACCTTTAAGCTTCCCGCATTAATACCAATTTTCATCAAATTGATAACCTAAAGGTAAGTTACATATTCTGGTTATTATGTAAACATAAAATAAAATTATGACGCACGTAATGGTCTAACATTAATTACTGACAAGTATCTGAGTTGGAAGAAATTTTTGGAATTTTAGTATTATGCAATGTTGTGACTTCTAAATTGAGCGCAATCGAAGAGTTTTATCCATGTAGCGGACCCAACTGATTTGGGATTCAGGTTTTGTTGTTCTAACTTGTAATTTTAAATTGTGCTTGTTTGGATTGAATTTGCGAAAGTTAGGTTATGTAAGATTTGGTTGAATGTGAAATGTGAAGATGCTTAAAGTTTTGTGTTTTGTGATTTTCTCCATTTGAAAAATTGAGAGCATCTAACCGCATTGTCGGGTTGCGGTTTGAACTTACTATAAGTGAACTATAAAGATCGGCTTGTTTCGATTTTGTGTGGGGCGGGTGGGGTGTACACAAATCGATATGTTGATAATGAGCAAGTTAGTTGTCACTGTGGTGTTATTTCATTTTCCTTCTCATAGTTAGTCTATCTTAAGAGAGAGAGAGCGAGTTGGGGACGTTATCGGTTTGATATGAAATTGAATGAAGTGGTTTTAATGAGAATCGCATTAAGGGATGGTAAAGTTTTATAGAGCAAATCTTCAATGTGAACTCAATGCATTTTACACTGGTGGGAGAGTGAGGTTACTAATATTTCCCGTGACAGGTTGATGTTGTGGAGCTCAAGAGGAATGAATTTGACGACCCTTTGAGAAGGCAAACTGCAAATGAAAAAAATCTGGTTGCTGATGTACAAGATGCTGCACACATTTCAAAGAGAGGCCTATTTAGTTATTATTATGATCCACATATATCTCAGAAAGACTGGGCTTCTTTCAAGACATCATTGATGCAAAAGTTTCCTGCCTCAAAAATGATCTCTGTTTCTTCAGTAAGTTCCACTTCTCTGAAAGTGCTCATCTTTTTTTTTTTTTTTTTGGGGGGGGGGGGGGGGGGGGGGAGATGTTATTTTGGATGTCATTATTTGTGTTGGTTTTGTTTAATCTTTATCAATTTCGTAGCTTTCAAATATGGAGAAAACATTTGTGTTGGCAGTCATTTGAAAACATAATGTTGATTGATTCTTTTAACTTTTTCATATTTATTGCCTCTTGTCATTTGGAATCAACTCTGAGAGATTAGAAGGAAAAATTTTATGCTATGTCTGACATGAATGTTGGAATTTATAAAACATTACGCATACAATTGGCAGTGGGCTGATTATCTTCATAGATTTTGTAAGGGCCATAGGCCCATAATCTTGTTATTATTTATATTTCAACCTTTAGACATTTATTTCAAGCATTCATTTTTCTTTCTTTTCTTTTCCTTTATTATTTTTGCCTAAGTTTATTCTAGTGACGTTGATGCTTGATTCCTCTTACAGATTTCCGGTGTTATAATAAAAAGTGCCAAGGGTATGGCATCGGCGTTTGCTTGTTGAATATTGGAAACCTTCTCTTCATATAGTTATCGTTGCCGTGTAGGTGCCAGCTGTTGACGATGTTTCACTTAATTTATTTGCTGAAAAACATTGCAGTAAATGAGAAGTCATCTACGAAAGTGCATATAGAGGAGCTGAATGATCCACAGAAATTTACTGAGAACGAAGTTAAAGTTATTTCATGGCTAGAGTATGTTGAACGATTACGTGAACTTAAAGATGAAATACGTCATGCATGGGGCACTGATGATCGTGTAACATCTTTGAAGTTATCCATCAAGGTAATGATTTATAATTTAATATTCATGTTTTCACCTTTGGTTTTCATCCTAGTTTTGAACTTATAGCATCATTATTGATATTGGTAAGTCTCATTAAGATCACCTTTTATTCTTCTACCTTGGTTTTCATCCTAAATGCTTATATTGGTATGCACTTGGTTGCTGTTTGATATTATCTTACTTGTTACCTGTATGTGTAGGTTGATTTTCAGACAGTAGTAAAAGCTCTAAAATTTAGTATAGGTAATGTAGTCTCTAAATTGAAGTTTAGCGAAAATCTAGCTTCTTTTTGATGTGTAGAAGAAGTTATTTATAGTTACGCTTATTAAATTCTATCTTTTGTCTTATTTGGTTTTTGGACTAAAATGTATGTCTGAAATTGTAATTTTGAAGCAACTTTGTACAATGATAGAAGTGACCACCAATGAGGCAAACCACTAATAACGTAGGAATTGCAATGATTCTTAATTGCTCACGAGAGAAGCATATGGATATAGAAAATGTGGATTATGGACTGATTGCCAAATTATTTTTGCACTTAATGTCTATATCCTGCTATATTGTTGTTTTCTGAAGAACTAGGTTGATGCCATAGTTTGAAACTTATTGTATGTAATGTACATAAAGTATTGGCATAAAACCTACTGGGGCTCATGTATTTCTTCCATTATATTTCATTGAGAGTGATTAGAGCAATATTACGTTTGATTCTCTCTTATGAGCTAATCTTAATGGAGGATTAACACTCATAGTGGAAGCAATATTCCATGCTCAAAAATTCTCTTTTTAAGATGCATCCACAGTCCACGAATGATTTTGCATTGAGTTGTGCAAGTATATTGAATTCCTTTCTGGTGTTGGCTCTGTTGTCTCCTAGTTGGTGATGCTGGGTGAGAATAGTGGCGGATTTATATGGATTGAAGTGGACAGCCATTGAATAACAGTATTTCAATCTGCAGGTTGCGAAGCTTCTGATGGACAATTCTGCCTCAGAGTTTTATCCTACATTATTCATTTTAGTAACAGAGGTGATGGATATGCTTGGAGATATGGTATGGGAACGAATTAAAACAAAAGCTGAATGTGATAACAATGGGACCAGAATTTGTTCTTTGCCAGGTGGGCTCTTTCCGTTTTATGATTTGACGAGGCATTAGTTTATTTCTTCTTTTCTTTTTGCTATATTTATGTTGTTGTCTATGAATAAATTATCTGCATACGATGAATTTTAACTCACATATATCGTTTTCTCAATAACGTGAGACTGGCTACATGTATCCGCTTTCTCCACTTCATTTTATGGCTCAGATTTTACAACTGGATGAATTGTCCTTCACTTAATAAGTTTGCTAAAAAAAGTATTATGATGGGTATCAAAGTTAATTAGATGATCCATACTATGGTTTAGAGATATAATTGTAGGTGTTGTTTCAATGTTCATCACCTTCTTATATGAATAAATCTATCTAATAGAGCTTCTTCTTCTTTTTTTCCTCTTTTGCAGATTACTTCCAAAGTTGTGATGTCTGCTCTGATGCCAAAGAAACCTGTTATAACTGGTTTTGCAAAATTGGCTCCATACATGAACTTCTTCCACGAATGTAACCACTGTTTTTCCATTGTCCCTTTTTCTATAAATTTTACTTTGCATATAAATGCGTCTTATATAACTATAACGAAGGTTACTTCAAAAAAGTTGACTACTCAACCCAGATTGATGGGTTCAGTCCATTTTGTAATATGGTGGGGCTATCGGGAAAACTTGTGAGTTTGGTCAGGATGTTGGGCTCAGCCCATGCTCATGCATATGCATTGTCCATATATACATGTATAATTTGGGAGTGGGATTTCATTCAATGGAAATAAAAAATTATTCAATAACGTGCGAAAAATTATTCAACACTTTTTATGAAAAACTGTCTTTTATTTTAAGTGCAATACCCTATTGTTCCTTTGTGCTTTTCGTATTTGTAAAACAATTTTACCAATGTAAAAGCATTTCTTATGAAATTATGGAGATAAAAGAAAATAAAATCATTGAACCTTAATCCAATGGTGAATGGTTTTATGAGTTTATGACTCTTGTTAAGTACTGTATGTAGACACACATGCATGCACAATCAGATATGCATGCGTGTGAACCGCATACATACTTAGGCTCCCAATTTGTGGATTTGGAAGAGTTGAAACCAGAAGGCCCTCATTTTCAACTATTTGGTCTTACACGGTGCCCGATTTTATACGTTTGACCAATGTTGTGTTACTTTATTCTTTAGACTTTAACTTTTGAAAAGTCGTTACCTATGAAGAGTGCTTATGAATTATATTTCCTTAATTGCTGCTAATTTCAGTTATTTGGAGCTAGCAATACTGCATTGCTCGCGCTTCCTGAATGACCAACCTTTTGACAGTCTCCACCGCCTTACCATGATGATGAGAGGGTTAGCAGACCCATTGGCATCTGCTTATTGTCGTGTATATATGGCTCACTGTGCCTTGAGGTTGCGACCGTATGACATAGGTTTGTGCTATTTGTGCTATTACACTCAACATCCATTCTTTATATGATTGCTGCATTGATACAAATGTCTTTAGAGTGCAAAAACATCCAATTAGGTGCCAACTTAGTAATGCTTATATTCTCCTCTCTTACATTTTCCGTCTCAGAGGCATAAAACATCTTTCAACTTGTCAAAAATTAGGTATCCTTTTGTTGTTTCTTGAGAAACTGGGTATTTAAATTTTTAGGTCTATTTCTACTACGCTGGTAGCTCCATAGTAGGCTAACATGTAATATTGTGGTATAAGTAGACAAAAAATTGATATAACTCTAGTAAAAAAAAAAAAAGAGAATGCAAAAACTAGAAATTTCGCATCAATAATCATTATCTCTAAACATTTGTCTATCACATACTTAGGAATAAAGGAGCCTTTAAATAAATGTTTTAAATACCGTATCTCAGAATGACTTGAGTTTTTATATATATGCTTTGTTAACATTAATTATTCAGCTTACCTTTGACCAAGAAAGAGTTAATCAATCTTGCCAATAACCAATGTCATATATTTATGTTTTGGACAAGTTAAGTTTTGAATGGAAGGTTTTCTGGGATGCTAATCAGTTGTTTTCAGTGTCTCTCCTGCATTGTTTATCTTGGAGGGGCAAGTTTCCCTTCGCCGGAATTTCCTTGCATATTCACTAGATTTTGAGCCAGTATCTGATGAACCATACTTTTATAGACTATTTTGTGTTGCATCCTTGGTTGCCATGGTGCTTGTAGTCGATAATAATTTTTATGTGTTTATTACAACGATCTCTTCTTTCTAAGACTAATCCCCGTAATGTAACAAAACAGGCTATCTGATCACGTGCTTCAGAGACTTCAAAATTATATTGTCAAATATAATTTTTGAAAACGATGCCAAATCTGGCAATTCCTTGGAAAACAGAAAACAGCTCATTGGCCTTTTGGAACCTGCCATTGAATGGATTATGAAATGCATATTTAAGGGACCATGTGAGGTTAGTAAGGATGATGCGTGAGGACCGTATTTGTCATATTTGATTCGTTGCTGAATTAATTGATTGATTCCTGTTTAGCAATATTACTCGGTTTCTGATATATTATATAGTGTGGCTTGCCAATTGAATTAGGGGTAATTAATGGTTCTCTGTTTAGGTCCATTAATTAGGACTCAGTAGAAACTGAAAAAATTCGACGAGGTCGGGGTAGAGCAAAGCTAACTTGGGACGCATTAATTATGAGGGATTTAAATGCAAAACACACCAGCAATTGCACTAAATCGAGTGCAATGGAAGAGTTCGATCCATGTAGCCAGCACCAACTAATTTGGGATTGAGGATATGTTGTTGTTGTAATTAGGTCCATTAATTCTTTTTCATTTTTTCCCTTTTTTCTTTATTAGAACTGTAATTTTTCTCAGTGTAGTGAAAGAACTGATACTTCTAAACTTTTTCATCGTCATATCATTCCTGATAGACACTCTAAGACTAAAGGTTACAGCCTTGGAAACCACTTATGTTAATTAATTGTTTTACAAATTTGAAGAGGCAAATAGAAGATGTACTTATGGAGTTTGGGCTGGGAACGACACCATCAGACTTGTGTGGGAACTTGAAATGTATCTCAATTGTAGTTCATCATCTCATAGAAGAACTTCCAGCTGAAATCGTTTGTTCTCATGTCTTGGAGATTATTAAGCTTATTGAGGGCAGCAATGATATTTCCTATGATCAGGTGTGCCTATTTTTATTGCTCATTACTTGGTTCTCTCAATTCCATTTTATTATTTTCTCTCCTGTTCAACACATTATATTTGTAAATGTGCAGTCTTTGAACTTCAGGTTGCTTGGGTTTAAGCTATATGAAGTAAGACCGGAAGGTGAACTTCTTGATTCTATAATTGGAAAAGTACTCCAGGTATTTAGTTTTTCATATTTTACTGGCTTTTCTTGAATGATTGCATTCCCTCTCATTGGTTCCCATCCTTCACACAATATGCTACGAATCCCTATTATGCTAATTAAATGTGAAGTTTCCTCTCAAACAAATGTGAGACTTTTCTATGACTCCTTTGAGTGCAACCCATCCTCGACATCATACATATGCTATATACAATGAAGAAAATAACCACCCATGTTCCTTACTCATCCTAAAGATAGAATAAGAAATATAGAAATTCAAAGACAAGTGGGAGTAGCATCAATTGATACAAAGATTAGGGAAGGGCGATTGCGATGGTTTGGTCACCTGCAAAGACGGCCTACAAATGCTCCAACTAGAAAACTTGACTCAATAGAAACAGTAGAAATTCGACGAGGTAGGGCAGACCAAAGTTAACATGGGATGCATTAATTAAGAGGGATTTGAATGGTTTGCAAAGCTCACCATCAATTGCACTTAATCGAGCACAATGGAAAAGTTTGATCCATGTAGCCGACCCCAGTTAATTTGGGACTGAGGCTGTGTTGTTGTTCCTTACTCATCCTGTAAAATTGTACTTGCGAGGAAATGGTCGCCCGTAAATTAGATACTGCGCATCCAAGTAAGCGTGCAGTGTGGAATTATTCTGACATATTATCAATTGAGAACTTCAGTCTTCTAAGTTGTATTTTGTCCTTGTTCATTTATTGATTACACTAGGGTTTTCATTGAATGCTTTCATTTTAGTGCTTCACATTCTATATTTTTGTGTAAAATCAAATATGCAATTGCAGGTTATTAATGAATACGATGACCTTGATAGCTACTTGAAGGTTGCGGACGCTTATTTTGATATTGTTCTGCAATGTCATATGGTAAATTTTGTTTCCATGGGTTCTTTTTTAGTTTTTGCTTCATTCTTTACGGTTTCATGTCTACTATTATTATGTAACTTTTTAAGTGCAATTGAAGCATTCAGGCAACACTAAATTGCGGGGCTCATCCGAGCAAGCTGGTGCTGGCAATACACTGCCTTGTTATTGAATAAATATTTATTTTAAACTACCAAGTAATAATTCTTAAGTTAGAACATAGGCTTATTTTTTCTTGCAATGTGAAAATTTATGTCCAGTATGGAGCAATGCGACAAAAGGAAAAATGATTTTATTGTCTTACTTTTGATAATAGTGCCCAAGCATGGAGTAGTTAGCATGGTTGACGTTGGACCCCATGTGGGAAACCAAAAAAAAAAAAAAAAGTAAACAGAAAAATTGAACAAGTAACTCAAAAGAATATTTTTCCTATTTGGTGTACGGCGATTAGCCCCCTTGTATTTGTTCCTGTTACAACATTGTGCATTGCATTTCCACCTTCCTGCTTTTCTTCTATTTCAGGACAGCTATTTGGCCATGATTTTAGACAGTATATCAAGACGGACCTGTGGCAGAGATATTAATGAAAATGAGCTGAGTAGTTTGCAGTCCATTTTTATAAAGCTTCTTGCTCATCATAATAACTTAGATGATTTATTTGTACTGGTAAGCTTCTTCATCTTTGTCTCTGGATTGCGGCTGTGTAACAGTGCCATCAGGATCAAGTGTTGGTATTTTGCAGAAACACTTTGTTGAAATCTTAGATGTGTTGCATGGGAACGCAAGGGATGTTGTAAATATGCATATACTTAGGAAGGCGACAAGGTATTCTTTCTAACTTTGTACTTCAGTTTTTTTTTTTTTTTTTTTTTTTTTTTTTTTTTTTTTTTTTGGTTCTAATTTCATTTCAGTTATTTCTTGGAAATTTCTATTCTGCGTTTCTTTTGCAAATTGCTTTTTTGTTACATTCATGGAATCACGGATGGTAAACTCAAATAGAGTCGTTTGTGTTTGATGCCGATTATTGTTGGACAGGAATGCCTGCATTTGTGATCCAGCAACAATACAGTTCCTCTTTGAGATTTCTCAGGCTCTTCATGATGGAATAGATATATCAAATATGAGAGATGATCATCAGCAGGCAGTTCGCCTCATTACTCATTTTGTTGAAAAGGTAAGAGCTAAAGTAATTCTTTTTTCAGATGATTGTGCCGTTTTAAGGTTTTCATAACCATCTAATGAATATAAGAATGCTTAGTACGTTATAGGTGGACTATGGAGCAGCGTTGGAGCGCCATCTAACATTCTTACTTGAATGCCGTGGAGCTTTTGGTAGAATTAATGATCTTAAGGTTTGATTCATTCTGTTTGGTATTATTCCCAGCGCCCCCCCTGGTAATTCTGTAATTAGGTATCATTGTGGCGAGACGAATTCATATGATAAATAATCTTACTTTAATCAGGGACTTTGCACCTCACCACATTGCGTAAACTATCTAATCTAATATGTCCTACTTAATGCGCTATTATGGTTCGATGTTTCCTTGAAATTAATGTAATCCTAAGCTACTCAAGAGTTTTTTTTTTTTTTAATTGTCAGGAAGCTCTTGTGCACTCCAGCAACTACTTGGCAGTTAAAGCTATCAAAGATGCCAACAAATTTTCCGGTTTTGTGAAATCGTGCATAGCATTTAGTGAAGTCACAATTCCTTCAGTTTCTGCAAACATGATGCAGATGAATCTTTATATTGAAACTGCGGAGGTAACATTTCTTCCTCCCCTTTCGTGTTACAATCGACTACATGGATGAGTCGGACCACATTATATCCACTGTCTGATAATTTATATGATTATGTCTTCCATTGCTAGGTAGCTTTGCTAGCTGGCTTGGTTTCTCATGCAGATGGCCTTGTTGATGCAGCTGTCAGTTGCTTAAGGGATTTAGTTCAAGCTGATGGTTAGATTTCCACTTCTCTGTTGTTGGCTGCTTTCTCATCTTTTGAATAGGAGGTTCTTGGATGGAGGCAACGTAATATTTTAAGAAAATTTGCTTCTCAAGTTACAATTAGGTTTCTATCATTTACATAATATCCTACTGGTAGAAGTATCATTTTTTTTTTCCTTAAACAGAAACGACGAGAAATTTTATTTGTGGAATATCAAATTCTAATAACGTAAAAAACTTGGTTCTTGTAAGTATGCAGGAAAATGAGATAACTAGATTGCTCTTCCAGTAATCCTGCCATGACTCCAAATCTGTTCATCTTCACTGTAAAATCCCTGTGCACAGAATTCAGGGTTTAGATGTCATACAATAGTGTCTTGGTGAGCTATTGAGCAGGTGTATTGACTTTTGTACGTCCGTTTATAATTTAAACTAAAACGGGAAAAAAAGAAGAAGTCTGATATTAACAAAAAAATAGAAAGAATGCTGAATATCTAATAATTTTGGCAAATTATTGAATAAGTCCGAGGCAATAGGCCAATAACACTATGACTTCAATTGGGAAATGACTTGCTGTGGTGAAAAGTCATCTTCTTAGTCTCCTGTCATTCCCATGTGTGTGATCTTTGAGCCCCAAGACCCTAGTTTACTGTGGTGAAAAATCATCTTCTTACCCTATACATCTTCAGTTATTAACAACATAGGATTTATGTATTTAGTTGATAATATGCCAAAATAACAGATATGAATGAACTTAGCCAGATTACGAACCCATGAAATTTCTATGGATCTTTCCCTTGCGTTTGTTCCCGATCTCAATCAATTTCAGTATATGTTTGACCTTACTGATTCGCTGAAACACCTTCCATGCAATGGAAATGTTTTGTTTGTGCTGTTAAAATTTGTTGATGAAAATATAAATGTTATTTACTGTAATAAGCTCAACAATATAATTTGAGTATCTACTTGTGTAGGTTCTCAAGTAACAATCGACATTGATGGAATTGCCTTGTTGATGCAGAGATTATTTAGCCTCTTGGTTGTGTTACCAGGTTATTTGAATCTCTCTTATTGAGAACACTAATTTCGAAGTTTACTAGGTTTATTCATTTGCTATCTTCTCAAATACTTTTGAATTGTAACAATTTAGATTATCGCTCTTTTCCTGATTTTGCTCCTCATATGTGAAGGAAATCCCGAACGAGGAGCTGTTTACATCCCTAAAAGTATAATATCTTTCTATGATGATAAGCCATGGTAAGCATGTAATGACGACCTATATGAAATATTTTTGGTTAGATCATTGGGTAATGACATACAACAACAACAACAACAAAAACATAGCCTCAGTCCCAAATTAATTGGGGTCGGCTACATGGATCAAACTTTTCCATTGTGCTCGATTAAGTGCAACACTGAGTAATGACATGCTTGCAGGATAACACCCAGAATGAGAACAAGATTTCTTTGTTCAATTGTATCTTTATCTGCAACGCTATCACAAGAGAAGCTACCATATCATGTCAACAACGAAGAGGTATTTTTTCGTTTTATTTTGAAATTGATGTATTTAAATGCATTGAACCTTTGAGAAATCTATTGCAGTTCTTTTTTGGTAAATAAAGAAATCTATTGCATTTCCTTATGACATTAGATATTGTTGCTTCTTGCTAAAAAAAGAAAAAGAAAAAAACAGTTTTAGTAACAATCAGGTTCTCTCATGTAAAATTAACGGTGAGATTTGAAGAATGGGATGTTAACTGTATTTACATAATATTAATAAGTTTATAATTGTATCAACATTAATGTAGTGCTGACTGCGCTGTATGATTCATAACGCTTAAAGCTACTTGAATCTTATTCAACCACTCGAGTCTCATTATAATCATAAATCTATAAGAACGAATCCGTGTCTTTGTTCACTATTTCACATAGACAGTGGTGGCTTTCTTGCTCTCTCTGACTCTTTATGTTAATTTGCTTTCTTGTACTTGGAGAATAGTCTGAATAATTGTTCATGTTTTTCGGTCGGACTCGGTCATTGTTTCCTCGCAATTATGCAGGTCCCAGGCAATGACATTATATTTTTTGGAGATCCTTCTTACCACCAAGAGCTTATATCTATTTCTCGTTCTGTACTTGAAAAATTAATCGACAATATTCAGCTAGAGAAACACTCGGTGAGCTTCCGCCCGCGTTCTCATCGTGTTATTATGTTCATAATTGGTTTACATCGAACTTAATCACTATGTTACTTAGGCTGTTCGCGGGAATATCTCCCTTGAAGCTTGCAACTGCATCTTATCATCATTCAAGGTGTGCCATCACTCTTCAGTTTCTTAATTTGAAGTTCTCTTCATTGAGAAATCGCGACGTCTGTAAATAAGCGGAGTTGGATAGCATCTTCTGAGATTTTCATCACTGATTCTCCAATGTTTTGAAATTTTTGCAGGCAAGTGAGGAAACATTGCTTCTTTGCTCCAAACTGATTGAGATTGCAAAATCATGCAGTAATCCAAGTGACAAGTACCTACGATCAACCATCAATGTCTTCGACAAATACTCGTCTGCCCATTAATAATTTTATGTTAAAAGAAGAATTTTTACCACCGCGGATTTTCTCGTTGGAAATGTTAGAATAGTCTCACACGACTACTTGGAAATAAAAATAAAGCTTAGTGTGGAGTATTCACTTGACAAATCGAACCACAACATTTTCTATCATAAAAATTAGGTGATTATGACCAATATTACAAAATTGAACATTCTATCGGTGAATTGCCATACACATAACGTACCCTTTGTTATCAACAATGGAGATGTGCACTCTGTGATGGCCAAATCCACGACGGATAAAGAGAGAGTTTGACAAGTTTTTTCTTGATCATTATAACTTTTTTTTTTTTTTTTTTTTTGGTCGAAGTAGGACAACTTTTTTCACTGCAACTAGTATAACAAATTTTTTCACTGCAACTAGTTAACAATTTTTACGTACGAAGTTAAATTAGATTTTGTTTTCTTAGCATCTAACACTAATTATAAAGCTTAATTGAAAAAAAAAAAAACTAGAAGGGACTAATTACAAGGCTATACGCTAAAAGTTCTATGACTTTCTTCTCCCGGTTCCTATATATAAATACAAAAAGTTATGTTAAAAGATAAGTACAACCAATAGTAGATTTGATTGATTTTTTCTTTTTTTTGTTGATATCCTAGGTGACGTTGTCAATCCCCTTTTTTTTTAAAAAAAAAAGAAATTTAACATTGTCATCCAAGTTCAATATACAGTAAGCCTAAAGCCTAAAGAATAAAGATGTACCTAAAGCCCAAAAATATAGGTGTATGTGCACTGCAGTTGTTTATCAGGGCATCAAGTTTCTCAAATTGCCCGTTTATTAAAAAATGAGCATCCCGGGCCTCTTATTTGTTTCTCAAGGCAACCCCGACTGTCTCAGTCTCATAAATTCGAGAAACAACATACAGTTTTGGTTGCACGTGTCTAAAACTATTCCTCAAGTCTCGTTACCTAATGACCGTGACTAGTACATGCATATGATTTCGTTCGCTTTAGTTCGAGACTCATGCAAGAGTGTCGGGTAGATACAACCAAGACCTTATGTAGTGTCTCGATCATGTGTGTGTACAACTTGAAAAATGAAAAAAAAAATACAAAAAAAATCAAGAAAAAAAAATTTTTATCATGTTCTACGTCCGCCTCTCATTCATTTTCTTCACCCATTATACATTAATAGTGATGTAAACATACCGAATCTAATAAACTCTACAATACAAACTGACATTATTGTCTCATCCGAAATCAGTTAACTAAGTTCATTCAACTCCGCGTATGTGCACGGCTGATCGATTGCACTTATTAAAAAAATTGGAGGATTAAAGGTGGGGTGCGACGGAAGGAGAAGTTTTTCGATCGTGAGTGAATTGTTGGGTTCGAGAAGGTATTTTTGACATTTCCTTCCAAAATCAATTTTCATAAAATTTTTGCTGGGTGCCCCAATCATGATGCGGGGTGCATATAGCCTAACTCACAAGATAAGTAGTAAGTAGAAGCAGTTGTGCGCCAAAAACTTTTGGTTGGTCAGACCTAGTATATAGTAAGTGGGGATGTTAGAGTGGCGGAGAACGTAATCCACATCCTCATCTCCACTTATAGCGTGGCGAGATTCTCAGCTTGAAATTTTCCATTTGAGAAATTTTAATCTATATTCTCCTACTAGCGAGGATCCTTACCCCATGGAGATGCCCCACTCCATCACATTTTCAAATAATATCTACAAAGAAAAAAGAGAGATCGGATATATTATATATTCAAAATTAAAATCATTAAAAGCTTTTAATTCACAATTGTAAATCGATTTTTAAATTTTACGTGAAATATTTTCCATAAAGAAAGGAAAATATAAGATTTAATGATTTTGATGCAATTCTCACATACAATATTCAAGATCTCCCTGAGTGGAGTGAGGAATCTCGTGGAAATGAAATTCCCTCCTCTCCCTAGTTGGGAGGGAATCTCTGCTCCATCAGGGCGGATGCTGTGGGAACCGCCGTAATGGGATTTGGGGTAGGGGTGACAATTCGTGTCGGCGAGTCGTAAACATATCGTGTCGTAAAAACAGTCATGAACCATATAATGTAAACTCATTATGTGGCGGCCCTCGCCACCCCAGGGTGACATGACTCCATGTATAATGTAAACTCATTACATGACATGTTTATTAATCGAAATGTATCCAATTGTGCGTTTGTAAATTTGATAGAAATTACCAAAATGGGTTGTTGTCATGTTAAACATGTTTATTAATCGTGTTAGCATTTTCATGTCACTTACTTATTAAATATTTTATTAAATATTTTATTTAAACTTTTATAATTTGTTTACTACTTTATCAAATATATTTACGTAAATAAATTTAAACAAACATAATTAAATAGTCAATAAAATATAATGTGATTGTATATAGTCTTAAGTTTTACTTTGTTTTTTCATTCAAATCTTTTTTACTCTTAATAATAGATGGAAAATGATTTGTAATAATAACATATAATAAATTATAGGAATTGTCTAAAAATATCTAAATTTTAGTTTAGTGAAAAGTTTTATTTTTTTTAATAAATAGTTATTTATAAAATTTAAAACACAAATAGTAGATTTCAAGTAAAATAAATATTTCCTTAAAAAATAAAATAAAATATGATAAAAGATGTTTACAAATAAAAATAAATAAATCATGTTATTAACATGCATTTAAATGAATGAATTTTGTACTAATCTATTTATTATACCATATTTATTATTTATACGTTATTCTATAATTGTGTTAACCGAATCATAAACGAGTTAAACAGATTGACATGTTAACAACTCGTTTATTAACCGAATATAAATGTGTTAACACCTTTATGATTTAGATCCACTTATACTAAATTCATAATATGTTTATTACATGTTGTATCGTGTTAATCGTGACTCAAATTGTCATCACTAATTTGGGGATTCCTCGCATCATCTGCACCGTAATAGTAATCCAAAAGCCACACAAAATCGTAAAGTCCAAAGTCTGTCACCACAAGTAGTAGAGTCTTTAATTCCATGTAAATCTAGGGTTTCAAATTTCAATCTAGGGTTTCGAATTTGAATCTAGGGTTTGGAATCGCTTCAGCTGCGAATGGATCTCGAAGTGGTGGGGCGGCACGCGCTGCTCTTCGACGACGACGCCACCGCCGCGTTCGTCAATTCAAAAGACGCACTCGTCGAATGGAACTCTCTCCAGATCGACCGCTACGACGTCCGCCACCTCCTCCAGTCCCTTCCGCCGCTCAACAGGCGCCGCGGCGCTTCCTCGCCTTCGTCGCTGGAGGAGTCGCAGCTCGACGAGGAGCGCTACCTGGATCTCCCGCCGCCGCCCGGCGATGGCGGTGATCAAGTTCAATCATCCGCTGCAGGTGCGTCGTCGCTCGATCTCAAGACTATCTTAGATTTCCGTTTTGTCTTTGATTTTGTTTGATTTTGTTTGAATTTGTTTCATTTCAGTGTGATTTGTGTTCTGTCTCTTCATTGATCGATTATTCTTGATTGAAGCTGTTGTAATTTGGGAATTATTGTGGAAAGTTTGCGAATTTGATTTGTTGCTAGTGTCAAATGGAGACGATTATCAGAATCTCGAAAAATTGGTGACCTAGAAAGGCAAAGGCGATTGCTTGTAGTAATCGGACACCGGACAATTTGCCTCGAAATACGCGTTGCGCGGTGTGTCGAAAAGCAGACAGGGCGTTCCAGCCAATCCGAGGATGACACGTGGCGCGTTTTCATTGGTGTAGACCGTTCGGTCCAATCAGAGAGCGACACGTGGACAGTGACGTACACAGCGCTAGTTCGGTCCAATAAGAGAGCGCCACGTCAGCTGGAGGATACACGTCACGCAAGCATTTCTTCTCCTCGCTTCAGCTGCCCACCGATCGGCCTCGAGATGCGCAAACGCCACGACTCCCAAATATTTCGCACGAACCCGCGCGATTTTTGCACCTTGCCATTTGGACGCCACGTGGCGCGACGCCATTCGTCCGACGCGTCACCACCGCTTTGTTCCACTAATCACGGCGCGACACATGGCGCCGAGTCACCGCACAACTCTCACACGCCCGGCTCAATGCCACGTGGCGCGACGCGATTCACCAGGACATCTCACAACAAAGAACCGGTCCAATCACATGGCGACACGTGGCGAGTCGCACCGCTGTTTGTTCCACCAATCACAGCGCGACACTCGAGTCACCGCACACACTCCACGCCATGCCCATGCCAAGGGGCGCGACGCGATTCGTGGCGGAAAAATACTCGCCATCGGACACCGGACAAAACCGCCATGCCACGTGGCGCGACGCGGTCGCCGGGACACTCAAAGCAACAATTCGGTCCACACGGCGCGACACGTGGCGCGCACACGCGTCCCGACCAATGAGAGAGCGCCACGTCGGCACGATGACAGAAACAGTCCAATCGCAGCGTGACACGTGGCGCATGAAGGAAAAATATGTTCCAGGAAACTCTATAAATAGGCGTGACATGAATTAAATGAAATATCCCTCACACTCTCTCTACACCTATTAATTATGAATAATTAGTATAGTTTAGCTTTTTATTAGTAGTTATTTTTGTGCGACTATGTCCGGCTAGTCGACTTCTCGCCTAAGTCGACAGGGAAGCAAGTCGGAGTCATGGATTCAAAATATATTATGTGAGGTCTTTTATTTTTATTATCTAATTAATTTAATTTCTCTTAATTCATTGTTGTTGATTTTAATTATTATGATTAATAATCAATTGTTATTTGGGATATTAGCATCCGTGTAATTGTGCTTTTAGACCAATACAGTTAACAAACATTCACCCGGTTGCCGTAAAACCCTTCGGTCAATGAATGTACAACAATCGAATATAAATTAAATCGGTAGCGGATGCGACCCGGTTATTTAGGATTAGTGTTCCCATAGATCCAAATTACTGCGGTTAATGTATTAAACCTGATTGGCGGACGTTTAGGGTTATACATTAATTAGAGAAGTAGTCAGTGACGGACGTCCTGGCTATCGAGATTTGGGGAACTAGGAATTTCTGGCGGTTGTCGATTTTCCATAGCTAATCTAGGAGAATTAAATTAATAACTTTTTAAGACCATGATTGTTATTGAATCTTGATTCTGATTTGTGGAACTGGAGACTTAGGTGTTATTTAATTATTAATTATTTATTTACGAAATTAGTTTTGTTAAGTTATTTATTTAGTTTAATTAAACTAGTTAGTTAAATTAATATTCATTTTAAAACCCCAATTTTCCGTTTTTGTTGTTTTAAACCTAAGAAAGAACCAGTCTCTGTGGGATCGACCCTTTGCCACTATTCTACAAAATAGTTGGTTTAGGAACTTTATTTATTTAGTTAAATTAATATTCATGATATAGATAGGAAAAATAACTACTAATACTAAGCTAAACTATACTAATTATTCATAATTAATAGGTGTAGAGAGAGTGTGAGGGATTGAGAGAGATATTTCATTTGATTCATGGCACACCTATTTATAGAGTTTCTGGAACATATTTTTCCTTCCTTCGCCACCCGCAAGCCGTTTCCTCTTCGCGCACCACCGTCGATCGGCCTCGAGATACGAACCAGCACCAACTCCCAGATTTTCGATCGTCAATCGCGCGATTTTCCTTCGCCACGTCATGCCACGTGGCATTCTCCCATTGGTCCAGACGCGTCACCACCGCTGTTCCACCAATCACGGCGCGACACGTGGCGCGAGTCACCGCACACAACTCTCACACGCCCGGCTCCTCCATGCCACGGGGCGCGACGCGGTCGTGGCGGAAAAATACTCAAAATGGAGTATTTACTTGTAGTAATCGGACACCGGACAAATACCCACCGCCATGCCACGTGGCGCGACGCGATTCGCCAGGACACCTCACAACAACAATTCGGTCCACTCACAGCGCGACACGTGGCCGCACACGCGTCCCGACCAATGAGAGAGCGCCACGTCGGCACAAAGTGATGTAAACGGTCCAATCGCAGCGTGACACGTGGCGCATGAAGGAAAAATATGTTCCAGGAAACTCTATAAATAGGTGTGACATGAATTAAATGAAATATCCCTCACACTCTCTCTACACCTATTAATTATGAATAATTAGTATAGTTTAGCTTAGTATTAGTAGTTATTTTTGTTCGATTATGTCCGGCTAGTCGACTTCTCGCCTAAGTCGACAGGGAAGCAAGTCGGAGTCATGGATTCAAAATATATTATGTGAGGTCTTTTATTTTTATTATCTAATTAATTTAATTTATCTTAATTCATTGTTGTTGATTTTAATTATTATGATTAATAATCAATTGTTATTTGGGATATTAGCATCCGTGTAATTGTGCTTTTAGACCAATACAGTAACAAACATTCACCCGGTTGCCGTAAAACCCTTCAGGTCAATGAATGTACAACAATCGAATATAAATTAAATCGGTAGCGGATGCGACCGGTTATTTAGGATTAGTGTTCCCATAGATCCAAATTCTTGCGGTTAATGTATTAAACCCGATTGGCGGACGTCTAGGGTTATACATTAATTAGGGAAGTAGTCGATGGCGGACGTCCTGGCTATCGAGATTTGGGGAACTAGGAATTTAAAGCGGTTGTCGATTTTCCATAGCTAATCTAGGAGAATTAAATTAATAACTTTTTAAGACCATGATTGTTATTGAATCTTGATTCGATTTGTGGAAGCGGAGACTTAGGTGTTATTTAATTATTAATTATTTATTTACGAAATTAGTTTTGTTAAGTTATTTATTTAGTTTAATTAAACTAGTTAGTTAAATTAATATTCATTTTAAAACCCCAATTTTCCGTTTTTGTTCTTTTAAACCTAAGAAAGAACCAGTCTCTGTGGGATCGACCCTTTGCCACTATTCTACAAAATAGTTGGTTTAGGAACTTTATTTATTTAGTTAAATTAATATTCATGATATAGATAGGAAAAATAACTACTAATACTAAGCTAAACTATACTAATTATTCATAATTAATAGGTGTAGAGAGAGTGTGAGGGATTGAGAGAGATATTTCATTTGATTCATGGCACACCTATTTATAGAGTTTCCTGGAACATATTTTCCTTCATGCGCCACCCGCAAGCCGTTTCCTCTTCGCGCAGCCACCATCGATCGGCCTCGAGATACGAACCAGCACCAACTCCCAGATTTTCGGTCGTCAATCGCGCGATTTTCCTTCGCCACGTCATGCCACGTGGCATTCTCCCATTGGTCCAGACGCGTCACCACCGCCTGTTCCACCAATCACAGCGCGACACGTGGCGCTGAGTCACCGCACACAACTCTCACACGCCCAGCTCCATGCCACGGGGCGCGACGCGATTCGTGGCGGAAAAATACTCAAAATGGAGTATTTACTTGTAGTAATCGGACACCGGACAAATACCCGCCGCCATGCCACGTGGCGCGACGCGATTCGCCAGGACACCTCACAGCAACAATTCGGTCCACTCACAGCGCGACACGTGGCCGCACACGCGTCCCGACCAACCAATGAGAGCGCCACGTCAAGACAAATGATGAAACGGTCCAATCGCAGCGTGACACGTGGCGCATGAAGGAAAAATATGTTCCAGGAAACTCTATAAATAGGTGTGACATGAATTAAATGAAATATCCCTCACACTCTCTCTACACCTATTAATTATGAATAATTAGTATTGTTTAGCTTAGTATTAGTAGTTATTTTTGTGCGATTATGTCCGCTAGTCGACTTCTCGCCTAAGTCGACGAGGAAGCAAGTCGGAGTCATGGATTCAAAATATATTATGTGAGGTCTTTTATTTTTATTATCTAATTAATTTAATTTCTCTTAATTCATTGTTGTTGATTTTAATTATTATGATTAATAATCAATTGTTATTTGGGATATTAGCATCCGTGTAATTGTGCTTTTAGACCAATACAGTAACAAACATTCACCCGGTTGCCGTAAAACCCTTCAGGTCAATGAATGTACAACAATCGAATATAAATTAAATCGGTAGCGGATGCGACCGGTTATTTAGGATTAGTGTTCCCATAGATCCAAATTATTGCGGTTAATGTATTAAACTTTGATTGGCGGACATCTAGGGTTATACATTAATTAGGGAAGTAGTCAGTGGCGGACGTCCTGGCTATCGAGATTTGGGGAACTAGGAATTTCTGGCGGTTGTCGATTTTCCATAGCTAATCTAGGAGAATTAAATTAATAACTTTTTAAGACCATGATTGTTATTGAATCTTGATTCGATTTGTGGGCGGAGACTTAGGTGTTATTTAATTATTAATTATTTATTTACGAAATTAGTTTTGTTAAGTTATTTATTTAGTTTAATTAAACTAGTTAGTTAAATTAATATTCATTTTAAAACCCCAATTTTCCGTTTTTGTTCTTTTAAACCTAAGAAAGAACAGTCTAGCTTCGTGGGATCGACCCTTTGCCACTATTCTACAAAATAGTTGGTTTAGGAACTTTATTTATTTAGTTAAATTAATATTCATGATATAGATAGCAAAAATAACTACTAATACTAAGCTAAACTATACTAATTATTCATAATTAATAGGTGTAGAGAGAGTGTGAGGGATTGAGAGAGATATTTCATTTGATTCATGACACACCTATTTATAGAGTTTCCTGGAACATATTTTTCCTTCATGCGCCACCCGCAAGCCGTTTCCTCTTCGCGCAGCCACCATCGATCGGCCTCGAGATACGAACCAGCACCAACTCCCAGATTTTCGGTCGTCAATCGCGCGATTTTCCTTCGCCACGTCATGCCACGTGGCATTCTCCCATTGGTCCAGACGCGTCACCACCGCTGTTCCACCAATCACGGCGCGACACGTGGCGCCGAGTCACCGCACACAACTCTCACACGCCCGGCTCCATGCCACGGGCGCGACGCGATTCGTGGCGGAAAAATACTCAAAATGGAGTATTTACTTGTAGTAATCGGACAGGACAAATACCCACCGCCATGCCACGTGGCGCGACGCGATTCGCCGGGACACCTCAAAGCAACAATTCGGTCCACTCACGGCGCGACACGTGGCCGCACACGCGTCCCGACCAATGAGAGAGCGCCACGTCGGACAAACGGATGACGAAACGGTCCAATCGCGGCGTGACACGTGGCGCATGAAGGAAAAATATGTTCCAGGAAACTCTATAAATAGGTGTGACATGAATTAAATGAAATATCCCTCACACTCTCTCTACACCTATTAATTAGGAATAATTAGTATTGTTTAGCTTAGTATTAGTAGTTATTTTTGTGCGATTATGTCCAAGGCTAGTCGACTTCTCGCCTAAGTCGACACGGGGAAGCAAGTCGGAGTCATGGATTCAAAATATATTATGTGAGGTCTTTTATTTTTATTATCTAATTAATTTAATTTCTCTTAATTCATTGTTGTTGATTTTAATTATTATGATTAATAATCAATTGTTATTTGGGATATTAGCATCCGTGTAATTGTGCTTTTAGACCAATACAAGTAACAAACATTCACCCGGTTCTTAGTAAAACCCTTAGGTCAATGAATGTACAACAATCGAATATAAATTAAATCGGTAGCGGATGCGACCGGTTATTTAGGATTAGTGTTCCCATAGATCCAAATTACTGCGGTTAATGTATTAAACCTGATTGGCGGACGTCTAGGGTTATACATTAATTAGGGAAGTAGTCAGTGGCGGACGTCCTGGCTATCGAGATTTGGGGAACTAGGAATTTCTGGCGGTTGTCGATTTTCCATAGCTAATCTAGGAGAATTAAATTAATAACTTTTTAAGACCATGATTGTTATTGAATCTTGATTCTGATTTGTGGAACTGGAGACTTAGGTGTTATTTAATTATTAATTATTTATTTACGAAATTAGTTTTGTTAAGTTATTTATTTAGTTTAATTAAACTAGTTAGTTAAATTAATATTCATTTTAAAACCCCAATTTTCCGTTTTTGTTCTTTTAAACCTAAGAAAGAACCAGTCTCTGTGGGATCGACCCTTTGCCACTATTCTACAAAATAGTTGGTTTAGGAACTTTATTTATTTAGTTAAATTAATATTCATGATATAGATAGCAAAAATAACTACTAATACTAAGCTAAACTATACTAATTATTCATAATTAATAGGTGTAGAGAGAGTGTGAGGGATTGAGAGAGATATTTCATTTGATTCATGGCACACCTATTTATAGAGTTTCTGGAACATATTTTTCCTTCATGCGCCACCCGCAAGCCGTTTCCTCTTCGCGCAGCCACCGTCGATCGGCCTCGAGATACGAACCAGCACCAACTCCCAGATTTTCGGTCGTCAATCGCGCGATTTTCCTTCGCCACGTCATGCCACGTGGCATTCTCCCATTGGTCCAGACGCGTCACCACCGCCTGTTCCACCAATCACAGCGCGACACGTGGCGCTGAGTCACCGCACACAACTCTCACACGCCCAGCTCCATGCCACGGGGCGCGACGCGATTCGTGGCGGAAAAATACTCAAAATGGAGTATTTACTTGTAGTAATCGGACACCGGACAAATACCCACCGCCATGCCACGTGGCGCGACGCGATTCGCCAGGACACCTCACAGCAACAATTCGGTCCACTCACAGCGCGACACGTGGCCGCACACGCGTCCCGACCAATGAGAGAGCGCCACGTCAGCACAGTGACAGAAACGGTCCAATCGCAGCGTGACACGTGGCGCATGAAGGAAAAATATGTTCCAGAAACTCTATAAATAGGTGTGACATGAATTAAATGAAATATCCCTCACACTCTCTCTACACCTATTAATTAGGAATAATTAGTATTGTTTAGCTTAGTATTAGTAGTTATTTTTGTGCGATTATGTCCGGCTAGTCGACTTCTCGCCTAAGTCGACAGGGAAGCAAGTCGGAGTCATGGATTCAAAATATATTATGTGAGGTCTTTTATTTTTATTATCTAATTAATTTAATTTCTCTTAATTCATTGTTGTTGATTTTAATTATTATGATTAATAATCAATTGTTATTTGGGATATTAGCATCCGTGTAATTGTGCTTTTAGACCAATAATACAAGAACAAACATTCACCGGTTTCGTAAAACCCTTAGGTCAATGAATGTACAACAATCGAATATAAATTAAATCGGTAGCGGATGCGACCGGTTATTTAGGATTAGTGTTCCCATAGATCCAAATTATCTGCGGTTAATGTATTAAACCCGATTGGCGGACGTCTAGGGTTATACATTAATTAGGGAAGTAGTCATGGCGGACGTCCTGGCTATCGAGATTTGGGGAACTAGGAATTTTCAAGCGGTTGTCGATTTTCCATAGCTAATCTAGGAGAATTAAATTAATAACTTTTTAAGACCATGATTGTTATTGAATCTTGATTCGATTTGTGGAAACGGAGACTTAGGTGTTATTTAATTATTAATTATTTATTTACGAAATTAGTTTTGTTAAGTTATTTATTTAGTTTAATTAAACTAGTTAGTTAAATTAATATTCATTTTAAAACCCCAATTTTCCGTTTTTGTTCTTTTAAACCTAAGAAAGAACCGGTCTCTCGTGGGATCGACCCTTTGCCACTATTCTACAAAATAGTTGGTTTAGGAACTTTATTTATTTAGTTAAATTAATATTCATGATATAGATAGCAAAAATAACTACTAATACTAAGCTAAACTATACTAATTATTCATAATTAATAGGTGTAGAGAGAGTGTGAGGGATTGAGAGAGATATTTCATTTGATTCATGGCACACCTATTTATAGAGTTTCTGGAACATATTTTTCCTTCATGCGCCACCCGCAAGCCGTTTCCTCTTCGCGAGCCCACCATCGATCGGCCTCGAGATACGAACCAGCACCAACTCCCAGATTTTCGGTCGTCAATCGCGCGATTTTCCTTTCGCCACGTCATGCCACGTGGCATTCTCCCATTGGTCAGACGCGTCACCACCGCTGTTCCACCAATCACAGCGCGACACGTGGCGCCGAGTCACCGCACACAACTCTCACACGCCCGACTCCATGCCACGGGCGCGACGCGATTCGTGGCGGAAAAATACTCAAAATGGAGTATTTACTTGTAGTAATCGGACACAGGACAAATACCCACCGCCATGCCACGTGGCGCGACGCGATTCGCCGGGACACCTCACAAAGCAACAATTCGGTCCACTCACGGCGCGACACGTGGCCGCACACGCGTCCCGACCAATGAGAGAGCGCCACGTCGGACACGGTGATGAAACGGTCCAATCGCGGCGTGACACGTGGCGCATGAAGGAAAAATATGTTCTCGGAAACTCTATAAATAGGTGTGACATGAATTAAATGAAATATCCCTCACACTCTCTCTACACCTATTAATTATGAATAATTAGTATTGTTTAGCTTAGTATTAGTAGTTATTTTTGTGCGATTATGTGTCCAGGCTAGTCGACTTCTCGCCTAAGTCGACAGGGAAGCAAGTCGGAGTCATGGATTCAAAATATATTATGTGAGGTCTTTTATTTTTATTATCTAATTAATTTAATTTCTCTTAATTCATTGTTGTTGATTTTAATTATTATGATTAATAATCAATTGTTATTTGGGATATTAGCATCCGTGTAATTGTGCTTTTAGACCAATACAAGAACAAACATTCACCGGTTGCCGTAAAACCCTTAGGTCAATGAATGTACAACAATCGAATATAAATTAAATCGGTAGCGGATGCGACCGGTTATTTAGGATTAGTGTTCCCATAGATCCAAATTACTGCGGTTAATGTATTAAACCTGATTGGCGGACGTCTAGGGTTATACATTAATTAGGGAAGTAGTCAGTGGCGGACGTCCTGGCTATCGAGATTTGGGGAACTAGGAATTTCTGGCGGTTGTCGATTTTCCATAGCTAATCTAGGAGAATTAAATTAATAACTTTTTAAGACCATGATTGTTATTGAATCTTGATTCTGATTTGTGGAACTGGAGACTTAGGTGTTATTTAATTATTAATTATTTATTTACGAAATTAGTTTTGTTAAGTTATTTATTTAGTTTAATTAAACTAGTTAGTTAAATTAATATTCATTTTAAAACCCCAATTTTCCGTTTTTGTTCTTTTAAACCTAAGAAAGAACCAGTCTCTGTGGGATCGACCCTTTGCCACTATTCTACAAAATAGTTGGTTTAGGAACTTTATTTATTTAGTTAAATTAATATTCATGATATAGATAGCAAAAATAACTACTAATACTAAGCTAAACTATACTAATTATTCATAATTAATAGGTGTAGAGAGAGTGTGAGGGATTGAGAGAGATATTTCATTTGATTCATGACACACCTATTTATAGAGTTTCCTGGAACATATTTTTCCTTCATGCGCCACCCGCAAGCCGTTTCCTCTTCGCTGACCACCACCGTCGATCGGCCTCGAGATACGAACCAGCACCAACTCCCAGATTTTCGGTCGTCAATCGCGCGATTTTCCTTCGCCACGTCATGCCACGTGGCATTCTCCCATTGGTCCAGACGCGTCACCACCGCCGTTCCACCAATCACAAGCGCGACACGTGGCGCGAGTCACCGCACACAACTCTCACACGCCCGACTCCATGCCACGGGCGCGACGCGATTCGTGGCGGAAAAATACTCAAAATGGAGTATTTACTTGTGGTAATCGGACAGGACAAATACCCACCGCCATGCCACGTGGCGCGACGCGATTCGCCGGGACACCTCACACGGCAACAATTCGGTCCACTCACGGCGCGACACGTGGCCGCACACGCGTCCCGACCAATGAGAGAGCGCCACGTCGACAAAGGATGACGAAACGGTCCAATCGCAGCGTGACACGTGGCGCATGAAGGAAAAATATGTTCAGGAAACTCTATAAATAGGTGTGACATGATTAAATGAAATATCCCTCACACTCTCTCTACACCTATTAATTAGGAATAATTAGTATTGTTTAGCTTAGTATTAGTAGTTATTTTTGTGCGATTATGTCCGGCTAGTCGACTTCTCGCCTAAGTCGACGAGGGAAGCAAGTCGGAGTCATGGATTCAAAATATATTATGTGAGGTCTTTTATTTTTATTATCTAATTAATTTAATTTCTCTTAATTCATTGTTGTTGATTTTAATTATTATGATTAATAATCAATTGTTATTTGGGATATTAGCATCCGTGTAATTGTGCTTTTAGACCAATACAAGAACAAACATTCACCGGTTGCCGTAAAACCCTTAGGTCAATGAATGTACAACAATCGAATATAAATTAAATCGGTAGCGGATGCGACCGGTTATTTAGGATTAGTGTTCCCATAGATCCAAATTCTTGCGGTTAATGTATTAAACCCGATTGGCGGACGTCTAGGGTTATACATTAATTAGGGAAGTAGTCGATGGCGGACGTCCTGGCTATCGAGATTTGGGGAACTAGGAATTTCGGCGGTTGTCGATTTTCCATAGCTAATCTAGGAGAATTAAATTAATAACTTTTTAAGACCATGATTGTTATTGAATCTTGATTCGATTTGTGGAAGCGGAGACTTAGGTGTTATTTAATTATTAATTATTTATTTACGAAATTAGTTTTGTTAAGTTATTTATTTAGTTTAATTAAACTAGTTAGTTAAATTAATATTCATTTTAAAACCCCAATTTTCCGTTTTTGTTCTTTTAAACCTAAGAAAGAACCAGTCTCTGTGGGATCGACCCTTTGCCACTATTCTACAAAATAGTTGGTTTAGGAACTTTATTTATTTAGTTAAATTAATATTCATGATATAGATAGCAAAAATAACTACTAATACTAAGCTAAACTATACTAATTATTCATAATTAATAGGTGTAGAGAGAGTGTGAGGGATTGAGAGAGATATTTCATTTGATTCATGGCACACCTATTTATAGAGTTTCCTGGAACATATTTTTCCTTCATGCGCCACCCGCAAGCCGTTTCCTCTTCGCGCAGCCACCGTCGATCGGCCTCGAGATACGAACCAGCACCAACTCCCAGATTTTCGGTCGTCAATCGCGCGATTTTCCTTCGCCACGTCATGCCACGTGGCATTCTCCCATTGGTCCAGACGCGTCACCACCGCCTGTTCCACCAATCACAGCGCGACACGTGGCGGCGAGTCACCGCACACAACTCTCACACGCCCGACTCCATGCCACGGGCGCGACGCGATTCGTGGCGGAAAAATACTCAAAATGGAGTATTTACTTGTGGTAATCGGACAGGACAAATACCCGCCGCCATGCCACGTGGCGCGACGCGATTCGCCAGGACACCTCACATCAACAATTCGGTCCACTCACAGCGCGACACGTGGCCGCACACGCGTCTCGACCAATGAGAGAGCGCCACGTCGGCACGGATGGATGAAACGGTCCAATCGCAGCGTGACACGTGGCGCATGAAGGAAAAATATGTTCCAGAAACTCTATAAATAGGTGTGACATGAATTAAATGAAATATCCCTCAAACTCTCTCTACACCTATTAATTATGAATAATTAGTATTGTTTAGCTTAGTATTAGTAGTTATTTTTGTGCGATTATGTCCGGCTAGTCGACTTCTCGCCTAAGTCGACAGGGAAGCAAGTCGGAGTCATGGATTCAAAATATATTATGTGAGGTCTTTTATTTTTATTATCTAATTAATTTAATTTCTCTTAATTCATTGTTGTTGATTTTAATTATTATGATTAATAATCAATTGTTATTTGGGATATTAGCATCCGTGTAATTGTGCTTTTAGACCAATACAGTAACAAACATTCACCCGGTTGCCGTAAAACCCTTCCGGTCAATGAATGTACAACAATCGAATATAAATTAAATCGGTAGCGGATGCGACCGGTTATTTAGGATTAGTGTTCCCATAGATCCAAATTCTGCGGTTAATGTATTAAACCGATTGGCGGACGTCTAGGGTTATACATTAATTAGGGAAGTAGTCAGTGGCGGACGTCCTGGCTATCGAGATTTGGGGAACTAGGAATTTCTGGCGGTTGTCGATTTTCCATAGCTAATCTAGGAGAATTAAATTAATAACTTTTTAAGATCATGATTGTTATTGAATCTTGATTCGATTTGTGGGCGGAGACTTAGGTGTTATTTAATTATTAATTATTTATTTACGAAATTAGTTTTGTTAAGTTATTTATTTAGTTTAATTAAACTAGTTAGTTAAATTAATATTCATTTTAAAACCCCAATTTTCCGTTTTTGTTCTTTTAAACCTAAGAAAGAACCAGTCTCTGTGGGATCGACCCTTTGCCACTATTCTACAAAATAGTTGGTTTAGGAACTTTATTTATTTAGTTAAATTAATATTCATGATATAGATAGGAAAAATAACTACTAATACTAAGCTAAACTATACTAATTATTCATAATTAATAGGTGTAGAGAGAGTGTGAGGGATTGAGAGAGATATTTCATTTGATTCATGGCACACCTATTTATAGAGTTTCCTGGAACATATTTTTCCTTCATGCGCCACCCGCAAGCCGTTTCCTCTTCGCGCAGCCACCGTCGATCGGCCTCGAGATACGAACCAGCACCAACTCCCAGATTTTCGGTCGTCAATCGCGCGATTTTCCTTCGCCACGTCATGCCACGTGGCATTCTCCCATTGGTCCAGACGCGTCACCACCGCTGTTCCACCAATCACGGCGCGACACGTGGCGCCGAGTCACCGCACACAACTCTCACACGCCCGGACTCCATGCCACGGGCGCGACGCGATTCGTGGCGGAAAAATACTCAAAATGGAGTATTTACTTGTAGTAATCGGACACGGACAAATACCCACCGCCATGCCACGTGGCGCGACGCGATTCGCCGGGACACCTCACAAAGCAACAATTCGGTCCACTCACGGCGCGACACGTGGTCGCACACGCGTCCCGACCAATGAGAGAGCGCCACGTCAAGACAAAGGATGTGAAACGGTCCAATCGCAGCGTGACACGTGGCGCATGAAGGAAAAATATGTTCCAGGAAACTCTATAAATAGGTGTGACATGAATTAAATGAAATATCCCTCACACTCTCTCTACACCTATTAATTAGGAATAATTAGTATTGTTTAGCTTAGTATTAGTAGTTATTTTTGTGCGATTATGTCGGCTAGTCGACTTCTCGCCTAAGTCGACGGGGAAGCAAGTCGGAGTCATGGATTCAAAATATATTATGTGAGGTCTTTTATTTTTATTATCTAATTAATTTAATTTATCTTAATTCATTGTTGTTGATTTTAATTATTATGATTAATAATCAATTGTTATTTGGGATATTAGCATCCGTGTAATTGTGCTTTTAGACCAATACAATAACAAACATTCACCCGGTTTAGTAAAACCCTTAGGTCAATGAATGTACAACAATCGAATATAAATTAAATCGGTAGCGGATGCGACCGGTTATTTAGGATTAGTGTTCCCATAGATCCAAATTCTGCGGTTAATGTATTAAACCGATTGGCGGACGTCTAGGGTTATACATTAATTAGGGAAGTAGTCAGTGGCGGACGTCCTGGCTATCGAGATTTGGGGAACTAGGAATTTCTGGCGGTTGTCGATTTTCCATAGCTAATCTAGGAGAATTAAATTAATAACTTTTTAAGACCATGATTGTTATTGAATCTTGATTCGATTTGTGGGCGGAGACTTAGGTGTTATTTAATTATTAATTATTTATTTACGAAATTAGTTTTGTTAAGTTATTTATTTAGTTTAATTAAACTAGTTAGTTAAATTAATATTCATTTTAAAACCCCAATTTTCCGTTTTTGTTCTTTTAAACCTAAGAAAGAACCAGTCTACGTGGGATCGACCATTTGCCACTATTCTACAAAATAGTTGGTTTAGGAACTTTATTTATTTAGTTAAATAATATTCATGATATAGATAGCAAAAATAACTACTAATACTAAGCTAAACTATACTAATTATTCCTAATTAATAGGTGTAGAGAGAGTGTGAGGGATTGAGAGAGATATTTCATTTGATTCATGGCACACTTATTTATAGACAAATTTTCTTCCACTCCGATTGAGAGAGAGAGAGAGAGAGCGAATCGAAAAGCGGGGTCGATGGAGTTCAGGGCGAGGGATTACATCGCCGAAGAAGCATCATCGTCTCTACATCGCGCGCCAACCGATGATCATCCCCTGCTCCTCGTTCGTCCCTCCTCGAATCAGGTCGTCTCCCATCATCGTCAAATTCATCTCTTCTCGCTTGATATTACTCTCGATCTTCTTCTATTTTATCTAAAGATGTACAATCTGAGTTCGAATCGATATATGATTTGCATTCACAACACCAAATTGTTGGTACAAATTGTAACATTACATTGTGTGCAAGCAATATTGTCCCCAACTTAACCAGCTTCGACTCTTAGGTGTGATGTTTTAACTCAAAAAGTCTCGATTCTAGTTGATGGGAGATCATCAATTATATATACTTCAATTTGAAGTTTCGATTATCCGATGTGGGACTATCTCAACATTATAGGGTTGAGGGAGAACCTTTAAGCTTCCTGCATTAATACCAATTTTCATCAAATTGATAACCTAAAGGGAGCTTAATCGACATAATGTTGATTAAAAACGTAAGTTACATATTCTGGTTATTATGTAAACATAAAATAAAATTATGACGCCCGTAATGGTCTAACATTAATTACTGACAAGTGTCTGAGTTGGAAGAAATTTTTGGAATTTTAGTATTATGCAATGTTGTGACTTCTAAATTGAGCGCAATCGAAGAGTTTTATCCATGTAGCGGACCCAACTGATTTGGGATTCAGGCTTTGTTGTTCTAACTTGTAATTTTAAGTTGTGCTTGTTTGGATTGAATTTGTGAAAGTTAGGTTATGTAAGATTTGGTTGAATGTGAAATGTGAAGATGCTTAAAGTTTTGTGATTTGTGATTTTCTCCATTTGAAAAATTGAGAGCATCTAACCGCATTGTCGGGTTGCGGTTTGAACTTACTATAAGTGAACTATAAAGATCGGCTTGTTTCGATTTTGTGGGGGGTGGGTGGGGTGTACACAAATCGATATGTTGATAATGAGCAAGTTAGTTGTCACTGTGGTGTTCTTTCATTTTCCTTCTCATACTTAGTCTATCTTAAGAGAGAGAGCGAGTTGGGGACGTTATCGGTTTGATATGAAATTGAATGAAGTGGTTTTGATGAGAATCGCATTAAGGGATGGTAAAGTTTTATAGAGCAAATCTTCAATGTGAACTCAATGCATTTCACACTGGTGGGAGAGTGAGGTTACTAATATTTCCCGTGACAGGTTGATGTTGTGGAGCTCAAGAGGAATGACTTTGACGACCCTTTGAGAAGGCAAACTGCAAATGAAAAAAATCTGGTTGCTGATGTGCAAGATGCTGCACACATTTCAAAGAGAGGCCTATTTAGTTATTATTATGATCCACATATATCTCAGAAAGACTGGGGTTCTTTCAAGACATCATTGATGCAAAAGTTTCCTGCCTCAAAAATGGTCTCTGTTTCTTCAGTAAGTTCCACTTCTCTGAAAGTGCTCATCTTTTTTTTTTTTTTTGGTTTTGTTTAATCTTTATCAATTTCGTAGCTTTCAAATATGGAGAAAACTTTTATGTGTTGGCGGTCATTTGAAAACATAATGTTGATTGATTCTTTTAACTTTTTCATATTTATTGCCTCTTGTCATTTGGAATCAACTTTGAGAGATTAGAAGGAAAAATTTTATGCTATGTCTGACATGAATGTTGGAATTTATAAAACATTACGCATACAATTGGCAATGGGCTGATTATCTTCATAGATTTTGTAAGGGCCATAATCTTGTTATTATTTATATTTCAGCCTTTAGACATTTATTTCATGCATCCATTTTTCTTTCTTTTCTTTTCCTTTATTATTTTTGCCTAAGTTTATTCTAGTGACGTTGATGCTTGATTCCTCTTACAGATTTCCGGTGTTATAATAAAAAGTGCCAAGGGTATGGCATCGGCGTTTGCTTGTTGAATATTGGAAACCTTCTCTTCATATAGTTATCGTTGCCGTGTAGGTGCCAGCCGTTGACGATGTTTCACTTAATTTATTTGCTGAAAAACATTGCAGTAAATGAGAAGTCATCTACGAAAGTGCATATAGAGGAGCTGAATGATCCACAGAAATTTACTGAGAACGAAGTTAAAGTTATTTCACGGCTAGAGTATGTTGAACGATTACGTGAACTTAAAGATGAAATACGTCATGCATGGGGCACTGATGATCGTGTAACATCTTTGAAGTTATCCATCAAGGTAATGATTTATAATTTAATATTCATATTTTCACCTTTGGTTTTCATCCTAGTTTTGAACTTATAGCATCATTATTGATATTGGTAAGTCTCATTAAGATCACCTTTTATTCTTCTACCTTGGTTTTCATCTATCTTTAAATGCTTATATTGGTATGCACTTGGTTGCTGTTTGATATTATCTTACTTGTTACCTGTATGTGTAGGTTGATTTTCAGACTGTAGTAAAAGCTCTAAAATTTAGTATAGGTAATGTAGTCTCTAAATTGAAGTTTAGCGAAAATCTAGCTTCTTTTTGATGTGTAGAAGAAGTTATTTATAGTTACGCTTATTAAAGTCTATCTTTTGTCTTATTTGGTTTTTGGACTAAAATGTATGTCTGAAATTGTAATTTTGAAGCAGCTTTGTACAATTATAGAAGTGACCACCAATGAGGCAAACCACTAATAACGTAGGAATTGCAATGATTCTTAATTGCTCACGAGAGAAGCATATGGATATAGAAAATGTGGATTATGGACTGATTGCCAAATTATTTTTGCACTTAATGTCTATATCCTGCTATATTGTTGTTTTCTGAAGAACTAGGTTGATGCCATAGTTTGAAACTTATATGTAATGTACATAAAATATTGGCATAAAACCTACTGGGGCTCATGTATTTCTTCCATTATATTTCCTTGAGAGTGATTAGAGCAATATTAAGTTTGATTCTCTCTTATGAGCTAATCTTAATGGAGGATTAACACTCATAGTGGAAGCAATATTCCATGCTCAAAAATTCTCTTTTTAAGATACATCCACAGTCCACGAATGATTTTGCATTGAGTTGTGCAAGTATATTGAATTCCTTTCTGGTGTTGGCTCTGTTGTCTCCTAGTTGGTGATGCTGGGTGAGAATAGTGGCGGATTTATATGGATTGAAGTGGACAGCCATTGAATAACAGTATTTCAATCTGCAGGTTGCGAAGCTTCTGATGGACAATTCTGTCTCAGAGTTTTATCCTACATTATTCATTTTAGTAACAGAGGTGATGGATATGCTTGGAGATATGGTATGGGAACGAATTAAAACAAAAGCTGAATGTGATAACAATGGGACCAGAATTTGTTCTTTGCCAGGTGGGCTTCTTTCCGTTTTATGATTTGACGAGGCATTAGTTTATTTCTTCTTTTCTTTTTGCTATATTTATGTTGTTGTCTATGAATAAATTATCTGCATACGATGAATTTTAACTCAGATATATCGTTTTCTCAATAACGTGAGACTGGCTACATGTATCCGCTTTCTCCACTTCATTTTATGGCTCAGATTTTACAACTGGATGAATTGTCCTTCACTTAATAAGTTTGCTAAAAAAAGTATTATGATGGGTATCAAAGTTAATTAGATGATCCATACTATGGTTTAGAGATATAATTGTAGGTGTTGTTTCAATGTTCATCACCTTCTTATATGAATAAATCTATCTAATAGAGCTTCATCTTCTTTTTTTCCTCTTTTGCAGATTACTTCCAAAGTTGTGATGTCTGCTCTGATGCCAAAGAAACCTGTTATAACTGGTTTTGCAAAATTGGCTCCATACATGAACTTCTTCCACGAATGTAACCACTGTTTTTCCATTGTCCCTTTTTCTATAAATTTTACTTTGCATATAAATGCGTCTTATATAACTATAACGAAGGTTACTTCAAAAAAGTTGACTACTCAACCCAGATTGATGGGTTCAGTCCATTTTGTAATATGGTGGGGCTATCGGGAAAACTTGTGAGTTCGGTCAGGATGTTGGGCTCAGCCCATGCTCATGCATATGCATTGTCCATATATACATGTATAATTTGGGAGTGGGATTTCATTCAATGGAAATAAAAAATTATTCAATAACGTGCGAGAAATTATTCAACACTTTTTATGAAAAACTGTCTTTTATTTTAAGTGCAATACGCTATTGTTCCTTTGTGCTTTTCGTATTTGTAAAACAATTTTACCAATGTAAAGGCATTTCTTATGAAATTATGGAGATAAAAGAAAATAAAATCATTGAACCTTAATCCAATGGTGAATGGTTTTATGAGTTTATGACTCTTGTTAAGTACTGTATGTAGACACACATGCATGCACAATCAGATATGCATGCGTGTGAACCGCATACATACTTAGGCTCCCAATTTGTGGATTTGGAAGAGTTGAAACCAGAAGGCCCTCATTTTCAACTATTTGGTCTTACACGGTGCCCGATTTTATACGTTTGACCAATGTTGTGTTACTTTATTCTTTAGACTTTAACTTTTGAAAAGTCGTTACCTATGAAGAGTGCTTATGAATTATATTTCCTTAATTGCTGCTAATTTCAGTTATTTGGAGCTAGCAATACTGCATTGCTCGCGCTTCCTGAATGACCAACCTTTTGACAGTCTCCACCGCCTTACCATGATGATGAGAGGGTTAGCAGACCCATTGGCATCTGCTTATTGTCGTGTATATATGGCTCACTGTGCCTTGAGGTTGCGACCGTATGACATAGGTTTGTGCTATTACACTCAACATCCATTCTTTATATGATTGCTGCATTGATTCAAATGTCTTTAGAGTGCAAAAACATCCAATTAGGTGCCAACTTAGTAATGCTTATATTCTCCTCTCTTACAACATCTTTCAACATGTCAAAAATTAGGTATCCTTTTGTTGTTTCTTGAGAAACTGGGTATTTAAATTTTTAGGTCTATTTCTACTACGCTGGTAGCTCCATAGTAGGCTAACACGTAATATTGTGGTATAATTAGACAAAAAATTGATATAACTCTAGTAAAAAAAAAAGAGAATGCAACAACTAGAAATTTCGCTTCAATAATCATTATCTCTAAACATTTGTCTATCACATACTTAGGAATAAAGGAGCCTTTAAATAAATGTTTTAAATACCGTATCTCAGAATGACTTGAGTTTTTATATATATGCTGTTAACATTAATTATTCAGCTTACCTTTGACCAAGAAAGAGTTAATCAATCTTGCCAATAACCAATTTCATATATTTATGTTTTGGACAAGTTAAGTTTTGAATGGAAGGTTTTCTGGGATGCTAATCAGTTGTTTTCAGTGTCTCTCCTGCATTGTTTATCTTGGAGGGGCAAGTTTCCCTTCGCCGGAATTTCCTTGCATATTCACTAGATTTTGAGCCAGTATCTGATGAACCCTACTTTTATAGACTATTTTGTGTTGCATCCTTGGTTGCCATGGTGCTTGTAGTCGATAATAATTTTTATGTGTTTATTACAACGATCTCGTCTTTCTAAGACTAATCCCCGTAATGTAACAAAACAGGCTATCTTATCACGTGCTTCAGAGACTTCAAAATTATATTGTCAAATATAATTTTTGAAAACGATGCCAAATCTGGCAATTCCTTGGAAAACAGAAAACAGCTCATTGGCCTTTTGGAACCTGCCATTGAATGGATTATGAAATGCATATTTAAGGGACCATGTGAGGTTAGTAAGGATGATGCACGAGGACCATATTTGTCATATTTGATTCGTTGCTGAATTAATTGATTGATTCCTGTTTAGCAATATTACTCGGTTTCTGATATATTATATAGTGTGGTTTGCCAATTGAATTAGGGGTAATTAATGGTTCGCTGTTTAGGTCCATTAATTAGGACTCAGTAGAAACTGAAAAAATTCGACGAGGTCGGGGTAGAGCAAAGCTAACTTGGGACGCATTACTTATGAGGGATTTAAATGATTTGCAAAACACACCATCAATTGCACTAAATCGAGTGCAATGGAAGAGTTCGATCCATGTAGCCAGCACCAACTAATTTGGGATTGAGGATATGTTGTTGTAATTAGGTCCATTAATTCTTTTTCATTTTTCCCTTTTTTCTTTATTAGAACTGTAATTTTTCTCAGTGTAGTGAAAGAACTGATACTTCTAAACTTTTTCATCGTCATATCATTCCTGATAGACACTCTAAGACTAAAGGTTACAGCCTTGGAAACCACTTATGTTAATTAATTGTTTTACAAATTTGAAGAGGCAAATAGAAGATGTACTTATGGAGTTTGGGCTGGGAACGACACCATCAGACTTGTGTGGGAACTTGAAATGTATCTCAATTGTAGTTCATCATCTCATAGAAGAACTTCCAGCTGAAATCGTTTGTTCTCATGTCTTGGAGATTATTAAGCTTATTGAGGGCAGCAATGATATTTCCTATGATCAGGTGTGCCTATTTTGTATTGCTCATTACTTGGTTCTCTCAATTCCATTTTATTATTTTTTCTCCTGTTCAACACATTATATTTGTAAATGCGCAGTCTTTGAACTTCAGGTTGCTTGGGTTTAAGCTATATGAAGTAAGACCGGAAGGTGAACTTCTTGATTCTATAATTGGAGAAGTACTCCAGGTATTTAGTTTTTCATATTTTACTGGCTTTTCTTGAATGATTGCATTCCCTCTCATTGGTTCCCATCCTTCACACAATATGCTACGAATCCCTATTATGCTAATTAAATGTGAAGTTTCCTCTCAAACAAATGTGAGACTTTTCTATGACTCCTTTGAGTGCAACCCATCCTTGACATCATACATATACTATATACAATGAATAAAATAACCACCCATGTTCCTTACTCATCCTGTAAAATTGTACTTGCGAGGAAATGGTCGCCCCATAAATTACATACCGCGCATCCAAGTAAGCGTACAGCGTGGAATTATTCTGACATATTATCAATTGAGAACTTCAGTCTTCTAAGTTGTATTTTGTCCTTGTTCATTTATTGATTACACTAGGGTTTTCATTGAATGCTTTCATTTTAGTGCTTCACATTCTATATTTTTGTGTAAATTCAACTACGCTATTGCAGGTTATTAATGAATACGATGACCTTGATAGCTACTTGAAGGTTGCGGACGCTTATTTTGATATTGTTCTGCAATGTCATATGGTAAATTTTGTTTCCATGGGTTCTTTTTTTGTTAGTTTTTGCTTCATTCTTTACAGTTTCATGTCTACTATTATTATGTAGCTTTTTAAGTGCAATTGAAGCATTCAGGCAACACTAAATTACAGGGCTCATCTAAGCAAGCTGGTGCTGGCAATACACTGCCTTGTTATTGAATAAATTTTTATTTTAAACTACCAAGTAATAATTCTTGAGTTAGAACATAGACTTAACAGATAATCACATTTTTTCTTGCAATGTGAAAAGTTATGTCCAGTATGGAGCAATGCGACAAAAGGAAAAATGATTTTATTGTCTTACTTTTGATATTAGTGCCCAAGCATGGAGTAGTCAACATGGTTGGCGTTGGACCCCATGTGGGAAACCAAAAAGAAAAAAGAAAAAAAAAAAGTAAACAGAAAAATTGAACAAGAAACTCAAAAGAATATTTTTCCTATTTGGTGTACGGAGATTAGTCCCCTTGTATTTGTTCCTGTTACAACATTGTGCAATGCATTTCCACCTTACTGCGTTTCTTCTATTTCAGGACAGCTATTTGGCCATGATTTTAGACAGTATATCAAGACGGACCTGTGGCAGAGATATTAATGAAAATGAGCTGAGCAGTTTGCAGTCCATTTTTATAAAGCTTCTTGCTCATCATAATAACTTAGATGATTTATTTGTACTGGTAAGCTTCTTCATCTTTGTCTCTGGATTGCGGCTGTGTAACAGTGCCATCAGGATCAAGTGTTGGTATTTTGCAGAAACACTTTGTTGAAATCTTAGATGTGTTGCATGGGAATGCAAGGGATGTTGTAAATATGCATATACTTAGGAAGGCGACAAGGTATTCTTTCTAACTTTGTAGTTCAGTTTTTTTTTTTTTTTTTTTTGGTTCTAATTGCAGTTCAGTTGTTTCTTGGAAATTTCTATTCTGTGTTTCTTTTGCAAATTGCTTTTTTGTTACATTCATGGAATCAAGGATGGTTAACTCAAATAGAGTCATTTGTGTTTGATGCCGATTATTGTTGGACAGGAATGCCTGCATTTGTGATCCAGCAACAATACAGTTCCTCTTTGAGATTTCTCAGGCTCTTCATGATGGAATAGATATATCAAATATGAGAGATGATCATCAGCAGGCAGTTCGCCTCATTACTCATTTTGTTGAAAAGGTAAGAGCTAAAGTAATTCTTTTTTCAGATGATTGTGCCGTTTTAAGGTTTTCATAACCATCTAATGAATATAAGAATGCTTAGTACGTTATAGGTGGACTATGGAGCAGCGTTGGAGCGCCATCTAACATTCTTACTTGAATGCCGTGGAGCTTTTGGTAGAATTAATGATCTTAAGGTTTGATTCATTCTGTTTGGTATTATTCCCAGCGCCCCCCCTGGTAATTCTGTAATTAGGTATCATTGTGGCGAGACGAATTCATATGATAAATAATCTTGCTTTAATCAGGGACTTTGCAGCTCACCACATTGCGTAAACTATCTAATCTAATATGTCCTACTTAATGCACTATTATGGTTCGATGTTACCTTGAAATTAATGTAATCCTAAGCTACTCAAGAGTTTTTTTTTTTTTTTTTTAATTGTCAGGAAGCTCTTGTGCACTCCAGCAACTACTTGGCAGTTAAAGCTATCAAAGATGCCAACAAATTTTCCGGTTTTGTGAAATCGTGCATAGCATTTAGTGAAGTCACAATTCCTTCAGTTTCTGCAAACATGATGCAGATGAATCTTTATATTGAAACTGCGGAGGTAACATTTCTTCCTCCCCTTTCGTGTTACAATCAACTACATGGATGAGTCAGACCACATTATATCCACTGTCTGATAATTTATATGATTATATCTTCCATTGCTAGGTAGCTTTGCTAGCTGGCTTGGTTTCTCATGCAGATGGCCTTGTTGATGCAGCTGTCAGCTGCTTAAGGGATTTAGTTCAAGCTGATGGTTAGATTTCCACTTCTCTGTTGTTGGCTGCTTTCTCATCTTTTGAATAGGAGGTTCTTGGATGGAGGCAACGTAATATTTTAAGAAAATTTGCTTCTCAAGTTACAATTAGGTTTCTGTCATTTTCATAATATCCTACTGGTAGAACCGTAGAAGTATCATTTTTTTTTTCCTTAAACAGAAACGACGAGAAATTTTATTTGTGAAATATCAAATTCTAATAACTTAAAAAACTTGGTTCTTGCAAGTATGCAGGAAAATGAGATAACTAGATTGCTCTTCCAGTAATCCTGCCATGACTTCAAATCTGTTCATCTTCACTGTAAAATCTAAACCCTGTGCACAGAATTCAGGGTTTGGATGTCATACAATAGTGTCTTGGTGAGCTATTGAGCAGGTGTATTGACTTTTGTAGGTCCTTTTATAATTTAAACTAAAACGGGAAAAAAAGAAGAAGTCTGAGAACTCTTTCATATTAACAAAAAAATAGAAAGAATACTGAATATCTAATCATTTTGGCAAATTATTCTCCTGTCATTCCCGTGTGTGTGATCTTTGAGCCCCAAGACCCTAGTTTACTGTGGTGAAAAATCATCTTCTTACCCCATACATCTTCAGTTACATAGGATTTATGTATCTATTTGATAATATGCCAAAATAACAGATATGAATGAACTTAGCCAGATTACGAACCCATGTAATTTCTATGGATCTTTCCCTTGCGTTTGTTCCCCGATCTCAATCAATTTCAGTATATGTTTGACCTTACTGATTCGCTGAAACACCTTCCATGCAATGGAAATGTTTTGTTTGTGCTGTTAAAATTTGTTGATGAAAATATAATTGTTATTTACTGTAATAAGCTCAACAATATAATTTGAGTATCTACTTGTGTAGGTTCTCAAGTAGCAATCGACATCGATGGAATCGCCCTGTTGATGCAGAGATTATTTAGCCTCTTGGTTGTGTTACCAGGTTATTTGAATCTCTCTTGTTGAGAACGCTAATTTCAAAGTTTACTAGGTTTATTCATTTGTTGTCTTCTCTAATACTTTTGAATTGTAGCAATTTAGATTATCGCTCTTTTCCTGATTTTGTTCCTCATATGTGAAGGAAATCCCGAACGAGGAGCTGTTTACATCCCTAAAAGTATAATATCTTTCTATGATGATAAGCCATGGTAAGCATGTAATCGAATCTCCGTGACGACCTATATGAAATATTTTTGGTTAGATCATTGAGTAATGACATACAACAACAACAACAACAACAACAACAACAACAACAACAATAACAATAGCATAGCCTCAGTCCCAAATTAAGAGGGCCGCTAAGGGCACCCCACCATTAATGAAGGCACCCAGTTAATGTGGGCACAAATTGATTTACCTGGGGCACCCAAAAATTAAACCCAAAATACCAAAAATACCCCTCATGCAAAAAACCCTTACACCCCACCACCACCACCACCACCACCACCACCATCACCGAACCTCGCCGCCACCACCACCACCACCACCACCACCACCACCATCACCACCCCGCCACCACCACCACCACCACCACCACCACCACCACCACCATCACCGAACCCCGAGCACCACCACCACCACCACCACCGAACCCCGAGCACCCAACCACCCCCACCACCACCTTCACCGAACCCTGAGCACCCCACCACCTTCACTGAAGCTGTTGTGCAAGAACCCATTTGGTTTGAATCGACCATTGAGAGGAATCTCCAAAATCGTGTTTCCGTGTCTCGCCTTGTGTTTCTCCTTCCTTCGCTTACGACTTTTTGCGGTTCGTAGGGTCGTGGTGTGAGCCGATTTCGTCTCCAAGTTAGGGTTCCGTTGAATAGTTAAAGAAATGGGAATTCGCGGTTCTCGGCCACACAGGCCCGAGACTGTGCTAACTGTCTCGGCCTCGCATGGCCGAGACGGAAGCTACATTTTTGGGAACTCGAAGTCTCGACCGCAAAGGCCGGAAGAGTTCACAGTGTCTCGGTTACGCATGGCCGAGAGTACTCTAGTTCTCTCGGCCGAGACATGACGAGAGCTACAATTAGTGGTAGGTAATGTGGTGTCGGTGGTGTACAACCGAGAATGTGCTCATACTCTCGGTTGTACACTGTCGTACCATACCGTGACCTAAGTACACCTCTCGGTCCTTTAAGACCGAGACATCGCCATACATCTCGGTCCTGCGAGGCCGATACAATCGCGCACATCGACAGAAACTTCGGATAACTGCAAAAAAAACACAATAAATTTGCAAAATTACTTCAACTTCGACCTCCTCTTGCACCGTAGCAGTACAATCCTCCATTATATAGTGGAAACAAGTTCGGATTTGAGCAAATTACCAAACCCTACGTTGACAAACAAATCATCATTTTCACTGTTTTCCACAACTAAACAGTTCTAATAAACTATCATATGGTTGTCAAACATTGTTAACTCGCTGTCGGATGATGTCAATCCGCAAGAATCGATAAAAAGTCGACAAACGCAGTGTGGATTTGTGGTTCAACCTTGTGGTGGGGTGCCTTTTTTTCTTTGTCAAAATGATTTGTGAGGTTTGAATCACTATATATACAAGGGCAAAATAGTCTTTTCCACTTTTGCTGAAATTTTTACAAAAACTTTGGGTGCCTTCATTAAATGGTGGGGTGCCCTTAGCGGCCCTCCAAATTAATTGGGGTCGGCTACATGGATCAAACTTTTTCATCGTGCTCGATTAAGTGCAACACTGAGTAATGACATGCTTGCAGGATAACACCCAGAATGAGGACAAGATTTCTTTGTTCAATTGTATCTTTATCTGCAACGCTATCACAAGAGAAGCTACCATATCATGTCAACAACGAAGAGGTATTTTTTCATTTTATTTTGAAATTGATGTATTTAAATGCATTGAGCCTTTGAGAAATCTATTGCAGTTCTTTTTTGGTAAATAAAGAAATCTATTGCATTTCCTTATGACATTAGATGTTGTTGCTTCTTGCTAAAAAAAGAAAAAGAAGAAAACAGCGTTTGTAACAATCAGGTTCTCGCATGTAAAATTAACGGTGAAATTTGAAGAATGGGATGTTAACTGTATTTACATAATATTCATAAGTTTATAATTGTATCTACATTAATGTAGTGCTGACTGCGCTCTATGATTCATAACGCTTAAAGCTACTTGAATCTTATTCAACCACTCGAGTCTCATTATAATCATAAATCTATAAGAATGAATCCGCGTCTTTGTTCACTATTTCACATAGACAGTGGTGGACTTCCTGCTCTCTCTGACTCTTTAAGTTAATTTGCTTTCTTGTACTTGGAGATTAGTCTGAATAATTGTTCATGTTTTTCGGTCGGACTCGGTCATTGTTTCGTCGCAATTATGCAGGTCCCAGGCAATGACATTATATTTTTTGGAGATCCTTCTTACCACCAAGAGCTTATATCTATTTCTCGTTCTGTACTTGAAAAGTTAATCGACAATATTCAGCTAGAGAAACACTCGGTGAGCTTCCGCCCGCATTCTCATCGTGTTAATATGCTCATAATTGGTTTATATCGAACTTAATCACTATGTTAACTTAGGCTGCTCGCGGGAATATCGCCCTTGAAGCTTGCAACTGCATCTTATCATCATTCAAGGTGTGCCATTACTCTTCAGTTTCTTAATTTGAAGTTCTCTTCACTGAGAAATCGCGACGTCTGCAAATAAGCGGATAGTATCTTGCGAAGTTGGATAGTCGTCTTCTGAGATTTTCATCACTGATTCTCCAATGTTTTTGAAATTTTTGCAGGCAAGTGAGGAAACATTGCTTCTTTGCTCCAAACTGATTGAGATTGCAAAATCATGCAGTAATCCAAGTGACAAGTACCTACGATCAACCATTAATGTCTTCGACAAATATGTTAGCCCATTAATAATTTCATGTTAAAGAAGAATTTTTCTTCTTTGTTTCTCTTTCTTGATTCTAACTTTTAAACCACCGCCGATTTTCTCGTTGGAAATGTTGGGATAGTCTGCCCTTGGAAATAAAAATAATAACATCTTGGATTTTTAAGTGAAATCTACTTTGAGACCTATATATTAGTCACCAAAATCGAGATCAATATTACAAAATTGAACATTCTATCGGTGAATTGCCATTCTCATCACGGACACCCTTTGTTATCGACAATGGAGATGTGCACTCTGTAATTGCCGAATCCACGACGGATAAAGAGAGAGCATGTGACAAGTTTTTTCTTGATAATTATAACATTTTTTTTATTTTTATTTTTTTATTTTTTTTTTGGTGCAACTAGTATAACAATTTTTTTCACTGCAACTAGTTAACAATTTTTACGTTAAAAGAATACACGAAATTAAATTAGATTTTGTTTTCTTGAAAATAAGAGACCAGATTTTGTTTTCTTAGCATCTAACACTAATTACAAAGCTTAATTAAAAAAAAAAAAAAAAAACTAGAAAAGACTAATTACAAGGCTATACGTTAAAAGTTCTATGACTTTCTTCTCCTGGTTCCTTTATATAAATACAAAAAGTTATGTTAAAAGATAAGTACAACCTAAAGTAGATTTGATTGATTTTTTATTTATTTATTTTTGTGTTGATATCCTAGTTAACGTTATCTAGGTAAATCCGAATTTTATTTTTATTTTTTTTTAAACGTTGTCAATTCAAGTTCAATATACAGTAAGCCTAAAGCCCAAAAAGATAGGTGCGTCAAGTTTTTCAAATTGCCCCTTTGTTCAAAAATGAGCACCCCGCTTGGGCCCTTCATTTGTTTCTCAAGGCACCCCGACTGTCTCGGTCCCATAAATTCGAGAAACAACATGCAGTCTTGGTTGCATGTGTCTAAAACTATTCCACAAGTCTCGTTACCTAATAACCGTGACTAGTACATACATATGGTTTCGGTTGCTTTAGTCCGAGACTCATGCAAGAGTGTCGGGTAGATACAACCAAGACCCTATGTAGTGTCTCGATCATGTGTGGCCGATCACTTCACGTCCCTTGTATTGCTTGAAAAATGAAAAAAAAATACAAAAAAAGTCAAGGAAAAAAACTTTATCTTGTTGTACGTCCGCCTCTCATTCATTTTCTTCACCCATTATACATTAATAGTGATGCAAACATACCGAATCTAATAAACCCTACAATACAAACTGACATTATTGTCTCCTCCGAAATTAGTTAATTAAGTTCATTCAACTCTGTGTAAGTGCACGGCTAGGGATCGATTGCACTTATGAAAAAAAATGGAGGATTGAAAGTGGGGTGCGCGATAAGGAGAAGTTTTTCGATCGTGAGTGAATTGTTGAGTTTGAGAAGGTATTTTTGACATTTCCTTCCAAAACCAATTTTTATAAAATTTTTGTTGGGTGCCCTAATCATGATGCGGGGTGCACATAGCACGACTCAAAAGATAAGTAGTAGGTAGAAGCGGTTGTGTCGCCAAAAACTAACTTTTGGTTTCGGGGTTAGGGATGTTAGAGTGGCGGAGAACGTAATCCACATCCTCATCTCCAGTATAGTACGTAGGGATGTTAGAGTGGCGGAGAACGTAATCCACATCCTCATCTCCACTTATAGCATGACGGGATTCTCCGCTTGAAATTTTCATTTGAGAAATTTTAATTTATATTCTCCACTTAGCGAGGATCCCTACCCGATGGGGATGCCCCACTCCATCACATTTTCAAATAATATCTAAAAAGAAAAAAGGGAGATCGGATATATTATATATTCGAAATTAAAATCATTAAAAGCTTTTTCTTCACAATTGTAAATAGATTTTTAAATTTTACGTGAAACATTTACAAGAAAGGAAAATATAAGATTTAATGATTTTGATGCAATTCTCACATACAATATTCAAGATCACCCTGAGTGGGATTTTCCCTGAGTGGAGTGAGGAATCTCGTGGGAACGAAATTCCCTCCTCTCCCTAGTTGGCAGGGAATCTCTGCTCCATCAGGGCAGATGCTGCGGGAACCACCGATGGGATTTGGGGGGGTTGACAATTCGTGGGTAGGAGTCGTAAACATATCGTGTCGTAAAACAGGTCATGAACCATATAATGTAAACTCATTATGTGGCGGCCCTCGCCACCCCGGGGTGACGTGTCTCCATGTACTCATGCCTCGTGCCTAACTACATTTCAAGACCCATATAATCGAAAACTCATTGTGCGTACAATGTGTAAATTTGATAGAAATTACCAAAATGGGTTGTTACACATTACACGACATGTTTATTAATCATGTTAGTCATTTTCGTGGGTAAGTGGGCCGTGTTAAACATGTCGTGCATTCATGTCACTTATTTATTAAATATTTTATTTAAACTTTTATAATTTGTTTACTACTTTATCAAATATATTTACGTGAATAAATTTAAACAAACATAATTAAATAACTAATAAAATATAATGTGGTTGTATATAGTCTTAAGTTTTACTTTACTTTTTCATTCAAATCTTTCTTACTTTTAATAATATAGGGAAAATGATTTGTAATAATAACATATAATAAATTATAGGGATTGTCTAAAAATATCTAAATTTTAGTTTAGTGAAAAGTTTTATTTTTTCTTAATAAATAGTTATTTATAAAATTTAAAACATAAATAGTAGATTATAAGTAAAATAAATATTTCATCTAAAAAATAAAATAAAATATGATAAAAGATGTTTACAAATAAAAACAAATAAATCATATTATTAACATGTATTTAAATGAATGAATTTTGTACTAATCTATTTATTATACCATATTTATTATTTATACATTATTCTATAATCGTGTTAACCTAGTCATAAACGAGTTAAATAGATTGACATGTTAACAATGTTTATTCTAGATATAAATGTGTTAACATTTTTATGATCTGAAATATTTATTACATGCTTATTACACGTCGTGTCGTGTTAATCATTACTCAAATTCTCATCACTAATTTGGGGATTCCTCGCACCATCTGCATCGTAATAGTAATCCAAAAGCCACCCAAAATCCTAAAGTCCAAAGTCTCTCACCACAAGTAGTAGAGTCTTTAATTCCATGTTAATCTAGGGTTTCAAATTTCAATCTAGGGTTTCGAGTTTCGAATTTGAATCTAGGGTTTCGAATCGCTTCAGCTGCGAATGGATCTCGAAGTGGTGGGGCGGCACGCGCTGCTCTTCGACGACGACGCCACCGCCGCGTTCGTCAATTCAAAAGACGCACTCGTCGAATGGAACTCTCTCCAGATCGACCGCTACGACGTCCGCCACCTCCTCCAGTCCCTTCCGCCGCTCAACAGGCGCCGCGGCGCTTCCTCGCCTTCGTCGCTGGAGGAGTCGCAGCTCGACCAGGAGCGCTACCTGGATCTCCCGCCGCCCGGCGATGGCGGCGATCAAGTTCAATCATCCGCTGCAGGTGCGTCGTCGCTCGATCTCAAGACTATCTTAGATTTCCGTTTTGTCTTTGATTTTGTTTGATTTTGTTTGAATTTGTTTCATTTCAGTGTGATTTGTGTTCTGTCTCTTCATTGATCGATTATTCTTGATTGAAGCTGTTGTAATTTGGGAATTATTGTGGAAAGTTTGCGAATTTGATTTGATTTTGAATTTGTTGCTAGTGTCAAATGGAGACGATTATCAGAATCTCGAAAAATTGGTGACCTAGAAAGGCAAAGGCGATTGCTTGTAGTAATCGGACACCGGACAATTTGCCTCGAAATACGCGTTGCGCGGTGTGTCGAAAAGCAGACAGGGCGTTCCAGCCAATCCGAGGATGACACGTGGCGCGTTTTCATTGGTGTAGACCGTTCGGTCCAATCAGAGAGCGACACGTGGACAGTGACGTACACAGCGCTAGTTCGGTCCAATAAGAGAGCGCCACGTCAGCTGGAGGATACACGTCACGCAAGCATTTCTTCTCCTCGCTTCAGCTGCCCACCGATCGGCCTCGAGATGCGCAAACGCACAGACTCCCAGTATTTCGCACGAACCCGCGCGATTTTTGCACTGCCAGCTGGACGCCACGTGGCGCGACGCCATTCGTCCAGACGCGTCACCACCGCCTGTTCCACTAATCACAGCGCGACACATGGCGCTGAGTCACCGCACAACTCTCACACGCCCAGCTCAATGCCACGTGGCGCGACGCGATTCACCAGGACATCTCACAACAAAGAAGCGGGTCCAATCACATGGCGACACGTGGCGCAGAGTCACACGCACAACTCTCACACACCCACCGCCATGCCACGTGGCCGACGCGATTCGCCAGGACACCTCACAGCAACAATTCGGTCCACTCACAGCGCGACACGTGGCCGCACACGCGTCCCGACCAATGAGAGAGCGCCACGTCAGCACAGTGACAGAAACGGTCCAATCGCAGCGTGACACGTGGCGCATGAAGGAAAAATATGTTCCAGGAAACTCTATAAATAGGTGTGACATGAATTAAATGAAATATCCCTCACACTCTCTCTACACCTATTAATTAGGAATAATTAGTATAGTTTAGCTTATTATTAGTAGTTATTTTTGTGCGACTATGTCCGGCTAGTCGACTTCTCGCCTAAGTCGACAGGGAAGCAAGTCGGAGTCATGGATTCAAAATATATTATGTGAGGTCTTTTATTTTTATTATCTAATTAATTTAATTTCTCTTAATTCATTGTTGTTGATTTTAATTATTATGATTAATAATCAATTGTTATTTGGGATATTAGCATCCGTGTAATTGTGCTTTTAGACCAATACAAGTAACAAACATTCACCGGTTGTCGTAAAACCCTTAGGTCAATGAATGTACAACAATCGAATATAAATTAAATCGGTAGCGGATGCGACCGGTTATTTAGGATTAGTGTTCCCATAGATCCAAATTATGCGGTTAATGTATTAAACCCGATTGGCGGACGTCTAGGGTTATACATTAATTAGGGAAGTAGTCGATGGCGGACGTCCCTGGCTATCGAGATTTGGGGAACTAGGAATTTCAGCGGTTGTCGATTTTCCATAGCTAATCTAGGAGAATTAAATTAATAACTTTTTAAGACCATGATTGTTATTCAATCTTGATTCTGATTTGTGGAACTGGAGACTTAGGTGTTATTTAATTATTAATTATTTATTTACGAAATTAGTTTTGTTAAGTTATTTATTTAGTTTAATTAAACTAGTTAGTTAAATTAATATTCATTTTAAAACCCCAATTTTCCGTTTTTGTTGTTTTAAACCTAAGAAAGAACCAGTCTATGTGGGATCGACCCTTTGCCACTATTCTACAAAATAGTTGGTTTAGGAACTTTATTTATTTAGTTAAATTAATATTCATGATATAGATAGCAAAAATAACTACTAATACTAAGCTAAACTATACTAATTATTCCTAATTAATAGGTGTAGAGAGAGTGTGAGGGATTGAGAGAGATATTTCATTTGATTCATGTCACACCTATTTATAGAGTTTCCTGGAACATATTTTTCCTTCATGCGCCACCCGCAAGCCGTTTCCTCTTCGCGCAGCCACCGTCGATCGGCCTCGAGATACGAACCAACACCAACTCCCAGATTTTCGGTCGTCAATCGCGCGATTTTCCTTCGCCACGTCATGCCACGTGGCATTCTCCCATTGGTCCGACGCGTCACCACCGCTGTTCCACCAATCACGGCGCGACACGTGGCGCCGAGTCACCGCACACAACTCTCACACGCCCGGCTCCATGCCACGGGGCGCGCGACGCGTCGTGGCGGAAAAATACTCAAAATGGAGTATTTACTTGTAGTAATCGGACAGGACAAATACCCACCGCCATGCCACGTGGCGCGACGCGATTCGCCGGGACACCTCACAAGCAACAATTCGGTCCACTCACGGCGCGACACGTGGCCGCACACGCGTCCCGACCAATGAGAGAGCGCCACGTCGGCACAATGACGAAACGGTCCAATCGCGGCGTGACACGTGGCGCATGAAGGAAAAATATGTTCCAGAAACTCTATAAATAGGTGTGACATGAATTAAATGAAATATCCCTCACACTCTCTCTACACCTATTAATTAGGAATAATTAGTATTGTTTAGCTTAGTATTAGTAGTTATTTTTGTGCGATTATGTCCGGCTAGTCGACTTCTCGCCTAAGTCGACAGGGAAGCAAGTCGGAGTCATGGATTCAAAATATATTATGTGAGGTCTTTTATTTTTATTATCTAATTAATTTAATTTCTCTTAATTCATTGTTGTTGATTTTAATTATTATGATTAATAATCAATTGTTATTTGGGATATTAGCATCCGTGTAATTGTGCTTTTAGACCAATACAATAACAAACATTCACCCGGTTGCCGTAAAACCCTTCAGGTCAATGAATGTACAACAATCGAATATAAATTAAATCGGTAGCGGATGCGACCCGGTTATTTAGGATTAGTGTTCCCATAGATCCAAATTACTGCGGTTAATGTATTAAACCTGATTGGCGGACGTCTAGGGTTATACATTAATTAGGGAAGTAGTCAGTGGCGGACGTCCTGGCTATCGAGATTTGGGGAACTAGGAATTTCTGGCGGTTGTCGATTTTTCATAGCTAATCTAGGAGAATTAAATTAATAACTTTTTAAGACCATGATTGTTATTGAATCTTGATTCTGATTTGTGGAACTGGAGACTTAGGTGTTATTTAATTATTAATTATTTATTTACGAAATTAGTTTTGTTAAGTTATTTATTTAGTTTAATTAAACTAGTTAGTTAAATTAATATTCATTTTAAAACCCCAATTTTCCGTTTTTGTTGTTTTAAACCTAAGAAAGAACCAGTCTATGTGGGATCGACCCTTTGCCACTATTCTACAAAATAGTTGGTTTAGGAACTTTATTTATTTAGTTAAATTAATATTCATGATATAGATAGCAAAAATAACTACTAATACTAAGCTAAACTATACTAATTATTCCTAATTAATAGGTGTAGAGAGAGTGTGAGGGATTGAGAGAGATATTTCATTTGATTCATGGCACACCTATTTATAGAGTTTCCTGGAACATATTTTTCCTTCATGCGCCACCCGCAAGCCGTTTCCTCTTCGCGCAGCCACCGTCGATCGGCCTCGAGATACGAACCAGCACCAACTCCCAGATTTTCGGTCGTCAATCGCGCGATTTTCCTTCGCCACGTCATGCCACGTGGCATTCTCCCATTGGTCCGACGCGTCACCACCGCTGTTCCACCAATCACGTAGCGCGACACGTGGCGCCGAGTCACCGCACACAACTCTCACACGCCCGGCTCCATGCCACGGGCGCGACGCGATTCGTGGCGGAAAAATACTCAAAATGGAGTATTTACTTGTAGTAATCGGACACGGACAAATACCCACCGCCATGCCACGTGGCGCGACGCGGCGGATTCGCCGGGACACCTCACGGCAACAATTCGGTCCACTCACGGCGCGACACGTGGCCGCACACGCGTCCCGACCAATGAGAGAGCGCCACGTCAAGACAAAGTGACGAAACGGTCCAATCGCAGCGTGACACGTGGCGCATGAAGGAAAAATATGTTCCAGGAAACTCTATAAATAGGTGTGACATGAATTAAATGAAATATCCCTCACACTCTCTCTACACCTATTAATTAGGAATAATTAGTATTGTTTAGCTTAGTATTAGTAGTTATTTTTGTGCGATTATGTCAGGCATTAGTCGACTTCTCGCCTAAGTCGACAGGGAAGCAAGTCGGAGTCATGGATTCAAAATATATTATGTGAGGTCTTTTATTTTTATTATCTAATTAATTTAATTTCTCTTAATTCATTGTTGTTGATTTTAATTATTATGATTAATAATCAATTGTTATTTGGGATATTAGCATCCGTGTAATTGTGCTTTTAGACCAATACAAGTAACAAACATTCACCCGGTTCTGCCGTAAAACCCTTAGGTCAATGAATGTACAACAATCGAATATAAATTAAATCGGTAGCGGATGCGACCGGTTATTTAGGATTAGTGTTCCCATAGATCCAAATTACTGCGGTTAATGTATTAAACCTGATTGGCGGACGTCTAGGGTTATACATTAATTAGGGAAGTAGTCAGTGGCGGACGTCCTGGCTATCGAGATTTGGGGAACTAGGAATTTCTGGCGGTTGTCGATTTTCCATAGCTAATCTAGGAGAATTAAATTAATAACTTTTTAAGACCATTTGATTCATGGCACACCTATTTATAGAGTTTCCTGGAACATATTTTTCCTTCATGCGCCACCCGCAAGCCGTTTCCTCTTCGCGCAGCCACCGTCGATCGGCCTCGAGATACGAACCAGCACCAACTCCCAGATTTTCGGTCGTCAATCGCGCGATTTTCCTTCGCCACGTCATGCCACGTGGCATTCTCCCATTGGTCCGACGCGCGTCACCACCGCCTGTTCCACCAATCACGGCGCGACACGTGGCGAGTCACCGCACACAACTCTCACACGCCCGACTCCATGCCACGGGGCGCGACGCGATTCGTGGCGGAAAAATACTCAAAATGGAGTATTTACTTGTAGTAATCGGACACCGGACAAATACCCACCGCCATGCCACGTGGCGCGACGCGATTCGCCAGGACACCTCACAAAGCAACAATTCGGTCCACTCACACAGCGCGACACGTGGCCGCACACGCGTCCCGACCAATGAGAGAGCGCCACGTCAGCACAGTGACAGAAACGGTCCAATCGCAGCGTGACACGTGGCGCATGAAGGAAAAATATGTTCCAGGAAACTCTATAAATAGGTGTGACATGAATTAAATGAAATATCCCTCACACTCTCTCTACACCTATTAATTAGGAATAATTAGTATTGTTTAGCTTAGTATTAGTAGTTATTTTTGTGCGATTATGTCCGGCTAGTCGACTTCTCGCCTAAGTCGATGGGAAGCAAGTCGGAGTCATGGATTCAAAATATATTATGTGAGGTCTTTTATTTTTATTATCTAATTAATTTAATTTCTCTTAATTCATTGTTGTTGATTTTAATTATTATGATTAATAATCAATTGTTATTTGGGATATTAGCATCCGTGTAATTGTGCTTTTAGACCAATACAGTAACAAACATTCACCCGGTTGCCGTAAAACCCTTCAGGTCAATGAATGTACAACAATCGAATATAAATTAAATCGGTAGCGGATGCGACTTACGGTTATTTAGGATTAGTGTTCCCATAGATCCAAATTACTGCGGTTAATGTATTAAACCTGATTGGCGGACGTCTAGGGTTATACATTAATTAGGGAAGTAGTCAGTGGCGGACGTCCTGGCTATCGAGATTTGGGGAACTAGGAATTTCTGGCGGTTGTCGATTTTCCATAGCTAATCTAGGAGAATTAAATTAATAACTTTTTAAGACCATGATTGTTATTGAATCTTGATTCTGATTTGTGGAACTGGAGACTTAGGTGTTATTTAATTATTAATTATTTATTTACGAAATTAGTTTTGTTAAGTTATTTATTTAGTTTAATTAAACTAGTTAGTTAAATTAATATTCATTTTAAAACCCCAATTTTCCGTTTTTGTTCTTTTAAACCTAAGAAAGAACCAGTCTCTGTGGGATCGACCATTTGCTACTATTCTACAAAATAGTTGGTTTAGGAACTTTATTTATTTAGTTAAATTAATATTCATGATATAGATAGCAAAAATAACTACTAATACTAAGCTAAACTATACTAATTATTCCTAATAAATAGGTGTAGAGAGAGTGTGAGGGATTGAGAGAGATATTTCATTTGATTCATGGCACACTTATTTATAGACAAATTTTCTTCCACTCCGATTGAGAGAGAGAGAGAGAGAGAGCGAATCGAAAAGGTGGTCGATGGAGTTCGGGGCGAGGGATTACATCGCCGAAGAAGCATCATCGTCTCTACATCGCGCGCCAACCGATGATCATCCCCCTGCTCCTCGTTCGTCCCTCCTCGAATCAGGTCGTCTCCCATCATCGTCAAATTCATCTCTTCTCGCTTGATATTACTCTCGATCTTCTTCTATTTTATCTAAAGATGTACAATCTGAGTTCGAATTGATATATGATTTGCATTCACAACACCAAATTGTTGGTACAAATTGTAACATTACATTGTGTGCAAGCAATATTGTCCCCAACTTAACCAGCTTCGACTCTTAGGTGTGATGTTTTAACTCAAAAAGTCTCGATTCTAGTTGATGGGAGATCATCAATTATATATACTTCAATTTGAAGTTTCGATTATCCGATGTTGGACTATCTCAACATTATAGGGTTGAGGGAGAACCTTTAAGCTTCCTGCATTAATACCAATTTTCATCAAATTGATAACCTAAAGGGAGCTTAATCGACATAATGTTGATTAAAAACGTAAGTTACATATTCTGGTTATTATGTAAACATAAAATAAAATTATGACGCCCGTAATGGTCTAACATTAATTACTGACAAGTGTCTGAGTTGGAAGAAATTTTTGGAATTTTAGTATTATGCAATGTTGTGACTTCTAAATTGAGCGCAATCGAAGAGTTTTATCCATGTTGCGGACCCAACTGATTTGGGATTCAGGCTTTGTTTTTCTAACTTGTAATTTTAAGTTGTGCTTGTTTGGATTGAATTTGTGAAAGTTAGGTTATGTAAGATTTGGTTGAATGTGAAATGTGAAGATGCTTAAAGTTTTGTGATTTGTGATTTTCTCCATTTGAAAAACTGAGAGCATCTAACCGCATTGTCGGGTTGCGGTTTGAACTTACTATAAGTGAACTATAAAGATCGGCTTGTTTCGATTTTGTGGGGGTGGGTGGGGTGTACACAAATCGATATGTTGATAATGAGCAAGTTAGTTGTCACTGTGGTGTTCTTTCATTTTCCTTCTCATACTTAGTCTATCTTAAGAGAGAGAGCGAGTTGGGGACGTTATCGGTTTGATATGAAATTGAATGAAGTGGTTTTGATGAGAATCGCATTAAGGGATGGTAAAGTTTTATAGAGCAAATCTTCAATGTGAACTCAATGCATTTCACACTGGTGGGAGAGTGAGGTTACTAATATTTCCCGTGACAGGTTGATGTTGTGGAGCTCAAGAGGAATGACTTTGACGACCCTTTGAGAAGGCAAACTGCAAATGAAAAAAATCCGGTTGCTGATGTACAAGATGCTGCACACATTTCAAAGAGAGGCCTATTTAGTTATTATTATGATCCACATATATCTCAGAAAGACTGGGCTTCTTTCAAGACATCATTGATGCAAAAATTTCCTGCCTCAAAAATGGTCTCTGTTTCTTCAGTAAGTTCCACTTCTCTGAAAGTGCTCATCTTTTTTTTTTCTTTGGGGGGGATGTTATTTTGGATGTCATTATTTGTGTTGGTTTTGTTTAATCTTTATCAATTTTGTAGCTTTCAAATATGGAGAAAACTTTTATGTGTTGGCAGTCATTTGAAAACATAATGTTGATTGATTCTTTTAACTTTTTCATATTTATTGCCTCTTATCATTTGGAATCAACTCTGAGAGATTAGAAGGAAAACTCTTATGCTATGTCTGACATGAATGTTGGAATTTATAAAACATTACGCATACAATTGGCAGTGGGCTGATTATCTTCATAGATTTTGTAAGGGCCATAATCTTGTTATTATTTATATTTCAGCCTTTAGACATTTATTTCAAGCATTCATTTTTTTTTCTTTTCTTTTCCTTTATTATTTTTGCCTAAGTTTATTCTAGTGACGTTGATACTTGATTCCTCTTACAGATTTCCGGTGTTATAATAAAAAGTGCCAAGGGTATGGCATCGGCGTTTGCTTGTTGAATGTTGGAAACCTTCTCTTCATATAGTTATCGTTACCGTGTAGGTGCCAGCTGTTGACGATGTTTCACTTAATTTATTTGCTGAAAAACATTGCAGTAAATGAGAAGTCATCTACGAAAGTGCATATAGAGGAGCTGAATGATCCGCAGAAATTTACTGAGAACGAAGTTAAAGTTATTTCACGGCTAGATTATGTTGAACGATTACGTGAACTTAAAGATGAAATACGTCATGCATGGGGCGCTGATGATCGTGTAACATCTTTGAAGTTATCCATCAAGGTAATGATTTATAATTTAATATTCATGTTTTCACCTTTGGTTTTCATCCTAGTTTTGAACTTATAGCATCATTATTGATATTGGTAAGTCTCGTTAAGATCACCTTTTATTCTTCTACCTTGGTTTTCATCCTATCTTTAAATGCTTATATTGGTATGCACTTGGTTGCTGTTTGATATTATCTTACTTGTTACCTGTATGTGTAGGTTGATTTTCAGACTGTAGTAAAAGCTCTAAAATTTAGTATAGGTAATGTAGTCTCTAAATTGAAGTTTAGCGAAAATCTAGCTTCTTTTTGATGTGTAGAAGAAGTTATTTATAGTTACGCTTATTAAATTCTATCTTTTGTCTTATTTGGTTTTTGGACTAAAATGTATGTCTGAAATTGTAATTTTGAAGCAGCTTTGTACAATGATAGAAGTGACCACCAATGAGGCAAACCACTAATAACGTAGGAATTGCAATGATTCTTAATTGCTCACGAGAGAAGCATATGGGTATAGAAAATGTGGATTATGGACTGATTGCCAAATTATTTTTGCACTTAATGTCTATATCCTGCTATATTGTTGTTTTCTGAAGAACTAGGTTGATGCCATAGTTTGAAACTTATTGTATATAATGTACATAAAATATTGGCATAAAACCTACTGGGGCTCATGTATTTCTTCCATTATATTTCATTGAGAGTGATTAGAGCAATATTACGTTTGATTCTCTCTTATGAGCTAATCTTAATGGAGGATTAACACTCATAGTGGAAGCAATATTCCATGCTCAAAAATTCTCTTTTTAAGATGCATCCACAGTCCACGAATGATTTTGCATTGAGTTGTGCAAGTATATTGAATTCCTTTCTGGTGATGGCTCTGTTGTCTCCTAGTTGGTGATGCTGGGTGAGAATAGTGGCGGATTTATATGGATTGAAGTGGACAGCCATTGAATAACAGTATTTCAATCTGCAGGTTGCGAAGCTTCTGATGGACAATTCTGTCTCAGAGTTTTATCCTACATTATTCATTTTAGTAACAGAGGTGATGGATATGCTTGGAGATATGGTATGGGAACGAATTAAAACAAAAGCTGAATGTGATAACAATGGGACCAGAATTTGTTCTTTGCCAGGTGGGCTTCTTTCCATTTTATGATTTGACGAGGCATTAGTTTATTTATTCTTTTCTTTTTGCTATATTTATGTTGTTGTCTATGAATAAATTATCTGCATACGATGAATTTTAACTCACATATATCGTTTTCTCAATAACGTGAGACTGGCTACATGTATCCGCTTTCTCCACTTCATTTTATGGTTCAGATTTTACAACTGGATGAATTGTCCTTCACTTAATAAGTTTGCTAAAAAAAGTATTATGATGGGTATCAAAGTTAATTAGATGGTCCATACTATGGTTTAGAGATATAATTGTAGGTGTTGTTTCAATGTTCATCACCTTTTTATATGAATAAATCTATCTAATAGAGCTTCTTCTTTTTTTTTTTTCCTCTTTTGCAGATTACTTCCAAAGTTGTGATGTCTGCTCTGATGCCAAAGAAACCTGTTATAACTGGTTTTGCAAAATTGGTTCCATACATGAACTTCTTCCACGAATGTAATCACTGTTTTTCCATTGTCCCTTTTTCTATGAATCTTACTTTGCATATAAATGTGTCTTATATAACTATAACGAAGGTTACTTCAAAAAAGCTGACTACTCAACCCAGATTGATGGGTTCAGTCCATTTTGTAATATGGTGGGGCTATCGGGTCATGAAAACCTAAGACTTGTGAGTTTGGTCAGGATGTTGGGCTCAGCCCATGCTCATGCATATGCATTGTCCATATATACATGTATAATTTGGGAGTGGGATTTCATTCGATGGAAATAAAAAATTATTCAATAACGTGCGAGAAATTATTTAATACCGTTTATGAAAAACTGTCTTTTATTTTTTAGGTGTAATACCCTATTGTTCCTTTGTGCTTTTCGTATTTGTAAAACAATTTTACCAATGTAAAAGCATTTCTTATGAAAATATGGAGATAAAGGAAAATAAAATCATTGAACCTTAGTCCAATGGTGAATGGTTTTATGAGTTTATGACTCTTGTTAAGTACTGTATGTAGACACACGTGCATGCACAATCGGATATGCATGCGTGTGAACCGCATGCATACTTAGGCTTCCAATTTGTGGATTTGGAAGAGTTGAAACCAGAAGGCCCCTCATTTTCAAGTATTTGGTCTTACACGTTGCTCGATTTTATACGTTTGATCAATGTTGTGTTACTTTATTCTTTAGAATTTAATTTTTGAAAAGTCGTTACCTATGAAAAGTGCTTATGAATTATATTTCCTTAATTGCTGCTAATTTCAGTTATTTGGAGCTAGCAATACTGCATTGCTCGCGCTTCCTGAATGACCAACCTTTTGACAGTCTCCACCGCCTTACCATGATGATGAGAGGGTTAGCAGACCCACTGGCATCTGCTTATTGTCGTGTATATATGGCTCACTGTGCCTTGAGGTTGCGACCGTATGACATAGGTTTGTGCTATTACACTTAACATCGATTCTTTATATGATTGCTGCATTGATAGAATTGTCTTTAGAGTGCAAAAACATTCAATTAGGTGCCAACTTAGTAATGCTTATATTCTCCTCTCTTACATTTTCCGTCTCGGAGGCATAAAACATCTTTCAACATGTCAAAAAGTAGGTATCCTTTTGTTGTTTCTTGAGTAACTGGGTATTTAAATTTTTAGGTCTATTTCTACTACGCTGGTAACTCGATAGTAGGCTAACATGTAATATTGTGGTATAAGTAGACAAAAAAATGATATAACTCTAGTAAAAAAAAGAGAGAATGCAACAACTAGAAATTTCGCATCAATAATCATTATCTCTAAACATTTGTCTATCACATACTTAGGAATAAAAGGAGCCTTTAAATAAATGTTTTAAAAACCGCATCTGAGAATGACTTGAATTTTTATATATATGCTTTGTTAACATTAATTATTCAGCTTACCTTTGACCAAGAAATTAATCAATCTTGCCAATAACCAATGTCATATATTTGTGTTTTGGACAAGTTGAGTTTTGAATGGAAGGTTTTCTGGGATGCTAATCAGTTGTTTTCAGTGTCTCTCCTGCATTGTTTATCTTAGAGGGGCAAGTTCCCCTTCGCTGGAATTTCCTTGCATATTCACTAGATTTTGAGCCGGTATCTGATGAACTCTACTTTTATAGACTATTTTGTGTTGCGTCCTTGGTTGCCATGGTGCTTGTAATCGATAATAATTTTTATGTATTTATTACAACGATCTCGTCTTTCTAAGACTAATCCCCGTAATGTAACAAAACAGGCTATCTTATCACGTGCTTCAGAGACTTCAAAATTATATTGTCAAATATAATTTTTGAAAACGATGCCAAATCTGGCAATTCCTTGGAAAACAGAAAACAGCTCATTGGCCTTTTGGAACCTGCCATTGAATGGATTATGAAATGCATATTTAAGGGACCATGTGAGGTTAGTAAGGATGATGCATGAGGACCGTATTTGTCATATTTGATTTGTTGCTGAATTAATTGATTGATTCCTGTTTAGCAATATTACTCGGTTTCTGATATATTATAGTGTGGCTTGCCAATTGAGTTAGGGGTAATTAATGGTTCGCTGTTTAGGTCCATTAATTAGGACTCAGTAGAAACTGAAAAAATTCGACGAGGTAGGGGTAGAGCAAAGCTAACTTGGGACGCATTAATTATGAGGAATTTAAATGATTTTCAAAACACACCATCAATTGCACTAAATCGAGTGCAATGGAAGAGTTCGATCCATGTAGCCAGCACCAACTAATTTGGGATTAAGGATATGTTATTGTTGTAATTAGGTCCATTAATTCTTTTTCATTTTTTCCCTTTTTTCTTTATTAGAACTGTAATTTTTCTCTGTGTAGTGAAAGAACTGATACTTCTAAACTTTTTCATCGTCATATCATTCCTAAGGTAAACTTTTTGGAGGAGCTACAAAAGAATTTCCCATTACGATAGGACTACATCAAGGATCGGCTTTAAGCCCATATCTATTTACTTTAGTTATGGATGAACTAACTAGACATATTCAAGAGGATATACCATGGTGTACGCTATTTGCAAGATGATATTGTCTTAGTGGATGAAACTAAAGATGGAGTGAATAGAAATTAGAACTCTGGAGGAATACATTAGAATCTAAAGGCTTTAAGTTGAGTAGGACGAAAATTGAATACATGCCACTGTGAGTTTGGAAACACTAGACATCGAGATGACGGAGTGGTAAAATTAGGGGAAGTAGAAGTTCCTAAGGTAAACCACTTTAGATACCTAGGATCAATCATACAAAATGATGGTAATATTGAAAATGATGTCACACATAGAATTCAAGCTGGATGGAAGAAATGGCGGAGTGCAACAGGGGTGATTTGTGATCGACATGTTCCTACTAAGTTAAAAGGGAAATTTTATAGGACCGCAATTAGGCCAGCTATGCTCTATGGAAGTGAATGTTGGGCGGTAAAGCAACAACAATTACATAAAGCGAACGTAGCAGAAATGAGGATGCTTAGGTGGATGTGTGGTAAAACTCGTAAAGATAGAATAAGAAATATAGAAATTCAAAGACAAGTAGGAGTAGCACCAATTGATACAAAGATTAGGGAAGGGCGGTTGCGATGGTTTGGTCACCTGCAAAGACGACCAACAAATGCCCCAACTAGAAAACTTAACTCAATAGAAACTGTAGAAATTCGACGAGGTAGGGGCAGACCAAAGTTAACATGGGATGCATTAATTAAGAGGGATTTGAATGGTTTGCAAAGCTCACCATCAATTGCAATTAATCGAGCACAATGGAAAAGTTTGATCCATGTAGCCGACCCCAGTTAATTTGGGACTGAGGCTATATTGTTGTTGTTGTTGTTGTTGTGTATCATTCCTGATAGACACTCTAAGACTAAAGGTTACAGCCTTGGAAACCACTTATGTTAATTAATTGTTTTACAAATTTGAAGAGGCAAATAGAAGATGTACTTATGGAGTTTGGGCTGGGAACGACACCATCAGACTTGTGTGGGAACTTGAAATGTTTCTCAATTGTAGTTCATCATCTCATAGAAGAACTTCCAGCTGAAATCGTTTGTTCTCATGTCTTGGAGATTATTAAGCTTATTGAGGGCAGCAATGATATTTCCTATGATCAGGTGTGCCTATTTTGTATTGCTCATTACTTGGTTCTCTCAGTTCCATTTTATTATTTTCTCTCCTGTTCGACACATTATATTTGTAAATGTGCAGTCTTTGAACTTCAGGTTGCTTGGGTTTAAGTTATATGAAGTAAGACCGGAAGGTGAACTTCTTGATTCTATAATTGGAAAAGTATTCCAGGTATTTAGTTTTTCATATTTTACTGGCTTTTCTTGTATGATTGCATTCCCTCTCATTGGTTCCCATCCTTCACACAATATGCTACGAATCCCTATTATGCTAATTAAATGTGAAGTTTCCTCTCAAACAAATGTGAGACTTTTCTATGACTCCTTTGAGTGCAACCCATCCTTGACATCATACATATGCTATATACAATGAAGAAAATAACCACCCATGTTCCTTACTCATCCTAAAGATAGAATAAGAAATATAGAAATTCAAAGACAAGTGGGAGTAGCATCAATTGATACAAAGATTAGGGAAGGGCGGTTGCGATGGTTTGGTCACCTGCAAAGACGGCCTACAAATGCTCCAACTAGAAAACTTGACTCAATAGAAACTGTAGAAATTCGACAAGGTAGGGGCAGACCAAAGTTAACATGGGATGCATTAATTAGAAGGATTTGAATGGTTTGCAAAGCTCACCATCAATTGCACTTAATCGAGCACACTGGAAAAGTTTGATCCATGTAGCCGACCCCAGTTAATTTGGGACTGAGGCTACGTTGTTGTTGTTGTTCCTTACTCATCCTGTAAAATTGTACTTGCGAGGAAATGGTCGCCCATAAATTTCATACTGCGCATCCAAGTAAGCGTGCAGTGTGGAATTATTCTGACATATTATCAATTGAGAACTTCAGTCTTCTAAGTTGTATTTTGTCCTTGTTCATTTATTGATTACACTAGGGTTTTCATTGAATGCTTTCATTTTAGTGCTTCACATTCTATATTTTTGTGTAAAATCAAATACGCAATTGCAGGTTATTAATGAATACGATGACCTTGATAGCTACTTGAAGGTTGCGGACGCTTATTTTGATATTGTTCTGCAATGTCATATGGTAAATTTTGTTTCCATGGGTTCTTTTTTAGTTTTTGCTTCATTCTTTACAGTTTCATGTCTACTATTATTATGTAGCTTTTTAAGTGCAATTGAAGCATTCAGGCAACACTAATAGCCTGTTCGTTTCACATGTTAGGGAGTCCTAAGGTCACGGGATTAGTTTGTGATGGGACTAACACATGGGTTTAGATGGTTTAGTCCCATTTGTGTATCTTGTTCGGTTGGGAGTTTTAAGGCTGGGAGTAAATGTGGTTGTAATGGTACATTTACCAAAATACCCTTTCATAAGTTACATCTCTCCTTCTCCACCTCCGAAAGCCTCTCACTCACTCTATCAGCTTTCGCAAAGTCCTCGGCTTCACATGCCTCCTCCAACTCCCTATACTTCACTGCGGATAAATTCACATTCTCCGCAGCCTTCCTCCTCTTCCTCACCACCTCCTTCCTCAACTTAGACACCTCCGAAACTGCCCCTCGAATTCGCCCAATCTTCTCCATAACCCCACCCCTAATCCCCTCCAATTTCTCCTCACTTGACACACTCTCAGCAACCAACCCATTTCTTCTTTCGTTGTTTTCGACACTACCCATCTCTTGAACTTCGATTTCATTAGTGGGTATTTCACTACTCCTCTCACGAACCTCACTTTCAATTGTGGGCACCTTAGATTCAATTCCTTCTGAAGAACCCGCCCTTCTTCTTCCTCCTCGAGATCTGTCGGGACCCAGATGGGATCTCGGGCGGCGGCGGAGGCGTCGATGCAACAGCGGCAGTCGTGGCGGGGGGTGATTGCGGAGATGGGGAGGTGAGAGTGAGATCAGAGAAGAGGTTTTCGTCTAGAGGAGTAGAGGTTGATGTTGGAGATGGGTCGATCGGGTTGGGAATTTGAGAGGAATTGAAGAGGACCATGCCTTCAAAGAGAGAGGCCATGGAGAAGGAAGAGTGTAAATATGTGAGGGGTAAATTGGTAATCTCCAATAACCAACCACTCGGGATTAATTAGTCCCACCAAAATTGGTGGTTTTGTTTAGTCCCCTCTCCTGCCCATTAGCTAATCCCGTGGCCTAGTTAATCCTCCAAGCGAACACCGGATTAACCAGTCCAGTGTGACTAATCCGATCTAAGACGGTGAAGAGAACAGGCTATAAATTGCGGGGCTCATCCGAGCAAGCTGGTGCTGGCAATACACTGCCTTGTTATTGAATAAATATTTATTTTAAACTACCAAGTAATAATTCTTAAGTTAGAACATAGGCTTAACAGATAATCACATTTTTTCTTGCAATGTGAAAATTTATGTCCAGTATGGAGCAATGCGACAAAAGGAAAAATGATTTTATTGTCTTACTTTTGATAATAGTGCCCAAGCATGGAGTAGTTAGCATGGTTGGCGTTGGACCCCATGTGGGAAACCAAAAAGAAAAAAGGAAAAAAAAAAGTAAACAGAAAAATTGAACGAGAAACTCAAAAGAATCTTTTTCCTATTTGGTGTACGGAGATTAGCCCCCTTGTATTTGTTCCTGTTACAACATTGTGCAATGCATTTCCACCTTACTGCATTTCTTCTATTTCAGGACAGCTATTTGGCCATGATTTTGGACAGTATATCAAGACGGACCTGTGGCAGAGATATTAATGAAAATGAGCTGAGTAGTTTGCAGTCCATTTTTATAAAGCTTCTTGCTCATCATAATAACTTAGATGATTTATTTGTACTGGTAAGCTTCTTCATCTTTGTCTCTGGATTGCGGCTGTGTAACAGTGCCATCAGGATCAAGTGTTGGTATTTTGCAGAAACACTTTGTTGAAATCTTAGATGTGTTGCATGGGAACGCAAGGGATGTTGTAAATATGCATATACTTAGGAAGGCTACAAGGTATTCTTTCTAACTTTGTAGTTCAGTTTTTTTTTTTTTTTTTTTGGTTCTAATTGCAGTTCAGTTATTTCTTGGAAATTTCTATTCTGTGTTTCTTTTGCAAATTGCTTTTTTGTTACATTCATGGAATCACGGATGGTAAACTCAAATAGAGTCATTTGTGTTTGATGCCGATTATTGTTGGACAGGAATGCCTGCATTTGTGATCCAGCAACAATACAGTTCCTCTTTGAGATTTCTCTGGCTCTTCATGATGGAATAGATATATCAAATATGAGAGATGATCATCAGCAGGCAGTTCGCCTCATTACTCATTTTGTTGAAAAGGTAAGAGCTAAAGTAATTCTTTTTTCAGATGATTGTGCCGTTTTAAGGTTTTCATAACCATCTAATGAATATAAGAATGCTTAGTACGTTATAGGTGGACTATGGAGCAGCGTTGGAGCGCCATCTAACATTCTTACTTGAATGCCGTGGAGCTTTTGGTAGAATTAATGATCTTAAGGTTTGATTCATTCTGTTTGGTATTATTCCCAGCGCCCCCCCTGGTAATTCTGTAATTAGGTATCATTGTGGCGAGACGAATTCATATGATAAATAATCTTGCTTTAATCAGGGACTTTGCAGCTCACCACATTGCGTAAACTATCTAATCTAATATGTCCTACTTAATGCACTATTATGGTTCGATGTTTCCTTGAAATTAATGTAATCCTAAGCTACTCAAGAGTTTTTTTTTTTTTTTTTTAATTGTCAGGAAGCTCTTGTGCACTCCAGCAACTACTTGGCAGTTAAAGCTATCAAAGATGCCAACAGATTTTCCGGTTTTGTGAAATCGTGCATAGCATTTAGTGAAGTCACAATTCCTTCAGTTTCTGCAAACATGATGCAGATGAATCTTTATATTGAAACTGCGGAGGTAACATTTCTTCCTCCCCTTTCGTGTTACAATCAACTACATGGATGAGTCGGACCACATTATATCCACTGTCTGATAATTTATATGATTATGTCTTCCATTGCTAGGTAGCTTTGCTAGCTGGCTTGGTTTCTCATGCAGATGGCCTTGTTGATGCAGCTGTCAGCTGCTTAAGGGATTTAGTTCAAGCTGATGGTTAGATTTCCACTTCTCTGTTGTTGGCTGCTTTCTCATCTTTTGAATAGGAGGTTCTTGGATGGAGGCAACGTAATATTTTAAGAAAATTTGCTTCTCAAGTTACAATTAGGTTTCTGTCATTTACATAATATCCTACTGGTAGAACCGTAGAAGTATCATTTTTTTTTTTTCCTTAAACAGAAACGACGAGAAATTTTATTTGTGAAATATCAAATTCTAATAACGTAAAAAACTTGGTTCTTGCAAGTATGCAGGAAAACGAGATAACTAGATTGCTCTTCCAGTAATCCTGCCATGACTCCAAATCTGTTCATCTTCACTGTAAAATCTAAACCCTGTGCACAGAATTCAGGGTTTAGATGTCATACAATAGTGTCTTGGTGAGCTATTGAGCAGGTGTATTGACTTTTGTAGGTCCTTTTATAATTTAAACTAAAACGGGAAAAAAAGAAGAAGTCTGAGAACTCTTTCATATTAACAAAAAAAAATAGAAAGAATACTGAATATCTAATAATTTTGGCAAATTATTGAATAAGTCCGAGGCAATAGGCCAATAACACTATGACTTCAATTGAGAAATGACTTGCTGTGGTGAAAAGTCATCTTCTTAGTCTCCTGTCATTCCCATGTGTGTGATCTTTGAGCCCCAAGACCCTAGTTTACTGTGGTGAAAAATCATCTTCTTACCCCATACATCTTCAGTTATTAACAACATAGGATTTATGTATTTAGTTGATAATATGCCAAAATAACAGATATGAATGAACTTAGCCAGATTACGAACCCATGAAATTTCTATGGATCTTTCCCTTGCGTTTGTTCCCGATCTCAATCAATTTCAGTATATGTTTGACCTTACTGATTCGCTGAAACACCTTCCATGCAATGGAAATGTTTTGTTTGTGCTGTTAAAATTTGTTGATGAAAATATAATTGTTATTTACTGTAATAAGCTCAACAATATAATTTGAGTATCTACTTGTGTAGGTTCTCAAGTAACAATCGACATTGATGGAATCGCCTTGTTGATGCAGAGATTATTTAGCCTCTTGGTTGTGTTACCAGGTTATTTGAATCTCTCCTATTGAGAACACTAATTTCGAAGTTTACTAGGTTTATTCATTTGCTATCTTCTCTAACACTTTTGTATTGTAACAATTTAGATTATTGCTCTTTTCCTGATTTTGCTCCTCATATGTGAAGGAAATCCCGAACGAGGAGCTGTTTACATCCCTAAAAGTATAATATCTTTCTATGATGATAAGCCATGGTAAGCATGTAATGACGACCTATATGAAATATTTTTGGTTAGATCATTGAGTAATGACATACAACAACAACAACAACAACAACAACAATAACAACAACATAGCCTCAGTCCCAAATTAATTGGGGTCGGCTACATGGATCAAATTTTTTCATTGTGCTCGATTAAGTACAACACTGAGTAATGCCATGCTTGCAGGATAACACCCAGAATGAGGACAAGATTTCTTTGTTCAATCGTATCTTTATCTGCAACGCTATCGCAAGAGAAGCTACCATATCATGTCAACAATGAAGAGGTATTTTTTCGTTTTATTTTGAAATTGATGTATTTAAATGCATTGAACCTTTGTGAAATCTATTGCAGTTCTTTTTTGTTAAATAAAGAAATCTATTGCATTTCCTTATGACATTAGATGTTGTTGCTTCTTGCTAAAAAAAGAAAAAGAAGAAAACAGCGTTTGTAACAATCAGGTTCTCGCATGTAAAATTAACGGTGAAATTAGAAGAATGGGATGTTAACTGTATTTACATAATATTTATAAGTTTATAATTGTATCTACATTAATCGGTCGGACTCGGTCATTGTTTCCTCGCAATTATGCAGGTCCCAGGCAATGACATTATATTTTTTGGAGATCCTTCTTACTACCAAGAGCTTATATCTATTTCTCGGTCTGTACTTGAAAATTTAATCGACAATATTCAGCTAGAGAAACAATCGGTGAGCTTCCGCCCGCATTCTCATCGTGTTATTATGTTCATAATTGGTTTACATCGAACTTAATCACTATGTTACTTAGGCTGCTCGCGGGAATATCGCCCTTGAAGCTTGCAACTGCATCTTATCATCATTCAAGGTGTGCCATTACTCTTCAGTTTCTTAATTTGAAGTTCTCTTCACTGAGAAATCGCGACGTCTGCTAATAAGCGGAGTTGGATAGCATCTTCTGAGATTTTCATCACTGATTCTCCAATGTTTTTGAAATTTTTGCAGGCAAGTGAGGAAACATTGCTTCTTTGCTCCAAACTGATTGAGATTGCAAAATCATGCAGTAATCCAAGTGACAAGTACCTACGATCAACCATCAATGTCTTCGACAAATACTCGTCAGCCCATTAATAATTTTATGTAAAAGAAGAATTTTTCTTCTCTGTTTCTCTTGATTCTAACTTTTAAACCACCGCCGATTTTCTCGTTGGAAATGTTGGGATAGTCCCACACGACTGCTTGGAAATAAAAATAAGGCTTAGTTTGGAGTGGACACTTCATCTTGCTTGGCATTTTGAAGTGAAATTTACTTTCACACTTGTAGTCTATACATAAAAATTAGTCACCTCACTCTCCTCACCTTGGATTGAGATCTATATTACAAAATTGAACATTCTATCGGTGAATTGCCACTCTCATCACGGACACCCTTTGTTATCAACAATGGAGATGTGCACTCTTTAATGGCCGAATCCAAGATGGACAGAGAGCATGTGACAAGTTTTTTCTTGATCATTATAACAATTTTTTTTTTTTGGTCGAAGTATAACAACTTTTTTCACTGCAACTAGTATAACAAATTTTTTCACTGCAACTAGTTAACAATTTTTACGTTAAAAGAATACACGAAATTAAATTAGATTTTGTTTTCTTGAAAATAGGAGACCAGATTTTGTTTTCTTAGCATCTAACGCTAATTACAAAAGCTTAATTGAAAAAAAAAAATTAGAAAGGACTAATTACAAGGCTATACGCTAAAAGTTCTATGACTTTCTCCTCCTGGTTCCTATATATAAATTCAAAAAGTTATGTTAAAAGATAAGTACAACCCAAAGTAGATTTGATTGATTTTTTTTTTGTTGATATCCTAGTTAAATTTGGGACCGAGGTTATGTTGTTATTGTTGTTGATGTCTAGGTAAAGTTGTCAATCAGAATTTTTTTTTTTTTAAACGTTGTCAATCGAAGTGCAATATACAGTAAGCCTAAAGCCCAAAAAGATAGGTGCAGGTATGTGCACCGCGGCTATTTCTCATGGCATCAAGTTTCTCAAATTGCTCTTTTGTTCAAAAATAAGCACCCCGCTTGGGCCCCTCATTTGTTTATTAAGGCACCCCGACTGTCTCGGTCCCATAAATTCGAGAAACAACATACAGTCTTGGTTGCACGTGTCTGAAACTATTCCACAAGTCTCGTTACCCAATGATCATGACTAGTACATACATACGGTTTCGGTTGCTTTAGTCCGAGACTTATGCAAGAGTGTCGGGTAGATACAACCAAGACCCTATGTAGTGTCTCGATCATGTATGGCCGATCACTTCGCGTCCTGTATTGCTTGAAAAATGAAAAAAAAAATACAAAAAAAATCAAGGAAAACAACTTTATCTTGTTCTACGTCCGCCTCTCATTCATTTTCTTCACCCATTATACATTAATAGTGATGCAAACATACAGAATCTAATAAACCTTACAATACAAACTGACATTATTGTCTCCTCCGAAATCGGTTAATTAAGTTCATTCAACTCCGTGTAAGTGCACGGCTAGGGATCGATTGCACTTATGAAAAAATTGGAGGATTGAAAGTGGGGTGCGTGGGAAGGATAAGTTTTTCGATCGTGAGTGAATTGTTGAGTTTGAGAAGGTATTTTTGACATTTCCTTCCAAAACCAATTTTCACAAAATTTTTGTTGGGTGCCCTGATCATAATGCGAGGTGTACATAGCCTGACTCAAAAGATAAGTAGTAGGTAGAAGCATTTGTGTCGTCAAAAACTAACTTTTGGTTGGTCGGGCCCAATATATAGTAAGTAGGGATGTTAGAGTGGCGGAGAACGTAATCCACATCCTCATCTCCACTAGCATGGCGGGATTCTCCGCTTGAAATTTTTCATTTGAAAAATTTTAATCTATATTCTCCACCTAGCGAGGATCCCTACCCGATGGGGATGCCCCACTCCATCACATTTTCAAATAATATCTAAAAAGAAAAAAGAGAGATCGGATATATTATCTATTCGAAATTAAAATCATTAAAAGCTTTTTCTTCGCAATGGGATTTGGGGTAGGGGTGACAATTCGTGTCGGCGAGTCGTAAACATATCGTGTCGTAAACAGGTCAAGACCCATATAATGTAAACTCATTACATGACACGTTTTATTAATCGTGTTAATCGTTTTCGTGTGTAAGTGAGTCATGTTAAACATATCATACATTCATTTCACCTATTTATTAAATATTTTATTTAAACTTTTATAATTTGTTTACTACTTTATTAAATATATCTACGTAAATAAATTTAAACAAACATAATTAAATAACCAATAAAATATAATGTGGTTGTATATAGTCTTAAGTTTTACTTTACTTTTTCATTCAAATCTTTATTACTCTTAATAATAGAGAGAAAATGATTTGTAATAATAACATATACTAAATTATAGAAATCGTCTAAAAATATCTAAATTTTAGTTTAGTGAAAAGTTTTATTTTTTTCTTAATAAATAGTTATTTATAAAATTTAAAACATAAATAGTAGATTACAAGTAAAATAAATATTTCCTCTAAAAAAATAAAATAAAATATGATAAAAGATGTTTACAAATAAAAACAAATAAATTATGTTATTAACGTGTATTTAAATGAATGAATTTTGTACTAATCTATTTATTATACCATATTTATTATTTATACATTATTCTATAATCGTGTTAACCTAGTCATAAACAAGTTAAACAGATTGACATGTTAACAACTCGTTTATTAACCGAGTATAAATGTGTTAACATTTTTATGATCTAGATCCACTTATACTAAACTCATGACATGTTTATTACATGTCGTGTCGTGTTAATTGTGACTCAAATTCTCATCACTAATTTGGGGATTCCTCGCACCATCTGCATCGTAATAGTAATCCAAAAGCCACACAAAATCCTAAAGTCCAAAGTCTCTCACCACAAGTAGTAGAGTCTTTAATTCCATGTTAATCTAGGGTTTCAAATTTCAATCTAGGGTTTCGAGTTTCGAATTTGAATCTAGGGTTTCGAATCGCTTCAGCTGCGAATGGATCTCGAAGTGGTGGGGCGGCACGCGCTGCTCTTCGACGACGACGCCACCGCCGCGTTCGTCAATTCAAAAGACGCACTCGTCGAATGGAACTCTCTCCAGATCGACCGCTACGACGTCCGCCACCTCCTCCAGTCCCTTCCGCCGCTCAACAGGCGCCGCGGCGCTTCCTCGCCTTCGTCGCTGGAGGAGTCGCAGCTCGACCAGGAGCGCTACCTGGATCTCCCGCCGCCCGGCGATGGCGGCGATCAAGTTCAATCATCCGCTGCAGGTGCGTCGTCGCTCGATCTCAAGACTATCTTAGATTTCCGTTTTGTCTTTGATTTTGTTTGATTTTGTTTGAATTTGTTTCATTTCAGTGTGATTTGTGTTCTGTCTCTTCATTGATCGATTATTCTTGATTGAAGCTGTTGTAATTTGGGAATTATTGTGGAAAGTTTGCGAATTTGATTTGTTGCTAGTGTCAAATGGAGACGATTATCAGAATCTCGAAAAATTGGTGACCTAGAAAGGCAAAGGCGATTGCTTGTAGTAATCGGACACCGGACAATTTGCCTCGAAATACGCGTTGCGCGGTGTGTCGAAAAGCAGACAGGGCGTTCCAGCCAATCCGAGGATGACACGTGGCGCGTTTTCATTGGTGTAGACCGTTCGGTCCAATCAGAGAGCGACACGTGGACGGTGACGCATACGGCGCTAGTTCGGTCCAATAAGAGAGCGCCACGTCGGTGGAGGATACACGTCACGCAAGCATTTCTTCTCCTCGCTTCGTTTGCCCACCGATCGGCCTCGAGATGCGCAAACGCACAGACTCCCAGTATTTCGCACGAACCCGCGCGATTTTTGCACTGCCAGCTGGACGCCACGTGGCGCGACGCCATTCGTCCAGACGCGTCACCACCGCCTGTTCCACTAATCACAGCGCGACACATGGCGCTGAGTCACCGCACAACTCTCACACGCCCAGCTCAATGCCACGTGGCGCGACGCGATTCACCAGGACATCTCACAACAAAGAAGCGGTCCAATCACATGGCGACACGTGGCGCTGAGTCAGCACGCACAACTCTCACACACCCACCGCCATGCCACGTGGCCCGACGCGATTCGCCAGGACACCTCACAGCAACAATTCGGTCCACTCACAGCGCGACACGTGGCCGCACACGCGTCCCGACCAATGAGAGAGCGCCACGTCAAAGACACGATGATGAAACGGTCCAATCGCAGCGTGACACGTGGCGCATGAAGGAAAAATATGTTCCAGGAAACTCTATAAATAGGTGTGACATGAATTAAATGAAATATCCCTCACACTCTCTCTACACCTATTAATTAGGAATAATTAGTATAGTTTAGCTTATTATTAGTAGTTATTTTTGTGCGACTATGTCCGCTAGTCGACTTCTCGCCTAAGTCGATGTGGAAGCAAGTCTGAGTCATGGATTCAAAATATATTATGTGAGGTCTTTTATTTTTATTATCTAATTAATTTAATTTCTCTTAATTCATTGTTGTTGATTTTAATTATTATGATTAATAATCAATTGTTATTTGGGATATTAGCATCCGTGTAATTGTGCTTTTAGACCAATACAAGAACAAACATTCACCCGGTTGCTTAGTAAAACCCTTCCTGGTCAATGAATGTACAACAATCGAATATAAATTAAATCGGTAGCGGATGCGACCGGTTATTTAGGATTAGTGTTCCCATAGATCCAAATTATCATGCGGTTAATGTATTAAACCCGATTGGCGGACGTCTAGGGTTATACATTAATTAGGGAAGTAGTCAGTGGCGGACGTCCTGGCTATCGAGATTTGGGGAACTAGGAATTTCTGGCGGTTGTCGATTTTCCATAGCTAATCTAGGAGAATTAAATTAATAACTTTTTAAGACCATGATTGTTATTCAATCTTGATTCTGATTTGTGGAACTGGAGACTTAGGTGTTATTTAATTATTAATTATTTATTTACGAAATTAGTTTTGTTAAGTTATTTATTTAGTTTAATTAAACTAGTTAGTTAAATTAATATTCATTTTAAAACCCCAATTTTCCGTTTTTGTTGTTTTAAACCTAAGAAAGAACCAGTCTATGTGGGATCGACCCTTTGCCACTATTCTACAAAATAGTTGGTTTAGGAACTTTATTTATTTAGTTAAATTAATATTCATGATATAGATAGCAAAAATAACTACTAATACTAAGCTAAACTATACTAATTATTCCTAATTAATAGGTGTAGAGAGAGTGTGAGGGATTGAGAGAGATATTTCATTTGATTCATGTCACACCTATTTATAGAGTTTCCTGGAACATATTTTTCCTTCATGCGCCACCCGCAAGCCGTTTCCTCTTCGCGCAGCCACCGTCGATCGGCCTCGAGATACGAACCAACACCAACTCCCAGATTTTCGGTCGTCAATCGCGCGATTTTCCTTCGCCACGTCATGCCACGTGGCATTCTCCCATTGGTCCAGACGCGTCACCACCGCCTGTTCCACCAATCACAGCGCGACACGTGGCGCTGAGTCACCGCACACAACTCTCACACGCCCAGCTCCATGCCACGGGGCGCGACGCGATTCGTGGCGGAAAAATACTCAAAATGGAGTATTTACTTGTAGTAATCGGACACCGGACAAATACCGACCGCCATGCCACGTGGCGCGACGCGATTCGCCAGGACACCTCACAGCAACAATTCGGTCCACTCACAGCGCGACACGTGGCCGCACACGCGTCCCGACCAATGAGAGAGCGCCACGTCAGCACAGTGACAGAAACGGTCCAATCGCAGCGTGACACGTGGCGCATGAAGGAAAAATATGTTCCAGGAAACTCTATAAATAGGTGTGACATGAATTAAATGAAATATCCCTCACACTCTCTCTACACCTATTAATTAGGAATAATTAGTATTGTTTAGCTTAGTATTAGTAGTTATTTTTGTGCGATTATGTCCAGGCATTAGTCGACTTCTCGCCTAAGTCGACAGGGAAGCAAGTCGGAGTCATGGATTCAAAATATATTATGTGAGGTCTTTTATTTTTATTATCTAATTAATTTAATTTCTCTTAATTCATTGTTGTTGATTTTAATTATTATGATTAATAATCAATTGTTATTTGGGATATTAGCATCCGTGTAATTGTGCTTTTAGACCAATACAGTAACAAACATTCACCCGGTTGCCGTAAAACCCTTCCGGTCAATGAATGTACAACAATCGAATATAAATTAAATCGGTAGCGGATGCGACCCGGTTATTTAGGATTAGTGTTCCCATAGATCCAAATTACTGCGGTTAATGTATTAAACCTGATTGGCGGACGTCTAGGGTTATACATTAATTAGGGAAGTAGTCAGTGGCGGACGTCCTGGCTATCGAGATTTGGGGAACTAGGAATTTCTGGCGGTTGTCGATTTTCCATAGCTAATCTAGGAGAATTAAATTAATAACTTTTTAAGACCATGATTGTTATTCAATCTTGATTCTGATTTGTGGAACTGGAGACTTAGGTGTTATTTAATTATTAATTATTTATTTACGAAATTAGTTTTGTTAAGTTATTTATTTAGTTTAATTAAACTAGTTAGTTAAATTAATATTCATTTTAAAACCCCAATTTTCCGTTTTTGTTGTTTTAAACCTAAGAAAGAACCAGTCTATGTGGGATCGACCCTTTGCCACTATTCTACAAAATAGTTGGTTTAAGAACTTTATTTATTTAGTTAAATTAATATTCATGATATAGATAGCAAAAATAACTACTAATACTAAGCTAAACTATACTAATTATTCCTAATTAATAGGTGTAGAGAGAGTGTGAGGGATTGAGAGAGATATTTCATTTGATTCATGGCACACCTATTTATAGAGTTTCCTGGAACATATTTTTCCTTCATGCGCCACCCGCAAGCCGTTTCCTCTTCGCGCAGCCACCGTCGATCGGCCTCGAGATACGAACCAGCACCAACTCCCAGATTTTCGGTCGTCAATCGCGCGATTTTCCTTCGCCACGTCATGCCACGTGGCATTCTCCCATTGGTCCAGACGCGTCACCACCGCCTGTTCCACCAATCACAGCGCGACACGTGGCGCTGAGTCACCGCACACAACTCTCACACGCCCAGCTCCATGCCACGGGGCGCGACGCGATTCGTGGCGGAAAAATACTCAAAATGGAGTATTTACTTGTAGTAATCGGACACCGGACAAATACCCACCGCCATGCCACGTGGCGCGACGCGATTCGCCAGGACACCTCACAGCAACAATTCGGTCCACTCACAGCGCGACACGTGGCCGCACACGCGTCCCGACCAATGAGAGAGCGCCACGTCAGCACAGTGACAGAAACGGTCCAATCGCAGCGTGACACGTGGCGCATGAAGGAAAAATATGTTCCAGGAAACTCTATAAATAGGTGTGACATGAATTAAATGAAATATCCCTCACACTCTCTCTACACCTATTAATTAGGAATAATTAGTATTGTTTAGCTTAGTATTAGTAGTTATTTTTGTGCGATTATGTCCGGCTAGTCGACTTCTCGCCTAAGTCGACAGGGAAGCAAGTCGGAGTCATGGATTCAAAATATATTATGTGAGGTCTTTTATTTTTATTATCTAATTAATTTAATTTCTCTTAATTCATTGTTGTTGATTTTAATTATTATGATTAATAATCAATTGTTATTTGGGATATTAGCATCCGTGTAATTGTGCTTTTAGACCAATACAGTAACAAACATTCACCCTAGGTTGTAGTAAAACCCTTTAGGTCAATGAATGTACAACAATCGAATATAAATTAAATCGGTAGCGGATGCGACCGGTTATTTAGGATTAGTGTTCCCATAGATCCAAATTATCTTTGCGGTTAATGTATTAAACCCGATTGGCGGACGTCTAGGGTTATACATTAATTAGGGAAGTAGTCGATGGCGGACGTCCTGGCTATCGAGATTTGGGGAACTAGGAATTTCTGGCGGTTGTCGATTTTCCATAGCTAATCTAGGAGAATTAAATTAATAACTTTTTAAGACCATGATTGTTATTCAATCTTGATTCTGATTTGTGGAACTGGAGACTTAGGTGTTATTTAATTATTAATTATTTATTTACGAAATTAGTTTTGTTAAGTTATTTATTTAGTTTAATTAAACTAGTTAGTTAAATTAATATTCATTTTAAAACCCCAATTTTCCGTTTTTGTTCTTTTAAACCTAAGAAAGAACCAGTCTCTGTGGGATCGACCATTTGCCACTATTCTACAAAATAGTTGGTTTAGGAACTTTATTTATTTAGTTAAATTAATATTCATGATATAGATAGCAAAAATAACTACTAATACTAAGCTAAAATATACTAATTATTCCTAATAAATAGGTGTAGAGAGAGTGTGAGGGATTGAGAGAGATATTTCATTTGATTCATGGCACACTTATTTATAGACAAATTTTCTTCCACTCCGATTGAGAGAGAGAGAGAGAGAGCGAATCGAAAAGCAGGGTCGATGGAGTTCAGGGCGAGGGATTACATCGCCGAAGAAGCATCATCGTCTCTACATCGCGCGCCAACCGATGATCATCCCCTGCTCCTCGTTCGTCCCTCCTCGAATCAGGTCGTCTCCCATCATCGTCAAATTCATCTCTTCTCGCTTGATATTACTCTCGATCTTCTTCTATTTTATCTAAAGATGTACAATCTGAGTTCGAATTGATATATGATTTGCATTCACAACACCAAATTGTTGGTACAAATTGTAACATTACATTGTGTGCAAGCAATATTGTCCCCAACTTAACCAGCTTCGACTCTTAGGTGTGATGTTTTAACTCAAAAAGTCTCGATTCTAGTTGATGGGAGATCATCAATTATATATACTTCAATTTGAAGTTTCGATTATCCGATGTGGGACTATCTCAACATTATAGGGTTGAGGGAGAACCTTTAAGCTTCCTGCATTAATACCAATTTTCATCAAATTGATAACCTAAAGGGAGCTTAATCGACATAATGTTGATTAAAAACGTAAGTTACATATTCTGGTTATTATGTAAACATAAAATAAAATTATGACGCCCGTAATGGTCTAACATTAATTACTGACAAGTGTCTGAGTTGGAAGAAATTTTTGGAATTTTAGTATTATGCAATGTTGTGACTTCTAAATTGAGCGCAATCGAAGAGTTTTATCCATGTTGCGGACCCAACTGATTTGGGATTCAGGCTTTGTTTTTCTAACTTGTAATTTTAAGTTGTGCTTGTTTGGATTGAATTTGTGAAAGTTAGGTTATGTAAGATTTGGTTGAATGTGAAATGTGAAGATGCTTAAAGTTTTGTGATTTGTGATTTTCTCCATTTGAAAAACTGAGAGCATCTAACCGCATTGTCGGGTTGCGGTTTGAACTTACTATAAGTGAACTATAAAGATCGGCTTGTTTCGATTTTGTGGGGGTGGGTGGGGTGTACACAAATCGATATGTTGATAATGAGCAAGTTAGTTGTCACTGTGGTGTTCTTTCATTTTCCTTCTCATACTTAGTCTATCTTAAGAGAGAGAGCGAGTTGGGGACGTTATCGGTTTGATATGAAATTGAATGAAGTGGTTTTGATGAGAATCGCATTAAGGGATGGTAAAGTTTTATAGAGCAAATCTTCAATGTGAACTCAATGCATTTCACACTGGTGGGAGAGTGAGGTTACTAATATTTCCCGTGACAGGTTGATGTTGTGGAGCTCAAGAGGAATGACTTTGACGACCCTTTGAGAAGGCAAACTGCAAATGAAAAAAATCCGGTTGCTGATGTACAAGATGCTGCACACATTTCAAAGAGAGGCCTATTTAGTTATTATTATGATCCACATATATCTCAGAAAGACTGGGCTTCTTTCAAGACATCATTGATGCAAAAATTTCCTGCCTCAAAAATGGTCTCTGTTTCTTCAGTAAGTTCCACTTCTCTGAAAGTGCTCATCTTTTTTTTTTTTTTCTTTGGGGGGATGTTATTTTGGATGTCATTATTTGTGTTGGTTTTGTTTAATCTTTATCAATTTTGTAGCTTTCAAATATGGAGAAAACTTTTATGTGTTGGCAGTCATTTGAAAACATAATGTTGATTGATTCTTTTAACTTTTTCATATTTATTGCCTCTTGTCATTTGGAATCAACTCTGAGAGATTAGAAGGAAAACTCTTATGCTATGTCTGACATGAATGTTGGAATTTATAAAACATTACGCATACAATTGGCAGTGGGCTGATTATCTTCATAGATTTTGTAAGGGCCATAATCTTGTTATTATTTATATTTCAGCCTTTAGACATTTATTTCAAGCATTCATTTTTTTTTCTTTTCTTTTCCTTTATTATTTTTGCCTAAGTTTATTCTAGTGACGTTGATACTTGATTCCTCTTACAGATTTCCGGTGTTATAATAAAAAGTGCCAAGGGTATGGCATCGGCGTTTGCTTGTTGAATGTTGGAAACCTTCTCTTCATATAGTTATCGTTACCGTGTAGGTGCCAGCTGTTGACGATGTTTCACTTAATTTATTTGCTGAAAAACATTGCAGTAAATGAGAAGTCATCTACGAAAGTGCATATAGAGGAGCTGAATGATCCGCAGAAATTTACTGAGAACGAAGTTAAAGTTATTTCACGGCTAGATTATGTTGAACGATTACGTGAACTTAAAGATGAAATACGTCATGCATGGGGCGCTGATGATCGTGTAACATCTTTGAAGTTATCCATCAAGGTAATGATTTATAATTTAATATTCATGTTTTCACCTTTGGTTTTCATCCTAGTTTTGAACTTATAGCATCATTATTGATATTGGTAAGTCTCGTTAAGATCACCTTTTATTCTTCTACCTTGGTTTTCATCCTATCTTTAAATGCTTATATTGGTATGCACTTGGTTGCTGTTTGATATTATCTTACTTGTTACCTGTATGTGTAGGTTGATTTTCAGACTGTAGTAAAAGCTCTAAAATTTAGTATAGGTAATGTAGTCTCTAAATTGAAGTTTAGCGAAAATCTAGCTTCTTTTCGATGTGTAGAAGAAGTTATTTATAGTTACGCTTATTAAAGTCTATCTTTTGTCTTATTTGGTTTTTGGACTAAATTGTATGTCTGAAATTGTAATTTTGAAGCAGCTTTGTACAATTATAGAAGTGACCACCAATGAGGCAAACCACTAATAACGTAGGAATTGCAATGATTCTTAATTGCTCACGAGAGAAGCATATGGATATAGAAAATGTGGATTATGGACTGATTGCCAAATTATTTTTGCACTTAATGTCTATATCCTGCTATATTGTTGTTTTCTGAAGAACTAGGTTGATGCCATAGTTTGAAACTTATATGTAATGTACATAAAATATTGGCATAAAACCTACTGGGGCTCATGTATTTCTTCCATTATATTTCATTGACAGTGATTAGAGCAATATTACGTTTGATTCTCTCTTATGAGCTAATCTTAATGGAGGATTAACACTCATAGTGGAAGCAATATTCCATGCTCAAAAATTCTCTTTTTAAGATACATCCACAGTCCACGAATGATTTTGCATTGAGTTGTGCAGGTATATTGAATTCCTTTCTGGTGTTGGCTCTGTTGTCTCCTAGTTGGTGATGCTGGGTGAGAATAGTGGCGGATTTATATGGATTGAAGTGGACGGCCATTGAATAACAGTATTTCAATCTGCAGGTTGCGAAGCTTCTGATGGACAATTCTGTCTCAGAGTTTTATCCTACATTATTCATTTTAGTAACAGAGGTGATGGATATGCTTGGAGATATGGTATGGGAACGAATTAAAACAAAAGCTGAATGTGATAACAATGGGACCAGAATTTGTTCTTTGCCAGGTGGGCTTCTTTCCGTTTTATGATTTGACGAGGCATTAGTTTATTTCTTCTTTTCTTTTTGCTATATTTATGTTGTTGTCTATGAATAAATTATCTGCATACGATGAATTTTAACTCACATATATCGTTTTCTCAATAACGTGAGACTGGCTACATGTATCCGCTTTCTCCACTTCATTTTATGGCTCAGATTTTACAACTGGATGAATTGTCCTTCACTTAATAAGTTTGCTAAAAAAAGTATTATGATGGGTATCAAAGTTAATTAGATGATCCATACTATGGTTTAGAGATATAATTGTAGGTGTTGTTTCAATGTTCATCACCTTCTTATATGAATAAATCTATCTAATAGAGCTTCATCTTCTTTTTTCCTCTTTTGCAGATTACTTCCAAAGTTGTGATGTCTGCTCTGATGCCAAAGAAACCTGTTATAACTGGTTTTGCAAAATTGGCTCCATACATGAACTTCTTCCACGAATGTAACCACTGTTTTTCCATTGTCCCTTTTTCTATAAATTTTACTTTGCATATAAATGCGTCTTATATAACTATAACGAAGGTTACTTCAAAAAAGTTGACTACTCAACCCAGATTGATGGGTTCAGTCCATTTTGTAATATGGTGGGGCTATCGGGAAAACTTGTGAGTTTGGTCAGGATGTTGGGCTCAGCCCATGCTCATGCATATGCATTGTCCATATATACATGTATAATTTGGGAGTGGGATTTCATTCAATGGAAATAAAAAATTATTCAATAACGTGCGAGAAATTATTCAACACTTTTTATGAAAAACTGTCTTTTATTTTAAGTGCAATACCCTATTGTTCCTTTGTGCTTTTCGTATTTGTAAAACAATTTTACCAATGTAAAAGCATTTCTTATGAAATTATGGAGATAAAAGAAAAAAAAATCATTGAACCTTAATCCAATGATGAATGGTTTTATGAGTTTATGACTCTTGTTAAGTACTGTATGTAGACACACATGCATGCACAATCAGATATGCATGCGTGTGAACCGCATACATACTTAGGCTCCCAATTTGTGGATTTGGAAGAGTTGAAACCAGAAGGCCCTCATTTTCAACTATTTGGTCTTACACGGTGCCCGATTTTATACGTTTGACCAATGTTGTGTTACTTTATTCTTTAGACTTTAACTTTTGAAAAGTCGTTACCTATGAAGAGTGCTTATGAATTATATTTCCTTAATTGCTGCTAATTTCAGTTATTTGGAGCTAGCAATACTGCATTGCTCGCGCTTCCTGAATGACCAACCTTTTGACAGTCTCCACCGCCTTACCATGATGATGAGAGGGTTAGCAGACCCATTGGCATCTGCTTATTGTCGTGTATATATGGCTCACTGTGCCTTGAGGTTGCGACCGTATGACATAGGTTTGTGCTATTACACTCAACATCCATTCTTTATATGATTGCTGCATTGATTCAAATGTCTTTAGAGTGCAAAAACATCCAATTAGGTGCCAACTTAGTAATGCTTATATTCTCCTCTCTTACAACATCTTTCAACATGTTAAAAATTAGGTATCCTTTTGTTGTTTCTTGAGAAACTGGGTATTTAAATTTTTAGGTCTATTTCTACTACGCTGGTAGCTCCATAGTAGGCTAACACGTAATATTGTGGTATAATTAGACAAAAAATTGATATAACTCTAGTAAAAAAAAAAGAGAATGCAACAACTAGAAATTTCGCTTCAATAATCATTATCTCTAAACATTTGTCTATCACATACTTAGGAATAAAGGAGCCTTTAAATAAATGTTTTAAGTACCGTATCTCAGAATGACTTGAGTTTTTATATATATGCTGTTAACATTAATTATTCAGCTTACCTTTGACCAAGAAAGAGTTAATCAATCTTGCCAATAACCAATGTCATATATTTATGTTTTGGACAAGTTAAGTTTTGAATGGAAGGTTTTCTGGGATGCTAATCAGTTGTTTTCAGTGTCTCTCCTGCATTGTTTATCTTGGAGGGGCAAGTTTCCCTTCGCCGGAATTTCCTTGCATATTCACTAGATTTTGAGCCAGTATCTGATGAACCCTACTTTTATAGACTATTTTGTGTTGCATCCTTGGTTGCCATGGTGCTTGTAGTCGATAATAATTTTTATGTGTTTATTACAACGATCTCGTCTTTCTAAGACTAATCCCCGTAATGTAACAAAACAGGCTATCTTATCACGTGCTTCAGAGACTTCAAAATTATATTGTCAAATATAATTTTTGAAAACGATGCCAAATCTGGCAATTCCTTGGAAAACAGAAAACAGCTCATTGGCCTTTTGGAACCTGCCATTGAATGGATTATGAAATGCATATTTAAGGGACCATGTGAGGTTAGTAAGGATGATGCACGAGGACCATATTTGTCATATTTGATTCGTTGCTGAATTAATTGATTGATTCCTGTTTAGCAATATTACTCGGTTTCTGATATATTATATAGTGTGGTTTGCCAATTGAATTAGGGGTAATTAATGGTTCGCTGTTTAGGTCCATTAATTAGGACTCAGTAGAAACTGAAAAAATTCGACGAGGTCGGGGTAGAGCAAAGCTAACTTGGGACGCATTACTTATGAGGGATTTAAATGATTTGCAAAACACACCATCAATTGCACTAAATCGAGTGCAATGGAAGAGTTCGATCCATGTAGCCAGCACCAACTAATTTGGGATTGAGGATATGTTGTTGTAATTAGGTCCATTAATTCTTTTTCATTTTTTCCCTTTTTTCTTTATTAGAACTGTAATTTTTCTCAGTGTAGTGATAGAACTGATACTTCTAAACTTTTTCATCGTCATATCATTCCTGATAGACACTCTAAGACTAAAGGTTACAGCCTTGGAAACCACTTATGTTAATTAATTGTTTTACAAATTTGAAGAGGCAAATAGAAGATGTACTTATGGAGTTTGGGCTGGGAACGACACCATCAGACTTGTGTGGGAACTTGAAATGTATCTCAATTGTAGTTCATCATCTCATAGAAGAACTTCCAGCTGAAATCGTTTGTTCTCATGTCTTGGAGATTATTAAGCTTATTGAGGGCAGCAATGGTATTTCCTATGATCAGGTGTGCCTATTTTGTATTGCTCATTACTTGGTTCTCTCAATTCCATTTTATTATTTTTTCTCCTGTTCAACACATTATATTTGTAAATGCGCAGTCTTTGAACTTCAGGTTGCTTGGGTTTAAGCTATATGAAGTAAGACCGGAAGGTGAACTTCTTGATTCTATAATTGGAGAAGTACTCCAGGTATTTAGTTTTTCATATTTTACTGGCTTTTCTTGAATGATTCCATTCCCTCTCATTGGTTCCCATCCTTCACACAATATGCTACGAATCCCTATTATGCTAATTAAATGTGAAGTTTCCTCTCAAACAAATGTGAGACTTTTCTATGACTCCTTTGAGTGCAACCCATCCTTGACATCATACATATACTATATACAATGAATAAAATAACCACCCATGTTCCTTACTCATCCTGTAAAATTGTACTTGCGAGGAAATGGTCGCCCCATAAATTACATACCGCGCATCCAAGTAAGCGTACAGCGTGGAATTATTCTGAAATATTATCAATTGAGAACTTCAGTCTTCTAAGTTGTATTTTGTCCTTGTTCATTTATTGATTACACTAGGGTTTTCATTGAATGCTTTCATTTTAGTGCTTCACATTCTATATTTTTATGTAAATTCAACTACGCTATTGCAGGTTATTAATGAATACGATGACCTTGATAGCTACTTGAAGGTTGCGGACGCTTATTTTGATATTGTTCTGCAATGTCATATGGTAAATTTTGTTTCCATGGGTTCTTTTTTTGTTAGTTTTTGCTTCATTCTTTACAGTTTCATGTCTACTATTATTATGTAGCTTTTTAAGTGCAATTGAAGCATTCAGGCAACACTAAATTACAGGGCTCATCTAAGCAAGCTGGTGCTGGCAATACACTGCCTTGTTATTGAATAAATTTTTATTTTAAACTACCAAGTAATAATTCTTGAGTTAGAACATAGACTTAACAGATAATCACATTTTTTCTTGCAATGTGAAAAGTTATGTCCAGTATGGAGCAATGCGACAAAAGGAAAAATGATTTTATTGTCTTACTTTTGATATTAGTGCCCAAGCATGGAGTAGTCAACATGGTTGGCGTTGGACCCCATGTGGGAAACCAAAAAAAGAAAAAAAAAAAAAAGTAAACAGAAAAATTGAACAAGAAACTCAAAAGAATATTTTTCCTATTTGGTGTACGGAGATTAGTCCCCTTGTATTTGTTCCTGTTACAACATTGTGCAATGCATTTCCACCTTACTGCGTTTCTTCTATTTCAGGACAGCTATTTGGCCATGATTTTAGACAGTATATCAAGACGGACCTGTGGCAGAGATATTAATGAAAATGAGCTGAGCAGTTTGCAGTCCATTTTTATAAAGCTTCTTGCTCATCATAATAACTTAGATGATTTATTTGTACTGGTAAGCTTCTTCATCTTTGTCTCTGGATTGCGGCTGTGTAACAGTGCCATCAGGATCAAGTGTTGGTATTTTGCAGAAACACTTTGTTGAAATCTTAGATGTGTTGCATGGGAATGCAAGGGATGTTGTAAATATGCATATACTTAGGAAGGCGACAAGGTATTCTTTCTAACTTTGTAGTTCAGTTTTTTTTTTTTTTTTTTTTTTTTTTTTTGGTTCTAATTGCAGTTCAGTTGTTTCTTGGAAATTTCTATTCTGTGTTTCTTTTGCAAATTGCTTTTTTGTTACATTCATGGAATCAAGGATGGTTAACTCAAATAGAGTCATTTGTGTTTGATGCCGATTATTGTTGGACAGGAATGCCTGCATTTGTGATCCAGCAACAATACAGTTCCTCTTTGAGATTTCTCAGGCTCTTCATGATGGAATAGATATATCAAATATGAGAGATGATCATCAGCAGGCAGTTCGCCTCATTACTCATTTTGTTGAAAAGGTAAGAGCTAAAGTAATTCTTTTTTCAGATGATTGTGCCGTTTTAAGGTTTTCATAACCATCTAATGAATATAAGAATGCTTAGTACGTTATAGGTGGACTATGGAGCAGCGTTGGAGCGCCATCTAACATTCTTACTTGAATGCCGTGGAGCTTTTGGTAGAATTAATGATCTTAAGGTTTGATTCATTCTGTTTGGTATTATTCCCAGCGCCCCCCCTGGTAATTCTGTAATTAGGTATCATTGTGGCGAGACGAATTCATATGATAAATAATCTTGCTTTAATCAGGGACTTTGCAGCTCACCACATTGCGTAAACTATCTAATCTAATATGTCCTACTTAATGCACTATTATGGTTCGATGTTACCTTGAAATTAATGTAATCCTAAGCTACTCAAGAGTTTTTTTTTTTTTTTTTTTTTAATTGTCAGGAAGCTCTTGTGCACTCCAGCAACTACTTGGCAGTTAAAGCTATCAAAGATGCCAACAAATTTTCCGGTTTTGTGAAATCGTGCATAGCATTTAGTGAAGTCACAATTCCTTCAGTTTCTGCAAACATGATGCAGATGAATCTTTATATTGAAACTGCGGAGGTAACATTTCTTCCTCCCCTTTCGTGTTACAATCAACTACATGGATGAGTCAGACCACATTATATCCACTGTCTGATAATTTATATGATTATATCTTCCATTGCTAGGTAGCTTTGCTAGCTGGCTTGGTTTCTCATGCAGATGGCCTTGTTGATGCAGCTGTCAGCTGCTTAAGGGATTTAGTTCAAGCTGATGGTTAGATTTCCACTTCTCTGTTGTTGGCTGCTTTCTCATCTTTTGAATAGGAGGTTCTTGGATGGAGGCAACGTAATATTTTAAGAAAATTTGCTTCTCAAGTTACAATTAGGTTTCTGTCATTTACATAATATCCTACTGGTAGAACCGTAGAAGTATCATTTTTTTTTTCCTTAAACAGAAACGACGAGAAATTTTATTTGTGAAATATCAAATTCTAATAACTTAAAAAACTTGGTTCTTGCAAGTATGCAGGAAAATGAGATAACTAGATTGCTCTTCCAGTAATCCTGCCATGACTTCAAATCTGTTCATCTTCACTGTAAAATCTAAACCCTGTGCACAGAATTCAGGGTTTGGATGTCATACAATAGTGTCTTGGTGAGCTATTGAGCAGGTGTATTGACTTTTGTAGGTCCTTTTATAATTTAAACTAAAACGGGAAAAAAAGAAGAAGTCTGAGAACTCTTTCATATTAACAAAAAAATAGAAAGAATACTGAATATCTAATCATTTTGGCAAATTATTCTCCTGTCATTCCCGTGTGTGTGATCTTTGAACCCCAAGACCCTAGTTTACTGTGGTGAAAAATCATCTTCTTACCCCATACATCTTCAGTTACATAGGATTTATGTATCTATTTGATAATATGCCAAAATAACAGATATGAATGAACTTAGCCAGATTACGAACCCATGTAATTTCTATGGATCTTTCCCTTGCGTTTGTTCCCCGATCTCAATCAATTTCAGTATATGTTTGACCTTACTGATTCGCTGAAACACCTTCCATGCAATGGAAATGTTTTGTTTGTGCTGTTAAAATTTGTTGATGAAAATATAATTGTTATTTACTGTAATAAGCTCAACAATATAATTTGAGTATCTACTTGTGTAGGTTCTCAAGTAGCAATCGACATCGATGGAATCGCCCTGTTGATGCAGAGATGATTTAGCCTCTTGGTTATGTTACCAGGTTATTTGAATCTCTCTTGTTGAGAACGCTAATTTCAAAGTTTACTAGGTTTATTCATTTGTTGTCTTCTCTAATACTTTTGAATTGTAGCAATTTAGATTATCGCTCTTTTCCTGATTTTGTTCCTCATATGTGAAGGAAATCCCGAACGAGGAGCTGTTTACATCCCTAAAAGTATAATATCTTTCTACGATGATAACCCATGGTAAGCATGTAATCGAATCTCCGTGACGACCTATATGAAATATTTTTGGTTAGATCATTGAGTAATGACATACAACAACAACAACAACAACAACAACAACAACAACAATAACAATAACAACAACATAGCCTCAGTCCCAAATTAATTGGGGTCGGCTACATGGATCAAACTTTTTCATTGTGTTCGATTAAGTGCAACACTGAGTAATGACATGCTTGCAGGATAACACCCAGAATGAGGGCAAGATTTCTTTGTTCAATTGTATCTTTATCTGCAACGCTATCACAAGAGAAGCTACCATATCATGTCAACAACGAAGAGGTATTTTTTCGTTTTATTTTGAAATTGATGTATTTAAATGCATTGAACCTTTGAGAAATCTATTGCAGTTCTTTTTTGGTAAATAAAGAAATCTATTGCATTTCCTTATGACATTAGATGTTGTTGCTTCTTGCTAAAAAAAGAAAAAGAAAAAACAGTGTTTGTAACAATCAGGTTCTCGCATGTAAAATTAACGGTGAAATTTGAAGAATGGGATGTTAACTGTATTTATATAATATTTATAAGTTTATAATTGTATCAACATTAATGTAGTGCTGACTGCGCTCTATGATTCATTACGCTTAAAGCTACTTGAATCTTATTCAACCACTCGAGTCTCATTATAATCATAAATCTATAAGAATGAATCCGCGTCTTTGTTCACTATTTCACATAGACACTGGTGGCCTTCTTGCTCTCTCTGACACTTTTAAGTTAATTTGCTTTCTTGTACTTGGAGAATAGTCTGAATAATAGTTCATGTTTTTCGGTCGGACTCGGTCATTGTTTCCTCGCAATTATGCAGGTCCCAGGCAATGACATTATATTTTTTGGAGATCCTTCTTACCACCAAGAGCTTATATCTATTTCTCGTTCTGTACTTGAAAAATTAATCGACAATATTCAGCTAGAGAAACACTCGGTGAGCTTCCGCCCGCATTCTCATCGTGTTAATATGCTCATAATTGGTTTATATCGAACTTAATCGCTATGTAACTTAGGCTGCTCGCGGGAATATCGCCCTTGAAGCTTGCAACTGCATCTTATCATCATTCAAGGTGTGCCATTACTCTTCAGTTTCTTAATTTGAAGTTCTCTTCACTGAGAAATCGCGGCGTCTGCTAATAAGCGGAGTTGGATAGTCGTCTTCTGAGATTTTCATCACTGATTCTCCAATGTTTTTGAAATTTTTGCAGGCAAGTGAGGAAACATTGCTTCTTTGCTCCAAACTGATTGAGATTGCAAAATCATGCAGTAATCCAAGTGACAAGTACCTACGATCAACCATTAATGTCTTCGACAAATACTCGTTAGCCCATTAATAATTTCATGTTAAAGAAGAATTTTTCTTCTTTGTTTCTCTTTCTTGATTCTAACTTTTAAACCACCGCCGATTTTCTCGTTGGAAATGTTGGGATAGTCCCACACGACTGCTTGGAAATAAAAATAAGGCTTAGTGTGGAGTGGACATTTCATCTTGCTTGACATTTTTACGTGAAATCTACTTTCACACTTGTAGCCTATACATAAAAATTAGTCACCACACTCTCCTCACTTTGGATCGAGATCTATATTACAAAATTGAATATTCTATCGGTGAATTGCCATTCTCATCACGGACACCCTTTGTTATCGACAATGGAGATGTGCACTCTGTAATGGCAGAATCCACGACGGATAAAGAGAGAGCATGTGACAAGTTTTTTCTTGATAATTATAACATTTTTTTTATTTTTATTTTTTTTTTGGTCGAAGTAGAACAACTTTTTTCACTGCAACTAGTTAACAAGTTTTGCGTTAAAAGAATACACGAAATTAAATTAGATTTTGTTTTCTTGAAAATAAGAGACCAGATTTTGTTTTCTTAGCATCTAACACTAATTACAAAGCTTAATTAAAAAAAAAAAAAAAAACTAGAAAAGACTAATTACAAGGCTATACGTTAAAAGTTCTATGACTTTCTTCTCCTGGTTCCTTTATATAAATACAAAAAGTTATGTTAAAAGATAAGTACAACCTAAAGTAGATTTGATTGATTTTTTTATTTATTTTTTTTTGTGTTGATATCCTAGTTAACGTTATCAATCCGATTTTTATTTTTATTTTTATTTTTTTTAAACGTGTCAATCCATGTTCAATATACACTATACAGTAAGCCTAAAGCCCAAAAAATAGGTGCAGGTATGTGCACTGCGGCTGCGGCTGTTTATCAGGGCAAAATTGACCCTTTGTTCAAAAATGAGCACCCGGCTCGGGCCCTTCATTTGTTTCTTAAGACACCACCCCTGTCTCGGTCTCATAAATTCGAGAAATAACATGCATGTCTTGGTTGCACGTGTCTGAAACTATTCTTCAAGTCTCGTTACTCAATGACCGTGACTAGTACATGCATATGTTTTCGGTTGCTATAGTCTGAGACTCATGCAAGAGTGTCGGGTAGATACGACCAAGACCCTATGAAGTGTCTCGATCATATGTGGTCGATTACTTCGCGTCCCTTGTATAGCTTGAATAATGAAAAAAAAATACAAAAAAATCAAGAAAAAAAACTTTATCTTGTTCTACGTCTGCCTTTCACTCATTTTCTTCACCCATTATACATTAATAGTGATGCAAACATACCGAATCTAACAAACCCTACAATACAAACTGACATTATTGTCTCCTCCGAAATCGGTTAACTAAGTTCATTCAACTCCGCGTATGTGCACGATTAGGGATCGATTGCACTTATGAAAAAATTGGAGGATCGAAAGTGGGGTGCGTGGGAATGAGAAGTTTTTCAATCGTGAGTGAATTGTCAGGTTTGAGAATGTATTTTTGACATTTCCTTCTAAAACCAATTTTCACAAAATTTTGCTGGGTGCCCTAATCATGATGCTGGGGTGCACATAGCCTGACTCAAAAGATAAGTAGTAGGTAGAAGCAGTTGTGTCGCCAAAAACTAACTTTTGGTTGGTCGGGCCCAATATATGGTACGTAGGGATGTTAGAGTGGCGGAGAACGTAATCCACATCCTCATCTCCACTATATGGTACGTAGGGATGTTAGAGTGGCGGAGAACGTAATCCACATCCTCATCTCCACTTATAGCGTGACAGGATTCTCCGCTTGAAATTTTCCATTTGAGAAATTTTAATCTACATTCTCTACCTAGCGAGGATCCCTACCCAATGGGGATGCCCCACTCAATTACATTTTCAAATAATCTCTAAAAAGAAAAAAGAGAGATCGGATATATTATATATTCGAAATTAAAATCATTAAAAGCTTTTTCTTCACAATTGTAAATCGATTTTTAAATTTTACGTGAAACATTTACCATAAAAAAGGAAAATATAAGATTTAATGATTTTGATGCAATTCTCACGTACAATATTCATGATCTCCCTGAGTGGAGTGAGGAATCTCGCGGGAATGAAATTCCCTCCTCTCCTTAGTTGGCAGGGAATCTCTGCTCCATCAGGGCGGATGCCTGTGGGAACCACCGCAATGAGATTTTGGGTAGGGGTGACAATTCGTGTCGGCGAGTTGTAAACATATCGTGTCGTAAATAGGTCAAGACCCATATAATGTAAACTCATTACATGACATGTTTATTAATTGTGTTAATCGTCTCGAAATTTCACTTGTGTGTAAATTTGATAGAAATTACCAAAATGGGTTGTTGTGACATGTTTATTAATCATGTTAGTCATTTTCGTGGGTAATGTCGTGCATTCATGTCACTTATTTATTAAATATTTTATTTAAACTTTTATAATTTGTTTACTACTTTATCAAATATATTTACGTGAATAAATTTAAACAAACATAATTAAATAACTAATAAAATATAATGTGGTTGTATATAGTCTTAAGTTTTACTTTACTTTTTCATTCAAATCTTTCTTACTTTTAATAATATAGGGAAAATGATTTGTAATAATAACATATACTAAATTATAGGGATCGTCTAAAAATATCTAAATTTTAGTTTAATGAAAATTTTTATTTTTTCTTAATAAATAGTTATTTATAAAATTTAAAACATAAATAGTAGATTACAAGTAAAATAAATATTTCCTCTAAAAAAATAAAATAAAATATGATAAAAGATGTTTACAAATAAAAACAAATAAATTATGTTATTAACATGTATTTAAATGAATGAATTTTGTACTAATCTATTTATTATACCATATTTATTATTTATACATTATTCTATAATCGTGTTAACCTAGTCATAAACAAGTTAAAAGATTTACATGTTAATATGATCTAGATCCACTTATACTAAACTCATGAAATATTTATTACATGCCGTGTCGTGTTAATCATTACTCAAATTCTCATCACTAATTTGGGGATTCCTCGCACCATCTGCATCGTAATAGTAATCCAAAAGCCACACAAAATCCTAAAGTCCAAAGTCTCTCACCACAAGTAGTAGAGTCTTTAATTCCATGTTAATCTAGGGTTTCAAATTTCAATCTAGGGTTTCGAGTTTCGAATTTGAATCTAGGGTTTCGAATCGCTTCAGCTGCGAATGGATCTCGAAGTGGTGGGGCGGCACGCGCTGCTCTTCGACGACGACGCCACCGCCGCGTTCGTCAATTCAAAAGACGCACTCGTCGAATGGAACTCTCTCCAGATCGACCGCTACGACGTCCGCCACCTCCTCCAGTCCCTTCCGCCGCTCAACAGGCGCCGCGGCGCTTCCTCGCCTTCGTCGCTGGAGGAGTCGCAGCTCGACGAGGAGCGCTACCTGGATCTCCCGCCGCCGCCCGGCGATGGCGGTGATCAAGTTCAATCATCCGCTGCAGGTGCGTCGTCGCTCGATCTCAAGTCTATCTTAGATTTCCGTTTTGTCTTTGATTTTGTTTGATTTTGTTTGAATTTGTTTCATTTCAGTGTGATTTGTGTTCTGTCCTTCATTGACCGATTATTCTTGATTGAGGCTGTTGTAATTTGGGAATTATTGTGGAAAGTTTGCGAATTTGATTTGAATTGGTACCTCGAATTTGTTGTTAGTGTCAAATGGAGACAATTATCAAAATCTCGAAAAATTGGTGACCTAGAAAGGCAAAGGCGATTGCTTTATATTCGCATATACTGGCGTGGGTTCGAGGGCTTTTTATGTGATCCTACTATGGTCTGAAACCTTTCATTTGGAGTACATTGTGTAGGGCTTCTATATCTTATCAGAAAAACAAGAAAATTTGCTCATGATCGAAATTACGTCTACCACTAGTACTGCTATTGAAAAAAATAATTAGGACGCCTATTACGCTCTTAGTATGTAGGTTTCGGGGCTTTTTAAATTGGGGTACTCAGAAAGAGAAGAGATCTGTTCATAACTGAAATTACTTCTACCACGGTACCACCATTACTAATATATTAGAAAATGTAATTGGCACGCCTATTAGTCGCTTAATGTGTAGGATTACGAAGCTTTACATGCTACCGTTTTATGTTTCAATTATTGAACTTGCATCTATCTAAATTGGCTATATGGATAAATGCATCGCCAGTGTTTTAATGTACGAGTAACAGGTCTAAAATATCCCCTGCTTACTTCTGGGTTATACAGCTCGGAAGCAATTTAGTTTCTAATTTATATCAGGATAGCGTTTATTCAATATATTTGCAAGTTCGCAGGAAGGCTGTCTAGTTTGCAACGTGTGCTTCTTCCAAAAGGACAAGTAAGCTTTGTTTTTCCCCTTGTACTCTGCCAGGAATTGCTTAATGTGGAGTTTACCCATCACTATTGCTCAATTAGTATGAAAATGTGACTGAGATTTTTTATTTTTTACATTTCCAGAAGAAAATGGAGGAGAAACAACAGATGCTCGGACTTATAATTCTGTTGCCTTCTCGTATGGAAATGCCGATAATGTCATGGAACAGAAGGATTCTGATGCAATTGGTTTTCTTCCACCTTTTCCGGTGCCTGACACCCTACTACATTGCCTCGTAAGTCAACTCTTTTATCTTTTTCCTATGCAAATGAATTGATGTTCTTTTCTGATTTTCTAATACTTATCCAGTGTGGACAGTGGTGGTTGTCTAATCTTTTGAGTGCTCATGTTATTCTAAGGATTACCGTGTCTTAAGTTTCAGATGCTTGGAGCAGTGACGGAGTTCTTTTCATCCAAGGTTGCCATTCATTGGAACCTTGTTTCCTTATGTGTGTCATGATCAAGGAACCACGCAGGTGGGATTAGGATGCTAGAACTGCATTATTTTAACGGAGGGGTTCATCTCACAAACCAGTTTGGGTGCAAATGGAATGGAAAATATTCTATAGACTTTTGTTTATTGATCTTTATGATTTTTTTGAATTGTGCGAGATTTCTTGACTATCTTATAAAAGGAAGGTTGATATTTGTTTTACATTTCTTTGTTTCACATGGCTAAGATGGATTTTTTCTTTCTGTTTCTGTTTCAGCCTCCTATGGAGAAGTTGCATCAGATTATGGCGAGGACTGCTCTATTTGTCTCCAAACATGGGGGACAGTCGGAAATCGTCTTGAGGGTGAAACAGGGAGATAACCCAACATTTGGCTTTCTTATGCCCGACCATCATCTTCATCCGTACTTCAGGTTTCTTGTTGATCATCCAGAACTTTTGAGCCCTGACAAATCTCAAGATAAAGATGAGAAAGCTATGCAAGAGCAGAATGAGAAAGAAGATGTTGCAGGCGAGGCGTTATCCTTACTTGGATCTGTATATGGCTCTGTTGAGGATGAAGATGCTGATGCCCAATCTTCAGATTCTAAGGATAATGAACCTGGTAACTCGCCTGACACTGCTAATGTTACTCCAGACCATGTAGCAGCTTCTTTAGGACCTTTAACTGGGAAGGATGAAGCTGCTCCAAAGCAACAACCTCCTCTTACTTCGAAAGAAAATTTCACCATACCTAAGAAAACATCCTCTGTGAATGTGGTCCATTCTGGTGCTGTAAAGGTTAAAAAAAGAGCTGGTGAGTCATCGGTTAAAATTCCTGTTTCTGCGGATAAAGCAAAGGTTTCAACAAATATTTCAAGCACGTCCAAAAGTGAACTTATTATCGTGGAGCCTCCATCAGATATGAAAAGAGTGATTGAGAAAATAGTTGAGTACATTATGAAGAATGGAAAAGAATTTGAAGCAGTACTTATGGAGCAAGATACCACAAATAGGAGATTCCCTTTCCTTCTGGCATCTAATCAATATCACCCGTATTATCTTAAAGTTCTTCTGAATGCTCAAGAGGTTGGTTGTCTTTAAAACCTACACACTCTTTTTATGCTATTTGGTTTCTTAAAATGTGCAAAAGATGTGTTGAGTTGTCGTGCTTATCTTTGATATTTAATGTGCATTTCTTGCATACATTATTGGTTTGGATTTTAATTCTTCAGTATCAAATTTGAAGTGCTTCCATTTTGCCTTTGGTGTGATCGTTTAATACTAAATGCTATTGTAGCATGTAAGGATCTTATTATGTTTCTTCTTTCTTCCTGATTTTTGTTTTGCTCACCATGGCATGTCATCATGCGGGATGCGTTGTCTGGTAATAAGTAGGAATATTGTGTACTGCCTCGCCACTTATATGAAATTTTCTCTCATTACAGTCAAAGCAAGCTGGGAAGGGGTATTCATCAGGGCAAGCTAGTGGTAAGAGATCTGCACACGACAAGGACACTGGTACTGCTCTGTCAAAAGAACTTGCTGGTTATGACTTGCCATATGACAATAAGAAAGAGAAATTTAGGATGGTAATCAGTGGACAGAAGAAGGATTCACAGGATCCACCTCAAAAACCTACTCCCCAACAAGGTGGAGTGAGTGTGGATGCAGTTGCAGCAATTCTTGAGGCTGCAAGAAGGGGCGTAAGAAACCCAAACTTAGATATTTTACGCCCAGCATTGGTGGATGCTCCCGTTTCAAGCTTTGGCGATCGCTCTTCTGTATCTACCTCTGAGGCATCAGTTGCAAAGGTAATTGCATCTGCAAGTGAGGCTGGCTCGTCTGATGCATCTTTAACGAAGGAGCAGAAGCTGAAGAGCGAGAGGCTGAAACGAGCGAAGATGTTTGCGGCAATGATAAAGAGTGGTGCAGTCCCTCGCTTATCAGCAGAACCTCCAGATTCAGTTTCGTCGGGTTCAGTGGGTTCTGGTAGCAAAAGTGAGAAGCAGGATGGCTCTTGCAGGCTCCAGATGCCTCGAAATCCACAGGTGCCGAAGCTGTAGAACTTGCAGCCAGAGAAACAGAAGGGAGTTCACTGCCTATGGATGTGGACACCTCAAATAAGATGGAGAATCCTGAGCAGAAGAACTCAGATGACTATTTCAAGGATTACAAGTCGAAAAAGAAGCGCCATTTGAGATCGAGAAGAGTCGAGGACGACGACGACGACGACGGCAATTCTTTGGAAGAAGGAGAATTGGATCATAAAGACAACAAGAAGAGGCATCGTTCCCATCATTCTTCTCATCGCGACAGTGACACGCACAAACACAGGAAAAGACATTCATCTTCAAGGGACGGGGAATCTCAGCATAGACGGAAGCATCACAGCTCTTCCGAAGATGATCATGACCGCCGAAAGCGGTCCGATAAGCATAGTTCACGGCCAGAAAGAAACTCGCCTGAGCGTGGTCGGAGGAGGTCAAATCTTGTCGAAGATTCTGGCAGAATAAGTAAAGGTGTCAGCAGAGAAGCTTCTGTGGATTTGTTGAATGATAGATGGGAGGGATCTGCTCCTTCAACAATAGATGCTCAACCTTCTGACACTACTGAGGTTCCTAGTGATCTGAGAGCCAAAGTAAGGGCCATGTTGTTGGCTACCCTTTGAAAGCAAGGCCTAATTGAAGTATAATGATCATTTTCTTCATCAAGGCAAACAAAATACCTAACTTCATCTTCACTCTCAAGGCACATTGTGTTGTATTACTGTGAATTTGAATGTGAAGCATAATCAGGGAGGTCTGAAGTGTCTGTTCGGTTCAACCGTGGCGTGGCGTATCGATTCGTGGTTTCGCTTCCTAATCTCAACCTGTGCTCTCTTTCTTTGTGTTTAAAGTGAAAGAATGTTACGGAAACAAAATTGAAAGTTGGTGTTATTTCTGCAATAGAAACTCGGAATTTATGTTGTTCTTCAATATAGTTTGCCTTCTATTGTTTGTTATCAGTCTTTTGCTTTCTCTTGGTTAATCTAATGGTTTATGATTTATAATTTCTTCTTGTTGTTAGATATAGTGTTTTAGAACAATAGTAAGTTTACACCCTCAGGTTTCACACTTCAAGATTTCACATCAAAATGTGTATGTGACTTGAGTACTAATTTATAAGACAAAAAATCCCGCGTGATATTCAACGCCAAAGTTTAAAGGACACACGCAAATGACATGCAATTGTCGAAGTCGCCTTTGATTAGTGGGTGCTTGAATATTCTAAAGTATATCGAAAGGCGAACGACGAGTGCGTGTATGATTTGTCGATTTGCATGGCACCCTTACTCTCATCTTTATCTTTCTTTGTCCAAATGTACTACTCAATGGTAGGTAGGGTGTTTTGATCTGATTTGAAAAACTTGAAGACCGCAATATTTGATTTGGTGGTGATTTTTATTAAAAAACAAATCACATTCACCAAACTCGAACTGATTATATAACTTAAAAGGCATAGTCAATAGTCACAAAAGCCTGCATTTAGGGTGTAAATTAGATGTCATTGCACTTTTTGTAGAAGTCTTGAAGCCTTTCCGCGATTGAGTAGAAATCAATAAGATGTCATAATGGTCAATTAATCTGTACAACTTCAACAATCCAAGCCGCCCACCACTCAATAGGTCTACCCCAACCTTCATAAATTTCAATCTATATGATTCAATATCAACCTTTACGACTAAAGTAGCACCGGCTACAATGACACTTTAAAGTCACAACTTGTTTAGAGACCATAAGGTTCGAGACACATTGAGATGTGCGCGTACACATGTAAATAAATATGTAAATAAATTGCACGATTTTCAAGTAAGCGCGCAACTTGAAGTACTGTATGATCTTAGGGTGGCAAAATGATTTCCCATAACATCACTACTTCTGATCAACTCGAGCAAGTGTACTGGCTAGTTGTTTATTAGATGGTCCTGCTAGTATGCATAGGTGCTCCCCATGCAAGAAATATATAGTCCAAATTCACTGTAAAGATAAGAAACATATGGTTGAGAAGAATTGGTGAGATTTTAATGGTCAATTGAATGAGAGCGAAGGCATGTTCAAAGAATGAAAACAAAATTAAACTATCAATTGACTAGGATATTTTCAGCCATTATTGACTTTGAAACCAATTTTGGTGATTACCTTCAACTTGACAAGAAATCATTAATAAAACCATAGCAGTCGAGACAATTTAAGTTTACTGAGCTAATCAATTCAAAATTAAACTATGATTTAGTGAAACAGAAAAAGTAGATCTTGTTTTTGGTATTTTAACAACGCCGATAAATTACTTATATATTTTTTGAGGATTCGATCATCAAATCACACAGAGGTGGGAGCATATTTTTCATTGTGCTACAAACATAATTAATTGCATTAATCTAGATTTGTCAAAAACTTAGATATATAAATAATTTAAATTATAATGTAATTTATGCTTGTTAATTAACATTCGATTTTTATGAATTAATAGTATAACGAATACGTAAATATCATTAATATCAATTGTTATACTGCCTGAGCAAATAACTGCTTATTGATATTTTTTTTTGCAAATTAGCTCTAAAAAAGAAAAGAAAAATAAAATAAAATGAAAAAACTATGCTTCTGCCATAAATTTTTCAATTAAATATTGATTTGTCCTTTTGATAATTTCCACTTTTTGTATACTTATTTTGGTCAACAATGACGTATTCCGAAGTTTGGAATAGAAGAGGATAGGCGACTTTAGGCATCAAAAATCAAAGGCTGACATGACTAACCACGTGAGTACAAGCCACATATTCTTATTGGACATTTATGCAAGAAAAGGTGTAATTAATATTTTAATTTGTATCCATATCATCAAATATGTTTGATGCACTAACACTCAGTTTGGTAATCACAAATAAGTTAATTTATTTGTTAAGCTGTGTTTGATTTGTAACTTATTTTAAAAATAATATAGATGATAAGCTCCCAATTGAAATGTTACTCTCAATATAGTTTGAACCAAAAATCCGTCTTTTGAGTTTTTTCTCGCGATTATACTTTTATTTTTTACAGTATTAATAAATTAATGCCCTTGCAAATTAGTGAAAACAAAATACGTAAATACTTAAACAAACTCCGCGAATATTAATAGCCCTTGCAAATTATTTTTTTAGGGTTGTTTTTTTTTTTTCATTGGGAGTTGGCTTTGCTTTTTTTTTTCTTTGTTGATGAAAGAAATAGTGATTAGTAATTAATTAAATATTATAAAACAAAAAAATTTCACTAAAATTAAAAATCATTACACATAAATTCCTTAATTATAGATAATCTTGTTAGATATTTATTACATATTAAATAAGTTTTAACGACGTCGAGTATAAAAATATTTTTAGATGTTATAAAATTTTTTTTAATATAATGTTCGAGTGGTAGGCTATCCTACGTATTTTTTTAAATATTATTTTATAAAAATAAAGAATATTCGCAATAACATTACTTCTCAATTATGGATGATCGATGCGTTAGATATATGTATAGTTATTTTTTAAAAATATTATTCTATAAAAATTATATTTATTTTTTGTGAATTCTTATAAATTAATGTGGAGTTATTTTCATGTAAGCATTTATGGATACACATAATTTAGTTTTCTAAATAATATAAATTATTTTATGGTATTAATTTGTATTTTGTAAATAAAATGCAGAGTTATTTATAACAATTAATTACATGATTATATAATTAATATACATAATTGTTTCATATGTCTTTTATTGTCATTTTGCATTTATCAGCTAATCAATCTCCAAAAATTATCATTCCAAATAATTTTTAGTTGATCAATTTAGATTATCAATACCTTTTTTTACCAATTTAGTAAATTATCAACTATCTAGATTAGATTAGCCTATCACTAGTTTATTAAATTTATCAATTAGATTATCGATTTGCCTTTTCAGAGCCTAAGCATAATAAGATGGTAAAATAACAATCACAATTTATATACTTTTTAACACAAAAATCGTGATATATATTTTTTGATGTAAAATAAAAAACTCATTAATTATATATCGAGGCACAATACATTGAATAGAAGAAAATTACATAGATATAAAACAAATTCACCATCATAAAAGTTTTCATATTAATTTATTAATCTTTCTTTTTAATTTAAAAGAAAATCTAACTCTCATTATGATTTTAACTTTAAAAAATTGTTGATGAAATATTGAAATAGCGTGACATTAAAGAACTTTTCTCGTATAAATAAAATTCAAACCACAAATAGATATATATATATATATATATATATTTATGTTTCTTTTGTTTTTCTCTAAAGAAGTAAATACACACATTGATTTATAGATCTAGAGAGAGAAAGAAGAAAGTGTAGAGAGAGAGAGAGAGAGAGAGAAGTGTGTGTGAAGAAGTCAAAACAAGGGACTCGCTCTCTCTTATAACAAAGAGAAGAGGTGGTGGTGTTGAAGACAACAAATTAATTAAAAAAAGCTTCAACAAAACAAAGGAATACACAACGTGGCGCCCAGTCAAACCCCCGTTGGCCCCACCTCAAGTCGTCTCCCAGTCCCCTCCGTCAAATCCGTTGACTTGACTCGGCTTCACCTCCGAGTCACGTGCGATCCGCCCCGTCCATATTGGGCGGTGATCAGTTCTTAAGGCCCCGTTTGTCTACATTCCCAAAACTTTTTTTTTTTTTTCTTTCAAGAAAAAATTTAACTAGCATATTAAGGGTCCGTTTGCTTGAATAGCTAAGACTTGGATCAAGTTTAAGATGTTTGGCTCAGGTGTTAGATAGTAACTAGTCTTATCTAAACACTCAAACTCCTTCTTATCAAAAGACACACCCCCTATCTGTAGAGTAAGTCTAACTTAAAAAGGTAAAAAGTATGACTTTACGCATTCCTTATCAAAAGAAGATAAAGATGAAGATGATGTGAAAGGAGCATAACAGGTCAATAAAAAAATCTAACCTAACGTAATTTTGTGTAGAGACAAACAAATGATTAACTATAAGATATGACTTGTGTTAAACAAGCAAATATGGAAGGATTCAGTAATTCTTGAACTAAACAAGCCGAAGCCATAATGAAACATCACATACAAAAAATGAGTGTAATAAAAATAAGGATGCTTAAGTGCAAAAGCATCAATCATCTCTAGTAAGATAGTAGAAGCATTATTTGCCAAAAGACAAGGTCTAGGAAGTCATGAGTTCGACTTTCACTTAAGTAAAAAAAAAAAAAGAAAGCTCAAGGGAATATTTGAAACATGAAAATGCAAAAGTTAAAAAAAAGTAGTAAATTCATTGGCGTAAAAATTAAGAAATAGTAGTTGCATTCGTCTGAATTAACATTTATGAAAATGATCTGCAAATGTCCTAATTAAATAGCTCAACTCAATAAAAGTTGATAAAATTTGACGATATATGAGTAGATCTAAGTTAACTTTAAAACTTATTGATTACGAATGATTTAAATTCTTTGAAAAAAATACATCATTAGATGCACTAAATTGAGTGTAATATAAGAGTTTAATCCATGTAAATGACCATAAATAATTTGGAATTGGAGCTTTATTATTGTTATCGTAGTATATCGTGACATCAAATGACCAAAGGAGTGTGACATACACATGAAGAAATCGTTTTTTAAACTTTGAGCCAAACGGACCCAAGCTTCACAGAGAAGGCCAAACCGAGCAAAAACAAAGAACAAGTCAATACAAGTCTTGACCGTCCGTCTTCCATGTGGCCCCCACTGCCAGCTGTCCACTTCACATTCACTCTCTCTCTCTCTCTACACTTTCTCTCTCTACCCTGTTTCTTTTTCATCATCTTTGAAATCAAAATCAAAATCAAACAAAACAAAACAAAACAAACAATCTCTTCAAAAATTCATTCAATCTCTCCTCCATTGATGGAAAAATCAGAACTTGAGTTCTTCACATCCAACAACTCCAATCTCCATCTCTCCATGAATTCATCATTCTCAATGGGTGGCCTAATAATGAGCCATTGCAGCAGGAATCAAGAACAGGACGACAACAACAACAACAACAACAACACCCAAAATCCTGATGATCATGATCAAAAAAGGGTGGTTGTTGATGAGATGGACTTCTTCTCATCAGAAAAAAACAAGACCACCACACTGTTGAAAGACTTGGATGATCATGAAGACCACCCTTCAAGTGTTAGTCTCAAAAAAGAGGATTTCAATGGGATTTCACCTCCTCATCAAAGTATTGATCTTGACGTCAATGTAAGAAGACTTGATTAATTTTGGGTGGTTTTTTTCGTTTTTGGTGTTTGATTGATTGATTTGGAATTTTGGGTGGTTTGGACTTTTTTGGTTTTTTGATGGGCATGCATGCATGTGCAGACTGGATTGAATCTTCTGACTGCTAGTGATCAGTCCACTGTGGATGATGGGATGTCAACAAGTGGGGAGGATCAGAGAGGGATCAAGAGTGAGGTGTGTGTGTGTATTGATTCGAATTGTATGTGGAGTTCATTGATTGGTTGATTTGATGTTGTTGTGTTGATTGTTTTTTTTGGATTTGTTGGCTCAGTTGGCTGTTCTGCAAGCAGAGCTGAGGAGGATGAACACTGAGAATCAGAAGCTGAGAGGAATGCTTAGTCAAGTGAGCAACAACTACAGTGCTTTGCAGATGCATATTGTGTCTTTGATGCAACAACAACAACAACAACAACCAAACATGGACAAGAAGACTGAGAACTTGCAAGATCAGGAGGTAATTCTAATGTCATTTCAGTTGAAAATCTCATTTTTAAGTGATTATGCGTTGATTAGTGAAGGGCTGTTGCTGTGGTTTGAATTACCTTCAAAGACGCCTACAAATGCCGCAGTTAAAAAATTCGTCTCAATGGGATATAACTAAGTTAAATAGAAAATACCAGAATGACAACAGGTATGTCATGCCGGAAGACGCATCATCCGTACGGCCTCGACCGGTGTGTTATGCACCGGGATCTGTGTATGGCGGGCATAGATGGCTCAAAGGCCCGATTTGACATACATGTTGTCATTCTAGCACTTCTCAAGTTAAATTGAGACGCGTAGATTATGAAGTATTTGGATAGCATGTCATTAAGTGCATTAAATTTAATATTATGCAAGAGTTTGATCTGTATAGCCGACCCCAACTCATGATTTGAAGCTTTGTTGTATGTGTTGATTAGTGAGGAACTACAGATTAGATTAGACTAGTTTTTTTTTTGTTTTTCTTAATGATCTACCTTTGTTGATTAATTCTATGTGGGGATTGTTTGTTGATCAGATGATTGATAATGGAAGACTAGAAGAGAAGCACAAGAAACATGAAACTGGGGGAGGGCTAGTTCTTCCAAGGCAATTCATGGATTTGGGCCTCGCCACGGGGGCGGAAACCGAGGAGCATTCTCAATCTTCGTCGGAAGGGAAGAATCGGGTTCGAACCGGATCGCCTCACAACAATGCAGAAGTAGTCTCTAATAATGAATTCCAAAAGATTGCTAGGAACAATGAGATTGCACATTATGATCAGGAGAAGAGTATTGAATTTAGGGAAGAAAGAGTAGTTGAAAGAGATGAGGAGAGTCCAGACCAAGCCTCAAATGGTTGGATTCCTAACAAGTTCCTTAAATTGAATACTAGTCCGAAGAATGTCGATCCATCCGCTGAAGCTACGATGAGGAAAGCCCGCGTTTCGGTTCGAGCAAGGTCCGAAGCATCCATGGTAAACAATGAAATGAAATTGAGTCCATGATTTGTTGTGTTTGCAACTTTGTTTTTAAGTCTTACTAGTAATGAATACTTAACTCAAATTGATTCATATTGCAGATAACTGATGGATGTCAATGGCGAAAATACGGGCAGAAGATGGCGAAAGGGAATCCATGCCCGCGAGCATACTACAAATGCACAATGGCGGCGGGATGTCCTGTTCGAAAACAAGTAATAATCGATTTTGATCTCCAAATCAAAATTTAGAACAAACATGCTGCTATAACTTTAATCTGAATTATGGTACTTGATATAGGTTCAACGATGCGCAGAGGATCGATCGGTGTTAATAACAACCTACGAAGGCACTCACAACCATCCACTCCCTCCGGCGGCAATGGCAATGGCATCGACAACATCTGCAGCGGCATCAATGCTCCTTTCGGGATCAATGCCTAGCGCCGACGGGCTAATGAACTCGAATTTCCTCGCGAGAACTCTCCTCCCTTGCTCATCAAGCATGGCTACAATCTCAGCCTCAGCTCCATTTCCTACTGTTACATTAGACCTCACACATTCACCTAATCCTCTACAAAGACCACCAACTCAATTTCAAATTCCATTTCCTAACACTTCACAAAACATTGGCTCTGCTGCTCTCTACAATCAATCAAAGTTCTCTGGTTTACAGGTCTCACAAGACCAACCTCCTTCACAACACATCTCCTTAGCCGACACGGTGAACGCCGCCACGGCTGCTATCACCGCCGACCCGAACTTCACAGCAGCCCTGGCTGCAGCCATCACTTCTATCATTGGTGTTACACATCAAGGAAACAATGGTAGCAACAACATTACTGCCAATGCCAACATTGCTAATAATAGTACAACTAGTACCAGCACCAGCACAAGTAATGGCAACAAGAATGGCACATAAAACTTTTGATTCTACTAATAAATCTTCCGCTTTTGTTTAGATTTTTTTGCTATTTTTTGATAATCCTGGTTGATGAGGGGCTAGGAAATTGAATTCTTGATTCTTTGACCTACTGTTTTAGATTGAAAATAATTGGATTTTATTTGTCTGTCAATACAAAAATACAGTGGTTCTTAATTAGTACTGCATGCTTTGTTTTTGTTTAACTCTTTGATCTAATTAAGAAAATTAATGAGTAATGATATGTTTTTGTTTTAGCTTATTTTGATTCTTCACCACTTGCTTAAATTGAATAATGGAAAATACTAGAATGACAATAACGATGGCACCCACGAAACAGATTGGTTTACAAGAGCCTTCGATATGATCTCGACCCGCGTGTTACCCATCAAAATTTGTGTTCGTCCGCATTGGACCGCATATATCTTAAGGCACACGTAGATGACTCTCGTAAGTTAATATATTTTACGGTGTGCACTTCTCTTATTGAATAATATACACTGTTACATTTATGGATTGCTACATAATTAATCAATGCTCATGCCTCACTACCTTTTGTGGTAATAGTCGAGCCTTAGTAATAAGGAGACCCAAAAAAAGTTTCAAAAATCTCACATATGTTCGAAAAAAATTCGTAAGAGCAAACTTAACTTCAACAGGCTAGCCTTCACTCAACAACTATGAAACTTCTCGAAAGCATCACATCTCGATTATGGATAATCTTCGTATCACGCACCAAAGAGAAGAACTAGAGAGAACCAATTTGAGTTGTTATAGTTAGACTGTTTTTGGTCAATTTAAAAGGCGGTGCAGACACTTGACAAGGAAATGTAGATGTGAAGGTTCTTTGCAAGCACGGGAGATGTGTGTTTGTGTGACTTTTTGGAAGGCTTTAGAGGAAAACTGGTCAGAGAAAATTAATGTTTTTTGCTATACTTTTCATGGGTTATATGATGAAATATTTGACATTGAAACAGAAGATTTAATTACAAGAAAAACTTGCACTGTCGAGGCCTGGCTCGTACATATAAAGGAGTGGTCCTATGCTCCTACTATTGACTTGGTCCATGCCTTATCTTCATAAACTAGTCTAGGTCCGCCTTCTTTGACTTTAAAAAACTCTCTTTTAATCGTACTATCTCAAGAGTCCTACAACTCTATTCGCATGCGTGAGCCGATGGATCTTCGTCAAAAGGCTTGGGTACTATTAGAAAAAAAATCACTTATATATGAAGTCTTATCTTCAATTTTTATAATATTAATTCTAATCTAAGGTGATGAGAGTGTGGTGACTAATTTTATGTATGAGTTACGAGTGTGAAAGAGAGGTTCACTCCAAAATATTAAGGCATGATGGCGTATCCGCTTCACATCTTTAAGCCTTATTTTTCTTTCTAAGTAGTGAATGTGGGACTATCTCAACATCTCCAACTCTCCCCCCTTAAGTCTAATTGGGACTTGACTGCAGAACATCATTCAACTATTTTTGTTGGATGTGTACAAGGCCCTTGGACAATGAGCAGTTAAGCCAAATCATCGGCTCTGATATCATGTTCAATTTTTATAATATTGGTCACAATCCAAAGTGAGGAGAGTGGTGCCTATTTTTATGTATGAGTACACGTGTGAAAGTGAACTCATTCCAAAATGCCAAGGTAAGATATAATATCCACTCTACACCTATAAGCATGGGCGGAGTCACATACATGGCCGCCCTAGGCTATAGCTCAGGACAGCCATGTATGTGCTCCACTTATGCTTGTAATTGTTCACTAAAGAGTTTACAAAAAATACCTAGACTAGCTCACCACTAAAGAGTTTACAAAAAATACCAAGACTAGCTCACCCTTTAGATTAATAACTAGGCTATAACCCTTGGTCTAGCCCAGGAAAGATTGAAATCCTAGCTCCGTCTCTGCCTATAAACCTTATTTACTATAGATAAGTTTATTTAAGAAATTAGTGGCTTCTTGTTCCAAAAAAAATTAATTAATTAGTAACTTCGATTATCAGGAGAAGTTTCAGAATGAAATATACAAAGTCTCCCTGAATGCACATTTAAACAAGATTAACTAACTCAAACTTATGTCACAACATAGAGTACGTTTTGTGATGTGAAACGAAGTGAATGGGGCCTAATTCATAACCTAATTGAGGTCCTCAAGTTCACTCAAAGTCTCAAAGTAGCAACTTGGAAGCAACACATTCATCTGGTCCATCAACTACTACTAGTTTGCTTTGCTTCTTAGCTCTCTCTCCTTATTAAAACCACTAAAGGTGGACAACTAATAATTGATCATGCTTGAGGACAACCTAAAATAATTATCGTTATCAACACTCTTAAATACTTACAAAAATTTTAAAAACTTTTATACAAGTTCGAGCTCTATGAATCCAAGTAGATTTATTGAATAACTAGTGCTTCCTTAGTTTCGTCACCATATCACTTGTAATAAAATAATTTTTGTATATACATTTTTCATTAACGAATACACATCACTAAGAAATTTTAGGAAATTGTTTAGGCGACACACTTTGGGTACATACATATTTGTTAATCCTTAATTAGTACAAGTCCTTAGTTCATTGACCCTCAGAAAAGCTCTAATTAGTCCAAAACTCTGAACAGTAAAGGATGATCTTTTAATTAGTGTCTTTGATTTCGAATTTTATGAATATAACAAAGTAGACTCAGATCGTTTTTATCACAAGATCAACAACATCCAGAGTGTGAATTAGTCTGCATAGTATTTTATCTTTTTTAAAAACGAAGTAGATAAATATTTAGGAAAATACTACAACACTCTAAAGTTACACTGAGTGACATGACATGCGGGCTCGCGTCTTTAGAAGCCGTTCGTGCACACCTCGAGATACTCACCTCGTGTGTTAATTATGCATGGAGAATTATGTGTATGCCACGTCATTCGGTGTGACTTTGAGTGTGGCTTTAAATGGTCGTTATAGTGGTGAAATTGACAGAAAAACCAGCCAAAATAAAATGATATATATATATAAATTATAAAAGGCTACATTTTGAGTGTCTCACGTGGCATTTTCAAGTCTTCTCGAAGAGCCACGTGACATGCCCAATATATATGTTGTAACGACCCGCCTAATTCATCTTAATTAATTGATTAATTACAAATTATGACCATAAGCTCGAATCCATGTGGACACTGCGAAAAAATTTAGGGCACGCTTGACGAGGTAAATTTTATTATTTTGTGTGGCGTGTGTTAATTTATTTTATTATTATTTAACATTCGCGTCACATTAGTGTTAGAATTTCAATTGGTTGCGTTGTGGCGAGAGCGTAGGACACGACAGGTGCGCGTAACACAGGTGTATGGGTAGTGTGACGACCCTAGTTCCCCATAAACTGGGCCCCGCCTGTCCTAAACCAACGTGGACCCCCGAGTCAATCCTCGCAAAGTCAACGCATGCCTAGTTAGCCTCAAATAAGTACATTCTCATTAAATTTGTATTTTTCACATTGAGTCATTAAGTTGTGTTTTTTAGGTTTCTTGTTAATACTAACTGAATTTCTCTGAGATTTACTTACTGAAACTTGTCATTATTTTTGTGGCAAGTTGCAGATCCTACGACGAGCCAGGGGAAGGCGGTGCTTGATGACTACCTTTGATCTAGAGCGCTTTCACTAGCTTCGCTCGTAAGTGTTTGTATCTATTTATATACTGTTTTTTTTTTTGGATTATTTTGAGAGACTTATTACATGACACACACACACACACACACACACACACACACACACACATATATATATATATATATATATATATATATATATATATATATACTAGTTTCAAGACGTGCTACGCACGATTGACCCGCTCGCTTCGCTCGCGGGAATTAATTTTAGTTAATCAACCAAAATTGAAAAGAATCACTACAATTAATAGAAAACATGAAAAACAATAAGAAGAATGCGACTAACACTTGAAACTAATTGAACAACACGATCTTCTAAATCTTCCTTATTTTGTAAAGTACGGAAAAAACTTGCATATAGATTTTTCGTAAGCATACTAATTAACCTTGTCAAAATTGTCTCTTTCATCCCATTAGAGCAATGCATTCGATTTTGCACTTCATGATCAATATCATAAAAGTATAGTTGCAAAAAAATGGATGCTCCTTGTCATGAAGTAAATTATGTATAAAATTGAACTATATAGACCAGATGAAAGAAAGCTTTTGGTGTTAAATTTAACATTGAATCAAGGGTGGATTAAACCCAAATTTCTTTCAAAAACCATGAATCAAATTGAACTGTATAGACCAAATGATTAACTCACATTTGAATCAAACCTCTCCAAAAAAAAAAAATTGGAGAAGAAATGTGGATGAACTCACCTTTAAATCGAAGAGCAAAGGAAAGCAACGAATAAGTCGATGAAGGAAAGCAGAGAATGAATGATTTGAAGAGGAAGAAAAGTCGTTGATTAGTTGAGTTGTTGATCAATTTGAAGAGGCAGTGTTCAAGATGTTGAAAAGGTAGCCTATATAGATAGATATAGATAGATATATATGATAGATATATAATTGTTTATATATATATATATATATATATATATATATATATATATAAAAAATAAGTAATTAAATAAAAATTTGATACAAAAGAAAAGGTTGATTTGGAGATAAAAAAAAATGGGCAAATAAGTAAAATTTCACTCAAAAATTTGTGATTTGCAGATATATCAAAAAGTAAATATGATAGATATATTTGGGCAAAGAAGTAAATTTAATTACCACTCAAATTTGGTATTCGTGCTTTTATATATATATATATATATATATATATATATATATATATATATTGATGACATTTGTTATACCTTTTGTCGCTTTTATTAATATACATGGTATCCTTTTATCGATTTCCATCCTATATATAAGTTGTTAAGTAGCAGTGTAAAACTCGTTTATATTATTTAATTGCATATTATTAAGATATCTACTATTAAAAATAACATAAAAAGAATCAAAATAAACAAATTAAGCTGTATAACTTCTTAACTTAGTATATTTCAACAAAATAATCTTTTAAACAACGAAATTGATTAAGTCGAATTACAAGATGGTTAGTTCGTGAGTCATCATGGAAAAATGTGCAAGTGACATGGCAGTGCCTGGTGACGTGTCCGACGACATGGCAATGCCCGATTTGACTCAGAATCAGGAGTCGTCACATATGTTGCCTTATTTAAAACCTCATTACCTTCTTTATTTAAAATCTCATTAAACTCAATAAATACAGAAATTTAAATCACTACATCATCAACTCTTTCATCACGTCATCAACTCCAACTTTAATGGAAATAAAGTAACATACTCCACGTGGCATACCCATAACTACATTATCAACTCTTTCGCCATGTCATTGACTCCAACTCTAATGAAAATAAAGTAACATTTTATTTTGTCACTTGACACATTAAACCTACATCTTTAGTTGTCATTTGAATTCTTATCAAGCTTCATTTCGACTCGATCTCTTCCGCACGCGAAGCTCGGGACAACGACTAGTTAAGTATTTGAATGACAACCTTAAATATGTCACAGCACCGCAAGATACATTGACTAAAAGAAGCCGTCTTTGCATCCTCATCCCACGCATTATACACCATGATCTATATATGCTCGAATCACGACACGCGCAGACGGCTAACGTGGACCAATGTGTCTTGAAGTGCCACAAGCCTACTATCATTCTATCATTTCTCAATGAAAGAGAGGGAGAATCGGGCAAGCGACAGGTGGCGTGAAGTGCAGTCCAATACTCTCCTCACTTCCTTTCCACGTCTCGCAACACTTCCATCCCAACTGAAACTGCAACCCCCTTGTTATCCCGTACTCCCAAGCCGCACCATAACCGATACACCCCCGCCTCCCCCTCTCCCACCTGTACAACAAATGGGCCCCACACTCCAAACCCCCAGCCGAAACCCGCCACGCGTCCATCTCCTTTTAACACCCCGCATCCGGCTCCGCCCAATCGCGACATTCGTTGCTTCCATAGCGCGCCAAACGAGAGTGCGAACCTCGTGAATCCAAACGTCAGAGAAGCGCGTCACAAAGCACTCGTGTCCGTCCGCCTCATCGACGGCCTTGATTTAAAGAGTACCCGATCGACGGCCGAGAGAGATAGTGCGTGCCACGTGGCGACTGCGTCTTTGGCGCGCTAGTGAGGTGCGAAGTGGTTTTTCAGTTACAGAGCTGTGTCTCCATTTGTGTATTTATTCGATCTCTCACTCTCTGCATTTCTCTCATTCATCCAAAACGCATCGCTGTGAGTATGCATTGATTTTTTTTGTTGCATTTTAGGGTTTTGTTTTTGTTGATTGGGTTTTAGGGTTTGTTTTTTCATGCATTGTCTGATTGCTGTGAAAATCGGGGTCTTAGGGCTTGTTTGGATGAAATCTTTGATTGTTTGAACCAAAGATGGGGTTTTTGGATGGATTTCTGGTTTTCTAGCTTTGAATGCAAAGTTTGGGGGATTAAGTAATGTTCCAATTGGGTTTTTTCGATTGAATTGATAGGGTTTTGGGGTTTTTGTTTTCATGCATTAATTGCTTGATTTCATATGAAACTGAAGAAATTCGACGAGATAGGGTAGACTGAATCTAAATTGTGACGCAATAATTTGAAGGGATTTAAATGGTCTGGAAAGCTCAACTTCAAGTGCACTAAATCGAGTGCAATGGAACAGTTCAATCCATGTACCAGACCCCAACTAATTTGTATTGCTTGATTTGATATGAAAATTGAGGTGAAAGGGCTTTGTTTTGTTGAAATCTGCTGGTTTTTGAATCAAAGATTTGATTTTTGGATGGATTTCTGATTTTCTAATTATTCATTTTGAGAGTTGTGCATTTGCTCATTGTTTTGGGTTTTGATTGGTTTAGATTTGCTATTTTAGAAGCTGGTATGTTATGGGTCTGTGTATGATTTGATCTTTAGTGGGGATTTTGATTCTTTTTGAATGGGCAGGTGAAGATGGGTGTGAAATTGGTTTCAGCATTGCTAGTTGTTTTCGTCTTGTTTTCGGTGGTGTCGTGTGAGCCGAAAGATGGGTTGATTAGAATTGGACTTAAGAAGAGGCCATTTGATCCAAAGTATACAATGGCTGCCCGAATTGAGTCGAAAGACGCAAACAATCTTCGAATTCGGAAGTATGGTTTTCATGATAATGTTGTAGGTTCTGAAACTGATATTGTGGCGTTGAAGAATTATATGGATGCTCAATATTTTGGTGAGATTGGCGTTGGTACTCCGCCGCAGAAATTCACTGTGGTTTTCGACACTGGGAGCTCTAACCTTTGGGTTCCTTCTTCAAAGTGTTTATTATCTGTGAGTTTGTTGTGTTTGGATTGAAGAGTTGTTTACAAATTGAAAGAGTTTAGTTTGTTGATTAGAGTTTATTGGTTGAGATCACTAATTAGATATCATCTTTGTTTTGGATTACAATTTACAGATTGCTTGCTATTTCCATTCCAAGTATAAATCAAGCCAATCCAAGACCTACAAGGAGAATGGTTCTTTTCCAACTTTCTTCTTTCACTTTCACTTTTATCTTACATGATTATTTTTCTTTGTTTTCCTCTTTAGAAGGTGTGATGGGTATGTGAAAGTTTCTCTTTGTTCAAGTAGAGTGTGATGTTGGACTCGTAGAATGACATTTTTTAGTTGGTTATGTGAGTTGTACTATATTGTTAATGCCCTCTAAAGATTCAAAAGCTATCGATTTTTGTGGTCACTTAATTGATATAACTTGGATGCCTAATTGTGAATTAATGCCCTCTTGAGAATTAATTATAGATGAATGTATATCTTTTGGTTTTCCAGGCCTGCATTTCCACTAATATAAAAAAATATATAGTTGATCTTAATAACTTAAGGTTCATACTTCATATTGGGAAACTTTTTTTATTATGCTAATATTCTTCTTAATAATGATCATGTAATACTTTGTTTCTTTCTAGCTTTGAGGCTTATGTTCACCGAACTTTTGAAGTCTCGGTATGAGGAGGAAATATAGAATCACAAATATTAGACCATGTTGATATATTCCTCTCTATGCAATATGCGTTCTTTGGCAATTTTTCACATTCGAATTCGAGTATTACTCATTGAAGATACTTCGTTATTGTACGTCATACAGGGAAATCAGCTGAAATTCATTATGGGTCAGGGGCTATTTCTGGTTATTTCAGTGAAGACAGTGTTAAAGTTGGCAACCTTGTTGTTCACGACCAGGTTAATTTAATGCAACAGCTGTTCTATTTGTTTCTTTTGTTCGTTAATTCTTGTTTTCTTTCCAATTGACACTTGCTATCCTTTACAGGATTTTATTGAAGCAACAAGTGAACCTGGTGTCACATTTTTGGTTGCTAAGTTTGATGGGATACTTGGGCTTGGCTATAAAGAAATCTCTGTTGGGGGTGCTACCCCTGTATGGTATGTTTGTACACCCTTGACGTTGATAAACAGCTTTTTATTTGAATCTTCATTTTTTATGCTTGTTTGAATGAAAAACTGCTTGGTGACATGGAAGTTCAGTGAATCATACTGTGGTGGAGTATGCCTTAGTTGATGAATTTGCTAGTTTTCTTTCCCATTCTTCTTCTCTAAGATGCAGTTCAATTGGATGAGTGGCTGCTGGTAATTTTTTTTAAAGATTGACGAAAGTGTGTTGTGGCAGGTACAACATGCTTTCTAAGGGTCTTATTAAAGAGCCTGTCTTCTCATTTTGGCTCAATCGGAATATAGAAGAAGAAGAAGGAGGCGAAATTGTATTTGGGGGATCTGATCCCAATCATTACAAAGGAAAGCATACATATGTTCCTGTTACACAAAAAGGTTATTGGCAGGTAAGCAAACCAAATCCTGAGTGAAAATTAGTTTCCTGTAGATTGCATTTGTATGGACTGTTCTAACAAAGTATGCTTGAACGTTGTGCTATCAGTTCAAGATGGGTGATGTCTACATTGGTGGCAAAACAACCGGTAATGAACTGTTTTTTCGTAATATATTTATTGAAGTTCTGCAAGCTAGTTTGTCGTTTCAACATATGTATTTATTTTACAGGTTTCTGCTCTGGCGGTTGTGCTGCAATTGCTGATTCGGGAACTTCTTTGTTGGCTGGACCATCGGTATGTACAAGAAATATTTATTCAACCTTAACTTATGTCTGAAGGATTGTTCTGATCGAGTCTTGCCAATTTTAGTTAATAATCTCTTTCATTAACATTTTCTTTTTTTTTTTCTCTGATTATCAAATCATTAATTTGATTATTAATGCGATAAGGATGCATTCATGAAAATATCTTTTTGTCAGTGGTTGCTTCTTGTGTACTTTCTCTGGTTCTTGGATCTTAAATGTAATAGTCTTTTTCTGACTTAACTAAAGGTTTGGCTAAATGAGTTAGAGAGGAGGAAAAAGGGTGTTAGAAAATCGACAGAAACTGTAGTTAAGGTATACGGTTAATTGAGTCATGCAGCAAAGTGAGCTCTCAGACACTGGGGATCAGGCATTCGAAACCATGCAACTAAATTAAGATTGCATTACCCACAATTAGGAATATAGTGCCATAGTTATGCAGGCAGTAGTCTAAAATTATTGCGGTACCTTGTTAATTGCTTCTGCAAGTGAGCATTTCCTCTCATCCTGATTGCGGTGCCATGACTATTCTTCTGTCATCTATGATTCTGATTCTTACTCTATTAACTATCATTGTACAAATTTTAATTTGTAGACAATAATTACTGAGATCAATCATGCTATTGGAGCTGCTGGGCTTGTCAACAACGAATGCAAGGCAGTGGTTTCGCAATATGGAGCAACGATGATAGACATGCTCATAGCAGAGGTGAATATAATGCTATCTCCACGCCTTTTGTAGTTCAAAAAAATGTAGTTCTAGTGCCGACTTCTATCTAATATCATCTTTCACAGGCAAGACCTCAGAAAATATGCTCTCAAATTGGTCTGTGCACTTTTGATGGAACTCGAGGTGTTAGGTTAGTATCTTTGCGTAGCTGATATTATGTTCTTAATTATTTATTCTCCGTCTTCATTCTTCTTTTAAAAAAAAATCGACCGATTCTTACACAACAATGCCATCATCAAAATTAATATAGGCGACATGTCTTGATTTCTTCAAAGTAAACAACTGAACTTTGATGATACATTTCCTTTTCAGTGCTGGTATTGAGAGTGTGGTCGATGGCGTGAACGGTGACAAGGTATCAGGTGGTCTGGGTGATGCTATGTGCTCTGCTTGTGAGATGGCAGTGGTATGGATGCAAAATCAGCTCAGGCAGAATCAAACACAAGACCGCATCCTTAGCTACGTGAATGAGGTAAAGCAATGCTCAGTTGTATACTTTCTTTAAGAAAAATAAAAATCTCGTTCGTGTCGTCCAATGCTCTAAATTTGATTGCAGCTTTGTGATCGGGTGCCTAATCCAATGGGACCATCGAGTGTCGACTGTGATAAAATTTCTTCAATGCCTAACGTCGCTTTTACCATTGGCGAGAAAGTGTTTGAACTGGCTCCTAAGCAGGTACAAGTTTATGAATTTTATGGAATTCACTCTCTTGCTCGATTTGCTTTGATTCGTCCCTCACGGTTTTAATGTTTTCGCTGAATCAGTACATCCTCAAGGTTGGCAAGGGATCTCAAGCGCAATGCATTAGCGGATTTACCGCTTTAGATGTACCACCGCCCCGCGGTCCTCTCTGGTATAATGATTATTCCTCTCTCAATCCACATTTTGTATGAACTATGAAGTAGTGTACTTCATTTAAAAAGTACTGCAAATTATACAATGGTTGGAGTCTAATTAGTAATATGTTTCTTATGTGATTCAGGATTCTGGGAGATGTTTTCATGGGAAGATACCATACAGTTTTCGACTTCGGGAATAACAGGGTTGGATTTGCCGAGGCAGCGTAGATGCACTCGCCTCATCGGCTCATCTGCACTTTTGATTCCTCTTCTTGATTTCCAAAGTATCCTTGCTACTACTGCTACTTTTACAGTCTTTGGGATTTTGTGAGCAAAAGCTGGGTATTTGAAATGGTCTCAGCTTGGATTATGTAAATATTTTATGGTGTGCTTAAACTTCTCCTTTTGTTTATCTAGTTTTTTACCATGTTATTCCCTTGCTGATAGTCTCTGTTGTTTCATAAACAATAAAACGAAGTGAGGGTTGAAGCATATCCAAATTAATATAATATATCTTTGCCATACCAACCGGTGCACCCATCTTCAAAACTTTCGCTAAGACATCAATTTTAGGTTTGGTGACAAATGGTAAAGACTTATCTTTAAGTTTGGTTTTGGCCAATTGACATTTTTGTTGAAATTTAGTTGATAATGATCAAACTAAATAATTGGTGGCCTATGTCTGACTCTTTAACATAGAGTTTGTTGGGCTTCAGACGACTTTCTAACTAGAGCTTTGGACCTGAGAGGTTGTATCACTCGATCATGCCTTATAAAATCACAATAGGGAGTAGTGTGGAAAAATGAAGATGGGGTGCACAAGACTAGAGATAAGAGGACCGGGTGCACAAAACACAGTGAATGGCACTTCGAATGAAGTTTACTAAATTTGATGGGTGCTCTCATCGAAAGTCAAGGTGCCTTTAGCACGACTTAAGAAAAAAAATTGGCTTTGTTTTATAGAATGACTTATAAGAATGGCAAGATAGAGTAGTTTTTAACTTTTTTGTTTATTTCCTCTAATGATTAAGAAATCGTGGATTGGTTGATAACTAAAAGCATTTATTAATTGTCCTTTAAAAAGTGATTCAAGTCTTAGGTCTTGTTTGGTTTGTTCTTTACTAACTTATAGTATTAGTTCATAATTATATTCTTTGAGTTAACATTTTCATGTTTGGTTCAACTTTAAACTTACAGATAAGTTTCATATTTTTAAATAATAAAAAAATATTCAAATAAAAAGAGATGAGTAATAAAAATGTCATTAATGATGGTTAATTGTGTCTACAACTTGTGGAGATATGGGTTGCTCTCATCGAAAGTCAAGATGCCTTTGTAAAACTTTTATAAAGCATAACAATAATTCAAGATCTCCTACAAAAATGATTTCACATCAAAATAATCAATTAAAGTAAACTCACAAGGAGATGTCATTGCGATATCTATAAACTACAACAATCTTTTTGCTCTCCTTGACTTAAGCTTTTCGGGATGCACTACAATTAGAGTTGGACGATGGTTTCCATAAAAACCGTTCAAATCGTTTAAACCGTCCAAACAATATGGTCTGGTGTGTTTTTTAAAATTGCGATTGGGGTAGTTTATAAGACTCGAAAACTACGATTCCGCAGTTTGGTAATGATTTTCATCTATGAAAAACTGCGGTCACCAAACCGTAAAACCATCATCAAACTTAGAAATGAGTGATGAAGCTTTTTAATGGTGTTTTAAATTTGAAAATGAAGTAAGACTTATAATATGTTTTATTGTGTTTTTTGTGGTCATATATGGACATCTATATATTTTGTTGCATGTTTTGTTAATGGGCATGTATGGAATTTGTGACATTTTTTATTTTTTATTTTTAAATGTGTCGCATGAAAACCGCAAAATCAAACCGACCAAATCGCGTAGACCGCGGTCATTTTGATTGCGGTTTTGAGAGTTCACAGTTTGATGGTGGTTTGCAAAACAACCAAACCATGAACCTCCGATTTGGTCGCGGTTTGATGATTTTAACCAAATCACAATTTGCTCACCCCTAACTACAATGGGATAGCTATCCTTTTTATGGCTAGAGAGAGAGGAAGGGGTCGCATAATTAATTGAGAGCAATTGATGGTGGATGTTATTGCTATAGCAGTTTTGCATCCGTCCATACCATTCTTCGTAACTCCTCTCTCTTTCTCATCAAAAGATGAGTCATTATTTGTAACCATTTTGTCAATCACGTAATGGTCATGTGGACGTGTGACACATAAATTTTGAAATGTTAACACCTTTAGTACAACTCAAAAAAAAAATAGATTTTTTTATAAGATGACTTATAAAAATAACAAGATGGAGTATTTTTTTAACTTTTTTGTTTATTTTCTCAATTAATTAAGAAATCGTCGATTGGTTGATAACTAAAAGTGATTTATTATCTTTTAACTAATGACTCAAAAGTCTTAAGAACGAAAACATTACTGATTGAAAACTCCTTGCACTTATATGATATGGGACTCAAGGTTATAGTCGAATAATTCAGATACTGTAAATTCAGATTAAAAAAAAAAAATTGCTCTAAAGATGGAAGATCCGTGCAAAAAAAAAAAGTACACCACTTGGAGTAGCGACCATGTACCGAGAAAGGACGGTTTCCGTCAAATAAGGCGACTAGACGTGTCAAATCAATTAAGTAGTCACGACCGCGACACTCTGCACACTCTTTTGTCTTCTTTGTCCAAGCCAAAAAAATCTAACCTTTCTTTCTATTTACTTTCTGCTCCTACACAAATTCCACTACACAAATTCCACTTTTTGACCACCTCTTCCAGCTATAGAGAATAATAGAAATGTTAGGTGCCAAGGTAGGTCACTTACGCTCCTCCACGGCTTTAGATGCATCTCGAAATGAATACCTGATTTGAGAAGTAAAGGCAATTAGACGAGTATGTATCACACCTGCATGTCTTACTTAATTGAGGCACCACGATATTTTCTTAAAAAACATGTATAAATATATAGATTAATTAATAGAATTCGGCCAATGATAAGTAGGAAGAACATTGCATTCGCGTAAATATCAATTAATGTGAGCATTAAGGGATTGATACCCTAGATACATATTGTTTTTGAATTATGAATTTTTTTAACAATAAATTTACTTGAACTCATAAATTTAAGCTCATAAAAATATTTTTAAATTTTTATAAATATTTAAGAGTATCAAAATAATTTTACAAGTAATTATGGTTGTTTAATTAATTACTCGATAATGTATTTGAAATTAAAAAAAGTTTTGAGTCGAATTCACAGTCTAAATAACACTACTTTTTTTAAAACATGTTTTTGTTAATATATGTACAATATAGGTTAAGATGTGTACGTATTCATTTTGATGCAATATATTTAATTATTAAATATTACATGAATCAAAGACATGAATCACCTGGTCCACATCTATGATAAGTGGACTTTGTACACTTTTTTTTGGTTAAGCACGCATGCCTACTTGGAAAAGGACCGGCAAGGGTACGTGCCAAAAAAGACATGTGAAACCAAGATATCGAAAGTGTTGCTGCTACATATCTTATCACTTGATTTCTCGCACATTTCAGTGATATTCAGTTGTGCTTATCTATTTCTCAATTCTTGAGCTGATCATGCCCATTAGTACATATGTGATAAGGTATGGGAGACTTATGATCAGCTAGAGATCTGTAGGAAACAAGTAATGGCCCTACAGTGAGTACCAATCAGGTACGTACGGATCATAAGCCTGCCTATTTTGAACGGGCACCAAACAAAGTTACGCGACAGCACGTAAGTGCATAGGTGTGTATGTAATGTGATGGAAATGATTCCTGTGAATGACAAAGATGGAAGTTAGACGGAAAGTCATGTCAGCCATTTGCGCCACACTTCGAGAGGTAGACTCACGTAAATTTCGACGTGTATATAGCAATATAAACGGCTTTTTAAGCTAATGTGTCTATTGTTATTTTAGTCTTGCAAGACAAAAAGAAAGTGTTGGTTTTACAGCCCAAGTCGTAATAAATGATGCAACTAACGGTATACACCCATTTTATAACATTCATACTCATATAGCCTCAATTTTAAATTAGTTAAGTCTTTAATTAAATCAAAATTTTTTTTCATTGCACTCGATTTAAGGTAAAGTTGGACCGTATAACTAGTTGTATATGTAACAAACACCCACGAATATCTAAAACAAAAAACAAAAATAAATATTAGCTTCCTTATTATTTGTTTCTTTCTTATATGTGTATATATATATATATATATATAAGAAAATTTTATTGTAGTAATCTTTTAATTTAAATCACTATTTATGGTGATTTTTATTCTTGACTATTGGATTTAAGTCAATTTGATAACTACATTAATGACACTTTAATGTGTGCACAAGTACCGAAGAAGTTATATTATTCATTGGATTGAAATTTAATAGTCAAAAAGAAAATTCACCATGTAAGGTGATTTTTTCCCATCACCATGGTAGAATCACCTTTTATATATATAAATCTACTTGAACTCATGAGTCCGAACTCATAGGGATGTTTTTAAAATTTCACAAATATTTAAGGAGTATCGAATAAATTTTACAAGTGATTATGTTTGCTTCATTAATTACTTGATGATGACTTTAAAATTAAAAAAAAAAATTTTAGTCCGGACTCATGAGTCCTAATATTACTACCTATATATATATATATAAAATCTTGAACATAGAGGCCTAGGTTAGAGGCTAGAGAGCCTAGAATCTTGCTTAATGGCGCCAACCTGTATGCTATTATAGAGATGATTAAATAAATAAATAAAACATCGATTCTGAAGCATACTTTAGGCAAAAATTCGGGGTTTATCAGCATTATTTTAGATGTAAAACGATTGTCAAGTTATTTAAAGTAAATAGATCATTTTTAAACTCGATCTTCATGAGATTATACAAAAACGATTATCGAGTTATTTAAAGTTATTTAAAGTTCAGTGTGATACACGTTTCGTGTGTTAGGTATTGAAATTGCATGTGCATGCATGCATCTCGACACACATACGAATCACTCTAAAGTCAATGCAATTTCAAGTGTGAGTTTAATGATGTCGTGTGGCAATTCACTTCCTATTTAAATGAATGATGAGAAGTGCTAGAATGACAAGTATATAGATGCACAAGGGAAGTCACCATGCCTTTGAACCATTCATGCTCATCTCGAGATGCATGCAGGTAGAGGTCACATGGACGCGCGACTTATATGAACCAATATGTGTCTTCATGTATGACATATTTGTTGTCATTCTAATATTTTCCTAAAATGATTCACACAGAGAAACGAGGTAAGTGTGTACATCTTCCTTAGAAGAAAGAGAGAAATTAAAAAAAAAAGACAATAAAACTCATGAGTCCGGAAAGGAGATATTAAATATTTGATCAAAGGAATAACGATTATGGTTGCTTCATTAATTGTTGGAGGATGCATTTGAAATTGAAAAAAATTTTGAGTCCGGACTCACGAGTCCAAATAGCACCACTCAAATACTAAAATGACAATAACAATGTTACACGACAAGATATATTCACGTGTTATACATCAAAATCCGTGTATGCCGGCACACATCCCAAAGCACGCATAGACGACTCATGTAAGCCAATATATCTTCCTGCGTGTTACACGCCATCTAATGTGTGTTACACGTCATCCCATTCTAGCTAGCACTTCTCAAAAGAAAAAGGAAGTAAAAAAGGCAGACATATAAAAAAAGCCGCCCACTCTCTACATTGCCCATACCATACTTTTCCACACAATATACATATAACAACTCAAAACCCTGCGTTAATTACTCCCTCAAAACATCTCCATTTAATCAACATGGCCGACCCCAAACCCCCAAAACCTCACCCGACAACAACAATGAAACAATAACAATAACCATCAAAGCCAACACAATTAACACAACAACAACAGCACCACCACCACCCACCACACAAACACTACAACACTCTCTAATGCCAATCCTAGCCAAACTCCACGCCGGCTACTTCCGAATCTGCCTCTCCCTCTGCAGCCAAGCCCTCCTATGGCATTCCCTAATAAGCAATAAGTCCGACGACATGACCTATCCGCGCTTCCTCCGTCGCGCCTTCCACTTAGTCTTCTCATCTAATAAAGCTCTAGTCCTACAGTGGTCCGTGGCATTCCTAACAACACTCCTACTCACTCTCCTCTACTCCCTTCGGTGCCTTTGCTGCTTTGACATGATCAAGAAGGAGTTCCTACATTATGTTGGTGTGAACTATCTGTTTGCTCCGTCCACGGCGTGGCTTCTCCTGCTCCAGTCTTCACCGTTTTTGGCTCCCCACTCGGTTTGCTCTAGAGTGCTTTGGTGGGTGTTTGCTCTACCCATTGTAGTCCTTGATGTGAAGATTTATGGGCAGTGGTTCACTAAGGGAAAGCGGTTTTTGTCGACTGTGGCAAACCCTACTAGTCAATTGTCCGTCATAGGTATGGTTTATATATTCATATATACAACATCATTTTATTTTTTTATTATTATTATTATTTTTTATTTGTGGGTGGGTGTCTAGGCGAGCGTGACAATCGTCTTGCTACATTGGAAAATCGAAACTGAGGTTGTGCATTTAACTCACATAATTTCGACTTTCACTCTTATTGTTGTAGCAACCCGACCGAGTTTACAATATAATTTTAGACGCATTTATATATATATATATGTGTGTGTGTGTGTGTGTGTGTGTAAAGGAACTATTTCTGTGAGAAGGTCTCATGCACAATGGGACATGTGTCATGTGAGAAGCTCTCACAAATTGACACGTGTCGTGATGATATCACCATTTCTATTTTGCAATTTTTAAGTATTTTTTATTATACATAACATATTTATATAGATGTTTTTATTTTTTTTCTTGGATTCAATAATTAGGTGTTGACACTTTTGTTTTTCAACAAATTTATTTTCATATAACATGTTCATACTTTGTCTCTTTTGTTTTTCAACAAATTTATTTTCATATAATACTTTGTCTCTTTTGTTTTTCAATAAATTTATTTTCATATAACATGTTCAGACTTTGTCTTGCGCGTGAAACTTAGGATGATGATTAGTTAATTATTAATCGAAAAAAATAATAAACTAATTTTTGTCGACCATGGCAAACCCTATACATTAAATTCGAGCTAATGAAAATGTTGGATTCGTGCACGTTTTGAATGTATAAAACTAAAGTGTTTAAGTATATCTGTCCGACGACAGGGAATTTGGTGGGAGCTAGAGCTGCGGCGAAGATAGGGTGGAGAGAGTGTGCATTGGCTATGTTCTCGCTCGGCATTGCTCACTACTTCGTGTTGTTTGTGACATTGTATCAAAGGTTATCGGGGACCGATCAGATTCCGGCAATGCTTCGCCCTGTCTTCTTCTTGTTCATCGCGGCGCCTAGTATGGCAAGCTTGGCTTGGGTTTCCATCTCCGGGACCTTTGACACTCCTTCAAAGATGTTGTTCTTTCTCTCTCTTTTTCTCTTCACTTCATTGGTACGTTTTTTTTTTTTTTTAATTAATTTTACTTATCAATGTATCTAAAAAATGAGAAAATTCCTTTCTTTGATTTATTTCCTAAGATAAGACCTGAACTAATATCATCATTAATGTACGTTGTACAAATGTAAAGTGGACGTTACATATATTTGAAAACAATGTTTATATATGCATATATAGAATATTTAATGTCCTATCAAATATATATATATATACATATATATGCGTGTGTATAACGTGGATTATAAGGCTATAAGCAATTAAAAAAAAAAAAATCAACATATATGTAAATGTTGAGTGGATATATGGGACTCGACGCCTTTTGAATCAAAGATATGAATTAGTCTAAATCTTAAGAATGCAGAAAATCAATTATCTATTTTATCTGGTCAGCCCTAGAAAAGGTTAGTTCAAATAAATTGAGCGAAAAATTAAAAGACATGAATTTATTGTTAGAGCTTGCTAGCATTAATGGTGCCATTGGACTAGCTAAGAAAGTCTGACCTGGTTCGTAGATGTGATACTCATATATAAGTGTAAAACAGACATGAATATTAATTTGTCCTTTAAGAAACCAATTTTGACCCTTTTGTGATGGTAGTAACAAATTTGTGTTTGTCATCTTAAGATAACTTTGTCCCCCCGGCCAACATTGAGATAGACATGAATATTCCGTACTTCATCAATAGCTGTCTAATCATTTCAAATCCGAAGAGTTTGATTTATGTAGCTGACTCCAATTGATTAGGGACCAGTCATTCAATCTTCGCAAGAGACCAAAAAAAAAAAAAAGAAAATAAAAACTATAATTTAAACCACCCATATTGATAATTAATTAATCAAAAAGAAGCTTATAGTATATAGACTATAGTTTCGTTTAATATATGTTATCAAATTCTATGTCAAATAATCTAACATTGTGATGATTAATGAGTTTCACTGATCGATTTTTTTTTTATCACCTTGATTAATTAATTAAACAGGTTTCAAGGCCTACTTTGTTCAAGAAATCAATGAAGAGATTCAGCATTGCTTGGTGGGCATACCCTTTTCCCATAACAGTCTTAGCTTTGGCTTCAATGGAGTATGCAAGAGAGGTGAAGAGCAGCTTTGCTTGTGGGCTCATGTTGGGACTCTTCATACTGTCTGTTCTCATCTCCTATGGCTTGTTGGTCTTCACAGCATTCAACATTGGTTTTCTCTTGCGCACTAACAAAGATGATCCAATATTCTTAGTAATCCCCTCTAGTAGTAGTAGTAGTGTTGCAACAACTACATGTGTCATGAGTCAAGATGTCGTGACAAATTAAATTAATTAATTAGATAATGTGCATGAATTAGTTAATTAATTTAATTATAGCTAGCTAGCTAGGCTTAACAAAATTTTTTAACTGTAAGTTAATATCTTTATTGATTTGTTATTGGTTGCAATTCATGTATTTATTATTTTTTGGTAGTAATCAAATCGAGCATAGTTGAAAAGTTTGATATATCAATCTGTAGCGTATCCTAATTAATTATTTCAAATTGAGGCATTTTTTGTTTACTTGTTGATAGTATTTTGACTTAATGCCTACTTTTGACTTTTTTTTTTTGGATGAAATACTTAATTTGACTAAATGAATTAAACTATATCAAAACAATATTTTTAATTGAGATATATATATATAATTAATATAATATTGAATATAAATTAACATGCTCAAATATTTCTTTTGAAGAAATAGAAATTAATTCCATTAATCATCAATGTCACCACCAATACATTTAATGGAACTGGAACAGACGTAAAACCGATTACTTTCAAAATATAAATTAATTCATCAATCCTAATTATTTAAAAGAGTATTCAAGTTAAGATTCAACTGCTCAAATAATAATTTAATTAATTTGAAAAACATTTGCTTGGAGGCTTCGCATTCTGACATGAACAAGTAATCAAGTGGATACTTAGGTTACAAGGCATGGGGGATTTAAATGCACAAACATATGATACATGCATGCATGTGTTGGAGAGATGGTGGGATTAGCATGTTTGAGTTTAATTAATATGGTACATTGCACAAACATTACCTTGCGTAGTTGGTATGTTAATTTCTTAATCTGTTAATTTCTTGCGTGAGTAACTTAAGTACATATAACAGGACTAAATTGACCTGCCGTGATTGCGTACTGATTATTCTAAAGTTCTACTTTTTAACTGGAAATGTTGCTAAACATCAAATCAATTAAAAAGCAATGAAATCGATGCCATGTTTGAATGCATTACAAGTAGAAAACAATCCAACTAAAAATACACTTGTTTATGGCCTTGTCCTGTCAATGTCGGATCCAAAATTTCCAACATGTGTTGATCTTTCTTGGCCCCTATAAAATGCTGATTTTATTTTCAACGGATATACAAGTCTATATTTGATGCCAAATAAAAGATCAAATAGGGCAATATAAAAAAAAAAAAAAAATGATATTATAGCTCACAATGATTTACGTGGTTCAGTTAAAATCAAATACATACACATACATACATACACGTATTCTTTTTTTTCGAGTCGTAGCAGGGAATTTTGATAATGACTTGTTCGCTCTCGAGTCCTCACAAGATTATTAGGCTGTGTCTGGCATGACCACTCGGCTTAAGTGGTTGCTTTCATACACAGCTGCAATCACAAGTTCAGATTTTTCTATAGGCATCCTGTTCAATCCCAGCTAGACAAAGATGAAATTCTTTATTGTGTTGAAAAAGACATACAAGTTGAAAGAAAACACAATATGCTAGTTTATCTACAATGTCAAGACCATCAATTACAGATAGTAAAAGAGGTTCTTGTAATTTGGGTCAGCTACAAAACTATATAGAGATCAGTAGTATTGCTACTGCATGTATGATGAGATGTATGTGGAGTTTCACAATGTCTGCTGCTCTTCATGGTTTTGATTCATTTGTTGGCATGGTTTTGATGTCTGTTCATAAGATTCATCTAACTTGTGTTGGATTGATCACGGCAGTTTCGTTATTCGTTCTTTTTGCCTCTTGAGCTTGACCATTTACGGTCCAACGACTTCAATTGTTTCCGAAGCTTCATGTTCTCCTCCTGCAATTCGTTGTACTTGAGCTGTATTCCTTCGAACTGTTTCGTTAATGCTACTGAACTGGCTTCTGCAGTTTTTTTCTCCTTTCCCTTTGTCCCGCACTCGGATTCCAGTTGTTTGATCTTCATTTTTAGGGCAGTAATACCTTCCTTCTGGTTAATTTCAAAATTAAGGTGTCCATTGTTTGTCTTCAATTCTTCAATCTCTTCTTTTGTTACTTCTCTAGTCCAAGCATCTCCATTACTAGAATATTGCGTTTTTTTCAGGATCTTCATGCTTTTCCTCAGCAAGCGAAGCTCCCTGATATAATGGTGTAACCGATCAATCATCAGGCCAAGGAACAAGAAGATTCCTGCACCAAAAATCACACACCAATTGAATCCACGGATTGAATAAGTTAGTTTTCTCAATCCAACATGAAATTGAAAACCTGGTTAGGTAAATATCAAAACAAGAAAACTCAAAATGCTCCAATGTAACCAAAGCACAACCATTACTACAACTGAAAGTTTAGCACAAATTTGTCCTAAAGAGAAAAATACCATATCAGCAAAGAGAAACAATAGGTAAACATGAAAAGACAACATTGATAGCGGTTCTACATTACCATTCGATGGCAGCAAATTTTACTATTACCTAAGTAGACACCTTCTCAATGGTCGTATATGTTCCATCTCAAGGAAACATATCCAATTTGAGAAAAAAAAAGGTTCTCCCAAAGCCTGATCGACTCTAAAGAATTTTCTTCTAAGCAACCATGATTGAACAAGACAAGTAGACCATCTAGTTTCAGCTCAATGAAGAGCAACAATTTCGGCTGATTGTATCATATGATTTACTTGTGACTCGTCTTGCAAGGTATTTGAGAGACTAGATGTCTAAAACCGCATGGGCCAAATATTTAGTATACTTTGTCGGGTCAAGTCAGATATATATTTGGAATTGTTGATCAAATTGAAACTCCAAAGGTAAAGAATGAACAAGAGTATGAATGCCAACTTCCTTCAAGGAAATTTCTTTATCTATAAATTCTGAGCTTAACTGAACTCTAATTTTATTAATTTTATTAGGACGCCTAATTTTAAAGCGGCCAAAGCAGGAATGCAATTCAGCGCCCCTAAGTGTGGCAATAAGTGAATCCCATAAACAACATAGCCCTAGATTTCTCGAGAATAGCAATTCTTGGTGAAAAACCAGAAAGTTCCACTATAAGAATTTGCATCTCAAAGAAACTCCACGAATGCTAGCCTTCTGTAGGATCCTCAAATTTCTATCTCGGCCAATTAAGAAGAATTCAAATCCGCTAACAATGGGAATTGTCAACAATATAGTTCGAGCTCTCAAATCCTTAAAAAAAAACAACATTAACTAATCAACTCAATAGCTAAAACCCTAATAGACCATACATATGAACCAATTGTTTAAGGAAATAAAAAACAAACCCAACATTCATTCAAAGTCCACCAACTTGCATTCTCCTTGGCAAACAAGGTACCATTACAAAGGAGTACAAAGTGAAGCTTGAATAATCGAAAATGCATGAAGAGCAAGAATAACTAACTCTTCCAAGAAACCCAGATAAACAAAACCCAAACTCAAGACAAACATTAACCAATATAGTTTGAACCTCAAATTCTTTTAATTAATGCATCCCATGTTAACTTTGGTGCCTTTACCTGTCAAGTTTTCTAGTTGGGGCATTTGTAGGCCGTCTTTTGGTGACCAAACCATCGCAACCGCCCGTCCCTAATCTTTGTATCAATTGGTGCTACTCCTACTTGTTTTTGAATTTCTATATTTCTGATTATATCTTTACGAGTTTTACTACACATCCACCTAAGCATCCTCATTTCTGCTACGTTCACTTTATGTAATTGTTGTTGCTTTACCGCCCAACATTCACTTCCATAGAGCATAGCTGGCCTTATTGCGGTCCTATAAAATTTTCCTTTTAACTTAGTAGGAACATGTCGATCACAAATCACCCCTGTTTCACTCCGCCATTTCTTTCATCCAGCTTGAATTCTATGTGTGACATCATTTTCAATGTTACCATCATTTTGTATGATTGATCCTAGGTATCTAAAGTGGTTTACCTTAGCACTTCTACTTCCCTAATTTTACCACTCCATCATCTCGATTTCAGTTGGGGCATTTGTAGGCCGTCTTTGCGAGGTGACCAAACCATCGCAACCGCCCGTCCCTAATCTTTGTATCAATTGGTGCTACTCCTACTCCATCCATAGAGCGATGTCTAGTGTTTCCAAACTACCATCATTTTGTATGATTGATCCTAGTGCATGTATGTCTAGTGTTTCCAAACTTCACAAAGTGCATGTATTCAGTTTTTCGTCCTACTCAACTTAAAGCCTTTAGATTCTAATGTATTCCTCCGAGTTCTAATTTCCTATTCACTCCATCTTTGGTTTCATCCACTAAGACAATATCATCTGCAAATAACATACACCATGGTATATCCTCTTGAATATGTCTAGTTAGTTCATCCATAACTAAAGTAAATAGATATGGGCTTAAAGCCGATCCTTGATGTAGTCCTATCGTAATGGAAAATTCTTTTGTAGCTCCTCCAAATGTCTTTATACTCGTTACTACTCCATCATACATATCCTTAATAGTGTCTATGTATCTAGCATGCACTCTTTTTCTTTCTAGAACCCACCAAAGAACATCTCCAGGGACCCTATCATATGCTTTTTCTAAATCTACGAATACCATATGAAGATCTTTTTTATTTTCTCTATATTTTTCTAACAATCGTCTTACAAGGAAAATCGCCTCCATAGTTGACCTCCCAGGCATGAAACCAAATTGGTTCTCTGATATTGTTGTTTCTCTCCTTAGCCTATTGTCAATTATTCTCTCCCACAGTTTCATAGTGTGACTCATAAGTTTAATTCCCCGGTAGTTTGAGCAACTTTGAATGTCTCCTTTGTTTTTGAAGATTGGCACAAGCGTGCTTCTTCTCCAATCCATTGACATCCGTTTTGATTTTAAAATTTTATTGAAAAGTTTTGTTAACCAAGTTAATCCGATTTCTCCTAAGCATTTCCAAACCTCTAGGGGTATTTCATCTGGGCCACATGCTTTCCCTATTTTCATTCTTTTCAATGCCTCTTTAACTTCTACAATTCTAATATTGCGTGTATAGTTTACATTTCTTTCTTGGTGTGGGTTTTAATCTATTATAGTATCAACTTGGCCATCATTAAATAAACTATCGAAGTAACTTCTCCATCTCTCCTTAATATCCTCCTCGCACGTTAAAACATTTTGGTTTTCGTCCTTAATGCATCTTACATGACTTAGGTCTTGTTTCTTTTTATCTCTTAATTTGGCTAGCCTATATATATATTTTTCGCCATCTCTATTACCTAACCTTGTATATAGATCTTCCATGAATTTTTTTTTAGCTTGACTAACTACTTTTTTAGCTTGTTTTCTAGCTTCGCTATATTGATTGTACGCATCTTCATCTTGACACTTAGGTATTGTCCTATACATCTCTCTTTTAGTCTTAATTGCTCGTTGGACATCCTCGTTCCACCACCATGTTTCCTTCTTTGGAGGTCCCAAGCCCTTAGATATACCTAATATGTTTGATCTCACCCTCCTTATGCAACTACTCATTTCTAGCCACATTGTATTAGCATCTAAGTCAAGATTCCAAACATTTTCCTTTAGTAGTTTTTCTCTAAACCTTCAAATTCTTAGAAAAAAAAAAAAACATTAACTAGTTGATTCAATAGTTGGAACTCTAATAGACATTACATGAATCAATTTCTAAGTAAACACAAAACAAACTCAACATTCAGCCAAACTCCACCAATTAAATACTTGCATTCCTCTTCACAAACAATGTAGTATTACGAAGCATACACAATGAAGTCCCCATAACTCATTGTGATGTTCTAACAAGCCTGAATAATCAAACCAAACACATAACAGGATCAAGAACAACAAAAATCTCCAAGAAACCTAGATGGATAAACTCCAAATCCAATCAAACATGATAAAAAAAAAAAAAAAAAACCCACCAATCCAAGAAACCCATATCAACCAATTCACAAAGTCAAAAACCTAATCAATCAAACGGGATATATATATATATATATATATATATATATATATATATATATATACCCATTAGAGTAGCTTCAAGAAGCTTTTCCAAGAAACCCAGATAAAAAAACCCACAAAAATCAAAACCCTAATCAACCAAACAAAGAAATACCCATTAGAGTAGCTTCAAGAAGCTTTTCCAAGAAACCCAGATAGATAAAAACCCAAATTCAATTACAAAATGTCAATTCACTAGCAATGCAAGAAACCCAAATCAACCAAACAAAGAAATACCAATTAGAGTAGCTTTTCCAAGAAACCCAGATAGAAAAAACCCAAATTCAATCAAACACACTTGCAAAACCACCAATGCAAGAAACCCAGATCAACAAACCCACAAATTCAAAGCCCCAATCAACCAAACTGAAAAGTACCCATTAGAGTGGCTTGAAGAAGGTAGTGGCCCATGAGGACTTGGTCAGTGGAACCAAAGGCGCCCCCATCATTGAAACGCCTCCGAATCTCGATGAAACTGTAGAGGCGGGACATCAAGAGTGCATAGACGGTGGCGGCGATGGCCTTGGCGATCAATGGGGCTTGGCCTTGTTTGGTTGTGTCCAGTAGGAGGATCAAGAGCTTCCTGAAAGGGGTTTTGAAAGAGAGGATGAGGAGTAGGAGGAGTTCGGAGAGGATTAGAGAGAAGAGGAGGAAGAGCATTGTTGTTGGTGATGAAGGGTTTAAGGCCTAAACCCTGATGACTGATCAGAGAGTGAAATGCTACAATGAGAATCACACTTAAAGTCACATCGGTCATAACAGCTGTCCAATCGCGCCACAAGATGTAGATATACACAAAGGGACCCTAAGTGGATGTTTTTCTTTTTAATACGCCTCGAGAGTGTGACTCGCACGTCTCAAGGTGTTACGCATATTTCACGATTGACACTTATTTGGACTACTAAGTGACTAAAGTAAATGTTCAAAATATGTTACTCTAGCATATCCTATATGAAAAATCTCGATATATAACATAGAGGTTGAACTTGCATGAGTTGCTCTTGTGCGTTATATAATGCAATGACCTTTTTTATTTAGGGAGATGCTTCTACCTACTTGGTGGACACATACCTTGTTACCTACCTACGTGGCAAATTCTAGAGATGCAATATTAAGCATCTCGAAGATCATAACACAGTCGTTGGAATAGTGTTGTTTTACTATTTTTTTTTTTTAAAAATTGTGTGACCCCTTTAAGGTGCTTTCATGTGTCATGATCCACATAGGAGAGTGTGTAACAAGTGAGTGTGACATTTTTTTTAAAAGGATTTAAGCTTGATTTGTTTTTTTTTTTTTTTTTAATTCTTGGAATAATTTTTTTTAAAATATTGGATCACTTAACTTTAGGAATATGAGAGTACGCCTTTTTTACTGCACTATAAGCATGTTTGGTGAAAACTAAACATTTTAAAAGTCGATAAGCTGTGGATTTGAATGAGATTCGTAAATTTTATCCGATTACATCCGTTGATAACTCAAAGAAATAATGAAGCTACCACGACTCGAACATCGAACCTCTACCTTCAATAAATTGGCTTTTCTTTTGTGATCTTTTGTTACAAAATAAAGTTTTGTGATTAAATTAATATAATTCATAAAGTTGGATAATCTTTTGTGTAATCATTCTACTTAGATCTATCAAAAAAGAAATTCCACTTAGATTATTGCTAATATTTGATGTCACCCATTTTTTTATAAAAAAAGTTTATATTATTATATGGTACCACGTGTAAGCACCAGAAGAGTTTAGAGTACAGAAGCGAAGATCCAACTCTGAAGAAACAAAACAACAACAGAGCAGCACAGCCATTCATTAATTCGTGGAGATCATTGTTCCCTAAATATTTTCTTCAAAAAGATTCAAATCTGAGGACCCAACAATACCCAGATTGAGATTCACTTGTTTCCACTAATTGGGTGAGTGAATCTTCTCAGCAAATTTTCTTCTACTTCATCATAGTTTCAGGCCATTTGGGTTTATTTATTTATTTTATATATTTGATTTGATGTATTCTCAAACATTGAATTGATTGAAGTTGGAAACAAATCAAGGGGTTTCCCCAATTGTTGTCTTTGTTATTGGGCAGCTCAAATTCATGCTTTAATTGCAGTTGTAGTTGCAGTGTTGATGAAATTTGATGAAACAGTGGCTAGGTTTACACATATTTGGCATTGTTTGAATCTGGGCATCACAATTTCCGTTTGAGTGGAAATGGATCTTTGCCAAATTTGTGATTTGGTGGTTCACTGATTTGTTTAATGTTTATAGTTTCTCTCTAGAAATCATTTTCTGAGTTTAATCTGAACTGAGTTTTCCAATTGTGAGATATTTGATTTTTTATATTTCCAAAGACGGTCTGAGTATGCTCCAGTTAGAAAACTCGATGCAGTAGAAATTGGGTAGACTTGAGATAATTCGGGATACATTGATTAAGAAGGATTTAAAGGATTTTGAATGCAGGGTGTCAAGTGCATTAAATTGAAGAGAGTGGAAGAGTTCAATCCATGTAGGTGTAGCCGACCGTGACTAATTTGGGATTGAGGCTTTGTTGTTGATTAGACTACTTACTTTGGTACCTTGAGTTATATTACTCGTAGTTTTCAATTTAGTGATACATAATAATCGTAATCTATGCAGTAGATGTTGAAGGATTGGTGTGTTAATATTATGTTATTATATGAGCTGATGATAGTTGATTTGTTTGTGAAGGGAAAACTAGGGCATGATGCAATCATGCTCACAATAAATACATCAAAATCAATCGGAAAGTGTTGGGCAAATGGGGAAACTAAGACTTTGCGTCAACTGTCACCATACAGCATTCCTTATTTGAATCTCTTTGTTGGCCAACGTAATTCAATCAGTCATGCTAGGATTCATTGCACTAAAAGATTTCATACTTCTGGCTTATGGAATTGCTCGATTCAGCAGTATAATCTTACAAGGATGTTGAATGGAGAAGCATTGAAAAGAAAGCTAGTAAGAATTCTCACCATCCTGGAAGAGTAATGCTTTCTTAGTTTAAAAATAGTTTTGTCATCTTGAGAGGCGATTTTTTGCATTTTAATTTCTTTCAGTGCCAATGGTGTGTATCTGCTTCATCAGACGATGAATATCGTTCATCCCGAAACATAGCTATCAGTCTGTTTAAGCGTTATAGACATGTCATCGAACGTGGAGGAGGTGACAACCTAAAAGTATACTCAGTATTTCACACATTTTGCTATTGTGTGAAGCAATTTTTTGTTTTCTGGAAACTAACTTCTGCATTGATTCTTAGGACTTCATTAGTGCTGGCGTGAATGCATATGCTTTGGGCTGTACCGATGAAGGACTGAAGAAGGAACTCATTGATATAAAGGACTCTGGTGTTGAAATTGAAGGCATGCAAACTTATGGTGGAAGCACAAGTCTGAAGTCCAAGATCCTCTCCGAGGAGGTTGGTATCTTTCTTCTGCGATTTTTTTGCCTGTGACTCAAATATTCAGTCAAGGATTGCTGCCTCCACAAATGAAATAAAATGAATTGACCAACTGATTTTTCATGTTTTCGGGCGTCAGTATCTGTCCTTACTGATAATTGAATTGGGCTTGAATTCTCGCCATTCTTCTGTATATGGACAGAAGGCAGATCTATCGTGGTTTTGCAAATGCCAATAATGAAACTATATAAGTAAAACAGCTCGATTAATTTTAATTGTAGTTGCCTAGTAGGTGGTCTATCGTAAGTTCATTACTGTCGCTACGCTCTCAATGCTAGTTAAATGTTTAGGTTGAGATCTATTGTAAGAATGACTCTCTAGCAGGTTGCGTCGCTACTTTATGTTGCTTCTTCTGACAACAGAAAACTCTTAGTGCATCTCTTCTAGAAGTATGCAGCTTTCATATAGTCGTTATTGCATCTGCAAAATTTTGCAATGGATTAAATACAGTAAACTGCATTTTCTGTTCTCATATTGCAGGTTGATGAGTGCATTCTGTGGGTAAGCATTATATTTATCACAATCTTGTGTACACCACAGCCAACTGTGATTAGATGGTCTTCTACTCCTCCAGTCTCAGATGAAATCATGCTACGTTGGAAAGGCTTCTGTGCTCTCATAGCTAATGCCTATTATGTTAAAGGAATGGCATGGTAAGAGCCTGCCTGAACATGTTTTGATTGTGATGCTCCTCGTCTATGTTTTTGATATTTCATCACTTATTTCATGACTATCTTAATTACATTTTGAGGCCATTCGCCTTTTATGTTGTGCCCTTTTAGTTAAATGTTCTTATGCTGCTTGTGGTTTTTTGTGATTTTTCTGCTTTTGATGATTTGTTTTCCATGAGTAGCTTTTGATACTTAAAAGCATTTGGCACTTCACATATAGACTATTCATGCAGCAACAACAACAACAACAACAACAACAACAAAGCCTCAGTGACAAATATTGAGACTATTAATTGTTGATGAGATTTTTTTTTCAGGGAAGACATGGCCATCGCTTTGTTTATGTATGTACTAATGCTATACCATTATATCACTGTTAGTGTTCAATTCTATGCAGCTGAAGGCTGAAATTGCTCTCAAACTGATGAAGTCCAAGAATTAGCTTGCAAATTCTTGATTGGATAATGAAGCCCAATAATTAGTTTGCAAATTCTTGATAGGATAATGATGAAGTCCAAGAATTAGTTGCAAATTCTTGGAAAAATAGGAAAAGATATGACTCGCAGCTGATCCGGGGTATGGGTTTATTGGAAACGACGTGGAGATCGCGACTCTCTAAACGTTTTTCGGCGAAATTCCATCGTTTCGTCCTCCGAAACGGCAATTTTTATTTTAGGAAACTATTATTTTATAACTTTCATTAGGAATTTCGTTTTTATTGCCGTTTGCGGTGTTTGTTTCTATTTTTCGTTTAGTTTTCAGTTTAGGGCTTTTTAGACTTTTTACTATTTTTGCAAATTTTAGGGTTTTTTATTTGAAGCGATCTATTGAGTGTAATTTAGTTTTTTATTGAAATAAAAAGAACCTTCAAGTGGTTTGTGTGAACATTAGTCCACAACACATTGCTCTGGCTGTAAAGCTGCGCTTCTGTCACTTGTCTGGCGCAATTAAACACTCAGCACTCCTGCCCGTCTGCATTGCTATCCGTCTCGATTGCCGCGTCTCTCATCTGCTTGCCGCCTGTACTGACAGCCGTCACACCTAGCCACTTGTTGCCCGTTTGATCGCCTACCAGCACTTGTGTAACGGCCCGGACCTCTGAGAGGAAACCCCGGCACCGTCGAAGCTACCCAGGACCTTTTAGAGGAAAACCCCTGGGCATTCTCCCCTCCCACAACTCGAACCTGAGCCCCTAGAGACACAAGTACTTAGGCTCATGGAGTTGTGTACCACTGAGCTGTCTTGCCTTTACAACTTGCCACCTACAGACTGCACAACCCGCCTCGTTAGCGGTGGTCCGACCACTCCGAATCGCAAAATGCCTTCGAAATGTCCCGCACTCGCCTCGAGATACGTACCCGACACCCGACTATGGTCTCCTAAATTCCTTGATCAATGGAGGTCGTCACCGCGCTCGTCGTCCTTCGCTCACTGCCTTCGCGACGCACCGCTGCCGGCCAGCTCCGCCGTCCGTGCCTCACCACTGCTGCGCGTCACCGGCGGAGTCGCCGCTGCTCACCAGCGTCACCGCCGCTGTCCGCGACTTCGCCTCGACCACCGCCATTCGCGGCCAGGAGCCCCGTCGCGCTGCAGGTTCGTCACTGCGCCACCTCCCGTGGCCCCGCGTCGCCGCTGCCGGCCGCCGCTGCTAGCCGCGCTGGGGAGCTCCGCCACCTGCTCGGGCCCTCGTGCCTTCATATCATAGTATAGCATTTCAATCATTCATGAATATCCTATCATTTTAATTCTTACAGCTAGTGATTATCTTGTCTCTGAATTCAATGTTATAATGCGATTCATGTGCAAGCTTGAGAGGACGCTTTGTGGGTGAGTTGCTACTCGCCATATTGTTTCTCTCATCCAGGCTTCCTGTAAAGACTCTTCAACTAGAGCAAATGGCAGTAGTCGGATTTGCTGAAGCCTCCGCTCCTTTGATTTCCTCTCTCCGCTGCTGTTGTTTCTAGAATTACTTAGAATGCATGTGATTGGTATTTAGCACTTTAGAGGTTTGTCATCACACTTAGCATGCTTTCTCCATGTTTCCATTATTCATGCGTATTCTATATGTTTTTGGAGGTAAAGATTCTTGACCAGCAACCCACTGTTACAGTTCTGTTTGTTGACTCCACATGCAACTCCGAGCAAATGAATTTGACGATTATATTGAAAGCCACAACCTTTAATCAGAAGAGTTATAAGTACAGCATCATGAAAAATAAGCCAAAACTTTGGATTGCAACCCCTTGGAATCTAGTTGGTAAAACTGTCATTTTGATAAGTTGATTTCAAAGTCGAAGTAGACAAATAGAGTTGACTAACTGTACCTACAGCCTTACATTGAAAAAAAAAAAAAAAGTTCCTACAGCGTACATTTCCTTATTTTAATGAATTCTTAGATTTTTTTTTCTCCTATTTATTAAGTGGGTCATACTTAATTATTTTGGTTTGTTGCTCTTTTTGTGTCTTGTTGGTGTGCATTTATTTTGGGATAAGAGGGTTCCAGTTGTGCAACTCTATTATTGGGGATTGAACTTTCCTGTTGTAGGCATTTTATGCTTTTCTAAACTTTTTGTTGTCTGCTTTCATGTTATTTTCTTCAGGCGATACTCATTTCCTCTACGAACGCATGTGTTTGTGAATCCAGCATGACTTTCTTTCGACATATACCTGATTTTATGTTGGCTTCTGCAGGTAGTTAGTCCACAATGGCCAAGAGTCTAGGCATGAATTATGTTTTCTTAAGTGTAAGTTAAATGTATTTTAATTACTTTCTGATGTATCTTTATCGTATGGTCTCTTATAGATATTCGGGAAAAAAAAATGAAATGAAATGAAATGAAACACCGGCTGTCATTAAATCAAGAAGTTGTGAAGACAAATGCATTACGATTGTTTGCCTTCAAATATATGATTCGGTGTATATTCTCTTAATATCATCTTTATAATTTTTCTCGTGCTAATATCTTGGATATTAGTCATTTCCTAAAAAAAATGACAGCGAAATGGTAGTAATTTCGCGCTTTAAATTCACTGGAATTGTTTCATATTAAAGCTGACAATTAATTTGAATGAACATGAAATCCACACGCGGATGAAACTGCTAATTATCTGCAATTTGGAACTACTTTGCAGATGGAAAATTTAGATCCAGAGCTGCAAAACTAAGGATGCCAATGCAGAACTACAGAAGGTTAAGCCGAAAGCTTCGAACAGTAAGGAAAACCAACCAATGAACTTTTTGTTTTATGTCTGTAAACTTCCACATGTATATGTAGCAAAAACAGTAAATAAAATTGTTAAATTACATCGAAATACCTTGCCGCCTTTTTTTTTCTAAGTTTAACCTGGCTGATACATCTAGTTATGCTTCATGTATATAAATGAGAAGCACTAAAACTAGGTCTATTGTATTATATTAGTTGTGACTCAGATTTTCAGATTTCGAAGGGTATTGTTCTAATTAAACATGTGTATCTTAATTAGTGCAAAAGTAGAGCTTATCGGATTGTTGAGCTTGTCGGCAAACGGATTTGCGTAACGAATATGATCTTGCATGTTGCTTTCATAGGCTAGCTAGGAAATTACTTGGAAAGAATCTTTTGGATGAGTTCTATTATTTCTTCCTGATTTCCTAACTCACCGAATATTTTCTCCTGCACTGCTCTAGAAGTCCTCAACAGTCCCTAAAAAAGCCAAACTACTTTCACAAAGTTAAAATTCTTTCTGTAGTTTTGAATATCACCTCTGTTGTGATTATTTATGAGCTTTAGAACTAGAAAGGTTGAGTTGCCGCAGCGAGACGGCTTCCTAAAGCGAAGCTAATATATCATAAGTTCTCATTGACATAGACTTCTTTTGTGCAATCTGGATATGGAAATTCTTCATTCAATTTTGGTTTCACAGTTTCATTAGATTTAAATTCTGACATTGCAGGTTAACAGTTTGTGATACATTAAGAGTGCATAAACTTTGAAAAAAAAAAAAAAAAAAGAGTGCATGAAGAAAAGAGAGGGAAGTGAAGTTCTATTATTTATTTGAAATTGAAAACATAGCAATGAAAGGATACAATGCAGTGACATGAATTGTAACAAAATTACATCTTGTATGAGTGCATGAAACATTCCCTTAGGTGGTCTGATTATATTGTTCAATCAGTTGCACATTTGCAGGTATAGAGTTTAGGGTTCAGGGTTTAGCGGTCGCCACCATCACCGCCATCACCATCACCACCACCACCGGAGCCAACTCCGCTTCCTATGCCAACTCCTTTGCCAGAACCTACTCCAACTCCTACACCAACTCCAATTCCAATCCCAAAGCCTCCACCAACTCCATGGCCTCCACCGGCACCGCCTCCGCCTCCCCCGCCTAAACCTCCACCTCCACCGGCACCACCGCCTATGCCTGAGCCCCCTCCTACTCCCCGCCCGCGCCAAATCCACCACCATGACCAGAGCCCCCTCCAACACCACCACCGCCTCCGCCTCCGCCTCCAAAACCACCTCCACCTCCAACACCCCCTCCAGCTCCCCCTCCTACACCGACACCTCCGCCGAATCCACCACCGTGACCGGAGCCTCCACCAACTCCACCCCCGCCACCACCCCCTCCTCCGCCGCCTCCCCCTCCTCCACCTGCACCTCCACCAACACCACCTCCTACTCCACCTCCAGCACCAAAGCCTCCACCATGGCCTGATCCTCCTCCAATACCTCCACCTCCGCCGCCACCTCCACCACCACCACCACCTCCTCCTGCTCCTCCTCCTCCTCCTACGCCACCTCCAACTCCACCACCTGCTCCAAATCCTCCCCCATGACCTCCTCCACCTCCAACACCCCCACCACCTCCTCCACCAAACCCTCCCCCTCCTCCAACACCTCCTCCTGCACCCCCTCCTACACCTCCCCCTGCACCAAAGCCTCCACCTTTCCCTCCCCCGCCGCCAACGCCGCCACCTCCACCGCCTCCAAGGCCTCCCCCGCCTCCTACGCCGCCTCCCGCACCCCCTCCTACACCTCCCCCTGCTCCAAAGCCTCCCCCATGACCTCCTCCACCGCCAATGCCGCCACCTCCACCGCCTCCAAGGCCTCCCCCGCCTCCTACGCCACCTCCTGCACCTCCTCCAAGACCACCCCCTCCTCCAACACCTCCTCCTGCACCACCTCCTACACCTCCCCCGCCACCAATGCCGGCGCCTCCACCCCCTCCAAATCCTCCTCCAAGTCCTCCACGTCGACCAAACGGACCTCGGCCGAACCTTCGACCTCCAAACATGGCTGTCTCCACAGCAGCACTGTCATCTCCATGAGCGATTGCACTCAAATGGAGGGCAATGCTGACTAGAAGAAGAAGAAGAAACAGACAATTTGAATGAACACCCATGACTATTATGTCTCTCTTGGTTTCTAATATTGCAGCTAGCATTGGTCGATCCTCACATATATATAAGCACATGCAGTGGCACGTACTGCCATTGGCCATGCAAGTTGGTAATTAACACACTTGCATGCAGTTCATAGCTCCCACTCTCGTGCATTAATGATCCTTTACATTGGCGCGTTGGAGGAGTTGGGGAGATTGTTGGTTGTCTTAAATATGAAACCAGTCAAAGATGCACAAAAAGTCTATCCATGCAGAGTCAGCTTACCGACGATCGATAGGGTTAAGTACAGTTGACAATGTTTTGCTTGTAATACATGCTGAGTTTGAGTTTGATGCAATAATATTGTTACGATTAGAGTCTTGTCTTCCCTCCGAACTTGTTAATTAGAGTTCCAACACGTATATTTTGCTTTTTTTTTTTTTGGTCACGCTATTTGGATGATCATGAGTTCGGGACTCAAAAAAATATTTTATTTTAAAGTCACCAATCTTCAAGCAGTTAATGAAACAAAAACAATCATTTATAAAATTTCTAATTTGATGCCCTTTAAATATTTGTAAAAATTTGAAAAACCTCTCTTATAAATATGAGTCTATAATTTTTTTTTATTATTATTTTTTTTAAGGTCAACGAAAGTTGAACCCATGCACAACCTCGATCCCTAAACCTTGTGATGCCTCAATCTCATCACGGATGTAATATAATAATAATAATAATAATAATAATAATAATAATAATAATAATAATAATAATAATAATAATAATAATAATAATAATTATTATTATTATTATTTTTATTTTTAATATTAATCTGGGTTTGAATATATGTTTAGAACACAAAACCTAACGACTCGTCAACAACAACATTTTATTAAGCTCTACATATGTACATAGTCTAAATTTCAAATTAATTGTGGTAGCTCAATCATATGTAAATAGTTAGATTAAAATAAGGGTAAATTACAATTTAGTCCTTCAATTTTGGTGTAACATGCACTTTAGTCCATGTAGTTTGCAAAAATATGCACTATAGCCCCTTGAACACTATGTTAGTCAAAATCTTCATTCCGTTATTTTTTTTTTGTTGTTATATCCTATTTTTTAATAGTTCATGACATCTTTATTTTGTCAATAATACCTGCGTTATGATAAGTCTATATTCATGCACTATTTAACTTAATATAATTTTGAGCTCTAACTCTCTATTTATAGTGATAACAAAAACTCTATTTAGACTCTTTGAGTCCAGACTTTAATATGTTTTACTAATAATTTAATTTACCTGATTAAATAAAAAGACATAATTACCCTCACTCTAGCACCAATAACACATTTACATCTTCAGATCCACTATATAAATGATATTTATGTCTTTCTTGTTATTTGAGTTCAGACTCAATGAGTCCACCTAGCACTACCCTAGTGATAATCTCTCATTTGTGTCAAGGGTAATGCTATTTGTACTTGTGAGTCCGGACTCAAAACTTTTTTTAATTTCAAATACATCCTCGAGCAATTAATGAAACAACCATAATCACTTGTAAAATTCTTATATCCTTAAATATCTCAAAAATTTTAAAAATCTCCTTATCAATTAGAGTCCAAGTAGACTTATTGTTGTGTTAATTATAGGCTTTTACAAGTTGGAGCGAAGAATACAAGCGAAATCATGAATAATAGACAATGAATGAAAAGCTTCAAGAATTCTATAGGTGGCGTTGTGAGCCGCGTTGTCAACAGGAGAGTTGTAGACCGCGATTTACAACGCGAATCCAACTGTTGTCCCGCGTTGTGAGCGGCGCTGTGAAAATCAGGACAATAACGCAGGCTACAACACGGCACAAAAATTCACACTTTAGTCCATGTAGTTTACAAAGCAAATTTTCTTCAAATCTGGGAGGATTGAGGCCATCTAGTATAAATAGGAACGCCAATTTTACTGATTTGAACCTTTTGTTGAGAGAAGAACTTGGAGAAACTTTGGCAATTGTTCAATTTTAAAGAGTTTTTTTTTTTTTTTTGAACAATTTAAAGAATCTTTTTTTTTCAATTTAAAGAGTCTAGGATGCACAACATGTGTGTTACGCATCAAAAAACTGTGTGTGTGCATATATCTCGAGATGCATATACACGACGACCTAAAACCGATGTGACTTCAAGTTAGATTGGTGATGCCGTGAATCACTTCCTTTCCACCAAAACGTGAAGATAGAATTAGAATTCAGTTGAGATGTGGTGCACACACAAAGTAGTAAATTGAAGCTCGTCTCATGTGTAAAGAGGGTTGAGCGAGTGACTAGCTTATGTGGGCCAGATTATTTGGACTTGATCAATCCGCCATTAATCATATATGTGGAGGTCAATGGGGTAAATCAAAATTTGGAGGCAGGAATGTATATGTAGGGTTAAATGGGGTACCCAATTAAACCCGATCCGGTTGCCATAACGGTAAAGGCGAAGACAGGGTTGAGTGAGTTAAACGCACGATCTCAATTTCGATTCTCCGGTGTGATAAGATTGCTCGCGCCACTAAGGTACGCTCACACCAATTGCATGCACCATGGCAGTTGTCACGGGGCTATTAAGTGAGGGGTTTACCTAAGGAAAATTTTTTCGCTTAACCCAACTCGTGGTGCCTAAGAACCACCTTAGTTCAACACACCAACAAAAACGTGATTGAACAACAACAATGCCACAAAGGAAGTTTATTACTTAGTTTAATGAGATTACAAATTTAGCATCCCATACATGCTCTCCTAAGCTTACATGCCTTGGCTTTAAAGCAAAACAACCAAGTTAGTTACATAACTACCGAGGACACATGTCCTATGTACATTACACGAGACTAAGTAAACCACCACACCAATGTAGCGCTGAAAACAGCCACCTAACTGCATCCTTCCTTTGCTGCCACTTGGTTCCATAACCGTTTTTGGTCAATAGGCACATGCTCAAAATGCCTGGAAGTTGCTGGGACGTGCCTTGGTCATGCTGAGAGCCATGACCAAGGTAGTTACATAACCGCCTGTAACTGCATTTGCCTTGGTCGGTCCAAGCCTATAGTTCGTGTGACGGCCCCAAATTCCAAGGCAAACCGGGCACCGCCACGTCGCCAGACACGTCACCAAGCATGCCACGTCACCGCACACTTAACTTTGACTGTCTGCGACCTACACCTTTATACATACCTTATTTGCCTTAACTTAATATTTATGAAGATTTTTTATGGATATTCTCATCAAATCGACTAAGTTAAGTTATTCACAACTTATTAAGTTATTAAATATCAAGCGGAAGCCTTAAAAAAAAAACATGCAAACGCCGTATGAAGGAAAAGTTTGCATTTGTATAATTAACCCTATAGTGTGGAATCCCGGTAATAGATACCATGTATATCAAAAGCGACAAAAGTACAACGGTGAGCATATACATGTATCGGGTATACAAGTCATCCCAAAATGTCATAAAGTAGTTAATAGATACATACAACTACCTATGCAAAAAGTGGCGGCCTCTCCCTACTTAGACGTAGTCGCCTAAAACTCCTTTGTCGCGGCTCGTCGCAGGATCTGCGATTTGTCACCAAAAACAATGACAAATCCCAGAGATAAGTAAATCCCGAGAGAAATTCAGTTAGTATTCACAAGAATTCCAAGAAAACGGCTACAATTCATGCATATAAAGTAAATGAACCGAAATATAAAGCATGAATATAAGTCGTGAGATAATCAACAATACGGAACGCAAGTGTGGTGTATAGCTGTCGAACATGGGACAAAAACTAAACCGAGAAGGCCCTGAAGGTGAAGAAATCAACACCCCCTCTTCACGGCCGAAGAGGAAACATGTTGATCGGAAGTTAGACTTCCGCCCAACGCCTCAAATGAGAGGAATCTGTTGAACGGTAGACCCCGTCCAACACATCTCTTGAGATCACCGTCCCGTCGACCATACACAAACACACGCGGGAATAGAGTAACAATGCAAACTGAACTAGCGAAAAGTAATGCGAAATAAATAATTTACAAGGAAAATAAGTAAATTCTAAACTAACTTTCTCGTGGGTTTACTTACCTCGAACGCTTTTGAACCTCCCGCACACGCCTCGAGATACGCGCTTGATACCCGACTACAGTCTCTTAAATTCCTGGTATCCAATTATACCACTTTTGTTATTTTAAAGTCACATTAAAAGAATTTATAATGTGTGACTAAAAATCTGAGCTTTTATTTCCAAAAAGTTTAATTTCGGCACATTTTGGAGTTGTGCCGGGGTGCCGATGCCCCAAAAGTCCTCAAAACTACTTTTTTATATTTTTTCCACTTTCTTATATTTTTCTTAATTTTTCTGGAATTTTTTCCATGATTTTTCCCAATTTTTCCTCTCTTTTTCCCATTTTTTCTGTTTTTACTGTAGCACTGGGTCGGGTCGACCCAAACGGGTCGGACCCGACCCGTCCCGGTCCGGGTTTGGGTTGGGTCGGGCCGACCCCTGGACCAGAATGGTCCAGGCTCGGCCCATGGGCCGAGCCTGGCCCATTCTGGGCCCGGCCCGCGGGAGAGACGCACACGCGCGCGCATGCGCTCGTGTGCGTCTTCCCCAACTGATCGAACACACAGTGTTCGATCAGTTGGATTTTTTTTTTTTTTTTTTTTTTTTTTTTGTTTAAACAACAATCCAAACATCAATACCACACAATCGATTCAAAGAACTCCAAATCGAAGAGAGAATGAGCGAAACTCACTTGATTAATGGGGTCGAACTCGCCACCGCTGTCCCGCCGAGCTCGCCACTGCTGTCCCGCCGAGCTCGCCGTCGCTGCCCCGCCAAGCTCCTCGCCGGAGCTTCCTCTCTGGCAGTCACTCACCCTCTCTGTTCTCCCTTCCTTCTCTTTCTCTCTTCTCTTCCTTCTCTTTCTCCATCTCTTCCTCTCTGTCCGTTTTTAAACAAAACACATTTTTTTTTTTTTTTTTTTTTTATTCTTTTTGTTATTTGGTGAGAAAGGACCAAAAAGCAATGATGATGAATAGTTGATGTGACTTTTGATGTGATGTGTGATGTGATGTGACAGTTAAATCCCATACTGGCCCGTACACCCGCGTTACGCGCATACTGCGACGTCGCACACTCTCGTCACTACACGCGCACAACGCGACTAAGCGAAATTCTTAATTAACGCGGCGCGAACTAATAACAATAGTAAGATAATTAAATATTCGCCACACAAAAGTAACGTATTTCCCGATTAGGCTTGTCATAGACTTTTCCCATGACGTCCACGTAGGTCTGAGCTTATGATATTAATTTGTAATTAGCCGCTTAATCGGGATTAATTAAAGCGGGCTGTTACAGTTCGCCTTGCTCGAGGGACAGGGTTTGATTGGTGGTGCCTAGCTGTGCGCCTAGGCACCATGGGTGCTAGTCAGGGCTCGGTCTGATCTGAGTCCCATCGGCTCGGGGTGGCCAGCACCATGGTCCGTCCATGGGTCTTGCCTTGGCATCCCTGCCCAAGGCATACTCTAAGGTTTTCCTTGCTCCCTTGCCCATGCCACCCCTAGGAGAGTCACCCCTTCTTATAGTAGATGTTAAGCTGTTCCCCGAACTCCAAAGGAAACATCAAGAAATGCGACCAATCGTACTTTGACTTGGTCAACGCCCAAGTCAAGCTTTGTCAACCCTTGCCAAGGATGCCTTGCCCGTGCCAAGGTGCGACCTTGTTCGTGCCAAGGAACCCGCCCGTGCTCATGCCAAGGATCACAACTTTCCTCGTGCCAAGGCCCGTGCCAAGGAGCCACTGTGCTCCCGCCAAGGAACGTGCCAAGGCCCGTGCCAAGGTGCCACCGTGCTCCCGCCAAAGAATGCGCCAAGGAACGTACGTGCCAAGGCCCGACCATGCTTGTGCCAAGGCCCCACTGTGCTTGTGCCAAGACTCGTGCCAAGGCGCACTATGCTCTCGCCAAGGAATGCGCCAAAGAACGTGTCGAGGCCCAACCGTGCTAGTGCCAAGGCGCCACTGTGCTCCCCGCCTAGGCGCGCGCCAAGGCGCGACCTTGTCTACGCCCATACACGCTGCCTTGTCCATGCCGAATACGATTTACCCATGCGCATGTGCGAGCCTCCGCGCGCTATACCGTGAACCATCCGGGAGCACCATCCAACAACTAACTCCCATGAAACCTTCCGAGTCTACCAAAACCTGGATATTGTTAGGTTTTCCCGCTGCTTAGCCAGCTATTGGGTCACACTATTGAGGAGCTAACAGTAGTAGTCAAGCTCGCCTAGGCACCCGCAGATATAAAAAAAAAAAAGGTAACAAAAAGTTTGGGAGGAAGGGGGCTAAAATTTTTTTCTTTGAAACATGGAGGCCAGAATAATGTATATATGTAAGGGGTTACATGAGGTAACAAAAAGTTGGGGGTGTGAATAACTCTCGTTTAAAAAAAAATGTAATGTCAATTAATTTAGCAAGATGTGGTGGGTTTTTCTTTTTTTGATATATGTGGGTGTGGCTAGGCAAGCCTGACTATTCACATGAGGTCCTGATGCAATCGATCTTATCGTGCCACTATCTCAAACATAACTTTAAAACTTTGTGTATAGAATTGACAACCTAAAGAATTGTAAAATTATAGTAATTGTTAAATAGTTCAATTAGGACATATTCTAATTGTCTATTAACTTTTTGAAATCGCTAATTAGATTCTAATTAATAGATCGTGTAAGCTTGTCTAACAATGTAATAATTAAATAGCACGGCTAAAGGCACCCCAAAATGTTAGGGTGCCTTACGTAAAATGCATTTAAATTGGAGTGCCTCATAAAAGATTGAGGTGCCTATAGTGCCACTCTAATTAAATAGTTCTTTTTTGACTTTAATAATCGAACCGACACCCTTCCCAAACCTTTTCTTTTGGCAAATGATCCTTGTCTATTTCATAATTAAACACCAAAAAAAAAGTGATGTAATAATATGCAATGTATATATCAATACATGGTTAAAGAAAAAAACTAATATAAGCTATGATTTTTTTTGGTAGAATAATATATATTATGACTAATAATTGTATCATATTGTAATTGTGATTTTTAAGACATATATTGGCTTCAAAAAAAAGTAAAAGATATATATTAATCGGCATGATAATCACAAATTGCTATAAACAATCTTGATATGCTAAAAAAAGAAACGAAAAAAAAACTTTACGAAAGAAATGAAAAAATTAGAATGTGCCCGAAAATAATGAAAAAATAGGAGTATCAAATCACAAAAAAATGGAGAGTTTAATTTCTAAGGAAAATATGCGAGTTATTTTTTAAATAGATGACTTCATTAATTAAAAATAATCCGAAAATAGCCAAAAAATATATATAAAAATAGCAATTATGCCACATGTCATCACCGTAGAAATCTTCACAGAAAATCTTTCTTTCTTTATATATATATATATATATATTTATTTGACCGATTAGGTGACTTGAAAATTGACTTAGGATGCACAATTCTTTGAAAATACTAGTTTAAAGTAAAAGGGAAAAAAATCTGTGTGGACTCTTTGAGTCCGGACTCAAAATTTTTTTTATTAATAATTTAAGATATCTATCTAAGTAAAAGACCTAATTACCTTCTACCCCCAAGCCCCAACAATAAATTTGAATTAAGGGTCTTTATGTCTTTTTGGTTGTTTGAATCTGGATTTTTTGAGTCCATCTAACACTACCCAAATGCAAATTAATTCATCTCAAGCTTTATTATAACGTGCACTTTAATGTTTCTGAAATATGGTTCATGCATGTAATTTACTTCTGGATAGTCAAAAGCAGTTATTGTCAAACTAAAATATTATTATTATATTACTTTTTGATGATGTGGCACATTTATTTTACCAACAATATTTTTAAGTTTTTTCAAATTTGATTTCTCTTTCCTAACCACCAATATGTTTAAAAGATCATCAACTTTAGTCCCTTGACTATAGGTAGATAAGTATATTGAATTATTTGTTTAATAATTATTCATATATTTCAAATTAATTAAAATAATATTTTGCAAGAAATAAATAATTATAAAAATGTAACTATGTTTATTATTTAATAATGAAAAATATATGATAATCTATATTTTGTAAAAGAGATTTTTTTTTGTCAAATTGTAAAAGAGATTGGGTATTTAACAATCAAATTAGTAAAGTCATGTTAATTTTCACATTAAAATAAAAAATATGCAAAAAGATGTGTATGTTTAATTATTTATACCTAAAAAAAATATTAGTTAAATTCTTGCCTTGTGTTTTCAATTTATACATTTCAATAATTTATAAAAATAAATACACGAAATATTATTGAAGGATATAAAAATAGTAAATCAAGAATAAAATCAAATGCTAATGAATAAGAATATATATATATACACACACAAAAAAGCTTATCAAAAAAATCATTTTCAAAAAAGTGTATAATTAAAAGTCATAATTTAAAAGTATTAATTGGGTCTCCATTATTTATGTATTTGTCTCTATTGTAGCAATAAATTAGTGTTTTTCACGTACACTAACTTAACTATGGCTTAGGTCTCGTTTGGTTTATTTTTGTTAATTTACAGTGTTAATTCGGAGTTATCTCCTTGGAGTTAATATTTTCATGTTTGGTTCGATTTTAAACTTACCTTAACTTTTAAACTTACCTTGAAGTTTAAAATTTTTAAACAATAAAAATTTGAATTGACATAAATAGTCTTCAAGCAATAGATAGAAGGGTAATAAAAAGGTCACTAATGAGGGAGGAATTGTGTCCATAACTCATGAGAGATAACTCCCTAAGAGGTTGATGGGGAGATATATTTCACTTTAAGTTGTAAATTAGGAGATAACTTACATTTAAGTTGGACAACCAAACAAGATTATTTCCAACTCCCCTTAATTATCTCCTTAGAGATATCTTCACCTCATACTAAAAAAGGCCTTAGAAAAAAGTTGATAAGAGGAACCACGAGAGTGCATATTTTTTAACTTTGGGACTAACATGCATTATATTATAGTAAACCTAGGTACCAATTTGTGTATTTTACCCAAAGTAGTGACCCAAAGGAGGTTCTGATTTAGGTTGGTGAGCTGGGCTGGCCCCGTCAAGCTAGCTCTCCATATTATTATTATTATTATTATTATTATTATTATTATTATTAACTAAATTGTCTTATGTTATTCAGCTTCTACTTGTGCACATACTTTTATTAATATTAATTTGTCTACGTAATTGTCATGGGGCCATATCAAAGAAAAAAAAAAGATAAAAGAAAACGCAGACGCATGACATAATAAACCGACATTTGACCTTGTCCATCATAATTAAACTAACCTCCTACTTGACTCAACTAACGAATACAAATTTAACTAACATCAATCCTACATAAATTCAAACAATTAACTTACTGTTTAGACACAAACTAAAATAATAATTTTTAATTAAATTAAGACATGGAGTTAAATCTTTTCACACTCCAAGTTTTTGAACTGGTTGGTCACTATACTGACTCTGACTCTGATGTGCTATTGATTTTCTTGTGAACCCTACAAGTATGGTTACTATCAAGATTAGATCAGGTGGGGTTGGCTTCAAGATTCAAACGCGTCCATTAACTTGAGCTTATCATGTGATCCTTTTCAAGTTCTGATCTTTATTGTATATATTGGGTGTTTTTATTTGGGGATTTGTTGAATTGGATCGCTTGATGATTTTGTTCGTGAATTCTCAATCATTTCGGTAATGAAATGATAGGGTGTTGGTGTTTCATTTACTTTCCATTTGATTTCGGCTAAGTTTGGTAATATTTTCATAACTATCTCAATTACTATTTTTTTTTTTTTTAGTTTTATTTAGTGTCTAGCACCAGCAACATCTATTAATCCACTTCTAAATAGTATTCTTGGGCCCCATTTGAGGGGTGACCCTCTCAATTCAATTTTTGTCATTTGCAAGACTCGAACTTGAGACTTAGCTCAAAGGAATGAGTCATTTACTGTCGAACAAAAAATTATTGGTCAAATATAATTCTTTAATTAATATATTTATAAATGTATTATAATATTAAATAATATTACTTGCATGAGTATACATGTATATATTTTTTAAAAATTATTAACAAATCATATTGAACAGAACCCTCAGCAAATTATCATAATTTGAGAATGTTTGGTTGTCCCGCGTATGCTCATGTGAATGAAGGTAAACTTGAACCAAGATCAATGAAGTGCATCTTCATGGGTTACGGGCATGGAGTGAAAGGGTACAGGTTATGATGTTCAAACATAAAAAAAGATTTTGATAAGTAGGGATGTTATTTTCCATGCATGAGGCGGCATATTTAAGTCTTAAAAGTATGCAGAGTGCCCCAAAGAAAGGTCGGAGAATCGAAGAACAGGTGGAGATCGAAGCTGATGATAGGAGAAACATGAAAAAGAATGTTTCTGAGCAGCTGAGTGATGGTGGAGCGCAAGACACAAGTCAGATACTAGAGACACCTGTTGATGATCAGTTATATAGTATTGCGCGTCAGGGATCAACCGATGTGGGAGATAAAGCCTCCGGATAGATACGGTCATGCAGATCTTGTGGCATTAGCACTCCGTGTGACAGATGAGGATCAGTGTGAAGTTCTAGTGAGCAAGTTCGGGGATTGCCTGGATTTGGGTGGAGTTCGGAGACACTAAAGGCCCTCAGGGTTGCAGAGTGGGATTTTGATGAAGGTTAGAAAATTCAAGTCAAGGTGAAGATTTGTTGATATTTGGTTTGAAGTCCTAGTACAACATGGTTTTAGTCTCCTAGTACAACTCTAATAGGTTTTCAGTTTCCTAGTACCAACTCTGATAGGATTTGGTATCCTAGTACAACACCGATACCTTAGTGTATATATAAGTAGGATAGACCAATAAATTGGTAATGTCTTTAATGTCTTGATTAGTTGTGAGAGAGTTGGAGGCTTGGCGTTGGTGTAATCTTCCGGATTAATAAAATCTTTATGTTCTCTGCCATGGAAGTAGGCATATCGCCGATCGAACTACGTAATTCTCTGCATCGATTGTGTGCGTGTGTTGTTTGTTCGCTTCATTAATTTGCTCTAACACGATCCTATCTGAATCGCAATTCCGATAATTAAATGAGTTTTTTTTTTATGTGAATTAATCAGTGTGGTTTGCACACGCCAGAGGGCATATATATATATATATATATGCAGCACCTACAAGCCCTCCTCGCGCCCTCCCCATTCCCCCCATCAAATTAAACTCCAAGCACAGAGTAAGAACTAAGAACTAAGAACCATCCAATCCATCCAATCTTGCGCACACATATCGAAATGTTGGTTAAATTAAGAAAGAGACCCCAAAAAATTGGTGAAGCCCGGTTACCTTAATTAAGCCCGAACAGAGCCAAGAAACATATTCATCCCAAAAAGTGACTCCACTGCATGTCTTCCTAAGCAGGAAGTGCAACAAAATCAGAAACCAATTGGTTTAATGTAATGCACAAGTAACTCATTTTGGACACCAACTCAGTCGGATATCATGCAATTTATCTCAAGATTCGCACGCTTATTCATCTCGGTGTGTATTACACGACATCTAATTGGATCGGTATTCAAAATAGGTTACTCTAGTAGTTCCCATGTCCAAATGCCCCATCCATCGTTGGCTTAAGTTTTGTAAGTTTGTCAAGTCCAAGTTTTTTGAAGAAACATGCATGAATGTGTGGGCTTATCTTATGATTTGTGACTCTCTAAAATACAAATCTACTTGGACCTTAGATCTCATGAGCAGCAGGGAAACCAAACTTTTAAGGGATGGGGACCATGGGATGGCCAACTTTTACATGCATGTGTTTTCAAAATAGGAAATAGATATATACATATACTTATATATACGGTATAAAATAATCAATGGACAGTTTTATATAATTAACGTAAAAATTAATTATTTTTGAAGTTTTTTCTCAATTTTTTTTGTTAGGCAAATCGATTTTTTCCACTTTTAATTTGTTGACCTCTCCCTCTAGGTTTTCTCTAAATTATATCATTTTCTTGGCAATCTTATTAGTCTTTTGCAACTAAATTTATCTTGGAAAATACTAGCTAGAATGATCTTTTTTGGGGCAACCAGGATGGGCACCCGATTATGATGTCCATTTCCGATGTTCCACAACGATTCACCCTAACATCTCGATCCCATTAATCTTTTTTTCTATGTTTTGGCAATAAGACATATATATGTATATTACATATAGAAAACATTGGAGTTGATGACATGACGGAAATTAAGTTTAAATTTATTAATTAGTGATTTAGAAAAGAAGAAAAAGATTAATTAAAGATTTTAAAAAAATTATTAATTAATAAATAGAGAACATTTTAAGTGTGCTCGTCTAAAAGGCTCAAAAATGTCACATGACACAACTGAGATGTTGGCATATATATATTCGTGGGTGTCCGAGCGAGCGTGAATATTTCCACGAGGCCGTAGTACAATCAGCCTGAGCGTATTCCACTGGCCCGAACAATTTTTCGCATCGGAGAATCGAAACCGATCAGATCGATCGTGCGCTTAACTCACGCAACCTCACATTCGCCCTTACCGATGTGGCAATCAAATGGATTCTATAATTCTTATACATAATGCGTTGACATAATATATTAACGAACTCCTAATGAATTAAGTGTTGTAACTAATGCTCTTCTGAGGAACTTATTTGTATAAGTGATGTGCTTACTACAATTCATGCATGCACATACATAGTGCCTTAATTAGTACGTACGTAGAAATCACACTTCTTGCTTGGATTGCTAAAATTCATGCATGCACGCGCATGCACAGGCACATATATATAGGGACCTTAAGGACGTCCACCTCCAAAACCTCCACCAGCTCCGCCGCCAAATCCACCGCCGGCTCCACCACCGAGCCCTCCACCTCCGCCTAGTCCTCCTCCTCCTCCGACCCCTCCTCCGGCTCCGCCACCGAAACCACCTCCAGCCCTCCTCCAGCTCCACCTCCGACTCCACCACCTCCTCCAGCTCCACCGCCGAAACCACCTCCAGCACCTCCTCCAGCTCCACCTCCGACTCCACCACCTCCTCCAGCTCCACCACCGAAACCACCTCCAGCACCTCCTCCTGCTCCACCACCGAAACCACCTCCAGCACCTCCTCCAGCTCCACCTCCTACACCACCGCCACCACCTGCTCCACCTCCCGCACCACCACCGCCACCTATTCCACCTCCCACACCACCACCACCACCTACTCCACCTCCCCCACCAAAGCCGCCGCCACCTCCTACGCCACCGCCGCCGCCAATCCCACCACCTCCTCCTACGCCGCCTCCACCACCAAGCCCTCCGCCACCTCCTAAGCCACCGCCTCCACCAAGTCCCCCGCCTCGTCGGAACGTCTTCTCCTCCCCAAACTCATCATCCTTGTCACTGACACTACTCAGTAGGTTTCTAGCACTAATGTTGCACACAAGTGCACCAACTAGGAGCACAAGAAGCAGTAACTTAGTAGTAGTAGTAGTAGTAGTAGTAGTCATACTAGCTCTTTTGAGTATGATAAGAAAATTAAGCTAGCTTGTGTTTGATGAGAAACTAGAGCATAGATGAAGGAATTTATATATAGGTGTTGAGAGAGTACAACAATATTTAATTAAACGGTTGAGAATTCGAACGCCATAATTATACATGCAAGAAAATACTTACTTACCACTTTGGATAGTGAATAGATCCAACCGTCTATGTTGAAATATGAGGCATGTACATATTACACCCTAATAATTGACACCCCAAGTATTGACACCCTTGTGAGGTGGGGTGCCCGTGTCCGAGTACGTTTAGATATATACACCACTCGTCTTATATAACAAATTCATTTTTATGTGGAGCACAAGCATCAAGGGTGTCATATATGGTCCATATGTACATGGTTACATGTTGAAGGGTCACCTCTGTGTTGCCATGTTTAGACTTTTTGTGTACTTCATGATCGATCTCTAGCAAGAGTACTAGAAGTTTGAAGTGGTCTTGAACGGGCTTAATTAATTCGATTGTTTCTTTAGGCCGATTGGACAGTAATTAATGTTGAGGCCGCGTCTCATCACTTGTTTATGGAAATCGAGGTTCCCTGCTAGATGTGTAATGATGCATGCCTTCGCTTGTTGGACTCACCGTAGATCTCTCTACTATCAATATTGTCTCCACCATTTAAGTACTTATTTATTAAGTCACACGTTTAATTGATGTAGGACTATAATTCGTCTACACATCCCAACACTTATACATCATAAAAATTACAATTTACAATAGCCTAAAATTAAAAACAATAAATATACTCTTGGACTCATGAGTCCGGACTTATATGAAGATTTTTAAAATTTTTGTAAATATTTAAGGGGTATAATAGGAATTTTACAAGTGATTATGGTTGTTTCATTAATTGCTTGAGGATGTACTTGGAATTAAAAAAAGTTTTGAGTCCGGACTCATGAGTCCAAATAACACTACCCAATTAAAAACTTGATTAGTTATTGTGAATCGTGATAGTATTTTATGATAATTGAACCCTACCTATATTTCATAAAGGAAATTGTTAATTAATTTTATTTATACACATATACGTACGTACAATACGCATTTAATTACATCTTAATATATGCATGAAACAACTATTATAAAGGTGCAATTCGATTATCTATATGAGTGAATGCACGATAAGGATATTTTTGTTTGAATAAAACTGCAATTTCCCCTAACAATCAGGTTTCCTTGTTCCAAATTAACGTGAGTGCAATTTATCATTGTAGAGTAGTTGTGATGTAGATTTAGCATTTTTACCAAGAAGAACAAGGTTTGAGTCTTGTAGAATGCATAATAAATGCTAGACCATTATTTGATATTTAATTTAAGTTCATCATGGATTTAGCTTGGTACATTCGTAAAATAATTCAGATCCACTATGAATTGTGAGAGTTATGCTTGCGAGTCCTGGGTTGACTAGGCTCGCCTTGCATGGTTTTATATGTGAGTTCGCATCCACTTAATTAGATCTATAGGTCTATATATATCATGATCGATTAGATATGTTCAATAATAATAAGTAAGATTGAAATTGCTCTCGCGAGCTAGTAATTAATAGAAAAGTGCCTCTAAAGAGGATGGGGATCAAATTGATGGGTGAACTTGTATTGAAAAAAATGTACAATTCCACTTTTAGGGGGGAAGTACTACAAAATCACAAACCAAGGCACCGCACTCATTTAAGCTCCATGTCCAAATTAATGCCCCCTTATTGACTTGATTTACTTTTCTAAGTTGGTAAGCACAGTTCAAGTTTTTTAAAGAGTTCATTATTTGTTAATTAATGTGGGCTTATACATTTGTGTACATAATTTTTGGCCTTATAAAATAAAATCTTGTTCTCATAAAGAAAATGTGGGCTTTTATATATATATATGTGTGTGTTATGAGCTTTACCAAAATGTCAAAGCATAAGTTGCTGTTTCCAACCCACTTGCTTTGACTTAGTTGTAATTGCTTGACTTGAACTTTTATCACATCTACATGGTCTAGCTATCTCTCTCTAGTCTGTACTCATAAATATTCTTGGGCTATTTCATATTATTCATCAAAACTCTTAAATTATATGTTTTTTTTATGAGAAAAAAATAATTTTTATACCCACCAAAGTTTAAACTCATGATCTCTTATTTTCAAATCACATACTCTTGAATTGTATATTAAGCCATGCACATATATTCTTTAAAGTTGAGGGTTATTTTGAGAAAAAACATAATGTTTGGGACTATTCTAACTATTTACCCTTTTATTAATGTAGAAATATTTTTCTCAACGCGTTGACCTTTAATTAGGTATGGTTAATGTTTCGTTTGGTCTTTCATTAATTTCTATCAAACATCATTAAGGACCATTAGACTATGTATATGCAGCTATATATGTTGGCCTACAGTATAGTACTCCTTCCGTCCCAATTGTTGCAATTGTAATAGTTTCTTACAGTGAATGTTAAATTACCCTATCGATATCATAAAATTAAGTTTGGAATATTCAAAATATTGTTCATACTCATTGTAAAGAGAATCGGGCGCATGGCGGACTAACTTGCCTCTTATATATATGCAGCCAACACTCGGTTGGAACCCATATACTTGATCATGATCCATCGACTTTGTCAATGATCTTAACAGAGATGTAACTGGAGTCTCCTTAATTTTTCAGAATGCATGTAACTAGACCATATCGTCTCTTCCTAATATAAAAAAAATTGCCCTCTCAAAAATGATGGGATAGGATTCTCATAGAGAAAAACATTAATTCGATCTGTTAGGTTATTAATGAGTATATATAATGGATGTGAATGTAATTAATTTGGAGGGGACCCTCTACGTTGTTTAAAAATTGACCAAAAATCTGAAATTACTTTATTCTAGTCTTCTAGAGATCATACTATTCTTCCAATGATAATTTCACATTTACTTTGATATCAAAGCCAGTCACATATATATGGGAAACATGTGGATGAAATCAAAGGAGATAGATATATAATTAATTAATAATTATAAGCACCACACTAATTAAGCTGTTAATTATTATTGAAAAAAAAAAACTTTTGATAAGAAAGGAAGAACTTTGTCGAACCTTTGACCTCTTACTGATCTCAAACCCCATACGTAGCAAATCATTGGATCACCCAATTAGTTATTAAATAGACCTAATCACTGGGCTGGTATCCGCCCGGCCTGACCTAGGCCCGATCAACATGAGCCGAGCTTGAGCCGAGAAATCTCAATAGGGCCCGACCCAAGCCCGTGAAGGCTCGTTATTTTGTAGGCCGAGCTTAGGTTTGCACTTATCAACCCAAGCCCGGCCCGGCCCGGCCCACTCGTATACACTTGTGTCCAAAATATAGAAATTTGTATATATATATATATATATATATCTTTAAAAAATGAGAAAGTAAGGATTTGAACCTTGGTTGCCCAAATACTACACTAAAGTCTTAATCAATGTGCTAATCCTTTGTTCTTGTCATTTAACTGCATATGTGTATATTTATTATAATATCTTATGGTTCACTAATCAATTTTCAAAACATTTTTTTGTTAATATTTTGAAAATTAATAAATTATAATTTATACATTATCAATCAATCTTATATTTGATTTATTAAAACAACTAATGAAAGTGTATTTTTACATGTTGCATTTGTCCTTTTTTTTTTTTTTTTTTTTCCGGTTCTATACTTATAGTTTTAATAGTTATTTTTGTTGTTATGGTAAGTTTGAAGTTTTGACATGAGAAATTTGCCGTTATATGTTGTTATTTTAAGTTGTAGAAGTTGGGTTCTTAAATGATTGTTTTCAATTTTGATTCGCTTTGATTTCTTAGTGCGCTATTGCTAAAAAAGTTATGGTTCATTTTTTTTAAAGACTCAACCCAAGCCCGGCCCGTGACAGGCTTGGGCCTGCAATACTTAGAAGCGGGCTTGGGCTAACTTAGACATGGCTTTCTAAAAAAGCTTGCCTAAGTCCGACCCGAGCCCGCGCAAGCCTGCCCGATGATCAGGTCTAGTTATTATTATTGAAAATTAAAACACTTAGATAACATACTTATTGCATTAGCCAACGCAATTTTTTGTTATTAGCACATTATAATGTGCATATGCATGATCTAATTAAGGAATTCCACCTCCAAAGCCTCCGACAGCTCCTCATCCAAAACCACCACCAAGTCTTCCTCCGCCACCGCCGCCTCCAAGTCCCGAGCCACCTCCAAACCCGGCATCACAGCCAAAACTAGAGCCACCAACAAGTCCACCTCCAAGATGAGGCACATAAAAGGTAACAAATTAATTCGACCAATTGATCGATACATTGATCATGAAAAAGACAGTTGAGTAGGTTGAAAAATAAAAATCAATAAATGAAGTAGTGTTTGAATTAAGGACTGTAATGGCCCATTTTTCAAATGGACCGTCACGGGGGCCAATATGGACCCACAACTTGGCTTACCATAGCGCAGCTGTGTCCCACATATCATCTCATCCATCATTGTATCATTATTAACATCAATAAACAACAATTTACTGATTAAATTGTTAATGAACTCAAATCATCTGCCTATATATAATATCATGTTAATCCCAAATAAACCACAGCGGAAGTCTTTTATCATGACAATTAAAATATGAAACATTATAGTCATACATCTGACTCTGATACATAGTGTGGAAAACCCATACGACCATATATGTCAGATATAAACCTCAAAGATCTCAAAATATCAATGTATAGAGTCTCGAAACATCTCACAATCCCAAATCCTCATAAATAAAACAAAATATGTATAATACAAACGTACAAGCTTCGCTCAATATCTCTAAATCACAGGTATTCCGATAACTTGCTCTTGCCCTTGCCCCGGCTCATATTAGGATCTGCACTCAAGCCATCATAAAATGCAGATGGCAAGTCCAGAGTGAGTATTCCCAAGAAAATTAAATGAGTAATATTGAAAGTAAATACTGAAATTTAAACAAAACTATTAAATAAACATGCGGAAATAAATACAGGCAACTGTGCTCATCGCATGGATAAGTAATAGTACAACCTCAAAATGTGTTCCTAGAGCCTAGGGTCAGACTAGCGTCATACTTCGGACTCCCCACAGACTGCTGTCGGCGAGTAGCACTCTAGCAAGGCTAGTATCTGGATCCGTTAGGTGGTCAACGTGGAACCTACGACACACCCACACGTACCCGACGCTACTCTCGGGTCGATCACCGAGATCCCCGACGTACGTGTTATGGCCTAGTGGACATACACACGAAATGGCACAGAGGGAGAGACTCAACGTCCGTCCATTTAAACCAAACCAAGACTATAGTATTTGAAAGACAAAATATGAATTCAAAAGCAAAAGAAATACTGCTCAAGTAATTTCAGTTGGGAAACTATACACCTCAAACCGCACTCCATGTCCGGCTACCTAACCACCGGTCCAGCTTTGTCGAATCCCCGATATCCAAATTATGCCCGAATGAACCTATTTTCATTTATAAGTGATTTTTAGTCAATTTAATGTATTTTATGTTACTTAGCAAAAATAATGTAAAACTCGCAAGATCTAGCGCGCTAGGTTTAGGGATTAACGCGCTAGATTTATGGGCAACTAATTGTTCTTTCGTTGGGAAGAGCATTAGTGCGCTAATCGCATTCTGGACAACTGCTTTGCTGAAATTTTTGGGTTCTCAACAACACCACCAACCACAACAACTACCACAACGCCAATTACTAATCTTCATGCACTTAAAAACCATCAAAATAACTACTAATCAAACACTAAACAATCCATATAGGATTCACACCAACACCTCAAAACTTGTATCAAAAGATGAAGAAAGTAAAAATTTGAGGTAATTGTGAATCTCACCTTGCTTTGATGATTAAACCACTCCAAGCTCCTCAATTCACTAAGTTTGGATCTCCCAACCATTGTTTCTTGATCTTCAATTTTTGGAGATGTGATAAAGAGAGAGAAAAAGTGGTAGAAAATGAAAGTCAATTTGACTTTTTATAGTCCAATGTGATCTCTCCTCACTTGTGCATCACAATGCAATCCAATGGGCACCATTTGCTCAATTATTCAACCTCTAATGACTCCAGTTGTGACACCAATGACACACTTGCCCTTGTCTTTAACCCAAAAATGGGAGTTTCGAGTGTTCTGATGCTCGATTTCGCGTCCCGAACCGCGACATAAGCGTACTACCTTGACCCTAACCACCAATTAAATATACATTACATTTTAATATTTAACTCATTTTATTCATTTATTGTGTGTATTATTTCCCCCGACCTATTATTTAGTCTTTTAGATTACCCTTTACTCGCGTCGACACTCATATTGAGACAAATACTTACCACACAATCTTACACGTCAAATGGAATATAATTACACACACATAGTACGATGTCATTTGAACAAAAATATACGACCTGCTATACGGCATATACGGCCTTAACTCCTCTAACTGAGTCCTCGACTCCTCGTGCTCTGATGCTGACATCATATACTACCTGTTATAGATTGGATGAGTCCCCGGAATCAACTCAATGATAAACTCAATAGCTCTCGGTGGTGGCGATCTTGACAAATCATTAGGAAACGCATCTGGAAACTCACAGACAATAAGGATATCTTCAACCTTAATCACCGTCCTAAGCTCTGGCTCCACTATAGCCGCATACGCCTCCATCTCCTACGACTTAGCTAATCTGCCTCGAGTTATAGGCAATGCTGATGCAACTCTGGCAAATGTAAACTTTGGAATCTCCTCGATGTCAAATGCTACAGTCTTGCTGAAACAGTCGATCGTGCGTACTAAAATGATAATCAATCCATACCGAACATCGCATGAATTCCAGGTACTCTAACACTATCAAATCAGCTGGTAGCTAATGTCCCTCAAACTACACAATACAATTTCGGCATATCCGGTTATGGTAAATCTTATCCTCAGTTGTCGTACTAAGAACAAGATGTGTATCTAAGGTCTGTGCATATAACCCTAACTCTGCTACCATGCATCCATAAATAAAAGATAATGTACTACCAAAATCCATCATAACGTTCATGAAAATACCACAAACAGATAACGTACCCTCAACAAGCTGTCTTATCGCCTCCCTATCTGGCTACGCGACCCCAAAAGCTGCAATCTGGGCCCTATCTCTACGGCTCGCTCGTCGTCGTGGTGGTAGTGGTCTTGATGCAGTACAATCTGCCATAATATGGTTAACCTGACAGATCGGTAACAAGTACGGGTCTTTGACCTGCTAGAACTCCTCTAACTCTCTGTCTGACCCTAACCTCGACTCTAGTCTCTCGACCTCTATCCTGCCTATATTGTTGTCTAGGCGGATCGGCTGGTGTAGAAGCCGTAGAATATGCCAAGTGACGATCATCACGTCGATCTCAGTCATCACGACGATATTTGTCGCCTCTGCGACCCTGATCAGGCTGTCAATCACCTCGACGATGTCTCAGGCCCTGCTGTTGTTGGCCCTGATCTCTCATCTGTCTCTTCGGTCTTTGATCAGACCGAGAACTCATTGCTGGTTGACTCTGATAACGATGTCGTTTAATCTATTTTAACGTAAACACATCAATTTAAACAAATCAGCATACAAAAACAACTATTTACCTAGCTCCAAGTGCACACTAGCCTAGCTGCGGGTCCCACGAGCATCGAGTTGTCAGCCACGTCTGCAACCACATCATTATACTACAAAAAAATAGCAGATCAGAAATGGAAATTTCCGTCTCTGATTTGCATAAATTCCGTCTTTAATTGAAATGCAACGAACAGAGAGAGATGGAATAAATTCGAAATCTCGCGAAATCGAAACGAAATGTGATTCTATTCCGATTAGAACGGATTAGAGGAAAAATAAATTCGTTTCGATTTAGAGAAGGATTAGAGACGAAAATTAGAAACGAATGAGAGACGAACGAGAAATGAAAATTTTCAAAATGGTACAATTGTAATTGCATTCCGTCTCTGATCCGTTGCTAATCAGAAATGGATCAGAGACGGAATTTATGCAGTCCGTCTCTGATCTGTTTCTAATTAGCAACGGATCAGAGACGGAATGCATTATATCCGTCTCTGATCCGTTGCTAATCAGAAACGGATCAGAGATGGAAAAATCAGAGACGGATCAGAGACGGAATTTCTCCATTCCGTATCTGATCCGTTTCTGATTTGCATCTATTCCTCGAAAATTAGAGACAGAATAGCCACGGAATCTCTGAATTCCGTTGTTAGTCCTTCTCTAATTTTCATTTTTGTTTAGTTTTCAAACATAACTCAATCCAATTGGTTCTCCAACCTATAACTTGAAAATAAAATCATATGACCTCTTCCATCACCTGCACCCCCTCCAACAACTCCTAGAGGGTGCTAACATTCCCAAAAAAGCAAAATTTGACATTCATATATCGACAATATATTTCAACAAATATTCAAATGAGAAAAAAATGTAAAATACAAAATTTGAAAAAGATTTATATATCTACGAAAAATTGTCAAGTATAATAAATGCTCCAAATTTTTAAGTATTCACAAAAACCACCAATCCTATTGTTCAACAACCACAAAAAAAAACTTACAATCCTCTAAATATGCACAAAAAGAATTATCAATCTAAAATTCATGTAAACAACTATAAAAGTTATATGAAAGTTACATGATATGCTTTAAATTCCTCATCTCTCACTTGAAAATTAGATTATGGCAGGTATTGTCACAGGGATATGGGCAATCAATGGCACTAACTCCCACTCGATCGAAGAACCAGTCACCTACTGATAGGGCCACGCTATGCAAATATTGCAAAATAGATCAAACTCATGATAAAAAAACAAAATCATACCTAATGATTTAAGTTACAAGCCTATAGGCCGAGAATTGATAAATGGGCAAAAAATGTAGAGTTAAAAATCATCAGCAAGGTATTTACTTCATACCAAAAGCAACCAAATATTAAGCATTGCAATTGCATTATTAAATTTCGCCTCAACAGGCTAGAGTCTAATAAAACAAAAACTATGAATAAAACACATCAATTAGTGAAACATTCATATAGCAATCTCCTAAACAACCTAGGACCAACAAAAAATTGACACTGAGAGCTTCAGAGTAGTTCAATATCACTCCAAATTTACAAGACCAAGTCCGCATGTAATATAGACAAGACTTTTCATCATGAGAAAGCGAACAAGAATGTGAAAATAAGCATAACTATTGAGAAGCTACATTAAGATGATGGAATTTACAAGCAGCGCCAAATTTGCACACTCCTGTCTTCAAGAAGTACTTCCGCAAATGGATGAAAAAGCAAAGAGAGAACAGTTGTGAAAATTGTGGGTTCTTAAAAAATAAAATAACCAAATGCATGAGCAATTCATGAATTCCAAAATAATTTCAATTGTGATAACACATGCAGAGGATTTCCTCATTTAACCGATTCAACTGATTCTGCTACAACCTTCTCTTTTATTTAAGCCTGTGATGCTTTTAAAGGAACGATCGTGCTTCTTAGATTCAAAATTCAAGAAGTCTTAACTAGTTACTTAAAATCGATGAGTCGATGATCCTTTTTTTTAATCAATTACATGGAACTTGCTACATGAAATCAACTACTTTGGTTCGTCAAATCTTTTCAACTTATATTTGGAGTCTTACAGACAACATATCTCAAACCAAAATAAAAAATAAAAAATGAGTTTATGTCAGATTCAACAAGTGTTAGCTTGTTAACTAAACTCAATGAAACCATTTCTTTTTTCAATTAAATGGAATTCACTACATGAATCAACCTACTTCGGTTTGTCAAGTTTTTTTAACTTGACATATTTGGAGTTTTGTAGACAAAAGACCCCAAACCAAAACAAGTATACGAAAATGATTATATTAGTAGTTGCCATCCTGTATAAAACATAGAACATCAAATTTATTTAATTAAAAAATAACCTCTGCCAAGGAGAGGCATTGAGAAGCAAGTACAAGTGTACAACAAAACATTAAGATGGATTAAAAATTAATGTCAACCACAGTAGAAGCCCACTAGATATGCAAAATGCAATAACGTGTATGACACAGAAAATGACAGCAGGGTAAAAGAAAAGAAATACCTTATTCCTAGTTGTAAACTGAGCATTAGATTATAACTCTTGTGACCTTTGATAATTGTTTCACCCAGCCGCTTGATTTCTTTAGTATGCCTCTTATTACGTCTTCTTGATTTTCTAGTCGATGGTGAAAAGTGGTCAGACAAGACTAGTTCACTGATAAGAATACCTTGCATATATTCTCTTTCCAGGATTGGAATGTTTGTTTTCACGTCCTTTCCGTTACCTTCTTGAATAGATTCTCCTGTATCTAAATCATGCCCAATTACTTTCTCAATAGCAACTTCAAGACTCCAACGCCTTTCTAGAGCAACATGTATAGTTCTGGGTTCTGGGTTCTTTGGAAGCTTCTTTGGAACCCCGCTACCATTTCGATAAAAAGCTCTGGGTTCTTTGGAAACTGCTACCATTCGGATAAAAAGCTCCCTTTCCATCCTTCAAACCCCTGGTCCAAGTCCCAACATAGCAACTACCATCTTTCCAGGTATAAACTCTAAATCCATGCATTAGTCCATCCAACCAATTTCCCTCAAAGGAGTCTCCTATATGCATCAGTACCATGAATATAACCACCTGAGAACTCACCCTCATAGACAGCTCCAGAAGGCCACTGCGTCTTTCCATGCCCATGCCTCATACCCCTTCTCCACTCTCCTTCATATATGCAACCATCCGACCATATATACTTTCCTGAACTTTCTGGCATGTTGCCAAGCAATGATCCCGAGTATAAATCCCCATTAGGAAGTAAAAGTTCTCCGACTATAAAACCAACAATATCAGAAGACGAGAGTGATGCTTGTCCATTAGTTAGTTCCTTTTCAGTATATGCAAAAATATCTAAAGATATAGTTCTTCCAGGACAAGAAAACGTTGGTTCTACCGTATCAGTAAGACCCACTGGGGCAGACATGCATAATGGCTGCAGAATCCAGTTCCTTTACAGAAAACAGAAGCAATAATTCACATAAGCCCCACAAGATTAGAAAAATAAGAAAAATACTTCAGGTCCTAATTGCAGTAGTCCCTCTCCTTGATGCATATTTGCCACAAAAACTGAAACAAGCTAGAAAAGTTACCTTTCAATTTTGCAATTAATGAAATGCAAAAACAACAAAAAAGGGAGGGCATGATAGCTTATCAAAGACCAAAAACTCTTCGTATAATATAAACTGTTCCTTAAAAAAAAAAAAACTTATGCAGCCTCTACCATTCCATGATTACAAGTAATTATCCAAGAAGAAAAAAGAAAAGGATAAGAACACTATTACTTTGTTCATGATTCTAACAAGGAGAAGAAAACCGTGATATAAAAGACCAATTCACAGGCCACAAAAACTAAAAGTAAACCACATATTTGGAAGTCTTCATGCTAAATGATATTTCAATACGTCCATGATAACAGTAAGGACATGATAACTCTCTTAACTAGATGTTAAATGCAACTCGTGTTGTATGAAGAAGATAAAGTAAGGGTATACTACAACGTCTTAAAATTTTTAACATGCACTCTAAATAATTTTAGGAAAAAAAATTGAGCACAATGGAAGAGTTTACTATGCTTTTCTCTGCGATAATTGATCTGTCCTCCTTAAGCACCTAGATCTTTATTGCTAATTAACTAGTGATTGTGGTAGCTTTCAGTCAATTTGCATGAGAATGTTTTACTTTTATCAATTGACGGTAAATGGAGACATAGTGAAAGAAGATTATTATGTCGATTAAAGGTTTTCAATGTTGAATATTTGGTGGATTCCTTCTAAATTTTGTACTAAACTTGATCTATATCATGTATAGCTAGGAGCATGCGTGATTAGACTCGACAAATTATGGTTTCAGTTTCTTCTTTTCATGTTGTCCTTTTACTGGTTTGCTGCACATTTATCCTTCCCCATACATAGTTTGAAGAAATTTAGCTACGTACTTACCGGTTTAATTTAGTTCGGACTATTACACCTAAGGCACCAATTAGCCACAACACAATGGCTAAATATATGCTACATTGCTACATACAATTTTCGGTAAATGCTAGTGATTCACCGATTGAAAACTGAAAATATACAACAATAGAGAATAAAAGTATTTCAAAGAAGAATGTAAACAAAGCTTTAAGGTTTGAGGAAATAGCAGAACCTTGCACGGAGCACAGCTTAGGAAGCCAAGAAATGTGGAATGCTTTGAAGCTTAGGAAGCCAACGCCACAGCCATAAGGTTGAACCTTGCACGGAGCACAGCTTGTGAAGCCAAGCCTCGGAAGACCAACAACTGAATTTAGTAAGACTTCAAGCACAAAAATAATACAAAGAATAATAGAAAGTGGCAACCAAGCACAAAAATAATACAAATAATTGCTCACTGAATAAAGGGGCTCAGATGGTCTCTCAGGTAGTAAAGAAATGTCCACTTCAGCACCTTAAGTTAAATGAAAAATCAATTTAGGATATAAGACACGCACTAAGACCACTAATAGTATAGTGGGCAGTTCAACCATCAATAATTAAAAATACATCAAAGCCACCTACCAAAGAGTTTAGCTTATATTTTAGATGGTTGAACTTGCACCGAAAACCAAACTTGCATTTTAGGGTTTTCAAGAAGTAGTGGAGTACATAAGAAAATAATTATATACTTGACAGAATATAAACCAAATCAGTGTCATAAACAGATAATGATTAAAAATAAAGTCGGGAAAATTTTTTACATGGCAATCTGGATCACCAGGCATTTTAGGTAATAATTCCCCAGCATCAACAGGTTGGACCTTCATAACCTACAATAAACCAAATTAGTACACTTCAATGATTAGACATGGAAATAACAGGACTATTTAAGGAATACCTGAACAACGAACCTTCCGCAGGACTGTTTTTAAACATACATGATAATATATTTCAAGTAGAGAAGCAATCAAGCCCTGATAGTGATCAAAACGCGCTTGTGGAGCAATAGTAAAAAATATCAGCAGTAAAATCAGCTAAAATGTAAAGTGCAACAGTTGTCTGGCAACTATTTTTTCTTGTCATTATCATCTTATCACAGTTTTTAAGATAAGAAAATTTTCTTCAAAAAACAAGATAAAGATAAAACCAGGAGTACACACAACATGCAACAGCAGTTGAACTTGTAAATTGCATTGGCTCCCAGGCCTCACATATGCATATATGTACAAGTATTCGTTAGTGGTTTTTCATGAGCTGAAAACCGAACTTTCGGCTACACCTTCACAAACATCTTCATGGCAAAGCAGGCATACCCTGCACACCAGAGATCTGAAAATATTTAGCATTTATCAACACATATCATATGGTATTCATGGTGAGATGGGAGAACTTTTATTTTATCACCTTCTTCATACTCGGACAAGCAAATGTAACATCTGCAGTAAGGTAAGAAAGAAGAAGTAAATGGAATTTTTAAAATTTCGAACAACAATCCAATGAAACGAAAAGAAGTATCAATCTAAATATGCACAAAAAGAAGTGTCAATCTAAAAGTCATGCGAACAATTGCTAAAGTTATATACAAAAGCAAAAGTATAGTCCTCCATAGTTTACACAAACAACAAGAAAATACCTATGTATCACCAAGCTGCTCATCTCTCGTAGGCCACTCTTGCGTCTCTCGCTCAACATTGTCACCTTGTTGTGATGGATCGGCGGGATCTATTTGCGGCGGCTGTTGTTGGTCATGAGGTGGTGGTGGTGGTGGTTGTGGCTGAGATAGGCCTGTTCCGTCCATGGTCATCTCGAGATGCTGATGCATAAACTCCATAACCTTTCTAATTGTTCGGCAACGATATCGAACTCTGCACGTGGCACCATCTCCGACATCTGGGACGTGCTAGCACAAGGATATGCATATCTCCTCTTCTTTCTCCCTAAAGACCCGAGATCGTAGACACGTCCTTTGGGACACTCACCCGCCACATTGAGGTACACCGCCTCATCATCCACCGATTGGTCCGGTGTAGCTGGGTCAGCTCCTGACGTCTCCTCTGGAGCCTATCCTGCATGTATCAACGATAAACAACATACATGATATGCTTTAAAGTAAACTTAATACTATTTAACCTTTCATTTCTATACTTACATAAAACCACTCTGATCTAGTATCGATGAATGTCATCCCGTCGTGATTTACGGTATGGAGATGCAAATACAATTCATTTACGGTAGGTGGCGTCTCGGATGAATCAGTCTGCGTACAGGACCAGTTATAAATTCAGCATAGTGAACAAGTGTATAAATGTAAAAAATAAACAAGAGTGTAAAAAAAACTTATCAATCTTTCATTGGTAGTCACAAAAGACACCGAACCACCACCGTGCTTCGAGGGTCCAGTCCTCGAGTCCTTCGACCTCGGTGTTCCTATTCGTTGTCGCTTGCCTAGACTGGCAAGGAAGTTCTCCGTCTCTTCAGTACTCCAAGTATCTTCTCCATGCCTCATCTGTAAATAAAACTGGCTGCACACGATTCTTCTTTAACTTGTGCATCAATGCGGTGTACCTTGTGCCTGCATGCGTGACGTACGCCGCACGAATGAGATCCTCGGGAATCGCATCATCCCATCTAAAATATACCTACAAAATGGCGATTGCAATTGTTACGATACATTGAAAAAATAGTATAAATCATAAGACATTTATTAGTCCTGCATACCTTTCATTGGCGCCAGTAGTGGTCTTTATGATGATTCGGTACCGACTTCCAACAATACCCTTCTGGAATCATCCATCTTTTGAAAACTTTTGTCATCTTTCGTGCACATGAATGAGAAGGATGCAACTCCCTGTGTTACAAGATAATGCATAACATCTTAACTACTTCTTTAATAATTTACATCCATATTTAGAAATACATATATGAATCAAATACAAACTTACGTATCATAGGTAATCAGTGTGATCGGGATCCGCTGCACGCGAGGGGGCTCGATCCCTGTCCTCTGAGGTGCCCGCGGAGGGCCTGTCACCTGCAACCCTTCTCTGTCGTCGTAATATGGGGATGCTGCCGGTGATGCGGTGGCAGGGGGTGCAGGCCTCGTCGGTACAGGAGTGTCATGTCTCGATGTCGGCAACGGTGACTATAACGGGCAATTTGGTATAGTCCTTGATGACGAGGTTGATGGTAGAGGCGACGCCGACGGTATGGAAAGACGAAGGTGGCGCTAAATGTGTCTCGTGCTCGAGAGAACGAGAAGTCGGAATCAATAATGCAGGAATTGACCCACGACCTCGACCGCCACGACCTCTATGGCCCCCTCGTGTGGCCCGACCATGATGCCCAATCGGTATTTCGCATCCAGAGGTCTGTGCTGCACCTCTTCCGACTGGACGATGTCCTCCTAAAGGTATCCCTCGACGTGGGGGATGATCACTGCCCGCCATGAAACCTAACAAAATATAAGAAGACAAACAAGGTAATTTGAGAGGCCAATTTATGTGAAAACTTATTGATCTTTACCAAGCACCGTCGAGAAGTTAAACTCAATATAAGAAAGGTATAAAAAATTCATGTAACATCGATCTGACGTTGACATAACATAGACATACATCACTCGCTATCATCCGTTTCAAATTCACTCTCATGAGTAGAAGTTGATGATTCCTCTTCTGAATAATCTCCACTATCAACAATGAAGTCATTGACTTTTTCACTTGGACCCGCTTCAACAATGACTCGAGTCCCATTTGGATCATCCTGATTGTTGATATCCTGAATTGCATCATCGACTACGCACGTGGTGGGCATCCCATCTTGGAATGCAATCTCTGCCGAGCCCTGGTCATTATCGTAATTGTTCGTTTCCTCGTCAGCGAATTTTGGTTGACAAAGCAACAAACTGCTAGCCATTCTTTTCGGTCGTTCCTCATAGAAGGGTACGAAAGGTAGTACATGCACTTGAGTGGCTTGCATTGCTAGTATAAATGGCTCGTAGTTGTTATATCGTCGACTTCGATGAACCTCTACCAATTGAAGTGTTGGGTGTGTCCTCACACCATGATTCGGTGTAGGGTCATACCATTCACACTTAAACAAGACCACATGCTTGAGGCCGGTATATTCTATCTCCACAACCTCTTTGCAGTAGTCCATAATAGTTATGGGAAACATCGGCGTAGTTAGAACCCTTCACCAAAACACCGCTGCTATGCGTCGATCTATTAACGTCATATGTTGTGGAGTGGAACTTATACCCATTCACTAGGTAACCAGGGTAGACAGTACATGATCGACTAGGACCAACCGAAAGATCAACGTGCATCTCGTCTATGATAGAATTCCGAGCCTATTCACAAAAGATTAGAAATGTAATAAGACACATTACTTATGAAAGAAATTTATGAAGCTATAACCTACAATAGTAATAACTTTACATATGTTTGAAACCATATGGGAAAGTTGTGCTCTAGACTACTATCAACTTCTAACTCCCCCATTGCTTGAGTGATTTCATCGACAAAGATCCTAGAAGAAACGAACATGTACATCGGATGTCTTAGTAAAAAATGAATAATGAATGTAGTGCATTATTGAATGAAAGTGACGGACATACTGGATGTAAGGAGCGATCTCTGGACAATTGAGCAGTATGTACGAATGAGCGACATTATACTCCTACTACGTTAAGTACCGCTCCTTCGACTTGTCCATGGGTCGACCAGGATAAGTGAAAATTGAGAAATTGCCCACAAAATATGGTGTGGGCCCGAGACCGCCATCGTCGTTTCGTTGCACTTTGTCATGCAACGTAAAGACGTGATCTTCGAAGTAGTAAGAACAAAAGGATGTGACTTCTTCGACCAAATAAGCATTACACATGGAGCCATCTACATTCGCTTTGTTCCGAACATTGTCTTTCAAATGTTTAAGGTACCTGTCGGCATGTTATACGAAATGTTGATTTAAAACTTATTGAATAGGAAAATAATCTCAAGGGCTCAATATATTACCTCTCAAATGGATACATCCATCGAAATTGAACGAAACCGGCCAGACGGGCCTCGTAGGCCAAGTGGATTGGTAAGTGTTCCATAGAGTCGAAGAAGCTTGGAGGGAATATTTTCTCCAACTTGCAAATGATGTTTGGTATTTCAAACTCTAAGACCTCCATATCTTTGAGACTGACACTTTTCGCAGTTAGGGATCGAAAAAAAGGCTTAGTTCGCTAATTGCAACCCAAATCGGGTTTGGGAGGAGTTCTATGAATGCAATTGATATCAACCGTTGCATGAAAATATCACAATCATGACTCTTCATGCCGAACATTAGCAATTTCTTTGGATCCACACATCGACCAAGATTCGAAGCATAACCATCAGGAAAACGCAACTTTTCAACTCACTCGCACAATTTTTGTTTTTTTTTTATGTATCAAGAGCATAGCATCCAAGGATGTAAGTATTTGTCGCCGAATCAATGTGTAGAGAAGGTCGGTGACAATATTCACGGATATCTTGTCTCGCTTTTGCATTGTCCTTACTCTTGCCCGGTACACACATAATAGTGTTGAATATGTTGTCAAAAGCATTTTTCTCGATGTGCATGACATCTAAGTTGTGGCGGATCAAGTTTGTCTTCCAATACGGCAAGTCCCAAAAAATGCTTTTTTTTTCTCCATCCTAGCTATCCGCCCATTCACAGAATCAGCTCCGATTTTTGTCACCTTCATCAAGCCTAACGATTCAATTTTTGCCAAAATCTCATCACCAGAACGCAAAGCGGGCGGATCATCATTTATGACCATTTTGCCTCTAACGAAATTTTTTTTTTCTTTCCGTAATGGTGATGCCTTCGCCAAGAAACGACGGTGACAGTCGAACCACGATGTCTTACCACCATTTCGTAATTGAAATGCATTTATATCCTCCATACAATATGGACAAGCCATCTTACCGTGTGTGCTCCAACCGGACAACATGTTATACGCAGGGAAATCACTAATAGTCCATAAAAGGGAAACTCGCATGAGAAAATTCGTCTTTGTGGACACGTCGTATGTAATCACCCCATTGTTCCATAAATCTTGCAACTCTTTCACAAGCGGCTGAAGGAACACGTCGATTTTCTGCTTTGGGCTGGTCGGTCCAGGAACGATAACCGTTAAGAACATAAATTCAGATTTCATGCACATCGACGGTGGAAGGTTGTAAGGAGTCAATATTAAGGGCCATGAAGAGTACGATTTCCCTGAAATCCCAAAAACTTGAAAACCATCAGTGCACAATCCTAAATGAACATTCCGAACCTCGGCGGCGAAGTCTCTATTGACGTCATTAAAATGTCTCCAAGCTATCGAATCAGAACAGTGTTGCATAACATCTTCTGGCGATGAATGATCTCCATGCCATCGCATATGTTTTGTCGTTGACTCAGACGCATACAATCGTTGCAACCGAGGGCCCAAAGGGAAGTAGTACATTTTTTTTGCAAGGGCGTTTTTTGGTGTTACGGCCACGACCTCGTCGATGTGCAATGTAGCGTGATTTCCCACAAAATTTACATGATGTCAACTCAGAGTCCACTCCCCAATAAATCATACATTGGTCCTCACAACAATCTATTTTCTCAATAGGTAGACCTAGACCTCGTATTAGTCTTTTAGTGGCATAAAAATTTTCAACCAATGAATTGTCATTTGGCAAACAATCCTTCATGAATTTAATGATTTCATTATACCCTCGTTCAGATATATGATGTTCAGACTTGATCGCAAGTAATCTCGCCATTGCGGACAACGTTGTCATGGTTTCGCAACCCGGCCACAATTGTTCGCTACTAGCCTCTATCATGTCATATAGTTGGCGTGCTTGGGGGTTTGGTGATTCTTCCACGTGATTCCAATTGAAACTTGGACCTGCCACGTTGTGTAGCATCTCGCGGTAAGTTGTCGAATCGTCTCCTCCCACACCAGCATCATCAATATGGTTATCCATTTGGTAAAAGTTTTGTGGGCCTTCATCTCCGTTCTCACCATGTTCGTACCAACAGTGATATCCCGAAACAAATCCATACCTACATATGTGGTACTCAACCGTTTCGACGTCCAGGTACGGTACAAGTCGACATTTCTTATAATTGCACGGACATCTAATCTTCCTTTCACTTTTGTATGTAGGATAATGTTGCTAAGCAAATGATATGAATTCTTTAACCTTCACCGCGAATTCAATTCGAACGAAGCCGTTGTCGAGACGGTTGTACATCCAGTCTCGAGTTGTAGACGACATTCCCATTGTAATTGTGCAATTAAATTAGTCAACTAGTTTCATAATTTCCGACAGTACATGGCAACTTGTGTGTCCAACTAACACAATTTATTAGAAGGGGGAATCTGAGGACCTACCTAACTACATGAACAAAAAGCTTTGCTTCTAGCCATTGAATAAAGGGGGTTGGAAACAACTTTCTTAATACCTAGCTTGGTACATGACTGATACCAAACAGAGTATGATAATTGGTCGTAAAAATATAAGCAACATGGAGTTCAAAAAAATAAAAAAAATCATAACTTATATGAGGCATACAAATACCACATAGTATCAAAGCGCCTACTACTTGTTCACTTGTACCTCCTTAAGGTTATAGGTTTATTCAATTCTCTAGATATTTTATGTCAAATAACAACATTAACTAAAAGAGTAATCCTAGTGTTTCGAATCCTAACTAGTAGTAGAAATTATATAATTATAGGTACTATTCAATCGTAACCAACAACACCTAACTAATCAATCATCCCTAGCAAGTGTATGAATATGAAATTACTAACAATTATAACATCAAACGACCAAGTAATTACCTCAATACATGATTCTAATGTATTATAATGTTGATCATGACATGCTTTACCGATAAAATAAACATGAAATACCTACCAAATACAAAATCAATAGAAATCTTGAATTGCTCAAGTAAAATGTTGTAATGAGATATTAAATATTAATAAACCTAAAAATAAATGCGAAAGTAAAATTTGAGACTCTTACTTGATTGATCAGGTTATGTCTCTGTGTTGGTTTCCATACCCTTCCTTGGAGCATAAATTAGAAGTATTTGCAAATTTTTTTCTCCTAATGCACAACATTTAAAAGGAATGTTCATGTCCTACGTCATATCTTTTCGGTCACTAGGAAAAAAGGCTTTGACAAAGGGACTACTCATTTCACGGTTAGATCCAACATATCTTTAGGGTCACTTACATTTCATACTAATTATTTTTTTTTTCCATCAAAGGGAGTTAGAGCTAGAATATCATTTATATGATTTAATAATTGATTTCATACATTGCAGGAATCTAAGAAAACTAAAGTACAATGACAAATTCTACCAATTTGATTTGAGCTTCAAAAGGCATTGCAAAAGAAAGAAAACTACCAATTTATGTTGCTATGGAACAAAGATACTTTGAAACTAAATTGGCAAAGGCCAACGATGATCACCCTTCTCATGACATCTTTGAGGGCCTTAAAGTCATAAAAGAAGTGTATGAAGCATTGAGATCTAGTCCACAATGGAATGAGTTTTGTTCTTGATTATGGAACGAAACCCCATATCATCCAATTTTTTTTTTAGGTAAGTATTGAAGCGGTACTTATTGATGGGGCTTGTGCCCTAGGTCAATCCATTAACTGTCTTTATGAATACTTTTAGTTAATAAAATAGAGGATTTCATTTGTTGTTTATTATAATTAATTTGCATGTTTACATTATAATAAGATCCATGGGTATTTCCATAAATATCCTAAATGTCCCTATCGATCATTATCTTTGGGAACTATAATGAATTAAGACTAGTGTGAGTCTTGATTGATGATCATATGATGATTATACGTATAGGGATACGAATCAAGATCACGAGTACTTGTTAGGGAACAAAGTACTGGACCGACCCGCTATGAGAACATCACATGGATTAAGTCATAGTTGTTTCTCATGATAGGTATATTTTTCAATCCTCTGACTTGAGATTACTAGAGACTTCAACATTATGAACACAATGATTTGACACTATCAAACGTTGTCTTTAACTGGACGATTATAAAGGTTGTGATTGGTTACTGTGTGAGTAATGTGATGAAGTTGTGTAATCGAGATAGAATTTGTCCCTCTCATATAAAGAGAGATATCTGGTGGATCCCTCGATGTGTTAGACTGTTAAAAGGCCTAGTCTAAGTGAATTGATATTGATCAATGTCACTTGGATGTTTTCAGTCTACCTAGAGATCGAGACTAGTACGATTGAACATGTTGGATGACAATTCCATGCCTTATGTTTGATCAAAAGGATATCGTGTGACAAAAGGATGTTATATACACTATTGATTAGGTTGTATCAATTTGATATTCGTACAACTTGGGTAGTCATAATGTCTTGCTAGAGGCCGCTTATGACTTGTATACCAAAATATGTTTTGGTACACTGCCAACGTTGTATGAGCCTATTGGGTCGCACACTAAGAATGATTTTGCGAGATTTTAAGATGGTTCAGAAAAATGAATTTTATATGATAAAATTCATGACGGAAACGTCCTTGTGGTGTATTACACTTATATTTCTTTAAGTAGGGGTATATGTGTAATTTACTTAACCGTATATATACAAGGGTTGTATAAATAGACGCTTTAAGTTAGAATACACGGACAGAAAGATCAAAAGGCCGAAACTCTATTTTCGTTTTAGAAACGACTTAGGGTTTTTGGTATGCTCTGGATCTTTTTGGAGAGAAACAAAAAGGTTTGGTATTCTCTCGAAGCTAGCACTTCAAATCTCGACCGCCGTTCGTGTGTGGACTACTAGTAGAGGGCGTTCGTCGTTGGCCGCGCCTTAGAGATCGATTAACCTTCAGAAAGGTACATTGCGACTGAGGTATGATTAAGTTTTCATGGTTTAAACGTTTTTAATGGAATTAGATTCAGATCATGTTGGGGTTTTTGTCAAAATTGTTTTGTAATCTCCGCTGCGTATGAACCCCAAAACCCAACACTTATTTATTATATAAATATAATAAAGTAATAATTTAAGAAAATTGTGGTCTATACAACAATAAGACTTTTATATCGGGCCAAAAATAAGGCACCCATCAGCAATCCCACCATAGGTAACGAAGCACCCATAAAAAATCCCACCATAGATCTTTATGAGCTGCGAAAATAGCAGTAGCAAAAGCCAAGAGATAGCGAACCCAACCAAAACAATCAGCATGTCAAGCGTAAAAATAACCCATATCATCCAAAACATGGCAAAATGAACATAACTACAAAACCCATATCACGACAGAGAAATGCAATTCACATTTCATTGTTACAAGATAGAACAAGCATAACCACAAAACACTAAGCATGCAAGAGAAGAGCAAAACGAAAACTTCTAAACCAAACAAAATACACAACATTAACTTAATAGATCAAGTGAAGAACACCAACAAATGCACATGAAAGCCAAACCAGAGGAAAATGTGAGCAAATACAATTTCAAGAGAATTCGGGTGTTAATTTTTTTTTTTGATTGTTACCTTAACGACCAGAGAGCGGAGCGGTAAGCACAGAGCGACTAGAGAGCAATGAAAGAGACGGAGATTAAGATCGAAATTCAAAAAGATTCAGGACGTTGTGCTTTACACCACAATCAACCACGTAACAAATCAAATCACTCAAGAACAGTTAAAATAAAACCTGCAGAAGCAATCAACAATTAAAAGAACTGAACTCTTAAAATTTGTCACCTGATCGAGAGTTTGTTCCTTCACAGGTCGTAGACAATAAAGTAGTTCTACCTTTCCCACATCTGGCATCATAACAACTACTTGCCAACTACATCAACATAACAACAAAATTGTAAAATACCTCCAAGGATAAAGAAAAAGCAAATCTTACATAGTGCACTATGAAAAAACATTATTAATTTATTACTACACATAAAATTACCAAACCATGACACTAACATGTTTACCTCTTTATTTAGTTACTCATTTATCGTGAAAAAGTTCAACTATGGTCAAGAACAGTAAGGAGTGAGATGAAGTACATTTGAAGTGCAAAAAGGAGAAGAGAATCCAAGTAGATTTGGAAAGAAATACAAAGCAGGGGAAATCTGAATGCTCAAAACTGACAGAAAGCTTGACTGCAGATAGATTTATCAGATAAGGCAAACCCCTTGACACCTTGAGAGCATCGTTGCCACCTAAATGTAAAAATGAAGCAAACTTTTACCAATGAGAGAACGGAGAGCCGTGACCGAGCAAGAGACGGAGAGACCAGAGAGAGAGAGTTGAGAGCCGATGACGGAGACGATTGACTTGTTGGGGGTTGGGGATTTGGGGGGCGGTGACCGGAGAGAGACGGAGAGACCAGAGAGAATAGAGTTAGGCACTTTGATTTTGGTTTTGTAAATGAAAATTATTAATTAACTAAATTAATCTAACTAATTGCAAGTAATTAAAAGTGGTCTTAAGCTATTGAGAGAACGTCCTAGGGAATCCAATTCACTCAAATTGTATCCTTCAAGTCCAACGTAATTAGAAAGTTTCCCAATTTGTGTGATGATAGGCAAAATTTCTAAATTCACTCCATCCCAAGGTCTCGGTGATGGAGATTCTAACGTCTCACTCGAACTCCACCGGTTGGCGTGAGTAGCGAAAGTGAGAAGCCGCATTAAGCACAAATTTCATTGTCTCTCTAGTCAATGACTATCTGTCGATGCGTCATATCGTCTAAAGTTGTGTTTCCCCAAATTCGGGTTCAAGAGCCCCATTGGTCATAGTGACTATACCTACTTGATCATGGTAAGTATAGCATAACATACAAGAATGCACAAATCAACACATTGAATTGAAAGAACAAATACATTCACATTGAAATCAAAAGAAATCCAACTTGGGGTCCAAATACCCCTAGAACAAAAGGGATTACCCCATAAGTGGGTTCAATACAACACAAGATATTTTGGAAATGCAAGAATTCATGAATTCAAACTTAAAGTTGAGAGGAAATCAAAGATTCAAAACATAAACTTCAAGCCTCCACAAGTTTCTCTCCAAGTTCTCCAAAGCAAAAGTTCTAACCAAATTCTCGAGTCTATTTCGGGGCAATTTGGTCCAAAAATGGTCTAAAATTCGTATAAACTCGTAATATAGGTTTCTTGGCCGCACTGAGCGTCTACCCTGGTGATGGGGAGCCGGGTTTAGTGTCCACTGCAAATTTCTCGCTGTTTTGGGCGTTGTGGCGCTGGGTTAGGCATTGTGCGCCTGGATTTGAATCCTGTGCATATACTTCATTTTGCAACGTAATTTGGAACACTTAGAGGCCGAATTTGACTATGCTCATGAGAAGTGAAAACGCTCAGGTCTGAGTCTACTATCCAACAGAAGAAATGGCAATCATTTGGACTTGAAATGAGGGAGTTATGGCTAAAACACTGAAGCTTGGTCAAAATATAATTTATTGAAACTTAGCCACTTTGATGTCGTTCTTTGCCCAAACCTTGTATTCTCATCCCGAAACTTCCAAACAACTTCAAAACGCATAAAACCATGTGAAATATCATCATTTCATCACTCGCCCTTTGTTCTTGTTTTCCTCCGCCTCGTGATTTGCACTATAGGAAAATATTCTCGTATCTTCAACATAACCTCTAAATGCTCCCGCTTTTCTTTCTTCACCTAAAAACAAACAAAATATATTGGATTAGCATGAATTCACTTATTAATGGCTTAAATTAGTAACAAAATGCTACTTATAAAGGTACTAAAATATGCTACTCATCAGCACTCCCAACGAATCAATGGCACAAAACGATACTCAAACCATCAAGTTATTACCTTGGCATGGCTTTCGTTTTTGTCTTGAGAATTTCCTAAGGTTTACACAAACAATTCAAATATTTTTGAATAGACTATTCAATATAACGTTAATCCAAAAAAAAAATTCTATATGCATATATTATACACACAAGGTGAAACTATAGTCTTTTGGATATAAGTTATAACCTCACAACAAATTAAGTTTGGGACTAAATCATCTATTTTAAAAGGTTTTACATAAGAAATTACTTTGTCGAAAGTCCTCGTTAACATTAAAGATATTCTTAAAACATAAAGTCCCTAGACGTTGTCATTGTGTGTCACACCTTAAGTGACCTTTTTTAATGAAATACATTGCATTACTAATGGTCTATTCAGTTATTTCCTTGTATAGCTTTGCCCAAGAGATGGCCAAGTAGCCCAAAAAATATATGCACAACTCACCAAGGTCTTTGGAGATCACGAAAATACTCTCCCAGTATCTTGTGAATCTACAAAGAATGGCAAGGATCTACAAGACAAGGAAAGTATGCCCATGTGTAATGGCCCAAATTAATTAAACTAGGATTAGCATTAATCTCGAGGATTAACGATTGTAATTCAGGCGTTACATGGACAGCTCGGTTGGCTCGGACACGACAACCGAAGAAATATGTTATTTATAGATAATGGTTGTGTATATGTGGTGTTTAAAATTATTATGATTATGACATTGCACCGCATGTGTGTATGTTGCTATCGGGCGAGTTTGTGTGATAGATGTTCGCCTCGAAAGGCATGTTAACGCGGGTAGTGAGTAGGCGAGCTACGGGTACACTGGGAAACTAGACTAATCCATGTCAAGATAAATAGTAAATCAATTAAATGGGTAATGTGACCATAGGTTAAGTTAATTCAAATTAAAATAATATGCTATAGTGTGCCTTAAAATGCGTGTCGAGACGCGGGGCACCGAGTATTGGATAGTAGAAGGTTAGTGAGACCATAAGTTGGTTATTTTGATAAATAAAACACTAACCATATGTATTAAATGGACCTAAGTTAGTGCAATTAAATTAGAATAAATCAAGGCCTATAGTTTAGTTAAATTAATTAGGAACTATAGGATTTGTCTAGAAATGTGCGTGAAGACATCTAGGAACTAGATAAGTAGCAAAATTGATGTCACATTAACTGAGTGAGTGGGAGTGAGTGGGATAAGTGGATAGTGGTGAGCCATTAGATAAACTTCGGGATACGTAAACACGTGGAGATAAATGGCCAAGAATCAAACTCACCTTAATATATATTGATAATTTGATCAAATTCATGCAACCAAACCATTTACATTTATGAAAATCCACAGAGCAGAGGACGAAATTTGGAGATAGAGATCATCAATTATAGGTCAATTTGAGGATTTAAACCAATGTAAGCTTCTTCTCCGTCATCTACACTTTCATTTAAACCTATTTTAGTGCAATTGTGATAAAATTGTTGTTCTGAGGTGATTTTAGTTACTCTGTTGGTGTTAATTATGTATGGTGTGACGACCCCAAGATTCCAGACCACCTTGCTACCCGCCATGTCGCATCCCATGTTAACTATCCTTGCCACGTCATTGCCCGCTTATCATTGACGCCTCGCGACCTAACAAGTTGCTTACACTCTTCCAGCTAACCTTTGTTACCCTAATTAATCTTTACGTAAATGTTAATAGTTTAATTAGCCAATTACTCAATTTATCAAGTTATATTATAATTTTATAGCGAAAGTCTTTTAATGAGTAACTTATGCGGTATTTAATAATTCTAAGTAGTGGAAAACAGACAAATGATACCAGTATATATCAAGTTAAGATAAGAAAAAGATTTATATACATGTAATCAGTGTTCTATAGTTCCAAAAACCTTACCAAAAATAAATATATACATATTGATATCAAACACGAGGTGGCGTCACTAACTCAGAGGTAGTCGACCAATACCTTTTTTCCCTTACCCTTACTCGTAGAAGGATATACATTCAATCACCCAACAAATACAATGACGAGTCCAGTGAGTAAAATCTCAAGAGAAGTCCACACAATATTCATGAAATAAAACTGATAAGCTACGTGTGGCGGCCCTCGCCGCCCCAGGGTGACATGCCTCTGTGTACTCCTTGCCAGCTGGCCCTACTATACGTGTACGGCACCTGCCCGTCCTTTTTCTGTCTCGAAATTCTTATCCACTTGTGTGTATACAGTGTATAAATGACATATTCGGCAGAAGGCGTATTTGAATGCACGAATTACTAATAATCAATTAAGCAAATCCTAGTGTGGAAAAACCCTGAAAAGTACGAGGTAGACAACTTTACCATATATGCATGTACAAAGTCATAATACTTCCCAAATTCCCAACAAAATCAAAATATCAAAACAAAAACACACATACAAGTAATCCTCAACGGTAGGCAGTCAGAGGTAGTCATGTAAGATCCCCTTGCGCTTACTTGTACTTGGATCTACACTCAATCATCACAGAAGAAAATGGATGACGAGTCCAGTCAGTAAAATCCCAAGGAACTCCTTTGAGCATTCAAATAAGCAAATGGAATTCAATAAATACTGTTAAATAAACAAGCAGAATATAAACAGGCAACCGTAAGTAGGACATCGCATGCATAAATAACAATAAAGTGCAAATGTGTATGTGTCTGTTCCAATCAGACTAAACCATACTTCGAAATACCCTCCCAGGATCCCACTAGTGGGCGACCCAACTGGCTATCACCTGGTCCATCTCGGTGGCCGGCGTAGACCTACGACACACCGACACATGTATCCGTTCATTAGCTCGGGTCGTTATCTACCAAGAACTCCTGATACACATGGTATGGTCTAGAATGCATAGACACACAACGAAAAATTCAGTGGGAGTAACTCAACCAACCGTGTAAACAACAAGATATTGATATAGGAACGACCACAAGGAAATACTGGAATTGAATGGAATTACAAAGCAAAATAAATACTCAAGAGTTTTTCCGTTGGATTTTACAAACCTCACAACGCACTCCGATACCCCGTAATCAATCCTCGAGTCTAAGTCCACAGAGTTCTTGATCGCCAATTGATCACCCGTGTCCACTTATGTCCATTTATCAATAATTCCAATTTAGTATGACAATTTAAAACAAGTTTCTAAAATTTTTAGGTCAAATTGTCCATTTCGCGCGTTTCGAGATAAAACTCAGCAAAAAGTCACGACTGACATTCCCACATATTTTCTTTTCATAGAACTTTATCAATTTATATTTATTTTATCGAAATATTTTTTTTTCGGAATTCTCCCAATTTTTCTGGAATTTTTCCAAATTTTTCTTTCCTTTTTCTTCTCTTTTTCTCTTAAAAAAAGAATTTAAGATTTGGTTTGGGTCGGGTCGACCCAACCGGGTCGGACCTGAACCTGGGCGACAACCGGTCCAGGCTCGGCCCATAGGTGGGTGCACACTCGCGCACGCGCTCGTGTGCACCATCTTCCCCATCTGATCGAACTAGTTTAGAAATTTTTCTTTTTTTTTTTTTTTTTTAATTTCTTGTTGTTGGGTTGGGGTTGCTCTCTACCCCAACCCTAGTGGAATCGATGGCAGGGGAGGCTCCCCGCCATCTCCACACTCAACCTCGATTCAGCCTCCATGGCCGAACCTCCCTCTCGGCCACCATGGCCGACGCACTAAAATCACAACAAAAAACCACTAAGACTCACCTCGATTGTGACGTATCCACCTTCTCTTCTCTCCTTCCTCATCTTCCTCCTCCTCCTCCTCCTCCTCTTCCTCCTCCTCCTCATCCTTCTCTCTGGTTCCTTCTTTTTCTCTCTCGGCCTCCCACCTTGATCGGGTGTGTACGGGTGAGTGTGTGTGTGTGAAGGTGGTGAGAGAAAAGGTGCTGAAGTGTGGATAAGTATTATTGACTTTGTGTCTTGACTCCAAATTGTGACACAACTGGGATACTCGCCCGTGTTTTCGGGCGTTTCGGCAACCGATTTCTCGTCCGAACCGCGATTTACGCGTATATAATAATATGATTCTTTCCTAGCCCTGCATCCTCATGCATTTACGTATCCCGAGGATTATCTACTGGTCCACCTTTAACCACTTAGCCCACTCACTCTCACTCATTCAGTCCATGTGACAACAATTGAATACTCCCCATGTTTCTAGATATGCTAATGAGTATCTCCAAGCAAATCATATGCTTTCTATTTAATTGAATGATTTCATTTAGGCCTTTATTTATTTTCATTTGACCATTCCTATTAAGCATCAACTTTTGTTGTTGCCACCAAGCCATGGACCCTGTTGCGGAATCTGGTCGCAACCAGTTGCACACGCTTGTCTTCGGGCACACCTTTGAATTCTATGACTTCTTTAACTGACACCAGCTAGTCCAAGAATTCTTCAGGTTGAAGGGTGCCATGGAATTTTGGGACCTCCGTCTTCATCCAAAACTTCTATCGCCCGCGATCATCCTCAACTGCACGCGGCCTATAACGCCTCCTCGTTGCCTCAACATACTCATCTTCCCCTTCGGTAGAAGAATCTTCTACAGGTTCATCACCAACAGGTTCCCTTCGATGGTTACGGACACGATCCATATTTTGACCATTGATCGATTCTGGCAGTTAACTGTTCTACAACCGCGCCTATGCGTTAGTCAATTTGTCGATTCAGATTGTCACGGTCATACGCCTCCTCGATACGCTGTTGGTTCCTCTTCGGCGGCATGATTTCTCCAATCACGCTGAAGCAGGCTCTGATACCAACTGACGCAACGGAGATCTTATAAACCAGTTGAACGAATCCACGAACAACTAGATCTAGGTCAGAACTTAAGCCAAGTTCAAAAATTCTTTTATTCAAGCAAAAAAAATTACGAATTACATCCAATAGATTGCTTAAATAGCGAAACCCTAAAATTTGCCAAAAAAAGTAAAAAGCCTAAAAACCCTAAAAGCCATAAATTGGAAACTAGACGAAAAATAGAAACAAATGTCGCAAACGACAATAAAAACGAAATTCCTAATGAAAGTTATAAGCGAAACAAAAGTTTCTTAAAATAGCAAAATTGCCATTTTGGAGGGCGAAACGATGGAATTTTAGAAAAACGTCGTAGTCACAAAGCAAAGCGTCGTCGTGATCTCCACGCCGTTTCCAATAGACCCATACCCACGCCCCGAACGCCAAAACTCAAAATTATAAAAATGCCGTCTTGTCATATCTTTTCCTATTTTTTCAAGAATTTGCAACTAATTCTTGAACTTCATCATTATTCTGTCAAGAATTTGCAAACTAATTCTTGGACTTCATCATTATCCTGTCAAGAATTTGCAAGCTAATTCTTGGACTTCATCATTCTCCACAGGGTGGACAAAATTCACCATCGAATTGTCATCATCAGACGTATCCCCATAATAGGGAACAAGATGTTTGACATTAAATACATCAGCCATGCGAATGTGACTTGACAACTTCAATCTGTAAGCATTAGGATTAATTTTCTCAAGAACCTCCACAGGACCAATCTTCGGAACTGACAATTTATTGTAATCACCCACAGAGAACAGGTCTTTAGTGAGAACTGCCCACACAAAGTCACCCACTTCAAACTCCACGTGACGCTTATTTCGATCTGCATATTGTTTGTACTTGTCAGCAGCTTTCTGCAAGTTATCTTTGACAGATTGATGAATCTCTTGCAGCCCACTAACAAAGTATTATGTCTTGCCATGCCATCTAGTCTTACTTGGCACTGGTAACAGATAAAGAGGACATCGAGGTAGTACTGAATACACAACCTGAAAAGGACTAAACCCGGTACTTCGATTAACAACATGGTTGTGTGCAAATTCTATCTGACTCAACTTGACATCCCAACTCCTGACATTCTCACCCACCAAGCTCCTCAAAAGATTGCCTAACGAACGGTTGACAACTTCGGTCTACCCATCTGTTTGCTGATGATAAACACTGCTAAATCTCAGTTGCATGTTCACCATAGCCCACAAACTGACAATAATCTTGTTGATTGCTCTACTGTCCACACACATCCGTCAGGAGCCATCTTTCTTTGGTGTAAGGAGGGTTGATACCGCACTTGGACTAAGACTTTCACGGATGAATCCCTTCGCCAATAACTCTTCAACCTGTCTACGCAACTTCTCATGTTCACTGGGACTCATTCGGTAGTGTAGTCTATTAGGTAGTGACGCGCCGGTTCAAGGTCAATCTGATGGTGAATATCACACAATGGTGGCAGTCCTTCTGGCATCTCATCAGGGAAAACATCACAAAACTCATTCTCAATAAGAATTGCAGCTTCAGGAACATCAACATCTCTTTCTACCTCATTTCCCATCAAGATGTAAACTACCTCAGAATCCTGTAATTCATCTTCAAATCTTGCCAAAGACAGCAAGCCGTTAGATTCTTTAGTAGGCTTAACTTCCTCTGGATCCTTAGCTGGTACTAGCACAATCTTCACTCCTTCGAACATAAGGATGTATTTATTGGCTCTACCATCATGCACAACTCCCCTATCAAACTGCCAAGGACGTCCCACTAACAAGTGGCAAGCATCCATAGCCACAACATCACACCAGACTGAATCCTTGTAATTAGCACCAATAGAAAAAGTCACCAAGGCGCGCTTCGGCACCTTCACCTCACCACCTTTCTTAAGCCAAGCTAGCTTGTAGGGTCTGGAGTGTTGTTCAGTTGCAAGGCCCAACTTCTGAACCGCTTCAACTGAGACGATATTCTCGCAACTGCCTGCATCAATCATGAACCTGCACACCTTTCCTAAAATGGTACACTTAGACTGAAAGATGTTACTCGACCACTCATCGTCGGCGACACTCTAGGAGTCATCAAGAATCGCAACTAAAGGCGTACCACATCTCCGGTCACGATCTCTCTCTTGTGTTGTCGATACGGTTCTGCGTGATGTTGGCATCTTCCCCTTCGTCTTCCTCTTTGTTCTATATAAAGAGAGCCTTCTTCCCTTTACATTCTGACTTCCTGTGACCAACTTCACCACAATCGAAGCATTTAATCCCACTAGTGCTAGGTCTGTTCGTGCGACTAGCAGGGTTAATTGCAGTGGCATTACCTCCAGTATTGGTTGTCCCAACACTAACATTACTGGAAGCATTACTCACACCCCGACGTTGTTGTTTCTCTACCAACAATTTGCGCTGTGCACTACAAATAAGGAAGCCGGATCAAACATGTTGACGACATCTTGGATCTGCAACCTCAGTCCACCAATATATCGCGCCACTAATTGGTCGTTAGTTTCATGCAATTCGTTTCTAGCGACTAACTGATAAAACTCAGTAGTGTAATCATCTACTGACTTTGCCCCTTGTCTCAGATTCTGCAACCTCTGATACAAAAGGCGTTGAAAATCGTAAGGCAAGAACTCAGCCCGTAAGTGCTTTTTCATCTTCTCCCACGAGGTGATCTTCGCCTTTCCATTCCTATTCCGCATCAACTTCTGCTGTTGCCACCAAGCCATGGCCCTGTTGCGGAATCTGGTCGCAACCAGTTGCACACGCTTATCTTCGGGCACACCTTTGAATTCTAGGACTTCTTCAACTGACGCTAGCCAGTCCAACAATTCTTCCGGTTGAAGGGTGCCATGGAATTCTGGGACCTCCGTCTTCATCCCAAACTCCCACCGCCTGCGATCATCCTCAACTGCACGCGGCCTATAATGCCTCATTGGTGCCTCAACATACTCATCTTCCCCTTCGGTAGAAGAATCTCCTACAGGTTCATCACCAACAAGTTCCTTCGATGGTTATGGACACGATCCATATTCTGACCCAACAACTGATCGATTTTGGCAATTAATTGTTCTACCACCGCGCCAATGCGTTGGTCAATTTGTCGATTCAGATTGTCACGGTCATACACCTCCTCGATACGCTGCTGGTTCCTCTTCGGCGGCATGATTTTCTCCAATCACGCGAAGCAGGCTCTGATACCAACTGACGCAGCGGAGATCTTCTAAACCAGTTGAACGAATCCACGAACAACTCGATCTAAGTCAGAACTTAAGCCAAGTTCGAAAATTCTTTTATTCAAGCAAAAAAAATTGTGAATTACATCCAATAAGTTGCTTAAATAGTGAAACACTAAAATTTGCCAAAAATAGTAAAAAGCCTAAAAAGCCCTAAAAGCCATAAATTGAAAACTAGACGGAAAATAGAAACAAACGCGTAAACGGCAATAAAAACGGAAATTCCTAATGAAAGTTATAAGCGAAACAAAAGTTTCCTAAAATAGCAAAATTGACGTTTCGGAGGGCGAAACGATGGAATTTCACTGAAAAACGTCGTAATCACAGCATAGCTATGGTCGTGATCTCCACGTTATTTCCAATAAACCCATGCCCCCGGAACGCCAAAACTCAAAAGCTCGAACTTCACCGAAATTACAAAAATGCCATCATGTCATATATTTTCCTATTTTTTCAAGAATTTGCAACTAATTCTTGGACTTCATCATTATCCTGTCAAGAATTTGCAAACTAATTCTTGGACTTCATCTTTATCCTGTCAAGAATTTGTAAGCTAATTCTTGGACTTCATCACAAAGGAGGCAATGACCGACCAACGGGAGGCGAGCAACGCCGGTGGGAGGCAAGGAGTGACTGGCGGGAAGGCTACCTACAGCGGCGGCAGTAGGCGATTCGTGCCAGTGGGACAAGACCACCAACTTAGGCATGAAGCGAGCAACAACGCCGACAGGAGGCGATTCGCGGCGGCGGCAGGCGGTCAGCGGTGGCGGCACGTCGGGCATCCACAAGGAGTCGCCTCAATGTTCCAACGACCGGCGGGATACGGACCACGAAAGGCGGACGACCGATCTTCAAGGCGTCGGACGGGAGATGGAGGCGGAGGCGGTCGCCGGAGAGAAGAAAAGCGGCGGCGGCACGTCGGGCAGCCACAAGGAGTCGCCTCAACGTTCCAACGACCGACGGGATACGGACCACGGAAGGCGGACGGCCGATCTTCAAGGCGTCGGACGAAAGATGGAGGCGGAGGCGGAGGCGAGGAAGAAAAACGGCGTCGCGGGAGAAGGGTTGGGGTTTGAAGTTGGGGGGTTGGGGTTTTCCCGCTTCAAACTGCAAGTTTGAAGCAGGAAAAAGAGTGACCTCAGGTCACTCTATGGAAATCGTGACCCGAGGTCACGTTTTTCACCAGGTGGGTTGATCTAGCGCTGACATGGCGCAGACGTGCCAACAAATGTGTTAGTTTGGTAAAAAAAATTGAGGATGTGTTGGGTTGATCAAAATTTTGCCAATATGTGCTAATCAAGCAAAAAGTCCGTACAACTCTAATAGGTTTCAATTTCCTAGTACAACTCTGATAGGATTTGGTATCCTAGTACAACACCGATACTTTAGTGTTTATATAAGTAGGGTAGACCATTAAATTGGTAATGTCTTTAATGTCTTGATTAGTTGTGAGAGAGTTGGAGGCTTGGCGTTAGTGTAATCTTTTGGATTAATAAAATCTCTATGTTCTCTGTCGTGGAAGTAGGAAAATTGCCGAACTACGTAATTCTCTGCATCGATCGTGTGCGCGTGTTGTTTGTTCGCTTCATTTGCTCTAAATCGATCCTATCTAAATCGCAATTCCGATAATTAAATGAGTGTTTTTTTATGTGAATTAATCAGTGTGGCTTGCACACGCCAGAGGGCATATATATGTATATAGCACCTACAAGCCCTCCGCACTCCCTCCATCCCCCCCTCCCCTCCCCTCCAAACACAGAGTAAGAACTACGAACTAAGAACCATCCAATCTTGCGCACACATATCGAAATGTGGGTTAAATTAAGAAAGAGACCCCAAAAAATTGTTGAAGCCCGGTTACCTTAATTAAGCCCGAACAGAGCGAAACATATTCATCCCCAAAAGTGACTCCACTGCATGTTTTCCTAAGCAGGTAGTGCAACAAAATCAGAAACCAACATCTAATTGAATCGATATCCAAAGTAGGTTACTTTAGTAGTTCCTATTTCCGAATGCCCCATCGATCGTTGGCTTAAGTTTTTAAGTTTGTCAAGTCCAGTTTTTTGAAGAAACATGCATGAATGTGTGGGCTTATCTTATGATTTGTGACTCTCTAAAATACAAATCTACTTGGACCTTAGATCTCATGAGCAGCTGGGAAACCAAATTTTTAAGGGATATTGGGGACCATGGGATGGCCAACTTTTACATGCATGTGTTTTCAAAATACGAAATAAATATATACATTTACTTATATATACTGTATAAAATAATCAATGCACAGTTTTATATAATTAACATTGAAGTTTTTTCTCAATTTTTTTTGTAAGGCAAAATTTTTTACTTTTAATTTATTTTCTCTCAGATTTTTTTTGTCACCATCAAGGCAAATCGATTTTTCCACTTTTAATTTGTTGAGGCTATGTTGTTGTTGTTGTTGTTGTTGTTGTTGTTGTTCTCTCTCTAGGTTTTCTCTAAATTATATCATTTTTTTGGCAATCTTATTAACCTTTTGCAACTAAATTTATCTTGAAAAATACTAGCTAAGATGATCTTTTTTGGGGCAACCGGGCTGGGCACACGATTATGATGTCCATTTCGGATGTTCCAAAACGATTCACCCTAACATCTCGATCCCATTTGTCTTTTTTTCTATGTTTTGGCAATCAGGCATATATATATATATATATATATATATATATTATTACATATAAAACATTGGAGTTGATGACATGACGGAAATTAAATTTTAATTGATTTATTAAAATTTATTCCAAAAGGCACGAAAAATTAGTGATTTCACTACAAAAAAAAGAAGAAAAGTCTCTAAAAATTAATTAGAGATTTAAAAAAATTGATTTATTAATAAATAGGGAACATTTTAAGTGTGTTCGTCCAAAAGGCTCGAAAATGTCACATTGTTTGAATTCATTTGGCACAGCCCAACTTTCACACCTTTAGCTACCTACACATAGAAAACATTTCCCTTAGCTACATTACATGGTGGAATGATAATCGTAAAATTTACCAAAGAAGTAGCCTTATTCAAATTTCTATTCTTCATTATGCTTTCATCGATAACAAGCAATTGTAAGTGCTTACCGATGGATGCTCATAGAGACCAAAACATGCTAAAGCAACTAAAGGAATCGCTAAAAGTGGATTTAAGAACCTAGAAACATATAGAGGTACATTATGAACGCATTAATAATATTGTATTGAAAGCGAAATGGTATAAATTAGTACTAATAAAGGTTAAACCCAAATGCCCAACTGTTTTAAGCAGAAACATGGTTAACTATACTTTTAGGAAACATAAACATAAATAAGACAACTAATCATGTGCTTAACACAAGTTAATGTTTCTAAGTCAACCCAGCAACAAACAACAATGTCTACAAAAAAAATAAAGCATATATCCATGACATAATAAAAATAAAGCATATATCCATGACATAATAAAAATACTTTCTCAATAACTAAAAAAATGATAAGACAAACAGAAATTACCACAACAAGTATTGCGTACTGTGGTTCGGAAGTAAGACATTCCCCTTCATCAATTATTACATTTTAGCAAAACAAGTATTGATCTTGAAGCAATTAATACCAGGGGTGGGCAAACCGCGGTTTAGTGGTGAAATTCATAACAATCAATTTGCAAGTAATACTCAATTAAAACTAATAAAAAAAAGTTATGAAATATGAGCAATAGTTGAACCTAAAAAGCTTGTAAACAACTAAACCACTCCATCCATAACAGCCAAATCAGATAGATTAGTCCATTTTCTTTTGCAATCTAACTTAAACATTCAAGTGCTAAAAAAGAAGAAAAAAATCACTTGGGCAAAACTAGGACTTCAAAATCAGTCAAGCCTTAATTTTTGGTGCAAAGCAGCAACTCCTTTTACTTGAGCGTCACCTTCCATTATTTTCTGGTTCTTGCTTCAATTATTAACCATCATAAAGATTAGCCAAAGCAAATGAAATGAGATGCAAATGTCAAGCATTTCTAGGTTAATAGACCACTAATTCCTCCATAATGTCATACTTAGCAATCAGAATTAGAGAGTGAATCATGCATTGGAGGATTACCAACTCAATTAGATAAGTAGGTGGACTGCCTATCCCCTAGGTCATTTTGTGCTACATTTCTTCTAATCAATCTCTTTCTCTAAAAGAAGGCATCAAAGAACACCGCAAATGGGTCGATTAGCCCATATCTAACACACAGTATTCCTGCATTTCACTAGTTATCTCTATACACGCTTAACTACATCAATTTCTCCGCAGAGACGACAACAAGCGGAGACAAACAGGAACATACAAAAATCAACTTCAGAACCGACTCACGATGGACCCGCTTGTTTCAAATCAAATCAAATCAAAGTGCGCATAGAACTTCGATGTCCAACTCGACGATGGAGTGAAAATGAGTAAAAATGAAGATCTCTGTGAGACGTTCGGTTCCATTACATCAATGTCCACTAATAATGATTATACCAATGTTGAACCTCAAGAAATACTACTTTAACCAGTAAAACCTAATTTATCAACAATAATGGCTAAATCCTAATAACAACTTACAAATGTACACCATCTAAAACCCTAAATTCCTCTACGTACAACAAGACTCGTCAAATTCAACAATTACAACAACGCAACTTCATATCAAGCTCATAAAAGAGAAGATTGAAAACCAAAACACGCATCAAATCAAGGAAAACGACAATTGATCGAAACAGAGAGAAGAGATTATAGTGAGTTTGGGGACAAACATGCCAAATTCTGCATAGTCGCTTCCATATCATCTCTATCACTCTTTGGATCTTCTTCAACAATTCTACGCATCTACAACCTTCCATGGATAGAGAGTAAGAGATTGTTCAGCTTAACGTTTGCTTGAGCACTGTCCACGAAGAGATCTGCCTTGCTCGAGTCCAGATCGACGGCTAGCTTCAAATCTTTGCCATTGTAGAAGCTTGAACAGAGAGTGAATCCTTCCCCGCCAAAGAACAACTGATGAAAATCAACAAGAAAAGCATCAAATCAACCTCGCACACACTGAATATGTAGAAAAACCTAAAGCTCGGATATGGTTTGGGAAGAGAACCTGAGTGAAGTATCTTGAATGGTATACAAACTTTTTTAAAGAGAAATATTGAGATTATTTCAATACAAATAGAAATAGATATGGCATTGGGGGAGGTTTGTATATTGTAAGCGTCCCCGATCAGGACGCTTTACAAGTAAAACGTCCTTAATTCAGGACGCTTTTACAGCAAAAGCGTCCTGAATTTTAATTAAAATAAATATTTATTTTAAAAAATAAATATTTATATTGGATGTTGTTCTTAAATTTAAAGTATATATATATTCGTGGGTGTAACAACACTTGTAAATTATGTGCGTCCTTAAAGCGTGATTATTCCCACGAGGTCGTAGTACAATCAGCCTGAGCGTATTCCATGTGTCTTTATATTTAAAGTCTAACAACACTTGTAAATTATGTGTCCTTAGAGCAATCTTTCCCCGCATCGGAGATTCAAAATGACAACACGAGATCGATCGTGCGCTTAACTCACACAAATATCAAGTGTCTTGTATGTTCGCATTCGCATTTTTATTAGTGTTGGCAAAAAAGTGTTGCTATAGACCCACTTAATGTTGTCGCAATCGGACCGGTTTCTATAATTCTTATATATAATGCGTTGACATAATTGAATTATATTAACGAACTACTAATTAATTAAGTGTTGTAACTAATGCTCTTCTGAGGAACTTATTTGTATAAGTGATTACAATTCATGCATGCACATACATAGTGCCTTAATTAGTACGTACGTAGAAATCACACTTCTTGCTTGGATTACTAAAATTCATGCATGCATGCGCATGCACACGCACGTATATATAGGGGTCACCTTAAGGACTTCCACCTCCAAAACCTCCACCAGCTCCGCCGCCAATTCCACCGCCGGCTCCGCCACCGCCACCAACTCCACCGCCGAGCCCTCCACCGCCGCCTAATCCTCCTCCTCCTCCGACCCCTCCTCCGACCCCTCCTCCGGCTCCGCCTCCGACTCCACCTCCAGCACCTCCTCCAGCTCCACCTCCGACTCCACCTCCAGCACCTCCTCCAGCTCCACCACCGAAACCACCTCCGGCACCTCCTCCAGCTCCACCCAGCACCTCCTCCGACTCCACCTCCAGCACCTCCTCCAGCTCCACCTCCAGCACCTCCTCCAGCTCCACCACCGAAACCACCTCCAGCACCTCCTCCGACTCCACCTCCAGCACCTCCTCCAGCTCCACCACCGAAACCACCTCCAGCACCTCCTCCAGACTCCACCTCCGACTCCACCTCCAGCACCTCCTCCAGCTCCACCTCCACCTCCGACTCCACCTCCAGCACCTCCTCCAGCTCCACCACCGAAACCACCTCCAGCACCTCCTCCCTCCACCTCCAGCACCTCCTCCACCACCGAAACCACCTCCAGCACCTCCTCCAGCTCCACCTCCGACTCCACCACCAGCACCTCAGCTCCAGCTCCACCTCCGACTCCACCTCCAGCACCTCCTCCAGCTCCACCACCGAAACCACCTCCAGCACCTCCTCCGACTCCACCTCCAGCACCTCCTCCAGCTCCACCACCGAAACCACCTCCAGCACCTCCTCCAGCTCCACCTCCGACTCCACCTCCAGCACCTCCTCCAGCTCCACCTCCAACACCACCACCTCCGCCAGCTCCACCTCCCACACCACCACCACCACCTACTCCACCTCCCCCCCCAAGCCGCCGCCACCTCCTACGCCACCGCCGCCGCCAATCCCACCACCTCCTCCTACGCCGCCTCCACCACCAAAGCCCTCCGCCACCTCCTAAGCCACCGCCTCCACCAAGTCCCCCGCCTCGTCGGAACGTCTTCTCCTCCCCAAACTCATCATCCTTGTCACTGACACTACTCAGTAGGTTTCTAGCACTAATGTTGCACACAAGTGCACCAACTAGGAGCACAAGAAGCAGTAACTTAGTAGTAGTAGTAGTAGTAGTAGTCATACTAGCTCTTTTGAGTATGATGAGAAAATTAAGGTAGCTTGTATTTGATGAGAAACTAGAGCATAGATGAAGGAATTTATATATAGGTGTTGAGAGAGTACAACAATATTTAATTAAACGGTTGAGAATTCGAACGCCATAATTATACATGCAAGAAAATACTTACTTACCACTTTGGATAGTGAATAGATCCTAACCGTCTATGTTGAAATATGAGGCAAGTACATATTACACCCTAATAATTGACATCCCAAGTACTGACACCCATGTGACGGGGCGTGCGAGCCCATTCATGAGAGTCGTCCGAGTGTGTCTAAAGGTACACACCGTGTGTGTTATGCAATACATTTATTTTTACGTGGGGCTCACGCATCAAAGGTATCACTCGGGGTGTCATATATGGTCCATATGTGGTCACCTCTGTGTTGCCATGTTTAGACTTTTTGTGTTTATATGATCGATCTCTAGCAAGAGTACTAGAAGTTTGAAGTGGTCTTTGAACAATTCATACACTAAACAGTGGATCAATGACCAAAATGATCAGTTGATCAATAAAACAGTACACATTGAAACAATGAATCAATGAAGAACTTCTTAATCTCTTATTTCATATGTCGAAAATACATTGTGCATTATTTATATACTAATCAAGAAGGTGTACATTACACACCCCTGTTACAACTACCTAAAGTAAGCTAATATAAACTTGTGATACACTATACCAGATTACATGATTCAATACACACATACCAGATTACATAAACAACTTCATGATACATTACATAACTCTACATCCCCCCCTCAAGATGGAAGTCTATGCCAGTCACATAGACCCATCTTAGACAATAAATCAGAGAACAAAGGAGCTGGTAATGACTTGGTAAACAAATCAGCCAACTGTAACCGAGTAGAAATATATTGTGGAAGAACAAAACCACACTTAAACCGATGTCTAACCAGGTGACAATCAATTTTCAAATGCTTGGTACGTTCATGAAAAACAGGGTTGGCAGAGAGATGTATCGCAGCTTGATTATCACACCAAAGAGGTATTGGAAGAGGAGTAGGAACACCTAAGTCCTTAAGGATATAAGAAATCCATAACAATTCACAAACTGTGGAAGATAAACTTCGATATTCAGCTTAAGCAGAGGACTTGGATACAATAACTTGTTTCTTAGTTTTCCAAGAGATCAAAGAGGATCCATGAACACACAATAACCAGTAAGAGACTTCCGAGAAAGAGGGCAAGCAACCCAATCAGAATCACAGTAAGCAACAACAGAGAGATCCATTTGAACAGGGAAAAACAAACCCTGTGAAGGAGTACCCTTAAGGTACCGTAAAACATGAAGTGCACCAGACCAATGTTGCTCTGTAGGAGCCTGAACAAATTGACTTAACTGCTGTGTGGCGTAAGTGATGTCAGGACGAGTGAAACCCAGGTAAAAAAGACGACCAATGAGTCGTCTATATCTATCAGCTTCAATGAACAAAGGGGAATCAGCATCATTAAACTTGCAGTCACGAGGAAGTGGAGTAGCAGCTGGTTTGGCCATGGTAAGACCAGCATCAGTAAGCAAATCAAGAACATACTTGCGTTGATGAAAATAAAGGCTTGATGAAGATCGAACCAATTCCAAGCCCAAGAAGTAACGTGTTTGACCAAGATCCTTGATGGTGAACAAGGTGTGTAAGAATGTCTTGACTTAAGTAATTAACTCAAGAGAAGTACCAGTAAGAAGGACATTATCAACATATACCAGCAACACCAAAAATTGAACATCATTTTTGTAAGTAAACAAGCAGGGATCATGAGCAGACTGAATGAAACCAAAAGATTGAAGTTTAGAAGTAAGCTCATGATTCCATTGTCGGGAAGCTTGCTTTAAACCATACAATGATCTTTGAAGTTTGCAGACTTGATTAGGAGAAGCCAAACTGTAACCATCAGGAGGCTTCATGTAAACAGCTTCATCAATATAGCCATGTAAGAAGGCATTGTTAACATCCAACTGATGTAAATGCCAATCTCGAGCAGCTGCTAAGGATAAAACAATCCTAACAGTGACATTCTTGGCAACAGGAGAGAAAGAATCAGTATAATCAACACCTTCAATTTGGTTAAATCCATTTGCAACCAAACGAGCCTTACACCGATCCGAGGAACCATCAGGATGAAGTTTAACCTTGTAAACCCACTTAGAACTAATGGCCTTTTTACCAGGTGGTAGGGTAGTAAGACTCCAAGTACCATTGGCTTCCAAAGCCTGTAATTCCTTATTCATTGCTTCGACCCAAACAAGATCATGTTGAGCTTGAGTATAACAAGTAGGCTCCTTTATGTTTGAAACAGCAGCCAAGAAGCACTTGTAATCAGCAGTAATGTGAGAAGAATGAATAAAAGGAAATGTAGGAGGGGTACCAGCAGACAGAGGAATCTCAGAAAGAGTGAAAGCAGATGTATGAACATTGTTTAAAACAAAATCATTCATCCAAAGAGGCTTATGAACAACACGATGACTTTTGCGAGTAACAACTGCAGTAGGAGGCATGAAAACTTCGGGTAAGCCATCATTAGTATGAGGTACTAATGTATCATTAATAGGCATAGATGAGACAGCTTCAGGAACATCAAGAGATGCTTCAGTAGGATGGAAAACTTCAACATGTAATTCCTTAGAGTGAGGCACAGTAGGAGATGTAGGAACAACATTTGGAGAAGGTACAGCAACAGGAGCTGGAATATCTCTTAAGTAATCAGAGTTATCATCACAAGAGATAGGCACAGGACACTTTGAACTTGAAGTATCTTTGTGAAATGGAAACTGATTTTCAAAGAAAATCACATCTCTTGAAACAAAACAGGTATGTGTGGCCATATTGTACAATCGATAGGCCTTTTGACCAGGGGAATAACCAAGAAAGATACACTGAATTGCTCGTGAATCTAACTTGATTTTGCTTGGTGAAACATTGATAGCAAAACACAAACAACCAAATGTCTTCAAGGATGAATAATTTGGTAACCTTCCAAATAAAAGATGGTAAGGAGACTTCCATTTCAGCAACTGAGAAGGTAATCTGTTAATGATGTAAGTGGCAGTAAGAACAGCATCACCCCAGAATTTTGTGGACAAACTAGACTGAAAAATCAAGGCTCTTGTAACTTGCAACAAATGACGATGCTTTCTTTCAACCACACCATTTTGTTGAGATGTATATGGTGTTGATCTTTGATGAACAATTCCCAAACCAAAGAATAAAGCATGACAATCTTTATTACAAATCTCAGTACCATTATCAGTCCTAATGGTTTGAACTGAGGCTTTGAAATGATTTTGAATAAATGCTATAAACTGTTTGATGAGGTTGCCTGTCAAGGACTTATGTTTCATCAAAAATGTCCATGTGAATCGACTAAAATCATCCACAATTGTCAAGAAATAATGAGCTCCTTGAATAGAAGACTGCTTATATGGTCCCCAAACATCCATATGCAACAACTGAAAAGGATAAGAAGTTTGAATAGAGCTCAATGGAAAAACCATTCTACATTGTTTGGACATTTGACAAACATCACAAGGTACATTGTATCTTCCATTTGAAGGACTGTTAAGTAACAAATCAAGTTGTTTTGTTACATTAACAGAGGGGTGCCCCAAACGACAGTGCCATGAAAAATTACCAGTAGCATTATTACAGCAGGCTAGTGACAATTATGTAGGAGACACAAATGAATCAATGACATCTTTATTAAAAGAACTGGAATCCAGTATGTAGAGACCTCCAATCATCCTTCCCACAGCTAGAACTTGAGAATTCTCAATGTTCTGTATAACACAAAACGATGGATAAAACTCAACTGTCAGTTTAGTAGAGGAGAGTAATTTACTAACTGACAAAAGATTATACTTGAATGAGTTTATATGTAAACAGGAAGAAAGAACTAAGTCTGAACTCAGCTGCACATCTCCAATGTAATTAACTTCTTCATTATGTCCATCAGGCAAACAAACCATAACAGGTTTAGCTAAGACAGTGACATTAGCAAGCAAATCATAACTAATACACATATGATTTGTTGCTCCACTATCCTCAATCCAAACATCTGAATTAAAGGAGGAATGAGAACTAGAAAGCCTTTTATACGAGTTACCTGTAAAATCAGATATAGCTGAATTCACATGAGCAGAAACTCCTTCAGTTGGAACATACTTTTCTTTCATGAAATTCTCAATGCCTTGCTGTATCATTGCTGCAATATTAGTTTGGAAATCTTCAAACTGAAGAGGTCCTGCATCTTGTATATCCATAGGTGATTCCATCAAATTGACAAAAGACTTTGAACTATTTGTCATCTGCTTCTTGTCGAGTTCTTTCTTATACCAATCTGGAATCCCATGAAGTTTGAAACAAGTCTCTTTTGTGTGCCTTTTTGCCTTACAATGATCACAAAACAAATCATCTTTATCGACAAATTTCTTGTGATTTCATTTACCAGCAAACCTATGAACATTGGTTGAACCAGATGAACCTGAATTCACCTTGTTAGTTTTCATCATCATGGTTGTATCTATCACAGGGGAATAGCTAACATGTACCTCATTTTGCTTTTCAACTCTAAGAATCATAAAGTAAGCTTTGTTTATATTTGGCAATGGATCCATCACCAATATTTGATTACGAATATGATCATACATATCACTTAATCCCATCAAAAATTGCATCAGCCTATCATTAGACTCGAGTAACGACCTAATGTTCTTTGAAGCTTCACATTCACACACAGGTAAAGGAACTAAACAACTCAATTCATCCCAAAGCTTCTTAAGTTTTGTATAATACTGTGAAATTGACAGATCTCCTTGACTTATAGAAGCAATATCTCATTTTAATTGATACAAGAGAGGACCATTACAATTTCCAAACCTTTCTTTCGATTCATTCCAAAGATCAAAAAAGGAAGTTGTATAAAGGAATGCTTCAACAATATCCTTTGAAATAGAATTTAAGATCCAAGAAGTTACCATATAATCCACTTTGATCCATCGATCCAAATTAGGATTAGTGGAATCTGGCTTTATACATCTTCCATCAATGAAACCAATCTTCATTTTTGCACCTAAAGCAATCATTATAGCTCGACTCCAAGACAAGTAATTTGAACCAATAAGAGTATTGGAGACAAGTATCATACCAGGATGATCAGATCCTTGAAGGAAATAAGGACTTTCACCTCCAAGATCGCCTGCATCAGGAGCTCTTCCTGCTCCATTTCGAATTGAAGAACTTGAAGAACCATGAATGGATGCCATGATCAGACACTCAATTCAACTCAAACTCAACACAGATCAAGAACAGTAGAACCTGCTCTGATACCATGAACAATTCATACACTAAACAGTGGATCAATGACCAAAATGATCAGTTGATCAATGTAACAGTACACATTGAAACAATGAATCAATGAAGAACTTCTTAATCTCTTATTTCATATGTCGAAAATACATTGTACATTGTTTATATACTAATCAAGAAGGTGTACATTACACACCCCTGTTACAACTACCTAAAGTAAGCTAATATAAACTTGTGATACACTATACCAGATTACATGATTCAATACACACATACCAGATTACATAAACAGCTTCATGATACATTACATAACTCTAGAGTCTTGAACGGGCTTAATTAATTCGATTGTTTCTTTAGGCGATTGGAGAGTAATTAATGTTGAGGTCGCGTCTCATCACTTGTTTAAAATCGAGGTTCCCTGCTAGCGTGTAATGAAGCATGCCTTCACTTGTTGGACCCACTGCTCTTGGACCCACCGCTCTTTTATCGACGTAGATGTCTCTACTACCAATATTGTCTCCACCTTAATCACTTTTAACTAAAAGGCGTGAAGTTTTATTTCAAAAAGGTCTCGATACTATTTGGGGAGAGATAATCATTTAAGTATTTCTTTATTATATAAGTCACATTTAACCGATGTGGGACTATAATTCGTCTACACATATATCCCAACACTTATACATCATAAAAATTACGATTTACAATAACCTAAAATTAAAATTTTGATTAGTTATTGTGAATCGTGATAGTATTTTATGATAATTGAACCCTACCTATATATATTTCATAAAGGAAATTGTTAATTAATTTTATTTATACATATATACGTACGTACAATATGCATTTAATTATATCTTAATATATGCATGAAACAACTCTTATAAAGGTGCAATTCGATTATCTATATGAGTGAATGCACGATAAGGATATTTTTGTTTGAATAAAACTGCAATTTCCCCTTACAATCAGGTTTCCTTGTTCCAAATTAACGTGAGTGCAATTTATCATTGTAGAGTAGTTGTGGGGCTAGATTTAGCATTTCTACCAAGAAGAACAAGGTTTGAGTCTTGTAGAATGCATAATAAATGCTAGACCATTACTTGATATTTAATTTAAGTTCATCATGGATTTAGCTTGGTTTAACGTAGAATAATTCAGATCCACTATGAATTCTGAGAGTTATGCTTGCGAGTCCTGGGTTGACTAGGCTCACCTTGCATGGTTCTATATATGAGTTCGCATCCACCTAATTAGATCTATAGGTCTATATATATCATGATCGATTTGATACGTTCAATAATAATAAGTAAGATTGAAATTGCTCCTCGCGAGGTAGTAATTTAAAGAAAAGTGTCTCTAAAGAGGATGGGGATCGGATTGCTGGGTGAGCTTCTATTGATTTTTTTTTAAATGTACAATTCCACTTTTAGGGGGGAAGCACTACAAAATCACAAACCAAGGCACTGCACTCATTTCAGCTCCATGTCCAAATTAATGCCCCCTTGTTGACTTGAGTTACTTTTCTAAGTTGGTAGGCACAGTTCAAGTTTTTAAACACTATAATAATTTCGATATTTAATGAAAGTTTTTAAATCTCTATTAAGGGGTGTTATTAAATAACATCTAATTGATAGGAGTTTTAAAAAACCTCTATGTAATACATGTATTAAAAATTAAAACATAACACATTTTCACATGACATTTATAACACTCTATTTAATAGGAGTTTTAAAACTTATATTAAATGCCAAAAATATTCTAGTGAAAGGGTTAATTATTTGTTAATTAATGTGGGCTTATACATTTGTGTACATAATTTTTGACCATATAAAATAAAGTCTTATTCCCATAAAAAAATGTGGGCTTTTATATATATATGTATGTTATGAGCTTTGCCAAAATGTCAAAGCATAAGTTGTTGTTTCCAACCCAATTGCTTTGACGACTTGAACTTTTATCAGATCTACACGGTCTAGCTATCTCTCTCTAGTCTCTACTCATAAATATTTTTGGACTATCTCATATTATTCATCAAAACTCTTGAATTATATGTTTTTTTATAAAAAAGACAATTTTTATACCCACGAAAATTTGAACTCATAACCTCTTATTTTCAAATCACATACTCTTGAATTGTATATTAAGCCATGCACATATCTTCTTTAAAGTTGAGGGTTATTTTGAGAAAAAACATAATGTTTGGGCTATTTTAACTATTCACCTTTTTATTAATGTAGAAATATTATTCTCAACGCGTTGACCTTAATTAGGTATGCTTAATGTTTCGTTTGGTCTTTCATTAATTTCTATCAAATATCATTATATATGTTGGCCTACAGTAGTACTCCTTCCGTCCCAATTGTTGCATTTGTAACAGTTTCTTATAGTGAATGTTAAATTACCCTCTCATAAAATTAAGTTTGGAATATTCAAAATATTGTTCATCATACTCATTGTGAAGGGAATCGGGCGAACAACGGACTAACATGCTTCTTATATATATGCAGCTGACACTCAGTTGGAACACATATACTCGATCATTGTCCCTCGGCTTTGTCAATGATCTTAAAAGAAGATATAACTGAAATCTCTTTAATTTCCCAGAATGCGTCGCATGTAACTAGACCATATCATCTCTTCCTAATATTATAAAAAAAAAAAAAAAAAAAAAAAAAAACCTCTCATAAATGATGGAATAGGATTCTCATAGACAGAAGCATTAATTCGATCTGTTAGGTTAGCGCGTATATATAATGGATGTGAATGTAATTAATTTGAAGGGGACCCTCTACGTTGTTTAAAAATTAATGAAAAAAGTCTGAGCTAAATGAACCACATGACTAATTAGTCAAGGATAGATATATAGACCAAAAATCTGAAATTACTTTATTCTAGTCTTCTAGAGATCATACTATTCTTCCAATGATAATTTCACATTTAATTTGATATCAAAGCAGTCACATATGGGAAACATGTGGATGAAATCAAAGGAGATAGATATATAATTAATTAATAATTATAAGCACCACATTAATTAAGCTGTTAATTATTATTGAAAAAAAAAACTTTTGATAAGAAAGGAAGAACTTTGTCGAACCCTTGACCTCTTACTGATCTCAAACCCCATACGTCGCAAATCATTGGATCACCTAATTAGTTATTAAATAGACCTAATCACTGGGCTGGTATCCGCCCAGCCTGACCTAGGCCCGGTCAACATGAGCCGAGCTTGAGCCGGGAAATCTCAATAGGGCCGGCCCGCCCGTCCCAAGCCCGTGAAGGCTCGTTATTTTGTGGATCGAGCTTAGGTTTGCACTTATTAACCCAAGCCCAACCCGGCCCACTCGTATACACTTGTGTCCAAAATGTAGAAATTTGTATATATATATATATATATATAATGAGAAAGTAAGGATTTGAACTTTGGTTGCCCAAATGCTACACTAAAGCCTTAATCAATGTGCTAATCCTTTGTTCTTGTCATTTAACTGCATATGTGTATATTTATTATAATATCTTATGGTTCACTAATCAATTTTCAAAACATTTTTTTGTTAATATTTTGAAAATTAATAAATTAGAATTTATACATTATCGATCAATCTTATATTTGATTTATTAAAACAACTAATGAAAGTGTATTTTTACATGTTGCATTTGTCCTTTTTTTTTCTAGTTCTATACTTATATTTTTAGTAGTTATTTTTGTTGTTATGGTAAGTTTGAAGTTTTGGCATGAGAAATTTGCCGTTATATGTTGTTATTTTAAGTTGTAGAAGTTGGGTTCTTAAGTGATTGTTTTCAATTTTGATTCGCTTTGATTTCTTAGTGCGCTATTGCTAAAAAAGTTATAGTTCATTTTTTTAAAGACTCAACCCAAGCTCGGCCCATGACAGGCTTGTGCCTGCAATACTTAGAAGCGGGTTTGGGCTAACTTAGACATGGCTTTCTAAAAAAGCTTGCCTAAGCCCGACCCGAGCCCGCCCAAGCCTGCCCGATGATCAGGTCTAGTTATTAATATTGAAAATTAAAACACTTAGATAACATACTTATTGCATTAGCCCAACGCAATTTTTTGTTATTAGCACATTATAATGAGCATATGCATGGTCTAGTTAAAGAATTCCACCTCCAAAGCCTCCGGCAGCTCCTCATCCAAGTCTTCCTCCGCCACCGCCGCCTCCAAGTCCCGAGCCACCTCCAAACCCGGCATCACAGCCAAAACTAGAACCACCAACAAGTCCACCTCCAAGATGAGGCACATAAAAGGTAACAAATTAATTTGACCAATTGATCGATACATTGATCATGAAAAAGACAGTTGAGTAGGTTGGAAAATAAAAATCAATAAATGAAAGTAGTGTTTGAATTAAGGACTGTGGCCAATGCGGACCCACAACTTGGCCTATCAGCGCCTGTTGTGTCTCACATATCATCTCATCCATCATTGTATCATTATTAACATCAATAAACAATAATTTATTGATTAAATTGTTAATGAACTCAAATCATCTGCCTATAATATCATGTTAATCCAAAATAAACTACAGCGGAAGTCTTTTATCATGACAATTAAAATATGAAACATTATAGTCATGCATCTGACTCTGATACATAGTGTGAAAAACCCGTACGACCATATATGTCAGATATAAACCTCAAAGATATCAAAATATCAATGTATAGAGTCTCGAAACATCTCACAATCCCAAATCCTCATAAATAAAACAAAATATGTATAATACAAACGTACAAGCTTGGCTCAATATCTCTAAATCACAGGTATTCAGGTAACTTGCCCTTGCCCTTCCCCCAGCTCGTATTAAGATTTGCACTCAAGCCATCATAAAATGTAGATGACAAGTCCAGAGTGAGTATTCCCAAGAAAATTAAGTAAGTAATATTGAAAGTAAATACTGAAATTTAAACAAAACTATTAAATAAACATGCGGAAATAAATACAGGCAAATGTGCTCATCGCATGGATAAGTAATAGTACAACCTCAAAGTGTGTTCCTAGAGCCTAGGGTCAGACTAGCGCCATACTTCGGACTCCCCACAGACTGCTGTCGGCGAGTTACACTCTAGCAAGGCTAGTATCTGGATCCGCTAGGTGGTCAACGTGGAACCTACGACACACCCACACGTACCCGACGCGACTCTTGGGTCAAACTATCGCCGAGATCCTGACGTACGTGTTATGGCCTAGTGGACATACACACGAAATGACATAGAGGGAGAGACTCAACGTCCGTCCATTTAAACCAAACCAAGAATATAGTATTTGAAAGACAGAATATGAATTCAAAAGCAAAAGAAATACTGCTCAAGTAATTTCAGTTGGGAAACTATACACCTCAAACCGCACTCCATGTCCGGGTACCTAACCTCCGGTCCGGCTCCGTCGAATCCCCGATATCCAAATTATTGCCCGAATGAACCTATTTTCATTTATAAGTGATTTTTAGTTAATTTAATGTATTTTATGTTACTTAGCAAAAATAATGTAAAACCCGCAAGATCTAGCGCGCTAGGTTTAGGGATTAGCTTGCTAGATTTATGGGCCACTAATTGTTCTTCGTCAGGACGAGCATTAGTGCGCTAATTGCATTCTGGACAACTGTTCTGCTGAAATTTTTGGGTTCTCAACAACACCAAATTTTTGGGTTCTCAACAACACCATCAACCACAACAACTACCACAACACCAATTACTAATCTTCATGCACTTAAAACCCATCAAAACAACTACTAATCAAACACTAAACAATCCATATAGGATTCACACCAACACCTCAAAACTTGTATCAAAAGATGAAGAAAGTAGAAATTTGAGGTAATTGTGAATCACACCTTACTTTGATGATTAAACCACTCCAAGCTCCTCAATTCACTAAGTTTGGATCTCCCAACCATTGTTTCTTGATCTTCAACTTTTGGATTTGTGATAAAAGAGAGAAAAAGTGGTAGAAAATGAAAGTCAATTTGACTTTTTATAGTCCAATGTGATCTCTCCTCTCTTGTGCATCACAATGCAATTCAATAGGCACCATTTGCTCAATTATTCAACCTCTAATGACTCCAGTTGTGACACCAATGGCACACTTGCCCTTGTCTTTAACCCAAAAAGCGGCGTTTCGAGTGTTCCGACGCTCGATTTCACGTCCCGAACTGCGACATACGCGTACTACCTTGACCCTAACCACCAAATATACATTACATTTTAATATTTAACTCATTTTATTCATTTATTGTGTGTATTATTTCGTTCGGCCTATTATTTAGTCTTTTAGATTATCCGGTACCCACGTCGACACGCATGTCGAGACAAATACTTACCACACAATCTTACACGTCAAATGGAATATAATTACACACAGTACGATGTCATTTGAACAAAACTATACGACCTGCTATACGGCATATACGGCCTTAACTCATCTAACTGAGTCCTCAACTCCTCGTGCTCTGATGCTGACATCATATACTACCTGCTATAGATTGGATGAGTCCCCGGAATCAGCTCGATGATAAACTCAACAGATCTCGGTGGTGGCAATCTTGACAAATCATTAGGAAACGCATCTGGAAACTCACAGACAATAGGGACAACTTCAACCTTAATCACCATCCTAAGCTCTGGCTCCACTATAGCCGAGTACGCCTCCATCTCCTACGACTTAGCTAATCTGCCTCGAGTTATAGGCAATGCAGATGCAACTCTGGCAAATGTAAACTTTGGAATCCCCTCGATGTCAAATGCCACAGTCTTGCTAAAATAGTCGATCTGTGCATACTAAAATGATAATCAATCCATACCGAACATTGCATCGAATTCAGGGTACTCTAACATTATCAAATCAGCTGGTAGCTAATGTCCCTCAATCTACACAATACAATTTCGGCATATCCGGTTATGGTAAATCTTATCCCCAGTTGTCGTACTAAGAACAAGATGTGTATCTAAGGTCTGTGCATATAACCCTAACTCTCCTACCATGCATCCATAAATAAAAGAAAATGTGCTACCAAAATCCATCATAACGTGCATGAAAATACCATAAACAGATAACGTACCCTAACAAACTGTCTTATCACCTCCTTGTCTGGCTACGCGACCCCAAAAGCTGCAATCTGGGCCATATCTCTGGCCCGCTCCATCTGTGGTGGTAGTGGTGCTGGTCTGGTACAATCTGCCATAATATGGCTAACCTGACCGCATCGGTAACAAGTACGGGTCTTTGACCTGCTAGAACTCCTTTGACTCTTCGCCTGACCCTAACCTCGACTCTAGCCTCTTCGACCTCTATCATGCTTATATTGTTGTTTAGGCGGATCAGCTGGTGTAGAAGTCGTAGAATATGCCAAGTGACGATCATCACGTCGATCTCGGTCATCACGACGATCTTTGTCGCCTCTACGACCTTGATCAGGCTGTTAATCACCTCGACGATGTCTCAGGCCCTGTCTTTGTTGGCCCTGATCTCTTATCTGTCTCTTCGGTCTTTGATCAGATCGAGAACTCATTGTTGGTTGACTCTGCTAACGATGTCGTTTAATCTTATTTAACGTAAACATCGCAATTTAGACAAATCAGCATACAAAAATAACTATTTACCTAGCTTCAAGTGCACACTAGCCTAGCTGCGGGTCCCATGAGCATCTGAGTTGTCAGCCACGTCCGCAACCACATCATTAATAACGGCTACAAGGACTAATTATCTATATCTATATATATATATAATAAGCCGACATATTGAGTGTGCCACGTGGTGGCTTTGAGCCTTCTCATAGCGCCACGTGGCATGCCCAACATGTAGGTTTTATAAAGCTATATATGGTATGTGCCACGTGGCATTTTCGAGTCTCCTTGATGCCCCACTTGTCATATCCAAGATGTAGGTTTTGTCGAGCTATATCTATATCTATATCTATTCATATATATAATAAGCTTACATCTTGAGTGTACCACGTGGCGGTTTCGAGCCTTCTCGTAGCGCCATGCGCATACCCAACATGTAGGTTTCATTAAGTTATATATGGTATATGCCATGTGGCGTTTTCGAGCCTCCTCGATGCGCCATGTGTCATACCCAAGATGTAGGTTTTGTTGAGCAATATATGGTATATGCCATGTAGCGTTTTTGAACATTTTTTGGCGTTTTCGAGTCTTCCGATGCGCACACACACACCAAATATATTGACTTATTATTCCTTATTATAAAGAAAGAAATGTTTGATGATTAATTAATTAAGGAAAAAATGTTTCATGATTAATTTACGAAACGTTTCTACATTAAAAAAATGGTACATTGTGGCTTAAAGAATATATTACATAATGTAACAATTGAAACAATTATTATTTGTAATTAATTAAAGAAACATTTTTCTATATCTATGTAGCCATTTTTTGATTGCATCTTAAGAAACCTTTTGTATGTCTATGAAACCGTTTTCTTTTTATTGTATATTAGTTATTTGCTTTTAGTCTCTTGATCTCCCATATAGTTACGTAACATAGCATTGGTCTCTTGGGCGTGCCATAATCATTCTCTTCACTATATATGCCAAACTATCTCAAGAATTCACTCACCTCTCTAAACTTTCTTTCAGTATCTAATTTTATAAACATTTGTCATTACCATGAGTCTTTTGAGAAATTTAACGAGGCAAACACGCACGTGGTAAAGTGTCTCTCTATTTCTCTCTTTTCTTACAATTTGATGTGTTTTTTTCTATCTTTTTATTTTTGTTGTAATTCGAATTTTATGGCTAATGTGGTATACCCATAATTCAAATTCGGCTATACCCTAATTATAATTTTTTTAATGATTGTAATAATTTGAAATTTGTATTAACTTCTGTCACATCAATTACTGTATATTTAACATGATATTTGTGTTCCATTAGGATTGTCATTGTGATATAAGTATGTCGGGTTGCAATTTGATGTTCGTTGTGTAAGATTGTAACTATTGCATAAGTCCTCATACAGTTGTGTGTTGCATAAGAAATTTAGGATTGTAACACAATTAACTCTCAAATATAAGGGTATTGCTTTCTTATTCCAATTACACATTCCAATACCTATAATTTCTTTTTGAAGCTCAAAAAGAAAAAAATCATTCAGTAGTGTTAATGGAATAGCACATGGATAAAAAAATACGTCCGAGGATATTACTAATAAAATAGCATCCCTCCATTTTACAAAGAATGTTGTTTTTAAGTACTTGAAATTCAATAAAGAAATTACAAATTGCTAGCTTAATAACCAAACAGGACACATTAGAATCTAAATGCATTAAAAAGTTGAGTAGGACTAATTTTGAATATATGCAATGTAGATTTATTAGTATTAGATACGTGATGGTGATGAAGTAATAAAATTAAAGGATCAAACTAATAGTTTCAACGATAAACTACTTTAGATGTATATTGTTGAGTCGAGTTTTATATTAAGTTTTTAATTTTTTTTAGTGCCTTTGTTCTAATTACGTGTTATTAATTGTTATTTTTGTGGTTTTTTGTGGTTTTGGAGATGTTTGAAATAATTAGGCACTTTTAGATAGTAAATTGGATTTAGAGGTTTCTCTTATCAAATTTATTTTTATCTAATATTATTGATATTCAATCTTGCCCTTGCTCGAAGCGCGGAACACGACTAGTTTAGTATACACTCGACCCAACCGTCTTCTTTTGAATTAATGAGAGCATACATATATTGTATATATACAAGTTGATTTAACTTGTGATCACGTGGGATTTAATATGTATTGTGGACTTGTGAGTGTTCATGATCATTAATTTACTCACCAAGACTTGAACTGGCATTTGCTAGGACTTCGTTGGCTTCCCATGGCCACATGTATTTGACTTTATATTAATTTGGAGAATATATGTGCTATTGTGCCCCTAGATGGGACACGCACCTGCGCTCATCCGCCTTTTGTCTCATCACATGCACTCGAATGGTAGGCCAAAAGTAAGAGCTGCACCCGGTGCAAAGTGCGATCACGCCCAACATTTCCTCTCCATGCAACTCTCTAATAATCGGCAATCTCGAGTGCCGCAATTAGGAATGCAAAGCTGGTTGCCTCGAAATAAGTAACCCTCTGGAATGTGTAATCGACGTTCCCCACTACGCACCTTCTCCACAATAGTAGCAAAGAAATGATCGGTAGTAAACAAATCGAGGAGAATGAGAAAAACCCAGGTACCTCAATGGTCATGCGCTCGACAAACTTTTTCGTCTGCTCAGGGCATCGGCGACTCATTGGTCACACCAGGACTTGTGTTTCACCACAAAAGTAAAGCGCCCAAATAGGCCACCGGGAAGCATGTCCGCCAAGACCTTGTTCGCCCATGTAAGTGTCGCAATGCCTCATGGTCTCGTAAACAAGACGAACTCTGTGGAAAAGATAATGTCGCCAATGCTTTCACGGCTTGTACCATCGCATAGAATTCCACATCGTACGTGCTATACCTCAACTTCGCCCGCTGACTTCTCATTGAAATAGGCAACATGCCTATTATTCCGACTCAAGACGAGCCCGATGCCTACCTTGATGATGCATCACTATGCAACTCAAAAGGTAGGTGAAAATCTCGGCAACACCCGAGAATGGGTGCAAAGTGGTTAAGCTGTACCTTGATCGATTGGAATGCTTCATCTCCTCATTGCTCCACCCAAACTTCACGCCCTTCATACTGATCGTAATTGGGGCCATGATAATCTTTGAAGTGTAGAATGAACCTTTGTAGAAGGAAGCCAACCCATGAAAGCTGCGAACCTCCGTGACGGTGGTAGGTCTAGGCAAGTGCGGATGGCTTCTACTTTAGACTCATCAACCTCGCAACCCTTCTCCAGAAATGACATAGCCTAAGAAAAGGAGCTTCGGTGTCAAAAATGAGCACTTCTTCATCGCAGCATAGAACTTCTCCTGCGCAAGATAGTCGTCGAACATCTCGCACGTCTTCGGAGGTGTTCCTCCTCGTTAATCTCGTATATCAATATATCATCAAAATATACCACAACACACTTACCTATTAAAGGTCTCAAGCTCTGGTTCATGACTCTCATGAAGGTGCTAGGTGCGTTTGACAACCCAAACGGCATGACGAACCACTCATACAGCCCCTCCCTTCACTACAAAAAAATAGCAAATCAGAAACGGAATTAGAAACGGAAATAAGTTCCGTTTCTAAATCAGAAACGGAATAAGTTCCGTTTCTAAATTAAAACGTTAGCTTAACGGAATTGAGACGGAAACATTCGTGAGACGGATTTGAGACGGAGACGGAATTAGAGACGGAATCGAGACGGAATTAAATTCCGTCTCTAAAAAATGGCGCCAACATTCCCACCAAAAATTTCATTTTTTATGACCGTTCATCAAATCTTGGGATTTGTGCATCACATCTCGATGTTAATCCCCCCCAAAACACACCCACAAACCAAAAGCCCTAAATCCCAAATCGTCTCGCTCTCCCTCTCTCTCTCTCTCTCGCTCCGTCCGTGTCGTCTCTCGCTCTTCAATCCGTCGATCGTCTCGTCTCTCCGTCTCTCTCTCGTGGTCTCTCCGTCTCTTAGTCGGCCACGGCTCTCCTCCTCTTCTCTCCGGCCACCGCTCTTAGTGCGTTCTCTCTCTGCTCTCTCTGCGTTCGAGCCCTAACCTCGCGTCCCCTCTTGCCTCCGTCAACAGCGCTGTCCCTTCGCCTCCGTCCCGCCACTTTGTCCTCTGTTGACGCCGGAGCCCTCGCATCTCGCGTTGTAAGTCATCACTCTCTTCGCTTAGGGCTTGAGAAAAAAGGTGTTTACTACTTCATCCAATTGAGGCTATGTTGTTGTTGTTTTTGTTGTGTAATTATTTTAAAATTTTCTCGTAAGTTTGTGGATTCATAAGCGAGAAACTGCCACTTTTATAGTTTCCAATTGTTTTATTTTGTTTATGGATGTGGTTTGCAAATATGGAACTAAAAGGCCGCTGAAATTTCCTATTTCGATGCCATACATTCAAGTTAGAAAATACCTTGATTCTGCTGTGGCCTATATTTTTGTTAGTGTTTCAACTTGCCCTAATTGGAAAAGTTTAGCAACTAAATGAAGAATCAAAATCGTCAAGGTTTTGCGATGGCAGACTTCATAGATTTATGACATAATTAGCTAATGAGTAGTAATTAGAAACTATTTATTCGGATTTTATCTTTTATAGTTTCGAAATTTCAATGTGCCAAACAATTTATTAGAATTTTATTAGAAATTTGCTACTTGCTTACAATGTATTCTTTTTTGGAGATGCATGTACTTGACACTAGCCACCGGGTTCAAGGTCAATTTGATGTTGAATATCACGCAATGTGGCGATCCTTCGGCATCTCATGGGAAAACATCACAAAACTCATTCACAATAGGAATTGCAGCTTCAGGAACATCAACAGCTCTGTCTACCTCATTTCCCATCAAGATGTAAACGACCTCATAATCCTGTAATTCATCTTCAAATCTTGCCAAAGACAGCAAAGTGCTAGATTCTTTAGTAGGCTTAACTTCCTTCGGGTCCTTGGCGGATATTAGCACAATCTTCACTCCCTTGAACATAAGGGTGTATTTATTGGTTCTGTCATCATGCACAACTCCCCTATCAAACTGTCAAAGACGTCTCAGTAACAAGTGGCAAACATCCATAGCCACAACATCACACCAGACCGAATCCTTGTAGTTAGCACCAATAGAAAAAGTCACCAAGGCGCGTTTCGACATCTTCACCTCACCACCCTTCTTCAGCCAAGCTAGCACATGGGGCACAGGGTGTTGTTCGATTGCAAGGTCCAACTCAACGAACCGCTTCAATTGAGACGATATTCTCGCAAGCGCACTGCATCAATCATGAACCTGCACACCTTGCTTAAGATGGTACACTTGGACTGAAAGATGTTATTCCGCAGCCACTTATCATCAGCGACATCTCTAGGAGTCATACAAGAACGCCTTACAACTAAGGCAACACCCACAGTGTCAATATATCGTTTCTACAAGGACGGTTAAAAGCTAATTTTTAATCCGATTAAGGAATAGAGTTAGGCACTTTGATTTCAATTTTGTAAATGAAAATTATTAATTAACTAAATTAATCTAACTAATTGCAAGTAATTAAAAATGGTCTTAAGCTATTGAGAGAACGTTCTAGGGAATCCCATTCACTCAAATTGTATCCTTCAAGTCCAATGCAATTAGAAAGTTTCCCAATTTGTGTGATGATAGGTGAAATTTCTAAAATTCACTCCATCCTAAGGTCTTGATGATGGAGATTCTAACGTCTCACTCGAACTCCATCGGTTGGCGTGAGTAGCGAAAGTGAGAAGTCGCATTAAGCACAAATTTCATTGTCTCTCTAGTCAATGATCATGATCGATGCGTCATATGGTCTAAAGTTGTGTTTCCCCAAATTCGGGTTCAAGATCCCCATTGGTCATAGTGACTATAACCCTAAGTTCTACACCTACTTGATCATGGTAAGTATACATAGCACACAAAAATATACAAATTAAAACATTAAATTGAAAGAACAAATACATTCACATTGAAATTAAAAGGAATCCAACTTGGAGTCCAAAGACCCCTAGAGCAAAAGGGATTACCCCATAAGTGGGTTCAATACAACACGAAACATTATGAAAATGCAAGAATTCATGAATTCAAACTTAAAGTTGAGAGGAAATCTAAGATTCAAAACATAAACTTCAAGCCTCCACAAGTTTCTCTCCAAGTTCTCCAAAGCAAAAGTTCTAACCAAATTTTCAAGTCTATTTTACCCTTCGAGGCAAATTTGGTCCAAAAATAGTCTAAAATTCCTAAAAACTCGTAATATAGGTTTCTTGGCCGCACTGAGCGTCTACCCTGGTGTTGGGGTGCCAAGATTCAGTGTCCACTGCAAATTTCTCGTTGTTTTGGGCGTTGTGGTTAGGCGCTGTGGCGCCTGGATCTGAATCTGTGCATATACTTCATTTTACGACGTAATTTTGGACCACTTAGAGGCCAAATTTGACTATACTCGTGAGAAATGAAAACGCTCAGGTCTGAGTCTACTTTCAATAGAAGAAATGAAAAATCATTTGGACTTGAAACGAGGGAGTTATGGCTAAAACATTGAAGCTTGGTCAAAATATAATTTATTGAAACTTAGCCACTTTGATGTCGTTCTTTGCCCAAACCTTGTATTCTCATCCCGAAACTTCCAAACAACTTCAAAACGCATAAAACCATGTGAAATATCATCATTTCATCACTCGCCCTTTGTTCTTGTTTTCCTTCGCCTCGTGATTTGCACTAGCGCGCTTTTTAAGGAAAATATTCTCTAATCTTCAACATAACCTCTAAATGCTCCGCTTTGCTTTCTTCACCTAAAAACCAACAAAATATATTGGATTAGCATGAATTCACTTATTAATGGCCTAAATTATCAACAAAATGCTACTTATAAATGTACTAAAATATGCTACTCATCAACACTCCCAACGAATCAATGGCACAAAACGATACTCAAACCATCATCATGTTATTACCTTGGCATGGCTTTCGTTTTGTCTTGAGAATTTCCTAAGGTTTACACAAACAATTCAAATATTTTTGAATAGACTATTCAATATACCGTTAATCCAAAAAAATTCTATATGCATATATTACACACACAAGGTGAAACTATAGTCTTTTGGATAGAAGTTATAACCTCACAACAAATTAAGTTTGGGACTAAATCATCTATTTTAAAAGGTTTTACATAAGTAATTACTTTGTCGAAAGTCCTCGTTAACATTAAAGATATTGTTAAAACATAAAGTCCCTAGACGTTGTCATTGTGTGTCACACCTTAAGTGACGTTTTTTAATGAAATACATTGCATCACTAATGGTCCATTCAATTATTTCCTTGTATAGCTTTGCCCAAGAGATCGCCATGTAGGCCCAAAAAATATATGCACAACTCACCAAGGTCTTTGGAGATCACGAAAATACTCTCCCAGTATCTCGTGAATCTACAAAGAATGGCAAGCATCTACAAGACAAGGAAAGTATCCCCATGTGTAATGGCCCAAATTAATTAAACTAGGATTAGTGTTAATCTCGAGGATTAACGATTGTAATTCAGGCGTTACATGGACAACTCGGTTGGCTCGGACACGAAAACCGAAGAAATATGTTATTTATAGATAGTGGTTGTGTATATGTGGTGTTTAAAATTATTATGATTATTATATTGCACCGCATGTGTGTATGTTGCTATCGGGCGAGTTTGTGTGATAGATGTTCGCCTCGAAAGGCATGTCAACGTGGGTAGTGAGTAGGCGAACTACGGGTACACTGGGAAACTAGACTAATCCATGTCAAGATAAATAGTAAATCAATTAAATGGGTAATGTGACCATAGGCTAAGTTAATTCAAATTAAAACAATATGCTATAGTGTGCCTTAAAATGCGTGTCGAGACGCGGGGCACCGAGTATTGGATAGTCGAAGGTTAGTGAGACCATAAGTTGGTTATTTTGATAAATAAAACACTAACCATATGTATTAAATGGACTAAGTTAGTGCAATTAAATTAGAATAAATCAAGGCCTATAGTTTAGTTAAATTAATTGGGAACTATAGGATTTGTCTAGAAATGTGCGTGAAGACATCTAGGAACCAGATAAGTAGAAAATTGATGTCACATGAACTGAGTGAGTGGGAGTGAGTGGGATAAGTGGATAGTGGTGAGCCATTAGATAAACTTCGGGATACGTAAACACATGGAGATCAATGGCCAAGAATCAAGCTCACCTTAATATATATTGATAATTTGATCAAATTCATGCAACCAAACCATTTACATTTCTGAAAATCCACATAGCAGAGGACGAGATTTGGAGATAGAGATCATCAATTAAAGGTCAATTTGAGGATTTAAACCAATGTAAGCTTCTTCTCCATCATCTACACTTTCATTTAAACCTATTTTAGTGCAATTGTGATAAAATTGTTGTTCTAAGGTGATTTTAGTTACTGTGTTGGAGTTAATTATGTATGGTGTGACGACCCCAAGATTCCAGGCCACCTTGCTACCCGCCACGTCGCATCCCACGTTAACTATCCTTGCCACGTCATTGCCCGCTTATCATTGACGCCTCGCGACCTAACGAGTTGCTTACACTTTTCCAGCTAACCTTAGTTACCCTAATTAATCTTTACGTACGTGTTAATAGTTTAATTAGCCAATTACTCAATTTATCAAGTTATATTATAATTTTATAGCGAAAGTCTTTTAATGAGTAACTTATGCGGTATTTAACAATTCTAAGTAGTGGAAAACCAGACAAAAGATACCAATATATATCAAGGCAAGATAAGACAAAGATTTATATACATGTAATCAATGTTCTACAGTTCCAAAAACCTAACCAAAAATAAATATATACATATCGATATCAAACACGAGCTAGCGTCGCTAACTCAGAGGTAGTCGCCCAATACCTCTTTTCCCTTACCCTTACTCGTAGAAGGATATACACTCAATCACCCAACAAATACAATGACGAGTCCAGTGAGTAAAATCTCAAGAGAAATCACACAATATTCATGAAATAAAACTGATAAACTACGTGTATGGCGGCCCTCGCCGCCCCAGGGTGACGTGCCTCCGTGTACTCCTTGCCGCTGGCCCTACTACACGTGTACGGCACTGCCCGTCCTTTTTTGTCTCGAAATTCTTATCCACTTGTGTGTATACATTGTATAAATGACATATTTAGCAAAAGGCGTATTTGAATGCAAGAATTACTAATAATCAATTAAGCAAATCCTAGTGTGGAAAAACCCTGAAAAGTACGAGGTAGACAACTATACCATATAGGCATGTACAAAGTCATAATACTCCCAAATTCCCTAAAAGAATCAAAATATCAAAACAAAAACACACGTACAAGTAATCCTAAAAATGGTAGGCAGTCAGAGGTAGTCATGTAAGATCCCTTGCCCTTACTTGTACTTGGATTTACACTCAATCATCACAAAAGAAAATGGATGACGAGTCCAGTCAGTAAAATCCCAAGGAACTCCTTTGAGCATTCAAATAAGCAAATGGAATTCAATAAATATTGTTAAATAAACAAGCAGAATATAAACATGCAACCGTAAGTAGGACATCGCATGCATAAATAACAATAAAGTGCAAATGTGTATGTGTCTTGTTCCAGTCAGACTAAACCATACTTCGGAATACCCTCCCAGGATCCCACTAGTGGGCGCACCCAACTAGCTATCACCTGGTCCATCTCGGTGGCGGCGTAGACCTACGACACATCGACACATGTATCAGTTCATTAGCTCGGGTCGTTATCCACCAAGAACTCCTGATACACATGTTATGGTCTAGAATGCATAGACACACAACGAAAAATTCGGTGGGAGTAACTCAACCAACCGTGCAAACAACGACAAGATATAGATATAGGAACGACCACAAGGAAATATTGGAATTGAATGGAATTACAAAGCAAAATAAATACTCAAGAGTTTTTTCATTGGGTTTTACAAACCTCACAACGCACTCGATACCCCGTAATCAATCCCCGAGTCTAAGTCCACAGAGTCCTTGGTGGCCAATTGATCACCCATGTCCATTTATGTCCATTTATCAATAATTCCAATTTAGTATGACAATTTAAAACAAATTTCTAAAATTTTAGGTCAAATTGTCCATTTCGCGCTTTTCGAGATAAAACTCCGCAAAAAGTCACGACTGACATTCCCACATATTTTCTTTTCATAGAACTTTATCAATTTCTATTTATTTTATCGAAATATATTTTTTTTGGAATTCTCCCAATTTTTTAGAATTTTTCTTCTCTTTTTCTCTTTTTTTTTAAAAAAAAATTTAAATTCAGTTTGGGTCGGGTCGACCCAACCGGGTCGGACCCGGACCTGGGCTAGAATCGGACCAGGCTAGGCCCATGGGTGGGTGCACACAAGCGCGCGTCTTTGCCCATCCGATCAAACTAGTTCGAACAAAATTTTTTTTTTTTTTTTTAATTTCTTGTTGTTGGGTTGGGGTTGCTCTCTACCCCAACCCTAGTGGAATCGATGGCAGGGGGAGACGCCCTTATTATCTCCGCCCTCAACCTCGGTTCGGCCTCCATGGCCGAACCTCCCTCTCGGCCACCATGGACGACGCATTAAAATCACAACAAAAAACCACTAAGACTCACCTCGATTGTGACGTCTCCACCTTCTCTTCTCTCCTTCCTCCTCCTCCTCCTCTCCTCTTTCTTCTCCTCCTCCTCCCACCTCCTCTCTTCCTCCTCCTTCTTGTGTGTGTTGTGTGTCTGTGTGTCTCTCTGGCCTCCCACCTTGATCAGGTGTGTGTGGGTGAGTGTGTGTGTGTGAAGGTGGTGAGAGAAAAGGTGGTGAAGTGTGGATAAGTATTATTGACTTTGTGTCTTGACTCCAAATTGTGACACAACTGGGACACTCGCCCGTGTTTTCGGGCGTTTCGACGCCGATTTCTCAACCGAACCACGATATACGCGTACCGCCGCGTCACTAGCCACCTAATACCCATTCCATATTAGTTACTTGGCCAATTTTTATTTAATTTTGTGTGTTTTAGTTTCCCCAACCTAATATTCAATCCCGTCAACTACCGGTACCCGCATCGACACGCATATCGAGTGAATATAGTTCACGCAATAAACCGCACACCTAAGTCTCCCGTGTGTCCTAGCCTACCGCGACGTCCACGTAGATTTGAGTTGGCGTCCATGTCTGCAAATTTAATAAAATGGGTCGTTACACTACGAGACTGCAAATATAACATCTGGCAACAATACGTCATATTCCATGAATGTAGGCAACATACGACAAGCAAAATCAGTAGCGTGAAATAAATGAACAGTGTATATCAATTAAATCAGTTCAGAATTAAAGCATTAATCAGTAACATCTTTATAATCATGACAAAAACCGACCTACACCAACCAGTAATCGATAAATCAAATAGGAACCATGTATATACTTAGAGGCTTACAGTGACTAAAACCCAACTTCAATTATTGGATGAACCTCTCCAAACACTATTTTAAGTCAAGGAACACCCTAAGTCCCTCCCGACAGTCGTAGATATATTCTACTGCCATCGATACGAGCACTAAACACAAGTAACTCGTGCAAGCGGTTTAGCCACAACCAATATATACGCAAACTGAAATAGGAGTGAAAACTCATGAGTGCCCACCAGTAGTCACACATGTAATTCGATATCGATAAAACCAAAACCATGAATTCTATGAAGCATTCTTAATGGGTTTACGCACCTCAATCCGTGCTCCGACTTACCCGGACTCTCGTATCCGACCCGACTAGCTCCCCGATACTTGAGCTACGGTCCCCTAAGTCTCTGAAGTCCAATTTTACATGCTTAGTATGTATTTAGGTGTTTCTACATGTATTAAGTGGAAAATTACCAAAATGGCCTTTAATTTCCATTCTTGATCTGTAGTTAGCGTGTTATAGGCTTGGTGTAGCGCACTATGTAGTGGTAGCGAGCTAGATGAATGATGTAGCGCGCTACCTAGCCTCTCGGACATAATTTTCAAGTCAAGAATTCTATTTTTCCCTTTCAAATTACCCACTTTAAACTATCTATCACACTCTCTCGATCCAATATACACTAAACAACAACCAAACAACCTCAGAATATCAATTTTGATTAAAATTCACAAACTCCCACAAATCCTCTAATTTTTCCAAATTCTTCAAAACACAAATTCTAGCTAAATCAGTTGTAAAATCTCCATTTAAATGACAAAGAAACATGTAATTCATCAAAATATCATCAAAAACCAGGGATCTAACCCTTAAATTCGATTTTCCATCAAAACTCCCAAAAATGAGTTCATTAGATAGAATAGATGATGGAGAATATGATTACCTAGATTTTAATCCTCCAATTGAGCTCCAAGTTGTTGAATTCCAACTTCTTAATCCCTCCTTCTTCTCTCTGAATTCCATAATGATATTGATTTCATTTGCATGTATGATCAATCATCCTTATATATAATAATATGATTCTTTCCTAGCCCTGCATCCTCATGCATTTACGTATCCCGAGGATTATCTACTGGTCCACCTTCAGCCACTTAGCCCACTCACTCCCACTCATTCAGTCCATGTGACACCAATTGAATACTCCCCGTGTTTCTAGATATGCTAATGAGTATCTCCAAGCAAATCATATGCTTTCTATTTAATTGACTAAACTATAGGCTTTTATTTATTTTCATTTGACCATACTAAATTATGCCTATTCTACTAAATATGGTTAGTGATTTATTTATCAAAAATAACCAATTTATGGTTCCACTATCTTCGACTACCCGGTATTTGATGCCCCGCGTCTCGACACACATTTCGATGCACACTATAAACTATTGTTTTAATTTGAATTAACTTAGCCTATGGTCACATTACCCATTTTAATTGATTAACTAGTCATTTTAATGTAAATTAGTTTAGTTTCCTAGTGTACCCATAGTTCGTCTACCCGACACCCACTTTGACACGCCTTTCGAGGCAAGCACCCATCACGTAAACTCACCCGATAGCAACATACACACATGTGGTGCAATATAATAATAAATTTAAACACCACATACACACAACCACCATCCATAAATAACATATTTTCTCGATTTTCGTGTTTGAGCCAACTGAGTTATCCACATAACGCTCGAATTACGACCGTTAATTCTCGAGATTAATGTTAATCCTAGTTTAATTAATTTGGGCCATTACATATGGAGAGGGTATGAACATGTTTAAGTAGCCAAATTGGAGAGGACAAAATAGATTCTCAACTTAAGAATTTTGTTCCAAAGATGTTAGGTAGCGCGCTACCTGGAACGGTTAGGCGCTAATCGTTTGGGTTTCTAACTATTCTTCATCCTAAAGAACAATAGCATGCTACATAAATTACCTAACGTGCTACCACTATATAGCGCGCTACATGAATCTATAGCGTGCTAACAATAGACATAAATTAAATTTAAAAGGTTGTTTTGGAATTTTTGACTTAACACATATCCCAAACACCTACAAACATACTAAACATGTAAAATTGGACTTCAGGGACTTAATGGACTATAGCTCGAGTATCGGGGAGCTAATCGGATCGGATACAAGAGTCCGAGGAAGTCGGAGCACGGATTGAGGTGCATAAAACACTTGAAAAATGCTTCACAAAATTCATGGTTTTGGTTTTTTCGATATCGGATTACATGTGTGGCGATATAATATATCTACGATCGCGAGAGGGGTTTAGGGTGCTCCTTTGAGGCACACATGGGTTTTCACTCCGATTCGGTTTGCGTATATATTGGTTGTAGCTAAATCACTTGCACGAGTTACTTGGGTTTAGTGCTCGTGTCGATGGTAGTAGAATATATCTACGATCTCTCTCGTTAGGGTTTGTTGCTATAAAATGTGGTGCTAACTAGCAATCAGCGATGCCACAAGTCTTCTTCTCTTCTCTCGCTTCGCTAGGGTTTTGTTGCGGCGATTTGCGAGAGGAATCTCCTTCTCTCGTGACGGCCGAGGTGAGATTCTATCTTCTCTTCTCCTTTCGAGCTTGGATTCAATTCGTTTGTGATGATGTTCTTTGCTTTCCGATGTTGAGCATCGTGGTTGATCTTGTTCTCGGATTTTAGATTTGAATCGTTTGTTACTTATATTTAGTTTGAGATAGCGTTGAATGAGTTGTTGTTGTTGTTGTTGAAGTTTTTTTTTTAAATTAATAATCAATCTAGTTGGTGTGTAGAACATATACACCAAATGTTTGATAAAATGACTCAAATAAGGTTTACTTGTTCATTTCGAGTTTTGAGCATGGTTTGATCAGTTTGAACTAATATACATTTTAACTTACAAAAATTGTTTCTCAAATTAGGTTTTTACTAAACTTCATGAATTAACTCCAACTTAGACTATTGAAGTGAAGATTCAAAATTTCAATGGCTAGACTTCATTCTAAATTTGCTTTGATGATTGGAAATACTTTATTTGAGTGAGGTAGAGATTGTGGACGTAATTAGGAAGAAAAGCTTGAATTAAAATAGTATATTAAATGAATGCATTCCAATTGTTTAATATAATGGTTGAAAGGAAACTTGTCTTTTTTTCAAATTCAAGAGTAGAAATTTACATGGATAAAAGAGTAATTAGATTGATATGCATCATATGCAATTATTTTTAAGAATATAATAACTGACACTTGGCTAGTTGAAGTAAACTACTTATAAATTGATCTTGGAAGAGGTTTGGACTTCCATAAAATTAAGTAGTAATGGTTTGGTAGAGTTGAACCATTTAAAATCACTTGTTTGAGCCTAACCAAACTTAGAAAAGGTTTAGGTATAAATGCATATTAGAATAACTTATAAATTCATTTTTACTAGCACATGGAAGTAGGCTTGCATATTTAAAAGAACTATTTAATATTAATGCTAGCCTTGGGTAATTAACTATTCTAATTGGAAACTATATTTGTAGTTACATGAATCCAACAAAACCCAACGCCTTTGAATATACTTTCATATACAGCCACATGTTTGGACAAATGTATTGTTTAGGTTTAAATTACTAGAACAATGGTTCTATTAGCTTAGGATTTTGAGATTTATATTTATTAAGTTAAGAGCGAAACTCATATAAGATCATTTTAGTGGGTTAAGTCCCTAATATAATGAGTTAAATCTATAAAAGAGCTAGTGGATGAATTAGTTCCTTTAAGTTACGTACTAAACCTCAACTAAGCAAACGATCCTTAAAACAATTGTGTCATACATTGTTTGATTGTAGATACGCGTGGATGGTTCAACTAGACTATTCGAATCATCGATTTGACGTAAAAAATTATGCAATTGTATTGTAAGTAAACTAGTAAGAAATTCAATATTATTTCTTTTTCCTTTCCTTGCATATTTTAATGGAAATGATACCTATTGTTGGACTCTACTTCCCTACCGAGTGACCTAGGGTCTAAAGTGGTAGAATTGAGTCGTTTACTCGTAGGTTAAGCATTCAAGTCGTGCTTGTGGCTCTAGACGAGACCGAATCCTCTTGGTGAGCATTCGCCATGTGTCGTGGCTCCTCATGCAGTTCCTCTACGAGATAGTGAGTGATTCTTCTATTGTCATTTCAAATATATATATAATGGCTATAACACGAGAGGATAAAGTGACATTACCAAAAAAAACCAGCTTGGTTTGTTTTTTTTTTTTTTTTTTGAGCAAGATCATCACGCAGCGGTCCTATCTCGGTTTTGCTTGGCCACACTCTAAGCTTTTCTTTTAAAGCTTTCTTATTCTATTTGTGAGTTTTTATGCTATTTCTTCACTTTGCAAGAGATTTCCATCAAATTTGGTTTTTTTTTTTTGGGGGAGTAGGAACACATGGGTGATTTGTTTTGGAGCACGCAGAAGCAGTGTAACTTCATTCCTATCTCGCTTTTGCTTGGTCAAAGTGAGCTTTTCATTTTAAGGTTTCTTATAAAATTTGTGAGTTTTTTTCTTTTTTCTTCACCGCAAGAGAGGACATCACTGGTTTTTTTTTTTTTTTTTTTTTTTTTTGGGAGTAGCTTAACATGGTGATTTGTTTTGGAGCACGCGGCAGTGTTGGTGGAGGAGATGATGACTTCCTATCAAGATTTATGGTTAAATAGAGAATTTGGGAAAATAGAGAGGTTGGTGGATGAGATTCGAGTTTAGGATCAAATTTGAACTGTGAATGTTGCATTGATGGGAGTTTGGGGGTCAATTCATTACTTATTCAGGTTTAAATAAAGTGTGATTGATTGATTGTCTTTTACATGTTTTGCAATTTAGGTTGATTTGGGTTGGATCAAATAATGAAATTATAGGAGCCACCATTTTGACTTTGATTATGATTGGCAACCTTTAAGGGATTTTTCCTAGGTGTTGCTTATGGATTTTTGACCTTAACTTGAAATAGCAATCCAAGGCAATAAAGAGCAATTAGGGTTCATCCGGTAATTAAAGCTTTTTTAATGGATTTAGTCACTTGGAAATATATAAGACGCCGGAAAGTTTTATGGTAAGTATATACGTGGTTCGTATTCGATTTATCGAAAATAGTCTTATGGTTTTTTGGTATAGGTAGCATATTTTTGTTTTCTTATATGTTTTTAGAAAATGAAGATAAAAGTGAAAATGGGCTTTTCTCATGATTATACGGATGATTCTTAAATCTTGAATTAATGGCTTGTTTTGCTTTATTTGCGGGGATCGAAGTTCTGGTTGAGTTGGTATATGTTTTATATTCATTTCACGCAACTACTTTTGCTTGTCATGTGTTGCCTACATTCGTGGGAATATGACGTATTGTTTCCATGTGTTATATTCGCATGTCTCGTGGTTTATCAGTTTTATTTCATTAATATTGCGTGGACTTCTCTTGGGATTTTACTCCATTTTCCGTTTCGATCCAATTGGACTCTTAACCTCTTGTATTTGTTGGGTGATTTGAGTGCATTTCATCCTTCGAATCGACGACGAGTCTCGTAGGTATTGTGTGGAAGGGAAAAGAGGTATTGAGTGGATCGACGAGCAAGGGTAAAAGAAAGGAGGTATTGGGCGACCACCTCTGAGATAGCGACATCAGCTCGTGTTTGTTATTAGTATGTATATTTTTACTTTTGATGGGTTTTGGGGACCATAGAACACTGATTACATGTATATGAAACTTTTGTTATGTTTATCTCGCCTTGATATATACATGGTATCATTTGTCGGGTTTTTCACTACTTAGGATTGTTAAATATTGCATAACTTACTCATTAAAAGACTACTGCTGTAAAACGATAATATAACTTGATAAATTGAGTAACTGGCTAACTGAATTATAAATATTTATGTAAAAGTTAGTTAGCGTAACTAGGGTTAGCTGGAAAAGTGTAAGCAACTCATTAGGTCGCGAGGCGTCAAGGAGAAGCGGGCCATAACGTGGCAAGGCTAGTTGACGTGGGATGCGACGTGGCGAGTAGCAAGGCAGTCTGAAATTTGGAGTCATCACACCATGCTTTGATTGCGTATTTCAAACGGGATAAAAATAAGAAAAATCGAGATTCAAGCAATCAATTCTTTCCTAAGTGAACTAAAAGAAAGAAAGATATTGGGCAGATTCATTGAAGGGAAGAAAGATCAAATCAAATGTATCTTAAGCTTTCTTTATAAATAGGAGTGTTATCACAAATGCAAAGCACCACTTGATATATTAATTATTATTTGCATTCAAAGTGAGATAAGAGAAAACCTTCTTTTTAGTTATACACATACTAGGCTAAGGGGACTTAGCCAAAACACCGAGGGCATCTTGCACACCAAGGGGACTTGAGATTTCATATAAGTGCAAAGTGTAATGGGGTGATTAGTGTAATAGATTTTAGTGAGGAATCACTAGAGGTGAAAGATCAATAGTTAGGAGTTCTATGTAAATCTGTAATCATCTTTCTTAATGCATTTACACTTGGGCGTGGCCCCGCAAACGTAGGATAGGAGGTCCAAACTGCGTAAACAATTCTCGTGTGTCATTTATTTACTGCAAATTATTTTTCTTGTTGTTTTTATTTAAGCCAATACAGGCAACCCGTATTTGTGCCCACAACATCTATATATATATACAGGACTATTGTCTATGGCCACAACAAAATATGTTGGACATATTGTTTTTGCATTTGTGCCAAGACATGCAGCACGTATTTGTGCCCACAACACCTATATATATAGAGCAATTGTTTGTGCTCACAGTAGAATTTGTTGGACTGAGATATTGTGTTTTTACATATATATATATATATATATATATATATATATATATATATATATATATTTAAAATTAGGGCCTCATTGATTCTTAAGTATACTTTTTAAAATTAGGACATCATTGAATTTGATCATGAAGATAATTTAAATTTGATAATTTAGATATTTGTTGGGGCATTATACTTTGTAAGAAAAATATATAAATATTGTGGGAGCATCTCTAGTGAAATGGACAAAAATCATGGGGTAAAAGAAAGTTTGGAAATACCTTGGATTCAACTCCGGTTGAAATCAAGAAAAAAAATATATAAATATTAATTTGCAAAAAAGAGTAACAATTCTTTTCAATACAATAAAAATCGTGATTCGTGACATTAGGCCCACATGAATAGGTGGAAAATTTTCATAAGCAATGGTAACATAAGTTTGTAGCCAAACAAGTGTTGGTGCTCACAAGACATTATCCACAACTCCTCAACAAATCCAAGCAGTATTGAAAACACAAAAGCATTGTGGACTCTCTAATGGGTTCCATCAATTTCCACTCCCTATTAATCGATCACACACCATTGAATTCCAAACAAAGGCACTCAGAACCATCTGATCATCATCAATTCCTCTGCCTCAAAAAAACCCAAGTACCCATTAATCTACACTCCAAGAAAGTTAGCTTTTCTTTGCTAAGGACTCACTCTGTGGCCTCATCAACATTTGTGGTTCTTGGTTTGAGCACTTCCTCATCACCTGTGTCTGGTGATCTCTCAGTCCTCCTTAAACTCAGGTGTGTGTTTTTCTGTTCTTTGTGGCTCAATTTGATGTACAAACTTATATAGGTAGTCTGCTTAGTTGCTTTGGTGAGTCATAGATTAATAAATGTTTAGAACTTCATTCATTAGCTGCTATTAAATTTGGATTTTGTTAAGTTTTTATGTTTTATCATGCACTAATCGCATTGATAATTGGAGACTCAGATATGAATGTATGAATGAATGAAATGTGAGTTTTTGAGAAATTGCGAAGCTATAGGTGTTTTACATGAACTTTTGTGACATGCCTATGTTTTACTGTGTCGGGATGTTTGTACCGAAATATAGTCTCAAGTCGATATGAATCTCAAATAGTCACGACGAATTTAATTGGAGTAAAAACTCTGCAACCTTTGCTAGTAAGGTAGTCACATTTTTTTTTCTTATAACTTTTTTATGGGATTGCATTTTCATTTGAAACATATATAGCACTTTGTGACCATACACCTATTTGTAGATTATAGATATATACCAAGTTTTCGGCCCCTCATTGTGGCATTTTTGTGCAGTGTACCATTGGTTTTGTTATACTGGATAACCAATTTTCTTCTCCCTAGCATACTAACAAAGAACTTCAGTGAAGAACAGCAAACCGAAGACGAAAACCCTTTCGAAGATAAGTTTAGGCAATAAATTTACATACTTGTAGTTTGACGACGAGCACATCTGAGGCAAAGTCGAAGAATTTGATCGAGCGGATTATGCTTAAGAGAGAGAGGCAATTAAAAGGAGCAACGGTCGAAACATTTCACTGCAGTACGAAACCGCCTGTGTTCATGGCGAGAACAATCTCCATTTAAGTTATTAGTTGTGACTTGTAAGCATGTATTCAACATTATTGCAACATTGTTTTTGAGTGTTTGGTTTTGCAACATTGTTGTAACCAACAGCTGATTATTTCATACTGTTTTTCATTCATGATTCATGCTACTGACTCCAAGAATTAGTTGAAAACATTGTGTGGAGTTACAGAAGTTATAATAAAAAACAGAACTTCAAATAAAATCAACACCATCAACCTTCACTCAATGACTCATTTGATCAACATGCCTTACGCCGAAATAAAGAAATTATGCTCGAGTTGAGCATTCGCAACGTCGTACTAAAACTCGGTTTTTCCAAACATGAATCCAAGAATTTTTTTCCGTGCGGTCTAAAGCTAAATTTAGCTTCCATTGCGGAATTTGAGGGGTCGAGTTCTACGACGTGAGGCACGACCGCAGAGAAGAGCATTCCTCGGAATCAGATACTCATCCCTCCATGAATTTGCAGGAGAGTAGACTCGAAGATAGAACTGCTGACCCAAGTACTGTCTTGCCCAGTTCTCAGATCTTATATTCCACATTCCCACATTGTCTAAAGCCATGTAAATTGCAGTCCATGCCTTGGGATACACCTGCACATAAAAATCACATAACAAGCACACATAATTTCAATACTATCGCAATAAAATGACGGTCGCGTCGAGGACTAAATCGAAATAAAATGAGTCACAATCTTCTCCCATATATACCTGAACTGTGCATCGAGCAACTGTATCTCTCAAGTTGTAACGCAATCTACTCGCCGGAGTCCATGCCCCTCCATCCATCCTGTGTTTTGGACATATTTCAAAGCAAGAATAAAATGTTGATCTCTCAATCATATAGCTAGTAGTGCATGCTCTTAGTCTTACCCTACTACAAAGAAAGAATAGCCATCAATGTGCCATGACTGCACAGTGTCTTCCCAGTTCTCGAACACAATCTCGACGAAGGATCTGAAATCAGCATGCATAACAGAAGTCTGAATGTAGGCAGCCCCGCCGGAGGGCTGGTCAGGTATGCTTCCCACATAAAACACTCCAGGGATCTTGTAGTAATCGGCAATCTTCAATGGTGTGTCGGCAGGAGCAAACGAAACGCTATTGACAGCATATCGCTGCTTGCCATTGATGACAGGAGCGCTGTTCGCAAGCCTGATTGTACGAACCGGCTTCACCAATCCGTAATGGTAGGAGCCTTGCGGATTCGGTCTAGGGCCGCTGGCAGTTAGATTCCACCTGAATGAAATTTCATTCCAATCACAAGAATGTTAACAATGAATTAGTACTACCAAGAATCCTACATTCCTACTTCAATAGCTCACCATGTATATATGATCAATAACAATGTAGGAGAGTCGAGGGGAATACCGAATTGATCTCGCCTGGCTGAGAGACCAAGCAATCTGAGTAGTAGGACCGACGGGGATAGGACCAGAGACTCTACCGCCGGAGTTACTGTAATGGAGAATCGCGGTGTTCATAAGCACTCGACTAGTGAACCGCGAGGAAACAACGATGTAGTAATCTAGAGGGCGCTGATCAGCAGTGACCAACACAGAGTAAGACTGTCCTAGATGGATGTCGAGCGAGGTATAAGTGTTTTGGAGCGTGTGCGATCCCTCCACCTCTACCAACTTCATCGCGTGCCCTTCAATTCTAAAGTTGATAGATGTTGTAAGACCAATATTCGAGATCCGAAACCTATAAGTTTTACCTATAAAACAAGATCCATTTGAGTGATCTTCACTAACAATCAAAGCTCAAACAATCCAATTTACAGCATATAGTTAGTATAAGCATATATAGTTGCATAGACCTTGATCCACATTGAAGGTGTAACCATTCCATCCGCGCCCGTTGATGAGAAGCCCGTCGGGGAATGGAAGATCATGTCCTGCATCTAATATCAACTTCAACTCCTGCAAACAACCGCAATTCCAAACATTACAACGTCGAATATTGCATAGTTTTAAGTCGAGTAGGGATCTAATCATCTAGCATGGTATAGTTACTATAGTATTAGATCGTCAAGCACTTGTTATCGCCGCAATCAAATGCAATGAAGACATTTACTAGTACACAAACAATGAAACATGACAACATGTATTCATAAGATTGTTACCCTGTGGCTTCTCTTGTACCAGTCACCAGCAAGAACAGTGAAGTCACCAGCAGGTGGAGGGAAGGGGACTGGAATTTTCGGACGGCTCCAAATTGCGATGCCGCCAATGCCACCCGCGGCCTTGTGGAATGCGAGCGAAGGGAAGTAGAAGTAGCTACCAATCTGGTCCTTCACTTGGAGAACATAAGTGAAGTTTTTCCCAGGTGGGATTGGACAGTTTGTGCCATACACTCCATCCTGCCATGAGTTCCTCCTCTGCTGCAATCCATTCCTACTCAAACACAACAAAATCAATCTCTCACACAACTACATTGCTATAATTTAAGCTTGATTTATGCATAATTCCAACTAATATCAATGTCAAAGGGCCTATGATTGTTCAAGCGAGTGTTGTAACCCGGACGGGTTGGCCCAACGGTAATGACAAGCTTGGGATTGTGTGGATTCGGACCACTAGGGTACGCTCAAGCTGATTGCACCAAGGCTTCGTGGGAATAGTAGGACTCGCTCGGATACCCACGAATATCAAAAAAAGGGAGTGTCGCAAAGCGGCAACCACTACTTTGACTAAGGCAGAGATAGTGAATTTGATTCGTAGTGGCTCCACTATTCACTTGTTATCTCTCGAGCTATGGACCTGGGCGCCCGACTAAGCCCCATGGACTTAGTTTTCAAAAAAAGGGGGGGCCTATGATTCTAACAAGTAAGCCTAATTGGCATGAAAGATTTTCCAAAATGGGAAAAAAAAAAAAAAACTAGTCAAATTTGAATCTCAAAAAGAGAAGGGTAGTTAACATACCAAGAGATGAGAAAGGACTCATTCAAGTAGTTGTAAACACTGATGATCAAGTTCTCATTGGTCACACAATCAATCCTAGGCCCTGGAAACTGACCATTTATCAAAATCCCCTGCACCCCATCACACATTATCAAATCAATCAAACAACTTTACTTCCTTCAACGCCCACAAAAAAATCAGATCATAAACAATAAAGATAAACAAATGTCACAAATCTATGATAAATCTGAACCTGTTGTTTGACACCAAGTGGCCATATATTACCATAAGTGACCTTCCAAGTCAAGAACCTATATGGGTCTTCTCCATCAACACAAGAAACAGAGAAGAACAACAAAAATAACAAAAATTGAAGCAGAGGAGATGAAATCTTGCTCTCCTCTCTCATCATTTCAGCAATGTAGGTAGAAATCTCAAATGGGTAGACCTCCTATGGTGACATAACAGTGTTTCTCAAAGAATCCAATCAGATTGGGACCAAAACAGAACAAAATGAGAGATGGGTAGTCTCTACTTTATCTTATCTTTTGACACTCTTTGTCAAATTTGGTGGGGGTTTTTTGTATCTTTTGTGGGTTTGGTGATTGAATAGTGTGATTTTGGGGGTTGAATGGCAGGTTGGATCTGTGAAGGGTCGATTTTTTGGATCTGTTTGAGATTGTAAGAGTGGAAACAGAGGAAAAACAGAGGAAAACAGAGGAAAAAGTGGACTGTAAAGTGTGCTGAAAACGAACTTTGAAAGGACGGTAACAGAGGACAGGTTCACGTGCCGTGCATACGGAGTGGCGAGGTGACAGAGTGGGTGCTCACGTGAGCAAGTCAAGCTTGCACGTGATGAATCTAGGTTGTGATTGGGCAATTTTTTTGGCAGTAAAATTAGTTGTGATTGGGAGTCAATTAATAATCTAATCTTAGTGACTAATTGAGATCTATGTTGGATCTCAGCCATTTTTTGTTGATTTTTTTTGTGGGGTTTTCTACCGTAGTATCTGCTACCAACTGCATTAATTAAGGAAGTGATTTTTATAACCGAGTTTGCATTAAATAAGCGAGTTGTTTTTATAACTGAGTTTGCTCTATGAAACTTGAAATTAATAAGAAGTGAGCATCGTCACTTGACCAACTGATTGTTGGTTATGCAGATCTTTCACATTACACTCATCTTTTCTAGTTATTTTTATTTTCTTTTATTTTTGATATGGTATTTGAAGTCAACTGCACTAATTAGCTCATGCTCAAGCATTGTTCGGGCTCTTATAAATTAAACTAGTTGTTGTCTCGCACTTCGCACCCGAAAGAAACCAAGTATTAGTAATAGTTCAAAATACATCTATATATAACTCTAGGAAAAAAAACTTCGATGAGAAAATGAAAGTAAATTAAACAAAAGATTTAGCCATAATAAATATATAAATACATATACATTAGAATTAAAGTAGATGACATGGCGAGAAGGAAGCTTGATAAGAAGCAACATAGCAACTCAAGATGTAAACTTATAAATGTGTTACGTGACAATGCAAGATATTATTTTATTCCAATAAGAGTTGAAGTTGATGATGTGGCGAAAAATTTAATGGTGTTGCGATGGGGATGCCACATGTAAGATGTAACTTTATTCACATTAAAGTTGAAGTTGATAACATAGCGAAAGAGGTGATGGTGTGGTGATTTAAATTTTTATATTTGTAAGGTTGATTGCATAGGGTAATTAACCAAAAAAATGCATGGTGTTTTAAATAAGGAAGATAATTAATGAGGTTTTGAATAAGGCTACTTCTTGGGGGGCATGCTACGTGCCTCGTCGAGAAAGCTCAAAAATTTCACGTGGGACTCCTAAGATGGAGACTTAATATATATAGAGAGATTAGAGTTGGAGTTGATGACTTGGTGAAAGAGGTGATAATCTGGTGATTTAAATTTATATATTTAGTGAGGTTCAATGCATATGTTTTAAATAAGGCAGGCAATTAATGAGGTTTTAAACAAGGTTACATCTTTGAGAATGTTACGTGGCTGTGACGGCCAGTAGTCTACACATATACAGTACACTAGACATACAACACATAAATATAACATTTACCTAGGCCACCATGCTTCGGTAGTGACACGTATCTCGCTGCGGGTCCCACGTCACAGGTCATTTTGTTCTGAGTAACGAATTAAATGTGTATTAATTATTTGGGTCGTAACAGTGGCTCGTGAAAAAGGCTAAAAAATGTCACGTGAAACATCAAAGATGTTGGCTTTATATATATATGACACGTGGCTCGTCGAGAAGTCTTCTAAATTTCAAGTGGAACACCCTAGATGTAGGCTTAATATATATAGATTAGAGTTAGAGTTGATGATGTGGCGAAAGAGATAATGACGTGATGATTTAAATTTTTATATTTAGTAAGGGTGAATGCATGAGGTTTTACAAAAGGAAGGTAATTAATGAGGTTTTTGATAAGGCTACATCATGGGGCATTGTCATGTGACACATTGAGAAGACTCAAAAATTTCAAGTGGAACACCTAAGATATATGCTTAATATATATCGCTCCGACTACAAAAGTCGAAATCAATACTCCACATCTTTTGCCACTTATTTTTTGCTTTTGTTTTTTTGTTACAACTCATGCGTATTCTTTATGTACACCTAACACCAGTTGTACTATCCACCGAACTAATTGAATTGCTTGTCTATAATTTATAGTCATGTTTCCATAGCCTTAAATTCAAAAAACTTAGCTCATTCAATATCATTATGGTTATGGCATACATATATTAACATGGTTTCAATTGAAATCAAGACTATTGTATCATTATGTGACAAATTTTGTAATGTGTAACGATAGGCTAGCCCTATGTTACGGACTCATGTGCAAGCTTAAAAAAACAAAAAGCAAATACAAGCTGTATGCCAGAAGGAGACGACCATGCTGTGAAATGTACCTATTGCATGTATACATGACCATTGTTCCAATTAATACAAATTAAAGGCCACGTCCCCACCATATATTTAAAATATGATGGGTGGTCTCCAAAGTAATGTAAAATGTATATTTGATTTAATTAAGATTGACCAACTAATACTAGATTAATTAAATCAAGCACAAGAAGCTTCCAAGAAGTTAGTGTGCTCTTTAATCACTTAGGAGGCTAAATAATTTTTTTAGACTAAATCACCCGGTATCTGAACTACCCAACTACTCTAAGTTCACTCTAAGTCACGCATCATATAAGTGGAGGAGCTCTCAACGTTAATGTTTTCATTCTCAAAACTTAAACTCGAGACAATATATAGTTAAAGGACAACAAATCGCTTCTATTATGAGGCTAATTGTGCTGACATAGACATGATTGTAAGAAAGTACGTAGTAATTGCCACATCGAATAAGTAAAGACATCGCATTTTCTTTTTCATTTTTTTTTTTTTCGAGTGATCACATTCTCTTTTGCCAAGTAGTATTTGAACCGACTTTTGGAGTTCAAGTACTTTTGCACAAATGAAGAAACAACCCTAACTTTTAGGGAACAAGGTAGGACAAGTTTGAGAAAGTTTTGAAAGCTACTTGATGTTCACTATCTCGATGAACAACATTTTTTCTTTTGACAAGGAAAAAACAACTTCCTCGTTGAGGTTTGAACCCATAATTTGTTACTCTCAAATTCTCGTATTAAATCTTTGGACCAATCATATTATGATTTGGTGGATAACAATATAAATCTTAAAAGCTTGCTACAATAATTCACTTTGAGTACTGACTCAGTCAATGACACACATCTTAAGATGTATCACACAATAGTTCGATTGATCCCATAGTTGATGTCCAAATTGAGTTATCCGATCATTTTCCTAAACCTTAAAGCCTTTTATAAGGTCACAATTTCTTTGAAACTCGAACTCATCCCATAGAGGTGCCAACATTCTATGGCTTTTTTTTTGTACATGGTTCTATGTTTATATATGCTTTTGGGTTCGGTCTTAGTGTCCTACATCACACTTAAAAGTTGTTGACTTTCATTTCTCCACGTTCACAAAATTGAGCGTCTAATATTTAAATAAAATTTGGGATGCAATTGAAAAGATTTAAAATTAATGCGAAAAAAAAAATCCTACAAACTTTTCAAATGTTTGCCCAAAAGTATAAAAAAGGGAAATGTTAGTGTAATTTTGATGAGACACGTAAATTGAATTTGCACTTGTATATGTCAATTATTTTTCGACGATGTGCATATACACACGTGTCTATACATTGCGACATGCATCAAAATTCGAAAGGATAAATACAAATGCATGCTAAAGGTGCCCATCCTGCATGTTGTATCCAAGTTAAAGTTATTTTGTTTTGCAATTTTGGTTGTGTTTTTTTATAGTAAATCCATGTTTAATTAACAAACAATTTTGGTTATCATGTAATTAATAGTATTGTTTGTAGTATATAGATATATTGACGTGTCCAATATTGACAAGTTGCGGGGATAGCTCAGTTGGGAGAGCGTCAGACTGAAGATCTGAAGGTCGCGTGTTCGATCCACGCTCACCGCATTTTAATTTTAATTTTTTAAAATTCCATTTTTAATTTTTATATTTTTATATTTTATATTTTATATTTTATATTTTATTTTTTTTTTTTTTAATTTTTAATTTTTAATTTTTTATTTTATTTTTATTTTTATTTTTTTTAATTCCATGATTATAGTGATACCCACAAATAATTATATTAGCATCTTACTTTCACTTGGAGTTCTTTATACAAGGTTTTATCATTATATAAATCTATTTTCCTTTTCCAACAGAATTTAACATTAAAATTTTTTTTATTTTTCAAACTTTACGATTAAATTTGTTTTTTTTTTTCTACATAAATCAAACTCTTGCATTTCACTCGATTTAGTGCAATTGATGGATATCCATGACTTTTTTAACCACACACCCTATATTTAGGAACCTTGCTAATTCCTATGTTTAGGATCCTTGCTCATTTTTCTTCATTTCCAAACTCCGATGTGAAACACACCCTCGCTCATTTTTCTTCACGTCCATACTTCGATATAGTGCGTTACTAGACGAGAACGCCCCAATTATCTCATTTGTTTGTTCGTTTCATAAAGATCGACAAATTGTACGTGTTTACTTTTTTTCTTAATTTGGTTCTCAAACTTTCATTAATTTACTTTTAATTAGTCTTTAAACTTTCATTTCTCTCTAATTTTTTGTCCTTTTATTAAATTTGAAAAATAATGATCGCTAATGAAGATGATCACAATCAATTTATCGAGTTGATGAATTAGTCGTGAACCTTCGATGAATTGCTTATAAACTACTTCGTTAGCAATCATCGTTCTCATAACTTAACAAAATGACTAAAAGTAGTAGGAAATGAAAGTTCAGAGGATTAAAAATGGACTGATGAAAGTTTGATGACCAAATCAAGAAAAAGTGAAGTTCAATACCAAATGATTTTTTTTGCCTTTTGATAAACATTTTCTTTGCTTTATTTTTCATGAGTTCTTTAAACAAGTTCATACTCATATATCTTCTTTTTTTTTTCCATTTAAAGTTTACTTCAATAAATACAGTGCCTCGACTGACTAAACTAACAATGATTTCATTAGTATACATGGCAAAATACTAGGAAGACAACAAAGAAGAAAATAGAATTCCAAACAAGTTTAATTTAATTCATTCCCTTGTCATCTCAGCAAATGCAGAGGTGAGGGAGATCAAACTAATGATCATCAAGCCATCTCCACCTCACAAAATCATCAACTGAAAGAAACTACAAAACCCATATACACAACACTTCTATTATCCCAAAAAAAAACCAAGAATAAATAAAACAAAATAAACACCACCATAACAACAGTAAGAACAATGACATAATTCCAACTCCTCCACCCTTCTGAGAATACTCCCCTTCAACTTTCAAGTTGATTGGATCTATGTATAAACTTCAAGTATACCCCCTCCTCTATCTTGGATTTTCTCCTATCTTAAGGCATTGATGAAGGCAATCAACGAGTCGGCATCGCGCTTTTCGGATGGATATTTGATGGGCTTTGATGAGTTCTTAGGGAAGAAGAGAATTGTAGGAAAACTCCCTAGTTGTAGCTCTTGTTGTGCAAATGTCTTTTGATCTCCATCTGCCCTGAATTTTCCAACCTTCACTCCTGACCCTTCAAGCTTCTCTGCTAATTCAACAAATGATGATTCCATTGCCTGTACAATTCAATCAACAAAAGACATATGTTCAATCACACATCCATAAGAACCATAAGAATGACTGAAAACTAGTAATCAAATGGAATGCGGTTTAAGTTATGTACCTGGCAAAAGGGGCACCAAGGCGCGTAGAGAACAACAATCCATGGTTCGCTTCGGTTCTCTAACTTCATCAAGTTCTCGACGCCAGCCCTCGTTATACTCACAATGTTCCGCGTTGAAAATGTCGGCACTGTTTTGCGTTGAAGCGCCATTTCTGTTAGCACCATTGACATGAGCTGAGTTTTCTTCTTTCACATTACCCTTGTGAAGGCCACACTCTTTGGCCTTGGCATCCTCCCACCACCATCTCCCCTCTCTCTCATGCTGCCAAGGCAACACAGGCCTGGTGCAGGGTTCGCAACCGATCGAAACGTAGCCCTTTGAATGGAGCTCATTAACGGGCACATCCATAGTTCGGAGCAGGTTCCAAATGGCTCCTCCATCCATGTTAGCGACCGGGTTCCACTTGACTAAGCTCCCGACTCCTCCATCCAAGCCTTCGAACACCGGATCCACTTGAACCACCGGAACTTCAGCTCTGGTGCCCGGAGATTGATCTTTCCTTTGCCCGGTTATCCACGCTCGAAGACCCTTCAATGCCCTCCTCAAAGGCCTCACCTTCCTCACTCGGCAGCACTCCTGGTGCCCGTCTTCGTAGAATGAAAAGAGTCCCTTGCTTCTCACTAGTGCTTGAACCTCTACTGCATCCGGAAACATGTACTCAATTCGAATACCGTAGTGCTTCTCAACGGCATCGAAGTATCGGTATGTCTCCGCATTGAGCCTTCCAGTATCAAGACTGAAGACCCTGAATGGTCGACCCGTTAAGCGAGCATACTCAATCAAAGCCACATCTTCTGCTCCACTGCACAAGCCAATGCCCAGCATTAAGTTTCAGTTATAGCAACAACAACAACAACAAGCCTCGATTTCAAATTAACTGGGGTCGGCTACATGAATCAAACTTTTCCATTGTGCTCGATTAAGTGCAATTGATAGTGAGCTTTTCAAACCATTCAAATCACTCCTAATTAATGCATCTCATGTTAACTTTGGTTTGTCTGTCCCTATCTCGACGAATTTCTACAGTTTATTTCTATTGAGTCAAGTTTCAGTTCTAGCAATATGTTCGAAAAAGGGTGAGCAAAAACAACATCATTCATCACTGATTACATTCATTCAGCATATAAGATAAAAACTTTTTAAATATCGATTTCAATAACAAGACCCGTAAAATTATTAATGATTCAAGCAACATAAGAACTTCATTACCCTAATTTTATACCAACAATTGGTCTAAAAAGACAAACAGACCCTTGATTCGCTACTAAGGATAAGAAACCAAAAGTTTCTCAACTTAATATAATTACTCTTTTTATATAAGTTTTTTAGCAAAAATTTCTTATTCAAATTTATAAGTCGTTTTTGAAATTCGAGAATATATTTATTATTTTTTCTACCAATTAAAACCTTATACGGTTCAAATATTTATGATTCTTTAATTTTTCAATTCATTTAATGTCAAAGGGCGTAAATGTAAATTACACTTGTAATTAAGGTTGTCGTAATTCTTGTGCTCTTACCTTAAATGACTTATATTTGTGACCGGATGAATTATTTAAAAAAAGTAGCCAATAATTTAGTCAAAATCTGAAAAGCTAGTAACTTACAATCAATAAAGTGAACGCTACCTCATGTAGTGTGCAAAATTTTTTAGTCAATCAAGATCATATTTTAAAGTTAGTTTTGGTTAACCAAAGACAAGTATTTGATATCAAAGTAGCTTAGATTATGAGCTCGTTCGCTCGTGCCAAACACAACCTAGCTTAAATTAAATATTTGCAAATTGTCAATGAACATCACAATAATTGACCATTAATTTAAATCAAAGGGCCAGAATCCTATTGTCTCATACTACATTAAAAAATAATCAATTCAAACATTAAGGTATATTCTTTAATGCAAAGAATCATCTTCACATAATGCTAGGAATATTCTGCACAACAGTGGCGTAACTGAAAATCAATTCCAAGTTGAGGGTACTTCAGTAACAACACATAAATCAACGACGGAGATTCCAAGACTCAAACAGAAGCAACGGACAGGATTCAATCTAAAAAAAACCAACCTGAAAGCAATGGCAATGTCATTCCCAAATTTGCCCAAAGCCCTGTCCATAATTTCCAAAGGAGAAGCATTTTCAAGCTCCTTAGCCAACTTCTCATAATCCTCATCAATCTCCACTTTCTCCACCACTTCTACATAAATACCAAACCAGTCCCAAGGGCAGAACCGTCACAAAAGTTTCCACCATTGAAAAACAGAGCAAAGCTTCACAAACACAATCAACACATACCAGAAGCAGAGGAGATCACTGTTGACGCCGCGGCGAGAGGAACCGTCGATTCGTTCCGCTTCGGCTCCGCGAAAACGGGTTTTACAGAGCATCGCCGCCGCGATGAAGTTGTAGCCGTTGATGGGACCAGAGGCCGATCCAACGGCCTGAATGAGCCAATCTGAGGACCTGAAGATGGAAAATCAATTAAAGTTTGATGACAAAAACAGGGGAAGTCATCAATGGCAGACAAAAACGGTGAATTGTGACCAAAAATCGATCGAACCAACTAAAGATTTTATTTTTTTTTTTTTTTTTCTTTTGATGAGATTTTAAGTGTGAATTAGGGTTTAAAATTTGCAAAACGATGACGCAAAAGAGGGCAAAAATTGTGCAAAATTTGAGAAAACAGGGGAAGACATCAATGGGGACAAAAAGCAAAATTGGACACAGAAAACCAATCAAAACTACAAAAGATTTGATTTTTATGGTTCAAACCAAAAAGGGTAGAAGCCAAACCTTTGCATGCACAGGGGAAGACATTAAAGGCGGAAAATCAAGTTCAAATTCGACTCATAAGAAAATTGGGGTTTTCAAAATTGAACACGAGAACCCAATCGAAACAACAAAATTTTTGAAGGGTAGAGAGAACCAAACCTGTGAAATCTTGGGTGGAAATCGAATGTGACAATAGAGACCCAGAGATTGCTGAAGAAGAAGAAGAAGAAGAAACCAACGCCATTAGAGAGACTTCGAAGCTCTGAACCTCTGTTTTTGTCGATTTCGTTCAAATTTCGTCGCTGATTCGTGTTTTGTGACGAAATCAATCGATAAATACGTGATTATCAAACAACACATGTTTTAAATACAAATGAGCGAAAGGGCGATCTTTCAGGTTCGTTGAACCTGGACGCAGTTGTGGCCAACCCAACATGAGATCGTTACGGCGTACGTGGCGGGATGTGATTGGTTGGGAGTTGGAGGTTTCGCTATCGCTTCCGTCATGTGGCGGGCGCGAAGAAATGGGCGGGTATTTTCGGATTTCCCTCCTCGTCTCCTCCACCTATTGATCCCAAGTCAAAAACTTCAACCTCTCCCAAAATAATAAGAAACATTGATTTTTTTTATTTTTTGCTTACGTGGTATTCAGCATCAACTATATCAAATAATTTGAGATTCTTTTTACGAGATTCAAAAAGGAGACCTCTTTTAAGGGGAATTAAATTTTTTAATTACGACTTAGAACGACATATTGATTGTTGGTAAAAAGAATAAATGATCTTTATACATCTTGTTCCTCCAAAGACAGTAATTTGTTTAACAACAAGCAATTGCAAAGCAGCAGCGAGCCCGTGTACCATGATGCTTCGGGTGGTCTCTGCACTTATATATTTGCTTTCCCATTATGTTAATTTGTTTGTGTTTCTAGCTATGTAATTAGGTCTAGTTAGTTTTTTATTTTTATTTTGTTCGTGTTTTGTTTGTTATGTCAATGGGGTTGTTGTCTTACCTAAAGGAGATTATTTAGATTTTAGTTAATATTTAGTCTAAGTTCATCATGATTCATGAGTTTGTTGGTTTATTCTAAGGTTGAATAAAAGAACGAATTGGAAATTCATGGATTTTGGGAAAGTTGATTTCGACTTGGAGGCCGAAAACAAGAAATAGATCAAAAAGAGAAATTGTTATCTTTAGGTGTGCGCATTGGTTTTTTGCGTTCAATCTCTCTAGTTTTCTTCTCTCTATATTAATTAAAGGCATATATCAAAATCTTGAATTCGAAGACCCGCAGAGAGACTTTGGTGATTTCTTGGTGTTTAAGAAAATAGGTGCAAAATTTTGATCCAAATGAGGTGGTATTCTTCATTCTTAGTGTGATCATCTAAGTTGGAAAATGTATTTTTGTATTAATCCGTTATTAGTGAATCTCAAGCAATTGAGATATCTTGTACTCTTTATTCACATAGTAGATTGTTCGAGGTTTGGCACGCGATTTTTACCTATGATTTGGAGAGTTTTCACGTTAAATCTTGCATGTTTTATGGTGTGTTTATTTTCATGCATTGATCGTGGTTTGATGGGATTTGTTATTCATCTGTTTCATTAATCAAAGGGGTTGAGTACCCCAATTACAAGTAGTATAAAGAGTACATTAGAGCATATGTAGATCATTGTGTTTGCTTCAAGAGATTTCTAGATGGGAAGTTTTTGATCTTGTTGCTCTATGTTGATGACATGTTGATAGTGGCACAAGATGTTTCTTCGATTAGAAACTTGAAAAATGAGTTGTTTAGCTTTTTTTATATGAAATACTTGGGACCGGCGAAACAAATCCTATAGGCATGCATATTATTCTTGACAGTCCAGAAAGTTGTGGGTGTCACAGGAAAAGTATGTTGAGCAGGTTTTGAGTAGATTTAACATAAAGAATGCTATGTCAGTTAGCACACCTCTTGCTAATCACTTCACACTTAGCAAGAAGTTTTGTCCATCTACTACAAAAGAGAAAGAATAGATGTCAGATAGTTCCTACTCCTCAGCAGTTGGGAGTTTGATGTATGCGATGGTTTGCACTTGACCAGATATTGCTCATGCAGTTGGTGTAGTTAGCAAATTTCTCTTAAATCTTGGCAAGGTTCACTAACAAGTAGTGAAATGGATTTAAGATATTTGGGCGGTGAGAACTATCACCTAACCTTTTCCATTACTATATGAAGCTGCGTTCTACGATTTACAACATCAATTTCATGCTTGCCGACCACCCCGATTCTCATAACTCGTGTGTCGCGCAAGTGTAATGTGGTGAGTGTCGGAACCCGGTAGACCCATGTCCCCGTGAACCGCGCATATTACTTATTACGAGCTTGTAATAAAAAATACGATAACTTTTTTTATCTCTCTAAATATACTGACTTTCTTTATCTTTAAAAATACTGTAACTTGTTAACAATATTATTAAATATTATGATTAATATTATTAATCATTAAGAATTTCTTTTGCTCATCATTTTTCATCGATCAATTTAAATTGTTTCGGACTAGATAAATATCGAAAAACTTGACGAATCTTTTTTATTTACATTTCTATAATATTAATTGTTAATTAAGAGGTCTACAATTCTAATTTATATTTGTAATTTTCATGATTTTTTCTTGTTATTAGGTAAGTGCTTCTATGTGACCACCACGTTGGTAAATCAAGCTCTTTTTTTATTGTCGAATTAGGTTCTTTTTAACTAAGAACTTGTTTTTGAAAAGAATAATTTAAAACATCTGGCAACAAATTTGATTGTGGCTATTAGCCAACTGGTATTTAATATGCAGAAAGTTTTCATTGTCGGCACCTCGCTATTCAACCAAAATAACATTAATGCTTGTGGAGTTTTTTTTTTTTTTTTTTTTTTTTTTTTTCAAAAGATGCATCTGGAATTCTTTAGTTTCATCTTCAACCACAACTAATTAATTACAAAAGTTTTGTTATTTGTGTGCCAGATTATGTGCAATGAAATTCAAAAATATTCAACGACTCACATGTTGAGTGCTCGATTTGTTTTATTATTATTATTAATCATAGGTATTCAGACACGTGTTTGACTAGTTTTATGTGCCTTGAGATCGCGGAAAATGATCTTCGGTTGCTCTATGTTTGGATATCATGGAGAATCAAACTCTAGACCATACTCTTAACCCACACAATCCTGGCTTCACCTTTACCTCTAGACCAACTCATCCTGGGTTCTCCTTTAGCTTTTCTAATCCTTTATTTTTTTTTGGAAATAAATTAAGTGGATCAAAAATGAAAATGAATGATGTGTCTACACATATGAACATTCCACATTTATTTTAATTTGTAATTTTGCTTCTATTGAATTTTCGTGTCCCCAATATAATAATGTGTATACACATTTCGATTGCACCCTCAAATGCGCTTAGTCTGAATCCATGCAATACACGTTGAGATTGAGTGCATATATATGTTTTTTTATATTTATTGTACGGTCTAGATCATTATAATATTCTTCGACGAAAAATTAAATAGATAAGGGTGCATGGAAAATTAAAAAAAAGAAAGTTGAGGTGGAAGAAAATAATGTTTGTGGATTGACTTATTAGAAAACGTGTGTTTTCGCAAGCCTAACCCTAGAAGAATTAAACCTCAACCAGGACAACTCCCTCTCTCCTCTATGTTCAATCAAATTTGATGTGGTCCAACTGAATACACATATTTTTAATTTGTATATCTTTAGGTAAATTTGTATGGCTCTACTGTTCAATATGTCAATTTCTATGAATATTATTCTCATCCATACAAAAATGTCTCTCGCGAGCTTACAAAAACAATATGTATGATTTAGATGTGACTGGGATCTGATTCATAGCTAGTAAAGAAAGTGTACGACGCGGTAACTTGACAAGATCGAAAATTTGAATAGTCTACGTCGACAATTAGAGGTTGATTCTTATTATGGAATTATATATATATATATATATATATATATATATATATATATATATATATATTGTGTATAATTAGATATTATAATATATAGTGTTTAGTATGATTTTGAACCATAAGTTTTTATTTAGTGGTAACAATATCTCATTTGGGTGTTATAACTCAAAATGAAGAATCGGTGTGCATATTAAAAGAATTGGTTAAGGTGATCAAAGGAAAGAAGAGAACATAATTCTAGGTCGTGGTATGAAATCTAAACTTCGAGGCCTCGTTTTCACGTTTGTCACCAGAAAATAGTGATCCAGGTCGCCACTCGAGTTGTATATCTAAGTCGTGGCTCGGGTTTCGCAAATTCAGGCCATGGCCTGATATGTAGCTTGAATTTGGAAACTCACTTTTAGTTCAAATTATTAAAAACTTCGTTTTGAAATAAATTTTTAGGTTTTATATAAATAGTAACTCGAGAAATCATTGTTCCCAACCTTTGTTTACTAAAGAACATCAAAAATTTTAGGTTTACCATCAATATGTCTGACTAATCTCATCAATCTAGACCGGAAGTGGATCAAACAACTCTTTTGGTATCAAAACTATGTGAAATATAATTCAATTCAATTTAATTGCTTTTCTTTGGTATTTTATTTTTTTGGCATTGTTTGATTAATTAAGGCTAAACTTTGATTTAAATCTTGACTTATTGCTAGTGAGTTTTACACATCCGTATTTATGCAATAAGACGATACAAGTGGCGATTGATTCGACTCTTTTGGGACCGGTCAAATACTTTAAGGATCTAGGCTAAATCGGATGCATTAGTATACGGTTGTCTAGGTGTATTGCCTTCACAAAACTTAATGTGATCAACATATTAAACTCAATTTGAGTGAATCCAAAGTTGTGTGTTTGGTTAGGAAAGTGGTCATTAACTTGGCTATCAAAAATTGGAAGTGCGAGGAACTATGTATGTTACCGAATCTATCGCTACTCTAGAGTATCTTTGAATTGCATGTTTTATATAGATCGACGATAATATGGTTGATTGTGCCAATCGAGGGTGTTTGTGATACCGAAAGTCTAGGTTACTTTCTTATTGTTTTCATTACAAAGTATTTTAATTTCATGTCTTTTTTATTTCTCTCAACAATTCGCTCTCAAACCCTTGTTTTTTTTTCTTTTAGAACTTTGAAAAGATCATCTAATCTCTGTGGGATAGATCATTTGTCATTATCTACAAAATAGTTGGTTGAGAAATTATATTTTACTGACGCGTTTGACGCCATCAATGCTAGTTGCAATTTTGTAATGTTGCTAATGAATCTTGAACTATACCATCAAATTGGAATGATATATATATATATATATTTTTAATATACGTGAGTGTCTAGATGATTCTAACTATTCATACGAGGTCTTGATGCAATCGACTTGAGCATACCCTAGTGGTCCGAGCAATCTTGTAATATCGAGAAATTAAAATTAAGATCGTGTGTTTAACTTACACAACCTCACCTTCGCCTTTACCATTGTGCAACCCGACCGAATTCAATTTGTAATGAATATAAACATGTACAACTTGTCATTTGTACTGAATTGGAGGATGAATAATTTGTGTGTGTGTGTGTGTGTTTTTTTTTTTTTTTTAAATTGTCGTTTGTAGACTAAATTATGTGGTGTTGTGACAACTCGAAATGTTAGCTTCAAGTGGTGGATGGGAGATTCCAATCGCGAAAAGGAATATTCACCTATGCTGATGTGGATTTCATATGTTATGCACAAAAATGGTGTCGACACCACAATCTTGTACATCCACTCAATATTATTTCTATGCTTTTTTTAATCCAAAAAAAAAAAAAGCGCACACACAGCAACTACATGCACTCTTTAGCGTCCATTGATTCTTGCTAAATGGGGGAGTACATATATCTACGCATGTGTATCGAATCGAAAGAACACCAATAAACATGTGTCATTTGCAAAAAAATCTAAACTCAAGCCCACCCAACTCAACTACAGTACTAATCTTTTTAGTTTCAAAAAGAATATTGCCATTAAAACACAAAAAGTATGTATTTATAAGTAAAAAAGAACAATATATATATATATATTATAAAAAAATATACAAGTGAACTTGTTGGGCTGAATTTTGGCCAACAATTTTCGGCTTTGGTATTTATAAGTAAATATTATATATATATATATATATATATATATATATATATATATATATATATTATTGTGAATTGAGTTGAGACTTGCTAAGAACTAGAAAAGGAAAATAGAAGACTAAGAACTTCTACTACTACAAACTACCACTACAAAAGAGAAGAGAAAAAATAAGATAGTTGGAATGAGAAGTTTTCATTCAACTTGGTGTGTGAATTACAATGGAGTTGGCACCCTTTATATAGGTCATTTGGTGATGATGATAATTATACTTAGACAATGTGTATAAGTTATACATACACCACAAGTCATACAAAACATCACAAGCAACATTGATAATACATGGAAGAGTTGGTGTATATTGGAGAGGATTACAAGTTACATGACAATACATGGATAAGTGATTATAAATTGGAATTGAATACAAGTTATGTAGAGTGTACAAGTTACATTTAATGTAGAAGTCATGCTTGATGTTACAATTCAATGTGAGAATCATGCTTGATAATGTGATCATTCATAAGCTTGGTTAAAGAGTCATTCAATATATATATATATATATATATATATATATATATATATATATTATAAATTATACAAATGAACTTGTTGGGCTGAATTTCGGCCAACAATTTTTGGCTTTGGTCTATTATATTAAATAAATTATACACATGAACTTGTTGGGCTGAATTTGGGCCAACAATTTTCGGCTTTGGTCTATTTAGGTCTTATACAAGTTTGTTTAAGTCCGACCGATGAACATGTCTGGTTGTCTGGCAAATGGGTCTAGCAAAAATATGTTGCATAACTTACATCAAACGCTCTTCAATGAAAAAATTGATTAGAGCATCTTCAATTGTGGATTGAGGAGAATGTGTGCCACCTAAAATAGAATGCACATTAGTGCGAAAAAATCTTCTCCAATGAGGATGTGGATTGAGAATCTAGATGACATTGCTTATCACACTCTTTATTTTTAGAGGGTGCGATAGACAATGTCTATGTTGCCAACTCATTAAAATAAATAACCGAAAAAGAAAATTGAAAATATTGCGTCATTACAAAATAAGTTCCATTCATTTTCCTCAATTTGTTTTTCGTTTCTTTATTCATATATATGAATATAGGAAAATGTTAGAGTGACACACCTAATTGACACCTTAAGTGACACTCCTGTAACGTAACCCGCGGGCTCATATGTGGGAACCGTCCGAGTGCGTCTCGAGATACACAACACGCGTGTCATGCACCAAAAACTATTTTATGCACATTTATTTTTTCATGGGACCCACAAATCACGTTCTAGCATTTTCTATATATATATATATATATATATATATATATATATATATATATGGTGATAATTATAATAAATTTAAAAAATAAATACAAAGTTAAAAGCTTTAGTTGTCTATTTGATGTATTAACACTATACGGCTTTTAATTTATTAATATAAGATAACATTTTTTGAATTATATTATGTGACAAATACTTATATATATATATAGATTATTTATAATACTTTTGAAAAAATTGCCACCTCATCAATTGAAAGAGATAATCCACATTGTGCATTGGAGAACATTTTTTTTTTTTTACTTCAAAAAAGACATCATCTTCACATGGCTGACATGTCATGAATCCACATCTACCATTGGATATGCTCTTATATAATTAGTTATTGGACTCCACTAGATATAGTTTACTATTAAAATACAAGATTATGACATACACATTCCTTAAAAAAAAATGTTTGGTTACAATTGTCAAGATATTAATTTTTTACTAATCACTCGATTTCTTTTTGAGTAATCGTGGGTATTCAAACAGTTTATACGACTAATAATTTCACAGGCCTTGGAATTGCGAAAAGAGACTATTAGTAGCCCAACGTTGACTGTCCTGAGAATCGAAATCAAAATCATGCACCTAACCCATACAACCACACCTTCACTCATACCACTAGGCCACACTTGTCGGGTTTACTAATTGCCCATTTTTTTTTCTTGAGTGTTTGTTGAAATTTTTTTTTTCCTACTGTTGCAGTTTTGATGCCTCCATATTTCACATTATTTCCATTCTAGTAAAGTGAGATGCTGAAGAGGCTCTACACCTCTTGGCCTGAAAAAATCTCATTGTTTGCAAACAATGGGCAAGGCCATGATGGCCTAATTGTCTTTGCTAAGCTTCACCTCTCTAGTTTTACTATAACTGATTTCATTCTATCAGCAGTTCTCAAATGCTGTGGAAGAGTTTCAGCTATAAGAGAAGGTTCACAGCTTCATTGCATAGTAATCAAACATGGGTACCACAGAGACAACATTGTCATGACCTCTCTAGTAGACATGTATAGCAAGTGTGATAGAATTGGCAATGCCCGCCAAGCCTTCGATGAAATGCCCGTCCGAGACGCCATTGCCGCGGGTGCTATGGTATTTGGTCTATGCCAATGTGGTTTAACATGGGAGGCGGCGACATTGTTTGAAGAGGCGCGTTTCAAGGACGTTGCGTTGTGGAACTCGTTGATTTCGGGTTTGTTTTTGAACTTTGAAGGGGAGAAGGCTCTGTGTTACTTTCGGAGGATGCGGTTGTGTGGAGAAAAAGTGGATGAGATTACGATGGTCGGTGTGCTTTCGGGTTGCGCGGATATGGCGGCGTTGAGTAATGGTAGACAAGTGCATGGATTGGTGATTAAGAATGGATTTGGTCTTTATCTTCCAGTTGGGAATGCTTTGCTTGATATGTATGCGAAATGTGGATTCATGGATGATGCTTGTGTTTGTTTTGACAGCTTGCCTTATAAGAATGTGGTTTCTTGGACTTCATTGATAATGGGATTCGGGAAACACGGTCTTGGATCATCGGCTCTTGAGGCGTTCGATCGAATGGAGATTGAAGGCTACGCGCCTAATAAGATCACGTTTGTAGGCGTTCTCTTTGCTTGCTGTCATTCAGGATTAGTTGATGAAGGATGGAAGTGTTTCAACAACATGATCAGTAGATACTCCATCACGCCAATTATGGAGCATTACACATGCATGGTAGATCTTCTTGCACGAGCGGGATTCCTGGAAGAGGCGTTCGAGTTTATAGAAAGAATGCCGGTGAATCCTGATGCTAGGCTTTTGACTGCATTACTTAGCTCATGCTTCTACCACAAGAACACAGAGCTGACAAGAAACATTGGAAATAAATTACTTGATCTGGAGCCTAAAGAAGCAGGACCCTATATGTTGCTATCTAATTTTTACGGTTTGCTTGGCGATTTTGAAGGCGTGGCGAAGGTTAGAAGATTAATGCACAAGAGGGGAATAAGGAAAGAGAAAGCTTATACATGGATTGAGATTGATAAAAGGATTCATAGATTTGAATCAGGAGATAGGTCTCATCCTCTCTATAAAAGCATCTACGCCTACTTAAGCGAACTTGTTGCGAAGATGAGGACCAAGGGCTATGTTCCTAACAAAAGTGTGGTAGTGCAGAGTGTAGATGAGCATGCCAAGGAAGAGATTCTTCTAGGACACAGTGAGAAGCTGGCCATTGCACTTGGACTCATCAGCATGCCGCCTGGATCTCGTATAACCATTGTTAAGAATCTTCGAGTGTGCGTCGATTGCCATGAAGCCATTAGGATTATCTCATTGATTGAAGGGAGAGAAATTGTGGCAAGGGACCATAGTAGGTTTCATCGATTCAAAAATGGCGAATGTTCATGCGGAAACCGCTGGTGAGGAACAGCTTGAACATTTTAAATTATGATTTGATAAGTTGATATTATGCATTGCGTTCGAGGTCAAAGCAGGATCAGAATTTACATTGTGAAGGCAGTTATATTCTAATCGATCGACGACTTAAACTGACAAATGATAGTCTATACATTCACAGTACATTCATTACAAACAGAAGAATCACAAAATACTTTTACAAGGGAGAATTTAAATAACAGACAAGGCGGCTTTGCGCAGAAGCATCTGCAGCTTATCACAATGGTGATGGTCTTGATCCAGTAGGAAAGTATGTCATTAGAATTGGAGGGCTACTCCTATTTGGGTGATTTGGTTCAGTTCTAGTTTCTGAATGTGATTCTTTCAAATCTGTTGAAAGACTGACACCCTTTTTGCTTGAAACTTTCTTAGATTTGTGGAAGCAACAGAAGAAACTTGAGAGGAATGCCATTGGAGACTAGAGATTTGGCAACTGATGAGACTAGTAAGTAATTAAATTCTCACTTTGCAACAATAAACACAACATTAATCCATATATGTAACACCATTTCCTTGGCTTGCAAGGAAATGGTGTTGAAGATTCAAAGAGAGAAGCTGAAATTTTTTGACTAGCCAAACCTTCTCTAGTACTATAGCAACACTTATGTCTTCTTTTATTTTGTCTGATTAACTGGATTTCTATCAAGAATAATGCATTGAACCTTGCTCTCCAAAACAGGAGATTGGTGGTCAAATGATTTCGACATTTTAATTAACTGTTGGAGATGTGTGGACCGTAATATAGTCTCACGTCGATTAAGTAAGATTTCTTAATGAAAAACATAAGCGTGGATCTTCCAAATAATATTGAGGCCCTTTGGAGTAAAGCAGGTCTGACTAGTACATTTTAGCCCACCCCAAAAAGAGCTACGATGGTTCGGCTAGGAGAATGCATCTTAAATGGATTTTGGTCCAAGCGGCAGAGATAGTTGTCGATTTGTGGACACGAGTCGGGCGGGCCAACCTAAAGTAATTAAATATTGAAGATTAAAGAAATGATGAGGTAAGTGTCAAAAATTTTATACTTTTTATGGGTACAAGTCCAAGTAATTGAAGAATCTATGCAGGAAATTGAGAGGAAGTAGAGACAATGTTGGCAATCTTGGAAGAACTTTGACTTCCATTTCCTTGGGAACCAAGAATACAAAACTATAAAAAAGGGTCTTCAAGTTTTGAATCTAAACCCAAAATTGTATTGCAACAGATTGATTTAAATCTGCTCACAATGGCTTTCATGATCTCTAGTTTGTTAAGTTGGATTGTTGATTCAATGAGGGTCTCTTGTGAAGGCAGAGCTAGTTATGATTACTGTCAAAGCAAACTAAGCAAAACCCAGAATGCCAAAGATGCTGAAACAAAGAAATCTACAAGTACTGTTCCAATAGTAGTCTCATACTTTCCTACTGGAGCTCCACTTTGTCGCTTGTGAACAGCTTCTGCAAGCCTGTTTGAGTTCTAACATTGTTGATCAATTTTGCTTGTATTGCTTCTTTTTTTTTTTTTATATAGTCGAGGGTATCCGAGCCACCGCTACTGACATTAACTGGATTGGTGGTGAAACCGACTAAACCTCTCGAAGGTTAGACGGGTGCCAGGTCGAAGGAGAAATAGTATTGCAATTACTGCGAGTCCTCGGGGGCATTTGTTTGTATTGCTTAAAGTAACATAGAAGTTGTCACAAATTTGTAGCCTAAGTGTGACATGGATTATCTTTTTGATTAGTCCTAGCTTTTGTATCCATGCTTTGTAATTCTATTTGAAATCATAATGTTATGAAAAGAAAATTATTAAAGTAAAGCATTTGATCCATGTAGTTATATCAGGACTAATTTGGATTGAACTTTGGTTGATATATGTTGTAAGTTAATTTACCTTAAAAGTGAGGTAGTTTTTTTTTTGACATGAGTCTGACCCACGACATCTTCAAGCTTTGCATTTTGGTAAGTGATGCATCATCCATTTCATCGAAGATGCTTTAGTGAAAGTTAGGCCGTTTGAATTCATTCAATTTGATAAATTTAATAACTACATATTGGTTAAGATTATATAATAAATAGACATGATAAATAGACATGAGAGTACTTCAAAACTTTGGTACAGGCTACACACCAAGTCTACAATATTTTTAAAATAAGCTAGTAATCAAAAAATGTAAAAAAATTAGAGATGTGGCTGGTATACTAACAAATAACAATTAACTTGTAAAAAATCTATTCAAAAAACTTGTAAAAAAACTTAGAGATGTGGTAGGTAGACTAACAATAACAATTAACTAATTAACTCTTTTATAATTAAGCACCTCCTAATCATCAAGATTGCAGATGAGTTTATTTCAACCACCTTCGATAATCGGTTCGCATGTATAAAATTTTACTTTAAAAGTCATTAGTAATAGTATTTGAGAAAAGATATCTTTCATTATGAAGTCATATTTATTTAATGAGATTGTATCCGAGAAGAGATTCATATTTATACCTTACATCAAAATAAAGAGACAACTAACATAGTTATTGTTATTTGTAAACTAAGTATATAGAAAAAGATTATGATAAGTTGACAACTAACATAAAATTATCATCATAAAAAATCATGGTAATTAGGTGAAAGCAGGCTAATTTTGAGCTCCTAATATACAAATTAATTTACAGTTGTGAAAAAAATTATGTCACTAATTAATCACTATCTCAAACCTAAAGTAGTATTCTATTTTCCATCATATATATAACTTGGCTAGCAAGAAAAAACAAGTCCAAAGTTGGAAGTGGCTCCTTTTGACCTTACTTGGTCTCTCAAACACTCCCTCCTCTTTTGACGACACGTGGCATGCACCACTCTTCATACAATGAACCTTTCAACATCTTCACCGTTGATAAGTCCCGGTCAACATGATCTTGACCTTCAATTGACAAATGAGGTTTCCTCTGTTGCTGCCCAAATGTATAGAAACAAAAAACACAACCACTCAAATTTGATAAATATTTGGACTAGTAGAGTTGGCCTAACGAAAAAGCGAGCTTGAAATTACGTAGGTTAAACACACTATCTCAGATAGATTCGATTTTTTGTTATGTTAAAATTATTCGGGCCACTAAAGTAAGCTCAGACCAATTAAATCAGTGTTTCATAAAAATAATTAAACTCAATATTAAAAAAAAGCGATAAATATTTGGACTTTCAAGCCAGCTTCCTTGTCACCCAAGAAACTCTGCCTATAAATACATCTCCAAAGATTGAGCTTTGAATACAAAAAACAAAGAAAATTATTCGAGACTCACTTGGAAAAATTTGAACTTTTTCAAGCTCCAACCATGTCTTTCTTCTCAAACTTCTTCATTTGCTTTGCTGATCCAAAAAAGGTGTCTTGTGAAAGCATTGCTTGCAAGTCTAATGAGAGCTCACAATCTGTAGAGGAATCAAAGAAGCCCAGAAGATGTAGTGCTCCAATACCCAGTGTCATACTTCCCAATTGGATCTTCTCTCTCTCGCTTATAATTTTTTTTTTTTTTTTTTTTTTTTTAATGATGATGGGAGTCTCTTATCCTTCAGTTCGACTAATCTTACGAGAGTCAGTGAGACGTCGAATAGCTAGTGATAGTATTGGATGGTAGAGCATTGAGAGGGGCAAGTCACACGTACCTAACCAGAAGCGCAACCACCGCGCCAATTCTCTAGTCCCCTCTCGCTTATGAGCTCAAAATAATATATGTATGTTCTTTGTTTTTTGATTCTTTTTAGCACTAATTTGTGGGATTGTGAATTTTGTTGAGCTAGTTTAGCTTATTATATATGTAAGTGTTCATAAATAAAGTATAGTTTGATTTAAATTTTTGTGGTATATTTTTGATGGAATTTGTGGCTCTTCAAATTGAGATCATTTTAGAGAAGAGAGCGAAGAGTATGCTCTGTAGACACCAAAATCAGATGTTGGGACTTGAAATTAAAGAATAGGCAACTACTTAGGTAGTTGGATTTAATATTCATTGAATTATAATCGGGTCGGGTTGCTACGATGATAAGAGCGAAAGATGGGTTGTGTGAGTTTAACCGCACGATCTCAGTTTCGATTTTCGATATCGTAAGATCGCTCGGACCAAAATTTTATATGAGTGGCTCAATTTTTTATTTTTATTTTTATTTTTTGAATGGTGGAGATATGAGAAAAGTCCACATCAAAGTAGAAAGATTTATAAGTTTGGAGCCGAAACTCTACTTTGACTTGACATTTTGGTTAGTGATCGATCAATAAATCATGAGAACGTACTTTTTTTATTTTAACTTCAAATATATTAATTTTTCTCTAATTTTGGAGTTAGGGCGCCCAATCAACCTTAGTGGATTTGGTGGAACATAATTAAGGAGTCTCTCAATTGAAAAAGGTCCTGATTTTTATGTTTATTAGTTTATATCAATGCTAGTTAATGATATAGTATAAAAATATAGAAGAATGAGTAAATTAATTTGATAGATATGCTGTGAAAAGTGTAGTAATTAGGACCACAAGACTGATGTTTATATTATCATGTCTAGCATCAGCTCCTGTTCAGATAAAGCTAGGAAAGCTGAAGCCAATTAAGATATTCCACAGTCCAATATTCTGCCAAATATGTGTTTTTGAACTCTGAAACCAGGTTTCTTGGCAACCAGGCAAGTATCTGGAAAAAATTATAAAAGTACTGCAAAAACAAGAGTGGAATTGAGTAAAATAGGTGTAGATTTCTTTTTATTCGTTAACTAATATATATCGCTTTTTAAAAGTCGCTATTAATGGGAGAGAAATTTTTTTTGCTACGTGGACATTTGAATAACACCTTATCAAAAGGCGTTATCCATGTAAATCCTATGGATAAGTCCACGTGGACTGAAATTGTGTTTACATGAATAATCCATTCGGAAAATGCGCTATTCATGTAAATAGATCAGTCCCACGTGGACATTTAAATATTTATATGATATAATATAATATAATATATATTTATTTATTTATATAATTATAATATATATATATAATATATCTACAATATCAAATATATATATATGTCATGAAATTCAAAATATATATATTAAATGATTTTATTTTTATCAATTATTTATATTAGATTCAATGGATTGTAAATAATATATGCATGGGTATATTCTCACAATATAGTACATATATATATATATATATATGTACTATATGAAATTTTTATTCAAATATATATATAATATGCATTAAAATAATCATTGATTTTAATTTAACGTATCATTAATGTGTTGGATTAGAATCGGTTGGTTGTAAAAGTATGTGAACTCGATGTAGAATATGATATTATATATATTTAAATTCATTATGGTATTATATATATATATATTATATTTAAATATATAAATATAATATATATTATATATATATATATATATATATTTATATATTTATATATAATATAGAAAAATATAATTAGAATGTCACCACAAGTGACACCCGACCCAATGCAATGGCATGCGGGACCCACGTAAAAATGAATATGCGCAAAATAGGTTTTGGTGCATAACATGCATGGTACGTATCTCGAAGCGCGTACGACGTTTGCATGGGTTGTCCACCTCAAGATACGCATGTAACGTTTGCATGAGTTATCTACCTCGAGATACGCGCATGTTGTTTACATGGGTTATCCACCTCGATATATGCGTGCATGACATTTACATGGTTTTGCATGGATTGCATGAGGTTGCATGTCGCCCACCTCGACGTACATGCATGACGTTTTCATGAGTTGTCAACCTCGAGATAAGTGCGTGACGTTTGCATAGTTTACTTAGGTTGCACGAGGTTATATGGATTATCCACCTCAAAATACGTGCGTGACCTTTGCATGGTTTGTATGGATTGGACGAGGTTGTATGAGTTGTCCACCTCAAGATACGTGCGTAACGTTTGCATGGATTGCACGAGGTTGCATGAGTTGCACACCTTGAGATACGTGCGTGACATTTGCATGAATTGCACGAGGTTGCATGGGTCGCACACCTCGACATACGTGTGTGGCGTTTGTTTGAAGTTCTCCACATCGAGATACATGCGTGACGTTTGCATGGGTTGTCCACGTGATATACGTGCGTGTGGTTTACGTGGATTGTCTATCTCGAGATACGTGCGTGACGCGAGTTGTCCATCTCGAGACACGTGCGTGACGCGGGTTGTTCATCTCAATACGCACGTGTCGTTTGCAAGGGTTCTCCACCTCGATACATGCATGTGAAATTTGAGTTGAACAAATAACTCCTTTTGAGAATGAGTAATTCATACACTTTAGTATTTTTTATAGATAGCTCATTTTCAAAGGAGCTATTCATACAAGTTCCTTCCACCTCATCAACCATACCATGTCATACATCCACCTCATCATCAATAGCTCTTTTTGAAAAGGTATACATTACTTTTGTAATTTTAAAGTAACCCCCTATTTGATGAATAAAAAAAGTAAACCCACCTTATTATTTCATGAAAAACTCTCAAGTATCAGTACTGCCTCTGTAAATGACATAATAAGTTTATAAATTCAGATTAAGATTGCATATGGCAACTGATGAGACTAGTAAGTAATTAAATTCTCACTTTGCAACAATAAACACAACATTAATCCATATATGTAACACCATTTCCTTGGCTTGCAAGGAAATGGTGTTGAAGATTCAAAGAGAGAAGCTGAAATTTTTTGACTAGCCAAACCTTCTCTAGTACTATAGCAACACTTTTGTCTTCTTTTATTTTGTCTGATTAACTGGATTTCTATCAAGAATAATGCATTGAACCTTGCTCTCCAAAACAGGAGATTGGTGGTCAAATGATTTTGACATTTTAATTAACTGTTGGAGATGTGTGGACCGTAATATAGTCTCACGTCGATTAAGTACGATTTCTTAATGAAAAACATAAGTGTGGATCCTCCAAATAATATTGAGGCCCTTTGGAGTAAAGCAGGTCTGACTAGTGGTATTAGAGCATATGGTTCGGCTAGGAGAATGCATCTTAAATGAATTTTGGTCCAAGACAGAGATAGTTGTCGATTTGTGGACACGAGTCGGGCGGGCTAACCTAAAGTAATTAAATATTGAAGATTAAATAAATGATGAGGTAAGTGTCAAAAAATTTATAATTTTTATGGGTACAAGCCCAAGTAAATGAAGAATCTATGCAGGAAATTGAGAGGAAGTAGAGACAATGTTGGCAATCTTGGAAGAACTTTGACTTCCATTTCCTTGGGAACCAAGAATACAAAACTATAAAAAAAGGGTCTTCAAGTTTTGAATCTAAACCCAAAATTGTATTGCAACAGATTGATTTAAATCTGCTCACAATGGCTTTCATGATCTCTAGTTTGTTAAGTTGGATTGTTGATTCAATGAGGGTCTTTTGTGAAGGCAGAGCTAGTCATGATTACTGTCAAAGCAAACTAAGCAAAACCCAGAATGCCAAAGATGCTGAAACAAAGAAATCTACAAGTACTGTTCCAATAGTAGTCTCATACTTTCCTACTGGAGCTCCACTTTGTCGCTTGTGAACAGCTTCTGCAAGCCTGTTTGAGTCCTAACATTGTTGATCAATTTTGCTTGTATTGCTTCTTTTTTTTTTCTTTTTTATATAGTCGAGGGTATCCGAGCTACCGCTACTGACATTGACTGGACTGGTGGTGAAACCGACTAAACCTCTCGAAGGTTAGACGGGTGCTAGGTCGAAGGAGAAATAGTATTGCAATTACTGCGAGTCCTCGGGGGCATTTGTTTGTATTGCTTAAAGTAACATAGAAGTTGTCACAAATTTGTAGCCTAAGTGTGACATGGATTATCTTTTTGATTAGTCCTAGCTTTTGTATCCATGCTTTGTAATTCTATTTGAAATCATAATGTTATGAAAAGAAAATTATGAAAGTAAAGCATTTGATCCATGTAGTTATATCAGGACTAATTTGGATTGAACTTTGGTTGATATATGTTGTAAGTTAATTTACCTTAAAGGTGAGATAGTTTTTTTTACATGAGTCTGACCCACGACGTCTTTAAGCTTTGCATTTTGGTAAGTGATGCATCATCCATTTCACCGAAGATGTTTTAGTAAAAGTTAGGTTGTTTGAATTCATTCAATTTGATAAATTTAATAACTACATATTGGTTAAGATTAAATAACAAATAGACATGATAAATAGACATGAGAGTACTTCAAAACTTTGGTACAGGCTACCCACGAAGTCTAAAATATTTTTAAAATATGCTAGAAATCAAAAAATGTAAAAAAAATTAGAGATGCGGCTGGTATACTAACAATAACAATTAACTTGTAAAAAATCTATTCAAAAAACTTGTAAAAAAACTTAGAGATGTGGTAGGTAGACTAACAATAACAATTAACTAATTAACTCTTTTATAATTAAGCACCTCCTAATCATCAAAATTGCAGATGAGTTTATTTCAACCGCCTTCGGTAATCGGTTCGCATATATAAAATTTTACTTTAAAAGTCATTAATTAGTAATAGTATTTGAGAAAAAATATCTTTTATTATGAAGTCATATTTATTTAATGAGACTGTATCCGAGAAGAGATTCATACTTATACTTTACATCAGAATAAAGAGACAACTAACATAGTTATTGTTATTTGTAAATTAATATATAAAAAAAGATTACGATAAGTTGACAACTACCGTAAAATTATTATCATAAAAAATCATGGTAATTAGGTGAAAGCAGGCTAATTTTGAGCTCCTAATATACAAATTAATTTACAGTTGTGAAAAAAATTATGTCACTAATTAATCACTATCTCAAACCTAAAGTAGTATTTTATTTCCCATCATATATATGACTTGGCTGAGTTTTTTACTTGATTAGTACATTTAGGAGTAAAAATTATCAACCAAACACACCCACCAAACTATTTCCCCATCTAACACACTTGTAGCCACGTCAGCGCCCCATCACTCCCACGTCAATTTTTTTTTTTCCTGTCAAAGAGAAGTCGTGACCTCGGGTCACGATTTCACTGTAATGGAAATCGTGACCCGAGCTCACGATTTCCTTATCTGTTGGGAGATAAGGAAATCGTGAGCTCGGGTCACGATTTCCATTAAAAGTGAAATCGTGACCCGAGGTCACGACTTCACTTGAACAAAACAAAACCAGATCTGAGATCTGGTTTTTCTCACTTGCCTCCTTCTTCCTTCAACTCCCCCAACGATCCCTTCCTTTAACTCCGGCAGCTCCACTTTTCATTCCCTCAACTCCACTAGATTGGCTCCATTGGTGCATAGCTTATCTCCATCGTCAACTTCAAATCCGAACCGCAACCCACCCGAACTCAACAATATTTGTAAGATCAGTTTTTTGAAGATTTTGTGTGTTTATGCTTCATGTGGTTCATGTTATGTTGTATGTTAAATTTGTTGTCACTATTTTTGTCTCCGGGGCTGTTTTTGTTTGTTTTTTTTTTTTTGGATTCGGGGCTGTTTTTTTGTTTTTTATCCGGTTTATATATATTTTTTTTGCCAATTAGTTGATGTGAGTTATATCAGGGAATTTTAATTTTTTTTTTCAATTACTTGATGTTAATTCTATACACCTTGTGGGCGCCAATAAGAGCAATTTTTTAATTAAATAGATAGAATGTTTGATTTTAATATAGTACAATGTATATATTAATTAGTGTCGATATATGTCATTGACCCATATTGAGATGTAAAACATGTGGGGAACCCAATGGGGGAGTATAGAAATGTAGCTGCATCGACTTTGACTGCAGTACACGCAGATTATCGGATGCATAATATGCCCAGTTCATTTCAAGCTTCTCATCATTCTTCCCATGCTGATACACCTTCGAGGCATGACACTCCATTGTATACTCCATCAGTGCCTCTCAACGAGTTCGGGACTCCACATACTCCTTCAGTTCCTCCCAACATGGCATTCGAGGCTATGGAAGCCTTTCCATTTGACACGGCACCAACATCTTCGCGTCATTTTCATGCAAGTCTAATAATGATTAATTTATCTGGGAGTACAAGTACTCAGGATGGCGGAATGCGGGGCAACGATGATATTCAACCAGAAGATGCTCAAAATTCGGCTGATGTGGGTCATACGAATATTCCACTTCCACGACACCGTAATGTCCGAGTCGTCAAGAGAACACGGTGTGGGACTGAAAGTCATTATTTGGGGTCAGACTAGGACTTTTTCTATACTGTTATAAGTCATTTCCTCCTTATTCATTTTTGCTTTTTAGTTGATCACCTACCAATTTCATCATTTATAACTGTAAGTGAGAGAGAGTTATTTCATATTATTGAGCAAACTTACTGAATTCTTTATGGTGTGAGGGACCTTGAGATTGTGATTGTCATTTGGATTGAACTAAGTTTTGTATAGTTATTAGTTATATTCAATGTTGATGTGCTATGTCAATTTTTTGCAGTTCAAGTGAATTAACTAGTACGAGAACCACTCAAATGTTAATGTTTTCTAGCACACTAGTAGTGCTATTGTTGAGTACTACAATTCCAACTTGTTCTGCTAAACATGCAACACCAGCTCCAACACCAACACCAGCACCATCTCCACCACCAAACTATGTTACTACTCATTAGCCGCATTACTACTCATTAACCGATTTCAAGAACTTGAGCCAATCGAACCCCGTCGGCACAGATCAACTATTTGAGGTGTATTCACAGCTATTTAAAAAAAAAAAATCACAAGGAAGTCGTGACTGCCTCACAGCTATTAAAAAAAAAAAATTCACAAGGAAGCCGTGACTGCAAGTCACGACTTCCATCGGCTGGGAAACGTGACTTTAAGTCACGTTTTCCCAGTTACCAAACAACTCACGCGTGATGTGGCGCTGACGTAGATAAAAGTGTGTTAGATGGGAAAATAGTTTGGTGGGTGTGTTGGGTTCATAATTTTTACTGCCAAATGTACTAATCAAGTAAAAAAGCCTGACTTGGCTAGCAAGAAAAAACAAGTCCAAAGTTTAAAGTGGCTCCTTTTGACCTTACTTGGTCTCTCAAACACTCCCTCCTCTTTTGACGACACGTGGCATGCACCACTCTTCATACAATGAACCTTTCAACATCTTCACCGTTGATAAGTCTCCGGTCAACATGATCTTGACCTTCAATTGACAAATGAGGTTTCTTCTGTTGCTGCCCAAACGTATAGAAAACCACTCAAATTTGATAAATATTTGGACTAGTAGAGTTGGCCTAACGATAAAAGCGAGCTTGAAATTGCGTAGGTTAAGCATACTGTCTCAGATAGATTCGATTTTTTGTTATGTTAAAATTGTTCGGGCCACTAAAGTAAGCTCGGACCGATTAAATCAGTGTCTTATAAAAATAATTAGACTCGTCTGAATACCTGCGAATATTAAAAAAAAGTGATAAATATTTGGACTTTCAAGCCAGCTTCCTTGTCTCCCAAGAAACTCTGCCTATAAATACATCTCCAAAGATTGAGCTTTGAATACAAAAAACAAAGAAAATTATTCGAGACTCACTTGGAAAAATTTGAACTTTTTCAAGCTCCAACCATGTCTTTCTTCTCAAACTTCTTCATTTGCTTTGCTGATCCAAAAAAGGTGTCTTGTGAAAGCATTGCTTGCAAGTCTAATGAGAGCTCACAATCTGTAGAGGAATCAAAGAAGCCCAGAAGATGTAGTGCTCCAATACCCGTGTCATACTTCCCAATTGGATCTTCTCTCTCTCCCTTATAATTCTTTTTTTTTTTTTTTTTTTTTTTAATGATGATTGGAGTATCTTATCCTTCAGTCCGACTAATCTTACGAGAGTCAGTCAGTCGTCGAAATCCCACGACAAGGAAAAAATCTAGCTATTTAGTGATAGTATTGGATGGTAGAGCATTGAGAGGGGCAAGTCACACGTACCTAATCAGAAGCGCAACCACCGCGCCAATTCTCTAGTCCCCTCTTGCTTATGAGCTCAAAATAATATATGTATGTTCTTTGTTTTTTTATTCTTTTTAGCACTAATTTGTGGGATTGTGAATTTTGTTGAGCTAGTTTAGCTTATTATATATGTATGTGTTCATAAATAAAGTATAGTTTGATTTAAATTTTTGTGGTATATTTTTGATGGAATTTGTGGCTCTTCCAATCGAGATCATTTTAGAGAAGAGAGCCAAGAGTATGCTCTGTAGACACCAAAATCAGATGTTGGGACTTGAAATTAAAGAATAGGCAACTACTAGTTAGGTAGTTGGATTTAATATTCGAATTACATTCCAGTCTGGTTGCTACAATGACAAGAACGAAAGAGGGGTTGTGTGAGTTTAAACGCATGATCTCAGTTTCGATTCTTCAATATAGTAAGATCGGTCGGACCAAAGTTTTATATAAGTGACTCAATTTTATTTTATTTTATTTTTTTGAAATGTTTGAAATATGAGAAAAGTCTCACATCAAAGTAGAAAGATCAATAAATCACGAGAACATACCTTTTTTATTTTAACTTTAAATATGTTGGTTTCTCTCTAATTTTGAGGTTAGGCACCCGATCAACCTTAGTGGATTTGGTTGAACATAATTCAGGAGTTTCTCAATTGAAAAAGGTCCTGATTTTTATGTTTATTAGTTTATATCAATGCTAGTTAATGATATAGTATAAAAATATAGAAGAATGAGTAAATTAATTTGATAGATATGCTGTGAAAAGTGTAGTGATTAACCACAAGACTGATGTTTATATTATCATGTCTAGTATCAGCTCCTGTTCAGATAAAGCTAGGAAAGCTGAAGCCAATTAAGATATTCCACAGTCCAATATTCTGCCAAATATGTGTTTTTGAACTCTGAAACCAGGTTTCTTGGCAAGCAGGGAAGTATCTTGAAAAAATTACAAAAAGTACTGCAAAAAAAAAAAGTGGAAATGAGTAAAATAGGTGTAAATTTCTTTTTATTCGTTAACTAATATATATCGCTTTTTTCAAAGTCGCTATTAATGGGAGAAAAATTTTCTTGCCACGTGAACATTTGAATAACACCTTATCAAAATGCGCTATTCATGTAAATCTTGGGCGTACGCAAGTTGGGCTTGCCCTGGGCTAAGGCCCAAAAAAACCCAAAAAAAAAAAAAAAAAAAAAATTGTATTTAAGCCCATAAGCCCACAACCAAAACATACGCCCCTGCACAACCAGTACCCTTCGATTTCGAAGCAAGGGCAGGGGCTGAGGGGCGTATCGCTTCATCTTCATCTTCATGAATCATCAGTACCCTTCGAAAGTTCGAAGCCTCACAGCGGCGGAGGAGGTGGCGGCGTCGTTGCCGCAGTGATCTCGCCCTCCAATCCATCAAGTCTGTTAACTGTTCGTCGATGCCATTTTCGATTCTTAGGGTTTTTTGTGTAAATTTGGTACTTTTGGTTGATTGGTGAGATGGGGTTTTGAGATTTGTTGTCGATCTGTTATGGACGAGTTTCCTTGTTTGGAAGATCTCTGTTTGCCATTATTTTGTTGGTTTCATGCCCAAACTTCCAAAATTGCCTTGTCGAGATCTCTCTTTCCTTGCATAATTGCATTGGATCGAAATTGAATTAGGGGTTTGTTTGGATTGTTGTTACACTGATAAAGATCAATTCTTGCTTGGTTTCATGCAAATCTTTCGGTCATTGATTGTGTTTAAGTCTTGATTGGGATTGAAGCACAAGCAAATTCAGTGTTGGTTTTTGTTTTACATAAGTGTAGATCTTCTCAATCTCAAGACTTGGTACCTTGATTGAATCCAAAAATACTTGTGTAAAGTTTCCATTTTTGCTTGATAGTAATGCAATTCTGCTATGTTCTTTTCTATGTTGTATTAGCCAGAGGAGAAGAATATAGGGTAGTGTTTATATTTTTAGTTAACTGAATGCAATTTGAACAGTTAGTTCATATCTTTCGCAAAATTCGGTTTTTTTAAGCTTTAGTTTATCAAATTTTGAAGTTGGTAGCATAGGTTGGTTACATAAAATAAATGTATAAGTGTAGTTAGCTCAATTTAGCTCAATTTTATGTTTCACATGTTTTTTTATATCTTTGATCATATACTATTTACATTGATTGAATTAGGAGAATAAAAAAAGTTTTCATGACTTTAATATTTAAGGAGACATTTTTTCTTTTAAGGATAGCATACTAGCTTTGGACTAAACTCTATGGAGCGTCATGGTAACAAAAGAACGAAGACAATTTTTGACTTTTTTAAATCAAGTGGGGAGGTATCTAAGGTTGGCAATCTTTCTCCATCAGTTATTGAGGCTTCATCTCGTGAGGAAACGAGACCTTTAGAATCTCCAACTCGAGAAGTTTATGTTGATTATAATTCTCTTGAAAGAGATCCGGGCTTGCGTACTCCAATACGACAATATTCCTTCAATGTGAGAGATGAGATTAGACGAGCATATATATAAAGATGGGCCCTTATCAACCTAGGTTGCCAGAATACCCACGAACTCTATTCGGAAATCAATATCGTCGCTTTCAACCAAAATGGTTTGGAGAATTTCAATGGTTGGAGTATTCTCCTTCAAAGGACGCGGTATTTTGTTTCCCTGTTACCTTTTTGAAAATGGTAATACACCCTCTTGCACATTAACTAATGGAGGACTTAAAAATTGGAAGAGAGTTAATCAAGGGGTTAATTGTCCATTCTTGATACATATGGGAAGTATCAATTCGCCGCATAGAAATTCTGTACAATCTGTTGAGAATTTGTCGAATGTTACTCGACACATTGACAGGGTGATAAATGCACAAACTTCAGAGGATGTTCGAAAAAATCGGTTGCGGCTTAAGGTTACAAGTGAGGTTGTTCGATGGCTTAGTTTACAAGGATGCGCAGTTAGAGGTCATCGTGAAGGTTCAACTTCAGAGAATCGAGGAAATCTCATAGAAATGTTGAAGCTTATGGGTAGATTAAATGTTAACATTGAGGACGTTATACTCGACAATGCTCCAGGGAATGCAAAGTACACCTCACCAAATATTCAAAAAGAGATTTTGCATATTATGGCTAACATGGTGAGAAAAAAAATTCGTGAAGAAATTGGAGATAAAAAGTTTTGTCTATTAGTTGATGAAGCCAAGGATGCAGGAGGCAAAGAAGAAATGGCAATTGTGTTGAGATTCGTGGATGGTCAAGGCTCAATTAAAGAGCGTTTTTCGATATTGTCAAGTCGAAAACACATTTGCTTCAACACTTAAGAAAAGTGTATGTAACTCTCTTGCTCGGTATAACTTACTTATAGATGACTTGCGTGGTCAAGGATATGATGGTGCTAGTAACATGCGTGGGGCATGGAATGGGTTGCAAGCTTTATTTCTCAAAGACTTGTCCATATGCATATTATGTGCATTGTTTTGCTCATCGACTACAACTAGCATTAGTTGCGCTTCTAAAAAGGAACCGTCGATTTGGTTACTCTTTTCAAAGTTGTCTTCTATTGTTAACCTTATAGGTTCTTCTCCAAAACGCCTTCTTGAGTTGCAAGCCTTTCAATTTGTAGAGATTGCACGTAAAGTAGCTAGTGGTGAACGTGAAGCTGGTAAAGGAGCTAATCAAATCGGAAGTTTACAACGAAAGCGGGAGAAACACGGTGGAGCTCTCATTTTGATTCTATTTGTAGTGTGATTGATATGTATTGGGCAACGATGCAAGTGCTTAAAAAATGGTTAGTGATGGATCTCTCGATGATATTCGTGGTGAAGCAAAAGGTGTTTTAATGATGATGGAAACTTTTGACTTCGTATTCATGTTGCATGTAATGCATAGAATTATGGGAATTACAGATATGCTTTGCCGAAACTTGCAAGAAAAAACTCTAGATATTTTGAATGCAATAGATTCAATTGCCACAACAAAAGTACTTCTTCTAAAATTATGAAATGAAAGCTTTGATCACCTTTTGATGTGTGTGAATTTGATTTGCATAGAGTATGAAATCGAAACACCCGATATGAATGCTTGGTACAATGAGGGCACAGGTCGTTCTTGTCAGCAAAAAAGTCTCGTCACAGTTGAGCATCATTACCACTTTGATATGTTCAATTCCGTGATTGACTATCAATTGGAAGAGTTGAATTACAGATTCAATGATGATGCATTGGAAATCCTTAAGTTGAGTTGTGCTTTACAACCAAATGATCAGTTCAAATTATTTGATGTTGATCAAATATGTATTCTTGCAAGAAAGTTCTATCCTGCTGATTTTAGTGATCAAGAAATGCATCATTTGAGATTTCAATTGGAGCATTATGAGGTTGATGTACTTCACCACAAGTGTTTTCAGAATTTGTCATCAACTTCTGAGTTATTGCAGAAATTAATTCGAACAAATAAGTCGCATCACTACAACTTGGTTGAGAGATTGATTCATCTTATTTTGACTCTACTGTATCCACGGCATCAACAGAGCGAGCATTTTCAGCTATGAAGCGTATTAAGACTGATTTACGAAATAGAATGGAAGAAGAATTCTTGACAGATACTATGATCATTCATATTGAACGAGAATTCGCTCAAAATATCGATATAGATGAAGTAATTGATGAATTCGATTCTTTAAAGCAAAGGAGGGCACAACTTAAATAGGTTATTTTTCTTCATATTTGATTTTTATATAATTTATTATTTAAGTATTATTTTTATTCTTTACCCACCAATATAATTTATATTTGATTCTATATTGTTTGTGTTTGCAGCTGATACACTTTTCATTGATCGAGTCATGTTTGTGACAAGTAGACAACAATTTTTAATTTAAGGTACTTCAGTTGAACTCATTATCTATTGATTTGGTTTCGATTTGATCTATTACAAGTGTTTGTGTTCAAATGTTTTTTTTTCTTTGCTTAATAGTTTGTGGCTTAATTTATGCGATAACCATGCTAATTTTATGTTTGTCATGGATGCATATATATATATATATATATATATATATATATATATATATATATATAGTGGTATAATTTATTTAAAGTATACATAATAATATATAAAAATAATAATTTAAAAAAAAAATATTTATAGCCAATTAATGTGTTGGCTATCAAAAATCCTGGATTACTTATATATATATATATATTATATTTAATTATATAAATAAGATATATATATTATATAATATAGAAAAATATAATTAGAATGTCACCCCAAGTGACGCCCGGCCCTATGCAACGGCATGCGAGACCCACGTAAAAATGAATATGCGCAAAATAGGTTTTGGTGCATAACATGCATGGTACGTATCTCGAAGCGCGTACGACGTTTGCGTGGGTTGTCCACCTCAAGATACGTGTGTAACGTTTGCATGAGTTGTCTCACCTCGAGATACGTACATGTTGTTTACATGGGTTATTCACACCTCGATATACGTGCATGACATTTACATGTTTTGCATGGATTGCATGAGGTTGCATAGGTCGCCCACCTCGACGTACATGCATGACGTTTTCCATGAGTTGTCAACCTCGAGATAAGTGCGTGGCGTTTGCATAGTTTACTTGGGTTGCACGAGGTTATATGGATTATCCACCTCAAAATACGTGCGTAACCTTTGCATGGTTTGTATGGATTGGACGAGGTTGTATGAGTTATCCACCTCAAGATACGTGCTTAACGTTTGCATGAATTGCACGAGGCTGCATGAGTTGCACACCTTGAGATACGTGCATGACATTTGTATGAATTGCACGAGGTTGCATGGGTCGCACACCTCGACATACGTGTGTGGTTGTTGTTTAAGTTCTCCACATCGAGATACATGCGTGACGTTTGCATGGGTTGTCCACGTTGATATACGTGCGTGTGGTTTACGTGGATTGTCTACCTCGAGATACGTGCGTGACGCGAGTTGTCCATCTCGAGACACGTGCGTGACGCGGGTTGTCCATCTCAATACACACGTGCCATTTGCAAGGGTTCTCCACCTCGATACATGCGTGTGAAATTTGAGTTGAACAAATAACTCCTTTTGAGAATGAGTAATTCATACACTTTAGTATTTTTTATAGATAGCTCATTTTCAAAGGAGCTATTCATACAAGTTCCTTCCACCTCATCAACCATACCATGCCATACATCCACCTCATCATCAATAGCTCATTTTGAAAAAGAGTTATACATTACTTTTGTAATTTTAAAGTAACCCTTTATTTGATGAATAAAAAAAGTAAACCCACCTTATTTCATGAAAAACTCCCAAGTATCAGTACTGCCTCTGTAAATGACATAATAAGTTTATAAATTCAGATTAAGATATATTGCATAGTATAGTTTAGCTTATTATATGTAAGTGTTCATAAATAAAGTATAGTTTGATTTAAATTTTTGTGGTATATTTTTGATGGAATTTGTGGCTCTTCAAATTGAGATCATTTTACATGAAGAGAGCGAAGAGTATGCTCCGTAGACACCAAAATCAGATGTTGGGACTTGAAATTAAAGAACAGGCAACTAATTAGGTAGGTGGATTTAATATTCATTGAATTACAATCTCGGTCGGGTTGCTACAATGGTAAGAGCGAAAGAGGGGTTGTGTGAGTTTAAGCGCACGATCTTAGTTTTGATTCTTCGATATGATAAGATCGCTCGGACCAAAGTTTTATATGAGTTGCTCAATTTTATTTTATTTTATTTTTTGAAATGTTAGAGATATGAGAAAAGTCCCACATCAAAGTAGAAAGATTTATAAGTTTGGAGCCGAAACTCTACTTTGACTTGATATTTTAGTTAGCGATCGATCAATAAACCACGAGAACATACCTTTTTGATTTTAACTCCAAATATATTGGTTTCTCTTCTCAAGCTTACCATCAATTGCACTTAATCGAACACAATGAAAAATTTGATCCATGTAGCCGACCCAGTTAATCTGGAGATGAGATTATGTTGTTGTTGTATATATTGGTTTTCTCTAATTTTGGGATTAGGGCACCCGATCATCCTTAGTGGATTTGGTTGAACATGATTAAGGAGTCTCTCAATTTGAAAAAGGTCCTGATTTTTATGTTTATTAGTTTATATCAATGCTAGTTAATGATATAGTATAAAAATATAAAAGAATGAGTAAATTAATTTGATAGATATGCTGTGAAAAGTGTAGTAATTAGGATCACAAGACTGATGTTTATATTATCATGTCTAGTATCAGCTCCTGTTCAGATAAAGCTAGGAAAGCTGAAGCCAATTAAGATATTCCACAGTCCAATATTCTCCCAAATATGTGTACTCTCTTTTTGAACTCTGAAACCAGGTTTCTTGGCAACCAGGCAAGTATCAGTACTGCCTCTGTAAATGATATAATAAGTTTATAAATTCAGATTAAGATTGCATAGACCTTAGGATGGTTTAATTCACTTTTCCCAATGAGTAGAGGTCTCGGTTTCGAGCCTCATAGATAGAGTCCATTGGAACCTCGAAACCTTTTTGGGCCAACTAAGAAGCACGAGCCGAGGCCGGCAATGTCCAGTGTAATATCAAAATCTCTTTTTTTGAATGCACTTAAAGAGTGCGAAAAAAAAAACTCAATTATTTGTAGTTTTCAAAGTTAAAACCTGAATTGCATTGAAAGCAAAGATAAAATTTACAAGAAAATGAAGACTCAAACAACAGTTGATGACCCCCTAAAAATGCAAACCAATTGCTCAAGATTATGAATCTATTAATTGAAGATAACTATAGCAAAAGCAAAATTAACCAGAACATTGAAGTTGTCATATTCATCTATGCATTATTGCCACCAAACCACTTCACCAAAAGAAGAACTCTACTCTTAATATTGTTCAATGGCTTAGACTCCTTCGGTTTCGGTAATTCGCAGACGCCGCCATGGCAGGTGACCCTTCCAGACTTGTTCAATAGTTTGGAGAAGAAATCCATGGAACCTGATCTGATGAAGATAATAAACCTGCAAGAATACATGATCTCTATCTACCATTCTTTCTCATAATATATAGCAAACTAGCTAGTTCAACTAGGACTAATATAATTAATAGTTCAACTATATTGTTCAACTATATTTTTAGTTGGTCAATGTATGTGTGCTTTACTTAAAATAAATCAACATAAATAAGTGTTTTCTTTTAATTCTATACATGCACATGTACACATAATTTTGAAGGTACCTTAACACACACACACATATACCAAGTCCTTCTATCATCTTTTCAACAATTGTGAAGATCGATCCAAGATCCCCTAATATGAAACAAACCTTATATAGTCATCATCATTTTAGTATTAGCCTATTAAAACTGTTATCAAGTTCTAAAATTTGCATTTTTATTGACAAAAAAATCAACTATATAGGATTAACTAAAGTAGACATTTTGAAAACAAAAAATCTGTTCGGACTCTTTGAGTCCGGACTCAAAGATTTTTTATTAATAATTTAAGATATATATTTAAGTAAAAGACGTAATTACCCTCTACCCCCAAACACTAATAATGAATTTGAATTAAGGGTCTTAATGTCTTTTTGATTGTTTGAGTCCGGACTCTTTGAGTCCATCTAGCACTACCCTTTTGAAAAATACAAGGTCTAAGTGCGCACTATCACAAACCTTGCAGTGCAAATTCTAATCACCCCATCATATTAATTTCAGTTTCGAGCCTGTGAATGGGGAGTGCTAAGTGTACATCATCAAATATACGTGCGATGTAGTTCAGGATGCGTATCATGCTCATTTGAGGAGCATACATTTTAGGTTGGACAAGCATGACGCTCTAAACCTTAATCCCTAAACATTAAAGACGCTAATTTTTGAAAATCTAATTAATTGATGCAATTGACGTTTGATATTACCAAAAAAAAAAAACCTCAGAAATTTGAAAGGTCCAAGAAAACCACCATCCATTAAAGCCTGTTGATGCATTGATGGTGCAGGACATCCTCATCAATCACCACCCCATCCATCCATCCATCCATCCATCCATCAAAGCCATGAACCTCGCACTTTGCTTTTCTATACCAAACCATCTCTGCTCCCCATACTCAGCTACACGTTCTCAAACAACATTCTACCAACCAACCAGATCCTCCACGTGTCATTCTTCCATGTGTCACTCACTCTTTACTCTCCTCGATTCACACACCAAGAACCTCTTTTCCCGTTCCACACACATTCAAACCCCCCCACATTTACCAAAAGCCGCGCCTCGCAGTCTCAAGATTGGATCATCCTCATCTCGAGAACATCCCATCCGTCCATCTTTAATACTTTCCTAAAAGGACCAAGGGCAAAGGCGTAACTTCACTCCCTAGATTTTGCCTATATAATTGGCTTTCAAAAACAGTCACTCATTTTAATCACTCTTGTCAAGTGTTGTCAACTTCTCATACATAGTCTTCAACAATGGCAAAGACTACGAGCACTACGAATTCGACTTCAATAAACTCGGCGATCAGAACAGAAGACTACGCTCACAGCCCGGTCCACTACGCGGTCGCACTCGGCGACCACGCGACCCTCTCCCGACTCGTCAACTCGCTCCCCCGACTCGCCGATTCCAACCGGGTGCGCACCGAGTCCGACTCGCTCGCTCAGGAGAGAATCGCCGACAAGATCTCCGCCGCTCTCGACCGCCGCGACGTGCCCCACCGCGAGACGCCGCTCCACCTCGCAGTCCGCCTCAACGACCTCTTCTCCGCGCGCGCGCTCGCCGGCGCCGGCGCCGACGTCTCCCTCCAGAACGCCGCCGGATGGAACCCCCTCCAGGACGCCGTCTGCCGCCGCTGCTCCGAGATCTCCATCGCTCTCCTCCGCCTCCACCACCGCGCCGCCTGGTCGAAATGGCGCCGCAGACTGCCTCGCCTCGTCGCCGTCCTCCGCCGCATGCGTGACTTCTACATGGAGATCTCCTTCCACTTCGAAAGCTCCGTCATACCGTTCGTCGGCAAGATCGCGCCGTCCGATACGTACAAGATCTGGAAGCGCGGAGGCAACCTCCGCGCCGATACCTCTCTCGCAGGCTTCGACGGCCTCAAGATCCACCGTGCCGATCAGAGCTTTATGTTCTTAGGCGATCGCGGCGATGGCGATGGCGATGGCGATGGCGATGGAAATGGAAGTGTAATCATGTAAAAACGCTTCCATCTGATACACTGTTGGTTCTCAATCACGAAGAGAGGAAGATTTTCGATGCGTTCGAGAACGCCGGATCGCCACTGTCGGATTCGGATGTGGCCGGGTTTTGCTCTCAGACGAGCGTGTACCGGCCGGGGATGGACGTGACGAAGGCGGAGCTGGTGTCGAGGACGAACTGGAGGAGACAAGAGAGGACGGAGAGCGTCGGAGAGTGGAAAGCTAGGGTTTACGATATCCACAACGTGGTGTTCAGTTTCCGGACGAAGAAGCTCGCCGGAGACGCGACTCCGGCCGGCGAGGAGCAGATCCTGCCGTTGGAACTGGAGGACGACGAGGAGGAAGGGTTCCTGGTGGCGGAGAATCCGACGTTCCTCGCCGGTCCTCCTGCTCGCCGGAGGCACAGCAGCTTTGTTCGTGAAGAGAGGGATTGGATCGTCGCCGGCGGAGGAAGGAAGAGCTTCGACTTGCCGATGGCGTCGGCGGAGCGGAGGCGGATCCCGACGGCGGCGCCGGTGGCTTGCAAGGAGAAGGAGTACGTGAAGAGTCTCCGGCCGTCGGTGTGGTTAACGGAGCAGTTTCCGTTAAAGACGGAGGAGCTTTTGCCGTTACTCGATATTTTGGCGAACAAAGTGAAGGCCGTCAGACGCCTCAGAGAGCTTCTCACTACCAAGCTCCCTCCCGGGACATTTCCTGTAAAGGTAAGGGCATAATTGGAACTTCAAAATTATGCAATATGGACTCCGCTCTTGACCACATTGCTTATGTGGCACCCGCTCGAGATGCCACATGAGCAAGTGCAATGATTAAGTGTGTTCTCCGTCTATGTGTTTTAATGATATTTGAATTAACCGACTACTCCGATTATAAGTAATAGTTGGCCCATAAAAAGCGTGACTCTCCCCATTGCTACAAAAGGCTCATCGAGGCTTTGTCAATGGTCCTCTAACTCGAGATGTTTGGGTATGCGCGTATTCGATCATACCGGAATTGGTGCACTAGAAGCTCTAAATCCCATACAGACCACCATTTTTTTTTTTTTTCACCACCCATTTGTTGCTTCGTGATTCACATGTCATACCATGTTTGCTTAAGCTGAATGTGGGCCCTACCAGATCGACGGCTGGCGTGGGACCAGTAGAATTTTCTTAATGTTGACGTGACACGTGTATTTACCAGTCGTTGACATTCGCTTTAGTGTGTGGGGCCAGCATGATCAGGTGCTGTCGCGTGGTCGAATAGCTATTCGACAAACGAGCTGTTCGACCGTACGATTATTTGGTTTTATTCGACCCGCCCCGACCCGCCGGACAGCGCTGATGGATCAGACATTGTCGGCATGGGCCCACTTATTGACCCACTGAGATTGTCATGCATTGTTCCTCCACCATTGGATCATTTGATTCATTTAGTTGACTCCTTGACCGTTTGTCCACGTGGCGTTTGTGCAGGTCGCGATTCCAGTGGTCCCTACAGTGAGGGTGGTGATTACATTCACCAAGTTCGTGGAGTTGCAGCCATTGGAGCAGTTCTTCACGCCATTGTCAAGTCCAAGACACTTTGACCAATGTGACAGCGATGGAGAACAACAACAACAGCAGCAGCAGCAACACAAGTACTACAAAGGAAGGAACAGTACCACTAGTAGTAGTAGTAGTAGTACATCATCTTGGCTGAGGAGGACAAGTAGTAGTAATATGGGTGGTAAGCAGAATCAACGGTCTTTGGATGTTAATCAAGTTGACCCATTTGATATTCCTAGTGATTATGTTTGGACAAGCACTGTAGATGAAAAAGTAGGAAAATGAAGAAGTGCAAGTCCACTAGAAAAGGTAGGTAGAGAGATTATTTGTGGGTGCATGTTTATTTAGTGAGGTGTAAATGTACATACAAAGATGAGTTTTTATTGACAGAGTGAAATAATGATGGGAAATTTTAGTGATTCAGAGATCTTCATTTGTTGTGAATGATGAGGTTGAGAGGAAATGTTAGATCAATTTTTTTGTGGGTTGGAATTGGAAAGGGTTTGTGCAAAGAGTTATTTATGTGTATATCCTTCGAGACGTGTATTGAACCTCAAGCACAACTTGGTGCCCAAACCCGATGTCAAAAGTGATCACCCTAGCATCATCATTCGAAGTAATTTTAGTTGTTAATCAATTACTTTAGCAAATTCTATAGGCTTTGTTGGGCGACCTAACTTGAAGCCTAATAACAAGTGTCAGATCGATCAACATTATTATGCTTTTTTTTAAAGAATTATGAGTAATTTTACGGGGCTAGTCGAGCCCCTCAAATCTTTAACTTGAAAGATAACAAGGGAATGTTAGGATTATCATGAATTGAACTTACAACCTCTCTTTAGTCAGAGTATTGACATACGTGTCGCCGCCACTCTGCCACATCCCTTTGGCGGGCATTACTATTAGAATTGTTTGATGGAACTCTTTCTTAAATATTGTGAGTTTTTGGCATGCTAATACTCTCATAATTAATTTGAATAGAGAACTAATGGAAGAACAATGCCTTTTAGAAAGAAAGGCACCAAGGTTTAACTTTAACATCATAATCATAGCATGATTTATGATTCATTATGTTGTAATGAAGATAGAGATGGAAGCATGGACAATTGTGCTAAAGCCTGATGAGACAGTGGGGTATGTCTTGATTTGAGTGAAAATTATGATCAATTAAGTGATACATTCTTAAGTATTGATGAGTCAAATGTTCTCTAATTCAACTTTCACAAAAGCTGTAACGAATTCAAATATTTGAATGGTCAAAAACCACTCTTTATTTTCTTTTCGATGAAAAAAACCACTCATTATACTAAATTTGATGACCAATTGAATTAATATAACAACAACAATAAAGCCTAAATTTCGATAGAGTATGCTATTTAAATTTATGAGTTTGGACTCAACAAAAATTTTTATTTCAAAGTCATCCTTAAGTAATTAATAAAGCACACACAATCACTTGTAAAAAAAAAAATTTTATTCCTTAAATATTTGAAAAAATTTGAAAAACTTTCATATAAATTCAGACTTATGAATCCAAATAGATTTATTGATTTCGATATAAATAAAACTATTTTACTTCACTCAATTTAATGCATAAGCTGAATCATCTTTATCAATACATCTCATATCAATATGTGAATGTTGTTGCACCTAACCCTCAATAATCTTCCACCATGGCAAGGACTCCTCTTTTTTTTTTTTTCTACCTAACCTTCCTCATCATCTTGACAGACATTTTCTTTTTCACGTAAAAGCTAAAAAATAATTAATTGCTTTTCAATATTTCCAGGTCCATATATGTTTTTCCCCCTTCTAATTTTATAAAAAAAAAAAAAAAAAGAACTATGGACTGAATCAAATTTATCAAACCTAAGGTCCCACTATTCTCAAGTTAGCATGGCAAGGATCATGATTTATGCAATTATTTGGTCCCTCACATGGCTCAAAATCCCAAATTTCTGTCTCCTACCATGTTTTTTTTCCTCTTTAGGCTTTATTAGTGTTCATATTTTCTTTCTTTTAGTCTAAGATTTTACTGTTCATAGATTAGAGGGAAAAGAAATGGTGGGCCATAAAAAGCAAAAATCAAAGTTCTTAATTGGTGATTTAGAAGTTCACAGACAGTCAAAAACACATACATAATTTGAAGACCAGATCTATCTTGGGATTTGGGTGATTAAGACCAAGTTGAAAGTAATACCATAAAACACGGATGAGTTGGTCCAACATCAAGGACGACCTTAAAATTGTATAGGTTAAGCATACGATCTCAAATTTAATTATTTATTGCATCAAAATTAATTCGATTTACTGAGATATACTCATGATGATTGCACTAAGACTGATACCTATCAAGTCACACAGTTAACATTAAATTTCTGTCATTCATCCGACAAAGAAGCACTTTATTTACTGGACAATTTGTTGTGCTTTTTACACTTGACACAAGAGATACCAAACTCTAATGAATGTAATTGGGCCCTTCTTTGCACTCATTTTGTCTACTTTAACCGCTCGTTCAAACTTTAGTTCTACATGGCTAGCTGTATCTTCAGCTTTGGAGGGCTTGCTTTGCTTCTTTGTGTGGCAATTGTAGCCTTTTTGATAGGTGCGTTAATAACTTTAATTCTAAAACCTTGTATCTTCTATTTTCTAGTGTATATACTTTTAGGTGTTAATTATCAATAATATAAGCACAAGACATGCACACCAAGAATCGATACTATTTGGAGAGAGATTCATATTTATATTCTTCGTTGGAAAGTTGTCCTCAATCGATATTGTTTCCAACTTAATCATGCACTTTGTTTGTACCTACAAATGTATAATTTTATTCTAAAAAACTTTGATACTATTTAGAGAGATCCACAATTATATTTTTTATGTTTTGAAATTGTCTTTTTAATTAAAGGATTTGGAAGCATGAAGCATGCCATTAAGCGAGTGTAAGTGACGTAATAAAATAATTTGATCCGGATCACAACTAATTTGAAAATAAGGATTAGTTGATGTTACAAAGTTATCTTAGTAGACAAGTTTAAATGGGAAATTACATCTTGCAAAAAGTTAAAAATTCATTCAAACTCAATGGAATGAGGACATCTTTTTTAATGTCTAAGACTATTTCATCATAGTAGGATAAGTGCATAATATAATTGTGGATTAGAAAAGTTGAGGCAGCACCAAATGGAAGTATTGACTTGGTAAGCATCTTGTAGTGGGTGAATATATATTACTCCATGGACACTCTGTAATATGTAATCAAAGTCATAATATCTAAATTGACCATTAAATTCCAATATTAATAAATTAAAGCATAACCAAACGGCAAAACTCATTATTATTTGTTCCCTAAATTAGTTCGTAAACTTTCCTTTTTTTTTTTTGTAATTTAGTTCTCGAACTTTTATTACTGTACATTTGTTCTCTAAGAATTCATAAAAAAGTAGATATATTTGGTCTTTCTACTATTTAAGATGTTAAATCTGATTAACATAACTAATAAAAATGCCAAGTGGCTAGCCAATAAAAGTAAAGTAAAATTGTATTATTGAATCGAACGACTCTCTTCATTCAAAAAAAAAAAAAAAAAAATCAATTTCCCCAAAACCATGCAAAACTCAAAGTTTAGGACAAATGTATACCAATAAAAGTTCAATGACTAAAAATATTAAAAAACTCAAAAGAATAAAAAATATACGTTTTTGCCTGATTCTCAAAAAAAAAAAAGTTACGTTTTGTCTAACTATATCAACAATCGGTTAATGATCTACGTGGTAATGACCTCAATTCCCTTTTAGCAAAATCTCAACTTCGAGCTCCACGGCTTCTACGCAGAGATCAATCATCATCAAATACGACATCAAATACCATGTTAGAAACAAAAAAAAAAAAAAAAAGCTTAACTAAACAACAAAACTTGGTGCAGCTTGGGGGGAGGGGGCTCAATGAACTTTGAGATGCACCCAAGAAGACACACATCTCGATGCGGATCGAAAGGTGTTGAATACAACTCTAATAATAGTAAAAAAAAAGTAATTGCAAAAGATAATACCAAATCCCAAATCCAGCTTAAGAAGGTAATTAAAGAAGGGGTTAAGTGGTTAACAACCAAAACCATCTAAAACTAAACTTAAGACTCAAAACAAACAACAAGACAACACACAACACACAACACACAACACGGAACTGAAGAAACCCCAAATCAGGTAAACCCTAACCTTCAAAATCATCGTCTCTGTTTGATTGCATAGATTGGGAAAATCGTAGTGAGTGATCGATCAGATCTGATTAGGGCATCGGAATTGGCGGAGATGTCACGGGGGGAGGCGCCGAACTGGTCGGATCAGTGGGGGAGCGGGGGTTGTACGATGAGGATCGGACGGGGGAGGGGAGGGGAAGGCGGCTGGGGGAAGGGGAAGAGGATGGCGGAGGTGAAGGCGACGGCGGCGGTGGGGATGGAGAAGGCGAAGACGGCGGCGGTGGCGGGGGCGCAGAAGGTGAAGAGCGGGACGGCTGTGGGGTTCAAGTGGGTCAAGGAGCAGTACCAGAAGAAGAAGAGGAGCGGCGCCGCCGGATCTAGTAAGGTTTGACTCAATGATTGTTGAATCTATTATTGGTTCTTGATCAAGTTTGGTTGAATTGAGTTTGATTTGAAACTGAATTGAAATTGAGTTGAACTGCGATTGGAATTGATTGAAATTGAGTGACATTCATGTTGAATCATATTGGTAACAGTATTATTTTTTTCATTTTTTTTTAAAAAATCTTTTTTTGGGTGATTGCACCGATTAATCCATGTTTGAACGCTGTTAACCGTCAGACATCCATCGGGGAGCATCCATGAGACTTGATCTTAGATCCCTCGGGGAATCGGTTAATTCACGTAGGTTTAGATACTGTCAGGCCTCGTTCAGGGGTATCCACGAGACTTGATCTCATAACTCTCTTTAAGGGGAATCGACTAATCCAGGAGGCATCCACGAGGCTGAATCTCATATCCCTCGGGGAATCGATTAATCCACGTTTGGACGTTGTCATACTTTGTTAAAGAGACTTGATCATAGACCCCTCTTAAGGGGAACCGATTAATCTATGTTTGGACACTGTTCATGGTTATTCATGTGACTTGATCTCTAATCCACGTTTGGACATTGTCACACTCCGTTCTGGGAGCATCCATGACGCTTGATCTCAAATCCCTTAGGGTAGGGAATCAGTTAATTCACGTTTGGAAACTGTGAGACCAATTCAAGAGACTTGATCTCATATCCTTCTTAAAGAGAATCGATTAATCTACATTTGAACATTGTTGGGCTACCACTCAAGCCTACATCGTAGAATAACTAACTTACCACGCGGACCTACATCTTAGAATGGCCTACTAGCATATTACCATTTGTCATTTCTAAGCCTTGCATACTCAACCAACTACTGTGTTGGTGCACTAGTTGGACTTAGTGCCTACCGATTATTCACGTAGATCTCATCAAGGTCATGAGATCAATTATTCTAATTTTCAAAGCACATCTCTTGAAAGATGAAACATGCCTTCCATTAAGTCTGAGAAACATGTCTTCCACTAACTCTTCCATTGCACTCAATTTAGTGCAATAAATGGTCTTGCATTTTCAACTAAGTTCAATTTGACGGATGTCTCTAATACTTGTGATATGTATAAACAACCAAAGTGTACTTGTACTTTAGAAGCTACAATCCAGGAGTTCCCTATTAGATGAGTTGACACAATGGTAAGGACGAATACAACAATAAGACGAGTGCAAGGTTGGATAGTATGCGGTAAGTGGATGATAGTAACCTCGTCGCTCACTACTATCAAAATTTAATACATAATTCAACTGCACCAGCTGTGCAATTCGTTGATTAAAAAAAATAAAATAAAATAAAAAATCACTCCATCAACCATATGACAAGCACAGGCAATAAAAAAAACTTAGCAATTTGATTGATATAGCAATCCATCCATGCATACTTGCATAAACATAAAGCTTAATACTTTCCTAAAGAGATTAATGAGAAGGCAATATCTTAAAGCCATAGAAAACATAAGAAATATCGATCAAATAGTCGTCAGAAGCAAAAGGATCCTGTGGAATTTACATCTTTAGCTTTTCTTCTTTTCGTGTCTAGACTTATTTACACAGCACTGGATTTTTCTTAAAACCCGAATGTGTTCTCGCCACTGTAAGTCATGTAAAGGAAGCCATCCTCATCCTTGTTTTCTTCGTAAATTGCAGACATCATTGCGGCTGCAGTTACCAATTACGACCGTGTTAGTTTTAATTAGCTCTATCAAATTTAAGAAACAATTTCATTTCTGCAGGCAAAGAGTTGATGCAAATGCACAAGACCATATGAACATATAGAACTCCTACTCACCTGTTGGTGGTAGAACGTTCTTAACAAAGATGAATATTGCCTTCTCGGCACTCAGCTTGATCCTTTTGCGCACCACATAAACAAACTGCCCCACCGTCAAATCAGCGGGAACCAAGTATCTGCATTTACTCAATAGTCATGTTACACACTCGAACATTTTTATTTTACTTGCAGGCAAAAGCGCAAGCACCCGTGACATCCATATAAACTTCTATTACACAACATGCGTCCAAATTTCTTAAGGATGATACGCTAAGCCTAGATGGATCGAATTAAATGGGAGTATAATGCAAGTGCGAAAAGATCCTTTACACTAACAAAATAAATACCATCAAAGAAAGAATGAACTATTCACCTACCTTCAACTACAAAAGAATCATGCATAACTTAGTAAAGATCCTAAACTGAAGAAGAGGTAACAAAATTAAGGGCTTAAAGCACTTACTTTTTCTTATCAATGTCAGGTATGTCACTCCGTTCAGCTTTCTCGACAATCACCTACACAACATAATTACTCCAATCAGAGATAAACTAGAATGAAATTTTTACATGGTAATGAAAATGTAAATTGATTTTTAGTAAATAATAGTTTAATTTACCGGAATTCTATCAGGATACTTCTCCCTGATTCGACCAGCCTCAGCCTGTCTTCTCTCTGACACACAGAAGAAAAGAAGTTAAGGGAGTAACAACAACTGCAAAGTACACCGTGAAGCAATTGCGAAATTATTAACACATGAGAACATATTGAAGTTTCTACATAGAGAGAAGGCACTACTAATTAGTAAGATTAAGAATGATTCTGATTTGCAATTATTGGGACTTGGACTAATAATCATGAACCCAATTGCTCAAGCTAAAATACCAAGACCCAAGAAGCTGCATGGGAAAGAATATTTGTAACACACTTACGCATACAACACAAACTTTTCAACAACTTGGTAATTCATAGAAAGAGATGTTTCATTCTTTATTTTTTTTTTTTTTTTCTAAAGTAAAGATCACACTTTGATGTAGGGGGTACACCTAAGTTAACTTGGGACGCATTGATGAAGAACAAGGATTGCAAGGCGTTAAGGCGATCCCGAGGCGATTTCCTAACCTAGGCGAGGCGGTGCCTAAACGGCGCCTAGATGATGCCTAGGTGAACAAAATAATATTTATTTAAAGGTCCTCGGAAAAGTATTTATATATTTAGAAATCCTTAAATAACACTAATTATCTATTAGCCAATGTGATTATTATTTAATATACACTTCAAAAATACTAACAAGTCTTTAGGTCCTTATGTAACATTAATTGTGTCAAGATTTTGTTATTAGGTAGGTATTTTATTATCAAACTTAATTGTAAAAAGCCCCTTCAAATTTCTAAAAATTATTAAGAAGGACACCGCCCACCTAAGGCACTACCTAGACGATGCCTAGGCAACCAACTAGGTGACGATGCCCATCACCGATGAAGAAAGATTTGGAGGATTTTGAAAGTGCACCATTAAGTGCACTAAATTGAGTGCAACGAAAAAGCTTGATCCATGTAGCTGACTCAACTAATTTGGGATTGAGGCTTTTTTACAATCGACACATTAAGAAACAAGCACATAATTTGGTCAATGATAAACCATCAACATCTGTCCTCATGCTATGTAAGTACTAGAATTTATGTATGGTCACTCAAGCAGGAAATAGCCTCCTTCTACGGATTTGAAAATGCACGGAAGATAAACAACAACGACGATAAGAATTAACTGGGGTCGGCTACATGGATCAAACTTTTCCTCCTTCGATTAAGTGAAGATGAGCTTTGCAAACCATTCAAATCTAACTCCGGAAGATATACATACTCTAAATTCATTCTCTTTCAGTTTTCACTCTTTCTAGAAAAAAAATAAAAAATAAAAAATCAAGCTTTGCATATGAATCAATAAAACTTGCAAGCACAATTTTTTTTTTTTTTTCAAAAGCTACACCAGATTCATCAACAAAAGATCTTCCCCTCCCAAACGGCATTCAATCCAATCCCAATTCAGTAATACGAAGAAAACCCAAATCAAATAACCAAATCACAACAAAAATTTACACGAACAACACCACTCAGCAATTTCAACCAAAAAAAACACAAACTTTCACTTTGCAGAACCAAAAAATCACCGAAAGACCCAACATCACAAAACACTAAAATCAAAAGAGAACAAAACCTAGTGGGTGGTCCAATTTGAAGGAGCTTTTCGCTGCCATTGCTGATCGTAATCTGCGATTCCAAAACAGTGAAGAAACCATCAAATCACAAATACAACACACAAAATCCTCAAAAACAAACGATTCATCGCTAAAAACTTGGGAAAAAAATCGAGAATACCTGATCAATTTGAGAAAAGAAAAAATGGGTATGCGATTGATCGATCGGGTGAGAAGGGTATTTGTTCCTGTGAAGATCGAGAGAGAAAATCAAATAAAGTTGGATTTTTAAGCGAAGAGAGGAACTAGGGTTTGTGATGTACTCACACACGAAATCAGAGAGAGAGAGAGACTAAAGACGAATTGAGTTTCCTGCGCATCAAGAAAACCACGTTTTATATTCTATTGAGAAGTTTGTGATTGTGTGGTCTTGGGTGTTGTTTTGGAAACGTCATCCTTCCTTCCCTTTCCTGCCACGTTTCACTCTAATTATGCGTTTTAATCTGAATGGAAACACCGATATTAAGAATTCATTAACTTCTAATGGAGGGAATTCTGGATTTGACCTCTATTGAGTATAGGAAATCGAGTAGTTAAGTTGAAGATTAAATTTAGGGAACTCGAAGTAGTTGGATAGTATGGATATTAGGTAGTATAGGTAAATAAAAAGAGTATGCTAAGTTACTATGGTAACCCACAAACTTAATCTACAAATAATATAAAATTATTTAGGTAGCGTGCATTTCGACATGCATGCATCTCGAGATGCATCATACAACTCATAGGTAGGTGCATATTGTTGTGGGTTGCAAAAGTATTTTTCTTAACAAAAATTGGGACAAGCCCAAACATTTCGAATGTGTGAGATCTTAAAGACATCATTTATTAAAAGTCAAGGTATTATGATGAAGACGTCGTGAGTCGGAACTACTACTTAAGTAAAAACAACATAATGAAAACAAAATAGGAGCAACAAAGGTTATGAATATTTAGAACTTTAATTTATTTATTTTATTTTTTTTTAAAGATGTGCAAATGTTAGAGAAGCAATCCTAAGAACTTGTTTTTCTTTTCACATATATGACATAATTCTGGTCTATCATTAAGCATATTAGAAATTTACAATATTGATTTCTATATCGATATTTATGCGCATACAAATCAACACCCAAATTGGACACCCGATTATTGGTGTCTATTGATTTTTATATCGATGTTTATGCGCACACAAATTGATGTATGTTGAATGGACACCAACAACGGCATGTTCATTAGTGTCTCAAAAAAGTCACCTAGTATATTCCATTCAAGAATAACTTGCCCCATGTTTTCATCATTGGTATCTTCTTTTCAATGCAAGCTTCAACTAGTTCATAATAACATTCTACAAGGTCATTAGTCTTGTAACGTGATTTTCTCTATATATATGATTTTCAAACTTAGAAATATTGAGTCTCAATTGCTCAACCCAATATTTGACTTTCTCCTCGCGTATGTTCTCCATTCCATAGTCGATTTCTTTCAGCACATATATAATTAGAGCACTTTGGGGTATATGCCCCAAAAGAGTTTTAGGTGAAATAAAAAGAGGAAGATGGTTGGTGATTGTTCTTGTTTAGACTCTCAAATTCTCAATCCATTTCCAAAAGAACATACATTTAGAAGAATCATCTCTTCTTGGAAGAACTTGAGTTTATGCAAAATGGATGACCTTTGTGTGCAAGTGAAGAAAACATCACAAGTAAAGCATCCCTCATGCTTCACTATTGCAATTGCAATTATAGAAAGAGTGCACTCAATATAATGAATATAGCCCACTAGAAACAAAGAAAAACAAGTAAGAAAAAATGAGATACATTTAAGGTTAGCAATTATTGTAGAGCTGGGAAGCCACAACACAGTAATCATACTTACAAAATGGCTCTCCAAGAATTCAAAGAATGCATGGTTACAGGCTTTTAGGGCCCTTCTCCTTCACTAAAATGGAAAAGGTGCCCCAAGAAAACAAACTCTCCCACCACCAATGGTGATGCTATATTGCAAAGCAACATACAATTCCTGGACTATATATATAGGTGCCGATACAGGTATGGAACACGGAAGATTCGTATGCTCATGTTGTTTCCTTTCTATATATTCTCTTCCGGAGTTTGATAGAATCGTTCCGCATGGATCAGAAAACTGCATTCCAAAGAGCATTCTCACCCTCCCCACATCGCCTGTGAACCTCTTGGATTCTCTCGGTCGACCTGCAAATCCCGCTGCAGCTCCAATCGAATGAAGCAACACAAATGTTGCCCGCTTGAGCCTTCCACTCACAATCTAAGGTGAGAAAATGAATAGTCAATAAATTGGCGACGGCTAAATATTCTGTTAAACTAACCAATAGAGAATTGATTGAATAGATGGAGATGGTACTAATCTCAAACACAGCTAATATAGAGCCTTTCAGGACTTCCTAGTCATGCAAGACTAATCTGGGTATGAGAGCAAGTTACTATTATAGGTGATTGAAACAGCAAATACCGCACTCTTTTATCGTGCAACAACTAAAATCTACTGCTTCGCTTCCATAATCTAACAAATTTCCATTTTGATCAGGAGCAAATAAACAAATTTTTGCTGCAGATCAAAACCTCGCATAGAAGATTGGTTAAGGAAACTTTCGAGTATTCTAGGTCTGACTAGGCTATTCTGATGAACTGAAGCGATGGTTCTTGTATAGGCCTACCTACCAAAATCCTTATGCTGCACAAAAGTGCAGAGAAAAATCTGGGTTACCTAATTAGTTGGTTGAAATGTCCTTAAAATATTTTACACATTACTTGATTTAGTTTACCAGTAAGGATTCATGTAATAAGGAGTTAATATTCATGTAAAATGAGGAGTCAGAATTCACCTGGTGGGGTACCGCAACATAATCTGCGATCATCAACATGCTCCACATCCAAGCCGATGAACCAAGCACCCAATGAGACATCTTCATTCGCATATTTGTGAAGCACATGCCTAAGATCATTGGTGCAAGAGCAAAGACATCCAAAATTAGAAAAATAGAGAACTTCGTTTTTCAGGTCTAAAGAAAAAAAAAAATGTGCAACGAACATTATAGTACTCACTGGTTTGTATAAATATAAGTGGCCAAATCTTTTGAAATTGCATAAAGCTGACCAGTAGCATGACGAAAATATTTGTTCCCTGCCTCGCCGAACTTCCAGTACTCAGGCTCATGATATCTGACTCCCCTATTTTATGACAAAGAAAGAAATTGGAAAAAAAAACACCTAACTAATTGATCAAAAAAATATAAACTAGTTGAGCCGTTTTCAAGACTGATTTCTTACTTTTGCGCAAGAACAGGACCAGATTTCATGCATCCAACATAGACCCGCGGTTTTGACCGATATCTTGCCAAAGTTGTTCCAAGCGTCCCTGAAGAAACAAATAATAGATGGATTAAGTTGAACAGGAACAACTTAAAGAAATAAAAATTCTAAAAAGAAAATATTTTAATCAAGTGTAACATAAATAGTTATCAAAATAAGTTTTCCAGTCTTGTAAAACCAAGATTTTACTAGTTTACGTTCTTGTGCAAAGGACTTTTAAGAAGTACAAACAATAAATCAAATAAGTTATTCCATGAAGAGAATGGGTTTAAACTTTAAAGTAAATCTTGACGATGTCAACAAAGCGGGATTCGCAAGAGTTCCAGTCATAACTGATTCAAATGAGGTTCACATGAACTAAACTTCTCTAGGCAAGAGGAATTTTGACGTTAAATTTTGAAATTGCTAATATACACACTGATGTTGATTTCGAAAGAAAAAAAAAGAATAGCCAACTTGAAAGAATCGGCTTGCTTGCAATTTGATCATCATTTAAGATCCTCTATGTAAAAGATAAAATACTGGCCACTATCATACGCCTTACCTATATTTACATGGACATCATCGTCAACCTTGATATAGAAATCTGCATCCCACAGGGTAACGGCAGTGGCAAAATATGACTTTGTTTTGGCTGATAACTCATGGTATCCTTCAATATGATCCTGCATGAATAGAATAAAAAAAAAAAAAGCTTTTATAATGTGTGCATTTACATGTTTACAACATAAAGAAAGCAAGTAAACATAAGACAGTGAATTACCAATCTAAGGAAGTCACTGTGCTTACTGTCCTCGGCCTCAATAGCTTTGTCGAGAATACCTCCTGATATGGAACTGGTGACAACATGCATGATTGATAAGATTAGTTTATACTTTAAGTTTCCGGGACAAAAGAATGATTCTTTGAAATGGTCAAGATATTTGGCGGGATGTTGGCATCAGAATGCCTCCACATAAAAATTGAACCTATAATGCATTTTAGCCTTCCATTTGGAACATGATTATACAAAGTATTCCATTGAAAATAGATCAGCTTAAGCTGCTCAAGTTTGCCGGTCCAGATAAGATAGCTAGTATACTCCATTAACTCGTATAGATAATTCTTGAAGCATGCTGAGACTCGAGTAAAGAAAACCAATAAGCAAGAATCTATCTCGTTAGCTCATAATGGAGCAAAGATAAGTCAAGAGAAGCACAATATGTTTAAAAAAGTTCTAATTTCAGACGATTTTGACTTAATAAATACTTAGAAACACCCACCTATGACCGATGACAAACCGAACGATGATGCCCTTCTCTTCTTCTAGCTTCTTCCTTTTCTCACCTGTTTTTCGGGTAATTTTATAAGAACCTCCAAGACCAGGCATAAGCAAGCAATTGAGAAACATGAAATAAGGTACAGGTCCACAGACCTTGGGGCATCCAAGTAGCACGAACAGAATCTCTCCGTTTTCGGCTGCTAAAAGCAGTGTTAATGCCAATAACCATTGAATACTTCCTTTTCCTAGTTGAATCAATAATTTCAACACTGTCTGTTACAGGAGAGCCATTGCGTAATGACTCATGTGCAGCCTTCGCAGCAGCCAACTCCATCTCTAAATGTGAAATAGTTTTATCCAGTGTTCTGCATTGCACATTTGATCAGATTGAATTACCATTCCCCATTCCCCAACATAATCTAATAGAAACAACTAATGCGATGTCTTACTCTAGTGCGTGGTGAGTATTTGAAGCATCTCCTATAACATCCTTGGTCTCATGCTTTGCAGCCTGCCCATGGAACAAACAGCAAACCAACTTCAAGTCTTGGGAAATCAAAATAAAATCAAGTAGAATTACTACTTTCTAAGTGCAACAATGTGTTTTCGCATCATTTGACGCTAACATTTCAATCACAAAACGAGCCTGAACCAAAGTAGAATAATTTCAACATGTTGGCACTCACAAGTATGGGGTCACAACCATCTGTAACTAGCCTTATCATTTCTTCTTCGGTCCTCTTTGTCCTCGGCACATCCTTACTCTCAGGCAATGTCCACATTCTGTAAATAATTTCGGTTACTATCACATCAAATGTTATGAAGAATTTAACAATCAGCAAGACTAAAGAATGTCTCAAGTAATCTAGTAATAGTTGAGATTAACAAATTTTGCTTTCGCTGGATAAAGGTAAGATTTTCAAAAAGCAAAGTTATTAACAAATACGAGATTAATTACTAGAGAATATCGACAACAACAACATGGCCTCAATCCCAAATTCATTGGGGTTGGCTCAATGAATCAAACTCTTCTATTGTGCTCGATTAAGTGCAAATTTACTAGAGAATATACTTGACAAAAAAGTCAATTCATGAAAGACAAACTTGGCAATGGCAATGAAATTAAATATTTTGAGAAGAGATGGCAAGTATAAGAAGACAACAGTCAAACAAGAAAACAAAGAGAATAATTAAAAAATTGAACAGCAACTTTTAATAATGCCCATACTACAAAAAAATGAAAAACAAAAAAAAAAACAAAAAAAGAGATGACACTATCAAGATTCAGCAGTGTGAGGGATGACACAAGCATATAACCACATAGTGAAAACCCAATCGAGATCTACTTCTAAGTTTTCAAAATTAACACAATTCACAACAACAACAACAACAATTATTTGGGTTCGATTACATGGATCAAATTCTTCGATTACGCTAAGTTTAGTACAATTGATGGCGTTCTTTCCAAATCTTTTAAGTGCTTTCCAAATCTTTTAAATCCTTCCTAACCAATGCGTTCCAAGTTAGTTTCGGTATATCCCTACAACGTCAAATTTCTTTAGTTTCTATCGAGTCGAGCTCTCTAATGAGGGAATTCATACTAATCAAAATATACCAAAAGCCAAAAACATGAACTCTTCACTCTCACACCACCACACATTCTTAGCAATAAATCAGCAATACACACTTCAAAAAGACCCAAAATTCAATCAAAACTCACAGAGAAGATGAGAGAATCACAAGGTGAAACCTGAATTGATGCAAAATTCAATGATGCCCACTTCACAAAAACGCCCAAATCACTCAACCAGTGAAAACTCACATAAGAAAAACTAAAATAAACACAAATCCTAACGTCGCAAATTTCAGATCCAACACAGTCCCCAAATCCCACAATGCACCGACAAACCCACAGAACATAGAAAAACTCAAAAACCCACAAAAATCAAACCCAAAACAAACCTGCTAGTGAAGAGCATCCCAGCACAAAAGCAACCTAAGCAAAGCAAAAACGCCCAATTTCTCGAAACAACATTTCTGGAACTCGACTGGTCGACTCCCCTGTTCTTCCAAGACATTGTGCGGCCGACCCCTTCTCCTCTTCACATCAATCGATCGAAACACCAAAAACCCATGTCCATACCACACAGAAACTACGAAATTCCAACAACGCAGACCCAATTGAATCGAAAGCCACACAGAATTCTGTCCAATTTATTCTTCGAATCTCTGTTTTCCTCTGTTTTTCCACAACAAACTCTCTGTATTAATGAGCTGGGGCGTACCAGTCAGTGCAATTACCGAAATGCCCATGCGGTTTTTAGTTTCACAGCTCTCTGACGCCAACGTCTCAACGACTGTTCGTTTGGTTTACCGCGTTTTTTTATCTTGATTTATTTAAAAACTAATTAAATGACTCTGAAAAAACACGCACTCGTCCGAGTCCCTTCGATGCGCGTTGTGATACGTAGAAACACATGTATTGATGAAAATCAAGGGACGTAATCAAGTGTGTTTTTTTGTGCGTGTATTTTTGAGTTACAAAATTATTTTTTTAAAGTACTTTTTTTATATTAATAAATGAATAAATAATACTATAAATGTAAATATTTTTCAAAAAATAAAGTTTTCAAGGAGTCTATAAGTTTGTGAAAAGGTTCACAATTATAGAATTTTTAACAAAATATGTAGAGTCTAGAGGGCAAGTAATAATAATGGATATAAAGTTCACAATATATTTGCATGTTATATAAAGTGTTTATGTATCTAAATATATCATAAGAGTTGAAAAAAATATTTAATCTGTTGTTGGACTTTTTTTGTTTCTTTTATAAGTTGTACCACAAAATTAATTATTGTCGGTTGAAGGGTTTAAAGGGGTGTTTTTTTTTATTTTTTAATTTTTTTTTGGGTGAAGTGAATTTTTTGTATTTATGTAAAATTAAATGTTGCGAGTTTATATAACAAAAAATAGAAAGTTGGCCGGAAAGATTTTTTAGGAAACCTAAGTTGCATCTAATATATAATATAAAAATTGAAAAAAACTATTGTCAAAATTTATGGGACCTACTAATATTTTGTCCTTTGGAATGAAGTTAAAAAAATCAAGACATTCTCAAAAATAATAATTAAAAAATGAAGAGTTGAAATGTTGAGAACTAAAGAGGTTTTAAGATCCTTTTTTTTAGTTAGGTTTTAAAGTCTATTTTGGAAGAAAAAAATGCTTGCTAGACAATAAATTAATGGAATATAAATTACATTTAAAAACATGTGTCAATGTATAGGTTTAACTATTACTATGCTTTACTTCTTGACATTAATGGTTTCTTTTTCAAAACCTTTTCAATAAAGTTCTACATGCATCTTGAAAAATGGAGAAAAGAGAAGAATTAATTCTTTGGCCCCTTTTGGTCTTTTTATGCAACAAATAAGTGTTCAAGATATCTAAATATAAATACATCCATTTAATTTGATAATAAATCTATTTGGACTTATGAGTCTGGACTCATAGAGAGGTTTTTAAAATTTTTGTAAATATTTAAGGGGTATAAAATAAAACAAGTGATTATGATTGTTTCATTAATTCCTCGAGGATTATTTGAAATTATTGAGTCGGACTCATGAGTCCAAATAGATTTATTATTTGATTTAAATGACTTATCTAGTTTTGGTTTTGGTAGGATCATAAATTAGCAAACATTGATCTTATGTTTATTAATTTAAACATGTATATACATTTTTATGCTAGAAAGATCAATGTTTTGATGACAAAAAAAAATGATCACAATATTTGAAAGAGTTTGATCCATAAAGTCGATCTTAATTAATTTGTGATTGATGCTATGTTGTTGTTATATTGTTGTTGTTGTATATTTGAAGCTGAAAAATATGATATACATTTAGTATCTTTCTATAAAATTCTTTTATTAGAATTTTTAATTATGTACTCCCAAATTGTATATATAGAAAATCTACATTAATGTGACATTATAATCCTTGATTAATTAGGAAGTTAGGTGAAGAAGCACATTAATACATTTTCATGAAAGTTCCTCCCTAGCTACTAAGTTCCAACAACAAAATACATTATCATTTTTTTCTCCTGAATTTGATAACTTTGACCCTAATTATTTAGAATAGAAGCATGAGCATTCACATCAAAATAACATGAACTGATTGTGCTTAAAACATTTTTGACAGCTAATTGGAGGAAGTTTAATGAGCAAATGCATTAAGCTTTAATTAAGTATGTTTCATCATTATCTGAATAATAATTGTGCTTTTTGTAATTAATTTCATTATAAGTCAATGTCCTTTTGGCTAGTAGATAATAGTTAATAGGTAATGGTAGGGTTTATGCATGGCTTCATTTATAGCTTGCTTAATCAAGTAACATAATCTTTGGCTATATATATATATGCATAAAAATGAATTTGTTATAACAAGAGTTGTCCATATAATTATAAACCACTTATATAATTAACAAACATTGCAATTTAATTGTGCAAAAATATTTGACTCATGCCCCAAGGACACTGGTCGAGTGGTAAGTTTCGATATCTAACACGCTGACCAAAGCATATATCTCGAGTTTGAAACCTACCCACTTCTTTCTCTTTTCGATTTTTTCCTTCGGTTCCTTGGTGGGGGGCAACTAAAGACCTCGAGGGATTATTCGGGTTCACCATCAGTCTAGTGTCAACGACGGTGGCTCAGATACTATCAGCTATAATATATATATATATATATATTTAACTCATTGCATATAAATTAATTAATGATGAAGGGAAACAAGATCTCATTATAACCAAAGTAGACCACATAATCCCAAAACTCTATAGCACATGTAGTGCTTGCAAAGAGTTCCACCCAATCAAATATTCACAATTATAATTAGGATTCTACTCTATGCTATTTCATTGCATAAATGACTATCTAACTTTATATTAATATCATAAATAATTAAACAAAAAATCTATTCGGACTCTTTGAGTCCGGACTCAAAGATTTTTTTATTAATAATTTAAGATTTATCTAAGTAAAAGACTTAATTACCCTCTACCCCCAAACATCAATAATGAATTTAAATTAAGGGTCTATGTCTTTTTGATTGTTCGAGTCCGAACTTTTTGAGTCCATCTAGCACTACCCATAATTAAATATACAAAAAATCTATTTGGACTCTTTGAGTCCGGACCCAAAGATTTTTTTGTTAACAATTTAAGATATCACCTAAGTAAAAGACCTAATTACTCTCTACCCCCAAACACCAATAATGAATTTAAATTAAGGGTTTTTATGTCTTTTTGATTGTTTGAGTCCGGACTTTTTGAGTCCATCTAGCACTACCCTTAAATATAATGCCTTTGGATTAGATAGACCCTAATATAGAATTTATTGACAGTCATTTGATGTACAGTTGTTGGTGTCCCTTGAATTTTGCATTGAGATTTGTATACGCAATTTAAGACTTCAATGTAATTTAATTCCAAAATAGGCCAAATTGAGTTGGAAAAGAAATGTGTTTAGTGTCTGATTTTAGTTGTGATTTATGTAGTCCACCAAGATGGCCTTCTACTTTTCTTTGTACATAAAATAGCTTAGGCACCAAATGTTGCAATGAAAAGATGAGATAAGAGCTGTTAGAACAAAATTGGCAACAACATGTGGTGAAAGTAGTTCACTGGGACAACATGTTGGGTGGGGCAATGCACCTCACAAGATCACGAGTGGTGGAAAGAAGAACTTCTCATGATAAGATATAATAACATTACAATAAAAATTAAGCACGTGACGCGCCAACTACGATCTAGAATATCTCTGTCGGTGTTCAGAACCAACTATCTCGACTAATCTGCGAAGATTGGTTTATGAGAATTCTAATAAACTGAAAAATCAATAAAAGAATTTCCTGTCATTCGCCTTGCCCTTGATTTCACTTGCTTAGTTAATTTGAGGAGCATCTTCAAGTTTTTTGATGAAGCATTTGCCTTGTTTGGATAGATTTGGAGTTAGCTTTCGAGAGATAATTTAGAGTGGAGTTAGAACTAATCTTATTTGATTGCCCAACTTCCCTCCAAGTTATCTCCAAACTCACATTCAAGGATGAGAGATATCTTCATCACTCCCCTCTTCTAGAAGTTATCTTCTAGGAGTTTGTGGACACAATTACCCCTTACTAGTTACTTTTTTTTTACCAGCATCCATCTTTTTTGTTTAAATGGTATATATATGTCAATTTATATTTTTATAATTAAAGTTAAACCAAAATGAACATATGATCTTTGATTCTCTGCTCGCACCGTAATTGACAAAAACAAATCAAACGAAGCGATAATCTTGAAAATAAAATTTTTATTCACTTTCTATTGAAATCTTAAAAAAATAAAAAAAATAAAAAAAATAAAAAAAAATCTGAAACATCACAGTGAAACAACACTTTGAAATCCCATTATTTTTTGGTTGGAAGTTGTCACAAATCTTGAGATCAAAGCCCCACTTAGAAAATGAAGTATTGGAGGGTCTAGGGACCCTTGTCATTTCAGTACGGATCTCACATATTCATTAGAAACTCAAAGCTGTGACAAACACAAAACATCTACATTCCTCAACTCTACATATCAAGCTATGCTGCCTTTCAAGTCACAATTGTAGTGGCCAATGATCCTCTGGACCTGACTAACACAAGACCAAATTAGTTGGAGTCGACTAAATTGGAACAAACTCTTCCACTTCGATCGATTTTATGAAGTTGGTTGTGCGTGATTTCATAATCCTTTAATACTTCGTAATTCATAAATCTCAATTTTCTTAAAAAAAGTCTACGATGTCTTCAATTTCTATTATGTTGAGTTTTTATCGTATTCGGATACCAGAACCTGACATAAAAGTTGTAAATTACGCAGAATTTGACTTAATCTTGGAGTTAATGTTGGCAATTGAAGCACTTACTTTTGTCGGTAACATGATTCTGGGTGTGTAGAGTCTTCAAAACCAATGTGTTGGCTCCACAAGGATTTGAAGGTTTAACAATGGTGACAGCAGCTCATGAGTAGGTGCAATATCCTTTTACTTTACTACTTTGTTGTCTCCCCTATATCTTACTGATGTCTTCATTTAAATTTCTTTACTATCAATCCCAACAACATTCATGTATAACCACATCCACCATGATCCTGTAAATAATTGCAAGTCCGAGTGTTGCTCCAATTTTTAAGGTTGTACTGTTAAATGCCTGGATACTTAGCTATTCGGGTGGGTGACTCGTGCAGTTCAATGTATCTAGCTCCTTATATATCAACTAATAATTGCAATGTATATGTATATCTCATGTGTATCTCCTAAACTTACTAAACTAGTTCTAGGACCTTAAAATTTACACCTTTTTGACCAACTCCTTATCATTTGCTTGCATTAGTAGTCTTCAAATGCTTTTATTGTGTGATTGAACAAGATTCATGGTAACCAATAGTCGGTTAGTCTAAGTGGTACTTGGCTCCCCTAAAGCGAGTGCTAGAGTTTGAGTCTCGTAGATGAAAAAATTTGGGTTGGGACTAGAGAGAGTCGCCTCCCAAATGAGGCTTGATAGTGCTACAGGCAGCGTTGCTTAATCATGCGGTTGGTGTTGGCATGGTCACAATTTCTAACATATCTTTGACACCAACACAAGAATCAAGGCAAAAAGTAAGTTGTAATCAAGATCAAAATCTTTCTTATCAAAAAGATCAAAACTTTATGAGAAAAAGAAAGAGTGACAAGAGCAAAGCAGATTTCAAATATTCATATTGAGTGAATCAAAGCAAATAAAATACCAGTAATATTATTTGATCATAATAACAAGTCTTCTACAACATATAGTAGTACTGAGTTCTCCAGTGAAAAAAAGAACATCAGTAGAAGTCCAAGAAAACCCAACACTAGAAACCTCAACAACATCCCATAAACACAACACAGTGTTACAGATATGTTTCAGACAAGATCATCAGTAGTATCTAATTAATTACCCATAACCATTATAGACTACAAGAACAAAAAAACATCTTCCATGTAAAGTATTTCAATCTATAGTGATGAAAACTCACATCTGTAATGCTTAAAAGTCACTCTAAAAACCCAGTTCTGGTCAGTATAGCATCTCTCACATTGCTGAGATCTCTACCTTTGAGTGTCCTCCCAACACCTTCACACACAGAAAATGAAGAAATCTGACTCCTTGCAAGCTTCCTAGCAATCCACTCATGTGGTGGCACCTTCCCATCATACTCATCTCCATCAATCCCAACAACATCATCATCATCACAATCATCCACACTAAACCCCCCAAATCCACTCCCATTAGAGCTCTTGTTCAAGTTCTTCTTGTATATATTTGACCAGTCAGGGATGTTCACAGGGGCAGATTGTTGAACCACCTTGTTGGATTCATTGATGGAACTGTTTGATGATCTTGGAATCATCCTTGAAGCAGTAGGTAGGCGCCTTGGATCAGACATTGATGAAGAAGATGAAAAAGACAAGTCTTTGGGCTTCCTTTGCTTTGGATTAGCATCAATAGTGCTATCACTCTTTGTAGTGACTCCCCATATATCTTCTTCATCAAAATCTTCATCTCTCACTGACTTCTGATCAACTTCTCTGGTACCCTTGTTGAGAAACCCAAACACATCTGCCATAATAAGTCACCAATCCTCAAACTTCAACTCAACACAATCTCTCCTCAAGAGGGTATGCACCAAAAATGACACAAAAGCAGCAGAGATCACAAAGGTTTGAACTTTGATTGGTACGTTAAAGAGACAAGCCGTAGCTTTGCTTCGAAGACAAGAGAATCCACTAAAACCCCCTCAACAACATACCCACATTTCTCTGAGGCATTTCTTCAAACAGGTCATCCACAACACCCAAAAATCAAAACTTTGAACACACCCAGAACTCAAAACACAAAAAAAATCGATCTTTCCAAGTGGGTATGCTCAGAAACCGAAATTGAGAATACCCATTTCGCCAATTCACAAAACTCTCACTAAAAAGAGAGAATCAGAGAAAACGCCCATAGAGTTTGCTTTAGTTTTATAGAGTGGAACTGACGAATTGGGGTTCTCTGTTTCTTGTGAATTGAAACTCTGACAGTGATTGGGACAGGTGGGGGACGGAGATTGGTCTGATCGGACTGATTGAGTAGATCAGATGTTCGAGAAAGTGAGATTGGCAGAGTTGCAAGGCAGCTTCTGCGATGGTGCCATCTGGAGCATTGAAATTGATGAGGCAGTTCATTCTTATCCAAATGTGTATTAAAGAAGGAAAGCAAGAAAGAATGGTGTTTAGAGTTTTCAGCTTTTACTCAAATCCACGCTTATCTTGCTTGCTTGTCCCCTTAATTGCGCTCATTGAGTGAAAATTTTTTCCATTTTTTATTTGGATTTCACGTCGTGTTTGGCTTCAACTGTGATCAATTTATAACATTATTCATAAAAAAAATTACATTTTTTTATATCAAAAAATTCATTTGGACTCTTTGAGTTCGGACCCAAATTTTTTTTTATTAATAATTTAAAATATCTATCTAAGTAAAAGACATAATTACCTTCTACCCCCAAACACCAATAATGAATTTGAATTAAGGGTATTTATATCTTTTTGATTGTTTGAGTCCGAACTTTTTGAGTCCATCTAGACTACCCTTTTTATATTTTTCACAAACGATAACGTTAACTAAATCACTGACTAATGCATGTTTGAGCATTGTCGGAGGCTCATTGAGAAGCTGCCTACCCAACCAATTTTTTTTATTCACCAAACTTGAATTCCAAACATCAATTAAATATTTTTCCTCTTTAAGGTGGTTGATTTAATTCATTTCTTAAGAAATACTTTAATTTAATGGGCTTAGAGATATATTGGAGAAAATGGGGAGTCTTCTCATAGTTGTTTGATTGCACGAACAAGAATTTTCTTTTATGGTTTAATCCGTATATGCATCTAAATTATCGTCAATATTGGGCGGTTCGACGATGATGTTGGTGACGAAGCCGGAGACGAAGAGAGAAAGAAAAAGTATATATCCGCGAAAGAAATGATCAGTTTGTAAGAGAGATGGGGAGATTTTCGATTTTCTACGCTAAAAGATGAGAAAATAAATGAGAAAAATAAGGGAATGTGGTTTTTTTTCTCAGTGCAGTTACAAAGCTATCAAACAATAGAAAAAACGGTTACACAAAAAAAGTCATTTTTTATTCTTTTAGTAAGTAAGGTCTGTGAGCTTTTGGATGTCTATGGGTACAAATCCGAAAAGAAGAGGTTAGGTTGAGTTGACGAGACTAAGTAATGAATAAATTTAAGTTCTCTAGTATATTTGTATACCATCTAATTTTTAGAGCTTCCAATAAATACTGATTGGGTGGAGTGAACCAAACTTGACAATTGAATTCTTAAATTATTATTGTAGGTCTTTTAATATCTTTGAGTTTTTTTAGTAAAATAATAATATAAAAATTTGATTCATGTAATCGATTCAATTAATTTAGAATTATTGAGTTGTATCTTCTTTTCTAATATATAAATCTAGTCAATTTTTTTAAAAAAGTTGTTTTATTAAATTTTTAAAATTCATCAAACAATACAACATTTTGTTAATTTATTTAGATCAAATAGATCCCGAGAGGCGTAACATAGTGGTTAGAAGCCCATTGTGCATTTTATATATTAGGTGTTCGGTTGTCATGGTAGCTTTTTTTTTTTTTTCATCTAGTAGGGAACTATATTAATTTATATATTTATAGTGAAATTATATGGACAATAAATAATAATTTTACATATATAAATAAGACATTAATTTAATCATTTTAAGAGGTTGGTCAAACGTGCCATTTATTATTCATTAAAATAATAATATATTATTGATGAATGTATTAGTTAATAAAATATGGATAATTTTATAAAATATATATACCTACTATTAATTAAACTAATCATTAAAAATGGATAAGTACTGAATATTTGTGTTCTTACATCATTATTTATTCATATGAAATACTAATCTTGGTCGTTTAGTTATTAAGAATTAAAATAATTATTAGAAGTAAGAAAAAGAACTAACATAACGATAAGTGCTTTATCATAACAAATGACAACAATTAATTAACATGACAAAAACCTTAATATATAAAACTTTATACCAATCTCTTCCTCCAATTCATTAACAAGAATAATTTAACCAAACATACGTGACAGATTAATATGTTACTGTATCGTAGCAAGGGAAGCTAGTTCTATGACTGGTCGAAAGAGTGATGTGATGTGCAATTTTTCCTCTTAAATGTACTAGTCAAAGATTTGGAATAATATTCGAGTGTTTTCTCAAAAAAAAAAAAGGGTGCTACGACAATTACGCGTCACCTTTTTTAACTTTAAACATATCTCGAAACACAAACAGACTACGTACCCGCATCACATAGACAACCATGCAGCGCGTAATTGCAGTGCCCCTTTTAGCTTATCATTCATCTAAGTATTATAGTTTGTTAATCTGTTTCATCCAGGATATCAAAAACAATTAATGTTTGTTAGTTTGTCTAAATAGTTTAGCTAAGCAAACTGAAACCAAATGTGTGGTTCTAATGGCCTCACCCCCCTATACATTCGGTACATCAACAAATTCTCCACCAAAAAAAAAAACCACCATATATAATATATAACTCATGCAGAACAACAGAGTTGATGAACATAATGCACATATAGTTCTTAGTTCTTTTTTTTTTTTTTTTTTTTTTTTGGAAGAGAAGAGCATAGCAAAGTGCGTATATTTATACGTATACGTATACGTATAGATATACGTACTCGCATGCTCGTAGGTGTTAAGATTTGGGAGAAACACAGAGAGAAGTGATTGATTAATCATGGACTTTAGGGGACCAGAGCCTGCATATCTATACAATGATGGAAGTAGATACACAGAAGATAATCCCATGATTTGCTTCAAATCTTTGTCCATTCCAAGCAATGGTATGTGGCAAGGAGATGATTTGTTGAAGTACTCATTCCCTCTCTTCTTAGCACAGATCATTCTAGTCGTCCTCGTCATCCGCGTTCTCATGTTTGTCCTTCGCCCTCTACGCCAACCTCGTGTGGTTCCTGAGATACTGGTACGTAGGTTGAAGCCATTAACACGACATGCCATGTTAGATATAGAATAATTCTTTGCTAGAAAACGAATGAAACTCACCTATACATTTTATATCATAAATGGCGAAGAAGCCATTAACACGACATGCTATGAAAATGAATAGTCAGAATAGAACACTTGTTTATACAAACATTACAATTCTCTCTTTTTTTGTTCATGGTACATACAGTGTGGATTGCTGTTGGGTCCAAGTGGTTTGGGAAGGATAATAGGAGACTACACAAACTTCTACAATGGCAAAGATGTGGTGGAGAAAGGTAGAGTATTTTGGTTCACCATGTTCCCCGATTCGAGCATCACAGTGTTCGAAACGCTGTCGTATATCGGCATCATCTACTACACTTTCTTGGTCGGACTCGAAGTAGATCTTCGCATGTTCAAGCGAACGGGAAGGAAGGCGGCTATGATAGCTCTCACTTCAATTGCAGTGCCATTTCTTATTGCATTTAGTGTCTCCAATGGCATTGGCAACATCACTACAAAGCCACACAAAATGCATAGAAAAGTAATATCAAAAGTGCACAGGGTTGCTCAACCATTGTTCTTGGCCATCTCCATGGCACTCACTGATTTCCCAGTTGTTGCTAGCATTCTCACTGAGAACAAGCTCATCAATGGGGAGATTGGGAGGGTAGCGATGTCTTCGAGCATTATCATCGACACTGCCATGTGGGTGGCTTTGGCCGGCGCCATACCATTAAGTGACATTAGCTATATTTATGTCAACTTACCGGGGGATGACCCGGACCTGAAAACTGCAAAAGCTGCACCCTTGTACATCTTCATATCTAGTATCGTCTTCCTTGCCTTCTCCTTCTTAGTCGTTCGTCCTGTCATTATTCGACTGATGAAAAAGAAGCCCGAAGGCGAAAGCTTCAAGCAGTCCCATATCTACTTGGTGCTTGTAGCAGTTCTAGCTTTCGCTTTGGTGACTGAAATGATCGGCGCGCATGCTGTCTTTGGATCTTTGGTGTTAGGCCTCATCATTCCTAGCGGCACTCTTGCTACTACTCTCATTGACAGCTTCGACGACTTTGTGTCTGGAATACTGGTTCCGATGTTTTACGTGATAAGTGGCCTTCGAACAAATATTCCCACTCTCTTCAACCATGCCGACGACTATAAGGCGCTCATATTTGTGATCATAGGGACTTTCGGAGCTAAGGCGGTCAGTGCATTTGTGATCTCCATGTTTTCAAAGATGCAGCCAAATGATGGGATCACTCTTGGATTGCTCCTCAACTCCAAGGGTCTCATGCAAGTTCTTGTTCTCAACATTGCCAGGGACCTTGAGGTTAGTACTGTTTGAATACTAGTTTCAATTTGATCAAACTGAATTATGGAATGTGATCTGACCTTTCAAATTTGGGGGTGCACTTGATAGGTTTTGGATCAGAGGTCCTTTTCAATCATGGTGTTCGCGTCGTTGTTGATGACGAGCATAATCTCGCCTCTTGTAAACTTCATCTACATGTCTGCCAGAGGCTTCACAAGAAACAAGTACAATACATTTGATGTGTTATGGAAATCAAGCACAGAGTTAAGGATAGTAGCATGCCTGCATACTCAACGCCAAGCGCCGGGAATAATCAATCTTGTGGAAATCGTGAAGCCTTCGAAGGACACTCCCATGAGCATCTACGCATTCAATCTGGTGGAACTTACGGGGCGTGCTTCCGCTATGCTAATTGTCAACAGCGCCAGCAATTCGAACCGCACGCATGCTCAATCTGAACAGATCAATACTGCATTCAAAAACTATGAGAAAAAACACCATTCAGTCCTAACAGAAACAATCACCACCATCTCACCTTACGACACCATGCACGAGGACATATGTAAGCTCGCCGATGAGAAGCGCAGCACCTTCATCATTCTTCCTTTCCACAAGCAGCAAGCTATTGATGGTACAATGGAAATCATCAATCCAGCCCATCGAAACATAAATCAGAATGTTTTGGTTAATTCACCATGTACCACTGGAATACTAGTCGATCGAGGCCTGGGCGCCTCAGGAAGCGAAAGTGCAGTTCAGCATATTGCACTGCTTTTCTTTGGAGGCTCAGATGATAGGGAAGCTCTATCTTTCGTCCGAAGGATCAGTCATAAGCAAAACATTAGATTGGACATTCTTCGAATCTTTACCGCGGATAACTTGGAGGAGCCAACCGGAGAGGACCAGCCCTTGACAATTTTCACTCACAAAGAGAAGGAGAAGCAGATTGATGACGACTATGTCAGCAGATTCAGGAAAAGTACTGAATCCATTGAATCAATTACGTATAATGAAATGGCGATAGCCAACATCGAAGAGATGACGATAGCTATTCGATCCATGGAAAGCAACAGCGGCTTGTTTGTGGTTGGGAGAAGGCCTAATGTTAGCTCCTCACTCACAGTTGCACTTGCTGAATGGAGTGAATTCCCTGAGCTTGGTCTCGTCGGAGACCTATTGGCATCATCGGACTTCAAAACGACAATGTCAGTACTGATAGTGCAACAATTCGCAGGAAACATAGGACGACAAACAGGAAGCGCATGGGAACGCCTACTAGCGTGCACAACCATAGCGAGTTCGAACCTTTCTCCGCCAGCAGTAGCAAGGCGTTGCGGTAGAGAGACATTGCCCTTTTGTATGTCAATGTAAGGAACACAATGGTCTCAAAATCATAAACACGTAAGATTCTAAGTTCTATCATCTCCCTCGACGAGAAAAAAACAAACTGCATTCGTCGTAGATCATCACTACTCATGTAATCCTCAAATCGATCAATTACACGGCGCTGCTAATGAATCATTTGTTCTTCCCATCATGTTCAGTCAAGCTGAATGAAATAATGAAAGACATAATAGTACTGAAAAAAAAAACATGTAGGGAACAAACAATCTCATACTGCTCGGATACTTTGCTCGCGAATTTCATTAATCATCAATCGCTCTCAATACATTCAACATAACAGAATCAGATTTACTCCGCAAATCGATCAATTACACGCTGTCGCAAATGAATCATTTTTTCTTCCCACCATGTTAAACCAAGCTGAATGAAATAATGAAAGACATAGTCCTGAAAAAAAAAAAAAAACATGTAGGGAACAAACAATCTCACACTGCTCGGATACTTTGCTCGCAAATTTCATTAATCATCAATCGCTCTCAATACATTCAACATAACAGAATCAGATATAGACCCAATTACATTAGTACATTGATTCGTTAATCCTAATTGTGAACATTTTAAATGAAGTTAAGTTGGCTTTCAAGAATTGCGAATTCAAATTCTTGACATAAACATAGACTACAACAAGGAATTCTAAGTCTGAATGACATCAAAGGATTGTGTTTGACAAAGAAACTGAATTAGGGCATCAATGGATCTCAAAATTGACTTGAATTTTAAATTCTCAGATCAGTCTCAAAGACTCTCATTCAATTCAATGGGCAAGAACAAGATCGGAACTCGAATCCGAAACCTGACCTGCCGAGCTCAAGCTCGAAAACATCGCCACCGCCATCGCCGCAGATTTCGAAGCGAAAAGTTTCTTCCTTTGAGGGTATTTAGGTCCTCCGATCATCAATTCAAAACAGGGGAAGCTCTCTGTGTTCATCATCATCATCATCGCCATTTCGGTCTGAGAAGTCGTCGCCGCAGACGACGAAAAGATGAGATTTTGCGAACTGGGTGTTTGAGATCTCGCTGAGATTCTTGAATTCCTGATCTGGGCGAGCGCGCCCGGTCTCAGATACCTAAGAAATCCATCTTCTCTCTTCGGCGACGAAGCATTGCAGAGTCTGTGAAGTCTCTGGTTCATCTCGACCAAACCCTAATTGGAGAAATTGAGAGCGACAATTGGGGGTTTAAGGAGAGGGGTTTTGGCGGGAAAGTCGTGGAGGGAAAGTAGAGAGAGAAAGTTTGAGAGAGAGAGGGGGACACGTGTCGAAAGGTGGGGATTTGGGCGACTGAGCCGTCAAAGCAGGGCATTTGTGTCACTTTGATGCGATTTAGCGATTAGGGTTTGCTAAAGTTTGGATTTTGGACTTGAATTTGGTGTCTGATGGGCTCAACTCATCTGGGAAATTTTGGGCTACAACATAGGGCTTGATTTTTGTTGTTGTTGATGATGATGTTGTTGTAGAAGAATGTCTAGGTGGTTTGGGAGGATTTCTGGGTTTTTCAGGTCAAGAACATTGATGGGGATTGATGGAGTAGGGAACAAGTATTACACCAGAAAAGAGGAGGTCGATGGAATCTGTGAGTTTGAAGTTTTGGGGTTTTGGGGTTTTTTTTATTCATCTTCTTGTATTTGATTCATGACTGGGAATTGAAGTTCAGTTTTTGCTGTGTTGTTCTTATTTGGGATTTTTTGCATTGCTGTGATGTTGAGTTAGTGGCATAAAGATTGTATTTTTGTTTCAATTCTGTTATCTATATAGTGTTTAAAATGCCTCCACGGGGTTGTTTGAGTGGTAAGTTTGTTCGCTAACACATTGACTGAGGCAAATGTGTTGAATTTGAAACCTACCACTTCTTTTTCCCTCTGGTTTTACTTTGGGTTCTCTGGTTGGGGGGGCAACTAAGGATCCCCAAGAGATTAGTCGGGTTTGCCATCGGTCCGGTGTCAGCATTGGTGGTTCGGATACCTAAGCTATCAAATAAAAAAATCTATATGTTTCAAGGGTAATCAAATAAAAAAATCTATATGTTTCAAGGGTCTACTTTTTTGGGTAGGTGTAGAATTCATTCATGTTTTAGCGTTGTATCATCAGTAATGAGTATCGCCTTTTCTTTCATATACTTTCTCCAAGGCTCATCTATGGAGGAATGTCCTTTATAACTAAGCTGACAACAACGCAAAGAAGGACCTATAGCCTATATATAGGTAGTTGATAAAGCATTATGGGATTTAACATCATTAAAATTAACTCTTAGTGATTGCTATCCGCAAAACCGTTATTCCCAGTTGGGTGAATCCATTTGTCTTGTGTTCCTAAGGTAGCGGACCTCGCAGTTGCATCGTCTATAATGATTTTGTTGTCAAGAGTTTGAGCACTAATATTTCATAAGTTGCTAATATAACAACTTGACGTGTTGTAATCCATTAACTATATTGGATCATCCTCACTTATCCTTTCATTTTTTTCACCCTTTTGATGTTGTAGTGAAGAGAAAAGATGGGTGGATTTCAAAGGGGAGGAAGATTCTACTTCAATTCCGGGTAAAGTTTTGATTGATTAAAAAATTATTTCACCGTTGTTGGTCTTCTAGCAGATTTAAATGCGCTTATATGCTACAGCACACAAAGAATGCAGTGGTGTGGTGCTATCATTGCATATGTTAGTTTTGGCTTTCGCGAACATAATAGAACAATTAGATGTGTAGATTGGTATATATGTCAAATAGATAGCTGATGCCTTAGAAGTATGCTGGATTTAAGTTATTGATGTTGAGCATTTGTATTTGATTAATGTAGTTGAGTGGATTTGTTGGTTGAATGGGCAGCGGAAGAAAGCCCCTACTCCTGAGGTAACATGGTATTTATATACCTTTAACTTGTCTGTTCCTTTTTCATGCATAAAGTTGTTTTCCCATTTTCTCGAATCTCGACTATTATTAAGTTGTTAGAAATATATTGACTCGATCTCTGTGGTTTGAAAACCATAAATCCAATCATCCAAAATGTTCAATTAAACCATGAAGTATTGGTTCAAATAGAAGGCCTCTGAAAATTTGGTTGAGACCCAACCATAGTCTATCTTAATAGATCCTCTTTTTGTGGTCTTAGAAAAGTTGGAAGTCTTGCCATTCTCTTACGGTGTGAACACCATTCATAGGTTATTAATCCCCAAACTTATTTACTTGTTTTATGTTTCTGTATAATTCCTAAATCTTAAGGTGCTTTTTTCGGGAAAAAAATGGTTGATTCATTGTGCTTCTAGCGTTTCATGGTAGAAAAACATATTTATTTGATATGCATTCATGTGAGCTTATAGCTCACCATCAATTGCACTTAATCGAGCACAATGGAAAAGTTTGATCCATGTAGCCGACCCCAGTTAATTTGGGACTGAGGCTATGTTGTTGTTGTTGTTGTTGTTGTTGTTGCATTCATGTGAGCTTATGCTCTATCCTTGAATCCATATTTGATTAATAACTTTATAACCTTTTTTTTTTTTTCTATGAAGGATATTATGGTGACTTTGTGTGAATGCTTCCTTATTTTTATATTGATTAGATTACTTACCTTCTCATTTCTTGCAGGAAATGGTTGAATTGGAGGCAAAGCGAGAGCGTGTTAAACTTAATGTAGTCCGTAAGTATCATGTTATCTATTCCTTCTGTTCCTCATCTACTCAAACTGGTATTCTGGATCTACGTAACTAACCTGGTTCGTGATGCTCAAATCAGTTGAAACAACTACAAAATAACGCAATGTGCTAAAAAAAAAAAAAAAAACCACAACTTGACATGATGAGATTTGTATGATATGTCATAAAAGAATACAGGATATGGAGTTTTCCTCCATTGATTCAGATAATTTACGTGTAAATTAAACGATGATTTTCTGGCATGGTTATTCTACATAATGTGACTACAGCACTTGTCGGTGTCCATTAGATAGACACCCAGATGGGCACTCACACACTAATGATGATGCGTAATCTAACGTATTCCAACAATGCTAGCCAAAATATGTGAGAGTTGTCTCAGGAAAACATTTCCAGACATTTTTGTTAGGATGACCATGCATATAGTTTATGGAGATACGGTTCAGCTCACACTAATGAATTTGCTTAATCTGTCTGCTAGTAGATAGCAACTGCAGTCATGATCCATAACATAAAATCTTTCCTTGCCACTTTCTTCCTGACCTCTGTGTAAGAAGACTCAGCTTAATGTCTAACCATTCACTGCTGTTTTGAAGAGTTTTTCCACTCTTGAGCATTGTAGCATAAGCTTTCCATTTCCAAACTACGTCCCATTCATTTGATTTTTTTTTTTCGAGAAAGTTAATGTCAGTTTCCACTTCCAAGAGTTCTTTCTTCATTCAGTACCAGATGACTTTCAGGACAGACTGTCTGCGCTCTTTCTCATCACTGAGTCACTGCCATCTATTTTAATCCTCAACCCAGATTAATGCACGAGATTTCACTATTTTTCATCACCTTATCCCTTTGTTCTCACCTTGTGCCGCCTCCTCTCAATACTTCATCTCCCCTTGCCCATGGCTCTTTGACCATTCTGTTGTTGTCAAAAGAAAAAAAATCACTAGTGCTCAAAATCCATCAAAATGAATGTGTTTTAGTGCGAATATTAGAAATGAACTTATCTTGAATTGAATTACATATTAAGGTCTGGCTAATATAGAGGAGTTTATTTTCTTGATTTATTTATATTGCTGTTCAAATATGGGTTCTTATCTTGAGAATAGTATGTCTTGGATTTTAGTATCTTCCTTCATATGCTGTCCATTTCATGAAGGTCTCAAGAAAGAAGAAGAAGAAAGGAAATCCAGGGAGCGCAGTAGTCGTGCAAGCACAAGTGGGTTGCTTTGTGGAACAGTCTTACTTTCTTGGTATGCTTGTGTATTTTTTGTTCCTACAATAATCTTGCTTCATTTGGTCAAACTAGGTAAAGTAGGAGCTCCAGACTTGAAAAGTTTCATCCGGCAATTTCCATCAACTTCTGCTGAAGGTATTTATTCTTTCTTAAATAAGTTCCGAGGTTTGTATCCTTTATGGTGAACAACATGGATTCTTCTCTGGGATGGGATAAAATGCCATAAATTTATTACAATCAACTTGTGATTCCGTGTTGAAAGAAATGAAAACCAGACAATTTAGATGGAATTATTCTCCTTCTATCTTCCTTTTACCTTTCCATGTGTGATAATAGTTGCCAAGGTGATCTGTTTTAGGATAACGAGATCTAACAGAAGTTTTTAGGAGGGAACATCAGTGTGTGGGAATGTCTTCAATGATGGAATAGGAAGCTATACAGATTTTTGTCATAACCTTTTCATTTGGGGAACATCAATAGAATTCCTCTCGCTTCTCAGCCTTTTTACTTTAGGTTTAGGAGGGTATTTCAGAGGTCGTTTTTCAGTTTCTTGACCTCTTCCCAAAAGCTGACCATTTGGGGGACAAGCAACAGGACTATCATTAAATATTTTCAAACTTTTATCAAGGATCTAAGAAATTAAATATTATCTTTCCGTTGTTAGATCTTCACTTTCTTTTGATAATGGCTGTTTGTTCCCCCAAGAGGTGTGGTGTAGTAGCAAAGAAAGGAGCACCAAAACTCTGACCAAGGCAAAGGACTTGGGTTCGATTCTTGGTAGCCACATTATAAAACCTTGGTTTCCCTTTGGTTTTGGGGTTGGGACGCCCGACTAACTCCCATGCGATTATTCAAACCAAAGTAAGGAGGGCTGAAAAAGATTCGAACACCCATGATTATCAAAAAATAAAAATGTTTTTCTTTTATCTCTCTTGGTTTTGTAATATGTAAATATTTATAGTCTTTTTATATGTTAAGTTGCTAAAACAATATGTGATGTGTACATGTAAAGGTGTGGAAAATGACAAAGAGTCGGCTGCTGCAGATGCTGATGCCAGCAAATTCAGGTATTTGCTTATAGAGAAAATGTTTAACTCAATCTCCACAATCTGCTCTATTATTAGTTTTCGTGATGCCCCATTGGACAGTTTCATTGTAGTTTGATTTGTTAACGTTTAGTAGCCGTTGTGTTTAGATCACAGTGATTTGAGGTTGACTTTTCCAGCCGAGAGACCATCTAAATATGTTTGGCATTAACAGGAAACCTGAAGAATTTCGGGAACGGAAGCCCAGTCCTGAGACGCAGCCAGTGTAAGTTGCTTCTTGTACTTCTACAGTATGAGATTTGAATGATTTGGAAAGATAATAAAAAGTAGTCTTGAGGCACTTAGATTAGTTTGAGCTCAACTGTGAGAAGCTTTTTTATTTGTAGTCTTATGCATAATGGGAAAAACACTCTTCACTGAGCTAATTTGGAAAAGAAAAACAAAATTGGACCGCGTTAATGAGTAGTTTGCATAAAAATTATCCCTCCTTAATGACTCGTGGTTCCAATTAATGAATGAAAGGAACAACCTTCCGTAATATCAGCAGATTTTTCTAGGAAACATTATGGAAGCTGAACATTTGAGCTTGTAATTTGTATGTCTGAAGCAATTTGTTATCTTAACCTGCTCAATCCTTATTTTCAGGTCTTCAGAGCCAACTGGATCTGGTCAATCTTTTAAACCAGGGACATGGCAACCACCAACTTAACGTTTAAACGACACGGACAGTACTTCTTCCATGAGCTTACATTTTGGGTACTGCATTTCATTTAGTTTACCATTCCGCAGTTGCCACCCAGAAGATGCGATGAATTGCATGCTATTTTTTTCTGCAATGAAATTCATGCATCAATTTTTCGTCGAGGTCTGTGTTGTTACTTCAATGTGTGGATGTGCTAGTGAAGCTGCATCACTGAAAATTACGTGTACTTTGTTTAATGGGTCCCCTCTAACACAATTTTTTCGAGGCTTGAATAATTGAGAATGATCATTTTTGCCTTCCTGTATTAAGCAACTATCGTTGCTTGATCTGCATTTTGTTGAATGTTGCTTCATTAATAATTGATCCCTAACATATCTTATTTCAAAACAATGCATATTTTTCTACTTATTTCAAAACCAACAATGCATATTTTTCTATCTCTGATTTCCTTGATATGCCTAAAGTTGTTGAAATGGAGATGACCTTGATATTGGTGAATCCAGTTCAATGTCTCTCACTATCTTATCATTATCTTCTTATCTGCAAAACACAGCATATATGCATTCCTGATCAATAATGTGAGATGGACCTCATTGAGACACACAAAACTATGTCATCCTGTCTTCTCTGTCATTTTTTTCCCTCTCGTATGATTTTTGTTGATGTTGAGTTCATATCTGCTAAATGAACTGCAAGAGTTGAATGTCTATGTCATTTGCTATACTGTTTCTATATTTTTATTTTTATTTTTTATATTTGTGGGTATCAAGACGAACTTACCATTCTCACGAGGTTTTGGTGCAATCAACCCCAGAGCGTGTATCCCAGTGGCACGGATAATCTTGACGGAATCGAACATAAGACTTTGTGCTTAACCCACATAATTTCAAGCTCGCTCTTACCGTTTGTTTCTAATTTCAGTAACCATACTTAATCTTTTGCTTTTTATGTGATTTTTTTGCCAACTATCTCACTTTTCCGGTTACGATAAAAGTTTTGCAAGCTCGAGCATTCACTTTTCTAGTCGTATTAAATTGCATGAAAGCAATTCACTAATTCCTTCAACCATGAAAGTCTATTTTTCTTATTATAAGTGCTTTATGAAATCTACTTAATAGTACTAAAGAAAATAATTGATAGCAGTAACATATGCCCAGATGGGCTTGACATGAAATTTTGGATCTTCATGAATGTTCTTCCACAAGATATGATAAAGAAAGGCAATTGGATGAGAAGCTAAATCTGGAATCTCAAGTTTTCTATGTCACAGTCACATTATTTGTTTCCTTTAGCTAAGTTTGTTGAAAAATCTTATCTTCATCAATGATTCAATGCATATCTAATGATCTCATCTTTTCATGCCCACATAAATGTTTTTTTTTTAAAGAATAGAAATTAACTTATCTTTGCCTCCTTTGCGACTCAATCCTCTCCACCCTCTTTAAATAATACATATCAAACTATTGGATCACCCAAAATCACGTAGTTGGTCACATTAATTCATTTTATTATATTTATGCCAACAATTGTTGTGGTGAAATGGCAACGAGATGAGTACTCATTAAGTTACAACTACATTATAATTTTTTATTGTATTTTCTTCGTCTTTTTTTAGGTTACGGATTGTGGCACCCGACTAACTCCTACAAAATTAATCGAAACGAAAACGAAAAGGAGCCGAAGAAAACTCGATACAAAAAAGAAACACAAGTCACGTAACTCTATAAAATATTGTGCGATCCATAAAATTGTTGCTAGCATGCCTTAAGTCCGACATATACTCGATGCATGCCCGTGCAATATGCCTCATGCATGCATCTCAAAGTGCATCGACGGTGCGTGTCGGTAGTGCATGCCCGCTAACATTTTCTTAAATTAAATAGGTTTGCTAAGTTGACATATAATAATGTGCTTTGGTACCCTATGATCTCAAAGTGCATCGAACTTGTTCAATCGCTAACATTTTCTTAAATTAAATAGGTTTGCTAAGTTGACATATAATAATGTGCTTTGATACCCTACCATCTTACGAACTTGTTCAATTGTCCTTAATTCTCGCGCGCTCACGCATCTCAAAGTGTAACGCGGACGTGGCGCCCCCAAGTCTCCAACTCTTCCAGACAACTCCAAAACCCACAACACCCAACAAGTAAATTTTCATAACTGAAAATGGCGCCAAATGAATTTCATGCCAATCCTCTTCTCCACTAAACGCCATTAATGAATGAATACTAGTCATTGGCATCAGCCTCATAATAATTCTGACACACAACAATCAATCAATCATCATCATCATCGTCATAATCACAATCTCGATGCAGATGTATATAACAACCTCCTCCACCTCTCCCTCACTCTCCCCACTCCTCCTAAAACCATCTCATAATACTTTTCGATCTCGCAATAATTCCCTTACCGCTCCTACTAGTCGGATTTCGCAAAGTACCAACAACTAATTTTAATCTAGAGTTTGAGTCTTGTGGATGAAAAAAAAAAAAAAAAAAAATGTTGTATGGGCCCGACAGTGCCTGAGCGTGGAACACTACAGAAATTAAAAAGGGAGTTTTTTTTAGTGTGTGTGAATTTAATGGTGTTTTTTATGTTGATTAGTTGGCTAATGTTTGAATTTTATTGAGTTTATAAGGCCTGACAATGTTTAAGCGTGGAAACACGAGAGAAATAAAAAAAAAAAAGGTTTTTTTTTTTTAAGTGTGTGTGGATTTAATAGTGTTTTTTGTGTCGATTAGTTGGCTAATGTTTGAATTTTATTGAGTTTATGAAGCTCGATAATGTCTAGGCGTGGAAACACGAGAGAAATAAAAGAAAAAAAAGGTTTTTTTTTTAGTGTATGTGGATTTAATAGTGTTTTTTGTGTTACTTAGTTGGCTAATGTTTGCATTTTATTGAGTTTATGATGTTTGACAGTGCCTGCGCGCTGAAACACACTAGGAATAAAAAAAAAAGATGGTTTTTTTTTAGGGCCGCTAAGGGCACCCCGCCTATTAATGAAGGCACCCAGTTAATATGGGCACAAATCGATTTACCCGGTGCACCCAAAAATTAAACCTAAAATACCCAAAATACCCCTCGTGCAAAAACCCTCACACCCCACCACCCCCACCACCACCTTCACCGAACCCCGAGCACCCCACCACCGCCACCACCACCTTCACCGAACCACGAGCACCCCACCACCTTCACCGAATCTGTTGTGCAAGAACCCATTTGGTTTGAACCAGACCGGTGAGAGGAATCCCGAAATCGTGTTTCCGTGTCTCGCCTTGTGTTTCTCCTTCGGTTTACGGCTTTTTTGCGATTCGTAGGGTCGTGGTGTGGCGGTTTCGCATCCAAGTTAGGGTTCGGTTGAATAGTTAAAGAAATGGGAATTCGCGGTTCTCGGCCACACGGGCCGAGAGGCGTGCTAGCTGTCTCGGCCTCGCATGGCCGAGACGGAGTTACATTTTTGAGAACTCGAAGTCTCGCCACAAAGGCCGAAAGAGTTCACAATGTCTCGGTCTACGCATGGTGAGAGTACTCTAGTTCTCTCGGCGAGACATGACGAGAGCTACAATTAGTGGTAGGTAATGTGGTGTCGGTGGTGTACAACCGAGAATGTGCTCATACTCGGTTGTACTGCGGCGTACCATACCGTGACCTAAGTACACCTCTCGGTCCTTTAGGACCGAGACATCACCATAAATCTCGGTCCTGCGAGGCCGATACAATCGCGCACATCGACAGAAACTTCGGATAACCGCATAAAAAACACAATAAATTTGCAAAATTACCGTGAGTTCGACTTCCTCTTGCACAGTAGCAGTACAATCCTCTATTATGTAGTGGAAACAAGTTCGGATTTGAAGAAATTACCAAACCCTACATTGACAAACAAATCATCATTTTTACAGTTTTACACAACTAAACAATTCTAAAAAACCATCATATGGTTGTCAAACATTGTTACATCGCTGTTGGATGATGTCAATCCGCAAGAATCGATCAACGCTCGCCAAATGCAATGTGGCTTTGTGGTTCAACTTTGTGGTGGGGTGCCTTTTTTTCTTTGTCAAAATGATTTGTGAGGTTTGAATCAATATATATATATACAAGGGCAAAATGGTATTTTCTACTTTTGCTGAAATTTTTACAAAAAGTTTGGGTGCCTTCATTAAATGGTGGGGTGCCCTAGCGGCCCTCTTTTTTTTTCAGTGGGTGGATTTAATGGTGTTTTTGTGTTGATTAGTTGGCTAATGTTTGAGTTTTATTGAGTTTCTTTAGTTGGAATCTCCTTTTAAATGCACGAAATTGATTGCAATTGAAGAGTTTGATCCATGTAGTCGAGCATAGTTAATTTGAGGTCGAGGCTTTGTTGTCATCATCATCTTTAGTTGGGATTCAGATGAATGTTAAAAGCTGTTGTTGGATTGAGATGTTCCCCATATTTTGAATTTGCTTATTGTTGGATTGAGATGTTCCATCTTTTAGTCTTTTGGAAGTGTTGGACATTTTGGTTCACACAAGGTCTGGCTTGGCATCATCATGGTTTGTCAACTAAATAAATCTGGGTTTGAGTCTCATAGTACAGAACTACAGATTGCCTTGTCCATGCTATTTTTCAAAATGCTCGAGGCAGCAGTTTGGCGCCATCGTTGTTTTTCGATTTACCGTCTTGTTGCCATCGATGAATCGATGAATCTGCAGTTTTGATTCGAGCATCGTTGCGCTATGTATATGTTCTTCAATGGTTTCTATTAGTTTCCACATGAATGGCTCTTTAACAGTTTGTTTCAAGCATGAACTGAAACAATAAGACCTTTCATCTGGTCTTATTCTATATATTACTTCATGGGCATCATTTGTAGCCCCAGTTTGAGCACAAACTCGAACCGCCGCCGCGTCGAATGCTACTGAACTTGAATGGAAAGTTTCAAAGCTATCAATCAATCAATGAATCCACAAGATTAAGAGGGGGAGCAACTAAATTCATCAGGAGCAAAGCACCATCAAATCTCTTTGCATCAACTCATGAACCAAAACAACAATATTATGAAACTAATGTTACAAACTGAGCTTATCAAGTAAAAGCAAAGCCAAGATACAATCAAAACAAAATTTACATAGCAAACAATGGTTTCATTATCCATGATCAGCTCCGATTACGAGTCGATTTGCTTAATTGCGAGGCAAGAGCTACTGACTTTGCTTCTGTACTGGTCATCACCCATTCCCTCTCTGCACGCCGCCGATGTTGCCTCGCATTCTTTGCTCTCTTGGGTGCAAATTTCATATCCCTCTCTACAAATGCAAGCCGGAATCGCTCAGCCATAGGCAATTCGTTAGCGCCCGAAAGAGATGGAGGAATGGGAGGAATGGGTCTCGGAGCAACGCCACAAACTGACCATGTCTTGGGATCAATGTCCTTAACAAGGGGACCATCCAATGTTATGTCTGGCAGTGCCTCATTAGGAACTTCGACTCCTCGAAAACCAAATGGAGATGGCTTCGGGTTCAATATGATTCGAGGGCATTCACCAGCCAAGCTGTCCCGCGAGTCCCTATCAATATTTGGCTGCAAAAGGGTGGAGAAAAAAGAGTATGGAGCACATCAAAAAAAAAAAAAAAAAAAGTTCATGGCAAGATGTCCGAAGGCGAGTAATTCATTTACACGAAACACCAGAAGGTACATGTACATATTAGATCTATATTGGTCTTAGGCAGTATTTATGAAGAAATCAGGCAGTACATCTACTACGGTCGGTAAGTTCATCATAAACTGACAGTCAGTTTCATTTTTAAGCGCAACACATGCGGTCATGGTGTGAAAAAAAATAACTAGTCCACAAGGTGGAAGTGCATACCCATACAAGCCAACGCAGCGACTGTGCCCCGTTTGCAATTTCCAAGCTGTCCAATTCCTCCCAAGATTCTCCTGCTATATAATCCAACTTAGGCTTAAACATGTCTAAGCATCTGCGAGTAGTAGCATCACTCCTCGGACAACCTCTGCAACCATATAATTTTGACAGATTACTCTATGTTAAAACGAAATATATTCTTAACACGTAACTATACTAGCTCCGTAGTTTTAGGGTATCAAAGACATAATTCCTCGACATTCGGGTGAGAAATCCTTAAGTTCCTCGAACGCAAAAACTAATTTTGAAATCCTCGATCAAAACTTAGAATAAAGTAAGGGAAACTCACCCACATCGCAGTATCTCCAAAGAGTGGCAATGACTCAAAAGATCTGATACACCTAAAGCAGTAATTTTTCGACAGCGGCTGCAACAACAAGAACTATAGTCAGGCATTCTCCAAAACAAATGAAAGCGTTCTCGCATAAGTATTATGAAAAATTATGTATAAACATAGAGAGAAGAAAGGCGACCAAAAAGAGGAAATGTAAGGTACCACTGACCATATAGAAGGCATACCAGCATAAAACTGAGGAGCCATAAGGCCCAAGCATGCATCCATCAGAGGTATCTTCATGTGTTGTTCATCAATTACACCATTTATACCCTGAGGATACAGAATAGCCCGACGGACTGGTCATTGCCATATTATTAGGTCAACTAGTAGAGCCCGTCTCCGCGTGAAACCAATTCAAGCGATGCGGTATGCATTCTAGCATGGGTACCTTATAGAGGTTTTAGCTTAAAGGTCGGTACCTTAGATTTCCTCTAAATCAAATGAAATGAAAACACACTTTGCGACACGCCAATACCTTATGTCGACGGCACGGAGAGATTTAAATAGATTGCCAACTTTCATCAGGCCGACATCAGAAATATCAGAGCCAGAGATATCTAAGATATCCCAAGAAGAGTCGGCCAATGCTATGAGAACATCATCATTCAATAGCTGCCTTCTTCTCGCAATTGCCATCATTATCATCTGTAAATCAAAGAAATGTGGCTTAAATCATCTGAATGGAGTGAATCCAATTAAACCATTATTACAAATCAATGAAGCCAAACAGTTTTTAATAGTTATTCTAGGAGACGACAGCACACGATTGACATTCAAGCTTTCAATCTTTCATTAGTGTTTCGAACTAAAACGATTCAAATTAATCCTTGATCCGAAATCATTAGAACAAATCGTGTTAGATATATCTATTCAGGCCACACATTCACCATGTCAAACCTATTTGAAGCGAAATGAAAAATCAACAAAATCTATGTGTATGGTTTTCAACAGCTTTGCATCACAGCGAGAGGAGATGCAAATTACAAACAACAACAACAACGAAGCCTTAGTCCCAAATAGATACAAATTACAAACAGACAAAAAAATTGGTTCAGCATGTTATACCTTAGTATCCGAAGGAAAGCAAGCAGCAATCTCACCCAAATCCCCCACGACATCCTCAAAATGTCTCCCAAGAAATCCGATGCATAAACTAACAAGGCTCGGACATTTAGGCCTTTCACGTGAACCAACTAAACTTTGAGATACAGTCGTCTTTCCAAGTGGTAATTCTGCAATGAAAAGCTCAAACAGTCAAATACGATCACCTACGGAATACTTGAATTGTCAATTTCCATTCTTAGTTGAAGTCTTAGCATTCAAGGGAGCACTAATAAATGTTATATTCAAAATGGAAAAAATGCTCGTGTCAACGCTATCATTTAGCGCCAATTGTAGAAGCTCTTTTAGAATTATTGATTCAAATGGTCTTAATTACATGACCTTTTCTCATAAAAACCCACTACACCTAAAACTTAAAATATGTCAGTGTCATCAATTACTTTTTTTTTTCCACAAGGTATCTAGCACCAACCGCACTGACTAATCCGCGCTCAGGTAGTGTCATCAATCCCTTTTGTTGTACAATAAAGATAAAGCTCCACCACTTAGAACCTTAAAATTGGAAAAGCTATATTAAAAGAGGAAAACAAAGCTAGATAAAAACCCAAATCCAAAATTCAAAAGGGATTCTTGCCATACTAACACCCATGAATTGTGCGGTTTACGCTACGCCGCTAACATGAGATAATACATCAATAGTTAATCTAATCTCATAGTCTCAACATCCACACCATAGATGATGAGGTGCAAATTCAAGATAAATGACAGCAATGGAACTCGATTCGACTTCAAATGTATACAATTCAAACACCAAATACAGGTCTGAAGCTTCAATCATCTAAACAAGAACACAAATTCAGAATTAGGGCTCGCTAAAAAACATCAAAATCACAAAATTCAAGCGACTGGATCCATTAAACCCCAAACAAAAACATGGGTTTTGAAGAAAACATGAAATTCTACAAAACCCCTCTCCAAATTTGAAGAAAAGAAAATCGATCGGATCAATTGGCAATGAAAATTCAACCTCCAATGCATCAAAAACAAGCCTTTTTAATACTAAAAAGGGTTTGATTGAGAGAGATGGAATTCAACGTACTTAGAGATTTGATCGTCTCAGTCTTGGGCTTTTCCTTGACGAGATTGAGTTTCTGCAACGAAGACGTTAATGGTGACTCGGAAGAGTTGGTTTCCATTACCACCACCACTTCGACAATGAACAAAGACAACAAAACACACAGAAACAGAGCATATAAACCAACAAGGACTCGTTTGGCCGTGGCTGTGCTTATGAAAGGATTTTTTTTTTCTTTTGATATATTGGAGCCACCTCTATTGTCAATTGACACCAGATCGATGATAGACTCGACTAATCTCTTAAGATCCTTAATTTGGTCTCACCAAAAATCTCAAGAAAAAAATTGGGAGGAAAAACCAAAACACGATAACAATTTTTTTTTAATATAACTTAATTTTTAAAAATTTAGATTACAATAGAACGATTAGATGCATATTTATTTATTTTTCATCATATCTTGATGCATAACAACAATTATAACAAATATCTAGGCATTATTACTAAGAAAACATTCATATTTAAACAATAATATGTATTATATCTCACGGAATAAAGAGTTTAATCTATTTAGCGAACTCGGCTAATTTAAGATTTCAACTTTGTTGTTAAAGAGTTTGCTTATAGAAGAAATTTGTATTCTTGCACAAAAGGATGCTTCCTGCAAATTAATTGTCAATAATATAATGATTGGGTTACATTTTGCATATCAATGTTTAAACAATAGTTTTTATTAAATTCAATGGAATAAAAGCGTTTGATCCACGTAGCGGACTAACTAATTTGAAATTGCAATTTTATTGTTAAAGAGCTTTTTCCATAAATAAAATTTGTATGCATACACTAAAGAAATGCTTCCTACTTAACAATATACTAATTGGGTTACATTTTGAGGATTGAGCTAACTAAATATATCTTTACTAGAGTTATCGAGTTTGAACATAAACTATATGCACTATGAATATTACGTAGAACACTTCAGATTAGTCGATACAATTGGTTCGACGGACCAAAGAGGGACACCATAAATAAAAGAAATGCTTACAACAAGAAGAAATGAGAAAGTGCAAGAATGACAGCAACAATGTTACCAACGAAGATATATCGGCCACAAAAATCTTTCATATGACCTCGACCCGCATGCTATGCATCACTCGATTTTTCAATCCTTCACCTTCATCCTCCTCCCTCGTCGGAGAACTCGGTCTTCCCCGCCATCGCCCCGGCAACTCCCAATCCACTAATCATCAATGGTGAGGGAACTGATGTGGTCAATTTTGAAATATAGGGTCCCAATTCAAGGTGAGGAGAGTGTGGTGACTAATATTATGTATAGGCTACAAGTGTGAAGGGGGTTTCACTCCAAAATGTCAAGGCAAGATGGAGTGTCCACTCCACACTTATAAGCCTTATTTTTATTTTCAAGTAGTCGATGTGGGACTATTATCCCAACATCTCCGACATTCCCCCTCAAGTCCAACTAGGACTTGACCGCAGAACATCAATCGACCTCTTTTCGTTGGATGTCTACAAGGCCCTTGGACAATGGGAAATTAAGCCAACCATCGGCTTTGATACCATGATCAATTTTTGAAATATAGGGTCCCAATCCAAGGTGAGGAGAGTGTGGTGACTAATATTATGTATAGGCTACAAGTATTTGGGGTTTCACTCCAAAATGCCAAGGCAAGATGGAGTGTCCACTCCACACTTATAACTTATTTTTATTTTAAATAGAAGATGTGGGACTATTATCCCAACATCTCCAACAGTTTGAGACTTAACACTCGAACAATGACTTTTAAATGAAGAATTATCATCATAATTCAACAATGGCTTCTTCTCCATCATAATCTTCATCCTCTCATACAATCAATCCCAACCAAATCATACCCCAAAATACTCCTCTCATCCTTCCACATTTCACTCTCAAAATTGAACTCAAAACACCTCCACTTAAAAATACACCTCTTTCGCGACAATCGACCTCACCTCTTCAAGTGTCATATTTGACTTGAACACTTCCCATTTCGCCGCCAAAGGGTCGTCATAATATTTTGATTTATCTTCTCTTTCGACGATCACTGCTTCTTCTCTCTTGATTTTGTATGTTGAGTGAGGCCTTGATTGGTTGAGAGATTCCGGATTTCTCCCAAATTTGTGAGTGTTTGAGGGATAATCGATCGACCCATTGTTTCCATTTCTTCTAGCCGTTGAATTCGATCTTTGCTAGAGATTCGGAGCGTTTGCTCTTCGATTTCGCCATTGGTGGATGGAGCTCTGTTTTTGAAGCTCTGTTTATGGAGGAGAACAGAGTGACTGAGTAGAGAGAGTAATAGAAGAGTGAGGTGTGTTATCAGCTGTTGGATTGTTTGTGAGATGTATCTCGAGGAGAAGTCACGATGGTCAAGTTGGTCAGAGGAGAAGACTCAGAAAGACTGAACGTCTGCGCTGCGTTTTCTATGTAGAGTGATTCTGTGGTGCCGAGTTCATTGACTTATCCTGACACCCTTTCCAATTTGGTGAATCACAGCCGTCCATTTTCTGTGATTGATGAAAAAATAAAAAAAGTTATCCTGTTAACTGGGGATTGAACCCGACGTGAATCGAACACGCAACCTTCTGATCTGGAGTCAGACGCGCTACCATTGCGCCACGGATCCTTACTGTTGTGAGATCGGAAACTTAAATATATGTAGATTTTATCAAGATGAACGTATTAACAATTTAATCCTATTTTTAACCTTTTGTTTTGGTTATAAACTTATAATTTATATTGAAAAGACTAATTCCAACGTATGTATAGTAATACGCCAAAACATCTCAAATTAAAAATTGACGAGGTATCTCTTTTTAAAAATAATCTGATAGATGTGTATCGCACGGACACTGACAAGTGCGTGTTCGTGTTGCGTGTCCGTGCTGAGGCACCATATGACCTAAAAGTTATGATCAAAGTAAAAGATTTCAATTACATTACCCATTTTAAAAGAATTAGCTAAGTTATTTTGTTGAAAGTTGATATTTACACTTACTAATTTTGGTTTAAGAAATTAATAAGGGTGAGGTATATAAGAGGCAAAATTTAAGCACAAGGGATGAGAGGGCCTAGAAATCCATATGCAATGCAGTGCAACTAGCACTAGGGACCTTGAAAAGACTAGGGAAACAATGAGAAAGATATCAGTTTTACTAGTTTTGAATTATATTCCAAAGACTTGCCTATAGTCCTAAAAAGCATGTTTTAGTCATGCAAAGAAAATGATGCTCACCATGCAAACAGCTTGGTTGCGCAATTATTGATGAAAACTACAAGAAAGTTTTTCCTTGATCGTCATAGCTACCAAAAAAGTAAAAATTATTTACTTTCTATGACTATCTAATTAATTTATCACATTGTTTTTTTTTTTTTTAGTTTACTAACTACCTTTCATTTCATTTACAAAGTCAAAAAAGTTTATCATAAGCATGAACCAAATAGGCTCACTCACTCGCCTTTCAAAAAAACAAAACATATTTTTTGGTCCTTTAACTTCAAGTCTTTTATGTTTTTAGTCATTGAAATTCCATTAGTGTATATTTGGTCCCTAAACTTTTATTGTTGTACATTTGGTCCCTAAACTTTAAGTTTTTTATGTTTTTGGAGAAAATTAAATTTTTTTCGACTTTTATTGATCGATGTGAGTCGTTCGATTCAATAATATAAACCACTTTACTCTTTTTGACTAGTCACGCAACACTTATATTACTCATGTCGACGAAATTTAACACTTTAAATGGTGGAATGACTAAATGTAGATCTTTGTAAAAGTTAAAGGACCAAATGTGTAGTAATAAAAGTTTAGAGACCAAAAATATAAAAAACACAAAGTTCGAGAATCAAGTAATAAGTTTTGCCTAAAAAAAATAACTTTCTTGTAGTGAATAAAATTTATCAACATCTCGAAAACTTGTCCCTATTATCTCAAGAAAGAGAAACTCGAGAACACTCGTGACTACCAAAAAACCCAAAAAATGGATGCCCCTTTGAGGTGCAAGAGTGGTAGTAGAACAAAATGTACCAAATCAATATCCTCCTTTTAGATGTGAAATAACAAAAGATGACCAATATAGCAATGCATCTCATTGTACAATCCTATATTAGAAAAATGTCACAAAACAATTGAAAGGTCACTAGCAATAAATACTGCTATATTTGAAAAAGCTAGCATTCATCTGATAACAGTTTCAAAATTTCAACCAAAAGAGAACGAAATGAAAGCAAAATCTTATACAAAATTAGACCAGCTCATTACATACAACTTGCTGATGAATTACTATTTCTTTCGGCGCGGCGCAGCTTGGCTTGAACTGCCATCATGAGTCTCACTGTCTGCATCTTCCAAGTCTTTCTTCGCAACATGTACAACCGGTCTCGGCGTGAAGGAGGAATAGCCATAGTTATAAGGCAGTGGCGGTCGAAAGGAGACGCAGTTTCCCGAATGAGGAAAAGGTCGGTATCCATATGATACTGTGTAAGGAAAACGAGGGAATGCATTTGGATGAGGCCAGTACGCCATTGGCACAATGGCGTTCGCCGCATGATGTAGGAGGGTTGTGTTACGACCAATGTGGTAGGGTAGGCTTGGTATGGAAATTGAATTTGGAACGTTCGAAACTGCGGTATCTGCTGCCGTAGAAGGCGGCAAGGAGTGGAATCCAATCAATGCATTACTATGAAGAGAAGGGTATCCAGTTAATCCAAACTGAGAAGGCTGAGAAGGTGGTCTAGCAGTTGATGGCACAGAAGGTGAACCTGAGGATATGGGAGGATTTCTAGTTTTAGCGGCGGAACTCGCTTGTCTCTTGCTGATTAGTTTCTTCGCGCTCCCAGTTAATGGCTTTGAGTTAGGACTGGCCTAATCATATTCCATCGCAAATGAAATAAATGGCACAATGTTCGAAATTGCGGAAATGCACTAAAGGATTAAAGAGCAAACATTTAACGAAGATGTTCTTACATTGCTGATAAGCGTCGAGTCTGAATGAAATAACTCTTCTCCTGCGGCTTCTTCGTCCGACCTGCAATAAGCAAATTAGCTAGTTAAGGAGTTTAGAAGTGTTTTACAGGTTAATTAAGCTGAGCATGTAACACAGTACCTGTAATATTTTTGAAGCAGGTCTAAGTTTCGATATTTGGTCTCCCTTTGAACAAGATCACCTGAAAAACCCGCCATGAACAAAAGCGTGATACCGAGGGCCTTGAAGAAGAAGCTACCACTGCGAATACGAACAAGCTTTGCCATTCGACACAATAGCGGTCCAAATGATTTCAACTTATTTCTTCCCATACGCTGTCGGACATATCTGCAGTCGTGCAACCCTTTTTTATCACATTAGTTATGAAAAGAGAAGTTCTGAATATTATAGGCAACATGAATTACAAAAAAAATAGCCATAACTGAGTGTTAATTCAAAACCATCAGGAATCAACTAGGCCAAAATGTTGACCAAATCATCACCATAACTTGGTTTTTTGTTTTTCTCTTCTTGTGATCATCTTGCTTTGCATATGTGCGCGCAAATATTAAATCTTAAATCTTTTTTCGGTCGCTGTGCCTCAACTACCAACATTTTGAGAGGCACTAGATCATATTAACACCCTCAGGCCTCAAGCTGGCAATTCACATCCTCAAAATTTAAAGTGGCATTCAACCATATTGGGGTTATTTGCAAGAGTTATCATAAGAAAGACTGAATTGATGAGTCTAGGAGTCACTATGCAATTGTGCAGTTTTTCCTCAGCTAAAAGTTCCTTCTAACCATGTATAGTATAATGTTTTCCAGTGATTGCAAGGCGACGCATCTAGGCATAGCCTAGGCAGGCAATGTCCTTCTAAATAATTTAAAAAAAATTGAAGGGGCAAATTACAATTGAGTTTGGTGTCATTCTACCTACCAACCAACAAAATCTTTAACTTAGTAAATGTTGCTCAAGTACCTAAAGGTTTATTATTATCCTTGATGTGTATATTGAACGCGGATTGTAGTGACTAATACAAAATTATTGTTAATTAAAGACATATAAATAAATAAATAAATAATAATCCAAGGTCCTCTAAATAAATATGTTTTTAGATGCCTAGGTGTCGTCTAATCACCGCCTTGCCTAGGCCAGGGAAATCGCCTCAGGATCGCCTTGGCACCTTGCAATCCTTGGTGTGTCTTACATTCATGTCACGTGCCGAAACCACATGAACAAGAACTAAAGAGAGCATGAGTTATTTTATCTTCAATGAAATCGATAAGCCAATTTTCAATGTAACGATAACAAGCCATTAACAAAGCTGCTAACTGGTTGGTCTCTATAGGCTCAATAAGATTTCAAAGGAGACAATGAATAGAAGTATGTAATAAAGGGAGCAACACTCACTCATTCTGTGGAAGATTTCTTGTCCTCCCTCCATACTTAATGCACAAAAATAAGTAAGACGGGCAGTCGTCATCAGGTGGACGCATCGCCTTTTCTTCCTCGAGTATTTGGACAGGACACAAAGTCGGATTTTGCCGATTTGGATAGAAGATTTTCTGTCGAACGCCTGGATATTCATATAGAACATGTTCCTGAAAAAGTTAATTGTAGAGATAGCTCAGCCGAGAAATAAAAATGTTATTGTGCAAAGCAAAACAATCAAGAGAATGAATATTCTGCTGTCAAGATAAATAGGCCTAGAGAAGCAAAAACAGTGATTTTCCTTCAAAATGGATGTTCTTAAAGTTCAAAACAAACTCTAAACAAACAATATATGCATACCCCAGGGTTCTTCACCGAAATATATGGCTCTCCTTTATGCAATATTTTGAAGTGATTAAAGTCCAATTCGTGGATATCTTCACATCCATGCCGAATGCCGAGAGAAGCAAAAACAATGATTTTCCTTATTGTATGAGACTGAGCATTTTTCAGTTGTAGCCCCTCTGATTGTAACATCCTCTTGATTTCCTTCGGACGGAAGGGCACTTTTAGAGACTTCTTATTCGATGACGTGCCGGCAGATCCTTTACATGAAATCTCCATCTCTAAGTGCAAGGTCTCCAATTGCATTTTGCATCCTTTGTTGTTTTTAACCTCTTTCCTTTTATGCTTTTTGTGTTCCTTCTTGAGGCCTACAAATCTAGCATTAGGACGTAAAACATCTTTATTTTGAACTCCGTTGATTTCTTGGCTCGGGTTTGTAAATGTCATTTCATTTTGAGTCCAAGGAGATCTTGCCAAGTACTGTGTGCTCCCCTCGCTGGCAATGCAGACTTCATGGAGGTTACTTTCGAGGGTATCCGAGGCTTGAGACTCATGGTCAATTTTCCTATCGCAGTTGTCGATCTCAGCTTCATCCCCACGCCCATCATCTTCATCTTCACTGTCGTCCGATTCCTCCCAACCGGCAGTAAAATCTCTATCCCTTAATTTCTCGAAATTTAAAACCGGGGCGTCATCCATGCTCATCCAGTTGACAAGTCCATTTTGTTGAGCACGATTTTCGACAGCATTGTTCAAAGTTCGATTCTTTGCTTCCATAACCAAGTCCTTATTCTCTGCGACTTCGACATATTCAAAATCATTCCTTGTTGGTGCTGTCTTTTGTCTTTTAAACTTTTTGAAGGGCCTTTCCTCGGCATTTAGGCCACCATCCTGGACAACAAAAACATTAGGATACAAAATAACATCAATAAAGCCACAATCACAAATTAATTGAAGACGACCGCATGGATCAATCGGTTCCAATACACACGATTTAATGCACTTGATGGCATGCATTACAATCCTAAGAATAACACCAACACTAAAATTATCACTATTACAATTCCTATATCAGAACAATCCAAATATGTAGAATTAACATTCCAACTAAACATGAAGAAAAGTTGGAAACTTTAGCTAATCTAAAGCACTTGAAACTGAAATGCAGGTCAAAACAATATCAGAACAATAGTACTATTACTATTTTCATCATTAGTAATTCTAAAACTTCATTAACTAAATCAGTGAAACTCTCAAACATGAACTTGAAACTATCTCCAATACCCTAGAAGAAGAATAAATATTTCAACAAATCAGATAAACCATACTTGATGAGCCAAACAAGACCTCTCCCTCTCCTGTAACAGCTGAGATTCTAATAAGGAAATCCTTGCCAAAAGCTCAGCATTCCTCTGGCGCTCCAAGTGAAGCTCAGCTGAAATCTTGGCAACCACATTGCTTACATTCCCTTTTTTCTCCTCTTGTTCTTCACAATCCATTGAAGCAGAGGAAGTCCCATTAAATTCTAACAAACACCCTCTATTTCCACCACACAATGCACCATTTTTCACCAAGCCAGCACAAGATTGACGCTCTTGCATTGAAGCACTTGCAAGGCCTTTAGTGAGACCAAAATCACTAAAAAAAACTTGAAATGCTTGTACAAAGATTGGAACTTGTTGAAATGGAAAATCAGATGAAAGTGTGAAAAATCAAATACCCTTTTAGCCAAAACATCAATCTCTTATCAATCTCAATAAACCAAGAAACTTGAAAGGCTTTTACAAAGATTGGAACTTCTTGAAATGGAAAATCAGATGCTCAAATACCCTTTTAGCCAAAACATCATTCTCTCATGAACCTATGAGAGTTTTGATATTACAGTAGCATGAAAGCTAAAATATCCCCAAAAAAAGTGTCACTAAAGCTGGGCCTTTAGAGAGACCAAAACCTATAAGAAACTTGAAATGCTTGAACAAAGATTGGAACTTGAAGTGGGATATCAAACTAATGGGAGAAAAATCAAATACCCTTGTAGCCAAAACATAAATCTCTCATGAATCTATGTGGGTTTTGATATTAGAGTACCATGAAAGCTAAAATATCCCAAAAAAAGTGTCAATAAAGCTAGGCCTTTAGAGAGACCAAAACCTGTAAGAAACTTGAAATGCTTGTACAAAGATTGGGACTTGAAGTGGGATATCAAACTAATGGGAGAAAAATCAAATACCCTTTAAGCAAAAACATCAATCTCTTATGAATCTATGATCAGGGTTTTGAGATTAGAGTACCATGAAAGCTAAAATATCCCAAAAAAAGTGTCAATAAAGCCAGGCCTTTAGAGAGACCAAAACCTGTAAGAAACTTGAAATGCTTGTACAAAGATTGGAACTTGAAGTGGGATATCAAACTAATGGGAGAAAAATCAAATACCCTTTAAGCAAAAACATCAATCTCTTATGAATCTATGATCAGGGTTTTGAGATTGGAGTACCGTGAAAGCCAAAATGTCCCAAAAAAGAGTGAATGGATGGATTGGTAGGAAAACAAAGGGAGAGAGTTGCATGGAAAAAGATAGTAGAGAGTTTAGATATCAATTAAAGCAACATGAGACAGAGAGAGGTGGTGAAGGTGATTTGTGAACAAGGAATGAATGAGAGAGTTTTTTTTTTCTTTTTCTCTCTCTCTCAATGAGTGTTTGTAAAGGTGACGGCGGGGTTGAGGCATGCAGTTCCACGTGTTATAGCCAGTTCTCTCTAGAGAAATATTTTGGGAGAAAGTGCGTCACATAGCAAAAATAGGAGAGTATTTTCTTATTTGTGTACAAAAATAGGAGAGTATTTTCTTATTTGTGTGCTTGGGTTGCCGCGAAGAGATTAGGGGTGACAAAATGTGTCCGAACCGTTTATCCATATTTGTCTAGACTCGTTTTAAATAGATCCTAACATAATTTTTTAAAAATTAATACGGATCTGAATATATTTTCTTATCCGTTTAAAAAATGGGTTCAAGTCCGGAGACTCGAACGAAATTTTTTAAAAAATAAGTATCCGTTTAGTAATTAATTTAATTAATATTTATTTATTTATATGAGTGTTTTAAAACTTTTATAATGTTTGAATTATAATTTCACTAATGATGATGCTATTTTTATATGAAAACTTGTAAAACTTGAATTTTGAATTTATAACATTTCTTTTTTGTAGTGATGAAATGCATAACAACATAAAAATAGTGTATTTTTTTAATAATTAAGTAAAAGATTTTATTTTATTTTATTAAAAAATAGGTCCCAGACAAAAAACAGGTCTCGTATGTTTGGTCCAGAAAAAAAAAATGTCTATTTCAAAAATGGGTACAAGTCCAGACACTATTTTTAATCGTTATAAAAGGGGTGTCCAAACCCGGACCCGTCCGTACCCATTTTTTTGCCACCCCTAGTAAAGATTGTCCGAGTAATTGAAGTATTGTCAGACTGATTGCATTATATTTGTGCGTTTTGGGTTGTTGTGTCAAGATCGTTTAAGTCACTGAAATACAATCAAATTTATTGTATTAGTACCTCGTGAAATAATAAGGCTAGCTAGAATACCTATCAATATATATATATATATATATATATATATATATATATATATATATATAATAAATAAAACTTGCTAATTATGTTGCCCAATTTCTAATTATTAACTAAATAATCAAGTGACAATTAAAAAAAAACTTGAGAATCGAGTGAGAGATTAATATTTCATCACTAATATGCTTCATTGCAAATTTTGGTCATTGAATTTGTGTTTTAATTCAGAAAATTGAATAAAAGACTTATGTGAATAATTTTAATTTAAAATCAAAGAAGGCTTACTCGATACACCTAAATTATGTAAAAATAATAATAAAAAACACAATCCATATCTCTACGATTAGCATAAAAAAAATACTAAAAAAAAATCAAGTTTTAAACATTACAAATAATCTCATCTTCCCATTGATTTGTAAAAATGGACATAGCTAGATACCCTTTTGGGCATTCAAATTATTACATGTCTCTATCACCCTTAAAGGCATCAAGCCAATAGATGCTCATTTGGGCACCTTGGGTTGCAATTTTGTTCCTTTCAAGCATGATCACTTAGGCTTCACATGCATGCTTTCAAGTACAGTGATTTTGAGAAAAAAAGTACGTTTAATTATTGTTTATGTGAGATTGAAACTATTATCTTTGATCAATAAATTATTTAAGCCCTTCTCCCAATAAATAAAAAATGGGCACCACACGTGCTACAGTGTTATATATGTTGGCTGAGGTACAAATACAAAACAGCAGAAAACAATCTCACGGGGACTGGAAACAAAAATGGTTGTCTCAATTGCAGCTGTGTCAGGAGAATATATGAGACTAACTTTGGATTCTCATCCTCCTTCAATTTTTTAAAATGAAAGTAACTAATAAGGTGATAGGTTTTGATGTATAGATTTGCAAAGTTCATTCGATACACGTTGAGATGGGATGCACATATTTAATACATAATCCGTTGCAACAAATATGTATTAAAAATACGTTCGACGATGTTTTTTCTATAAAAAGCACGTTGGCGAGACAATTAATGAGTTGATTACAAAAATAAGCTAGTACTAATACACATGGGGTTGTGGAGTAAACGAAATCCAGTTCCAAGAAAAATTAGGAAAAAATGAATATTTAAGTTCTTAATAAGATCTTGGAATGATTTCACTGAAATGTTATTAAGGGAAGGCTCAGTCATTTTGTTATTTAAAAATGAGGGTTGTGAGGATTTTTTGAAGCAAAGTGGTGCAAGTGGAATTAAAGTAAAATGTATTATTAGGGTTTATATATATATGTCTTGGTACTTGTTTCATTAATTGTGTATGAAGAACTGGTGATGTTTCACTTTTAATATATTCAAAGTTCACATGATGTGTTTGCCACAGCTCTGAAGCAGGAATTGTTAACTTATAAGCTTGAACATATATGAGAAGAGGAACTGAAAAAGAATTCCTCTTTTGGCTAAGTAAATGTTTTATTATGTCCTTTTGGCCAAGCAAATGCATGGAGATTTGTTGTTAAAATTTATAAACTAAAGAGGAGAAAAGAATCCAATGCATGCAAATGACATTTTGACAAAGACCAACACAACAATAGGTAGTGATTGAGACTCGAGTGTCTTAAATAGAAGTCTCGTACCAATCAATTGGGTGGTTTAATGATTTAGTGCGAGGTTTAGAAGTAAGAAGTTATTGGTTCAAACTCAATGAGGGTATGTAATTTTCTTTCTTGTAAAAAATAAAAGACACATCAAATTCGCGCCCAAGATATCGAAAACGAGCCATTGCAAGACTTTGTCATTTTTGTATCTTACCAAAAATTACTTCGAACTAGTTAGAGAACTAGTTAGAGAAATTGGTGTCAAATATTGGGCGAGAAGCACAATGCTAATTCCCTTTCAACATATATAGGAGCCTCGAGGCAATGGTTCCCATGCTTGATACTGATAGGCATTGTTTTTTTTTTTTTTTTGTTTTGTTTTGTTTTTTTTTTTAATGTTACTGATAGGCATTGTCAGTAAGGCGAATTAAATTAATTTAACTATTCCTAAATTAATTTGAGTTTGAACACCATGATTGGTTGGCCAAAGGAGCGGTAAGGGACTTGGTCCCCTTAAGCAATGTTTTGAGTTCGAGTCTCATGAATGAAGAAAATTGAGTTAGAAGCATCGCCCAGCCCCCATATGAAGTGCGCAATGCTCGAGTATGGATTAATTAGTCGGTGCGGTCAATGTCAAACACTGCATGAGAAACTAAAAAAGGAAAAAGAAAAATAAGTTTGAATCATCACTCAAACAATCATCCTAATATGGGGTTTAATTAGATGTTAAGCTCTTTATTAATAGAGTTGGTAACTAAGAAAGAAATTAAAAATTATAAACTTTTATTGGTGAAGTATATATTGTTTTCATTTCTTTTATGCGCAAGAAAGCTAGTAATCACTCTATACAGACCTCCGCCTAGAGACCTGTCTGTACGCGCATTGAGACATATATCCCACACATTATGTACATAGAAATATTGGGGCACTTCAAAGTCATGTCCATTTTCACGTCATGTCACATACTGGGACTTGAGGTGCATGTCATTGTTGCATTTTCCTTCCAGAAAAAAATAATAATTAAGGCATTGTTTGGTTCGTTTTTACAAACTTACAATGCGAATGGAGATAACTCAATAGAGTTAACTCACAGTGTAAGTTAATATTTTATGTTTGATTTAACTTTAAACTTGCAGGGAAGTTGCAAAATTTTAAAAAGTAAAAAGAAATTGACATAAATGTCATTCAAATATATTTTAAAAAAAAAAAATTTGTAAGAGACTTGAGAAAAAATGATTTGTAAGGGATATTTTTGTCCATTGAACTCCTTGGAGATATCTCCCTGTGGGGAGGGGAGATAACTTACCCTCTCCCCTGTAAATTGGGAGATATCTCACTCACTTACTAAACATGACCTAAAAAAGTGGCAAATGGATCACTTTAGTCCCTAACCCCTGTTAAAGTGAATCATCGATGTGAATTTCGAGACTGATATGAAAGTGTGTAATTTACAGTATTAAGATGTGTTTGTTTGTGAGATTAATATGATGATCAAGATTACATGAGAGTCATATCCTAGGTTTGTAAATCTAACGTTTTTATGGTTTTGGATGGAGGTTGTGTTGATAATAGACATGTTCATGGGCTGGGCTTGAATCGACCCCAACCCACCATATATAATGATATACACGAGCTTATACATAGGCTCAAACTTGATCTATGTAAAAAATAAAAAATAAAGTCCAAGCCTAGCCTTTCAAGCTCATATGCAAATATTTTAATACTTAAATATAAAAAAATAAATTATTTATTAATTTAATAAAGTTTTTAAGGATTTTTTCAATACTATATGTCAACGGCGAAACTAGAAAATTTTGTTAGGCAGGGCAAACTTTAGATAGAACTACAAGGAGTCTTCGAGGTTTATGGGGGCATCATATGAAAAACTAAGCATAAGTTTTTTTTTTTACTATACGTAAGGGTACTATAGGGGGTCCCGGGGTTAGGGCGCGGCCGCCCCCCCCCCTAGATCCGCCTATGCTATATGAGTTTTTATATATATATTATATATTCATTTGTCTTGAAAAAGAAGAAGTTTCTCAAATGGTAAGCATTGTGTAATGTGAATATTTAGTTCAACGATCAAGTCCCACGTACAACATTAACATTTTTAAAATATATTAGTATATTAATTTATATTCGACCGGTCATAGTTTTTAAGGTGATCCAAGTTCAGTCCATTTTAAAGCAAGCCTAATTGGATTCGGGCTCGAGCCGGACATACTTTGAAATGGGCTGACCAAGCCCGAATATTCATTAAAATGAGCAGGTACCCATGTCCATGATCATTGGTAAACATCAGGGGTATTTTAGTAAGAAGTTGAGGTGCCCCGTAAAATCGGTTGGTGCTCAAATAAATGGGTGCCCTTAGTCGACTTTGGGGTGTCTATAGCGCCACCCATTTTTCTTTTCAAGGAAACGAAACCGCACTGGGATTCTTCGTCTTCGTCTCCGTCTCCGTCTCAAGCTCGCTAGGGTTTGAACTCGACAGGAAGAGCGGCGGAGATCGAGCAGAGACGCCGGTGTACGGTGGCCGGAGACTGAACTGCACGGCGGTTTCCGATGTTCTGAGGCGGCGGCGCGGCGGTTCGCGGCGGCTGGTGAGGCTACACAACAGCGGCTACCAACGGTGAGTCGGTGACGGAGTGTTCTTCTAAACATTCTAGGTTTTCAATTTGAATCTACACTTTAATTACATAACTTAAAAATGAAGAATTTGTGAGACTGGATTGTAATTGCAGTTGATTCATGTGTTAGGGCATCAGAAACTGTGGAGAATTGGTGATTGATTGAGCTTTGTTGGAAACCTAGAATTTGTAGCGCTTTGGGTATAATTCTTCGCCTTTATGCTTAAAGTTATGAACTTGTTGTAGAGTAATGACTTGGTGTGGATTAAATTTTAGGGCTTAGTGATGATTATTGGTATCTTTGATGAATTTGAGAGGTTGAGATTAGAACTCATGTATGAATGTTGGAATACATGGGTGGTGATGGGTCTAAGTCTGTTGGGTTTTGTGGAGAGTTTGAAATTCGAGAAATATTTGGTGAAATCGAATGCATAAACTAAATCAATTGTTAAGAAAAAAATGAATTGACTGTTGAAATTTGTTAGGTTGTGTCAAAAATTATTATTGGGTTAATGGATGGGATTACTGGATACCCTCTTTGTTGGTCGTGTTGAGAATTATTAATGCGTAAACTCAATGGTTGGGTTTATGTAGTTTATGATTCCAAGAAGGATTAGTTCTCTACTTGTTTTCTCGTGTCAAAAAAAATTCTCTATTTGTTTTCTATGAGGTTGTAGATTCTGCATGGGGATTGTTGTAGAGAAATTGAGACTTTTAAGTCTTAATTTTTTTTAGTAACCATACGTGTCCGAATCTCCTTACTTTTTTGACTAATTCCATGAAAAGTTAATCGGGCGCCCCAACCCATAACTCAAGAAACCAAGAGAATATAATGTAGCTATCAAGAATTGAACTCATGACATAGCCTCAATCAGAGCTTTGGTGCTCTTTTCTTTACAACTAAACCACATCCCTTGTTGGCTATTTTGAAGTTTTAATTTTAATTGTAGGTTCATATTCTCTCAAGCGTGCATCTTAATTTTCTTTTTTGTTAATACTTTATGTTGTTGTTGTTGTTGTTGTTCATATTCTCAAGCGTGCCTTTTTTGTTACTTTTTGTATTAACAATTGTTTCCAAACCTTTTTTCGACCCTTCCCTAGTCACGCTCAACTATTATGTAAGAGTCAATAGAAGGCTCCATGTATGTTATTGTCCGTTGCTTGAAAGATAAGTGTTTGTGAGGGTTTTTGGACTTCTTTTCCTTCTCGTGCGTGTAGTCATCGTCGAGAAAACCCTTCAACCCGAAAAAGCTTCTTGGTGCAAGAGAAGCTGGCAATAAACAATCAAAACAACTTCCTCTAGCTTTAGCTTCACTTAAAATAGCTCTGATTTAATAAAAAATATTACAGTGACAAAACAATGAAAATATAGTTGCATAGTTTCCAATTTAGTTTGGGTCAACTAAAAAAAGGGAGCTATTTTTCCCACTAGTCGCCAAAAATAAGAATTATTCCTTACATGTTCCACTACCTTACTAAAAACCATCTTCCCAACATTTCCCAATTGAAATACCCTGACCTAGATTCACATTTAAAAAATCTGAGTTCCCTACTTCAACTTCTCTACAAAGACTAAATTTGCATATTTTTGCTTGAATATCTTCGAGTGCATCTACCTACAAGAGGTCCCAACAACTACAAAAGTGCAAAAAATGAAAAAAAGTATGTTTTAACTTTTTATCCAAAGGGAGTAGAGCTACATGGTTGTCGAAGAACTCACTTGCCCTGCGACAAAATATTCATAGGTTATAATATAAACCTAAATAACATTGTGATAATTCTCCAACATATTAACCTTCACAATTCATCAAATTCCACCACCATCAACATCTCACCGATACATATCAAGTTCACAAGACCATTACCACTTATAATTAAACTCATTCAGTTGAAACCCTAAACTCAAATCATTTGCATAACTGAATAGCTCGACCCCCCCTCCTACCTAACGTAGACACTAAAAAAATGATTTTTTCCACTCAAAAACCTAAATTCATCATGATAAATTAAAAACAAAAAGAAGGGCAATGTCAATTATACCTGCTCACTAGAACAAAAGATGCAAGCTTATATTTCTCCAATTCAAATACAAATCTCTGTTTTTTGCATATCATCCTGACAAAATGCTTGAATATTGTTTTCTCCAATTTCTTCAAAACAGATATTGTGATTCAACAGTTGATTGAACAATCCATTACAATCACAAAACCAAAATTGATGAGTGAGAGCAGTAAAAGTGCAATCAAAATACAATCTTTACACCATTAGTGAGAGAGACTCAAAAGTCTATGCAAAGTTATTGATTTTTGTGGTGTACACAACAAAGAACAAGTGCCCATGGACATGATGATGAAGCTGATTGTGGAATACACAACAAAGAACAAGTGCCCATGGACATGATGATGAAGCTGATTGTGGAATTAATTTGATTGATTGCGGAAGGGTTGCACTAACTAATTCCGAACTCGAGGAAGGGTCCCTCTAATAATTCCGATCTCAAGGAACGATAGGACCACTAGGCCAACAACCTGATTGTGGAATTAATTTGATTGACTTGGATGACATTTTAGTAAGCTTGGCCATTAATCATAAATAATGACATCCACCATCTTGTATTTTGTCTGATTCACCTCAAAGCACAATAATCACATATCTTGAAGCCCATTGGATGATCTACAAGCGAAGTTGTTCTTCATCTAAAACCCTATTTTTCCAAATGACTCTTAAGTCTCAACAATAAAACTACTCTTCCTCTCAATCCTCCATTGAAGAAACCAAGATTTGTGAACACCATATCAATGTTTCTATCGCTATGCAGGTATGTTAGGGTTTCTGAAACTATGTTCAAGCTCAATTTCTCTGTTTCTCTTCATGGGCACTTGTTCTTTGTTGTGTACACCTCAAAAATCAACAACTTTGCATAGACTTTTGAGTCTCTCTCACTGATTTTGTGGTGTAAAGATTGCATTTTGATTGCACTTTCACCGCTCTCATTCATCAATTTTGATTTTGTGCTTGCAGATCGATTATTCTATCAACTGTTGAATCACATTTTCTATTTTGAAGGAATTGGGGAAAACAATGTTCAAGCATTTTGTTGGGATGATACACAGAAATCGGGGGTTTGTATATGATTTGGAGAAAGCTAGGCTTGCATTTTATGTTCTAGTGTGCAGATTCCATAATGGGCAGGTATAATTGGCATTGCCCTTCTTTTGGTTTTTAATTCGCCTTGATGAATTTAGGTTTTCGATTGGAAAAAATCGATTTTTTAGGTGTCTATGTTAGGTAGGAGGGGATGGATGGTTGAGCTATTCAGTGATGCACATGATATGAGTTTAAGATTTTAGGGTTTCAACTGAATGAGTTTAATTATATGTGGTAATGGTCTTGTGAACTTGATATGTATCGGTGTGATGTTGATGGTGGTGGAATTTGATGAAGTGTGAAGGTTAATATGTTGGAGAATTATCACAATGTTATTTAGGTTTAGATTATAGCCTATGAATGTTTTGTCGTGGGGCAAGTGAGTTCTTTGACAACCATGTAGCTCTACTTTCTTCGGTTAAAAAGTTAAAACATACTTTTTTGCATTTTTTTTGAGAAAATACTTTTTTGCTCTTTTTTAGTTGTTGGGACCTCTTGTAGGTAGATGTGCTTGAGGATTTTTGAGCAAAAATATGAGAATCTAGTCTTTGTGGAGAAGTTGAAGTAGGGATATCGGATTTTCTAAATGTGAATCTAGTTGAGGGTAGATAGCGGAACATGTAAGGAATAATTATTATTTTTGGTGACTTGCGGAAAAAATAGCTTCCTTTTTTGAGTTATCCTAAACTAAATTAGAAACCATGCAACTCTATTTTCGTTTTTTTGTTACTGTAATATTTTTGATCAAATCAGAGCTATTTTAAGTGAAGCTGAAGTTGGAGGAAGTTGTTTTGACTGTCGATTGCAGGCTTTTCTTGCACCAAGAAGCTTTTTCGGGGTGGAGGATTTTCTCGACGATGACAACAGCCGTCCCTACACATACAAGAAGGAAAAGAAGTCCAAAAACCCGCAAAAACACATATCATTCAAGCAGCGGACGATCGCATACATGGAGCCGTTTACACTGGACGTGTTTATATCCAAACGGTTCGTTTCAGCATCCCTCACTCACAGGGTGACTAGCAAGCAAGTGGCCGTCGCAGGAACCAACTCGAAAGACATCAAGGCCGCTCTCAAATCTCGGTGTGACATCCCTGCTTGCCTGGCTGTTGACCAGATTTTAGCTGAAAGAGCAAGAGAAGCTGATGTTTATACCACTTCCTATACTCCCAGAGAGCGCGATAAGTTTGAAGGGAAAATTCGAGCTGTGGTTCAGTCCCTCATAGACAATGGGATCGATATAAAACTTTATCTTGACTGAAGCTTTTGTTTTTATATTAAATTTATTGTGTTTGTGCACCAAGGCCTCCTGGTCTCCTCCAAATAAGAAACACTGGTTCCATAGGCTTAAACTGTTTGATCAGACAACATGTGTGGACTAGTGTTTTGGTTCTCTTTAATGTTTTTTGGTCTCAATTACACCTCTATTGTGGCCCTTGTAATGCTTGCCTGCTTTTCATCCGTGTCATGAGCTGATTTATAGCTAACAGCTTAAAGGAGAACAAAGGAGGAACAAAATTTTTGTTTGAATTCTACTTTAAAGAGGATTTTAGCAAATTCGATTTTTTAAGACTTTATTCATGTTGAAGCAACCAAGGTAACTCTGCTGGTTTGGTATGTACTGACCTCTATATTTTAAATTGTTAGATTGTGTCGAGAATTATTAGTGGGTTAATGGATGGGGATTACTGGAGAATGAGCTAATCTCAAGAGTTTAAGGATTCATTGATATGTGGATTGTTTCAATGTTTCATACTCTGAATGTGTTTCTTTTTATCTGCAGAACTTGTCCTTTATTGAGGTATTTCAAAAATGATCTACACGGCTATTGATACATTCTACTTGGCGGACGAGCAGCTGAAGGATTCTCCTTCCAGGAAAGATGGCATAGATGAAGAAACAGAGACGCAACTTAGGATCTATGGCTGTGACCTCATCCAAGAGAGTGGCATTTTGCTTAGATTGTATGCTAAACTTTTTCTTATTTTTTTTTTATATAGATAAATTAGCCAACTTCTTTTAGCTTATTAGTTTCTATGCTCTTTATTTTGATTCATTTATCTTTCGCAAGCAGGCCTCAAGCTGTTATGGCCACCGGGCAAGTGCTATTCCATCGTTTCTATTGTAAGAAATCATTTGCACGGTTTAATGTAAAGGTATGCTTTTCTAGTACCTTGATTATTTTTAAGCTTTCAATTTCACCTTTAACCATAAGCACACACGCTAAACATTTGTTCACGATGCATGCAGTCATGTTATCTTCTTTATGGTATATATCTAATAGAATAGTACATTGCTTTTCCACTTAAATCATGCAGAGGGTTGCTGCTAGCTGTGTTTGGCTTGCTTCAAAACTGGAAGAGAGCCCTAGGAAGGCAAGGTACGTGCTAATTGTTTTCCATAGAATGGAGTGCCGAAGAGAGAACTTGCCTATCGAACACTTAGACGTTAACTCTAAGGTTTGTTGTACAACTCATGTCTTCCTCTTCATTTGGCAAAATTAAAATGTTTTCCATTTGGCTGTTACACCACATGTCCACAATTTTACCGATGATCCTTGGTACCTGTTGTACCTTGAATTAGTTGATGTTCATGTGGCAAGTGACACTCAAGGTTGTGTAAATCTTTTTTTTTTTTGTCCAAAGTTGTCCAATTCCTTGTGCACCTTTATTTTAGAGTGAGTGGATCTGCTTTTTTTACTTTTTTTTGTTTTTGTTTTTGCAGAAATATGATGAGTTAAAGAAGGATTTGAACAGAACAGAAAGGCATTTACTGAAGGAAATGGGTTTCATCTGTCATGTTGAACATCCTCACAAATTTATATCAAACTACCTTGCTACTCTTGAAACTCCAGAATTGGGGCAGGAAGCTTGGAATCTTGCAAATGACAGGTACGTTTTACTCATCATAGAACTATATATACTTCTACCATTGTGGATGTGGTTTTCAACTTTGGTTACTCCTATGTATTTTCAATCCCTTGATTATGTAACAGTTGCATATGGACTGGAATTTTCTCTCATCATAGCACTCGAAATTCTCTGTCCTAAGGTTTCGAAATGAAAAGGTGCCTGCATGAATTAATAATTTCTTGATTGATGCATGATGACCAAACCATGGAGCATTTTGCCTGAATTTTAAATTGCATGGCATTTTTATTTTGGGAGTTCTTAATTAGTCAGCTTATATATTATAGAGGAAGGAGGCAAGTTCCACCATTATGGCGTTAAATGCTTGATAGTGTGATTAATCAGTCCTCTTTTTTTTTTTTTTTTTTTGGTTTCCCACATGGTGTCTGGCGCCAACAACATCGACTAATCCTCTCTCGGGCACTGTCGGGCGCCATATGGGGGCAGCCCTCCCAACCCAGTTTTTTTATTCACAAGACTTGAACTCGAGACCTTGCTTAAGTGGACCAAGTCCCTTACCACTTGGGCAACGGTTGTTGGTAGTCATCTCTTCTTTAGCATGCCTTTAATGTGCATCTAACAAAAAGCAAGAATTGCTTGGCCGTTATTTGATCCAAGAAAGGATCAAATGAAAAAGTTATTCTCATGAGATTCATCCTTGAGCTATGAGATCTAAATTGTGTGGAAATAATGATGCTAGTGCAAAGTTCTCTGCTCTTAAATAAACTATTTTGCATTTGGATCGCGCCACCTTCCTGTGTTGCAAGTTGTGATGGCATTTCCATGTGGCTTTAGAGCTCAGAGTGCAGTGAAGTTTGATGCCGTAGATAATTCCTTCATATATGTGCTGTATACCTTTCCAATAAATTTGAGTTCATTCCCATACGCTGTTTGTGAAAAAGCATTTCTCATTCCCATTTACTTATACTTCCAAACAGTCACACACTCACACTTCATATTAGACATTCATCAAGTACTCCTTAATGAGTTCTTAATCTTTGTTCTTTAATAGCTTGAAGAACTTTTTCTTTTAGTTCTGTATAATCAAGGAGGCCATCTACTTAATGCAGTTTGCGGACAACCTTATGTGTGCGGTTTAAAAGTGAAGTTGTTGCTTGTGGAGTGGTATATGCTGCTGCCCGTAGGTTCCAGGTACCACTTCCTGAAAACCCTCCGTGGTGGAAGGCATTTGATGCAGATAAATCTGGAATGATGAAGTTTGTAGAGTTCTTGCCCATCTCTACAGCCTTCCCAAGGCAAAATATATATCCGTGTGCAAGGAGGGGGAGACATTTACGTCGTCAAACAAAAAAACTGGTGCACAAACTCAACCAGTTCCTAAGGTTGTCTCAGTTTTTTATGAATCCATAGGTCATATTTCTTTATTATTTGCGACTTAATAGTTAATATGGTTGGATCATTTCTCATGTATTGATAAAGTTTATTACAAAAATGCTCTGTTGCATAGGATGTGTCACTAAATGGAGTAACAACGGGCAATGACAACAACACTTCTACGGTTGTACCTGCGGTAGTTAGTACAGAGTCAGGTGGGTCCAAGGGTTTAATGCTGAAAGCAGCCTTGGACAAACTAAAAGACTCAAAGAAGAATGATGACGAGCCCAAAGACATGGCTATGGACCCAGAGAGAGAAGATTCTGTGGGAAAGTCAAAGGTTGAGCACAGAGCAGAAGATAGTGGTGAGCGGAACAGGGAGAGACAGAAAGCGAGAGATAGAGAGAGGGGGAGGGATTCTGAAAGGGACCGAGAGCGAGAAAAGGAGGTGGAAAGGGATAAAGACAAATACAAAGAGGGAAGTCACCGATCCAAGGACAAGGGCAAAGATTCAGGTATTTCAATATGTTTCTCCCCCACCATCGTCATTCTACAGGAACTTTTGTGGTGATAGTTGATTCTTTGTGTTAATGGATGCAGGAGGTCGCTCTGACAAAGGACGACACCACTCATCAAGAGGTATGTATTTTGAAGCTATTTTGCATTTGGCACTTGATAATTTGTTTAACTGGGGTAGTTTAGTAGTCAAAAGCTATTAATACTTGATTTGTAGGGAAAAGATTATGCTATTGATGCATAAAATTGCTATGCAAGATATTATGTTGGATCATGCATCGAAGTGTGTGCCTAAACATTTTAATTATTTCAAATGAACTACATTCACTTTGTTGCATATGTGCTTACCAAAAGCGTGTACTCAATTTTCTCATATTTTGGATGTGTCATGATTGATAAGAATGTGTGAAAATGCTACGAATTGTAGAGTAATATTATAATATCAATTACGCATCTTACCGCTTCTGCGGGGTTATTTCATACAAAACTAGAGTGACCTCCGTTCCTCATTCTTATTCCTTTTTCTTTTTTCAGATCGTGGTGAGTACTACAGCTCTTCTTATTCATCCCGAGAGAAGGAACGACACAGGCATCATCGATATTCGTGAAGAACAATGCCAAGTTCTACATCTAAGTTGTTCACGATATTAAGAGTTTGAAGATGGAGTGACATGTTCGACCGATGATAGTCTGAGGTATTGAGTTCGTTTACTTCTGTGAAACTTATGTTTGAAAGCTTCCATGATATGATCATGTCCTTGCGGGGTTCGCTCAGGACTTTTTAACTCTTCTAGACATGAGCAAATTAAAGCAAGATGTAAGTAGGTTGTCAAATGGCGTCACTGGAGGTTTAACTTGAGTTTTAACTAACCTGTTGGCTTGGCCTATTCAATCGAATGAGAAATTACTTTAATTCTTTATAACAGTCTGAACTTGAAGCTTGACTATGGAGGATCATGCTTCCTTTATGATTCAAATTTGTGTTGAAGTTCATTTATGTTTGAGCATGGATTTAGATTTGGATTTGATGTTTGGCTCACATGAAACTGTTTGTATTTAAGACGCATTATTTGTCAATGAACTAATAAGATAACATAAGGATGCATTAATTATGAAAATGTGTCATCAAGGCATTAAATCGAGTTGGGTGGAAAAGTTGACCCCTGCAGTCGATCCCAACTAATTTGGGATTGAGCTTCTTTGTGTAGGATGGTTGTATTCATGTTTGTTGATGCATAGAAACGTTGCCGCGATTAAATCATTGATGATGAAAATCTTTTTTTTTTTTTTTTTTTGCACCATCTTCATCTTTCTATAGTTTTGAAGACCTTGTTCATTCTCTTTTACCTCATTTTTTGCAGGTTGAGAAGCCATGGAAATGGAAGCAATCTGGCAGAAGGATTGTTGATCTACTTAAAACTTAAATCCTTCTGTTGATACTGTTTTGTATGTTTTGTTACTTAAATCTTCAAACGGATGATAAAATTAAACTTGAGTGAAACTTAACTTCGATTGTGCCGATTGCGCAGTTCTGACCGAGGTTGTATTTTTTTTGGTCTAGGGTTCATTTCTCCTTCATAAGATTAATCACTGAAGATCATACAAAGATGCAAAAATTCAACTCATTTGGATTTCAAAGGCACCAAGAAACAAATTCAGTAGTAGCATTGGTATATGCGAAAATGAGGGAACACAATAGTAATTAAAGACATTCAATGGCATGACAAGACTAAAATAATTTGAAATGGGATGGAAAAAAAGGTCGAGTAATTCATTTTGGGCATTAACATTGAGCACCGACTCAATGAGTTATTCTAACAATTTTCGAGAAGGATCATGTGAACTCATTGTTAAGGGCATTGCATCAAGAGGAGTGATGATTAAGATGGACTTATGAGAAAATATGTATTTTTTTTTTATTTCTCATGTGGGTGGCCCTCTCCATCCATTTTTTTCATCCATAAAACTTGAACTAAGAAAATACCATTTTTTCCATCCGCAAAACTTGAACTAAGAAAATATGTAATTTACCCATATGGAAACTACAAAATATAATTACACCTAGTAACAAAACAATAAGCATATTCAATAATCAACATATCATCACAATCAGTAGGCTTTCCATTTCACTATTGAACCAAACAACAGGTGCAGTAGTTTTGAAGCTTAGTAATACTCATGTCCAACAATAATGAAATACCATGGAAGGTTTAAAAGCAGTTAGTGTGCTTGACATCAATTGTTCACAAAACTAGTGCAGCATCTCATAGAGGTGTAATCTCATAAATGACTGTGTTCTCATTTTCTATACCACCTTGTGCAGCATCTCCACATCATTTGAAATAAAAAGAGCATTCTACTTCTACATCTCTCCCGTCGGATCTCCAATGCGCCTTGTTCTAACTGTTTCGCTTCGAGAAAAGGATCTACGGTGCAAGCCGACAAGCCGACAGTCTACACCTATCCAAAATCACAGAAAAATCCATGTCAACAAAAATTCCACCAATTGACAGAATAAAATTCCATGCATTAAAAAGACATAGCAAAATGAAAAATCACAAATCGAATCCATCTCAGAAATCGACGTTTCCGCCAAGTGAAGGCATTGGCATCAAAGAAATGATATACTCGCCCGAATGAGTAACAGTGATAAAATGATTAATGTAAATTGACTCCATGGTTAGGACTCATTCTCGCGTGAAGTTTTGCGTAGGTTCAAACATAATAAGATCGATAGTCCAGACATCGGATTTTACTAACTACGGAAAAGAACGCATTGCATCCTGCACAGAAGAGAACATCTAACAGATGTATGTTGGTCTAATAGAAAGAACAAGAAAATCATAGAACACAAAACAGTTGAAGTCGTATCGTCACCATGCAATCCTCCAACCTAGTAAGTGAATAGGCACGGAAAAGGATCATGAACTGAAATCATTTTCATAATTCGAGCTTCCGGATAGTGATGCATGACTTATCCAGATAAATAATTGCATTGTACTAGTGATTAAGCTCCATTTTCAGTGCGAAAAGGTCATCGGAATTCCTGCACCATGCACACACAATCTCTACAAATATGATGAGAAGTTTATGTAAAACAAATAAGAGGTTTACAGGTGATTAGTCATTCATTCATGCACTCATCTGGCAAAGGGAAGAGTATTTGGGGAAGCACATAAACTCCAGATTGATCAATATGAAATTTCAGATTGTGCAAACATGTCCTAGCCCAAAGTTCCGGGTACAAGTTACTTCATGTACAGATTCTTAAGCACAAAAGGAGGCAGAGAACTTTCATTTCTAGTCAACACTGATCCCTGAAAGAGGATGTCGCGGAAATTGTCATTTGAGTGTGGCCAATAATCAACTATGAGAGAAAAAAAAAAGGAGAAAGAAGAAGAACCAGCAGCTTATACAAGAGATATATCTAATTTCCACAACAAATTTCAACTGTAAAACATTTGACGATGACAGTAAGACAAAGACCCTTTTTTTTTTCCTTGTTGGTTGGCACATTGAATTTAGATCCGAAAGCAAGCTTAATCTTTGTGTTCCACATCATGAAGCATTAAAAATAATTAGTAATGGCCTAAAAAAATTAATTAGTGATGTAAAGAACCTCATTTCCGCTATAATCACTTGAATGAAGATTCAATGTGACTTTGATTTCTCCACAAGAACTATCCGACCATTCCATTCAGTCTGATCGAGGGATCGAATTGCTGCATCTGCATCTTCATCTCGATCCAAGGATAAAAAGCCAAATCCACGAGAATCTCCAGACCTAAAATACAAAGAATATGAGGTCAGTAATCAGATCATGTAAGGTGGAGGGGGGAGGGATAATGGTGAAATCTGTCAACGGAAGCATTGTGAAGGTCACAAAAGGAACAGCAGATACAAAGAGATAACAGTGCGGCATTGATGCATAAGGTCGGTAGAGTTTAAAAAAAATTCTCTCTCCAGCAAAGCATAAATGTCAGAAAGACGAAGAAGCAACCTAAGTACAATATTTTATTGATGGATCATGCCTTCGAAACTATTTCAGTATCAGCAAAAATGCAATGCCCAAGTCCTGCAAAACTAAGCAGTTCATAAGAAAATAATTATTAAATGTAAGAAATTGTTACCTCTTATCCCGCACTATGCGAACATCTCTCACACGGCCAAACCGAGAAAACTTCCTTTCAAGATCTCTCTCGGTGGTCATAAAGCTAAAACCAGCAACAAATAAATTGTTACCAGGCATCCCAATTCCATTGTTTCGATTTGGAGGTGGTGACCATGGCCTTCTTCTAGGAGATCGCCGACGAGAGTAATGACTAGAAGGAGGAGACCGGCGCCTTGGGGAATACCTCCTAACAATCATGAAAAATAAGAGAAATCTCAAATCTCGCATAAACAAACTAACAAGAGAAAAAACTATGCTCAATGGGCAGAGAGCAACTCAGCTCGCCATAAATCTTCTCATCTTAAAATCTGTTTAACACCTCTACCTAACCTTTAATCAACGCAAATCATAAGCTACACAGAGAAAAAATGGCCTTGTTTATTTAGACTTGTATCTCTAACTCCCAATGGGGAGAGAGCAATAACGTGGCTGCCGACGTCTAGTTTTAACTACTGCCATGACATGCACTGTCACATTGATACACGAAGACAAGCGGCAAGTAGTTTCAAACTTGCTTTCCATTGTTCAAACAGAGATGAAGAGAACTTCACGAAAGTTTTAGAAGGACCAATCACCTTGGGGATCTTCTGTAGTGATCTCTACCACGTGGAGACCTTGATCTAGATCTGTCATGGTAATGGCTTCTGCGTTGGGAAGCTGAACCATTTCTTCTTGCAGGTGATCGTGACACTGACCTATCTCGCCTTCGATAATCTGGTGATTTATGGTGCCTTCTTGGTGGTGATATTGGTAAATGCTTCTGAAGAGGTTCATCTCCATGTAAATCTCGGCTAGACCGCCTCCGAGGAGAGGTAGAGGATTGCCTCACAGAATTAGACAGATGGTCCTGAGGTATAACCTTTTCACCATCGTCATCATGCCTTTCAGGAGAAGGTGAGCGTTTTGCTTCATACGATCTAGGGGAATATGAAGGATCTTGAACACCAGTAGATCTTTCATCCGGGCTCTTTTCAGGATAAGACCTCCGCTTTACCGGTGACATAGAGCCCTCTAAGGTTCTTCCTGCAGAACATTGATCAACGTTACTGCTTTCTAGCTTCCCATTATCAAGCGCCAAAATATCTGAGGAGTACACATCTTCCTTCTTAGCTTCGTAGCCGTCATTGACTTGTTCCCCATCTGCCCCTCCCATTCCATCAAAGGAAGCTTCAGAGTTCTCAAATAGAAAGCTTTCTTCAATCTTTGTTTCAGCATTTCCCTTCAACCCTTCATTACAAACATAATTTTCATTCCCCATGTTCTTCAGCTGATACCTGGTATCCAATGCCTCAGAAACTTCCATCGGAAAATCAGGCTCCTTATTTCCCAGTTCATCGCTGCAACTTATTTTCTGAACTGGAGAAGAAGATAATTCATCCTCTCTCTGGTCATAACACAAACTCTCTACATTATCATCAACTTCATTTTGTTTCTCCTCATCATTATCACCAACATAAGACAGTTTATGTCGCGAATGTCCATTTCGCTCCATCAATCGTACATCCTCTCCATTTTTACCGTCACCCAGTTCATCATTTTCTTGACTAATGACCTCAACCAAATCTTTATACACTTCAACATTTCGATCTAATCCCTCAACAGAAGCAGGAACTTCATCTTCGTTAAGATCACGCATTCCATCCATCCCTAACCAAATCACAATACAGTACAAAATCAAACAACAACAATAGCAAAAATAAGTCTTCCCTTTTCAGGATACGAACTCCTCAATTGTAACTTTTCCACGAACACTTATCCTCAATGCTAAAATCCCCCCTACAAGAACATGTTCAAATCTTCGGCCGTAAACAACAACATAGCCTCAATCCCAAATGCTAAAATCCCCCCTACAAGAACATGTTCAAATCTTCGGCCGTAAACAACAACATAGCCTCAATCCCAAATCCATTGGGGTCAGCTACATGGATCAAACTCGTTCATTGCGCTCAATTTAGCGCAATTCATGGCCAATTCACCCTATCTAGAAAAACAAAATTCATAAAACCCATAAATTGACCCCCAAAACCCCAAACCATTTTTTCTCCACAAATTCAATTTTTTCAATGCACACTCTTCATCTCCCCAAAAAACTACTCAAAAACAAATCTCTAATCAAATCCATATCTAGCTCTAAAAGTTCAAATTTCTTCAATGCGCAACACAAAATCAACAGCAACAGCTCTTCAATCACAAAACTTCACACATATAACATCACATTAAAAAGAAAACCAAACAAAAAAGCTTGCACAAAACAAAATGAACACAAAAGAACCCAAAATTTCAAAACCCCCAAAACAGCCAAACCATACCTTATTCAATCTCAAGAGAGTCTCTAATGGCGAAAATTGAAGAAATCCAAACAAGGGTAGCTTAAAAATCGCATTTTGGGAGACAATATATAGTTTCTTTCGCGTCCGAGGCCGATCCACGACTCGGCCGAGTTGGTTGCACTCGCTCACAATCTTTTTTTCTTCTTGAATCTCACAACTTACGCTTTCTCTGATCATTTCAACGGCTGAGATTACATCTCAGAAAGTATATAGAGACGAAACAACACTTGATGAGAGGAGACGATTGTGACTTTGTGAGTAGCGATGGCGTGGTGTTCGGTGCGATCGCTCTCCTCGCCGGCGGTGGACTTCCGGGCGCTGCGCCGCCACGCGCCCCTGGCATTCGGCGTCGGCGCCGCCTCCTGCGCCGCCGGGACGAGGCTGCGCAGCCTTTCTTCCACGCCGAAGCCCTTCGCTTCTCTTAGCGTTTCTGCCGAGACTAGTGAGTTTTCTTGTGTGATTGTGTGTACCCATTTTGTTGAATCTCAGCTTGAGCTTGAGAATCAGTTTTTGTTGGTTTTCGTGAAATGGGTATTGCGAATCGTGAATGAAAATAGCAAAATTTGTGTAAAGTTGAGATTTTTAGTGGTAATGACTGGAATTTGGGGCTTGATTGAATGGTGGGCTTATGGGTTTTGAAGATTTAGTGTTTTTGATGTTTGAGAGTTTGAGGAGTTGAAATCAGTTTTTGTTGGTTTTTGTGAAATGGGTATTACGAATCATGAACAAAAATAGCAAAAATTGTAGAAAGTTGAGATTTTTAGTGGTAATGACTGGAATTTGGGGCTTGATTGAATGGTGGGCTAATGGGTTTTGAAAATTTAGTGTTTTGGATGTTTGAGAGTTTGAGGAGTTGAAATGGGTGGTGTTATGTGGTTTTGTTAGGTAAAAAGGAGGTGGTTCATACCGAGAAGGCGCCGGCAGCGTTGGGGCCGTATTCACAAGCAATTAAAGCTAATAATATGGTGTTTGTGTCTGGTGTGCTGGGTCTTGTTCCTGAGGTTTGTGTGTGGAGTACTAAATTGATCAGCATTTAATTGTTTATTGCATTGTTAATGATTTTGGATGAATTGAAATGCAGACTGGGAAGTTTCCTTCAGATGGTGTTGAGGAGCAGACTGAACAGGTATGTAAGATCTAAGATGTTAGGATTCAGATATTGGTATAGAGACCTTGAAAATTTTTAAATGTCTGCGTGCATTAATACATGTTCTTTTGCTTACATGAAAAAAAATGCTTTCGCACTTTCTGTTTGGATATATTTTTGTTTGCATATTTACTTTTTCTTTCGTTGATTCGAAGCATTTGATCCATCATCCATATCCGGACAGGGGAGAGTTGCAATAGGTTGACAACCAGCGTAAAACGTTTGTTATTTTGTATAAAAATGTTAAATTGAGGGCAATGAAAGAGTTTGATACTCATGGCGGACTCTTAGTAATTTGGGGGTTGAGCCTTTGTTGTTGTTGAGTGGAAGCATTTGATCCATGTTGTAGCCGACGCCAACAAATTTGAGATTGAGATTTTGTTGTTGTAATGGTTGTTGTATTTACTTTTCATTTCCACATTTTTTGTTTTTCTTCCAACTGAAGATCTCTATCAAGTGCGTTGAGCTCTGAAACTTACTCTTCTAAGGCATCCTAAGAACTTTATCCTTCTCGAAAACTTTTGCTCTTCCTACTTCCAACATGTCGAAACCCATGATTGAAAGCATTTCTGCTTCATCCTTCTATTCACCCTTATTTCACTGACCAACAACAACCACAAAGCATCAACCCCTAATTATTTGGGTCAACTACAAGAAAAAAAGCTTCCACACAGCTTGATGTAGTGCAGTTGATGACAATACCTGATGATTTGCATTAAAAAAAATAACGTGTGCACATCAACTCGATTGTAGGTGCTGCGAAAACACAGTTTATTTGGCAACAATTATGACTTATTATTTTATTTCCTTCTGGATTAGTGATATTCGTGTCCTTTTCGTACGTTGTCTACCTTTTTGGTTTTTTTGTTCCTTATATTTCTATATATGTTTTGCGTCGTGATGAATTCCCTTCCAGACAAACATATCACTTACAAAAGTTTGTTATGCCATTATGTTTTCTGATTTTCAGCTTCTCAAGAACATGGGAGAAATATTGAAGGCTAGTGGTGCCAACTATTCCTCAGTTGTAAAGACGACGATTCTGTATGAAATTTTCCTTTCACTTCTGCAGATTATTATCTTTGGTTTTTCATACTTAGCTATTTTGGGATTAAGGCTATGTTGTTGTTTATTTATTTCATACTTGGCTCGCAGCTAGAGAGGTACTCATGGATTTCTTTTGATTGTTTCTACTACAGGTTGGCTGACATGAAGGATTTCAAGCAAGTGAATGAAATTTATGCTAGATGTGAGTTTTCGACGCATCTCATTAATGTTAAAGACATGTTAGCTCTTATTTCATTAAGCTTCAAATACTCATTTCATTAACCGTTAGCTCTTCCTTTCACTTGTTTGGATAATTTTATGTTGCAGACTTTCCACCACCTTCCCCAGCACGCGCAACGTACCAGGTCGCTGCATTACCTATGAATGCAAAGATTGAAATTGAGTGCATTGCTGCTCTCTAGGCACCTGTATCTCAGACACATGTCAAATGCTCAACCTGGCGAGAAGGACGGAGTTTCGCTCGACTAACTGCTGCTTTTGAATGCTTATTTTTCTCTTTTCATCTCTTCATATGATTTACTGGGTTTGTTTGACTGAATTAAGAATAACAACAGATCCTACTGTTGGCACCCAGATGGAGTTTTAGTTTTACTGTTACTGCAATGTTTGAACTTAATAGAGACTTAAGAATCCAAATTCCTATAGTTGAGTGCTATGGGTAATGTTTATGGCACTTTTGACTTTTATTTATTTATTTATTTATTCACTTCTATCAAATTTATTGATTTCTCTCAGGTGATGTGATTGAATTGATTCTTGTGGAATTAATTGAGTCTGAGTAGAAAATGGTTAGAAAAAAAAAAAAAAAAAAAAAAAGTTCAGACATCCATGACTATCAAAAAAAAAAGAAAAAGAAAAAGAAAGATAGAAAAGTTGGAGATGAATGAAACAATGAGCTTCATATCAGATTATGAGTTAGTAACCAATCAGAGAAAATGTAGCTTTTTTTTATTTTTTTTATGAATATCGTTGCTTCCATTTTACTTTGCAATTATTATTTCTGAACAAGTAACTTTTCATAACCTTTTATAGATAATATGTTTATAAATGTGTGTAGATATATATATATATATATATATATATATATATATATATTATAATTACGGCATTTGGACCTTCTTTTGCATCCTTACGATTAATCTCATGAGAGTCAATCGGGCAAATAAAACCATAAAAATAAAGTAATGTACTATAAACTTGGGCATCTAATTATGGTCTTTCATTAGACTCATTTTAGATTTATAACGAGTTCACAATATAAAGACATTTAATGACCAATACAAGCATCTCATAGTATTTACTAAATCAAATTCTTACCCCAGAAAAAAAAAATCTGAACAAGATTCTTATATTTATTTCTTCTTACTAAATAGCTCAATTAAGATTTTAAAATTTCAAAAATGAGGTCATATACAATTAACACATTTAATTCCCACGTCCTTAAAAGTATTTCTTTTATAGCCGAGGATATTCGAATGAATGCTGCTGATACTAGATCGATGGTGGACCCGATTAATCTCTCGAGAATTGAAGGCGCCAGGGCGCCCTTTCCCGTAACTCAGAAGACGAGGAAAAATAGCGTACTTACTGCAAATCAAACTCATCACCTCTAGTCTTATCCAAAGTACAAAGCCCTCTTTGAAACCATTGCACCACATCCGTTTGGAGCAGGTCCTTAATATATTGACACATAAAAAATGCATGCATCTTCTCAATATTTCAAATCTAAACCTGATTCCTATATTTGCTGTCCTTACAAATATAACACACACATCAATGCTCAAGATTTTGATCTAGAGAACGTGTCAGCATCACATGCCCAGAGTGACATTGTTACTCAGCTCTGAGGAGCACTAGATCAGGCATTACCAGTTTGAGTAACGCATACTGATTTGCTTAAATTGAAGTCCAACTCCATAAAACCGAGCCAAGCACACAAGGTGTTTGAACAAAAGCCAGAGTGACTGAAATCTCTCTGTTTTTATACAATCTGGTGCTTCAGATTTGATTTTGGTACACCCTTCTATAGATTACATGCTTTTTTACCTATTCAGATTGATTCCCTTTTTGTTTCAAGAACTGGGCTTGTTTGATTTTGGTGGGTTTTCAGTTTTTGATTGGATTTGTGCTTGTTTTGGTGGAAATCTTGGTTTTTGTAATGTGGGTATTGCGCATTTGGTCTCAAGTTTGAATTTTTCTCAGCTCCCCCAACTTTCTCTTTTGATGTGTTCTTGTTTGATTGAGGATCATGACTTGATTTTTGTTGCTATTGTTTTAGGTGTTTGAAGAATGTAATGGAAGGAGTTATTGTGAGAAGAGTCATTCCCTCGGATAGCTGTTGCCTATTCATTGTATTCAACGCTGTTGGGTGAGATTTCGTGATATATAGTTGTTGTCCTCTTTGGGTGTTGAATGATGGATTGCAAATGCAGGCCATCGCACGTGTCAAATGGAGCAGAGTGGAAGAGTTTGATTCATGTAGCGAGTATATCGACCCCAACTAATATGGGATTGAGGCTTTGTTGTTGTTGTTGTTGTTGTTGTTGCTGTTGTCGTTTGGGTATTTAATAATGGGCGTTATGACCATGCCGCTTGATTATTTGGTGTTGTCAGGTTTGTTATGGAACATGAAAACACAAAGCACCTGTTCTTAGACAGGTCATTCTCTACAATTCATAAGTTAGATGTTGATTTCCGTATTTCTTTATTTCTTTATTTCTATTTGAGTTTTGTATGCAATTGGTTGATAAACTATGTACTTGATTTTGGATGCATTATAAGAAATTACAGAAAAAATATGTAATCAACTCCAACTAATATGGGATTGAGGCTTTGTTGGTATATCTTGCTTTCATTAATTGTGATAATGATGCAACTTGTGACTGTCCCTTTATATCTATCTTGATTCGTCTCATAGAAAAAAATTATTCGAAGAAATGGAAGGATGAACGAACAACGCCTGCTTCATTATATTGTTTTATCTTACATATTGTCATTTCTAGCTCTCTTTTGCACTCAAGGTTGCCATTGTTTCAGTTTCCAAAGAAGTTATGATAACATTTCATGGAAAAAGATAGATAATTACTCTTTCTTAGTGTAAATGTTATGATTACACTTTGGAGGAGTTTGTTTTGTTAAGTAGTCCAGGTATTTAGGTGCTCACATGGTACTAAAATTTCCCGAACTCCCTCGTAATATTTAGTTTTTTTGTAAACAACGACAAGAAAAAATGGATACTAACAAAACTTTACGAATTTGCATCCGAATTAAGTAAAAGTTATATCATTCGCTAATTTTAATGCTAACTTGGAAGAAAAAGGTAGTAGCGTAGTACAACTATTTTTTTAAGATAATCTCCTACTTATTAGAACTTTGGAGCACATTAGATGATGCAAATTTAGGAATAGTGTCAAATACAATTCATGTACTCAAACTTATTGGCAAAAAGGAACGAAATATCTAAAAGGATCAAAACTATTAAAATTGAACTTAACAAACCTTTAGAGCTTCTCCATTGCAAATGTGGATTGGGGGAGAATGTGTGTCATGTAGAATGCAATGAATATTGGAATTAAAAACCCTTCTCCAATGCAACAATGTATTGATAATGTGCAGCTGATGTAGAGTGAAAAAATAGACAATTTCTATTTTCAATGTGTACTTCTAGACGGTGCAATCCATAAAATATATAGAAAAAATAATAAGATTCCAAAATTGAAGGTTCTATCATACTATTGGAGAGCAATCTTGAACTTCAATGTCTATTTAAGCCACCTAAGATGGAGACTCCCTCCACATTGATGACGTGGCAAGAATCCTCAGCTACAATCCACATTTACCATTGGAGATGCTTTTATATCAAGTATAAAAGAGAAAAGACAAGATATTATAAAGCTTCTTTAATGCGCCTTAACAAAATTAGAATCTTGCTATCACTTAAAAAAAAAAAAAATTCTCTATATATAATTAACTTTCTTGAATTTCTCATCCTTGGGTGCTAAGTTATGCTTCCACATCATTTAACGTGGTCTAATTCTAACTAGGCAATAGATTCGATGCAATGAATTAAGAGCATTTCTCCAAAATGGCAAGTCAGTTGCTAGGTCTACTTTTTATGGAATGGTGGCAACTGGCATCCAAACCACACCGTCATTGTTCATTGGCAAATTGTGTGAACTATCCTTCATCATGATCATTGCCAAATTTAATTCTTTTACTTGTACTAATTTTGTGTTCTTCAAATATGATTGCTTTTTTTGTTTGATGAAATATATGCTTGCTTTAATATTGTAGCTCATGAGCTATACTAGTGATAATGCCCATGGCTCGATGTTTGCAGATGTCTCCTGCAGAGGGAGCCCCAGAGGAGTTTGAGCAAACAATATTCGTCGTAGGTCAAGAAAGGAGCATTGGGCCTGTAGAAGAGCATGCTATGAATCTTGTCATGGAAGCACAGAGGTAAATTTATAATTGTTCGGAGTACATTGCCGATCTATTCGTGTTCAGATTTCTTCAATGTCCTGCTGTGACTGTTAATGAGTACTTTTTGCATTGTCCTCAAAGATAGCAATTTCAGTGACATATTTGTGACACTTACATTTGCTGCACCCTTGTTGGAGTCATTTGGTTGCACAACAATCTAAACAACTCCAAACAAATGCGTAGCAAATGCATGTACAAGCGTATGTCATCTTACTGTTTTTCATTTCCTTAAGCTTGCGTTTGGCTGTGTGATTTAAGGGTAATGCTTCTTAAACATTTAGGCCCCAACTGTCGAAGCGCGTTCCTAAAATATCATATGCTTTCTTAGCTTTTACTTGTACTGTTCTCCTTGATCTTTAATCTGAATGCCAGTAATTGAGACAATCTACATTGTGGAAACTATTCATTGTTGTTAAACAATCCTTCATCACGATCATTTCCAAATTAAATTCTCTGATGTCGATTTTCAATTTTTCATACTCACATGAACATGCTCGCTTATCTAATCTGTAACACTGCCGGAAACATGCAGGAGGTTGTGGAGCATGCACAGGCAACTGGGCATGTCAACTTTCAGGAGTACAGATAAGAATCAAACACAATGGAAACAAAACAACGATGCAAAATGCCGAAATTCACCATTTCCGAGCTCCTCCACATCTCCATTCCATTGTTCGAGTACTGCATGATCAGGGGCTCCGGTGAGTAGTCTTGGGGGTTGGGAGCTCTGTTTGATACATTGATTTAATTGTTGTTGTTACAGAATGTTGTTTATGCTCATGTTGTGGTTTTATTGGTCTCTCGATAAACAAGAAAACTCAAAATAAACAACTAATTTTATTGGTTTGACATTGCTGTGCGAATGCTTGTACTCTTGTACATCTGTTGCCCCCTTGCCTTCAGTGTCGGCCTGGCCTCTTGGGCCGCTGGTCCTAGCCACATCGATTGTCTTCTTCCTAGCCTTGAAGCCCTTCGCTTCGCAGGAAGTGTTTTAAGTATCTGGTTATTTGAAAAAAGTTGTAATTTATGAGTAAGGATGCATTTATTAAGCTTTGCGGATTGACAAAACGCTTACTGTGTTCTCAACTATCAGCTTTGAAAGGAAAACAAGGTTTTGCTCCTTAATATGTAGAGATTTAGTGAATTAGAACTTAACAGTGCATGTGATCTCTGGTTTGTAGTTTGCGAGGGGTGATCCCTTCTTGTATGTATTATTTCTTAGGATATTTTTATGCTGTGTATATTTGATTTTTTGTTCTTTTTCCACACCAACGTGAGCTATGAGTTGATAGCTTTAAAATTTGTACAAGATTCTGATCGGGAAATGGCGAAATGCCTAACAATGCTATGATGAAACATACTTCCTTTAAGACATTCTAAAAACAATTTTGTTCTCAAAAATTTTCGTCCTTCATATATTTGTCATGTTGACAGACACCTTCTAAAGTCATTGCTCTCTTACTTCCCTAACAAATCTGATAATCTGTAAAGACTGTAACAAATCTGATTGTGCAAATTCCCAAAACTAAGATTATTCGGCGAGAACCATGAAGCATTATTTTTTTCTTCTAAATGACTGATTTCTCGTTTTCTCTTATGCCATTATCAGCCCTTTTATATTTTTTTCTGATCACTCATGTGCACTGCATGTACATTGCATCTTTGTGATGGATTAACCTCCAGCAGCAGACACATCATTTACAATAATTTTGCTATATTTTCAGCTTCTCAAGATCATGTGAGAAATGTTGAAAGTTAGCGAAGCCACTAGCCAGCAACTCCTCGGTTGTTAAGACGATGATTCCATATGAAATCTTCCTTTCAGTTCTCCTGATTTTCACTGTTGGTCCTTGATACTAGGCGAGGGACGTACTTATGCTTGATTGAACTCATTAAGGTATTATAGCTCACTGTAAAAGGATGTTTGATTGAACTTGAACGCTTGTCTAACAACTTGTTTCGATAATTTTATGCTGCAGACTTTCGGCTTCCTGCAATCTGCCAATGAATTATGCTATGATTGTAATGGAATGGATTCCTGCTTTCTAGGGGCTTGAATCTCTGACAAATATTTGAAAGCCCGCCCGATGACGAGGATGGAGTTTCGTTCAATTGACTATTTCTCCTTGGTGCTTTGCTTTTTTGTTCAACTGAGTTAAGAATTGCAATAGATCCTAATGTTCCCAGATGGAGTTTTGCCTGCACTGCTATGTTTAAACTTAATGGATGCTTAAGAATCCAAATTCATGTAGTTGAATTCTTGCTAGACCTACTTTTAAGATTTGGTATTTTTTGTGTAATCTACTGTGGCCCTTCTGATTTTAATTTATTTGTTTGTTTCAGTTCTACCAAATTATAGTTAGAGATGAATTGATGCTGTGTATTGAAATATAGATAGATAGGGCCTTGTAAGCTTTTTCTTTCTTGTTTTTTTGTCACTATATATGTTTAATTTGCTGACACTTGTGTTAATAGAGTTTCTATATTTTCTCACTAACTAATTTGCACTCGGAACTGTCTGGTCTGGGGCCTCACAACTTAATTTTTTTCATCCATAAAACTCAAATTGAGACCTCGCGTAAAGAAACAAAGTCTCTTATCATTCAACTTGTTGGTAGAATTTTAATAGTTTTTTAAAGTTGAAAAATTAAGGTAACTTGCATTTAACATTAGAATCCTTTAGATTTATTTTTCAATACAATGAACTTAAATAATTAATGCATGCATCTTCACAATCAATTTGGTAGAATTTTAATAATTTTTAAAAGTTAAAAAATTAAGGAAATGTGCATTTAACATTAGAATCCTTTAGATTTATTACAATAAGTTTCCAATACAATGAATTTAAATAATCAATACATGCATCCTACAATAAATCTAAACGATTTTGGCCCAAAAAAATTATCTAAACCAGATTCTTGCATTTATTGTTTTTGCATGAATGAGTGAAAAAGTTGTAATTATACTTATCAAAAAATAAAAAAATAATAAATCTACTCGGACTCATATGAAGGTTATTAAAATTTTTGTAACTATTTAAGGGGTATCAAAGGAATTTTACAAGTGATATATTATGGTTGCTTCATAAATTGCTCGATGATGTATTTGAAATTAAAAAAAGTTTTTAGTCCAGACTCACGAGTCTAAATAACACTAAACCTCGCTTAGAGCATCAGTAATGAGCGTGGAGTGGATTACGAGGCGTGCAATGGAACTCAATCGCAATGAGTTATGCGATTGAGCGGGCAGTTGGCGGGCCTATGAAATCCTCTTTTTTTTTAATTTCAACTGATAAGCAGAATACATATTGGGCCGATTTCAACTTATAAGCAAAATTCATTTTTTTATTTTTATTTAAAAAATATGGTGCGATGTGATTGTAGGTCTGATAAAGTGTATAGTTGAGAGTTTAATAACAATAGGAAATAAGTGCACAAGATGAGAGTATAGTGGAATGGAGACATGACACTCCACAAACCTCAAAATGAATTCAACAATTGTGGATGCTCTTAAGGAAACTAGTCATTCCCGCTCAAATCAACCGATTATTTGATATTATTCTTACTATTTAATAAACTTATACGGATCATTTACTATTCTTACATATATACATTTTTTCTAGAGGGCCGCTAAGGGCACCCCACCATTTAATGAGGGCACCAAACTTATTTGTAAAAATTCCAGCAAAAATGGAAAAGACCATTTTGCCCCTGTATATATATATATATAATGGTTCAAACCCCACAAACCATTTTGACAAGGAGTTAGGGCACCCCACCAGCAAGCTTGAACCACAAAGCCACAGCCACATTGCGTTTGGCGAAGAGCTGATCGATTCTTGCTCGTCCGTCAGCGAGGTAACAATGTTTGACAACCATATTCGGGTTTTTTAGACCTGTTTAGTTGTGTATAACAGTGAAAATGATGAACGTAGGGTTTGGTAATTTTTTCAAATCCGAAGTTGTTTCCACTTTATAATGGAGGATTGTAATGCTTCGGTGCCAGAGGAGGTCGTCCTTGAGGTAATTTTGCAAAATTTTTGTGTTTTTTTTGCGGTTATCCGAAGTTTCTGTCTGGGTGCGCGATTGTTTCGGCCTCGCAGGACCGAGATGTATGGTAATGTCTCGGTCATAGAGGACCGAGAGGTTTCGCGTAGGTCACGGCCTGGAACGACCGAGAGTAATGGGTAACTCTCGGTCGTACGTAAACGAGACTCTGAAGAACGTTTCGGAACTGTACAACCGAGAACCTGGTTTTTTTGGGTTCTTTTGTGATTGTGCTGTACATTTTGGTTAATTATAATGTTACACTGTTTGTATTGCAGGTAATGCCGCTATCTAGTAATTTTCCAGACTACAAGGACACTTTTACACTTTCTAAGCCATTCCCCTCTCGAGAAGCGGCCACGGTATGGCTTCAAATGATTAGTGGTGAGAACAAGTTTGTGTTAGTAACGAAGCGCTCGGATGTCAGGGGCATTAAGCGCAGGGGAAGGGTGAAACTTGCCTGTGAGAGGTCTGGCACGTATAGGGGACTGGCTCAGAGAGTAGGGAAGGGGAAAGTGGCAAAATTTTTAAAGAAATCAAAGAATGATGAAAAGGCGAGGACTCACACTAGTACGAAGAAATGTTGATGCCCTTTCCAAATTAACGTCAAGGAGAATGCTGACTCCTTATGGTATGTCACTGTGATTTGTGGGAGGCACAATCACGACACCGCAGGAAGATTGGATACGGGGGAGGAGGAAGTTGATGATGCGGGGGGGAGGACTGAAAGTGAGCAGCTCAGGGAGATTAGTCCACCTTCCTCTTTTGTGGAGTGCGAGCAGGAAGTTGAGGATGCGGGTGGGAGGACACCGGGGTCTCCAATCGGAGGCACCCCGTCTCCAATCGGATTTGAGTCCTCCCACTCCACAAAAGCTTCTAGGCCAGAAGAAAGGCAAGGTTCCACAAATGCGTCGTGCCAGTTGACGCACGCAAAGTGGATCTAACATGGTTTATGGTCATTGCTTAGAACCGGATTGGTTGCCACATGTTGATGCCATTATTGATGTGGTTTCCGATGGGAATTGTGGATATAGGTGTATAGCCTCTGGGCTTGGACTTGCCGACGTAGACTGGTGGAGGATTGTGCGTAGACGGATGTACGATGAGATTATCGGGTATGAAGACCTTTGGCGGGAAGTGCTTGGCTCGAGTTTCGAGACTGTCAAGAATGCGGTGCATTGCCCAGAGAAGCAAGAGGGGGCATCTTTCAAAGAATGGTTGACACTTCCAGACATGGGATTGTTAGTATCCACCGCATTCAATGTCATTCTTGTCAACCTCTCGCATGGGAGTGCCTCCACATTCCTACCTCTACGTAGTACTCCAACGTCGTCATTGCACAACAGACTTATCATTGCAATGACAAATGAAAGGAATATCAATTGGGTTAGGGTAAGTTCTATGATTTTTTGTGAATTGGTTTGTTTCCCCCTTAATCGGGTTTGTGACAATATCTTCTATGTTCTACTGTTCACTTTGACAGTGCGGTTGCGTGTGAATGCACCATTGCCATCCTTATATCCATCGTGGGATCGGTACGTTGAGGACTGCGCCAAAGGTTGACGAGATGGATTCGTTTTTCGAGACATCACGCCCATTGCAACTGCTGATCATGCAGCCACCATACCTGTTGTAAATTTAGATACACCGTAGGTTAAATCTTGTACCTAGACGGCTAAACATTTAGAATTTTTTTCAATTCTTCCGAATGTTCTATGAGGGCACCAAATGTTTGTGCTGTGTTTTGATTGTTGTTGTGTTTTGATTGTTGTTTACTTATGGATGGACCCTTTTTAGAGTCAGTTTGAATGTTACGGAGATTTATAATTAATTAAGTTTCGGTGCAAATTGTCGTGATGGATTTTCAATCTTGTATTGTTAGTTTGCCGATTTCCCAATTTTTTTGAAACTGTAATGTTCAAATTCATCCATTTCTGATGTTTTGGTCAAGCAGGTTCGTGAAACAACCCATATTTTCGGTCACCCATGACCGACAAGTATTCCATTATATCGGTCGTGTACAACCGAGTCATATTTCAATTTCTCGATTGTACACCACCGAGATGGATTGACCATTTCAATTCGCTGACTCTCGTCCCATGACGACCGAACCTACTGAGACCCTCTCGGAAGTGGACAACCGATACGTTGTCAACTCTTGGGTCTACGTGGCCGAGCTGCGAGTTCCCAAAAATATTAGCTTCTGTCTCGGCCATGCTTGGCCGAGACAGTTGACACCGTCTCTGGCCTGTGTGGCCGAGAACCGCGATTTCCCAATTTTTTTACACTTGAACAAACCGCCACACACACATTACAACTACTCTACCAAATGTAACTTAATTCGACCATCTTCAACCGAGCCCTAATTTGGAGACGAAATCGGCTCACACACCGGACCCTACAAAATGCAGAAACCTCGAACAACGAAGGAGAAACACACGGCGAGGGACGGAGAACACGATTTCGGGGATTCCTCTCACTGGTCGGTTCAAAACAAATGGATTCTTCCACAATGAGTTCGGTAAACGAGGGTGGTGGTGGTGGTGGTGGTGATGGGGTGCCCAAGGGTTTGCAATCGGGTGGTGGGGTGCTCTGGGGTTTGCACGAGGGGGTATTTTCGGTAGTTCGTGGCTAATTTTTGGGTGCCCCATGTAAAACAGTTTGTGCCCACATTGACAGGGTGCCCTCATTAAATGGTGGGGTGCCCTTAGCGTCCCTCTTTTCCTATTATTGTCAAGGTACCGAGGTACAAACGACTGGGCATGCGACATTTACTTCCTAAAGAAATTAATTAATAATGGCTCCCTACTCAGACTCAAACTTGAGACCTTCAATTAATTAAGGATGCAATTACAAGATTTTGACAAATAATTAAAAAAGAATCATTACCAGATTCTTATATTTACTGTTGTCACCGCGTGTCAACATCACAGACCAAGAGTGCCATTGCTACTCTCCTCTGAGGAGCACGAGATCAGAGATTACAAAACTGAGTAACGCTTGACAAGCATCAGATTCGACTCCATAAGAAACGCCATTGTGTTTGTGTTGAAAGAAAGAACACAGAGAGAGAGAGAGAGAGAGAGAGAGAGAGGCCTGGCCAAGCACACAAGGTGTTTGAACAGAAGCCCAACTCACATCAAATTCATCTGTTTTTGAAGAATTCGGTGATTCAGATTTGATTCCAGCGCACCCTTTTCAAGATTCATCGAGGGTGAGTTGTTGGGCCTGTTTCAAGATCTGGGCTTGATTGATTTTGGTGGGTTTTTCGGTTTTTGATTGGATTTGTGCTTGTTTTGGTGGAAATCTTGGTTTTTGTGATGTGGGTATTGTGTGATTGGTCTCAAGTTTGAATCTTTTTAACTTTCCCAACTTCCCCTTTTGAAATTCCATGCTCTACCGTTTTGTTCTTTGTTTCTTGTTTGATTTACAAGTCCGGGTCTGTTTGTGTTTTCAGTTTTTTAGATTTCTTTTGTTTCTATGTTTGGTTTAATGTTGTGTTGAATCATTGTTTTGAATGATAAATCGATTGGTGTTGGTATTGATGTAGGTGTTTGAAGAATACAATGGAAGGAGTTGTAGTGAGAAGAGTCATTCCCTCAGATAACAGTTGCCTATTCAATGCTGTAGGGTGAGACTTTGTGATATATGTTTGTTATCCTCTTCGGTTATTGAATGATGGATTGCGAATGCAGGCCATCGCCTGCGGTAAATCGAGCGGAGTGGAAAAGTTTGATTCATGTAGCGAGTCTGGCGCTCCCAACTAATATGGGATTGAGGCTTTATTGTTGGTGTTGCTGTTTTGTTTGGGTATTTAACGATCGATCGTTATGACCATGCCTTTTGATTATTTGGTGTTGTCAGGTTCGTGATGGAACATGACAAATACAAAGCACCTGATCTTAGACAGGTCATTTCTCTGCAATTCATAAATTTGGTGTTGATTTTCGTATTTTGTTTCTATTCCTATTTGAATTTTGTATGCAATTGGTTGATAAACTATGTACTTGATTTTGTATGCATTATCATCGATTTCGGCCCCATCAATTGCTCTAAACCAAGCACAATGGAAGAGTTTGATCCATGTAGCCGACCTCGATTAATTTGCGATTGAGGCTATGTTGTTGTTGTATTATCGATTTCGGAAATAATATGTAATTGACCCCAACTAATTTGGGATTGTGGATTTGTTGTCCTTATGTCTCGCTTTCATTAATTGTGATAATGATGGCATGATGCTGCTTGGGGCTGTACCTTCATATCTTTTTTATTTGAAAAAATGGAAGGATAGACAAACAATGCTTCATTAAATTGTTCAATCTTACAAGTTGCCATCTCTAGCTCTCTTTTGTACTCAAGGTTTCCATTGTTCCAATTTCCAAATAACTTGTGATAACATTTCATAGAAAAAGATCGATAATTACCCGTACTTAGTGAAACATCTTACAAGTTGCCATCTCTAGCTCTCTTTTGTACTCAAGGTTTCCATTGTTCCAATTTCCAAATAACTTGTGATAACATTTCATAGAAAAAGATCGATAATTACCCGTACTTAGTGGAACTATTATGAAGACACATTGGAGGGGTTTGTTAAATAGTCTATGTATTTAGCTGCTAACATGGTACTAAAAGTCCTCAAACTTTCCCAAATTGTTTATTTTTTTGTAAACACCGAATTAATATATACATGCAAACAAAATTCTATGAATATCCGAATTGAGGGAAAAGAGATATGATTTCGTAAACTTTAATGCTAACTTGGAAGAAAAACATATACAACTAATGTCGTTTTCAAAGAAATTCTCCTACTTATGAGAACTTAGAAGTTAGAAGAACATTAGATGATGCAAAACCAGGAAATAATGTCAAGTGCAATTCATGTATTCTAGTTTATTGGCAAAAAGGAAAAAATATTTAAGAGGATCAAAACTATTTGAACTTAACAAATTTTATACCAAGTATGAATAGAGGAAAGACAAGAAATATTGTAATATAAACAACGTGTTTCTTTAAAGTGCATTGACAAACTTGGCGCATTGCTAGCACTTAGATGAAATTATTTTTAACTACTCCTTATTGTTGAGATTTTACAAAATTTTCCTATATCGAATCAGACTTTCTCGAATTACTTCCAAGTTTCAAGTAACCAAAGTCGATAGGCGAAGTCAAAGTTTTTTACCCTTGGGTGCTAAGATTTGGTTCTGCATCGTTAATGTGGTATGATTTGATTATATGTAGGCTACAGATTCAATTGCATGAAATATAAAGATTTCTCCACAATGGCGAGTTGGTTGTTTAGGTCTATTTTTTATGGAGTTACTCTTATAACAAAATATATCGAATTACTATGAAGCAAGGTGGCAACCAAACCACGCTCTCATTGTTCATCAACAATTTATGTGTACTACCATCCAATTAGTTTTCTTCGAGTCTTTATTGACTTGGCTCCACGTACACCATATCATTAAGAAGTTTGGCGTTTGACTTTTATGCAATCTCTAGATGGAAAATGAAAATTGGAAAATAAATGTTATTGGATGGAGATCAATTCATTTCTGTAAACAGTTATTGAGTTTTCTCCTAGCTGTTATTTGTACAATGGGCCTTTTGAATAGATATCTCAATTATCTCACGTAAACAAGGATATGTGGTTGTCATGGTGAGACTTGAGTTTGATGTGTTAATTAAGCTGGCTTTTTGTACTCGAAGCTACATAATTGTGTGTTTTGCTTGGTGACTGATTTCACATATTTTATTTTATATTATGAGGCATATTATACGTACAAGCACGGAAACTCTCAACTAGACAGCTATGGAAATAGGTACAATCGATTAGAATCAATTAATGGAAGATATTATAGGGAACGTAAATATTTAGGCTAATAATTATCCTTCTATTGGTTTACTGTTGACATTAACCATATGGTGGCGTGTGTTCGCTATTGGTGAGACATGGTATTATACGAGGAGATTAATTTGTAAATAAAGTGAACCTTATTGCATTTGCGTTGGGTCTCGAGTTGTTTGCATTATTATTAATTGCGCAATCACAATGTTGTACTTATAGAAGCATTGAAGTTGGCAAAGATTGAAAAGTAGTTAACAAACACATTGTATACGTTGTACATTAGATAAACAAAATCATGAATAAAGATTAGATTAATGTTGGACTTCCTAGTACAACATTGTTGCAATTCTTAAAATTTCAAATCGTTTTTTCTTTCTAGTTGTGGACATTGGTTGGTTGATTGTTGCTCGATTAAAGAATCATAAGATCGTTATGCATGAGATGAATCATGAATGTACATCATGTGCTTATCTAGTTTATAATCATGAACCTGGGTAGTAGGTATCTATCTTTTTCCCTTTTTTTTTTTTTTAAAATTCCATATCAACAAGTATTCATAAGATATTGCTAGTGTTTTTGAAGGGGATTGTTCGTCTTGTGTATCGTCTTTCATTTGTCTATTTGTAGTAGGGACAAACCTTCCCTTTTTATGATTCAAGTGTTTTTCCTTAAAAAAACTAGGTTGGATAGTCTAAAGTCATGTTTTAAAAAATATTCAATAATGGCGCCTTATATTGGCATTAAAACATATCAAGCGTGTGTGCTTGTAATCGTAAATATAGGTACATATGCTTTTTTTAGAAGACTTTTTTAAGAATATGTAAAACAACAACATATAGCCTCAATCCCAAAAGTAGAAAGCACGCCATGCTCTTAACACAAATTTCGCAAATGTTTATGATTCTTATAAGAATAAGGTAAAATGTTAGACTTCTATTGTGAATGTAAGGCAATTATTTGTTATGATACACTATAAGATTCATAGGCATTGCGCAATTTGTGTCAAGAGTGTGGAGTGCTTATCCTTAATTGAATCGTGAATCATTGGATTCATTTCCAGATCAAGATTCAAGGAAGCTCTGACATAACTAAGGATTAAAAATTCGACTTCGCCTATGACTTCTTTCCCTTAAAACTTGGAAGTAATTCAAGGAAATCTAATTCAATGTACAGGATTTGTTCAAAGTATTGACGCTAAAGAGATGTAGAAATATGTCCATCTAAGTGCTAGCAAGACTCTAGTTTTGTCAAGTCACATTAGAAAAGCATTTTTTTATAATATTTCCTCTCTTTCCTCTTTCGATGCTTGATGCAAGGTTTTTTAAGTTTAATTTTAATAGTTTGATCCTTTTAGATGCTAGTTCTTTCTTTTTTTGGCAATGAGTTAGAATTGATTTATAATACTTGATGTTATTTCCAAGTTCTGTATTATTTAATGTACTTTTAAGTAAGAATATCTTTTGAAAAAATAGCCCCAATTGTAACATCTTTTTCTTGCAAGTAAGCATTAAAATTTGCAAATTATGTATTGTTTCCCTTTAATTCGTTAATAAAATTCGTCAAGTTTCGCTTGCATGTATTTTTTAACTTGTGTTTGGAAAAAAAACTAAATAAGTCAGGGAAGTTCAAGGAACTTCAGTACCATGGGTGTAACTGGAGTTGACATAGTACAACTATTACTACTATCAATACAAGTTTTTAATAGGAGTTTTAAGGATGTAAGAAAAGTTGTTGAGATGAGTGGTCAAAGAGAAGAAGAAGCATTAAATGAGTAAATGCTTGTATTTTGGAATTATGAACATCATTCCAATTGGAATGAAAATAATAAACTAAATCACCAGTTAGATGGATGCTTTTGTGCATGTATGGGATCGTAAGCATCAAATTGGATTATGCGACAGATTCAAATTGAGGTGGCAAAGTTGCAATGGGTATTAAGCAATAGTCAGTCTTCATGACTACATATTGGGATTATTGGAAGTTACACTAAGCGGAAAATAATCGATTACGCCTGGTGCTCTATTTAATTCAATATTCAAAAGTCTTACATGGCATGGTTTTTGTCATTAGACTCATTATATCACATTCTTTGTCATCCTTTTTTGGTAACATATTTTCAAAATCTGGTACATAAGATTCATAAAGTTTCTTCTTTGTTGTGTGGTTTATGAATTATTACTCATGAGGGGTGATTAATAGGTTTATCGCATTTGCTGTTGATTGGACTTTCCAACCCAAGAACAAATTGTCTTACCATATTTTGTTGGTTTGTACACGGTTATTACTTAATTTGGGACTGAGGCTATGTTGTTGTTGTTGTACACAGTTATTACTTGTATTGCGAACCGAAAAAAAGTTATAGCATATATTTTCCTAAATTCCTAACTGAGCATCAATAATACTTCATTATATTCTACAGGTGATTGCGGCAACAGTGGCCAGTGACCCCGAAAAGTATTCTGAAGCATTTCTTGGAAAGCCTAATGGAGAATATTGTGCATGGATTATGGACCCAGAAAAGTGGGGAGGTATTATTACTGCTCTTTCTTTCTGTGCTAACTATGAGCGAGCCTCGGATTTTGTGATTTAATAATTTTTATTGATATCCAGGTCCTTGATGATAGTGAATATAATATTATGGGTTGTGTGGTCTTTTCTGATGTTGGAGTTTTGATTAGAATTGATAACTTTTCAAATAACATTTGATCGAAAATATCGGATGCCTAAAAGAACTGATCTTAAAGAAATGCAATTCGTATTTATCTGTTAGTCGATTTTGGGTTTCTGATGTCATTGTTCTGTGTGTTTTACTCAAGTAAGATTATGCGGAATCCTCAAATTGGTAATAGTACAACATTGGTTGTTTATGGTATTTCATTGTCAACTAATTGTTTAGAAAGAGTAAGCCTTATATGGCTAAAAATGTAAAATTTTATTACCTCTAGAACGCTATTGTTTAATAGTAATTGGTGATCTAACGAGATATCAGAGCTTTAGTTCGTGCTAGGTCTTGGGTTCAAGCCTCTGCATTGGCATTCGATTTGAAATGTCACATTGCGATTCACATTTTCTTCTTTTTCTCACTTCTAGTTTGCACCTTGTTTTCTCCACATGTGAAACGAAGTTCCATGTATGGAAGTGTTGGAATAGCTTGACATTCATTGTTGGGCCTCTCCCTGATAGTTCGATTTCCAACATCTCTAGATATGTTGTAGCAGTTGTCTTTGAAATGAATTCCAAACCAAGATGGTGACAGTGTGAACTGAAATACAGTTTGAGATTCTCCGATAAATAGAAGTTCTAAACTTCATATAAGAATACAGAAAGTGTTATATATTTAACTTGTGTAGTTTACTAGGTGTAACTGCAATGCGGCTGTCCGCCTTTTCTTATCTAATTGACTTTAAAAACTTCTTTTGTAGTTTGGTTGTGATGTTAAAATTACGCTCTTTGCAGCAGTAGTGGTGGATTAGTACTGCACCAGGATTCTTCTGACTGCCTTTCCTTTTCCAATGCTTTTAGGTGCCATTGAGCTTTCTATACTGGCAGACTTCTATGGCCGTGAAATTGCAGCTTATGACATCCAGACTACCCGATGTGATTTGTATGGCCAGGTAAATGTCGGCAATCTCTTTTATGTGTGACCTCTTGACAGTCACTTCTATCATTTCTAATCTTTTCCATCACATGTTGAAAATCCTTCCAGGAAAGCAAGTACCCTGAAAGAGTTTTACTGATCTACGATGGACTGCACTACGATGCCTTAGCTGTATGGTGCTTATAATTTTTTCCCTAACTATTTCTTCAGTTCAATTTTTGCATTGACGTTGTGACTTGTGACACAAGCGAGGGAAGTTTCAATCACTCGTCATATTGACCTTCCTGGTCTTTAGGATCGATGGAAAAAAATTCTGACCGTCTTTTTCAATAGTAGTTTATAAAATGGTCCTAGAGTTTCCTCATATAGGCTTTTACTCTAATTGAGTAATTGGGGTTTAAGCTAGCCAATTGGTGGGACTGCAGCTTGTTGTCGTAGTATTTTCGAATCGGAGCAATATGTTATTTTTGCTTAATGCTTATTCATATATGCATAGTTTAGTATTGTTGCTAATGCGTTATACTCGTGATAATATACATGAATTTATGTGTGCAGATGTCTCCTGCAGATGGAGCCCCCGAGGAGTTTGATCAAACCATATTCGCCGTCCGTAAAGATAGGACCATTGGACCTATTGAAGAGCTTGCTATGAACCTTGTTAGGGAAGCAAATAGGTAAATCTATAATTGTTATAATTGTTTGGAGTGCATTGCTGATCTATTCGCGTTCAAATTTCTTTGATATCCTGTTATTTGATATGTTAATGATTACTTTTGATGCATACATTTGATACACACTTTTCTTCCCTATTGTCCTTCGAACATTAATCCGAATGTAGTAATGGAGACCGTCTACATTGCGCAAAATATTCACGATCTATTTGCATTTGCGCTTGCAATAGTACCTTATATATTGCACTTTTCTTCTACCCTTAATCATCCGTAGCTTCCCATACGTTAAGATGTTAGAGACGCCATAGTCTCTTGTTTTCGATGTCAATGAATCTTTCTTTCTCATATTAATATATCCCTTCTTCATGGAAACGTCGGAGCCATGTAGCTGATCCAAATTAATTCGGAAATGAGGTTTCGTTATCGTCGTAGTAATATCTTTTCATCATGATCATTCCCAAATTAAATTATCTTGTACTAAGATTGTGTTCCTCAATTTGGTGTCAGGAAGAGAAGCTTCACAGATACAGCCAACTTCTCATTGAGATGTGGGGTATGCCAAATTGGCGTCATCGGCGAGAAGGTACGTATACATATATCTCTCTATCCACATACCTATCTTTCTACATCGATGTCGATACCGATATAGCCACACGAAAATATTCGCTTCATCTAATCCAAAACACAACTGAGAACATGCAGGAGGCAGTGGAGCATGCACAGGCAACTGGGCATGTCAACTTTCAAGAGTACAGATAAGAATCAATGATAAGGAAACAAAGCAATGATAGAAAGAGTGACAAAATCCCCCATTACTGAGCACCTTCACATCTCCATTACCATGTTTGAAGTGTGCATGATTGAGTTTTGGGTGGGGGGGAGCCCAGTTTGATACATGAATTGTTGTTACAGAATGTTGTTTGTATGGTGTGATTTTATTGGTTTGTCAACAAACAATAACACTAGTTTTATTTGCTTGGGCATTACTGTGTTGGCTAGAGTGAGATCTGAATCAATACATAGTGAGAGACCTCTCCTTATGTATGAGTTCTTCAATACATTGGTCTAGATTAGTCAAAGCGATTGCAATGGATGCTTAGGGCGTAGATATGTGGTAAAACTCATAAATATAGAATAAGAAATACGAAGATTAAATGAGAAGTTGTAGAATTAATTGATGCAGAAAATTATACGAGTGGTACAGCGAATGCATGTGTACCTAAACTGTAAAGATTAAATAAGAAATACGTTGCAAAAATTAGAAAGAAGCGGTATTGGAGTGGTTGCAGTAGTCTGAACACATCCAATGATTACTTGCAAATGCATCAATTAGAGAACTTGGCACGATAAAAAAAATGAGAAAAATCAGGGATAAACTTAAGTTAATTAGGAATATATTGATTGAAAACATTTTAAAAAGACACGAAAGCATACTATCAAATGCATTAAAATGAGCTGATTAGAAGAGTTCGATCTATAAAATTAACTCCAACTAAGTTGGAATTGAATCTTGGTTGTTGTACGAGTCAAAGCGATCGCCTCTCCTAAACTTGATACTTTGTAAATTTATTTATTTTTCTAAGTTAATCTTTATTTATTATTAGTGAATAGCTGAAATAGTAATTTTCATTATGAGTCCTACGTGGCATTGATGGTGGACAAGTCAGCCTTACGAGCACACGTGGACAAGATCCGACAGCGCAGCCTTGTCACAACAAAACGACAAAAACTCAGACAGCATCAACGGTCTCAAGTGAAGCGCCGCCCCATCAGTGGGCCCCCACTCCACGTCACCACAAAACGACAACAAAGTTGATTTGTCAATGCATGAATCTTAGCTGAGCTGTCACCGTGCGGGCCCCACTGGATATTCATTCAAGTAAAATACCGTATCTGTCCCTCTAAAAATAAACGAACAAACAAATAGAAAAACAAAAACGAAAATAAGAACAAATGACTGTGCGGAGGTTGCGTGCGCAGTGAACCCTCCCGGCGCAATCTATCACGTTCCCTAAAAAGCAAGTCTCTTGGCCTGTTCTCTCCTGCATGGGGCCTTCAATTATTGTCTCTAACTCTCAGTAAGTTCAGTCCATTCTCTCACCATCTCATCACTATTTCCATCTCCTCTTATGTGATTGAATGTTTGTTCAAATTATACTATCTTAATTAGTTTCTAATCTACACATCCCAATAGATTCATCGAATCGAGTCGCATTTGTACGATACCGAATAATTCAGAACCGAGACTTCGTTGTTGTTGTTGTTGTTGTTGGTGCATGTAGGTATCCTTGTGTGTGAAAAATCGATCGTACGGCTAAGGAACAGCACGACGTAAGTGATATCAAACGAGTTTCTTTTCATAGGGAAGACATGTAGTACGGCTAAGGAACAGCACGACGTAAGTGATTAAGAATATTATATAGACACTCTTGATAGGTGGTCATGAAGTCATCTTTTTATCTTGAAAAACCTTATAGGATAGTGATTAAAATATAATTAGGATTACCAAAAAAAGTTAAAATGAGCTGATGTAACATCAATCACTAAAATTTCTACAACCACCATCGAAAGTGACCATTAATTAATTTAAGTACATGCAACTCACCACTCCAATAGAGAAAAATAAGATAGAGAGAGAGAGAGAGAGAGAGTGCATTATTATGAGACATTGAGATTCCATGCATGGGCTCAGCGGTTACATGAGTTGATGGTCGTTCAGTCCGAGTCTACTCAGCCGAGTCACGGCCCAATTAATTAATCAATTATAACCACATTAACAATTCTTCAATCCTACTATTAATCGTCTAACTAATAATGAAACTAATTTTCATTAATCAATTTTTCTACCCATCGAACCCGGTCTGACTCCACACCGCGTCCCGAACCCGGCTCATGTCGCGGCCTTTTAGAGTCCGGCCAACACCCTCTAAAACCGAAGTTGCCGCGGCCTTGTGCCGCCGCGCGTACTCACGTGCCAAGTACACGTGCGGCGGCACAAGCTCATTAGTATCCTCCTCATCTTGATCTTCCTCGGTCCACCCGTGACTCGATCCATTTGACTCAGCCCGGCTCATCATAGGCCAATTATCGGGCACATTCACAGGTGCCGAAGCCGCCACGTGTCTTCCACGTGGCGTCTCCACCTCATCATCATGATGACATTGTTGTATAATCATTGCTGATTGGTTGCCCCCTCCGCCACCATCCTTGAACGCCAATGACAAGCCGCCCACGTGTCCCCGATCCTCGCCGTTAAGCCATCTCCGAGATCGGATCGAACGGTCCACGTACTCAGTCGTCGATTGATCGGACCGGCTCGTGCCGTCCTCGACCGTCGACCAAATAACATCCTCCTCCCTTAAGTCCGCGTCCGCCGAACCCGGTCCGACCGGACCGAGGTGATCGTCATTCCCGTTGTTATAATTGAACCGAATTGAACCGGATCTCCGGCTCCTCCCCATAATATATGGAATATATAATTGATGATTCAACTAACTTAATTAACCAAATCACATATAAAAGTGAAGTGGTTAAGTGTGGGCGATGAGGATCGAAAATGTGGTTATATAGCAATCAAAAGTTTCATTTGAGTTTCATTTCGTCTGCATTTCGGCTGAATTTCCAATCAAGCTGGAGAGGGCAAACGTCAAACGCAACCGTTAAAAGTGAAAAGTGAAAAGTGAATTTTATTTTTGTGACGAAAATAAAATTAATTCACTAATGCCAAAGAAGAAAAATTACGTGACACTTACATGTGTTGTGTGTGTGTGTACGTGTACTCTACATACACACATCAGAATGCGATGTGCCAGTGCGTTTTGATGTATTGCATACTAGAGTCAATGTGGAAGAAACTTCATTTAGTAGATAGTTGTAGGGCTATAAATGGAGACCGCTACTCAGGTGTTGAATTACTCGAACCAACGTTATTACTACATTAGTGAAGTTTTGTCTTTGTTGGGGCTACACAATTAAAATAAAAAACAAAAAATATGAAAAATATTTGGATGACTAAAGATGAGACACTTGGAAAGGAAACTCGGGGATGCACCCATCCATTTATGCATTGATTTGTGTGCGCATAAATCTCGATGCACGAATGGATGGACGTCATCACCGGATGCCCAATACCGGCCATCACTATATATAGTTTAAAGACGTGCTACGCACGATTCCCCCGCGAGCGAAGCGAGCGAGAATTAATTTCTAAGAATTTATTAACAAAATTTAAAATTGTAATTAAAATTTAAAATTAGAAATACAAGTACCTTTTTTAGCTTATCAATATTCTATACTGTGATTGAGATCAAAAAAGTGTATTGGATTGATTAGAATGAGTTCATAATTGATTTGGAGATTAAAAAAAAAAAAAAAAACGTGTAGTGGATTGATAAGGAGTTAGAGTTTGATTTGGATACAAAAAGAAAATGTTGATTTAGAGATAAAAAAAATATGAGCAAATATGTAAATTTCATTACCACTCAAAAATTTGTAATTCGTGCTTTTATATATATACACACGTACGTCTATCACTCTTTGTCGTGTATGTCACACTCTTCATCACACTCTTTTTTTTTTTTTTTTTTTTTAAGGTCATCGTCACTACTGTTTAATTTGCTAAGACGTCACTATTGTTATACTATATCGATCTGAGCATGTTTTTAACGATTTTTTGAGTAATTGGTAAGACTGGGCCCACAAATCGTAAGGCTGGGCTTGCCTAATTGAGGCCCACAATTGTTGATATTTGGAAAATTGGAACGGGGAGGTGATGTAACATTGGGATGCTAATAGGTAAGGGAATACTCACAAGTGATAGTGATTTATCAAAACGGATACATGTATAGAGATTTTAAATGGAGATAGAGATGGGGATGGGTACAAAATCACATACCCACACGGGTATGGGTACGATTATAGGTGATAAAATATACCCATGAGGATCCCCACAAGTAATCCTCACGGAGATACCCATCTACCCATGAGGATTCCTACATATCAATTTATATAACATATGATATTTGTTTTATATATATATACATAATAAATGATATTTATATATAAATATTACATAATGTTACATAGTCTCCACTACGAAACATTAACCTCTTAATGAAATTTATAATTTTGATTTATTTTGCTAATTAATAAATATACGTTTTGTTTTGAGTTGTTTGCAACTATATTCATATTTTAGAATTTTAGGATCAAAAGTACCAAAAAAAGTTGATGACTTGTGGTTTAAAGAGATACTTACTTTAAGGAATATTTTGAATTTGAGCTTTTAGTTTTGCATATGCCAATAATTTTATAAAACTTAATTATAAATGTTAAAACTCAGTAGTTAGATTTTTTTATTTTTTATTTTTGCATGATATGTTGATTTTTTTTTTTTTTTTTTTTTTTTTTTTACACTTAATCGAGCACAATGGAAAAGTTTGATCCATGTAGCCGACCCCAGTTAATTTGAGACTGAGGCTATGTTGTTGTTGTTGTATGTTGACTTTTTTTGTTAAAATTTCATCAATTATATTGTTATGTATGTATATTTGATACCTTATTTATTACAATTTTGTTTTTGAAAATCTCCGCTGGGATCCCCAATGGGGAATGAATCGGGAAAAAAAAATTCAATGAAAATCCCCATGAGAATCTCTAATGAGGAATGAAATGGGTAAAACATTTTACTCATACCCACGGGTATTTGATTGGTATGGGGATGGGTATGAAAATTCATCCTCAGATGGGTACGAATACGGGTGATAAATTTTTTAGTGAGTATGGGTATAGGAATGAGGTCCCATCCCTACCCTACCCATTTGCATCCCTAATTAATTAACCATTATTAGAAATTCAATTTTTAATTTTGATTACTACAAAAAGATATTGGATTAGAGACGGAGAAACCCGTCGCTATACCGTGTTAGCTATAGGATTAGCGATGGGAAACCCCGTCGTTAAATATCTCGTCACTAATTTTTTTAGCGACGGCGTGTCAGGTTTGGCAACAGACACCCATCGCCACATCCCGTCGCTAATTTGCCATGTGGTTGTGGTCGAATATCTTTGGACCATGCCAAGTGGACATTTAGCGACGAGGTATGTCGTTTATTTTCCATGTGACGGCCCCAACTACAAATAAGGGCACCGCTGATAGATACATAACAACGTTTAGTACGAGGTATGGACATTATCAGTTCAAAGTCATGTCGTTTGGTTTGACTAATGCTTCTGCTATGTTTATGGATTTGATACATCAAGTAATGAGACCATATCTTGACCGTTTTGTGATTGTATTTATTGATGATATATTGATGTACTCAAAAACTCGAGAAGATCACGAATAGCACCTCAAGGAGACGTTGCAGACTTTGAGGGAGCACATACTATATGTCAAATTCAGTAAGTGTGAATTTTGGTTGTCTGAGGTCAAATTTTTGGGTCATGTAGTTAGAGCAGCAAGTATTGTTGTATCCAACAAAGATTTAGGCGATTTTGGATTGGTCAGCGCCGACATCAGTGACTGAGATTAGAAGTTCTCTAGGGTTAGCAGGCTATTACCGAATGTTCGTGAAGAATTTTTCGAAGATCGCTTCACCAATGACCAAGTCGAGCCAAAAATCAGAGGTCTGAAGAATGCGATGAGGCATTTGCTCGACTGAAGAAAAATTAATATTTAAAAATATTTAATATTTATAAAATGCTAAGACTATTATATATAATATAGTAAAATATTTTAAAATTTAAAAGAAAGTCAACTCAATCGTCGAGATCGTCGTCGGTCTCTGAGTCATCAGTTGGAACATCTCTCGGAGGCGCTGGCGCGAATGAAATCCCAAGTGTGCCCATTACAGCCTGCTTCATGCAACGCAACTGGCCTTGAACCTCTCGCAACTGATCTTGGGTTAGAGCGTGATCCTGCATAACCCGAAGTATTTGTGTCTGCATCGTCTAGAAGTCCCTCCGCAAAAGCTCAACGGGCTCATTAGGAGAAAAAATAGGTCGAGAAGATCCAGCTCCATTTCCACCTCCAGCTCCTCCTCCAGCTCATCCAGCTGTAGCATGTCTGCGTTGCGATCCCGACGGTGTCCACCCTAGTCCATATGTTCGTCCTTTGTCGTCGCGCTCAACGACGGACAAATATAGCTCGGTCTCATCTATCGAGGTGTCAGGCTGCGACTGTGTCAGCTCAATCCGCCTACGCCGTCTAAAATAAGAATTTAAAACATTTGGAAGTCATTAATACATATCATTAATTAACTAAACAAAATTTTAAAACAAAACTATTTACTTACAACTATCTTCTCTACTCTCGAATCGAGGAAAGTTACGTCGTTGTGATCTTTCGTATGGAAATATATGCATAACTCCAAAGTAGTCAGAGGTCGACCCAACTTCTCCGCCTGCAAAACATATATTTAAAGAGGATTAAGTTTCGGACTAAATCCATGTATATTATATATATAAACTTAATATAACATAACTTATCATCTTCTCTGCGTGCTAATAAATGGATATTGAGCCACCATTATGCACTGCGATCCCTGTACCAGTCCCCTTGTCCCAGTTCTCGATTTTTACTTGCTCGCTCTGACTTCTTCCTAAAATCAGGAGTAAACCACATCTTCTTATAGTGGTCGAATATCTCAGCAGATACATTTACAGACTTTTTTTTTTTATCTTTGGAGCACATCTTGCAATAAACAACACAAATAATAATAAAAAATTATTATATTCAAATCACAAGCATATATTTTATTTGTCATAAAAATAAATAAATAATAAATATCAACATACAAAATTTATTTGAACCTACACTTTTGTCAATTTAACAAATTTTATTCACCTACAAATACATGAAATACAAATTTAATTTCCAAAAATTATATTTCAACATAAAATACAAAATTACAACTTTTTTTTATCAAACTATTACATTTTTTTTTATTTAACATGCATATGTTTACAAAATTTATTCTAAATTTTCATTATAACATAAAATACAAAAAACCCAATTTTTCGTATAAAAATACAAATTTTCACAAAAAGATATTAGAAACCAACTTAAATAACAAAAAACATAAATAAATAAAATAAATAAAGACTTATACCTAAATCCCAAATCAAGAACGAGATAAGAGTGTACAATGGTTGTGACGAGCGGCGAGGCGGCCGGCTGAGGCGGGAGGTGGAGGCGGGGCGGGCCGAGTCGGGCGAGGCGCCAATGGGTTCGGGGGTTTTTAGGGTAAGAGTGAGAAGGAGAAGCACGGAGAGGGAGAGGGAGATGAACCAACAATGAGGGAGGGTCGAGTCGAGTGAGGGAGACGATCAAAGTGAAGAGTGAGGGAGATGAATGACCAGAGAGGGAGAGAAATCAATTTTATATATGGAAATCGACGAATAGCGACTGAGCGTTCCCGTCGTTATTCTCCCACCTGGCCCTCTTAAGCGCGACCATGTGGCGTCACTCTCGCCACGTGGCCGAGCAGAACTGGGCTTAGGCGGGAGTTTTCCCGCCCAAAAATATCGACTGGGGGTCGTCGCTAACTCCGTCGCTATTTTGGTCAAATAGTCAGCGAATGCCACCCGTCGCTATTCCAGACCATTTTTTGTAGTGAATATTTTCTCATTGTATTTCTTTAAAAAGGTTTATTCACGGGCGTTGGTCGAATGACAAATTCATTCTCTACACTATAACAATTTCGGTATTTAATAGTGATTTTTAAACTCCTATTAAAAGGGGGTGTTATTAAATAACACCTAATTGATATGAGTTTTAAAAAACCTCTATGTAATACATGTATTAAAAATTAAAACATAACACATTTTACATGGTTTAAAAACCTCTATTAAAGATGTGTTGAGTTTGAAACCTGAGTTTGAAACCTAGTACCACTTCTTTCTCCCTTCGATTTCTTTCTTGGGTTTCCGAGTGAGGGACAATTAAATACCTCCGAAAAATTAATGGAGTCCATCAGTCCGGTGTCAGCGGCGGTATCTCAGATATCCTCGGCTATCATAAAAAGATTATTGATGAAAACTTGAATCCAATGCAGTGATGTAATTAATTCTACAAATTTTTAGATCCTATATATCTTTCAAAGAGATTCCATTACTTTGTTTTTCTTCATCGAATCTTAAGATTTAAAGTGAGATTTCATTTGACCATCGAAGAACTATTTTGAAATAAATCATATTGCATTCTTTAAGATCTGAGTCCCCAACCTTTAACTCAACCACTCGATAAATACTAAATCAGTAAGCTATTCACTCAATTGGTGACTATTAAGAACTTATAAAACTTTCACGTCAATTACTAATTATTTTTATATTAATCATACATAGGTGTTTAAACTTTTTTTTTTTTTTTTTTTTCGAGTTCCTTCCTACCTACCTAACCTCGACTAATTTCACAAGAGGTGATATAAATCTCAAAGCAAATTAATACTAAACTCGAAAGTAAAAGTCACACGGGGGTGGCCGGGCAGGCTATATATGTAACAAGTGGGTACGATGTATGGCAGTACGCGCGTATGTAATTTTAAAAGAAATGTGAAGTGACATATGGTAGAGTACGTATATATATTTAATGTTGTGCACGATGCATGTGATTTAACGTGTACAACTAGTTAGATTGATTGTGCGCGAAGTGTGCGTAATTTTATTTTTTTTTATTAAAGGAGACGATGCTCCGATATTTTATTGATATGAACAAAAAATTATAACTCAAAAAATATAGGTATGCGTAGACTCAGATCCTGTAATAGTAACTTTGTAATTCGAGTTGCACGTACGCATGTTGAATCCTAGCACTAGCAAAGTCATTCAGCTAAATAGTAAAATTTTACGTGACAATTTGCCATTCAATTATATAGTAAAATGTTACGTGAAGATTTGCCATTTATTGTGTAGGTTCAGCTCTGCCGAGGTGGACAAAGCATTAGTTGTTAAAAGATAAAGTTAGTTTGGAGAGGTCCTGAATTTAATTAATTGACTCCCGCCGAAGTTAATATATATATATATGAAACAGGTTGTTTTAAAAGAAGATTTTAAACGAATAACAAGTTTGGATTGAATTAAACATCGTTACAAAATGAAATCTCGACAATTGAATTTGTGTTTTTGTTCAAACAATTCGTAAGAATAGATCTAATTGGCTCGTAAAATAATACTCTTGATCTCAGTTTCCAAGGGTTGCAAAAATGGACAAAAAATATCTACATTTATATAGAAAAATTAGGGTGTGTCACGATATTAATTAATGAGAATTGATCGAGATCGAGACATACAAATAGAATATATAAATTTGTGATTCAAACAATTTCTCTTAAAAAAAAGTTTAGGCCTCCCAAAATTAACATTGGTTGGACAAAATTTGGAAAAACAACAAAAAAATTTTGAAACATAAATATCTTTTTGTTAGAACAAAAAGGACCACAATTGATTAACAAGAGACATAAAGGGGGAAGAAATACAAGTGTTGTTCTCAACTATCAGTGCGGTTATAGTAAATATATACAAATAACTAAATAAGTACTACAATCAAAACAAAAACGCACAAAATAATGCAGTGTTCACTAGTGACCGTGTTATGCACCTCGAGATACGCTTGATTTGTGGCTTGAGGTGAATCCAATATTTATAGTGAACCTTTTGTCGGGGTTGAAAGGGAGATGGTTTATTACAAGGAAATACTATAATGACAATACTAAGTCACAACACATTGCACAACAATCAATGCGCGTATAAGCCCCACATCAAAATGGGGTATTGTTGGACGTGTTTTTTATGAGATTTTGATGTGGGGCCTATACGACACACCAACTGTTGTGAAATGTGTTGCGACTTAGTGTCATCGTTCTAGCATTTCCTTTTAGTAATCAAAAAAGATAATTGCTAGATTGACCCGAGACACCCGATCAAAAGCATCCGATGACGTGATATGTGCTTGAAATAAATGAAATGAATTGGTTTGGGGTGGGATTCGAGTGTACCACATCACCGAATGCTTTGATTAAGTGTCTCTGTCGAGTCAATCTATAATTGTTCATCAAAAAATGCTACAATGACACTCCAAAGTCACATCGTGTGAATTGTATGTAGGCTCACGTATTTAGAAGTTGTTTGTGAGCTGCTCAATCAAAATATATACCTCACGTGTTAAACATGGAGAACCATGCATGCATGCACGACACGTTGCCTGTGTAAATTTAACAATGACTTTGAAGGCATCATCATAGCATCTTGAGCAGTAAATATGTCCCCACCGTACGTCATATCATCACAAAGGACCTTACAAATGTAGGGCACACCCCCACATCCCACGCGTGTGGACATTGGGCCCACCTTATTGAAGTCTAGTAATAATATTATTGTTGTCTCTCTCTCCACCTATATATGGTTGTAGAGCTTTCGTGGGCCATCTGATTCTATTGGACGGTCTGATTGGGTGGGCCCATCACCTGCAACTTCTCTGTTGCTGATGACCTCAGCTTATCTGATATTGGATAAAACATCTTTTCTCAAACGTGACATATGAGTGTACTCATTTTCAGACATAAAAATATAATAACAATTAAATTAGTTAGTTAGGTTGGAAATTAAGTGCTAATGTTAGTCAGACATAAGCATGTCCTGTTGTGCATGAAAAGCTTAGATTTCAAGACCTAAATTTTAATTTTAACTTTGTTTAATCTGGTATCTATTTTAGAATGATACTGAAAATTAAGTGTTAGTGTCAGTCATTAAGAGAATACAAAGATGTCAATGTGACTTTTTAGAACTTTTATAGCATGTTCGCTTCATAGTCTTAGAGTGAATTAACCCCTTGGACTAGCTAAGTCGGTGTTCGCTTCACAGATTAACTAGGCAACGGAATTAACTAATATATACTTAGTAGAGGTGACTAAAGTAAACCATGCACCAATTTTGGTGGGACTAACTAGTCTCAATGCTTGGTCATTACAGATTACAAAATTACCCCTCATCTTTACACACTCTTCTCTCCAACTCAATCGAATTCCCGTCGAATTATCTTCGAATGAAGATTGCGATGAAGACCGAGGACGATGATGAAGACGATGACGAAGATGTGGTGTGACGGCCCCAACTACAAATAAGGGCACCGCCCGGCCTAATTCCTTGGTCATTGTGTCCTAATTAACGAATTAAACGTGCATTAATTATTGGGCCGTGACATGTGGACTCGGCCAAGGAGCGAAGACAACGACGACGATCGATGATGATGATGAAGATGAAGATGAAGATGCAGATTCAGCCGAGGACGATTTCGAGGACGAAGATGCGGGAATGAAGATCGATGACAATGACAAAGATGCGGGAATGAAAATTGCGAGATCGCGGACTCAGCCGAGTAGCGGAAGTGATGAAGACCGAAATCAACTTTGATGATTTTATTGGAGATGTAAGAGAAATAAATGGGTACTTTAGTAAATGTACATATTAGAATCACATTTATTCTCAAGCTTAAACTTCCCAATCAAATAAATCCCATAAAAAGTATTAATACATAAACTTATATGTTAATCCCATTATAAACTAATCTTATAGTATTGGTTCTTGCTAATATTTGAAGTGAACTGGCCATTAAAATTAACACTCGATTATTGATGAATAGTATTCATTCAATATAGATCGATTTGAGTGCACATAAAATCTTAGTATTTTAATTTCTATATTCAAACTGCTCTTCTGAGGATCGAAATGTGCAGATCCAGTAAGAATAATTTTTTAATGAAAGTATCCATTATAATAATGGAGATCCATGGCCGAGCCAACCAACTCTGCGAAAATATTGTCTCAACTTGTCATCAATCATTTATATCATATGATAATTAACTTTATACATTTTTTTTTCTTTTGAGGGCCAATTAACTTGCACATTTGTGGGCATTGAATTAATTCGTCGGATTCCTAGCTAGATAGCTATATAGCTATGATTCAATTGGCATCTAAGCTTTACATGCATAATTGGGGAGGTTCAATCTGTCTTTTCTTTAGTCACTTTCAGCTTTCAATTATATATTGCGGACATTTACACTTACAGTTTTTTTTTTCTTCATAATTACACGTACAGATTCGATTTGAACTTCAAACTTGCAAACCCCTTTAAAGCTGATCAATTTAGTTTGATCTAGCAGCAAATGCTAGAATAACAACGTTATGTCAAAATATAATGCATACTAATTGGTGTGGTATGTCAATTTCTTATTAAAATGGATTGTGATGTGAGACTCGCATACCACATTAGTTATTGCGCATTCTATTGTGATATGATGTTGTCATTCTAGCATCGTAAATGTACATTATCGACTGTTGTAAACTAAGTTGGAAGCCAATTAATTAGAAGTCGTGGACTTGCTAGAGACTTAAGCATGAAAGACATAAACTAAAAACTATTAGAACAAAGTAGAAAAGAGTATTAGACATGAAATAAGATAGCTAGATCGAGTTAAAAAAAAAGAAAAAAATTTCGTTTCAACATTAGTGTGTTATTTACAAGTGAACCCCTTTATACAGGCTTTTAATCAATCATGCATGACGAAAATGAGTAGTTGCATAAAGTGTGTAAGTTACACCAAAATCTCGTGTCATATAAAATTACAAGTTACATGACAATACATGGACAAGTGATTTGGATATTGGAGATGAATACAAGTTACATGTAGCATATAAGTTATATTTAATGTGGAAGTCTTGCTTGCTATTACAATTCAATATGAGAGTCATGTTTGACAATGTGATCATTCATAAGCTTGGTTAAAGGGTCATTTAATTTACAACATCGACAATTTTTTTACTTCTTGTTATAATTAATTACATTATAAATTAAACATGCCAATGTTGGAATTTATACATATTTTTGACATTTAAGTGGCTGAATGCGACTGATTACCAACTGAATTTCTTGGCAACAAGAGGAAAAGAAAGCCATTGAATGAATTATATATATATGGATCCTATCAAAAATATATATAGAGAGAGATGGGTGCATGGTATACTATTTATGACTTAATTGTGAAACTTTTAAATGCTCCATGGAAGTGGAGATCATAGAGAAGTAGTTATTATTAGATGGGTGCATGTTGAGGTGCTTAATTTCTTATCAATCTTATCATGTTTTTATCAATTTGTGGTGCTTTTTATCACTTCATTAGTTGTCTTTTCTTTATTATCGACTTGTATCCACGCAAGCCATATATGCATTCTATTGTCTCAATTTTGATTGCTACTATAGTCTACAAATCAGTTTAATTTCTCAAAAAAAAAAAAAAACTACTTATATGGTATGTTGGTATAAATTTAAATTTATAGGATGAAATTCTCAAGTCCAATCTAAATTTAGGCAGTGGGAGAGTGTGAATGAGCGAGGGCTTAAAGTTTGGAGTGAAGGCCACATGAAATTAATTGTCAAGGCAAGACGGTGCCTACTATTCGAAGTTATATCTCCTTCTTTATTTACTTAAATACTTGACGTATAGCTCTATTTTGATTGTACATACTAACGGTGCGAAATTTAGATGGGCTTAAGCTCCATGGCATGGCCGGAGAACGAACCTTCGATCTCACAGGTTCTACTCCCCCTTCGTAATTAATGATAGGATTTATGGGATTAATAATTCGAGGTGACTTTTCGAACTAGTTCAGTTTTGTCGCAAGTGTTTACAAGCGTTATTATAACAAGTACGTAGATGTCACATGTTGGGAAGATATCAACTTGATGGTGCAGATTTCCAAAAACTTCAATAAAAATGATTTGGGCTTGATTCAACTTCTTAGTATGGGCTTCTTTCAATTATATATATGGACTTTTTCTCATATCTCGGTCGGGCCTAGGAAAACATACCCAGCCCGACCACGATTGGCCTAAGTGGCAAGGGAATAGTCTCGAGGTCTCGAGTCTGAGTTACGTGAATAGAAAAAATTAACCTGGTGTGGATAGTGCGGTTGACCAAAAAAAAGCAAAACTATAATCAATCATATGGTAAGGAACTTAATTTCCTTAAGTAAGATTTTGATTTCGAGTCTCATAAATGAAGCAAACTAAAGCGAGAGGGTAAGGCTTAGGAGTTTTCAAGCATAAATTAGTCGGTGATCGATGTTGATGTCGAATCTATATTAAATTTTATATTGGGGTAATAAATCTATGTATTTTCACCAGTACTGATATTATCTTAAATATCCACTTTCGACTCGTAGGTGTGAAGTTTTATCTCAAAAAATTTATATATTTTATTATGAAATTTTATTTAATCAAAGTGAGATTAACTTTCCGGGTACGCCTCTTCAACAAAATACAATTACACATTTATACATGAGAAATAAAACAAAAATAAAAGAAACCAAAACCATTTAATTTGTCTTTACACGCGAAGCCACAAAATTATCCAGCAGAAGAATATTCCTTCGAGGCTACAACAATTACACGTGGCGTCACACAATTCCACTCACTCCAAAAAATCAACACACTGTAAATTCTCGAAAACATCCCAAACAACGTACATTACAACACACTTCTCGACACAACGTATTCGAACCCGTTAGAATCTCCTCGACGCTATAAACCAACGCATCTCGATGAGAACAAACCGACGAAAACGGACGTCATATCAGTTGTGTTCAAAACGTACTTCCCATTTCAGTCCTACTAACGACGATATATGCTTATAGAGAGAGAGAGAGAGAACACAACACAAAGCACATTTGCGTCTCCTCTGCTGCTTCAATGGCGGACGAAGAGAAGGCGAAGAGCTCGTCTTCAGCCATTAATGGCGTCGCATCTGGAGGAGTTGTGGTGGTCGATCCGAGACCTAGCAAAGGAATCACTTCCTGGTTCGTGGATTTGGTGGAGACGATCGTCGTGAAGCTCATGCACGATTCCGCCAAGCCTCTCCACTACCTGTCTGGAAACTTCGCGCCTGTTCGCGACGAGACTCCTCCTTCCGCGAATCTCCCTGTCGAAGGACACCTTCCGGTGAGAAACCAGAATCGGAGCTCAATTTCTTGGTTTTTGATCAGTTTGTTTTGAATTGGTTGTTGAGTTTAGTCTGATTCGAGATGCGATGATGATGATGATTAGTGATTGTTCGTTTGGGGATTTGTTGAGCTTCGGTGGTTTGATTAGTGTTCATGAGGACTAGAATACTTAGGTTGTGAATTCGGAGACTGTAAAGTGTGATTATGCATTAGAATACTTAGGTTATGAATTCGGAGACTGTAAAGTATGATCATGAATTCGGAGACTGTAAAGTGTGATTATGCATTAGCTTAAAAAATCAATGTTAGGCATGTTAGGCCCTCCCGCGCCTGCATTTACAGTATTTACAGGTTCCGGGGATCTCACTAGTACTAAAATATTGATATTGTCTCCGACTTAACCACCTTTGGGTTACAGTTATAGGGTTTTAGGGTTTTACTAAAAAAGGACTCGTATTATTTGGGGAGAGATAACCACTTAAGTACTTATTTATTAAGGCACACTCAACCCATGTGGAACTATATTTTGGTCCACACATGCCAACAGGTTTTTTTCGTTGCGGCAAACATAGTTGTTGTGATTAAGTATTAGATGGAGTTTGACGAGTACTGCATTAGATGATTCATGGATTCTGATAAGATCGAAGCAACATTTACACAAGAACAAGACTACAAGAAATTCGAGCTGGTTAGGCTTCTTAGAATTGATTTTTGAATGTTAGTCAGGTTCTATGTGACGATGATTAGTGGGTTTCCTTTGCGAATTTGTTGAGTTTCGGTGGAGTAATTGGATGGATGGTTGTGATTAGTGATCATCGATGAGTTTGAATTTAAAAGAGAGTTGTTTGGAGAATTACGTGTTGGAATTCTTGGGTTATGAATTTGGAGATTGTAGAGATTGGTTTCGTAATTGAAGATTCGAAAGAACAAGTGTGATTAAGTATAAGCTAGATAAATCAATGAATGGCTTTACTCGATTGATCATTTAATCATGTTTTCTTGTGACGAAGCGAGATTTTCTTTTCTGCGATCTTAGTCATTGTGATTTAGTACTAGCTAGAGTTTAAATAGTAATGAATCAGATGCTTCATGGTTTCATTCAACGGAATTGGAGGTTTAGATGTTATGTATGGCTTTCTTTTGTTCACCGCCGTTGTTGTTTACCTTGATTAGAACATAATAGGCTTCAATTTGGCTGCAGGAATGTATGAATGGAGAGTTTGTTAGAGTTGGTCCGAATCCAAAGTTTGCTCCAGTTGCTGGATATCACTGGTACATCTCATTCTATCCACTGATCTGTTTAACACTAATTTTACTGAATTTCCTAAAGAGAAACGTTGGAAGAAGAGGTTTTAGTGTTGGTATTGTTTTTTTTTTTAAAGAGAACATAAGTTATAATTATCTTTACAGTAAGCTTTGCTTCTGATACAGTTGCACTGACTTCTGCGTCCATTTGTGTGCAGGTTTGATGGAGACGGGTGAGTTATTTGTTCTCTAACTGCCACTTGATTTCAGGATTTTATTGGGTTTATTCATATGATATGTTCATCATGTGTTCTCATGTTTCTTGGTAAAACTTTGGGTGACATTGCAAAAGATAATTGCTATCAAATATTTTACCAAAATATGCTTCAATTTTAGAAACAAAAATGTAACTCTTCGTAGTTATTACTCATAAAATTGGCGTGTGCTTTTTATGATAGTATTGAGGGAAGAAGAATTTTATAGATGTAGTTGGGCTTTTGTTATCCAAGAACAAAAGTGTATCATGAAAGTGGGGGTGTATGTCTGGCTACTCAATCTTCAAACATGTCTTTTTTTACTCAAGAAACTGGTATTTTGGGGAAACGTAAAACGTTGTTGCCGAACTTTCGTTTTGAGTTTTATGTTGACCTTCGGAATCACAAACCATATGCAGTCAAAATATTCTGTAAAGAAATAATGCACATTCTTGAAAATTTTCTTGCCAAATTTAGCATGCCGGCTTACTTTTGGCACGCAACATTAACAAAGATCAGAAGCTTTGAGCTTACTCTCATTGGCGAAACTTGAAAAGCTTCAAGTGGCACTTCATTGTTATTCTGATTAGTTATGGGCTTTCTTCAATCAGTTTTATTTGAGTGGACCTTTTGACTATTTTGAAATGGACTTGTTAATCTTCTACAAATCATATCTATGGCGTCCTGTCAATGTTCTGGACACTAGGAATTGGAAAGTCCCAAACCCATTTGTGAGACTTTGTAATTGCCATGTGAACTCCTTGGGTTAATCCTTGGAGTGGAACTGGAACATCTAATAGTCTAGCTGAGAATATACATGTAATAGAAAAGTGGGAAGCAAGGCTTTTGCGTGGGGTGAATTTTGAATTTGCTGCTTGTCTGAATCAAAGTTGATCTGTTTGATTCCTATTTCTCGGGATTTTTCCATGATTTCGTTATTCTTTCAGCATGGTTCATGGTCTGCGTATTAAAGATGGAAAAGCAACCTATGTCTCACGTTATGTGAGGACATCACGCATTAAGCAAGAAGAGTTTTTTGGAGGAGCAAAATTTATGAAGGTATAATGTTGATTCATGCTATAAGAACTTGTAGTGTGATATTTCTGCTCCTATTCTTTGAGTTTTGAAACAGTTTCCATTTAGGTAGTTTTGAGGGTGATTTAGGTTAATGCTTTGAGTTGTTGTTATGATCTTCTAATTTTTCTTTATATGTTCCATGGGTTGACAGAGTAACTATTTTAAAAATTGAAACACATTGAATTTATGATCTGTGTGTCTCTGAATTTTCATTGTTGCGTTTGATTTTAAAATCAAAGCTGGGTGACGGTTTTGATGTTTCTAGTTTTTTCTGTAAGTTGCATGGACTGACGAGGTCATCTATATTTTCTATTTGAGCTGTTTAGCTGCCAATATGCCATATGAATACTTTGCTGTTAGTGCCACGTTCTTACTAGTACTTCAGTTTAATCTTTGAAGCCCAGAATAGAATAATTGAGTCCTTATCAGCCATTACCATCAAGATCCATATTTGGTGATGGCTGAGATATGAGATTTTTTACTAATTCATCCCATGAATTTGAAATTTGTTTCTCCATCTTTTGACTAATTCTGGTATTTTCCATGACATTATAGGTTGGGGATCTGAAGGGGTTTTTCGGCTTACTTATGGTTAACATGCAAATTCTTCGAGCTAAATTGAAAGTATTGGATCTGTCATATGGAAATGGGACAGGTTGCTAGTTCTCAACATTGTGTATGGTTACTTATTTAGCAATTTCATTTTATTAGATGTTATGTGTCTTTTTATTGCTTATTTTCTTTTACCTTTGTTCGTCAATATTATGGCTTCTTTGCTCTAGAAACAATCCTGAGTTTGAGTTATGAAGTTAATAATAATTCTATAATTCAGCTTCATTTTTTTTTTTTTTTTTTTTTGATAGGAAACCAGCTTTATTTTGTGGAAAATGCTTTTGTAACCCAGCATAGACACGCAACACCGACACACACTTGTTGGCGTCCCTTGATTTTTGCATCATGATGTGCGCAATCATATGAATGTGTATCTTAGGGACAATGACCAGTGCATGTTGTTGCTGCGTGTTTGCGCTGGGTTACTATAGCATGGTCCTTATTTTATTACTATACTCCCAAACCAAGAATCTTTAGGAGGCCTCTAGCTCTGCTTCGACTTCGAGCATGGACTAATGTGCAAAATGAGCTAACTGCTATCAATTTCTGCCAGGAAATACAAACCTTATATATCACCATGGTAAACTTTTGGCTCTCCAAGAAGCAGATAAGCCTTGTAAGTCTTTTCATGTATAGTTAATGCCTTTGTTATTTATTCTTTTTTCTTGTTATGGCATTTTAGAGTTAATGAGCCCAAGACCTCCCATTATCTAATGTTATGCTATACGAAATCACTGATTGACCTTGATGTTAGAGGCTTGGTGCCATTAAGAATGGGCCGGATGATGGATATTTAACTGTTCTAACACTAAAAGCAGAAGGCAGCATTGGCTGGTTCTTTGCTTGTGTCCTTTTTCTTCATTGTTATGTGTGCATAATATATTATACCATCTATAGCTCCATGCAGTGGAAACATGGAACAAAAAAGTGAAGGATAAAGCTTAATAATAGTGCAATTCGTTCTTTTTTTTTTTTTAATAAGAAACCAACTACTTCGACTCCATCATGAGTCGAACTCTTGACCTCCCCCCAACCTTGTCTTTGGCTAGTGATGCCTTGTCCATCTAACTAGAGATGCTTTGGCCAGTTCGTTCAAGTTTATGCTGCCTTCAATGTCTTTTCATTTTCCTATGCTGTTGTAAATTTGTAATTATTGTCAGCCATCAAATTTGGCAGATGCCCTTAGAATATTGGAAGATGGAGATTTGCAAACCCTTGGGATGCTGGATTATGACAAAAGATTGGCACATTCCTTTACTGCTCATCCGAAGGTTGATCCATTTACCGGTAAAACACTTCACCATGAAGCAAATTTAGTTGAACAACTTCTGGTATTAGTTTATATGAGAGAATATCTAAAATCTTGTTCTTTATGGACTTTGTATGCAGGAGAGATGTTTACATTTGGCTATTCACACAGTCCACCTTATTGCACTTATCGAGTCATTTCTAAGGATGGATTCATGCATGATCCTGTACCAATAACTATATCAGATCCAGTCATGATGCATGACTTTGCCATCACAGAAAACTATGCGGTTTTCATGGACCTACCTCTCTACTTCCGCCCAAAGGTACAATAGCTGAAGTTGCTCATATCCTGAGTTTGTGAATGAAATCTAATGGTGTTGCTTTGGACGTCCTTGTCAATTTCCTACAACATACTGCAATATCCTGTTTTCTTTTGCAAGTTATAATAAGAGAAGGCAATGAATCATGATAATTAGATCCAGAGATCCACATATTCACTTCTATTTTCAGGACATGGTGAAGGAAAATCAGCTGGTTTTCACATTTGATAAAACGACGAAATCACGTTTTGGTGTACTACCACGATACGCGAAGAATGATCTTCAGATCAGATGGTTTGAACTTCCCAACTGCTACATTTTTCACAATGGTTAGTCACTCTCGCCATAAATTTTATTATTATACATGTAAGGAAAGGATGGAAAATAAATTCTCCAATAACTTTACTATAATATTAAATTCTCCAATAACTTTACTATGATTGCTTTGGTCGGTTCTGATAGTTTTTCTTGTACATGCTTTCTGAAAGTTTAACAGTTCATCTAGAAAATTAACTATGGAGCTGCAGAGTGACTAGCTATTTTCAAATAAAAACCTTGTACTTTATTTTCCTCAAAACATTTTTCACTCATATTTATCTTTAGATATGCTTAGCTGTCAACTATAAGAATTACTTGATCTTGTAACTTCCTATCATTTAGTATGCTAAGATTAGCTATTTCATGATCTTCTTTATGTGGTGGAGATTTCAATAGTTCATCTTTGAAGAGGCTGATTTTTAGGTCTTGAATGTTTTTGTGCTTCTTTGTAGCAAATGCTTGGGAGGAAGGTAATGAAATTGTTTTGATTACTTGCCGGCTTGAGAATCCAAATTTGGACATGGTTAATGGACCAGTGAAAGATAAGCTTGACAATTTTGCAAATGAACTGTAAGAAAACTCATGCTCGTATAGTCATGTATGCATATTTTTTGAATCCATCAATTTTTATAGCTTCTTCTTATATTCCCTTTTCCTGTAAGATATGAGATGAGGTTCAACATGGAGACTGGTCTGGCATCACAGAAGAAACTATCAGCTCCTGCTGTAGATTTTCCTCGGGTGAATGAGAGTTATACTGGCAGGTGACTATCTTGCACTTTTGCAATGATGACCCCTGATGTATTCAAGATCATAAGTAGATGAATCATGAAAGAAGAATTAAAAAAAAGAGGTGGTAGATCATCTATATGATTATGGTTTCAAAGTTATCCAGAATTTTGTTTCGTCCATCAAAATAATGTAGTGCTTGTTTTCATTCCTCTTTTCCCCCAAAGTTTATTGGTCAAAGTTTTTTCATTTAAGAAATTCAATTATATTAGATGCAGTATTTGATAATCCATCCTTCAAGTTCTTTTAAGCTCACCTAGCTATTCACTAGAGTGATTATTTTGTCGTTCAAATCATTAAGTAGCAAGTCAACTCTTGGAAGAACGTGTTTCTTATGCTGTTCCTTGCTCATTCTGTGCAATATTTCAGGAAACAACGCTTTGTATATGGAACAACACTAGATAGTATTGCAAAGGTGACAGGAATAGTCAAATTTGATCTTCATGCAGCACCAGAAGCTGGAAAAACACAGGTTGAAGTCGGAGGAAACGTCCAAGGGCTCTTTGACTTGGGACCTGGAAGATTTGGTTCAGAGGCTGTCTTTGTCCCTCGCGAGCCGGGTATCACTTCAGAAGAAGATGATGGTTACTTGATATTCTTTGTACATGATGAAAACACTGGGTAACTTTCCTTCCTCTATCTCATGCGTTTAACCTCAGCTGTACCAAAATGTTCGTTGTTTTCATTGCCATTTCATTACTAAATTTCTACCCACCAAACAATCTCTTGAAGTGTATATGCGTGGCAAGACACGTAATTTGCGATTCTTCAATGCTACGAAGAACTTGAGAATGACCGAATTATTACTGAAATGCGAGGATTAGCTATAACTCAAGCCTGATATTTGGCAAATTGAAGTTGGCAGCATCAATCTCAGAACATGAATGTTTTTGAACTTGATTTACAGTGTGTCAAACAATGGATTCTTATTTTTGCCATTTTGGTTATTTTCTGTAGAAAATCAGCAGTCAATGTCATCGATGCAAAAACCATGTCAGCGGAACCTGTTGCAGTAATAGAGCTACCAACTCGAGTTCCATACGGGTTCCATGCCTTCTTTGTGACAGAGGTCAGTATAAACTAAACTTTTTTGGTTACACTGAAAAAATATTTTTTACAACCAAACACTGGCGCCACTCACATGACTCGCCTACTTTGTGACTAATCTTTGATTGGATTACTCCATTTAAATCTTGAGTACAAACCCAGCCGAATATCTTGCTTTGTGGCAGAATTCGAAAACAAAATAAACATGATAAGTGATATTTCAAAAGATTTGAAACCAAAGCACCTAAAAAAAGAGAATCGAAACCCGGAAAGCAAAATAATGATTTGGTATTATTGCAACTTCTCACTACTTAACCAGAATCCCTTCAAAGTGTAGATTTTGTATGCTGTGAAATCTCCTGAAAACTAGAATTAGAGACTTGAGTGCCCATTAGCGTGTTCCAGAAGCGAAGCAGTGTCTGTGGAAACTGCTGAGAACACAAGCTCATCTCCCCCTTGAAATAAGCTTAAGAACATTTGGAATACTGGTGGTTGGCTGTACTGTTGCCTATTTTCTTATGTGCTTTCTTTTTGCTACTGGAAAACAGGAACAACTTCGTGAACAGTCGAAGTTCTAATCATTTAAAGCGCGCGCTGTAGATAGTCCTTCGAAGAATTATGCTGCCGAATTAACTCTCCAAGGTACGAGCATTGTACTTCCTCCATGTCTGAGACGAATATTGTTCATTTGGCTCCGAGTCCTTCTTGTAATGAATCAATTAATGAGTTCTATTAGAAAATACTAAAACAAGCAAATATTAATAAATAACGACGGAATCAATGAGTATAAATACTTGTATGAACCATGTTTTAATGTTACAACAGAGAAAATTTAATAAATCTGCTCATCATCATATGAATATATAATGCTATTCAGGAATGCTTTCCAGACATGGCTTCCAGTCCCCTCTTTTAGCTTTCACAATCTTGATCATTCCACTTCTCCTCCTCACCTTCAATGCATTCATCAATATGGTCTCCACTTCACTTGATGAAGAAGCACACTTGAAATTCAAATCTTTGTTCTTACAAGCCAAAATCACTTCACTGAGCTCTTGTTGAGTCAAAACAATTCTACACCTCACAACATTGCCCCTATCATCACCACTGAAACTCACCTTCTTTGGACCATCTGTTCTGCTTTTCAGCTCCCTCTTCTCATGATCATGGCCGTCCATTTTCTTCTCTGCTTGATCTGGTGTGATGATCTCTTCATGGTGTACTACTCGAACTGATGATGATCTCTTCACATTCAAGCAGTTCCCCATTATATTGAATTATTGAAACAAATTAGATTCAAAATGTTCACTCTATAGTACTGAGAGAGGTCAAAGTTCATGCATATATAAAGTTGATTAGAGAGAGTTGGTTTGCAATAATAGCTTGTGGACCACTGGATGGTTGTTCACGCGCTTATGTTAATGTTATTTATGTTATGTTAATTCACCATGTCTCATGTATACATCACATGGGTGTCACACGTTTTCTATATAAAAATTTTATTTGCATGCACCTCCCTTTAGGTTATGGTAATTAAATTTTAGAGGCTTCTACTACCGACACTAAAATTAGGCTATGATCCTAAAACTTTGGTCCTTTAATTATTATACTAAGGGTTGCAAGGTTGTGATATATATATATATCCTCCCTTATATCCTTTATTCTGAAGGCGTTTTTAACTAATGTGACCAGTGAGATTTTATTTTGATCCACACATTCATGATAATTATATTAGTATAAAATGCCTAGAATACATTTTATTCTTGATTCACCATGGTTTTATTAATTGTCGAAATTCGGTTCAACTTTTTTTTTTTTTGGATTACTATAGGTGTCATGAACTTCTTTTTACTTTGGTTCAACTAATTTCATGAGAGTTAGTCACTTACCTATAGTTACTATGTATGGTATTGGATGTGTATGCTTGGTGATTTAAACGTCACGTGATCAAATTTTACTATGTGAATGTTGGGCAGTAAAGCAACGACAATTACATAAAATGATCGTATAATAAATGAGGATGTTTAGGTGGATGTGTGGTAAAATTAGTAAAAATATAATAAAAAATATAAAAATTAAAGACAAGTATGAGTAGTATCAATTGACATAAAGATTAGAGAAGGGGTTGTGGTGATTTGGTCACCTACGAAGACGGCCTACAAATGCTTCCACTAAACTTGGCTCAATAGAAATTGAAGAAATTCAACAATGTATAAGTAGACCAAAGTTAACTTGGGACGTATTAATTAGGAGGGATTTGAATGGTTTGAAAAATGTACCATCAATTGCACTTATTCAAACAAAATGGAAGAGTTTGATCATGTAGCCGATCTTAATTAATTTGGAACGAGGTTATGTTGTCGTTGATTTTTATTTTATTTTTTTTACTTAAGTGGGAGTCGAACTCACAACCTTTCAAAGCAAGTAATGTCTATATCATTTCACCATATATGTTTTTGGCTACTCTTGTAGAATCAAGCCTAAGTTGGGAGAGTCGAAAAAAAAAAAATATCAGTGAAGAGTCGGAGAAACTTCTCTCACTCGTCTCCTACATCTCTGACTACTAACCTACCACTTAAAGAACCACATGGCAAGGCTGTACACTAGTTAGATGCCAATCAATAATCTTTGACTAATATATATCTATACATTTTGATCAATATTCTTATAAAACAAATATTTAGCAACCAAGGATTCTTTCGTGATCTTTAGAAATATAATTTTAATATCTTTGGTTAATTAAAGAGGTTGGTGTTATGTATATAGGTACATGTATGTGTACTTGTAATATAGTAATGCTTTCATAATCTATAGCTACAAAAATTTGGTTAGTTGCAATATTTATATAGATCAAGGTGGTTGTACTACGAAGTACTCCATAATTTTAATATCTTTAAATATGTACCATTGAATACCTAGAAAACTCCAAGAAACAATCAAATTCTTAACAACACCATTTCTCAAATACAGCATGTGGCCATTCATTTCATTCTAGGTTTGATAAAAAAAAATCAAGGAAATCAAGTCAGGGAGCGAAACTCTTAACTATAGAAATGTGTCAAAACAATTAGTAGCTGCAAATCAAAAGTGAACTCCTTAAACCATCTAATTTAACTTTTTTTTTTTGTCAAATAATTATATAATCTCAGAGTGTGCTTTGTTGCTCATTTACGAACACATATGAGAGAAGAAAGTACCATTTGACGAACAACAAGGTAGTTGACGCTAGAAAGACTTGGAAAACACATTATTGCACTAAATCGAGCTCAATAAAAAGTTTGATAAATGCAGCAAACCCTAACTAATTTGGAATCGAGGCTTTATCAGTTTTTATTACTGTTAAAAAAATATAAATGTAATAAAACTTGGCACAACCATTATTGAAACTATGGCCCATATGAATGACAATAAAGTTTCATGGGACTAATAATATAGAGCCGTTGTATTTGGTCCCATATGAGCGGTGTTGCAGAAAAGGCACAATGGGGTCACAAGAATTCCCTTCACCACCACAAGTCCCATGCTTTGATACTACTTTGATCCACCTACCATGCCACTTTTAACATCTTCAATAAATTATACTATCACTTCCAATGCAAAAATGTTAGAAAATCATAAATCATAACTGTAATAACTGTAGCATTAACTGTCACAATTTCATAGCCTTTGCTCCCACTCTTCATGTAAGAAAGTTTAGCTTTGAAGCCACTGTAATGTAATTGTTTAGATGTAAATTTCAACTAATTAACTGCGAAAATGAAGCAAATGCAAGAACCCCCCTTTTTCCTGAAATCCTGTACTATTATTCATACATAATTTAGAACAACAACAACAACCTCTGATTTACTTCGTCGATCCGTCAATGTCGAAAAAAGTGGTACATTGTTTGAACTATAATCATCCAAGATTCTACATGCAGCAATTAGTAAGTGTTTGAAAGTAGTGGAAAGAGATTATTACCAGCCCAGTAAATCCACAGTGAAATTGAGCAACGAAAAATGCGCGAGGCCTGGCCAGTCGGGCGAGTAAGTTCATAGATTCTTCTGCGCATCGGCGTGACATTGATTGAAAAGTTTCAATGTTTCCTAATTTCCTCCATTACCAGACCAGTTTCTTTCACTTCATCATCACTAGAATTGACTGCTTGAATAGTGACCAAAAGATTTACCACATTTTCAAGGCAAGACCATGCATAAGTTCCAAACCTTGGTGTGTCTAGATCTTTTGTTTAAGAACCTGCCGCAGTTGAACTTTCTGATTCTCAATCCTCGCCTCCAAGAGCTTTGCCTTTAAACTACCGTTCACGACGGCTTGTGACAATTTGGAGTCCACTTTAGTCCCTTTAGAAACTAATGGATTTGTTGAATCGCATAAGCTCCATCGCCCATTGAAACTTTGAGGGCTGCCTACGCCTTCGCAGGACTCCTGCCCCGGAGATACAATTCCATTACTTGCTTCAGCTGCAACTGTCTTGTAGTTCCTAGAATTGCTTAGAGGGTTGGACCTCCAAAGCCTGGAAATGGAAGAACCTTTCTTCGATCTGGATGATACTTCGCTGATTTCAGTTCTCGGGGTGTCCTGATTAGTTCTTCCTTCCCATTCAGTTCCACTTTCGGAAATATAGGCGCGTCGTCCTGTCCTGTTAACAGATAGATCACTCCCTTGTGGAGAAAAACTCGAGTCTTGGTCCTCGACATTACTCACAGTTTCCCAACCGCTGCCCTCCTCTTCTTCGTTCTTGTACACGACAAAGCCATTCACAAAGCTTTGCCGTTCGCTCCTGCTGAACGGATTGGGCTTAGGACTTGCACAGTGAACTTTGGAACCACAGCTAGGGCTGTAATCGAGGCATGATTCATTTTCCAAGTCATTAGGTCCAACAGGTTGAAGCTCATCGACGACAGAGAATATTTCATCAGATTTTGGACGTTCATAGTGGAATTCATTTATTCCTTGAATTGTCACTGATTTTGCTGCCTGTCTTAGCAGTTCAGCTTCTCTGATCTGCTTTATATCTGTGGTCACCCCTCTCGATTTCAGAAATGCCTCCATATCTGTCATAAGTTTGTTCAGTTGAGAAAACTTATTTTCAAGAATCAACTTTGCATCAACTAGTTTCATCTGAACTCGTTCTTCGCGCCAGACCTCAGCCAACTGCAACATCTTCCTCTCTTCTTCAATTTCTTCACGGATTTTCATTGATCCCCTCTTCATAACTTCAACCTCAGATTTTTGTTCCCCAATTTCCTTTGCAAGCTCATCGCAGACTTCCTCTAGCAACTCTCGGGCTTTTCGTTCCTTTTCACAATCCTGCATGAACTGCTTTGCGGATAACTTGACTTCGGCAAGCTCATTAATCAGTTTGGAATTAACAATTTCCATCCTTTTACGGTTCTTCTTTTCTCTGCTCAAATCATGCTTGATATCATCAATTATAACACGAACCTTTTCATGCTCTCTCATCCTCCATGACGCCTTTTCCTCAGCAAGTTTCCGCATGAAGCGCTCAAATTCCTTCTTCGAGGACAGGCGCTCAGCCTCAAGCTCCTCAATACGGTTTTGAGCCTCCTCAAGTTCAGCTTGTAAGGTAGAAACAACAGATACGGTGGAAGCCCGATGGTTCTTGAGAACTTTCTTTTGGCTGCAAAACTTACTATTAACCTCTTCTGTTGCCTTTGAGCCCCCATGATCCCACTTCGTTGCCCTCTCCATTGCAGAATCAGCATACGAAAAAGATCTTTCCGCCTATGAACAAGGTTGAAGGGTTTATTACATCTAAAAATTTATCCAACTATAAATGGAAAAACAACATAAGTTCATAAGTAAAAGATTAAAAAACTAGTAAGAACACCAATTCTTGATTCAGTAATTCAAAGAATGCTCGAATTATCAATAATTATATTGTAATCCAGTACACACACACAATGCAATGCACTTGCTTCGCCACACTGAATTGTGTTTGCAAGTATTTAATGCAAGACTTGATTATAAGTCGAAAGCTTTCATGTACCGCAGCCATTGCGCACATGCACGGATATAAAAAAAGGATATTCAACTAGAACAGATTAAGCAATGTACCTTGTATGGTACTCCATTATTTGGACTTGCCACAGAGAGAGGAGACTTCAAAAGATCCTCATTAGTTCCTTTACAGAAAGACAACCTATCACCAATCTGCACAGATAGATTAACAAACAATGAACAACAAAACAATTCCATATCTACAAAGTTGAACCCAAAGATTTCAAATTTATGTCACAAGATGCAATTTTTACAAATGGGGATTAACAACGGATCATCAAAACCCTAGTTTCAAAACAAAAATCCAAATCCACTCAAAATCATAGAATTTCACATAACAATCCAAGAAGAGCTAATAACACAAAAGTAAGTCACAAGATGCAATTTTTACAAATTGGGATTAACAATGGATCATCAAAACCCTAGCTCCAAAACCCAAATCCAAATCCACTCAAAATCATAGAATTCCGCCTAAGAATCCAAGAAGAGCTAATAACAAAAAATTAGGTCAAAATATGCAATTTTTTCAAATGGGGATCAACAATGGATAATCAAAACCCTAATTTCAAAACCCAAATCCAAATCCACACAAAATCATAGAATTTCACAATCCAAGAAGAGCTAATAACATAAAATTAGGTCACAAGATGCAATTTTTTTTCCAAATGGGGATCAAGAAGAGATCAACAAAACCATAGTTCCAAAACCCTAATCCAAATCCACTCAAAACCATAGAATTCCACCTAACAATCCAAGAAGAGCTGATAACAAAAAAAAAAAAAATTAGGTCACAAGATGCAATTTTTCCAAATGGGGATCAACGTGAGATCATCAAAACCCTAATTTCAAAACCCTAATCCAAAAAAACAACACATCCCCACAAAAACCATCACATTTCCCCCAAATCTCCAGATCTCACCAAGAACACAAAACCCCACCTCAAATCCCGACCGATCACTCCCAAAGCTCTGCCTCCCCCTCTCATCTCCGCCACCAACAACCGGCCCCTGCAGCAGCCACAGCTCCGCCCCAAGCCTCCGCGCCGACACCTCCGCCGACGCATCGCCGCCCTTTCGCCGCAAGAGGGGCATCATCATCATCGGCATCTCCGCCGCGCCCCCTCTCCTCCTCACCCCCTCGCATCTGATCTTCCGGCGCCGGGTCTTTGGGGGTCCCGGGGACCGGCTGGGGCGGTTGGAAGAGGAGATCGACGATGGGGATGCTTCGGATGATTGGGAGATGGCGTGAATCTTCATCTTCTTGGGCGAGATTTGGGTTTCATTGTCGAGTGTTTGATCGATTTTTTTGTGGAGAAGTGATGCAGAGCAGAGCAGAGCAGAGCAGAGTGAAAACAGAGAGGAAGAACAGAGCTTCGTTGGGCGTTTTATGTGTAAAAGGTGAGGGGGACTCTGAACCTCTCACTCTGCCCCATCTAACGGTCAAATTTGCCGTTGATTGATTATTATTTTTTTGGGGACAAATGTATCATTTGGTCCGTGAACTTTGAGATTTTTATTGATTTGAACATCAAGTTTACGTGGCTTCATTTTTGATACCTGAACTTTCATTTTTCACAATTTTTGATCTTTTACTTAAATTCAAAGAGTAACGGTCAATGACAAAATGATTCACCTAGCAAAATCCCGAATCTAAGTTGTATTCGTTCCTCTATGTCTCTCTCCTCCGTTGTAGGACGTTTTTCGAGTTTGAAGACTTTGAATTTAAAGTTGTATTTCATATCCAAATTAGGGCGGTTGTAGTTTTTTGAGTTCAGACATTTGAGTTTTGGTTCGATTCGTTATCCAAATTTTGTTCTGCTGCAGGTAATTGTTTTTTGTTAGTCATCGATAATGTTGAAATCGATCGTTTAAATGTGCGTTGGTAGTCTAATTAAGTTGCATTTAATAGAGTAGTTGTTATGACGAACTTACCACCTAATTCTCCAACTTAGTAAATTTTGATACTTAAACGATTATTTAACAAAATATACCAAGTTATAAACTAATTTATTTATTCTGATTCTCTTCATGTTATTTTGAATAGCGGAAGCCTTCATAATATGCATATAATTAATGTAGATATGTTATGCATTATTTAACAACCTATGGGGTGGAAACCCAGTACATGTTACCACATATATATTATTTAAGGCGACAAGATGTATAATATGCCTTAATATACATGTATCAGGTGAAAAGTCTCCCAAATTGTTCCCAAAATATATTTATATATATATTCAAACACCTACGAGTAAACTAGTGGAAGCGTTCCAAATCAAAGGTAGTCGCCAATCACCGTCTTTCCTCGGCTCGTCGTGGAATCTGCGATTTGTCACCAAAACAATGACAAATCCCAGGTAAGTAAATCCCAGAGAAATTCAGTTAGTATTCACAAGAATTCCAAGAAAACGGCTACAATTCATGCATATAAAGTAAATGAACTGAAATATAAAGCATGAATATAAGTCGTGAGAAAATCAACAATACGGAACGCGAGTGTGGTGTACAGCTGTCGAACATGGGACAAAAACTAAACCGAGAAGGTCCTGGAGGTGAAAACATCAACACCCCCTCTTCACGGTCGAAAGAGGAAACATGTTGTTCGGAAGTTAGACTTCCGTCCAACGCCTCAAATGAGAGGAATCTGTTGAAGGTAGACCCCGTCCAACCCATCTCTCGAGATCACCGTCCCGTCGACCATACACAAACACACACGGGAATAGAGTAAACATGAAAAACCGAACTGGCAAAAGGTAATATGAAATAAATAATTTACAAGAAAAATAAATAAATTCTAAGCTGACGTTCTCGTGGGTTTACTTACCTCAACAAAGTCGCAAAAATGCCTTCAAAATGTCCCGCACTCGCCTCGAGATACGTACCCAACACCCGAATATGGTAGCTTAAGTCCCTGGTGTCCAATTATATAAGTCTTATTATTTTAGAGTCTCATTAAATAATTTTATAGTGTGAGACCAATATTTGTAGAATTTTTTAGTCCAAAAAGTTCATTTCGGTATACTTTTCGCGTTATACCGAGGTGTCCATGTCCCAAATGTCCTCAAAACTGCATTTTTTATATTTTTCCCATTTTATTATATTTTTTCTGATTTTTCAGAAATTTTTCATAATTGTGTAGCTATTTTCCATATTTTTCTGATATTTAATTGATTTAAAACTGTTTTTATTCTTATTTTATTTTATTATGGGCCGGGCTCGACCCGCCCTGCTGGTCCAGCAGGCCCGGCCCGCGGACCAGCAGGCCCGGCCCAGGTGCATATGTTTCTTCTTCTTCTTCCCTGGTTAACGAAACCAGTTCCTGAATTTTTTTTTTTTTTTTTTTTTTTTTTTTTTAAAACAACAACAACAACCAACACACCAACGTCAACAACAATTTCCTCACCTTGATCAAAGGAGGCCACCGCCGACGCCGCCGATAGCTCCTCCGGCTCTCCTCCACCTCTTTCTTTCTCTCTTTTCTCTCTTTCTCTTTCTTTCTCCTCCCTTCTTTCTCTCTTTCTCTCCAACCATTTCCTCTCTATTTATACACAAATATATTATTATATTTATTTATTTATTTATTTATTTATTTATTTATTTATTTATTTTTATACCCCACTCTTTCTCTTTCCATATATATATATATATATATATATATATCAATCAATCCCACTCTTTCCAACTCTTTATTCCCTCTTTCCAACTCACTCTTTCTCGTTTTCGTTCCATATATTTTATATATATATATATATTTTAATTTATTATATTTTATTTGAAAAGAAATGGTGATGATCGAAAATTTGAGAAACCCTACCTTGACAAAAACAGTTCCTTCAAACCATCATATGGTTATCAAACATTGTTACCTCACTGTCGGATGATGACAATCCGCAATAATCGATCAACGCTCGCCAAATGCAATGTGGCTTTAGGGTTCAACCTTGTGGTGGGGTGCCTTTTTTTCTTTGTCAAAATGATTTGTGGGGTTTGAATCACTATATATACAAGGGCAAAATAGTCTTTTCCACTTTTGCAGAATTTTTTACAAAAACTTTGGGTGCCTTCATTAAATGGTGGGGTGCCCTTAGCGGCCCTTTTTTTTTTTTGGGACAAATGTATCATTTGGTCCGTGAACTTCCAGATTTTTATTGATTTAGGCATCAAGTTTACGTGGCTTCTCTTTTGATACCTGAACTTTTATTTTCCACAATTTTTTATCTTTTACTTAAATTCGAAGAGTAACGGCCAATGACAAAATGATTCACAAACGATTTTTTGAGTAAATGAATCAGTTATGAATCGCTCGTGAATTGCTCGTGAAGTGTTTTGTTAGTAATCGTTGCTCTCCAAAATTAATAAAATGACCAAAAGTAGAGGAAATGAAAGTTAAGAGTCCAAAAGTGAATTAACTAAAGTTTGAGGACCAAATTAATGAAAGCTTGAAAGTTTAAGACCAAATATTTTAAATCGAACGAAATTAAAGAGTTTGATCCATGTAGCGAACTTATTACGAAACTTGTTAGCGGGCCAACTTTGAGAATCAAGTTAGACTTATTGAACTGAGTGTCCAGCGTAGTTGTCTCTTTTTTGTGGGGTAGTTATCATCTTTCTGGGGAGTAGTTATCCCTATTTTAATTAATGTAGTTTCGAGTTTCAGTATGTGATGTAATATCTATTCTTCTAATAAGTTGGCTTTACCCTTTTGGGTTAGGAAAGAATCAATGTACCTATTTAGGCTAACTTTTATTTGTCACTAATGTATAAATTCATGTGCATGGCATTATACAATGATTCGAAAGTGGCTCCGACCATCTTGATCTAGCTTCTACCAAACAACAAATAAAAAAGAGGAACTACAGAAAAATAGGAACTGGACAATAACATGAGGAGGTGGTGATCACATCTCTTTTGCATCTACTGTTATTTTCTTTAAGTTTTTTTTTTATTTTTTATTTAGTGGAAGGTATCTGAGCGATTGCGGTTGACATTGGACTGATGGTGGACTCGACTAATTACGCGGACTGTTAGTTTTTTTAGTTGAGAATACTTATTTTCAACAATCAGCCACCGCTGCTGACACTGGACTAATGGTGAACTCGATTAATCCGGCGAGCTGTTAGTTATTTTTAGTTGAAAACATTTATCTATTTATATGTATGAGCATCTCTAATGGGACTATAAATTGGGGTAAAAATGGATTCATCCTATATAGCATGAAATCAAAGTGGATGGTATTTACTATAATGTTTACTTTTAGATATTGTGGTAACTGTCACGTCAGCATTATTAATTACTTTTAAAGTTTTTATTTTTTTCAAGCCTTTATTAATATTATAAAAATTGAAAATAAAAGTGTCAACTTATTAATCCATAGTCTAAATCCACATTATCATTGGAGATCATTTTAAGAGGTGAATGTCTATCTAGTGCCATATATGATAGATATCATTTCCACATCCATAGTGTGTCACCAAATCATGGTCCAAATCTATGTTACTATTAGAGATGATCTAAGAAATCTATGTACATGTTGATACATGTCAACTCTATATAGCTTTCAAATTAATATTTACCTAATTAATTGCCTAATTAATATCAGTATCCTAATTAATAGTCTAAGTATATTATTTTCAATTTTTTTGTTTTTATTCTTTTTATTTTTGTACACAATAACAATTTTATTGCATCATTCTTCATATATTTATATTTGATTTTTAAACAACTTTTATTTTATTAGAAAATAAATATAAATTTAAATTTATAGGCCTACAACTAGTTTTCAAGAATCAGTTAACACACATGATTTCTTTTAAAAGATTGCAGAGAAAGAGAGTTATGGTTTAAAAAAGAAGGCCATAGAGTAAGCCCGAGCCCATCAGATCCTCATTTGGGCTAAATTAATGGGAAATATATGGATGACTAAACTATAGATTCAATACCAATGTAATTGTCATGGTAGGAATGCTAAAGCCTTAAGTTTGGCTCGTAGGACTTGTTTGGTTGGAGGTAGAGTTGAGCCTGTTTGGGACCGAGAAAAATTAATAATGAGTTTGCTTTTATATATTGTTTTTGTTGTAAATATAATGAGACATGGATGACTCTTTCCATTCAACTCTTTGTATTCTACCAATGGTTACACATTTACATCATGTAATTTATTTTTGTAATTAACTTGTGATCTTTGGCACTCTTGTAATGGTCTATATAAAGAGCTCACATCTATCTAATAAGATGCACTATGATAAAATGAAAGCTCTCGCATTTCCCTCATCTATTCTCTTGTTTATTTTTTTTGTTCTTCATTTACTTTTCAAGCGTTAGTCTTAGTTATTTTACAACACAGTTATCGGACAAGATCGCTCTATGCTAAGGAAGTCTAGTAGATCAATAAAGCTTTTAAAGAGATAAAGCTCGGAAGCACGGTGTTGCTCTACACGAAGCGCTTTGGAGATTAAAGCTCGAGAGGTTTGCATGCTTTCTTTGATTAAAAAAAAAAAAAAAACCTTCTGTGTGGTTTATAAATAGTTTATGATCAATCATATATCTATCATATATATAAAAGCACGAATCACAAATTTTTGAGTGGTAATGAAATTTACATATTTGTCCATACTTTTTTTTTTATCTCCAAATCAACATTTTCTTTTGTATCAAAATCAAACTCTAACTCTTTATCAATCCACTACACGGTTTTTTTCTTTATCTCCAAATCTATCATGAACTCATTCTCATAAATCAAATACATTTTTTTTGAGGAAGTAATGACCTAGCATGACTAACTTGTTTTTCCATTTACTTCTTATCTCAATCACAGTAGAGAATATTGATAAGCTAAAAAATGTAATTATATTTCTAATTTTTAAATTTTAATTACAATTTTAAATTTTGTTAATAAATTTTTAAAAATTAATTAAGATAGGAAATGAAGCGGCGGGAAATAAATGCGTAGCACGTCTTAAAACTAGTATATATATATATATATATATATAGGAATAGCATAAACTGCCATTTCCTTTTATAATGGAATTATACGAACATAAAAACTATATCATACATGCATCTGGGTTAATATAGATTTGGCATATATAAAATATACAAACTGCCATTTCCTTTCATTCCATTAATGTATTGGAAACCATATCATATGTCCAAAGTGTAGTATTTCATGATTAATTTATATTTATTTTATCAACTGCCATTGCCATTTTTTTTGTTAAGAAAAAAAAAATAAAAAAAAAAAAAACCATAAACTTTAGCTTTTGAAGTGGGGCGGCGTGACTTTGATAGGCATAGTTGACTTGAAAAAAAAAATCACTACTTATCTCATATAAGTATATATTTATAACATTTTCTTCATATTTGCACCGTATCAGGTCTACACACATGCATCCTAATCTTTTGGTTACATGAAATACATTAAGCATGATTTATATATGATTCATAATTACTAGCTCTCTTTCAATTGATTAGTTAATTATGAAATCAAAATGAAAATTTGTTTGATTACTGAAATGAAATTAAAAAATAAAAAAAAAAAAAAAAGAAATAAATGTGAGCTCACAATATAGGAGCCAAACTTTATGTCTTCTTTGAGTTGCTTCTAATCGATAGAGACTTTTCAATACTCTTGACCACTTTAACAGTGCAATCTATTATCCATGAAACATCATAGATTTTTTTATTTAGCTAAATGTTAATTAATTAAGCCTTATCTCATGCTATATATATATAATTAATATTTAAATAAAAATATTATATATAATTTTTGTTCTTACAAAAGCATCATATCGAACATTTGAGTCACATATTAATGTTGCCTCCTATGTAGAGTTCTTATTTGCTTATATTTTTCTTCCATGCAAAAATGAAATAATTATTCACTTAATTAAGCACTTACTATGACATAATTTTGTAAGTGGTAACACAATAATCTATTGTATTCAATTAATGTTCCTATGGAGTAATTTAGATCTTGTTACCTTAAAATATATGAATAGTACTCCCATCACCGGGTCGAATCATGATTTTTTTTTGTTCAACCTTAATCATAATTAATTTTGGTCAAATCTTATATTTTATGCATCGTTTCATAGCCATGCATTCTTTTTAAATAAAATATACATTATCAATATAAAGGCTAGAAACCAGAAGATGCAGGGCTACTTGCTCTAAGTTGTCTATGGACAAATTTATTTGATAGTAGCAACGCCTTGTATTGTTAGATATTTTTATAAAATTTCAAGTATATATTATTTATCCATGACCTACTTTGCCATTAATTAAAAGGCATTTCCTAAGATCATATAATTTTTATATTAGTTTTCTCATAAGATTATTAACGATTAATTATGTTCTATTCTTGATTTTTTATAATACAAATAATACTTAAGTTTGAGTTGATATTGGATAAGCCTTGTCTCCGGTAAAACTAAATATTGAAAGGGAGACGGGTTATCCCGTCCGAGGAGGCATGGTTGTTAAGTTTACTTTCGTCTCGCCGCCCATCCAGGAGGTTGTCCCACCGACTCATACAAGTAGTATAAATTTTGTGTATAAAACAAGTCGTGAACATTCATTTTATCATATATTATGTTCTTTTACATAAAAATGAGAAAACTATTTAACTTTATATTTATTTTTTAAATATTATTCAATCATGTATAATATAAGTTGTTGTCTTAATATTATTATTGACAATAATTACTTGCTACAAGCAATTAAATGCTTAAATCCTGAAAATCCATCTATGCGAGGTTGTGCACATATCACTAATATTTATTTGCCAATATTTAAAAAATGAATATTTCACTTCATAATTATCCTTTCACCTAATGGAGCTATAAATATAAAAACCAAAATTGATAATACTCCAAAACCACGAAATAAGTGGTTGAGTTTCAAGCTACAATATTTATATCAGTCGAATACGAATTATAATTCCGTAATTTTAATGGTCTCTTGATTTAGGCTATGCAAAAATGTGACTGATGAGGCAATGAGGAAAACCCACATGGTACGCCTCGATATATTATTGCAATGAAATATCGATGCATGTATTAATTCAATATGAATATTATGAATTAATTTATTGTCTCACAATAATTGAGTAAAATAATAAGATATTATACTTATAATATCAATCTCGTCTAACTAATGATCAAGCTTCATGAAACATATGTTGCGTTATAAAATGACCATATTCACAATGATAAAATTATGAATGTGGAAAAAGGAAACGATCTGGTAAAGGTTATATTAATTAGTAATTCTACCAAAAGTGAAATAAAAGTGGTGCACTATATGAAACATGAAGGGCAAAATGATTGACAATGAGCATGCTCTAAATTGTGACAAGCAATGTCAAATATGAAATGTCATTAAGCCACGTTGATTATATATTGTCATATATGCTCAAATATTTTGATGACATTTACCATACCAATCAAAGACAAAATTATAAATTTTATGTCTCATTAAAATTGACACATTGATATGTGTTCAAATCATGAGCTAAAATAAAGGCGATGAATTTATGTTGTGGCGGCCCCAAATTCCAGGTCGCTTTGCTACCCGTCACGTCGCATCCACGTCACTAAGCCTTGCCACGTCATGGCCCGCTTATTCTTTACGTTACGCGACCTACCTGACTACTTACACTTTTCCATTAATTTATTCCTAACTTAGCTAATTAATTTTCATATAATTATTAATGATTTCATTAGTCAGTTAATCAATTTATCAAGTTATAATGAAATGTTACAGCGGAAGTCTTAATTTAAGTAAGTTATACGGTATTCAACAATCCTAAGTAGTGAAAAATCCGGCAAAAGATACCATTTATATATCAAAGTGAGTTAAGTATAACAAAAGTTCTATATACATGTAATCAGTGTTCTATGGTCCCAAAATCCAACAAAAATAAAATAAATACATATTAATATCACACACGAGTTGGCTCCAAGTATAACAAAGGTAGTCGCTCAGTCACCCAATAAATATAATGACGAGTCCAGTGAGTAAAATCCCAAGAGAAGTCTACACAATATTCATGAAATAAAATTGATAAACTACGAGACATGCGAATATAACACATGACAACAGTATGTCATATTCCCGTGAATGTAAGCAACACACGACAAGCAAAAGCAATAGCGTGTAAAATAAATAAACAACATATACCAATTAAACCAATTCATAAATAAATCATTAATCAGTAAACATCCGTATAATCACGAGAAAACCCTGACCTACACCAGCCAGTAATCAATAAATCGAATAGGATTCACGTATATACTTAGGCTTACAGTGGCTAAAACCCAACTTCAGTAAACGGCATGGTCCCTTCCCCGATTTTACACATCAGGACCACCTAAACCTCCATGACAGTCCTAGATATATTCTACTGCCATCGACACAAGCACTATCACAAGTAACCCGTGCATGCGATATAGCCACAACTAATATATATGCATACCAAAATAGGACATGTGTGCCTACCAGCAGTCACACATGAAAATCTAAATTGATAAACCAAATCATGAATTTTGTGAGGCATTCCAATGGGTTTACACACCTCAACACGCACTTCGACTCCCCGGACACCCGTATCCGACCCGATAAGCTCCTGATACCCGAGCTATGGTACCATAAGTCCCTGAAGTCAGTTAAATGTGTTTATTGTGTATTCAAATTAATTGAATATTTTTCAAATTGATCTTCCCAAATCAGCCCTAAAGACTAAATTAAGTCATAATTTCAGTCTTATGTTATAAAGAATTTTTAGGCATGAAATTGTCCAAATCTTGAAATTCTCCACCAATTCAAAGATCGCTGGTCTCTATCTTAGCTATCCAAAAAGTTTTAGTTTGCAAAATACCAATTTGAAATTAAAAAATATCATGATTCCACTAAACATAACTCTAATTGGAACCTAATCCGACCAGCAGACTCATAAAATTTATTCCTCCCAATCTATATTTCCAAAAAGGTGATTTATAGTCACAAGGCAACGAACATACCCAAATACAACATACTAAAAATCAGCTCATTTGGATAAATAGTTTGGGAGTTATACCTTTAACAAGTTTAGTTTCAAAACTTTTCTTTTGAATTTCAGCACCTATTTGTAAAGCACTTTTGGACATGAAAACAATTGAATTACAACATCTCTAATCAAGCCAATTTGTTACTTTTTGAGTTAGCTTTCAAATGCCACTAGTTTGAGTTGATTTGGATCTAAAATGAGCAAATTATGAGCAAGTTACATAGGCTAATTCCTAATACAACATGCAGAATTCTAGTTTTGGTTTTACAACTTCAAAAACTCATATCTTTATGATTTCAAATCCGAATTAAAAACTTTAATATAGCTGGATTATCAGCTTCAAATGAGGAATCCAAATATATAAACCAATTGCAAATATTCAATCATCTACCCATTGGAATTAGCCGAAAACCAGAAATGATTTCAATTTGACATAAATAAATGTGTACCTAGTTGATGTACCACCTAGATTGAGAAATTATCACCAATTTTCCATGGATTCCTTCTCTCCATCAACTACTTCTTCTCCAACAAGTTCTCTTAATTCATAAGTTGAAAATGAAAATAGTTTCCTTATATGTGTTGATCTTATATATTAAGGTAATATTAATTCCTAGCCATTGATCTCCATGTATTTATGTATCTCAAAGGTTATCTAATGATCCACACCTTGACATGTGTCCCACTAACTCCCACTAACCCAATCAAAGTGACACTAATTTGCTACTCACATGGTTTCTAGATATGTCAATACATATATCTAGGACAATCTCATGGTTTCTAATTTAAATAACCAAACTATATGCATTGATTTATTTGATTCAATTACATTAGCTTAGGCCCATTATAATATATATGTTTAGTATTCTTATCACCAAATTGACAAATTTTGTGATCTCACTAACCCTCGACTACTCGACACTCGATGCCCCAAGTCTAGGCACGCAATTTGAAGTACGTCATAGCCTATTGTTTTAATTGAATTTTATTTGGCCTATGGTCACATTACAAATTTTAATTGATTAACTAGTCTTCCTGACATGGATTAGTCTAATTTCTTAGTGTACCCGTAGTTCGCCTATCCGACACTCACGTTGACATGCTTTACGAAATGAACACCCGTCACACAAACTCACTCGATATCAACATAAACACATGTGGTGCAATATAATAATAATAATTTTTTAACATTACATATACACAACCACCATTTATAGCTTGGTTCTCATGTCTGAGTTAACCGAGTTGTACACGTAACGCCCGAATTACGACTATTAATCCTCGAGATTAACAATAATCGTAGTTTAATTAATTTGAGTCGTTACATGTGTCTTGATATAAAAGATAGTATTTCTCAAACTTGAACTTAGTTGATGCTAATATTCAGATAATATCTGGTACAACAAGGCAAATCAATGAGAGATTTATATCGATTTAACTCTCAATTCATTATTTTATAAGATGTCTTAAGCTGCTAATAGGAGATTTTTATAGCAAGTTTTGTTGATGTTACTATGATGATGAAACAATTTGCTCATCATTAAGGGAGATATAAAACAAATTTAAAAGAAATGGTGTGAAATTGCTTGAATGCTATCAAATCGCATCAAATTTGTTATATTTTGATCCATGTACAAATTAATATGAACTTGAAGTTCAAATGATCATTCATTATCAACAAGTTATGAATCACTTACTTGATGTAAGTACTAATATAAAAGTGTGACAAAATTATATGTTCCAGCATTAAAAGGTTTATATATGAAATGATATCCCTATGCAATAAAATGCACAAGAACCAACAAAATGATTGTAAAATATCAGATATTGCATTTTTAATTAACTTACTAGCAAGATGCAACTCTTTACATACTCGAAGAAATTGAAATGATGTTATCTACACTTATTGTCATCTTCGAGTTAAGCATAAGTGACATGAGTTTGTTTTACTCAAAAGGATAAAACTAAGTTTTGTAAAGATTTGTCCTAAAATAATATAAAATGTCTTCACCCATTTGAACATGAGGGGGTAATCAAAATGAGTTATTGATTAGTACATTGCACTATTTTTCCCTTAGCTATGATTTTATCCCACTGAGTTTTCCTAGTAAGGTTTTTAATGATACAATCCTAACAATATTAAAACTCCATTCAAAATTGATTACCGTATTGTAATTTTTTTCCCTTAGCTATGATTTTATTCCACTTAATTTTTCTAGCAAAGTTTTTAATGAGACAATCCTATCAATATTATACTTCGTATCAAGATTTATGAGAACAATTTTTTTTTTCTTTTACTAGATTTTTTCTCACTAAGTTTTTCTAGTAAACGTTTTAACGAGGCATATCTTATTAGTAAGTGTCATCCAAGGGAAAGAGTTGTAAATATAATGAGATGTGGATGACTCTTCCCATATATTCAACCCTTTGTATTATGCCAATAGTTACGCATTTACATCATGTAATTTATTATTGTAATTAACTTATGATCTTTGGCATTCTTGTAATGGCCTATATAAAGGACTCATATTTATCTAATAAGATGCACTAAGATGGAATGAAAGCTCTCACATTTCCCTCATTGACGCGCGTCGAACGCGTCAATAAAATTAAAATACTTAAACCAACTATTTGCAGAATAGTGGCAAATGGTCGATCCCACAGAGATTGATATTCTTTCTAAGATTTAAAAAATTATGAAAAGAGAAATCGGGGTTTTTGAGAGAATGAATAATTTAATAAATTAACTAATCTAAATATAAACAAAATAATTAAAGCAAGGAGATAAAATTGAAAATAAAATAATTAATAAAAATACCTAGGTCAAGATATACAAGTTCGGTTCGGTAAAAGATTGGATTTGGTCGTCGATTTATGTAAAGTATGCAAATCAAAATATCCTAGTGTAGCTATAGACCCGGTGACGCACGCGGTTCCTCGCACTTCCTAATCTCGATAGCCAAGGTACGACGATGACTACTTCCCTAATCAAACACATAACCACAATTCAAGTGAATTGGGTTTAATGCGTTGACCGCAATGGGCTTTGTGAAGGCACTACACCTAGACAAGCGGATCACTAGTGTGTCCAATTTAGCCTAAATCCCTAAGGTATTCAACCGGTCTCAAAAGGGTCGAATCAATCAGTATAGTCGATTGTCACTAGTGTGGTCTTATTGCACAACTACGGGTGCTTACGACTCACTGACAAATAAATCAAAGTTTAAACAAGTGTTTAACTTTGATTGTTCAAACAATACCAAAGAAAATAAAATAATAATGAAAAGACTGAAATTAACATATATAAATCTCACAAATTCATTGATATGCGCAATCGAACCTCCCTCGTAATCTTGCCTATACTAGAGGTTTTAGCCTCGCATCAAGAACACAAAAGAAAATAAAAATAAAAAATAAAGAATCAGGGAGAGGAGGAGTTCGATCGGCCAGAAGCCCAGAAGAGAGAAATCAAAACAGAGAGAGCCCCTCGTGCGTTCCTCCTCTTTTCTTTATTTCCTTTTTCTTCCGTATCTCTCTGTTGCTATCTTTCTATATCTCTTCAATATCTATATATATCTATATGTATCTATAATAATATATTATATATTAAAGTATTTCCTAACAAAAACTAAAAATAAAAACTTGCTAACTTCTCTCCTTGAATCATGCAACCAAGCACGTACGCATGTGCCTAACTGTCCGCCACATCATCACTCTCGTGCCTCGCGTGTGGGCCCGCCAAATTTGCCTCGAGATACGTGCTAATGCGACTTTCGGTATAAAATATATTCAGGCATACGAATACTCAATTTTGAGTAATTTTTCGCTCCGAATTTAACCGCGCAATCCAATAAACCTGAAAATAATAAATCAACGCAATTAAGCTAGTATTTTGGAGACTTTACACTAAAAATATATAAATAACCTATATATAATATTACATAATTAACGACTCAACACTCATCTATTCTCTTGTTTATTTTTCTGGTTCTTCGTATACTTTCCAAGCTTTAGTCGTAGCTCTCACATTTCCCTCAACTATTCCAACATGAGATTACGCATGCATGCATGTGTCCCATCTCTCAGGTCCGGTCCTATAATATAAGCATCTAGGGGTCGAGGCAAAATTATAATTTGGAGGCCCTATAATTATGTATAAATTTGTGAAAGAAAGAATATATCCTTATCAACATGTAAAATATATAAAATCTTACTCAATTGATTCGCATGATAAAAAAACTTTCAAAATCAACATTTTCAAAATATTTTAAATTAAGTAAAAGTTAATGGATTGAGGCTTTGTTGTTGGTATAAGTAAAATTTAATCACTTATTAAATAAAAGTAAATTGTATCTATACAATATGCAAAGGGGAATAATAAAATCACTCAGATTAAAAAAAAAAAAAAAAAAGTTGAAAGAACTACTTGTTAAAGTAGAAAAATTTAAATTTATTTTGAAAAATATATAAACAATTTATTTAGCAACACGTAGTATACAGGTCGTCGGCCCGTTTATTAAACTTGTTATATCCGTGTTTACATATTGCAACACGTTTAATAAATGTGTTGTGTTCGTATTTAAGGTAACTATGTTGTGACTTGTTTACAGCTTGCCGACATGAATTGCCATTACTAGCACTCATTGGGGTCCCTTAAATGAACATCGAGTCTCGTGCATGCACACATGGGCGAACATACATTAAAAAAAAAAAAAATCAACGGACTTTAATGAGTTCGTGTCAAATTAACATGTCAAATATATATCAACCAATTAGATGACTCGCTAATTTAATATAAAATTAATTGGATAAAAGGTCGATAGTTCGAGTTTCACAATAATGAGCAAGTAAGGTTTCTTTTTTTAAAAAAAATTAAATTGTCATGTCAAATGGGAGTCAAAATAGCATTTATCCAAAATAAGTATAGTTCTAAGTAGACTACATGGAGTGACGTGAACATGTCGTCAAAAAAAGTCACATACCACACATGGCAAGCTTCTTATAGGTGGACAGGAAAGTGCAAGTATTACTTTGTTAGAGAAGAAGAAAAAAATTGGATTAATTAAAGTGGAGGTGTTAAACTGTCAATGTTGATTAATTATAATTAGGTGATGATTAATGGAAAGTTATGGGTGAGCTCCTCAAAATCAAAGTCACCAAAGATTCCTCTTCTGCGTTTGTGTTCACACTGCAAAGATTCCATCTTGAACCAGTTTCACACTTCAACATGGTCTTTTGTTGGGTTAGCAATGGCCGGCTGACTCAACTATAGCTGGCTTGCATTGGCTTCTAAAATGTCAAAATATTATTTCTTCAACCAAATTAGAGAAAATCAGTGTGAAAGAGTTTATTTTCAATTAAATTGATTTATGGATTTTCAGGCTATTATTGATGATCTTATTGTATTGGATCAATCAATCTTTATTTGTTTTTCTATTGATTCTATATGCGTTCTACTTGTGAGACTTAGATTAGAAGTTTCTAAAAAAATGAAAAAAATGATCTTGTAGTGTATTAATTAATTATCATTGTAAACTTGTCTCAATATTCAGTTTATTAATGAAGCAACAAAAAAATTAATAATTAATTTTGGGATTGTTTTCTAAATAATTTTACAATGTATTAGATCCAATGCATATCTCTAAAAAATCTAATTATAGTCAACAAATGCACAACGTAAAAGGGAAAAACATGCGACAATTGCATTTATCAAGCTTATTTCATATGATAACTTTCACTAATAATGATAATAAAAAAATTGAATTAAATTATAAATCTTGATGCATGCATATATATTTACAAAACATTTTACGGATTATGGATTCGGATGTGCATGCACATGGTGACTTTCAAGCTCTATGAATGAAATCATTTTTTACGGGGAGCTATATTTACCATCTTATTAGCTTACTTTGCTTGTATTTGGATTAATCCGGGACCAGTAAATTTTTGAATAAACAAGGAGATACAAACTAAAAAAAAAAAAAAAAAAAACTAGACATGGTAATTTTGATTATATATATAAAATTAAGCCAAGCCAATGATGTGAAGTTGGCTTAAGCCATTTTCATCTAGCTTGTACCAAACAACAAATAAAAAAGAGAAAAAAAAAAAGGTGGTGGTGGTGGTGGAGGTGGTGATGGCATACAAAAATTGGTGATGAGTTGAACCATCACTGCCAGATAAGAACACTAAATTTATATGTGATGTATAGATCCAACAATTTGTGTGTGGCACCCACCAACTCACCATATTCAATCCTATTAATTCCTAGAATCTCTCTCTCTCTCTCTCTCTCTATAAAACACCAAACACCCCCTTCATCACAATCTCTCTCTCACTCTACCTCTCAAAACAAACTCAAAAAAAACATTTCATCATCCAACTATAGCTAGGAATTAATTAAGAGAAGTACTACTACTGCTACTACTACTATTACTCAATTAGAAGAACCAACTCACATACACAATTAGTATGGGAAATTGTTGTACAAATAGGAGAGAATGGCTATGGGAGGACGAGGGCGAAGGCGAAGGCGAAGACAAAGAATGTTATGCGAAGAGCGGTGCTACCCGCGAACCGTCCTCGAAAAAGAAGAAGAAAACCGAGTAGTAGATTTGAAAAATTCGAGATTAGAACAACAACAACAACAACAACAAGTGAAGATAAAGATATCAAAGAAGCAGTTGGAGGGTTTGGTTTCGAGGGGGGATCATGATCGGTTTCGAGGATTGTCGATGGAGCAAGTGTTGCTTCAGCTGATCAAGATTAATTATCAATGTAATTACATTGCTAATGATGAACAACAAGGCCAAGAAGAGCAGATCAAGTCATGGAGACCTTCATTGCAGAGCATTCCAGAGCTCAATTGATATGTCATTGGTCATTGTATATATACTATGTTTTTTTTTTTTTTTTTGGTAGCAGTTACCCCCTTTGATCTCCATGTATTGTGTACATATGAAGAGAATATATACCAAGTTTTCAAGCTTCTTCTTCTTTTTTTTTTTTGGTTATGTTCTTTGCCTGAATTGAGGGTCTTAGTTGCATTGTTAATATATATGATTAATTAGTATAAGTATATGTACTCATAGTGGGCAAATTTTATAGTTAATATCAATTTGTCTGCTTAAGCAAATTAGTCAGTCCCTTGATCAGCAAGATCTCGAGTTCACGCCTTATAAATTAAAGTACAAAGAGAACTTAATTTGAAAATGTGATCGTACATAATTTGACTCTAGATTAGTTTAGCTCGACCAGGGTTTTTAGATACAACGACGGGATGTATTTATTAAGTTTTTCTTTAAGCAAAAAGATAGTTTTATTAATTATCATTATGATTAAGATAGATTTTCCCTTCAGTGCAAGTCATTATTTTTTTGTTAATTACCATATGAAAACAATAATCGTGTTCTAGGAAAAAATTAAATTAAATAAATAAAATATGGATCTCTACAAAATGTTGACTTGTAGTACAACCGTCTCTAAGTAGGTATGTGACGATCAGCATGGCTATGCTTCAAAAGATACATTTTCCTTTCAACACGGAAATTCAAATTTATAAGATTGCAAAGTCCTTCCATTTGAGCATTTTCTTATTCTTACTCCTTAGACATATAAATTTGGAGCATGAAATACTATAACAATATCTAACAAACTTTCGACATCAAACATACCCCATTGATGAACAGCGAGATGCACAAACACGCAACTCGATGCACATGCATGCATGCATAAATAAGTTCATCAACAGACTCCAAAGTCGTTAGAAATCAACTCATCCCAACGTCCAAACCATATTTTTTTGTCTCTACATTGGTCTCTACAATATCCACCAATTAATTCACAACTGCCCAAATTGATTGTTACTACACCATATAGTACTATATCATACGTACCTATAGATTATTGATCAAGACCAATTGAATTGTAAGAATATTAGTCTGAGAAATAAATGATCCCAACAAAAGTTCAACCATTTATATGATCCCTACAGAAGTCAGTGAAATCAGTATTAATGTCTAGCTAGAGGTTCAAATAAATTAAACGAAGTGTGACATCTCTAGCTAGCAAAGGTGACATTTAATCTTTCCTATATAGTTGAAATATATATCGTCCAAGAACTCATTATTTGTCAAACCTTGTGGATATATATATACACTTTCTTTTTCTAATAAAGGTCAGACCTCGTAGAATTTTGTATACATGTCTACGACTAAGGCATTAAGTACAAATCCTCTTATATATGTCAACGAGTCATTCTTTCTATATTAATAGTACTAGGCACATATAGTTGATCAATGTGACCTCAGATCGTCAACTGTGCCTCAAGAGTCAAGACAATGCGTAGTCGCAGCACCTCTTGTTATTCTAATGTTATACCATTTTTTTAAGCTAAATTAAAGACACAAACAAGGATGATTAAATTAGGTTAACATTAATATTTATCTTTTTCTATCTATAATGAAAAGAACGTGTAATATATATATATATATAGTATTAATTGAAATATTTTCAATTATAACATCTCTTCAAATTAAATCCTTAATTAATTTTCTAGCTTCGCCACAACTGCCATATCATAGCTATCGTGCTAATCTTGATTATAGTTTTGGAACTCAATTATACATAGTTAATTAAATGGATACATGAGTGTACTTTCTAAATTTATTAGAATATATGGTTCACCTCTCTGTGCACTTGGTTTTGTTTCTACTAATTAATAATAAAATATATATGAGTTTAGTGATACATTCTAACTTATTATAATCAGTCATTTTTGCTATTGACTCGAAAAATTTAAAAAGAAAGAAAAAAAAATTAGTCATTTTTGCTCTAACCCTCACAACTTGTTTTCAAGACATTAAAAGTTGACTTGTATTCATACATGAACAAAGTATACTTTTAATTTTAGAACCATTCGATCATATATATATATATATATATACACCATGTGGGTCTGGTTGAATTCATTATAATTTGACAAGTCTTAATTGCTTAATGCATCTACAAAACTTAGAAGAAATTTACCTACATAAGTAATTAAGTAATTTGCTACAATGAGAACCATAAAAATATTCATGTCATGAGAATATCATTTACAACTATTACATTTTAATCCCTAAATCCTAATTAAACTCTAAAAAATTTCAATTATACCATCAAAGAGGTTGTCTTTCTATATATTTTAAAAGTCGTTTAATTCTTAAATTAAAATCAAAATATTTTATGAAATTAGACTTCCTACTTATGAAATGCAAAAAATATATATAAAAAATCATCAATTCAACAACTGCACAGATCCACAAACAATCATTGAAAGATGTATTGCAACGAGAATGGAACTAATCTTCATAGATTTGCAGTTTATTAAATGAATCAAACACAAAAAGATACAATTGAAATCACTGCCGATCAAAAGAGAAGATCGGTGATAGCTCAAGATCTATAATCACGACGAGGAGCAAAGAAAGAGATTTAGGGTATAAGACAATTATATATACAAAAGAATATTAATTAATATTGAAGGTTGCTTTCAAAAAGAAAAAAAAAGAAGAAGAAGATATGAAGCATCTCAAAGTGAAAAGAAAATATTATGGGCACCCACCTTAGTGAATTAGAGAATCCATTTGCATGAAAATAATAGAACTACAGTCCTCGTGATCACCAAATCAGTACCCTTAATCGCCAAAGAAAAAGCAATTTGCTTATTTTATTGCACAAGTCATGTAAATTAATACATATAAAATTATAAATGGATCACTTTAGTTACAATCTTGCCAACTATATATGTATGTGTGATTTTATTATTAACAATATCTCCTATTAAGCAACCATTAGATGTCCAAATTAGTCATTTAAAAATGTCTTTTCATAGTTAAAGTTGTGCTCTAAGAACCTAAGAGGATACTTTCTCAAAAGTTGAAATTTATATGCCTTGTGTCTTCTTGTTTGTTACTTAATTGCTTCCCTTTCAATTTGTGTATTTGCTTAACATAACGACCTGTTTCATGGTTAAAGGTTATGTTTGGCAAGCGCAAATCAATTTATAACTTAAATTATATGCTACTTTGACAAACAGCTGTGTTTGATTAACTAAATTAGTTAAAAAATTTAAAAATTAAATGAATTTAAAGTATATACATTTTTTAAACTTTTTCAGATTTCAGCTAGTTTTGTGAAACAATGCCCAAGAAATTTTGGTCCTTTCAAAAGAACAACAATGAGTTCGAATTTAAGTTAATAACGGAACAATGCTATAATAAAAACTAGAAAATAATTGAAGACAAAAGTTTGATTATAAGAGTACTACTTCCAAAACCAAGATCCAATACAATGGAGAATGCTAACATAACTTCGATCGGAGACATACTTTTCCACGTCCTTTTAATGTGCTTCTAGATGAGTGGACAATCAATAGTGCTATTTGTTCATAAGGACTCAAAAGTATTTTTTATTTTAAAGTCATCCTCAAGTAATAAATGAATCAAACACAATTACTTGTAAAATTTCTTTGATAGCATTTAAATATTTACAAAAATTTTAAAAACTTTTTTATAAGTCCGGACTCATGAGTCAAAGTAGATTTATTATTTTTATAAAAATGAAATGTTAGAATAACAACAAGGAAGTCACATACAAAGTCACATGGGACATTTAAAGCAATCCGTGCGTGTCTCGGGATGTGGGCTCCCAGATCTCGATGCATAATAGAAATGTCGAGGCAACAAAAAGGACTCTTATGGTCGGATGTGACTTCGAGCGTGACTTTCCTGTTATCATTGGTCTAGTATTTATTTTCCTTCCTTAAAATGTCCTAAGTGATCATTAGTGATTATGAAAAATCTATTTAAGAAAACTATGAAGATCATCACCACCTACAATTGGATAGTGTCATTGTGAAAGTAGCACTCATTGATGGAGGGGGTGCACACACACATACAATGACATTAATAATGACAAATCTGTTGAACCTACACAAGCCAATAGGACCACCACTCACACGTGCAAGCCCTGTGGTGGCACTCTGGCACGTGTGAAGAGACAGGTGGGGAAGGGGAAGAAGAGCATTGATGGCAGAGGAGCTTGTTTGGCTAAGTGTGGGGTCACACTCCCAAGTACAGCTGCTGTTGCTTAAGAGAACTGCCAAAGCTTTCATTCATTCATTCATGGCAATTCAACTCTCCCACACTTCACCACCACAACAACATACAACCACTCCTCATATCCACCCCTTCATTCCTCTAATCAAAACCCCTTCTCACATGTGCTTCAGATGAGTGTTCCCTAACTACCCTTTTTGGATGGACTGCTAATCTTCTCATTTTCTTACTTTTTTTTTAGTGCAAACGTTGGGGTTCTTCAGAATGAGAGAAGGGCCGGCTCTAAAACTCAAGTACAACCTACTCATGTTGTTTCTTTTGATGTTATGTGAGTACCCTTTGCTCACTTTCTTGTTTTGTTTATGGGTGTTTGTGATTTTGGTTGGGTTTATGGCATGGTTTGTAAGTTTTGCATTATGGGTAGTCAAAAAGTTGGTTTTTTGGTGAATTTAATGCGACAATGTTGGGTTTTGAGAGATGGGTTTTGAAATTTGGGTGTGTTTTTTGTGGTGTTTAGGGCCTTGGTTTGTGTTTGGGTTTTGGTCTGTGGAGTTTGTAGTGATGAGGGAATGTGTTGGTTCCTCTTGGTGTGCTGTTTGCATTGGTAGATTTAGTTGGCTTGTTTTAGTTTCTTTGTTTCTCTAGGCTTTGTGGCCAATTGACACACTACTTTTGGATTTGGGCAATTTAGGGTTTGGTTTTGACATTGCAAGTAATCTGTTGTTCTTATTTTATTGTTCCCTCTTGTCATATATTTTGTATAATTATCTTCTTTTGAGCAGTTCAGATAGTTAGAAGAAAAAAGGTTGTTTCATGTTTCATAAGCATATAGACTTAGGTTTTTTAGCTTAGTTGAGGAGGTATAACTTGGATCATTACAAAGTTACAAGCATAATTGACTTTGAAAACTGCAATGCTTTTGGGTGTGTTAATGTTCTGACTAATTTCTATGTTGTAATAAACTTTGAAGACTTGAACCGTCGAAAGACTCAAAACTGAGTAGAGTAATGGAATCAATGAAGTGAGCCATTTGCGTTATCTATGTTTTTGTGGTTAGAGTTCATATCTGGACCACTATGTAGCATGTGCTTGTGACCCTTGTTAGGACGAGTAGTTATTTTTCAACTTCTCCTTTGACATGGAAGATTGACAGATAGTATGTACAGTACGATGTTTTTGTATGTTTATCAAGACTGATGGCCTTCTCCGTTCATATGTGGGGCATACGACTGCCTTAATGTCTACCTAATGTGGTTGCTGCCCTTGATATTGAAGGTTTTTTCGTATGATTGTTTGATACCTGCCATGTGGACTTTCAACTGGTGGAATCTTTGTTGAGCAGGAAAATCTGATTTCATGTTCATAAAGAGTCCTTCATTGGTGTTAGTGGTTGTGATTCATGTTTCTTCAATTATCATTACATGTATGTGGTTTTGGTGTTCTAGCTGCTCATCATTTTTGAATTTGTATTTGTAATTGCCTTCCTTTTGACAATGTCTTATGTGCTTTTCACGCGCTCTTCCATATCTTTTTGTGTGTTTGGACCAGCAGTAAATGATTCCGTCGTTGCAACCAATGCTTTTCACTGTAATTAATTGTGATTCTTATCCAGGTTTACACGAATCCAATTGTAATCCATCAGAATATCAACAAGACCAAGGATCGGCGTTGTCGGAAAGCAGTATAGAACCTATTTTACCTGCCGCATCTCCAAGTGTAGAACCTCAACCATTTCTTCCTTCATTGGCACCTTCCCCATTGACCCCTTTCACAAATAAAAGCGTTCCACGCCTATCAGGCAAGATATTGATCACATTCTTTATGTTTTGTTAGTCTCAATATGTTCTTGTTTGAATCACCAAAAAAGTTCTTTTGAAGCGACGCTGAGTGAGCTTTTGTAATCACAGGACTATGTAAATTAAATTTTTCGGCTGCTGAAAGTATGATTAGCATTACATCAGTAGACTGCTTGGCTAACTTTGCTCCATATCTGGCCAATGTAATGTGCTGTCCGCAACTTCAGGCCACAATCGAGGTTCTTCTTGGGCAAACAAGTAAAGAAACTGGTTTTCTTGCACTAGATGGGACCCTTGCAAAACACTGCCTCTCGGATGTCGAGCAGATCCTTGCAAGTCGGGGTGCCAGCGATGATCTTCAGCATTTATGCTCGATTCATCCTTCAAAACTTACTGAAGCTTCTTGTCCTATTAGAGATGTTAAAGATTTTGAGAGCTCTGTGGATTCTTCGAAGCTGCTTATGGCCTGTGAGAAAATTGACCTCGTAAATGAATGTTGTACCCAACGCTGCCAGAATGCAATATCGGAAGCTGCAAAAAAGATTGCATTGAGTGGTTACGGTGTTTCAAGCATGGATGGGGCACATAACATAAATGAGCAAGGTTCAAGAATTGATGATTGTGAAAGCATTGTCCGTCGATGGCTTGCACTTAAGCTTGAGCTTTCTACGTCAAAGAAAGTTCTGAGAGGGATTTCCAACTGCAAATTGAATCAAGGTAATTTATTTAAAGAAGTTGGTGTTTGAATTCTGCTCCAAATAGTTTATTTCCCTTAAAGAGTGTCCAGTGTTCATGTGGTATAAAAATTGTCAGCGGACTAGTCTTGTTGGCCTGCACACCGTTGAATGGTAAAATGGCTGGCAAAAGTTTTATCAGACAACTGGATTGTTCCATTAATAGGAGAAGGTTTATGATACGCCATTGTTTTATTTTGAAGGTGAAAACCTTTGATGGCCTATGAGATAAAAAGTTAGAAAGACAATTTTTTTTTTCTAGTAGAAATTCTTGCAAATTTTGATCAACTTCTGTTCAATAACTTCAATTTTTAGTTGGTTTAGACAGCTTGGTACTCATGTGTTGCGCAGATGGTATGGAAGTTCTTTGTTAGTTAGTTTCTATGTTGCGTTGTCCCTTTTCCTGTTGATTTTCTTGATGGTTATTTTGACAATTTCAGTTGCTTTGTCGTCTATGTTTGAGACATCACAAAAATTACAAGTGTTGAAACTTTGGCATTCCCTTGTCTGTTGCTTAATCCACATTTGAGATCCTTGCACAAAAATAAGAAATGATAAATCTATGGCATTACATTGACACAGTTGTCATTGAAACTTAATTTATATAACTTTTATGTAATGAGATGCGTCGTTAGTGTTATTTTTAGGTGCGTCTCAGGCAGAAAATAGAGAGATAAACATATTTACACTTCGGTTTATCTTGTTAATCTGTTGTTGTTGTTGCTGTTCAGGCTCAACCTAGTTTTGTTAATCTGATTCTACCCAGTTATTTCTCATGGTCTTACATCTACTTCTTTTTCTGCTTCAGATTGTCCTCTGACGTTCCCCGACATTCATCATGTTTCAACAAATTGTGGAAGTAAAGCAAATAATGTGACTGCATGCTGCATATCTGTGGATAAATATGTATCTCACTTGCAGAAACAGAGTTTCACAACCAATCTGCAAGCACTGAACTGTGCCTCATCTCTTGGCGTGAAGCTACAGAAGGCTAACATTACGAAAAATTTATATAACGTTTGTCATGTGTCTCTCAAGGATTTTTCTCTCCAAGGTTAGTGATTCTCATCTGCTGGTCCATGAAATTCAGGGACATATAGATAATAGATTCTTGTTTTGATGAACAATTATTGGACCATTAATGATGAAAGTTTTTTTTTTTTTCTTCTCTTGTTTAAAATGATGGGGCGGGGCATATTTTGTGGCACACCAGTTGGATCACAAGGTATGTGGATGTTCCATTTATGCGCTTTTACTTTAATAATGGATGTCGCGTTGTCTTGAATTGATGTTTCATTATGAGATCTTCATTTTGTGCTCATCCTCAATATTGTCTTCTTGTAATAGAATCTGGATGCCTGTTGCCGAGCTTACCATCAGATGCAACATTCGATTTATCATCAGGGATCAGTTTTGTGTGTGATTTGAACGACAATATTGCAGCTCCATGGCCCTCGACAAATCAATTACCTGGTTCTTCCTGTAACAAGAGTATGTGATACATCTTTTACGTCCTTCAAATAGTACTGCTGCCAATAGTCGCAATAAATTCTTTATGGTGCATATGGTCTTTTTTATTGAATGAAGTCTTGTGACCTTTCTATTTCGAATCTGACGTCAACCCTTTCTCATTGAAGCAACTAAACTTCCAGCACTTCCTGCTGCGGCATCTGGACAGAGTGGTAAGACTATACTTCGGGTTTTAAGATATGTTTGCTCATAATTTTCTTTTCATGAATGGATCAACAATTTCTCTTGAAGAAGTTGTTCTAGTTTAAAAAGGTCAAAAAAAAAAAAAAAAAAAAAAAAAAAAACTAGGACAGCATAGCGATGATATATATAAGGTTGTCTCTTTAGAGAAGCATTAGTATGCCGCAAGCTGAACCTAATGCGAAGAATATTGAGCCGGAATCTGTGGATTTATTGATAGAAGCTCGTCTAATGTGAAGTCGAGGCTCTTTTATTTGATTTATTGTCCAAGACCATTGCCTCCTGATTCTTAGGTTCATTTTTTCTTGTTGCAGGACCGCATGGAAAGTGGCCGGCTTTCACTTTGCTCTTCACAGCATTACTTGCTCTTGCCACCCTCATTTAGTTTTGGAATCAGCCATTACTGATGAAGAGTTCAGCGCCAAGAATTCATCGGCTTTTAGTGTAGTCACAACAAACCGTGAACAAGTAGTAATTACTGGGAAGAACTGCTCAGTACTTCTACGCCAAAAACTTAACTGTTGTCGTTCGACATCGCCATTGTATACTTTGATTGAGTCCTCATTCTAATACGTGTAGCTTCGATTAATTTTTATGTTGCGAAATGAGTGATTCTTGTAGGTTGAATGTAATAGTACTTTGTATAGAAGAATGTATTCTATTTGCCAGATGAACTTGGCATGTTAGATAAGACAGTCTGCAGCAGCAACAGAAATTCTTTCTTATCTGAGCAAGATACACTATAGCACATTTATTTTTCTCACAAACCATATTTCATACAAATCTCTCACAAATCATCAATTGAAAGAAACTTAACAGTTTCCAAATCAAGAAATATGGTTTGTATCATCTTTTCCTCTATGTTTATAAAGCCGAAAGGCGTATCCAACAGAATTTCGTATCAGAAAGCGAATTAATAAACTGCAACCAGAAAGTAGTGTCTCTAAAGCCTCATGTACAGTTAATTTGCAGCACTACATAAAACAAAGATGTGATTTAATCTTTCTTGTTGATATTTCAGGAACTAAGCAGATTAATATATAGCTTTTTTTGGCCAACCCGAAAAAGGAAAAACAAAATCAAAGAAGAGAAAATCATGTCAAGTAACTATATATATGAAGATCCAAAACTGATCTTTCCTTGACAAAGAGAGAGAAATGAAGCAAAAGAAGTGATACTGATGATCAGACAATCAGAGGAGGGAGACTCCTTGAAATAGTCTCCCTACCGCGAAGTAGGCGCATACAACTCTTGAACTGATCCATCACTTCTTTGCACAAACAAGCTCTAGTCACTGAAATGGTGGACAACATGCTCTTCCTCAGCCTCTTGAACCTCCTCCCAATCTTAATCTTCAAACTAAATATTCTCAACCGCAATGCCGATGGCCTTCTTCGACAACTACTATCGACTTGCTCCATCGCCTTGTAGATCAAGAACTGCGCCAACCGGTGTTTTCGCTCTTCGGGGTCTTCCTTGTCCATTTTTGCATAGCCAATACTAGATCTCCTTAGAGCATTCATTTTTTCTACAAAACTCAAAAGTAGCTAGAGAGACCCTGGAATGAGAAAAATAAAAGTGATCACTTGTTTTGGATTTCAAATGAACAAAGTGCTCTCACATATATATAATATATAGAGATTGAAGGAGTCTTCTATAAAGGGTGATGCAGTGGTGCATGTGAAGTAAGGTTTGGTGGGAAATAATAGAGAAGAAAATTGGGGGAATGAGTTGTCCTTACATCATTGTTTTCAATTGTTTTCAAAGTTTGGCTTTTTATTTTTTGTTTTTTTTAAAAGACCACTTTGGGTGCATGAAAAATGTACAGATTATCATCTGACGGGTGGTTCAAGTGGCTCGGCACTTGGGCCCCTTAAGTAGTTATTTTAAGTTCGAGCTTTAGTTGAACTACATATGAAATCTCTTTTGCCAGAAGAGTTAAAGCCCCTTATGGGTAACCTTGGGACCCCCTATAATATCCCTACGTAGTCGTACTTTCCGCCTCCTCTTCCATGGTCGAAGTGTCTTGAATGTATAAAAGCAAAGTTAAATTGTAAAAAAATTGATGTATTTGAAGTGTCTTGAATGTAGCATTTTCAAAAAAAAATAAATTATTATAGTTTTTTTCATACTAATATTTTTTTTTATTTGAAAAAAAAAGTTAAGATTAAAGGTCGCCCATAACAAAATTTTATGATTTCACCGCTGGGCTGACTACAGCTCTAAGTATTCGGATATCCGGTGATCCACACCTAAAAAACAGAAAAAAAAATGTACAAGTTGAAAGCACCACCTAATTGAATGGTAGGAGGCACATTAGGTTATCATGTTGTCAAACATGGTGATTGGTGAAGGTAGAGTTTTCCAAGAAACAAATACATGCATATATATGAGGCATGATTCATATGTGCACGTATGTGTGTGTGTGTATATATATATATAGTCACTAAAAAGAAAATTGAAAGTATAGCAAATCAAAAAAGGTGGTGTGCACATGGACAAACTCTTCTGAATCAGTTACTGCCCGAAATCACCAAATTCATGTTTAGTAGTTTTTATATAGAGTTCTGCTTTTGATTGAGTGAGACATGAACCAAAAAATCAGCCAAAGCTCATGTGAATTGGTTTAGGCTTTGAAAATTGGACCTTTAACTATAAGAGGCAGTTCATTCAGTTGATCCAACAAAATTAAACTAACGAAAGGGAATTCTAAGATATTATATATATATATATATATATATAAATTATTTGCTCGACTAGCTTAGAGAGTGTTGAGTCGTATATGCACATATTGGTATATAAATGGGATTGGAATCTCATCATAAAATAAATTGACTTGTGTTAGGATCCAATCTAGTCCATTCAAATACCGCACCGACTCTTATTATATTTCCGATGTGAGACTACATATATACTTCAATAACAAAAACCCCAAAATGAAAAATATACATTATTGTTTAGTGGCAGATCTAAGGAGGCGTGTCTAATAACAATTTACTATGATACTCGTATATAATTGTTCATCCCAGTACCTTTCATTATCTTTTCGCCCTCATGACAATCAAATTGATTTATAGTTAAATAAATGCAGTTATTAAAGCCACTCGGTATCTAAAGCCTAATGAGCGTAAACTAATTCATACTCAAGCCGAGTAGGACTACTAGATAACACAATGAAGCTCTCCCTCAAAATTAGGTTTTGAAAGGAACTCCGTACCCAGGCTCGAACTAATTATACGTCTTCATTTTTTAGCCACCAAAAAAGACATTGAAATTAAATTAAAGTGACAAAAAATGTTCTTATAGTTATTTTTTTTTTAATATGAACGCGTGTATAAGTGAACTGAAAGTCAAACTCAAAGATGTAGCTTTGCTTTATAAAACCAGCACAAAATCACCGGCACAGGGCCATGGGTGACAGTGTGACACACTGACACTACTAGCTAGTACACAAATTGTGGTTCAAATAAATAAAGAATGACATGCAAACATGTATAATAAATTGAGAGGGGGACAAGAGCCACACTGCACAGTGCCTCTAGTGCCCACAAAGGCCACAAAGGTCTTACTTAGTGACAATATATAACATATAGTAGTACTATATTAACTTTATAAATTATATATGAGAGTCAAAGTCAACCTTTTCGCCTTATCAATTTGAAACTCTACTTATATTTAATTTCTTACATTATATTTCTTCTCCTCATTCTTGTCGGTTGATTTTGTAGTACCTTTTAGGGCATGCTTGGGGATCAAGACTTTGTCATTCGTTGCTATTTCTTGAGTGAGTTATTGAAACTCTACCTGCATAGAACATAAAAACTTCTCTTATGCTTTACGTAGGTATATAATTGATATGAAAAAATTTAAAAGGAATTAAGTTGATTAAGTATGTAACGTAAAAGTTCTTTACCCTAATTGTCAAAAAGAAGTTCTTCTCTCTTTGAAGGTGAATAAAAGGGATATTAATATTTAGCCTTTTTAATTAAGGGTGACGTTTTAATAGGTTGTTTAAATATATAACGCAAAATTTCTTTGTTATAATTATTAAAAAAAATTGTTCGCTCTATATAAAGGTGGTTAGAAAGAGAATTATCGATGGAAATTTATGCAGAGGACTTCAACTAATTTGAGTTGAGGTAGAGATTTACGACATATTAATATGTCCTTAAAAAAAGTATTTGAATTAATTATTGTGATAGGAAATACTTGGGCTCGAGCCATCTGCCATTTGACATCGAATGGGGTGTGTACAATGTCAATGAAACAAAACAAGCTAGGAAATTTAATCAGTATCGGCACCATCATATTTTAATCTCTAGCTAATATCTCTTAATTAATATGTATGTATACTTATAATAATAATGTCCCTCTCATGCTTCTTGCTTCATTTACATTTACATAACAAATTAATGACACGGGTCTGTATCATTATTATTTACATTAAAAAAAAAATGATTGTAGTATCATATGACAATTAATACAAACAACAACAAATCTTCAGCTTAAGATTAGTTATGATCGATCGACTATATATACATAGATCTAATTAATTAATATTCCAAACTATCAACTCCATTTAATGTTAGTATATTGATGGTTTGACTTTATTAAAATTACAAATGTTTACTTTAAACTTAATCCATCCCAAGTAATTTTAAGTGTGCGTTATACTTTGGCTCGTTAGTTGAGGATTGTAATGAATTCTTATAGGACATGATGTCCATAGAGTGTGTAATTTGTTTATAGATCAACAAACTTAGTAGCCCATACCATTGCGAAGGAAGCTAGTTATTTGTTTAGTCGATACAAGTGGTCTATTGTGCCCATGTTTATTGTAGATGTACCGAAAAGAGATTTACAATAAAGGTGCATCTTATTGGTTTTCAAAAAAAAAAAGTGTCCGTATTGCAAACCTATACGTGTTCTAGCTATGTTTACGATGTCAAATTTCCTAGTAAGAAACATTTGTTAATCGTCTTCAGATGTGAATATTATTGCTAGCTATATACTCAATTCAATCATTTATATAAGTCGTTTAAGGTAAGAACATAAGAATTAATACAGTCTTAATTACGAGTGTAATTTACATATATATTTTTTGACGTCATTAAATGAATTGAAGAATTGAAGAATCACAAATGTTTGAATTGTATATGGGTAAAATAGGTAAAAATGTAATAAATACACTATTAAATTCCAAAAACGACTTACAATTTTGAACAAATTTTTTTTAAAATTCATACGGGTTGAAATCTTGTTAAAACATGCATGAACCTCCGGAAAATAATTTAATGTGAATCAATTGCTATTCATTTTTTGTCTTGATTAAGGTCTGAAAAAGACTGATACTATTTATTTGAGCAGCTACTGATTAATAAAATCCAAAATGTTAAGGTCAGCTCATGTTGATTGTTTGAAGTATTTTTTAAATCGATCAATATTTAGGTACGTAGATGTCGATGTTCCACAATTAAGCTTCATAGTAAACAAGTTATTGTGGTTTCTTTCGCATTAAAAAAGTATTTTTTAAATTAAACAGTCAACCATTATCCAGTAAATTTAATGTTAAATGTATTAATTATATGAAAGGAACCAAATTAATTAAGGTAGGTTTTATGCGTAGAAGTGATAGATGGGACAAGGGAAGCGTGACTTGTGACATGCCCTTAATTATCAGTTGTTACATGAGGCAATTAACATGTGTTATGATGATCAACTATTTTTCTATGGCAAGGAGCATGGCTTCGATTGGATGCGCATATATAGAAATGTTAGACCAATATATATAAATGATTTCAATCCTAAGTTTTATTTTAATTATTTCAAAGTCAATCTAATCAATTATGTTTTATATGAAAAAAGCTTTAAGCTCGAGCATACATTAACTCAAAAACAAATGATAAAATTCTTTCATCAGAGATGATCTACACTAAGGCGACCACAATATAAATTATTATCTAAAGTGTTACATTGTGTAAAGTTTACCGTGATCGCAGCTGTAATTTACCTAAAAAATTATTTTTTATTGGCATGCCCAAGTAGCTAATTGGGCCTACTTGGGCCTACGAGCTGTCATAAGTTTCATGGGCCGGACTGATTAGAAGGCACTCATGGGCTTTCTAGATAATGGGCTTGGGAAAACCTTTTCTACCCTTTCATTAACTTGTTGAGAACTTCTAATATACAAATTTATCTACATATAAAGAGACATACTTTTCTCTTTAAACCGCTTAATATTCAAACTATTCGAGTACTCCAGGCTCGCACCCAGTTGCATCCTATATAGGAGGAGAGCCATCTATGTGGCTTCGACCTGCGCGCTTATGCACCGAAATTTAAGTATTTTGCATACTGAGACGCATATGAAAGACTCTCGTGCACGATGTGACTTTGAGTGTGACTTGAACGTTGTCATTCTCGCATTACCTTTTTTATTGACATTGATTAGCCTTCTCGATGAAAGATAATGAAAACAAGACAAATTAAGGATCAACTGCTTGCTTACCTTGAAAAAATTATATTATTTATTTTAAAAAAATTGCTCTTTGGCAGTAATAGAGCTCTAGTACATGATAGTTAGGTGGAATTTTGTCTAATTCAGAGACGAGTCATGATGTAATTGAAATTTATACCATGAAATCTAGCTATTATCCAAAGCCTTGCAATTTTTTGTTTTTGATAAGAAGGAAATTAGTTTTCACCTTTAAATTTGCTCGGATTAATGAGACTTTAAAAATTCAACTATAATTTTATTAAAATCTCAATTGAATATACTCCTATAATTTAATATCCAAATTAATCACATACCACGTCATTAAACTATCCACATGGTTGATTGAGCCTAACAGTAAATTAAATTTGTGGAGGCTATGGCCTGACATTTAAGTTACAGTGATTGAGTCATTGTGACTCAATATCTACCACTGACTATACTCAATCATGCAACTTTCTTTGTAGCTCTCCAATTAGGCTCCGTTCTTTGACAAGTCATTCTAATTTTCATAAAACATGTTTTTGTTTTTTTGTTTTTTTGTTGAATAACACGTTTTCTTTTCTAATGGTGGACCCATTAGTCATTCATGTAATTCTCATGTCGATCCCACCGTGCATGCCAAATTAAAGAGGAGTCAAACTCCCAACTCCTTATTAATTAATACAATAAATCTATTTAGACTCATGAGTTTGAACTAATAAAAAGATTTTTAAAATTTTTATAAATATTTAAGGTGTATAATATAAATTTTACAAGTGATTATGGTTGTTTCATTAATTGCTCGATGATGTATTTGAAATTAAAAAAAGTTTTGAGTTTAGACTCACGAGTCTAAATAGCACTACCTTAATTAATAATTCACATATGCTAAATGCTACAGTGATCACACCCCAAAGTTATGTGATGTGACATGGCGTGCGGATCGCATTTTAAAGTGTCATCCGCGTGCGCCTCAAAATACGCGCCCTGAAAATTAATTGCACATACATTTTCACGTAGAGCCTACACGTCCATGCACGTCACCTTGGCGTGAGTTTTTTTTAGGTGACTTTAGAGTGTCATTTAGCATCTTCTTTAATATATTTACGAAAAGAACTCAAATTAACTTGTAGACTTGACAGTTATGCAGACCCTCGAATCTGTTAGGCTTACCTAAATTCTATATACTTGTTGTGACTAAGTTCTATATGAGTTACGATAGATTGACAACCATTATAAAACTTTTGACACGCTTTACAAAATGGATCAAACTTGAAATTGAGGTCATGTTGTTGTTTATATATATGTGTTGTTTCATGTGATATCTAATATCAACTACATTCATCAATTAATCTACATTCAAACACTAGACTTCACTTAGATCGATGCCCTTCAATTCAATTTTTTTTTCTATTTACAACACTCAAACTCAGTACCTCATTTAAAGGTGGAAAATTGAGTCACTTGTCATTCGGACCAACTAGTTGTTATCAATTTTTTTTTTTTTTTTTTTTAAATCCATCAAACACTAATGCCTTGTTTGATATGTGGATGAAATATCTCCCAACTTATAGAAGATGGGGTGAGTTATTTCCTCCTTATCCTCATAGAAGATATCTCATAATAGTTCAATAAACAAAAATGCTCATAACAAATCATCTTTTTTATTTTAAAAATATACGTTTGAAGGACATTTATTCGATTTCTATATTTTACTATTTTTAAAAATTTACAATTTTTTTACAAATTTAAAATTCAACCAAATATAAAATATAAACTTACACTATGAATTAACTTCGTCAAATTATCTTCATTCCCGTAGGTGGACAAAATCGAATTGAAGGCCTAAGACACCATTATTTTTTCGTAAAAAAGAAAAAAAAAGTTTTCATCAATTTCAAGAAGGTTGGACAGCTGGCACATCCAGAATAGCTGAACCACTTTCCATGCCACCAAACCCAAGAATCCACGTGTCTAAAGTCCTTTTAACAAAACACAGGGACATTTCAGGAAAAAAAGTAAAGTCAGCCTTCGCTATCTGTTCAAACCGAAGTCGCCCCCCTCGACTGTTTTCAACCAGACAACAAAACAGAGCAAAACAAACACACACACACACACACACACACACACACACATTCCTCTGTTCTTCACTTTCCAATCGAAAAGCTTCCATTTTGATCCGACTTTCGAGCTCAACTCATCAATCTCCATGGAGGGTAGTTGCAACTCAACCAGTTCTTCACTCCTGTTGCGGAACCGGAGGGTCGAGAATCTCGAGATGAGCTGCTTCGGCTCTTCAAAAACCTCTGTTTCTTCGGTCGTTAATGGTGGAAAGTCGGTTGAAACCGAGAGAGATTACAGGAATAGAGATGGGTGTTGGTCTTCTTTTGATGATTCTCGAGATGGGTCTGTGGACGATGATGGGTGGGGCGCGGTGGTGGTGTCGATTGTGAGGATTGTGACTTGCTTTGTGACTATGATGTTCACTACCTTCTTTTGGGGGGTTTTGATGGTTCTGTTGCTTCCATGGCCTTACGCGAGGATTCGACAGGGGAATGTGTATGGTCATGTCACTGGAAGATTGTTGGTGAGTAGTGATATATAGTGTCAATTTGGGATTTTTTTTTTTTTTGGGTTTTGTGTTGTTTGGTTTTTGTTCTTGTTTTGGTGGAAATTTGGGAGGTTTTGACACTGGTGTTGGATTGTGTTTTATTGTGAATTTTTTTGTTTGGTTATGGAGTTTTAGACCATTTGAGGTGATGGGTTTAGGTGGGTTGTAATTAGAAATACCGAACTTCAAAGACAAGTAGGAGTAGCATCAATCGACGCCAAAATTATGGAACGATAATTTGAATATCTTAGAAAACTCGACTATGTAGGAATTAAATAAATTAGACGATGTAGGGGTAGACTTATTAAGTTAACTTAAAATGTATTGATTAGAAAAGATTTGAAGGACTTGGAAAGCGTACCATTAAGTGCACTAAATCAAGCGTAATTGAAGAGTTTGATCCATGAAGCTGACCCGACTAATTTGAGATTGTTGGTTTTGGTGGGGGTGTGAATTGGAGATGAAATGATTTAATATAACTGACACTTGATGAGATGAATTAGGGAGTGAATATGAGAAGTATAGATGTTTTAGTTCATTTCACTGTTCATGTTCTATGTATGAGTGAGTTTTGTTGCAAGTAATAGAATTAGAGATGAACCAAAAGCAGTCATTCTTAGGGTTGTAGATGAAATTTTAGTTAAACTTGCATCAAAAAGGCTCAAAGAAGTTCATCAACCATAGAAGGTAAAATTGGGAGCTTTATTATAGTAATTGAGTAGTTACTATTAACTTTTTACCTTTCTTGGTGTGAATTTTGATATGTTCATGTGCTTCTCTAATCATAATCTTCAACTTGGTTGTTCTTAAACAAAACTTGTTTCCACATCCAACATCTTCATAATCTTCAACTTAGTTGTTCTTAAACCTTAGATTTGAGTTACTATTAACTTTTTACCTTTCCACATTCAACTTGGTTGTTCTTAAACAAAACTTTTTACCGCTTCAATAAAGCTTTCGCAGCTATGCTGGTTTGTCCAATATTTTGTTTAACATATCGATATTGTCTAATCATTTTCGCGTAATAATTTACTTCGTAATGCACTGTTGATCTCTCAATGATCTAAATTTGAATTGGTTTCATCTTTATGGTTGATCTTTGCTTTCATCCTATTACAAGCTTATAGATTTCAAAGAAGAGACTAAGAATTGTATTAATGTATGTATTAATGTATAAAATAAGGTGCTCTTATTTATAGAGCTGAACAAAGTATAAAATAAGGAAAGTTTCCTAATACTACTTAGATACCAAAATATAGAAACTACCTAAATACCTAAACTACGGAAATATAACAACTACTATAGTTTCCTTAACACCTTCCTTCAAACTCAAGATGGTTCATGAAAACCAACTTGAGGTTGCCAATCGAATCGAAGTAAATCTAACAAATTTGAGGTTCGTTGCGGAACATATCAACGACCACCCAAGACGACAAATCTAAGGTTCGTTGCGAGCAGATCAATGACTACTTAAGACGACAAGAAACATATTTTGATATGACAGAGTTAGAACAACGAAACTGTAGAACAACGAATATCAGAGTCGACGAAGTCGACGACGGACAAATAACAAAGTCAACGTAGTCGATGACGGACAAATAGCAAAGTCGATGGATTAGATGGCGAACAAATGGCGGAGTCGACGACGGACAAATAGTCATTCACAGTTGAAGTAGGTGCGGGACCCCAAACATCAAAATGAACTAATCCAAACAGAGTATTATTGATGGATTCATTAAGACAGAAAGAAAAAGCAGATTGTTTTGCCAACTGACAATGCACAAAATCAAAAGACTCGAATTTAAAAATACCCAATGACCCACTGGAACAAGAGTACGAAGTTTACTGGCTGATGTATGGGCAAGATGAAGGTGTCTCTGATAGAGTGAGGGGGTGAAAACTGCAGCAGAGATCTGTTTGACGGCAAGCATATGAAGTGACGCGAGCTCAAATAATATCCCACTTTGATTCCCGTTCCTTGAATCTGACCCGTCTGAATGTCATGTGCCTGACAACCAGTGGGAGAAAATAAAACAGTCAAGCCTTGGTCACATAATTGGCCGACAGAAATTAAGTTTAAAATGAGGTCAGGAACACATGGGTGTTGGGGAGATTTAAACTGTGGTTGGACACGGTTCCTGAGTGGGTAACAAACATGGAGCTAACGTTTGCAGTTTGAATTCTCAAAGAATGCGGAGAAGGACTACTGTTAGAAAATAGAGATAGATTTGGTGTCATATGATTACAACACCCAGAATCAAAGAACCAATGGTTACCTGAGGTTACAAATAGGGTAATGGGTTGGGTTGGTATCACCTATTTGATGATTGCTTCCAAATCACTCATAGAAAACATCGGAGAGGAATGTGACCCATCAGAGACAACAACAACAACAGAAGAACCAGTGTTAGAGATAGATGCAGACTTAAGTGTGCCTTTAGGACGAGATCGTTTGTTTGGGCAGTTCCGCACTATGTGACCACGTTCATGATAGTATCAACACTCAATTGTAGGACAATTAACAAACGAATGGCCCATTTTTCTGCAGTTCTTACAATGGTGGGGGGACGGATTTAGGCGATGATTTAGTAGTTGCGAGGGCCACTTATGACGAAGGGGCCGAGTTGACCAAGCCAAGGCGCGGTCAATTATGTGACCAAGGATTGACTGTTTTATTTTCTCTTGCTCTCTTTCTAACAATGTGCAGCGACGAAGCAGGTGCGTATGACGAGGAGCAGCGGCTCCAGGGGAGGACACGGACGACGCGGATGGAGCGAAGGCTTGTGCAGCGGTGGACTAGCAAGGGCGGCGAGGGTCAGGCGAGTCTCCAAGATGGCGACGCAGTGGCGGCGCGACACCAGATAGCAACGCGGGTGACCAGCTGGATGCGACGTCGACAGAGATGCAAGTGTAGTACAGGCACCTACCGAGGTGTCGCAACAAACGAGATAAAAAACAAAGAGGAAAACCCACGATTAGGGCTCTGATACCATGATAGATTTCAAAGAAGAGACTAAGAATTGTATTAATGTATGCAAACCGAGTACAATAAGGTGCTTTTATTTATAGAGCTGAACAAAAAGTATAAAATAAAGAAAGTTTTGTAATACTATTTAAATACCAAAATACCTAAACTACGAAAATATAACAACTACTATAGTCTCCTTTAACACAAGGTTTGGCCTAAATGTTGGCAGATGTGGATTTTAGGAAATCCTATAAAGATAGAAGGCGCCGAGTTCTCCAACACCAGGGGTATTTACATATGCAATCATGCATCTCCTCTCGACATTTTTCTAATTATGTGGTTGACTCCTACAGGCACTGTCGGCATTGCCAAGAAAGAGGTACGCTTATCTCTTAATTATTACCACCAGCAACAATGGTCTGGTATTGGTAAAAACTTAGGCTGTCTTTTCGTTTTCAGATGATATACTACCCTCTTTCGGACAGCTTTATGTCTTGGCGAATCATCTTCGAATAGACCGCTCTAATCCTGCTGCGGCCATTGAATCTATCAAGGAGGTAGAGTCATTTCCATTTGATGTGCTTGTTGCACCTTGCATGATTTTCTCTTGCTCTCTTTCTAACATCTCATTGTGCGTACTCAGGTTGCCCGAGCGATTGTTAAGAGAAACTTATCGCTGGTCCTTTTTCCCGAGGGAACTAGATCGAAAACAGGAAGACTACTGCCGTTTAAGAAGGTAAGCGTTAGCTACAACATCGATCAAAACCTTAAGGCAAAAACATATTTTTTTGGTGCTTGAACTTTGAGTCTTTTATGCTTTTGGTCCCTGAACTTTTATTAGTGTACATTTGGTTCCTGAACTTTTAAGTTTTTTATGCTTTTGGTTGATTTGAGTCGTTCGGTTCAATAATATAAACCATTTTACTATTGACTAGTCACACGACACTTTTGTTACCCACATTGGTGGAATTTAATACTTTAAATGGTGGAAGGACTAAATGTAGAATCATTGTGAAAGTTTAAGGACCAATTGTGTAGTAATAAAAGTTGAGGGACTAAAAACATAAAAAAACACAAAGTTCAAGGACCAAATCATTAGTTTTGCCAAACCTTAATTAGTGCTACAGTACTACTTTATGAACATGAAATCTCATTGAAGTTCCTCTTGAATTTCTCTATCAGGGCTTTGTTCACATAGCACTGCAATCAAGGCTCCCTATAGTCCCCATTGTTCTCACTGGTACTCATCTTGCATGGAGAAAGGACAGTCTTCATGTCCGCCCGGCGCCTCTAACAGTAAAATATCTTCCTCCTATTAAGACCGATGACTGGACAGTCGAAAACATCGACCACCATGTTAAGATGGTTTACGACATGTACATCGAGAACTTGCCCGAGCGCCAAAGACCCGTTATGATGGAAGAGCTTGATTCATATAGAAAGAAGCATAGCTAACTAGTCGATCTATCTTCGCTGTCCTCGTGTTCGACGTAGAAGTTCTTCTTCTGATGGTCTAGTGGAAACCAAGGATTGCTAATGTATTCTTACAAGATCTGTATCAAGTCCCAAATTGAATAATTTCGGAAGCTATTATATATATATATATATATGTTACTTGTACCGTATCTAGATGTTCTGTACTTGTAACAAGGGAGCTTAAAAACAAAGCCATGAATGCAAGGAATAGACCTTCATTTCTTATGAACTATATGAGCTTGAATTGCTATATCTTTAACAAGGTGAATGTATATTCAGATAGTGCTCTAGTTTTCTTCCAAGCTATATATAACAACCACCACTACGACGTCCAAGTCTTCCTCCACAATTAGTTCGAGTTGGCTAATGGATCAAGTGCTTTCATTTAGCTCGATTTAAGTAGAGTTTTCGTCTACAAAATGAGTATAAGAAAAAAAAATTCTTGATTACCTAAGCTGCAATTTTCACCAATATATATATGGTCATGAACTTAGTTCTTTAGAACCAAAACTCATTCTAGAAAATATGCGAAAAAATATCTTTATTGTTGTAAATTGGATGACCCTTTAACCAAGCTTATGAATGATCACATTGTCAAGCATGACTTCTACATTGAATGTAACTTGTACTCTCTACATAACTTGTATTCAACTCCAATGTATAATCACTTATCCATGTATTGTCATGTAACTTGTAATCCTCTCCAATGTACACCAACTCTTCTATGTATTGTCTATGTTGCTTGTGATGTGTTGTATGACTTGTGGTGTATGTATAACTTGTACACATTGTATAAGTACAATTATCATCATCACCAAATGACCTATATAAAGGGTGCTAACCCATTGTAATTCACACACCAATGTTGGAATGTAAATCTCTACATTTCTCAACTCTAGCTCTCTTCTCTCTTGTCTCCTTTGCTCTACTTGTTCTAGTAGTTTTTAGTTTATGCCTTCTATACTTAAATCTCTAGCAAGTCCAACTTAAGTTCTCTAGTTGGCTTACAACTTAGTTTACAACATTTATTATATTTATTTTTTGAGAATAAAAATAGTTTTGAACTTTTGATTCATATAGCTAGCCAACCCTTAATTTGATATTGACGCTTTGTTGTTATTGAGAACCTTACCTTGTATTTTTGCATACAAATCGTGAAGGTAATAAAGCAGCTGATCAACTGACAAGCTTTGTAAGAGAAACATCAGGGAGTCACACTTCATCCATATCATTGATATCAACTCTGGACTGTCCTTGTTGATCTTACATCTGGCCGTGGTCCCACAGATATAGGACTGGAGGCCCAAACTGCATAAATAAGATCCTTATCTTGTGGTATAGAGCATTTATTTTTGTCTATTGTTTTCCATTATTTACTTTTTTTAGTGCATTGGTCATATCAATAACAATTACTTGTTATTTAATGCACTTTTATTATGAAATTTTTATTTTTCTTATGAAAAAAAAACTCATTGTTAATCCAGTTCTCATCCCATATTTAATGCGCTAATTAAGATCTTCTCATCCCTTCCCGGTTCATCCGCCGATCCGTCTCGAGATCCGAAATCCCAGGACCCAAACCCAAATCACAAAAAGTCCGTTCCACTACTCCACCCACTCAACACACAAACCAACACCTCGTCCAAAACCCCTCCACGTGTCCAACAACGCACACGTGTGGACCTCCCATTCGGCGTACATTAAGTGCCCTTTTCAACAACCCAATCAAAGTAACTATTTGTTCTCTCATCGTTAATATCTCAGATTCATCGCAGTAAAAACCCTAATTACAAATCTGTTCTATCTTTCAAAGATCGAATTTTTATTGGGTCTTCTAGGGTTTCCTCTACAGGGAATCTAGGGTTTCGCTTGCCGTGAAGAAATTCGTGGCATTTGAGGTCTCGCGGAGGTAAAGTGGATCGAAACCCTAATTTTCTCTCTCTGTTTGATGGATCTTTGGCGTTTTTAGGGTTAATTTGGGTATTTGGAGATGGGTTTTGGGGATTTTAGGGTTTGTGTTTTGTTTTGGGGATTTTTGGGATTTTGGGATTTTGGGGGTTTTTAGGGTTTGATGAACCTAATTTGTGTTGGTTTGTTTGTGTTTGGTAGAAAGATTTGATTTTGTTGTGTTTTGTAATGGTGAGTAGAGATTGGGATTGGTTTTTAGGGTTGTGATGTGGTTTTTTGTGTTGATTTTGGATGAAAGATTGGGTTTTTAGGGTTGGAGTGTTGTTGTTTGATGAGATTGCATGTTAATTGAACTGATTAATGTGAAAAGGTACCATACTGGTTGTGGAGCTATTGATTTGATTGGTATTGGAGTAGGTTATGTTTAGAGATTTAACTGAAATGGGGGGTGGCGCCCGGTTAGGATTGATTCGTGTTCGAGTGGTGTGGGTATTTGTTCTTAGTACATTGAACATTAGATTATGTAATAGAATACTTGCAGTTGTTTTTTGTAGTTTACCATTCAACCGCATGTGTTTGTGTTCTTGGTACATTATGCATTAGCTTATGAGATCAAATACTTGCAGCATTGTTTGTTGTAGTTTAAGTGTGTTTTCTTTTTTGTTTTTTGGAAAAGTCTATTTTTGAGATGTCAAGTTTTTTTGGCGGTACAAGATGTCGCCTTGTTTTGATGATTAAACTCTTGTTAATTGTCTTTTTTGTTTTGATAATCTCTCTTCCTCAATTCGGTGGGTTTATGTCAATGCAGTCCTATTAGAAAAAGTTAATTCACATTTGACTGTGTGCTAGTGAAAGAAGTCGTGGTACCATATCTCCTTCTGGTTGATTGTTTTGTGATTCAGGCACTTGATTATGTAAAACCCTTGTTTATGTAAAACCCGGGAGAAAATGTATAGATGGCTGATTAGCAGTAATAACTAATAAGTAATAACCTATTTGGAAAGTCATGACATGCAAAAGTTACGATTTTATCTTTTGTATTAAATGAAGGAAATCACTTTTTGGCATTTTCAAATTGAATCTCCAAAAAAGTTTTTTGCTGTCCATTAATAATATATAGTGGGAAGCTCGAAGCCAGCTGAAGGTACATTGTTGAGGCCGTGGACTATTACGTAAGGCCACTCGCTTTTTTTTTTTTTTTTTTTTGACAATTCCGTGCAGATGCAATGGTCCTTTTATCAGTTGTTTTAAAAGGAGCATGCTATTATGTTGTGAGCCTTAGTTGGTTTTAGATATTAAAGATAAATTTGCAGTTGTTTTTTGGCACCTACATTATATGATTATTTTCCTTTTTTAGATAATATGCACATCCACACCCAGCATTAAGGCTGTGTATTATATAGTAGTCTAAGAAACGGGAATCCAGTAGAGGCGAACTGCTTTGCATGCCGAGGAGCCAAGAATGATAAAATTTACATAGGTGCACAGTTATATCGTCATTTTGTCAATGGTTGGTGGACTAATGCTGCGTGAACCTTTTTCTTTTTTCGAGGTAGTGGTTGTTGAAGCTTTCCTTTTTCAGTTGATAATATTTAGTTAATTCTAGGCACCTTTGTGAATTTTGGGATACTGATGTGTTTTCGGGCTTCTTTTTTTTGGTTGATGTAATTCATATATAACGTTATATACTTGATTTTCAAGTAGCACAAATGATGCAGTGCATTATGTTGTTCTGATTCAAATTTTGTAGGAGCAAGTTATTTACAACTTAATTATGGAAAGCGAAAATGTTTATAGTTTTATATATGCAGGAATAAACTGGTTGGACAATAAACTTCTGCATATTTGTGAAAGATGAACCAAGAGAATCAAGAAATGACCCCTGCCGCCCCACAAACTTTACCCATGAAGCGCAAAAGGGGCCGGCCTCGAAAGGATGGTCAGATAAGTGTCGAGAAGTTACCTCGAAAGGATGGTCAGGTTCATGTAGAGAGGGTGTCTGCCGCTGCAAAACCTGAAGTAGTGACTAGAAACCAGCGCAAGAAAGTAGATATACCTATAGTCCCCGATAACCCCATGGTGGGACAGGTAGTTTCTGGTGTCCTTGATGGGTCTTTTGATGCCGGATATTTGCTCACTGTCCGGGTTGGCGATACCGATACAATTCTCAGGGGAGTTGTGTTTGCTCCGGGGTTATCGGTTCCAGTTTCTGGTGCGAACGATGTGGCACCACATGTTAAGATGTTAAAAAGATTTGAGGTTCCCCTCTCTACAGTCGGTTCACCATTCCAGACGCGGGGCTCTAGTAGCCAGTATGAACAAAAGAGTGGGCTCGTGCAAAGAAATGAGGTATCTCTTCCGACTAAAGTAGCGGCACCTGTGAATTCCAGTTCTGCAACTTCAAAAGGGGTCCAAGATGATGCTAAAGTTTTTCCTGAAACAACTACACAAAACTTGCAGCAAGCAGAGGAAAAAAAATTGAACTCAGACGCGCTATATTCTGGAGAACAGTTGAATGAAAATGATAATAAGGTGGTTCAAGCTTCTTCCCAAGCAAATGACAACCAAGGTCCGAAGGCTGAACCTACTGAGCCTCCGCAAAATGATACTTCTGTTCTTCCTGCAATTGGCGGTGGCCTTGATGATGCAGACAAGGCCGCGCAACATGAGGTTCAAAAGGAACTTGCCTCTTCAAATGATGGTGCTGCATCCAAGGACTCAGTAGAAATGATACCCAAATCACCTTTAAAGAATTCAGTAGATCCCGTTGGCCCTCAATCTGAGCAGCCGAAAGTGGATAGAGTTAATCACAATTCGCTTACGGATATTACAATGACATACCAGACTGTTGGAACTAACAATGCTGCCATGTTTACCGCACCGCGAAGCATGGCTTCTTGCACTGAATTACTTGAAATGTTCTCCAAGGATCAGATTCCTGAAAAGGGACTTACTGTTGAACCAAATTATGAAATTGCAGCTGAGACTGTCCATCACCCGTTGTTCTCATCACATGACTCAGTAACTGAGAGACCAGCCGAGGCTCCTGAAGCCGCGCCTCAATATCAAACCACGAGTTCTTCTGCGACGACCAAGAACGATAATTCAGTCTCCTTCGGTGCTGCTACTCAAGCTAATAATCATAGTACGATGCCGCTTAACTGAGTAATACGGATTTTGTGACAATGAGCTGAGCTTACGCGATGATGCTGTGTTTGGTTCTGAATCAAAGCCTAGTCGAGAGTTATCGCTACTGATCACAGTGACAACTGCTAACAGTTTCTTGGATTAAATTTGATAGAGCATTTAGGTGCACAGGATGGTGATGGATTCACTTTTTTGTGATTGTCAAATATTGACTATTGCTCTTGTTCTTTCTTTTTTTTTTTTGGAGGACTACTCATCTAATTCTATATTTAATGTGTTTAAAGGGAAAGGCCACTCTTCCTGCAGAATGATCTTGGCATTACCTTGTTGAGCTTTACAAGCAATTGCTGATTTACTTGCCTCATTTCCATTTTTATTTTTTTTTTTTGGCTTTGCGAGTATTTGGATTACTTTGACTACTCTGAGTTTTGACATTGTTAAATGTATGGTGGGTGGTCCTTTCGACAGTAGTTGCTCTATGCATAAGAAAACAGTCTTTTAGCTGAACAATTTGTTTTCTTTTTCTTTTTCTATTAATATAATCTTGGGTGTCTTTTGATTTTTGCAACAACTGACATGCACTCATTGGCGTCCTTCGATTTTTCCATCGATGTGTTTGAGGTTCGTGCCCGCCTAATGCGTATCGAAAGGACGCCGACAAATATGTGTCGTTTTTGCTTGTTGTTGCAGGTCCTTTCGCTTTCGAAGGTATAGTAATGGTAACTGTTGTACCAATTGGAGGGTCATCTCTCACACCCATGTAACTATTTCACATCTTGAATGAACTTCATTAATGAATTGTATAATGCAGCTAAGATCCATGAACTGGGCTCTAAACATTTTATTTTGGTTGGATGCAATTGCACCCTTTACATGAAAAATTGCCCATACAGGTTGTAGAGACAAAAGAACTGTCTTAAATTACAATAAACTCATTTACTTTCTCCATATAAATATGCCCCCAAAATGTTAATGCCACCAAGGCACCAAATAATGCTTAATCAAACCAAATGATTACAAAAAGTTCACACCAAACAATGCTAATTCAAACGAACTACAAAATGTTGGCTCCTTCATAGAATTTAGAGTACTTTTTAGGGAGTACATATCTTCATATTGGGCTTCTTTCAGTAGCTACTTGTGACCTGAACTTCTACCAGAGACTAAGCCGCGATCAAAACTTCTTTCCGGGGAGGGCGATGACTGATACGAACTCATATAAACTTAAGCCGCAATCAAAACTTTCTTTACGGGGAGGGCAATGCGAGATGAAGTCAAACAAACTTACTGCCAAAGGGACCATTGGCACCAGGAACAGCAATAGGTCTAACAGCAGGGAAAGGAGGCTGAGAAAATGGTACTGGACTTGCCACTGGGAAGGGTGGCGGGTGTTGCACACCGGCGACGAAATGTGGTTGAGTAACGCATACTGGCACTGGATGGTTTATAGCTCCTGAAATAATCAGAAGTTTAACATTAAAAGTCAATATAGAATAAACAAAATTCGATTTCGCCTACGTCAGTCTCATTTTTAGATCGTAAACTGACCGAGCCATCCAACTTCAGCCTTAATATTCATTATAAGGTTACTCTTCCACCCTTGGCACCCTTCGCTTAGTTCATGAAACTACCTTGAAAGATGAATCGTTACATGCCCAAAGATCCACACCTAGAGAGTCCAATCCATCAATACATTCTACTTGATCACATTCCTGATAGTGTCGACGCCTCATAAATGGATAACCTCAAGATCTTGAATTTGCGCAGGATAGAGGATTGGTAAGAATCACTTATAAATGGCTTATCTATGAATGCATCGCCAAATGGATTGATGTCTTTCAGGTGTACAAGTTAGTTATTACCTTGCTGTTTGATCAAAGGGACCTGAGATGTTAACAGAGGACGGACAGCGACTTGTGAGTGCGGGATTGAACCCTGGATTAGATCCTTCAAACCAAATTAGAAGGCGTCAGTCGATTTGGAAATGCTATCGTAGAATATAGTATTGGCAATTACATTTAAAATAAAGAAATCGAAGCACCGGGAAGCAGCAAAATAAACAAAGCTGCGAAAGAATCAATTACATGCATGTCCATTGCATTTGTCATGGCACCAGTAAGAAACTCAAAATAGCTGACACATATTATGACATTCAGCAGTAGTTATCGGCTATGATAGCTAGTTTTCCCTCCCCTCTATAGTTGAGGGCACTTTGAGAAGTTGTATTGTCGGCGCGCAAAAATTTAACAAGGGAAAAAAAAGCTCAGATCATTCTTTATTTTACGAATAAGATTCATCTAATAAGATACGAAACCAAGGATTCATATCAACAAGGTACAATGATCTATCAGGTTTTAATTGGAGCAACCTTGAGCATTCACCGCCAGTTAACGCTTGATTGTCAACCTTGTGATTAATAATGTGGATGACATGCAATAAAAATTCTCAACAATAACTTACATGTGAAGCTGGATGCATGTAAACAATCTGTGTCTGTCCAAATCGGCCAACCATTACCTGAGAAAGATCAAATGCCGACATCATTCATAATATATTTGAAACAAGTACCAATAGATATAAACCTTCTATTTTTTTTTTTTTTTTTTTTTTTTTTTTTCGCGAAATTGTTTTTTCATTTTCTTAATAGAAATAAGCCTTCTAATGTGGTTTTCAACCGAATAGCTGATCTACCGGAAAATCAGGGCACACGATGCTAAATGCTTAAGTCATAACAAAGACAAGATATCCCAGTACTCACATGTTGCGAAGTAGGAAGAGGAAGGGGAGGAGGACCTGCTTGAACAGGATTATATTGACCAGCATACCTAACTGGCTGGGCAATGGCTCCCCCACGCCCAACAATCTGCAACCACAAAGGGGAATCAAATAATTATAACCAAGTGGAATGTGAGAGAAAACTGAAGCAACAAGCTTTGCAAAATTTACGATGCAAGGGAAATCCCAGTTCAAACATCATAAATAAAGAAGAATTATCACTGTTTAGAAGAATTATAAGAAGTCAAAAGGAAATAAATACATGAAACTTACTGGTTGGGAATATTGAGAAAAATTATCACCGTTTAGAGTAATCAAATTGTTGTATGGCACATATTTTATCGGCATAGATGGGCGAGGTGCAAGAGGGCTGATCCCTATTTCTGGTTGTCCCACAGCAACTGGTATCAGAGGTGGGTTGTTTTGGATGTACGGCATGGTTGCAACTGTAGCCACCGCAGGAGGAGTTGGTGATCTAGGTACGGAAAATACAGGGAAAAAGGTTTTTGCTCCTGGATTGAGCTTGAATTCCTACACAAATGAAAGCAAGAACATGGTTTACATAATTGATAAATGTTATAAGGATACTTATACGTCAGCTGCTAAGGTCAAGTCTTAAAGCAAATTATCCGATTCCAAAGGAACTGATGCAACGACATCCTATGTAAGATAAATAGCATTTATCCAAATAATAAGACATCATGATGGCAAGACAACAGTTGGACCCAAGAGATGGTGAATCGAGTAAGCAATATAAGAAATATCTATTACAGACATTCAGACTAAAAGGCATCACTAAGCACTAAAGATTTCACTAGATTGTCCCAAAAAAGATCATCTTACCTTTGCACCATTTGAAACCAAACCCTTTGAAGGGAGGGAGGCAGTTGGGGGCACGGATTGACTGATACATAATTGTGAACTCACATTTACAACTGCTGGGGAAGCACTAGACTCTGAAGAAGAAACCTCGATGCGTGTGACATCTTTTGAAGTCAACTGCTCCATATGCCGTTCATCGGATTTGTGAAACGACGGGACATGCCTATCATTTGATGAAGTCTTAGATGATACATCCACATGCTCTCCATTGTCAATGCTTGGCTGGGGAGATAGAGAATCTGTTCAAAGAAAAAAAAAAAACCATGGTACAAAGTAACATGAGCTCAAGAAACTAAAAATAATTTAGTCATGAGAAGAAACAAAATCCATTCCCTATCTATCCAGCATGATGCATAATGCAGAAGGACATCAAAAGAAAAGGTTGAAGCCTTCGATTTTATACGGTCACATTTTCTTTTGACTTCTATAAATGACTTGATCTAATATGCATACTTGTGTTTTATCAGCTGTTGCATTAATTGGAGTGCCAATTCAAGTAAAAATATATTCACAAGACATTATATTATGCCAACTTTTATCACGCAACCTTGAATTAGAAACCATAATCTGAACAAACCATTCAATGTCAACTGGTTTACATGATATATTACAGTAAAAATAAAACAACAACAACAACAACAACAACATAGCATCAGTCCCATACAGTAAAAATAAAAATAAAAATAAAAATAAAAATAAAGATGTCAAACAAAATTATATTTAAACTTAATATGATAATTACAACCCTACTGTGAATCTGTGATAACAATAAGTCAGAGAATCCTACCTGCAGCAACACGATAGTCTTCCTTAATCTGGAGAGATAAAAGATGAGACAACCAAATGAGAATTAAAGAACATAATCTAACAATATATGTATAGACCAATACGCATCATACGCCACAATCAGCCGAAAAAAATATAAATTCTAAAGAATTGATGCAACATACAAATTCGTTTTTCATGGCTTCAGGCCCTTGCTTTCGCCCTAGTGAAGTATCTTCTCCAACCCATCTATAAGAAAAATAAAAGAAAAGAATCCAAGTCAGAAGAGATTTTTAAAACAAGTAACAAAAAGAGCAGTTTTCTCTCTTAACAAAAAACAGAAACATCTATATTTAGATGAACTTCATACCTCTCATTCACTGTAGTAGTGAATGCTTCGTCAATCTGCAAGCATATAACCTCAAACAATTTAGGAAGTCTTGGGTGGGGTGCCTTTCTAAGATGTCAACTACATGCAGTCCCCATTGTTATTGTCATAAATCTATCCGAAGATAACAATTACCTTTGCTTTTGCTGAATGGAAATTGTTTACTTCTCCATTTACAACTTTTGGCTCAACTCCATTCAACTTAGAAGGCACTACTTCTGGGCTGCTTCCATTTTCACCATTTGTTGGAAAGCCATTCTCGACATATTTCTTAGTTAAACCACTTCTGCATCCAGGGTGTTCACTTAACGGTAAGAAACTTCCTCAGTAGATAATGTTAGCTATGATCAGTGGAAAATGGCTACAAGGCTAATGAGATCGAGTTTATAAGTTACAAATTGTTGTGTGTGCATAGAGGATTTGTTAGAAAATGCACCCGACATATAATAATTTCATTTTGCTTTTTGTAGGGTCAATGCAGCGCTAGTTTCAGTATAACTAAAGTGCCTAAGACAACATATAAAAAGAAAAATGAATATCATCTTCCTAGAAAGACTTCTACATAATAAGTACAACAATAATCACATTTCTTGAATGAGCTACCAAGCTAAAGACTCCATAAAAACCAAAATTGAGTAACCAATTCAGTTCCCCCAGTCCCTTATAGTACATCTTTGTTTCCATTCAGAACAAAACCTTACTTCAATTATTGACAATTTTACTATGAAGCCGGGAATAGGATCAAGCAATTTGAGTCAAGGGATTCAAATAAGATAGTATCAAAACCATAAATAGATGGTACTACCATACCTAGGCTCAGCAGCTTGTTTAGTTTTAGATTCAAAGCTTAGTTGAGCAACTTCATGACATTTCACTGCCTTTGCTTCACTTTCCATTGAGCAATCTAAAGTCTTGAAAGATCCATTAACAGCTTCTTCAAAATCTTCACCAGATACCTTTCCATCAATCCCATCTGCTGGAACCAAAAGTCCCTACACAAAAGAACAGCAAACCATCAATTGAAACAGAAGACGCCGCAGACTCGAAAAACGAAACAACAACAATGACGACTAAGACGACGACAAAGCCTCAAGCCCAAAGTAGATGGGGTCGGCTACACAGATCTAACAACTAGCAAAAACACATGCCTTGGTAACTACTTGAACTAGATCACTTGAGAGTATCACAAGTGTATCAACAACAGCCCCATTTCCCAAATTAGCTGCCCTTCTACCCTTCTTCGTCATCTTCGCCTTCTTCAACACAATGCCTGCACAAAACAACCCAAAATCACTCAAAGATCAAATCCAACAGGTGCCCAATACAGTAAATCAGCTAAAACACTAAACAAACTCAAAACCCATTAATTTCACCAAAATAGATATCAAAATCAACACAAATTTCACCAGATCACACCAAGCCCATCGAATTTCAACAAAAGAACAAATACCCATATCAAAATCCACATAAAATCAGTACCCTTAATTGCAATTCAAGCAAAAGTACAAAACCCATCAATTTCACCAAAAGAGAGACCAAAACCAACACAAAATTCACCAGATCACACCAACCCCATCGAGTTTCAACAAAAGAACAAATACCCATATCAAAATCGACATAAAATCAGTACCCTTCAATGCAATTCAATCAAAACCCAACAAAAACAGATCTAATTAGACGAACTGACCGTGATCCTCATCGAAGCAGGCCGTGTGGAGGACTCCAGAATAGACGGAGCCGTCCTTGACTTGGACGTCGACGGGTTGGCCGACGATGGAGACGGTGGAGGAGAGCAATACGTCGACGGCGGAGTCTGGTATGTCGGCGTTGGACAGAAGATCTCTGGTCGGGAAACCCATCTTCGTCGGCGCCGAGTACTGCTCTGTTTCTGCCCTGTTTATAATTGTTTTCAATGTAAGCTTTCAAGTTTCATGTCTACTTCAAATTGTTACATAAAAAAAAAAAAAAAAGTGCCCTTCAAATTGTGTGGTGTCTAAATGCTTGGGGTGCCCACTTTAGAGAACGACTTTGGACACCCATCAGTCCGCCGCGGTTAAATACACATCGAATACGTATCTCGAGGTATATCGTCATCATAGTCGTATCTAAAATCGATATTTAAAGTAGGCCCTAACAACTTCTCTTTAATTTTCTTTTGTTTCTCATGTAGTATTTAATAAGCAAATCAAATTTGTAGTTGAATTCGAGTAATCTTTTTCATTGATCTATATGGTATGAATTATTAATTGCATCGACTCATCTACACTCGAATATCGAGCCTTATACAAAGAGCGACACTCTATAATCATTTTTTTTACATTTACGAGACTCGAATTTGAAATCCTGCTTAAACAAATATCCATTGCACTTAATTGAGCATATTGAAAGATTTGATCGATTAACCCCAATTAATTTGAGATTGATGTATTCCAACATTTACAGCTTTTCAGTATTAAGTTTTGACAACAATACGCACATCTTTTGAATAGAAATCACAACCAAATCAAAAAGTTTGGGTTACAACAACTTAGCCCAATCACAAATTAGTTCAAATCATATACATGAATCAAACTCTTCCATTGATCCTTATTCATTTTAATTGATGACGTGATTTGCGAATCATTCACATCCCTCCTAATTAATGGATCTCAAGTTAGCATCTACCTCTAGTGGCCCTGCTTCGTCAAATTTCGTTGCTGAAGTTGTAAATGCTGTTCTATTTGCACCTATCTGAGCCTAATGTTCAGTTGTTGAACCACATATCAAATGATAACCAGATGAAGTAACAAGCGATCCATAACACAATGAGCGCATAAGAAGTCATGAGCAGAACAGAAATAAGCTTCTCAAGTGAACAAATTTGCTCTTTCAGTACAGAAATAGTTCCAACTGAAACAGTATCTTAATTAAATCTTAAGGGAGTAGCAATGAAAATGGAGGAAAAAAAAAAAAAAAAAACTCAAGAGAATGAATGCAGCTCATGCATTCGATAATCGGCAAGACGCCCGCCTAAATAGCCGATAGCAGCCGTTGATGTAGAGCCGCTTTTTATGGGAATCCAACAATCAAAGTGAACATTTGCTCGAGCCGAATCACAGACGCCTCACTGCAATCACTTTGTTCAGGTCAAGGGAAGCACTCAACTTGTGATTCCAAGCGATCAGGCAAGGCAGATCACTGCGCAGCAGAAAAACAATTAGTTTTGCTACATCTACTCGAATGGAAGTCGGAAAACCTACCAACTGGGCAAGCAATACAGAAACTTCCGACATGAGCATAACTGTTCGGTGTTTTTATTAATTTTCAAAACCGACCCGCTTCAGATTAATAGCAGAAGTGAAAATTTTGCCAATACCTGTTGTTGTTGATAGTTCCCATAGCCAGCATATGCTCCATAAGCATACATGTTAGGATCTTGAGGCGGCGGAGCATATCCATAGGCTTCATATCCTTGGTTGTAACCGTAGTATGCACCATTCCACTGGTTTGGATCGGCCTGTGGCTGCACGACGCCAGTGGTTGGATCCTGCAAATTTTACCGGTTCGCAGTCATACAAGGAAAGAACACCAGACAGTTTTGTCTTACATCCAAATAAAGAATGATGTACCTGCTTATTTGATGGGCTACGACCCCATGAAAGTCTGATGTTCTGACTTCCCAATAGCGTCCCGTTCAACATCAATAAAGCCTCCTCTGCACAAGCTCTGGAACATAACATGGAAGAAAATAATTTACAGCAGTACAGATGAAGAAAGCGTAACCAGATAAATGATTAAATTGTTTCTGGGCTGCACAGCTAGGAAAAAAAAAAGTGCTTACCTGTTACCGAACTGAACAAAACCACAACGTTTTCCTGCAGGGATTTTCACATGAACCAGTTCCCCAAATTGACAAAAAACTTGTCTCAAGTGGTCATCCGTAACATTCGGATCCAGACCACCAACAAATATCTACATTCCAAATTAGGTTTTTAATCAAGTTGATATAACTGCAAACAAAAAGACCTAAAACGGAACAAATTACCCACAGTTGTATTACTAGTATCACTCTCGTTCTGAGCAGCTGGAGCAGCAATTTGGTATGGGGCTGCAAACAAGTGAATGCAAACAAAATGATGATTGAAAAGCATGATTATGTGTGTATGAGATACTTAATGAGGGTAAAAACAACATAAAATTTTTACCATAACCACACAGTAAATCTACCCACGCGACAGGAGAAATAGAGAAATTAGCCCTTGAACAACTTATAATTAAACAAGAAACTCCAAAATAGCACGTAGTGAGCATGGTCACCTGTCTGAAGTCCAATGCAATGCCCACTCAAAATGCAATCCAATCCGATGTCCACCTCAATTATTTACACATTCAAAACTTAAAAATTTAACTAAGTTAAAGGCTGTTATAGAGCAAGCAATCCGTACTGCAGAAGAAAATTATGATAAAGCAACAAAAAACCCACTAAGCTGTCCTAATCAAAGAAGTTAAGTGCAGTGCAAGGATCAAACAATCCAAAAGCTCTCTAGGATTTGTTTGCAGATTTACGCAAGCAACTGATCAAAGTATCAGAGAATGATTGCCATAACAAAACTTCCCTGCACTAAACAGTATTAAATACAAACATAAACTGCAAGATGAAAAATGAAACTGGTTTACATCATAGGTAACCAACAATTGGAAACAATTAAAAAAAACTTGAAAAGAAGAAATGCGACAATTTCAAAGCAAAAATGAGCTACAAACTGAAATTAAGAAGCAAATAGTCCACTTGAAAGAAGAAGAGGAACCGAACCTACAAGGAGATGGGAAGCTACATGTAGCACACAACTAAAAGCATGGCTTCCAGTCTGATTACAAGCACTAAAGACTCCTGGTAAAAGGATTGTTAATTGACCACCAGAATAACCTTTTCTTTGGAGATCATGAAAATGTGGACAAGAAATTGTTTCGGGAAACTCAAGAAAAGAAACGCTGACTCAAATAATTTTTTTAAAAAGACAGCATTTAAAAAACTAAAAAACCATAGACTCTACTCCGTTAAACAAAAGACTAACATTTTGGAAATCTGAAAAGTACTGACTAGGTTGGAATCTTAATAAACAAAGGGAATAGAAATACTTTCCTCAGAAGAGTAGCGTAAATGCCACAGAAATGTGAAATTAAGTACGGTTATCAAATAAACAAACCACTGACCTACCCAAGGCCACGCACTAATAGGCAATGCAATTCAGCTGAAATGAGTTCCAGGGCCCCGAATGAGAGAGCCACTCAGCACCCTGCTCTGAGACAACATGAGCTACTATAAGTGTTTGGAACTATAACTACATTAAAAGAGCCCAATCTTAGAAGAAATTACTGGAAGGAAATGACTTCGTAAACTGCAGCTATTCTTCATGCGCATAACTGAAGGAAACTCGAATTGAAAGCAACACAAAGTAGATTCATCCTCGAGAAGCGACAAACGAAACATTTAGCTAATTTCGCAAGCAATCACAACCCAACAGACTGAAGCATAGATCAAAATCAGTATTAACCATTTTCCATAAAATTCCACAATTGACAAGCAGCATCCCACAAGAGAGAAATTAAGCCAAATATAAAAAATAATGAATGGGTATATTATTTTACCTTTTGAACTGACCATACTTTTTTTATTAGTAGCAGGGCCAATACGCATGGGCCTAGTTGAACAGAACATTCCATTCATTTCAGTCATAGCACGCACTTGTTCACTTTCATCTGCAAATCGAACAAACCCATATCCCTTTGAACGCCCTGTATCTCTATCTGTGACGACTTTCGCACCCTTAACAGAGGGATACTGAACCCTAAATGTCTCTTGTAATGTATAATCAGTAACGTCAGAAGCCAAATCCCCAACAAAAATGGTGAAGTCAGAACTTTCATCGGACCGCCTTTCTCCTGAACTTAAAGTGGCCCAGTTCAGTCTGAAAGTCTGATCAGCAACATTGGGCATAGGAGTTCCATTGTATGCCTGCAAATTTCTTTCTGCAGCAGACCGATTCACAAACTCAATAAATCCATAACCCTCTGACTGCCCTGACTGCTTATTCCGTATAACCTTCACTGATACAACCTGAATGCCAAGTTGACAACCCATCAATCCTCAAAACACAATGCATCAAAATTATAAAATCATTCCATTCAGTATGAGACCAACTTTGTTCAATACAAGTTTTGATTGACATCATACGCACTTGGTAAATAGAAAGAAAAGATAAATACAATGCTCAGATTTTCAGTAAACCTACATCGCATTGAACTACAGCTAAAGCCCAATGAATACGATCAGTCGAAAAAAATTACAAGTACACATACCTTACATGATTCACATTAAATTACAATAAGATTGTAAAAGCCCAATGAATACAAACGTCCCGAAAAAAGAAAAACCGCAACCAAAGCGAACAAAAAGCGATTTTTCTCTAATTAAACTACCCAACCAAGCAGTTCAACCCAAAATTCCTCTCTGAACCAACCAATCTCCCATGACTTAAACTTCAATAATTGAATAAAATTACGAACTTGAATCCAAAATCCAGTTTTGACACAGAAATCATGTGATTCACATTGAATTACAGTCAAAGCCAATACAATCACTTCTCAAAACCGCAACCAAATCGGACAAAAAACAATCTTTCACAAATTAAACTACCCAACCATACAGTTCAACCTAAAATCCCTCTCTAAACCAACCAATCTCCCACAACTTAAATTTCAACAATCAATAACAACATCAATAATTGAATAAAAATATGATCTTTGAGTCCAAGATCCAATTTTGACACTGAAATCACATGCGTAATCCAATAAAAACACGAACTTGAATCCACAACCCACTTTTAACAACGAAGTTATTGAAACATCAGAAGACAGAGAGAGTAAACCCTAAATCCGACAAAGCACAATCAAACAAACACGCGAATTAACAAAAACAACATCGACAGATCTAAACCACGAAGCGAACAACAACTACGGAGATCTGAACCTCGTTAGTCTGGGCGAAGCAGCTATGGAGATAGCTCTCCTCCATCCAGTACGCCAAGTCGCCGATCCAGAGCGTCCGGATCTCGTCGGCGCTGGCCGGCTGCGCTGCCTGGTACTGCGCCAGCTGTTGCTGTTGCTGCTGCTGCTGCGGCTGCGGCTGCTGGTTCCACACCGGCTGCGGCGGCGCCATCATCCCCCACTGCTGCTGGTCCATCGCCGGCTGCGCTGCCATTGGCGCCGGTGGAGGAGCTACGCCTGCAACCGGTTGCATCATCGTCGTCGAAACCCAGAGAGAGAGAGAGAGAGAGAGAGAGAGAGAGAGAGAGTAGAAACCCTAACCCTAGAAAGCGAAGAGAATTGTGGGCTTTGGAGCCAAATTTTGGGCTTTAAGGTCTTAAAGGATGTGAAAATAATTTGGGGTATTAATCAGGGAGGGTGTTTGATTTTTAATATTTATTCCCACTTTCGACATCTTGATTCAACGTAATCTCCACCGACCGATTGGCATTGACGTGGAGACCCACCGCTGCTGCTTTTCTTGTTAGGGCAGCTGAAAATTGGACCTATAACAACTGTTATTTCACTAATGTCAGTGAATGCATGTTGTCAATTGATTGATTGATTGTATGATGGTTTTGAGTGCATGAGAGTAAGTCAACTTTTGAGTATGCGATGGAAAATACTAGAATAGTATCCCTAAATTCACAATAGAAAGTTAATCCCACGTCGAATACAATTGAAAATGTGTGAATCGAAAGTTAATCTCGCATCGAATACGATTTCGCGCCTTATGAGAAGCTAAAGTGGCGATCATTACGTCACGAAAGAAGACATGTTGCTCGGCAGGGTAAAGCACAATCGCATGTTATATCATACTAGGTGCATTAGAAAAGGACCGCTACCCCGTGTGCAAGTTGATCTAGAATCGGTAGTCAATGTCATGCCGTTGAAAGCACTGGTTGCAAAGGAGGTGTATAAGTGTGGATATCCTCTTAATTAGTACCGAGAAATTTTGGAATAAGTTAAACTCACACATTTGAGTTTAAGGTGGTTAAGTTGACAAATAGCCGCTCTTTAAAACAAAATGAATGCAATAAACAACTATTTTGAAGAACACCACAAACTAAATACAAGAGCAAACCATTAATCTCAATACTTAAGGCACTACTATGCAACTGGTCTAAAGACAATATAATTCTACTTGCGTGCTTCCTCAAACCCTAGCAGCAGTGCCCCGAAATAGATTTCAGATCTGAGGACCAATGACCATCGACTTGCTCCGGCAAGCCGCCTGGTCGTCAGTCTCCCCTCTCATTTTCTCTTGCTCTCTTTTCTTTTCCCCTATTTGTAGCGACCTTCCACCATCTCCCCTCCAACACACACACTATCACGTTCACAGGGATGACTTCACTGTCATCCCGTGAACCACCCCCTCCATCAGTAGTCCCTCCCCTTCCCCACCCACCACCTCGTCGTCACCACCAACACATCGTTATCACCACCATTGTTTCCCCTAGTTTCCATCCACCCTACTATTCCATCACCACCACCACTGTTCCTTCCTCCACTTATTTGTTTTGTGCAACATTCCAGCTAGATGTTGGGATTGTAGCGAGTTTCCAACGAGGTTGCCGCCGATGGCCATTTTTCCTAAAGCTTGATCTTGGAGAAGAAGATGGAGAGTTAGGTTGTAGGTATTCGCCAGCGATGAAGTCATCCATCACGGCGGTTCTCACTTGCGCAGCGGGGCATCATTAATGCGCGCGACAGTTCTCACTAGCGCAGCAGGTCAAGTTTTAGTGTTTTTGCTAGGTATTTGTTATGTATTTCCGCCTAAGCGCGGCTTGTTTGTTGTCCCCATTGTTGGGGTGATTATAACGACCCGTTACCTTAAGCTGGTGATTAGTACTAATCCAAATCCCATTGGGTTTTCCTAGCAAGGTTTTTAATAATGCAATCTTAACAATATTATACCCATCTTAATATTTATAAGAATATTGTATTTTTTTCTTTTACTATATTTTTTCCCACATGATTTTTCTTAGTAGAAGTTATAACGATGCACAATCTCTAAGCAAGTGTCATCCAAGGGGGAATGTTGTGGAGTATGGATGACCATGCATGTACACCAACATATTGTGTAGTCATGTAACTTGTATTTCTCGCTTAATAGTACCTCACTTGTCTATGTATTGTCATGTTACTTGTAACCATTTCCAATATACACTAACTCTTCCATGTATTATCAATATACACTAACTCTTCCAAAGTACATTTATCATCATCACCAAATGACCTATATAAATGGTGTCAACCTCATTGTAAAAACACATCAAGTTGAATGAAAACTTCTCATTCCAACTATCTCATTTCTTCTTTTCTCCTTTGTAGTAGTAGTTTGTAGTAGTAGAAGTTCTTAGTCTTCTATTTTCCTTCTCTAGTTCTTAGCAAGTTCCAACTCAATTTACAACAACCCTCATAATTTCTTTTTATTTATTAATTCATGAAATTCTTATTTTGACGTGTTTTGACTTCAGGTGCTGGTTTTCAATCCCATTTTTCACCAAATTGAACCAAACTCTCGACAAAATAGTCCATTTTTCATAAATGTCCAAAATACTGGTTTTGGTCACGCTAAAACCTCCAAATCTTAACTTCATCCATGACATACCTAACTCACACAAACCAATTCTCTTGTCATATTTAACCAAACTTACATCAAATTAAACTCAATCTCAACCTCGACTACTGCCAACTGTCACGAAACTCGAGGTAAGATCTTACCTACATATTTTTGAAATTAATTATTTTAAATTGTTCAATCTTTTGTATAATAAATAATACAAGCATCACACAAAAATAGCATACCTCGGTGTCTATTGTAATGACCCTTAAATTATACGTGCCACGTGTCATGTTTCAAGATAGTGGACTAGACCGTCGTGACTTTACGTACTTGTCGAAACATTGGAAATTGACACCGAGGTAAATATTATATTTCCGTGGTATATGTATTATGTTTTTATACCTAAAAATGTGAATTTTCTAATGTCCAAATATGTATGTTTATTTTGTTGTGCCAACATTGCGAGTAAGGTATATGCGGGGCATTCGGTGAGTCGAGACATTGAGTGGGGACGTACCTCGAGTTGCGTGTTGACGTGAGATCGAAGTGGTGGCTTATAGGGTACGTTGAATTATTTATAATGGTTTATAGGGCTTTAGTGTGGTCACATTAACTAAACAAGTAGAGGCCTAAAGTTAGTGAATTAAAACAAATGCTTTAGGATGTGCATCGAGACACGTATTGCACCATCTAGATACCAAGTGAGTCCATGATTTGAGTCACTCAAACATGAATTGAGGGACAAGTGGGAGATGATGGACCACAAGATAAGTCTTGAGATGTGAGAGTGTAGATAGATGTGTGGCTTATGTTCGAATCAACTCCACTCATATATATACACATTTAGTCAACCAACCTTATCATTTGAATGAGAATGTACTTATTTGAAGCTCATTAGGCCTGCGTTGACTTTGCGATGATTGACTCGGGGTCCACGTGAGTTTAGGTCGGGCGGGGCTCAGTTTCGTAAGGAACTAGGGTCGTCACATCTACACCCGATATTTGGACATACGTATCACAACAAGTAGGTCCCACGTACGACCCAGAAATGACATGTGACATGAATTATATTTTAGGGTTGTTACAATTCGCCTCTTTGCAATGAAGGCTCATTTGGGAGATATTCAACTAGCATCTAATCTCCATAAGGATAAGCTTGTCCTGCAGGATGATCTTGATCACAAAGGTGTTTCAAATAAGTGATCTCACCACAAATGTGACAAATGACTTTGATTCTTTCATATTTAAACTCGATAAACATGGGCTTAAAGCCAATGTTAATCTTCTTCCTCCTCATCAAAGGCCTATTAATATCAATTTCCACCCTAACTTTGAGAATTTTCTTCAGACCAAGCCATCCTGTCTCCAATCCATTTCTACTTTGGTCGGAGTGCCCAACTCCTTAACAATGAGGTGGGCAATAGCTTCACTTCTTACAGTCAATAGGAAGATTATGAAGCTGAACCTAGAGCTTACATAAATTGATATCACTCAGGTCAAGAGAGGAATCAAGGGACCATTTCTCAACAAGAAAGATGTGATCATTGAAAAGCCATGGGCCAAAGTTATTCCAAAAGAGTTAATGCAAATGGAGAGGTTCAATGAGTGGCAATAAATCAAGATCTTCTGTTTCAATAAAGATATTCCAAAATAGTTAATGCAAATGGAACAAAAGGGGACTTGAAAGCTTGAACATCTTCTTCAAATGTCGTGTGGATCCAACAATGGAGTAACAAGAATAAACAGATTTTGGAGGACAGAACATCATTAAGGATGCACAACTTCCTCTCATGGAGTACATTACTTTACAAGGAAGACAACTAAGTATTCAACTTACACACACAAACAATTTGAACGTAAAGAAAAACCGGTGTAAAACGAATATAGTTACAAGTGACTTCCGTTCCGTAACGCGTAATTAATCCACTTTTGCAAATATATGTCTCCTAGAGATCCACAAACTCCGCTTCGATACTCGGAACTGATCCGATCAACGGACGAGACTCATTATAATTCACGGACACAGTATCCTTACCCAGCGCCCGAGCGTTCCGGATCTCTAACGCTTGGCGGGGACAGTAACTTCCAAAAGGGCAACTTGGTCATTTCACACTCCATCAAGAGACCAAGCCGGTTAAAAGCCAAATCGAGAGCAACAAATGGAGCTAAAAATGGCGTCGATGAAGGTCGCATTGATAGCGGTTTTTGCGTTGTTTGTGACGGCGAGGGCGGACTACGTCCGTCCCAAGACTCGGAAGGTCCTGGACTGGCCATGGAAGTCGAGGGAATCTTCTGGTCCTCATCAGGTGATTGAGAATGGTCTTTGTTTGGTTCAATTTGGTTCAGTAGAAGTGAAGTTCTGATTTTCAATGTCAAATTTGGGTTTCTAGGGTTTTTGTTGGTATGAGAGGTCAAGTGATTGAGTTTTGGTCACCCTTTTGTCCAAGATGGTTAATTCGTTGGTTTTCATGTACTGGGATTGGAATTTGAATTATTGGTTAGGTTAAGTGGTTTTTGATTGAGGAGCACTTGTGTTGTGAACATCTGAGAAATTGAAGTGTTTTAGGTCATGAATGTGAGAATCAGTGAGGTTAGCTATGGACTTGCTTGCAGTTCTTGATCTGTACATAGTAGGTGTGTAAATTATGTTTGAGTGTCCATTGTCCAATTATGAGTTGTGTAATTAGGGATTGACTTGAGTTGGTTGGGATGATAATTGAGCGCAATGGAAGATTTTGATCCATGGAGCTAAGCCCGACTAATGTGGGATTGAGGCTTTGTTGTTGTTGTCGTGGTCGTGGTTTGGTTAAGAATCCAATAGAAATTTAGTGATTTGGGTGCAAAATTTTGGAGTGCAATGAAAGGTTTGATTTTTTATGATGTCCCAATATTGGGTAGAATCTGAATAGTTGTTTTTATATTAATGAAGATGTTGTAGATACCTTTATTTTTGGCTTTTTGAAGATTTGAATTTACAAGACTGTTTTTGGATACTTTGCAAGATGCGGACTAAAGAACCCTATGAATTCAGGTGAGGGATAATCGCTGATTTAGGCTTAGAAAGAAGGAAGTGGCTTGTTTTAGGTTGTTGGATTGGGTCTGGGAGGATGTTCTTATTTGATCCCAAGAAAATGAGGTTTAGAGTTTATTGAGATAGGCCAGTAAAATTGATGAGATAAGATAGGAACTAGGAGAAAAGAAGTGAAATTGGATTTGGAGTTTCATGTTTCGCGAAAGAAGTGATTAGCAAAGAAAGAAAATATAAGGTGGCTTTGTCTGTAATAAAAAAACAAAAACCTGCAACATAAAATTTAATGACAGAAGAACACTTCTAGGAGGAGGATTAGTTTTATGCAAAGAGGGGAATTTAATCTACCAAAAAAAAGAGGGGAATTTAATTTATGAAAAATGATGTTTGAATTCCTAGTTGTAGTGTTTATCAAATTCTGTGATTTTGTTGGACAAGCAATTGATTCATCATTGATTCCTATATGTGTATAATAGATCATTTAATAATAACTTTTTGGAATTACCTAAAAGGGATTCGTGTATAACTTAGCTTTTATATTAGAGAGAAGAAGAGTGAAAAGAAAAGTGTCTATGTGTGGGTTGGATGGGCCTTTCTTTTTTGTTGTTTTTGGGATTGAGGCTTTTTGTTGTTGAGGGGTTGGGTTTCCACTTGAGGTTATGAGTACCTTGATGATAGCCTAAGTCTTTGATTACGCCCATTCTATCACGGTCCAAGGTATTGGTACCATGTATAGAATATGAAGTGAGAAGAGTATAAAACATCTTACAGGATGTCGTGTGCATTGCTTTCATTGTTTTATTTTTTATGTAAGGTAATAATCTTTTAATTGATGTAGTATGCATGCAAATGTTACATATTGTAAGTTGTAACAAATAGAACATGCTTGTTACAGGTCCACATCTCCTTAGCCGGGGACAAGCACATGCGCATTTCATGGATAAACGAAGATGGATCATCTCCTTCATTGGTTGAATATGGAACAACACCTGGGGTATACACATCATCTTCTCATGGAGAAAGCACATCCTATAAGTATTTGTTCTATAGGTCAGGAAAGATTCATCACACTGTCATTGGACCTTTGGAAGATAATACAGTTTACTTCTACCGATGTGGAAGACAAGGTCCTGAATTCAGGATGAAAACTCCTCCTTCACAATTCCCAATTACTTTTGCTGTTGCTGGTGATCTGGGTCAAACAGGCTGGACTGCATCAACGCTCGATCACATAGACCAATGTAAATATGACATGCATTTACTCCCTGGAGACCTCTCTTATGCTGATTATCTGCAACGCCGTTGGGATAGCTTTGGTGAGCTAGTACAGCCACTTGCAAGCTCAAGACCGTGGATGGTGACTGAAGGAAACCATGAAGAGGAAAGTATTCCATTATTGAAGGATGGTTTTGAATCCTATAATGCTCGATGGAAGATGCCATTTGAAGAGAGTGGGTCAAGTTCTAATCTATATTACTCTTTTGATGTGGCTGGAGTTCACGTCCTCATGCTTGGTTCCTATGCAGATCATGACGAGTATTCCGATCAATATAGATGGTTAAAGGTTAGTTCATACTATTTAATTCTATGAAAATTTCATATCCATTAATCCTATCAATTGGTTTCCCTGCAACATGGTAGTAGTCTTTAACCCTCTCTGCAAAACCCAATCACTCATGCTTATGTTAGTCACATCAGTCTGGAATAAGCACTTCTTGTTGTAATGGTACTTTATTTACCATCCCAAAACTCTTTTTTAATCCAAAGTTCATTTAATTACTCCTTTTTTTTTATAATTGTGAGTGGTTTCAAGGTTATCCTCACTAATCCACACACGAGGCCCTGACTCTATCGACCTAGAGTGAGAACCTAGTGGCCTAGACGATCTTACCACACCGAGGAATCGAAGCCGAGGTTGTGCGCTTAACTCACACAACCCCGCTTACGCCCTTATCGTTGTGGTAACCCCGACCGGGTTTTAATTACTCCTATTTTATTGTCTTGTATTTGGAGATCAGGATGATCTTGCGAAAGTAGACAGGAAAAGGACACCATGGGTGCTGGCTTTATTTCATGTGCCATGGTACAACAGTAACAAAGCGCACCAAGGTGAAGGGAAAAGCATGATGGCTTCTATGGAGCCGTTGCTCTATGCCGCGGGAGTGGATATTGTGCTTACAGGCCATGTTCATGCCTATGAACGCTCCGTAAGTTTGATCCTTCTCCTCTAAATTTTAATATGGAACTTAGGTTTCCTTTTATCTCACTATGCGGTTTGCAGAATCGTGTGAACAATGGAAAGTCAGACCCTTGCGGTCCTGTTCATATAACCATCGGCGATGGAGGCAACCAAGAAGGTCTAGCTCATAGGTATACCTCTTTTTACTGTCAACATTTGTCGTATTTCCATGCCGTTTGCATTTACATCCTTTTGTTCAGCGTTATATGAAACAAACTTTATCATTTTGTTGATGGCAATGCTTGCTTTCTTTTTCTTCAACGCCGCCTTCTTACATAAGCAATAAGTCATTTTGCATTACAAATACAAGCCTCTGATTTTAGTTTCACAAAGAACTTCTGATATGCTTTCTGAAAATGCCTTGAAATGAATTGACAGATACATAGACCCCAAACCTGAATGGTCAATGTTCCGCGAAGCAAGTTTTGGTCACGGTGAGCTCAAGATTGCAAATTCAACTCATGCCTTCTGGAGCTGGCACAGAAACGACGACGATGAACCTGTCAAATCTGATGAGGTGTGGATAACCTCATTGATTAGTTCGGGTTGTATCAACGAGAAAAAGCACGACCTAAGGAAGATCCTCATGGCGCCTTAACTGCGGTAAACACCTCCCATTTGCTTCGGAGCATCCCATGGACCTTGTATGGAAGTCCTCTTGTAAATATTTCTTTGAAACATCTGCTACAATGGTTTGCATGCTATTGTCGTTATAAGGTTATTGATTTTGCCAGCTTTACCTTATTTCCTGAATCTTTTCCCTTGATGTGTGATGCATCTATTAAGTGAAGTCTTTGGCTAACATACTTTCAACATACACATTGGCTGCGCACTTTTTCTTTTGATATTGTGGCAACGAAGATTATTCTGACTATTTCACGATAGACACACCTTACCCTACTAGAGATATGCCTTAAAAAGTTAGGAGATTCAAATCTAGGGCCTCATAGAGCCCCAAGTGACCAACTAGTAGGTCGTAATCGCTATACCAAGGCAATATCTATGTAATCGACACAAGAGTCAAAATTTGTTAGTAATCTTCTTCCTTTTGATGATGCTAGTTTTCTTTCTACTTCTACCACTTCATGAGTTTCTAGCTTATATAAATTTACTCCATAGAAATGAATTCTCTACACCCAACATACTTCATCAAATGTAATGCATAGAAAATTTTGGTAGAGGATCAACAATGCAAGTTTTCTTCTTTATTTGTTTTCTGATAAACATCTCCTTACATAAGATTTTGAATGCATGTCATCGAGTGCTTTAACTCAGAGTGGAGTGGAGAGGTTTGATATGTGCAGTCGATTCCAACTAATTTGGGATTGAGGCTTTCTCCTCCTCCTCGTTGTTGTTGATGATAGATATGTTCATATAAATACTCTTCAAATCATGGATTAGCATTGGAAGACTTCATGTTTCTGAACTTTTCATCCTTGCATCTAATTTGATCTCCTATCATGGACTTGAACACCTCCAAGAGATCATCCAAACCATCACCATCTTCCCCAAACACCTTCAAAGCAAACACAATGCTCTCAATCGTCGACAAGCACCCTGCCTTCGGCTGGTGCCGCACTTCGCCATACAAGCTCATCCTATCAGGGTCAAGCTTCAAGTGTGGCAGAAGCTTCAACCATGGATTCTCATGGTACAACCTCTTTGCCTTCTTCCATGTACCATCCAACACAATCAAATTCTTCACTTCAAAATCAAAACCCGCCGCCGCCCCGACCGCCTTCTTCGTCGGGTAGAGCAATGCCGATCCGGGCGGAACCGAAATCTCAAACTCTTCATCCTCACTTATCTCCCCCCCACCTAACTGCTTCACCTGCAACTTCTTCACCACAAATCCATTCAAAACTGCATCTTCTCCAACCTTAGAACCTAAAACCTCATCAAAATTAGGGCTTTTGAAATGGCATTGATTGCATTGCAAATGTGAAATGTCAGTGAATGTAGGTCCAAATTTGGTCATTCTAGCACTGATCACACACTCCTCTTCATCAAGATCAAATCTTTCCCCATTTTTTTGAATCCTCTCCAAATGGGCATCACTGATTTCCTCTCCAGACCTCTTATTCAATCGAATCTCGAACCGGGCATCGACATGGATGTCGGAAACCGCGAAAACTCGCAAATTCTTGAGCCCTAGAGCTGCAATCCTTGTTGAATTGAGAGGGTGGTTCTTCTCCTGACTGTGTTGCAGAATTGTGACTGCAATTGAGTTGTTGATTGATTGATGATGAGACTTGAATCTAGAGCAGATGCAGAGCTTCAATGGCTTTGAACATGAACAACAAAAGGGTCTCTTTGGTTTGATTTCTTGCTCCATCTCTTGAGCCTGGTCTCGGGATTGGAGGAGTTGTTGATCAGAGGAGGTGATGAATGTGAGGAGAGATTTGGGAAAATTGGGTCTGGTTAGGGTTTTGATTAGCATGGAAAGTGAGAGAGGAATTGATTTTGGGACTTGTAGTGCAAGAAATTGAAGGCATAAACCCTAGATTCGGATTCAGACTGAGAACTAGAACCCTTTTAAAGTCTGCAGAAGATGGGCCCGGAGTTTTGATGAGAATCCTAAAAATGGAGTGTCATGGTCACACATTTATTTATTTTTTTATTTTAAAAGAAAAATATTGTTGTGCTCGAGATGAAACACGCAAGTGTAACACGCTCCCGCTCAGTCGTCCTTGATTCGTGGGAAGCGCACGCATCTCAAAGCATATTAATGACACATGACTCTATTATTTTTAAGCAAGGTTTAGATGTTGAGTAATGACTATATTATCGTTTTTATGGTCTCTAGATTATCCGAATATTCTGATGTTGAGTTTGTAGATAAAGCATACAGAGTTGATAGTGCGTGTCCCTTAATTTTCGATGATGAGCATGCATGCATGTATCTCGAGACGCATCGAAGGAACGTGCATAAGTTTATGCTTAACCTGCATGTCCTAAAAAGAAGTTACGCTAGGATTCTCCTAAGCAAATCACATCGTCAAGCGCATCGAATTGAAACTGTTTGGTCCCATGAAATTGAGCTCATTAAATTAATGATACATCAAATAAGAAAATGACACGTGTTCTTGATCCATTGAAATAACGTTGCACATCCAACAAATCATATCGACTAACACTCTCATGGTTCGCGAGACCCTTATATAAGAAAAGAACAACGATATTTTGCCATACTTTAAATACATACATTGGATACACAATGATTCAAATTTTATTGAGGTATGTGTCGAACGTATCCAAATAAAAATCTGGATCATTATAATAAAATCTGGTCCATTGTGTATCCAATGAATATACCCATAGTATGTCAAAATATCATTTTCCATAAGAAAAATGTCAAGTGTCACCAATCCAACAGAAACACGTGTCACTTATCCAGTGGACCGCATCGACAACCATTCTCTATAAATAGCCACTCCATCTCTCTTTCAAGTTATGTTAGACTACTCACTCTCACTCTATTTTAATTTTGATCGGCTCCTCTACAACTTACTTACTAATTGAAGCATCAAAGTGACTTTGGCTAATATACCGATCGATCTCTAGTAAGACTTGTAGGCGTTAAGGTGTATTCGACGTCAAGTTGAGCTCTTTTAAGTACAAGACGGTCACACTTTACGTGCCCTACCTTGATTCTCTAACTTAAATCTTGTTAGACAACTTTTGATTTAAACAGTAACAATTTATATTTTAGATATCCAACTGTTCAAAAAATTGAATATTCAACCAGGTACATAGAACCAATTGGTGCACTTTGTGAGGAACTTAAGTTCTCAAGAGGTTGTTGAATGAACTCAACAAGGGCCTTAATACAAGTAAAGGGACTCCTTCCAACCCATTGATTATTTTTGCAACAAATTTTATTTGCATTTAATTTTTGTAATCGCTTTTATTCTGTATGTGATCTTGGCCATTTAATGTGCCCAAACCCGTTTGTCCGGACCCGTTTTAAACGGGACCGGACAATATTTTGTGAAAAACATACGGGTCTGGACAATGTTTTTTGTCCGTTAAAAATACGGGACCGGAACTGGACAAAAATTTTTAAAAAATGGGTACCCGTTTATTGATTAATTTGATTTTAATGTGATTTTTAATTTGTGAATTGATTTTAATTTATTTATTTTAATTAAAATTAATTTGTAATTATGATGTTTTATATGAAAAATGTGCAATTGTATAATTTTTTTGGTGAAACATTAAATTGTTTGAATAAAATTTTATAATAGTTTTTTATGTTGATACGTATTATTTTTTTATATTTTTGAAAAATAAAATGCATGTATGATTGTAATTTAGTTTTTATTGTGATTATTTGTGATGATTGTTTATAATATATTTAATATTTATTTTTTGATAATTGGTGACTTGTAGACTTGTAAGTTGTAGTTGAGAATTTTTTTTTTAAATAATTGATAAATAAAATATTTAATCATATTTAAAAATAAAAAACGGACAAAACGAGAGTCGTATGTTTTACAAACATACGGGAATGAAAAAAAAAAATTGCCCGTTTTAAAAAACGGGACCGGGCACCAAATTTAATCATTATAGAAATAGGTGTCCGGTCCCGTTTATGTCCGGTCCTAGATTTTTGCCAGCCCTATTTCATACGCATTGAGGCCTTTTCGACTCAATTTTTTCATCTATAAAACTCGAATACGCGATCAAGTCCTTTTATCACTAAGACCAATGGTTGTTGGTTAGGCGCACTCCTTTCATTCCCTAATATATATACGAGGCAATTATAAAATGGATTTGGCTTCACAGTCACCTCGCTTTTCATGTAAGCCCAGTCGAAATGTCATAAAAGCCCTTTTAAAAAGCCAAGCAACACCTTTCTCATCGTAAGAAATAAGTCCATAGTAGAGGTCAAAATGGGTATTAGAAAATCTAACCTTCGAGAGTATTTCTTCTGAGATTGAATTCCATTGCCATACGTTCCATTCGCTCTCTCGCTCTGTGGTCTCTCTTCGATCTTCAAAATTCGAGGTTTTCGATCCAAAATCTCTCAAATTGGGTTAGGGTTACTGTAATTCGGGCCGAATTCTTGGTGGGTTTTCGTTGGATTTTCGAATAGTGAAGTGGTTCCAGAGATGGCTCAAGCAGTGGAGGAGTGGTACAAGCAGATGCCGGTGATCACTCGGTCGTATCTCACCGCCGCAATCGTCACCACCATTGGATGCTCTCTCGAGGTACCAAATTCCCCTTCTTTCCTTCAAATCTCATGTTTTTCTTTAATGGGTAGTCTCTTGATTTCACTATTGTTGTTGTTGAATTCTAGGGTTTATGTGTTTGATTTATTTTTACTTGTTTTTGTAAGTACATGGTCTAATTCTTGAGGAATTGTGGATTTTTGGTATTTCATGTTATGAGGTTTTTTTTTTTTTTTTTTTTTTTTTTTTTTTTTGGTTGATTTGGAAGGCACTCCATTAAGTGTACTAACTGGTTTGATCCATGTAGCCGACCCTGACTAATTTGGGTTTGTTTGTTTTTGTGTATTGCAGATAATCTCTCCTTATCACCTGTACTTGAACCCAAAACTGGTTGTTCAGCAGTGTCAGCTCTGGCGCCTCGTCACCAATTTCTTGTACTTTCGCAAAATGGGTAAATCTTGATTCGATGGGAATGATTTGTACTGTCAAGCTATATGATGAATTGGTGTTAATTGGAGTCTATGATGTTTTGATATTACTTAATTGTGAATGTGTGTGTGTGTGTGTGTGTGTGTGTGTTCTTATACATTTTTTGGTTAATGAGCATTGGCCCTTAGGACATTAATTGTCTGATAGATTACAACAGGTTTTGGCATGGTACTTTCGGATCTGTAATCGGTTGTCGGTTGCTTGTTGTGCCATGATTAATTTTTCCCTTCGAGTGTTGAATAGTTCTGATGGAAGTGTGGAACTGTTTTTTGCCTTTCTTTCAGTGGATTTGCTATTTGGCATTTGCATTTGGATTCTGATTCGATGTTTTGAGGATTATAGTCCATGGTGGAAATTGGTAAAATGTCGATGTAGGAAAGAATAGGACGAGGTCTTCTAGGTTAACTCTGAATTGCTATTTCTCTATTGGACAATTGGATGTAACTTCCAAAAGGCTGAATGTCCTTTCAAAATCGACATGGAATGTGAGATGATTTCAGATTGACAACACCAGCATATTTAATTGACCCTCTTTGAAAGACTTTTAATTGTGCACTCTTTAACCCCTCTTTGTATCACATTTTTGTCATTTTTATGGTCTTGATACCTGGCTGCTATTTTGACTAGTGGAGAAATAAACTTAATATTTGGTAAATTAATGGATACCTTGTCGTTATGAGTTGGTTTGTGTGATGTGATTGTGGCACAAAAACATTTTTGTGGCTGCAAATTCTGGGAAATCATGGGCTGACCTCATGTGTATGAATTCTCTTAAATTGTTTGAAGCTTACACTCTTTTTTTTTACGCTAAACTCTATGCTTGTTTCATATGGATTGGACTTTTTGAAATTGATTTTTTTTTTAATCTCTTATGGAATATGGTTATTTTGTTGTTTTAACAGACTTGGATTTCTTATTTCACATGTTCTTCCTGGCACGATACTGCAAGCTTCTCGAGGAAAACTCTTTCAGGGGGAGGACCGCTGACTTCCTTTACATGCTTTTATTTGGGGCAACTGTTTTAACCACAATAGTTCTTGTTGGTGGGATGATACCATTTGTGTCAGAGTCTTTTGCTAAAATTTTCTTTCTTAGCAACTCTTTGACATTCATGATGGTTAGTAACTGAAACTTACTACCCTATGGCTCGCCCAAGGTCACGACTGGATGCTTGTCTTTATTGTGCTTATTTTCTGCTCTGCAGGTTTATGTATGGAGCAAGCAAAATCCATACATACATATGAGTTTCTTGGGGCTATTTACTTTCACAGCTGCATATCTACCATGGGTAAGTGAGCATTGGATGGATTGCCGTTCAATCTTTTAGTTGGTGGTCAAATCAGATTCAATTAATTGATCTTTCTGCTTTTTATATGTCTTGGTTATGATATTAACTAAATATGGCCTGCTCCAATACATGGTTGAATTGTTCTAATTCTAATAGCATACTAATATAGTGCTGTTAAGTTGACATATTGTCAGCTTTATCCAACCTGCACACTCTGAAGTTCAACAATTTTGTCATTTATTCTTGGACACAATTTTGTCATGTATTCTTGGACTAGGAAGCTATCATGTTGATCCTCCATGGTCTGTAGACAGTATAAGATAAGGCATGAGGACGAGATTCGGATTTTCTCTCCTCCGTTGCAATTTGTGCTTTGTTGCTACTGCATTCTACTTGTATTATTGTGATTTATGCAAATTACCTGATCTTGTTTCGCTTTGGTTTCAGGTTCTACTGGGGTTCTCCATACTCGTTGGCACCAGTGCTTGGGTGGACTTACTGGTAGGTTTATTAAAATTAAGTCGTAGGCAAATTTATATTGTGAAGCAAAGTGTAATAGGTAACTACTAACTAGGGCTCCAATCCCCCCAACCCCTCATTGAAATAAATGGAATCTCCACCATGCTAAAAAAATGTTGGTGCGCTCGACTAGCCCCATGGGATTTGTCAAACAGAAGGTTTGGATACCCATGGTTCTCAAAAAAAAAAAAAAAATGTTGGTATTAAGTTTAAGCTTTTCATGAAATCAAATGACAAAGTCTCACTCAATGCATTCAGAACCTCTATCCTGTAGGAGAGACTGTTTACGTAGAACCTTCATACCTTGTGTGCTGAAACACCCATTTTTGTACTTCTCCTGAGAATATCGACCTACTTGATCTGTTGGGGAAGAATGAATCGCGAGTAGTTTTTCATTGTATTTGAACATTCTGCCAATCATGAGTGCGGGAGCGCTACTTTCATGGTTCCACCATTTTGAACTGTACCCATACACCAGAGTTTCCAATGCCTGCCTCTAACATGTATGACTTCTTCTACTTTGCAGGGAATGATTGCTGGTCATGCCTATTATTTCCTAGAAGATGTCTATCCAAGAATGACGGGTCGGCACCCATTGAAGACTCCTGGTTTCATTAAAGCTCTATTTGCTGACGACAATGTTGTCGTGGTTAGACCTGCGAACATGAGGTTTGCAGCGCCAGCAGCTGACGAAGTTCATCAAGACTAATGAAACAACCTGCCGTCGCTACTGATCACAAACTAAACTTGGAATAATTGGCGCTGACAGAGCAATATGATGGCCTGTACATTTTTCATGGGATGGGTCAAGACATGGTGGTTGTGCTGTAATTTCAATGTCAATGTCTTCATTCGATATACAGGTTTTGCTAGTCAAATTTGGAGTTTCTTAGTTTCTAGTACTTGAAAATTGTTCTTTTTTTGGTATCCTTGTGTGGTAGGTTGCTAATGATTTGGAAAAAAAACGTGCATAGTTAATATCAAAGTTATGTTTCATTTGTTCTCTGCAATTGTGAATTCTGCTTTGATTAATGGATGATTCCTACAAGTATTTACTTAAATTAAAAGGGCTCATAAGTGGTCTATTGTGACTATTTTTGAAAATCTTTCTTTTCAAATGATTTGGTGATACTTGAAATGATGGAAAAGTCTGTTCATGCCCAATTGCCCAGGCACCTCTCAAGTTTCTCTCTTTCAAAGAATTTGCTTCTAAGTTTTGATCAAATTGTACAGATTACTACCATTGTCAAGAGCATTGTGTTTTTTTTTTTTTTTCTTTGTAAAGTTGTGTTTTTGTTTTTGAGAGAGAGAAAATATGAAGGTAAAACTACTGATGCAATCAAATGCATTAAATTGAGGGGAGTGAAAGAATATGAATTATATGGCCGAACCCAACTAATTGGGATTGAGTCCTTTTTGTTAGGAATGATTTGATGATTGGTTTTGGGACACTCAATTGTTTGTGTCCATTGAATTTCACATCAATTTTGTGCACACATAAATCGATGTGTATTGAATGAACACCAACAACGAAGTCAATTCTGAGTGTCCTGAAAAGATCACCCTAGTATTTGTTAGATCAGAGGGACTTTCAATGACTTCAAAGCGTGTAACACTGCCACTTTCCTAAAGGAAATTTTGCTCTCTATACTGCAAGAGTCAGCAAATATCCTAAAGGATACGATGACGTAAACGCAACTTTCACTTTGCAGTAGTGAAAGATGAAAACAAGAGCAATTGCTGGTGAATTTCGAGATGATTTCTTCCTCTTCAAACCTCTCCTCTTATAAAGCATTGGTCATGATCAGTTGGAGAAGAGGAATAGTCATGCATTGATGCAATGGAGTAATGGAGCAGCCAAGCATTGATGCAATGGAGTAGTGGAGCAGTAATTCCTTAATGGAGAGCAATTTCAACTGCACCCACTAAGCCACTCTACTAACTACCCATTTAATCTCGAAAATGGTAAAAAGTTTTACCCATGGTTAGCTTGCACACATATAGACACACACGCACGTGCCTCGTGCCAAGTGCCAAGTGCTAAGTGCGCCTATAAAAGCGCCTAAAATGCGCCATATGCGCCGCGGCGCGCTCACGCGCGCGCGTGTGGCTCACCGTGCATAGCACTCGTTTTTTATTTTACACACACTATGGTGCAAGAGTACATATATACTCTTTAAATGTGAACTTTCTAACCAATGTGGGATTAAACATTTATTTCGAAAAATGTTCAACAATCCCCCGCCATTTTCAAAATAATCAGATTATTCAATCCACGAAATCTCGAACATTATATGCATAACTAATGGTATCTTGCGATTTGAACCACTAACTTGTGAAAAGTTCATTACATCATATCATAATTACATGGTAGATAAACTTTGAACCAATGATTCTATTCGATATGTAGCATAAACATATCACGCATATAACTTACACCAGCAAAAAGCCATAAATATCCTGACACATTCAACATTGGCCTTGTGTCCCGTATCTTCTCGTGAATGTCTTTGGAGCCAAGCCCTTGAACTCCTTGAAGCGGCCGCACTTCACATCCACATAGGTAGTCTCCATTCTAGTACCCCCGTAATTTAAGTACCTTTAGAAGACTATTAAGAGATCATCTCAACCTCCTCTCTTTACATGCATGCACCGAGCACTAACAACCTTGGGATGGTTATGAAAACTTAGTGCTCACAGTCACTCTTATAATGAATTTGACTACATTGAACTCAAGACTTAACGTAATGTTAGGCGTCGAGTTGAGTTTTCACTATTGGTGACCTGTAATTCATGGGCTTGAGACCCATCCCCCTTGATGTTTTATTCACCAAGTCTCTTGGCAATCCTTTAGTAAGGGGATCTGGCAAGTTTTGACTAGATTTCACATAGTCAATTGTGATAACTCCTCTTGTTATCAATTCTCTCGACACAACTATGTCTCGATCCAATATGTCCGGATTTACCATTGTACATTTGGCTATAAGCCCTTGCCAAAGTGGCTTGACTATCACAATGGATAGATATTGGAGCCACCGGGTTAGGCCACAATGGTATCTCGTGTAATAATTCACGTAGCCATTCAGCTTCTTTTGAAGTTCGAGGCCAATGCAATAAACTCTACGATTCCATGGTAGAACCAAACCATTAAAGTTTGCTTCTTCGAAGCCCACGAGATTGCACCTCAAAGCAAGTGTGAAAATCCACCCACTTGTGGATGCATGATTTTGATCTTTCACAATCCAACTTGCATCCGAAAATCCTTCTAAGACCGAAGGATATCCACTATAGCATAAACCATAGTTAATTGTTTTCTTCGAGATATTTCAAAACTCTTCGAATTGCAAACCAATGCAACTCGCTTGGATTAATTGTAAATCTACTCAACTTGCCCACTCGCCGAGGCAATATCCGGCCTAGTGCATGTCATTGCATACATTAAGCATCCAATTAATCTAGAATACTCCAGTTGTGAAACCTGGATTGCTGTATTTTTCACTAGCTCAATACTTGAATCTAGTGGGGTAGAAACAGGGGCACAATTCAAGTGATTGAATCTATTGAGAACTTTCTCAATATAATGAGATTGAGTTAGAGTAATTCTCCCTCATCTCTTACAATCTGAATCCCGAGAATGACATCTCGCTTGCCCCATATCTTTCATTTCAAACCGACTTGAAAGAAACTTTGGTCAACCGAACTTGTTCAGTCGGTTCCAAAAATCAGCATGTCATCTACGTAAAGACAGATAATGACACCATTGCCTTTTCCATCAAACTTGCTATATGCGCACTTATCAGATTCATTTATTTTGAATCCAAAAGCAAGTACAACCTGGTCAAATTTTTGGTGCCACTTTGTTTTGGTGCTTGCTTTAAACCGTACAATGATTTTCGTAATCTGCACACTTTATTCTCATGACCGGGCATAATAAACCCTTCAAAGTTGTTCCATATAAATTTCCTCATCCAACTCTCCATTTAGAACGCTGTTTTAACGTCCATTTGGTGGATGACCAGCTTGTTTATAGCTGCAATTGCAATAAGCAATCTGATAGTAGCAATTCTAGCTACTGGTGAATAGGTATCGAAATAGTCTATTCCATGCTTTTGGGTGAAACCCTTAGCAACCAGTCTTACTTTGTGTTTTTCAATGGATCCATCAACTCTTATTTTCCTTTTGAAGAGAAATTTACATTTAATGGGTTTACACCCAGGAGGTAGTTCAACTAGCTCCCAAGTGTTATTTCCCATTATTGAATCCATCTCATCATTTAATGCCTCTTTCCAGAAAGTTGCATCTATTTCTTTCATTGCCTCCTCTACTGTTTGAGGATCTGCCTCCGTATTAAAACAATACGGAATTTGTCTAGTTACTGTTTCTCTACTTCCTTCAACTAGGAATGTATAGAAATCAGAACCGAATGACTTAATTTTCCGAGCTCGTTTGCTCCTTCAAGTTGGGAACTTCTACTAATTCTTTGTCATTTTCAATTTCTATGACTTCCTTCCCTTTTTGGTTTTCTTCGGGGAATAACTTTGGTGACAGATTTAAATCTTGTCTCGTCAAAGATTGCATCATAGATTAGGACATGTTCATTTCAGAAAATTATATGATATGGTAAATCTGGAATTACTGCCTTATTTTGATAAATATGAAGGAAATTGCAATACATGCATGTTAACAAAAATAACTAGAAACCCATTTCCTAATGTTGAAAGAAATTCAAAGTTGCTAGACTTGATACATTCTGATGTATGTGACATACATAGTACACCCTCAATAGGAGGCAATAAATATTTTATAACATTTATCGATGATTATAGTAGGTATTGTTATGTTTATTTGTTGCATTCCAAAGATGAGGCAATGGTTAAGTTTCGGGCCTATAAGGCAGAAACTGAATTGCAATGTGAGACCTTTATAAAATGTTTAAGGTCTGATAGGGGAGGAGAGTACTATGATCCAAAGTACTTTGAATCCACTGGAATAGTCCATGAGACTACTGCCCCTTATACACCACAACAAAATGGTGTGGCTGAACGTAAGAATCGTGTTTTAACCGAAATGGTTAATGCCATGCTATCAAACTCTGGTTTGAGTAGTGGATTTTGGGGAGAGGCATTGCTGACTGCATGCCATATTTTGAATAGAATTCCACAAAAGAGGAATAAAGTCACCCCATATGAGCTTTGGAATAAGCGAAAATCAAATCTTAATTATTTAAGAGTTTGGGGCTGTAGAGCAGTAGTAAAAGTACCTGAAAACAACTAAAAACCAAGTAATTCAGGAGCTGAAAACAACTCTAATCCAATAAAACATTTTTATTATTTGAGTCCTATATTCAAATTATTTCTAACAAAAATATACTCTATACTCAGTTTTACAAAAAACAGTGGACATCAGGAGGGAAAAAATGAACTCCTGAAGCTCCAGTTTTAACAATAAGTTTCTTGTATGATTTCCATTACATAGCCCAAAAAATGGCAGAAGGGTCAGCTCCTTTCAAACTGCGACTACAAGATGTTAGGTCGACACGCCGGTGGCTTCTTTCGGTATCAAAAATAGGAAGAAAATAGGGAGAAGAGTGCAGAGAACTTGAATAGCAATGCCCAGTAAAAGATTATCAAAAGAACCAGAGGATATGTTCAGCATTGAAGCCAAACCGGCTCCAACGAATGATCCCAATGTCGAGCTAAGGTTGTTTATGGACATGAAGAGTGCAAAAAGAGTGCCCTCAATCCCCGGCGGGCATAGCTTTCCTGAGAGGATCAGGAATGGCATGAATCTGCACAATCGAATAGAAATAGTGATTACACAACTAAAAGAAAAAACAAGTCTGATATCAATTGAAGTATCAGGATTTCAATATCTCTGCAGTAATACTAGTAAGGTCATTAAAAAGGAGATCCACCACAACAAAACCTAATAAATAGGCTGAAGTGTTTAAGCCACCAGGCCTTTTGTGAGAAACAATTATGGAAGTAAAAGCAAAAATGACAAAGAGAGAATACATACTTCAGTTGATTAACTGCATCAGCAAGAGCAGATCCAAAGAGCACCACAAGCTTATCTGATATGTTGAGTCGAACATGTAATCGAGACACTAAAACGATATCTAGAATGGTCAAGACTGCAATACCAATGTGGGCAAACCTGCAAAATGATAATGAAAACAAAGCCAAAACATTGTCGTTATAAATTATATTGAAGCAGGAAACAAGTAAATAGATACCTTAGATGACTGAGAAGATAGTTTAAAATTAAGAGCTTACATAAGAATTCTCCTCAACTTCATCCGCTTCAAGTAACGGTTATAAACAAGGGTTCCAAGCATTAGGCTAAACCATCCGACAACGCGTGCAGTCCCAAGAAATGATGGTTCCAGGTGCAAGAACTCGGTCTGATAATAGAACATGACAGTTGACAGGTTCGGAACAACAACTTGTGCAAAGAAAAACCAAGCCATAGGTCTGGCATCCACCAACACAAAGCCGGAAGCAAGGAAATCAAATTCAGAAGAAAAAAATGTCCAAATTTCTGGGCATAGAGAAAGTATCAAAATATGACAAAGCAAATCGGCGATCACCCTAAGGATACCCTATGATGATTGTATCACGCACATTTTAAGGATCGGCGATGACATAGTTTCAATGGTTTCCAATATGCTAAAACAAATGGAGTACACCATTGGTATCAATCAAAAAATCCCGCAAATGTGTACGTGTGGAAGTGTGAGTGAGGGGGTTGGTGCAGGGTGAAAGTTGAACAAGAGCATGATGACCCCATACAGAGATGGGCCATCTTCAGTACCATTCTGCTATTCAATTGACCTTGGAGTCCAATCACTAAGTTCACAAACCCAAAAGTATCTCTAGTGGGCATCACTTGCTGAAGGCATGGCCGGAGGAGGTTTGGGTTCGACTCATGTTGGAGTCAAGAGTGCTGTAATTAAGTTGGTTTTTCATTAAAAAAAAATCACCAAGTCCACAAATAACTTCATTACTTACCTAAAGATCATGGGCTGCCTAAACGCTTGGAACAAACTATAGACAGCCAATTTGAGAGAGTGAAACCAATGCATTATCATGTAGCGCTCTTTCACTGGCGCCTCAGATTTATTTTTGACATCTTTCTTTGATTTTTGGTTCTTAAAACCTTTTCTCCTTGAAATGTTTCCATTAGTCCTTCCGTTAATTGAATTTTCTGTATCTGAATGATGAGAGCTACTCGAATCAGCTTGATCTGACAAAGCTTTGCCGCCTGAAGAATCCTCCTCAACTAAACCACAAGAGAGTAGCTGCATGACTGGCAGGACAGAAAACAGAAGAAAGATCGTATCTATCTCTAAATTGGATAGCGCATATCCTCCCAGAAGACTCCCACATATTCCTCCTAAGGCCATTGCCGACCATGACACAGACTGCAGATCTCCAGCCAATGAAGCCCTGGCAAGAGAAAAAATGTTAAACTTCAAATGAGCTATTATATCACGGAAACCTCAAGTGAATGAGCAAGGAACGTTTCTCCTGAGTGTACTATCAGTTCATCATAATACGGGTCCATGATACCAAATAAATAAATAAATAAATAAATAAAAACCCACACCATAGAGTCTACGATTTTTTGTATATTTTGTTTGATTTCCACAATTGCGTGTGATTGTGTTTTTCTGAATGTGGAATAAAGATTTGATGAACAAAAACAAAGGGTTACATCAGATGGTCACATGCTCCTTTGTGCCTATTGCAGTCAAATGAGCTCTCCGTGTATGACCAATGTAAAGAGACATTGGCTTTCTTGATTAAAATTAATATGGAACATGGATTTCCAGAAAAGCGCATGGAAATCACATAAAATTAGCACTTGCATACCTCTCAAGGCGTACTGCTTCTGCAATCATTGCATCAACCACAACATCCGCCATTGCAGATCCTACATTTTGTGTCGTTAAGAAGATCATGAGAGGCCAATACGAGCTCATCAGAGATGCATTCAGGCCCAAAATAATCCATGGAAACAAAGAAAGTAAAGTCGCAATGATCAGGTATGGCACCCTTTTCCTCCCTCGAATAGGGATACAATCAGACAAAATCCTGCACGAAATACATGACTTTAGGCCTCCAAAGAGAACATTATTTTGTAGTTCAAAAAGAGAAAGCTCAAGGCACATATGCAATGAAGCAGAACATATTCAACTTACCCGTAAAGCGGTTTTATGCTCCAAGGGAAAAATGCAACTGAAGAAATAAGTTGAGATGCAGATGGCGACAACTTAAGCCTGTCTTTCAGCTGGTAAGAAACCGCTGTCCACACAAACGACCTGAAGCCCTTCATTCAAATGCAAAAACTTGAATTAACAAAGTCCCCAAAACTTAACAAAATCAAGAGCTCAAGAACAAGTCCCACTAAAGAGCCAACCTCTATCATGAACTCAATAAACAAGTAAACATATCAATAATAGATAAGCTAATTGGCAACCGGTTGGTCGGAGTGCAAAAGAACTCGATTCCCCTTAAAGCAAATTTTCAAGTTCGAGTCTCGTGGATGGAAAAAACTGGGTTGCAAGGACCGCCCCCAGTATGGGCCGGACAATGACTGAGCGTGGATTAGTCGGTGTTGGATACCACATAGACTAACTAATCCTCTTCTCCCCAAAAGCTCATATCAAGCACCAATTACTGAACCCTAATCTCCATTCCCTTCAACACATTGTTTGAATGTCAAAGCCAATGCACCAAAGAAATTCAATCACAAAAAGTTTCAACCTTTATCAAAATTAAGAGATACCCATTATTCAAAATTCAAAACCAAAGCCACCCATGATCAGAAATCTCAAGAAATCAAAGCCCACCAACCCAAATTCAAAAAAAACAAAACAAAAAAAAAAACCCCAATACACGCAACAACAACAACAACAACAACAACAACAACAACAACAAATGCTCAAAATCAAAAGACCCAGAAAGGAAATCATCAGATATGAAGACCCAGAAGAGCAAATCCATGAAAACACCCAATCACGCCAAAGAATTCCTCAAAAAAGCAGATTTAGAGATGGAATTGATTGGAATTCAAACCTGGGTGAAGTAAACCAAGAAGACGAGCCAGAGGAACGAAGACCCAAATGCGTTGTGCATCTGCTTCGCCCATTTCATCATCTCCGGCTCCTCCCTTCGATCACCAATTCGATCAAATCAAACGAAAGAGAAGTGAAGAACACGTTCAACTCTCACATGAAAGACTTCTCAGAAGATGCTACGGTGACTCACTTTTAACGCACATTTGACACACAATTGTTACTGTACTTTAGATATGAATGATTTTTGCTAAGAACAGACATCGATGCATAAATTGAGGGATATTAAAAAGTGTGTGTCATATGTGCGTTAAAAAAGTGAGTTTCTCAATAATTTTCCTTCAAAGATTGCGTGTCCGCGTTCCCCGCTCTTTTCAATTTCTTTTCTTTTCGGGTTTTCTTTTCTGGATTTTTTTTTCTTGGGAAAAGAGTGAGTGACTCACTTTAATTTGTTGGTGTCTCTTGATTTTGTGCATCAATGCATGTACGCACAAAATCGATGTGTATCGAAAGGACAAACGTGTATACCTAAGTAGGCCACCCTAGTTGCTCTTCTTAAAATACTTATTATCTTTAAAAAATATAAATTGAATGGCGAAAAGACTCTAATCAATCATCATCACTATATAATTTCTCTCGTTCGAAGGCTACTTCAGCGGAGATGATAAAATAAAATTATTCACATGGATCATGAAGGGAATCAAACAACAAATTTGTTAGCTTCTTTTGCAATACAACACACGATTGACACACACTCACTTTCTTTTTCACTACCCACCGAGTTTATCTCCGCTCTTTAAGAGTGAACAAACTGAAGTTTCTTTTCCTAAAATTTGTCATTTGTAACCAGTCATTATCGTCTCTTCTTCATATAAAAAAAACGATCCTCATGACATTTGGCTGGCCCACGACTTGGATGTTATGCACATGAATTTGCACATACCCTGAGAGAATTCATGGAAAAATCAAGAAATCTAAACTGATCATCTTGAACTTTTTCTCTAATCAATAGATACAGAGTTCTTCACATATCTTTTATTTATATGTTTAATATTTGGGGATTCTCTCTTCATCGTACACGTGTATGTACTGTATAACTAACTTGCGCGCGCGCACACACATCAACACACTTCAACGTGACTCTGTATCATAACTTTCACATACCCGAATCCCGAAGCGCGCACAAACAACTCTTGTGATCTGATGCGGGTTCCGATGTTCGTTTGCATTGCCATTCTAGCAGTTCCCTTGAAATACATATATTGTTTGTGCAGGAAAGCTTAAGCACCATGAATTCAAGCTCTCATGAGAAGCAATTAAATCAAAACAATAATCATACTTGAGAGTTTACCAACAAGTACTACAGTTCAGAAAATCCTCTCAATGTTATTGATACTTTTCAAAAGAGATTTTCAACTATGAAAATGATATTATTAGATTATACAAGATAAATTCACATGCAGTACTTGGGCATGCTGGTAGGCTTGTAAATGAAAGGTCTGATGGAGTGAGAGTGACCAGATGGAAGGTTGTAAGTGAATTTGATCCCGGCGTGGTTGTCGCCATGGCGAGTGCAGTGCTCATGGAAGCTACTGATAGGCCTTGCCAAGCAAACATCCCAACGGTTGCTCTCCGGCATTGTTTCCGCCACTGTGTAGATTCCCTTCTCGTTCGTGAAGGCTTGATAATTCAGGACTTCCCCCGATTTTGTTATGCACAAAACTGCAATCTCCGCGCCTGTATCAAGCAATCGAACATCATTAATGCATGAAAATCATTCAAAACCACTTAAAGAATATGACACTATTTCGCAATCGTTTAAACAGGCACGAAAAGCATCATGTAGCCAAGATCAAGGAACATGAGACAACCAGGCGGTTTACGAGTCCGAGTTCGGAAATTCATCAAAGGACTCGTATGAGAAATAAAAAATGGTTGGAGTACTTCAAAGTTTGACACCATAAATTTTTCGAAACATACTAATTTTCTAGACACTAAATAGTTGCTCCGTTACTCGTAGAATTCTCAAAGAAGCATTCATGGAGGTAATTAAAAGTCTTAAGCAGTGGGTAGAACATCAATATATCTTATCTTCACAATTTAGTAAAACAATCAAGGAATCAAGCAATTTAGGTTGTCGAAAAGGCTAACTCGCTGATTTACAATTTTTAACCAATTGAATGTCTTTCTCGACAAAAATTTTCCCTCAGACGCACCAGGTCCAAACGATCTATAACTGAACTCCAACCAAAATTAAGCTCAGAATGTGAGAATCTATAAACATCTGTATATAGCTATAAGCTATTAATAAACATGAAAAAATTAGTACAAAAAATCCTCAATCTCACATTAGTTGGGGTCGGCTACATGAATCAAACTCTTCCATTACACTCAATCTAGTGCAATTGATAGTGCGCTTTTCAAATTCTTTAAATCCTTCCGAATAAATGGTGTCCCATTGAAGTCTATCAAAGCCATCTGTCTATTATGATAGAAACAACATAGCCTAATCATCAAAGCAACATCTTTGAACCAACGATTAGTTGACACAATTGGAAGCGGGTTGTTGTCCCTTAACTAATGACTTGAGTTCAAACCTTGCGAATGGAAACAACACTAACGTTGGGAGCTCTCCTACCTATATGATGCGTGAATCGGGGCCAACCTACAATAGTTGGATAGTCCGGATATCGGGTGGTTTAGAACAAAAAAAAAAAAAGAAGCAACATCTCTGAAAGAATCTATGAAACACTAAATTATAAGTTTGCATCCACCATGAACAAACTAACCCAATAACAACACCCAATTCAATTCCAACATAATCAGCAACATGTTTATAATCTACACACAGTCCACAAACCAATCAACTAAAACATCTAAAATTCAATACCCATAAACCAAATACATCAAAAACCAAAAATCAAACCAATGAAATCAATTATCCCAAAAAGGGTACCTCAACTTTACCTTCCAAGGCATGGTCTTCAGGCCCAATAGTTGATTCACCAAGGCAAATCAACCCAACAACAACAATTTCATCATAATCAACATGTACACAATCTACACACACATAGTCCACAAACCAATCAACAAAGACTCCAATTTCTACCAAATCCCATCATCAAAAACATCTAAAAATCAATACCCATAAATCAAATCCATCAAAAAACCAATAAAATCAATCATCCCAAAAAGGGTACCTCAAATTTACCTTCCAAGACATGGTCTTCAGGCCCAATAGAGGAATCCCCACAAACATCACAAACAACTCTGCCATGAATCTCTCCAGTCCAAGCACTCACACATGAGAGAAGTATTGCTGATAAGCAGAGAAAAATTGCTAGTTTGTTCATCAGACCCATCAATGATTCTCAAACAATCAACCAATTCAAGATTCTCCAGCAAAACCCACAAAGATCGGACTCTTCAGGCTTTAAGCATTGTTTTGAGGACTAGTCTCTCACACGTGCGCGAATGCATGCGTGCAGTGTTTTACGACCGTCGGATCTTATGACAATTTATTGATCTACTTTTTTGAAGAAGATCTAGTGCTCGATGATCTAGTGATGTCAATGCTCGTCGGCACAAATAGTGATTGCCAAATTACAAGTTCAATAATATTTAGAGGAGAGACTTAATGGATCATAGTAGAGAATTTAAGGAGTTAGAACAAATTCATTGAGTCTGAATAAGTTGTAAACTTGATGGATCGACATAATTATACCAAAATTCATATGGATCTTGAGTATTATGTCGAGATCCGTGATGAACTTGAACCAAATATCAACTAAAGATTTTGATGACGTGTTTCGGAAGATTCGAATCTTGTTCTTGAGATGCTAAAACTTACTATAATTGATTTCTTACCTATTTAATTAATATACTATTTAATTTTTTTACCTATTTAATTAATATACTATTTAAATTCATTAATAAAAATTATTATGATATAACGCTAGGATGACCGAGAATGAGACACTCGGGATGGATGGACACCCGATGAAAGCGTATATCCATTCACGCATCGGGATATGTGTGCACACATCGATGCACGATAGATGAACACTGTCTCCAGATGTCCATCTTCAAGTGTCATATTCCGGGTCATCCTAATATTTTCCAAGGAAAAAAGAAAACCCATCTATACATGTAAGAGTCATGCCAGATTCAATTCCTCCTGCAAGGCAATTTCCTTAATGACAAGGCAAAGCTTTATATTACACTTGACTAGAAGTGTGGTGCATTATTCAGCAATAGTGAAAAGCCATGGCTTAGAGATTGATTTATTATTCAAAATTGACATTTAAGCGAAAGAGAAACTTTGTTTACATGTGCTAGAATCAAAGCTTTTGAAACTATGAGGAGCACTAGGCTTTTTGTTAGTGTTACAATATTTTGTTCAAGAGAGAGGACATTAGCTCACAGAAGATGTACTTTCAAGACTCAAAGATTGCACAACATTTTGCTCCCCTTCCTCGGATTTTATTTCGATCTAGAGCATCCCTCGCATCGGCATAATGAGCTGCATTCATTAGTGTTTGCCCTCGACGCCTGTGGTCTCTCCTCTGCTGCATGTAGATAGCGATCATTCCTTTAGCTCGCCTTTAGATTCGCAAAGAATGGAATGAAATTGTAAGTGTTGCTTATTCTGCTATCTTGAGCCAAGAACTGGTATAAAAATGGAGTCCTCCATGCAGGTTGTTGTGTCGTCGATGAAGTCATGAAGACTTGGTTCTTGGAATGGATCCTGTTGAGACCAATATAGCTCCACTACTTCTCATGTATTGAGCTCCATACGCTATCGTGGTTGCCGCTGTTGTTGAAGCCACCAACCAACTGTTTAGGTTTGAATGAGAGAAGGTCAGTCTTGGGAATTCGATACCATTAGGTTGAGGTAAGGAGTGTAAAGTAGTCGCTTATGTTCATCGATCGGCTCTTCTCAAGTTTGAAGCATGAAATAATGTCGACATATTTTAACGCATAATCATTGAATGCGAAAAACAAGTAACAGGCGTAACGTTACCTTAAGTACGTGATGTAAATTTGAGTTTCTTCGGTACCAAATTCTGGTTGAAGAAGAGCAGCAGCAACTAAGGCTAACTGGAAGACTGTATTAACCTGCACAAATCAATCTGGAGTGAGAAGAAACCGCGACCATCACCTCAAAAATGCAACCTTGCTTCCCTTTCAAACACAACTCAATTAGACATACATCTTCTGTTAAGTTTCCGAACTGCGAAGAATTAAGAAACTTGCCTTACTAATAAAGAGGGGTTCCACCTTTTGCGGTTGGGTCCCGTTGAGGTTCACAAACTCCGACCAACTCTTCCACTACCATAAAATGCACAGTTAGAGATGTAATGAAATACAATGGTAGGTTTACATAATCCAAACTATTTAAGAACCTCACCTGCCAGTTCAAGCTACTAGCTCTTTTCAAGACTGCTCCACTGATCAACCCAACATCTCGAAACAAAACAAGCCCGACGAGCCATGCTAAATAAATTCAAAATTTTTCATCAAATTGTCATCCAAACAAAAACAAATGAATAACAAAGAGTGAATTTCTGCATGTTTGTACAAATTTTAAGTTCTAGAGAATTCGCAATGAGATTAGTAAACATTAAATTCCCACCCGCACCTGACTAATAGTTGGGACATATAGCTGTTGGACCTAACACAATATAACAAATCTAACCTAGTTAGATTGATACACAATATTAACTTATAACTCTATGGTGAAGAACAACACTTAATGTATCGATTTCTATGGCACCAATGAATTTTGCAAGTACTTACATGGAAGCAGATCCTGTTCCACCATTGCTACAGCAACAGAGCCGATAAGGACCTACAAGAATACAACAATACAAGCATAATAAAGTAAATAATTCATGAAAACAACTAAAAGTGACAACCTACTCATGATCTTTTCAACAAAAAATTATGCAAAACTGTCATGGGCTTATGACATCCAACCTTATCAGCAAGGGGGTCAAGATATGATCCGACAACTGAATTTATACCCATCTTTCTCGCCATGTAACCATCTAGCTACAAAAAAACAAAGACAAAGCAAGCAAAAATCTTGATCCATGCCATTGTACTTGAGAACAAAGCTGTAGCAGTAGCAAATACTGTTTGATTAATACCCAGTCGGTTGCTCCGGAGACAGCCAAAGCCATAAATGAAGCAAGATACCATTCATTTACTATCATCCTGCATCAAACATGGCAATGCCAATCTCATTACCCCAAACCTTAATGTCGAAAAAATAGTTCCTAATCTTAGTTCTCCAAATAGATGCAGAAAAACAATTGGGAACAAACAAGTTAAATAAAGTATTAATTATTAAATTTAGGATACTAATGCAAACCCTTGGATCTTAAATTAACTAGGCAAATCATAAAGGTTGGTTGAATGAATTTGCTTCCTCTAACTAGTTCTTGGATCGCGACCTCCATACTAATTGAGGAGAGATAATTACTTATATACTTCATTATGAAGTTTTACTTAACCGATGTGAGACTATTATTTAGATTAATTCTACCAAGCCTCACATCTTTCCATCCAACAAACTATTTGACCTCCTAATTGCCCACATTCACAACATCAACAACAACAAAGCCATAATCCCAAATAAATTAAGGTCGGTTACATGGATCAAACTCTGGCATTGCGCTCGATTTAGTCCAACTAATTGAGGAGAGATAATTACTTATATACTTCAAATCCCTCCTAATCAATGCGTCCCGAGTTAGCTTTGATCTACCCCTACATCGTCTAATTTCTTTAATTTCTAGTGAGTTGAGTTTTCTAACGGGGCATTTGAAGCTCGTATTTGGAGGTGTCCAAACCACTAATGGTATGCTTTCCAAATCCTTTAAATCCCTTCTAATCACGCATCCCAAGTTAGCTTCGATCTAACCCTACATTGTCTGATTTCTTCAATTTCTAATGAGTCGAGTTTTCTAACAAGGGCCTTCGTATTTGGAGGCGTTCAAACCACCACAACCGCCCTTCCCTAATCTTCGGGTCAAATTGGTGCTTGCTACTCATACTTCTCTTCAAATTTCATATTTTTAATCTAACTTTACGAGTTTTACCACAAATCCACCCAATTATCCTCATTTCCGCAAAAATTAACAAAGTACTAAAATTGAAGAAAACACAGAAAGATCAAATCATACCATCCAATAACAGGCCCAGAAACCAATCTCCCCAAAGAAATCCAATTGGGCAAATTCAAATACTTCTCGTCATCATCATCATCATCCCCTTTAACCAATTCCTTCTCATCAACCCTTTTCGCCAACTTCTCCGCCCCGAATCGCAACCCCTTCTGAAGAAACCCAGAACTAAAAGACCCGGCTTTTCGCATGACCAATTCGCCATGCGAGTGCAGAGGCGTCGCTGATTGCGAGAGCTGCCATGGCGGAGACAACAGAAGCAGGGGACCAGTGATCGGGACGGATTTGGGGAACGGCGAGAGAACCCTCAAGTGGGATCGAAATGGAGAGAACGGAGAGGCGAAGATTCGAGATGATGAGAGAGGAGGAGAAGGAGATGGGAATGGAGTCGATGATGCGCAGAAGGTGAGGAAGGATCGGGATTTAGGGTTTCTGATTAGGGTTTTGAAGATCGCCATTAATGGGGGTCTCTCATTGCTCCAATTTTGGAGTTTCCAACAGTTCAGGTTTTTTCTCTGACTGACACGTGGCATTTTGTTGACACGTGGCAAGGTTATATTGCAAAACGTGACTAGGGCAAGGATGACAATGATAACGATAACCGTGGGGATAAGAGCATTTTCAATGGAGCTGTGGATTTCACGTTAGCTAGAATAGACATTACAACAAAAAAACTCTCTCAAATGGTAAGAACATCTCCAATGACAAATATAAATTGAAGCTATGAATTGTCGCCACATCAACATTGTACAGAGGCTGTAGATTAAATCCACATCCAATACTCAAAATCGACTCCAATGCACAATGTGGATTTCGCAAAATAATTAAATCTGCAACTTTTTTTCTAGGTGTTTACTATATATATATTTTTTGTTTCTTTGTTTAGGCATCGCACTTGATCGAGCATAATATAAAAGTTTAATTCATGTAGTCGACCCCAATTAATTTGGGACTGAGGCTATGTTGTTGTTGTTGTTGTTGTTTTTTTTGTTTAGGCGGTAACTATTGTAAATGTAATGGGAAAATGGATGACCCTTCCTATCCCAACTTTATGTAACACCTACTTAATAGTTAGTTAATATTGTATTATATGTAAGAGTAACTTGTGTCATTTGGTCTCATCTCATTATGACCAAAATGGTTATATAAAGGAGTTGTCTCCATGTAATGTATACACCATGATGAAATGAAAGAGCTCTCATTTCTCTCTTATATTCTCTTGTTTTATTTTTTTGTTCTTTGTTTACTTTCCTAGCTTATGTTTTAGTTAATTTTACAACACGTTATCAGCATGAATTCGCTTTATGTGTAGGAGATCTCGAAGATCAAAAAAACTTTCTATGAAGTAAAGCTTGGAAGGTATAATATTTTTCTTTACCAATTTCATGTGTGCAACACAGCTACCACTGAGATAGAACTTTAAACATCCAAGTACCTTTTGCAAAATAAATCTAAGCAAGCCTTAATTAACATGCATGTCAACAACAACATCTACATTTTTAAGGTAAATTATACACCAATTTTTTCCGGGTACATATGTATATATAGCTAGTTAAGTATATATATATATACGGTCGACGGAGAATCTCCATTGGTTCTGGCGGTCATCGTTTCTCAACAAACATTGGTACAAGTTCTTTAAACTCGGCCCTTCTATGATAGCTCTATAGTAGTTCAAGCCACCAAGAAATCTGTTTCGTCAAACTTTTGCGCGAAGAATTGAATATTTTCTTTCGAAATCCACGATGGAAGCGACGACGGGATGTGAAGGAAGTCGATGATTAAGATCTCCCATAGGCTCGACTCACTATCGTAATTGTAGGGTGATTCAACAAAGCATTGGTTCCTGGCGGCAATTGGTTTGAATGAAGGTTGAGAGCGCCTATTGTATATTTCTCTACTTTTTCTCCATCAACAATTACCACAACAAGCACCCATAAAGGTAAGTCAATCATCGCCCTATTTTCTTTATCTGCTTCCAATTCTTTCTCTTGTTGGTTAGACTTGATGCTCACCAAGTGTTTGTTGAATTGCCTCTGTTGTGTTTTTGGTTTTGTTCTTCAATATTCTTTAATGGTTTGGGAACCGAGCTTCTATTGACTCCTTTGTGACTCGAACTCCACCCTTAGGCCATCCACTTTGATTGTAACAAGTCTCTGTGTTTATACTTTTCGTCATCCTGCCTTTTTTGTATAAAATATTAGTTCTATTGATGTTCCAGGGGTGTAAGAGTTATGGCAAAAGATCTTATTAGAACAAGACATCAGATTGAAAAGTTCTATAAACTTAAGTCGCAGCTCCAAGGTGTAGGCTCTGAGAATTCGGTATTTTTGTTACTCTCTTGCATTTGTTTTTTTATTCCGATATTTTTGAGAATTCAAGTTGTTTTTTTATTACAACTATTGCAAGTTTGGTAGGAGAAATAACTGTCTTTTATTTAGATAAATCTAGAGTAAACTTGAGTGAATGTCATAATTACCATAGAAAGTTTGATGGTTAGCAAGATTTAAATTTTTTAGAGGAGCAACATCTCGATTTATCTTGGAAGTGGTTGATATCGCATTATTTTGAAGTTTCAAGGAGGTTAAAAAGTGGTTACCAAATGGTTTGGTATGTGGTCTATTCTGCAAGTGGTTGAGGGTTCAATTCTTCCCGTTTGTAAGTTTGAGAGTTGATAAGTTGGGTTTTCATAAAAAAAAAATAATAAAAAAAAAAAATTACGATCCTATTGTAAAAAATAGGACTCTCTCTATGATTATCTCGAATTATTGGTTGCACACAGATCTAATAAAAAAACATGCAGGTCTATATGAAGCACAATCTTAGGAACAGTGGTTGATGGGTTTTTCACAATCTGGATGCAAGACATTTTGGTAGACACTGGAGACAACATTCCATATCATCGATTGAAACCCTCTCGGACTTGAACATACCATTCGGTCTAGCTTTATCGCCAACAAATTTAAATCATAAGGAATATTTCCCAAGTATATGAATTACTTGATATTTATGCGAGATGGTGGCATCTATTAGCCAATTTTGGCGAGAATTTGGTTTCCAAATATTGAACAAGTATGTATGACACGGCTTGAACTGAAACTACGAACAAGTAAATAGGATAGAGGCACCTTCCATATTTAAATTGAAGGGAAAATTTTGCAAGACGGGAGTCAGATTTAGATTTTCTTTTAGTTCTCCAATAGGAAAGATTATTGAGTGATTGAGAGTCAATGATTCTTAATTAGAGGTCTCAAGTTGAAGAAAAGTATGTACATTGGGCCCTGTGGAAGGTCTCAGATTGATCAAGGCGTACGCTACGCCTACGCCTGTGAAGCAACAAAAGAAAGCAAAGGAAACAAAATTTAGAACAAGTGAAAAAACATATAAAGCCTTGTTTAGTTATAAGAGAAACTCGTAGATTGCGGTCACTTTAAAATTTGGCCTTGTTTAATTACGGGGTGTTAGTGGAATAATGGAATTGGCACCTGGTTACCTACTGCTTGCATATAAAGCCGTAAGGAAAATTTGGGGGTTTGTGTATAGTGATGAAGTATAGGCGATGAAGTTCATCTCGCTTTGCTCGAACGGGAAGTCATTTCTGGGATTTTGAGGCGCATGGGGTGATACCCGATATTGTCACAATGGCTAAGGTTTGTTGCCATTTAATGTTATGTCTTTTGTCTTTTTTGAATATGCTAGCTACTTCATTTTCATTCTATTATGTTTCCTGGACATGATTTATGAGTTGGCTCGTAGGTTTCCTAAACATGAAGTTTCTATTTAAAAAAATATTGATAGTGAAAGCTATTCTTCTGAGATTCATTTACTTAATTATATAATCGAGTCAGTGCTTACTTCTACGCAATTTCTCAGAAGTCTCGGATGTTACTGATTTCAAATTGTGACATCTTGGGGAATTGGAAATGGTATTCCTCTTGGAGCGGTGGTGACCACTCCGAGATCGCGCAGGTTTTGACACACAAGCAGTTACTTCAATACCTTTGGCGGAAATCCCCTATGTACTCTGCAGGTCATGCCGCATTGAAAGTATTGGAGAAGGAAAAACTGCAGGAGAATGCATTTGTCGTCGGATCATACATGAAAGAACGCCTTACTTCCCTCAAGGAGAAGTATGAAAGTAAGTTTACCTTCTAAACGCCCTAAAACAAGGACAAAAGAACCATCTAAACATTGTAGATGTTTGAGCTGCATTACTTCAGAATCTTAGTAAGTTGTTTTTTTATTACAACTATTGCAAGTTTGGTAGGAGAAATAACTCTCTTTTATTTAGATAAATCTAGAGTAAACTTGAGTGAATGTCATAATTACCATAGAAAGTTTGATGGTTAGCAAGATTTAAATACATCAAGAATGATAGATAACGTTAAAGCTTTTAAAAAAATATATTTCCCATTAAGAAAACATATCTATCTATCCATCTATCTATATGCATAAACAAACAAGAATAAAGTTTGCCCAGATAGACTATTCTGACTGACATCTTTTTGGTTGTAAACTTCTCAAAATGACAAAAAGATATTTTATCTCGAGCTTAGCAAATGAATTTACTTATGATCTTTTCATGAAAAGCGAGTGGGGGAAAGTGGAGGAGGGGTGGAAAGGCTTGCCTGCAAAGAGCTTCAACATGCCAACCAAACCAAAAATTATTTGGATTTTTGTAGCACGAGTAGAGCTGTTGTGTGGAAGCTCACCTGTTAAAATAAATATTTTTGTCACAAAAAAAAACCCCAAAGTACTTACAAAACAAATAAATGGAACTAACAAAGCAAGCAAAAAAATGTCCAAAGGCAAGTACCAATCAATTTCATTGACCCATCTACACGACTAATTGATAAAGAAGAACCAGAATTTCCATCAAGTAGGCTCAATGACATATTGATCAGCAAACTCCCATAGTCGCATTCGTGTGTAAAGCTTGTTTTCATAATCAGTCACTTCCTTAGCAACAAGTTTCCTATTTGCTAAGAGAAAACAAAATGAAGAAAATTAGAGTCCATGGAAAGTTGGAAACATGTCAACTGAAACAATTGTTTAGATTTAAAACAAATGCGGTAAAAAAAATTAATTTAATATGAACATGATTTCTGAATTACCTTGGATGCGCTGAGTTTTAAGATGATCATATATATTCAAGCATGTTATTTTCTTTTCTTACCTCAAGTTGCTCATGTAGCATTCTCTCGCACTTCTATTTGCATCTAGCAGTGCTTCATTTATTTGCGGGTTTCGATATGAAGAATCTCAAATTAGGGTAATTTTATACAAAAAGAACGTTACGTTAAGCATGTCATTGAAAATAATGCTGCATGTTCTCACTTGTTTGTCTGAGGTCAGAGGTTTGAAATTTCATTGTCACTTTTATAGTCTTTGATCGGATCGATTTTGACAGAAGAAACTTATCCTAATATCTAATAGAACTAAACAAGCTTGTCGAGAAGGTAGAAAAAATAAAGGGCGGTAGGGGATGGAAAACACCTTATAAGCACCTTATAAGCACTCTATATACCATCAACTAAAGACTTTCATGGTAGGGGAGAAGAAAAGTATGAGCGGGTTCTCCCAAGATCACTAAAGTAGAAGCGATTGACGTGTTTGATGGCTTAAAAAAAATTCAGAAAATGGTGGGAGAGTAATACAAGTTCATATCTTTGCGATGTCGAATGATAGGATGCGTATAACTTGCATTATAATTTTGAGAGCTTGTGTCATTTTTTTTCTTTAATTTAAAGGTCTCAATATCATTTTCATGGTAAATTTGTTAGCTTACCTTTTAATTAAATGAGGTATCAATACCAATTAAGTGGATGCCTCTTTTGATTCAGGGTTACTTGGATGAAAGGTTAAGAGTTCGAGCCCCATGATTGACAAGTTGTGATTTCTTTCTAATCGAAAAAAGGTATCATATATTTTCTTACGATAATTTGTGGCCATGGCTTGCTTCCATTGAGGTATTAGTAGATTCAATATCAAGTGTTTGACATGTACTTGTTTGTCTCGTTTTTAGCAAAATTTATCAATCTTTCCCTTGTAGCTTTGAACCATTTGAAAACTTCTATTTTTGGCAATGCGACTATTTATTTGTTGCGCTACTCCCTACATGACTTCCACACGAATCGAGTTTTGGGTGGCTTGGAATCGACCTCTGCAAATCTTGTACTTTTCTCAAAGCTCTAAATGATGGTCGAAGTCAATGTCTTACTATTTGATCTAAATTACGATTTTGAAGGCTAGCTCAATTTTGGTCTCCTCTCTTATTATTTTGGACCTCATGTTTTCTAATCTCTTAAAAGATATTAAAAGTTATGATGTCGAAGTTATTCAAACTATGGATAACTTTTTTCACTTAGTTGGATTAAACATAAACATGATAATGAATATTGTTTCATTACTTTTTATGGACAGTGATCAAACATAGGAATGAACAATTTTTATTCTATCATGCAGTTTTTTTTTATTGTGAAATGTTCTATATGATAATTGAGATAGTGGACAAACGATAAACAAATGTAAAAAATATTTAAGTCTAATTTAACTATAAGCAAATAAAATTTCTTATGGGTATTTGATTTGACAAACTTCCTAGATGTGACCATAGGCTAATCAATTAAATATTTGAAATATTTGATGGTTTATTTTTTTATTGTTGGAGCAAGTTGTAATGCAAGATGTGGGCATTGTAAGTGCTTCCAATTCTGCAATTGAATCATCCCTTTCTCTTGTTGGTTCGACTTGATGCGTAAATATTCTCTTGTTGGTTGTTTCAATTCACTCACCAAGTGTTTGTTGAATTGCCTCTATTGTGTTTTTGGTTTTGTTCTTGAATATTCTTTATTAGGAATATATGGTATATAGACATGGGTGTATGATTTATTGATTGGTATGGTTGTTGGTGTAATGTATGTGACTCTGTAATGCACAAGTATATGTATTAAAGATTACTATATTAATTTTGTTTGCTTCAATAAGGAGAAAAAAATAAAAAGGGGATTTGCATAATATGGTAGATCAAACGTACAAAACATAGTTTTTGAAAGACTCAGAAGGAAGAAAGATAAAAGTTCTAATGTGCTTAGTGGGAAGAAAACCTTGCATTGATTAGAATTTGAATCAATATCGGGCTTAAAAATTGCTTCACTTTGCTGTGAATCTTTTAAATTTTCTCTCCATTTGTGTTGATGTCTCTTACGCAAATTGGTACCGATATCTTCGGTTTTGAAAATTTTTCACAGTTCAAACAATGCCATTAATCACAGATGAGATGTATATACTTGTTAACAATTAGAGTGTATATTAATTTGTTTTCTATTACTAATAACATCTCCTTAATTCTACCTAACATTTTTATCCTTTCACTTTTATTGATATATCCTTTTACTTACTTAATAAAGATTCTTGATAATGTCAATATCAATGACTCCAATAAGAGATATCTGCACAACGGAACATGCACTTGAGGTAATAGCGAAAATAACAAGAAAGTGGTATTCGACGAATCTAAAAACAGATGCGCTCATATCAATGGATATCATTTTGCTCGATGAGCATGTGAGTTCAATTTTACATTCTTTTAAATTTGATTATTTATTGTAAACTATATCTTGCATTAACAGTCATATAACAAAAATTTTTTGTAGGACGACCATATACATGCAACCATACCCATCTATTTGGCTTCTGATTTTGAGTACCTCACAGTAGGCAAGGTCTACAACATTTCGAACTTCAAAGTGGAAAGAAAAAAAATGAATAAGGTTGTAAGTCACGACTACATGATACACTTAACATGTGATACCTCTATACAAGAAAACATGAGCAGCGTGCAAATTCGAAACCACAAATTTGAAATAGTTCAATTCGAAGAATTGACAAAACGGCAAGACAGTTTCATTCAATCATCAGGCAAGAAACATAACCATCATTAGCAAAAATACATAAATTTCAATTTTTTATATAACTTTAAATTTTACTAATTATTTTGTTCTTTACAGATGTACTAGGACGTCTTGTTCGAATAGGCGAACTTGTAGATCAAGAAGTTAAAGGAAAACAAAAAACAGTCAAAAAACTTGTTTTACGTATTCAAATGAAAAGGTATATATATTTTTTGGTCGAAGTTAATTTTTATAAAAAATAATAAATTCATTGTGTTATGTAATTTAATCCTACATTTCATCTAAAGAAACAATCAAGTGAACGCAACTTTTTGGGGCGAAAAAGCGATTGAAACAAGCAGTGAGTTTAGCAATTGCAAATCATCAGACTCAATGGTAATTATAATTACCTCAAATAATGTGAAGACTTATAGAGGTAATTGATGCAAGTTTATTTATTAAAATACATGTATAAGGTTGCTTCATTTCTACATACGTTGTAACATTAATGATGAATTTATTTATAATTTTCAATCCACATAAATATTTAATTTTTATCAACAGGTGAGCCAACACTTTCATCAACGAGTGCAACAAAGATTTACACAAGTCCAGATATTGAAGAAATCGCATCATTCATGAAAGGGTATAAAATTTCCTTTAAACATATGCGTTTTTTCATATGTAATGCGTAAATTAAATTCCATGACATATTATTTTCCTTATTTTTTTCAATTGCAGAGAACAATTGAGTAAAGAAGTTCATTGATTCGAGGAGAAAATGAAAATTTTAATATGAAGGCGAAACTATGACTATAGAGGAAGTGAAGCGCCAAAGATCGAAAGTTACGGTAAAATATTATTATATACAAAATAATATTATATAACTTCTTCACGATATAAAACTATATTTTAATTTTTTTACACACGGGAATTGTATGTTGTTTGCAAAGTGAAAATCATGTCAATAAATTCAAGTGGATCTTGGCATTACAATACTTGCTATTCACATTACGTCAAATTAGAAAAATCGGGAACACAATATTATTGCGAAAGGTGCAAAGAATTTGTTACAACGCCATATCGGAGGTAAGTTAAAATTATATAATACAAATGAATGTCACTTTTATAAATTACGTATATAATTTTAACATTCATCTTTGAGTCTTATTAGCCATACCTTTAAACTATTTATTATTAATTTTAAATTTTCTAATATTCTTTGTTGTTGTCTTGTATATACATATATCTTGTAAAAAATTTAATTCATGACAATTGGATTTGTTTTTAGATTCAAAGTTCACGTGCGTGTCGAAGACAATACAGGGTCCACAACTTTTGTTTTATTCGATAGCATAGTGAAAAATATTATTGGAAAAGACAATGGCGAAAGAATCTTGAATGAGGCATCTTCTAGTACATCTTTTTCTAATTTAGAATACAAAACTAATTGAATGCAAATGCAATATTTTATAGAATCTATGTCTTCTTCATTTTTATGGTCCTTTTGTTCTAACTTATTTTTTGTTTATATTGTCAGACAAACGAAAAGATTGTCCCAATAGAACTCTGCGAGATTGTAGGAAGAAGTTTTACTTTTAAACTAAAACTCACTAATTACAATTTAGCCAGTGGAAATGAAAATTTCACCGTTTCGAGTATATGTCATGAAGAATATGGAGATAATTTTCGTCATGATGAGGTATTTATTTTATTTTACAATAACTTACAAGATCACATTATATAATTTAATTTTACATATTCTCTTATTTTGGAAAATAATAGGGCAACTCGTCAAATGATATTTCAACACATAAAGACGAAGTCGACAACAACAAAGAAGTCAACATTAAGAGAAAAAGTATTGATAATGAATTTGGAATAAATAAACGTCCAAGAAAATATTGTTATGTTGAGTAAGTTATTTGAACTTACATATTATTAATTAGTTACTTATGTTTTTATAAATAAACTAATATAATGTGTTTCTTATGCAGTGATGACGAAGATGAAGTATAGTCAACATCATCTTGAAAATGCTACAAAATACAAAAGAGTTTTTATATTTAATTTTTAGCAGTATGCATTTTATATTTTCAATATCATATTTTCAATTTATTTACCATTGTATATTAAATTTAATATTTAATATTTATATTACATAGTTTGTTCAAACTCATAAATATTATTTAAATATTTATTATACATTAAATAATGACTATAGACTACTAATTGAAGGTAACTAACTCTAACATTGGTGTGGCAAAAAAATTATCTAGACTTATAGGCCCATTTTTTTTCGGCCTTGATTAAATAAGGTTTGAGTTAAGTTTTGGACATGACCCTCTTGGTCTGGACTCTGGACTTTGGACCCTTGCTATTATTTAAACGCATATTATAATTTGGTCTGAATTATTAGACTATGGAAACCCACTATATATAGCTATACACTACTCCAACACATGATATCTTTGTTTTTGAGATGACTCAAATTTCTCATTAGAATGATTTTTATTTGTATATCAGTTTTTAAACTATAATGAGTACTGAATGGGATTATAATATGTATGGCAAGTTTATATTTATTATAATTTATATTATTGGAAAATTGAAATGTAAAAATACTTTTTTAGTAATTCCGATTTCATTCACTCGAGCCCTCAACGATTCGTTACCAATTCACGATTTTGACAAGTATCTATTCCACTCACTAAACTCACTTTCTCCTCTTGTACTTAATTTTCGCTTTCTATACCTAACCCCAAATTAAATCATAAACTCATCTCATTTATCTAAATTACATTAAAGAATATTGATAAGTTAAAAATGTACTTGTATTTATAGTTTTTAAATTTTAATTACAATTTTAAAATTTGTTAATAAATTCTTAGGAATTAATTCCCGCATGAAGCGAAGCGAAGGGTCAATCGTATGCGTAGCACGTCCTGAAACTAGTATATATAAAAGCACGAATCACAAATTTTTGAGTGGTAATGAAATTTACCTATTTGCCCATACTTTTTTTTTCATCTTCAAATCAACCTTTTCTTTTGTATCCAAATCAAACTTTAACTCCTTATCCATCCACTACGCGTTTTTTTTTTCTTTATCTCCAAATCAATCATAAACTCATTCTCATCAATCCAATACACTTCTTTTAAAGAAGTAATGTCCTAGCATGATTAGCTTATTTTTTCATTCACATCTTATCTCAATCACATTATAGAATATTGATAAGCTAAAAAATGTACTTATATTTTCTAAATTTTAAATTTTAATTACAATTTTAAATTTTGGATTATATACATATCATATATATAAAAACACGAATCACAAATTTTTAAGTGGTAATGAAATTTACCTTTTTGCTCATACTTTATTTGAGTGCTAATAAAATTTACATATTTGCCCATACTTCTCGTGCCTTCCCTTAAAATTAATAAATTAATTCAACCTAATACAAATTGGATGATGATAGAGGAGTCCGACTTAAATTAAAGATCAACAACTCAACGACTTGAGAGAACGCTACCTCTTCAACGTCTTAAATACCACATCTTCAAATCGATCAACAACTCACTGATCAACGACTCTCCTTCATCTTCAAATCATTCAATCTATGTTTTCCTTTGAGGAAGTAATGTCCTAACATGACTAGCTTGTTTTTTCATTCACATCTTATTTCAATCACATTAGAGAATATTGATAAGCTAAAAAATGTACTTGTATTTCTAATTTTTAAAATTTAATTACAATTTTAAATTTTGTTAATAAATTCTTAGAAATTAATTCCCGCGAGCGAAGCGAGCGGGGAATCGTGCGTAGCACGTCGTGAAACTAGTATATATATGTATATATATTGTTGTGAAGTGTGGATGACCATGCATGCACACCAACATATTGTGTAGTCATGTAATTTGTATTTCTCATTTAATAGTACCTCCACTTGTCAATGTATTGTCATTTTCAATGTACACCAACTCTTCCATGTATTGTCAAATTACTTGTAATGTGTTGTATGACATGGGGCGTATGTGTTAATTGTTCCACATTGATTACTTGTAATGTGTTGTATGGCATGGAGTGTATATGTTAACTGTCCCACATTGTAAATGTACATTTATCATTATCACCAAATGACATATATAAAGGGTGCTAACCTCATTATAAGAACACACCAAGTTGAATGAAAACTTCTCATTCCAATTATCTCATTTCTTTATCTTCTCCTTTGCAGTAGTAGTTTGTAGTAGCAGAAGTTCTTAGTCTTTTATTTCATTCTCTAGTTCTTAGCAAGTCTCAATTCTATATATATATATATACTAGTTTCAAGACGTGCTACGCACGATTCCCCCGCTCGCTCCGCTCGCGGGAATTAATTTCTAAGAATTTATTAACAAAATTTAAAATTGTAATTAAAATTTAAAAATTAAAAATACAAGTACCTTTTTTAGCTTATCAATATTCTTTAATGTGATTGAGATAAGATGTGAATGAAAAAAGAAGCTAATCATGCTAGTACATTACTTCCTCAAAAAAAGTGTATTGGATTGATGAGAATGAGTTCATGATTGATTTGAAGATAAAGATAAAAAAAAAACGTATAGTGGATTGATAAGGAGTTAAAGTTTGATTTGGATACAAAAGAAAATGTTGATTTGAAGATAAAAAAAAAAAGTATATGTATATATATATATATATATATATATATATATACACGCACGTAACAAAATAAAGTGGTGAGGTGCTTGTTTGAGAGAGCCTAGTGTGTAACGACTTATTAAATTAAGTTGTGATTAGTACTAATTCAAATCTTAATTAACTCGAGTTAGGCTCATGGTTAAGTCCGACATACCTCGATTAACATGTGCGTGCGTTTGCATGATGTATCGTGTTTGTTTGGATTGTTAAATGAAAATATAAATAAACTTGGGTATAATAATGGATTATATATAGGCTATAAAAAAAAAAAATCTAATAAACTATAATTTATCGGGACACCAAGTGTGATGAGGGAGTCGTGGTTTGAATGTGCACGCTCAATGACACTTATATGCGCATTTGGTGAGTTTATTGGTGAATAATACATGATATATATATATATATATATGTTTTGAATATATAACTTTATATGTATTAAAAAATAAAAGAATAATAGAAATATGCGAATTGTTTGATCATCTCGAACGGAGCGTGAGTGTGTGATGTGTTAAGATTAGTGTCGCCATAAGGGGTGTCGCCATATATATACACAAAAACTCATGTTTATCTTCTTAATTCTTTCGATCACCTGCGAAAGAGAGGGTTTAAGGGCTTGATTTTGATCGAGAGAGGTTCCTAGGGGATTTTGAATCAAGTTTAATTAGTAGATGAGATTAATCACAGTAACAGCTTGAGAACATCACATAGGTATGATTTGTTCTTGTGCTTATCAAAGTTCAATTCGATGGTGATGCTAGAAATTTAGTTATTTATGTTGTTTGTTGATCAATTGTGGTTTCTCACCTCACTAGAGGTCCTCTTTGATTGATTTTGGAGGTTATTATGATCGTTTGGGTGATTTGATGAAATTCGGTAGAGGACAGTTGTCGCTGCCCTGTACGTCTGGTTTGACTGTAAAGGGCACCTCTTAGGGAGTGCGCTTCATTCGTCAACTGGGATGAACCCAGTTGATGGAGCATACCCCTCCGAAGGAGTCAGAAAACAACAAGTATGCAATGATTTCATGAGGATTTTAAGGAACTTAAGGATGTGATTAAATGTTCTAATTAGAGTATAATTGACATATATTAACTATAATTGGTCTATGATAGGTGCTGGTTACTCGGGAGAAAGTTATTGGCCCAAAAAGTTAGGAAATTGGACGGGAAACTTAGACCGAGTTAAGTACAGATTCGCTTATTTATTAATATTGTCTGGCTATTTAGTATATATAGCTCATGTAGTTGTTGGAACTGGAATGGGGGGACTATGTACACTGTGATAGTTTTTAATAAATGGAAAACGGTGTTTAATGTGATTCACGATAGTAAGTTCCTGGAATTGAGACCATGTTATATAGGAGATGAGTTACTTCCCGACCTATATGTAACTTCCTATTCAGATTATAGGTTACGTGAGTTACATTTACACAAGTGGGTTTGAGATAGAACTATTGGGCATTAATTGATGGGCTAGACAATATATCGACCAATATGTTGGTCTGACAATCGCATTAATGGCGTCGATGGGTAATCAACCCTAGTTTTACAAAACAAATGAGAGTCACAGTGTAATAGTTCATTATATTTGCTTTGCATCCGTTTATGTATTGAGTTTATATGATTTCCATATTCTTATTAGATATCAATGGTGCATGTCGTTATTGCATGATATCTTTATTTACTATATGGAATGTTGATGTTTAATGTGAGTCTTTATTTACTGAGCAAGTTGGAGCGCTGACCCAAACCCAATATTTTAGGTTCGCAACCTGACGCTTCAACTAAGGAAAAAGAGAAGATTTAGGTATCGTATCTTCTATACGATGTGATGAGCCTTCATGTACCTATATATTTTGTTTTACTTATTTTGTTGTATATAAACAGGGTTGAGAGGTTTTAATAAAAGTTTTGGTAAACTTTGTATTATATTATATTTGTATATGTCGAAAAAGTTTTAAATTTCCACTGCGTATTACTTTGATTTGTTTATTCGATATAAATATAGATGTTGAGTTTATCAGGCATTGACGGAGAGACTGTTGGCTCTAGTTAAGCCTGGCTGGGTTAGCGGGGCTTAATTAGGGTTTTAGGCCGAGTATCGCCCTAATCAGGATAGAGGATGCTACAGAGCGTGTGTCGCATACGAGCATACGAGCAGGTACACGATATTGTAAGATTGAATTTTGTTAGGGTTTTTATCTTGGTTTAAATCGAGGAGGTTTTTCCTTTATGTACTAAACTATTGATAGTGGATTACTTTTCCTTAAAGTGAGATTGAAATGGATAGATTGGAGGGGCAAAGATTAGAGATGATGAGAGAGGAGGAGAAGGATATGGGAATGAAGTTAATGATGCGCAGAAGGTGACACGGGGCTTTTGTAGACACGTGGCAAAGTGATATTGCAAGACGTAGTTGGAGGTAAGGATGACAATGATATCTGTGCCTACCCATACCCGGCTAAATCCGATCCGATTAGAGTCTTAGATCTTATAAGGATGCAAATAGGGAGGGTAAGGAATGGAAACCCCATCTCCGCATCTACATCCATGCTTAAGAATTTATCTCCCATCTGCTTACTCTTCTCTTCCCAGCATCCCCATCCATGTTTAATCCCCGTGGGGAATTTTTTCCATTTAATTCTCCATTAAAGATCTCTGTGGGGATTCTTGTAGAGAATTGCCGTGAAGAAATATTTCTCCCCACTAAATTAGTTTTTCTCAAAAGGAATTATAAAAATTTAAGTGTTAAACATGCACATCGTATGTATATGCATAAACATATAGTTAATGTAGTTTGATAATTTGTGAAATAAGGTTTTGCAATTTTTCCCATTTAATTCTAAATTTGTAAAATGTAAATATAGTTGCAAACAACTCAAAACAAAACAGTAGTTTGGTAATAAATATATTTTATAATTTATTTAACTAAATAGGTTAACGTTATAATTTGTTTGTTATATGTATCACTAGTGTTTTGGGGATACATACATACATACATACATACATACATACATACATACATACATACATACATACATACATATATGAATGTAATATTATATAAAATTGATATATGGGGACTAGGGCCGACAAAAGTTATCCAGACTCGTTTGTCCAGTTTTGTCTGAACCCGCTATAAACGAGTTTGGACAATATTTTTTGTAAAAAACATACGGGTCTGGACAATTTTTTGTGTCCGTTTAAAAATATGAGACTAGGTTCGAACAACAATTTTAAAAAAAAAACAGGTACCCGTTTAGCGATTAATTTGGACTATTGAGATGATTTTTTTTTTGAAACTTTTGTGACGTGGGCATGTAATTTTAAAACTTAGACAATAGTGATGTGATGCTTTGCCTTGCATTCCTTGAAGATTTTTTTTTAATCTATGATGTTTATATTAGAAATTAAAAATTGTGATGTTATGTATTTATTTTTTGGTAATTGAATGTTAGGTGACATATAGTTGAGGTTTTTTTTTAAATAATTGACAAATAAAATATTTAATCATATTTAAAAATAAAAATCAGACAAAATGAGAGCCTTATATTTTACAAAAATACAGGTTTGGATAAAAAAGTGCTCGTTTTAAAAACGGGAACGAGTCCGGACACTAATTTTAATCATTATAAGGGGGGTGTCCGGTCCCATTTATATTCAATCCCTTTTTTTGCCAGCCCTAATGGGGATCCTCTTGGATCTCCTCCAATAGAGATACCCACGGAGATCCCCGCAGAGATTATCAATGAGGATGCTCCAACAGGATCTCGTGAATATTTATTTCCATCCTTATCATAACCGTACCCGCGAGGGTATGAGATTTTTTAATAATCCCCGCCTTCATCCCCATTTAAACTTCTCGTACTTGTCTTTATTGCGGGGATTCTTCATTTTCCGCGAGGATTTCCCGGCCCGCTTGCACCCTTAGTTAGAGATAACCTGAATTTGGTTTATTTGGGTTTTAGAACTGTTTTGGGTACTAATAGTGATACTCACATATACTCGCTACTCGTTTATATAGTACGATTTACAATAGGAAAAATGAAAAAGTAATCTACTTTGGGCACCGATCCAGTCGGATGTCATGCATTTCGCCTTGAGATACACATGCACACATCTCAATGTGTATTGCATGGCATCCAACTGGGTGATGTTTAAAGTCGGTGCTCAAAGTGGGTTACTTTAGCCATTTCCATTTGAAAATATTAGTACCTATGGGTACCCCCACCGACAAAACTTGATATGTTTTGATGCTTGTTTGGAGTCTATGTCATGGATTGGATTGGGTGATTTTTTAGTCTGGCTAAGCGCACCCCACTCTTTACTTAGTACACCTCGATTTTGAGTGCACCCAAATTTGAATTTCAATTTATAAAGGCACCTCAACATTTTTATCAAAATACCATTTCATCTAAATCAAAAGCACCTAACTCCAAAACCTTAGTTTAAACATTCATTTTAAGTTCGACTACAGGTGACCGAGACTTATCTTTTAGGTTCAGTGTTGTCAAACCGAACCTCTTTCTTGGAATTCGATATTGACAACTGCGGACCTAAAAGTTCAATGGGTTCTGACCGACTCTTTAACTAAAGGTTCGATGGGCTCTAACCGACTCTCCAACTAAAAGTTCGGTGGGTTTTGAGTGACTCTCCAACTGGAGATTCAGACATGTGAGGTCGAACCACTTGATAATGTCCTACAAATCACAAGAAAATCGTGGGGAGGAATGATGATAGTGTGCACAAAACAAGATGAAACAGCGGTGCGGGTGCACTAATCACAACAAGGGGCATAAGGATCATTTTATAGTAGACTTAAATTTTTTAAGTTTGACTTTTTTGGTGGGGTGTACTAAGTAAATGGTGGGGTACGCTTAGCCGATTTTTTTTTTTTTTTTTTTTTAAAGCCCGATTGAGTGATATTGAAAGTTTCTAAAATGTTGATTTTATTGCAACTAATAAGTAAAACTTTGTTTCTTCGAGTTAGATCCGTATAGCCAACTCCAACTAATTTGAGATTGAAGCGTAACTAATTGTAATGTATAAGAAAAATAAATAAATCATTAAAGGTATGTTGTTTAATTAGGTGAGCACAAGTGAGTATTAGTTTAGTAATAGTGTTATATAGTTGGCCTTGTGAAAAAAAGGAAACAGGGGAGGCCCGAGGGCGCCGGGGGTTTAGTAACCATTAAAGACTCTATTCTAGTCCTTATCAAAACAAAGAAAACCCTTGCCCAACACCAATCATCACCACCACAAGAAGAAGAAAGAAGAAGAAGAAGAAGAAGAAGAAGAAGAAGAAGAAGAAGTTGAAGTTGAAGTTATTGTTTCAGTTTCTAGTTAATCATGTGTGGATCTCCCCGCGCACACCCAAGTAGTATGTACATACCACACATGCACGTAAACTTGTTTTTTTTTTTTTTTCGATAAATTGGAGGCAATACTCTTTTTGCACCCACCATAGTTCGAACCATAACTTTTTACTTCCACAACCCATACCAAATTATATTGGGCCACCCAATTGATTAACTACTTGTTTCTTGTTTTCGAGGACTAATAACTTACTCAATAGACTTTCTTTAATTAATTAATTTAACATGGTTTCTTCTCTTATCCTTCTCTGTCTGATCTGATGAATCATGCAGGAGGAGGATATGTTTGGCTTCCACCCTAACAACAACACTGGAAGAGAATGGGGACTTGGTTTTATGGTGTTGCCGCAACTAATTATGGAATCACCAGATTTACCACCTTTGGAGGTCTTAATTTATCTATCCCAATTAAACATCCCATGCATCTTTTTTTTTTTTTTTAATACATTCATTCATACATATTATAACATGATCATTAACTAACTAACTATCTCGCTTTGCTCAGATGTACCAGCTCAGCGCCAGCCACATAAAATAAATAGGTGCGAGTATACTTTATGCTTTTAAATACCATTCATATTTTAGAAACGTGGCATGAAATTATCCAGTTAGTACTTAAATATTACTATACTCACCGTCTAGTTTGTGACGGTAGGCATAGATCCTTCAAGCAACTACAGACTGGGGAAGGAGAAGATCGACGACTTCCTCTGAGCTGTTCGACGACTCTCCTCACTCATTTTGTATGTCTCGACTTTTGTTGTATTATTATTATTGTTTGTCATTTTGGGTTGTACATTAGGTTGATTGAATAGTTTCTTCTATATATGTGCATGTGATGCTGTAGTTTTCCTGGTTTTCCACACTTATGCATTTTAAAGAATGAATGCTTCCGCTTAAGGCTCTGTTTGGTAAGCACAAACTAGCTTATCAGGTAGTTGATCAGCTAGTTTATTTGTTAACCTGTGTTTGGTTTGTAGCTTATTTTAAAAATAATCTAGATGATAAGCTCTCAATTGAAACGCAAATTAGTAAAAACAAAATACGCAAATAGACCCCGCGAATATTAATACCTGCGATTATGCCCAGATAGAGTTGGCAAAGGTGAAACCGGCATTTCAAACTCTTCTAGGCTAGACCAACAGTTATATAATACGTTATTAAAACTTATTGAATTTAAAATTAACATATACTTAATATTGTTAATAAAAAAATAGTGATTAATAATTAACTAAATATTATAAAACAAAGAATTTCACTAAAATTAAAAATCATTACACATTAATTTCTTAATTATAGATAATCTTGTTAGATATTTATTACATATTAAATAAGTTTTAACAACGTCGAGTATAAAAATATTTTTAGATGTTATAAAAATATTTTTTAATGTAGTGTTCGAGTGGTGGGCTATCCTACATATTTTTTTTTTTTTTTACTAATCTACTATTTTTTTAAGTTATAGAGATACTTCTATAGAAATGAAGAATATTCACAATAATATTGCTTCTCAGTTATGGATGATGCGTTAGGTATATGTATAGTTATCCAAGTCGTTTATTGTATTTTATTTACATGTGTTTATTTTTTACGAATTCTTATAAATTAATATAGAGCTATTTTCATGTAAGCATTTATGGACACACATAGTTTAGTTTTCTAAATAATATAAATTATTTTATGGTATTAATTTATATTTTGTAAATAAAATACATTAATTATATGATTATATAATTAATATACTTAATTGTGTCATATGTCCTTTATTGTCATTTTGCATTTATCAGCTAATCAATCAGTTATCATTCCAACAGTTTCTACTTGATCAGCTAGATTATCAGCTTTCCGCTACCAGCTAGTAGATTATCAGCTATCAACTAGTTTATCAGCTATCAGCTAGCCTTGCCAAACAGAGCCTAACATGATAATGACATAGGAATTAACTTTCCATTGCATAATATATTAATACATGGGTTTAGAGGAATGTTGGAATGAAAGACTGACTAATAAGTACTTAAAGGGGGTGTATTCAATTGAGATTTTTAGAGACTTTTAGTTACTTTTATAAGTGGATGACTTTTAGAGACTTTTAGATTTTTGTAAACTTTTAAAAACTTTGGTAGACTTTGATAGACTTTATTTTTAATGACTTTTAGTAACTTTAATGGACTTTTGTAAGGACTTTAATAGACTTTGATAAACTTTTATTTGGATGACTTTTGATAAACATCCATGTAAATCTCGAAATCGAACAGGGGTATGTGCCCCACTTTTCACCATCTTCAACCTTTGCTTCGTTCTTCCTTCGTCTCTCCTCACTGTCTTGTTGAATCTCTCTCTCTCAATCCCTTCTCTCGTTCTCTCTCAATTTCGCCCCTATGATGAATAAAGAAGAAAAGAAGAAGACGAGATCGTTAATTTTGATTTTAGGATTTGTGTATGTGTGGGTGTTTGTGTGATTGAGGAGAGGGAGAAAGGAAAGAAGTAATCAATAAAGAAAAAAAAATAGAGACCGAGACAAATCAAAACCCGAGAGAGAGAGGAAGAAGATGACTTGACTAGGGGGAGGTTGGCTATGGTTGTATTCGGCTATGGGGGAGGGAAGAGTTTAAGCTCAACCCCAGCCAAAAAACAAAAAAAAGGGGTCGATTGACTTTGATGGACTTCTTGCACATTTTTTAAAGCTTCGGTTAATTTTTAATTGAAAAAATAAACTACTAAGGTTATTAAAAATATTTATTGTAAAAATAACAAATAAAGTACGAAAGAAAGAACATAGATCTAATGCATATTATTATTTACTACATCAACATCACTCCACATTTCAGTAGCTATAAAATTCCTCCATTGGTTGACATTCTCCTTTTGTTGTTCTTGAGTTTCAGAAAGTATTTCAAATCATCATATTCTTCACTATCTGAGGATAATGCATCTTCAGTATCTAATTCAATTGAAAATTCATCGAAACGACACTCCTTGCGAAGATAGTTATGTAATCCCGCACAAGCCAACACCAGCTCTGCTTGAATTTTAAATGGAAATGGAGGAGCTGTTTTAAAAATTGTGAACCGTGATTTGAATATGCCAAACAACCTTTCAACCACATTCCTCAAAGATGCATGTCGAAGATTGAATAATTCATTAGCATTTTCAGGATGTCGCCCTTGCCCGGTAAAATCGGAAAGATGATAACGAACACCTCGAAAAGGAGCTAAAAACTGACGTCGATTCGAAAAACCACGGTCCACCAAAAAATATTTACTTAAAAACATAGTAAAAATAAATAAATTAAATACAAGAATATAAAAACAAGTACTTTGACATTAATTAGATCATACATTGTGGTACTTAAATAACAAAAGGGGAGAAGAGGCGATTTCGAGGGCTCTCATTGTGAATGCATTACGTGGAGAGAGAAGTACGTTCTTTGATTAGTGTAAATTCAGGAGATGCAAAGACAAACCACACAAGCCTCTTCATCTGTAATGTAACTATAAAACAAAGGAGACATAAAAGCACATTTTTTTGTTCTTTAAGAAACAATACATCATAAAGGATTAAAGTAAATACACGCCACGGTTTGACAACCAATAATGACATTGATTCTTTGATTAGTGTTGAAGTTATAAACATAGTGAAAGAGATCAATGCAACAATGGCACTTGAAAAGAAAACCTTCTCATTAAACACAAGCACGAAGTTGGAGAGAATCAACTCTCAAACAGATTGCAAAAACAATATTGTTTCACTCCTTCAACATTTTGAAACATGAATCGAAACACAACTTCCCTTTTTATACTTGATCGATCAGAAATTAAGTAAACCACAAACCTATAATTTCACAAACAATTGGAATCTCTACTCTACAAGATAGCCTCAATATCAAATTAATTGGGGTTGGCTACATAAATCAAACTCTTCTATTGAGCTTGATTCAAAGTGCAACCGAATAAATGTGTCCCAAGTTAACTCCAAGTCGAATTTCTTTAGGTTTCTATTGAGCTCAAGACCAACCAAATTAACGAAATTTGAAATTGAATCAAACCAATGACTATAAAAAAACCAAAAACAAGAATTGATTCAATTTATTATCGAGAGAATTCTTTACGGTGAAAAAAAAAAAAAAAACCGTTACACGAATCATCATAAAAAACCACTCAAATCAGTACTCAAAAACCATAAAAATCCAAACTTTCCACTCTGTAATCACCTTCTCCACCTCCCCAAAAAACCCAATTCATATTTCACCAAGTAAAGCCAGTTCCCAAACCCGAAACCCGAAACCCTAATCGTACTTCTCTCTCCACGTATATACAAAAAAGAAAACCCAAGAAATCGCCATTAAAATGTCCCCAACGGCCCGCCTCGCCAATCACTCGCCAAATCCTCAATCCTCCTCTCGAAGTAGGCTCTTATTGTATAGATATTTGGGTTTAGGATTAAAGCAAATAAACAGAAGCAACACATTGTGAATGCATTACAAAGAGAACCAGACGTTGGAGAAGCGAGAGAGAGGGAGAGAGAGAGAGACGTTGGATGTTACCTCTCGAAGCAAACGATGGAGACGCGAGGCAGCAATGGAGAAGCGAGGCTGCGATGGAGACGCGAGGCAGCGTCGAATGGAGGAGCGCAGACGACCGCGAGAGAAAAAGAGAGCAAGAGAGATTTCGCACGACCGAGAGAGAAAAATAGAGAAAAAGAGAGCAAGAGAGATTTCGCACGACCGAGAGAGAAAAAGAGAGCAAGAGAGATTTCGCGATGAGAGAGAGAGGCCACGAAGAAGAAAAAAGAAAGTCTCCAAAAGTTTCTCGTAGAGGCAAAGAGATGGAGAAGACTTTCAACATATATAGTATTAGGTGAAAAGTCTCTAAAAGTCATTTAAACCCACAAATCTACCAAATTTCTAAACAAATTAAATACCCCTTACTTTTAGAGACTTTCTAAAAGTTTAAATTGAATACCCCAAAACTTTTAGAGACTTTTTAAAATTCTCTAAAAGTTCACATTGAATACACCAAACTTTTAGAGACTCTCTAAAAGTTTTAATTGAATACCCCTAAACTTTTTTAGTCAATAAAAGTAACTAAAAGTCTCTAAAAATCTCAATTGAATACACCCCTGTAAGTCTAAATTGGTTAGGATTAAGGTTTGAGTACGAGATTAGGCCGGACAGTGCCCTGTTTAGAAGTAGGGGCCGTCACAATATGCGGGTTAGTGTCATAAACAGGTTGATACAGATACGATACGTCAACCCATTTTGCCACTCCTAATCTAACGAGCCTGAATTGTAATATGGAAAAAGCTTTGGTAATATACTTTGGGCACTGATATTAAGCACCGACCCATTCGATTGCCGCACGATGCACCTCGCGATGCACGCATGCACATCTTGAAGTGGATCACGTAGGAATAAAGTGGGTCAGTGCCCAATCCTGGACGGGTTGGCTTAGTGGTAAGGGCGAAGGCGAGACTGTGTGAGTTAGGAGCATGGTTTCAAGTTCGATTCTCAATGACAACCAAATGTCGTGCCACTAGTGGTCTCTTTTTGCAATTCCAGAGCCCATGAGACTAGTCACACAAGTGTCTGGACACTTATTGTTAAAAAGGAAAAAAGAAAAATACAAATAATATGATTTTCTATGCCCCATTGAGAAGACAAAACAATATCTCTATTATTGCCAGTCTCGCTCATGTTGTGCGAGTAAGTATACAAACATTACCATGTTCAAAATGTCATAAAAGTAAGTCCCGTTTCATGAAGGCACATCAACTACTTTTCGACGATACTCTGCTAATGCCCAAAGTGGGAATACATTTCTATAATTTGCGTAGTGTAGCATACAAGTTCTCATGTATACTCCTGCAAGCTCCTGCCAATGTATGATAATTGAATCATGAGTATTGGACTAGACCACATGCATCTATCCACAAATATATCTTCCATAAATCGATCATGTATTCAAGTTACTAGTAAATTACCTGCTGAGGAAAGTCTCCATTTTCCATTTGATTATTGATCAACACCTTCGCTGCTCGATGAAGCGGCTCTGGATCTCTCTCAGCCTTCACATCATTAGAAGATGAAAACTTCACTAGAACATTTTTGGCCTTTAATAGAGGTTTTAAAACCCCTATTAAATAGACTGTTATTAAATGTATTTATGTTTTAATTTTTAATACATGTATTAGATAGAGGTTTTTTAAAACTTTTATCAATTAGGTGTTATTTAATAACACCTCTTTAATAGAGGTTTAAAAACCTCTATTAAATACTGAAATTGTTCTAATGCTTAGATATGCTAGAACTGCTATTGCTATATATATATTATTATATTTTTTTCATGTTTGAATCTTGAATACTAACCTGCCCTCCAAAAATGAGACCCATCAATGCCCATGCTGTCTGCACCAGATTTGCTTTATTGTTTTGAAGAGAATTATATCTCTGTTCGACAAAGAAATTAGGCATATAATCAACAACCAAATTTGAGGTGAGAACTAGAAATTGATTTGATAGCAGAAAAACATTATATGTATGTGCACCTTTTGTGGGCAGGAGAGGTAACTCTCACCCCAACCCCCACAAGGAAGTTGTTTTGACAGCAGAAAATCACAAGCTTTACGAGCAGTTTGGTTATTGTAGCTGTTCTTCCCAAAGGCCGCGAATAGCCCTCTTAATGCAAACCATGTTCCATATGTAAAACAGATTCCCCAATTTCCATACCTGTGCAATTTACACCAAGTGAAAAGTTTAAGTCCAAAAGACACTTTTCATTCCAGTATCGATTTTGGAATTATGCTATATGTTTTTTTGTCGTGTTATTCCTAAGTGTAATCTTCAATTTATATGTCCATATAATTTGAAAACAGATGGAAATTGTAGAAAAAAAAAAAAGAAAAAGCCTCAGCGGTGTGGTGCCTGCCTCCGCGCCAAGACCGGTAAATTCCCTGTTTTTATGTCTCTTTTTTGGTACCTATTCGCACCAAAACTCACATCTTTGTGGATAGATATCAAATCTCTTGATTTTCTGTAAATCAAAATTATCTAGTATGTACAAAACACATTGAAAAACAGTGAAACACAAAAGATTTTTGAATCAAAGTGTGCTTTTTAGTCATTGTATCATTCTCTCAAAAGTTCTTCAAAGAGTGTTCTTAGTTGGAGTTGTGTTACACACATCATCCAACAACCATTGAAGACTTTCGTATCTTGAAGACAAGTTTTGATTTTCCCATTATTGTTTATACGTGGTTTTGACCGATAGGGAGAAATCTTGTATAAAAGAGAGCGATTACGCGCCTCAAGCCTTTATTTGATTTCTTCAATTATCATCTTGATTTCTCTCCGTCGGAAGCAATTTTGTTCCAACGGTGTACACATTCTTAATTTATGTTATTTTGATCCAGTGCTATTTTCTTTTAAAATTGCTCTTGCAAGCTAGAATTGTTAAAAAATTAGTATTATATTTACTCAATCTAAATGTTTTCTATTGTGATGGTTGCATGAGAAGAAAGGCAAACACATACCACGAACCGTCAGACCTCTGCTCGTCTTCAATAAAGCGTACTGCTTTTGCAATAGAAACTTCAATTTCTTTTGTGCGATGTCTAGGATACAACTTCTTAAACAAGACTAGCGCTTCAATCATTGAAGCAGTACATTCGACATACCTGTTGAGTCACACTCTATCTAAAATTAATAATTAAAGCTTAATTAAAGCAGTATTAGATGGATTGGAATCTGTACTTGTATATTGGAAATTATTGTGGGAAAAGAACGCAAATCTCTTACTCATACTAATGACTATATCCTGAAAAAATTCTGTAGGATTTAGCATCTGCAAATTAACAAGGTTGGATCAATGATATGTCGCCATCTTAATCAAAGTCTTTTTTTTTTTTTTATCAAAACCAAATTAAAATGCTTGATGAGTATAATTTCAAACGTGTGGTTGACATTACCTCTAGCCAACCAGGACCTATTGCTGGCTCCCACACAGCCATACCGCCATCTTTGCCCTGAATGGTGCATGCATTTATAAATTAAGTATAACCACCACCTCTAAAGTCTCTAGTTGTAAGAGCATCTTGATATTTATTGCTAAGATTTTGAAGATTTACTAAAAAAGTTTAGATATATTCAATTAAAACTTTTAGAGAGTTTTTAAAAGTAAGGTGTATTCAATGTGAACTTTTATAGAATTTTTAAAAGTTTATAAAAGTTTCGGGGTATTCAATTTAAACTTTTAGAGAGTTTATAAAAGTAATGTGTATTTAATTTTTTGATGACTTTTGTAGTTTGATTACAAATCTCAACTTTTATAGACTTTTTGTATAAAAATACACATAAACAAATATCAAATTTCTACTCACCTCAACCCATAAACTTTTAGAGACTTCTAATTTTTGTTGGTTCCCTTATTTATAAGGACTTCATTGTTCACAATGTCTTTTTCTTATCAATTATTTTTATCAACTTCTTCAATCACTCCACAACTCGTGAATTTCATTGCTCACTTATTATATTCTAATGTTTATGTTGATGAAAATGAAAATAATGTCGTTATTAACAAGATCTCATTTTTGCATCATTGTACATTTTTATAGGATTTTTTACAAAGAAGTTTTATTTATTAAGTGTATAATTATAATCTCAAAAAATGTAATATTATTATTTTTGGAGAAAATAGTAGTATATATATTTTTTCAAATGCAAGAAGTGCATTTTAAAAAATTTAAACTATCATTCTTAAAGAAAAAGATACAAGTTTTTTTACTTAAGTAAAAAAAATTACAAAATTTTTACACACAATTATCTTACTTGGTTCTTTTCTGCCACTAAAAGATTATTCATTTGCATAATTTTTTTGCTGATATTTATTTACTTATTTATTATGTTACTATCTTGATAGTCTTAATTTATTAATATGTCTATATGATTTTTTATTAAAATATAAAAATACATATAAAAAAACTAATAATAGTTCTTAAGAAAAAGAAATATAATTATTCGTCTTTTTATAATAAAGTGCAAAATATTTGTTTCAATATTAAAATCACAAAAATCTGCTAGTATCAATCAAAATCATGTTTAAGAAGTTCACAAAAATCACTAAAAAGTTTAAATGTTAATCAAAGTCATCAAAAAGAAGTTTACTTAAAATTTTATCAAAGTTTTTAAAAATCTACAAAAATCTAAAAACTTTAGAAAAGTCATCCACCTATAAAAGTAACCAAAAATTTATTAAAATCTCAATTGAATACACCCTGTTAGTTTGAAAGCATTATGATTAATTCTCTTTATAATCTACAAAATTGCATGGTTAAGTGGATATATAGTCAAATAAAAAACAGTTATTATTTTATGCATGGTTAAGATGTTTTTAGCAAATTAAATATGTGAATTTTTAATTAGGCAATGCTACATATGTATGTATGGTTGTTACCTGTAAAGAAAGTATAATGTTAATAGAGTTATATAACTGCTCTGGTTCCATCTTCTTCCCAACTAGCTCTGGTGGTAATTGTGAGAGCAAAAGGCAACACTACGAAAATTAACATAAAAAATCACATTAGTAACTTTTTTTGGGGGGATAAATTAATTACTTGCATAATCGAGTAACTTAATTAACGTTTCATGTAGGTCATGTCAAAGCGGTAAGGCTACCGTTAGTGCTTCTGCAGTGCAGTCTGAAACTTGTAGTCCATGATCTTGATCTGAGAAAGTCCAAGCCCCTTTAGAAATATGGCGGTGCATCTTTCGAAAATCACCATGTGGATTATCCTTAACCTTCCAAATCAAATAGGAGTAGTTTATAATCAAGGAAAAATGCTCCCGCCTCTGTGAGGTCAGGTGATCAAATCCTCAAAAAGAAAAAAAAAAAGGAAAAATCTTTTAAAAATTTAACTATATAGACTAATCTAGCTAGGCTGAGAAAATGTTCAGGTTAACCTGTGACTCTTTAATATAAAAGTGCCCTCTCTTAAGAGCTTCTCCAATTTCTTCATGAAGGTCACACGCTAGTAATGCTTGAAGGCCCAAACTAGTATCCCACAACTGACTTCCAAAGCTCTGCCAGTAATTGTTCGTTGAAAGTTTTCAACCAATTAATATGTAAAAGATCACTAAAAACGAATTATGAAATCGACTAATCACAATGGAAACTGATTAAGATGTAAAGGGTTATTGGCTTAACCTGCAATCTCATTCCATCTTCAGCTACCCACAAGTAATCTTGGACTCTAGGAAGATGTTTCTTGAATGCATCTCCATTTGGATCGTCCACCCAACAAACAAGCATGTTCAATGGCTATATGATATATATATATATATATATATATATATATATAAAAGCAAAACACAATTAGAAGGTCAAGGAATTGATTTATATGCTTATAATTAATTAATTAATTCTTATCACTGAATCTATTAGACTGGTCCGCGGGTGTTTATTAATTAATTAGGACTCAATGACCAATATGCACTGTCTCAACTCAACACCCCGAGCCTGGCATCCTTGCTTGTATTTCACAAGTTGAAGTTGTGCACATATTAGATTACTATTCAAACTATAAGTTCTGGCCACGATGTATTTTACCTTTACTACTATTCCGCCAGTAATGTACCTACTGGCCTCATCTTCGTAGTGAATGCGCTCTAATATCAGTTTCAGAGCTCTCTCTCTGTACTTTGAAAAGGGCCAACATTTTAGGAGGGGCTCCGTTAAAAAGTACATAGAGTCCCAAATCAAGTCTTGAATGAGTGGATGGGGATAGTAGAGATCCTCCTGCAACATTTACAATTTATTTTTCAGGAAAATAGAAATTGCGACCACCACAAGAAACACATGGCCAAACTCTGCAGGAAACTTCCTCATGTTAAAAAGTAACTTTTAGTAAATCGATACCAAAAAGCTATGAGTCTTGATTTTTTTTTTTTTTTTTAATATAATTCACCAATCTCACATAATGTATTCAAACTACTCTATGTGTTGTACATATCAAATTTATGGGTACGTAGTCCAGAAAACTAACCTTTGCACACATATAGCGTGTTTTGCTCCAATTTATATGATGGTACGGCTGAACATGCAGCTCCTCTCTTAGAGATAAAATGAGGACTGTAATGGGACCAACGAACCTCTTTCCGTACAAGTATGAAATTGCCCCGTATACCCAGCGGCAGTAAATGAAAATATTGGCTAAAAAATAACCCACAATTAACATTTTATAAGCTATTAGAGAGATGATAAAAGAAAAGACAGTATTTATTATTATTTTTTATTTTTATATAAAAGAAGATATGTCAAATAACACTTAAATGTATATTAAGGTTGTGCAACACATAAACCTTGATGAATGGGGAGAAAGGAGGGAAGAAGCCAATACTCTGGTGGCACTGGATTGCAGCCGGACCAATCATACACTCCGAGAATCTACCAAGGCCAATCAATAAAAAAGAGGATCAGTGGAATAACATCAATCTAATTTATGATCGACTTGAGAATGCCAAGAAAATTTTGTACCATCGCATAATTAGTCTATAGTGGGCCATGAGAATGTCAAGAAAGCTTTCTAGACCATGAAAAGGTCCCCGCTTAAAAAATGAAACCTCTAGTTAATCTTTGGTTAGTAGTAAAAGAGCTATTTTCAGTGCAAGTATTGCTCGCATGCAGTAGAAAGCTCCAAGTTATGGTCAGTGGTATAGAGTAAATATACAACTAATTAGACCAAGAAAGCGACTTTCCTATTGTGATATATTGGTTTTGTTTGACAATGTTAGCTGATAATTCACAGCTGAAAGCTGATAATCTAGCTGACAACTGAAAAGTTAGTAGATGACAGCTGATAATCTTGTTAATCGATTAAAATCGTTTGGAAAAACTAACTGACAGGGTAGCTGAATAATGCAAAATGACATAAAAGTGCATTTTTATTTATATAAATTAAATACATTGTCAACATATATATTATTTGTATAATATATAATATGTTTGTATATATTATTTCTTCATAAATCAATGTAGAACTACTCTTATTGTTTTTTATTATTATTTATTGTTGGAAACCCATATGTAAATAAACTACATGACAAGTATTGTTAAATGTAACAACTCACGTCCTAACAAAAAGCAGCGTGAGTATATGAGTGTTGACACAACACTCATATATCAGTGTACAACTACACGTGAATTTTATAAAGATAATAAAGCAATGTGTTGACACAACAATGCGAGTATATGAGTGTTGGGTAGGAGAGTTTGATAAGTGACAAGCCCAATAGCTTAATCATGTTCGGCTATTATTTAGGCGTTAAGTACAAAACAGGAAAAAGAAAAATAACTGACGTTTTAAATCTTTAAAGCTACCCATACCTGCGTGATTATAACATTTCAGCTAGATTATTTTTATTATAAACTAGTTTGCCAAACACAACTTACTGAAGTAGCTCATAAGCTAATTTGTGCTTGCTGAAAAGAGACGTTGTGTTGATGTATGAAACTATTTTATTTGTTCGGCCTATAAAAAAGAGTAAAAACATACCGATAACCAAGTCTTCCCCCAAGAGGGTATGCATGTAACCCCTCCATGATCTTGGATCCATTTCCTCGCTCTAGCACACACATTATCTTCACCTTCATCAAGGCCTTGTCCTAGAATTCGTAGACAAATGTAATTAAGGGCAGTACCAAACATGGTACTGTGACCCTCTATATGTAATCCCCACCCTCCATCTTCATTCTGCATATATATATATATATATATATATATATATTAACGTAGAATAATTAGTAATTATACATATGTGATGAATCTATTCATCAACCATAACATTATTGATTGATCATTTCCTAGCTCTATCTAATTATTCAAAAGGAAGTTTTTTTTTTATTAAGTACCTGATGATTGTATGCGTAACGAATTATCTCCTTTTTGTGTTCTGATGTGAATATGGTATCAAGCATTCTAGTGATGTACAATGCAAATACCTGCACATGTTAAAGTATGCATATATAGATAGGATATCAGTTTTGTGATTCAAAGATGATGATATTGCAGTTGCTAGAGTAATTACAATGGGAGGGGTGAAAAACAGTGGTCCAGCAATATCGGCAGCCCAGTGACCGTCGCTAGTTTGCAGTGCAGAAAAGAACCGGATGCCCCTCTTCAGTGCAGCGGTGACCTTCACATGACTCACTTCCTCATTTTCTCCAATCTTCACTGTAGGTATGCTCAACTCATGTTTTATTTTGTTCTCCTTCAACATCTGCATTAATTAATTGATTAAAACATTATTATACAACTGATATGCTTGATTAGTCAAGAAGGTGAAAAAAAGAGTCTCCCTGTGATAGAAGGCTATTGTTAGCCCCTCAATAGCGTGACCCGAGTAAGCTGGTTAGGCGGTTAAAAAACTTAGCAATATCCGATTTTTGGTGGACTCGGAAGGTTTTATGGGAGTTAGTTGCTGGATGGTGCACCACGGATGGTTCGTAGTATAACGTGCGGAGGCTTGCGCATGCGCATGGGTAAGTCGTATGTAGCATGGACGAGGCAGTGTGTATGGACATGGACAAGGTCACGCCTTGGCGCGCGCCTAGGAACGACGCTTAGGCGGGGAGCACAGTGGCGCCTTGGCACGAGCACGGTTGGGCCTTAGCACGTTCCTTGGCGGGGAGCACAGTGGTGCCTTGACACGGACCTTGACACGGGCACGGTTGGGCCTCGGCACGTTCCCTAGCATGTCCCTTGGCGGGAGCATAGTGGCGCCTTGGCACGGGCCTTGGCACGAGCAAGGTCGCGCCTTGGCAGGTTCCTTGGGCACGAGCAAAACAACACTTGGCAGATTCCTTTGGCACGAGCAAGGGCGCGCCTTGGCACGAGCAAGGTCACGCCTTGGCACGGGCAAGACATACCTTGACAAAGGTTGACAAAGCATGACTTAGGGCATTGACAAGTCAAAGTACGATTGGTCTCATTTCTTGATGTTTCCTATTGGAGTTTAGTGAACGAATTAACATCTACTATATGGATAAGGGTGGTATGAGCAAGGAAGCAAGGAAGATCCTCGAGCATGCCTTGGGCAACCATGCCAAGGCAAGACCCATGAATGGACCATGGTGTCGGCCACCCCGAACAAGTGGGACTCGGATCAAAACGAGACTCGGGTCAAATGCAGTTACAGACAGTTATGTAACTACCTTGGTCATGACTCATAGCATGACCAAGGCACGTCCCAGCAACTTCCATGCACTTTGAGCTTGTGCCTATTTACTAAGGGGTCAAAACGGTTATGGAACCAGGTGGCAGCAAATGAAAGAAGCAATTAGGTGGTTTTTTGAGTACTACATGGGTGTGGTTGTTTACTTAGTCTCATGTAATGTACATAGGACATGTGTCCTCGACAGTTACGTAACTAACTTGTCTGTTTTGCTATAAAGCCAAGACATGTAAGCTTGAAAGAAACACGAGTTCATGCATGAGAGACATGAGATGCAAAAGATGTTAGAGTTGTAATCTCATTGAACTAAGTAATAAACTTCCTTTGTGCTATTATTGTTGTTCAATCACGTTTTCGTTGGTGTGCTGAACTAAGGCGATCCTTAGGCACCACAGGTTGGGTTAAGCGAGAAAAGCTTCCTTAGAGTAAATCCCTCACTTAATAGCCCCGTGGCAACTGGTATCAAAGCCTCGTTTCGGAGACGATGACGACCTGAGCAGCAAGTGATCTGAGTGAGAGGGTAGCTCACTTAGAACACATAATAGCAATGATGAGTGTTTCGGTGGAGGCAACAGAGTCTTCAATGTCAGTGCGGCGCATTGAAGGGCTTGAGATGCTGGTGGCTTCCCTTGGTGGCTAGGACAGAGTCACAAGAAGCTTTGGTATCCATGTGGGAATCCAGATTCGAGGAGTTGGTTGCTGATGTTCGAGCAATAGGTGGACTCACCACCGAGACAATAGAGAAGATGGTTGTGGAGGTGAGTCTTTTCGAGAGAGTCGTGGGAGGAACCTCGAAGGTGTCTGGTGCGGCGAAAGAGAGGCCTAAGTTGCCGGAGCCAAAGAAGTTTTCAGGTAAGTGAAGCGCGAAGGAGCTTGAAAACTTTCTTTAGGACATGGGGCAGTACTTTGCTACTGTCCAAACGGAAGATGACCAAAATGTCATCTTGACTTCTATGTATTTGGAAGGTGATGCCAAACTTTGGTGGCGAACCAGAGTTGATAATGATGCAGCTGGTGGTCGACCAAGGATTGTAGAGTGGGAGTTGCTAAAACGAGAATTGAAGGATCAATTCCTACCCACAAATGCAGCATGACAAGCGCGGGAAGCGTTGCGCCAATTGAAACAGAAATGGACCGTTAGAGAATATGTGAAGGAATTCTTTTCTTTATTGCTCGATATTAAAAATATGTCCGAGGAGGAAAAGTTGTTCAATTTCACTACATGATTGCAACGATGGGCACAGTCGGAGCTGCGAAGGCAAGGTGTGAAAGACTTGTCGAGTGTAATTGTGATGGAGGATAGCCTTGTAGATTGCAAGACTAGTGGTGCTTCTTTTGAATCAAAAGAAAAGTCGTACAAGAAGAAAGATCGTGTTGGTGGATCCAAGAAGGAAGAGGAGCCTTCTTCGAAAATTCATGCTAGTGTCAAAACATCGATGTCGAAAAGGGGCTATTTCATATGTGACGGTCTTCATCGGCCAAGGGATTGCCCAAAGAAAGAGAAACTAAACACGATTGTTGGGGATGAACTGGAGGTACAGGAGCCACACATTCGTTTGTTGCAGAGAACCTAGCTCGGAGGCTTGGTTTGCAGCTTTCCGAGAGTGCAAGCATGGTGAAGGAAGTTAATTCAGAACCAAAGAAGGTTATGGGCATAGCCTTGGACGTGAGCATTCGAATTGACACTTGGGAGGGCAAGGTAAATTTGATTGATGTTACATTAGATGATCTTGAGATTATTGTGGGAAATGATTTCTTGATGGTTGAGAAAGTCGCTATGACTCCATCACTTCATAGCTTGATGATCATGGATGAAAAGGGGTTGTGCAAAGTTCCAGCAATGCGAGGTGGGGGCAAAAGCAGCACACCAAGGTTTGTGACACTATAAGTACTGGATCAGATGAAGAAATACGATTGGCACGAGTAACGCCGCGCCTTGGCACGGGCAAGACATACCTTGGCAAAGGTTGACAAAGCTAGACTTGAGCGTTGACCAAGTCAAAATACGATTGGTCTCATTTTTTGATGTTTCCTATTGGAGTTCAGAGAACGACTTAACATCTACTATAAGGAGGGGTGACTCTTTTAGGGGTGATATGGGCAAGGAAGCAAGGAAGACCCTCGAGTATGCTTTGGGCAACCATGCCAAGGCAAGACCCATGGACAGACCATGGTGCTGGCCACCCCTAGCCGGTGGGGCTCAGATTGGACAGAGCCCCGGCTAGCACCCAAAGGTACCTAGGCGCGCAGCTAGGCACCACCAATCAGACCCTGTCCCTCGAGCAAGACGAACTATATGCTTGGACGGATCAAGTCAAGTGTAGTTACGGGCCGTTATGTAACTACGCCATGACCAAGGCACTTCCCAGCAACTTCCAGACACTTTGAGCATGTGCCTATTGACCAGGGGTCCAAAACGGTTATGGAACCAGGTGGCAGCAAAAGAAGGAAGCAGTTTGGTGGCTGTTTTAAGCACTACATAGGTGTGGTGGTATACTTAGTCTCGTGTAATGTACATAGGACATGTGCCCTCGGCAGTTATGTAACTGACGCAGCGGAGATCTTCTAAACCAGTTGAATGAATCCACGAACAACTCGATCTAGGTCATAACTTTAGCCAAAGTTCAAAAATTCTTTTATTTCAGCCAAAACTACGAATTACACTCAATAGATCGCTTAAATAGCGAAACCCTAAAATTTGCCAAAAATAGTAAAAAGTCCAAAAAGCCATAAACTGAAAACTAGACGAAAAATAGAAACAAACGCCGCAAACGACAATAAAAACGGAAATTCCTAATGAAAGTTATAAGCGAAACAAAAGTTTCCTAAAATAGCAAAATTGCCGTTTCGGAGGGCGAAACGATGGAATTTCGCCGAAAAATGTCGTAAGTAACAAAGATATTTGTGAGTCGTGATCTCCACGCCGTTTCCAATAAACCTATACCCCGGAACGCCAAAACTCAAACGTCCGAACTTCACCAAAATTACAAAAATGACATCCTGTCATATCTTTTCCTATTTTTCCAAGAATTTGCAACTAATTCTTGGTCATCATTATCCTGTCAAGAATTTGCAAACTAACTAATTCTTGGACTTCATCATTATCCTGTCAAGAATTTGCAAGCTAATTCTTGGACTTCATCAGTAACTAACTTGGTTGTTTCGCTATAAAGTCAAGGCATGTAAGCTTGAGAGAAGCCCGAGTACATGCATGAGAGGCATGAGATGCTAGAGTTGTAATCTCATTGAACTAAGTAATAAACTTCATTTGTGCTATTATTGCTGTTCAATCACGTTTTCATTGGTGTGCTAAACTAAGGCGGTTCTTAGGCACCACGGGTTGGGTTAAGCAAGAAAATTTTCTTTAGGGTGAACTCCTCACTTAATTTCCCCGTGACAACTATCTAGATTGTCCTATATTAAAGAGTGGCAAAAAATAAATAATTGTTCGTCATGCTTGACTGTGGTAAAGCAACTTTTTCTTTTTTTTTACATCATTAATATATTAGTTTATGGAAAATGCTAGAATGACACCTCTATGACGTGGCGGGTAGGTCACACATAAAAATGAGTGTGCGCAAAATAGTTCTCGGTGCATAACACTCGTGGCGTATATCTTGAAGCACGCACGACGGCTCTCGTAAATGTGAGTCAACATACCACTTCACATTTTTACATATAGGATCCGCCTGCCACGCCATAAAGGTGTCATTTAATTTGCAAGGGGTGTCATTCTAACATTTTCCCTAGTTTATTACATCACCTGTAAGCGAACAAGTGCATCACTGCATGGCTTGACATTGAATCGATTATCACGAAATACTTGACGTGCTTTTTCAACCTGTGCTCTCTCTTCGGGGGTTCCTGCTTCTGGGTCGAACTCCCACCTCTGCCTCCCAACAAAATTATTTGTGCTAAACAAATATGAGCTGAAAGGTCCGCCACCCTCTCCAACTTTTAGCTTCCACATACTTAAAAACATTGAAAACAACAAAACTAAATTAGCCATATTATCATCAAAGATTTAGCTTTTTTTTTTTTGAGTTAAAAAGATTTAGCGTTATTATTTAATACTTAATGCTGCTACCCCTATTTAATTAATGACAATTTACATATTACACTGCTTTCTCTTTTTTTTGGTTTCTTCTCATTTGTAGTTTCTAGGACAATTCTCACATATCATAGAGGAGCGAAATCTACTATGTGGTTTTCTCCATACTCAGAGCTTCACAAGCACATGTTCCCAGAGCTTTAGTTAAAGACTGGTAGAGTCTTTCATGCATGTATCTTTTCCTCAATTCATGCACCACTATAATCAATCTTCACTAACAGCATTTTCGAGCAGAAACTACTCAGCCAAAAAATAAATAAATAAGTAAAGAAGAAACCGGACATGTACATATGTAAGTAATGTGGAAACCTTAATTTAACCTCAAAAAAAAAAAAAAAAAAAAAAATAAGTAATGTGCGAACCTTTAGTAGAAATTGTCTTTGAAACTTAGAACATAATCATGCGTGTTGTGAAGAGGCTTTCTACATATCAACTTATATAAGAAATGCTTTATTGTACATGAATTAGAAATAAAGCGACGGTGATGTGACCATTCACCTATTACATTGGATTAAACATTTGGAGACACGTGTACGGCATGTATTACTGCTAGTTAATGGTCTGGTTATGTCTAGTTTCCTTTAGTGTACAGGTTAACTTAATATGTTTGATTGTGTGGAAGGTGATATTGTACATCCTTACTGTGTCTGATGCTGTGGAGAGTGATTGGTTGACGTACTTTCGATTTTTAAGGCAAACTTGTCGTACAGTTGCTTGAAGTAGAAATTGATAAGGTAAGGGAGATCCATCATTAATACTCTTTTAGGTAAATTTCAATGAAGCCTTTAATGGGTCCATTGATTGATTGGTCATACCGAGGATGACATTATACATAATTTAATTTGGATGGAAGAAGTTGACGCAGCGGAGATAATCTAAATCAGTTGAACGAATCCACGAATAACTCGATCTAGGTCAGAACTTAAGCCAAAGTTCAAAAATTCTTTTATTCAAGCAAAAAAAAAAACCGCGAATTACATCCAATAGGTCGCTTAAATAGCGAAACCCTAAAATTTGCCAAAAATAGAAAAAAGTCTAAAAAGCCTTAAAAGCCATAAACTGAAAACTAGACGAAAAATAAAAACAAATGCCACAAATGGCAATAAAAACGGAAATTCCTAATGAAAGTTATAAGCTAAACAAAACTTTCCTAAAATAGCAAAATTGCCCTTTCGGGGGGCGAAACGATAGAATTTTGCCGAAAAACGTCGTAGGAACGGCATAGCAGTGACCGTGATCTCCACACCGTTTCCAATCAACCCATGCTCCTGGAACGCCGAAACTCAAACGCCCGAACTTCACCGAAATTACAAAAATGTCATCCTGTCATATCTTTTCATATTTTTTCAAGAATTTGCAAACTAATTCTTGGACTTCATCAGAAGTGGACGAGTGCATGCAATAGGTTTGGTATGTGATATCGAAATATCGATGTTAAGTTAAAAAGGGAATTCTATAAAAATGTGATTAAGTTGGTTATGCTTTATGGAAGTGAATGCATGTTAGGCGGTAAAGAAACAACAAATAGTGAAAATATGGATGCTTAGGTGATGTGTGGTAAATCTCTTAAAGATAGAATAAGAAATATAGATATTCAAAGAGAAGTAGGGAGTGGCACCAATCGGCACTGAAATTAGGGAAAGACGGTTGTGGTGGTTTGGACACATCCAAATACAACGTGCAAATGCCTCAGTTAGAAAACTCGACTTAGTAGAAACTAAAGAATTCGATAATATAAGAATAGACCTAAGAAAGGTTGGGACGCATTGATTAAGACGAATTACGAGGATTTTGATTAGTCTATTAGTTACAACTTCTGTTAAAAAAAAAAAAGTAAGAAAGAAAAAGACTACCAACGGTTCAAGATCATCGAATCCAGCAAGCCAAGTTTTTTTGTTTGAATTCTTCTTTTGTTAGAGATAGTAAATCGATACAGATTGGTACGTAGAGGCTTTCATGTATCTTTTCCTGAGTACATGCACCACTACTATTAATCCCCATTAACAGCTTTTTCGAGCAGAAACTGCTTAGCCGAAAAAATAAAACCAAGAAGAAACCGTGCATGTATACAGTATATGTAAATTAGCAGCAGCAACTTATACAAGCAAGCTTTGTTGTACGAACATAAAATGGAAATTAAGTAACAAAGTGGGGTGACTATTCACATATGGAACTTGCTAGGGTAAGGCACTAAAGACACACGTGAAGTACGCACACTTGCTGGCGTCCCTCAATGTTTGCCGACATGTGTGCTCACACACATTCTGATGGGCACCGAAGGCACGCCAACAAGTGCATGTGTAAACACTTACTTAATGACATACAGTACTACTGCTATTCAATGGTCTGGTTATCTCTTGTCTCCTTTAGTGTAGTGGTTAGCTTAATTAATTTCTCTGATGGCAAGTAGAGTGGTTGGGTGACATACTATTATTACTTAATGCATTGAATGAGAATTGATGTTGTAATGGGTGGTCCATCAATTAAAACTCTTTATGCTTTTCATCTGTTATTGTATTGCACAGAGGATAAAGTTTCAAGGTGAACCATTTTAATATCTAGATCAATTATACAAAAGGATTATCATATTGAATTCAACCTAGATGGAAGAAGTACGTAGCGTAGTACAACAAGAGTGATATGAGATCGAAAAATCAATGCTAAGTTCAAAAAAAAAATTCTTTAAGATCATAATTTGGTGGTAAAGAAACAATAAATGCTTGAAAACGGTCGTAATACAAATAGAGGTGCTTAGGTAGATGTGTGGTAAAATTTGTAAAGGTAGACTAAGAAATATAAAGATTCAAAAAAAAGAGTAGCACCAATCGGTGCGAAAAATAGAATATGATAGTTGTAGACATATCAAATATAGATGCCCTGCAAATGCTCTAGTTAGAAAACTCAACTTAATAGATATTGAAGAAAATCAACAATATATGGATAACTTGGAATGCACTGGATTAGGAATGGTTTAAAGAATTTTTGAGGCATGACATCACGGGTATTGAATTGAGAAGAATAAAATAGTTTGATTCATTTAGCACTCCCCAACTAATTTAGAATATGAATTTTATGTTGTCATGGACAAAACTCTTTATGCTACACTCTAACTGATATCTACTTCAAGCGCAATCTTGTACCTTATCTCAATAGGAAAATATTAGAATAACAACAACAATGTCACACCACAAGACATATTGGCTCATAAGAGCCTTCCATGCAACTTCGATCCACGTGTTATGCATCGAGATTTGTATATGCCCACATCTCGAGGCGCACATTGATGACTCTTGTGAGCCAGTGTGTCTTGCAGTGTGACCTATTGTCATTCTAGCACTTCTCATCTCAATAAATGTTCTCAATTCTAACACAATCTTGTCTTCATCTCATCAATGTTCTCTTTTCTAATTTGCTATATGAAGATCAGAAGTTCTGAGCTTTTAATATAGAAAATAACATCTTCTATTAAATTTATTACAAATTTAAGTTTCTGAAAGGTTAAACATTGCCTTATTAATTATGTTATGCTTTTAATGGCACCACTGCTACTTTTCGACGGTACTCTCCTATTGCCCACAATGGAAAGATGTTTTTATAAGATGCATAATGTAGCAAGCAATTCATCTTGAACACTCCTCCGGGCTCCTGTTAAGAATGTTGAAAAAAATGATTTATGTTTGGTTAGTCCAAATTAGTCTATATAATTTTTTTCCCCTCTTAAAAAATAAGAAATTAAAGATTAGTTGATTAACAATGTTTTCAAGCTAGTTTTAATTAATTACCTGTTGAGGAAAATCTCCATTTTCCATTTGATTATTGATCAACAGCTTCACTGCTCGATGTAGAGGCTCAGGATCTCTCTTGGCCTTTTTTTTTTATGGAAGAAAAACCCACTCAATTAGATGACAAAAATAAAAAATGTAAACTTTCATACATTAATTACTTTTTAAATGCCAATTTTGTCTTCCATAATTAACCGAGAATTATTGTTGAATATTTTAAGTTTACTCCTCATAAAGTTAGAATATAAATAGATGGAAAAGAAACCATTAAGAGCATATGAATTGTATGTGAATTGTATCTTAAATCTGTTCTTGATTGGTTTAAATCTCTATTTGGCTGTGTTACTGTTGAATTCATTGCTTGAAAACCTTGATATATAGAAGTAGAACTACCGTTCTATCAGTTTTGTATGAGAATTATGATTGTAGCTAAACATTTTCAGTTTATATTGAAATATTATTTTGGCTAACAAAATAATTTTGAGACATTTTATATTACATTTGTTGTGGCCCTAAGAAATATATTTTTTTAACACTTTTGAATCTCTCTTGGCTTTTCTCTTTATCAAAGAAAGAAAAACTACTCAAGTAAAGAATTCAAAAAACAAAAACTCAATTAAAAGCAAGAATCAACATGTGAGGTTTCATTGCACTAATAATGTTTTAATACTAACCTGTCCTCCATGAATAAGACCCATCAATGCCCATGCGGTTTGCACTAAATTTGCTTTATTATTTTCAAGAGCAACATATCTCTGCCCAACAAAATAGAAACAATGCAAACATGTGATATATATGGGCATATGTAGAGAGATCGAATGAAGTTAGATTAGTAAACAGAAAATAAAAATAAAAAAAAAGAAGTTAAATTGAGTGTAGCTTGGGTCCCTTGCTCCCTTATGTTGAAGTTTTAATTTCAAGTCTGTGAATGGGGTTGCTTAAGTGGATATCAGATACCGGGGATGAAAAAAAAAAAAAAAAAAAACAAATAAGAGAAAGAAAGAGCATCGAATTCACCTTTTGCGGGCACGAAAGATAACTCTCTCCCCAACCTCCACAAGGCAGTTGTTTTGATAGTAAAAAATCACAAGCTTTGTGAACAGTTTGGTTATTAAAACAATTCATACCAATAGAAGATAGCCCTCTTAATGCAAACCATGTTCCATACGTGAAGCAAATCCCCCAATTTCCGTACCTGTAATGTGTCTTATTGTAAGTACGTTTTCTTTTGTTGATAATCATGGATATCTCAACTTTTCTTTTTCAATTCTCCTCCCTATTTAGCCTTAGCCCTCGACTAATCCTTGTGAAGAAATTTTCATTAAAAACTTTCTTATGAAGAAAGAAAGAAAAGAAAACATTACCAAGAACCATCAGGCATTTGACTATTTTCAATAAAGCGTGCGGCTTTTGCAATGGAAACTTCAATTTCTTCGTTACGATGCTCAGGGTATAACTTCTTAAACAAGACGAAAGCTTCAATTATCGAACTGGTACACTCGACATACCTGTAGATTTACTTCACTAATAATTAGTAATTAAATTTTGAGAATATCATATATGGAGTAACTATTTATTGGAATTTTTTGTGGAGAAACTCTCACTCATGTTCAACAACAATATCCTCGAAAAGTTCTGAAGGATTGAGCACCTGCAAGCATAATTTGAAATTTCCTTTTAACATGAAGTAATTAGTTTCTATCAAACATGTTATTTATTAATTGTCTCAAGTTTTATATATGCATCTTTTTTGAATTCAACTGTCAACATGGGATGGATATGAAGTCACCTCCAGCCAAGCATGTCCAGTTGGTGGTTCCCATGCTGCAAAACCACCATCTTTCCCCTAGATCCATGTGAAATATATACATTGTCGAGATAGATTAAGCAAATTTACCCAAGATCAAAATCACATAGATTAAACAAAAGGAAGCCAAACGCGAAGAATAAACAAGTACGCACAAAATTACGTTGAAAACTTCTGAATCAATAAAAAAAAATAAACATGGGAACAATTTCCTTAAACGCTGAACCAAAAGATAGTAATCACAAGATTCAAGTAGCTAGAGTTTTAGCTGAACCTTACTTGTAATGAAAGTAGAAGATTAACGGAGTCATACAATCGCTTTGGTTCCATCTTTTCCCCAACTAGCTCTTGTGGTAATTGTGAGAATTTGAGACAACACTAAGAAAGCAGATATAAAAAAAAAAAAAATCAAAATTAGTTGTTAAATTGTAATCAATTGAATTACATAAAAAAAACTTTATGTTAATATATAATTAATTATAGAAGCAGTTAATTAATTACCAATAATCCTTCTCCAGTACAATCTGAGAGTTGCAAGCCGTGATCTTGATCTGAGAAAGTCCATGCCCCTTTAGAAATATGGCGAAGCATTTTCCGAAAGTCACCTGGTGGATTATCTTTAACCTTCCATATTAATCAACACTAATATTAGTCATTAATTATAATGATAAATTTCCTTGACCACAATCAAACATATTGAGTAATTTAATTTATTAGTTAGTTAGGTTTAATGAAAATAAACCTGTGATTCTTTAACAAAAAAGTGCCCTTTCTTGAGGGTCTCCCATATTTCTTCATGTAAGCCACTTGCAAGAAGTGCTTGAAGACCCAAAGAAGTATCCCATATTTGACTGCCAAAGCACTGTAATATATACATACGTTGAAATTGTTAACTAATTAAATAAAATATACAGATTAAAAAACTATTACATTTATTAAACTAAGTAACAAAACTAATGTATATTATGATGCTTTGTAATTATACACTAATCACCTGACCTGCATTTTCATTCCATCCTCAGCCATCCACAGGTAATCTTGAATTCTAGCAAGATGTTTCTTGAATGCATCTCCATTTGGGTCTTCCACCCAACAAGCAAGCATATTCAGTGGCTACATAAAAGTTAATTATTAATTAAACACAACATTAGAATGTAACAAAAAAAAAAAAAAAAAAACATTCTAGCCCATTTATGTTAATAACATGGTTTTCTTAAGTGTGGAATAGATTTCTGGTAAGAAGCTGTACAATTTATACATTACCTTCATGACAACTCCAAAAGTAATGTACCTACTGGCCTCATCGTCATAATGAATGTGCTTCATTGCAAGTTGGAGGGCTTTCTCTCTGTACTTCGAAAAGGGCCAACGTGTTAAAAGTGGCTCAGTTAAAATGTTAAGAGAGTCCCAAATCAAGTCTTGTATTAGACTATGGGGATAGTACAGATCCTCCTGAAACATAAACAATAGTTTGTCAGGAAACCACACAAGCAAATTAACAAGGAAACATTTGATGCATACGGTTGGTTTGATTGAGTTTAAGTGGTTTAGCCTAAATGATGTTTCTACCCCTCTCCATATAAATACCCCAACACAATCGAACTCACCTTACTCGCGATCTCAAACCTCTAAAAAATAGTTTAATAATCAAGAATTGGTGCTAAACCGCCTAACTCATGGCATCGTGTTGTAAGCATTTATACTTTCTGTCGAAGAGTTAGGAAATCAACAAAAAATGCAGCCACAACCGCATGACCATAAAGGAAAGAGATGAGTTATAGCCGAACGAAAAAGGAGAAGATGCTCAACGTTTTCAATTTTGAGGAGAGATCGGTTTCGATTTTGTGGTGGAGAGACCGAAAACGTTGATGAAGTATATAGTGTGAAGTGTTTTAAAACAAGTGAGGGCAAAATAGGAAATAAAGTTTTTTTTTAGGTTGGATTATCTGGTGATTGGGTTGAGGTTCTGATGAAGTCCAAGAATTAGTTTGCAAATTCTTGACAGGATAATGATGAAGTCCAAGAATTAGTTAGTTTGCAAATTCTTGACAGGATAATGATGACCAAGAATTAGTTGCAAATTTTTGGAAAAATAGGAAAAAATATGACAGGATAACATTTTTGTGATTTTGGTGAAGTTCGAACGTTTGAGTTTTGGCGTTCCGGGGTATGGGTTTATTGGAAACGGCGTGGAGATCACGACTCACAGCTATGCTGTGACTACGACGTTTTTCGGCGAAATTTCATCATTTCGCCCTCCGAAACGGCAATTTTGCTATTTTAGGAAACTTTTGTTTCGCTTATAACTTTTATTAGGAATTTTCGTTTTTATTGCCGTTTGCGGAGTTTGTTTCTATTTTTCGTCTAGTTTTCAGTTTAGGGCATTTTTGGACTTTTTACTATTTTTGGCATATTTTAAGGTTTCGCTATTTAAGTGATCTATTGAGTGAAATTCGTAGTTTTTTTGCTGAAATAAAAGAATTTTCGAACTTTGGCTTAAGTTCTGACCTAGATCGAGTTATTCGTGGATTCGTTCAACTGGTTTATAAGATCTCCGCTGCGTCGAGCTCACTTTATATAGTCACATAGATACAAGACTATGTAATCCGTTTCACTACCTAGTTCGCTTAAGCGAATATTGGACTAAAAGTTAATCCTAGGATTAACCTTTTAGTCATCCCAACCGAACACACCTATATATATATATATTACTTCTAATTGGAGTCTTTTGGAGGGTTATTTGAGATCTGTGTGTGTATGCACATCTTGATGTGTGACGAAAGATAATAACAGAGCATAAGTTTTTTTTTTTTTTTTGCTTGTGGTGTTCGGTGCTAACTGCACCACTTAATTCATGTTCGGACATTCTCAAGCCCTATATGGGGGTGGCTCTCCCAATCTATTTTTTTTTTCATCCACAAGACTCAAACTCGAAACCTCGCTTAAGAAGACCAATAACCTTTATCACTTGGGTCAATTGGTTGTCACTTGGGTCAATTGGTTGATGGTAGGGGTTTAGTTATTCATATGGGATAATAAAGGTTAAATATTATGGAATTTGTAATAAATGGTTGACTTTTACTTATTTAATCTGAGTTCATTATTAGTCTTGGTAAAATAATTCTAGTTCACGTAACTTTTTATGGGTACTTGCCCCTGGTCAGTAGCCTAGTCAGGCAAGGCCCAAAAAAATTTTTTTTTTAAGCGATTCGTATTAACCCTCACAGTGATGATCCGTAAAATATGCTTTCTGAGCAATCCCAAACTTCATGTCATGTTTTTAATCTAATTTGGAAATCTTGCTCTTCGATGAAGGTCAAAGTTTTTGTGTGGATGGTATGGCTTTGGAAAATTAACACGGTGGATGTGCTGCAGAGAAGATGCCCGAACAAAACCTTAATGCCCTCAAGAGCCTATCTTTGCTACTCTAATTGTGAGACCATTGACCAAGTTCTAATGTTGTGCCCTTTTTCGTGTGGACGAAGATGATGAGGGAGCTTGGCATTCCCTGGCATCGACCCCACACTATAAGGGAGTGGCTTGAATTTATCAATTTCAATGCTCGTAGCTTGAAAAGGAGATACGTTTTGCGTGCGGGTTCTCTTGCAATATTGTGGGTGATATTTGTTGAAGATGTATGTACCGAAAGAAGGCAAGGGTTCTTGATCACACCGTAATAATAAAAAAAAAGAAGAAAAAAAGCAAAAAAGAAAAAGAAAGATAGACCTACCTTTGCACACATATGTCGTGTTTTGCTCCAATTTATGTTGTGGTAAGGTTGGAGATGAAGCTCCTCCCTTAGAGCTGAAATTAGGTTTGTGATCGGACCTACAAATCTTTTTCCATATAAATATGACATTGGCATGTACACTGCGCGGCAGTAGACCCACATTTTTGCTGAAAAGTTTCACAAAAACACAACAATCAATTTATAAGTAGGAAAATTATGGAGCATATATTGCCTAGAAAAAACACACAAGCTTACTGGTTAATTAATAAAAGAACCTAACAAAGCAAAATAAAGTTGCTTAAGTTCTGCGCACGAATGAGACACATAATCAGCTGATTATTTAGTTTCACATTTTTGCTCAAGTCTACTATAGAACCCAATTACAAAACATTTATTACGCATTTAATATGTTTTGCATTAAATGCATTGCATCAATCACGATTAGATTGAAATCTCATAGTAATCCAATTATGAGAAATGCAGTAACCATCACATGGGTATATATTTGAACTCTATTGTAGAAACACCATGTATATATATATATAAGTTGGAGAAATAAAGTTTCACATGCTATCTCCTTCTACCATTTCATTTTTCGGGTTTTTTCAATTTTTTCTGTTTTAAGATATTTATTTATTTGAGTTATTTATAGTTTTAAGATAAATTCATCCCCGATGTTTTTGAACAATGAGAAATTCAATCTTGAACAACCAAACGATGGTCTAATTAATGAAGAGTTTTTTCAATGCATTAAGTCTCGGTTTCGAATCTTACACCAACCCTTTGATTACCACAACATTAGGTCTAGCAACATTGATCCAATTACTTCTTTTAGAGTTTTTCACATATGAATGCAATGTTGTGGCGATTGTTGAGCCATATGACACTCCAAAATATAGCAAAGATCTTGTAGTGCGATTAACAACTTCACATCTCTATGTTCATTGTTGTGAGAATTATTCAAGATGTTCGCTATATGCTTGATATATAATTAAATATTTTTTTAAAGAAATATGGGTTGATTATTGTGAATTTTAATTTTCATTGTAAAAAATATTACAATATATTAATGTAAATTAATTTATTAACTTTCTCTTAAAATTTTAATAACTTCTGCGCAGAGCACAAGAAATCGTTTAGTATATATATATAGTGCTTCTACCATAGAACCCAATTACATATAATTTATTGTGCATTTAATATGTTTTTCATTAAATGCACTACATCAATCACTATATATACACACACATACTAGTTTCTTAATGTGCTACGCACGAGCTTTATTTTAGTAAGAGTAAAAGAAATATAGTTGAATAGGTTACCAATGGAATAGGCTAAAGGTATTATGCAACTAATAATTAGAACATTATAACATAAATCAAATAATAAGAAAAGAATGATTGATGATTAGGAGATAAATTTTAATATGACCAACTACTTCCTAGCAATGTTTGTGTAATTCGCTTATCAGATGTGAGGAATTAGTTTCCTAGCAAAATGTTTAATATCATGCATGAATTGTGTGGGATTGTCCATGCCGAGGAAACAAAAATAGTATATTTTTTTAAAGAATTATATTATTAATTGTCTAGTATGGTTCTGATAGTCTCAGACATCTCTTGATCTAAGCAACTTCAAGATTTCTTAATTACCTTAAGTTATTTCTTGAAATTATTAAAGAAGATTATTATGGCAATTGGTAACAAATTAGTAAAGTTTTCTTTAAAGCTATTTTGTAGATTGACCAACCGAATGGGTCCTAAAAGTATTTAAAATACTTCTTCATTGTTGGGAATCCATAAAGTAATGCAGCATCAACAAATGCTCCAACCAATATGCCTGTGATTACACCAGCGGATAAACCTGCTGGAATTCTTCTTCTTATATGAAAAGTGACATTTATTAGCTCCCACATAATATTTTTATAATTTGTGTCTCGAGATAGCTTTCATGCTCTTTAAGGTATTTAATTTTCGACCTACCAATTTTGTCACAAGTTCTTTATGTGATGTCTTATATAGCTTCAGATTTTCTTATGTTTGTATAAACTATTTAGGAATAGGATAGTATTATTCGGACTCGAACTCAAAACCTTTTTTTAATTTTAAATACGTTATCGAGTAATTAATGAAACAACCATAATCATTTGTAAAAAAATTTTAATACCTTTTAGATATTTAGAGAAATTTTAGAAACCTCCATGTGAGTCCGGTCTCATGAGTCCAAGAAGATTTATTGTTAGAAATATATATACCTGGATGCATTGGGAGAAAGGAGGGGAGAAGCCAAAACTCTGGTGGCATAGGGTTGCAACCGGACCAATCATACAATCCAAGAATCTACCAATGCCAATCAATTCATTAGTTAAAAAAAGAAAAGAAAAGAAAAAAAAGAATGTTCGAATAAAAGTAATTAAATACATGTCAAATCAATGAAGCTATTATAAATGTTAGTATTGCTTTTACGCTAAGAATACACATACCGACAACCAAGTCTTGCCCCAAGAGGATATGTAGGTTACTCCACCGTGATCTTTGATCCAATTCCTTGCCCTAATGCATGCATTGTCTTCGCCCCCATCAGGGCCTTCTCCTAGCAAGCGCAATGAAATGTAATTAAGGGCAGTACCAAACATGGTACTGTGTCCCTCAAGATGAAATCCCCACCCTCCATCTTCATTCTGTATTTACACCAATTTATATATGTACTTCAGTGATATATTTTAATTTCACTCCTAAATTCCTAATTGAGTACACACATTGTTTATAAAATAGTGATTATTTTTATTAATCATCGATGCATATGTTTCATAAGCTTTTGATAAAGAATACTCCATATTTCATAAACAAAAAAGTTAGCCAAGTAATCAGGGTAAGTAAATGTGTACTTGATGATTGTAGGCGTAGCGAAGGATCTCCTTTTTATGTTCTGGTGTGAATATGGTGTCAAGCATTCCAGTGATGTACAATACAAACACCTGCATATGACATTTATACATACATAGAGATCAGATCTATTTAATTACCATTTGGTTTTTTTTTTTTTCTGAAAACTAAATTACATTGCCCCAATTTATATTTTAATTTCTTGATTTTTTTTTAAATTTTTTATGCGCATGCCAAATTTCAACTAATATAGCCTAAAAAAATTTGACATATATATGAAACAAATGGCTTGTAGAGTTGTAAAAACATCTCTGGTGCATGAGATGAATACAGTAATAATTAATGAATAGAAAGCAGTAATTAATTGAATTACAAAGGGAGGGTTGAAAAACAGTGGTCCAGCAATGTCAGCAGCCCAATGACCATCTCTGGTTTGTAGTGTGGAGAACAATCTGACTCCCCTCTTCAGTGCAATGGTCACCTTCTCATGGCTTACTTCCTCATTTTCTTCTATCTTCACTGCAGGTATGCTTAAGTCATACTTATCTTTGTTCTCCTTTAACATCTGCCATTAATTAATTTATTGATTAATGCATCATTACCAATATTTAACTCACACAATTAGTCATAAATTACAATCTCAATTAATAAAATAATTAAATATTAATCAAGTTTCATTATTTACTCCTACATTATATGGTAATTAATAACAAAAATATTTGATAGGAATGAGACTTTATTAATTTTATTATTGATAAATATATACAATATTTTAAGAAGAAATTAAGGCGAGAAGCTATGTATTTCCTTAAAATTAAGTTGAAAAAACCCCTACAAAATTGAGTTTGGATATGTCAAACTATTCTAGCTACTACATGATTTTGTGTACTGGTTGTTAATTATCAATATTTAGAGGCAAGAATATTTGTGAGTATGAATTAAAACTTTAAATAACTTATTCCATCTGTTTCTATTTAAGTGTCATTTTAAGGTTTTCACAGCTTTTGAGAAAGCCATTTAATTACCTTGAAATATGAGAAAGTGACAGTAAATGACTAAATCACCATTTATTTCTCTCAACTCCACAACTTCTACATACACTAATTATTAATGTATAATTAATAGATTTTTTTTTCTATGAAGAGTATAAAAGTCAATTAAGTAACTAATGTGTATTGAAACTACCAAATAACATATATTGTAAAATATTTCAAAATGGCTAAAAAGTCACTTATAAAGAAACGAAAGGAGCATATAATTATACCCTCACCAAGCGAGCGGGTAGCTAGCTTTGTAAATTAGTATGAGGTTATTTCGGTTAGAGGTCGGGCCAGGTTCGAGTCTCAGTGGGACTAGTTGTGGTTTCTTTCTTTAACAAAAAAATAAAATCATGATATGTATGATCAGAAACCTGTAATTGAAGAAGATAATCACTGCAGGGCTTGACATTGAATCGATTATCTCGATAGAGTTGGCGAAGTTTTTCAACCTGGGCATGCTCTTCAGGGGTTCCGGCGTTGGGGTCGAACTCCCATCTTTGCCTCCCGAGGAAGTTATTTGTACTGAACAAATATGAGCTGAAAGGCCCTCCACCATCTGCAACCTTTAGCTTCCACATACTTAATTATAAACCTGTGGGAGAATGAGCGAGGGTGGTGCCTCAGGCGTTTCTATTCAACAAAAAAATAATATATGTAAAAGATTATCACGTAAAGTTGTGTGTGGAAATTTAGGCTCTCTTGCTAGCTATTTATGATGTGCATGAACCATGTGGATTACTATATATATATATATATATATACATACCAACATACCATACACCATTAATAAGTACAAATAAATGTCTAGCTGATGATGACAGTTATTTAACAGTTATTTTAAAGTTGTTCCCAGTTTTTTTAAAAATCATTTAATTATCTTAAATAAAGAGAAAGTGTCAGTTAAATGACTAAAACACCATTTATCTCTTCTAACCCCACCACTTTTACATCCACTAGTTATTAATGTGTCATTAATAGATTTTTATTTTTTTCTATAAAGGGTATAAAAGTCAATTAAGTAATTAATATGTATTGAAATTATCAAATGACAGATATTGTGAAATATTTCAAATTGGTTAAAAAGTCACTTATAAAGAAACGAAGGGATCGAGTAGTTTGGTTATTTGGATAAAAGTTGAGGATTGAGTCTCAATAAGTGCGATTTTTCACACCTGACTAATAGTTGGGACATATAGCTGTTGGACCTAACACAATATAACAAATCTAACCTAGTTAGATTGATACACAATATTAACTTATAACTCTATGGTGAAGAACAACGCTTAATGTATCGATTTCTATGGCACCAATGAATTTTGCAAGTACTCACATGGAAGCAGATCCTGTTCCACCATTGCTACAGCAACAGAGCCGATAAGGACCTACAAGAATACAACAATACAAGCATAATAAAGTAAATAATTAATGAAAACAACTAAAAGTGACAACCTACTCATGATCTTTTCAACAAAAAAATTATGCAAAACTGTTATGGGCTTATGGCATCCAACCTTATCAGCAAGGGGGTCAAGATATGATCCGACAACTGAATTTATACCCATCTTTCTCGCCATGTAACCATCTAGCTACAAAAAAAAGACAAAGCAAACAAAAATCTTGATCCATGCCATTGTACTTGAGAACAAAGCTGTAGCAGTAGCAAATACTGTATGATTAATACCCAGTCGGTTGCTCCGGAGACAGCCAAAGCCATAAATGAAGCAAGATACCATTCATTTACTATCATCCTGCATCAAACATGGCAATGCCAATCTCATTACCCCAAACCTCAATGTCGAAAAAATAGTTCCTAATCTTAGTTCTCCAAATAGAAGCAGAAAAACAATTGGGAACAAACAAGTTAAGTAAAGTATTAATTATTAAATTTAGGATACTAATGCAAACCCTTGGATTTTAAATTAACTAGGCAAATCATAAAGGTTGGTTGAATGAATTTGCTTCCTCTAACTAGTTCTTGGATCGTGACCTCCATACTAATTGAGGAGAGATAATTACTTATATACTTCATTATGAAGTTTTACTTAACCGACGTGGGACTATTATTTAGATTAATTCTACCAAGCCTCCCATCTTTCCATCCAACAAACTATTTGACCTCCTAATTGCCCACATTCACAACATCAACAACAACAACAAAGCCACAATCCTAAATAAATTAAGGTCGGCTACATGGATCAAACTCTGTCATTGCGCTCGATTTAGTCCAACTAATGTTGCGCTTTCCAAACCCTTCAAATCCCTCCTAATCAATGCGTCCCAAGTTAGCTTCGATCTACCCCTACATCGTCTAATTTCTTTAATTTCTTGTGGGTTGAGTTTTCTAACAGGGCATTTGAAGCTCGTATTTGGAGGTGTCCAAACCACTAATGGTATGCTTTCCAAATCCTTTAAATCCCTACTAATCACGCATCCCAAGTTAGCTGCGATCTAACCCTACATAGTCTAATTTCTTCAATTTCTAATGAGTCGAGTTTTCTAACAAGGGCCTTCATATTTAGAGGCGTTCAAACCACCACAACCGCCCTTCCCTAATCTTCGGGTCAAATTGGTGCTTGCTACTCTTACTCCTCAAATTTCAAATTTCTTAATCTATCTTTACGAGTTTTACTACATATCCACCTAAGCATCATCATTTCCGCAGAAATTAACAAAGTACTAAAATTGAAGAAAACACAGAAAGATCAAATCATACCATCCAATAACAGGCCCAGAAACCAATCTCCCCAAAGAAATCCAATTGGGCAAATTCAAAAACCTCTCGTCATCATCATCATCATCATCCCCTTTAACCAATTCCTTCTCATCAACCCTTTTCGCCAACTTCTCCGCCCCGAATCGCAACCCCTTCTGAAGAAACCCAGAACTTAAAGACCCGGCTTTTCGCATGACCAATTCGCCATGCGAGTACAGAGGCGTCGCTGATTGCGAGAGCTGCCATGGCGGAGACAACAGAAGCAGGGGACCAGTGATCGGGACGGATTTGGGGAACGGCGAGAGAACCCTCAAGTGGGATCGAAATGGAGAGAACGGAGAGGCGAAGATTCGAGATGATGAGAGAGGAGGAGAAGGAGATGGGAATGGAGTCGATGATGCGCAGAAGGTGAGGAAGGATCGGTATTTAGGGTTTTTGATTAGGGTTTTGAAGATCGCCATTAATGGGGTCTCTCATTGCTCCAATTTTGGAGTTTCGAACAGTTCAGGTTTTTTTTCTCTGACTGACACGTGGCGTTTTGTTGACACGTGGCAAGGTGATATTGTAAAGAGGTCCGCTAAGGGCACCCCACCATTTAATGAGGGCACCCAGCTTATTTGTAAAAATTTCAGCAAAAATGGAAAAGACCATTTTGCCCCTGTATATATATAATGGTTCAAACCCCACAAACCATTTCGACAAGGAGTTAGGGCACCCCACCAGCAAGCGTCAACCACAAAGCCATAGCCACATTGCGTTTGGTGAAGAACTGATCGATTCTTGCTCGTCCGACAATGAGGTAACAATGTTTGACAACCATTTTCCGTTTTTTTGAAGCTCGTTTAGTTGCGTATAACAAAGTGAAAATGATGATTTGTTTGTCAACGTAGGGTTTCGTAATTTCTTCAAATCCGAAGTTGTTTCCACCGTATAATGGAGGATCGTAATGCTTCGGTGCAGGAGGTCGTCCTTCGAGGTAATGTTGCAAATGTTTTTGTGTTTTTTTTGCGGTTATCCGAAGTATCCGTCTCGGGTGCGCGATTGTTTCGGCCTCGCAGACCGAGATGTATGGTATCGTCTCGGCCTCGATGATCGAGAGGTTTAAGGTAGGTCACGATCTGGAACGACCGAGGTACTTGGTAACTCTGGTCGCACGTAAACGAGACTATGAAGAACGTTTCAGAACTGTACAACCGAGAACCGATTTTTTGGGTTTTTTTGTGATTGTGCTGTACATTTTGGTTGATTATAATGTTACACTGTTTGTATTGCAGGTAATGCCGTTATCTTGTAATTTTCCAGACTACAAGGACACTTTTACAACTTCTAAGTCATTCCCCTCTCGCGAAGCGGCAATTTCATGGCTTCAACTGATTGGTGGCGAGAACAAGTTTGTGTTAGTAACGAAGCGCTCGGATGCCGGGGGCATTAAGCGAAGGGGAAGGGTGAAAATTGCCTGTGACAGGTCTGGGACATATAGGGGACTGGCTCAGAGAGTTGGGAAGGGGAAAGCGGCAAAATTTTTAAAGAAATCAAGGAATGATGAAAAGGCGAGGACTCACACTAGTACGAAGAAATGTGGATGCCCTTTCCAAATTAACGTCAAGGAGAATGCCGACTCCTTATGGTATGTCACTGTGATTTGTGGGAGGCACAATCACGACACCGCGGGAAGATTGGATAAGAGGGAGGAGAAAGTTGAGGATGCGGGGGAGGAGTGAAAGTGAGCAGCTCGGGGAGATTAGTCCACCTTCGTCTTTTGTGGAGTGCGAGCGGGAAGTTGAGGATGCGGGTGTGAGGACACGGGGTCTCCAACAGAGGCACCCAAAGTGTCGGAGGCACCCCAATCTCCAATCGGATTTGAATCCTCCCACTCCACAAAAGCTTCTAGCGTAAGAAATGCAAGGTTCCACAAATGCGTCGTGCCAGTCGACGTACGCAAAGTGGATCTAACATGGCGTATAGTCATTGCTTAGAACCGGATTGGTTGCCACATGTTGATGCCATTATCGATGTGGTTTCCGATGGGAACTGTGGATATAGGTGTATAGCCTCTGGGCTTGGACTTGCCGACGTAGACGGGTGGAGGATTGTGCGTAGACGGATGTACGATGAGATTATCGGGTATGAATACCTATGGCGGGAAGTGCTTGGCTCGAGTTTCGAGCCTGTCAAGAATGCGGTACATTGCCCAGAGAATCAAGAGGGGCATCTTTCAAAGAATGGTTGACACTTCCAGACATGGGATTGTTAGTATCCACCGCTTTCAATGTCATTCTCGTCAACCTCTCGCATGGGAGTGCCTCCACATTCCTACCTCTACGTAGTACTCCAACGTCGTCATTGCACAACAGACTTATCATTGCAATGGCGAATGAAAGGAATATCCATTGGGTTAGGGTAAGTTCTATGATTTTTTTGTGAATTGGTTTGTTTCCCCCTTAATCGGGTTTGTGACAATATCTTCTATGTTCCACTGTTCACTTTTGACAGTGCGATTGCGTGTGAATGCACCGTCGCCATCCTTATATCCATCGTGGGATCGGACGTTGAGGATCGCGCCAAAGGTTGGCGAGATGGATTCGTTTTTCGAGACATCGCGCCCATTGCAATCGCTGATCATGAAGCCACCATACCTGTTGTAGATTTAGATACACCGTAGGTTAAAGTGCTGGTACCTAGACGGCTAAACATTTAGAAATTTTGCCAATTCGTCCAATGTTCTATGTATATGCAAATGTTGTGTTGTTTTTAATTGTTGCTTACTTATGGATGGACCCTTTTTAGAGTCAGTTTGAATGTTACGGAGATTTATAATTAATTAAGGTTCGGTGCAAATTGTCGTGCTGGATTTTCAATCTTGTATTGTTAGTTTGACTACTACGGAGATTTTTTTGAAACTGAAATGTTCAAATTCATCCATTTCTGATGTCTCGATCAAGCAGGTTCGTGAAACGAACCATATTTTCGGTCACCCATGACCGACAAATATACCAATATATCGGTCTTGTATAACCGAGTCCCATTTAAATGTCTCGGTTGTACACCACCGAGATGAATTGACCATTTCAATTCGCCTGACTCGTCCTATGACGACCGAGCCTACGGAGACCCTCTCGGCAGTGGACAACCGATACGTGGTTCACTCTTCCGGTCTACGTGGCCGAGACTGCGAGTTCCGAAAAATATTAGCTTATGTCTCGGCCAAGGCCGAGACGGTTGACACAGTCTCTGGCTTGTGTGGCCGAGAACCACGATTTCCCAATTTTTTTACATTTTAACAAACCGCCACACACACATTACATCTACTCTACCACACATTACATCTACTCTACCAAATGTAACTTAATTCGTCGATCTTCAACCGAGCCCTAATTTGGAGACGAAATCGGCTCACACAACGGACCCTACAAAATGCAGAAACCTAGAAGAACGAAGGAGAAACACACGGCGAGGGACGGAGAACACGATTTCGGGATTCCTCTCACTGCTCGGTTAAAAACAAATGAATTCTTCCACCAGGAATTCGGTGAACGAGGGTGGTGGTGGTGGTGGTGGTGGTGGGGTGCCCAGGGTTTGCACGAGGGTGAGTGAGAGGGTTTTTTGCACGAGGGGCATTTTCGGTATTTTGGGTTTAATTTTTGGGTGCCCCAGGTAAATCAATTTGTGCCCACATTAACTGGGTGCCCTCATTAAATGGTGGGGTGCCCTTAGTGGCCCTCTATTGTAAAACATGACTAGGGCAAGGATGACAATGATAATGAACGATAACAAGGGGTATTAGAGCATTTCCAATGGGGTCGCGGATTGGGTAGACGTGGGTCATATAAGCTAGAATAGACATTACAACAAAAAAACTCGCTCAAATGGTAAGAACATCTCCAATGGTAAATATAAATTGAAGCTATAATTGCCGCCACATCAACATTGTACAGAGGCTGTAGAGTAAATCTACATCAAATACTCAAAATCAGCTTCAATGCAGAGTGTGGATTTCGCAAAATAAATTTACAACTTTTTTTTTTCTAGGTGTTTACTATTTTTTTTTTTTTTGTTTCTTTGTTTAGGTATTGCACTTGATCGAGTACAATGGAAAAGTTTAATCCATGTAGCCGACCCCAATTAATTTGGGACTGAGGGTATATTGTTGTTGTTGTTTTTGGTTTAGGCGGTAAATTATTGTAAATGTAATGGGAAAATGGATGACCATTCCTATCTCAACCTTATGTAACACCTACTTAATAGTTAATTAATATTGTATTATATGTAAGAGTAACTTGTGTCATTTGGTTTTCATCTCATTATGACCAAAATGGTTATATAATAAAGAGGTTCTCTCCATGTAATGTATACACTATGATGAAATGAAAGAGTTCTCATTTCTCTCCTCTATTCTCTTGTTCTATTTTCTTGTTTTTTGTTTATTTTCCTAGCTTATGTTCTAGTTAATTTTACAACACGTTATCAACACAAATTCACTCTACGTGAAGGAGATCTCAAAGATTAAAAAAAACTTTATATGAAGTAAAGCTTGGAAGGTATAATATTTTTCTTTACCAATTTCATGTGTGCAACACAGCTACCACTGAGATAGAACTTTAAACATCCAAGTACCTTTTGCAAAATAAATCTAAGCAAGCCTTAATTAACATGCATGTCAACAACAACATCTACATTTTTAAGGTAAATTATACACCAATTTTTTGCGGGTACATATGTATATATAGCTAGTTAAGTATATATATATATATATGCACATAGCAAAATAAAGTGGTGAGGTGCTTGTTTGAGAGAGCCGAGTGTGTAACGACCTATTACTTTAAATTGGTGATTAGTACTAATCCAAATCTTAATTAACTCGAGTTAGGCTCAGGGTTAAGTCCGACGTACCTCGATTAACATGTGCGTGCGTTTGCATGATGTATCGTGTTTGTTTGGATTGTTAAATGAAAATATAAATAAACTTGGTATGCGCGTCTGGTGAGTTTATTGGTGAATAATACATGATATATATGTTTTGAATATATAAATATATATATTAAAAAAATAAAAGAATAATAGAAATATACGAATTGTTTGATCATCTCGAACGGAGCGTGAGTGTGTAATGTGTTAAGATTGGTGTCGCCATAAGGGGTGTCGCCATATATATAAACAAAAACTCATGTTTATCTTCTTAATTCTTTCGATCACCAGTGAGAGAGAGGGTTTAGGGGCTTGATTTTGATTGAGAGAGGTTCCTAGGGGATTGAATCAAGTTTAGTTAAGGAGATTAATCAAAGTAACAACTTGAGAGCATCACACTGGTATGATTTGATCTTGTGTTTTATTAAAGTTCAACTCGATGGTGATGCTAGAAATTTGGTTATTTATGCTATTTGTTGATCAATTGTGGTTTCTCACCTCACTAGAGGTGTGATGGCCCCTCTCCTAATCAAGGACATCGCCGGCCTAATCCCGTAATTAAGCCCTAATCATATCCACACAAGACTTAACTACGTATTAGTCAGCCTTTACAACCTAGACGCATATTTTCTCGTGTTTATGATAAGTAATACACTAGTCCTACCAGTGTATAAAATTTAGAGTTAATTAAAACTTTTTATTAAATTAATTAATTAGCGGAAGTCTTATTGATTATGCAGAAGCAATTAGTAACTTAGGCGGAAACCATTTATAAAATCCTAAGCGTGGAAAATCAGGAAATGACATAACATATATAAAGTCCTCAAAATGTAGTGAAACAGTAAAATAGTTTAAGTCAAGTCGGGGAAAATAACGCTCAACCCAATATACAACCCCAAATAGTATCTGAAAGACATATAACATATACATTCAAAATATCAAAAGAAGACATACAATCGATGCAGTGACGCGCCGCGGGCTTAGGGATAATCGTCGATCTTCTCATTGCCCGCCCTACCGGTAGACAGCTCTGCACCCACCATCATAAAAAGGACGGTGAGTACAAGAATAAAACAGTAATCCCCGATGAAAAGTTTAATTTGCATTTTCAAATATTTAAATGGTATTTAAAAGCATAAAAATGGGAAAACTGAAAAATAAACCATATGCGTGTAAATAGCAGAGTTAAACTAGTGATACTGACACTAGGCTAAATAGTGGTGATTTAGGTCTGGTCGACAGTGAAAAGTGTCACTTTGACTCAACAATCATATAGCGCAAGGGACTCTAACCCAAGTTTTACCAGGGACTCTAACCCGGTATGTAGACCACCTCAGGGACTCTAACCCCGAATGTCAAACAATGTCAAGTAACACGTGTCGACATCCCCTGGGACTCTAACCCCGTGAGTCGCACACACCTCATTCGAGTATGAGACCTAAATGCAAAAATTACTTTTTAAATTTCAAGAAATACTAAGTATGGATTGTCAAGGCATAGACACATCTACACACCTAAACAAATAAGGAATACAAGTCTTCTTAAACATTTATAAGATATTCACTAGCCTAATAGCATGCTATTTATCATTCAATTCACATTTAAAACAACAAGAATAGACATAGCATGAGATAGAATCAATGAATCAAATCAAATGAATGGATATCATGCAAATTAGACTCATCAAGTAAGCATAGACACAAAGAACACATGATATAAGAATACAAAGGCAAAATAGTCAAAAGGACTATGCAAGGACAACAATTAATAGAAATGAAATGTCAAGTAAAGTTGGCATTGAGTATACTCACAACAACAAAGTAAAGTCTTAGCTTTACTGGCCTCCCGATACTCAAAATCTTGTATTCGCTTTCCCGTACTCGTTTTCCTAGGTTCCTGAGTTTGGTTTCTCATTAGTTCAAATATAGTGGGTTTAAGCTCAATTTAGTGGTGTTTATTGTGTATTCAAATTGGTTCAATAGACTTTAAATCAATCTTCCTAATTAAATCAGCCACTAAAGACTAAATTAAATTTCAATTTCAGTCCTACATTTTAAAGCACTTTTAGGCATGAAATGGTCCAAATATCGAAATCCTCTATCAGTACAATTATTGTTGGTCTCTCTTAAAGGCTCAGTTTTCAAAATTCTGATTTAAAATGAAAGAGATGTCATGATTTTACTAAACATAGGTCTAATCGAAACTTAATCCGACCAGCAGATTTAGAAAATCTATTTCTCCTAATCTATAGTTCCTAAAAATGTAATATTTGGTCACACGACAGAAAATATACCCAAGTAAAACATACTAAAATATTAGCTTATTTGGATAAGTAGTTAGGGAGTTATGCCATTAACAAGTTTAGTTTTAAAACTTTCCTTTTTAATTCTAGCACCTAATTGTAGAGCATGTTTGTACATAAAAAACATTTGAATCCAAATACCTTCATCTAAGCAAAGTTACTCCCCTTTAAATAAGCTTTCAAATTCCACTAGTTTGGATCAATTTGAATCTAAAATGAGCAGATTATAACCAAATTACCTAGGTTGATTCCTAATACAACATGCAGAATTCTAGTTTTGGTGTTGCAATTTCAAAAATTCATATCTTTATGATTTCAAAACCAAATTAAGAACCTCAATATATTTGGGTTATCAGCTTGAAATGAGGAATCTAAATATATAAATCAATTGCAAAAACTCAATCATCTACCTTATGAAATTAGCCTAAAACCAGAACTTTTTCTAATTTCAACTAAAAAGATGGGTACCTAGTTGATGTAGCACCCTAGCTTGAAAATTTCTCACCAACTCCCATGAATTCCTTCAACACCATGATGATTCACTCCTCTCCAGCAATTCCTTATTCTTCTCCAGGAAAAATCAATGAGTGATTTGGTTTGCATGTTGTTTGATCACTAATATTATATATTAAGATGATGTTCCTTCCTAGCCCTTGATATCCATGGATTTATGTATCCCGAGGAATATCTAATAATCAACCTCTTGCTATATATCCCACTAACTCTCACTAACTCAACCTCAAGTGACACCATTTTATTACTCACCTAGTTCCTACATGTGTCAATGTGTATATCTAGACCAATCCTATGCTTTCCATTTAATTTACTCCACTATAGGTCTTTAATTTGATTTACGTTAACAAACACAACCATAGGCTTATAAGTAATTCCTTATTTCATATTAGTATTAAATAAGACTTACCAAAATATTAACTACCTAGTTCCCCGGTTCGCACGCTACTCGAGGCGTGTCCCCGCTCTTTTCTCGACGCCTACAACTGTACAAACCGACTTAGTAAGTTTACATAATACATAACACTGGGCATACATCAATACAAAAATATAATACACCTCGGCCACGTGCCTTGGTCAGTGCACGTATCACAGTGTAGGTCCCACATCAAGGGTCGGTGATCCTGATTAAGGAATTAAAACGGGGGTTAGAGATTTGGGTCGTGACAAGAGGTCCTATTTGATTGATTTTGGAGGTTGTTATGACCGTTTGGGTGATTTGATGAAATTCGGTAGAGGACAGTGGCTGCTGCCCTGTACGTCTGGTTTGACAGTACAGGGTGAAGTGCGTTCCACCTCTTAGGGGAGCGCGCTTCATTCATCAATTGGGATGAACCCAGTTGATGGAGCATACCCCTTCCCACTGAGGGAACGCGCTCTCACCCCAAAAACAATAAGTATGCAGTGATTTCATGAGGATTTTAAGGAACTTAAAGGTGTGATTAAGGGTTCTAATTAGAGTATAATGGACATATATTAACTATAATTGGTCTATGATAGGTGTTGGTTACTAGGGAGAGAGTTATCGACCCAGAAAGTTGGGAAATTGGACAAAAAACTTAGACCGAGTTAAGTACAAATTCGCTTATTTATCAATATTGTCTGGCTATTAATATATATAGCTCATGTAGTTGTTGGAATTGGAATGGGGGACTATGTACACTGTGATAGTTTTCAATAAATAGAAAACAATGTTTATTGTGATTCACGATAGTAAGTTTATGGAAGTGAGACCATGTTATATAGGAAATGGGTTACTTTCTCGACCTATATGTAACTTCATACTCAAATTATAGGTTACGTGAGTTACATTTACACAAGAGGGTTTGTGATAGAACTATTGGGAATTAATTGATGGGATATACAACATATTGACCAATATGTTGGTCTAACAATCGCATTAATGGCGTCGATGGGTAATCAACCATAGTTTTACAAAACAAATAGGAATCACAGTGTAATAGTTAATTATATTTGCTTTGCATCCGTTTATATATTGAATTTATATGATTTCGACATTCTTGTTAGATATCAATGGTGCACGTTGTTATTGCATGATATCCTTATTTACTATATGGAATGTTAATGTTTAATGTGAATCCTTACTTACTGAGCAAGTTGGAGCGCTAACCCAAACTCAATATTTTAGGTTCGCAACCTGACGTTTCAACAAAAGGAAAGGAGAAGATTTAGGTCTTGTATCTTCTCTATGATGTGATGAACCTTCATGTACCTATATATTTTGTTTTACTTATTTTGTTGTATATTAACAGGGTTGAGAGGTTTTAATAAAGGTTTTGGAGTTTTGGTAAACTCTGTATTATCATATATTTGTATATATCGAAAAAGTTTTAAATTTCTCGCTGCGTATTACTTTGATTTGTTTATTCGATATAAATATACATGTTGAGTTTATCAGACATTGACGGAGAGGTTGTTGGCTCTAGTTAAACCTAGTTAGGTTAGCGGGGCTTAATTAAGGTTTTAGGCTGAGTATCGCCCTAATCGGGATAGGAGATGCTACAAAGTGTGTGTCGTAGCGTACGAGCTTACGAGCGGGTACACGATACTGTAAGATTGAATCTTGTTAGGGTTTCTGTCTTGGTTTAAATCGAGGAGGTTTTTCCTTTGTATACTAAACTATTGATAGTTGATTGTTTTTCCTTAAAGTGGGATTGAAATGGATAGATTGAAGAGGCAAAAATTAGAGATGATGAGAGAGGGGGAGAATGAGATTGGAATGAAGTTGATGATGTGCAGGAGGTGACACGCGGCTTTTGTTGACACGTGACAAAGTGATATTGCAAGACGTAGTTGGGGCAAGGATGACAATGATATATGTGCCTACCCGTACCCTCCTAAATCCGATATGATTAGAGTCTTAGATCTTATAAGGATGCAAATAGGGAGGGTAAGAAATGGAAACCCCATCTCCACATCCACATCTCTGCTTAAGAATTTATCTTCCCATCTGCTTACTCTTCTCTTCTCGGGGATGAATTTTCATCCCCATCCGTGTTTAATCCATGTGGGGAATTTTTTTCCCATTCAATTCTCCATTAAAGATCTCTGTGGGGATTCTTGCGAAGAATTACCGCGAAGAAATATTTATCCCCACTAAATTAGTTTTTCTCAAAAGGAATTATAAAGATTTAAGTGTTAAACATGCACATCGTATGTATATGTGTATTAATGTTTTTAAATGATATTTATTAACATAGTGTACTTATGTCTATTGTTAGCATAAACATATAGTTAATGTAGTTTGGTAATTTGTGAAATAAAATTTTGCAATTTTTCCCATTTGATTCTAAATTCTTAAAATGTAAATATAGTTGCAAACAATTCAAAACAAAATATATAATTAATGTAGTTTGGTAATAAATATATTTTATAATTTATTCAACTAAATAGGTTAACGTTATAATTTGTTTGCTATATGTATCACTAGTGTTTTGGGGATACATACATACATACATACATACATACATACATACATACATACATACATACATACATACATACATACATACATACATACATACATACATACATACATACATATATGCATCACTCACGATTTACAAAAAACAAGAAACGAACAGAAATCGAATCAACGATCGAAACGGAAAATTTTCCGTCGTTTATGATTCGATTTGCGGAAAAAATTCGGAACAAAAATGGAATTTTTTCGAAATGGTCTCGAATTAGCAACGGAATCGAGACATAATTAATAAATTTATGAATTCGTCTCGATTATTGCTAATCGCAACGAAATCGAGATCTCTCGAACGATTCCGTCTCGAATTCGATTAGCGACGGAATGAGACTCAATTCTTATTTCCGTCTCGATCCGTTTGTGATTCATACATATATTTACGGAAAATTAGAAACGGAATAGCAACGGAATGTTTGCATTCCGTTGCTAATCCGTCTCTAATTTTCTGTTTTGTTTAATTATGACACGTAAAAATAATCCAATTGGTTCTCCAACCTATAAATTCAAATTACAAAATTGCTCGCACCCTCCAACAACTCCTTGGGGGTGCTAACATCCCACAAAAAGCCAAATTGCACATTCATATATCGACAATATATATCAACAAATATTCAAAAGAGAAAGAAAAATGTGAAACTCAAAATTTGCAAAAAAAATTATATATCCACGAAAAATTGTCATGTATTACAAAAGCTCCAAATTTGGAAGTATACACGAAAACCACCAATCCTATTGTTCAACAACCAAAAAAAAAAAAAGAACACTTACAATCCTATAAATATGCACATAAAGAATTAAGTTTAATAACCGATCGGTCGATCGTACATTGGAAGCGAATGAGAAAAATGGTGGATTTGAAGAAACGTAGAAAGTAATGATAATCATACATAAAAAGTAGGCTTGGAACCTATTTTTTAATTTCTTTACGATTGAAAAATTGATTCATATTAAACATTAAATACAACACCATAGTCAATACATGAAGTTCCTTAGGGAGACCCAATTTTCATTCAATTCAAAAGAAGACAACAACGACAACAAGTCCGATTTGAAAATTACATTCTCGGGGATTGTAATAGGTGCAATGAGAATAACATGGAGCTTTTAGCATTAAAACAAGAAGAATTGAACTCCTTCTCCTATGGTTGGATTATTAAGTAAAAACCGAAAGTTAAGCACAAACCTTTATCAAAGCAAGATTCACATCCATCAATCTTGAAAGAAAGTCATCATCTCATCCACCAACTAACCTTCGTGCTCCATTAACCACCTGAGTTCCTACTCAAAAAAAAAAAAAAAAAAAAAAAAAACCAAATTTGAGGTCCTCTCCCCGCACTCAAGAAAAAAAAACTCATTTGAAGATAGTATATAGATGGTGAAGTGCAAGAATGCTAAAAGGTAAAAAGCGAAAGTTAAGCACAAACCTTTATCAAAGCAAGATTCACATCCATCAATCTTGAAAGAAAGTCATCATCTCATTCGCTTTGTGCTCCATTAACCATTGAGTTCCTACTCAAAAAAAAAAAAAAAACCAGTGAGGTCCTCTCCGCACTCAAGAAAAAAAAACTCATTTGAAGATAGTATACGTACATTGAAATGTGCACCTCTTCCTTGACGGCATTAAAAAAAAAAAAAATAGCAGAACGGAGAGGATCCGTTTCACAAAGATTAAGAGTCATTAAGTTGGTTGGATTATTTTAGCAGCATTTCAACATGTATAAAATTAAAAGTAAAAGCGAAAGTTAAGCACAAACCTTTATCAAAACAAGATTCACATCCATTAATCTTGAAAGAAAAATGGATTTTTCGAAATGGTACATTTGTAATTGCATAATCCTAAGTTTACATAGAATCAACAAGTTCTAGAGTTAACTCTGTCATCTACCAATGATCTCCAAAACAGTGAAACAATAATCCTTTCACAGCGATCAACACCATATGCAAGTAAAAAATAATACGATAGAAACCAAACAGCCAAAAAGTAGCATGCAATGGCTAAAAGTAGTAATGTCTAATAGCCATATATAACAATTACCTTGGAAGTATTGTAAGCAACTGCCTTTGCAATCTGGTAATTTGTTTCTATGAGGATCTGGCTCACCCCAGCCATGAACCTGAATTGAGCAAAATAATTTTCTTCTTAGGAAAAATGATATATAAGATCAGAAAACTTTCTTGGAATTTAAGGAAACAGTGAATATAATGCGAATTAACTAACCAGCCAGTCCAATTTTCAGTCCACAGCTTAGGACTATTGGGATTGGTAGGTGTAAATTGATGATAATACCGGCCATTGCAAGTGTTAATCTAAAGAAGAAAAGAAGTGACACATTACATAGTGAGGTCCCAAAGAAGGCAAACTCCAAACTCTCTCGTTACAACATGAGATAGGTAGCTCAACAACTAACAAATAGCAACATGTTCAAAAAAAGAACTAAGGAACTTCGAATTCTCCACTACATCGAGAGCTTCGAATGTCAGCATGCAATGGCTAAAAGGAGTAATGTCAAATAGCCATTCGTTACCATGATCGATAGTATTTTTTATTAGAACCTAGATATAATTTCTATACTTACATAGAACGGGTAAATGTGTTCTTTCTTTATCCTCTCGTATATCTTAGTTGCCTTGGAATCATGCATAAGTTAATGATTTCATGACCTTTTGTCCCCAAATTTTTTTTTTTTTTTTATGTTAAGTAAAATATTATAACGAGAATGTTTGCAGTGGAGATGCAAATACAATTCATCATGCCATAGCAAATGAATTTGGGAAATCGATAAAGGGTCGTTTTTCGGTGGCGTGTTGAGAACATGTAGGCTCTTGTTCTTCTAGGGACATGGGATAATCCCGATAAAATGGCTAAATATGCACAAAACAAGTGTCGAAGAATAAATGTAAAGGCAAAAATATCCAAGATGTTACACCAATTGCTCAAAACTTACGTCCACGCTCAACATCTTGTTGTGGTGGATTCTATTTGCGGCGGTATTCTTTGGTCATGAGGTGGCGGTGGTGGTGGCGGTGGTGGTGGTTGTTGCTTGAGATAGGCCCGCTTCGTCCATGGCATGAACTCCATAACCTTTCGTAATTGCTCCGCAACGACATTGAACTCGCCCGAGGCACCACATCCGGCATCTCGGACTTGCTAAGACACATTGAGGTACACCGCCTCATCATCCACCACCACCGACGTCGCTTTCGAGCCTATCTATGAGATATGAACAACAAACAAAATACATGATATGGGTTAAAGTAAACTTAATACTATTTTACATATAATTTCTATACTTACATAGAACCGCTCGATCTAGTATCGATGAATGTCATCTGGCGTGATTTACGGTGTGGAGATGCAAATACAATTCATTCGGTGTTAGCGTCTCTATTCTGCGTGCAGGACCAAACATAGTGAACAAGTGTATAAATGTAAAAAATATCCAAGATGTTAAAAAAAACTTACCAATCTTTCTTGGGTAGTCACAAAAGACACGGAACCACCACCGTGCTTCGAGGGTCCAGTCCCAGGGCCTTCGACCTCAGTGTTCCTATTCTCCGTCGCTTGCCTAGACCTGGCCTGGAAGTCCTCGCTATCCCAGTACTCCAAGTATCTCCTCCATGCCTCATCTGTAACATAAACTGGCTGCACACGATTCTTCTTTAACTTGTGCATCAATGCGGTGTACCTTGTGCCTGCAAGCCTGTCGTACGCCGCTCGAATGAGATCCTCGGGAATCGCGTCATCCCATCTAAAAAATACATACAAATTGACGATTGCTATTGTTACGAGACATTGAGATGCATTTGTATAAATCATAAGGCATTTAATAGTCTTGTTTACCTTCCATTGGCGCCAGTATTGGTCTTTATGATGAGGCGGTACCGACTTCCAACAATACCCTTCAGGAATCATCCATCGTTTGAAAACTTTTGTCATCCTAGCTCCGTGCACAAAAACGCGAAGGATGCAACTCCCTGTGTTTCATGAACATGCATATCACCTTAACTACTTTTTCAATAATTGACATCCATATTTAAAACGACATATATGAGTCAAACACAAACTTACGTATCATTGACAATCAGTCTGATAGGGATCCCCTGCACGCGAGAGGGCTCCATCCCTGTCCTCTGAGGTGGCCGTGGAGGGCCTGTCACCTCCAACCCTGCTCTTACGTCGTCTTGTGGGGATGCTGCCGGTGATGCTGTGGCTGGGGGTGCAGGCCTCGTGGGTAAAAGAGTCCTTGATGTCGGAGATGGTGACCGGAAGTGCATATTTGGTATAGTCCTTGATGACGACGATGATGGTGCAGGGCAGACGACGCCGACGGTATGGAAGGGGAAGGTGACGCTGCGGCTGTCTCGTGCTCGAGAGACCGAGAAGTCGGAATCGATAATGCAGGTATCGACCCACGACCTCGATCGCCACGACCTCTATGGACCCCTCGTGTGGCCTGACCATGAGGCCCAGTCGGTATTTCGCCGCCAGAGGTCGGTGCTGCACCTCTTCCGCCTGGACGATGTCCTCCTAATGGGAAACCTCGACGTGGGGGATGACCACCTCCCGCCATGAAACCTAACAAAATAGCAATAAAACATCAGAGAATGAGGGCATACAAAAATTAGAAATTAAGTCTAAATGATTGGACTTAATAACACAGGATCCATGCCGATAAAAGTAACTAAATGATTGGACGTTGACATATCATATACATACATTATTCGCTATCATCCGTTTCAAATTCACTCTAATTGGAGAATATTGTAAATCGGAATAGCGATCAAGACAATCTAGAAGAAATTGGTATCTAAGTGAAAGAACGAGGTTCTTGTTGAACTCATGAATAGAGAATAAATTGACAATGTTAGAAAGTCATTAATTTTCTAACTAGTCAGAGTTACACGATGTGTCGGGTTTCATTTATGATCGTATTTTAATGTAATGTCTCTTTTCATATGATGATAGATGTAATTAGATCACTCTAGTTATGGAATGACTTATATAATTATAGGTTTTATTAAGAAATGCTAGAATGGTGATAGATCAAATTTACTTTAATATCTAATGTTGTGCTTAAATATTATCTGCATCATTTTTTAAATATTTTGATTGAAAATAATCTTAGAATTGATCTGCTCAGAATTCTGATGAAAAAATGATTAGTGATAAGAAAGTAAACGAGGATTTGTACACGCAAGTTTTGTAAACAAGGAATGAATTATCAATGGTTTTTGGAAATGTTATTAGTAATGAATTAAGGCATATTTATAAAAAAAAGATAGGATATATCTTGCTAAATATTAATGTTTGAATGCAATTCAAGGCACGAAATGCAAAGTACAACAACATTTATTCGATATTCCTCTAACTGGATTATTTACCTCATCATAAATATGTAAGATGCCTGGATTAGAAATGAATTGTTTTAACTTTTCATTGAACTAAGGATAGGGAGTTGAAAATTCAAAGTGTTTTTTATCTATACCAACTATGCTCATTGGAAAGTAAGGATGAAGTTCTACATTAGGGTGAAAATTAGACTTTTGTGGGAGTCAATTGAGAATAGGTACAGTCCACCGAACTGGGCCATGAGAGAATACATCATTGAGGAGACCAAGATTGAGCTCTCCAATGATCAAGCCATGAATAATTTTTTTTCCTCGCTTTATGAGAACAAATTTAACAGAGTTAGGGCTAATCAAACAACTAAGGAAGCGAAGGAGAAGCTTAGGGTACATTATAAAGGTAAACATCAAGTGAAGAAAAATGTTGATAATCGAGGGGCACTATGAGACTTTCAGAGTTGGCTCCGATGAAGACATAGCCACAACCATCACTTCGTTCACTAAGCTCTTGAATGAGATCAAGAATCATGCAAAGAACTATGATCAAAGTAATACCTAGTATATTCGGAATTAGATTTTCATATTTCAGATCATTGCACCTATTATCATTTTTTTGGCATTTTAGAATAGCATAACCAAACATAATAAAATAGCAAGGAAAAAAACAAAAATGCCTAACATGATAAATTTGAACAAAAATACTGAACGAAAATTCTTGATTTCATTAGACTGAAAGGAAGTGGAAACTTGTTCTTTTTATAAATGTTAGTTGAACACCTACATAACACATCAAGAGAGACACCGAACATATAACAAAGACATCAAGATATCACTTACGATAGATGAATAGTTATACACATCAAGATATCATACAATAGCAAGGAGACATACTGGTAAAGTTACAACCAAATCAAATTTATTTAAATTATACATTTAAATAGGTAAACCAACATCAAGATATGATAAAATAGCAAGGAACACCTACATAACATGTCACTGCCAATTCACCAAAAACAATGGTTCGAGAGGAAAGAGGGAGAACTCACCAATCAAGCACAGCGAGGCGCGGAATGAATGAGAGCACAATACCACCGAACAGAGATCGAAGAGGGGACTGAATGAGAGCGCGAAGTGGGAGCCGATAGGAGCAGCGGCGTGATCGAAATGGTGCAAGACGACCGAACAGGACCAGAGCAGGCAGGCGCTACCAGGGAGCAATGTAGTGCGAGGACGACTTGTTGGGGGTTGGGGATTTGGGGGCGGTGGATGGAGAGAGACGGAGAGAGAGAGAGAGAGAGTTGAGAGCAACGGAGCAGAGACACCAGATTTGTTGGGGGTTGGAGATTTGGGGGCCGGTGACCGGAGAGACGGCGCGACCAGAGAGAGAGAGACGAGAGTATAGAGGAGAGACGACGAAGACGATGAGATCGAATCGCGCGATTCCGTTTGCTTGGTTAGGGTTAGGGCTTTCGGTGGTGGGGAGGACGAGACGAGGGGGTTTTGGAGGGGGTAAAGAGAAATCTCGAGATTTGTTGTCACAAATCTCGAGATTTGATGAACGGGTATAACAAAATAAAGGTTTGGTGGGAATGTTGGCGTCATTTTTTAGAGACGAAATTTAATTCCGTCTCTAATTCTGTCTCTAATTCCGTTTCTGATCGTCTCAAATCCGTCTCTGAATGTTTCCGTCTCAATTCCGTCGCTAACTTTTTAATTTAGAAACGGAACTTATTTCCGTTTCTAATTCCGTTTCTGATTTAGAAACGGAACTTATTTCCGTTTCTAATTCCGTTTCCGATTTGCTGTTTTTTTGTAGTGCATATATGCATGTAATATTATATAAAATTGATATATGGGGATTAGGGCCGACAAAAGTTGTCCAGGCCCGTTTGTCTGGTTTTGTCTGAACCCGCTGTAAACGAGTTCGGACAATATTTTTGTAAAAAAACATACGGGTCTGGAAAATCTTTTATGTCCTTTTAAAAATATGAGACTAGGTTAGGACAACAATTTCAAAAAAACGGGTACAAGTTTAGCAATTAATTTGGACTATTGAGATGATCTTTTTTTTTTGAAACTTTTGTGATGTGGACATGTAATTTTAAAACTTAGACAATAGTGATGTGATGTTTTGCCTTGCATTCCTTGAAGATTTTTTATTTATGATGTTTATATTGGAAATTGAAAAATTGTGATGTTATGTATTTATTTTTTGGTAATTGAATGTTAAGTGACATGTAGTTGAGGTTTTTTTAAATAATTGATAAATAAAATATTTAATCATATTTAAAAATAAAAATCAGACAAAATGAGAGCCGCATGTTTTATAAAAATACATGTTTGGATAACAAAAACGCCCGTTTTAAAAACGGGAATGGGTCCGGACACTAATTTTAATCATTATAAGGGGGGTGTCCGGTCCTGTTTATGTCCGGTCCCTTTTTTTGCTAGCCCTAATGGGGATCCTCGTGGATTTCCTCCAATAGAGATACCCACGGAGATCCCCGCAGGGATTATCAATGAGGATGCCCCAACAAGATCCTCGTGAATATTTATTTCCATCCTTATCATAACCGTACCTGCGAGGGTATGAGATTTTGTCCTCGTCCTAGCCTTCATCCCCATTTAAACTTCTCGTACTTGTCTTTATTGCGGGGATTCTCCATTTTTCGCGGGGGTTTTCCCGCCCTGCTTGCACCCCTAGTTAGAGATAACCTGAATTTGGTTTATTTGGGTTTTAGAATTGTTTTGGGTAGTAAAAGTGATACTCACATATACTCGCTAAAAGAACTCGTTTATATAGTACAAATTTACAATAGGAAAAATGCAAAAATAATCTACTTTGGGCATCGATCCAGTCAGATGTCGTGCATTCTCGCCTTGAGATACACATGCACACATCTCAGTGTGTATTGCATGGCATCCAACTGGGTTGGTGTTTAAAGTCGGTGCTCAAAGTGAGTTAATTTAGTCATTCCCATTTGAAAATATTAGTACCTATGGGTACCCCCATCGACAAAACTTGATATGTTTTGATGCTTGTTTGCAGTTTATGTCGTGGATTGGATTGGGTGATTTTTTAGTCTGGCAGCGCACCCCACTCTTTACTTAGTGCACCTCGATTCTGAGTGCACCCAAATTTGAATTTCAATTTATAAGGGCACCTCAACATTTTTATCAAAATACCCTTTCATCTAAATCGAAAGCACCTAACTCCAAAACCTTGGTCTAGCTAGACATTCATTTTAAGTTCGACGATAGGTAGCTGAGACTTATTTTTTAGGTTCGGTGTTGTCAAACCGAATCTCTTTCTTGGAACTCGGTTAACAACTCTGGACCTAAAGGTTTAGCGAGTTCCGACCGACTCTTTAACTGGAGGTTCGATGGGCTCTGACCGACTCTCCAACTAAAGGTTTGGTGGGCTTCGACTGACTCTCCAACTGGAGATTCGGACTTGTGAGGTCGAACCACTTGATGATGTTCCAACAATCTTACCATCTCTGAAATGGCGGTGGGGGTGCACCAAACCTTTAATTAGTTGGAGAGTCGGTCAAAGCCCATCAAACTTGTTTTTTCTGTCCAATGATTATGTTCCAACAATCTTACCATATCTGATTTCTTAAGGCCTTGCTGTGGAAATTACACAACTAACTCTCCAGTTATATATATATATATATATATACAAACATACATACATACATATATATATATATATATATATATTTGGAACAACATTTTTTTTTTTTTTTTTTTTGTTATGCTAGCTTTCCACACCTCTTTCTTACTCCTTTTTAATATTCGTGTTGCTAACTCATGCCAATGTAAACCCACCCGCCCTTCCAAAACATGCTATCCTTATTAATGTTAATTAATTTGCTTATTTATTTATTTATTTATGGACCTGTTCGTTATGCTAAGCATAATGTGTTCTAATATTTATAATCTCTTCTTTTAATTTAATCAATGCTAGATTAAAGGCTTTGTTCGTGAGACCGCTACGTTTTTCATGAATCTTCTCTCTTATTCTTAAGGTATCTTTCTAGATCTGTCGCTGCTCCTCGTCACTTCTCGTCGGTCTCCGCCGCTGCACATACATCGCTACTACATCATCGATACGTGCGCCGACGCTTGCCATTCGCCACACGAGCCGCTGCAGCCACTCACACCAATCCGTCGCTGCCGTCGCTCGCTTGACCTGCCACCTGTACGCCGTCGTTGCCGCTCCGTCGCTGCTCGAACCAGCCAGCCGCTGCTACGCTGCCGCCCATGTTCCGCCGCCGCTGCTCAGACCTGATTGCCATTGCCGCTCATACTGAGATCCGCCGCGCCACTGCTTGCTCACACCAGACTTCATTGCCTGCGATGCTTGCCGCCGTCGACGCATTGGACGCTTGAATCCGCCATTGCACAACCACGCCTGCTTCGCTGCTGCTCCATCTGATACCTGCTGCTTGTGCCCTTGTCACCATTCAGCCTGCCTCCGGTTTATTCAATCTGTTGACTTCTGGTTGTGCGAGCCACAACAATCCGGTTTGTCTTCTGGTTGTGCAAGACACAACAATCTGTTTGACATCTAGTTGTGCGAGGCACAACAATCCTGCCACCTGCACTTCGATGGAGAAAAGTAAAGTCTCTAAAGCTGGTCCTTCTGTTGTTGTTGCTGCCTTTAATGGGTCACATTCATCTCCACTATTTTCTATGAATGACTTAGCGGCAACCATTGGTTCTTTGACTCTGGGTGTTGTAATTACCTGACACCAAATTTGTCTCTTCTTTCTAATAGTCGCCCATCATTTCATTCTTCAAGCATTCAGCTCTATGTCTGTTACCCATTCAAGAACTACATCCAACCTCAGTTTAACTCTCCCTAACACCCACTGCGTTCCTGATCTTGACACATATACTCTTGTTATGCAACCTTATGATTGTTGCCACATTTTTCATGTATTGATGTAGATTGCAGTTTTTAAACTTAACAGCCTTTGTTGATTGAATACGCGCTTTCATAGATGAACTCGGTGAACTGTTGTAGTAATTTTGCAATATGAACTGTTACAGGTAGGAGCCATTGCGCCTCAAAGTTTGCAAACATTGCTGCAAAGCATTCATGAATGCTTACAAAGTAGCGATTGGGGCACTCGCAAAGCAGCAGCTGAAGCATTGAGTTCTCTTGCTTCTCACTCACGCCACTTGGTTGCTGATGGAGCTTCTTCAACTATTGCAGTTCTCGAGGCTTGTCGTTTTGATAAGGTATCTTATTGCATCAATATTTTCTATTTGGTTAATGCTCGTTGATGGATCTTAGTTTATTTACAAGCTACTCGAGAAGTTTTGAGCTTGGCCAAGGCATATAAGCTTGAGAGAAGCCCGAGTTCATGCATGAGATGCTAGAGTTGTAATCTCAAATTGAACTAAGTAATAAACTTTATTTGTGCTATTATTGTTGTTCAATCACATTTTCGTTGGTGTGTTGAACTAAAGTGGTCCTTAGGCACCACGAGTTGGGTTAAACGAGAAAATTTTTCTTAGAATAAATCTCTCACTTAAAGAGCCTCATGACAGCTATCTAGATTGTCGTATATTAAAGAGTGACAAAAAATAAATAACTGTTCGATCGTCATGCTTGACAGCGGTAAAGCAACTTTTTCTTTTTTTACATCATTAATATATTAGTTTATGGAAAATGCTAGAATGACACCCCTATGACGTGGGGTGGTCCTACATAAAAATGAGTGTGCGCAAAATAGTTTCGGTGCATAACACTCGTGGCGTATATCTTGAAGCGCGCACGACGGCTCTCGTGAATGTGAGCCAATATGCCACGTTACATTTTTACATATAGGATCCGTCTTCCACGTCATAAAAGGTGTCATTTGCTAGGGGTGTCATTCTAACATTTTCCCTAGTTTATTACATCACCTGTAAGCGAACAAGTGCATCACTGCATGGCTTGACATTGAATCGATTATCTCGAAATACTTGACGAGCTCAGATTTGTTTAGCACAAATAATTTTGTTGGGAGGCAGAGGTGGGAGTTAAAGGTCCGCCATCCTCTCCAACCTTTAGCTTCCACATACTTAAAAACATTGAAAACAACAGAACTAAATTAGCCATATTATCATCAAAGATTTACCTTTTTTTTTTTTTTAGTTTAAAAGATTTAGCATTATTATTTAATACTTAATGCTGCTACCCCTACTTAATTAATGACAATTTACATATTACAGTGCTTTCTCTTTTTTTTGGTTTCTTCTCATTTGTAGTTTCTAGGACAATTCTCACATATACATCATAGAGGAGTGAAATCTACTGTGTGGTTTTCTCCATACTCAGAGCTTCACAAGCACATGTTTCCAGAGCCTTAGTTAAAGGACATGGAGTCTAGGCATAGTTCCGTTCCATCAGTAGTCAGTTAGTTGCGACTTTCATAATTAAATAAAACCACCAAAGATCATCAAATTCTACAAGCTCGGCCATACGTTAATCTTTTTTTTTTTTGAAATCATCTTTTGTTCAAATAGTGAATCGAGAGATTAACAAGCAAGATGCAGATAGGTAGACTGGTAGAGTCTTTCATGGATCTTTTCCTCAATTCATGCACCACTATGGCACTATAATCAATCTTCACTAACAGCATTTTCGATCAGAAACTACTTAGCCAAAAAATAAATAAGTAAAGAAGAAACCGGGCATCTACATATGTGATGAAGTCCAAGAATTAGCTTGCAAATTCTTGGGGTATGGGTTTATTGGAAACGGCGTGGAGATCACAACTCACAACTACGCGCCGTGTGACGGTGTTTTTCGGCGAAATTCCATCGTTTCGACCTCCGAAACGGCAATTTTGCTATTTTAGGAAACTTTTGTTTTGATTATAACTTTCATTAGGAATTTCCGTTTTTATTGCCGTTTGCGGCGTTTGTTTCTATTTTTCGTCTAGTTTTCAGTTTAGGGCTTTTTAGACTTTTTACTATTTTTGGCAATTTTAGGGTTTCGCTATTTAAGCGATCTATTTGGTGCAATTCGTAGTTTTGGTTAAAATAAAAAGAATTTTCGAACTTTGGCTTAAGTTCTGACCTAGATTGAGTTGTTTGTGGATTCGTTCAACTGGTTTAGAAGATCTCCGCTGCGTCAGTTGGTATCGAGCTCGCTTCGGCGTGATTGGAGAAATCATGCCGCCGAAGAGGAACAAGCAGCGTATCGAGGAGGTGTATGATCGTAACAATCGAATCGACAAATTGGCCCATTAATTGACCAACGCATGGTCGCGGTGGTAGAACAATTAACTGCCAGAATCGATCAGTTGTTGGATCGGCATATGGATCGTATCCTCCCCTTCGAGAGGACGGATTCGTAGGTTCTTGCGGGGAGATGGAGGGACTCCCATCACGGATCGAGAGAGTTCGTGCGTTGGGGTTCGGAGGACTTGCGCAGACCTTCAGGTCATAGTAAGCAAGGCGGTTACCGTTATCTTCGGAGGAGTCCAATCGGGGGTTTGCGCCGTCTCGTGCCGGGAAGAGGAGCGCAGAAGAGAGAGAGCGGTTTTAGGCCCTCCGCGTTACGGGGAGGCGACGGGAAGTATTATGCCCGTGGCGGGCATGCAACCAAAGGGTCTTTCAGCCAGAGAGACTGGAGAGGAGGGCACGGTTCGGAGCAAGGACGCCAACATGATGTGACTGTTCAGACGCCAGTTCACGAGTTCGATGATTCGGGTTCGAAGGCGACGCCGAGGAAGAGATTGGTGAAGAAGAGTGGGGACAGAGAGAGGACGCCTGATTTTGGGATTGAAGATGAAGAACCAGCGTTCATGAGAGATGAGTTTGCGAGCGAGCCGCCATCGTCGCAGAAGCGGAAGGGGTCGAAGGAAGATGGGTTTAGAAAGAAAGAGAAGAAATTGAAGGGGGATAAGAAGTTTGATAAGGAAGGGAAGATGAGCTCGAAGGGTGGGAGATTGTCGGCGATTTATCTGGCGCGATCGCGAGATGAAGGAGCTCGGGATACGGTTCGGGGCGGATTCGAGGAAGACCAAGAAGGTGTTAGGACTATGGATGACGATAACTTCATAGATGATACTTTGGAGTGGATCCGGCTGACTCGTGATTGAAAGTGACAACGAAGGCTTTATTGGGGATGCTCCACGTGACTTGAGAAGGGCAACGGAACTAGAGAGTCTCTTGATATTTTTTGCTTGGCAAAGCGCTCTCTTACATCCGCAGGTGAGGTTCTTTGGGTGAGGGGTGCCAAAGAGAAGTGGCTCGCAGTGAGGTTGACACCGCTAGAGCGATCCTTGGGCAAGCATATCTTTGCCATTACAAATTCAGAGGAGATTTTGCTTGCTTTGCAATTCAAACCTGAATCAAGGCATGGTAACAAGAAGGAATCCGATATCGATGGCAAGGCCGAAGACTTTGTTCGTGGGCCGCAAGAGATTCACCAATTTATCAAAGTTAACTTGCAAAAGGCTGTGACAAGTACAAGGATTCAGTCAGGTGTGAAAATTAATGTCAAGCATCTTGTTCCCTATTATGGGGATACGTCTGATGATGACAATTCGAGGGCGAATTCTGTCCACCATGGGGAGAATGATGAAGTCCAAGAATTAGCTTGTAAATTCTTGGAAAAATATGATGGAAAATATGAAAGGATGGCATTTTAGTAATTTTCGCAAATGACGAAGTTTGGGCGTTTGAATTTTGGCGTTCCGGGGGTATGGGTTTATTGGAAACGGCGTGGAGATCACAACTCACAGCCACGCCGTGACTACGGTGTTTTTCGGCGAAATTCCATCGTTTCGACCTCCGAAACGGCAATTTTGCTATTTTAGGAAACTTTTGTTTTGATTATAACTTTCATTAGGAATTTCCGTTTTTATTGCCGTTTGCGGCGTTTGTTTCTATTTTTCGTCTAGTTTTCAGTTTAGGGCTTTTTAGACTTTTTACTATTTTTGGCAATTTTAGGGTTTCGCTATTTAAGCGATCTATTTGGTGCAATTCGTAGTTTTGGTTAAAATAAAAAGAATTTTCGAACTTTGGCTTAAGTTCTGACCTAGATTGAGTTGTTGTGGATTCGTTCAACTGGTTTAGAAGATCTCCGCTGCGTCAGTTGGTATCAGAGCCTGCTTCAGCGTGATTGGAGAAATCATGCCGCCGAAGAGGAACCAGCAGCGTATCGAGGAGGTGTATGATCGTAACAATCTGAATCGACAAATTGGCCCATTAATTGACCAACGCATGGTCGCGGTGGTAGAACAATTAACTGCCAGAATCGATCAGTTGTTGGATCGGCATATGGATCGTATCCTCCCCTTCGAGAGGACGGATTCTGTAGGTTCTGCGGGGAGATGGAGGGACTCCCATCACGGATCGAGAGAGTTCGTGCGTTGGGGTTCGGAGGACTTGCGCAGACCTTCGGTCATAGTAAGCGTGGCGGCTGCTACGGTTATCTTCGGAGGAGTCCAGTCGGGGGTTTGCGCCGTCTCGTGCCGGGAAGAGGAGCGCAGAAGAGGAGAGCGGTTTTAGGCCCTCCGCGTTACGGGGAGGCGACGGGAAGTATTATGCCCGTGGCGGGCATGCAACCAAAGGGTCTTTCAGCCAGAGAGACGGAGAGGAGGGCACGGTTCGGAGCAAGGACGCCAACATGATGTGACTGTTCAGACGCCAGTTCACGAGTTCGATGATTCGGGTTCGAAGGCGACGCCGAGGAAGAGATTGGTGAAGAAGAGTGGGGGGAGAGAGGACGCTGATTTTGGGATTGAAGATGAAGAACCAGCGTTCATGAGAGATGAGTTTGCGAGCGAGCCGCCATCGTCGCAGAAGCGGAAGGGGTCGAAGGAAGATGGGTTTAGAAAGAAAGAGAAGAAATTGAAGGGGGATAAGAAGTTTGATAAGGGAGGGAAGATGAGCTCGAAGGGTGGGAGATTGTCGGCGATTTATCCTGGCCGCGATCGCGAGATGAAGGAGCTCTGGGATACGGTTGCCGGGGCGGATTCTGAGGAAGACCAAGAAGGTGTTAGGACTATGGATGACGATAACTTCATAGATGATCTTGGAGTGGATCCACTGACTGTCCAGACGGCAGTGACAACGAAGGCTTTATTGGGGATGCTCCATGACTTGAGAAGGGCAACGGAACTAGAGAGTCTCTTGATATTTTGCTTGGCAAAGCGTCTCTTACAATTCCGCAGTGAGGTTCTTTGGTCGAGGGTGCCAAAGAGAAGTGGCTCGCAGTGAGGTTGACACGCTAGAGCGATCCTGGGCAAGCATATGCTGCCATTACAAATTCAGAGGAGATTTTGCTTGCTGCAATTCAAACTGAATCAAGGCATGGTAACAAGAAGGAATCCGATATACTGATGGCAAGGCCGAAGACTTTGTTCGTGGGCCGCAAGAGATTCACCAATTTATCAAAGTTAACTTGCAGAAGGCTGCTGACAAGTACAAGGATTCAGTCAGGTGTGAAAATTAATGTCAAGCATCTTGTTCCCTATTATGGGGATACGTCTGATGATGACAATTCGAGGGCGAATTCTGTCCACCATGGGGAGAATGATGAAGTCCAAGAATTAGCTTGTAAATTCTTGATAATGAAAAAATATGATGGAAAATATGAAAGGATGGCATTTTAGTAATTTTCGCAAATGACGAAGTTTGGGCGTTTGAATTTTGGCGTTCGGGGGTATGGGTTTATTGGAAACGGCGTGGAGATCACAACTCACAGCCACGCCGTGACTACGGTGTTTTTCGGCGAAATTCCATCGTTTCGACCTCCGAAACGACAATTTTGCTATTTTAGGAAACTTTTGTTTTGATTATAACTTTCATTAGGAATTTCCGTTTTTATTGCCGTTTGCGGCGTTTGTTTCTATTTTTCGTCTAGTTTTCAGTTTAGGGCTTTTTAGACTTTTTACTATTTTTGGCAATTTTAGGGTTTCGCTATTTAAGCGATCTATTTGGTGCAATTCGTAGTTTTGGTTAAAATAAAAAGAATTTTCGAACTTTGGCTTAAGTTCTGACCTAGATTGAGTTGTTGTGGATTCGTTCAACCTGGTTTAGAAGATCTCCATCGCGTCGGTTGGTATCGAGCCTCGTTTCGGCGTGATTGGAGAAATCATGCCGCCGAAGAGGAACCGCAGCAGCGTATCGAGGAGGTGTATGATCGTAACAATCGAATCGACAAATTGGCCCATTAATTGACCAACGCATGGTCGCGGTGGTAGAACAATTAATGCGCCAGAATCGATCGGTTGTTGGATCGGCATATGGATCGTATCCTCCCCTTCGAGAGGACGGATTCGTAGGTTCCGCGCGGGGAGATGGAGGGACTCCCATCACGGATCGAGAGAGTTCGTGCGTTGGGGTTCGGAGGACTTGCGCAGACCTTCGGTCATAGTAAGAGGTGGTTGCTACGTTATCTTCGGAGGAGTCCAGTGGGGGTTTGCGCCGTCTCGTGCCGGGAAGAGGAGCGCGAGAAGAGGAGAGCGGTTTTAGGCCCTCCGCGTTACGGGAGGCGACGGGAAGTATTATGCCCGTGGCGGCATGCAACCAAAGTGGTCTTTCTTTAGCCGAGAGAGAGGCGGAGAGGAGGGCACGGTTCGGAGCAAGGACGCCAACATGATGTGACTGTTCGACGCCGGTTCACGAGTTCGATGATTCGGGTTCGAAGGCGACGCCGAGGAAGAGATTGGTGAAGAAGAGTGAGGGGGAGAGAGAGAGGACGCCTTTGATTTTGGGATTGAAGATGAAGAACCGGCGTTCATGAGAGATGAGTTTGCGAGCGAGCCGCCATCGTCGCAGAAGCGGAAGGGGTCGAAGGAAGATGGGTTTAGAAAGAAAGAGAAGAAATTGAAGGGGGATAAGAAGTTTGATAAGGGAGGGAAGATGAGCTCGAAGGGTGGGAGATTGTCGGCGATTTATCCTGGCCGCGATCGCGAGATGAAGGAGCTCTGGGATACGGTTGCCGGGGCGGATTCTGAGGAAGACCAAGAAGGTGTTAGGACTATGGATGACGATAACTTCATAGATGATACTGGAGTGGATCCGGCTGACCGGTACGGCAGTGACAACGAAGGCTTTATTGGGGATGCTCCACAGCTTGAGAAGGGCAACGGAACTAGAGAGTCTCTTGATATTTTGCTTGGCAAAGCAGTCTCTTACAATCCGCAGGCTGAGGTTCTTTGGCTGAGGGGTGCCAAAGAGAAGTGGCTCGCAGGTGAGGTTGACACTGCTAGAGCGATCCTTGGGCAAGCATATGTTGCCATTACAAATTCAGAGGAGATTTTGCTTGCTGCAATTCAAACTGAATCAAGGCATGGTAACAAGAAGGAATCCGATATACTGACGGCAAGGCCGAAGACTTTGTTCGTGGGCCGCAAGAGATTCACCAATTTATCAAAGTTAACTTGCAGAAGGCTGCTGACAAGTACAAGGATTCAGTCAGGTGTGAAAATTAATGTCAAGCATCTTGTTCCCTATTATGGGGATACGTCTGATGATGACAATTCGAGGGCGAATTCTGTCCACCATGGGGAGAATGATGAAGTCCAAGAATTAGCTTGTAAATTCTTGGAAAAATATGATGGAAAATATGAAAGGATGGCATTTTAGTAATTTTCGCAAATGACGAAGTTTGGGCGTTTGAATTTTGGCGTTCCGGGGGTATGGGTTTATTGGAAACGGCGTGGAGATCACAACTCACAGTGCTGTGACTACGGTGTTTTTCGGTGAAATTCCATCGTTTCGACTTCCGAAACGACAATTTTGCTATTTTAGGAAACTTTTGTTTTGATTATAACTTTCATTAGGAATTTCCATTTTTTTATTGCCGTTTTTTGTTTATGGCTTTTTTTGTTTCTATTTTTCGTCTAGTTTTCTATTTAAGGCTTTTTAGACTTTTTACTATTTTTGGCAATTTTAAGGTTTCGCTATTTAAGCGATCTATTTGGTGCAATTCGTAGTTTTGGTTAAAATAAAAAGAATTTTCGAACTTTGGCTTAAGTTAAGGTAAGGGAGATTCATCATTAATACTCTTTAGGTAAATTTCGATGAAATCTCTATGGGTCCATTGATTGATTGGTCATACTGAGGACGCCATTACACATAATTTAATTTGGATGGAAGAAGTGGATGAGTGCATGCAATAGGTTGTGGTATGTGATATCGAAATATCGATGTTAAGTTAAAAAGGGAATTCTATAAAAATGTGATTAAGTGAGCTATGTTTTATGGAAGTGAATGCATATGTTAAGCGGTAAAAAACAACAAATAGTGAAAATATGGATGCTTAAGCGACGTGTGGTAAATCTCCTAAAGATAAAATAAGAAATATAGAAATTCAAAGAGAAGTAGGGAGTGACACCAATCGACACTGAAATTAGGGAAGGACGGTTGTGGTGATTTGGACACATCCAAATACAACATACAAATGCCTCAGTTAGAAAACTCGACTTAGTAGAAACTAAAGAATTCGATGATACAAGAATAGACCTAAGAAAGGTTGGGACGCATTGATTAGGACGAATTTCGAGGATTTTGATTAGTCTAGCTATTAGTTACAACTTCTGTTAAAAAAAAAAAAAAGTAAGAAAGAAAAAGACTACCAACGGTTCAAGATCATCGAATCCAGCAAGCCAAGTTTTTTTGTTTGAGTTCTTCTTTTGTTAGAGATAGTAAATCGATACAGATTGGTAGAGGCTTTCATGTATCTTTTCCTGAGTACATGCACCACTACTATATTAATCCCCATTAACAGCTTTTTCGAGCAGAAACTGCTTAGCCGAAAAAATAAAACCAAGAAGAAACCATGCATGTATACCGTATATGTAAATTAGCAGCAGCAACTTATACAAGCAAGCTTTGTTGTACGAACATAAAATGGAAATTAAGTAACAAAGTGAGGTGACTATTCACATATGGAACTTGCTAGGGTAAGGCACTAAAGACACACGTGAAGTACGCACACTTGCTGGCGTCCCTCAATGTTTGCCGACATGTGTGCTCACACACATTCCTGATGGGCACCGAAGGCACGCCAACAAATGTATGTACTTCTTGCGTGTCTTTAGCGGGTTACATTAGCATTTTCCATTTACATATCATTCGCATCATTAAACATGTGGAAACACTTACTTAATGACATACAGTACTACTGCTATTCAATGGTCTGGTTGTCTCTTGTCTCCTTTAGTGTACTGGTTAGCTTAATTAATTTCTCTGATGGCACGTAGAGTGGTTGGGTGACGTACTATTATTACTTAATGCATATTGTCCATGTAGTTGTTTGAATCAGAATTGATGTTGTAATGGGTGGTCCATCAATTAATACTCTTTATGCTTTTCATCTGTTATTGTATTGCATAGAGGATAAAGTTTCTAAGGTGAACCATTTTAATTAATATCTAGATCAATTATACAAAAGGATTATCATATTGAATTCAACCTAGATGGAAGAAGTACGTAGCGTAGTACAACAAGAGTGATATGAGATCGAAAAATCCATGCTAAGTTCAAAAAGAAAATTCTTTAAGATCATAATTTGGTGGTAAAGAAACAATAAATGCATGAAATAAGGTTGTAATACAAATAGAGGTGCTTAGGTAGATGTGTGGTAAAACTTGTAAAGGTAGACTAAGAAATATAAAGATTCAAAAAAAAGAGTAGCACCAATCGGTGCAAAAAATAGAATATGATAGTTGTAGACATATCAAATATAGATGCCCTGCAAATGCTCTAGTTAGAAAACTCGACTTAATATATATTGAAGAAAATCAACAATATATGGATAACTTGAGATGCACTGGATTAGGAAGGGTTTAAACGATTTTTGAGGCATGACATCATGGGTATTGAATTGAGAAAAATAAAATAGTTTGATTCATTTAGCACTCCCCAACTAATTTAGAATATGAATTTTATGTTGTCATGGACAAAACTCTTTATGCTATATACACTCTAAGTGATATCTACTTCAAGCGCAATCTTGTACCTTATCTCAATAAAAAAATATTAGAATAACAACAACAATGTCACACCACAAGACATATTGGCTCAAAAGAGCCTTCCATGCAACTTCGATCCACATGTTAATTATGCATCGAGATTTGTGTATGCCCACATCTCGAGGCGCACATTGATGGCTCTTGTGAGCCAGTGTGTCTTGCGGTGTAACATAATGTCATTCTAGCACTTCTCATCTCAATAAATGTTCTCATTTCTAACACAATTTGTCTTCATCTCATCAATGTTCTCTTTTCTAATTTGCTACAAAAAGATCAGAAGTTGAGCTTTTAATGTAGAAAATAACATCTTCTATTAAATTCATTACAAATTCAAGTTTCTGAAAGGTTAAACATTGCCTTGTTAATTATGTTATGCTTTTAATGGCACCACTGCTACTTTTCGACGGTACTCTCCTATTGCCCACAATGGAAAGATGTTTCTATAAGATGCATAATGTAGCATGCAATTCTTCATGAACACTCCTCCGAGCTCCTGTTTAAGAATGTTGAAAAAAATGATTTATGTTTGGTTAGTCCAAATTAGTCTATATAATTTTTTTTCCCCTCTTAAAACATAAGAAATTAAAGATTAGTTGATTAACAATGTTTTCAAGCTAGTATTAATTAATTACCTGTTGAGGAAAATCTCCATTTTCCATTTGATTATTGATCAACAGCTTCACTGCTCGATGTAGAGGCTCAGGATCTCTCTTGGCCTTTTTTTTATGGAAGAAAAACCCACTCAATTAGATGACAAGAATAAAAAATATAAACTTTCATACATTAATTACTTTTTAAATGCCAATTTTGTCTTCCATAATTAACCGAAAATTATTGTTGAATATCTTAAGTTTACTCCTCGTAAAGTTAGAATATGACTCGAGTATTCACATTAATTAGCAGGTAGATTTTTACGAGTTTTTGACAAGTCTAGGGGTTTTTTCTCCACTTCCATGCCTTTGCCGGGAAGAGTAGTATATATAAATAGATATATAGAAGTAGAACTAGCGTTCTATCAGTTTTGTATGAGAATTATGATTGTAGCTAAACATTTTCAGTTTATATTGAAATATTATTTTGGCTAACAAAATAATTTTGACACATTTTATGTTACATTTGTTGTGGCCCTAAGAAATATAATTTTTTAACACTTTTGGATCTCTCTTGGCTTTTCCCTTTATCAAAGAAAGAAAAACTACTCAAGTAAAGAATTCAAAAAACAAAAACTCAATCAAAAGCAAGAATCAACATTGAGGTTTCATTGCGCTAATTATGTTTTAATACTAACCTGTCCTCCATGAATAAGACCCATCAATGCCCATGCGGTTTGCACTAAATTTGCTTTATTATTTTCAAGAGCAACATATCTCTGCCCAACAAAACAGAAACAATGCAAGCATGTGATATATATGGGCATATGAAGAGAGATCAAATGAAGTTAGATTAGTAAACAAAATAGAAACAATGCAAGCATGTGATATATATGCCCATGCGGTTTGCACTAATTATGTTGAAGTTTTAATTTCAAGTCTATGAATGAGGTTGCTTAAGTGGATATAAGATACCGGGGATGAAAAAAAAAAAAAGAAAAACAAATAAGAGAAAGAAAGAGCATCGAATTCACCTTTTGCGGGCACGAAAGATAACTCTCTCCCCAACCTCCACAAGGCAGTTGTTTTGATAGTAAAAAATCACAAGCTTTGTGAACAGTTTGGTTATTAAAACAATTCATACCAATAGAAGATAGCCCCCTTAATGCAAACCATGTTCCATACGTGAAGCAAATCCCCCAACCTCCATACCTGTAATGTGCGTTATTGTAAGTACCTTTTCTTTTGTTGATAATCATGGATATCCAATTCTCCTCCCTATTAATTAGCCTCAGCCCTCGACTACTCCTTGTGAAGAAATTTTCATTAAAAATTTTCTTATGAAGAAAGAAAGAAAGAAAACATTACCAAGAACCATCAGGCATTTGACTATTTTCAATAAAGCATGCGGCTTTTGCAATGGAAACTTCAATTTCTTTCTTACTATGCTCAGGGTATAACTTCTTAAACAAGACGAAAGCTTCAATTATCGAACTGGTACACTCGACATACCTGTAGATTTACGTCACTAATAATTAGTAATTAAATTTTGAGAATATCATATATGGAGTAACTATTTATTGGAATTTGTGTGGAGAAACTCTCACTCATGTTCAACAACAATATCCTCGAAAAGTTCTGAAGGATTGAGCACCTGCAAGCATAATTGAAATTTCCTTTTAACATGAAGTTATATAGTTTCTATGAAACATGTTATTCATTGTCTCAAGTTTTATATATGCAATCTTTTTTGAATTAAATTCAAAATGGTTAATGAATTCAACTGTCAACATGGGATGGATCGAAGTCACCTCCAGCCAAGCATGTCCAGGTGCTGGTTCCCATATTGCAAAACCACCATCTTTCCCCTAGATCCATATGAAATATATACATTGTCGAGATAGATTAAGCAAATTTACCCAAGATCAAAATCACATAGATTAAACAAAAGGAAGCCAAACGCGAAGAATAAACAAGTAGGCACAAAATTACGTTGAAAACTTATGAATCAATAAAAAAATAAACATAATGGGAACAATTTCCTTAAACGCTGAACCCAAAAGATAGTAATCACAAGATTCAAGTAGCTAGAGTTTTAGGTAAACCTTACTTGTAATGAAAGTAGAAGATTAACGGAGTCATACAATCGCTTTGATTCCATCTTTTCCCCAACTAGCTCTTGTGGTAATTGTGAGAATTTGAGACAACACTAAGAAAGTAGATATTAAAAAAAATCAAAATTAGTTGTTAAATTGTAATCAATTGAATATTTGTACATAAAAAAACTTTATGTTAATATATAATTAATTATAGAAGCAGTTAATTAATTACCAATAATCCTTCTGCAGTACAATCTGAGACTTGCAAGCCGTGATCTTGATCTGAGAAAGTCCATGCCCCTTTAGAATGATGGCGAAGCATTTTCCGAAAGTCACCTGGTGGATTATCTTTAACCTTCCATATTAATCAACACTAATATTAGTCATTATAATGATAAATTTCCTCAACCACAATAAAAAATGTTGAGTAATTTTATTAGATAGTTAGGTTTAAGGAAAATAAACCTGTGATTCTTTAACAAAAAAGTGCCCTTTCTTGAGGGTCTCCCATATTTCTTCATGTAAGCCACTTGCAAGAAGTGCTTGAAGACCCAAAGGAGTATCCCAGATTGACTGCCAAAGCTCTGTAATATATACATATGTTGAAATTGTTAACTAATTAAATAAAATATGAAGATTAAAAAACCATTACATTAATTAAACTAAGTAACAAAACTAATGTATATTATGATGCTTTTTAATTATACACTAATCACCTGACCTGCATTTTCATTCCATCCTCAGCCATCCACAGGTAATCTTGAATTCTAGCAAGATGTTTCTTGAATGCCTCTCCATTTGGGTCTTCCACCCAACAAGCGAGCATGTTCAGTGGCTACATAAAAGTTAATTATTAATTAAACACAACATTAGAAGGTACAAAAAAAAAAAATAAAATTCTAGCCCATATATGTGAATAACATGGTTTTCTAAAGTGTGGAATAGATTTCTGGTAAGAAGCTGTACAATTTATGCATTACCTTCATCACAACTCCAATAGTAATGTACCTACTGGCCTCATCGTCATAATGAATGTGCTTCATTGCAAGTTGGAGGGCTTTCTCTCTGTACTTCGAAAAGGGCCAACGTGTTAAAAGTGGCTCAGTTAAAATGTTAAGAGAGTCCCAAATCAAGTCTTGTATTAGACTATGGGGATAGTGCAGATCCTCCTGAAACATAAACAATAGTTTGTCAGGAAACCACACAAGCAAATAACAAGGAAACATTTGATGCATACGGTTGGTTTGATTGAGTTTAAGTGGTTTAGCCTAAATGATGTTTTTACCCCTCTCCATATAAATACCCCAACACAATCGAACTCACCTCTCTCACGATCTCAAACCTCTAAAAAATAGTTTAATAATCAAGAATTGGTGCTAAACCGCCTAACTCATGGCATCGCGTTGTAAGCATTCATACTTTCTGTTGAAGAGTTAGGAAATCAACAAAAAATGCAGCCACAACCGCATGACCATAAAGGAAAGTGATGAGTGATAGTCGAACGAAAAAGGAGAAGATGCTCAACGTTTTCAATTTTGAGGAGTGATCGGTTTCGATTTTGTGGTGGAGAGACCGAAAACATTGATGAAGTATATGGTGTGATGTGTTTTAAAACAAGTGAGGGCAAAATGGGAAATAAGTTTTTTTTTTTTAGGTTGGATTAGCTAGTGATTGGGTTGAGGTTCACTTTATATAGTCACATAGATACAAGACTATGTAATCCGTTTCACTACCTAGTTCGCTTAAGCGAATATTGGACTAAAAGTTAATACTAGGATTAACCTTTTAGTTATCCCAACTGAACACACCTATATATATTACTTATGATTGGAGACTTTTGGAGTGTTATTTGAGATCTTTGTGTGTATGCACATCTTGATGTGTAACAGGGCATCAGGTTTTTTTTTTTTTTTTTGTTTTTTTTTTTTGCATGTGGTGTCTGGCGCTAACTGCACCGACTAATTCATGTTCGGGCATTCTCAAACCCTATATAGAGGTGGCTCTCCCAATCTAGTTTTTTCATTCATGAGACTCAATTAAACTCGAAACCTCGCTGAAGGAGACCAATAACCTTTATCACTTGGGTCAATTGGTTGTTGGTAGGGGTTTAGTTATTCATAAGGGATAATAAAGGTTAAATATTATGGAATTTGTAATAAATGGTTGACTTTTACTTATTTAATCTGAGTTCATTATTAGTCTTGGTAAAATAATTCTAGTTCACGTAACTTTTAGCAGGTACACTGATTTGTATTAACCCACACAGTGATGATTTACGTGCACGCGAGTGGGAACCATCCCAACTCTTTTCCGTAAAATATGCTTTCTTTGGTTTTTTGTCTCGAGCAATCCCAAACTTCATGTCATGTTTTTAATCTAATTTGGAAATCTTGCTCTTCGATGAAGGTCGAAGTTTTTGTGTGGATGGTATGGCTTTGGAAAATTAACACGGTGGATGTGCTGCAGAGAAGATGCCCGAACAAAACCTTAATGCCCTCAAGAGGCTATCTTTGCTACTCTAATTGTGAGACCATCGACCAAGTTCTAATGTTGTGCCCTTTTTTGTGTAGCTTTTTGGTTGCCTTAGGTGTTAACTACGACATTCCCATTTTTTTAACTTACTGCTTTTGTACATTATATATATAATATAAAAGGAGTACCGTCTTCAATTCATCAAAAAAAAAAAAAACCAAAGATGCTTGTTAAGAAGGCAAGGGTTCTTGATCAGGAAGATAGACCTACCTTCGCACACATATGTCGTGTTTTGCTCCAATTTATGTTGTGGTAAGGTTGGAGATGAAGCTCCTCCCTTAGAGCTGAAATTAGGTTTGTGATCGGACCTACAAATCTTTTTCCATATAAATATGACATTGGCAGGTACACTGCGCGGCAGTAGACCCACATTTTTGCTGAAAAGTTTCACAAAAACACAACAATCAATTTATAAGTAGGAAAATTATAGAGCATATATATATTGCCTAGAAAAAACACACAAGCTTACTGGTTAATTAATAAAAGAACCTAACAAAGCAAAATAAAGTTGCTCAAGTACTGCGCACGAATGAGACACATAATCAGCTGATTATGTAGTTTCATATATAGTGCTTTTACAGTAGAATCGAATTACATAATATTTATTGCGCATTTAATGTGTTTTGCATTAATGCATTACATCAATTACCATTAGATTGAAATCTCATAACAATCTAATGATGAGATATCTAGTACCCATCACATGAGTATATATTTGAACTCCATTGTAGAAACACTTATATATATATAAAAGTTGAAGGAGGAAGAAGAAAGTTTCACATGCTATCTCCTTCTACTATTTCATTTTTCGGATTTTCTCAATTTTTTATGTTTTAAGATATTTATTTATTAGAGTTATTTATAGTTGTAAGATAAATTCATCCCCCATGTTTTTGAACAATGAAAAATTCAATCTTGAACAACCAAATTAATGAAGAGTTTTTTCAATGCATTAAGTCTCGGTTTTGAATCTTACACCAACCCTTTGATTACCACAACATCAGGTCTAGCAACATCGATCCAATTACTTCTTTTAGAGTTTTTTCACACGAAAATGCAATGTTGTGGCGATTGTTGAGTCATATGACACTCCAAAACATAGCAGAGATCTTGTAGTGCGATTAACAACTTCACATCTCTATGTTCGTTGTTGTGAGAATTATTCAAGATGTTCGCTATATGCGTGATATATAATTAAATATTTTTTCAAAGAAATATGGGTTGATTATTGTGAATTGTAATTTTCATTGTAAAAAATATTACAATATATTCATGTAAATTAATTTATTAACTCTCTTAAAATTTTAATAACTTCTGCGCAGAGCACAAGAAATTGTTTAGTATATATATATATATATGGTGCTTCTACCATAGAACCCTATTACGTATCATTTATTGTGCATTTAATGTGTTTTCTATTAAATGCACTACATCAATCACTATATATATATATACATACTAGTTTCTTAATGTGCTACGCACGAACGAGCCCGCTCGCTACTTTCGTGGGATTTTATTATAAGAATTTAGCTTTATTTTTGTAAGAGTAAAAGAAATATAGTTGAATAGGTTACCAATGGAATAGGCTAAAGGTATTATGCAACTAATAATTAGAACATTATAACATAAATCAAATAATAAGAAAATAATGATTGATGGTTAGGAGATAAATTAATTTTAATGTGACCAACTACTTCCTAGCAATGTTTGTGTAATTCGCTTATCAGATGTGAGGAATTAGTTTCCAAGCAAAATGTTTAATATCATGCATGAATTGTGTGGGATTGTCCATGCCGAGGAAACAAAAATAGTATATTTTTTAAAAGAATTATATTATTAATTGTCTAGTATGGTTCTGATATTCTCAGACATCTCTTGATCTTAGCAACTTCAAGATTTCTTAATTACCTTAAGTTATTTCTTGAAATTATTAAAGAAGATTATTATGGCAATTGGTAACAAATTACTAAAGTTTTCTTTAAAGCTATTTTGTAGATTGACCAACCGAATGGGTCCTAACAACAACAACAACAACCTAATGGGTCCTAAAAGTATTTTAAAGACTTCTTCATTGTCGGGAATCCATAAAGCAATGCAGCATCAACAAATGCTCCAACCAATATGCCTGTGATCGCACCAGCGGATAAACCTGCTGGAATTCTACTTCTCATAGCGAAAGTGACATTTATTAGCTCCCACATGATATTTTTATAATTTGTGTCTCGAGATAGCTTTCACGCTCATTAAGGTATTTAATTTTCGACCTACCAATTTTGTCGCAAGTTCTTTATGTGATGTCTTAGGTAGCTTCAGATATTCTTATGTTTGTATAAACTATTTAGGAATATGATAGTACTATTTAGACTCGTGAGTCCGAAATTAAAACTTTTTTAATTTCAAATACATCATCGAGTAATTAATGAAGCAACCATAATCACTTGTAAAATTTCTTTAATACCCTTTAAATATTTAAATTTTTTTAAAAACCTCCATTTGAGTTCGGGCTCATGAGTCCAATAAGATTTATTGTTAGTAATATATATACCTGGATGCATTGGAAGAAAGGAGGGGAGAAGCCAAAACTCTGGTGGCATAGGGTTGCAACCGGACCAATCATACAATCCAATAATCTACCAACACCAATCAATTCATTAGTTAAAAAAGAAAAGAAAAGAAAATAACGTTCGGATAAAAGTAATTAAATACATATCAAATCAATGAAGCTATTATAAATGTTAGTATTTCTTTTACGCTAAGAATACACATACCGACAACCAGGTCTTGCCCCAAGAGGATATGTAGGTTACTCCACCGTGATCTTTGATCCAATTCCTTGCCCTAATGCATGCATTGTCTTCGCCCCCATCAGGGCCTTCTCCTAGCAAGCGCAATGAAATGTAATTAATGGCAGTACCAAACATGGTACTGTGTCCCTCAAGATGAAATCCCCACCCTCCATCTTCATTCTGTATTTACAACAATTTATATATGTACTTCAGTGATATATTTTAATTTCACACCTAATTGAGTACACACATTGTTTATAAAATATTGATTACGTTTATTAATCATCGATGCATATGTTTCATAAGCTTTTGATAAAGAATACTCCACATTTCATAAACAAAAAAGTTAGCGAAGTAATCAGGGTAAGTAAATGTGTACTTGATGATTGTAGGCGTAGCGAAGGATCTCCTTTTTATGTTCTGGTGTGAATATGGTGTCTAGCATTCCAGTGATGTACAATACAAACACCTGCATATGACATTTATACATACATAGAGATCAGATCTATTAAATTACCATTTATTTGTTTGTTTGTTTTTTTTTTCTGAAAACTAAATTACATTGCCCCAATTTATATTTTAATTTCTTGATTTTTTTTTAATTTTTATGCACATGCCAAATTTCAACTAATACAGCCTAAAAAAATTTGACATATATATGAAACAAATGGCTTGTACAGTTGTCAAAACATCTTTGGTGAGATGGATGCCAAAAGATAAGGTTTAATGAGGTCGTAGCTTCGACTTTCGCCGAAGTAAATAAAAAAAGACATGTAGAGTTATACTAGATGGGCATCAATAAAGCATTTCTATTAGAATAATATCACATAATTAATTAATTCCTTTTTTTGGGGTAGTGAATCAATCGATATTATTGAACTATATAACTGACTATTTTGGGCCCGAGTCCTAATCGATTTTTAAAAGGTTTGGCTCTTTCAATAGAAGGGATTTCATATATAAAGCTCAAACTTGATACAACTACTTAAGGGTCTGAGTGTCGAACCACTTGAACTAATACTATTCATTGGTCACTTATGTGTCTTCGTACATGTGGTTGTTGCATGTATGTGCTTATATCCATGTAGCTAGAGGCAATACTTTTTTTACATTCACTAAGGTTTAAACTCGTGACCTTTTACTTTCAAATCTCATACCTCCACGTAGCTACTTTTGTACTTAATTAATACTACTGGCTAAGGAGTACGTAACTACAACAACAACAACAACTTAGCCTCAGTCCTAAAGCTAAGGAGTACGTAAGTAGGAGTTTTTAATGAATACTGTAATAATTAATGAATAGAAAGCAGTAATTAATTGAATTACAAAGGGGGGGTTGAAAAACAGTGGTCCAGTAATGTCAGCAGCCCAATGACCATCTTTGGTTTGTAGTGTGGAGAACAATCTGACTCCCCTCTTCAGTGCAATTGTCACCTTCTCATGGCTTACTTCCTCATTTTCTTCTATCTTCACTGCAGGTATGCTTAAGTCATACTTATCTTTGTTCTCCTTTAACATCTGCCATTAATTGATTTATTGATTAATGCATCATTACCAATATTTAACTCACACAATTAGTCATAATTACAATCTCAATTAATAAAATAATAAAATATTAATCAAGTTTCATTATTTACTCCTACATTATATGGTAATTACTAACAAAAATATTTGGTAGGAATGAGACTTTATTAATTTTATTATTGATAAATATATACAATATTTTAAAAAGAAATTAAGGCGAGAAAATATATATTTCCTTAAAATTAAGTTGAAAAAACCCCTAAAAAACCCCTACAAAATTGAGTTTGGACATGTCAAACTATTCTAGCTACTACATGATTCTGTGTACTGGTTGTTAATTATCAATATTTATAGGCAAAAATATTTGTGAGTATGATTTAAAATTTTAAATAACTTACTCCCTCCGTTTCTATTTAAGTGTCGTTTTAAGGTTGTTAACGGTTTTTTAAAAAAGTCATTTAATTACCTTGAATGAGGAGAAAGTGACAATTAAATGACTAAATCACCATTTATTTCTCTCAACTCCACAACTTCTACATACACTAGTTATTAATGTATAATTAATAGATTTTTTTTTCTATGAAGAGTATAAAAGTCAATTAAGTAACTAATGTGTATTGAAACTACCAAATAATATATATTGTAAAATATTTCAAAATGGCTAAAAAGTCACTTATAAAGAAACGAAAGGAGCATATAATTATACCCTCACCAAGCGAGCGGGTAGCTAGCTCAGTAAATTAGTATGAGGTTATTTCGGTTAGAGGTCGGGCCAGGTTCGAGTCTCAGTGGGACTAGTTGTGGTTTTTTTCTTTAACAAAAAAATAAAATCATGATATGTATGATCACAAACCTGTAATTGAAGAAGATAATCACTGCAGGGCTTGACATTGAATCGATTATCTCGATAGAGTTGGCGAACTTTTTCAACCTGGGCATGCTCTTCAGGGGTTCCGGCGTTGGGGTCGAACTCCCACCTTTGCCTCCCGAGGAAGTTATTTGTACTGAACAAATATGAGCTGAAAGGCCCTCCACCATCTGCAACCTTTAGCTTCCACATAATACATGTAAAAGATTAGCACGTATAGTTGTGTGTGGAAATTTAGGCTCTCTTGCTATTTGTGATGTGCATGAACCATGTGGATTGCTATATAGATACATACATACATACCAACATACCATACACCATTAAATACAAATAAATGTCTATCCGATGACAGTTATTTAAGTGTCATTTTAAAGTTGTTCACAGTTTTTTTTTAAATCATTTAATTATCTTAAATAAAGAGAAAGTGTCAATCAAATGACTAAATCACCATTTATCTCTTCAATCCTACAACTTTTACATCCACTAATTATTAACGCGTCATTAATAGATTTTTTTTTCTATGAAGGGTATAAAACACTAGAGCAATTTTGGTATTTAATAGAGGTTTTTAAACCCCTATTAAATGGGGGTGTTATTAAATAATACTTAATTGATAGGAGTTTTAAAAAACCTCTATGTAATACATGTATTAAAAATTAAAACATAACACATTTTTACATGACATTTAATAACACTCTATGTAATAGGAGTTTCAAAATCTCTATTAAAAGTTAAAAATGTTCTAGTGAAAGTCAATTAAGTAATTAATATGTATTAAAATTATCAAATGACAGATATTGTGAAATATTTCAAATTGGTTAAAAAGTCACTTATAAAGAAACGAATTGAGTAGTTTGATATGTGGTTATTTGGATAAAAAGTCGAGGATTCCAATCTCAATAAGTGCGATTCTTTTCATTGAAGTCACCAATAAGTGTAATTGAACCGTGATAAGTTTTTTTCTTATCAAAATAGAAAAATAAAAAAATAGTCACATTACTTGTTGGTAATTGTTTTTGGTTTAGTGGTGATGTCCAGCGGTAACCACCTTGATTACTCTAAGGTTTTGTTTGGTAACATTAGCTGATAATGATTACTCTAAGGCTCTGTTTGGTAACATTAGCTGATAATATAGCTGAAAGCTGATAATCTAGTTGATTATTTAAAATTGTTTGGAAAAAATAGTTGATGAAGTAGCTGAAAAATGCAAAATGACATGAAATGACATATACACAGTAAGAGTATGATATTTTAACATATATTATCAAATATTAACTCAATTATCATTTTTACTAATTTATTAATATATTCTACTACATGCTTTTCCATTATTATATTTAATGTTAGATGTATAAACCCCTATTAAAGGGGGGTGTTATTAAATAACACCTAATTGATAAGAGTTTTAAAAACCCTCTATGTAATACATGTATTAAAAATTAAAACATAACACATTTTTACATGACATTTAATAACACTCTATTTAATAGGGGTTTTAAAACTTCTATTAAAGGCTAAAAATGTTCTAGTGATATATATATATATACATGTAAAAAATCAGTTATATTTCGATGGTAATGAAGGGTAAACTAGAGAAGAACATTACAAACGTTGGATTATCGTTTAGAATATTAAAATTTCATGTAACTTATTTACAAAATAAACTACTTACTAAACACAACTTATTTATTTAGTTAATTTATAATTTAACTTATAAGTTAGCTGATAAGCTAATTTGTGCGTGTCAGAGTGAAATTTGAAAATTATGAAGTTTCAAATTTGCCAACGTCCACCAGACTTAAAATTTAGACCGACCAAAATAATTGAATCCCTATGTCACTTAGGCCGTACATTTATTGGTTTCTTGTTGGCTATTGATTAGTACTTGGCTTATTTGGTTTGAAAATTAATTGAAGGATTACACCTGTGCAACAAAATTAATGGTGATATATAGCCAACCACCGTGTAGTTACGTCGAGATGCGGTTGATCGACTCGTGGGGACTTAATTTTAGCGAATACAAGTGTCAGACTTAATTAAGATTTGTGACACTATCTTTCTCCTTTCCATTTCATAAACTAACGACCGCGAAATTTCATTTCTTCTTTTGTCAATGTTGGTCGCTATTTCATTTAATGATCCTAAATATTTTTGTACTTACTTCTCCATAAACGTCACAATCTCAATCAAAAGATTACATTAATGATTTTCTTGTTTCTACGTAAGTACAAACTCACCGACATTATTAGCTCATGAGTCTGAACTATGGAAGAGATTTTTAAAATTTTTTTAAATATTTAAAATATATCAAATGATTTTTTATAAGTGATTATATTTGCTTCATTTTTTTTTGTTTGAGAATAACTAATTAATAGAAATTGATCAAATCAAAATACTGATAGATTTTTGAGATGCGTGGTTCTCCATATATATATATATATATATATAGTCTAACACTCTAGTCTATATGATGATGTCTTCAAATTTTAACAAGTGGAGTGCATATAAAATGGTGTGAAACACTGAAACCTGATAGTTGTGGTATTATGCACTAAAACAATTTTGGTATTTAATAAAGGTTTTTAAACCCTTATTAAAAAGGGGTGTTATTAAATAACACCTATTTGATATGAGTTTTAAAAAACCTCTATGTAATACATGTATTAAAAATTAAAACATAACACATTTTCAAATGACATTTAATAACACTCTATTTAATAGGGTTTTTAAAACCTCTATTAAAGGTAAAAAATGTTCTAGTGATGACATCAAAAAATGAAAAAGAAAATATTTTTGTACCACACAATATGGCGAAAAAATTACAAAAGTATAGGAAAAAAATAGTTTAAATGATCAAAATAAATGCGCGTTTTTTTTTATTATAGAAATAGGCTATATCACATTTTGAAAAGGTGCTATTAGGGAAGGAAAAACTTCCAGCCTACGTGGACGCATGAATGACGCCTTTTCAAAAGGCGCTATTCATGTGTATGGTCCACGTTGGACAAATAATACGAGTAGCGCCTTTTGAAAAGGCAATATTCGTGTTATTTGGATATAATCTATCCACGTAGATGTCCACGTGGATTGGTTGGAGGCGATTTACACGAATAACGTATTACGAATAGCGCATTCTCCGAATACGCTATTCGTGTAAATAGCATTGGGTGTCCACGTGGGATGTCCATATGGAAAAGACATACAAGAATAGCGCCTTTTCAAAAGGCGTTATTCTTGTTTCCCGGTACACGTGGGATATCCGCCTCGTGATACGTGCGTGGAGTTTGCATGAAGCGCATGGTTTGTAGTGGATATGCATGGGTTGTCACCACGAGATACGTGCATGACGTTTGCATGGATTGTCCACCTCGAGATACTTGTCTGTCATTTGTGTTAATTATCCACCTCGAGTTACATGCATGACGTTTGGATGATTTGCATGGAATGCTGTAGGTTGCATGAGTTGTCTACATCGAAATATGTGCTTTACATTCGCGTGGTTTGCATGGATTGCACGAGGTTGCATGAGCTGTCCACACCTCGAGATATGTGTGTGACGTTTGAATGGTTTGCACGAAGATGTATGGCTCGCCCACCTCGACATACGTGCGTGGTGTTTCCACGCATTGTAAACCACGAGATACGTGTGTGATGTTTGCATTAACTTTACCACCTCGAGACACGTGCGAGTCGTTTGCACAATTTACTTGGATTTTATGACGTTACATGGGGTGTCCACCTCGAAATATGTGCGTGACCTTTGCATGGTTTGCTTGAATTAGGTGAGGTTGTATGAGTTGTTCACCTTGAGATACGTGCGTGAGTTTTGCATGGATTGCAAAAGGTTGCATGAGTTGCACGAGGTTGCTTGCGTCGCCCACTTCGACAGACGAGCCTGACATTTGCATGAATTCTCCACCTCAACATACATGCATGACGTTTGCATGGGGTGTCCACGTCGATATGCGTGCGTTTCGTTTACATGGGTTGTGTACCTCGAGATACGTGAGTGACGCAGGCTGTCAATCTCGATATGCACGTGTCGTCTGCATGGGTTCTCCACCTCGATATGCAATATTTGAGTTGAACAAATAGTTCATTCTCAGAAGGAGTCATTCATAGAGTTTAGAATTTTGTATAGATAACTCATTTTCAAAAAGAGCTATCCATACAAGTGTCTTCTACCTCACCAACTATGCATGCCACCTCATCATCAATAGCTCATTTTCAAAAGGAGATACATTAATTTTAAAATTTTAAAGTAAACCCACTATTTGGTGAATTAAAAACTAAAGCCACCTTATTTTTTGAAAAACACTCAATTAATATTGGCACTACCAATACATAACCCTTAATTTTTAGTGCATCGCAATGTTTACGCATGCCTCTTGATACGTGTGTCTTTCTTGCATGTTTGCGCTGAATTGCAATATCAATTTTCTAAATGTATAAAATAAATAAAAATAGGTAAGTATTTTTTTATGTTTGTATTTTATTTTATTTCTTACATATTTAAATGTGGAACCTTTTTTGGCACCCAAAAATGTCAAGAAGTGACCAGAAATTGAGTGAATGAGAGTCCTTGATTGTTATGTATGGTCGCACTTTCCTCTTCCTATACCTATTTTTAATATTATTTTAATGCTTGATTAATAACTCAATTAATGCCTTCTGTTTACCACCAAAACCTTTTACCTTATATCATGAGAGTGGCACACGCGTAACCTTTGAATTTAAGAGGCATAAAATCGATGAGTGGAGTCTTTTTTTTTTTTTTTTTGGTATGCTTTATATATTCGATCACAATTTGAGGCAAAGTAGAATTGCAATAAGTTGACAATCAACTTAAAATGTTATGACACTCCCTATGTGTTGTGTAAACAGGAAACGAGTACCTCGAATCTTGAGACCACGACAGACACGCGTCGTCTAAACTCTGACCTTTTTCGCAGGCAAGACCCGCAAAACAAAGTCCTCAGAGGTTGGTCTTCGAGGGAAGCACTCCAACGCTCAAGTCAGATGGGAGGTCAAGAAGGTTTTCTTGGCGAGATGAAAATTGCACATACCTCATATCTTGACCAACCCCTCTATATATACTTGACATCAAATAATCTGTTAGGATGTGGAACCATCATCGATTTGAGTTCATCTCCAACTAAGAGTCTCCATTAAGATTGACATGTATCGCGTGATTTGAGTCCATCTCCAACTAGGAGTCTCAATCTCATTAGGATTGACATGTGTCACCCGATTTGAGTCAATCTTGATATGTGCTTCCCATGGACTAGATAAGTCTTTGATAAATTCAGTTACTTATATGTTAATCCACGAATTTTTGGCATCTCGATGTATGAAATATTCTATTCCATATCACTAGCCCAACTCACAAGTTAGATGGGAGGTCAAGAAGGTTTTCTTGGAGAGATGGAAATTGTACGAACCTCATATCTTAACCAACCCCTCTATATATACTCACTAGAACATTTTTGACATTTAATAGAGGTTTTAAAACCCCTATTAAATAGAGTGTTGTTAAATGTCATGTGAAAATGTGTTATGTTTAATTTTTAATACATATATTACATAGAGGTTTTTTAAAACTCCTATCAATTAGGTGTTATTTAATAAAACCCCCCTTTAATAGGGGTTTAAAAACCTCTATTAAATACCGAAATTGTTCTAGTGACTTGACATTAAATAATATGTTAGGATGTGGAACCATCATCGATTTGAGTTCATCTCCAACTAGAAGTCTCCATTAAGATTGACATGTATCGCGTGATTTGAGTCTACCTCTAACTAGGAGTCTCAATCTCATTCGGATTGACATGTGTCATGCAATTTGAGTCAATCTTGATATGTGCTTCTCATGGACAAGATAAGTCTTTGATAAACTCGGTTACTTATCTGTTAATCCATGAATTTTGGGCATCTCGATGAATAAGATATTCTATTCCATATCACCAGCCCCAACTCCTTAGTAATTGAATTCAATTTGCTAAGGAGTATATTTGTTTAAGGACTTGTTTTGACTCTCAAACTTGTTTGCTATGTCATTTTTTTTAAAGGAGCTAAGTTAAGTTCTTTTTTTTATTTTTTTAAAGAACCTGTTTTGAGTCCTAAACTTGTATGACAAGTTCTTTTTTTTAAAGGAGCTAAGTTAGGTCTTTTTTTTAAAGAACTTGTTTTGAGTTTCTAGACTTGTATGCGATGTCCTTTTTTTTAAAGGAGCTAAGTTAGGTCTTTAAAAAAAAAACATGTTTTGAGTCTCTAGACTTGTATGTCATATCTTTTTTTTAAAGGAACTAAGTTATGTCCTTTTTTGTTTTTAAATGAGCCTTTTTTTTAGTCTTTAGACTTGTATGCGATGTCATTTTTTCAAAGGAGCTAAGTTAAGTCATTTTTTTTAAGAAAATGTTTCGAGTCTCTAGATTTATATGCCATGTCCTTTTTTTTAAAAAAGGAGCTAAGTTATGTCCTTTTTTATTTTTTTTTAAAAAGAACATGTTTTGAGTCCTAGACATGTATGCCATGTTCTTTTTTTTTTTCAAGGAGCTAAGCTAGGTCCTTTTTGTTTTAAATAAAAAACCTGTTTCGAGTCTCTAGACTTGTATACCATGTCCTTTTTCTTAAAGGAGCTAAGGTAGATCCTGTTTTGAGTCTCTAGACTTGTATGCGATGTCCTATATTTTAAAGGAACTAAGTTAGGCTTTTTTTTTTTTTTTAAAAAAGACATGTTGTGAGTCTCTAGACTTGTTGCGATGCCCTTTTTTTTTAAAGGAGCTAAGATAGACCCTTTCTGACCTGTTTTGAGTCTCTAGACTTGTATACCATTTCTTTTTTTTAAAAGAACATATTTTTGGTCTCTAGACTTGTATGTCATGTTCTTTTTTTTTGTAAATGACCTAATTTAGGTCCTCTTAAAAAAAGAACATATTTTGAGTCTCTAGACTTGTATGCCATGTCCTTTTTTTGTAAAAGGACTTAAATTAGGTTCTTTTTAAAAAAAAAAAAACATATTTTGAGTCTCTAGACTTATATGTTATGTTCTTTTTTAACCATGAGTGGTGTCTCTGATTGGTGTCTCTTGTCACTTAATGCGCTCTTCCTCTCATTTGATAATGGCGTTTCTTAGACACTTCGAACTTGGGGAAAGTGTTCATTTTTTTAGTAAAAAAAAGTAATGAACTCTCAAATTTTGCCCAACAAGGCTGTCTTCATTAAATAGGATTGAAGAAAAATCTATGTTTCTTTTATTGAAGAACTAAATTTACTAAATGAAAATGTCTTGTCATAAGGAAAAACAAATCTTGAAATAAATTCTACTGATAATACTTGCGCAGGTTCGCTATATTCCATGAACGTGAAATAGAATTTCCATTTATTGTTTCCAATTCATATACTTCTGTCTTCAGAACCTTCTTGACCCTGTATGGGCCCTCCTAATTTGGGGACAATTTTCCAATCGACTTGGGCTCTAACACCCCTGCTTTTCGCATAACATAGTCCCCTACATGAAAAGCCCTTCATTTTACTTTGGAGTTGTAGTACCTAGCAACTCTTCTATTGTACTCTGCTTTCCTTATTGAAGCGATTTCTCTGCATTATTTTAAATAGTCCAGATTTTCTCTGAGTCTTTGTACTCGCAAAGTTGGTAGACCAATCTCCACAGGTATGACCGCCTCGGTTCCGAAAGCAAGTCAGAACGAAGTTTCGCCATTTGTTGTCTTGCTTGTAGTTCTATACGCCCAGAGAATATTGGGAATTTGATCAGCGTACATGCACTTTACTTCTTCGAGTTTTTCTTTATACTATCAAGAATAATCGTATTTGTTACCTCAGTCTGCCCATTAGCTTGAGGGTGGGCAACTGAGGTAAACCTCTGCTTTATATGAAACTCGAAGAAAATTCCTTGAATTTGTCACTATCAAACTGCTTACCATTCTCATTTATCAGGACTTGTGATATGCCATATCTGCAAACCACTAATTTCCAAAAGAATTTTTGAATTTTTTGTTGTTATAAATGCTACCGCCTCAGTTTCAACCCATTTGGTAAAATGATCCACTGCCACTACTATAAATTTTCTTTGGCCAGTGGCAAGAGGAAATGGACCAAGAATATCTATACCCCATACTGCAAAAGGCAAAAGAGAGATTATTTGTGACAATATTTTTTTATGGTTGATGGTGTATGGGCGCATGCCTCTAACAACTGGGACACTTACGCACGAACTCAATTGCTTGGCTCTGTAAATATGGCCAGTAGTAACCTTGGCGCAATATCTTATGAGCCAACGCTCTCCCTCCAAAATGTTTGCGACGACCCCAGTTCCACAATTTTAAACTAGGCTCCGCCCGACCCAAACTTACATGGACCCCCGAGCCCGTCTCGCTGAGTCACGCAAGCCTAGTAAGCATTCCTTTATCATTTACCATTTATCAAGCAATTAAAGTGAGTTAATCATAGTTAAAACGGAAGCAATTAAACTTCAAACTAACTAAAAAACGAACTCAAACAACCTAGAGTGTGGAAACCCCGAATATGAATATCATCATCAATGAACATTCCGGGGAGAGTAAATACAAGATATACATGCCAAGCTCCCTCAAAAACCCTAATCCCAGTGTTTCAAAAATAAGTATATCTACTAATACAAAAAGAATCACCTATATCACACAAGTGGAAAGAACTGCTCCAGTATCCTCAAATGATATCTCCTAGCTGTGGAGCCTTCCCCTTGCTGGACTGTGGATCTGCACTCCGTAAAACACAAGAATGTTGAGCCTAGGTAAGTAACGCCAAGCAGTACATATATACAACATTTCGAAATAAATAAATCAGTCTAATTCATGCAGATAGAAAGAAAAGAATAGGGAATGCATGAATATAAAAGACAGTAAATAATTCAATCGATACATGAGGGTCCGGAGTACGAAAAACTGAATAACAAGGAGTCCCGACCAAAAGGTCGTTGAATCGCGGCAAAAGCCCAGCAGACTCGGGTTCAAGACGAGACACAACCTACCAGCCCTAACCCTTGCGACTATGAGATATCCAAAACCTGGATAAGTGCCCCAAACGTACACTCAATTGGGAGATATCAACGGTGTCTAGATAATAGCTCATATCACGGATAACTAATAACCATGACTCACTTGCCAATGGACCACTCAATCAATAGGAATTTCAAAAGAAATGATGAACAGAGCAATAACAACAAATTTAAAGCTCAAGATTTAACTGTAAAATTTCCAATCTGGTTTACTTAATTGTATCCAAACTATTACGCGCTCAAATTGGCTCTGACACGCCTCCAACTCCGTACCCAGTACCCGATATTAGTAATGTGACGGCCTCAAATTTCGATGCAAACCGAGCACCGCCACGTCACCGGACACGTCACCAAGCCATGCTACGTCACTTACACACATGTCTATGACGATCCGCGAACTATCTGTCTTGTAATCCGACTGAGTAAATTTCGTTATTTTAAAATATTAATATTCTATCGAAATGTGCTAAGTTAAGAAGTTTACAACTGAATTTGTTTATTTTAATTCTTTTCATGTTATTTTTAATAGCATAAGTCTTAATAACATGCATATAATTAATGTAAATAAGTTATGCATTAATTAACAACCTATGGGGTGGAAACCCAGCAAAAGGATATCATGTATATTAGTTAAGGCGACAAAATGTATAATAGGTGTCAATATACATGTATCAAGTGAAAATGTCTCCCAAAATGATCACAAAAAGTATACGTGTAAATACAAACACCTACGAGTATGCTAGTGGAGGCGCTCCAAATCATAAGTAGTCGAGGATTCGAGTCTCAATAAGTGTGGGGTTTTTTTTTTCTTTTTCATTGAAGTCACCAATAACTGTAATTGATCCGTGATAAGTTGGTTTTTTTCTTATCAAAATAGAAAAATAAAAAATAGTCACATTACTTGTTGGTAATTGTTTTTGGTTTAGTGGCGGTGTCCAGCAACAACCACCTTGATTAATCTAAGGCCCTGTTTGGTAACACTAGCTGATAATCTAGCTGAAAGTTGATAATCTAGTAACTAATGGGTGAAAGCTGATAATCTAGCTGATTACTTAAAATTGTTTGGAAAAAAATAGCTGATGAAGTAGCTGAAAAATGCAAAATGACACGAAATGACATATAAATAGTAAGAGTATAATATTTTAACATATATTATCAAATATTAACTCAATTATCATTTTAACTAATTTATTAATATATTCTACTACATGCTTTTCCATTATTATATTTAATGTTAGATGTATAAACATTTAACTAAATTAGAATTGATCATGGTAAACACTTGTCGTGTGATGCCTATATTTTTTATTCTTATCAAGTGTGAGATGCATTTTTGTTTTGGGTCGTGAGATGCATATATTAACCATCTCAAAGTTGGGCCCCTTTTGTCTATTTAAGAAGTGAAAAGTTAGCATTTCAGAGAAGAAAATTACAAATGTCGGATTATCATTTAGAATATTAAAATTTCATCTAGCTTATTTACAAAATAAGCTACTTATAAACACAACTTATTTATTTAGCTAGCTTAAAATTTAGCTTATAAATTAGCTGATAAGCTAATTCGTGCGTGCCAGAGCCAAATTTGAGAATTATTGAGTTCCAAATTGGCCAACGTCCACCAGAATTAAAAATTTAGACCGACCTTGAAAATAATTGAATCCCTACGTCCCTTAGGCCGTATATTTATTGGTTTCTTGTTGGCTGTTGATTAGTACTTGGCTTATTTGGTTTGAAAATTAATTGAAGGATTACACCTGTGCAACAAAATTAATGGTGATATATAGCCAACCACCGTGTAGTTACGTCGAGATGCGGTTGATCGACTCGTGGGGACTTAATTTTAGCGAATACAAGTGTCAGACTTAATTAAGATTTGTGACACTATCTTTCTCCTTTCCATTTCATAAACTAACGACCGCGAAATTTCATTTCTTCTTTTGTCAAATGTTAGTCACTATTTCATTTAATGATGCTAAATATTGTTGTAATTAGTTCTCCATAAACGTTACAATCTCAATCAAAAGACTACGTTAATGATTTTCTTATTTCTAGGTACGTACAAACTCACTGACATTATTGGCTCATGAGTCTGAACTAAGGGGGAGATTTTTTAAATTTTTACAAATATTTGAAGTATGTCAAATAATTTTTTACAAGTGGTTGTATTTGCTTCATTTTTTTTTGTTTGAAAATAACTAATTAATTGAAATTGATCAAATCAAAATACTGATAGATTTTTGAGATGTGTAAATGAGCAAAATAAGTGTGCGTTTTTTTATTATTCTAGAAATAGGCTATATCACATTTTGAAAAGGTGCTATTAGGGAAGGAAAAACTTTCAGCCTACGTGGACACATGAATGACGCCTTTTCAAAAGGCACTATTTATGTGTCTGGTCCACGTTGGACAAATAATACGAATATCGCATTTTGAAAAGACGATATTCGTGTTATTTGAATATAATCTATCCACGTAGATGTCCACGTGGATTGGTTGGAGGCGATTTACACGAATAGCGCATTCTCCGAATATGCTATTCGTGTAAATAGCATTGGGTGTCCACGTGGGATCGATGTCCATATGGAAAAGACATACAAGAATAACGTTTTTTCAAAAGGCGCTATTCTTGTTTCCCGGTACACGTGGACATACACGTGGGATATTCGCCTCGTGATACGTGCATGGAGTTTGCATGAAGTGCATGGTTTGTAGTGGATATGCATGGGTTGTCACATCGATATACGTGCATGACGTTTGCATGGATTGTCCACCTCGAGATACGTGTCTGTCGTTTGTGTTAATTATCCACCTCGAGTTACATGCATGACGTTTGAATGGTTTGCATGGAATGATGCAGGTTGCATGAGTTGTCTACCTCGAAATATGTGCTTCACATTTGCATGGTTTGCATGGATTGCACGAGGTTGCATGAGCTGTCCACACCTCGAGATACATGAGTTGTCGTTTACATGAGTTGTCTACCTTGAGATACGTGAGTGACGCGGGCTGTCCATCTCGATATGCACGTGTCATTTGCATGAGTTCTCCACCTCGATGTGATTTGAGTTGAACAAATAGCTCCTTTTCAAAAGGAGTTATTCATATAGTTTAGAATTTTGTATAAAGGAGCTATCCATACAAGTGTCTTCTACCTCACCAACTATGCATGCCACCTCATCATCAATAGCTCATTTTTAAAATTATACATTAGTTTTGAAATTTTAGAGTAAACCCTGCTATTTAGTGAATGAAAAACTAAGACCACCTTATTTTTTGAAAAACACTCAATATTGGCATCACCGATACATAATATACCCCTTAATTTTTAGTACATTGCAATGTATACGCATGCCTCTTGATACGTGTCTTTCTTGCATGTCTGCGCTGAATTGCAATATCAATTTTCTAAATTTATAAAATAAAGAAAAATAGCTAAGGGGTATTTTCGATTTTTGTATTTTATTTTATTTCTTACATATTTAAATGAGGAACCTTTTTTGGCACCCAAAAATGTCAAGAAGATCAGAAATTGAGTGAACGAGAGTCCTTGATGATTATGTATGGTCGCACTTTCCTCTACCTACCGGAAATTCGGAGTATTACCTACTTTTAATATTAATTTAATACTTGATTAATGACTCAATTAGTGCCTTATGCTTACCACCAAAACCTTCTACCTTATATCATGAGAGTGGCACACGCGTAACCTTTGAATTTAAGAGGCATAAAATTGATCATTGGAGTCTTTTTTTTTTTGGTATGCTTTATATATTCGATCACAATTTGAGGCAAAGTAGAATTGCAATAAGTTGACAATCAACTTAAAATGTTATGACACTCCCTATGTGTTGTGTAAACAGGAAACGAGTACCTCAAATTTTGAGACCACGACAGACACGCGTCGTCCATACCCTGGCCTTTTTCGCAAGCAAGACTTGCAAAACAAAGTCCTCAGAGGTTGGTCTTCGAGGGAAGCACTCAAACGCTCAAGTTAGATGGGAGGTCAAGAAGGTTTTCTTGGCGAGATGAAAATTGTACGTACCTCATATCTTGACCAACCCCTCTATATATACTTGACATCAAATAATCTGTTAGGATGTGGAACCATCCTCGATTTGAGTTCATCTCCAACTAAGCGTCTCTATTAAGATTGACATGTATCGCGTGATTTGAGTCCATCTTCAACTAGGAGTCTCAATCTCATTAGGATTGACATGTGTCACGCGATTTGAGTCAATCTTGATATGTGTTTCTCATGGACTAGATAAGTCTTTGATAAATTCAGTTACTTATATGTTAATCCACGAATTCTTGGCATATCGATGTATGAGATATTCTATTCCAGGTCTGGGCAACAAAAATTTTAATTCACAATCAAAACTAACATTTTGCTACAAAATTAATTTGTAACTAAAAATCTGAAGATAAAAAACAGTTTTCTTGTAATGAGTATAGCATCTATTTTTATTTGTTAATATGTAAGTTATATTAATTATCTTTTTCTAAAATAAATTAGTTCCTAGTGTTTACAGTGGAGATTTGGGTGAAAGTGTTGAATATTAAGCCAATTCCGAAATGAGAATGTTTTTATCTGGCCAACAAGCCCAAGTACAAGATATAGAAAATTATATAAAAGAGGGAGAGAAAATCTGCATAGACGAGAAAAAATATTTTATAATATTTAAAATATTGTTATATTACGTTGTTAAAACTTATTTAATATGTAATCAATATGCAATTAAATTATTTATAACTAAGAAATTAATGTGTAATAAAAAACAAAATAATAGTAAGCTTGTCAAGCCAAATCAATCCGAGTGGAGAAATATACGTAATAAAAAACCTACTTTAGGTAAATAATATGTGATTGTTAGTGTATCTCCAACGTTTAGAATTTGGTTGGTAGATTTGGTGTTAAATTCTCTAAACCGACCTCAAATAACGTTTTTTTTGTATCACTTTAAGTTTATAGAATATAAATTATATCATTTTTAAAAAAAATTATTTGTTAAATAATTATCAAAATTGATGTAAATAAATAAGATGGAGAATAATGTTTTGTTCTTTATACACCTTGAGAAGAAGAGACAAGAACATACGAAAGGCTTCTCTAGTAGGGATTCCTACGACAACCCTCTTCGTTAATTTAATTTTTATTTTAAATGACATCAGTGAAAAATTGTGCTAACTATGACATATTTTTTACACCAATATAACATGGATGCATTAAAAACCCGAACTATGCATTCCCTTCTCTCTTCCTGGTGGAGAAGGTGTAATTTACACAAACTAATAATGCTAATGAGTTGCCAAACACGCTCGTAGTGTAGTGGAAAATGCATCCTCCTACATTTGCCAGATTGGATGATCAAATCCTCAAAAAAAATAATACCAATGAGCTCTAATCCAAAACCTTGTTAAGATGTACAAGTGGATGTATCAGTAACCTGAATTCCTAATTCCAGTAGTTGGACCAAAAATATTTTTCTTCTGCATCATGTGGTTTGAACTCTAGCTTTGGTCTCTTCACATTAATCTAGCCTGCTTCTGTAGATGGTGGTCTTGGAGTCCCTACTGTGCCCTCTTCATCAATTGTAGGCACACTTAAGTACTCCAGAGCAGTTACAACATCCGCGATAAAAGGCCGAGTGTTGGCTTCTTCTTGAAGACACATTGCTGCAATTGCAAGTGCTTGGTAGAGACCCTTCAAAGGATACTTCCCTTCGAGTAAGGGGTCAGCCATTAGAGAAAACTTACTTCGATCTTTAAACAGCGGTTGTGCCTGCATTAACATAACAAAATTACGATTCACGATATGTACTATTGATAATTTCATCACAAAATTATAACAAAATGAGTGTAGATCATCAGCTGTTTATATATATACGCCGACATACCCAGGTAACAAGATTTTGTTCGCTTGATGGTCTTGCAGTGTCGATGACCCTCCGTCCGGTTATTATCTCCAAAAACACAACGCCGAAACTATAAACATCTGACTTGTTCGTTAATTGGCCTGTTAGAGCATACTCGGGGGCACAATAGCCATAGGTTCCCATTACCCTTGTAGAGACATGATTTTGATCACCCGTAGGACCAATCCTAGCAAGTCCAAAATCAGAGAGCTTCGCGTTGTAATCCTCATCTAGTAGTATATTGGATGCTTTGAAATCACGATATATTACTGGGGGACGCGCCGTGTCATGCAAATATTCGAGTCCCCTTGCCGCACCTTCAGCTATTTTTAACCTTGTAATCCAGTCCAACGGCTTCTGATTCGGAGATAAATCTGCAGAAGCATTGTTCTTCTATAATCAGCATCCTGTAATAAAAAATGTACTGTAAACTATGAAGCAGAATTGGCTGAAGGGTCTCATAAACAGAAAAGATGATTTACCAACAAAATGAGCTTTTGTAATACTTATTTTTCAATCTTTCAGGATGAACACATCATATTGTAAGAATTGGTGAAGAACAACATATTGGGTATATAGAAAGGCTGGATTGCACAATCTGAGCTTTACAGATTAAGCATAGCTTGAGCATTTTATAAGCGATAACTTTTCAAGAATTAATCATGTCCCTTTTATTGATATGAATGCAAAAACTCCATAATGCAGTATCTTGGGGGCATACCGAGAAGGTGATCCTCCAAAGAACCTAACGGCATAAACTCGTACACTAAAATTCGTTGACCTCCAGTAGCACAATACCCAATTAGATTAACAAGGTTTGGGTGATGGAGAAGACTCAGCATCAGCACTTCCACGAGAAATTCACTATTTCCTTGCAACCCTTTCTTGTCGAGTCGCTTAACCGCCACGTCCTGCAAAAGAAAGATACAAGTGCCAAAAAAATGTGTTAGAACTTAGAAGTGAGTTTCCATTTGATGATACAAGAACGAAAGAAGATGATGGGAAAATCAGATGTTACTTGGTTTCTGCCCTCAATGTGTGCTTTATAGACCCTTCCAAAGCCGCCTTCACCCAATAGACATTCGTCGTTGAAGCTGTTAGTTGCAGAATCTAGCTCCTGGAATGTAAAAATTTGAGCAGCCACATTACCATCACCAAATTGCAGTATTTCTTCAGCTAGGCGCTTTTGTTTGCTGGCATCTGTGTACAATTATGATCAAACTCTTTATAAGGTACTGGCATCAAATGATGTCTTATAAAGAGGATTTAATTTGTCACCCTTTTAGCTTCTAATATAGCACTTTTTTTTTCATCTAAAAATCCTACAGCATAGTCACCGTTGATGTTCCTTGCATTAACCATTCAAACTATAAAAACTAAATTCGTTGAGCGGGTTCCTACCCTTCATATGTATGAATAAAAAATAACAAAAAAGTAGATTAAAAAATTAAGGGTAATGATCTGAAGCTTTGACCTACATTTTTCTTTGGAAATTAGACAAGCACTACCAGATAGGAAGTAGACTGCTTTGATGAACATGACAAAAGATCAAATCCAATCAAACCTTCAAATCTCAATAAGGAACTCAAAGGTTGACTCTAACAATTAATTGATGTCTTATAAAGGGATTTTGATTAATCACTTATAGCTCTAATATAGCACTTCTTCACATCTAAAGATCATATAACAGTGCCATTTATCATGTTTGATGATGATTGAATTAAACATTCAAACTATAAAAACTTGCATCGTTGAGCGGATTCCTACCCTTCATAGCGATGTTTAGTACTGATTCTTATATTACAGTTTGGGGGGTTGATAAGCTAATACTTGTCTATGTGTATTTGCTAGGTTGTTCACCTATGTATGAATCAAGAATCAGATAAAAAACAAGGGTAATGACCCTAACCTTTGATCTGCATTTTGCTTTGGGAATTAGACTAGCACTGGCATATAGGAAGTTGTTTGAAATTTTGTTTTTCGTTTTTTTTTTTTGGTTTTTTTTTAATCGCCTATCCGAGGCAACCACCGCTGATCCGACTAATCCCTCCGAGGTACCATATAGGAAGTTGTTTGAATTTTTTATTTTTTATTTTTTAATAGCCTATCCGAGCCAACCACCATTGACACATGGTGGACCCAACTAATCTCTTCGGGGTACCATATAGGAAGTTGTTTGAAATTTGTTTTTGTTTTTTAAATAGCCCATCCGAGCTAACCACCGCTGACACCGGACTGATGATGGACCCAACTAATCCCTCTGTGGTCCTTAGTTGCCTCCTTCAACGAATCCAAGGAAGAAATCAAAGGAGAAAGGAGTGGGCAAGTTTCGAACAGTTGACAAAACATATGTTGGCCAGCGTGTCAGAGAACTAACTTACCACATGACCAACGCCCATTGGGGCAAAATTTTGTTTGTTTGTTTTTTCAGCATTGGCATTTCATCAAACACAACCTGAGCATTCAAAACATTGACAACCTCCACCCATTCCACTCAATTCTCAATTCCCAAAAATGCTCCACACCCGCTAACCACAAACAACAATTCACATTGAAAAACATCAAAAGACTGAAATTTAAGCCAAAACAAAGAATACCCATATCAAATCCCATCTCTAAAACTGAAAAAACTCATAAAATCGATCAAATCTGACCTGATCTGAACGATATGTTGCGCACAAAGGAAGACAACGTGACTCCTTCTCTGCCCTTCTTCGATGATTTTCCAGAACCAAAACACCCACAACAACTCATTCTCTCTCTCTTCCCCAAAATGGGTCTGATTGATCAACACCCACTAGACCAATCGATTTTTCATGGCTAATTGAGGGAGACCCAGATGAGCTAAAGCGGAGAAATCGATAAATTTCGAGAGGGATTTGGGTCCGAGCAGGTGCTCTGCTAAATTTAGCTCTGTTTTTTGAGGGGTCTTCGGAGAGGGAAAGAGCCATTCGCGCCAAACCACTTTCGAGTAACTGTTTCGTCGCTAATAACCAACTAACGATATTTATCCTTTTTTTTTGTCACAAATAGAAAGACTTGTGTGTGTTCATTAGATACACAAACACAAACACTTCCATGCATAAACCAATAAAACTTGAGGGTCCATTTGGGGTCAATTTACTATTTTTTTGGATTGAAAATAATGTCCCCATACTTGTACTATGTGCCCCTTTACGATAGTAATGATATAATACGCATGCACGTCCCAAATTTCATTAGAATTATCTGCATAAACTTAATCCACTTACATTAAGTACTACGTTAGATTTAAGCTCGAAGTAGTCGATTAGTGCAGATACTGAGTGATTAACACAAAATAAGCTTATATTAAGTGACAAACGCATTTCTTACGTGCAAGAGGTAAAAAATCAAGTCCTATTTCTTACATCTTTCAATAATACTCATGCACGTCCCAAACTCCATTAGTAATTTTATTTTTTATTTTAAAAAAAATACTAATTTTTTAGACGTGTTAAACACGTGTGGGCTGCGAGCATAGTTAATAAAAATAAAAATACAAAAGCAGTTACGAAAGCTAAGAAGCTATAAAATTCAATTCATACATTGATAAATACATACATGAATGTGAAGTAATTCATACATATACACTAATGACTAATGACACAAGTCAATTAATTAAAGCACCAAGTTACATAAAACACTGAACAATGCCAAGATATTTTAGTCTTCACCCCGAGTCCTCAACGTATTAGCAACAAAGAGCCACTAGGCTTCTCCAACTTCAAACCTGGTAGGTAATTACAACTGACGTTTCTCAACTCTCACTATTTCTCGAAAACCAATCACCATTATATATCTTCCTCCGATCCACAACTGAAGGTCTCGGCTTTGAGATAAAACCCACACCTATAAAAATTGAAAGGTGGTCAAGTTGGGGACAGTATCGATACTGGCGGAGATCATAGGCTCGTGGAGAAGTGTCGCGGGTATGAAAAATCAACATGGTATCAAAGCCGACGGTTCGATCGGGACTTGTCGAAAAAAAAAAAAAAAACCTCTTAGATAGATTTCGGTCCAAGCGATCCAAGGTGGAGTGTTGAGATGTGTGGACCGAAATAATAGTTCCACATCAGATAATTGAAACTTCATAGTGAAGTATATAAGTGGTGATCTCCTCTTAACTAGTACCGAGGCCTTTTGAGATAAAATCTCACACCTATAAAAATTGAAAGGTGGTCAAGTTGGGGGGACAATATCGGTATTGGCGGAAATCATAGGCTCGTGGAGAAGTGCCGCGGGTATGAAAAATCAACAGCTACCCCAACGGGAAAAGGTCAATACACAAAAAACAATATTGGGCTGATGTGGCCACCATAATAGCAAAATGTTAATTCGACCCTGCGCTATTTTGATGTGCACTATCATACATGAATAACACAAATGAACAATGTCGTTATATAATGTTTATCTCATTTAAAAAAGAATAAAGTGATAATAAAGTAACAAAAGCCTCGATGCCAGTTAGATTATGTAAAAGTAATTTGATTTAGACTAGAATGTAGAAATATTCCTTGAACATAAATAGCAGAAGTGAAGATGAGTTTCTTAGCATTTTGTATTTCATAGAAATTCCCTAAAAATGTTTCAAAAATGTTTTTCAAGTTTGGGTGATTATAAAAGATTCCATTTCTTAAAAGATCTGCAACTTTTTGTTCTGATCGTCCCTGTTTTTTCCTCATATTTCAATATCTAATAGTGGCTGGTTTACATTAAACAAAAAAAAAAAGTATACAAAGCAATATATAAGGAGACATTGAAAGATGTCACTGCTATTTGCCAAAGAAAATAATAATAATAAGATTCTGGATTGGTGGAGGCTATGAAAAGCAGAATCTATTCATACATACAAAGTAATGCTAATTAAAATAGATGACAGTGATAATATCCTCAGCTATCACCAAAAAAAAAAAAGTGTCCGTGTGAACATTTTTGGTGCAAATTGCAAAACCACCACTTGAGTCATCGATAATTATTTAAACAATTCGCATTATATTATTTTATTTTGTTTCTAATTTGGCTTATCTAATGTTTTTGCTCACTTTACATATAAGTGCGAACAACTTAAAGTCCCTATTTTGATTATACTTAGTTTTTTTCTATATTTTCAAACTAATATGTGTAGATTTGATGTTGGGTTAAAATAAAATATATTCAATTTTAGAATAAGTGATAATAATAAATAAAAAAAATGGATGGTTTAACTTTAACCAAAGATAACATAGTGCTTCCATGACAATACACCTTTTTGACACAACCAAGGCTCTGTGACAATAAAGACAATCGTAAAACCACCCTAGTGAAAGTATAGGAGGAGATGTGGTAGCAAGTAATTTCTATAATTTGTCGCGATTAAATGAGAAGACAAATCATCAACCGCGAAAATGAGGTAGTGATCCACTTGTTTATATGAATGCTTGGAGGAGTTTCTTGAGATTTTACTGATTGGACTCGTCATCCATTTTCTTCCGTGATGATTGAGTGCAGAGTACAAGTAAAGGCAAGACCTTAGGCGACTACCTCTGACTGCCTACCTTTGAGGAGTACTTGTACGTGTGATTATTTTGATATTTTGATTCTTTTGAGAACTGGAGAGTGACATGACCTTATACGTGCTTAGTTTTATGTGGTACAGTTGTTAACATAGTACTTTCCAGGGTTTTTCCACACTAGATTTTGTTAATTGTTTCTTAATAATTCTTGCATTTACGTACGTCTTCCGCTAAATATGTTATTTATACATTGTACACATACAAGTGAATACATTTCGAGACAGAGAAAGAACGGGCATGTGCCGTACACGTGTAGTTGAGCCAGCTACCAAGGAGTACACGGAGACACATCACCCCGAGGCAGTGAGGGCTGCCACATTAAATCAGTTGGAGATGGCCGAGAGTAGTATTGTTTAGTTTTTTTAGCATAAGTGGGATGTCGCTTTGGTATATGAATTCGCTGAATGTCTATAATAGATTGAGTATCTGAATGGCCAAGAGGATTGAGTACTAATTGGGATGAACTAGAATTATCTGAATAAATACTGGGAGACTGTATGGATTGTGTGTCATTATCTAATGTTGCAATTATTGGTGATTTGTCCTTTTTATTAGAAGAATCATGATCTATGGCTTCTAATTTGGAAGCAATCTTTCGAAGCAATTCGTTTGAGTATTTTGGTTTTAGGATGGGTGAAGAGGTTATTGGAAGTGGTAAAAGTGATTTAGTTAAAATTGGCTCAGTTTGAATAGAGGAGTTTGCGAAGGCGGTGGGTTTACTTGTGGATCCTATTGGTTTTGGATGATTTGCTAATGTTGATAAATAAACATTGGTAAAATTATTTTGTTCTATTAGATGATTTAAGTCTTTTTTGGTAATAGGTTTCTCATCATCAAAACCACTCTTTAAGGGGATTGTTTTAATATGTTCTTTTATCTTGATTGGCGCTAATGGAGGGTGAGATTGACATATTTTTCTCCATGGGAACCTTCCCACACTAGAACAATTTCAGTATTTAATAGATGTTTTTAAACCCCTATTAAAGGGGGATGTTATTAAATAACACCTAATTGATAGGAGTTTTAAAAAACCTCTATGTAATACATGTATTAAAAATTAAAACATAACACATTTTCACATGACATTTAATAACATTTTATTTAATAGGGGTTTTAAAACCTCTATTAAAGACCAAAAATGTTCTAGTGCCAAACCGTATTAATTTTTTTAGCTATTTTTGGACAAGATTGAGCTAAATAGTCAAAAAATGGGATATTTTGTTTGGAGGTGTTGACATAAGAAAAATACTTGTCTCGTATTATGGCCTGATGGTTTTTAGAACAAATTTTACAAAAAATTGGTGTTAAGGGATGTTTAAGAAATTGATCTTTTAAATGGCATAATCAAGTTCAAATTCATCATCGTTATCTACACTGGTTAGCATATGAATTTGATAATCAACAAAATCATTAATATAACATTATCGTCAAATGGTGTTATTTGGTATGCAACATGTGTAGGTAAGCTAGAAGTAGAGACTCTAGCTGGATGGGGAGGTCTATGTGCCACATTGTTTGGAATGGTAGAACAAGAATTTCTAGCGGCAAAATTTATTTCAACTAGTCCAACATCATGGGTTATAATAGTGTGAATTTGATCTGATATATTAGTATTAGGATCTTCTTCTTTGTTTTTATCCTGTATTCTCCATGTTTTAGGAATATTGATATCGTTCCAATTCAATTGTTTGCGGGTAATTAATTTATTTTGGATGTTAACAAGGAAGAGAGTTGAAGTACCCTTTTGTAATTTAGTATAGGCAACGGCTGGGATTATAGTATGCATTAATTTATAATAAATACGGTAGACAACTGCTACATTAGAACATATTCCTTTCATCTTGAAACCTTGTGTATGTAAACTTAAAGTTGCAGCATCATGAGCAAATTGATCATGTAGACTTAATGTAAAGTTGGGAAAATAGTTAAAGAAAATTGGTCCTTGTGCTAGACTTCCTTCTATTATTCCTAATAAAACATCATTAAAATTTAAATGTCTTTTATCTCATACGGAGACTAAAATAGAGGTATTGAGTCCTAATGTAGTTAGAGGCTTAATGGCAACTTGAATAAGACCAATATGTAGATATTTATAAAGTTCTTTATAACGATGGATTTTATCGGGAGGGATAAGAAGGATTTCTTGACCTTCGTCATCAATTGATTTCGTATCTTCTTCTAATTTGATAATAAAATCATGATGCTTAGCAAATGAGCGTTGAGTATATATTTGCTTTGGATCGATTATTGGCATGTCCCAATTTGATGAAGAGATTGCTCTATGTTAGAATACGAAATTTCATTTATATTTCGTAAATCGAGTTTGGATGGTGTTTTGGACAAACTTTTAGTAACTACTAGTTGATTTTCTGAAGAGGAAGAAGATTCAAAGTTTACGGTTGGGGTTTTAAATGAAAGAACACTTTTCATTTTCTTTACTAATTCACTCGTGTTTAGGTCTTAATGTCTAAGGAGATAACTTGGTCAATGACTTATCGCTAGACTTATGCTTCTTCTGTTAAACTTACTACACGACTAGGAAAGTTTTTCTTAAAAAGATTAAGACTAGACTTGACAAGACAGGAAAGTTTTCCTTATAAAGAGTAAGAGAATCTTCGTACGTAGGAAAGTTTTCCTTATAAAGATTAAGAGAATCTTCGTACGTTCATTGTGGCTGAATGGCGGACAAAGTGAGTAACCGTGCAATGATGGATATCTTGATAAGATTTCATTTTCATTGAAATTTACCTAAAGAGTATTAATGATGAATCTCCCTTACCTTATCAATTTCTACTTCAAGCAACTGTATGACACGTTTGCATTAAAAATCAAAAGTTTGTCAACCAATCACTCTCCAAAGCATCAGACATAGTAAGGATGTCCACCAATATCACCTTCCACACAATCAAACATATTAAGTTAACCAGTACACTAAAGGAAACTAGACATAACCAGACCATTAACTAGCAGTAATATATGCCGTACACGTGTCTCCAAATGTTTAATCCAATGTAATATATGAATGGTCACATCACTGTCGCTTGATTTCTAATTCATGTACAATAAAGCATTTCTTATATAAGTTGATATGTAGAAAGCCTCTTCACAACACGCATGATTATGTTCTAAGTTTCAAAGACAATTTCTACTAGAGGTTCGCACATTACTTACATATATACATGTCCGGTTTCTTCTTCATTTATTTATTTATTTATTGGCTAGTAGTTTCTGCTCGAAAATGCTGTTAGTGAAGATTGATTATAGTGGTGCATGAATTGAGGAAAAGATACATGAAAGACTCTACCAGTCTACCCATCTGCATCTTGCTTGTTAATCTCGATTCACCATCTTGAACAAAAGAAGATTCCAAAAAAAAAAAAAAAAAGATTTAAAGTATGGCCGAAATTGTAGAATTTGATCGTCTTTGGTGGTTTTATTTAATTATGAAAGTCACAACATGTGTTTGTGAAGCTCTGAGTATGGAGAAAACCACATAGTAGATTTCACTCCTTTATGATTTGTGAGAATTGTCCTAGAAACTACAAATGAGAAGAAACCAAAAAAAAGAGAAAGCAGTGTAATATGTAAATTGTCATTAATTACGTAGGGGTATCAGCATTAAGTATTAACTAATAATGCTAAATCTTTTTAACTCAAAAAAAAGCTAAATCTTTGGTGATAATATGGCTAATTTAGTTTTGTTGTTTTCAATGATTTTAAGTATGTGGAAGCTAAAGGTTGGAGAGGGTGGCAGACCTTTCAGCTCATATTTATTTAGCACAAATAATTTTGTTGGGAGGCAGAGGTGGGAGTTCAACCCAGAAGCAGGAACCCCCGAAGAGAGAGCACAGGTTGAAAAAGCTCGTCAAGTATTTCGAGATAATCGATTCAATGTCAAGCCATGCAGTGATGCACTTGTTCGCTTAGAGGTGATGTAACAAATTAGGGAAAATGTTAGAATGACACCCCGGGCAAATGACACCTTGTAACGTGCCAAGCAGGTCCTATATGTAAAAATGTGACGTGGCATGTTGGCCCACATTCACAAGAGCCGTCGTTTGCGCTTCGAGATACAAACCACGCATGTTATGCACCAGGAACTATTTTGCGCACACTCATTTTTATGTGGGACTCACTCGCCACTGTCACTTAGGGTGTCATTCTAGCATTTTTCATGAACTAATTAATATATTAATGTTGTAAAAAAAAAGTTGCTTTACCGCAGTCAAGCATGACGAACAGTTATTTATTCTTTGCCACTCTTTAATATCCGACAATCTAGATAGCCTTCTAGCACAGAGAGACTCTTTTTTTCACCTTCTTGACTAATCAAGCATATCAGTTTTATAATAATGTTTTAATCAATGAATTAATGCAGATGTTGAAGGAGAACAAAATAAAATATGAGCTGAGCATACCTGCAGTAAAGATTGGAGAAAATGAGGAAGTGGGTCATGAGAAGGTCATCGGTGCACGAAGAGGGGCATCCGGTTCTTTTCTGCGCTGCAGACCAGCGACGGTCACTGGGCTGGCGATATTGCTGGACCATTGTTTTTCACTCCTCCCATTGTAATTACTCTAGCAACTGCAATATCATCATCTTTGAATCACAAAACTGATATCTCATCTATATATGCATACTTTAACATGTGCAGGTATTTGCACTGTACATCACTGGAATGCTTGATACCATATTCACATCAGAACACAAAAAGGAGATAATTCGTTACACATACCATCATCAGCTGGTACTTTATATTATTTTATTTTATTTTTTTTTGTCCTTTTGAATGATTAGATAGAGCTAGGAAATCATCAATCAATAATGATATGGTTGATGGAATTCATCACATATGTATAATTACTAATTATTCTACATTAAAATATATATATGCAGAATGAAGATGGAGGATCAGGGGCGAATCCAGGATTTTTGATAGCCCTGGGCTATAAATATTTTTTTGGTTCTTAACGTAGGATTTAAGAGATTTTTGGGGTGGGCTAAAATGTATTTTTTAAAAATTTGGGCTTAAAAAAAAATTTTTTTTTGGGCTTTGCCCTGGGCTGTAGCCCAGGGCAAAGCCCACTTGGGTCCGCCCCTGGTGGGGATTACATATAGAGGGTCACAGTACCATGTTTGGTACTGCCCTTAATTATGCGATGGTACAAAATTTTCTTGGCATTCTCAAGCCGATCATAAATTAGATTGATCTTATTCAACTGATCATCTTTTTTATTGATTGGTGTTGGTAGATTCTCGAAGTGTATGATTGGTCAGGCTGCAATCCAATGCCACCAGAGTACTGGCTTCTTCCCTCCTTTTTCCCCATTCATCAAGGTTTATGTGTTGCACAACCTTATTATACATTTAAGTGTTATTTGACATATCTTCTTTTATATAAATATATAAAAATATTGTCTTTTCTTTTATCATCTCTCTAATAGCTTATAAAATGTTAATTATGAGTTATTTTTCAGCCAGTCTTTACATTTACTGCCGCTGGGTGTACGGGGCAATATCATACACTACAACAATTTCGATATTTAATAGAGGTTTTTAAACCCCTATTAAAGGGGGTGTTATTAAATAACACATAATTGATAGGAGTTTTTAAAAACCTCTATGAAATAAATGTATGAAAAATTAAAACATAACACATTTTTACATGACATTTAATAACACTCTATTTAATAGGGATTTTAAAACCTCTATTAAAGGCCAAAAATGTTCTAGTGATACTTGTACGGAAAGAGGTTCGTTGGTCCCATTACAGACCACATTTTATCTCTAAGAGAGGAGCTGCATGTTCAGTCGTACCATCATATAAATTGGAGCAAAACATGTTATATGTGTGCAAAGGTTAGTTTTCTGGACTACGTACCCATAAACTTGATATGTAGAACATATAAAGTAGTTTGAATACATTATTTGAGATTAGTGAAGTTTCCTGCAGAGTTTGGCCATGTGTTTCATGTGGTGGTTGCAATTCCTACGTTTCTAAAAAATAAATTGTAAATGTTGCAGGAGGATCTCTACTATCCCCATCCACTCATTCAAGACCGTACTTTTTAACGAAGCCCCTCCTAAAATGTTGGCTCTTTTCAAAGTCCAGAGAGAGAGCTCTAATAGTGATATTAGAGCACATTCACTAAGAAGATGAGGCCAGTAGGTAACATTACTGGCGAAATAGTGGTAAAGGTAAAATACATCGTGGCCAGAGCTTATAGTTTGATTAGTAATCTAATATATGCACAACTTTAACTTGTGAAATACAAGCAAGGGTGTCGGGCTCGGGGTGTTGAGTTGAGACGGTGCATATAGGTCATTGAGTCCTAATTAATTAATAAACATCCGCTGACCAGTCTAATAGATTCAGTGATAAAAAATAACGACAACAACAACAACAACAACAACAACATAGCCTTTGTCCCAAATTAACTAGGGTCGGCTACATAGATCAAACTTTTCCATTGTGCTCGATTAAGTGCAATTGATGGTGAGCTTTCCAAATCATTCAAATCCCTCCTAATTAATGCGTCACATGTTAACTTTGGTATGCCCCTACCTCGTCGAATTTCTACAGTTCCTATTGAGTCAAGTTTTCTAGTTGGGGCATTTGTAGGCCGTCTTTGCAGGTGACCAAACCACCGCAACCTCCCTTCCCTAATCTTTGTATCAATTGGTGTTACCCAAGGATATTTCGCGAAGGAGTATGCAGGAGCAGTATGGTACGCGCCTACAATTTAGTACAACTTTTCATCATTAAACGGTAGGCAGATTGAGAGATTGATTCAGGTTCTCGAGGATATGTTGCGTGCAAGTGTTTTGGAGTTTGGAGAATCATGGGAGGAGTACCTATCACTGTGTAAGTTTGCATATAATAACAGTTATCAGGCCACTATTAAGATGGCGCCTTTTGAGGCTTTATATGGTAGACTTTGTCGCTCGCCATCGTGTTGGGCTAAGCTAGAGTACCGGGAGATCGTGGGGCCTGAAATTGTTGTTGACCATAGGGAGAATGTACGACTGATTCGTCAGAAACTCAAGGGAGCCCAAGAGAAACAACGGAAATATGCAGACATGTATCTTGGTGATCTCACATACACCGACGGATCCTTTATATATTTAAAGGTTTCCCCTCGGAATGGTCTTCAGAGGTTCGGAGTGAAAGGTAAACTTGCACCGAGATTCATCGGACCTTTCAGGATTAAGAAATAGGTCGTGAAGGTTGCATATGAGCATGAGTTACCTCCATTTGATGTCAGGAGTTCATCCAGTCTTTCATATCTCCATGCTTCGATTAGCTGAGTAGAGAGCATGTGATAGTCTGACTTTAGATTTGAGTCGAATAGATTTGAGTGAGGACATTTCATATGAAGAGCAGCCTGTGCAGATTTTGGATCGATTGGTACATAATTTGAGAGGCAAGTATATCCCAAAAGTACTCGTCAAGTGGTAGTTTCACGATGATACGGAACTCACTTGGGAACGAGAGGACTATATGCGAGATAGGTTTTCGTACCTATTCGAGTTAGGTATAACTCTTAGTTCGAATTTTAAATTTTGAGGACGAAATTTTCATTTGTTGGGAAGAATTGTAACGGCTCAAAATCTCTAACTGTGTTTAATTTCTTAAACAGGATCAACACCCCTACTGTAGGACCCACACCGTGATACGTCCATTTACCGAGGCAAAGGCCGAGGTATATTTTATATTTGTTGTGATGCATGCCTAGTGTATTGTATATGTGTAGACTATTAAGTCAATTTTATACGAGTGCATAGGTATCGAGACGAACGGGGACGTACCTCGAGTCACGTATCGACGTGGGATCGAGGTAGCGGCATATAGGGTAAGTTTAATTAATTTGAGGTAAATGTTAATTTATGTTGGTTTTATAAGTGGCTAATGTGGTCACATTTAATATAAGCATTAATGTGCCTAAAGTTGGTAAAATAAAACAATAAACATTAGATGTGCATCGAGACACGCATTAACTCATCAAGAGACAATGTGTCAACTTTTGAGTCACTCAATGGTGACTTGAGGGACAAGTGGGATAAGGTGGTCCACGAGTTGAGCCTCGAGATAGGTGTGCACACCATGATCAATGGCTAAGGTTTAAACATATCAACATGGTCAAATGCAACATACAAGTCAATGTTTTTGGTTTCTTATCTTCATCAAATCGATTGTTCAAGGAGGGAGAGAAAGAAGAGAGTTTGTTGGTGCGTGGATTTGGTGAGGAAGAGGAGAGAATCATTGAAGCTTTAGTGAGGAAGAAGGAGTTCGTCAAGTGAGGTAACTTATCCACGCCATAAACTTTGTGAATTCATGAACTTGATGTTGTTGTTGTTTTGTGTTTGGCTTGTTGTTAAGGACCTCTAGTAATGTGTATGAGGGTCTCTAAGGCGAAAACAAATCCTATGTGTGGTAAAAACCCAGAATTCGAAGTGCAGAATTATAGGTTCTGTTGCACATAGCGTGTTAGGTTAATAATGTAGCGCGCTAGATATATGAAGTAGAGTGCTAATGTTCAATTAGCTTCCTAATGTCGAAAACTAGTGCACTAATCTTAATTAGCGCGCTAGAGGTGTAAAATAACGCGCTAATTCTGCTCTGTTAGTACAAAAATCAGTAAAGTCCAAACATGGTTTAAACACTATAAATGGGTCCAAACTTACTCTAAAACTTATCAAACACCTCTAGGGAACTAATAGGAGATCTCAAGAGTTTGGGAATGCATTTCGAAGTGTCGAGAGATCGGATAGGCTAAGACAAGCGTGTAAATTGTAAGTAAAGATGTGAAAATTCTATATTTCATTTCATTTACTTTTATTGATTTATTGATCTATTTGTAGACATTGCTACTTGTAATCTCACATCATGTTGTTCTCGTGTTTAGTCATGATTGAATATTGTGACATGATGCCTTATGACATGTTTCATTGATTCCAATTTCTACTCTTGATGTTGTTCTCGATAGATAATTGATGAAAAACATGCTATTGGGATGATTTGGGTTTGATTAAACTTGTATTCTATTCCTTTGGGCTTTGTAGCTTATCTAGTTTTGGAATCCTAGAGATTTGGAATTATTTGTTTTTGATACTAAAGTAAGGATTATCTAGTTTCCATTGCACGAAAGATGCGCGGTTCATGGGGGCATGGGTCTACCGAGGTTTCGGCACTCACCGCTACACTTGTGCGACACACGAGTTATGAGACTCAGGATGGTCGACAAGAATGAGATTGATGTTCTATAAGCGTAAAGCGTAGCTCCGCTATTTGTGTGAGATATGTTGAGCGCAACTCCATATAGTAGTAGGAAAGGTTAGGTGATAGTTCTCACCTACGACCGGACGTAGATCATCTTGACTTAGCATGTATCAGTCTATACATTCTTAACTGTGGTATTTACTTGCATTACTTGTTTCAACAATTCTTTAGCTACTTAATGCTTTTAAATACATGTCTTATATTTTGGAAATGTGGAATAGAATTTTTCGGTTATTACTTTAATATTACTATACTCATCATCTAGTTTGTGACGGTGGATGTAGGTTCGTCGAGCAGGCCGGGGAAGGAGAATATCGGCAACTTTCTTTGAGCATTTTGGCGACTCTCCTATCTCATTTTGTATGACTCGACTTTTGTTGTATAATTACTGCTTATGTTTTTACTGTATATTTTGGATTGTACATTGGGTCGAGTGTATAGTTCCATATATATACATGCATGTAATGCTGTATTTTCCTGATTTTCCATATTTAAGATTTTGAATAGTAAAAGCTTCCGCATAATAATCTTTAAAGTATGTAATATCATTAAAATGATAAAAAATTTAATTAACTCTGAAATCTAAATATATCTAGACATGTGTAGTGAATGAATAGAGGGACAAAAGGCTGACTAATACGTAATTAAGTCTTGTATTGTTAGGATTAAGGCTTGATTACGAGATTAGACCGAGAGGTGCCCTGTTTTGAAGTTGAGGTCATCACAGTCCCGAACTAAAAAAGCCTTAGCCTACCTAAAGTTAGATTGATGAGCAACCCTTATCTATGATGGAAAGAGCTTATAAAGTTTGAGATAAATATGAAATCAACCCGGATAAAAAAGGGAATGTAAAGAAAAAGAATGAATAAATCCACTAAATAAAGTTCAAAGAAAAAGAAAAATATGGACTGGTGTGATGAAAAAGAAGAGTTATTAGTGAACTCCTAAGTGAATGTTAGTGATTGATTTTTAAGAGTTTATTCTTGTTGAGTGCTCTATGTATACGTAAGGAAAAGGTTTGTGAATTTTATCTAACTTTGTTTGAGCTTAAAAATCCACTTTTTGATACACTGAGCCATACATTACAACCTATCAAAGACCTAAGGATTCTTGTCCTTATAAGTTTGATGATAGTGGAGAGTGGAGCGAAAAATAAGCTTATGAAATCTCATGGAAGTTGATGCTTTAAATGAAGAATTATTGAGGTTTCAAATTCTTTTGGTGAACTCTCTTGAGTACCGGCTGCTAGAGTTTCTGAATTGCACTTGGGTTGTTGAAAGTGAGATCTTGAAGGTTAGGTTGAAAGGTTGGGTTCATGGGAAATCGAAGATCTTCGGGTTGAGTCAATATATGGTTTGAAACTGAGATTAGAATACGCCACTAAGGTAAGTTGAGAAGTGAGAATTATAAAATGTGAAAATAAGTTTGTGTTTGCATACTTAATGTTTTCCAACTATGGATGATGTTTTTGATGTTTATTTTGTTGGTATGAAGTAAATTGCATCTCTTGTTGTGTAATTTTTTCCTAGAGGCTAGAAAAATCTTAAGTTTGGGGGTGTGATGCGAAGCATGATTTTGAGTGTGTTAAGTATGATTTAGTTAATTATTTAATAAAGTAATTGATGATTTGAGGCTTATTTAGTGTATTTTTGGGTGTATTATGTTCATAGGATAACGAAACTAGATGGCAAGCGGGTAATGTGAAGAAATGAAGAAGAAAAGTGAAGCTGCTAGACCAGGCGCCACATGGGCGCCATGGCGCCGCCACGGTGCCAAGTCTAGGGAGTGTATAACATCCTGGCGCTGCATGGGAGCCACAACGCCACTATACCGCCACGTCAAGTTTCGTTACATATCATGGGTGTTGAGCGAGCGCCATAGCGTCGCCACAGCGTCATAGCCAGTAAATCCGATTTTTGCCTAGTTTTAAGGTTTTAAACGTATTTTTGTTGGACCAAAATACCCCTATCTATATATATAGTTAAGAGAGATAAAGATCATAATCTTTTGCTTTCGGAGAATCAAGAAGAACGTGTTAAGATTGAAGAAGAGTGATAAAAAATCTTGGATTATATATTCATTGTATTGAATTGAACCCACTTATAAGGTAATCTATTTTGTTCTAGGGATCTTTAGATCCGAAATTAGATTCTTTTGATTTCGATGTGATTATATTTGTTCTTTCAATTCAATATTTTGATTTGTGTGTTCTTATGTGCTATGCTATACTTACCTTGATTAAGTCGGTGAAGATTCAAGGGTTTGAGAGTTACCATGTCCATTGGGAATTTTGAACCCAGATTAGGGGAAACACAACCTTAGAACATATGACACATCAACAGATGGTCATTGACTAGGGAAGCAATTGAATTTGGTTTTTAATGCGGTATCTTACTTATGCTATTCACGCCGACCGGCAGAGTCGAGTGAGATGTTAGAATCTCCATCACCGAGACTTCAGAATGGAGTGAATTGTAGGAAATTCGCCTATCATTGCATGAATTGGGAGACTTTATAATTACATTGGATGCGAATGATACAATTTGGGTGAATTAGATTCCTAGGATATTCTCTTCATTGCTTAATACCTATTTTAATTACTTGCAATTAGTTAGTTTAAAATAATTAATGATTTGTTTTTACAAAACCCAACATTTAAGTGTCTAACACTATTTCTTAATTAGACTAAGTATTAGCACATAACCATCCTTGTGGATAAGATATTCCCGACACCAACACGAGTTGGTGCCACTACTACTTTGACGTTTGTCGTACACTTACGGTTGTTGTCACAATCCAACCCACTAAACTCACTTAATTAGGTTCGTTGTGACCCACCTAAATTTCACGAGTCTACTAATCTTCATACATAGTGATATGGAATAGAATATCTCATATATAGAGATGCCTAAAACTCGTGATTAACATATAAGTAACTGAATTTATCAAAGACTTATCTAGTCCATGGGAAGCACATATCAAGAGTGACTTAAATCGCGTGACGCATGTCAATCATAATAAGATTGAGACTCCTAGTTGGATATGGACTCAAATCCCGCGATACATGTCAATCTTAATGGAAACTCCTAGTTGGAGATGAACTCAAATCGAGGGTGGTTACACATCCTAACAGATTATTTGATGTCAATTATATATAGAAGGGTTGGTTAAGATATGAGGTATGTACAATTTCCATCTCGCCAAGAAAACCTTCTTGACCTCTCATCTGACTTGAGCGTTAGAATGCTTCCCCTGGAAATCAACCTCCGGGGACTTTGTTTTGCAGGTTTTTCTGCGAAAGAGGTCAGGGTTTGGACGACATGTGTCTGTCGTGGTCTCAAGATTCGAGGTATTCCTCTACTGTTTACACAACAGATTGGCATTAGAAGAAGGGCCTCATGGCAGTCACAACTCGAAACGCGGGGACACGAAACCTATCTGATGGTCCTTCAAGGAAATATCGCTCTCGTCTTCCACCACGGGATGGAGGCCACGAAGAGGGTATGTCAAGTCATGCAGCGTCCAGACATGTTGATGAAACACACAGTGCTTCAAACGTGAGGATGCTGATTTAAGGAATGAAATAGAAAGACGAATGATTGAACGAGGAAAGCAATAAGTTGGAGACCAAAAGGCAGAAAAAGAAGTGGTCAGGCTAAAGCAACAAGTAAACATATTACAAGGACAAGTTGACATCTTTAGTTAACATATAGCAATCAAAGCCGAAGGGAGGCCACTGTAGATTTGGAGTCGGGTCATCATAATCCAGACCAGGAACACAAAATCGAAATGGATGTTGAACGAAGAATTTAAGTGCGACTTGGAAAATCAATTCCGTACAAAGATAATACTGGACAAATAATATACATGGCTGGGATGCCACCTTTTGTTTGGGAGATCTTGGATGAACCCTTACCAAAAGTGTTTAAGATGTCAATCATAGACAAATATGATGGAACTAGATATCCTTCTGAACATGTCCTAAATTTTGATGTTGTTCTTCTTTTACATGTAGTGTCAAATGTTGTGAAGTGTACGTTCCCTCAAACTCTTAAAGGACTTGCCCAAAATTGGTATCACCAACTCTCCCTTGGTTCAATAAGATCTTTCAGCCAGTTGAGCAAAAATGTCATACATGTAACTTTGATACCTAAAGTGGAAAACCCATATACCATCGTAGATAAAAAAATGTACCTCAATGTATCAAAATATCAATGGTATATAGTCCTAGTGTATCACTCAGAATCCCAAAGCCCAAAATAAAACAAAATATATAAAATACAAACGTATAAGCCTGGCTAAACGTCTCTAAATCACAAGTATTTCGGTAGCTTGCCTTTGCTACGGCTCGCACTAGGATCTGCACTCGAGCCATCACAGGAAGATAGTTGACTAGTCTAGAGTGAGTATTCCCAAGGAAATTAAGCGAGCAATATGGAACATAAATACTGAAATATAAAACAAAACTATTAAATAAACATGTGGAAATAAAAACAAGCAACTGTGCTCATCGCATGCATATGTAATAGTGAAAGCTCAAAGTGTGTGTTCCTAGCCACTAGGGTCATACTAGCGCCATACTTCGGACTCCCAACAGACTACTGCCAGGGAGTAGCACTCAAGCAAAGCTAGTATTTGGATCTGCTGCTAGGTGGTCTGTGTGGAACCTACAACGCACCCACACGTGCCCGTCACAACTCTCGGGTAGCCCTATTCACCGAGATATCACACGTGCTATGGCCTAGTGGATGTACACATAGAAATGGAATGGAGGGAGAGCCTTAACGTCCGTCCATTTAACCACACCAGGAATGGAGTATTGAAAGACATAAAATGAATTCAAAAGAAAAAGGAAATATTGCTCAAGTAATTTCAGTTGGGATAATACACACCTCAAACCACACTCCATGTTCCGTCACTAACCCCCAATCCGCCTCCGCCTAATCCCGGATATCCCAAGTTATCGCCCGTATTGGCCATTTCCATGTATAGTTGACATTTTAGTAATTCAAATGTGTTTTAAGTTATTTCACCCAAATTATGTCAAAACAGTAGAATCTAGCGCGCTAGGCCAATGAATTAGCGCGCTAGATTCCCAGACAGTTATACGTTCTTTGCCCAGCAGAACATCAGCGCGCTAATTTCTGGCCTAGCGCTAATTGTAATCTAACGCGCAAGAGACTGTCATTAGCGCGCTAATCGCGTTTTAGATAGCAAACAGCTGAAAATTTATCGGTTTTCGACAACCCGACCAACACCAATAACAACCCCAACACCAACAACACAACTTTATAGCACTATAAACTCATTATAACAACAACTCAACAACCTCCAAATCTTTACTAACACCTTTAATATTAAGATCAAAAGATAGAGAAACTAGAGGTTTATGTGATTCTCACCTTACTTTGTTGATTTACCCACTCCAAGCTCCACAAATCACCAAATTTGATCACTCCAAAACCCTGTTTTTGCTCTTCAAATCTCGGATGGAAGGATAAGAGAGAGAAAAGGCGGTGGAAAATGAGTCAAATGATTGCTTTTATAATTGATTTGCATCTCTCCCCATTTACACATCTCAAGGCAATCCAAAGCTCCTCATTTACTCCTTTTCCAACCTCTCATTACTCAAATTGTGACTCTGCTAGTACACTCACCCCTGTATTTAACTCAAAAAGTGATGTTTCGGGTTTTCCAACGCCCCATTTCGCGTCCCGAACCGTGACATACGCTAACTACCATGTTCCTAACCACCAAATATACATTTCATATTATTTATTTAACTAGTTTTCTTCATTTTGTGTGTATTATTCCCCCGGCCTAGTGTTAAGTCTGTTAAACTACACGGTACCTGCGTCGACACGCATATTGAGGCGATTACTTAACACATGATCCCGCACGTTAAATGAAATATAATTACACGCATTGCGATGTCATTTACGCTATTTTAATGGGCAGTGCTAGATGGACTCAAAAAGTCCGGACTCAAACAACCAAAAAGACATAAAAACCCTTAATTCAAATTTATTATTGGTGTTTGGGGTAGAGGGTAATTATGTCTTTTACTTAAATAAATATCTTAAATTATTAATAAAAAAAATTTGAGTCCGGACTCAAAGAGTTCGAATAGATTTTTTGTTCAACATAAATATCGCAAATTAATAAGTCAGCACATAAAAGTACTCATTTATCTAGCTCCAGGCACCCACAATTCTAGGGTTAGTGAGATTGTACCGTACGTAGAAACAAGAAAATCATTAATGTAGTCTTTTGATTGAGATTGTCATGTCTATGGAGAAGTAAGTACAAAAATATTCAGGATCATTAAATGAAATAGTGACCAACTTTGACAAAAGAAGAAATGAAATTTCGGGGTTGTTAGTTTATGAAATGGAAAGGACAAAGATATGGTCAAATCTTAATTAATTCTGACACTTGTATTCGCTAAAATTAAGTCCCCACGAGTCGATCAACCGCATCTCGACGTAACTACACGGTGGTTGGCTATATATCACCATTAATTTTGTTGCACAGGTGTAATCCTTCAATTAATTTTCAAACCAAATAAGCCAAGTACTAATCAACAGCCAACAAGAAACCAATAAATATACGGCCTAAGGGAAGTAGGGATTCAATTATTTTCAAGGTCCGTCTAAATTTTAAGTCTGGTGGACGTTGGCCAATTTAGAACTCAATAATTCTCAAATTTGGCTCTTTGACAATGCCAGTGTCTCTCTCTTTCTCCAATCTTCTTCGTCTTCGTCTGCATCAGCGGCTTCGTCTGTTGAACTACTCTGAAGCTCTTAGTGTCAATTTTTTTGTTGGTCCTAGGTTGTTTAGGAGATTGTTATATGATTGTTTCACTAATTGATGTGTTTTATTCATAGTTTTTGTTTTATTGGACTGTAGCCTATTGAGGCAAAATTTAATAATGCAATTGCAATGCTTAATATTTGGTTGATTTTGGTATGAAGTAAATACCTTGCTGATGGTTTTTAACTCTACATTTTTTGCTCATTTATCAATTCTCGGCCTATAGGCTTGTAACTTAAATCATTAGGTATGATTTCATTTTTTTATCATGAATTTGATCTATTTTGCAATATATGCAGAGCGTGGCCCTATCAGTAGGTGACTGGTTCTTCGATCGAGTAGGAGTTAGTGTCATTGATTGCCCATATCCCTGTGACAATACCTGCCATAATCTGGTTTTCAAGTGAGAGATGAGGAATTTAAAGCATATCATGTAACTTTTATAGTTGTTTACATGACTTTTAGATTGATAATTCTTTTTGTGCATATTTAGAGGATTGTAAGTTTTTTTTGTGGTTGTTGAACAATAGGATTAGTGGTTTTTGTGAATACTTAGAAATTTGGAGCATTTATTATACTTGACAATTTTTCGTGGATATATAAATCTTTTTCAAATTTTGAATTTTACATTTTTTCTCTCATTTGAATATTTGTTGATATATATTATTGATGTATGAATGTCAAATTTTGCTTTTTTGGGGGATGTTAACACCCCCAAGGAGTTGTTGGAGGGGGTGCAGGCGATGGAGTAGGTCCTATGGTTTTATTTTCAAGTTATAGGTTGGAGAACCAATTGGATTGAGTTTATGTTTAAAACCTAAACAAAAATGAAAATTAGAGACGGAAATAGCAACGGAATCCAGAGATTCCGTTGCTATTTTCGTCTCTAATTTTTTAGGAATAGATACATGAATCAGAAACGGATCAAATTCCGTCTCTGATCCGTCTCTGATTAGCAACGAATTAGAGACGGAAATAATCAGAAACGAAATTTATTATGTCTCTAATCAGAAACGGAATTTATTCCGTCTCTGATCCGTCTCTAATCAGAAACGGAATCACATTTCGTTTCTGATTGAATCAGCGTCGACGATTTTAGAGACAGAATAAATTCCGTCTCTGTTCCATTGCAGATTTCGATTAGAGACGGAATTTATGCAAATCAGAGACGGAAATTTTCGTTTCTGATTTGATGTTTTTTTGTAGTGGGTGGGTGAGCCATGCATCTTCGTGCAAACCATTCAAACGTCACACACATATCTCGAGGTGTGCACAGCTCATGCAACCTCGTGCAATCCATGCAAACCATGCGAATGTGAAACACATATTTCGATGTAGACAACTCATGCAACCTGCAGCACTCCATGCAAATCATCCAAACGTCATGCATGTAACTCGAGGTGGATAATTAACACAAATGACAAACAAGTATCTCGAGGTGGACAATCCATGCAAATGTCATGCACGTATCTCGAGGTGATAACCCATGCATATCCACTACAAACCATGCACTTCATGCAAACTCCACGCACGTATCACGAGGCGGATATCCCACGTGTATGTCCACGTGTAGCGGGAAACAAGAATAGCGCCTTTTGAAAAGACGCTATTCTTGTATGTCTTTTCCATATGGACATCCCACGTGGACACCCAATGCTATTTACACGAATAGCGTATTCGGAGAATGCGCTATTCGTAATACGTTATTCGTGTAAATCGCCTCCAACCAATCCACGTGGATATCTACGTGGATAGATTATATCCAAATAACACGAATATTGCCTTTTCAAAAGGCGCTACTCGTATTATTTGTCCAACGTGGACCATACACATGAATAGCACCTTTTGAAAAGGCGTCATTCATGCGTCCACGTAGGCTGGAAGTTTTTCTTCCCTAATAGCACCTTTTCAAAATGTGATATAGCCTATTTCTAGAATAATAAAAAAAACGCACATTTATTTTGATCATTTAAACTATTTTTTCCTGTACTTTTGTAATTTTTTCGCCAATATTGTGTGGTACAAAAATATTTTCCTTTTCATTTTTTGATGCCATCACTAGAACATTTTTTACCTTTAATAGAGGTTTTAAAAACCCTATTAAATAGAGTGTTGTTAAATGTCATATGAAATGTGTTATGTTTTAATTTTTAATACATGTATTACATAGAGGTTTTTTAAAACTCCTTTCAAATAGGTGTTATTTAATAACACCCCCTTTTACAAGAGGTTTAAAAACCTCTATTAAATATCAAAATTGTTATAGTGCATAATACCACAACTATCAGGTTTCAGTGTTTCACACCATTTTATATGCACTCCACTTGTTAAAATTTGAAGACATCATCATATAGACTAGAGTGTTAGACTATAGAGTGTTAGACTATATATATATAGACTATATATATATATATATGGAGAACTACGCATCACAAAAATCTATCAGTATTTTGATTTGATCAATTTCTATTAATTAGTTATTCTCAAAAAAAAAAAAAAAACAAATACAATCACTTATAAAAAATTATTTAATATATTTTAAATATTTATAAAAATTTAAAAAATCTCTTCCTTAGTTAAAACTCATGAGCCAATAATGTCGGTGAGTTTGTACGTACGTAGAAACAAGAAAATCATTAATGTAATCTTTTGATTGAGATTGTGACGTTTATGGAGAAGTAAGTATAAAAATATGTAGGATCATTAAATGAAATAGCGACCAACATTGACAAAAGAAGAAATGAAATTTCGCGGTCGTTAGTTTATGAAATGGAAAGGAGAAAGATAGTGTCACAAATCTTAATTAATTCTGACACTTGTATTCGCTAAAATTAAGTCCCCACGAGTCGATCAACCGCATCTCGACGTAACTACACGGTGGTTGGCTATATATCGCCATTAATTTTGTTGCACAGGTGTAATCCTTCAATTAATTTTCAAACCAAATAAGCCAAGTACTAATAAATAGCCAACAAGAAACCAATAAATGCACGGCGTAAGTAACATAGGGATTCAATTATTTTCAAGGTCGGTCCAAATTTTAAGTCAGGTGTACGTATGCCGATTTAAATCTCAATAATTGTTCTCAAATGGGTAGTGCTATTTGGACTTAAAATCCGGACTAAAAAAACATCCTCAAGTAATTAATGAAGTACACGCGATCATTTATAAAAAAATTTTGTTACCCCTTAAATATTTGTAAAAATTTGAAAAATCTCTCTATGAGTTCGGATTCATGAGTCCAAGTAGATTTATTGTTCTCAAATTTAGCTTTAGCAAGCACAAATCAATTTATTAGTTAGATTGTAAGTTAGCTAAATAAATAAGCTATGTTTGGTAAGTAATTTATTTTGCAAATAAGTTAGATAAAATTTTCATATTCTAAAAGAGACAACTTTTCACTTTTTAAAGAGACAAAAGGGGCCAACGAAATATAACTGATTTTATATATATGTCAATAAATCTCTTAAATGCCAACTTTTCACTTTTTAAAGAGACAAAAGGGGCCAACTTTGAGATGGTGAATATATGCATCTCACACTTGACAAAAATAGAAAATATAGGCATCACACGCCAAATGTTTACCATGATTATTCTAATTTAGTTAAATGTTTATACATCTAACATTAAACATAATAATGGAAAAGCATGTAGTAGAATGTATTAATAAATTAGTAAAAATGATAATTGAGTTAATATTTGATAATATATGTTAAAATATTATACTCTTACTATTTATATGTCATTTCCTGTCATTTTGTATTTTTCAGCTACTTCATCAGCTATTTTTCGAACTACTTTAAATAATCAGTTAGATTATCGGCTTTCAGTTATCAGTTATTAGATTATTAGCTTTCATCTAGATTTTCAGCTAGTGTTACCAAACAAAGCCTTAGATTAATCAAGGTGGTTGCCGCTGGACACCGCCACTAAACCAAAAACAATTACCAACAAGTAATGTGACTATTTTTTATTTTTCTATTTTGATAAGAAAAAAACTAACTTATCACGGTTCAATTACACTTATTAGTGACTTCGATGAAAAAAAAAAAAAAAACCCCGCACTTATTGAGACTTGAAATATTTCACAATATCTGTCATTTGATAATTTCAATACATATTAATTACTTAATTGACTTTTATACCCTTAATAGAAAAAAAATCTATTAATGACGGGTTAATAATCAGTGGATGTAAAAGTTGTGGGATTAGAAGAGGTAAAGGGTGATTTAGTCATTTAACTAACACTTTTTATTTATTTAAAATAATTGAATAACTTTTTTAAAAATTGTGAACAATTTTAAAATGACATCGGATAGACATTTATTTGTATTTAATGGTGTATGGTACGTTGGTATGTATATATATAGTAATCCACATGGTTCATGCACATCACAAATAGCAAGAGAGCCTAAATTTCCAAACTACACAACTTTACGTGATAATCTTTTACATATATTATTTTTTAGTTCAATAGAAACGCTTGAGGCACCGCCCTCGCTCATTCTACCACAGGTTTACAATAAAGTATGTGGAAGCTAAAGGTTGCAGATGGTGGAGGGCCTTTCAGCTCATATTTGTTCACTACAAATAACTTCATCGGGAGGCAAAGGTGGGAGTTCGACCCCAACGCCGGAACCCCTGAAGAGCATGCCCAGGTTGAAAAACTTCGCCAACTCTATCGAGATAATCGATTCAATGTCAAGCCCTGCAGTGATTATCTTCTTCAATTACAGGTTTGTGATCATACATATCATGATTTTTTTTTTTTTTTTTTTGTTAAGAAAGAAATTACAGCTAGTCCGACCGAAATGACCTCATACTAATTTACTGAGCTAGCTACCCGCTCGCTTGGTGAGCGTATAATTAATTGCTCATTTCGTTTCTTTATAGGTAACTTTTTAGCCATTTTGAAATATTTCACAATATATGTTATTTAGTAGTTTCAATACACATTAATTACTTAATTGACTTTTATACTCTTCATAAAAAACAAAATCTATTAATTATACATTAATAACTAGTGTATGTAGAAGTTGTGGAGTTGAGAGAAATAAATTAAAGGGTGATTTAGTCATTTACTGTCACTTTCTCATCTTTCAAAGTAATTAAATGGCTTTCTCAAAAGTTGTGAACAACCTTAAAATGATACTTAAATAAAAACGGATGAAATAAATTATTTAAAATTTTAAATCATACTCACAAATATTTTTGCCTATAAATATTGATAATTAACAACCAGTACACAGAATTATGTAGTAGCTAGAATAGTTTGACATGTCCAAACTCAATTTTGTAGTGGTTTTTTGAACTTAATTTTAAGGAAAGACATATTTTCTCCCCTTAATTTCTTTTTAAAATATTGTATATATTTATCTATAATAAAATTAATAAAGTCTCGTTCCTATCAAATATTTTTGTTAGTAATTACCATATAATGTAGGAGTAAATAATGAAACAAATTCTTGATTAATATTTAATTATTTTATTAATTGAGATTGTAATTATGACTAATTGTGTGAGTTAAATATTGGTAATGATGCATTAATCAATAAATTAATTAATGGCAGATGTTAAAGGAGAACAAAGATAAGTATGACTTAAGCATACCTGCAGTGAAGATTGAAGAAAATGAGGAAGTAAGCCATGAGAAGGTGACCATTGCACTGAAGAGGGGAGTCAGATTGTTCTCCACACTACAAACCAGAGATGGTCATTGGGCTGCTGACATTACTGGACCACTGTTTTTCAACCCTCCCTTTGTAATTCAATTAATTACTGCTTTCTATTCATTAATTATTACTGTATTCATCTCATGCACCAGAGATGTTGTTACAACTCTACAAGCCATTTGTTTCATGTCAAATTTTTTTAGGCTATATTAGTTGAAATTTGGCATGCGCATAAAAATTTAAAAAAAAATCAAGAAATTAAAATATAAATTGGGGCAATGTAATTTAGTTTTCAGAAAAAAAAAAAACAAATGGTAATTAAATAGATCTGATTTCTATGTATGTATAAATGTCATATGCAGGTGTTTGTATTGTACATCACTGGAATGCTTGACACCATATTCACACCAGAACATAAAAAGGAGATCCTTCGCTACGCCTACAATCATCAAGTACACATTTACTTACCCTGATTACTTGGCTAACTTTTTTGTTTATGAAATGTGGAGTATTCTTTATCAAAAGCTTATGAAACATATGCATCGATGATTAATAAAAATAATCAATATTTTATAAGCAACGTGTGTCCTCAATTAGGAGTGAAATTAAAATATATCACTGAAGTACATATATAAATTGGTGTAAATACAGAATGAAGATGGAGGGTGGGGATTTCATCTTGAGGGACACAGTACCATGTTTGGTACTGCCCTTAATTACATTTCATTGCGGTTGCTAGGAGAAGGCCCTGATGGGGGCGAAGGCAATGCATGCATTAGGGCAAGGAATTGGATCAAAGATCACGGTGGAGTAACCTACATATCCTCTTGGGGCAAGACTTGGTTGTCGGTATGTGTATTCTTAGCGTAAAAGCAATACTAACATTTTTAATAGCTTCATTGATTGGACATGTATTTAATTACTTTTATTCGAACATTCTTTTCTTTTCTTTTCTTTTTTAACTAATGAATTGATTGGCGTTGGTAGATTCTTGGATTGTATGATTGGTCCGGTTGCAACCCTATGCCACCAGAGTTTTGGCTTCTCCCCTCCTTTCTCCCCATGCATCCAGGTATATATATTCCTAACAATAAGTCTTCTAAGACTCATGAGTCCGGACTCATATGAAAATTTCTCTAAATATCTAAAAGGTATTAAAAGAATTTTACAAATGATTATGATTGTTTCATTAACTGCTCGATGACGTATTTAAAATTAAAAAAAGTTTTGAGTTCGAGTACGAATAATACTGTCATATTCCTAAATAGTTTATACAAACATAAGAAAATCTGAAGCTATGTAAGACATCACATAAAGAACTTGCGACAAAATTGGTAGGTCGAAAATTAAATACCTTAAAGAGCGTGAAAGCTATCTCGAGACACAAATTATAAAAATATTATGTGGGAGCTAATAAATGTCACTTTCGCTATAAGAAGAAGAATTCCAGCAGGTTTATCCGCTGGTGCAATCACAGGCATATTGGTTGGAGCATTTGTTGATGCTGCATTACTTTATGGATTCCCAACAATGAAGAAGTATTAAAGAAAACTTTAGTAATTTGTTACCAATTGCCATAATAATCTTCTTTAATAATTTCAAGAGATGTCTGAGACTATCAGAACCATACTAGACAATTAATAATATAATTCTTTAAAAAAATATACTATTTTTGTTTCCTCCGCATGGACAATCCCACACAATTCATGATATTAAACATTTTGCTAGGAAACTAATTCCTCACATCTGATAAGCGAATTACACAAACATTGCTAGGAAGTAGTTGGTCATATTAAAATTTATCTCCTAATCATCAATCATTATTTTCTTTTGATTTGATTTATGTTATAATGTTCTAATTATTAGTTGCATAATACCTCTAGCCTATTCCATTAGTAACCTATTCGCAAAACACATTAATGTACAATAAATCATATGTAATTGAGTTCTATGGTAGAAGCACCTTATATATATATATATATATATATATATATATATATATATATATATATATATATATATATATATATATATATATAGAGTGATTGATGTAGTGCATTTAATGCAAAACACATTAATGCACAATAAATCATATGTAATTGAGTTCTATGGTAGGCACCTTTTACATATATATATACTAATCGATTTCCTGCGCTCTACGCATAAGTTATTAAAATCTTAAAAGAAAGTTAATAAATTAATTTACATGAATATATTGTAATATTTTTTACAATGAAAATTACAATTCACAATAATCAACCCATATTTCTTCGAAAAAATATTTAATTATATATCATGCATATAGCGAACATCTTGAATAATTCTCACAACAATGAACATAGAGATGTGAAGTTGTTAATCGCACTACAAGATCTCTGCTATGTTTTGGAGTGTCATATGGCTCAACAATCGCCACAACATTGCATTTATGTGTGAAAAACTCTAAAAGAAGTAATTGGATCAATGTTGCTAGACCTGATGTTGTGGTAATCAAAGGGTTGGTGTAAGATTCGAAACCGAGACTTAATGCATTGAAAAAACTCTTCATTAATTAGACCATCGTTTAGTTGTTCAAGATTGAATTTTTCATTGTTCAAAAACATGGGGGATGAATTTATCTTACAACTATAAATAACTCAAATAAATAAATATCTTAAAACAGAAAAAATTGAAAAAAAAACCCGAAAAATGAAATGATAGAAGGAGATAGCATGTGAAACTTTCTTCCTCCAACTTTTATATATATACATGGTGTTTCTACAATAGAGTTTAAATATATACCCATGTGATGGGTACTGCATTTCTCATAATTGAATTACTATGAGATTTCAATCTAATGGTAATTAATGTAATGCATTAATGCAAAACACATTAAATATGCAATAAATATTATGTAATTTGATTCTACTCATTATATATGAAACTACATAATAATCAGCTGATTATGTGTCTCATTCGTGCGCAGTACTTGAGCAACTTTATTTTGCTTTGTTAGGTTCTTTTATTAATTAACCAGTAAGCTTGTGTGTTTTTTCTAGGCAATATATGCTCTATAATTTTCCTACTTATAAATTGATTGTTGTGTTTTTGTGAAACTTTTCAGCAAAAATGTGGGTCTACTGCCGCGCAGTGTACATGCCAATGTCATATTTATATGGAAAAAGATTTGTAGGTCCGATCACAAACCTAATTTCAGCTCTAAGGGAGGAGCTTCATCTCCAACCTTACCACAACATAAATTGGAGCAAAACACGACATATGTGTGCAAAGGTAGGTCTATCTTCCTCATCAAGAACCCTTGTCTTCTTAAAAAAACATCTTTGGTTTTTTTTTTTTTTGATGAATTGAAGACGATACTCCTTTTATATTATATATATAATGTACAAAAGCAGTAAGTTAAAAAAATGGGAATGTCGTAGTTGACACCTAAGGCAACCAAAAAGCTATACAAAAAAACCCCTGCTTCGCTGCTTGGCCTCTTAGATTTACTAAAAACATGATTCTTATTTTTCATCCCACAAAGAACTGTTGGGGTTAATCAACAAGAAAGTAACCCCTTTAACTCGAGAGACAGATGAATAAAATCCACCAAGCCACGAACAATGCACCAAATCAATCACACCACAAAGAACACAAGATTTAACGTGGAAAACCCTCCAAATCAGAGGGAAAAAACCACGGGCCAAACTCCGAACGAATCCACTATATGAATAAAGAGTACAAGATATCTCAATCGCTTGAGATTCACTAACAATGGAGTAATACAAAATATCTCTTCCAAAAACTTAGATGATCACACTAAGAACGAAGAAAAACTACCCCAATCGTATCAAACCTCTTTGCACCTCTTTTCTTGAACACCAAGAAATCACCAAAGACTTCACCGCGAGTCTTTAGATTCAAGATCTTGATGTACCCGTTCTTGATCACCAAGAAACCACCAAAGACTTCACCGCGAGTCTTTAGATTCAAGATCTTGATGTACCCTTTCTTGATCACCAAGAAACCACCAAAGACTTCACCGCAAGTCTTCAGATTCAAGATCTTGATGTACCTTCAATGTAGAGAGAAGAAAACTAGAGAGATTGCACACTTCAACTCGAGTGCGCACACCGATCGGTCACCAAGTCTAACTCTCAAAGTCGACTTTCCAATGCTTGTTTATCTCTCTACCAAAATCCTATTCCAACTCCAATTCTCTTTCCTATTTTCTCTCTCCAAGATTCCTATTCCAACTCCAATTCGTTGCATGTGTTGGACTTTCTATTTTTTTGTGTGTGTGGGCCCACACAAAAACCAACAATCTCCCCCTCCAACACATGGGGAGATCTCAATCATATTTGATGCTCAATAACAACTCAGCCCCACCAACTTGGTGCAGGACTGATGCTTCTCACGAGTCACCACCTTCGTCAACATATCAGCTGGATTCTTATCGGTGTGAATCTTCTTTAGACTCATCTCCTCTTGCATCGCTTTCATCCATTGAGCTTTGTCTTTGTGAATCTGAACTCCCTGGAAGCTCTCTGGCTCCCCCTTTTCTGTAATTGTAACATAATTAGAACTGGGGTATCTAGTAGAAGGAATCAACCCTCTCTCGGACCTTCTAAGTGAAGGTTCAACTAAAAAAATTTGTTGGTGGAGGAGTTTGCTCCCCCTGCTCGGCATCATCAGCGGTTACGGCACATCAACCCTATGTTCTTCAAATGAGTCTCCCTCATGTGTGGCATCGATAATGGAAGAAGACTCCAATCCGAAACATCATCATCATCAACTATGATTTTCTTTGATGTCTTCAAATCTGCTATATAGTCTCATATTCATGAAAGGCCACATCCCTGGACACGACAATCTTTTTCTTCTCTGGATCCCATAACCTATAACCAAACTCTGCATCTACAAATCCCAAAAGGATACACGGAACAGTTCTATCATCAAGTTTATGTCTCTGCTCCTTAGGCACATGCATAAATGCCTTGCATCCAAACACCTTCAAGTGAGAGTAAGTAACATCTTTCCCAGGACCAAACTCTCTACGGAACATCAAACTCCAATGGTCTTGAAGGAGAGCGATTCATCAAGTAGCAAGCGATCTTGAGAGCCTCGCCCAAAACGACTTGGGCAACTTAGCCATTTTTAGCATACATCGACTTTATCAAGGATGGTTTTGTTTGTTCTTTCAAAGCAACACCATTATGTTGAGGAGTACCGGAACAGTCTTCTCATGTACGATTCCATGTTACGAGCAATAATTCTCGAACTCCTTTGAAGTGTATTCTCCCTCAGTTATCACTCGAAGGCACTTCAAAGATACGCCTTTTTCTCGTTCCACCATCATATGAAACTTCTTGAGGTACTCAAGAACGACATTTTGTTCTCAACACAAACACCCAAACCTTAGTGAAGCATCATCAATAAAAGTAACAAAGTATCGCCACCTCCCATAGTTTCCACATCGATGGGACCCAAACATCGAGTATACTAACTCAAGTAAATTTCTTTTTCTTTCGAGATGATGAAGAAAAAGAAACTCTATGTTTGCTTACCGAATAAGCAATCATCACAAGGGTTCAAATATTTACCTTTGGCAAAGGGAATGTGAGACTTCTTTGCCAACACGCCACCCTTTCTCACTCAGTGACCTAGCGCCTATGCCACGAGATCTGGTGAAGAATCATCTTCAATTGCGTTCAGGTCACCTCTGACGGTCTTCAATTGAGTCTTGTAAAGTGTATAGCTCAATTTTCCTCTAGCAACAACAATTGAGCCTTTGGTGAGTTTCCACTCCTTGCCCCCAAAGATGTTGTAGTAACCATCTAGGTCCAAAGCATGAGTAGAAAACAAATTCAGACGCAGATCCGGAACATGTCGCACATCTTTCAGAATTACCGTGCAACCCATATTTGTCTGCACAAAGACATCTCCTATGCCAACTATATATCTGCGCAAAGCTGTTGTTCCCATCTTTGCCTTGCCAAAATTCCCTGCTCGATAAACGAGAGAAGAAATCCTTCCTCGGAGTAGCATGGAAGGATTTGCGGAATCAACAACCCATTCACTATCTGTATTAGTGACATGACCTTGGTCCTCAACTAAAGAAAGCACAACCAAGTCTTCAATTGCATCGATATAGCAGTAGTAGTATTAGATCATTCGCTTTATTTTGATTTTTCTCATCATTACGTTCTCTTTTCCACACTCTACAATTTTTCTTTATGTGTCCTTCCTTGCCACAATGATAACAAGAGAATTTTCCTTTTCCTTGAGACTTGCCTTTAGATTTACTCCGCCACCTCGGACCTCTAAACCGACTTACGCCTCATGTTCTGCGGTAGTAACAAGAGCTTGTGAAGTTTCAATGCCTTTATCCTTTCTCCTAGTCTCCTCGTCAAAGAGACTATCCCGCACTATGGATGAAGATAAGACACCTTTGGAGAGAGAATTACTTAGAGACACCACCAAGGTTTCCCGAACTTTACGGCAACGAGCTCGAGAATAAAAGTGTTTGTAACTCATCCTCAAGCACAATCTTCATAGCACTTAATTGATTGATCAATGCTTGAAATCATTCAAGTGCTCTATCATCGACAGCCCATCTTTGTACTTCATATTAACAAGCCTTCTAATTAGAGAAGCCTTGTTACGAGCCCCCTTCCTCTCACACATATTCTGCAATTTTCTCCACAACTCTGTGCATCAACCTCTTTCTTGACATGGTGATAAATCTTTGAGATCGATCCACTTTCGAATAGTCCCAATGAGTTTTTCGGTGCAACTTCCTCCAATTAACATCAGATATTTTCTCTGGCTTGTTTTGTCCAAATTCAATTGGATCAAATAAATCCTTGCAATAAAGATGATCTTCCATCATCGGTTGCCAAATTGAATAATTTGTAGCCGTCAACTTGACCATATTGCTTGATTTATCATCATCATCCACCATCTTGATTCCCACAAAGATTCCCGGAACACGAACTAACCGCGGCTTTGATACCACTTGTTGGGGTTAATCAACAAGAAAGTAACCCCTTTAACTCGAGAGACAGATGAATAAAATCCACAAAGCCACGAACAATGCACCAAATCAATCACACCACAAAGAACACGAGATTTAACGTGGAAAACCCTCCAAATCAGAGGGAAAAAACCACGGGCCAAACTCCGAATAAATCCACTATATGAATAAAGAGTACAAGATATCTCAATCGCTTGAGATTCACTAACAATGGAGTAATACAAAATATCTCTTCCAAAAACTTAGATGATCACACTAAGAACGAAGAAAAACTACCCCAATTGTATCAAACCTCTTTGCACCTCTTTTCTTGAACACCAAGAAATCACCAAAGACTTCACCGCGAGTCTTTAGATTCAAGATCTTGATGTACCCGTTCTTGATCACCAAGAAACCACCAAAGACTTCACCGCGAGTCTTCAGATTCATGATGTACCTTCAATGTAGAGAGAAGAAAACTAGAGAGATTGCACACTTCAACTCGAGTGCGAACACCGATCGGTCACCAAGTCTAACTCTCAAAGTCGACTTTCCAATGCTTTTACATCTCTCTACCAAAATCCTATTCCAACTCCAATTCTCTTTCCTATTTTCTCTCTCCAAGATTCCTATTCCAACTCCAATTCGTTGCATGTGTTGGACTTTCTATTTTTTGTGTGTGTGTGGGCCCACACAAAAACCAACAAGAACCACAATAGAATACGCCCTTGGGGACTCATAAGCTATCAAATTCTACCGGCAGCAGTGTGGGGTTTTATCTCAAAAAGTTTTGGTACTAGTTGGAAGGAGTACTTAATCACTAGTATACTTCTTTTTGAAGTTTCATTTAATCGATATGAGACTAACTTTCAATCCACATATCTTCAACACCCAGTTGTCCCACCAAACGACCAATTGGAGGACCCATCCATAGTAAAGGAGCGATAGAGAAAGCAACATAAAACTCCCCATCCTTCCCATGCTCATAACAGTAATGACCACTCTCCAATTAAATTCGTCCAAGTCCAGGGAGTGAAATCCTTGTGGCCGAAGACCACTCCAACCACCATTCTTTTGGGAGTCTTTTTTATCAGAAAGAGACAGTGTGTGTATTCATATTTTCGCATCAAAATTTCCAAAAACAGAGGTGAGAAAATCATCCATCCTCTCCCCTTAAAAATCAAAATTGCAATGTCCCATGCCATTGTCAACCGCTTTCCAAAAAAAAAACGCAAACCACCTTCTTCTTCTGTTCTTCGTTTCTCTACTTCACTGGCGACCAGTTAGGCCTCCACTGCCAAGCCTTGAAATCCTTCGAACCCATTGACCGAGAGAGTCCACTAAGAAATGGTTTCATTGTTGATGCAAGTATTCGAAAGCCCACATGCTAAGTTCTTACCACCTCGCCACCCTGCTGGGTGGTAAGCACACCTTTTTTAGATATTAGAAAATGTGAAGCATCATCATCCAAGCACTCTTTATAGCTATCGGATGTGGTCTACCCAATTCATCAGCTAGCTTTTGCCATCTCTTTTGCATAACACACACCATGACAATTGCAAACAAAGATTTGGGCACCTCGTTTTGTAACACATTTAACTTGCTCTTCCACACTAGCCAGCATAGAACCTTAGTTTTCATATTCGCATGTAACTGTAGAAAACATGATATTGTAAAATTCACCTGGCTGCGCCGCACATGCGTACGCAAGCTCGTAGAGCTCCTCCACTAGCATCAATATTGTCCCCAACTTGAACACCTTCAACTATTAAGTGTGAGGTTTTAACTTAAAAGGCATCGGTGCTAATTGGGAGGAGTTAATAACTTATATACCTCATTTAGAAGTTTCATTTAATCGATTTGGGACTAAATTTCGGTGCATACATCTTCAACATTCCCATACGAAAGCCACATGATCCAGGGGGCTTTTTTTTTCTCCCAAGTCACATCCGAACCATGGGTTCTGATACCATGTTAAAGTTCTTCAGGTTGTGCCTGCTTCAAGCCATACAAAGCCTTCCTCAACTTGTACACCTTTGTTTCATTGCCTTCTTTTTCAAAACCTTCGGGTTGTGCTACATATACTTCCTCATGTAACTCACCATTAAGGAATGCCGACTTGACATTGAACTGATAAACCAACCATTGCAATTGTGTCGCCAATGCTAGGACAAGATGCATCGTTTCAAATCGAGCCACTGGAGAGAAAGTTTCTTCAAAATCAATGTCATATTGTAGTGCATATCCCTTCGCTAACAAGCGAGCTTTGTGTTTCAATATAGTACCATCAGCTGCAAACTTTGTCTTGAAAATCCATTTCAAGCCAATTGCATTTTTACCTTCCAGCGAATCAACAATCTCCCATGTCTCATTCTTCTCAATAGCTTCCATTTCCTCTGCCATTGCTATTCTTCATTCTTCTTTTTCAATTGCCTCTTCGTAATTAATAGGATTTAAAACAGTGAAAGCAAATTGACAAGATGCATAAATGTCAGTCAATGATCTATACCTCGTTGGTGGTGTCTCATCTAATGACTCTTCAAGGGTGGTAGAAAAATTCCCACTAGGTGTTGATGTGCTTGATGGAGGAGTGGCAGAGCTTGTAAGTGTTGGTGGTGGCAAGGGAGCAAGAATGTTGTGTTGGGCATGATCTTCCCTCCACTTTCAGCATCAGTTTTCCTCAAACACTACATTCCTTCTAATTACAATCTGCCAACTAAGAGGGTTATATAATCTATATGCTTTGGATTGTGTACAATATCCAATAAAAATACATTTTTCAGATTTTTCATCAAGCTTTTGATGAACTTGAGAATTAACCAAAGCATAAGAAATACAACCAAAAACTCTTAAATGACTTACAGAGGGTCTCCTACCACACCAAGCTTCATATGGAGTTTGATTCATGGCATCCCTGGTTGGTGAGAGATTCAATAAATAGATAGAAGTCGCCACTGTTTCTGGCTAAAACTCATTTGAAAGGCCGCTTGCTTTCTACATGCTTCGTGCCATTTCAACAAAGTTCGATTCTTTTGCTCCTCAACACCATTTGCTTTGGAGTGTAAGGAGTTGTTAACTCCCTTTTGATGCCATTCTTTTCCCAAAACAGATTGAATTCATTTGACTGAAACTCTTCACCTCGATCTGTGCGAAGGACTAGTATGTGGCAGTGGCTCTACTTCTCCACCAAGGCTTTGAACTTTTGAAACCTTTCAAAAGTCTCAGATTTGCTTTCTAGAAAATACACACGGCCAATTTTTCAAATAGACCGCCACGGGGTCGATGCGAACCCACAACCTGGCCTAGCAGCGTCGATTGTGCCCCACATGCCATCTCATCCACCATACTATCATGACTAACCTCAAATTACAATAATTTACTGTTTAAATTGTTATTGAACTCAAATCATCTGCATATAAGATCAAGTTAATCTCAAATCAGCGGAAGTCTTTTATCATGACCTTTAAAATACAAAACCATTAAGTCATGCGTTTAGCTCTGATACCTAGTGTGAAAACCCCTACATCATCATAGATAAAAAATGGACCTCGATGTAACAAAATATCAACAGTATAGAGTCATAAATCCTAATGTATCACTTGCAATCTCAAATCCCAAAATAAAACAAAATATATATAATACAAACGTACAAGTTGGCTAAACGTCTCTGTATTCGATAGCTTGTCCTTGCCCCGACTCGTACTAGTATCTGCACTCAAGCCATCACAAAAAGACAGATGACAAGTCCAAAGTGAGTATTCCCAAGGAAATTAAGTGAGCAATAGGGAAAGTAAATACTGGAATTTAAACAAAACTATTAAATAAACATGCGAAAATAAAAACTGGCAACTGTGCTCATCGCATGCATATGTAATAGTGAAGGCTCAAAGTGTGTGTTCCTAACCCCTAGGGTCAGACTAACGCCATACTTCGGACTCCTAACAGACTAATGTCAGCGAGTAGCACTAAAGCAAGGTCAGTATCTTGATTCGCTAGGTGGTCGACGTAGAACCTATGACGCACTCACACGTGCCCGTTACAACTCTCAGGTAGCCCTATTCACCGAGATGGCACACGTGTTATGGCCTAGTAGACGTACACACAGAAATGGCACGGAGGAAGAGCCTCAACGTCCATCCATTTAACCACACCAAGAATAGAGTATTGAAAGACAAAAAATAAATTCAAAAGCAAAAGTAAATATTGCTGAAATAATTTCAATTAAGATACTAGACACCTACACCGCACCCGTGTTCCGTCAGTAACCCCCGGTCCGGCTCCGCCTAATCCCGGATATCCCAAGTTACCGCCCGTAATGACCTATTTCCATGTATAGTTGATGTTTTAGTCATTTGAATGTGTTTTAAGTCATTTCACCCAAATTATGTCAAAATCGTAGAATCTAGAGCGCTAGGTCTGGGAATTAGCGCGTTAGATTCTCAAACAGTTATACGTTCTTCGTCCAGCAGAACATTAGCGTGTTAATCGCGCTTTGGATAGCAAACAACTACAAATTTCTGGGTTGTCAACAACCCCACCAACACCAACAACAACAACCACAACACCAATGACTCAACTTTATAGCACTATAAACTCATCATAACAACAACTCAACAACCTCCAAATATTCACTAACACCTCTAAAATTTAGGTCAAAAGATAGAGAAAGTGAAGGTTTATGTGATTCTCACCTCGCTTTGTTGATTTACCCACTCCAAGCTCTACAAATTACCAAATTTGATCACTATAAACCCTGTTTTTGCTCTTCAAATCTCGGATGGAAGGATAAGAGAGAGGTGGTGAAAAATGAGTCAAATGATTGACTTTTATAGTTGAGTTTTCATCTCCTCTCACATACACAACTCTAGGCCATCCAAAACACCTCATTTGCATCTTTTCCACACTTTAATGACTCCAATTGTGACTCTGATAGCACACACATCCTTGTTTTTAACTCAAAAAGTGACATTTCGAGTGTTCGACACCCAATTTTCTCGTCTCGAATCGCGACATACGCGTACTGTCATATCCCTAACCACCAAATATACATTCCATATTATTATTTAATTCATTTTATTCATTTTATGTGTGTATTATTTACCTGGCCTAGTGTTAATTCGGTTAAACTACTATGTACCCGCGTCGACACGCATATCGAGGTGAATACTTAACACACGGTCTCGCACGTCAAATGTACTATATATAATAACACATATTGCGATGTCATTTACGCTATTTCAATATAAACATCGCAAATTAACAATTCAGCATACAAAAATAACCATTTACCTAGCTCCAGGCGCGCACAAGCCTAACTGCGGGTCCCACGAGCGTCTAAGCTGTCAGCCACATCTGCAACCATGTCATTATTAACAGCAAATGAAATTCAGACCGTTACAATTAACACCCAACTCATTCTACTGAAATCATCATAACAAAAAATATCAACTCCCACCCAATGTCTTAGTTTGCATAGGGCCACAACCCAATCACTAGCTAATCCAACCTAAAGAAAATGTTATTTCCCATTTTGCCCTCACTTGTTTTAAAACACTTCACACTATATACTTCATCAAATGTTTTCGGTCTCCCCACCTCAAAATCGAAACTGATCTCTCCTCAAAATTGAAAACGTTGAGCACCTTTCGTTCGGCTATAACTCATCCCTTTCATTTATGGTCATGTAATTTGTGGCTGCATTTTTTATTAATTTCCTAACTCTTCGACGGAAAGTATGTATGCTTACAACGCGATGCCATGAGTTAGGCGGTTTAGCAACAATTCTTGATTATTGAACTCTTTTTTAAAGGTTTGAGATCGCGAGTGAGGTCAGTTTGATTGTGTTGGGGTATTTATATGTAGAGTAGAAACGTCATTTGGGCTAAACCACTTAAACTCCAATCAAACCAACCTTATGCATCAAATATTTTCTTGTTAATTTGCTTGTGTGGTTTCCTGACAAACTATTGTTTATGTTTCAGGAGGATCTGCACTATCCCCATAGTCTAATACAAGACTTGATTTGGGACTCTCTTAACATTTTAACTGAGCCACTTTTAACACGTTGGCCCTTTTCGAAGTACAGAGAGAAAGCCCTCCAACTTGCAATGAAGCACATTCATTATGACGATGAGGCCAGTAGGTACATTACGTTTGGAGTTGTCATGAAGGTAATGCATAAATTGTACAGCTTCTTACCAGAAATCTACTCCACACTTTAGAAAACCATGTTATTCACATAAATGGGCTACAATGGTTTTTTTTTTTTTTTACATTCTAATGTTGTGTTTAATTAATAATTAACTTTTATGTAGCCACTGAACATGCTTGCTTGTTGGGTGGAAGACCCAAATGGAGATGCATTCAAGAAACATCTTGCTAGAATTCAAGATTACCTGTGGATGGCTGAGGATGGAATGAAAATGCAGGTCAGCTGATTAGTGTATAATTACAAAGCATCATAATATACATTAGTTTTGTTACTTAGTTTAATTAATGTAATGGTTTTTTAATCTTTTTATTTTATTTAATTAGTTAACAATTTCAACATATGTATATATTACAGAGCTTTGGCAGTCAGTCATGGGATACTCCTTTGGGTCTTCAAGCACTTCTTGCAAGTGGCTTACATGAAGAAATATGGGAGACCCTCAAGAAAGGGCACTTTTTTGTTAAAGAATCACAGGTTTATTTTCATTAAACCTAACTAACTAATAAAATTACTCAATATGTTTGATTGTGGTTGAGGAAATTTATCATTATAATGACTAATATTAGTGTTGATTAATATGGAAGGTTAAAGATAATCCACCAAGTGACTTTCGGAAAATGCTTCGCCATATTTCTAAAGGGGCATGGACTTTCTCAGATCAAGATCACGGCTTGCAAGTCTCAGATTGTACTGCAGAAGGATTATCGGTAATTAATTAACTGCTTCTATAATTCATTATATATTAACATAAAGTTTTTTTTTATGTACAAATATTCAATTGATTACAATTTAACAACTAATTTTGATTTTTTTTAATATCTACTTTCTTAGTGTTGTCTCAAATTCTCACAATTACCACAAGAGCTAGTTGGGGAAAAGATGGAACCAAAGCGATTGTATGACTCTGTTAATCTTCTACTTTCATTACAAGTAAGGTTTACCTAAAACTCTAGCTACTTGAATCTTGTGATTACTATCTTTTGGGTTCAGCGTTTAAGGAAATTGTTCCCATGTTTATTTTTTTTATTGATTCAGAAGTTTTCAACGTAATTTTATGCGTACTTGTTTATTCTTCGCATTTGGCTTCCTTTTGTTTAATCTACGTGATTTTGATCTTGGGTAAATTTACTTAATCTATCTCGACAATGTATATATTTCATATGGATCTAGGGGAAAGATGGTGGTTTTGCAGTATGGGAACCAGCACCTGGACATGCTTGGCTGGAGGTGACTATCCATCCCAGTTGACAGTTGAATTCATTAACCATTTTGATTTTAATTCAAAAAAGATTGCATATATAAAACTTGAGACAATAAATAACATGTTTCATAGAAACTAACTTCTTGTTAAAAGGAAATTTCAATTATGCTTGCAGGTGCTCAATCCTTCAGAACTTTTCGAGGATATTGTTGTTGAACATGAGTGAGAGTTTCTCCACACAAATTCCAATAAATAGTTACTCCATATATGATATTCTCAAAATTTAATTACTAATTATTAGTGATGTAAATCTACAGGTATGTCGAGTGTACCGGTTCGATAATTGAAGCTTTCGTCTTGTTTAAGAAGTTATACCCTGAGCATCGTAACGAAGAAATTGAAGTTTCCATTGCAAAAGCCGCACGCTTTATTGAAAATAGTCAAATGCCTGATGGTTCTTGGTAATGTTTTCTTATCTTTCTTTCTTCATAAGAAAATTTTTAATGAAAATTTCTTCACAAGGAGTAGTCGAGGGCTGAGGCTAATTAATAGGGAGGAGAATTGAAAAAGAAAAGTTGAGATATCCATGATCATCAACAAAAGAAAACGTACTTACAATAACGCACATTACAGGTATGGAGGTTGGGGGATTTGCTTCACGTATGGAACATGGTTTGCATTAAGGGGGCTATCTTCTATTGGTATGAATTGTTTTAATAACCAAACTGTTCACAAAGCTTGTGATTTTTTACTATCAAAACAACTGCCTTGTGGAGGTTGGGGAGAGAGTTATCTTTCGTGCCCGCAGAAGGTGAATTCGATGCTCTTTCTTTCTCTTATTTGTTGTTGTTGTTGTTGAAATTAAAACTTCAACATAAGGGAGCAAGGGACCCAAGCTAAACTCAATTTTTTTTTTTTTTTTTTTTTTTTTTTTTCTGTTTACTAATCTAACTTCATTTGAGCTCTCTACACATGCCCATATATCACATGTTTGCATTGTTTCTATTTTGTTGGGCAGAGATATGTTGCTCTTGAAAATAACAAAGCAAATTTAGTGCAAACCGCATGGGCATTGATGGGTCTTATTCATGGAGGACAGGTTAGTATTAAAACATAATTAGTGCAATGAAACCTCACATGTTGATTCTTGCTTTTAACTGAGTTTTTGTTTTTTGAATTCTTTACTTGAGTAGTTTTTCTTTCTTTGATAAAGAGAAAAGCCAAGAGAGATCCAAAAGTGTTAAAAATTTATATTTCTTAGGGCCACAACAAATGTAATATAAAATGTGTCAAAATTATTTTGTTAGCCAAAATAATATTTCAATATAAACTGAAAATGTTTAGCTACAATCATAATTCTCATACAAAACTGATAGAACGCTAGTTCTACTTCTATATATCAAGGTTTTCAAGCATTGAATTCAACAGTAACACAGCCAAATAGAGATTTAAACCAATCAAGAACAGATTTAAGATACAATTCACATACAATTCAGATGCTCTTAATGGTTTCTTTTCCATCGATTTATATATACTACTCTTCCCGCCAAAGCCATGGAAGTGGAGAACAAACCACTAGACCTGTCAAAAACTCGTAAAAATATACCTGCTAATTAATGTGAATACTCGAGTCATATTCTAACGTTACGAGGAGTAAACTTAAGATATTCAACTATAATTCTCGGTTAATTATGGAAGACAAAATTGGCATTTAAAAAGTAATTAATGTATGAAAGTTTACATTTTTTATTCTTGCCATCTAATTGAGTGGGTTTTTCTTCCATAAAAAAAAAAGGCCAAGAGAGATCCTGAGCCTCTACATCGAGCAGTGAAGCTGTTGATCAATAATCAAATGGAAAATGGAGATTTTCCTCAACAGGTAATTAATTAAAACTAGCTTGAAGACATTGTTAATCAACTAATCTTTAATTTTTTTTTAAGAGGGGAAAAACAAATTTTATAGACTAATTTGGACTAACCAAACATAAATCATTTTTTTCAACATTCTTAAACAGGAGGTCGGAGGAGTGTTCACGAAGAATTGCATGCTACATTATGCATCTTATAGAAACATATTTCCATTGTGGGCAATAGGAGAGTACCATCGAAAAGTAGCAGTGGTGCCATTAAAAGCATAACATAATTAACAAGGCAATGTTTAACCTTTCAGAAACTTAAATTTGTAATAAATTTAATAGAAGATGTTATTTTCTACATTAAAAGCTCATCAGAACTTCTGATCTTCATATAGCAAATTAGAAAAGAGAACATTGATGAGATGAAGACAAGATTGTGTTAGAATTGAGAACATTTATTGAGATGAGAAGTGCTTGAATGACAATATGTCACACCGCAAGACACACTGGCTCACAAGAGCCATCAATGTGCGCCTCGAGATGTGGGCATACACAAATCTCGATGCATAACACGTGGATCGAAGTTGCATGGAAGGCTCTTATGAGCTAATATGTCTTGTGGTGTGACATTGTTGTTGTTATTTTAGTATTTTTCTATTGAGATAAGGTACAAGATTGCGCTTGAAGTAGATATCGTTAGAGTGTAGCATAAAGAGTTTTGTCCATGACAACATAAAATTCATATTCTAAATTAGTTGGGGAGTGCTAAATGAATCAAACTATTTTATTCTTCTCAATTCAATACCCGTGATGTCATGCCTCAAAAATCCTTTAAACCATTCCTAATCCAATGCATCCCAAGTTATCCATATATTGTTGATTTTCTTCAATATCTATTAAGTCGAGTTTTCTGACTAGAGCATTTGCAGGGCATCTATATTTGATATGTCTACAACTATCATATTCTATTTTTTGCACCGATTGGTGCTACTCTTTTTTTTGAATCTTTATATTTCTTAGTCTACCTTTACAAGTTTTACCACACATCTACCTAAGCACCCTTATTTGTATTACAATCGTTTTCATGCATTTATTGTTTCTTTACCACCAAATTATGATCTTAAAGAATTTTCTTTTTGAACTTAGCATGGATTTTTCGATCTCATATCACTCTTGTTGTACTACTTCTTCCATCTAGGTTGAATTCAATATGATAATCCTTTTGTATACTTAGGCTATTGAATCCTAAAGATCAAATAAGAAATCACATACCCGAAGCAGAAGCAAAAGATAACCTTTACTTGTTCACTGGTCACAGGCAAAATCACCAAGAAGGAAAAATGCCCAATAATCACAGCCTAAGTACTCTTGCAGAGATTAGAGAGAAAAACAAGAAAGTTTGTGCGTTGAAAATTCTTGTTCGGAGATTTACACAATCTCCTTATTTATCTCTTATATAGATAACTACTAAGTAGTTATTTAATCAGTTACAAAAACTACCCAAACCACTTTATGTGCGTATGTATATTCCAACATCTCCCACTCGCACATAATGGGTTTAATTTCTCATAAGTTCCATCTATAGAGAACAATGTTTCTTATCTCTGCAAAAACATATTCATACAAGTAAATAGGCCGTGCGACCAGCATACAATTAATATCTGAGAGCTCATAGCTATATAACTGTTAGGTATGTACAGCGGCTCAACTTGTAAGTAGAGTATGTATGCAATACCCTAGATACATCAGTCGCATTTGAATATCGTAAGATCTCTTTTATATGGTTATTTCAAAATCTCGTGCACCCACAATCATATTTAACAAATAAATATAATTGGTCGGCCAGTGGATACAACTTAAGCAAATGAGACACTTCGATGATCTTCCTTTTCAACTTATATCTTTCCATTTTAAATCAAGCTGTTATCGAATATGGCCCGTTAGATCGAATGATTCATAATCATTGGTGACATTTCAAGATAACTAACATTGAGATAAAACTTCAAGATTAGTCAAAAAAATCTTGAGGGTACTTAAATGAGATTCCTTAATCTCTAAGGCTCACACAACTTAGAAGTAGAGATCAAAAACTTATGTTACCTTTATTGGTCGCAAAATGCACATGTAGTATGAAACACATGCTACAATATTATTCTCTTTTTGAAATGGAGCGTATGTCAAACTAATATTGTACAGGTGATAGTTCAGATATACTCAATATCTAACTTGAGTCCACAACTCTACTTTAAATTCTCAATTTATAAACACAGAACTCCTACCTGGCATATAAAGACAGTTAAGGTAAACTTGTGGGAGGTTTTACCTTTCGATCACAATTTAATTTAGTGACCTCATCTTGATTCACTATCAAGGCGATTTTCCATTTTAAGCTCGAGCTCTCCAAATTTATATCACAAAAGCTTAAAACCAATCTCATTTCTATGCACTACTAAGTCATAGAAGCGATTACTGTGTGAGAAGGCCAATCTCTTGTCAGACATACCTTTACTTTTATGTACATAACATAGATGTGTGTGTATGCATGATAAGACAAAGCACGAAACTTTGATACGCATTAATATATAGTAAATAGTATATTACAAATATAAAGGAAGAATAACAACAAATTATTTTTCATCAAGTACAATACATATATGCTAAACTCTACGCAATCCTAGAGATTTCATATGACCATTGAATGCATCTCTAGGTATAGGTTTTGTAAAAGGATCAGTAATCATCTTTTGCGTAGATATGTACTGCACTTTCACTTCTTTTTGTGCAATCATGTCTCTGACAAAGTTATACTTGGTATCAATGTGTTTGGTCTTCGAGTGGTACTTGGGATCTCTTGTGAATGCAATTGCGACGACTATCGCAATTCACCAAAGCTGGACTTGATGCATCTTTGTCAAATCCCAAGTGACTCAAGAATTTCCTAAGCCAAGCCGCTTCTTTGCTTCTTCTTGAACATGCTACAAATTCAGCTTCCATTGTTGACAAGGCTATGCATGATTGTTTCTTACTACTCCATGAAATCACTCCATCGTTCAGTAAGAAAACATAACCTGAGGTAGATTTTCTTTCATCTAAATCTCCTCCCCAATCAGCATCTGTATAACCAACTAGATGCAAATTATTGCCTTGATAACACAATGAATAATCAACAGTGCCTTTGAGATACCTAAGTATCCTTTTGATGACTCTCCAATGGGTACGTCTGGGTTTCTGATATCTACTTACCATGCCAACAGCAAAGCAAATATTAGGCCTTGTACACATCATTGCATACATGAGGCTTCCAACAGCACTAGTGTAAGGAACTTTTGCCATTTGTTCTCTTTCATGTGGAGTCTTAGGACACATTCTTTGATTTAGACCTTGGTCTTTTGTAATAGGAGTATCAATGGGTTTGCAATCTTGCATATGGAACCTCTCAAGAATTTTCTTAATGTATGGCTCTTGTGAAAGAGCTAGCATCTTCTTTGATCGATCCCTTTTAATTTTTACACCAAGTATATATGCTGCTTCACCCATGTCCTTCATCTCGAAATTGGAGGACAACCATCGCTTAATGGTTATTAAGTACTCCTCATTATTTCCAGCCAATAGTATGTCATCCACATAAAGTGAAAGAATCACAAATTTACTATTAGATCTTTTGACATACACACAGTGGTCTTCATCAATCATCACAAAATCATAAGAAATAATTGCTTGATGAAATCTTATGTACCACTGCCTGGAAGATTGTTTAAGACCATAAATAGATCTTAATAGTCTGCACACTTTGTGCTCTTGACCTTCAACTATGAAACCTATAGGTTGTTCCATATAGATTTCCTCTTCCAGTTCTCCATTTAGAAATGCAGTTTTTACATCCATTTGATGTAACTCCAAATCTAAATTTGCAATTATGGCTAGAATTAACCTTATAGAGGCAAATCTCACAACTAGGGAAAAGGTTTCTTCATAATCAATTCCCTCTTGTTGTGTATACCCCTTGGCTACAAGTCGTGCCTTGTACCTTTCAATAGAACCATCAGTCTTTCGTTTAATTTTGAGAACCCATTTGTTCCCAATAGCTTTACGTCCTCCAGGGAGGTCAACCAATTCCCAAACATTTTTTGATCTCATGGACTCCATTTCCTCTTCCATTGCAATTTTCCATTTCTCTTTAGCAGGACAAGTAAGAGCCTCTTGAATATTTTTAGGATCATCCTCATCTTGAGGTGCAATCATATAAACCTCATTTTCAATAGGAAAATGACGTTTGGGGATATTGCCACGATTGCTACGCCTTATTTGTGATTCAGTTGAAACAGATTCAACATCTTTTGTCTTGTTCCCACTTGGATGAGATACTATTGGCATTTGTTCAGACACATGAACCGAACGATTCATCAAAGTAGAATCTTCTTGATCTTGTATCTCATAGAGAGATAAAGATTGAGTTATCTCACCCTTTGTTGGAAAATCATTTTCCATAAAAGTAGCATCCCGAGACTCAAATTCAGTTATGCTCCCACTCGAATGTTCACCAATGAACACATAACCTTTTGAATGTTCAGAGTATCTTATAAATATACTCTTTTTTCCTCTTGGACCTAATTTTCCATGTTGATAATGTAAATCATGAACATAGGCACCACAACCCCAAGGTCTTAGATTATATAAATCTGGTTTTCTATTGGTCCATAACTCATAAGGAGTGGATGAAAGCGATTTGGAGGGTACTCGATTGAGAATATAAGTGGCGAGTTAACAAAGCATCACCCCAAAAGGTGATTGGTAAATTGGCTTGGGCCATCATAGACCTAACCATTTCAAGAAGAGTTCTATTTCTTCTTTCAAACTACTGCATTTTGTTGTGGAGTGTATGGAATAGTTAGCTGTCTATCTATTCCCTTTTCATCACATAATTGTTTGAAGCTGATCGGACAAATATTCACGTCCTCGGTCCGTTCTCAACATTTTTATTTTTTTATCTAATTGATTCTCAACAAGATTAATGTATTTCTTGAAGCACTCTAAAGCTTTGATTTATGAGAAATCAAATAAACATAACCGAAACGTGTATAGTCATCAATAAAAGTGATGAAATAAACACCTCCATGTCGGGATCTCACATTCATCGGACCACAAATATCCGAATGAATCAATTGCAATGGAAATTCAGCTCTTATTCCTTTGCCAAATGGTTTTCTTGCCATTTTTCCCGCTAGACAATTTTCACACATTGGTAAATTAACATTTTCAAGGTGCCCCAATAGGCCCTCTTTTGCTAATCTATCCATTCTTTGTTGACCTATATGGCCAAGTCTAGCATGCCAAATATTCACATCAACATTTGAATCAATAGAAGATGTAACAAGGGAAAAACAAGCACGATAAATATTACTATTCAAAACATAGTCAATATCCAATACAATAAAACCATCTGACACATAGCCACAACCATAATAAGTTTGTTCTAGAAACAAATTCACACTAGTACCACAGAAGTTCATAACAAATCCACACTGTAGAAGAACAATAACATAAACTAAATTTCGTCGAATCTCTGGAGCATATAACACATCATATAGGATAAGAGGTCGTCCACCACGCATGCTCAACTTGCAGGTGCCAATCCCTTTTACTTCAACACGTGAGTTGTTTCCTACATATATCCATTTTGTTCCACGAGGAACTCGACGAAACTCCACGAACACATCACGGTCATTAGCTACATGGTCTGTTGCTCCTGAGTCTACAGTCCACGAAGGATGAGATTCAGTCAAATAAACAGAACTAGAAGCAAAATTTGCACTTCTAAAAACATTATTTATAGAAAATGCATCAAGAGTTTGTACCTTCTTTGGCTCGTTGCACTCACGAGCAAAGTGACCCTTTTTTCCACAGTTGTAGCACTTGAGTTTAGCCTTGTTCTTCTTCTGATGAGCCATAGGAGCTTTACCCTTTCCATGATGATCATATTTTGCATAATGATGATCACCTTTAGCTCTCTTTGATCCTTGCCTTTTGTAGCCACCATAAGGCTTGCGTTTATAGCCACTATGACCCCTTTTATTACTTGAGCTAGCCATATACACATCAGTATCAGGCCTTGAAGCCTCAATGCGGTCTTCCTCAAGTTCCAAATGACGCCCAGCATCATTAAGGGTCTTGATGTTCTCATTATGGGTCAAATTAACCTTCATATGCTCCCAGTTGTGAGGTAAGGATCGTATAACGATTTGAACTGTTGTTCATCAGTCAGAATGTGGCCGGCCTCCCTTAACTCACTGATCATGTTTGATAGCTCCCTTAAGTGCTGCCTCATGTTATGGTTAGGGCGTTTCTTGTATGTGTCAAACTTAATAGTGAGTTGTCGAAGCTTGGTGACAGAGGTTCCACCAAACTTCTTCTTGAGGCCTCCCGCATTTCTTTGACAACATCATAACTCTTGAACTCTCGCATTATATCATTCTCCATGCTACTAAGCAATGTAATGCGAGCCGTTGAGTTTTTCTTTTTCGGGCCTCAAATGCCTCACGGTCCCTTCTATGTTGGACCGTGTTGCCATCTTCGAGCTCGGTCGGGATATTGTTCGAGAACTTCAAGAGCCTCTTGCTCTTCCGGGACATCTTGGATTTTCAAACTCCAGATTTCGTAATTGTCCCCGTTCAATTTTTCACCCTTATTGAGCTCAGCAACAATGTTCTTGCTAGCACTTGCCATTTTCACAAAGAAATATGTATCTCAATAAAGACATATATGCACATATCAATTAATGCCTAGCATACCACACTTAGTTATTTTGTCACAATTCAAATAGATAATTTATAATTATTCACATAGTATAGAGTCAAAAGTGTACAAATTAAGTGTCACAATCATCATCTATATTTATGTGTGTAATTATTATTAGTCTATCGAATTATGCAAAATTTCATCATATCATTTTCCCACAAACATATAAATGCTATATGTATGCAATCATGTAAACATGTCATAAGCATGCAAAAAAAATCATGTAAACATGTCATATCGAATTATACAAAATAATATTCTATTATGCATATGCATGCAATTAATACTCAATAATGTTGTCATCAACTAATTGCATGCATTCTTAAAACCAAAATTGTAAGCCTTTTTTTTTTTTTTAATTATGGCCTATGCATGTATATAATAAGTTATTAATACATGTTTGCATGCCTAACAAACAGTACATATATCTTATTTAAAAATAAAATAAAATAATATATTGTTTGAAACATGCAGTACGTATATTCATGGCATTGTTTTAATATATAGTTAGGTTGAATAAATCCTTGAAATTTTAATGCTCGCTATCCTTTTTGTTTCTGATGGCTTGCGAATTTGGCTATTCTGCTACATCAGATTTGATGTGTGAGGAGAGCCTAATAAAACGATGACAACCAGATCTGCATCTCTGTCACCACGTTTATGCTAAGCTTTCTCCTTTTTTTTTATTTACTTTTAACCGATCTTTAGATCAATGATAGGTATAAATCTTAATATAAGTATATTCCCAAATAGCCACTTAATTTGATCCATAAGAAAATCAAGTTTTGATATTATACTAAACAACAAAAAAAACGACAATCAAAGTTTTATTTTTATTTTTTTATTTTTATTTGGATCAATTCATGGCATCATACCCACTAAAATTAAACCGCTATGATAACAGACAAGGAACAAGTAAATCATGCTCTGATACCAATGTTGAATCCTAAAGATCAAATAAGAAATCACATACTCGAAGCGGAAGCAAAAGATAACCTTTACTTGTTCACTGGTCACAGGCAAAATCACCAAGAAGGAAAAATGCCCAATAATCACAGCCTAAGTACTCTTGCAGAGATTAGAGAGAAAAATAAGAAAGTTTGTGCGTTGAAAATTTTTGTTCGGAGATTTACACAATCTCCTTATTTATCTCTTATATAGATAACTACTAAGTAGTTATTTAATCAGTTACAAAAATTGATAACTACTAAGTAGTTATTTAATCAGTTATAAAAACTACCCAAACCATTTTATGTGCGTATGTATATTCCAACAGGTTCACCTTAGAAACTTTATTCTCTGTACAATACAATAACAGATGAAAAGCATAAAGAGTATTAATTGATGGACCACCCATTACAACATCAATTCTCATTCAATGCATTAAGTAATAATAGTACGCCACCCAACCACTCTACATGCCATCAGAGAAATTAATTAAGCTAACCAGTACACTAAAGGAGACAAGAGATAACCAGACCATTGAATAGCAGTAGTACTGTATATCATTAAGTAAGTGTTTCCACATGTTTAATGATGCGAATGATATATATGTAAATGGAAAGTGCTAATGTAACCGCTAAAGACACCCACGAAGTACATGCACTTGTTGGCGTGCCTTCGGTGCCCATCAGGATGCATGTGAGCACACCTGTCGGCAAACATTGAGGGACGCCAGCAAGTGTGCGTACTTCATGTGTGTCTTTAGTGCCTTACCCTAGCAAGTTCCATATGTGAATAGTCACTTCACTTTGTTACTTAATTTCCATTTTATGTTCGTACAACAAAGCTTGCTTGTATAAGTTGCTGCTGCTAATTTACATATACGGTATACATGCATGGTTAATTTCTTCTTGGTTTTATTTTTTCGGCTAAGCAGTTTGTGCTCGAAAAAACTGTTAATGAGGATTAATAGTAGTGGTGCATGTACTCAGGAAAAGATACATGAAAGCCTCTACCAATCTGTATCGATTTACTATCTCTAACAAAAGAAAAATTCAAACAAAAAAACTTGGCTTGCTGGATTCGATGATCTTGATTTTTCTTACTTTTTTTTTAACAGAAGTTGTAACTAATAGACTGCTACTAACGAAAGGCATGTATTACTTGATGCCCCTTAACTAAAGCTCTAGGACCATGTACTTATAAAGTTCTGAGTATGGAGACCTCCATACTTTAAGCCTAATGAGAAGACAAAAGAAAAATGGAGGAAGGAGTACAATACACAAACTGTCACTAGACTCGCTACTTTAAGCAGGAAGCATTAGTCATTAACAAATAATGCTAAATCTTTTAATGATTATTTGACTAATTAAGTTTGTTAATTGTTGCTTAGTGTTTGAAGTTTAGTTAATTGATAACATTAATGAGATAAGGTAATTAAAAGATTGTGTTTATGAAGAAGTAGAATCTGTGACAGTGTGGCATAAAAAGTTTGGTCCACCAAACAACAACAACAACAATAAATTTTCAATCCCATGCAAATTAGTTGGAGTCAGCAGCATGAATCAAACTCTTTCAATCCGCTACATTTAGTGACCTTAATTCAAAATCCTCAAAATTCTTCCTAATCAATGCATCCCAACCTTTTCTAGGTCTATTCTTATATCATCGAATTCTTTAGTTTCTACTAAGTCGAATTTTCTAACTGAAGCATTTGCATGTTGTATTTAGATGTGTCCAAATCACCACAATCGTCCTTCCCTAATTTCAACGTCGATTGGTACCACTCCTTACTTCTCTTTGAATCTATATCTTTCTTATTTTATCTTTAGGAGATTTACCACACGTCGCCTAAGCATCCATATTTTCACTATTTGTTTTTTCTTTACCGCCTAAGTAACATGCATTCCCTTTTTAACATATCTAACTTAACCACGTTTTTATAGAATTCCCTTTTTAACTTAACATCGATATTTCTATATCACATACCACACCTATTGCATGCACTCATCCACTTCTTCCATCCAAATTAAATTATGTGTAATGCCGTCCTCAGTATGACCAATCAATCAATGGACCCATAGAGATTTCATCGAAATTTACCAAAAGAGTATTAATGATCAATCTCCCTTACCTATCAATTTCTACTTCAAGCAACTGCATGACAAGTACGTTGCATTAAAAATCAAAAGTACGTCAACCAATCACTCTCCACAGCATCAGACATAGTAAGGATGTCCACCAATATCACCTTTCCACTAGAATAATTTCAGTATTTAATAGAAATTTTTAAACCCCTATTCAAGAGGGGTGTTATTAAATAATACTTAATTGATAGAAGTTTTAAAAAACCTCTATGTAATACATGTATTAAAAATTAAAATATAACACATTTTCACATGACGTTTAATAACACTTTATTTAATAGAGATTTTAAAACCTCTATTAAAGGCCAAATATATTCTAGTGTTCTCACAATCAAACATGTTAAGTTAACCAGTACACTAAAGGAAACTAGACATAACCAGACCATTAACTAGCAGTAATATATGTCGTACACGTGTCTCCAAATGTTTAATCCAATGTAATAGGTGAATGGTCACATCACCGTCGCTTTATTTCTAATTCATGTACAATAAAGCATTTCTTATATAAGTTGAAATGTAGAAAGCCTCTTCACAACACGCATGCTTATGTTCTAAGTTTCAAATACAATTTCTACTAAAGGTTCGCACATTACTTTTTTTTTTTTTTTTTTTTTTTTTTGAGGTTAAATTAAGGTTCGCGTACATTACTTACATATGTACATGTCCGGTTTCTTCTTTACTTATTTATTTATTTTTTGGCTGAGTAGCTTCTGCTCGAAAATGCTGTTAGTGAAGATTGATTATAGTGGTGCATGAATTGAGGAAAAGATACATGAAAGACTCTACCAGTCTACCTATCTGCATCTTGCTTGTTAATCTCTCGATTCACTATCTTGAACGAAAGAAGATTTCAAAAAAAAAAGATTAACGTATGGCTGAGCTTGTAGAATTTGATGATCTTTGGTGGTTTTATTTAATTATGAAAGTCGCAACTAACTGACTACTGATGGAACGGAAGTATGCCTAGACTCCATGTCCTTTAACTAAAGCTCTGGGACCATGTGCTTGTGAAGCTCTGAGTATGGAGAAAACCACATAGTAGATTTCACTCCTTTTATGATTTGTGAGAATTGTCCTAGAAACTACAAATGAGAAGAAACCAAAAAAAAAAAGAGAAAGCAGTGTAATATGTAAATTGTCATTAATTAAGTAGGGGTAGCAGCATTAAGTAATAACTAATAATGCTAAATCTTTTTAACTCAAAAAAAAAAAAAAAGCTAAATCTTTTATGATAATATGGCTAATTTAGTTTTGTTGTTTTCAATGATTTTAAGTATGTGGAAGCTAAAGGTTGGAGAGGGTGGCGGACCTTTCGGCTCATATTTGTTTAGCACAAATAATTTTGTTGGGAGGCAGAGGTGGGAGTTCGACCCAGAAGCAGGAACCCCCGAAGAGAGAGCACAGGTTGAAAAAGCTCGTCAAGTATTTCGAGATAATCGATTCAATGTCAAGCCATGCAGTGATGCACTTGTTCGCTTACAGGTGATGTAATAAACTAGGGAAAATGTTAGAATGACACCCCTAGCAAATGACATCTTTATGACGTGGCAGACGGATCCTACATGTAAAAATGTAACGTGACATATTGGCTTACATTCACGAGAGCCGTCATGTGCGTGCTTCAAAATATACGCCACGAGTGTTATGCACCGAGAACTATTTTGCGCACACTCATTTTTATGTGTGACCCACCCGCCACGTTATTGGGGTGTCATTCTAGCATTTTCCATAAACTAATATATTAATGATGTAAAAAAAAAAGAAAAAGTTGCTTTACCCCAGTCAAGCATGACGAACAGTTATTTATTTTTTGCAACTCTTTAATATACGAAAATCTAGATAGTTGTCACGGGGCCATTAAGTGAGGGGTTTACCCTAAGGAAATTTTTCTCTCTTAACCCAACCCGTGGTGCCTAAAGATCGCCTTAGTTCAGCACACCAACGAAAACGTGATTGAACAACAATAATAGCACAAATGAAGTTTATTACTAATTAGTTCAATGAGATTACAACTCTAGCATCTCATGCATTTCATGCCTCTCATGCATGAACTCGGGTTTCTCTCAAGCTTACATGCCTTGACTTTATAGCAAAACAACCAAGTTAGTTACATAACTGCCGAGGGCACATGTCATATGTACATTACACGAGACTAAGTATACCACCACACCTATGTACGTAGTGCTTAAAACAACCACCTAACTGCTTCCTTCTTTTGCTGCCACCTGGTTACATAACTGTTTTGGACCCCTGGTCAATAGGCACATGCTCAAAGTGTCTGAAAGTTGCTGGGAAGTGCCTTGGTGATGGCGTAGTTACATAACAGCCTATAACTACACTTGACTTGATCCGTCCAAGCCTATAGTTCGTCTTGCTCGTGGGACAGGGTCTGATTGGTGGTGCCTAGCTGCGCGCCTAGGTACCTTTGGGTGCTAGTCGGGCTCGGTCCAATCCGAGCCCCACCGGCTCGGGGTGGCCAGCACCATGGTTTGTCCATGGGTCTTGCCTTGGCATGGTTGCCCAAAGCATACTCGAGGGTCTTCCTTGCTTCTTTGCCCATATCACCCCTAGGAGAGTCACCCCTCCTTATAGTAGATGTTAAGTCGTTCTCTGAACTCCAATAGGAAACATCAAAAAATGAGACCAATCGTATTTTGACTTGGTCAACGCTCAAGTCAAGCTTTGTCAACCTTTGCCAAGGTATGTCTTGCTCGTGCCAAGGCGCGGCGTTACTCGTGCCAAGACGCGGTCTTGCTCGTGTCAAAGGAATATGTCAAGGTGTTGTCTTGCTCGTGCCCAAGGAACCTGTCAAGGCGCGACCTTGCTCGTGCCAAAGGAACCTGCCAAGGCGCCACTATGCTCCCGCCAAGGGACGTGTCAAGGAATGTGCCAAGGTCCAACCTAGCTCGTGCCAAGGCGTCACTGTGATCCCCGCCTAGGCGCCGTGCCTAAAAGCACGCCAAGGCGCGATCTTGTCTACGCTCATACACGATGCCTCGTCCATGCCACATACGATTTACCCATGCGCATGTGCGAGCCTCCGCACGTTGTACTGCGAACCATTCGTGGTGCACCACTCCCATAAAATCTTTCGAGTCCACCAAAACTCGGATATTGCTAGGTTTTCCCGTTGTCTAGCCTGCTTACTCGGGTCACGCTATTGAGGGGCTAACAAACATCCCCACCGAAATGTTCGATGCCCTCATCGAACGCCCCAACTCTGCCTGTCCACCAAACTGCTGCCCACTAAAGCAACATTTCTTCATCTAATCCAGTACTTATAGTGTCACCAACCTTGGTGTGCTGCCTTTGCCCCCACCTCGCATTGCTGGAATAAAGCACAACCCCTTTTCATTCATGATCAACTACAAGCTATGAAGTGATGGAGTCATAACGACTTTCCCAACCATCAAGAAATCATTTCCTGCAATAATCTCAAGATCATCCAATGAAACATCGATCAAAATCACCTTGCCCTCCCAAGTGTCAATTTGAATGCCCATGTCCATGGCTATGCCCATAGCATTCTTTGGTTCTGAATTAACTGCCTTCACCATGCTTGCACTCTCGGCAAGCTGCAAACCAAGCCTCCGAGCTATGTTCTCTGCAACAAACGAATATGTGGCTCCCGTACCTCCAGTTCATCCGCAACAATCGCGTTTAGCTTCTCTTTCTTTGGGCAATCCCTTGGCCGATGAAGACCGTCACATATGAAATAGCCCCTTTTCGACATCGATGTTTTGGCACTAGCATAAATTTTTGAAGAAGGCTCATCCTCCTTCTTGGATCCACCAGCACGATTTTTCTTCTTGTACTTATTTTCTTTTGATTCAAAAGAAGCACCACTAGTCTTGTGATCTACAAGGCTATCCTCCATCGCAATTACACTCGACAAGTCCTTCACACCTTGCCTTCGCAGCTCCGACTGTGCCCATCCTTGCAATCCTGTAGTGAAATTGAACAACTTGTCCTCCTCGGACATATTTTTAATATCGAGCAATAAAGAAAAGAATTCCTTCACATATTCTCTAACCGTCCATTTCTGCTTCAATTGGCGCAACGCTTCCCGCGTTTGTCGTGCTGCATTTGTGGGTAGGAATTGATCCTTCAATTCTCGTTTTAGCACCTCCCACTCTACAATCCTTGGTCGACCACCAGCTGCATCATTATCAACTCTGGTTCGCCACCAAAGTTTGGCATCACCTTCCAAATACATAGAAGTCAAGATGACATTTTGGTCATCTTCCGTCTGGACAGTAGCAAAGTACTGCCCCATGTCCTAAAGAAAGTTTTCAAGCTCCTTCGCGCTCCGCTTACCTGAAAACTTCTTTGGCTCCAGCACCTTAGGCCTCTCTTTCGCCGCACCAGACACCTTCGAGGTTCCTCCCACGACTCTCTTGAAAAGACTCACCTCCACAGCCATCTTCTCTATTGTCTCGGTGGTGAGTCCACCTATTGCACGAACATCAGCAACCAACTCCTCGAATATGGATTCCCACATGGATACCAAAGCTTCTTGTGACTCTGTCCTAGCCACCAAGGAAGCCACCAGCATCTCAAGCCCTTCAATGAGCTGCACTGACATTGAAGACTTCGTTGCCTCCACCGAAACACTCATCATTGCTATTATGTGTTCTAAGTGAGCTACCCTCTCACTCAGATCACTTGCCGCTCAGGTCGTCATCGTCTCCGAAACAAGGCTCTGATACAAGTTGCCACGGGGCTATTAAGTGAGGGGTTTACTCTAAGGAAGCTTTTCTCGCTTAACTCAACCTGTGGTGCCTAAGGATCGCCTTAGTTCAGCACACCAACGAAAATGTGATTGAACAGCAATAATAGCACAAAGGAAGTTTATTACTTAGTTTAATGAGATTACAACTCTAGCATCTTATGCATCTCATGTCTCTCATGCATGAACTCGTGCTTCTTTCAAGCTTACATGTCTTGGCTTTATAGCAAAATAGACAAGTTAGTTACATAACTGTCGAGGACACATGTCTATGTACATTACATGAGACTAAGTAAACAACCACACCCATGTAGTACTCAAAAAACCACCTAATTGCTTCCTTCCTTTGCTGCCACCTGGTTCCATAAATGTTTTGACCCCTTAGTCAATAGGCACATGCTCAAAGTGCATGGAAGTTGCTGGGACGTGCCTTGGTCATGCTATGAGTCATGACCAAGGTAGTTACATAACTGTTTGTAACTGCATTTGACTTGGTCCGTCTAAGCCTATAGTTTTCCTTGCTCGAGGGACAAGGTCTGATTGGTGGTGCTAGTTGCGCGCCTAGGCACCTTTAGGTGCTAGCCGAGGCTCGTTTTGGTCCGAGTCCCACCTGTTCGGGTGGCCGGCACCATGGTCCGTCCATGGGTCTTGCCTTGGCATGGTTGCCCAAAGGCATGCTCGAGGATCGTCCTTGCTTCCTTGCTCATACCACCCTTAGGAGAGTCACCCCTCCTTATAGTAGATGTTAATTCGTTCCCTAAACTCCAATAGGAAACATCAAGAAATGAGACCAATCGTACTTTGACTTGGTCAATGCCCTAAGTCAAGCTTTGTCAACCTTTGTCAAGGTATGTATTGCCCGTGCCAAGGCGTGACCTTGCTCGTGCCAAGGCGCGGCCTTGCTCGTGCCAAAGGAATCAGCCAAAGTGTTGCCTTGCTCGTGCCCAAGGAACCTGCCAAGGCGCGACCTTGCTCATACCAAGGCCCGTGCCAAGGCGCCACTATGCTCCCGCCAAGGGACATGCCAAGGAACGTGCCGAGGCCCAACCGTGCCCGTGTCAAGGTCCGTGTCAAGGCACCACTATGCTCCCCGCCAAGGAACGTGCCAAGGCCCAACCGTGCTCGTGCCAAGGCGCCACTGTTCTCCCCGCCTAGGCGACGTGCCTAGGCGCGCGCCAAGGCGCGACCTTGTCCATGTCCATACACACTTCCTCGTCCATGCTACATACGATTTACCCATGCGCATGTGCAAGCCTCCGCACGTTATACTGCGAACCATCCGTGGTGCACCATCCAGCAACTAACTCCCATAAAACCTTCCGAGTCCACCAAAACTCGGATATTGCTAAGTTTTTTCGCTGCCTAGCCAGCTTACTCGGGTCACGCTATTGAGGGGCTAACAATAGCCTTCTATCACAGGGAGACTCTTTTTTCACCTTCTTGACTAATCAAGCATATCAGTTGTATAATAATGTTTTAATCAATTAATTAATGCAGATGTTGAAGGAGAACAAAATAAAACATGAGTTGAGCATACCTGCAGTGAAGATTGGAGAAAATGAGGAAGTGAGTCATGTGAAGGTCACCGCTGCATTGAAGAGGGGCATCCGGTTCTTTTCTGCACTGCAAACTAGCGACGGTCACTGGGCTGCCGATATTGCTGGACCACTGTTTTTCACCCCTCCCATTGTAATTACTCTAGCATCTGCAATATCATCATCTTTGAATCACAAAACTGATATCCTATCTATATATGCATACTTTAACATGTGCAGGTATTTGCATTGTACATCACTGGAATGCTTGATACCATATTCACATCAGAACACAAAAAGGAGATAATTCGTTACGCATACAATCATCAGGTACTTAATAAAAAAAAAAAACTTCCTTTTGAATAAATTGATAGAGCTAGGAAATGATCAATCAATAATGTTATGGTTGATGAAGAGATTCATCACATATGTATAATTACTAATTATTCTACATTAATATATATATATATATGCAGAATGAAGATGGAGGGTGGGGATTACATATAGAGGGTCACAGTACCATGTTTGGTACTGCCCTTAATTACATTTGTCTACGAATTTTAGGACAAGGCCTTGATGAAGGTGAAGATAATGTGTGTGCTAGAGCGAGGAAATGGATCCAAGATCATGGAGGGGTTACATGCATACCCTCTTGGGGGAAGACTTGGTTATCGGTATGTTTTTACTCTTTTTTATAGGCCGAACAAAAATAATAGTTTCATACATCAACACGACGTCTCTTTTTGGCAAGCACAAACTAGCTTATGAGCTACTTCAGTAAGTTGTGTTTGGCAAACTAGTTTATAATAAAAATAATATAGCTGAAATGTTATAATCACGCAGGTATGGGTAGCTTTTAAGATTTAAAACGTCAGTTATTTTTCTTTTTCCAGTTTTGTCCTCAACGCCTAAATAATAGCCGAACATGAGTAAGCTATTGGGCTTGTCACTTATCAAACTCTCCTACCCAACACTCATATACTCACATTGTTGTGCAACACATTGCTTTATTATCTTTATAAAATTCACGTGTAGTTTGTACACTCATATATGAGTGTTGTGTCAACACTCATATACTCACATTGCTTTTTGTTAGGACGTGAGTTGTTACATTTAACAATACTTGTCATGCATGTAGTTTATTTACATATGGGTTTCCAACAATAAATAATAATAAAAAACAATACGAGTAGTCCTACATTGATTTATGAAGAAATAATATATACAAACATATTATATATTATACAAATAATATATATGTTGACAATGTATTTAATTTATATAAATAAAAATGCACTTTTATGTCATTTTGCATTATTCAGCTACCCTGTCAGTTAGTTTTTCCAAACGATTTTAATCGATTAACAAGATTATCAGCTGTCAGCTACTAATTTTTCAGTTGTCAGCTAGATTATCAGCTTTCAGCTGAATTATCAGCTAACATTGCCAAACAAAACCAATATATCACAACAGGAAAGTCGCTTTCTTGGCCTAATTAGTTGTATATTTATCTATACCACTGACCATAACTTGGAGCTTTCTACTGCATGCGAGCAATACTTGCACTGAAAATAGCTCTTTTACTACTAACCAAAGATTAACTAGAGGTTTCATTTTTTAAGCGGGGACCTTTCTATGGTCTAGAAAGCTTTCTTGACACTCTCATGGCCCACTATAAACTAATTATGCGATGGTACAAAATTTTCTTGGCATTCTCAAGTCGATCATAAATTAGATTGATGTTATTCCACTGATCCTCTTTTTTATTGATTGGCCTTGGTAGATTCTCGGAGTGTATGATTGGTCCGGCTGCAATCCAGTGCCACCAGAGTATTGGCTTCTTCCCTCCTTTCTCCCCATTCATCAAGGTTTATGTGTTGCACAACCTTAATATACATTTAAGTGTTATTTGACATATCTTCTTTTATATAAAAATAAAAAAATAAAAAATACTGTTTTTTCTTTTATCATCTCTTTAATAGCTTATAAAATGTTAATTGTGGGTTATTTTTCAGCCAATATTTTCATTTATTGCCGCTGGGTATACGGGGCAATTTCATACTTGTACGGAAAGAGGTTCGTTGGTCCCATTACAGACCTCATTTTATCTCTAAGAGAGGAGCTGCATGTTCAGCCGTACCATCATATAAATTGGAGCAAAACACGCTATATGTGTGCAAAGGTTAGTTTTCTGGACTACGTACCCATAAATTTGATATGTACAACACATAAAGTAGTTTGAATACATTATGTGAGATTGGTGAATTATATTAAAAAAAAAAAAAAAAACAAGACTCATAGCTTTTTGGTATCGATTTACTAAAAGTTACTTTTTAACATGAGGAAGTTTCCTGCAGAGTTTGGCCATGTGTTTCCTGTGGTGGTTGCAATTTCTATTTTCCTAAAAAATAAATTGTAAATGTTGCAGGAGGATCTCTACTATCCCCATCCACTCATTCAAGACTTGATTTGGGACTCTATGTACTTTTTAATGGAGCCCCTCCTAAAATGTTGGCCCTTTTCAAAGTACAGACAGAGAGCTCTAAAAGTGATATTAGAGCGCATTCACTACGAAGATGAGGCCAGTAGGTACATTACTGGCGGAATAGTAGTAAAGGTAAAATACATTGTGGTCAGAACTTACAGTTTGAATAGTAATCTAATATGTGCACAACTTCAACTTGTGAAATACAAGCAAGGATGCCAGGCTCGGGGTGTTGAGTTGAGACAGTGCATATTGGTCATTGAGTCCTAATTAATTAATAAACACCCGCGGACCAGTCTAATAGATTCAGTGATAAGAATTAATTAATTAATTATAAGCATATAAATCAATTCCTTGACCTTCTAATTGTGTTTTGCTTTTATATATATATATATATATATATAGCCATTGAACATGCTTGTTTGTTGGGTGGACGATCCAAATGGAGATGCATTCAAGAAACATCTTCCTAGAGTCCAAGATTACTTGTGGGTAGCTGAAGATGGAATGAGATTGCAGGTTAAGCCAATAACCCTTTACATCTTAATCAGTTTCCATTGTGATTAGTCGATTTCATAATTCGTTTTTAGTGATCTTTTACATATTAATTGGTTGAAAACTTTCAACGAACAATTACTTGCAGAGCTTTGGAAGTCAGTTGTGGGATACTAGTTTGGGCCTTCAAGCATTACTAGCGTGTGACCTTCATGAAGAAATTGCAGAAGCTCTTAAGAGAGGACACTTTTATATTAAAGAGTCACAGGTTAACCTGAACATTTTCTCAGCCTAGCTAGATTAGTTTATATAGTTAAATTTTTAAAAGATTTTTCCTTTTTTTTTTTCTTTTTGAGGATTTGATCACCTGACCTCACAGAGGCGGGAGCATTTTTCCTTGATTATAAACTACTCTTATTTGATTTGGAAGGTTAAAGATAATCCACATGGTGATTTTCGAAAGATGCACCGCCATATTTCTAAAGGAGCTTGGACTTTCTCAGATCAAGATCATGGCTTACAAGTTTCAGACTGCACTGCAGAAGCACTAACGGTAGCCAAACCGCTTCGACATGACCTACATGAAACGTTAATTAATTAGTTACTCAATTATGCAAGTAATTAATTTATTCCCCCCAAAAAAGTTACTAATGTGATTTTTTTTATGTTAATTTTCGTAGTGTTGCCTATTGCTCTCACAATTACCACCAGAGCTAGTTGGGAAGAAGATGGAACCAGAGCAGTTATATAACTCTATTAACATTATACTTTCTTTACAGGTAACAACCATATACATAAATACATATGTAGCATTGCCTAATTAAAAATTCACATATTTTGCTAAAAATATATTATATAACCATGCATAAAATAATAATTGTTTTTGATTTGACTATATATCCACTTAGCGCGCCTATGATTATATATCGTTATCTCTAAGCTTAAACTAATTCTAATACTTGGTTTTAAAGGATCCATGCACTTTTGTAGATTATAAAGAGAATTAATCATAATGCTTTCAAACTAAAAGTCCCAGTTCTCCTCAGATTGAGATACTTAACACATAATTATAAGACTTTAGAAGAATCCCTGAAATTATATATGAGATTCCTTGTGACAAAATATATCAGATTAAAAAATCTGATACCAAAAGAGATGCATGATAGTTTTATAGATACCAAATTAATTGGCAATAAATATCAAGATGCTCTTACAACTACAGACTTTAATTAGAGGTGGTCGTTATACTTAATTTATAAATGCATGCACCATTCAGGGCAAAGATGGCGGTATGGCTGTGTGGGAGCCAGCAATAGGTCCTGGTTGGCTAGAGGTAATGTCAACCACACGTTTGAAATTATACTCATCAAGCATTTTAATTTGGTTTTGATAAAAAAAAAAAAAAAAAAAAAGACTTTGATTAAGATGGCGACATATCATTGATCCAACCTTGTTAATTTGCAGATGCTAAATCCTACAGAATTTTTTCAGGATATAGTCATTGAGTATGAGTAAGAGATTTGCGTTCTTTTCCCACAATAATTTCCAATATACAAGTACAGATTCCAATCCATCTAATACTGCTTTAATTAAGCTTTAATTATTAATTTTAGATAGAGTGTGACTCAACAGGTATGTCGAATGTACTGCTTCAATGATTGAAGCGCTAGTCTTGTTTAAGAAGTTGTATCCTAGACATCGCACAAAAGAAATTGAAGTTTCTATTGCAAAAGCAGTACGCTTTATTGAAGACGAGCAGAGGTCTGACGGTTCGTGGTATGTGTTTGCCTTTCTTCTCATGCAACCATGACAATAGAAAACATTTAGATTGAGTAAATATAATACTAATTTTTTAACAATTCTAGCTTGCAAGAGCAATTTTAAAAGAAAATAGCACTGGATCAAAATAACATAAATTAAGAATGTGTGCACCGTTGGAACAAAATTGCTTCCGACAGAGAGAAATCAAATAAAGGCTTGAGGCGCGTAATTGCTCTCTTTTATACAAAATTTTTCCCTATCGGTCAAAACCACGTATAAACAATAATGGGAAAATCAAAACTTGTCTTTAAGATACAAAAGTCTTCAATATGTTGTTGGATGATGTGTGTAACACAACTCCAACCAAGAACACTCTTTGAAGAACTTTTGAGAGAATGATACAATGACTGAAAAGCACACTTTGATTCAAAAATCTTTTGTGTTTCACTGTTTTTCAATGTGTTTTGTACATACTAGATAATTTTGATTTACAGAAAATCAAGAGATTTGATATCTATCCACAAAGATGTGAGTTTTGGTGCGAATAGGTACCAAAAAAGAGACATAAAAACAGGGAATTTACCGGTCTTGGCGCTGAGGCAGGCACCACACCGCTGAGGCTTTTTTTTTTTTTTTATTTTCTACAATTTCCATCTGTTTTCAAATTATATGGACATATAAATTGAAGATTACACTTAGGAATAACACGACAAAAAAACATATAGCATAATTCCAAAATCGATACAGGAATGAAAAGTGTCTTTTGGACTTAAACTTTTCACTTGGTGTAAATTGCACAGGTATGGAAATTGGGGAATCTGTTTTACATATGGAACATGGTTTGCATTAAGAGGGCTATTCGCGGCCTTTGGGAAGAACAGCTACAATAACCAAACTGCTCGTAAAGCTTGTGATTTTCTGCTGTCAAAACAACTTCCTTGTGGGGGTTGGGGTGAGAGTTACCTCTCCTGCCCACAAAAGGTGCACATACATATAATGTTTTTCTGCTATCAAATCAATTTCTAGTTCTCACCTCAAATTTGGCTGTTGATTATACGCCTAATTTCTTTGTCGAACAGAGATATAAGTCTCTTCAAAACAATAAAGCAAATCTGGTGCAGACAGCATGGGCATTGATGGGTCTCATTTTTGGAGGGCAGGTTAGTATTCAAGATTCAAACATGAAAAAAATATAATAATATATATATAGCAATAGCAGTTCTAGCATATCTAAGCACTAGAACAATTTCGGTATTTAATAGAGGTTTTTAAACCCCTATTAAAGATGTGTTATTAAATAACAAATAATTGATAAGAGTTTTAAAAAACTTATATCTAATACATGTATTAAAAATTAAAACATAAATTCATTTAATAATAGTCTATTTAATAGGGGTTTTAAATCCTCTATTAAATGCCAAAAATGTTTTAGTGAAGTTTTCATCTTCTCATGATGTGAAGGCTGAGAGAGATCCAGAGCCGCTTCATCGAGCAGCAAAGGTGTTGATCAATAATCAAATGGAAAATGGAGACTTTCCTCAGCAGGTAATTTACTAGTAACTTGAATACATGATCGATTTATGGAAGATATATTTGTGGATTGATGCATGTGGTCTAGTCCAATACTCATGATTCAATTATCATACATTGGCAGGAGCTTGCAGGAGTATACATGAGAACTTGTATGCTACACTACGCAAATTATAGAAATGTATTCCCGCTTTGGGCATTAGCAGAGTATCGTCGAAAAGTGGTTGATGTGCCTTCATGAAACGGGACTTACTTTTAAGACATTTTGAACATGGTAATGTTTGTGTACTTACTCGCACAACATGAGCGAGAATGGCAATAATAGAGATATTGTTTTGTCTTCTCAATGGGGCATAGAAAATCATATTATTTGTACTTTTTTTTTTTTTATTTAACCATGAGTATTCAAATACTTGTGTGATTAGTCTCATGGACTCGAATTGTAGAAAGAGACCACTAGTGGCACGATATTTGGTTGTCGTTGGGAATCGAACTCAAAACCATGCTCCTAACTCATACAGTCTCGCCTTCACCCTTACCACTAGGCCAACCCCGTCTAAGATTTGGCACCGACCCACTTTATTGCCACGTGATCCACTTCAAGATGTGCGTGCGCGCATCGCGAGGTGCATCGTGCGGCAACCGAATGGGTTGGTGCTTAATATCAGTGCCCAAAGTATATTACTGAAGCTTTTTCCATATTACAATTCAGGCTCGTTAGATTAGGCGTGGCAAAATGGGTTGACGTATCGTATCTGTATCGACCTGTTTATGACACTAACCCTCATATTGTGACGGCCCCTACTTCTAAAAAGGGCACCGCTCGGCCTAATCCCGTACTCAAACTGACGCAGCGGAGATCTTCTAAACCAGTTGAACTAATCCACGAACAACTCGATCTAGGTCAGAACTTAAGTCAAAGTTCGAAAATTCTTTTATTCAAGCAAAAAAACTACGAATTACATCCAATAGGTCGCTTAAATAGCGAAACTCTAAAATTTGCAAAAAATAGTAAAAAGTCCAAAAAGCCTTAAAAGCCATAAACTGGAAACTAGAAGAAAAATAGAAAACAAATGCCGCAAACGGCAATAAAAACGAAAATTCCTAATGAAAGTTATAATGTAAACGAAACTTTCCTAAAATAGCAAAATTGCCGTTTCGGAGGCCAAAACGATGGAATTTCGCCGAAAAACGTCGTAGACACGGCGTAGCAGTGATTCGTGATCTCCACGCCGTTTCCAATCAACCCATGCCCCCGGAACGCCGAAACTCAAACGCCCAAACTTCACCGAAATTACAAAAATGTCATCCTGTCATATCTTTTCATATTTTTCCAAGAATTTGCAACTAATTCTTGGACTTCATCATTATCCTTTCAAGAATTTGCAAACTAATTCTTAAACTTCATCATTATCCTGTCAAGAATTTGCAAGCTAATTCTTAGACTTCATCATTCTCCCCAGGGTGGACAGAATTCGCCCTCGAATTGTCATCATCAAACGTATCCCCATAATAGGGAACAAGATGTTTGACATTAAATACATCAGTCGTGTGAATGTGACTTGGCAACTTCAATCTGTAAGCATTAGGATGAATTTTCTCAAGAACCTCCACAAGACCAATCTCCGGAACTGACAATTTATTGTAATCACCCACAGAGAACCAATCTTTAGTAAGAACTGCCCACACAAAGTCAACCACTTCAAACTCCACGTGACGCTTCTTCCGATCTGCATATTGTTTGTACTTGTTAGCAGCCTTCTGCAAGTAATCTTTGACAGATTGATGAATCTCTTACAACCCACTAACAAAGTCTTTTGCCTTGCAATGCCATGTCATGCCATCTAGTCTTACTTGGCACTGGTAACAGATCAAGAGGACCTCGAGGTAGCACTGAATACACAACCTGAAAAGGACTAAACCCGGTACTTCGATTAACAGCATGGTTGTGTGCAAATTTTGCCTGACTCAACTTGATGTCCCAACTCCTGACATTCTCACCCACCAAGCTCCTCAAAAGATTGCCTAACGAACGGTTGACAACTTCAGTCTGCCCATCTGTTTGCTGATGATAAGCACTGCTAAATTTGTTGCGTGTTCACCATAGCCCTGGCAACCGACAAGTAATCTTGTTGATTGCTCTACTGTCCACACACATCCGCCAGGAGCTATCTTTCTTTGGCGTAAGGAAGGTTGGTACTGCACACGGACTCAGACTTTCACGGATGAATCCCTTCGCCAATAACTCTTCAACCTGTCTGCGCAACTTCTCATGCTCACTGGGACTCATTCGGTAGTGTGGTCTATTAGGTAGTGACGCGCCAGGTTCAAGGTCAATCTGATGTTGAATATCACGCAATGGTGGCAGTCCTTCTGGCATCTCATCAGGGAAAACATCGCAAAACTCCTTCTCAATAGGAATTGCGGCTTCAGGAACATCAACATCTCTATCTACCTCCTTTCCCATCAAGATGTAAACTACCTCAGAATCCTGTAATTCATCTTCAAATCTTGCCAAAGACAGCAAGCTGTTAGATTCTTTAGTAGACTTAACTTCCTCCGGATCCTTGGCAGGTACTAGCACAATCTTCACTCCCTTGAACATAAGGGTATATTTATTGGCTCTGCCATCATGCACAACTCCCCTATCAAACTGCCAAGGACGTCCTAGTAACAAGTGGCAAGCATCCATAGCCACAACATCACACCAGACTAAATCCTTGTAGTTAGCACCAATAGAAAAAGTCACTAAGGCGCGCTTCGACACCTTCACCTCACCACCCTTCTTCAGCCAAGCTAGCTTGTAGGGCCTGGGGTGTTGTTCAGTTGCAAGGCTCAACTTCTGAACCGCTTCAACTAAGACGATATTCTCGCAACCGCCTGCATCAATCATGAACCTGCACACCTTGCCTAAGATGGTACACTTGGAGTGAAAGATGGTATTCCGCAACCACTCATCATCAGCGACAGCTCTAGGAGTCATACAAGAACGCCTCACAACCAAGGCAGTACCCACATCTCCAGTAACGATCTCCTCTTCTGTGTTGTCAAAAGTATCAAAGGTTGGTTCTGCAGTGATGTTGGTCTCGTCCCCTGCGTCTTCCTCTTCGTTCTCAATAAAGGGAGTCTTCTTCCCTTTACATTCTGACTTCCTGTGACCAACTTCGCCACAAGCGAAACATTTAATCCCAATAGTGCTAGGTCTGTTCGTGCTACTAGCAGGGTTAATTGCAGCGGTATTACATCCAGTATTGATTGTCTCAACACTAACATTACTGGAAGCATTACTCACACCCCAACGCTGTTGTTTCTCCACCAACAATGTTCGCTGGTGCGCTGCAAATAAGGAAGCCAGATCAAACATGTTGAAGACATCTTGGATTTGCACCCTCAGTCCACCAATATACCGCGCCACTAATTGGTCGTTAGTCTCCTGCAGTTCGTTTCTAGCGACTAACTGATAAAACTCAGTGGTGTAATCATCTACTGACTTTGCCCCTTGTCTGAGATTCTGCAACCTCTGATACATAAGCCGTTGGAAATTGTAAGGCAAGAACTCAGCCCGTAAGTGTTTTTTCATCTTCTCCCACGAGGTGATCTACGCCTTTCCATTCTTATTCCGCATCAACTTCTGCTGTTGCCACCAAGTCATGGCCCTGTTGCGGAATGCGAGTCGCAAACCGATTGCTGCACACGCTCGTCTTCGGGCACACCTTTGAATTCTATGACTTCTTCAACTGACGCCAGCCAGTCCAAGAATTTTTTGGACTTTAATTTCAAAACAAATAATTCCAAAATTCTAGGATATCAAGACAAGTTAGGATACAAAGTCCAAAGAAAATCGAATACAAGTCTACTTAAATTCAAATTATGTCATTAGCATGTTTTTTTATCAATGTTGTTCAAGAATGACATCAAGTGTATGAATCAGAGGCAATGAAACAATTCACAAGGCATCATGTCACAATATTCATCCATGAATAGACACAAGAACAACATGATGTGCAAGTTCAAGTAGTACTGTCTACAAATAGACCAATAAATCAATAAAGATGAATGAAATAAAATATAAAATTCTCACAGTTGTACTTACAATTCACACGCTTGTCCTAGTCTATCCGATCCCTCGACACTTCGAAATGCGTGTCCAAACGCCTGCGTTCTCCCCTTAGTTCCATAACATTCAATAATTTAGTACTTTGGGCTGAATCGAAGTCGAGAAAAATTTCTAAATTTTTTTTATTTTCGGTCAATCGACCCATTTCGCGCTTTTCGAGGTGAAACCCCCGTAAAATGCTCGTCTGAAATTCCAAATATTTTTTTCATAAAAATTCATTATTTTCTATTTATTTTGTCGAAATATAATTTTTCAGAGTTTTTCCCTATTTTCTGGAAAAAAATTTCCAATTTTTCCCCATTTTTCTCCTTTTTTCTCTTTTTTTCTCTTTTTTTTTTTTTTTTTTTTTTTGGGTTGAGTCGACCCGACCACGGCCTGAGCTCTTGGCCCGGCCCGCTAGGGACTCTTCTTCCCCAACAAACCAGGGACTCCCCAGTTCGTTGGGGAGTGTTTTTTTTTCTCTGTTTTTTGGTCACGAGCTGGGGTTGGCGATCCACCCCAGCTCGTGTAGGGAGGGGAGACGACTCTCCCGAGCTCCCTCACCAACACCCCACCAACACCACTCCACCCCATAAATGGAACAACAAACTCACCTTGATTCGTTTCGGGTTCTCTCATTCTCCTTCTCCTTCTCCTCCACCTCCACAACGATTTTTCTTTCTCTCCTCCTCTCCCGATTGTCTTTTTTTTTTTTTTTTTTTTTTTTGTGAGGATAACGAATGTTGACTTAAGTATGTATGTAGTGTAAGGTTAAAACCAAGCCTTAGATCTTGGTGTGCACATGTATCCGGAGGCTCATCACATGAAGTACATTGTCCCACTTGTCCCCCAAGTCACTTGTGAGTGACTCAACAATGTGACACCTTGCCTCATGATGGGCTAACGCGTGTCTCGATGCACATCCTATGTCTAATGTTTGATTTTCCTAACTATAAGCCATTTACTCATTTAGCTACACGTGGTCAGATTAAAGCCACACATTACCCAATAAATTCACATTTTATTCAAATAAATTAAACTTACCCTAATATGTCGCTACCTCGGTCCCACGTCGACATGCGACTCGAGGTACGTCCCTGCTCATCTCGATACCTACACACCCGTAGAAAATTAACTTAATAGTCTACATAAATACAATACACTAGGCATACATCACCACAAATATAAAATGTACTTCGGCCCTTGCCTCGACAAACGGACACATGACTGTGTAGGTTCCACGGTACGGGTCGTTGAGCCCGTGTAAAGACATAAACACAGTTAGAAATTTCGAGACAATTACACATATGCTCAACCCTAACACTAACCTGATAATTTTTCATATTATCGTGTCAACCAAACTAACCCATTTACATAATATATTATTTAATTTATTATTTTATAATTCGATATATGCAACATAAATACAAAATTCTTTTCAAAATAATATCTTATTCCTAAGATTTAGGTGAAATAACTATTGAAACTATGCATATTATTATTTTCTAAAAAATAATAAAAATTTACCATGTTATATGGACTTTTAAAATTGTAATTCAACCATTAATAAAATAAAATTATTAATAACACGTATACTTTACATTATTATTTTAAACGGGTTAAATGAATCATAAATGGGTTATTGTGTTTAATCGTGTCAACTTGTTTATGACACTAACTCGCATAAGCTCAACACCAACCTGTTAATATTCCGTGTTAGTCGTGTCGTGGCATCCTATTTTGCCACAGCCACTTCAAGTCTATGAAGATCAAGCATTTTCAATCAATCAATCATGAATTTTGAAAATGCGCACACATCTAAAATGGTATTACGAAGAACAATCAAATCTCAAAATAAAATCGGCAGAAACTTAAACAGAACGAATTAACTCACCAATCAATAGCGGCGCCAAGGGTTTCATCCAACCGCGGAAACTGAACATGATCTCAATCAATCAAAGACTGCACTGTAAATCGACGAATCGAACTCGAACGCACATTCGATATCAACTGATGAACAAAATCGCCAAAACTGAACTCTAGGTTTTCCAATTTTTTGAGAACAAAGTGGTCGCGCGCGAGAAGTGTTTATTGCGCGTGCACATTGCCTTGCCACGGTGGCGCGCGGGACCCACTTGTACTTTTTCTTTTTCTTTTTTTTTATCCCATCAACTTGTCCGAGCCAACCATACCGGCTAATCCATATTCGAACATTGTGCGGCCCCTCTATCTAAGTTTTTTTTTATTTACGAGACTCGAGTTTTTTCTCTTGGAGTTTTTTGCATATTGTTCAGAGCCAATTACACTGACTAATCCATGCTTAAGCTTTTTATTTAGAAAGTCATTTTCTCAATTTAATTTTTTCGATTTTGCTTGAGTCAAGTAATTGTGGTATTCATTTTTAAGATCAAAAACTTTGCATCTTAAAGTGAACATGGAAATGTGAGATTGTGTATTTTGTTGTGTTGAGGGTATTAACATAACTCTATATATTCTTGTAAGTATAATTATTATTTTTTTGTTTTTTCATAATTGTGAGTGTCTGAATTTTTTTTCGACCTCTCTTTATTACCATTTAAGCACAACCCATGACGACAAGAAATTAATATTTTTTTTATTATCAAGATATTAATATATTTAAAAATGAAGGATTTTTATTATCTGTTATGGAGAAGATATTAATATATTTAAAAATGAAGGATAGAATTTAGGTCTAAACCCATTTTTTATATCCAAACAATAGGGGAAGGATGTGTCAAGCCTTTCACTCCTAAAATATTAGGAAGCATACGATAGCTTAACAACAAGTGTAAAATTCTCGTCGCTCTTTTGAATGGATCAAAGAAATGAGACCCAAATAACTTGGATTGAGGCTACGTTGTTGAAGCCATTTTACATTCTTAGGTTCACAGGTTTTATTTTTCTTCATTTTGTGAAATGTACAAACAAATACATAAACGAAAAGGAGAGAGTTTTTCAACAGAAAAGTAGACCATATTGTCGATCCTTCGTCTCTAATACTTCAACGTCGGAATCTTCAATGCCGGTTGTATATATAGATTCGTCTCTGCGGAAGGCGGAATACTTTCATCATGAGGTCTTTCATCCATGGACCTGCAAGGGACTGCACATTTTTCAGTTCAGTACCTCAGTTGCCAAAAATTTCCTAACAGGCTTGTCAGGTACTGACTTGGACATTTCATTTCTAGGCTTTTAGTACCTCAGTTGGAGCAAATAAGAACACATGAGAAATATGTATTGACATCGAATTTCATACAAATAGAGGAAGAACTATCTTCAATACACAATCAAATTCTTCGCGTCACAGTAATGCGGAGAAACAGTCTTGATGATTTCAAACGGAAAGAAAAAGCAAAAGAATAGGATGGAAATTCATCGTTATGAGATTACTGGTTCTTTGCACTACTTCTCGAAATGTTGCAAATCGACTCCCCACGCTGAAGCTAATTGCATCATCAGTTGGTCAGGTGTTGCGCCTTCCCACTCCTCCGGCATGTCAATTACGGCTGAAGAAGCTTCATGTAGATTAGATAAAAGCTCTCTTCTGATTTCCAATGGAATGCCCAAGACGTCTGGACCATTTTCCAGCACTAGATCCGTCAACTACAATGGCAAACGTATCGAAGAACGAAACACATTCAGAATCACACACGATGAAGAATTCAACTGGAATGTCGAGAAAATATGAAACAGGAAACATAATTGAACAGAAGAAAAATAATATATATGCATACCTGCTGAACCCAAGATAAGCCGATGTCGAATAAATCCTGTTCTAGTAGAAACTGCCCTACGGCGTGCAAAACTTCGCTAACTGTTTCATTAGAGAGCTGATCAACCACAGGGCCTGACCTATCCATCAGTTTCACGAGCAAGAAATCATCCCCAGTCGATAAGACTTCGGCGTAAGCAGTATCAACATCACCCACATGAAGTGCATCCATCGCATTGCTCCAACAACTCCATATCGGTCCCCTCTCTTGCCCCGCATTGTCATCTCCCATAGCTTCTGCAGTTAACTCCGGCATAGCTATTCGAGTAGCTGCTCGAGAAGTCCCATTGTCTTCACCAGCCACCCTAATAGCTTCCAAAGTAGCCTCATCCTTAGAAGCTTGCCAGACGCTTCTCGCTGAGGGACCTTCGCCAAGTCTAACTGACCCTGGTCCCTTGTCCCAACCTCTCCTGTTGTTGGCATGATCCACATCTTGCTCTGATCTAGGAGGCCTAACATCACTCGAGGCACCATTTAGAGCTCTTCTAGAACCGATATGCCCATTTCTAGAAGTTCCATATGCATAAGAGTCCCAGGCTTCAGACATATCTGATCTCCAAAGGTGGTCTCTTCCCCTTGATCCTGAAACAATGCCATCCAATGGGGGAAAACGCTCAGCGAAGGACACCCGGGTGTCACTGCCCCTACCAAACTTGGTTCCAGAATAGTCGTGGAGACCATTATACTTAGATAAGGACCTATTAGATGAACCCTCAAACCCCATCATAAAATTGCCGCCCCTCCTTCCGGAAGATATTGCCAAATCCCTTGCCATATCCTCGACAACTCTCTCAAGACCTCGTACTCTATTCTCCAAGGTTATCATGCTATCATGGGATCCGCCCATGAAATCCTGAAAAAGTTTATGCAGGAAAAAAAAAAAAAAAAAAAGTTAGAAAAGCATTGCCAAAGATCTACTACATGCCTTCTAATGCTATGAACAAACCTGCAACATGTTCATGAGATGAGCCTGTTGCCTCTCCAGCTGCGATAATTGTCTCTGGATGGCCAACCAATTTCCTTTGCTGTTCATTTGGGATCCTTCTTGACCTTCAGTTCTGGCGGAAAGGGTACGTCCACTGGAAGCATCCCTTTGATTTGCTTCAATCCTATCATCGGCATCTAAAGATGTCGCCTTGGAATCTTGTCTTATTGATGGTCTCTGCTCTGACCACTTATCTTGAGCAAGATCACCAGTTCCTGCCCCATTGTCACGGTTTCTTACACTGGCCAACCCATGGACACCATCTAAATCACCATTCCTATTGTAGCTTGCTCCGCTGCCATAATCAGTATCATTGTGTTCTGATTCTTCTTCGGCTTGAGAGGCAGATGTGTTAAGACATTTACGAGGGAGCACTACTTCCACTGGCAAATCATCTGAACGCCGTGTTTCAAGTTTTTGAAAGAAGTCTGGATTGATCTCTTTGTCACTCAAGGCAGGTGCTTTTTTCTTCAGGATCCCAACAGTTTTGTCTGATATGCTGCTGAGTTTTGCTTTTAAAAGAGAATCGGATGTCTGTGAAGGGGAATTCGATATATCCTTTACAGGACTTCTATTTTTTGGTTCCGGTTTCTCTGCCGACACAACCATTTTTGAGTTTTTTTCCCCTGAAAGATTATAGGAAAACCAGGTTATGCATTATGAAAGAATGGGATAGCCATTACATGGTCCAATCAAGAAGGATTACTTCACTAACCATGAGAAGTGGAATTTGGACCGTCTGAAGCTTTGTCCTCTCCCTTGTCTACAACCCTCTTCCAAAGCTGCAATGCCTCATTCATGCTGTCTCTGACAGGTTTCACCTAAACAACAGATTATGACAATAAATTCAAGTACTGGAAAAAAAAATCACTTGATTACTATATTACAAGTAGGAAATAGGTATTTCAACCAGGAAATCACTAAAACATGCACTCCAAGCTGTAGAATAGCACATAAACAAAATATAATGAAACCTCCAGTCTCTAGAGTTATTAATTTTACGTCAATCATTGTATACTTTTTTTTTTTTTTTTTTACAGGATGGTATTTCTTGAATTATGGTTTAAGTCAGAATTGCTATTCCTAGAAATGTTCAGGTCATGAGATGGACAGGAACTTATCTTATGAAGTGGGAATCATGAGTTTGGATCGCCTAAGGTCACTTTTCATAGTGGTTCAATTGAGAGACTGTTGGCAGGGCTGCACATATCTCAACGCTTAATCAGGTACCAGATGCCTGGACAGTGGTAGAAATTGAAATTCCTTGGTTGCTTCATTACAAAAACATGCCTTAATTGGAGTATTAGATCAACTAATCCAATACTAAGAACATATGGCCGAGATTGGCAGATTACGATCAACTAGGACAACCACAACCGTTGTAAGAGACCCATTCAGAAGCTCTTTTTCATAATTATCAAGCCACGTAATAGAATTAAACTTATATAAGCTTAACAATCTCAAATTCTGTTCAGATTTAGTCCAGGATCTCCTTGGTGGATCCATTGACTAATTTTTACCTTTCATACCGGATTATTCGAAAGGAATGGATGTCTTTCAATTCAGATATGATCATGTTGGAACAGCTCGATTGTTGGAACATTACTTTAACAGCTAAAGTTTTTAGATCGCGGAATTATCTAATAGATTTGCATTTGTCACTGACAAAGTACCACACATGGCATGAAAGATGAGAGTTTACGGCCATGAAAAGTCTCAAAACCCACAATGCTCAGTTTTGAGAAGGTCGTGAGATCTAAATTGAAGCAAAGGTGACTCTAAACAACCAACTTTTCTTGCTCAAAACTTCTCGAGTAGCTTGTAAATAAACTAAGATCCATCAACGAGCATTAACCAAATAGAAAATATTGATGCAATAAGATACCTTATCAAAACGACAAGCCTCGAGAACTGCAATAGTTGAAGAAGCTCCATCAGCAACCAAGTGGCTTGAGTGAGAAGCAAGAGAACTCAATGCTTCAGCTGCTGCTTTGCGAGTGCCCCAATCGCTACTTTGTAAGCATTCATGAATGCTTTGCAGCAATGTTTGCAAACTTTGAGGCGCAATGGCTCCTACCTGTAACAGTTCATATTGCAAAATTACTAAAACAGTTCACCGAGTTCATCTATGAAAGCGCGTATTCAATCAACAAAGGCTGTTAAGTTTAAAAACTGCAATCTACATCAATACATGAAAAATGTGGCAACAATCATAAGGTTGCATAACAAGAGTATAAATGTGTCAAGATTACGCAGTTCCTCGTGCTCAAAGCAACCATCCTTTTATCATACAAATGTTGATTCTACAACCTTCTGCCATAACCAAGCGGATTTAAAAGAATGAACTCTTAGCTATGTTTAACTATTCAACTTTATAAACAAAAAGTGTGTTGAAAATGGATCGCCCAAAGTGCATTACTACAATTAACAACAAAAACACAATCTCCTGATATAAATAAAAGCAATTACTAATCTTTTTTTGGTATATTGCAATCACTAATCTTCAGATCAGATACTAAATTAGATTCCTCAGTTTAATGAAAAACAAACACTAAATCAGCTTTACCAACTCCAGCAAAAACTCAAACTACAAACAGATACATAGAAATCCTATCTCAAATTCTAAATAGATAAAAAGTGTGGTTCGACCAAGGCGGATTGCAATCACTAAAAAGCAAATAAGCAAAATCCAAATCACCCCAAACGATTCCTTAACCTCTGCTCTACCAATCATTAGACAATGAATTTGACTGAAATCTTGAAACCACAATACACAATCATAACTATCAATTCAATCAAACAGGCTAAACAACAAATGACAACCTACATTGCAATTGCACACACCTGAGACAAACTTGCAACAACAGGCAGCAAAGCAGCCTTGGCAAGAAAGTTAGGACTATTCAAGTACTTGCATATCCTAGGGCAAAGCTTCTGAAACCCCACGACCGAGGGCTCCTTCACACAATCCACCATCTTCGCCATACACAACGCCGCGCCACCCTGCACCACCTTGTTCTGCTCCCCCATTGCCTCAAACAATGGCTTCACAAACAGCGCCAACACCGACCCAACACTCCCATTGCCATTATCACTCTCCCCCTTCAAGTACAGCGCCGCCAAAACCCCAATCACATCCCTACATGAATCCCTAACACCCGAATCAGAGTCTTTAAGCCTCCTAACAACATGGGCAATGATTTTGGCGAGATGGGCAGCCGCCAAATCCCGATTCACCGCGCAAACGAAGCCGAGGAGGCGCAAAGACTCCTTCTTTACAGCGGGTTTGGGGTCTCCAGATGCTTCGTATAGACAATTCAAGAACATTGGAATCCCCTCGGAAGAGAGGGTCTGGATCGTCTTCTCGAGATCTTCAACAGCGATTTGATGAGTGTCTCGATCAGATAGTTTCGAGAGGGACGTCAAGATCTTTTGCTTCAACTCTATCATGGCGAAGTGGGAACTCAGCGTTGACGCCTTTGTGGGCTTCGAACTTTGTTGGGGAGCACTCATTGTTGGAGATATCAAAAACCCAGTAACGAAACACCGAAATCTGAAATGGGTAGGAGGGATTTACCGATTTAAACCGAAAATGAGAAGTTCAGAATCTTCAGATGCATTGACGACTTTGAAGGCTTTGAAGGCTTTGAAGGCTTTGAAGGCTTTGTAGGGTTCGAACTCTGTCGGGGTGCGCTCATTGTTTGAGATATTGAAAACCCAGAAACGAAACACTGAAATCTGAGATGGGTAGGAGGGGTTTGTGGATTTACAGTGAAATTGGGGAGTTCAGATCTCAGATTCTGAGCGTATTGAAGTGAATCAGTGAAGAACGTGAGAGTGGGTTGCCCTGGAAGGAAGAATGGGATCTGAAAAGAGAGAGTGAATTGGGGATTTGGGCGGTGAAGGTTGTGATTTGGGAGCTTGTTTGAATGAACAACACAACACTGGTTTGATTTGGTTTGGTTTGGTTTGGTTGCTTGATTGACTGACACTACTTGGAAATCAAGTATGATGAAAGTTCACGTTTTCTTTTTCTATGTAGATTCAACCGGATCAGTTTTCTTATCTTAGGTCAAGAAATGTTGAAAAATATTATACTAGGATAATAATCGGACTTAGTTTTTTTTTTTTCAATAAATTTATTTAGACTCGTGACACTCTAAAGAGGATTTTAAAAATTTTATAAATATTTAAGAGTTATTAAATGAATTTTACAAATGATTATAGTTGTTTAATTAATTGCTCGATGAATTATTTGAAATTAAAAAAAGTTTAAGTTAATTATTTCAAATAATTTTTTTTTACCTACTACTATAAGTCCGTAACTGAGGGAAAATATGCACAAACTACATGCACTTATATAATATGCCTCGAAATGCATGTACAAATCAATGGTGCTAAATAAGTGTATGTTTTTCCTTAGTTACAAAAATAATTTTTTTTTTTTTAAATAAAGTGCAATTGGTAGAGGTAAGGCAGTTATAATGAATTTGTAGAATCTCGATGGGTCACAATAAATATGTAGAGATGCTAAAATTTTAGTGGAGCTATTTATATATCTTCTCGATTTGAACTTAAATAATTGATATTTCTATCGAGATTTATAATAGACTTTTACTAAATATAAGTTAAAACACTTCAGATTATTTTTTCCTGCCAGGTGAATGTTTTTTTTTTTTAATTCAAGGTAAAGAATCTTAGAATACCAAAACAAAGTATAATTAGAAATTGACAAACATTTTTTTTTTATTTATTATTATTATTGATAGAGAATTTGACAAACTCTTTTTTTTTGTTAATGATAAGAAGTCAAAACTTGACTCGATATGAGTCGAACTCATGACGTTTGCTAACCTTGTCTTTTACTAAGTAATCTCTCATTCATCTCACTAAATTTTGTTTTTTGAAATAAATTCACTCAGACCAAAAGTATATTTAATGGGATAGTTGAAGTATCACTTATCAAAAGACACAACTTAAAGATGTTGTGGGTTCGTTGTTGAAGTAATATATATATATTGCAAGTTAATTTGAAACAAACCTCAAACACAACTGCGAAAAATCTTTTTTATTTCGAAAGAAGTGGTAATTCAACTTAGGAACCTCAATAGCAATGAGTTTGGTTATCTCCCCATTGACAATCGAACAAATGTTATTTGACAAGATTATATCGCAATCCACCTGAATAAAGAAAAAAGAAGAATTAGAAAAAAAAAAAAAAAAAAAAGAGGAAGTATTTATCATTACAAAACTAATGAATATATGAATATGGTCGGTAATAGATTACATTTATTTTTTCTTGTCAAATAAAATATTATAGTCTTTATAGATGGGGCGTGGAGAATGACGTTTTTATACCTCACTTTTCATGATTTCCATATGCTCATTCTCATGGTTTTCATTTAGGCATTTATCTTCAATTTTTATATGAATTCATACGTCCATTTTGTGTCAATTAATGTAAGAAGACGTCAACCCATTTTAATGGTGCAAAGTCTATGTTTGGTCCTACGATATAATGTACTCCCTCAGTCCCATAATACTTGTCGTATTTTGGGACATAATTTTGTTCCAATAAATTTGTCACTTTAAAATAAAATTAAGAAAACATTTATTACTTCATTTTCAATTTTAACCCTAATCAAATAAGTCAATGGCAATATTAATCACTTTTTGTTAAGCCAACATTAATCACTTATATTTCACATCACTTATCATTAAAAAAAGTTATTTATGAAAGGGTAATTTAGTCTATCAATAATTTTTTTATGAAGAATCAATCATTTTCTTTATAATTTTCGTACTAATGCCAAAATGCGATAATTATTATGATTTTCATTTAGTCATTTATCTTCAATTTTTATATAAATTCATGTCCATTTTGTGTCAATTTACATAAGAAGATGTCAACCCCATTTTAATAGTGCAAAGTCTATGTTTGGTGCTACGATATAATGTACTCCTTCAGTCTCAAAATACGATTATCGTATTTTGGTACATAATTTTGTTCTAATAAATTTGTCACTTTAAAATAAAATCAAGAAAACATTTATTACTTTATTTTCAATTTTAACCCTAATCAAATTAGTCAATGGCAATATTAATTACTTTTTGTTAGGCCAACATTAATCACTTATCATAAAAAAAGTTATTTATGAAATAGTAATTTAGTCTATCTATAAATTTTTTATGAAGAATCAATCATTTATTTTTAAAATTTTCATATTAATACCAAAATGCGACAATTATTATGAGATGTAGAGTAATTAATATCTATTACATTTAATAGAAATTGATTAATCCATGATTTAGATTAAAAACAAAAAACAAACTCATTAAAACTCATTATACCGGATGAGTTTTTTTTTACTGATTTAACATATGAGATGTTTTTTTTTATTTTAACTCCAATATGAAAAAAAAAACATTTGACATTTTTTTTAATATTGTACTCAAACAATAACAAAAAAATAGAACTTTTTGACAAAGAAAGTAACAAACAAAACTTCCAAAACAAACACTATTGTTAACTTTTATTTCAAAACAGAGAAAGCAGAGTGATTAGTAGAAATACAATGCACTAATTAAGCAAATCCAATCAGCTCAACCTCTCAAACCCACACAGTACATAGTCAATAATTGCGAGTCTTGGGACTCAACCACGCCGGTCAGTGCTGTCGTTGACCTCTCGAGCACACAAACATGGCCCCCATTTCCATTTCCACATAAAAATCGATTTCTAGAGACCAAATCAACAGATTGCGACCCACTGTGAAGATATGAGCTCACAAAAAGCTCAAACCTTTCTGGGTTTTCTGCACCTCTCTTGTTAGGTACATTGTTGGATTCCATCCACTCTAATTTCAACTTTTCTCATGTGGGTCTTGTCAATTTGGTCTCAATCTTTGTGGGTATTTCTGTTTTTGCTCTAATTTGATGGTTTGAGCTTGGACTTTGATGAATGGGGGTTTTTAGTGGGACTGTTCTTTGATGGGTACTCATATTTTGTTTGGTTTAGTTGTTGTTGTTGCTTTGTTATCAATTCTTTGATTATATATGTGATTTTTTAGGTGAGTTTTTAGGTTTTTGTTTGTGAAGATACAATTTTTTTTAATAGGGTGAGCTACTATGATTTTTTTTTTTTTTTTTTTAGTGATTTGGTATGGGTTTATGGTAATTGTCGTCATATTTTGTTTAGTTTAGTTGTTGTTGTTGCTTTGTTATCATATTTTTCGACTTTAGTGGTGCACCAAATGGAGATTCTTGTGTTTGTTCAACATTTTTGGAGCCATTTAGTCTATCTGTGTTGTCTGAAAAGAAGGAAATGTGACAAAACTGGCTCTATATTGGTTTTCTAACATGGCATGGAAGTTCATATTTTGGATATGTAGTAATCTTTTTGTTATCGGCGGCATGGATTTCAATTATACTTGTATTCTTTTGGACTTTTGGCTCAGCTTAATAGAGATGAATTTCATCTTCTCTACCTCTAGGACTTCATTTTTTGCATCTGGTGGCGGTGGCAATGCTGTAGTAGATTAAGGTTCTTTTACTTGTTGCGAGACTGAGAGATTTGATCGGTATAGTTCATTGTACTGACGTGACAATTGCTATTCATCGAATGAAACGCTCACCGAAGATTTGTCGTAAAATGTTTCCATCCACATTTTCTCTTTGAGCTATCCATGCCTTATCCAAGTCACTTTGGCATTATTTAGATGTGTGGTCTTACAATGTTTTGAATCTGAATTTTTTGTCTGTAATGTGGCCATCAAAACCTTTTTTGTTTTATTCATAAATATTGAGTTTAGCATTCACCCGTTTCTCAATTTTCATTCATTTTCAACTTGCGCTGATGACGTTGATCCTTGATAACAGGATGCTACGTACATTACTTGGAATAACTACAAACATACGTCAAGCATCTAAGATGGAAGATTTTATTGTATCTTGGAGTTCCTGCTAGAGCCAAGCATAGATTTTCCTCTGTGTTATTGTTCTATTGATTAAGGACAATGGAAAGAACTATAGTTCCAAAACTAGAAGATATGAAGGGTGGGGGAGGATCTGTGAAGGTAGGGACGACTGGAACGGTTGGTTCACTCATTAATAGGGAGTTGCAGTCCATCCAGCAGACGCCAATGCCTTCGAAAGGGAAACCATCAGTTGCTTCAGTTTCATTTCCATCTACTGCTACTGGCGATGCAAGAATGCATCGCAGAACAATGAATGAAGCCAGCACCAGCAGTGGCAGCAGCAGCGGCAGCAGTAACAGTGGTAGTGTCAACGACATCAGTCACAGAAACCCTGGAACTAACAAAAGAACAGTTCAGAGCGCGCAGAAGAGTAGACATCGCGTTCCAATGCTTGGCTCTGATGATGTTGCTGTGGAGACGCCTCCTCGCATAACAAAGCCTGCTAAGAAAGGAGCTAATATCGTCGAAGTTGTGGACATAAAATGTGGTAGCCATGAGAAAATGTGGGCTAGTCCGATAGCTAGCAGACTCAAGAAGATCAGTTTCTCGAAGCTCTCAGAAACCATCATCTAAGCTCATTTTCTTCACCTCGGCTTTCAGGTTCCTATAGCTGAATCCAGGAAATAACATCCATGCGCAATTCTCACCACGGATGATATGCTGCTTGGGTAACTATTCCTACATCTTTCCATCCTCTTTTTGATAATGTTCATGAAATTAAACCTCAGTCTCAATCGATCAATGGCATTATTGCGCTCTTTTTTGCGCGCCCTATATTTCTTTGAGCTTTCACAGCAATCTAATTCGATTTCCTGTTGCGTAAGAGATCTGACTATCCCCATAGTGCCTAAATCAACTGGACCCTTCATGGTGTTATGTTTGGTAGGTGAGGCTTAAGAACTACTAATTAGTATTATTGTGTAGTTGGTATGAGGTCTTCTCCATGTTAGGTGCAAACTGCGAACCGCGGCGCTGATCCGAAACTAAGAAAAAGTAACTGCTTTGGTTTCTGTTTATTTGAAAGTTGAAGATTGGATTGTGATGCTGACATGACCTTCACCTTCTTGTATTTTTTCAAGCAAATGCAAAATCAATGTAAAACTGGTACCATGTGCCTTTCACCTTCCTCCAACTACTTGAAAGTTGAGCTCCACAAGTTTTCATCAATTTTTTTTTATCTATGTTGCTTTCAAATTCATGTTTTGGTACTTGTTTCATTGAAGGTTTTGATTTTGAAGGCAAGTGACTTGAGTAGGAACTTATGCTTTATGTGGTAAGGCACAAAGTTATATCATGAAAGAGACTGTCTTGATCTACAACAACAATGCAACCTCAATTCCAAATTTGGTGGCGTCAGCTACGTTGATCAAACTCTTCATTACGCTGATTTAGTGCAAATGCCCCAACGTTTATCTCATTTAATTGATCCATTGATAAAGATGGGCAAAAGTGTTACCTTGATTGTGAACCTATCACAACTCTCCCACTTATTAGGAATGGAAAGTGAGCTCGGGATTTTCCTCCTTTTTTTTTCTAGTACAAAAAATGAGCTTGGGATCTTCCTCCTTTTTTACTCAGACTTGAGACTAATTATATAGCTTATATAATATCTTATAGGCAAATTCTGGGATGACCTGGTGAGTGGCACTTGGGATGGTGTCTATTTATCGGGTCATCATAGCATTTCTCTATTTTATATTGGTGGAGTTAAGACTGTCTTGATTCGTTTAAAGGAAAGAGGCTGTCACGTACTAAGAGCTCGAGCAAAATAATATTAACTAAAGGTCTATTGTTTAGTACTCTATAAAAAAACTGAATGCTCTGTGTTGTTTAGGCTGACACATCTTATTGTAAGCATCTGTGCACATCCTTATAGATGGGGTTCCATTGGATGCACATTGAAATATGAATATGCATATCTCGATGCATAATCCAATGGACCTTATCGATGTTATACTCAAAAGTATCCCCTAACATTTTTTTTTCCTTAATTGAAGTTTACCATAGATTCTGGTAAGTTACGCAAGCCCATTATAGTTCACTTAAACTCTCTATAAATTTCTTATGATCCATCTAAATTATCGTCGTGATTACATTCATGTCATAAAAAAATAGAAAACATTGTAGTAACTCAGTCTTGACACACACTTGACAGTGTACCTCTGCATTTTCATATCGATATGCACACACATGCTTTTCAATGTATATTGCACTACCACTTCATGATATATACACACACGCTTCTCAATCGATTACAACAACAAACTCTTAAAAAATAATATCCTCTCCTATGGAAAAAAAAAAAAGAAAAAAAAAAGATAAACTCAGTCAAATTTTTTTTTTCTTTTTTTGAAAATAACAAAAAAAATCAAACTTCGATTAAATCCAACAATATCCAATAAAATCCTATTCTTTTGCTAGATAATCCCCCATTTTTTTTAACAAAAAGGAGAAAAATCCACATGGTTAGAGAGAAGGTAATTACAGTTAATTTTGAACAAATCCCAATCCACACGTCCTTAATTAAACATCCCCACAAATCAAATCACCACATTAAAAGCCTCAAAACCCGTGAGATTTGTTCCAGATAAGTGGATATAAAAGGGGCACATGCCCACCCAATTTTATCCACTCACCACAAAAACAGAGCAAAAACAGAGCAAAACAGAGTCCTCTGCCGCCACTTCACTCTTCAATCTCTGTTGATCCATCAATGGCGTCGATCCCATGTTCGATCCAACTGAGTTTTCCTTCCAAACCCGCTTCTGGGTCGTCCCCATCTTTCAGAAATTTCGGGTCTCAGTTTCTGGGCGTTCGGAAGAAGCTCGGATGGCTCAGATCTAGTAAAATTGGTGGGTCGAGGACAAATGGGTGGTCGAGAGCGAAATGCTGGTTCAAATTTGGGAAGAACGGCATGGATGCTGAGGGGGCTGGGATTTATGGGAGTCAGTCTCGTGATGATTTTGATAGGGACGATGTTGAACAGGTTCTTATTCTTTGAAATCTAACTCGAATTTGTGTCAATTTGTTCATAGTTTTTGGTTTTCTCTGTTTTTGTTCCCCTGTTTTGTGGTTGATTTTCCCCCCTTTTATTGGGTTTTTTTTTTTTTTTTTTTCTGGGTTTTGATTCATCGGATATGTGTGTTGAGAAACAATTTTTCGTTTTTAAAGATAGAAAACTCGATGCAGTAAAAATTGAAGAAATTTACCAACAATCGGTCGATCCGAGTGCTTGGGACTCGGTTTCCTTGAATGATGCCTAAGTTCGAGTCCCGAGGATGAAAAAAATTGAGTTGGAAGTGCTGCCTCCAATTAGGGTATGGCAGTGTCCGAACTTGGATTAGTAAGTGTGAGATAACTTGAACTTTAGATGCATTGATTATAAAGAATTTAAAAAAATTTTGTAAGCACGCCATCAAGCGCATTGAATCGAGCGAAGTGGAATGTTTGATCCATGCCCGAATTAATCTAGGCCTCAATTCCTAATTAGTTGAGATCTGCTCCACAGATCAAACTTTTCCACTCTGCTGGCTAATGCACTTGATGGCGTGCTTTCGAACTACTAAATTGATATTATATATATAAAAAAATGATTTTGATGCCATTTTTTTGCTGAAAATTATGGCCATTGATTTGACATCATTCAAGTTTCTCAAGAGCAAAACTTTGATTATGCTAAAGTATCTTCAATGACAAGTGAAGCTTTTTGATGTTGTTTTGCAGTACTTCAATTACATGGGAATGCTTGCAGTGGAGGGCTCATATGATAAGATGGAAGCCCTTCTGAGCCAAAACATTCACCCAGTTGACATTCTTCTGTTGATGGCTTCTTCTGAGGGAGACAAGCCAAAGATTGAAGAGCTATTAAGGGCTGGTGCAAGTTACAATGTTAAAGATGCTGATGGAAGGACTGCACTTGAAAGAGCTGCTAATGAGGAGATCAAGGAATTCATTCTTGAGTTTTCTGTTCAGAAGGCATGATGAATTTGTTGGTGTGTTATTTGGTTTTCCAACAATTTTGGTTTGCCATTTTTTTTTTTTCTTTGATCTGTTAGTATTACATAGATCCATGAATGTTCAACTTAGCTGTTGCAGTTAGATTGTAAGTTCTCTCTTTTGTATACAATAAATTCATTGTTTTCTTGCACAAGTTCATAGCACTGTTTTTTATGTGTTACTTGCTAGAGTTTCAGCTTTAAAGGGAATGTTAGTTGGTGCCTCAATACGGACACACACTTTGTACATGTCCATGCAATATACATTGGGATGCGTTTACGCACATCCAATGCAAAAACACCAAAGCATTATTTATAAGATTCAGACCAGAAGTCAAAAATGAGTATTATTTAAAATTGACTCGATAGTTCAATGCATAACTTTACAAGAACCAAGAAATGGAAACTTGCTGCTATATGGATAAAAATATGAAAAGTATCATTTATATTTTCTCAAATGGCCTAAAAAAAAAAGAGATGTTATCTCTTATTTTCTCACTCAAATTGTTACATGTATTCATACTATTTGTCTTCTATTTTTTTCTTGATGAGTGTGTATCTACAACTATAATACACTGGGAAGATGGCATGAGTACCTGAGTTTTGGATGTGAGTGCAAGGCATGCTGCAGGGCCACATCCACTCTTGCTCCTTCCCTGAACAAGGAATCATAGAGAACAGAAACAAACTGGGATAACTCTTCTTCGTCGTTCGCCCAATCTGTTGCATGTTCCCCATTTTTCTCCAGGTCACTATCTTCCCAACTACTCACTGGACTGGGTGGTTCGAGGTTCTCTTCATCTTCTGCGTCCACATCTCCAATCTCAAACCTCCCATTTTCTAGATCACTGAAATCACCGGATCCGTGAAATGTTGTTAGTCGCATCTCTGGCGGCTCAGTGGATGGGCAAATAACAGCCTTCGCACCAGAGCTTAGGAATGCCTTGATCAAGCTCGGATTCGGCCCATATGTAGCTGTGTAGATTATGATCCTATCTCTCCATGCACCAACCTAGAGATTTTAGATGGAAAAATCAATATTAGTAATAGGAAAGCCATAATGAGTAATAACAATAAACAGCAGAAGCAAATTTACGACAATGAACATGGTCGCCTCCTTTCCGATTGCAAAAAAGACGATAAATATATGAAGTATATGAAGTAGATGAGAGATCATAAAAGAAATTATGTTACGATGCAAGCTACATAGCACTAGTGAATGGTAAAACTATGTCCTAGAGCAATTAACATACCATCCAACGAACGTCGTCTGGAGTTAAATGAACTGATGGCACAGTCCGACGAAACATATAGGCTCCAATTTCTTGGTCATCTTCCATGACCTTCAGTTACCATCACACCAATAATCAGTTTATATCATATCGAGTAAAAGTGATTAACAAATAAAGAAAAATAACAGTAAAATCCATACTTGCGTTTGGCGACCTATGTATCTATGTAGAATTCCCCCAACATGAAATTGTGGCTTGTAAGCGACCAAATCTGCTACAGTTAAAACCTTTGCAAAGGCCAAGGTTTCTTTTCTACTGTGATTCCCTGTTGATAACAAACTAAATTTGACACTCCGGAGAAATTTATCAGCAAGTTCACCAGGTTCAGCAATCACGAACACATCGTTCTGCCAACTGTTACAAAAATGCAGCAGCAAAGATATAAGTTTAGACTGGCACCAAGAGCGAAAGAACATCTGGGAAGAAGGTTTATAGAAACCTGACCTCAGTATTGAACCAACCACGTCGTTTTCAAGAGCTAGATGTACAATGCCCACTTGAGGAGAATTCTGTAGTTTATCATGCATTGACTGTGCAGGTGCAGAAAGTTGTCTATGCCCAGGAGATTTTGGTGGTGAACCAGCTGCTTTTCCTGCCTGAAATCCATCCAAGCTTAGAGGTGGGACTAAATCAATCCGATTAATCCTCTGCGGGCCAACTTCAGGACTGTAAAAAGATGGGCTTGACGGAAAGCTTCCAGTAAACATAGGTGATGTAAATGGTGTAGGAAATGTTGTTGCTGGTATTGATCTTCCAAATCCTGGCATTCTATTTATAAGAGCTAACTTTATGCCATTTCTAGCACAAAATGACTCAAGTGACCTGGCATGGTGAATAGCTCTTCCAGAATCAGGACTCTGAGAAGCTTCCACGAGAAGAACCATACGCCTCCAACCTAATGAAGGACTGTTTTCGTCGAGCACTGCAAAGACCAAGAGTTCAAGAGGGAAACGCTTTACTTTTTGCAAAACTAAATGGAGAAAAAAATTTGATACTAGGTCCAGAGTGAAGGACTAATCAACAGATACCTGCACTTGATAGCTTTGTTTTAGGAAAATGCTGGGACCTCATCTTCTCAGACCATTTCTCTTCATTTTGGTATGGCAAAATCAGTCTTTCACACACATTCTTGAATGCTGCAGAATTATTCTCAAAGTACTCTGCGGTTGCAGCTTCCAGCTTAAGCCAGACTGCAGGATCTGTCTCATCAAGCTCCATCCCAAACCGTTCATCAACTGTTGACATGGTATAAAATTAACATTCAAAACACCAGTATTTTGCAATATGGCCATTGTTGTTTTTCTATTACAATGATAAACGGAATATCAGATCATGAGACTTTATTAAAAGGTGAATTTATCAGATACTCAGATATTACTGCTATATCACAGAGTCCAGGGTGTAGAAACATTCTCAGCAAATACTACTGAGAGCCTTACTGAAAAATGAAGTCAGTGATATTTGTGCTAATTTTAGGAAGTAAATATAAAACTGTAGGAGAAAGTGGATAGCTTTATAGTATTTATTTGCTTAAAGAACTGGCATTTTTACCAGGATTAAACCGAAAATATTGAATCTCAGGAAGCATAGGTAGCAATGCTTCTAGCGCTTCCTCCACCCGATCCACGGAGCATGCACTCTCAATCAAGACCTGACCAGTATCCAGATAACGCCATCCACCCTTTCGAGCCTAAAGATGTAAACAGATTCATTAAGAATAAAGAAATAACAAATTGGCAAAGGTCAGAGAATTATCATCATTAAGCTTTGAAAGAAAAACTATTAAATTTTTATAAAATCTCATTGATATATCATTGAAATCTAAAACATCCTATAGCCACATATGAGGAGTAGGGTCAGTGCTCTAGTACGAGAATAAAACTCTCATGCTTTAGATAATGAAAATAAAAGTGCTTCAATCTTAACATGCAAAAATCATAAGGGCTCACAGTCTACTGTAGTCAAAAGGAAAATAAAAGGCAAAGTCAAGAAACTAGGACCATGAAATGTTATTCATAATAGGAGGAAAACTGTTCATCGACAAGATAATAAAAGGCTGTTATTGGAATACCTTAGTTGGAACAGAACCACATCCAATGGACACTAAACAATCGATTCTTGTATCAGGCCACAAAAGTTGTGCTTCCCTTATGGCAAAAATAGTAGGATTGTTTGCAACAATTGCCCCATCTTGCCATCTGTTTACATCTGTGAAAAGTATGGAGAAAGCAAGAATTTAGGAAGATCATAGGAGATGACGGTTGTCATATTAAGACGCCCCTTTATCCAAAGAAACAAGCTTCTTTTTGCTGAGAACATGTCAAGTGAAATACCATCAGAAAAGTCATCAAGATAATATGGAGCGGCAGATGATGCTCGAATAGCCTGCCATATGTGATGCTTGCAACTTCCAATGCTAGCCCTGCGTTTATTTACAGCTTGTGCACCAATACCAGCTATTCCTAGCCCATTTGTAGAAGGAAGTTCAGCTTTCCCCACTGGCACTTCCAATGTGCCCACAGGATACTGCATGAAATGAAACAACATTCAGTCAAGCAACCAGAACTCTAGAGTTTGAATTTTTAAACATCATAAAAAACTATTCCACTAGAACTGATAATTACTTATCCATATTAAATAAGTTAAAAAATTTTTAAAATACCTGATAGTTCCGGAAGATGTAAGGCTGTGCTGGCATCAGGCTAACTAGTGTTGAAACGACGAAAACTTTAGGAATATTTTTCACGGCAGACTCTATCAAAAGGTCGCCATCTTCATCTGCACACATCTCTTTCAATAACTTCTCAAACTGATCTGCACTGTGCTGCAAAGATAGTTCACAATAAGGACTCAGGACCTCAATCTAGTCACAAACCTCGCTTTGAGGAATTGATAAAAAAAAACCTGTTTTTCTTTTTCTTTTGAGTTAAATAAAAAAAACCTGTAAAATATAAGGGGATAACATAATATCCAGATTCTTGCGCAAAAACAGTAATATAAAGCCAAATCCGCCAATAAGTATTGTTTAAATTGAACAAAAACAAACAAGAAAAGTGGAAACAAGTGATCCAAATATAAAAAAGTAGTAATAAAAAATATATATACTAAAATGGCAGACTTCATATTTGACTTGCAGTAGGTACAAATATTAAATTCTAATGAAACTTTGGTGAAGCTATGAAAATCATGGAGAAATATGTTGACAACATAAATTCCACAAGAGATTCCAACTTCTGCACAGGAAACATATCTTTTTGCATTTTGAATTGTTGATATGCCAAATAATGTTTATGAATATTTCACGAATTCAACATGATGCACCTAAAAACAAGAGCAAAATACTTTTTAGAATGTAATTCATACTTTGGACCCATGAACAACAACTCTAAAGCTCTGAGATGAGCTTTTGTAAAGCTGGTCCAATTTCTCTATCCAACTTGCAGCTTCATTATCCTTTGGAACAGGTTCAGCAAATACAAGTTTCCCTGAGAGGCAAAATATAAAATCACATTAATAGACTAACGATTGCAATTGGCTGAAAAGTGCTTTGTTTTTTAAGGACTTAATGCTTTAAATAGCAAAACAAAACTGGTTAAAACTTAAAATAAGACTTGAAAGGGTCAACATTATGATTCAGAACAAGTAGTTAATAATATAAAAATGAAATTGGCAAGCACAAATATAACGCCCTTACCAAGTTTCTTGTATATTCCTTCACAGTCATCCAGTGTCATTTGCTTTATTCCAAGAGCAACAGCAAGCATACCACCAGTTGATGTACCACATATGAGGTCAAACATCTCGTGTACACGCTTTCCAGTTCCTTCTTCAATTTTCTTAAGAATCTGCACAGTTGCCAGACCCTTCATGCCACCCCCATCCATCGAGAGTATGCGCAAACCTTGCTTTGCAACTGCCTTTCCTTTCAGCGCTCGCCTTAGATTCTCATTTTCTCCTATTGTTTTAGATAATGAACAAAAATATGAGCAGTATAAATTAAAAAAACACCTAAATATGAGGTCCAAGAAACATACCAAGAATTGCCAAAGCACGGGCAGCAGCTCTGTTTACGCGTGGCTCAGGTGAGACTGTCAAGTGCAGGAGAAGGTCACGCAAACTTTCAGAGGTAACCAAAATATGTCGATTCTCTAAGCAGAAAGCCAGATTGCCAACGGAGAGAAGAGCCAATCTTTGCACCTGAAAGAGAAAAAAAAAATATTAAAGTTCGTCCACAAAATAAAGGAATTGTCCACAAAATAAGTCGTCCAACCTAACTGACCTCTGTATTTTTGTGAGCACATAACAGTTTAAGTGATCTTAATACATCTTTTGTCAACATTTTTTGAGCCACACTATCTGATGCAAACGCTAAGTTGACGACAACTTCTAACACAGAAATTAATTCTTCAGGCACCAGAGATCTCAGGACTGATTCAATTGGCTGCATAATATCAGACTTTATCAACTGCATTGCCACAGAAACATCTCCGGCAAGAGAAGAAAGAGCAGAACATGCTTGCTCGACCTGTGTCACAAAGCAGAACCACAGATAGTTTCATGAGTAAAGGTAACAGTAACATACCAATACAAGTGGCTAGAAATCAAGATGCGTACACACCACGTGGCGATCTTCACTGCTTATCATACTAATTAGTTGTCGTACGGCATTCTGATCTTTACCAACAACAACTCGATTTCCATGGTCTTGCATGATTTTGGCCAGTGCAGATGCTAACAGCGGATGATGACAAGAAGAAAATCGGAAAATGAGAGAGAAGAAAGCACTTAACTTGTGTCTTGATGCGACAAAATAGGAACTGTTCTCCATCTGCAGTCGCCAACATAAATATTTCATCCAACACAGTCAATTTTTAAATCGAGGCCATGGATACTAAGTTACACATGAAAATATATACCTCTATGTGCACAGTCACAGCTTTCAAATTCTCGTCTGCCTCTATCCTGATATTTGCAAGGGATAAGTGGCGTAATTTGTGCAAGGGTAATATTTCTGGTAGGAATTCCAAAGGGTTTCCAAATAGCCTAAGAACTCGTAGCTCGGCCATGGCCCTGCATTTAACTGGATATGAACATTAAATCAAGAAAATAATTTAAGAGACAACACAAAGATTTAGAATACTTGAAAAGGAAAATTAGATCCGGTAATGGAGTTGCATATTGAATGACCTGAAGTCTAGAAGGGGCCGGACCAGTTTGTTATGTTCGAGTGATAATTCGACCAATGCAACACATTGTCTGAGCTCTACTGCTTGTTATTCAGTCGCAGGACCATACAAGTGAAAAATCACATATGTTAGAGGAATTGGCAATCACGAATAAAAATAAAACTAGAAGCCTCCTCTTCATATAATTAACAACAACAACAACAACAACAACATAGCCTCAGTCCCAAATTAACTGGGGTCGGCTACATGGATCAAACTTTTCCATTGTGCTCGATTCAGTGCAATTGATGGTGAGCTTTGCAAACCATTTAAATCTCTCTTAATTAATGCATCCCATGTTAACTTTGGTCTACCCCTACCTCGTCGAATTTCTACAGTTTCTATTGAGTCAAGTTTTCTAGTTGGGGCATTTGTAGGCCGTCTTTGCAGGTGACCAAACCATCGCAACCGCCCTTCCCTAATCTTTGTATCAATTGGTGTTACTCCTACTTGTCTTTGAATTTCTATATTTCTTATTCTATCTTTACGGGTTTTACCACACATCCACCTAAGCATCCTCATTTTCGCTACATTCACTTTATGTAATTGTTGTTGCTTTATCGCCCAACATTCACTTCCATAGAGCATAGCTGGCCTAATTGCGGTCCTATAAAATTTTCCTTTTAACTTAGTGGGAACATGTCGATCACAAATCACCCCGTTGCACTCCGCCATTTCTTCCATCCAAACTTGGATTCTATGTGTGACATCATTTTCAATGTTACCATCATTTTGTATGATTGAACCTAGGTATCTAAAGTGGTTTACCCTAGGCACTTCTACTTCCCCTAATTTTACCACTCCGTCATCTCGATGTCTAGTGTTTCCAAACTCACGAGTGCATGTATTCGGTTTTTCGTCCTACTCAACTTAAAGCCTTTAGATTCTAATGTATTTCTCCGAGTTCTAATTTCCTATTCACTCCATCTTTAGTTTCATCCACTAAGACAATATCATCTCGCAAATAGCATACACCATGGTATATCCTCTTGAATATGTCTAGTTAATTCATCCATAACTAAAGTAAATAGATATGGGCTTAAAGCCGATCCTTGATGTAGTCCTATCGTAATGGGAAATTCTTTTGTAGCTCCTCCAAATGTCTTTACACTCGTTACTACTCCATCGTACATATCTTTAATAGTGTCTATGTATCTAGCGTGCACTCTTTTTCTTTCTAGAACCCACCAAAGAACATCTCTAGGGACCCTATCGTATGCTTTTTCTAAATCTACGAATACCATATGAAGATCTTTTTTCTTTTCTCTATATTTTTCTAACAATAGTCTTACAAGGAAAATCGCTTCCATAGTTGACCTCTCAGGCATGAAACCAAATTGGTTCTCTGATATTGTTGTTTCCCTCCTTAGCCTATTGTCAATTATCCTCTCCCACAGTTTCATTGTTGTTTCCCTCCTTAGCCTATTGTCAATTAACAATCGTCTTCATATAATTAACAAAGTGAAAAATAAACAGATGAATTCCGACTTTACCTGGTACTGAGACCAACATGTTGTTGTCAACCCTGAGAACTTTCAAAATTTTCAGATTAACGAGCTCAGGTGGCAGAACAGACAGCTTATTGTTATCAAGATACAGCTTCTCAAGAAGCGGCAACCGAGTTACTTCCACCGGCAGTGCCTGGCAATAAGTTCAAGGAGAAATAAGTTATCCAACTAAAACTGACTGATTAATTCCAACAGAAAAATGGCATTTTTAATAAAAATAGATTTGGGGCTCCCAAGAGTTGGCAGCATTGGAATTTAAAACCAACTCAAAGAGGCAATCAAGCAAAAATTTATCAATTTAAACTATCACTCTGCTGACTTCAACCAACAACAACAATAAGGCCTCAATCCCAAATTAGTTGAGGTCGGCTACATAAATCAAACTCTTTAATTGCGCTTAGTTCACTAAACGGCGTGCTTTCAAAATCTTTAAAATCCTTTCTAATCAATGCGTCCCAAGTTATGATAGGTTTACCTCACATCGTCTAATTTCTTCAAGTTCATTGAGTTGAGTTTTCTAATTGGGGCATTCCTCTGACTCCAACCACAAGCAAATAAAAGATTCAGAGATTCTACCTATGATTATTTCAAAGCATGGGTAGATACAATTTGATTTACATTGCATCATAACTATAAGCCGAATCGAAAAATATAAAGTTGTCATAAGATGTATGTGTTGATATAAAAGCCAAATCCAAACATCTAACATAGCTTTCTAGCATTCTAACAACAACCAATCAATCTCACCGCCGATCCAAACGACTCCGAAATCGATGACTGATCAACACTTCCAACAACAAAAGATGCAAAATTTACATGAAAATCAAACTCACCGAGAGCCCACACCACAAAGACTCAACACAGTCACACTCTTCCAGTGCTCCGAGAGCCCCGAACCGCCGCCATCCCCCGCCGCGACCGAGCCCGCGAGATTCGACCTAATCAGCCTCGTCAAAACCCCAACCCCATCACTCTGCTGCCCAGACCCCACAGTCTTCGACATGGTCACCACTCTCAACGGCTCCCTCTGCTTCACAACCTTCAATTCAACACTCACATTGCCCTCCTCGCCCTCGCTCGGATTGAGCTTGAGAGCGACCGAGTCGTGCGGCGGCGGAAGCGCCACCATGAGCTGCGACTGGAGCCTGAGCGCCACCTGATCCTCGTCGTCTCCGGCGGACCAGTCCAACTCGATTCGAAACCCTCCGTCGTCATCGTCGGAAGAACTGATTCGATCGGCGACATTGGCATTGACATTGGCATTGGCATTGTCTTCTTCGCCGAAATTGAGGCTGAGATGGAAGATTTCAGAGGGGCGTTTCCATCCCAATCCCCATGACATAGTCGATTGGGATTGCTAGGGTTCTTCGAGGGAGAGATTGTCGATCTTCGGAGACCAATTTGGGAGATTTGCTAGGGTTAGGGTTAGGGTTTGCGAATGAACTGTCGTCGTAGTTGTTATTGTCGTCGTAGTTGTCGTCGTTGTTGTTGTTGTTGTTTGTTTGTTGTGAAAGATGTGTTGCTCTGTTTGTTGTTGAGTGGGGAGTTTATGTGACGATGGGAGTCCTGGAAAGCCCTGGACTTGTGACAAATTGCGATTGTGTCTTCCTACTACAAATATGACATTTTTTAATATTGTAAGATTGCATTGTAAATCCCAATGAGTTTTTGGTGCATTGACAACCTTTAGATGTACATTGAGATGTACGGGAAAATATATTTAGGTATAATTTAGGAGATTTTTAATATAATGTGTGTTGGCGCAAAGATAAAGCTTTTTCAGCAGAAAGAACTATATTCATATTTTGTAAAGGTCGAAACGAGATTTCTACTTAAAGGAACGGAGCGTCGAACCACGTGCACCAATCTGTGTTGACATGTTTATCATGATATAAAGTTATTGATTCACTAGCAATTCGATGGTTTGAGTGATGAGGGACTCGATTCATCTTAAATTAAGTCTCGAGTTTGAGCTCGTGAATAAAAAAATGTGAGGTAATTGATGTAATTGACACAAGACACTACGAGGGAAAATAAAAATACAAAGAAGAAATTTATTGATCTAAAATACAAAAAACACTCAAGAGAGGAAGTCTTGGTTGATTTTCTAGAGATGGCAAGTGAAGTCAGTCAAGGGAAGGGTTCAATTAATGATTTTTCAGCACCAAACCTCCTCAAAACTTCTAAATTGAATTTGTCTTCTTGAGACCAAATCTTGCACTAGGCCTTGTCAAAGTTTCAAACCAAGTTGTAGTCAATCAAATACTTATATATTACACAGTTGAGACAGTTTAATATATTTACATATCATAACAAGCTCATGTATTCTTACATTGTGATATACATTTAAATACATAGAGAGACCAAACTGCACATCAATGAAGCTTTTATATAATCTATTTAAAGTACAGCTCAAGTAGTTTCTTGAATGTGTCAAACACACTAGTGAAGGGGTTAAGGGCAAGAGGACCCTTTAGTTCAAGGTCAGGAAATTGGTTGGTTAAAGCTTGCTGCATTCCAGACATGGACATCATAGCAGCTATCTGATTATCAGTCATCGGCGTGCAGTCTTGAGGAGTGTCCTTGATCTTGCTCGGATCATACCCGAAATTCGCTAAGTAGGACTTGTATTTCTCTATAAATTCGGGTCCTGGATTTGGTGTCCTTGAGTAAATCTGAAAGGCAAAAACAATCAATTGGCGGATCCATTAGTCACTGCCCCCGTGAAAGCCCTGGGAAACGATTTATATAAAATGGGAATCGAAAATTGGACAATTCAACATATAAAACATCAAAATTATCCATTAGGCCGTTGCCTCGGATTTTCCATTATCAACTATGACTAATCATAATTTCCCTTGGAAAGTAATGAACTGAACTAATAAAACGGCGCAACCAACAACACGAGAGCAAAAGAATACACAATGACAGAGATGGTTTAATGCGCCACATTACCTGTACGAAACTCTGGTCTTTTGCGCCTGAAACAAGAGCAAAGTTATCATAATCAGTCGCAATTACATCGTAAGGCTCCTTGGGTATAAATGGCAATGTAGGAAAGCGAAGGTAACATTTCTCCTTTATCATCTCTGTCCTTTCTAGGTCAGTTTCTTTTTTCTCCAAATCTTCCTCCGAGAGACATTGCACCTTTCCCCTTATACCGGTAATATATCCGTCCGGGCCTCCATGAACACAAAAAGTATCTACCTGAATAGCAGGGCCCTTAGCATCAAATGTATATATTCCCTGAAAATTGGTAAAAATCAGAAGTCATGCATAATGCATTTATCAAGATCATGGACTGCTCAGTTTTCAATGTCATTAAAGGTTCATCTAGATGTGGTCACGAACTCCTAAAGCTGCGTAGAAGACGGCAAATCATAAACAAGTAAAATTAAGCTGCAGTGACCAAAAATATACACCTTGTTCAAAGGAAGATTATTAGAAGTTAGTATGTTCCACTTCTGTTTCTTTCCAGGCTAATACAAATTCAAGAGGCACCTTCCTAATAAATACTTCGTCGAAGAAACTGTAATCCTTAGAAACCAGTATGCCAACATTGAGTCATTTACCTGGGTACAATGGCAATCTTCTTGTCCTTGGCCCGCAAAACCACGCTTTAATGAAGCTACTTCAAACCATCTTCCCGAATATCTAATTGGATCAAAATTCTTAGCTGTCATACCCCTCATCATCATTAACTCGCCGCTTCTTCCATCAGACCCTTCATCAAAAGGGCTACCTACAGTGCTGTTTGGAGCAGCTGCAAGTTGGCAAAAATTTGAATAGTGGGAGGGTTCTGCTGCAAGTACCTTATCAAGACAAATCAAAGGTTCTTTTAGCGCAACTAAAATAGTGTCCAATTATATCTTTCGGTCTGATTGCAAAATTTTGTATAACATTTGGAAATACTCTTTTCTATTTTTATTTTTTTTTCAAGGAAATATATATATGTCTTTCCATTTCATTCCCATGCAAACTTTTTTTCAGATTGCACCTTTAAAGTGAAGATGTAAAACAGCCAGGTAACCAACAAAAGTGACTGACCAATTTGGAATAATAAGTATACTTTTCGAATGAAAACATTAATCAGGTCGAAATAAATTTCATGCAACGCGCGATACCTGGTTTGTTGGAGACAGAAATACAAGTGAAACAGCAATGCCCGACAAAACATGCTCAACAACCTTATTGCTTGGATTGAGGAACTGCAGAGAACAATTGCAAGTTCTTTTTGCTTGTATTCCTCTACATTAACAAAAGACATGTACATCATGATCCAGTAATGGAATGTAAGAACCTTTTACACGCTCATGAATGACAAAAATATCCCGATGCACTTTAACCACCAATCTTGAATCTTACAACCTGTCCTAAACACGAACGCATTGTAATTGAACCAAAAGGCAAAGGTCCCAGGATTGCCCCAGATGTTCTGAATTTAATGAAAAAAATTCATCAAGATGGCAATATTGAAACATTGTAGGATTCAAGAATTCGGACGAAAACAAGCCGACTCACATATTATACTAAAACAACTTAACTTGATTATTCCTATTAACAATTTCAAGATCATTGCCATGAATTGTATCCCATGTTCATCAGCCCAAATAAATCAATCTTTAAACTTCCCCATTTAGCTCAATCAAGAACACAATAACCTTCACCCAATTACAACATAACAATCTTATCAATCTTTCCTACTACGCAGTCGACGGATTCAAAGCTTATCTTCCTACCCTAATATCTTCTCCACACAACAACAATCAAATCTCAGTCCCAAATTCCTACATGAATCAAAATTTTCCATTGTGCTCGATTATGTGCAATTGATGGTGACTTTGGATTCAAAGCTCCTAATTTATGTTAACTTCCTATTGAGTCAAGTTTTATAGTTAATTTATCTTTCCTAAACTACAACAACTTTGTATCAAAAAAATTGGTGCTTCTCCACACAACAAAAAAAAAATAAAAAATGCAACCTTTAAATTTCCCAAATGCCTATTCTTGATCTTGCCCTCCAAAATCAGTTTTCCCTATTACCCATTACTCACATTGGTGTATTCATACCTCCTCTTCTGAAATCAATGCCATCTCCACATACCCACAAACCCTAACCTCCCAAAATCTCCAAATTCCCATTCAAGTAACCAAAAAAGTACCAAATTTTCCCAAACTCGCATTCAATTCTTGCAAATGTTCTTCCTTTCCCAACAATCTCAAAAGGGTTTGACAAAAAACAGACAAACAACAAAAATCACTAAAAAAATCCACCAAAATACCCAGTTTGTACACAAACATGAAATGATTGAATCAGTGGTAACAATAGGTAGCAATCACCTGAGAGTGAGGGGAGGGGATGAGGAGAGAGGGGAAGCCTGAACCAGCAACATGGAGGTCGATCTAGAAGGTTCTAGAAGCTTCTGGAAGCTCTGTGTTGCAATGTTTGAAGGAGAAGTTTGGAATCTGAGATCAGGTAGCCATGAAAGTAGTCCAAACTCCAAAGGTTCTGGAAGCTCTGTGGCCAAAGTGGTGGTAAGTATAAACCCAGTCTGTCCACCGCGAAAACGAGGTTGTGTAGTTAAACGTTAATCTCAATTTCAATTGTTTAATGTAGCAATATTACTTGAGCCATTGAGTTAAGTTAGCAATATTACTTGAGAATGAGAATTGAAGTTAAGTTCAAAACACTTATGAATATACAAAAAAAAATAAAAATAAATAAATAAAAATAATGGGTGGGGAAGTATCCAAACTCAAAGGGTGGAATACTATTGGACCAATGGATATGTGGGCCCATTTTGAAAGCCGAGTGTCATGTGAATGGCATTGATGTGGAATTGGAACTGGGATTGATGTGAACCATGATGACTTGTTTAGTGGATTTTAGTTCTGGAACTTGGGAGCATGACTGGGAACCAGATACTGGATTCCAGTTATCAAACACATATCCCAAGGCAAATCAATCAATCATGTAGTTTTTTTTTTTTCGGTGTCCACGTGGTATCCAGTGCCGATAGCACCGACTAATCCATGCTTGGGTACCTATCCTAAAACTACATTGAATCGAAATAAGAGGCATTGAGGGTTTTTTTTTTATTAGATTACAAAACAACTACATTTATATTTTTAAATTTTTTTTTAATAATTATGAGTGTTAGTATATTTTTGTCACTCTTAACTATTTTCACAAGAGCTAGTCCACCATGACCTGAAAGTAACCAACATATATAATTTTGGATGGCAAAATTATATCTCATGACATATTAGTCATCAAGCACATCTCAGTAACTTTACCACCGCACCAATTCAACTTAAGGCTTTTAAAAAAAAATGTACTAATAGTAAAAACTTTAATACATCTTTAGTGAGTTAGATGAAGCGTTACTTGTTGAAAAGCAAGGTCAAGAGAAATCTCAAATTGAACTCATCTTTAGTCACTCGTCAAAATAGGAAAAAAGATTAAATTTTCTTTTACCTCGTCTATCTATGTGTCGAGTTCAATCCAAATAGCTGACATCAACTAATTGAAAATTAAAGCTTTGCTTTTGTCTCAATCCAACTTAATAGAATGCTTCATCCAACTTATATATAAGTAGACTACAAAAATACACTTTCTAGTTTCTACATTCTATTATATCCTATAAGCTACATTTCTAGTTGCATAAGCAACTATTTAAACAAAAAAAAATTATGAACTGCATCCAACAGCCCAGACAGGCACTCTCTTTGCACACCAAAAAATGGAACTAATGTAATCACCTAAACACTATGATGAGAACACTATGATGAGAGAATCACCATCAAGGTCCATTCATTTAGGAAATGCTCCGCCAGTGAGTAAACGGAAAAATCGATCTTCCTTGGCAGCAGAACTATTTAACAATGTGTCGCTCCCTGATCGAGTTTCCATTTTTGGACTTGGAAATGAAGCTCTGACATCTTTCGCCACGACATGACTGTTGAGAGTTCCTTACTTGATGTATCGTTTTTATTGTTCTCAAAACCTTCAGCCAGCTTCGCATCGTTGAGCTTGGTGGACTGAATGTCAAGTGCATCTGCTTTATGTCTCTTGGAGTTGGAACTACTGACGATATCATCCAAAATGTCATTGTTGTCCATTTCGTCGTCAGGTTCATCCTCTGCACAGGATAAAAAAGCGATAATTATGCTAATCTAGGAAGTCAAGAACCCAGGTCTGTTTGAGTGATTAAAGGAAGCCATTACCTCCAAGAAAAGCATCTAACTTTTGATATTGTATACTTGAAGTTCCAATAGAAAGTGAAACCTCTCCGCCAACTTCAGATTCCTTATCTTGGTCCTGAATTTTTATGGTTTTTTCGAGCAACACAAATTTGTCAGTCTTCCATGCACACTCCAATGTTAGAACCTCATTTGGTGGATAGTAATCCCTAGTAACCTGTATCAGTTCAAATAAGTATCAAATTTGTATATTGTGGATAGGCTTTATAATTGAAAGCTCAAGATTAAATGGCATCGATAAAGAAGAAGCGTGAATACCTCAATTCCTTCTTGCACGAGCTTCGCAGAGTGCTTTTTCTGAGAGATTGAAGTGACAATGTTGAAAATTGAAACTACATCAAGTAACATCTGCACAAGAATAAAATTTAGATGATGTGCAACAGATTCAATCGCATAATAAGATTTAAAAAAAAAAAAAAAATACAATCATAGTAGTAAAAGATGCATATGTTCATTAAAGGAACAAAAATAATAAAAAAAAGAAGAGGTCAGCGCTAAAAACGCCTATGCCAAAGGACTTTCTCAAATACCAAGCTTAAAAAATTACCCTCATTAGGTAGGAGTTGTGCAACAATTGATCCACACCCAAAAATTGTGTTTCTATGATTCACACATAAAAAGTGATAAGGAGGAAGAATTATACATACTTGTTGAACCAAAATTCGAAGACGCGCAACCAGAGCCAAAATTGTTACAGAAAAACTCATGAAAAATGACTGAGCAAGCAAACAAGATATCTCCCTACGGAGAGTCAAGGAAATATATAGATCCACTCTCCTGACGGGTACTTAACAGATGGGGAAAACCAATACAAAGTAATTTACTTCACACAGAGATAGAGTTTTTGCATTTGCCAACTTGAAGCAAATTGGAACTCAAATATCAAAGTGATTAAAATGTGCAATGAAGAGGAGGTAAGTATAAAAGCACACAGCAGATAGGAAAGGATACATAGCTGCCTTCACCATAGGCTCAACCATCTGCAGTAGAAACATAATTGTCAATTATGACAAACTCTACCAAGCAACTTACGAGGAATTTAAATATAATTAGAAGGATATAAGTTTAGCTATCACGAAGAGACACAAAAAAGAGCATCTAAAACCAATGTACAAGACAATAACGCCCAGATTAAAGTAAAAAACATTAAAAAATCATAATGCACCTGCGACAGCAAACGAGCAACCCCCAAGAGCCGCTTCTGAAAATTAGGTTTTACATCACTGTATCTTCCCTTCAAACTGCACAAGAAAACAATAATAGTACTAAGAGAGCAGCAAAATCTTTTGTACTCCAAACGCAATATTCAAGAATTTTCCCTCATTACTTTCAGAAAATATAAAAATGTAATTATGGAGGGTTGTACAAAAAGTAATTTTGGTATGGTTGATGTTGATTCACATGCATTCCCAATGCTTCATTCTCTTTGAACATTAGGAAGCAGGCATTTATATTGCCTGACAGATTGTTTGTTACATGACAACATTGGTATTTTTTTTTTTCTCGTCGTAATTTGATCTCACTGTGCTGTTCAATCCAAAACCTATTTGGAGCTAATTCGGTTATTTCTACAATATGATTCACAACACTCTACATCAGAAGCCCCATCTTCTACTCACCTTTCCAACAGCCGAATGATATCTTTGGGTCTGCTAGGATCCATTAGTAAAGTAACATTACTCAAAATATCTGCTAACCTCGCTGATTGCACAAGTCTTGTATCTCTCCTCACCTAACAACACATTCACACAAAATAAAACTCTATTAGATCTCAATACAAACATCTGGGCAGCAAAAGTTTAAAGCATTGAGAAGGACGAACAACCTTCAATAGATACTGAAAATATGTACACCTCCGGTGCTGATTTTTGTTCTTGTAAACAAGCCTATCTAGGATCTTCGACTCCGCTTCAAACTGGGCAAGTCTCTTCTTCAGATTCACAACTGATTCCATAATTCGATTTTGAAACTAAAACACTCAAGAATTAACTATGGAAGAAACAAAATCCTCTGTAGTTGCTGCGGCGCTTGATTTGCTTGTTATTCCAAAATTCAGAACCACCCAAAAACAAGGACCTTCTCTACAAGCTCAGTCAATCTGATTTTCGATCAACAAACCTTCATTAATCAGTACAGTACAGACTGGTAGAGTCTAAAATAATTTAACTGGAACTACAACAAACCAACTTCGAAAAAAAAGAAAAAAAAAGCAAACAACTTGCATTCAAAATCTTCAAACACGGCAACACGAAACAAATTGAATAGATCCATAATGCTAAACAATCAAACATTTTCACATTCAATCCTGGAACATCCCAAAGAAAACAAATAGATGAAACCTTAATCACATTGGGCAATTGCTACGACATTGAACGAAAGGAATGATCGTGCAATACAAATATTGACACATCCCTCACCTATCATTCCAAAATCTAAAATTCAAAACCCCCAACAATATTAGAGACCTCGCTACAAGCCCAATCAATCTGATTACAAAAACCTTCATTAATCAGTAAAGATTGACACAGAACCAACGGTTGGTTGGCACAATTGGAAGCAGGTTGTTGTCACTTACCTAGTGACTCGAGTTCGAGTCTTAGGAATTGAAACAATAATGTTGGGAGCTCCCCCACTTATACGGTGCGAGACTCGGGGCGAACCCAAGTAGTCAGATAGTTTGGATACCGGGTGGTTTAGACAAAAAATAAAAAAAATAAAATTAAAAAATATAAGATTGACACAGAAACAACAACAAACTAATTTGAAAGAAAAACCTAAACTTTCTAGTGAAACAAAGCAAACACATTGCATCAATTCCAGATTTCTCAAACACAGCGACACGCAAAACCAATCCAATCAGTCCATAAACGCAAAAAAATCAAAGCTTTTCACATTCAATCATAGAACTTCCCAAAAAGAACAAATAATGAAACCCTAATTACACTAAACTTCAATCTCTACATAGAAAGAACAAATTAACACACCAAACCCTAATTGAATCAACAGAAACCCCAACAAACCAAATTGGGGAAAAAAAGCCCTAATTAGACAAAAAGTTCAATCTGTATGTTATATAGAAAGAACAAATTAACGTACATATAAGCGATTACCTTGAAATTGAAGTTGATTTTATCTTTGAAGAAGATGAAATCGCTGCTCGGCTGAGACGAGAAAGCGATTTCGATTGAAATAATCGCTTCTTTGAGTGTTTTTTTTTTTTGAAAAACCGCGGCAAGTCTGCGTTTTCGTTTCTCCTTGGAATCTGTTAAGCGGGTCTGGGGTGCGGAATCTAAGTGGGCCTTTTTTTAAGGCACTGCTTTGCCCATATAGGGCTAAACTTAGATTCGACGGGTCTATGTTCGCCCAAGCCCGTATTAATATTTTTTAGTAATTAAATATATACAATAAATATTGAATCCTCACGAGAATACTCAATGGAGAAAAACAATTTTTTGGATAGGGTTGACAATTTAGTGTTCGGACTCGTTAGCCCGATTTTGTCGGACCCGAAATGAAAAGGGTTCGGACAATGTTGTAATAAATTTCGGGCCGAGTCTGGACTGAGACCTCTTGTTCGAATTTAAAACTGGGCGGGGTCTGGACAAGGCTTGTAGAATCAGACCCAACCAGGATTCGGTTCAAATTTTAAATAGAGTTAAAAATATCTTTGATAACAGAGTATATTAAACACTTACTACTTATTAAATAAATTAACAGACATTAATATACTCTAATAAATATAAGATTTTATGTACTAAAGTCTAAAGATACCTTTTGATTTTATAATGAATAAATTTTTTTTTATACTTGAATAATTGTTTCTAGACATTAAATGTTTAATTACATGAATTTGACAATATTTTTTCAAATTACATCACATGATAGTATAATATGTGGATATGAAGAGGCTTTAATATAAAAAGCTAGTTTTCAAGATTGCAACAAACCCAGACAATCAGACAACCCAAATTTTTAGCAAAACGGGTCTAGACGAGCTAGTCTTGTCCGAATTTAAAATCGGGCTAAGTCTCAACAATGAATTTATTTCTTTACTTGCGGGAATTAGATAGGTATGAGGACGGGATGAAAATTTAATTCCAACTGAGAATGGATACAGGAATGGAGGGATGAGTTTATAAGCAGGGATGGAGATGGAGATGAAGTCGTCATCTCCTATCCTCCTCATTCGCATCCCTATCCCTATGTATCGGGTTGATTTTATGGGTCATGAGGTTTGTAGTGAGCCCGAGTTTACTTGAAAAATGATTAAAGTTATGACAATCATCTCACCCAAAAAAAAAAAAAAAAAGTGTTATGACAATCAATTTTTTTTATTAAAGTATACAAATCAATTTGTTCAATGCATCCAAAAATAAGGTTTTCATCAATAAGTTGGATTAAGTGGCGATGGATTGGATTCCCCTTAAGCAAAGTGAAAGGAGACCTGATTACTCTTAAGCAAGCTCTTGAGATTAAACCACATAGATGAAAAAAAAAAAAAAAAAAAAAAAAAAAAAAAAAACAGTGACTTGAGAGAATCGCCTTCATAAGCTAGGTCTTGAAATCAAATCTCATAGATGAAAAAAATCTGTCAATGCTGTTGGTTTCAGATACCAACCAAAAATCATCATCATGGTGTACATAATCAAATTTTGATTACAAGGGATGAAACCAACCTCTTGTTTGCAGATAATTAGTGGTCGACTAGATTTAATTACATCTGCCAAATTTATTCTGATTTACTAAAACCTCATTAATTAAGCCAAATAAGAACCAAATGCTACCCAACCATACATCCCCACCAGAAGCTCTAATCCATGATGATAGCAAACTTCTGAAAAGAGTCCTAAAAGGTTAAAACATGTAAGATAAGTTATTAAAATTAAATTCCTTTCTCGTTAGTAGGTCCAAATAGACATAGAGGACTTGAGGGGCAAGAACAAGGGCAAGCCCCATCACCGCGGCGCATGCGCTCACGATTAATTAAACAGCTTGATAATGTTACACCCTGCAAAGGCAAGCCAGCTCTTGGCTTGGTGGTCGGTCGCTCATGCAGGCTATTTACAACTGGTGCACGCAGGCGCAGGCGCAGGCGCAGGCGCCTTGCTTTGATCCTTATGTTTAATGGCGGTAGAGTAGCATTGCTGTGACCAGCACTAGACTATGATCCATTGCTTGTAAATGTGTTGTCGCTCTTCACTCTTCGGTAGAAAAGAACATAAGCCGCTGCGGATTTCACTTCTTCCTCGTTGATCAACGATACATGGCTATCATCAAAATTGTACCACTTGTTCTCATCTAAAAGCTGCAAAACGAAAAGAACGCAGTTAGATGCTTGTTTTTGAACGCAGAGAAGTTCGATATCAAGACACTGACAAACACAATCATAGGTAAGCCCAAAACATGGCAGATCCTTTTGGCGCCATCTTTTGCAAGGAAATCATACAATTTAAGTTATTTCTATCATAGGCTCTGTGATGTTTGTCCGTGCGTGTGTTTTGCGGAAAATCATAGACAGCAAAGTGTCAGCTGATTTTGATTGGTGGTCCATCGCCAGCTTCAGAGGTAATTCTCGAAACCAATTGTAATCGGAGATGGCACACAGTAACTAAAGAAGACATACTAGGCTTATCTAGATGGCGAGAACGCTACACACAAGAAAACCACTCACCTTGATATGCGCTGTGTAGTGCCCACTTCCCATACTCCCATAGTGGTTGCTCAAGGCATAGAGTTCATAAAGCTGGCGCCTGGATCGATCCTTTTGGGCGACATACTTTGTCAAATCAAAATCGTGAATGGGAAAATTGACGAATGTTTCCAGCTTTTGCTTCATAGATCTGTTGTATGAGAATCTCTTTAGGTGGATTACCAGCACCTCTGGAAGCCTACACAAATCCAGCTTTTTCATCGCTTGGCGCTTCTCCTTGCACTGTGTACAGTACCTTCACAAACAATATAATATAATCAAAATATTTGAGTTTAAAGCAAAAAAATTATGTGATGAAGCTAATTAATGGCTCATTGAATAATTTAGAGAATTAAATACCGCGCCATGGACAGAAACTCATCAATACACATCATCCAAAGGAATTATTTTGAAAGGCTGATCGCCAAAAAACTACATTATTGCTAAAAGTTTGACCAACATATGCGATAATGAAATATGAAAAAAAAAAAAAAAAAAAGTTTTCTAATATAAACTTACCACATATCTTCAGTCACAAGTGGCTCTTCACGCAGAAAAGCTTCTAAACATGAGTACAAGGAGAGAGGTTCGGTGCGAGCTTTTTTCAATGCAGGCCCGTACTTAAGCACTTCAGGTAAATTCTCAAAGTAATGGGTGTCATATTTTTCAAGTTGCTTCTCTGACCAATCAATAAAAATTGGAATATATACTGATGAAGATGAAGTTAATTTAATTGGTTTTTCTTCTTCCAAGGACAAATCAATGAATGCATTATTTTCGTCAAGAAACTGCAGAGAAAACTTGTCTGCGTCCACCATGTTCAATTTGATCTCATCCCTGACCGCACAGTCTGATGCAGCGGAATCGGCACCAGCTTCATTCGAGCCAACATCTTGACATTGAGATGTCGTCTCAATGGCACGTGAATTTAGGAGATTGTCAGGTTGCCCAGGACCCCTAGTTCTTAGCATGGGATTAAGCATTTTCAGGACTATGGATTGAACATCACCTCCTGTGAGACGGTCATCACGAGAGATCAGTGAAACGAAAGGTGATCCATAAGGTTTCCAGTTCTTGGAGCTGTGTGCACTGCTAGATTCTCTGCAAAAAATATATATGAAATTTTAGAGATGCCGGCATGAAAACATGAGAAAATAATGCAGTAACAAGATGGAAACATCTACATTTTTCACGAAAATACTCCCAAATGGAAGCACCTGCATAGATTGGCTGACATTGTCCCAGACCCACTGATTTCCTCAAATGAAATGAGCTCACAATTTTAGAAAAATCAGTCTCAATGAATGATTAGAACATCTTAGAGTCAATTTTCTTCCTTTTTTTGGTGAAGAGACAATTTTCTTTAGGTCAGAGTAACTTTTGACAATGTAAAAATTAAAAATTTCTCTCTCGTCACCAGACGCACCAAGACTATCAGAAGGAAACCCCAGCAAAACAAGCATTTATAATCTCAAAGATGGTTCGCCAGTTTATATAGATGGTGTCTCTTATAACCTCAAAGAAGATGAAACTATTAAACTTGATGGACACAAAGTTGGTACCGAATCTGAGGGCCACTCCTTTACAATCTTCAAAAAACTACTTCAATTGGAAACTAGCAATAGTTAAGTCCAATGGTTGCAAAAGGAGAGTGTCGGAAATTTCCGACCAATTTGACCACTATGGGTTATTTATCATCGAAGAGGAAAGCATCAATTGCAATATCGCATGTCTCAGATAACAGCAAGAGAACCGAAAGACAAAAGAGTAAGGACACACTCACTGTTCTTGATGGCGATTTATAAGCTGAAGAAATACTGAGTTCTTGACAAACTTTGGAAGCTTATATGCAACAAGGCGGTCATCATCTTTTACGGTGGACAATGGTATCAAAGGGTCTTCCAGGAACCTATGAATTGAGTGTGCACGAATCTGGATAGACAAAATAGACTTCAGCACATACATTACATCATGATCAAAAGAACTCTAAACTATTTAATGTTACAAGGTACAAACCTCTGCAAGTAAAAGTTTCTCTCCAAGTTTCAAGGAACAAGCACTGCCAACTGCATGAATCAAATCCCTGCACCGCCCCTGCTTGGGAACACTCACAGTACATGGTGTCGGCAGCGCACTGCCATCACTAGCGAAAACAGTGACAATCATGGACCGAGTATTGGCAGATTGCAGTGGCAGTGAGAGCCACAAGAAAGGATCAAAAGTAACAGAGATCTTGCCACAAACGGGACAGACCAAACTTGATTTGGATAAACCCTGTCAAATTTGGATTATTCAGATACATAAATTCACGAACGACTTCCCAGTAGTGTCATCGGCAGTGGGCAGCCAATATCTAGTAGGCATTGAAAGAAGGGAGAAAAAACAACATAAATAATAAGAACCAATAGCAGAATCATGCTCAACATTCCCCTTCTCACCACAAGACATGAAAACAAATTATGCAAGAAAATACAAGACTGGAATATAAGTTGCTAAGGTGAGAGGGAATGATAACAGACAATCCACTTTCTAGAGTTCTCAATAAAAAGTGATCTATGTGATGATAAGAACAGAGTAACCATCTGCTCCATGATCTTTAACTTTTTCTAGTGATCTAAGCTCTATCCTTCCACAATAAATTGCTTTCTGAAAAGAAACAGAACTACTGCCTCCACTACAATGCTGTTTGTCTTATTACCATTTTCCCAACAAAATCAGATGTCCACATTTTTTCTGTCCAAAAAAAAAATGCTGGAATGTTACCTCCAATCCTCATATACTTCATCCTTAACTTTTTTCCTTAGGAGTCCCCCCATTACCAGTGTTTGTTCTATCTCTCTCACTCATGATTTAAAAGGTTCTTACTATTGAAGTACTAAGCAATTACAATTACCAAAAAAAAGGACCAAGAAATTGAAAATCAAAGTTGAAGCGTATGTCTAATGTAGCCATCCCATGGAAAGAACTCAAAAATATATACACACTCGTATGATTGTGCATCTTCTCAATGCAAGCATCTTTTAGAGAAAATACACTAGAAATCACATTTCACAAAAGTAGCATAAACATGCTGCAAAGCAAACATATAAATAAACTAAATGGAAGGAATAACTTTGCACACAAAAAAGGTTAATCCTTTATACCATCACAGGAAAAAAAAAAAAGGAAAAAAGAAACATCACCATACAATTAAAATTGTCAATATCCCGATAAGCAAAAAAAAATTATAATGAAAAAAATATGACTTCAGATTATTGGCGCAATTGAATACTCACTTGGCATACATCAACAATTATAGAATCATTTCGAGCAATGTAATTTTGCCAGTATTCTTCTTCATCTGGATCGCCATCTGCATTCTTAGACTTTGTGAATGACCGGTGTTTTGCGCGATTCAGATCTTCATGAAGCCCATCCAACAGGAAAGCCAAAAGTTCCTAAAGGAGAAGAATAAAAAATTTCAACTAATTGCATCAAATATTTGGAAAATTGCATCACTATCAAATGAGGTACCCAACCTGTGAATCATGTTGATTATACCCACTAAATTGTGGTGCAAAACGGGCAAGCTTTGCTTTAAATGGGCGAGGAGCAATTGGTGCTCGTCCTGGGGCCCACAGTTTTCTAAGTAGCTCACCAAATGCTAATGATAGCTCCCCCTACATATCCAGCACACAAATCAATTAACGACCAGAAAAGGGAACATACCAATCACCCCACTTGTTAAAGGCATTACACAATGACATCAGTTAAGCCATAAAACAAACAAAAACATACGACACCAAATAGTAATTACCAGGCCCAATTACAACCTAGTCATACAATAGATTATAACGAGCAAAAAACAAATAAAGTTTAGTTAGCTTAAATTGCTTAACATCTCAGAAGTTTGACAGTTTGATCATTAAAAAAACAAGAGCAAAAAAAAAAAAAAAAAAAAAAAAAAAACTCAAGCTTTATTAGACATAGGAATTTTAAAGGTTAACTTGTTTGAATGCTCAGATGGATCTAAATTAAGTAAATTTTCATATTTCAGTCTTATGCCAAATGGCATGATAAAGAATCATTCATGACAGGATTCTAAGTTTCTAATAAGGAAAAGAGCCGGTAACTTACAACCATGCCCATAGAATTATTGAAATTTATATCTGGATGGTAATCCTCCCGAAAATATCTTGCAAACTCTGGCGTATGCACAAGACACTGTATCGCACTGTTCATAAAACAAGTGTTCCCGAGGTTCAGCAGCCCAGTTAGGCCACCAGATGAGCCCCTCGTAGCAATACTACTGGTTCCATAAGAATTATCCACCTCCCCAATAGGAGAAGCCAGGTATTGGCTCTGTGACATTTCTGAACTGCAACTTCTAGAAACTCCCTTGCTAGTGGACAAACCACCAGCAGTGGACAAGCCAGACTCTACAAGGACAGAAGTTGATTCCTTTTCTGCAGATCCATTTTCCTGGACTGAGCTCAAATAGCCTCCAAATGCATTATCATTACCATCACCAAGGATCTCCACCAAGATCTGTTGGGTAGAAGTTTGCCAGCAGAAACAAATTAAATCGAAGTGTCGGAACGATAAGAAAAAGAGTATGTCACACAATAACACTAGATAAGATGGGGGAAGAACCAGTGCAGCTGAGCTGAGTAGATAAAACCAGGGAAAAGGAAAAAAAAAAAAGAAAAAAACAACACCGAAACAAAAATTTGACTCACATCTTGATCCATCTGTATGTTGGCATCATCTAGTGTTTTATCCATGTCATTCATCAAAGCATGTTTCCGATGACCATAGTAGTCCCAAATGCATATCTACAGGAAAGAAGTTAATAAACAACAAATAATGGAAGTGTAAAAGATGTGGATGGAAATGTGTAAGCACCTACTTGCTCCAGATTAAAGTCAAATATCTCACAAGCCTTTCTGTGGAGTTCTCTAACTGTTTCCTGCTCAACATGGCTTGAGCTTCAGCACTTTTTCCACACAAAATTGGAATAGGAAAGTGAAGTATTCATGCTTTTGTACCTTTTTGCTGATTCTAATAGCAGCATGTTCTCCTTTTGGCATCACAAGCAGTTGAAGGCGCAGAAGATAAACCTCCACAGCCAATTCTGTCTGAGATAAACCAGAATTTATTACTTTCTTAGGCAACGTTGGACCTCCACCATACCTAAAACCAGAAAAAAATAAAATAAAATAATTAATAAAAAAAATGCTTTACTGAACCCGCCTTCTGACCTCACATGATGATAAAGCTCACAATTATGCAAAGGTTGGTTTAGCACTTGAATTTGATCAATAACTTGCCACTAACCATAGAAACAATTGATTCCAGACCTGCTCTGGAAGCAGTATGTAGTCGCGCCCTTCCACTAAAGCGTCATGAAGATCAACAGCTGTATTAGAGTCATCTGAAGCAGCATCGTATATCAAATCAGAATTATCAATAGTAGATGGTCTCTTAAGACTACTTGAACCGACAGATTCATAGTTCTCAGGACCGTACGATGAGGATCCATCATTTGCCGCACTTGCTAAGTCTTGGTTGACATAATCAAGCCAGTGTTGCCACCATCTAATCATAACAGACAAGAAATCAGGAACCATTCCAAGAATGATGTCAACCTCAAAACAAACTGAATAAATAAGAAGCTCAAAGTCGTGAAACTATATCAATTTATCAAAATCAAAATGTAGTAGGATAATGAAGATAGCTGGATAATTGAACAAAGATTACGATGGCACAGTAACGACTCAAGCAATGCAGTGATGCACAAAGTGATTCTGCAACAAAGTGCAGTATATATAGAACTAATTGTCAACATTTCACCCAACAAGATAAGAATCATTTCTCTAACAGAATCATCGGGCTACGTTTCACACCTCGGCTAAGAAAATAAAGTCCTTTTCAAGGGAGAACAGCATTCCAACTCCAAAACTAGGTGATAACCATCTATCCACTAGCAAGTATAACCAATTAGGCAGACACGAAACATAAGAATCTGAAATGCTAAATCAAAACATAAGAATCTGAAATGCTAAATCGATTCATCAAAATCGGAACAAAGAAGATGATTGCAATGGCGGCAATTCAAGGAAGTAGGAACCTGCGAAGTGATTCTTTCTGCAACGAAACTTTCTAATCTCACAAATAATTCTCGACAATTCACCCAACAAGATGAGAGAACCATTGCTGTAACAGAATCAGAGGACTACATTTAACATCTCAGCTAAGGAAATGAAACATCTTTTCAAGGGAAAACAACATTCCTACTCCAAAACTAGGTAATAACAATCTATACACCACCAAGCATTACCAATTCCGCAAACACACTACAAAAAAACACAATTATGACTTGTTCCAAGCAATGCATCCTTCGACTTCATGTTATATCATGCAATCACTCACAGAATATTTTTTAATATATATTTGTGGGTGTCTGAACCTTTTTTGACCTCTCCTTACTTTGGTTCGACTGATTAGTCGCTGGTGTTATAATGTAGCTACCAAGATCAATGGGTTTAGAATACCGTAGACCAAAAACACCATCAATTGCACTAAATTGAGCACAAGAGTTTGATCCACGCAGACCTAAAACACCTAAAACTATGTCCAGAACTCTGGTAAAGCTCAATAGATTAAGAACACAGTACACTGAAAACACCTAACCCTATGTCTACAACTTCACACCACATCTCGCACATCGTTCCTCTCTATACCACAAATTTCGTCCTCCAAAACGTTGTCTTCGCTTCATAATCCCTAAATTTCCATCTAAAAACCTAGGATTCGCGCAAAACATGACTGGAACACCATCAACAACAAGAACAACATGTTTTTGTACAGAAACGCGGTTAGATCTTCGAATGCGAGCGAGAATCGGAAGAACAACCTAGAATTCAAGCAAAAAATGATCGGAGAATCATCAACAACAAAAACAACAAATTTTTGTACAGAAACGCGGTCAGATCTTCGAATGCACCGAGAGTCGGAAGAATCGGAAGCAGAGAGAGTGAAATCGAGTAAGAAAAGAAGGAAACCTGTGAGTTATGAGGAAGAAGGAATCGCCTTCCTTGCTCTGGGACTCGGCGGCCATGGCGATGTCTCTGATTGCGAGTCGCTCGTGCTCCGGTGTGATCTCTGAAGCGGAGATCGAGCTCTCCATCTCTCTCGCTCTATCGCGCGCTGTGTGTGTGTGTGTGTGTGTGTGATTTTGAAGTTCTGTCGCTGAAATCGGGACACCGAGAGTAGCAGAGAAGATATGCGAAGCGAAGAAGAGAGAGGGGTCGGGTCTGATGTGCGCAGGGAGTTTCAAGAGCTTAACCTGCGCACCATCAATTCCAATTTACGAATTACAAGCATACTAACTTGTTGGAGACATTAAGTGCCGAAGATAGTAGACCTATAAAATCCAGATCGGTCACAATTAAGACTAGTGGATCTAATAAGTGGTTATTATAACTCACATTACAATGATTCATGTTTCTTAGATATGAATTATTCTATGGAAGGAAGGAAGAAGGGGATTGAATAAGGTGAGGAATGTGTGAAAATGAGGTGAGGAGGTGTTATTTTAGTATTTTGGTAATTGACAACCTCATTTAATGGGGATAAACTCTCAAACACAAAATAAACATACAAAAAATTAAGTTGGGACAACCTCACCAATGGGGATAGACAAAACGAAAATAAACATACAAAAAATTAAGTTGAGAGAGTCGCTTCTACATGAGGTATGACAACGTTTGAGCGTGGATTAATTGACGCGATTGATGTCGGATAACACCACCGCCACCACAACTACGTCGAAAAAGTATCTTTAAGGTCTTCAAATAGGTTTCTAAGCTTAGGATATCCCATAAAAAGTACTTGCAAAAACGTAAGATAGAATCATATAGCAACCTACATTTGTCAGGACCATTTTGATGCAAGGTTGTCTACTAGAGAAATTTAATATGTGAAACATCTTAGTTGCCTTAGTTGCCTTCGAATTTAATTATTTGCCGCAGTTATGATTAGGCATTAAATTGAGCAGAGTGAAAAAATTTTATTCATTTAAGAAAGCACGACAAGTTTGAGAAATTTTATTCATTTAAGCAAGCGCAACAAGTTTGAGATTGAGCCTTTGTTGTTGTAACTTGTAAGGGACAGAGAGAAAGTTCAATATGATATGGAAAATAATGACAGCAGAAACGTAGTAACTTCCACTAAAATAGGCAAATTGTGGTTCAGTACAATTCTTAACAATCATGCTATTATTTTTCTGGTGCTCAAATTATTAAAGCATCACTAAAATTCCTTCGCTGCAAATGAGCTAAAATCTCTCTTAATTCCTTCTTCACTCTTTCATCTGCAAATATGTAGTCAATTGCAGTCTTTCCCATCTCAAACATTTCTTCCCTTCCAAGACCTTTATAGTACAAATTTAAGTGAAAGTTAATGAATAATATAAATCTGTGTTGCACATAAAGAAATCAAGGAGTTGGTACAAACCGAATGCTGAGGATGCAAGATAATGTTCGCGAGAAAGGCTGGTCGAGAACACCCCAGGATCGTCGGTGCACAAAGCAATGGATGCTTTGATTTATAAAGATCAACTGCATCACAAACTCAACAATCTCATAAGTATGAGAATCGTCCGTAGAAAGAAGAATGCACAAGAGCAATGGACGCTTTAAGTTCATTTTGGCAATTCAAAAGAAGTAAGCAAACAGAAAACACCTAACTGAAATGATGGTCATCGATCGTAGTAACGCATCCAGTATGAACATTAGATGTCAAGCAAATCTCAACCTGCAAGGTAGTAGTGCCCAACAATAAAAAATAAATTCGAAGCATTAAACGAAGAATGAGTGCTAATGAATCTCGCAGGCAAGGAGTCTTATGAACAGCTTCTTATTCCTGGCACTTAGATGCAAGATTTAATTTTATCGAGAAAGAAAACAGTAAGCATCAAACCGGAATCTTTGACAGCTTCAACAGCCTCCATTGTTCATCGTCGAGGAAAATAGCATGGCCGATCCTCTGAGGATAAAAGTTCAACATTTCCTGGACTTCTTCTAGCCGGTCAGGTAACTACATTTGCTAGGTTATTAAAACAACCAGGTTAGGGAACTCTTGATCACAATTAATAATAGATAACATTGCTTTATAAAGCCAGCACACCTCTCCACAATGAAGAACTATAGGTAGTTCATGCGCCCTAGCAAAATTCAATGCCGGCAAGAACGTATCCCTGCCGAACAAAAAATGATGCAGACATTGATTTTTTGTATTTATTGAAGTAATGTATGAGAATCATAAGATGAAAAATCCCGGATGTGAGCAATACCATTCCCCCACTGCAGGATTACCAGAAAGGTCGATGCCAACCACTCCCAAGTCTTTCATCTCCAAAGCCAACTTAACCTATCAAGAGAAAACAACCTTTGATCAATAAAAAAAAAAATGAACAAACTATAAATTTAGATATCATACATTCTCTTAACTTACAGTTTCCATTGCAGCTTCCCCAGTCTCCTGACGATCAATACTAAGAAGAAGGCGGACAAATATTTTTGTTTTTGTAACTCCATTGTCGTTGATCGACAATGTTTTCTTGGAGTTTGCCTTATTCACATTTGAGGGTATAAAATCAACATCAACTGCATCGACAGACCTTAAGCCGTCTAATACTGCTTGAATGTAAGACCGTTTGCTCATCCCTATAGCTTCATTCTTCTGAAGAAATGAAAATCAAACCTGTTTTATCATACTTGAAATTGAAATACAATTAAGAAACAACTTCGCCTTATTATCAAAAGGCACCTTCGGAGTGGTCCGTAGCTCGAGGTAAACGACATTTTCAGAAGCAAAATCTTCAATGACCTGTGTTGAAACCAAAATGTTAAACAAGCTTTCATAAACATGAGAGATTTTTTTTTTTTTTTTTTTAAAGTGGGAATTTAAAGAATACTTCTCTAGTAATTCTAGTGATAGCAGCATGGTCGGTAGTAAGTATGCGGATCAAATCAAACAGCTTGAAGCACTCGACCAATGAACGGTCATCTGCATCACTCTAGCTAAAAATTAATAATAATGACAGAAAGGAAAAAGTAAAAGTAAAATTAATTTTACTGTCATATAAAACCATACATCTTTATTTATTCATTCAAACAAAGATGGGTGAGTGTGTGTTGCATCTGATACCAACAAAATTTATATTTAATACGTAAAAAGCTGGTATTTTTAAATTGTATCGCTATATTGTTTGCTTTCTAGCAATCCACAAAGGTTTTAAAGTAGTAGGAGAATAAATTATTCTTTGGAGAAGAAAAAAAAAACAGAGAGGGAGGAGAAAGTAAAATGGAATGATTGTCAAGGGTAAAAGGGGAAATTAATACGCAGTGCAATGCCAAAATTTGAGAAAGTAAGGACACATGAAAGTACCAAAGTTGATAAAGTTACAATATTTGATGTCAAAGAAAAAAAAAGGAACTTTATTTTTAAAAAATAATGAAGTCAATAGGCTTAGGGACAAAAGCTGAAGAACAGTAAAAATGTAAATCTAGTGATTACCAAAAAAATCTTTTTTGGTAAAATAAAATTGTCAAAACTAATAATAGGAAGTTTATTATAACTTTTCTTTTGTTAAAATGTATTTTTGTCTACTTCAATTCTCAATCAAAATGTCAAATTATTCAAACACAAAATGATAGAAAAGTTGATGATGAAACTTACATCAAATCTCAAATTTAACTTTCTACATGCCAATATTACACTTAATAAGTCAGAAACCAAAACACATTATAACAATTGTTATAAAGGTCTAGTTTTAAAATTCTTGAAAAAAAAAAAAAAAGCAACCATAATTACTTGCATTGTATGAATAACAGACATTAACAGAAAAACAAAACACAACAATAAGCAAGTAAAATATCTACACATTATATTATCATTTTGTCACCCAAAACTAGCTAGTCCAAGTCCGAGTGGTAACAGACTATGCTCCCTCTAAGCAAGGTCTCAGTTTCAAAACTCACGGACAATTTGTGTTGTTGGCACTGGATACCACATGAAAAAAAATAATAATAATGGTACTCCATCAGTTTCTATTTAAGTGACGTTTTAACGTTGTTCACAATTTTTAAGAAAATCATTTAATTATCTTGAATGAGGAAAAAGTGACAGTTAAATGACTAAATCACCATTTATCTCTCTTAACCCCACCACTTCTACATACACTACTTATTAATGTGTAATTAATAGAATTTTTTTCTATGAAGGGTATAAAGGCAATTAAGTAATTAATGTGTATTGAAACTATCAATGACAAATATTGTGAAATAAGAGAGAGAGATAGTATCTCATTTTTGTCAACAAATTCAACAAGTGCACGCCTAAATACCCAAATGTTTGCTACTAGCATCAACAACCAGTTGGCCCAAGCGGTAAGGAACTCGGGTCCAAAAGGTCTCGAGTTCAAGTTTGTGGATGAAAAAAAACTGGGTTGGACTCGTGTAGGGCCTCACAGTATTCGAGAATGAATAAATCAATACAATGCAGTTGGCGTCAGACATCACTTCATGAACTACATTTACTCCTAGTCTACCAGTACTAGCGACAAGTATAATAAGTGGGACCAAAATCCACACAAAAACACAAATCTTTTCACACACAAAAACACAAATCTTTTCAGTCTCATCAATAAGAGTAGTAGTAGTCACTCATGTCTAGGGTTTTGAAAAATCCGAAACAAACTCATCACTCACTCTTGCGAATCACGCTCTCGATGGTGGCGAAGTCCACGACGCCTCTCTCCCCCAATCCCCTGGCGAGCTCTCTGAAACAAAAGATCAAAACAAACACCAAAATCAAACTAATCATTTGAAACTGAAGATAAAAAAAACGAATGATTCGATCGAGGAAGCCCTAATTAATTATTACAGCAATGTGGAGTCTCTGGCGGAGCCGTTGAGGTGCGCGTGGAGTTCGATTTTGGGTTGTTTGAGGCACCACTCCATCGCAACCACGTCGTTTTTGTGATTGTTGTTGTTGTTGTTGTGGAATCACTGGTGAAGAAGGTCTCTGTGTGTGTTGTGATGGTTTTGCAGAGATTTGGTTGTCTTATATAGCAACCAAATTTGAGAGTGGAGAAGGAACAAAATCTGTTGGGATGCGGGATTCCCCGATATGCCCCTCCTGGCTCCCGGTATTTACGGTATCCAAGACTGACATTCTTGTCCTTTTCTTATTTTATTTATTTTATTTTTGTGTCGCGTAAATTGCACTGATTAATCTATACTCAGACATTCTGTTGAAGCTAATAACTATACATGGTAATGAAGGAAAAAGGAGACAAGCAGCGACGACAGTCGTGATGAAAGAGGCGGGGATGGCCATGCACTGTGTGGGGCAAGTGGTGTAGTGAGAGTTGAGGGTAATAATTTGGTCGGAAAAAAAAAAAAAAAAAAAAGTGGTGTATGTGGTTGTATTATGTATGTGCATGCTTAGCAAGACTTTTTTTTTATATATGTATTCAAAAAATCTATTCAGACTCCGGACCCAAAGATTTTTTTATTAATAATTTAAGATATCTATCTAAGTAAAAGACTTAATTACCTTCTATCCCTAAACACTAATAATGGATTTGAATTAAGGATATTTATGTCTTTTTAGTTGTTTGAGTCCAGACTTTTTGAGTCCGTTTAGCACTACCCATATGTATTTATTATACTCGAAGTCGAAACATTGTTTAAGGGAATCGAGTCCCTTGTTAATTGGATCAATTGATTGATGGTGTAATGACCTTGTCTTGATTTATGTAATTCACTATGATGTGAGTGCATGTGTGTGTTTAATGTGTATTTTAAAGAACTACAACTTCCCGCTTGGCCAAACTTGGAGTAGTCCTACGTCGAAGCTCATTGAGCTTCGAATATCGGATGGTTCAAACAAAAAAAAAAAGACTACAAATCTACAAATTCTTAATGGCCATAATATTGGGGTTTTTCTAAAAGTGGGGTGGAGATATAATTTATTTCCCAAAATATGGAAGTTTACTTTTAAATTCCAAAAGTTGGTGATAACTCCTTTTGAAAAGGAGGTATTGACGATGAGGTGACATGCATGGTGGTGAGGTGGAAGGCAATTGTATAGATAACTCCTTTTCAAAATGAGTTATCTATACAAAACTATAAACGACTCCTTTTGAAAATGAGCTATCTATACAAAAAAATTTGCCATTTGAACGACACGTGCATATGGAGATGGTCGACCCGCTTGGACCCGCGTTACTTGTGTATCTCGAGGAAGACAACCAATGTAAACAACGCGCACGCATATCGACGTGGACAACCCATGAAAACTTCACCCATGTATGACGAGGTGGAGATTTCATGGAAATGGCATGCACGTCTGTCGAGGTGGCGACCCATGCAACCTCGTGCAATTCATGCAAATGTCACGCACTTGTCTCGAGGTGATAAAGTCAATGCTAACGTCACACACGTATCTCCTGGTTGACAACACATGGAAACGTCACGCACGTATGTCGAGTGGATCAACCATGTATATCCATTACAGACCATAGACCCCATGCAAACGTCACGCACGTATCGCAAGGCTGACAACCCGTGCAACCCATAGTAAGCATGCAACTCATCCTTTAAACTTTTGTGTTACTTTTATGTCGTGATGAAAAGTAGAGAAACGAAAAATAAAATAATTGTAGGGCAAAACCACGTTATTTTTCGGAATATGTCCACATGGAACCACGTGTACCCGTGCAACCATGTTATTTTTTAAAAAATAAAACTTTTGTGTTACTTTTATCAGTGTACCCCGAAGGCCCATGTCCACGTGGAACCACGTGCATGGACATTGGCCGAACGAATAACACATTTTCAAAAAGCGATATCCGTTCGAGCCAAGTCCACATGGTTAGCCCACGTGGACGTTTACACTGATAGCTCCTTTTGAAACTGCGCTATAAGTGTAAACAAGTCCACATAGCTAGCCTTACACTGATAACGCATTTTGAAAATGCGTTATTTATGTGTCCACATCAGCAAAAAAACTCACCCAACTGATAGCGTCTTTTCGATATGCGACATTGCCTATTTTTCGAATTAAATCAAAACCACCATCATTTTCCACATTTAAACTACTAAGTATTGTACTTTTATAATTTTTTTCCATAATATCAACTTCATGGAGAGTGCATTTAAATTTGATACGACATATGCGTCTCCTATCACTTCCCTAAATAAGGGTGGTCCATTACATTATTGAGTCATATTGCCTTTTGAGGTATTTTTTGTTGAAAAATTGTGTAGCCTATTTTCAAGAGTTAATTAAAGTATGCCTCCCAACCTCATTATCAACAACGACAGCAAGCAACTTCAGCCTCCAATTAGTTGGGTCAAGTACATGGATGTAAGGGTAAATGGTTAATATTCCTCTAGATTTATGGAGTAGATGATGTGATTTAGTAATATTAATTGTAAATCATTTGTACCTACAATGGCATAACAATTACAGTAATTAATTAAGAAGTTACTCTTCCTCCATCTCTAACCTTCAACTATCACAAATAATAACACGTGTCATTATGAATCAGTTCGAAGTTTTACGATATGATACGAAATTAGTATTACCAAAAAGTAATCCCTCTGTCCATTATTATAAGTCGTTTTGGACAAAATTTTATTCCAAAATTACAAGTCACTTTAGAAATTTGAGAGAGTATTTATTACTCTTTTACTCATTATACCCAACTCAAATATTTATTACACTTAAATTTTTTTCTTTTTTTCATCTTATTATGGGCCAAATGGTATATATATATAAATTAAACCAATAATTAAAGCTATCTTAATTAGGGATGGAGTCCAAAAAGTTGCATAAACACTCTTTGAAAAAATTGATCGAAATTGATTTTTTTATTTTTGGAAGGTCCGAACAAGGAATTTTGGAGTTGCGAGGTGGTCAATACACACTTGCTTTGACAATTACGTTTTTTGGTCAAATTTCTTTGTTTAGACTTTTGAAATTGCAAATTTACCATTTTTGAAAATTTTTAATTTAGTTATAATTTTTAATAGGAGCTTATGTTTTTGACGTCATTTGTGGTGTTGAGCTTCTTATTTTGTCTAATTTAACTCAAACTCGAACCTTCGATTTTTGAAAGAAAAATATATGTCAAACGAGCTGAGCTATTAGTTGGTTGACTTGAAAAATTAGAATGAATTATTGGAGGTGAAATTGTCGACTGTGGAGCCACATCATCTAAGGTGCATGTGCCGAATCTAGGTTTGGAGGTTTGCTGCTTCGGGTCGGATTTGATCTGACAAACCAAATGGTCTTCCTCCGTACCGAACCACTGGTCCCTGGCTCGGTCCATCGACTCGCCTAGGGCTAAGCCACCACGTTAATTAGTTAGGCTATTGCCCCTTTTTGTCAGACAAGTTCACAATTTCCAAGTTTTGTGTTTCTTTCTTTGGAATTACATGCATATGTGATTGCACAAAATCACGTGAATTTGTTGCTCATAGCTAGGCCCAATAACCTAAAAAGATCGGTATCAAAATCCTAACAGTTGTAGATTTGTATGCATAGTTGATGTTGAGATCCTAATATGTAGTCAATTGTAATTGTAATATTGTAATTTTCCGATTTGTTTGATGTGAATTGACGCTGCTCTTACTTTTTTATTTTTATTTTATTTTTTAGAAAGTTTTCTCAATATTAAAAAAAGCGTGATCGCAGTAACGTTAAGTACATTGAACTAATTAATTTAAGATTAAGGTAGTTTTTATTGTCGTTTGTTCGTCAATTGGTGCTACTAGTACGATTTTAATTAGTTCAAAAGTTGTATTTGGATTACAATTTAAATTGTATACATTTTTTGTTGAATGTTGTACATGTATTCTGAAAAAAAAGAGAAGTAAAGTTTTTTTTAAGAAACATTTTATCTTAAATGGTTGTATAAATCGTGACAAACAACGACAATAAAAACTACCTTAATCCTAAATTAATTAGGGTCCATTAAATTAATAGATCGAATTCTTCCACGTTACAATGGCCACTTACCATTATTTTTTTTAAAAAAAACAAAACTAAAAGTTAGTTCAATAAAGTTTTCTATTTATCATCTCGATTTCTAAACTTTAATTAGGGCATTTGATTCGCAATTTGTATCTTACTTTTTAAAAATGAAGAACATGAAAAGTTCTTAAAATATTTTACCATAAACGGTTACATGGATTGTGATAGACAATAATAAAACCTCATACCCAAATTAGTACTCCAAATCTTCTACACCGATCAACTTTATTCATTTCGATTTAAATTGCATGAACGGTAAAAAAAAAAAAAAAAAAAAAAAAAAAAAATACTTGCAAGTTTTTTAGAAAAAATGGTGAAAGTAGTTTCCAAATTACATGTGAAGACTGAGGCCACTGGTCTTTGTACTTCTCAAAACCCAGCTGTGAAATTGTTGTTTTTTTTCTATGAAAGTCATCCACATATGTGGTACTATATTCATGGGTGCTCTTTGGACCCACCAAGCAAGACTAAGAAACTCTTCAAAGTAAACAGATCAAACAAAGTGGGCTAGTCTTCAACTTGCAAGTTTGTCTGCCAAAGCATGAACAAAAATTATGATGTGAATCACATCACAAGTCCAATTTTTTATTTTTAACTGTCACTTCATAATTTCATTATGTGTTTCCACGATGTCAACATGGCACATAAATTAATTAGTTTAACTTCTATTCTGCTTCACAAAAGGAAGGAAAAGGAGGTGTAATCTTGATGGCTTCATAGTAGAAAAACAAAGGTTGCAGAAGACAAGGAAACTGTCTCATTAGAGATAATTGATTGTATGACTGATGAAGAGTCTTAGCCATTGAATCAAGCCATGTTAATTTGCTCATCTTAATTAAACATGATTTCAATTCAAGACTGAGAGGGAATGACTGTTTAGTAGTCATACATATTGATGTCATGACTTGAGACGTTTGGATGACTATATGGATTCAATGTTTTTATTCAAGTTGATGACGCAACAATTTTTGAAAAAAAATATATCTTCTATTTTTTTATGTATAAATTTGATAGATGTAACTTAAATAGAAAAGATTTAAGGAATTTAGAAATTACGTAATAAGTAAATGATCTAAATCAAACGCAATGAAATACTTTGATCTATGTAACCGATCTCGATTAATTTGACATTGCGGTTTTGTTGTTGCTGTTGTTTCTTTTTATACAAAAATTAATTTTTTTAAAAGAAATTGCTATTTTTGTGTGACAGTCGAAAGATTGAAAAAAATGTTTAATCAACAATACGAAAACTTAAATCTCAAATTAGTTGGATCGATTCCATAAATCAAACTCTTTCATTGTACCAGATTTAGTGCACTTACTTGCATGCTTTGGAAATGATGTTTAAATGAGAGCAATATATTTTTAAAAATAGCTAAATTGCCTTCTCCATCCATCGAAGGGGCAATAACTTGATATGATTTTACATATAGTATAATGCTAGAATGACTCGAAAATGACGCACATGCCAACGATGACCAAGTGGATCCCTTTAAAATCAATTGATTTTGAAGTTGCTGATGTCAGCAGGTACATTAACCAGTTGTCATTTCCATGTCATTCTAACATTTCTCTTACATATAATATAATATACGTATAGATATATATTGAATTACCATTGCTGCATACATTTTCTAACAATTGAGTTTTGCATTACTTGCCACATACATCTCACTCAATTGACACCTAACAGATTTCAACAACAGTGAAACAAGTATATGTCACCCTATCGCTGTCTTATAGATAGTCATATCTTCACATTTGAGTTTTTGTTACATCCCAATATATATATATATGGTCCCTCAAAGATCGTCATGGCAACGGACAACTACATGAAAAATTTCCAGGTCCACGACAAGTGACATTAACCAACATAAAAAATAATAATAAAATCGAGCTGAATAGATGCGTTTGATTTATACAGTGGATCTCAATTAATTTGGAGATGAGACTTTATTGTTGTGAAACATATAACATGAAAAACCTAATGAAAGTCTACATTATAATTTTATTTATTTATTATGATGTAACATTAATTAAAATTTTAATTGATACATCCCAATATATATGGTCCCTCAAAGATCGTCGTAGCAACGAACAACTACACGAAAAGTTTCCAGATCCACGACAAGTGACACTAACCAACAAAAAAAAATCGAGATTAATGGAAGCGTTTAATTTATGCAGTCGATCCCAACTAATTTGGAGATGAGACTTTATTATTGTTGAACAATAACATGAAAAACCTAGTGAAAGTCTACATTATAATTTTTTTATTTATTTATTATGCATGTAACATTAATTAAAATTTTAATAGTTTCAGACCTGATCATGGGTCGGGCTTGGGCCAAGCTCAGGCTGGGCCCAACCGGAGCCTATGAACCTTGGCTCAAGCTCGGCCCACTATATATATATATATGTGTGAGCCTACACATAGGCCCAAACCTAGCCATATAAAAAATGCAAAGCTGAAACCCAACCCATCAAAATCATGAATAAATATTTTAATATTAAAAAATCTAAAAAATAAATTATTTATTTATTTAATAATTTTTATAGACTTTTTTGACACCAAATCTATTTAATAGTTTATTCATATATTTTGCAAAAAAGAGAAGTAGCTTAAATAGTAAATATCACTTAATGTTTGCATTAGGTCCTAAGTTTAAATCTCTCATACAAAACTTATTTTTTATAATATATTAGTTGTAAACCTATATTCGGGCCGGACTCGAGTAGGGCTTAGGTTTTTTTAGGTAGCTCAAGCCTAACCCATTTTAATGCAGACCTATTTGGGCTCGAGCTCAGGCTGAACTTTTTTTTGAAAAGAGTTGTCCAAGCTCGACTATTTGCTCATGGGCTTGGGCAGGCCGAGCAAGTACTCAAGCCTATGATCAAGTCTAAGTTTCACCTTAGTCTCTTTACTTAGTTGCACAATTTGTCACGAAAAAGTAGTCACTTCAAAACGAAAAAGTCATCACTTCAAATCACAAGCTGCAATTGCTGGCTTGACAAATGACATGCAACAACAATATAACCTTAATCTTAAATTAGTTAAAGTCGACTATATGAATCAAACTCTTCTAGTGCAATTGATAGCGTGCTTGACATGTTTTTTTTTTTTTTTTTTATTCAACTGGACATACATTTCAATACAATTTGAGAGATGAATATGTGCACTAACAACACTGGGCAAACAAACATGCTCTTTTCATTAACGCCACATTTGGTTTCAACTATGTCAATTGAGCACAGTAGACACAATATAAACTAGTTACAACAGTCAAACGACAGGTTGAAAGAAAAAGAGGATGTGAATCTAAATTTATTTCTTCTTACCAGCCTTCCCTTCCTTTCTCCTGACAATTTCATCTGCGTACTTGACACCCTTCCCTTTGTATGGCTCGGGAGGCCTCCATTTCCTAATCGAAGCAGCAAAATCGCCAATAGCGCACTTATCATAACCGCTAACGGTGATGCGGGTGTTTTCCTCCACCTTCACTTTTAGGTAGTCGGGGATCGTCATCCTAACTGGGTGAGAGAATCCAAGACTTAACACTAAGTCCTTGTTTTCTAACATCGCACGATATCCAACTCCGACCAGTTGTAGTTTCTTCTCGAAACCTTTGGAAACACCAACCACCATGTTGTCAGTAAGGGTCCTGCATGCACCAAGTCAATGTGAGAAACGATTCGAAGTTAATTTAAGTGTTTAATACTAATTTTAGATGGTCGAACCGTCCTTAGATCATCAAAACACACCAGCATTTCTCTCTTTTTCTTTTCCTGATCTGTTATGTTTGTTCTAGATCAAGATTGTCCAAGTAGGATCCTCAAATAAAAAAAGAGGGGCATATATATGCGCTATTGCGCGGATAACTAGATAGACCGATAATAGAAATGTATAAAGTTGATGCCTATGGTGAAATATATCTGAGATTTCTTCCAAAGTTTTGTCCAACGGGTGAGGAGAATGGTGAGTCTCATTCACGCTGAATATTTTGGCGGAGGATTGTAACTCTGAAAGGTACGGTAACCTACGCGGTAATTGACATTAATCTTTACAATGTCTAGTGGTGACAGTGTACGCTGAGAACACGGAGAAAATCCACATTCCTTGTAATGACACATAAAAGTAAAGACAGCAACAATATGGGAAAACTAGTGTGAAAACTAGTGTGAAATGTTTTTGATATGCTCACGCCATAGGAACACAGTTACAACTCCGCTATATAATGTGTCGAGGCATTTGCGGTGCAGCCATCCCTATGTGCATCAGATGGACTCACACTTAATTGCATAGCAAATTTGTGTATAAAAAGTATGCAAGCCAGTCATTTTCTTAAGAATTAATAGGAAAAAATGACACTATAATACTTGTACGAAATAAGAATCATTTCATCCCATAATTTGAGAATCAACTACTGAAACATACCTGAAAAGCCCGTGCATTTGATTGGCTCTTCTCGTCTCCATTGCCTTGCTGACCTTCAGATGCCCTGATTCCAGCTTGTCAAGTTTCACCTCGCGTGGATATGTCCTAGAAAGCTCTCCCAGAGGACCTTTAACATTCAATTCCCGACCTTCAAGTTTGATTGTCACATTAGATGGCACTTCAATTGGACGCTTTCCTATCCTTGATTCTTTACACTCCACTATCTTTTTCAGAAACCCGGCTTGAGTGACAGGAACATTGTTTACGCGGATTACAACTTTCTTGCCTATAAATTCAGGTTTCACATAGCTGTAACAAATAGTAAGGTCATTCAAGTTTTACACTAATACAAAGCCAGCAAATTGCTTAACCATGAAACTAAATGAAATAGGGGCATAAAAACATGTTTGCACCAAAAATGTGCCACATTTGGAATCTTTTTACCAGACAATATCGAAAAACAGCCATTATTAGGGTGACATTCCAATACAATACATGTTCTGTCACATCAAAAGAAACATTTAGAAAACCAACTAACATCCGATCAATTCTCATGTGTATAAGATTGTGTAATGAAGGTTCGAGTGGTTTCCAACAGCGATACAGTCAGGCTGGGTACCAGGAAGAATATAGCGAATCTCAAATTATACAATTTGAAAATTTAACATGAACCAAACGAAAGGGTGAATACTAAATGGTTTTCCAATATGAAACTAAGTTTTGATGGAAAACAATAATATGTAAATGATTGAGTAGATTCTCATAATGAAACTAAAATAGATATGCAGGCCTACGAAAAATTGCGGACAAAACAATAATCTTATGGCAAACACATAAACTTAGAAAGCCCACAAAATTCGCACTTCGAAAACAAATAAGGCTAGTAGAACCTGTATTAAATTAAAAAAAGAAAAATCTAACAATAACTTTAGCTCTTAATCAAAGTAGAACAATCTGTCAAGGTCTCACCCAAAAGAGAAGTCTTGTCACAATGCTCTAATTATCAAATTCCTAAATAACCAAACAACCAAATCGAAATCTTTCTCAAACAAATACAAACACAGGCTTGTATATTAGATAGGGAGCAAACCATAACCAATTCAACGCTTCAACTATGTCTAGTTAATCTAAGCAACAAATAGTTAACACCCATTTATATATTGCTGTCTCCTAGCTGTTCACAATTCTGCACCATATCGCAAAGCCAGTCCAAATTGTCCAATGCTTATATTCCAACATCTGAAGAGGCTAATCCCCTAGCTTGGCATTCCTCAGTAATGCTGAACCAACAAAGTAGGAGAAAAAATTTGTTCAACTGAAAGTCTGAAACACTAAACATCACCAATCACCATATCTTTTCTCAACAAATACATAGACACACAACCCACTACAGTACAATATTATTGGTAGCTTCAAACTTCAACAACAACAGTAACAAAGCCTAAATCCCAAATTAGTTGTGCTCCGCTACATGGATCAATCTCTTCCATCGCGCTCGACTTAGTACACTAAATAGCGTGCTTTCCAAATCCTTTAAAACCTCCTTAATTAATGGCTTAGGTCTACCCTACATCGTAGAATTTCTTCTGCTTCAAACTTCAACAATCAATCAAATAAAAAGTTTCATCTTTTTTACCAAAACGAAAGGGCATTCTTGTCTCCTAAATAATCACGAAATCAATGAAAACACACACACAAACACACATTTGCCTCAAAATTCAATTCACTTCAAACAAACCAAGCAAATGCCCAGAGCCCTCATTTTGAAAATCTGGTGCTCACCCATAATTTCTACAGAGCTCATAACCCCAAAAGTGATTAAATTTCTCTCATTCTCTGATGCCCAACTAGGAATCCAGATTTTGAAACAAAACATGAAATTCTTCAAAAACAAGGATGAAAGAGAGCGAAAAACAGAGAAATGTAATGCTTTAGAGGGCGAATTGAAAGACCCACCAAGGATTGAAGGCACATGTTAGTGAAGAAGAAGCCATGGCCGCCACTGAGCGTCACCAGCGCCTCTACTGCCCTCGTTGTTCTTCTTACAGTGAGGGGGTAGAGAGACAGTGGCCTTGTTATCCACAATGGAGCTCTTTTCGCTATGACGAATTTGCCCTTGTAGCGACATTATAATTATTTTTTTTTAGTTTCCTCTAGTCCACATGGTCAATTTTGTTATGATCTTATTAGTCGATGTCTATTACTTAGATTAATCAATTTTGTTACGATATTATTGAGTTAGTTAATTTTGTCGCGATGATATAAAACTTTTGTTACAATGTTAAAGTTACTCGATTTTATTAGACTAATCGATTATCAAATTTTTTTAGTAACAGTTGGACCAGAACCTATAATGGCCTGTTCGCTTCACATTTTAGTGAATCCTAACACATGAGATTAATTAGTGATGAGACTAACACATGAGTTTAGATAGTTTAGTCCCATTTGTGTGTCTTGTTTGTTGTGAATTTTAAGGTTGGGATTAAATGAGGTTGTACATGTACATTTACCAAAATACCCTTACATAAATCACACATCCTCCCCCCATTTCACACATTCCTCATCTCCTCCACTGCGAATGTCTCCTACCCTCTGCTGCTGGAGCTCGCACCTCATCTCCTCCACTCGCTTCATCACCACCAAATCCCTCCACGGACCTCTCTCAACAACCACCGAAACCCGGTCCCGAAACTCGACCGCATCGCGCGGGCTTCTCGACCTCACCGAGCTCGAGCGCCACGACTACGCGATCCTCTTCCGCCTCAAGATGGGCCCGAACAACTACGACCCGACAATATCCGCCTCGACTCGTCGGCTCTTCCATTGCGGCCATTGGCGCGCGCAGCATGAGTCGAAGGTCGCGGAGAAGACGACCTTCGATTTGAAGCTGGAGAAGTTCGACGCTGCGGCGAAGATCAAGATTATTAAGGAAGTTAGGAGCTTTACGGATTTGAGATTGAAGGAGGCGAAGGAGTTGGTGGAGAAGAGGACGAACAGGACGAATAGAAAACCATGTTTGGTCGAGATGGAGATTTGTGATTTAGTGAAGGTGTTGTGTTAATGTGAGGGGTAAAGTGATAATCTCCACTAACCACTCACTATGGATTAGCTAATCCCACAAAAAATGATGGTATTGTTTAATCCACTCCCATGCCCATTAACTAATCCCGTGGCCTAGTTAATCCTCCAAGCGAACACCGAATTAACTAGTCCGGTGTGGCTAATCCGACCTAAGACGGTGAAGCGAACATGCCATAATAGTCATGATTAGTCGTGTTGTCGTATGATATTAATTGGGCAACGTTGTTGTGATTAGTGTTAGTGACAAAAAATAAAGAAAAAAAAACTACAAAAAACTTCTATTATTTTCAAATTTTCATGTGTTGCTAGCAGTCGACCCAACTAAATTAGAACAAAACCCAAGCTTTACCCAACCAAGTTTGTTGTATTTGGGCTTGAATTCAGCATAAACAGTTCTAGTCCCAACTATTATCAAACTTTCTCCTTATCTCAATAGTCAATGTATAGAAGACTTCTCACAAGATGGAATATGAGAAACCTTTCTTGATTCTCAGTACCTGAAGCATAAACATGTGAAACACAGTATTTCTGGGGCCATCAGCTTGAGTTTCCTCAGCACAAATCAGACTTATAGAGAAACAGAGATATCGATTTGCCGAACACTTGAAAAAATTGGATCCAAATGATCCAAATGAACATGACCTACTATGCCTTGACAAATTTCGAGTCCAAACTCTTAACCATCCCGCGATACGGCTTCATTTGGTTTTGGAATTCTCTTGTACTCATAGTTGTTGATGTCTACTTTCTCCTGCAAAGCCTGCAATTATAAAGGAAGAATTGGATGAGAAACTCTCTCTTCTAGATGAAAGCGAGCCAACTTCTTTTGGGATGCATTAGTGAAAAATGGTACCTTTAGTTCCTCCTCCAACGATATCTTCTTCGGCTTGTACCCTTTAACAGGTCCTGTTCTTGAAAGCTCTTTTGTAGTCTCGATGATTTCCCATTCGAGTTCGTCTTTCACATTAGCCACGTCTTTACTGAACTACGAAGTTTGATGCATATCAATTCAAAGAGCCAGAGAAGGGAGGGTAAATTGCCAAACCAGTTACAACAATTTATAAACAGAAAATAACTGTCGAGAAGTGACATAAAGAAGAAACATATGAATGTAAAAGTGTCGTAAGAGCAGAGAAGAACCACGCACAATCAGACCGACAGATCATAATGAATGATGCACACATGCAAGATCCCAAGCAACACTAAATATTATTTGAAGAATATGTGAGTGCGCCGAAATAAGGATGAGGACCTTTTTTCCTCTTTTTCAAAAAAAAAAAAAAGAAAAAAGAAACAACAGCTTTTCATTAACGTGGAAGGTTTTACGAGAAAAAGAGCTTCGATAGTCACCAATGGACATGAAGTGAAACACATCAAGAAACCAACAGTCCTATAACCGGAAACCACATACATGCAGTATATATGAATAAGTAATGTCATCAGCTTCTTAGAATGACTCCTACAATGCATTTGAATATGTGAAATGCAAAGTTAGACAGCACCAAAAGTTCATCTGACATTCAAATGAAAATACATATTGATGCTGCCAAGCATCTGACTTCAACTTTCAATGCACAAATAATTTTGTTGCAAATGGATATACAATTCACAAGCATCAGATGAAACACTTCCTAACATTTAGTTCAGGTGAAAATGATGCAAGAGATGTTCATCGCCAACCTGATTTTGTCATTGTTGTGGGGGGGAGGGGAGTTCGGGCGAGCTCGCGGGGGGGGGGGGGGGAGTTCTCGGGGCGAGCTCGCGGGGGGGGTTGCCGGGCGGGGGAGGGAGTTCTCGGGCGAGCTCGCGGGGGGAGTTCTCGGGCGAGCTCGCGGGGGGGAGTTCTCGGGCGAGCTCGCGAGAGGGGGGGGGGGGGGGGTTGTAAGCGATTTTTTTATAATTCTTCTATCCGCCCATGTGATCATCTCTGTTTTTTTTTTTACATACATCATAATTTCTCTATTTTTACAGACATCATAATTTCTCTATTTTTTTAATGTGCTGCAGTTGAACAACATCAATGATGATGAGTTTGACACCAACAGTATTGATGATATTGAACTTGAACACACTAATGATGATGATGATGCTTGTGATAAAGATACAAATCTCCAGCGAAAAAGAAAGAAAACTTCTAATGTATGGCGTCATTTTGAAGAATGCCCAAAAGGCATAGATGGGAGGAAAAGGGCAAAGTGCAACTACTGTAAATCAGAGTACATCCATGATAGTAGATTCGGCACAGGTAACTTGCAACGACACACCTTGCATCTTGTCTTAAAAGAAAGCATCATGATATTAGTCGGTTGTTCCTTTCACAAGATAATTGTTCTATTTCTTTTGGTTCATCTAAATTTGATCCCTGAAAGGTTTCGTGAGTTGTTAACTAAGCGATAGTGATGCATGATTTGCCTTTTAATTTTGTTGATTATGAGGGCATAAAAAGGTTGTTTACTTATTTGAATAAAGACGTTCAACTTGTTACGAGAAATCTTTGCGAAAGGTGATATAATTACTAGGTATAAAAAGGAGAAGGAAATTGTTAAGTCTTTGTTGGATGACGCTCCTGGGAGAATATCTTTTACTTGATTTATGGACTTCTTTGACCACCGATGGATATATGTGTTTGACATGTCATTTTATTGATAATAATTGGACTTTGCAAAAGAGAGTCTTAAGTTATACGTTCATGCCTCCTCCTCATTCGGGACTTGCATTGTCTACGAAGATTCATAATTTGTTGTGTGAATGGGGGCTTGAAGGGAGAGTTTTTAGTATCACATTAGACAATGCTTATACTAATGATCTTTCGGTTGAGACTTTAAGAGATGAATTGAATCTTAAAGACTTACTTGTATGCAAAGGCGATCATTTTCATATGAGATGTTGTGCCCACATTCTTAACTTGATTGTTCAAGAAGGAATGAAAGGAGTTGATCCATCAATTGTCAAAATTCGAGAGAGTGTCAAATATGTGAAGGGATCTCAAGCACGAAAACAGAAGTTTCTTGAATGTGTTAGCTTGGTATCGAGTGGGAATAAAGGATTAAGTCAAGATGTGTCAACTAGGTGGAACTCAACTTATCTTATCTTTGCAAAGTGCTATTCATCATCGTAGGGCATTCCAACACTTGGATTTAATTGACTCAAACTATAAATATTGTCCTTCAAAAGTGGAGTGGGAAAAAATAGAACAATTTTGTTCTTTTCTCAAAGTGTTCTATGATTCCACATTAATGTTTTCTGGCACCAATTATCCTACAGCGAATTTGTATTTTCCTGCCGTATATTTGTGTTACATAGAATTAAAAAAACAAATAGAAGGGGATAATGAGCACTTGAAAGTTATGGCAAGTAAGATGTGGTTGAAATTTGAGAAGTATTGGTCTGAATTTTGTGCAACTTTGGCTATTGCATGTGTGTTGGATCCGCGTTATAAGATGACTTTTATCACCTTTGTCTACACGAAGATTTATGGGGAATGTTCTCTTGAATTTCATCGATTCAACACCAAGTTGCAAAGTTTATTTGATGTTTACAAGTCAAGTCATTCTCTTCAACCTTCAAGTTCCAATGCATTAAGTAATGACCTTAATAATGTTAGGAATGATGACACCTTTGACACTATGGAAGCATTCAAGGTAAGAATCTTATTTTATTTATTTTATATAGTATGTTTTATCAATGTAGATTAGAGCTATATTGTTGTATTTCTTTTTAAATGTTATTTCTTATGTGATTTAGGAATTTGATGAAATGTCGTCCAACGAATTTAGATGCAATTCACTAAAGTGTCAATTGGAGCTTTACTTAGATGAACCAAAGATGCCAAGACATGTGAAGTTGGATATCCTAGACTTTTGGAAGTCAAATCAATTCCGTTATCCTAATCTAGCTTCAATGGCTCGAGATATATTGAGCATCCCGGTGTCTACTGTCGCTTCAGAAGCTTCTTTCAGGTGTTGGGGGACGTGTACTTGACCAATATCGATCTTCTCTTAAGCGGAAAATGCGAAGCAATTATTTGCTTGCGAGATTGGATATGTGCGGGATTAGAAGGTTATATTATTTTTGACATTTTTCTTGATATTTATCTTTAGTATCTTAAGCTTTATAATTATTAATAAACTCCATTTTTTATTTGTTGTAGGGCAAGATGTCAAGTCTGGATTTGGAGAGTATTACGAGAAGATGTACTTAACTTGAGTAGTGTTTTGCAGTTACTAATGAAGCATTTTGCCTGTAAAAAAAAAATAATATACATAAGAGGACATGGATGTCGCTAACCTTCCTTGCAACAACTGCGCAAGACCAACAGCCCCAAACACCGTGAGTGAAATAAATGGGAGTCCATATCTGACAAATGGGTATTTCCTGCCCCATCTTTTAAATTCTGAAGCCGAACAGCGAATTTTAGCGGTCGTATCAGCTAAATTCATCTTCACAGGGACGATAACTAGCAGTTCTAGTTGTTGCTACAGCACTGCTGCGGAGCAGGTAATATGGTCAAAACCGAACATGGTCTAAAACGGAATCTACTAAAAATGAAAATATTCGATACATGCCAATTGAATATGCTAAATTACACTCTGGTTTCAGAACATGGTAATGATGTATGGAACATTGCTATCTCAAAGCAAATGGTATAACTCATCAAGACAATGGAGAAAGAGGAGGAAAAAAGTTTGCAATAACCAGAAGTTCGCCCAGTCGACTAACTTGGAATTTAGATCATTCTATTCAGTCTATTACGACAGAATAATGTTTATCTTGGAGATATCGCAGAATGCTCCAAACTGATCAACACCAATAAACAACGGGGTTGTATCATTAAACCTACATATAACCGAGACTTTAAAGATTTACGCTGCTAGCTAAAATAAATATATGAATTTGGGAAACTAGAGGGTATAAATAGATAAAAGAAATTTGGCGCTAAAATGCCCTCTGGAGAGCAATAATAATCAATCAAAGAACTGTCCAAGGAATAATAGTTCGCTAAATACAATCCTCCCACATTAAACCGAGTGGAGTGGAAGAGTTTGACCCTGTAGCCAACCCAACTAATTTGGGATTGAGGCTTTACTGTTATTGTTGCAAAGACAATCCTCGCAAAAACAAATAAAAACATAAAGTAATTTGTTAAGGGCAATCTCATGTTGGCAAAGCCAATGATAAAATGAACAGAAAAAAAAACCCTACCCAAAAAGCAATAAGGGACATGAATTATTCATTAGGAAATTTATAATTACCCCATCAAATTAGCCTTTTCCCAAGATGCCCTATAGAATTTTTCCAAATAAACCCACCCAAACTCCAATGAGAGCATACATCAAGTTATCAAACACATCTAAAGACAACCTGCAAATGTCTAATTAGAAAACTCCACAAAACAAAAATTGAAGAAACTCGACAATATAGAGATAGAGCCTGAGATAAATTAGGATGCACTAATAACGAAACTTAAAAAAATTATGGAAGTGCATCATCAAGTGCATTAAATCAAGTAGACTGAAAGAATTTGATCCATGTAGCCGACCCCAACTAATTCAAAATTGACCCTTTAACGTTGTTGTTCGAATTGTCAAACACGTTAAGGGCAATTCAATTTAAGTTCCGCAAAGCCATTTGCCAAAACAAACATAATCAAAATCAAAACCTAAACCTAAACCTTACCCACAAAACAACAATGGATGTACATAAGTTCCCAACAAATTCAAAGAGTAACCCAACAAGGGAAGATGAAATTGCTAGTCCTTCACCAAATCCACACCTTTAATGAGATACCCAGATGAAGATTCAGAACAAATTCTCACATAAACCAAGAAAAGAATACATAGAAAGTTAGAAACTCATTGAAACGATTTCACAAGATATCAAGTTCAGCAAATCTACTGATCAAGCAAACAAAAGGGGGGAATTTATACCCACTAAAATTACGATTATGATTGCCAACAAAGTTGGGTGAAATTCAATGGTGGAACAAATGTGTTCTTTGTGTAAATCGTTCATTGATGTGAAGAGGGGCCTTTCACAACATGGACAAGTAAACAAGTTGAAACAAAGAGGGCGACTGAAGCTGAAAGAGAGAGATTGAGAGAGAGCATACCTTGGTGTTGAATCTGTTGATCGAAGAAGGCGATTGAGATTTGAAGAGCAGAGACATTTTCTTCACGAACTCTGGTTTTAGAGTGCCTTTATTTTCCCATTTTGGGGGTCCAAAGTGTGTTTTTTATTTTTATTTTTGGTTTCTCATCCGGTGCCTTGCTTGACAACAAGAACACAAATTAGTCCATGCTCGAACTCTATCGGACGTCATATGGCTTAGAGCCTATTTTTCATTAAATGAATCAATCGAACTCGAGGTGTAATTTTAAATTTGATCAAACTGTCATTTAGAGGTTATTATCAAAATTTAAAAAATATGCCTAAGAAAAAGGTAAATTAAATCAAGGCAATGACTATTTCAACCATATGTTTTGCTCCCTTTACCCAATTACTTCATTTTACATTATTTTTGAATTTTTTTATTGCTTTTACCCCCACTTTTTTGTAAATAATTTTAAAACTACACATCACCTTAAAAATGTTTACCATATCTCCTACCTTCATCCCAACACCCCTCAATCCTCTCCATTTCTCGGTTTTAGTCATTGTAGAACAATTGTACTGGATCACCAAGTGTCGTAGGAGTGTTTTTTCGTTGAATAAAGTGGATGTAGTTGCGTTGTGTCTAAGAAGTGAAGAAGTGTTGTTTATATGGTTCGACCGACTCTAACCGATATCTTTAAAGAGGTAACGGTCGATTCCGGCTGATACCCTTAAAGAGGTATCGACCGACTCCGACCGATAATGCGGAGTGAACTCGATTTTAATTTGTTACGAAGGGATTCAGCCGATACCTCTAAAGATGCGTTGGTCATGTGTTTCTGACACCTCTTCAGAATTGTCAACCCTTGTGTGACCAACACCCGCCCGTAATCGAAATGAACAAAAACATCTCAAAACTCCTAAAAAATACATGATAATGACAAAAAAAGTGGGTTTTGCTTGGAATCACTTGATATTTTCGATTTCATCGAAACTTTGTACCAAAAATGCAAGATTTAACCCCTAAATCAAAGCCCTAAACTCAACAACAAAATCACAAACAATACTGACTCAAAAAAAAAAAAAAAACTCCAAAAAACTTGGAAATCGACACTAAAAAAAATGGAGAGGTAGTTAGGTCATTTCACTTGGAGCTAGAAAAAAATTCAAAAACAAGGTAAAATGAGCAAAAAGTGGGGTTCGAATAACCTGGGCCTAATCAAAAAAGAAGAAGTTTTTGGTTGATTAATAGAATGGTTTTCTTTGGTCACCATGGATTATATATATTGTTACATGTTGAATAGTTTAAAAAACACCTCGAACTAGCCGCACAAAATCCCTTGAATAGGTTGGTGCTTGGGGAAGCAATATAATTTGTAAAATTGTGGAAACCCTAAGTTCCAACTGAATTGCCATTTGTATGATACAAATAAGACAATTGCGATGCCAAAGCAAGCCTTACTTGTGTAAGTTTGCACGAGCCGTGAATCTTTACTAGTACTGATGTCGTCTCAACTCTCGTGTGGAGTTGTACTTGAAAAATGTTTAAGTACTATTTGGAGAGGGATCCACATTTACATTTATATGCTTTAATTTGGAGTTGCTCTTAGCCAAATATGAGACTATATTTCAGTACACGCATCCCAATGCTGCTTGATTTAAAATGTTCCATGCCATAGAAACACATGTTTTAATTTACAGAGAAAAACTAGTACTCATCATGAGTAATCAAGCAAGAAATGCAACCTTTGCCTGTCATCCATCTCTGCTATAAAGTCTGCTATTCCCTAAAATGCAACTTTTCAAAACAATGCATTCTTCTCAGCTCTCTAGTTCCCCACTACTACTTCATGCTGCACATATATTGGCATGAAACCTATATACATGTGGTACACTACTTAGCTATGAAATATATACATAATGTCATGGAATCTAACATGATTCCTCCAACGCTCGCGGCGCGCCTAGTAATATTGAGGGTGTTGTGGATTGCTGTCTGAGATAGGAGTTCTGATTTCCCTGTTCTTCGCAATGAACTGCTTATACCACATTGCCGACGCCTTTGGAGTTCGCTTCAATGTCTTGTAATCCACATGGTAAATCCCAAACCTCTTTGTGTATCCAAATATCCACTCAAAGTTGTCAAGCAATGCCCATATGAAGTATCCCCTCACATCTGCTCCCTTCCTGCTCATTTCGACGAATAATCAGTAAGCGAAAAGGAGGAAAGAAGTGTCAGAGATGGTTCAAAAACTAAGTTTTTCAAGGAAAAAAAAAAAAAAAACTACAACACTGCACTAGAAGACTAGTACTGCACATTTCAGCTGCAGAAGAGACAAGTAGTCTCCATTGATGTTCATAAGACATCGAAAGAGTAGAAAATTGAGATACGTCGAATAGGGTAATATCCTATTAGGATTGCCAAATCGCCGGTCGGCTTTTTGATGTTCATAAGACATTGTAAAGCCATAAACAAGTGGATCATGTACTAGGATTTCATTATTACCTTATCGCACTTGCGAGGGCGTCCAAATGGCTGCTAATGAAGTCCACCCTCTTGGTATCATTCAGGAAATCTTCGACGGTTTTGTTGGCGCTGTTATCCTCGCCATACCCTACAAAACAACATTTTTTTTTTCGGTTACGCAGCGATATCAAATAAAATTTTTAAAAAGTTCAACTTTGCTTGTCAAGTTCCCTTACCATTTTCTACTATGAACAAGGGTGTATTGTACCTCTCCTTGAGATAAAGAACCATACTCTCAATTCCTTGAGGGGTAACATAGTACCATTCCATGGGAGTCTGCATAAACAAAAAGCTCTTAAGTTTGTCGAAACTCTACATCGAGAAGTACATAGAAAAAAGATCGAAGCTACATACTGGCTCTCCTATAGGGACATTGTCCTTTACTCCTGTCTGTAAGGCAGAACCTTCTGTCCTGGTCGATCCCATCGCCTTTTCACATTTAGAGTGTAGGCAATCCTTGACATAAAGACTTGTATAGAAGTTGACACCGATGAAGTCCAAGCCATTTCGCAATACATTCAGGTCTGATGTTGAAAACACCGGCAATGTTGATCCAAGTATACCCTCCATCTCGGAAGGATATTTTCCAAACACAATAGGGTCTAAGAACCTGCAACGAGATGTCGTTACATGTGAATTTGAGTCGATTGATTCAGCAGTATTCAAATGCCGTTAACTTGAGTAATGCAACATGTTGCTATAATCAGTACCAGTTTATCAGGAAAGATTGAGCTCTCTTGACTGCCAACTTATCTTCTGTCGAATTGCTGATTGGTTCAAACCATATGGCATTCACCACGAAGCCTATCATTCCTCCTTGTTCTTTCTGAATTTTTTTTGACAAGCCGCGTGTGAATTAATTAAAAACTGAGTATATACATGTGTGTGCTAAACATATACGAAGTAGCACTTGAACTTGACTATGAAATTAAAATTAAGCGGCGCCTTAGCTTATGTTCGCGACATCCTATAAATGAAAACTGAGTTTATCTTGGATGTACCTGATATTTGGTTCTATAAGTATCCACAGCTGCTGCATGGGCGAGTATGAAATTATGTGCAACATGAAATGGTTCTACTTCTGAGTCACCATGAGTGCAATTCCCAAATGAACCTGAGCAACGAGATGGCGGATATATCCCTGTCCGGTAACCATGCATCGCTAGAATATTTGGCTCGTTGAAGGTTGCCCAGTACTTAACTCGATCTCCAAATGCTTGAAAACATATATCAGCATAGTATCGAAAATCCTCCCTAAAAAAACAGGAACATTTACAATCAAATCTGCAATTAGATCCAACATTACAGACCAAGAATTACATTATAATTTATGTTGTAAATTAAGAGACTTACTTTATCTGAGGATTCAGCCATGATCCGTAAGCGTCTTCAAGTTCTTGGGGAAAATCATAGTGAGACAATGTAACAAAAGGTTGGATTCCTGCTCATACATTGAAAGATATTATTAGTTATGTGATCAGTTAAACCTCATTCCTAGCATGCATTGAAGGCGCAAAATCAAAATGCACCTTTTCGAAGCAGTGAATCAATTAGATTGTTGTAAAATTCGATGCCGGCAAGATTTACAGCCCCAAATCTACCACCTATATAAGAGAATTCAAGTTATTTCCAAGTGGGGATTACCAAGAACAGAACTCTAATACATCAAACGAAGCGTTTACTTACGGGGCAAGATTCTCGTCCATGAAATCGAAAAGCGATAGCTGTTGACTCCAAGGGAATGCATTAGTTCTATATCTTCCTGCATTAAACAATGATATATTGAATGTAATTGGAACATAAAGATTGATAAAAAAAAATGTCTGCAAAATCATAAACATATTTACATAGTTTACAAAATTTACAACATCAAGATCATCAACTAGTCCAGTAATTTTGAATATTTTACTGTGATAAAACAATATCAATGAAGATTTTAATTTTACCTTGTACCGATGATAATGGTCATCTGCAACATCACCATTAGTTCCATCTAAGATTGATCCTGAACCAACACAACAATATTCAAACCAAAAAAAAAAAAAAAAAGTACAAAAATCAAACAGCAACAAAGCCTCATCAATCCCAAATCAGTTGGGGTCCGCTGCAATGATCAAACTCTTCCACTCCGCTCGATTTAACAAAATCACACAAAAAGCATTAAAGAAAGTTTAAATTTTCTCAAACTCACCTGATTTGTGAGAAAATGCATCCCAATTGTTCAACCCCTTCCCATCACTCACAACAGCTCCTTCAACCTGATCATCAAAACCAACACAAAAAAAAAAAAAAAAAAAAAAAAAAAACATGGGCACAGATTGAACTTTCTTAAACTTTTGGGGGGTTTTGAAGAGGTATATACCTGATAAGCAGAGGTGGCAACGCCAAAGAGGAATTCACTTGGAAATGGAGACACAGCTTCAGTGCTCCCTCTATGGCTTGTACTGTCACCAAGTGTACAAACAAAATGTGAAATGAAATTTATGAGAAAGAGAGCATGAAAAGCTCTTGAAAACTTCATTTTTTGAGTCATTGATGAAGCAAAAAAGTGGCTTCTCTTAAGAGGGATTGAAATTGAAGAAGCAAATTGGATAAAAGTGAGAAGTATATAAAATTGTTGAATCTGGTGGTTGTAGGACTCCAAGCATTGTCCTGGGTGTTGTTTTACTAGATTGAATTGGCTGGTTGAATCATGTTAAGGAAGCTTGTCACGCTAAATAATGTTAATTTGACTTTCATAAATGCATGGTAGAGATTTTTTGTTTTTTGTTGAAACTTGCTGCTTAGGCCTTGTTTGATATGACTATACGAAGAAATATCTCTAAGAAAATAATTCGCATGGAATTGAGAACTAATCTTATTTGATTGCTTAACTTGTTTACAAGTTATCTCTTAACTTACATCTTAGAATAAGAGATATTTCACCGTCACTCCCTTTAAAGAGTTATCTTTTACAATTAATCTTCATTAATGACCTTTTATTATCCATTTCTCTCTTGTTTGAAAGTTATTTATGTCAATTCATATTTTTTATTATTTAAAAATTTGAACATTTTTTATAAATTTAAAATTGAACCAAACATGAAAAATGAGTAAAAATGAAACACATGATGTGACTCATTTACAAAAAATATGGTGTGACCCATTTTATTATATTTTTAAAACCACATGGTACTACATGTCTTTTTAAAATACGTTCATATTCATTTTTGTTATTAGCCATAGATGAGAGAACAAATTGGTCTGACCATTTCATAAAATAAGGTCTGGCAAGTGAAACAATAACGTAGGTTTATTAAATTATTATACAATAATTAATAATTAACAATAATAACTCATTTTGAATTGATGGAGAGTGTCACTCAATGGGTCATCCTAGAATTTTTCTTAATATTGATTTAATTTCTCAGCCCTACCATAGGCTCCTCCCTCTGAAATATACACTACCATTGAAGTGGGTGGGTCACGTGCGCCACACACGTGAAGCTCGTGGCCTAGAGAGTACTAACACGGCCTCTGGTGTTGAAGAAGCTTACATGCATTTGTTTATTGACTTTGAACTTCTTTTGGAGGTATTGAGACTTTTCTACAAATGTAATGGAAGTTGCTAAACATATTTGTCAGTGGGGTACAAACTATTGTGTAGACTGTAGAGGCATGACCTTAGATGTTTTAAATGTTTGCCAACTTATTAGGTTGCTTATCAAATTAGTTTATAAAATAATAAATAAAGGAAGGTAGCTCTATTTGGATATACTTGTGGATTAGATGAAAAATTCCCTCTCAAGTTTGCCCTAGTGTGTACTTTGATTTTTATTTTTTATTTTTTTTCAAAAGTATGTGATTTTAGTTCTTAGTTTTAAGTATATGGATGCTTTGGTTCCAAAATAAAGGAGGGAAATACTACAAGAACGATAACAACTAGTCAATAGTTTTAGAGCTTTTTTTGTTGTCAAAATTGAAATTGAGACCATGAGAGGAGGGACTTGTCACTTGTGTAACCTTACGTTTTTTCTTAGTTGCACTTTCAATTTTTTAAAGTATGTATTCATTACTTAAAATATTATCATTATGCCCGTCTCCTATCAGTATATGAGTTGTAAGTTAGAAAAAATTACAAAAGTACAGGAGAAAATAGTTTAAATGAGCAAAATAAGTGTGTTTTTTTATATTCTAGAAATAGGCTATATCGTCTTTTGAAAAGGCGTTACTAGGGGAGCAAAATTTTTCAGCCTACGTGGACACATGAATATCACCTTTTGAAAATGCGTTATTCGTGTTATTAGAATATAATCCATCCACGTGGATTGGTTGGAGGCTAATGCGCTATTCGTGTAAATAGCATTGGGTGTCCACGTGGGATGTCCACGTGGGGTAGAGCACACGTGGACAACCTTCTTATGGAATGAACTTATTTCTCAATAGATCATTGTTGTTTTAATAACGGATGAGTTGTATGGCTACTATAGGTTGCACGGGTTGTTCGCCTCGCGATAAGTGTGCTTCGCTTGCATGGGGTGCATGTGGTATGTAATGAATATGTATGGGTTGTCCCATCGAGATACGTGCATGACGTTTGCATGGATTGTCCACCTCGAAAAACGTGTATGTCGTTTGCATTAATTATATATCCACCACGTTTGGATCGTTTGCATGGACTGCAACAGGTTGCATGGGTTGTCTACCTCGAAATATGTGTTTCACATTCAAATGATTTGCATGGATTGCACGAGGTTGCATGAGTTGTCCACACCTCGAGATATGTGTGTGACGTTTGAATGGTTTGCACGAAGATGCATGATCAGTCACCTCGACATACGTGCATGACGTTTCCCTAGGTTGTCAACCACGAGATACGTGTGTGACGTTTGCATTGGCTTTACCACCTCGAGTCACGTACATGTTGTTTGCATGATTTACTTGGATTTTACGAGGTTACATGGGGTGTCCACTTCGAAATACGTGCGTGACTTTTGCATGGATTAGGCGAGTTTTGTATGAGTTGTCCACATCGAGATGCGTGCGTGAGGTTTGCATGGATTGCAACAGGTTGCATGAGTTGCACGGGGTTGCATGGGTCGCCCACCTCGACAGACGTGCCTGACATTTGCATGAATTCTCCACCTCAACATATATGCGTGGCATTTGCATGGGTTGTCCAAGTCGATATCTATGCGTGTTGTTTACATACGTTGTCTACCTCGAAATACGCGAGTGACGCGGGTTGTCCATCTCGATATGCACGTGCCGTTCATAGAGTTTAGAATTTTATATAGATAACTCGTTTTCAAAAGGAGTTATTCATACAAGTGTCTTCCATCTCACCAACTATACATGCCACCTCAATGGCTTATTTTCAAAAGGAGTTACATATTAGTTTTGGAATTTAAAAGTAAACCCCACTGTTTGATAAATTAAAAACTAAAACTACCTTATTTTTTGAAATTTCTTCGTAAGATTTGTCCTAGTCACCATAATACCATCGGCTCCCTACTTTTAAAATTTAACTACAAATCTTTTATCAATGTTTGCCTTAATCAACACTTGAATTTAAAAAACTCGTCACGCTAGTAATTGAAGGAAGGAGAAGCAGTTCGGACATGCATTTATTGATGTTCATGCTTTATTGATGTTCGTGCTTTTTGCTTCAAGATGAGCACGTATTCATCCTAACATATCGTACACCAACAAATGCGTGTTTGTGCTATAAACATCAGAAGATTATCGAATTACTTCAACAATTACATTCATTTTAAACTAAATATATGGGAACTTTGGATATCTATGTATCAATTAAACTTTAACTAATTAACTTGGAAGTGATGCTTGACGAGCTCATCTCAAATTCTCAATTACATCCATCTCAACATGCGCCACACTATCTCATAAATAATGAATTCCTAGGGAGTGTTCGATTGGCAGGATGTTGACATATTTAAGCATTAGAATCACCAAGTTTTATTATGTTCGCTAGAGCCGAAAGGAGGAGTGAGCATTAATTTAGAGCCTAGCTAAACGTACCACACTCTTTACTTAGTGCACCTCGATTCTGAGTGCGCCCCCAATTTGAATTTCAATTTATAAGGGCACCCCAAATTTTTACCGAAATATCCCTTCATCCTAATCGAAGCACCCAACTCCAAAACCTTGGTCGAGAGATCCATTTTAAGTTCGGCGACATGTGGCCGAGACTTATCTTATATGTTCGGTGTTGTCAAATTGAACCTCTTTTGTGGAATTCGGTTGACAATTGTCGATCTAAAGGTTAGGTGTGTTTCGACCGACTTTCTAAACTAAAAGTTATGTGGGCTCGATCGACTCTCCAACTAGAGATTCGAACTCGTAAAGTCAAACCACTTGATGATACCATACAAATCACAAGAACATAGTGTGTGGATGGATAATGGTGTGGTGCACAAAATAAGAGGAAAAAGATGGTGGGTGCATAAAACAAGAGGAAAATGGTGGGGTGCACTAATCATAGTGAGTGTGTGATAGCCCTAGTTCCCACAAACTAGATCCCGTTCGGCCTAGACCTACGTGGACCCTCGATCAACCCCCGTAAGATCAACGCAAGCCTAATGTGAACTAAATATGGTTTTATAAGTAGTTTTAATGTGGTCATGTTTAATAAACCATTAATGTGCCTAAGTTAGTGAAAAGAAATTCAATAGTCGCATGATGTGTATCGAGATACGTATTAACCCATTAAGAGGGCAATGAAGTCAACTTGTTGAGTCACTTAAACATGACTTGAGGGATAAGTGTGTGAAGGTGGTCCACTAAGTGAGCCTCGAGATACGTGTGCACTCATGATCAAGGGTCATGGTTCAAATATATCCAAGTAGTCAAATGAAACATATACGTCAATATTTTGGTTTCTTATCCTCATCACAAATCGTAGGTAGGAAGGAGAGAAAGAAGAAGAGTTGCTGGAGTGCTCTTAAGGAGGAGAAAAGTATGTAACTCATTGACGATTTGATAAATAAGAAGAAGTTCTTCAAGCTAGGTAACTTCTCCACTCCATTAACTTAGCCAACTTTGTGAGTTCATGAATTTGAGGTTGTTGGTTGTTGTTTATGTTGGGTTTGATGTTAGGGACCTCTAGTGCATGAAGATCCCCAAGGCGTCAACAAGGCCTATGTGTAGCAAAAACCCAGAATTTGAAATGCAATATTCTGGGTTTTGCTGCACATAGCATGCTAGGTGGACAATCTAGCGCGCTAATATTTATTAGCGAGATAGATGTTAGAGGTAGTGCGCTAATGTTTAAATTAGCGCGTTAATGTCAAAAACTAACGCGCTAGAGATTTAAGGTAGCGCGCTGAAGTTGGAATTAACATGCTAATATAGAATTAATGAGCTAATTGCCCAAACGATACAAAAATCAGCAATTTCCAAAAATGGTTTAAACACTATAAATGGTTGTAAAACTTTAAGTAGAGGTCCAAACCCACTTTATAATTTCTCAAACAACTCCAGGGAACTAACGGGAGGTCTCGAGAGTTCGGGAAAACATTTTAGAGTGTCGAGAGGCCGAATAGGCTAGGATAAGCGTTGTGAATTATAAGTAAAGCTGTGAGAATTCTATATTTCATTTCATTGACTTTTATTGTTATATAGTCTATTTGAAGACATTGTTATTCTTAATCTCACATCATGTTGTTCTTGTTCCTATTCATGTTTGAATATTGTTGACATGATTTATTTTGAAATGTTTCATTGATTCCAATTTCTACTCTTGATGATATTTTGATATATAGTTGATGAAAAGCATGTTATTGGAATAAGTTGGATTGGTTTAGACTTGTATTCTATTTTCTTGGGCTTTGTAGCCTAACTAATTTTGAAATCCTAAAGAATTGGAACTATTGATCTTTGAAAACTAAAGTAGGGATTTTTTAGTGTCAATTGCACAAAAGATGTGCGGTTCACTGGGACATGGGTCTACACTCACCATTACACTTGCATGGCACACGAGGTATGGGACTCGAGGTGGTCGACAAGAATGAGATAGATGATTTGTATGCGTAGAACACAACTCCGCTATTTGTATGGAATATGTTGAGCGCGGTTCCATATAGTAGTGGGAAAGGTTAGGTGATAGTTCTCACCGCTGACCGGCCGTAGATCATCCGAACTTAGCACTACAAAAAAACAGCAAATCAGAAACGGAATTAGAAACGGAAATAAGTTCCGTTTCTAAATCAGAAACGGAATTAGAAACGGAATAAGTTCCGTTTCTAAATTAAAACGTTAGCGACGGAATTGAGACGGAAACATTCAGAGACGGATTTGAGACGGATCAGAGACGGAATTAGAGACGGAATCAGAGACGGAATTAAATTTCGTCTCTAAACACTACAAAAAAACAGCAAATCAGCAACGGAATTAGAAACGGAACTTATTTCCGTTTCTAAATCAGAAACGGAATTAGAAACGGAATAAGTTCCGTTTCTAAATGTACTGATTAGCGACAGAACCGACAGGGAAATATTCGAGAGACGGATTTGAGACGGATCGAGACGGAATTAGAGACGGAATTAAATTCGTCTCGAAAATTGGCGCCACCATTCCCGCCAAATTCTTCATTTCTTATGGCCGTTCATCATTCCTCGAGATTTGTATTTTTCCGATCTGGCGGCGTCTTCTCCTTCCCGCACCCCACCCCCCCCCCGCAACAAAACACGAAATCCCCAAATCATTCCCACGAAAAAACCCCAAAACCTAAATCCGTCTCTCCGTCTCGTCGCGCCGGTCGATCGTCTCGTCCCCAGACGTCCATCCCGTTCGATCGTCTCGTCTCTCCGTCCGATCGTGCGAGTGGTCGCTCCGGTGCTCGCTCTCGGACGTCTGTTCCGGTGGTCTTCGTTTCGCCGTCGGTCTCTCGGTGCTCTCCCGTCTCGGTCTTGTCGTCTCTCCGGTCTCTCCGTCTCGTCGCGCGGTCTCCGTCATCGCCGAGATCTCTCGCTCTCTCTCGGTCTCTCGATTCGGATCGGGTTAGCAAGGAATTTTTGTTTTGGAGTCTTACTACAATCTTCATTTCTTATTTGTTTTTTAATGTTCATTATAATGCGAGCAACACTCATGATCAAGAGCTCTTGAGCTTTCATAGAGATCATTCACCTTTTGTCGGTTTTGAGGAAGTCTGAATCGCTTAGGTCGTTATATTGCGAAAAATTTGCGTCTGTCGAGTTGGCGTTCTAGTCCCCTCGTTTATCTAATTCTCGCAAATTTATGGAATAATCCGTCGGGTGACATGAGAATTATTTAAGTTTCCGCTATGGTTCATTTGATGGATGATTTTCTAGTAAACATCGGAGTTGAAGGCAAGAAGCTATTTTATCTTGAAAGACTTTCCAATTTAAATTAACCATGTGCACTTATGTATTTCCATCTATCAATAAATATTTGGGGTGTTAGGTGTTCCTACGTACATTATATGCGGCATCCGGGAATATTAAAGTCGTAATACTTGTTAGCATTGCAAAGTTGAGGTGGTTTTATCATGATAGGATTTATCATGATAGGATTTCCTATTGCTCCTTCTAAAAAATCAAATTTCTTCTCTTTGTAGATCTTGAATTTTGAAATGTGTTTCTTCTCCCTTATGTTACAACCAAGTTTGTGGTGGTTTTATCATGATAGGATTTCCAATATGACCGTTTATAGCCGTGTTAGGAATCCAGGAAATCAAAAATTCAAATGTGAAGCTTGATTTCCAAAAGTCAAAATATATCGCGAGAGGGTAATTAGCGCGCTAATATGGAATTAGCGCGCTAACTCGCAGGGAACTCAAAAAAAGTTTTTTCTCCCTTTGTGTTAGCGACCCTTAAACTCGTCCAGGGCCTAACCAACCCTTATAAAACATGTTATACATGTTTATTATGAGTCATTTACAACAATCCTTTTGATAATGCCCAAGCTTCTTACATAAAGAACATAACTCAATCAATTCCTTCTCTTTAGATTGTGATGACTCATTAATGACTTCCTAACTTTGTCAATTTATTCTCTATTCATGAGTTTAATGTGGGAACCTCGTTCTTTCACTTAGCTATCAATTTGTTCTCTTTAGATGGTGTAGACTCTTATATTCCTTTGAAAGCCTCAAAGGTCTTTGGATTTGAGGACTTAACAACAAACCCACAAAGATCTCCTATTGCTCCTTCTAAAAAATCAAATTTCTTCTCTTTGTAGATCTTGAATTTTGAAATGTGTTTCTTCTCCCTTATGTTACAACCAAGTTTGTGGTGGTTTTATAATTATAGGATTTCCAATATGACCGTTTATAGCCGTGTTAGGAATCCAGGAAATCAAAAATTCAAATGTGAATCTTGATTTCCAAAAGTCAAAAATATCGCAGAGTGGCTAATTAGCGCGCTAATCTTTGGAATTAGCGCGCTAAGCTGCAGGCAACTCAAAAAAAGGTTTTTTCTCCCTTTGTGTTAGCGACCCTTAAACTCGTCCAGGGCCTAACCAACCCTTATTAAACATGTTATACATGTTTATTATGAGTCATTTACAACAATCCTTTTGATAATGCCCAAGCTTCTTACATAAAGAACATAACTCAATCAATTCCTTCTCTTTAGATTGTGATGACTCATTAATGACTTCCTAACTTTGTCAATTTATTCTCTATTCATGAGTTTAATGTGGGAACCTCGTTCTTTCACTTAGCTATCAATTTGTTCTCTTTAGATGGTGTAGACTCTTATATTCCTTTGAAAGCCTCAAAGGTGCTGGATTTGAGGACTTAACAACAGCCACAAAGATCTCCTATTGCTCCTTCTAAAAAATCAAATTTCTTCTCTTTGTAGATCTTGAATTTTGAAATGTGTTTCTTCTCCCTTATGTTACAACCAAGTTTGTGGTGGTTTTATCATTATAGGATTTCCAATATGACCGTTTATAGCCATGTTAGGAATCCAGGAAATCAAAAATTCAAATGTGAATCTTGATTTCCAAAAGTCAAAATATATCTGGCAGAGAGGTAATTAGCGCTAATTGGAATTAGCGCGCTAATATCTGGAATTAGTTTTTTCTCCTTTGTGTTAGCGCTTAAACTCGTCCAGGGCTAACTCTTATAAAAAAAAAGTTTATTTTTTTCGCTTTTGCTGCCCCCACATTCAATCAATTCCTTTTTTGTTTTGACTCATTAAGTAAAATATTCTCTATATGAGTTTAATGTGGGAACCTCGTTCTTTCACTTAGCTATCAATTTGTTCTCTTTAGATGGTGTACTCTTATATTCCTTTGAAAGCCTTAATCATTGGATTTGAGGACTTAACAAAGAATAGATCTTTATTGCTCCTTCTAAAAAATCAAATTTCTTCTTTGTAGATCTTGAATTTTGAAATGTGTTTGCTCCCCCAATTCTTTTTTTTTTGTTTTGAAGTAAAATATACTATAAGTAGCGAATGAATTAATCCATGGGAGAAGAAAACATCTTGAAATTGTGTGCATCTTATGTTCGAGTTCTCTCGAGTGCTATGATGAAGAAAGTGGTAGAATCGACGAATCGACATGAGACATCTTCATGCAATAGCAAATGAATTTGGGAAGTCGATAAAGGGTCGTTTTTCGGTCATCGTGTTCGGCACATGTAGGCTCTTCTTCTTCTATTATGGCATGTCCGTAGAAGAAGAATAGCCTACATGTTCTCAACATGATGATGACCGGAAAAGGACCCTTTATCGATTTCCCAAATTCATTTGCTATGGCATGAAGATGTTGCTCCCTCGTCGATTCTACCACTTTCTTCATCATAGCACTCGAGAGAACTCCGCAACGCATAAGATTTGCACACAACAAATGCCAAAGATGTTTTCTTCTCCCATGGATTAATTTCGCTAACATTCGCTACTTATAGTATATTTTACTTAAAGCGAGGTAAAAAAATTTATTTTGGGGAGGATAATGTATTAAAAATAAAATCCATGATAACTTATGCATCAATCTGGCGTCGAAAGGCGGGTTTGTTGAAGCTCGATGTAGTAGAAGGTTCGATGATGAAGTTCCTTTACTTTTATTTTTCTGTTTTCGGAAAGGCGGGTTTTAGTTTTTCCTATCGTTCTCGAGGGAATGGGTTCATTGCTTTTGACGATGAGCATGTTGTAGACGATTTGTTTCATTTGCATGTTAAACTCATTTTTTTTGGTGGTGGTGATTTTGGTCCTTATAGGACTCCAGTGTCGGAGGTAGGCGTGGTGGGTATAGTGGAGGCAAGTGAGCTTGGTGGGGGTTATGGAGGCTTTGGGGGCGTGGCTTAGGTGCTTATCGAGGTGAATCTTCTCTTGGCTATTCTATTTTAATTAGCGATCGAATCACTTCCTTTCAATAGTTTGTCGTGTAGACTTTTTAAGTTACTTGAATGAGTTTATTGTTGGTGGTTTACTTTGTTTCAAACACTAGTATATTATAGTTAAAACCAAGTTTTTGGTGGTTTTATAGTGATCTCCTATTGCTCCTTCTAAAAAATCAAATTTCTTCTTTTTGTAGATCTTGAATTTTGGAATGTGTTTCTTCTTCCTTATGTTAAAACCAAGTTATTGGTGGTTTTATGTGATAGGAATTCCAATATGACCGGTTATAGCCGTTCTAGGAATCCAGAAATCAAAAATTCAAATTGAAAGCTTGATTTCCAAAAGTCAAAAATCCCAGCGGTGGCTAATTAGCGCGCTAATACTTGAATTAGCGCGCTAGCGCAGGACCTCAAACTAATTAATTTATCCCTTTGTGTTAGCGACCCTTAAACTCGGCCGGGACGTAACCATCCCTTATAAAACATGTTATACATGTTTTACAACTCAACTTACATGATAGGTCCAACTTATAGAAACATTGTTCGCCATCTCCTATGCGTAGGAAAATAGCAACATTGACACCAACTTCGATCTGCAGGATCGCATTTGCTTGATGATCATGTTTTTTTTTTGGAAGCATTCTTATTCAACATTGTATGGTTTTTTTATGTTCTTCAATGCTTATCTTGAATCCCATTTGGTTGTTTTTTTTTTTTTTTGAGTAGGAACACATGGCTTGTCGCCTTTGGAGCACACAAGAGTTTAGATTGGGTGAGAGGATGAGTTCTAGAATCATACTTACATGATAGGTTTGTGCTTAACTTTCTCTTTTCCCTTTTAGCATTCTTGCACTTATGCCATTCTTCTCTTTGTAGATCTTGCAGTTTTGAATGTGTTTTGTCTTCCTTATGTTAAAACCAAGTTTGTGGTGGTTTTATCATGATAGGAAATTCCCATATGACCGTTTATAGCCGTGTTATGAAGCCAGGAAATCAAAAATTACAAATTTAAAGCTTGATTTCCAAAATGGAAAAATATCTGGCAGTGGCTAATTAGCGCGCTAATAGTGGAATTAGCGCGCTAACTGCAGGTACCTCAAACTAATTAATCTCTCCTTTGCCTACTTCTTTCAGGTGCATACTCACTGGTTGTTGCCCTCAGATGGAGATTCAGAAATGCTTCAAAGCTGCGTTTTACTTATTAAATGAAGTCCTTTTTTGTGTATACTTCCAAATTTTGGACCTTTTGTGAGTGTTCTTTTTTTTTTTGCTTGTTGAACGATAGGTGTGGTTGGTTTTTGTGTATACTTCCAAATTTATGGAGCTTTTGTAATACATTACAACTTTCAGTGGATATATAAATTTTTGGGCTAATTTTGAGTTTCACATTTTTTCCTTCTCTTTTGAATTTTTGTTGATATATATTTTTGATGTATGGATGCGCAATTTGGCTTCTTTGGGGGATGTTAGCACCCTCAAGGAGTTGTTGGAGGGTGCGCGGCGATGGAGTATGTATGTCATATCGGGTTGTATTTTGATTTTTTAGGTTGGAGAATCGATTGGCTTATGTATCGTGCCATATTTAAACAAAACGAGAAAATTAGAGACGGATTAGCAACGGAATTCAAATTTTCCGTTGCTATTCCGTCTCTAATTTTCCGAAATATTTTTATCAATCACAAACGGATCGAGACGGAAATATTAATTCCGTCTCGATTCCGTCTCTAATTAGCAACGGAATCGAGACGGAATCGAAACGAATAATCCGTCTCGATTCCGTTTCTAATTAGAGACGGAATCGAGACGGAATCTTTGCATTCCGTCTCGATTCCGTCTCGATTCCGTTGTTCGATTAGAAACGGAATCGACACGAATTCATAAATTTATTAATTCCGTCTCGATTCGTTGCTAATCAAAGCAACGGAATCGAGACGAATGCAATTACAAATGTACCATTTCGAAATAAAATCCATTTTCGTTCGTCTCTCGTTCGTTTCTAATTTCCGTCTCAAATTCGTCTCTAATCGAAACGGATATTTTCCGTCTCTATTCGTCTCTAATCGAAACGGAATCCATTTTCCGTTTCGATCGTATCGCGACGATGCGTTTTGAGAGACGGAACGCGTTCGTCTCTCGTTCGTTTCGATTTAATTCGGAGACGGAAATTATAAATCGAAACGGAAAATTCGTTTCGATTTGCGATTTTTTTGTAGTGAAAAAATGGCGCCAACATTCCCACCAAAAATTTCATTTTTTATGACCGTTCATCAAATCTTGGGATTTGTGCATCACATCTCGATGTAAATCCCCCCCAAACCAAAAGCCCTAAATCGCTCTCTCTCTCTCTCTCTCGTCGTCGTCCTGCTCTCTCTCTCTCTCGTCCGTCGATCGTCTCGTCTCTCCGTCTCTCTCTCTCGTGGTCTCTCGTCACGGCTCTCCCTTCTCTCTCGGTCACCGCTCTTAGTGCGTTCTCTCTCTCGCTCTCTTCGTCGAGCCCTAACCTCGCGTCCCCTCTTGCCTCCGTCAACGCTTGCTGTCCCTCTCGCCTCCGTCAACGCCGCTGTCCCCTCTCGCTCGTCAACGCTGCTGTGTCCCCTCTCGCCTCGTAACGCAGCGCTGTTCTTGCGACGCCGGAGCCTCTCGCATCTCGCCATTGTAAGTCATCACTCTCTTCGCTTAGGGCTTGAGAAAAAGGTGTTTACTACTTCATCCAATTGAGGCTATGTTGTTGTTGTTGTTGTTGTGTAATTATTTTAAAATTTTCTCTGCCGTTTGTGGATTCATAAGCGAAATCGGGTCGTTTTATAGTTTCCAATTGTTTTATTTTGTTTATGGATGTGGTTTGCAAATATGAAACTAAGGTCGCTTGAAATTTCCTATTTCGATTACATTCAAGTTAGAAAATACCTTGATTCTCCGTGGCCTATATTTTTGTTAGTGTTTCAACTTGCCCCAATTGGAAAAGTTTAGCAACTAAATGAAGAATCAAAATCGTCAAGGTTTTGCGATGGCGGACTTCATAGATTTATGACATAATTAGCTAATGAGTAGTAATTAGAAACTATTTATTCGGATTTTATCTTTTATAGTTTCATTTCAATGTGCCAAACAATTTATTAGAATTTTATTAGAAATTTGCTACTTGCTTACAATGTATTCTTTTTGGAACTTTGTAGGAAAGCGATAGGCTTAGACAAGTGATTGAGAAGGAAATGCTAAAAGTCGAGGTAAGTTTGTTCTTCCCAAAATAACAACTAAAAGAGAGATCCTTTGCTAGACATGTTATTTCAAAGAAAAATTGGAGTTGAAACCCTCTATGAAGGCATGGTGAGAATCTAACTCCCTCAATTAGTTTATTAAAACATGGACTTGTCGATAAGGGCAGTTGGCTCATCAAGTTTTTTTAATGATCCTTAGTTTAACTTTAAAAACGGATTTTTATTGGTCGATTCAAATATAATGAGTTTTATGGACAAGTTGATTAAGTTGTTATGGTTAGTTGCATTCCATGAAAAAAAATTTATATGATATTGATGATTTGGGCTAGTATTCAAAAGTGATCATGCCTTGTAAAAGGTATTGGTGGATAATGTGCTCTTTTGTTTGATGAAATTGTCAAAAGAGACCTTAACTTGTTCTTTTAACGAAGTGCATGGAAAAGCATGATTCTAAAGTCTCATGGATTCTTTATTGAGCTTTGTTTCTATGATATGATTTAATCGAGCAATCATTAGTATGATTTTTCATGTCTCGAAAGGATTGTAGCTAATTTGCATTGATTTGGGTAAAATCCTTTTAAAAGCGCTTCAAGGAGAGCTCATTCATTTTTTCCCAAGTCTTGAAATATGTTCAATCCAACTTTATTGAATGTAGTTAGTAATCATCATTTTGGGTGAGACTTGAAGCTAAGTTGAGATGCGGAAGAGACTTTGTTTTATCCATTGAAAAAAAGACTTCGATTAAATCATGGATTTTCGACTAAATGCTATGATTTGAGAATTTTAAGTCGAACTTGACTCTAATGAGTTGATTTGAATCTTTTTAGTTGTGATTAGTCGATCACATTCAATTTATATTGGATAACTAAGTTTATGAGATTTTTCTTGTTTTGCTTCACCGCATACTTGTTTTACTCGAATCGTCGATTTTGATTTGAAAGAATGGTTTAAAAGTCAGGAATGACTTAAGTCAGATAACTAGGAATGAGGTTTGAGTCCTTAAATGATTTAAGTTAGTCTAAATAAATTCAAGTAAATACTACTTTAAGAATCCATGAAAAACATATTTAAAATTGGTTTTGGTTCATTCATTTTTTGATTGAAATATTCGATTAAGTGGTTTAATGCATAAATTTTACTTGAATATGATCTATAATTTGCATTGTTGTTTGAATAAGGATATGTCTTCTTTAAATTTAGGCAATAACAAGTCCATATCATTTTTTTTGGTGTGATCAATAGTTTGATACTCATTAAGTTCATACTTCACAACTTAAAAGGTATCCTAGTTCCTCATCAAGTTGATATTGTCAAACTCAACCTATGTAGAATATTGTGTGATCTAGATAAAGGTAAAGGAGTCACCATCACGCTTGAAAAATAAGGGGTGGGTTGCAATAGGTGAAAGCCAATGTAAATCGATCTTTATGAAATGGATTAAACAGGTTTATTGTTTGGTTCTTGAAAGTTAAAAAAGCTCGGTTTGAAATGAGATGAGTGAGCTTATGATAAATTTTGTAGCTTGTGAAAGTGGATTGATTGAAAATAGTCTTATGAGTTTTTTGGTCTATCTATGAGGTAGCATATTTTTGTTTTCTTATATGTTTTTAAAAATGAAGATAAAAGTGAAAATGACAAACATTGCTATCTTCCTCCCTTTGGATTGGTAAGAATTTAATTTACTTAAATCAAGTATATGCGTGTTTATCATCGTTTGTGGATTCTTAAATCTCAAATGAATTAATGTTAATCTTTTTGCTTGTTTGTAGACTTTGATGGTCGAGTGCGGGGATCGTCACTATAAGTTCGATGTGAGTCATTGCTCTTCTCCCTTAGCTCTATCTCCTATGATGCTTATGTCCCTGAAAAATTTAAGTTCAACTATTCAATTATTAAGTTGTTTCAAATGTCCCTTGGTTGTCAGGTGGTGTTGAAGAACATCTCAAGACTTTTCGATTGATAATTCTTTTTGTGCATATTTATAGGATTGTAAGTTTTTTTTTTTTTTGTGGTTGTTGAACAATAGGATTGGTGGTTTTGTGAATACTTAGAAATTTGGAGCATTTGTAATACTATACAATATTTTTTTTTTTGGATATATATCTTTTTCAATTTTTGATTTTTACATTTTTGTTCTCTCAATTGAATATTTGTTGATATATATTGTCGATGTATGAATGTCAATTTATTATATATTGGCAGGTTAAATGTGCTTGGATTGAGACCTATATATGTAAGACTTTAAAAACTAAACAAAAAAAAAATAGAGACGGAAATAGCAACGGAATCTTTGGATTCCGTTGCTATTTCCGTCTCTAATTTTTTTTTTTTTAGATATGAATCAGAAACGGATCAAATTCCGTCTCTGATCCGTCTATGATTAGCAACGGATCAGAGACGGAAATAATCAGAAACGGAATTTATTCCGTCTCTAATCAGAAACGGAATTAGAGACGGAATAAATTCGTTTTAATCGAAACGGAATTTATTCCGTTTCTGATCCGTCTCTAAATCAGAAACGGAATCCATTTTCCGTTTCTGATCCAATCAGCGACGACGTTTTCAGAGACGGAACGCATTCCGTCTCTGTTCCGTTTCCGAATCCAATCAGAGACGGAATTTTTGCAAATCAGAAACGGAAAATTCCGTTTCTGATTTGCTTTTTTTTTGTAGTGTAGCCTGTGTCAATGTATATATTCTTAATTGTGGTATTTAATTGCATTATTTGATTTAGCAACTCTTTCACAACTTTATGCTTTTAAATATCATTCTTATAATTTAGAAATATGGCATAGAATTCTTCAGTTATTAATTAAATATTACTATACTCACCGTCTAGTTTGTGACGATGGGTGTAGGTCCGTCGAGCAGCAAAGACCGGGAAGGAGAAGATCGATGACTTTCTTTGAGCATTTCGACGACTCTCCTATCTCATTTTGTATGACTTGACTTTTGCTATATTATTAATGTTTATATCTTTACCGTACATTTTTTGGGTTATATAGTGGGTTGGTTGAGTGCGTAGTTTCCCATTTTGAGACTCGTATATCATACCGTGTTGTTACCTTTATGATATATATATGCATGTGATGTTGTGTTTCCTGGTTTTCCACACTTAGGAATGTTGAGTAGTAAGAGCTTCCGCATAATCTTTAAAATATGTGATATATAATATTAAAATGATAAAATTTTTAATTAACTCTAAAATCTAATAATATCTGAACACGTGTATTGATTAATATAGGGACGAAATGCTGACTAATACGTAATTAAGTCTTACGTGGTTAGGATTAAGGCTTGATTTTGGGATTAAGCCTGCGGTGCCATGTTTAGAAAAATGGCCGACACATAAACCTTGTCTTTCAGTCCATTTTCGATAAATAAGATGATCTGTTTTTTATAAAGTAATGATTCTAGGTGTAGCTCTCTGTCTTAGCTTTCCAACGCTATAAATAATGTAAAAAATGGACTTAAAACAAGAAAGTTACGCTTATTTTACCAAGACTACACCTACCCCGCTGCCCATGCGCAATTATACATAGACTTGGAAAAATTTAGCATGTCCCCCATTTTTTCTTATTTTTTCATGGAACCTTGTAAAATCCTTTAGGACACTTCAAAACATAAAAATTTAGGCCTAATACCTTCATCAACATCAAAGTACATTATCAACAAATATTAATTTGACATTGACCAAAGACATTTGCAAAAACTCTAAAACTTCAAGATTTTAAACATCATTGTCATGAACCCAATTATACTTGATCTTGTCCAGCATTCAAGTCCACTATAAATCATGATTTAAATGTGCAAAAACAAGAGTTTTTAAGATCCTTTTGACAATAGTTTATCATCATATGTTTATGTGCACAAAAACTCAAATTTGACCAAAATTTGGTATAAACAAGAAAGAACTCAAATTGTAACTCAACAACAATGTTTAAATCACCAAGCTAGCTAGCTTGATTTCCATATTTGAACATTATTTTGAGAGTTAAACAAATCTAAAACCCCATAATCTCAAAGTATTCACAAGGAAACCCCAATTTGTCAAATTTAGAATAATGCAAAAAAGGTAAAAGTGCATAGCCTAGTTGCTCTCTTGTTCTTGCTTGTTTCTCTTGGTAGAGATTTAGTCCTAGAGCCCCTATTGAGCCTTCAATCTTCCATGGATGACACTTCATGTACAAACTCTTCTTCTCTTTCTTCTCTTCTCTTCTATGTTCCATGTTCTCATTTTTTTGCATGTTGTATAGAAGAAACCCTTTTTATAGCTCATGCATTTTATTTTCCACCACTTCTTTGATGCCCACTAATTTATGATAGGATTCCTCATAGTCACTAAAATATTTTTGTCGAATATAGGCTCATAAAATAATTCCATACTTAAAGCATTGTGATGACATTTTTCATAACTTAGGCTCAAGTTTCAATTATAATTTAATTAAACTTTCTAGTAATTTGAATGGATTCCATTAACTTAGGTAGGGTTCCAAATGGATAATTTTTTTGTGTGAAGTTAGAACATGGCCTAAGGTACAATTTTTCAAGTTAGACATTCTTATATATTGTGTATATGCGTTAATATCCATTTTTATGGACTCACTTAGATTTCTTGCATGGGATAATACTTGACTTAGGTTATTTTTATTAGTTTAGGAGATTTAATCTGGTTTAGGCTCATGATATATTTCATGCATTATCAGTCATGAGTTAACACAACTTATTAAGTTTTACTTAAACCTATAAGTAAATCCCAATTCTAGTCAAGATACCGACTTATCACATAAACCCACGTGTCGCGCATATCCGAAGAGCCTCGCTCGCAAAATTGGAGAAATAAAATAATTAACTCGTGTATCTTCGATAGATAGATAATACATGCAATCAAACAAAAATAAAATATTTTGGGCCGTTATAGAGGGGCACAAATAGGGATGGCGAAAATTGTCCAGACTCGTTTGTCCGATTTTGTCCGGACCCGTTATATACGGGTTTGGACACAATTTTTTTAAAAAAACATACGGGTCCGGACAATTTTATGTCCGTTTAAAAATACATGATCGAGTCCGGACAACAATTTTTTTAAAAAAAAACGAGTACCCGTTTAGCGATTAATTTGAAGGGTATCCAAGTAATTTCACATACTCCAAAAAAACAAAACCCAAAACTGTTTTTCTCTCCCCTCACAAAACTGTTTTCTCTCCCCTCACAAAATCACTCTCAGTCTCTCACGGTCTCACCCCTCACACCTCTCGGCCTCACCCTCTCGCGCCTCCGGCTACCGGCTTCATGCCTCTCGCGGCTCCGCCTCAAACCTCACGCCTCTAGCAGCTCCGTCTCCGGCCTCACGCCTCACGCAGCTCCGCCTCGCGCGAGCACGGCCTTACTCTCGGTCCCTCACCAGTCACGCACATGTAGTATAAGTTTTTTTTAATAATTGATAAATAAAATATTTAATCATATTTAAAAATAAAAACGGGACAAAACGAGATCGTATATTTTACAAAAATAAGGGTTTAGACAAAAAAGTGTCCATTTTAAAAACGAAATCGTTACAAGGAGTATGTGGTTCGTTTCTATCAAGTCCTCCTTTTAGAATTGAACTTTTTTAAGTTTGACTTTTTCGCTAGAGTGCACTAAGTAAAGGGTGGGGTGCGTTACCTGGGCTCTTAATTTGACCCTTGAAGAAGGGAAAAGGTAAGATGGTCCATCTTCTCCCTCAAATCTATTTCACGTGGGATTAAGAGTCATTCTAATCTCATAAATCTTAAAGTAGATCATGTATTTTTGTCTAGTTGCGTGTTCAACCTGGATTGTTGTTTCTAAACTAATTAATTTTTGTCAAAATATTGTTAAACTACTTAGACATTGAATTTTATTTTATTTTTTTACTTTAGTAGGAACCAACCTACGACCTTCCTTAATTTTACTTTTTGGCAAGAGATGCATTTTCTATCTCACCAAAGATACATTAGCAATAGAGGTTAAATAGTTAATCACTTAAAAAAGCAAACTCAATGATTACGTGTTTGAAACGTATCAACAGTATAAAATAAATAAATTTTTTTTTGATAGGAGGATTACAATAAAATTAATGAAAATGCACACTCTTGTCATCAAAAAAAATTCTACAAAATATTTCCTTTCATTCTCTCTACCTGCTCACAAAAATTCCACGTTACATCCATTTGAGATCCCCTCCATCAATTACAAAATCCAAGTTATCTTGTGACCCAAAAAAAAAAAATCCAACATGACCACCCTATCTTATCCCCTACTCCCAATAGTTCTATTCCAAACGATTGCCACCAAAGTGGCAAAGTTTCACCGACTCTGTCTACCTAACAGTTAACACTTGTCATTATCTCAACCAATCATGTAATTAATCACTACAAAAAAGTCGGTGGATCACTCTATCCCTAGCATTCCCAATTTTGGTCTTATTTTTCTGACGTGTTTCCACGCTTCACTATCGAACCACCCAACCTAACTTTTTCCATTATTGAGAATCCAATTTACTTTCAATTCAAGGAAGCAAACTATAAAAATAAAAAATCAAATACTAAGTTGACCAATTTTAAAACATCTGAAAGTAACACTTTATTGTTGAGGTTGATTCATTTTCACATCAATGTTTATGCACACAAGATCGATATATATTGAATGAACGTAAATAATTAAATGTCCAAATGTCTTAAATAAGTTGTCCTATCATTTTTTTAAATTAATAATCGATTTACCGAAATGATAAAAGAGTTAAGAGACTCAATGTCTCATTTTCGAGTTTTCTTAGTCATACAGATTACAGACTAAGTTGGTCCATAGTCAGGCTACCTATACTACCTAAAAAAAAGAAGCTGCTAAAGGAATTTAATTTAGATATAGACTTGGACACTTAACAATCATGCGCCTTCGATACATATAAGGATACGCGTTCGAGATGTATCGGTCGCACGTCGAACTAAATGCGGAAAGTCGATGTCAATTGGTACACCAAGCATTTAAAAAAAAACAAGAAAAGATACACCTTAACTTCCTCTGACACAAATCTTAATGCACCATCCAACGACAGATACAATTGTGTTTCTTTCTAGTGTGATTTAAATGAGTCCCTGTAAGAGCCTAAACAGAGTGTCGAATCGCCGAACGTTCTCTAATTAAAAACAGAGTCTCCCAAAAACCTCTCACAAATCTGCGTTCTCTCTCAAATGGCGAGCTCCCATTGCAGAGTCTCAACTTCTCATCATCTCCACAAACCCTGCCACAGACCCTCGTTCAATCTCCGCGAATTCGCTCAATTTCGCTCGAATTCGTCGCCCATGTAGCCTTCATCGATTAGGTGCTCGGTAGGGTCGATCTCGGCCGTCCGATTGGAGGACAAGGAGACCAAATCGACGGCCGTGGAGACGCCCGACTCGTTCGGGAGGTTCGGTAAATACGGAGGGAAGTACGTGCCCGAGACGCTAATGCAATGGGACAAAACGAGATCAGTATATTTTACAAAAATAAAAGTTTAGACAAAAAAAAATGTTCATTTTAAAAATCGGGAGCGGATCCGGACACTAATTTTAATTGTTATAAGGAGGGGTGTCTGGATCGGTTTCTATCAAGTCCTCCTTTTAGAATTGAGCTTTTTTTAAGTTTGACTTTTTCACTAGAGTGCACTAAAGAAAAGGGTGGGTGCGTTTACGTGGGCTCTTAATTGACCCTTGAAGAAGGGAAAAGGTAAGATGGATCATCTTCTTCCTCAAATCTATCTCACTCCATGTGGGATTAAGTCATTCTAATCTCACAAATCTTAAAGTAGATCATGTATTTTTGTCTAGTTGTTTGTTCAACCTGGATTGTTGTTTCTAAACTAATTAATTTTTGTCAAAATATTGTCAAACTACTTAAACATTGAATTTTATATTTTATTTTTATTTTAGTAGAGCCAACCTGCTACCTCTTTTAATTTTACTTTTTGAAAGCGATGTCTCTTTCAACTAATCAAAAATATTTTAGCAATAGAGATTAAATGGTTAATCACTTAAAAAAATAAAAACAAACTCAATGATTATAAAAGAGGATTACAATAAAATTAATGAAAATGCACACTCTTGTCATCAAAAATATTCTACAAAATTTTACCTTTCATCCTCTTTACCTGCTCACAAAAATCTCATATTATATCCATTTGAGATCCCCTCCATCAATTACAAAATCCAAGTTATCTTGTTACCAAAAAAAAAAACACAAAATCCAACCTGCCCACCCTATCTTATCCCCTGCTCCCAATAGTTCTATTCCAAATTCTCAATGGACTGCCACCAAAGTTTCACCTTCTCTCTGCCTAACCTACACTTGTCATCATCTCCACCAATCCTGTAATTAATCACTCAAAAAAGTAGGTGGATCACTCTATTCCTAGCATTCACAATTTTGTCTTATTTTCTGACGTGTTTCCAAGCTCCCCGATCGAGACCTCCAGCTTAACTTTTTCCTTTATTGGGAATATAACTATAACACGGAATTATTGATGTTCATATTAATTCCATAAAATAGTTATGTCTAAATATTTTGAAATCTTCGAAATTATTAAAAATTATAAAAAACATCAATCAATGTTTGACCCATTTATTGTTGATGTTCATTTCCACACCAATCAATGTTTGTGCACACAAAATTGATGTATATTGAATAGACGTTAATAATTGATTGTCATTCTAAATCTCTCAAATAGATCATCTTATCATTTTAAAAAAATCAACAATCGATTTGTATGAATGATAAAAGAGTTGAGAGATTCAATGTCTCGGTTTCGAGTCTTCTTAACTATACAGATTAAGTTGGTTCATAGTCTGGCTACCTCGATTAATTGATGCGATTGGCGCTAGATACTATTTAAAAAAAAAAAGCTACTAAAGGTACTCAATTTAGATACAGACTTTAGACACTTAGAGGTCATGCACCTTCGATACATATAAGGATAAGCGTTCGAGATGTATCGATCAGCCACTAAACGCCGAAAGTTGATGTCAATTGGGTGCCCCAAGCATTTTCAAAAATCAAGAAAAGATACACCTTAACTTCCTCAGACACAAATCTTAATGCACCATCCAACGACAGATACAATTGTGTTTCTTTGTAGTGTCATTCAAATGTGTCCCTGTAAGAACCCAAACAGGGTCCAACCGCCGAACGTTCTCTAATTAAAAACAGAGTCTCCCCAAAAACCTCTCACAAATCTGCGTTCTGTCTCAAATGGCGAGCTCCCATTGCAGAGTCTCAACTTCTCATCATCTCCACAAACCCTACCACAGACCCTCGTTCAATCTCCGCGAATTCGCTCAATTTCGCTCGAATTCGTCGCCCATGAAGCCTTCATCGATTCGGTGCTCGGTTGGGTCGAACTCGGCCGTCCGATTGGAGGACAAGGAGACCAAATCGACGGCAGTGGAGAGGCCCGACTCGTTCGGGAGGTTCGGGAATTACGGAGGGAAGTACGTGCCCGAGACGCTAATGCACGCTCTCACGGAGCTCGAGCTCGCGTTTCAGGGACTCGCCACGGATGGGGAGTTTCAGGTTTGTTTCGGTTTTGGAATTAGGGTTAGGGTTTCGTTGGTTGTGGTTATTTAGGGTTTTGGGGAAATGGGGTTTTGTTGTTTTGGTTGGGGAATGGGGTTTTGCTTTGAAATTGGGTCTTTGTTGGATTGGATGATTGAGGTTTTCATCTAAAAATCGCTTTTTTGGCCTACCCGGATCGTCTATCTGAGCTTTTATTGGATGTGAAATAGGGGTTCTTGTTGAAATATGAAATCTTGTATTGAATCAGCCCTTGCATTTCTGAAGTTGAGTTCGTAGAAGTTGTTAATTGGGGTTTCGTTTGGAAATTTGGTCTTTGTTGGATTGGGAGATTGAGGTTTTCATCTAAAAATAACTTTTTTTGGCTACCCGGATCGAATATCGGAGCTAGTATTCGCTATGTATAATGGGTTTTGTTGAGATCTTGTTTTGGGTTTTTGTTGTTTCGGTTGTTAATTGGGTTTTTGTTGAATTGGAAGATTGAGCTCATCATCTAAAAATTGGTTTTTTCGCTTATTGAATTCGTCATTGTCAGCTACAAAAGAGCGCTTTGATTGAAAAATGAAACGTTGTTTTTCTTGAATGATAACATTTGTGAAGTGTTATTGTTAAGCCCCATTTGGTCGATTCTTTGTTTGATTGAAACTTTCATGTGAAATGGGGTTTTATTTTGAAATTGGGTGTCTTTATTGGATTGGAAGATTGATATTCTCATCCAAAAATTACTTTTTTCGCCTACCCGGACCTTCTATCTGAGCTATTATTGGCTAGAAAATGAGGATTTTGTCGAAAAATGGAATCTTGTTTTGATTTAGGGCATGCATTTCTGAAGCTGAATTCTTGTTAGTTTATTTCGTCGAGTTTTTACTGTAAAAAAAATAAAAATTTGGTGGGTTTTTTGTGAAAGCATTGTGTCTCTTGGTGGAAAAGATGGGATTTTTTTTTTTTGAAATTGGGAATCTGGGTTGATCGAATCTTTCTGTTTATGTTCAATTTGTAGAGAGAGTTGGATGGGATTCTGAAAGACTATGTGGGTAGGGAGAGTCCCCTGTACTTTGCTGAGAGGCTAACAGAGCATTATAAGAGTGCTAATGGAAAGGGACCGGATATATATTTTAAAAGAGAAGATCTAAATCATACTGGGGCGCATAAAATTAACAATGCGGTTGCTCAAGCGTTGCTTGCTAAGCGACTGGGGAAGAAACGAATTATTGCGGAGACAGGAGCTGGTCAGCATGGTGTTGCTACCGCTACAGTGTGTGCTAGATTTGGTTTAGACTGCATCGTTTACATGGGCGCGCAAGATATGGAGAGGCAAGCCCTTAATGTGTTTAGGATGCGACTTCTTGGAGCTGAGGTGTGTTGCTTTCATATTCCATTTCAGTTTGAGTTGCTTCTTGAATTGAAGAGTGAAATCATTTTTTATGCAATTGTTTCACAGAGTCCTTTTGATTAATCATATGTTGCCTTTTTTTTGAAAACATCACATGTTGTTTGTTAATTTGACTTGACAGTCAAAAACTTTGGGGATGTTAAACATTTAAAAGCCTCATATCTCATTTTTACGATATGTTGTGCGTATTATTGGAAGTGGGGATCATCTTATTACCTTTGCTCTTCAATTTCCCTTTCATTCTTTTTATTTGATTCTATTGTTTTTACTGTTAGGCTATACATTAATCGATGAACATTGGTTTTGGGAGAAATAGATTGTATTGCCAGTCTAGGAATCTATAATGCATGCCATGTTTCCTGATATTTCAAAGTCAAAGTGAGCTTTGTAATTTATTAAGGTTGTGAATCTGTGATGACTACGAACTCATAAAATTCCAAAAACTTTTACATCCACAATTCGTTCTGGGATACCTCCCTGCTCCTTCTAGATAAATAACCATTCAGGTCTTAGTTTCTGACTTCTAAGTTTGTTTGATAATTTTCATACCTTTTGATTTGGAGTCATGAAGTAAATATCCTACTTCCCTGATATAGAAATGAAAATACTTGATAAGAAATAGATATACGCTTTTTTCCCTTGATTTATCTTGATTTTCATTTTCTGGTGCTTTGACTTTGTGATCCTGTAGGTAAGAGGAGTCCACTCCGGTACGGCCACACTAAAGGATGCCACATCAGAAGCTATAAGGGATTGGGTAACTAATGTGGAGACAACTCATTATATTTTGGGGTCTGTTGCTGGGCCACATCCATATCCTATGATGGTCAGAGAATTCCATGCAGTGATAGGCAAAGAAACACGAAAACAAGCAATGGAAAAATGGGGTGGAAAGCCAGATGTGCTAGTTGCGTGTGTTGGGGGAGGTTCAAATGCGATGGGTCTCTTTCATGAGTTTGTCGATGATGTTGATATTAGGTTGATTGGTGTCGAGGCAGCAGGCTTTGGCTTGGATAGCGGGAAGCATGCTGCTACATTGACTAAAGGGCAGGCAGGTGTTCTACATGGGGCTATGAGCTACTTACTACAGGATGATGATGGTCAAGTAATTGAGCCTCACTCTATTAGTGCTGGGTATGAATTCTAACTTAATCCGTTCTTGGTTTGCTACAAACGTTAATGTCCATCAATGAAGCCACATTACCTGACATCTTAACCCTGCGAAACGATATTTTGTCTTTGCTCTATTTTACGTAATTCATTTCATGGTCAAAACTTTATTTTTTTTCCCTGTTAAATGTATAGTTTGGACTACCCTGGAGTTGGACCAGAACACAGCTTCTTGAAAGACATTGGGCGTGCTGAATACTATAGCATCACAGATGAGGAGGCACTGGAAGGTATGGAAAACTCAGCCTGGTTTTATGGAATTCTTATATTGGATTCGGTTGATCTGCTTCTTCTGAAAGTTTAATGAACTTCAGCCAAAGCTCAAAATAATTTCTGCTTGTGCCTGATCTTGTGAACATGTTAGTTTATAATATGCTAACACTTCCAACCACATAGCTTATGGTGTGTGAGGTAGGGAGCTTTTGCACACATTAAATTGGACTCCCGGTTAATTGAGTCTAGAACCCTTGGATCCCTGGCATCAAAAACATACACATTAACTGCACTTTCTCAATAGTATGTTATCTTTTGGAGTTCAGATGTTGAAATGAACTAATTCTTACTAATACTTTGCTAGCTCTTTTTTTTTTCTTTTAAAAAAAATAGTAAAATGACAACCAGTAAAATGTTTGAAAGTTCAGTTATCTTTTCGTTTGAACATTTGATATAACTTGGTGCAATTTTAAAGTATGCATCTGCACTGGAGTTGATATCTCCCTAATTGTTTCCTAGGAAAGAGCCAACTGACTCGTACTGATTCTTCTGCGATAGTGTGACTGTGCGAGTCCAAGCTATCTTTTATCATATGATAATGATATGATTCAAATGAACGATGTTGTTCTACGTTAATGCAATATTTTTTTTTCTAATCATCTACTGTTTTTATTTTATTATCTTAGTTCTTACCCATCTGTAGAACTCTAAACAGCTTCTCGCTTCAGTTTGCTGTTCTTGGCTTGTAGAGTAATCCAAATTCAACCACCTTTTCCTGTTGTATTAAACAATAAACACATCTTATTTCCTATAATCTAGAGTCTGCATTTCAAAATCATCGGTGTTAGTCCAGCATCCACTCTTGGGCACCTTGCATTTTCCTCTTAAAATCTTCTAATTTTAAAATGGAATGTGGGAATATGTTGTTGCTGGGATATTTCTCCTTTATCTTTAGTTTATGTTGCTCAGACCAATCTGTACTTCCATCTATTTGTGCTTAGTTTTTTTGTGACAACTTGAACTTGGCAAGAGTAGATAATCAAGCCCTCCTTTTTTTTTTTTTTTTTTTTTTTTTGTCCTTATCAAAAGAAGGAATTGACATCGCTTTATGCGCGTTCATGCAGCTTTCAAGAGAATATCGCGACTGGAGGGCATAATTCCGGCGCTCGAGACATCTCATGCTTTGGCTTATTTGGAGAAGTTGTGCCCCACTTTACCAAATGGCACCAAAGTCGTCCTTAATTTCAGCGGTAGAGGAGACAAGGATGTTCAAACTGCCATTAAACACTTGCAGCTTTGAAGGTTGTACTTCTCTTCAGCATTTTGCTAGCTCTTGTGCAGGTCACCAAAGCCTCCCTTCTCGCGAATATTTACATTTATTTTATAGAGTGGCGTTTTCTTTAACGGAACGATTAATTTAATAAGATGTTGCATGAGAACTTTCTAGTATAAAAGTTAATAAATTCATCCTTCTACGATTGTGCTATGTTCTCAATTATCTTGTCGCAGCTTTACCGTCGCTTTATAGATACTGGTAGTTGGTTAGTGCCGCCATTTCGCGGCCATTTCAAATCAGATCATGTTTAACAAACCAGATGCTGGTACTGCAGTTGAAGCAGAAGAGAAGCCTTACCTACCATCATTCTGGCATTAGTGGTAGTTCCATTTTTGAATATATTCTTGCAGACTCCCATGTTTTGTGACACTTTGTCAGACTTCTTTCTCTCTACTTGGAAGTAGGAATTTGATAGATGGTTGCCGGGAAATGAACTTTTAATTCCTCACGTGGTGGAAATTACTAGGTATAAGCAAAAAAGTCTGGTGTACTCGTTGTACAAGAAAAGCATATGAAAGCTCTAGTTATGGACTAATCGAGGTAGTTGGCTATAAATATCATGGTGCACCACGGTAAAAGAAAAAAATGGTGTTTCACATATGCAAAGAGAATGTCTTAGCAAATTTTCTTTTATTTTTCTTGGGCTCTGTCTGATTACAAAGAAAATGTTTCATAAGAAAATAACATATTTTTTAAAAAATTTTTGAATAAATGTTTATTAGAAAATTTTCCTACAACTCACCAACAACAAGGTTTGAAATAATACAAAAATTATATATATTAAATATAATAATTTTTCTATTTAATATATAAAGTTAATTTGTCTTAATATGAAAACTCATTTTCTCAAAAAAAAAAAATCAATTTGCCCAACATATTAAGTAAAATTATATGAGTTTTAATATGAAAAATCAACAATCATAAAAAAAAAAATATTCCGCGAAAAAACTTTGACTATCAAATGTAAGTAAATGTCATTTTTTAAAAAATCTACTATTTATTTTTTTGAATATTTTTTTTTTTTTCGTCCAATCAAACAAGGCTTTAACGTAAAATATCTTTTTAATAACAAATTCGAGATTCAGGCTTGTTGGCGTGGTCATCCTAACATTAGTGAACAAAGAAATGCATGCCAATGTTAGATCAATCTTAAGACGATATAAAGGCTTTTTATATTGGTGGACAGTATACATTGCTCTCTACGCCACACAGACACAAGTGACCGACTCAAAATATCACTCCATGGATAGAGTTTGAGAGGACAAAACAGCGTAGCACTGGGTACATGCAGTGGCAAATAGCAAGCAATTATCGCAGGTGGAGCCAAAGGAGATGCAAGGTGAAGGGGACGGCCGCTCCCCTACCCATCCGACACCATTCCTTCTAATACTAACTTATAATACTCTTATATAATTATCGTTGCCCCGCTCCTACCTCCAGAGATGATGATGATGATAGCTTCATTCCTCGGGCCTGTTAAAATGCCTGACCAATAGGCCTGCCATGGTGTCCCCAACTGGTCACTGAAGTAAGTAATTGTACTATAATCTCAAATGTTATATTATTTGAAGACTTCTCAGACATCAAAAGATTCAGCTTTCCAAAAAAAACTTAAAATTGGCAGAGAAGAAAACTGAAACTTAAATGAATTCATCATTATACAGAGTTATTATTTCCTCTCCAAGCAAAACAAGTCTCAAAGATTGTTGATTATTCAGCAAATGGCCACAACATTATTATTTATGCTGCTGCCTAGTGAAGAGATGAGGAAAAAAAAAGAACATCTAGCTATCTAATTAATTGTATATGACAGTACTGCTTTAGGTTTGAACCTCACTTTATTATTATCTACAACAATAACTGCTGCCTTAGCTGACCAAAGTTGATGCTTCCAGTGGCCACAAAGCAGCACACATAGTCGGCGCGCCAGACCATGTTACACTCCCTACCGCAGCCAACTCTCGATACCTAGTAATCCGCAACAAAATTAAATTTTCATTTGAATAGCTTCTTCACTGCTTAGCCTGCACAAACAATCGGGTAAGGATCAGCATTCCGGGTAACTTCATGAAAAAAAAAGAGGTTTAAAGGCACTTTTCACATTTTGAATTCAACTCTCAAACAAATGTTTGGTCCCGAATAGAGAGCTAACTAAGACTTAGCTAATATAAAGCAGCAAAGTTCCTATTTAGTTCCATGGCTAAAAATAGCTATATACCGATAGCATAGTACCATTTTTAAACATGTATACATGCAAGAAATATAAACTGCAGCATGATAAAGGTTCTGATTAATTTAAAAAGTTAGGCCACCGAGTCATTGTTAGCAGTGCTCCGTTCGCAAGATCAGAGACACAGCTCTTCATCATATGCCTAAAACTTGGCAGGTCCAACTTAAAATGAGGAACTAAATTAATGACTCAGAACCGGACCAATGACCGGCCCATAGTACAATGACCCAGAAACATGATTTGTTTAAGCTATGCCTTTTCAAAACCCAAGCTTCTGTATCCAACATTACAGGGGTAAGAGTACTATATGCCCAATTGGCGGAACAACAAGAAAATTACCCATTTCTTTCCGTTATCTTCACCATCAAAGCACACAACTGCTCCAAGATTTTACTCATGGAATTTTTGAGGAACAAAGCCAAGTTTTTCTTTTTGATGAAAAAATAACCCGACATTTTGATTTCAAATAACCCGACATCATGATAAAATGAGTCGCAAGTATTTACCTGGGAGTAAAGGAAGGTTCCAAGAACTGCAATTGCAGCTCCGAGAATATTGACAGGTTGAACAGGCGTGTGGAATATTATAATAGAAGAGACAATGACAGATATACGCTTCATTGTATTTCCAATGCTAAAAGTCAGAGGAGAGATCTCATCCAGCGACATATAAGACACTTGGTTATATAGGTGGTAGAACACGCTCTGGGCTGCCACCCACCTTCAAAGAATAATCAAAGTCACATGAAAAGAAATTCAAAACATTGAACATTCGATTACATCAAATAAGTATGGCAAAAATAAATTGCTTTCACGTCACCAACAATAGGCCAAAAGACAAAAAGTTTGTGCATTTGTCCCCAAAACGAGTCACCAATAAAGAACATGTGAAGGGGGACAATCAGAATCATCAACTAAATGTGCAACACGAGCAGCGAAACTTTATTCAAAGCAAAGTAACAGCCCTAATCGCAGGGAAGTAAAAAAAACAGAAGTCCCTGGAGGGGCTGAGGCGGCATAATTTTAACTAAGAATGACCCAAGAACTTCAAATACCTTTTTAGCATAATCAACCACTATTGATCCCAAACCTACGTGCTCAAGAAACATGAATCCCTTGCTTTTGCCTAATTATTATCAAATGCAGATCCTCTTCGCTTACAGAAAGGGATGGTTGCCCAGTAATCAGGCATTTTGCACAGATGAGAAAAGTTTATCAACTAGTTAATACCAAACATATTAACTAGGGAAATGACTAGTCAACACACTTTTGACACCTAGTTGTTGTGGTCCTTCAAATTTTGCATCGAGATGTGTGTACATGTATTTCAAAGTGTGTACAAAGGACCACAACAACTAAGTGTAAAAGTGTGTCAAAATGGAGCATTACCGAACAAACTATATTCATCATAGTAAAGATGATTAACCAATGGTTTGGTATGAAGTCATTTAAGTAAAAGGTTTATCAAAAAAAAAAAAAATAGTAAGAGAATATCTTTTTGAGGCAAAACCAAGGTGTTGAGAGTTTAATGAGTAATAAAAATACTTACAATAATAACAAAAGCTATCAATTTTATTGGACTGATATATCAAATAAGAGTAGAGAAGTTTCAAACAACTATGTGTAATAACATATAAAGACATGCAATTATACACAAATGAATTACGGAAGACAAGAAAACAAAACAACAAAACGAGAGCTTTCATTAATGTCCATACCATATGATATTGGGTCCTATATCAGAGAGAGCTTTTTCCCAGCCAGCTGCCCACATTTGGGGGCCCTCGACAGCAATAGCGAATGGCGTGAGAATCAAGAGCGACATTATAGACAAACAAGCGTAGTAGTTCATTCCACTAACCGACTTCCCTTTCATTCCTCTCTTTGAGAAAATGTTGCGGAATACAAACGCCAAATTCGATATCATAGCTCCCATAAACCCTAATATCACGACAAAAACACCCAACAAACTCAATTCAGAGAACACCCATCACAACCAAACACAAAAAATTGCACTTTCCCACGAAACCCAGATTAGCTCAAGAAACAACAACCTGATTGAGATAGATTTTGAACTAATCAACAAGAACCCATTTCAAATTCTTACCAATCATGTTGAAATTGAGCTCTGTAACTGCAGCAAGCGCGCAACCGCCGATGATAGGAACAAGAGATAGATACACTGGCATTGGGAAAGTCTCCCCCAACAGAAACCTCGAAACAAGCACACTGAATGCCGGCTCACCACTCTTGATAATATGCGTGAAAGAAACCGCCACTTTTGACATACTCACAGTCGCCGCAACGTGCCCTATCGTATGCGCAACAGCAACCTACGCAACAAGTAAACACCAGATCACAACAAAACACACAAAAACCCCCATTAACATCAACTCAATTGTTCAAAAACACAACTTTCTCACAAAAAAACACACAAAACCCCCATTAACATCAACCCAATTGTTCAAAAACTCAACTTTCTCACAAAAAAGTCCCCCAATTGTTAAAAAGCTCAAATTTCCCACAAAAACGTCACCCCAATTGCATCAAAAACACAAATTTGTCACAAAAACATCAACCCAACCATTCAAAAACTGAAATTTCTCACCAAAAACATCAACCCAGTAGCATCGAAAACTCAAATTTGTCACAAAAAATCACCCCAATTGCATCAAAAACTCAAATTTGTCACAAAAACACCACCCCAATAGCATCAAAAACACAAATTCGTCACAAAAAAAATCACCCCAATTGCACCAAAACCTCAAATTTCTCACCGGGAAGAGGGCTTTCCAGAAATCGAAATCGGTCTTCGGGGCCTCGGCGATCCGAGTAGCCCAAGAAATCAACATCATGAGCGAACCAGTCGCGAGGGATAGCGTGGAAGTGAGCCAAGGATACGGGAACGCATTGAGGACCTTCTTGTTGTATATATTGAACACAACGTTCAACGCCCACCACGTCGCGAAGTAGAACCCGATCTTCACCTTCTGCGCCGCCGCCGACCTCGCCTCGGGATTCGCGTCGATCGGCTGATCGGCCTCGTAAGCCTTACAAACCCTAAAACCCTCGCCGCGACGAGCCCCCAATTTCTCCACAGACGAGACGTACAGTGGTTTACGAATCGAAACAACAACGGACTTCCTTCCGTCGTCGTTGCTGTTCAGCGAACAAGATTCCGATCTGAACAACGAAAGCCGCGGATTGAGACCTGGAGATCTGCGCTTCGCGAGATCAGATGCGGCCAGGGCCGTCGATGGCTGCCTGACTGAGCAGATCATGATCGAAACCCTAAAAACGCGATTTCGGACGAAAATGAGAGCGAGAGAGGGAGATCAAGAGAAGCAGAGATCGATCGGATCTCTGTTTCGACCTCGATCTCGAGGAACTCGAGGAACTCGAGGATCGCGAGAGCTCGATCGACGGACAGGGTTCGATCGGAAGAAATTCAATTCGAAAGTCGACGGAGATCGCAAGATTCGCAACGAACGCGAGATCTTCACAGCTTTTGCGCCGCTGATTCCTTTATATAACAAATGAGGGGGGTTTTGACGAATTTGAAGGAATGTTAGGGACAAAAATGGAAATGATCGGTGTCTCTGTTTTTGGTTGGTGGAATAGGAGGGAGGGAGAGAGTCGAAAGTTTGGTGGGAGAAAGTGGAGTTCATAAAGGTGACGAGTTTTATACCGAAAAGGCCCCTTAGAAGTGGGAACTTGGGAGGACGACTGACAAGGCTGTCAAAGTAAAGTTAGCAATTTGTGTACGTACAGCTCTTTGCATTGTTTGATTTTTTATTTGTATTTTTTTTCAGCCGTTGATGTACCATAGATGGGACATGTCACATGTCACATGTCACGTATGTTTGGCACTTTTTTTTACAGCCCTTAAATCCAAATGAGAGAGAGCGTCGACACAACAACCGATCAACTTTAAAATTATTGCTCACCATCGAAGAAAGAGAGCGTCGATCATTGACGATGATGAAGATCGGACAGAGATAACGCGATGTGAAAAAAGAAACGTTGACGACGATGGAGACTGGACAGAGAGAAGGCGAAGTGAAGAACACCGCTGAACTTTTCAGGGATGGAAACCGGATAAGAGAACGCGATGTGAATAAGGAAGTGGAGTTCTAAAATTTATTGGTGATGTAACTTAAATGAAATGGTACTTTTGTAAATGTATCATTACAACCTACATTTACTCTCAACCTTCAAACTCTCAACCGAACAAGTCTCATAAATGCGACTAATACATAAATCTATGTGTAAGTCATATCACAAACTAATCTCATAATCTTAGGTCTCTCTAAAATATGAAGCGAACATGCCATAATGGTGCAACATTATTCACCTTGCACCATGTTTAGCACGAAGATATTAAAAAAAAAAAAAATAGATGTGAGACCAACAAATCAACATAAAAAAATTTTAAAAATAAAAGATTTATCTTATAATGTGCTTTAAATTTGGGATTGAGTCTATGTTGTTGTTGTTGTTGTTGTTGTGCTTTAATTTAAAATTGGTGTTTTTGGGCTCGACATGAGAATAATATTTTGTGTACTCTTTGGATCAAAATGGTGCAATGCATCGGAGGTTGCCTGAGAATAAAATAAGTATAAAAGTACAAAGTTCTCTCTAGATTTGTATATACACTCATCTATGTGAAAATCAAGAAACACTAACTAGTGCATGGTGTGCCCTACACCTAGTAACACTAAGCATTTTTTTTTCAATTGCTTTTGTCATTTGCGCGCCTATTCTCCCGACTAGAAAACTCATCAATTTGTCAAAATTGAAGCTCAATTTTGTCCGTCAAAAAAGTTCACTTAGAATATTCTCTCTCGCACCAAAACATTCTCCTAAACTCAACCCACTTGCAACATATATATATATTTTTGTTTTTTATATGATGATCGGTGCCAATCACACTAATTAATTCACTCATATATATTTTTGTTTTTTTATATGATTAACAATCAAGAAAATGCCAAAACCCTTAATTAATTAATTACGCAGATAATTGCTTTTATTTGAAAATAACTTAAATTATTAATAAAAAATATTTAAATCCGGACGCAAAGACTCCGAACAAAAAAATAAAAATAAAAAAGGCCAAAGTTTTAACAAATTAAATAATAAATTAATAAAGATTATGGGAGAGATCTAATAAGGGCAGGAGTGCTAGCTAGTGGTTTGGTAGGAAAGGTCACTGCATCTGCATGCATGTATTATTAGTGGTAATGAATCTGAAATGAAAAATGTGGCCTTTCAGAAAGTTTTCAGTCCAATGTAAAGACGTGCCTCGGCACGCCATACGAGCAAAGTGTTATATTACGTGGGTTGGGAATCAACAAAATGAGTATGACCTTTCAACATGGTCACGGGTCAATCACGACGCACAGTACCTACGTTAATTAGAAGGTTCATGCACTGCTGAGCCAAGAAAATGAAGGTATGGGCGAAGGAATTTCTAAAGAGAAGCGCTATAATTATATCGCATGTAATCCGAATGACACATTAGTTTATATGAGCTATCTGTACTTACTTTAAAATATAAATATATATATATTTTAATACATAACACGTGGATTGATGCTTTATAGATAATTTTTATGAGTCAATGTGATTTTATGGTGTGACATTATTTTTGTTTTTTTTTTTTTTAAAAACCTTAAAGGATGTCGATTGATTGTTAGAAATGACACATATATATATATATACATATATTCTTGATAATTTTAAAAATGAGTTGATTTCTCGAGTTCCTTCCATGCCAATATTGCAGGTCAGTTTGGCAAGCTAGTGATATATATTGAAGGTGTCAAGGTGAATTGCGTGTTGCTTGAGATTTTTTTGATAATGCAAATTTTAATTATTTTTATGAGGAAACAATCAGTTTCTTAAATCGACATTGATAAAAATAAAAACAATCTAATATTTTGTTTTATGTATGATTAATTTTACTCAATTATTAAAGATGGACTACTATGCACGTAAATTTATAGAAAGAAGATGAAAATACTTTTTTATGGTAGTATATATTCTTTGATCTAAATTATTAGTATAAAAATTATGATTTTTTTCATAATATAAAAAATTATGATTCGAATAGTCGAGAAAATAATAGATGGAAATCGAAATCATGCAAAAACATGGCCGTTTCGTAACAGTAGTGGAATATATCAAATTGATAACATGTTGAAATAAAACAAAATAAAACTAGTCTATAATCGGATAATTCCAAGCATCATTCCTATATTCCAAAAGACAAGTGTTAAGTAGGCGTTATGGGTACGTGTATCTTTGCAAGTGAAGACAGAGGCCTTGTTTGGTATAAGGTGGAGATATCTCTAATAAAATAACTCGTAAGGATTTTGGAAATTAATTTGTTTGGTTGCCCAACTTGCTTGCAAGTTATCTCCCAACTTATACCATAGAGTGTGAGAGATATCTCCCTGTATCTCTCTACCACCCCCACAGATAGTTATCTTACATGAGTTGTGGATAAAATTACTCCCTCATTAATGACCATTTTATTACTCATCTCTCTCTCTTGTTTGAAGTTTATTTTTGTCCATTCATATTTTTTATTGTTAACTTGAAACTTCTCTGCAAGTTTACAATTATTTTACGGTTGAACCAAACATGAAAAATATTAACTCAAATGAGATAACTTCCAACTAATTGTTGGGAATTCACTCACATATACACACAAAAACGAAAGCAATCACACACGATAATACTCAAATACTCAAACTTTATTACTTAATAAAACTTGTATTAACCTTGTGTACATGACACACTAACCTTGGGTTCTTTATATAGATACTTGAAAATCATACTTGTAATCCAACTAGAACACTTAAACATTATCCAAAAACAAATCTAAATCCTAATTGGACTACTCTTAAAAATAAAGCAAAAATGACTCGTAATAATAACATAAACAAAATTATAAGAATCATCTAAAAAAATATCTAAATTTTAATTTGGCGAAAAGTTTTATTTTTTCTTAATAAATAATTATTAATAAAATCTAAAACATAAATAATATATTAAAAGTAAAATGAATATTTCCTCTCAAATATAAAATAAAATATGATAAAAGATGTATATAAATAAAATAAATAAATCATGCTATTAACATGCATTCAAATAAGTGAATTTTGTATCAATCTATTTATTATACAATATTTATTATTTATACATTATTCTTTAGTCGTGTTAAGCGAGTCATAAACGAGTTGAGCAGGTTGACATGTTAATGACTCGTTTATTAACCGTGTATAAACGTGTTAACATGTTTATGACCCAGACCCACTTAAGTCAAACCCACGACATGTTTATTACGTGTCGTGTCGTGTCGTGTTAATCGTTTCATGACCCAAATTGCCACCCCTACAATTAACAAACATCAATTATACTTAGACTCAAACAATTAACTTACTAATTTGACACATACTAAAACAATGATTCCTAATTAAATTAGGACATGGAGTTTGTACTACCCAAATCTCTAACCCCCCATTTTAATTTCTCAATCAGGATCACCGATCCTTAACGTGGGGCCTACATGTGATACGTGCATGACCGAGGCACATGGCCGAGGTATATTATATTTTTGTATTGATGTATGCCTAGTGTTATGTATGCCTAGTGTTATGTATTGTGTAGACTTACTAAGTTGATTCGTATAGTTGTAGGCATCGAGACGAGAGCGGGGACGTGTCTCGAGTAGCGTGCGAGTCAGGGAACTGGGTAGTTAGCATTTTGGTAAGTTTTATTTAATACTAATATGAAATAACGAATTACTTGTAAGCCTATGGTTGTGTTGGTTAATGTAAATAAAATTAAAGGCCTATAGTTGAGTAAATTAAATGGAAAGCATAAGATTGGTCTAGAGATACAAATTCACACATCAAGGAACTAGGTGAGTAATGAAATGGTGTCACTTGAGGTTGAGTTAGTGGGAGTTAGTGGAATATATGACAAGAGGTGGACCATTATATATGCCTCGGGATACATAAATCCATGGAGATTAAGAGTTAGGAAGTAACATCACCTTAATATATATTATTAGTGATCAAACAACATGCAAACCAAATCACTCATTCATTTTTGTTGGAGAAGAAGAAGGAATTACTGGAGATGAGTGAGTCATCAAGGTGTTGAACGAATCCATGAGAGTTGGTGAGAAATTATCAAGCTAGAGTGCTACATCAACTAGGTACACATCTTTTTAGTTGAAATTAGAACAAGTTCTGGTTTTATGCTAATTTCAGATGGTAGATGATTGAGTATTTGCAATTAATTTATATATTTGGATTTCTCATTTCAAGTTGATAATCCAGCTATATTTAAGTTCTTAATTTGGTTTTGAAATCATAAAGATATGAATTTTTGAAGTTGCAACACCAAAACTAGAATTCTGCATGTTGTATTAGTAATCAACCTGGGTAATTTGGTCATAATCTACCCATTTTAGATCCAAATTGATCCAAACTAGTGACATCGAAAGCTTATTTAAAGGGAAATAACTTTGTTAAATATAAAGTATTTTGATTCAAATGTTTTTATATCCAAACATGCTCTATAAGTAGGTGCTGGAATTAAAAATGAAAGTTTTGAAACTAAATTTTTTAAGGGCATAACTCCCTAAATACTTATTCAAATAATTTGATCTTTTATTATGTTGTATTTGGGTATATTTGTTGTCCTTGTAACCAAAAATCACATTTTTAGGAACTATAGATTAGGAGAAATGGATTTTCTAAATCTGCTGGTCGGATTAAATTCTAATTAGACCTACGTCTAGTACTTTAAATCAAAATTTTGCAAACTAAACCTTTCTGAAAAGCTAAAAGAGAGACCAACAATAATTGTACTGATGGATGATTTTGATATTTTGACCATTTCATGCCTAAAAATTGCGTTAAAGTGTAAGACTGGAATTGAAACTTAATTTAGTCTTTAGGGGCTGATTTAGGTGGGCGCGAACGGTGCAGGCGACTACCCTCGATGCAGCGACTGACCAACAGATGGACGACGGCTCGCAGGATATGCGGAGGCCGCGGATGGCGATTCCAGCGCCAGGAGGAGGATGCCGGCAAGGAGCAGGGAAGGGACGCTGGCGAACAAGCGATGTCTCAGCAGCAGCAGCAGCAATGGTGCGGCTCCAACAGTGGTGTCGGCGAGGCAGTGGCGCGGTGAACGGCGCAGGGCAACGATGCGGCGGTGCATTGTTGGACCAATTGATCCCCGACGAGACTATAGTCGGGTATCGAGTGCGTATCTCGAGGCGTGAATGAGACATTTTAGAGAGTTATTTGCGATTGTTTGAGGAAAGTAAACCCACGAAAAAGTCAATTTAGAATTTACTTATTTTCCTTGTAAATTATTGATTTCACGTTACTCTTCGTCAGTTCAGCTTGCATGTTTACTCTATTCCCGCGTGTATCTATGTATGGTCGAAGGGATGGTGTGAACCATTTTCGGCTCTCGCGTTGATGATGATATGATTGTTGCTACGGTGTTGGTCATACCTTAGACTACGCGTGAGATTTCTCTCAACGAGTCAATGATCTCGAGAGCGAGTTGACGTGAGGCTCACATCCGTCACAAATTTCCTCTCCTACGAGGCGTTGGGCGGAAGTCTACCTTCCGACCAACAGAGTTTCTCATTTCAACCGTGAAGAAGGGGTGTAGATTTCCTCACCTCCAGGGCTTTCTCGGTTTAGTATTTAGTCCAGGGCTCGACAGCTATACACCACACTCGCATTCCATATTCTTGATTATCTCACGACTTATATTCATGCTTTACATTTCTGTTCATTTACTTTATCTGCATGAATTGTAGCCGTTTTCTTGGATTTCTTGTTAATACTATCTGAATTTCTCTGGGAATTACTCATGTGGAACTTGTCATTGTTTGTTGGTGGCAAGTTGTAGATCCTACGACGAGCCGGGGGAAGGCAGTGATTGACGACTTCCTCTGATTTGGAACGCCTCCACTAGCTTACTCGTACGTGTTTGTATTTACATATGCATATTTTTTGGATCATTTTGGGAGATTTTTCACCTGATACATGTATATTGACGCCTACTATACATTTTTGTCGCCTTAACTAATATACATGATATCTTTTTGGTGGGTTTCCACCCCATAAGTTGTTAATTAATGCATAACTTGTTTACATTAATTATATGCATGTTATTAAGACTTCCGCTATTAAAAATAACCTGAAAAGAATTTAAAATAAACGAATTAAGTTGTAAAACTTTTAACTTAGCACATTTCGATAGAATATTAATCTTTTAAAACAACAAAATTTCTTAAGTCGGATTACAAGACGGATAGGTTGCGGGTCGTCATAGACGAATGTGCAAGTAACATAAAATGGCTTGGTGACGTTTTCGGCGATGTGGCGGTGCCCAATATGCTTCGGAATTTGGGGCCGTCATAGTTGGTATCAGAGCATAGGTTCAGGCGAACCTAGGGGAAACTTTAATACAACCGAATAAAACTTAACAACAAACATTAGATGTGGAAACCCGAAGATCCTAACTTAGAACTTTAGTTGGGAAGTAAAGTGAGTTGGTAGTACTAGGACTTATATGTGTATTTATTGATTGTAATACTTATGTACACGTATTACGACACTGAGATGCGACACGTTCGCGATTTGCAAATTCGACATGGATGGACGACCAGTTCTTCATACGGATGATGGGGGCCAGACGAGAGGCTCGACACATGCCGACTTGGATCAGACCTTGCTCAACACGGTCGCACTCCATAGTTTACAGCTCGAGATTCTTCGATTGCTTATGTCGGGCCCTGCCACACTCGCTGCCACCACTACTATAGAGCAGACAGTTGTCGCCCCGACTGTTCCGACGACCCAGCTCACGACCACTACTACCGAGATACTGCCAGCAATCACTACACCATTGACTACGCAGTGACATCGACAATGATTCCACCCCAGGAGATTACATTCGAGACATTCTTGTAACGACCTGAAAATCCGAACTGTGCAAAGTGTCGAGTCAGGGTCGTATGTCCAAATATCCAATTTGAGATTATAATGCAAATTGTCAAGCTGTTTTACGAGTTGGTACATGCGAGAAATTTGTTGAGCCGAAACATGAACAGGGACGCGCCTTGAGTCGAGTGTCGACGTGAGACCGAGGTAATGATTTTAATGTGGTCACGTTAAAAATAAGGTGGTAGCGGTGTGACTATTTATGGTGCTTCGAGATGTGTGCTGCCCAATTTTTAAAAAAGTAATTGAATAATATATTTTTGATGTGCCTCGAGTTCCGCTCCGCGCGAATCTCGATGCCGCACATGATTTCTTCATCAAAAAGAAATAAAAAAGGGAGAGATTCAGATAAGAGGGAGAGGGAAAGAGAAATGGAGATGAGGGAGAGAGAGAGACGCGATGGAGCTCCGGCAAGGGTAGCGGCGACGATAACGAACGGCTAACCGAGCAGCTTCGGCGAAATCGAACCGGCAAGGGTGGCAGACTGCCAGCAGCAGCAAACGAGATGGCGTTTCAACAACATGCCACGACGCAGCACAGCAGCGATGGCTGCAGCGACGATGCAACACGACAGCAATGTCGATCGCGTGGATCAGCGAAGCGGTGCGGACGACGATCTCGCAGGGCGGTGACGACGATCGTGCAGGGCGGCGGTGGTGATCGCGGCTGGGCCAGCGGTGCAACGATGCAGCGACAACAAGGAGATGCGGCGAGGCGGCGATGCACGGCAGTGGGACGGCGACGCCGGTAGCGGCGGTGGCGCGACGGTGGAACAACAAAGACGCCGGCTGCGGCGGTGGCGCGATGGTGGTACGACCGCGACGCAGGTAGCGGCGGTGGCGTGACGGTGGTGCCGGCAGCGGCGGTGGCGCGGTTTCGACGTTAGCGCGGTGAGCGATGCAATGGCGTTGTTGGACCGATCGCTCCTCGACGAGGGGTGCGAATCGAAGAATGTCGACGACACGATGGAGGTGAGATGTACATCGCCTAATTTCAGTGTGATTTGAACGATTTTAGTAAATTAACCCTAAAATGTCTAAATGGACACCATGGACTTAGGAGTCGGGTGTCGGGTGCGCAAATCGAGAAGCGAGCGAGACGTTTTGAGGTTTGCGATTTGTCAATTTAAGTAAACCAGTTAGGAAATGTACAGTGTTTTCCTTTCATTCTATTGGTTATTGTTCACTACTTTGTGATAGTTTCCTTTCATTCTTGTTGATTGCTGCTTGGTGATAGCTATCTTTGCAAATTGTTGTTGGTTGAGTGGTCCATTGACAAGTGAGTCATGTTCTGCGTTATCGGGATATGAGAGTGTGTAGTAAATTTGGAGGCGGGGGTCTCGTCCTAAACACGAGGTTTGTGGATGTTTCATAGTCGTACGGGCTAGAGCTGGGAGGCAGGGGTCTCGTCTTAAACCCGAGTCTGCTGGGCTTTTGCCGCGACTCAACGACCTTTTGGTCGGGACTCCTCGTTGTTTGTTTTGTTTGTATTTTGGGACCCTCATTTATCGATTTGACTTGTTGATGGATTGTTTACAGTCTTTTATATTCATGCGTACCTGTTCATTTCTTTCTAATTGCATGAATTCGATTGTTTTAGTTGGTTTTAAATGCCGTATATGTCCTACTGGATTTACTTACCTGGCTCGTCATTCTCGTGTTTGACTGAGTGCAGAGCCGCGGACGAGTAGCAGAGGGAAAGCTCCATTGCTAGGTTAATTTTTGTATATCATGTATTACTCTCCTCTGATGATAACATATTTACTTGGTTCCGCAATTAGGTTGCCTAATTTTTTTTGACATTTCGGTTGAGTGAATTATTTGTAGTAATTGCTTCCGCTAAATTGTAAAACTTGAAAAATATTAATAACTCAACTTAAAATTGTGACTTTACGTATAATGATGGATTGGAAAGCTGACTAAGCTGCGTTGACCTTGCGAGACTGGCTCGGGGGTCCACGTGGGCTTAGGCCGGGCGGGAAAATTGGGGTCGTCACAATTCTTATCAGCTGAGGCGAAGTTGATTAACGAGTTTATTCGTCTTCAGCAGGCTACTATCATTGAGACATCTCAGAGAGACGTTGAAGACTTTGAAGGAGCACGGATTGTGCGCCAAGTTCAGTAAGTGCGAGTTTTGGCTTTCTGAGGTGAAATTTTTTGGGACACGCGATTAGCAACAGAGGTAATTCAGTGGACCTGAGTAAGATTCATGCTATCATCGACTCGCCTACACCAGAGTGCGTAACAGACATCAGGAGCTTTTTATTATTGGCAGGATATAATCGACACTTTGTACAGGACTTCTCCAAAATTGTAGCGCCGATGACTAGATTGACAAAAAAGGATGTGATTTTTCAGTGGCCTAGTGAATGTGAGGCAGCCTTTACTGAGTTGAAAAAGAAGTTAACTTCTGCACCGTTGCTAGTGTTGCCAGAGTTGGGCAAGGAGTTGACTGTTCATACAGATGTTCGCGCACTGGACTGGGATGCGTACCGATGTAAGGAGACATAGTGATAGCTTATTTATCGCGTCAATTGAGGACCAATGAGAGGAACTATCCCTTGCACGACCTGGAGCTTGCAACGGTTGTATTTCCACTGAAGGTGTGGAGACACTACCTTTATGGTGAGAGGTTCAAACTGCATACAGATCATAAGAGTTTGAAGTATCTTTTCACTCAAAAAGACCTGAATATGATGCAGCGACGGTGGTTGGAATTGCTGAAAGACTACGACTTTGCAATCGAGTATCAGCTTGGGAAGGTGAATGTCGTAACAAATGCCCTTAGTAGGAGAAAATTAGACAGTGAGACAATAGTTTTCAAGATGACCCACGAGTTTGGTTTACTCGAGGTGGCAGCAGCTAAGAGTTTGTCACCAGATGCCGCAAATGCACATATTTGTGGACATATGAGAGCACCGACAATATCTATTTCCCGCGTCTTGGAGTATTAGAGAGCTGATGTGATGTATCAGAGGTTTAGGGAAATGGCACAGAGTCCAGATTACCCAGATTGGCGTGAGTCCATTGATGAGTGTTTGAGACATCGTGGTAGATTGTGGATTCCGGTAGTGGCAGAGTTACGCGATGGTATTCTTCAGGAGGCTCACAGATCTAGGTACACAGTGCATCCCGACATGACCAAAATGTTACATGATATACGACGGTTATTTTGGTGGTCAAGGATGAAGGCAAATGTTAGCCAATATGTGAGGAGTTGTGAGGTGTGTTAGCAGGTTAAGGCTGAGCACAGAAGGCTACGAGGACTATTGCAACCACTACTTATCCCACAATAGAAATGAGATAACTTCATTATGGACTTCGTTAGTGAGTTGTCGATGACTTTGCGCAAGCAAGATGCCATTTGGGTAGCTGTGGATCGACCGACGAAATCAGCGCATTTTATCTCAATATCCATGAAATGTAGCTTTCCACAGCTGAGCACGCTCTTCAAGCGAGAAAATTATCAGATTGCGTAGAGTATTAGTATATATAGTGTCAGACAGAGACAGTCGACCTACTTCGCAGCTTTGGCAGGCCATGCAGGAGCAGTATGACACCAGATTGCAGTTCAGCACGGCTTTTCATCCGAAGGCTGACGGGCAGTTTGATAAACTTATTCAAATTCTTGAGGACATGCTCAGAGCTGTGTGCTACAGTTTGGAGAGTCATGGGAGGAGTTTTGCCAATTAGTGAGTTTGCTTACAACAAAAGTTATCGGGCTAGTATTGAGATGTCACCATTCGAGGCGTTGTATAAGAGACCATGCAGATCACCAGCTTGTTGGGCAGAGCCCGATGACGTAGCTACTGTTGGGCCTGAGACCGTTGTAGATCACACAAAAAATTTGGCTGATTCATCAGAGATTACAAGCTGCTTAGGATAGACAAAAAAACTACGCGAACAAGTACCGCTATGAGCTGAGTTATGAAGTGGATGATTGGGTCTATTTGAAGGTTTTCCCCTTGAATGACCTCATTTGGGAGAAAAAATCTACCGTGCGATGGCGATACCCCACTTGTTCCAAGGTAAAGATTGAATTAAATTTGAATATCAGGACGAAATTCCTTTTAGTTGGAAATATCGTAACGACCCGCTTTAATAAATTTCGATTAACTGACAAATTACGGATTAAGATCCTAAACTCAGACCGACGTGGATATCGAGAAAAAGTTTAGGGCACGCCTAATGAGGTGAAATATGTTACTTTTGTGTAGCGAGTGTTTATTTATTTTACTATTATTTAATAGTTCGCGTCTCGTAATTGAGAATTACGTTTGGTCGCATTGTGCGCGAGTAATGACAAGAGTGCACGACGTCGCGGTGTGCGCGTAACGCGGGTATATAAGGTAGTATGAGATTTAATTGTCACATAACACATCACATCACCATACCTAAACCTATCACTCATTTTTCTCTCTCATCTTCAAAATCAAACAAAAAAAGAGAAAGAGAAAGAAAGGGAGAGAGAGTGTTACAGTGAGTGAGTGAGAAGATTGGATAAGAGAGAGAATGTAACGGCCCCAATTTCTCACAAACTGGCCCCTGCCCGGCCTAAGCCCACGTGGACCCTCGAGTCAGTCTGGCAAGGTCAATACAGACTTAATTAGCCTTCCAATCCCTCGTTATAAGTAAATTCAAACTTTTAAGTTGAGTTATTAATATTTTTCAAGTTTTACACTTTAACTGAAGCAATTACTACATTAAAGAACTCAACAATAATGTTAAAAGAGTTGGACAACCTAATTGTGGAACCCTGCATAAATAAATCATCATCAGATGAGAGTAAATACAAGATATACAAAAGATTCACTAGCTATGGAGCCTTCCCTTTGCTGGACCGTAGATCTGCACTCAGTCAAACCCGAAAATGACGAGCCCAGGTAAATAACGCCAATAGGACATAAATTCAGTATTGAAATAATTAAATCACTTGAATTCATTCAATTAGAAAGAAATGAACAGGTAACGCATGAATATAAAAACTGTAAACAAATCAATCGATAAGTGAGGCCAAATAGCAAGGAGTCCCGACCAAAAGGTCGTTGAGTCGCGGCAAAAGACCAGCAGACTCGGGTTCAGGACGAGACACCTGCCTCCCAGCCCTAAACTTTGCGACTATTAGATATCCACAGACCCGGATAAGTGCCCCGACGTACACTCAATTGGGAGATATCGACGGCGTCCAGATAAGAGCTCATATTACAGATAAACAGTATCATGACTCACTTGCCAATGGACAACTTCACGCAATAGCACTTTCAAGGATAAATATCAAAGCAATGAACAACAATATCAAAGTAATGAAATTACTGTACAATTTCCTAGCTGGTTTACTTACCTCGAGAACGTCTCCCTCACGCCTCGATATGCGCACTCGACACCCGACTCATAAGTCCTTGGTGTCCATTTATACCATTTAGGGCTATGTTATTTAAATCATTCAAATCACTATGAAATTAGGTGAAGTAAACCTCACCATAGCCTTCAAAATCTATTTGAAGCTATCACGTCGTCGCACATCGTCAAATCACACCCCTCGTCGAGGATCGATCGGTCCGACAACGTACCACCGCGCAGTTGCTCCAAGCTGTTCACCGCACCGCGCCATCGCTTGCCTGTTGGCTGCCGCACCGCCTGCTGCCTCCGGCCGTCAGAAGATCTGATGTCGCTGTGTCGTTGCCGTGCCATCGCCGCCTCGCAGGTGCCAGCTGTCACCGATGCCGTCTCCTCGTCGGCGTCCTCCGTGGCAATCGCGTCACCTCTTGGCGCTGGAATCACCTTCCGCGCCATCGGTCCGCCGCTGCTGGGGTCACGCTACTTGTCGTTGTCCCCACAGCCAACGCCATTGGTGAGCTCCTTCGCGTTGCATCGCGTCGCTAGTTCGCGCCACCTTGCCTGAGCCGCTGCCACTCGTCCCGCGACCTCCCCTGCGCATCGGTCTCCTTCTAGGCTCGCCGCTGCACCGGCAGCTCGCGCCCTCTCGTCGTCGTGAACCATTGTCTGCGCCCCGTGGCAACGAGTCGCTGCCCGTGTACCGGAGCTCCGCCGATCTGGAGCTGCGCTGCTCCTCTCTCTCTCTTTCTTTCTCTCTCCTCTCATTTCTCTTCTTCGATCTCTCTCTCTCTCTCTCCCTCTTTTTTTTTTCTTTCTTTCTCTTATCTGATCTCTTTTTCTCTCTTTCTATTTGTTTCTTCTTCAAGAAGAAATGCCCTCGAGATTCGTGCAGAGTGGAACTCGAGGTACATCAAAACATATTTATTCAATGCTTTCCTTAAAACTTGGGTGATGCACATCTCGAGGCACCATAAATATTCACACCACTACCGCCTCATTTCACAATCTCGACACTTGCGCCACGCGCATAACGAAACGCATCTAATGTATATTTTTTAATGTAACCACATTAAAATCATTATAGCCACTATATCCATTATAGCCATATTAAGCCGTTACCTCGATCACACGTCGACACGCGACTTGAGGCGCGTCCCCGTTCGTGTTTCGGCTCACCAAATTCCTCGTGTATACCAACTCGTAAAACAGCTCAACAAATCTCAAATTGGATATCACGCACACATCACAGAAAAATATCATACCTAAGTATCTCCACCCGAGATTCGGACATACGTATTTCGACGAGTGGATCCCACATACGACCCTGACCTGGCACGTGACACAAGTCAAATTTTTGGGTCGTTACAGAGAAAGAGAGAGAGAGAGAGATAGATAGATAGATAGAGCGAGATAGATAGAGAGAAAGGTCGCCGGGAAGGAGAAGAAGGAGAGGGAGCAGATGGTGCAAGCGGCGACACTCGTGCAGCGGCGGACCAATAGTACGAACGACGGCTCTCGAGCGATACGGAGGCCGCGGACGGCGATTCCAACGGCAAGAGGTGGCGCGGCTGTCACGGAGGACACCGGCGAAGAGAAGCGGTTTCTCAGCAGCAGCGGCAGCGGTGCGGCTCTAGCAGTGGCGGCAGAGCGGCAACGGTGGCGGCGGCAGCGGCGCGGTGAATGGCGTGGGGCAACGGCGCAGTGGCGCCTTTCCGGACTAATTGATCCCCGACGTGACTATAGTCGGGTATCGAGCGCGTATCTCGAGGCATGAGTGAGACATTTTGGATAAATATTTGTGATTATTTGAGGTAAGTAAACCCACGAGAAAGTCGGTTTAGAATTTACTTATTTTCCTTGTAAATTATTTATTTAACATTACTCTTCGTCAGTTCAGCTTGCATGTTTGCTTTATTCCCGCGTGTGACCGTGTATGGTCGAAGGGACGGTGTAAACCCTTTCGGCTCTCTCGTTGATGATGATCTGATTGTTGCTATGGTGTTGATCATACCTTAGACTACGCGTGAGATATCTCTCAGTGAGTCGATGATCTCGAGAGCGAGTTGACGCGAGGCTCACCTCCGTCACAGATTTTCTCTCCTATGAGGCGTTGGGCGGAAGTTTACCTTTCGACCAACAGAGTTCCTCATTTCGACCGTGAAGAGGGGTGTGGATTTCCTCACCTCCAAGGCCTTCTCGGTTTAGTATTTAGTTCCAGGGCTCGACACCTATACACCAAACTCGCATTCCATATTCTTGATTATCTCACGGCTTATATTCATGCTTTACATTTTTGTTCATTTACTTTATATGCATGAATTTTAGCCATTTTCTTGGATTTCTTGTGAATACTAACTGAATTTCTCTGGGATTTACTCACCCGAAGCTTGTCATTGTTTATTGGTGGCAAGTTGCAGATCCTATAACGAGCTTGGGGAAGGCTGTGATTGGCGATTTCCTATGATTTGGAGCGCCTCCACTAGCTTACTCGTAGGTGTTTGTATTTACATATACATATTTTTGGGATCATTTTGGTAGACTTTTCACCTGATACATGTATATTGACGCCTATTATACATTTTTGTCGCCTTAACTGATATACATGATATCCTATTGCTGGGTTTCCACCCCATAGGTTGTTAATTAATGCATAACTTGTTTACATTAACTATATGCATGTTATTAAGACTTCCGCTATTAAAAATAACCCGAAAAGAATTTAAAATAAACAAATTAAGTTGTAAAACTTTTAACTTAACACATTTCGATAGAATATTAATCTTTTAAAACAACGAAATTTACTAAATCGGATTAAAAGATGGATAGTTTGCGGGTCGTCGTAGACAGGTGTGCAGGTGACGTGTCTGGCGACGTGGCGGTGCCCGGTTTGCTTTAAAATTTGGGGTCGTCACATTTAAGAAGATTGATTGAAAGTCTATTGAACCAATTTGAATATACAATAAACACCACTAAATTGAGCTTAAACCCACTATATTTGAACTAATAAGATACCAAACTCAGGAACATAGGAAACGGGTATGGAAGAGCGAATACATGATTTGGGGTATCGGGAGGCCAGTAAAACTAGAACTTTACTTTGTTGTTGTGAATATACTTAATTACAACTTTACTTGGCATTTCATTTCTATTAATTGTTGTCCTTGCTTAGTCCTTTTGACTATTTTGCATTTGTATTCTTATATCGCGTGTTATTTGTGTCCTTGCACACTTGATGAGTCTAGTTTGCATGATATCCATTCATTTGATTTGGTTTGTTGATTATATCTCATGCTATGTCTATTCTTGCTGTTTTAAATGTGAATTGAATGATAAATAACATGCTATTAAGCTAGTGAAAATCTTATAAATGTTCCCCGACTTGACTTAGACTATTTTACTGTTTCACTGCATTTTGAGGACTTTATATATGTAATGTCATTTCCTGATTTACCACACTTAAGATTTTATAAATGGCTTCCGCGTAAGTTAATTGCTTCAGCATAATCAATAAGACTTCCGTTAAAAAATTAATTCAATAAAAATTTTTAATTAACTCTAAATTTTATAAACTGGTAGAACTAGTGCATTAATTATCCTGAATGCAAGAAAAGATGCATTTAGGTTGTAAAGGCTGACTAATACGTAGTTGAGTCCTGCGTAGATATGATTAAGACTTAATTACGGGATTAGGCCGGGCGTAGCCCTAGGTTAGGAGAAGGGTCGTCACAGAGTTTGAGCCAAAAACCTAACAATAATAATATAAGTTATTGTAACGACCCTAAAATATAATTCGTGCCACATGTCATTTCAGGGTCGTACGTGAGACCCACTTGTCGTGATACGTATGTCCAAATCTCGAGTGAAGACACGGAGGTATGCCATTTTTGTGTGATACTTGTATTATTTATCATACAAAAGATTGAACAATTTAAAATAATTAATTTCATAAATATGTAGGTATGATCTTACCTCTAGTTTCGTGTCAATTGGCAGTAGTCGAGGTTGAGATCGGGTTTGATTTGGTGTAAGCTTGGTTAAATATGGAAAGAGAATTGGTTTATGAGAGTTGGATATGTCATAGACGAAGTTAAGATTTTTGGGGTTTTGACGTGACGAAAACCAGTATTTTGACATTTTATGAAAATGGACTATTTTGTCGTGTGTTTGATTCAATTTGGTGGAAAACGTGATTGAAAATGAGCACCGAAAGTCAAAACACGTCAAAATAAGAATTTCAAGAATTAATAAATAAAAAGAAATTATGAGGGTTTATATATAAATATATATAAAACATGAAATAAAAATCAAAAACTCGTTTGGTTTCAACATAACGTTAATTTCGAACATTCCCTAAATCCCTCGATTTGGGTTTTCGCTCGGAGCTCTCGACATTTGATTTTCATCTAGTTTCTTTTTGCAAAATCATATAGGCCACTGCATGACGATCAATTCGAGCTAAGTTTCGCGACAAAAATGAGGTATTCAACCTATAATTTGGTAAGTTTTTAATGCAAAGTATTTCCTTCAATTCAATTTGAATTATCGTGATTTTTTTATTTCTTTCACGGGGTTGCGATAGAAATTGGTATGAATTATTGTTAATTGGTATATTAGATTGATTAGCTTCAAATTGGGGTAAATTCCACAGACGCGAGTTAGGGTTTTGATGAATTGAATTAATGCAATTCAGTTGATAACTATTTTGGAGATGTTTTATAGTTGATATTGATTTATATTGGGTTTCCGGATGAACTAATTATTAATTTTGATACAATTTGATTCCACGAGCAGTAAAAATATTTTAGTGTTGGTATCGAATAGTTTCGTGGCATTTATTATTGAGTTTTGAGGATTTAATTGCAAAAATATTGATTTGGAGACATTTTCTAGTTGAAAATAAATAAAGTTTGTCAAGTTGACATGCCATATTAGAAAATTCGTAACTTCTCCATTTGTGATCCTATTTGAGTATTTTTGGAGTCTATGGAAAGTAAGTCATGAGTACTACAAGTTCCTTCTTGATTGTCATGATAAATTATGAGGTTTTCAGAGTTAAAATTGTAACTTTAGTGGGCTAGTTAATAATACTTTGAAATTATTATAAAGTATTATTTTTAGAAATAGCTTTCGAACGTACTTTGGCCGCAGTATTTGTATGATTTAAGAGTTTTAAACCAAGGATATTGGACTTGAATTGATACTAAATGACATCAGAAAATTTAAGGAAGAGATACAGAGGTTCGAGAACGTGTTTTGGAGTGTTAGGAGGCCGGATAGGTTAGGAATAAGCGTGTGGATCGAGGCAAGTAAACCAACTAGGAAATTGTACATTAATTTCATTTTAAGCTATTGAATATTGTTGTTCATTGCTTTGATATCTATCGTTGGAAATTCTATTCTAATTGTAATTGAGTTGTCCAAGGGTAAGTGAGTCAACGGTGATCATTGGAAGGAGTGGCTAGGTGAGGTAACATACTAGAGTCATAACCTCGAGATGCGCTGTACTGGATACTGATTTTAACTGGGGTGTGAATTTTTAGCGTGGTTGTTTCAGGAAGTCTTACTAAGTGTATCGAGTCCTAGAACCCGAGTCTTGATGTTTTGCGAATACTCAACAACTTATTAGTCAGTACTACTTGCGCCTATCTGTTTACATCTTTAGACACTCACGTATCGATTGTTTCAAATTTATTTACAATTTTTTATTTATTCATGTGTCCTTATATCTTTCTTGTTATTTGCAAGAATATGAACTGATTTATTTATTTCAAAATTTTGTTTGGTATCCTATTGGCGTTACTTACCTAGGCTTGTCATTCTTGTGTTCGACTGAGTGCAAATCCGCAATCGAGTAAGGAAAAGGGGCTAGCACTAGAAGATCTACTTTGAGGACTTTGGAGCGGCCTTTCCCCTCGCATTTTTTTATAGGTTTTGTATTACTTATATATATATATATTGATTTTTTATCACATGGGGCATACGAGTTTTGTGAGATACATTGGGACATGTATATGGTATGACTACTCCCTCCCATGTTTATTATACATGTTGATTATGTTTTACGGGGTTTCCACCCTCTACGTTGTCCTGACCGATTTGCGTAGAGTTGTTTAGATTTGTTTAAGTTGAAATCGCTTCCGCAAAAACTTTGATCACTTACAAATTTGAATAACTCACCATAAATAATGAAATATTATTAGGAAGACTAACTAGGCTTGTATTGACGTCGCGAGGATTGACTCGAGGTCCACGTAAGTTGTAATGACCCAAAAAGTTTTAACTATGTTTATGTCTTCACACAGGCTCAACGACCCGTACTGTGGAACCCACACCATGATGTGTCCATTTACCGAGACAAGGGTCGAGGTACATTTTATTTTTGTCATGATGTATGCCTAGTGTATTGTATTTGTGTAGACTAGTAAGTTAAGTTTCTACGGGTGTGTAGGTATCGAGACGAGCGGGGACGTACCTCGAGTTGTGTGTTGACGTAGGACCGAGGTAGCGGCATATTGGGGCAAGGTTCAATTATTTACATTAAATAGACAATTATTTGGTAATGTGTGGTTGGAATGTCACAACATGCAAATGTAATGAATAAAAGGGCCTATAGTTAGAAAATAAAACATGAGGTCTTGGATGTGCATCGAGACACGCGTTGACCCATCATGAGGTAAGATGTCACGTTCTTGAGTCATTCACAAGTGACTTGGGGGACTAGTGGGGCAATGTGCTCCTTGTGATAAGCCTTGGGATATATGTGCACATCAAGATCTAAGGCTAAGGTTTAACATTACATTATATATATAGTGATTATCTTCTTATCCTCCAAAACAAAACAAAAAAAAAAAAAAAAAGAAAGAAAGAAAGAAAACAGAGACGATCGGGAGAGGTGAAGAGAAGGAAGAAAGATCGCTGTGGAGGTGGAGGAGAAAGAGAAGGAGAGAACCTGAGCCGAACCAAGGTGAGGTTGTTATTTCAGTTGTGGAGTGGTGTCGGCGGGGTGTATGGAGGGAGCTCGGGAGCTTGGGAGCTCCCATCCTCCAGAGGAAAGAGACGAAAAACCCCAAGAAAATAAAAAAATTGCTCCCCAACGAACCGGGGAGTTCGTTGGAAAAAAATCCAAAAAAATTTGGAAAAATATCGAAAAAATTATATTTCACAAAATAAATAGAAAATAATGAATTTCTATGAAAAATAAAATACTTGAAATTTTGAACGAGTATTTTACAGTGGTTGTACCTCGAAATGCGTGAAATGGGCCAATTGGCCGAAATGAAAGAAAATAAAAATATTTGAAATTTGTCTCGACTTCGATTTACCCGAAAATGATATAGTATTACATGTTAGGGAACTAAGGGGAGAACGCAGGCATTTGTGCACGCATTTTGAAGTGTCGAGGGATCAGATAGACTAGGACAAGCTTGTGACTTATAAGTACAACTGTGAGAATTTTATATTTCATTTCATTCATCTTTGTTGCTTTATTGGTCTATTGGTAGACAATACTACTTGAACTCGCACATCATGTTGTTCTTGTATCTATTCATGGATGAATATTGTGACATGATGCATTCTGAATTGTTTCATTACCTTTGATTCCTACACTTGATGTCATTCTTGAACAAAATTGATGAAAAACATGCTAATGGAATAATTTGGATTTAAGTAGACTTGTATTCGATTTCCTTTGGGCTTTGTAGCCTAACTTATCTTGGTATCCTAGAATTTTGGAATAATTTGTCTTTGAAGTTAAAGTATGGATTATCAAGTGTCCATTGCACGAGAAATGCGCGGTTCACGGGGACATGGGTATACCGGGGTTCCGGCACTCATCACTACACTTACGCGGCACGCGAGTTATGAGACTCGGGGCGGTCGGCAAGCATGAGATTGATGTGGTAAAGCGTAGAGCGCCGCTCCGTTATTTATGTGAGATATGTTGAGCGCAAATCCGTATTGTAGTGGGAAAGGGTAGGTGATAGGTCTCACCGCCGACCGGACATAGATCATCTCGACTTAGTCCGTGTTTGTCTCTACATCTTTAAGTGTAGTATTTACTTGCATTACTTGTTTTAGCAATTTAGTTCACTACTTTATGCTTTTAAATACCATTCATATTTTGGAAATGTGGCATATAATTCTCCAGTTAGTACTTAAATATCACTATACTCACAGTCTAGTTTGTGACGGTGGGCGTAGGTCCGTCGAGCAGTAGCAGACCGAGGAAGGAGAAGATCGACGACTTCCTTTGAGCAGTTCAACGACTCTCCTCACTCATTTTGTATGTCTCGACTTTTGTTGTATTATTATTGTTTATGCCATTTTGGGTTGTACATTGGGTTGAGTGAATAGTGTCTTATATATATATGTGAATGTGATGCTGTATTTCTTGGTTTTCCACACTTATGAATTTTGGAGAATGAATGCTTTCACTTAATATGATAATTGAATTTGAATTACTTTCAATTGAATAGTATATCAATATGTGGATTTGGAGGAAGATAGGTACGATAGGCTAATTAATACGTACTTAAGTCTTAGATAATGTGGATTAAGGCTTGAGTACGGAATTAGGCCGGGCGGTGCCCCGTTTAGAAGTTGGGGTCGTCACATAAGTCTAGGCCAGACGGAGCCCAGTTTAGGTTGTGGAACTGGGGTCGTCACAATTATCAAAAATAAACCAAACAAGACTTGAGGCATTGTTTGGAATGAGGTGAAGATATCTCCAAGGAAATAACTCACAAAAAATTGAAAACTAATCTTGTTTGGTTGTCTAACTTGCTTACAAGTTATCTTTCAACTTACACCATAGAGTGTGAGATATCTCCTCACCATCCCCCACAGGGAGTTATCTCTCAAGAGTTGTGAGCAAAATTACCCCCTCATTAATAACCATTTTATTATTCTTTTTTCTCTTGTTTGAAGTCTATTTTTGTCAATTTATATTTTTTATTATTTAAAAACTTGAAACTTCCCTACAAATTTAAAGTTGAATCAAACATGTATGAAAATATTAACTCCAATGAGTTAATTCTAATGAGATAAGTTAACTTCCAACTAACACTGTAAGTTAGTAAAAATGAACCAAATGAGGCCTAAAAACTTGAAACTTAAGTTTAAAGTTTAAAGTTGAAAAACATGAAATATATATTAACTATAAGGAGATAACTCCAACTAACACTGTAAATTATAAAAAATAAACCAAACGAATCCTGAATATCGGGGAAAAAAAGGAAAAAAAAAACTACATAGCAATAACAATTTCACACCACAAGGCACCTTAGCTCACAAGAGACCTCTATGCTACCCCGACCCGTGTGTTATACATCGAAATCTATATATGACCGCATCTCAATACGCACATGAATGGTTCTTATGAGCCAATGTATCACTTACGGTGTGACATGATGTTGTCATTATAACATTTATCAAAAAAATAAAACAAGGAGAGCTCAGTGGGTCTCACTTTGGACGAGGTTCCTATTTGAGAATAAATGAGTGGTAGTTGCAATTAATAGACAAAAAAAGTAAATGGTTATCATACTTTTTATGTACATCTGCAATAGTTGAAATCTTTTATTTTATTTTATTTTTTTTTTTTTTGTGCGGTGTTGTTTTTGATGAGTATCCGAACCTTCTTTCAACCTTACCCTTACTTTGTTTCGATTGATGAGAATTAGTCGTATGTCCCAACTTTATAATATAAGAAAAAATTAAAATATAAGAATAACAAGCAAGAGGTGAACTCAAGACTTTCTATCTCAATTAACCAATCTTTTCTTTATGATGACAAAAATATCATCATAAGTCGCAACATTTTGATTTTGATAAAAATATATAATATTCTTAAAGTTGTTTAAAAAAACTCATTTAAGCTCAATTTTATAGGAGTAAGTTTCATTCAACTGAATAATGAATAATTTTCGAAACGTGTATTTCCCTTCTCTATCGTGCTAACATTTTTATAGTCTTAGTGGGCACTTATATATCAATAAATTTACTTGGATTCATGAGTCCGAACTCATACGGAGGTTTTTAAATTTTTTGTAAATACTTAAAAGGTATAATATAATTTTTACAAGTGATTATATTGTTTCATTAATTGATCGATTGTGTATTTAAAATTAAAAAAAATTTTAAGTTCGAACTCACGAATCTAAATAGTACTATCACTATATATATCTCGCTATTAAATGAGCCAACAATTACGTTTCATCACATTCATTTATTCCCTAATATAACTGACACTTTCTGGCCTAAACGAATCATGACTTACAATCTATCCATAAATGATAAAACTACGCTTCACACTCACATATGCACTCAAATGTCGCAAAACATTAGATACACATCGACACACGCAATTGTCACACACAGACACATTCTACGCAGATCTCGAGCACCAGTCACTATCACAGTACCAATTGAGTCCAACCAAATTCTTTTAACATAGTTGTACTACCACATTTGCCATGTTAACGGATCCGCACCCGAAATCCCCAAACGGCCCAAATCAAACCCAAGAACCCCCATTGAGTCCCGATTTCCGTTCTCGAAAGCAAGAAAACAGAGACTGCGTGACTGCGCGTGCGTGCGTGCGTGCGTCCGAGTTCTTCTTCGCCAATCTCTAATGGCGAAGCCTTCGTCGTCTCCGAAATCCGATTCGATGTGCGCCGCATCGCGAAACCCTAGCGATTGTTGAAGAATCGCTTCGGAACGGCCATGGAAGACGAGAGATTCGGCTCGTCTCGAGAGAACCCTAGGAACCTAGGGTTTCAGTCGGAGCGGTCTAGGGCTGGGCAAGCGGAGACGATGAACCAGAAGCCTCCGCCGCCGATTCTTGAGAAGTTCAGAGCTCTGGTGAAGGAGAGGGAGGAGGAGTTGAAGGTCTTGGCCGACGACGACGGCGATGGTGGTGGAGGTAGTTTGGGATTGAGTTCTGAGGATGTCGTGAGGATTTACGAGGCTGTGCTTTCGGAACTGGTTTTCAATTCGAAGCCGATCATCACGGAGCTCACGATGATTGCCGGAGAGCAGAGGGAGCATGCCGAGGGGATTGCGGATGCGATTTGCGCGAGGATTGTCGAGGTGAGTCTTAGTTGAATTGCTGAGAGATTGATTTGTGGTTTGGGAGAGTGGAATTGATGAAGTAGTGGAGATTTGTGGACCTTGTAGTGTAAAGATTGGAAATTTATATTTTTTATGGTTGTAGTTCCAAATTTGATGTTCAAGAATTGCCGTAGATTTTAGTCGATTGAGTTTTTTGTTTGTTAGAATGACAATCCTTGATCAGTAGATGAGTTACTAAAATAGACCTTCACTTTCTTTTTTAATTTGGAAACTATGCTAAGCCGAATCTTTAGGGGTTTGTTACAATGCCGTCCTTTTCAGAATCTGGGCTAGTTAAGGATTCCTGACATTAGTCTTGAGTGTTTGAGGCTCCACTTATGTAGAACATTGTATGTGCTACATACCCCGAAAATGGGGGAGGGTTGCAATAGGTTGAAAATCAGCAAGAAAATTTTCTCGCCCTTTATGAAATGAATCAAACAAATAAAGCACTTAATCGAGCGCAGTGAAAAATTTTGATCCATGTAAAGAAGGATAAGTGATTTGTGCAGTTGAGTTTATTTGGTGGGAATTTGGAATGCACTTTTGTTGAGTGTCATTGTCATCTTGTTTTTGTTCGAAATAAGTAGAAGTATCCTTGCTTTTTATATGGACTTCATTCTACTTCTAGCGAAGCCCATTCATGTAGTTTCTTTGGTACATTATACTGTGATCCCTTTTGCTTACTAATACCCTGTTCAGTTGACGAGAGACTTCTCTGTTGTGATAATTTTCTTAAGTAAATGCTTTTAAGAAAAAAAATTCTTTCGGTTTTTTTATTGCACACGGAAAAGTAGATTTTCACTATTTTTGTTCTTTGATTATGTCAAGCTCACATTTAGATTTTTAGAACGAAGTATATGTTTCCCTTAAATCATTTTGCAATATCAAGCCTAACCGGTTATACTAGAGATCCAGTGATTAGGTTTTCTAGGCTTTTACAAGTAGACACTAAGTGAAGGGAATGACAGAGAATCTGGAAGAGCATGGTGTTGAATGGGTGACAAACTAAAGCCATGTTTGTTTGATCCAATAAGAGAAAAACGTGAAGAACATTAGTACGAAACTTGCAAATTAGTTGAAAAGACAATGCAAGTGGGTCACACACGGACAAATTTTTTTGTTTCGAAAGTCACTCTCTTTCCCTACCTAACTTAAACTATTCAGTCCTCTATGAATGCATCTCTCAATGATTGATCATTGGTGCTTATCATTGTCTTCTCAGCAATTTGTCTTTATTTTCAGAGATCCACAATTCCTCATTCTTCATCCATAGCTTTTCACCTTCTCCTTGTCGCTAGTGAGAAGAACCTAGGGAATAGGGATGGCAATTGGACCCATGGGTATGGCCGTATGGGTACCCAAGGGTACCTGACTCTGATGGACAAGGTAATATCCGACCTGATATACATTAGGTAAGGGTATGATTTACGAATGAAATACTCACGTGGGTATGGGTAGGGTAAAGGGTATTAACATCTACCAGCCCCCTTTACCCAATTACCCAACCCTACATTCCCATTTATATTATATTTTTTATTTATATTTATTAACTTGATTGTACTATTAGGATATGTCTATTGTTGAAGATTGAAGGCGCATTCTTACAGTTTTCGAAGATCGAAGACTTTTTTTTTGGCTTAAATGAAGACTTTAATATTTTAAATTTTAGAATAATTATTAGAGACATCGTACATTTTTATATATGTTTTGTAATAATTGTATAAATAATATGGTATGTAGAATCTATTAATATTTGATGCTCAAATATTTTATTTTACTCCTTTCAAATTTTAAATTTTTTATATCATATTAATTAATAATGGGTATGGATATCCATGGGTACCTTGCTACCCAAACGGATAATACCCATACTCGCCCCATCAAAAAATAGTGTAAAAGGGTATGGTATGGGTAGGACTCTCATATGATGGGGCGGGTAAGGGTATGGTGTACCCGCCCCATACCCTACCCATTGACATCCCTAGAAGAACCTTAATTCCTATTGTGCTTAAAAACATCTTTGGTTTTATGTTTTGTATGTATTCTTCGCGCGCCATGGAAGAGTTCGATCCACGTAGCCGACCCCAACCAATTTGGGATCGAGGCTATGTTGTCATTGTTATATGTATTTTTTAAAGTTTTTACGAAACCCTTTGCAAATAAATACTCCAAAAAATTTGGTATGGGTTTTAAAGAAATTGTCAAAAACAAGCATCATTTCGGTCTTTGCTTAGTTCAACTCTCTCTTGTGATCTCATCAGAATACAACTTCAAGGAGGTCTCATAGTACAAATTACATTTGGTAAATGCATAGAAAAACACATAAGCAAAGTCCTTGCGAGGCTGCAAAGATGAGCCCAACTGCTTTTTTTTTTTTTTTTTCATATAGTTTGATGAAGAAAAAAACGTAAACTTATGCTGCATTTTGGTTAGTTTTATGAGGGAATAAGCAATTCGTTTGTTGCGCTTCCTCTGCTGAATAGATGGTTTCTTGTTTTCATGAAAGTTCACCTCTTGAAAATTTTAACTACAAAATAAAAAGAAAGTAATCCATAAAATTTCTCTTTCTTCAAGGAATTTTTTCTTTCCCAGTTTTTATCCGAGTTTCCAAATAGAGGCCAAGAGCCATGATATCCTAATGGTTGCCCGGCAAGAAAACCAACTTTATCTCAATCTTGAAACAACAACAACACTCTTTTATTCAATTTATAGGAGGAATGACTGCAAGTGGTGGATGTAACTGTAAGAAGCATTTCCCGGGCTTAGCCATTTCAACTTCTCATTGAAGAAGCCTGCATTCTCATTGGCTGAAATTATGACGATACTAGGTGGTATAGATATCATTATGGGAGACAAAATGATAATAGATATGGCTCTGGGCTCCAAAGGCCCAACAGAGCTAAAATTTATAGTATTTCAAGTGGATTGTACACTGATGTTTAGCTTGAACATGTCTAATTATGAAGTCTCTTCATGACTTGATACGCGACAGTTGACCTTGACACTATGAAATAATTTAGGGTGGTTATGTTGTAATGAAGCTAAAATATTGTGCGTTTTGGATATATCTTGTTCTTTGGCATTCGTTGTTGGAGTATAATGGGAGATTGTTTATGGTTGTGGTTTGGATACTAGGTGGGAGGTTTTATGGGTTACCTTTTGAAGGAATCAGGGATTTACTTTGTGATTGTCAACTTTACTTAAGTGTTTACTAATATGTAAGAGTGAATTTTCTGGTTCCTTTCTTTCTTTATCACTACTTGTTTTCCTAATTAATTTGGGATTGAAGCTTTGTTGTTTGTTATTGTTGAAGGCCCAAGATGATAGCTTGTAATGCCTTACTTAAGAATGATTTAATGGATTATGAAAGCGCATCATAATTCATAAATTACTTTATTGAGCTGAGTAGAACTGTTTGATTCATGTAGCGACACTAATTTGGGATGGGGGTTTGGTTGTTGTTGTTGGCAAGTTTTGCTTTTATAAAAAAAGCTTACGCTTTATTGGGCGTCATCGCCTCACACTGTCACATAAGTGAAGGCCGATAGAAAAGGAAATGAGTCCTTGTTAGGGAAAACCGAGGTGAATGAGTTAATTATGAATTTGTTGATTGTTGAAGTAGGCAGAAGTGCAATTTCTCAGTTCGCACTTAGTAGTAGGCTAGCAGGACTTTAGTGCAGTTTAAATGTTATGAGAGGTTTTTGGAAGCATAAACATCGTGTATGTGATGGCATTCGTCGACGCCCTCCCATTGCGTGAAGGTGTATAGTAGGAAGAAGTCCAGAAACAGGGAATCACTTCCGGTCCAGTCTGGCTTGGGATCGGATCAAGGTGGGGCCAGTGATAAGGAATAGCACGTTCTGGTTGCAGGCATGGTGTGCGTGTGAGGTGAGTTGGCAGGTGTAAGTGTAGTGTGGGTGTGTGTGAATACGTATTGGCTCAACGAGAGGGGTTAGGAAGGGTGGGTGTTGTAAATAGTGTTTTGTCTGTTGTTGACGGCATCAAGAAAAGTATACTGCTGGTTTTGGGTTGAGAGGAGAGCATCTCTCCATCTCTGGGTTTGGGGTTCCCCACTCTAGAGTGTGTAATCCCTTTTCTATTGTTATCAATAAAAGGCTCGAGGCGACTCCCCTTTCTGTCAAGAGACTATCAGTATGTTGAGATAGTAGGAAAATACTGTGAGACATTTTGACACGAGATGCTCATTGCTAAACCTTATATTTGTCATAAAGATAGATTTAGCCTCAACCTTTAATAAAGTAAACTGGGATGCATGAGACAAATGTTGACTGGTTATGTTCATCCTGAAAGTTGTCCACTCAAGTAGCACAGCCTGATTAATCTACTCTTAGATACCTCTAGGCTTAAATGTGCAGTATTTTCTTTTTCTGACGTTTATGATCTTTGTAGCTTTGGTTTTGTTAGTGGTTAGAAATTGATGACAAATTTTTTTTTTCTCATGATCTCTAAAGTTTATGTTTTCGAAAGAAATAGATAACGTATTACTAACTTAAACAATTACAAAAATAAATCAAGTTTGAGGGGACATGTTTCCAGCCAGCAAGATTGAAATGCAACTACCGTAGATAAAATATCATGTTGGTGCTTTGAATTGAAGTTCTTGATGTCTAGAAACTAATATCCCTCACCTTCACTTGCATTGAACATTTCTTTGCAAAATGATGGTTTATGTGTGAATTTAACATGGTCAGACTCCCTTTTATTTTCGCGATATTGTTGATTCTGTTCTTATTTCCTTTTCTTTTTTATGTGATAATCGCTTGTGGATTTACTCTATTCTACTAGTCTTTCATAGGTAGCAGTTGAGCAGAAACTACCTTCATTGTATCTTTTGGACAGCATCGTTAAAAACATTGGCTGTGAATACGTTAAGTCTTTTGCTGCTCGGCTCCCTGATGTAAGTTAACTAAATGGATTCTGTTTTGAGAAGTTCTACTACTTTTTGTAATATTTTTATTTTAAATGTTTGACTTTTGATATATTTTTTATCCATACATGTAAAAAGGTATTTTGTGAAGCGTACAGACAAGTGCCCCCTAATCAGTATGCCGCCATGAGACACCTGTTTGGAACCTGGTCAGCAGTATTCCCAACTTCAGTGCTTAGAAGAATTGGTTCCGAACTGCAATTCGCAACGACGAACCAGCCAGCATCAGGCTCATCTGATTCTCAGTCTCGTCCAACTCATGGTATACATGTAAATCCAAAATATCTGGAGGCCAGACGCCTTGAACATTCAACAGCAGTAAATGTAAGTTCACAAGATTATCTTCTGCTCACGTGCAAAGATCAAGATGCATAGTAGAAGCGCTGTTGTGCTTTATGCAACAATATTCTCATTTATTGTTAAAAGAGGTTTTCTTTGTGCTAACGTTGGCTTTTTTTTTTTTTAAATTGTGACCCAAAGCCTGTTCCGAAGTTGACCAAAGAGCTCGGTACTGCCTTGTTACTGATTGCTTCCACATGGCCTTGCTTGCTCTAGAATGCACCTTATCTATTACAATGTTGAAATAAGAGCATGGACATATTTATCAAAGTAGTCTTTGTTGGTGTAGTTTCATGCATCTTCTGCTACTTGATATCTTTTTAAATAGTTTATTGTCAAAGCTCTTTCAGCTACAAAATGTCTTTTATTGTTTGTTGCATTTTGGGGTAGTCTAGTTTCTAAACAAAGCTTCATTAGCCACTTCACGAACCATCTGCGTTATCTGTAATCTTCTGAACACATTCTTGTCCTTGATTATTAATGGTGTATCATGTATGAATCTGAAAGTCTTTCTAGTAATCTGTGAGAATTCATTAAAGAATGAAAGTGAAAATGAAGCTCTGGTGAAATTAAATATAATCGCAGCAGGACAATAAATCATGAGGTTTTGGGCTGCAGAGAAAATCTTGACGCAACGAAATACTATCGGATCAATAGATCTTGACTCAAATAGCCTACTCATTGTTCATGACCAAGTGTAACTTACTGCCTATCTTTGATTCAATGCTAGGGAATTGTTTTCCTTGTTAGAATGATGGACTTGTTAATTTTAACTTACGTCCTATCTTCTACAAGATTACAAATAGCAAATATGGAAAAAGGCGAAGATTTCTGTTTATGGCCTTGGGAAGTATTACTATCATTAATTTTCTTTTGGGAAAAATCATGGCTAAGGTGAACCTTATATCATCTGCAGTCATGACTAATTATTTTGTGATGGCCAATAGGCATTGAAAAATTGCAAATAGTTATGATTGGGCATGTGGAGATTTTGATTTTAGAGCTTTGTAGTCAATGTGAGCCGACCACAACTAATTTTGGGATAGAGGCTATGTTGTCGTGAAATTTCAAAAAGTGTAACGAAGAGATAGGGCTTTCCATGACATTTTGTAAGTTTTATTTGCCAACTTCATTATTTGACATGTCATTCAATGGTATTACATTCTAGGGCTTTTGATGGTTGGTTGTTGTGGTGGATACCTCACTAGTACGATTTTTCTCTTTGTGACATGTTATGCTTTTTGGGGCTTATACTAAGTGCTCTTGGCAGCAACGATGTATTATTGTCAATGAGCATAGCATATCCTATCAATAATGTTGCATGATTTACATATAAAATTGGTGCAAGAGATCCCAAAGGATTGTCTGCATCGTTGTCATTTTTTAATATTTTGTAGGGTTCTTTGTCAGCACCTTCTTCAAAATTGAATTCTGCTAATTTCTAGATTTCCATGCAAAATAGTTGAACCATTAACCTGCAGTTATTTGGCATCTACTAATCCTCACGATATTCAAAGTTTGATTGGTACCTTTTCTCTTGTATTTTTTTGTATGTTTGGCATTATGAGGGATCTCTCAATCGTTTCATTAACTTTTGTGCTTTTTTTATATCAGGATGTTCCAGATGCCAGGGGAATTTCATCAAGGCAACAACAATATGGGCAGAAGCCTGCATTTGGGCTTACTGATTTTGAAGGTGATCATTTAGAAGTCGTTCCCCAAAAGGTTGGAAAGCGAAGACTAGGTTCACCAGGAATTTCTGCCCGTACATCTTTTTTAGGTGGAGCTGAAAGGGATCTTGCCTCTAAGTCCCAGTTGCTAAGATCCTCTTCTCCTTCAAGAGTCGGGCCTGGTGAGTCTTTACGATTTTTAGGTAGTGGCTTTCCCATGGATGGTTCTCCTGGAAGGGCTGTTGAAAGGGCTTCTCCTTCACATCGTGGGCTTGAGTTTGGACTCGGCAGGGCACACAGAAGGGAAGGTGAAAGCAATGATTGGTGGAAGAAGCATTTGCCAGATGATAATCATCAGCAAAGAGAATCTTCTAGTCCATACAATCGTAGGAATGGATATGATCAGCAAAGACCACGAGCTCTAATTGATGCCTATGGAAGTCATAAGGTGATTGATACTTATGATGAGAAGCCTTTAAAAATCGAACGTCTAGATCTGAAGAGCATAAACAGTGAGGCAACCATTAGAAGATGGCAGAATACTGAAGAAGAAGAGTATCGATGGGAAGATATGAGTCCAACATTATCTGATCGTAGTAGGAGCAATCTGCCTCTCAGAAACTCTAATGGAAGAATGGCTTTAGGAAGACCAAATGCTTCAGTTTTGGAACCAGATTATGGAAGGGTGAGTTTGCACAGGCAATCCTTATGGCTTAATTTTGATTACTTTCTTGTATGAATGCTGATGTGGACTTTTGATTACGCGTGTACGGTTCCTAGTATGGTTTTTTTCTACTTTGTTTTGATTTATCACCAGTAAATAAACGTTATTTATATTATCCATTATTCTCTTACTTTATTTAGTCATTGACTTTTTTATAATTGGAAGTCATTGTTCGATTGATCTTTCAAGCGTTGCTAAAGATACATGATCCTTTTACTGATTCTTGGGGTTCTGTTTGTTCCAGAGAGGGGTCTTTTTTCTTTCGCTAAAAAAAAAAAAAAAAAAACTATGCTTTAAATTGAGCTGAGTGGATGTGTTTGATCCATGTAGCTAGCCCCTATCAATTCGGAATTGGGGCTTCTTGGAAGATAGCATTTGTTTATCTTCTTTGTATATATAGGACTAGTTGAATTTTCTTTTTTTTTTTTATTAATCATGAAATTTTCATTTTGGAGTTAATAAGGCGAAATGTTTCTTGCTTCTTGCTACTTGCAGCCCAGCCACGGAACTATAAGCAGGAAATCTGTTGGCATTCTAGGCACTCCAAGTGAAGCAACTCAAATCCAAGGTTCTGACTATGCTCATGAACCTTGGAAAGTAAAGCTCCCTATGCCCAATCTTTACCACAACTTGATCAGAAGGCCATTGGGAAGGCTGCTCAAGCACCTTTCCTACCAGTTGGGACCGTGCCAATGAGTCAGAAAGTTCTTTCCATTGTTGATGCTGAAATTCCATCGACTATGGGAGCTGCTACTTCAATTGATACGTATTTTGGACAAGGACCTCGTTCTTCCTTGCCACCACTTGTGTGGCCTCCAATAAACTCTCATACATCTCATCCACCTGTTTCCCCATTTATTCCTCCACCACAAAAGCAGCAGATAAGAGGGCAGTTTGATTTGTTGGATACTAACAAGTTGCCAGTAAATCAGGGCGCCAGTCAGTCTCTAGCTTTGCCTCCGCAGCTGTTGGGCAATGTCGAAAGGAAACCAATTTTAAGTACAAGTAACTTGTTGCCGCCGCCTAATCAACTTGAGGGGTTGCCTTATAGTCAGGGCCATGGCCAAGTTTCCCTTTTACCTCCGCATTTGATTAGATCTCAAGAGGCTCAAGGAAGTTCTTTTCATTTGATGCAACGACAAGCTTCTTCTCATTTAGTGACAGAACCATCTATCAGTGGACGTTTTCTACCAGGGCAAAGCACTAGTACAGGTGCATTTCTATTAAATCAATTACCTGGATTACCTTCTTCTGTCGCGGCCCATGGTATGCCAATTACACCCTTCCAGTTACAGGGGAGTATGGTACCCCCTTTACCTCCAGGTCCGCCTCCTGTTTCTTCACAGATGAGGCCAACATCTCAGGTTATTGGTCCTGCTATGCCTCAACAACCAGTTGGCACTGCATTTTCAGGACTGATAAATTCTCTCGTGGCTCAAGGATTGATCTCTTTGAACCCTTCTGGGTCAGTCCAGGTACCGTGAACAAATCCTACTCTTTTTTGTTATCAAATCTGCTTGCCGTCTGCTTTACAGACAAAATTAAGGGCATTGAATGCAACGAATATATCATCTTGCAGGATTCTGTTGGAGTTGACTTCAATCCAGATCTCTTAAAGGTGCGTCACGAGTCAGCAATCACTGCCTTATTTGCTGATCTTCCTAGACAGTGTACAACATGTGGTCTTCGTTTCAAGTGTCAGGAGGCACATAGAAGTCATATGGATTGGCATGTAACTAAAAACCGGGTATCTAAAAACAGGAAGCAGAAACCCTCTCGCAAATGGTTTGTTAGCACCAGTGTTTGGCTTAGTGGTGCTGAAGCTGTTGGAGCTGAGGCTGCTCCAGGGTTTTTACCCGCTGAACCTGTTGTAGAAAAGAAGGATGATGAAGAATTAGCTGTTCCTGCTGATGAGAATCAAGATACATGTGCATTATGTGGGGAGCCTTTTGATGACTTTTACAGTGATGAGACGGAGGAATGGATGTACAAAGGGGCTGTTTATCAGAATGCTCCAAATGGATCAATTGCCGGCATGGATAGGTCTCAATTGGGTCCTATTGTGCATGCTAAGTGCAGATCTGAGTCTACAGTTGTTCCTTCTGAAGATTTTGTCCTTGATGAAGGGGTATGCTAACCATAACTTATCTTTATAAGCATCTTTCTATCATTTTGGCCAGTTATACGCGGAATGATTGTCTGTTCAGATTTTATTCCTGCTGGTGCCTTTTTGGTGATATAATGCAAACTGTTTAGTTTTTATTATTCTTGAATTGTGTCTCTATTATTCCGTACCAATAGCATGTTAGTTCATGGTGATTAATCTGTCAAAATGGCTACATACAGTATACCTCTTTTGCAATTTTTTTTTTTGGTTAATACGACGTGAGAGTCTGTTCTATGGTTGACTGGCTGAGAGAAACTTCTTCTGTTGTCTTTGATACGCAGGGAAAGACTGACGACGGTCACCAGAGAAAACGAATGCGAGTTTAAGTTATAGAACCAGGTTGTACCTGATCTGTACATTAGTTGAAGTTTCTTTGTCTCGAAATTTTTTCTCTGTTCGAGGAAGCATACCATGGCAATGCCCAAATCATGTATTTGTAAGATTAAACATATATCATCATGGCATTCCCTTGCGGCAAAAGCATGCCCAAATTTCTTCTCCCTTTTTCTCTTTACTTGCATTTCAAGTTGATCTGAGGGATCCCGAAACACTGTACTTAGTTGTTGACAGCTTCCTCATACTCGAGTTTCTGTCTTTCCATGTCTTAAGAAACATCAATGGGACTGGGGAGACACATGGCTTCTTTCCCTAATCTCCAAACATTTTTTTTTTCTTTTTGTTTCTTTTTTTATCTTTATTTTCTAAGCTTCTGCAGGGGTATTTTAACGCATCAAGATGGCGCTGATCGATGATAAAAGCAACTTTCAGTTGAGATATCATTCAGCGGCAGAGTGCAGTTTCTTTTTCTTTTTCTTGCCCCTGTTTCTATGTTGAACTTTTTAGTTTAAGCTGGTAAAACTTCACAGTTAGCTTCTGAATTGGGATTGCACAATGAAATGTTGTTTCTTTTAATAATAATTACTGACGTTTCCTTTTTTTACATTCATGGATGGTGCCATTAGAAAGTATGCTCTTCGCAGTTGCGGCATTTGCTTTTGTATTTGATAAAGAACTTCTATTTAGGACTATTTATTGTTTTGTTTTTGAGCCTTGACATTCATGACATCTGAGGAGTTTGGATAGATGTCTTGCCATGAAATGATTCATCCAATTGCAGGTTGGAAATGCTTTCATAAACTGAAGATGGAGGTTTCAGTTCATGGAAAAGTTTTCAGGTGGTCAACGATCAGATGCCCCGATCGACATGGGCTTGCAAGTCTGTAGTGCATGAGCTCCTCCAATGCAGTCTGCAGTGCGTGAGATTCGCTACTGCAGTCTGCGGCGTGGTTCGGTATCGCAGTGAATTGCAAGTCAGCAGTACATGAGCTTCTCTGATGCAGTCTGCAGTTCTCACTCTCCAGGCCCCTGGAACTGTAGGAGTTCCTTAGCTTGAAAACCCACTTCTCTATTTTCACAAAGACATTTATCAAGTCTTGGTAAACCTGGTTGTTTTGATTTGTGCGCATTATGTTATGTGAAAACTGTGATGCTTTGGAATCTTTTTTGTATTAGCATTCGTACCATACTGGTTTAGTTTGTGTGTCTCTTCTCAAAAAACATTGGCTTTATTTAACAAAAAAAAAAAGAACATTGGCGTAGCGATAATGGAAAATGCTAGAATGACATTCTTAAATGCACAACATAATGCATGGCTCCACATCCTTGTGCACTTTAAGACGTGTAGGGATATAAAATAATAAAACACGACAAGACATTTTTGGGAGCAAAAAAAGAAAATTCGATTGAATTAATCAAAATTTAGGTGAAGTTTATTGAGGTTGAAGGGATCGAAATGAGTTCACGTGTAGTTTAAAAACTACAAAACTTTGCTGAAGTTTATGTTAAAAAATGACAATTTTGATACAAATCAATATGGATTGCTAAAAGCAAGGAGAAATTGCAAACTTTTCTTTCAAAAACATTGAATAAATGTGTAGGAGATGGAAGGGTCGGTTGTAATTGATGGTGGCTTTTGGGGGTTATTGAGAATTTGAGAGTGACTTACTTTTGTAAACACATCTCTACACCGATCACGTGATTCCTTAATTTTGCATCAAGATTCAATTTATGCATTGAAATTCACCTTTCTACACACATCTCTACAATGCTTTGTAATTTTTTTTATTGATGTATAATGTCAAAAATGGTTATTTTTTTGCTTTAAATATTGAGTATGTTTCATACTTTTAATCTTACTAATGTGAATTTGCAATTTATAAAATGGTTAGAAAATCAAATTAAGAGTAATTATTATCACTAAAAAGTGATCTACCATACACAACATGCATGACTAGTGCTAATAAAATTGACTTAAAACCATTAAATTGTAAATTTTTTAAATATAAATGCATAAATGTGCTTGTTTTGACATCTCATAAAATGAGTTTATAGTTTATTGACATTTTAAATAAAAATTTCTTAAACTTTTCTAAGTTAGTGAATTTTTACTAAAATTCTCCACGTCAATTAAACTTCTCCAAATTAATTATGATTATCAAGATGGCGAATTATAAGGTGAAACCGAAGTTTCGATTCTTAGTTGAGAGTGGTTATTGTACAAATTGTACAATTCACTATCAAATGGAAACTTTTTCCATTTTTCGGATGATGCATTGATTCTTCAAAATCCTTATAAGTTGCTCTAAAAGGAATAATTGAGTTTAAATATAGAGTGGTTGAAAAAAATTAGAGTATCCAACTTGAGAAATGCTTTTGTAACTTATAAACTTAAACCTCCTCCATTTTGGTATGCATGCTTCCAAAAAACTCATAAACTTGACTCACCTCCATTTCAACTTGACTCACCTCCATTTCAACTTGTTTGCCTAAACTTTTATCAATTACAAAAGTATTTTTTTTTCTTATAAAAAATAAAAGGAAAATAATATTATTTGATCCCTGAACTTTCTCATTTTTATTGATTTGGTTCTCAAACTTTTATCAATCAACTTTTGGTCTATGAACTTTCATTTTTATTTACCTTTGATCATCTTGTTAAATTGTTAAGTAACAGTTTTTGAATTAAAAGTGGGTTCACAAACAATTCACGATCAATATTTTAGGTTGATGAATTGATTTGTGAATCGCTCGTGAATCACTCCGTCAACAATTGTTACTATTCAATCGAAAGTTGATAAGCAAAGGCAACATCGAGCGGAGGAAAGTCTATAAGGACTAAATCAACGCTTCCTAATCCGTCCGATGCCGCATCGAGATTTGTGTCGTCTCCTGGAAACAAAACGTTCCCGCTAACGCCAATTCATTCATTCGCTTCACCATCATCGATCGATGGATCGCGAGAGAGATTGGGAGTTCTACCTCCGATCCTTGTCGCTGAGCGCTCGCGAATCGTCTTCCTCCAACGATCCCACCGCGTCGGACCCCTCTCTCCTCCAATCAGTACGTACTATAGTCTATATATCTCTATTTCCTTCAATTTCTGTCGCCAATGCTCGCTCGATCGATTGAAACCCTAAGCCCTAAACCCTAAATCACGACTGATGTAGGTTAGGAAGCTCTGCGATATATGTAAGAATGAGAAGTCGGAGGATTTGGTGGCTAGGGTTTATCCGCAGATGAACAAGCTGTTTCAGAGGACTCTTGCGTCGCAGTCGCCGTCGCACAATTCGAGTCTTCTCTTGCTGGTGAGGGCTCTGTTTTTTTTTTTTAATTGAGTTTGAGTAGTTGGTGCTGATTGAGTTCCAAATTGGTTGGTTAGTTCAGAAAAAGAAAAAGAAAAAAAAGGATGCTTGATGAGCGAATGAGAGAAATGGTGTATTCGTTGAGGAAATTAGGTCATACACAATCATCTTTTTGAAACTAAGATCAATTGGAATGTTGTAGTCTTTCAACAACAACAACAATAGAAGCCTTCATCTCAAATTAGTTGGGGTCGGATATATGGATCAAATTCTTCCGCTCTGCTTGATTTGATGCCCTTGATAGCGTGCGTTCAAATCGTTTGAATCCTTTGTTAGGCAATGCATCCCAAGTTATTTTAGGTATGCTCCCATACGGTCGAATTTTTTCAATTTCTATTGTGTCAAGTTTTGTAACTGGGTCATTTGCATGTCGTCTTTGGATGTGTACAAATTTTGTAATCTTCCATTTTCTAAAAATGCCTTCGTTTGTATCACTTATGGTTATTAGGTTTATTGGTTATCTAGCTTTTATGATATATTATGGAAAACTTGTTAGCTAGGTTAAATGATCATTATTCATGCTAGGAAGTCCTAACTAATAATTATATATTTCTTTATAGTAATAAGTAGGTAAGATTATTCCTAGAATGTTTGTTTGAATGCGTCGTTTTCAAATTTGAATTTTGTCATATCATATTTGGGGTATTGATTTAACCTAAAAATTTTATTAGGCGATTCTTCAATTTTTCCTTGATTTTGGAGAGGTCGTTCTACATGATGCCGATCCTAGTTTGAGGACTTACTTTCGCTCATGCTTAAGCCGGTAATCTTTTATTTTTTTTCCTCATCATGTGAGAATTTTAAACTATTTTTTGCTAATCAATTAGAAGTGGCATGTCAAAGGATACTTCTCATGGGATTTGGACAATTGCTTGTTAAAGATGACCACTCCAATTTAGGTGATTTACATGGAAATTTGCTAAAAATGAAGCTTATTGCTAAGATCGTATACCAATCTATGTAAATAAGAAGTACCTTTTTAATGTAATCATGAATTTCTTTTGAGTTTCTACTCATAAATCATCATCAACAACAACAACAACAACATAGCCTCAGTCCCAAATTAACTGGGGTCGGCTACATGGGTCAAACTTTTCCATTGTGCTCGATTAAGTGCAATTGATGGTGAGCTTTTCAAACTATTCAAATCCCTCATAATTAATGCATCCCATGTTAACTTTGGTCTGCCCCTACCTCGTCGAGTTTCTACAATTTCTATTGAGTCAAGTTTTCTAGTTGGGGCATTTGTATTTGCAGGTGACCAAACCACCGCAACCGCCCTTCCCCAATCTTTGTATCAATTGGTGTTACTCCTACTTGTCTTTGAATTTTTATATTTCTTATTCTATCTTTACGAGTTTTACCACACATCCACCTAAACATCCTCATTTCTGCTATGTTCATTTTATGTGATTGTTGTTGCTTTACCGCCCAACATTCACTTCCATAGAGCATAGCTGACCTAATTGTGGTCTTATAAAATTTTCCTTTTAACTTAGTAGGAACATTTCGATCACAAATCACCACTGTTGCACTTCGCCATTTCTTCCATCCATCTTGAATTCTATGTGTGACATCATTCTCAATGTTACCATCATTTTGTATGATTGATCCTAAGTATCTAAAGTGGTTTACCTTAGGAACTTCTACTTCCCCTAATTTTAATACTTCGTCATCTCGATGTCTAGTGTTTCTAAACTCACAGTGCATGTATTCGGTTTTCGTCTTACTCAACTTAAAGCCTTTAGATTCTAATATATTCCTCTAGAGTTCTAATTTTATATTCACTCCATCTTTTGTTTCATCCACTATGACAATATTATCTGCAAATAACATACATCATGGTATATCCTCTTGAATATGTCTAGTTAGTTCATCCATAACTAAAGTAAATAGATCGAGCTTAAAGCCGATCCTAGATGTAGTCCTATCGTAATGAGAAATTTTTTGTAGCTCATCCAAATGTTTTTATACTCGTTTCTACTCATAAATCACCAATCATGATAATTCATTTGATCCTAGGCTCCTAGCTTCATTTCATTGGCTAAGACGTAACTTGCTATTAATTGATTTAGACAAGGGTATTAGGAAGATAGCTCTCGCTCAAATCTTCAAGTGTTAATTCCTCAAATACCCAACTGGAAGATAGATAGGTGTATCGAGCGCTTGTTGATTCCCACAAAAACCAAGTAAATGAGAAAAAAAAAGATTTCTAAAAAAAAAACTCTTTAAATACTATTAATAATTTAATCAAACAAAAACCAACCTTGGACAATGATTCTAATGCTTTTTCATAAACTATATTGAAAATTTGAAACCCCTAACTAAACTAAAGGAACATTTGGTACTCCTGAGTTGGTCTCTAATTAAGCAATCTAAATTATTGAGTCATTGTGGAAATTCGAGGGGAAAAAAACTCACCCAAGTGAAGATGTTAACGCTAGTGCAATCTTATAAGTGGTTGTGCTGCAATGCTGCTTTGACTGGGTCCTCCTCTCTTATGCGTCCCAATGCTTCCAACATCTCCATCTTGCCCTCCCGATTTGGAGAAATTCATCCTTGCATTTACCGCCTCATCCACATTAGAATGATGCATGAATGGGATAAGGTGACGAAGAAACATAAGTGTGCATATGACTTGGCAACTTCAATCTTTAGGCACTGAGATTGTGATGGAAAACTGATTACAATCAATTGATTTGAGAAGAACAAGGAATACAAGAAGTAAAGACACTAGAAAACCTAGAGAAAAGTCACCTAACTCTCTCAGCCCAAACTAATAAGAGTTCCCCAAATTACAATCAAGAAAACAAGGTGCCTGATGCGCGTCGAACGCGTCAATAAAATTAAAATACCTAAACCAACTATTTTTGTAGAATAGTGGCAAAGGGTCGATCCCACATGGATTGATATTCTTTCTAAGGTTTAAAAAGAACAAAAAGGGAAATCGGGGATTTTAGAGAATGAATAAAAAGCTAATCTAAATATCAACAAAATAAATAAAACAATGGAAATAAATTTGAAAACAATTAATAAAAACACCTAGGTCAAAACATACAAGTTCAGTTCGAGAAAAGATTGGATTTGGTCGTCGATTTATGTAAAATATGCAAATCAAAATATCTTAGTGTAGCTATAGACCCGGTAACGTACGCGGTTCCTCGCACTTCCTAATCTCGATAGCCAAGGTACGACAATGACCACTTCCCTATCAAACACATAACCACAATTCAAGTGAATTAGGTTTAATGTGTTGATCGCAATGGGCTTTGTGAAGGCACTACACCTAGACAACCGGATCACTCGTGTGTCCGATTTAGCCTCGATTTCTAAGGTATTTAACCAGTCCCAAAAGAGACTAATCAATTGGTAGGGTCAATTGCCACTAGTGTGGTCTTATTGCACAAGTACGGATGCTTACGACACACTGGCGAGTAAATCAAGATTTAAACATGAATTTAACCTTGATTATTGAAACAATACCAAAGAAAATAAAATATTAATGAAAAGCTTGAAATTAAAATATATAAATCTCACAAATCCATTGATACGCGCAGTCGAACATCCCTCGCAATCTTGCCTAGGCTAGAGGTTTTAGCCTCGCATAGTTCAAGAACACAAAAGAAAAGAAAAAAATAAAGAATGGGGGAGAAGGAGTTCGGCCAGAAGCCGAGAAGAATAGCCGTCTATTCCGTTTCACTTTTTTTCTATCTTTTTTTTTCTCTCTTTTTCTATTTTTGTAACTATCAAATCTTTTATATCTATCTATATAATATCTATTCTATATATATATATATATATATATATTCCTATATATTATAAACGAAAACATAATGTTGCATTAATGCATCAACGCCATCAATTCATTCTCTACTTGATCTTTATCAATCACCATGACACGTGTGGGCCCACCAAATTCGCCTCGAGATACGTGCTAGCGTGACTTTCGATGTAAAATATATCCAGACATATGAATACTCGATTTTGCGTAGTTTTTCGCCCCGGATTTAATCGCGCACTCCAATAACCCTGAAAATAATAAATAAACGCAATTAAGCTAGTATTTTGGAGACTTGACACTAAAAATATATAAATAACCTATATATAATATTACATAATTAACGACTCAACAATGCCTCTCACTACCTCACAACATCTATTTATTCTATCAATCCAAAATGACTCACTAAATTTCCCTTGTATGTTGTAACCAACTCGCACTCACACCCACATCGTTGTTGTGGTCCCCCTAACTCCGTATTGATGGTTCTTATCAGATTGATATTCTCAATGATATCAAAGTACCTGCTTAGCGCGTTTACAATCAGCATGACAAGTTGACAACAATTTGGTTATGATAACCTATACACTCCCAACCTTTAATTCAGTGTGACAATGCTTATGACATCCTGTTTATACTAATGTGTAAAGGATGCCTGCTATTCATGCGTGGCTTCGTAAATCTGTTGGAGCTGATAAAAAAAAGTTGTCAGCTTTAGCATGAACACAGATCAAGCTGGGAAAAGGTGTGAGATCTTGAGGACGGTCTGTTGTCTCATTCCTTGCTGTCCTATGGAGATGTGGAGGCTATGGTTGCGAAGTTTGAAATAGGCTTCTCTTGCAGTGGTGGAGCTTCATATTGCTTCTTTTCATACTGTGATTCCTCCTAAAAACAAATCTTTGTTGATGTCACTATAAGTTCTTGAATAAGTGAGTATCAAAGACGTGAGCTAGTGTTTGGATTTGTATTTTGAATGTCTAGTTGTTAATTTATGAAGCTCCTTTTGAAACTCTATTTGATAAAATCTTTATTTGAAGTGGAGAATGCCTTGCACATTTTCGATTGATTTATATATATATATATATATATTTTATCATTTTCATGTTTTTTATTTGATTTCTTAAATAAATTCTTTCATGGATAAGCTGATCCAAAAGGTATAAAGATTTATTACATTTTTTTGCAGAGAATTTGCAGATCCTGTTGTTGCTGCTGCTACCCTTGATTTTCTCAATGCAAACAAAATAAAAATTATTAGTTCGTTTCCAACATTACTTCCAGAGGTATGATTTATGTTATGTTCATTTTTTTGTGTTGTTCATGAATGCCATCATTTTCTTTATAGATACAATTTTACTTATTATCTGTGGTTTCAAGGGAAATTTTAAGTTGCTAGACTATATATGCAGACAAGAAAGTTCAACTGATAATGATGCATGAAAATTTTTGGAAACATCTTGTTTTTTAGGAAGATTTTCTACTTTATATTTACTAGCAAAATGATGCTGTTCTATATAATGTCAAAATTCTATGCTACATTGTAACTATGATGATTGACTTTACAAATGACAGATTTTGTTCCCAAATGCATTTTAAGACATTTATTTATTTATTTATTTTTGGTAACTTAGGGACTTTAGTTATTGTAGGGTTGTACAGTTTCCACTATTTTCATAAGTCTTTGTTTCTTTGTTCGTGCTGTCTAACTTGTGCATTTATTTAAAAAGAAGGCTTCATCATTTACACATATTTCCATTTTTGAATTGTTAGTTTTCTTGGTGTGAAACTGATACGCTTCAACGAAAGAGGAAAGAAAGAAAGGGTCGCCTCCGCAAATCTTATTGATAATGGAAGAAATTGAATGACTACAACGATAGAGAGCAAAATACTATCCAAAGTTTGAGAGACTCTCTCAACTCACCAAGACCAAATGGTCACTCAGAAAACCCAAAATACAAGTCCCCTCACAAGATGAACAAACTCATCTTATATACTCTCCTCAGCCCTTCCTACTGCTCTCATTCGCATGACCCAATATGCACACCTTCACACACCACGCACACCCTGACAACTCTTGACTCTTCTGTGGGCCCCACCAACTTATTCTGACCCGCTTGCATCTGACGTGCTCCCTTACTCCTCTTGTGTTGCCTACGATACACCTTGAGGGTTTGCTTTGGTGTTCCTTGAGCCCCTTTTGTACTTGACCACGGGTTGCTATCAGAAACCTATGTCTTGATCCGAGCATTGATAGCATTTGCTGCTTGCATCTTTTCATCTTCACATTGGTTCAACCATGCGATATTTCTTTTCTTAAGTCTTTATCATGTATTTGCAGTTTTTTCCATTGCTGTTGAAGCTGATTGCATGGAATGGAGAGAAGTAAGTTCAATTGAAATACTCATTGACACTATTATTCCTTGAATACTGCCTTATTTATTGTTCATTCTTGAACTGTTTTCAAGGGAAGACATTTAATAGCATATTTTAACTGTATTTCTGTCATTTTCATTCCTCGTGCTTGTTGAGATTTTGCTTCATACATTTTCCTAAGCTATCATGTAGAAACGTGCCCATTTCTCATTTCAAATTGCTGTTAGCAAATGTTTATATATATATTTTTTTGTTTTTTCCTCTCATTTCTTTTTAATTTCATATGAGAGTAAGGTTTAGTGAGACGGTTGGAATACAAATCTAACAAGCATTAGAAAGCTTATAAGGTGTACTTTATTATCGATTTATTTCTGTTTACGCCCCATTATTGAGTGGAGACTAGTGATTCTCCTTTGTCATCGGACATTTATGGATAGTTTTCTATTTCTAGGCTTGTGCAATCTCATGCTTGAGTCATGTAGCAAAGTCCATCGAACAGAGCTACTATAAATCATAATGAAATCAATCGTATTAAGTTTTACATGAAGTCTATTTCCTCTAAGTGGCAGAGATTTTTGACTTACCGAAACAACTTTTGGTTGGAACCCGGATGGGTTGCCACGAGGGTAAGGGTGAAAGCAGGGTTGTGTGAGTTAAGTGCACGACCTCGATTTTGATTCTCTAGTGCGGTAAGATCGTCTGGTCCACTGGGTCTCACTCCCGGTCGATAGAGCTAGGGCCTTGTGCGGATTAGACACCACTCAATTATCAAAAAAAAAAAAAACTTTTGGTTAGTGTATGCTTGCGTTTTCTGGTTGACCCGTTTTATAACTCCACTCATTTTGATTGGTTTACTATAGTTTTCAAATCGGAATCTAATCATTAAATCCGTAAGGGTGAGTTTCAAATCGAATCGCAAGTCGTAAGATTTTTTTCGATTTAATAAAAATACTTCTAGATACTTTTAAATATATGTATAAATAAATTTATAATATGTATTTGATAAGTAAAAAGGAGTAATATGCATTACAAATTCTATTCTTTTGGGTTGTAGCATGCATTTATTATTATTTTTTGGAGTTACCATGTATTTGTGTGTGTGGGGGTGTTCTATGAGTGTATATGTGTGTAGCTGTAGAGTTGTTTGTAGCATGCTTCATGCGTAAAAAAATGTTTAAGGGCCATCTGGTCTAAGTTGACAACAAGTGGTGTGAGGTGTAGGCCCAAGTGGAGATAAAGTGAAGAGGATGGACGAAGATCGACCTAGATGATCATGTTCTTCTCTCTCTCGTTTCCTTGCAAGGTTGCAACTCGTCTCGCTGGACATTCTCTCTCTCTCTGTGGACATGTTCAGGGACTCTTTTCGGATCATGTGATTCTTTATTGGGACCGAGTTGAGGTCACTCTCAACTCGGCCCCAGCAAAACTCGTAACTCGTAACTCGTAAAAGTTTGACAATACCGTTACAGGTTGTTCATAATATATATTGGAAGGTTTGCAATGGCTAACGGAATTATAATTTTTTTTTAATGTAGATACTTAGTATTTTTGAGGCATCATGATGTTAAGCCTAGGCAAATCAACTTCATCTTAGTGAGAATGAGAGTAGGGGCTACCTTTTCGCTTAAAAAACTCTCCTTGTGTAACGAATTGAATAATTTTTCCCAAGAAATGCAATTATGTTGTAAATTGAATTGGAACTTGCTAAGAACTAGAGAAGGAAATAGAAGGCTAAGAACTTCTACTACTACAAACTACTACTACAAAGGAGAAGAGAAGAAATGAGATAGTTGGAATGAGAAGTTTTCATTCAACTTGGTGTGTTTTTACATTGAGGTTGGCACCCTTTATATAGGCCATTTGGTGATGATGATAAATGTACTTCATACAATGTGTACAAGCAATACATACACCCCATGTCATACAACACATCACAAGCAACATAGACAATACATGGAAGAGTTGGTGTACATTGGAGAGGATTACAAGTTACATGACAATACATAGAAGAGTTGGTGTACATTGGAGAGGATTACAAGTTACATGCCAACACAATATGTTGGTGTACATGCATGGTCATCCATACTTCACAACACTCCCCCTTGGATGACACTTGCTTAGAGATTGTGCCTCGTTAAAACTTTTACTAAGAAAAACCCTGTGGGAAAAAATATAGTAAAAGAAAAAGAGTACACTATTCTCATAAATATTAAGACGGGTATAATATTGTTAAGATTGCCTCATTAAAAACCTTGCTAGGAAAACCCAATGGGATAAAACCATAGCTAAAGGAAAAAGAGTGCAATACATTAATCAATAACTCCCCCTCATGTGAACATGGGTGAAACTTGTTCAGTTTCTTTACTTGCAATATCTTTAAGTTTACGCAAGCCAATACCATATGAAAGCCTTTTAAATGTCGTGGTTGGTAAGGCTTTTGTGAATAGATCAGCAAGATTATCACTCGATCGGATTTGCTTGACATCAATTTCACCATTCTTCTAAAGCTCATGCGGATAAAAGAATTTTGGTGAAATATGTTTTGTTCTGTCCCCTTTTATGAATCCTTCACTTAATTGTGCAATACATGCTGCGTTATCTTCATATAATATGGTTGGAGAATCTTTTATTGAAGGCAATCCACATGATTCTTGAATATGTTCAATCATATTTCTCAACCATACACATTCACGACTTGCTTCATAAATTGCAAGTACTTCAGAATGGTTGGAAGAAGTAGCAACCATAGTTTGCTTTACTGACTTCCATGATACAGCAGTATTGCCACATGTGAGCACATATCCCGTTTGAGAACGGGCCTTGTGGGGATCAGATAAAAATTCAGCATCAGCATAACTTTGGAGATTCAATTTTACCCCTCTCGAGTAGAATAAACCCATGTCACTTGTTCCTCGAAGATATCGGAAAATATGTTTAACACCATTCCAATGTCTTCGAGCTGTATCTTGCAAGTAGGTTGACAACAAAAGCAATGTCAGGTCTTGTACAATTTGCAAGATACATAAGTGCACCAATTGCACTTAAATATGGTACCTCTGGACCAAGTAGCTCTTCATCACTTTCATGAGGTCGAAATGGATCCTTATCCACTTCAAGTGATCTGACAACCATTGGAGAGCTCAATGGATGCGCCTTGTCCATATAAAATCTTTTTAATAATTTTTCAATATAATTTGATTGATGGACAAATACTCCACTTGAAAAATGTTCAATTTGCAAACCAAGACAAAGTCTTGTTTTTCAAGTTCTTTCATCTCGAATTCCTTTTTCAAGTATTCGGATGTTCTAACGATGTCGTCGTGGTTTCCCACTATATTTAAATCATCAACATATACAACAATAATCACAAATCCTGTTGATGATCTTTTAATAGACACATGGGCAAAGCGGATTATTTACATATCCTTCTTTCAGTAAATAATCACTGAGGCGCTTGTACCACATTCGTCCGGATTGTTTCAATCCGTACAAAGACCTTTGTAATTTTATAGAATGCATGTTATGAGGTTTTGATTTTATTTCATCGGATGTTACAAATCCATCAGAGATTTTCATATATATCTCACTGTCTAGGGATCCGTACAGATATGCTGTAACGACATCCATTAAATGCGTATCAAGCCCTTCAGAGACTGCAAGGCTTATCAAGAACCGAAATGTGATTGCATCTATAACAGGAGAATATGTTTCCTCATAATCTATGTCAGGTCTTTGGGAGAAACCTTGAGCTACAAGTCTTGCGTTGTACCTTGTAACTTTATTTTTTTCGTTTCTCTTTCGTACAAATACCCATTTATATCCAACAGGTTTTACGCCATCTGGCGTTTGGACAATTGATCCAAAAACCTCTCGTTTCTTTAACGAGTTTAGCTCTGCTTGGATAGCCTCTTGCCATTTTTGCCAATCAGGTCTTTTTCGACATTCGTCCACTGATCGTGGTTCGGATCATCATCATTTTCACATATTTCAAAGGACACATTGAAAGCAAATATATCATCAGGAACAATTTCATTTCGATCCCAAATCTTACCAGAGTTTAAATAATTTATTGAGATCTCATTATTTTCATCTTTTTCCTCTTTTTCTAGAGGAAGTTGTTCCTCATCAAGAATCAACTTGTTCTGACAAATCCTTATCAAATGATTCTTGTGCTTTCTCAGGAGTATTTTGATTTGTATTTATTTTTACTCCGTTTTCCTCTTTCGAGGAATTGTATCATTTGAACCAATTGGTCTTCCACGCTTTAAGCGTTTCGTTGGTTCTTGTGCATTTTGTTGCACGAGACATCAATTCTTGCGGGAGCATTTACTGAAATTTGGAATGTGTGATTTTGTCACTTGTTTTGCATCATTAAATGCATCAGGTAATTGATTTGCAATTTGTTGCAAATGAATGATCTTTTGAACTTCAAGTTCACATTGATTTATGCGTGGATCATAATGTGATAAAGTTGATGCATTCCAAGCAATTTCGCGCCATTCCTTTTGAATTGACTTCTTATCTCCTTCTAATGGTGGGAAAATTGCTTTATCAAATTGACAATCAGCAAAACGTGCAGTAAATAAATCCCCTGTTAAGGGCTCAAGATATCTTATAATGGACGATGAGTTAAATCCAACATAAATCCCAAGTTTTCGTTGTGGACCCATCTTAGTTTTATTGGGAGGTGGTATAGGAACATACACTGCACAACCAAAAATTATCAAGTGTGAAATATTTGGTTGTTGACCTAAAATGAGTTGCATGGGGGAATGTTCATGGTATGCAGTAGGCTTATAACGAATGATAGATGCTGCATGAAGGACTGCATGTCCCCAAACTGAAGTCGACAACTTAGTTCTCATGATTAAAGGTCGACAATTAATTGAATGCGTTTGATAAGAGATTCGCCAAACCATTCAGGTATGCACATGTGGAACATAATGTTCAATGGTAATTCCTATAGACATGCAATAATTTCTAAATGCTTGAGATTGAAATTCCCGGCATTATCAAGACGGATGGTCTTGATTGGGTTGTCAGGAAATTGTGCTCTTAACTTAATGATTTGTGCTAAAAGTCTAGCAAATGCAACATTGCGGGTTGAAAGCAAACAAACATGTGACCACCTAGTTGATGCATCTATCAAAACCATGAAATATCTGAATGGTCCACAGTGAGGATGAATAGGACCGCATATGTCTCCCTGAATGCGTTCTAAGAAAACTGGGGATTCCACAACGATTTTACTTGGTGATGGTTTAACTATCAATTTACCTTGAGAACAACTAGCACAATTATAATCACCAGCTGAAAATATTTTGTGACTCCTTAAAGGATGTCCATGCGAATTATTAATTATTCTTCGCATCATTGATGATCCTGGATGACCAAGCGGTCATGCCATAAAATGAATGTCTTTGGATCATTAATTTTCTTATTCAAGACGACATTCGTTTCGACATGCCTTATATGAGTAAAATATAATCCAGATGATAAAGCTGAGAATTTTTCTAACACTTCTTTTTTCCCATTTGAAACCAATGTGACATAGAGAAATTCTCTATTATTTTCATTCACGGTTTCAATGTGATATCCATTTTGTCGAATATCTTTAAAGCTCAGTAAATTTCTTCTGGATTTTTCTGAGTATAAGGCATCGTCAACATGAATTGTTGTTCCTCCAGGCAACATAATATTTGCTCTTTCAGAGCCATTAATCAAATTGGAGGTGCCAGATATTGTTTGAACATTAGCCTCAGCTAAATTCAAATTGGAGAAATATTCTCTGTTTTTAAGGATTGTATGCGTTGTAGCACAATCAGCAAGGCATATATCGCTCTTATTTGATTTATGACTTGAACACATGATTTGTTGATCCATCTGGACAAATAATGTTTGACAAATCAGAAAAAGAGTCATATTTCAATGATAAAATTCATAATATTTTGCCTTTGATTTTGAAGGCATGGTAAAGGTTACAAAAATATTCGGGCATATATATGACAATATTTAGGCAAAATAGCCTTTCGTATATGACTAAAAAAATGTCACAATTATGAGCGCTCATTGTCAATAATTATTTGCCCTTTGTAGTGGTGCACCACTTTTATTCCAATTTTTGGTGGAATTGTCAATACGACCTTTACCTGATATTTTCACCTTTTCCACGTCCATAAATTTATTATTGCGATCATGATCATTATATGCAACATATGCTTCTTAATTTGAAGCTGAACTAATTGGACGGGAGCGATATTATATTTATAATATCTCATTATTTTACTCAGCTACCATGAGACAAGAAATCAATCCTTAATATTTATTGGATTGACGTGAGCACTCGATATTTGTTGCAATAATTAATCGAGGCGGGCCACGTGACCTCTTTATTGTCTCATCAGTTATATTTCCACATAGCCTCAACATAGAGGTAATTAAAATTGTGGAATTATAATTAATATTTGACTGATTAAATTTTGTAGCATGAGACCCAGCCGCTCATTTTGAGCTTTTTGGAGCATTACCCTTTTGGTATGTATATATATAACTCCATAAGGTGAAAATATATATAAAGTGAAATATTAACTTTTCAAATCTCTCAAGAGAAATTGGTGAATGATTGTGTACAACATACAACCTTGCATGGATACAAGCTTTATTCATAATTTGTAATATCTAATTATCATGACAAGAATTATAATAAGATAACAAATTCAACTATGGTTGATTAATATTTTGAAAGTAAATATAATATAAAATAATTCTCTTTTATTTTTATGTAAATAAAAAAAACATAACATATGATTAAGTATATGTTTACAACTTGATTTATTAATAATCAAATGTACTATTCGTATGAGTTGGTGGGACAACCTCCAGGTTGGGTGGCGAGACAAAGTCTGGTTAATGCCATGCCTCCTCGAACGGGATAACCCGTCTCCCTTTCAATGTTTAGCTTTTCTAGGGGACAAGGCTTACCCACTATCAACTCAAACTTATAGCATGATTTGTATTATAAAATCAAGAATAGAACAATAACTAATCGTTTGTAATTTTAAGAGAAAACTAGTTATGTCACATATTGACTTTTGATTTCTGATGTAGAAGATCGTACAAGACGCAACTACAGAGCATACTTTCGCAATCGGTGACGCTATAATGCATAATATATGAATAAAGTATGCATAGATAAAAGGAAGCAACCATGATAATATAGAAGTAAATTGAACTTATTTAAATAACAAAAGTTATACCTTCCTAGCTTTCTCTCCTTAACAAGCCTTCTTGAACTTCAAGATCTCCTTAATGCTAGAGCAAGCTCGTGCTGATAACGTGTTGTAAATTGAATTGGAACTTGCTAAGAACTAGAGAAGGAAATAGAAGGCTAAGAACTTCTACTACTACTACAAAGGAGAAGAGAAGAAATGAGATAGTTGGAATGAGAAGTTTTCATTCAACTTGGTGTGTTTTTACATTGAGGTTGGCACCCTTTATATAGGCCATTTGGTGATGATGATAAATCTACTTCATACAATGTGTACAAGCAATACATACACCCCATGTCATACAACACATCACAAGCAACATAGACAATACATGGAAGAGTTGGTGTACATTGGAGAGGATTACAAGTTACATGACAATACATAGAAGAGTTGGTGTACATTGGAGAGGATTACAAGTTACATGCCAACACAATATGTTGGTGTACATGCATGGTCATCCATACTTCACAACAAATTATACAATTATTGAATTATATATATGCTCTATAATATATTTAGAATAAGAAACTTGGTTCTCCACCCTAACCAATGTGAATGCGAAACCACAATAGGAATAAAACAAATTATTTATTGCGCTCGATTTAGCGTAATTGATGGTGTTCCAAATCATTTAAATCTCTCCTAATCAATGTGTCCCAAGTTAGCTTCAGTCTACTCCTACCTCGTCAAATTTCTTCGATTTCTATTGAGTCGAGTTTTCTAGTTGGGGCATTTGTAGGCCGCCTTTTGAGGTGTCCAAACCACCGAAACCACCCTTCCTTAATTTTTGTGTCAATTAATGCTATTCCTACTCTTCTTTGAATTTTTGTATTTCTTATTCTATATTTACAAATTTTACCACACATTCACCTAAGCATCATCATTTCTACTATGTTCATTTTATGTACTTGTTGTTTCTTTACCACCTAATATTCACGTTCATAAAGCATAAACCTAATTGCGGTTCTATAAAATTCTCTTTTAACTTGGTAGGAATATTTCGATCACAGATCATCATGTTGCATTCCTCCATTTCTTCCATCCAGCTTAAATTCTATGTAACATCATTGTCAATATCACCATCATTTTGTATGATTGATCTTTGATATCTAAAGTGATTCACCTTAGGAACTTTTATGTCCCCTAATTTTACCACTCCATTCTATTGATGTCTTGTATTCTAAACTCACAATGCATGTATTTGGTCTAGTACGTCTAGTATTTTTAAACAAAAGGAATAAAACAAGTTTTAGTAATTTTGGCAAAGAATCTTACAACTCGTATATGTAAAAAGACTCCCATATTTAAGAAAATCAGACAACAACAAACAACAACAACAATAAACATAAACATAAATTATTACCCAAAAAAAAAAAACAACATAAATAACATAGCCTCAATCCAAATTAGTTGGGGTTTAAGAAAGTCAGAGAATATACTTAATTTAAGCTGGCATGCTTGATCTTTTAAAATTCTCCAAATCTCCCATTGTCTGACAAAAGCACTGCATGTGCAAATTCAGTTACAAATGACCTAAGCTATTAGCTATGAACTTGGTTAGGTGTGGCTTTGATGAATATGAGACGATCAATCTTCATTCATGTATTCTCGATTTCCTGCAAGTACATGGAGCTTGGTGGAAGATCTAATTTTTGCTTGGTTTTGAATGTCTCCAAAATAGTTTATCTCTTGGCACTTATGTTTCATGTTCAATACCTTATGGGCAAAGATTATCCCATTTTCTTCATGATTCATATTTCTTACCATATGGAGTCAAGTGCACGAGGAGAGGCTGATGCCTGCCCTATCCAGCTGCAAGGAGAGGCTTTCTCTGGATTCTGAATACTGACCTCATGTAATTGTGGAGTAGCTTTGGTTGTCATGCAATGTCCATCCTTTATTTGTTATTTTTTACTGTTAGAATATCAATGTGTATCCTATATTGAACTTTTCTTTCTTATCAATTTTGACATGGTAAACTGTCTTAAGAGTGGGAGTCTGGTTGATATTGCTACACAGGCTGGAGAGACCAGTTCTAAAGATATTCCCGGGATTGGTGTCTACTGGATCATTCCTACCCATGTTCCCTTCCCTTGTGGACTTGCCGAGTGAGTTTGTGATGGAAGATTGATATTTTATGCTCAATTGTTTAATTTTGTGAAACATAAGTAGGAAAAAAACTGCCATCTGTTGCTTCAACCACCATTTGAGGCTTTTTGTGAGTGGTCTTTTCATATTCTATCAACTGGTGCATCTCTTTTCTAATACTCACCATGTTTTGATAACTTTTGAAGGTGTTTGCCCGTTTTACACTTATTGCAGTTATTCAACATTTTCACATTTATAAAAAAATTATTTTTTGTATAAATGACCTAAAGATGGTTTACAAATGCCTCAATTACAAAACTCGACAAAATAAGAATTGAAGGAATTCGATTGTGTCGCAGTTGGGATGCATTAATTATGAAGGACATTATGAAAGCACAACATTAATTGCATTAAATTGAGAAGAATGGAAGCATTTGACCGATGCAGCCGACTCAGAAGTTGTTTTTGTTTTGTATAAAGAAGAAATAGCTACGAATCAATCATTCAATGGCTATTTGGTTAGAAAGTCATTATTTTCTCAAATCGATGGAGAACTTTTTAAGTACATCGGTACAATTCCTTCATTTGGTTCTATGAAGACTGTATCTTTAGACAAGTTTCAAGAGTCGATGTCTTTTTGAATATTACCTGTACTGGTTTTTTACTTTCTCGTCTATTTTTTTATCATTAATGGTTAATGAGGAACTATTACTGAATGGTACATCTAATGATTTTCATTGTATGTTGTGACTTGCCTGGGCATATTCCTCTCATTTTGTCATCCACTGGAGATAACTGTCTCAAGAGTCATGATTGTATTCACTTTTTTCATATATTACTTCAAGTTTTATCGTCACACACTCATTTTTATACTCACATATCAATACACAACATTGTAATATATTTTTTCTTTGTTTTTCCAGTGTCGTTTCATATAGGATATAGCGCGTTGCTTTACTATTTTTTTTTTTTGTTCTTCTTTTCAGTTTTGGAATTCTAGTTGTGTTGTAAAGAATTCCTTTTGAGCTTCAGTGAGATATGTTTGCTGTTTCGTATTGAGAAGATATTTTTCCTTTTAAATATTTCTGCTTTAGTTTCTTAGAATTTTAACTCCTTTGTACTATCTCCTCTTTCTTCTTCCAGACGAGTAATTATGCTCTCTTCATATTCAGTTCTTTTGTCCTTGCATATCTCATTTTCATTTACTGAAAATATGTTGATGCAGTTCGTGAATACATTTTTTTTTTCCTACTAAAGTTTTAATTTCATGAAGACTTTAGTAGGAAAGTTTTCACATCCTTAAGTTTCTCCTCCAGTTCTTAATACAATATTGCCCAGTTTAGGTTTTAATATAGTAATCACCAAGAACATATTCTAAGATCACCATCTTGAATGTGCTAAGATGGGTGGTTGAGGTCTTGCTTCAATGGTTTGGCATCTGATAAAGAATCTTGAGGTCACGAGTTCACTCCACCATTCAGAAAAAAAAATATGATAAGATGGGAGCAGGCCATCTTTTTTTTTTTTTTTTTTTTTTTTTTTTAAACTGTGTTATATGTGTTTTGATTGCATGAAGATTAACATGTCTGTCAAGCCGTCACAACTAAAGAACATGAGCTTTGACTAAATTTTGAGTTCTGCTTGAGTTTTTTTTCGTGCATTCAGTATAATTTATTAGCCATCGGTTGTCTTTATTTGATATATTTCATTTCATGTGCAAACAGTACTAGTAGTGGCACTGGAAAAGGTGGAACGAAGCTCGGGATCTCTCATTGGAAGCAGCATAGCTTCTATTCAGAAGAGTGCGGCTCCGGAGGTTACTATTAATTTTTGAAACTACATTGTGGATGAGAAATTTGTACCCAATAATTGGAGACTCTTTTCTTTGGTTGCAGATGTTAATTCAACTCATGGATGAATCGTATACTGGTTCAACCATAGAAGACATAGGGGTTGATTCAGAGATTGAGGGTAGTGATTCTATAGACGTCTCTGATTCATTATTTCTTGATCTTCTCAAGGATGAGCATGATGGGCTTGCGGTATGACTCGATCCTTTATTTCTTACTTTATTTTGTTCCTTTTTCTCTTGTTGATATTCTGAGAAAATTATGAAATAGACTGTATAATGCGTACTCTACACGTGGGTGTTTGGGTATTTGGGTCTTGTTCGTCACAAGTCACTGCTTATTAGGTCGTAAATTGGTGATAATCTTCAGTTCATTAACCAGTCATGAGAATTTGTCAATGATCCAAGGCAGTCATATATTTTTTTTCTGAGTGCTGACTCAACATATGCAGGTTTATCTCTTTTGTTTTCCTCTCTTCTTTCTCCACTTTCTTTTCCTCTTCCCGTTCCCTTGATTTATCAGCTGGATTTTTGTTAACTTGATGCTGAGAAGGAGTGGTAACGAATGAGCATGGCACAAGAAATAAAATTTTGTAAATACTTAATAGTTTACAAATGTATGGTTTTAAAATATGAATTGTCTCTTATGTCACAAGGATGCATTTAGAGCTCTAAACCCTTTTGAACTTGAATAGAGTGATTTGAACATAAGTGACTCTTCTTAATTTTATTTAAGGTTTTTTTTTTTTAGTTTGGGAGGCACAATTAAGTTTCCCATTTTAGCTTGATTAAGGCTTTGACCCAGGTTAGGAGGTGGATGCAAATAACCGCTACCCTTTTTGGGCTCAAACATAAAAACCAGAATAAACTCGTACATAAAAAATGTAATTAAATGGAGATCGTAATTACATAAAAACCAGAATAAACTCGTACATAAAAAATGTAATTAAATGGAGATCGTAATTAAGGATACTAGCCAGTTTGAGCAATGCAGGCCTCTATTCACATTTTTTAAATTAAAGAATTAGATAAGCAATCCAGTAAACATTAATAAATGGAGATTATATAATAATATTAATGAAAATAAATAATGTTGATACATCAAAATATAAGTATGAAATACTCAAGTTGCTAAGTTGATGTGTGGATATGTTTGTAGTTACAGATACAGAATCATCATTATAAACTTAATGAAGTATGTTTCTTCAAAAAAACCGTAATAAAGTATATCAATATTTTCTAACTGTGTTCAAGTTTGAAAAATAACAATTATATAAGAATTTCTTAGATAAAACAAAATGAGAGTATACTAGGCTTTAACAAATTTTCTTTCTTACAAGGTTCTAGTTAGTAGTTTCAATGACTCTTTTTATAAGACAAAATGCGAGACATAACATACATATTATTAGAAGTTTCAAGGTGGGAGTTTTTATTTCTTTTTGGAAAAGAAGGATGTATATAATATAGCAGAAAATCTGGATTGCCAGAATCTCTCTAATGTGCAACGTATAATACTGTCAACTGTATAGAAAAAAAGTTTTATACATAAAATCAACCAATTGCGCCATGCACTCATCCATGTTACATCTTTTGCTCATTTGGCTAGCTGCTTTTATGACTGAAACTTACTCTTCTTCTTATTTCAGAAGTTCACTTGGTTCTTTCCTTGATTCCACCATGATTTATCTTGATCATAGATTCAAGAATTGTCTATGATTTTACACCCTTGATTCTAAAATTCCAGTCCTCTCTAGCACGATCCACCGATTGATCCACCGCCAGTTCTGCCATATACTGATAGACCTAGTCTTCTTTCTTTTGTTTCTCAAAATAACAACACAAAATCCCAAATGTTTTCAGAAAATTTCAACAAGAAGTAGTCTGCTCCTTGAGGTATAATGAGCAGCAATGAGGAGGTAAAGACATAAATAGGAGTCTTTTCTGCAGCATATCCTGTGCATTGAACTTCTGATGAGTGAAAATCCACGCAAACACCAAAGCTTTAGACGAATGGCTGCACTCCAAATGGAAGTGTGAGGAAACATAGTGAAAGAGATGTTGTTAGTTAGATTATAGGAAAAGGAGTTCGGGAAAACTATCCTGGAGGATCACGTGGCTAAATCTTAATATCAGGGTTGAGTGGCTGCATCAGTGCATCCTAGAGTAATACTTGGGCAATTAGTGAATTGATTTTTTCTCTTTTTTAGAAAATTTCTGGGAAATTGGAAATTCCATTCTTTTGTTGAAATAATGGAGGAAGTTTAGGCATTAGAAAGATTTATAAGAAAGAGGATGGTTTATGTCTTTATGATGAGGTGGGGAGAGTATTTGATACAGAAAGGGGAGCAAGGTTGCCTAAGGTTTGTTTTCACACCATTTATTCTTTTAGAATTGCATTATTTTTTTCTATCATGAACCTTAATGGAATGAAAAGGATACGTCTTTGACTTGGTTGAATTTATAAAATTCGATGGACTTTTTGAGGTTGCTGTAGTGGATATTCCTGCATCTCAAGCATTATTTTAGAGTGCTCGTGATTAACTTTGATGACTCTGGCCCAAAGGAATGAGTTTCATGGCCGAACCTTCATATCTTAGCGGGAACATAGGCTACCTTCTTTTCTGATATGTCTGCAGTATTTTCCATTTGATGAGATGCAACTCATTAACTTGCTGCAGGCCCTTGCCAGAAACTCCTAATCTCTAGAGAGAGTAGCTATCAAATTATTCCATAATGCACACAGATCTTTTAGATGAATGAAAGAGGTATCCAAATTATCCCATGATTTGTTCAGTTCTCTTTTAAGACAAAGGAAAATCGTCAATGGGTTGCAATTTTATACTAAACACATGTTAGCTGAATCATGGATATTCTTAGATAGGATCATGTCTACTCTAGACTTTAAGTTGCAGTATTTTAACCATGGACGATAATGGTTGAATATGTTTATTGTTGTAGATTTTTATTTGTTATGTAGTATCAAAATAGTGACTCTTTGAGGTTTGCCAACTCATTTCAGGAACGCCACTGGACTTCTCCTGGAATGGCTGCTGCATTACAATCTCTGATCAAAACTCCTCTATCTGAGAGGCTAAGACAAGCTCTCCTCGTGACACCTCGATTGCTTGACGTGTATTTTTCCATTGCATTACATGAAGTCAATAACTGTATGCTACTTCTCTCCTCATTTAGCTAATTCTGTGCAAAATATTATATTTATTATATTTTTTAAGGAATATTTAGTAGACTTCTGAAAGGTTTAAAGTTGATTGTTTTTGCAGCATTGATTTGCGCTCTAATCCCCCTACTTATGTCAAGATATGATACTCTGTTTCCAGACAGGATATTTTCTTATGAGGTGCGGTAACATGAAGATCATCATTAAATAGTTTATAATTGCAGTTGATTTTGTTAAAGAAACTCTGATAGGAAAAATGGTTAATAGTAGAACAGTTTTTATGAAGATAGTTTACCCTATAATATGTTGCTCGTACTATTGGTCTGTCCTTGAGGTTCTTCATTGCTATAAGACCCATAACTTATTTGCTTACATTTGGATTAGTTTTTCACTATGCTCTATATTTATTGATGGCATCTCACTTGCTTACAGTTATAATATTCTATGCATAATCTCATAGTGTCTTATGGGCTTTGATACGTTATTTTACTAGTCTAATGGTCCCGACTCCTGCTCAGATGAACAATCAAGAATATATGTTGATAACTTGACTCATTGTTGCAAATTAGGCATCAAAGTCTTGTTCTGAACATGAACATCTGAACTCATTTTCTTGTTCTCTGGTCTTTATCTGCCTTTTATTAAATGCAATCTGCTTTTCTCAAGATAAGTAGGTGTTTTTTTTTATATAATTCATTTACTCTTTTCATCTTCTAAAAGTTTGTGTGTGTCTATGAAGTGCTAAAGAAGTAGATTATGTTTAACCAAGTATTTGTAGCTGCTGCTAGCTTAACTGAGGTGAAGACTCTATTGCAGGTTCGGAGGAGGCTTTTAGGATTTACGCTTGCGGCATTTCACCGATCTCCAGATTTCATTGCACTTTTAAAGGTACATACCTCACTGTGGATTACCAAAACTACCTGCATCATGATAATTCCCTCATCTCTGAAGTCACTTGTATGTTACTAATTTTATTGTGCTGGAAGCCTGGAAGAGTATGTGATTATAATAGCACAATTGCTCTAAATTGAGCGAATGGAAGAGTTTGATCCATGTAGCCAACCCTAGCTAATTTGGGATTGAGGATTTGTTGTTGTTGTGATGCATCATAGAATGATAATACAATATGGCAGAGGTCAGTTTAACTCTTTCTTAAGTAAAGATTAGGTCTAATTTATATAACAAGAAAATCAATTCCCTTTATTTTTTTGTTCATTTTTGAAAGCAACTTGTCCATGCATTTACATAACTTTTGGTATGATAAGAAAATGAAATATATCGGGCCTTTTCTGTGTGCTACATTTTTGGCTTTTGGCTTTTGGCTTGTATGTTCCAAAATATGACTACGAAATCTTCCTATGTTATCTGCTAGTCTGATTTCTAAGGCAGCCTACAAAAAAATGAACCAGAGAGTCTGCTATACTGATTAAGATTATCCTTAACAGTTGGCGGACCCAAAGCTATGGAACCTGGGACACTTGCTGTTCTTGCTACTTTGTTCTATATTTTCAGGTGGATGGCGGTGCTGCAACAATGATATGAAAGTTATCACGAAGTCAAGACAATATCATTCAATTTATTCAGTGGCGTGGATATACTGTTCTTGTGTTTTTTAAACCTTATGGCTATTACAGATGTCTATCGTGCTAAATTCTTGTTGTAGATTTGAAACCACCCACTACACTGATTCTGTAAATAAAATTCTCTGCAGAAGCCTATCATTGACAGACTTGGAGAGGCTTATGACAGTTCTGCAAAAGTGAGATGAATGCTCCTTTCTAGGAATTGTTATCATTTCACATCTGTAATTGATGTTTTACTCATAATTTTACTCTTATAGACAGAATTAGCATTGCAGTTGTGTTGGGCTATTGGCGAACATGGTGGTGGAGGTGGCTCTCACAAGGACATTGCTAGAGAGCTTTTTGAAAGCTTAGAATTACTTCTGTATGAAAACCTTTCGTCGAGGTTGGTATTACTGATGGACAAGTTAATGTTAGCTTTATAAATGTCCAGATTTGACGTGCTTGAATGTTCTTTCTTATCTCTGTGGCTAGTCGACTAGGTCTAAGCCAAGAGTCAAGTGTTATATCTGGTGATGCAGCATTTAGGAAATCGTCACAGGCAAGGCTCCTATGCTTTGTCATTACCGCCATTGCAAAACTTGCTACCTTCCATCGTGAGTTGCTTCCTAGAGCACGTGTATCATTGGCCAAGGTATTTGTAGCAATTAATTATTAAGTCAAATCCAAAGTATATGATATCAAACATTATGATATATAATAGCGATAATTCAACCTGTGTCACAGGTAGCTCGATCTCGAAATTCAGACATGAGGGTTTGGAGGCGTGCTCGTGACTACTTGGGGTTAATGAATGAACCTGCACTTTGTATGTCTGTTTTGGGACCTTCAAGTGGTCATCAGGGAAGTCCTGGCACTGTCAATTGGGCTGTTGGTGGTTCAAAGATGATTGCTCATGTTCCGTTCTATATTCTAAATGATCAAGAAGGTAACAGATTATATTTCCTAGGTAGCTCCTGAATTGAATAAGTAAATTTGTCTTTATAGTGAATATAAGTCTTCAATTATTAGTTATCCCTTAGTTTATGTATTATAAATTTTAAGAGGTTCAATTCTGAAATCTTACTCTATTAACTAGTAATCAAACACGCATTTGAAGAGATTCATATTTCTTTTTTGGCATATAGAAACCTTTTTAAGTATCCAGGAAAGTAGGTGGTATAAAAATCTCAGGTTTATGGGCATGAGACTTACTAAAAATAGAGTAGAGCCTCCTTACCTGCACTTCTTATTTGTTCGCTACTGTTAGCAAAGAATCTCATTTCTTATTAAAGAAAAACATGAAAAACTGTCATACAATTGGAGTGGATGTAAAAGACGAAACACACTGACACAATTAACTGAAGTGAAATTGCAGAAATAATGATGAATTTATGAGCATTGCTCTTACAATGAGATAGCTTATTCTTCTAGTTTCAAGTATGTTGGTTTTACAATTTATAAAAGTGAATTCGCTAGACAGGGAATTACTGGTAGAACTAAATGAAAGATGGAAGGAGAAGATATTCTATAATCTGGACGAGTTTCATTTATCCACCCTCGAGTTCTTACTAGAAACAGCTTGCTTGCGTGTATATATGCAGGAGGTATACCAAAAAAATAAACTGATGCCTGAGGAGGTTATTTTGGTTAATATGCACAAAACTTAGAAGCAATGAATTATGAAATGCCTAAGCATGGCTTTGGTGCTTTGACAACACTAGTTGAAGGTGAAAAAGCAAGGCGAGGAAGATCAATTTTGGCTTCGATAGGGTGAAAAACATGATCCTTGAGTGAATACAAAATATTACTACCAGTTTACTAAGCCATCTTAGATTCTTAGCACTAGGTTGATGTTGTCATTTATGCAGAATGGTATGCTGTTAGAGCCTCAAGTGTGCCTTGGAAATCTACTTGCATTGTAGGATATTATCATAGACAGTGCCTGACACCATATGCGCGTCTTCAAGCACTTAGCTTTGAAGGAGAAACCCTATACTTGTGTAAGCTCTGTCACTTGTGCATGATGGATATCGAGAGACTTTTTTCAATATAAGAAGGTTTGTCAAGTCGGAATGTAGGAGACGTTTTCTCTGGGGGGTTAGTAGCAACTCCTGCATCAATGAGGGTTGGGATTAATATTTGAGACTAGGCTGGACGGAGTTACTGGGTGCAGGTTATTTATTTATACTGACCAGTTTTATCATTGGATATGGTTATACTGGCTAGTTTTGCCTTGATGGTAATAACCGTAATATGACGACAGAGGTTCTGATGTTCTGACGAAGTTATGTCCGATCTTTGATCTAAGGGGACGTTCTTGATGTTCGATGCAAAACTTTGTGCTTGTCAAGTGATGTCATATATCTGTATGATCGATAAAATTTTCCTTGTTTCGGATGAAAAAAATGGAGAGGACCTTCTATAAAGTCTTCAGAAAACTCTTTTTTTTAAAAAAATAAAAAATCAAATGTATGCTTCTGATTTCTCAGATTTGCCATGTATTAGTGAGTTTTCTGTTGTGCGTGATTATTATTATTTTTTTGGCTTGGAAGTTCACACGTTGAAGCTTTCTCTATTTTCTCCATCTGCAGGCCCCCCATTCCATGACTTCTCATTTTCAGATATTATTCCAAAGAGATCTGAAAAGCAAGCTGTTTGATCAAATTCAACCAGTTTGTCTGAACAGGAAGAAGCATGTCCTCAACTTTTGAGTGATTGCTCTGTTAGCCGATCGGATAGACGCTCGTTTAATCATCAAGCCAAAGAAAAGGGCATGGGAACAAAGGGCGTCAGACTCGCTCGAAGCTGCATAGTGAATCAAATTCATTGTGGGAAATTTCTTTATTTCACCATTGTAGTCGTAGCACCCCATGAGTTGGGTGAAGAGGATATTAAAAACGTCGGTTTGCAGTTGACGCAGTCTTTGTAATGTGTTGATCTAGATGCAAATCATTGCGTGATATTGCAGGCACGCATGGTGTATTTAGGTTTAATGAAAGACTAATTTTGGCCTTACAGTAGTTAACAATCGGTACATCCGTTGAAGGGTCCAATTAGATCTTCATTGTGGTGAAACGCAATATGTGATGTAGTCTGGTTCTAAGCAGGAAACACTTGAAGTCCCTAGTAGAAAAACGTTACTACAAGAATAAAGCATCTTGCGACTAATAGAGAACCGTCGCAAAAGAATAAAAGCCGTCTAAAAAGTAAAAACTATTAAAACGGACGGAGATGATGCGTATTGGCAGTCGCGATAGCGCCAGACTGGAAAAGCCATTTCCGACGCCAAAGATCCGTCACTCACTAATTTTGATGGTTTATCATCCGTTTCAAATGTGACGGTACAAGATCGTCGCTAATTATAAAAGAAACGAAGGAACTTTGTCATTAATTGCGAAGGCAACGTAATGATAACAATATCTCTAATTGTGAAACGAAATATTGTCGTTAATAGTAAAGGCGACAAATTAAAAGTCATCGCTAATTGTAGAGGCAACAATAAGGTAAGGTTGATAAGAGTAAGGGCGACGAATAGAAAGTCGTCGTTAATTATGCAGACATAATTAGCGATAGCTTTTTCTTCGTTGCCATTACTTATATCAAGTTCGTTGGCTTCACAGTCATTAACGACAAACAATATAGCGTCACTAATAGTAAAGTCGAATATTGGTATATATATCTCGTCGTTAATAGGTAAAGGCGACAATCGGAAAGCGGTCGGTAAATATGGTAATCGCGACAAATAGTAGTCTATCTGTAGCTATAAATTAATGTAAAGGTGACTAAGAAGACGTCGTCGCTAATAGTAAGCAAAGTGATGTTTATCCTTCCCCAATAATAAAAGGACAGACAAACAATCATTGTGAATAACCTCCAAATTTTACACTTTGTTGACTTTAATTTTTTTTTTTTTTTGAAAACCACTTTACTGATTTTTATGGACTTCACTAATAAGATGCTCATTATAATTCCTGCAGTTAACTTGAACTATTTTCAAGCTATTCTTGCTTTCTTATGTTTAAAATAACTGAAAATTAAAATAATAAAAAAAAAAACATTCAAACAATCGAAATATTTAATGGAACATTAAAAATTAGACATTCAAACAATCAATCGACGATCATGTTAAGATTAATAGGAATAGATCGCATTAAGATCACAATCACAAAGAACGACGTGAAATAACAAATTCACATAACAGATTGTTCAACAAACCTTAGAATCCTTGCACAAGCGAAAACCTTGGATTCGAGGAGGCACGGGTTCGACTATATTTTGTTTTTCATTACGTCCTTTTAGTCATGTTTGTATACCGTCACGCATGTTACAAGTGTTTTGTAGTAAATCGTTTGATTGTCATATCGATTCAATATTACATTCGTATCTATGACCCAATTAATGTCTATTAATTAGATAACCTTTTGAACAAATAAAATTAACAATCAATGTTTATACCTTTTTTTTTTAATCAGGGATTGAATCTATGTCTTGTTCTTTATCACGCCTTAATTTGATGATCAGTGAAATTTCTATTTTACTTAAAAATATCAACATATAGGCATTTCTCATTCATCTCAATAAAATGTACTTTTGACGTTCAATCATTATTATACTAGTATTATATACTTAGTTAATTATGTCCTCTGACCTATGAAAAGGTGTTAGTAAGGCAATGCTGCAAAGACTAATTATAAACTCACTCTAAGCAAAGACTAAGTATATATTAGACTTACATTAATGGCATTAAATTAATTTATACATCAATAATTCATCAAAAAAATATATATACATCAATAGAAATACTTTTCTTTCTTTAAATAATTTCTGCCCTAATCTATTCTACTAGTATTATATACGCTTATTTATGGGATGCCCTGTATTTTTTTTTTTTTTTTTCCCTAGTATTGTTTGTTGAGGACTATTAATTTTGGACATATTTGTAAACAATGACATTGACAACCGTCTGCCGAAGTTTAACCATATGAGTTCCATCAAAGTTGACCCTGGCCTACTAATATTATTCAACTTCATAGACATTAATAAAGTGTTTTAATTGTTTCCTCATTTTTGTTTAAGATGTGTACCTCATATTTCTTATGATAATGAATGCTCATCATACTTTGGGCCAAAGGCATGCACTCATGACATTGACTTGGCTTCTAGAAACTAAAACCATTCGAGTGGAAGAAATTAATTACATTGGTCTTAATTGACAAATGATCGATCAGAATTTTGTAGGATAGATTATAATGGTCGGGGAGAATTATTCCAATCATGAGTATAATCTCGTATAGTTTGACCCAATCGAATTAAACGCATAGTCGTAGTCTTCGTCGTTCCTAATTTCCTAATTTTCCAATCGCATTTAATTATAATTTGGGATTAAGATTATGTTATTGTCGTCGTCGTCGAAGTCTTCAATGTTCCTAATCTCCTATCAAGGGTATTGCATTTCAATACGTACTTGCAAAGAAATTAGAATTAAATTCATGCATCATTGAACTTAGTGTACTTCTATTAATAAAACATTAAATCTATTTGAACTTATGAATCGAGCTACATGAGTTTTTAAAATTTTTACAAATATTTAAGAGGTATCAAACGAAATTTTTACTTGTGTTTGTGTTTGCTTCATTTATTGATTGATGATAACTTTAATGAAAATACTCCCTCCAGTCACAAATATATAAGTCATTTAAGATAAGGGCACAAGAATTAAGATATATAGCCTTAATCGCAAGTGTAATTTACATATACCTCCTTTTAACATTAAATGAATTGAAGAATTATAAATATTTGAATTGTATAAGAGTATAATTGATAAAAATAAAAATAAATACACTTCCGAATTTCAAAAATGACTTATAATTTTGACCAAAAAACTTTTGCTAGAAACGCTTATATTTTTACCAAAGAAGTATAAGAATTTCGATCCTTGATAAAAACCAAGATTAATTGAACGCAAGAACTCACGAGTTATTGCATGAACAAGCTCACACAGTTAAAACGAATAAGATGAACCAAATTTAAGGCAACGAAACAACAACAAAGTTCATATGCGCGTTGTTGAAAATGAACTGTTTCCGAACATTTCACAACGAAATAGCTCATCAAGTTGTCATTGATCAATTGACAATGGTTGTCGGAAATGTCAACCTCATGTTTTAACAACCTTGAAGAAGTTGTCGAAAACGGCTTTGTTTAGGAATGAAAACAAAACAATTTATTGAATGACAGACTGTTTTTTATCTCAAAAAATAATAAAAAAAAACACTTTATTCGATCTATACTCCTACAACATTAATTAATTGTAGAAACATTCATAATTGTTTTGTCAAAGACTACGTGCGTGTTCCATGATACAATGATTTCTAATAAAATTAATGGCGTATATATTTGTGTGAACAATCTTGATGCAAATACGTAAAAGCATCAACATCGCAGCAATATAGGCTAACCAAATAGATTTTTAGATACATTAAAGCATCATTAAGCAATATAGCTAACAAGTATTAAGATTCAAGAAGTTATATCTATCTATATATATATATATAGATATATAATAACACAAAAGGAGAGCAATATATAAATTTCACAAGAAAATCTTATAGTACAACCAAAATTTTTTTTTAATATATAAATTCTAGTGAGTACATGAACCGTTACATGTATAAGGCAAATATATTGATCAACAGGCAAACACCACCAATAAAAAAACCTTAATTAACCTCCAAAATGAAACCCTAAAACAACAACAACAACAACAACAACAACAACAACAACAGACACCGACAACGGTTAAAACCTCAACAACAACAACAACATTAACAATAACAATAACTAATTAACAACAACTGAAACTGAATGCATGCCCTCTCATGCACGCTCATATCAAGTTGAAGTCAATGCCCGAACCAAATACATACACTTGCATGTCAACTCCAAGTCTTATCTGTTCACCAACTGTATATAATAACTATATATATCTCCTTTGTTACATGCAAGTAAGGTGCGTTCTTGACTTCTTTTTCAAGCATTTCTTTCACCAACGTCCACCCTTTCTTTTTTACTGCTTCCCTTTATTGTTAATTAATCCTACAATCATCACATGAGTAGATAAAAAAAAAAAGTTAGTAGACCAAATACATATGTAAAAACATAAAACCATAAAAGAAATGCATGGACTCTTGTGGCTCACCTAATTAATTAGGTTTCTATTTTTTTGTTCAAGCATTGTCCACGAGCGCCGCCTTAATTCGACCAACGGTGCAACTGATGAGACTGTTAACAGTTGTGACGGACCTGATATCTAGTTTTGATGTTGGAACTGATGTAACCAAGATCTGAAAAGAAACTGTTGCGAGAGTACCGCCATCGCCGAGAGTACTGCCCCCGCCGCTACTGCCACAACTACTCCCGCCGCATTCGTTAGGAATTGCGGCGGTGTTTTGTCCATCTGGAATCAAAGCGAATCCAGAGGGAAGAAGGGCTACATAGTCCGGGTCTTCGTTTGCATTGAGAACAGCATTGATTGCACCTCCATCGACTGGAGCATAAATTACTGAATATACACTATCATCAACACTACTCTCTTGTAGTATCAACATGTTTCCTTGACTAGAATTTGGTCCCTGTAATATTGTAGTATCAACATTAACTAGTATCAACATGTTTCCAAACCAAATTTAATTAATTTAAATTCCAGATTTAAAACTTTCGACTTCATGTTGAGGTCAGCACATAAAATGCGAGTGGTGGAAGTACTATATATACCACTTATATATATCGCACTCAATTGACATATTCTTTTCATAAATACATAAGTCTACATGCATGTACGTTGTTAATCGATATATGGAACTTACATGAACTCGCAATAGGGAGACGCAATTGCCGGGATCTTGACCATTAGCAACATGAGCGATTTCCTGAACGAAGCCACCATTTGAAAGAATATCCCACTGTCCAAGCAACAATCAAAGAGAGGATGTGAACCATGTAGCTAGATCATAAAAATCAATATGAATTCATGAATTTAAAGACTGATAGATCACCAACTCCTTGAAAAATATGCATGTGTATATAAAGAAGTGAAACAAATTCATTTCTATATATATTTTTGCAAAACATAATTATAAGTTGTTATTTAGCTTTACATCCAAGCTGGGGATACCATATATGTGCATTGACATAGATTTCAATAGAGCTGCTTCAATAATAAAGGTTTTGATTAGTTATATTTTTAGATGTAATTTCTAGAGAAAAATTAATAGGTTTTCTACATGTTCACTCTTACTTTCTCGGCAATTCGATTACTATGTTCTACTAGATAAAATTGTTCTCTTTTTGGAATGTAAAAGATAAAAAGTAGAATTCAAAATTGATCAACTTGTGAATGGCGAGGAGATTAATTACCAGCAGTATTCCTAAAAGGATATAAGGCAGAAGTATTACCTATCAAGGACAAAAGAAAAACATACATAAGGATATATTGTATCAACCACACTAACAAATTGTGAAATGGTAATACAACTTAATTGGTTTGAATGAATCGAGAAAGAGACTTAATTGTTATTCGGAGTTCAAAGTAAGAAATTAATTAAGGAATTAAGATATCTCGACATTAGTACTTAATTATGTTATGATGTTCCTTTTGGAATTACAGTAACAATAATTTTTTTGTACAATCTACAATTATGCACCAACTTAATTATAATGCAATTAAAAAACAAAGAAATCTAGAGAGGGGCTAGATATATGCGCCTAATATCATCAAATGCAATAATTTCATAAAAAAAAGTCAAATGCCATAAAAGCAACAAATATATTACTTAGGGTTTAGGGTTTAGGGTTTAGGATGATCAATAAAAGGTTGTAACTATTTAGCTCATTTCGAGTATTCTCATTGCGAAGAAATGTATATATATACTAACAAAATTGATAGATAGAGTGATAAATTAAAAGTTGTAAGTAATTACCTCATTTCGAGTATTCTCATTGCGAAGAAAATCGAATATTCTCTTAGGGGGGATTGGAAGCCAAAAGGACAATGCTGCACCTAGCACAATGCCAGAAGGCCTGCCTGGATCATTTATGCTTTTTCTAGTCATCACTCTCACATCTTCATCACCAGTGCCGCATAATAAACTCCAGTTGTGAGAAGTTGAAGTGCTCACACCAGTCCCAAAACTTCTAACCATTCTCTCTGCTAGCTTCAACATACTTTCTCTTCCTTCTAGACTTTGTCAAAATTTTCAAACATATATATTAGCGAGAGATATATCATTTAATTTAATGTGAGTTCAAGACTTTAATTAATTAATTACCTCCAACTACGTCTCCAGGGAAAACTTGGGTGGCCATTGCACTCGCGAGGCGTTCCGATTGACGACGTAAGGTTGAAATCCAACGTTTTGCTCCAAATGGTAGGCTACTCTTGATAATTTCCTTATACATACCGTATATCAAGGCTTCTTCTATTTGTGTGTGTTCAACCCATGTAACCTACATAAATATGTTCAAGAATTGTACTGAAATTAAAGTCTTGACAAATACATGTAGCATTTTATACTCCCTCCGCTTTACCAAATGTGTCACTGTTTGACCTTTGCATGAGAATCAAGAAAATGATTAATTCACTAAAAAATCTTATAGTCAAACTGAATAATGCTATTTGAACTCATGAGTTCGGATTCAAAAAAAAAAAAGTTTTTAAAGTCATCTTCAAACAATTAATGAATAAAAAACAATCACTTGTAAAATTTTAATGATATCTCTTAAATATTTGTAAAAATTTAATTAAAAATTCCATACTCTAATGAGTCCAATTAATAGATTTGTTGTTAATTATAATACCATAAATGACTTTGTTTGTGTTAGATATTGTGAAAAATGATTAATGTTACCAATAACTAAATTAATTATTAATTAGGGTTAAAATTGGAACTGAAATAATTAATGCTTTCTTTATTTCTTGGTGTCACATTAAGCTGTTGGAACAAATTAAAAATCAAATTCTCTAATGTGACTGATATTTAGGAACTGAGGGAGTAAAATTAGCTAGTTTGAAAATTAATTCTCATTGACTTGAAAAAATATTCATATAATTCACCTTGGAGTACCCATTAGGCATTTCTTGGATCAAACAACCAGAAGGCATTCTTCGAAATCTGTTGGAACTGGGATTAAAATGGTGTTCATCTAGTGAAACATCCGCGACCACCCAAAGACCATCATTGTGTTGCTTGCAATACCTAACAAAGAGACTCTCACGAGTTGAAACTATTGGAGAAGGAGCATGGAATTCTGCCAACATCTGCAGTTTATTTGTAACAATTAATTAAGGAACCAAGATTTGATATTACTTACTAAGTATATATGATTGAATTGGAAATGTACATTATGCCTAGGTAAATTATCGAATATGAGTAAATTACTAAATTACCACTTGCATGGCTCCATTGTAGTTCCCTGCAATGCCTGTTGAGAAAACTTCCAATGTAGTCGCCCTCGAGACGAGAGGGTAGAACATATTAGACCATTGATTCTGGTTTTGATCATACAAAAAATATTCAAACATGAAAATTAAGTTAGTGATTTAATTAAGACAATCCTTAGCAAGGTTAGTTTCTTTCATGTGTGAAGGGTACAACAACAACAACAACAACAATAACAACAACATAGCCTCAGTCCCAAACGACGAAGATCATCAAATAATGCGGATCAACTTACGACGTCCATGAGCATTTCAACAAGACTGAAGTGATTCAAGAGAACAACTCCATTTGTGCGAGTAGCTTCAGTTCGAAGCCCCTCATTGTTCCTCCTATTTCCCCTCGGAAATACTCGATAATACTCTTCTTCGCTTAAAACATCAGTCATACCATCCGGTGTGGGGATCCACATCGGTAACCCTAGTTGGCCAAGTCTGAGCAACTCCTCCATGGCTGAGACCGCGTGCTCGACCACCATGGTCTTATCTGCCTCCGTTATCACAGGGATCATCGGTCGACTGAGAAGCTCCGGCGGGGCTTCAAACACTTCCAATTCACCTGTGTGTACTAGACCTCCAACTACATGGTCATGAAGTGGTGGCATAGGCATTATTTGATTATGGGGATGAAGATGATTGGGTGGAGAGAATGGTGTTGGAGTCAATGCAGACTTCCCCACATACTTAGCAGCTATGGCAGACAATCGGTTAATCTGTATAAACAAAATCAAAGAACTTAAGATTAATCAAAATGTATCTCAAATTCATTTTTTTAGGGTTTAGGGTTTAGGGTTTTGTAAATTAAAGTTTATCAACTGATTGATTAATTAATTAATTAAGTGTAGCTAGCTAGCTACTAATTGATTAATTTTAGCTGACCTCGTCCCTCAGCCTGGCATTTTCAATCCTCAGATTCTGCTCATCAAAGCTCATCTCGGCGATAGTAGCCGGACCGCCGCATGTCGGGCATGTGGCGGCGGAAATCATCTCTTTGTACCTCATGTTCTCAGACCTAAGCTTATCATTTTCAGCCCTCAACATGCTGTTCTCACATCGCTCATGTTGATTCTACACAAAGAGAATAATTAATTAATTTAATTAATTAATTAAAATGGCTCATGTTCTCATCAATGTATATTTAATTATGGGAGTACCTTCACTTGGGTGCGCTTGTTTTGGAACCAAAACTTCACTTGTAAAGGCTCAAGCCCTAGCTCTCTTGCAAGCTCTTTCCTCTGCTTGTCATCAGGGTGAGGACACTCCCTAAAAAAACTGAACGAAAAAACATTCCCAAAAACAAAAATTAATAAAAATCAAACCAATTTTTTTTCAGTTTTTAAAAGTTCAAACAACTAATCATCTGTACTTGCTACAAGACAAGGTTTAGAAAGGTATAAAATGGTATATGTTGAGGGGGCTAGCTTACGCTTCCATCTCTTGGATTTGATGCTGAGTATGGCGATTGTAGCGCTTCTTTCGCTTCTTGCCAGCACCGGCGGCATCGTCGATTTGATTGTCGTCGTCGGGGGAGCCGCCGTCGTTGTTGTCACTCCCGGATCTGTTGGGGTTGCTGTCCACCTCATCCACGTCCCTCATCCTTAACATTCCTCCGCTGTCCGGAGTGTTTTGGCTCAGCACATCAAGCAGGCTGTTGTTGTTGTTGTTGATGTTGGGATTGTTGTCATCATGCATGTTGTTGGCCTGAAACAACTGAAATGGATTTCACCTTCATAAATCACATGCTCAAATTAATTAATCAAATCCCAAAAAAAAAGTATATTTTTTAAATTATTTTCTTAAAAAAAATACTAAAAATTGGGAAGTGCTCCGCGCAACACACATCGCGTTCTGATGCGTTAATGTTATTACAGAGTAGAACTTTTCCTAAAAATTAAAATTAATTAAAATAATATAAAAAATTGTGATTAAAGAAACTGTAAAAATTGACTTTCTGATGCCTCTCTCTGATCTCTACTGCAAAGGAACACATGTAAATCATTGGTCTTCCTCGAGTCATGCAGTGTTGCGAGATTCGAGGCAGATCAGTGATTTACAAACAGTGAGTCTCTCTCTCTTTCTCTGAACAAACGCTTTTGACTTAAAACGCGCCTCTCGAATTCCGATGAGGATTTGGTTTTTGGGAAGAGCTTAATTTCAATTTTTCAAGCCCTAATCCCAAACAAAACCCTCTCTTACTCTTACTCTAGAGAGAGAAAGAGAGAGTAGTGTCAAGTGTGTGTTTAGAGAGAGAGAGAGAGAGAGAGAGAGAGAGAGAGAGAGAGTGTTTGTGTCATGTGTTCTTAATGGTTGAAGTGATAAGGAGAGCCTCGTCGATCGACGTCTTTAATGGCCAACGCCATTAAAGTGAAAATAAATGCCTGGACGACTAGTGCGACCTAGCTAGCTCAATAAGATCATCAATGAACACTAAAAGCTACGAAGAAAAAGAGGAACTTATAGAGAGGTAGTAATAGAAAGTTCAAGCTAATTAGTCAGGGCAAAGCTCCGGATACCCTGACAATAATAATCTAGAAAGCGAGCATTTAGGGCTCTCACCGCCGGAAGCCTTGACGACCCAGATCCAAACTCATGACTACCCATCATGAGATGATTCCCACCGGCGACGCTGCCGTTGCCCATCTTCATCCCCATCCCTGATGATCCTCCCTTCATCACAGCCATATTCTCATGATGATCATTCCCACCCATCGGATTCATGATGATGATGATGATGATGATGATGATCTCTCTATATACTAGCTTGCTAGGTTATGAAGTTTGTGAAGTGGTGTGTTGGGAGTGGTGGGAGGGGTTTATATAGTACAAGTGAGGTGAGCACCACCATTGGATTCTATCTCATCATCAGGTTGATTCTTCTATGATCTGCATGGTGGATGCATGATTACAAGTCTTGGGAGAGCAGATAAGGACGTTTGAGGTGGAGGGACGTGGCTACAGTCCTATCTGGATCATACGTGCACCTCATCTCATCTTGTTCATCAGTTTCATCAGTCACCATGTATATATTTCTATTGCAAGTAGGTATATATGGAAAAAGCTAGGGCATGCATGCGTGAAACGCCTCTGCTGCCTTGCTTGCTATGTGAATATTGTGTGAACACTAAACGAGATTCTCGGAGTAGGAGTGCATGCACGCCATACAGATCACTCCCACTCACTCATTCTCATCTTTCTCTCTCTCTCTCTCTCTCTACCTCATCCACTCTCTCTCTCTCTAACTCTCTCTGGATTCTTCTATGCTTATATGGTAACTACAAAAAATATAATACAACACATGATTGATCCTATTGTACTGTATTTTCTAGGTAAAAAAAAAAGGGTTTTGAGGGGAAGCCATGCATGGAAGCTAGCAAGCTAGAGAGGTTGAGATCCAAGTAGTAGTAGTAGTACTACTACTACTGTGAAAAGAGAGAGAGAGAAATGGGGGGTGAGGAAGACGATGAGATGAGTGTGTGACAGAGAGGAGTAATTGCAGAGAGTGTGGAGAGGGTGCGAGAGCATTTATGGTGAGAGGTGTGATTGTTAAAGACAGGGGAGCACCTCATGTGTGTATTATAGAATCATTTTCCTTGTGAAGAATTTATAGTAGTGGCTATATAACATGTATATATGAAGTCTTTTATTTTATTTTGCGAAAACATTATAGGGATCTTGTTTTATTTTTTAGTATATATATATATATATATATCCAATAAATCTACTTAGACTCATAAATCCAAACTCATATGGAGGTTTTTAAATTTTTTGTAAATATTTAAGAGGTGTTAAAGGAATTTTACAAGTGATTATGGTTACTTCATTAATTGCTCGAGGTTGTATTTAAAATAAAAAAAAGTTGGCTTTCACTGTTCATGATGATGTTAGTTTCTTCTTTTATGATAAGGAGAAGATAAAATGGATACGATAATTAGTACTTAATCTTTGTGCCTCGTGAAAATGATACGAGGAATTAGTAGATTTTATGGAGAGGAGAAAAATCTAGCTGTTGGAGATATTATTTTTTTTATGTGAAAGGAGACTGAGCTCCATTTTAATTATATATAAAAACGTTTATACATACTATAGCACTTGAGTATCCTATAAAAAACACAAAGTATGGTATCTAGAGTAGATTCTGCGTAACTACCTAACCTCTCCGACTCTTGGACAAAAATGTGTTTCCCTAATTTTTAGCTTGACTTTTTGGAGATATTATCAACTGCAAGTGATGGTTGTTGACGGAATTTTTGTGCATGATTGTGATATTTTAAAACAGCTATACTATAAAAGGGTTTTATAGATGTATGTATATAACAAAATAAGCAGGTACATGCATTTTCTTAAATTGATCTAGTTAGTTGATCGAGTTTGACCATTAATTTCGCACTTGTTTATAGGTCAAAAGTGTACGAAGATATGAAGGTTTTGCGAAATAATTTTTAAATTTGTGAAGATTGGATCCATTCTTGATGCGATACATCTCATTCAACGATTGTTTGTCGATTCTTGATGGTCATCTTCATTAACTTTTCATTTTTGTTGGTCATCTTCTTTAACTTTTCATTTTTAAGTACTTTGTCTTTCCTTGTTGAAAGCCTTAATTTTATCTTTCTTTTGTTGGAAAGTCTTAGGTTTTCTTTCTTTGTTGAAAGTTTTATTTTTCGTCGTTATATATGTGGTTCTTTGCTTATTGTCACATGTCCCAAATATTTATAAAGAGTACTCTCAATCTGCTTGTCACACTGTTTCAATTGTACAATCGCTTATACAACCAAATTTATGACAATTTTTTTTTTAACAAATAAGATTAGCGAGTCAATGTACTTTTATATATGTGGCAGTTGATTCTATGTATGATCCTCTATTGAGCCATTAATGATTAAAGAAATTTTTATTTTACTTCAAAAAAAAAAGATATAAAGCATCAAACATATAGCTAATATTTTTTTTTAGGATCTTATAGCTAATATTTTAAGGCATCATCAACGTAAAATCTTATCACCTACATTTGACACACCCAAAGCATGAAATAGAACACCAAAACAAACAAATATGTTCAATACACCATATTCATCAAACACCAAACGCAAATCGACGCCAGTAGGTGAGAACCTAAGACAGCTCGGCCACCCGTCTCTGTAGTTTGCTCATGGGCGCTACAAACATAGTAGATTATAGCAACGCCCAATTGGCCCCCAACCTATCGATCCACTACTCACAAAAGAAGAGCCCAAGAGCCCTTTAATTGAGAGCACGACCATTCCTTTACCTCTTTGTGCCCGAGGACAAAAGAGGTCGCACACCTCTTCAATAATTCCCATACTGCTTCCCATCGGCTTTCTTTGTCATTGAAAAACAAAAGGTCGGGCGCACTACCTTGTTGGTACTTCAAACAAAGTAATGCCCAGTTCACCCCCCAACCATTTTCCTCCGCAAAACAAACATAAGCCTGTAAAACCAAAACAACAAATTATCAACAAAAAACATACCAGTTTCCTTGCCACTGTTGCCATGACCATCCTGCGAACACTACAAAAAAAAAGCAAATCAGAAACGGAATTTTCCGTTTCTGATTTGCAAAAATTCCGTCTCGATTGGATTCGAACGAACAGAGACGAATGCGTTCCGTCTCGAAAACGTCGTCGTCGATTGATTGGATCGAAACGGAAAATGGATTCCGTTTCGATTTAGAGACGGATCGAAACGGAATAAATTCCGTTTGATTAGAAACGGAATTTATTCCGTCTCTAATTCCGTTTCGATTAGAGACGGAATAAATTCCGTTCGATTATTTCCGTCTCGATCCGTTGCTAATCGAGAGACGGATCGAGACGGAATTTTATCCGTTTCGATTCATATCTAAAAAAAAAAAAAAAATTAGAGACGGAAATAGCAACGGAATCCAAAGATTTCGTTGTTATTTCCGTCTCTAATTTTCATTTTTGTTTAGTTTTTAAAGTCTTACATATATAGGTCTCAATCCAAGCACATTTAACTCGCCAATATATAATAAATTGACATTCATACATCGACAATATATATCAACAAATATTCAATTGAGAGAACAAAAATGTAAAAATCAAAAATTGAAAAAGATATATATCCAAAAAAATTGTATAGTATTACAAATGCTCCAAATTTCTAAGTATTCACAAAACCACCAATCCTATTGTTCAACAACCACAAAAAAAAAAAAAAAAAAAAAACTTACAATCCTATAAATATGCACAAAAAGAATTATCAATCGAAAAGTCTTGAGATGTTCTTCAACACCACCTGCACAGCCAAGGGACATTTGAAACAACTTAATAATTGAATAGTTGAACTTAAATTTTTCAGGGACATAAGCATCATAGGAGATAGAGCTAAGGTAGAAGAGCAATGACTCACATCGAACTTATAGTGACGATCCCTGCACTCGACCATCAAAGTCTACAAACAAGCAAAAAGATTAACATTAATTCATTTGAGATTTAAGAATCCACAAACGATGATAAACACTGCATATACTGATTTAAGTAAATTAAATTCTTACCAATCCAGTAGGAGGAAGATAGCAATGTTTGTCATTTTCACTTTTATCTTCATTTTCTAAAAACATATAAGAAAACAAAAATATGCTACCTCATAGATAGACCAAAAAACTCATAAGACTATTTTCAATCAATCCACTTTCACAAGCTACAAAATTTATCATAAGCTCACTCATCTCATTTCAAACTGAGCTTTTTTAACTTACATGCGCCTGCGCTTGTCCATAAAACAATGTATGCGATCCAAATAAGCGCAAGTTCATATTTCCAAGTTCCAATTGCAAAATTTCCACTAGATATATTGCAAAGATGGTAAGATAACATTAACAAAGCAAGTTCCACTAGATATATTGCATATAATGAATTTATGATGGAAATTTAGAGAACTTAATCAAGCAGTCAGATAAGTCTATACCTAATTGCCCTTCTTTATTGCCTTGGATTGTTGAATACTGTTCAAAATCCTGAATGGTAAGTTAAGTCAAAAATCCATAAGCAAGGAAATCAACAAAACTAGGAAAGACAATATACCATCAAGAAAATAAAGGTTGCTAATCATAATCAAAGAACAATTCAGGATATTCCTTTTAGATGAATAACCATTACCGCCAAATTATTAGAATTCTAATCAAAATGGTGGCTCCTATAATTTCATTATTTGATCCAACCCAAATCAACCTAAATTGCAAAACATGTAAAAGACAATCAATCAATCACACTTTATTTAAACTGAATAAGTAATGAATTGATGTAAAATGTCAAATAGCTAAAAAAACCTTTAAAAAAAACTTCTTTGCTGCTTTCATTCGTGTTTGCATTGATGTAATAAGGAACATGAAAGAGGATAATGGTGAAGTGCAAGAATGCTTAAAGGAAAAAGAAAACTCAAAATTGATCCCCAAAGTCCCATTCAATGCGTAGGAAAATAGCAACATTGACCCCCAAACTCCCATCAATGCAACATTCACAAGCTCAAATTTGATCCTAAACTCGAATTTCATCCAATCTAAAAATGAAATAGTGCTCGAGAACAAACCAAACCATGTGTTCCTACTTTTAAATAAAAAATTCCAAATTTGACATTCAAGAAATGCAAAGTGAAGAAAAGAAATAAACCATACAATGAGGAATAAGAAATCTTCCAAAAAATACATGAACATCAACCATATAAGATGCACCTATCATGTAAGTTGAGTTGGATTATTTATCAAGCTTTGAAAGGCTTGCATTTCAACATGCATATGATAAGTAATGGTGAAGTGCAAGAATGGTAAAAGGGAAAAAGTAAAAGTTAAGCACAAACCTATCATGTAAGTATGATTTTAGAACTCATCCTCTCACCCCATCTAAAACTGTTGTGTGCTCCAAAGGTGACAAGCCATGTGTTCCTACTCAAAAAAAAAAAAAACAAACCAGCTGGGATTATCAAAAGGAAGAGAAGAAAAGAAAAAAAAAGAACAATGTATCTATAAGAAGTCATAATCTCATCCACCAACCTCTCTATTTTCCCGGCCTCTCTATTTAACCATAAATCTTGATAGGAAGTCATCATCTCCTCCACCAACACCGCTGCGTGCTCCAAAACAAATCGGCCATGTTAAGCTACTCCCAAAAAAAAAAAAAAAAACCATTTGATGTCCTCTCTTGCAAAGAAGAAAAAGAAAAAACTCACAAATTTTATAAGAAACCTTAAAATGAAAAGCTCACCACACCAAGCAAAACTGAGATAGGAATGAAGTTACACTGCTGCGTGCTCCAAAACAAATCAGCCATGTGTTCCTACTCCCAAAAAAAAAAAAAAACCAGCTGATGGAAATCTCTTGCAGTGAAGAAATAGCATAAAAACTCACAAATAGAATAAGAAAGCTTTAAAAGAAAAGCTTAGAGTGTGGCCAAGCAAAACTGAGATAGGAACTGCTGTGATACTGCTCAAAAAAAAAAAAAAAACAAACCAAGCTGGTTTAGTACGTAACTTAAAGGAACTAATTCATCCACTAGCTCTTTTATAGATTTAACTCATTATATTAGGGACTTAACCCACTAAAATGATCTTATATGAGTTTCGCTCGTAACTTAATAAATATAAATCTCAAAATCCTAAGCTAATAGAACCATTGTTCTAGTAATTTAAACCTAAACAATACATTTGTCCAAACATGTGGCTGTATATGAAAGTATATTCAAAGGCGTTGGGTTTTGTTGGATTCATGTAACTACAAATATAGTTTCCAATTAGAATAGTTAATTACCCAAGGCTAGCATTAATATTAAATAGTTCTTTTAAATATGCAAGCCTACTTCCATGTGCTAGTAAAAATGAATTTATAAGTTATTCTAATATGCATTTATACCTAAACCTTTTCTAAGTTTGGTTAGGCTCAAACAAGTGATTTTAAATGGTTCAACTCTACCAAACCATTACTACTTAATTTTATGGAAGTCCAAACCTCTTCCAAGATCAATTTATAAGTAGTTTACTTCAACTAGCCAAGTGTCGCTTATTATATTCTTAAAAATAATTGCATATGATGCATATCAATCTAATTACTCTTTTATCCATGTAAATTTCTACTCTTGAATTTGAAAAAAAGACAAGTTTCCTTTCAACCATTATATTAAACAATTGGAATGCATTCATTTAATATACTATTTTAATTCAAGCTTTTCTTCCTAATTACGTCCACAATCTCTACCTCACTCAAATAAAGTATTTCCAATCATCAAAGCAAATTTAGAATGAAGTCTAGCCATTGAAATTTTGAATCTTCACTTCAATAGTCTAAGTTGGAGTTAATTCATGAAGTTTAGTAAAAACCTAATTTGAGAAACAATTTTTGTAAGTTAAAATGTATATTAGTTCAAACTGATCAAACCATGCTCAAAACTCGAAATGAACAAGTAAACCTTATTTGAGTCATTTTATCAAACATTTGGTGTATATGTTCTACACACCAACTAGATTGATTATTAATTTTAAAAAAAAAACTTCAACAACAACAACAACAACTCATTCAACGCTATCTCAAACTAAATATAAGTAACAAACGATTCAAATCTAAAATCCGAACAAGATCAACCACGATGCTCAACATCGGAAAGCAAAGAACATCATCACAAACGAATTGAATCCAAGCTCGAAAGGAGAAGAGAAGATAGAATCTCACCTACCGTCACAGAAGAAGGAGATTCCTCTCGCAAATCGCCGCAACAAAACCCTAGCGAAGCGAGAGAAGAGAAGAAGACTTGTGGCAGAGAGAGACAGCAGAGAGCGGCGACGGTGAGAGAGAGAGAGAGCGGTGACGGTGAAAGAGAGAGCAGAGAGCTATGACGGAGAGAGAGATAGGAGAAGGCGGTGACGGTGAGAGAGAGCGGCGTGACGGTGAGAGAGAGCGGCGGTGACGGAGAGAGAGAGCGGTGAGGAGAGAGGTTTCGTTGAGAGAGAGAGAGAGAGAGAGAGCGGTGGGAGAGAGATTTTAGGGAGAGATAGAGTTTTGGTCCCCATTTTTGAATTATCGAGATCGAGACACGCACGAATCTCGAGACGTAACAGACGGTTGTAATAAATGCAAATTTTGGTGGGAATGTTGGCGCCATTTTTTAGAGACGGAATTAATTCCGTCTCTAATTCCGTCTCTAATTCCGTCTCTGATCCGTCTCAAATCCGTCTCTAAATGTTTCCGTCTCAATTCCGTCGCTAACTTTTTAATTTAGAAACGGAACTTATTCCGTTTCTAATTCCGTTTCTGATTTAGAAATGGATCTTATTTCCGTTTCTAATTCCGTTTCTGATTTGCTGTTTTTTTGTAGTGGAATTCTTTATGACCATGCAAGGCCAAGCCTACATTCCTCTTCGTAGATTCTCATATCTCTTGCCACGTGTTGTCAATCTCTTTAAAAATTCGTTGGTTTCTCTCCCCCCACAGTGCCCAAAGGAGTGCTAAAAGTCCGGCTTTAAATAACAAATTCGTTTTATTGCCACATGAAATAGCCGCCGCTTGTTCCATCCAAGTTCTTAAAGATTGGGGGTTTTGCCACTCGATGCCTATCTCCCTCGACAACTCCTCCCATAACCTGCACGAAAAAGAACATGTAAAAAAAAGGTGATCAATGGATTCCATATGAGAAAAACACAAAAAACATCTTGACGGCAAGAGGGTGATATGGGGGAGTCGTTTTTGGAGCACATCTGTCGTATTAATCTTTCCTAACTACGCCATCCAAGCAAAAACCCTAACCTTCAAAGAAGTAACAGATTTTCATATTAGATTATAAACCAGAAAAGATGCCAACGAATTTTTAAGACAAAGACCATAGAAAAAAGATTTAACAGAGAAGAGCTGAGAAGGGTCTCACCCCCACCCACGCTTATCCTCCGTGTGTGGGGTGAGAGAAACTTCCTGGAGACGATGCGCGAGTGCCGCGAATTCTATAGCTTCCGTTTCTCCTAACCTCCGTCGAAAATCGTAATGCCACGAGTGATCCCACTCGCTCCCCCCGACAAAAGATGCCACCTCCGCCACACTTGCTTCAGGATTTCGCGAGAGAGAAAATAAACCCGAAAAGTCCTCATCAAAAGTGTGCGTCCCGTTCCATGCATCCTGCCAAAAGCGCAGTTTCATACCATTCCCTTGCGTGAACTTCACACCTTTGATGAAATCATGCCTGCAACTAGCAATAAATCGCCATGGAGATCTGAACGAGGACCTAAATCTTAATGACGTATCCCAGCCTAAATCTTAATGACGTATCCCAGCCATTAGCCGCCTTACCATATATACTTCCTATGAAATTCGCCCAAAAAGCCTCCTGCTCCTGCTGGAAACGCCATATATAGCCATTTGCAAGCAATGGTCGTATTGCGCATTAAGAGGTTTCCAATTCCAAGACCCCCAATCTGTTTGGGGAGCTTTACTTGGTTCCAAGCCACGAGCGACCACGAAGATTGGTCATCCCATCGTTTCCATAGGAAATCCCGCATCATCTTTTCGGCCCTCTTGGCAATACCTACCGGGAGTCGAAATAGGGACATGAAATATGTGGGAATGGAGTTGAGAACTGAAGCGATTAATGTGACTCTGACTTTTTTGGATAAGAAACCTCGCTTCCACCCATCCAACCTGCGCACGATTTTCTGAAGAACCGGTTCCCAAAAATCGGCCTCAAGTGGGGAACTCCCTAATGGCATACCAAGGTATTTCATGGGCCAAGTCCCGACCTGACAATTGACACCTTCAGCCGCATGTAGTACGATATCGGCCGACAAGTTGATCCCCAACAAGCTGCATTTGGACAAATTTAGTTTTAGACCTAAGATCTTGCAAAAGGCTTGAACGAGCTGCATCACCTTGTGAACCGCCTCTTCCGAGTTTTTGACGAATAAAAGTGAATCATCGGCGTACTGCAGGTGTGTGACATGAACCCCTTCTCTGCCTACCTTAAAGCCTTCTACCATTTCATTGTTCTTGGCAGTGTCCATAATTCTTCCCATGACATCAGCCACTAAGATGATGAGGAATGGAGATAATGGGTCCCCTTGTCTCAAACCTTTTTGTCCTTTAAAACTGCCTTCAGGTCGCCCATTAATGAGAACCGAAAAGTGAGCCGATGAGACACATCCTTTCATCCATAATCGCCATTGCTCGCCAAAGCCTTTCCTTTGAAGCACATAATCCAAAAAGGTCCAGTCCACTCGGTCATGATAAGCTTTGGCAAAATCCAGTTTCAGAACAAAGCCTTGTAGCCCCGTTTTCCTGGCATATTCAACCACTTCGCTGGCTATAAGAACCGAATCCATCATCTGTCTATCAGGGACAAATGCAGTCTGTTATATTGCAATTGTATGTTTGAGAACTGCCTTTAGACGATGAGCGAGGACATTTGCTAACAGTTTGTAGATAGATGTAACCAGACTGATAGGCCAAAAATCCTCGATCCTCCCAACATGGGAGCCTTTGGGAATCAAGCATATGAATGTCTCATTCATGTTTCGACTAATCACTCCCTTAGTATAAAAATCTTCAAAAAACTTCATAATGTCACCTTTGATAACTCCCCAAGATCGTCTGATAAATGCCAAGGTGAATCCATCGAGGCCCGGTGCTTTATCCATTTCGCAGGAAGTAACCGCGCCGCCCATACCTCGTCATCTGAGAATGATCTTTCCATATGACTCGCCTCCTCTCCTAGAATGACACCCCAATTAATACCGTTGATCTCCCATGTGCTATCCATTTCGTTCGTGTATAAATGTCTGTAGTAATCAACAATCTCTTGCTTGATTCTACTGTTTTCCTCAGTAAACTCCCCACCCTGAAGTTGTATCATGTCGATAACATTCTTAGACTTCCTTGCTCCCAAAATGCGATGGAAGAACTTCGTGTTCGCATCCCCCTCTTTTACCCACTTAACTCGCAATTTCTGGCTCGCCAATCGATTTTCAATAAGTAAGACATTCGCATATTCATCCTTTTCCCTCATTCGCTCTGCCAACAATATGTCATTCCAATTAGGACCACCCTCTATATCATCTAGCTATTTAATTCGAGCACTTAGCACCTCTTTCCTAGTTTGAGTCGAGCCAAAAACCTCTATGTTCCAAGTCTTCAGTTCCTTGCGGATTTTCCATAGTTTCCTCATCAATTTGAAACTCGACCCTCCATGTCTTACCTCCCAAGACCACCAGCCTTCTATGTGGGTTTGGAAGGAGCTGTGATCTAGCCATACATTTTCGAAGCGGAAAGGCGCAGGGCCCCACTGAATCAAACCTGTATCTAGAATCACCAAAGAGTGGTCTGAAGTTAAGCGAGTTCCCAGGGATTGTCTCCCATTCTGGAACTGCATGTGCCCCCCATTCATTTAGAAAGAGAAACCGATCTAATCTTGCACATATAGGGTTTAAGCGAAGATTAGACCATGTAAATTCTCCATTAAGCAAAGGTAGATCCGTAAGTTCCATTTCCCTGAGGAGATTATCGAACTCCCGCATACTAGACGTCAACCTTGTGCTATTCGATTTTCTGCCAAAAAACGAATAACATTAAAGTCTCCGGCTATACACCACCTTGGTCCACACAATCCAAATAATGCCCCTAATTCCTCCCAAAACTCCTGCTTACCCCTACTGGTTGCCGGCCCATATACCCCCGGTCAACCACCACGTGGAATCATTCTCGCCTTTAACGTGCACTGAGACCGAGAAGAGTCCTATTAAACTAGAGATCACCTTAACTCTCCTAGTGTCCCAAATGATTACAATGCCCTTGTGAAGGCCCAAGGCACCCCGGAGAACGACGTATCGACCCAGCAGAGCCCTTGGCACCTCCAAGGCAGTGGGAGCTTTCTAAGGCCTGCCACCATCCACGTCCCCCCCATTTATGCTTTCTAAGGCCATAAATGGGTAGCTCAATGGTACAAGTCTCGCCAAAATCAATGTCTTAAGCCTCCGGGACTTGGTTTCGAGACTTGGGGGGGGACGTGGATGGTGGGAGGCCTTAGAAAGCTCCCACCGCCTTGGAGGTGCCAAGGGCTCTCTTTGGCCGGGTCGATACGTCGTTCTCCGGGGTGCCTTTTGTGAAGGCCCAAGGCACCTCGGAGAACGACGTATCTACCTGCACAGAGCCCTTGGCACCTCCAAGGCAAAGTGGGAGCTTTCTAAGGCCTCCCACCATCCACCCCCCCCCCCCCCCATTTATGATTTCTAAGGCCATAAATGGGTAGCTCAATAGGACAAGTCTCGCCAAAATCAATGTTTTAAGCCTCCATGACTTGGTTTCGAGACTTGGGGGGCGAAAAACCACGCCCATTTATGGCCTTAGAAAACATAAGCCCCCACTAGCGCCTACAGAATCCATTACCACCCATTCCTTGAATCGCCCACTCCACACGGCTGACACCTCACTACGGCTAAACGATTCTCTCTTCGTTTCTTGTAAGATCAAGAAATCTGGGTTCTGCCTCTTAACCTCCTCCTTAATTAGTCTTTTCTTATTTGCATCCCCTAGACCCCTAACATTCCATGTCAAAATCCTCATCTAGACGCACCAACTCCCCTCCTGTCCGGTTTGCTATAGTCTATGCTAGATTGTATTCGGCGTTGTTCTCTCGCTAAGTGCACAATACTTAACTCCCATGGGGTGACAACCCTCGGTTGCCTTATGATCCCCTAATACCTATTTCCAATTAGAATTTCATACAGAATAGTGCTATTCTATATATGAAACTTTACTTTAATAAATTACTAATCCCTATAATCTATATTATCGTAAAAAAAAAAAACTATATATAATCTATATCTATATGTACAAAATGAAGATCTTTTGTGAGTAGCTAAAAGGAAGTGATACGTACCATACTTTATATATATATATATATATATATATACTAGTAGAGATCCATGGACCCGACGAACAGCAGCCTACCGTTGTGAATTGGAGTTGTGAGGCTTGGGAGAAAAAAAATGTGTTCCCAATTTAGCGTTTATTACGTTAACAAGGTTCTAAGGTAATAAACTTGTTTTACATTCTGTTTCTGGTCATGCATATTAAGAAAAAGTAGGTGTTGGTTACAGTCTACTGTATTATATATAAGAGTAAATGGATCTCATCAACGTTTCATATATATATATATATATATATATCATCAACGTTTCGTATATATATATACTAGTTTCAAGACGTGCTACGCACGATTGACCCGCTCGCTTTACTCGCGGGAATTAATTTCTAAGAATTTATTAACAAAATTTAAAATTTAAAAATTAGAAATACAAATAATTTTTTAGCTTATCAATATTCTCTAATGTGATTGAGATAAGATGTAAATGAAAAAACAAGCTAGTAATGCTAGAACATTACTTCCTCAAAAAAAAGGAAACAAGGAAAAAAAATATATTTTGAAGACTGATCATCCACTTTGATCGATTGATTGATTGAAGACTGAGAAAAAGAGAAAACCATGTATTGGATTGGTGAGAAGGAGTCGAGTTTTGAGTAGTCCATCATACAATATATAAAGATTTATTTCTATGTAATTTTCATTTTTTATAATAAAATTTATATTTTTGTTTTAATAGTTCTTGCCTATTTTTAAAGTAATCATACGATTATTTTACTTGGCCATTTTTTAGCTTTATGGACTCTCTTTAGGATGTCAATTAAAGTTAAATATAATTTCGATTTTTTTGCTTTTAACGCTTGTACATTTATAGTACTCCTATGTTTATTAACTTCGTTCCTTCTACTACCTAGCTAGGGGTCTTCAATTAGTTTTAGCTTTTGCGGTCCTGTAGAATCAAGCATACATAGCAGAGCACTTAATTTAATTAATTAACTACATTGTTTTTTCTTGAATTAAAAGTTCAAGTTTTTCTTTCAATATATTCCTGTCACTCTCGTCTTTGTTATCCATTCCCCCATTAAATGTCACTGAGCAACGCAGTCCCCGCATCGATCACTAACACCATTAATTACTCTCTCTTTCCCACTCGCATAGGAAGCCCACAAATTTTGAATGCATTGATTATATATGCGCAATATATTATACAAATTATCACTTGAACATTTTTGGCCTTTAATAGATGTTTTAAATTCATATAGAGTGTTATTAAATGTCATGTGAAAATATGTTATGTTTTAATTTTTAATACATGTATTACATAGAAGTTTTTTAAAACTCTTATCAATTAAGTGTTATTTAATAATACCCCCTTTAATAGGAGTTTAAAAACCTCTATTAAATATCGAAATTGTTTCTAGTGTATTATACATTTAATTTATCCTCTTAAACTATTTTATACTACTTCTTTAACTAAATATATACTCCCCTTCTATATATAGTACATTTCTTTTTTAATAAATATATTTGGATTCATGAGTCCGAACTCAGGGGAATTTTTTCAATTTTTTACAAATATTTAAGGAGTATCAAACTTTTGAGTCCAGACTTATGAGACCAAATAACACTTTTTATACGAAAGAAATGGCAACTTGCCCATTATGAGACTCGAACTCTCAACCTCTTAGAGCATCTCCAAAGAAGATGTGGATTAGGGGTGGATGTGTGCCACATTGGATTAAATAGACATTGAGGAGAAAAAATCTTCTCCAATGGGGATGTAGATTGATAATGTGCAGATGACGTGACATAAAAAAAGTAGATACTGTCTACAACATCCTTTAGATCTAGAGGGTACCATATACAGTGTGCACTATTCATTGAAAAACCAAAAAAATAGCCGAAAGCAATATATAGTTTGTCGTATACTTTACAAACTCTAGCCGCATTTTGTTTGATAAAACCGTTTCACTTTTTTTATGTATATACTTTATGTTTTTTTATTTTTTAATATTTTTCAAGATACAAGATATTTACGAATAACTTTTTTTAAAAGGATAAATACAAACAACATATATTTTGTTTCCAAAAGCTACGTATGAAAATTATTACGTATAATTGATTAGTAATTATTTATGATTTAATTAATAAGCTAAGAGAAAAAGAGTTGTCACCTCATAGATAGAAGGTGCAATCCGCATGTACTCATTGGAGACCATTTTACTATTCAATATCTATTTAGTTAATGTATGTAGGATAGACATTTTTTTCATAATGATGATGTAGCATGAATCCACAACCACAAACCGCATCAACCATTGGAGATGCTCTTGCCCAACTAACCACGATTCAAACCAGTATATATATAAACCAAGTATATGCGTATACATGCATATTTATAAAATTTATAATTAAGTATGGGCGTTATAGTATTGTGACGCTATTAGATCTATTAGTCAAAACAACATGCTATATGTCTCCCAAGGTATATATTGGCTGTTCATGATCGCCCCATGCGTGGGCTGTATGCATGGGACCCATGACAGCTGATCGTTCAATGTTCTAGCTTAACCCTCCAGGCTCCATATCATGATTTGTAATTACTACAATATGGTATATGACCATGTATTAATTGGAATACGACAATGATCCAGTATAAAATCTTCACTTATTTGGCATATAATCAGATATTAATGGTGATAAGTTATCGTAATAATTAATTAACCATTTTGTTGTAGTGCATGTGCATGCATGCCTTGATCGATTATAAATGTGAAATTTATATAAATACATATGTACTTCTACTGCTAGCTAGTTTATGGAAAGCCTCTTTATAGTAAAATAAAAAGCATTTTAATTACATCCATAAATTCCCATATGTATATAACTATATAAGCATGCATTTTAAATTTCACGGGCGGTCATTCTCTTGTCTGTTTTGATTCTCTATATTCACACTCGTCGGCCATGCATTAATAATTATTTGATGTACTATTTTTGGAACTTTGGGAAATTGCTAATAACTTTTTACTAATTTAGAATTTAATTTCTTCAAAAAACAAAATTTACAATATTGGCATTAACTACTGGAAAAGTTGCAAGTCCAACGATCGTTAGTCAAGTTGAAACTTTTTTTTTTTTTTTTTTTTTTTTTTTGGATAAAGGAAGAAGCTTTATTGATTCTTCTTTAATTTTTTTTTTTTTGACAAAGGGAGAAGCTTTATTGATTCAGTATCTCAAAATAATAGGTTGAGGACGGATACACCCCCTCTCCACTATACAAGTAATTATATACAGTCAAGTTGAAACTTTAATTAATTGTATCCAACAAGTACTCTAATAATAACATGCATTAATTAACCTCAAATCCAATGGTCAACTATAATCAATTGGGACGGGCATTATATTAGTCATATAAAGTCCAACTTGCTTTGATAGTACAATTTTAGATTTTGTACTATTAAAAAAAAGAGTCCCTGGGTATGTCGGCACGTATTACCTGACACTGTATGACACTCGGGGTTAGAGTCCCTTAGGTGGTCTACACGCTGGGGTTAGAGTCCCTGGTAACACTTGGGTTAGAGTCCCTTGTGCTATATGATTATTGAGTTGGAGTGATACGTTTCACTGTTGACCAGACCTAAATCACCACTACTTAGCCTAATGTCAGTATCACTTGTTTAACTCTGGTATTTACTCGCATATGGTTTATTTTCCGGTTTACCCATTTATATGCTTTTAAATACCATTTGAATATTTGGAAATGCAAATTAAACTTGTCATCGGGGATTACTATTTTATTCTTGTACTCACTGTCCTTTTTATGATGGTGGGTGCAGAGCCGTCTACCAGCAGGCCGGGCGAGAAGAAGATCAATGATTATCCCTGAGCCCGCGGTGCTTCACTTCATCGATTGTAGGTCTTCTTTTGATATTTTGATTGTATATGTTATGTCTTTCAGATACTATAACGACCTTTCCAATTAACTAAAAAACAACATCAATTGAGAGAGAGAAAGATAAAGGTTTGGGCAGAGGGTTCGACAAAAGATTTTGGAGAAAAGAGAATTAAGGGAGATGGTTGATCAAAAGAACTTACACTTAGGAATAGCTCCAACAACGGGTCACACAATCACGGAAGATGAACTAGTGGGACAAATCGATTTGGGAGAGGAACAAGAGGATCGATCAATTTGGGAAATGGACAAAAGGGTTTGGGAAATGGCACACAGTCACGGAAGATGGTCGTGAAGAGGAGTTTGGGCAAATGGTCGTGACGTTATAGAAAATGACGATCGTGAATGGACATACGGGTTTAAGGAGTTGTGAAGGAAAAACGATGATGGTTTTTCGTTTCTTAATTTTTCACTCTACAACAGATCAGCGACAGACTCTATGTCTGTCTTTGATTGTAGCAGATCTGTCACTGTCACGTTTTGCTCACCGGATCGAACGACATGTGTTCGTATCCGTATCTCTATGTTTGTCACATTGGCCTAGAATGTATGGCGAGATAAATCATCGATAGATTTGTGATAACCTACAATCTCAACGTTTTAGTACAAATATGACGTTGAATAGTTGTTTTTGGGTCAATCGAGTCAAATGAACTATTTGATGCACATTTGTTGTTGATTGTTGTTGTTTAGCAACATATTCTGGCTGTCGCTATTTGTTGTTGCTATTCCACCATATTCTTGTAGTGTTGTGTTTCATGGCGACAAGAAGAAGGTAAAGGCGATTATAGGCATTGGCTACATCTAAAGAGACCGAAGATAAGGTTTTTGGGAGTGACGGTGACATTCTTGCTACCTCGGCATACTAGCGGTTTCTCTAATGAGGTTTGTCGACGTGCATCTCCGATCAGGGGTCGCGACCATGGCTGAGTGAATCGTGACTTCTACCATGGTGTATCTTGTTGGATTTGGTTTGTCGCAATGTCCTCGTTAGCTCCGTGTGGTGGTGGTTTTCTCCTCTCGATTATTTGCTTAGCAGTTCGCAAAATAATTAGTAGGAGTTATATTTGTGTTTTGTTTAATTTGATTGTTTAGTTTGTTAGAGTTTAGTCCCATCGATGTGCAGTTATTGTCCTCATTGCCAGGGTGGTTGTCCCTATTGTTGGGTGATTATTCTTGCCTTAATTAGGGTTGGGGTTGGAGTAGCACGATAAGTGTGTCCGTTTTCAAAATTTATTACGTGACTTTATTGTTGTAAGATCTATTTGTAATAGATGTTTGTCCGATTGGACTAAAAACACCTCAATAAAAAATCACTTTGAAAAAAATTTATTGTTAGATAATAAGATGAGTGTATTAGGGCATCTCCAACCCACCAACACTAAAATAGAGTTACTCTAACATTATTCAACTATATTTTGAAATAAATGGTGACACTAATATTATTTATGTTTCAAACCCATCAACACTATCTTTAACACTATTATACTTTTCATTATTATTTTATTATTATTTTATTTAAAATAAGATAAATAAAAATATATCAAATAAAATAGAAAAACACAAAAGTAAAAAATAAATAAAAATAATAAAAAAAAAAAGTGAATAGTATTAACATTTTTGTGTGGCTCTGTTGCTCCAACGCGTGCTATCTCATTGAAGCACCAATCAACACTATTCACCAACCACCGAGTTGGTCTTAAGTACTATAAAGGTATCTTGTTTAACAAAAAATTGTACGAAACTTAATTAAAACACTCTTGACATGCACAATATTGACAGATCAACGTCTCGAGATGCATTGAATTAAGTTGGGTGAGCAAAGATTGTGGTGGAAAATACAAAAGGTCAACCTCAACACAACAGGGCAGAACTGTAATGCGACCAAAACTTTGGTATAGATTGGACCGAGACTGACAAACATTCATTGTTTTCTGCTATCTTCCACAGTTCCTGTCTTGATCCGCCAGAGAACCGCCACCTCACCGTCACAGGTCAACAAAGTATTTTAATATGGAAAATGATTGACTTGCACACTTCAGGGACAAAGGTCTTACATTGTTTTCTACTATTAATTAAGAAAAGGCATGTTTGTGGTCATCAAGTGAGGTGTATAAGAAATTAAGAATGTTATTTAAGATTTGGTCCTATATTTTCTTGATCTCAAATTGGTTTATATATCCATTTTTTTTAGCATAATTAAGTATCATTTGCACCATAAACTTTTAAGTTTTCATTTGATTTGGTTATATAACTTTTATTAATTCACTTTTGATCTATAAACTTTCATTTTCCTTTACTTTTGAAACATTAATTTGATAAATTTGAATAACAACGGACGCCGACAAATTAAGTAATTAACGAGCAATTCACAGGAAGTTCATCAATTGATTTATCAACCAAAAAAATCGATTGTCAATCATTTTGTTGATATATGTTACCCTCCAAACTTAACAAAAAGAATAAAAGTAAAGTGGAATGAAAGTTTATAGACTAAAAGTGAACTGATGAAAGTTTGATTATCGAATCAATAAAAACGTGAAAGTTCATGGACCCTACCCTCCCCATTAATTTGCATCCATACCAACAAGTGAGTGGCTCAATTGGGTTTGATATTCATGTGGTTAATTATTGGTACAATAAGGTAGGGGTTCGAGTATTGGGAGGGCAAATTAAGAGTTTTCTTGTATAAAAAAAAAAAAAAAAAAAAAAAGGTCATGAACTATGCTCGTCTCAATTTGGGCTAGCTTACCATAAACAAAACTCGCTCCGCATGTGGGCCTGTATATATACCCGTTGGTTTTGCATTTTGGCCTTCTCGAATGCCCATAAAAGCCTCATATCTAAAGGCTATTAATCTTTATAAGAGGATGCAACCAAAAAAATAAATGATTTATTGTTAACACCAATAGGGCGGAGCCAATTAAGACCAACGATCATATTTTAATACTTAATATTAATAAAAATAATTATTTTAATTAATTGAATGGTTATTGCTTTTTTTTTTGGAAGTGAAATAGAAATTTCAATAATCATAAATAGCTTAATACAGGATCAAACATAGAGAAAAACTATTTATATTCCAATAACTCATGAATTATAAAAAGGAAAATTAAGCACAACTATTTATATTTCAATAGTTGGAACTTGTAAAATTCTTTTATTGTTCTTAAATATTTGTGAAAATTATAAAAAGGCCCATAACTATGATACTTTTGAAAACCACTAGTTGGAGCAGGATGAGAAGGACAAAACGCAATATATATATATATATATATATATATATATATGTTTTTTTTTTCTTAAGCCTAGAAAGGCATATATGTGCTAGTTTGAGGGGATGGTAAGTTGGTTTTTTATAAAAAAAAAAAAAAAGTAGCAAGAAACATGAAAATTGTTCTGCGTAGCTATGAAATAATTAAAAGGCACGTACAATGACAAAAAAAAAAAATGAATAGCAAGAAATTAACAACATATTATTAATAACGAATTTTTTTTAGACAAATTATTTGCTAATGTTGGACTTGAGTAATATAGGACAACAAGGGCTAGCTAGCTAGAAAGCGCAATTATTAATTAGCGACGACATATATAAACAAATACTATCATTTGTTTCATCAATCATGAGTAGGTATTGATGGATCCAACACCAATGAAAGACCTAGAGGGATATTACACAAGCTTTCGAAGAAGCGGTATCTGAACGTGAAGGGCGACTTCTGCTTCAAAGTTTCGAACTCATCTTCACAATCAAAAGCATTGTTCATGGCAGCAACCACCTCGACCTTAACCATCCTATACTGTTTGTTCCTTAAGTACCCAAGCGCATCACGTAGATTGCCAAGAGCCTCCTTGTACATCCTCACGCACACAGCCAAGCACTTCTTGCATGTGGACTTGCCTGATTTCTTCAGTTTATGCATCCTCGATTCGGTTTCGCTGCCGTACCATATACCGAGTTTTATGGCCTCTTCGGATGCATTTTTCGCCAGTTTGATTGCGCCGTTGCTGCACCCGGAGACCTTAGGGCCTCCTCGCCGAGTTGCGCCGACGTCTTCTTCGAATATGTTTTCACTAACACTAGTATAAGTATTAGGATTAATCGTAGTAGTAGTAGTAGTAGTAGTTGGCGTGGCTGCTGCAACGCTAATGATGATCATTAAGAGAAGAGCTTGCAAGCAACTGCGCAACTCGGCCATTGCTATGTAATTGTATGTAGAATATTAATTAGTGATGAGTGCTATACGCTATTGTGCATGCAAGAGTTGATGATCTCAGTATCGATATATTAATTGTTGAGTGTATATATATAGTTCAAATGTAGTCTATAAGTTTACTTGGTAATACTTGACCACCTACAAAATTGGAATATCTTATATATATATCCAACCGATTCGCTTTGACGTATCTTTTATTGACTTAATTAATGGAGCCGTTTTTTCTTTTTCTTTTTTTTTTTTTAATAATTTCGAATGATTTCTTTTCGAAAATCTTAACTGATAAAATACGTTGTTTATTGCTTTGCTTTTTGTTTTGACTTTTTTATTTGTCTATCATGTTTTTTTTTTTTTTTTTGTGATTCGATCATCACGCGCGTTTTTCCTTTGCTACATGATAATTATTAATTATAATACATAGTTTTTTTTTGGTGATTCGATCATCACGTTTTTACTTTACCTAATTAATAGCTTAACTACTTTTATTAACCTTAACATAATGAAAGTACATAAGCTATTATATAATTAGCCCACTGAAAAAAAGTACTTTTATTAGCCTTAAGCTGATAAAAGTACTTAAGCTATTATATAATTAGCCCATTGACAAAAAAATTACTTTCATTAAACTAATTAATTAATATGAGTATCTTAATTAATAGCCCAAGTACATTGTTTTCAATTTTTGGTTTTTCTTTTTTTTTACATGATATATAATAGCTTTTTTAGTTTTTTTTTGAATAAATTATAATAGCTATATATAATTTTGTGTAGGTATTTTTCATCTCATATTTTAAATCAAAAATTACAATTTTTAGTTATTATGAGAATTACAATTACACTATTCTTCATATATTTTATATATTTTGATTTTAAACAACTTTTATTTATAAAAATAAAAAATATGAGTTCATAGTAATTTATTGTAGGTATTTTTATTTTTCATATTTTTATTCAAGATTACGATTTTTAGTTATTATGAGAATCACAATCAAATCATTCTTTATATATTTTATATATTTTGATTTTAAACAATTTTATTTATAAAAAATGTATATTCATAATATTCTGATCCGGGACGACGTCTGGGTTCAAGCCATACTAGTATATATATAATTTCATTTTTGATGTTGCTTTATAAAAGAAACTAGTCGACACCCCGAGCTTCGCACACAGAGAAGACCAAATATCAATATATAAAAAATAGCTAAAACTAAAAGTGGCCTAAAAATATCATGAATAATCACAATTTCTATTTTATTTTTGATTGAAAATGTTTATCTTAATTTCAAACCTAATTTCTTATATTATTTTGTGTTTTTTTTTACAGAAAAAAGATGTTTATCTTAAGATCAATATCTAATTTCACTTAGCATTAATTGATAGTCTAAATAGTTACCTCGAAAAATTGGTAGCCTAAATAATAGCTAAATTAAATTTACCAAAAAAAATATTTATCTAAAAAGTTATTGAAATACAAAATAGTCATAGAATACAAAAAAGCGTAAAATAAAAAGCAAAAAGCAAAAACTAGAAATATCTAGTTGTTGTCCACCACTTAGAATCGCATATTCGCATGCGTCAAAGAGACTGAATATTAGTGCATGAGAGAGATCGAGTATTAGTAGTAGAAAAAATAAATCAAGCTATAACTCCACAAAAATAAATTTGATGAGAAAAAAAAAAGCGAAAGATAAGTAAAAGAATAAAATAAATAAAATTCAAACCTTACTTGTCCAGAATAATTATGAAACCACGGTTTTCGCCTCTGATCCAATTGATGATGTTGACCAAAAAAAAAAAAACATAAGATTAAATTAAATAAATTTCGAATCTTTCTTATCCGAATAAAAAAGAACGCCCTAACCCAATCGATTAAAATGACAAAATCTTTAATTAGAGAACTCATAAAAAACAAATTGAGTTTGTAATAGCAAAATAGAGATTAATCAACAAAACAAATAGTAGAAGAGCGAAAGAAAAATATTCACCTTGGCAAAATTAAAAGAACGGATCATCATGTAGCATTAGTATGTGTATATGTAAGACTTTAAGAAATATTTGGATGATGATCAAATGCACGTAAATTTTGAAACAGTTACAATGGTGAATTAAGAGAGCTCAACATTAAATTAAATTAAAATCTATCTATATATCTATATATCTATATATCTATATCTATATATATATAAAAGTTGAAGGAGAGAGAAAGTTTCAAAAGCTCTCTCCTTCTACCATTTCATTTTTAAGTTTTTTCAAATTTTTTAATTTTTTATTTTAAGATATTTATATATATGTGTTATTTATTGTTTTAAGATACATTCATCCCCCCATATTTTTGAAAAACGAAAAATAGATATTTATATATTTGTGTTTTTTAATTTGTTTTAAAATATATTCATTCCCCCATATTTTTAAAAAACGAAAAATCCAACTTTGAACAACTAAATGACTGTTTAATTAATGATGTATTCATATTCTTTGTTTCGAATCTTACACCATCGATTTGGTTATCGCAAGATTATTTATATATACTGTTTAGGGCACTGTAACAACAATTAAGTTCATTCGATTTTTTATTTTTTTTGTTAATGAATGGTCACTTCAATGATTTATAAGTAAATATTTTTTAAATCTATATTATCTATATCTATATATATATAAAAGTTGAAGGAGAGAGAAAGTTTCACAAGCTCTCTCCTTCTACCATTTTATTTTAAAGATTTTCTTAATTTTTAAATTTTTTATTTTAAGATATTTATATATTTGTGTTATTTATTATTTTAAGATACATTCACCCCTCCATATTTTTGAAAAACGAAAAATAGATATTTATATATTTATGTTTTTTTTTTAAATATAATTATCTATTATGTGTGCATTTATTAATAATTAATAATGGTTATATTATCAACGAATGGATTAATAGAATTAGTACATTCTACTCGAAATCATGGGCAAATACATGGAATGGAGTGTGGTAAAAGCTTTTAAAAATTATAGGCAGATACATGGAATTGAGTGTAGTGCAAGCTCTATCCCCCCTATAAATTTCACCTCTCATCCATTCTTCTACGTTGTAATTCTCCCGCATCCAATTTGAATAATTTTTGGGTAGTGTTTGACCATTATCTAAATTTTTGTTTGGGTCTTCAAGTGCACATGTTTGTAAGAATTTTTTGTGTTTGAATGGATGCACAAGTACTATGGATTGGCTTATGTAAAGGGTCGAGCACGCCGATTTTTATTTTATTATTTTTTATATATAGTTTTTGCTTGACATATGGGTCAACTACAACAACCATCATTTTGTAACTTTCCTATTTTTTTGCCCCTTTTTATACATATAAATCATGAAGGTCTTTACTGACACCTGCGCGAACCGCAGGGAAACAACTAGTATATATATAAAAGTTGGAGGAGAGAGAGAGTTTAAAAGTTACCTCATCTCACCATTCTATTTTTCTATTTTTCTCAATTTTTTATTTTTTATTATTTATTTATTTATTATTTCAAGAGATATAATTATACATTATGTCTACATTTATTAATAATTAATAGTGGTTATCTTATCATTAATAGATTGAGTACGTTGAACTTGAAATCATGGGTAAATCCAAGGAATTGAGTTATTTTTTGTTATTTATTTATTTATTATTTCAAGAGATATAATTATACATTTTATGTACATTTATTAATAATTAATAGTGGTTATCTTATCATTAATAGATTAAGTACGTTGAACTTGAAATCATGGGTAAATACAAGGAATTGAGTGTAGTGCAAGTTACATTCCCCCTATAAATTTCAACTCTCATCCATTCCTCTTGCAATCGACTTGGTTTTTTTTTTTTTTCCTTCACTTTTCAAAAAATCACAAAAAAATCAATCTTATTATACATAACCTTAGATTCCTCAAGTTCTCAACCAATTATCACCCAATAAATTCAAGATAGGATCGATGGATTTCAACATCGCCTGTATATTCAAAAGATGTTCTACTTACCTATAGCTTCATGCATCCAGTGATATAAAAATCATTCACAACGCTTTTAAGCTAAACCACTTTTGATCGCCATTCTTTATGTATGTTTGCTCTATATTGGATCTAATCGTTTGGTACGTTTTCCATAAGTTCGAGACTGAAGTGAATCATTATATCTATAACACAAATTAATAATCACGTGACCTTTATGCTGCCTTTGTTATGTTGTCTGTTGGTTTAGATTCTTCAATTGGAGTGAACAGAGACGATATGAAGGAATTTATATTTAACGGTTATAGTGGATCAATATACACTACTGTATGGGATTACGATTGCTTAAAGATGTTCACTCCATAGAATGCTACAAAAGCTAAAGAAGGCAATATAATGTTTTGTTCTTTCTTATTATTATTGTTCTTTTATGAATCTTTCGTTTGACTCGATGTGAATAACTATGAATATAGTGTATTATTATTATTATTATTATTATTATTATTATTATTATTATTATTATTATTATTATTATTATTATTATTATTATTATTATTATTATTATTATTATTATTATTATTATTATTATTATTATTATTATTATTATTATTATTATTATTTATTATTATTATTATTATTATTATTATTATTATTATTATTATTATTATTATTATTATTATTATTATTATTATTATTATTATTATTATTATTATTATTCCATACAGGGTTGCCCTGGCATATATTGATTAAAAGAGCAAGTCATGAGGAGCCCAAATTTTTGAGGAGTAATAAAATTTACCTTTTACGGAGGAGCCCATACTTTATTCGCGGAGGAGTGCTACAGAGTAAGATGGGGGTATGGCCTTGGGCAAGTATGGCCTTGGGCGGGTATGGCCTGGGTCTTCATACACCATGGTCATTTGAGATTTGTTTCAATTTCTAGGATCCAAATTCTAATTTTAGTGGAAAACAAGGACCATACCAAATTGAACCCAACTTCAAATTTAACTCCAAACCATTTAAATATAGTTTAAGCGTGCTTAAAGTACTATACCACATTTACATGAAATCCTTTCACCTTTACCACGGATTTGATACCACATTCCAATTTCATTACTTTTTTCAACAATCCTCTAGAAATACGACGGGGTGTTTTCAAGAGTTTTGGGTGACTTGCATCTAATTTGTGTAAAAGTTACCTCTTCACAATTATTATTATTACACTGATCAACCACTCTCGACTAGTTATTAAAATTATTTAATGGTTATACTTAAAATCAAAATGATTATTGATCGTTTTGCAGTCCATATACATGTACATCATTAATAAGAGTTGTTTTGAATTCCATACATGTATATATATATATATGTATGTATATAGAAGTAATTTAAATTTTCGTATCTTACATTCCATATATTCAAAAGGAATTAAAAAGTGTTCCATATATGACTTACAGTCTATGTATAATAAGAATAATTTTGAATTCCATATATACCTGAGTTTCATTTATTTTTTATAGTTATATTTAGAATCATTAGATTTTAGGAGTAATTTAATTAATTGCATATATTAGTCATGAAACGTCTTTTTCCTTAAATATATATATATATATATGATGTCTTAAATATACATGTAACAGTGGCGTGTTCGAGCCTATTCGACGTCATATGACACATATCATATATAACTCGATGAAACCTATATCTTGGATATGACACGTGGTGCGTCGATAATACTTGAAAATGTTGCGTGCACATACCATATATAGCTTTGATGAAACCTACACCTTAGGTATGCCACGTGACGCTACGAGAAGGCTCAAAATCGCAATCACTCAAGATGTAGGCTTATTATAGATATAGATATAGATATAGATATAGAAATAGATATTTAATTATGCCCTGGCGGTTTTCCCTACTCAACGCGCTTGCAATTATATATTTTAGTTATTTGTTGGATTTCGTCTATGATTATATATATTCCTATATCATGTCGTCCTGTTTGTTGGAATTACTCTCGTTAATAGGAGGAATTTTTTTTTTTTTTTTGTCATCAAGTGGTACTAACCAAACATTTTTGCCAATGAACATGGGAAGCGAATCAGTCCACACAGTGGATGAACAAGAATGAAGTGCTCGCTGGGCTAATTCATGTTCAACAGTGTTGAAGGTCTATGGTTTGCTGAGCTAGCTAATTCATGTTCAACGGTGTGAAGGATGATACTACTCCGAACCTTTTGTCCGTCTTGAGCTAGCTACAAAGAATATACATAGAGTGGGTTGAAGCTATATAAATGGCTTATATGGACCGATGTGTCATTTGGCGCGACTTAGCTATATATGTGTCTACTCTACTATTTAGGATGGTAGTTTTTTTTAGATTGACAAGGCTTTGTCGTTGTCAATTAAGTTAACGTTTTTTTATTGTTGTATTAAGTTTCTTTTTATAGGTTGTGGTTCCAACAACAATTTTTTGCTTTCTTTATCTCAAAATAATAATTTGGGACTGAGGCTATGTTGTTGTTGTTTTTTCTCAAAATAATAAATGATAGTTTTTTTTAGATCTATATATGATGATAAATTTTTTTTTTTTTTTTTTTTTTTGAGAATACGAGACTAGCTCCTGAAAGGTTGCCCCTAATCCCCGGGAACCCCTTGTCCCCTTACGTATTCATCCTTCTCGCCACATATTCGTCCTTCCTGCTCGATCTCTTTTGATCGACACGCTCCCTATATAACGAGTACATTGTCAAAAAAAAAAAAAAGATGTATTTAGCATTGTCAAATGTTTTTGTGTTATGCTTAATTTTTCATACTAATATATTTTTTTGTTTGGAAAAAAAAAATTAAAGTTAAAGTTCGCCCCTTCTAACAATGTTTTCTTGTTCCGTAATTGGCTGAAAGTTGCATTTCCCACAAAGTTGCAACGAATTTTTCTTGTACTGAGTAATATTTAGATGGAAATGAAGTGTAAAGGCTAAAAAAATCCCAAAAAAGAAAAAAAAAGTTCTAAAGCTGAAAATCATATCAGAGCTTCAACTTCGAATAGCATGTAGAGTTGACAGAGTTGGAGCGTATAGAAAGAGTGACATCGCAGATGCTACGAGCAGTGGCACTCATTTTCAAGATTTTAAAGATCTTAACTCTGCCTTTCAGAGTTGTAAGAGAAGTAAAGTTGAATGACCCAACACCAAGATCCATCCAAAACTGTGGACTAAATGCCAATTTATCACCCATAATCTCCACAGAAGAGCTAACATTGTGCTTCCCTCGAAACGGAATCTCACCGCCTGCGATCGGAGCCTCAGCAACAACCGCCCCTCGATAATTCACGTGCGCCGTTGTAGCCTTAATTCGAAACCTCCATAGTTTCGGTTGTTTATCTGAACTGTAAGGAGCAGTGTAATGTTCAACTTCAACTGGGGGAAGGGGATCAGTTCTATTTTAGTGAGTTGAACAGGGTAGGCAATGGCTTCGGGTTGTTTCGGCTTTAAGATGGTGAAGTAGAGAATAAGCACAACTACTGAAAGGATAACGAAGAGGAGGGCGGTGATAGCGCAGCATATCTTGAGGCGTCTGTGCGACGCCATGAAGTAGAGGAATTGTTGGATGATTAGAAAGATGAAGCTATGGTGATTTCTATGGAAGGAGGGGTTGGATTATAAGAAGACTAAGCTGGTATTTATAAGCCTAGATTTTATCAATGAAGGACAAACAGAAGAATCTACCTCATTGGTTTCTTTTAGGTTGTGTTGGAGAGTGGCTTCAGATAAATGTTCTAAGATACCTGTATTTGTGACCATGCAGGGATTTATGATTGCTAAGTTAGAAACAATTAAATATGTGAATCTTAGTATTGAAAGTAGACATGCAATCCAATATGAAGGAAAAGATGCTTTCACTCATTTTGTAAAGGAAGAGATAACAAAGTAACTTGCATGCATTGAAACCAATGTAACTAGACCTTCATCTAAGACACAAAAGTCATGGTAGTCTACATTAACTTTCACACTAGGAACAGCGCAACAAAAAGGCCTCAATCCCAAATTAGTTGGGGTCAGCTACATGATTTCTTTTACGCTATTAAAAGGAATGATAATGGTGTTCCTTGTAGGCTTGTTCGATTTGCAATGGCTTCCTTTCATTCATCTTTAAAAAATAACACTTCTGTTCTACAAGGAGTGAGCTTTTTGCTTTGCCATTCAAATCGCACAAAAGAAAAGGTCATCAAAAAAAAAAAATTTTCTGTTCTACATGGTGTACGATAGTTTACTTGAACAAGATGAAAGAACTGAATTAACCGACGGTAATTACCTCTGAGTTGTTGATTTCCTCCGTAAACAGAGCCTTGGGTTCCAAATCGATGAATTGGTTAGACTTGCTGGCTAGGTGTGAGATGCTAACTCGTCCCTGCCTTTTGATGTAGTCAGCTACGGCTTTCATTTCTTCCTGTGAGATGTATATGTACTTGCCTCGATCGTCCATCACACCAGACAGTCTCCCTAATCAACACAATAAACCATACCGTTCAAAAACAATTCTTAAAAACCTCCATTTGTTTTGTTTTCCACTCCCATGAAATTTGTATTGGGCTAAGAGCATCAAGATAGGCAGAAGATAGCAATGGAAAAAGAAAATAGAAATTTTCAGATCCAACGGCATATACCCATGTTTTCAAGCGAAGCAATCCTGTTAATGCAATCCTGCATCAACAAATAGTTTATAAATGATCAGAGAACAGTTTATAAATTATGATGCTACAGAAAAGTCAGATTGGTGCAAAAATTAAACAAATATGCATCTCTTGGAGAAAATAAAATGGAAATGAGGAGCTTCCTCTTATTATTCAAGTGTATGCTAGATACTGTGATGCACACAGCAAATTCTAATATTGAATAGTACCAAACCAAACCCTTGGGATTAGATTGACGACTAGGTAATAGACAAGCTCCATCAAGTGCGAATTAAAGATGATGTTGTATATACAACAACAAAAAACCTCAACCCCAAATGATGTTGTATATATGAGCGTAAAATTGGAAGAAAAAGAGGAAACTAAAGCTTGTAAAGTACCTGAGTCCGTAGTTTGAATTCTGCAGCTAGATCTTCCAATGGAACGCACTTGTGTTTCTGCATGAAAAGGCAAGAACTATCAACAATTTCTGTTTTTCGGCCCTTTTGTTCATTCAAATGGGCTTTTGTTGGTTAAAAACAAAAGAATTTATGCAGAGGAAAAGTAAAGCTCATATAAATGGGTATTTGCGAGCACGTAATAGGGATCTTTCGAGAAAACAAAACTGAAGCAAAATAAGCAAATTAAGAAACTTCATTTTTCTAATACGAGCAAATCAAAGAACTTTCAAACAAGCAAAGACAACCAAGCTACATTAAATAACTCTTAGTCTGAGTATACTTCATCCATGTACATATGGAGCTTATCCAGAAAAAAGACGCCACAGCATGATAAAGCTAACAATAAGACTCTTCCTTAATAATAAATAATAACGCTTACCTTTATGTACTCAACAAAATCTGAAAGCAGCCCCTGACCACCTTCTTGCATGTCACTCTCTGTTGTACCCTCAGCGTCAACTGAAAACTCCCCTTTCCACTTATCAAACTCTACTGCAGCGGCTTCCTCTTCCTTAGCCTTACGAGCGAGAGCTTCTTCCTCCTAAAGTAACAAAATAGTTGCGAGTAAAGAAATAAGCACTTCTGAGATTCTAAAACATCAAACAAGATCCACAAAGGTATTAGCCTACCAAACGGTGCTCCTCTGCTTCACGCTCCTCATCTTTCCTTCTCCGCATTTCAGAATAGCGATCTTGTTTTGTCTGCTTGGACTCACGTGCTGCATCTTCGGCCTTCCAATTTTGCATAATCAGAATAAATATACTACAATACTACCATGAAACTGCAGGACGACACTATTACTTTCGATTGGCAACAAACAAACCACTGTGACAAGAATCAAGATCCCCTAATTTTTTAGCTCAAGATTATTAGTTCAAAGAATCCAACTTCAAAAGCATAAGACATGATGTGATATGAAGCCAAATTCAAGAGACTACAAAGGTGTAATCTGAATTAATAAACAGAAATGAACCAGATTCATATTCTCAATTCAACAGGTCAAATAAGTGCATATGTGTTCAACATAATTGTTCCAACTAACAAGACAAAGATTAGACATCTCAAGTCTCGCAATCGGGAAAAGAATTGAGACACTTTCAATGAAAACTTGCATTAGGCATATTGGAAAAAAATCTATTTCTTATAATAATATGTTTATAGAATCTTATTAGATTAAATTAGTATGAGATAAACATAACACACACTAATTACTTTAAACCTGACATTTTAAATTATTTAGCCAATTGTGACACAGATCTATAAACATACCAATAATAATATTTTGTTACTCATATACTGATCACTCAATAGATATACATGCAAGAGAAAAACGATATGGAAAAGCATAGCATTATACCTGTCGTTGTGCTTCACGTTCTTGTCGCTTCTTTTCCTTTTTCTTAGATGCTTTAGCTACATAGTAGTCATCTCCAGCATCTTCATCACTTCCATCAACATTATCTGCATACCTATAATAAATAAGTTCACTCATAACCACAACTTCACTCATAACCCTAGCTGGCTAGTTCATAACAGCAGAACCCTCTGCTTCATCTTAAAAAGAAGTTGTTGGCTTAACTCCAAACTACATCCGCAACATGTCCAATGAAGTTAATAAAATCAAAATAAAAATCAAATACAAGACAAAGAGAATCCACACAACAAACTAATTAATAGAACACCTGGAATGGAAATGCCTTCAGACAAGTTGATTTAACTGGGATTCAATAAGCAGATTAACAATCAATATTCCCAACTCTCCTAACTACTAATTAATCGGTTTTCAAATCCGAATTCGGCAAAAATTAAAGAAAACACGCCGTCAAATTAAAGTTATAACTTTTTGATAATTGAATCATCGATATACAATGCCTATCTTATAGAAAACCAGATGAGCTGCTTCACTGCTTCTGCCACCAAAGCAAGGCAGAAATGCAGACCAAAACCAACACAATCCGAGTTCATCAGCAACACAAAACAATAAACCAATTGAAACAAAACCTCAGATCCAATTCATGGAATCACAAACACAAAATCACAAAATCAACAGTGACACGTCGCGAAAACAAACAAACAAAACAACACGAAACCTTCAACAACCGCCGCCGGAGCCATAGACGTGCTGGCCACAGCAGAACCAGTAGGCCGCCTCCGCATCCGCCGAGTCGCGGTGTTGCGAACCACGGCATCCCTTTCTGGTGCCTGAAATCAATCCAACACAACAAGAATTCCTAAAAACTTAAGAAATCTTTCCACAAATCCAAGCGATTTGGATGAAATTGACGAAAAGCAATGTTAGGGTTTGAGGTGCGATTTGAAACCCTAATTACCTGATCTTGGTCTTGTTCAGGATCGGATGAGCGAGAGATCTGGCGACGCTTCCATAGGAAGAGAGGGATCAGTGCGAGGAGTAAGAACATGGAGAGGATCGCAACTACGATGTCCTCCATTGCTGCTAGCCGATCGATCTCTCACGAGCAGACGAGCTTCTCTGTCTCACTCGCTCGCTCGCTCGCGCGCGCGCCAAGTCTCTCTGGTTTTGTGTAGTTCTGTACTTCTGTGCTCCCGGGCGTAGGTTCACAAACGTGCTTTCGGTTTATGATGTTTCCACGCGTTCATCACTTCTTAATTCTTTTGAGGGCCGCTAAGGGCACCCCACCGTTTCATGAAGGCACCCAGTTAATGTGGGCACAAACTAATTTACCTTGGGCACCAAAAATTAGACCCGAAATACCTAAAATACCCCTTGAAAATCCTCTCTCACCCCACCACCCCCACCACCACCACCACCGAACTCCGTTTTGCGAGGATACCCCGAAATGGGGGAATCTCCGAGAACGTGTCTCCGTCCGTCTCGGCCTTGTTTTCTCCTCGTTTAGGAGGTTTTTGTAGTTTGTAGGCTCGTGGGTGTTTCCCGATTTCGTCTCAAATTAGGGTTCGGTTGAAGTTTTTCATTCACACACTCAAGTCGAGAAATCGATCGTTTGAATGTACGTTTTTAGTGTAATTAAGTTGCATTTGATAGAGTAGTTGTGATGTTTGTGTGGTGGTTTGTTCATTAGTGTAAGGGAATTCGTGGTTCTCGGCCACACATGCAAGAGAATGTTCTTATGCTCTCGGACAAGATGGCCGAGAGAGAGAGCCAAATTTTGGGGGAAATCGAACTCTGGCTACAAAGGCCGACAAAGATCACACGACTCTCGACTACTCAAGGCCGAGATGACTCTAGGTCTCTCGGTCGAGATGTCACGAGAGATGGAATTACCGCTAGGTAATGTGGTGGCGGTGGTCTACAACCTAGAATTTGGGCATAATCTTGGTTGTACCATGCGTGAGTGTAAAATTAGGCTCGGTCGTGAGTGGCCGAGAGCTTGTAGAATTGGAATTGTCAATACATCTCGGTGGCGCAAAACCGAGACCGTTTCATTAGGCTCGGTTGTTCAATGTCGATATATTGGAGGAATTGTCTGGTCATGGGTGACCGACAATATGTGTCGTTTCACAAACCTCTTGACCGAGACATAAGGAATGGATGATTTGGACATTTTTTTTGTAAATTTAATTTGGGATCTGTTACATGCGCTTATATGTTGTAATTTATGCAGTGTATGGCTCGTCCGAAGCTACGGTGACTAGGGAAAGAGGTGGAGCCGAGGTCCCGAGGCCGAACCGGGGCGAGGTGGCGGAGACCCCAGAAACATCGTACGGAAAGAGAAAGAGAAGGAGAATGAGGATGGTAAGGGCAAGGCGAAGGTAGATGGCAACCGTGGAAGGTTACAATTGCACGATGAGAGTTCGACCCTCAATGCCGGCGACACGAGGATCTTGTTGTTCTTGGGAGGAGAAGAGGAGGGGCATGCATCGGAGTCAAGTAGCAAGTGACTCTTCGGATGCGGTGGCTACCATGATAGAAACAGATCGTAATGTGGGGGGAGCGGAAGAGGTGGAGTCGGCCATGATGAAGGAGAGCCGAAGTTGCTTTTGATACGCGTGCTCCATTCCCCGTGGTCCTGTAGACGGGCGTTCTTGAAGAGCTTCAAGGATCATGTGGCTTTATCGATATGGAGGAATGAGGTAATTTCAATTTCATTGAAATTATTAACTTATCACTCATGGTCTTCACATAATGACGAAATGTTTTTACATTTGCGCAGGAGCGGCCGTTCTTAAGTGTATCAATCACGGAGCTCAAATAGCGGAATGGGATTTACAAATCGTGTCACCCGGACACGGCGGGACTTCGAGAGGATTATTCAAATGCGTTCGGGTTGAATGCGCGATAGATCGCTCATACCGCAAGGCCAACAAGGAGTTGATCTATGCATTTGTGGAGCGGTGGCAGCCGGAGACGAACACATTTCACCTACCTTTTGGTGAAATGTCTATCTCATTAGAGGATGTCAGCTTCCTATTGAAGATCCCTGTGACGGGCAAAGTTGTTGAGGTGGACAACTTTGCTAGGTACACGGAGGAATCTCGCTCGGACGCTATCAAGATGGTTTCCAACCTACTTGGGGTTAGCGCCGAGGAGGCGGAGGAGGAGGTGAATATCACCAAGGGGCTCACAGTGCGCAAACATTGGTTGAAGAGTCGATGGTGCCCCAAAGTTGGCTCGATACCCAGAAATTATCCTCCTGTGGAATGCACCGCCCGAGCGTACCTGCTGTACTTGTTGTCGTGCACTCTTTTTGCCGATAAGAGTGGGTCTCGGTGTCGATCGCGCTACGAAGCTACTTGAGGACTTGGACGACGTAGGGAACTACGCATGGGGAGCGGCTGCGTTGGCCTACTTGTATCGACACTTGGGGTCCGCCACGAGAGTCCTAGTGTCCCAGATTGTTGGCTATCTCACATTGCTTAAGGTTTGTTTTAAAATAGACTGAATAGGCATTCTGTTGTTCGATTGGCCCAAATTGCAATTGTGGACTAACATTGTAACATTATATGCAGGGATGGGTGTATGACCATTTCAAACTTGGTCTGGCCACGCCCGATGCGAAGTACGTGGACTACGTGCACCCTCGTGTCTCCAGATGGATTCAAAAGCACGAGACGGTTGCGAATGTTGACAAGATCGGGGCCATTAGGAGAACCTTGGATAGGTTGCGACCAAGTGAGGTGAGCTGCCTATCCATGACCTCTGATGTCCTCTGATGACTGATTTCAAATTTGGTCATTTAGTTTACACCCACTTCTTGTTGAATTATTTGTAGGTCACTGGGACCCATATGTGAATTTAAGGGAAAATAGCGTTGTGCAAGCGATGGCCTTTTACAGTGGGAAGATCAAGTACATGGATGTGGTGGAGCCCTACCACCCGGAGAGGATTCTAAGACAGTTTGGCCATGTGCAGTCGATACCAGATCCTCCGTACCGTCCATTGGAAGCACACAGAGGCCCATTTGCGAACAAGTACTCCGTCAAGTATGGGTTCGAACATGACAATTGGGAGCGATGGAGGAACTATGTGTTGGCTGCTGAAGTTCGGGGCGAGAAGGCAGTATTTGAGTTTCTGGCTACACCGGACTACCTCCCTTGGTTCGTCAAAGTGTCTCATCCTGTTATCACGAATCCGGTCTTTGAGGACCGTGTAATGGTCGCCTCAACCATAGCAGACAACGAGATACTTGAGGTATTGGAATGGTTATACGTATTATGGCATTTATAATTATTTCCGCAATGTTGAGTATTGCACAGTAACCCGATAATTTTCACGGCGTAATAGGCGAGCCTTGGACGCGGCGTTGCGATGGATGGACCTCCCCCCAGAGATGTCTAATTTTGACTCGGCGAGGACCACTCTGAATGACATGGTCAACCTCCTTTCGGGAAGGACTTTAAGTCCCACCCCCACGAGTACATTTCCCGCGACCGCAACCGGCACAACCGCGACAACCGCCCTACCGAACCGGGCCGAGGCACTCCCATCATGGTAGCACTTCCACACCCTCAACCCAGCCACATCTCGGCCCGCGCGCCGACGGTGGCCCCTGTAAGAGAATGCATGGGAAGGAGTATCGAAGGAAAAATGTGAAAAAACCCAAGCAATGATCAACCCAATCATGGAGGGATAGACATTTGTATTACATTTTAATTACATTGTTAAATGGTTTATGTGTTTCCTTTGCCTGTTGAGTACATTATCATGACAGTTTATAATGTTTCATTGTCCATTTTTCTGGTTGGAATATGAGTTGGCTTCGTTCTGTTGTGTCGGTCACCCAGACCGAATGCCAGGTGCAACTCTCGGTACAGATCAGCAGAGACTATTATGGCGGTTTCGGTCTTGCATGGCGGAGCTTACGCGTTAAGTGACGGTGGCGAACGACCGTGACTGGAACATTCGTTTCGGTCATGCATGACCGAAACGAATGTTCCAGTAACCATTTCCAACAACAAATGCAACTAACTTTCAATCATTCTATATCCTAACTTTGAAAATTACAAAATGTACAACCAAACTAATTGCATTGTTCCAGTTGTAACACTACGGTGTACCCAAATCTACAACGGATATGGTGGCATCAAGTAGAGTTGCAATGGGCGCGATGTCTCGGAATACGAATCTATCACGTCATCCTTTCGCACTATCCTGAACATACCGTACCCACGACGGGTATATGGATGGCAATGGTGCATTCGTGCTCAGCAACACCTGTCAATTTCAACAGTACACCATTACCATATTGTCGGGAAACAACATAACAATTAAACCAAATTCGCATCACATACCCTAAGCCAATGTATATTCCTGTCATTAATCATGGCAATGACAGATCTGTTGTGCCGGTGGATGGTGGAGCAGCTGCGTAGAGGTAGAAATGTGGAGGCACTCCCACGCGATAGGTTGACGAGAACCACATTAACTGCAGTGGCTACCAACAATCCCATGTCTGGAAGTGTGAACCATTCTTGGAAAGTTGCACCAACTTGATTCTCTACGCAATGCACCGCAATCTTCACACTCTCGTAACCCGAACCTAGCACTTCGCGCCAATGGTTTTCATGCCCGATAAGCTCATCGTACATCCTTCTACGGACGATCCTCCACCCGTCGTCATCTGCTAGTCCAAGCCCATGCGCAACACACCTATATCCACAATTCTCATCGGCTAGCACATCGATGATGCCCTCAACATGTAGCAACCAATCCGGTTCTACGCAATGACCGTAAGCCATGTTAGTTGCACTTTGCTTGCGTCGACTAGCACGACGCATTTTAAGAACAACTTTACTTTTCTTCTGCCTAGAACTTGAGGCCTCCTGAGTCGATAGCACGTACTCAAACTCACTCGGCAACCGTCTCGTAGAAGAATCGGGACAGTCGTGTTTTCTCTTCAAAGACCCCGGTGTCCTCCCTTTTGTCTTAATTTTTGCCTGGCGGCACAACACCTGGAGTAGACGACGGTCGACTAATCTCCCTGAGATGCTGAATAATCTTGAGTCGATCGTCCTCATTACTGCATGCATTAAAATTTTCCAACACCCTTTCAATCTCATCGTGCACGTTGTACCCAGACGAGTCCACCGGACTCTCAGGTATCATACTCAACTTTCGTCAGTATACATGAATGTCCTGGAGAGGGATGGGCGTCCCAGTAAATATATGATGGTTCAGCTCATGTGCACAAGGGAGGCCATGTGTTGTGCGTATCGCGCAACCACAACGAGTGGAATCGTGACCAACATCCTCTCCCCGGCCAATTCATCTCTAATTAGCCTAAGCGCCCGTTGAGAGACATAACCGCGCAATCGTCGATACAACTCATCAACGTACTCATGTTGGACGACATTCAAACTTACCTCAAACGATGCCTTGATATTGTTGTGTTGGATTCTAAGGAGTCCATCAACCACATGCCATAGAGTCTCAAAATTGGCCTTTCGTTCCCAAGGTGTACCTTCGAGTAGAATGCGCAGACTCCACCCTCTCGCGTTGTCGTTTCCCCAAAGTGCATAAGTCTATTTGTCCAAGCCGAGACAAATTTCTCCTTGTAGTTCTTTAACCATGTGTTGTCCAAGTACTCCGTAAGACCCTTTACATGCCCAAACTCACAACGGAGGTCATTCACCCTAACTTCGAATAACGCCTCCGAGTTGGCATACATCACGCTCGTCCAACTACCCATAAAACGCGCAAAACCATCGTTCTCCCCAAACATCTTCTTAGTCTTAGACAAAACTACTTTGTTGATGTGCCAAGAGCAAAGGAGGTGAGACGAGGCCGGAAAAACTTCTTCTATTGCACTAATAAGGGCTAAGTCCCTATCGGTAACAAGCACGTCAGCTTAGGCCACCCATCCAATATGGATCTCAACTTCTCAAGTGTCCAAACATAATGCCCATGACTCTCTGATGATAAGAATGCGAACCCAACGGAGAACGTCAAGTGCGTAGAAGTGATGCCAACAATCTCCAACAAAGGCATTCGGTACCTATTTGTCTTGTACGTGCAATCCATCAAAATAACCGATGGAAAACACCTGACCAACTTTATTGAGTCGGGATGTGACCAAAATAACTCCGTGACAACATTCGTATCGGGATCCTTCCTATGCCATGACAACCACTTATTCTTCTCCAAAATGTGCAAGAGTTGTTGCATTTGAGTCCTCCCACCCGCATCCTCCTTTCGGGCTTTTTGTCTTGCATTATATATAGTCCTCATTGTCGATACGTTAGTAACGTCTCTTTGCTTCAACGTATTTAGGATGTCTCTTGGCTTCACATTCCCCTTTGTCATTTGCACCACAACTTCCTGCTCCGCCTTATCCAATCTCCCGGCAAAAGAATGGCCGTCCAAGTGTTTTGCGGGCTCGTGATTGTGCCTCCCACATATAACAGTGATATACCACAACGAGTCAGCATTTTCCTTTACGTTGATAAGGAAAGGGCATCCACATTTCTTCGTACCAGTTTGAGTCCTCCCCGTTTCGTCTTCTTCTTCATTTCTTGGTTTCGAAGCAATTTTTTCCTCTTTACCCTTACCAACTCTTTGTAACATTCCCCTATAAGTCCCTGATCTCTCATAGGCAATTTTCACCCTACCCCTGCGCTTAATGCCCCCGGCGTCAGAGTGCTTCGTCACTAGCACGAACATGTTCTCACGGCCTATCATTTGAAGCCATGAAACTGCTGCTTCTCTACTTGGAAATGGCCTACAAGGTGTAAACGTGTCCGTGTAGTCTGGAAATAAGGCAGAAACCGGCATTACCGCAATACAAACCAGTGTAACATTATAATCAACCGAAATGTACAGCACAATCACAATAACATCCAAAAAAACATGTTATCGGTAGTACAGGTCCGCAACTAGCTTAATGGTCTCGCTCACGTACGACCGAGAGTTAATGAATACTCTCGATTTAACCGTTCGTCGAGAGACGCGAACCGATTCGGTCCTCTAAGACCGAGAGACATTACATTACATCTCGGTCCTGCGAGGCGAAACAATCGCGCACCATCGCGAAACTTCGGTGCAACGAATACACAAAACATTTTCAAAATTACCTCAAATACGAGAAACCCTACAATCCTCCATTATATAAAATAGTTCGGATTTGAATAAATTATCAAACCCTACGTTGACAAACAAATCATCATTTTCACGATTATACACAACTCAACATTTCTAAAAAACACGAATATGGTTGTCAAACATTGTTACCTCATTGTCGAATGATGACAATCCGCAATAATCGATCAACGCCGCCAAACGCAATGTTGTTTTATGGTTCAAGCTTGGTGGTGGGGTGCCTTTTTTCTTTGTCAAAATGATTTGTGGGTTTGAATCAATATATATACAAGGGCAAAATGGTCTTTTCCATTTTTGATGAAATTTTTACAAAAAATTTGGGTGCCTTCATTAATTGGTGGGGTGCCCTTAGCGGCCCTCATTCTTTTAGATATGATGTACTATTACTAATTACCTAGAAGAAGGACATTGATAAAGTAACTCCATTTTGAAATCGTCAAATAGACACCGATTGCGTCTATAATCTATATTGTGCAATGTACTTCGAGATGCGTGCATGAAGTGCAATGGATAGTACGGACCCAGTTGAAATCTATTTTGGCGACGTCAAAATGGAGTTAAAAAATCATTTTTTATTATCATACGATCGACCTTAATGAGTATTTTATTTTATCCGATCCAAAAATTAAAAAGAATTTTTTGTTTGAATACAAAAGATGGTTTAATATGTAGATGGTTTCATATATAAACTTTTAATTAGATAAGGATAGAGGTTGTTTCACCTGAATGAGTATTTTATTTGTCTACCTCTTGATACAACAATCAAAGTACACCATCAAAAGTGAATGTATATATATATATCTAGCAAAACTAAGTGAAATCTATCCCTTTGTTTTGAATTCTCATGTGAGCAATCAGAATTCTAAAATCTCATCTTAAGAGCATTGAACTCCAAAATTGCTCACTAGCTACCAAGGAAAAAAGTTAAAAACAAAATTGCAAAATATCCAAAAAACATACATTAATGACAGCAGAACTCATTTGAATTTACATAAGTAAAAACTACCCAAACCCCCTCCATTTTATGTTTAGCTTTCCTTCTAAGTTTACAAGCTTTTAGAGTGTTTTTTTTTTTTAGACTACAACACTTCATTCAATTATGTGCAGTATACTCCACAGTTACTCTTCACAATTTTGTTTCTCATCTTCATTTATTGTATTGACAAACACAGCTTTTGATTTTGATGTTCTTGTGGTCTTTAAAGATGATGAAGTTGAAGACATGGGAGTGGAACTCAAGGATTTGCTCTTCTTAGTTCTCTTGTGTTTCTTCGGAACTTTCGGAAGGTCTCGCGGCGGTGAGTCTCTGAATATCTCTGAACCTGGTTGTTGTACCATGCATTGCTCAAAATCTGCAAAGAAATAAGGTTAGTTTAGGTGACAAATAAATTAACTGTATCTAATGTAATTGTTCTAGCTAACATAAAAACATATTCATTATTGTTAGGAACTTAATTTCTTTCACACAAAAGTACTCCTAAATTAAAATTGAAACATAAATGATCAAACTAATCAAAAAAGTTTGATCTTTTGGTTTTTAGAACTTGACACATTGTGATAAGAATTTAAACAAGAAAGAAACATAGAGAAATAGGGCGCAAATAATCAATCGTCGTTATTTTATACCTTGAGAAGACCATGGACTCGAAACAGGAAAACACTTCGACCGCTCTCCCAAGTCGCTCATAGAACTCACCGGGAAATCCGAAGTCGTCTTAAACTCATTCATCTGAATTGCAACAATGAGAATTTAGGACTGTTTCTCCAAAATTAATGAAAGAGAACTAAATTATATTAAGATCAAAATGTCAATGAAACAAGACATTTAAATTAAGTAATTTTTGGAGACTTTGTTGACATACCCAACTTGGTGCATATGCAGATTGGCCATCCCACCCAATATGTGCAACATGCTTTACATCTGTAGGGTACCCTATCTCCATCTCCCTCTCCTTCACAACTGCAACAAAAACTCAATGTCTATATTAGAAAAAAAAAAAAAATTCAATGCATGAACATAGATCCAAATAAATGGGAAACTTAGATGACTAATACAACAGTACTTACCGAAAATCTGAGATATGTACTTGAAGCTCTTGCAAATCCCTTTCATCTTGGTTCCCATTGCGCGCACGCGTTGCTTGCCAATCCAATAGTCTCTTTAATTAAGAAGGAAGAAACAATGTGCACATAATATGGCTTTTGTTAGATTGTTCTTCCCTACTTTTCCAAAAGGCTTTGTTGTGTTCATAAAGTCTCATTTGAGATATGTACATAAATTAGGGGACTTTAGCCTTTGGCCTCTTTAACTATAGAGAAAGAAAGTAATAGATACCTTAAGAGAAGTGATGGTCTTCCTCTCCCAAGCTTATTCATGACTCTCATTCATCTTTCTTTAAAAGACAAATGTTGAGCTAAAAAGGGCCCTTTGAACAAGAGAGACATTAAAATGGGGGCCAAACTTGATATATGAATGAGACATTAGAGAAAGAAAATTAAGGACAACCATGAAACCTCAACGCGATAAAATGTCGTAAAAGACGTTTTTTCTTCGTTACAAAATACATTTGTGGTTGTTGGTGACATGATCGCGCGATATTTTATTGATAGTTGGCATTGTAACATGAGATGTATGCAATGAATTGGTTGCTATGAGATCACTGATTCATTGTGAAATCTGGCCAAGTTGTCACTGAATACAATATTGGAAGTCTGGTTTGTTAATGTGAGAGAATATTGTGGAGAGTTGGAGTCACGTTTCATGTGGTTGTTACTTGGCAAGGGAACATATCCCTACCTTGTATGGACAATTGGTTGGCTAGTTAGGGAGAAATCAAGTGTTGAGGATGCTTTAAGCACTGTGGGAGAATTGACTAATTAAGATCTTGAGATTCATTTAATTAAATTATTGTTTGAAGTTTTGAGAGCTAATTAAGATAATTAGAACAATGGGGTACTTAATTAATTAAGTCGCGTGATTAGCAAATAATTTTTGTATTAACTATAAAAATACCGTTGAGATATGTTGCGATCGATTTTGTGGATTAATTAGTACTAACTAAAAAGACACCTATGTTGATAAAAACAGCTGGAACATATGTCTATATATTTGTTTTGGTGATATGTGGGAAATTAATAATTAAATAAAGGTCCGATTAATGGACTAAGAAATTTATTATAAAGTTTTTTTAAGATTTAATTTCATTAGTCTTCTTCTTCTTCAAAAAAAAAAAGTTTCATAAGTTTCATTAGTCAATCTAGATTTACTATTTTGCCCATTTATTTGTTAATTATTATTTTATTTACAAGCTCACGATGAGCAATTATAAGCTTATTGACGGTCAGTAAACATAACTATTACTGTAGTAGTGATTTAGTTTCAATGGAGTTCAATTGAGTGAGTAGTTCAAGAAGTATGGATGTGAGAGCCAAAACAGAGTAAAACAGAGGGCATGAGTAAGTAAATACTATGCTTGTCTTGTTAGAAATGTAGGAGATAAGGTGCCATTGATGTGTTATTCTTGCAACCACAAAAGCCCCCTCCCCCAAAATTTTAAAAATTAATAAAAAAAAAACTCAATTCTCAAATTATTAATTTGACGTCGACTACATGAATTAAACGCTTTCACTCAGCTTGATTAAATATCGTCGCTGATGATTTTTTGAATACTTGATAATCACTTTAAATTCATCCTATTTTTAAAACTAAATTCGGATTTGCTAGCCCGTTCTTAAATTTAGCCCGCCCAAACTTGATATAGGTTTTTTATAAGAAAGAAACCACATCTTGCCCTCCTTTTTACACAATTATCTCATACCATACTAATTAGCTACCCAGTCACTTGGTTGGTTTTAACATTCATCACTTACTAATGATAGTGCCTACAACTACAAATACATCTGAATACACTACATTAATGGTAATACCAACAGAATTACACATAGAAGGAGCTAGCTTAATTAGATAACATCCCACCCTTACTGAATATATGGAAGACACACAACCAAATTACTAGAAAAGCACTCAAAACCACCAACTAAAGACCAGGAATGTAGTTCACCCCAGTTGCAGGCAACCACTGATCTCCATCAATCAACTGAGTCACAGTGAATTGCTTGACAACTTTAGGATCAGTAATCACATGATAACCAGGCCAATTCACTCTCCCTTACTAGTCCCCGCGCCATCGCCATAGTTTGCATACTCTCCATAGTACAATGTCTTCAAATTATCTTGCCCTTCCCACTTCAACCAACCCGCTGGATCAATAACCTTCCCAATATTCGACTGCATGTACACAGTCGTCGCATATTTTTTCCAAGGCCGGCCAAGAAACGACGGGTACTTGCTCATTACCGGCTTTAAGTCGTCGCTAGGCTGTATGGTGCATTGTTGAATAGAAGTGGCAGACTTCTGGTTCTTGTCATCCTTGCCTTGTGCTGTTATGGTGTTTTGTTGGCCGTCCAAGGGCTTCCTAGGAATGATTGTGCACTTTTGCATAACAACAGGTGCAGCTCCAAAGATGAAATCGACTGTGCCGGTAACGGTGCATTGCCTGTAGAATTGGCGCTGGCTATGCTGGTAGAGAGTGTCTTGGTTAGCGTCGAGTTTGCATCGGTTGACGACTGAGAAGTCTCCATTGACGCGGAGGGCTACCGCTTGCTCACCCTTTGGTCCTGCTGTATTCTCAATCCATAGATCTTGAGCTATGAAGTTATCACTGTTGGAAGCTGCATATATATTCCATATGTGTAACAAAAAACAAAAAAACAGGTTAAATACAACTTTGTAGAGTTTGCCTCCATTTCTCATAAAAATAAAAATAAAAAACAAAAAGACGAATTACTTGTCAAAATTAAGTCATAGTTTGTTACCTGCGGATTAGGAGAACAAAGTTCGAGTCTTGTTGATAATATAATATATAATACGTACATATTAGTACAAACTGAACTTTTAGTAGATGCTTATATATTAGTTGAAGTAGTCTATCATAGAATTTTTTTTTCTTAAACAGTTCATCATGGAATCTTAGTAAAATAATTTCCGATACGTATTTTGGTAGTTATGAAGAGGGCTTTGGTGCGTATTAAGGCAGATGTGATGAGTTCGAACGTCAACATTAATGTGGAATTACCTAGAGTGGCGGAATCATAGGTTCCAACATCAGCATTAGTGAGGTGACCAGTTATACGGGTGGAAGTCATGCCATCACCAACAATCATAATATTCTTCTTATTTTGCACTCGAACTGTCTCCTTATAAGTCCCTTTCTTCACATACACCACATATCTCCTCTGGCTATTTTGGGGTGCTGCATTAATGGCATCTTGAATTTTCTTATACTTTCCACTCCCATCTTGAGCCACCGTGACATCAGCGTTAATCGCCTTAGCCCCCAAAGCGAGAAGCCTCCTGTCACTAGGGGTGATCCATGAAGGTAATTCACCTTTCAATGGCCTAAGAGGAAAATCATCAATGTCGAAAGAGAGGCTGCTTGCAACAATCATCGAAAGAGCAGCGCTCGCCCTTGCCTTAAGCCTTTCGAGCTCCGGTTTCATAACGGAGTGGCTCGGTCCCCCTTCAAGGCCATCCAAGCACGTTACATAGTTGGTTACAACGGCGCTAAGCCAAGTATGTGCATCGGAGATGGCTTTTGATAAGTATTGCGTCGGCGTCACACGGAGAGTGTACTCGGAGTTTAGTATTTTGTCCATGGAGGAGCCAAGAAGCTCTATACATGTGTTAAGAACACTTTGTTCTCTAGCATTATTGTTGTAATTGGTGCTTGTTTGGATTCGCTCCGCGAGCTTCATCGCGTGAAATGTAGGCGATATGGAGTTGTTCAAGAAGAGACCCAAGGGACGAAGGTTGTCCGAACGGGGTGTCGTGAGGGGATCGAGTTCTTGGGAGAGTAGGGTGAGGCATGATTTTGGGTTTTGAGCTAGTTCACAAAGGTGAGAGAGTGAGGAGTACTCATGTTGAGAGGTATTAGAAAGAGTGGTGTTGTTGTTGTTGTTGTTGTAGTTGTAGTTGGTGAGAAATAGAGTTATGAAGGAGATGGTGAATGCAACTAAGGAGAGAAAAATAGCCAAAGTAGAGCAACTTTTTGACTTGTTGGGAGTGGAAGAGTGGCCTAGTAAGTGTTCATGGATTGCCATGTTGTGAAGGTGAGTGAGTGAATGAGTTGCTTAGTGAACAGTGTGTGGAAGGATTGTTTGGTATGGTGCCCTTAAATAGAAGGGAGGGCATTCCTAACAAAAGGGGCCTGTCTCTATAAAAATTGGGAAATATAAAGTTCATATTATCATATATAGAAACAACAGTTTTTTGGTTGTATAGATGTAATATTACATTAATTATTTTTTGTTAATGCATCTTGTATCATGTGCATGTTTTCTCATTCACACGGCCCCATTAATTGCATATCAAATGAATTAAATAGCATTTCTAATTAAAGTTTATGCATTATGTTTTGTAATCGATTGTATTTAATTAATTTAGTTCCCGCTTTTCGGGTTCGACATAATTGATTCGGTGTGTATATATGAATGTGGCACCACAAAAATCTCACAACCTTTTAGTTTTCAATGTTGTGAGCACATATAAATAACAATGATATAATTTGCAAAAAATTAAAAGTTTGTGAGATTTTTACAAAAAAAGAAAACTTAAAAAGTTATGATATATTGCACCCTATGGGTGTGGCGGAGTGGTAACAACTGGAGTTAACTAAAGCACTGACCGAGACAAAATTTTAGTGTTTGAGTCATGATATGTAGCTTAATCAATTTTTTGAGTTTTCTTTCCAGTTGTGGGGTTATTAGTGCGCCTAGCCCATGAAATTAATCAAAACCAAAAGTAATTTGGATACCATATATATATATATATATATGTATGGTTCTTAAAAAATTAGAGCCCGACTAAACGTACCCCACCTTTTACTTAGGGCACCCAATTTTTAAGTGCACCCTAAATTTAAATTTCAATTTATTAGGGTACCCCTTGTATTTTTACTAAAATACCCCATCATCCAAATCAAAGCATCCAACTCTGAAACCTTAGTCGAGATATCCATTTTAGGTTCGGCGACATGTGGCCAGGACTTATCTTTTAGGTTCAATGTCGTCAAATCGAACCTCTTTCGTAAAGTTTGGTCGACAATTACCGACCTAAAGGTTCAATGGGTTTCGATCAACTCTCTGACTATAGGTTCGGTGGACACTGACCAACTCTCTAACTAAAAGTTTGGTGGGCTCTGACCGAGTCTACAACTGGAGATTCGGACTTGCGAGGTCGAACCACTTAATGATGCCCTACAAATCACAAGAAGAGAGTGCGTGGATGAATGATGGTCACTACAAAAAAAACAGCAAATCAGAAACGGAATTAGAAACGGAAATAAGTTCCGTTTCTAAATCAGAAACGGAATTAGAAACGGAATAAGTTCCGTTTCTAAATTTAACAGTTAGCGACGGAATTGACACGGAAAAAATCAGAGACGGATCAAAGACGGATTAGAGACGGAATTAGAAACGGAATTAAATTCCGTCTCTGAAATTTGGCGCCACCATTCCCGCCAAATTCTTCATTTCTTATGACCGTTCATCATTCCTCGAGATTTGTATTTTCTTGGATCATTGCACCCCCTCCTCTTTCCCGCACCCACCCCCCCTTCCCAACAAAACACCAAAAATCCCTAAATCATTCTCACGAAAAAACCCCAAAAACCTAAATCTGTCTCTCCGTCTCGTCCAAAATCATTCGATCGTCTCGTCCCCAAACGTCCATCCCGTTCGATCGTCTCGTCTCTCCGTCTGGTCGTGCTAGCTGGTCTCTGCTTGTCTCTCGTGTCTGTCTGTCCGTCTCGTCGCGCTGGTCTCCGTCTCTCCGTCTGGTCGTGCTACCTGGTCTCTCTGCTGTCTCTGGTCTCGCCGTCTCTCTGGTCTCTCCGTCTCGTCGCGTCGGTCTCCGTCATCGGCCCTCAACTCTCGCTCTCTCTGGTCTCTGATTCCGGTTCTATTGGCATTTGTAGTTTTGGAGTCTTACTACATTCTGATATAATCTATTTGTTTTTTATTGTTCTTTATAATGCAGCCAACACTCATGATCAAGAACTCTTCAGCTTTCATAGAGATCATTCACCTTGTGACGGTTTTGAGGAAGTACTGAACTGCTACAATGTTTTCGCTCAACTTTTGCGTCTGTCAGGTTGGCATTCTAGTCCCCTTGTTTATCTATTTTAAAAAATTTATGGAAAACCAAGGGTGACATGAGAATTATTTAAGTTTCCGCTATGGTTCATTTGATAGTTCGATCTTCTAGTAAAGATCGAGTTGAAGGCAAGAAGCTTTTTTATCTTGAAAGATTTTCCAATTTAAATTAAGCATGCAGACTTCATAAATTTCCATCTATCAATAAATATTCGGGGTGTCGGTGTTCCTACGTACCTTATCTCATGCATCCGAAATATTAAAGTCGTAATACTTTAGCATTGCAAATATTATGCTCATGAATGAAATATGTTATAGATTTTCACTTGAACTGAAGCTATATCTCGCTAGGCAAAGCGATCATATATATGCCTTGATGTTCAAACATAGGAAATGAACATAATGTGGCTGACCATTGTGTATACTAGGTTTTCTTAGCGGCTCAGCTATACTAGTCTACTAAATGGATTAAAAAAAAAAAATTATTTTCTTGATAGGTCTTAGCTATTCTGGTCATGGAATCCTTTTTATTATTTTAAATTCGTCTTGGCAATTGGCGGTGTTATAGTACTACCTTATTGTTTATGAACTGTGAAGGAACAAACTCTTGATCAGGTGACATATTTAAAGAGTTCAGTTCTTTTAATTGTTATTACTTTTTGAGGTTTTATTTTAACTGTTCTTGAGTGATATGATTTGTTACGTGGTTGATTGTGCAGTGAATGAGTGCACATCGTTCTGATTCTTTTTGATTTTCGATCTTGAATCTCCGTCTCTTTCATTGCTCTCTGCTCTCTGGTCGCTCTGTGCTTACCCTCCGCTCTCCGCTCGTCAAGGTAACAAAAATTTTTTTTTTTAACACCCGAATTCTCTTCACATTGTATCTGCTCACATTTTCCCCCGGATTGGCTTTCATGTGCATTAGTTGGTGTTCTTCACTTGATCTATTAAGTTAATGTTGTGTCTTTTGTTTGGTTTAGAAGTTTTTGTTCTCGCTCTTCTCTTACATGCATAGTGTTTTGTGGTTATGCTTGTTCTATTTTTAGGTTTATTAATATGTAATATTTTTCATTTCAACCTTTTAATTGAGCAATTCAAGATTTATATTGATTCCGTATTTGGTTGTTATTCCATGTTTATTTTATCGGTAAAGCATGTCATCTGTATTTGGTTGTTATTCCATGTTTATTTTATCGGTAAAGCATGTCATGATCAACATTATAATACATTAGAATCATGTACTGAGGTAATTACTTTGTCGTTTGATGTTATAGTTGTTAGTAATTTCATATTCATGCACTTGCTATGGATGATTGATTAGTTAGGTGTTGTTGGTTACGATTGAATAGTACCTATAATTACTTAATTTCTACTACTAGTTAGGATTAGAAACACTAGGATTACTCTTTTAGTTAATGTTGCTATTTGGCATTAAATTTTTAGAGAATGGAACCTATAACCTTAAGGAGGTATGAGTGAACAAGTAGTAGACGCGTTGATGCTATGTGGTATTTGTATGCCTCTTATATCCACTACAAATAAACAGCAAATTAGAAACGGAATTAGAGACGGAAATAAGTTCCGTTTCTAAATCAGAAACGGAATTAGAAACGGAATTTTCGTTTCTACATTTAAAAGTTAGCGACGGAATTGAGACGGAAATATTCAGAGACGGATTTGAGACGGATCAGAGACGGAATTAGAGACGGAATTAAATTCCGTCTCTGAAAAATGGGGCCACCATTCCCGCCAAAACTTTATTTTGTTATACCCGTTCATCAAATCTCGAGATTTGTGACAACAAATCTCGAGATTTCTCTTTACCCTTCCAAATTACATCTACCATCATATGAAAAGAGACATTACATTACAATACGATCATAAATGAAACCCGAGACATCGTGTAACGCCTGACTAGCTAGAAAATTAATGACTTCCTAACTTTGTCAATTTATTCTCTATTCATGAGTTTAATGTGCGAACCTCGTTCTTTCACTTAGCTATCAATTTCTTCTAGATGGTCTAGATTGCTATTCCGATTTACAATATTCTCCAATTAGTGAGATTTCTTATCATCTTAATCATTATTATTTCATTACTTGAATAGACAACCGCTCGACAAGGGTTACGTTCGACTAGGAATGTCGTCTACAAGCAGAGACTGGATGTACAACCGGCTCGACAACGGTTACGTTCGAATTGAATTCGCGGCGAAGGTTAAAGAATTCATATCATTTGCAAAACAACATTCATACCAAAGTGAAAGGAAGATTAGATGTCCGTGCAATTTTAAGAAATGTCGACTTGTACCGTACCTGGACGTCGAAACGGTTGAGCACCACATATGTAGGTATGGATTTGTCCCGGGATATCACAGTTGGTATGAACATGGTGAGAACGGAGATGAAGGCCCGCAAAATTTTCACGAAATGGATAGCCATATTGATGATGCTGATGTGGGAGGATACGATCCGACACCTTACCGCGAGATGCTACACAACGTGGCAGGTCCAAGTTTCAATTGGAATGCCGTGGAAGAATCACCGAACCCCAAGCACGCCAACTATATGACATGATTGATGCAAGTAGGGAACAATTGTGGCCTGGTTGCGAAACCATGACAACGTTGTCCGCAATGGCAAGATTACTTGCGATCAAGTCGAACATCATATATCGAACGAGGGTATAATGAAATCATTAAACTCATGAAGGATTGTTTGCCAAATGACAACTCAATGGTTGAGAATTTTTATGCCACTAAAAGACTAATGCGAGGTCTAGGTCTACTGTTGAGAAAATAGATTGTTGTGAGGACCAATGTATGATTTATTGGGGAGTGGACTCGAGTTGACGTCATGTAAATTTTGTGGGAAATCACGATACGTTGCACATCGACGAGGTCGTGGTCGGAACACAAAAAACCGCCCTTGCAAAAGAATGTACTACTTCCCTTTGGGCCCTCGGTTGCAACGATTGTATGCGTCTGAGTCAACCGCAAAACATATGCGATGGCACAGAGATCATTCATCGCCTGAAGATGTTATGCAACACTGTTCTGATTCGATTACTTGGAGACATTTTAATGACGTCAATAGAGACTTTGCCGCCGAGGTTCTAAATGATCACAGCATTATCACAGTAGTTCCTACAGTAACACCACAAAGTCACAACAACAACAAAACTTCATTCCTATCTCAGTTCTGCTTGCTGCTGGTGAGCTTTTTTTTTTAAAGCTTTCTTATTCTATTTGTGAGTTGTTTTCTTTTTCTTCACTGCAACAGAGGACATCAGCTGGGTTTTTTATATTTTGGGGAGTAGGAACACATGGCTGATTTGTTTTGGAGCACACAGCTTATTTGGTGGATGAGATGATGACTTCCTATCAAGATTGATGGGAAAATAGAGAGCCTGGGAAAATAGAGAGGTTGGTGGATGAGATGATGACTTCTTATAGATAGCATGTTCTCTTTTTTTCTTTTCTTCTCTTCATTTCAACTTCCCCGGCTGGTTTGTTTTTTTTTTTTTTTTTTTTGAGTAGGAACACATGGTGGTCACCTTTGGAGCACATAGCAGTTTTAGAAGGGATGAGAGGATGAGTTTAGGATCATACTTACGTGATAGGTTTGTGGTTAACTTTCGTTTTTAAATTCTTAGCATTCTTGCACTTCACCATTATGATATGCACGTTGAAATGCAAGCATTTCAAAGCTTGATAAATAATCCAACTCAACTTACATGACAGGTCCATCTTATAGAAACATTGTTCGTCATCTCCTATGCGTAGGAAAATAACAACATTGACACCAAACTTCAGTCCACTGCATTTGCTTGATGTTCATGTTTTTTTTTTGGAAGCTTTCTTATTCAACATTGTATGGTTTTTTTCTTTTCTTCACTGCTTTTCTTGAATCCCATCTGCTTTCTTATTCAATCAAGGCAATATTTCAGCCCAGATCTATTTACAAATAAAATAGTGCAAGGTTCTGGGAGTATTTGTATATGGAGCAACTGAAGTTAGCTAATTTTCTCAATCATGTTTTATGCTAAAATACTTTTTTGGTGAACTGAAACAACTTCTTTATATGTGGATTACTATTTTGCATACTCATATGAATCTGGATGATAATAGGTGGGAATTCTGCTCATGAACATGGAGAGCAGCAGGAGTCACTGTGCTAACATCTTTACAGTTCAGCAGGAGTCAGTGAGGGATAATAGGTGGGAATTCTTATAACCTACGAAATTGGATACCTCCTAGCTGAATTTGAATTGGGAAACACAAACTCATTCTCTCGAGAATTCTACAAGTAGAGACCGGAAAGCCGATTCTTCCGGGCTTGGTGGATCTCGAACAAATAGAGAAAACTGGAAAGCAGTTGTGTGATAATTCACTGTTTGCTATGATTGTTATGCTGCCTCCGATTACTAGGTTTCCATTTTTGTTTTCCTGAATCTGCTTTGTGCTTGTTCTGATGCTGCCTGTTCCATTTTTGTTGAACTGAAATAACGTTTGTGATGGTACTGTTTTTTAGCAGATTCAACATGAATATGGTAACGTCAATTCTGGCTATGGTGCAGCTGTTAAGCCCTACATCAATGGCCAGCCTCCATGGCTACATCTTTAGATACAGGGGTTCCATGGGTTATGTGCCAGCAATCAGATGCCCCTGATCCAGTAGTGAGTTCATATTTTTCAGTTCTATGTTTGTTTTTGATGAAAGCATGCTTTGGTTGTCCATGTAGCATGAATGTGCATCATTGGTAATGTACAAATTAATATTTCACTGTCTGTTTTTGGCTTGTTCATGAGTTTATTATTGATTCATTGTTGCTCAACTCTGATATCTTTTGAATGCCAAAGTTTGTCTTTGTTCTTTACATTCTTACAGCTTCAGATTCTCCAGCTGGGAAGAGTACGTATAGCCTCATTCGAGAACCAGGGGAGGTCGTTAAGATCAAATATACTGATGTGCCTCTTTTATACTACACCGAAATTCTTAGTAAGTAAAATGCTTTAATTAGCTTCATTGACTAATCACCAAGATTGTTTGACTGTTTATGGTTGCTTGATAGGTATGCCTGGTTTGACTCCCTACGTTGATTTCCATGAAATCTGCCACTGCAAAGAATTTACCTCAACTAACATGATCATAGAGAGATTATTAGATTGATTATGTCAACTGTTGGACGTGGTGGGCACGGTGATCTAAGGCAGAGAATTCGCGATGAAATACTTCTTATTCAGGTTTCTCCTTCAATTTTTTACTTCTATCTTATACATCATGGTTTTTTTTGGGTTTTTTTGGGATTGCTATAAGCTGTTGGTTTTTTCTTTTATTGGGCCAACTCCTCTTGCTTTACCTTTCCTAGTGTTTCTAATGACATTCAAGTAAGCAAAGAAAACAAAGATTTTTCAACTCGTTGAAGAAAAATCACAGATATCTAGCAAAGAAAGCTCTTTATTTTGTTAGTGAAACACAAAAACAAAACAACAAAAGCCTCAAACCATTGAAATAGGTAATAGCCTTTTTGTCACATGTAATTCGATTACAACGCCAGTGACCTTGTTTTACTTTGAATAGAATACTAGTGACTATGCTTGAAATAATTCTAATGCAGTTCACATAAATCCACGATTTAGCGATCTTATAGCACCAATTTGTTTTGCTTCCTTTATATACTTTTTTATTTTGTGCCATATAAATGCAAATAACTAGGACTTCGACTATTATGGCATTGCAAGAACTAGATCTTTGTAAGAATTTTTGCATATATTGCCACAACTCTTTATCTGTTGTAAATTTGGTAAACTTTTTTCAATCTTACCCAATTGACTGCATGGTTGATGTATATAATATCAAGTTGCCGAAACATTTGTATGCTTATAAAATGTAGAGTAGCGCAGTAAGAATTTGAAATTTTATATTGATCTCGTCGCTACTGTTTTTACAGGGGCCTCTCCTCGCTCTTTTGTTTGTGCAGCCCATGATGGCGAGAGCGTGGCCCTATTAGTAGGTGGTCGGTTTTTCGATCGAGTGGGAGTTAGTACCATTGATTGCCCATATCCCTGTGACAATACCTGCCATAATCTAGTTTCCAAGTGAGAGATGAGGAATTTATGAATACTTAGAAATTTGGATTGTAAGTTTTTTTTGTGGTACTTTCCAATATAATTGGTGGTTTTTATGAATACTTACAAATTTGGAGCTTTTGTAATACAATACAATTTCGTGGATGTATAAATCTTTTTCATATTTTGATTTTTCCATTTTTTTTTCTCTTTTAAATCTTTGTTGATATATATTGTCGATGTATAGATGTGCAATTTGGCTTTTTTGTGGGATGTTAGCACCCCCAAGGAGTTGTTGGAGGGGGTGCAGACGATGGAGTAAGTCATATCGGGTTGTAATTTGAATTTTTAGGTTGGAGAACCAATTGGATTATGTTTCTGTGTCATAATTAAACAAAACAGAAAATTAGAGACGGATTAGCAACGGAATTCAAATATTCCGTTGCTATTCCATCTCTAATTTTCCAGAAATATTTGTATCAATCACAAACGGATCAGAGACGGAAATAAGAATTCCGTCTCTGAATCCGTCGCTAATTAGACACGGATACAGAGACGGAATCAGAAACGGAATAATCCGTCTCTGATTCCGTTTCTAATTAGAGACGGAATCAGAGACGGACTATTTGCATTCCGTCTCTGATTCCGTTGCTGATTAGAGACGGAATCAGAGACGGAATTCATAAATTTATTAATTCCGTCTCTCGATTCCGTTGTTAATCAACAACGAATCGAGACGGAATGCACTTACAAATGTACCATTTCGAAATAAATTCCATTTTTCGTTCGTCTCATTCGTTTCTAATTTCCGTCTCTAAATCCGTCTCTAATCAGAAACAAATATTTTCCGTCTCTATTCCGTTTCTAATCAGAAACGGAATCCATTTTTCGTTTCTGATCGTATCAGCGACGACGTTTTCGCAGACTTTAACGCGTTTCGTCTCTGTTCCGTTTCTGATTCCAATCAGAGACGGAATTTTCGCAAATCAGAAACGGAAAATTCCGTTTCTGATTTGCTGTTTTTTTGTAGTGGGTGGAGTGCACTAAACGAGAGGAAAAAGACAATAGGGTGCAGTAATCACAGTGAGGAGCATAATGATCATTTTGCAATAGAATCGACTTTTTTAAGTTTGACTTTTTTGCTGAATGCCCTGAGTAAAAAGTGGATTGCTTTTAGCTTGACTCAAAACTTATAATATATTTACATATGAAGCTTTTCTTATAAGCTTATTAAGTCTTTTCGAAATAGCAAATGAGAGCAAATTAAACTCAGGAAATAATTTATGATTTTTTGTTATCAAAAGGAAATAATAATTTATTTTTTTGGCGCTAATTTCACTTTAATTAATTTCCTTGTCGTATGATTCTTATCAAGATATAGTGGAATGAGAAAATGACAAACACAACTAAGGTACGAATACTAGCACATGTTTTAAGGTACATGTTATATGGGACGCGCGTCCAAGGGTCTCCATGGAAGGGCATTCTACATGTGGATGAGATTTGTGCTTTTGTATATGTCACAATAGTACAAATGTCCCCGCGCCTTTATTTGCGGGTCCGTGAATCTCACTAATATCGATATTGTCATCAAGTTAACCACATTTGAGTCATAGGTGTAGGTGTGAAGTTTTACTTCAAAAGACCTCGGTATTATTTGAGGAGAAATTCACACTTAAATACTTCTTTATGAAGTCACACTTAACGGTTGTGGTCGCTCATCTCGAGGAGAGATGACTCGAAGAACTCATAATTACCAACATACATGCCTTGTTCCGATCGAACCATGATATGTACCACGCTTATTGGGTCCGTCTGCGCCTTTATCCGCGAGTTCGTAGATCTCACTAGTATCGATATTGTCCCCAATTTAACTACCTATAGGTCAGGTGTGGGGTTTTATTGTTTTACTCTAAAAGACTTCGATACTATTTAGAGAGAAATCCATACTTAAGTTACACTTAACCGATGTGAGACTATTATTCCGTCCATGCATGACACGTTATTAATTGGCAATTAAAATAGCATAGTAGGTTATTACTACACAACAAATGTTACAATGCCTAATAATAAATAACCATCAAATAGATTTTCAAGTATGTGTGTGAATGCATCTGGAAGCATATAGATGGTTGGATGAGTACTGCTTTTCCATTTAAAAAAACGTGACAAATATCAATAGATACATAAAGTGATTATGATATGTGGGCATCAATATTTTTTCACACCTTTACAGCTTGTTTGACAGATACATGCACTTGTTTCGTATAGTTGGAGGCATATCTAACAAGTGGAAATAGGCTATCTTTATTAATTTGTTTTATGCTTTCGATATACATATTTGTCTCCAAATAATATCCCATCAAGCTTCTTGCTTGTACGACATGTATTAATATGTTTGTCATCTTTCATTTGATCAATATGCTTCACATAAACTCTTAAAAAAAGAATTAATCAATTAATTATCTTCCAATTGATTATGTGGATATTATGAACTTCCCATCACTTTCTAACATGCTTTGTGCCTTGATTTTAAACCAAGAGCTAGCTTAATTTCTACCAAGACTTCACGGTGAAAAAAAATGAAGTTTGAGTACCATCTATAAATCTATCTCAGCCAAGCTGAAGCCCGTGATACGGGAAGAGGATCATTTATAGTTGTTTAAGAAATAATAATTTCAAGTGATTAAATTTTAACTCGATATAGACTTGTTCATGGGCTTGAATGCGCGATCCTACCTATTATAGGACAGTTTCAGCCAACAAGTGAAATTCAAGCTCGATCCAACTCACTCCTGATTAATACAATTTTTTTTTTAAGTTTTATTACAAATAGTAATGCCAACCAAAATACAAAAAGTATGATTTTATAAATAAAAAAGGTTATTTATTCTATAATAAAAAAATATAGGTAGATTTGATGAGTTGAGCTTGAATCAAGCTTTAAGGGCCAAGTTCGCTTGGGCCAACCCATAAACAAATCAACTTACAGGACTTGTTTATTAGGCAGGGCGATTGGGTGCCTAGCCCGAACCCACCTAACATGGGTCGCCTTGGGTCTTAGAAATACAAGAGAAGTCTGATCCGGCCCAAGCCCGCTCATTAAGTCGGCCGCCCTGCGGGCACTAAAACAATTTTAGTCTTTAATAGATATTTTAAAACCCCTATTAAATGAGGTGTTATTAAATAACACTTAATTGATAGGGGTTTTAGAAACCTCTATGTAATACATGTATTAAAAAATTAAAACATAACACATTCTCGCATGATATTTAATAACACTTTATTTAATAAAGGTTTTAAAACCTCTATTAAAGGTAAAAAAAATGTTCTAGTGAGGGTTTGTGACTTTGGCCCAAGCTAAGCTCGAGCCCGACCCGCTTTATAAATAAATAAGATTTTTTATATATTTCTTTCAAACATTAATGTCAATTCTGAGTTTTGTAAGATTCGAACCTATGACCTTCTTCAACTTGATGAATGTCTTGTTTGGTATAAGGTGAAGATATCTCTAAAGAGATAACTTACAGGGAGTTGGGAACTAATTTTGTTTGACTGTCCAGGGGAGAGTTATCTCCCAGGAGTTGTGGACATGATTACCCTCCATTAATGATCCTTTTACTACTCATCTATCTCTTGTTTGAGAGCTATTTATATTCATTCATATTTTTTATTGTTTAAAAATTTCAAACTTCCATACAAGTTTAAAGTTGAACCAAACATAAAAATATTAACTCCAATGAGATAACTTCGAACTAACACTGTAGGTTATAAAAAGCGAACCAAACGAGACCGAAGTCCCAACATTACATAATTTTCTCATCTTATGTACTTTTTAAAACTTATAATAATATAGTTCGATCCAAGCTTAACTCATACCGGGTTTGAGCTGCCTTGGACTTGCCCCATCAAAAGTCGGTCTTGGGCAGCTTGGACAACGCCTTGAAAAAAAAAAAAAAACCCTGGTTAGATTCGACCCAAGCTCGTAAGTTGAACAGGTCTCACAACTCATTTGCCATACCCTCGATAAATATTCACATACCCCTCATATTTCCTCAACAAGACCCATATGCTCCCCAGCTCAACTAATTAAGATGGCTTAAGTTTTGGGCTGTCCATTCATATCAACTGGTTTATTTTTCTCCCTTACCGGACTTATCAATTATGGGTGGACTTGGACTTGAACCGGTCATCGAGCTCGGATCAAGACAGGAAGTACAACTTGCCCACATACTCGAACTCCTGACCTTTTATTCAAAATAACTCGTACCAAATCAGTGAACCATCCCTACTTGATTGGTTTGATACTTTTGATTACAACAAATTTGACACACCAAAACTAAAAACTTTTAGTCTTTCTAAGAACTTTAGTCAAACCCTAATTAAAAAATGGGAAATTTATGGACTTAATTATATATCTATTTCTTTCTGTTTTTCGGAGGGCCATGTGACTTCTGATCTCGTCAAATTATATATAAATGGTATATGACTACACTATATATTGTCTCACTAACAGCACTTCCCACTTATTCCCCTGGTCCCTCTTAAGAGTACTCCATTAGATTAACCTGTACAAGTGGGCATAATTAAGCTAATTAATTAATTAAAGTCAAAATGCACTCACATTCGATAGCAAAATTAAATTATGGCCTAATCTGCAACTAAAGCATTTTTAGTGAGATATATGATCTTGTGAAAAGGCAAGAGTGGTGTGGATTCGATTGGTGCTGGAGTCATGTCATAGATGGTTACATAAAAAAAAAAAGAAAAAAAGAAAAAAGAAAACACTATGGTCTTATTTGGTTAGATGTAGAGTTAACTCCCGAGTGAAAACTTGAAGAGAGTTGAAACTAATCTTATTTTGTTGTCCGATTTCCTTCTAAGTTATCTCTCAAGTACTCACACCCAAAGGTGAGAGATATCTCTTCCACCACCCCTTTTAAGATAGTCGTCTCCCATGAGTTTGTGAATACAATTACTCCTCATTACTTACTTTTTATTACCTACATTTATCTATTTTGTTTGAAAGATATTTATGTCAATTCATATATTATTGTTTAAAAATATGCAACTTCTTGCATGTTTAAAGTTGAACTAAACATAAAAAAAAAATGATCTTTCACTCTCACGCTGTAAGTTGGCAAAAAACGAACCAAAGGAGGCCTTAGGCTTACATTTGCTGATAATCAAATAAAAGTTATATTGTACTTGGAGGGACGCCGTATCATTGGTTATCTCCCCAGATGTAAAATATGATCTCAGTCAATGAATGCAATGGGCCTTTTGAGGCTTAAAAAAAGGTTATTTACATAATTTAAGGCGCATTTGACGCACATCATCATGCAAGAAGACAAGAACTATATGCATACTCATTAGGGTTTATAAGGAAAATCCCAATTTTGACATGTGAAATCAACTCCAAATTAATAAGCTCATCAATACATGTCATTAAGTCTAATTAACAACATGGCTATTATTAGTACCAACATATATATTAGAACGTACATTGGTAGCTAATTAAAAAACTAGCCATAGAAGAGAAGCATCTGAAAAACAGATACAATAACTTAATTAAAGCCCTTCAGTGAAAGCCACTCCAGTTGATTTCAACCACTGCCCTCCTTGGATCAACTGAGCCACTGTGAACTTCATTGCTTCTTGTGCACTTGTTATGACATGGTAACCAGGCCATTTCACTCTATTAGCAGTACCGGCGCCGGGACCAAAATTCAAGTACTCACCATAGTACAATGTCTTCAAATACAAGTCTCCATCCCATGGAAACCAACCCGCCGGAACAATAACATCTCCGATCTTCGATTGCATCACAACGGTTCTCGAGTACTCCTTCCACGGCCTGCCTAGATATGATGGGAACTGCGCTTGCACCGGAACTAAGTCCGTGCTTGCGTATATGTCGCATTTTTGAATCGATGTGCCGGTGTTTTGATTCGGATCAATCCTCCCTTGTGCAGTTACCATGTTCTTTTGGCCTTTCATTGGCTTCCTAATGACTAGTTTGCAGTTTTGCAGGACAACTGCAGCATTGCCGAAGATGTAGTCCACGGTGCCTGTAATTAAGCTGTCTCGATAGAATTGGCGGTTCGAGTGAGCGTAGAGAGTGTCTTGGTATGCGTCGATCTTGCATCGGTTGATCACCGATAGATCTGCTCCGACACGAACGGCTACTGCTTGGTGCTTCTCTGGTCCTGCTGTGTTTTGAATCCATATGTCTTGCAATATGAATCCATCTCCAACAGCAGCTGCAATCAAACACAAATTAATCAAGCAACATCTCAAGACTTTACACTTGAATAAGTAGTAAAACTAGTATACAAAACATGTCAAGACTTCACACATGAATAAGTACTAAAAACTAGTCTACAAAACATGTTTTTTATGATCAAATTTTGGTACCTAGAGTTGCCGAGTTGAATGTTGTGGCTCCATCGATTACGTTGCGGCTACCGGTTATAATAGTGGAATCCATGCCATCACCAACAATCATCACATTCTTCTTCTTCTTCCCGACTTCGACATTCTCCTTATAAGTCCCCTTCTTCACATATATCACATATCTGTCCTTACCATTATCAGGAGCAGAAGCAATTGCCTCACCAAGAGTTTTGTACTTCCCACTTCCATCTTTAGCCACCACAACGTTAGCTTGAACCGCGTCGATCCTCGTCTCCAACAGCTTTCGATCTTTTGTGGACACCCATGAAGGCAATTCATCCCTCATTGTCACAAGTGTCTCACTACCATCATCCTTGAAAAATGAACTTGAAGTGAGCATGGACAGAGCTGTTCTGTCTCTAACAATCAAGTCCTCCAGCTCCGCCTCGACCGCAGACCGGCTCTCCCCTCGATCAAGCCCATCCAAGCAAGTGACATGGTTGGTAAGTACAGTGCTAAGCCATGTCTGCGCATCGACGAGTGATAGAGACCGAAGGGCAGATTTCGAGTCCAACACGCGATCAATAGAAGAGCTCATGAGTTCCATACAATCACTAAGTGCAGACTGTTCTCTAACATCATTAGCCCTGCTTTGAACATGTTGGGCAAGCTTGATAGTATCCGAAATGCGCGAAACCGAGTTGGCCAAGAAGTGATTCAAGAGACCAAGATCATTTGAGGGGTGTAGTACTGATGAGTGTTGTAGTTCTTGGTAGAGTAAAGTTTGGCATGATGGAGGATGGTGAGCTCGTTCGCATAGGCGCGAAAGAGAGGAGTTTGATGATGAGTTGGTGAAGTGATTGTTAATGGAGAGAAGAGCTGTGGAGGAGATGGTGATGGCAATCAAAGAGAGGGCTATAGAGAGAGCAGAACATGATGAACGAGTGATGGACTTGTTGGGGGAGGAAGAATGGCCTCCTAGTAGAGGTGTGTGGGATGGCATTGTAGAAGTGTTGGTGAAACTTGTATGCTTGGACGGTTCAGTATGATGAGGATTAAATAGAGGAAAATCAATTAGTCATTTTTATTAGCTCTGCAGTTGCATTAATAATTGAATTGATACTAGTTTTTGAAATTATGAATTTATGTGGCATGTGCTGCACATGTATTCTTTTTAAAAAAAAATTTTTGAAGAAAAGTAAAGATTTCATTAATGATTATAATGGCTCGATGCAGGACTAGACATAAAATAAATGTCCTGATAAAAGTATATTGATTTGCTAATCCTATTTGTTCAAAAAACTGCCTTTAGTTTTATTAATTGTGAATGTAATTGTGAAAACCATTGTGACATCTAGGACTACTCTATTCAACATCTGGAACTGATGAAGTCCAAGAATTAGATTGCACATTCTTGATAGGATAATGAATCTTGATAGGATAATGATGAATTCCAAGAATTAGTTGCTAATTCTTGAAAAAATAGGAAAAGATATGACTCGCAACGATCCGGGGGTATGGGTTTATTGGAAACGACGTGGAGATCACAACTCACAGCTACGCTGTGACTACGACGTTTTTCGGCGAAATTCCATCGTTTCGCCCTCCGAAACGGCAATTTTGCTATTTTAGGAAACTTTTGTTTCGCTTATAACTCTCATTAGGAATTTCCGTTTTTATTGCCGTTTGCGGCGTTTGTTTCTATTTTTCGTCTAGTTTTCAGTTTAGGGCTTTTTAGACTTTTTACTATTTTTGGCAATTTTAGGGTTTCGCTATTTAAGCGATCTATTAGGTGTAATTCGTAGTTTTGATTGAAATAAAAGAATTTTTGAACTTTGGCTTAAGTTCTGACCTAGATCGAGTTGTTCGTGGATTCGTTCAACTGATTTAGAAGATCTCCGCTGCGTCAGGAACACATGATCATACACAAACACAACTAGAACCAAATAAGGAATAACAAAACTTTCAACAAGAAAAAAAAACCTAAAACTTTCAACAAGGGAAGATAAAAAAAAAAAAAAAAAAACTTTTGACTAAGGAAGACAAACTAACTATGAAATGAAAAATCAAAAAAAACACCAACACAGGTGTTGCACAAATCCACTCACAATCGTTGATATAAACCGCAATATGAATAAAATCAATCTTCATAAATTTGACTAGATCTACATCTTATTTAATGAATTAAATGCAAAAATAGGTGATTGGAATCACTGCCGATCGAAAATGATGATCAATGGATGTTCAAAATAAAAAATCACGAAGGAGAATCAAGGCAAAATTTTAGGGTTTTGTTTTATACCGGAAATTGATGATCTCGTTAAAAGTTGAATTAAATCTTTACATTGGAGTATGGTGACCGTGAAATTTTCCTCACAAATATCTATTTATGATATATTAATATATGTTTAAACCAAAAGTGACATAACTAGATTAGAAAAAGGTAGGGCCCAAGAGTATAGATTTGAGTTTCAAGAGTATCAGTAGTCTAACAATTTATATAATTGATTTGGACATCAAATGCAATCTTGACAAAAAAAAAAAGGAATAAGACAAAAAAAACTCTAATCGAGAAACGTGTACCATAAAAGCATATTTTACCTCAAAGTCAATTGAAGCAGCTCTTTTGGAAAAAAAAATAAAAGTAATATTCGATCTGTTCAGTAATATAAGTCGTTTTACACATAATACACGTATTAAGGAGTGCATTAATTATATATTTAAATTACATTCTTACACGTGCATTAATTATTTGATTAGCTACATCGACTCTCAATTTGTCCAATAAAAAGAGAACAAAATTTTAATTGCAATCAAATATTTAATGTGAAAAAAGACATTTTTTGGCAAGGAATTTTATTAAGAAGCCCTACTAATTTGGCATATGAATTTATATATATATATGAGATTGAGAGATAATTTTTTTGTGCAGAGATTTTTAGAGAAATGATTTGAGTCATTGGGTGATATGCTATTTCACATAAACATTTGCTTTTGAGCTCTTTTGAACCATGTATGGAGATATTTGTGAGCAAATCTCAACAATGAATCCCAATAATGATTGTATAGCATTAGAATATGTCACCTAATAGCATTACCTTTTTTTTTTTTTGTCTAAGCCATGAACACTACTAATCCGCGTTCGCCCCGTAGTCAGTCCATAAAAGTGTTTTGGAGCTCCCAAAAACAGTGATTGCATTTGTGCAGACTAAAAATCAAGTCATACTCTTAAGCAGCTCAGCAGCCGAACCAACTGAGCTAGCTTTACTGGGTAATAGCATTACCATTTGAGTTACAGCTTAAGTTGATGCCAGAGTAACTTGCCTTAGAAAGAGGAACCCAATTAAATGTAGACAAATTAGTGCCTGCAACAAAAACAAGCATAGATGTAAAAAGACATGGAAATGTGAATCATATATAGTAGCTAGTACGGTGGGGCACTTCTATTATTTTTTGCAAGTAGAACACTAAGTTATGGCCTCCCATGTGACGATAGACACTAAACAGTATTATGAGGCCTCCACCTCTGTCCTTCCCTCAGCTTGTATGATTATATCTATCTTTTAATTAAGTCTTTCTCTTTAGTAAAACAAGAAACATGCATTGTAACTTTTAAAGTATATCCCTAAAGTTTTTTTTTCTTTTTTATTTGATAAATAACTGGGTGACATTGACACACATTTCTATCTACGTTTGACACAATTGCAGTAGTCCTTTAAATTATGTATTCCGATGTGTGTGCACCTATTTGAAGTGTGTCTAAACGACTTTAAGAATTGTGTGTCAAACGTAAGTATCAAATGTCACCTTAATCACATTAAGCAAGAACATCGAGAAATGTCACCTTAATCACATTAAGCAAGAACCATTCAACATATATACCTGATTTTATGGGAGGACAATCAAGAGCATCTCCAATAAAATGTGGATTGGATGTCAATAGAGTAAAAAAAAATCTCTCAAATGAAATATACATTTTGAATGTTGAGTTGGCGTACATTGTCTATTTTAAACGGTGCAATCCATATATAGCCATGTCAACATTAATTCTCTCCATTCGTAAAAAAAAAAAACATTAATTCTCTCCAAAATATATAGAAAATAATAAAATTTTAAAATAGAAAGTGCAATCCACATTCACTATTGAAGAGCGATTTTGAATTTTAATGCATATTTAAGCTACATCCTCTCCACGTTGATGACGTGACATCAATCCACGTTTACAATCCACATTTATCATTAATTGGAGATGCTCTAAGGAGACGCTGAACAAAGTTTCAATAATATAATTAGGTTTAATAGACAAATTCTTTTTAATTAAGGATTTATATAAATATTTTGATAATTCTATTTTAAACTTTTTATTTAACAAATTTATTATAATGTTTTAATTTTGAGTAAATTATATACAGTAAAAATTCGCTCCAAAATTAATGATGTTATAATTAGAAATACTTGGAAAAAACTAATTTTTCATGTCATTTACTTGTGGCACAAATTTTGACAAAGTATACAATGTATCCAAAATCAAAACAAAATGATAAAATTGTCAAAATCCGTAAACGTTAGAATAAATTTGCCCTTTATGATTATTAAAACAAATTAAAAAGGGATTCAATTAATTTTAAATTCAAAATCTTGTGTAAAGAACTTCATGCTACATATTTTTCAAAAAGCGAGTGCTAACTAGAATAACCCAAAACAGACATATATATATATATATATATATATATATATATACATATATAAAAGTACGAATCACAAATTTTTGAGTGGTAATAAATTTTATCTATTTGCTCATACTTTTTTTTTTTATCTCTAAATCAACTTTTTTTTTTTGTATACAAATCGAACTCTAACTCCTTATCAATCCACTACACGCTTTTTTTTTTCTTTATATCCAAATCAATCATGAACTCATTCTCATCAATCCAATACATTTTTTTGAGGAAGTAATGTACTAGTACGATTAGCTCATTTTTTCATTAACATCTTATTTCAATCACATTAGATAATATTGATAAGTTAAAAAAAGTACTTGTATTTATAATTTTTAAATTTTAATTACAATTTTAAATTTTATTAATAAATTCTTAAAAATTAATTTCCGCGAGCGTAGCGAGTGGGAGAATCATACATAGCACCTCTTGAAACTAGTATATATATATCACTGCGTGTTATCCTAGCTGGGGCCGCTACCAAAGCATTTTACTTTTCCAAATTTTGCCCATCTCATAATTCTAGCACTCGGTGGATGGGATCCACCACACACATGCCTATCTTATTTATCATTTGTTTTTTTTGGAGTCAAATAACGTACCTCATATTGATCTGTACTACGTGTCCATTAATTTTATGCATATGGCTTTATTAGATGGGGATTGGGGAGTGTTATTTATATTCATAAGTTTGGAGTCAAATTTTTTTTTTAATTTTAAATATATTTTTAAATAATTAATAAAACAAACATAATCACTTATAAAAAAAATTTAATACCTTTTAAATATATACAAAAAATTTTAAAAAAAATTTATGAGTACAAATTTATGAGTCTAAGTAGATTTATTATTATTTTTTTAACCAACCAAATAGATTTATTGTTATTCCATATGTTCATTGAAGGTTGATTTTTCACTGCAAAAGAGTTTTATCTTTGAGACGCGCTCTTGATAATCAGGACAGATTACTTTTGGGCAATTTGTCGTGCTCGTGACGTGAGTCACATCGATGGGGCTCCTCTTCATTGATATGTTTTTTTCTATATCTATTAATAATAATGTATAAGAGAAAGTATTGATGTTTGTGTGGTTTTTTGAGTTTAGTGATTGCAATAAAAGAAAATTGGCCTTACCACTTTACCAGTGAATATTTGGAAGTACGCAAATTAGGATCGTCACGAATCTTGGTATAAGTTAATTTATACTATTATTCTACCTACCAACCACTTTGGACTCATTGGGCATGCACCAATCAGTGTTTAGGTTGTGTTTTTTGATAAAGACTTTTAGCCCATTCCACAAAAAAAAAAAACAAAAACATTTAGTCCTACATCGATTTTTTGAAAAAAAAAAAGAGGATAGAAAGTTAGGCATTTTGTGATTAAATTCAATTATTATGGATTGAAAAATTATAATTCAATGCAGTTCATTTATTTTGCTAATCCGAGTTGATCCAATTTACTAAACGCGAATCGAACTGAATCAAGTTATGCGGATTGATAATTATAAAATTAATATTAATAAAACTATAAAATTAATATTTTAAATTAAAGATTATGCAAATACTTATAAGGAAAAAAGATATTTATGGTTGTCGAACTATCTCTGGCTAGATAGATAAAGTATCACTTGCCAAAAAGTAATTTAAGGTGACCATTGATTCAACTCTTAAATTTTTTTTAAAAAAAATAAAGTTAGTAAAAAAAATGTTAATAAATAATTTTTAATTTAATTTAATTTAATTTATGTAATATTATAGCACGTGCAGAGCAAGTTATGAATATATATATTTGCAAGTTAAACACAAGTTATGGCCTCCATGTGACAAATGATAATAGACACTAGACAGTATTATGAGGCCTCCACCACCGTCGTTCCCTCAACATGTATGATTATATCTATCTTTTAAGTCCATCTTTCTCTTTAGTAAAACAAGAAACATGTGTTGAAACTTTTAAAGTATGTCCCTAAAGTTTTTCTTTTTTTCTTTTTTATTCGGTAAATGATTGGGTGATACACATTTCTATCTACATTTCACACAATTGCAGTAGTCCTTTAAATTATGTATTGAGATGTGTGTGCACCTATTTGAAGCGTGTCTAAACGACTTTAAGAATTGTGTGTCAAACATAGGTGACAAAAAAGCGTACCCTTATTCCTTAATCACATTAAGCAAGAACCATTCCACATATGTACCTGATTTTATGGGAGGACAATCAAACGCGAGCATTTTCAATGAAATGTCATGTTAATGAGAGAAAAAAAAATCTTCAATGGAATGTGTATTTTGAATGCCATTATCTATTTTAAGCGGTGCAATCTATAGTCACGTTAACATTAGTTTTTTCTAAAATATATAGAAAATAATAAAATTTTAAAATAGAAAGTGTAATCCACATTCACTATTGAAGAGCACTTTCGAACTTCAATGTCTATTTAAGCTACATCTTCTCTACGTTGACGACGTGACATCAATCTGACCTACAATTCACATTTATCATTGGAGATGCTCTAAAGAGCAGCTGAACAAAGTTTCAATAATATAAGTAGGTTTAATAGACAAATTCTTCTTAATTAAGGATTTATATAAATATTTCGATAATTCTATTTTAACGTTTTTATTTAATAAATTTATTATGACGTTTTAATTTTGAGTAAATTATATACTTAATAAAAATTCACTCCAAAATTAATGATGTTATAATTATAAATACTTAGAAGCTAATTTGTCATGTCATTTACTTGTGGGACAAATTTTGACAAAGTATACAATTTATGTAAAATCAAAACAAAATGATAAAATATTCAAAATTAGAATAAATTTGCTTGATAATATTTATGATTATTAAAACAAATTTAAAAGGGATTCGATTAAGTTTAAATTCAAAATCTTGTGTAAAGAACTTCAAGCTACTTATTTCTCGAAAAGCAAGTGCTAGCTAGAGTACCCACAACATGGACACACATATATATAACTTGTCGTCCTTCATTTAATACACCTCAAGATGGGGTGCGCCCAAGAATCAAGGGCGGCAATTACTGCGTGTCGTCCTAGCTTGGGGCGCTACCAAAGCATTTTACTTTTCAAAATCTTGTCCATCTCGTAATACTATCAGGGAATTAAACTTATGAGTCATACTATGAAACTTTGGGAGAAGATAATCGACAATAGGTTAATGAGAGAAACGACAATATCAGAGAACCAATTTGGTTTCATGCCTGGGAGGTCAACTATGGAGGCGATTTTCCTTGTAAGACGATTGCTAGAAAAATATAGAAAAAAGAAAAAAGATCTTCATATGGTATTCGTAGATTTAGAAAAAGCATATGATAGGGTCTCTAGAGATGTTCTTTGGAGGGTTCTAGAAAGAAAAAGAGTACATGCTAGATACGTAGACACTATTAAGGATATGTATATATGATGTAGTAGTAACGAGTATAAAGACATTTGGAGGAGCTACAAAAGAATTTTCCATTACGATATGACTACATCAAGGATCGGCTTTAAGCCCGTATCTATTTACTTTAGTTATGGATGAACTAGCTAGACATATTCAAGAGGATATACCATGGTGTATGTTATTTGCAGATGATATTGTCTTAGTGGATGAAATTAAAGATGATGTTAATAGAAAATTTGAACTCTGGAGGGATACATTAGAATCTAAAAGCTTTAAGTTGAGTATGACCAAAATCGAATACATGCACTGTGAGTTTAGAAACACTAGACATCAAGATGATGGAGTGGTAAAATTAGGGGAAGTAGAAGTTTATGAGGTAAACCACTTTAGATACCTATGATCAATCATACAAAATGATGGTAACATTTAGAATGATGTCACACATAGAATTCAAGCTGGATGGAAGAAATGACGGAGTGCAACAGGGGTGATTTGTGATCGAAATGTTCCTACTAAGTTAAAAGGAAAATTTTATAGGACCGCAATTAGGCCAGCTATGCTCTATGGAAGTGAATGTTGGGCGGTAAAGCAACAATAATTACATAAAATGAACGTAGCAGAAATGAAGATGCTTAGGTGGATGTGTGATAAAACTCGTAAAGATATAATAAGAAATATCAAAATTCAAAGACAAGTAGGAGTAGCACCATTTGATACAAAGATTAGGGAAGGGTGGTTGCGATGGTTTGATCTCCTGCAACGACGGCCTACAAATGCCCCAACTAGAAAACTTGACTCAATAGAAACTGTAGAAATTCGACGAGGTAGGGGTGGACCAAAGTTAACATGGGACGCATTAATTAGGAGGGATTTGAATGGTTTGCAAAGCTCACCGTCAATTGCACTTAATTGAGCACAATGAAAAAGTTTGATCCATGTAAAGAACCCCAATTAATTTGATATTGAGACTATGTTGATCTTGTTGTAGTATCTGTTCATTGAAGGTTGATCTTTCATTGCAAAGGAGTTTTATCTTCTGACGCGCTCTTGATAATGAGTACGCATTATGCCTCGTGAGTCACATTGATGGGGCTCCTCTTCAATAATATTTTTTACTATCTCTATTAGTTAATAATGTATACAATAAATCTACTTGGACTCATGAGTCCAGACTTATAGGGAGATTTTTAAAATTTTTATAAATATTTAAGGGGTATTAAAGAAATTTTACAAGTGATTATGGTTGCTTCATTAATTAATTGCTCGAGGATGTATTTGAAATAAAAAAAAGTTTTGAGTCCGGACTAATGAGTCCACATAGCACTAACCTAATGTATAAGATTGTATAAGAGAAAGGATTGATCTTTGTGTGGTTTTTTGAGTTTCGTGATTGCAATCAAAGAAATTGGCCTTACCACTGATACAAGTGAATATTTGGAAGTATGCAAATTAGGATCGTCACAAATCTTGCTCCTCTACCTACTAATTTGGACTCATTGGGCATGCACCAATCAGCGTTTAGGTTGAGATGTATGAGTAGTAATTCGAAATTGCTTTTGTTTTTTTTGATAACAATAAATCTACTTGATAAAGACTTTTAGCCCATTCCACCAAAACAAAAAAAAGGGACTTTTAGTACCACATTGATTTTTTTTTTTTTTTTTTTTTTAAAAGAAAGAAAGTTAGGCAATGTGTGATTATATAAAGAACGGCATTATTACCCATTATTATATTGGTCGAATGATAAAATTATCGTAATATTTATAAGTTGTATCAATTATATCTTAACCTTATCAATTTTATCCTCAATTAGTTTGAAGCACTTTAAAAAAAAATCGATTTAAATCTTTTAAATTTTTTTTCAATAATAATTCATATTGATCAATTTACATCAAAATCTTTTAAGTCTCATGTTTAAATTAAGTTTATGAAGACTCACAAAAATAAAAATTTATAAATCAATTAATGATCATATCTTAATACTCTAATTCAAATTTAGTTATTTATAGATCACCAATAATAAATTAAAAATTACGTGTAATTGGTCATACGAAAATGACATAAATTAACTTAATAGATTAAAGTTACACATAATTGTTTAATTTGATAAAAGAATTAAGTACCTATTATGTGATTGAGTAGACATATGTACACACAACTATGTGTATTATATACATGAAGACATATATATTTATTATGAATATTGAACTCTAATACATATGTATGAATAAATTCTTAAAGGGTGTTACTAAAAAGTTGAAGAGAATGATGTAAACGGATATTATGAAGGAAAAATTAGATCAAATTTGTTAAGAAAAAAATTGATACTAAATCGAAAATGTTAGGATATAATAGATACAACTTGCTAAGGTTATGATATTTTTGATCATTTGACCTATTATATATTATGGTCCCACATGAGCTTATTCCAAAGTCAGCGGGTATTTTGCTTGATTAGCATAATTAGGAAAAAAATTTATCAATCAAACACATCTACAAAACTTTTTCCCTAACTAACACATTTTTAACCACATCAGCGCCACCTCACCCAGGCAAAACGTGACTTGAGATCACGTTTTGCACAAAAGCACAAAACGTGATACCAAGTCACGTTTTGGGTGGCACCCCTTCTCTCCCTCACCCACCCCCGCACAACCCCCCGTCTCTCTCCCCCACCCACCCCCTGCGCAAACCCCCCCCCCCCCCCCCCCCGCGTCTCTCCCCCCCCCGCGTCTCTCCCCCCCACCCCTGCACAAACGCTAGTCCCCGGCCCTGCCGCCTGCCGCCCTTGCCGCCGCTGCTCCCGCTCCCGCTCCCTCTAGCCGCCAGCTGCCAGCTGCCGACTGCTGCCGCCTGCCGGCCCTGCCACCGTCGCCCACCGCCAACCGCCGCTCCCGCTTTCGCCAGCCGCCGCTGCCCGCCTGTCGCCCAACTTCACCACTTGCTTGTTAGACCCTTTTCGCAGGCAGGCAGCGGCGGCTGGCGGAAGCGGGAGCGGCAGCGGCGGCTGGCGGTGGGCGACGGTGGCAGGGCCGGCAGGCGGAAGCTGGCGACTGGCGGGAGCGGGAGCAGCGGCGGCAAGGGCGGTAGGCGGCAGGGCCAGGGACTAGCGTTTGTGCAGGGGTGGGGGGGGAGAGACGCGGGGGGGGGGAGAGAGACGGGGGGGGGGGGCGGTTGCGCAGGGGGGGTGGGTGGGGGAGAGAGACGGGGGTTGTGCAGGGGGTGGGTGAGGGAGAGAAGGGGGTGCCACCCAAAACGTGACTTGGTATCACGTTTTGTGCTTTTGTGCAAAACGTGACCTCAAGTCACGTTTTGCCTGGGTGAGGTGGCGCTGATGTGGTTAAAAATGTGTTAGTTAGGGAAAAAGTTTTGTAGATGTATTTGATTGATAAATTTTTTTCCTTATTATGCTAATCAAGCAAAAGCTCCGTCAGCTTGCGAAAACTAATTAAAGAGCAGTATTATCACACATTATTATTATTATATAATATAAAGATAATGAAAGATATTCTAGAGTAGCTACGGTGGCTCGGGTCTAACATTTTCACTAGAAAAATAGGTATTTTAAAGATAATGAAAGTTAGACTAGGAAAATAAGTATTGTAAAGATAATGAAAGACACTGTAGAATAGATCTGTACAACGACTTAGGTCTAGTATTTTTATTGGAAAAATAAGGTTAGAGCCTTGTGGAATGCATATGCTAGAGTGTCGGACCATAATTTAGTCAACTTTTAGTTCAATCCCATCATAGATCTTGGTAGATTATTCCAGATCCACATGGATCCTCGTAGTTATGTGGATCCATTGCGCCCGTCAGGCACACCTTAATTTTATGGGTTTAATGTGACCTACTTAAGGTGGATGAGTCTATTATGACTTAAAAAAAAAAAAAAAAAAAGAGCACTAGACTAAATTTCATCCCTATTTTAGCATGTGAATGATCCATTTCAAATGAGCTTAATTCTCCTCAATACAGCACCTCTACATTAGAACATGCATTACACAGTAGGGAATTAAACTAGCTAGCTCTAGAGGAGAAATTAATTACATGTCAAAAACAACAACTCAAAGCCCTTCAGTGAAAGCCACTCCAGTTGATTTCAACCACTGCCCTCCTTGAATCAACTGAGCCACTGTGAACTTCATTGCTTCTTGTGCACTTGTGATGATATGGTAACCAGGCCACTTCACTCTATTAGCAGTACCTGCACCAGGACCAAAATTCATGTACTCACCATAATACAATGTCTTCAAATACAAGTCTCCATCCCACTGTGACCAACCCGCCGGATTAATAACATCTCCAATATTTGTTTGCATCACAACAGTTCTCGAATATTCCTTCCACGGCCGGCCTAGATACGACCGGAATGATGCCTGCACTGGCGCCAAGTCCGGGCTAGCAAAAATGTCGCATTTTTGAATTGATGTGCCTGTGTTCTGATTCGGGTCGATTCTCCCTTGCGCCGTTACCATGTTACCTTGGCCGTTCATTGGCTTTCGGACGACTAGTGTGCAGTTCTGCAAGACAACAGCTGCATTGCCGAAGATGTAATCGACAGTGCCTGTAATGTAGCAGTCGCGGTAGAATTGGCGATTTGTGTGAGCGTAGAGAGTGTCTTGGTATGCGTCGATCTTGCATCGGTTGATCACCGATAGATCTGCTCCGACACGAAGAGCTACTGCTTGGTGCTTCTCTGGTCCTGCTGTGTTTTGAATCCATATGTCTTGCAATATGAATCCATCTCCAACAGCAGCTGCAATCAAACACAAGTTAATCAAGCAACATGTCAAGACTTTACACATGAATAAGTACTAAAAACTAGTCTACAAAATATGTCAAGACTTCACACGTGAATATGTACTAAAAACTAGTCTACTAAACAAGTTTTTTATGATCAAATTTTGGTACCTAGAGTTGCCGAGTTGAAGGTTGTGGCTCCATCGACGACGTTGAGGCTACCGGTTATAATAGTGGAATCCATGCCATCACCAACAATCATCACATTCTTCTTCTTATTCCCAACATCAACTTTCTCCTTATAAGTCCCCTTCTTCACATATATCACATATCTGCCCTTACCATTATCAGGAGCAGAAGCAATGGCCTCACCAACAGTCTTATACTTGCCACTCCCATCTTGAGCCACCACAACATTAGCTTGAACCGCATTGAGCTTCGACTCCATGAGCCTTCGATCTCTCGCGGTGACCCATGAAGGGAACTCATCCTTCGTCGCCGCAAAGGCTTCATTACCATCCTTGAATGATGAACTTGAAGTTAGCATGGACAGAGCTGTTCTGTCTCTAACAATCAAGTCCTCCAGCTCCGCCTCGACCGCAGACCGGCTCTCCCCTCGATCAAGCCCATCCAAGCAAGTGACATGGTTGGTAAGTACAGTGCTAAGCCATGTCTGCGCATCGACGAGTGATAGAGACCGAAGGGCAGATTTCGAGTCCAACACGCGATCAATAGAAGAGCTCATGAGCTCCATACAATCAGCAAGTGCAGACTGTTCTCTAACATCATTAGCCCTGCTTTGAACATGTTGGGCAAGCTTGATAGTATCCGAAATGCGCGAAACCGAGTTGGCCAAGAAGTGATTCAAGAGACCAAGATCATTTGAGGGGTGTAGTACTGATGAGTGTTGTAGTTCTTGGTAGAGTAAAGCTTGGCATGATGGAGGATGGTGAGCTCGTTCGCATAGGCGTGAAAGAGAGGAGTTTGATGATGAGTTGGTGAAGTGATTGTTAATGGAGAGAAGAGCTGTGGAGGAGATGGTGATGGCAATCAAAGAGAGGGCTATAGAGAGAGCAGAACATGATGAACAAGTATTGGACTTGTTGGGGGAGGAAGAATGGCCTCCTAGTAGAGGTGTGTGGGATGTCATTGTGGAAGTGTTGGTGAAACTTGTATAATGTGATTGGGGTTAAATAGAGAATCGCGGATAAAGCAAATTGAGTCGGGAGGGTCATCCTTTGTGGAGGTCTTGATAATGTTTGAACGTGGATTAGTTGGTGTAACACGGGTCAGATACATATGCCACTAAAGAAATCCAAAAAAAAGGAGTGGAACCAGAGGAAAACTATATTTTGATACACTGGTTACACACCTATTTAAAAAAAAAAAAAGGTGCAATCTTTTTAGGATTTTATCATCGGACCTCAAAAATAGGAGCACAATATTTGAAAACCGTTCAATAGTTCCGACGAAAAGAAAAATGATGTGTTGTTGCACATATATTGTTTTTAAATGTGTGTGTGACATAGCTGTTAGAGATGACTGGTTAGAAAGAATAATTAACATGACTTATAAGTCTGGATTGCTGTGTTTTAGGAAAAAAAAAAAAAAAAATCTTCTAGATGAGATGTGGGTGTATGTACAATTTTTTTTTTCTCAAGCAGGTCCATGTAGAAAATTAATTTGTAGCATTTCTGTGAGCTTCTTTGGTGGAGTTGATCATGATCATTAAGAAAATTGGTTCTGCTTTCAAGAAAATAAGAATCAAGTGGACAGAGTATAATAATTGTAATTACTAAGTGAACAAAAGCAAAATGAGATGCACAATAAGACACGGACTTGGTTTTACATGACCATTAATGTCACCCCAAAATTACATGCTTATTTTTAAGTTGTTTAATGCGTATTGAGATATGCGCATATATAATACTACACTCTTAACTGAGATGAACAAAGATAAGTGGAGAAAGTACTGTGGATTAAATTAATGGACTGACACTTGTATTTTTTTAAGTGATGAGTATATATAATACAAATATTTCGAACATGTGTCTTTTTTTAATAAGAAAAAAAAAAACGTCTGTTTAGTAATGCTTTTCAATAAAGGACTTGTGTCCCTAAGAGAAAGTTTTGGATGCATTATTTGGAATTTTGGATTCTTGAATTCGGTGATTCAATAAAATTAAATCAAACCAAATCTCACCGTTAATTAATTTATAAGATTGAAATACTGACTTCACCTACTCTACCTACCAATTTGGACGAAGTTGCTACTAAATGAATGGTTAATTGTTATTATTTTTTTCATTTCTCAAAAAAAAAAGCAGCGCTATGTGCACCTCACTCATTACTCGAGTCGCCTCATTTATTTTGTTTTCAAGATGAAAAGACTCAAATGCCCTTCTCAACCCAAAAGACAAACTCTTCCTTTCTTTTCCTGCGCACCCCACCCCATCGACGCTTCATTGGGTGTTTTTAGGGTCCAATCGATGAAGAGAACGCAAGGGGGCAGACGTGGCTCACGGGGAGGTGAGTTTTTATGTTTTTATAAGTTTTTCCTCATTTCGGAATGTATACCACATACACAAATGTATACCACGTGATCGAGACATTATGTTGTCGCGATTTCTGAAGACCGGTACTTTAATCAAAGTCTCAGTATGGTACAATCGAAAGATGTCAAAAGATCTCGGTGACTACCAATGCAACCGAGACTAATCCTAAACATATATACCTTATTACGACACTCGATTTAGTTTAGCCGACAATTACTCAATGGTCTCGGCAATGGACGATTGATACCAAAACACAAATCACGTCCTTGTGTGATCAAATAACACGGGATTGCGGTTAAACCCAGTTATGAGTAATTTTTATGAAAATGAGAGAATTTGGTGGATTAAGGCCTTGATTTGTAATGGGTGCGAGTGCAGAAGAAGAGAAAATGAGGGTTTGATTTGATTTGGTGGTGCATGGGGTACGTTCAGTTAAAGGACAAGGGCAATTTCATCCATTTTCGGGGTGCCCTAAGAAAAACGTTGGGTGCCCTTGAAATGAGGTGCTCTGCGTAATAAGTGAGGTGCACATAACGCGACCAAAAAAAATGCAAATGTTTCACTATATACAATAGTTAATTATTATAACCCACTATATACAATAATTATTTACAAAAGGGAAAGAAACAATGTGTTTTCCATAAAAAAAAAAGTCGAAAAAAATCTTATCGGTATAGTAGGGGAAAAATCGTCGTTCATAAACTGAATATCTATTTCCCCCACATTGATCAAAGACGAGTCATTGATGTAACACGTCCCTTCGACGGTGTCATAATCACAACGAATCAATTAAGTTGTACTCGTGATCCTGTGGCAGGGATATATACAAACGTTTGATCAATGTACTACACATAGACTAATTTAATTTGGGATTGAAATTTGGTTGTTATTGTAGTGTTGTAAAGTGTGTCCAAAGAAACTAGCTAGCAAAAGTATCCTATTCATTAAATATTGTGATACTAGCTGGCTAGACACATTGAAGTAATTTTACCTAACTAGTTTTAGGTCCGGACATTATCTCAGAATACTATAAATCTATATTTATTTTTTATAAATAAAAATTTTTAAAAACCAAATATAAAATATATGAAGAATAATGTAATAAAGATGGTATTGTGTACAAAAATAAAAAAAAAAAACAAAAAATTGAAAATAATATTCTTAGGCTATTAATTAGGATACTTAGGCAAACATTAATTTGAACGCCATATAAAATTTACATATGTCAACATGTACGTAGCTTTCTTTTATATATATATAATATAATATAATATAATAAGCACCAATTATGAAAGATTCATTCGTGACTTAAAGTTTTACTTTTACTCTTTATATATATATATATATATATATTTAAATTAATCTTCATATTTTGTTTTCTAATATCTCTATTTTCTTTTCCTAATTGAGTAATAAACTGATGAATAAATTTGGAAAAAAAAATCGTTTCCTTTTCTCTCTTCGTGTTGTATTACTTATATATCTTATTGTTCATTTCTTAAATTAATTCTTTATTTAAAAAACATTGAAGCTTAATAGAATGGTTGAAATCATAAGGAATTATAAACTTTCATCTCCACTATACCTTTATTATTATAGGCAGCCATTATTATATAACGAACACAACAATACCTATATGTTATACACGTAAGTGCCAAATTTTAATTTATTTTAATTTGCTATATATCTATAGTAATCCACGTGCTCTACTCGACAACAAATAACACAAACAGAAAAAATATTCTTCAAGCTTCCATTGTCATAATTTTTTCAAAATTTACAACAATAAATTGTCTTCCCGCGAGCGTAGCGAGTATGCTCCAAAGTGCGTAGCACGTATAAAAATTAGTGTGTGTGTATATATATATATATATCTACTATATTTAATAAGCACAAATAATCAATCTTTCAACTGTCATTTGAAATTATTATTCTACCCTTAATAAAAAAATTTAATTGGCATTTAAAATTACTATTCTACCCTTAATTAAGAGCATAAAGAATCTTTCAACCATCACTTGAATTTACTATTTTACTCTTAATTTAGTCTTTCAACTTTCACTTAAATTTATTATTCTATCCTTAATTATGAGTATTCATGTTCTTAAATTTAAATAGTTATAATTAGTTGTCGAAATAGTCAAAATAAAAATGTAGTATACATTTGAAATATAAAAACAAATTATTAGAGTAATTAAATTCTCGCAGATGTGATTCTAATATGTAAGTTCTAGACAAGAAACGTGTGATATCATGATGTTCAAATACAGATAGAGATATATTATTAGAGTAGCTGTGGATCGATCAACTCTCACATGAAGCTCACACAAAGCTTTTAGTTGCAAGTTGTAATATTTTTTAGTGTAAATGATCAATGTCTTACATTATTAGAAGGAAACATGTGATCTGTTTGGATATTGTTGAATTGAATATTGTAAAGAGAGAACATGCAATCTAGCTAATCAATATATTAAGTTGAAACATGTGATGCGCGTGGCATTTAATATTAGCTATCTTGTTTTTTTTAGTAAGAGCTATCTTTAATTTCTATAAAGCATGTCACTTGCTCAAAATAAATTATAAAGAAATAAAAGAGTGCATGTGAGGATTAAGTATTTCCATGTGTTAAAGCTTAGAGCATCTCCAATTGTGAATTGTGGGTGTGAATTCGCAATGTGAAGAAGATGTCCATCTCATGTGGTTCAAATTTACATTAAACTTGAAAATAGGTCTCCAATGGTAGATGTGAATTTGTGGCTCAATAAATAAGGTGGCATTTCTTTTTGTAATTTTATTAATTAAAATGTGAAAATAAAAGTGTAAAAAAAATAAGTAAATATTTTAAAAAAATCTTATTATCGATGTCAATTTGAACATCAAGAAGTGAAATTCACAATAAACATTGTATATTCACTACCAAAAAAATCTTATTATCTTATTATACGGTTCTATTGGTAAGCGACCCTGCAACAGATCAACGACAGACAGTAGCTGTTGCTAAACTAATGCATATCAACAATTGATCAATGTAGGCAAGTTTGGGGGGTTAAAATATCCCTACCTTGTATTGTAATATCATAACCTCATGAGAAATGTTATTATATATCTCAACCTTTCTATTTTGATTATTGCGTATTCTTAATTACTTTTAAACGCAAAATTTGTTACAATAACACCTAAATAATGAATTTGGTAATATAGTTGATGATTGAGATATGGCTTTTTAAATTCATTATTTAGGTGCTACCTCTTCAGATTCAAGTTAACGTTCAAAGAATAGTGTTGAGATGCTCATTTTTCTTGAATAAGGTTTGAATAATTAATCACATGATTAAGTTAAAAGTAACAAAAAATAAACCAATTGAGTGGCCTAATGGTTTGTCATGAGATTTGAAAATAAGAGGTCTTGGATTCAAACCTTGGTGAGAATAAAAATTGTTTCTTTCCTATTAGAAAAAAAAAAAAAAAAAGTAATAAAAAATAAATGCATTTGAATAGTGTGAGACCTCACGATTTTTAATTGCCAAGACACAATATAGAGATTATTTTCAATGAATTGATCAAACTGTTTTATGCAATTGCCATTGACAAGCATGATTAGAGATTCCAAAGTAACTATTATTACAATAATTGATTCTAAAACCAAAAACAATAGGAAGATCCTTGGAAGCCCAAAAACCACGATGAGCTAGCTCAACCATAATTGAGGCGAAATATATCGTTTTGCACATAGAAGGTTCCTTGTATGGGAATCAAATGGAACATCTGTCATCATAATAAGATATATATATGAATGTGTTAGTCCATTTAACTATATATATATATATACTATTGAGAGCATATTACATCACCAAATAAATGTGTTAAATCGAGCAAAATGAAAGAGTTCGATCTATATATATATGTAGCTAGCTCCAACTAATTTGTTCCTAGAGAATTCATTGTTGTTGTGTAGTAAGGGACATATGGCGATACGTATCAATATTAATTAGGGATAATTTAGTATTAAGAAAGCTTTATTATTGAGTTGTAAGCATCTTTTAGGGTTACTGTTGTATTTAAGCTACGTTTGTAAAATGGAAAGGCGAGAAAGAAAAAAAGTTCAATCTCATATGTGTCTTCTTCTTTTACCTATCTCTAGCCCTCTCTTCCTTTCTCTATGTCTTCCTAAGAGATTCGAGCTCTTCTCGAATTGGGTTCTTATCATATGGCGGCTTAAAAAACAAATCAAGCTTGGGCTTATTTGTTGGGTTGTACATAAATCAAGAACGTATCAAAAAAAAAAATTGTAATAAAACTACAAAAAGGGTGTAGCGCAATAGTAACGAAATGAACATCATAGCTCCACCGATAAAGAGGTTATGAGTTATAATTGTGTTAGCTACATTATATCCACTATCCAGTTGATTCCTCTTACGTTACGAAGCCGGACTAATCATGCAGAGTCCGAACTGAAATAAAAAGGAATTGAAAAAGCATTGAATACCCGCCATTTCTAATTTCACACAACACTAGACGGAACGATAAGACTTGAATCAAGACCAATGCTAGGACAAACCAAATACCAATCCATTGGAGTTAAGTGTGGTGATTAATTATTTAAACAAGACCCTTGAATTTGGTTTCAAGAAAAAAAAAAATATTTAAACAAGAATTAAGAAAGCTTACATAGACTCAAGTTTCACAAGAGAAGAATAATGCGTGACTACATTATCCTTCTTATTTCATGAACTTCTCTTTCACTGCTTTGTCAAAAACAAAAAAACTCTTTCACCAATATACTGTTTGGTAGTTCTATCATATGATTTATTAGTATATATGTGTGCTTAATTTGTTTAGCATGACCTCTTAATTTCCATTATAATCCACTGTCCTTAATCCTTATAGTTAAGGGATATATAATTAACCAATCTCCCTGAATTTAAACTACATATCTATTGATATTCTGATAAAATCTAGAGCAATGTCAGGAGACAAAAAAGAGAAGATGACTTGAGTAGATATATTAACCTGACTGAATTTGAGGGGATGCTCTTGGCAAGCAAGTTGAAGATTGCCACTTACGAAGACGAGGATGGCGCCAGCAAAACAAGAGGGCTGGTAATCAATTGTGGTAATGGAGTGCAAGCATTGATCAAACGGCAGCTCGCAGAGCTTCCGCATTATGTCATCCGTGCCCTGCAACTTTTGGCCTTCAAAGGTGAGCATGGAGGAAGGATGGTAGAGAGAAGCAAGAGAAGGGCGATTGGTGTCGAAGAGGTTGTAATAGTGATCAACAAAGGCCTTGCCTACTGACTCTATTTGCTCTTCCATTCTCTCTTTCTTCTCTTTCTCAGTCTCCTTCTTCAGTATGTAATATAAGGGAGGCATGTGAGGCTCATAGCTAGTCATGTTATAAAGCAACCAAAGAACCAACACATAAGAAAAAAAGAGAAAATAAAGACAACTAAAGATGAGATAAGAGATTTGGAGAGGGAAAAGACTCTAAAATTTTAAACTGAAATGACCATCACGCCCCCCTTTTATTACGTCTTCCTATTGAGTTTTTGGGCCAACCTCCTCGACTAATCAGGACTGACTTATTGTAGCGCTCAATATTACTTATATGAGAAAGATCTACTAATAAGGTTTTTTCTCAACCAATAACTCGAACTTAAGAGCTATGCTTAAGCGGTGGGGCGTTAAACTCCACGGTCTCGACAACAAATTTTGATTATGCTTGAACCCCATCGAGAAGAGTATATAACTTGGTATGAAAATGAGGGCAAAAGAGTAACTTGGTTAATAGAAAGAATATGTCCCCTTTGTGTTTGTAAGCAAAGAATCTCAATTTCTGAAATAGAAAACCAAATTGAAGGAATGAAAAAGTAAAATGTGGGAATAATAGATTAGTATGGGAATCCATTTAAAAGCTGCGTGAAAGAAGAGAAGTAGCGTCACATTGTGGCGTAATGGAAACGCTGTAATGGGTCTTAAAGCTTTTCAATCTAGTGCTCTATCACTGCCGAAAGTGTGGCATCTTCATACCTCATCAAACATGTTTCTTGTATTCTTTTTTCTAGCCAGTACACAACAACAGATGAGACTAAAAAGCCCACTAAATTTAGACTTTCAAACTATCATTCATAACGGGATGGAGTCATAATCACATAAGTTGAAGCAAAAATACCAAACTTAAAGTCAATCATGAAAGCACGTCGAATGTTGAGTTCTAAATGAGTTGTGCCTAGAATTACTTCTACCCTTGTGGGAACCTGTAAGTCACATTAGTTGTTTAAATTCAGAGAGTCATAAATCCTTACTAAAAACCATTTCTTTTCATCTTAAAGCATTCTCTCTTGTACTTAATCAAGCACAACGAAAAAGTTTGATCCATTTAGTCGACCCCAATTAATTTGGGACTGAGGCTATGTTGTTGTTGTTGTTAAAGCATTCTATGTTGGTATCATCTAGAAAGTAGAAACAATGCATCAGATATGCAAGTAGCTTGTATTCCACGCTTTGGCTTACATGAATGAGTAATAGTAAAAAAAGTCATATACCAATTAGCTAAAGTGGGAATCTTAGGCCCACAGTGCCAATATCTAAAAAGGGTAAAGGAGCAGAAATCAAAAGGTTTGGTAACCAAAGTGATAACACTTCCTCTAATGGCATACAACAACAACAACAACAACATAGCCTCAGTCCCAAATTAACTGAGGTCGGCTACATGGATCAAACTTTTCCATTGTGCTCGATTCAGTGCAATTGATGGTGAGCTTTGCAAACCATTCAAATCTCTCTTAATTAATGCATCCCATGTTAACTTTGGTCTACCCCTACCTCGTCGAATTTCTACAGTTTCTATTGAGTCAAGTTTTCTAGTTGGGGCATTTGTAGGCCGTCTTTGCAGGTGACCAAACCATCGCAACCGCCCTTCCCTAATCTTTGTATCAATTGGTGCTACTCCTACTTGTCTTTGAATTTTAATATTTCTTATTCTATCTTTACGGGTTTTACCACACATCCACCTAAGCATCCTCATTTCTGCTACATTCACTTTATGTAATTGTTGTTGCTTTACTGCCCAACATTCACTTCCATAGAGTATAGCTGGCCTAATTGCGGTCCTATAAAATTTTCCTTTTAACTTAGTGGGAACATGTCGATCACAAATCACCCCGTTGCACTCCGCCATTTCTTCCATCAAACTTGGATTCTATGTGTGACATCATTTTCAATGTTACCATCATTTTGTATGATTGAACCTAGGTATCTAAAGTGGTTTACCCTAGGCACTTCTACTTCCCCTAATTTTACCACTCCGTCATCTCGATGTCTAGTGTTTCCAAACTCACAAGTGCATGTATTCGGTTTTCGTCCTACTCAACTTAAAGCCTTTAGATTCTAATGTATTTCTCCGAGTTCTAATTTTCTATTCACTCCATCTTTAGTTTCATCCACTAAGACAATATCATCTCGCAAATAGCATACACCATGGTATATCCTCTTGAATATGTCTAGTTAATTCATCCATAACTAAAGTAAACAGAGATATGGGCTTAAAGCCGATCCTTGATGTAGTCCTATCGTAATGGAAAATTCTTTTGTAGCTCCTCCAAATGTCTTTACACTCGTTACTACTCCATCGTACATATCTTTAATAGTGTCTATATGTATCTAGCGTGCACTCTTTTTCTTTCTAGAACCCACCAAAGAACATCTCTAGGGACCCTATCATATGCTTTTTCTAAATCTACGAATACCATATGAAGATCTTTTTTCTTTTCTCTATATTTTTCTAACAATCGTCTTACAAGGAAAATCGCTTCCATAGTTGACCTCCCAGGCATGAAACCAAATTGGTTCTCTGATATTGTTGTTTCTCTCCTTAGCCTATTGTCAATTATCCTCTCCCACAGTTTCATAGTGTGACTCATGAGTTTAATTCCCCCGGTAGTTTGAGCAACTTTGAATGTCTCCTTTGTTTTTGAAGATTGGCACAAGCGTGCTTCTTCTCCAATCCATTGGCATCCGTTTTGATTTTAAAATTTTATTGAAAAGCTTTGTCAACCAAGTCAATCCGATTTCTCCTAAGCATTTCCAAACCTCTATGGGTATTTCATCGGGCCACATGCTTTCCTATTTTCATTCTTTTCAATGCCTCTTTAACTTCTACAATTCTAATATTGCGTGTATAGTTTACATTTCTTTCTTGGTGTGGGTTTTCATCTATTATAGCATCAACTTGGCTATCATTAAATAAACTATCGAAGTAACTTCTCCATCTCTCCTTAATATCCTCCTCGCGCGTTAAAACATTTTGATTTTCGTCCTTAATACATCTTACATGACTTAGGTCTTGTTTCTTTTTATCTCTTAATTTGGCTAGCCTATATATATATTTTTCGCCATCTCTATTACCTAACTTTGTATATAAATCTTCCATGAAATTTGTTTTAGCTTGACTAACTACTTTTTTAGCTTGTTTTCTAGCTTCTCTATATTGATTGTACGCATCTTCATCTTGACACTTAGGTATTTTCCTATACATATCTCTTTTAGTCTTAATTGCTCGTTGGACATCCTCGTTCCACCACCATGTTTCCTTCTTTGTAGGTCCCAAGCCCTTAGATATACCTAATATGTTTGATCTCACCCTCCTTATGCAACTACTCATTTCTAGCCACATTGTATTAGCATCTAAGTCAAGATTCCAAACATTTTCTTTTAGTAGTTTTTCTCTAAACTCTACTTGTTTACTATGTTTTAGGTTCCACCACTTTATTCTAGGGTCGCTAACTCTTTTATTCATATTTTTCCGTTTTGTTAGCTTAATATCAAGTACTACTAACTTATGTTGGGTAGTAAGTGCTTCGCGTGTATTACTTTGCAGTCTACATAGTTTTCTATCTATTTTTCTTGTTAAAAGAAAATCTATTTGACTCTTGTTATGACCACTACTAAAAGTAATTATATGCGACTCCTCTTCCTAAAACTAGTATTTGCTAAGACAAGATCATATCTTTGAAGCAAATTCTAAAATTGATTCTCCTTCTTCATTTCTATTACCGTAACCAAAACCTCCATGAACTCTCTCAAACCCATCGTTACTTACCCCGACATGCCCATTTAAATCTCCTCCAATAAAAACCTTTTCATCTAATGGTATACTCGCATAAATCCATCCATATCATCCCAAAACTTGTGTTTGATGCTCTCGCTTAATCCTACTTGTGGTGCATATGCGCTAAGTATGTTAATTTTTTCGTCTCCAATAATTAATTTAACTAGAATCAATCTATCCCCCATTCTTTTAACCTCTACGACCTTGTCCTTATAATCATTATCCACCACAATTCCTACTCCATTGCATTTTCTATCTATACCAGTGTACCACAATTTAAACTCTGTGCTTCCTATTTCTCTACTCTTTTCTCCTACCCATTTTGTCTCTTGGAGGCAAGCAATATTGACTCTCCTTCTAATCATGGTATCTACTAGTTCTATTGACTTCCCCGTAAGTGTTCCTATGTTCCATGTTCCTAAACGAATTTTTTCTCCCCTTTGTATTTGTTTTTCTTTTCTATTTCTATTTTGCCTAAAAGATCTAGTGTTCGTATCTATGATTTTGTTTTTGTTTTCGTATCATGGTATCTAATGGCATAAAGATTGAAAAATAAATGAATAACTAAACTAAGAAATCTAACTCCTGAGCTAAATGTTCAACCTCTGCTAATGATAGATCAATTTCAAGCATCTGCGAATCCAGTCTATGCTCAAGTAATGAGGCCTTAATTCAATTAGTCGAAAACTTCAAGGCTAGCTAGCTAGCGCGCATTAATTTAGGTTCAATGTATACTTGTATAACGTAGCAGCCTATATACGGAGTAAGTAGCTGACTACACATACCCATTAAGAACCTTGTTGCTCCTCATATTCTTGACTTCTCATAATGGAATATGAGAAAACATGATACTGTTTACTCTTAACTTCGCCTTTCTGAGGGAACGCCATGTTGATACTTATTAGTGTAAAGGTGCGAAGACACTACATATGAGAAGTAGGGAAGTCTTTTTTCAATGCAGGGCCATTCAGTAGTACCTATAATAAGCGTAAACAACACATTGGCAAACTCGAAATAAGAAAAGAAAAACTAAGAGTCATGTTTAACTATTGTTAAGAAGACCGATTTAGAGATGGATGCATAAATACCTCTTTTTCATTCGAATAAGCTTCTCCATTGAAGTGCTTTGTCCAAGTTTAAATATGAGAAAGTAGCAACATTTTTAGTTGACCGAAATCTCAGAATCTTCACTTATGAACAAACTTATCAAAACATATTTACAAGAATCTGGATATCAAGCGCTTATAAATGGCCTTATCCGGTTTAAGTCCTACCCTCAACATTTCATCATGAATCTGCATTGCTCTTCTCGACTCCTTTTCACGAGAAAGTCCAGCTACCATAATAGAATAACTACAAGTGTTCAGCACCTTCTTCCTTCTCATATAATCAAACACCCTACTAGCTTCTTCGATCTTCCGTTCTTTAAAAAGCCCAATAAGAAGAGTATTATATGTCGTAACATCCAAATTTCCTCCAAGTTTCTCCACCCTATCATGTAATGCAATGCCTCGATCAACTTGTTTACAGGTACAGTAATGCTCAACCAGCAAACTGCAACATAAAGAATCCAACATCAACCCTTTCTCCAAAACTAAACTCAGCATGCTCTCCGCTTCCTTCCATCGACCTTGTTTACATTGGGCTGCGACAAATTTAGAAAGATCAGAACCACAAGGAACAAATCCACTATCAATCAAATCTTTCAACATAGCCTCCACTTCATTTGAAGGTTCTTCCGTGCAAATAATTTCTGCAAATGCAGAATAGCAATCACTCTTAACTGTAATACGTTTTTCACTAATCGTATTGAATACTTCCATGGCCTCCCTTCCTCTTCCTTCCTTGCACAACAACTTCAGCATACAATCATAAGAATCATCCCTAATCCCAATCTTCAAATTACGAGCTCGCTCAAAAAACATATTTGCAGCATACGCCATGCCCAATTCACAAAGTTTTTGAATAAGCGAATCGTAACCAAACAAAGGACTAACCGGAAGCAACTTCTTCTCAACCATATCTCTCATTATCGTCTCAATAACTACAACTTCATCATATCTACATGCACCGTCAAGAATCGAACTATAAGTACTAAAATCGGGCCTCAAGTTTTTACAATCCATATCATTCAAGAGATCAAACGCCGCTTTAAAATCGCCCTTTTTACAATACGAATCAATGATCAATTCATAAATGAAATCACTGTAAACCCCAGAGTTCACCAACTTTACAGCATTATCAAGTTTCCCTCTTTTACACAGTAATTGAACTACCAAACCCCAACTATTCAAATTCATTGAAACATTTGATCGAACAGTTGCGGCGCATAAACACCAACCCAAATTCACCTCACCCATTTTCACCAACCCTTCCAGCAATGCATTACAGCAATCCAATGAATTCAAATCAATCCCATAAACCCTAATTTTCCCTAAAACCCTTAAACCCTCCAAAACCAAACCCTTGTTCAAACAAAACCCAATAATAAAATCCGAAACAACAGATTGAGAAACTCTGTCTCGACACGCACCAATCATCAAATCAACAACTGAAAACACAGATTCTGATTGAATTATTGAATCCATTAGAGATGAAGCAGATTGAACAAGCCCATTGTTGACCAAAATTGATAAAACTCTGCAATGTGAGTTGAAATCTGGTTTAAAGTTCAGATTTTTACTAACCCAGTTGAGGAAACTCAATGTGGATTCTGGGTTTTTCTGGGTTTTGTGAATGATTTGAAGAAACATGTGTTGGGTTAGGTAGAGTGAGAGATTGAGCTTTTGAAGGATTGGGGACCAATTTCGTCGCTGTAGAAGAGCAGATGAGACTTCGTGTATGATTTGTTTTTGTTTGATTTGGGTTCGCCATTGGAGAGATGATGATTGTGATGGGAATTTGTTGGTGATCAAAGTTTGGAATTTTTTCAGATACATTTCAGTTGCTAGTGTTGATTTGTTAATGGTGATGGTGAGGAGTCACTCATGAGTAGTTTTTTTTTTTTTTTTTTTTTTTTTAACCATCCAGTATCTCAACTATCCCACCGCTTCGAGTTCGCCTCGAGTCACGCATTTTATTGGTTGAAGGACTTCCCAACTACCCGCTTTTAGTCACGCCAACCAACAGTTGATAGTTGCTGATGACTTTTTTTTCTTTTAAATCATTCAATATCCAAATTATTTGACTACTCAAAGTTCGCCTCGATTCGCTCACTGTATAAATAGGGAAAGCTCTCGAGCTCCACAAGCGCCCCATGGGCTTTTCTCTCTTCAAGCCCACGGACCAAACCAATAGGCCCGTCATAACTTTCAGTGTGAAATTAATATTGTCCTAAAGTGACCCATTTGGGCACGCGGATTTAGCATGGATTCATTGAGAGTACTTGGATGCACATTGATGCAATAATCAAGGGTTACAACTTACAACCAATGGCGTGCTAAATTGACGGACAAAGTACAACCTCTTATGAGAGTTCTAAAGTTGTAACTACCTTCTTCACCGCTTAGACCAACTCCAATCAGCGTCAAAATAGTTGGCTATCAACAGTGCTACACCATTTAGCTTTTTTTTTTTTTTTTTTTTTTTTTATTCTCCAACACTATCCCTATCCTTATTGTGTGGCATTGTTCACCAATGCTAATACTATTCTCCTATTTTATTATTCTTTCTTTATTTTTTTTATTTTTATGTTTTATTTTATTTGTTATATATTTTTATTTATCTTATTTTAAATAAAATTGAATAAAATAATAATAATAATAATAATAATAATAAGTATAATAGTGTTAAAGATAGTGTTGAGGGGTTGAAAATGTGAATAGTGTTAGTGTCGCTATTTACTCTAAAATACAAGTGAATAGTATTAGCCTATTAGGGCATCTCCAACCCAACGACACTAAAGTAGTGTAACACTAGCACTATTCATGTCCATTTGAATGTAAACAATAACACTAACACTATTCACATCTCTAACTTATCTACACTATTTTTTATACTATTTCATTTTTATTATTATTTAATTTAATTTTAATGTAAAAGTAATAAAACTATAAAAAAAACATAAAAATAACATAAAAATAATAATAATAATAATAATGATGAATACTAAAAGAATTGGTGAATGACACTATTTACAAAACACTATCTCCAATGGAATAGCATAACATCAATTGTAGCTCCATCAGCGCGAAAATGACGCTAGTTGAAGTTGGTCTTAAAATTACTCTATTTTAGTATTTGTGGGTTGGAGATGTCCATACTCCGACACTACTACCACTTAATGGTCAGACATTGTTAGAAAAAAAACATGTATAAGAAATAATGTACTCCAATGGAAAGGGAAATTATAAGGTCTGGAGTGGAACCCATGGAAATCTAACATGGCATTCCCATTTTCCCACCGACACAAGCACGTGATTTATGTCTGTGCAGCATGTGGGATCCTGATTTCAAACCAAAATACCCCAATTTATAATACAAGACCCAAGATTACCAAAGTAGTCCTCCATCATGCCTTTTTTTTTTTTTTTTTTTTTTTTTTTTTTTTTTTTTTTTTTTGAGAACTCATGCCATTTATTTTAATTGTGCAATTTCAATTATTTTCTTGTCACAATACAAAGCTAAGCAGTAGAAAATATGTGAAGATTATTTAAGACTTTATACTACAAAAATAATAAAATATTTCTTTAACAAAACAAAAACAAAAAAATCTTCATCTCAAATTAGATTTTTATTTTTTATTTTTTGAGACTTCAACATGAGTTAAATTTGATACCTCCCTCAGTCTTATCTTTTAGGCATCGTTTGATTTATTTTTGTCGTCTTATACTACGAGCAGGAGATAACTCATAGTGAAAATCATATTTTCATATTTGGTTTAACTTTAAATTAACTTGCAGGGAATTAAGTTGCAAATTTTTAAATATTAAAAGATATGAATTGACGTAAATATTATTCAAACAAAAGAGATGGATGTGTGTAATAAAAAGTAATTAGATTAGGGTGTAATTGTGATCCACAAACTCTTGGGAGATAAACTCCTTTAGAGGGAGAAGGGGGAGATATATGCTTTTACCTTTGGGTGCGAGTTGATATATAATATATATGATGGAAAGTTGGGCGACCAAATAATATTAGTTTCTACTTTCCTCCAAGTTATCTCTCGAAGTTAACTCCACCCCTAACCAAACAAGGCCTTAACAAAGTGATGTCTTGTCCATATTACTAAAAATGTTTTGGCTTTATCTCAAATCAATTGAATTTGCATGTATCAAACTCTTTTACCTCATTTGTATATTTGGACGGCATGTTTTAAAAAATATAAAATTAAAAAAAAAACCATGTAAAAAAAAAACATATAGGAGAGTACTCACCGGGTATGACACATAGGTGGGACACACACTTATCGTCGGCTCTCGATACATGTGCGTGTATATTGGTTGGTCGTGTTGCATGAAACCGAAACTCAAGAAGAGACATGAACGTTAAAAAAACATCATCGAAGGAAGCAATAACTTTTTTTAGAGCTCTTATTGTTTTATTTAATTTGAACTTCAAAGCCCCTCTTTTATTATTATTATTTTTATTTTATTGAAAAACACTTTTTATTATTTTATTAAAAAGGTAATATATGTAAAATGACAAAAATACCCTTCCCACAAAAAAACTGTGCCGACGTCCCAACTCCAGTTGTCACTCACATCTCTTGCATGCAACATGTAGGACCCACTTTGCGCAAGGATTTTAAAAGGCAGCCCCCCCCCCCCCCACAATGTTGTGGATCCATATTGGACCACTGTATCTTTTTAATTGATTTTCCAAAATTGACCTCCACAGTCAAACATTTATTTTTCTTTTTTTTTCCCTTAAATAGTGATTATCATACATACATAACAAAATACTAAGTTGGGAAACAAAAAATATTAAATTGTGAAACAAAAAATATTAAGATATTTATTCAAGATAGATAAGCAAAGTTCACTGAACGGACAATTTGACAATTTGTTGTTCAAAGAGAAGGAAGCTTATAATTTATGGAGAAAAATTTAATTTTACTGGTAAATGAAGAAGACTCCATCAAAAAAGCTTATGCTAATCTAAAAATTGACATAATTCTTAAATGATTGCTAAAATCATACCTTTTTTTTAAACTTACTATCCAATATTAGTACACGTAACTTATTATATCAATTTGGTCAAGTAATTGAAATTTCATACTCTCTGATACCCCAATTGCCAAGTTTGAAAAATAGAATTATTAGATTTACAACATATTTTGAAACAAAAATTAAGAGGTCGTATGATTCAATATAGGAAAAATTTCAATTTTTTTATTTTCTATGATTTTTAAAGTAATGATTATTACTATAATGAGCATTATGGAAGTGAATAATATAATATTGTCTTTTAATCATGTTTTTGATTTAAAAATATTCAAGCTTTTTTAATAAAAAATCATGTTGAGCAGAGTTGGGAGGACTGTCCCCCAAAATGAACTCCATAATGTCAGAGCTTGGATTGATTGCTGCAGTTGGCTTGAGAAATCAATATTAAAAAAATCATAAATCATAAATATGTACTCCCTCGTGTTACAAATGTAGGTTGTTCTAGCCTATTTTTTTTTTTTTAAATGCAAGTCGTTAGCATATTTTACCTAATTTACCTTCATGAATTAAGATAAAATAAAAGTTAAAAAGAAACAACTAATTAAGACATGAATAAAGATAAAGATAATATATTAATATTATATTATAATTAAATGACTCCTTAATTATTGCGCTTTTACGAAGACCTTCATTTGTGATTTGAAAAGGAGTGATACATAGTAATTGACATCTCTAAAAAATACATAATTAATCGCTAAAAAATTTGAAGGTCAAAAAGGACTTCTCAAACTCCTTTAAGAAAACAAAAGACAAGTGAATTCTCGATTATACCCTCCTGTAGTGCCCACCACTATACACCTCGACCGTATAATATTTCGTGGACGCCTCACACACATCCCACTGAGACGGGAAGCCTTAATTTCGTCTCCGTCGAACCTCTGTTTCTCCAAAACAGAGTTCCCAAAAATGGAAACAAAGATCGTCTCATCAGTGGCGATCGTACTATTCATCACATCTCTAATGGCGTCTCCGCATTCATCTCAATCAGCCTCCCCAAACGGTAGTAGTGCCTTCTCCTTCGCAGATAATTTCGACATAATGTGGTCCGAAGAGCACTTCAAAACCTCCCCGGACGGCCAAATCTGGTACCTCTCCCTCGACAAAGAAACAGGTACACAAATAAATCAATCAATTTGAGCAGTTTGAGATCTAATACCAATATCCCATCTATGATCGGATCTTGTTTTGATTTTAATTTTGGGTTCAACGTATTCGATCTTTGGAGTGGAGATGAGACACACATTTGTTCCGCAATGATATCGATTTGATTGAGATGAATGTCGCATGAGCTATAAGGAAATCTACGCTATACTGTAGTATGTACCTAAAGAACGTTAAAAAATTATTTTCTTACTTTTTTTTATTGAAACATGATTTTCTAATCGACTTTTGACACCGTCAAATTGATATTGACTGAGTCTCGTGTCGCATGTACATATATCGAGGTGTATTGCACGACTCAACTATTAGTGTTTGTTTGCCAGTGTAAAAGTGAGTTATTTTGGTAAGGTCTTTTTAATTAGAACATATCAAGAGTCCAATCATAAAACTCTGTTTTTTTTTTTTTTCTATTTTAAGGGTGTGTGCCACATTAAACTCTATTTTCCTTTACAAGAAAAACTCTAGTTTATATTTTTTAGAAAAAAGCGTTTGTGTGTATAATTATAATAAATTATTTAAATAATAATATATTTAACGAAAATACATGTTTATTTAAAAAAAGAAAAAGGGATATATTTTTGTTAAAAAAAAGGTAGAAAAGAAAAATCAATATTTTAGCCACCATTTATGGAACGCTAAAATAGCGCAAAATTGGCGCTCAGTTGAATAGGCAAAGCCCAATTTTTACCAACTGAAAGTTTGTTTTTGTTTTGTTTTTATTTTTTATTTTTTATTTTTATTATTTTTTTTTTTTAAAGGAACTTCCTAGCTGAAGTTACAATAAATACAATTTAAGGAACGAAACCCCGAGCTTTACTAAATCAAGTCTAATAAGACTAAAAAATTCATATGCCTCCGGTCTAATAACGGTTGGTTAAAAATGATTTTAAAGGAACGATAATTTTTTTAAGAAAATATTAAATTGACAACAATAATGTCACACCACAAAAAATCTCGGCTCACAAAGGCTTTTTATGTTACCTCGACCCGCGTGTTATGCATTAAAATCAGTATATACACATATCTCAAAGCGCACATGGATGACTCTTGTGAGTCAATGTGTCTTACGACATGAAATATTAGTGTAACATGTTATCATCATTTTAGCACTTCTTTTTTTTTTTTATTACACTGGTAGATGTTTTTTTTCGACTTTATTGAGTGTTTCCCGCCACATTGTTTTATTTTTAAGCTGGTAATAAATAAAGTTTGGTCCCTAAAAAAAATGTTGTGCGATTTCAATTTTGGGTGCCAAACAGGTTGTGGGTTTCAAACGAAACAGAGGTACAGATTCGGGTGGTTCAGTATGAAGCTGAAGCTCGTCGGTGGCGACTCTGCTGGCGTTGTCACTGCGTACTATGTACAAATCACATATTGTTTTCTTTGTTTCAATTCAAAAATTCTTATATATGTGGTTGAATTCGTAATGGGTGGTTTGAATTTTGGGAAATGGTGTTGTAGATGTGCTCGGACACGGGGGCAGGACCAGAGAGGGACGAGTTGGATTTCGAGTTCTTGGGGAACAGAACAGGGGAGCCTTATTTGATTCAGACCAATGTGTATAGGAGTGGAGTTGGGAATCGGGAGATGAGGCACATGTTGTGGTTTGATCCGACGGAGGAGTTCCACACGTACTCGATTTTGTGGAACAGCCATCAGATCATGTAAGCCCCTGATCCCCTACTTCATCATTTACATCTAATTCATATAACGTATAGGATGTAGTTGAATGGTAAGTTTGTTATCTAATACCTTAACTAAAGTAGATGTGTTGAACTCGAGATATACCCGCTCATTTTTTTTCTCATATTTCTTTTGGGGTTGCCCGGTGAAGGGCAGCTAAAGAACTCCAAAGAATTAGTCGACTCTACCATCAATTTAATGTTAGTAGTAGTGGATCGGATATCATCGTCTATAAAAAAAATAAAATAAAATAAAATTACGCATAGGATTACAAGCGAGGCAGGGTGGGATAGTGCGAGAATTGAAGTCCCTGTCTCCATCTCTGAAGAGCAAGATAGGGATTTCTTGATGCGAATTCCTCGTAGAATTTTTTTTTTTCCCTCGCTTGCTGTTGGTCGGGAATTTCTGACTCCTTTGAGAATTTATGACACTTTAGTTTAGTCTAAATATAAAAATATATCGCAAGCCGTAATCGAAGTCTATAGAATCTTGATAGTAATATTGTCCATCAAACTCACTAAGCTCACCTAAGTTCAATGAGTTTTTTGTAATTTGTAACCCACGTAAGTTACATGGGTATGTATAAACCTATAACTAGTCAAGTTTGTTCGCTAAGCAGTAATTTTGATTATGTAAGTGTTATAATAACAACGAGAAAGTCACACTAAAAGTCATATCAAACTTTTCAACTATCCGTGCGTATCTCAAGATACGAGCGCACGCACATCTCGATATATAACACGCGGTGGAGACCGCATGGACTGCTTTGCGGGCCAATATTTCTCAAGTTGTGACTTATCCATTATATTTTTCATACTAAAATGACAACAATAATGTCACACTACAAAAACACATTGGCTCACAAAAGTCTTACATACGATTTCGGTCCGCGTGTTATGCATCGAAGTTTATGTATGCCCGTATCCCGAGACGCGCATAGATGTCTTTTATTAGCAGATATCTCTCAATCTCACCCCATGTGTTTGATGAAATGGCGGACAGATTCTTCGTCGACCAAGTACCAATCCGAGTATACAAGAACAGCGACAAACCCAACAAATTCTTCCCAAATGAGAAGCCAATGTACCTATTTTCGAGCATATGGAACGCAGACGATTGGGCGACGAGAGGCGGGCTTGAGAAGACGAACTGGACGAGATCACCATTTGTGTCGTCGTACAAGGACTTCAAGGCCGATGGGTGCCAATGGGAGGACCCGTACCCGGCATGCGTGTCGACGACGACGGAGCACTGGTGGGATCAATATGAGGCTTGGCATCTCACCGATGCTCAGAAGAAGGACTTCGCTTGGGTTCAGAGGAATTTGGTTATCTATGATTACTGTAAGGATAGTAAGAGGTTTGAGAAGTTGCCTGAGGAGTGTGGGTTGAGTCCTTGGGATTGATTGGTTTTCTAGTTTTTTTGTTGATTGAGTGGGATTTTGGTTTGGTGCATGTGTTTTTCTTCTTTGTAAGGTTTTGAGGTTTGCTTGTTTAGTGTCTTGTATTAAGTGGGCAATTATTATTTTATTTTTTCATCATGGTACATACACGGTTTTTCTTTCTTATAGAAAGCTTATTAAGAACATAGGTCTTTAGCTTGGCCACAAGGAGTTCACGCATTGGTTATGGAGTCTTTTGACTGGGGACTAGGCACTGCTATGTTGATATTAATGATACAAGGGATTCGGGTTGGGGCATTGCCTGGGTCTAGCTCGACCAGGTAGTGCGCCCAACCCGACCCTATGTTTGGTAGGTGATCGAAGGGTACGTAGTGTGCCGAGTTCCGTTTTGTTTTTTTTGCTTTCTCTATTCTTTTGTAATTATCAATTATTGTAACTATCAATTTTTGCATATATATACTTAGTTTTCATAACTTGCTTCTACGCACCCTATGTATATAACGTGCTCAGTGGTACAAGCCTCGATAAATGCTCTTAAACTTCCAGTACCCAGTTCGAGATCCTTGGGAGGCGAAAGACCACGCCCAAGGAAAACTAACTTGGGGGGACGTGGATGGTGTGGGCGGTAGGGCCCACTCTGACTGTGGGACCCAGGTGGGCACCAAGTAGGCTTGCGGGCGGGCTTGGGGCGGGTCTAGGCCTTTACACTTAGGGCTTTGATGCTAAGAAAGCTTATTATCAGAATATAGGTCTTTATTCGATACTTTTCCTATCATACTTTACATCTATTTATAGACATATATTGTAACGACCCTCAAATTTACACTTGTCACATGTCACAGGACCGTTGACTGGACCTTTGTGACTTGACGTACTTGTCAAAGTCTCTGGAGTTGACACCGATGTACATTTTATTTTTCTATGGTGTATGTATTACTTATTTATACCCAAATGTGAATTTCTAATGTCCAAGTGTATGATTATTTTGTTGTGCCGAATTTGCGAGTAAGGTATATGCGGGGCATTCAGTGAGTCGAGACATGAGTGGGGATGCACCTCGAGTTGCGTGTCGACATGGGACCAAGGTGACGACTTATGGGGTAAGTGTAATTGGAACCAACTATAGTGGTATATATAGCTTTAATGTGGTCACATTGAAAACTCAAATAGTAAGCCTAAGTTAGTGAATTTAAAACGAAGGCCTTATGATGTGCATCGAGACACGTAATGATCTATCTAGAGACCAAGGGAGTATAGATTTGGAGTCACTTATGTTTGACTTGTGGGACAAGTGTGTGAAGGTGAACCACAAGTTAAGCATTGGGATACATAAGTGCACATAGATGAGTGGTTATCGTATAATCAACTCTAATCATATATATAACCAATTAGTCAAACAAACTTATCACTTACCACTTTCATCCTCATCGATTTGGCAAGCAAGAAGAGAAGATGAGAGGCTGCTGGAGTAATCAAGAGGAGGGAAGACTCAAGAATTCAGCGAAGTAGGCAAAGAAGATCAAGTTCATAAAGTTAAGTACTCCATTAACATAGCTTGGTCAATTAAATGAATTCATGTATTTGAAGTTGTAGGGTGTTGTTTTGTATTTGTGGTTGATGTTTGAGACCTCTAGTAACGTGCATGAGGGTTTCCAAGGCATCATCATGGCCTATGTGCGGAGGAAACCCAAAATTCGAATTGCAAAATTCTGGGTTATGCTACACAGAGCGCGCTAATGTCGAAAATTAGCACGCTAGGTGTATGAGGTAGCACGCTAATTACCCAGGCAGCACATAAAGTTGAAATTTTCCAAAATCTCCAAAATACTATAATTCGATCTAAAACATGTTATAGGTCCTCATGAACCCAAGGGGAGGTCTCGGGAGTCCGGGTGATTGTTTTGGGGGAGTGTGTCTGAGTCGCGAGGGCGGGATAATGCGAGTCCGAAGTAATTGAGTAAACCAGTTAAAGAAATGCATAGTAATTCATATTCCGTATTTATTGTCTTTATTGATAGATGTCTTTTCTTGAAATTTTATTCTTTATTTCCTTGGTTGAGTGTCTATGGCCTAAGCGTGTCGGGAAGGTACTCTTGAGATTATAGCTAGTTGGGCAAACGTGAACACTACCTGCGGAGGTGCAGCTACCCAACCAAACGTGAGTTTTCCTCGAGTACTGGATTGTTGTGGATTTAAGACCACTTAATATGCCTCTTTTGATTCCTAGACACTCATTATTCGTTGTGCATATTTGTTAGTCCGTTTATCTTGCATTTTTTTTAATCTTTTATCTGTCTTTTAATACTTGCATGATATTTTGACTATTTTTAAATGATTCGTGAATTATTGTTTATATCCTTCTGGTTATTACTTTCTACTTTACTGTACTCATCGTCTAGTTTGTGATGGCGGGTGCAGATCGGACATAAACGAGCAAGAGGAAAAGACCGGTGATTTCCTTTAAGGACTTTTTGGAGCGGTTCCTTCCTTGCACGATAGTATGTTTTGCCATTTTTGTTGTACTTATTGTATATTATTACTCTTGATTACACTGGGACATATTGTGATCGAGTGATATAAGATATGCATGTTTATCCGATGATTTCAGGGTTTCACATTGTAGGTTGTTTCAATTTAAATCTGAGTTATTTAATATTGTCTTAAGTTTAATTCGGCTGCAAACTATTCTGTAACTCAACGTTAAAATACAAATTTAATGAGAAAGTAACTATTGGAGACTAATTAGGCATGTGTTGACTTTGCGATGAACGACTCAGGGGTTTATGTGGGTTTAGGCCAGGCGGGGTCCAGTTTTATGGGAAACTGAGGCCATCACATATATATACATCAAAAGATAAGACCAAACAAAAGCAGTTACAAACTTACAATCTTGTAACCACGTTGAGGATAAACATCAATCGTGGTGATCGTGATGATAGCCGAACCGAACCAATCGTAACACTTCTTATAGATGCATGGCTAATTGTATGATCAAGGACATGCTTCTTAACAATAACCTTTTTTTTTAATTTAATTAGTGTTAGAGCAAATGCTATAAACAAACAATACACACGCTCGATTGACACAGAGAATTATGTGGTTCAGCAATATGCCTATGTCCACGGCTGAGAACACAAAGATTTTATTAACTCAAAAAGATTTTACAAACGCCAAGCCTCTAACTCTTTATCTCAATTAAACACTATTCAAGTTATTACCAATTTAATAATCTATCAAACTTATATACACTAAGGTATTAGAGTTGTATTAAGAGACCAAAACCTATCATAGTTGTACTAAGCGACTAAAATCACGTTGTATATTAGGAGTCTACTTAATTTAATAACAGGGTTTTACTAACCGGTTTAAACTAATCGAAACTCATCTGGGTTAATTGTCTGACCCGAATTCAAGCTAATATCAACAATTAGCAACAAAGCCTTATTTGTTGTGGTTATACTGTCATTACAATCCACCGTAATTTGTTACTAAAAAGGAACATAAAAAGATAGTACAATTAGTGAAGGGGTCGATGAAATCTGCGGATCCAGTTCGATCAAGTCTGTTTTAGCTCTAATTGATTCATAATTTGAGTTTGTTAAATTGAATTGGATTACAAAAGTTGCAATCTGCATGAATTGAATTGGATTGCAAATTGAGTACTTCAATTTGCGGATCCAATCCACAATTTGGTCCAATTAACATTTATATACATTACATTATATAATATATATTCTTAAAATTTTCAATTATATTTAGATGGGGTTTAGCATATTTATGCCAATAATTCATCTATAAAAAATAATTGGGATACTCACTTCGAGCATCCAATGTAACACGTCTACCTAGGTGCAATGTCGGTTCACTTCGGAATACTCATTTAAGGTGTATCAAATGGTGTTCCTTGGTAGATGCACCGAACTGAGTGCCGAAAGTGAGTATGTTTAGCATATTCCTTCATTTATTATTTATTAATGTACATTTGAGAATCTAAATTTTCGCAACTTAAGATAATTCTTTTGATATTCGAATTTTAAAGTTATATAGTCAAATAAAAATAGAAAATGTTAAAACTAATATATTGAAATTAAAAGTCATTTTCAACATTTTTTTTATTAATCATAACTTGCTTTGTTACTCGTTGAGATTACATAAATCTTTAATATTCATTTAATAATTGTCAATATGCATAATTTGATACAATTCAATTCATATGCAGTAATTTAGACGTAGTTGATTTAACGAAATTAATAGACAAACTGGATTGAATTTTTTTAATTCGTAATAATTAAATTGAATTAGAGATTTGCCCTAATTGAATTGGATCCAATCAGAATGCGCGGATTGGATCCACAAGGGCATAAAAAGGTTATACAAAGAAGCGGACCATACAAACGAGTTTTAGCGACAAACAACACAGAGATTTGTGGTTTCAAAGAAGAGCGCAACAAAACAAACGTTTTTAAGCGAAACTGCGTGGAAGAGATACGACAATGGTGTGCGAGAAATGTAAGTCCGATCTCATCTTCTCTCTTTCGTTCTTCTTCTCAATTGTTCTTATCTGTTGTTTGATCGACCGATTTGTTTGGTTTGCAGGCGAGAAGAAGCTGAGCAAGGTGATCGTGCCGGACAAGTGGAAGGAGGGCGCGAGCAACACCAACGAGAGCGGAGGACGGAAGATCAACGAGAACAAATTGCTCTCCAATAAGAACAGGTAACAATGTCAATTGCACCCCATAAATCGATTAAAGTTTTGATTTTTATGATTAGGTTTTCGATTTCTAGGGTTTTGGTTTTTGGGGTTTTTGGTATGTGTGTTTATGATTTGGTTTGAGTTTTGAACTTCAATTGACGCGGAATTGGTTCTCTAGCTGGTGATTGTAAATTCTAAGTAGTGTTCTAATTTGGTTGTATTGTTTGTGGGTTTTAATCTGCTCGGCGAGTGCGAATTGGGGATGATTAGGTCGTTCGATCGGTTCACGATTTGGTTTGGAAATTGTGACTATAATCACAGTGTTGGAGCAAACGCAGGCAACAAACAATCGCACGCATACAAATCACAGTGATTTAAGTGGTTCGGCAATATGCCTACATCCACGGCGTGAACATAGAGATTTTATTACTTCAGGAGATTACACCAACGTCAAGCCTTTAACTCTCTCACGAATTGGGGATAATTAGGTCGTTCATTCGGTTCACAATGTGGTTTGGAAAATGTGATTGTTGTCATAGACTGGTAGCGTAGTGGGAGTTGTGGAGGATTTACTATGCTTAATGGGGGAATGTTGTAACCCAAAAATCCATTGACATATAGTTAGGAAAGAAACTAGGGTTTGTAAACTGGTGACTCAGTTGCGCCAAATGTACCTCAATTGAGTTTGATCTTATTTCTAGTGAGTAACTCCCTACATGCTTCATAACGTAGTAATGCATACAGCGTTCATCAAGAGGCTTCGGCATGTTTTGAAAAAAAAAAAAAAGGAATGAGTTTGCCTGTTAAGTAAATATGATTGCAGTTTGGGGAGCTATGCATAACTCTATGGGTTGTTTAAAGGTTGTTGTGTAAAAACTTGTAGATTCTTTTTACTCCGTGATTGTATTTTGTCATGCAACCTGGCGCGGCAAGTTATAATTCTACAGGTCATGCTTTTAGGTTTAAAACAACAAAAGGAAGTTTCTTAACCTTTTAGGTTTGAAAAATTAATATTGCCTTGATGTTTATATAAATGGAATCATTTTTTTACACTCTACAAAGTTTTCTTATGACACGTATTTTTAGGAAAGAAACTAGGGGTAATTACGTGGTGGATCGATTGCCGTGAACGCAAGTAAATTGAGTTTGATCCTATTTCTAGCGAGCAACACCTTATATGCTTTCTGACACATTTTTGTGGGGTAGTGATTTTGCTCACACATTAGTAATACATACTTTGCATCAAGACGAGGCTACGACGTCTTTTTTTTTTAAAAAAGGATCAAGTTAGCTATTGAGTGAATATGATTGCCGTTTTGTCTTGGACTTTTGGCGAGCTATTCATAACTCTGGGTCATTTAGAGGTTTTTTAAGTTCTCTTAGGTACTTGTGACTGATCGTATCTTGTTCTGCAGATTTGTGCGACAAGGTATGATTCTGCAGGTTAAGCTTGTTGGTTTTAAGCAACAAATTGAAGTTTCATAATTTTTTAGGACTAAAAGATTGGGAATTATTTTGAGATATGGATTAAAGTGATAGTCCTGCCCTTATTGGACTTATACCATGTTAATAAGATTCATAATCATTGTCTACCATTTTGTTGCCTTAATCTTATACTATGATAAATAACCTTATAGTTGTCTACTGGTGATGGTCATCTCCATTGTCAATGGAACTGTCTATGGGGACTATCTGGCAATATAGATGATAATATGCCAAGGTTATAATGTTTTTGACCAATTTATTTGTTACTGTTCGGGTGCAGATGGACTCCTTATGGAACTACGAAGTGCATAATTTGCAAGCAGCAAGTTCACCAAGATGGTAAATACTGTCACACCTGTGCTTATTCTAAAGGTAATTTGTGCGAGTCACTACAATTTTACTTTGTTGATTCATTAGCTTTGGAAGGTTTTTAAAAGTTCTTTCTTCTTCGTCATGCTTGTTCAGGGGTCTGCGCCATGTGTGGTAAACAAGTTCTGGATACCAAATATTACAAGCAAAGCAATGTCTGATGCGGCGCAGAAACAACGGCAAAACCACTGACTTGGCTCTTGATCAAGCCATTTTTATATATTACTGTCAACTGTCAACTAGGCTCTATGTTTTTCCTTGTCCAAAGGCTTTCTTCTCCTTGGGCAATTGTTGCTGTGTTGTAAAAATAAAAGTTACTTTGAACAATTGTGTAGAATCTTTAGTTGATCTGTTAACAACATTATCAATGCTTAAGATTTGAGTGAATTCTTCCAAGTTGTACATATGGTTGCTCTTGGATTGATTTCAATCCTATCAATGTTATTTTCTAAGCCGTTTAACCAAGTGTGTGATCCAATAGTTTGATTAGTTTGATAAATGGGTAAATGATATTGTTGCAAGAGGGTAGGAGTTCGAGCCTCATAAAGGGCAAGAAAAATTGGTTTCTTTCTTATAAAAAAAAGTGCGTGATAACAAACAAGATTCCTTTTTTAATTAATTGACATAATGAAATTAAAACACAAACTATGTATTGTTGTCATTATACGGGACTGATAATTTCTCATATACAATGCTCAACCTAATAGTAAAATCAAGCTAATTTAATATGTTGAGCAAAATATGTAGACTAATTTGAGGTTGAGCAAGGACCAAACTCTTGAGGCAATGGACTCAATTTCTTGTAAATAGACCAAACTAGATTGGAAGGGCCACTCTGTATGGAACCCGATGATAATCATAAACCTTTAGATAATAATGACTAACAACCAATTGATCTGAGTGGCAAATGGCTCAATTTTTAGGGACGACGTAAATTTGATACAATTGTAAATGGTAAGATTTGTACAATTATCAATGTCAACCCGTTATGTGTTCATTCGATGGAAAGAATAAAAAAAGATAATCTAATAACTTTTCTAATACTAATTTACCCTTAATTAAGAAAGGAAAATGATTTTTTGACATTATCGACCTCAAACGTACATCGACTTTGAGAGTCGTCCACGTGCATCTTGAGATAAACACCCCACATGTTATGCGCTGAAAACAATATACGTACATATTTCGAGGTGTGAAAGGGAAAACGTGTAAAATTATTTACCTCAAATTTAAAGAAAGGGTAGCGCTATTTGGACTCGCGAGTTCGGACTCAATTTTTTTTTTAATTTCAAATACATCCTTGAGCAATTAATGAAACAACCATAATTATTTGTAAAATTACTATTATACCCCTTAAATATTTACAAAAATTTTAACAACATCCCTATGAGTCCGGACTCATGAGTCCAAGTAGATTTATTGTTAAAGAAAACACGTCAATTAAAGTGAGGGTAAATTATTAATAGTAAATAAAGTAATAGATTCTTCCTTCATTATTCTTTTTGTCAAATGACAAAGATTAGTAATTGTGCAAAAACAACCCTTTTTTCTTAAAATTTACTGAAGGGCAAACTTGAAGAGTTGAAGACCTTTTTCGGTTGCTACTCTTCTTGGAGGCTTTGAGAGAAAAAACACACACACAGAACCCATGATTGATTTCTCAGTTCTTGTTCTTCAAATCCTCTCAAACATCTCAAATTTCAAGCCAAACCCTTCTCGCCTTCTCAAACCCCTCTCTCTAATTGCATCTAACCGCCACTTCAATAGCTACCCAAAACAAGTTCTCCAATTAGTGACAAAACCCCATAATCCTTACAAATATGTCTCAATCTGTTGTTGGGTCTGAAGAAATCAACGATGCTCGTCAGGAATTTGGTCAGAAAACATCAAAGGTGGAAGCTTTATTCAAAACCATGTAAGTTCTCTCAACACCACTGCTGTTCCTTCACGTCTGTTAATGTGTTTGTGAGCAATACTTGTGAGAATGAACACCAATCCGAAACCCCACTTGCAGAGGAGATGTTTAGGTCATGCCCTAAAATGGGTACTTTCAAACAGGGCGATTTAACTTTGAACTCCATGATTGAAAACTATGCTGATTTGGGGGATTTTGAGTCATTAGAGAAGGTTTTGGATCGAATGAAGCTCGAACAAAGAGCGTTTTCGGAGAGGCAGTTTATTGTGATGATGAAGGGTTATGGGAAGGCGCATTTGCCCGAAAAAGCTGTGGACTTGTTTGATAGAATGGTGCGTGTGTTTCAATGCAGACCAAGTGTTCGATCTTTTAACACAGTGCTAAACATTCTTGTTAATGAGAGAATGTATGATCGAGCGTTGTTGTTTCACTCGCGCGGTGTTCAAAAGGGGATTTCGCCGAATCTCCTTACGTTTAATTTAGTTGTTAAGGCTTTGTGTAAAATCGGATTAGTTGGAGAAGCGATTGAAGTGTTTAGAGATATGTCATGCCATGGTTGCAGTCCTGATGTGTTTACTTATAGCACTTTGATGGATGGATTGTGTAAGGAGGGTAGGATAGACGAAGCTATATCGTTGTTGGATGAGATGCAGATCGAGGGGTGTTTCCCGAATCCAGTGACTTTTAATGTGTTAATCAATGGGCTATGTAGGAAAGGCGATATGGCTCGTGCATCCAAACTTGTTGATAATATGCTTCTCAAAGGGTGTTCTCCAACTGAGGTAACTTATAATACTCTTATCCATGGTTTGTGTCTCAAGGGTAAATTGGAGAAGGCTGTTGATCTGTTGGATAAGATGGTTTCGAATAAGTGTGTGCCTAACGATGTTACATATGGTACTATAATCAATGGTCTAGTTAAGCAAGGGAGAGCCATTGATGGGGCTCGAGTGTTGAGTTCTATGGAGGCGAAGGGACGCCGCCCAAACGAATTTGTGTATTCGGCTCTTATCAGTGGATTGTTTAAAGAAGGACACTCAGAAGAAGCTATGAAGCTTTGGCAGGCAATGTTAGAAAGTGGATGCAAACCTAATACTGTTGTTTATAGTGCTCTTATAGATGGCCTATGCCAAGATGGCAAACTGGATGAAGCAGTGAATCATTTCACTGGTATGATGAATAAGGGTGTCTTGCCCAATGCCTTCACTTACAGTTCTTTGATGAGGGGGTTTTTCAACAAGGGATGCACTGATAAAGCAATTCTTGTTTGGAAAGATATGGAGAAGAATGGATGCAGTCTTAATGCAGTTTGTTACAGCGTTCTAATTCACGGCCTATGTGAAAACGGAAAGCTAAAGGAAGCAATGATGGCGTGGAAGAACATGTTGGGCAGAGGTTGTAAACCTGACGCCGTGGCTTACAGTTCAATGATTCAAGGCCACTGCAATGCTGGTCTGGTTGATGATGGTCTGAGGCTTTTCAACGAGATGCTCTGTGAAGACAGCGACTCTCAACCAGATGTGGTAACTTATAACATAATCTTCAACGGTTTGTGCAAACTTGACAGAATCTCCCATGCCATAGATCTCCTAAACAGCATGCTCGATCGCGGGTGCGATCCAGATATAGTTACTTGCAATATTTTTTTGAAGAATTTGGGGGAGAAACTAAATCCTCCACAAGATGGTAGAGATTTTTTAGATGAGCTTGCGCTTCGCCTTTCTAAGAGACAAAGAACAATTGGTGCTTCAAAAATTATTGAAGTGATGCTTCAAAAGTATCTTTGTCCAAGGGCCTCTACATTAGAAAAGGTTATTCAAGACCTTTGTAAGCATAAAAAGGTCCGAGCAGCCATCGATGAGTGCTGGAAAGAACTCTTCTGCTGATTTTTGAGGCGACCCATTCTTTTGTTGTATCATTGTTCTAGTAATTTGTTATGACTTGTACCATAGAGCTCAAAATTTTGGATTAATTACAGAAGTAACAAATATTTTCCATTTTTTTCAAAAAAAAGTACTTGACCACTTCAACCTGTATCCCCTCTTTGAAAAATCATTCTAATCTGCATCTTACTTTCTTAATTTCTTTGTTTGGCAATCGCTTGTTTATTGAGCTTGTAATTCCATGTTGGAGATAAGTAGTTGTATTCATCTCGACTTTTCTTTTTTCGTTAACTGTAATTCATTACTCATGTTTCTTGTTTTAGCAATCAGCATATACTTGGCTCCTCTATCTTCCCTCTGTAGGTATGCAAGCCTGCCCAGCGGTACCTTATGATGACAATGTCTGACCTCTAGCATTGGACATGGGCTAAAAAGGTTTGGATTTCACTCATTCCTTATATTTTCTCTGATTGTGAACATTAATAAGTAAAATTTTATCTTACTTATGGAATGGAAGAAGATAAAATCTCAAAATATTAAAGTACTATTCTTTCTATTCATCTCATTTGATTTAGTTTAATCTTGGACCAAAAAGTTTAGCTTTTCAAATCGAGGCGTTTATAATTATACCGATATCCATTAGTTTGTACTTGCAGATTTCTTCTCTTGTTTTTATTATGATCCAAAGATTTTTCTATACCATGGGATATGTGAAACTTTCAGAAAATGGATTGTATTTGTGCATATCTATAGTGGTTTCTGCATAAATTGGGGACACCCACCATTGTCAGAAAATCACAGTGGTGCAGACTGTGCAGTTGCTAGTAAGTACTGCTTGAGTAAATGCATTTTAGTTCTTATTGATGTACATATATAGTTTTTATTTATTACCAATTCAGTAGAGATCTCCTATATTAAATGCAGAATGTGAAGTCCATCATCTATTAAATATTTCAAAAAATTTTCTTGCTACTTCATTGCAGACAATTCAATCAAACAGTTGCACTTGCCCTCATAAAAGCTTAGTAGTGCTTCAGCTGTATGGAACAAGAACTATATCTTTCTCTCTCTATTAAATTACACTAAAGGATCACATAAAATGTACCCAAAAAAAAAAAAGGATCACATAAACATCATTTCTGGTTTTGGGGCTTGTATGTAGCTTGTGCAGACACAAGAATTCGCTTGGGCATGTACTAACGAAAGAGAAGTAACCCTCATTGAAACTCTTCACCAAATGTTCCTCTAGACCATTTGCTTCCTTTAATGTAAACAGCACCAATTTACTTTCTTTTTCCTCTCATTCACTTGATGAAGATTTTGACGACCAATACTTCTCAATCTCATCTGCTGTTCTTCCTGGAATTCTCCCAGCAATCAGAGCCCACCTGCATCCATAACAGGAAAAAAAAAAAAAATCCCCATATAATCATAATCAAAGAGAACATCAAATGAAAATACAATAAAACAACAACAACATAGCTTCACTCCTAAATTAATTGCGGTCGGCCGGAGTGAAAAAAGTTTTACGCAGGCTGTCAACCTATCGCAACCCTCCCCCATTTTTCAAGAAAATACAAGAAAACAAAAAAAAATAAATAAAAATGTGATGGTAAGAAAGCACAAACCTCTCTCCAACCAGATTGTACATAACATTGACAAGTTTTTCTTCATCTTCAGAGAAATCCAGCTTGGAATGCTGGCCGATTTGGTCTATAGAATTTATATATATAAAAAAAAAAAAAAAAAAAACCATAAGAGAAGAAGCTTGAATTGAAGAAACCATGACCAAATCAATGAGAAAACCTTAAATTTGAAGTGGGTACCTCTAGAATCAACAGATGTATCAACATTAGAGCTGTCTGAGTCAGCCATGTATTGTAACCAAAGCAGTCACACAAGGAAAACAAGAAGCTCAGTCGTTGGAGAAGTTTGGTGAATTAAGTATATAAAGAGACTTGTTGATGAAGTGGAGTTAAATAGGAGGGTTGAATACGTTTTAGTTGGTATCCAATAGTAGAGAAGAATGGCAGTTGAGGACAGAAGAAGACTTGTGGACTGGTAGTTGAAAATGAGAGCTCATAACGTCCAACTTGGAATACAGGCTGTTGAGTGCTTTATGTTGCACCCACACAATCCCATCATTTAAAAAAAAAATAATAATATAAACGAGGGTATTAGAGTTAGTTCCGCTGTTGACACCAGACTGATTGCGAACCTGATTAATCCTTCGGGGTTTGGAGGGCACCACTACCATTAATTTATAAGGTCGAAGGAGTTAAGAATAATGTAATTGCTGCGAATCGAACCTATTACCTCTACGTTAGTCATAATACCAAAATTCTTTTTGAAACCACCATATCACACCCCTTGAGGTGAACCATCCTATAATGTTAGGCTTGTCAGTCTTCTTTATTTTTCTTTTTTTTTGGGCCCTTTTTGATCTCATATGTCTTCACTTTGATACTTGAAAAAGTGATCTTTAAAAAGATAAAGCTATTAGCTATGTGCAGGTTTAACTACTTCACATTTGATCTATTGACACATGCTTTTTAAAGATATGTGCTGTTTTAACTGCTTCACATTTGATCTATTGAAACATGTAAATGTGAATGGTCTATAGTCTGTAGAAAAATGTAATTGTGACTTTAGAATGTTATTTTAACTTCTTATCTAAAAGTATATGCAAGTTGGCTACCAATATTCTTCCTGCTGCCACTCCCTTCATTTTCAACTGAACCATTGAAATTTGTGCTTGGTTCTTTCCTAAAAAGCATGATGAGCATAAACAGTCCATGACAATGTTGGATTCTTCTTTTTGTGGATCAATGATGTCTAACAAAAGCTATGAAACATATTCCAACTAAAACTTCCAAAGTTATCCTTCTTCGGTGGACGAGTGGGTATCTTCCAATTCGACGCATAAAAATGAAGGTAACCCTCCTAAATTAGATTCATCGTTATCTCAAGGGGTGGCAATTTAGGTCATGAAACGTTTAACACGTCACGACACGACACGTAATAAACATTTCATGAGTTTAACACAAGTGGGGTTGGGTCATAAACATGTTAACGCGTTTATACACTGTTAATAAACGAGTTATTAACATGTCAGCTTGTTTAACTCGTTTATGACTCATTTAACACGATTAAAAAATAATGTATAAATAATACATACGGTATAATAAACATGTTAAACACGTTTATACACGGTTAATAACATAATTTATTTATTTTATTTGCAAGCATCTTTTATCACATTTTATTTTATTTTTGAGAGGAAATATTCATTTTACTTTTAATATATTATTGAATTTTTAGATTTTATTAATAATTATTTATTAAGAAAAAAATAAAACTTTTCACCAAAGTGAAATTTAAATATTTTTTAGACGATTTTTATAATTTTGTATATTTTATTATTACGAGTCATATTCTCTATATTATTAAGAGTAATAAAGATTTAAATGAAAAAGTAAAGTAAAACTTATACAACCACATTATATTTTATTAGTTATTTAATTATATTTGTTTGAATTTATTCATGCAGATATATTTAAAAAAATAATAAACAAATTATAAAAGTTGAAATAAATTAAAAATTTCAAATGAAATATTTAATAAATGGGCGACACGAATACAAAACATGTTTAATACGACCCACTTAAACACGAAAATGATTAACACAATTAATAAACATATCATGTAATGAGTGAACATTATAACCTGTTTACAATACGACATGTTTACAACTCGCTGACACAAATTACCTCCCCTAGTTATCCCAAGCCCCTTACCACTCAAACTAACTAATTCTCCTCACTTTAGAAATCATAAGTCTCTTACCACTCAGACTAACCGATTCTCAATATAAACTTTATACTATTTACAAAGATAACAAAATTCACATCATGCATTTTGGAGCGGGTGGGCGTGGGACTGTATTTCTAACTTTCTATCCACTTCCCCAAGAGCCTTACCTATTGAAAATTCCAAAGTTCCTCATGTGTTCCACAACCACCTTGACTTTCGAAGTCCCTATGTTCATTTTAACATATTCCACAAGGATTACCAGAAACTCTCCCAGGCATACACAGGTGGGTATGTGACCATGTCACACAATATAAGAAGGCAGACCCAACCAAGTTAATAAGCAATCAGAGCACTCTAAGGCTCCGGCGCCCCGGCGCGATCTCGATTCGACGCACAACTACTACAAGGGTAGGCTGCATACATTGTTTGCAACATGTAAGACCAAAGAGCATGCTCACAGTAGTAACTAAAATCATAATAGAAAAGTTCAAAGCGCAGTTCAGGTGGCTTATTACCACTACATCATTATGATAATTGTTTTGCAAGCATAACAAAGTTTCCAAGTAATCCATAGTCCCTCCCACATCACAGAAGCAGTAAAAGAAATTTATACAGCAATTCTTTTACCACAAACAATGTAATGCATCAAACTTTTGTCACATAGAGAGGTTGTAATAAGGCTACGACACAATGTCCAGATAATATACTAATCACCAGCACGACTAATCATAAAAGTTGATATAGGGATGATCCGCGGCGGCTTAAAAACCATGAATTTTGATGTTTTCCTTCTTCACGATCCCAGCCTGCCGATTCAATTAAAACGGGGAGTTAATCTAAGACCAGGATACGATGTTGAAAATGAAGAGAATGTAAAAGCGTGGTGAGGAAGGCTTAGACGAATACCTGAACTAGGAAAGTAGAGACATTCTTGCGCTGATCTCCTTGAAGTTGAATAACCTAAACACAATAATAAAGGATTAAGTAGGTAGGCGGCGATGCGTAGAGTTAAAATAGTAAGTATACCGTTAAGCTAAGGCTAATAAACGTACTTGGCCAAGTTCGGGGTCCTGAACAACGGTGCCATTGCAGCAGAACTCCTTTTTCAGGTCCTTGAGGATTTTGTTGTAGCTATATTCCTTCTTCAATCCTTGCACTGTTGTCAGGCTTTTGCGACCATTTCGCTGCTGTATCCGCACATGCACGTATTCCTTTGCCCCCGCACCGGAGTCCTCAGCATTTGCATCGGCAAATGGATCTGCATCAATAGAATGCTCTCAACAAAACAAAAAGTAGGGGGTAAAAAGCGAAATTAAAAATTCTATTTACAATCGAATGTAAACCATATTTTTGAAATGTAGAAGTTGAAGGAAAGGCGCACCGAATGCAGTGGGAATTTGGCTGTCAAGTTCAGACATGAAACTTGCTGTTGGGATTGAAAAGGACACCTAGAGCTCTGTACAGACTTTCTGATTGGAACTAGAACAGATTGATAAGCAGTTAGATTCATCACAAGCAATGAAAAAAATGAAAAAAAAATTGCATACAAAGCAGAAAAGATCTTTTCCTCAATTGAACCTATTTTTATAGCAGTAATCTGCAATGCAAGCAAAAAATAAGCACATCTCCAATTTACTTACCAGCATCACACAAGTAATAACACTCTCTTTTTTTCACTCAACTTCATGGTTCTTCTAATTGTCTCTTTCATTACGTGAAAGAGAATCCATCCCTACAAAGAGATGGAATTAATTCATCATGGTTGTGGCATGAGGAGATGCATCTTAGGTGGTTAGGAACAGCTACACTCTATCATACGGTTTATGTAGATTCAGTGGAAGTGAGAAACAATATGACTTCTCAAGACACCGAAGAAGATTAGAGGTTGTGTTGCCAAGGCATAAGGGACCTCCAAGACCTATTTGGTTTACTTAGAATTAACAGGATACTTGAGAAGTAGTGTTGTCAAACTCGGCATTGACAAGACATGACCCAGCAATAAAACTTAATAAACTATATAATATGTAAGCTTTGCAGCTTCAGATATAAAATTACTTATTTAAGCATTAAAATGTCAAACGAGATCAATAAAAAAAAAAAGTCAAACAAGCATTTTAAGCTCGATTAATTAGTTTTTTTTTTTTTTTAATTCTACATATTGATAAAAGGAAATACTACAATTTATCTTTTTTCCTCTTTCCGATGTTACTGTAAATTATTTGTTAGCAATTAAAACTTCAAAAAGTTACATAAAAGTCTTTTGGCTTGTACAGAGTATGGCCTAGCGATGTGCTAGCTGCCTAGGCATCTCATCTTAACAATACCGCAGTGAGCTTATCCATTACAATGCATTTTACATTTCACAGAAAGCTTCTCCAAATATAATTAGGGACTGTGCCTTGTTTCTGCACCTGTTCTCTTTTTCTCCTGTGAATCTTACTTCAGTTACCCTTCATTTATATAAACCTTGTTTCCCTTTTCCAGTAAAAAAAAAAAAGGAAAAAAATACTTTGGTGCATGTACACAAGGTCGATCTCCAACCAAATGAATCAAGAAAAAAATGCTCGACTTTTGAACTGTACCACCTCCTACGTGGAGGAGAACAGCACTACATGAAAGATCATCCTTTAATACTTGCACAAGCTCCTGCCCACCCATTCCAAATGGCTCTGATATGCGTAATTAGAATCGTAGAAGGGTTGATTTCAATCATAAATAACATAAACAATCAGAACAATGACGCCAAGGGTGAGCTATTGCATAAGAAAATAAAGAAAAGTTCGCAAAACCACGCCAAGATAATTTATCATAATCACCAAATCAGCATTCACAAACACTTCCATAGCACCTATACACATCTAAAAATTGACAAAACAAAATAAGCACTCCAATAGTTAAAAAAACAATAAGCAAAATCCAAGAACGAGCAATCAATATAATCTTAATATCACACCAACTCTAACAAGAACCCAAAACCATACAATCTAAACGAAGAAAAGTAGATTCTCATCCTAGACAATACGAAAACGTAATATTTTCCCTATTCTCATCCAAGACAATACAAAAACTTAATATTTTCCCTTCTACATCCGGTAGTTTAAATACCTCAAACAACAACAAAGCCTCCATCCCAAATTAGTTGGGTTCAGCTACATGGATCAAACTCTACCATCGCGCTTGGTCTAGCACAATTAACGACTTGATTTCCAAATCCTTTAAATCTTTCGTCCCACGTCATAAATCCACCAACTTATATACCCATCCTCCCCCGATGAACCACATCAAAAGGAGGTTCAGGTGTCAAAGCCCTAAGAGATCGTCAGAAACTACTTTAAGGTTCCTACTTCCTACCCACCAAGAGATTCTTGCAGTCGTTGCGTGGCTTGCGCCTATCATGTTGAGAGTGAATCAGGATCAAGAAGGCCAAAACACACAATTATTAGCACCTCAAGAACCCACCAAATCCTACAAATCTCACCCAACTTGCAAGCACCACAAAACCTAAATCGAAAAATCCTAAATTCGCTAATCAATCCAACAGAACCCAAGAATCTAACCCAAATAACGGATTTGCAAAGAAGCTCACCGAATTTGCAAGCACCACAGATTACAAAACCCAAATCTAAAAACCCTAAATTCGCAAATCAATCCAACACAACCCAAAAACCCCAACCTAAACAACCAAAATCGCAGCAGAACAACACAGATCAACAAAACCACCAAAACAGCCACCACAAACACATCCAATCAAACATATTTGACAGAAACCCTAGATTTCCAAGAAACAACAAAACCCTAATCAGCGAAACCCTAAAAACACGAATTGAAACAAAATCACAAGACAATCATGGATGGATACGAAGAAAAAACCTTACTTTGAGAGATCGAGCGAAAGGGGAATCGGAATTGGGAGGAGGAGATCGATGAAGGAGAGGAAATTTGGGGATAGAAAACGAGAGAATATTTGTGGTCTAAACCGGCTTTATTTATGCCACTTTTAGGATGGGTTGATGTGGGCTCGACACGTGTGTTTAATTGGGCCAACAAATGTTACGCACCGACCTTTACCCTTAATTAATCACATGTTTAATTTTGTTTAGTTTCTCTTAATTGGTACTAATGATCAAAGAAATAGTAATTGACCAAAAATCGATTGGCCTGGCCAAAGCATCTCCGGCGAGAAGGGTGATGCACCACTTACCAAAAAAAAATGGTTAGGGTAGTAATGGGTTCGACTTCAAAAAAAAAATAAAAAAAATCAATTGACCTAAGGGGCAAGGGAATTGGTCCTCTTAAGTAAGGTCTCAAATTCGAGTCTCGTGAATGAAAAAAATAGGGTTGAGAGAATCGTTCCTCGTATGGGGCCCGACAGTGTCTAAGCGTGGATTAATCGATGCAGTGACGTCGAAAACTACAAAAAAAATCGAAAAAAAAAAGTAATTGAGAAATATGAGTTTCTTTTTTGTGGGTTTTATTTAAAGATTTGTTTTCTATTTTGTCAAAGTTTCTGTTTTTGTGTAATTTCTTTTCTCGATATTTTGATGTCAAGGATTGAAAGTAGGAATATCATAAATAGATGCGAAGATCAGAGAAAAGCAACAGCGGTGATTTGAATACTTCTTGAACGCGCTTACAAAATGGCTCTACAAGAAAAAGTAATGAAAAATGAAAGTTTATTAGCTAAAAATGAACTAATAAAAGTTTAAGGATCGATCAAATAAAAAAGTGCGAAAGTTGAGGGACTAAATAATACTATTTGCCTTTCTACTATCAATTGACCAAACAAACTGGTAGGTGACAATTAAATGTGTTCATATAGTGGTTATTTTTAATTGAGAAATATCTCAAAAAAGAGGAACGAAGGACCCTTAGCGAAAAGGAAAGCAAGGAATAAGAAAAAAACACAAAAACGAAAAGCTTTTTTTTTTTTTTTTTTGTAACAAAGAAATAATGCTGTTGTTGTTGTTGTTGTTACAGAGAAATAAACTTTTTTAAGTATATATATTGGTAGATTATAGAATTGAAATGAGTGATTGACAGTGTCCAGCAATGGCATTATGTCTTCTCCAAAAAAATAGCATTGTGCATTTGCTTTAACAACACAAGGAAGAATTTACAATTGTAGCATTATATATGTAACAACACTGTACATGAATTTTGAACAAATAATAGGAACACTAATCATAAAGCAATACAATGGTTTTTCAACTAAATTTAGAGCAAGGGCATGTATTTGCCTTCCCAAGCTTAATGATGCACTATTATTAGCACATATATTAAGCATGGAACAAAGAATAACCCCAGCAATCCCCACACCCATCTGATTTAATTCGCTGAAAAGATAGAAGGCATCCCAATAATTGTTACCTTCCTGTGCATAGCCCGTTATTAACGTAGTGCAAGAGACCAAATCTTTACCTTCCATGGCATTGTATAAAAGCTTTGCATTCGTGAGACATCTACATTTCACTTAAGCATCTATAAGTGATCCATTTAAAACATTGTAAGACGCAAAACCCAACTGGATGATTTGTCCATGAATCTGACTGACCGTAAGAAGGAATTTACCGCCGCAGCAAGCATTCAACATGCTTCCGAAAGTAAACTGATCGGGCATCATCCCTATCATGTTAATGCAAGAGATGGACAAATTATATGCAAGAATAAAGAAGCAATTAAGCAAAACAAAACACAATAGAACTGTTTTTAATTAAACCAACAACATCATTAAGTCGTCATCTTCATCATCAACAACTGCTTCTAAGTCTCAACTACTAATTAGTCAGTGTCGGCTACATTAATAATAAATCACTAAAAAAGACTATTTTTTTAACAAGAAATTAACAAAAACTCCAACATGAGTTTAACTTGTTAGGTTTAGAGACACCGCAATGACACACTTTATTAATCTCTAATAAACTCGTTAATTACAATGCGGGGGCTTAACTCTAATGTATAGACTCACATAAATATACTCTTAATCCAACTAGGAGACCCTAAATAGACTCATACTCTAACTCGATGTCCTAATCAAACTCAAACACTAATCTAATTTAGATTACAACTCCAACATCCCCCCATAATCTAAATTACATATCTGAATTAAAAAACAAAACATCATCCCCCCATAATTCAGATTGTGGCGATCTTCCACTTGATTTTCTTTTGAAATGCAGATCTTGAACTCCATCGACGACATCTTTTATCATTCACCCGCCATCTATCTTACACAGCTTCCTCATTGTTGAACAGTGCACAAAGCATTCGATTGCTTTCATCAGCAACGACATTATCATGGGTGATCTTACAATCCTGAAGTCGAGCTAGTTGTCCCACACTTCTTTGTTGTCTACAACTGGTACGTTGGGGTCTAGCGTCAATACCAACTGAAGTGGAAGCTTCATCCTCACATCTAATCGTTGATTGTTGAGCAATACCCTTTTCTTTTATGTCCCAAATCCACGCACTCTTCTCATCAAACTTGACATCTCTGCTAACAATGATTGCATTGGTAACTGAATTGTATAATTTGTACATTCCAATCCTCCCTGGAATATAGCCAATAAATATGATATTCACGCCTTTGTCATATAACGTCTTCCTGTTAGTATCAAGAACTTGTACATATGCAGTGGATCCAAACACCTTCAAGTGTTTGACACTTGGCTTGTAACCACTCCAAGCCTCTTCTGGGGTTATATGGGACACACCTTTTATGGGAGACCTATTCAGTAAATAAACTGAACATGCAACTGCTTCAACCAAAAAAGGATCAGGTAGACCTTTGGCTTTCAACATACTATGAGCCATGTCTATAATCGTCTTATTCTTTCTCTCTGCAACACCATTTTGTTGAGTTGTCTGTGGTGGCATAATCTCACGTTTAATTCCATGACGATCACAAAACTCTGAAAATGTCGATGACGTGTACTTACCGCCACCATATGTCCTCAAAGTCTTGATGTAGCGTCCACTCTGTTTCTCCACAGTTGCCTTGAACTTCCGAAAGCAACTAAAGGCATCAAACTTATTCTTTAAAGTATACACACAAATAATCCTGCTGCAGTCATCAATAAAAGTCATAAAATATTTGCTTCCTCCTAGTGAAGCAGTTTGCATTGGACTATAAACATCTGAGTGAACCAACTGTAGTAGAGATTTGGCACGCCTTAGAGTGTTGGAAGTAAAAGTTCGTCTATATTGGTCCCCCAAAATACACCCTTCACAAAATTGCTCTGGATGTTGAATCACAGGCAATCCTTTCACTAAATCTTTATGAGTCAGCAACTTCAGACTTTTGAAGTTTAGATGACCATATCTTAGATGCCATAACCATGACTCATCAGAAATAATAGATTTAAAACACAGATAAGATCCAGTCTTAATCTCAATCTGAAACAACCTATTTTTCAAAGGAGACTTAAAAATAATAATACCTTTAGAGTCAAACACAAAGAGATAACTATCTTTGAAATTCACTTTGTACCCCTTCTCTAGCAACTGCCCCAAACTTAGCAAATTGCATGTCAATGTCGGTATATATAGCACATCTGAAATAAACTGATGATCACCATTCTCCAACTGTATCAGAATTCTTCCTTTTCCCTTAACTGGAAGTTTCCTATCATCAGCAAACTTGACCTCTGTCAACATTGACTCATCCAACTCATCAAAAAATTATCTATTGCTGTAACGCCCCGAAAATTTGACTCATGCCACGTGTCATGTTAGGGTCGTATGTGGGACTCACTAGCCGGAATACGTACGCGTATACGCCGAGAATTCGGGGAGCCGAAACACGAACGGGGACGCGCCTCGAATCGCGTGCCAACGTGGGACCGAGATATGTGGCTATAGTGGATTTATGTGGTTTTAATGTGGTCACGTTAAAATCATATACAGTGGATACGCCTCGTGATTCGTGTAGCGCGAGTGTTGAAATTTTGAAAGTGAGGCGGGTTGGTGCCTCGAGATGCGCGCTGCTCGGTTTTCCATGACACTTTTAATTTTGAAATAAAAAAGAAAATGTATATATGTATATATATTGATATATATATATATATATATATTTATAATAAATGAAGAGAGAGAAAAGAAAGGAAAGGAAGAGAGAGAGAAAAAAAACCAGAGAGATTGAAGAAGAGAATGAAAAAGAGAGATCGTGAGGAGCGGAGAGAGAGAGAGAGAAAGAGAGCCAGTGAGGACGACGGAGAGAAGTGGTGGACGGCCAACGGCGGCACGCAGGGAGAGCGGCGGCGGATAGGCCGGCAGCGACGAGGAGGCCGAGGACGATGGCGGTTCTGATGGTCCAGCGAGGAGCGCGCAGAGCCGAGCGGAGCAGCGGCGCGCGCGCGAGCGGCAGCAGCATGATGACAACAGCCGGCAGCGGAGCAGTGACGACGGCGACATCGGTGCGGTAGCGACGTCGGCTCGGCAGCGGCAACGGCGCGGTGAACGACGCGATGGCGTTGTCGGATCGATCGGAGGCGTGAATCGACGAATGTCGACGACGCGATTGAGGTGAGGTATATTTACCTAATTTTATTTGCGACTTGCATGATTTAATAACTGAAATGGTACAAATGAACACCAGGGACATATGATGCTATAGTCAGGTGTCGGGTGCGCTTATCGAGATGCGTGCGAATGCGTTTTTTAGGTACATAAGATTCCTTCTGAAAGTCACTGAGGGTTTACTTTTCTATCATTGACTTCCTATTCGTGGTTGTTGGATGTTATTCCCCCTATTCTTTGTTATTGATTTTCGTGACGCATTTGGGTTGGGGGTTGAGATTTTTGATATTCGTGTTGTACTTATGGCACACTAGGCTGTACGCGGGTTATCAGGTGAAAGAAAGTGGGGGCTTCCACTGAAAGGATCCTGGGGGTATGGAAACCAGGTGAAAGGAAGTGGGGCACCCACCGAAAGGATCCTGGGGGTTCGACGTACAGTTTAGTGTGACCGGGAGGAGTACACGGTTTGTTTCTCTCGTGTTATTTATTCGTGTGATGATCTTAGTACAGTTGCATGTTTAGTTTCCACATGATTAATTGACATGGTTATTGATATCTGTTTATGCTCATATAAATGTTCGGTGTACTTTGTTGGAATCTTACTAACTGTACTCTTCATCCATACTTTTTGGTGGTAGTCGAGTGCAGACCCTTCTAGTAGGGGCAAGGACATTTTGGGCGACTTTATCGGACTGCCCGGGGTCAAGGACCTACTAGCTAGTACGTGCGATTTTGATATTTTGCTTACTTTTGGGAAATGGGAGACTGAATAGATACTGTACTTGTATATATTACTATTTAATATTGTCGCATATGTACAAAGTACTTTCCCCGGGTTTTCCACAATAGGAATTGCTCTATTAAACGATGTTTATATGAAAATAAATTTAATTATTTACTTGTCTTAAATTTAAGACTTCCGCTATTGTTTTTAAATGATTCAATTGTCGAACTAACTATTTAACGAATGGAGTTAACACGCGTATCGAGGAGTCGTGTTGTGGAAAATGGCGTCAGTGGCGCGTGGGACCCAGTGGGTCAAGGATCGGACGGGACCGCCGGGCCGGCGCCTCCCCACGTGGTGACCTCGGGATTTGGAGCTGCTACAATTGCCATACATGTGATTAGAGCATGCACTGTCGAGATACCACATGTTACTCTGAGCATTCTCTTGGAGTGATGAAACCATCATTAGTGTCTGATGACATTCCTCATCTTGCTTTGTCTGCTCCTCAGACTCCGACTTTCATTCTGATGATTGCTTTATCCTGCATTGTCTAGCTATATGCCCAAATTTGCGACAGTTGTAACACTGAATCCGATTTCTCTGTTAATCACGACCTTCGTCTCGTCTATGACCTTTATTTCTATCCCACCACTGCTGATTATTGTTCTGACCTCTGCCATTATTGTTGACGTTATCACGGCCTTTGAATCCATAATTCTTCTTTTGCTTCGGGACAACTGTAGTCTTCAATGCCTCCTCAGTAGGCTTGACTTTTTCATTTTTTTCATTGATTCGTTGCTCATGTACTCGTAATGAACCAATAATTTCTTCAACTGACTTAGTCTCATAATCTGCCCCGGACTCCATAATAGCAGCTACTACATGGTCGAACTTCGTGGTCAAGGTGCACAAAATCTTCTCGTTCGCATCGAGATCGATGACTTCTCCGCCATTCGTCTTTAACTGATTGACGATTGTCTGAACACGATTGGTGTACTTCTCTATATCTTTTGAGTCATCCATCCCGATCAACTCGAATTATCGCCTCAAAGTTTGCAACCGAACTTTCTTGGCTTTCCGTACACCCTTGTAGGACGTTTCTAAAGTGTCCCACGCTTCCTTTGATGTCTTTGCCAGTTGCACTTTCTCAAACGCCACATCATCAAGTGTTTGCAAAATAAAATAAAGTGTCTTTTGATCTTTCTTAATTGCGAAGCTCCTTTTGTGTCGAGGTAGCGGTGGCCCCAGCTTGGTCTTCGAACCCATCTTCAACGACCGCGAGCTAGTCTTGAAAACTGAACAAGACTCTTATCTGAGTGCTCCATCTATCAAATTTCTTCCCATTGAGAAACAAACAAGTCATAGCATATGGATTTCAAAGGCAGTTCAGTTCAAATAACTGAGAATAAATAAATAAATGGAATGAAATGTAAATAAATGTCTCGATCAGTTTACTTACATACAACACAAGTCCTAAACTATCCGGTTTCTCGTCGCGTCGATGTACGCACCTAAACCCCGTAATAGCTCATTTACGGTCCTAACATTTAACAATTTATCACTTTAGCTTCAAGTTTAATTATTTAAAATTCATAAATTGGTCGAAATCGGTCGAAATCAACTTCGAGACCAATTTGTCAATTTCGCGTTTTTCGAGGTAAAACCCGGTAAAAGTCACGTCAGAAATCTCAAATATTTTATTTTTCATAGAAATTTATCAATTTCTATTTAGTTTGTCGAAATATAATTTCTCGGGATTTTTTCTAATTTTTCTGGAATTCTCCTGAATTTGTTTCTATTTTTTGAAATTTCTTTTATTTAAAGTCAGGTTAGTTTAATTTAATAATTAAATATATATTATTTTATTGGGGTGGGTCCGGGTTAACCCGACCCAGTCCAGCCGGACCTCAGGTCGGTCTGACCCGCTCCCCTCGGGTCAGGGTCGGCCCGACCCACATGAGCCTGGGTCGCTCCGACCCGACGCACATGGGGTAGTCGGTAGCCCGACCCGGCTACCCCCATCTTCTTCCTTTGGTTTTTTTTTCTCTTCTTGAGGCTTTGGGGTTGGGGTTGGGCCAACCCCAACCCCAATTAGTTTTGATGGCAGGGGAGATACCCCTGCCATCTCCCCCACACCTCTCTCGGTCATGGAGGCCGATCCTCCACGGCCACTACACTAACAACAACCTTACAACAACAACGACAACAACAACACAACTCGTTTTGCGTTCTCGTCGTCGAGCTTTCGGTCTCTCTCTCCCGGTCTCTCTCTCTTTCTCATTCTTCTTCCTCCTATCCTCACTGCGTTTTTTTTCTCCACCGACTTATGAAATCAAAATGATAAACTTAGACTTTGGGGTAAATTTGACCAAGTTATATGATTGGGGTTGGTGTGTTTGTGAACCACACATCTCAAACCATACACGTATCTCGGGGCACATCATGTGGTCTTGCTCACACCAATTGTCCCTTGTGTCACTCTCAAGTGACACCAATATGTGACACTCTTTTGTTGAACCCCCCAAAAAAAGGTCAGCAAATGAGAAGCATTGATCGACTACAAGAACGTTGATTCTTCATGGAACAACGGACAAAAAACACATTAAAATCGATATCAGTTGTCGATTTGAAAACACCAGAACTTCCCCCGACAGAGTAACATCTTCAAAAGCTACACAAAGAGGGACAACGCAGACAACGACGGCGAGGGATAGACGGCGACTGACAAAGCAGACGACGGCGAGGGCTTATGCGACGGTGACCGCAGAAGGCACGAGCTCCGGCAGAGAGCAACTCAAGCTCCAAACACCACCGCCAAAACCCACCAAATCCAAACCCCCATTTCCAAATCTCTTCAAACAACACCAAATCTCCCAAACTAGATCTCCAATCTTCATCCAACAAAGCCGTAACTGCCCTCGACGATGAAGACATCAGATTTGGAGAGCACCGGTGAACATAAGCTGTCTGCGGTGACTATTTCGCAGAGATTTAGGGCTTGGGAGAGAGAGAGAGAGTTCGAGACGAGACAGGGAATTGAGGGTTTGAAGAGTCGTGAAGAGAGGAGTTGCTGAGCCGCCGGTGAATAGAGCAGTTGTTGAGCTGCCGGTGAGCTCGCGAGAGGTCGAGATAGGTCGAGGAGAGAGGTCGATTTCGGTCGAGGAGAGAAGTCGAGAGTTCGGTCAAGGAGTGAGAGTTGCGAGAGAGAGTTTGAGGAGAGAGAGAGAGAGTTTGAAACAAATAAATATTTCATCTATTGATGCACGAATCTCGAGATGTGATGTGTGGTTATAAACTACCGAATTTTTGGTGGAAAGTTGGCGCCATTTTTTAGAAACGAATTTTAATTCCGTCTCTATTTCCGTCTCTAATCTGTCTTTATTCCGTCTCTGACTATTTCCGTCTCAATTCCGTTTCTAGCCATTTCTGATTAGAAACGAAATTAAATTTCGTTGCTATTTCCGTTTCTAATTTACATTTTTTTTGTAGTGCTTAGATTCCTTCAGTTCTCAACCAATTATCACCCAATAAATTCAAGATATGAACTATGGATTTCAACATCGCCTGTACATTCAAAAGCTGTTCTACTTACCCATAGCTTCATACATCCAGTGATATAACAACCATTCACAACGTTTATAAGCTAAACCACTTTTGATCGCCCTCCTTTAGGTATGTTTGCTCTATAGTGGATCTAATCGTTTGGTACGTTTTCCATTAGTTCAAGAATGAAGTGAGTCATTATATCTATAACACAAATCAATAATCACGTGACTTTTATGCTTCTTTTGTTATGTTGTCTATTGATTTAGATTCTTCAATTAGAGTGAACGGACGATATGGAGAAATTTATATTTAACGATTATAGTGGATCAATATACACTACTGCACGGGATTACCATTACTTAAAGATGTTGTTCAGTCCATAGAATGCTACAAAAGCTAAAGAAGACAATATAGTGTTTTGTTCTTTCTTATTATTGTTCTTTTATGAACCTTTCGTTTGACTCGACGAGAATAACTATGAATATAGTGTTTTATTTATTATTATTATTATTATTATTATTATTACACCCGCGCGAAGCGCAGGAAAACGATTAGTATATATATAAAAGTTGAAGGAGAGAGAAAGTTTCAGACGCTCTCTCCTTCCACCATTTCTTTTTTAGGATTTTATTAATTTATTTTATTTTATTGTTTTAAGATATTTATATATTTGTGTTATTTATTATTTTAAAACATATTCATCCCCCCGTATTTTAGAAAAACAAAAAATAGTATTTATATATTTGTGCTATTTATTGTTTTAAGGTATATTCATCCCCTATATTTTTGAAAAACGAAAAATCCAACTTTGAACAACTAAACAATGGTCTAATTAATAATTTATTCATCAATGCATTAAGTCTTTGTTTCGAATCTTACACCATTGATTTGGTTACTACAACATTATTTATATATACTATTTAGGGCACTGAAATAACAATTAAGTTTATTTAAATTCTTTTTTTGTTAATGATGAATGATTACTTCAATGATTTATAAGTAAATATTTTTTAACCCTCTATTGTATATTTTTTCTAAGAAATATGGGTTGATTATTATATATGAATTGTATTTTTAATTGTAAAAAATATTACAATATATTCATGTAAATTAATTTATTAACTTTATCATTTAATAACTTATGCGCAGAGCGCAAGAAATCGACTAGTTATTAAAAAAAGAGAGGTTTTGTGCAAAGTTTGAAAATGTAAAGAATTATATTTATTAATTTTTTGAGAAAAAAATGGATTAATTTATAGTGTTCGTACTTAACGTCTTTTTGTATGCAAAAGCATCTCTTGTGAGATGGATATATGAGACATCATTTACCAAAAAGCAAGGTATACCCATTCTTTTGTTTTTGTTTTGCACATCCCATCCTTCTATACCCCAATTTTTGTCATACCGATTATTTTATATATAATATAATAAATGGAATACCGCCTCCTTTCATATATATATATATATATATATATATATATATATATATATATAAAAGAAAAGAAATGCTTTTAAAAATCGCAATGATTTTGACAATTTTAAGTAGTTTTGGTTGCCATGTCAAGTACTTCGTGAACCAATCGCAAAAAACATAAAATGCAAGATGCTTGAAACAAACAAGGCCAAATATTGTGCTTAACATGCATTTCTTATGTAAACCTTGGTGGGTGCATAAAAGTTATTTCTTTCCTATTAAAAAAAAGAAATTAATTAGGTGACCCATTAGTTTGATATGAGATTGAGAAGTAAGAAGTCATAAGTTTAAACCTTAGTGGGTGAATAAAAGTTATTTCTTTCCCATTAAAAAAAACATGCAGTTATATATATATACTAGTTTCAAGACGTGCTACGCACGATTCCTCCGCTCGCGGGAATTAATTTTTAAGAATTTATTAACAAAATTTAAAATTGTAATTAAAATTTAAAAATTAGAAATACAAGTACCTTTTTTAGCTTATCAATATTTTCTAATGTGATTGAGATAAGATGTGAATGAAAAAATAAGCTAATCATGCTAGTACATTACTTCCTCAAAAAAAGTGTATTGGATTGATGAGAATGAATTCATGATTGATTTGGAGATAAAGAAAAAAAAACGTATAGTGGATTGATAAGGAGTTAGAGTTTGATTTGGATACAAAAGAAAATGTTGATTTGGAGATAAAAAAAAAAAAGTATGAACAAATAGGTAAATTTCATTACCACTCAAAAATTTGGAGATATATATATATATATATATATGTGTGTACGGTGAGTCCGTGTTATCAATATTATCAGGACTCATGTTGCTAATTAATATGTGCTCATCAATACTTATATGTGATTTTTTTGGTTGGGATTGGTCATCCTCTCCTCACATAATATATGAGCGTGAATTAATTGGTGAATGCAGCGCGTTTGACGCACGTTTGGCGTCGAATATTTCCCGTACGCCAATCCTTATAACTAATTTGGGACTTTATTTTCCAATTGTGGATTGAGATATATACTTCGAGGCTTTGTATGTTGTATGTTAATATTGTTATATATATGAAATTTAAGAACGTCATTGTAAAACTCTTCCGTTAATTAATTTGTTCACCCTCATTTTTATTACTTATTATTCCAGTCTCAAAACATGCCACATATATACTACATAACAGTGCACATTTCACTAGCCTAATTAACCAAACTTAATTCACAAAAGTACATGCATGACACACGATTGTGTGCTATATAGCTTATGACCTAGAGAGTACTGAAACTACGTACCAAAGTAACCAAACCAACTACGCGCGTACTCTTTTATTATTCTTAATCACACTACCTAAGCACAATCGGCCTTACTAATTGAGTAGCTGTTGGTGCTCATCATCAGTACCCCTCCTGGCGCATTGAACAGTGATGAGGCTCCAGGCCGCACATCCCGGTCATCTGCGCCGCCGCCCGGTACGCACCCTCCATGTAGCTTTCCTGGCCGCCGTAGCCACCCATGGCCTGCATGGCGGCCTGCATGGCGGCGGGGCAGCGGCACTCCATTCTCATCTGCCGGAGCTGGCTGCAGCACATCTGTGGGACTTGCTGCCGCTGCTGCTGGTTATTCACCATGCATGGACTTCAGCATGTGCTGCGAGGCCTGCCGGATGTAGTCCTCGCGGTGGCGCATGTCGGCCTGCATTACCTCTTCTTGGCATTGCTCCGGCATGCCGCCCCCCTGGGAGACCTCGGTGCGGTAGATGGAGGCCTCGGCCGCCACCAGGAACACGGCGGCGGCTAGGAGAGCTGAGGCTGCGAGGGCGGGACGAGCCATTGATGATATTGTACGTTGTTGCAGGACTATAGTAAGTTATGGTAGTGAGGGTGTGTTTTGTGAAGAGAAGTGGTGGGGTTTTAAAGGTGGGTTTAGGGGGTGCATGAGAGGTACGTGGGTTGAGTATTTTGTTTTGGTGTTTTGAGTTGTGGAACACGTATAGTGTGTTTGGGAGGGCAGATGTGCATATGTGGGGTTTGTACATATGTGATGTGCACAATTAATTACTAAGAAGATGGTAATGGCCGGACATGCTGCCTTATTTTATTTAGTATCACGAGCTGGCAAATCTGATCGATCGAGCAAGTACTATATATGAAGTAACTAATTAACAAGTGTTTGTTGATCGAGCAAGTACTATAGATGAAGTAACTAAGTACTATAGATGAAGTAACTAATTATATAACAAGTGTTTTTGATCGAGGAAGTAAGTTTTCTTTCAATAAAAAATTATTTGTATGAAGAGAGTATAAAACCTATGCCATATGGGAAATGTCAGAATGATAACAATAAGTCACGACTACACATTGCTCGACGGCTATGTGGCATGTAGGCTCCACATGTCTTTTTATGAAATTTTGATGTGAGGCCTACACTACATAAGCTATTGTGTAATGTATTGTGACTTGATGTTGTCATTGTACCATTTCCCATGCCATATGTATTTCGAACGGAACAATTATGACACCCCAAACACACATTGGTTGACGTGACATATGACCCGTGTGAAAATAGGTGTGACTTTTGGGTGTGTGCACACAATTCCCAAGCGTGCATAACACGCCGGGGTGTGCATCCTAAGACGCTCAAAGACGTACAACTCCCAAGGCCAAAGTGACTTAGGTACGTGTGAGTTCAATAATGTCAAAGTCACCTCGGACTTGGGATCTGACCTTGCACACCTCATAATACACACCTCGCATGTTATGCATTAGTAAATTTGTGTGCACACACTCCAAAATCACACCTATTTTAATGTACCCCATACGTCACGTCACATGTGTGACGTTGGGGTGTCATTGTAACATTTTCCTTTGATAACTTAGATGTCTATATAAAGACCTTAGATTAGTTGGTATATTAATATGAGTTAGTGCTAAACACACTCTAGACTCAAACAACCTTAAAGACTAAAGACTTAAATACCCTTCAGGGGCGTTTGCTTGGGAGCAGATGGATGGTGAAGCTGTAATACGGACACAAGTTTCATCTCATTATGTGATGGATCTTAGGTTGGATTTGGTGAATTGTTGTTGGAGATTTGGTTTTGAAGTTGAATTGGTTGAATTGGTGATTTGATAGGATATATAAGTTCATTTTTTGTTTGATTTCCATTTTTATTAGTGTTTGTGAGTGAATTTGTTTGGTTTGGTTTCTTTAGTGGTTAATGGCAAGGGCGAGTTTTGATTAGTTGAGTTTGTGGTATATCAACTTGGTTGCAAGTTTTTTTTTAATTCTTATCGGAAAAGAGAGAAGTTCTTCCTATAAAAAAAAGTGAGGGTTAAAAACTCAAAGTCCAAATAGATAGATTTTTTGTATTAATATATACAAAAGTATTCGATTGATTGAGTAGAGTTTACAAGTTTTGATCGATTGAATAAGTTTGCGAGTTTGATGTTAGTGATGAGACCGATTGTCTTCCTTTATGCGTGGTATCCCCAACGCTATTACGGAGGAGCTAGCTCTAACGGATGCGTGGCTAGCTAGATTAATTGGTATATTAATAATTTTTATATGTATGAAAACTCATTAAATTAAAGAAAACTTAATTTGACCATTTTAATAAGTGAAAAATATATGAGTTAATATATGAATCCTAATATAAAAATTCGAATTTCGACTATTTTCGTCGTCTAATCAAACCAAGGCCTCTAATGTTCAATTCCCCAAATTCTATTTTTAAAAAAATAATTTACTTTTAGTCAATAAAATATGTGCATGATACTTAATTTCACATGCGTAACGAGATACGCGTGAATTGCATCGCATGCCCATCACACTAGAAGGAGTTTTTACTTGATTAATACGTTTGGGAGAAAAAATTAGCAAACCAACACACCCACCAAACTATTTCCCAATCTAACACACCTGTTGCCACGTAAGCGCCTAATCACCAGCCACGTAAATTTTTTTTTTTTTTTTTGGTCACTGGAAAACGTGACTTAGAGTCACGTTTTCCATTGTATAAAAAACGTGACCCGAGGTCACGTTTTCCAGTGACCAAAAAAAAAAATTTCAGCCGGAAAAAAAAAAAAAACAGCGGGATACAAATAAACTACTGGATACAAAAAAAAAAAAATCCCCAAACATGTTGATCTGACAGAGTTGTATAAATCACATCAACTAATTGGCAAAAAAACAAAAAATTCAACCGGATTAAAAAAAAAAAAAAAGCGTCGGCTAGAAAAAAACAACAACCGGATAAAAAAAAAAAAAAAACATAACAATCAACATTACATGAACACAAGAAGCCTAAACAAACGAAATCCCCAAACATGTTGATCTTACGAGTTGTATAAATCACATCAACTAATTGGCAAAAAAAAAAAAAAAAAAAAAATTCAGCCGGATAAAAAAAAAAAAAAAAAAAAAAAACATAACAACCAACATTACATGAACACAAAACATTACATGAACACAAGAAGCATAAACAAACGAAAATCCCCAAACATGTTGATCTTACAGAGTTGTATAAATCACATCAACTAATTGGCAAAAAAACAAAAAATTCAGCCGGATTAAAAAAAAAATAAAACTGTCGGCTAGAAAAAAAACAACCGGATAAAAAAAAAAAAAAAAAACATAACAATCAACATTACATGAACACAAGAAGCCTAAACAAACGAAATCCCCAAACATGTTGATCTTACGAGTTGTATAAATCACATCAACTAATTGGCAAAAAAAAAAAAAAAAAAAAAATTCAGCCGGATAAAAAAAAAAAAAAAAACATAACAACCAACATTACATGAACACAAAACATTACATGAACACAAGAAGCATAAACAAACGAAAATCCCCAAACATGTTGATCTTATAGAGTTGTATAAATCACATCAACTAATTGGCAAAAAAACAAAAAATTCAGCCGGATAAAAAAAAAAAAAAAAAAAGCGTCGGCTAGAAAAAAACAACCGGATACAAAAAAAAAAAAAAAAAAAAAAAAAAAAAACATAACAATCAACATTACATGAACACAAGAAGCCTAAACAAACGAAATCCCCAAACATGTTGATCTTACGAGTTGTATAAATCACATCAACTAATTGGCAAAAAAAAAAAAAAAAAAAAAAAAAAAATTCAGCCGGAGCCGGAAAAAAAAAAAAAAACATAACAACCAACATTACATGAACACAAAACATTACATGAACACAAGAAGCATAAACAAACGAAAATCCCCAAACATGTTGATCTTATAGAGTTGTATAAATCACATCAACTAATTGGCAAAAAAACAAAAAATTCAGCCGGATTAAAAAAAAAAAATAAAGCGTCGGCTAGAAAAAAACAACCGGATACAAAAAAAAAAAAAAAAAAAAAAAAACATAACAATCAACATTACATAAACACAAGAAGCCTAAACAAACGAAATCCCCAAACATGTTGATCTTACGAGTTGTATAAATCACATCAACTAATTGGCAAAAAAAAAAAAAAAAAAAAAATTCAGCCGGATGGGATAAAAAAAAAAAAAAAAAAAACATAACAACCAACATTACATGAACACAAGAAGGATAAACAAACGAAAATCCCCAAACATGTTGATCTTACAGAGTTGTATACACAGATTGAGTTGGGGTGGGTTGCAGTGCGGATCTGGAGTTGAAGATGGAGAGAAGATCTGCACCAATGGAGCCAATCTGGGGTCGTGACCTCGGGTTCGGTGGACGGATAGGAAGAGTGGAGTTTGTTCAGTCCGGGGAGTTGAAGGAAGGAAGAGTTGAGCAGCTCTTCGTTGGGGGAGTTGAAGGAAGAGTGAGTTGATTTGGATCTGGTGGTGTAATGTTTAGTAGAAATCGTGATCTCGGGTCACGATTTCTTTTCAAGTGAAATCGTGACCCGAGGTCACGACTTCGCTCCATAAAAAATACAAAAATAAAACGTGACCTTAAATCACGTTTTCCTTACCCCCCACCACCTCCTACGTGATGTGGCAGTGACGTGGCTAAAAGTGTGTTAGTTATGGAAATATTTTGGTGGGTGTGTTTAGTTGATAAATTTTACACCTAATTGTACTAATCAAGGAAAAAATCCCACACTAGAACATACATTTTTTACTTTTAATAGAGGTTTTAAAATTCATATTAAATAAAATGTTATTAAATATCATGTGAAAATGTGTTATGCTTTAATTTTTAATACATGTATTACATAAAAGTTTTTAAAAAACTCATATTAATTAGGTGTTATTTAATAACACCCTTTAATAGGGATTTAAAAACTTTTATTAAATACCGAAATTGTTCTAGTGTTAGAACCCACAAAAAATAATTTGCTACAAAACTAAATGCAAAAAAGGAGCTTAATTTATAGATTACTTTCAAAATGTCTCAAACATGCTTAATTAGGCATACATGCATAACCACATAATAGCTAGTATCCAAGCAAACCATACTTCACAAACATAATCGATTTGAGTACATCACACGATGGTGTACGTACGTGCCAGCTTCTTATTATCTCGCGAGACCTACGTACAGAGAGTTCATTAAACTAGCAGAGCTAGCTAGCCTCCATGCACCCAACTAACTAACCCAGCTGTCTTATTATTATTATTATCATTATAACTACCACGTACAAACACATGCATGCATGCATGCATGCATGGATGCTAGCTCATTAATTAGTAGTACTCCTGGCGGCAGTACTGAGGCTCCAAGTTGCACCTCATTGGGAGCTCCCCTGCGATGCGGTAGCCGCGCTCCGAGTAAGTCTCCCGGCTGTAGCTGGTGCCCATGGCCTGGTCGGCGGCCTGGAAGGCGGCGGGGCAGCGGCACTGCTCGCTCATCAACTTGAGCTGGTTGCAGCACTGCGGGGGGACTTGCTCGCGCTGGTTGACCACCATCATGACACTACCACTACTACTCACTAAGGACTGTGAGACCTGTCGGATGTAGTTCTCGCAGTCCCGCAAGTTGACCTGCATGATCTCGCGGCTGCATTGCTCCGGCATGCCGCCGCCGCCGCCCTGGGACACCTCGGTGGTGATGGTGGTGCGGTAGATGGAGGCCTCCGCCACCAGGAACAGTACTGCCAAGAGAGCTGAGGCTAGGAGGAGGGTCATGGGACGAGCCATTATTGATGATGATATTTATGTTATATATGCTAGTGAAAGTAGCTAGTGTTTGAGTGTGTTGTGTGAGAAGTTGTTGAGTGGGGTGTGGTTTTATAGGAGGGGTTGGTGGGGTGCATGAGAGGTACGTGTGGGGGTTGGAGATGACACGTTCGGCTGCATATGGGATTAAGTGTTTTGTTTTCATGTCTCTCATGCGGAACATGTATGTATGTATGTATGGGTCTATATATATAGTCTCTCGTAATTAAAGCTATGGCTTTTATTCGAAATATTTGCAATGATTGAGTTATCTCGCACCTTTTAAGTCTGAGTTGAGAGATAACTTGCAAGAAAATTAGACAATCAAATAAAATTAATTTCAACTCCTTGCAAGTTATCTTTAGGAGTTAACTCTACCCCTAATCAAACAAGGTCTTGGAGTGAAGTACGATTTTTCTTAAATCATTTATAAATTAATATCTTATTTCAATGCAACGAAAAAAAAACTTGACGTTTTCGTATCACAGTTTAATCGACATGATACAAACGAAAATAACCCAATCGGGTTGTCATAACGGTAAGGGCGAAGACATGGTTGTGTGAGTTAAGTGCACGACCTGGTTTTCAATTTTCTGGTGTGGTAAGATCGTTCGGGCTACTGAGTTCTCACTATCAGTCGATAGAGTTAAAGTCTCATGAGAATAGGAAGGGTAACCTCGACACCCACAATTATTTATAAAAAAAAAAAAAAAGGTTTAAAGTGCATATAGTCGATCAATCACAACTAATTAGAATTGAGGTTTTGTAATTGTTCTACCAACCACTTGGATGGTCCAATTATTGATATATGTGTGGTACTATTGCAAAAAGGAAGGGAGTTCTGAGCTCTGTAGGGTTAGGGCAATGAAAAGTTGGTTTCTTACACGGCCAAAAGTTGAGTATTAATTAGCTACTAAATTTGTCAAATCCTACTTTGCGGGTGGGCCGGGTGAATTTGGGCTTGCAAAGACAAGCCCAAGCCTACTCCAAAAAAGTGGGTCTAGGCGGGCCGGGCGATACTCAAGCCCATGAATATATAGGTCTACTTAAGAACCCCATCATCCAAGGTCCAAGCAATTGTCACGCATAGTCCAACAAAATGGAGGTTTGAAAAGGGGAGTAAAACAATTAATTGATAAAAGCTAGGGCCAAGTTGAAAGGATTCTTATTGATTAAGTTTAAGAGTAGAAACCTAGAAACATTAAAGAGGCCTCTATACGGCTTGAAAAGAAACAAGCCCAAACTATATATATGAAGAAAAAAGACCTACAAGTTGAAAATTAAAGACAATTAGAGTGGAACTCTAACTTGCTGTTATTTTGAGTGTTTTTCCAAAAGTAAGGCACGGGTGATCTACTTTGAATTCACAAAAATAGGCAATAACGCCTTTTGAAAAGACATTATTGCCTTTGAGGTTGGTGAGGTGGCGTTGACGTGGCGGTGACGCACGCGCATATCGAAGTGGACAACTCATGCAAACGTCACCCATGTATGTCGATGTGCAGATTTCATGCAAATGTCAGACACGTCTGTCGAGGTGGGCGACCCATGCAACCTCATGCAACTCATGCAAACGTCACGCACGTGTCTCGAGGTGGTATATAAAGCCAATGCCAACGTCAAACACGTATCTCCTGGTTGTCAATCCATGCAAACGTCATGTACGTATCCCGAGGTGTGCAATTCATGCAAAACGTCATGCACGTATCTCAAGGGCGCAACTCATGCATATCCACTACAAAACCATAGACCTCATGTAAACGTTAGCACGTATTGCGAGGTGGACAACCCGTACAACCCATAGGCGCTATTCGGTCGGCCCATGTCCACGTAGGATGCCCACGTGGACCGTCCACGTCAACAAAAAATTCACCCACTTAGATAGCGCCTTTTGAAAAGGCGTTATTGCCTATTCTGGAGAAAAAAAAAATACGACCTTGTTTTTCGGATTTAAACTAAAAACATTAGTACTTTTGTTATTTTTTCGTTATTTTGAATGACTATCTGATGAAGTCCAAGAATTAGCTTGCAAATTCTTGATAGGATAATGAATCTTGATAGGATAATGATGAAGTCCAAGAATTAGTTGCAAATTCTTGAAAAAATAGGAAAAGATATGACTCGCAGCGATCCGGGGGTATGGGTTTATTGGAAACGACGACGTGGAGATCACAACTCACAACTTTCTTTGTGACTACGACGTTTTTCGGCCAAATTCCATCGTTTCGCCCTCCGAAACGGCAATTTTGCTATTTTAGGAAACTTTTGTTTCGCTTATAACTTTCATTAGGAATTTCCGTTTTTATTGCCGTTTGCGGCAATTGTTTCTATTTTTTGTCTAGTTTTCAGTTTAGGGCTTTTTAGACTTTTTACTATTTTCGGCAATTTTAGGGTTTCGCTATTTAAGCGATCTATTGGTGTAATTCGTAGGTTTTTGATTGAAATAAAAGAATTTTTGAACTTTGGCTTAAGTTCTGACCTAGATCGAGTTGTTCGTGGATTCGTTCAACTGATTTAGAAGATCTCCGCTGCGTCAGTTGGTATCGAGCTCAACTTCGGCGTGATTGGAGAAATCATGCCGCCGAAGAAGAACCAGCAGCGTATCGAGGAGGTGTATGACCGTGACAATCTGAATCGACAAATTGGCCAATTGATCGACCAACGCATGGACGCGGTGGTAGAACGATTAACTGCCAGAATCGATCAGTTGTTAGGTCAAAATATTGATCGTGTCCGTAACCATCGAAGGGAACCTGTTGGTGATGAACCAATAGGAGATTCTTCTACCGAAGGGGAGGATGAGTATGTTGAGGCACCAAGGAGGCGCTACAGGCCGCGTGCAGTTGAAGATGATCGCAGGCGGTGGGAGTCTGGGTTGAAGACGGATGTCCCAGAATTCCATGGCACTCTTCAACCGGAAGAATTCTTAGACTGGCTGGCGTCAGTTGAAGAAGTCCTAGAATTCAAAGGTGTGCCCGAAGACAAACGTGTGCAACTGGTTGCGACCAGATTCCGCAACAGGGCCATGGCTTGGTGGCAACAACAGAAGTTGATGCGGAATAGGAATGGAAAGGCGAAGATCACCTCGTGGGAGAAGATGAAAAAACACTTACGGGCTGAGTTCTTGCCTTACAATTTCCAACGCCTTATGTATCAGAGGTTGCAGAATCTGAGACAAGGGGCAAAGTCAGTAGATGATTACACCACTGAGTTTTATCAGTTAGTCGCTAAAAACGAACTGCAGGAAACTAACGACCAATTAGTGGCGCGATATATTGGTGGAGTGAAGGTGCAGATCCAAGATGTCGTCAACATGTTTGATCCGGCTTCCTTATCTGCAGCGCACCAGCGGGCATTGTTGGTGGAGAAACAACAACGTCGGGGTATGAGTAATGCTTCCAGTAATGTTAGTATTGGGACAGCCAATACTGGAGGTAATACCGCTGCAATTAACCCTGCTAGTAGCACGAACAGACCTAGCACTATTGGGATTAGATGTTTCGGTTGTGGCGAAGTTGGTCACAAGAAGTCAGAATGTAAAGGGAAGAAGACTCTCTTTATTGAGAACGAAGAGGAAGACGCAGGGGAAGAGGCCAACATCACTGCAGAACCAACCTTTGATACTTCTGACAACACCGAAGAGGAGATCGTGACTGGAGACATGGGTACTGCCTTGGTTGTGAGGCGTTCTTGTATGACTCCTACAGCTGTCGCTGATGATGAGTGGTTGCGGAATATCATCTTTCAGTTCAAGTGTACCATCTTAGGCAAGGTGTGCAAGTTCATGATTGATGCAGGCAGTTGCGAGAATATCGTCTCAGTTGAAGCGGTTCAGAAGTTGGGCCTTGCAACTGAACAACACCCAAAGCCCTACAAGCTAGCTTGGCTGAAGAAGGGTGGTGAGGTGAAGGTGTCGAAGCGCGCCTTGGTGACTTTTTCTATTGGTGCTAACTACAAGGATTCAGTCTGGTGTGATGTTGTGCCTATGGATGCTTGCCACTTGTTACTGGGACGTCCTTGGCAGTTTGATAGGGGAGTTGTGCATGATGGCAAAACCAATAAGTACACCCTTATGTTCAAGGGAGTGAAGATCGTGCTAGTACCCGCCAAGGATCCGGAGAAAGTCAAGCCTACTAAAGAATCTAGCAGCTTGTTGTTTTTGGCAAGATTTGAAGATGCATTACATGATTCTGAGGTAGTTTATATCTTGATGGGAAAGGAAGTAGATAGAGATGTTGATGTTCCTGAAGCTGCAATTCCTATTGTGAAGGAGTTTTGTGATGTTTTCCCTGATGAGATGCCGAAAGGACTATCACCATTGCTTGATATTCAACATCGATTGACCTTGAACCTGGTGCGTCACTACATAATAGACCACACTACCGAATGAGTCTCAGTGAGCATGAGGAGTTGCGCAGACAGGTTGAAGACAAGTACAAACAATATGCAGATCGGAAGAAGCGTCACGTGGAGTTTGAAATGGGTGACTTTATGTGGACAGTTCTCACTAAAGACCGGTTCTCTGTGGGTGATTACAACAAATTGTTAGTTCGGAAGATTGGTCATGTGGAGGTTCTTGAGAAAATTAATCCTAATGCTTACAGATTGAAGTTGCCAATTATGGGGATACGTCTGATGATGACAATTCGAGGGCGAATTCTGTCCACTCTGGGGAGAATGATGAAGTCCAAGAATTAGCTTGCAAATTCTTGATAGGATAATGAATCTTGATAGGATAATGATGAAGTCCAAGAATTAGTTGCAAATTCTTGAAAAAATAGGAAAAGATATGACTCGCACGATCCGGGGTATGGGTTTATTGGAAACGACGTGGAGATCACAACTCACAGCTTTGCGCTGTGACTACGACGTTTTTCGGCCAAATTCCATCGTTTCGCCCTCCGAAACGGCAATTTTGCTATTTTAGGAAACTTTTGTTTCGCTTATAACTTTCATTAGGAATTTCCGTTTTTATTGCCGTTTGCGGCAATTGTTTCTATTTTTCGTCTAGTTTTCAGTTTAGGGCTTTTTATACTTTTTACTATTTTTGGCAATTTTAGGGTTTCGCTATTTAAGCGATCTATTCGGTGTAATTCGTAGGTTTTTGATTGAAATAAAAGAATTTTTGAACTTTGGCTTAAGTTCTGACCTAGATCGAGTTGTTCGTGGATTCGTTCAACTGATTTAGAAGATCTCCGCTGCGTCACTATCCCACTTTCAAACTTAAGCCTACATGCATAAACTGATCTCTTCACACTCTTAGACTTGAATTGGACTTTGCTCTGACAAAAAACTCCACACTCCACAAAGAAGAAAAAACTTTCAAAAGATAATCATTAATGATAACCAATGTAGAAAAGGAGATACGTACATGTTGGAAAAGACATAAATGTAGCATATAGTATGTAAAAAGCTTTTAATTACAAATTAATTAACTAAATAAATAGACAAGGTGTGGTCATAATTTTTTTAATAAAACAAAATTAATTACAACACCCTTCACTCCAACATTTATGAATCGACCAACAACTTCCCCTCATTCGCCTCCTCCATCTCACTAAAGATGTAATCTTGGTCGTATTCACAATTACAAATTACTAATACAATTAAATAATAGTAATTATCATTAAAAAACTCGAGTTAATAACCTAGGGCGCTAATTATAGCAGCAAAAGCTGCAATTTGTTGTGAAAAACAGAGCTTTATAGTATCTTCAAAATGTCTCAAACATGCTTGGGCGTACGCAGCATTAACATATATACTAGGAAACTAGCATCAAAACAAACCAAATTAACTCCAAACATGATTGAGTACATATCACACGATGGTGTGTGCAAGCTTTTTATTATCACGCAAGACCTAAACACGTACATTTAACTAACTATATATAGTCTTCTTATTATCACACAAACAGCTCACTAGCTCACTAGCTAGCCATGCACGTACACGCTCAGTACTACTCCTGGCAGTGCCAAGGCTCCAGGTCGCACATCTTAGGGAGCTTCCTAGCGGTGCGGTACGCTCGCTCCAAGTACGGCTCCTGCTCGTGGCTGTCGCCCATGGCCTCAGTAGCGGCGCGGAAGGCAGCGGGACAGCGGCACTTCGTGCTCTTCTGGCTGAGCTGGTTGCAGCACTGCCAGCGTAGGTCTTGCTCCCGCTTGTTCACCATCATGAGATCCGGGTACATGGCGGCATGGTGGATGAATCTCTCGCAGTGGAGCATGTCTACCCGACTCATCTCAGGGAGGCATTCCACCGGAATGCCACCGCCCTGAGAGACCTCGGCGGTGGTGACGGTGGTGAAGTAGATGGAGGCCTCGGCCACCACCAGGATGACTAGGAGAGCTGAGGCTACAAGGGTGAGACGAGCCATTGATGTATATGGTATGCTAGGTAGTTAAGTGTAGTTAGTAAATTGATTGAGTGTTGTGAGAAGTGGTGGTGGAGACTGGAGTGGGTGTGGTTTTATAGATGGGGTTGAAGGGTGCATGAGAGGTACGTGGAGGATTTGAGATGTCAGTACAACAACAACGTAACCTCAATCCCAAATTCTGGAGTTGGCTACATAGATCAAATTTTTTCATTGTGCTCGATTAAGTGTTATGTCTTCATGCCTGTACTTGGGGAACACGTATATATATATATATATATATATATATATATATATATATATATATATTTGAGAAATAGGAGACAAGCTCTTGCAAAGGGCTGTGTACCCTCCAACGCATCTATACAAAAGAATGATGATAAATGCAATATACACTAAAACCCGAGTCGAATGCAATATACACTGAAACCAGAGCTTTGAAAGCGTTAGCTTCATTTTGGCTATGGCCTCTTATTTACTCTATTGGATGGGATACAAGTATTCATAAATCGATGAAGGGAACACGTGTATAAATTGGAAAAGGATAAGTCACACCCGAAGTCACATCGTTTCCTATGAGCCGTTTAATGAAACCAAAAAAAAAAGAAATCATATCAAGTTCTTCTACAAATTAATTCACATGTTATAAGACTCATAACCAACTCCAAGTTTCACACAGTGGACCTAGCTAGATACCATGATTCATAAACTCTGTTTCCCCTATAGCTAAACCCTTGCAGTGCCTGACTGCAGCATAGGTGGAACAGTAGATGATCAGAGCAGGGTTTTCGAGCGAAACTTGAGCGCTAATAGAAGCAAACAGAAGACTACATCGCAATTATCACAGCAGAGGCGAGAAAAATGGTGGAAATCATGAACATCACTGCAATCATTTTGATGTTACGACCATCGTAAAAAAATCACCTGAGACCATATCTCATATCAGTGGAAATACAAATTCCCTATAGAACTCATGTCACAGTTACAAGCAGCTCTTCTGGGTGAGTCCTATGTGTTCTTTCTTCTCTTTTCTATTTAAGCTTGCTATCGTGGTTTTGAATGTCAAGAAGGTATTGCTAATAATAAATCAACAAATTAAGTCCTATTTCCAATGACAGTAAAATTTATATAAAGAATTTGACCAACCCAATAGCAGCTTTGGTCGGTCGCATGTTACCTTCTGCGCTTCCATTCTTTGCGCATCTCAGCAACATAATCGTCCATGTTGGGTTTTTCCCATAGACGCCTTTGAACAAGGTCCTCTTTAGTTGATTCATCTGGTAAGAAACATAACAAATAGATCATTTTAAAGCAATAAGAAACATGAGTTTAGTTGGTTTACGATTATAAGCTCAGATAATCAAGCAAATAAGAATATAGTACGACTCCAGCTTGAAAATGCAATTTTTTTCCTGGACCATGCGGACAAAAGCAATAGACGTGCAATGAAGACAAGGAAGTTCCATTAGAATGTAAGGGTGGAACTACACCTTATCATAACAGAGGCCTTTTAGAACGTCTATCCCAAAATGTGATCCACTGGGGACTACATCGTTACTTGCGGAGAATCAGATTTTATTCATTTCCTCCCTTTGGAGAAATTGGTCAAGCTCATACTTCTGATAAGAAAGCCCCATGATAGTCTAATGATGTATCTAAATTTACCACATTGCATTGCAAATACCAGTAACATTTCTTCCCTAAGTGGAGCTAGAACGAAGTGAGTTCTATATAAACATTATATAATCTCTTAGAAGCAAAAGAAAAAGGATCCATCAAAATGAGGGGAAAAAAGTGTCCGCAGGTTAAAAGAGAAAACCTAAGCTTTAATTGGAAATGCATCAAGCAATTTGAAAAGGAATTGCAATTATGTGAACAAACCATTCAAAGATATTTCGCATAACAGATATCTAAGCATTATAAGAAATAATCAATGGTTGCTACCATAAGGAAAACCCAAAAAAAAAAAAGAAAAGAAAGGAGAAGAAGAAACGGAAATAGCAGATGCAATTGATATACCGATGTTCTCCCAGGCATCGGGAGCCGCTCTTAGGCTTTTTCGGGTCAAGTAGCAGGCATCATCCCAAGAATATGGAGCTTTCTTCACCTGGTATCTCCAGAACCAAGCTCCTTTCCATAGCAACAGCTGAACAGGCAAAATAGTATTAGAGCTCATGCTCCATATAAGCAGCAACTCACAACATAGAAACTTGTCCAACTATCCTATCAAAAGAACCTCGTCCAACTAGATTAAATTAAAGAGAACTAACGCTCGAGGTACAGAAGTTGTAAACTACTCTCACAATTATTCACTGTAGGAACAAAAGAACACCAACGGTGAAAGTGTCGCAATTCTAGTAGTTCCATGAATACGCTAGGGTTTTTCTCTTTAAAAGAAAAAACATGTACAACAACCTTGCTGAGTGTGTATGGAAGCAGTACAAACTGCACGGCAAGAAGTCCCCAAAAGGAGGGTTTTTCTGCTCCCTTTATCTGCAGTTCAAGTTCTTTGCCAAGCTCCTCCTCTATGTTCCTGGAATTGAGCAAACATGAAGGATGACTCTTAGACTACAAGAAAATTTATAAATTATTTTGAATTGTACACTTTAATAGTGACAAATAAAAGGATGGTAAGAGCTGTTGAATATGCTACAGTGAAAATAACCTCAAATGTTGTGAAAAAAAGTAATAGAAAAGACCCATCTAACAAGAAGGAAGATGTCCTCATCTTTTGAACTTACATATGTGATACCCATGGACACCAAAAACTTTTACATGTCATAGTGTACAATTAATTAAGTCCACAATAGGCTAGCTATGTTTTAATGGAGTGAATGTTACTTGGATGATAAGGAAACAACACATACATAAAATGAGGCTTTGACGCATTAATTAGAAAGAAACAACGCATACATACTTTACAAGATAGAAAATAAAGACGTGAGAATATTCGAGCCTAAAAAGGCTCGGACACCCCACTATTATTTTAAAAAAAAAAGATAGAAACTAAAGAAATTTGATGGCATAAGGGGAGATCTAAAAATAACTTGGGAGCATTAATTAGGAGGAATTTAAAGAATTATGAAAGCACATTATCAACTGCATAAAATTGAGTTGAGTGGAAGCGGTTAATCCATGTAGTTGACAGCAAGGCTTTGGTGGTGGTGGCGTTCTGGTTGTGCAATGTAGATGATCCTTTGATGTTTGCAGAACTCACATAAAGATTATCAATTATAATGAATAAAACGCACAAGTCATACATCATATATTGTTTAGGATGAATACCATACTTGTCTGATTGCTTTTGGCTTTTCTTCTTGTTACCTACACCCCCTTTGCGTTCAAGCTCCAATGCCTTCAATTTATTCTTATAAGCAGGCGTCTTCTTGACCATACTTATAGCCTGCCAAAAAAAAAAAGCATTTTATTACAAAAAGATTCCTTGGTCTCCTCCAACCTCATAAAAATGAGAAATCAAACAGAATTATAATTTGGAGAACGGGATGAACTGGAAAATTCACACTGCGCATCCTCACAAGATAACTTGATATGTGAATATTCACTAGATGTTAGAACTAGGCTTGCTTTTCTATTCCAACGTAGATCAGTTAATAGTAGGCAATGAAAAAATACAAAATAAAAAGCTATTCGTGATAGTTGACAAAATAATAAATAATTATAAGGACCTAGACTGAACTATAATGTTGCTTCTGTAAAGACATTAAAATAAATGACATACGAGGCAAAACTAAGATATAACTGAAGAGGCTAAACAAGAAGAGAGAGAAAATTATCTAGTTGCAGTGGTTTCTTGATCGTGAAATGTTTCCGTCCAGGTAGAATGCAACAACACCCTAATACCATCAAAACTGTATACGACTCTCATCTTTGGAGTTCTTAATTGCATCCATGCATAAGGTTTATGACAAATATGAGTGAATACACGTATGCATGAAAAAGATACAAATTAGCTTTTAATCCCTGTTTGATAGTTACATCAACTAGAAATGTGCCTATGTGTTTAAAGAATATTTTTATGTTTGCATTAAAATAAAATCAGCAACCACCAGACTCTCACTAGATGACCTAGTTGGTCTTAGCCCTCCACAAACTTAACTAGAGTGAAATGTTCCTACAGCCTACTAAATTGATTCAATCATGACACAGAAACTACATCCGAAAGGGTCCTTGAATATGAAAGTGACCATTCCTGTGATTCCATAAGAAATCAAAACTTTTTAATTAAATGCATTGCGATTTGTGAATTTGTTCTCATCAACTTTGCGTCTCCCAAACGGGAAATAGTGTTCTTGACAAATGCAGATAAAACAGCCAGCATCACATGAGTCTCACTTGAAATTAATGAAATCGGACATCAAATTGGTACCTGAGTATACCTTGTCCACTGATTTAGGTATTGAAAAGCTGAGACAACAATGAGCAGGCCCACCAAAACAGCTCGAGTATCCTGCCAACGAAACAAGAAAAAAATAAGTAAAGGTCATGGGGAAGAAAATCTTTAAAGCAAATGTTGATAATAATGAGTGGTAATACTCCAATAAAACAATATTGAGGGGTAATAAAGAATAGAAATTACAGAAAGATCTTACCGTCTTGTGCCCATAATATGCTCGATAATAACGGGCGGTGTTGTAAAATACCTATGATGGAGAACACATTTGTAAGTTTGCTTATAAATGAGATTAGTAATGCCAACACACTATAGTCGTGATTATGCAACGGAGACAATAAAGCATATATATAACATAAGATGGAACAGAGAGATACAAAATCCCAAACCATTCTTGACTCAAAAGATGTAGTTATCATGTAAATATCCGCATTGAATGAAACTCACAAAGATCTAGATAAAATAGAGCCTCCATGTAAAAGAAACACATTCTAGCTCATCAAAGTAAAAATCCAACCTTTACCACATTGCAAACCTTGACTCGAGAAATACTACCAAAGGCATTGACATCGACATAATTTCTTCGTATATAGATCGATTGATTATGTTGCATTTCCAAGACATTAACTATTGAAGAATAATTTATCAACCAATACAAACTATTGCAATTGTACTTTGTACATTATACAAAAAATTAAAATACACCAGAAAACGCACCTCCTCGGGATGAGCAATTGCATAATCATACTGCTCCCGCGTGGTTTCATCCTTCAGAATCTGTAACAATAAATTACACAACATAACCAAATCTATTCCTATTAAGAAAGTCAAAACACTTTATCATGTAAGACCATTATGTGTCTCATAAACTTATAACTTAATTTACCTATGTAAATTATAGAAGAGTTTGACCCATGTAGCCAACCCCAATTAATTTGAGACTGTTGTTATGTTGTTGTTGTTGTAACTTATGAACCTAAAGTCTTTTAGGCTCCATTATTGTTACCAATTTGATGGAGATTGATATTAATGTTGAAAGCTCAATGATTATCCATTAGGCCTATGAAAAGGCACTTTGTAGTTTGTACCATCAAATAAATTGTTGAAAGTTTTAAGGCTCATAAGTGCAATAAGTTGTAAAATTCTTCAAGCCGCGCCGCGCATGCGTGCGCCCTATGGATCTCCTCTGCTAGCACCGATACTATCCCCAACTTGACCACCTTCAACTCTTAGGTGTGAGGTTTTATCTCAAAAGGCCTCGGTGTTAGTTTGGAGGAGTAAATCACTTATATACTTCATTTAATCGATGTAGGGCTAACTTTCGATCCACACATCTTCAACATAAGGTTTTAGTGATTTTAGGATATAAAGGGCTTCCGCAGGTAATTCTCTATTTTAAAGAAAGTTACATGTCAAGCATCATAGGAATTCACACAAAGTTCTATGCTCACTAAAAATAAATATCTCTTCTCCAATCCGACCGCGCCGACACCAAAACACCTCCACAACCACATTCCTCATCTAAACCCTAAATGACACACACTAATCAAATTCAGCTTCTATGAGACGAAATCAAACCTCATACGCATTGGCGACTTTCACGAACAGCTTCCGCGACTCCGGATCAGGATTCTTGTCCGGATGACTGACCAATCAAACATCACAAAAACACAATCTTCAGAATCTGAACAAAAAATTTGAACACAAACGCCAAACAATTCAAGCTTACTATTTCAACGAAAGCTTGTAGTAGGCTTTCTTGATCTCCGAAGAGTTGGCGCTCTGCGAAACCCTAGCCGAACAAAAACATAGATCAACGACATCAACAAGAGCTGTAATGGACGATTGAGATTGAAACAAATTGGTATGAGATTGGAAAGGAAGGATCTCGAGAAAGAGAGTGAGTTGATTACCCTAGCAGATCGTAACAATCGTCCTCGTCGCAGTAGATTGCGAAGGCTGGTGGGAAAGTGAGGAAGAGGACGAAAGCCGCCGCCGCGATCCAGCGAAGTGGCGGGGGAGACATTTTCTCCAGAGGAGGTCTGAAGTTGGGCAAGAGATCTGTTTAGTAGTGTTGTAAAAGACGAGAGTGCCCACCAATGGCACGACTAAAGGTGTATTCAATTAAAATTTTAACAGGCGTTTTAGTTACGTTTATAAAAAGATGACTTTTATGAAGCTTGTAGATTTTCGTAACTTTTAAAGACTTTAATAAACTTTTATATAAACTTAATTTTGATGATTTTTATTAACATTTAAAATTTTGAGTGATTTTTGTGAACTTCTTAAACATGATTTTGATTGATACTAGTAAATTTTTGTAATTTTTATATTGAAACAAATATTTTACACTTTATTATACAAAAATAGATGAATATTTATTATTTTTTCCTTAAGAATTACTTTTTAAAAAGTATTTTCGTATTTTAATTAAAAAAATTATTTATACATATTAATGAATTACTACCAAGATAGTAACATAATAAATAAGTAAATAAATATCAAGAAAACAAAATAAGTAAATGAATCTTCTTTTAATGGCAAAAAAGAATCAAGTAAGATCATTGTGTAAAAATTTTGCGCTTTGACTTAAAAAAAAGAAGAAAAACTTATATTTTTTCCTTAAGAATGATAGTTTAATTTTTTTTCTTAAATGCACTTCTTGCATTTGAAAAAAAAATATACGATTATTTTCTTCAAAAATAATAATATTACATTTTTTGAAATTATAATTATACACTTGATAAATGAAACTTCTTTGTAAAAAGATCTTATAAAAAATATACAATGATGAAGAATGAGAACTTGTTAATGACGACGTCATTTACATTTTCATTAACATAGACATTAGAAGATTGAAATTTTTTTTTGTGTATTTTTATACAAAAAGTCTATAAAAGTCGAGATTTGTAACCAACCCACAAAAGTCACCGAAAAATTAAATACACCTTATAAACTCTCTAAAAAGTTTAAATTGAATACCTCAAAACTTTTATAGACTTTTAAAAAAGTTTATAAAAGTTCACATTGAATACACTTTACTTTTATAAAATTTATAAAAATTTTAATTAAATACACTTAAACTTTTTTAGTAATTGAAAGTAACAAAAAATCTACTAAAATCTCAATCAAATACATCCTTGTTTAATTCGAGACTTGAATTCGAGTCTTAAAAATAAAAACATCAACAACTAGACAGTGCTGAAGGCGAACTATGACTTTATTTGGTTCGGCTTATTTGCTTTGCTTATTGCCGATGTTGCATTCAATAAGCAGCTTTTGTATTGTTTAGTTGCATTTTATATTTTTTTGTGATTTTTTGACATTGGCTCTGATGTGGCATCCAAAACTTCCTAAAATTATCATAATAAAAATGACTCTCAAAAGCATCTCTCTATATGTTTTTTACTTTTTATAAGTATTGATCTACGTGGCAAAGAGTGTTACGAGAGTTCTCATGGGCCCAACTGAAAAGGAAGAGAACCAAAGCCCATCAAAGCTCAAACGAGCTCTGAAGAAACCCTTCTGGGCCTCGGGCTGTATCATGTAACAAAGCCTAATATTTAAGAATACCCTAAATCGTGGCTGTTTGGCCTGTTACGTTGCTAAGCATACAAGGGAATGTATTTTAACCCTCTAACGAAATGAAATGGCAAGAAGAAAGTTATCTAAATTGTTTTTTTTTTTTTTTCCTCTTCTTGTTGTTGTTGCGATTCTCAACCTTAAGATCTAGGAAGGCCTTGACAATTGGTGCTTTCATTCCTGGACTAAGGGTTCCGATCTCGCGCACCAGCGCTCCCACAAGCACCACCAGCACCTCCATCACTGAGGAATCCATTGCGCAATTACACAACAACTCCAAATTCAACTGCAACTCATCCAAACTCATCCAAACTAGTATTCATCATTAATTGGTTGTATTTATTTAGTTGGTTCATACAAAAGATTCCAGCTAAACTTAAAAAGGGTTATATTTAATCATGTCACGTGCATATAGGGTTTTACATTAGTTGTGAGAGCATCTCGAATGGGGATGTGAATTAGGAGAGAATGTGTGACATGTATGACAGAATAGACATTGAAAGAAAAAACTCTCTAATGCAAATGTTCATTTCGGATGTGGAGGTGAAGTGGTGGACAAAAAATACACATTGTCTACTTTGGCTGGATTTGTGGAGGGTGCAATTGATAGCCATGTTAGATTCGAAAATAAAAATACACACTGTTTAACTTATTTATTTGTTTTTTATTAGATTTTATTTTCACCTTCTAATTAACAAAATTAAAAAAATAAATGTCACCTCATCAACGGAGGTGCAATCCATATCTACCATTGAAGATTCGTTTTAAAAGTCGACGTCTATTTAAGCCACATTGAATTGAAATCCTGAACGTTGATGACATGGCACTAATCCATGCATTAGGTTGCCTACTACTACTATAGTTTCTTATACTACTTGAATTTGAAATAGTTATAGTAATTCGCATGCATAAGTTGACTAGTCAATAATTTATAAGTAATTTATAGTTAATTTTAGTATATTAATTATTAAAAATATTTAAAATAATATATTAAATAATAATTTTTGTCACTTTTAGGTGAAACGGGGTTCGCGGTTGAATTCGTGGCGAAAAAATAATCAAAATGGAGTATTTACATGTCAAAATCGGACATCGGACAATTTCCTCGAAGTGCTGCGCCGCTGCGCGGTGCGTCAAATAGTGGACAGTACGTCCCGACCAATCAGACGCTGCCACGTGGCAGCGTCCACACATAGCTGGACAGAAAGTCCAATCCGTGCGCCCCACGTGTCCGAGCCCGCACGCTGCAACCAATCAAAACGCGCCGCGTCAGCGCCACACGCCACGTCACGGAAAGACAATTTCTTCATGCGATTCAGGAGCCGTCCGGTCGTCATCGGGATGCGCAGCGCACAATCAGCCAGATGATCGAACGAGTCAACGCGCTCTATGCACCGTTTGACCAGCCTATCAGCACGCGTCACGTGTCCACTACCGCCCGAACAGCGAATCACAGCGCGCCACGCGGCTCGCTGTCTCCTCACTCGCCCAATCACACCGCCAGATGGGCTGCCACATGGCCTCCACCGCCAGCTCCACCAATCAGCGCGTGCCACGTGGGATCGCACTCACCTCACCACCGCCAGCCCCACCAATTCGCTCGCTCCACGTGGCACGCACTCTCCCGCCATGTCAGCAAACCGCCCCTCTCGCCCAATCAGGTTCTGACACGTGGCACGCACTATCAACACCCCAGCCCACACCCACGTGCTTTCCAGCCACATTCCGCCACGTGGCATCGCACCAACAATCACAGTGCGCCACGTGGCATCGCACTCACCAGCCCACCAATGGCAGCCTGACACGTGGCATAGCATATTTCTATAAATTGGGGGTCATTCGGGATAGTGAGGGGCATCAAAAATCATCGGGAGTTCTTGTCGGACCGGGGGTCATCCGGGGTTATACCCGCCCTTTCCGGGCCGAGTCTTTCTACCACTTCCCCGGCCTATATTTTATATTTTATTTGTATTTTTATTATGGGAGCTAAAATCTCCAACTTAGGCAAGACTTCGAGCAAGGTTTGACCGGGCTTAAATAATGGATTTGCGAGATTTATTTATTTTAAATTCAGTTTTTTCATTAATATTTTATTTCCTTTGGTATTATTTTAACAATCAAGGTTAAACACTTGTTTAAATCTTGATTTACCAGCCAGTGAGTCGTAAGCACCCGTACTTGTGCAATAAGACCACATTAGTGGCAATAGACCCTACCAATTGATTAATCTCTTTTGGGACCGGTTGAATACTTTAGAAATTTGGGCTAAATCGGACACACTAGTGATCCGATTGTCTAGGTGTAGTGCCTTCATGAAGCTCAATGCAATCAACGCATTAAACCCAATTCACTCGAATTGTGGTTATGTGTTTGATTAGGGAAGTAGTCACCGTCGTACCTTGGCTATCGAGATTAGGAAGTGCTAGGAACCGCGTGCGTCACCGGGTCTATAGCTACACTAAGATATTTTGATTTGCATACTTTACATAAATCGACGACCAAATCCAATCTTTTACCGAACCGAACTTGTATGTCTTGACCTACGTATTTTTATTAATTATTTGATTTCCAATTTGATTTCCCTTGCTTTCATTATTTTATGATTAGATAATTAATTCATTTACTCTCCAACCCCGATTTCCCTTTTGTTGTTATTTTTTCGAAGAGAGAATACCAGTCTCTGTAGGATCGACCCTTTGCCACTATTCTACAAAATTAGTTGGTTTAGGAAAATTAAAAATTTATTATTGACGCGTTCGGCACGCGTCAATTTTTGACCGTGCGCGCCACGTGTCCGGGCCCGCACGCTGCAACCAATCAAAACGCGCCGCGTCAGCGCCACACGCCACGTCACGGAAAGACAATTTCTTCATGCGATTCAGGAGCCGTCCGATCGTCCTCGGGATGCGCAGGGCACAATCAGCCAGATGATCGAACGAGTCAACGCGCTCTATGCACCGTTTAACCAGCCTATCAGCACGCGTCACGTGTCCACTACCGCCCGAACATCGAATCACAGCGCGCCACGCGGCTCGCTGTCTCCTCACTCGCTCAATCACACCGCCAGCTGGGCTGCCACATGGCCACCACCGCCAGCTCCACCAATCAGCGCGTGCCACGTGGGATCGCACTCACCTCACCACCGCCAGCCCCACCAATTCGCTCGCTCCACGTGGCACGCACTCTCCCGCCATGTCAGCAAACCGCCCCTCTCGTTCAATCAGGGTCTGACACGTGGCACGCACTATCAACACCCCAGCCCACACCCACGTGCTTTCCAGCCACATTCCGCCACGTGGCATCGCACCAACAATCAGTGCGCCACGTGGCATCGTCTCACCAGCCCACCAATGGCAGCCTGACACGTGGCATATCATATTTCTATAAATTGGGGGTCATTCGGGATAGTGAGGGGCATCAAAAATCAGAGATGCAATTAACCCTACCAATGGGATGATTTTTGATGCCCTGCGAAATATGCCACGTGTCAGGCTGCCATTGGTGGGCTAGTGAGTGCGATGCCACGTGGCGCACTGTGATTGTTGGTGCGATGCCACGTGGCGGAATGTGGCTGGAAAGCACGTGGGTGTGGGCTGGGGTGTTGATAGTGCGTGCCACGTGTCAGAACCTGATTGGGCGAGAGGGGCGGTTTGCTGACATGGCGGGAGAGTGCGTGCCACGTGGAGCGAGCGAATTGGTGGGGCTGGCGGTGGTGAGGTGAGTGCGATCCCACGTGGCACGCGCTGAATGGTGGAGCTGGCGGTGGTGGCCATGTGGCAGCCCAGCTGGCGGTGTGATTGAGCGAGTGAGGAGACAGCGAGCCGCGTGGCGTGCTGTGATTCGCTGTTCGGGCGGTAGTGGACACGTGACGCGTGCTGATAGGCTGGTTAAACGGTGCATAGAGCGCGTTGACTCGTTCGATCATCTGGCTGATTGTGTACGGCGCATCCCGAGGACGATCGGACGGCGCCTGAATCGCATGAAGAAATTGTCTTTCCGTGACGTGGCGTGTGGCGCTGACGCGGCGCGTTTTGATTGGTTGAAGCGTGCGGGCCCGGACACGTGGCGCGCACGGATTGGACTTTCTGTCCAGCAATGTGTGGACGCTGCCACGTGGCAGCGTCTGATTGGTCGGGACGTACTGTCCACTATTTGACGCACCGCGCAGCGCGCACTTCGAGGAAATTGTCCGGTGTCCGATTTTGACATGTAAATACTCCATTTTGAGTATTTTTTCGCCACGAATTCAACCGCGAACCCCGTTTCACCTAAAAGTGACAAAAATTATTATTTAATATATTATTTTAAATATTTTCAATAATTAATATACTAAAATTAACTATAAATTACTTATAAATTATTGACTTATCATTGACACATACCAAAAATAAAAAAGACTCAACCTGCTGAACTAGAGATTAGAAATCGTACCAAATAAATAAGATTAGAAGTAACTGTAACTTGTATTTTGCATTTGTGAACCTCTAAGGTGCCATTGGAAATTTGGACTTCCATATAAATTTATAGAATTATGCATCTGCAGTGAATTTAATTGTTTGAACCGTCTCAAATTAAACTCAAAATAAATCGATCCGCAGTTGATTTTTTTTATAAGAAAGAAATCAATTTATTTTGCCTCCAATTTTTTTTTTTTTTCAAAAATTTATTGACTCCATTGGAACTCAATCTCCACCACCCTCCGATATATATCATAGACCTCATACCAAACCATTGGACTGACAAAGAATGAAAAGAAATGAAAAAATGAACACATTCACACAAAATGTGCTCTGATCTTCACTGATCAGAAAGCACTGTTTTATTGTCTATTTATAAAGTTAATGGCCTGTTTGGTTCACATTTTAAAGAATCATAACATATGAGATTAATTAGTGATGGGACTAACACATGAGTTTAGATAGTTTAGTCCCATTTGTGTATCTTGTTTGGTTGAGAGTTTTAAGGTTGGGATTAAATGAGGTTGTACATGGACATTTACCAAAGTACCCTTTAGATAAATAATACCAAAACCCCCCATTTAACACATTTCTCATCTCTTTGCTCATGAAGATTTGTACATGTTATCCTCCTCCCTAACCTTTAAAGAAAAAGAAAGAAAAAACAGAGCTCAGAAAAATCAGTACATCACACTTGCACAATCATACAAATCAAAGAACAGCCACGCCAAAACCCTAGAAACAAGAAAAACGAAAACTTGATTAAATAAACAAAAAACAAGCAGCTGATTGACCAAGAAACATGAATCCCAAATCAAACCCCCCAAACACGACCAATCAACACGAAACCTAACTCAAACCACCGTAAATCGCCGAAAACGAATCAAAGATCAAAGCTTTCTCAACTTTTATCAACCCTAAATGAACAAAAATCGATCTTCCACGAATCCACAAGTCAACAAACCCAAAATTTTCCAGATTTCCAGATCAGATCAACCAAACAACCAAATGAACAACCGACCGAGAACCAGAAACCACAACCACGTACAAATCCCCAATCAAAACACCAATCAAGCGAAAACCAACAGAACACGCCAAAACCAGATCCGATCGAAGAACGAGAAATGAGTGAGAGATCGAGAGAGTCTCGCCTTGCGTCGAGAGATTGGTTGTTTGTGATTTGGTTAATGTGAGGAGTAAAGTGGTAATCTCCTCTTTCACTTACAATGGATTAGCTAATCCCACAAAAAATAGTGGTATTATTTAATCCACTACCATGCCTCTTAACTAATCCGCTGGCCTAGTTAATCCTCCAAGCAAACAGTAGATTAACTAGTCCAGTGTAGCTAATCCGGGCTAATCCCACGAACCAAACAAGCCATTAGTGTTTACTACAGAATTGTTAATCAGCTGACACGTGTTACAATCTTCTTACACAATTGGACTGCTTACGTGACTTGCACACACCACATTATAAAATACTCCTCAATGAATTGTTTGAACATCCCCCTCAAGCGAGAGGGGAGCTTAGTGACACCGAGCTTGCACTTGAGAAGATTGAACTGAGAATGAGTTAAGGGCTTAGTCATACAATCTGCAATATGATAAGTTGTAGGAATATATCGAACCTCCAATTGTTTGTTGACGACTTTGTCTCGAACAAAATGTAAATCAATCTCTATATGCTTTGTTCTGGAATGAAACACATGGTTGGAAGCAAGAAACCCTGCACTCATATTATTAGACCAAATCAAAGGAACATGTCAAATAGTAAACTGTAATTCAGATAAGAGAGATTGAAGCCAGGCAATCTCAGCTGCAGAATGCGCTCAGGAACGATATTCGACTTCTGTACTTGAACGAGCAACGACATGTTGTTTTTTGGATTGTCATGAAACAAGAGAATCACCAAAGTACCAACAATTGATTTCTTGTCTTCTGGAGATGAAGCCCAATCAGCATCAGTAAAACCAGTAATGTTGAGTACTGTAGAAGATTTGATATACAAAGCTTCATAAGCAGTCCATTTGAGAAATCAAAATACTCTTTTTAAGGCTTGCCAATGACATTGTGTAGGACACTGTTGAAATTGGCTAAGTTTATTAACAATATATGCAATATCAGGCATTGTGTGTGTGAGATGCTGAAGAACACCAAGAAGACTTATGTGGAGAGTGACATCAGTGAAAGCTGGACTGTCATCAGGGAGAAGGTATTTGCCAGTAGCAGCAGGAGTTATTGCAGGTTTAAGAATCTCAAACCCTGCCTTATGAAGAAGAGAATGACTATAGGATGCTTGATTAAGATAAAACCCTGTATGATCACGGGACACTTCAATCCCTAAGAACAAACTCAAGTCACCTAAATCTTTCAAAGCAAACACATTGTTTAACTTTGAAATGTAAGGTTAAATAACGACCATGGAATTCCCAATAATCAGAATGTCATCAATATAGATGAGTACATAAACCAAGTCCTGCCCATAATGAAGGATAAACAACGATGAATCAGCCTTGGAGTTAAGAAAATTCCACTTCAACAGGGTTGCTTTTAGTCTGTCAAACCAAGCTCTTGGAGATTGGCGTAATCCATATATAGCTTTGTCAAGTTTGCACAAAAACTTTGATTTAGTAGAATCCACAAAACCCTCTAGTTGAGGCATGAAGATTGATTCAGATAATCCACTATGAAGAAAAGCATTGTTGATGTCTAGTTGCCTGACAGGCCACTGATATGAAGCAACAATAGATAGTTACACCCTGATTATGGATGCTTTAATAACAGGACTGTAGGTCATTGAGAAATCAATGCCAGGAATCTGAGTATACCCTTTGGCTACTAAATGAGCCTTATATCTGTTTATGGACCCATCTGTGTTCTTCTTGAGTTTGAAAAGCTATCTATTACCAACCAGGGTTTGATTAGGATCAAGAGGGAATAGAGTCCATGTATTGTTTCTTTGAAGAGCTAAAAATTTATGCCTACATTGCATCTGTCCAATCTTTAGACCTTAAAGCCTCTTTGACAAACTTCAGTTCACTTTGTACACTCTCTGAAGTGACAACATATAACACCTTTGGTTTAAAAATTCCATTACGTGATCTAGTGACCACTGGATGTGTACTAGCTGGTGCTGAAGGGACAAGTAATAAACTATGCTCAGTTGTATTTACTGGGAGAACATCATCACCATGAGCTGGAAGTTGTACCTCATCAGTAACATCATCAGTAATTGGTGAAGAAGTTGCCAGAGATGGTGATGAAAATGAGCTTGTTGGAGATGTAATAAAAGGTAATACAATTGTATCAAATGTATTATCTGAATAAGGAGTCATTGTACTTGTAGAGAATAGATAGGTATATGGAAATTCATTCTCATGAAACAACACATTTTAACTGATATATAATTTGCCAGAAGGACTGAGGCATTTGTATCCTCTATGTGAATAACCGTAGCCAAGAAAGATGCACTTCTCAGATTTGAAATTAAATTTATGCTGATTTTAGGGCCTCAAATAAGGATAACATGAGCAACCAAATACTCTAAAAATAGAATAATTAGGTAGAATTTGCTTTAACTTCTAATATGGAGTAGATCCTTGAAGAATTGGTGTAGGTAGTCTGTTGATGAGAAAAGTTGCAGTATGACATGCCTCCCACCAGAATGAATATAATAAATGAGCATGGGCAAGAAGAGTAAGAGTGGTTTCAATGATGTGACGATGTTTCCATTCAGTTCTTCCATTTTGTTGATGACTATAGGGACATGAATATTGATGATGAATACCACTTGTAGCTAAAAGGATTTAAAAGCAATGAACTGTTCCCCCATGTTAGTTTGTATACACTTAATAGATCGAGAAAACTGTTTCTTAACCATACTTTTAACTGAATGCACGTTTGTAGTGCTTTACTTTTGAATTTTAAAGGAAGGACCCAAGTAAAACGAGAGAAATCATCTATAAAATGTATGTAATACATGAATACCTCAGAAGATTTTACAGGACCATGGCCCAAAATATTAGAGTGAATCAAGTCTAATGGTGCTTTGCCATGAAAATTAGACTTTGGATAAGGTAGGGCATGAATTTTGCCTAACTTGCAAGCATCACAAAACTCAACAATTGTACGAGGTGATACATGCTTATTACAGACTCTCAATATAAGAGAAAGAGTTTGAGTTGAAGGATGGCCTAGGCGAGAATGCAACAGGACATTTGATAAAGGAGAGCTGTGTGTTAGAGTAAATCATTGTACAACCCATCTTTATCGACAAATATCTCAGATGGAAGTTGAGACTCAAACTTGTACAACCCATCTTTAAGAATTCCCCAAAGAAAAGTCACTTTGGTGTGAAGATCATTAACAAGACAAAAAGTAGAGTGATTCAACAAACACCAGATTATCAATAGTCAATTGACAGATGCTAACAAGATTTTTGGTAATTTGAGGCACATATAAGGTGTTTGGAAACTTTAGTGAAACAGATAGATGAGGTTTGATGGAACCAGTGTGAGTAATTGCAAGATTGGAACCATTGCCAACAGTTAATGAACTGTTACCTGCAATGTTAGACCAGAGGGACTTGCAATGACTTCAAAGCGTGTAACACTGCCACTTTCATAAAAAGTTTTGTTCTCTACACTGCAAGAGTTAGCAAATATCCTAAATGATACGATGAAGTAAACCCACCTTACACTTTGCAGTAGTGAAAGATGAAAACAAGAGCAATTACTGGTGAATTTCGAGATAATTTCTTCCTCCCCAAACCTCTCCTCTTATAGAGCACTGGTCATGACCAGTTAGAGTGAAAATGGGGTAGTGGAGAAGTGAAACCGTTTCAACTTCATCCACTCATTGAATGAAAATGGGGTAGTGGAACAACAATGGAGTAGTGGAGCAGTAATGGAGTAGTGGAGAGCAGTTTCAACTGCATCCACTTAGTCAATTTAATAACTACCCATTTAATCTCGAAAATGGTAAAAAGTTTTACCAATGGTTAGCTTGCACACATATACACGCACGTGCGAGCGAGTGCGTAGAATGCGCCATGTGCTTGTATTTTATTTGCATAACACTTATATTTTAATTTTCACACACACTATGATGCAAGAGTACATATATACTCTTTAAACTTGAAATTCCTAATCAATGTGGGACTAAACATTTATTTTGAAAATGTTCAACATGCATAACATGACATGATTAAACAGTTGATTGAAATCATTAGTAACATGAGACGATGCACCATTATCTGCGTACCATGCCTGATCCATCACTGATTCTGGAGAAGCATAAAGAGCATGTGAAGAGGATTGAACTGGAGTAGATCTAAACTGTTGAGGATTGAATCCTGTTTGAGAAGGATGTTGTGAACTATTGTGAGTCTGAGATGGAGTGGTTCCCGTATATGTCATATCGCCTCTGTAGTAACAAATTGAAGCAGTATGACGTAATTTCCCACAGATTTGACATACTGGTTTGCTATTGGAGGTTCTACCACGACCACGACCTCTGTTATTTCGTCCACCATTAAAACCACATCGAGGAGTATAATTGCCTCTTCGTTGATGGTGTCCATACGACTGGTTTTGTATTGATCTATTTCCATTTAAAAAACTTGTGAAAACAACATTTGCAGAAGGTGAAATAGTCACAGATGCCATAGAAGATGCAAGATTATTCACATGTCGCAAAGTAGCTTCAAAACTCACTAAAGTTGCAAAGTTGAGAGATCAACATAGTAATTGGAAGGTAATCATGTTGGAGTTTAGTCTAAATTAGATTGTGTTTGAGTTTGATTCAAGTCTATTTAGGGTCTCCTGTTGAAGGACTTATGTGAGTATATAAATTAGAGTCGCATTGTAATTAACGAGTTTATTAGGAGATTAATAAAGTGTGTCGAGATCTGTGTGAGAGAGACCGAGATTTTTAATCTTGGTTGTGTGAGAGTTCTTGAAGATTCAAGAACAGAATTTGTTCTTCGGACCTATCGAGAGATCGAAGCGTGCGTGTTTCTTGTTTTGCAGAAGAAACGAAGATTTGAACAATTTGTTCAAAGTGTGTGCAGCAGAGAGTTAAAATCAAAATTGAGATTTTTGATTTTCTTATTTGGTGTGAATTATGGCGACATCGGGGAACGTTCAAGTTCGACCGACTCTTCCGGTATTCGATGGGAAGAAGTTTGATAGATGGAGCATTCAGATGAGAGACTTTTTCAGTTTCAAGACTTGCTCGCAGTAGTTGAAGATGGGTTCGAAGACCCAGGGGCCACCGCTACCTCGACACAAAAGGAGCTTCGCAAGAAAGATCAGAAGACACTTTATTTTATTTTGCAAACGCTTGATGATGTGGCGTTTGAGAAAATGCAACTGGCGAAGACATCAAAGGAAGCGTGTGACACTTTAGAGACGTCCTACAAGGGTGTACAGAAAGTCAAAAAAGTTCGGTTGCAAACTTTGAGGCGACAATTCGAGTTGATCGAGATGGATGACGCAGAAGATATAGAGAAGTACACCAATCGTGTTCAGACAATCGTCAATCAGTTAAAGATGAATGACGGAGAAGTCACCGATCTCGATGTGAACGAGAAGATTTTGCGCACCTTGACCACGAAGTTCGACCATGTAGTAGCTGTTATTATGGAGTCCGGGACTGATTATGAGACCAAGTCAGTTGAAGAAATTATTGGTTCATTACGAGCACATGAGCAACGAATCAATGAAAAAAGTGAAAAAGTCAAGCCTATTGAGCAGACATTGAAGACTACAGTTGTCCCGAAGCAAAAGAAGAATTATGGATTCAAAGGCCGTGATAACGTCAACAATAATGGCAGAAGTCAGAATAATAATCAGAAGTGGTGGGATAGAAATAAAGGTCGTGGACGAGACGAAGGTCGTGATCAACAGAGAAATCAGATTCAGTGTTACAACTGTGGCAAATTTGGGCATATAGCTAGACAATGCGGGATAAAACAATCATCAGAGTCGGAGTCGGAGTCTGAGGAGCAGACAAAGCAAGATGAGGAGTGTCATCAGACACTAATGATGGTTTCATCAGTCCAGGAAAATGTTCAGAGTAATATGCGGTATCTCGACAGTGCTGCTCTAATCACATGTGTGGCAATAGAGAATTCTTTGATGAGTTGGATGAGTCAATATTGACGGAGGTCAAGTTTACTGATGATAGGAAACTTCCAGTTAAGGGAAAAGGAAGAATTCTGATCCAGTTGGAGAATGGTGATCATCAGTATATTTCAGATGTGTTATATGTACCGACATTGACATGCAATTTGCTAAGTTTGGGGCAATTGCTAGAAAAGCGGTACAAAGTGAATTTCAAAGATTGCCATCTCACTGTATTTGACTCTAAATGTATGATCATTCTTAAGTCTCCTTTGAAAAACAGGTTATTTCAGATTGAGATTAAGACTGGATCTTATCCGTGTTTTAAATCCATTGTTTCTAATGAGTCATGGTTATGACATCTAAGATAGGTCATCTAAACTTCAAAAGTTTGAAGTTGTTGACTCATAAGAATTTAGTGAAAGGATTGCCTGTGATTCACCATCCAGAGAAATTTTGTGAGGGGTGTATTTTGGGGGAGCAACATAGACGAACGATTGCTTCCAACACTCCAAGGTGTGCCAAATCTCTACTACAGTTGGTTCACTCAGATGTTTATGATCCTCTGCAGACTGCTTCACTGGGAGGAAGCAAATATTTTATGACTTTTATTGATGACTGCAGCAGGATGATTTGGGTATATACTTTAAAGAATAAGTCTGATGCATTTAGTTGCTTTCAGAAGTTCAAGGCAACTGTGGAGAAACAGAGTGGACGCTACATCAAGACTTTAAGAACAGATGGTGGTGGTGAGTACACGTCCTAGACATTTTCAAAGTTTTGTGATTGTCATGGGATTAAACATGAGATCATGTCACCACAGACAATGCAACATAATGGTGTTGCAGAGAGAAAGAATAAGATGATTATAGACATGGCTCATATTATGTTGAAAGTCAAGGTCTACTTGATTCTTTTTGGGCTAAAGCAGTTGCATGTTCAGTTTATTTACTGAATATGTCTCCCACAAAAGGTGTGTCCCGTATAACCTCAGAAGAGGCTTAGAGCGGTTACAAGCCAAGTGTCAAACACTTGAAAGTGTTTGGATCCACTGCATATGTACATGTTCTTGATGCTAACAGGAAGAAGTTAGATGACAAAGGCGTGAAGGTCATATTTATTGGCTATATTCCAGGGAGGATTGGAATGTACAAATTGTACAATCCAGTTACCAATGCAGTCAGTGTTAGCAGAGATGTCAAATTTGATGAGAAGAGTGCGTGGATTTGGGACATAAAAGGAAAGAGTATTGCTCAACCATCAACGATTAGATGTGAGGATGAAGCTTCCACTTCAGTTGGTATTGACGCTAGACCCCAGCGTACCAGTTGCAAACCACAAAAAATGTGGGACAACCAGCTCGACTTTAGAATTGTAAGATCACCCATGATAATGTCGTTGATGACAAAGGCAATCGAGTGCATTGTGCACTGTTCAGCATTGAGGAAGCTGTGCGAGATAGATGGCGGGTGAACGATAAAAGACGTCGTCGATGGAGGTCGAGATCTGAGTTTCGAGAGAAGATCAAGTAGAAGATCATGACAATCTGAATTATGGGGGATGATGTTTTATTTTTTGTTTTTAATTCAGATATGTAATTTAGATTATGGGGGGATGTCGGAGTTGTAATCTAAATTAGATTATTGTTTGAGTTTGATTAGGACTTCGAGTTAGAGTATGAGTCTATTTAGGGTCTTCTAGTTAGATTAGGAGTATGATTATGTGAGTATATAAATTAGAGTTAACCCCATCGCATTGTAATTAACGAGTTTATTAGAGAGATTAATAAAGTGTGTCATTGCGGTGTCTCTAAACCTAACAAATCCTTCTTTAAACCAGCAAACACACGAGAATTGACATCTGCACTGGACATAGGTGATCCAACAGTAGACAGACTATCCACATATGCTTTAACACAACTAAAGAATTGATTTATCGTTTGTGTACCTTTTCTTGCTGTTAAAATCGCATTTTGACATACTTGGATCCAAGCTCTATTTTGAGCTCCACACCGATCTGCTATTGCTAACCAGGCTTCATTTGCAGTAATGTATCTTCCAAGAAGTGCTGTGGTGATTGACGGTGTGATGAAATTCAAAATCCAGCCAAGCAAAGAATGATATTTGTTCATCCAATCAAGAAATCTTGGATTTGCTTCTCCAGTCTACTTTCTTTGGACATGGAATTGTTCCAAGAAGATAGCCTTCATAGTTATTTCCTCGAATAACTGGTAGAATCAAAGATTGCCATAGTAGATAATTTGTTTCATCAAGTTTCACTGCCATTGTTTGGTTGAGTGAACCAAACAGAGAGGTGTTGCACTTGGTGCTCCATGTGCAGTTGCAGTAGAGGTCCGCCTGAGACGCCATTGCAGCTACTTGATTTGTCATGACTAACGCCGAGAGGCTTTGATACCATGACAAAGAATGAAGAGAAATGAAGAAATGAAAGGTGTTTTTTCTAAAAGTGGGGGACATTTACATTTTATTTCACACAATATGGTAGTTTACTTTTAATTTACAAAAAGTAGGTGATAACACCTTATGAAAAGGCGTTATTGCTTATGAGTTGGCATCATGGTTGTGAGGTGGCGGTGAGGTGACGAGACAATGCGTATAGATAGCTCATTTTGAAAAGGAGCTATCTATACAAAATTATACACTCTATGAATGACTCCTTTTGAAAATGAGCTATCAATACAAATTCTCTTCCCCATGACCGCCACGTGCATATGGAGATGGATGAACCGCGCCACTCGCGTATCTCGAGGTAGACAACCAATGTAAGCAACGCGCATGCATATCGACGTGGACAACCCATGCAAATGTCACCCATATATGCTGAGGTGGAGATTTCATGCAAATGTCAAGCAAGTCTGTTGAGGTGGACGACCCATGCAACTCATGCAAACGTCACTCACGTGTCTCGAGGTGATAAAGCCAATGTAAATGTCACGCACGTATTGCGAGGCGGACAACCCATACAACCCGTGCAACCCATAGGCGCTATTCGGTAGGCTCATGTTCACGCGTCATACGTGGACTGTGTTTCACGGATAGTGCATTTTCAAAATGCATTATCCGTGTAACACAATCCATGTAGGACCGTCCACGTCAGTTAAAAAAATCTACCCAACTAATAGCGCCTTTTGGAAAGGTGACATAGCCTAGTTTTTTAATAAAAAAGAAAACCACACTTATTTTTCAGGGTTTAGAGTAAAAGGTAATGTACTTTCGTAATTTTTTTCTCATAAATTAATGACAAAATATAAAAAATCTGAAGTTGACACTTCCAAGCTACGGAAAGTACATTTGCACACAAGTAGTTGCAATATTCCCAAATAGTTACTGCCAAAATGTATAATAAAACAACTAACCATATATTATAGTTTTATATAGGTCTTGGGGCAACAATCCAAAATTATAGCTTGCATAGGCCAAGACTCCATAGGATCCCGTACAATAGAAATTACTTTTAACCTCAAAAAACTGCAGTAAATTAAGGTGTATAAACAAATTACAAAAATACCTAACTTGGTAAAGCTATGCCCTAGCCATACTCACATTGAAGTCCTTTTTTTATATTCTTTCATATGATTCGGTTTGAGATTTTTCTTTAATTAAATGATTATAATATCAATAGGATTGATTAAATGTATTGATTAAGCACCGAACTTTAAGTCAATCACTTCAAGAACTTGGATACCGTACCCTAGACTCTTAAAATTAGTACTTAAAACTCACGAAAAATAAATAAGTAAAGGACCAACCAACTTGGAGGTCAATGAACCAACCCTGGGTTTCATGTATTGGTTAGGACCTAGCTGGCTACTAGTTGTTTAATTAATTGAAGTTCTTTAAGGTTATAAGTTCGAATCTTCTAATTTTTTGAGATATATATATTTCACAGTGATGATTTTCTTTTATGGAATATTCAAGAGTAATCACAGATACCACAATATAATAATATGGAAAACATGAGAAATAAGTTTATTCCATGAGAAGGTTGTATACATCAACTTCGTTCACCTAAAATATAAGATTAAACAAATCACCACGACATCAAGAAAACTCATCATGCAGGTCTATTACGACGGTTACGTTGACATTGTTGCTCGGTGATGCAAATCGGACGTACTCTACGTCTAGTTGGACGATGTGTTTGTAAATTCGATTGAGGTTGTTGAGGTTGCTGATCTTGCATTAAATGACGTCGAGTCAATTGATGTTCTTCCTCTGGTGCTTCACTTGACTCACCTCTGCTACTGATGCTCCCAAAAATAGGAGGTTGAACCATCTCAAAATAGTGACTTCCTGTACGCGGTTGGGGGAAAGGAACATGAGGCTGCGACATGGTTAACAAGTTCATGAAGGAGCCATCTCCACTATAAGACATATTGTAATTAAAACATGGTGGAGTATATGGACTCGGCATGTATTGAGGCAATGACAGATACATCTGATGTCTATGTGGCGGCCCTCGCCGCCCTAGGGTGACGTGTCTCCGTGTACTCCTCGCCAACTGGCCCAATTACACGTGTACGACACTTGCCCGTCCTTACTCTGTCTCGAGATTCGCATCCACTTGTGTGTGTACGATGTATAAATGACAAGTGCAGCGGAAGTTGTACGTAAATGCAAGAAATATTAATGAAGTTAACAAATCCTACTGTGGAAAAGCCATGAACAATTCAAAGTAAACAAATGTACCATATAAAACTAAGCAGGTACAAGGTCAAGTCACTCCCCAGTTCCCAAAAGAATCAAAATATCAAAATAATCACACATACAAGTAGTCCTCAGAGGTAGACAGTCAGAAATAGTCGCCTAAGATCCCCTTGCCCTTACTTGTACTAGGATCTGCACTCAATCATCACATAAGAAATTGGATGACGAGTCCAGTCAGTAAAATCCCAAGGAACTCCTCTGAGCATTCAATAAGCAAATCGAATTCAGTAAAGACTGTTAAATAAACATGCGAAATGTAAACATGCAACTGTAAGTAGGGCATCGCATGCGTAAATAACAATAAAGTGCAACTGTGTGTGTTTGTTCCAGTCAGACTAAACCATACTTCGGGATTTCCTTCCAGGATCCCACTAGTGGGCGCACCCAACTAGCTATCACCTGATCCCTCTCGGTGGCCGGCGTAGACCTACGACGCACCGACACATGTAGCAGTTCCCTCGGGTCGTTATCCACCGAGCACTCTTGATACACATGCTATGGTCTAGAATGCATAGACACACAACGGAAAATCCGGTGGGAGTAACTAACCAACAGTGCAAACAACGATAAGATAAGATATAGGAAAAATCACAAGGAATAATGAAAAGGAATGGAAATACGAAAGCAAAATAAATACTCAAGAGTTTTTCCATTGGATTTTACAAACCTCACAACGCGCTATCCTACCCCGTAATCAATCCCCGAGTCCAAGTCCACTGGGTCCTTGGTCGCCAATTGATCACCCGTGTCAACCTATGTCCATTTATCAATAATTTAATTTACAATGACAATTTCTAACAATTTCTAAAAATTTTAGGCCAAATTGCATATTTCGCGCTTTCGAGGCAAACCCGCAACAAATCGCGTCCAAAATATCCAAATATTTTATTTTTCATAAAAATTCATAAATTTCTATTTCTTTTATGGAAAAATATTTTTTTTCAAAATTTTTCCAATTTTTCTGGACTTTTCCAAAAATTTCCCAAATTTCCTTCCATTTTTCTTCTCTTTTTCTTTTTCTTTTTTTTCCCTAGTTTTACTGTTTGGGTTGGGTCGGGTCGGCCCAAACGGGTCAGACCCGAACCGTCCTCCCGGGTCTGATTTGGGTCGAGTCGACCCAGCCCTGGACCAAAATAGTTCAGGCTCGGCCCATTGGCCGAGCCTGGCCCATTCTGGGCCCGACCCATGGGGGGGATGCACTCGCGCGCGTGTGCACCTTTTTTTTTTTTTTTTTTATCTATCTCTTCTACTCCGGTGATGGGTTGGGGTGGCTCTCCACCCCAACCCCGGTTGAGCCGATGGCAGAGGAGGCACCCCTGCCATCTCACCGTGGCCATGGGGTCCGGCCTCCATGGCCGAACCCCACTCTCCACCCCACCGTCACCCACCCGAAGCAAAAACAATCACCACCCAAACTCACCTCAATCTCGCGTCCCTGCTAGTCCTCCTCCTCTCCTTCTTCCCGATTTCTCCTTCCCTTCTCCTCTCCGCGCTCCTTCCCTCTCGGCCTCCCAATTTTGATCGGGTGTGTGTGTGAGAGTGTGAGAGATAGGTGTAGGTGAGGTGAGAGAAAAGGTGATAGTGAGGTATGGATAAGGATTGAAATGTTGACTTTTTGGCATGACACCAAAGTGTGACACAACTGGGACACTCGCTCATTTTTCGGGCGTTTCGACGCCCGATTTCGCGTCCGAACCACGATATATGTGTACCGTAGCGTCACTAGGCGCCTAATACCATTCCATATTAGTTATTTGTGTGTTTTAGTTTTCCCAATCTAATATTTGGTCTCGTTAACTACCCAGTACCTGCGTCGACACGCATATCGAGGCGAATACAGTTCACACAATCTCGCACGTATTTTGATGCAACATGCACATATGCGATGTATTTCAATAAATCTCACCGCAAATAAGCATCCAACACACAAATACCTAGCATACCTAAGTCACCATGCGTCCTAGCCTATCGCGACGTCCACGTAGATCCGAGCTGGCGTCCACGTCTTTAAATTGAAGAGACATTTATAAAATGGGCCGTTACAGTCTAGACATTCCATGGTCCACATATGAAGACGATGGCCCGGGTACATAAGGATCAAAATGGTAAGGAGGAAGATTCACGATCGGCGACCTTGGTACAAACATTTGAAGTTTTGGTTGCATAGTGAACGATGCAGGAATGTACCCATGAGAAGAATGAGTTGGTGGGGATGATCGTTGGCTACTCTCGCCAAGAGTCTATGTTCTACTCGCTCTCGGACGAGCTGAACGTGCTGGAGGAGAACGTATACTACTCTCTGCAGCAATCTCAGTCTGAGTAGATGGACGTGGTGGACGAGGACGTCTAGTGCGTTCCCGCACAGTCTCTGGTCGTGTTCGTCTTCTTCTCTCCTCTCTATTTGCTTCGCTTTTATCATTTTCTTCATCTTCATGTTAATTATCCTCATTTATGTCATGTTCGACGTCAATTCCGTCATGCCAAAGAGTAGACATTTACCTTTCATCTTCGTCTAAAATTTTAATCCCTTCATCAAGCGCAGCAAGACCTTGCTCGTACCCATCCTCAATAAACGCTCGCCTCAGTTGATGCACCAAGTTACACTGATATAAAAACTTGAGTTCAAAGCACGTAATATAAGATATTAGTTGTTAGAGAAAAAGTAAGAGTTAGAAGTTTACCGAGTAGTCACGTAAAGCCCCGTCGTTTTCAATGAATCTTCTAGTGACCGAGCGATACCACGTCATGTAATCTCGATGATCGTGCCCTTCATTATGTGCCGCTGTGGCAATGTTATCGCCACGATTTTCCCACATGTGTATATAGCTTGCGTGAAAAGTCACTCAATTTTCTTGATGACGTCAACACAATTCGATGCGGTGCAGTTGGACGTCGTAAGCACAATTTGGTGGCACCACTTGTATCATTCTAAATTGTCTCATCACCCTTTCTGGTCGATGCCACTCGACTATGTGGAAACAAATTAGGGGACACGTCGAAGGCCAACTACCGTGACCGTTAGTACATTAATCGGGAAGAGACCCCATGATTTCAGCATATGGTTACCATACTACATTATTATTATTTTGCGAGTCGAGTGCATCGCGGTAAGCCGATACGACGTGTGTCACACTTTGTGTAACCGAAAATGCATCGAGCCATCTATGTAGAAAACAGTAAGTTATGAAAAATGAAAATGGACTAGAAATTAAAGAAATTAAGGAAAAATATTTGTATTACCTGTGTCCCAATGGAACGTCCATAAGCATATGTTCTCCATCAACTGTTCGCGGTTGAACTCTAAAAACACCCAGGCGCCGCAGTGCTATGAATGAAAATCTGTCCCATGCCTGCAGTTGTACAAGAATTGACGCGCCTGCAACTTCATGTGCCTTTGCGCGAGATCTGCGACACAACTCCCTGTACAAATAAGTCAAACATGCACTCCCCCAACTATATTGTCCAGGTACTTGAAAATCCTCTAGCAATGGTAGGAACATCAAATGTACGAATCGATTGGACTTGTCGGCGAATAGACAGCCACCGATAAGTTGTAGTATGTACGATCGAACATAACGTTGCACCGACTCCTCATCGCTATCATCATCTATAGCTGGTACGTTACGTTCAAGCCATTCGATTTTAAGTTTACAACCAATAATGTCATCTCCAACAGGAGTTCAACCAAGTAGCCTCTCGCACACATCAGCATAGTCTGTATTTGTCGTTTCCGTCACAGGCAGACCTTCGATAGGTAAGCTGAGCTGTACCTGTACGTCCTGGAGTGTAATTGTGCACTCCCTACAATGCATGTAAAATGTATTCGTCTCATGGCGCAATCTCTCTACGAATGCAATAATCAAAGCCAAATCAATGCTGAAAAATGCTACGCGGGAAATCCCATAGAACCCACTGGAACGAAGATATGGGATCATCCTCGAATGATACTGCACCGTTCGATCAACGACCCCACGTCTTCGGCGTACGCGCATTGTTTCGTACATCTTATAATTGATAATGTATTAATCTATATTTTTGATACGTTTATGCTATAACATTTGACATATACATGTAAAAAAGTTTACCTCACCCCTCCAGGTTCGCGATGATCTGTGTGTAGATTGAAGTTGCAAAAGTAAAGGATCTGAATGACCTGGATCCATTGTTGTACAACTACAAATGAATGATATAAAAAGAATTAGAGTGTTGTTCGAAACCAAACGATAACTCTTTCTTATATGTTCACAAAAAAACAAATGTGTAAATGCTCAAAATCAACATAGCTACGAACTTAAGTTATGACAAACAATATACAAAATCGACTATAGGTTTTCATTGGAAGGTTGAGGTCTGCTTGGACAATTTTTTTTGTTATGTTCGCCTGAACGACAAATATCACGCCGATTCTTCTTAGTTGGGACTCGTTCACGGTCATTATTTGGACATGTTGTTCTTCTATGTCCTTCTTAATGACATATGCCACATCGCAAAGGCCTCGAGACATTAGGAATATCCATATCGTTATGTCTTCACAATACCTTTGGTCTCCCTCGGTCATGTCTGCACTTTGGGTCCGGTATGATATTCGTCCTAAAAGTCGGCCAATACTTCTCATCTGGGATGACCTTGAAATTGTAGGAGTAACATTGTGCGTATACATCTATCCTATAGTATGGCTCGATGAACTGCGTGTAGCTCACTTGAATAAAGGCACATGCAGCTAACACGTGTGAGCAAGGGAAATCAAATGACTGCCATTTATTACAACTGCACACCTGGTCCTTTAGGATGATGACTTGGGTGTTGTTGCCTTTATGCATGCAATCTCCATGTCTTCTAGTCTGCACTTCGAACTCACCAATGTCGCGATTGATCAAAGTAACTTGATGCCTCCTTGCAGATTTTTCATTTTTCGTGAGTTTATTTATGACATATTTCGTCTACGGTTGTCCATTTGAGATTGCTTCATTGATTTCTTGGTTGCGTTGATCGTGGTATGTCACCAATCTGTAGTAAATCATCTGAGTCATCACTGTTATTGACAAGAATCGAGCCCCCTTCAATACACCGTTAAAACACTCTGCAATTGACGATAACATTCGTGTAAGTAATATTGGTTCGGCGATAACTGTGTGTATTTGGGTGCAAAACATAAATTGTATTTCGTACATACCAACACCATTAGAATTCATCCATCTTGTACCGTATGCCTCTGTCGTACGATTGAGTCCATAGTTATTTGGTGATGACATTAACATATTGCAGACATTGAAGCGTTCGTGATGATAAGTATGCAAAACGCTCCATGCACGCATTAAATTTTCGTTCTTGATGTTGAACAGCTGCTTGACCAAGGAGTATTTTCAAGGGGTCATTTTTGAACTGGGTGTCGAAATTACTAAGCAAGTGTCGCAAGCAATAACGGTGGTACCCTTTTGGGGGACAAAAATAATTGCTCGGGGTGTTGACCGCCTCCAAAATACCAGGGTGACGATAAGAAATAACGCAAACTCCTTCTCTATCTATCACGTGTTTGCGCAACATCCTCAAAAACCACCCCACGAATCAGTTGATTCGGTTTCTGCAACGACAAATGCAATCGGTAATATGTGTCCATTGCCATCAACAGAGATCGCAATCATTAGCTTCCTACTGTATTTGTCATATAAGAATGTCGCGTCAACTGAAGCAGAGGCCTGCGAAACTTGAAAGCATGTATTGATGCTTCAAATGCAAAAAAACACACGACGAAATTGAGGAGACGCAGTTCTTATCTCATCAGCAGCCCATTGTCTATGTGACCACTCGATTCTTGTCTCCGGACTCTTACTCCTCACAGCTGCCAACCATATTAGTAATAAAGCGTATGACTCATCCCAATCTCTAAATGCACATACAATTGCCTTCCTTTTGGCATCTCACATTCGCTTGTAGTTGACTTCGTGTCCGTATTTTCCCTTAATTATTTGTACTAATGCTTTAATAGTGATTGCTTGATCGCTCTTGACGACGCTTTGGATCTCTCTCGCAATCATGTTGGCGTCAAGTTGGGCATGACCGCGTTCTACGTCGGGATTAATACACGTGTGCGGTACGTCTAACTGTGTTATCTCCCATAATTGTGTTTTCTTTCGCAAACAAGCACGAAGACGCCACATACACCCGTGTTGCGCACTTCTGTACTTAATCGCCCACGTAGTTGTAGTCGATTCCATCACATGGAATTGACAATGTCTATTAACATGTCACACTTTAACGGCATGTTGTAAGTCTTTTTTACTGTCAAAGTACATCCCTATCTCCAAATCGAAATTAGACATGTCCTCCCCACTTTGCTGATGGGAATGTTGGGTCGCAGTGGAATTAGCCACCTCCCAAATCGATTTCGTTATATATCGGTATTGGTTGGTGAACTTCATCATCACTTGCTTCCTCCAACAAAATCTCTTCATCGATAGCAAATTACTCATCATCTTTCACATTTTCTACACCTGAAGGTTCATATCTTGGATCATCCGTGCAAACATTGACGTTATCCCAAACGACACCTGCTGGAGCATATTCGTTGGGACGTATGTCCTCATCAGTTTCATTATTGGTGTCCTCGTTAACTTCATCGTCATTAGAGGCATTAATATCTCCATGTAATGGACTAACAAACCCCTCTTCCACGACCTCACCCAGTGGGGATTGCATATGCAGCCTTTCCATCATTAATGTTGTGTCTGGCGTGCCGTCACGTTCATCACGAACTTGCGTATGAATCATACGATTTTGAGTGAGTCGATTGACTCAAATGTTAAATAAATATCTACCATTGCAGTTATTGGTAAATTGGTCATCGTCTCCCACATCAAGTCGATGTGTGTCGTATCATGCAGCAACACATTGACGAAATAATGCGAGCCTCCGGGGAGGATTATCATGTGGCGATAAGTCATCTGAACTAGAGTCTCCGTAGATGAGATATTGAACGTGTTACACACGTCATCCATCAATTGACGGCCACTCGACCCAAACTTAACCATCAACACTGCTGACGGGGGTGCGCTGTACGCGATGCCATTTAAACCATTAACAATTTCTCCGTACGCATAGAATAGAAAATGAATGTTCTTATGTTCCATGACCTACATAAGTTTTCGAACATTGATGTAAAAGGGTTACACACAAATACACAAATATATTAAGTGAAATAGTTGATGACTGAAGCAAGTTGAAGCGCAATCAAACTTTCTGATGCAGAAGATCGCAATAAGAGCTCAACTACAGAGCATATTCATTCTTCCGCACTCACATTTACTGTGTAATAACGATCATACCTATTGAACCATTGCACAACGAGCACGCTATTCATTTAAAAATTTAATTCAAGCATTTTATTGATATTGGGGGGGGGGGGATTTACACACAAGAGGAACTTTCTGATGTAGAGGATCGCCTTAATGGCGCAACTACATAGCCTACTCATTCCTCTGTGTTTGGGTTTCTTAATGTTTTAAACGCACTTTCCATTAAATAAACATATCAACCATTTTTCAAAAATACAATACCTATGTCACTATATATCATGTAAATCATAACAAACCTAAATAAATAATTATGAAAATACTAAATTTGTGAATTTACTATTTTCCTCTGTTTTTTGTCTTCAACGTAATAATCCTACAATAACATTTTATTTTCGTTAGTTTGGAACACAGAGAGTATAATAAATCAATATCAGTAAACTAAAGTAAACTAATCAAACATAACTAACATAACTAACCAAAGTAAACATTTACCCAAATAAAGAGTCTTAAACTAAACTCAAGTAACTTAAATAACTAACCTAGGGCTGGCAAAAATACGGGAACGGACGAAAACGAGACTGGACACCCATTTCGAAAATGTTTAAATTTGGTGTCCGGTCCCGGTCCCGTTTTTAAAACGGGCACTAATTTTTTGTCCAGTCCCGTATGTTTGTAAAACATACGGGACCGGTTTTGCCCGTTTTTCTTTTTTTTAAATATGATTAAATATTTTATTTATCAATTATCTAAAAAAAACCCCTCAACTATAACTACAAGTCTACAACTACAAGTCACCAATTACCAAAAAATAAATACATAATATCACAATTTTTTAATTTCTAATATAAACATCACAAAAAAAAAAAAAAAAAAAAAAAACCACATCAAATTCTCAATAGTCCAATAAATCCCAATTTAGGGCAACACAAACATACAAACCACCAAATCAACTAAAATCATCATCAACAACAACAACAACAAAGTTAAGCAACCCCCTTTTAAGATAACTATCCGAATTGAAACTACCGTGAAAATCAACCAAAAAACAAACACTCATTGAGAGGAAGAACACGAGCGTAAATGAGAGGGACCAAGAACTTCAAAGGCGCTCCTTTGTTGTGTCTCCTCAAACACGACTTCACTTCAATCAACAGATAGAGACAAAAAAACAAAATTCGATAGCCGGGCGAGATCCGAGAGGCGAAAGCACGAGCGGAAGTAAATTGGGCGAGAGGCGGAAGCATTGTGCGAGATCGAGAGGCCAGAGAAGGCGTAGCAGCTGGGCCGTGACCGTGAAAGCGAGAGAGGGAGGAAGAGAGCGCGAGGCGCGAGAAGGGAGGCGAGAGAGCGAGAGGCGCGAGAGGGAAGCGCAGAGAGCGCGAGAGGGGAGGCGAGAGGCGCGAGAGGGGGAGAGAGAGCGAGAGCGCGCGTGGGGGCGCAGAGAGCGCGAGAGGAAAAGAGAGAGCGAGAGGCGCGAGAGGGGCGCAGAGAGCGCGAGAGGGGGAGGCGAGAGAAAGAGAGCGCGAGAGGGGGCGAAGAGAGGCGCGAGGGGGAGGCAGAGAGAGAAGAGAGCGCGAGAGGGGGCGCAGAGAGGCGCGAGAGGGGGAGGAGAGAGAGCGCGAGGCGCGAGAGGGGGAGGCAGAGAGAGCGCGAGCGCGCGAGGGGGAAAGAGAGGCGCGAGAGGTGAGCAGAGAGAGCGAGAGGCACGAGAGGCGCGAGAGGGGGAGCAGAGAGAGCGAGAGGCGCCAGAGGGAGCGAGAGAGTGAGACGCGGATAGGCAAGAAAAACCTAAAATACATTGTGAAATTACCTATATGCCCTTCAAATTAATCAAAAAACGGCACCCGTTTTTAAGAATTTTTGTCAAGTCCCGGTCCGTATGTTTAAACGGACAAAAATCATTGTCCGATCCGTATGTTTTTCACAAAAATACTTCCGGTCCCGTTTTAAACGGACCGGACAAAGTAGCAAACGGGAGCGGAATTTGGGCAAAATTTGCCATTCTAAACTAACCTAACCTAATCTAACATAACTTAACCTAACTACATGAACTAACGTAACCTAACCTAACTCAACTATACTAACCTAACTCAACTATACTAACCTAAAATTTTCGAACAACAAAACTAAAGTAAACTAATTCAAACATAACTACCCTAACTATGTGAACTAAACTCGACTAACCTAACCTAACTTAACCTAACCTAACTATGTAAACTAAAGTAACTAAACTAAACTCTACTAAATTAAACTAACGAACCTAACCTAACTCAACTATACTAACATAAAATTGCCGAACAACAAAACTAAAGTAAACTAATCAAACATAACTACCATAACTAACCATAACTACCCTAACTAATCAAACATAACTACCCTAACTATGTGAACTAAACTCAACTAACCTAACCTAACCTAACCTAACCTAACTATGTAAACTAAAGTAACTAAACTAAACTCTATTAAACTAAACTAACGAACCTAACCTAACTCAACTATATATATTAACCTAAACTAACCTCAACACCTAATCTAAACTAACTTAACTAACAAAACTAACTAACCTAACCTAACTAAACTAACATAACCTAACTACCTACACCTAACTAACTAAACTAATCACCTAAGCTAAATTAAACATCTAACCTAAACTAATTTAACTAATTAAACTAAACTACCTCAACTAACTAAACTACACTAACCTCCTCCTTCTCCTCCGTCGCTACTGCGTCGCTTCATTGCTTGCTGCGCTGCCTCTCCTCCTCCTCCGCCGCGCTTGCTGCTCCTCCTCCGTCGCTCTGGGTCGTTGTTCCTTCCTCCACGTACCATCGCCGCTACTTCATCCACTTACCTCGCCGCCGATGAGAGCCTCCATTGTCATTGCTCGGTGCCCCACAACCTCCCTCTCTCCTCTCCGCGCGCGTGTGCACCGCCGCCTATCTCTCTAGCCAACCCGTCCCCTCCTTCTTCCTCCCTCCACGGTGTCTCTCTCCACGGACCTCTTCCCCCTCCCCTCCTTAAATAGCCGACGCCCCCTCCTCTACAGTAGTCCCGTGACCCCTACCACCCCTACCCTGTACCCCTACCCTCCTTCTTTCCGAAATTGAAACAAAGAATATATTCTCTGCGTTCGATTTCGGAAGAAGAAAGTGGGGTGCATAGATAGCGCCTTTTGAGAAGGCGCTATCTGTGCACCCCATGCAAACGGGTTTGGCCGGTCCACGTATACATGGGCCGAACCAATAGCTTATTCTGAGAAGGCGCTATTGGTTCGACACATGTCCACGTGGCCCATCCACGTGGACATGTACACCAATAGCGCCTTCTCAGAAGGAGCTATTGGTGTAAGCCCGTCCACGTGGCGTAGATTACAGTGATAGCGCCTTTTTAAAAGGCGTTATCAATGTAATCTACGCCACTCGGCTCGAACACATGGATAGCACATCGCCTTTTGAAAAGGCGCTATCCATGTGTCCACGTCATCAAAATTTTTGCCACTGTGATAACGCCTTTTCATTGGGCGAGATTGCCTATTTGTGCGAAATAAAAACAATTCAACCTTATTTTCCTCTTTTAAAGTACAAACATGTGTACTTTTGTGATTTTTTCGAAATGAAAACATTCACACAAAATGTGCTCTGATCTTCACTTATCTAAAAACACTGTTTTATTGTCTATTTATAGACAGTTAGTGTTTATATAAGAATTGTTAATCAGCTGACACGTGTTACAATCTTGTTACATAGTTTGACTACTCACGTGACTCACACACACCACATTACAAACCTCAATGATCTGTTCTTACATGGACCACCCATTTAATTGGTACAGCCGGTTTAATTGGTACACACACCACATTACAAAACACACCACATCACAAAACACGTTTGGTATCATTTTCTTGCTTTAGTGATATAACTCCTTAGTCGGTATAGAAATCTTAGAATGTCTAAATTACAATTAATACATCATTTTTATATAATTATGATTTCAATCCACTTTCTAGGGACTAAAAGGTGAAAACTTTCTGGAAAATTAGACATTTTTGAAAATAGATGAAATTAAAAATTAAAATCTTTTCAAAAAGTATTATAATCGGTCAAACATAATTTATTCCCTTACTTTTATATATTAAAAAACTTCTCAAGAATAGAATTTGCTCAACATTTTATGAAGTCATATACAATTCAAATGCTCAACTAAATACATCAATATCAATTGCTCAAAAAATTGCAAGACCAAACCAAACGAGCTTATATATAGAGCATGACAATTAAATCTTATCAAAAAAACAATAAATTTGATCAATGAAAAGTAAAGCTGACACGAAGTCCACCAATTTACTTTTATCATCCATTCACAGTATTAAATTCATGACCTCTGACAAAAAAAAAAAAAAAAAAAGACTTTAAGGTTGTGCTGCAGAAAGAAAGGAACATCCATGAAAACATGTCCCAAAATCACAAGCACACATATCATAAAATTGAGAGCACATGCATAACCTTATTTTCTTTGTCCTCATCACATAAAAAGGTGTAAAACTAAAGAAAGGTGAGAAAATAAAAACATGAGAGATCAATTCAGTACACTACTGGGAATGAGAACTGCCATCCTCATTGAGTTTTGCCATTGAGAGGGAAAAGTATATCAATATTATTGTTCCCATGCTTGACCTGCAACAATAGATATTAATTCGAACATTATGTATATTCGTCGTTAATACATAACGCGCACAAATAAATGTACATGTAATTAACCTTGTTAGATGTTGTATATTATATATATATATATATATATATATATATATATATATATATATATATATATATATATATATATATATACTTACAATGTGGCGAAGAGGACAAGAACCCGCCAAGGATCAATCCAAGAAGTGCGTGGCTTGGCTTGCCGCCTACATTTAGTTTCAGCATTGTTGGTCACAATTATCTGGTGTGCTTTGGGGGTGATGATGTGCTCTGTTGTGCTCATCACAGGCATTTGCACAACTTGGGACTTTTCAGGCGTGCAACTACTCAGTAAAGCTGTTGCTGCAATTTTGGAGTCCAACAATGAGCATGCACAGCTTATTTAAATCAGTAGATTAACATGTATATCCAAACTTTTGGATCAGAAGATTAAAGAAAACTTGCTATAAATAATTGGATTGAATCAATTGAGGCTCACATCGATTTTTGCTTTCTCATTTTCCTATTCTTTGTATATATTGTGGATTTTTTTTTGATAGGTATTGTTGATTTTTCATGATTTTATATATATGGACATGCTATTGTAACCAGGAAAACACGCAGCTTGATTCAGTGTCCCTTCGATTCGAAAACATGCATGAAATTGCGTCGGTAAAAATCAATGCGACACCCTTCGGTATTTAATAGAGGTTTTTAAACCCCTATTAAAGGGTGTTATTTCGCAGAGTTTTTAAAAAAAATGCATGAAATCACACATAACACATTTTCCCATGACATTTAATAACACTCTATTTAATAGGGGTTTTAAAACCTCTATTAAAGGCAAAAAATGACTCACATCAAGTATGTGTTTTTTGTAAGTGTCTTCTTTGGATTACAAAAGCATATTTTCCTTTATATATAAACCTAAATTAATTAAGTGTAATAAAAATAAATAAATTAAGTGGTTTTACTAGCAAAGCAGCTACAATTAACGAAGCAAGTAAAATTGTATGGTCAAGAAAATGTTGTTGCTACATTTCATTAGCAATTCTTGCAACAATATGCGTAATTAAGATGATTTATGTGTCGTCAAATGCACCTCGAGTTATATTCAAAATGCGATTCAAGATGCATCTGACCTAAAGTTCAAAGTTTAAGTTCTTTTCTAGAATGGCCGAATATGACTTTATGTTGTAACCAAAAAAAAAAAGAACATGACTTTATGTAGTTTATGTAGTGACTATCAGACTATGTTTTATTTTGTTGTTGTTTTGGATGATTGTGATTTGTGGAGGGAAGCCCTTCATTTTGGGTTTTTCTATATGGACTTGTTTGTTTGGGACCCCCTTATTAACTAATTTGTTAGGTCTCACTCCCCTTTGTATATTGAAACATAAAATAAGGAAAAGCAATAGGCGTGTACCTACCTTTTGGTGATCCCCCTCCAACCACACCACTACTGGCCAAAGCTGTATCTCTCAGATCATGAGAATTGCTGGTCATCCTCTCTTGCTGATGATCTCCTCTTTGAGACCCTTTTCTTGAAAGGCTTCTATGCATCTGTCATAATTTGTAATCAAGTTTTTATATTTTGAATGTGATATCGGTCGCAATTTTAATTACGATTTCATTAGATATCTTACGTACAATTTAGAATCTCTCACGCGTAAACATAAGTTAGTTTCATGTACTTTTCGAACCACTTCAATTTTTTTGGATGAATTCCAACCACTTTAATATGAGTAATGTTTCAATACACAAATGATATAAACAATAGATGTGATCAAGTTGGTTCAACAACTAGAAGGGATCAAAAAGTGGAGTATATTCTTGAAGATGAAGCAATTAATTATCAGTTCAATTAAAAGTTGATATGTAAATCAGACAGGACAGAGTTTTTATTTATTTTTATTTTTTTTGTCAAAGTGAGATAGGACAGAATTGAAAGAGACATTCTATGAGTGATGGCCGCAGGTTCATAGCCATATGGGAAGGTGGTGGCCTGTTATAACAAGCTTGCTTTAATTTAATTTTCGTACACTTTAAGAAATGCCCACTCTCAAGATTAATTAAAGTGTGAACTTTTTCTAAATCCTAAGTATATAAATGAGTATTACAACTATTAAGTAACAAATATTAATTAAAGTAGCTCCAAATGTTAGTTCAACAATTCAACTCTTCAAATTCCAATACTTAAAAAATAATAATAATAAAAAAATAGAGATAACAATAGCGCACTTACAATTAAATAATTTTTTAGTTTTTACTTAAGTTTTATATATGGTTCAGTTTTGTCAATTATATTTGATATGTCTGAAATTGCTCATGCGAGCTTGTAATTGAGACAAAAGATATCTCTTTATAACTCTTGAAGAGATTGGGATTGAAAACATTAATTCATTAAATATTTATAAAAAAAAATTTAATCGAAATAACACTATCATGATGAGGGTTTTCTCTGAAAATTCACAATATATTGTCCTTGTGAATATTTTTTTTTTTAACTTGAACGAGAGTTGTACCCACTATCTACGACTTCTCTAAACCTCGATGTCTCGTCCATCTCAACAGAGATGTTTGATATCACTATGATCTTAATCTCTTAATACAATTGAACATATTCAAAAAGTAATATATAGCATATTGTTTGTCAATAAGAAAAATATATAGAACAAATAGATTATTTTTAGATCAACGAAAATTAAGAACATTTAAAACAATTAAGTTTGACATTTAGAAAGACTGATTAAATGGTCAGTTAGAAATTTTATGCATGAAAATCGGGTACAGAGATGGGATCAGGAAAACAAAATCAATAAAATGAACAAATTAATCACATGTAATTAAAACAAGAATGCAAAATTAATTCATTAAATTAATTAAGAACAACTTACAGTGATCCTTGAATTCCAATTATTGACCTCTCTCTCGTTACAACAAGCCTCCAAGCTCTCCATGTCCACAGTGAAACTATCTGATGATGATCTCTCACTACTCTTGATCTGTTCATCAATTCTTTCATGATCATTTTTAAATGTCTCCAATTTTCGAGTACCCATCTCTAATGATGAATAATCAAAAACCTATAGAAAACAAAAAAATAAAAATTAGCACATATATAATATATGTATACATTTGATTTGATCATATATAATCATATATAATAAGTTGATCAGTAAAGTCTCCATGAATTCTACAACTGAATTAAACATCATTAATTCTAACTAACACAACAAAAAAAATGAAAAGAAGAAAGTCAACTAACCTGAAAAAAATGAACAAATTGAAAAGCAAATTAAAACGTACGAGATACACAACATGAGATGGCCAACTAACATGTCAGAAAGACTCACCAACTTTGGACTTTCACCCATATTTCCTCAAAAATCAATAGAATTCAAGAAATCTGAACAAATCCATCATTCATCATCAAAAACTTCATTGAATCACTAAACAAAATTTGATCAACTTCTTTGTAGATAGATGATGATGGTCTATCTGTTTATATTGACTAATTAAACTTGAAAAGGTTCATGTCTTTGTGTACAAAAAACAGTTTGATTATGAGAGGATTTTTTGGGGGAAATCAAAGTGGGTGATGAGAAAATAATGAGAGAGTGAGAGAGAGAGAGGGGTGGAGATGGCAATCGCTAGGTTGCATCGATTATGACGCTTGGCGGTTTTACAAGGAAGAAATTGTCACTTTTTTTAATTAGGATCATTAAATCAAGGAAGAGTTTAATTTTTGGATTAATTAAGGGATTAACACGTTTACATGAGTTTGGTGTTGCCACGTGAACGTTTACATTAATTAATTTGGATTAATTAAGAGTTTAATTTGGATTACTTAATATTATAACTGGCTCTGTTTGGCAAGCACAAACTAGCTTTAAGCTAGATTATAAGGCTCTGTTTGGCAAGGCTAGTTGATAATCTAGTGATAGCTGATAATCTACTAAGTGGTAAATGAAAGCTGATAATCTAGCTGATCAACTAAAAATTGTTTGGAATGATAGCTGATTGATTAGCTGATAAATGCAAAATGACAATAAATGACATATGACACAATTAAGTATATTAATTATATAATCATATAATTAATTGTTATAAATAACTCTATTTTATTTACAAAATACAAATTAATAACATAAAATAATTTATATTATTTAGAAAACTAAATTATGTGTGTCCATAAATGCTTACATGAAAACAACTCTATATTAATTTATAAGAATTCACAAAAAATAAACACATGTAAATAAAATACAATAAACGACTTGGATAACTATACATATACCTAACACTATCATCCATAATTGAGAAGCAATGTTATTGCGAATATTCTTCATTTTTAGAGAAGAATATTTTTATAAAATATGTAGAATAGCCTACCACTCGAACACTACATTAAAAAATATTTTTATAACATCTAAAAATATTTTTATACTCGACGTTGTTAAAACTTATTTAATATGTAATAAATATCTAACAAGATTATCTATAATTAAGAAATTAATATGTAATGATTTTTGATTTTAGTGAAATTCTTTGTTTTATAACATTTAGTTAATTATTAATCACTATTTTTTCATTAACAAAGAAAAAAAGCAATGCTAAACGATTGAGAGATAGTCAATTCCCAAAGAAAAAAAAAAACAACGCTGAAAATCCATAACGTTGAGTATAAAAATATTTTTAGATGTTATTGCGAATATTCTTCATTTCTAGAGAAGTATATCTATAACTTAAAAAAATAGTAGATTAGTAAAAAATATTTAAAATATGTAGGATAGCCCACCACTCGAACACTACATTAAAAATATTTTTATAACATCTAAAAATATTTTTATACTTACGTTGTTAAAACTTATTTAATATGTAATAAATATCTAACAAGATTATCTACAATTAAGAAATTAATGTGTAATGATTTTTAATTTTAGTGAAATTCTTTGTTTTATAATATTTAGTTAATTATTAATCACTATTTTTTTCATTAACAATATTAAGCTACGTTGAGTCTTTAATTATGTAATATTATATATAAGTTATTTATATATTTTTATTGTCAAGTCTCCAAAATACTAGCATAATTGCGTTTATTTATTATTTTCAGGGTTATTGGAGAGCGTGGTTGAATCCGGGGTGAAAAACTACGTAAAATCGAGTATTCATAAGTGCCTAGATCCGTTTTACACCAAAAATCGTGATAGCACGTATCTCGAGGCAGATTTGGTGGACCCACACATGTTATGGTATTTGAATGAAAATAATTGGAGCATGATGGCGTTGATACAATGAAGCATAAGTTGGTTTGATTTGCATATTTTTCATAAATCGAAGACCAAATCCAATCTTTTATCGAATCGAACTTGTATGTCTTGACCTATGCGTTTTTATTAATTGTTTTCAAATTATTTTCATTGTTTTATTTATTTATTTTAAACATTTGTTAATTTATTCATTCTTTAAAACCCTTGATTTCCCTTTTCGTTATTTTTGACCTTAGAAAGATTATCAATCCCTGTAGGTTCGACCGTTTGCCACTATTTTTGTAATCCCCGTGGGTTCGACCGTTTGCCACTATTCTACAAAAATAGTTGGTTTATGTATTTTAATTTTATTGACGCGTTCGGCGCACGTCAATTTTTGGCGCCGTTGTTGAGGATTGGTCTTTTTCTTTCTTTGGTTATTTTATTTTTATTTTTATTTTTATTTTTTGTATATAGTCCCTTGTTCTTAACATGTATGCAGACAACCCCGCGATGGCCTCCTACCCCCACAATTATGGTCGATTCGAAGACTTACATTATTATAATGTGAATGAGGTAGGTATGTTATATAATGGACATCAATTTTCTAACATGCATTCTTTTGTGCAACAGGTCGAGGTTTGTGAAATTTGTGAAGATTATTCTCATTCCACATATGATTGTCCGTATTATCCAAAGTATGTGAATTATCACTATCCTAGCTATGCATCGCCACAACCCGATTTTTTAGGCTCATGTCAAGTCCACAGATTCCTCAACAAAGCACATCTTTAGAAGATATGATGAAAAAATCACTAGATGATCAACAGCGGTTTCATGAAGAGCTTCAACAATTTTCGCGTGAGTTTCCAAGCTTGCAAAACTTGGAAACTCAATTTATTCAAGTGAATGCCACACTCCAGAATATGCTTGACGAGAAAGAGTTGTGTAATACACAACCAATTTCTTACTCAGATGAGAATGTGAATGTTGATACATTGAGGAATGTTGAGGTGAATGTTGATACACCGGTGGAGAACTATTGGTGCGAAACAACGCAAGGACTTGAAGTCCTTCAAATTGAGTCGGACATTTCATTGCACAGAATAACGATGATGAAGCTGCGATAGAAATTGAAGTCATTTCAAAAAGGCCAGAAGAGCCGCAGATAGAGAGCAAGGAAGACCAACCTCTGGTGTTGGTGAAACCACCCACCCTCCCATGCATATTTGTTAAACCCTATACGGGGGTGGAAGTAAAGGAACGTTCGTAGATTTTCTACACTGCTGACACATTTGTGTTGGATGACCATGATATGATAGATTCGTTTGTGTTAGAAGTCCCGAATGAGCTCCCAATTCTAAAAGAGGGCGTGCGTGATGCATTGCCCAACTATGTTGACGCGCCATTTGTTGTTGACATCTCCAAAGGAGAGGGCATCACATGATGAATCACAATAAGTCTAGCCAAATACTTAAAAGAAATGCGCTCGTTGGGAGGCAGCCCAGCTTTGTTTTTTATTTTTATTGCATGTATTCCAATTTTAATTTAGTTTTAATTTTTTTTTATGTTTAATAAAGCCCTAACTTGGTCTCTTGGATTTTTACAGGTGTAATGAATGTTTGATGAGCGCTGATGGCACTAGACCACCCCCTAAGTTTTGCTAGGTTTGACTATGAATTACATTGTTTTTGGAGTAATTTGAGCATATTCTTTTTTAGGAATTAACATATTATTAGAGTTTTAGGTGTTTTGAGACTTGATTGGGACATATCCAACTTAAGTCGCCACATTAGCGGGTCTTTAAGTAGACCCAAAACTCAAAACCTCATTCCATCATCTTGTTGACTTTACCCGTAGTTGAAAGACTCGGGCTCGCGAGATTTGATAGAAATCATTTGAATTAACTCCCATGCTTATTAGTTCTTGCTCTTATTATGATAATTTTATTTCATAGTTTACTTAGTCACCTAGACATGCGAGATTTGAGCATTCACTAGTTTTTGGAGACTTTTGTTATGCGTGCACTTGTATCATCTTCTTATTTTATCCATATTCTTTTTCATCACTATTCTTTGTCTTTTTGTTGCATGGATTCCTTGACTTGTTTTGAACTTTGAGGACAAAGTTCAAAATAAGTTTGGGGGTACTTTAAGATTTGTGGATTAAGTAGGATGGATTACTTTGCGAAAGACCGCAGGTGAGATCATTTAAATTTTTTTTTTCAATTATATGCGACTATATGTGGTTGTTGGACAGTATTGGTGGTGTTTGATATCTCTTATTCACTCATTTCTTCCATTTTTTTCCCTTCATACTTATCTATCTCACTTCATTAGGAGTTGATACACTTTCATGCATGTATTTAGTATAGTTTTCATTATTATATTGTTTAAAGTCACTCGAAAGTTTGTTTCATGCCTTTGGTTGTGGATGAGTACATTATGGTTGCCTTTTTGATTTAAAACTTAGGAAAAAGTAGGAGAAATACTCACTCGAGTCCGTAGCAAAACATTTTTATGATTTCATGATTAGGGACTTAGTATGATGATTAAGCCTTGTGTTAGATACCAAAATGGGTAGACGATTGAAATTGTGCAAGTGATGAGACTTTAACCCACATTGGGGAATTTGCTTAATTATAGTAAAGTGAGAAGGGCTAATATGAGTTTTCAAAATATAGAGAGTCCCACAAGTTTCCACAGAAAATGGAGTAGGGAAACTTGTGGTGGGAAAAAGCGAGAAAATCGATCCACAGAAAATGGAGCAGGGACCGTATTATTTGAAGAAAAAAAATTTGGAGAAGAAAAAAATAGAGAGTATACATATAAAATGAATAAAGGCGGAAATGTATGAAAACTCCTCAAATAAAAAGATTTAGCTCGAGTGGTTATAACTAGATTAAGTAAAATCTTAAACTTGCATGCTTGAATGTGTAGACAAAGAAAACCCGTGAGTAGTTGATGACATTTGTCTTGACCATATCTTTTTTTGAAAATGTGATCTTAATTGTGTTTGGGTTGCGGTTCTTGACGTATCTTAATTCCGAAATTTCATGAGTGGTTTGTTAACTTAGCAACTATGTAAACCAAAGGAACTCCATGAATTCTGAATTGGGTATATGATTAGTTGAGTCTATGCATAGCTATATTAGAAGTCTAGTTTAGTTTACCTGTGCGTTTGTCATTTACACCATTGCTCGGGACATGCAAAGTCCTAAGTTTGGGGGTAATTGTTGAGTCGTTAATTATTTAATATTATATATAAGTTATTTATATATTTTTATTGCCAAGTCTCTAAAATACAAGCATAATTGCGTTTATTTATTATTTTTAGGGTTATTGGAGTGCGTGGTTGAATCCGGGGTGAAAAACTACGCAAAATCGAGTATTCATATGTCTAGATCCGTTTTACATCAAAAATCGTGATAGCACGTATCTCGAGGCAGATTTGGTGGACCCACACGTGTTATGATATTTGAATGAAAATAAGTGGAGCATGATGGCGTTGATACAATGAAGCATGAGTTGGTTTGATTTGATATATATATATATATATATATATATATATATTTGCTATTGGAGATGTGCATGAAAGAAAGAAAATAGGGAGAAATGGAAACGGTCAGAGAAAAAAATGAAGAGAATGGACCGGAATTGATTTATATACCTTTCGGTTATTCATGATGGCTCTCTCGGAAATTCTTTTTTTTTTTTCTTATTTTTGTGTTCTTCAACTATGCGAGGCTAAAACCTCTAGCCTAGTCAAGACCGCGATGGATGTTCGACTGCGCATATCAATGAATTTGTGAGATTTATATATTTTAATTTCAATTTTTTCATTAATATTTTATTTTCTTTGGTATTGTTTCAATAATCAACTCCACCAATGTTGTACACTATGTGTGCTATATAGTCGGTCCCAAGTCCGGATAAAGGAGGAGGACTCTGACGCCCATTTTTTCATACCGAAAAATGGGTAAGGGAGGTCCCAAACTCACTTTTCATACCCGAAAAGTGAGGGAGGGAGGCCCCAAGCTCATTTTCCATGCTTGAGAAATGGAGGAGGGTTGCGATAGGTTGATAGCCAGCATAAAACTTTTGTCACTTTTCATGAAATGGATCAAACATATATAAACGTTGGGGTGTTCCCACCTAGCGACGCGCTGCATCGGAGCCCGGGTGTAGTGAGAAATGAGAAAGGGTGTGTTTCACATCGTCGCCTGGGTGTGAAGAAAAATGAGCAAGGGTTCCCACACATAGGACGTGTGTGGGTAAAGAAGCTAGTCCCTTCACATCGTCGCCCGGATGTGAAGAAAAATGAGCAAGGGTTCCCACACAAAGGAAGGGTGTGGGCAAAGAAGCTAGTTCAAAACAAAAACAAAAACAAAAGCAAAATCATAGATACGAACACTAGAGCTTTTAGACAAAATAGAAATAGAAAAGAAAAACAAATACAAAAGGGAGAAAAAATTCGTTTAGGAACATGAAACATAGGAACACTTACGGGGAAGTCAATAGAACTAGTAGATACCATGATTAGAAGGAGAGTCAATATTGCTTGCCTCCAAGAGACAAAATGGGTAGGAGAAAAGAGTAAAGAAATATGAAGCACAGGGTTTAAATTGTGGTACACTGTGATAGATAGAAAATGCAATGGAGTAGGAATTGTGGTGGATAATGATTATAAGGATAAGGTCGTAGAGGTTAAAAGAATGATGGATAAATTGATTCTAGTTAAATTAATTATTGGAGACGAAAAAATTAACATACTTAGCGCATATGCACCACAAGTAGGATTAAGCGAGAGCATCAAACGCAAGTTTTGGGATGGTATGGATGGATTTATGCAGAGTATACCATTAGATGAAAATGTTTTTATTGGAGGAGATTTAAATAGGCATGTCGGGGTAAGTAGCGATGGGTTTGAGAGATTTCATGGAGGTTTTGGTTACGGTAATAGAAATGAAGAAGGAGAATCAATTTTAAAATTTGCTTCAGCATATGATCTCGTCTTAGCAAATACTAGTTTTAGGAAGAGGGAGTCGCATATAATTACTTTTAGTAGTGGTCATAACAAGAGTCAAATAGATTTTCTTTTAACAAGAAAAATAGATAGAAAACTATGTAGAGGCGCAAAGTAATACTGGTGAAGCGCTTACTACCCAACATAAGTTAGTAGTACTTGATATTAAGCTAACACAACGGAATAATATGAATAAAAGAGTTAGCGACCCTAGAATAAAGTGGTGGAACCTAAAACATAGTAAACAAGTAGAGTTTAAAGAAAAACTACTAAAGGAAAATGTTTGGAATCTTGACTTAGATGCTAATACAATGTGGCTAGAAATGAGTAGTTGCATAAGGAGGGTGAGATCAAACATATTAGGTATATCTAAGGGCTTGAGACCTCCAAAGAAGGAAACATGGTGGTGGAACGAGGATGTCCAACGAGCAATTAAGACTAAAAGAGATATGTATAGGAAAATACCTAAGTGTCAAGATGAAGATGCGTACAATCAATATAGAGAAGCTAGAAAACAAGCTAAAAAAGTAGTTAGTCAAGCTAAAACAAATTTCATGGAAGATTTATATACAAGGTTAGGTAATAGAGATGGCGAAATATATATATATATAGGCTAGCCAAATTAAGAGATAAAAAAAAAAAGACCTAAGTCATGTAAGATGTATTAAGGACGAAAATCAAAATGTTTTAACGCGCGAGGAGGATATTAAGGAGAGATGGAGAAGATACTTCGATAGTTTATTTAATGATGGCCAAGTTGATACTATAATAGATGAAAACCCACATCAAGAAAGAAATGTAAACTATACACGCAATATTAGAATTGTAGAAGTTAAAGAGGCATTGAAAAGAATGAAAATATGGAAAGCATGTGGCCCGAGATGAAATACCCATAGAGGTTTGGAAATGCTTAGGAGAAATCGGATTGACTTGGTTGACAAAACTTTTCAATAAAATTTTAAAATCAAAACGGATGCCAATGGATTGGAGAAGAAGCACGCTCGTGCCAATCTTCAAAAACAAAGGAGACATTCAAAGTTGCTCAAACTACAGGGAATTAAACTCATGAGTCACACTATGAAAGCGTGGGAGAGGATAATTGACAATAGGCTAAGGAGAGAAACAACAATATCAGAGAACCAATTTGGTTTCATGCCTGGAAGGTCAACTATGGAGGCGATTTTCCTTGTAAGACGATTGTTAGAAAAATATAGAGAAAAGAAAAAAGATCTTCATATGGTATTCGTAGATTTAGAAAAAGCATATGATAGGGTCCCTAGAGATGTTCTTTGGTGGGTTCTAGAAAGAAAAAGAGTGCATGCTAGATACATAGACACTATTAAAGATATGTATGATGGAGTAGTAACGAGTATAAAGACATTTGGAGGAGCTACAAAAGAATTTTCCATTACGATATGACTACATCAAGGATCGGCTTTAAGCCCATATCTATTTACTTTAGTTATGGATGAATTAACTAGACATATTCGAGAGGATATACCATGGTGTATGTTATTTGCAGATGATATTGTCTTAGTGGATGAAACTAAAGATGGAGTGAATAGGAAATTAGAACTCTAGAGGAATACATTAGAATCTAAAGGCTTTAAGTTGAGTAGGACTAAAAAGCGAATACATGTATTGTGAGTTTGGAAACACTAGACATCGAGATGACGGAGTGGTAAAATTAAGAAAATTAGAAGTTCCTAAGGTAAACCACTTTAGATACCTAGGATCAATCATACAAAATGATGGTAACATTGAAAATGATGTCACACATAGAATTCAAGTGGATGGAAGAAATGACGGAGTGCAACAGGGGTGATTTGTGATCGACATGTTCCTATTAAGTTAAAAGGAAAATTTTATAGCCCGCAATTAGGCCGATATGCTTTATGGAAGTGAATGTTGGGCGGTAAAGCAACAACAATTACATAAAGTGAACGTAGCAGAAATGATGATGCTTAGGTGGATGAGTGGTAAAACTCGTAAAGATAGAATAAGAAATATAGAAATTCAAAGACAAGTAGGAGTAGCACCAATTGATACAAAGATTAGGGAAGGGCGGTTGTGATGGTTTGGTCACTCGCAAAGACGGCCTACAAATGCTCAAACTAGAAAACTTGACTTAATAGAAATTGTAGAAATTCGACGAGGTAGGGGCATACCAAAGTTAACATGGGATGCATTAATTAAGAGGATTTGAATGGTTTGCAAAGCTCACCATCAATTGCACTTAATCGAACACAATGGAAAAGTTTGATCCATGTAGCCGACCCCAGTTAATTTGGGACTGAGGCTATGTTGTTGTTGTTGTTGTTGTTGTTGTTGTTGTTGTTGTTGTTGTTGTTGTTGTTGTTGTTGTTGTTGTTGTTGTTGTTATTGTTGTTGTTGTTGTTGTTGTATTGTTTCAATAATCAAGGTTAAATTCATGTTTGAATCTTGATTTACTCACCAATGTGTCGTACGCGCATTACTTGTGCAATAAGACCACACTAGTGGCAATTGATCTTACCAATTGATTAGTCTCTTTTGGGACCGGTTGAATACCTTAGAAATCTAAGCTAAATCGGACACACGAGTGATTCGATTTTTTAGGTGTAGTGCCTTCACGAAACCTATTACGGTCATCGTTTTAAACCCAATATGCTTGAGTATAGGGTTATACGTTTGAGTAGAGAAATAGTCACCGTCGTACCTTGGCTATCGAGATTAGGAAGTGCGAGGAACCGCGTACGTTAGCGGTTTATAGCTACACTAGGATATTTTGATTTGCATATTTTACATAAATCGAAAGCCAAATCCAATTTTATCGAATTGAACTTGTATGTCTTGAGCTATGCATTTTTATTAATTGTTTTCAAATTATTTTCATTGTTTTGTTTATTTATTTTAAACATTTGTTAATTTATTCATTCTTTAAAACCCTCGATTTTCCTTTTCGTTATTTTTGACTTTAGAAATATTACTAATCCCTGTGGGTTCGACCCTTTGCAACTATTCTACAAAAATAGTTGGTTTAGGTATTTTAATTTTATTGACGCGTTCGGCGCGCGTCAAGCTATATGTTAATTTTAAACTCGATAAGTTTTAATAACGTGTTATATAACCGTTTGTCTAGCCTAGAAGAGTTTGAAATGTTGATTCGCCTCGGCCAACTCTACCAAGGTATAATCGCGGGGTACTACTATTCGCAGGGTTTATTTAAGTATTTGCGTATTTTGTTTCCACTAATTTGCAAGGACATTAATTTATAAATAAATAATTATGTTTATAAGTACTACATTTAATAACATATATCATTCATAATAAGTTGTGTTTAGTTAGCAACTTATTTTAAAAATAAGTTAGATGAAACTCTAAATTCTTAGACACCATCTCAAGTAGCATTTAGTTAAAAAAACATCATATCTAATTTACTTTCCCTTTCAGCGTTAAAAAATATTAAATATAAAAAGCCAAAAATACTAAATTATAAACATATTATTAATATTTATTTTTTAAAAAATCATATAAACATTATTAAATAAATAATTATGTTTATAAGTACTACATTTAATAATATATATCATTCATAATATATATAATGTCTTTTTGATGTCATTTTGTATATCTCTCTATTCGGTCAGCAATTTATTTATAACAATTTTAAATGGTTAGCTAAATTATCGGTTCTAGCTATCAGTTAGTAATTTTTTTAGCTATCAGGTAGATTATCAATTTTCAGCTAGTATTGCTAAATAGAGCCACTAGTGTCATTTTTAAGTCACAACTTAAATTTACACCTAGTTTTGAATACCGAATGATACACATTGAGATGTGTAATGACACATGACAACAAGAAGTGATTTTCTTAGAGTCGCGCTATGTGCACCTAGTTTGTGATTAGGTCACCGAACAATCTTGAATTAAAATTTTGGTTTCATAAGGACATGTCCAATTTGCCCTCTCAACATCCCAACCCAGATCAAGGACCCTGACTTATAATCAGGTGTGACGGCTCCAAATTCCAGACCGCCTTGCTACCCGCCACGTCACATTCCACGTCAACTAGCCTTGCCACGTCCTGACCCACTTCTCCTTCACGCCTCGCGACCTAATGAGTTGCTTACACTTTTCGGCTAAACTTAGTTACGCCAACTAACCTTTACATAAGTATTAATAATTCAGTTAGCCTGTTATTCAATTTATCAAGTTATATTATAATTTTACAGCGGAAGTCTTTTAATGAGTAACTTATGCAATATTTAACAATCATAAGTAGTGAAAAACCCGACAAAAGATACCATGTATATATCAAGGCGAGATAATTATAACAAAAGTTCCATATACATGTAATCAGTGTTTTATGGTCCCCAAAACCCAACAAAAGTAAAATAAATACATATTGATATCACACACTAGCTGACTCTATAATCTCATAGGTAGTCGCCCAGTACCTCATTGCCTTTGCCCTTGCTCGTCGAAAGTCTGCACTTGGTCACCGATCAAATACAGTGACGAGTCCAGTGAGTAAAATCCCAAGAGAAGTCCACACAATATTCATGAAATAAAACTGATAAACTATGAGACATGCGAATATAACACCTAACAACAGTACATCATATTACCATGAATGTAAAGCAGCACATGACAAGCAAAAGCAGTTGCGTGAAATGAATAAACATCATATATCAACTCAACCAATTCAGAAATAAAGCACAAATCAGTAAACATACGTATAATCATGAGAAAACCCTTACTTACACCAGCCAGTAATCGATAAATCGAATAGGAACCACGTATATACTTACATGCTTACAATGACTAAACCCAACTTCAGTTACCGGATGAACCCCTCCAGACGCTATTTCAATTCAAAGGAACACCCTAAATCCCTCGGACGACAATCGTAGATATATTCTACTGCCATCGACACGAGCACTAAACACAAGTAAGTCGTGCAAGCTATTTAGCCACAACTAATATATACGCAAATCGAAATAGGTGAGAAACCACTTGTTTGCCCACCAACAGTAACACATGAAATGCGATATCGATAAATCAAAACCATGAATTCTGTGAAGCATTCTCAATAGATTTACGCACCTCAATCTGTGCTTCGACATCCCCGAACTCCCGTATCTGACCCGACTAGCTCCCCAATACTCGAGCTACGATCCCCTAAGTCCCGAAGTCCAGTTTTACATATTTAATATATTTATAGGTGTTTGGGATATGTTTTAAGTCAAAAATCTCAAAACATCCCTTTAAATTCAGTTTCTGTATGTCGTTAGCATGCTATGAGAATATTGCAGCGCGCTATGTGGTGGTAGCGCACTACTGTTCTTTATCCTGAAGAATAGTTGAAACCCAAAATGATTAGCGCCCTAACGCGCTAACATTTCCAAGTACCGCGCTATGTGGCATCTAGGACATAATTCTCAAGTTGAGAATTCTGTATTTCCTCTCCAATTTGGCTACCTAAACATAGTTTATATTAACTCCAAAATAATAACTAAAATAACCTCAGAACAAAAATTTGATCAAAACTGCTCAAAATATCACAAAAATGGGTTTAAATGAAAGTGTAGATGATGGAAAAGATGATTACCTTGGTTTAAATCCTCAAATTGACCTTCAATCTTCAATTGATGATCTCCATCTCCAAATCTCCTCTGCCCCTATTTGTATTTTCGGAAATGTAAATGGTTTGGTTGCATGGGTTTGATCAAATTATCAATATATATTAAGGTGAGCTTGATTCTTGGCCATTGATCTCCATGTATTTACATATCCCGAGGTTTATCTAATGGCTCACCTCTAGGCACTTATCCCACTCACTCCTACTCACTCAGTCCATGTGTCGCCAATTTTCTACTCATCTGGTTCCTAGATGTCTCCATGCACATCTCTAGACAAATCCTATAGTTCCCAATTAATTTAACTAAACTATATGCCTTGATTTATTCTAATTTAATTGCACTAACTTAGGTCCATTTAATACATATGGTTAGTGTTTTATTTATAAATAATAACCAACTTATGGTCCCACTAACCTTCGACTACTTGGTACCCGGTGCCCTGCGTCTCGACACGCATTTCGAGGCACGTCATAGCCTAGTGTTAATTTGAATTTACTTAGCCTATGGTCTCATTACCCGTTTTAATTGATTAACTAGTCATCCTAACGTGGATTAGTCTAGTTTCCCAGCGTACTCGTAGCTCGCCTACTCACTACCCACGTTGACACACCTTTCGAGGCAAACACCCTTCACACAAACTCGCCCGATATCAACATACACACATGCGGTGCATATAATAATAATAATAATTTTTTAAACACCACATATACACAATCACTATCCATAAATAACATATTTCCTTAGTTTTCGTGTCCGAGTCAACCGAGTTGTCCACATAACGCCCGAATTATGACCGTTAATCTCCGAGATTAACACTATCCTAGTTTAATTAATTTGGGTTGTTACATCAGGGCACCCATTCGTTCATATTCCCACGCACCTCACCTTTAAAACCCTAATTTTTTTTTTACTAAGTGAAGTCAATCTATCGCCATCTAGAAATCACAGACGTTGTTTTCATGGTTTTTGTTTTTTTTTTTTTGCCATTTTCGAAAATGAACCACGGACGTGACTTTATCGGTAACACAAAACTGAGATGTGTTGTAATGCCTCTGTTGAAGGTAGCCGAGACTTTGGAATAAGTCTCGACGGAGGATGACCGAACTCATATATTGCTCCTTTTGGTACATGTATCAGACAATGGATGCTGAGACTTGACAAATGTTGTAAACATAGGGAACCGATACGACATCTTAATTCTCGACCCTGTCACTACAAGAAAAACGATATTTAGAAACGGAATTAGCAACGGAATTAAGTTTCGTCGCTAAGAAAAAGTGGTTAGAGATGGAATTGAGACGGACTAATTCAGAGACGAAATCGAGAGAGATCAGAGACGGAAATAGAGACGGAAATAAAGACGGAATTAAATTTCATATCTAAATAATGGCGCCAACATTCCCACCAAAACGTTCTTTTTTTACAACCGTCCATTACGTCTCGAGATTCGTGCGTAATTCGATCTAGATACTTAAAAATGGGGACCAAAACTCTCTCTCTCTCCCTAAAATATCTCTCCCTCACCGCTCTCTCTCTCTCTCAACGAAACCTCTCTCCCTCACCTCTCTCTCTCACCTCACTCACCGAAACCTTCTCACCTCACCGCTCTCTCTCACCGTCTCTCTCTCTCACCGTCACCGCTCTCTCTCTCTCTCTCTCTCTCACCGTCGCCACTCTCTCTCTCTCTCTCTCTCACCGTCGCCTCTCTCGCTCTCTCTCTCTCTCTCTCTCTCTCTCAGCCTCTCTCTCTGCTCTCACTCTCTCACCCTCTCTCTCACCGCTCTCTGCTCTTTCTCTCTCTCTCTCTCTCGCTCTCTCACTGAAATCTCACCGCTCTCTCTCAAAGGATGTGTCTACAGTCTTAGGTCGTTATGGAGAAAGAAAAGAAGATACGTAGATCCTGATGCTAGCATATCCCAGATGCTAGCACAACGAGGGATGAGCAACTTTATGATACTTAGGTATTTTTATGGTTGTTGTAGAACAATGAGAATTGTAGTTTTTTTATGGATACTTAGGTATCTTAAACATTTATTATACTTGACTACGTTTCGTGAATATATAAATCTTTTTTAATATCGAATTTTATGTTTTTTCTCATTTGAATCTTTGTTGATATATATTGTTGATTTGTGTATGTATGTCGATTCGCTTTTTGGGATGTTAGCACCCCCAAGGAGTTGTTGGAGGGGGTGCAGGCGATGGAGTAGGTCCTATGGTTGTATTTTAAGGTTTAGAGGTTATGGAGAACCAATTGGATTAAGCTTATGTTTGAAAACTAAAAAAAGCGAAATTGAGACGGATTAGCAACGGAACTCAGAGATTCCGTTGCTATTTCGTCTCTAATTTTTGAGGAATAGATGCATGAATCAGCAACGGATCAGAGACGGAATAATTTCGTCTCTGATCCGTTTCTAATCAGAGATGGATCAGAGACGAAATATAATAATTCCGTATCTGATCCGTTGTTAATCAGAGACGGATCAGAGACGGAATCCAATAATTTCGTCTTTGATCCGTTGCTAATCAGAGAGGGATCAGAGACGAAATGAAATTACAATTGTACCGATCCGTTGCTAATCGAGACGGAAATTTGCATTGCGTCTGCTCGATTAGCAACGATCGAGATTTAATGCAATTACAATTGTACCCTTTAGAAGAATTTTCATTTCTGTTCCGTCTCTGTTCCATTTCTAAGTTCCATCTCTAATCAACAACGACGATTTTAGAGACGGAATAGATTCCGTTTCTGTTCCATTACAGAATTGAATTAGAGACAGAACTTATGCAAATCTGAGACGAAAATTTCCGTTTCTGATCTGCTTTTTTTTGTAGTGTGTATTACCGAGACACTTTTTTAAGTATTTTTCGATTTTTCATTACTAATACTTATGATACATGTTATGGGAACTCTCAAGGTGCTCGTGGTGGGGTGCTCATATCAATGGGGTGCCTTGAGCAACGATCGTGCTCAAAGTGAAGTACTTAAATCAATTAGTTTAAGTGTTTTTGTGGTGGGATGCTCGTGTTTCAAATAAATGGCATTTTGGGAAATTCTAGGGGTACCATGAGAAAATGATTGAATGCCCATATCATCGGGGTGCCCTGAGAAATAGTCAGGGTGCACATAACCCGACTTTTTTTTTTTACTTTCACTTGAATAGGGTCAACAAATTAAAACCCAAACCCACCACATCTAGTAATATGTTTTTTCATTTTTTTTTTTTTGCATTTAAAAAATGATAATCTAGCTGAAAGCTGAAAAGCTCATAGCTGATAACCGAGAATCGATAATATAATTGATCAATTATAACTGTTAATTTAGAAAAAAATAGTTGATTTAGTAGCTAATAATTATTAAATGACATAAAAGGGCATACTATTTGTAATAAATTTATTCCAAAATATACATCTATACATTATTAATATTATATAGAAAGATATTAATTAAAGAATAATTTTTGATCAGATACCAGATGTGAAGAAAAATGAGCAAGGGTTCCCACACAAAGGACGGGTGTGGGTAAAGAAGCTAGTTCAAAACAAAAACAAAAACAAAAGCAAAATCATAGATACGAACACTAGAGCTTTTAGACAAAATAGAAATAGAAAAGAAAAACAAATACAAAGGGGAGAAAAAATTCGTTTAGGAACATGGAACATAGGAACACTTACGGGGAAGTCAATAGAACTAGTAGATACCATGATTAGAAGGAGAATCAATATTGCTTGCCTCCAAGAGACGAAATGGGTAGGAGAAAAAAGTAGAGAAATAGGAAGCACAGGGTTTAAATTGTGGTACACTAGGATAGATAGAAAATGCAATGGAGTAGGAATTGTGGTGGATAATGATTATAAGGATAAGGTCGTAGAGGTTAAAAGAATGGGGGATAGATTGATTCTAGTTAAATTAATTATTGGAGACGAAAAAATTAACATACTTAACGCATATGCACCACAAGTAGGATTAAGCGAGAGCATCAAACGTAAGTTTTGGGATGATATGGATGGATTTATGCAGAATATACCATTAGATGAAAAGGTTTTTATTGGAGGAGATTTAAATGGGCATGTCGGGGTAAGTAACGATGGGTTTGAGAGAGTTCATGAAGGTTTTAGTTACGACAATAGAAATGAAGAAGGAGAATCAATTTTAAAATTTGCTTCAGCATATGATCTTGTCTTAGCAAATACTAGTTTTAGGAAGAGGGAGTCGCATATAATTACTTTTAGTAGTGGTCATAACAAGAGTCAAATAGATTTTCTTTTAACAAGAAAAATAGATAGAAAACTATGTAGAGACTGCAAAGTAATACCTGGTGAAGCACTTACTACCCAACATAAGTTAGTAATACTTTATATTAAGCTAACACAACGGAAAAATATGAATAAAAGAGTTAGCGACCCTAGAATAAAGTGGTGGAACCTAAAACATAGTAAACAAGTAGAGTTTAGAGAAAAACTACTAAAGGAAAATGTTTGGAATCTTGACTTAGATGCTAATACAATGTGGCTAGAAATGAGTAGTTGCATAAGGAGGGTGAGATCAAACATATTAGGTATATCTAAGGGCTTGAGACCTCCAAAGAAGGAAACATGGTTGTGGAACGAGGATGTCCAACGAGCAATTAAGACTAAAAGAGATATGTATAGGAAAATACCTAAGTGTCAAGATGAAGATACGTACAATCAATATAGAGAAGCTAGAAAACAAGCTAAAAAAGTAGTTAGTCAAGCTAAAACAAATTTCATGGAAGATTTATATACAAGGTTAGGTAATAGAGATGGCAAAAAATATATATATAGGCTAGCCAAATTAAGAGATAAAAAGAAACAAGACCTAAGTCATGTAAGATGTATTAAGGACGAAAATCAAAATGTTTTAACGCGCGAGGAGGATATTAAGGAGAGATGGAGAAGTTACTTCGATAGTTTATTTAATGATGGCCAAGTTGATACTATAATAGATGAAAACCCACACCAAGAAAGAAATGTAAACTATACATGCAATATTAGAATTGTAGAAGTTAAAGAGGCATTGAAAAGAATGAAAATAGGGAAAGCATGTGGCCCAGATGAAATACCCATAGAGGTTTGGAAATGCTTAGGAGAAATCGGATTAACTTCGTTGACAAAACTTTTCAATAAAATTTTAAAATCAAAACGGATGCCAATGGATTGGAGAAGAAGCACGCTTGTGCCAATCTTCAAAAACAAAGGAGACATTCAAAGTTGCTCAAATTATTGGGGAATTAAACTCATGAGTCACACTATGAAACTGTGGGAGAGGATAATTGACAATAGGCTAAGGAGAGAAACAACAATATCAGAGAACCAATTTGGTTTCATGCCTGGGAGGTCAACTATGGAGGCGATTTTCCTTGTAAGACGATTGTTAGAAAAATATAGAGAAAAGAAAAAAGATCTTCATATGGTATTCGTAGATTTAGAAAAAATATATGATAGGGTCCCTAGAGATGTTCTTTGGTGGGTTCTAGAAAGAAAAAGAGTGCATGCTAGATACATAGACACTATTAAAGATATGTATGATGGAGTAGTAACGAGTATAAAGACATTTGGAGGAGCTACAAAAGAATTTTCCATTACGATATTACTGTATCAAGGATCGACTTTAAGCCCATATCTATTTACTTTAGTTATGGATGAATTAACTAGACATATTCAAGAGGATATACCATGGTGTATGTTATTTGCAGATGATATTGTTTTAGTGGATGAAACTAAAGATGGAGTGAATAGGAAATTAGAACTCTGGAGGAATACATTAGAATCTAAAGGCTTTAAGTTGAGTTGGACGAAAACTGAATACATGTATTGTGAGTTTGGAAACACTAGACATCGAGATGACGGAGTGGTAAAATTAGAGGAAGTAGAAGTTCCTAAGGTAAACCACTTTAGATACCTAGGATCAATCATACAAAATGATGGTAACATTGAAAATGATGTCACACATAGAATTCGAGCTGGATGGAAGAAATGACGGAGTGCAACATGGGTGATTTGTGATCGACATGTTCCTACTAAATTAAAAGGAAAATTTTATAGGAACGCAATTAGGCCAGCTATGCTCTATGGAAGTGAATGTTGGGCAGTAAAGCAACGACAATTACATAAAGTGAACGTAGCAGAAATGATGATGCTTAGGTGGATGTGTGGTAAAACTCGTAAAGATAGAATAAGAAATATAGAAATTCAAAGACAAATAGGAGTAGCACCAATTGATACAAAGATTAGGGAAGGGTGGTTGCAATGGTTTGGTCACCTGCAAAGACAGCCTACGTACAAATGCGCCAACTAGAAAACTTGACTCAATAGAAACTGTAGAAATTCGACGAGGTAGGGGCAGACCAAAGTTAACATGGGATGCATTAATTAAGAGAGATTTGAATGGTTTGCAAAGCTCACCATCAATTGCACTTAATCGAGCACAATGAAAAAATTTGATCCATGTAGCCGACCCCAGTTAATTTGGGATTGAGGCTATGTTGTTGTTGTTGTTGTTGTTGTTGTTGTTGTTGTTGTTGTATTTGATCAAATACCGATTTGTTCGAGTGGTAATTAAGGGACTCGTTCACCTTAATTAAGCGAGGTTTTAAGTTCAAGTTTTATGAATAAGAAAACTGAGTGAGATGACTGTCTATCGAATTAATGGATTAGATAATACCCGAACATGAACTAATTAATTTGATTGATGTTGAACACCACGTGAGAAAACCAAGAAAAAAAACATTTAAGATATACTATCGTTTATATTTATAGAAATATATGTACATTGAAAAAATAAATATATTACGTGTTCATGCATGTAATATTAAAATATTAGTAATACTAATTTATAAAGAAGTACAATTCTATCAGCATTATAAATTTGTAATATATACTACTAATACGTACGTTGGCACTCCACCAAAAACAATATGTTAACTCAATAATGTAAATCGTAATCTACCATTTAGTTAGGTGAATAAATAGGCGCAAATACAAATAAGGGTAATAAAATGGTGCAAAAATTGTAATTCGGCGTTTTGAAAACTCAAACGCTACCTCAACTAGCGTTTTAAATTTTAGAGTTTCATTTAGCTTATTTTAAAAATAAGCTTCTAACCAAACACAACTTATTTGGTTCGAGTGAACTGTAAAAAAGTTGATTCATGTTGCTACGTCAATGCTCAAAAACTCCAAATCCTTTTACATACTAAAATTTAAAAAATGTTGAAAATTCGTGTTATTTCGGATGAAATTGAAAGTCTACATTATTCCTACAAAAATAACGTAAGTTTGTGTTATTTTTTTATAGTTAGCCCTCTAAACGCAAAGATAAATATTTTTCCACCATGAGACCCTTTCTATATTATTTAAGAAAATCTTTGCAACATATATATAGTCTCATACCATGTATATAGACTAGCTAGTGGGATTTCAAGCAGGACCAGTGAGACAACACATTATGGGAATAAATCCTCCTTGCTGCTTTACAATTCATAGACTCCGATCCACTGCTAAACAATCTACTATATAATTACTTAAGTTGCTAGAACTATGTACGTAATTAATGGATGGCATGTGAGGAGAAAAAAGAATTGCTGGTGCAGCGCATATCAGCAAGCAAAGCATATCAGTTACAGAACAAAAAATATTAGCATATCAGTTCATGTCATCCTCAAACACATTAATTAATAGTGCTTTTTTTTTTACTTCATTCAGTTTGATTCCAACCTTCTTAAACTTTGCATTTTGACAAGTGACGTCTCATCCATCTCATGAGAGATGCTTTGACTGTACTTTTCTTTTGTAGAAAAAACACATTAATATTATATATAAACTATATATATATATATATATATAATATACATTATGTATGGTTGTTTATGTCTTTGTGGTTTCAAAAAGGGCCTTAGTACTCTGGTTACTAAGGTTGATGTGCTGCATGGGTTTGATTCGCATCAACTACACAATTTCTCATTCAACCTTGTGTCAGTTGAAGGGATGTCCTTCTAATTAACTTATGAGATATTAGTCGGGTATACCATCAATCCAATGTCAATGACGATGACTCAAATACCTTCGGCTATAAAAATAAATAAATAAATTACATATAGATTGATTTACTTTTTTCTAATATGCATATTTTTTGAATAAAAAGAAACTTGCTCCTAATGAGAATTGAATCCTAAATTTTCACACCCACACCTAATCATTGGGTTGATATTTGATATACATAATTTAACAATAGGTATTTAATTAATTGGTGCCAATTAGTGATATACTTGCGCAGTCTCACTCACATATGCTGTGCAGTCATGATGTAATCATGTAATCAATGGATTGATTTGGAACAGCTTTTAAGAATCAAAATGCTAGTAGTTTATTTGATACTATACATTACTACGTTTTAGTATGAATACATATCTGATATCTCGTAGTAACAGTGTTCAATGCATGAAAACAAATCAAGCCATTGAGATGAGTCTGGAAGCAAATCGATATTCATTTAATATTTTGGTCTGTTGGCTACGCGTCCAAATGGTGGCCTAGCAGTACTGACAACATTTTATATTGTATACAGATTAATGTTGCTATATATATATATATATGTGATATGCATATGCATTTTATGTTGTCCTATGTATACGGAGTCAAAATGAAACATGGAGCTAGTGCGCCTTTGATTGGCCCTTTGATGACCAAAATCGAAAAGTATTGTTCTGTATTGTTTTTATGCCTTCTTTAAATCAAATCATTTTTTGGTATAAAATTTGAGAGGAAGAGGTCATGAGTTCAAACTTTGCAGGGTAATTATTTATTTTTTATAAAAAAACAAATAATCTCGATTTTCATAAAAGGAAAAAAAGAAATTATATATATGGCATGGTCAAAGCAATCTTTTTTTAAAAAAAAAAAACGTTTTAACCAGAATTCTCCAAAAGTTTGCGAAAAAAAAAAAAAAACTCCAAAAAAAAAGTCTTAGCTAGCTATTTTTTTCTCGAAAAAATCACTAGAGTGAAAAAAGTGATTCATTAATTGTTGGAAATAAATTTGGTTACTTAACACTACCAAAAAACAAAAATAAAAATCAATGACTTAATTAGAAGATGTTTAGAAAATAATAATAATAAAGCTTCAATTTTAAATTAGTTCAACTTATACATGGATCATGTACTTACGCTCTCCTCGATTTAATTCAATGATATAACATGTCGAGAAAGCTCAGAGTCTAAGATGTAAAGTGTAATCCTTGACACAAAAGAAAAAAAAAATTAAGTGTAATATTTTGGAGTTAAATCATGACCCTTGAAAACAATAAGAAGATAAAATAAAGGAATGCCCTATGGTTGGTCAGAGAGAGAAAAAGAATTACCGAATGCTTCAATTTTTCTACTTTAATCAGCGGGATATATATTGATAATGGAAGTTTTAATTTCTAGCCTACTTTTAGAATTTTTTGTGCCAATGCACATCACCTAATTGTTTTTCAACACTTAATTAGTGATTGATGGGCACTGAGAATAAGAGGTAAAATCATATTTGGTCTCTTTCTACCAAAAAGTAAGAATAACTTTTGAAAAAACACAATGTCTCAATCCAACAAATTTTGCTGTTGGCACAAAACAGTAGCTCTGTATATATAGGTGTTGTAGACATAGACACAGGCTGCTTGTCTTGACACAAATGTGGTAAATCTGTTTAGTAGATTTTGTTGTGGCCATGGTAGCTCTATATATATAGATGTTGTAGGCAAAGATATATGATGCATGTCTGGGCATATGTAAATCTGTCCAGTAGATTTTGTTATGGTCACAGACGGTAACCCTATATATATATATATATATAAGTGTTGTGGGCACAGAGATACGGGTTGTCTGTCTTGGTGTAAATGAAAAACAACAAGAAAAATAAATTGCAGTAAATAAATGACATACGAGAATTGTTTACATAGTTCGGATCTCCGTCCCACGTCTTCGAGGCCATGCCCAGGTGTAAAATGCACTAAGTAAGAAAGATGATTACAAATTCACGTAGAATTCCTAACTAGTGATCCCTTACCTATCTTAGTGATCTCTCACCAAGTTCTATTACGCTAATCACTTTCCCTTACACTTTGTACTTACACAAAATCCCAAATCCCTTTAATGTCCGAGAACCCCTCGAAATTTCGGCTAAGTTGCCTTAGCTTGGTGTGTGTAAAAACTAAATGAGAATCGTGTTCTATATCACAAGAATGCAAAGTACACTTGGTGTATTAAAATCAATGATTTGCACATGTGATTACATTGTTATTTATAGAGAAGGCGAGATGCATTTGATTTGGTATTCCTTCAATTCAATGAATCTGCCCAATGTCTTTCCTTCCTTTTGTTCACTTAGGAAAGAATTTAATTGCTTGAGTCTCAAGTTTCCTTTTCTCTTGTCTCATTTGAAATACACAATCAAAGCATGGGTCTACTTTCCTTGTTTCGTGGATATTTTCCATTCTTTATAAATTCACGAGATACTCTCTGTGATCTCCAATGATCTTGGTGAGTTATGCAAAATTATCTGCGCATATGTGGCGATATCTGGGCAAAGCTACACAAGGAATTGTTGGATACATATGAATGAAAAGAAGTTAAATATGCATGAAACGTTTCATGCATGCGATCAATACAAATATATATAGAGCGTATGTTCATATGGAATGGGTGCATGCTTGATTTGGATAAATACAATGCTTCTATGAAACGATACATGTTTGGTTTGGATAAATACATTGGTTTCTATGAAACGATACATGTATTGCATGGGTACGTTGGATATGGATTAGTTATACACATGCATGGGATACCATGGTGTCTCTTCAAAAGAATTGAATAGTTGTATCACATATTATAAATACTCCCCAACTTAATGAATAAACAAATTTTTTTTTTTTTCCGGTCATTAAATTTCATACTTTCTCTCCAGTCAATGAAATTTCCTATTTTCTCTCCAGTCAGTGAAGTTCCTATTTTTTCTCCGGTCAGTGAAATTCCTATTTTCTCTTCGATCATAAAATTCATTATTTTAACAATGAGTGAGTTCAACATTTTGATCCAATTGTTCCTATGGTCTAAAGTGTTGTAGTCGTAGGAATGTAATTGTTGTATCCTGGGAGACAAGCGCTACCAACCGTGGGCACAATTTGTAGGACATTATTATTTTAAGGAGATAGAGTATTAAACTCTAGCCTCAATCAACAATCTCGTCAATTCATCAAGTTTGGAGAATTTTCTGCATTAATTCAACCATGACAACGTAAAACGACGCAATGGAGATCATTGACACTAACAAGCTTAAGACAATACAAATAGGCTCTACCTCTACGCATACCATTGTTCTCTCGATGAAGCTAGAAAAAGCCTGAGAAATTCACTGACACATATTTTAAGCGCTGACAACAAAAGATGCTATTCTACCTGGCGACGTTGAACTTGGTAAAGGTGCTAACTGAAAGCGAATCAGAGTTGCGTAAAGATGAAACTGACAAGCACATCATCGCGACAATTCAAGCATGGAACCACAAAATTTTTTACGTAAGAATTACATTCTTAATGGTCTTAATAATTTTTTTATACAATGTATTTAGTACCATGCGTACGACTAAAGAACTGTGGAATTCTTTGGATAAGAAATATAAGACAAAAGATGCTGGCCATAAAAAGTTTATGATTAGTAGGTTTCTGAATTATAAGATGGTGGACTCGATAAGGGCCCCAACTACAAATAAAGGCACCGTCCAGCCTAATCCCTTAATTAAGCCCTAATCTCCCCTATAAGACCTAACAAGGAACTAGTCAGCCCGCACTGGTGTAGTAGTCAACAAGTTCTTTAGTTGAGCAAATGTCTCCTCGCATTCCTCTGACCACTGAAACTTCACGTCTTTCTGGGTCAACTTGGTCATTGGTGAAGCGATATTCAAAAAATCATTCACGAACATTGGTAATAGCCTGCTAACCCCATAAAACTTATAATCTCATTTACTGATGTCGGTGTTGGCCAATCCAAAATCGCTTGAATCTTTGTTGGATCTACATCAATACATGTTGCTCCAACGACATGACCTAAAAATTTGACCTCAAACAACCAAAATTCACACTTATTGAATTTGGCATATAGTCTGTGCTCCCTCAAAGTCTGGAACGTTTCCCTGAGGTGCTGCTCGTGATCTTCTCGAATTTTTTAGTATACCCATATATCATCAATAAACACGATCACAAAACGGTCAAGAAATAGTCTCATCACTCGGTGTATCAAATCCATAAACATGGCAGGAGCATTAGTTAAACCAAACGACATAACTGTGAATTGATAGTGTCCATACCTCGTACTAAATGTTGTTACGTATCTATCATCCTCCCTAATCCTCAGTTGATGATATCCTGATCATAGATCTATCTTAAAAAAAAACTGTGCTCCTCGCGGCTAATCGAATAAATCGTCAATACGCTGTAATGGATACTTGTTCTTGACTGTGACTTTATTCAATTGTCTGTAATCAATGCACGGCATCAAGGTACCGTCATTCTTCTTCACAAATATGAATGGTGCTCCCCATGGTGATATCGAAGGTGTGATGAATCATTTCTCGCTTAATTCTTGCAATTGTTTCCTCATAAGCTTGATGACCACAAATGGAAACCATATCCTCAATGAGTCTCGTGTAGCATTTGCGTCAGGCTGTGCAACCACATGTATGACCTCTCGACGGTGTGATGGAAGCACTGTCGCTGGATGTGGACACTATCGACTGATATGTCCCACCTGACCACATCGATAACAAGTGACTGCTCTAGGTTGCCTCTGTGTCTGATCCTGGGCCTGTGCAGATGCATGTCTCTGCCTTGGTCTGGAACTATCTCATCCTCATCCTCATCCTCTACCTCTGGCTCTACCACCGTGCTGTTGACGTAGCAGGAGCTGGCAATGCAGGTTTGAGTGGTGGTGGTAGTACGGAGGTCTACCCACAATAGTCTGCAAAGTTAGGGTCGTGACACTCGAAGACGGTGTTGGATCAAGTCCAAAAAATTCAGATTCTTCTCCATGAAATTCATGCGGAGAAGATGTCTTTGAGTGAGTCATTCCAAGTGGGAACAATTATTGAAAAATTGGCTTCATCTTGGAGAGATTTCAAGAATTATCTCAAGCATAAACGTAAAGAGATAGAGTATTAAACTCTAGCCTCAATCTACAATTTCATCAATTCATCAAGTTTGGAGCATTTTATGCATCAATTTAGCCATGACAACACAAAGCGATGTGGTGGAGGTCATTGACACCAACAAACTTAAGACAAGAACGCTGATTTGCCCGATAAGCCCAAAACTAATCTTTTGGATGGTTAAAGCATCAAAAGTTCCAAGAAGATGAAGCATTCTAGTGATGAACACAAAAAATTTAAAGGGAAAGAAAATAAATTTGTCCTGGTTCTTGTTTTATTTGCAAGAAACATGGTCATAAAGCCAAAGACTGCAACAACAAGTGGAAGAGGAACAAAACTCAGTCTAAGACTCGTGGTGGTGGTCATGCTAATTTTATTGAAGATGAGTTATCTAAAGATGTTTCTAACTTGAACTTATCTGCGGTTGTTTTTGAAGCAAACATGGTGGATAATCCACGAGAATGATACATTGATACCAGAGCCACCAAACATGTATGTGCGCAGATAAAAATATGTAATCATCCTACAAGCCTATCAATGGAAGAGACTTATTTATGGGTAACTCTCGTGACTTCAAAGATAATTGGAGTTGGGAAAGTGGTGATGAAGATGACATCCGGCAAGGAATTTACTTTGAATGAAGTGTTACATGTTCCTGATATCCGCAAGAATTTAGTTTTTGAGTCTTTACTTAGCAAAAATGGATTCAAAATGGTTTTTAAATCTAATAAGTTTGTACTATCTAAGAATAATGTATTTGTGGGCAAGAGGTACGTAGCTAATGGTTTATTTAAGATGAATGTAATGCCTGTACTTTGCAAATTCGATATTAATAATATTGAAGTTTATGTTTACTTGTTGGATTCTTCTGATTTTTGGCATGAAAGATTAGGACATGTTAATTTTAATTCATTGAGAAAATTAATGAATTTAGAATTAATTTTTGGTCTTAAAATTGATCCAAATCATATGTGTGAAATTTGTGTTGAGGCCAAATTAATAAAAACTCATTTTCACACTATAAATGGTAGGAATACACAACCTCTAGATTTAATTCACAACGATATATATGATTTAAAGTTTGTACAAATTAGAGGAGGTTAGAAATATTTCATAACATTTATTGATGATAGCACTAGGTATTGCTATGTATATATATTTGCTTAAAAGCAGAGATGAGGCTCTAGAAGTCTTTAAACACTATAAAAGTGAAGTTAAAAACCAACTTGATAAATCAATAAAGGCTATAAGGAGTGATTGATGAGGTGAATATGACGCACCATTTAATGCCTTTTGTTAAGAACATGACATAATTCATCAAATGACAACACTTTATTCTCCTCAATCAAATGGGATTGCAGAACAAAAAAACCATACATTAATGGAAATTATGAATGCTATGTTATTAAATTTTGGGTTACCTCAGAATTTATGGGGCGAAACAATTCTTTTCCAACCATATTCTGAATAAAATTCGTCGAAAGAATGTGGATGCAACTCCGTATGAATTATGGAATAGTAGAAAACCTTCATAGACATATTTGAAAGTGTGGGGGTGTTTGGCTAAAGTAGTAATTCCTAAACCTAAAAAGGCTAAAATTGTACTAAAAACCATTGATTGCAAATTCATTGGTTATGCTCAAAATAGTCATGCATATAGATTCCTTGTATTTAAATCATATATTCCTGATATACATGTAAATACAATTATGGAATCTAGAAATGCATAATTTTTAGCATATTTTCCAAATAAAAATATGTATAAATCGAGTTCTAATGAAAGAACGGGTGATGATGCAAGTAGTAGTAATCCTCCAAATAAAGAGGATGAACCTAGGAAAAGTAAAAGGATAAAAGTTGCAAAATCTTTTGGTCCTGATTTTCTAATTCAAACGTTTAAAGATGTTATGTCTACGCCTGAAGCTCCTTTATGAAAAGAAGCGATTAATAATGAATTTGAATCAATTATGCACAATCATATTTGGGAATTAGTGGATTTACCATCTGGTATGAAGCCTTTGAGGTGTAAATGAGCTTTTAAAAGAAAATTAAAGGCAGATGGTTCAATTGATAAATACAAGGCTAGGTTAGTAGCCCAGGGTTTTAAATAAAAAAGGGATATGACTTCTTCGATACATATTCACTAGTAATGAGGATAACATCCATAAAAATGTTAATTGCAATTATTGCAATAAACAATCTTGAAATTTATCAAATGGATGTTAAAATAACGTTTTTAAATGGTGAATTAGAAGAAGAAATATACATGCAACAACCGAAGGATTTGTTGCACCAGGACAAGAGCAAAAAGTGTGTCAACTTGTTAAATCTTTATATGAATTAAAACAAGCTCCAAAACAGTGGCATATAAACTTTGACAATGTCGTGTTATCAAATGGTTTTAAAATCAATGAATGTGACAAGTTTGTGTATGCCAAAGACACACCTAAAGGCTTTGTCATAGTTTGTTTATACAAGGATGATATGTCGATTATAAGCAATGAGAAAACTATAATCAAATCCACAAAGAAAATGTTGAGATAACATTTTGAGATGAAAGATATGGGAATTGCTGATGTTATTTTAGGAATTAAAATTTCTAAGATAGCGAATGGATTAGAGTTATCACAATCTCGTCATATTGAGAAGATATTGAATAAGTTCAATAAATATGACACAAGTCCAATAAAGACACCAATTGTAACGGCCCAGAACTGCCCCTAAGGACCTCATGGTACCGCCAAGACTATCCAGAAACTGCCCATAGGACCTCTTGGATATTTCCCCCCTCCCCCAAGTTTCGAACGCGGCCCCTAGGGTACAAGTACCGCGCCGAATCAACTTGAGTACCACTGAGCTGTCTTGGCTCACTTGGTGCACTGCATTTCGTAGGCGTAGGCGTAGGCGTAGGCTCAGTGGTACACGGCTCCATGAGCCTACGCCTTTATCCCTCGAGGGCGTGGGTTCGAACCGTGGGAGGTGAGGGACTGTTCACGGATTCCTGCGAAATGCAGTGCACCAAGTGAGCAGCCGGGGGTTCGGCTGGGTTCCCTGTGCCGTGTGCCCCAACAAAAAGGTGCCTTTTTTTGTAACGGCCCATTCGCAGAAGGCCGTAAGGCGGAAGCTGACCACATCGTTGCATTTTGGCGAGAGCCGTGGCCATTCCCCCTCCCAGCATGACTCGGGCCCGAGCCCCAGGGACACAAGTACTCGAAGTCATCGAGTTGTGTACCACCGAGCTGTCTTGGCTCGGTGGTACACAACTCGATGAGCTTGAGTACTGTGTCCCTGGGGGCTGGTTCGAGCGAGGAGGGGGAATGGCCACGGTTTCGCCAAAATGCAATGATGTGGTCGCTTTCCGCCTTAGCGGCCTTCAAGCGAAGCGGTCGTTACACCAATGGATATTAATAAACATCTAACTAAAAATAAAGAGCAACCTATGGATCAATTAAAGTATGCACGTATACTTGGCAGTATAATATATGTCTTGTCGTGTACGAGACCTGACATAGCATGCACAGTGAATCGATTAAGTCGATTTGCTAGTAATCCAGGGAAAGATCTTGGAAAGCAATAATACGTGTACTTTGATATTTAAGGTACAATGAATTATGGATTACATTATACAAAATATCCTGCTATTCTAGAAGGATATAGTGATGTTAACTGGATATCAGATATTTAGGATACTAAATCTACAAGTGGATATGTTTTCACACTTGAAAGTAGTGTTATATCTCGGAAGTCTTCTAAACAAACACGCATAGCTAAATCTACTATGGAATCTGAATTCATAGCCTTAGATAAAGCTGGTGAAGAAGCCGAATGGCTTAGAAATTTTTTAGAAGATATTCCTTGTTGGCCGAAACTTATGTCAGCCATGCATTAATTTGTATCCATTGTGATAGTATGCCTGCTATAGCAAAAGCGCAGAATAAAATGTATAATGGTAAGTCATGACATATACGTCGACGACATGACACAATAAAATAATTACTTGAGAATGGAGTAATTTCCATTGATTATATAAGGTCAAAAATAACCTCTTGATCCGTTAACTAAAGGCTTGCCTAGAGATCAAGTAATACATTTATTGAGGGAATGATATTAAAGCCTATAAAATAGAATCAATTGTGGATACCCAACCTAGCTATGACTGGAGATCCCAATATCTAGGTTCAAAAAGGACAACTAAATGATGGAATCTGGTGTATCACTATAAAATTTAATTCCAACCTGTTCCTATGATGTTATAGTGATGTCTGCAAAATTATTGAGGATAAGCTTTACTTTTAATGATTTCTATGTCATAATTTTATGAGGGGTATAGCAGGATACTCTTAATATAAAATACCTATGTGAGTGTGAACTGGGTCGATTCTATGAGAATGTTCAAGGCTTGAATTCTCTAAAAGGGCTCATGAATCCGGGAGTTATTCAAGCCATATTAACGAACACAACCGAAGGATTCAAATTGTCCGAAGCGGGTTGTGTGTACATTGTTGTTTGGTTTGCACAAACGAGCTGAACAATTTAAAACATCGTGTTCACTAATTAGCTAGCAAACCCGATGGTGTTACACTAAGGAAGGTTCAAAACCACAAGCTACCTATCCTGATGTCTCTCATTTCCACCATACTCACACTAGAATCTGCATTATCTTTTGAAAAGAAAAATCATGAAAAAAAATCCATTTATGTGGGGGATGTGTTATATATTATGTGATATTGGTCAATTTTTATTCACGTGGGGGATTGTTGGATACATATGAATGAAAAGAAGTTAAATATGCATGAAACAATACATGCATGTGATCATACAAATATATATATATATATATATAAAACGTATGTTCATATGTAATGGGTGCATGTTTGATTTGGATAAATACAATGCTTCTATGAAATGATACATGTATTGCATGGGTACGTTGGATATGGATTAGTTGTATACATGCGTAGGATACCGTGATGTCTCTTCAAAAGAATTGAATAGGTGTATCACACATTATAAATACTCCCCAACTTAATGGATAAACATAAAAAAAAAAAAAAAAAAAAAAAATTCACTCCAGTCATTAAATTTCCTATTTTCTTTCCAGTTAGTGAAATTCCTATTTTATCTCCGGTCATAAAATTAATTATTTTAACAATGAGTGAGTACAACATTTTGATTCAATTGTTTCCACAGTCTAAAGTGTTGTAGTCGTAGGAACATGATTGTTGTATCCTGGAAGACAAGTGCAACCAACCACGGTCACAATTTGTGGGGCATTATTGTCTTAAAGATATAGAATATTAAACTCTAGCATCAATCTACAATTTTGTCAATTCATTGACACCAATAGGAATAATTGAATAGACCATTAGTAATACAATGTATTTCATTGACAAACGTCACTTAAGGTGTGACACACAATGACAACGTTTAGGGACTTTATGTCTTAATAACTTTCATCAACATCTTAAAGATAACACCATTGTAAATGCTTAAAAAATAAAATAAAAAATGAAACCAACTTAATATTACAATGCCTTTAACTCCAACCTGAGTTGAAATTAAACCTCCTATACTTATGTTTCATCCACCTCACAAGAAATGCTTTGACAACCATATTTACTATGTACATAGTTAGACTTTGTTAGATATATGATGGGATATGTGATTATAAACATATATTCACGCAAGATTTTAATTATGTACAAAGTACAACCCATATGCCGATATGGGTTTGCATGAACAAAGAGAAGAGAAACAAAGAGACGAAGATAGAGATAAAATTAAATTTACTTCTTTCTTCTTGCTTTTTCATTTTACAAACATTAGCTTAAATACAACAAAAACACTAAAAAATGTTCAAAAGCAAGAGACATTAGTCCTAATTATATATAACACTGGTGGGATTAAAATTCAATAAGAAAGCTTGTCTTAATACTAACTTTGATACATATATAAATATATATATATACTCACATGCTATCTTACTCAATTTTTCTCTTTAGTTTTTCCATTTTTTATTTTTTATTTTCCTATTTGTGATATATAAATGTCATGCTTGTTTGACGTTGAGAGTTTGAGGCCACGTGCTAGGAATTCAGATTTTTTAGTTAAATTATGTAATTAAGTAGATTCCTAAAAGAAGTAGATTTCTTAAAAAAAACAAAAAACAAAACAAAACAAAGGTTCCGTGTACCTAGTTCTTTTTTATAGTTTAAGCTATAAGGTCAAATCGTTGGGACAAGTAAATCGAAATATAGTTTTCAATGAAGGATATAAGTGTGGATCTCTTTCCAAATAATATTGAGGCTTTTTGGAGTAAAACCCCACATTTTTGAGTCTAAAGTGGTTCACTTGGGAACATTATCAGTACTAGTGAGATTAGGGATGCAAATGGGTAAAGAAATACCCACGGGTGATGAGGATTTACCTTAACGTGTACGAGTATGAAGATTTTAAACGGAGATGGATTGGGGATGATTACAAAATCTGATACGGGTATGATTACAAAATCTCATACCCATACGGGTATGATTACAAAATCTCATACCCATACGGGTATGAGTAGATGTATGGGTAATAAAATATATATACGAGGATTCTCATGGATAACCCCCACATGAATTCCCATGAATAATTCCTCACGAGGATACCCATCTACCCATGATGATCCCTATATATCAATTTATAAACCATATGATTTTATTATTTATATATTCTATATGATATTTATATATAATTATTACATAATATTACATAGTTTTCACTCCGAAACACTCATACTTATAACAAAAACCTCTTAATTAGCTTTATGATTTTAATTTATTTGGTTAATTAATAACTATATATTTTGTTTTGAATTGTTTGCAACTAATTCTTATTTTAAATTTTAGAATCAAAAAAGTATAAAAAAAGCTATGACTAGGTGGTTTAAAGAGATAGTGACTTTAAGGAATATTTTGAATTTGAATTTTTCGTTTTGCATATGCCAATAATTTTGTAGAAACTTAATTATAAGTGTTAGCGCTTAGTAGTTAGAACTTTTATTGCATGATATGTTGATTTTTTTTTTTTGGTGTTGGAGTTTCAACAATGATGTAGTTATGTATGTATATTTGATACATTATTTGTTACAATTCTTTTTTTTTTTTTTTTTGAGAATCCATGAGGGGATTTCAATGGTGAATGGAATGTGGAAAAAATTTCCACACAGGATTCTCGATCCCCGCAAAAACTCCAATAATGAAAATCCTCATGAGGGATCCCAATGAGAAATGAAATGGGTAAAACATTTAACTCATAAGGATTTTCATACCCAAGGGGATTCGATGGATAAGAGAATTTATCCCCCGATTAGTATGAGTATGGGTATGAGTGATAAATTTTTTAGTGGGTATAGATATGGGAATGGGGTCCCATCCCTACCCTACCCATTTGCATCTCTAAGTGAGATCCACAAACGGGCCTAGCGTGCCGGCCCAACACAAATAGCTACACAAAAATAATTCTTATGGGGTATTGGCATTTATATAAGTTCATTAGTTCACGCAATTATTTCACATCAAAGAAACGTAGATGATAGTTTTGCAGAGTAACTTTGTTCCAACATAGATTCAAAGATAAGTTATTGTTTGGATGCAATGAAGAGCAGGCCATCCAACATAGTGCATGTCAATTCACAAATGGATCAATTAAGGCATCTTTACAAACTCGTGAAGAACTAAGAACTCAGGCATCAACATCACTTAAACAAAAGAAAGATAATCAAACACATCTCCCACTATAAGTGCAAAAAGAAGTCACATTAATCTCTCTAACAATCATTTTAAAACACGTACTTCTTAGCTACATTTTGTATATATAAAGCAAGTCAAATAAAAAGCAAACAAACTAAGAGTTGGGTTCCCTGCAAACTCGGAATCTAAGCGTTATAACTCATGTAATAAGCGATGAACACTAGCTAATTCAATCCTTATAAGTTTTCATGTCCCCCCAACTCCCAGTTTACATACATTTCACTACTAGTTTCTCCACAACTAATTCAAGAATGGTAATTAGCCCGCGAAAAGCGATAACAAGTTTAATTTTTCATTTTTGATGCTTAACCAAACGCGACCTAAGTTTTAAGTGTTTGTTCCTATTTTTTCTTGAATTTTTAGGATGACAAAAAGGCTGAAGAAGGGAATTCTAATAAGGTTCAACAATATTGGGAGGAAGGGCAAGGAGGGTTCAGAGCTGCAATGTTCTTATTTGGTGAGCAACATTAGTACATTATCCTCTATTCCTTTATTAGTTAATTAATTAACAATTTAACACTCATAAGTGTATTAAACTTAGTGAAGTGAACATAATCACTAATGTCCTCAAAAAAATAATCACTACTAGTTTTTTTTTTCTTTTTTTTTTCTTTTGTATCAATTTAATGTGTTTTGTTTGTGTGTTTGTGCAGTCTTGGCAGCACTAGAGAACATGGGGTTTGTAGCAAACATGTGCAACTTTGTTTTGTATTTCAAGGATGTAATGCACTATGGAATTACTGGTTCTGCAATAAGGGTCACGGTGTTGATGGCCTTGACTTTCCTGCTCTCTATAGTTGGTGGATTCATCTCTGACAATTTTCTAAGTAGATTCACTACTGCCATTATCTTTGGAGGTGTTGAGTTACTGGTATATTAAAGATCATCACTGTTTTCATACTTATAATTTATGTTTTCAAGCCTTAGTATTAAGTAAAGAAGTTTTGTCACAATAATTTTGTTGTTACAATAGATTAGCGCCTTGTGGAATGGCGTAATGTTTGCGAGTAAATGTATACATTGTATAGGACTTTGGAAGTAGTAATTTTCGTTAATGTTGTGATTGCAGGGATTGATGATGCTCACAATCCAAGCTCATTATCCTCATTTGAGACCGAGGCCATGTCGCGATGATATCTGCGACCATCTTGACCATCTCGAAGGTGGGAATGCTATGTTCTTCTATATAACTCTGTGTTTGCTAGCACTGGGCACAGGGGGAGTGAGAGGCTCAACTCCTGCATTAGGTGCAGACCAATTCGATGCGAAAGACCCGAAAGAGAGTCAAGCACTTGCAAGCTATTTCAACTGGCTTTTTCTCAGTATCACTGTCGGCGCAACATTTGGAGTCACATTTATCGTTTATCTTAGCACGATTGGGAACTGGGACTTGAGTTTCTTTACGTGCCTCGCTGGTGCCTTGATCGGTTTCATTGCTCTTGCGATTGGAAAGCCTTTCTACCGCATTCGACCTCCCGAAGATAATAGCCCTATTATGAGGATCATTCAAGTTAGTATCTTCTTAATTAGATAGATCACACATCCTATTATTTGCTTGCACATATATATGATTTTAATGTGGTTTGTATAGGTCATAGTCGTCGCATATCGTAACCGAGGTCTCTCATTACCCGAGAAACATGAACTTTATGAGATCAATGATAAGGAGACATCTCTTGATGAGGAAAGAATCCCACACAGTGACCAGTTTAGGTAAGGCCTATTAATTATAATAGCTCATCTCAACATTATTTTGAACATGGTGTTGCTACTTGGTTTAGAGCTTGGAAATTAACAAAACTCAGGCCAAATGAATTATCTAACTAGGAAGTGTTCATTAATTTCTTGCCGAACTAGGTTCTTGGACAAAGCGGCTTTTGTTGAAAAAGGCGCTGCTCCGGATCGATGGAGAGTTTGCACAGTGACACAAGTAGAAGAACTTAAGGTCCTAATTAGGATGGTACCAATCCTAGCCAGCACTGTTGGAATGAATGTATCCTTAGCACAATTGCAGACATTCACTATATATCAAGGTTCAGCCATGGACCGAAAACTTGGCACTTTCGAGATACCAGCAGCATCAGTTCCAGTGATCCCTGTAGTGATCATGAACATTCTCATGCCTTTCTACGAATACATCTTCGTTCCCTTTGCTCGAAAGATAACAAACCACCCGTCCGGCATAACGCAACTCCAAAGGATCGGTGCAGGGCTAGTTCTATCAATTGTTTCGATGAGTGTCGCGGGAATGGTAGAAGTGAAGAGAAAGAATCATAGCCTTATTCACTCTAAGTCTATCAGTGTGTTCTGGCTCACTTTCCAGTATGGGACTTTTGGAGTAGCCGATATGCTCACTCTTCCAGGACTGCTCGAGTTCTTCTACAAGGAAGCACCGGTCGGAATGAGATCACTTTCGACGTCGTTCACTTGGTTATCGCTATCGGTAGGATACATTCTAAGTTTTATATTGGTTGTGATCATAAATTTGGCAACTAAGAAATTCTCCGACAGCGGGAAAGGATGGTTGAATGGAAAAGATTTGGATTGCAGTAATTTGAGTATGTTTTATTGGTTCTTGGCTATACTCAGTCTATTAAACTTTGTGAACTATCTGTTTTGGGCTCATTGGTACAAGTACAAGAAAGAATTAGAGACACCCTTGGAGGTTCCCTCTAATAAGGCTTCACTTGTGGAATCAAATTTGAATCATGACAAGGAAAGTGGAGACCATAAACAAGAGGAGAGACAAGAAGATGATCAGACATAGAAAATCGATATCGACATTTGTACAAGAAAATTTGTTAAGGAAATCCTCTGTTAGATCACCATGGACTGAAGAGATGAAGGGCCTCCTCTATGTGATATGCTATATGTGACAGCTGAAGAATAATGCTATATGTGACAACACTTGTTTTGAGACAGTGAAGTAGTAAAGTTGCACAGGCATTGGAGTCCATCAGATGCACTCTTAGATGCGTGCATACAAATCTCGATGTGGCATCTCACGGCGTCCGGAGCGCGCTACGTACGTTAGTGGCCAAAACAAGTGTGTATGTATTCATATTTCATAGCACTAGTGATCAATGTTTATGTATACTTGTATAAAATGAGAGATGAAATTATGGTGTCTAGTTGTGATTTGTGGAGCACCATGCATGGAAGTTTTTCTAGGTCATGTACAAGGTTTTTGTGCCGCTAACAACGTACAGTCCTTATGCAAATAGAAAATTAAAAAAAAAAAAGGTGAAAAGCTGCATGAGGTCTCCTCCCCAAACTCTAGTCTTTTACTTTTACAATTGTTAAGAGTCATATTTTACATGTACATATGATTGTCATTATTTGTACATACATATCTTAAAGGTTGTTTTTGTGGAGCATTTGGATAATTATCATATATGTCTTAAAGGTTGGTTTGTGGAGCATTTGGATAATTATTATATGGGCATATGTTTGTTGAAGATTTTAGTTCTAGAGGTTAAACTACTCATTATTTGAAAGTTGTTTGAATTGGCTTAATAATTTGTTGTGGTAGTAGACAACGATGATAGTTGTTGCAACATAATGAATATCTTATCAGTTGCCACAAAGGTTATATGAAGCCAACTGATTTGTTGAGATACGATTGTTATATGTTATTGAACCTTATCCGAAGGATATATGAAGAATCTCAAACCACCTTCAACAACAAGAATAAAGGCATTAAGACTTACTAGAGATCATTCATCATTTAGGTGTTTTTAAGTCTTGAGTGTTCGATCTTTTGTTGTAATTGTTTTCATAACAATGTGTGATTACAAGTTATGAACTTGTGTTCATTTTCATTGTATTTTTGAATTATTTCCAAGTGGATCTTGGGTATTCCGTCGAGGGGATCTCGACACGCGCAGGGATTGGATAGTCCAAGCTCGACACACCAAGGTGAGTTATGAGAGAATCTATTGTAAGTGTGAAAAGAGTGCATTAAAATTGGTGGGGAGTCACTAGAAGAGGGTCTTGTGTAAGACTAAGTTTTTAACTTAGTGGATTTTTATATCTGGACGTGGCCCCGCAGATATAGGTTGTGGACCGACTGCATCAACATATCTGGTGTTGTGGTTTGTTTACTTTCATTTTCTATTACTTTGTTGGTTGCATAGATTTTCGTTTTTCAATTTGGTATTAGAGAAGGTGCCATTAATTCTTTGTTTACGAAGTTAGTGAGATCTAGGAAATCTATAGCACAACATCTTCATTCTGATCAACTGGAGGTAATATCAACCACGAAACCACCACTTTTAACTGGCACCAACTACACATGCTCGGAAGGCTAGAATGAAAGGACTTGTCTTATCCCTTGATGGGAAGGCACGACGTGTTATCGAAAAAGGCTACACAACTCGTATTCTAAATGGTGCACTAAAGAATCCAGACCGAAAATGAGGATATACTACTTCTAGCCAATGCCAAGGGTTTTAATGCCATTTTCTGCACTGTTAACCAAGAACACTTTAAGCTAATCTCGTCATGCGATGAAGCAAATGAAGCTTAGGCAATCCTTCAAAATGTGTTCAAAAGAAATGAAGATGTCCGAGATTCAAAGAAAGTTCTTCTATCATCTCAGTTTGAAACTTTGTGAATGGGAGAGAAAAAACCATTGCTGAATACACCGCAAGTTAAAGGACATTGCTAATCAAGCCCAACAACATGAAATAAATATTCCAACAAAAAATGATGGAGAAGGCCATTCGAACACTACCGAGCATATATGATGTCAAGGTAGTTACCATCCAGGAGATAAAGAGATAAAAAAAATTGAAGTTTGATGAATTGATGGGATCGTTAATGACCTATGAAATGCATTTTGATTAGCAACATAAAGCAAAAGAAGATGACACTTAGAGTTGCCTCTCAATATCTTAAAGTCGATAGTAGGAATAAAGTCATTGATGACTTGGCTTTATTTACAAGTACAACAAGTTATATAAGAAATATCAAGACAACTCTTGAAGTAACTTGTTCTAATTCTAAATCTACTGATCCAAAGAATTTTTCAGGAAAATGTAGAGAATGTGGTGGAGTTGTGCACTTTCAAGCCTATTGTCCAAATTTTATCAATAAGAACGAAAAGTCGCTGACTACAACATGAAGTGACTCTGATTCAGACTGTGATATCAATTATATCAGTCACTTTACGACGTTCTCTACAACTACATCTTCACATTCAACATTATCAAATTTTTCTTACAACTTTGTACCAGCAGGATTTGATATGAATATTGTGGAAACAGGCAACGCACCAACATCCGCAGTATATGTTACCATAGCAGCAACTGTATATTCTATTACGACGTAACTAGTAAGTGAATCTGATTCTAATGATGATTCCATTTCTCCTGACCCTGTTAATGATATAGACATATGAGATGCTTACAATGAGATATATGACAAATGGGTTGAAGTTGCTAATTGCAATATTAGCTTAAAGTTGATAGTATAAAATCTTGAGAATGAAAAGAAATCACTTCAGATTGCTCTTTGCAACAAAGAACATGACTAAATACATGTTAAACAAGTTAGCTCAAATGGAGAGTACCTTTCCAATGATGAGCAAAGGAAAAGCCAAACTTTGATGATATTCTTCTACAAGGAAAACATTCAAAAGATCTTAAAGCTCTTCGCTATGTCAATGAAGGCTCATAATCACAAACAGAAGGAGTTTCCATCTTTGTCAAGGCATCTTCATAATATGTGATGCAAGAGAAACCATAGAAGAAGTTCATTCCAATATGTTATTATTGTGGCTACAATGATCACATACGACCTCGCTGCTACAAAATGCTTCGAGAATTGTCTCAGAGAGAAAAACGTATCACAAAAAGGATCAAAACACATCAGTTCATAATGCTTCTCCTAAGCAGCGATGTAAGTGGGTTCTGGAGCAGAATCATGCTCGCAATGAAGCACATATGTTGTTGAAGTCTATTACATCTTCGAATTGATACCTTGATAGCGGATGTTCGAAGCATATGACAGGTGATAAGTCTTTTCTGCAGAATTATCAAGCTTGCCTTAAAGGGCATGTAACTTTTGGTGATGGAGCTTGAAGTCGAGTGATGAAAATGCACTCTCCATGTTGATGAAATCTCAAATGTTCTGGACGTCGAAAATTTGCAAGGAAATCTTCTTAGCATCAATCAGCTGTGCGATCAACACTTGGATGTTACATTCAACAAAGACAAGTGTCATGTATTTGACAAGGGAGGTAAATGTGTTATGTTTAGTTTAAGAACCACAAATAATTGTTATATGTTGCATCTAATTACTACAACGCAGGTTTTTGATCTGATTACAACAACGCCTCCTTCGTTCATTCCTATCACATCTTCCCTTTCACACTCTATTACCACATCGCTTCCTTTGCACTCTGTTACCACAATGCCTCTTTCGTTCACAGTTACAACAATGCCTCTTTTGCACCCTATTACCATAACGCCTCTTTCGCTCGCTGCTACCACAACGTCTCCTTTGCACTCTATTACCACAATCATTAGTTTTGACTTGGTTATCACAGTCCCTGTGTAACGGCTCCTTCTTCTAAACGGGGCACTGCCCGACCTAATCCTGTAATCAAGCCTTAATCTTAACTATGTAAAACTTAATTACATATTAGTCAGCCTTTTGTCCCTATATTCTTTGATACACATGTCCAAATATTATTAAATTTCAAAGTTAATTAAAACTTTTTATCATTTTAATATTATCATGTAGTTTAAAGATTATGCGGAAGCTCTTATTACTTAAAATTCCTAAATATGGAAAACCAGGAATGCATAACATCACATGCATGTATATATATCAGTCTCAAAATAGGAAATATACACTTAACCCACAATACAACCCAAAAATGCAGAATAAAGACATGAACCGTAATAAAACAACAAAAGTCGAGTCATACAAAATGAGATAGGAGAAATCGCCGCAATGCTCACATAAAGTCGTCGATCTTCTCCTTCCCTAGTCTGCTGCTGCTCGACAGACTATCACCCACCGTCACAAACTGGACGGTGAGTACATGGATATTTAAGTAATAACCGGAGAATTTTATGCCATATTTTCAAAATATAAGAAAGGTATTTAAAAGCATAAAGTAGTGAAAGAATTGCTTAATCAAGTAATGCAAGTAAATATTACAGTTAAAAATGTGTAGACTGACACAGGCTAAGTCGAGATGATCTACGTTCGGTTGGCGGTGAGAACTATCACCTAACATTTTCCACTACTATATGGAGCAGCGCTCAACATATTTCATACCAATAGCGGAGCTGCGCTCGGCGCATATAAATCATCTATCTCATTCTTGCCAACCACCCAGAGCCCCATACCTTGAGTGTCGCGCAAGTGTAGTGGTGAGTGACGAAACTTCGGTAGACCCATGTCCCCGTGAACCGCACAGCTCTTGTGTAATGGACATTAGATAATCCCTACTTTAGTTTCCAAAGATAAATAGTTCCAATTATCTAGGATTTCAAAATTAGTTAGGCTACAAAGCCCAAAGAAATAGAATACAGGTCTAATCCAATCCAACTTATCCCAATAGCATGCTTTTGATCAATTACCTATCAAGAATATCATCAAGAGTAGAATTTGAATCAATGAAACACTTCACAAGGTATCATGTCACAATATTCAATCATGAATAGACAGAAGAACAACATGATGTGAGATTACAAGTAGCAATGTCTACAAATAAACCATAAAATGGTAAGAGTCAATGAAATGAAATTTAGAATTCTCACAGTTTTACTTACAATTCATAACGCTTGTCCTAACCTATCCGATCCTCTAGACACTTCAAAATGTGTTCCCTAACTGCCAAGATCTCCCTTTAGTTCCCCGGAGTTGTTTGATAAGTTTTAAAATGAGTTTGGATCGTTACTTAGAGTTTCAAACCCATATATAGTGTTTCAACCATTTTTGAAACTTGCCGATTTTTAATACTGGTTGAGAAATTAGTGCTAATTTTGAATAGTAGCGCGCTGATTGCCACATTAGTGCGCTACCTCGACTGTCTGGCGCGCTAAACAATATTAGTGCGCTAATTGGAACATTAGTGTGCTAATTCGCATATCTGGCGCGCTAGATTTTCTACCTAGCATGCTATATGCAGCACCCAAAATTCTGCATTTTGACTTCTGGGTTTTTACCACACATAGGCCATGTTAACGCCTTAGGGACCCTCATGCACACTAGAAGAGCTCCCTAACATCAAACCCAACGTAAAACAACAACAACAACAACAACATTAAGTTCCATGAATTCACAACTTAATGGAGTGGAGGAGTTACCTAACTTGAAGAGCTCCTTCTTCTTCACTCAACCTTCCAATAAATCTCTCCTTTTTTCCACCACATTACTCCAAAATTCTCTCTTCTTTCTCTCCTCCTTGCCTACCCAATGATTCGATGATGAAAATAAGAAAACCAATTTTTTTTAATATGGTTTATTTAACCATATAGATATGTTTAAACTATAGTCATTGATCATTGTGCACACGTATCTCAAGGCTCAACTCATGGACCAACTTGTCACATTTGTCTCTCAAGTCATGTCTGAGTGACTCAACAAGTTGACTCTTTGATCTCTTGATGGGTTAATACGTGTCTCGATGCACATCTAGTGACCATTGTTTTATTTCACTAACTTTAGGCATTTAATGTTTAATTTAATTTGACCACATTAAAGCTCCTTATAAAACTAACGTTAGTTCAAATAAATGAAACTTATCCCATATGCCACTACCTCATTCCCATGTCGACACGTAGAAATTGACTTAATAGTCTACACATATACAATACACTAGGCATACATCACAACAAATATAAAATATACCTAAGCTCTTACCTCGGTCAATGAATATATCACTGTGTGGGTCCCACGGTATAGGTCGATAATCATGTTTAAGGAAGTAAACACGATTATAAATTTTGGGTCGTTACAATTCTTCCCAACTAATGAGAATCTCGTCCTTGAAATTAAAATTCGAACTAGGTCTCATACCAGACTCGAATAGGAACAAAACCTATCTCGCATATAGTCCTCCCGTTCTCAAGTAAGTTCTGTATCATCGTGAAACTGCCACTTGACAAGTACTTTTGGGATAGACTTGCCTCTCAAGTTCTATACCAGTCGATCCAAAATCTGCACAGGCTGTTCCTTATATGAAATATCCTTACTCAGGTCTATATGACTCAAATATACAGTCGGACGATCAATGACACTCGACTCAGCCAATCGTAGCATGAAGATATGAAAGACTGGATGAACTCTTGACATCTGTGCAGGTAGCTCAAGCTTATATGCAACCTCTGAAGACTCTTCCGAGGGGAAACTTTTAAATATAAAAAGGCTCCTTCGGTGTACGTGAGATAACTGTGATATTTGTCTGCATACTTTCGTTGTCTATCCTAGGCTCCCTCAAGTTTCTGTCGAATAAGTCGTACCTTCTCTGTGTGATCAACATCAATCTCAGGTCTTATGGTCTCCTTATCCTCTGGATCAGCCCAACACGATGGGGAGCGACACGGTCTACCATATAAAGCCTCAAAAGGCGTCATCTCAATACTAGCCTGATAACCGTTGTTATAAGCAAACTCACACAACGATAGGTACTCCTCCCATGATCCGCTAAATTCCAAAACACAAGTCCGCAACATATCTTCGAGAACCTGAATCAACCTCTCAGTCTGCTCAACAGTCTGAGGATGAAAAGTCGTACTAAATTGTAGGTGCGTACCATATTGCTCCTGCATACTTCTCCACATTCTGGACGTACACATAACATCTTTGTATGACGTAACAATCACTGGTACCCCATGCAGTCTGATAATGTCTTGCTCGAACAATATACTTAACTGATCAAACATGTAATGTGCGGCCATTGGTAGAAAATAAGCAGACTTCATAAGTCTATCAATAATAACCCAGATGGAATCATGTCTCCAGGTGGTTCTCGGCAATCCTCTCGTAAAATCCATAGCAATGTCCTCCCACTTCCATCGTGGAATGAGAAAAGGCTGTAGCATTCCTTCAGGTCTGCGATGTTCAGCCTTCACTTGCTGATAAATCCCACAGTTCCTGATAAACTTAGACACATCCACCTTCATCCCAGGCCACCAAAAATGCCTCTTCATGTCATGGTACGTCTCTGTCTTGCCTGAATGAATGGTGAATTGGGAACGATGTGACTCCTAAAGAATCTCCTCTCGCAGCTCTGGTAAGGACGATATCCACAGTCTGCCATAAATCGCATACACTGGTTATACGACTCCATCTAATCAACACAATCTGCACTCTGCGCCAACTTGCTAAACCTCGAGTAAAACCTGTTGGTCCTTTGACACACTCTATGTAGACACGGTCTATACTCTCGTTTAAGCACAAATTTCAATTCAAGTTTCAGTAGAAATTTTTGCATCTCCAATAGGTATCCTACTCAGCGCATCTGCGACTATGTTCGCTTTTCCCAAATGATATTCCAAAGAAAAGTCATAATCCTTTAAAATTCTAACCATTTGCGCTGTCTCATATTCATATCCTTATGTGTTAAGAGATATTTCAAACTCTTATGATCAGTAAATAGTGTAAATTTCTCACCATACAGATAATGTCTCCATATCTTCAGTACAAACACTACTGTTGCCAGCTCCAAATCGTGCGGCAGATAGTTTTTCTCATATATTTTAAACTGTCTGGATGCATACGCGACAGTACCAATACCCTCCATCAACACTCAACCCAAACCCCTATGAGAAACATCAATATACACTGAGAATTCATGTCCAACCTCTGGTAGTACTAACATTGGTGCAGTAGTCAATAATCTCTTTAACTGAGCGAATGCCTCCTCACATTCCTCAAACCACTCAAATCTATCATTTTTCTGGGTCAATCTAGTAATCGTTAAAGCGATTTTTGAGAAATCCTTCACAAATCGACGATAGTACCCTGCTAAACGTAGAAAATTCTTGATCTTAATCATTAAAGTCGGTGCTGGCCAATCTATAATTGCCTGAATCTTGGCTGGATTCACTTATATCCCTGTTGCTCTGACAACGTGCCCCTGAAATTTGACATCTGACAACTAAAATTCACATTTACTGAATTCGACGTAAATTATATGCTCTATCAAGGTCTGCAACGTCTCCCTAAGATGTTGCTTGTGATCATCCCTCGTCTTCGAGTATATCAATATATCATCGATGAAAACTATCACGAAACGGTCTGAAAACTCGGTGCATCAAATCTTTAAACACTGCTAAAGTATCGGTCAGCCCAAACAGCATGATCGTGAACTGAAAATGTCAATATCTCATGCTAATAGCTGTAATGGACCTATCGTCATCCCTGATCCTAAGCTGATGATACCCTGATCGCAGGTCTATCTTGGAGAAAAATTGTGCTCCTCTCAGCTCAATTGTATTCAAGAACGACATCAAGTGTAGGAATTAGAGGCAATGAAATAATTCAAAAGGCATCATGTCACAATATTCATCCATGAATAGATACAAGAACAACATGATGTGAAATGACAAGTAGTAATGTCTACCAATAGACCAATAAAGCAATAAGAGAATGTTAGGGAATTACCCCGTAATTCCCTAACATTCAATAATGTCTCACTTAGGCCAAATCGAAGTCGAGACAAATTTCGAAACACTTTTCTTATTTATTTTTGGTCATTCGACCCATTTCGCGTTTTTCGAGGTAAAACCCTCGTATAACATCTCGACCGACTTCTGAATTCTTCACCTTTTATGAAAATCTCGAATTTCTATTGATTTGGGTCACAAATATATTTTCCCTAATTTTTTATTGGAATTTTCCTGAATTTTTTCCATATTTTTCTCTATTTTCTAGGATTTATTTATTAAAAATGAGTTTAATTAATTTAACTAATTAAATATATATATATATATTATTTTTATTTTTTTAGTGGGTCAAGGTCAACCCGATCCAGCTGAATCCGGGTCGGTATGACCCGATCCTTCTGCGTCAGGGTCCGGTCCGGCCCGGGCCCCTGGTTCGGTTTGGGTCAGGTCGACCCAAACAGGTCAAACCCCGGCCCTAGACCAGAATGGCCCAGGCTCTGGCCAGCAGGGTCTTCTTCCCCGATTGAACCTCTGGTTCGATCGAGGAGGTAATTTTATTTTTATTTTATTTTTTTCTTTGTTCTTCTCTCCTCCGGTGATGGGTTGGGGTGGTACTCTACCCCAACCCCGGTGGAGCCGATGGCAAGGGAGGCACCCCTGCCATCACCACCGCTGCCATGGGGTTCGGCCATGGAGGTCGAACCCCACTCTCGGCTACCTAAACAACAACAACAGTAACAACTCATCTGAATTGTGATATCTTCACTCTCCTTCCCGCTACATCGCTTCTCCTACTCCTCCTCTCCTCTTATCCTTCCTCGCTCTCGGCCTCTCGGTTCTCTGTATGTTTGTATGTGTGAACAGTGTGTGCGTGAGTGTGTATGTGTGTGTGATATAAGTGGGTAGGTGGGGTGGTGACACCTGGTGGGAAATTGAGACAGGTGTGTGTTTGGTTTTACCACTTGTGCTGGTGTTAGGTGTGTTGACACCTAATTGTGACACAGCTAAGACACTCGCCCGTGTTTTCGGGCGTTTCTACGCTCAGTTTCGCGTCCGAATCGTGATATCCGCGTACCGCCGCGTCGCTAGTCACTCAATATATATTCCATATTATTTACTTGACTATATAGGCTTATAAGTAATTCCTTTTTTCATATTAGTATTAAATAAGACTTACCAAAATTCTAACTACCCGGTTCGCCCGGCTTGCATGCTACTCGAGGCGTGTCCCCCGCTCTCGTCTCGACGCCTACAACCGTACAAAACGACTTAGTAAGTCTACAAAATACATAACGCTAGACATACATCAATACAAAAATATCATATACCTCGGTCACGTGCCTCGGTCGGTGTACGTATCACAGTGTAGGTCCCACGTCAAGGGTCGGTGATCCTGATTAAGGAATTAAAACGGGGTTAGAGATTTGGGTCGTGACATTTGGTCACTTGCAAAGACGGCCTACAAATGCCCCGACTAGAAAACTTGACTCAATAGAAACTATAGAAATTCGACGAGGTAGGGGCAGACCAAAGTTAACATGGGATGCATTAATTAAAAGGGATTTGAATAGTTTGAAAAGCTCACCATCAATTGCACTTAATCGAGCACAATGAAAAAGTTTGATCCATGTAGTCAACCCAATTAATTTGGGACTGAGGCTATGTTGTTGTTGTTTATTCAACACAACAACAACAACAACAACAACTACTGCTTTTTTTTATTCGACAAAAAAATAAATAAAAAGTGATGTTTATTCAATAATAAGAAGAAATACAACAAATATATATTGTTGTAAATTGAGCTGGAACTTGCTAAGAACTAGAGAAGAAAAATTGTAACATCCTGAAAATTCGACTCGTGCCACGAGTCATTTTAGGGTCGTATGCGGGACCCACTCCTCGAGATTCGGATCGAAATCGACTCGATGTTTCCATATTTCGTAGTGCAAGGCTATCTTCGTTAGTTTGTGACGAAATTGAGGTATTTTTTAGGGTTTAATTTGGACGCAAATAGAGGACACAAGTTACTTAATGAGGAAGAAATCAAAAAAAATAATATATATATATATATATATATAATCATATAAAGAAAGGAAAAAGATAAGATCAGGAGAGAGAGAGTGAGTGAGTGAGAAAAAGATAGAGAGAGAGTGGCTCGGGAGGTGAGAGAGAGAAGAAAGGAGTGTGAAGGATCGCGAGGAGGAGTGGTGGCGCGGCAAGCCAGAAGACAGCCTGGCCAGCGATAGCGGGCCGGTGGAAGCGGCGATCAGCGGCGGGTCGCGCGCCGCAGCTGTGCGACGCAGCGAGAGGCATGACGAGGCGGGGTGGGCACGGCAGAGCGGACGTCCGACAATGGCGGTCGAAGCGGCGATCGCAGCGATGGCAGATCATGAGATTGGCGGCTGGCCAGGATGGCAGCAGCGAGCCGGCACGACGACTTCGAAGACGACGAGCAAAGTGGGCAGCAACAGCAATGCATAACAGCGCTAGTTGACGCGGTGATGACGACAACAGCAATGGTAAGCGCTGACAATGAGCTAATCGCGGCAGCTATGCGATGGTGGCACCTGACATGAGCTGGTCATGCAGCAGCAGCAGCGGCAACAACAGCGACACGGCAAGGCGTGGCGGACAGCCGTCAGAAGAAGCAACAACAACTAGGAGACAGCATGATCAGCTCAGAAGCTGCAAGCGAAAGCGAGCTTCTTATCTGTGCCTTCGGAATTTATCGGCCCGTCAGCGGAAACAGCAGAGGCGCGCATTGGCGAAATGCGACAGCGACGGCCGGCGAGTGGTAGCGGTGGTGCGAGGGTGGTGCCGGCAATGAGCGGCAGCGGTGGCGGCGGTGGCGCCACTCGACGTCAGCGCTTGATGAACAACGCGATGGCGTTGTCAAAGCGATCGGAGGCGTGACGAGGCGGCGCACAGCACAGCAGCAGCGTCCGGCAGCAGCGATCAGCAGCGGCCAGATCGCTAGACGGCGGCAGCGGCGGTCAAGAAGCAGCAAAGACTAGCTCGACGACTCAAAGCGGCGGCAACAGCAACGACAGCGTAACGCTTATGATGGGTGACGCTATGATGGCGAGCAGCAGCTGCGGGTGCGCGGAGAATGGAGCCTGTAAGCGGCAGCGCCGCCACGACAACGGCGACGAGCAAGCCAGCGGACGATCAGCCAGCAGAACAGCAGCGACAGCGAGAGAAAGCGAATCAGCGGCGGCTGCAGCGAAGTGGGTGGTTGCGATCGCGGCGCGAAACAGCGGCAATGGCGATCGGTAGCGGAATAGCGAGCGCGCGGCGAGTGGCAGCGGTGGCGCGATGGTGGTGCCGGCAACGACGCAGTGACGACGACGACGCGACTTCGACGTCGGCGCGGTGAACAACGCGATGGCGTTGTCAGACTAATCGGAGGTGCGAATCGACGAATGTCGACGACGCGATGAAGGTGAGGTGTACTTCACCTAATTTTATTTGTGATTTGCATGATTTAGTAACTTAAATGGTACAAATGGACACCAGGGACTTAGGATGCTATAGTCAAGTGTTGGATGCGCATATCGAGATGCGAGCTAATGCGTTTTTTAGGTATGTAAGATTCCATCTAAAAGTCACTGAGGGTTTACTTTTCTATCATTGATTTCCTATTCGTGGTTATTGGACGTTATTCCCCCTATTCCTTGTTATCGTATGCTTTTCCGTGACACATTTAGGTTGGTGGTCAAGACACTTGATATTTGTTGTGTACTTATGGCACACTAGACTGTACGCGAGAAAACCAGGTGAAAGGAAGTGGGGGCATCCACTGAAAGGATCCTGGGGGTATAGAAACCAGGTGAAAGGAAGTGGGGCACCCACTGAAAGGATCTTGGGGGTTTGACGTACTGTTTAGTGTGACTGGGAGGAGTACACAGTTTGTTTCTCTCGTGTTATTTATTCATGTGATGATCTTAGCACAGTTGCCTGTTTAGTTTCCACGTGGTTAATTGAAATGGTTATTAATATCAGTTTATGCTCCTATAAATGCTCGGTGTACTTCGTTGGAATCTTACTAACTGTACTCTCCATCTTAATTTTTGTGATGGTCGAGTGCAGACCCTGCTAGTAGGGGCAAGGAGAGTTTGGACGACTTTATCCGACTGCCCGCGGTCAAGGACTTACAAATATGTGCGATTTTGATATTTTGCTTACTTTTGAGAAATTGGAGACTAGATAGACACTGTACTTGTATATATTACTGCTTATATTGTCGTCTATATACAGAGTACTTTCCCTGAGTTTTCCACAATAGGAGTTGCTCTTATAAATGGTGTTTTATATAATAATGAATTTAATTATTTTACTTGCCTTAAATTTAAGACTTTCGCTAATGTTTTAATGCTTAAACTGTTGAACTAAATTGCTTAACGAAGGGAGTTTGCACGCATATTGAGGAGTCGTGATGTAGCAAAGGGCGTCAGTGACGCGTGGGACCCAGTGGGTCAAGGATCCGACAGGACCGTTGGGGCAGTGCCTCCCTACGTGGCGACCTCGGTGTTTGGGGTCGCCACAAGTGGTATCGGAGCTTAGGTTTAAGCGAATCTAGGGGAAAGTTTAATGGCTTAAGACATTGTGATACCACGCTACAAGTGGTATCAGAGAATGGTCGACTCTGTTGGAGGAAGCGTAGGTATCCTTAAACTGATACCACGTCACAAGTGGTATCAGTGCGAGAGTTCGAGGAACCTCGGGAAATTAACTGAAAGAGCATAAGACTTAAAAATTTAAAATTTTAGATGTGGAAACCCGATATACTTGCCTTAGAACTTTTAGTTGGGAAGCGAAGTGAGCGGGTAGTACTAGGACTTATATGTGTATATATTAATTGTAATACTTATATACATGTAGTACGACGCTGACATGCGGCACGTTCGCGGTTTACTCATTCAACATGGATCGACTAGCAGTTCTTCATGCGAATAATGGGGCTAGAAGAGCAGGGCAGTATGGTGGAATGCCCATACAACTGCCCACAGAGAGCCGAGTACTTGGGTAGAATTCAAGGAAGTATACCTCGATCGAGATTCAATTGAGACTGAGAGATGAGTTTTTGACGCTAAGGCATGGTGGCCGGACAGTGGCGCAAAACAGGGAGAGATTCACATACTTGTGTACCTTACGATGGACGTAGCTGGAACCGAGCGACTTCAGATCCATTATTTTATTCGAGGACTCCGACGAGAGATTGAGGGAGCGTAGATTGTACGCCAAGTCCAGTAAGTGCTAGTTTTTGTGTTCGGAAGTGAAGCCCTTAGGATACATGATCGACGACAAAGGTATTCAGTGGACCCGAGTATGATTCTCTATCATTGACTGGCCTACACTAGAGTGCGTGATAGACATCATGAGCTTTTTAGGATTGACAAGATATTATCGACATTTTATACATGACTTTTCCAAAATTGCAGCGCCGATGACCAAATTGACCAAGAAGGATATGATTTTTCATTTGGTCAAGTGAAAGCGAAGTGGCCTTCACAGAATTGAAGAAGAAGTTGACTTATGCACCGTTATTAGTGTTGTCAGGGTCGGATTAAGAGTTGACTGTTCATACGGATGCTTGTGGCACCGCATTGGGATGCGTATTGATGCGGGGAGACAGAGAGATAGCTTATTTATCTCGTTAGTTGAGGACTCATGAGAGGGACCAGACAGGGAGATAGTAGTTCGCCATATGACATACGAGTTTTGTTTACTCGAGGCGGCAGCAGCTACGAGTTTGTCAAAGGTTCCAGATGCTGCAGAGGCACATATTTACAGACAAATGAGAGTATCGACATATCCATTTCGCGCGTGTTGGAGTGTCGGAGAGCTGTATGATGTATCAGAGGTTCAAGGACATGACACAGAGTAATTGGCGCTGAGATACATAGGACCGTTCAGAGTCGCAGTACGAGTTGACAGTGTGGCTTACAGATTTGGACTTGCCAGAAGAGTTAGCTGGGGTTCATTCGACATTTCATATTTCAATGTTGAGACTCGCTAGGTCAGGGTCGTGATCGACGATTGAGTTGGGACAGTTGAAGATACAGTCTGACGTAATCTATGAGGAGAGACCTATAGAGATTGTCGACCGTTGGGTACAGATTCTTCGGAATAGGGAACTCGCAAAGGTCTTAGTTCGTTGGCAACATCGTATGACGGAGGGACTCACCTGAGAGCTCGAGTCGACGATAAGGACACGTTACCCTTAGCTATTCTCTGGTATGGGATTTGGGTTACAGTTAAATTTCGAGACGAAATTTTCTTTTAGTTGGGAAGACTGTAATGGCCCGAAAATTCGACTCGTGCCACATGTCATTTTAGGGTCATATGCGGGACCCACTCCTCAAGATTCGAATCGAAATCGATGCGATGTTTTCGTATTTCGTAGTGCAAGGGTATCTTCGTTAGTTTGTGGCGAAATTGAGGTATTTTTCGGGGTTTAATTTGGACGCAAATCGAGGACACAAGTTACTTAATGAGGAAGAAATCAAAATATATATATATAATATAATCATATAAAGAGAGGAAAAAGATAAGATCTAGAGAGAGAGAGAAAACGATAGAGAGAGAGTGGATCGGGAGGTGAGAGAGAGAAAAAAAGAGTGTGAGAGATCGCTGAGGGAGGAGTGGTGACGGCACCGGCCAGCAGCGCAGCCAGCGTGGGTGACGTGGAGCGGTGATTGGCGGCGTGGTCGGCTGCGCACTGTGCTGTTACTGATTAGGAGGCGTGACGAGCGGCGTGGGCACAAAGCAGCACGGCGGCGTCCCGCGGCGCGGTCGGCAGCAGCGATCAGCGGCGGGCGATGCTAAGCGAGCGCGACTCGTTAGACGGCGGCGGTCAGAACGGCAGAAAGACTAGCTCGACGACTCGAGCGGCAATGCAGCAACGGCAACGACAACGGCAATGTAACGCGCGGTGGGTGACGTATGCGGTGGCTGACGGCAAGCTGGCAAGCGGCTGGAGAAAGGAGCTGGTAGCGGCAAGCAGCGCCGCCACGACAGCGACGGCAAGCGAGCAAGCGATGCGGACGACAATCGGCAGAAGAACGGCGACAGGAGAAAAAGCGAATCGGCGGCGGCGCGAGGAGTGGTTGCGGTGCGCGCGAACAATGGCGATCGATGGCGGAACGGCAGAGGCGGCGCCGGTGAGTGGCAGTGGTGGCGCGATGGTGGTGCCGGCAACGACGCGGTGACGACGACGGCGCGACTTCGACGTCGGCGCGGTGAACAACGCGATGGCGTTGTCAGACTAATCGGAGGTGCGAATCGACGAATGTCGACGACGCGATGAAGGTGAGGTGTACTTCACCTAATTTTAGTTGTGATTTGCATGATTTAGTAACTTAAATTATACAAATGGACATCAAGGACATAGGATGCTATAGTCAGGTGTTGGGTGCGCATATCGAGATGCTAGCGATTGCGTTTTTGAGGTATGTAAGATTCCATCTAAAAGTTACTGAGGGTTTACTTTTCTATCATTGATTTCCTATTCATGGTTATTGGATGTTATTCCCCCTATTCATTGTTATTGTACGCTTTTCCGTGACACATTTGGGTTGGTGGTCGAGACACTTGATATTCGTTGTGTACTTCTGGCACACTAGACTGTACGCGGGAAAATCAGGTGAAAGGAAGTAGGGGAATCCACTGAAAAGATCCTGGGGGTATGGAAACCAGGTGAAAGGAAGTGGGGCACCCACCGAAAGGATCCTTGGGGTTCGACGTACAGTTTAGTGTGACCGGGAGGAGTACACGGTTTGTTTCTCTCGTGTTATTTATTAATGTGATGATCTTAGCACAGTTGCCTGTTTAGTTTCCGCATGATTAATTGACATGGTTATTAATATCAGTTTATGCTTCTATATATGCTCGGTGTACTTCGTTGGAATCTTACTAACTGTACTCTCCATCTTACTTTTTGTGATGGTCGAGTGCAGACCCTGCTAGTAGGGGCAAGGAGAGTTTGAACGACTTGATCTTACTGCCCGCAATCAAGGACTTACTAGTATGTGCGATTTTGATATTTTGCTTACTTTTGGAAAATGGGAGACTGGATAGACACTGTACTTGTATATATTACTGCTTATATTGTCATCTATATACAGAGTACTTTCCCCGGGTTTTCCACGATAGGAGTTGCTCTTATAAATGGTGTTTTATATAATAATGAATTTAATTGTTTTACTTGCCTTAAATTTAAGACTACCGCTGTTGTTTTAATGCTTAAACTGTCGAACTAAATTGCTTAACGAATGAAGTTAACACGCATATTGAGGAGTCGTGATGTAGCAAAGGGCGTCAGTGGCGCGTGGGACCCAGTGGGTCAAGGATCCGACAGGACCGCTGGGGCAGCGCCTCCCCGCGTAGGGACCTCGGGGTTGGGGCCGCCACAAAAATAGAAGACTAAGAACTTCTACTACTACAAACTACTACTTCAAAGGAGAAGAGAAAAAATAAGATAGTTGGAATGAAAAGTTTTCATTCAACTTGATGTGTAAATCATAATGGGGTTGGCACCATTTATATAGGTCATTTGGTGATGATGATAAATGTACTTATACAATGTGTACAAGTTATACATACACCATAAGTCGTACAACACATCACAAGTAACATAAACAATACATGGAAGAGTTGGTGTATATTAGAGATGATTACAAGTTACATGACAATACATAAACAAGTAGAGGTATTATTAAGTGAGAAATACAAGTTACATGACTACACAATTTGTTGGTGTACATGCATGGTCATCCATATTCCACAACATTCCCTCTTGGATGACACTTGCTTAGAGATTGTGCCTCGTTAAAACTTCTACTAAGAAAAACTCTGTGGGAAAAAATATAGTAAAAGAAAAAGAGTACACTATTCTCATAAATATTAAGATGGGTATAATATTGTTAAGATTGCCTCATTAAAAACCTTGCTAGGAAAACCCAATGGGATAAAACCATAGTTAAGGGAAAAAAAGTGCAATACACTAATCAATAACTCCCCATCATGTGAACATAGGTGAGACTTGTTCGGTTTCTTTACTTGCAAAGTCTTTAAGTTTACGTAAGCCAATACCATATGTAAGCCTTTTAAATGTCGTAGTTGGTAAAGCTTTTGTGAATAAATCAGCAAGATTATCACTCGATCGGATTTGCTTGACATCAATTTCACCATTTTTCTGAAGCTCATGCGCATAAAAAGGTTTTGGTGAAATATGTTTTGTTTTGTCCCCTTTTATGAATCCTTCACTTAATTATGAAATAAATGTTACGTTATTTTCATATAATATAGTTGGAGAATCTTTTATTGAAGGCAATCCACATGATACTTGAATATGTTCAATCATGTTTCTCAACCATACACATTCGCGACTTAATTGCTTCATGAATTGCTAATACTTCAGAATGATTGGAAGAAGTTGCAACCATAGTTTGCTTTACTGACCTCCATGATACAACAGTATTACCACAGGTGAATACATATCCCGTTTGAGAACGGGCCTTGTGGGGATCAGGTAATTGATTTGCGATTTGTTGCAAATGAATGATCTTTTGAACTTCACGTTCACACTGATTTGTGCGTGGATCATAATGTGATAAAGTTGATGCATTCCAAGCAATTTCGCGTCATTCCTTTTGAATTAGCTTCTTATCTCCCTCTAATGGTGGGAAAGTTGTTTCATCAAAGTGATAATCAGCAAAACGTGCAGTAAATAAATCCCCTGTTAGGAGCTTAAGGTATCTTATAACGGATGATGAGTTAAATCCAACATAAATCCCAAGTTTTCATTGTGGACCCATTTTAGTTCTGTTGGGAGGTGGTATAGGAACATACACTGCACAACAAAAAATTCTCGAGTATGAGATATTTGGTTGTTTACATGAAATGAGTTGCATAGGGGAATGTTCATGGTATGCAGCAGGCCTATAACGAATGATAGATGCTGCATGAAAGACTGCATGTCCCCTTACTGAAGTTGATAACTTAGTTCTCATAATTAAAGGTTTGGCAATTAGTTGAATGCGTTTGATCAGAGATTCTGCCAAACCATTCTTGGTATGCTCGTGTGGAACATAATGTTCAATGGTAATTCTTATAGACATGCAATAATTTTTAAATGCTTGAGATTAAAATTTCCCGACATTATCAAGACGGATGGTCTTGATTGGGTTGTAAGGGAATTGAGCTCTTAAATTAATGATTTGCGCTAAGAGTCTAGCAAATGCAACATTATGTGTCGAAAACAAACAAACATGTGACCACCTAGTTGATGCATCTATCGAAGCCATGAAATATCTAAATGGTCCATAGTGAGGATGAATATGTCCACATATCTCTCCCTGAATGCGTTATAAGAAAACTGGGGGTTCCACAATAATTTTACTTGAGGATGGTTTAACTATCAATTTACCTTGAGAACAACTTGTACAATTATAATCACCAGCTGAAAATATTTTGTGACTCCTTAAAGGATTTCCTTGCGAATTATTAATTACTCTTCGCATCATTGATGATCCTGGATGACCAAGCCGGTCATGCCATAAAATGAATGTCTTTGGATCATTAATTTTCTTATTTAAGACGGCATTCACTACAAAAAATGGATATTTAGAAACGGAATTAGCAACGAAATTTAGTTCCGTGGCTAAGAAAAAATGGTTTGAGACGGAACAATTCAGAGACGGAATAGAGAGAGCTCAGAGACGAAAATATGAAATTAAGTTCCGTCTAAAAAAATGACGCCAACATTCCCACCAAAACTAATTTTTTACAACCGTCTATTACGTCTCGAGATTCGTGCGTGCTTCGATCTAGACGCCCCAAAAATGGGGACTGTGACGGCCCCAATTTCTCACGAACTGGGCCCCGCCCGGCCTAAGCTCACGTGGACCCCCGAGCTAATCTCAGCCTTCCAATCCATCGTTATACGTAATTTCACAATTTTACAGTTGAGTTATTAATACAATTTAGCGGAAGCGACTACATTAAATAACTCAACAAAAAGATCAGGGAGTTAGGCAACCTAAATGTGGAACCCAGTAAATATCATCAGATGAGAGTAATTACTCACTTGCCAATAGACTCACTCAATCGACAACAATTCAACGATAGCTATCATCACAAAGCAGTGAACAACAATAAAACTATCACAAAACAATAAACAACAGCCAATGGAGAGACATGAAATAATGTATAAGGCCCTAGGTGGTTTACTTACCTCGAGAAACGCAAACCTCAAAACGTATCTCGCGTCTCGATTTGCGCACCCGACTCCCAAGTCCCTGGTGTCCATTTAGACGTTTTAGGCCTAATTTATTCAATTCATTCACATTACACAAAATTTGGTGAAATAAATCTCACCTCCATCACGTCGTCGCGATTTCGTCGAAAACGCGCATCCGAATGGTCGACAACGCGCCACCGCGCCGTTCAACGCGTCGTCATCGCTGGCCATTCACCGCGCTGCGCTTGCTGCTTGCCGCCGCCTCGCGCGCCGCGTCCACTTGTCGGTCGTTGCCGGCGCGTCGCGCTCTTTGGATCCCAGTAGCCGCGTCGTCGCTGCCGAAAGCTGCGCCTCGCGAAAATCGCGTCGCCGTTGCGATCGCGCAGTGCTGCCATTGCCGTCCCGTGCCGTCCACCGTGGTCGCCGTCACCGCACGTTCTTTGCGTCGTCACGTCCGCTGCGACCGCGCTGCGGCCATTCCACCTCGGCCGTCGCGCGCCGTCCGATCATCGCTGCCTTGGCCGGTCTGGCTGCCGATCTTCTTGGCCGCCTCGCCGCCTCTCGCCTTCGGGCTCGCCGATCTCTTCCTCTCCTCCTCCCTCTCTCTTTCTCCTCACCTCTCGATTGTTATCTTCTTTCTTTTCTCTTTTTTTTTTTTCTTTTCTTTATATATATATATATTATACATTTTCTTTTTATCTTTTTGATTTAAAATCAAAAGTGTCCTCGAGATTTGTGCAATGCGCATCTCGATGTAAACTCAACAACCGAGCAGCGCGCATCTCGAGGCACCAACCCTCCTCCTTTCAAAATCTCGATACTCGCGCTACACGCATCACGAGGCATATCCCTCGTCGACACGCGACTCGAGGCGCGTCCCCGTTCATGTTTCGGTTTCTCGAATTCCTCGCATAGTTAGCATTATCATCTCAAATTGAATTCGGATATACGTATTTCGACGAATGGGTCCCACATACGACCTTGACTTGACACGTGGCACAAGTCAAATATTCAGGCCGTTACAGTCTTCCCAACGAATTAAGAATTTCGTTCTCGAAATTGAAACAAATCGCACCGGACAATGGTGTTTTATGAATAAAGACTCAAGGTCATACCCGCCCAAGGCCATACTCGCCCAAGGCCATACCCCCATCTTACTATGTAGGGCTGGACTCCTCCGCGACAAGCTGGGCTCCTCCGTGACGAGCTGGGCTCCTCCGCGACCTCCAATCAAAGAACACACCATCTGTCTCCTCCCATCAATATATGTCAGGGCAACATCCTCGCAACATATAGTGAAATACAAATGAACATTTCAATTTCACGATCCACCGTCACTAACATACGTATATCCGTTGTATGCCCGCGAGAAATGTAAATTAGTCGGACTTGACGTGGCAGTAGCAAGAATTTGTTTCTGGTTGTCCACACGCCCATACAGGTACATTGAAATCGCGCTCCAACTGGAACATGTCCATCATCTCCAGACCCTCGCACTGAATGTGAGGAAACCGATGATGCGACCAATACTCCAATGCATGCTCCCACGCTCTCAGTAGCCATGGCCTTCTCATAGGCCTCCCATAATGTAATCGAACCGTCGTCACTAACCAATCATGTCCAGTAGACCGTGCGTAACTGACTCTCCGATCCTCTGTCGAATCAGGTTACGCACCGTATGAGGAATGTACTTCCCCATCCTTGAACTCGACGCCACCGTAATGCACAACCAAACATCGGCCTCGCCGAACAACGAAACTGATACGATGCTTGACCTCATATGATCTAGTGTGGCCAAAACGTCATGAATCTTTGCTGCTCCGAGATTCGTACCACCATGAAAACTTTTCCGAGTGATGCCGCTAAAACTCGCGAGACTGCCTTGCCTGAATCGTCATTCTACTTCCCGTTTCAGTTGGCACGCTCAGCATCCCCACACGTTCACTCGAACACGTGCACTTTTTGACGTTCAAAGTAAATATCTCCTCGAGATTCGTGCGACACGAATCTCGAAGTCGTGCGATATATGCAGCTCATCAGCACTCGCAAACCTCGAACCTACAGCCTCACGATCATCATTTTTTTTTTACAACATGCACTACTTGCACGAGAATTTCCTTTCAGTGCGTTTACTAACGCATCTAAACAAATTTTGGCATGTAAGGATCCTTTCTAACTTTTAGAATGAGTCGCAGACTCTACTTCGACACGTAACTCATTTACAAGTCCCTAAAGGTGGTGTCGACTTCACCAACCCTAAGACTATAAATGCATAGTGTCACCAAAGTGGAGTTACTTGGGCTTCTGATCCAACAGTACTACTCCAATGCTTTCGTCACAGATAAGGGAGTTCGTACATGATGTAATCGTTAGCTCTCAAGTCATCTCAACACTCTGCTCTCTTAGAGTCTGCGTAATCCCACTAGTCTCACAAATCTTTGCCAACATTTTTTTTCCTTTTCTCAAAAAGAAATCAAATGTGTCCTCGAGATACGTGCAACACGACAATTTGTCCACAATGTTGTAAACAACTGGAAAAACTGTTGATTTACCTAAAAATGAACTCACGTATGCAAATGGAACATCAATCACTGAACTGATTCCATTTGGAACAGAACCAAGTGGTTCAAACTCTCCGAATGAGCCTTTCATGAAAGAATATCAAAAGCTCATTTGTATAAACCTTTGTAATTCTTTGTATCATATAGTCCAAATTTTAATTTTTTTCCAACTCTCCTCACTTCCCAACGAAGACTTAAGCCAGGATCATAGGGTTCCACTTTAAGTTCAACCGTTCCTAACTTTCGCTGATTTTGTGTCTTATTTCGCCCATTAAACTTTTCCCTAGGTTCGCCTGAACCTAGGCTCTGATACCAACTGTGACGGCCCCAATTTCTCACGAACTGGGCCCCGCCCGGCCTAAGCTCACATGGACCCCCGAGCCAATCTCGCAAGGTCAACGAGAGCCTAGTCAGCCTTCCAATCCATCGTTATACGTAATTTCACAATTTTACAGTTGAGTTATTAATACAATTTAGCGGAAGCGACTACATTAAATAACTCAACAAAAAGATCAGGGAGTTAGGCAACCTAAATGTGGAACCCAGTAAATATCATCAGATGAGAGTAATTACAAAATATACAAAAATTCACCTAGCTATGAAGCTTTCCCTTTGCTACTCGTCCGCGGCTCTGCACTCAGTCAAACATAAGAATGACGAGCACAGGTAAGTAAATCCAGTATGACATATACACAACATTTCACAATATCCAAAACAACAGTTCACGATATCCAAAGCAGTAGAATTCATGCAAATAGAACGAAAGGAATCAAAACGCATGAATATACAAGACTGTAAAACAATCCATCGATGAGTGCTGCCCAATAACAAGGAGTCCCGACCAAAAGTCGTTGAGTCACGGTACAAGCCCAGCAGACTCGGGTTTAGGACGAGACCCCTGCCTCCCAGCCCTAGCCCGTGACAACTATGAACCATCCATGGACCCGGATAATATCGATGGACGACCATGAAAGACATCGGATTTAGGACGAGGCCCCTGCCTTCCAGCCCTAACCCTCTCATATTGCAGATAAACGGTAACCATGACTCACTTGCCAATAGACTCACTCAATCGACAACAATTCAACGATAGTTATCATCACAAAGCAGTGAACAACAATAAAGCTATCACAAAATAATAAACAACAGCCAATGGAGAGACATGAAATAATGTATAAGGCCCTTGCTGGTTTACTTACCTCGAGAAATGCAAACCTCAAAACGTAGCTCGCGTCTCGATTTGCGCACCCGACTCCCAAGTCCCTGGTGTCCATTTAGACGTTTTAGGCCTAATTTATTCAATTCATTCACATTACACAAAATTTGGTGAAATAAATCTCACCTTCATCGCGTCGTCGCGATTTCGTCGAAGCAGCGCATCATCGGCAGGTCGACAACGCGCCGCCATCAGGCTGTTCAACGCTGCGTCGCCGCCGCTACCCCGTCACTACTGCTGCGCTGCCTCGCCGGCGCTGCGTCGGCGCATTCACCGTCTTCTTTGCTCGTCGGCCGCCGTCAGCTCGCCGGTCGCCGCGTCGTCCCTCGCCAGCAATCGTCGCTGCTCTTTGGATCCCAAGTAGCGGCGTCGTCTGCTGCCGAACTCGCCTCCGCTGAAAATTGCGCCGCCAGTTGCGGTCGCATCCGTTGCCGTTGACCGTCCGCCGCTACTACACCGCAGTCTTTGGTGATCTTGCCGCTTGCCGACCGCCATTGTCGCCATTGGCCGCCAAATCACCGCATGTTTCTTTGCGTCGTTGCATCGATGATAGCAATGGCTGGCGTATTCCACCTCGGCGGGGTGCCACCGCCGGTCGCCGCTGGCTTGTTGGTGCCATTGCTTGATCTTCTTGGCCGCCTCCGCGCCTCCTCCGGGCTCGCCGATCTCTTCCTCTCCTCCTCCCTCTCTCTTTCTCCTCACCTCCCGATTCTTATCTTCTTTCTTTTCTCTTTTTTTTTTTTTTTCTTTTCTTTATATATATATATATATATATACATTTTCTTTTTATCTTTTTGATTTAAAATCAAAAGTGTCCTCGAGATTTGTGCAACGCGCATCTCGATGCAAACTCAACAACCGAACAATGCGCATCTCGAGGCACCAACCCGCCTCCTTTCAAAATCTCGATACTCGCGCTACACGCATCACGAGGCATATCCCTCGTCGACACGCAACTCGAGGCGCATTTTTCTCGAATTCCTCGCATAGTTAGCATTATCATCTCAAATTGAATTCGGATATACATAGTTCGACTAGCACATACGACCTTGACTTGACACGTGGCACAAGTCAAATTTTCAGGCCGTTACAGGGACCAACCAGAATAGAACTCTCTCTCTCTCTAACGATTCTCACAACAACTCTCTTTCTCTCTCACCGAAACCTATCTCTCTCTCTCACCGCTCTCTGCTCTCTCTTTCCCACCGCTCACCGTCACCGCTCTCTGCTCTCTCTTTCTGTCTCACCGCTCTCTGCTCTATCTCCCACCGCTCACCGTCACCGCTCTCTCCTCTCTCTCTCTCACCGCTCTCTGCTCTCTCTCCCACCGCTCTCTGTTCACTCTCTCCCAGCGCTCACTGTCACCGTTCTCTGCTCTCTCTCTCCCACCGCTCACCGTCACCGCTCTCTGTTCTCTCTCTCTCACCGCTTTCTCTCATCGGAATCTCACTCACCGTCAACTCTCTCTCTCACTCACCGAAATCTCTATCCCAAACCCTAAATCTCTACCGTCGCTGCGATTGAGGCTGCGACGAGGCCGTCGAGTCTGCCTTCGCCGTTTGCCGGATATTGGAGCCTCCGAAGCCGTAAGCCATCGCCGTTGTTCACCACACCCTAAGCCGTCGCCACTGTTCGTCGTTGTACCTCGCCATCTCCGAAACGAGAACCATTTAATTTTGGTATTACTCATCTGTCATATTTTTGTTTAGGTTTTGATAGGCCATTTGGATAAATTATTGTTCTCTTATTTATGCTATGCAGTTTTTATGAGTACCTATTGAAAGTGTGGATTCAAGGAAACAAAATTGCAGTGGTGAAACATTACAGGTATGATTTTTTCTGTGTGAATAATTTCTATTTCTTTTTTTTTTACGTTGTAGCAACATCAACAATATTTTCATTGGGATTCTTTTTTGAGATTATTGTATCCATTTCTTGTGTAAAATTATTTGTTAGGTCTGTCTTCGTGTTTTATTTTTTGAGGAACACCTTTCTTTTCTTCAAAGGCATATTCTTTACTTTCATCAAGCTTTATGTACATACAATTGCTATCTCTTTTATAAGTTACTACTAATAAAAAAATATATAAGTGTAAGTAGTCACAGGTGGATAGTGAAGATTGATAGCCAAGAAATGCTAGAAAGTGAAATATTTGACTTGTTAACTTGTTAGGATGGAATTCTAAGAGATGATATTTACCATAGTTAAAATTAGGTTGGTTAAGTGGAGGAGCATTTTTAGAATGTTATATGATTGATCATCCCTATTAAGAGAGACAAAACTATACGAAAATGGTTTTAAATGTATAGTTATTTTGTAATGAAGATTGGTTCATTTTAAGCAAACACTTGCATAAGTTTTTGTAATTAGATCCCTTAAGAATTCTAAATACACTTATATCTTGAAATATAGGAGGATAACATGTTTAAGTTCATCAAAATCTCAAGTACACACTAAGGCCTCATTGTCATTTTATATAAATTAAGGCTCAATTAGCCTACAGAGACAACTGCTCATGTTTGTACTCATTCACACATTAGTTTGTAAATTCAACAAAAAAGAGATTTGAGGAGAAAGTCAGCAACTTGCTGAAGGAAATATTTTTAGGCTTTGGTTAGAAAATCATGAGTTTTAAAGCTAAGATTTAGTATTGAAAACCACTTGACCAACCTAAAGAAAAAGTTAAAATTAAATTTGTTAGGACACTGTTGGAGCTTGAAGAGGACTTACAAGGTGTGGAACGCGAGTTTGGAGTGGCCGGGAGCCGGTATAGGCTACGAATTGCGTGCATTTAAGGTAACTAAACCCTTCGAGGGAATTCTCTTTATTTCATTTCCATTTCTGAGTTGACATTAAATCATTTGGATTGTTTTACTACCGATCTTATATTGGTAATGTCATGCATTGTGTATTACTATCTATGATTTCTTTGGCTAAAATAATTATGTAAAAAATTGTCGCATAGCATTCTTTGTCTTGACTTCGTTCTATGATTGAATTCATTTAATGTCGTTGATCTATGAGATATTGAACTTCTTTCAAAATAACATACTATGATTTGTGTAACTGTATTTATTGGTGAATGTACACACATATGTTAACATGTTTATGGTGTGACGCTTGTTTGTAAATTCTAAAACATGAAGTCTTTGATAAGAATGATTTAAGGAGCCAACCTTTGTACTTGCCCTTACTTAATGAGTTGTAGTGTCTTATCTATTATCCAATGTCTCTTGATTATGTTGGTTGTCTTATTTATTTGTTATGTTTTAGTATCTTTTAGTTTGATGTTTCATAACTAGTTAAATACCCATATTTTGTTGTTTAGGTGGTCGTGTAGATTGGGCTTTGTCCAAGGGTTGCCTATGGTAGAAAACTAGAATGGAATTGTTTAACTGAGTGATGTCATTGATCATTTATAAGCTTCACATCTCAACAGCCACTCGAGTTGCTATCTAGTAACTTAATTATTTTGGATTGTTTGTACTGCAATGTCTCTCTAAGGGTCGCGCAGGCATTCCTTAAATCTTTATTTCTCTTTCCTTGTGCATTTATGATTTTTTTTTTGTAAGTAATTACTTATACCTTTAATCTTTCTATGCAGGAAGACGTATATCAAAAGTAGAGTTACTGAAATCACGAAAATGAGCAATAAAGCTTAAGGTACCCCTACTTAAGAAAACGAATTTAATGCTACTATTATATTGTTAAAAATTATTGTTGATCCATGCAGGCTAAGCTCCAAGGGAGACGTCAGGAGCTGACCCAAACTACACCGGACCGGTCGGTGGATGATGAGGCGGTGTACTACAAGGTGGCGGGTGAGTGTCCCAAAGGACGTGTCTACAATCTCAGGTCGTTAGGGAGAAAGAAGAGAAGATACGTAGATACTGATGCTAGCACATCCCAAGTGCTAGTACAACGAGGGATGGACAACTTTATGATACTTAGGTATTTTTATGGTTGTTGTAGAACAATGAGAATTGTAGGTTTTTTATGGATACTTAGGTATCTTAGACGTTTATTATACTTGACTACGTTTCGTGAATATATAAATTTTTTTAATATCAAATTGTATGTTTTTTTTTCATTTGAATCTTCGTTGTTGATATATATTGTTGAGTTGTGTATGTATGTGAAATTTTACTTTTTTGGAGATGTTAGCCCCCAAGGAGTAGTTGGAGGGGGCGCAGGCAATGGAGCAGGTCCTGTTGTTATTTTTAGTTTTAGAAGTTTTGGAGAACCAATTTGATTTTTATGAATATTTTTTTAAAAAAAGTTGGGCATAGAAACGGAATAGAGACGGATTAGCAATGGAATTTATAAATTCCGTTGCTAATCCATCTCTAATTTGTGAAGAAATAGAATGAAAAAACTGGGTAAACAGTGTTTAGAAACGGAATAGAGACTGATTAGCAACGGAATTCGTAAAGTTCGTTGCTAGTCCGTCTCTAATTTGCAGCGGATTAGCAACAAAATTTATAAGTTCTGTTGCTAATCCGTCTCTAATTAGCAACGGATTAGCAACGGAATTTATAAGTTACGTTGTCGTCTCTAATTAGCGACGGAATTCATAAATTCTGTTGCTAATCCGTTGCTACTTAGAGATAGATTAGCAACGGAATGCAAGTAAAACAATTCACTTACGAAGAATGTGCATTTTTGTTTCGTCTCTGTTCAGTTTCTAAATTCTGTCTCTAATCCGTCCCTAATCAGCAATGGAAATACATTTTCGTTGCTGACTAAATCAGCGACGACAATTTTAGAGACGGAATAGATTCCGTCTCTGTTACGTTGCAGAATTGAATTAGAGACGGAATTTATGTTAATCAAAGCAACGAAAATTTCTGTTTCTGATCGGCTGTTTTTTGTAGTGATTCGTTTCGACATGCCTTATAAGAGTAAAATATAATCCAGAGGATAAAGCTGAGAATTTTTCTAACACTTTTTTTCTCATTTGAAACCAATGTGACATAGAGAAATTCCCTATTATTTTCGTTTATGATTTCAATGTGATGTCCATTTTGTCGAATATCTTTAAAGCTGAGTAAATTTCTTCTGAATTTTTCAGAGTATAAGGCATTGTCAACATGAATTGTTGTTTCCTCAGGCAACATAATATTTGCTCTTCCAGAGCCATTAATCTAATTGGAGATGCCAGATATTGTTTGAACATTAGCCTCAGCTAAGTTCAAATTGGAGAAATATTTTCTGTTTTTAAGGATTGTGTGGGTTGTAGCACAATCAGCAAGGCATATATCGCTCTTATTTGATTCATGACTTGAACACATGATTTGTTGATCCATCTAGACAAATAACGTTTGGCAAATCAGAAAAAAAAAAGTCATATTTCAATGATAAAATTCATAATATTTTGCCTTTAATTTTAAAGGTAAGGTAAAGGTCACGAAAATATTCGGGTATATATATGACAATATTTAGGCAAAATAGCCTTTCATATATGATCAAAAAATGTCACAATTATAAGCGCTCATTGTCAATAATTATTTGCCTTTTGTAGTGGTGCACCACTTTTATTCCAATTTTTGGTGGAATTGTCAATACGACCTTTACCTATTATTTTCACCTTTTCCACGTCTATAAATTTATTATTGTGATCACGATCATTATATGCAACATATGCTTCTTAATTTGAAGCTGAACTAATTGGACGGGAGCGATATTATATTTATAATATCTCATTATTTTACTTAACTACCATGAGACAAGAAATCAATCATTAATATTTATTGGATTGACGTGCACACTCGATATTTGTTGCAACAATAAATCGAGGCGGGCCACGTGACCTTCTTTTTATTGTCTCATCAGTCGTATTTCCACATAGCCTCAACATAGAGGTAATTAAAATTGTGGAATTATAATTAATATTTGACTGATTAAATTTTGTAGCATGAACCGCCCATTTTGAGCTTTTGGAGCATTACCCTTTTGGTATGTATATATATAACTTCATAAGGTGAAAAGATATATAAAGTGAAATATTCACTTTTCAAATCTCTAAAGAGAAATTGGCGAATGATTATGTATAAAACATAGTTTTGCATATATGCTTTATTCACAAATTATAGTATCTAATTGTCATGACAAGTAATTCTTGTTGGTAATATAATAAAGCAACAAGTTCTACTATGATTGAAAAATATTTTGAAAATAAATTTAATATAAAATAGTTTTTCCCTTTTTTATGTAAAAACATAACATATGATTAAATATATGTTCACAACTTGATTCATTAATAAACAAAATGTACTATTCGTATGAGTTGGTGGGACAACCTTCAGGTTGGGTGGCGAGACATAGTCTACTTAATACCATGCCTCATCGAACGGGATAACCCGTCTCCCTTTCAATGTTTAGTTTTACCGGAGACAAGGCTTACCCGCTATCAACTCAAACTTATAGCATTATTTGTATTATAAAATCAAGAATAGAACAATAACTAATCGTTTGTAGTTTTAAGAGAAAAACTATATGTCACAAACTGACTTTTGATTTTTGATGTAGAAGATAGTACAAAACGCAGCTACAGAGCATACTTTCGTAGTCGGTGACGTTACAATGCATAATGTATGAATAAAGTACATTTTCATAATTAAATATGCATGTAACAAAAAAGAAATTAACCATGACAACATGAAAATAAATTGAACTTATTTAAATTAGTAAAAATTATACCTTCTTAGCTTTATATCTTTGAAAAGCTTCTTGATCTTCAATACCTCCTCTTGTAGAGCAACTTCGTGTTGATAACGTGTTGTAAATTGAGCTGGAACTTGCTAAGAACTAGAGAAGGAAAATAGAAGACTAAGAACTTCTACTACTACAAAGGAGAAGAGAAGAAATGAGATAGTTGGAATGAGAAGTTTTCATTCAACTTGGTGTGTAAATTACAATGGGGTTGGCTCCCTTTATATAGGCCATTCGGTGATGATGATAATTGTACTTATACAATGTGTACAAGTTATACATACACTACAAGTCATACAACACATCACAAGCAACATAGACAATACATGAAAGTGTTTGTGTACATTGGAGAGGATTACAAGTTAAATGACAATACATAGACAAGTGGAGGTGCTATTAAGTGAGAAATACAAGTTATATGACTACACAATTTGTTGGTGTACATGCATGGTCATCCATATTCGACAACATATATATATATAAACCCTAAAATAAATACAAAACAACAAATCTTGAAATTACAGGAAAACAAGTGCGAGGAAGGTGTTGACTGGCGTGATGGCGGAGGTGTTGAGGCGAAGGGTGGAGCGGTGAGGCCTATCGAGAGGAGGCGACAGCGACGAGGAGAGAAGGAAGTGATGGGTGCTAACGATGAGGAGAAGGGGGACGGCGATGGGTTGGTAGTGGCAGCAGCGAGGAGAGGGGGACGACAATGGCTCCAATGAGGAGAGGGGGACGACAACGGCTCCGATGAGAAAGGGATGGAAATGAAGAGAGGGGAAGGGCGGTGTGGAAGTGAGAAGAGAAGGGAGGAGGCGATGAAAGAAGAGAAATTTTTGGATGAGTTTATGTATGGGAGAGGTTGGGGTTTGATTTTAAGTGGAAGATAGAGAACTTGAGCCCATTGCCACGTGGGCAAAAAGTTTCACTTATGCGGGAATTTTTTCGCTCAAACTTTAGCGATAGGGACCTGTCGCTAAACTGGTGTAACGGTCAACCTCGCCCTCCGTCGCAAATCAGTTGCTAATTAGTAGGGGTGGGCAAACCGCGGTTTGGTGGTGAAAACCACCAAACCGCGACCAAACCGAGGGTCTACAGTTTGGTGATTTTTCAAACCACCACCAAACCGCGAACCACCAAACCGAACCGCGGTTTGCGCGATTTGGTCGGTTTGGTTTCGCGATTTTAGTGCGAGGCAGCGGTGCGAGGCGGCGGTGGACGCAGCAGCGGTTCGCGCGGTGGAGGGCGACAACGATGGCGATGGATTCGGCGGCGGCAGTGAGACGGGGAGTGAGGAGGATGAAGGGCGGCGGTGCGGCGACAGTGAGACGGGCACTTCGCGACGGGCCGACGGCGGTGAGAGTGCTCGAGAGGAGAGAGGAGACGGCGGCTGTGAGAGGAGAGAGGACACGGGAGTGACGGGAGTGAGAGGTGAGAGGTGAGAGGAGCAAGCGGGAGTAAGAGGTTAGAGGTGACAGCGGGAGTGAGAGGATAGAGGAGACGGCGGGAGTGAGGATAGAGGAACCGGCGGTGAGAGGAGAAAGGAGACGACGGTGAAAGGAGAGAGGAGCCGGCGGGGAGAGAGGAGACGACGGTGAGATGAAAGAGAGCCACTGGGAGAGAGAGGAGCCGGCCGTGAGGGGAGAAAGGAGCCGGCGGTGAGAGGAGTGAGGAGCGGCGGGAGTGAGGAGAGATGTGACGGGAGTGAATGAGAGGATTTTTTTTGTTATGTTTTAGCCTTTTAGGGTTTTTGGTGGTTATTTACTAAAATACCATCGGTTTGGTGAAACCGCAGTTTTTCCAAATTGAAAACCGCGACCAAACCGCGATTCTACGGTTTTTACATTTTCCAAACCGCACCCAAACCGCGAGTTTTAAAAACCAGACCAAACCATGTTGTTTGGGCGGTTTGGGTGGTTTTTCGAAAATCGCTGCCCACCCCTACTAATTAGCGATGGGAGATAGCCCATGGGAGATAGCCCATCGTTATCTCTCGTCCCTAATGACAACCTTTTTTTGTAGTGGAAAATAATAATATTTTTTTATCTTAAAAATATATTTAAATATATGTTTGATCTATTTCATAAAAAATAACAAAAATTTTACGTCGGCTATCAACCTATCGCATTAATTATGAGAGATTTAAATGATTTGAAAAGCTCGCCATCAATTGCACTTAATAGAGCACAATGAAAAAATTTGATACATAAACCGACCTCAATTAATTTGAGAGATTGAGCTATATTATTGTTGTTATTATTAAAAATATATTTAAAAGATATTTATGTTTATTTTCATATTTTACACATTTTAAAAATTTTGCAATTTCTCATGACTTGAACAGAAATTTCAACCAAACATGAACTGTAAATAAAACAGACAGTTGGACACGTGGAATACATACGAGAGCCGAACAAACACTCCTACTATATAAGCCGCTTAAAGAAAGAAATACAAAGAAAACAAATCCCGAAAAAAGAGAGACGTAAACGTTTGGATTTCAATTCCAACAATTTAATTCCAACAATTTCAATTAGATTTCAATTCCATCTCACTAGATTCTTTCTCCTTGTTCTCCGCTGATTCGGCAATTTTTTTTTCAGAATTTTTTTAGATTTTTATACGCCCTCCCAATCCGTTTTTCGATTTCAATTCGCGTTATTGAAGTGGTTTTTTTTTAGGGTTTTTTGTGGGTTTGTTCATTGGGTGTTACTGAATACCATTTTTAATTTTTATTGAATTCCGTTCGGAATTGATCGAACGAGTGAGGGATTTGTGTTTTTTAGGGTTTTTTTTTGTCGAATTTGGGGCTTTCGAATATGAGTAGTAGAGCTGTGGTTTAAATCGGGGAATTAGGGCTGTTTCTCGTGAGATTTGAAGAGACAGCCTGTGTTATGATCGAAGATCGAATTGGGCAATTAGGGTTTCTGGGTATTGATTTGTGTTTTCGATTTTGGGTGTTCTGGTGATGAGGAATGATGTGCAGAGACCGCGCGGCGCGGTTCCGAAATCGGGGAGGAGTAATGGGTTTATTCCCAATTCTTTCCGTGCAATCTCCAGTTATTTCAAGATTGTGTCTTCTGGTGCATCAACTGTCGCTTCAACTGTTCGAACTGCTGGGGCAACGGTTGCGAATTCGATATTGGATAGGGACGAGGACGGTAGTCGCGATCAAGTAAGTTCAGTTCAGCCTTTTATGGGCAATCAGCAATTGTGGTGTTAATAAGTTTGAGCTGCGAAAGTTGGTTACTTGATTGTGTTGTTCAGTTTGTATGGTGTGGTTTGTTGATTGCGAATTCGTTATTGGACAGTGAGTGCATTGTGTTTCTTTATAAGAGACAAGTTTTTTAGTAGTCATGAGTGCTGAATAATGGTGGGCATTATTTTACTTATCGAAGAACAACCATGGTTCTCTACAGTTTATATGTTGATGTGACTGAATTATCTAAACAAATATTTCTTAGTGGGTGTAACTATTGATGGGTGGTGACCCTCAAAATTATTGTCATGAGGAATGGTTTGTGTAAGAAAGATAGCTTTGGGGGCTGTCGTATATTCTTATAGCTTAGGATTGAAAATTTGGTATCGCCTTGACTTCGATTACTTTAAATTTGGAAGCAATTCGTGGAGGTATAATTTGATGTAGAATTGTTATTTTTGTGAAATCTCGGCACTAAGGAGAACCTGGAGAAGTATGAATAAGTTTATTTAAGTGCTAGCAAGACTCTAGTTTTGTTGAGACACATCAAAGGAGATTGTTGCTTATAATATTCTTGTCTTTTCTATTTCTGTACCTGATATAAAGTTTTTTAAGTTTAGTTTTTATAATTGTGGTCATTTGAGAATTGAGATATTAATTCATTTTTTATTTTTTTTTTTTTGCGATAAGTTAGTATTCTTTTATCATGCTTGACATTATTTCCTACTTTTGCATTATCTAATGTGCTTCTATTAAGTGTGGGCATCTTTTGAGAAAATAGCATTATTTCCAAGTTTAGCATAATCGATATCAAGATATCGATGTAGTAATGGCTGGGTGTTAGATGATCTTCACATAGTTTTCATGTTGGACTGGTCAAGTTTTATTCAAACGAGGCATGCACACGATCTGTTAGAATGCTAATCTGAGACCATGGTTTTAATGTTAGAAATTTTAATTTATTGAATCTTTGATTAGTTTTTGTATGTGCTACGACAATTGCATTTTCACACTTCCTAGGTGGGTCCTATTAGAAAGTGGCTTCTTGATGTCTAATATTTGAAGTTGAACTAATGCTCTTTCATCCCGATTTCTGTTTCACTGGATCAATTGTTAGTGCAGAATACTGTCTCAGACTTTTAGATAAACAGATAAGATGATAATATACTTCATGAAAAACTAGTTAGTAGCTTTATTATGTTAGCCGTTAAAACCTTTTTGGTCTTTGTTGGGACCTGACTTTCAATAATGTCAATGATGACGGCATTTTAATAGTCCCCCCATTATACATAGTTGTTCTATTATGAAAGCATAAACACAATCAAGCTGTTTCGTCTTTCCTCTTATTTGTTTGTGTATTTTTCTTTTTTTTTTTTTTTACAAAAAGGTAAGATGGGCTGGGTTTGACAAGTTGGAGTCTGAAGGGGATATCACTCGACAAGTTCTTTTGTTGGGTTATGAATCTGGTTTCCAGGTTTGGGATGTTGAGGATGCACATAATGTGCACGAGCTCGCATCAAGATATGATGGTCCTGTTTCTTTTTTGCAAATGCAACAGAAACCAGTTGCATCTAGAAAATCAGAAGGCAGGTTTGCGGATGTCCGCCCATTGCTTGTTATTGCGGGAGATGGTTCTTCTAATGGTATTAGTGTCAAAGATGGGTCTGTATATCCTAGCAATGGGAACCTCTATAATGGTCATGAACAGGGATTTATAAGCGGGAATGCTCTGCCAACAGTTATTCGATTTTATTCCCTGAGGTCCCACTCTTATGTGCATGTCTTAAAGTTCAGATCTGCTATATACTCTATAAGGTGCAGTCCTCGAGTTGTTGCCATTTCTCAAGTCTCTCAGGTGTGTCTTCTTTTGTTCATTTTGGGTATTAAATTTAATATACATCTCAGTCAGAGTTTTGACAGTTTTTCAACCCGCAGATACATTGTGTGAACGCTGCAACTCTGGAAAGAGAATATACCATTCTTACACACCCTGTAGTTTCTGGGATTCACACTCCTGGAAGTATAGGCTATGGACCACTTGCAGTGGGTCCAAGATGGCTTGCTTATAGTGGCAGCCCAGTTGTACTTTCTAATACTGGTCGCGTTAGTCCACAACATTTGACTCCTTCTGCAAGTTTTTCTGGTTCCCCGTCAAACAGCAGCCTTGTTGCACATTACGCGAAAGAATCAAGCAAACAACTTGCTGCTGGTATCGTGATCCTAGGAGATATAGGATACAAGAAGTTGTCTAGGTACTGCTCCGAGCTTCTACCTGAAAGCAACAATTCTCTCAGATCCGGGTTCGCTACTGGGAAATGTAATGGGACTATCAAGGGCCATGTGCCAGATCCTGATACTGCTGGAATGGTACATATAACTCTCTTCCCTCCGATTTTGTTTAGCATTTTAGGTAGATGTGTAGAATTGTTACTTGATGCTTTATTTTTCTTGCACACGGTTTCTCTATTCTATTGCACCCAAATCTATGTGTTGGTGCAAGTTATTGGTGACAGGCGGGTAAGTTTCCCATAGCTTTCATACATTGGAAGGGAATTTACCTGGTTATATAGCAATAAACTGTATGTCCTCTTCGATGCCTTTTCTTTGAACTTTCTGTCTTTGGCATTTCTCCAGGTCATTGTCAGAGATATTGTTAGCAAATCTGTCCTTGCACAGTTTAGAGCTCACAGAAGCCCTATTTCGGCATTGTGCTTTGATCCTAGTGGCACCTTATTGGTAACTGCATCAATTCAGGGTCACAGTATAAATGTTTTCCGAATAATGCCTTCAGCAGTTGCAAGTTCATCTGGATCTGATACTTGCAGTACTTATACACACCTGTACAAGTTGCAACGTGGCTTCACAAATGCGGTAATTATAATTCTATTTGATTAGTCCTTTTTGCCTCAGTTGTATTTTAATTTAAGTGATACCAACTTTTTCCTTTTTGAGATCTTTCATTTGGCTTTTGTTCTTGCACAACTGTTGTATTTGTTTTTATGCTTTGGTGGTTCCTGCTGCCAGTTTAGAGTTCCAATTATCAATTCCAAAGCACGAGCTATGTCCAAGTGTTTTGTTCACTTCTTCATTTCCTAACATTGGTTTCTTTTCTTCACCAGGTTATACAGGATATCAGTTTCAGTGATGACAGCCGATGGATTATGGTCAGTTCCTCACGGGGAACAAGTCATTTGTTTGCAATTTCCCCTTCAGGAGGAATAGTGAACCTTAACTCTACTGATGCTAATTCTAAATATGATAGCATCAGGTCCAATGTGACCAGTGGGACAGCTGGTCTGCCAAAACTTAATCAGCAGAGCCTTTGTGCATCTGGCCCCCCTGTTACGTTATCAGTTGTTAGCAGAATAAAGAATGGAAATAGTGGTTGGCGAGGCACTGTAAGTGGTGCTGCTGCGGCTGCAACGGGCAGGATTAGTTCTCTTTCTGGGGCAATTGCTTCGTCTTTCCATAACTGCAAATGTGACGATGCATATGCTGAATTTAACACATTAAGAACTAAGTACCATTTGCTTGTGTTCTCTCCTTCTGGTTGTGTGATACAATATGTGTTGCATCTGGCTAAGTTGTCAGATTCTGGGGCTGTGGTATCTGGGTCGACTGCAGTTTCTGACTCAGATCCAGAATGATACAAAGTTAGTCGTTGAAGCTCTCCAAAAGTGGGATATATGCCAAAGACAGAACAGGAGAGAACGAGGTGATACTGTTGACATTTACGGTGAGCAAAGGTTTGCAGACAATGGTACAAGTTATCCCGAGGGGAACTGTACTGTTACTTCCAAGACGAAGGTCAATGCTGAGGAAAGGCATCATATGTACATATCAGAAGCTGAATTGCATACGCATCAACCTTCATTACCTTTGTGGGCAAAACCGGAGGTAAGTCTTGGTTATTCCGTGAACTGAAGTCTCTATAATGAATTATTTGGACGGCCATGGGCTTGACGTGCATTTATGTCACTCTTCTGTAATTGGGTATCAGATGTACTTCCAATCAATGCTTATGGACGGCGTCAAGCTAGCAGATGAAAGGTTTCCAGGCGGGGAAAGTGAAATTGAGAGGATCCCAGTACGCACAATAGAAGCTAGGCCAAAAGATCGGGTTCCTATTAATAATTATCTTCAAACTCGCCAAGTCCAACAACCAAGGTTTGTATCATTTTTTTGTTTTTAATTAGTGATAACATGGTAGCATGATCCTTAGTTCTTCTTCCTTCATGCCATTGAGTTCACATGAATTTTTTTTTATTGGTAATTTCGGATTCGTCCACTTTTACCGATGCAACGAGGAAATCAATTGAACCTACTGCTTACTCAGGGTGCCGGCATGGGATAACAACAGAAATAGGTGGTTGATGCATCAGCAGTCTGGTTTATCCGAAGATGGAAGGCTACCAGGTTGCAAAAGTAATAGCTGTAACTCTCATGAAGTTGCATCAGAAAGCGAAGTTGTATCTGAGGACAACGACGCTGCAACAGAAGTTCAAAGTGGCAGCACAGAAAATGGTTGGGGCTGTTCTCAAATTTCAACAGAGTCAATTTGGGGCAATGAAAAATACATTGAAAGCCAAGACACGACGACTCAACTCGATAATGTAAATAATGACATGAGCCAAAATACGGAGACCAACCTCAAGGATGTAGATAATAACAACGACGTGTTCATGAAGATGGCCAATCTATTTGGGGATGATGACAACTAGATATACAATAGGTAACCTGTTTCTCTACCCCTTTATCCTTTCATTTTTATCTTTCTGAAATTAGGAAGAAAAAAAAAGATGCACGGAGGAGTCGCAGAATAGCATCATAGTCCATGAAACCTTCATTGCCACAAAATCTCGCCATATCATTTTTGACTTCGTCTGATAGTACATAGTTCTACATGTTAGTGCATGGTCGTATCTCGCATGTCATAGCCGGGTTTGGTTAATATAATGGTATCAAAGTTCTCAATTTTCAGATTTTCAGGTCTGTTGTGAATCTTTGGAACCTTTTTTTTTTTTTTGCCTGTTCTCTGTCAGATATCTAATTTTAGAGCAAATGAACTTCCCTTGAACTGAAGGTGTGCAGGTTGTGGTGAAAGTTGAAGTCCCAGTGAAGGTCTCATCTTCTTCCTCATATGTGCAAGTACTATTCTTTTATTCTCCAAGGAGGCTATTAACTGTGTTAATATTTGGTTTGAGATATAAAGGGAGTGGTGGTAGTTTAACTAAATGAGGCAGGAAGGGGAGGAGGTTATGGTGATTACTGAATTCCTTTTCTGTTGACATTGTAAATAATGGTTCATGGTTAATGGAATGTATATTCTGTAACATATTGTAACATGTAAATAATGATATATAGTTAAATACCTTATATTGGTCTTTGATGTACATTGAACCCTTTTAATGGGTTTGATTTGATGATGTTTGATTGAATTCTTTATTGGTGGCCATGTGAAGCGTTTTCTCGGTATGTTAAAAACTGCTCCTCTCTTTTGCAGTGTCTTTGTGAATATGAGCACCAGGGCATCTATTTCTGTTTGATGGAAAGTAACTTTCAAATTCCAATACAATGCCAATTTGATGCGTTACCTAGAGCACCTACCTTGCTATTAAGAGATTGTTACAATTCGGGGAATTAGGCCACCCATTCATCAGGTGTACAAGAGACACGTTTTATATGATTAGGCTGGATTAACCAGTTGGATTGATTAATTTGGTTGTTCGCTTTGTTGGATTAAGTAATTAACTAGTCAAGCGGACGTTGGACTAGTTTTTTTTTTTTTTTTTTTTTTTTTTTTTTTTTTTTTTTTTTTTTATTTTAACAATGGGTTTTTCGATTATAACAAGCCTTAGGATGGAAAAAGATTATCAATGACTTGACATTTGATTGTTGTGGGGAATCAAGATCGAGGTCGTGCACTTAACCCACACAACTTCGTTTTTGCATTTATTATTAGGCTACAACCGTTCGGGTTGACTAGTTAATACGCAATTCAACAGACTAATTTAAATCATGGTTTCTACCTTAGCTAGCTTGGATGAATTCACTTGAAAAATGACTACATTACCAATAGCAATATGTCATCCCAATGTCAACACTACCAACTGAACAAGTCATCCACTTCAGACTAATTAGTTTTTTGAAGTCACAATCTTGTGTACAAGTGTTTGTATATAGGGTTGTAAGTAAGGCCGGACGCTGGGCGGGGATTGATTCTCACAAATTTCTCGTGGAAAAATTTTGCCATTTCATGTGCCCATTTTTTGTGTGCATCTATGTGCACACAAAAATCTCTATGTGCATCTAACGAACACTTACAAGTCCGAGTTTATTCACGTCCCATTTTGCCTAACCCTAGCATTTCCCTCATTTAATGTTCATTCATTGCATTATAGTTTTTGTTCTTTAAGCATTGAAGTCTAAAACTCACATGACATTTTCAACCACAATTTGTCTTCGAATAACTCAACATCACCGCGACTACAACATCTACGAGCAACAATCATCGGACGCAAAATCAACACTTGTATGCATCTCGAGGCACACCCCTTATCCAATCAACAACTTAACTTGTCCCGTAGACTCCGTACAAGAGTACATATACGTAACTAACTAACCTGTCAAAACCCCCAACAAACAAGGGCGTCTCCCGACACAGTACGTACGGTCCGAGTAAACAGAGAAGACCGTACCAGCCCCGTCAATATTTAGCCATCCATGTCACCACTTTCGTATGCCCTTCTCCGTCCGCCACGTGTCCCCCTACGGCTCTGTTTTAGCACAAACTAGCATTATTGATAAGCTAGTTTATTTTTTAAGTTGTGTTTGGTTTGTAGCTTATTTTCAAAATAATCTAGATGATAAGCTCCCAATTGAAACGCTATTCTTAGGCTCTGTTTGGCAAGGCTAGCTGATAATCTAGCTGATAGCTGATAAACTAGCTATAGCTGATAATCTACTATTTAGTAAGCTTTAAAGTCGATAATCTATTGATCAACTAAAAATTGTTTGGAATGATAGCTGATTGATTAGCTGATAAATGCAAAATGACAATAAAGGACATATGACATAATTAAGGATATTAATTATATAATCATATAATTAATTGTTATAAATAACTTTGTATTTTATTTACAAAATACAAATTAATACCATAAAATAATTTATATTATTTAGAAAACTAAATTATGTGTGTCCATAAATGCTTACATGAAAATAAATCTCTATTAATTTATAAAAATTCGCAAAAAATAAACACATGTAAATAAAATAAAATAAACGATTTGGAAAAACTATACATATACATAACGCTATATTATCCATAATTGAGAAGCAATGGATTAGTTACTCGAACATATTCAAAAAATATTTTTATCTAAAAATATTTCTCTATAACTTAAAAAAATAGTAGATTAGTAAGGAAAAAATTAAAAATATGTAGAATAACCTAGTGAAATTTTTTGTTTTATAATATTTACATTATTAAAAATATATGTTAATTTTAAATTCAATAAGTTTTAATAATGTATTATATAAGCTGTTGGTCTAGCCTAAAAGAGCTTGAAATGTTTGGTTTGCATTTGTCAAGTATAATCGTAGGTATTACTATTATAATAGTGGGTTCGTTTAATATTTGCGTATTTTGTTTTTACTAATTTGCAAGGGTTTGTTTAAGTATTTAAGGGTATAATGGAGAGTCCAAACGACGTATAATCGTAAGAATATCGTTTCTCAAAAATCCAAAACTTACGCGAATATTTCGCTATTATAATATTAACGCATTATACTAGGAGATTATATAATAGCGAATTTAAAATTAACATTCAATTCAATGAAAAAAATGGTGATTAATAAAACTAAATATTATCATCTAGATTATTTTTATTAAATAAGTTTTAACAACGTCGACTATACAAAATTTTTTAGATGTTATAAAAATATTTTTTAATGTAGTGTTCGAGTGGTGGGCAATTTTACATATTTTTAATTTTTTTTATTAATATATTATTTTTTTAAATTATAGAGAGACTTCTATAGAAATGAAGAATATTCGCAATAACATTGATTTTTAATTATGGATGATGCGTTAGGTATATGTATAGTTATCCAAGTAGTTTATTATATTTTATTTACATGTGTTTATTTTTTGAGAATTCTTATAAATTAATAGAGAGTTATTTTCATGTAAGCATTTATGTACACATATAATTTAGTTTTCTAAATAATATAAATTATTTTATGGTATTAATTTGTATTTTGTAAATAAAATACAAAGTTATTTATAACAATTAATTATATTATTATATAATTAATATACTCAACATCACCGCGACTACAACATCTACAATCAGTAATCATCGAACGCAAAATCAGCACTTGTATGCATCTCGAGGCACACTCCTTATCCAATCAACAACTTAACTTGTCCCGCGTACAAGAGTACATATACGTAATAACTAACTAACCTGTCAAAACCCCCAACAAACAAGGGCATCTTCGACACAGTACGTACGGTCCGAGTAAACAGCGAAGACCGTACCAGCCCCGTCAATATTTAGCCATCCACGTCACCACTCTCGTACGCCCCTCTCCGTCCGCCACGTGTACCCCTACCCCCACATCTCAACAATTCAAATACTCCTCCCCTCCCCCTCCCTCTCACTCTCCATTCGAATCAATCAAGGTAGTAGTTACGATCTCGAGGAATCCGAACGACTATAATGACCCTCCTCTGCGACTTGTGCAAAGCATCTTCGACGGCCCTGATCTTCTGCGGGTCGGACGACGCGCGGCTCTGCCGGAGCTGCGACACGCGAGTCCACTCCGCCAACGCGCTCTCGCGGCGCCACGTCCGCGCGTTCCTCTGCGAGCTCTGCTTCTCAAAGCCTGCGGTGATCAGGTGTTTAGAGGATGAGATCTCTCTGTGCGAAATCTGTGAATTGAGTAATGACTTTCATTGTTGTGGGAGGAAGCATCGGAGGCGTAATGTGGAGTCCTTTTGGGGGTCTGGATCGGCGGAGCGGTGCGAGCCGTCGATTAATTCAAGTGTTTGTGACTTGGATTGTCTTGAAGTTAATTCCATTGTTGGCCCGCACCCGGCCTTAATGGTAAATAATGTGTTTCTCCTCGAAAAAAAACTTCTGCCAGTGTAGTAGAGAAAAAATATATCATCTACGGAAGTTAATTTATAGTCTCTTAAAAGTTAAAACCACCAATATCTTATCGCCTTCATGAGCTTAGCTTGGGACTTTCGACGCAGTGTTGGATCGATGGTACAAGTGCCCTCAATTTTCATCAAATTGATAACGCAAAGGGAAGCTTAATTAATGGACATTATAAAGTGAATGAAAACATAAGCTACATAGATATTGGCCGATATGTGAATAAAATAAGTTATGAGACAAATAATGATCTAACGAGTACTCCTTTCCGATATTGGATTAATGGTGTTATTTGATGTGGTGCAGGGCTGTTTGGGGTGGATGGATTCGATGTTAGCGGCGGTGAGTGTTACGGAATGAATAATGAGACTCAATTGAATCTTGATCATAAGAGTGACCAAAAGATGTTTGATCAAATGTTCAATTTTGAGGATGTTGGGAGGAATATTGGTTTCACTACTGCTGGTTATGATTTGAGTAGTTCCAAGTATGGTGCCGTCAAGGTTTGTCTTTTAAGTTTCATCTGCTGTTTGTTATATTATTCCGAGTGACCACTTCTTTCTAGTACTTGATGTTTCTTCTCGTTTTCGTTGAAATGCTAATTCACCCAAATGTAGCTGATAGGTGAGGCTTGACAATGTTGTTCAAGCATAATTCACCCCAGTTAATTTGGGACTGAGGCTATGTTGTTGTTGTTGTTGTGTATTAAAAACCGGATCGTAGTATACATTATATCTATTGAATATTTGGATATTTTGTTTTGTTCTTGCTTGAAAAGTATAGCTTTTACATCAATTGGTAACATCAAGTTTTACTGTAGATCAATTCTTGCATTACCATTTTGTATGTATATAAATATTTGCATTTCATGGATCCATTTGTTTTGTTGGTGCATCAGGTATCTGAAAATGGCATCCTGGATTTTGGATCTCTTCTATAGCATGATTGGTTGACAGTATAGTTCTTTGTTTCAACAGGGTGAGCTATTAGGGCTATGTGATTACCCAGCTCTTCAATCTTCTTGTGCGTCGGGATCAATCAGCGCAGAGCAAAACGTAAATTGTAGTAGTGCCGACGAAGTTATTCTAAATCCGGGCGAACTCTTAGGCATCAGCGATATGTTTCCTATGCATCAAATTCATTCAAGTATGTCACTTCTATTATCAAACCTCAACTGTAAAGGTTCTGCTGCTGATCAACGAGATTGTGAATTACCGCTGATGCTCATCTCTGGTGCGTCTCCTTGGGATTCAAATCGCAGTCCTCAAGCAAAGGCCAAAGCAACGATGAGATACAAAGAAAAAAAGAACACGCGATCGTATGTGTTCCGCTTCCATCTTGACAGTACCATGCATTTATAACTTAAAAAGAGTTTTCAGTAGAGCTATTGACCTTGCTCAATTTTTGATTGTGCTACTCGTTTATAACTGTACTCTTTTAAAGGCATCTTCAAATTTTTTCTCCCTCTTTTAGCATATTTGCGCACGAAAAGTTTCTTCGTCTTATCATTGCGAATGATGCTATATATCTATTCTGTAATTTAACTATTTTATAATTTCATTTGCAGGTATGGGAAGCATATAAGATACAAGTCTCGCAAAGAAAGAGCAGACAACAGAAGACGGGTGAAAGGTAGATTTGTGAAGATTGGCGAAGCTTATGACTATGATCCTGCAGTATCAGGAAAGTGCTGAGCTAGAATTCTTGATTTGTAATTGAATTTGTACTTAACTTTTTCAATGTAAAGTTTCATTATTGAAAGGTACCCGAAATTCCTTTTTCATGTTCCAAGAAAATTGTGTGGTTTTTGCATTGTGTTCCTCTGTATCTCCCTCCTTTCGAGCTTCTGCTTTAAGTTTCAATCCCGCGTCTTACATTAATGAAGAAATCCGAACAAGTTCATGTGGCTAACAATTAGGTAACCACGACGATAATTGAGTTCTAACGAGTATCAATTCATTGCCAATGCCATTTCTCACTTAAAGCCTCTTAATGCCTGTAGAGTGTGAAAAAAAAGGGAAAGGATCGAGTTATAGAATATTCCTTGGATCGACTGGGCATTATTAGGACGTAATATAATGTCATGAGTAACTCTGTTATCCTAATTAAACTGGTTGTCAAGGATGAGTTCTTCCAATGGACTCTATCTTGGCATTAGAGAAGGTGTGCCAAGGATAGTTTTGCTTGGTTAGAATTATTTGGCCCCTAACTCGATAGGTATTGCTTCTGGGGGTTAGTCATTAGTGTTAACAAATACGGCATCGATGCTTAGTTTGCAGATCTTAAATTAGTATCTTTTTCAGGAAGAAAAGTTTGAGATCTTTCTTAGCATTTGCATGATCCCCATCAATATATCCGCCATCACATATTTTTTGATCTTTCTTCTCTATCTCTATCTAAATGTGCAGAGTTCATCATTTGAAGTAGAGTACTGTGTTACTGTTATTTTTAGGATCACATATTTTATGAATACAAAAGTTGCAGCAAATCCAACACCAGATGTAACCCTTCCCACATTTGAGGAAGTAGAAGAAACGCGACGTTAGAACGCCTAACGTAGCATTAGAGGCTTTTGGAGAAAACTTAGGAATTTGTTCTGATCATAAATTAGAATTGTCACCTATGCTATTGCTTGCCATCAATTAATTGGCATCATCATAACCTTTGAATTCAGATTAAAAAGCACAAGCAGAAAACTTAAAAAAAAAAAACCAAACTAAAAAAAACAACTCAAACATATAACTGTGTCCCCCTCTTTGTGAATCTTGAGCTCTTCTGATTTATCTTTGAATTGCACCACCTAGATCTCTTCCTCATAATGGTAATAACCAATCTGTATGATGATCCTGTGACATATCTCTTAGTAAAATTTTGGCAAGTGCCGCAAAGCAAGCGCCGAGTATGTCGAAATGCCAGGAAGTTGGCTCCATGGACTCTTCTATCACATTTCCAACATAGGAATGCATCATCTGCCATGCAGTATAACGATGCTCGCCTCCTGCAGAGCTCGCAGGAAATCGAGATCGCAGACTTATAGCCGGAAACACCTTTCAAGGTGGATGCAATCCTTCTCAAACCACTTAGGTGTGTCTCCTCTTCTATTCCCTTGCACATCTCTACTGCTCTAAGTCTATGATACATATGGCTGAAAACAATGAAGGAACAAAGCCTATTTATAAGAATTTAGTAGCCTTGCAATTATATGGATGACATTCTAATTCAGGTTATGGAAACAAAACCCTCTACTTTTGAAAGTAATGACAGCAATGCCACAACATTCAGTCATAGCAAACTGGTTACGCCGACATGAAATCGAACATCAACCACATAAAAAAACACGTAATTTGAGGTGCATCTAACAACACAAAAGTGCGCAGCGTGGCGCTAGCTAGTGTCTCCGTTAATGTCAATGCAACATTTTTGACATGGTGCAGAATCTCTTTAGCTTAGCATATCACCCAATGATTCCCCCCAAAGCAGTAACTCTTATCACTTCAAAAACTTCTATTTGAAGCATGCATTGTGAATTTGTGATTAATTAATCAAACCCCCTTTTTATTTTCTTAAGTTTCAAAGACTTGAGTGGTGACTTAGTCAATTTGGGTGTTTAAAGTAACAAGAGTTTGTATGGACAAGAATTAAAGCATATGAAAAACAAAAGGACCCACCATTAATTAGTATTTTTTCTCACACACTTGTTAATTCACTACCATGTTTTTGACTTGTTGTGCCCACATTTGATATTAGCCACCAACCTGGGCTTTCAAGGCTTATTACGTGTACTCCAAGGGGTGCTGCTGATATCGCTGTCCACAAAGATTTAGAGCAATTTGGTTCGTCCACATGTCCGGTTCAAGTAGTACAAGGCATGAGGGACGGACAAACTTCACTAATGGACGGTTCAATCAGTGGTGCTACTCTTTGTTTTGTTTTGGCCCTTTTGGGGGTTGATAATTCACCGTTGGATGGTGTTTGAGAGGGAATGTGAACGTGGGTGCTCTTGACATGTCAAGGACTCAAAGCGATATGGTGGAGAAAAAAAATGTGATGTAGTGAATGAGTGATGAGGGATTCATCATGTGCATGAGAGGATAATTAAGAAGGTATTGGATGTGATTGTGACCTTGATTGAATTAATGCAACTGTACCGACATGTTAAGGTGGGGCAGGAGCAGGGCTGATGAAGAGGTGGCAAGTACTTTAAAGAAGTGCCGAATGATAGCAAATACGTCGCACCGCAAAATACATTGATTTATAAGAGCTGTTTATGTACTTTTCGAGACGTGGTATATATAAATCTTGATATATAACATACTAATGGAAGCCACATAAAAAGTTAATGTGTCTTACGATGTGACGTAAGATTGTCATTCTAATATTTTCCATCTACAATGCTTAGAGTTTGGATCTGAGCTCACGAATTAGATTTGTGGCATTCCTACTTTGTTAGCTACCCACCCAAGTCCGACCCGATTAGAAATACTTCAATCCGATTTATTCCGAGTTATTCGGGTTTGGGATGAATTTGAATAGCAAAAATACTATCCAAACCCATTTATGTTGGGTACGAGTTTAGTTCCTTAAATATTCGCTACCTCAAACTTATTTATGTGGTTTTCTTTTTGTTTAAATCACTTGATATTCAGATTATTCAACTACTTTGAGTTCATCCGAACTTGAGTCATTAGTTAAACGATAACAATCCGCTTTATTTGCCAACCAACTATTGGTTATTTATGTAGTTGCACTAAAGAGGTGTCACAAGTTACGAATAAAAGCCCATGCCCAACCTACATAACGAAATTCTTTTTTATTTTTTTATTTTTTACACTTCATTCACCAACCCACAGCTTCTTAAAACCTTGCCTTTTATGAAAAGTGGTGTCTCATCTAGTTTGAAAGAAGTAATTATGTGTGGATTGTTCAATGTTGGTCCGAATTTTAAAAAATAAAGCAAAATACTTTTGATCGATTAGTATAGATTGAAGATTTGCATGGACGGAAAGGTGAGATTCCAACTGTATTTCTACCAACATGGTTTAGGAATCAATCTCTTATCACTTGTTAGAAGGGGCATAATCAAAATTTCAAGCTCCCCTAGACTAAATCGAAAGTAACTTAAGTATTACTTTCACTATAAAAAAATGATCTTTTACAACACTTAATCATGTTATACAATACAATGTTAAGAACTTAAGATTTATTAAATTTAAAATTAAAATAAAACTTAATGTTGTTTATGACAAAAAAAAATAATAATTAATGATTATTAAATATTATAAAACAAAAAAACTTCATTGAATTTATAAATAATATTGTAACGGCACGAAATTTCTAACTGTGTTTATGTCCTTACACAGGCTCAACGACCCATACCATGGGACCCACACCGTGATATGTACATTGACCGAGGCAAGGGCCGAGGTATATTTTATTTTTGTTGTAATGTATGCCTAGTATATTGTATATGTGTAGACTATTAAGTCAATTTTATACGGGTGTATAGGTATCAAGACTAGCGGGGACGTACCACGAGTCACGTGTTGATGTGGGATCGAGGTAGAGGCTTACCAGGTAAGCTTAATTTATTTAAGTTCAAATGTACATTTCTAAGTGGTTTTAGTGGCTTTAATGTGGCCACATATACATGCAAATGTGCATATAGTTGGTGAACATAAAATAAGGTTCACTAGATGTGCATCGAGACATGCGTAACCTCATCAAGAGACAAGGTGTGTAAATGTTGAGTTACTCACTAATGACTTGAGGGACAAGTGGGAAAAGGTGGTTCATGAGATGAGCCTCGAGACACGTTCGCACATCATGATCAATGGCTAGCATTCAACATGGTCAAATGTGTATATAAGTCAATGTTTTTGGTTTCTTATTTCCATGAAATTGTTAGTGCAAGGAAGAAAGAAAGAATAGTGTTGCTGGAGTGGTTTAGGAGAGGAGGAAAATGAGAGAAACCAGAGAAGATCAAGGTGAGTTTGGTGTTGTTCATTTGATGTTGATTAGTGGTTTGTTGTTGGCGAAGGAGGGAGGATGAAGCTCGGATGAACTGCAAATACAGTTCGTCTTGCAGTTCGTCCGAGGAAGGAGACGACTCGGAAGAGTCGTCTCTCATCCTCAAACGAGCTGGGGTTGGATCTCTGATCCAAACTCGTGAAAAAAAAAATCATTAACGATTGAAGAAAAAGGGGCACATGCACGAGCCGTACGTGTACAGCCGTACGTGTACCTTGGTGGGCACTTTTACTATGATATAATAACACATTTTGAGAATTTTGGTTCAATTCCGACATCAATGGTAAGGTACGCTCAAATCCGATTAAAATTGAGAGAGTTATGCTCAAAATACCAAAACAGCTCAACTTGAGAAAGTTTCGGACCAGCAGTGTTAGGAAATTCATAACTCTCAAACTACACCTCCAAAAAAGGTAATTTTTTGTGAGAAGCTTGTCCAAATATCCAAGAATATCACATAAAAATTAGCTAATTCTGAGAAGAAATGAAGAATTTATGAAATCTAGTATTTCCACTATAATTTTAGCTCAATTGATGCACCAAACCATCCCATCAACTTATTTCAATTTAATAGCATTCATGACAGCAATTCCATCTATTTTTTTACTCCACTTGGGTCCTAATGATCCCTTCAAAATCATCATAGGATTGATGTGTTCAATTTCATCTCAATATTTCAGCCCCAATTGCCTCAAACATGCATTCAATTAAGCAAAAGAATGGAAAAGTTCATACCTAAGGTTTGTTTCTTTCAATCTCTTTGGAGCCCTAACTTGTGTTGGCTTGATCCTTCAACTTAGACCTCAATTTCCTTGATTTCTAGCAAAGAATCTTTTTTTTTTTTCTCTTCCAAAGTAGTGCTGATTTTTTTTTCTCAACATGCATGAATAAACATAAGAGTCCTATTTATAGGTCTTAGTCTCAAGTCTAAATCATTAGATAAGTCACTAAGTCTAACATGACTTAGGCATTTGTGATAAATTTGGAATTTCTCATAGCTTAGGCTAATTAAATGATTTAAACTAGACTAGTCTCTATTAATTCCATATGCGACTTAGACACTAAGTGTACATCTTAAATTAGAAAGAATAACTCATAAGCTACGAACTAACCATGGTCGTTCGCGTGCATGCACTATGAAGTCGCTCGAATTTGCGATATAAACCCCAATGCTCGGCCCATGGGGTGAGCCTGGCCAATGCCCTGGCCGGGTGAGGTGCATGAACAAAACTAATACTATAGTACTTGCAGTCCATTAACAACTACTTACAGTCACTTATGATAGCTCCAAAATAAGAATTGTTGTCCCATTAATTGCTTGAGAAACAAAAATAGGTTGGCTATATGAATTGATTAAACTATTGAACTTCACTAGATTTTATACTACTTTCTTGATTCTTTAAACTTTGGAAAATGTTTTGGTAACTCACTTTGCGCATTTAATGGCTCAAATGAGTGTGTCCTCTCTGTGATACATATCGAAAAGTGTGAACACACATTTTGAGGTTAACGTGCACACCTCGAGGTGTATCGCACAACTCGACACTCACTTAGTGCTAAAACTGGGTTACTCTAACATATCCCTTAAACTTTTAAGTAATATGGCATGTGTCCCACATTAAAATATGAAAAAATGCTAGAGTAATCACTTTGGACACCAACTTTAAGCACTTAGTTGGCCCAAATGGATGTAAGTCCTGCGATACGCCTCTAAGTGTGCATATAAAACCTCGAGATGTGCACTCACACTATTTGAGGTGGATCACATGGAGGGACATCCACCTTTTCACTACCCAATCCAGCTTATTCGGATCATGCTATTGGGGCGATACCAAACCATTAGGTGTCCAAAGCGGATGTCCAAAGTCAGTTACCAAAACATTTTTTTGAAACTATAGTGTTTCGTGTCTTCTTGTCCAAAAAGTGACGCAAAAAAATCCCCCCTTGTAGATCTTGTATTGTCCCCTTCCAACTATCCCTTAACCTATCTTGCACTGCCCCTCGAGTTAGAGTGGAGTTACCTCATAAAGTAAGATTAAGTTACCTTTGATTACTCTTGATCTACACAAGAGGAGTTTGAAAGACTAGCTCTACTCTAACTCTAACTTTTCATTTTTTGTAAGGACATTAATTTTTTTTTTAGTTTCTCTTATCCTATTTGGTGTCAACTACATTAACTATTTCATACGCATGAGCTACAAAATTCTGTAAGGAGCAACATACCCAACTCAATTTTTTCTACAAAAACTCACAACTGGAAATCTCACCCAACAGAAATCAAGTCTCTTAATTAGGTACCCTTAGTTAATTACTACTCTAAACATAGAAAACAATTTCTTAACACACTTCAGTCACTCTCATTTAATTCACTCTCAGTTAACGCGCACCATGTGGGTCCGCGGCACACAATACGCTCGTGTTCGTATCTCGAGACCCATCGCTCGCCGCGGACCACCGTTGGTAAAAAAAAAAAAAATACGCCTCCGAATTGCTTACACAGTTACGCGACAGTTGGACTTACCGTTACAATGGGACCCAACTCCTCTCTCTCTCTCTCTCTCTCTTCCCCTGTTTCCTTAAAACTAACCAACAAACAAACACCACCTCAAACATTCCCCTAAAAAAAAAAAAAAAAAAAAAAAATGCCACCATTCCTCCGCTCCATCTTCAAAACCCTAACCGCCGCCGCCGCCACCGCCACCGCCGCCGCCGCCGCCGCCGCCCTCCTCCTCATCTTCACCACCCTCTGCATCCTCTCCCCCTCCTCCGCCCCACTCCCCTCCTCCCCCTCCCCGCCCCCGCCCCCACTCCCCCTCCCCCCACCTCCCTCCGCCACCTCGCCTTCGCCATCGCCGCCTCCTCCGCCTCCTTCCCCAACCGCCTCAACTACATCCAAACCTGGTGGCCTCCCCACCGCCACGAATTCACCAATCCAATGCGCGGCTTCGTCTTCCTCGACCGCCCCCCAATTATGGACTACAATTGGACTTTTGGGGGGCCTAGGGTTTTGGTGTCGGAGGAGACGACCCGATTCCCGTACAGGTTTAAGGGAGGGCTGCGGTCGGCGATTAGGGTTGCGAGGATTGTGAAGGAGATTGTGGGGAGGGAGATCGGGGACGATGTGAGGTGGTATGTTTTTGGGGACGATGATACTGTGTTTTTTGTGGAGAATTTGGTTAGGGTTTTGGGGAAGTACGATCACAGGCTTTGGTACTATGTGGGGAGTGGGTCGGAGAGTGTTGAGCAGAATGTGAAGTACTCCTTTGATATGGCGTTTGGGGGCGGGGGTTTCGCCATTACCGCTTCGCTTGCTAAGGTGTTGGCGAGGGTTTTGGATGGGTGTTTGATGAGGTATGGGCATTTGTATGGGAGCGATGCCAGGGTTTTCGCTTGCTTGGCGGAGCTTGGCGTTGGCCTCACCAGGGAACCTGGTTTCATCAGGTTTTTTTTTTTTTTTTTAAGCTTGAAGTTATGTTTCTATTCGACAATTGAGTTGCTTTCGATGATTGAAATGCCGAGGAATTTTGATGGTGGCCTTGGATGTAAGCTTTCTTTTAACATAAAAATAGATCAAATAAAGAATGACTTGCGGAAGCGAATATCTAGTTGAACTTTCTTAACCACTACACCAAAAATCTTATTGCCCTCATGAGCCTCAACTTTAGGCACAAGTATGATGACTACAAGATGTTCTATATATAGGCCTGAGGGAGAACCATTGAATTTTTCATATTAATACCAATTTCCATCAAATTGATAGCGGTAATGGAACTCAAAAGGCTTTAGGTTGATACTTTACATAATTTATTCATTATATAAATTAATAGCATTATGAGATACATTATGATCTTACCTTGCAATCAATTACAATGTCTGGTGGATTTAATGCATTAACTTCTAGATATGGGAAAACTGATTGAATTTGGTTTGTGAGAAAAGTATATTTGTGTGGTTGTCGACAATTTCATGATTTCTAGTTTTGTTTCGTATTTGGGAAAGTAGATTTAACATTTATTCTTTCTTTGCTTCTTTCCTTTTGTGAAATTTGAAGTTCATGTATCTTATATAAATTTACTATGCGTTCGATAGCCATAGAGGGGTAGACCAAATATAACTTGGAATGCATTAATTAGGAAAGGTTAAAAGATTTTGAGACCACATTGTTAACTGCATTGAATCGAATTCAATGGAAGCGTTTGATCTATGTAGCCGAACCTAGCTAATATGGAATTAGGGCTTTTGTTGTTGGTGGATATCAGTTAGTATTAAATTGAATCTTGAAATATTAGAAGTTGATTTGTTTATGTATATTCATATACGATGCCAAAAAATGCTCTGTAGGGATTCTAAGAGGGTATATAAAGTAAGTTTTATCTCGATAATAGATAAATGTGAAACTCAATATCACCTAGTCCATAAGTCAGTGTAAAATCTGCAAGACAATTATTTTTGATGCTCAAGTGAAGACATCAACTTGACTTGGAAACCTAGACTTAATGAGTAAAAGTTTCTAGTATTAAGGTGGATATTGTGCATTCATTTGAAAGAACATTTCCGTTTGTGTTCTTTTCATAAGTGTGGTTGTTAATCAAAAGACCAATCAATTGATTGAATTGCCCCAACTCGAGCTAATTAGATAGGCTGTTTATACCAACATTGACAACTCGCTTTAGAAAGATATCAAACTACATGGAATTGACTAATCAAAAGGGGTGCAGAAGGGCGAAATAAGAGAATCTCTTTGAATTTAGAATAATTCATTCTAAAAGGCTGATAAATTTTTTTTTGCGCTTACCAGGTTGATCTTCGGGGAGATCTCTCTGGAATGTTGTTGGCCCATCCCTTGGCACCTTTGGTGTCTCTTCATCATTTGGATTATGTGGAACCAATCTTCCCAGGCATGGATCGTACCCAGGCTTTGAAGCACTTGTTTGAAAGCGTAAAATTTGATTCTGAAAGAGTTTTGCAGCAAACTGTGTGCTACGACCGTTCAAAATCATGGACAATCTCAGTTTCATGGGGTTATGCCGTTCAGGTGTTTGAAGGTGTAAAACCTCTTCCAGACCTGCTTCAATTGCAGAGAACTTTCTTGCCTTGGAAGAGAGGTACCAATCTTAGAGGTCCCTACATGTTTAACATCAACGAACTTCCAAGGAATCCATGTGAGAGACCTCCTATTTTCTATATGAGAAATATCAGTACAGATAAAGGTTTGATATGGAGCAATTATCATAGATACCTTCCAAAGAATTGCACACGAAGTGGTTCAACAAAAAACCTGGAACAGATCAAGGTGTTCTTGCAGAAGAAAGAGCTCAATGACAACCAGGTATTTTTTTTTCGCCATCTTGAATACCATGGAATTTTTGTCTGATGGTTTAATTATACCCTCATAGGTTTATAATATTTTGTTCATACTTCATATTTAGTGTTCTCATTGTAATTTCAGTTGCGGGCACCAAGAAGACAATGTTGCCATGTTGTACCTACCTTTTCTCCTCAAGAACTTGAGATTGGTATTAGACCTTGTGGAAATGAAGAACTGATTTCCATCAGCACTTGAGCATATTCTGGAGGCCGGTTGCTGATCATCGAAGGCTTTTCTCCATAAAAGAAAGCAGACAATCCTTAAAAGAATTCTAACTTATATCGAGGGGGGTTCCCATATGAAAAATTAGGTACATTCAAGAGACCATTTCTCCTATTATATCTAACTCTAAGCCTCTAGTATGCAATATTATATCTATATGATCAACTTAAAATTTTACTTGGTTTTTTTTTGCAGGTCAGTTATACTCTTTGGCTCTTTAAGTGACAAAGCCGGCGTAGGTCGATGAGCATGTTTGAAGCACAGTGTAGCTTGATGAGAAAGTTCGCTGCAATAGCTCTGTTGTAGATGCAGCCGCACGTTGTTTGGTCTGCATCAGGGTTCGGTGGAGACGTAAATTTATCGATACAAATATGTAAGTGTTGTAGTTTGATTAGAAAGTTCGTCACAACGGCTTTGTTGTAGATGCGACCGCACCTTGTTTGGTTGCCATCAGGGTTCGACAGATATGTAAATTTATCGATACAAATGTTTGTAGGTGATAAATGCCAACCAAAAATTTAGGAAAGGAAGAAGGATAGGTAAACAAACAAGAGCTGTTGATGAATTGATTGTGTAAGGAATGCGAGAAATATTTCATTGCATGGTCGGTTGGAACGTTGAAAATGAAGAGATTAGAGGAACCCTTACTTGTGAGTTCAAAAGTTGTGAGAAAACAAGTGTTGAAGGGAAAGCTTGCCAATAATATACGTTAATAAATTGACATTAAGACTGCACCAGATCCGAAGCCCCGTAATAGAGCTTTGTACACAAGGGTTGTTCCCTGAATTAATACTCCAATTAATAATCAACATTAAAATGTATGATGTATCCTTAGAAGTGACTTAATAAAAGTCTTTAAATTAACACTTTTACGTGGCACTTTTAATTCACAATTCTTGTAATTATATTAAAAAGGCTTATATTATATAGTAGTAATTTCGGTAATTTTGTCTCAATTACAAGCTCATGGAGACCACGTTTAGTAAACCGACTTTAGTACGAGGGTTCATAATGAACTTAAAGTAAATATCAACTAAATGTCTAATATTTATATATTTTGTATTTCACTCGATTCAAATTTTATCGTTTCGTGATAGAAATGATAGACCTTAGCCATCGCAGCTACTCTGTGGTAGTTACGTAAAATAGAAGTTTACATTAGCAGATAAATAACTTTAGTAAATAACGGGACTAATCGTGATAATTATACTATCCAAATAATGAATTTTAAAACTTAGTCTCTTCTTATTAACATTTGTTTTAGAATAATGCTGGGGTTCCCAAATTATTGATATCCATTCAATAGATATGGATTGCGTGAGTACAAATGTGGAGGTAGAAATTACTGTACAGTAATAGACACCAACAATTATTACTGTACAGTAATAGTCACATAAAATCAGTAGTACTATCTATGGGACCCGCAAATCGTATTAGTGATCCTTCCAATGTGGTGGGGCACTATTTTGACCCAAAAAAAAAATGGGCATAAAGAGCACACGTGGCTGCTATTGAACGCAGGTCGATTGACAACTGTGATACATGCGCACCCACTGTGACTAGTAGTTCAACAAAACCTACCCGACACAACACAACAATGTGTACTATGATGCCCCACACTTCACAACTTATAAAATGTATCCAAATGTAAGACTTCCGAAAAAAACAGTAGTAAAAAAATATTAAAATAACAACAACGATATCACACCATAAGATACATTAACTCACAAAATTTTATATTATCTCAACTCGCGTGTTATGCTTGGAAATCTGTATACGTCACATTAATGACTCTTGTAAGTTAATGTTGACATAGTATTTTCATTCTAACACTTCCCAACAAAAATATATTCAAATGGTTCAACTAATCGCACCGCCTACTCCCCTTCCCTCAACACGTGGTCCCAATTAAGGATCCCAATTGTCAAGTAAGGATTAGAGATCAGCTAGGTCCTCGCGTAGTAGTCACGTGCATGTCCCATGTTTGATTTTCAATTCTAACCCCTGTTAATTTAATGAATACCTCCATTAATCATTTTTTCTTTCACAATACACATGGTAAATAAAGTCATTTATGAGAGAATTTCAATATTACTATCGAGATTTTAATGGTAAATTGATTATTTTCTTAATTCAAGTACAAAAGTAAAATTGCAACAAATATTTAAGAATGAAAGGAGTAAGTAGTTAAGAAGTATCAATTAAAATGAGACTTCGTCTCCTATAAAATCGTCAAAGATTGTAAAAACTTCTTTCATATCTAAGTAATGTCCATTTAGGCAACCTACGTATGGAACATTGAAAAGATCCTCCTTTCTGTACGATCAGGTGATGAATTCTTAAAAAATAAAAAAATAATGCCCACCTAGCATGTTTGATAAGAGTTTAAATTATGTTAGAAAAAGTTCTATAAACAATCAATAAACAGTTTTGCGTGGTGGGATGACGCAAAGTCTTAATTATTCCTCCTTTAACTTAGAGGTCTCGAGTTTGAATTTTCAAAATGAATTGAAGATTCTTGGCAAAATATAGGCATTCGTTTGATTTGTTTTTGTCAACTTACAATGCTAGTGGAGTTAACTCACAATGTAAGTTCATATTTCATGTTTAATTGAACTTTAAATTTGCAGGGAAGTTGTAAATTTTTAAAAATAATAAAATGTGAAAATTGACATAAATATCATTCAAACATATTTTTAAAATAAAAAAATGATTTGTGAGGGACTGAGAAAAAAAGATGATTTGTGGAGGTATTTTTATCCATTGAACTCCTGTGAGATATCTCCTTATGGGGGGTGGGGGATATAACTCACCCCCTCCCCTATAAATTGGAAGATATCTCACAAGGAATTGGACAATCAAACAAGATCTTGTTTGCTCAACTCTTTTAAAAGATATATCACCCTCATACCAAATTAGTCCACAGATGTCTTACCTCAAATACTTTGATAATAATAAAAAAAGTTAAATAAATTAAACTTAAGACTCAATCCTCCCCCAATAAATAAAAAGCTTCCTAGCCGGACACAAGCCTCCCAACTTTTTACAAGGATCGAGTTGCATGCAACCCACACACAACTAAACAAACGGAGGGCCACCTGACATCGATCTCTCCCTCCCCTCAAAACAAACCAAATGGCCTTATTCACCACAATCACACCCTCATCAACCTCAATCAATAAATCCACCACCACCTCCTCCTCCACCCCCTCCCTCAAAACTCTCCTCCTCCTCTCCTCCACCCTCTGCATCCTCTTCCTCTTCGTCTCCCCTCTCCACCACCACCACCACTCCACCTGACAACACCGCGACAAAATCATCAACAAATAATAATAATAATAATAATAATAATAATAATAATAATAATAATAATAATAATCTCTCGATCCGCCACCTGGCCTTCGGCATCGCCTCCACCGCCAAGTCCCTCCCGACCGCCTCCCCCTCCTCCGCCTCTGGTGGCTCCCCCACCTCCGCGGCTGCGTCTTCATCGACTCCAACCACACGACTACACCACCAACATTATCATTCCCTCCCACGTGCGCCTCCTCCGACGCCTCCTCCTTCCGCTACACCTACCGCGGGGGCCTACGCTCGGCCATCCGCGTCGCGCGCGTCCTCCTCGACACCATCTCCATCTACAACAACAGTAATGCGAATCCCGAGGAGAAGGAGGAGGGGGAGGAGATCAGGTGGTACGTGTTCGGGGACGACGACACGGTGTTCGTGGCGGACAATTTAGTCCGGACGCTGTCGAAGTATGAGCACGAGAGGTGGTTCTACGTGGGGACCAACTCGGAGGCTCATGAGCAGAACGAGTGGTTCTGGTTCGAGATGGGGTTCGGTGGGGGAGGGTTCGCGATCAGCGCGCCCTTGGCGAGGGCGGTGGGGAGGGTGTTGGACTCGTGCTTGGTGAGGTACCCGCACTTGTATGGCAGCGATGGGAGGATCTCCTCCTGCTTGGCGGAGTTGGGGGTGGGGCTGACCCACGAGCCTGGCTTCCATCAGGTGCGTCCATTAATTACTAATTTCTTGTTGATGCATATTGTCATGGCTTTTTTCCTTGCTTCTACTTTCCCTTTGATTTTTTAATAAGAAATTCTACAATAAAAACGTGAAGATGGGATTGTATCGATTTGGTGTATGATTTTGATTTTGATTCTCCAAAAAGTTGCCTATGAGAAGGCTAAATAGGCATGACTTCGGTTATGTGCTGTCATATATTCTGATGTTTTCCTTTCTTTTAAATTTTTTTTGTTTGTCACTAAAAAAAATACTTGGTCTAGTAATAATAGTAATCGTTTTTAAAAAACACACACATAAAAAAATTATTAATTATGAGTTCAAACTATAAAACGCACATAAAAAAACATTAATTATGAGTTCAAATTATATTGTTGCTATGGTGCTTTGATTAGTTGATTAAATATATTAATTTTCTATTTTATCCAATAAAAGAGAAGTGTCAGTTTGTCGTTTAATTACATCTCAGCTTACAGATCTTTGTTAGTAGTAATATTATCTTCGATTTAAGTATCTTTTATTAAAGATTAAGATTTTACTCTAAAAAAAATTTAATTCAAAATACAAATGTATTAGGACATAGTCCAACAAAACCATTTCTTGATCCTTTGTTTGTTTTTAATAACGTGACTTTGTTATTTTATGTATCATTTATTTCATTTTATTAAAAATAATAATGAGATGACTCGATGATGATGAACACTCGAGATGGACACTTGATGATAGTGTCTATTATCCATCGTGCATATATGTGTACATATATTTCAATGCACGAATGAATAAACAAACCTTCACTGAGTGTCGTGTATCCCATTTTGAATCACTCTAGCATTTCTCAATATGAAATTCAATTTTTTTTAAAAAAGTTAATTAAAATACAAAGTAATTTTAGTTTTCATAAATGTGGTATATATACATGAGTAGGTGATCTCAGATAGGACAAGGAGCACAGTGAGTTGTGCATCACTTGCCACGCGTCCCATGTTGACAGTCCATAGATTGATTAATGGTCGGACAATAGAGAAAGAAAACAAAAGGTCACACCACCATTCTCGGCGTTTCATAGTACTTAGAAAAATCCGCCCAACTACTGCACAATCTCACTGTCACATTCAAACGCAACCTTCAATTTTGGAGTCTCCAATCGGCAAACTTAATTAATTGCGGTGTTTGACTCGTCACATGGTCCGCTCCACGTGTCCCTCACTTTGATGTCTATACTCACTCATCAACCTTTTTTGAATGAAGTGATGAAGGAACCAAGGTTTGTGCCTAATCATCCCTCATCACTCAAGTATAGGGCAGGCAATTTAGTATCCGATCCGCTTGCCTAATTTTGTTCTAACTTGGAATGAAAATGGTTGGGATAATATTTTAATAAATTCAGGTCGAATCTAAACAAAGACTTTTTATTTGAATTTAAAATCGGATCAATTCTAGATAATGTTTTCTACATTTAGACTCGACTAGAACTCGATTCGAATTATAAATAGAGTTAAAAATAATAGAACATTTTTTTTTAATGATATTAAAAAGTGTTATTAAATGTCATGTGAAAATGTGTTATGTTTTAATTTTTAATACATGTATTACATAAAAGGTTTTTTAAAACTCATATTAATTAGGTGTTATTTGATAACATCCCTATTTAATAGGGGTTTAAAAACCTCTATTAAATATCGAAATTGTTCTAGTGATCTTTGATAAAAAAAAGTATATTAGACACTTACTAGTTACTACTTATTAAATTGACAACAAACATTAGTCTACTTTAATACATATACGATTTAATGTATTAAAGATATCTTTGATGGTAGAATAAACTAAATTTGATTTTTTTTATACTTGAATAATTGTTTCTTGATATTAAACGTTTAATTATCTAAACTTGACATTACTTGTACAAGTTACATCACATGAGATTATGATGCGTATATTTTAACATTTAAATAGGTCGTTAATGGAAGAAGTTAGTTTCAAGATTGCGACAAATCTAAATAATCGGACAACTCGGATTTTAAGCAAAACGGGTATGAACAAGTGAGTCTTATTCGAATCTAAAATCAGGTTGGGTTCGAACAATAAATTTACTTTTTTTTTATAGCAGAGGCTGTCCAAACCCGGACCCATTCAAACTCGAATTTTTGCCACCCCTACTCAAGTATATCCCGAATTTGAGTTTTATTTGCTATATGAACTCTTTTTTGGAATCCCTAAAATACCTTTGCTTACTCCATCACCCGCCCACCTCACACTTACTCATTTACCCTCAATCCTTTCAATTTCTTAGTTTTTTTTTTTTTTGTCATTGTACACATGGCACTTATACTAGATCCAATGCGTGGCATTAGTATTTTTTTTGTCAAACAAGGTCATATTTGGGCTTGTCGGTTCCCTAAAATTGCAAAAGTGTCGCTTTTGAGTCTAGGTCGGTCACATAAGGCTAAGACTTTTTTATGAGTTTCAACCAACTCCCATCGAGACTTGTGAAGACGTCTCAGTGGGAGCCGACCGAAACCCATTCAAATGTCTCTGTTAGAGCCGGTCGAGACCAAAACTTTCTAAAGGTAAAAAAGTCTCGTTTGACTCCCACCGAGCCAGTCGATATCTCTTTAGAGGAAGAAAATTTTAAAATCACCCAATAAATCCAAGAAAATGAATGAAAACTAGGTGGTTTTGTCGTAATTGGCCTGCTTCTCTTTAATCCATCCATATTTCGTCCTTAAAAGTTAAGATTTAAGTCCAAAATCAAAGCCCTAAATACCACTAACAACAACACAAAGAACGACTCCAAAGACCACCAAACAACCCATAAATCGAACCAAAATGATGAGAATAGCTTCACCAATGAAGGGCTGACGTGATCACGTCGGAATTTGACAAGAATGGAAGGTGTGAATCGAGGGTGGGTGAAGGTAGGTCTTGGGATATGGTTTGGGAGTTAGGTATGAATGAGAAAAAGAGCAATTTGGTTATATTTCACAGAGGGGCAAATTAAAAAGTCAAAAAAATGGGATGGGGGTACATTTATTAAAAATTGGGTGTCGTTCGGTCGGTCTATTTATTTTTTGGTCTAAATCATTCGGTATTCTAATTGTTCGACTACTATGAGTTCATATCAAATCGCGCACCGTATAGGTGAAGGAAACTCTTAATGTTGGTGTTTCTATTCTTATTACTCGAACTCGAGTCACTAATTAAGGGACGACTTCACGCTTTGAGTTGCACCAACCAATCTTTCGTAGCATTGTCACTTATTTATTCCTTTTTTTAAACACCACGAGACTAATAGTTTTGGCCTTCTTCAATCTCATCAGTTTCAATATCTAAACAAAGAAACCCTAGAAAAAAACTTAATGAGTTTTATACTATTATTACAAATCGGGACCTACTCATTAGTAATTTTATATACCTTTTAGGTTAAGGAAAATGATTGGATGACCTGTTTTGGACATTCAAAATGAACAGCTGGTTGTCGATGTCCATTGATTTGTACATCAATGTTTATGCATACACAAATAAATGTGTATTTAAGAGACACCAACAATCGGGTGATCATTTTAGATCGACAAATAGTATCATTTAGTCCTCGAACTTTCACGTCTTTGTTGATTTGGTCTTCAAACTTTCATTAGTTTACTTTTGATCCCTAAACTTTCATTTCCCTCTACTTTTGATCATTTTGTTAAGTTTGAAGAGTAACGGATACTAACGAGATGGTTCACAATCGATTTTTTAGGTTGATGACACTAGAACAATTTCGGTATTTAATAGAGGTTTTTAAACCCCTATTAAATGGGGGTGTTATTAAATGACACCTAATTGATAAGAGTTTTAAAAAACCTTTATGTAATACATGTATTAAAAATTAAAACATAACACATTTTCATATGACATTTAATAACACTCTATTTAATAGGGGTTTTAAAACCTCTATTAAAGGCTAAAAATATTCTAGTGTGAATTGGTTGCGAACCACCTTTGAATTGCTCGTGAAGTGTTTTGTTGACGAGCATTGTTATCTAAACTTAACAAAAGTATTAAAAGTAAAGGGAAATGATAGTTCGGGGATCAAAAGTGAACTGGTGAAAGTTGGAGGACCAAATCAACAAAAACTTGAAAGTTCGAGACCAAATGATACTTTATGTCTTTCGATCACCCAAGCACTTTCTTTAGATAAATATGCCCTATATGAATCAACTTAAAATCTTCTAAGAGGGCATTATAGTCAATTTTAATAATTTAACATTTTTAAATATTTAACCTTGTTTTGAAACAAACCTTTATATGAAGTTGCACAAATGAAGCAAATGAGGCCCACGACTTCATTAATATGAATCTGTTTGGTTGCCTAAGATTCAATAGTAGAAGAATGATCCCAACCATGATGACCTGACATCGAATGACAAACCTACTAGGTTGATGTACATCCATTGTGTGCTTAATTTTAGTGCAGCAAATATCATATATGTAATTGAAAAACTGAAACCAAATCATGTGCATGTCTCTCTACTAGGTTGATGTACGAGGGGATATTTTTGGGTTGTTGGCAGCCCACCCACTAAGTCCACTGGTGTCTCTCCATCACTTAGACTATGTTGACCCCATCTTCCCTAACATGACCACAACACAAGCAATAACGCACCTATTCAAGGCTGTAGAAGTTGATCCAGCTAGAATTCTTCAACAAACAGTGTGCTACGATCGGTGGTTCTCCTGGACTGTTTCGATCTCTTGGGGCTACGCCGTGCAGTTGTTCGAACGCAACGTTTTGCTTCCCGATCTTCTCCCTATTCAGCAAACATTCAGACCATGGAACAAAAGACCAAATCCACATTCTTATATGTACATGTTCAATACAAAAAAACTTCCCAAGGATCCATGTGCTAGGCCTACAGTGTTCTTCCTAGAAAATGTGTTTTCGGACTCAAATGGCGTGATAGAGAGCAATTACAAAAGAAATATCTCTGAAGTTTGCTTGGCTAAAAAGGGTGCGTCGAAGAAAATTGAACGGGTTCGAGTTCGATCGAGGAAAATGGAGCTTGATTCGAGACAGGTACTATTAACTAAGACTTTGACACTTTTTTTAGTACAAGTATAACAATGTACAATATTTCTTTGAATTTGAATAGTTCTCTAATGTTTGTACTATTTTTCTCTGATTTTTCAGCTGCGGGCGCCAAGACGGCATTGCTGCGACATCTTGCCTTCTTCAGTCGGGTCTTTACTGGATGTTTCAATTAGGGAATGTGGAGAAGAAGAGCTAATTTATATGCATCCTTAGATTTGGTGGAATCTTCACTGATAGGAATATGTCTATGTGAGAGATGTAAAATTGATGAATTTAGGCCCAGTAAGTTCAATACTCAAAGATTTAAAGGGTTTAGGGAAATTTTGAGCCTAAATGTAGAAGCCTATGATTGCATTTCATTTCAGTGTCTTCTTCTTGATTTACTCAAGAAAATGATACAATGAAGAAATGAGGCAAAGATATATAATACATACAAAGAGAAAGTACACACGAAGTCCACATTTTGTGGCACCATAGCATGTGTTGCTCTAATTAAGTTTTAAATGGTTTGTCAACACTACTAATTTTCTTTTTTTTGAGATTTATGATGTCCAAACTGCCTCGACCCTTCTTTCGTCAACTCTATTAACTTTTTGTGGACTGGTTATGCATACATGTGTAAAGTAGGGTAGGATATATGTTCTCAAAGTGGCATTCACATATTGGAGAGTGTTTGTCTTTTCTTTTGTTATAGTAATATGTTTCTCCTGATTTTAGATAAATTGATTGGCTTTTGGCCTTTGTTTGTCAAAATTACTATAAATGTTAGTTCTTGGGTTATAACAGCCATTTTTATCAGGAATCTTCTATGATTTTCCATGAAATGCTAAGCTATTTGACAAAAATAAAAAAACAAAAATGAAAAGCTGAGTTGAAAAATTGTCCATTAACATCTTTGGTCTCCTTTTCAAAAAGCAAAGGCAATAATATACTTTTGATATGTGCATTAGCTACAAAATGGTAAGAATCTTACTATGTAGCAAATATGTAAATTGAAGGTTTCTTGTCAAAAGTAGATAAAGTGCTCTGCTTTTCTCCTTTTCTTTGTTTATTTTTTTGATGTAGTAACTATATCTGCCTAAGTTGATGCATTAGAATTTATTATATAGTAGGAGTATAGTAGGAATATATATAGTATTGATCTATTAGTGTTTTTAGTGTTTTAGTATAAACTCTACACTAAAGAGTTTTTTATTTTTATTTTTATCAAAATTAATCAAAATTGAGTGTTGAAACTTTGGATTCGGCTTTCTTAAGTTAACTTTTTCGTTGTTCAATCCTTCCTACTCAACTCTCTGCATCATTTTTACTTGCAGTTAAGTGCTTACACTAATTTATGCTTTATCAATTATTCATATTTAAAGTATGATTAAATTGACAATCATCCTCAATTAATAAATTTATTAACTGCGATCAATTCCAAATTAGTCAGGACTAACTATATGGAATGATCAAACTCTTTCATTGCGTTTGATTTAATGCAATTGATAGTGTGCAATAAAAATAACGATAACTATTTCAAAAAAGAAATAAAAAAAGATTTTAAAAGAAAAGTTTTTTTTTTTTTTTTTTTTTTTTTTTTTTTTTTTTTTTTATCAGAACTTTTATAAGAATAGTGTAGACACGTTACTCTTGGAACACAATGAGTGTGAATTAAAAAGCACCTGCTCAAGACCTCAAGAACGACCATCCCTAAATCTTATTGCTTGACAATGCCTTCTCCCTTGGTGGAACTTATTTTTTTATTAAAATTCTCCCCATTCATTGAACTAGTATTATTTTACGGATTGACTTTGAATATTTGGTTGATGAGATTATAATTTGAGACTTGTCTCATAAGCTAATCGCGCTATGTCAAATTGATCTGTACAAATAAAACTTGTCTCACATCACAGAGTCTATTAAAATATTCATCAAAAAGCGTACAAGAATGCAATTGTGATCAAGGTCTAACTAATTGTACAGGTGGTTAGTAAATAATCAAGGTCGATTATAGATCTTAATAAATTGAGGCTCTTATATATGATCCACTAATTAAGTTAATGCCTCTTCTTTTCTTTTCTTTTTTTGGTGAACTAATGCCTCTTCAAAGGACTTGATATACCGTACATCATTAATACGTCTTAATAAGTACTTAATAAGTACTCCACATTAAATTCGAGTCCTTATTTAAAGAAAAGCGAGTCCCTTCCACTTATTTTCAAAACAACAATAATATGTAACTTTAGGGTGCTAATTATATATAGTAACAGTCCCCCCAAAAAATGTCCTCCAATCAATTCCCTTTTCAACTTTGATGACTATATATAATTTGGGACATGCTATAATGACAACTCTATGTCACATATAGAATGCACAAAAGCTGATGTGATATGTGAGCTCCACATCAAAATCCCATAAAATTAAGGACACCTAATGATTTATTTTGACATGGGGTCGCACGCCGCTTCAGCTGTTGTGCATTCTATTGTGACATAGTGCCGTTATTCTAGCATTTCCCATATAATCTAGAAAACCAATACTACCATTTTGTTGAGGTCTTAGTGGGTCCACAAAGTCTAATTTTCTAAATTTGAAAAAACAGGCAAGAGTGGTTGAGATGAAAAACTAACTAAATTGATGAAGTATTTTGAGATTTAAACATAAAAAACACTCTTGAAGGAACATTTCCAAGCCAAGATCACAACATGCTTCAACTTCAACAATATCTGCTCTTCCTTTCCTGCTATGTACTAGTGGTGATGATTTTGATGAGTTGCCACACATCTGCACTACTTACCTACAATTGCTCATATCAACCCGGCCATGACACAACTAGTAAAGTTTACCAAACTAATCTAAACACACTCCTCTCCTCTCTCCCTCCCAATTCTGCCAAAACAGGCTTCTACAATACCTCTATTGGTGCCTACCCAAATCAAGTCTATGGCTTTGCACTTTGCCGCGGCGATATCAACTCGAACGAATGTCAAAACTGCGTCGACATAGTGGTTAGAGGAGCGAAGGAAGTGTGCCCGGACATGAGCGACGGGGACCTCTGGGAAGAGCTTTGTTACGTTCGCTATGCGAGCGAGAATTTCTTCTCGTCACCAGTTCTTGATGAATCCCTTATATTCACTAGGCCAACTCCGCAGAACATATCCGATCAGGCCGATAAGTTCCCGCCTTTTTTGAAAGACATGGTGAGTGAGCTAGCGAAGGAGGCGGTATCGGATTCCTCCGGGAGATTGTTCTCGGTAGGGAGGCGAAACTCGACGATGTTCGAGGATGTTTACGGGCTTGTTCAATGCTCTAGGGACTTATCTAGAGGTGATTGTGGTAAGTGTTTAGGAGTGGCCATTGACAAGTTAATGATGTGTTGCAAATTCAGTAGGGGTGCACTGCTTTTTGGACTAAGTTGCAATATAAGGTTTGAGACATATCCCTTTTACAACAGAGTGCCAGGGGCTTCATTAATGGGAGGTCAGTAATTCTTACTTGTTCAAAATTAATTTGCTTCATGTCTCAATCTTGTGAAAGTTTTGAATTTGATCTTTCATTTCTTCAAATGGTTTTGTTGATCATATAAAGTACATGTCGAAAATATTCTGTAAAATAATTTCATGTGATTAGGATTGGTTTTGATTGGAATACACTAGAAAGGCTACTTTGATGTATCATCTCCTAAAACTCCCTAATCTAGCTCAAACTCTATGACGCAATTATAATTTTTAGAAATAGGAACATTAATGAAATTAAAACTGAAATCCTTCGTTGGATGTGTAAAATAACTGGTCAGTCTTCATGATGATATGCAGGTAATAAAAGAAAAAACTTGAAGGCAACGTTACCTGCTAGCGTTGGAGCATTCTTAGGGGCGGTTGGCGCTCTGATGATTGGCTCTTATTATTGCTCGAAGAGGAGAAAGAAATCAAGATGGAGAGGTGACAACATTTCAGTTATTCATACATTCAATAAATAACATATGCAGAAGTTTATACTAGTAAATTTTTTACATGTACTAATGAGAGAACTCTGTTGGATTGACCAGAAAAACCCAAAAGAGTCACGAGACATTCGAAGAGTTACCACATATGGATTTAGCTTCAGTACAAGAAGCTACAAATAACTTCGCTTTAGAAAACAAGCTAGGAGAAGGTGGCTTTGGTCCTGTTTACAAGGTATGTTGAAATATGTGATTCAAATAAGATTAAAGTTTAGTAGTGAAATTAGTGGTACATGTGTCCATTTAGAGTCATGTGTAATGGGTAGTTATTAATTAAGTTGTGGTAGTTATTAATGGATAGTTTTAGTTATTGACTTGGTGCGGTGTCCACACATAAAGTGGTCCATGTTATGTTAGTGGGTTGAAACAAAGTTAATGTGATAGTTTATAAGTATGTAATGTGTGTGTTGAGAAATATAGAGAGAGTAGTAGTATGGGTTGAAATAAAAATAAAATAAAATTGTTCTCTCTCACCCTTTGCGTTGTTAGCTTCTCTGTTATTTATTTTGTAATACCCAACAAGGTACAGATATATTCCTAAATTACATAGAATGCAAACCTATGACTGTATTACACTTGTTCTTTGCGTATTCATTTCATCTTTCATGAATCAAATAATTATGTAGGGCGTACTGCTCGATGGGAAGGAAGTGGCGGTTAAGAGATTATCTCAAAGTTCATGTCAAGGTCAAAGTGAATTCAAGAACGAGGTGATACTTATAGCAAAACTTCAGCATAAAAATTTAGTGAGGCTTGTGGGATGTTGCACTGAGGGAGAAGAAAACTTGCTTATCTATGAATTCATGCCGAACACAAGCCTTGATGCCTTTCTTTTTGGTTAGTAGATAAGTGTCCTCATTTGTTAAGTATGTAATTTATATTCATATAGTAGCTTGTTGATTTTTCATGCCCGCAATACTTTTTCGCGAGCCTATGATCTCCGCCAGTACCGATATTGTCCCCAACTTGACCACATGAAAAATCAACATAGTATCAGAGCCAACGGTTCGATCGGGACCTGTAGTCGAAAAAAAAAAAAAAAAAAAAAAAACCCTTGGATAGATTTCGGTCCAAGGTAGAGTATTCAGATGTGTGGACCGAAATAATAGTCCCGAAGTATATAAGTGGTGATCTCCTCTTAACTAGTACCGAGGCCTTTTGAGATAAAACCCCACACCTATAAAAATTGAAAGGTGGTCATGTTGGGACAGTATCGGTACTGGCGGAGATCATAGGCTCGCGGAGAAGTGTCGCGAGCATGAAACGAAGGTGGAATGAAATATATAAGTGGTGATCTCCTCTTAACTAGAACCGAGGCGGGCATGAAAAATCAACATAGCTTATGATCACCATCATTTATGATTGTGTAGATACAGGAAAGCAAGCAGAACTAGAATGGAGTAAACGCATGAACATTGGGAATGGAATAGCACGAGGCCTCGTCTATCTTCATGAGGACTCAAGACTTAAGATCATCCATAGAGACTTGAAAACGAGCAATGTCTTGTTGGATCATGAAATGAATCCGAAGATATCGGACTTTGGAATGGCAAGAATATTTGGATGCGATAAAAGTTATGCAAACACGAAAAGAGTGGTTGGGACCTAGTAAGTATCTCGTGAACAGTCCAACATTTTGTTTCATGAACTTATTGAATTCATGAACTGAACGTTTCCTGATTATCAAACAGTGGGTATATGGCTCCAGAGTATGCAATGGCAGGGTTGTTTTCAGTGAAATCTGATGTTTTCAGCTTTGGAGTAGTGTTGCTTGAGATCGTAAGCGGGAAGCGGAACAAAATGCTTCAATTACCTGAATGTTATGAAAGCCTTCTCACATATGTAAGTTCTCTTTTTAATCATTTCACATATTTACCACTTCGAATATGTTTCTACTAATGAATATTCATTGAATATAACTTATTTGAGTTTTGGTCCTATGCCTGAAAACTATAACTTCTAGGTCTGCTAGTGATTTATCGATGCTTTTTCGATGATCTAACGATGTTTTTCCCCTCTATTATTATTGCAGGCTTGGAAACTATGGAGTAATGGGAAAGGGTTGGAATTGGTGGATCCACTATTAGAGAAGTCATATGTTAATTCATGTGAAATGTTGAGATGCATTCACATAGGTTTGTTGTGTGTTCAAGCAAACCCAAATGACAGACCAACCATGTCCACTGTGGTTTTCATGTTGGGAAGTGAATTGGAACCACTTCCTCAACCCAAAGAGCCTGCCTTCTATGTTGCTGACTCTGTCAGCATTGAATTAGAAGGTCAATCTCCAAATAGCAAGGCTGATTCAAGCAACAAGTTGAGTATTACAAGCTTAATACCAAGATAAGGGCCTAAAAAAGAGCTCATCTAATGTATATTGTAGTCATATTTTAGAATACATTTTGTACATCTTAAAAATTGATTTGTTTTAGCTAGGTAGGCTCTAAGTAGATGTTCCCCAGTTATTAGTTTGTTCTAGGCCATTGTTTCATTTTTTTTTTTTTTTTTTTTTTTTCTTAAATTGCAAGAGTTGATTTAACGTTTTATGATAGTTTACCAGAAGTTCAATGTAATTAACACCAATTTTCGTTTGCCATTAGTCCTACTTATAACAATGTATATTCAATCGACCCTAACAACTACGTCACAGATGTGTGTGTTGTCAAGCGTATGACCAATCACTTGATGAATAGTTTTAACAAACATTCAAGCAATCACAAACAAATTATAGTCGAGGTGATGAAGTGCTGTAAATATAGTCGAGGTGTACTGCTTCTTGGACTAAGTTGCTCTTTGAGGTATGAGACATACCCCCTTTTTTGATCGAGCACCATTGGCTTCATCAACCGAAGGTTAGTAGCCTTTAAGCAGCTGAATCTGAATTAGCTTATGAAATTGATGATCTTCTCCTTGAAGCATGCATTTTGGGTTTGGTTGGTGGTTTTCCTATTTGAAAGTTATCTTCCAGACAATTCACATTTTTATGATAATTTCCCCCTTTGATTCTCTCCATGGATGATTTTTTCATAAAATTTTTCAGGCTTTTCATTAGGATTTTTTTTTTCAGTCTTCTAGCTACTATATATATCCCTAGACAAGTCAAACTATTTGGAACTAATAAAGACCAACAAGTTTTTCTCCCATCTCGAAACTCAAACTCGAGACCTCTATAGCTAGTTAAGAGATATTGAGTGCCCCATGCTCAACACAACCTCTTTTTTGATACAAACATTTTCCATCTAAATGGTAGAGTCATTTGGACTTTCATCACAGTGTTTGTGCTAACACATCTCAAATGCACAATCCAAATGTATCAAAAGTATGCTTAAAGCTTGCTAGGACAGCTTCTTCGATGCCCTTGCTTTGATCGATGAAGGCTTCTCTTTTATTAAAAAAATAATAATGAATACTAATGCATTGTTTTTAAATATCATTAAGTGGTCAATCATGATGATCATAGGATTGGATTGGCATATAATAATTATATTTGGTATGTCTAACAACAACTAAACCTCTTTGAACAATTCAGTGTACCTTCCTTCTTGCTAATCAAGTTGAGTTTTAAAAATTGTCACTTGACATTAATGAACTATGTGTTACTTTCTTTAATATTTTTAGGTATGGGGACCAACCCCAATAAATCAATCCAAGTGTTTTCTTTTGGCCACCAAACCTAGGTCACTTTCTTTAATATTTTTAGCTTTTATATTAAGAGGGCAATAGAACTAGGAATGACAGTAGAAACCATTATAACAATACCAAAGTAGATTATCTCTCATGTCTCATCTAGCCTTCATGACTGCACTTCGTTCCCCACCAACCCCCCCACCCCACACACAAAGTCCCCACAAAGTAAACTCAAGTTTGTCATGTTTGAAGAAGGCATGAAAGCAAGGGAATGGGAGTACCAGAGTAACTTGAAGTTGTGGGCATGGGGTGGTCGGGACGAACAAATGGAGATCAAAATTAACCATGGTGGTTGTGGTGGCCCCAAATCCCGAGGTCGCCACATGGAGTATCGCGGCCCCAGAGTCCTGTCAGATCATTGACCCACTGGGTCCCACGCGCCACTAATGTTCTTTGCTACATCATGAATACTCGATATGCGTGTTAACTCATTTTGTTAATCAATTTAGTTAGACAGTTGAATTACTTTTATATTAAAACTATGAAAGTCTTAAATTTAAAGCAAGTAAAACAATTAAATTCATCATCATATAAAACATCATTTATAAAAGCGACTCCTATTGTGGAAAACCGGGAAAATACTCTGTATATAGGCGACAATACTAAGCATTAATATATACAAGCAAGTACAATGTCTATCAAGTCTCCTAATACCCAAAAGTAAAGCAAAATATCAAAATAACACATACTAGTGGGTCCTCGACCGCGAGCAATCAGATGAAGTCGTCAAGAATCCCCTTGCCCCTACTAGTACTGGGATCTGCAATCGACCATCACAAAAAGCTAGATGGAGAGAGTACAATTAGTAAGATTCCAAACGAAGTACACCAAGCATTTATAAAAAATAAATAGATACCAATAATCATGTTAAATAATCATGCGGAAACTAAACAAACAATTGTGTTACGATCATCACATGAATAAATAACACGAGAGAAACAAAGTGTGTACTTATCCCGGTCAGACTAAACTGTACTTCGGACCCCCAAGATCCTTTCGATGGGTGCCCCCACTTCCTTTTACCTGGATTTTCCTCGTGGTATGTAACTCGGGTTGCAATTCACCGAGTGACTGATCACACATGCTACAATCTAGTATATCATAAGTACACTACGAATGTCAAGTAAGAGTAACTCATAAAATCATGATTAGGATGTAAGGTAAGGAAGAAATACAACAAATAAAACAAAAGAATTGCCAACAAAAAAAATCAGATCAACAATATAAAATAAAGTAAACCATAACATGGTTCCAAAGTTGAAAAAAAAAAAGGCGAGCTTTTTATGGGTCTGATGGTTCTTTATGGTCATTTGATTGGTCCGTGCTTCTAGAGAAGTTAAATAGGAAAGGGAAAACAAATCGAAATGCATCACAATTGAAATATAATTGCAATTCATTGAATATTGCCTCATGAAACGAAATTTCAAATTCCTTGTCTGACATGTATGTGCAAAAATGGAAACTCTCTGTGATGATGTGCAGGAAATAGAATAAAAAAGTTGAGGGAGCATTCGTAGTGATCATTGGTGCTCTTTCGGTCAGCTATTACTATTGCTGGAAGAAGAAAAAGAAATCAACAAGGAGAGGTGATAGAATTTCATTAATTCATTCAAATAATAAACATTACATGCTGAAACATGATACTCCTATACTAATCATAAAATGTACGTACAAATGAAATCTGTTGAATTGGACAGGAAGAACTAAAAGAAGCCATGAGACATACGAGGAGTTACTACTGATGGATTAATTTGGCTACAGTAAAAAAGCGCTACAAATAACCTTCTCTTTTGAAAATAAGCTAGGCGAAGGCGGTTTTGAATTGTGAAACATAAAACTATATTTACCAAAACAAAATAAAACTATTGAGAATTAATTTCATTATTAATTTAATTTATTATTCATATTAAATGTATTATTGATAGTAATAAGAAAATTAAAATATTATTTTCACATACTTCTTGATATAACTATTCAAAAAACTATTCAGAAAGAAAAAAAAAAAATCTAAAAGAGAAAAGTTTAAACGTGAACATGAAGAAATTGCTCTAGATACCACTAAGATGTGAAATTTTGTTCACGTGTGAACAAAAAGACACCTAGTCAAGACACCAAGAATGAGCATCCACAATCCTCAACATTATCAGTTGAAAGGAATCCACAATCCTCAACATTATCAGTTTAAAAAATTGTACATTACATTTCTTTGGGGGAATTGACTTTGAAAAATTTGGCTTGAAGATAACATAAATTACGAAACATGCATCTTATAAAATAATAGTTGTGTAATCAAAGAACTAGAAATATATAGTCATCTAAACTTGAATCACATATCATCAAGAAGGAAAAGATAAATTTATTAATATGACTTCGATATTCTTTTTTTTTATAAGTCGTTACTAAGGATTACCACTGACAATTCTACGAGAGGGACACCCTACCCGCAAGAGATGAGCCTCGAAAGTCAGAAGATTCAAACCTATGACCTTGAAGAAGAGAACAAAGTGAACAACTAGTATGCCAACTATTACATCAAGGCAATATTTGGAAAATTTAATATTCACTTGCTGTAAAATTATCAAAGTAACCAACTTCATCCCCTCAAACTCCCCGAGGAGAGTCAAACCTCAACCTCTTCAACCATTGAGCTACCCTTGGTTGGTAAATTATCAAAGATTGTTAGATTATACATCAAATGCGGCACATACATGTACTATATATGCTTAACCACTACAAAGATGCAGCAATGCATCACAAAAAGTAGGAATTATTACTTTGACATTGCATCGTCACATTAACTCTATCAATCATATTATCAACTTTGATGGCTATAATTTAAAAACCAACATAGATTTTTTTCTCCTTTCCTTGCAACATGTGCTTATTGGTGAGGTCATATTGGATCCATAGTCTAATTTTATTTTGAATTTTCTAATAAATAAAGTGGTTTGAGATGAAAAACTAATTGAGATTTCATAAGATTTAAACATCAAATGAACAAAACACTACAGAAGGAGCATTTCGCGGGCAAGACAACATGCTTCAATTTCATAAATCTATGTTTTTCCTTCAATGTTTTGTACTAGTGATGATGATCACTACTCACAACACATCTGCACTACTCACTTATAATTGCTCCAATCAACCTGGCCATGACACCATTAGTACAACTTTTCAAAATAATCTAAACAATCTCCTCTCTTCTCTCCCTCCCAATTCTGCCCAAACTGGTTTCTACAACACCTCTGTTGGTTCTTTCCCAGATCAAGTATACGGGCTTGCACTTTGCAGAGGTGACGTCAACTCGAAAGCCTGTCAAAACTGCGTCGACATAGTAGTTAAAGGAGCTCAGCAGAAGTGCTCGGATATGACTGTTGGCGACTTCTGGGAAGAGCTTTGTTATGTTCGATATGCAAACCGGAATTTCTTTGCAGTACCAGTACTTGATGAATCCCTCATGTATGCTAATCCTACCCCACAGAATATATCCGAGCCAGACAAGTTTCCACCCTTTTTGGAAAACATGATGAGTGATCTCGCCAGGGAGGCTGTCTCGGATCCCTCAGGTAGATTTTTTTTTTTTTTTTGGGATAAATTGGAGGCAATACTCCTTTTTACACCAACCAAGGTTTGAACCGAAGTTCTCTTACTTTCAAATCTCATATCAAACCATTGAGCCACCCAAATGGTTGGTCCCTCAGGTAGATTGTTCTCAGCAAGGAAGCAAAGCTCTACGATTTTCGGGGACATCTACGGGCTTGTTCAGTGCTCTAGAGATTTATCAAGAGGTGATTGTGGAAAGTGCTTAGAAGTATCTATTGACAGGGTAATGAAGTGCTGTAAGTACAGTCGGGGAGTACTGCAATTGGGACTGAGTTGCTCTGTGAGGTATGAGACATACCCCTTTTTCAACCGAGAACCAGGGACTTCATCGATGGGAGGTTGGTATTATTTTTTCAAAATTAATCTACTTTATGAAGCTGAATCTGATGTAGCTTATGAAAAAATAGAGGAGGGAATGGAAGATGGAATGAAAGATAACAGAATTTGGAACTGTGACAGAAAGGCTTATAATGCATATTGATCACTTCAAAAGTGTTTTTAGGCATGTTCTTCCTCTTATTATTGTTCTTTCATTATTAACTTTGAGGACTAGAATCTTGAAGTCCAATGTTGGACATTTTCAAAAGAAATGTTTAGTCCCACGTACGTTGGTTAGAAACTTCAAATTTAAAGAATATATATATACTCTTGCACTACAATGTATGTAAAATAAAAATACAAGTGCTATTTTAGGCGCTTTTATAGGTGTGCACGTGTATATATGTGTAAGCTAACCATGGGTAAAACTTTTTACCATTAATTTTTTACCATTTTCGAAATTACAATGTGGGTAGTTATTAGATTGACCACTCAAACATTAAATGGGGTGTTAATAAACCCATTCAATACTTGACTAGTGGGAGCGGTTGAAGCGCTCCACTACTCCACTACCCCATTTTCTCTCTAACTGGTCTTGATTAGTGTTCTATAAGAGAAGAGGTTTGGGGAGGAAGAAATTATCTCGAAATTAACCAACATTTGCTCATGTTTTCATCTTTCACTACTGCAAAGTGAAAGTTGAGTTTGCTTCATCGTATCCTTTAGGATATTTGTTGACTCTTGCAGTGTAGAGAGCAAAACTTCATTTAAGAAAGTAGCAGTGTTACACGCTTTGAAGTCATTGCTAATCCATCTGGTCTAACATCAAATACATGTTTCCCATACTCGTTTTGTAAGCTTTTATTTTCCCAACGGACATGGAAGTTTAGTCATCACATCACCAATGCAAATAAAAATAGCAGAGTTGAAATGACAGAAAAAGACGTTTCTACACTAAGTTCTCAAATACTAATTTTTTTGGAAGATGGAAGAGGCACGAGAAAGATGAGCCTTGTGCATATAAGGTTGACATTTCAAAAATGGTATTAAAATTCCCCGAATTTTCCAAATTATTTAGGTTTTCTCAAACACTAAATTAAGAAGTACCCACAAATGAAATTGCACAAAAATCCATGATGTAGTAAGGGAAAACTAAATGATTCGCAAATTTTAGAAGTAGCTTATGAGAAAAAGATTACAAGTAAACACTCCAACATGATCAAAAGCATAATAAATAATGCAAAACTAGAAATTAATTAGTGTCAAATATTGAGGAATGAATTTTAACTTATAGCAAAATAACAAAAAAAGAAATAATGTCTAAAGAGATCAAAGCCATCAAAAGAAAACTTAAGAAAATTAACATTTAGATTTAGGTGAAAAGAGAAAAGACAAGAAGAAGTATTATAAACAACATGCTTCTTCAATTTTCCTTGACAAAATAAGAATTTTCTTAGCACTACTTGTAAAGTGGTCTTTACTTCTCTTTAGCACTTGTGAAGTGATTATACTTCTCTTTAGTTTATTATCTCAAGCTTTATACCATGATCGAAAAATTTGAAGAGAAGAGCATTAGGCTATTAATTAATATCACATTATGGAGTGAAAAATCGAATTCTTCATTTGACGGGTATCATATAAATAGAGATTCCCTCCATGATTATATGCAGGTAATAAACAAAAAGGGTTGAGGACTACCATTTTGGCTAGTGTTGGAGCATTCTTAGGGATGATTGGCATACTAACCATTAGCACTTATTATTGTTCAAAGAGGAGAAAGAATCCAACGAGAAGAGGTGATGAAGTTTCAGTCATTCAATTAATCAATGGCATCATATGCTGAAACTTAATACTACTAAAATTATAATAGCATTGCTAATGAAGTCTTTGATTATGTGAACAGAAAGAATTAAAAGAAGCCATGACACACACGAAGAGTTGCTACAAATGGATTTAGCTACAGTAAAGGAAGCTACAAATAACTTCTCTTTTGAAAATAAGCTTGGAGAAGGTGGTTTTGGTCCTGTTTACAAGGTATACAAGTAACTAAATTACATACAGGGGGAATCTAATACCTATAGCTATTATTAAATTTATTCCCTTATTTATTGCATCACATGAACTAGTAATGGTGTAGGGTATAATGCGCGACGGGAAGGAAGTGGCGGTTAAGAGACTATCACAAAGTTCAGGTCAAGGTCATAATGAATTCAAGAATGAGGTGATAGTTATAGCAGAACTTCAGCATAAAAATCTAGTGAGGCTCTTGGGTTGTTGCGCCGAGGGAGAAGAAAACCTGCTTATCTATGAATTCATGCCAAACACTAGCCTTGATGCCTTTCTTTTTGGTTAGTATATTGACTTGCATCATTTGTTTAAGTCAGTGATATACATTCAAATAGTATCTTATGATTTTTGTCATTTATTATCGGATAGATACAGGAAAACAAGCAGAATTAGATTGGCTTAAACGAATGAATATTGTGAATGGAATAGCACGAGGCCTTGTTTATCTTCATGAAGACTCGCGGCTTAAAATCGTCCATAGAGACTTAAAGCCAAGCAATGTTTTGTTGGATCATGAAATGAACCCGAAAATATCAGACTTTGGAATGGCAAGAATTTTTGGAACCGATACAAGTCAAGCAAACACCAAGAGAGTGGTTGGGACCTAGTAAGTATTTCGGCAACAAATATTCAATTTTCCAACATTAGCAGTAGAGGAGATCCATGAGTACATCCAACATTCTGTTTCATGATTCCATAGAATAAATGAACTGAATGCTTCCTAATGATGGAACAGTGGATATATGGCTCCAGAGTATGCAATGGCAGGGTTGTTTTCAGTGAAATCTGATGTTTTCAGCTTTGGCGTTGTGTTGCTTGAGATCATAAGTGGGAAGCGAAACAAAATGCTTCAATTGCCTGAATGTGCTGGAAGCCTCCTCACATATGTAAATTCTTTCTTTTGATTTTATATATTTTACCACTCTAACTATGTTCATATTCATTAAAAACGAAAATGATATATAGATTCACTGGAATGATTTCATTTTCATTCTCGGTTTCATACACGACAATTGTAACTTTTACGTCTACAAGTTACCTAAACAACAACAAGGAAGCCCCCATACCAAATTAGTTGGGATGGGCTACATGCCTCAAATTCTTCCACTCCGGTCGACTTGATGAGTTGATGGCATGCTTCAACAATTCTTAAATACAATTAATGCATCCGAAATTGTCTCAAGTTCATCTCTATATTGTCGAATTTCTTCAATTTTATTTTGCTTATTAGGCATTCAAATTTTTCTCTTGATGATTTAATAATATGTTTTCGAAATATGACTATTGCAGGCTTGGAGGCTATGGAGTGAAGACAAAGGGTTGGAATTGGTGGACCCACTATTAGAGGGGTCATGGGATGCAAGTGAAACGTTGAGATACATTTACATAGGATTGTTGTGTGTTCAAGCAAACCCAAATGACAGACCAACAATGTCAACAGTGATTTTTATGTTGGGAAGTGAAACAGTACCCCTTCCTCAACCTAAAGAGCCTGCCTTTTATGTTGCTGACTCTTTCACCTTTGAATCAGATGATCAATCTTCGTTAAAAGGCAGACCTGATTCAAGCAACGACTTAAGTATTACCAGCTTAATACCAAGATGAGGGTAAAAAAAAATAGCTCGTATGATGTATATTGTATGATTGTCGATTTTGATGTGATTTGTGTTTTTGAGAGAGAGCCGATTTTGCAGTTTGAAGGTTCTTTGATTGGTACTTTGATCAAAGAGGAAACCAGTTGTATCCTGAGACAAAACTCATAGTTGAATTCAGCACAGAGTTGGAGAAAATTTTCTGTCTGTCATTGCACTGCAAGCCTTTAGTACACTTTGTTTATTAATTTTTTTAATTGTTAAATCAGCATGTTTAGTCGCTTGTGATAACAGTGCCATATTCAGATTTATGCGTAAATTAGATTGATCGTTCTAACAGTATATTGTATGATTGGTTCGTACTTTAATATTTTATAATAGTTTACCAGAAGATCAATGTTACATAACATGGTAATAATACTGATCAGCCTAACTTCTAACAAAATCAGAACAGAAGCAAGGGAAAGCTTTGATGCTTTCATCCAAATATGGCCAGTTTGGACTCTAATGGATGGTAAACTTGCTCCAAAAATCTCAACTAAAGACCTCAGATATGGCATAATATAATTTAATCAGGGTGAAACTGCAATGACATTTCATCGAAAATTAAACCATCGCACAATTTCGAAAGTTGAGGAATGCCAATTAACTTTCTCTATAGGAGAGCTGCATGATGAATGGTAGAAGGACAAAGCGCATCGGTAGCAGATAGAAATCTTCCATGAAAGCAGCCTCAAACACCATTTCTTCTGATGTACTCACAACAATAATTTATCAAATCCTCGTCCCCATTATCCACGTTAAATTCAAATTTATGTATAAATTGATGTTCTTGATTGACCTTAACCTTTTCTTAATGTGCAAGAGTGACCTGCCAATTTTAATTCTATTGACCCGTTAAACTGGATTGCTCAGATCATGACCATCTTCAAAGATGAAAGATTCATGATGAGTCCGGTAACTTTGGCCATGAAATCTCGGTTTTTATTGCTTGGTATGCTTATTGCAGTACTTTCTTCACGTATTTTTGCTGATGATCCTCCCTATGAGAATTGCTTGTCGTCATACAGTTACAAAGCTGGTAGTACATTTCAAAATAATCTAAATCTTCTTCTCAATCATCTACCCTCTAATGCTTCAACATCCAGCTATTATCAAGCCATCGTTGGAGATGAACCAGATAGAGTTTATGGAAACTTCATGTGCTACACCTATTTTCCCACTCAAAATTGCTTGCCATGTGTTTCACAAGCAACTGAGGCAATCAAAGCTGGATGTCCCACCAGCAAAGACGCAGTCCGGTGGTGGGAGGAACAATGCCAATTGCGTTATTCTAACCAAAATTTCTTCGGTCTTATGGATTACAGCACAATCATTACCCGATCTAATCTATTGAACAGTTCAGACCCAGATTTATTTAAGAGTGTTGTGAAAGAAATGTTAAATAATCTTTCTGAGAAAGCTGCATTTGATCCTTCACAACAGAAGTACTCTATTGGGAAACATAATCTTGCAAACGCGGATAGCGTTTATGGTTTTGTTCAGCTTTGTCTCACCGAAACATGCAAGGAAGTGACTTGATAAAACCTCAAAACTTCCCTGTAATCAGTTTTTCCATTATCAAAGACGCTACTGACAATTTTTGCGATTCGAACATTTTGGGACGCGGTGGGTTTGGCAATGTTTACAATGTAAAGTTTGAAGACCTTTATCACAATTTTCAAGATGATTTTCATGGAGTCCATATTTCTGAAAGAGAAGTGATGTTACAACATGATGGAAATGAAGTAGCAGTAAAGAGGCAAGGCTCGGAAGAATTCATGAATGAAATGTTACTAATTATGAAACTTCAACATAAAAATCTTGTAAGGCTTCTTGGTTGTTGCATAGAAGGAGGTGAAAAGATTTTAGTCTACGAATACATGCACATGGGCAGCCTAGATGGCTTCCTTTTAGGTATGGACTAAACAAATCTTATTCTCTTTGATGCCCACTTTGTGCTTCCAGTATGTTAGGACTGGGAGTCTAGGACGAAACTGCACTTCCTATCAAAACTAAATAAAAAAATTTGTCTTGTACATGAACTTAATTTTATCTATTTATTTTACAGATACAGAGAAAAGAGCACAGCTCGGATGGAGTATGTAGTGCAAGAGTATATATATAAGTACTACGTGGGAGCATGTGACTCATTTTGAGTAGCACTTGTGTTTTTCTCTTACACACATTGTAGTGCAAAAGTATATATATACTCTTTAAACTTGAAGCTTCTAACCAATATGAGACTAAACATTTCTTTTGAGAATGTTCAACATACCTACACCAAAATTCTCGGCTTCGAATCATTCACATAGACCTTAAGACCAGCAATATATTGCTAGACAAAAACCTAAATCCCAAGATTTCAGACTTTGGTATAGCAAGGATATTTGGAGGAAACCTGGGTGAATCAAATACTGACCGAATAGTCGGAACATAGTAAGTCCTGTAGGTGCTAATATTATAACCACTAATGTGTAGGAACTAGAGTTGCTAATGTGTTCAATCACTTGAATGCCTACTGTTTTTCTTGATTATGATAGTGGATACATGGCACCTGAATATGCAATGGAAGGCATATATATATATCTATTTATCATATATATAAAAGCACGAATCACAAATTTTTGAGTCGTAATTAAATTTACTTTTTTGTCCCTCTCCCACACAATTTTTTTTTGTGCGTTGTCCCTCTCCCACACAATTTTTGAGTCGTAATCATATATATAAAAGCTATGTTGTTGTAGTAGTTTAGGACTTTGTGATACACTATAATAATACAAATATAAGACGTTTTATATACAATTGAGTCATGCGTGTAATGTCTTATATATATATACTGTATTATACTTGTTTGCACAACCACGTATGCTATTGTGGTGTTTCAGTAATTGTGGTTTAGTATAATTATGTTTCTAATAGTTTTTGGTGATGTATAAGAATCTTAGCGGTTGATATCTCATTAGATCACGATCCTTCCTGTCGATATGTATAGTAGTTTTATTTTTGTTTTTTGTTTTTTTCGTAAATGTTTATTATATTTTTTGTCGTAAAAATAGTTAAAATAGATTTACCAAAAAAGAAAAAGTTAAAACAGAAGAATAGTTTTATAAAAATACGGAAAAATCTATAATACTTCCAAACCACTTAAAAACACAAAAAATAACCATTAATATGTAACACACAACTCATCCCATTAGAACAAAAACACGTCTACCTTACACATAAGAAGAATATATAGAAATATATATATATATATATATATTTCTATCATATATATAAAAGCACGAATCACAAATTTTTGAGTGGTAATGAAATTTACCTATTTGCTCATACTTTTTTTTTAATCTCAAAATCAACCTTTTCTTTTGTATCCAAATCAAACTCTAACTCTTTATCAATCCACTACACGTTTTTTTTTTCTTTATCTCCAAATCAATTATGAAGTCATTCTCATCAATCCAATACACTTTTTTTGAGGAAGTAATGTACTAGCATGATTAGCTTGTTTTTTCATTCACATCTTATCTCAATCATGACATTAGAAAATATTGATAAGCTAAAAAAATTACTTGTATTTCTATTTTTTTTTTAGTGGTAATGAAATTTACCTATTTGCCCATACTTCTTTTTTTATCTCTAAATCAACATTTTCTTTTCTATCCAAATCAAACTCTAACTCCTTATCAATCCACTACACGTTTTTTTTTTCTTTATCTCCAAATCAATTATGAAGTCATTCTCATCAATCTAATACACTTTTTTGAAGAAATAATGTACTAGCATGATTAGCTTATTTTTTCATTCACATCTTATCTCAATCACATTAGAGAATATTAATAAGCTAAAAAATGTACTTGTATTTCTGATTTTTAAATTTTAATTACAATTTTAAATTTTGTTAATAAATTCTTAGAAATTAATTTAAATGCTTAAGTTAGCGGGAATCGTGCGTAGCACGTCTTGAAACTACTATATATATTCAATAAAGTCTGATGTATTTAGCTTTGGAGTTCTCTTACTTGAGATTGTCACTGGAAATAGAAACAATGGCTTTCATCTCTCTAGAAGGTCTCAGCACTTCTGTGACTCACATTTTTCTGTGAGTGGTCTTAAATCCAATAAATATTTCTTTATTACTTATAAAGAAATATTTATTACTTATAATGTTAATATCAAAGATTTCAAGGGTTCCCTAGAACTAAAAAGTATAAAATATATGGTTGCTAAGTATTATCCATTGATAAGCAACTTAAATATCAATAACTTTCCTAAAACTTAAAAATGGTAATTATACATGAATTTGGGGTTTAAGTTCCAAAATATATGCATGCACATAAAACTTACTGCAAGTGTGATAGCACTAAAGATCAAACAGAATTTTTAGTTTCAAGAGGTCATATATTTAAGTCTATCTTCACTTAGATATATACACTTACATTTCACAAAATTCCAAACAAAAAGTACAGGTTTAAAAAAGGATCATTCTGCACAGAAAGTGAGAGCAACAACATGTACAATTTCTGAAGCTTCCATAGCTATACTGACAAATTTGATTCCCATCAACAACCTCCAGGAGGAATTTCTCCACCAATAAAAATTTTTCCAAAGCTACACTGACGAACTAGATATTCATGCTTAGTTTAATCAGTTAGTCGAGGGAAATATCATGCAAATTCTGTTAAGTTTTGAAAGCATTTCCAAATAAGGTTCTAAAAGGAATATGACAACGATAATGACCCAACTATTGATGAACAAAGTTTAACATAATTAAAGTTCATAGCTGAACAGCAGTGAAAAATGTTCAATGAGTCGAGAGTAACTATGGAGTATAGAATGTATTATAATATCCCTTTTCAGTATCTACTTCCCGGCTTTGATTATTGAAGAGCATGAGTTTAATCAGTTTTCATCTACCAAATCCATTGTTTATAGGATAAGTTGAAAGATGTCAAGGTTTCTTTCTTTTTTGTTCTTTTAATTTAGGGGTCAAGGCTTCTGGTTAAAATTTTGTTGGGTTTCTATCACTGATATAGACATATCAGTGCTTAACTTATTGAAATTAATTCAGACCTCCATTATACATATTCCTAATCAAACCCATCATGCTCAATCAATCAATAGTTAACACTCAACAGTGATCTACAATTTAGAAATACGTTGCATACGTCCTCACAAAAAAAAAAAAACGTTGTATACGCAATGTAGAAAAAGATATAATATGGTCAAAATAATACATCACACTTAGAAAGAAAGGTCAGTTTAGTTCATAATAACACACAATGCATCTAAAAGGATAGAGACACGAGTCAAGTATATAAGAAAGTAAATGCTTTGTAGTAGACATTAGAATACTTAAATGCAAGTGTAGATTCATCATAGTTCATCTTTAACAGATTTAATGTTAATCATTAAAAAAAAATCTCATTTCACCATTTATGAATCAATCATGTAAAGCAAATTTATTATTTCAGAGTTGTCACTTGTTTTTGAAAATATGTATCACGGTCACGGACATACGGCTTGATGACGTCTCCTAATTTAGAATTATTAGTTTTAAACACTGAAAATAATTAATGTTATGTTGATGTCCTTTTGAAAAGTTGTGTCATGATAATAAATGCATGAAAATAATAGGAAGAAGTAGATTTTGCTATCATTGTTATGGCCAAGTCTTATTATTAGATACCTGCCTTGAGGATTTTGATTAAGTACTTTTGAATTTGCAAAAGCTTAATTTTTGCGTGTTGAGTTTTAAGCACATTCATGCCTACCATTGAGCTTGAAAAACATAATATTATGTGTGGGTTTTCCTCCAAAATTAATAAATGAGATCCAAATTTTTATCTGATGTGAGGAAGTTTATTATTCTAATTCAAACTGTTTTTTTTTTTTTTTTTATTGACTTAATCGCATTACTTAATTAGCAATTTAACTAGCTCCAGATTTTTATTCATATTCTCCAATTTAACTTTGGTTCAATTAAAATAATGTTTTTGTACCTGAAAAATCTTTTCATTAAGTAAAACCCTGTTTTATAAATGATAAGTTAGGCATGATTTCTTTCATTTATTTGAGCAATAATAAACCTCCATGCACAAATGTGAATATCTTATGTTATTGTCAATGCTGAAGCCTGGAGTTGAACTCAAAATAAGAGGAAAATACTTATATTTAGGAGCCAAAATAATAAAAAAAGCAACTGTTTCAGTAGGAGTTTAAATTCACAAAATCTATTATACATACTAAACAGTGTTAGAACAATCTACTAAAACATGCATATATGTAAGTACAAAACCATGCATATAATCGAACTTAAGAACTAAATTAAAACAATACCGGAGGCTTGCACTAAATGGCAATGGCCTTAGACGAAATTTCCTCCAATTCGGTGTATGGATGCTTCAAGAGGTTCGTCTCCAAGATACATCTGGATTGATCTTTGATTACACACCAATCAAAAGATCATTTCTTCTGTAACAGCAAAATCTCTCTCTCAAAACCAGAAAACTCTTAATTTCAAACTTTTTTTCTCTCTTATAAACCAAAAAACTCATCTTTTGAACAATTACAACTGTTCAAAACGAGGTCATTAGTGATGACTATTCACCACTAATTACACACCTTTTTAAAAACAAAAAATGGTGACTGTTCACCACTAATTACCACCTTTCGAAAATAACTAAATTTAATGTAAAAAGTAAAAATCTTGTGTTATGAATTGGCTAAGTTATTTTAACATTAGCCCCAAAAGCCCCAATGCCCAAGGCCTAATCAAAGACATATTAAATATCAAGTATTTAATGTATATTAATCAATGGGGAATACCCATGGTCTTTGCCTCCAACCCCACAAGTGAAAGATTTCTTATAAGGAAAGAAACAAAAGGTTTCTTTCCCATGTGAGACTAATATTGGATACAATACAAACTCACATATAGTTCAACAATACCCCACATTTGTATTGTATCCATCTGCAACCATGACCGAGTTTACTTTGCCAAATCACGAACACAAAATTTAAACAAAAACTAAAGAATAACAATTATTTTAAAAACAATTGAGAGAGATTATCATGTCATGTTAATCAGGAAAGTGTCGTATAGACTTGAACTTACCCTAGTAAGATCATATCGAGTTCACTTCGTGAAGCAGTGATGCATGTATCTTGAACTGTTCACTTTTTATAGTAAACTAAGACAATATGTATCACTTATGACATGATTCCTGATGCACTCTATTCTATGCTGTTCATTTTGGTCCTGAACATATCCTGGGTTCATAATAGCTTTAGAGAATTTAGCCTATTCATTCTCATAAATGCGACCCCACATTTACTATCAAATAGGTGACTTATCTTTAATCATTAAATGCAATATTGCAAACCCTAAACTTCTTATCAACACACTTACTTCATCATAGGAACAGGTAATTGTGTGTCATGTTTGTTAAGTCAAGTCTAACTAGTTTGCCTATTGAACCTAGACCATGAGATCTCCAATCAGCTAGGTTAGGTTTCCGCTAGACTTGACTTACTCTATAGGCTTTAAGCCCATTCCCCTCGATAATATCTTCACTTGATCTCTTGGTAAGCCTTTAGTCAAAGGATCTCAATGTTTTCCTTAGACTTAACATAATCAATACTAATTACTCCACTAGTAAGTAATTGTCTTATAGTATTGTGTCGGCGCCTTATATGTCTCGACTTACCATTATATATGTTGTTTTTAGCTCTTGCTTGTGTTGCCATACTATCACAATGTATGCAAATTGCTGTGACTGGTTTTGGCCAGCAAGGAATATCTTCTAGGAAATTTCTTACCCATTCAAGCTTCTTCATCTGCCTTGTCAAGAGCAATGAATTGATTCCATGGTGGAACGTGCTATACACGTTTGTTTTGTTGATTTCCAAGAAATCGCTGCTCCACCTAATGTGAATATATATATCCACTTGTTGATTTGGTTTCTGTATATATTATCAGAAATCCAATTTGCATTACTATACCCTTCAAGTACAGGCGGATATTTTGTATAATAAAGTCCATAATTTAAGGTATATTTAAGATACCTTAGAACTCTTATTAATGTTGTCAATGAGCATCATTAGGATTACTTGTGTATCTATCACTCAAGCACTTCTTGCATAAGCTATGTCAGGTCTAGTAGAGTTCATCAAGTACATCAAGCTTCCAATTACTTGAGAATATTCCAATTGAGAAATTGCTTCTCCATTATTTTTCTTAAGATGACAATTAGCATCAAAAGGAGTTGGAGCAGGTTTACAATCGAATTGATTGAATCTTTTTAAGATTTTCTCAACATAATGAGATTGTGTGAGGACATAACTTTAGTTATTCCTTTTGATTTGAATTCCTAGTATTACATCAGCTACACCTAAGTTTTTCATGTCAAAACCGAAATTCAACATCTTTTTGGTTGACAATATAGCATCCTTACTTGTGCTCATATTCAACATGTCATCAACATATAAACATACTATGACGCAAAAATTTTTCATTTCTTTAATGTACACACATTTATCACATTCATTTATTTTGAAACCATTTGCTAGCATAGTATGATCAAATTTTTCATGCCATTGTTTTGGGGCGTGTTTAAGTCCATATAATGACTTAACAAGTCTACAAACTCCATATAGATTTCTTCTTCTAACTCTCCATTTAGAAATGTTGTTTTAACATCCATTTGGTGTATTTCCATATTGTATAAAGCAGCTATGACAATCAACATTCTAATGGAAGTTATTCTCGAAATAGGAGAATAGGTGTCGAAGTAATCTACACCTTCCTTTTGTTAATAACCTTTTGTAACCAATCGTCATGGGAAACTCATCATCCTCCAAGGTTGAAGGCAAATGAACGGTGAAGATGAAGTTCACGTCTGGAAAAGTAATCACATTACTTGATGTTCTTTATGTTCCTGATATTAGGAAAAATCTTGTATCCGGCCCTTTACTAAATAAGAAAAGGTTCAAACTTGTTTTCGAGTCTGACAAATTTGTATTGACCATGGGTGGCATGTTCATAGGGAAGGGGTATCTTACTGAAGGTATTTTCAAGTTAAGCATTGTAATCGTTAATGGCATTGGAAATAAAATAACTATTTTTGCGTATATGACTGTCTCTGCCTATATGATTGAATCATTTGATATTTGGCATGCTAGATTAGTGCATGTAAATAACAGATTAATTCATAAAATGGTACATTTGAACATGTTACCAAAGTTTAAAATTGATTTAAAACACAAATGTGAAGTTCGTGCAGAATCAAAGTTTGATAGGCAAACATTTAAGTCTGTTCAAGAAAGATCAAATGAATTATTAGATTTAATTCATAGTGATCTTTGCGACTTCAAATCAAATCCTACGAGAGGAGGAAAGAACTACTACATCACTTTTATTGATGATTGTAGTAAATATTGTCATGTCTTTTTGATCAAGAATAAAAGCGAGGCCTTTGATGTATTTAAAATATATAAGGCAGAGGTTGAAAATCAACTTGACAAAAAGATAAAAGTATTAAGAACTGATCGAGGTGGAGAATATGATTCCATTGAATTTACAAATTTTTGTAATACAAATGAAATTATTCATTAGACCACTGCGCCATATACACCTCAACAAAATGGTGTGGCAGAGAGGAAAAATAGAACTCTCAAGAATATGATTAATTCTATGTTGAATGATTCTGGGCTTCCCCAAAATTTGTGGGGTGAAGCATTACTGACTACAAATCATATCTTGAATAGAGTTCCTTTCAAGAAATCTGATAAGTCTCCATATGAGATTTGGAGAAAGAGAAAACCCACTTACGAAACTTTAAAAGTGTGGGGTTGCTTAGCAAATGTTCAAATTCCTTTACCAAAAAGGACTAAATTAGGACCTAAAACTGTAGATTGTGTGTTCATCGGTTTTGCTAAGAATAGTGTAGCATATAGATTCTTAGTAGTTAAATCACATATTTAAGATATCAGTGAAAATATTATTATAGAATCTGCTGATGCTACATTTTTTGAATATATTTTTCCTTTCAAGGAAAAACAAAATGGTTCATCACGAAAAAAGACGGCTGAAGAGAGTCTAGAAGAACCAACCAATTCAAGGGTTCAAGAACAAGAATTGGAACCTAGAAGGGGAAAAAGAATTAAGGTTCCAAAGAATTTTGGACCTGATTTCATAAGTCTGTTAATCGAAAATGAACCACAGACTTATAGGGAGGCTATGTCTTCGCCGGAAGCGCCTTTATGGATGGAAGCAATCAATAGTGAAGTTGAATCCATTTTACAAAATAGTACATGGGAATTGGTTGATCTACCATCCGTAATCAAAACAATTGGATATAAATGGATATTCAAAAGCAAGCTTAAAGCTGACGATACTATTGATATTAACAGTTTCTCTTCACTATCAGCCGGATGAAACCCAGAAAATAAGTTTTTGTCACTGCATATGTGCCTTGTTGCACCAGTATCGATCCACCATCCTTTGGCATAAAAAATCATATTAGTTTCAGAAACAACTGCAGTGAGATCAAAGTCAGTATCATCAATTTCCAAGTTAGTAACATTTGCTTGGTTGTTAAAACCAGAATTATCAAGATTCTGATCTTTCCTGTGGCGACATTCTTGAGCCTTATGGCCCTGCTTTCCACAAACCCAGCAACTTCCCTTAATTTTCTTGTAATCCTTCCCCTTTGGTGCTAATGGCTTAGTGGTTCTCTTAAGGTTTTTCTTGAAATTCTTTTTCTGGAATTTCAGAAATTTGGACTTGCTTGATTGTCCTACCACCATGTTAGCATTAGCATTAGCCATTTCCTTTTTGTCTCCCTTCCTGTGATCTTCCTCAACGCGAAGTCGCAGAATGAGATCCTCAATGGACATGTCCCTTCGCTTGTGCTTTAGGTAGACCTTAAAGTCATTCCACGACGGTGGAAGCTTTTCAATGATGGCTCCAGTCTGAAAATGTTCATTTACGATGCACCCTTCAGCGTGCAATTCATGTATCAGAACTTGCAGTTCTTCCACTTGCTTTACCACGGACTTCGAATCCACCATATTGTATTTCAAAAACTTGCCTACCACGAACTTTTTAGCCCCTGCATCTTTAGTTCGATATTTCTTTTCGAGAAGATCACAAACATCCTTTACAGTTTTACATTCAGAATAGACATCATACAGTGTATCATCAAGTCTATTCAAAATGTAATTCCTGCAAAGAAAGTCGGAATTCCTCCATGCTTCAATAGTAAGGAGAGTTTCCTTGGACAAATGGTCCTCATCAGATTTAGGAACTTCTTCCTTCACTATGTTGGCAAGATTCATAGTGGTCAGCAAGAAGAGCATTTTCTGCTGCCACCTTTTAAAATCAAGACCCTTGAGCTTCTCTGGTCTTTCATATTTGGGATTGGCAGAAGTGAATTTCTCAATTACAAGAGATGCCATTTCAAACTAGTATGCAAACAACAATTTCGTATAAATCAGTGACTAGTTTTTCTAAAATCAGTGACAAATTATATGCAATCAACTATTGTAAGTAAACCAGTGATAAAATTAATAAAACACAAGAATTATCATCTAAAATTGTTAGAACAATCTACTAAAACATGCATATATGTAAGTACAAAACCATGCATATAATCGAACTTAAGAACTAAATTAAAACAATATCAGAGGCTTGCACTAAATGACAATGACCTTAGACGAAATTTCCTTCAATTCGGTGTATGAATGCTTCAAGAGGTTCGTCTCCAGGATACAACTGGATTGATATTTGATTACACACCAATCAAAAGATCATTTCTTCTGCAACAACAAAATCTCTCTCTCAAAATCAGAAAACTCTTAATTTTGATTTTTTTTTCTCTCTTTTCTAATGAAGTTACAACCCATATTTATAAACCAAAAAACTCCTCTTTTGAACAATTACAACTGTTCGAAACGAGGTCATTAGTAGTGACTGTTCACCGCTAATTACACACCTTTTTAAAAATAAAAAATGGCGACTGTTCACCACTAATTACTACCTTTCGAAAATAACTAAATTTAATGTAAAAAGTAAAAATTTCGTGTTGTGAATTGGCTAAGTTATTTTAACATTAGCCCCAAAGGCCCATGGTCTTTGCCTCCAACCCCGCATTCACTTAACTAAGTCTTTCAAGTGAAAGATTTCTTATAAGGAAAGAAACAAAAGGTTTCTTTCCCATGTGGGACTAATATTTGATATAAAACTCACATATAGTTCAACAAACAGTTCTTGGAGATACATGACAAAGTAACGTTGGTTACACTAATAAGTGAGAAGAGGAAAAGAGATGCTATAATAGCCAACATATCAATAGCTCTACCTGTACTTCTAATTGGCTTTTGCATCTACCATATCCACCACAAATATAAAAGGAGAAAAGCATGGAAGGTAAAAGTCCACATTAAATATCAGAATACCCATCAATCAACTATAAAACAATATTAAAATTTCAGATAAATTTTCTTGTAGATATAGAAATAAGTAGAAGCATGTAGTTGAATGAATTAGGAGCTCCAATTGAAACTCATGTTACAAACAAGAAAACAATAAGCAAAAACAAGAGAGAGAATCAAGAGCTACCCTTGATTGATATAAATACCATTAGAGTTGCTACAGATAATTTTTCTGATTCCAATAAGCTTGGTCAAGGTGGATTTGAAATTGTCTACAAGGTAACTTTTATCAGTTGCTTTAAATTATGACTGATAAGAAATTAGTTCCACCAGTAGCCCTTGATACGTTGCAGCTAAAAGTGTTGATATTAGTGTGATTTATCAGGGTGTGTTTACCCGATGGAAAGAAGGTGGCAGTGAAAAGACTTTCACAAAAATCGCGGCAAGGTTTAGAGGAGTCCAAGAATGAAATCATCCTTATAGCAAAGCTTCAACATTTGTTGAGATGTGTGGACCGAAATAATAGTCCACATCGGATAATTGAAACTTCATAGTGAAGTATATAAGTGACGATCTCATCTTAACTAGTACTGAGGCCTTATGGACACTTGCAGAGGCTGTTAGGTTGCAATATAGAAGGAGATACTCGTATATGAATTCATGTCCAATAAGAGCCTTGATTGCTTGCTATTTGGTATGATCCTACACTAATGTTTTCCTAAATATAAGCTATTTGATATCTTAATCACAGTCAATAAATGTTTCACAATTTTTGTTTTGATGGATTCACTTGCCTTTTACCTAGCAAAGTCTGTATAGCTTAATTGGAATATACGGCTTAACATTATTGCAAATATTGCCCGAGGCCTTCTTTATCTTCACGAGGATTCCCGACTCAAAGTCATTACAGAGATCTCAAGCCTAACAACGTTTTGTTGGATGATGACATGAATGCTAAGATTTCAGACTTCGGGATGGTTAGGATTTTTGGTGAAAATCAAATCTAATGCAACACTAGCAGAGTTGCCAGAACGTAGTAAGATTATTTTCTCTCACTTCTTTCACCTAACTAGAATGTCAATAGTTTCACTAATTGAGAGAACATAACAATTAAGATTGATTGGTCAAATAAAAAATAATTAAAGGTTGATGATAATTTCTCAAGATAATGAGTTTTATTGTATATTCTATCTTGTGTACATGGTGATCTATATATACATGCACGAGTCTTAGAATACAAAAGGAAATTGCAATCAAAAAAAGGAAACTACTAATTACACGAGATACTAATTTCCATAACTGTTAAACATAATATATTGTTTCCTTAATACGAACGAGTTTCCTTAACACCATCCCTCAAACTCAAGGTGGATTCATAGAAATCAACTTGAGTTTGTCAACTAAGGCATGAAAGCGATCTAGAAGATGAGCTTTGGTAAAGATATCAACCGTTTGATTGGAGGAGGAAACAGAAGAGAGCCGAAGAGTGCTCGAACTAGATGCTGACGGATGAAGTGACAATCATTCTCAATATGTTTTGTTCTCTCATGAAAAACATCATTGTGTGCAATTTGGATCGCACTTTGATTGTCACAATGCAGAATGGTATCAAAAGCATGTGTAACTCCCATATCTTCAAGTAACCATCAAAGCCAAAGTAATTCAGATGTAGCATCAGCAAGAGCCCGATACTCAGATTCTTTGCTAGAACGAGATGTTACTGTTTGTTTCTTGTTTCGCCAAGATTTTAATGAATTGCCCAAGAAGAAATAATAACCAGTAGTAGAACGTCAGTCGGTAGGATCACCAGCCCAGTCTGCATCAGAGTAACTTGATAATACCAATGGAGAGTTGTCGGAGAAGTGAAGGCAATGAAATAGAGTACCTTTCACGTATCGAAGGATGCGGAGAACAGCAGTGAAGTGAGCAGTACGGGGGGCCGACATGAACTGACTGACAACATGAACAACATCAGCAATGTCCGGATGACTAATAGTAAGATAAACCAAACTCCCTACAAGCTGACGATATAAGGTATGATCTGAAAGAAGTGTACCATCTGACGGAGTCAGCTTGACATTCGTGTCTAATGGGGTGAATGCAATATCAATATTAGTGATGACAAAACGAGAGATCAAATCAAAGGCGTATTTTGCTTGTGAAAGATAATATCCATCAAAAGTAGAATTGACTTCAAGACCAAGAAAGTAGCTCAAATTACCCAAGTCTTTCATCTCAAAGTGACTTTTGTGATATTACTGCAAATCAGAAATCCCAGTTAAGTCATCCCCGGTGATGATCATGTCATCAACATAAAGTAGTAGAATAACCATGCATTTATCAGTTCGTCGGGTAAACAAGGTAGAATCATGAGGACTCGACTAAAAGCCAAACTGTGTAATAATGGAACTAAACTTGGCAAACCAGACACGGGGAGCCTGTTTAAGCCCATATAATGCGCGACGAAGAAGGCAAACTTGTTTTGGAGAATGAGAATAGCCAGGAGGTGGACACATAAACCTCTTCCGCTAGATCACCATTTAGAAAGGCATTTTTAACATCCATTTAAAACAAAGGCCAATGTCGAACAACTGCTACAACAAGTAAACTTCGAATAGAGGTCAGGCGGGCTATAAAGGCAAACACTTCTTCATAGTCAATGTCATATTCCTGCGTGTGTAGCCTTTAGCAACCAGACGAGCCTTATACCGCTCAATAGAGCCATCAGAGCGAGTTTTGATCTTGTAAATCCACTTGCATCCAATCGGAGTCTTGCCAGAGGGTAGCTCCACTAAGTCCCAAATATGAGTCTTCTCAGTGCACTCAGTTCTTCTGACATTGCTTGCTGCCACAAGGGGTCAGAACTAGCCTCTCGATAGGAGGAGGGCTTATGTAAAGAAGAAATAGCAGAAAAATAATGATAATCTTTGAGGTAAGGGGGAGGTTCAGATACCCGTTCAGACCGATGAGGTGGGACAAGAGCAAGAACATGAGTATCATAAGGGACAAATTCTTCGATGATGGGTGCAGGAACGAGATCACGATCATTGAGCTCATCTGGTGTACCGCAACAGGAGATAGGAAAAGCTCGATAGAGGAGTTAATGAAAAATGGTTGAGGACATGATAGTGAATTGTCGAACTTGGATATGGTAGAGAATATGATATTTTCCCAAAAAGTGACATGTGTGGAGATGCGTAATCTCCTAGAAGTAGGATCCCAACACCTATAGCCCTTATGTTCAATTCCATACCCGAGAAAATAACACAAATGAGCACGCGGTTCGAGTTTGGTATGTTCAGAGGGGTTAAGAAAAACAAAACATGCACAACAGATGAGAATAATCTGGTGGTGTACCATATAGTCTTTCAAAATGAGAGATGTCTTATAACACTGGTGTAGGAAGTCGATTAATGGTATAGACACAATTTAAAACAGTTTCACCCCAAAACTTTTCAGGACAGGATGCAGAGAGAAGTTGGGCTCGGACATAATCTAGGATATGTCGATGTTTTTTTTCAGCTCGACCATTTTGTAGAGAGGTATACGGGCAGAAACGTTGAATAATGGTACATTCTTTGTTTAAGAAACTAAAGAAGTATAAAATCACGGTATTCTAAAGCATTGTCAGTACGGAAGAATTTTGATTGTATGTGCAAATTGAGTTTTGATCATATTAGCAAAATCAATGTATGTTTGAGATATTTCAGATCGATGCTTTAGAAAATATATCAAGTGAATCAAGAATAATCATTAATGAATAGTACAAAATATCGATAACCATTCATAGTGGAAGTAGGCGCAGGGCCCCAAACATCAAAATGAACTAACCCAAATGGAGTATTATTGATGGACTCGCTAAGACTAAAGGAACAAGCAGGTTGTTTTGCTAACTGACAATGCACACAATCAAAAGACTCAAATTTAGTAATACCCGAGCTCAAATAATCCTCCTACTTTGATCTTTGTTCCCAGAATCACTGACATACGTGGACGCCTTGATTCGATCCAATCTAGAATATCCTGTGCACATGACGCGGTTCGACAACCGGTCGAAGGAGAAAATAAGATAGTCAACCTTTGCTCACATAATTGACCACCGGAAAAGAGAGGAGAACGTGGAAACGTCATGATCGAGGTGCGTTTTAGTGAAATCAAATTAAGAGTAAGGTCAGGAACACAGTGGGTGTCAGGGAGAGTTAAACTGGGGTTGGATGTTGTTCCTGAATGGGTAACATACATGGAACTTCCATTTGCTAAAATTTTTAAAAATTGTTGAATGCTTGAAGAATGAACCAGGTGGAGGGGCTACTATTAGAAAAAGAGGGTGTGGGATAAGATCGATATTGGTGTCATGTGATTACAACATTGTTACGGCAAAGAGGATGAGTTTCCTGAATCAAATAACCAATGGTTGGAGGCGGATACAACGATAGGTTGCGAATGGACATTCGTGGTTCGGATTTTGTCGATTGAGGATGAGTTGCCGAGTGTTTAATGAGCGGGTCGTTGGTTTGTCACGAAGTCCGAATTTATTGAAACATTTATTCGGAAGATGCACTAGAATACTAGGATGGAGGGTTCACTGGGAGCTCGAATCGATGATATAAACACGGCCTATTTTTCACTACAGTGAAATTTTGGGACAAAATTTTATTTAGTTGGGAAGAACTGTAACGACCCATTTTATAAATTTCTCTTCACTTGGCATACGTGGACGCCGCATCCAATCCACAGGACATTCTTGGATTAAGTTATGACGGGTAGTTGACGAGTGCAGACATTAGGTACAAGTGGCCAAATTACTAATATGGATATTAGGTGGCTAGGGAGGGGATCTGACGTACGCGTATATCGCGATTGCCGATTGCTCAGCGTCGAAACGCCCGAAAAATGAGCGACGGGACTAGAAGGCGGAGAGGAGGAGGAGGAGAAGAAGACGCGCCGGAAAGAGAGGAGAACGTGGAAACGTACGATCGAGGTGCGTTTTAGTGATTTTCGTTGAGTTTCGGTGGTTTGCCGTGGTGTGAGGGGTTTATTTTGATATCCACCGGGGTTGGGGTTTGATTCTTTTGGCCGCAGTGAGCGGTCCGATATTGTACACACACAAGTGGATGCGAATCTGAAAAAGAAAGAAATGCATTTACGTACAAGTGCATATGTTGTACACACACAAGTGGATGTCGAGAAAAAGAAAGAAGTACACGTGTAGTTGGGCCAGCTGGCAAGGAGTACACAAAGGGGCTATTATTAGAAAAAAAAGACAGATTTGGTGTCATGTGATCACAACACCCTGAATCGAATAACCAATGGTTACCTGAGGTGACGGATTAGGCACTTGGGTTGAAAAGGTATCACCTGTTTGATGAATATTGCCTCCAAATCACTCATAGAAAACATCGGAGATGGGTGTGACCCATCAGAGGCAGCATCAACAATAGAAAGACTTGCTGTAGCAGTAGATGAAGACTTGAATGTACTTGAGGGTCAGCATGTAGATGATCAATACCAGAGGTTCTTAAAGTTTGCTCAGATTACAGATCATCCAAATTGGAGTCAATCGACGGACTCGTGCTTGAGATTTAGAGGTCGACTGTGGATTCCATCAGTGGCTGAGTTGCGTAATGAAATACTTGATTAGGCTCACTACTCACGTTTTGCGGTTCATCCAGGTCGGACTAAGATGTATGTTGATGTGTGTCGTCTTTTCGGTGGCTAGGGATGAAGACCGTTGTTTCTGATTACGTTCGAGCGTGTGAGGTGCACTAGCGAGTTAAACTGAGCATCGGAGGCTCGATGGGTTATTACAACTACTTCCTATTCCTCGATGGAAGTGGGAGCATATTGCCATGAATTTTATCGGTGGCTTACCTCGATCTCAGCAAGGACATGACAGTATTTGGGTGATTGTGGACAGGTTGACGAAATATGCGCATTTTTTACCAATCTTTACCACACATCGGGTGGATAGGTTTGTGAGTTTGTACGAGCGAGATATCATGCGACTACATGGCGTTTCGTTATCGATTGTGTCTGACAGAAGGCCACAATTTACATCTCACATTTGGTAGAGCATGCAGGCACAGTTTGACACGCGGTTTGATCTCTATACATCTTATCATCTACAGACTGATGAACAATCAGAGAGACCGATTCAAATTCTCGAGGATATGCTCGAGTATGTGTTTGTTAGAGTACGGTGGATCATGGGAAGAGTATCTTCATTTGTGTGAGTTCGGTTAAAATAACAGTTATCAAGCTAGTATTCGTATGACACCGTTTGAGGCACTCTTACAGTAGACCGTGCATATCTCCATCTTGTTGGGCAGAGCCTAAGGATATGGCATTTATTGGGCCTGAGATTGTAGTGGATCACACAAAGAAAATATGACTAATCAAATTGAGAATAAAAAGTGCACAAAAGAGGTAGAAAAAGTATTATGATATGTATCACAGCGAGTTAGAGTATGATGTCAAGAACTATGTATATCTGAAAGTTTCTCCGATGAAGAGTCACAAGAGGTTTGAGATTAAAGGAAAGTTTGCGTCGAGGTTCATTGGTCCATTCAAAGTGAAGAAACGAATAGGCAAGGTTGCGCATACGAGCTGGAGTTGCTACCTCAGTTGTCTGGGATCCACCCCGTATTTCATGTTTTTATGCTTCGATAAGATAGGTCGAGAGAAGGCAAACGGTCGACAGTGGATTTGAGCTAGATAGACTTGATTGATGACATTACTTATGATGAGCAACCTATTCAGATTTTGGACCATAAAGTGAAGATTCTGAGGAACAAAGAGATCCCATCAGTCCTTGTCAAATGACAACATCACGGAAATGAGGAGCTGACGCGGGAGCATGAGTCACACATGCGCGAGTATTTTCCCTATCTTTTCTGAGTTTCGGTAAGTTCTTCCCTTGTGAATTTCTTCAATTTCGAGGACGGAATTCTAATTAGTTAGGAAAGACTGTAACGACCCTAAAAAATCTAACTTGCGCCACATGTTATTTCAGGGTTGTATATGAGGCCCACTGGTCGTGATACACATGTCCAAATCTCGGGAGTCGACACCGAAGTATGTTATTTTGTTTGATGCTTGTATTATTTATCATATAAAAGACCGAACAATTTAAACTAATTAATTTTGGAAATGTGCGGGTAAGGTACACACGAGGTACATCCGTGTCGAGACGAGCGAAGACGTACCTCAAGTTGCGTATTGACGCGGGACCGAGGTAGCGGCTTATGAGGTAAGTTTTATGTGAGCTAATTATGGTTTTACACTAGCTTTAATGTGGCCATGTTTGATGTGAAATTAAGTGGGCCTAAGTTAGTGAAATAAATAAAATGGCCACATGATGAGCATCGTGACACGTAATAACCAATCTAAAGGTCAAAGAAGTCAATTATTGGTGTCACTTATGCATGACTTGAGTGATAATTATGTGAAGGTGGTCCACTAGATATGTCTGAGATACGTGTGCACAAAAGATCAATGGTCATAGTTCAACCATATCCATTCACTTATAAAACACACAAGTCAAACTTATGATCACAACTTCTCATCCTATCGATTTAGAGAAGAAAGAAGAGTTATTGGAGTGCTCAAGGAGAAGAAGAAGATCAACAAGTGTGGTTGGGAGAGACCTAGTGGGTTGGTGAAGAAGAAGAGCAAGTTCATCAAGCTAGGTAACTCAATTAACATAGTTTGGTCAAGTTGTTGAATTCACGAATTTGATGTTGTGGGTTGTTGTTTTGTGTTGTGGTTAATGTTAGGGACCTCTAGTAGTGTGTATGAGGGTCCCCAAGGCATCAACATGGCCTATGTGTAGAGAAAACTTAAAATTTGAAATGCAGAATTCTGGGTTCTGCTGCACATAGCCGCTAGGTAGGAAATCTAGCATGGTAATGTTGAAATTAGCATGCTAATGTCAAAAATTAGCGCGCTAATATTGATTAGCGCACTAGATATTCGTGGTAGCGTGCTAATTTCAAAATTGTTAATGTCAGAATTAGCGCGCTAATTACCTTGACAATACAAAAATATGCAATTTTCAAAAGTTCCTTAAATACTATAAATAAGTATAATACCCTAAGTAAAGGTCCCAAGACACTCAAAAACCTAAAATATGATGTTAGGAAACTAAAGAAGAGCTACGGGGAGTCAAATATGCGTTTCGGAGTGTCGTAAGGCCGGATAGGATAGGAACAAAGCTTTGTGATTTGTAAGTAAACCAACTAGGAAATGTACAATATTTCATTTTAAGCTATTGAATATTATTGTTCATTGCTTGTTATCTATCCTTAGAATTCCATTCCAATTGAGTTTTCCGAGGGCAAATGAGTCAGTGGTGATCCTTGGAAGAAGTGGCTGGCTGAGGTAACATACCAGAGTCATGACCTCGGGATGCACTACATTGGATACTGATTTTGACGGGGTGTGAGTTCTTAGCGTGGTTGTCCCAGGAAGTCTCACTATCTCGTGGGTTTAGGGCTTGTAAGTGTACCAAGTCCTAGAATCCGAGTCTTGATGGTTTGCCAAGACTCAACGACCTATTGGTCGGGACTACTTGCACCTATCTGTTTGCATCCCTGGACACTCATTGATCAATTGTTTTTGATTTATTTATTGCTTTGTATTTATTCATGCATCCTTATACCTTCCTTTCTATATACGTAAATATAGGCTGATTTATTTATTTTGAAATGTTGTTTAGTATCTTACTGGCGTTACTTACCTGGGCTCGTTATTCTCGTGTTTAACTGAGTGGAGATTTGCAATCGAGTAAAGGAAAGGGGCCACTGCTAGGAGATCTACTGTGAGGACTTTGGAGCGCCTTCCCTCTCGTATTTTTGTAGGTTTTGTACTACTTATGTATATATTGTTTTGTCACATGGAGTATCTGGGTTTTGTGAGATACTTTAGGACATGTAGATGATATTATTTCTCTCTCCTCTATTTGTTATACATGTTGACTGTGTTGTGAGGGGTTTCCACACTCTAAGTTGTCCTGACTGATTTGTGTAGAGTTGTTTAGATTTGTTTAAGTTGAAATCACTTCCGCATAAACTTTGATAACTTACAAATTTAAATGACTCACTATAAATGTTAAATTTTGCTGCCTTGTAATGAAAAATGGTTAGAAAGACTAACTAGGCTTATGTTGACGTCGCAAGGATTGACTCGGAGTCCACGTAAGTCTAGGCCAGGCGAGGCCGGTTTGGGTTGTGGAACTGGTGCCGTCACATGAAGTACACTATCAACTGACATTGTATAAATCCTCATTTGACCACAAATCACTACCTTCATAGCCATCAAAGTCTTTGTTGAACAAAGTGTGTCGACCGCCTCAAGTAACATGTACTCGTGTGTCATATAACATCTTACAATCTCTTCGTTCGACATTCTCCTGCTCAAAGCATCCACCACTACATTGGCCTTCCCTGGGTAGTACACCAATAAAAAATCATAATCCTTTAGGAACTCCAACCATTTCCTTTTCTCATGTTCAGTTCCTTTTGAGTGAAGAAGTTTTTTATATTATTGTGATACGTATATAAAGTGAACCTCTTACCGTACAAGTAATGACGCCAGATCTTAAGTGTAAATACTACAGCTGCTAGGTCTAAGTCATGTGTCAGGTAGTTCTTTTTATGAGTCTTGAGCTGTCAAGATGCGTAAGCTATCACTCTATTGTCGTGCATTAAAACACAGCCCAAACCGACCTTAAAAGCATCGATGTCCACATTAAAGCTCTTCCCCATCTCTGGTAGCACTAACATCGGTGTTGTAGTCAGTCATTCCCTTAAAGTCATGAATGCTTGCTCACAGTTGTCATTCCATTGGAAATTGCCTCCTCGTTTGTCAACTATTTCATCGACGTAGCAATCCTAGAGAAATCTTATATGAAATGATTGTAATAATATCCTATCAATCCCAAAAGCAGTGGATGTATGTCACTGATGTCAATGTAGGCCAATCAATCACTACTCTAATCTTAGCGGGGTCCACTGACACTCAACCTAGCACGGACAATATGTCCTAGAAATCCAACTTTTGTAAGCCAAAACTCGCACATGCTGAATTTGGCATACAGTCGATACTCCCTCAGAGTCTGTAATATCGTCCTGAGGTGCCCCTCGTGATCCTCACAAGTCTTAGAATATATGAGAATGTCGTTGATGAACACTATCACAAATCTATCCAAATACTCTCTCAATACTCGGTGCATCAAATTCATGAATATCGTCGGGGCATTCGTCAACCCGAAGGGCATGACTGTGAACTGGAAGTGCCCATATCTTGTGCGGAAAGCAGTTTTCTCCCTATCCTCATCTCTAATCCTGAGTTTGTGACGACCCCAATTTCCCATAACATTGGGCCCCGCCCGGCCTAAACCCACGTGGAAGTGCCCATATCACCTTCCAATCCATCATTTCGTGCAACACGAATCTCGAGACAACTCAACAACTGAGCAGCACGCATCTCGAAACACAAACCCGCCTCCTTTTTCAATACCCGCGCTACCGCAACACGAGGCATATCCAATGTACATTTTAAAATCATAAATCTAATGTTAAGTAAAATTTGATTGATACCTACTTATTTCAAATTAATACATATCCATAAATATGTCTTTAATACGTATTGATCAAAAAAAATTCTAGTAGGTCCCAAAAAAATGGTCTCTAATGTTTATAGATACTTACAATTTCCATACATATAAAATAAATAATAACTAGTAGTTCTTTTATACCCAATTTCCTAAAATAAATAATAACTTTTTATACAAAAAAACACGGTAAAAAGTAAATAACAATTGAAAAAAAAGGGAAAATGAACTACTCTACAAATACACAAAAAATACAATTTTTTATTTTTAGAAAATATGAATAGAAAAAAGAATGAGCTTGCCTTTGTGTTTGTTTATTCACACATTCTCTTGGCAGATCTCAATCCAAACAGACTAAACTTTGCAGATTTTAAGTTTCAAACTTCAATCAATCTACTTAAAGATTTACGAGTATTTGCGAGTTTAGATTGTATTCTAATTTAATTGATCTTTGTAAGTTGGTACAAGGATTCTTGCTCCTCTTTTAATTTAGTTAGATTTTATTATTTCAATTTTTTTGAAGTTTTTATTGCTAGTGATTAGTAAACCACCTTTAAAAAAAAAAATTGAAAAAACTTTTTTAACTCTGTCAATGAAAAATATTCTTCATTATCAGTCTCGATCCTGGAAAAATAGGGAAAAAGTTATTTAAAGATTTTTATACACTATTTATTAAAAAAAATTCATGACTATATATAGAATTGAGGGCTTGTATTAAAGTTTCACCTGGGCCCTCAAATAGTTAGGACCGACCCTAGGCTTAAGTTCGGAGACTACAAGACCTCATAAACCATCGTTGAGAGATCTTTACCTTTAATGGGTCGACTGACTCAAATTCAAAGTAGTCAGTTAAGTTTATATACCAAGAGATCTAGACAAAAAAAAAAAATAAAAAAATAAACCACACAATTGCTTTAGTAGTCCTTTTTACAGATCTCGAGATGCTTGCAAACTCATCACGATGCGTAATCCCAAGAACCCCAAAAGTATCTACAAAAGTTGTAGCAAAGGAATGTCCCCCAATTATTTCCCATATCCTTTTTTCTAGCTACCTCTTTATGACTTATTTTGTTTTATTTTATTTTTTGGTGTTGACCTCTTTGTGACTTTACTAAACTTTTGATAACCTCATCACATTTCCAGGAAATCACATCCCAATTAATTGCTTTTCTTGATTCCCCTCCTCTCCCCTTAACTGCCTCACAATAACTTTGTTTAATACACTTACAAATTCTATTAATTTGCAGAACCACACAATCTCTTCACCTACAACACAAACAACAACAAATCATGCCCAAAAAAATTCAGTTTCATCATCTCTTATTATTTGTATCACTAACTTTGCTCCTCAATCACCAAACTTATGCAGACCCTCCATACTTCAACTGCTCATCAACAACAAACTTCACAGATGGTACAAAATTCCAATCAAATCTGCAGCAACTCCTAGACTTGTTGACATCAAAATCCTCTGAGTCCAACTTCTACAACTCCTCTGTTGGACAAGACCCAGATAGCATTGTGCATGGAAACTTCTTATGCTACAACTATGTGTCAAGACAGACTTGTCAGCAATGCGTATCAACTGCAGTTCAAGACATTCAGATGTTGTGTCCACAACACAAAGAAGCATTACATGGGAGGAGTACTGCCAATTGAGGTACTCAGATAGGAACTTTTTTGGTTCAATGGACTACACAACAAATCTCACACTATACAACTTCAAAAACATTTCAGACCCATATTTGTTTAGAGGTGTTGTGAAGGATATGCTGGGGAATTTGTCGAGACGGGCGGCTTTCAATTCGGATCGAAAGTTGTATGCTTATGGGGAGAGTAGATTGGACAGTCTTGAGAATGTGTATGGTATGGTTCAGTGCACTGGAGACCTGTCTGGGAGGGATTGCATTACTTGTCTTCAAAATGCAATTAGTGCTATTCAAGGTTGCTGTTTTTTCTATAGAGGGGCTAGAGTGTACACTAGGAGTTGCTTCTTGAGATATGAGTTATACTCGTTAGGCGAAACTAGCCCTTCTTATTCATCGTCGTCGAAGAGTAAGCGTTTTGTTTCTTCAATTCCTAGGAATCTATTAGGAAGACTTTATTATTTTAGATGAACAATTGGTTCATGTTAATTGCAGGAGATAAAAAGAAACTACTGGCTATTTTAACTGCTACCATTGGAACAGCAATAGTATTGGCAGTTCTCTTGATCTTGTGCGTTTATCATCGGTTGTGGAGGAAAGCGCGTAAAGGTGAATATGGTTTAATTACTACATTGATATAAAGCTAGGCATTTGGAATTTATTTCTCCATGTACATATGTAAGATAGATATGGTCATTTGTCACTGAGAAAAATGAATGATCAGTTGAACAGGTGGTTTCATTAGGTAGTTTCGCCAATTCCTTCGGTAATGTGGCTCAACCGGATATGCAAGGAAAGGATATGATAAAACCACAAGACTTCCCATTTATCAGTTTCGAAACGATATGCTCCGCAACAAATAATTTTTCGGCTTTGAATGTTTTGGGGGAAGGCGGGTTTGGTCCTGTTTACAAGGTGAAGATATTAGTCTTTCCTTAGTAAAATTCAATGCTCAACTTTAGCTTGTTGTACAATGATTTTGATGAACAATTGTAATCGAATAATGAACATTGCTTATTTCTTTCCTAATTTAGACCATGAATGTCGATGTTTCAGGGCAAGTTACCGGATGGAAGGGAAGTAGCAGTCAAGAGGCTATCGTGCATCTCTGAACAAGGCTCGGAAGAATTTACAAATGAAGTCTTACTAATAATGAAACTGCAACACAAAAATCTTGTGAGGCTTCTTGGTTGTAGCATAGAGGGAGATGAAAAAGTTCTTGTGTATGAGTTCATGCCTAATGGAAGCCTTGATGTCCTGCTCTTCGGTATAAATCTTAATTAGACTTGGAATTTGATTCTTGAACTAGAGCTAGACATAACTATGAATCCAGCTATTTCTTAATCTTTCAATGACTCTTCATCACCATTTGACAGATGAAGAGAAGCGGGCGCAGCTTGATTGGACGACACGCTTCAACATTGTTAATGGAATTGCTCGGGGGCTTCTCTACCTTCATCAGGATTCTCGGCTTCGAATTATTCATAGGGACCTCAAGGCCAGCAACATTTTGCTGGATAACAATAATAATCCCAAGATCTCAGACTTTGGGATGGCTAGGATCTTTGGAGGTACTCTTGGCGAAGCTAATACTAGTCGAATAGTTGGAACATAGTAAGTGCTTATTTCCGATTCGGTTACTGTGTGTCTTGTGAAGTGGCTTTATCATCGATTGCTTTTAAATTCTAACTTCTCTATACAAATTTTTTCCTGTCCAAATAGTGGCTACATGGCTCCGGAGTATGCAATGGAAGGTCTATATTCAATAAAATCCGATGTGTTTAGCTTCGGAGTTCTCATGCTTGAAATAGTCACCGGGAAAAAGAACGCCGGCTTCCATCTCTCTAATCGCGCTTCAAGTCTCCTATCATATGTAAGTCTTAAGCTAAAGCTACTTTATTTCTATACAAAAGTATCTTAGCAAATATCGCGATGTTCTTAACGAAATCCAACTCCAACAAAACCAAATGCAGGCATGGGACTTGTGGAGTGAAGGAAAAGGTTTGGAGTTGATGGATCCTTTGTTAGCAGATACATGTTCAACAGATGAATTCTTGAGATGCATTCACATAGGATTGTTATGTGTTCAAGAAGATGCCGCAGACAGACCTACAATGTCCTCAGTCGTTGTCATGTTAGGGAGCGACTCGAGTTCATTTCCCCAGCCTCTTCAACCTGCGTCCTACTCTTCGGTCGGGAGAGTTATGGTTCAGCTTGATATATCCATGGATTATTCTACCAATAATGTACCCCTTAACTCAGTTCCGCCTCGCTAAGGTTAGGAACTTGGGTGGGGGGTGAGATTACATGTAAATTACATTGTTGATATGGTTTCGATCACAAAAAAATGTCAAGATGTCAAACTTACATGTAAATTACATTGTTGATTGCATAGAAAAATAGACTTCCGCGTAAAACTTCAAGTCAACTTATATAGAAAACTAGATTAACAAAACTTTAAATTAAGAAGATGAGATGCATAAAACAAGATCTGTAGTTTTGTACAATGTGAATTGTTGGTAGGTAGATCCCTCACAGTAATCTAAGACAGCATAACTAAACAATAATAGTTCTAGCTAATTGGCATGGACTCTTCAAGTTTCTAGAGAACACTAAACATGTTTTAAAAATTAAAGATTCTTAAACTAGGAATTCTTTCATTATAATACTGAACTATGTTTCAGCAGTATAGTGGATTACATGTTGTAAATCATGCGTTAGATCTGCAATTTGCAGTGCATGTGTAGGAGTTTATTAAATTGAGTGCATGTGAGAGCTTAGGATTAAAGCTAGTTTTGTAACATGCATGAACCATGAAAAGACTGATTCACAAAAGATGCATTTATCACATTTTAATACATCTCTATAGTACAACAATTTGTTTTTTATCAGCTACGATTGTCAAACTATGTAAATGGTCTGACTAATTAATACAGTATTTTATTCTCATTTGATTCTAAGTTAAAGAGATACAATAATCTAACCTTTCTCAGGAAGTATTCAGTGACAAGAACATTTGATTTGTTAATCAAAAAATCAATATTTGACTAGACTTAACCAATGATACTAGTGACTAAATTCAATATAGATGAGATAATTCAAAATCAATCAGCAGTTGCATTGTCATTAGAGTATAATCAATTCAGTCAATGGTACTAATTCTTGGCTTACAAGGAAGAAAAAATTGTTGTGGATAGACACTCCATTTTGTTTATATATTTATGTCACTCTCGTCTTACATATATACTAATTAATGAAAAAATATTGCACCACCAGTCTATAACTTCACTGATGATGACCCATCTTTGAGGAGCAGCCATTGTTTCTCTTCATGGTGGTCCTAGTATCCTTTGTAACTTTCTTGTAAATTTCATCCATTATTTTCAATGGATCTTGTATTTGATGATTTGATTCCAAAAAAAAAAAAAAAAAAAAAAAAAAAACAGCTTGAATGCATTGCAAATCAGCTTGGATTTTTCCAATAGGAGATTAGATTATTTTTCCTTAGGACAGTGAAAAATTCGTTGACCGGGTTTTATTAAGTCGTAATTGACATTTTAAAACAAAATTAAAATTTCTAAGATGTCAAATTGTAGGAGAAGAAAGTTCAATGGTGACAAATTTTTGCTAACATTTTCCTAAGCTGATGGTGAACGTGATCGAACGGCCTTGAGGGAAATTAAGGGGAAAAGATAAGCGTCCTAATATTGAACAGACCCGCCAATCTCGGAAAAATAAAAAATAAAAAATTAGATGGTGTAAAAATGAAGAACCATGATGAACCAAAAAAAAAAGGCCAGCCATCATAGGTACAAAACTCAGATAGACTGTTCCCATGGACTTACCAAACTGGTATACTAAATGATACCAATTATTCTAGCACCACAAAAGTCTATAACCTTAACAATTATAAAAAGCAGATTCAAAGAACAAGTTTAACAAAGCATAACAAAGCAATAAGCATCAAAACAAGTGGTTCAATGGATCCCATCCATAACAAATCTCATAAAGTCAGCTAACAAAAGTTGTAGGACCAAAAAAAAAGAACACAAGAGTAAAAGATGCACAGCAAGCAAATGTGTTCCGCACCTCATAGTTTAATTACCTTTTTTTGTTCCCAAACCATTGAAAACCAGACAACTAATTAGTGGATATTACCTAATTTCAATGTAAGTTCTTCTCTCCTCTCTTACTTTCTTTCTCTCTTTATGAGTTTTCATTTCATCCACTAAGACTAATGTCTCTCCCATTTAGGATCACACAACAAAACTCAACCTCATACATGCTCTTGTTCTTGTTTTTGCTCCTTTGCCTACTACTCTTGGTTTGTGACCCTTGTAGGGGAGACCACCTTTTCACTATTTGCCCAGGTGTCTCGAACTACACATCTAATAGCAAGTTTGAATCAAATCTCAAACAGTTCATCCAATCTATTCCTTCCAAGACTTCTCCTACCGGGTTTTACACAACCTCACTAGGTAGTAGTCCTGATCAAGTCTATGGACTTGCACAATGTAGAGGAGATGTTACAATTAGTTGTGCAAGTTGCATTAATAATGCAAGTCTAGGTGTGCTGAAATTGTGTCCATTTGGGAAAGAAGCTACAATATTCGATGAATTATGTGAAGTTCGGTATTCGTATCAGAATTTCTTCTCTAATATGGTTTACAACGGGAAGTACCCGGTGTGGAATAGTACTAATCAAAGTGTTTCAGACCCGGTTACATTTGCAGAAGCTTTGAAAAATTTATTGGGGCAGCTTTCAAATAAGGCTGTCGGCGATGCCAAGAGCTTGTTTGCAAGTGGAGAGACTGGGATAGGTGGGGAGAATAAGATCTATGGTCTTGTTCAATGTACAAAGGACTTGAGTTCCAGCTCTTGTGGAGAATGTCTGAGATATGCACAAGGAGATCTTGTTGGATGCTGCTCTCGGCGGGTTGCAGGAATTGTTCTTAGTGCTAGTTGCGGTATGCGGTTTGAGCTGTATCCGTTTTTTCAAGAATCAACAGATGGAAACAGTGAGTAATTTCTGTTGGAGATAGAAATTCATGTCATTTTGCTCTTCTTTAGATATTTTACATGTCTTGTTACTGAAAGTGTTCATAATTTGTGTAGAATCTATGTTATTGAGATGGCTTCCTACTTGTGCAGAATATTTGTTCTTTTATATGTAGAAGTATATAGATACATTAGGAAATCTGTAGATCGAATACGGTTTATTGTCGATCTCTATTTGCGATTCAATCATCCATTAATGATTTGGTTGTGTCCTATGATCTTGGGCAAGTTTAAAAATAAAGTGATGATTCAAAAGAGGGGATGATAAGGGCTATGGTCAGCCTCGTTACAAAAGTTCTAAATATCAGCATTGGCATACTTCCTCGATCGGCCTCTATAATAGGAGACTCTATCGACTACCCTTGCCTCCCAACCATCAACATCTGCTCCTTTTACCACTCACACAACATAGATTTTCTAATGAGGATCTTAGTAACTATTTTTCTGCTAAGGCTTAAATTTTTTGGCTTCATGTTTCCTAAAGAACATCCCTTTTTCTAAAAGAGCTTTGCAGGATCTTTCGACTAATTAGATGAATGCATCGGACTTCTTCTTGTAAGAAGGCTTCCTGATCTGCTTTTCTATTTCTTTACCGATCTTTTTGGTTCGAAGTGCTTCTCATACTGCCAAAATTGCAGCCTTTCTCCTATCTCAAAGAAATTCTTCAGCCTTTTTGATGTATTATCCTAAGCCAATCCTGCTTCACCTGTCCTTAAGACAGTTGCATATAACTATATATAGTAGCATATTTTAGTTCCCGGAGCAAACTCTTGATCGTCCTTTATTTCTCGATTGAAATTAAGCTACTACAGTTTGTTGTTTTTCAACTGTGTATAATGTGGAATTCATTGTGACAGATAAGAAAGGGAAAACATCAAAGATTTTGATTGCGGCATGTGTATCAGTGGCAGTAGCTTTATTACTGACGGGCTTCTGCTTGTATTGTCGATCGCAGAAGAAGAAAGAACACAAAGGTGAAATGTTACTTGCATTGTACACAATTCTTCAGTAGAATTGAAAACTAGAACCAATTATTACCTTTGCTGCAGACAATGAAAGAAGCAGCCATGCCTTGTTACATGAACTAGTTATTTCTCCACATGCACTTATACACTCGCCGAGGAATATTGTGGATGGAAGTGATGAGGTGAACAATCAGGAGCTTCCTTGATCGATTTAGCGACTATAAGACTAGCTACTGAAAACTTTTCTGATTCGAATAAGCTTGGACAAGGTGGATTTGGCATCGTTTACAAGGTAACAAATCTTTCTAAGTTGTAAATTCAATCCATAGCATTAATTCCTCCTTAACTGTAAAAGACATCCAAGTAAAATGTAACACGGGAACTTTCTCAGGGCGTGCTGCCTGATGGAAAGGAAATAGCGGTGAAACGGCTTTCAAAGCGATCTTGGCAAGGTCTAGAGGAGTTCAAGAATGAAGTAATCCTAATAGCCCAGCTTCAACATAGGAACCTTGTAAGGCTCATTGGCTGTAATATAGAGGATGATGAAAAACTTCTTATCTACGAGTTCATGCCTAACAGGAGCCTAGATTGGTTTCTATTCGGTCTGTTTCCGATTTTTTTCTGTTATAGTCAAAACTAATTAGCATCTTTAATTCATCCTAGTTTTCGTCAAATTGATCAGATCACTAGAGCTTATTATTCTCTTTGGCAGACCAAACAAGATGCAAAATGCTTACATGGGGAATACGTTTTAACATAATCCTCGGTGTAGCACGGGGTCTTCTTTACCTTCACGAGGATTCTAGACTTAAAATCATCCACAGAGATCTCAAACCTAGCAATGTTTTGTTGGACGATGAGATGAATGCAAAGATATCCGACTTTGGCATGGCTAGGATTTTTGGTGAGAATCAAAACCAAGCCAACACTAGGAGAGTAGTAGGAACACAGTAAGACTTAACATTCTTTGTTTTCTCATGCCATCTGTTTCTTTTTTTTTTTTTTTTTTCCTAAGTCATTTTACGCCTCTTTTCGAAGCCGGTTATGGTTAAATACTAATTAACTTGGGTTTCATTTCATGAGCAGTGGATATATGGCGCCAGAGTATGCTATGGAGGGACTTTTCTCTATAAAATCCGATGCTTTTAGCTTTGGAGTTGTCTTGCTCGAGATTTTAAGCGCGAAAAAATGCAACGGTTTCTACCTAACAGAACATGCTCAAAGCTTCCTTGCATATGTAAGTTTGCCTAGTACTTTTGTGGAGATTCAACTACTCTTCCAATGCTCATGAAAAGCTCAAACCTGCAGGCATGGAACCTATGGAATGAAGGTCGAGCATTGGATTTCGTCGATCCAATATTGTTCGAATCAAGCTCGGAACAAGAGTTACTAAGATGCATCCACATTGGTCTTTTGTGTGTTCAAAAAGATGCAGCAGACAGGCCTAGCATGTCATATGTGGTTGTGGCACTAGGAACTGAACTTGTAGAGCTTCCTCAACCTACACAACCTGCATTCTCCGTCGGCAGATCAATGGTTCAATCAGGCACACCATCATCTTCAACAATGTTTTCTGTAAATGAGATGACTGTTTCTAGTGTTTCACCAAGATAGAGATTTTGTAGGATTCATGAATTCTTTTGCTGTAACATTAAATTTTTCATAACAACTAGTAAATTTACCACTGTGCATTTTAACTTGTGCTACTCAAAATGTCCTGGGAGGAGACTCAAAAGTGGAAAGCTTGTAGAAGTTTCGCTAATTCAATTACTTTAAAACTCTATATAGTTTATATACAAACCAAGAAAAAAAATCATCTATAATAACTAAGTCTCAATCTTAAATTAGTTGAGGTCGACTTCGTGGATCCGCTTGAATTAATGCATTCGATAATATGCTTTCAAAATCCTTTAATTTCCTTAATCAATTTTTATTAAGTTGAGTTTTCTAAACGCCTCCATCCAGTAACATAATTAAGGCTTAACTATATTTATATACACAAAATGATTGGGTAACATATATACCTTTGATAAAATTGTTAGTGTCCTTGAATTATGCATTGAAATTTGCAACCAAACACACTAGAACAAATTCAGTATTTACTAGAGGTTTTTAAACCCCTATTAAAGTGAGGTGTTATTAAATAACACCTAATTTATATGAGTTTTAAAAAATCTCTATGTAATACTTGTATTAAAAATTAAAATATAACACATTTTCACATGACATTTAATAACACTCTATTTAATAGGGGTTTTAAAACCTTTATTAAAGGCCAAAAATGTTCTAGTGACATTTCAATGTGTGTCCAATAGACATGGCCAACTTTTTATCAAAGGGTTGTATAAAAAATGTACCTTTTTTATTATTAATCACATGGTATCCAACATCAACTACATCAATTAATTCACACCCGAGCACCATCGGGCCCATACAAGGGCGGTTCTCTCAATCTAATTTTTTACATCCTCGAGACTTGAACTCAAGGCATCGCTTAAGGAGAACTATGTCTCTTACCATTCGGACCAACCCATTGTGTATCGAAAGTTGCTAAAGTAGCCCACTTTGAGCACATAGATTGACCACTTAGCTGATGTGGCACCGAAGGCCACAGCTTGGTTAGTCAATCCATTCGTCAGTTAGCCATCTATTGATGCGTAGCATAGTTTTATAGTTTTAATTGTTTTGAGTAGGATTTGCTTAAAAATATTGGAAAATAAATGATGTTGAAGACTTATCTAGTGCATTTTTGGGTGTACTAGGTTCAAAGGGCAATATAATAGAACTGCAAGTAAGGTGGAGCGAAATCGGGTGGAGCGAGGTTGGAGAGCAAAGGAAAGTAAATCAAAAGAAGAAAAATGAAGGAAGCCATTGTTTTTGGCGCCATAGCGCCCCACCTGGCGCCACCACAGTGCCCCACCTGGCGCTGTGGCGCCCACCATAGTGCCCCACTCAGTTGCCTCCTGTTTTTGGTGCCCCAGCGCCAAGACCAGGAACTTGGCGCCACCCCTAGCACCAGACCTAGGCACTTATAGGATGTCATGGTGCCCGTAGAGCAAGTTCTTCAGGACGAGGCGTTGAGCCCGACGCAGGGTCATTTTTGGACATTTTTTAGGGTTTTGTGTACATTTTGTTAGACCAAAACACTCCTGGAGTATATATAGGGGTGTGATAGATAGAATAAGAAAAACTTTTACTTTGGAGAACTTGAAGAAAAACTTGTGGAGTCTTGAAGATTGGGTTTTGGATCTTGGATTTCTTCTCAATTCTAGGTTTAAACTCATGATTTCTTGCATTTCCATAATGATTTGTGTTGTATCGAACCAACTTATAGGGTAATTCTTTTGTTCTAAGGGTTTATGGACCCCAAGTTGGATTTCTTTTGATTTTAATGTGAATGTGTTTGTTCTTTCAATTCAATGTGTTGATTTGTGTATTCTTGTGTGTTATGCTATTATTTACCTTGATCAAGTAGGTGTAAAACTTAGGGAGAGTCAACATGACCATTGGGGCTTTTAGACCCGGATTTGGGGAAACAAAACCTTAGAACATATGGTGTATCGATCGATGGTCATTAAATAGGGAGGCAATTGAATTTGGTGCTTAATGCGGTTTCTCGCTTACGCTATTCACACCGACCGACGGAGTCCAAGTGAGACGCTAGAACCTCCATCACCAAGCCTCGGGGATGGAGGGAATTTTAAGAAATTCGCCTATCATAACACAAATTGGGAGATTTTATAATTACATTGGACTCGAAGGATATAACTTAGGTGAATTAGATTCCCTAAGACTTTCTCTCAATAGCTTAAGACCACTTTTAATTACTTGCAATTAGTTAGATTAATTTAGTAATTAATTTTCATTTATAAAACCAAAATCAAAATGCCTAAATCTATTCTTTAATTGGATTAAAAATTAACACATAACCATCCTTTGTCGATACGATACACATGGCACCAACAATAGTTGATGTCACTATTACTTACACGATTGTCATACACTTAAGGCTAGTGTCATCTATCTATAAGCCAATCGATCAGTCACTCAACCTAAAAGGGATGTGTTAGAATAACAAGTCCAATTTGCACCTCGGGGTGCAAGTTTAATTATGTGTCTCATAGTGCAATACATATGGGTATGGATATTGTATATTTTCCATTCAAAAATATAAATATCCGGTCCAAAAAGTTGACATCTTCTTTTATACTCCACAATTACACAGACAACATGCAGTCAATGATATAAACAACAAAATGGGTTCACTATCAAATCAAATCACCTAGGAGCCCATATATATATGTGTAACAGCCCCAGATTCCCACAAACTAGGCCTCGCCCGGCCTAAGCCCACGTGGACCCCTACGCCCGTCTCGTAAGATCAACGCAGGCCTAGTCGGCTTTCCGATCTATCCATATAAGTAAATTCATAATTTTAAGTCAGTTATTTGTATTTTTCAAGTTTTGCAAGTTAGCGAAAGCAATTAATACTTTAAATAACTCACAATAAAGTAAAAAGTCGGACATCCTAGATGTGGAACCTTGTAAACATGTATATTCATGTATATCCTGTGTTAAGTGTTATAACTAATCAAAAATGATATATAAGTAATATGTATCTCTCAACGCAAATAAATATCCCAAGTGTGATAACAACTTGTATAAGTAATACAAAAAAGTCAAAAACCTACAAAAGTATATAGAGGAGTGTCGCTTTGATATTTTCAGAGTATATCGTCAAGTGTCGGCGTTTTGCCCTTGCTCTACTCGGCTGCGGATCTGCACTTGGTCAAACACAAGAATGTCGAGTCCAATAAGTAAAAGCCAGTAGGATCTAAATAATAATTCAAAATAAATAAGTTGTCTAAAAGTCATGCGGATAGAAAGAAAGCTATATGGAATGCATGATAATAAGATTGTAAAAACGAAAGTACAACGAGGAATGAATGTCGAAAGAAACAATAGAGATGTGCCCAAGTAATCCAAGACCACTAAGTGCGGGTGCCACATGGTCGGGGTCATAAAGTCATACAACAACGCCAAGTAGACTCGGGTTTTAGGACGTGACATCACATGTTGTATTTAGACCGTGCGAATAAAGGATATCAACGGTGCCCCAAATAAAACACATCTCATTACGACCAAATAATCCAGTGACTCGAGGTCATGGCCCCGGCTGCAAGCCGGTAACCACTCCAATCTGAGACACTCGCATGACTCACTTGGCTCTCAGACACTCATAGATGGGTAAGAATTCCAAGAAAGGAACACGGTATAATAACAATAAAATATAAGTTCAAATGAAATACTGTGCATTTCTTAGCTGGTTTTACTTACCTTAGATCCACGCAATCATGCATTCACTGCTCAGACACGCTTTTAAAATTGACACACAATACCCAACATTGGTCTCCTAGGCTCTTGGTATCAATTTACATTAAAGTAGGTGTGTTTGAGCCTATTTAATAAAGTTTAGGTTTTTAAATCCTTAAATTATTTAAAATATTAAAATCGTAGGCGGGACATGCTTTTTCGGGGAGGTTTTCTATGTAAAACTCTCGAAAACCCAAAACCAACTTTTTATAATTTCCTTATTTTTTTACATTTTTATCATTTTGTTTCTAAATTTTCTTGAGTTTTTCTGATTCTTTTTTCTGATTTTATGTTATTTTTTATAAATTAAAATGTATAAAATACATTTTTTATTTAACAAATTTAACAATGAGGTCCGGTTGGCTCGGTTCAGAATCGAGCTCAATCCGGCCCGGTTCAATGGGCTAGGCCTGAGCTTGGCCCAGCCCAACAGGCCTGGGGATCGCACTTGCACGGCATGTGATCCCCTCTCTTCTCTCCTTCGTGAAAATGAAGGAGAGGGGTGAAATAGAGAGGCAGCTTCCTTTTTATATATATATATATATATATATATATATATATATATATATATATATATACTAGTTTTAAGACGTGTTACGCACGATTCAAGCGAGAATTAATTTCTAAGAATTTATTAACTGTAATTAAAATTTAAAAATTAGAAATACAAGTACCTTTTTTTAGTTTATCAATATTCTCTACTGTGATTGAGATAAGATGGCCCACTAAGCTAGGATTGATGAGAATGAGTTCATGATTGAGCGTGTAGTGGATTGATAAGGAGTTAGAGTTTGATTTGGATACAAAAGAAAATGTTGATTTAGAGATAAGAAAAACGTATGGGCAAATAGGTAAATTTCATTACCACTCAAAAATTTGGGATCGCCCATATATATCTATCATATTTACTTCTTCCCCATATATATATATATATATATTAAATAGGCGTGCTACTATATAGCTATTAAATGTATCTAAATCAAAATATATCCTAATACAACCGGTGGTATTAAATAGGTAAATATATTTTTTAATCTCTATTAAATAGTTATCTAAATCAAAATATATCCTAATACAACCGGTGGTATTAAATAGATAAATAGATTTTTTTAATCAAATTAGAATTGGCTTCGAAAAACAAAAAGAGATAAGAGTCCTCTAAGAACGATTGATTTCGTGTAAAATGAAGGCTTCTATTGAGGAGGATAAATAAAAAAGGGGCTTCATAAATCTTCAACGCTCTTAATTTTTTTTTAAACAATCTCTCTGTGCCATATCTTTTGAGCTCTCTCCGCTTTTTCTCCTTGAGATTGCATCTTCTCCTTTGTGTTCTTTATATATATGTCTTTTCTTTTTATTCTTTCTATTTGCAAATATATATATATATATATATATATATATATATATATATTATCTTATATTACTAAAAGAAAACAAGTTGATTATTTTTAATTGATTTCTTTTCATCTAAATCATTAACCATACTCATGAATTTAAAATTATATTTTTATTGCATTACACATCCCTTTACTTGAAAGGATTTCTAATGGAGATCAAAAAAAAAAAACAAATGTTTTCAAAGTGAGAAAAAGTTATAAAATGGAACTCGACAAATACGAAGAATGGTGCAGCTCATTAGACTTCAAATTAACAAATCAACTCTATGAAAATCAAGATTACAAACCATAAATTACTCAAATCTACCATACACATTAGCTACCTAAGATTGAAGGTATGTAGATGTTGAAAATAATGACTTAGTTGGGAGTTTCTTTTCTCTTGTTTTTCTTCTCTTCTTTAAAGCAAAACCCCAAACTCTTAAACACCACACACATCGATTCTCTCTCTCTCTCTCTCTCTCTCTCTCTCTCTCTCTCTCTCTCTCTCTCACTTTCATTCCACTTTTCACACTCACTTATCACTTTCATTCCACTAACAAGTGACACATGTTCAATTTAGGAATTGTCTATTTTGACCTCAACAATTAATTAATTCATTTACTCAAATCGGAATTGTCTATTTTGACCTCAACAATTAATTAATTCATTTACTCAAATCATTGCATGCAATTTAAACTTTAGGCACCCCTTTTGTGATCAAACCATAGCCCATACCCGTAAACGCACATATCTCGATAAGTTACCTCACTCGTAATGTAACGACCTGAATTTAATTCATCATTATTAATAATGACGTGGTTGCAGATGTGCCTGATAGCTCAAACACTCATAGGACTTGTAGCTAGGCCAGTTTGCGCCTGGAGCTAGGTAAATAGATATTTTGCGTGGTGATTTATCTAATTTACGATTGAAATAGATTAAACGACATCGTGATGTGTGTATTTATATTACGTTTGACGTGCGATATTGTGTGATAAGTATTCGCCTCGATATGCATGTCGACGCGGGTACCGGGTAATCTAAAAGACTAAATACTAGGCCGGAGGAAATAATACACATTAAATAAATAAGATGAGTTAAATAATAATATGTAATGCATATTTAGTGGTTAGGGTCATGGTAGTACGTGTATGTCGCGTTTCGGGACGCGAAATCATGTGTCGAAACACCCGAAAGACGACTTTTTGGATTAAGAACAAGGGCAAGTGTGCCATTGGAGTCACATTAGAAGTCATTAGAGGTTGAAAAATGGAGCGAATAGTACTCATTAGATTGCATTAGGATGCACAAGTGAGGAGAGATCATATATGTGTATAAAAAGTCACCATGACTGTATTTCCACCACCTTTTCTCTCTCCTCATCAAGAAATCCGAAAATTGAAGAGCAAAAACAACGATTTTGGAGCTTTAAACTTAGTGAATTGAAGAGCTTGGAGTGGTTGCTTCATCAAAACAAGGTGCGATTCACAATCACCTCAGCTTTCTTCATCTTTTGGTACCAATTTTTGGGGTATATAAGTGAATCTAATATGGATTATTAAGTGGTTGTTTTGATGAGTTTCAAGTGCTATGAAGTTGAGTAATATACGTTGTTGTTGTTGTTGGTGGTGGCGGTGGTGGTAGTGATGATGAAAAGAAAATCGCAACCAAACTGCTATTTTGGGACGATTACCACGCTAGGTGGAAACATTAGCGTGCTAATGTTCTTCCTGCCGAAGAACATTTAACTGCCCAGAAATTTAGCGCGTTAATCAGAAAACCTAGTGCGCTAGATATTGCAGATTTTTGAATATTTTACTAAGTAACATTAATACATCCAATTGACTAAAAATTAATTATAAATGGAAATATGTCATTTCGGGCGGTAATTTAATTATCGGGATTCAGCGAAACCGGACTAGGGGTTATTTATTTGGACACGGAGTGCGGGTTGAGGTGTGTAGCATCCCAACTAAAATTTCTTGAACATTACTTACTTTGGTTTTGAACTTAAATTCTATCTTTCAATACTATATTCTTGGTTTTGCTTAAATGGACGGACGTTGAGGCTCTCCCTCCATGTCATTCTTATGTGTATATCCACAAGAACATAAGCACGTGTCACTCGGGGTCTCGGTGAATAGCGCGACTAGAGGATCTTTTCGGTGCACGTGTCGATGCACCGTTGGGACCACGTCAGCTATCGAGAGGACACAGAGGTTGGCCATGCTGGAGTTGACTCGCTGGCAGTGCTCGTGAGAGAGTCCGGATTATGGTGCTAGTCTGACCCTAGGCTCTAGGAACACATTTTGAGCTTTTACTATTACTTATGCATGCGATGATCATAGTTGCTTGTATTTATTTTCGCATGTTTATTTAATAGTTTTATTTAAATCCAGTATTTGCTTTCAGCATTGCTCACTTAATTTCCTTGAGAATACTCACTCTGGACTCGCCATTTGGCTTTTATGATGGATTGAGTGCAGATCCTAGTACGAGTCATGGCAAAGGCAAGCTTCTGGAGTACCGTTGATTCAGAGATATTGAGCCAAACTTGTACGTTTGTATTATATATATTATGTTTTTATTTTTAGGGAAATTGGATTATGAGACACTTTAGGACCTTGTACATTTTGATATTTTGAGACCTTTGAGGTTTATATATGATATATGTTGGCATATGAGTTTTCCGCACTAGTCGAAGTTAAATGTATAACTATGATGTTTAATATTTCATTTGTCATGATAAAAGACTTCCGTTGTGATTATTTATTATGGTTTGAAACGATATTAATAGATGACTTGAGTTCATTAACAATTTAAACAGTAAATTGTTGTTTATTGAGGTTAATAATGATTAAATGGTGGATGAGATAGCATTTGGGATACAGTTGGTGTTGATGGGCCCGCATTGGCCCCCGTGGTAGTTTATTTGGAAATTGGGCCGCTACACGTAACCCGACAATCAAAATATAATAATTAAATTACGTGCATCTTTTTTTTTTTTTTTTTTAAAAAATAGGTAATAAACGAGTCACCGAAAAAAAAAAAATACATCGGTGTCGACTCCTAAGGGTTGGTCGAGTGTCCCACATCACGACAGGTCAAGTCACGGTCCTGACATGTCACGTGGCACGAGTTAAGATTTTAGGGTTGTTACAATCTTCCCAACTAATAAGAATTTCGCCCTAGAAATTGAAATAGTTTGGAATAAGACTTACCAGAATCAAAATAGATTTGAAAAGTGTTCGCGCATATAGGACTTTATTTCCCAAGTCAGCTCCTCGTCCCCATGATATTGCCATTTAATAGGATCGACGGGATGTCCTTATTCCTCGGTTCTTCACCTGACGATTTAATATCATAAAAGGTTGCTCCTCGTATGTGATGTCCTCCCTCAAATCTATCTGACTCAGATCAACTATTGGTCGTACGCCTCCTCTCGACCTATCCAGGTGAATGATTAAAATATGAAATACGGGGTGGATACCGGCTAACCGAGGTGGTAACTCTAACTCATATGCAACCTCGTTGACTCTCCTCTTAAATTTAAAATGACTAATGAATCTCAGCTCAAGTTTTCCAAATCTCTAGTGCCTTTAAAGACGAGACTTTCAAGTACACATAGGCTCCCTCATCATACTCTAACTCATCATGGTACTTGTCGTAATATTTCTTTTGTCTCTCTTACGCGCCCTTCAAACGTAGTCTGATCTGTCGTATCTTCTCTGTGTGATCCACCACAATCTTTGGCCCAAGAACTGCTACATCCTTTAGCTCCGCTCAACATGATGGAGATCTACAAGGCATACCGTAAAATGCCTCAAATGATGCATCGTCCCAATACTGACCTGATAATTGTTATTATAAGCAAACTCATACAGATGAAGATACTCTCAAGAACCACCATATTCCAACACACACATGTGAAACATATCATCTAACACATGAATTAATCGTTCCGACTGTCCATCTATCTGTGGGTCATAAGTCGTACTCAAATCTAATTGGTGTCAAATAATGCCTACATGCTCTGCCAAATCTACGATATGAATTGTGATCATCTCTCCGAGATGATGGATAATGGAACTCCGTGTAACCTGATAATCTCTCGTTCGTACAAAAGCAGCTAATTTATCCACTTTGTGTATTATTGATATTAGTAAGAAGTGCGCAGACTTAGTTAGCCTATCCGCAATCACCAAGATTTTATCATAGCCGCGCTGAGATCGAGGTAATCCATTGACAAAATTTATGGCAATATGTTTTCACTTCCACCAACGAATGGGAAATGGCTATAATAATCCTCCGAGTCTCCGATGTTCAGCCTTAACTTCGGTGGCATATCTTACACGCTCGAACATAATAGCTAACATCTGTCTTCATCCTCGGCCACCAAAATAGATGACACATATCCACATATATTTTGGTCGGACTCGGATGAACTGTAGAACGTGAACGAAGAGCCTTTGAAGTATCTCATGGAAAATTTCAACCACTAATGGAATCCATAGTCTCCATATAAATCTCAGGCATGAGTCTATCGACTGACTCCACTCCGGTGTTCAAGACTCGAGCTAACTAGCTAAACTTCTAGTATTATTCATCTGCCTACTGACACTTAAGTGCACTCTGTATAGACACTGTCCGAGTCCTCATTTGCCCACAAATCAACACTCTGCCAGTGATCGATATATCGACTAAATTCATCAACTCGGCTACCTCGAGTAACCTATGTTTGTGTGTCATGGGAAAGTCACTATCTTTGGATTTGCTTCTCTCCAACTCAATGCGTTTGCTATGACATTAGCCTTCCTTGGGTGATACCCCAAAGAGAAATCATAATCTTGAGGAACTCTAGCCAATGCCAATGTCTCATATTCAACTCATTCTGAGTAAAGAGGTACTTCGAACTCTTATTGTTAGTAAATAACGTGAATATCTCTCCGTAGAGATAATGACGTCAAATCTTCAATGTAAAAACCATTGTCACTAACTCCAAGTCGTGAGTAGGGTAATTCTTCTCATGAATCTTCAGCTATCAAGACGCGTAAGTTATCACTTTACCGTTCTGCATAAAAAAATAACCCAAAACAACTTTAGAAGCATAGGTTTCACCTCAAAACCTTTTCTCGACTCTGGTAGTATTAATACTGGCGCAATCGTTAATCGTTCTTTCAGAGTCTGGAAAGCCTATTTACAACTGGCATTCCATTGGAATTTGACTTCCTTATTCGTTAGTTATGCCATCACCACAACCATCTTGGAAAAATTATGAATGAATCGTCTGTAGTAGCTCACCAATCTTAGAAAACTATAAATGTTTGTCACTGACATCGGTGTAGGTCAATCGATCACTACTCTAATCTTAGTGGGGTCCACTGATACTCTAATGTCTCGAAAATAAGCCTAATAAACTCGATTTTAGTGAGCCAAAATTGCACTTATTGAACTTTGCGTGCAGTCTCTTACTCCCTCAAAGTCTATAAGACTGTCTAGAGGTGTCTTTCATGATCCTCACGAGTCCTGGAATAGATGAAAATGTCATCAATGAACACTATCATGAATCTATCCAAATAGTTTTCAATATTCGGTGTATAAGATCCATAAACATCGTCGGGGCATTCGATCTCGTGTAGAAAATAGTTTTCTCCCTATCCTAATCTCGAGTCTCAATTGGTGATATCACAATCTCAAATCAATCTTCTAGAACTATTGTGCCCCTGTCAGCTGATCGAACAAGTCATCAATATGTTGGAGTGGATACTTGTTCTTCACTATGACTCTATTAAGCTATCGATAGTCAATGCAAAGTCTTAAATTTTTGTCTTTTTTCTTGACAAACAGTACTGGCGCTCCCCAATGTGACATGCTCAAACATATCAATCTCAACTCTAACAACTCATGTAGTTGGGTCATCAACTCCTCTAGCTCCTTAGGAGCCATCTTGTACGACGTAATCGATATGGATTTGGACCCCCGGGACCAAATCTATGATGAAGTCAATCTCTTAGGTGGTGGTAATCTATTAGCTCGGGAAAAAACATCCGAAAACTCACATAAATAGGCACCTCCTCCATCCTCGTCTTAACTCTCTAGGTTGTACTCAAAATACTAGCAAATGTCTCGAGATTTGAACTCGTGGCCACTCTAGCTTGGGTGATCATTAACGTGTCGAAGTCCCTGAAAACTAAACTCCGCTCGGGTCTAGAAGTCGAAACATAACCTCCTTGCTAAAAACACTCAAGATATGCGTGGTACGCGGTTAACCAATTTATGCCTAATAAGACATCAAACTCTAAGAACTCCAATATCCTTTAAGTATTCGGGCACCTCTTATCCCTCTATCTTAACTAGGCATTCAACATATAATAGGTTTGGGTATATCTTATCACCATCAGTCATGCTGAGGATCAAAGGTTGCTCTAGCTTAATAGGTATCAATCCTAACTCATCGACCATACGACCGAAATAAAAGATGTTGTAGAAATTAATCATAATATGCATAAATTGATTTCAAATGTAAATCATGCCCTCGATAAGGTTACGAGTGGTAGCTGGATTCGGTGCAGCGATAACATGAACTTGCTCATTGCGTTGTTGTAGTCGAGCCCTATCTATTCGTGAACATGTACTGACGAAGTACTATTTATCCACATTAAAACATGCTTAATGTGATCTCGGCCATAGCGGGATCCGTTGTCCTTGTCCCTGTGTTTGATTGGACTTATGTCCCTATCCTTAATCATATCTCCGTCCCGGATCATGTTTGTACATCTACCCCTGACCACCGCTTTGCCTATACCCTCAGTCCGCTGATACTGTTGTCGTGGCCTTGACTTGCTGGCTGTTGTGGTGTACTGGCATAACTTCATGCCTAGGTAGATGGTATTAGTGCGATGCGTGCTGGATGGGATGGTGGTGCCACGGATCCTACACTCGGTGTCGTAGCATCTCTTGACTGAATAGTCGGTGCCTCTTCCTCCTCTTATCACCACCTGACCCATAATCTACCTTGACTCTGGTGCTGGTGATGGGATGATCTCATCGGCATGCGTGCTAAGGTATGCCTCTCTTGTCAGGCTCTCTTATATGCCTCATGTAAACTCCATGCCTTAATAGTTACCACGGTGCCTCTGATGTCCCTCAAAATACCTTCCATGAAATAATGTGCCTGGTCAATGTCCGTGTCAGCTATCCTTCCAGCATAATCCAACAACTACAAATAGTTGCCCATATACTACATCGCCGACTCCCCGATGCACCGTCGAATGCTCAGAACTCGACCCTTTTTAGCTTCGAGACCGAATGCGGAAAGTACTTATAATTAAATCGCCTCTTGAATTCTACCCAATCATTGGGCTTACCCCTGAGTAGCCACCATATTGCGCACACCATGCATCAACCTTTCTAAACATCAGCCTTAATGATATATTCGGTCTCATATGCTCTAGTGTGGCCAGGATGTCATCTATCTTCTCGTGGCTCTTCTCAAATTTCTCTGTCGCCTTGAGATTCGTGCCCCGTAAAACTTAGTTGGTCTATGTCTTTGGAACTCTTGTAACTGTCTCGCCTCAGTTGTCGCCCAGTGCTCATCTGTAGGCGTGGTTGACATAGTCTCCACCGATTCAGGTGGTGTGGGTGATACCGTCCTAGTCTAAACCGATATTATCTCAGCTATAATGGGTGGTGTCGGTATGTTGAGAGCCGTTGGAGTGGCCTATACGGTAGGCGCACTCCCTCTTGAACAGTGGGCACTACCGTCGATGAAGATGGTGATGGTGTAGCTGTGATATATGCCCTAAGCATATCAAGATCTCATCCAGTCGTTGATCCTGAGATGTAACCCTTTGAGTCAAGGATTGTTCCTCCTTAATACTCGCGAATCGAGGACTTGCGGCCCCACTATCATCACTCGAACCAGGCTGATTTGCCATTAAGATCTGCAATAGCAAGTGATTATCTAATCAGCGTATAGTTATCGGTATAATATAGTACAATACAACAATTATCACATATAGGTTTCAAGTTTTAATTTTCCTTACTCTCCTCACTTCCCAACTAAAACTCTAAATCAAGATCATATGGTTCACTCTAAGTTCCAACCGTGTCCTAACTCTATTTTTAATTTGTGTCTTATATTAGTTATGGGTTAATCAAGAGGTATACGTAAAAACCTTAGTCTCTGATACCAATTATAACGGCCCCAGTTTCCGGCCCGGCCCGGCCTAAGCCTACTTGGACCCCCAAGCCAATCTCGCAAGGTCAACTTTAACGGTCCATTTTCCAAATGGACCGCCATGGGCTAATGGGGCTCACAATCTGGCCTACCAGCGCCAGTTGTGTCCCACATGTCATCTCATCCACTATTTAATCATTATTAACCTCAATAAACAACAATTTACTCTCTAAATTGTTACTGAACTCTAATCATTTGCTTATCATATCATTTTAATCTCAAATAAACCATAGCGGAAGTCTTTTATCATGACAATTAAAATACGAAACATTATAGTCATGCATTTAGCTCTGATACCTAGTGTGGAAAACTCATTTATCATCATAGACCAAAATTACACCTTAATATATTGAAATATCAAAAGTTTAGAGTCCTGAAATATCTCACAATCCCAAATCCCCAAAATAAAACAAAGTATATATATAAAATACAAACGTACAAGTCTGGCCCGATGTCTCTGAATCACAAATATTCCGGTAGCTTGCCCTTGCCACGGCTCGTACTAAGATTTGCACTCAAGCCATCACAAAAAGGTAGATGACGAGTCCAGAGTGAGTATTCACAAGGAAATTAAGTGAGCAATACGGAAAGTAAATACTAAAATTTAAATAAAACTATTAAATAAACATGCTAAAATAAATACAGGCAATTGTGATCATCGCATGCATAAGTAATAGTGCAAGCTCAAAGTGTGTTCCTAAAGCCTAGGGTCGGACTAGCACCATACTTCGGACTCCCAATAGACTACCGCTCGCGAGTAGCATCGCATCTAGATCCGCTAGGTGGTCGGTGTGGAACCTACGACTCAACGTGGCCCGACACGACTCTCGGGTCGACCTATCACCGAGATCCCTGGCACACGTGTTATGGCCAAGTGGACATACAAGCAAAAATGGCACGGAGGGAGAGACTCAACGTCCGTTCATTATATCTCACCAAGAATAGAATATTGAAAGACAAAAATATGAATTCAAAAACAAAATAAAATACTACTTAATAAATTTCAGTTAGGATACTACACACCTCAAACCGCACTCCGCGTCCGTCAATAACCCCGCATAATCCTAGACTATCCCAAATTACCACATGAAATAACCTATGTCCATTTATAATTGATTTTTAATCAATTTGGTGTATTTTATGTCACTTAGCAAAAATAATGTCAAAACTGCAAGATCTAGCGCGCTGGGTCTGGGAATTAGCGCGCTAGATTCCCAGGCAGTTATACATTCTTCATAGGAAGAACATTAGCGAGTTATCTTCTTGCCTAGCGCTCTAACTATCATTAGCGCATTAAATGACGTCATTAGCGCGCTAATCGCGTTCTAGACAACAGACTTGCCGTAAATTTTAGTTTCCAACAACCCTACCAACACCAACACAACCACAACACCAACCACTGACCTTCATAGCACTTAAATCTATAAGAACAACTACTCAACAACACTAAACAATCCATATTGGATTCACACCAACACCTCCATAATTGAGATTAAAAGATAGAGAAAGTTGAGGTGTTTTTGATTCTCACATTGCTTTTGATGATTTCACCACTCCAAGCTCCTCAAATCATTAAGTTGAACACTCCACAACCCTGTTTTCTTCTTCTCTATTTCGGATTTTGAGATAAGGAGAGAGAAAAGGTGGTGGTTAAAAGTCAATTGACTTTTATAGTTAAATTTGATCTCCCTCACTTATGCATCTCAAAGCAATCCTATATGCCCTATTTGCCCCATTATTCACCCTTTAATGACTCCAATTGTGTCACCAATGGCACACTTGTCCTTGTTCTTCAATCAAAAAATGGTGTTTCGGGTGTTCCGACGTCCGGTTTTGCATCCCAAAACACGACATACGCATACTACCATGACCCTAACCACTAAATATACACTCCATATTATTTTTTAATCCATTTTATTCATTTTTATGTGTGTATTATTTCCCCGCCTAGTGTTAAGTCGTTTAAACTACCGGTACCTGCGTCGACATGCATATCGAGGTGAATAGTTAACACACGGTCTCGCACATCAAATGTAATATAATCACACACATCACGATGTCATTTACTTTATTTCAATATAAACATTGTAAATTAAATAAATCAGCACATAAAATTGTTGGGTTTTGGGGTTCATACGCAGCAGAAATTACAAAACAATTTTGACAAAAACCCCAACAGGATCCGAATCTAATTCCATTAAAAATGTTTAAACCATGAAAAACATAATCATACCTCAATCGCAATATACCTTTCTGAAGGTTGATCGATCTCTAAGGCGCGCAGCAACGACGAACGCCTCTACTAGTAGTCCACACATGAACATGGCAACGAAATTGAAGTGCTAACTTCGAGAGAATGCCAAATCTTTTTGTTTCTCTCCAAAACGATCCAGAGCATACCAAAAACCCTAAGTCGTTTCTTAAACAAAAAAAGAGTTTTGGCCTTTTTGATCTTTCATACGTGTGTTCTAACTTAAAGCGTCTATTTATACAACCCTTGTATATAAACGGTTAAGTAAATTACAAATATACCCCTACTTAAAGAAGTATAAGTGTAATACACCACAAGGACGTTTCCGTCATGAATTTTATCATATAAAATTCATTTTTCTGAACCATCTTAAAATCTCGCAAAACCATTCTTAGTGTGCGACCCAATAGGCTCACACAACGTTGGCAGTGTACCAAAACACATTTTGGTATACAAGTCATAAGCGGCCTCTAGCAAGACATTATGACTACCCAAGTTGTACGAATATCAAATCGAAACAACCTAATCAATAGTGTATATAACATCCTTTTGTCACACGATATCCTTTTGATCAAACATAAGGCATGAAATTGTCATCCAACATGTTCAATCGTACTAGTCTCGATCTTTAGGTAGAGTGAAAACATCCAAGTGACATTGATCAATATTAATTCACTTAGACTAGGCCTTTTAACAGTCTAACACATCAAGGGATCCACTGGATATCTCTCTTTATATGAGAGGGACAAATTCTATCTTGATTACACAACTTCATCACATTGCTCACACAGTAACCAATCACAACCTTTATAATCGTCCGGTTAAAGACAACGTTTAATAGTGTCAAATCACTGTGTTCCTAATATTGAAGTCTCTGGTAATCTCAAGTCAGAGGACTGAGAAATATACTTATCATGAGAAACAACTATGACTTAATCCATGTGATGTTCTCATAGCGGGTCGGTCCAGTACTTTGTTCCCTAACAAGTACTCGTGATCTTGATTCGTATCCCTATACGTATAATCATCATATGATCATCAATCAAGACTCACACTAGTCTTAATTCATTATAGTTCCCTGTATAATGATCGACTAGGGACATTTAGGATATATATGTAAATACCCATGGATCTTATTATAATGCAAACATGCAAATTAATTATAATAAACAAGAAATGAAATCCTCTATTTTATTAACTAAAAGTATTTCCTAAAGCAGTTAATGGATTGACCTAGGGCACATGCCCCAACATCTCCCACTTGCACTAGGGCCAATCATACATGCATCTAATGCCTAATGATCTAACATGACCATCATGTTTTGCTTGTGGAAGAGCTTTTGTCAATGGATCCACAACGTTGTCTTCAAGATAGGTACTCTGCAAATTTTTACGTCTCCCTCTCAACAATTTCTCTAATGAGATGAAAACGCTGAGTATATGTTTGGATCTGTGATGTGATCTAGGTTCCTTGGCTCGTGCTATTGCCCCGTTATTGTCACAATACAAACAAACAGGGTTAGCAATACTTGGAACCACACCTAGTTCATAAATGAACTTTTTTATCCAAAGCGCCTCCTTTCTTTGCATCGGACGCCGCAATATACTCAACTTTGTTGTAGAATTTGTCACGATCTCTTGCTTCGAACTTTTCCACCATTGCACCCCCATTCAAAGTAAACTCATATCTAGATGCGATCTAAAATCATCTATATCGGTTTGAAAACTTGCATCTGTGTAACCATTTACAACTAGATCATTTTCAAAACCTCCATAGACCAAGAACACTTCCTTAGTCCTTCTTAAGTACTTAAGGATGTTCTTTTGCTATCCGGTGACTCTCACCTGGATCGATCGATATCTGCTTGTAGTGCTCAAAGCATATGATACATCAGGTCGAGTGCATAACATGGCATACATGATAGATCCAATAGTTGATGCATATGGAATCTTATTCATACAGTCTCGCTCATCATTTGTCTTAGGACATTAATTCTTGCTGAGACTTATGCCATGAGACATTAGCAACAATCCTCTTTTAGAGTCTTGTAAACTGAACCTATTCAGCACCTTGTTTATGTAAACACTCTGACTTAGACCGATTAGCCTCTTAGATCTATCCCTATAGATCCTTATCCCTAGGATATAGGCTGCATCTCCTAAGTCTTTCATTGAGAAACACTTCTCTAACCAAGAATTGACACTCTGCAATGTTGGGATGTCATTTCCAATGATTAATATATCATCAACATACAGTACCAGAAAAACAACTACACTCCCACTGACCTTCTTGTATACACAAGGCTCATATTCGTTCTTAATAAAACTAAAATCATTGATTGCTTCATCAAAACGAAGATTCCAACTTCGAGAAGCTTGCTTTAATCCATAAATGGATCTTCGAAGCTTGCATACCTTCCTAGAATTCTCAGGATGTACAAAACCTTCAGGTTGTGTCATATACACGTCCTCAAGCAACTTTCCATTAAGAAACGCTATTTTTACATCCATTTGCCATATTTCATAGTCATAATATGCATCAATGACAATTAAAATTCTTATGGATTTAAGCATGGCTACTGGCGAAAAAGTTTCATCATAATCAACACCTTGAGTCTGCCTGAAACCTTTTGCTACAAGTCTTGCTTTAAAAGTATGCACTTTGCCATCCATGTCAGTTTTTCTTCTTGAAAACCCATTTACATCCAATGGTCTTACCACCTTCAGGTAAATCAACCAAGTTCCAAACTTGATTATCATACATGGATTGCATCTCAGAGTTCATGGCACTTAGCCATTTATCTGAGTCTGGTCCAGACATAACCTCCGATAAGTGGTGGGCTCATTTTGATCCATAAGCAACACATCACGACTATCAGTAATGAGAAATCCTAATCTCTCTGGCTCATGTCTTACCCTACCAGATTTACGTGGGCCTTGTGTCACTTGCGGAGGTTCAACTGGTTCAGAACGTTGTTGAACTTCCAATAGCGGTTCAAGGTTTATCTGTGATTCTTGAACTTCTTCAAGATTTATTTCTCTCCCACTAGTGTCTTTTGAAATAAACTATTTTTTCCATAAAGGCACCATCCCGAGCAACAAACACTTTGTTCTCAGCTGGATTATAAAAGTAATATCCTTTTGTTTCCTTAGGATACCCCACAAATAAACACTTGTCAGATTTAGGTGCTAGTTTTTCTGAGACTTGTCGCTTTACGTAAGCCTCACAACCCCAAATCTTAAGAAAAGACAAACTAGGTCTCTTCCCGTACCATATCTCATATGATGTTTTATCAACCGCTTTAGAAGGAACTCGATTTAGAGTGAAAGCTGCAGTTTGTAATGCATAACCCCAAAAGGATAATGGAAGATCTGCATGACTCATCATAGATCGAACCATATCTAATAAGGTTCGATTTCTCCTTTCAGAAACTTCATTCCATTGTGGAGTTGCTGGTGGAGTCAATTGGGAGACAATCCCACAATTTTTAAGATGATCATCAAATTCTTGGCTTAAATATTCACCACCTCGATCTGATCGAAGTGTTTGGATAGTTTTACCAAGTTGATTATGCACTTCATTTTGAAACGTTCGAAACATCTCAAATGATTCAGCTTTATGTTTAATAAGATATGCATAACCATATCTGCTGAAATCATTAGTAAATGTAATGAAGTACTGATAACCTCCTCTAGCAATTGTGTTTATAGGACCGCATACATCAGTATGTATTAGACCCAATAAATCACTTGCCCTTTCACTATGTCCAGTAAAGGGACTTTTAGTCATCTTGCCTAGTAAACAAGATACGCGCGTTTCATATGTTTCTAAATCAAATGAATCAAGAAGCCCATCTTTATGGAGCTTCGTTATGCGTTTCTCGTTTATATGTCCGAGACGACAATGCCAAAGATAGGTTTGATTACAGAAATGACAATCTTTTTCCTTTTCTTTTGGGTGTTTTGAAGCAGGAATAGGCTGAGGCTTGACTTGTTCCATAGGCTTTGCGACAGGTGCATCAACAGCCTTGGCAACTTTAGCCTTGCCTTTGCCTTTCTTCTTCATTCCCTTTCTCTTTTAGACCATCGACATATTACTAGAGGGTTTCTTGATATTTTGTTCAGCAGTTTTGAGCATCAAATGCAACTCCGAAATTGATTTCTCCATATTATTCATATTGTAGTTCATCACAAATTGTGAGTAACTCTCCGGTAATGAATTTAGGATCAAATCCGTAGCCAACTCTTAGCTTATGGGAAATCCGAGTCTATCAAGCTGGTCAACATAGCCCTTCATCTTCAAAACATGAGGACTAAGTAACGCGCCCTCAATCATCTTGCAAGAATGTAGGTTTTTTACTGTCTCGAACCTTTCTTGCATAGCTTCTTCTTTGGAACATTTCCTTGACGCTATAGCCATGTCGTAGGCTTCCATTAGTTCCATGTCTTTCAAGTTCGGGAACCATAGTTGCGACATAATACATGCAACTTCGGTAGAATCGTTGACATGCTTATTATGCACATCCTTCATGACTTTCGTAGCATTGGTGGTGGGTCTTCGTGGATTGGAGCATCCAGACATACAACTTGTGTTCATGCTTGAGAACGATTCTCAAGTTTCGAACCCGATCAAGAAAGTTAGTCTCAAATAGCTTATCCTTCTCAAGGATGGATCGCGATGTGAGGGGATTATTGTTACTTGAAGAGGCCATTGATCTACAATAAATATTATGCAAAGTTTATTTTAGTATAGAGGAATAGACTCCCACTAAATTAACAACCCTCCTAAAACGTCTTGTTTATTTAGGGGACTAAAATCCATATTTCACCTAATTTCGTGATGACTATGGCATGAAACACGAGAACTAGATTATTTAGGTAGGTATGATTACCAATTACATCTTATGTAATTTTTAGATCCTTTTATGAGATATGAGACATCTTATGTCTTAGCATGTTTTTATCTCATCATTTGCCTAAAGCTCAAAACTATTTTGATGGCTTTATTAAGTCGAACCATTTTAAACATTTAGGTAACTCTTACCCAACTTGTCTCACCAAGATAACACAATACACCCAGCTATGATTGAAACTATATTAGTGTGATCGAGGTCTTGACAAGTGTTTAAAATGGATGGCACGAGACTTAAAATTTAATAGAGGGATTTATTCAGTTTTAGTGATTTTATGTAAACAATGAAATATCGTATATTTTATTGATTTGTTCAATCACTAAACAATTTGGAGATTTTTTTTTTATTAGAAGACGAATCTCAATTCCGAAAATTAAAATTCGCTATAGAAAATCATAATTTTCGTTGATTTTATTATCATAAATTAACCCCTTAATTTATTTGAAATTAAGTCAATTAAAACATTTTAATTAACCCGGGCCCACATCTAACTAATCATCTTATCCTAATCCAATTAGGACTAATCTTATCCTAATCCAATTAGGACTTATCTTATCCTAATCCAATTAGGACTAATCTTATCCTAATCCAATTAGGACTTGAGATATTTGAATCCTAGCATATCACCAATAACAAGATTCTTGATATTTGTCTCATATTCTAATTTGTTATCTATCTTTATCAAATAGAAACCTCATAACAAAATAGATATAACAAGATAAATAAATAATTTCGAAAATTAATTATTTAATTTGGATTTAAGATATTTGAATCTTTGTATATCACCAATAACAAGATTCTTGATATTTATCTCATATTCTAATTTGTTATCTATCTTTATAAAATAGAAACTTCATAACAAAATAGATATAACAAGATAAATAAATAATTTCAAAAATTAATTATTTTTAAATAAATAATTTCGAAAATTAATTATTTATAAATAAATAATTTCGAAAATTAATTATTTGCAATTTCGGTCTTCATCCAAATAATCACAAACATGTAATTGAATCATGAACTACTATCCCAATCGAACCTAATGGTGTCATGGATCAAAGAACACGAAATTCAATTCATTAAAATTATTTGAATTAACCTAACATGGTTACTAGCATGTACGAAACAAATTTCAATTAAATCACGAATATATGTATCATATACACAAAACATGATAATAAATCTCACAAAAAACTTATGTATATCACATATACATAAACTATTAACATGTTTTCAATCATATATCATGTATATATCAGAAGTAAACATGCAATGAATTTAATGGAATCAAACCTTGCTCTGATACCACTGTTGGGTTTTGGGTTCATACGCAGCGGAAATTACAAAACAATTTTGACAAAAGCCCCAACAGGATCCGAATCTAATTCCATTAAAAACGTTTAAACCATGAAAAACATAATCATACCTCAATCGCAATATACCTTTCTGAAGGTTGATCGATCTCTAAGGCGCTGCCAACGACGAACGCCCTCTACTAGTAGTCCACACATGAACGGCGGCCGAAGATCGAAGTGCTAACTTCGAGAGAATACCAAATCTTTTTGTTTCTCTCCAAAACGATCCAGAGCATACCAAAAACCCTAAGTCGTTTCTTAAACAAAAAAAGAGTTTTGGCCTTTTTGATCTTTCATACGTGTGTTCTAACTTAAAGCGTCTATTTATACAACCCTTGTATATAAACGGTTAAGTAAATCACAAATATACCCCTACTTAAAGAAGTATAAGTGTAATACACCACAAGGACGTTTCAGTCATGAATTTTATCATATAAAATTCATTTTTCTGAACCATCTTAAAATCTCGCAAAACTATTCTTAGTGTGCGACCCAATAGGCTCATACAACGTTGGCAGTGTACCAAAACACATTTTGGTATACAAGTCATAAGCGGCCTCTAGCAAGACATTATGACTACCCAAGTTGTACGAATATCAAATCGAAACAACCTAATCAATAGTGTATATAACATCCTTTTGTCACACGATATCCTTTTGATCAAACATAAGGCATGGAATTGTCATCCAACATGTTCAATCGTACTAGTCTCGATCTTTAGGTAGACCGAAAACATCCAAGTGACATTGATCAATATTAATTCACTTAGACTAGGCCTTTTAACAGTCTAACACATCGAGGGATCCACTGGATATCTCTCTTTATATGAGAGGGACAAATTCTATCTTGATTACACAACTTCATCACATTGCTCACACAGTAACCAATCACAACCTTTATAATCGTCCGGTTAAAGACAACGTTTAATAGTGTCAAATCACTGTGTTCCTAATATTGAAGTCTCTGGCAATCTTAAGTCAGAGGAGTGAGAAATATACTTATCATGAGAAACAACTATGACTTAATCCATGTGATGTTCTCATAGCGGGTCGGTCCAGTACTTTGTTCCCTAACAAGTACTCGTGATCTTGATTCGTATCCCTATACGTATAATCATCATATGATCATCAATCAAGACTCACACTAGTCTTAATTCATTATAGTTCCCTGTATAATGATCGACTAGGGACATTTAGGATATATATGTAAATACCCATGGATCTTATTATAATGCAAACATGCAAATTAATTATAATAAACAGCAAATGAAATCCTCTATTTTATTAACTAAAAGTATTTCCTAAAGACAGTTAATGGATTGACCTAGGGCACATGCCCCAACAAAAATAACTATTTACCTAGCTCCATGCGCGCACTAGCCTAGATGCGGGTCCTATGAGCGTTTGAGCTATCGGCCGCATTTGCCCTCACGTCATCAATAACGGTAAATTAAATTTAGGTCATTATATCAACACATGCCTAGTCAGCCTTTCAATCCATCCATATAAGTAAATTCATAATTTTAAGTTGAGTTATTTGTATTTTTCAAGTTTTGCAAGTTAGGGGAAGCAATTAATATGTTAGATAACTTGCAATAAAGTAAAAGAGTCGGACATCCTAGACGTAGAACCTTGTAAACATGTATATTCATGTATATCATGTGTCAAGTGTTATAACTAAGCAAAAATGATGTATAAGTCATGTGTATCTCTCAACCCAAATAAATATTCTAAGTGTGATAACAACTTGTATAAGTAATACAAAAAAAGTCAAAAACCTACAAAAGTATATAGAGGAGGGCCGCTGTGAAGGCCCCAACTACAAAACAGGGCACCGCTAGGCCTAATCCCGTAATCAAGCCTTAATCCAACCCACCCAAGGTTTAATTACGTATTATCAGCCTTTCGTTCTTATATTCCTCTATATTCATGTCTTGATCTACATTGTCATTTTCATATAGTTTAAAGATTATGCGGAAGCCATGATAATTCAAAATTCATACGTGTGGAAAACCAAGAAAAGACAGTAACACAGGCACATATATAGGACGTTATTCACTCAACCCAATGTACAACCCAAAATAACATAAAAATAATAATATAATAAAAGTTGAGACATACAAAATGAGTGAGGAGAGTCGCTGAACTGCTTAGAGGAAGTCGTCGATCTTCTCCTTCCCTGGTATGTTGCTGCTCGACGGACCTACACCCACCGTCACAAACTAGATGGCGAGTATATTGATATTTAAGTACTAACTGGAGAATTTCATGCCACATTTTCAAAATAAACGAATGGTATTTAAAAGCATACAGTAGCGAAATCAATTGTTGAAACAAGAAATGCAAGTAAATACCATAATTAAATATATAGAGACAGACACAGGTTAAGTCGAGATGATCTGCATCCGGTCGGTGGTGAGACCTATCACCTAACCTTTCCCACTACTATATGGAGTTGCGCTCAACATATCTCACATGCATAGCGGAGCTACGCTCTACGCTTTCCAACATCAATCTCATGCTTGCCGAACACCCCGAGTCCCATACCTCTTGCGTCGCACAAGTGTAGTGGTGAGTGCCAGAACCCTGGCAGACCCATGTCCCCGTGAACCGCGCATCTCTCGTGCAATGGACACTAGATAATCCCTATTTTAATTTCAAAGACAAATAATTTCAAAATTTTAGGATTCTTAAACAAGGTAGGCTACAAAGCCCAAAAGAAAATCGAATACAAATCCACATTATTCCATTAGCATGTTTTTTTATCAATTTGGTCAAGAATGACAGCAAGTGTAGGAATTAGAGGCAACGAAACAAGTCACAAGGCATCATATCACAATATTCATCCATGAATAGATACAAGAACAACATGATGTGCGAGTTCAAGTAACAATGTCTACCAATAGACCAATAAAGCAATAAGAGAATGAAATGAAATATAAAATTCTCACAGTCGTACGTACAATGCACACGTTTAGGGGTGGGAAAACCGCAGTTAAGTGGTGAAAACCATCAAACCGCATTCAAACCGAGGCGGTTTGGCCGATTTGCAAACCACCACCAAACCCGGTCAAACCGCGAACCATCAAAACCGCACCCAAACTGCACGCGGTTTGGTTTCGCGGTTTTCATGCGACCCATTTTCAAAAAAAGAAAAAAAAACAACCATACATATTACATACCATAAAGTCCATACATATTTAATGTTCAATTGTTTATAAAAAATTCAACATAAGATACAACAAAATATATATAATCAATCGTTCACCAAAAAGAACTCAATCAAAGTTAGAAATCTAAGTTCATCTCAAAAGTTACAACAAAAACAAATAGATTAGAACAAATAAATGTTGGGTATTTACTAAAATACCATCAGTTTGGTGAAACTGCGATTTTTTTAAAATGAAAATCATGACCAAACTGCGATTATGTGATTTTTAAGTTTTTCAAACTGCCCCCAAACTGCGAGTTCTAAAAACCAGACCAAATCTTGCGGTTTACACGGTTTGGGCGGTTTTTCGGAAACCGCTGACCACCCCTAGACACGTTTGTCATAGTCTAGTCGATCCCTCGATAATTTCGTAATGCGCGCCCAAATGCATGAGCTCTCCTTTTAGTTCCCTAACATTCAATAATGTCGCACTTAGGCCAAAACGGCGTCGAGACAAAATTCGAAAAACCTTTTTTATTTATTTTCGGCTCATTTTGCGTTTTTCAAGGTAAACCCCCCGAAAAATGCTCGTCCGAAATTCCAAATATTTTATTTTTCATAGAAACCTATCCCTTTCTATTTATTTTGTCGAAATATAACTTTTCAAAATTTTTCCTAGTTTTTTCTGGAATTTTCCCAATTTTCCTTTCATTTTTCTCCTCTTTTTTTTGTTTTTTGTTTTTGTTTTAATTTGGGTTTGGGTTGAATCGAGCCGAACGGGTTTCGAACCGGCCCGGTTCACCCAACCCCGCTTGTGACGGCCCCAATTTTCCACACATTGGGCCCCGCCCGGCCTAAGCCCACGTGGACCCCCGAGCCAGTCTCGCAACGTCAACGAGAGCCTAGTCAGCCTTCCAATCCATCATTATATGTAAATTCACATTTTACAGTTGAGTTATTAATATTTTTCAAGTTTTACAATTATAGCGGAAGCAACTAATACATTAAATAACTCAACAAAAAGATCAGGGCGTTAGGCAACCTAATTGTGGAACCCAGTAAATATCATCAGAGGAGAGTAATTATAAAATATACAAAAATTCACCTAGCTATGAAGCTTTCCCTCTGATACTCATCCGTGGCTCTGCACTCAGTCACACATAAGAATGACGAGCCCAGGTAAGTAAATCCAGTAGGACATATACACAACATTTCACAATATCCAGACAACATTTCACAATGTCCAAAGCAGTCGAATTCATGCAAATAGAACGAAAAGAATCAAGAACGCATGAATATAAAAAACTGAAAAAAAATCCATCAATGAGTGATGCCCAATAACAAGGAGTCCCGACCAAAAGTCGTTGAGTCGCGGTACAAGCCCAGAAGACTCGAGTTTAGGACGAGACCCCTGCCTCCCAGCCCTAACCCATGCGACTATGAGACATTTATAGACTCGGATCTAGGACGAGACCCCTGCCTCCCAGCCCTAGCCCGTGACAACTATGAACCATCCATGGACCCGAATAATATCGACGGACGACCATGAAAGATATCGGATTTAGGACGAGGCCCCTGCCTTCCAGCCCTAACCCTCTCATATCGCAGATAAATAGTAACCATTACTCACTTGCCAATGGACTCACTCAATCGACAACATTTCCTCGGATAGCTATTATCACAAAGTAGCGAACAACAATAAAGCTATCACAAAACAGTAAACAACAACAGCCAATGGAGAGAAATGAAATACTGTATAAGTCCCTAATTGGTTTACTTACCTCGAGAAATCGCGAACCTCTAAATGTCTCGCTCGCGTCTCGATTTGCGCACCCGACACCCGACTCATAAGTCCCATTGCCTTTAAAATCAATTTTGAATTCATCGCGTCGCGATTTCGTCGAAATCGCGCATCCGACCGGTCGATAACGCGCCACCGCGTCGTTCACCGCGTCGCCATCGTTCTCGCGTCGCTGCCGCTCGCCTCGCCGGGTGCCGCCGTGCCGCTTCGCGGCGCCGTTGCTGGAGCCACCGCCGACCAACCATTCGCGCGTAACCGCGCGCCATCGATCGCGCCACGCCTCTGCCGGCCTTCCGGTGTCTCACCGCGTTACATCGCGTCGCCGCGCTCGTGCGTCGTCGCTGCCTCACCAGCGCTGCTGCTCACCGGTGTCGTCGAGCCGCCGTCCTCCGCGCCGCGCAACTACCCAGTTCCTGGCCGCCGTCTCCACCGCATAGGCGCCGGCTGCCGTGGCCCTGCTACTGCTTCGCGCGATCACCGCCGATCTTGCCGGAGCTGATGTGTCGCAGCTGCGTTTCTCCTCGCCGTTGCCGCGTCGGGAGCCGCCGTCGCCGTCCCTCCACGCCGGCACTCTCCGCCATCGCTCTCTCTCTCCTCTGTTTCCTTCTCTTCCTCACGATCTCTCCTGATCTCTTTTTTTTTCTTTTTTTTTCCAATCTTATCCCTTTATATATATATATACATTTTCTTTTTGATTTCAAATCAAAAGTGTCCTTGAGATTCGTGCAACATGAATCTCGACGCAAACTCAACAATTGAGCAGCGCGCACCTCGAGGCACCAACCCGCCTCATTTCAAAATCTCGATACATGCACTACACGCATCACGATGCATATCCCACTGTTGGGTTTTGGGGTTCATACGCAGCGGAGATTACAAAACAGTTTTGACAAAAACCCCAACAGGATCCGAATCTAATTCCATTAAAAACGTTTAAACCATGAAAAACTTAATCATACCTCAATTGCAATATACCTTTATGAAGGTTGATCGATCTCTAAGGCGCTGCCAACGACGAACGCCCTCTATTAGTAGTCCACACATGAACGACGGCTGAGATTTGAAGTGCTAGCTTCGAGAGAATACCAAACCTTTTTGTTTCTCTCCAAAACGATCCAGAGCATACCAAAAACCTTAAGTCGTTTCTGTTGGACTAAGTGGTTAGTCACTCACACTCCGACCGAGATTTTGATGGAAACAAACAAGGTGAAAATGTACTAATAAACATCAAGTGTATTTCAGTTTTTGTTAAAGGATGCAAAACAACATATCAAGGGTACTCAAGAAATACAAGTTCAAGACTCGGCATTAATGAAGAAATGAAGATGAAAGTTCAAACCGCAATTTGTAATTTCAATGTAAGGTATACAAATTCTTTCACGCAAGCCAAATGCATTAGTCCATGCATATCATGTTTCTTAAACCATTTTTCAAAGTTATAAGTTTACTTCAAGTTTCAAAGTGGAATTTAAACACATAACTAGGTCTATGAGTTTAAACAATGTGAAACTTTGTGTGGATGGTCATTTACATATTAGAGATCATTGTAAATGTTTTCGAAAAAGAAAAACTCGTTTTTGAAAGGTCTTCGAAAAGAAAACTGTAAATTTGTAGAAAAGCCCCTAATACATTATGAAATCGTGAATTTTCGTTTTCGGGATTTGTAAAAATATCCGGACCACCCAATTAGGCTTAATGACTCATAATAAACGTGTATAACATGTTATATTAGGTCCCGGACGAGTTTAAGGGTCGCTAACACAAAGGGACAAAATAATTGTTTTGAGGTCCCTGCAGTTAGCGCGCTAATGATTTCATTAGCGCTATTTGCAAGAATTAAGCGCTAGGTCTCAAAGATTAGCGCGCTAATTGCATATCCGACGCCTTTTTTTAAAGTGGAAAACACACTTTAATTTGAATTCTTGATCTATTTTGGACCCTTGGATCCCTAGAACGATCATAAACTGTCAAGATGGAATACCTAACATTATAAAACCACCAAGAACATGGTTTTGTTAAAAAGAAGGAAGAAACACACTCAAAAACTCAAAATCTACAAAGAGAAGAACTTTGATTTTTGTGAAGAAGCAAAAGGAGATCTTTGTGGTCGTTCTTTAGTTCTCTAATCCAAAGACTTTTGAGGCTTTCAAAGGAGTACAAGAATCTCTTCAAAGCTGATCTCTTTTGTCATTCTCTTGTTTGTAAGAGTCCTAGATCTAAAATCTTGCTTGTGCTTAATCTACATAGTTTTGTGTATTTGATTTGAAAATCATTTCGTTGTGTGTTTGAACACCTTCTTCTTGGGTTTTGCACTTAAATTTATTTTATCAAACCCTAAGATTGATTTGAACAAAAGTTTTGCACTTAAACTTGATTTTTGTTAAACTATTGTTCTTAGACTTGAAATCGGTTTTACACTAATATATTAAGTTTTTAAAACGATTTCACATTTGGGATTTGCAACAAAATCAGTGACATATTTGCATATTCCATTTATTCTCATACTTGCATGCATAAGAGTTGTTAGGCTCTAGGAGGCTTGCTAGTGTTTGAATTTGATACCACTTTGTGTTGTAAAGTGTATCTCATTATTTTTCAGCAACTTATTGTATTTGTATGATTGTAAGACTTAGTGGAATCTAAGTCAAAGGGGAAGACCTAGTTGAGACTAGGCACAAATCCTAGTTGCGGCTAGGTGGGAAGTCCTAATTAATTGTAATTAGGCACTCTAGGCTTGTATGCTTAGGTTGTAACACTTATTTGCAATATAAGTGGGGGTTAAAAATCCTAACCGGGGAGGTTAGGTAGTGGACGTAGATCGTTGGATCGAACCACTATAAATTGTGTGTCACTTTCCATCTCTTCCATTCCATTCACTTGCATAGCATATATATATATATTCATTGATAGTGTATGCATTATAGTTGTAATTTGCGCATAAAGTTTTAGAAGGGCAATAACTACTCGGTAACCCAATTCACCCCCCCTCTTGGGTGACCTTCAGTTTCTAAAACGAAAATAGAGTTTCGACCTTTTTTCTTATGTACCTGTGTTCTAACTTAAAGCGTCTATTTATACAACCATTGCATATAGACGGTTAAGTAAATTACACATATACCCTTACCTAAAGAAGTATAAGTGTAATACACCACAAGGACGTTTCTGTCATGAATTTTATCACATAAAATTTGTTTTTCTGAATCATCTTAAAATCTCGCAAAACCATTCTTAGTGTGCGACCCAATAGACACATACAACGTTGGCGGCGTACCAAAACACATTTTGGTATACAAGTCATAAGCAGTCTCTACCAAGACATTATGACTACCCAAGTTGTACGAATATCAAATCGATACAACCTAATCAATAGTGTATATAACATCATTTTGTCACACGATATCATTTTGATCAAACATAAGACATGGAATTGTCATTCAACATGTTCAATTGTACTAGTCTCGATCTCTAGGTAGACCGAAAACATCCAAGTGACATTGATCAATATCAATTCACTTAGACTAAGTCTTTTAACAGTCTAACACATCGAGGGATCCACTAGATATCTCTCTTTATATGAGACGGACAAATTCTATCTTGATTACACAACTTCATCACATTACTCACACAGTAACCAATCACAACCTTTATAATCATCCGGTTAAAGACAACGTTCGATTGTGTCAAATTACTGTGTTCCTAATGTTGAAGTCTCTGGCAATCTCAAGTCAGAAGACTGAAAAATATACCTATCATGAGAAACAACTATGACTTAATCCACGTGATGTTCTCATATGGTCGGTCCAAGAGTACTTTGTTCCCTAACAAGTACTCGTGATCTTGATTCGTATCACTATACGTATAATCATCATATGATCATCAATCAAGACTCACACTAGTCTTAATTCATTATAGTTCCTAGTATAATGATCGACTAGGGACATTTAGGATATTTATGTAAATACCCATGGATCTTATTATAATGTAAACATGCGAATTAATTATAATAAACAGCAAATGAAATCCTCTATTTTATTAACTAAAAGTATCCATAAAGACTGTTAATGGATTGACCTAGGGCACATGCCCCATCATCTCCCACTTGCACTAGGGCCAATCATACATGCATCTAATGCCTAATGATCTAACATGACCATCATGTTTTGCTTGTGGAAGAGCTTTTGCCAATGGATCCTCAACGTTGTCTCAATAATTTCTCTGACGAGATGAAAACGTCTGAGCATATGTTTGGATCTGTGGTGTGATCTAGGTTCCTTGGCCTGTGCTATTGCCCTGTTATTGTCACAATACAAACAAATAGAGTTAGCAATACTTGGAACCACACCTAGTTCGAAATGAACTTTTTGATCCAAAGCGCATCTTTTTCTTTGCATCGGACGCCGCAATATACTCGAAACATTGTTGTAGAATCCGCCACGATCTCTTGCTTCGAACTTTTCCAACTTTTTATCGCACCCCCATTCAAAGTAAACATATATCCAGATGCTGCGATCTAAAATCATCTATATCAATTTGAAAACTTGCATCCGTGTAACCATTTACAACTAGATCATTTTCAAAACCTCTATAGACCAAGAACACTTTCTTAGTCCTTCTTAAGTACTTAAGGATGTTCTTTTATCGCTATCCAAGTGACTCTCACCTGGATCTCGACCGATATCTCGCTTGTAGTGCTCAAAGCATATGATACATCGAGTCGAGTGCATAATATAGCATACATGATAGATTCAATAGCTGATGCATATGGAATCTTATTCATACGGTCTCGCTCATCATTTGTCTTAGGACATTGAGTCTTGTTGAGACTTATGCCATGAGACATTGGCAACAATCCTCTTTTAGAGTCTTGCAAACTGAACCTATTCAGCACCTTGTTTATGTAAGCACTCTGACTTAGACCTAGTAACCTCTTAGATCTATCCCTATAGATCTTTATCCCTAGGATATAGGCTGCATCTCCTAAGTCTTTCATTAAGAAACACTTCCCTGACCAAGACTTGACATTCTCCAATGTTGGGATGTCTTTTCCAATGAGTAATATATCATCAACATACAGTATCAGAAAAACAACTACACTCCCACTGACCTTCTTGTATACACAAGGCTCATCTTCGTTCTTAATAAAACCAAAATCCTTGATTGCTTCATCAAAACGAAGATTCCAACTCCGAGAAGCTTGTTTTAATCCATAAATGGATCTTTGAAACTTGCATACCTTCCTAGAATTCTCGGGATGTACAAAACCTTCGAGTTGTGTCATATACACGTCCTCAAGCAAACTTTCCATTAAGAAATGTTGTTTTTACATCCATTTGCCATATTTCATAGTCATAATATGCAAAGAACGACAATTAAAATTCTCATGGATTTAAACATGGCTCTCGGCGAAAAAGTTTCATCATAATCAACACCTTGAGTCTGCCTGAAACCTTTTGCTACAAGTCTTGCTTTAAAAGTATGCACTTTGCCATCCATGTCAGTTTTCTTCTTGAAAACCCATTTACATCCAATGGTCTTACCACCTTTAGGTAAATCAACCAAGTTCCAAACTTGGTTATCATACATGGATTGCATCTCAGAGTTCATGGCACTTAGCCATTTATCCGAGTCTGGTCCAGACATAGCGTGGGCTCATTTTGGTCTATAAGCAACACATCACGACTATCGGTAATGAGAAATCTGAATCTCTCTGGCTCATGTCTTACCCTACTAGATTTAAGTGGGTCTTGTGTCACTTGTGAAGGCTTAACTGGTTCGGAAGGTTGTTGAACTTCCAGTAGCGGTTCAGTGTTTACCTGTGATTCTTGAACTTCTTCGAGATTTATTTCTCTCTCACTAGTGTCTTTTGAAATAAACAGTTTTTCCATAAATGCACCATACCGAGCAACAAACACTTTATTCTCAGCGGGATTATAAAAGTAATATCCTTTTGTTTCCTTAGGATACCCCACAAATAAACACTTGTTAGATTTAGGTGCTAGTTTTTCTGAGACTTGTCGCTTTACGTAAGCCTCACAACCCTAAATCTTAAGAAAAGACAAACTAGGTCTCTTCCCATACCATATCTCATATGGTGTTTTATCAACCGCCTTAGAAGGAACTCGATTTAGAGTGAAAGCTGCAGATTTGTAATGCATAACCCCAAAAGGATAATGGAAGATCTCGCATGACTCATCATAGATCGAACCATATCTAATAAGGTTCGATTTCTCATTTCAGAAACTCCATTCCATTGTGGAGTTGCTGGTGGAGTCAATTGGGAGACAATCCCACAATTTCTATGATGATCATCAAATTCTTGGCTTAAATATTCACCACCTCGATCCGATCGAAGTGTTTTGATAGTTTTACCAAGTTGATCCCGCACTTCATTTTGAAATGTTCGAAACATCTCAAATGATTCACTTTATGTTTCATAAGATATACATAACCATATCTCTTTGAAATCATCGGTAAATGTAATGAAGTACCGATAACCTCCTCTAGCCATTGTGTTTATAGGACCGCATACATCGGTATGTATTAGACCCAATAAATCACTTGCCCTTTCACTTGTCCAAGTAAAGGGACTTTTAGTCATCTTGCCCAGTAAACAAGATACGCACGTTTCATATGTTTCTAAATCAAATGAATCTAGAAGTCCATCTTTATGGAGCTTCGTTGTGCGTTTCTCATTTATGTGCCCGAGACGACAATGCCAAAGATAGGTTTGATTCAAATCATTTGACTTGAATCTCTTTGTATTTATGTTAAAGACTGGAGTATCAGTGGACTTTTTCATGCTTAGAATATAAAGACCATCATACAAATCAACATTTGCATAAAATATGCCTTTACGAGAAATGGAATATCTATTATTTGCAATAATAAAATCAAAACCATCCATATCCAAACATGAAACAGAAATGATGTTTCTGCTCAAGGCAAGCACAAAATAACAATTATTTAAAGTTAAAATAAGTCCACTAGATAAAACTAAGTCATATGATCCAACTGCCAGGGCAGCAACTCTTGCTCCATTCTCTACGCGGAGGATGACTTCTCCTTTCTTCAACTTTCTACTTCTGGTGAGTCCCTACACATTTATATAAATGTGAGATCCACATCCGGTATCTAATACCCAGGAATCACTAGTAGATAAATTAATTTTGAATAACATAAATACCTGTAGTGGTAGTCGCACTACCCTTTTTCTTCTTTAGATCTTCCAGATAGAGTTTGCAATTTCTGAACCAATGTCCAGGTGCATGACATAAATGACAATTTCCTTCTTTTTCTTTTGGGTGTTTTGAAGCAGGAATAGCCTGGGGCTTGACTTGTTCCACAGGCTTTGCGACAGGTGCTGCAACAGCCTTGGCAACTCTAGCCTTGCCTTTGCCTTTCTTCTTCATTCACTTTCCCTTTTGGACCATCAACACATTACTATAGGGTTTCTTGATATTCTGTTCAGCAGTTTTGAGCATCAAATGCAACTCTAAAATTGATTTCTCCATATTATTCATATTGTAGTTCATCACAAATTGTGAGTAACTCTCTGGTAATGAATTCAAGATCAAATCAGTAGCCAACTATTGGCTTATGGGGAATCCGAGTCTATCAAGCTGGTCGACATAGCCCTTCATCTTCGAACATGAGGACTACCGACGCACCCTCGGTCATCTTGCAAGAATGTAGGTTTTTTCTTGTCTCGAACCTTTCTTGCCTAGCTTGTCGTTGGAACATTTCCTCAAATGCGTTATAGCCATGTCGTAGGTTTCCATTAGTTCCATGTCCTTCGAAGTTCAGAACTAGAGTTGCCGACATAATACATGCAACATTAGTAGAATCGTTGACATGCTTACTATACGCATCCTTCACAACTTTCGTAGCATTGGTGGTGGGTCCTCGGGGATTGGAGCATCCGGGACATACAACTTGCGTTCATGCTTAAGAACAATTCTCAAGTTTCGAACCGATCAAGAAAGTTAGTCCCGGATAGCTTATCCTTCTCAAGGATGGATCGCGATGACAGGGGATTATTGTTACTTGAAGAGGCCATTGATCTACAATAAAGATTATGCAAAGTTTATTTTAGTATAGAGGAATAGACTCCCACTAAATTAACAACCCTCCTAAAACATCTTGTTTATTTAGGGGACTAAAATCCATATTTCACCTAATTCTATGACAGCTATGGCATGAAACACAGAACTAGATTATTTAGGTAGGTAATAGTTACCAATTACATCTTATGTAATTTTTAGATCCTTTTATGAGATACGAGACATCTTATGCCTTAGCATGTTTTTATCTCATCATTTACCTAAAGCTCAAAACTATTTTGATGGCTTTATTAAGTCGGATCATTTTAAACATTTAGGTAACTCTTACCCAACTTGTCTCACTAAGATAACACAATACACCCAGCTATGGCTGAAACTATATTAGTGTGATCGAGGCCTTTGACAAGTGTTTAAAATGGATGACATGAGACTTAAAATTTAATAGAGGGATTTTATTCAGTTTTAGTGATTTTTATGTAAACAATGAAATATCATATATTCTATTGATTTGTTCAATCACTAAACAATTTGAAAATTTTTATACTATTCACTAATAAAAGAATTTCCGTGCGTTAGGATTAGTTAGACGGCGGTCCGCTGGCCGGTCAGCAGACGGGGGTACAGGGGGAAGCGCCCTCTTTTTTTTTTTTTTTAGAAGACGAATCTCAATTCCGAAAATTGAAATTCGCTATAGAAAATTATATTTTTTTCGCTGATTTTACTATACTAAATTTACCCCTTAATTTATCCAAAATTAAGTCAATTAAAACATTTTTAATTAACCCGGGCCCACATCTAACTAATCATTTTATCCTAATCCAATTAGGACTTTAGATATTTGAATCCTAGCATATCACCAATAACAAAATTCTTGATATTTATCTCTTATCCAATAGGGATAACGAAACCGATTTTGATTATATCGCCTAATCTAATTTGTTATCTATCTTTATCAAATAGAAAGTTCATAACAAAATAGATATAACGAGATAAGTAAACAATTTCGAAAATTAATTATTTGTAATTTCGGTCCTCATCCAGATAATCACAAATATGTCATTGAATCATGAACTACTATCCCAATCGAAACTAATCATATTATTTTCGAATTAATATTCAGCCTTATACAATTCAAGAAACGTAAGACAATGTAACCTAAATATGCATACTGAATTACAGAGATTTCATCTATGCATCAATACACGAAAAATAAAGATTATACCTAATGGTGTCATGGATCACAGAACACGAAATTCAATTCATTGAAATTATTTGAATTAACCTAACATGGTTACTAGCATGTAAGAAACTGATTTTAATTAAATCACGAATATATATATCATATACACAAAACATGATAATAAATCTCACAGGAAACTTATGTATATCACATATACATCAACTATTAACATGCTTTCAATCATATATCATGTATATATCAGAAGAAAACATGCAATGAATTTAATGGAATCAAACTCGAAGTCTCTGATACCACTGTTGGGTTTTGGGGTTCATACGCAGCAGAGATTACAAAACAGTTTTGACAAAAACCCCAATAGGATCCGAATCTAATTCCATTAAAAACGTTTAAACCATGAAAAATTTAATCATACCTCAATCGCAATATACCTTTCTGAAGGTTGATCGATCTCTAAGGCGCCGCAACGACGAACGCCTCTATCGCTAGCCTACACACGAACGACGGTACGAGATTTGAAGTGCTAGCTTCGAGAGAATACCAAACCTTTTTGTTTCTCTCCAAAACGATCCAGAGCATACCAAAAACCCTAAGTCGTTTCTAAAACGAAAATAGAGTTTCGGCCTTTTTTCTTTCGTACCTGTGTTCTAACTTAAAGCGTCTATTTATACAACCCTGGTATATAGACGGTTAAGTAAATTACACATATACCCTTACTTAAAGAAGTATAAGTGTAATACACCACAATGACGTTTCTGTCATGAATTTTATCACATAAAATTCGTTTTTCTGAATCATCTTAAAATCTCGCAAAACCATTCTTAGTGTGCGACCCAATAGGCTCATACAACGTTGGCATTGTACCAAAACACATTTTGGTATACAAGTCATAAGCAGTCTCTACCAAGACATTATGACTACCCAAGTTGTACGAATATCAAATCAATACAACCTAATCAATAATGTATATAACATCATTTTGTCACACGATATCCTTTTGACCAAACATAAGGCATGGAATTGTCATCCAACATGTTCAATCGTACTAGTCTCGATCTCTAGGTAGACTGAAAACATCCAAGTGACATTGATCAATATCAATTCACTTAGACTAGGCCTTTTAACAGTTCTAACACATTGAGGGATCCACTAGATATCTCTCTTTATATGAGAGGGACAAATTATATCTCGATTACACAACTTCATCACATTGCTCACACAGTAACCAATCACAAACTTTATAATTGTGTCAAATTACTGTGTTCCTAATGTTGAAGTCTCTGGCAATCTCAAGTCAGAGGACTGAAAAATATACCTATCATGAGAAACAACTATGACTTAATCCATGTGATGTTCTTATAGTGGGTCGGTCCAGTACTTTATTCCCTAACAAGTACTCGTGATCTTGATTCGTATCCCTATACGTATAATCATCATATGATCATCAATCAAGACTCACACTAGTCTTAATTCATTATAGTTCCCAGTATAATGATCGACTATGGACATTTAGGATATTTATGTAAATACCCATGGATCTTATTATAATGTAAACATGCAAATTAATTATAATAAACGGCAAATGAAATCCTCTATTTTATTAACTAAAAGTATTCATAAAGACAGTTAATGGATTGACCTAGGGCACATGCCCCATCACCCACGTCAACACACGACTCGAGGCTTGTCCCCGTTAGTGTTTCGATTTCTCGAATTCCTCGCATAGTTAGCATTATCATCTCAAATTGAATTCGGATATACATATTTCGACGAGTGGGTCTCAAATACGACCTTGACTTGACACGTGGCATAAGTCAAATTTTCGGGCCATTACAGTCTTCCCAACGAATTAAGAATTTCGTCCTCGAAATTGAAACAAATCTCAAAGGACAATGGTGGCCTAAGGCCATACTCGCCCAAGGCCATACTCGCCCAAGGCCATACCCCCATCTTACTCTGTAGGGCTGGGCTCCTCCGCGACAAGCTGGGCTCCTCCGCGACGAGCTGGGCTCCTCCGCGACGAGCTGAGCTCCTCCGTGACGAGCTGGGCTCCTCCGCGACCTCCAAGCAAAGCACACACCATCTATCTCCTCCCATCAATATATGCCAGGGCAACATCCTCGCAACTTATATTGAAATACAAATGAATATAAATGTAATTTCATGATCCACTGTCATTAACATACGTATATCCGTTGTATGCCCGCGAGAAATGTAAATCAGTCTCACTCATCGAGTGAGTTTCAACCCAACTCGTACCCTCTATCATGTTACGATGGATAGTAGTCGGACTTGACGTGACAGTAGCATGAATTTGTTTCTGGCTGTCCACACGCCCATACAAGTACATTGAAATCTCGTTCCAACTGGAACATGTCCATCATCTCCAGACCTTCGCACTGACTGTGACGATGCCTAGAATGCGACTGGTACTCCGATGCGTGTACTCCCACGCTCTCACTCACCATAACATCGACTGCACCCCCAGAGCGTCCACATCGATGCCACCGTAGTACACAACCAAACATCAGCCTCGCCGAACAACGAAACCGATACGATTCTCGACCTCATATGATCTGGTGTGGCCAAGACGTCATGAATATTTGCTCCTCCGAGATTCGTACCACCGTGAAACTTTTCCGAGTGATACCGCTAAAACTCGCGAAACTGCCTCGCCTGAGTCGTCACTCTAATTCACGTTTCAGTTGGTGCGCTCAGCATCTCCTCATGTAATTACGAGTTCAACTCGTTCACTCGAACACGTTCATTTTTTGACTTTCAAAGTAAATGTGTCCTCGAGATTCATGCGACATGAATCTCGAGGCACCGCACGTCTCGAATCTCACAAATTGCGCATCTCGAAGTCGTGCGAAATATGCAGCTCATCGGCACTCGCCAACCATAGCCTTCGCTTAAGCCTCTTGTACTGTGCTCGGAGCCGTCGTCACCCAACATAACCTATAAAGTTCAGGAAACCGTGTACGACGTAGTACGTTTGGTCAGTGTCCATCTCAGCCGCACCCCCATCATACCTCATCACGCGCATATACATATCCATGTACTGCAACCGACTCCCTGGTCCTCTATCAAATGGTCTGAAAACTCGGTACTATTCAAGTACGTACATGTTCCCCATCGACACTTCCGTAGTACGCCACCAGTGGAGTTGATTATATACTCGATTGCATTTACGCCGATACGGCCCGTACATCCTATATCTTCAAGGTTAGCACCCCCGTGCAACTTTTCACTTCTTCTTTTTTTATCATGATTTGTCAAGTGAGTTACTCTTTTCTTTAAACGCACTTGTTTACTTGCACGAAAATTCCTTTAAGCACGTTTACTAACGCATCTATGCAAATTTTAGAATATGAGGATCCTTGAGATATACAATCTCGTAGGATTTATACTTAAGTGGCATCTAACTTTTAGAATGAGTCGCAGACTCTACTTCGACACGTAACTCATTTACAAGTCCCTAAAGGTGGTGGTCGACTTCACCGACTCTGAGACTATAAATGCTTAGTGTCACTAATAGTGGAGTTACTTGGGCTTCTGATCCAACATTACTGCTCCAAAGCTTTCGTCAAAGCTAAGGAGTCCGTACATGATGAAATCGTTAGCTCTCAAGTCATCTCAACACTTTGCTCCTTTAGAGTTTGCTCTTCGTTTCTTTTTTTTCCTTTTCTTCTCTTAAAAAAAACTTTTAAAATACAATACAAAGTTATTCAATTGTCTCCATATTACCCATTTAAAATCATTTAGAGGCTTAAACTTCCATTTCAAATCTCAATACTATAGGAAATCCTCAATTTCAGTAATAATGAAACAACTTGAAATAAATAACTTTAAATGGCTTGAAAACCAATTCACAAGTTTGTTTGAGTCCTAATTATCTCAATTTATCAATTGAACTAACTAATTTCTTAAGCCACTATCCGCGAGGCTGAATTAAATTTAAACAACTCCCGCATTTCCAAGGCACGAGTACCCACTATTCCCAAATACGCCACAATCACCAACATTGTCACATTCGATCCGTGCATGAAGACATTGCAATACGACCTCATATCAGATGGAGATATAACCCTTAAACCTTAAACCTTTTCCTTATTTGTTGTCTGCACCATCTCAAAGTCCTAGTAAAGGATTATCAAGCAAAGACAAGATCATCATCGCAGCCTCGTTTAAGTGAAATAGGTTGTCATTCTACCATTTTCCACTTTTTTCCAAAATGTTCCAAACAACTGGAAAAACTGTTGATTGACTAAACATGAAATCAAGTAGGTCGATGAAACATCAATCACTAACTGATTCCATGTAATTTCTATCCACATAAACTAAGTTACTCATCGTGTCTCACGCGATACACAAGAGTGAATATCGTATATATATATATCGATAGTTGTATAATACAACACATCAAATAGTTCATATATCCTCAACTCTCCTCACTTCCCAACGAAGACTTAAGTCGGGATCACAGAGTTCCACTCTAAGTTCAACCATTCCTAACTTCCGCTGATTTTATGTCTTAATTTCACCCATTAAACTTTCCCCAAGGTTCGCCTGAACCTAAGCTCTGATACCAACTGTGACGACCCCAATTTTCCACACATTGGGCCCCGCCCGGCCTAAGCCCACGTGGACCCCCGAGCCAGTCTCGCAACGTCAACGAGCCTAGTCGCCTTCCAATCCATCATTATACGTAAATTCACATTTTACGGTTGAGTTATTAATATTTTTCAAGTTTTACAATTATATAGAAGCGACTAATACATTAAATAACTCAACAAAAAGATCAGGGCGTTAGGCAACCTAATTGTGGAACCCAGTAAATATCATCAGAAGAGAGTAATTATAAAATATACAAAAATTCACCTAGATATGAAGCTTTCCCTCTGCTACTCGTCCGTGGCTCTGCACTCAGTCACACATAAGAATGACGAGCCCAGGTAAGTAAATCCAGTAGGACATATACACAACATTTCACAATATCCAGACAACATTTCACAATGTCCAAAGCAGTCGAATTCATGCAAATAGAACGAAAGGAATCAAGAACGCATGAATATAAAAGACTGTAAAAAAAACCCATCAATGAGTGATGCCCAATAACAAGGAGTCCAGACCAAAAGTCGTTGAGTCGCGGTACAAGCCCAGAAGACTCGGGTTTAGGACGAGACCCCTGCCTCCCAGCCCTAACCCATGCGACTATGAGACATCCATAGACCCGGATCTAGGACGAGACCCCTGCCTCTTAGCCCTAGCCCGTGACAACTATGAACCCGGATAATACAGACAGACGACCATGAAAAACATCGGATTTAGGACGAGGCCCCTGCCTTCCAGCCCTAACCCTCTCATATCGCAGATAAACAGTAACCATGACTCACTTGCCAATGGACTCACTCAATCGACAACATTTTCACAGATAGCTATCACCACAAAGCAGTGAACAACAATAAAGTTATCACAAAACAGTAAACAACAACAGCCAATGGAGAGAAATGAAATACTGTATAAGTCCCTAACTGGTTTACTTACCTTGAGAAATCGCGAACCTCAAAACGTCTCGCTCGCGTCTCGATTTGCGTACCCGACACCCGACTCATAAGTCCCATGGCCTTTAAAATCAATTTCGAATTCATCGCATCGTTGCGATTTTGTCGAAATCGCGCATCCGACCGGTCGATAACGCGCCACTGCGCCGTTCACCGCGTCGCCGCCGATACCGCGTCATTGCTGCGCCGCTCATCGGCCGCTTTCGGCGCGCTGGCTGGAGCCACCGCCGACCAACCATTCGTGCCAGAACCACCGCCACCGACCGCGTCACGCCTCTGTAGGCCTTCCAGCTGTCTCACCGCGTTGAGTCGCGTCGCTGCCTCATCGGTGCAGCTGCTCACTAGCGTCGTCGAGCCGCCGTCCTTCGCGCCACGCAGCTACCTAGTTCCTGGCCTCCGTCTCCACCGCACAACTGCTGCCTGGCGCAACCCTGCTGCTGCTTCGCGCGATCATTGCCGATCTTGCCGGAGCTGATGTGGTGCAGCTGCCTTTCTCCTCGCCGTTGCCGCGTCGGGAGCTGTCGTCGCCGTCCCTCCGCGCTGGCGCTCTCCGCCATCGCTCTCTCTCTCCTCTGTTTCCTTCTCGTTGGCGCTCTCCGCCATCGCTCTCTCTCTCCTCTGTTTCCTTCTCTTCCTCACGATCTCTACTGATCTCTTTTTTTTTCTTTTTTTTCCAATCTTATCCCTTTATATATACATTTTCTTTTTGATTTCAAATCAAAAGTGTCCTCGAGATTCATGCAACACGAATCTCGAGGCAAACTCAACAATTGAGCAGCACGCACCTCGAGGTACCAACCCGCCTCATTTCAAAATCTCGATAAATGCGCTACACGCATCACGATGCATATCCCACGTCAACACACGACTCGATGCGCATCCCCGTTCGTGTTTCAGTTTCTCGAATTCCTCGCATAGTTAGCATTATCATCTCAAAGTGAATTCGGATATACATATTTCGATGAGTGGGTCCCAAATACGACCTTGACTTGACACGTGGCATAAGTCAAATTTTCGAGCCGTTACACAGCTTTTCATCTCTCTTCTTTTTTTTCTGGGTCTGAACCGGGCCGAACCGGGTTCGGCTCGCCGGAGCCAAACCTGCCTAGTTCACCCATAGTCTTATTCCTCGCGTGAATAGGGCACACAGTGCTCTGTTTCTTTTTTTTTCTTCTTCGCTGGGGTTGGGCTTCCATCCCCAACCCTAGGTGGAGTTTGTATGCAGGGGAGACTACTCCCCTGCCTTCCTCGAGCTCGGACGAATAGTCATGGCAGTTCGTCCGAGTTCGTCACCTCGAACCACCACAACGACAATAAACAACACAACAACAAGGGAAATTCACTCACCTTGCCTTCCACTTGAGTCTCGTCTCTCTCTCTCTCTCTCTCTCTCTCTCTCTCTCTCTCTCTCTCTCTCTCTCTCTCTTTCTCTTTCTCTTTCTCTTTCTCCTTCTTCTCCCGATCGTCTCTATTTTTTTTCTTTGAATGAGATAATGTCATTTGACCAAATTTATATATATGGTGGGGTGGCTTGAATATGGGCCACACATTTCAAAATACACACGTATCTCGAGGCGTATCGTGTGGTCTTCAACACCACACTTGTCCCCTAAGTCACTTGTGAGTGACTCAAATGTGTGACACTCTTTCTCGAGATGTGTGTAAGTGACTTTCCATGCCTATCTTGTGTTGCGCATTTTAATTTATTAACTTAGGCCCCTTCATTATTTTATTTTTTTGCTATGTGGTGTTTAGCTGGCCACATTAACACCACACATTTCCACAACTTTCACATTTGATGTAAATAATGAAGCTTACCCCAATGTGCCACTGTCTCGGTCCCACGTTGACACGCGACTCGAGGCGCGACCTTGCTCATCTCGGTACCTGCATACTCGTAAATGACTTAGTAGTCTACACATATACAGTACACTAAGCATACATCACACGAATATAAAATGTACCTCGGCCCTTGCCTCGGTAAACGAACATATCACGGTGTGGGTCCCACAGTACGGGTCGTGGAGCCTGTGTAAAGACAATAACACAGTTAAGAATTTTGGGTCATGACAAGCTGCTCTGATATCCTCAGAGTATATCGCCAAGTGTCAGCGTCTTGCCTTTGCTCAGCAGCGGATCTGCACTAGGTCAAACACAAGAATGCCGAGTCCAGTGAGTAAAAACCAGCAAGATCTAAACAGTAATTCAAAATAAATAAAACAATCTAAAAGTCATGGAAATAGAAAGAAAGCTATATGGAGTGCATGATAACAAGACTGTAAAAATGAAAGTACAACGAGGAATGAGTGTAAAAAAAAAAACAATACAAAGGTGCCCAAGTAGTCTAAGACCATCGAGTGCGGATGTCACAAGGTTGGGGTCATAAAGTCGCAGCAGTGCTAAGCAGACTCGGGTTCTAGGACGCGGCATCGCCTGCTGTACCTAGACCGTCACGAATGAGGGATATCAACAGTGCCCCAAATAAAACACATCATAATCCGACCAAATACTCCAGTGACTCGAGGTCATGGCCCAGGTTGCAAGCCAGAAAACACTCCAATCAGAGACACTCACATGACTCACTTGGCCCTCAAACACTCATATATGGGTGGGAATTCCAATAAAGAGACATTGTACAATAACAATAAAATATAAGCTCAAATGAACTACTGTGCATTTCCTAACTGGTTTGACTTACCTCAGATCCACGCTATCACGCTCTCGCGGCTCGGACACGCTCCCAAAACTGACACTCGTTACTCGACACTGGTCTTTTAGGCTCTTGATGTAACGGCCCAAAAATTTGACTCATGTCACGTGTCATTTTAGGGTTGTATGTGGGACCGACTTGCCAGAATACGTATGTCCATATCTTGAGTATAGATGCTAATTGTTGAGAAACGTATACGCGGAGAATTCGGAGAGCCGAAACACGAACGGGGATGCATCTCGAGTTGCGTGCCAACGTGGGACCGAGATAGTCGCTTTATGTGGTTTTAATGTGTACATTGGATACGCCTCGTGATGCGTGTAGTGCAAGTATCGAAATTTTTGAAATGAGGCGGGTTGATGCTTCGAGATGCGCGCAGCCCGGTTTTCGAGGTCACTTTTGATTTGCAATCAAAAAGGAAATGTATTAATATATATATATATATATTAGAGAGAAAAAGAAAAGAAAAGTGAGAGAGAGAGAGAAGAAAAGAGAGATCTGAAGAGAGAGGAAATGAGAGGAAGAAGGAAGAGATCGGAGGAGAGAGACGACAGATCGGAGATCAGCGGCGGCGCGCACAGGGAGGTCGCGGCGCGGCCTGCGAGGCCGAGGACGATGGTGGACCAGCAGCAGTAGGGGTGGAGACAACGGCTCGCGGACGATGTGACGTTGGAGGCCGGGGAAGATCGGCAACGATTGGACGAGCAAGAAGAAGCACGGCTGGCGCAGCAAGAAGCATGTCTCAAGACTGGCAAGCGGCAGAAGACCTGAAGATGGCGACTCAAAGCGGCGGCGGCAATGGCAACAACAACGACAGCGGTAACGCGCGGTGGGTGACGCGGTGGCGAACGACAGCTGCAGCGGGTGGCGTGGATCGCAGAGCTGGTCGCGGCAGCAGCCGCCACGACGGCGACGGCGGCGGATCGACAGACGGCTGGACAAGAGGGCCGCGACTAGGAGACAAGCAGCGAAACGACAATGGCCATGTGAGCAGTGGCTGGGGCATTGTGCGACACTGGCGAACATCGTTTACGGGCGCATGAACCAGCAGAAGGCGCGGCGAGGACAAAGCAGCGGCGCAGCGAAGTGGCAGCGGTGGCGTGATTTGGTGGTGCCGGCAATGCCAGAAGCGACGACGACGACAGCGTTGGCGCGACAACGACGTCGGCTCGACAGCGGCAACGGTGCGGTGAACGACGCGATGACGTTGTCGGACCCATCGCTCCTCGACAAGGGGTGTGATTCGACGAATTTCGACGACGCGATGGAGGTGAGATGTATTTCACCTAATTTTAATTTTAATTGGAAACCAGGTGAAAGGAAGTGGGGGCACTCACCGAAAGGATCTTGAGGGTTCGACGTACAGTTTAGTGTGACCGGGACAAGTACACGTTTTGTTTATCTCATGTTATTTATTCATGTAATGATCTTAGCACAGTTGTCTGTTTAGTTTCCGCATGATTATTTGACATGTTGATTGGTATCTATTTATTTCCTTATAAATGCTCGGTGTACTTTGTTGGAATCTTACTAACTGTACTCTCCATCTTACTTTTTGTGATGGTCGAGTGCAAACCCTGCTAGTAGGGGCAAAGAGAGTTTGGACGACTTTATCTGACTGCCCGCGGTCAATGACCTACTAGTATGTTCGATTTTGATATTTTGCTTACTTTTGGGAATTGGGTTAATGCTTAAATTTCGATATCGATTTACATTAAATTAGGTGTGTTTGAGCCTATTTAATAAAATTTACGTTTTTTAATCCTTAAATTGTTTAAAATATTAAAATTGTAGGCGGGGCACGCTTTTTAGGAGAGGTTTTCGATGTAAAAATCCCAGAAAACCTCAAAACCAACTTTTAATAATTTCCTCACTTTTTTCTATTTTCCAATTTTTTCTAGTTTTTCTTGAATTTTTATGATTTTTTATGATTTTATGTTATTTTTGTATAAATTAAAATGTATAAAATACATTTTTTATTTAAAAATGGGGTTTGGGACCCCTGAATCGCGCTAGTTCAACCTAGCTAAGATTCAGCCCCCTATTGGGTCGGGCCAAGCTCAGGCCCAGCCCACCACGCGCGTGCGATCCCCTTCCTCCTCTCATTCGTGAAAACGAAGGAGTGGGGGCGAAATAGAGTGGCATCCCGCTCCCTCTTCTATTTTTATTATATATATATCTTATCTTCTTTTCTTTTCATCCAAATCATCAACCATACTCATATTCTTCCCTACTTAAAAAAAAAAAAAAAAAAAAAAAAAAAAAAAAAAAACCAAGCTCGACTTCAAATTAACAAATCAACTCTATGAAAATCAAGATTACCAACCATAAATTACTCAAATCTACCATACACATTAGCTACCTATGATTGAAGGTATGTAGAAGTTGAAGATAATGACTTACAAGGGAGTTTCTTTTCTCTTGTTTTTTTCTCTTTTCAAAGCAAAACCCCAAACTCCTAAACACCATCAAGCACACATCTCTCTCTCTCTCTCTCTCTCTCTCTCTCTCTCTCTCTCTCTTTTTCTTATCTACTCCTAATTTTCACACTCATTCCACCAACAAGTGATACATGTCCAATTTAAGAATTTTCTATTATGTCAACAATGAATTAATTAATTCATATATAATCACATCATTGCATACAATTTAAACTTTAGGGCACCCTTTTTTGATCAAATTATAGCCCCATACACGTAAACACATACATCTCGAGAAGTTACCTCACTCGTAACCCGATGATCGAAATAAAATAATTAAATTATGTGCATTTATTTTTTAAAAATAGGTAATACACAAACCATCGAAAAATAAAAATACCTCGATGTCGACTCTCGAGGGTTAACAGAGTATGCCACATCATGACAAGTCCAGGTCATAGTCCTGAAATGTTACATGGCACGGGTTAAAATTTTAGGATTGTTACAATATAGTGGTTCATTGAAGTATTTTCTTTAGTAAGTGACCCAAAATTACTACCTTAACACATTACACCTATTCATGGGTTGGGCTCCGGCCGAGCTGAACCGACCTAAACTTAAAAACTTTAGCTCAAGCTCAGTCCACCACATATAAGTGAACTTATACATAGGCCTAAACTCAGTCCATATAAAAATATAAAAGCCATTATACATAGGCTCAAACTCAGTCCATATAAAAATATAAAAGCCAAAGCCTAGTCCATTAAATCTATATATAATTTTTTTATATTTGAAATATAAAAAATAAGTTATTTATTCATTTTATAGATTTTTTTCATTGACTTTTTCAACACCATTTGTATTTTTATGTATGTGTTATATATACATTTTAATACAAAAAAGTGATGTAGCTCAAAATAATAAACATTATAAAATTTGTGCATTAGATTATATGATCAAATCTCACATAGAAGTATAAAATTTTATTTATTTAAAAAATATCAATTTTCAATGGGTTGGATCCAGGGCTAAACTTGAGCTTTGTAAGTTAGTCCAACCTCGACTCAATTTAAAAGCAAGCTTAAGCAGCTCAGCTCAAGCTTGGGCCGAGCTTTTTTAAAAAATGGTTACCTAAACATGATTATTTGTAAAGGGCTTGGGAGGGCTGGGTAGGCCCTGAGGTCATGATCGGATCTACAACACATAATTAATCAGTGTACATAAAGATCTCAATGCACATCAAATGGTCTCGAACCTACAAACACAATTCCAATTACAAAAACAATACGTTGGGGTTTTTCTTAAAGTGGGGTAGATTTACATTTTATTTTCCAAAATAGGGACGTTTACTTTTAATTTACAAAAATATGTGATAACTCCTTTTGAAAATGAGTTATTGGTTATAAGTTGACATCTATGGTGGTGAGGTGGAAGGCAATGTGTATATATAGCTCCTTTTTAAAACGAGCTATCTATACAAAACTATACACTCTATGAATGACTTTTATTGAAAAGGAGCTATCAATACAAATTCTTTTCCCCATGACCGCCACGTGCATATGGAGATGGACGACTCGCGCCACTCACGTATCTCGAGGTAGACAACTATCGACGTGGACAACTCATGCAAACATCACCCTCGAAGTGGGCGACCCATGCAACCTCGTGCAACTCATGCAAACGTCACGCACGTGTCTTGAGGTGATAAAGCCAATGCTAACGTCATGCACGTATCTCCTGGTTGACAACACATGGAAACGCCATGCATGTATGTCGAAGTGGGCTAGCCATGCATATCCATAGTAAGCATGCAACTCACCCGGGTTGTCCACCTCGCGATACGTGCCTGACGTTTACATGGGGTCCATGGTCTGTAGTGGATATGCATGGCTCGCCTACCTCGACATATGTGTGTGTCGTTTCTATATGTTGTCAACCAGTAGATATGTGTGTGACGTTGTCATTAGTTTTACCACATCGAGACACGTGCGTGACGTTTGCATGAGTTGCACGAGGGTGCATGGGCTGCCCACCTCGACATACGTGCTTGACATTTGCATGAAATCTCCACATCGGCATACATGGGTGATGTTTGCATGAGTTGTCCACGTCGATATGCGTGCGCGTTGTTTACATTGGTCAATACGTTACCCAATCAGACTTTTCTACTGACGCAATATGTCTCGACTTTGCACGACAAAATTTGACTCTCTCGTCGTCTTCCTTTCGTCACTCTGTAGTCTGTCAACCTCGTACGTTCATGAATACTGTTCAACGCCTACCATGAATGCTTTCAAATTTCTGCGTGGACTTGACTCCTCATCGATCATGACTTCTCTAAACACCAATCTCAGCAAGCCCATCAGCCCATTTGAGTTCTCCCTCGACACCCACCATGAATTCCCCCAAATTCCTTTGTTTCCTCTGTTTCATCATCTCTGCAATTCTTATCAATTTGGGCTCCACTTCCGCCCAAACCAACGACTTTGTGTACGACTTTTGTGGGAATACTGGGAATTTCACCATCAACAGCACTTACTCCAGAAATTTGAACACTTTGTTGTCCTCTCTGTCTTCCAACATCACAAACACTAATGGATTCAAGAACGCCACAATTGGGCAAAACCCAGATAGGCTTTACGGTCTCTTCCTCTGCAGAGGCGATGTTTACCCTCCAATTCTGCCAAACCTGCGCCGCCGCTGCGCAAACCGCGGCGCTCCAACGATGCCCTAATCAGAAAGAATCGATTTTGTACTACGAAAAGTGTATGCTTCGGTATTCAAATCAATCGATTTTGGGGGCTTTGCAGACAAGCCCTCCTTTGTTTCTCATAAACACACAAAACGTGAGTGATGGATTAGATGTGTTTAATCGAAATTTGGGGAATTTGTTTGTGGGTTTGGGGAGAGAGGCGTCTAGGGTTTCAAATGGCCCCAAATTCTCAACTGGGTCTGTGAATTTCACGACCTTTCAGACGATTTATGGGCTTATGCAGTGTACTACTGATTTGACACAAAGTGATTGCTTTAGGTGTCTTGAGGGAGCTAGGGCTTATTTGCCCAGTTGTTGTAATGGGAAGATTGGGGCTAGAGTGATTCTTCCAAGCTGTAATTTGAGATATGAGGTTTCCCCTTTTTATGAGTCCAGGGTCCCAGCCATGCCTCCTTCACCGCCTCCGACGTCGCCGAACGTTTCGCCAGTTTTCCCTAATGGAACTTCCACACCAGTTGGATGTAAGTATATATTGCTCATTAGATCATTTTCATTTGGTTCTTTTGTTGTCTTTACATATCTTTCATTTTAAACAAATCATATTTCAATAACTGGTTTACAGTTATTAGGTACTTTTATTTTGAAGAGAGAGGGGATGGAATTAAAACCTCCTACTCAAAACACTTATGCACAAACTATCATCAAGTTGTGGGCCCAAAACATAGAGTACTTAACAATGGGTCACATATAATAGAGATTAATTAGGAAAAGACAATCTAACAATCTCTCACTTGACCCATGTTATGATTTGATGATTCGAAATAAAATATAATTGCGCACTTTTATTGAATCTATCAAATCATATTTTCACTAAATTAAAATGATCATCATGGCGGTCACAAGTCATTTAATCGACGCGATTCCTTCCATGTACCACAATCAACTCAACCAATATAACTTTAATAAAGATAATTCAACCCTCTAACCATAATGTTATCTCACTGAAATATAATGAAGATAACAAGTACATAAGTAAAGACAAAGCTTTAATTGAATTCACAAGTGTCATGACAATAATATGAGCAATACAATTATAAATGTATGTATACATACCACAATATTATGTTAACAAGGACTTGTCTATAATGATCATACGTTCAGCATGGCCAATAAATGTTTTGGGCGGTAATCCCTTAGTTAACAGATTCGCTATCATCATATTAGTATCAATATGTTCAATCGACACTCATTGTTTTTGCACTTCTTCTTTGATAGACAAGTACTTCAAACCCATGTGTTTTGCACCCTTTGAATACTTTTCATTCTTCGAAAAGAAAACTGTTGCGGAATTATCACAGTATAGCCTTAAAGGTCTTGCTATACTATCAATAATAGCAAGTCCTGACACAAAATTCTGCAACCATAATGCATGAATAGTGGCCTCAAAGAATGCCACGAATTCAGCCTCCATAGTGGAAGTAGCAATTATAGTATGCTTCGCACTCTTCCATGAAACTGCTCCTCCAGCCAATAGGAACAAGTAACCGAATGTAGATTTCCTCGAGTCCACACATCCAGCATAGTCTGAATCTAAATACCCAATCACTTCGAGATGACTCAATCGTTTGTAGATCAACATGTAATCCTCGGTGCCTTGTAAGTACCTAAGTACTTTCTTTGCGGCTTTCCAATGATCCATTCCAGGATTACTTTGATATCGATCCAACATTCCAGCAGCAAAACTGCTATCCGGTCGAGTACAAGTCTGGGCATACATTAAGCTCCCAACTAATGACGCATAAGGAATACATTGCATTTACTGACGTTCCAAATCATTATGAGGACATTGCATTAAACTAAACTTGTCTCATTTCTCAATTGGAACTATTCATGCGGAGCACTTGTCCATTTGAAATCTCAATAATACTTTATTGATATATTCTTTCTGAGACAAACCTAACAATCCTTGTGATCGATCACGGAATATTTCTATTCCTATCACATAGGATGCCTCACCCGTATCTTTCATTTCAAAGTTTATAGAGATAAATCTTTTTACATCATGTAACAAAGCAACATCATTCGCAGCAAGAAGAATATCATCAACATATAGGATCAATATAATAAACTTGCTCCCACTGATCTTCATGTATATACACCGATCAAAAGTGTTTTCTATAAAACCATATGACGTAATGGTATTATTGAACTTAATATATCATTGTCTGGAAGCTTGTTTCAATCCATATATTGACTTCTTAAATTTACACACCAAGTTTTCTTTTCCCATGGTCAAGAAATCTTCGGGTTGGTCCATGTAAACTTCCTCCTCTAAGTCTCCGTTCAAAAATGCCGTTTTCACATCCATTTGGTGAAGCTCAAGATCATAATGAGCTACTAAAGCCATTATAATTCTTAAAGAGGCCTTCTTTGAAACTGGAGAGAAGGTCTCCTTATAGTCAATGTCATCCTTTTGATTGTAACCTTTGGCGGCAAGTTTGGCTTTATGTCTTTCAATGTTGCCATGTGAGTCTCATTTTGTTTTGAAGACCCATTTGCAACCAACCTGCTTTGCACCTTCAGGCAACTCGACTAATTCCCAGACTTTGTTGTCATCCATTGATTTCAACTTGTCTATCATTACATTAAACCATTTTTCAGAATCATCACATTTCATAGCTTGTTTGAACGAGACTGGATCTTTGTCAATGCTCAAATCACATTCATGTTCAAGTGAATAAACCACAGTCATTTGAAACTGCTGGTCTTCTTGTCCTTACAGACTTTTGGTAATGCTATATCTTGTGGCTTTACTTAATCATTTGCAACTTGCACATCATTAGCTGGTTCATTAACAATAAGTTCATTTTCCTCATTTGGAACAATGATATGTTGTCTAGGTTTGTTACGTAATCGTGATACAACAAGAGAAACAACAATTTGAGGAGAATTGCTAGATGTAGGAGTTTTCAATTGAATTTCATGAATATCCATATTTCGTGGTTCTTCACTTCCACTGATTTGGCCATTCTCAATGAACCAAGTATTACCAGACTCAACTATTCTCGTACTATGGTTAGGATAATAAAATATGTATCCCTCAGACTTTTTAGGATAACCAATGAATTAACCACTAATAGTCATTGCATTAAGTTTCTTTTCATGTGGATTATATATCCGTACTTCTACTTGACATCCCCAAACATGAGGATGTCTCAAACTAGGTTTCCTACTTGTCCAAAGTTCATAAGGAGTCTTAGGAACTGATTTACTAGGGACCCTATTCAGCAGGTATGCAACAGTCTTTAATGCATGCATCCGCAATGATGAAAGCATAGTGTTACAACTTAGCGTACTCCTAACTATATCCATAAGAGTACGGTTCCGCCTTTCAGCTACCCATTTTGTTGAGGTGTACCAGACATCGTGTATTGTGCACAAATACCTCGACTTTTAAGGAAATATGCAAATGGACCTGGATATTGTTCACTTTCATCATACTTTCCAAAGTATTCGCCACCTCTATCATATCTCACCACTTTTACCTTTCTATCTAGCTGTATTTCTACCTCATTAATGAACACTTCTAAAATGTCTACCGACTGAGACTTTTCATGCGACAAGTATAGATAACAATATCGTGAGTAATCATCGATAAAGGTGATAAAATACTTTTGACCACTCCAAGATGGAGCATCAAAAGGACCACAAATATCAGTGTGTATCAATTCAAGAGGCTCACTGCTTCTTGTGGCTGGATGTTTTGATATATGTTTGGTTTGTTTTCCCTTGATGCAATCCACACATACATCCCAATCAACAAAATCCAATTGAGGTAAGGTGTTACTTTTCACTAACCTCTTTACTTTTTCCTTGGATATGTGACCTAATCTTTGATGCCAAAGAAAATCAGATCACTCATCATGTGCACTACGTTTATTTCCAATAAGATGCTCAACCTTAAATGAGGATTCAACAAACATACTATCAAGATTGAAACGATATAAGTTGTCAATTAAAATACCAGAACCATAATAGTATTTTTGTTTAAATAAACTAAAACAATTGTTTCCAATCTTTAAATTAAAGCCTACACAATCCAATCTTGACATAGAAACAAGGTTCCTTGAACATTCAGGAACATAAAGATACTTTTCTAATTCCAAGAAGCATCCGGTATTCAGGATTAATCTGTAAGTCCTGATCCCTTCTATGCGTGCCTTCATTTTGTTCCCCATAAACAAGAACTTTTCAGTTCCGCTTATGGGCTAGATTGAAAGGAACCCCTGCATAATATGTGAAACATGAGTAGTTGCACCAGTATCAATCCACTAGGTATTATTAGGCACTTTAATTAGGTTTGATTCAAAACATATAGAAATGTAATATATACCTTTTTCTCAAACTATGCCTTTCGTTTCGGACAGTCTTTCTTGAAGTGCCCACTCTTCCTGCAGAAGTGACACCTCAGCTCCTTATGGATTCGACCCTCATGGACTTTCATTGGGGCTTTGTCCTTCTTTCTGTCCTTCCTTCCTGGTATCGCTTTGTTGCTGCTAGCTCCATCATACATAGTGAGATGAACTGAGTGACCCTTCAGTTTCCTTAATCTCTCTTCCTCTTATACGAGCATGACCTTGATTTTTGCAAGTTCCATTTTTCTTTTGCGGTGTTGTAATTCACCTGGAACTGACCAAACTCAGGGGAAAGTGAATTAATGATGAACTGAACCATAAATAATTCACTCACGTGCATACCCATTGCTTTGAGTTTCGCTGCCAAGTTAGACATGCTAGTCACATGATCATGGATGGGCTGTGACCACTCAAATTTCTTAGTGGTCAATTCACTCATCAAGCTTCCCACAATGGACTTGTCAGCAATGTCCTATTGTGAGTACTCTTTTAGCTGGATCATGAACTCCTTTCGTCACTTGTCTTGGGCATAGATGGTTTGATATTTTCCGCAATCTTCATTCGCATCAAATTCAAACTTAGCCTATTTAACCACTCCCAAGCCTCGTATAGAGACATTTCCTCTTCGAAGCTAGTCTCGGTAATGGTCGCAGGCTTTTCATCTACCATGATTGCCAAGTCAAGGCCCATTACACCCAGTTGGAACTGGATCTGTTCAGACCAATGATTGTAGTTGAGCCCATTGAATTTAACCATCATATTACCCAAGGCAAACATATTAGAGGACGCTCCAAATATAACAAAATCATTCACATTAATGTTTGGAGTTAAACCTAATAGATTCAGATGTATTTAAGTTCACATTTGGGTAGTACTTTGATAGGGAAGGAGGGGGTCACCTCGCGTGCTTTATTGATATACCAGAAAAGGGGTACAACGTACAAAGAAATACACCCTAGACCCAGAGATGGAGATGGAGAGACTCTCTCCTCTCACACCACTCTCGATTTACAGATTTCTCTCCTCCCCAAGACGATGAACAGCGATCCCTTTTATACCACCACCCCAACCGACTATAACTCGCGCGTGTGTCACGCCACACGCGCGTCACTGACGCCAACCCAGACTTCACTCATGCTGACCGCACCCCACTTTCTCCTGACCACCCTGTAACTGACCGGGCCCAAGTACTCCCAACTCAACAGCCCTTCCAGAATTTCTCCTTTGGTATACTTTCCTAATTGGGGGATGACCCTTAATGCTATCAATACTCCCCCCCTGAACAATCACCTTGTCTTCAAGGTGGAAGGATGGAAAGGACCGACGAATGTGACGAACCAATTCCCAAGTTGCTTCCGAGAGGGGAAGGGAAGTCCATTTGATGAGTACCTCTGGACCCGCCGAGAGGTGGCGATAAGCTAAGACCAATTCAGGCTCGCAGTCGAGCACAAGAGAGTCAGGCTGGAAGGGAGAAAGAGCTAGAGAAGCAGGAGTCGAGCCCACAGCAGCCTTCAGCTGAGAGGCATGAAAGACTGGATGAATGGAGGAAAAAGCTTTGAGGTCTAATTTGTAAGCCACTGCGCCAATGCGCGCCAAAACCTTGAAAGGGCCATAATACTTAGGGTTGAGCTTCATGTTGGTTCGGCGTGAGACTGACAACTGCCGATAAGGACGAAGCTTGAGATAGACCATGGAGCCGACATCAAACACCACTTCCCGCCGACCTTTATCGGCCTGTTGCTTCATACGATTTTGAGCGGAGAGGAGTTGAAGGCGGAGCTCCCGCAGGGCATGATCTCTTGCTAATAACATAGTGTCAAGGTCGGAAGGAGCGCGGGCCGAAGGGACGCCCAACTGAACCAGGGGTGGAGGGTCTCGCCCGTAGACCACCTTAAAAGGAGTGCAGTTCATAGAGGAATGGAAAGAGGTATTGTACCAATATTCTGCCCAAAAGAGCCAATCCGACCATAACGTGGGGCGTTGGCTGATAAAACAGAGCAGATAGGTTTCAAGGCATCGATTAACCACCTCTGTTTGGCCATCACTTTGAGGGTGATAGGCAGAACTTTGATTGAGTTGGGTGTGGTGAAGGCGAAAGAGCTCGCTCTAGAAATGACTGAGGAAAATTTTGTCACGATCAGAGACCATAGAACGGGGAAACCCATGAAGACGTACCACCCCGTGCAAGAAGATATCAACCACCTTCTTAGCGGTAAAAGGATGTTTCAGGGGAAAGAAATGGCCGTATTTGCTGAGCCGGTCCACGACCACTAAAATGGAGTTGAACCCATGTGAGCAAGGCAGACCTTTAATAAAGTCAAGCGAAATGTCTTCCCAAATAGCTGTTGGGATAGGAAGGGGTTGTAAGAGACCCCCGGGAGCAAAGGTTTCATACTTGCTGCGCTGGCACACCTCACAGGCTTGAACAAAACGTTTGACATCCTTGTGCATCCCTGCCCAATAAAACTCAGCAGCCAACCGTTTGTATGTCTTCAAGACGCCCCCATGGCCCCCCAGTGGGCTAGCATGAAATTCAGTCAGCAATTTGGGCGTGAAACGAGACGAAGCTGAAATAGCGAGACGATTGTGGAGGAATAGCCGATCATGGGAGAGAGACCAACCCGGTTTGGACAAGGGATCCGACAGCAGAGCAGCTCGGATTGAGGACAAGGTAGAGTCACCCTCTGCCTCCTCCAGTAGTAAAGGCACCTCTGCCACGGATAGAACAGATAGGGAATGGAGCTCGGTGTTGACAGGATAGCGTGAAAGAGCATCAGCCACGATGTTAGAGGAGCCTGGCTTATACTGAATATCGAAGTGAAAACCCATTAGCGTCAACATCCATCGTTGGTACTCCGGTGCGACCAGCCGTTGTTCCAACAAAAATTTCAAGCTGCGCTGATCAGTGCGGACAAGGAAACGCCTGCCAAGAAGGTAGTGGCGCCACTTTTGAACTGCGAGGACAATGGCCATTAGTTCTCGCTCATACGCGCCGTAGGGGAGAAAGCTTGGCTAAAGAAGGCGATTGGTCGGTCATGTTGGGAAAGGACGGCACCGACCCCCAACCCTGAAGCATCTGTGTCGATCACAAAGAGGGCCAAGAAATCCGGCAGAGCGAGAACATGCACTTTTTTCATAGCCTGCTTCAGTTGATTGAAGGCGAATGTCGCTTCCTCGGTCCACTCGAAAGAATCTTTGCAAAGGAGGTGTGTAAGTGGAGCGGCAATTTTGCCATAGTTCTGCACAAAATGCCTGTAGTAACCGGTAAGGCACAGAAATCCTCGGAGGTCTTTGGGAGAAGACGGGGGAGGCCACAAGTCCATGGCCTTCACCTTTTCCGGATCCGCTGACACACCTTCCTGAGAAATGATGTGGCCCAAGTAGTCCAAGCTGGATTTGGCAAAGCAACACTTGCGAAAGTTAACGAACAAGGAATTAGACTGGAGAACGGAGAGAACATGAGACAGATGTGCACAATGGTCATGCAATAACTTACTGTAGACCAATATATCATAAAAAAAAAAACTAACACAAAACGCCTAATACTTCCCTTGAAGATGGAGTTCATTAGGGATTGGAAAGTTGCAGGTGCGTTGGATAGGCCCAAAGGCATCACCAGAAATTCAAAATGGCCGTCATGGGTGCGAAAGGCCGTTTTCGGAACATCAGCCGGCTTCACTCGAATTTGGTGGTAACCAGAGCGTAGGTCGAGCTTTGAGAACACACAGGCCCCATGTAGTTCATCCAGGAGCTCATCAATATTAGGAATGGGAAACCGGTCAGGAACGGTGGCCTTGTTTAAAGCGCGGTAGTCCACGCATAATCTCCAACTTTCATCCTTCTTTTTCACCAGAAGCACTGGGCTAAAGAAAGGCGAAGTACTAGGTTGGATAATTCCCGCCGAGAGCATCTTGTTAACCATCTTCTCAATCTCTGATTTCTATATTTAGGGGTAGCGGTATGGTCGGACTCGAATGGGATCAGTACCGTCTTTCAGGAGTATGGCGTGATCACAGTCACGAGCAGGCGGAAGTGACACAGGGACATCAAACAGAGTGGATAAGGATTTGAGCAAATCACGAATGCAAGGTACCTCAATTGAATCACATGAAATAAACGGAGATGGCTCACCACTGAGGCATTCGATCAAGAAACAGCCCAAGACCGAGTCTAAGGAGTGCTGGATAGATTTACAAGACACCAGGGCACGATGCAAGGAGGGGTCCCCCTTGATAGCCACCCAACGACCCTCGTGATGAAAATACATAGTTAAGTTTGGCCAATCTTCGGCGGTGAACCCCAACGACATGAGCCACTGCATCCCTAGGATCACGTCGGAACTCAGCATCGAGATCGGGTGGAAATCAGCAGTCACCGTTAACCCTTGAAACTGCAGAGGAACGTCCTTACACACCCCTGAGCCCGGAACCCGTGATCCACCCCCCACGAGAACGCTGTAACCAGTGGTGGAGGAAACTGGAAGATGGAGGGTACGAACCAACTTAGGAGAGATGAAGTTGTGTGACGCACTGCTGTTGATAAGGATCACCACATCGACGCCGTGGACTTGACCTTTAACCTTCAATATCCGCGGTCCGGGGGGTCCATCAATAGCATGCACCATCAGCTCCACCGTTGGTATGTCTGGTTGCTCCTCCCTCACATCCGAGAGAGGGGCCGGGGAATCCTCTTCGTCATCATCGACTAACATCACATGCAACTCCTTCCGCTGGCAACGATGGCCAATGAACCACCGAGCATCACATCTGTAACAGAGCCCCTGTTTTCGACGAGTCTCGGCCTCGGCCTCCGTTAGTCGCTTGAACTTAGGGGGAGAGACCTGCGGCGTTGCGTGCTTGGAGGACGAAGGACTCGAAGAAGAAGAAGAAGAAGAAGAAGAAGAAGAAGAAGAAGAAGAAGAAGAGGTAGGACCGGGCATAAGTGTGAGGCCCCTATGACTTGGGCTTCTTGGCAAGCCCGGCCCCGTCTCTCGAGTTGGGCTTGTAATAGTATGGGTGACCCACCCAAGCCTTTTTGAATCAGTTTTGGCTGTTGGGCTTGGCAGTGAATGGGCTTTTGGGCCTCCTACCGAGCCCAAGCCCATCGCGTCACCTTGGCGATGCTTACGCTCCACTTGTGTAGCACGATCGACGACGGCCGCTAGGGTGTGAGGTGGCTCCACCATCACTTCCAGGCGGAGGCGGTCGGACAACCCATTGATGAAGACGGCGATGGCATGGGTTTCCGACAAGTCTTCCAGCTGCAGATACAACAGTTCAAACCGCTGCCGATACTTAGCCACGTATGATTCCTGCTTGATGGAGAAAAACTGTTGACTCAAGCTAAGAGGATCGGCGTCCATGAAGCGCCGCACCAGTTCTCCCTTCAACTCGGCCCAAGACGTGAACGGCTTTGTCTTCTCCTCCATTTGCAACCAGATCTGCGCCGGTCCCACTAAACAGATCCGAGCAGCTCTGAGCTTCGACTCGTCGGGCATTTCATGCAGAGCAAAGTAGTGCTCGGCTTGGTTGAACCAGACGAGTAGGTCCTCGCCGTTGCAGGTCGGCATCTTAATCTTCGCACATCGGGACCGGATCTATACGGTGGAATGACCAGATTTGCCCGCCCAGCCATCTGTGCTCGTCCTCGAAAGCCCGGATCCGGTGGATCTGCTGGGAAATGGGTTTCCCCATCCCCGATCTGGCTGATCCGCGACTGTGGCGACCGATCTGGTGGTGCAGTTCCCGGATCTGGCCCACCAACTCCCTGATCTCCGACCGCAACTCACCCACGACTGCCTCCAGGGCTGGAATCCTCTGCAACTCCGCTGGAACTTGCTTCGGCTGCTCCTCCAGAGACTCAACTCGCCCCATTACACCCAGTTGGAACTGGATCTGTTCAGACCAATGATTGTAGTTGAGCCCATTGAACTTAACCATCATATTACCCAAGGCAAACATATTAGAGGACGCTCCAAATATAACAAAATCATTCACATTAATGTTTGAAGTTAAACCTAATAGATTCAGACATATAATACATTTATTATGTATTTAAGTTCACATTTGGGTAGTACTTTGATAGGGAAGGAGGGGGTCGCCTCGCGTGCTTTATTGATATACCAGAAAAAAAGGTACAACGTACAAAGAAATACACCCTAGACCCAGAGATGGAGAGACTCTCTCCTCTCACACCACTCTCGATTTACAGATTTCTCTCCTCCGCAAGACGATGAACAACGACCCCTTTTATACCCCCCCCTCCCAACCGACTATAACTCAACAGCCCTTCCAGAATTTCACTCATGCTGACCGCACCCCACTCTCTCCTGACCACCCTGTAACTGACCGGGCCCACGTTCTCCCAACTCAACAGCCCTTCCAGAATTTCTCAATTGGTATACTTTCCTAATCGAGGGACGACCCTTAATGCTATCATACTTTAATACATAATTCATGCTATATCAAATTCTTAATAAGCATACTTTCATAGACAATCAATCATTCTTAGGTAAATAAGTAAGATATCTTTGGATAAAACATAAATATTTTTAATTAAAGTATGAAGATAAATATCTTAAGTTTCATTAATTATAAGCAATGGTCCACCTTTGGGTGACCTCCTAGCATTATAATTAATTGTATTAATTAAATATTTAACATCTATTCAAGCTAGGCCGCTTTGGTGACTAACCAGCTTTTCATGAAATAAACATTTAATTAAGCATACTTTAATTTTAATTTTAAAAATTTTAAATTCCAATATATATTTCATGCAATTTGATTAAGGCCGTAATTCTTTATGTGTCCATTTTCATATCAAGATATACATGCCAATCATATGCATACATGCATGACAATGAATTAATCAATTAATAATGTGACATACATTAATATCACAAATTTACATATCTATAACATGTAATATGTGTATATCGCATTAATATGATCACATACATTAATATATGCATGCATACGTATATTACAAAATTTTCTATTTATATTATATAATATGCGTAAGGGAGGTCCCAAACTCACTTTTCATACCCGAAAAGTGAGGGAGGGAGGCCCTAAGCTCATTTTCCATTCTTGGGAAATGGAGGAGGGTTGCGATAGGTTGACAGCCATCATAAAACTTTTGTCACTTTTCATGAAATGGATCAAACATATATAAACGTTGGGGCGTTCCCACCTAGCGACGCGCTGCATCGGAGCCCGGGTGTAGTGAGAAATGAGCATGGGTGTGTTTCACATCGTCGCCTGGGTGTGAAGAAAAATGAGCAAGGGTTCCCACACATAGGACGTGTGGGTAAATAAGCTAGTCCCTTCACATCGTCGCCCGGATGTGAAGAAAAATGAGCAAGGGTTCCCACACAAAGGACGGGTGTGGGTAAAGAAGCTAGTTCAAAACAAAAACGAAAACAAAAACAAAATCATAGATACCAACACTAGATCTTTTAGACAAAATAGAAATAGAAAAGAAAAACAAATACAAATGGGAGAAAAAATTCGTTTAGGAACTTGGAACATAGGAACACTTACGGAGAAGTCAATAGAACTAGTAGATACCATGATTAGAAGGAGAGTCAATATTGCTTGCCTCCAAGAGACAAAATGGGTAGGAGAAAAGAGTAGAGAAATAGGAAGCACAGGGTTTAAATTGTGGTACACTGGTATAGATAGAAAATGCAATGGAGTAAGAATTGTGGTGGATAATGATTATAAGGATAAGGTCGTAGAGGTTAAAAGAATGGGGGATATATTGATTCTAGTTAAATTAATTATTGGAGATGAAAAAATTAACATACTTAGCGTATATGCACCACAAGTAGGATTAAGCGAGAGCATCAAACGCAAGTTTTAGGATGATATGGATGGATTTATGCAGAGTATACCATTAGATGAAAAGGTTTTTATTGGAGGAGATTTAAATGGACATGTCGGGGTAAGTAACGATGGGTTTGAGAGAGTTCATGGAGGTTTTGGTTACGGTAATAGAAATGAAGAAGGAGAATCAATTTTAGAATTTGCTTCGCCATATGATCTTGTCTTAGCAAATACTAGTTCTAGGAAGAGGGAGTCGCATATAATTACTTTTAGTAGTGGTCATAACAAGAGTCAAATAGATTTTCTTTTAACAAGAAAAATAGATAGAAAACTATGTAGAGACTGCAAAGTAATACCTGGTGAAGCACTTACTACCAACATAAGTTAGTAGTACTTGATATTAAGCTAACACAACGGAATAATATGAATGAAAGAGTTAGCGACCCTAGAATAAAGTGGTGGAACCTAAAACATAGTAAACAAGTAGAGTTTAGAGAAAAACTACTAAAGGAAAATGTTTGGAATCTTGACTTAGATGCTAATACAATGTGGCTAGAAATGAGTAGTTGCATAAGGAGGGTGGGATCAAACATATTAGGTATATCTAAGGGCTTGGGACCTCTAAAGAAGGAAACATGGTGGTGGAACGAGGATGTCCAACGAGCAATTAAGACTAAAAGAGATAGGAAAATACCTAAGTGTCAAGATGAAGATGCGTACAATCAATATAGAGAAGCTAGAAAACAAGCTAAAAAAGTAGTTAGTCAAGCTAAAACAAATTTCATGGAAGATCTATATACAAGATTAGGTAATATAGATGACGAAAAATATATATATTGGCTAGCCAAATTAAGAGATAAAAAGAAACAAGACCTAAGTCATGTAAGATGTATTAAGGACGAAAATCAAAATGTTTTAACGCGCGAGGAGGATATTAAGGAGAGATGGAGAAGTTACTTCGATAGTTTATTTAATGATGGCCAAGTTGATACTATAATAGATGAAAACTCACACCAAGAAAGAAATGTAAACTATACACGTAATATTAGAATTGTAGAAGTTAAAGAGGCATTGAAAAGAATGAAAATAGGGAAAGCATGTGGCCCAGATGAAATACCCATAGAGGTTTGGAAATGCTTAGGAGAAATCGGATTGACTTGGTTAACAAAACTTTTCAATAAAATTTTAAAATCAAAACGAATGTCAATGGATTGGAGAAGAAGCACGCTTGTGCCAATCTTCAAAAACAAAGGAGACATTCAAAGTTGCTCAAACTACCGGGGAATTAAACTTATGAGTCACACTATGGAACTGTGGGAGAGGATAATTGACAATAGGCTAAGGAGAGAAACAACAATATCAGAGAACCAATTTGGTTTCATGCCTGGGAGGTCAACTATGGAGGCGATTTTCCTTGTAAGACGATTGTTAGAAAAATATAGAGAAAAGAAAAAAGATCTTCATATGGTATTCGTAGATTTAGAAAAAACATATGATAGGGTCCCTAGAGATGTTCTTTGGTGGGTTCTAGAAAGAAAAAAAGTGCATGCTAGATACATAAACACTATTAAGGATATGTATGATGAAGTAGTAACGAGTATAAAGACATTTGGAGGAGCTACAAAAGAATTTTTCATTACGATAGGACTACATCAAGGATCGGCTTTAAGCCCATATCTATTTACTTTAGTTATGGATGAACTAACTAGACATATTCAAGAGGATATACCATGGTGTATGCTATTTGCAGATGATATTGTCTTAGTGGATGAAACTAAAGATGGAGTGAATAGGAAATTAGAACTCGGAGGAATACATTAGAATCTAAAGACTTTAAGTTGAGTAGGACGAAAACTGAATACATGAACTGTGAGTTTGGAAACACTAGACATTGAGATGACGGAGTGGTAAAATTAGGGGAAGTAGAAGTTCCTAAGGTAAACTACTTTAGATACCTAAGATCAATCATACAAAATGATGGTAACATTGAAAATGATGTCACACATAGAATTCAAGCTGGATGGAAGAAATGGCGGAGTGCAACATGGGTGATTTGTGATCGACATGTTCCTACTAAGTTACAAGAAAAATTTTATAGGATCGCATTTAGGCCAGCTATGCTCTATGGAAGTGAATGTTGGGCGGTAAAGCAACAACAATTACATAAAAGTGAACGTAGCAGAAATGAGGATGCTTAGGTGGATGTGTGGTAAAACTCGTAAAGATAGAATAAGAAATATAGAAATTCAAAGACGAGTAGGAGTAGCACCAATTGATACAAAGATTAGGGAAGGGCGGTTGCGATGGTTTGGTCACCTGCAAAGACGGCCTACAAATGCCCCAACTAGAAAACTTGACTCAATAGAAATTGTAGAAATTCGACGAGGTAGGGGCAGACCAAAGTTAACATGTGATGCATTAATTAAGAGAGATTTTAATGGTTTGCAAAGCTCACCATCAATTGCACTTAATCGAGCACAATGGAAAAGTTTGATCCATGTAGCCGACCCCGGTTAATTTGGGACTGAGGCTATGTTGTTGTTGTTGTTGTTGTTGTTGTTGTTGTATTATATAATATGTGTATGTACTGTGTAAGCATATATATATTGTTGATTCATTGATACCAATGTATATAAAGAAGTCGATCACTTTAAACAACGTGATAAGCATGACATCTACATGAATTCCAAATTTGTGTTTATCTACAGACACCAAATTTGTAGACTTTACAAACACTTATGTAGTTATACACATTTTAGTGATTTCGGCAATAAGGTCACATATATATGAACCGAAATCACATTGAAATAGAAATTCTATTTCGATATTAAATAGGAATCGAAATAGCACAAAAATTAAAATGCCTATAATACCCAAAATTGGCATCGAAAATGAAATATTTTCTAACGTAAAAGATATGCCAAGTAAGTCATTCAACAAAATTGAAAATTTGGGAAATCTTGAAATAAAAAATCAACAACTCCGCCATCGAAATAGGTAAAATTTAAAATTAATAAATTACCTTTTATACCCTTTTATACCCAAATTGAACAATCGACTTCAAGAATTATTTTCAATAATGTTGACCGAAATTGAAACAATAATGCGGAAACTACTATCAAGAATCAAAGTGTTCAACCATGCTCTGATACCAATATTGTCTTTACTGATCTATATAACACTTTTGAATCAATCATAAATAATAAAATATAAATATAACTCCTTCCATTGCCATTAAGTTTGAGAATGTTTTTCCCTTCTCTGCCTTTTTCCGTTAAACATAATTGATTTTGATGGTGAGATCTCTTTAGTTTTAAAAAAATCATATCCCAATAATTTTTTTAGAGTTATTGGGTCCGTTTATTTTGAAGAGAGAGGGGAGAGAATTAAAACCCCCGTACTCAAAACACTTATGCCCAAACTACCATTAAGTTGTGGGCCCAAAATATAGAGTACGTAACAATATAATATGGGTCACATGTAATAAAGATTAATTAGGAAAAGATAATCTAACATCTTTAACTTGAATTGTGATTTGGAGTCGTGAAATTCAAGAAATTAATTTTACTAGGGGTGTTCATGAAATCCACGACTCCGCCGATTCAGTTTGATTTCTAGTCCGTTTAGCTCTAATTGGTTCATAATTTGAGTTTGTGAAATCCGCACGGATTGTTCTAGATTGTTGATTATGCACCTTAATCCGCTGATCCAGTTTGATCCAACCCATTTAGCTCTAATTGGTTCATAATTTTGGACTGGATTGTGGAACCTTAATCTGCGGATCCAATCCACAAACCTTTATATACTTTACATTATATATATACATGTACTCTTGAAATCTTGAAGTATATTTAGATAGCGTTAACATTTTGATGCCACTAATTCATCTATTTAAATATTCATATGCACTTGAAATCTAAATTTTCACAACTTAAGTTAATTCTTTTCATCACTAAATTGAACACAATGGAATTGTTTGATACATGTAGCTTGCCCCAACTAATTTGGGATTAAGGCCATGTTGTTGTTGTAAGTTAATTCTTTTCATATTCAGGTACACATTTTAAGCTATCTAGTCAAGTAAATATAGAAAATGCTAAAAAACTAATATGTTTGAATTAAAAGCCGCATTCATCATTTTTCTTACTAATCATTACTTTCTTTGTAACTTATTGGGATTTTCCTAAGTTTTAATTTTAAATATTAATTTTATAATTGTCAATCCATATAACTTGACCCAATCCGGTCCGCATTTAGTAAATTGGGTCAAGTTGGGTTAGTGAAATAAATAGGCTTGATTGGATTGTGGATTGACCCAAATTGGATTCGATCCAATCCGTTTGCACCACTAAATTATATTTCTATGAGTAAGTCCCACACTCAGTTAATTGTTGCATAGCATAACAAGTAGGCCTTATCTTAGTTGTCTTAATGGCGGAGCCAAAAACTCAAGCGAGAGGGAGTGAACTTTTAACTAAAGAATTATAGGAGCGGGCAAAAATGGTTATATAAGGGTACCATGAGGGTTTTTACCATCGAGGCGCCGGGGTTTCCTTATTGGATCATGTAGTTTCTTTTTTTTAAAAAAAATTATAGGAAAGAAACAAACTTGCCCCCATTGGAACTCGATTCCCAAGTCCCAACCGCTTACACAAGTGAACCAATAGCAAAGTTTAGTGCTTGCAAGCTATAGTTTTATTACTTAGTAGTTAGTACTAATCCTAAGTTTTCAAACCATGAATGCTCAATCTTAATCAACAGTGCTTCTATACTTTATGCCCATGTTGAAATGATTGTTCATCTAAGGACCATAAGAAGAATAATAACTGATGTGGAGCTTACTGATGCTTTCAATATCTCTATCAGTGCTGTGTTTTGTGTCCCGAATTTTCTTTGTTGAACAAAGGTGCAATGTAAGTAAGAATGAGTGCTTAATTATACAAACTGATTGTCATTTGTGCAGCAAATAGGAAGAAATCATCCAGAATTATTTTGGCAACAGTCATTCCCTCAACTATCGCATTAATTGCTATTGTCACTGCTGCTATCTGCTTATTTGTGAGAAAGAAAAAGAAAGCCGTTGACAGTAAGTAATTATTTCAAATATTTGCTTTCTTATAATCAAGTTGTCTATAGAAGAGGTTGTCTCCTCTCTTTAATGTGCAGTGTTACTACTAAGCCTACCATTTTATATTATGTCTGATGAAAATGCTATAATGGCCAAAACAAATTACACTCTTAACTCACACTGTCAAATAGAGTTCATGCAATGCACATTGAGATGTCTATATGCACATTCGACGTTTACTACGACACTCCAAGTGGTTATGTGACTTCAAAATGTCACTTTTTTTGTTGCCATGGGAGCATTTCCCAGCGGCTAGATAATTACTTTGATTGTCCAGATTTATGGGGGATTTGAGTGCTTGAGTTTTGAATTGTCTTCTAGTTGATTTTGTTTTCTTTTAAATGAGTGGAAAGATCAATTTCTTATTTTAGTGTAATGATTCATATTCCAATTAGGTTTAGATGTGGATGACATCACAACCTCGGAATCGTTGCATTTTGAGTTTTCTTTGGTTAGAGCTGCAACGGACAACTTTTCAGAGGCTAATAAACTTGGAGAAGGCGGATTTGGCCCAGTATACAAGGTAGTTAAAAAAAAAAAAAAAAATCAGTCGTTGCAGCAAGTACTTGTTAATTGAAAGTTTGAACCATTAAATATTTATTAACTGTTAATAATTTTTTTTTCCATTCATGTTCTGCGTATTTTCTCAGGGCGTACTTTCTAATGGTCAAGAAATTGCAGTAAAGAGACTCTCTAGGAACTCTTCACAAGGTATTGAACAATTTAAGAATGAAGTGGTAGTGATGGCAAAGCTGCAGCACAGGAATCTTGTTAGGCTGCTTGGTTTCTCCTTTGAAGGAGAGGAGAAGCTTCTGCTTTACGAATATGTTCCGAACTTAAGCCTTGACCACTTCATATTTGGTTTGTCCATTTTTCTTCCTCTACTTCTGTTACATTTATGTACATGTGGTTGCTTTATTTGCTAAATCAAGTGATTCTTCATTTGACTATCGAAATCAATGCCATATCAAGTTGCATAAGTATTAAGCCATTGGTTTTGATTTTGTTGTTGTATATGCAGATAGGCGAGCAGAGATGACCTGGGAAAAACGATACAAGATCATTGGAGGAATCGCCCGTGGGCTTCTTTATCTTCATGAAGAGTCGCGACACAGAATTATTCATCGGGATCTCAAAGCTGGCAATGTTTTGCTAGATGCTGATATGAACCCAAAAATTTCAGATTTTGGCATGGCCAGGCTTGTTGTGATGGACGAAACTCATGTCAATACAAATAGAGTTGTGGGAACATAGTAGGTTCTAGAGTTCTCATCTTAAAACCAAACCCTACTAGATAATTAAAAAGGAAAGTGACTGAATGGCATACTTTTGATACATACAGTTGCTAAATGTAGTTGGACTCCTTTGGACACCATCGATATGTGACACATTTCTCAACACACAATCCGGAGGACTTCAATAGCTAATAGCAACTTTATGTATCAAAAGCATATCGCCCTACTGTTTTCCTATGGTTAAGTCATTGAAGATGTTCATTAATTGAGAACCCGACTGCCATAATGACCGCTTCACTGCTTTTTTGTGGATCATCTGCTGTGCGATAGCATTTTTTAACGAGGGATTTTAACATCTAATTTGTTTTTCATACTAAATTTGTTTTTTCTTTTTTGCCATGCAGTGGTTACATGGCCCCAGAGTATGCAATGCATGGCCAGTTCTCTGTGAAGTCAGATGTGTACAGTTTCGGCGTGTTGATTCTAGAAATTGTAACTGGTCAGAAGGTCCTTACTTTGAACAATCAGAACATGCTGAAGACCTTCTGAGCTTTGTAAGTCGTAAACGATGCCTATAATTTTGTTTGTTTGTTACTCAACAAACATTCTCACGTATTCATCTTTTTCTTTTTATGTACATCTTATGAACTTGTTTGTAAATACATTTCAAATTTTCGCAGGCATGGAGAAACTGGAAGCAAGGCACAGCTCTAGAGTTGATAGATCCAGCCATACAGGGTACTTGTTCGGCCAATGAGGTTGTGCGATGCATTCACATCGGTCTATTGTGCGTTCAAGAAGATTATGCAGACAGACCCAGCATGGCATCTGTTGTCCTCATGCTCACCAGCTATTCCGTCAGTCTCACATTGCCTACAAAGCCTGCATTTCTCATCAGTAGTAAAATGGATCCGATATTTTCTACAGTGCCGGAAGATTCAGTCTCATCTGAACCTGCCCAAACAATGGGAACCGCTTCACCTACACCTTGGTCTGTCAATGATGTGACCATGACAGAGATAGAGCCGCGATAGTTACGCGGAATTATGTTGCAGTTATTAAGGTACTAGTTAATTACTCAAAGAATGCTAAGAGGGCTTGAACTTGATCTTGGCATATTTACAAGTGTGTCTGATATACTTCCTATGTGCCAGTATTTCAAAGATTTGGGACCTTAATCTTGGCATGGTTATATATTGCTTTTGTATTTGCAGGGCTTGCCTTCCAAGGCCTCCATTCAACAAAAGCCCCAGTTAGGACAATAAATACATGTGTATTAATGTATATATTTTTTTGTATATATTTTTTTTTGAATAACATGTTTATGTATCTTTATTATTATACTAGTCGGCCTCCCATTATTTGCGCACGGGCAAAATTAAATATCAAAATATTATATGAAAAAAGTTGAAAAAAACGTAAAAATAATTATTATGTAATCTAAGGTATGAACTCAAAGTCGCTTCTTTTAAGTCCCTCAGCAATTAATTAAAAAAGTAATTGCAAGCACGATGCATATTTTTAAATATACGTAAAACATTAAATATTTATAATATTACACAGAAATAATTGAATTTGAACTCATGAACATTTACTCATAAATCTAATATCATATCATTGGGTCACCCAACTAATTATGATATCATCATGCCACATGTCGCGTTGTGAAAGCTTTTCAAGGAAACAATTCCGAAAAAAAAATTAAAAATCAAAAATCTTATTTGTATAAAAATTGAAAACATTACCAAAAAATATGTATATCTTGATTTCTTTTTAAATAATTTAATATATCATGTACGTGGCATGTATTAACTAATAAATAGAAAATTCTGAAAAAAAAATAAAAACCAAAAATCATATTCGTATAATAATTAAAAACATAACCTAAAAAATAGCAAAAAAGAATATTAGAAAATTAAAATTTTAAAACCAAAATTATATTTGTATAACAATTAAAAACATAACCTATATATATATATATATATATATCTTGATTTCTTTTTAAATAATTTAATATATCATGTACGTAGGAAGTAGTAACTAATAAATAGAAAATCTCGAAAAAAAATTAAAAACCAAAAATGTTATTTGTATAATAATTAAAAATATAACCTAAAAAATAGCAAAAAGTAATATTAGAAAATTAAAATTTTAAAATCAAAAACTCTATTTGTATAACAATTAAAAACATAACCTAAAAAATAGCAAAAAAATTAAAATTTAAAATTTAAAGACCAAAAATTCTATTTGTATAGCAATTAAAAACATAAATTGAAAAATAGTAAAAAAGGGAAAATTAGAAAATTAAAATTTAAAAACCAAAAACCCTATTTGTATAACAATTAAAAGCATAACCTAAAAAATAGCAAAAAAATGAAAATTAAAAAATTAAAATTTTAAAACCAAAAATCCTATTTGTATTACAATTAAAAACATAACCTAAAAAATAACAAAAAAAAAAAAAAAAAGTTACGAAAAAAAAACTTGAAAACCAAAAAATCCTATTTGTATTATAATTAAAAACATAATCTTAAAAATAGCAAAAAAAAACGAAAATAGAAATTATACTTTAATTAATAAAATCACTAATCTTATTTTGTGTTTTACCATCCTACCGCCCAGAGAAAAATCAATGGCTTATGTTTTTTTTTTTTTTTTAAATCTTATTTATGACATCATTATGACACATGTCATGTTAGGAGAGCAAGACAAAAAAAAAAAAAAAATCCACACTTTGATATTTATGGTTTATTACTTTAAGCACATTCCGAGCAAATAAAAATCTCTTCTTTAGGATGAATTATTGAATCTTAGTCTCCAAGTTGTATCTGAATTCAATGAATACTGCAAACAGAATTAATCTTTACGCCTATTACCTTGGATATAGCTCAGTAATCGACATGTCGTTTGCTGACCATGGTGAATTAGCGGCAGCAACTTGTTCCGGTTCTTTCAAACGTGAATGTGATCCATCTGCATTAGAAACAAAAGATGATCCAATTCTGCTGTTTGCAAAGAATGCAGGTCTTGAAGCCAATGCAAGACTAATAGAACCACTGGTGAGCAAGACGACAACTGATCCCATCGTAGGTCTGGCTGCGACATTCTCTTGGACGCATAATAGAGCAATGTGGATAATTCTGACGACTTCGCTGGGTGAGTAAGTGCCCCTTAATGTTGGATCTATCAACTGCATAGCTTTCCCATCATTCCACTGCCTCCACGCCTGCGAAATTGAAAACACATATAGAACTTCTCAAAACCTTACTAGCTGGTATGACTTCTTCTGTTTCTTTACTTTTATTTTGATTGATAGATATGGTAGTATTGTCTCCATTTCCAACTATGCTAATACAACAACAACAACAACAACATAGCCACAGTCCCAAATTAACTGGGTCGGCTACATGAATCGAACTTTTCCATTGTGCTCGATTAAGTGCAATTGATGGTGAGCTTTGCAAACCATTCAAATCCCTCCTAATTAATGCATTCCATGTTAATTTTGGTATGCCCTTACCTCGTCGAATTTCTACGGTTTCTATTGAGTCAAGTTTTCTAGTTGGAGCATTTGTAGGCCGTCTTTATATGTTTGATCCATTTCATGAAAAATGACAAGTTTTACGTTGGCTGTCAACCTATCGCAACCCTCCTCCATTTTCTAAGAATGGAAAATGCGCTTGGGGCCTCCCTCCCCCACTTTTCGGGTATGAAAAGTGAGTTTGGGACCTCCCTTACCCATTTTTCGGTATGAAAAATGGGCGACTTGGGACCGGCTACGTAGCGCAGATAGTGTACAACATAGGTGGAGTTTTCCAACTATGCTAATAGTTTGGTATAAATTATAAAATCTATAACTCACATAGCTTAGGAGGTCTTCTCCATGTTCTGGTTCAAGGAAGGTACTAATTTTCTGTCCAGTAACAATCTCCAAAAGTATCACACCAAAACTGTAGACATCTGACTTCACTGAGAAGCGCCCTTGAATTGCGTACTCGGGGGCCATGTATCCACTGCATGATATTGTACCACTTTAAGTCATGAATGAAGGTCTAAAGATCTGATACTGAAAAATTTATATGCAACTTTAGTTAAAACTTACAAACAAAGAACATGTTCTCGAGTTTTCTAGCTACTTACTATGTTCCTGCAATCAGACTTGTACTCCCTTGAGTTTGGTCCACCACAACGAGTTTTGCCATACCGAAGTCTGAGATTTTCGGGTTCATCTCAGAATCTAACAAAATGTTGCTAAGTTTGAGGTCCCGATGAATAATTCTATGACGAGAGTCTTCATGGAGATAGAGGATTCCTCGTGCAATTCCTACTATGATTCTATGGCGCCTTTCCCAATTTAAATCAGCACGCTTTTGTGGATCTACATACAACAACAACAACAACAACAACAACATAGCCTCAGTCATCAAACTTTTTCATTGTGCTCGATTAAGTGCCTTTTGTGGATCTACTTGCATAATAAAAAGTTTGATGACTAGTAACGGTTGTTGAGTCTTTGCATAAATATGAAGGGGTACAAACAAAATAGCTAGAGAAGAACGAACCATATATGAAGCGATCAAGGCTTGTGTTCGGCACAAATTCATAGATTAGTAGCTTTTCCTCCCCTTGAAAGCAGAAGCCTAGCAGCCTAACAAGATTTCTGTGTTGAAGCTTGACAAGCAATATAACTTCATTCTTAAACTCTACATCACCTTGCCCAGAGTGCTTTGAAAGTCTCTTTACAGCAATTTTTTGTCCATTGGATAGTTGACCCTGGTTAGCAATCAATAAACAAAAACCTTTTCAATTAAGTAAAAAAAAAAAAAAAAAAATCCGAAATCCCCTTAAAGTTGTACTTAGTTCTGAAGCAGAAGTTAATCAAATTTGACGAATTTCATGGAGTATGATTACCTTGTAAACGGGTCCAAATCCGCCTTCTCCCAGCTTATTAGCTTCGGAGAAGTTATTTGTGGCAGCTCTTACAATTTCCATATTGAATTGCAACGACTCAACTGTTGTTATTTCCTCATCTTGGCCTAAATTATTGCGAAGTATATGATTAGAAAGAACTAAAATGCCAGAAAAGAGAGAGCAAGAGTCTTTTTTTCGATCTTTCCAAAAATCGTGAATGAAATAAAACTTTGAACCTCTAGAGAATGATTTTTATAATTAATACAACCATATCTCTCTACTGCCTAAAGTTTGGTGGCAATTCGTAGTTGCATAAAAGCTATTTGTTAAGCTGTGTTTGGTTTGTAGCTTATTTTAAAAATAATTTAGATGATAAGCTCACAATTGAAACGTTACTCTTAGTAGCGTTTGAACAAAAAAATCCGTCGTTTGCATTTTTTCTCGCGATTATATTAATGCATTTGCAAATAAGTGGAAACAAAATACGCAAATACTTAAACAAACCCCGCGAAACCAAATATGGATAAATACAAACGCGTTGTTTTTTTTTCTTTGTTAATGAAAAAAATAGTGATTAATAATTAATTAAATATTATAAAACAAAGAATTTCACTAAAATTAAAAATCATTACACATTAATTTCTAATAAAATTCTAATTTTTGCCCTCGCAAAATAAAAATCAATTAATTTGATTCTAAACAATTTAAAATGGTTTAATTGGACATCAAAAACTTAAGAGACTATAGTCGGGAGTCGGACGTGTATCTTGAGACGTGAGCGGGACTCCAGAGTGCATTTTGAAGTTTGTAAGAATCCATTTGAGATTAGTGACTGAGGGTTTACTTTTTCCATTGATGATTTCCTAATCCTTGTACTCTATTATGTGACACATTTGGGTTGGTGGTTGAGTTACTCCCACCTGATATTCATAGTGTACTTATTGCACACTAAGTTGTAGCGCGTGTGATCAGACACTCGGTGAATTGCAACCCGAGTTGCACTAAGGTGCACGTGTCAGACAAGCACCGCAAGGAACTAGGTGAAAAGAAGTGGGGGCACCTACCAAAAGGATCTTGGGGTCTGAAGTACAGTTTAGTCTGACCGGGATGAGCACATACTTTGTTTTTCTCTCTTGTTATCTGTTCATGTGATTATCCTAGCACAGTTGCACGTTTAGTTTTCGCATGATTATTTAAGATGATTATTGATATCCATTTACTTTCTTATAAATGCTCGGTGTACTTCCTTTGGAATCTTACTAATTGTACTCTCCACCTGACTTTTTGTGATGGTTGAGTGCAGATTCCGGTACTAATAAGGGCAAGGGGATTCTTGGCGACTTCATCTTATTGCCCGCGGTTGAGGACCCACTAGTATGTGTTATTTTGATATTTTGCTTTACTTTAGGGTATCGGGAGACTGAAGAGACATTGTACTTGTATATATTACTGCTTATCAGTATTGTCGCATATATATAAAGTACTTTATTGGGTTTTTCACACTAGGACATGCTCTTATGAATGATGTTTTATATGATGATGAACTTATTTATTTTACTTACTCTAATTTAAGACTTACGTTGTTTTAATGTTAAAAGTGATTTATTGCTATCTAAACTAATTGAACGGAATGAGTTAACAAGCATATCAAGGAGAAGTGACACGAAAACGCGCGACAATGGCGCATGAGACTCAGTGGGTCAATGAAGTAACAGGGCTGCGGGGCTGCGACGCTCCAAGTGGCGGCCTTGGGAATTGGGGCCGTCTTCCCAAGGCCGCCTCGTGAAGCCTATTGAACCTAGTATACATGTTTTGTGCAGCAAAAAGTATGATACATAGGTTAAGGGGGGTTTTTCAAAAAATATGGCGCATTTACATTTTATTTCACAAAATAGAGGGGTGTTTTTTTTTTCCCAGAATAGGCAATAGCGCCTTTTGAAAAGGCGCCATCAAAGTGGGTAAATTTTCTTGCTGACGTGGACGGTCCACGTAGGACTGGCCTTACACAGATAGCGCCTTTTCAAAAGGCGCTATCTGTGTAAGGCCGTCCACGTGGACAAGGTTACACGGATAGCGCCTTTTGAAAAGGAGCTATCCGTGTAACCCTTGCTGACGTGGCCGTCCATGTGGACATCGGCCGACCGAAACGCGCCTATGGGTTGTACGGGTTGTACGCCTCACAATACGCGCACTACGTGTAACCGGTCCACGTAGCCGTCCACGTGGACATCGGCCGGCCCGAAACGCGCCTATGGGTTTTACGGGTTGTCGCCTCGCAATACGCGCACTACGTGTAACCCGGTCCACGTGGTCGTCCACGTAGACATCGGCCGACCGAAACGCGCCTATGGGTTACACGTGGACCGGGTTACACGTAGTGCACGTATTGCGAGGCGGACAACCCGTACAACCCATAGGCGCGTTTCGGTCGGCCAATGTCCACGTAGACGGCCACGTGGACCGGGTTACACGTAGTGCGCGTATTGCGAGGCGGACAACCCGTACAACCCATAGGCGCGTTTCGGTCGGCCAATGTCCACGTAGACGGCCACGTGGACCGGGTTACACGTAGTGCGCGTATTGCGAGGCGGACAACCCATACAACCCATAGGCGCGTTTCGGTCGGCCGATGTCCACGTGGACGGCTACGTGGACCGGGTTACACGTAGTGCGCGTATTGTGAGGCGGACAACCCGTACAACCCATAGGCGCGTTTCGGTCGGCCGATGTCCACGTGGACGGCCACGTCAGCAAGGGTTACACGGATAGCGCCTTTTCAAAAGGCGCTATCCGTGTAACCTTGTCCACGTGGACGGCCTTACACAGATAGCGCCTTTTGAAAAGTCGCTATCTGTGTAAGGCCAGTCCTACGTGGACCGTCCACGTCAGCAAGAAAATTTACCCACTTTGATGGCGCCTTTTCAAAAGGCGCTATTGCCTATTCTGGGAAAAAAAAAAAACACCACCCTAATTTTCGGATTTAAACTAAAAACATTAGTACTTTTGTAAAAAATTCTAGGTTAAGGTACGTACTGTAGACTGCTGTTGTTGATGTTTGTTTTGGTCTTCTCTTTCTTTTGTATAAGAAGATGACGATGGCGCAAATGACTACAGCTGCAATAGCTGAAGGGATGACTACAAGAATGACAACTCTAGCTGAATTCTTCCCCTTCCCTGCTCAAGTAAAAAAAATCAATACACAGTAGTAGCTAAACCTGCAAAACTCTAAATTCCTAACTGATCTAACCTTTTAGTTAGCTAATATATTAAAGCGTTCAGAACAGTAATGTTTAGGTGACTTTCTCAATTTAGGAACTCGAAATCTCAATGACCGAAACGCCAAACACCCTCTAAATAATTTGATGATTTCCAAACTTAAAAACCTTCTAGGAGAACAAAGTGTGATTTGAAGAATAATACAATAGGTTTTAGATTCAACACCTGAAAACTAATTAAGTGATATTAATTTCTTCATAAAGTAAACTAGTCATTACTAAGAATTCTCGAAAATAACCTGCGGTTGAACTTCTTAATTGCCTATAGAAACTTGGATTGGTTCCTGTTGAGATGTGTGTACCGAAATAATAGTCACACATCGGATAATCGAAACTTCATAGTGAAGTATATAAGTGGTGATCTCCTCTTAACTAGTACATAAAAATTGAAAGGTGGTTAAGTTTGGGACAGTATATATCACACCTGTCTCGCTGACAATAATAGGAAAAAATTAATACTTTTTCTACAACAAATCATAATTTTTAATGAGAAGGGTGTTCTTGAATATTTGATGAGCTCACTATAATCACAAGCTAATTCCTCATATATACCATATTCACATTTCACAAGTCAAGAAAACTAACAAGGTAAACGTTAAGTATATAACAAACATATTTTTTTACCTTCTGTGGCAGTTGAATTCGTCGATGGAGTTTGTGGTTCCAACTGCAACAGAGGAGGGGGAGGGACAGTAGGCGGCAGAGGAGAGGGTGCTGGACTAGCATCAGTCGTTGTATAGAAACGATAAACCTCAAACCTTAAATTGCAACTTGCGGAAACCACTCTCCCGCCTTGTTTCCTATCACAACAAGTTGGAATTTCGCCAATAGCACTTGTCAAACAAGAATTACATTCACCAGGACTTAAATCAGGAGTACATTGAACCAGTCCATAAATATTCTGAAAACTATTCAACACCGCTTGTTTAGTCTTGAACATAGCCCTTGAAGAAGCAGACCCACCACCATTAATGGCCTCTACAACTAAACTATTCATCAAATCCCCCAAAACCCGGTTAAACGCATTCGGGTCCGACGCATTTTGAAGGTTCCACATATAAAAAGCTGGCCTAGTCTGCATACTAGAGAAGAAGGATTGGTTTGAGTAGCGCAACATACAGTTATCAAACCAAATGATCGATTCTTTGCTGTTAGGACAACGACTGATCAAACTACTCGTCGCAAAGTCCACACAGGCCTTGCAAGATTGAGAAGTAACATCGCCTCGGCACATGAAAGCACCATAAATCTTGTCCGGGTCTCGCCCGAAAGTCATGTTTTGGTACCCATTACTGGTTGTTGCATTGGATGACAGAGAAGAGAAGAGTTGGTTGAGATTGGTTGCATATGCGCCGTTACTAGTGAAGTTACCGGTGCTTCCACAGAAGTGGTAGAGGTTGTTGTTGGTCTGGGCTGTGCAGAGAAGTGTTGAGCTTAAGAGAAGTGTAGTTGTTGCAAAGAGAGAGAAGAGGAGGTGAGCCATTAATGTCCGGTTGTTGAATGCGGTGATGGAATTGTTGTTGGGTTTGGAAGAAAAGAGAGGCAATGGCGCGTTTTGATCAATAGTAGGGGATGAAATTGACATTGAAGGAGACTTGACTGAAAAAAGAGAAGACTTCGCCATTGTCCTGCTTTTACTAGTCACCGTTTTCAATTTGTATGTCGCGTTTGGCAATTTGTTGTTTGAAAATTCAATCCATAATTCTAAGTTGTGACTTGTGAATTAAGGCCCAACCACTTTTTATTATATATATTTTTTGATAGCGGAGGGTATATCCAAGTCACGGTTGTTGACACCCGACTTACGATAGACTCGACTAATCTATCGGGGTTAGGAGGGTGCCCCTACCACTAACTCATAGGTCGAAGGATAAATAATGTAATTATTGCGAATCTGAACACATCACCTCTTTAAAACTATTGCACCTCACCCCTTGGGAGCAAACCACCTTTTATTAATTGAATGGAGAAAAAAACACTAGTTAACGCATTTTTTGTAATCATTGTTAGGGTATTGAGACAACGTAGGACTACAAGGGCATCGCCTATGACCAAGAGTTTTAAAGTTTTTCCATTCCCAGGACTCCTGATTAAGCGAGGAGGGACAACCCTTTTGGTTAGTTACTTTTTTTTTGGGATAACTAGGGGGGTACCTTACTTATTCATATTTTCAAACTCTCGAGTGGGAGAAACTTAGTTTTCTGCTTATATGTAGTCTTCAATAGAGGTGATGACATGCCAAACAATTGGAGGTGAAATTAGAACAATTGCTATGGAGCTACTACTAACATAACTGGCAAATCCCCTAATTATTCCAGTAGTCTCCGAAAATACTTTAACAAATCTTTAGCTAACATGTCTTAACGTCTAACTTCAACTTCTTTTCCTGCCATTGAACACTAGATTCTTCTCTCATAAGTCATAACATATTTGTAATTTATACAGGACTGACATATAAACAGGTCTCCTCCATGGTTGCTTATGAATACTTAACATAACTCTACTTCAATGGGATTGAATCTGAAGTTTCTCCAATTATTGTGGATATATCTCAGTGATCAGTGTTTGATTATTCACATAATGCAGAGTTGGATTAACAATCGTTACTTGTTTTTGTTCTGTCGAACTTTATCTATCCCTGCTTGCAACTTAAGGATGAATCGGCTTCGCTGTTCACAAAGAATGTTGAGCATGGCAAAAATTGATCCCAGTAGGTCTAACATGCCCAATCAAAATTAGTATTATAATGATTTATTTATAACTCTTTCAACAAAAATTATATATTTTTAAGCAAACTAATTAATCAAAATTAATATTATAATAATTTATTTATAACTTTATTAACAAGAATTATATATTTGATCCTTATACAAAAACATTTATAATTTATAAGATTTTATAAATCTAAAAATAATAAAATTAGATACAACATAAACAAAATAAAATATTTTTTAAGACAAATAAGTATGGTTGAATATTACGTTGGTAAAACTTAATCAATATATTAATTGACATGTCATAAAATATTGTTAATTTTTTAAAAAAGCACTTGTAGTGGTTTGTTAAATAATATATAAACTTAATAATATAATGACCAACATATCTTTATATGTTTAATTTACTTAAAAAGTTATTTTTATATATTAATTATGAATTTAATATATTTGTACATTGTAGTTATAAACAATAGTTTTTATTTTGTAAATTATGTTTGATTTTTTTATTTAAATCAAAGATAATTAAATTAATCAAATTTATAAGTTTTGATCAGCTGGCTGATAAGCTAGTTTATTTGTTAAGATGTGTTTGGTTTGCAGCTTATTTTAAAAATAATCTAGATGATAAGCTCCCAATTGAAACGGTACTCTTAGTAGGGTTTGAATCGAAAATCCGTGGTTTGGATTTTTTCTTCCCATTGCACCCTTATTTTTACGGTATTAATAAATAATGCCCTTGCGAATTAGTGAAAACAAAATACGCCAATACTTAAACGAACCCCGCGAATATTAGTACCGCGATTATACCCAGATAGAGTTGGCAAAGGCGAAACCAACATTTCAAACTCTTCTAGGCTAGACCAACAATCACTACAAAAAAATCGCAAATCGAAACGAATTTTCCGTTTCGATTTCTGAAAATTCCGTCTCGAATTAAATCGAGAAGCGAACGAGAGACGAACGCGTTCGTCTGCAGCATCGTCGCGATACGATCGAAACGGAAAATGGATTCCGTTTCGATTAGAAACGGAATAGAGACGGAAATTATCCGTTTCGATTAGAGACGGATTTAGAGACGGAAATTAGAAACGGAAGAGAGACGAACGAAATGGATTTTATTTCGAAATGGTACATTTGTAATTGCATTCGTCTCGATTCGTTCTTGATTAGCAACGGAATCGAGAGACGGAATTAATAAATTTATGAATTCGTCTCGATTCCGTTTCTAATCAACAACGGAATCGAGAGACGGAATCGGAGACGGAATGCAAAGAGTCGTCTCGATTCCGTCTCTAATTAGAAACGGAATCGAGACGGATTATTCCGTTTCGATTCCGTCTCGATTCCGTTGCTAATTAGAGACGGAATCGAGAGACGGAATTAATATTTCGTCTACGATCGTTTGTGATTGATAGAAATATTTACGGAAAATTAGAGACGGAATAGCAACGGAAAATTTGAATTAGTTGCTAATCCGTCTCTAATTTTGTTTTGTTTAAATATGGCACGGATACATAAGCCAATCGATTCTCCAACCTAAAAAATCAAAATACAACCCGATATGACATACTCCATCGCTTTGCACCCCCTCAACAACTCCTTGAGGGTGCTAACATCCCCAAAGAAGCCAAATTGCGCATCCATACATCAAAAATATATATCAACAAAAATTCAAAAGAGAAAGAAAAAATGTGAAACTCAAAATTAGCCCAAAAATTTATATATCCACGGAAAGTTGTCATGTATTACAAAAGCTCCAAAATTTGGAAGTATACACAAAAACCAACCAATCCTATCGTTCAACAAAAAAAAAAAAAGAACACTCACAAAAGGTCCAAAATTTGGAAGTATACACAAAAAGGACTTCATTTAATAAGTAAAACGCAGCTTTGAAGCATTTACGAATCTCCATCGAGGGCAACAACCGGTGAGTATGCACTGAAAGAAGTAGGCAAAGGAGAGATTAATTAGTTTGAGGTCCCTGCGGTTAGCGCGCTAATTCAGTATTAGCGCGCTAATTAGCCAACTTACCGAGATATTTTTGACTTTTGGAAATCAAGCTTTAAATTTGAATTTTTGATTTCTGGATTCCTAACACGGCTATAAACGGTCATATTGGAATTCCTATCATGATAAAACCACCACAAACTTGGTTTTAACATAAGGAAGACGAAACACATTCAAAAATGCAAGATCTACAAAGAGAAGAATGGCATAAGTGCAAGAATGCTAAAAGGGAAAAACTAAAAGTTAAGCACAAACCTATCATGTAAGTATGATTCTAGAACTCATCCTCTCACCCAATCTAAACTCTTGTGTGCTCCAAAGGCGACAAGCCATGTGTTCCTACTCAAAAAATAAAAAAAAAACAACCCAGTGGGATTCAAGAAAAAGCGATGAAGAACGAGAAAAAAACCATACAATGTTGAATAAGAATGCTTCCAAAAAAAAAACATGATCATCAAGCAAATGCGATCACGGAGGTGAAGTTGGTGTCAATGTTGCTATTTTCCTACGCATAGGAGATGGCGAACAATGTTTCTATAAGATGGACCTATCATGTAAGTTGAGTTGTAAAACATGTATAACATGTTTTATAAGGGATGGTTAGGTCTGGGACGAGTTTAAGGGTCGCTAACACAAAGGGATAAATTAATTAGTTTGAGGTCCCTGCGGTTAGCGCGCTAATTCCGATATTAGCGCGCTAATTAGCCTTGCCGAGGGGATTTTTGACTTTTGGAAATCAAGCTTTCAATTTGAATTTTTGATTTCTGGATTCCTAGAAACGGCTATAACCGGTCATATTGGAATTCCTATCACTATAAAACCACCAATAACTTGGTTTTAACATAAGGAAGAAGAAACACATTCCAAAATTCAAGATCTACAAAAAGAAGAAATTTGATTTTTAGAAGGAGCGATAGGAGATCACTATAAAACCACCAAAAACTTGGTTTTAACTATAATATACTAGTGTTTGAAACAAAGTAAACCACCTACAATATGTAAATCAAGTAACTTAAAAAGTCTACACGACAAACTATTGAAAGGAAGTGATTCGATCGCTAATTAAAATAGAATAGCCAAGAGAAGATTCACCTCGATAAGCACCTAAGCCACTTGCCCCCAAAGCCTCCATAACCCCCACCAAGCTCACTTGCCTCCACTATACCCACCCACGCCTACCTCAGAGACACGGAGTCCTATAAGGACCAAAATCACCACCACCAAAAAAAGAATGAGTTTAACATGCAAATGAAACAAATCGTCTACAACATGCTCATAAATCAAAAGCAATGAACCCATTCCCTCGAGAACGATAGGAAAAACTAAAACCCGCCTTTAGAAAACGGGAAAAATAAAAATAAAGGAACTTCATCATCGGAACCTTCTACTACATCGAGGCTTCAACAAACCACCATCGTCGCGAGTAAATTCATTGTCCATTTATCCTCTGTATATCTTAGTTGGCTTGGACGCCTTGATTGATGCATAAGTTATCATGGATTTTATTTTTAATACATTATCCTCCCCAAAATAAATTTTTTAACCTCGGTTTAAGTAAAATATACTATAAGTACCGAATGTTTGCGAGAATTAATCCATGGGAGAAGAAAACATCTTTGTTTGTTGTGTGCAAATCTTATGCGTTGCGGGTTCTCTCGAGTGCTATGATGAAGAAAGTGGTAGAATCGACGAGGGAGCAACATCTTCATGCCATAGCAAATGAATTTGGGAAATCGATAAAGGGTCGTTTTAGGTCATACGTGTTGAGAACATGTAGGCTATTCTTCTTCTACGGACATGCCATAATAGAAGAAGAAGAGCCTACATGTGCGAACACGAATGACCGAATGAAAGCGACCCTTTATCGACTTCCCAAATTCATTTGCTATTGCATGAAGATGTCGCTCCCTGTCGATTCTACCACTTTCTTCATCATAGCACTCGAGAGAACTGCGCAACGGCATAAGAGATTGCACACAATGACACAGCATGTTTTCTTCTCCCATGGATTAATTCTGCAAACATTCGGTACTTATAGTATATTTTACTTAAAAACAAAAAAAAGAATTGGGGGAGCAAAAGCGAAAAAAAATAAAATCCACGATAAAATATGGAACATCGACCTAAAAATGCACAAAAAGAAGTGTGAATCATAAAGTAATTCGATGAATTTCTAAAGTTGTCTACACTATAAAACGTTTAATCTAAGCATTTGAAACAAACAACAAGTGAAGTACCTATGTATCACCAACTGCTCATCTCTCGAGAGCCACGCTTACGTCTCACGCCCGACATTGTCCCCTTGTTGGGGTGGATCGCCGGATCTATTTGCGGCGGTATTCTTTGGTCATGAGGTGGCGGTGGTGGTGGCGGTGGTGGTGGTTGGTCTTGAGCTAGGTCTATTTCGTCCATGTCCATCCCAAGACATTTGTTGCATGAAGTGCATAACCTTTCGTAGTTGCTCGCAACGACATCGAACTCTGCCGCGGCACCACATCCGGCGTCTGCGACGTGCTAGCACCGGGAGTTCGTATCTCCTCTTCTTTCTCCCTACGGACCCGAGTCGTAGACACGTCCTTTGGAAGACTCACCCGCCACATTGAGGTACACCGCCTCATCATCCACCGATTGCTCCGGTGTAGCACAGGTCGGCTCACGACGTACGCTCTGGAGCCTATCCTGCATATATGCACAACAAACAAAGTACATGATATGGGGTAAGTGATAGACTTAATAATATTTTACATTTCATTTCTATACTTACATAGAACCGCTACGATCTAGTATCGATGAATGTCGTCTGTCGTGATTAACGGTGTGGAGATGCAAGTACAAATCATTCACCGACGGTGGCGTCTCGGATGAATCGGCTGCGTGCGGGACCAAGCATAGTGAACAAGAGTATAAATGTACAAAATATCCTAGATGTTAAAAAAAACTAACCAATCTTTCTTGGGTAGTCGCAAATGACACGGAACCACCACCGTGCTTCGAGGGTCCGGTCCCGGGGCCTTCGACCTCGGTGTTCCTATTCTCCGTCGCTTGCCTAGACCTAGCACTGGAAGTCCTCGCTCTCCCGATCTTGCAAGTATCTCCTCCATGCCTCATCGTAACATAAAGCCATTTGCACCCGATTCTTCTTCAACTTGTGCATCAACGCGGTGTACCTTGTGCTGCTGCAAAGCTTTGTCGTACGCCGCTCGCACGAGATCCTCGGGAAGCGCATCATCCCATCTAAAAAATATCTACAAATTGGCGATTGCTATTGTTAGCACTTATTTGAGAAAAATAGTATAAATCATAAGGCACATGGTAGTCTTGTTTACCTTCCATTGTCGCCGATATTGGTCTTTATGATGAGGCGGTGCAGACTTCCAACAATACCCCTTCGGGAATCATCCATCGTTTAAAAACTTTTGTCATCCTCCGTGCACAAAAGTGCGAAGGATGCAACTCCCTGTGTTTCATGAACATGCATATCACCTTAACTACTTCTTCAATATTTGACATCCATATTGAAATTGACATATAAAAGTCAAACGCAAACTTACGTATCATTGGCAATCAGAGTGATAGGGATCCCCTGCACGCGAGGGGCCTCCATCCCTGGCCTCGAGGTGGCGCGGAGGGCTGTCACCTCCAACCCCTGCTCTTACGTCTTCCTCTCGGGATCTTTGCCGGTGATCTTTGTGGGTGGGGGTGCGGAGCCTCGTGGGTAAAGGAGTCATTGATGTCGGAGGAGGTGTGGGGAAGTGTGTAGTAGGCATAGTCCTTGATGACGACGAAGATGGTACGAGACGACCCCGACGGTATGGAAGGGGAAGGTGCCATTGCTGCGGCGTATCGTGCTCGAGAGGCGAGAAGTCGGAATCGATAATGGAGGTATCGAACCACGACCTCGACCGCCACGATGGCCTCCTAATGGCAAACCTCGACATCCCCTACGACCACGTCGGCCATGATACCTAATTAACAATATTCACGAGTAAAACATCATAAAAGAAGGGCATACAAAAAGTAGAAATTCGAGTCTATATTATTGGACTTAATAAGAACAAAATCCATGCAAATAAAAGTAACTACATTATTAGTAAGTTGACATATCATATACAAACTTTATTCGCTATCATCGTTTCAAATTCACTCTCATGAGTAGAAGGTGATGATTCTTCTTCGATTCATCTCCACTATAAACTTCATCGCTTGGACCGCTTCAACAATGAATCGAGTCCCGATCGGAACATCCAGTTGTTGATATCGGCGTCGCATCATCGACTACGCACGTGGTGGGCATCCCATCTTGGAAAGCAATCTCTGTAGAGCCCTGGTCATTATCGTCTTTGCTAGTTTCCTCGTCGGTAATTTTGGTGACAACAAGCTGCTAGCCATTCTTGTCGATCGTTCGCATAGAAGGGTACGAAAGGTAGTAGACTTGAGTGGCTTGCATTGCCAGTACAAATGGCTCGTAGTTGTTATATCGTCGACTTCGTTGAACCTCTACCAATTGAAGTGTTGGGTGAGTCCTCACACCATGATTCGGTGTAGGGTCATACCATTCGCACTTAAACAAGACCACACGTTTGAGGTAGGTATACTCAATCTCCACAACCTCTTGCGTACTCCATAATAGTTATGGGAAACATCGAGCGTAGTTTGAACCCTTCACCAAAACACGTGCATTTGCTCTGCGTCGATCTATTAACGTCATATGTTGCGGAGTGGAACTTATACCCATTAACAAGGTAACCGGGGTAGACGAGTACATGATCGACTAGGACCAACAGAAAGATCAACGAGCGTCTCGTCAACTATAGAATTCCGAGCCTATTCGTCAAAATTAGAGATGCAATATGACACATTAGTTATGGGAGAAACATTTGAATCTATAACGTACAAAAGTAATGCCCTTACATATGTTTGAAACCAAATGGGGAAGTTGTGCTCTAGACTACTATCAACTTGCGACTCCCCCATTGCTTGAGTGATTTCATCGACGAATATCCTAGAAGAAACGAACGTGTAAGTCGGATGTATTAATAATGTATGAACAATGAATGTCTTGCATTAATGAAAGAAAGTGATGGACATGCGAACGTAAGGAGCGATCTCTGGACAATTGAGCGGTATGTACGAATGAGCGGCATTATACTCTGCTCTGTTAAGTACCGCTCCTTCGACTTGCCCATGGGTCGACCGGGATAAGTGAAAATTGAGAAATTGCCAACGAAGTTCGGTGTGGGCCGAGACCGCCATCGTCGTTACGTGGCACTTTGTCATGCAACGTAAAGACGTGATCTTCGAAGTAGTAAGAACAAAAGGATGTGACCTCTTCGACCAAATAAGCATTACACATGGAGCCCTCAACCTTCGCTTTGTTTCGCACATTGTTCTTCAAATGTTTAAGGTACCTATATGAATGTTATAGGAAATGTTGATATAAAACCTATTGAATGGGAAAATAATATCAAGGGCTCAAGATAGTACCTCTCAAATGGATACATCCATCGAAATTGAACGGGACCAGCCAGACGGGCCTCGTAGGCCAAGTGGATTGGTAGGTGTTCCATAGAGTCAAATAAGCTTGGAGGGAAAATTTTTTCCAACTTGCAAATGATTTTGGAATTTCGGACTCTAAGACCTCCATATCTTGGATACTTACACATTTGCGATAAGGGACCAGGAAAAATAGGCTTAATTCGCTAATTGCAACCCAAACCGGGTTTGGGAGAAGTTCTCTACGAATGCAATTGGTATCAACCGTTGCATGAATATATGACAATCATGGCTCTTCATGCGAACATTCGCGATTTCTTTGGATCTACACATCGACCAAGATTCGATGCGTAACCATCGGGAAAACGCAACTTTTCAACCCACTCGCACAATTTTTGTCTTCTTGATGTATCAAGAGCATAGCACCCAAGGACGTAAGTATTTGTCGCGAATCAATGTGTAGAGAAGGTCGGTGACAATATTCACGAATATCTTGCCTCGATTTTGCATTGTCCTTACTCTTGCCGGTACACACATAATAGTGTTGAAAATGTTGTCAAAAACATTTTTTTCGATGTGCATGACATCTAAGTTGTGGCGGATCAAGTTTGTCTTCCAATACGGCAAGTCCCAGAATATGCTTTTCTTCCTCCATCCCGAATTCTTAGCTATCCGCCCATTCGCAGATTCGGCGCCGATTTGTCACCTTCATCAAGCCAAACGATTCAATTTACGCCAAAATTTCTTCACCGAGACCGCAAAGCGAAGCGGATCATCGATTATGACCATTTTGCCTCTAATGAAATTTTTTTTGTCTTTCCTTAATGGTGATGACTTCTCCAAGAAAGCGACGATGACGAGTCAAACCACGATGTCTTACCTCCATTTCGCAATTGAAATGCATTTGTATCCTCCATACAATATGGACAAGCGTACTTACCGTGTGTGCTCCAACCGGACAACATGCTATATGCGGGGAAATCACTAACGAGTCCATAAAAGGGCAACTCGCATGACAAAATTTGTCTTGGTGGAAACGTCGTATGTAACCACCCCATTGTTCCATAAATCTTGCAACTCTTTCACTGGCGGTGAAGGAACACGTCGATTTTTACGCTTTGGGCTGGTCGGTCCGGGAACGATAGCCGTTAAGAACATAAACTCAGATTTCATGCACATCGACGGTGGAAGGTTGTAAGGAGTCAAAATCACGGGCCACGAAGAGTACGATTTCCGGAAATCCCAAATACTTGAAAACCATCGGTGCACAATCCTAAACGAACATTCGAACCTCGGCGGCAAAGTCTTTATTGACGTCATTAAAATGTCTCCAAGCAATCGAATCGAACAGTGTTGCATAACATCTTCGAGCGATGAATGATCTCCATGCCATCGCATATGTTTTGCGGTTGACTCGAACGCATACAATCGTTGCACCAGAGGGCCCCAAAGGGAAGTAGTACATTCTTTTGCAAGGGCGGTTTTTGTGTTAGACCACGACCTCGTCGATGTGCAACGTATCGTGATTTCCCACAAAATTTACATGACGTCAACTCGAGTCCACTCCCCGATAAATCATACATTGGTCCTCACAACAATCTATTTTCTCAACAGGTAGACCTAGACCTCGCATTAGTCTTTTAGTGGCATAAAAATTCTCAACCATTGAGTTGTCATTTGGCAAACAATCCTTCATGAGTTTAATGATTTCATTATACCCTCGTTCGAGATATATGATGTTCGGACTTGATCGCAAGTAATCTTGCCATTGCGGACAACGTTGTCATGGTTTCGCAACCAGGCCACAATTGTTCCCTACTTGCATCAATCATGTCATATAGTTGGCGTGCTTGGGGGTTTGGTGATTCTTCCACGACATTCCAATTGAAACTTGGACTGCCACGTTGTGTAGCATCTCGCGGTAAGGTGTCGGATCGTAGCCTCGAACATCGGCATCATCAATATGGCAATCCATTGCGTGAAAATTTTGCGGCCCTTCATCTCCGTTCTCACCATGTTCGTACCAATTGTGATATCCCGGACAAATCCATACCTACATAGGTGGTGCTCAACCGTTTCGACGTCAGTGCGGAACAAGTCGACATTTCTTAAAATTGCACGGACATCGATCTTCCGTTCACTTTGGTATGTAGGACAATGTTGTTTTGCAAATGATATGAATTCTTTAACCTTCGCCGCGAATTCAATTCGAACATAACCGTTGTCGAGCGGTTGTACATCCGATCTCTGTTTGTAGACGACATTCCTAGTCGAACGTAACCCTTGTCGAGCCGGTTGTCTATTCAAGTAATGAAATAATAATGATTAAGATGATAAGAAGCCTCCAAAATGGAGAATATTGTAAATCGGAAATGCGATCTACACCATCTAAAGAGAACAAATTGATAGCTAAGTGAAAGAACGAGGTTCGCACATTAAACTCATGAATAGAGAATAAATTGACAAAGTTAGGAAGTCATTAATGAGTCATCACAATCTAAAGAGAAGGAATTGATTGAGTTATGTTCTTTATGTAAGAAGCTTGGGCATTATCAAAAGGATTGTTGTAAATGACTCATAATAAACATGTATAACATGTATTATAAGGGTTGGTTAGGTCTGGACGAGTTTAAGGGTCGCTAACACAAAGGGATAAAATAATTTTTTTGAGTTCCCTGCGAGTTAGCGCGCTAATTCGAGTATTAGCGCGCTAATTTGCCTTGCCGAGATATTTTTGACTTTTGGAAATCAAGCTTTACATTTGAATTTTTGATTTCTGGATTCCTAACACGGCTATAAACGGTCATATTGGAAATCCTATCATGATAAAACCACCACAAACTTGGTTGTAACATAAGGGAGAAGAAACACATTTCAAAATTCAAGATCTACAAAGAGAAGAAATTTGATTTTTAGAAGGAGCAATAGGAGATCTTTGTGGTTTGTTCTTAAGTCCTCAAATCCGAGCACCTTTGAGGCTTTCAAAGGAATATAAGAGTCTACACCATCTAAAGAGAACAAATTGATAGCTAAGTGAAAGAACGAGGTTCGCACATTAAACTCATGAATAGAGAATAAATTGACAAAGTTAGGAAGTCATTAATGAGTCATCACAATCTAAAGAGAAGGAATTGATTGAGTTATGTTCTTTATGTAAGAAGCTTGGGCATTATCAAAAGGATTGTTGTAAATGACTCATAATAAACATGTATAACATGTTTTATAAGGGTTGGTTAGGTCTGGACGAGTTTAAGGGTCGCTAACACAAAGGGATAAAATAATTTTTTTGAGTTCCCTGCGGTTAGCGCGCTAATTCCGATATTAGCGCGCTAATTTGCCTTACTTGAGATATTTTTGACTTTTGGAAATCAAGCTTTACATTTGAATTTTTGATTTCTGGATTCCTAACACGGCTATAAACGGTCATATTGGAAATCCTATCATGATAAAACCACCACAAACTTGGTTGTAACATAAGGGAGAAGAAACACATTTCAAAATTCAAGATCTACAAAGAGAAGAAATTTGATTTTTTAGAAGGAGCAATAGGAGATCTTTGTGGTGTTCTTAAGTCCTCAAATCCAGCACCTTTGAGGCTTTCAAAGGAATATAAGAGTCTCTGCAAAGCTGATCTCTTTTGTCATCCTCTTGGTTGTAAGGAAATCCTTGATATAAACTCTTTCTTGTGCTTAATCGACATAGTTTTGTGTATTTGATTTGAAAATCAGTTTGATGTGTGTTTGAGCAGTTTCATCTGCCTCTTGCACTTAAATTAAAATTTTTAAGACCCTAAGATTGCAAAAAGAGACCACCGGTAGCCGACATTTAGTTGTGTGGGGAATCGAAGTTGAGGCCGTGCGCCTAACCTATATCGATATCAGAGGCATACAAATACCACATAGTATCAACGCGTCTACTACTTGTTCACTCATACGTCCTTAAGGTTATAGGTTTATTCCATTCTCTAGAAATGTAATGTGAAACGACAACATTCACTAAAAGAGTAATCCTAGTGTTTCTAACCCTAACTAGTAGTAGAAATTAAGTAATTATAGGTATTATTCAATCGTAACCAACAACACCTAACTAATCAATCATCCATAGCAAGTGCATGAATATGAAATTACTAACAACTATAACATCAAACGACAAAGTAATTACCTCGGTACATGATTCTAATGTATTATAATGACTCTCATGACATGCTTTACCTAGATAAAATAAACATGGAATAACAACCAAATACGGATGACATGCTTTAGATAAAATAAACATGGAATAACAACCAAATACGGAATCAATATAAATCTTGAATTGCTCAATTAAAAGGTTGAAATGAAATAGTACATATTAATAAACCTAAAAATAGAACAAGCATAACCTCAAAAACTATGCATGTAAGAGAAGAAAGCGAGAACAAAAACTTCTAAACCAAACAAAAGACACAACATTAACTTAATAGATCAAGTGAAGAACACCAACTAATGCACAATCAACCAAGGAACAAATCAAATCACTCAAAACAGTTAAAATAAAACCTCATAAAGTAATAACAATTATAAGAAGCTGAACTCTTAAAATATGTCACACGATCAAGAGTTTGTTCCTTCACGAGTTCATAAACAATAAGGTAGTACTATAACACGGCCAATTGCCAAGGCAATTTACAAAAATAAAATGGATTCCATGACCATAATAGCTAAGACCTTTCAAGAAAATAAATTTTTTATTTAAATCCATTTATTCGACTAGTATAGTTTGAGTGCTAAGAAAACCTAGTATACACTGATGGTGACCACATTATGTTCATTTCCTATATTTGAGCGTCAAGGCATATATATATTTGCCTTCCCTAGAGATATAGCTTCGAGTTCAAGTGAAAATCTATAACATATTTCATTCATGAGCATAATATTTGCAATGCTAACAAGTATTACGACTTTAATATTCCTGGATCGCATATAATGTACGTAGGAACAGGACACCCCAAATATTTATTGATAGATGGAAATTTATGAAAGTCTGCATGCTTAATTTAAATTGGAAAATCTTTCTAGATAAAATAGCTTCTTGCCTTCAACTCAGATGTTTACTAGAAGATCGAACTATCAAATGAACCATAGCGGAAACTTAAATAATTCTCATGTCACCCGACGGATTATTCCATAAATTTGCGAGAATTAGATAAACAAGGGGACTAGAACGCCAACTTTGACAGACGCAAATTTTTAGCGAAAACTTGACCAACGATTCGACTTCCTCAAAGCGTCAAAAGGTGAATGATCTCTATGAAAAGTGAAGAGCTCTTGATCATGAGTGTTGCACTGCATTATAAAGAACAATAAAAAACAAATAAGAAATGAAGATTGTAGTAAGACTCCAAAACTACAAATTCCTTGCTAACCGGATCGAATCGAGACCGAGAGAGAGCGAGAGATATCGGCGATGACGGAGGCCGGCGCGACGAGACGGAGAGACGAGAGAGACGGCGAGACCGAGAGACGAGCGAGCACCGAGAGACGAGACGGAGAAACGGAGACCACCGCGACCGAGACGGCGAGAGCGAGCACCGAGAGAGACCGGCTCGCACGACCGGACGGAGAGACGAGACGATCGAACGGGATGGACGTGCAGGGGACAGACGATCGGCCGGCGCGACGAGACGGAGAGACGGATTTAGGTTTTGGGGTTTTTTCGTGGGAATGATTTGGGGATTTGGTGTTTTGTTGCGGGGGGGGGGTGGGGTGCGGGAAGGAGAAGAGGCTGCCCGGGATCGGACAAAATACAAATCTCGAGGAATGATGAACGGCCATAAGAAATGAAGAATTTGGGGGAATGGTGGCGCCTAAAATTTCGAGACGGAATTTAATTCCGTCTCTAATTACATTTAGAAACGAACTTATTCTCTAATTCCGTCTAGAAACGATCCGTCTCTAATTTCGTTCCTTTTTTTTGTAGTGATTCTAAAACGAATATTTCCATTAATTTCTAGATAATCTTGTTAGATATTTATTACATATTAAATAAGTTTTCGCTATTTTTAGATGTTTACATTTAGAAACGGAACTTATTTTTTTCTAATTACTATTTTTTTTAAGTTTAGCGATTTAGAAACGAAGAAATAAAGCTTCTCGATTATGGATTCTATAGTTATTCGTTCATTGATTTTTTACGAATTCTTATAAATTTTGCTATTTTTTGTAGTGTTTAGTTTTACTAGCCTTGCCAAACAGAGCCAAGAAGAAGTGTCTCCATTGTGACTTATCAAAACAAACAAACATTGTTGACCTAAAAAGGATATCGTGAACTGAATCACCAAATGCATAAACATCGGATTTCTTAGAATAGTTTCCTTCGAATGTGTATAACTCCATATATCCACTACATGGAATTACATTGCCAAATAAGTAAAGAAACAACATAATAATTTGATTTCATTTGTTGTGTATAGAGCAGCAAACAACATTGTAGTTACAATCTTTCTTATATCGAAACAAAACACAAAACAAGCTGATCTCAAGTTTTTGGACTTATGTTATACTGTTTTTTAGCAGTAGCGATTGTATAAGTTTCGTATCCAACCAAAACTTTTTCTAAACTAAGTCTGAAATTTTAGGATTGAGATTCTCATCTAGCAATACGTTCCTATGTTTAATTAAGATCTGTTTCATATCAATCTCGATGATGAATAACACAATCTCGTGAAGATGGAGGAGCCTTTCAGTAATGCCTTTGATAATTTGATGGCGTGTTTCCTAATCCAAATGCAGCAGGCCAGGGAAGGAGAAGATCGACGACTTTCTTTGAGTATTTCGGTAACTCTCCTATCTTATTTTGTATGACTCGACTTTTGTTGTATTATTAATGTTTATGTCTTTATTGTGAATTTTGAGTTGTACATTGGGTTGAGTGTATAGTTCCCTATTTTCGAGACTCATATATACATGCATGATGTTGTATTTACCTGGTTTCCCACACGTAGGATCTTGAATAATAAAAGCTTCCGCATAACTTTTAAAATATGTAATAATATTAAAATGATAAAAAGTTTTAATTAACTTTGAATTTAATAATATATCTGAACATGTGTTTTGAGGAATATAGGGACGAAAGGCTGACTAATACGTAATTAAGTCTTATATGGTTAGGATTAAGGCTTGATTACGGGATTAGGCCGAGCGGTGCCTGTTTAGAAGTCGGGGTCGTCACATGTGGCGGCCCCCAATCCCGAGGTCGCCACGTGGGGAGGCGCGGTCCCAGTCCTGTCAGATCCTTGACCCACTGGGTCCCACGCGCCACTAACGTCTTTTGCTACAACGCGACTACTCGATATGTGTGTCAACTCCGTTCGTTAATCAGTTTAGTTAGACAGTTGAATCATTTGTTTAGCATTTAAAACAACGGAAGTCTTAAATTTAAATCAAGTAAAACAATTAAATTTATCATCATATAAAGCATCATTTATAAGAGCAACAACTATTGTGGAAAACTCGGGAAAGTACTCTGTATATAGGCGACCATACTAAGCAGTAATATATACAAGTACAATATCTATTCAGTCTCCCAATACCCAAAAGTAAAGCAAAATATCAAAATCGCACGTACTAGTTGGTCCTCGACCGCGGGCAGTCAGATGAAGTCGCCCAAAATCCCCTTGCCTCTACTAGTACTGGGGTCTGCACTCAACCATCACAAAAAGCCAAATGGAGAGTACAGTTAGTAAGATTCCAACGAAGTACACCGAGCATTTATAAGAAAATAAATAGATACCAATAAACATGTCAAATAATCATGCGGAAACTAAACAGACAACTGTGCTAAGATCATCACATGAATAAATAACACGAGAGAAACAAAGTGTGTACTCGTCCCGGTCAGACTAAACTGTACTTCGGACCCCCAGGATCCATTCGGTGGGTGCCCCCACTTCCCTTCACGTGGTTCCTCGCAGTACTTGCCCGACACGTGCACCCTTAATGCAACTCGGGTTGCAATTCACCGAGTGCCTGATCACACGTGTTACAGCCTAGTGTGCCATAGGTACAATACGAATATCAGGTGGGAGTAACTCAACCACCAACCCAAATGTATCACGGAATAAAGTACAATAACAAGGAATAGGAATCAACGATAAAAAAGTAAACCCTTGGTGACTTTCAGAAGAAATCTTACGTACCTCAAAATGCACTCCGAAGTTCCACTCACATCTCGAGATACGCATCCGACTCCCGACTGTGGTCTCCTAAATTCCTGGTGTCCAATTAAACCATTTTTAATATTTTTCCTGATCTTCTGGATTTTCTCATAATTTTCCACCTATTTTTCTTATTATTTCTGTAATTTATTTAATATTATATTATTTAAATATAGGGGTGGGTCCCTGGACCGAGTCAAACCCGATCCAACCGGGTCGGCCAGACCCGGTTCGGACCCACCCAGGTCTGGTCCGGTCCGACCCAACCGGTTCAGGGGGTTTGCACACACGCACACGTGCACGTGCACCCCTCCCCCACCTCATTTTCTTCAACAGAGATGAAGTCTCTGTTTTTTTTTTCTTTCTTTCGCTTTTTCTGGTTTGGGTTGGGGTTGATATCCACCCCAACCCCGGTGGACTCGATGGCAGAGGGATACACCCCTACCATCTCCACCCCCGACCTCGGTTTCGGCCTCCATGGCAGAACTCCCTTCACGGTCACCCTGGCCGACGCACCAACAACAACAAAAACAACGACTCACCTCGACCGTGACGTCTCCACCTCCTCTTCTCCTTCCCGGTGCTTTCCTCCTTCTCCTCCTCCTCTCTTTTCCTTTTTCTTCCTCTCGGCCTCCTTATTCTGTATGACGGTGTGTGCGTGTTGTGTATGTGTGGGTGTGGGAGAGAGTGACGTGAGGGAGAGGAGAACATGATGGTGGTGTGTGGTGGAGTGTAAGTAAGGTAAGCTAGTTGACTTGACCAATCTTCTCTTTTTTTGTGTTTTAGTTTTCCCGACCTAGTGTACCCACAGTTCGCTCCTCAGTAGCCGTCTCGACACGTTTCTCGATGCGAACACCCGTTACACTATGTCATTCGATTCAATGATATAAATACACACATGCGATGCTTGGTAAATAACTTGATATACAACATCGCAAATAGGCAAACAATCACACAAAATCACTATTTACCTAGTCGACGTGCCCTGACCTATCTGCGGTATCCACGTGGATCTGAGCTGTCGTCCAAGTCTGAAAATAATCAATAATAACGACGTAATTAAGATTTGGGCCGTTACAACTCTTCTCAACTAGAAAAGAAACTTCGTCCTGAAATTTTAAATAACTTGAAGTTTCGTACCATGAAATAGCTGAGGGTAATGCTCCTGCATAGTAGACTCTAACTCCCAAGTGAGTCCCTCTGTACCATGATGCTACCAAAGAACCAACACCTTAGGGATCTCCTTGTTCTGAAGAGTCTGAATTGCGCGATCCACAATTGCTATCGGTCGCTCCTCATATGTTACATCAGGCCGAACCTCGATCTGTCTCAAGTCAACCATCGGTCTCGGTCCTGACTTAGCCTGTGACGGCCCCAACTACAAATAAGGGCACCGCCCGGCCTAATCCCTAATTAAGCCCTAATCTCCCCTATAGGACCTAACCAGGAACTAGTCAGCCTTATTTAAATACCTAAATGCCTACCATTTATGATACCACCTACAGTTAACTTAATTGTTCTAGTGACTAACCTATGGTTGTCTATAAATCGAGTTAAATTTTTTTTTTTTTTCTTCTAACCAATTATTCAAATGGAAGTCTTATTAAATTACTAGTGGAAATGAAATCTTAAGGCCTAACCTATTGTGGAAAAACCAGGAAATAATGATCACATGCATATATAAACAAAAATGGTGATATATATAACATGTGTCTATAGTCAGGTGTTCCTATCACTCAACCCAAAAGTAAAAGCATGTACATAAAAATGTAATACAAAAGCATACAAAACGTACAAAAGTAGGTCGTAGCAGTCCTCCGCCGGCTCAGAGGTAGTCACCAATCTTCTATTTGCCTGGTCTGCTACTCGGTTGATCTGCACCACCGTCACAAACTAGACGGTGAGTGCATGAATATATTTAAGTAATACTGAGAGACATCGATCCACATTCCCGAATAAGCAACAAGTATCAAATTGCATAATTTAAATAGAAACTTATGCTGAAAGGAATATCATGCAAAGAGATACTTGAGTTAATCACATATGAAACTGACTTCAGGTTAAGTAGTAATGGATTAGGGTCGGTCGGCCGCGATCTTCATCACATCAGCCTGTCCACTACAATCTGAGCTCTGCTTCATAGCATTTCATCACAAATTGAACTCTAATGTCAAAAGGTCGTACGTACGATACGCCTTTTCTATTCCAAGTGAATTCGTTGTCACCGGAATGTATACTTGCTAACATACCCGAGTTTTAAAACTCATCATGTTCAACCAAGTTATTCTTGCGCCAACAAACCCCGAGGTCCGGTTACCCCGTTCGAGGCACGTTACCTCGTGTGTCATGCAAGGTAGTGGAGAAATTTCCTCACATCCCGACAAGTCTAGTGACCCTCGTATGAAAGCGAAATTTCTATCATCAAATGACCCTAACCACAAGAACCACTTTCATATTCAAAAACGACGCAGTATTGGAATCCAAGATATGTAATAGCATATCACTACACAAAGGATTTGAGTCAAAGTATACAAACTATCCTAATAGCATGCTATATCACTGACTCACACACGACAATCAATATGACAAAGTATAGGAATGAGAATCAATGATATACAAAACAGAGTATGCTATGAACAGCATAAAATGAGCAACTGAACAAGTCATAGCATATGGATTTCAAAGGTAATTCAGTTCGAATAACTGAAAATAAATAAATAAATGGAATGAAATGTAAATAAATGTCTCAAACCAGTTTACTTACATACACACAGCAATTCCTAAGCTATTCGGCTTCCGTCGCGTCGATGTACGCACCCAAACCCCGTAATAGCTCCTCTACTGTCCTAACATTTGAAAATTTATCAATTTAGTGTTATTATTACTTATTCACAAGTTATAAGTTGGTCGAAATCGATCGAAATACCAATTTCTCGATTTTTTTGTTTTTCAAGGTAAAACCCCAGTATAACGCCTCGACCGACTCCCGAAATTTTCACTTTTTATAGAAATATGGACGTTTTATTGATTTGGGTCAAAAATATATTTTTCCCATTTTTTTGGAATTTTCCTGAATTTTCTATAATTTTTATCTATTTTCAGGAATTTACTATGTATTAAAAACTGTTAAATTAAATAATTAAATATATATATTATATATATTAGGGTGGATCCGGGTCAACCCGACCCGGTCCAACCCGATCCGGTCGGTCGACCCGGTCCTCCGCTTGGTCGGTTGGTCCGACCCGACCCATATGGGTTCGGGTCGACCCGACCCGACTCCCTCTTCTTCCTCACCGAGCATTCGTGCTCTGGTTTCTTTTTTTTTTTTTTTTTTTTTTTTTTTTTTTTTTTGAGGCGTTGGGACTTTGGCGTCCATCCCTAAACCATCGAAGTTGATGGCATGGGAGACCCCCGCCATCTTCTTCCTCACGCCTTTCGGCCATGGAGGCCGAGCCTTCCATGGCCGAACATGGCGGCCAACAACGACAACCCAAACAACAACAACAACAAGCAACGACGTAGCAACAACAACGCGAGATCAACTCACCTTCGACCGTCGTCGATCTCTTTCTCTCTCCCGATCTCTCTCTCTCACCGCCAATCTCTTCTTCCTCGGTTTCTCTCGTTCTTTGTTCTCTCTCGGTTCAATTTTTTTTTTTTTTTTTTTTATTTGTTTAAAGATCAAAGTGAGATATATATATATATATATATATATATATATATATATGTGGTGTATGGATAAGTGAGGTGATGTAGCCTCACCCCCACCACTCACTTCTACACATTTGTTTTTTTTTTTTTTTTATAATTGAACAAATTTTACTTACCCCACGAGCTGCTACCTCGGGCCCACGTCGGCACGCGATTCGAGGCGCGTCCCCGCTCGTCTCGGTATCTGCATACCCGTAAATGACTTAGTAGTCTACACATATACAATACACTAGGCAAACAACACAACAAATATAACATTTACCTCGGCCACCGTGCCTCGGTAATGACACGTATCGCACTGCGGGTCCTACGTCATGGGTCATTGTGTCCTAATTAACGAATTAAACGTACATTAATTATTGGGCCGTGACAATACTTCCCAACTAATAGGAAGTTCGTCCTCGAACTTACACTAAACGAATTTTAAAGTATACCTGACTCGAAAAGGTACGGAAATCTGTCGCGCATATAGTCTTCCTGTTCCCAAGTGAGTTCCGAATCTCCATGAAACCGCCACTTCACTAACACCTTCGGGATAGACTTGTTTCTCAAACTGTTGTACCCTTCGGTCAAGAATCTGAACTGGTTGCTCTTCATATGAGATATCCTCACTCAAATCAATCTGACTCAAATCCACTGTCGGTCTCTCGCCTGCCTTTGACTTAGCTAGTCGAAGCATCGATATATGAAACACCGGATGAATTCCCGACAGCTGTGGAGGTAACTCTAACTCATAAGCAACATTTCCAACTCGTTTCTTGATCTTGAAAGGTCCGATGAATCTCGGTGCTAATTTGCCTTTCAAACCAAATCGATAATGACCCTTACGAGGAGAAACCTTTAGATACACTAAAGCTCCCTCATCGTACGTGAGATCGCTGCGATACATGTCTGCATACTTCTTTTGCCTCTCTTGGGCTCCCTTTAACTTTTGGCGAATTTGTCTTACCTTTTCTGTGTGATCGACAACAATTTCAGGCCTTAACAAATTTCGGTCTTCTGGCTCAGCCCAACAAGATGGTGAGCGACACGGTCTACCATATAACGCCTCAAACGACGCCATTTCAATGCTCGCCTGATAACTGTTGTTGTATGCAAATTCACACAATGGTAAATACTCTTCCCATGATCCGCCAAACTCAAGTACACACGCCCTGAGCATATCTTCGAGAGTTTGTATTAACCTCTCAGTCTGCCCATCAGTCTGAGGGTGAAAGGCTGTGCTAAACTCTAAGCGTGTACCATATTGCTCCTGCATACTCCGCCACATCCTGGACGTATACATAGCATCTCTGTCTGACGTAATAGTCAAAGGTACTCCATGCAGCCTGATAATCTCTCTCTCGAACAATACACTCACCATTTGGTCAAATGTGTAATGAGCTGCAATCGGTATGAAATGGGCGATTTCGTCAATCGTCCACAATCACCGAGATGGAATCATGTCTATGAACAGATCCTCGGCGAGTCCTCGAACGAAATCCATAGCTATGTCTTCCCACTTCCATTGTGGAATGGGAAGTGGTTGTAGTAATCCTCCAGGTCTACGATGCTCGCCTTCACCTTGGCGAGATCCACGATTCACGATATACTACGATATGTCCGCTTTCATCCCAGGCCACCAAAAATGTCTTTTCATATCATGATACATTTTGGTCCTTCTGGATGAACGGTGAACCGGAACGATGTGAATCTGAAGAATCTCCTCTCTCGGCTACGCACCCGTATCCACAATCGCCTCGAAATCGAGACACGATCTCGTTGTCTCCGCCCGTCGATACGTTCGAACTCTGCGCTAACTCGCTTTGAATCTCGGATACGTATATATCGCTTTTCGATCTCTCGACACTCTTTGAGTCGACACATCGAAGTCTCACTTGAGCACAAATCAGTACCTCCGTGTCATTAGCAATATCGACAGACTCAGCCTCGCCGCCGCCTCGAGTAAACCATACTCGTGCGTCATATGACATCGAATAGTCTCAAGCATCTCTAGTCGAAATTCTACTCGTAGCGCATCCAACGACATTTGCTTTTCCTGGATGATATTCCAGAGAAAAGTCATAGTCTTTCAAAAACTCTAACCATCTGCGCTGTCTCATATTCAGCTCTTTCTGTGTGAAGAGATATTTCAAACTCTTATGGTCAGTATAGAGTGTGAACCTCTCTCCATACACATGATGTCTCCATATCTTCAGAGCAAACACTACCGCCGCCAACTCTAAGTCATGAGTTGGGTAGTTCTTCTCATGTATCTTCAATTGTCTTGATGCATAGGCCACCGTACCTTTCTCTTGCATCAACACACAACCTAACCCCATACGAGAAGCATCTGTGTACACCATCAACACTGGTGCGGTAGTCAACAAGTTCTTCAATTTAGCAAATGACTCCTCGCATTCATCCGACCAATGAAACTTCACGTCTTTTTGGGTCAACTTGGTCATTGGTGAAGCGATCTTCGAAAAATCCTTCACGAACCTTCTGTAATAGCCTGCTAACCCCAGAAAACTACGAATCTCCGTTACTGACGTCGGCGCTGGCCAATCCAAAATCACCTGAATCTTTGCTGGATCTACAGCAATACCTGCTGCTCCAACTACATGACCCAAAAATTTAACCTCGACAACCAAAATTCACACTTACTGAATTTGGCATATAGTCTGTGCTCCCTCAAAGTCTGCAACGTCTCCCTGAGGTGCTGCTCGTGATCTTCTCGAGTCTTCGAGTACACGAATATATCATCAATAAATACGATCACAAAGCGGTCAAGATATGGTCTCATCACTCGATGCATCAAATCCATAAACATGGCAGGAGCATTAGTCAAACCAAACGACATGACTGTGAACTGATAGTGTCCATACCTCGTACTAAACGCTGTTATGTATCTATCATCCTCCCTGATCCTCAACTGATGATACCCTGGTCGTAGATCTATCTTGGAGAAAAATTGTGCTCCTCTCAGCTGATCGAATAAGTCATCAATACGCGGTAGTGGATACTTGTTCTTGACTGTGACCTTATTTAATTGTCTGTAATCAATACACAGTCTCAAGGTACCATCATTCTTCTTCACAAACAGGACCGGCGCTCCCCATGGTGATATCGAAGGTGTGATGAATCCTTTTTCGCTCAATTCTTGCAACTATTTCCTCAATTCTTCCAACTCTCGTGGAGCCATGCGGTATGGTGGTATAGATATCGATTTCGTCCCTGGCACCAACTCAATAATGAAATCAATCTCCCTCGGTAGGGGTAATCCAGGTAAGTCTTCAGGAAACACGTCGGGAAACTCGCACACAACCGGAATCTCTGCAAGTTTCGGTTCATGACACTCTGCAACGGTATATACAGATACCAAAGTCTCCATCTCCCCACTAGTCGCAAGCCGACCTCGAGTGCTCACAGCTCTCGGTGTACTACCACTATACACGAACACTGGACGCCCTGGAATCTCAAATCTCACTGTTTTCGCAAAACAGTCGATATGAGCATGATATGATGCTAGCCAATCCATCCCTAGCAACGCATCGAATTCCAAAAATTCTAGCACCCTGAAATCTGCAGGTAACTCGACCCTGTCGATCTCTACTGGACATCTCTGCACCAGAGAATTAGGGTACACTCTATCTCCAGCTACCGTACTCAAAATCAAATGGACTTCGACACTAATTGGTTTCAACCCTAACATGCTGACCATGCGACCAGAAATGAAAGAAACCGTAGAACCCGAATCAAATAAAACATAAGCTCGATAACCGCAAATAGAAACCATACCCTCAATAAGTTTCCGCGTAGCGTCTGTGTCAGGCTGTGCAATCGTATGGACGACCTCTCGACGTTGTGGCGGAATCGATGTCGATGGCTGTGGACAATCTCGACTGATGTGTCCCTCCTGACCACATCGATAACAAGTGACTGCTCTCGACTGAACGTGTGTCCGATCTTGAGCCTGTGGAGATGCCTGTCTCTGCCCTGGTCTGGAACTATCTCGTCCTCGTCCTCTACCTCTACCTCTGCCTCTACCACCATGCTGCTGACGTGAGGCAGGTGGTGCTGGTAAAGCGGGTAAAGTAGACATAGTAGGAGCTGGCAATGTAGGTCTGACTGGTGGTGGTACAGGAGGTCGACCCACAATAGTCTGCAAAGGTGTAGGAGGTGCTACATAAGGCACAATCGCCCCTTGAACACCCCTATCCCATCTCCTCGGTCCTTTGCCTTTCTGTCTCCTCCGCTCATACTCTGCCATCTGATCAAGTGTCATCGCAGGTACTAAGGGTGTCCCGTCAGCCACGCGGCTCATATAATAAGTCTCGTGAGCCAATGCCCACTAGAAAATTTCTCCCAATGTCTTGGCACCCGAACTGGCCAAGTAGAAACCAATATCCGGCCTCAGTCCATCGCCAAAATAATATACCTCATCGGCATCCTCCTTCACAAGATCTCCGGCAAACTGCTTCAAATAGCCGTATCTGTCTCGGTATCTCATAACTGTCTCGTCGGCTCCCTGTCTTATGTTCATGAACTCCTTCCTCAACCGCTTCATCACCGCGGGTGGGAAGTATTGCAGATAGAACTTAGTCTTGAACGCATCCCAAGACTCAAACTCTCCCTCAGCAGCTATCGTCGCACGCCACCACACATCGGCATCTCGCTGCAAGGTGTACGACGAAATTTCCGCTCTAAGTCTATCATCAATCTGCAAGACTTTATGTAACTTCTCCTGCGACAAGACCCACTTCTCAACCTTCTCAAACTCCCTCTGACCGTAAAAATATACAGGTTTCAGTCTGATGAAATCTTTCACCATGTTGAACTACCATTGTCGAACCAGTGATGGGGGTGTGGAAAATGGTATCGGCACTTGTCTCCATTCTTTGGAGTTGCTATCATCGGTGTCGCAGGTACAGTCGGTACTACGATCGGTACAGTAGTCGTAAGAACTGCTGTCTGAGCTGGAGGTGCTGGTAGGGCAAGGTGAGAAGTCACCAGTGCAATGAAATCCGCCAGCTGCTGACCCTGAGCAGCTACTCGATCTGAAAGCCTCTGAAAATCCTCTGCTGATGGTATCGAAGGCTGGCTACCGCTCGCACCGGCATCATCTCTATCACGTGAATCCGCCATCTCCGACTGTAAATGGAGAACGAACACGAATCAGCTACTCCGTGGATAACGCATACATATACACATAACAAAATTAACATGTATATAATAAATATATCAAATCCCCAACTCACTTTCACTCACTTCCCAACTAATAGTTTCTAAGCGAGGATCATCTGGTTTTCCACATCTAACTAAAGTTTTCTAACTTCTACAATTTTTTTTTACATCTTTTAGTTGTTTCTAGTTGAACAATGTAGGCCGTTCACTACATCTTACATATTGTAGCTGTGGTATCATATTGTAGAAACTCCATATTCTACAATCTTAAAGTCATGTTTTCTCAAATCCATGACGTTAATACTAGCTGTATTGGTCTCATATCACCTGAGACTATATAAGTATGCCAAACTTTATAAACCTTGGGCTCTGATACCAACTGTGACGGCCCCAACTACAAATAAGGGCACCTCCCGGCCTAATCCCTAATTAAGCCCTAATCTCTCCTATAGGACCTAACCAGGAACTAGTCAGCCTTATTTAAATACCTAAATGCCTACCATTTATGATACCACCTACAGTTAACTTAATTGTTCTAGTGACTAACCTATGGTTGTCTATAAATCAGAGTGAATTTTTTTTTTCTTCTAACCAATTATTCAGCGGAAGTCTTATTAAATTACTAGTGGAAATGAAATCTTAAGGCCTAACCTATTGTGAAAAAACCAGGAAATAATGATCACATGCATATATAAACAAAAATGGTGATATATATAACATGTGTCTATAGTCAGGTGTTCCTATCACTCAACCCAAAAGTAAAAGCATGTACATAAAAATGTAATACAAAAGCATACAAAACGTACAAAAGTAGGTCGTAGCAGTCCTCCGCCGGCTCAGAGGTAGTCACCAATCTTCTCTTTGCACAGTGCTGCTACTCGGTTGATCTGCACCACCGTCACAAACTAGACGGTGAGTGCATGAATATATTTAAGTAATACTGAGAGACATCGATCCACATTCCCGAATAAGCAACAAGTATCAAATTGCATAATTTAAATAGAAACTTATGCTGAAAGGAATATCATGCAAAGAGATACTTGAGTTAATCACATATGAAACTGACTTCGGGTTAAGTAGTAATGGATTAGGGTCGGTCGGCCGCGATCTTCATCACATCGGCCTGTCCACTACAATCTGAGCTCTGCTACATAGCATTTCATCACAAATTGAGCTCTAATGTCAAAAGGTCGTACGTACGATACGCCTTTTCTATTCCAAGTGAATTCGTTGTCACCGGAATGTATACTTGCTAACATACCCGAGTTTTAAAACTCGTCATGTTCAACCAAGTTATTCTTGCGCCAACAAACCCCGAGGTCCCATACCCCAGTTCGAGGCACGTTACCTCGTGTGTCATGCAAGGTAGTGGAGAAATTTCCTAACATCCCGACAAGTCTAGTGACCCTCGTATGAAAGCGGAATTTCTATCATCAAATGACCCTAACCACAAGAACCACTTTCATATTCAAAAACGACGCAGTATTAGAATCCAAGATATGTAATAGCATATCACTACACAAAGGATTTGAGTCAAAGTATACAACTATCCTAATAGCATGCTATATCACTGACTCACACACGACAATCAATATGACAAAGTATAGGAATGAGAATCAATGATATACAAAAAGAGTATGCTATGAACACGACATAAAATGAGCAACTGAACAAGTCATAGCATATGGATTTCAAAGGTAATTCAGTTCGAATAACTGAAAATAAATAAATAAATGGAATGAAATGTAAATAAATGTCTCAAACCAGTTTACTTACATACACACAGCAATTCTTAAGCTATCCGGCTTCCGTCGCGTCGATGTACGCACCCAAACCCCGTAATAGCTCCTCTACTTTCCTAACATTTGAAAATTTATCAATTTAGTGTTATTATTACTTATTCACAAGTTATAAGTTGGTCGAAATCGATCGAAATACCAATTTCTCGATTTTTGCTTTTTTCGAGGTAAAACCCCAGTATAACGCCTCGACCGACTCCCGAAATTTTCACTTTTTATAGAAATATGGACGTTTTATTGATTTGGGTCAAAAATATATTTTTTTCCATTTTTCTGGAATTTTCCTGAATTTTCTATAATTTTTATCTATTTTCAGGAATTTACTATGTATTAAAAACTGTTAAATTAAATAATTAAATATATATATTATATATATTAGGGTGGATCCGGGTCAACCCGACCAGGTCCAACCCGATCTGGGTCGGTCTGACTCGGTCCTCCGTGGGTCAGGGTTGGTCCGACCCGACCCATATAGGTTCGGGTCGACCCGACCCGACTCCCTCTTCTTCCTCACCAGAGCATTCGTGCTCTGGGTTTTTTTTTTTTTTTTTTTTTGAGGCGTTGGGGCTTTGGCGTCCATCCCTAAACCATCAGAAGTTGATGGCATGGGAGACCCCCTGCCATCTTCTTCCTCACGCCTTTCGGCCATGGAGGCCGAGCCTTCCATGGCCGAACATGGCGGCCAACAACGACAACCCAAACAACAACAACAACAGCAACGACAGTAGCAACAACAACGCGAGATCAACTCACCTTCGACCGTCGATCTTTTTCTCTCTCCCGATCTCTTTCTCTCACCGCCAATCTCTTCTTCCTCGGTTTCTCTCGTTCACTGTTCTCTCTGGTTTAATTTTTTTTTTTTTGTTTTTATTTGTTTAAAGATCAAAGTGAGATATATATATATATGTGGTGTATGGATAAGTGAGGTGATGTGGCCTCACCCCCACCACTCACTTCTACACATTTGTTTTTTTTTTTTATAATTGAACAAATTTTACTTACCCCACGAGCTGCTACCTCGAGCCCACATCGACACGCGATTCGAGGCGCGTCCCCACTCGTCTCGGTATCTGCATACCCGTAAATGACTTAGTAGTCTACACATATACAATACACTAGGCAAACAGCACAACAAATATAACATTTACCTCGGCCACCGTGCCTCGGTAATGACACGTATCGCACTGCGGGTCCCACGTCATGGGTCATTGTGTCCTAATTAACGAATTAAACGTGCATTAATTATTGGGTCGTGACATAGCCAGTCTTAACATCGAGATATGAAACGTAGGATGAACCCCAACTAACTCTGTTAGCAAGTCCAATCTGTAAGCCACACTGTCAACTCGTGTTTCGACTCTGAACGGTCCTATGTATGTCAGCGCCAATTTCCTTTTAATCTCAAATCTCTGCTGGCCCTTCCATGGGGAAACCTTCAGATAAACCATGTCGCCCTCTTTATAGCTCAGACCCTCGTGATACTTATCCGCATATTTCTTCTGTCTGTCATGTGCTGCCAGAAGTCTCTGTCAAATCTGTCTTATCTTCTCAGTGTGATCAACAACTATCTCTGGCCTAATCACCGTTGTATCCTCATGCGCTACCCAACACGCAGGTGATCTGCGGGGCCTGCCATACAGCGCCTCAATTGGAAGCATCCCGATACTCGCCTGATAGCTGTTATTGTAAGCAAACTCACATAGTGGTAAATAATCCTCCCACGAGCCTCCAAACTGTAAAATACAAGCCCTGAGCATATCCTCCAGAATCTGTATTAGTCTCTCAAACTGTCCGTCTGTCTGAGGATGGTAAGCTGTACTAAATTGCAACCTAGTGCCAAACTGTTCCTACATCGCCGCCTCCCAGAATTTCGAAGTCAACCTAGGATCTCAGTCAGATACAATAGAGATTGGCACCCCATGCAATCTACCGATCTCCCTCTCGAAGATAATGTTCAGTTATGGGAACGAATATCTCATAGAAATAGGAATGAAATGCGTCGATTTCGTTAGTCTGTCGATCACAACCCGAATTGCATCGTGTCTCCTCGTAGTCTACGGTAACCCACTGACAAAGTCCGTAGTGACGTGCTCCCATTTCCATTGTGGAATTGGTAGTGGTTGTAGTAAACCGTCTGGTCTCCTGTGCTCAGCCTTGACTTGCCGGCAGATATGGCAACTCTTAATGTACTCGCCAACGTCAGCCTTCATCCCTGGCCACCAGAACAATTGCCTCAAATCATGATATATCTTGGTCCGACCAGGATGAACCATGTAGCAAGACTTGTGTGCGTCCTCCAATATTCTGTCCCGTATCTCCGGAACTGCAGGTATCTACAACCTTCCTCGGTGTCTCAAACACTGATCTGTCGACTTTACCCAATTCGTACACTCCGGATCCCGAGCCATACCACTGAACCGCTCATAGAGCCCACCAGTCATCTGACACTCGGCAACTCGCTCGATAAATACCGTCGGAACTCTCATCTGACAACAAATGTGTGGCTCGATCGTAGTAAAAACATCGGTCAGGCACATAACTGACACCGCCTGTAATAAGCCATACTCGTGCGTCATATGTCGCACTACCGTCTGACTGTCAATACGGTTCCTGCTCAATGCGTCAGCTAAAACGTTTGCTTTCCCTGGGTGATACTCAATAGTGAAGTCGTAGTCCTTCAATAACTCAAGCCATCTCTTCTGATGCATGTTCAGATCTCTCTGAGTGAAAACGTGTCTCAAACTCTAATGATCAGTGTAGAGTACACTGATCTACCCTCCTGCATCAGCGCAAAAACGACTGCTGCAAGCTCGAAGTCATGCACTGGGTAGTTAACCTCATGGGGTCTCAGTCGTCGGGACAAATAAGCTACTGGTCTACCCTCCTGCATCAAAACACATCCAAGTCCAATGCCCGATACATCCGTATACACTGATAAGCTATTGCCCGGCTCTGGCAATGTCAACACTGGTGCAAAAGTCAATTTCCTCTTCAACTCCCAGAAAGCTTGCTCACACTCCTCTGACCAATAAAATCTGATATCCTTCTTGGTCAGTCTAGTCATCGGTGCTGCAATCGAGGAAAAGTCATGTACGAAGCGACGGTAATACCCTGCTAGTCCCAAGAAACTTCGAATGTCAGAAGCAGACTCAAGTGTCCTCCAGTCAATAATTGCCCAAATCTTCTCTGAATCCACATAGATACCCTGATCGCTAATGACATGTCCCAAAAATCTCACCGCACTCGGCCAGAAATCACAGTTGCTAAATTTTGCGTACAGTCTATGCTCTATCAATGTCGTCAAAACTGCTCTGAGATGACTTGCATGCTCTTCACAAGTCTTGTTGTAAATCAAGATGTCATCAATAACGACGATGACATATCTGTCCAAGTATGGTCTCAAAACCCTGTGCATCAAGTCCATGAAGATCGCTAGGGCATTAGTCAGCCCAAAAGGCATAACTGTAAACTCAAACATCTTGTACTAAAAGCTGTCTTCTTGACGTCCTCTTCTTGAATCCCCAACTGATGATAGCCTGAACGCAGATCAATCTTCGAGAAGAACTTGGCGCCAGTCAAACGATCGAAAAGATCGTCGATCCTGGGGAGTGGGTAGCGGTTCTTAACTGTTACCTGATTCAACTTCCAGTAGTCTATGCACATCCTCATTGAACCATCATTCTTCTTCACAAATAATATTGGAGCTCCCAAATGTGACATGCTAGGGTGAATGAAACCCTTCTCCAGAAGTCATCTAACTGCCTCCTGACCTCCTCGTGCTCTGACGGTGACATCCGGTAAGGTTTGCTAGCGATCGGCTGAGTTCCTAGTATCAGCTCAATGATGAACTCAATCGCTCGTGGCGGTGGCAATCCTGGTAAATCATCTGGAAATACGTCGACAAAGACTTGGACTACTGGAACATCTTCAATCCTAACTTCAGTCCTAACCTCTGGCTCGACTATCGCTGCAAATGTCTCCATCTCCTGAGTCGTAGCTAGTCGGCCTCTAGTAATGGGTAGTGCGGTAGCGACTCCGGTAAATGTGAACTCTGGAATCCCCGAAACTCGAAACGAGACGGTCTTCTGGAAGCAATTCGGCTGTGCATGATATGTCGCCAACTAGTCCATCCCTAAAAGTGCATCAAACTCGAGGTACTCTATGACTCGTAAGCCTATCGGCAACTGATGCCCCTCTACCTCTATCATGCAGTCTTGACATATCCGGTTAGGGTATATCTTATCCCCAGCCGCCATACTGAGGACAAGGTGTAATGGCCTGACAATTTGACCTGTGTCATGTGCCAAGTCAGGGTTGTATGTGGGATCTACTCGCCAAAATACGTATGTCCGACTATCCAATATGAGATTATAATGCAAACTGTTGAGCTGTTTTACGAGAAAAGTATATGCGGAGAATTCGGTAAGCTGAAACACGAACGGGGACGCCCCTCGAGTCGCGTGCCGACGTGGGACCGATATAGTGATTTAATGTGGCCATAATGGCTTTATGTGGTATTAATGTGTACATTGGATACGCCTCGTGATGCGTGTAACGCGAGTGTCGAGAATGTGAAATGAGGTGGTAGTGACGTGAATATTAATGGTGCCTCGAGATGCGCACCGTACAACTTTTTAGGAAAATATTGAATAAATATGTATTTGATGTGCCTCGAGTTTCGCTCCGCACGAATCTCGAGGACACAATTGATTAAAATGAGAATCGGATAAGAGATCGGATGAGATGAGAGAAAAAGGAGGAGAGAGAGAGAGAGAGGGCATAGAAAGAGAGAAGGAAATAGAGGGAAAGAGACGACGGAGAGAGAGAGAGAGGGGAGCAGCGCCGATGAGACGCAGAGGTGCCGACGAGGAGGGGGGCGTCTCAGCAGTGGCTCGGCATCGGCGCCGCCGGCCGCTCGCGCGCGACGTGGAGGCAGCAGACGAGTTGGCGCGACTGAGTAGGGACAACGACAAGCGGGGATGCCGCGGCGGAGCTCTAGCGATGGTGGACCGGCGGCGGCGCTCCGGCGATGCGGCGGCACGGCCGGGAGCGGGCGCGGACCGCGCGGCGGGGTCGGCAAAGATCGGCGAGCAAGCGCAGCGGCGGCGAGCGCGGCTGGCCACAGAGAAGCGGATCCAGCAGAAGCGACGCCGATTTGCGCGCGCGGCAGCGCCGGCAGCAGCGCGGTGACGGCGGTGGCGCTGCTTCGACGTCGGCGCTCTGAACGACGCGATGGAGTTGTCGGACCGATCAGAGGCGTGAATTTGACGACGCGATGGAGGTGAGGTGTACTTCACTTAATTTTAGTGCGATTTGCATGATTTAAGCAATCTAAATGGTGCAAATGGACACCAAGGACTTATGAGGCAATAGTTGAGTGTCGGGTGCGCAAATCGAGGAGTGAGCAGGACGTCTTGAGGACAATTTGCTATTTCTCGAGGTAAGTAAACCAGTTAGGGACTTGTATAGTATTTCATTTCACTCCATTGGCTATTTCTCACTTCTTTGTGATAGTTTCCTTTCATTCTTATTAATTGTTGCTTGGTGATAGCTATCTTTGAAATTGTTGTTGGTTGAGTGGTCCATCGACAAGTGAGTCATGGTACTGTTTATTTGTGATATGAGCTCTTATCTCATAGTCGCAAGGGTTAGGGCTGGGAGGCAGGTGTCTCATCCTAAACCCGAGTCAGCTGGGCTTTTGCCGCGACTCAACGACCTTTTGGTCGGGACTCCTTGTTGTTTGTTTTGTTTGTATTCAGGACCCTCATTTATCGATTGATTTGTTGATTGAATTGTTTACAGTTTATATATTCATGCATTCTCTGCTCCTTTCTTTCTACTTGTATGAATTCAACTGCTTTGGTTATTTCGAAATGTTGTATATATATCCTACTGGATTTACTTACTTTGGCTTATCATTCTTATGTTTGAGTGAGTGCAAATCCGCAGATGAGTAGCAGAGGGAAAGCTCCATAGCTAAGTGAAATTTTTGTATATCTTGTATTTACTCTCCTCCGATGGTAATATAATTATACTGGGTTCCACGACTAGGTTGACTAGCTCTTTTAACATTATTGTTGAGTTATTTATTTGTAGTAATTGCTTCAGGTAAATTGTAAAACTTGCAAAATATGAATAACTCAACTTAAAAAAATTGTGAATTTACGTATAATGAAGGATTTGAAGGCTGACTAGGTCTGCGTTGACCATGCGAGACTGGCTCGGGGGTCCATGTGGGCTTAGGTCGGTCGGGCCCAGTTTGCGGGAAATTGGGGTCGTCACAATTGGTATTAGAGCGTAGGTTCAGGCGAACCTAGGGGAAAGTTTAATGGCTTAAGACATTGTGATACCAACGTCGCAGTTGGTATCAGAGACGAAGTTTTACATACTCGACTCTTTATTTAAATCACAAGCAATGTAGACGAAAACCAGCGGAAGTTAGGAACAGTTGAACTTAGAGCGGAACCCTATGATCCTGACTTAAGTCTTCGTTGGGAAGTGAGGAGAGTTTTGGGAAATTAAATTTGAACTACATGTGATATTTGATGTGTTGTATTATACTACTATCGATATATATACGATATTCACTCTTGTGTATCGCGTGAGACGCTATGAGTAAATTGAAAAAGATTGACGATAAATTTATCGGATTCAGAGAAATTGATAAATTGAGATAATAGCATTGTTGGTTTGGTGAAGCCAATGGAAAATGAAACAATTCTTTTTGAGTAAAATGAGATAATTAGGACTTTTAAGGTTTTCAATTCGAAACTTTGGTATTACAAAGTGTATGATTTTAAATTCGTAATATGGAGACAAGTGAATAACCTTGAGTCTACTCGGGACTTGAAATTAATGTTTTGGAACTTAGAGAGCTTTTGGAGTTTTAAAATGCTAGAACACCGATTGGATCTGTGGAAATGAAAAAAAAAATTGGTGAAGTGACATAATAAAAAGAGGGACGAAGATTTGTGAGACAAGGAGACTCTAAGGGAGCAGAGTGTTGAGATGACTTGAGAGCTAACGATTACATCATGTACGAACTCCTTAGCTTTGACGAAAGTTTGGGAGTAGTAGTGTTGAATCAGAAGCCCAAGTAACTCGACTTTAGTGACACTATGCATTTATAGTCTCAGGGTTGGTGAAGTCGACCACCACCTTTAGGGATTTGTAAATGGATTAAGTGTTACCGGCAGAGGTAGAGTCTATGAATCATTCTCGAGGTTAAAGGCAACGTAAGTATAAATCCTATGAGATTATAAATCTTAAGATTCTCACATATTTAGAATTGATGGAGATATGTCAGTAAGCGTACTTAAGGGAATTCTCGTGCAAGTAGTGCATGTTGAAAAGAACGGGCCCAATTTGAATAGAGTGAAAAAGTAATGGGACTTTGTAAAGTTGCTAAGATTAGCAATTCACCTATAAAAAAGTGCGTTTAAAGTTGCTAAGAAAAGAGTAACACTTGATCCTATATGGTATATTTGTGGTGTTGTAATATACTATATACGATATCGGTAACTATACCCTGATTCGATGATTCGTGGCTATGAAAAATGCGATGGCATTTCAGATCGGGTCTAGGAATGATCGTGGGGCTGTAGGTTTGCGTTTTGCGAGTGCGGAGGAGCTGCATACTCTGTCATACAAAATTGTATCGCACGACCAACAACTGCAGAAGATTATTCGATTGTTAAGGGCACAGGCTTCACCGTCGTCGTTTACAGCAACAACTCCAGTTATTCAGGCTGGGTGTATTTTTACGGTAGGTGTACAGGCAGAGCCTACGGTGGCCGAGGAGGCACATGTTCAGGTTGAGCTCGTACTTCGTACATTTGAGACACTACTTGAGGATATGCTGAGCACGCCGACTGATACGGGTGTTAGGGCTACAGCTGAGGCGAAGCAGACTCGCACGTTTCATATGCATTTTTTCCGGAGAAGTTGCATGAGGGTACGTTGAGGCGACATATATGGTCAAGTGAAGATACATGATGTACTGGCCATACCAACACAAATGCAGCCGAGTATATCATCAACCCCACTGGTCAGCGAGGTCGATGCCTAGTGGCGTACTACGGAGGTGTCGATGGGGAACAGTCTATAACCTGCAGAGGACTGAGTTTCAGACCATTCGATAGAGGACCGGTGAGTCAGTTGCAGTACATGGATCGGTACATACGCATGATGAAGTATACTGGGGGTGCGGCTGACACGGACACTGACCAAGCTTACTACGTCATACACGATTTCCTAGAATTTTTTGGTTATGTTGGGTGACGACAGCTTCGAGTACAGTATAAGAGGCCTATGAGAAGGCAATGGCTAGTGAGAGCGTGGGAGCACACGCATCGGAGTACCAGTTGCATTCTCGGCATCGTCACATTCAGTGCGAGGGTCTGGAGATGATCAGAGGAATACGTGGGTTAGACGGTTGTGGCAGAGAGATTAACCTCAGCGCGTATTACGTTTTCACCATATGCGGCGTATATGACGCCAGTGGTAGATGGACCAGCGCAGAGTCACGCTAGTGCATTACAGAAGCCAGCACCGTTAGATCCTTAGCATAAGTACCATCAGAGGGTTGATGGCAGAGGCAGTGGTCAGAGACAGGGTTAGAGATCCAGTCGAGTGCACAGACAGGGACAACGATCTAGTCATGCACATGGACAAGGACATGTTCTAGTTGGATCGAGATTTCAACGTATCTGTATTGACGTGTGGACAGCCAGGAACGGATTCATGCTATTGCCACGTCAGGTCCGCTACTACCCCATGTAAGTTGATAGGGGGTACGAGTTGGGTTGAGACTCACTCGATCAGAGAGACTAACGGACAGTCAGAGAGACTGATTTACATTCTCGCGGACATACAGCGGATATACGTATGTTAGTGACAGTGGATCATGAGATTAAAAAGTTCATTTGTATTCCAATATATGATGCGATGATGTTGCCCTATCATATATTGATGGGAGGAGACAGATGGTGTGTTCTTTGCTTGGAGGTCTCGGAGGAGCCCAGCTCGTCACGGAGGAGCCCAGCCCTACAGAGTAAGATGGGGGTATGGCCTTGGGCGAGTATGACCATGGGTCTTCATTCATAAAACACCATTTTCCTTTGTGAATTGCGTCAATTTCGAGGACAAAATTTTAATTCATTGGGAAGACTATAACGACCTGACAATTTGACATGTGCCACATGTCAGGCCAAGGTCGTATGTGGGATCTACTCGTCGAAATACGTATGTCCGAGTATCCAATTTGAGATTATAATGCAAATTGTTGAGCTGTTTTACGAGAAAAGTATATGCGGAGAATTCGGTAAGCTGAAACACTAACGGGGACGCCCCTCTAGTCGCGTGTCGACGTGGGACCGAGATAGTGGCTTAACGTGGCCATAATGGCTTTATGTGGTATTAATGTGTACATTGGATACGCCTCATGATGCGTGTAGCGTGAGTGTCAAGAATGTGAAATGAGGTGGTAGTGACGTGAATATTAATGGTGCCTCGAGATGCGCACTGTACAACTTTTTAGGAAAATATTGAATAAATATGTATTTAATGTGCCTCGAGTTCCGCTCCATGCGAATCTCGAGGACAAATTTGATTAAAAAAGAGAATCAGATAAGAGATCAGATGAGAGGAGAGAAAAATGAGGAGAGAGAGAGAGAGAGAGAGGACAAAGAGAGAGAAGGAAAGAAAGGGAGAGAGACGACAGAGAGAGAGAGGGAGCGGCGCCGACGAGACGCAGAGGTGCCGGCGAGGTGGGGTGGCGTTTCAGCAGTGGCTCAGCATCGGCGCGACCGGCGGCTCGCACGCGACGCGGAGGCCGCGGATGAGGTGGCGCGAGCGAGTAGGGACAACGACGAGCAGGGATGCCGCGGCGGAGCTCCAGCAGCAGTGGACCAGCGGCCGCGTTTCGGCGATGCGGCACATTGGCACAGCCGGGAGCTGGCGCGGACAGCCGGCGATCTTTATGCTGCAGCGATCGGCGAAAAGAGGCAGCGCAGCCGGAGTTGGCCGGCAAAGCGAATCAGCAGCAGCAGCAGCGACGGCGCAACGACGCGCAGCAGCGGCGCGGTGACGGCGGTGGCGCGGCTTCGACGTCGGCGCGGTGAACGATGCGATGGAGTTGTTGGACCGATCGGAGGCGTGAATTCGACGACGCGATGGAGGTGAGGTGTACTTCACTTAATTTTAGTGCGATTTGCATGATTTAAGCAATCTAAATGGTGCAAATGGACACCAGGGACTTATGAGGCAATAGTCGGGCGTCGGGTGCGCAAATCGATGCTTGAGCAGGACGTCTTGAGGACAATTTTGTGACGACCCCAATTTCCACAAATTGTGCCCCGCCCGGCCTAAACTCACGTGGACCCCCAAGCCGGTCTCGCAAGGTCAACGAGAGCCTAGTCAGCCTTCAAATCCATCATTTTCAGTACATTCAACATTTTACAGTTGAGTTATTAATATTATGTCAAGATTTACAATTTAGCGGAAGCAATTACTACAAATAAAATAACTCAACCGTAAGTAAAAAGTTAGGCAACCTAATTGTGGAACCCTGCATAACTATATCATCATTGGAGGAGAGTAATTAAAAGATATACAAAATAATCACCTAGCTATGGAGCTTTCCCTCTGCTACTCGTCCGCAACTCTGCACTCAGTCAAACCAAAAATTGACTAGCCCAGGTAAGTAAATCCAGTAGGACATATACACAACATTTCACATTATCCAAAACAACAGTTCACGATATCCAAAGCAGTCGAATTCATGCAAATAGAACGAAAGGAATCAAGAACACATGAATATACAACATAATAACAAAACAATCGATAAGTGAGTGTCCGGAATACAAAGAAAACCAACAGCAAGGAGTCCCGACCAAAAGATCGTTGAGTCTCGGCAAAAGCCACCAGACCCGGGTTTAGGACGATACACCTGCCTCCCAGCCCTAACCCTTGCGACTATGAGATATCTACGGTCCCGGCGTCCGGATAAGAGCTCATATCAAAGAGAAATAGTAACCATGACTCACTTGCCAATGGACCACTCAACCAACAAAGTTCCAATGATAGCACAACAATATTCAATAAAGCGAAATGAAGCTATTACAAAACGGTGAACAACAACAGCCAACGGAGGGAAATGAAATATTGTATAAGTCCCTAGCTGGTTTAATTACCTCGAGAAATCGCAAACGTCAAACATCCCGCTCGCGTCTCGATTTGCGCACCCGACATCCGACTCCTAAGACCCTGGTGTCCATTTCAACATTTTAGGCCTATTTTACGAAAAATCATTGCAAACACAACTCAGTTTGGTGAAATAAACATCATCTTCATCGCGTCGTCGCGATTTCGTCGAAACTGCGCATCCGACCGGTCGACATCGCGCCATCGCGCGTCGATCGCCTTCGTTACTACAGCATAGCGAGCGTCGCCGGCGCGCGCCGTCCTCGCTGGAGTCGCGTCGGCTGCCGCTGAAGCGCCGCTACGTCGCTCGTCCGTCCGCATTGCTCACCGGCCGCGTAGCGTTGCTTCGCTCGCTTTGCTTGTGGCCGGCCGCGCGCATTGAGATTCGAACCGTCATGCGCTTGCTCGCTCGCGCACTGCCACGGATTCATTTCGTCCGCGCCGTCTTGGTGCGCTCTCCGTGCCGTCCGCGACCTCGCCGCCCCGCCGGCCGCGTCGACCACCACCGCACCTGCTTCGCGCGATCGCCGCCTTGTTGTCTTCGCCTCTGTTGGCCGGCTCCTCCGCGAGACTCCGCCTCGCCGCCGGCTAGTTGCTCCTCGCGGTCCGTCTCTCTCCCTTGCTTCTCTCCTCACCTCCCGATCTCTCTTTTTTTTTTTCTCTTCTTATCCTCTTTTTTTTTCTTTATATATAATATATATATATACATTTTCTTTTTATCTTTTTGATTTCACATCAAAAGTGTCCTCGACATTCGTGCAACACGAATCTCGATGCAAACTCAACAATCAAACAGCGCGCATCTCGAGGCACCAACTCGCCTTATTTTCAAACTCTCGATACTCGCGCTACACGCGTCATGATACGTATCCCTCGTCGGCATGTGACTCAAGGCGCGTCCCCGTTCGTGTTTCGGCTCCCCGAGTTCTCTGCGTATACGTTTCTCAACAATTAGCATATTCACTCGAGATTCGGACATACGCATTTCGACGAGTGGATACCACAAACGACCCTGACCTAACACGTGGCACAAGTCAAATTTTCGGGTCGTTACAAATTTGCTATTTCTTGAGGTAAGTAAACCAGCCAGAGACTTGTACAATATTTCATTTCACTCCATTGGCTATTGTTCACTGCTTTGTGATAGTTTCGTTTCACTCTTGTTGATTGTTGCTTGGTGATAGCTATCTTTGAAATCGTTGTTGGTTGAGTGGTCCATCGACAAGTGAGTCATGGTAATGTTTATTTGTGATATGAGCTCTTATCTCATAGTCGCAAGAGTTAGGGCTAAGAGAGAGGTGTCTTGTCATAAACCCGAGTCAGCTGGGTTTTTGCCGCGACTCAACGACCTTTTGGTCGGGACTCCTTGTTGTTTGTTTTGTTTGTATTCTGGACTCTCATTTATCGATTGATTTGTTGATTGAATTGTTTACAGTTTATATATTCATGTGTTCTCTGCTCCTTTCTTTCTACTTGCATGAATTCAACTGCTTTTGGTTATTTCGAAATGTTGTATATATGTCCTACTGGATTTACTTACCTGGGCTCGTCATTCTTATGTTTGACTGAGTGCAGAGCCGCAGACGAGTAGCAGAGGGAAAGCTCCATAGCTAGGTGAAATTTTTGTATATCTTGTATTTACTCTCCTCCGATGGTAATATAATTATACTGGGTTCCACAACTAGGTTGACTAGCTCTTTTAACATTATTGTTGAGTTATTTATTTGTAGTAATTGCTTCAGATAAATTGTAAAACTCGCGAAATATGAATAACTCAACTTAAAAAAATTGTGAATTTATGTATAATGAAGGATTGGAAGGCTGACTAGGTCTGCGTTGACCTTGCGAGACTGGCTCGGGGGTCCATGTTGGCTTAGGCCGGGCGGGCCCAGTTTGTGAGAAATTGGGGCCATCACACAAGGTATGTGTCTAGCGTCTGTGATGCTAACCCTAACTTTCCTATCATGCGTCCAGCAATAAATGTAATGTACTATCAGAATATATCATAACATGTATCGGTCTACCCATAATAGATAACGTACCCTCAACGAGCTGTCTGGTCGCATCTCGATCTGGCTACGTGACTACATGTGCTCTCTCCCTAGCCCGACCCTGCTGTGCTCCTGGTAATGTCGGTGGTGTCCGACAGTCAGCCTTCAGGTGCCCTTTCTGACCACAACGATGACATCGACGTTTCTTCTGCCTGTCACCGAATCTCTGATCCGGACCCTGGTCCCTCTGACCCCTGTCACGGCCTCCCTGATCCCTATCCTGACGGTACTGCTGTGGCTGATGTCGCTGCGGCTCTGTGGGTGCAGGTGTTAAGACGTGCGCGTGCCGCCTATCCTCGTGCTAGAATTGGCTGGCTCGGTGAAAAACCCTACGGTCCCTATCTCGTATATCATCTCGGCGACCTCTATCAAGCTGATCTCTCTGTCTTTTCGGTCTCCGATTCGACCGAGAACCCTGACCCGCCTGTATTGTAGTACCTGTCGTACGCCTGCCCTCTCTCTCTCTAAGAGTAGTGTCTCATAAGATAGTGATCGATCGTACATTTCCTGAAGAGTAGTAGCACCTGTCGAGACTATCGCGTCCGCAATCCGCTTATCAACACCACGTACGAAATAGTAAATCTGAAGCGTCTCTGTGCTCAACATCCATCGAGAACAGTAATAGGTATCGGTACCGCTCCATGTACTGCATCGATGAGCGGTTACCCTGTCGTAGGGCCAGAAAGTCTTCCCTCAATCTCAGCCTCACCTGCATGGGAATGAACTCGTTGTAGAACAACTCTCGAAACTCCGCCCATATCGCTGGCTCCGGGTGGATATCCAGATAAGTCATCCACCAAACTGCTGCATGACCTCTCAGACACGTTCCGGATAAGCGTGCATGTATGCTGTCATCATTCCGCATCAGCTTATGGAAACGCTGATGCGAAACTATCCACTTCCCTGCTGCCTCAGCGTCTCCACCTTCGTAGAAGTATCCCGGCAGGAACTTCATAAACTCTCTAACAAGCTTCGCCTCCGGGGTTAAGACGAATGCGGAAGCAGCAGGAATTGTAGTATTCGGCTGCTTGGTGGTCATAGGTAAGGGCGTAAGAGTCGAAGTCACTAATGGTATCACCATAGCTAGTGAGACTCCCTCAGCTCGTGTCTCAGAAAGTGGCGTATCAGTAAGCAAATGTGGTGTACTCGGGGCGGCTATTTGTCGTACGTAGGTGCTACGTAAGCTGTGGGGACTAGTGCAAGCTCGCTGTGGCTTGTCGCGACTGAGCCCTAAGTAACTGGAGGATCTCCATCAACCGGGCATCGTGGGCGGCAAGTCGATCTTCAATGCTCTGAGTCGATATGGTAATAGTAGTGGTGTCCCTAATAGGATCACTAGTCTGTCCTATCTTGGGCTGTGTCGAGGGTTGTCCGTCCATCAGGATCTGTATCGAAAAGTGTGTGTCGAATCAGCATCGGTATATATATAGGTGTTAATATATCATTTACAATAAAACATAACATGTGTATAAACCCTAAGTCTACCCGCCTCACTATCACTTCCCAATTAGAGTTCTAAGGCAAGTACATCGGGTTTCCACATCTAAAATTTTATTATTATTATTATTATTATTATTATTATTATTATTATTATTATTATTATTATTATTATTATTATTATTATTATTATTATTATTATTATTATTTAAGTTTTATGCTCTTTTAGAAAATCTCCCGAGGTTCCTAGAACTCTCGCTCTGATACCACTTGTGGCGACCCCCGATCCCGAGGTCGCCACGTGGGGAGGTGCGGTCCCGCAGTCCTGTCAGATCCTTGATCCACTGGGTCCCACGCGTCACTAACGTACTTTGCTACAACGCGACTACTCGATATGTGTGTCAACTCCTTTCGTTAATCAGTTTAGTTAGACAATTGAATCATTTGTTTGGCATTTAAAACAACAGAAGTCTTAAATTTAAAGCAAGTAAAATAATTAAATTTATCATCATATAAAGCATCATTTTGTTGGGGCATGTGCCCTAAGTCAATCCATTAACTGTCTTTATGAATACTTTTAGTTAATAAAATAGATGATTTCATTTGTTGTTTATTATAATTAATTTGCATGTTTACATTATAATAAGATCTATGGGTATTTACAGAAATATCCTAAATGTCCCTAGTCGATCATTATACTGGGAACTATAATGAATTAAGACTATTGTGAGTCTTGATTGATGATCATATGATGAGTATACGTATAGGGATACGAATCAAGATTACGAGTACTTGTTAGGAAACAAAGTACTGGAGCGAACCGCTATGAGAACATCACATGGATTAAGTCATAGTTGTTTCTCATGATAGGTATATTTTTCAGTCCTTTGACTTGAGATTACCAAAGACTTCAACATTAGGAACATAGTGATTTGACACTATCAAACGTTGTCTTTAACCGGACGATTATAAAGGTTGTGATTGATTACTGTGTGATCAATGTGATGAAGTTGTGTAATCGAGATAGAATTTGTCCCTCTCATATAAAGAGAGATATCTAGTGGCTCTTTCGATGTGTTAGACTTTTAAAAGGCCTAGTCCAAGTGAATTAATATTGATCAATGTCACGTGGATGTTTTCAGTCTACCTAGAGATCGAGACTAGTACGATTAAACATGTTGGATGATAATTCCATGCCTTATGTTTGATCAAAAGGATATTGTGTGACAAAAGGATGTTATATACACTATTGATTAGGTTGTATCGATTTGATATTCGTACGACTTGGGTAGTCATAATGTCTTGCTAGAGACCGCTTATGACTTGTATACCAAAATGTGTTTTGGTTCACTACCAACGTTGTATGAGCCTATTGGGTCGCACACTTAGAATGATTTTGCGTGATTTTAAGATGGTTCGAAAAAATGAATTTTATATGATAAAATTCATGACAGAAACGTCCTTGTGGTGTATTACACTTATACTTCTTTTAAGTAGGGGTATATGTGTAATTTACTTAACCATCTATATACAAGGGTTGTATAAATAGACGCTTTAAGTTAGAACACACGGACGAAAGATTACGGGCCAAAACTCTATTTTCGTTTTAGAAACGACTTAGGGTTTTCTGGGACGCTCTAGATCGTTTCGGAGAGAAACAAAAGGTTTGATATTCTCTTAAAGCTAGCACTTCGAATCTCGGCCGTCGTTCGTGTGTGGACTGCTGGTAGAGGGTGTTCGTCGTTGGCAGCACCTTAGAGATCGATCAACCTTCAGAAAGGTATTTTGCGACCAATGTATGATTAAGTTTTCTTGGTTTAAACGTTTTAATGGAATTAGATTCGGATCCTATTGGGGTTTTGTCAAAATTGTTTTGTAATCTCCGCTGCGTATAAACCCCAAAACACAACACATTTATAAGAGCAACACCTATTGTGGAAAACCCAGGAAAGTGCTCTGTATATAGGCGACCATACTAAGCAGTAATATATACAAGTACAATGTCTATTCAGTCTCCCAATACCCAAAAGTAAAGCAAAATATCAAAATCGCACGTACTAGTGGTCCTCGATCGCGGGCAGTCAGATGAAGTCGCCCAAAATCCCCTTGCCCCTAGTAGTACTGGGGTCTGCACTCAACCAGCACAAAAAGTCAGATGGAGAGTACAGTTAGTAAGATTCCAACGAAGTACACCGAAGATTTATAAGAAAATAAATAAATACTAATAAACATGTCAAATAATCATGCGGAAACTAAACAGACAATTGTGCTAAGATCATCACATGAATAAATAACACGAGAGAAACAAAGTGTGTACTCGTCTCGGTCAGACTAAATTGTACTTCGGACCCCAGGATCCTTTCGGTGGGTGCCCCCACTCCCTTCACCTGGTTCCTCGCGGTACTTGCCCGACACGTGCACACTTTATGCAACTCGGGTTGCAATTCATCGAGTGCCTGATCACACGTGCTACAGCCTAGTGTGCCATAAGTACACTACTAATATCAGGTGGGAGTAACTCAACCACCAACTCAAATGTATCACGGAATAGAGTATAATAACAAGGAATAGGAATCAACGATAGAAAAGTAAACCCTCAGTGACTTTCAGATGAAATCTTACATACCTCAAAATGCAATTCGAATTTCCGCTCACATGTCTCGAGATACGCGTCCGACTCCCGACTGTGGTCTCCTAAATTCGGTGTCCAATTAAACCATTTTTAATATTTTTCCTGATCTTCTGGATTTTTCCCATAATTTTTCACCTGTTTTTCTTATTTTTTCTGTAATTTATTTAATTTAAAACTATTTTTAAATTAAATTTAATATTATATTATATAAATATAGTGGTGGGTCCCTAGATCGGGTCAAACCCGATCCAATAGGGTCCGCCAGACCCTGTTCGGACCCACCCGGGTCGGGCCCGGTCCGGCCTAACCGGTCCAGGGGGTTTGCACGCACGCACATGCGCGCGTGCACCCTCCCCACCCCATCTTCTTCAACAGAGATGAAGTCTCGATTTTTTTTCTTTCTTTCGCCTTTTTCTGGTTTGGGTTGGGGTTGCTATCCACCCCAACCTCGGTGGACTCGATGGCAGGGGGAGACACCCCTGCCATCTCCATCCCCGACCTCGGTTCGGCCTCCATGGCCGAACTCCCTTCTCGGCCACCCCGACCGACGCACCAACAACAACAAAAACAACGACTAACCTCGACCGTGACGTCTCCACCTCCTCTTCTCCTTCCCGGCGCGTTCCTCCTTCTCCTCCTCCTCTCCTTTCCTTTTTCTTCCTCTCGGCCTCCCTATTCTGTGTGATGGTGTGTGCGGGTTGTGTATGTGTGGGTGTGGGAGAGAGTGACGAGGGAGAGGAGAACATGATGGTGGTGTGTGGTGGAGTGTAAGTAAGGTAAGCTAGTTGACTTGACCAATCTTCTCTTTTTTATGTTTTAGTTTTCACGACCTAGTGTACCCACTGTTAACTCCTCAGTACCCATCTCGACACGTTTCTCGATGCGAGCACCCGTTATACTATCTCGCTCGATTCAATGATATAAATACACACATGCGATGCTAGGTAAATAACTTGATATACAACATCGCAAATAGGCAAACAATCACACAAAATCACTATTTACCTAGTCGGCGTGTCCTGACATTTCTGCGGTATTCACGTGGATCTGAGCTGTTGCCCAAGTCTAAAAATAATCAACAATAACGACGTAATTAAAATTTGGGCTATTATATCACATGTTCACATGAGTGTAAGGATGTTTTTTGAGAACTGAGGATGAAGTTGACTTCGGTGCCAATTTTGGCATTACCTGTAGCAGGTAGAGATTTTTTAGTTTATATTGATGCGCCAGACGCCGGGTTGGGTTACGTGTTGATGTAGGATGGACACCCAGTGGCCTATTTATCTCAACGATTGAGACCCTACGAGGGAAACTATCAAGTGCACGACTTGAAGCGTGCGGCGGTCGTGTTTGCACTAAAGGCCTGAAGGCACTACTTGTACGATGAGAGGTTCGTGTTATTTAAAGACCACCAGATTTTGAGGTACCTGTTCACTAGAGGAATTGAACATGTGCAGTGGAGATGGCTTGAGTTATTAAAGGACTATGACTTCGCAATTGAGTATCATCTAGGTAAGGCGAATGTCGTAGCTGATGCGCTTAGCAGGAGCGGCATCGAAACCGACGACAGCACCTGCGACATATGACACATGAACATGAGTCGCTTGACGCAGCGTTGGTGTTGTGTGTGACAGAGGCTATTGTTGAGCTACAAATTTCGTTGTCAAATGCAAGTTCCTACAGTGTCTCTTGAGCGAGTTTCTGAGTTGCAGATAGCTAACGGTCGGTATTTGTGGATTAGTGGCCTGGCTCAGGATACGGGGTGCACTGAGTGGTCTGAGGGCTCAGACGAGTGCTTGAGACATAGGGGTCGTTTATGGATACCTCGCCGGTATTGGAGCTCAGGGACAGATTCTCGAGGACGTACACCAATCGCGATATACAGTTCATCCTGGTAGGACCAAATGTATCATGATCTGTAGTGATGTTTTGGTGGCCAGAGATGAAAGGCTGACGTGGGTAGATACGTCCGGAGTTGTCATATTTGCCAGCAGGTGAAGGCTGAGCATAAGAGACCAGCTGGGTTGCTACAGCCGCTGCCATTCCTCAGTGGAAGTGAGAACACCTGACAATGGACTTCGTCAGTGACCTACCGAAAACTACGAGGAGACACGACGCCGTTTGGGTAGTTATCGACAGGTTGACAAAGTCGGCACATTTCATACCGATCGCCACGAGATATTCATTTACACAATTGAATATTATCTTCGAGAGATAGATTTTCATATTACATGGTGTACCGTCTCCATTGTTTCTAACAGAGATTCGAGATTTACTTCGAGGCTTTGAGAGAGTATGCAGGAGCGGCTTGACACTCGTTTACAGTTTAGCAATGTGTACCATCTTCAGAATAATGGGCAATCAGAGTGTTTGACTCAAGTTCTCAAGGACATGCTCAGGGCGTGTATATTATAGTTTGGTGGATTGTGAATGGATTATTTACATTTATGTGAGTTTGCGTACAACAATAGCTATTAGGCGAATATCGGGATGCCACCATTTGAGGCACTTTATGGTAGGCCCTACAGGTCACCAGCATGTTGGGCGGCACCGGAGGATATAACGGCTATAGGACCTGAGGTTGTTGTTGACCATACTGAGAATGTGAGACAGATCGGGCATAGACTTCAAGCGGCGCAGGATAGGTAGAAGAAATATGCGAACAAGTACCTTGAGGTCCGAGCTACGAGGTTGGGGACTTGGTGTATTTGAAAGTTTCACCCTGGAAATGTCATCAAAGGTCTGGCATGAAGGGAAAGCTTGGCACCAAGGTTCATTGGACTGTTCAGAGTTAAGGAACGCGTCGCGAGTGGCATACCATTTGGAGTTGTCACCGCAATTAGCAGAGGTACATCCAGTATTTCACATTTCCAGCTGAGGCTGGCTAGGTCGGGACCGAGGCTTATGGTTGATGTACGTCAGATTGATGTGCGACCTGACGTGTCACATAAGGAGCAGCCTATGGAGATCATGGATAGGAGGACTTAGACTTTGAGGAATAGGGAGATCTTGAAGTTTTGGTATGTTGGCAGCATCACGAGATCGAGGGACTCACTTGGGAGCTTGAGTCTACTATGTGACGACGGTATCCCCACTTATTTGTTGTCGGATAAGTGTTTAAGTTTGAATTTAATTTTGGGATGAAGTTTCACTTATTTGGGAAAAACTACAACGGCCTGAATTTAATTCGTCATTACTAACGACATGGTTACAGACGTGGTCGATAGCTCAGATGCTCGTGGGACCCGCAACTTGGTCATGGTGCGCATGGAGTTAGATAAATAGTTATTTCGTATGCTGATTTGTCTAATTTGTGATGTTTATGTTGAAATAAGTAAATGACATCGTGACGTGTGTACTTATGTTACGTTTGACGTGCGAGACCGTGTGATTAGTATTCGCCTCGATATGCGTGTCGATGCGGGTACTAGGTAGGCTAAAAGACTAAGTTCTAGGCCGAGGGAAATAATACACACATGAAATGAATAAAATGATTTAAAATATTAATATGTAATGCCTATTTGATGGTTAGGGTTATGGTAGTACGCATATGTTGCGATTTAGGACACGAAATCGGGTGTCAGAACATCCGAGAGGCAACTTATTAGGTTAAGTACAAAGGAGAGTGTGCCATTAGAGTCCCTTTAGGAGTCATTAGGGGTTGGAAATGGAGCAAAAAGTTCCTATATGTGTCGGCCCAAAACTAAATAAACATGCCATATGGGCAAATTAGTAAATTCACAAACCTTAAACCAATGTAGCCCTAATATAAATTGATTTTAAAACCCTAACCCTTTTTTTTGTTCAAAACCCTAGAGTTAAGGAGAAGGTGGAGGAGGAGGGAGTTGCAAATCTCAAAAGAAAGTAACCGGGGGTCCCCGGCGTCCTGAGTAATTGGAGGAGGCGTTGGGGGAGCTAATGCTCCCCCCACCAGCGTCCCGAGGGGGAGGATGTTGGGTAGATCTAATGCTCTGCCAAGCGTAACCAGGGGTCAAAGTCCACCCTAGGACGGCCTAATGGGCCTAAGCCGAGAGTGGGTCGGTTCGGCCCTGCACCGGTCAACAGAGGATAGACAGATCCCTGGACTAGTCAATAGGGGCCAAAATGGCCCTTGACCCAATAAAAAAATAAAAAAAAATAAAATAAATAATATATAAATATATATATGTATATATATTTATATATATAACAAATAAAAACAAGTAATTACTTTCTAACGGAGCTCTATCACGTCTTCGAGAGAGACCGATCGGGTCACACCCCTCGACCTTCACATCGGGTGATTGGGGGACCCGCATGACCCACACTAGTGGATCCCAACGACCAATTTATGAAAGATTTAATTAACTTAAATTAAAGTATTTATTTATGTGATGCATTATGATTTTATAGTGTTGGGTGAAGGTTCGCATCGGACCCCGAGGGTACCACGAGTTGTTATAGGATCGTCTGCAAGTCGAGGTAAGTGGGGAGCTCCGCTCATTTATTAAATATGGCATGCTATTAGTATAATTAGGAATTCATGATTTTAACAAAAATAACTTGGGATGGGGTTGTTACCTACCTTGGTTGACTTCATGTAAGGCCTATTGGGGAGCCATACTTATATGGTGGAACTAAGTCACCTTACATGCTTAAGGATTCTTGGGGAGCCGTAGTAATACGGTGGAACCAAGTCACCCATTTCTGCAAGGGCCTTTTGGGGAGTTGTGGATGCACGATGGAACAAGTCACCTGGCCTCTTGAGGAGCAGTGGACACATAGTGGAATCAAGTCACCCACGCATATTTATTATATTATGATGATTGGTCAACAAGGGAAGGTAATGACAAATGTGACCCGAACTTGCATTTATATCTATTACATTCTATGTATATCTCTTGGAACCCCTTTGCATGCAAAAGTTGAATTTCTTATGTTTTTAAAATCCTTGATACTTCATATATATGTTCAAGTTGCTCTATGATTATGATATGCTTACTCTATATGAAATTGATGTCATGCTACATATTTCAATGTATCTTGATTTTAAATGCATGCTAGTTTTATTTTGATTTATAGATATGACTTGCATGTTTAATATTTGAGCGTAGTTCTTCTCTTATTGGGCTTCGTTGGTTCTTTAGCTCACCCCACTTACAATACAGGTCCTTATGCGAGTGCGAACGATCTTGGCAAGGGAAGGCCATTGCTTGAAGTCTCCTTATTTTGTGAGAATTTTGCATGATTATTATATATATATTTGTTTGATTTTCTGAACAATAAATTGGGTTGTAACTCTAAGTAGTTTTACTTGGGGTAGAGTTGAACCATCCTTATCTATTTTCGGATAATTATGGAAGTTTTAACGTTCATTTGGATACTTATTGAGATGATGAGACTGTTGGATACCTATCACGATGATTTGGCGGTTTCATGAATTTTAGTGTTGATTTAAATTTCGCATTTATTGTCCTATATGGTAGTATGTTATTCCACAGGTTGAATTAGGCGTGTCAGACCGCTATTTGGGCCTGGTTCAGGTATCGAGTTTGAGTAATGGTCTGGGCAGCCGGGCGACCTGACCCCATTTCGGGTGAGAGCCGTTTCACATTAATGGCATTGAGATGCACATATGATGAGAGATCATGTGAGAGTATAAAAAGTCACATTGACTTTCTTTTCACCACCTTTTCTCTTTCTCTCACAAGAAATCCGAAAATTGAGAAGCAAAAACAAAGGTTTGGAACTACAAATTTGATGATTCAAGACGTTGGAGTAGTTAATTCATCAAAGTAATGTAAGATTCACTATCACCTCAACTTTCTTTATCTTTTGGTACCATATTTTGGGGTGTTTGAGTGAATCCAATATGGATGATTATGGGGTTGTTTTGGTGGCTGATTTAGCGAGTTTTATTGGGATTTCGCCAAGTTTTGTCAGGGTTTTGTCAAGTTTTATTGGGGTTTCGCCAAGTTTTTCGGGGTTTAGGTTTCGATTCGGCCAATTGGGGGCCTATCCCAGGGATCGATACCGGGCATAATATGAATTAAAATGATGGATTTGATACTCTAATGCGAATTTGGAAATTTTAAAGTTTGAGAAATTGATAAATTAACGAATATTAGGTACTTGGATTTGATCGACGATATTGGGGCACGCATTTGGAGGCGTAGAGATTTGCTTTTATATTTATGGAGCGCGGTTTGAGGTGTATAGTATCCCATCACTGAAATATTTTGAGCATTTACTTACTTTGGCTTTTGAATTCAAATTTTGTCTTTTAATGCTCTATTCTTGGTTTTGGTTTAAATGAATGGACGTTGAGGCTCTCCCTCCGTACCATTCCTGTATGTATATCCACTAGGCCATAAGCAGTGTGTGAGGGACCTCGATAAGTAGTTTGACCCGAGAGTCGTGTTAGGGCATGTGTAGGTGCATCATAGGATTCTACGTCGACCACCTAGCGGATCCAGATATTGGCCTTGCTTGAGTGGTACTTACCGGCAGTATTCTGTGGAGAGTCTGAAGTATGGCACTAGTCTGACCCTAGGCTCTAATAACACACTTTGAGCTTTCACTATTACTTATTTATGCGATGATCACAGTTGCTTATATTTATTTCCGCATATTTATTTAATAATTTTGTTTAAATTCCAATATTTACTTTCAATATTGCTCACTTAATTTCTTTGGGAATATTCACTCTGGACTCGTCATTTGCTTTTTATGATGGCTTGAGTGCAGATCCAAGCACAAGTCGTCGCAAGGGCAAGCGCGCAGAGTACCTGTGATTCAGAGCTATTGAGCCAAACTTGTATATATATATATATATTTTGTATTTTTATTTTAGGGATTTGGGATTGTAAAACACTTCAGGACCCTATATTTTTTATATTTTGAGACCTTTGAGCTGTATTCTTGATATATGATGACATATAAGTCTTCCACACTAGATATCCGAGTTAAAAGCATGACTTTGATGTTTAATATTTTATTTTGCCATGTTTAAAGACTTATGTTGTTGTTTATTAAGGATTGAAACAACATTTTCACATATGACTTGAGTACGTTAACAATTTAAACAGTAAATTATTGTTCATTGAGGTTAATAATGATTAAATGGTGGATGAAATTGCATATGGGACACACCTGGTGTTGGTATACCAGGTTGTGGGCTCGCATTGGATCCTATGACGGTTCATTTGGAAAATGGGCCACCTACAATGACCTTGGGGTATAGTGAGTTTGTTGAAAATTTGCCTATCTACATGTAAATCGAGAGCTATGAGACAAATAAATAGACCAAAAAATTACCCAACCTTGGTGAAATTGATTTCCTTTGATACTTTTCTTCATAGCTTGAAAGTATTTTAATTCCTTGCAATTAGTTAGAGTAAATTAGTTGTCAATTTCCTTTACAAAATCAAAAATCATTGTTGCCTAACTTTATTTCTTAATTAGATTACAAATTAGCTTTTAACCGTCCTTTAGGTTCGATATCTACAACTCAATCACTAGATAGAGTTGTTATTACTACCGCGAAGCTCTATATTTGGAGCTCGTGTCAGTCCTATAACCCGTGTGCCGCGTAAACCCAAATTAAATCATGAAATCTAAACACACATATTTTTATTAACTATAATCACAATGAAATGAACACAAATCATGGCACCAAAAATTTTACAAACAAAGCAGTACAAACAATTGATTACAAGCAATGAAATAGAAAAAATATCTCAATTAGTTTACTTACAAATTCATGTAAGGTTCCTATATTAATCCGGTCTCCTGACACTTCAAGTTGAAGCACGTACCCAAACCTCCTAGACTTTCCCTTATGCTGCTGATATCATTAACTATGTTTTGGAATGTGTTCAGGTGATTCTATATAGGTTTAAACTAAGTTAAATGTATTTAAAGTCAATATCCTTTTTATAGAAATTATGATGTCCAGAGCACGTAACGCGTTAGTGGTCGTCGTTAGCGCGCTACACGCATGTTGGTAGCGCGCTATGCGCATAAAATCTCAAAAATTCTGTACATCTAATTTCTGGGTTTCCATCCTCAAATGGCCATCTCCAAAGCCTTGAATCTATGTTTTCCTCTACCAGAGACCTAATACATCCTCCACAACAACCAGAACATCTTACGGTTCACATATACGATTCATCAAATTCATCTATTTTCACAAAGTAAAGGTATTGGTTAGCTTACCAAGTTGTGAAGCTTCTTGAGCTTGATCAAACACCTTTGGAATTCACCAAAACTTCATCAAAACAATTTGATCAACACTTCGAATCTTCCTCCAGAACTTTCTCTCCTCTTATAATAAAAAGTGCGAGTGATTTGCATGAGATCTCCACTTTTTTTTTTTATATAGATAATGTTGAATTGGAGTCTTTGATCTATATATATACGCCCATCTCTAGGTTAATCTATGGTTCACAAACTGAACCCACCTTCCATTAACTCATCCTTGATAAACACATTCATAACTCAATTGGTCTTGTGATGTATCTACACGTATATCGAAGAACATCAATTACTAATTTTTTATTTTGCTAACTTAGGTTACATTAGTATCAATTCAACTATAGCCACACCAAATTAGCTATTTAAGCCACATTAACTTAAACCAAACTTACCACATCACTCTCTAGCTCGATCCTACGTGTTACGTATCTCGAGGCACATCCTTGCTCGCGTCTCAACGCCTATATACACCTAGAAGTGACTTAATAATTAAGTCTACACATATGTGCTGCACTAAGCATTCATCATACCACAAATAATATATTACTCGATCTCGTGCCGAGTATTGGGTTCGTGTATCCGCTCTCGAGCCACGTCACGGATCGGTGACCTTAATTAAGAACCAAATCCACTATTAGAAATTTGAATCGTTACAAGATCACGACCTGTCGCGGTAATTATCAATATTTAACTTCATAAAACACACGAGGAATCAATCAAACTCGAACAAAAACGAATGACTAATCTTCAACCCAAGCACACTAAATTTAATAACATGGCATGAAATGGTAAGAAACTCCTCCTCGATAAAAAAAAAAAAAAAGGTAAGAAACTTCTTGTCTACAAGTATATAAACAAAAGGAAAATGATAAAATAACGCTTTTTTCGGGGCACACTTTATTTTTTAACCATTTATGATTTTTTATCAGATGTAGAGCCTACGCCTTGAGAGACAAGAAAAAGTAATAAATGATTAAAAAAAACAAATGTGCGCCTAAAGTGTGTCATTTTATCATTTTCCCAAACAAAATTCAACATTATTTCTACTTTGATCAATTCCTTGTGGATTAAAATGTAATGCATCTTGTTCAAAGCCGGACTTTTGGCACTTCTTTGGGCACTGTGGGGGGAGAGAAACCAACGAATATTTAAAGAGATTGACAACACTTGGCAAGAGATATGGGAATCTACGAAAAGGAATGTAGGCTTGGCCTTGCATGGACATAAAGAATTCGTAGGATGGTCATGGCAACAGTGGCATGGAAACTGGTCTGATTTTTGTTGAAGATTTGATGGATTGTATTCCGTAGGCTTATGTTTGTTTTGTGGATGCAAAAAGGTCGGGGGGGCCATGATTATGATAACAAACTTTTTTATATGCTTTATTGGGCATTGCTTTGTTTTGAAGTATCAACAAGGTAGTGCGCCCGACCTTTTGTTCATTTCGGCCGTCGCCCTATGTAGGCACACACTCGTGGTGTCCGGTGAGCGCGTCTTTTGGCTAGTCATGAACCTCGGTCCAAAGTGTGAGATTTGGAACTCGATGTGGTCAAAAGTGGGTGGTGTATGATTTTGATGGGTGCCGATTTGGAGGACCACAAGGCAAGAGGCACGTTTTATGTCAAAAGTTACATGATGCTTTCGGAATACGTCTTTATGCAACATGGTTCTTATTTTGTCTTGATGATTGGGTCAAGTATGATTGCCTTGTGCGTGAACAATGATGGTGGAATACGGTTGCATCTCGTGCGTGAACATTCGGAACATTGGTCTCAAGTCGATGTTTTGCTCTATGGTTTTTTTGTATAATTTTGGTTGTTGTTTTTGTGTAGTGTATCACCCTTTTTTTTGTAGCACTTGTACTTTTTACATTTACATATATATATATATACAAATAGAAGGAGTATTGCCTCCTATTACTCAAAAAAAAAAAAAAAAAAAAAAAAAATGTAATGCATCTATAATTGATGTGAATCATCACTAACTACACTTATGAAGGACGTACATATATAGGATGTTTTCTTATGCTATACAAGGATTGTAGAAAGATCCAACATTAAATATTTGTTACTCTATGAAACCAATTGAACGAATACGAAGAACTCTAAATGAAAATAACTAGAAAATTAGTAGAATACAGAGAAAAAGATGCTTTGGACTACCATCACAAAGACACCAACTAACAGATCAATTATTATGTCCATTGTTACATTCACCAACGCTAACAATTTCCAATTCATGACAGCAATCATACTAAACACATTGATCTCATAGTTTGACAACCACATAGTTCAATATAGAGCTAAATGCAATACATGGCATGCCTTAAAACAGATCTCCTGCAAGACAGATCATGATAAACAAAAAACAAAAGGCAGTAGTGTTGAGTTCATCATATCAACTTCTCTGATTCTGCAAAATGTGATCGATTTGTGACCGTAGTTTCAAAGTTCACAAAGAACGAAGGCCTTGAAGGTAATGCAAGACTAACAGAAAACGAGGTGAGCATGGCAACAACAGATCCCATTGTGGGTCTGTCTAGAGCATCTTCTTGAACACATAGAAGAGCAATCTGAATGCATCTTATAGCTTCTCTAACAGATGCGCTAGCCCTTAATGTTGGACATATCAACTGCAAAGCTTTACCTTCCTTCCAATGTCTCCATGCCTACACAATTTAAAATGACAGATCTATCACAAAAACAACTTCGATTTATTGAAATGCACCTATCTAGAACCATAAGGCAATGAAAAAAAAAAAAAAGAACAAGAAGAATTCTCTCACATAGCTTAAGAGGTTGCCTCTCTCCTGTAAATGATCAAAAGAGTTGTTCCTCAACCCAGTTAAAATCTCTAGAAGCAAAACACCAAAACTATAAACATCGGACTTCACCGAGAAGCGCCCATGCATTGCGTACTCTGGAGCCATATAACCACTGCATGGCATTTCCAGATAAAAATAAAACTTGAACATAAAAGGTGTACTTCTACAAAATTTGAATAAGATGTGAGGAGTAGTATAAAGTAGCTAACACCATTATAATCTAGAACTTCTTCTTTGTTCAAAAACAAATAACATGCTTTCAAGTTCGGTACTCACAATGTTCCTGCAATCCTACTTGTGTTTTCTTGAGTTTGGTCCACCACAAAAAGTCTTGCCATACCAAAGTCTGAAATTTTGGGATTCATGTCTGCATCCAATAAAATGTTACTAGCTTTAAGGTCCCGATCAATAACTCTATGTCGGGAGTCCTCGTGAAGATAAAGAATCCCTCGAGCGATTCCTCCAACGATACGGTAGCATGTTTCCCAATTCAAATCCACACGTTTGATAGGATCTGCATCCAGAGCATCCATTTATGCTTCTAGTTTGTCATATATAGAAATAGATTGAAAAAATAAGGCTTAATAGGCAAATATATCCTATCATTTCAAAGTTTTTGCAAAAATATCATAACGTTTGAATTTTGGCAAAAATATCCTAACCTTTTGATTTCTTGTAAATTTTATCCTCGCTTCCTATTTTTAGTGAATTACACTTAAAAATATAATAAATTATGCATACGATTGATAATATTATATCATATAAATGGAATTGATATGTAATCTAGTGATCAATCATCACTTTGATTGTGGTTTGATACATAATAATTACAAACAATGATACAATTTGCATGAAACTAAAAGGTTATGATATATTTGCAAAAATTGAAACGTTAAGATATTTTTGCAAAAATCTTGAAACGTTTGGATGTATTTGCCTATTAAGCCAAAAAATAATTATGAGCAATGTAAAGGTTTTTATGTCAATTTGATCTACTCTTGTTTCCTAGTTTAGTTTCAGTTAGGCATACAGATGTTGTTACAAACTGACAAAATTATTTAGTGAGAAAGATGAGCAAACCAAATATGAAACGATCGAGGCTTGCGTTAGGCACAAATTCATAGATCAGTAGCCTTTCTTGTCCTTCGAAGCAGAAGCCTAATAGCCTGACAAGATTCCTGTGCTGGAGTTTGGCAACCAACATAACCTCATTCTTGAATTCTTCATCACCTTGTACAGAGTCCCTTGAAAGCCTCTTAACAGCAACGCTTCGTCCGTCTGATAGTCGACCCTGATAAGTTATCATATAAACAAGAAATTGTCATCTATCAATAAATTTTGATGTCCAGGCAATAAGCCGATCAATGCTTGTGAAATAATTCACCATGAAGTTTGAGATTTTGTAAATAGTTTACCTTGTAAACTGGTCCAAATCCACCCTCTCCTAGCTTGTTAGCAATAGAAAAGTCATCAGTGGCAGCTCTAACATTTTCAAAGTCGAATTGCAATGACTCAGCTGTTGTTATATTAACCTCCACATCTTGATCTAAGTAAACCCATAGCAATGGGAATCAATTTAGTATGCACCTAGAAAGCATCCCAAAACTGTAATAATAAATGTGAAACTTTGCAATAAAAATAACACAATGCCCTTTCCCCAGACCTTACTAATTCTTGTTGTATGCGAGGGTACAGATTTATCTGGCTTGGGTGCTAAATTGCTATTTCTGTTTAAGTGTAAACTAAAGATGATGATGGGGAAAGCTACTTACCTAGGACCGCTATTATTGCGGCTCGTCTTATTACACTCCTTCTTCTTCTACATAACAAGAAGGTGGTTGTGCAAAGGAGTACCGATAATACAATTAAGAAAGGGACGATCACGATGGCGACTGTTCGATATAAATCCTCGCACTTCCCTGCCCAAGTGTAATCATCAATTTTCATTAATCAGTCCACCATATCCGAACATGCATAGCTTTTTTTGTTGAACATTTTCAAAATAAATGTTAGTCCCACGTTGGTTAGGAACTTCAAGTTTAAAGAGTATATATGTACTCTTGCATTATAGTGTGTGTAAAATAAAATACAAGTGATATGGCGCATTTGGCACTTGTGCGTGTGTGTATGTGTGCAAGCTAACCATAGGTAAATTTTTTTACCATTAATTTTTACCATTTTCGAGATTAAATGGGTAGTTATTAGAGTGGCTGAGTGGGTGCAGTTGAAACTATTCTCCATTACTGCTCCACTACTCCATTGCATCAATGCTTGACTGCTCCATTACTCCATTGCATCAATGCTTGACTGTTCCACTACTCCACTACCCCATTTTCACTCTAACTGGTCATGACCAGTGCTCTATAAGAGGAGAAGTTTGGGGAGGAAGAAATCATCTCGAAATTCACCAGCAACTGCTCTTGTTTTCATCTTTCACTACTGCGAAGTGAAAGGTGGGTTTACTTCATCGTATCCTTTAGGATATTTGCTGACTCTTGCAGTATAGAGAGCAAAATTTCCTTTAAGAAAGTGGCAGTGTTACACGCTTTGAAGTCATTGCAAGCCCCTCTGGTCTAACATTTTTTATGTACTAAGTATAGACTTAACCATCATGCCAAAAATTAAATAATGCTTGTGAAATAATGTAACATATTAGGATAAATGGAACCAGTACTGCCCAAGCACAAAGGGCTTTAAGCAGATAGAATAAAAAAAACGTAAATACTATTTCCTCTTTATTAACTCCTTGTATGTCTTAGAATAGGGATTGAGGCTGTATTAGTTGTTGTAAACTTGAACTTCAGTCAACTGGAGATGTCTTTGTTAATTTCATGATGTGGACATCTTATTCAATAGAACAAGTCAATTACTTTTGTAGCCAAAATCAAATAAATTATGAAGTCAACTTCACAGGGCAAATTACGTTCGCTTCAAATTTCTTCGAGAGTAAAAACTGAGATTTTCTACGGCCAAAACTGGCACATTCTCATTCCTTTGAAGTTCTAGTAATTAATCAAAGCTAATATGGTATTAGAGCTATCATTATTATACCTCATCGAGCATCCACAAAGTTCATCTAATACATGAAAGCTACTGACTTAACCATTACATTATGACAACAAACAACAAACAACAAACAGCAAAGCCTCATCCCAAATTAGTTGGGTTTGGATACATGAACCAAACAAAGCTTCCGTTGAGCTTGATTCAAACTTAGCTATACCTTGGCAATCTTTTTTTTTTTTTTTTTTCTTTTTTTATTCGTACTACCCTTAGTTACCAAATGATGATATGAAGCATTTGAAAATAACAAGAAATAAATTAGAATGCTTACTTTTTGGGTGGCAGCTTGGCTCGGGGTGTTTCGGCGAGGGAGATATTGGAGAAGGATTTGGCTTGGTGCTTTGTGGCGAAGGAGAGACCGGAGAAAGATTCTCCTTTAATTGATAGAAAGGATAAACATCATATTGCAAATAACAACTCGGTTGTAGCTGTTTGCCTCCACTTGTACCATCACACATTGTAGGAATCCAACGAATCCCAGATCTTAAACACACCCCACATTCACCAGGAGTGATATCAGGCGTGCATTGCACCAGCCCGTAAATTTTCTGAAAACTATTAAAATTCACCACTTTCGTGTAAAACAAGTGAGGCCTAGAAGAAGACCCGTTACTAGTACTGGCCTCATCTGCCAAAGTGTTCATCAAGTCCCCTTAAACCTCATTAAACACACTTGTGTTTATGGCCTTGACAATATCACACTGATATGCACTTGGATTTGTGGACATCATAGAGAAGAACAATTGATTCGAGTAGCGCAACATACAATGCTCAAAATAGATGATAGACTCACTTTGATTCACACATAGTTGGGTCACTTTAGTAATCGCTGAATCCACACAAGTCTTGCAGAACTGAGGGGTGACATCGCCTCGGCACATGAAAGCACCATAAACAATATCTGGGTCTTGCCCAGAAGTGAGGTTTTGGTAGCCAGTACTGGTTGTGACATTGGAGGACAATGAAGTGAGGAGTTGGTTGAGATTGGTTGAATATGTGCTGTTACTAGTGAAGTTACCAGTGATTCCACAGAAATGGTATACATACTTGTTGGTCTGGGCAGTGATCAAGTATAAGAGAATAGAAATTGTGGCATAGTAAAAGCAGAGGAGGCTACCCATTAATGCTTGATTGTTGTGTACTTGTGTGTTGTCCTGAAATTCAACCATACATGCCAATTGCCTCACTAAATGATTTGTATGTTCTGTTATATCAAAAGCTCTGACCAAACAAATTGACAATGTTGATCAGGTCAAAAACTGAATTTATATATATCAAGCAAGGTCATACATATTAAACTATACAGAACTCTGTATCTATCAAACATTCAACTATTAGAAGTGACGAAAATTCATTTTAAATGTACTATTGTACTTGAATACCAGATTGTTTAATTGTACGGATTTGTTGCAATCTTGAAAATTAATCTTAAAATGGTTACACCAATTGAGGCTCATTTTTATGTACTTAACTAATTAACTAAAAAACATAGGTAGGTTGTAAAAAAAACAATTAAAATCATTCTACTTCTATATCCAAGTCGAGAAAACAAAAGAGACAAAATTCAAGAGATAATATCCTTCCTGCCAATGTTATATTTTGCTACTTTTTTGGAAAATAAATGTTGCCTATGCAAGTTGATAATTGTCTACTGTATTGTCTCTCAGGAGTCTGTTTGGTATGATTGTTTATTATGTAAGAAAATTCCTTTTAGAAAAGTCTTTCTTTTTTCTTTTCTTTTTTTGGCTACAAAGAGTGACTGAAAGGCCAGTTACATTCTTATTGAATTTAAAAGTCTTTCTTTAGTGAAGTCCTTTTCGTTACAAGTGTGTCATAGAACTATTGATGAAGTTTGTAGTTAAATTTTAAGATCACGTTTGGTTGGAAATTTAGATAACTTCGCTGAAAGCAGAAACATCATCTTCATTTTTAAAAGAGGATGAGGAATAGACCTTCCGGAAGGAAATTCGACCTTTTTTTTACAAGTATGTCTTCCATATGAACGAATTTTAGTTTTTTAAAAAATAACATAATAAATCACTATAATAGTATAATATTTTTTAAAATATTTGAAGAGTACAAAACTCAACCATACACATATGTTAGCTTCCCCAAAATCAACTTTGGAGAATTGTACTTCCAAAAATTGAAACAAATAAGGCTCAAATTTATTTTTTCTTGATACTCCACCCCACAACTTTAGATAAATGTACTTCCACTAAACTATGGCAATGGTTGGTCCCAGACCAACTCACCTCTTCATTGTCCTCCAATGTCACAACCAGTAATGGGTACCAAAACATCACTTTTGGCCAAAACCCAGATATGGTTTATGGTACTTTCGTGGGTAGAGGAGATATTGGCACTTAATTCTGCAAGATTTGTGTGGATTACGCTATAAGTTCGTGTTTCCTTTCATATTACTATTTATATGTGAAAAATAAATCAGCCATGATTGATGACAACATAATAGTCCCAATGAGAAGTGAATTCCCAATATGAGTTGATTCACTACAACTAAAACTAAGAACAACCAATTCCCCGGTGTAATTTCACTCGGGCCACTGCAATACGGGACGATTATGTAGGGGCTCGTAGAAATAGTGAGGCTCGCTTAAATAGCCACATATTTAAAAAAATAAAAAACAAAAACAAAAACATAAAAAAACAACCACATGATATGACAAAGCTGTAGATGATGTACCCTATAAAAGAAAACAAATTAATAAAGTTAAATAAATCATACATACATACAAAGCTCTAACCAATAGAGGCCTCTCTCCAATCTTAAGAGCTTCAATGTCTCCTCATCACCACCACCAGTTTTCCCTTTCTGGGTCTCTCTCTTTTCCTCCATAGCTTCAGAAACAGTGCTTGCATTCTCCACATTGAAAGAAAAGAGACAACAAGAAGAACACCAAGTTTTCCAACACTGTTAATGAAAAGATTGGTCTTTTGAGTAGAGAAACAGGGATTTGTTGTTAGACTAGGGGACTTGCAATGACTTCAAAGTGTGTAACACTGTCACTTTCCTAAATGAAGTTTTGCTCTCTACATTGCAAGAGTCAGCAAATATCCTAAAGGATACGATGAAGTAAACCACCTTTCACTTTGCAGTAGTGAAAGATGAAAACAAGAGCAATTGCTGGTGCATTTCGAGATGATTTCTTCCTCCCCAAACCTCCTCTCTTATAGAGCACTGGTCATGACCAGTTAGAGTGAAAATGGGGTAGTGGAGTAGTGGAACAGTCAAGCATTGATGCAATAGAGTAATGGAGCAGTCAAGCATTGATGCAATGGAGTAGTGGAGCAGTAATGGAGTAATGGAGAGCAGTTTCAACTGCACCCACTCAGCCACTCTACTAACTACCCATTTAATCTCGAAAATGGTAAAAATTAATGGTAAAAAGTTTTACCTATGGTTAGCTTACACACATATGCACGCACACGCACGTGCCAAGTGCTAAGTGCACCTATAAAAGCGCCGCGCGCGCACGTGTGGCTCACCTTGCATAGCACTTGTATTTTATTGTACACACACTACGGTACTTGAAGTTCCTAACCAATGTGGGACTAAACATTTAATTTGAAAATGTTCAACATTTGTCACATAAGCTGTAATGGGTAGCTGAGAAAATGAAAATTGAGTGGAGAATGAATGGTTTAGCAATCTGGGTAGATGAAATTTTGGGAGAAATGAGAGTTTTTTGTGAACCCTAGTTGATGATTACGTGGTTTGTTGATGATGGGGGAGAATTGATCAAATTTGGACCATTTCTCGATTTGTGAGTCATTCTTGCCCACGTCTATGCTCATTTAAATAACCGAATGTAGTTACAATCGAATACTAAGGTGGTTATAAAGGATAAATCAAAAATAATACAAATACTTTAAATAAAGTATGCAATAAAATAAATCAAACTAAGACACCAAATATGTTATCGCAGTTAAGTTCAAGACCTACGTATGTGGGCCACGTTCAAATATAAAATTCACTAAGATAGAAGAGTTATAGATTTACGCAACCCGAACTAGTGATCCCTCACTAGGCTTGCAACATTACTTTTCACCTTCACGTTGGACTTTACGCAAGTCTCATGTTACTCGCACGTTGAGTGTGACGGTTCCTCTCCTAATCTAGGGCACCACTCGACCTAATCCCGTAATTAAGCATTAATCATATCCACGCATGACTTAACTACGAATTAGTCAGCCTTTACAACCTAGACGCATCTTTTCTCGTGTTCAGAATAAGTAATACACTAGTCCTACCAGTTTATAAAATTTAGAGTTAATTAAAACTTTTTATTTAATTAATTAATTAACGGAAGTCTTATTGATTATGCGGAAGCAATTAATAACTTATGCGGAAGCCATTTATAAAATCCTAAGTGTGGAAAACCAGGAAATGACATCACATATATAAAGTCCTCAAAATGATTGAAACAGTAAAATAGTCTAAGTTAAGTCGGGCAACTAACGCTCAACCCAATATACAACATCAAATAGTATATGAAAGACATATAACATATACAATCAAAATACCAAAAAAAGACCTACAATCGATGCAGTGACGCGCTGCGGACTCAGGGATAATCGCCGATCTTTTCCTTGCCCAACCTGCTGGTAAACGACTCTACACCCACCATCATAAAAAGGACGATGAGTACAAGAATAAAATAGTAATCTCCGATGACAAGTTTAATTTGCATTTCCAAATATTCAAATGGTATTTAAAAGCATATAAATGGGAAAACTGGAAAATAAACCATATGTGAGTAAATACCAGAGTTAAACAAGTGATACTGACACTAGGCTAAGTAGTGGTAATTTAGGTCCGATCGGCAGTGAAATATGTCACTCCGACTCAATAATCAAATAGCACAAGGGACTCTAACACAAGTGTTACCAATGACTCTAACCTCGGTGTGTAGACCACCTCAGGGACTCTAACCCCGAGTGTCATACAGTGTCAAGTAACATGTGCTGACATCCCCAAGGACTCTAACCCCGTGAGTCGCGCACACCTCGATCGGGTACGAGACCTAAATGCAAAAACTACTTTTTAAATTTCAAGAAATACCAAGTATGGATTGTCAAGGCATAGGCACATCTACACACCTAAACAAATATGGAATACAAGTCCCCTTAAACATTTATAAGATATTCACTAGCCTATTTATCATTCAATTCACATTTAAAACAATAAGAATAGACATAGCATGAGATAGAATCAATGAATCAAATCAAATGAATGGATATCATGCAAACTAGACTCATCAAATGAGCATAGACACAAAGAACACATGATATAAGAATACAAAGGTAAAATAGTCAAAAGGACTATGCAAGGACAACAATTAATAGAAATGAAATGTCAAGTAAAGTTGTCATTGGGTATACTCACAACAACAAAGTAAAGTCCTAGCTTTACTGGCCTCCTGACACTTCAAATCTTGTATTCGCTCTCCCGTACCCTTTTTCTAGGTTCCTGAGTTTGGTGTCTCATTAGTTCAAATATAGTGGTTTTAAGCTCAATTTAGTGGTGTTTATTGTGTATTCAAATTGGTTCAATAGACTTTAAATCAATTTTCCTAAATCAGCCCCTAAAGACTAAGTTAAGTTTCAATTTCAGTCCTACATTTTAATGCACTTTTAGGCATGAAAAAATCCAAATATCGAAATCCTCCATCAATACAATTGTTGTTGGTATCTCTCTTAGCTTTCCGGAAAGGTTTAGTTTACAAAATTTTGATTTAAAATGAAAGAGATATCATGATTTTACTAAACGTAGGTCTAATTGAAATTTAATCCGACCAGCGGGTTTAGAAAATCTATTTCTCCCAATATATAGTTCTTAAAAATGTAAGTTTTGGTCACAAGGCTGAAAATATACCCAAATACAACATACTAAAAGATCAGCTCATTTGGATAAGTAGTTAGGGAGTTATGCCCATAATAAGTTTAGTTTCAAAACTTTCCTTTTTAATTTTAGTACCTATTTGCAGAGCATGTTTGGACATAAAAAACTTTTGAATCAAAATACCTTCAATTAAGCAAAGTTATTCTTCTTTAAATAAGCTTTCAAATGTCACTGGTTTGGATCAATTTAGATCTAAAATGGGCAGATTATGACCAAGTTACCCAGGTTGTTTTGATGTTGCAACTTCAAAAATTCATATCTTTATGATTTCAAAACCAAATCAAAAGCTTCAATATAGCTGGATTATTAGCTTGAAATGAGGAATCCAAATATATAAATCAATTGCAAATACTCAATCATCTACTATCTGAAATTAGCCTAAAATCAGAACTTGTTCTCATTTCAACTAAAAAGATGTGCACCTAGTTGATGTAGCACCCTACCTTGAGAATTTCTTACCAACTCCAATGTGTTCCTTCAGCACCTTGATGATTCATTCCTCTCCCGCAATTCATTCTTCTTCTCTAGCAAAAATGAATGAGTGATTTGGTTTGCATGTTGTTTGATCACTAATATTATATCTTAAGGTGATGTTCCTTCGTAGCCCTTGATCTCCATGGATTTATGTATCCCGATGAATATCTAATGGTCCACCTCTTGCCATATATTTCACTGACTCCCACTAACTCAACCTCAAGTGACACCATTTCATTACTCACCCAGTTCCTAGATGTGTCAATGTGTATCTAGACCAATCATATGTTTTCCATTTAATTTACTCAACTATAGGCATTTTATTTGATTTACATTAACAAACACAACCATAGGCTTATAAGTAATTCCTTATTTCATATTAGTATTAAATAAGACTTACCAAAATGCTAACTACCCAGTTCCCCAGCTCGCACGCTACTCGAGGCATGTCCCCGCTCTCGTCTCGACGCCTACAACTGTACTAACCGACTTAGTAAGTCTACATAATACATAACACTAGGCATACATTAATACAAAAATATAATATACCTCGACCACGTGCCTCAGTCGGTGCACGTATCACGGTGTAGGTCACACGTCAAGGGTCGACGGTGATCCTGATTAAGGAATTAAAACGGGGGTTAGAGATTTGGGTCGTGACATTGAGCAGATTTCCCCTCACTTAAATACCCAAGTCCCCTTAGGGCTTTACAACTCAATAAAGAGAGTGAACAGAACAGGTTCACTATACAAAGTAAATTGATTTAACTGGTGTACATAACTCAAATACTTTGACAAATAAATAGACCAATGTATATTATACAATCCTAACTATTAACTGTAAAATTTGCTTAATCTCCATCTCTAAATAACCATGTTCCTCCATAATAAACAAGTGGTGATCAGTCTTCTCAACCACAATATTCAACCTCTTCATAATCTTCAGTTATCAATCAATCGGTTAAGATAAGATCAAATTTTTTAACTACCTGATCCAAAAATTATTTTGCAATCACTTTGATCCACCGGTTGCAACCGCATATCTTTATCCAAATCTTCAATTGTTTTTAGATCTGATTTCAAGCACTTGTATTGTGTTAGATTTGGATGACTCATTTACTGATAAAATCTAACGGTAACAACTATAATGACAAATCTTAGCTGTCAATTTGATTTCGACACTAACACTAATTTTCTTTATATTGTTTCAATTTATCATATGTCTTCCAAGAGACAAAACTACTCGAGGGAAAAAGAATAATATAAAGCAATACATGTTATTTTGTTAGTCCATGTGAGACTATGTTTTACAATATGTACAACAACAACAACAACAACAACAACAACAACATCTCATTCAGTTCCAAATTAATTAGAAACGTTATACCGATTAAACTCTTTTATTGTGCTAGATTTAATACAAATGTTTTACAATGTGTAACGAAACTAATTGGTTGGAAATGCCAACTTTTCATCAAACTAACACAAGTTTTTACAATTTTCTAAAAAAAAAAAACATAAAGTTCTTACAAGCAGTTGATGGTCGATTCATAATGAGCTTTACCATGATTATGGATCTACGCTAGTATCAATATTGTCTTTAACTTAATCATCTTCAATTTATTGGTATGGAGTTTTAATGGTAAAGGCAAGTACTAGTTTATGGGAGCTTACAAAACCAATTGACTTGCGTTAAAATTCTATCTACTCACTATATACTATGCCAATTATTATTATATTTCCGACTTGAGATTATATACTCCAAACAGACTTCACCTTGATTAAAAATTATATAGCTTTTTACGTAGTTTTTTACTTTTTGTTGTAAAAAGAAATCACAGCTCCAACCCTTCTCCACTTATACGAGAAGCTTTATATGTCACAGTAAGCTACCCACTTCGTGATTGGTATTAGCTTTTGGGGACTGCTAGGCGTACAACACAAATTGCACATCGTAACACACTTCGCGTTCTGATAGTTGTAAGATTTTCCTTAGGATGTGCGCGCATTGCATCCCAAGGTGCATCATACGACTGTCATAATGCTACATACGTAGCGAAATTTATAAATTGTTGGATGAGCACATGCACCAAACTTTATAAATTGTTTCAGCAATTTGGGATGAGGGAGGGTGCAAATTGGGGTGTTGGGTGGCCTTACATATCGATGGCTTTAAGGGTCCGATATGAAGAATGGGAAGTGTTCTCTCTCTCTCTCTAATGTCTTCTAATTCCTTAGAAATGGAGGTGATGAGACAATTGTTGGCTTTGAAGAGAGATGGGTTGTTATTGATGCAAAGGTCAATGCGTCGATGGTATTAATATATAGAGTCCATGGGGGATTGCAGTTGTGTCGTTCATCTCGATGAACACGTTTCTCGAGGTGCATTCCACAGCTCGCATAAAAGGTAGATGTATTTCATGAGTTAACTTGGCGGTTGGTAGTGTCAATATTTGATGAAACAAATTATTTAATTTTAAGTTAACTTTGGACGCATCAATTAATAGAGATTTTAATGGATTTGGAAAGCTCATCATCAATTACATTAAATCGAGTATAATGGAAGAGTTTAATCCATGAAAAGCTGATCCCATTTAATTTGAGATTTAGACTATATATATTGTTATAAATTATTTAACTTTTTGGTAATTATTACATTTTTTTTAGTATACGTGAGTATCTAGACACTTGATCTTTTAGTCTATCAGGCCTGAGATTGCAAAAAGAAGTCACCAATGATCCGACGTTCGATTATCGTAGGAAATTGAAACCGAGGTCATGCGCCTAACTCACACAATCTCGTCCTCACCTTACTACTAGACCACATCGATCCTGATTTATGGTAATTTGTTACATGAGAGTTATATATTAAGAGCATAATTGTGTTACATAATAAGCTTAGGAAAATATCAACAAGCCTTCACCTAACAAGTAGTGCAGAATTTTTGGCATCTGCAATGCCATCTCCCCAACCCTCTTGGTTTAACAACCCTCTTGGTTTAACAACTGTGATTTGATGGTATAAACAGTTGAACAGATTAGAATTAATGGCAATGACCCCCTTTTTCTTCTTTTCTTTTTGGAAGTTCATTGTGTGTTGCTGTTGTCAATGTAGATGGCCCCGTCTAGTACTATGAAATTGTCTTCACCTTAAATGTTTTCACTGGCTTTCCACAAAAGACTAGACTTGCTCAAAATGCTGTTCAAAATGCTGAATTTAAGACTCTTGGTCATACGCGACGCCCTTGTAGTCCTGCGTTGCCTCGAATACCCTAACATTAATGATTAAAAAAATGTGATAACTAGTGTTTTTTTTCTCCATTCAATTAACAAAAGGTTGTTTGCTCCCAAGGGGTGAGGTGGAATGGTTTTAAAGAGGTGATAGGTTCGATTTGTAACAATTACATTATTTATCCTTCGACCTTTGGGTTAGTGATAAGGGCAACCTCCTAACCCCCGAAAGATTAGTCGAGTCTACTATAATTTTGGTGTCAACAACCGTGATTTAGATATACCCTCCGCTATCAAAATATATATATATATAATAGAAAGTGGGTTGTAAACTAAGTTGTAAGCCAACTAGAACTGAAGTTGGACTTGCTAGAGACTTAAGCATGAAAGACATAAACTAAAAACTACTAGAACAAGTAGAGAAGATGAGACAAGAGAGAAGAGAGCTAGAGATGAGAATGTAAAGATTTCATTCATACATTGGTGTGTGAATTACAATGGGGTTGGCACCCTTTATATAGGTTATTTTGTGATGATGATTATTGTACTTATACAATGTATACAAGTTATACATACATCACAAGTCATACAACACATCACAATCAACATAGACAATACATGGAAGAGTTGGTGTACATTGAAGATGATTACAAGTTACATGAAGTGTAAGAGTCATGCTTGATGTTACAATTCAATGTGAGAATCATGCTTCACAATGTGGTCACATACATGCATAAGTGTCCATCCATTTCATAACACTCACTTGGATGACACTTGTTGAAAAAATGTGTCTCGTTAAACTTCTACTAGAAAAAACCATGTTGGAAAAAATCTAGTACAGGAAAAAAAGTATAATATTTGTAACGACCCGTAAAGTATAGTGTCACGTGTCATGTAGTCCACGTGGGTTTAGGCCGGGCGGGGCCAAGTGTCGTGGGGAACTGGGGTCGTCACAATATTGCTTTGCAGTATAATATTTGTTGATTACCTCATTAAAAATCTTGCTAAGAAAACCCAGTAGGACAAAACCATAACCAAAGAAAAGAGTGCAACACATTGATACATTAACCGATTACTCATTTGATTCTCCCCCTCATGTTCACATGGGTGAGACATCTTGTACATTTTGTTGCTTATGGACATCATTTTCTATATGAACTATTTAATGTTGAAGCATAGATTGTCACTCTTTCGTATATAGTATTTGCATCAAATAATTGATTCATAACTTGTTGCTACTAAATGATCTTTGAACTTCGAGTTCATATTAATTTATACATTGATCATAATACAACAAATTTAATGCAATTTGATGTATTTCAAGCAATTTCACGTTATTCCTTTTGAATTGGCTTATATCTCCCCCTAATGATGGGAAAACTACTTCATCAAAGTGACAATTAACAAAACTTGTTATAAATAAATTCTCAATTAAGGATCCAAGGCATCTTATAATATGATTAATTGAGAGTTAAATCAATATAAGTCTCCTATTGATTTGTCTTGAGATAATCTCCAGCTGATAAAAAAATCCGGTTCGATAAAGAATGTTCATTCGAATTTACGATATTTTTGCACTATTGATGATTATGGATAATCAAATAGATCTTTCCACATTATGAATTTCATTTGATTTATGACAACATTCATTTTAATGTGCCTTATATATTCCAAAAGTTAAAGCCGAGAATATTATACTCAGATTAAATCATATTCATATAGATAAATTTTATATTATTCTGAGTAGACTTCTTCTGAATAAGACATTAACAATAAAATTGTTGTACCAGATATTGTCTGACCATTAACCTCCACTAAGTTTGAATCCGAGAAATATTCACATTTATATTATAATGTACATACATGTAGCACGATACAAAAGACATAAACTCATCACTCATATTTAGGTCACGATTTAAACACGTCTCGATGTGCCTGTTTTATCGAGTCATTTTCAATGATAAAATTCATAATATTTTGCCTTTGATTTTGAAGACATGGTAAAGGTCACAAAAATATTCGGGTATATATATGACAATATTTAGGCAAAATAGTCTTTCACATATGACCAAAAAATGTCACAATTATGAGCGTTATTGTCAATAATTATTTGCCCTTTGTAGTGGTGCACCACTTTTGTTTTAATTTTTGGTGGAATTGTTAATACGACATTTACCTGATATTTTCACATTTTCCAATTCCATAAATTTATTATTGCGATCATGATCATTATATGCAACATATGCTTCTTAATTTGAAGCTGAACTAATTGGACAAAAACGATATTATATTTATAATATCTCATTATTTTACTCAGCTACCATGAGACAAGAAATCAATCCTTAATATTTATTGAATTAACGTGCGCACTCGATATTTGTTGTAGCAATAAATCGAGGCGGGCCACGTGACCTTATTTTTATTGTATCATTAGTCATATTTCCACGTAGCCTCAACATAGAGGTAATTAAAATTGCGAAATGATAATTAATACTTGACTAATTAAGTTTTGTAGCTTGAGATTCAACCGCTCAAATCATTTTGAGCTTTTGGAGCAGTACCTTTGACGCGCGCCGAATGCGTCAATAAAATTAAAAATTACCTAAACCAACTATTTTTGTAGAATAGTGGCAAAGGGTCGATCCCACAGAGACTGGTAATCTTTCTAAGGTCAAAAATAACAAAAAGAGAAATCGGGGTTTAAGAGAGAATGAATTAATTAACTAATCTAAATATAAACAAAATAAACAAAACAATGAAAATAATTTGAAAACAATTAATAAAAACACCTAGGTCAAGACATACAAGTTCGGTTCGATAAAAGATTGGATTTGGTCATCGATTTATGTAAAGTATGTAAATCAAAATATCTTAGTGTAGCTATAGACCCGGTGACGCACGCGGTTCCTCGCACTTCCTAATCTAGATAGCCAAGGTACGACGGTGACTACTTCCCTAATCAAACACATAACCACAATTCAAGTTAATTGGGTTTAATGCGTTTACCGCATTGAGCTTCCTGAAGGCACTACACCTAGACAACCGGATCAGTAGTGTGTCCGATTTAACCTAGATCCCTATGGTATTCAACCGGTCCCAAAATGGTCTAATCAATCGGTATGGTCGAATGCCACTCTTTGTGGTCTTATCGCACAAGTAGGCTTACGACACATCTTGGTGATAAATCAAGATTTAAACAAGTGTTTAACCTTGATTATTAAAATAATACCAAAGGAAATAAAATATTAATGAAAAGACTGAAATTAAAATATATAAATCTCACAAATTCATTGATATGCGCAGTCGAACCTCCCTCGCGATCTTGCCTAGGCTAGAGGTTTTTAGCCTCGCATAGTTGAAGAACACAAAAAACAAAGAAAAATACAGAATGGGGGAGTGGTAGAAGTCTCGGCCAGAGAGGCCGAGAAAAATCGCCAGAGAGGCGTCGTCCCTTTTCCTCCTTGCTGTCCTTCTTTTTTATTTCTTTTCCTTCCTTGTTTCTAACGTATCTCTCCCTTACTATTTTGTAACTAACAAATCTTTCGTATCTATCTATATAATATCTATTCTATATAAATATATATATATATATTCCTATATATTATAAACCAAAACATAATGGTGCATTAATGCATCAACGCCATATGCTCCACTTGATCTTCTTCAATCACCATGACACGTGTGGGCCCGCCAAATTTGCCTCGAGATGCGCGCTAGCGTGACTTTCTGTGTAACGCGGATCCAGGCATATGAATACTCGATTTTGCGTAATTTTTCACCTCGAATTTAACCGCGCACTCCAATAACCCTGAAAATAATAAATAAATGTAATTAAGCTAGTATTTTTGAGACTTGACACTAAAAATATATAGATAACCTATATATAATATTACATAATTAACGACTCAACAACCTTTTTTGGTATTTATATATTTATAACTCCATATGGTGAAAAGATATATAAGGTGAAATATTCACTTTTCAAATCTCTAAAGATATATTGGCAAATGATTTAAATTTTGTATAACACAATATAGTCTTGCATAGATGTTTTACTCACAAATTAGAGTATCTAATTGTTATGACAAGTAATTCTTGTCGGTAATATAACAAAGCAACAAGTTCAACTATGGTTGAATAATATTTTGAAAATAAATTTAATATAAAATAGTTTTCCCCTTTTGTGTAAAAAAACATAACATATGATTAAATATATGTTCACAACTTGATTCATTAATAAACAAAATGTATTATTCGTATGAGTTGGTGAGACAACTTTTAGGTTGGGTGGCGAGACATAGTCTACTTAATATCATGCCTCCTCGAACGGGATAACCCGTCTCCCTTTCAATGTTTAACTTTACTGGGAACAAGGCTTACCCACTATCAACTCAAACTTATAACATTATTTGTATTATAAAATCAAGAATAAAACAATAACTAATTGTTTGTAGTTTTAAGAGAAAAACTAATGTCACACATTGACTTTTGATTTTTGATGTAGAAGATCATACAAGGCGCAGCTACAGAACATACTTTCATAGTCGGTGACGTTACAATGTATAATATTTGAATAAAGTATATTTACATAATTAAATATGTATATAACAAAAAAGAAATTAACCATAACAGCATAGAAATAAATTGAACTTATTTAAACTAATAAAAATTATACCTTCTTAGCTTTATATCTTTGAAAAGCTTCTTGATATTCAAGACCACCTCTTGTAAATCAACTTCATGCTGATAACGTGTAGTAAACTAATTGTAAGCCAACTAGAACTTAAGTTGGACTTGCTAGAGACTTAAAGCATGAAAGACATAAACTAAAAACTACTATAACAAGTAGAAAGGTGACAAGAGAGAAGAGAGTTAGAGATGATAATGTAGATATTTCATTCATATATTGGTGTGTGAATTACAATAGGGTTGACACCCTTTATATAAGTCATTTGTTGATGATGATAATTGTACTTATACAATGTGCAAGTTATACATACATCACAAGTCATACAACACATCACAAACAACATAGACAATACATTAAAGAGTTGATGTACATTAGAGAGCATTACAAGTTACATATATGAAGTGTTAGAATCATGCTTGATGTTACAATTCAATGTAAGAATCATACTTCACAATGTGGTCACATATACATGTACAAGTGTCCATCCATTTCATAATAGTTGGGCCTTAATTCACAAGTCACCACTTAGACTTATGGCTTGAATTTTCAAACAATAAACAGTGCCAAATGCGCCATACAAATTGAAAAAAATGACTAGTACAAGCAGGACTCTGGTGAAGCCTTCTCTTTTTTATCAGACAAGTCTCCTTCAATGTCAATTTCATCCCCTACTATTGATCAAAACGTGCAATTGCCTCTCTTTTCTTCCAAACCCAACAATTCCATCACCAAATACAACAACCAGACATTAATGGCTCACCTCCTCTCCTCTCTCTTTGCAACAACTACACTTATCTTAAGCTCAACACTTATCTGCACAGCCCAGACCAACAACTACCTCTACCACTTCTGTGGAAGCACCGGTAACTTCACTAGTAACGGCGCATATGCAACCAATCTCAACCAACTCTTCTCTTCTCTGTCATCCAATGCAACAACCAGCAGTAATGGGTACCAAAACATGACTTTCGGGCGAGACCCGGACAAGATTTATGGTGCTTTCATGTGCCGAGGCGATGTTAGTTCTCAATCTTGCAAGGCCTGCGTGGACTTTGCGACGAGTAGTTTGATCAGTCGTTGTCCTAACAGCAAAGAATCGATCATTTGGTTTGATAACTGTATGTTGCGCTACTCAAACCAATCCTTTTTCTCTAGTATGCAGACATTGCCAAGTTTTTATGTGTGGAACCCTCCAAATGCGTCGGACCCCAATTTTAACCGGGTTTTGGGGGATTTGATGAATAGTTTAGTTGTAGAGGCCATTAATGGTGGTGGGTCTGCTTCTTCAAGGGTTATGTTCAAGACTAAACAAGCGGTGTTGAATGGTTTTCAGAATATTTATGGACTGGTTCAATGTACTCCTGATTTAAGTCCTGGTGAATGTGATTCTTGTTTGACTAGTGCTATTGGCGATATTCCAACTTGTTGTGATAGGAAACAAGGCGGGAGAGTGGTTTTCCCAAGTTGCAATTTAAGGTTTGAGGTTTATCGTTTCTATGCAGGTAAATATTTTGATTGATTTGAGTTGATGTTTTTTTTATAAGAAAATCCAACTTAATTTTGAATCTGGATTCATGTGCAAAAAATCCACTTTTTCCTCTTTTGTTCTTTTTACTTCTAAAGTTTGAACAATCAGACATCTTATTCTCTTAGTTGTTTACTCAATAAACCACAGATTTGAGATGATTAGTGTTATGAAATGTAAAGAAAAAAAAAATACATAGAAGAAACAAAATAAAGAAACGATTAATGTAGATGATGACTACATATATTGGATCAACTTCACCAACATGCATCACTTTGTTCACACATATATATTCTTTAAATAACTACTTGATAAATATAAATAATATAAAATAAAATTTAACTAATTAATATTTGAATCAATCCTAACAATATCCACTTGATTCAAATTTCCTAAAAATAAAATTTAACTTTAAATTGACACTTCTCTTCACACTTCCTTTGGCAAAGCACTTATCTTCGCATGATCTAAATTTGCGAAACACTTCTCTTCATTTGATAATGGCACATCTCATCATCCTCACTATTTGGAACACCTCTTTCCAAATCCCTTGATGCACTTCTCGTCAACTTCATAGAAATGTATCTTCGGTGGTTTCTTCTACCATGTTTGTCTGATCTTGATCTTTTCAAAATTTACAATTTTTCTCCAGGTGGCCAGAGTTTTTGCATTTGAAGCATTATGGCTTTCTCTTGGAACCATTTCTCATGGATCTATGGAACCATTTCTCATGGATCTCCTCTTTTCTTGAGCTTGCAAAGCGTTAATCAATTTCGCCATAGTCATCTTTCTTATATCTCTTGAGTCTTCAAGAGATGAAATCTTTGACTCAAATCGTTCAGGCAAATTTACAAAGACCTTTTCCATGATCATTGCATCTGATAATTTTTCTCCCATCAGTCGAATCTTGTTTACCAAGCTCATCAATCGATTCGAGAACTCTAGTATATTTTCATTCTTTTTCATGGTCAACAACATGAGATCTTTTTGAGATTTAGTATTTGGAGTATTCTTGTTCTATCATTCCCTTGATAGACGACTTGCAACACATTCTATGCTTTTTTTGTTGTTTCACAAGCCATTATTCTTGTGAAAACATTTGTTGTGATCGCAGCATGGATTCGCGACAACGCCGTGGAGCTTTTGTAAGTTCTTCTTCGCGGACTCGAATTTGATTTAGTGTTAGGTTGTTCGATCCCCAACGGTGTTACTTCTTTTTCATCTTCAATCCATTGCCATAGCCCGAGACCTTTCAAATGAGTCTTCATCTTGATAGCCCAAATATGATAGTTCTTGCCATCGAAGGTTAATGGTGGAAAAGATGATGTTGTGGTGGTGGAAGCTGTCAGCCCATCAATAACGTGACCCGTGTAGGCTGGGCTGGGCAGCGGAAACCTAGCAAATGACCGAGTTTCGGAGGACTCGGAAGGTTCCATGGAGGTTGGTTGCATGCGGAATAGATGAGGCAGTGCACAAGGGTGACGGAGGTTGAGCCTTGGCACGAGCCTTGACACATCCCTTGGCACAAGCATGGGCAAGCCAAGGCAGATTCCTTGAGCACGAGCAAGGTCGCGCCTTGACACGAGCAGGGTCGCGCCTTGGCAAGTTCCTTAGACACGAGCAAGGCGATACCTAGGCAGATTCCTTGGGCACGAGCAAGGCCGAACCTAGGCAGGTCCCTTGGGAGTTACATTTGTGATTTGTGGATTGCATAGAACTACATTCTTGCAACACAAGTTTTTGGGAATCTGGTTTTTATTTACACCCATTATGCACTCAGTAGCGATTCTGCAACTTCTTGTTCTTACACTTATTGTTCAGTCAACCAATATGTAAAGTTTTAAGCAATCACTTAGATTGTTGATATCACTTGCTTCTTCTGGAGGCTTGAAGGAATTTGTGGTTGCCATATACGGGTCCTTGTAAGTTTGTGCTTCCCGCCTTGAAGGTTGAACATGTTCATTCAGTTTCTATTGAAAAAACTTGACTCAATAGAAATTGAAAAAATTCGACGAGGTAAGGGTAAATCTAAATTAATTTGGACACATTAATTATGAGGGATTTGAATGGTTTGGAAAGTTCGCCATCAATTGCATTAAATCTAGCACAATGAAAGTGTTTGATCCATGTAGCCGACCCCAATTAATTTGGGATTGAGGCTAATCTAGGGACTTGATTTCTTCATATGTTGAAAAATTGATATACTTTTAGCCTTCTTTCGTCAACGGTTAAATTAAACAGGGTATATTCCTTTGCACAGCAATACTCCTCTTTAACTTAACGGAAGTCTGTTTTCATTATGGCAGACCCAACCAAGAATTATCTCTACCACCATTGTGGAGAGACAGGTAACTTCACTGACAGCAGTGCCTATGCAACCAATCTCAAACAACTTCTTTCTTGGCTATCCTCCAATGTCGGAAACAGTAACGGGGAAATAACTCTGTTGGTCTAGAAACAGATAGAGTATACGGCGCTATTACGTGCAGAGGCGATATTGAGATTCAGTTGTGCAAGCTTTGTGTGGATTCAGCAATGCCTGACTTGACCCAATTTTGTCCTTGGCAGAAAGAATCCTTGATATGGTATGAGTACTGTATGTTGCGCTACTCAAATAAAATGTTTTTCTCTGTTGTGCAAACTTCACCACCTGTGCCTCTGTTAAATGCACAAAACACGTCAGACCCAGAAGGTTTTTATCAAGTTCTGGAGGCACTGATGAGAAGCTTAACTACTGCTGCTACTACTAGAAGATATCCAGAGGCTCTCTTTGCTGCCGACGAAAGAAAATTTTCGGATAATCAGATTTATGGGCTGGTTCAGTGCACGGGTGATTTATCTTCATCAGATTGCTCCTTTTGTCTCGGTGCTTTGGTTGCTCAACTTTCAACTTGCTGTAAAAGGCCAACAGGTGGGAGTCTGATTCTACCTAGTTGTTATTTAAAGTATGATGTCAGACCTTTCTATGAATCGAGGACCGTAGCTTTGTATCCGCCACCCCCACCATCACTGATGAACTCAACCCCCCCAAAAGGTAATAAGTTAATTTTTCTTTTCTTTTCTTTTTTTTTTTTTTTTTTTTGTGAATGGAAAAATATTTAGGCAAACTTATTTGTACTTAAATTTCACTGTTAAATACTTTGATGAATTGATAAATGATTGTCCTCGGGCTCAAATCTTATGATTATCCTTATTCTGAAAACACCAGAAGCTTAGTTACATGGCGCTGCATGTCTTGTATGAAGATTCCATGAGAGTTACCAGTCCCGAATAGATCCATATAGGGACCAAGCTTAGAAAGATAATTGGATCAGAATCAGACCGTTGATGATTTCATTTTAATGATCTTTCTAATTGTCTACAGTTTATACTCCACGTGCTCGATTGGTGGCCTCTGTGTGGAAGGACATCCTATTTACTGCCCTGTGATCATTCCTCCAATAACCTGAAAGTTATTCTCCACCATTGCTGTCCATGGCCTAATTGCAGTAAAATATATTATGATTAATATGTTTCTAATTTCATAAATCAGTTGATAGGTGTGATTTATTCATAATTTATGACAAAAAAATAGAGATGTGAAGTGGGATGTTTTATTAGATTTGAGAGAATGAAAATGATCGTGCAATATCCTCAGGAACTTGGACCCTAGAACAATGTGAGATTCACTGTTGCACGGACTGCTCTTGTTTAGCGTTTGCTTATGCCAATGTTAGTCTTGCTGCAAAGTTATGAACTAATGATGCATGTATGTAGTGGGCTGATAATGTGATGGATGTTGAGTTCAATAACAATGGTGGACACTGGACACTGGACATGATCTTTATTCTCATTTTGATGGTTCTGAACTGGGTTTGGCTGACTTTCAATGCTAAAAGCTCCAGCCTTCCATTTCTTAAAATTTAGCGTGCTGGTTCTGAACTGGGTTTGGCTGACTTTCAATGCTAAAAGCTCCAGCCTTCCATTTCTTAAAATTTAGCGTGCTTTCTTCGAACTGTCAGGTTAAAGTATAGGCGTTTATCTATGCTAGGTCTTTTTTACATTTCTGTTACATTGAACACTCTTTGTACTCAATACATTAATCATTCTCTATCCAACAATTTGCTTTCTTTTTTCATGCAGGTGACAGTGGCAAGGGTGAGGTCGGCAAGACTATAAAGTTGATTCTAATACCAGCTGCACTAACAATAGGAGTTCTTCTGATTGGTGCTCTATGCTGCTTCATCCATAGGCGGAAATTCAAAAGGCCAAGTAAATATCTTTTATATCTTTTTGTCAATGCTTCCGATAAAAAGAAATGTACTCCACAGTAATTATATGCAAGTCTTGCAATTGAGGTTCGTAGAGGCATTTATTTTAATTCCTTATTTTATGGTCTTGGCGTTATATTGTGAAATAGAAAAGCGGGGAGCTCTTGTTGGAACTAGATTCAAGAGTTCTACTTCACATGAATTTCAGAATGGTCCAGAAGTGAATTGTTTCAGTTTAACCAGTATATTGGCTGCCACTGATTGCTTCTCTGCAGTAAATAAATTGGGAGAGGGTGGGTTTGGACCTGTTTACCAGGTAATCTTTGTCATCTCCATGTTTATTGATTTAAGGAGTAGGATGTGATACGCGGACGTCCCATTGGAATACATTTTCTTCTTACTTCTTCACAGAAAATCTTAATAAGAGTATATGCATTGTAAATGTCTCCCTTAAATGAATGTGTTGTAACGATCCATTGGTTTTTTAGGGAACTTTACTTGACGGTCTTGAAATTGCCGTAAAACGGCTTTCTAAAAATTCTGGACAAGGGCTGGAAGAGTTCATGAATGAAGTGACAGTCATTGCAAAGCTCCAACACAAAAATCTTGTTAGACTCTTGGGTTGCTGCATTCAGGAGGAAGAAAAGATGCTGGTTTACGAGCAAATCTTGTTAGACTCTTTGCTTATTGATTATTCATAGAATACTAATTTCGATTTGGACAAAACTCGATATTTGTTTTATTGTTGCTGGAAAATTGTGTTCATCAGATCCAAGCAAACGAGCAAATCTGGATTGGAAATTACGCTATCACATCATAGAAGGGATTGCTCAAGGGATTCTTTATCTTCACAAGTACTCTAGATTGAGAATTATTCACAGAGATCTCAAAGCAAGCAATATTTTGTTAGATGATTCGATGAACCCAAAGATTTCAGACTTTGGGATGGCAAGAATTTTTGGCGGGAACCAAACGGAAGCGAATACTGGCAGAGTAGTTGGTACATAGTAAGTGTTGTCTTCTTGCAGTCTACTTGTGCCTGTCAATATTGTTTGATAAAAGCTTTTTTCGTCATCTCATTAACCTTTTCACTCTAATTATCGACCTGCGCAGTGGCTATATGTCTCCTGAATATGCGTTGAATGGACTTTTTTCCGAGAAATCTGATGTATTTAGCTTTGGAGTGCTATTGATAGAGATCATTAGCAGTAAAAGGAATACTGGTTTATATCCAACCGGTGAATCTCCCACCCTTTTAGGATATGTGAGTATAAGATGAATATATGTTACATTTTATGAAATGCATCATCTGATTCTTGTCGAAATTTATGAAACATTCATAACAAAGACTGCATTTGAGGTTTGTTTTCTAGGCTTGGGAGCTGTGGAAAGAGGGTAAGGCTTTGGAGTTGATGGATGAATCAATTAGAGAATCGCATGTTCCCCCGGAAGTACTAAAATGCATTCAAATAGGGCTCTTGTGCATCCAAGAAGATCCGGCCGCGAGACCAACTATGTCTTCGATTGTTTCCATGTTCGGTAATTACAGTTCAACACTGCCATTACCTAAACATCCAGGTTTTTTCTTGAGAAGACCTTCAATTACGTCGAAGCAGAGTTGTTCCGTAAATGAGGTAACCATTACAAGTACAATGCCCAGGTGAGAGTTGTAAATCACAAAATGTAGATGCTAGAGATGTAGCCGAACCTTAATGTGGAATCTTGTGACTTAATTATTTTTGTGCAGAAAGAAAATCAAGTTTGTAATGTTTAGAGCAACTCCAATGTAGAATGTGCAATGTGCGGCCCCGCCCCTAAATTCTTATCATATCACTAACACAGAGGCCGTATCTATTGCACCCTTTAAAAATAGAGTAGGTATTACGTTGCTAATCTACAATTGCATTAGAGAGTTTTTTTCGCTTCAATATCTATTTTATTCTACGTAACACGCATTCTCCCTTTTTGGCGACCTTTTTGTTGTAGAAGATTTTGTGCCTTACTTGCATGCATACTTAATTGTTGTTGCTTTCAAGAGCACAGACATTTGATTAAGAGCAAAGTTAGAATTTGAGTATCAAGACATGCACTTGTTTTCTTAGATTGTCAGGTACACATTTGATGCCTTAAAGACTGTATAAACTTAATTAACTCATAAACTTCAAATTCACATTTCTTAATAACATTTTATAATGTAAATTATTCTACTAATTAAGATGCCCTGTTCCATCATATTCATGGGTAGCCTGCTGAAAGACATGAAAACATTTGGTGCTCCTTCTCTCATAATTTGTCTTATTATTGTACACATAATTTTTTATAAAATATTGATATGATCAAGTCAGGGCTGACTTAATCCAACTTTCCAAATTATTATTCTAAAGGAAAATAATACAATGACAACAACAATGTCACGACACATTGGCTCACAAGAGTATTTTATGCGACCTCGATCCGCGTGTGTTATGCATAGGGATTTATGTATGCCTGTATTTCGAGGCACACATAGATAACTCTTGTGAGCTAATGTATCTTGTGATGTGAAATGATGTTGTCATTCTGCATTTCGAGGCTCACATAGATAGCTCTTGTGAGCCAATGTATCTTGTGATATAAACGATGATGCTGTCATTTTAGCATTTCTCCTTAATTAAATAGTCAAGGCAACAAATATAAAGAAACACCAAACATATCCTTAGCATTATCTCTAACTTCCAATCGTCCATCTAATGTTAATTTAACAGTACTAACTACTAATCAAAATTAATTAACACCCTTAAATGTGCCTAATGTGGTGTTGTTAATTTATTTAGTGATCATACCATATTTAGCCGACTGTTAATATTGTATGCATATATATTTTTTACAACATTGAGATATGTTCTCATCAGTAATGAGCTGACAAGTACCAATCAATCAATTAATCTTACTCACCTAATGAAATCTTATATTGAGAAAGACAGACAAGCACATCAATTTGGATATTATTAGCCAAAAAAATAAGAGATGGGCAGTCTTTGTTTTTCAGTAGGTGCAGCTTAATTAGCTAGCTAGAGCAGCTTGAACTGGAAACTTGTCTATCTCTACTTAATTAATTAGTTTATTTTTTATGTGTTCTAGGAATCGAATATTAAGTTGTTTTAAAGGTACTGGTGGAAACATACATCAGTACGTATTGTCCCCAACTTAACCACTTTGAGCAACCCAATTTCTTCATTATAGGATCGGTTACTCGGTCCATACATCCTCAACAAACAACAACAACAACAACATGATCAACACAACCTCGGTCCGAATTTTTAAATTAATTGAGGTCGGCTACATGGATCAAAACTCTTTTATTATTCTTACTTTAGTGAATTTGATCACTCAAGTTTGGGAGATAGAAATTCGGATGGGTTGACTTAACGGTAAGAGTGAGCTTGGAATTGTAAGTTAGGCGTACGATCCCAAGTTCAATTCCCCGATGTGTCATCAAGATTATATGGGTCACTAACTAGGGTACACTCAAACTGATTGCATTAGGGCCTCGTGAGAATAATCAGTTTCGCTTGAATACTCATGAATATATATATAAGATTTGGAAGCTAGATACTCTACTGCTGACTCAAGTTTGGAATCAAAAATATATAATAGTAAGTTCTTTTTAATTCTTTTAAGAGAAGAATCAAATTAATACTAAGCTGAGAGGTGTTAAGTAGAACTAGAGAGTGTGAGTGTCACTCTAGCTATAATATTAATTATCGATCACTTAAAATCACTTGGCCGCTTCACTTTGATGTAATTGAAAGTATGGATCATTGAAGATGAAGAAAATAGATATAATTAGTTTGGTCCAACAATAATTTATCAAACAAGGTCATGAATGTATATGGATATGTGGTCTGCTTTCTTTCTATATAAATTATACATACATTTTCATCTCACCATGAAAGGCAGTAAGGCAAAGACTCCTTGAACGGGCTCGCTTTATGTCGAGGAGATGTTCCTAGTGACAAGTGCAATTAAATCCTGCATTGTCGATGCCGTACTAGAATATTTTGGTCTTTAATAGAGATTTTAAAACCTCTATTAAATAGAATGTTATTAAATGTCATGTGAAAATGTGTTATGTTTTAATTTTTAATACATGTATTACACAGAGATTTTTTAAAACTCCTATCAATTAGGTGTTATTTAATAACCTCCCTTTAATAGAAATTTAAAAACCTTTATTAAATACCGAAATTGTTTTAGTGCGGGATTGCGATTAGCTGCATGTTGAAGTACTCTAGCATGAACTCCTTTGGCAAAGTAGCTAGACTATGAGAACAGGTTCTACATGTACAATTCACAACATGTGAGTACCAATATATACTTAGTCTTTTAATGAGAAAACAAAGGAGTTGCATAATGAATTAGCTGACAAGGCTGAGTTACTTAATTAGTCCAATGTCCTTTGCTGTTGGAGAGGAAGAGATTGGGAATGGGGATTCAGTGAAGCTTTATGGACTGGTTCAGTGCACAGGGTACTTGTCAGGAAAGATGTGTAAGAAGTGCTTGGATTAATTCTGCTATATATTAGTGAGATTGGTTGTTGCTGTGATGGGAAGAGAGAGGAAGAGTTGTTGGTGGAGGTTGCAACTTTAGATATGAGCTATACCCTTTTGTTAGATCTTATTAGATAATGTTGGTTGGCTTGTTTAATTGATTTTAATTTCAAGGGGTTTCCCTTGAAATTATAAATAAATTCATTGGTAATGTATAATTCTTCAATTATTTGTTTTATTCATATTTATTGAAACAATTATTTAACTTTGTCTTAATTTTAACCACCTTTTGTTTTATTGGTATGTATGTATTATTCTTATTAGCTCGTGGATCTCCGTCAGCACCGATATTATCTTTAACTTAACCACCTTCAACTCATTAGTACGAGGTTTAACTCAAAATGCTTAAGTACTAATTTATAGGAGATGATCACTTATGTACTTTATTTTGAAGTTTTACTTTTCGATGTGAGACTATTATTAAGGTCCACACTTCTCAATATTTCACCTTGGACTGAAATCCATCTAAGAGTTTTTTTTTCTCGACATACATGACTTAACCGAATCCTCGACTTTGATACTATGTTAAATTTCATGCTCATGAGCACAACATCCGCAAGCGGCTTAATTACTCGTGATACTTCTTGCGGGCGTGTAGATTTTTATAGTACTGATATTATTCTTAATTTTACCACTTTTAACTCATAAGGGTGGAATTTAATGCAAAAAATATCTTTTGAAAAAGTGAAAGTTAACCAAAAAAATATGTTTTGCGTTTATCATTAGTAGTAAATATCATTAATCTTCTAGAAAACTATAGTCAGACAAATCTCAATCACATATTCCCTCTTATAGTGGCCAGAAATTCAAACTTTTTTAGGCTACAATTCGTCTCTTTCTCTTTCTCAATTTAATTTAATTGCATCACACGTTCCTCTAATATAACGTAACATACTAAGGAGTTTTTACTTGATTAATACGTTTGGGAGAAAAAATTAGCAACTTAACACACCCACCAAACTATTTCCCAATCTAACACACCTATTGCCACGTAAGCGCCTAATCACCAGCCACGTAAAAATTTTTTTTTGGTCACTGGAAAACGTGACTTAGAGTCACGTTTTCCATTGACATGGATGTCGTGAGTTGCAGTCACGACTTCCATCGAATAGAAGTCGTGACTGCAACTCACGTTTTACTAACTAGTTATTTTTGTGCTTAGTTATTTTTCCCTGCATTTTTGGTAAATGAAAAAAATGTACTAATAAACATCTAGTGAGTTGCAGTCACGACTTTGTGTGAATGGTCATAAATGAATCAAAAATTAAAATTAAATTTCTGTTTCCAATTTTCAACAAAAGCTGGCAGTGGGTAATTAGCGCGCTAATAATTGGACCTAGCGCGCTAAATCTGGACTTAGCGCGCTAATAAACTTATTAGCGCGCTAACTGCAGGGACCTCAAAACAATTATTTTGGCCCTTTGTGTTACCGACCCTTATACTCGTCCGGGACCTAACCAACCCTTATATAACATGTTATTCATGTTTATTATGAGTCATTAACCCTAATTGGGTGGTCGGGATATTTTGGCCCTTTTGATTAATTCTGGGACCAATTTGCTCTTGTGCTCCCACGCAACTAATTCATGAAAAATGATGACAAAGCTATTTATGATTCATGAGAGGAGACCATTGACAATCCAAATCTTGTAGTACCTTTTTCATAAACATAATAGCATACACAACTTTTGAATACAAGAGGTTAAAACTCAAAAAAAATAAAGAACAAAGTTGAATTGATATAAATGATGAAATTGGTTGGTGATCAACTACAAGACAAAAATGAATAAAGAGGAAATGACTTATAACAATATAGAAAAAGTCCTAGTCTGACCTCAAATAATGACTTCCAGTCCCACACCGTGTTCTCTTGACGACTCGGACATTACGATTTCGTGCAAGTGGAATATCCGAATGACCCACATCAGCCGGATTTTGAGCATCTTCTGGTTGAATATCATCGTTGTCCCGCATTCCGCCATCCTGAGTACTTGTACTCCCAGATAAATTCATCATTATTGGACTTGCATGAAAATGACGCGAAGATGTAGGTGCCGTGTCAAATGGAAAGGCTTCCGTAGCCTCGAATGTCATGGTGGGAGGAACTGAAGGAGTATGTGGAGTCACAAACTCGTTGAAAGGCACTGATGGAGTATACAATGGAGTGTCATGCCTCGAAGGTGTATCAGCATGGGAAGAATGATGAGAAGCTTGAAATGAACTGGGCACATTATGCATCCGATAATCTGCGTGTACTGCAGTCAAAGTCGATGCAGCTACATCTCTAATACGGCAATAGATACATCATCACCCAGTGTCAACTGATGAATTGAAGTAATGCCATGTGCCTACATATGAAATATTGAAGAAGTTTTATGCTAAAGTACGAGGAAAACAACAATTTGGAAAGGATTCAAGAATGAAAAAAAATCAAATTGTACTTACCAAGGCCTCAAAGAATAGCTCCACGAGGAGACATGAATCGTCGTGTAATTCGACGATACCATAGCATATACGGGTTGTAAAAGTCCATTGGCTCCTCTAAGCTTTCATCGTTGCAATATTGGAGGCACGTTCGTTCCACATGCGGACATAAGCACTATGTTCTCGCGCTCCAATCCTTATCCGTCTTCCTCTCAAGTCAATCTTACGCAAATTTGAATGTTTGTGCTCTGTACGGGTGGTATCCTTTGCCTTCGAGACCGAATTGGCGCATGACTCTATCGGGATGATACATTTCGACTACACGAAAAAATCAAAGTGTCTCGTTCGCCAAATAGCACGACCACTGCTACAATACGCAGGTAGGTCCATTATCACTGCCTCAGGATACGGTTCCCATATTACCTGTAGTCAACAAAAACATTTTGATATGAATAAGAAACGCATATTAGATGATGTAAGTGTAAGGCACTACGTGGAGAAGTAATTCTGTATGTCTCTTACTTCATCCGATTTTTGCATGTCTATCATTTCTCTGTACTTTGTAAGGACGTGCATTGATGCTCCCGTTGTCTCCAAAGCATGTTTCCACCTTCACAAGTGAAAAAGAAAAACGCAATGCATGTATGTCGGCACATGTACATAGATATGAAGATATTGAAATTATAATGTGAGAAAATAGTAATTACCTATGACCAAGTGGAGGAGGTGGAAAGAATTCTTCGTTTTCTAATACGGGTCCTTTAATTCTTTAATTCTTTGCTCCTGCTATGTACACCAGGTCCTTTAATTCTTTGCTCCCAAATCTCATGTTGAAATTACTGCATATGTGGCGGAGACAAAATCTGTGTTGAGCTCGTTCGTTGGTCCATCCATTTCGAGGATCGTTCATTGCCAACAATATACCTGGGTGTCGATCGAAATGACACATACACCATCCCTATCATCACATGATGTCGCAAACAAGCCATAAACCATCCCCGACTATCTCGACTTTCCTCATCAACAATGGCAAATGCCAAAGGAAATACATGATTATTATGTCAACAACAAGTGGCTATTAGGAGTTTTTGTTTGTATTTTCCATACAAGAATGTGCCGTCAATTTGGATCATTGGCACTGCAATGTCTAAAGCCTCGCAATAGAAGGTGCAAATGCCCAAAAAACCCATTTGAAGACAACTTCATTGTTGGCATTAGGCTCACCATGCCGCCATTCTACACGTGTCCCCTGGATTGCTTTCTTGAAGCGCGGTCATCCACCTCGGCAACATTTTGTACGATTCATCCCAATCTCCAAAGACTTTAGCAATTGCTTTCTTCTTCCCCAACCATACTTTCTTATAATGAACGTCGTAGAATCGAATTTGTCCTTGATCATCGGTGAAGCACAGGCGAGGTGGACGGATCTCTTCTCACCACATTTTCTACCTCACGGCATATAACGGTGGAGTCCAAATGCGCATGATCCTTGGACAGTTTAGCATAGATGCATGTATGTGGTCCTGCATATGTACTGATCTCAAACATTCCATGCGATTTTCGTCTCGAACACCGCAACCTCCACGTACATCCATCCAAATATTTCTTACAACGAACAATCCATACATCTGGTGTAGAATGAGTCACCACAAAGCGCCTGTGTCCTTTGATGCTATAAATTTTCACGGCATGTTGGATATCTACCTTACACATGAACCGCATGCCTTTCTCAAATTCAGATGCCTCATTCCATAAAGACCTAGAAGGGATCATTGCATGCTCATTTAGGGGTTGCATTGCCGCACTATTCAATTCCATAAATACAGCGGAAGGAACGACAAATTCACGTACACCCACTGGCGCACCATCAATTCCAGCAGCCTCTTCATCGAAGAAATCATCATTCCCAATTTCGTTCGAAAGTGGAGGACAAGATAAGGAGCCATCATCTGCTATGACTCGATTTAACGCGTATCGAATCATGCCATCATCTACATGATGACCATCTTCCCCTTCATCGTCTGTATCATCTTCGCTACTATCTTCACTGGTATCCCCATCACTGCCGCAATAGTCATCATCCTCGCTAGTATTCATATCATCACAGGAACGAGGATCCTCGTCCATTTCGGGATTTGCGGTCGTCACAGCGATGCACAATGGCTATGCTCAAAAATTGGTTGAGTGCTAGGTCCGGCTCAGAATGTAACTCTACATTGCAATTGGAACTATTGTATTGTTGCCTCGGAACTACAGCGATATAAATCTCCATGCAATGTGGTGGTGGTAATTGTGACAAAAAGTCCCAAACATCTTTGAGACTCGACTCATCGTCTATTGGCAATGGGATGTAGTTGGCCGATCCACTTCCAATGTACTTTGGATATCGATATGTCATGTGTAATCTCTGTAAGTCATTGTCTATCTCGCAATGAGTTACGAGATATAACGCACCAGATTCATCGTACCCTAACCCAATCTTCGATCCGAGATGTCGAATGGGCGTTTTGTGTACGAAATTCCTGATGCTCCTTCTACCATGTCTCCATTCATATAACACAACAACGATACTCTTTGATCAACCATTCTTCAATCTATATATGTAGAATATAATTAATCATTATAGAAATAATTCAAATATATATGACCTTAATAAAATTGCTTAGGCACCCTAATAGAATAGGTGTATTGGTAACTAAATAGCCTAGTGATCAAATTAAGTACCTTATTCTGCAACAAAGAAACTATTATATGCAAATAACTATTATATATTATAAACAACTTCCCATACACCCAAAAGCAAACAATTTCTACTCCTAAGCAACCTTATCACCGCCAATGTCTCATCTCCTAAGCGCACGCCTAATGCTCTTCCAAATTTTCCTACTAAATTATTGACATGTATATGGGATTTTTGGCTGGATTCATACCATACCCCCATACACCCAAAATCAAACAATTTATAATCCCCCCTTGGGTACCCCACATGGTTTACCATTACCAATATGGCAATGACATATATCCACACTAATTAATGTATAAATTGTACTATTTAAAAACAAACTTTCTAGCTATTTACTTAAATATGCAATGCATCAATTAGAATAAATATGCAATGCATCAGTAAGAATGATATATCATACACAAATTGAAAAAAAAAAAAAAAAGGATCACTCCGCCAATAGAAGAACATTCAAGTATGAGCTGCTAGAAAGAAAAAATTCAACAAAAAATTGCACCTAATCAAAAATCTCAGAGACACATTATATTTTGAGGTTATTTAAACATCCCCGGAGAAAATAACAAATAATTTAACACACAAAATCTCCAACCAAATAGATCTTACCGAGTTGAGGGAATGAAGAGTGGAGTTGTTCGTTGGGGGAGTTGAAGGACTTCGGATCGATTGTTGGGAGTTGAAGGAAGTAGGAAGGCAAGTGAGAAATGAGGGCAAGAGAACCAGATCTGGATCTATATTTTGTTCTCTGGAGACAAAGTGAAGTCGTGAGGTGAATTCACGATTTCACTTTAAAGTGAAATCGTGACCCTATCTCACGACTTCAATTTGAGTGGACAACACAAAAATCAAATTACGAAATACGTGGCGCTGACGTGGCTACAAGTGTGTTAGATGGGAAAATAGTTTGGTGGGTGTGTTAAGTTGCTAATTTTTTCTCCCAAACGTATTAATCAAGTAAAAAGTCCAACATACTAACGTGGAACATGACAGAGTCAGGGGTGGAGGCTAATTAATTATATAGGTGGCATCCCCCACCCAAAATAAAATAAATGAGGATAAATAAAAATAAAAAATAAAATTGCAACCTCATGTTGTACCTCAATGGCTCAATATAATAACTGAGTTTAAAAAAAATATAATACTGGGAGTGGGGTGTAAAATAAATTTAGTTAAGTTAATACTAATCTTGATTCCACTTTGCAGTGTTGCAAAGTGTTATATTGATATAAGGATTGGTCCAAAGTATTTAAGGGCTTTAGGTGAATTATAATTTGAGGACCCCTCAATTATAGATGTCGTGTGAGAAAAAAAAATGAATTTTTATATCTAGATTAAAAAACAAATCTTAAAAAACTTGCTCAATTAATGTAAAATCTATAACGTGATCAAAGCCTCTCAAAACATCTTTAAAAGATTTCATGCACATTAAGTAAGAGTCAATCATACTTCACAAAAGTTAAGTATAGTAATGCACACAAAATGCAAAGTAAAAAATAATGTCACTAAAAGGAGATAATACGTTGAAATAGCCATTTATACAAATAAAAAATTAAAATTTACTTTTACAAATGCATGAATAAGTTGCTAAGCAAAATTTTATTACTTAATTTGTAATTATTTAACTATGAAATATATATTTAAAAAAAAATGAGGCCATGAGGGGGTGGGGGCTTGGGGCTATGACCTCACTCGCCCTCCTTGAAGGCGTCAGGATTGACCTCACCAAACTCAACTTGAAGTCACATGTGCCTTGTTAAGTTTTACATTTTTCCTTACATAATTCAATTAATGTGCATTTATAGTTACAAAAAGTCTCCTATATAAAGCCCATGCATATATAGTCAACATCTCAATAACAAGATATATAAAGACAAATAACATCATTTGTTCCTAAACTTTCACGATTTTTCTCGATTTAATCCTCCAACTTTCATCATTTATTTTTAGTTCATAAACTTTTATTTTTTTTACTTTTTAGTCTTTTTGTTATGTTTGGAAGATAATGATTACGAACGAAATAGTTCACAATTAATTTTTTAGATTGATAAATTAATTGTGAACCGCCTATAAAAGATCGTGAAACACTTTGTTAGGAACAGTTATTCTCCAAACTTAACAAAATGATCAAAAGTATAAAAAATGAAAGTTCGAGAATCAAATCAACAAAAACTTGAAATTTTAGAAACCAAATGATACTCTATGTCATGTAAAAAATACTTAGATATAGTATATGAAACAAATTGATTCGTAGCAATGCTGATAATATTAATTTACTATTAAGTTATGTGTTCATCTTGCTAATTCGACTTAAATTAACCATTTCTAGATGTATTAAACTCAAACCTCATCCGTGACTATTCCAACATATATGTATCAATACAAATTTGTAGCAATGCTGATATACATTCTTTATTATTCATTATTGATTCTAAAGTCGTTATTAATTGATTAATATAGTTTTGTGCTTTCAAAGACTAAATCTCGATCCACATATCAACCATAAGTGGATGAAGACTATAGCTAGCTACCTTTCTTTAAAGAGAGGCCCCATGAGGCCATGATCTCTATTCCATTAAATAAAATCAAACTCAAACCTCAACTCTCAAACACCTCTCCCTCTCTCACCATGGTAATTCCACTACCACAACCTCTCCATCTCCTACCATTCTTCCTTCTCATCCTCCTCCAAGCATGCCTAGTCTCCACAGACCCTCTCTTCCACTTCTGCTCCAACCTTGGCAACTACTCGAAAACCGGCCAATTCGACGAAAACTACAAAGCCTTAGCCACCACCCTCACCTCCAAAGCTCCCCCAACGGGCTTCGCCAAAGACACCGTCGGCAAAGCCCAAGACCTCGTAAACGGCCTCGCCCTTTGCCGCGGCGACGTCCCTCCCGCCGAATGCAAGGCATGCGTCGCGGAGGCCACGACCGAGGTCCGAAAGCGATGCCCCTACAACAAGGGAGGAGTGATATGGTATGACTTTTGTGAGCTCAAGTACTCCAACTTTGATTTCTTCGGCATCATAGATTATGAGAACAGGGTCTACTTGTCCAATACACAAAACGTGAGTGGTGACACTGGGAGATTCAATGCGAAAGTGAAGAAGTTTTTGAGGGAGTTGAGTGGTGAGGCTAGTGAGAGTGGTGTGTTGTATGCTAGTGGAGAGGAGAAGATTGGTGAGGGAGAGGAGTTGTATGGGCTTGTGCAGTGTACAAGGGACTTGTCTAAGGAGGGGTGTAGGAAGTGCTTGGAGGAGGCTTTAGGGGAGTATGGGAATTGTTGTGATGGGAGGAGAGGGGGGAGAGTGATTGGTGGGAGCTGTAATTTTAGGTATGAGTTGTATCCATTTGTGATGAGATCATCTTGATTGATTGGAGATATATAATATGGAGATTATTGTAATCCAGAGCAGCCATGATATTATATGTACTAATAATTAAATGGTCTGATTAATATATATAAAATGTTGATTGTAAACCAAGTGATGAGTAGTTTGTTTTTTAATTACTTATATAGTTTGTTTTTTAATTGTATAATATATGTATGTGATGATGTGTGGTTAGAAACTCTGATATACATAAAAATGTGCGTGCATATAAGTGTATTATATTTCCCTCATTCAAAAATATAATTAACTAGTTTTAGGCTTGGAAATTGTCCAAAAGGTAATGAATCTATATTTATTTTTTTATAAATAAAAGTTGTTTAAAAATCAAATTAATATAAAATATATAAAGAATGAAGTAATAAAGCTTTATTTGTGTACAAAAATAAAAAGAACAAAAACAAAAAAATTAAAAATAATGCACTTACTTAGACTATTAATTAGGATATTGATATTATGTAGAGTTGACATAAGTCAACATGTACAAAGCTTTCTTAAATATATATATATATATTAATTTCATAACGTGTTAGCACGAATGAGCCCGCTTGTTATGCTCGTGGGAATTTAATTTTAATAGAATAAAAGAAAAGTAGCATAATAGGATGCCAAATGGATTAAATAAATGTATTATGCAAAAAAAATTAATAATATCAGTAATCACTAGAACATTTTTGGCCTTCAATAGAGGTTTTAAAACCCCTATTAAATAGAGTGTTATTAAATGTCTTGTGAAAATGTGTTATGTTTTAATTTTTAATACATGTATTACATAGAGGTTTTTTAAAACTCCTATCAATTATTTGTTATTTAATAACACCCCCCTTTAATAAGGGTTTAAAAACCTCTATTAAATATCGAAATTGTTCTAATGAATATTAATAGTCAATTGAGACAGAAAATAAAGAATCTCTAATTGAAATACTATTGACAAAAGATTTTAGATAAATTGAGATATTAGTTAGAGATTTGCAAAATCAAAAATTGAAAAACAAAATTATAATTTAAAATAACGTTTGAAAGATGTTATATTCGTGCTTATTAAATATTAAGTATATATATATATATATATATATATATATATATATATATATATATATTTGACCAAAAATTTATAATGGATAACTTTGATTACGAATTTTAAATTACGTTTCTACTCGGTGACACAAAAGTAGGCGATTTAATTATAAAAAGAAAAAGGTAAATATTTGGTTGAGCAAATGATATGTAAAATAAATACAAAAAGTATAAATACTATTTTGGATTTGTAAAACGACTTATATATATATTGAAAAGTAAGGTTTTAGTTGAATGACTTGTGTTTTTTAATGGAGGGAGCACCAATATTTCTCTTGGTATATGATGAGGAATAATGCAGGAATAGGATCGATCCAAATTACATTAGCTCATTGGTTTGTAGGCACGTGAGGTGTCGAAGACTTTAGTTTGACTCGCCACCATTTTACCTAAGGAAACCACTAAACAAAAGGACGTCCTTTTTTGGACCGCAAAAGCATCATTATATTGGAAGTCACAGTGGCCGCAAAAGTCCCCTAATCGAACCTCAAGATATATATGCATGTTGTCTAATTGAACATCGAGACATAAGTATACATAAATTTTGATGCATAATATATAAGATCAAAATATGGACAACTTTTATACCCCATGTGACATCACGATATGATTTAATTGTTTACATTCTAGCATTTTATAAAAAAACGTTTTAAAAAATTAAATAAAAAAACTAAAAGGAAAATATTAAGATGACTATTTTTGAGACACTTGAGATGGACACCCATTTACGCATCGATGTGTACAAGCACAAATTTCGATGTACAAATGAATGGACATCGAGTGACGATGTCTATCTCAGGTGTTCCAAAATAGTCACCTTAGCATCTTTATTTCGAACTAAAATGTAATATTTTTGAAGGGTTAATTGTAGTGCCACTCGATCCCAGCCATACCCTAGCGCACAACAAGTAAACCCATTCCCGTCGGAATTCACCTCGAGATTTGTAATCTCAACTCAACATAAATCATACACACTAATTTGTTTTGGTGTGGCTTAAGGGATATCATTCTAATATTTTATTAATTCCTTCTTTCAAATGATCTATGCGAATGAATTCGATACAAAGATTAAAGGGAAATGCTAGAACGCACACCCCAACATACACCCCTCATACAATCGTGTATTGAATCTCAAGACGTGTAAGCTGGTATCTCAATGTGGACATAGACCGTGCATCATGCCTAACTATACACTTGTAATAGCTCGAGCACCCCATTCAATACTTAGCTTTTTCTATCTTTTCGGGGGGCTTCTTTATACATTTGATATATAAATAAGCAATTAAAAATTAATCAAATGCTGCTTTGATCTTGTCTTCTATCAAAAAATCTTTGATAATTAATGCCTTTTTAAAATATAATTGAACGCATCAAAACTCACACGAATTCAAGTTTAAAGTTTCAAAAGATGAATCTAAGGCAAAACCATACGAAATCATTTTTTTTTTTTTTTTTTAATGTAGATTTGGTCATTCAAGGAGAATTGTCTAAAGTAAATTAATGTATGCACGTATAGAAAATGAAAATAAAATTGCAAAAAGCCAATATTATGACAAGGATATATATTGTAGGTCAAAACTAATATCATGATCTATAACTATAGCATCTAGAATTACCAGAAAAAAACTATAGCATCTAGAAATATATACTATTCTAGAAACTTTGATTAATCAATTATTTGGTATTCGAAGTGCTCCGCCAACTGAACCACTAGTTGATTTGCTCAACCACATGTTCAATTATATTAGTGTGAAACTGTCAAATGTCGAAGTCTACCATATATATGGATACCTTTTCAATATTTTCTATGCATCAAGATACCAACATCAAAATCTCAAAGCATATCTAACGGACCTCGACAAAAGCATTAATTCAAACATATATACATACATGACTTAGTTCTTGGCCATGATGCACTTCAACTTTTTCTATTTAAAGCCAACAATTGTTGGAGACAAATCAACCCAAGATATTCTCTAATCTCATATCCATTAATTGTTCTACAATGTACTTCTTTAGATTTACATTTCTTCATCTCATTTCCTTCATTTCTCTCCTCCACATTGTCACATGTGCTGATCCACTATTTCACTTTTGTTCCAACAAGGGCAACTACAAAAATAATGGCCCTTTTGATAATAACTACAAAATATTGGTAAGTTCACTTTTTTCCCAAGTCCCTCCAACAGGCTTTGCACTCGACTCCACAGGCCAGGGCGAGGATGTAGTAAACGGACTCGCACTATGCCGAGGCGATATTCCAAGTAACGATTGCAAGTCTTGCGTTATCGAAGCGAGCGACGAAGTTCGCAAACGTTGCGAGTACAAGAAAGGAGGGGTCATATGGTATGATAGGTGTATGTTAAAGTACTCAAATGAGAAGTTCTTTGGCACAATTGATTATGGGAATAGGTTCTACATGTGGAACTTAAATAATGTGAGTGATGCTGAGTCTTTTAATATGAAAACAAAGGAGTTGCTTAGCAAGTTGTCTGCCAAGGCTTCTAGTAGTTCAAAGTTTTATGCAGCTCAAGTTGAAGAGATTGGAGAAGCAGAGAAGCTTTTTGGACTTGTGCAGTGCACTAGAGACCTCACTAAGGAAAAGTGTAAGAAATGCTTGGATGATGCAATTGGTGAGCTTAATACATGTTGTGATGGGAGAAGAGGAGGAAGAGTGGTTGGTGGAAGTTGTAATTTTAGATATGAGCTCTACCCTTTTTTCTATTTAGCTAATTAATCAACTAGTTAGATCCTAAATTAATGTTGCCCTGGCCTTTTGTTGTATGAGTTATTGCATGACTAAATAAATCCTTATAATATTTACATGATTTTTCTTAATTTTAAATACATAAGAAAAGAAGAAAAATCTTCCTTGATTAGATAAACACTACTAGAAATTGAATTTTTATAGCATTGGTCATAAAGTGTGTTTTAAATGTGTGGACAAAAATATAATCTTAGATCGGTTTACGACGAATAAGGATATATAAAAAAATTATGTAAAACCTGAATGATACAATTGGTAGAACAAATATGCCACATCATCAAAATTAAATTAATATAATAATATTATCTTGACTTGACAATACACGAATGATTTTGCTTAACCAAGAGTAAACTAAAGTGACCAAATGCATATTTTGAAAATAGAGAGACTGAATTAAGTACATATTTATCAAACCTCGAGGAATATATTGTATTTTACCAAAAGTCATATTTGATTACAAAGAAAAAGTTTAAAAAAAAAATATTTTCTTAAGAAAGTTTTCCTGAGTGAATGTTCATAAGAAAGTTTTTTACATGTGTTTGATTGTACGTATAAAAAAAATTTCACTCGAAACTCACTAAAAATAAATTTTGAAATAAATATGAAAACTTATCATATATATTAAATATATCAATTTTTATATTTAAAATATAAGTTTAATATGTCTTAATATGGAAATCGATCATTTTTTTTTTAAAAAAAAAAATTTAATTTGCCCAGCATAATAGGTAGGAAGATATATGGGTATTAATATGAAAAATTTGCAATCGTGAAATATGTTCTGTAAGAAAATCTTGACTATCAAATACAAGAAAATGCTACTTCCCACGAAATTTATCATTTTCTTTGAAATATTTCATTTTCCGTCCTATAAAACAGGGCCTAATTGAATAATTGGATGGAATTAATGAATTACGTACAGGGTGATTAAGAAGTTGGAATTAATTAGCCATTAAATACCAATTAGGTTGCAATTATGATTCTTCTTCTTTTTCTTTTTATTTTTGCTCCCTTAAGATTCTTCAGTATAGTTGTAGTGAAACAAATCATTTGGGATCATCACATGCATGTCAAGTCAAAGAAGTGCGTTTGTCAAAGATGTATAGGTCCACCATAGCAACTAAAAACATACAAGGTTGAATTATTAGTCAAAAATATACGCTAAATTAAATGTAGGCTGTCCTTATTGGGCGACTATGGAATGAAATGACTTTACTTTATCCATGTAATAGTAGCCCAAAAAAAATAGAAATTAATCATAGAAATAGAAGATGACTTGGCCGAGTATAACAATGATATAAACATATAATTTTATTTGATCACAAAAACATACCTTAATTTTGACTGAAAAAAAAAGATTATAGCTAGGTTAAAATTTTCGTAGTAAATATTAACATTAATTCCTATAATTTCTTTTAATATAGAGACGAATGTCACCCAAACTAATTTGAAATTGAAGTTTTATTGTTATTATTGTTGTATATAAAAACGGAGCGCATACACCTAATAATAAATTTTGTAAGAATTGTACTAAAAGAATGAGACGTTGAAAAAGGTTTGAACACATACTCGAAAATTAAATATATAAAAATTCAAAAGATTAACTTAGTGATAAGGGTGAAAGCTAGATTGTGTATGCATGAATTAAATGTACGGTCTCGAGTTCGATTTTTCATAATAGCCAAGCATCAATTCAGTGATTTCATTTTGATTTCAACATTTTCGCAATCTCAACACAGGAGACTAGTCGTCCAATGAATTCGCTTTAAGAAGATGTCTTAATCATCGAAGTCGGTTTGAGTTTATCCAATAATGAGTAGAAGTGAGATCATAACACCCATAGCTTTTTAGGTCGACATATATAGTGCGCATCCAACTTTAACACAACTCAATTAGTTCTACCACTGCCCACATGGTAATTTTTTTAGTATCCATTGGAAAAGGCAACCCACAAACAGTAAAACAGTCTAAAAATTAATTGCCAATGCATGAAATGCTCTGTGTCCTTTTTTTTTTTTTTTTTTTTAATAAGAAAAAAATCAACTTATATCCCTTAAATGTGTACAGGGTGAAACTTATGAATAGATGACCACAAATCAAATTAGTGAAACTACCATTGCAATTATATCATATATTTAATTCATTCAAAAGGTTAATTCATTTGGTTCACTAGGCTCGCTTAAGTTTTATAAGTTTGTCATAACCCGCTTAAATTATATGGGCTTACTATGATCTGCACGTTATATCTGTTACTAAATATCAGCAAGTTTGAAAGAATCAACAAGGGCCAAGCCCAACACCTCATTAGTGGGCTCAGTTTCGTTAAGCTGTTGAGGCAACATCACAAGCCAAGATTACAAACATTATTTAGGGGAAAATGCTAGAACAACACCCCTAATTGACACCTCAAGTGGGTAGGTCCCACGTAAAAAGTGACGTGACATGTTGACCCACATTTATGAGAGTCGTCGTGCACGCTTTGAGATACACACCAAGCTTGTTATGCACCAGGAACTATTTTGCGCACAATCATTTTTACGTGAAACTCGCCCATCACGTCATAAAGATATCACTTAAGGTGTTATTCTAGCATTTTCCCTCCACGAACATAAAAATCATTGTTGAGAGAGATTTACTCCTTAGTGGTCTGACCAAGCTCGAGCCCAGAGTAGTCGATTAAGTCTAAATACCAGAGGTCTAGTCCCAAAAAAAAAAAAAAATATTTAGAAGAGCCAAAATCTCGAGATTTGCAATTTTTTTTTTTTTTTTTTTTTTTGAGGAAAAGAGATTTACAACCATTTTAGATCCAACAGAGGGATTATATGAAATTAGTATGTTAAGGTAATTCAAGGTTGGGACCTTCCTCACCTATTTTTTGAGTATGTATGGATAATGGGTTTGGGAGCCATTCTCCTTTACTATGTAGCGTATACAATATTCTACATAGGTGAATTTTGATTTATATAGCCAACTCAACTAATTTGGGATTGTTGTATAAATGGGACTTTAATACATAATAAAACCATGTAGAGAGCAACAGTACAGAACAGATTCTTCACAACTATAATGATTTAAAACACATGGTATACAAGTCCTCCATTGACGAACATTTTAACTGAAACAGCAACCCACATAAAACCACCAGAGAAACCACATATACATCAAACCAAGTGCTATAAAACCACACTTAATTTTCATTAGTTCTTCACATACTCCCTTAAAAATCTTCAAATCTCTTCAACCAGACAAACGGATGGTCCTAACAAAACTGTCGATCCTTTTCCTTATCTCCTCGGGATTTGCACCGACCAACTTATCAACGACACTGCCTGATCTCATCACCAAGAAAGTAGGCATGGCCTTTATCTTCTTTTCCTTTGCCACTCCCTGAGAAATCCCAGAGAGACAGAAAAAACTCGGATTGGTTTTCGCTTGTTCAATAACAACGACAACATAGCATCAGTCCCAAATTAGCTGGGGTCGACTACATGGATCAAACTTTTCCATTGTGCTCGATTAAGTGCAATTGATGATGAGCTTTGCAAACCATTCAAATCCCTTTTAATTAATGCATCCCATGTTAACGATTTTTGCTTGTTCTTGGAAACAAATTCATGCATAAGTGATTGTATATAATGTTTTAGATTTTATTCAGTTCACAGTTTCCTCCACTTGTTATTGGTCTCTTTGTAGAAATTTAATTGGTGTTGATCGGTTCAACTATTACTAAATGAAATGTTGAAGTACTAAGTAGAGACATGCAGTATATAGTTACCTTAACTTCATCCACATCAACCGAGAGAAACAACACATCTTGATAGCTTAATGCCAACTCTTCGAAAAACGGGTTCATGGCAACGGCGGGAACGCACCATGCGGCGGTGAAGTGCACCACAATCTGCGAAAGAATGTAGACAAATTCAGTAAACATTTGCATAGGCAATTCAGTGAGCATAACGAAACTCAATAGATTTCTTAAGAAAAGATTGAACACAGTTAAGATTTGATTAAATCACAGTTGAAACTATGATCATAAGTTCATAACATAATTAAAAAAAAAAATAAGTGAAGCAATTGAGCTAGCCCTGATCAGATGTTTCCAAGACTGAATTTCTATATATAATGTTCAAGGAAAAACTGGTCATGAAAGAAGTGAGCTTACAGGGCAGCCCTGACTATCAGCTCGAGTCACATAAAAATCCCATGTTTCCTCCGAATCCACCTTCACAACTCTTGATTTTTGAAGCTGTCCTTGTGCTTCCATGTCTGCTTCTCAAGCCTCCTAGGCTTACAGCTACGGGTTCTCATTTTTATAGGCTGATTTAGATATTTCACGTGAGAAAAGTTGAGAAAAAACTATGGGGGAATCCGGTTTTGCGTGGATAAGATCATCGATGAATTGGTAATCTGAAGAGGACCCACTTGGGATGTAAATTTTATGAAAAGCTAAACTTCTAGAGAAGAGAAGTTAAAACTGTCTTCTGTCAGATACAGGTATCCATGCTTTATAAACTATAAAGAAAGGACTTTGCTAGAATGACACCTCTAAAGGGCACACCCCTTCTACAACAGTCCGTGTCCACCTCGGGATACGCACCTCGAGATTCAAACATGGTTGGATGTGGTAGCATTTTCCATGTAAAGAAAAGTGATCAGGGAATTGAGGAAACATTCCTTCAAGAGTAGAGTAATTGTTATTACTGATTATGAAGGATTAAAAGACAAGAGAAATGACATTAATAAGAAAGCAGTGTTGCAATGATCCTGTTGAATGAGACTCAATTAACATTTTTATCCTTGTAGACTCTTATTCAAGCTGGATGGAAGAAATGGCTGAGTGCAACAGGGGTGATTTGTGATCGAAATATTCCTACTAAATTAAAAGGAAAATTTTATAGGACCGCAATTGAACCAGTTATGCTCTATAGTAGTGAATGTTGGGCAGTGAAGCAACAATAATTACATAAAATGAACGTAGCAGAAATGAGGATGCTTAGGTGGATGTGTGGTAAAACTCTTAAAGATAGAATAAGAAATATAGAAATTCAAAGACAAGTAGGAGTAGCACCAATTGATACAAAGATTCATGAATGGCGATTGCGGTGGTTTGGTCACTTGCAAAGACGGTCTACAAATGCCCCCACTAGAAAACTTGACTCAATAGAAACTGTAAAAATTCGACGAGGTAGGGATAGAAAAAAGTTAATATGGGATGCATTAATTATGAGGGATTTGAATGGTTTGGAAAGCTCACCATCAATTGCACTTAATCGAACACAATGGAAAAGTTTGATTCATGTAGCCGACTCCAGTTAATTTGGGACGGAGGCTATGTTGTTGTTGTTGTTAGTGTTGTTGTATCCTTGTAGGTGTTGGACATTTTCAAAAGAAATCTTTAATCCAACATGGTTAAAAACTTAAAGTTTACACAATGTGTGTAAAAGAAAAACACAAATGCTATGCAAAGTGGGGCACAAGTGCAATGCAAAGTGGGAGCCCCACACTAAGCATCCATATGTATCGATGGTGAGCCATCGATGAATCTATCTGTCAGATATTAGAGAGAAAATATGAGGGTAAGACATATAAGGTTAAAATGTTCATCTTTATTAGATATTAATGTTTGAATATGCAAAAATGATAAATATGAGAACTAATATCTCTGGTCATATCAATGTCTTGCGACAAGCATTGGCCGCATATAAGAATTATATGGTATTTAGCTGGCGTCTACCTTACAACTAGCTCCACATAAAATATTTAGTCCAGAACCATTATAATGGTGTACCCATCACATAAAATACAAAATTATGTGATTAGGCTCTTAACAACCATATCCTCACTGAATATGATAGAAATGGTCATCAATATAAGCTTTAATTCTAAAAGAGTTACATAAGCATAGAAGAACCATATACCTTTCAAGATATGCTAAATAAACAATGGCTTAGTGTAACATGTATCTTTCAAGATGTGACTGGACCTGTTTCTTTAATGGTTTACCAAAACTTACTTAGACAATGAACCAAGAAAGATCACATACCAAACAAGTCAGAAAGGGAAAACTCAACTCAGTTAACAGGTCAGTTCTATATATATATTCTTCGTTCATGTTAATGAGCATTAATCCCACAAATGAGTCCAAGATCAGGAATATGCATCGATGACATCGGTACGTATATATGTTTGATATTTTAGTAGATACCTTAAGTGAGATATTCATTTATGATATTCTAGTGAATCAGTGGATCATGATCATATCATCGTGAAGTAGATCCGATAATACATACAATCACTCAATTTTAATTATCTTCTCGCTAATGCTAGTGCGTGCATGGTGCATCGATTAGATCAAGAAGAAGCATTCTAAATATTAAATTTGAATTTGGAATTTGATAACTAGCAGTTTTGGAGCCAATCTGTAAAGGTGTTATAAAAACCATGAATTTAAATTTTGGGGATTCTTGGTCTCTGTTTATTGAAATAGATGAATTTTTCTATGAAGATGCAAGGTTCATGCATGTATATTGTTATTTAAATCTTTGTTTTCAATTTGTTCAAAGTATAAGATAACTGTAAGACAGTTAAGAAAACCGAAATAGAATGGTGCATTCCTTGCAACCGCCACTTACATTAACGTCTTTATGTGTGCATAGCCAAAGTAAGGGCATCTATTTTTTAATGGGAGATACCAATCTTAATGAGTAGTAAGGCACTGGTCGTTTGATATGCCTATCACTCCCTTAATTAAGTCATGAGTTTCCATGGAGTCAGGGGCCTGTAGAGATGCACATTGGTGATGGGCACATGTTGCAAAAGGCCGCCATGAACGGGTGTAATGTAAGGCTGCATTTTGAATGGTGTAGTATGAATTAAAGAGGCACCACAATGACCGACCCAATTCGCCCCCAATCTATATGGTCCATGCTTATGGACTTGTATGTGAATTGTAGAGATCAAAATGGAGATGCTATATAATTTTGATCGAAGATGCAATTGGTGATCACATGAGACTGCAACTTGAACAATGTGGGTGAATATAATACTCCAAAAAGTTGCAACGTGTAGTTGCAAAGTTGCAATTGCATCTTCAATAAATAGAGACCATGTCTCCTGGGATAGAGTGAGATTGTGGTTAGTAAGGCTATTGTGATCTATCAATTAAAGATTCACATGCGGTTGCAGATTAAGGCAAAGAATGGGGCTAATTGATTGAGTGTGCTTATGTTCTATGTATATCTTTATTAAATGCATATGCATGAATTAATCCATTTGTTTATTAATTACTAAATTTTGATTTGTATGGCTTTGCGTTTATCAATATTGTAATACGAGTAGTATTACTATATTAGCGTTGAGTTATTAAAATTGTGGGGGTTTGAATGCAAATTCCGTGCAAGCCCTAAAGTTATAATCTTCCTTGAAGATATATTACAATAGTATTAAATGTCTATAGTGAACCCTAATAAAGTATTTGAAGAGACATTTGTTGAAAAACATATATTTTGAAAAGCGAGTTATCAATAGTGAAATTGAATCCATCGAGTCAAAGCCTTTGAAGTATAAATGGATTTTAAAATCTAATTAAAGGCGGATGGATAAATTGCTTAAAATGAAGCAAATTAAATTGATAACTTAAGACTTCAATTGAGAGAAAGGAAGTCTTGATTTCTTCGAAAGAAATTCACTAGTCTATAATGACATCTAGCATGTTGGTTGCTAATGAAGCAAAGCAAAGATGTTAAAAGACATATCTTAAATGATGAGTTTAAAGAAGAAATGCTTGTATCAATGGAAATCCTCAAAGAAATGAGAGTATTGTTAGATTCACATTGGAATCTAAATGATTGCGCGCATTAATAAATTAGAAAAGCTATATTATAGCTTTGAAAGAGATTAGAGGATATTTCATATATATTATATGCAATGTCTCGTAACGCATATGTCGAAAGTTGATTAATGATCGCAAGTACGAGAGAACAAAATGATGCATATAAAGTGGTAAATCTGGACTTATATGTTGAAGATTACCTTAAATAGTTACTTGATTATGAGATAATTTTCATAGAAAATGAGAAATGAGAAGACAAACTTGTGGCCAGTAATTGTAAGTTTGTTAATATCAAGTAAACTAATATTGAGGGGAATGAATTTAAAAGCCTAAAAAATGAGTTGAGTCTAGCGGAACCCTAACCTAGCTGATTGGAGATCCCATGTACTAGGTTCAATAGGCAAACTGGTTAGATGAAACTCGAGAGAAGAACACACCCTCTCTCATTCCTAAGATAAAAATGTGTTCAGAAGAAGTTAAGGGTATGCTAAGCATTTAATGACAAATAAAGATGTCACCTATATGATAGTAAATGTGGGTCGCATTTATGAGAACGAAACAGGCTAAATTCTCTAAAGCTATTATGAAACCAAGATTGTGTCCAGGACCAAAATGGACAAAACCGTAGAACCAATAATGATAGGGATAAAGTTATGTGAGTGTTACTGTCTCGGTATACCGTAATTGTGAACAGTTCAAGATCATATATATCCACTGCGTCACGAAGTATATCCGGTAATATTTCACTAGGGAAAGTTCAAGTCTATATACGACACTTCTCCTGATGTAACTTTATTCCGCCAATTCTCTCTCAAGTGTGTCTGCATTAAAATGATTTTTAAAATCCATTTATGTGGGGGATATATATAGATTTGATGATCAATTTCCATTCATGTGGGGGATTGTTGGAACAATTAATTACATTATTTAATTGTTTATAATTTGAATGGAAATGATGTGAAAAGGTGTTTAATTATGTAAAGGGACATGAGATACTAAAAGGTGTATCTATTCACTAAAAGGCATGTCTTTCCTAATAGACACATCTATTCACGAAGATGCATGTCTTTTCTAATAGACACATCAAAGTCTATATATATATTCACAAGATGGATTGTTTTTTTTAAAAAAAAGAAGAATAGTAATAGAGTTAGAAAGTTAGGAAAATGAGTCAAAAAATAATTTTCCTTCTATTTTCATAGTTTTGGGTCAGAGAGAGTGTTGAATCATTATATTGGTTCGCAGACTAATGATTTGAAGTGCTAAAATCATTACTTTCAATTTAACGATACGTGTGCAATAAATGAACTTACGTGACAAAGACAAAATGCTTTCCTATCTAGACAATATGAATTGCGTATCAAAGAAATCGAAAAAATGAAATACAATAGTTACCTTTGAGCAATTTTATCTTCCATCTGTAGACCACGTCACGCAAAATCACATTTTGATTGGTATCGTTCAATTCCCTTTGCCGCGCCGATGGAGATGATCAACTAACTTACGGCATTCATCATAAGTAATCCGCCTCTCAAAGGCTTGCAACAAAAAATTAAGTACTTAGCACTGCAGTCTGCAGCATCCATGTCAAAACAGTATATATGCCAGAGCAAGCATAAGTACTAATCTCTAGACACAATCCAGACTTTCGATATAGCCTCGATTGATCAGGCTTCACTCCAAGTCATACAGAAACAAGGATCCAACAATTGCACCAGTCAAGAACCAAATATTGAAGACCAACTACTATCTTGGTGTAGTGGTTGGGACCTACTAGTAAGTTCACTCGGGCTCTAACTTTTCGAGGAGTATCTCTTTTAGGATGGGGTGTGTGTCTAGTGTAATAGTCGGGTAATCCTGGACATCACATTCCTCAATGCATATATTATATACTGCCCAACCTTGTAGAAACTCCAGGAAAGAGTTCCAAAGTGCTGATCTGATGTAATCAATGACCAGCTTCACAGACATCAGACTGAGAGTAATACATTCCTTCTTTTTCTAGGAATAGACTAACTTTTGCGAGTAAAAACGCTCACCAAAAATCACCACAGGAACATAACCCATTACTGAAGTGATGGAACCGATGAGCATCCCGCATGATTATCTCCCGTCCAGTGAGCTTGGAAATATGTTTAATCACTGCGTGGCAGTCCCCGCAAACACGGAGATTCTTTGTAATCCTGATGCACATTCCAGGAGCAGTGTTTATTAGAGCAAATGCAATTGCCAACCTCTCACTGTGATCCCAAAGCATCTTTTCCTTTACATCTTCTTCCACATTATAAAATACTGATCTCGTGTCAGGTACATATCCGATTTCCTTTAGTCGCCGCCTCAATTCTTCCAGTTTGTCATAGATAGCCTTTGATTGTGGATGAGACTTGTCGCCAACCAAGAACTGATAAATTACCTTATCCAATTCAACAAAACTACAACCAGGTGGCTTCTTTTCCCCTATGTTTCGCACCATGCGCCTCACTCTTTCGACATCTTCCCACTTCTTCTCTGCTGCATACATACTAGAAAGCATTACATAAGGACCAAAACCTTGAGGCTTCAAGTGAAAAGCATTTTTAGCTGCAACTTCTGCAAGTTCAATGTTGTGATGTGCACGGCAAGCGGAAAGGAGTGCTGCCCAGACATCAAAGTTTGGTTCAATTTCCATATTAATGATGAACTCATAAGCTTCATTTAAACGTCCAGCACGTCCAAGAAGGTCTACCATACAGGAATACTGCTTAATCCCAGGACTTATACCATATTCCGCGCGCATTTCATCAAAAATCTGAAGACCCTCGTCGACCAACCCAGCATGGCTACAAGCTGACAAGACAGAGGTGAAAGAAACTTCATCTGGTTTTATGCCTTTCAGTTTCATTTCATTGAAAACTGCAATTGCCTCCCTTCCCTTACCATGAATGCCGAAACCCTTAATCATTGCACTCAACGAAACCAAGTTTTTCGCTGGCATATCTCTAAAGACTTGAAATGAACAGCCTAAGCTACCACACTTGGCATACATGTCCACAAGAGCTGTAGCCACAATTGTATGCATGGCGAAGCCTTTCCTTTCGATAAGGGAGTGAACAGACTTGCCGAATTGCAAAGCCGTTATCTCACTGCACGCTCCAAGCACTGCTATAAAAGTAACCACGTCTAACTTCACACCATCAGAAACCATTTGCACAAAAAGTTTCAGGCTTTCAAGAGAATCTCCATTGCAAATATACCCTGAGATCAAAGAATTCCATGTCACGGCGTCTTTCTCAATGATACTCTCAAACAACTTCCTAGCACCAGCAATGAAATTACTATCACAATACACATCAATGAGAGAGTTCACCACAGAATTGGTGGCATACCCAACACCATTTCTAATAGCAAAACAATGGATTTGTTTTGCCTGCTTCAATGCCGCTAACTCGGCACAAGCAGACAGTACCCCAAGCAAACTAGCACAATCAGCTTTCAATCCAAAGTTCCCCATCAGGGTAAACGCCATTAAAGCCTCTGCTGCTTCACCATTTTTCGCGTAACCAGAAATAAGCGTATTCCACGAGGTCATATCTCGCTCGGGCATTCTATTAAACGCCATTCTAGAACTACCCATGTCCCCAAATCTCGAATACATCGTTACAAGAGAATTGCCCACATAAACATCAAACTCCAATCCCATAATGATCACCTCACAATGAACTTTCATCCCAATTTCCACACTCATCATATCACCACACGCCTTAAGAACAAAAGGGTATGTAAAATTATCCCCCTTTAGTCCAAAACTCGACATTTCCCGATACAAGACAATGGATTCCAAACCAAGCCCATTGCAGGCATAGCCCCTGATCATAGAATTCCACAAAAACGAGTTCTTAAGCACAATTTCATCGAAAACAACACGAGCTTCACACATAGCACCACAAACAGCATAAAATGCAGCAAGTTTAGTGTTTAAATAAGTGTTGTTTACAAGAACACCACTTGAAATCATGTGAGCATGGACTTGCAAACCTTTTGTCAAACACTTGGTGTTGGTGAGCGACTGCAGAAGATAACCGCATTGCAGAGATGTTAGGGGATAGGCGAAAGCGGTTTCGGCGACATGGGTGGTGAAGTGATGGAGGTGGAGATGGGGAGAATGGATTGATGGAGAGATTTGAAGGGTTTGAGAGTGATGGAGCCATTCATTTGAAAGGGTAATAGTGGCGCCAAAAGAGTGTGATTGGGAAGTATCTTAAGAAGGATAATTTGTATTTTTTTTTATAACCTTGGAGTATTTAGGCGAGCTTAACTATTACCAAATGTTTTGATGCAATCAGATAGAGCATATTTCAATGGTCCGAAAAATCTTGACATGTTAAGGAATCAAACTTGAAACCGTGCGCTTTACCTAGGCAATTCCAAACTCGCCCTTACCATTTAGTCTCACATTTTACATGAAAAATGCTTTGTAATCCAGCACCGACACGCATCTGATGGCGTCTCTTGATTTTTACATCGTGATGTGTGCACATGCATTCGAATGCATATTGCAAGGATGATGACAAATGCACTACGTGTTTGTGCTGAGTTACAATAGTAGGAACCTAAAATATATGAGATAGTCCCAAATTCGATATATTACATCTATTAGAGCGCTAACAACTAGACCTGCGCGGGCCTGGGCGGGACCTAGGCAGGCTTTTTATGAAAGCTCTATCCAAGCCCGCCCAAGCCCGCTTTTTATTTGGCAGGACCAAGCCCACTACGGGCCTAGGGATGCAGGAGGGGCAAGTTTGGGGCGGGGAATGCAATCCTCATCCCCACTTATTACGGAGCGGGGATTCCCCACTTGAGATTCTCCACTGGAGAAATTTTGCCTCATACCTTACTCGACGGGGATCCCCACCCCCATCACTTTTTTACATAATATCTAAAAAATAATTAAGAGATCAAATACATTATAGATCCAAAATTAAAATCATTAAAAGCTTTTTCTTTGCAATTGTAGGTCGATTTTTCAAACTTAATGTGAAACATTCACCATTTAAAAAAATGAAATATAAGATTTAATGATTTTGATACAATTCTCTATTCGAAAATATGTGAGGAATCCCCATATGGTGTGGGAGGGGTAATATCATCCCCGCCCCGCCCTCGATGTTGTGAATGAAATTGCCCTTGCCTTGGCCCGTGGGGGCTAGTCAGCAAGGAATCCTACTCCATCGAGGTGGGTTCCCATGGGGAATGAGGATTCCCCGCCCAAACTGCATCCTTATATGAGCCGAGCTTTAGCGGCCTTTTGCGGGCATAAATGTGATTGTTTACAATTTTTAAAATCAAATATATTTAATAAATATTAAGTATTACAAACAATGATAAAGTGGTGTAATTGTTAAGATGTTTACTTGGCTCTGTTTGGCAACACTAGTTGATAATTTAACTGAAAGTTAATAATCTAACTGACAGCTGAAAATCTACTAACCGATAGCTAAAAATTGATAATATAGCTGATCATTGGGAAACGCAAAATGAAATAAAAAGATATGTTATATATTATAAATGATTTATATGTATTATTAAATGTAGTACTAATAAAATTTATTTATTTAATAATTATTTAATATTATTTATTTATTTAAAAACGTTTATTTAGACTTTTAAAAAATATTAAATATTAATAATTTAGCATTTTTGACTTTTTATGTTTAGCAGGAGATACATTGTAACTTTTATGTGCTTAATGAAAAAACGAAAATATTAAAAAATAACAAATAACTTGAAAATAAATAAAAAAAATATTAAAAAAACTACTAACCAAACCCAACTTATTTTCTAATAATACTAAGAAGTCTTGGGTTCGAAACTCACAAAAAGCCACACCTACACTCTGTAACACACAAGCCTGTCCAACAACACACGTGACTCAACACAAGTCCAACACCAACTGCTATGCTCTTTTACATTAACACAAGAGATACTTTGGCCAAAAAAAAAAAAAAAAACTCATTTTTGTAAATGTCATTACTGTGAAAACTTTTTAAGTGCTCCAACTCATTTCATGAAATAACGACAACAACCCCACATTACTCGTGAAAACATTTTTAAGTGCTCCAACAGCAATTGATGGTAAGCTTTGCAAACCATTCAAATCCCTCTTAATTAATGCGAACATTGAATACAAAGAGAAAAAATTAACTTACCAGTACAGAACACTTAACACCTTAGAGTTCATTCTAACAGAGGATTCAGAACATAAACAATAGATAATCCAGCCAGCAATAGGCAATTAAGAAATTAATATCAGCATGGAGGCTCTCAGAATACAAGAGCAGCCTATATTATATATATGGCTGCATCCAACCTTATGTGGAGGCTCCAATCAATTTGTTTCAGTATACAAATTACAAACACCATGTTAGAAACCCTTTTGTTTCTATTTGTATATAGTAGTCACACAGCTAGAAATCAGGGTTGGTGAGGAGAAAGATAAACTGGTTGTTTAACTTCAACCGTAACTTAGACGAGAGTCAGCTGTTCGCATACTTGTCTGGCGCCGAGGAATTCCAATCTCACAAGCATTGACTCTCGCGGCAAAGCGTAGTGAACATAGAGACTCGCCCACGGAAGTCGGATCAGGTGAGACGTTGACAAACATTAACGTCTTTGAGTCGCCACCAAGGCAGGGCTGAGGCAAAAGGATATTCATAAAAACCACAAGGTGATTATAATTCAAACAAAGATTGAAACATCCAAGAAAATGGAAAAAAGAATCAGAGAAAATGCATTCAAGTTTATATAAGGTGTGTGCGTAAGCGAGGGCTTAAGGTTGGAGTGAAGGCTTGAACAAAATGTCAAGGCAGATGGTGTGTCCCCAATCCAAACTTGTAACCCATTCTTTATTTACTAGAGTACCAGATGTGGGATTATTCTTAACACAAGATACCAACGAATGATCTAAAACCACATAATAAGGCTAGCAAGTTAACGGCAATGCACTAATATGCATATATAGGTTCATATATACTTGACCTTAATCTATGAATACTCGTTTCGCATGCAGGGAAAGACAATCTTGGATCTTCGATTCAACAAGATTTTCAACAAGATTGTCCTCGGCTTAAACTCAGCTTCAATATTAGGCTAACATAAAATATTAATACAATTGACAATACCTGAAGAAGGTATGTGAGCTTTGAGTTTCTGAAAGGAACATGATCCTCCTTCTTTGCCAGGGCGAATATAACATCACTTAACGATGACAAACTCTTATTAATAGCCTGGCAGTTTGTACACAATTTAAAATTAAATCTAAAAGGCATGAAAAACTTTAAGGGATGGGTAAAAAGAAAGCAAAACCAGATAAGAATTTTGAGAACAATACCTGGGTTTCTCTAAGGCGATCCCCAGTTGACCCACTCTTGGATAAACGCTCGCTGCCAGCAAGGTCAATGAGATTCAAAACACCTTGCACTTGTTGTTCAGTACTCTAGAATATCATGAAACGGCACCATAAGCAAGGAATCGAAATCAACAAACAAAGTAAAGCAACAAAAATGCACAATTAACAAAACCAAACCTCATTAACACCAGATATTCGTAAAGTGAAGACAAAATGACTCCTTGATGACTGCTCATTCATCTGTGTCCTCCCCACAGACCTGGTAAAGAAATGCAAAATTTATACATCATTATGATGCCAGAATTATCTGATAACGAATGATAATCAGCATCAGATCACTACGAAACAGGAAAAAAGACATCGAAATACACCACAATACAACCTGCTCTGTGCAGCTTGGTGTAGAAGAGACGAGACCTCTTTAATACTAGAAACATCTACAACGGTGAGATCAGAAACATGTGTGTTCCCATTAGCATCATGTTTGATTGTGTACTGCTTTGCAGCTGCACCATTTTCCATTATACCCACCCGATTAGTGGATAGCAAATCACGAATTGTTTCATTGTATATTTCCAACATTGAGGCCTGTGATTGTTTAAGGTAAGCATGTGAGAATTCGCAGATCCAATTAATGAGAATGTAAGACTTCATATCCAATTAATCACATCCAAGCAACACTTTTAATTGCACTACCTGCATCTTATACTTCCAACCTTGAGATACAAGTGACTGACAACTCTTAAATATCTGTTCTAAGGACCGAGGTATCAGTCCTCTTTGTTCTGGATTCTCTGGCCTACCCATCATGGTATAAGTTTTGCCTGAACCAGTTTGTCCATAAGCAAAAATGCATACCTGACAAAAAAAATAAGAACTGGTTAGTTTAGTTTTTTCTCAAGTAAAAACAAAAAAAAAAACAAAAAACAAAAAATTGAACTATTCATGCTAGTGAACTGATCAGTTGTCACTATCCACAAGTTCATAATATTATCCACAACCTACGAAGTTCAGGCCATTACATAGTATGTGAAAGAACCATAAGAATATTAATATTTGCATCCTTATCTCTATTTTTCAAACTATTTCACAAAAGAAAAAGTTCAATCATTCACGTTGCTGCACTCAAGATTCCAAATAATATAATAAAATTTGTTGGCATTAACTGATCAGTTGTCACTTCCTACAAGTTTATAATATTATCCACAATCTAGGAAGTTCAGGCCATTTTGTAATATGTGAAAGAACCATAAGAATATTAATATTTGCATCTTTATATCTATTAACCAAACTAATTTCACAAAATGAGTTCGATCATTCACGTTGCTGCACTCAAGATTCCAAATAATATAATAAAATTTGTTGGCATTAGACAAAGATATCTGAGACTAAAACGGCCCAATGCATCAGTCATAATGATGCAACTGCAAATCCTCAGTAACATTAACTTCGCGACATAAACTTTCAAAGATAATGCCTAATTACCAGCCAGGTTCAAGGTAAACAACAACATATACCCAATTTAATAATACTATGAAAACATGCAATGAGTTGTTTGAAGGTATATTTAATACAAATGCCAAACAAAAATAATATGGTCAACATGTGAAATTCCTGATTCATCTACAAGAGAGTAGGGAACCAGCAAATAATCACCTTATAACCATCCAAGGCACTCTGAACCAGCTGAGAGATTTCAACAAAAACATCTTGTTGAGAAGATTCGTGAGTAAAAACTTGATCAAAGGTAAATTGATGCTTTTGCCCTGCAACAATAGATATAAACTATAAATATCTAATAATTTGACTATGAACAGGCCAAGCATAAAGCATTAAAGCCTATAGAAGGGAAAAACTAACAGCTTAAAACAGAAAGTGCCAATAACCAACTAGTGAAATGATTAAGCTGCATTAGATTCCCAAATGGAAATATCAATTTTTTTCAAACAAGCATACCATTTTGTAATATGTCTATGCCCCGGCCAAGTGATTCAGTTGAGGTAGGATAACAAATATAAGGGTTTTCTGCACCAGCTCCATCATCAGGCAACAAAGGCCTCACTCGGCAGAAGACGCGGATGTTCCCTTTCAGCTCCTGAACATTCAGATAAAATTAAGCAACAAAAGGCTTTTTTAAGTCTACAATACAATATAAACACCAAATGTAACAACATTACCAGTATGGTATTATGAAGTTTTTTGCGATGCTTCTCTAACTCAGCCTTTTGATACTCTGATTCAGCCAAGCGAAGTTGTAGATCCCGGACGAGCCTTTTCTGCTCTTCAAATTCTGTTCTTATCTCCAATGTGGTCGAATCAGCCATCTAAAGAAAGAATCCACATAAATCATCAAATAAGTTGCACAACTCATTGTACGCCAAAGAAATTGCATTTCATGGTTAACCTTTAGTAAGCGATAACATCACCTTCAATTTCTCATTTGAAATTGCCAATTGGTGCTGCAACATCTTAATTTGATCTCTTTGAGAAGAACAAGACTCCTGTAGAAGAACTCCATAAATATCGGGAACACTAAAAAAACAGTGAAAAAAAAAGACAATCTGCCTGCCTGCATACCTCCAGGGCATTTGTTTTTATTGTAAGATTATCCAACTCAGCAGAGGATTTTCCAGTGCACTCCTGGTACTTAAGCACTTCAGCAGTTAGGTCCTGCACTCGCTTACGTTGCTCATCACGATCATCTCTTGCTTTCTGCAATTCATCCCTCAAACGTTGAACATCATTGTCTAGCTCCCCTTTCTTCTTCAAAGCGTCCTCTCGAGAAGCCTGTAACAAAAGAACAGAGGTATGAAAAGGTTAATGCTAAAAAATGCTCAACCAAATTTAACAATTCAAGCAGCTCTCATGCAACACAGTGTAACAGAAACTCAGAAAATAATCAGAAAGTATTCCCTTATCATAGTATTGACTGAACTTTCTGCAATACATAATTTTTCAACTCCATGTCACAAAACAGCATATGAAGTGACGAGGAGTATTTCAAGAGAAAGAACAGAATATTAAAAATAATAAATGAAAACAGAATTTGGACTTCCTCGTTCAAATCCCATATTCCCAATGTGGAGAAGTGTCAAGAGCTCCCAACGTTAAAATTGAATATGTCAAAAAGAAAATCAAACAGAAATATGAAAAATTGAACAAGTACCTACAAATTCACTGAATAAATACCTGGATTGAAATTCTCTCCTCTTGCAGCAAGTTGAATTTGCCCCTTAGTGTACTGAGGTTCTCCAAAATCGCAGTTTTCTCTTGCACAGTACGTTCATGGTTTAATTTATGGGCCTCACATTCCTTCTGAAGCCTGCTGTTGTACTGTTGTAAGCTTGTGTTGTACTCTTGTGAATTCCTATATGTAGCTTCAATATTTTCTATCTGTGAAGTTTTGGACAAAGCCCAAATCAAAGTGACAACAACAAAGATTTGGTGTACTTGCAGATTGAAACTGGTCTTGAATTCAGTAATAAATAACAACAAACAAGAGGAGGATCAACTGTATTACCTTTTGATTAGCACTAATTAGTTCTTGCTGCTTCCTTTCAAGTTCTTCAGAATAAGAATCGCGCATCCTTTCATTTGCAATTCTAGCGTCTTTCTCACTTTTTAGAGATTCGATTAAAGCCTAAATTATTGACAAAATTTGAGACTAACACCGAACAAAATTCAAAGTTTCCAGTTCAATTTAAAACCGAATGCCAAGAAACATATAGTTACCAACTTACCATCTTCTCAGATTCAACTTTTGCAAGTTTCTCCTCTAAAGACACAATCTTTTTCCTCAATTCCGCTTTTTCTGCTTCAAGCTCTTCAATCATATTCTTTGATTGTACCTCTAAACAATCAGAAGAGAACAAATCACTCACAACAGTGGGTTTTCATTCAAAATCCAAAACAGCCCACGCGAACATACCCAATTCAGAACATTTTCTTTCAGAGGACTCCAACAAATCTCTCAACTTGTCTGCTCAAGCGCAATGCCTTCTTCGACTTCTTGATACCACTTGATGCAGAGCTTCAACTTCTTTACATACTCCGTCATTTGTTCACATTTTCCCTGGAAATTCACACACCTTCAATCACATAAACAAATCCATAACTTTTTAAACCCAAAAAGTCAAAAACATCATCGAAAGAAACGAACCAAACCTTGTAATCAAACTTGGTCTTCCCCCTCATCTTCTCATTCAAGAGAGCCTCAACAATCTCTTTATTGAACTCAATAGAACCACATTCAGACCCAACATTCGACCCCGAATCGCCCCGCGAATTCTGATCTTGACCGCCATTAACCACCGAGAAAGCCTGCCTTGTCCGCCCACTATTCGCCTGACCCACCATTCTTCCTCCGCCGATTCTCCTTCGCTTGTCTACTTGTTGTGTCTCATCTCCAACTTCTTTCTTCTGTCAAAACCAAACCAGAAAACCCATCAAAACCCACATCACAGAAAACTCAAAATCACAAACCCGCCAAAAACCGAAACCACAAAATCAAAAACCCACATCACAGAAGACTCAAAATCGAAAACCCATCACTACCCGCATCACAGAAACCTCAAAATCGAAAACCCTTCACTAGCCACTTCGCACAGACACAAAATCAAAAACGCTCACTACCCACTTCGCACAACGCACAAAATCAAACGCCCTTTAAAGGGAAACCCTATTCCGTAAAGAAAAACCGAAAAGCCTACCTTGGAAGGGCTTCTGGGGTTCACTGAATGAACTGGCGGTTTGTTCTGGTTTCGGGAAGCCATTTGAAGAGCAATCACTAGCTTTTTAGAGAGAGAGAGAGAGAGAGAGAGAGAGAGAGAGGGATTTAGAGGCGTTTTCAGTGTGGGCCCGTGAATTGCAATTGAAGAAATCGGAAGATCAGAGCCGTTGCTTCGCCATCAAAGAACTCAGAATTTACGAATCTCGCACTCTCTCTCTCTCTCTCTCTCTCACTCTGCCTCTGACTCTCTGTTGTCGCTTCGCTTCTGTTTGTGTTGTGTGGTATTTTCGTAATTGTTTCGTTAACCGTGGTTAGGTTTGGAGAGTAACCACGGTTGGAGGGCCTACCTGGGAGCGGAGATTTTGAATTTTTTTGAATTGAGAAATGGCGGCATCGACCGAGCTCCAGTATTTTATGCATGGACCATTGTGCCCCTAGAGTTTTATTGTATTTACGGGAAAGCCATTGGCATTTAAAATATTTGCAAAATTGATGTCAGTTTTTATGGAAGTGTATATCACTGTGTTTAATTCGAGATTTTGGTTTCTCTTCGAGGTTAATCTTGCGCCGCTAATTTGTGTTTTCGATATTGTAGGGCTTCATAAACTGGTCATCCTAACTCAATTCGCTTCATCGATTTACAAGACTCAAAATCGAGACATTCCTTAATTCGTGATTTAAAATTTTTTAAAAGAATGATTGTTAAGATACCTAAGAGAAATAATATTGAAGAACTTGTAAAACAAAATATTAAATTTATATTGAAGAATTTGTAAAACAAAATCGAAAAATAATGCCATTTTTTCTTATAGGATTTTGTCAAATAGGTTATAGACTAATTTACAAAATAATTATTCGCTTTTTTTTTTTGTCAAAGTGTAATTCTTTGCTTAGGTTTCAATTAAAATTAAAGGAAAAGGTAAGTTATCACAACTGTGTTATGAATACATAAGAAAGCTGATTATTAAGGTATGCTAAGATAATTTTTTGGTAGAATTTTTTTTTTTTTTGGTAGAAGTATGTTAATATATTTAATTAATTTGTCTGATTCTCATATTTGAGTCTACTTATTTTTCGATCGATGAAGCTGTACCAACTCTCTATGCATTCATCGAGAAGTGAAGGCGAAGATGTTTTATTACTCATCATCAGTTGATTTATTAAGCAACATAATATAAATATACATATTATGAATATTTTTTAAGTAAGCTTGTCAGATATAAGAGTACCATTTAATTTGACCATCCTCGAAATTTATTATACACCCAACTTTTATTCTCACTTTCATTTTGTTCGATAGATTGTGTTGGGTGTGAAGAGAGTTTCCCAACTTACTTGATTTGAGCAGTGCCACTTGTCTTTTATTATTTAATATTTAACTTCATGTATAATTTCATAGTTAAATTAAGCTTGGTAAACCTACTTTTTCATTAGTTTCAGATACAGATCCAGCCAAAGATATGTATAATTCCTACCAGTAGCAGATCAATTTATCAAAGTTGAAAATACTGATATTTGACAACAACTTCTCACAATTAAATTAATCTCTTTATATATATATCACCAAAAAAGACTAACAATATTTTATTTTCAACATGTTGATATGTGGCGTCTAGGGGAGCTAAGTGTTGGGACCTACTAGCTAGTTGTTCACTCGAGCCTCTACGAAGTCTTTGATTTGATTTTAAATTTTTTTAGACATATCTCTTGTAAGGTTATATGTCTCTAGTGGAATAGTCAAGGGTAATCTTGAACACCACAATATCAAAATTAAAAAAAAAAAAAAAAAAACGTTGCAACTTTAAGAATAGACGTATAGATTCTACTCGTACAATTATTTCTATGTTTTCATTTATTTGAAAGTATACACTGTCAAATTCTTCCAATTAAATCTCTATTAGAAAAGTTACAAGTTTTTGTATATATTTAATAAACATGGATAAAAAAAAACAAAGATATATATGGTCCATGCAGGCCCTCCTCATAGAAGGGGAGAAACAAAAAGTCAGTTTATTATATGAAGCCGTCTGTGTGACACATGCAGTTCTTGCTTGACGGGGTATCAAAGAAAGAGAGAGTTAAAGCTGCTATCCATTTTCACGTGGCAGTGATGGATGTTGTGGTTGGTACTTCCATTGTTAGGTGCACGGCCACACTTAATTCTCATCTTTTTCAGAGTCTTCATCTTCAATGATCCATACTTTCAATTACATCAAAGTGAAGCTGCCAAGTGATTTTAAGTGATCCATAATTAATATTTATAGCTAGAGTGACACTCACACTCTAGTTCTACTTAACACCTCTCAGCTTAATATTAATTTGATTCTTCTCTTAAAAGAATTAAAAAGAACTTATTATTATATATTTTTTATTCCAATCTTGAGTGATCAATAGAGTATCTATCTAGTTTCCAAATTATATATTCATGGTTATTCAAGCGAAACTGACTATCCCCACAAGGTCTTAATGTAATCAGTCTGAACGTGCCCAAGTTAGTGACCCATACAATCTTGATGACACATCGGGGAATTGAACTTGTGATCGTACGCCGAACCTACAATTCAAAGCTCTCTTTTACCGTTAGGTCAACCCATCCAGATTTCTAGCTCCCAAACTTGAGTGATCAAATTCACTTAAAGTAAGAATAATAAAATAGTTTTGATCCATATAGCCGACCCCAATTAATTTAAAAATTTGGATTTGAGGCTCATTGATCATTGAGGATGTATGGACCAAGTAACCGATCCTATAATGAAATAATTGGGTTGCTCAAAGTGGTTAAGTTACGTACTGATGTATATTTCGACCAATACCTTTAAAACAACTTAATATTCGATTCCTAGAACACATAAAAAATAAACTAATTAATTAAGTAGAGACAGACAAGTTTCCAGTTCAAGCTGCTCTAGCTAGCTAATTAAGCTGCACCTACTGAAAAACAAAGACTGCCCATCTCTTATTTTTTTTGGCTAATAATATCCAAATTGATGTGCTTGTCTGTCTTTCTCAATATAAGATTTCATTAGGTGAGTAAGATTAATAGATTGATTGGTACTTGTCAGCTCCTTACTGATGAGAACATATCTCATTGTTGTAAAAAATATATATGCATACAATATTGACATGTCGGCTAAATATGGTATGATCACTAAATAAATTAACGACACCACATTAGGTATATTTAAGGGTACAGTTAATTAATTTTGATTAGTAGTTAGTATTGTTAAATTAACATGAGAAGGACGATTGGAAGTTAGAGATAATGAGAAGGACTAGTGATTGGAAGTTAGAGACTCAAAAAAATAATTCTAAAGGATATGTTTCTTAAATATTTACAAAAATTTTAAAAACCTCCCTATTTGTTTCCAAGTAGATTTATTGTTAACTTTTATTTGTTGCCTTGACTATTTAAGGAGAAGTGCTATAATGACAACATCATTTTATATCACAAAATAATTTGACTCACAACAACTATCTATGTGTCTCGAAATGCAGGTATACACAGATTTCGATGCATAACACGCGGGTCGAAGTTGCATGAAAGACTCTTGTGAACCAATATATTTTGTGGCGTGATATTGTTGTTATTATTCTAATATTTTCCTTTAGAATAATAATTTGGAAAGTTGGATTAAGTCAGCCCTGACTTGATCATATCAATATTATATAATCACAAAGCTAACGTTTATAAAATTATGTGTACAATAAGAAGACAAAGTTATGAGAGAAGGAACACCAAATGTTTTCATGTCTTTCAGCAGGCTACCCATGAATCTGATGGAACAGGGCATCTTAATTAGTAGAATAATTTACATTATAAAATGTTATTAAGAAATGTGAATTTGAAGTTTATGAGTTAATTAAGTTTATACAGTCTTTAAGGCATCAAATGTGTACCTGACAATCTAAGAAAACAAGTGCATGACTTGATACTCAAATTCTAACTTTGCTCTTAATCAAATGTCTATGCTCTTGAAAGCAACAACAATTAAGTATGAATGCAAGTAAGGCACAAAATCTTCTAAAAGAAAAAGCTCGCCAAAAGGAGAATGCGTGTCACTAGAATAAAATAGATATTGAAGCGAAAAAAAAAACTCTCTCTAATGCAACTATAGATTAGCAACGTAAAGATGATGTAGCATTGGAAAAAAGAATAGGAGAGGTGGTCGTACGTACTCTATTTTTAAAGGGTGCAATAGATACGGCCTTTGTGTTAATGATATGATATGAATTTAGGGGCGGGGCCGCACATTACACATTCTACATTGGAGATGCTCTAAACATCACAAACTAGATTTTATTTCTGCACAAAAATAATTAACTCACGAGATTCCACATTAAGGTTCGGCTACATCTCTAGCATCTACATTTTGTGATTTACAACTCTCACCTGGGCATTGTACTTGTAATGGTTACCTCATTTACAGAACAACTCTGCTTCGACGTAATTGAAGGTCTTCTCAAGAAAAAACCTGGATGTTTAGGTAATGGCAGTGTTGAACTGTAATTACCGAACATGGAAACAATCAAAGACATCGTTGGTCTCGCGGCCGGATCTTCTTGGATGCACAAGAGCCCTATTTGAATGCATTTTAGTACTTCCAGGGGAACATGCGATTCTCTAATTGATTCATCCATTAACTCCAAAGCCTTACCCTCTTTCCACAGCTCCCAAGCCTAGAAAACAAAACTCAAATGCAGTCTTTGTTATGAATGTTTCATAAATTTCGACAAGAATCAGATAATGCATTTTATAAAATGTAACATATATTCATCTTATACTCACATATCCTAAAAGGGTGGGAGATTCACCGGTTGGATATAAACCAGTATTCCTTTTACTGCTAATGATCTCTATCAATAGCACTCCAAAGCTAAATACATCAGATTTCTCGGAAAAAAGTCCATTTAACGCATATTCAGGAGACATATAGCCACTGCGCAGGTCGATAATTAGAGTGAAAAAGGTTAATGAGATGACGAAAAAAGCTTTTATCAAACAATATTGATAGGCACAAGTAGACTGCAAGAAGACAACACTTACTATGTACCAACTACTCTGCCAGTATTCGCTTCTGTTTGGTTCCCACCAAAAATTCTTGCCATCCCAAAGTCCGAAATCTTTGGGTTCATCGAATCATCTAACAAAATATTGCTAGCTTTGAGATCTCTGTGAATAATTCTCAATCTAGAGTACTTGTGAAGATAAAGAATCCCTTGAGCAATCCCTTCTATGATGTGATAGCGTAAGTTCCAATCCAGATTTGCTCGTTTGCTTGGATCTGATGAACACAATTTTCCAGCAACAACAAAACAAATATCGAGTTTTGTCCAAATCAAAATTAGTATTCTATGAATAATCAATAAGCAAAGAAAAGCCATTCATACAACATGGCATAGATTGAGAAATCACAAACCGAATAAATGTTTGTCCAAACTCTTGTTGGGCATGTACTCGTAAACCAGCATCTTTTCTTCTTCTTGAATGCAGCAACCCAAGAGTCTAACAAGATTTTTGTGTTGGAGCTTTGCAATGACTGTCACTTCATTCATGAACTCTTCCAGCCCTTGTCCAGAATTTTTAGAAAGCCGTTTTACAGCAATTTCAAGACCGTCAAGTAAAGTTCCCTAAAAAACCAATGGATCGTTTCAACACATTCATTTAAGGGAGACATTTACAATGCATATTCTTATTAAGATTTTCTGTGAATCAGCAAGAAGAAAATGTATTCCAACGGGACGTTTGCATATCACATCCAACTCCTTAAATCAATAAACATGGAGATGACATAGATTACCTGGTAAACAGGTCCAAACCCACCCTCTCCCAATTTATTTACTGCAGAGAAGCAATCAGTGGCAGCCAATATACTGGTTAAACTGAAACAATTCACTTCTGGACCATTCTGAAATTCATGTGAAGTAGAACTCTTGAATCTAGTTCCAACAGGAGCTCCCTGCTTTTCTATTTCACAATATAACGCCAAGACCATAAAATAAGGAATTAAACGCATTATCCGTTGTGAATAACAATAAAACATTAAGCATCATGGCTTTCACGATAATTCATGATTTTGTTGGCCCTACTAACCTCAATTGCAAGACTTGCATATAATTACTGTGGATTACATTTCTCTTTATCGGAAGCATTGACAAAAAGATATAAAAGATATTTACTTGGCCTTTTGAATTTCTGCCTATGGATGAAGCAGCATAGAGCACCAATCAGAAGAACTCCTATTGTTAGTGCAGTTGGTATTAGAATCAACTTTATAGTCTTGCCGACCTCACCCTTGCCACTGTCACCTGCATGAAAAAAGAAAGCAAATTGTTCGATAGAGAATGATTAATGTATTGAGTACAAAGAGTGTTCAATGCAACAGAAATGTAAAAAGACCTAGCATAGATAAACGCCTATACTTACTAAGTAACCTTACAGTTCGAAGAAAGCACGCTAAATTTTAAGAAGCGGAAGGCTGGAGCTTTTAGCATTGAAAGTCAGCCAAACCCAGTTCAGAACCATCAAAATGAGAATAAAGATCATGTCCACTATTGTTATTGAACTCAACATCCATCACATTATCAGCCCAATACATACATGCATCATTAGTTCATAACTTTGCAGCAAGACTAACATTGGCATAAGCAAACGCTAAACAAGAGCAGTCCGTGCAACGGTGAATCTCACATTGTTCTAGGGTCCAAGTTCCTGAGGATATTGCACGATCATTTTCATTCTCTCAAATCTAATAAAACATCCCACTTCACATCTCTTTTGCCTGACACAACCTCCAGTGACTGATCCCCTTTTATCAATCTTCTGTAGAAACCATTTAAAAAACTACAGATCCCACACTGCTATTTTTTTGTCATAAATTCTGAATAAATCACACCTATCAACTGATTTATGAAATTAGAAACATATTAATCATAATATATTTTACTGCAATTAGGCCATGGACAGCAATGGTGGAGAATAACTTTCAGGTTATTGGAGGAATGATCACAGGGCAGTAAATAGGATGTCCTTCCACACAGAGGCCACCAATCGAGCACGTGGAGTATAAACCGTAGACAATTAGAAAGATCATTAAAATGAAATCATCAACGGTCTGATTCTGATCCAATTATCTTTCTAAGATTGGTCCCTATATGGATCTATTCGGGACTGGTAACTCTCGTGGAATCTTCATACAAGACATGCAGCGCCATCAAACTGAGCTTCTGGTGTTTTCAGAATAAGGATAATCATAAGATTTGAGCCCGAGGGCAATCATTTATCAATTCATCAAAGTATTTAACAGTGAAATTTAAGTACAAATAAGTTTGCCTAAATATTTTTCCATTCACAAAAAAAGAAAAGAAAAGAAAAGATAAATTAACTTATTACCTTTTGGGGGGGTTGAGTTCATCAATGATGGTGGGGGTGGCGAATACAAAGCTACGGTCCTCGATTCAGAGAAAGGTCTGATATCATACTTTAAATAACAACTAGGTAGAATCAGACTCCCACCTGTTGGCCTTTTACAGCAAGTTGAAAGTTGACCAACCAAAGCACCGAGACAAAAGGAGCAATCTGATGAAGATAAATCACCTGTGCACTGAACCAGCCCATAAATCTGATTATCTGAAAATTTTCTTTCGTCGGCAGCAAAGAGAGCCCCTGGATATCTTCTAGTAGCGGCAATAGTTAAGCTTCTCATCAGTTCCTCCAGAACTTGATAAAAACCGTCTGGGTCTGACGTGTTTTGTGCATTTAACAGAGGCACAGGTGATGAAGTTTGCACAACAGAGAAAAACATTTTATTTGAGTAGCGCAACATACAGTACTCATACCATATCAAGGATTCTTTCTGCCAAGGACATAATCGGGTCAAGTTAGGCATTGCTGAATCCACACAAAGCTTGCACAACTGAATCTCAATATCGCCTCTGCACATAATAGCACCATATACTCTATCTGATTCTAGACCAACAGAGTTATTTCGGTAACCATTCCTGCTTGTGACATTGGAGGATAGCAAAGAAAGAAGTTGTTTGAGATTGGTTGCATAGGCACTGGTGTCAGAGAAGTTACCTGTCTCTCCGCAATGGTGGTAGAGATACTTCTCGGTCGGGTCTGCCATAATGAAAACAGACTTCCATTAAGTTAAAGAGGAGTATTGCTGTGCAAAGGAATATACCCTGTTTAATTTATTTCCGTTGACAAAAGAAGACTTAAAGTATATCAATTTTTCAACATATGAAGAAATCAAGTCCCTGGATTAGCCTCAATCCCAAATTAATTGGGGTCGGCTAGATGGATCAAACACTTTCATTGTGCTAGATTTAGTGCAATTGATGGCGAGCTTTCCAAATCATTCAAATCCCTCATAATTAATGTGTCCCAAATTAATTTCGGTCTACCCTTATCTCGTCGAATTTCTTCCGTTTCTATTGAGTCAAGTTTTTTCAATAGAAACTGAATGAACATGTTCAACCTTAAAGGCGGGAAGCACAAACTTACAAGGCCCGTATATGGCAACCACAAATTCCCTCAAGCCTCCAGAAGAAGCAAGTGATATCAACAATCTAAGTGATTGCTTACAACTTTACATATTGGTTGACTGAACAATAAGTGTAAGAACAAGAAGTTGCAGAATCGCTACAGAGTGCATAATGGGTGTAAATAAAAACCAGATTCCCAAAAACTTGTGTTGCAAGAATGTAGTTCTATGCAATCCACAAATCACAAATGTAACTGCACAAAAATACATAAATTGATCAAAATCTTAGCTTCTAGTGTGCCTTTTTCATCAAAGAATAAGCCTTAAATCTCGAATTACAACTCCCAAAAATCACTATCCCACCTTGTTTCCCATCATAACATGCCAAAATTTCACTAACAGTTTTTATAAACATACTGAAGTCAATAGGATTTGAATCAAAAGTGTGTTGTAGTAGCTCATAAATAGCCAATGAACTTTCAAACCAGCTTCTTCAGTCTTCAACGTATTGAGTTGGGGTTTCCCCTCACGTTGAGGATGGTTGAATTGCAGCAAGCCCAACAAGCCAAAAATTCGAGCATGATAATTATTCGATGCAGGTATTCCTTTTGCCATAAAAAGGGTCCTTTTATGTCAGAGTTCGGAAGTTATTGTGATTGGTGCGTAAAAAAGAGAACGACAATAGCCTCAATCTCAAATTAGTTGGGGTTGGCTATATGGATCAAACTCTTCCATTGCGCTTGATTTAGTGCAATAAAAAAGACAAAAGAGAAAAGAAAAAGAAGAGCAGTTTCAATTTTGCATCATCATTTTGACATTAAATAAAAGATTTGCAATTTAAACAATAACTTGAACTACCTTTCTTCTAATGCCAGTCTTTGTGAATATTAAGTAAATAGGAAAGCGTAGGCATCTCTAGGATTTTGAATCCTCTCCATGAGGCCTATGGAGCTTCGAAAATATTTTGTTAGTATAACAGCTTCAACAAAGTTAAATTACCTAGATTCTCTAAAATCATAGACTCCTTTAAATCAACCAGAGGGAAGAGTATGATCTATGTAGCCGGCCCCAACTAATTTGGGATTGAGGCTTTGTTGTTGTTGATGTACCTAAATTTTTTAACATTATACGTTCAGGTGTATTAGGGGTTCCAAGATTACGGCAACAAAATGGTCGTGTGCCTTGCAGTTTTTGAATTTGTTGGTGGGGCTGGGATTTCCATTCATAATGTCTTTGTTTTTACTTCTTGTTGGAGAACTAATCCAAACATGGAAAATATCAACATCATATTCTATTACAGACACAACAAAGCTTACAGTGGCCCCTCCCTTTTTAATGTTTTTTTTTAAAGAACTGGCAATGTCCTTTGACGAATAAACAACAACATAGCCTCATTCCCAATACAGTTCTGATTATTTCTCAAAAAAACAATATAGTTCTGATTAGCTCCGGTTCCACCTAAACTTAGTTTGGCTTTCACTACAGGCACAGAAGGTTTGAGCTTCTGGTAGAAGTATAGAACAATTGGTTTGAAATTAAATAATAATAAAAAAAAAAAAAAAAACAACAACAACAACAACAACAACAACAAACAAACAAACAAACAAACAAACAAACAATAACTAAATTCAATGAAAGAACAAAATCAAACTACCATAGAGCGGCTACGATGGCCAAGGTCTTGCATTTCCACAAAGAGAACCAAGGTTTGAGTCTTGTGGAGTACACAATAAATGATATACCTTTTGATTTGGTTTAAGTCTATCATAGATCTTGGTAGAACAATCCAAGTCCATTGGATCCTTGTAGTTAAGCATGCCTGTCAGGCCCACTAGGCTCATGTAGGCTCTAAGAAATTATTGAGACACACTAAAGTTCTATGAGTTTATTACGTCGGTTAGGTCACGTAAGTAAGCTTGTAATTGCTCTTGAGAGTTTGTAACTAAGACAAATCGCCTCTTAATGAGGTGGGGGTTGCTCCTCGTGAGCTTGTAACAACAACGTAGCCTCATTCTCAAATTAATTAGGGTCTGCTACATGACCAAATTCTTCCATTGTGCTCGATTTAGTGCAATTGCTTGTAAGTTTTCTAAACCATTTAAGTCCCTCTTAATCAATGTGTCCCAAGTTAACTTTGTCTACCCCTATCTGTCGAGTTTTTTCGGTTTCTATTAAGTCAAATTTTCTAGTGAGGGTCATTTTTAAATCGCCTTTGCGGGTGACCAAACCACCGTAACTACCCTTCCCTAATCTTTGTATCAATTGGTGCTACTCTTACGTGTCTTTGAATTTCTGTATTTTTTATTCTATCTTTACTGGTTTTACCACACATTCACCTAAACATTTTCATTTTTGCTACGTTCATTTTGTGTAGTTATCGTTTTACAGTTCAACATTCACCCTCCTAATAATAAGAGAAAAACAAAATCTAAAAGTGTGTGAGAAATCACCTTGAAAAGGAGACTCATAAAAAGGGGAAACCTCATATCTCAAATTACAGCTTGGAAGAATCACTCTAGCCCCAATCTTCCCATCACAACAACTGGGCAAATAAGCCCTAGCTCCGTCAAGACACCTAGAGCAATCACTTTCTGTCAAATCAGTAGTACACTGCGTAAGCCCATAAATCGTCTGAAAGGACGTGAAATTCTCAGACCCAGTTGAGAATTTGGGGCCATTTGAAACCCTAGACGCCTCTCTCCCCAATCTCATTAACAAATCCCCCAAATTCCGATTAAACACATCTAATCGATCACTCACGTTTTGTGTGTTTGTGAGAAACAAAGCAGGGCTTGTCTGCAAAGCCCCCAAAATCGATTGATTTGAATACCGAAGCATACACTTTTCGTAGTGCAAAATCGATTCTTTCTGATTAGGGCATCGTTGGAGCGCGGCGGTTCGCGCGGCGGCGGCGCAGGTTTGGCAGAATTGGAGGGAAACATCGCCTCTGCAGAGGAAAAGACCGTTAACCGTATCTGGGTTTTGCCCAATTGAGGCGCTTTGAACCCGTTAGTCTGTGTGATGTTGGAAAACAGAGAGGACAACAAAGTGTTCAAATTTCTGGAGTATGCGCTGTTGACGGTGAAGTTCCCAGTATTCCCACAAAAGTTGTACACAAAGTCGTTGGTTTGGACGGAAGTGGAGCTGAAATTGATAAGAATTGCAAGAGATGATGAAACAGAGGAATTTGGGGGCGTTCATGGTGGGAAGTGAACAACGTTTGACGGGTCGATGAAAATGGGGGATTGGTTAACATTTTGGGGAAGATCATGGTGTTGAATAATCAGATTTGATAGAAAGTCTAAGTCTTTTTGTTGAAAATTGGAGTGATTGAGATCAGTGAAACAGAGTTTAATGAAACAACTACTCTCTAGGAAATTTGAGCGAAACATCCTTAAAAACAAGGAAAATGCACGCTAGCATTCTCATATTGAAAAATCCAAACATGTCACATTAAAGAGTGCTTATTTATAGTTTCAATATATTCAATTGAGAATTATTCATGCGAGGTGCGAGGTACGAGATGCGCGTAGTTAAAACACGCGAACAATTAATTTAAGTAGTAAGAAATTCAATTTCCTTTTCAACATGAAAAAGATGGTTGAAAGATTTCCAAATCAGTTTTTAAAAAGAAAAACTTCATCAAGCCTCAATAAATCATAATAATTGATTTTTATTTAAATATAAACATCCTAAGAATTAAAGATCTCAATCAAAACATAAAATTATTAACTTCTCGATAAACTACTAAGAAAATGCACTTCCACAATTGAAAAATCAACGAAAATGACTTTAAGGTTGAAGTCTATTTAGGGGTATTTGTTGAAAAATGTAAATTACTAATTAATTGTACTTTTAGTCTCTCTCTAAATAAGAACTTGCAAACTTCTAATTCTCGAGAAGTGAGCCAAAATTATAAACCTAACAAGAAAGTAGTCCACTCGTGAAAAGTGCACTTTTCTAGAACTCATTAACCCCCAACCACTTTATCAAAGGAGTATGCTCTTCGTTCAAAAATCATTTTTAATGGAACAATATTTTGGGCCTCACATTTGTAACGTAACCGATGATCTTCCTTTTCATTAGTCATCCCAATGGCCATATTAACTAGGATATTAGCTTTTGATTTTGATCAGTCTACTTCATGATCAATTTTTCTTCTTTATAACATGATATAGAACATTATGTCTCACCTAGAAAAAGCACTACAAAATGAGAGAACAAGTTCTATAAGGAAATTAACAGTTCAAAGACCAGCCATGCATGGATATTCTCTATCCACTTCAAAAGACAATGACAAGGAAGCTTAGTCCAATTCAAACGTCAAGTTATTGGTAGTCTCTTTCCGTAATCTCAGGGCCCGTTAAATTAATTAGACAGAGTGTCTGGATACCCATGGTTACTATAAAAACAAAAAATCCATGTAATTCTATCCTTCTAGAATGATCAAATATTGGAAGGTAACATTAAACTCAGATAAAAGCTTTTGAAAACATGAGCTACATTTCACTCTAAAGGAAACATGCTCATCTTATATCATACAAACTATTGCCACTGTACATTACACATTACAAAATACAAACCCTCTTGTCAGCAAAACATTATGTTTCAGCTTTTATGTCAATAATGGAAACAATCACACAATTGTATGCAATAGAGCCATTTTTGTTACTTCATCCATAGTTCAGTTGCCAGCCCAATAGGTAGCGCATACTGGTCTCATGCCTTGAATCCTAACAAATGCGTTGTTCTGTTGCTTCACGCAAAGCTCAACCGGGAATCTGTTGGGCGGGCATTGGTTTGACGCGGCCTAATACTCCTGATCTCGCAAGCATTTACTTTGGCAGCAAAGCGAAGAGAGCAAAGAGACTCATCAACAGAAGACAGATCAGGAGAAATGTTAACAAACATCAATGTCTTTGAATCGCCCGCTAGGCAAGGCTGGCAAAAGACAAGGATAAAAATGAGATACAAATGACAGTGCCTAGAATTAACACGACAATGCTCGGTGACTGGTGTTTTTATGACATTAACAGATTCATCAAGCAATTTATCATTCAATTAAGTCATTACAATGTTCTCTAAGCTTAATTCAAGTCATTTTGGCAAAAACTGGAGCTCCACGCGCCCTTCAAGAAGTTAAACTTATTTTTCAACATTCGCTAAAAGTAAACAACACTCCATAAAATATAGAGAACTGTTTTAGTAGTTTTATCCCTAACCTGGAGAAGATGTGTGAGCTTGGAGTTCTTAAAAGGTATGTAGTCCTCCTTTTTAGCTAAGGCAGATATAACGTCAGTCAAGGAAGACAAATTTTTATCGCTCACCTGATACATCAGAATCAGTCTCATAGTAGCAGAAACATAACTGAAAGTGAAAACAAACCGAATTGCATTTTCTGAATACACTTACTTGAGTTTCTCTCAGCTGGTCGCCGCCTGAACCATTGGAAGGAGGGTCAGTACTGGCAAGATCAACGAGGTTCAGCACTCCTTGTAGTTGTTGCTCGGTACTCTAGAATTCAAGAAATTGTAAGTCATTGAGCATTTAAGTGAATTAACGTATGTACAAAAAATTTAGTTTCATACCTCATTGACTCCAGATATTCGCAAAGTAAAGATAAAATGACTTTTAGGAGGCTTCTCATTCATTTGATTCTTTCTTACAGACCTTAAAACAGCAAAAAGAAAAACAAAATTCATTTAGAACCTCTTCAGTATATGCAGAAGCTTGAATTATAACAATCTGAACCAATCCATAGATTCAATTGCATGGGGATGAATATCCATAAACATATCCAGAATTCAGACACCCGAGAATACAAGAGTCCACGCCCTCAAGAGGTGTGGCGCGGTGGCAAAATAAAAAGCACTAAAGCTCTGACTGAGGCCTATGTCATGGGTTCGATTCATTGTAGCTACATTATATTCTCTTGGTTTCCCTGAGTTATGGGGCTACGTCGTCCGATGAGATTAGTCAAACCAAAGTAAGGAGGGGCTAAAAAAGGAACCGATACCCATGGTTATTCAAAAAAAAAAAAAAAGAATACAAGAGTCGCCTGTGCTAATTTGCCATGAGAAACCAGAATCTCTCGGCCATTTGGATGAAGAAGCCCGCAAGAATGGAGGGCAGGTGTGCATTCTTCATATATATGACCACATGACAAACTCCAATATCTTTATGTAGAATTATTATTTGGCCCATTGGTTAGAATATCAATTAATAGATTATAGATATATTAGACTAAGCACAAAAATCCATGATAAACAACAGCTTAAGCGATCAAAACTGCATCCATATTCTTTAAATTTCTCAAACAAGAAAAGAATATTATATTAAAATCAAGGATTTTTTTGGATAGAATTTGTTCCAATTAACAAAAGTTGCCTACTTCTTCAGAGTCATGTTGAAGAAAAAGCACTGATTTATCTTTCTCGATCCCACCATCGAGTTTAAAGTGGCTTTTGCAACCATTAAATTAAAAGCTACGACACATTTCCGCATTTAATGGATGAAAGAGAAGTTAAGAAATCTTTACCTGCATTGTGCAGCTTGATGTAGAAATGGAGAAATGTCTTCGACGCTATGAACATCCATAATGGTGAGATTAGAAACATGTGTATTTCTAATACTAGCGTCATGCCTGATTGTGTATTGTTTTCCAGTCACAGCCGTACCATTATCTAGACCGCCTACTTGACTCGTCGCTAACAAGTCTTGGATATTGTCATTGCAAATCTCTAACATGGAAGCCTAACATTTGAAGGCAACAGAATAAAAGTAAACTTCCAAATTACCGTGTACTAAAAATGGATATTGAATAGAAAGCGGCGAGTATAAAGTGTCTCTAACCTGAACACTGTGTTTCCAGCCTTGAGAAGCTAAAAACTTCATGCTTCGGAATATTTGCTCAACGGAACGTGGAATCAGCCCTCTCTCTTCAGGAAATTCTGGGTTGCCCATCATGGTATATGTTTTGCCTGAACCGGTTTGGCCATACGCAAAAACACAAACCTATGGAGGACCAAGCAATCAGCCTGCATAGTGTTATACATCTAACTATATAATCCAATAGTTCCATGACAAAGCATATACATCCAAGTACTGGATATGGATACTAATCAACCTTTGATGATGCCACCATTTGTGCAAATTCAGAAACTTTGAAATATTTTGAGAAGAAGCCTTGAGATCCTACTTATGTTTCATTATGTTGTAGAGCTAGACGGATAGACTGAATGAACATAAGGAAAGTAAATCGGAGGAAAGCCACAAAGTATTCTTATGAAAATACTTGAGCATCACTTGGAAATTAGCGAGGTTAAAGTACAATTCAAGGTTTTAGTAATTAGAACGTTCAGATACAGTTCGATAGATATCTCCATGTTGATGAAGCTTATGGGAGCCTAACTCGTCCTCGAGAATCACTTGCAAGGAGAGGGTTGCCAATGACTTATGCATTGCTCAACTTGATGGCTAGAGGCACTGGTCACTTGTTCTTAACACGGGTAGGAGATAAATCCCGACCGGTACCTGCCATAACTTGCTCTAACTTATCATAGAAGACCACCTTCCAATGAAAGGGTTGCTCTGATGTACACATTGCATATCTCAATTGTACATTTGTACCTATGCCTATGAAACTATGCTAAGAAGTATAAACCAGAATCTAACAATTTTATTAAGACAATTTAAAGAAAAAAGAAATACCTTGTGACCATCTACAGCATTTTGAAGTAGCTGAGAAATTTCAGCAAATACTTCTTCTTGTGATTCCTCGGGATTGAACACTTTATCAAATGAAAATTGATGCCTTTGTCCTACAATAATGGAAAAATGTATGAAAAATGTTTTTAGTTACTAGCAACACACAAAACGACTCATACAAAAAGGTCAAATCTAGTTCTCTAAATGGAGTCTACCACTTTGTGTTAAGTCGATGGCCCGACCAACAAGTTCCACTGATTGAGGATAGGAAAATACAGTTATTTCTGTATCAGCACCATCATCACGTAACAAAGGCCTCACTCTACAGAAGACACGAATGTTGCCTTTTAACTCCTGAAGTTTAAGTTGAGTTTAGTGCCAACTTCCGAGTTAGACTTGATGTATCATGTAGCCAGCACAATAAGAGGTACGAGGAATCTTACTAATATGGTATTGTATAAATCTTTATGTAGCTTATCTGCCTGCATTATTTGAAACTTTGCATCTTCTATACGGTTTTGCAGATCCCAAGCTAGTCTCTTTTGCTCTTCAAATTCAGTTCTACTCTCCATAGTATTTAAATCAGCCATCTAAAACAAAAGGAGTGGTAAACATAATTTAATAAACAATATTAGAAGTAAGCTCTTCAACTAAGATGATTTTAATATGGAAAATACTCCTTATAAAAGCAACACCTGCAACTTATCATTTGCAGCCTCCACTTTACGTTGTAACAAACGTATTTTCTCGGCCTGAGAAGAACATATAACCTAGAAAAGAAACCCAGGATCCCATGCTCTCAGAAGTTGAAGACAAATATCATGAAGAAAAGAATAACATGTTACCGACAAACCTCAAGGGCATTTGATTTTGTTGTCAGATTATCCAACTCAGCATAGGATCTCCCAGTTCGTTCTTTGTACTGCAGCACTTCAGCTGTTAAAGCCTGTGCTTGTAAATAATGGGAATCTCTTTCATCTCTCACTTTTTGTAATTCTGCTTTCATGCATGCCGCTTCACTCGTTAACACTTCCGTCTCTTTCAAAACATCATTCTTAGAATCCTAGTTAAATAACAATACAAGTATTAGTTGTTAGGAACAGATTGCATCAAGGTTTACTTCAAAATCGATGACCCAATATCATTGTGTCTCAAGGACAGGAAATTCAGTGGAGGCATATAAGATTTAACCTTTTTTTGGCAAACATATAAGATTAAACCTTCTTGTAGATAAAAGAGCCAAATGTATTTCATTTTAGATGCATCGCTAACATGTTTTGTATGTCATACTAGAAAGCAGCCTAATCAAAAATAGCTCCACTTATGTTAGTTTCCAAGCATTGATTGCATTCGAAGGATCAGCATTAAATTGTGCTGAGTGGAAGAGTTTGATCCGTGTAGCCAATCTTAACTAATTCGAGATTAAGGATTTGTTGTTGCTATTGTTGTTTGTTGCATTTGAAGGATCACTTAATTTAAATAGGACAAATGCTTACTAATTCATCAATCTGTTCCTAAATTGCAAAAGGTTACATCTGATTCAAGCATGATGATTCAAACAAGAAAATGGAGAGGAAGGAGAATTCGGCAAGTTCTACTGCATGGAAAGAAGTAACGCTTCCAAGTATTACCATACTTACTTGGAATGAAGATAATTCATCCTGCAACATGCCATATTTTCCCTGCAACATTGCGAGGCTCTCTATCATTACAGACTTTTCTTGTTCAAGATGTTCAAAACTTGCCTTGTATGAATCGCTATCTCGCTGAAGTTTGCTATTGTATTGTTGTAAACCCGTGTTGTAATCTTGCGAATTTTTATACGAAGCATTAAGTGACTCAATCTGCCAAGAAAAAACTAATCCCTATATAGTATGCTCCAAAAAGAATAAGAGAAAAATAAAAGCAGGGACAACATGAAGTACATAATCAACATTACCTTCTGATTAGCACGATTCAAGCCCTGCTCGGTTCTTTCAAGAGCTTCCGCTAAAGAAGCTTGTGTCCTCTCAAGAGCTACCCTGACTTCCTTCTCATTTCGGTGAGAATCAAACGCCATCTGCATTAACATAAAAACATAAATAAAATACAAATGAAGCAGCAACATAAATATACATGTGAATTCAATGCTTCCAATTATAAAGTTCTCGTAATAGAGCGAGAGAAGCTAAAATTAACTCCATACCATTTTTTCTGACTCTAGCTTCATCAGTTTCTCTTCCAAAAATGTATAAGTTCTACTCAACTCCGAAATTTCCAAATCCAGTTCGTCTGTCCTATATCTCATTTGCACCTCTAAATGAAGACAAAGCTAAAATCTTAATCTTGCTTTCCTTTTCACAAGTGAATGAACATGAGAAAAGTAATGGAAACAACAGAATTACCTGTTTCGGATATTCTTTTCTCCGAAGACTTCAACATTGTCCGAAGCCTCTCGCGCTCTAGTAGATAGCTTTCTTCCATTTCTTGAAACCACTTGATGCATAGTTTAAGCTTCTTCACATACTCCATCATCTGATCACATCTTATCTGCCAATTCAAACACCAAAACACTCAAAACCGAAGTCAATTAGAGAAAATAAATACACATAATAATGCGCAGACACAAATGATTTTCGGGTCCCGACCTTGAAATCGAACTTGTTCTTCCCTTTCATCTTCTCATTCAACAGCCCTTCAACATCCTCTCTAGTAAACTCAATCCCACCATATTCAGACCCTTCACTACTAGCATGTTCAACTCTCACCGCGACGACATCCTGCCCGCCACCATTCACCAACAAAAACCCTTCCCTCGCCCGCACCACATTCGCCTGCCCCACCATTCTCCCAACTCCAAACACAAAACCCACAAAACTCAAATCCCAAACACCCCCAAAACTCAAAACCCTAATTTGAAAAACCCCCAAAATCACAAATTCACATAGAAATCTAGGCAATGTACAATCACTCTATAAGGGTGATCAGCAAAACCCACAAAAACCCAAATCCCAAATGCCCAAACACTCAAAACCCTAGAATCTAAAACCCCCAAAATCACAAATTCACATAGAAACAAAGTTCATATGTGGTAACTCTACAAGTGTGAGTTTGAACACTTGAAGGGGGCTCGTTCTGATCTCTGAACCCCATTTGAACCCCAAAAAGGCGAATTGATTGGGAAATGAGGGAGCTTTCAATTAGGGTTTTGTGGGGCGTGAATTGCAGTTGAAGGGATTTGGGGGATTCGGTTTGGTTGAATTGTTTCTTCTATGTGCAGTAATGTATGAGCAGAGAAGTACAAAGAAATTCGTTACTAAAGAGTAACACAAATACGAAATTGTAATTGTAATTGTAATTGTAATTGTAATTGCAAATGTGAACGCTTAATTTGTTGATTGGTTTGTCTCTATTGATCTTGATTTGTTGGTATTGATTTACTGGATTGGTTGGTAGGTTGGTTGATTGTTTTGTTGGAAGAACTAGAGATGAATGAATGTTGGAGCTTTGTTGCTATTGAGTGGTGATATCTGACCGTTGAGTGACTACACTTTAGCTGACCGTTATGAGCAGATTTATTTACAACCGATAGATATACATCGAGATACATTTCGTATAACGTTGGACCGCTCCGATTCAAGTGTAGGGATTTTGTTGATTTTAATGTTATTTCAGTTTCATCAAAGCAATCGGCCTAAAAAATTCATCAAAGCAATCCATATTTAACGATTTTTTTAGGTTATTGTTATGGTATATATATGGAGTCTTGCCCCGCCCGACTCATCTCGGACTCAAGAAGGAAGGACTATGAGAGTTGCAACCTCTAATCAAGAGTTTTAAGTTTTTTTTTTTTAATTTTATTTTCATGACAGCTCGAGACTCTGTGTCATCCCATCACAACCCTCTTAATTTATAATCTCTTTGAATATTGCAACTTTTGTCGTAAGTTAGGATGTCGTGCTGAAATTTTCAAATATTAATTATGTTGGGAGAAAGTATCGTACATTCATACTTAGTTTCGGAGCGTAAACTATATGGTTTGTTGAGATAACTAATTCAGTCCAAACCTTAATTACATTGCAAGCTAGATTAGAAGAATACCTGCTAAAAAAAGTATGGGAAGCTGAGAGGGTACCATCGAAGAGTTGAAGTTAGTGTCTCAGTTGGTGGGAGTGGCAGTTGGGAATTCAATTTATTTGGTGCTTAGGCATAGAATAAAACAAGGGCTTGAAGAAGAATTCATGTCACAATTTAAATGTTGAAGACAAGTGGGAATTTTCTTTGCATGTTTTAAAGCTGTGTACCTAATGAAACAAGGACTGTTCATCTATTCCCCAGTAAGACTTGAATTTTTTATTTTTTTTTTAAGAAAAAGACTTGAATCTTTGATGATGGGAATGTCTTGCCTTTCATGAGCTAATTTTGGAAGCTATTCATTTGAATGAGTTATTCATTTATTTAGGTCGCGCTAAAGGCACCTCAGCTATACATAAAGCAACCTAGTGATTTAAGTTTTTGATACCTTCTTTGAAAAATGACTCGAATGCAAATTATTAAAATACATACGTTGATTTATCCTTATACATAGTTGGGGTGCCTTTAAATTTAATCAACTCAACCTATTTGTTGGTTCTTAAAAACTAGTCTTAAATCTAACCAACTCAACGATCTCGCATTCAACTTTTCTTCCTCCACCGTTGAAGATCAACACAAATCTAATATATCTAAATATTGAAGAAGAAAAAACATAGGCCTTAGTCGTCGTCATGAAATGAGATTGCGCACAAGTCAAAAGAATTTCTAAAAATAAATAGACCAGACTCATATGGAGTTTTTAAAATTTTTTATAAATATTTAAGGGGTATAATAAGAATTTTACAAGTGATGAAATCTAATATATCTAGGACAATGAGATTGATGATTTACAAATTACATTGAAGTTGATTGGTAAATGTCTAAAGTAAGCTCAAAGTAAGATGTGTGATAGATTTAAAAATAATAATAATAAAGTTTGTGATAAATTTTAAAAAAAATAAAGAGTTTTGGTTCGATGAACCATGACAAGCCTTGAATTAGATACATACCAAATAACTTTTAAGAGTGGATTAATTTAAGTCCGCAAAATTTAATCTTTGAAAAGGTCCTGCTATGTGCCTCAACCTCGACGCGCATTTGTTAGTATCTATGCAATACACATTGATATCTATCACATGCATCACGATGCAAAAAAACTTGATATGTGCCCTAACTTCGGCATGCATTTGCAATACACATTGAGATTCATCGCACGAATCCTGATGCAAAAAACACTTGATGGGGACATCGAAATGGTTTTCCTTTGAGATCCATCACACATCCCGATGCAAAAACACGAGCTATGTGCCCCAACCCTGACACACGTTTCATATCCGTGCAATACACATTAAGATTCATATCACATGTATCTCGATGCAAAAAACTCCTGCTATGTGCCCCAAGTCCCAACCTCGACATGCATTTGTTAATATTCGTGTTATACGTATAGAGATTCATCACACAAATCTTGATGCAAAAAAATACGTGATGGGGATGCCAAAGCAGTTCCCTTTGAGATGCATCACACACATCCCAATGAAAAAACAATTGCTATGTGCCGCAACCCCGATATGCATTTATTAGTGTCTATACCATACACATTGAGATTCATCATACGCATCTCGATGAAAAAACACATGATGAAACACCCCTTTGAACAAAAAATAAAAAAAACAAAAATAAGAGCATTGAGATCCATCACACACATCCCCATGAAAAACACATTTTATGTGCCCCAACCCAATACGCATTTGTTAGTTTGTGCATTACACATTGAGATCCATCACATGCATCCCAATGTAAAAAACACATGATGGAGACACCAAAGCAGTTCCCTTTGAGATACATCATCACACACATCCCAATGAGTGTTGGGAAAAAACATCCGCTTTGTGCCCCAACCCCCGACATGCATTTGTTAGTGTCTATAAAATAGTCATTGAGAATCATCACACGTATCCCGATGCAAAAAACACGCCACTTTGAACAAAAAACAAGCGTATGGAGATGCGGGGTATCGATCCCCGTACCTCTCGCATGCTAAGCGAGCGCTCTACCATCTGAGCTACATCCCCTGTGTTATTGGTATTGATTTTATATATTTTAATTAAAGGTATTTAAAGAATAACCTACAAATCATGTTCCCTTGTCTTGCAGTTTTTTTTTTCTTCGTGCCGCTAACCATCCAGTATCAGGACTAATTGATTACTCTTGGTTCGAGCCATAGCAGATTATAAGGGAGTTTGTCTCTCTCAACCAAAAGAATTACATACGAATGACTCAAATGACAGATCACTATTGAAGGGGCATGAGTGTCGAGCCACTTAGACCAACCTGTCGTCGGTTGGTTGCATCTAACTTTTGCTCATTAATTAAAATTGAAAAGAAGGAAATAATAACATGTTTGCTTAAGGAAAAAACATGATTTCCATTAGAAATCTTGAAGTCTTGATATATACATATCTAGCTAATTTTCTTTGATTTTTGAATTAGCATCAATATTTACTCCATATGGTACATCAATATTTCCAAGAGAAGTCATGGAGGAGTCATTTTAGTGCCTTTTGGAATTCTTATCTCCAAAAGAATGCCATCTTCAACATTGGCTTCTATCTTCCTCCAATCCGCATTCTGCGGCAGCTCAATCCGCCGGACGCATCCTCGCTCCCACCATTTCCCACTCCTCCAGTCTCTTGCAGCAACTTCCTTCTTCTCCTCCCATTGTCCACTGATCTCCATGATCTTCTCACTTTCACAATTACTTGTATGTTACAGTGCCTCAACCCTGCATAGTAAAATGATCACTATATATATATATACATACTAGGCAAATTTTCGAAAAACTGTAAAAGAAGGTACTTGTAAATGAGTTTAATTTGGAGTCATATATATATATAAACAGCTACCATGAACATTTTACTGTTGAGGCATATACATATATGGACACTTAAATCAGTAGCATATATGGTATTCATGACTATGATTTTTCCTTGCCACTTTATTAGGATTGCCAATGCAATTCTCATTGTTTACTAAGAAAAGAAGATACCATGTAGTACTTGATCTACATCGCGCGAGTCGATGAGCATTATTTGTTATGTTCAACATTTAGAAGCTAGGAACCAAAAGGAACACTATGTATGAGACATGGCAAACCAACTAGCTAGCTAACTAACTACTTAGCTAGTACCTGGTGATTCTGCTCTTAGAACATATTCTCCCTCAGCTTCGAACCAATCAGTAGTGCTGTTGCCGGAGTTCCTAAGGCTAGCGAGCAGAATATCCGACTCAAATTCCCATAGAGGAAACGCATCAGACGGGTCGAAAAACTTCCCAAACAACAATGGACTGAAAAGTGACCCTTCACTTTGGGGTATAAGAGAATGAAACATGTCTTCCCTCAATGGCACGCGCCATTTTTTTGGATCGCGGTCTTCGTATATTACTTCGAGTTTTCTCGGGCAGGACATTTCTAGTTGAGCTTGAGAGGGTTCATTGTTGAAAACATGTAATGCTGTGGTTCTTATAGCTTGAGACCAAACTTTAGGAAAAGTAAAGAACATATTCCTCAAGGACTTTGTATTGAATGTGAAAAGAATATTTACTTTAATTTGATTCCTCTAATGCAGTTTAGAGAAAGTAAGTCTCATTCACCTAATTATTACAGAATCATATACAGCCAATCGAGCGGAGCTATCGAACCTCAAAGGCCGCGACTCGATGAGTTCAATTAGTTAACTGCAACCTTAAGTTTAAGGGGTTTTCTGTTGTCATATACATGTATGTGTTAACATGTCCAAAACTTTCTAGTTCATGATCTGCATAATATGTGATCTGTTTTTCCTTTTATTTCTCTTTTGAGATGCTGAAATCCTCTACTCTGGTTGATTGCAGACAATGGAGATTCTTCTGCAAGACTAATTATTGATGAACAACAAACTCGCGTATACGTTTGCGCAATCGCGTCACTGGTATGACATTTTAGCTAAGGAAAAGCAAACCTCTTGTTATAAGTTTTTTCTTCTGTTTTTCAAATACTTGATTAAGACCTCTATAGCTTTTGCTTTTACTTTGCTTCATATCTCTTTTTATAAGGTCTTTCTCATTCTCTCTTATCATTCAGAATTCACCAAATTAAGTTCATCTATCAAACCTTTCCAGCTCAACTATCTTAAGCAAATGCCATACCTTTGGCAATGGCATCTCGGCATCTCTTTATTTATTTATTTTTTTGTGGGCGTGTGTTGTTTAATATTGTACCCATGACTAATCTTCCAACCTCAAAGAGACCGTGGTGAAAAACTAATGAATCGCAACCACTGCACCAAGATAATGTTTGGTTTATCTCAATTACTTTTCTAAAATATGGTAGCAAGGGAAAAATTTACATATTAATTGACAAGCCTTTGGAGCGTGTGAAAGGGGCTCTACTTTTCTTTATTGATAACTCGGGTTCAAGTCATGGAATATAACTACCGCCTTTACGTCCTTCCGTGGTCGATAGTAGGTCAACTCGGATTAGTTGATGTCACATAAACTTTAGGTTGAGGACACAAGGAATAAATTAACATGAATGGATTAGAAATCAATACTAACTTTTTTTTTTTTTTTCTTTTCATTTTTGTTCGAGGTTACATTTTTTGTTCTTGAACAAAGTCATAAGTAAGCCTATCTATTATTACATCGATATTACATTACTTTGTAATTCTTGGAGCTAAAGTCCGTACCATTAAATCGAACTTCACATCTTCCATCATCTGTTACGGGTTTCATATTTTGATATATATATATAATTTTATTTATTTCCCACGTGGTGTTCAACCCCAAACACACCATCTAATCCACGCTTTTCCATTGTGTGACTTCTACCACCAAAAATTCCAAACATGTGTTCCCATCACGTGCACCTCACGTGCTCCTTAAAGATTTTCTTTTTTCAGTAACTGCTACTATAAATACTTCCGTTTCCGTTAACGGAAACCATGCACCAACGCCTCTTTTTCCACTGAAAATCTTTGGACCAACAGAAGAAAGAGAAAATAATTTCCCAAATTCAAATCCTCCAAAAAAGAAAAATTTTTTTTCTTAAAAAAAAAAAAAGAGAGAAGAAGAACAAAACCCAGAAATTATTTTCCGGCCACCCAAACATTGCTCCAGATTTTCCACATCAATCAAGTACAACTTTTCTAGGATCCACCAAAAGTTTGATTCATCACCAAATCCCGTTTTGGGACCAAATTGTTAATGATTTTGATGGGTAGGGGACAAATTTTAGTTTGAGATTAGGGGTCATGGATTTGAGATTGTTGGAGCATGGGTAGAGCAATATTGTCACGTGGTGTAGATTTTCTAGAAAAATTTTCCATGTTTGATTCATAATTAGATTGAATGTTGTTGATTGGTTTTGGGGGGATTTTGGGTTTTGTTCAATAAGGGTAGAGATTGGTTTCATAGATGGAATGAGAAGGATTGATGGATGTGAGAAGAGTGAGCTATGCTATTGTTTTTGTTCTATTGCTTTGTGCATTGGCAGCTGGGAATTCATTTGGGAGGAAAAGAATGGAGAAATTGGATTTCTTTGTCAAAGATGAAGAAAAGGTAATAATACCCTTTTTTCTTAATTAGATTTTTTTTTTGTGTGAATGCATATAAGTTCTTAGTTTCGTTTGCACTAAATCGAGCCCAATAAAAGAGTTTTGATCCATTCAGCCGACCCAATTAATTTTGGGACTGAAGCTATGTTGTTGTGTTTGGATTCACGGTTAGTCCATGGTGTAATTCGTCCTTCGATATAAGCTTGGGAGGAGAAGGTTGCCCGCGACTTATGAGCAACAACGATAGAGACTCAACCTCAAATTGGTTGTGGTTGGCCAAATGGATTGAATTTTTTTACTCTTGTCGATTTAATGCAATTGATGATTTGCTTTCATATCCGCATTTTATTTGTGTAAGGCAATGCAGATACTTGAAACAATTTGGCGATGGAAACAATTTAAATGAGATATATCTTGTAAGCATTTGTGTTATACTAGAGAGAGAGAATGTACTTTCTTCATGGTTTGTAGATCTCTAGTGTTTCTTTTAAGAAAAATCTGCTCATCAAATAGATATGTAGATATATCTTGTAAGCATTTGTGTTATACTAGAGAGAGAGAATGTACTTTCTTCATGGTTTGTAGATCTCTAGTGTTTCTTTTAAGAAAAATCTGCTCATCAAATAGATATGTGTTTGTTTGAGGTTTTGTTCTAAAATAAGATTGAGACCTTGATGTTTTGTTCTAACTTAAAATTGTTGGAGTTGCTTTCAAATTTTTTTTTTAGAGTTTGAATTTTGTTATCGAATTCTTATCCGTTTTGCTACAAGAAGATGAATTCATTATCCTGTTCGTGAAATCCGGTCTTAGGGATTTTCAAGCTAATTTGTATTGGTGGCCTTAGAGCAGACATAATGTATGAAGATAGAAGTTTTCCTGCCCTTTTAAGGGTTCTTTTTCTTTCACTCTTTGTAAAGCATTTAAGGGGGGATTATTTGATGCCGTCACTTAAAAATTGAGACATTTCTGATAATAAGAATAGCGTTGCTTTTAACAGAAATGTTGTAGCAGCATTTGTTTTTGTTTTTCATTGTAAATTACTAAATTTATTGAGATCTTTGACCTACAACTTCCTTGGGAAATGCCGATCATCATGCTTCATATGTTTTCGAAACTTATGAAGGCTTTTTCTTCTGTGATTGCAGGACCAGAAATGGAAGTCTTGTAGGCTAGATTCAATGAGTTTAAGAGATACTTTTAAAGGTATTGACTGCCATTTTTTAGACGGCACACCATTTAAATCCAAAGAGATGTACTCTACAATTCAATTAATGACAATAGAGAACCTAGAGGAGTCTATGAGTCACCTATCACCGCTGATGAAGAGAACACTTTCGGAGTGCCTAAGGAAAAATCACATACATTTGATTGCTTTAGGAAAAGAGGAGGATTGTAGGACTAGGCACATCAAGTATTTGGAGTCATATATCAGTTGGCCCCTTACTCCGAAACAATACCTTCACGAAAAGTCCGGAGAGACCCCTACTCCACAACCTGCTAGAGACCATGGTTGTGATAACTCCGAGGAGACACTGATAGGACCAATAATTCGGTTGGATTCTGATTCACTCGAGCGACGTTCAGCTGCTGAGGAATCTTCTGAAAAGCAATCATCATCAAAGAAGAAGAAAACTAAGGAGAAAATGGAGAAGGAGGCGAAGAAGAAAAAGAAAAAGAAAAAGAAGCGCCAAGACGACATGCCAAGTACTGCTTCTATAGGTGTGATGGCAGCAGGGGTGTTTGCTTTTCTTGCATTGCTCTTATGTTGCTGTTGTAAATGCAGAAAGCGAAATTCTTTCGGATACAGTCAAAAGGATCACAGGCCCCTCCTTGGCGTAAGCCTTAGCAACTATTCTCTTGGTAAGCTTGGTTCATATTTAATTTTATCGTAATGTTCCGTTGAATTGTATAGAAAAAACTGTTTTTGTTTTGATTTTGAGAATTGAAAACCTCTCAGAATCCTCACTGAAGTCCAGTTTTAATAGCAAGAAGTTTGGAAGCCTATCTTTCAGTAATCACTCGGATGAAAATGGTAATGGAATTCCCCCCCTGCCGTTACCTCCAGGCCTTAAGCCTCCTCCAGGCAAGGTCGTTGCGGCACCTCCCCCTGAACCACCACCACCACCTCCACCTCTTCCTGCGCCACCACCACCACCACCACCAATGCCTTCTAAAATCAAACCTGCAGCTCCTGCTCCGCCACCACCAGGTCCACCGCCAGCTCCAAAGGCTATTCCTGTTCCGCCTCGTCCACTAAAACCCAACTCCAAATTTCCCAAAGCGCCTCCTGGACCTAAGCGTGCGGGAAATTCTCAAGATGCTGATGGAGAAGCTTCACAAACAAAGCTAAAGCCATTCTTCTGGGATAAAGTTCTCGCCAACCCTGATCAGTCAATGGTTTGGCATGATATCAGTTCGGGCTCATTCCAGTGAGGCTCTTAATATAAACACCCATCTTTTCTCTTTTTCTCAAAATTTTCATTTCAGTAAAGTCCATGAAGAGTAAAGCTTAATGGTGTATAGATATTCTAAAACAGTTTTTATTCCAAACTTTGCAGGTTCAATGAAGAAATGATAGAAAACCTATTTGGTTACGCCGCTGTTGAAAAAAATAAGACCGATCAAAAGAAAGATTCATCGTTTAAAGACCATGTTCCCCAGTTTATTCAAATTATTGAACCTAAAAAGGCACAGAATCTTGCAATTCTTCTTCGAGCATTGAATGTGACAACCGGAGAAGTTTGTGATGCACTTCATGAAGGTGAGTAATAGTTCTGTATAATAAGTTTATAGATGCAAAAAATGAAGGATTCTCTAGTTTATCAATTATCAGTAGTCTTCCATAGTTCCGCAACTCAGGTCCAACGCCTAGAACCTCCATGCATATAAATCAAATGATTTTACCACACAAACAAGAATTCTTTTACTATGGTTATTTATTTCAACTTGATTTGCTAAAATCATCGTCAAAATGGAGCATACGAATAAACAAATTAGACTTCCAAAGTGCTTATTCTGGTTCAGTATCAACCTCTCATTGAGTTGGTTAACTTTTTTATCATAATGATCTCTATTGAAACAGGATCTGAGCTTCCGAGTGAACTGCTCCAGACTTTGCTTAAGATGGCACCAACAGTGGATGAAGAATTGAAGCTTAGACTATATAATGGTGAACTTTCCGATCTTGGGCCGGCGGAAAGATTCCTGAAAGTCTTAGTCGACATTCCTTGTGCATACAAACGCATGGAATCGTTACTTTTCAAAGTCTCTCTTCAAGAGGAGATCTCTAATCTGAAGGAGTCCTTGATAACTTTGGAGGTAATGGTTTTTTTATAAGATTGTAGATCTTTTTGATAAGAAACTTTGGGGGTAATATTGAAATTAATAATTTGATTACTTTACCAAATCACTAGTTGTTTAGCAGTTTTTATCAGTGACATTGCCAATCTACTCAGCCTTTTGTTTCCAAAGGATATCCAATATATAGTATGCTAGATATGACAACATTAAATATTCTATCTTCGTCGATACAAAATTCATTCCTGTTAAATTTCAGTCATGTGCGTGATTAGAGTATTTTACTTGACTTTTGATTGAAGGGTCTTATGTAGTGGAGTTGAATCTCTTTCATGAGAAATTTGTAATTGGCATGCATGTTCTTGTCTCACATTGCAGGCAGCTTGCGATGAACTTAAAAATAGTCGATTGTTTTTGAAACTCTTGGAAGCAGTTCTTAAAACTGGAAATCGGATGAACAAAGGTACATATCGTGGCGATGCGCAGGCATTCAGGCTTGACACACTCTTGAAACTGTCTGATGTTAAAGGAACAGATGGAAAAACCACACTTCTACACTTTGTTGTCCAAGAGATAATAAGGTCCGAGGGAGTGCGTGCTGCGCGTGCTCTAAAAGAGTGTGACAGCTTCTCAAGTGTAAGGTCGGAGGATCTTTCCGAGGATTATTCTTCCGATGCAGATATGGACTATCGCAGCCTTGGATTGCAAGTAGTTTCACATTTGGGAACTGACCTTGAGAATGTGAGGAAGGCATCACTATTGGACATCGACGTAATAACAAACACGGTGGCTAAACTAGGCCATGCTTTGGTGAAAACAAGGGACTTTGTGAACGCAGAAATGGAAGGTAGTGCCGACAAAGACAGAGAGTTTTATCGGACAGTCAAGGCCTTTGTAGAGAAAGCGGAGGTCGACGTCACTTGGCTGCTTCAAGAAGAGAAAAGAATATTCACTTTGTTGAAGAACACATTCGATTACTTCCATGGGACTGCAGGAAAGGAAGAAGGCGTGCGCCTATTTGTGATTGTTCGAGACTTCCTTATTATACTAGACAAGGTCTGCAAAGAAGTTGAAAAATCGACGAAAATTGCAAGGACAACAAGAAACAAGCAATCGTCAGTGGCACCACCTGATAATCGACTCCAGAAATCGAGCTCAGATTCTCTCAGCGCATCTGCTAGAGAATTACGTGAGCGGCTCTTTCCAGCAATAAAGGATCAAAGAATGGATGATTCGAGTTCCGATGATGATAGTTTATCTCCTTAATGTGAATCTTCAAAAGGTAAAAATGATTTCTTTTGCATGGAAATTTTACTGTGATTATATGATTAGATGTAATTACAGGTTTACCTTTGCAGTGGTTAGCTTGGCTACTGCTTTTGTGTTTCAAGTGTTCCTAGTGTTAAAATAGTAGCTCTAGCAGACCTGTTTAGTAAAGTTTACACAATTTGACCAATTTTTACATCTATATGTACACCAAACAATAGTTTGATCATACAATTTTGATTTTTTTTTATTACATTTCATGCATGTCCCCACACACTGTAAACTTGTAGAAATGCCAAAGAAGAAAATATTCTTATAATTTGTACCTTGGAGACAATGTAGACATTATTTTGAACATTTTTGTAAGTGAATCCTTCTTTTTAGTATCAAGCTGTGGATCATCACAGTAATAGTTAGCATATAATTAATGAAATAAAATTTCAGTTACCAACTTAAGTATTTGAAGATCTCGGTTTGGAACTGTCATCTAAATCCAACTTTTCAATTGGTGTTCTAGATGTTTAATTTGATATGGTCAATTTTCGAGAGTTCACTTAGTTATAAAAGTTCGCTCTCATGACTTGATTTCTTGATTTCTTGGTTCCGTCGCTGTTGACACCTAACACTCATACATATCCACTTGGTATTCTATCATTATTATTTTAATTTATTTACATGAAAATTGGGTTGACAAGTGATTAAAACTACATTTTAATTATTTTTTGATTAAAATTACCATTTTATTTATATGATGCACAACAAGTTTATACTGAAATCAATTGATATATTTTATTAAAGCTGAAAATTTATTTTGAACCACTGAAATTATAACAATATATTGCTATGTTTAGCAGTATTATGTATTTTATATGGTTTATATATTTTATTCATTTTTAAATATATATATATATATATATATATTTGCATGTTAATACATTTACATAGTTTATATTTTTTTTTTTTAAAATTTGGATATTTTTTTTTGAAAACAAATTTGGATCTTAAATATTCTATATATTTTAATCTTGCATGTATAAGAAAAAATTATCTAGTTTTAATTACAAGATTAATTAAATAACATTAACACATCAATTACAACAAGATACTATATTTCTTGTTATGTTAACCACATATACATGGCAAAAGTTCGACAGAAATATTTCTATATAAACTACAGTATACAAACTTTATTAGTCAAATAATTTTATCTAACTATCTGTACATGATGACATATATACATAATTAGTTCCCTAATAAACCAAAATATTTCACACCAAGACATGATTTGCATCACACATGAATATGCCAACAATGCATACAAATTATTAATCAGGTGTCATGACAGCAAACCTATATACTAATGACTACATAATATTGATTTAGAGTTTAAGATGACAACCAAAAAAATTCAAAGATTTTTTCTTTCTTTGAAGATAAGATCTATATAATTCAATTTAGTAACTTACCTTATAAAAGAGAAAAAATAGGAGAATTTAAGGCCAATAAAAGCATTAATTCAGGCCAACTTTGTATATGAATTTGCCTTAAATCAAGGCAGATTACTAACCCCTATAAATAGTCCTTGCTTTGCTCTCAAATCACGTCAACATCAACAAAACACTCCTCAACATATCTCCAATAAATCACTCAATCCATTTTAGAGATTTAGTTCTTTCATCGATGGCGAATAAGAAGAGAAGCAAGGGAAGGCAAAAGATCGAAATAAAGAGAATTGTGCAAGAAGACTCGCGGCAAGTCACTTTTTCAAAGCGAAGATCCGGGCTCTTCAAGAAGGCCAGTGAGCTCTCCATTCTATGTGGAGCTGAGGTTGTCATTATAGTCTTCTCCCCTGCTGGTAAGGCCTTCTCTTTCGGGGTCCCAAATGTCGATACCCTCATTGATCGTTTCACTCATTCTTCCTCTTCTTCTTCGCCTTCGCATAGGGATGGCAAGAGAGGGAGTAATAAGGAGAGGGAGCTGAATAGGGAGTACATGGAGTTGTCAAACCAATTGGAGAATGAGAAGAAAAAAGGAGAGAAAAAGAAGAGTGAAGCAAATGAGAAACAACTCAAGTGGCAAGCACATATTGATAGTCTTGGAATACATGAGCTTAAACAAGTGTTGGCAGAATTGGAAGAGTTTAAGAAGAACATAGTCAATAGAGCAGATCAAGTGCTGGTAGCTGGGACTTCCATGCCGGCGCCGTTGATGGGCTCCGTCAACAATAATATTGTGGTTGATCAATATGCATTTGAAACTAAACCAAATGTTGTTGGAACTAGTACTGCTGCTGCTGCTACAAATGGTGCTTATGGTTTTGGTTATAATTTCGGCAATGGTAATTTTAGCTATGGTTTGGATCAAGGACTTGGCTTTTATTAAGAGAGTACTATGTGTATCGATCGATCGAGATTGCTGCGGCATTACCTACTTGTCTGTCTATCTATATAACTATATATCAATAAAGATTCGATAGATGGTGTCATGGCTCAATGATTTTGATATGTTTATTGGGAAAGAGAGAGAATGAAAGGTGTCTCATCAGTCTCTTTGTTCCATGTTTTTGTAATGAATTGTAATAGCTGTTTTTTGTTTTCTAATATAAAGAAAGGTATTAACTCAAGTAGACATTCTGCAGAGGTTTCACTTCTTGTTGATCTAAATCATTGAATCTAAATTTGTTAGATTGGATGTTAGCGTTGGAGCAAGTGTGATTTGTGAATAACAACTATTTATTCTTCCAAATATGCGAAAGAGTCGATTGAACCCAACAGATTTTTGTTCAAACAGAATGACATATAATTTATTTCTGCAACCATAATTGATCCATGAATACAAAATTCTCAAAAATAATTGCCTTTAGACAGATGTAACAGATGACTCACTGTCTACAGTAACTGATTCAAGGATACAGCAATCTAAATTCTCTTCTCAAATCTGTAAATTCATCCATAATTGCAGCCTATAATGAAGACACCATTGTCTTTGACAAGTTCCAGACGACTGAGCGTATCTCTTCTATCAAACAATGCGATCGATCATTGTTAAAAAACTCGTGTACACCAGCATCGACTTCTATCGCACTTGTTCCAATCTCCTTTTCCATTCCTCTATCAGAGAATAGTTTCCTTGTACTCAATACATCTTCCCACCTGCCCTCTTCAGCATAAATGTTTGACAAGAGAACATAAGCCCCAGAATCATCTGCTTTCACATCCAAAAGCCTCTCCGAGGACATTTCTGCGAGGGACAAATTTCTGTGTGTTCTACATGCTGCAAGAAGAGAGCCCCATAGAGCTGCATTAGAGTGCTCGGGCAAATGCGTCGCTATTATGTCTTGAATTTTGTGCAGTTGTCCTGCACGGCCAAGAAGATCTACAAGGCAACTGTAGTGCTCTTCTTTTGGCTCAATCCCATATGAATGTCTCATTTTATCGAAAATTTGCAAGCCTTCAGTCACCAAACCTGAATGGTTGCATGCACTCAATACACCAAGGAATGTTAAATCATCCATTACAACACCCAGTGCTTCCATTTGGTGAAAAAGCTTCAAAGCTGATTCTCCAAAGCCATTAATCCCAAGCCCGACGATCATCACATTCCAAGAAACAACACTCCTTTCCGACATACTATCGAAAAGTGCGGAAGCCTCGTCCACACAACCACATTTCATGTACATGTCAACTAAAGCAGTTTGAACAACAACGTCGGTACCAATTTTGCTCTTCCCCATGTAAATGTGGATCCACCTCCCCTGATCAAGTGCACCCAACTGAGCACAAGCCTGTACTGCACCAACAACCGAAACCTTATCAGGAATTACTCCTTCGCACAGCATTTCTCTGAAGAGATCCAATGCCGCCTTTGAGTTCCCATGCCGCACATTCCTGTCGATCATTATGCTCCAAGTGATAACATTTCTTTCAGGCATCAATCTAAACAATTCATTCGCATTATCCATATCTCCTACGCCAGCATACACATCAATCATTGAATTCCAAGCCACTATATCGCGTTCAGGCATCTCGTTAAACAGTTCACGAGCTCGAGAAACACAACCAACTTTCTGAAAAAAAAAAAAAATCAATTCGAAAAATCGATCAATTCATAAACATTACTCAAGCAAGATCATATAGACTGTATTAAAACAAAAACTACATTCAAGATTTTGAACATATTATTTGACCAGACCTTCCCATACCCCTCAATCATCATTGTCCATGAAACCACATCTCTCTCAGGCATTTCATCGAACAATTCCCGAGCCTTGCCCATCTCTCCAACCCCAACATACCCATTAATCATAGTATTCCAAGAAACCAAGTCCCTTTCGCAAAACTCGTCGAACACTATCCGCGCCAATGCCAACTCACCAAACCTACAATACATCCCCACCAAGCAATTCCTCACAAACAAATCCTCATCAAACCCCCTCTTCACAACCTCCCCATGAACCTCCCTACCCTCCCCCACCCCCATCATCAACCCACAAGCCTTGATCACAAATGTATAACTATGATTATCTCCAACAACGCCACTCTTTCGCATTCGATCGAAAACCCGAAAAGCTTCCTCAAAATTCAAACTTTGTACATGACCCCTGATCATTGAATTCCAAATGAAGGTGTGGGGGTTTGGGATTTGGGCGAAAAGGGTATCGGCGTAGCTCATGTTTAGAGCATTCGATGTCAATGCGGCGACTAGTCTGCTTACGGCAAAGGCGTCGGAAATGAGTGAGTTTGTGATCAATTGGGCATGGATTTGGAGGATTTGTGATGTTGATTTTGATCTTTGGAGGAGTGAGAGAAGTGGGTTTTTGAGTACTAAGTGGGATCTGCTTGGGAGAGTCATGGAATCAAAGATTGAGAAGAACCATTAATGGTGACAACAGAGCTGTGAATCTGTACAACAATGGAGCTCTAACTAACTAAACTAACTTATTAAGTCTTCGTTTGGACAGAACTCAGAAAACAAGTTTTGAATGGACAATCAGACAGCAAACAATCAAGATCAAACAGAGAACATATTTGAAGGACGCGTTTGGTTTGACTGCCGAATCACTGTTTCAGAAACCAAGGAAAATGGAAGTTCACGTTTTGGCAAACATGACTTTGGCATACATGGATTTTAGGCAAAGGAGGCTTTTTTGGATTCCAATTTTTAAACCGCTTTACTCTTTAGGCGTCAAATTAGTAAGAGTCGGAAGACTCGTTAATGATGTCAATACAGAGTTGTGAATCTGTAGAACAATGGAGATCGAATCGACTAAATTAACTACTCATGACTTCACGAGGGTCTGACGTGATGGCTCGAGTTGCGTCAGCCTTAATTAGGTGTATCGAGTTTGAACTCTGGATATGAAGTTACTTTCAAATTTGAGAAAGAGCTGCATTGCCACCTAGTTAACCTACCCGGCTCAAGCCCAAATAAGTTAATACTCTTGGGTTCCAAGTTTCGGTTAGCTTTAACCAAAAGAAAAAACTAAAGACTAACTTAAATTATTAGGTTTTGTTTGGATAGATTTTGTAAAACTAGTTTTAAATGGAAAATTGCTAACAACAAAACGTTTTTTTAATCGAGTCCAAACAATAGCATATTCGAAGGCTGCGTTTGGTTTGCGTTCAGACCCACTATTAATGCAATCACGAAAAACGAGAATTTATGTTTCTAACAAACGAGCCTTTCACATACTTGGATTTTAGGCGAAGGAGGCGTTTGGATGTGGAGTTGAATCTTGGATTCCAAATTTTAAACAGTTTCAGGGGTATCTCCGTCACTTCACTAATCAGCCCCGCCAAACTCCAAATTAAACACAAACACGCGGCACCCATCCCACCGCCCAAACTCATTACAAACCAACGGCCAGAGACGACGATCCGCGCCCTCTCGTCTGATTGGTCCAAACCTCCAAACCAACACATATAAATAAAAACCAAACAGCCCCATTTTCTACATTCCTCTTCGTCGTCTTCATCTCTCCCTCTCTGCAGAAACCCTAATTACCCATCAAAACCTCTCAAGCTTTCATCAATGGCGGGTCGAGGCAAGGCGATTGGGTCCGGCGCGGCGAAGAAGGCGACGTCGCGGAGCAGCAAGGCCGGGCTCCAGTTCCCCGTCGGCCGTATCGCGAGGTTCCTCAAGGCCGGGAAATACGCCGAGCGCGTCGGCGCCGGCGCTCCGGTATACCTCGCCGCCGTGCTTGAGTACTTGGCCGCCGAGGTCCGAATTTGAACCTTTTCGCTTTGAATTTGAATTTGATTTGAAGATCTGTGATTAGGGTTAGGGTTAGGTTTAGGGTTTCTGATTGTGTGTTTTGATTGATTTAGGTGTTGGAACTGGCCGGAAACGCGGCGCGAGACAACAAGAAGACTCGGATCGTGCCGCGGCACATCCAATTGGCCGTCCGGAACGACGAGGAGCTGAGCAAGTTGTTGGGGACGGTGACGATCGCGAGCGGTGGAGTCATGCCTAACATTCACAATCTGTTGTTGCCGAAGAAGGCCGGGCTTGGATCGTCGAAAGCCTCTGCAGATGACGAGTGATAGAAATTTGAGCTTCAAAGATCAAGAATTGATCAAATTAGAGATTTCTTCACTAAGTCAATCTTTGTTCTTTTTTGGTGTAATTGTTAATTGAATCTTTGGTTCTGTTCAAGATTTCAAATTAGGGCTTGTTTTGTGATGTGAAATTGTGAATCAAATTGAGCTTTATGATCAAATTGGGGGTTTATACAGTGATTTCTTCACTATAGTGTCAATCTTTGTTCCTTTTTTGGTGTAATTGTTAATTGAATCTTTGGTTCTGTTCAAGATTTCAAATTAGGGCTTGTTTTGTGATGTGAAATTGTGAATCAAATTGAGCTTCAAAGATCAAGAATTGATCAAATTGGGGGTTTATACAGTGATTTCTTCACTATAGTGTCAATCTTTGTTCCTTTTTTGGTGTAATTGTTAATTGAATCTTTGGTTCTGTTCAAGATTTCAAATTAGGGTTTGTTTTGTGATGTGAAATTTGTGAGTCAAATGAACTTACATTGATAGCAAACTCTGTTACAAAAGCACTTGAACTGATAGATTAAGTTTAGAATACAAAACAAGCAATGATTTCATTTGATGGGATTCATTCATGCTGCTCCATTGCCTGTGTTGTTGGATTTCTCTTCTTCAATCTTTGCGTTGGCACAGATGTAGTGAGAGACTGAGAGTAGGCCATGAACAAAGCAAGCAATGCCCCCCATGGAGAGGAACCTATGGTGTGACATTCCACAGGATGATCTCGATTTTGAGTTTGCCATTGCGCCGATCACCAGCACTGCCATGCCCGCAATGAAAACTATCCTGTAAAGGTTCATTAGTTTTGTTACTAGAGAGTAAGAACTAGTTGAGCATTGAACATTGATTATCAACGTGTTAGAGATTTGAAATGTTTTTAGGTTAGATGTTATAGATCCTAGAATATAAAGACTGTAATGTGTTAGAGATTTGAAATGTTGTTCCAGTGTGGTAAGGTCATTCGGGCCACTAGGTTGTTATTGGTCGATAGAGCTAGGGCTTTGTGGAAATAGTAAGGGTAACTTTGACGCCTACGATTATTTAAAAAAAAAAAGACTTGAGTTTTAGTTGTGGTTGCTCTATCATTTCCTTGTTATCTCTTGGTTGTGGAGTTGTTCTTAACTAGCCTTGCAGAGGATTAGTCAAGTTGAAGGTTTGGATATCAAACTAGTAAGGGGTCGTGATTTTGAGTCGTGGTAGCTTTATCATTTTATTGTTATTTCTTAGACTATGGGGCTAAGTTGAAGGTTTTGATACTCAACAATAACATTACCTCGGCCTCAAATTAATTGAGGTGATTACATTAATCAAACTCTTCCATTATGTTTGATTTAGTGCAATTGATGAGCTTTCCAAACCATTAAAATCTCTCGTAATTAATGCGTTGAATTTTTTCAGTTTCTATTGAGTTAAGTTTTTTAGTGGGGTATTTGTAGGTCGTCTTTGCAGGTGAGAAGCCACTGCAATCGCCCTTCCTTCTTTGTGTATGCTATATTGGTGTTATTCCTGCTTCTCTTCGAATATCTATATTTCTTATTCATGGTTTGAAAAAAAACAAAATCAAAGTAGTGTGGAATGGATGAGGGCATATACCATGATAAAACAAGGCAGCCAGTGGCCAACTGCTTGTTGATAGAAGATCTGTCGAACTCGTCTTTGGACCAAATGCAGGCGCACCCGCTGAGCAGATTGGCGACGACATGAGCGATTGCGAGAAGCCCCGCGGCGGCGATGGCTAAGTTGAAGGCATCCTTGCTAGGTTCTTTGCACTCAAAGATCCACATTCTTAGGTGCTTCACCTGTGACACACACAGCATTCATGTTTAGCAGTATATACTTGGATCACATTTCCCAGTTCTAGCCCAGGAGAAAATAAAGGAAACTGACCTTGTCTTGAGCAGATTCAGCTTGTATGCCTAGGAACCCAGCGACGACGTCGAGACCGATGATCACCAAACATACTAGAGATCCTAATGCTTTCCCCATTTCCTGATCTTGGTAATGGAGGGTATGGAAGATGAAGTGAGGACTTATGAAGTGATGAAGTATGAACGCTTTAGAATATATGTGAAGTGAGTAAAGCTGAAAAGTGAAGATTGGGGAGCTGTGATTCAAAAGGAAAAAACAAAAGTTACTTTTAGACTTTACAATTATCTTCTCATTTTTGGGTAAATCTTTTTTCGCCCTCTTTAATTTAATTCGACTAAATCCATGAGAGTTAATTAACGAAAAAAAATCGAGAAAACATGATTTGGCGATCAAGAATTTAACCTTGGCCTTTAATTAGATTTATAATGCTCGTACATTTACCAAAATACCCTTCATAAATAACACACTCAGCACCACATCTCTTCTCGCTTGAACATCTCATCGTTAATAATCTTTAAACTTTAAACTCGTTCGATCCGTCGAAACCGAGTCCGTGGCGTTCGACCGATCTCGAGATTCGCGATGTGCGAGATCGAGAGCAATAGATAGAGAGAGAGAGAGAGAGAGAGAGAGAGAGAGAGAGAGAGAGAGAGAGAGAGAGAGAGAGAGATTATGCGAAGAATATGCAGAGAAGAAAAGCCGAAGAAGAAGAAGAAGTAGAGACGAAGCGCGCGAGATGTCTCTCGATCGAGATCGATCGGTCGACGAAGAGGAAAGTGTGATTCGGTGAAGATGGTTGTAATGTGAGGGGTAAAGTGGTAATCTCCACTCACCACCCACTATGGATTAGCTAATCCCACAAAAAATTGTGGTATTGTTTAATCCCCTCCCATGCCCATTAACTAATCCCGTAGCCTAGTTAATCCTCCAAGCGAACACTGGATTAACTAGTCCAGTGTGACTAATCCGACTTAAGACGGTGAAGCGAACATGCCATAAAAATACATTACAAATGCACGTAAAAAAACTCATCGTATTTTAATGTGCATGCGATGCTCATTGAGATGTGCGTTTTTAGTGTAGGCCTACCACTCTCCCACTGGGGGACAAGTAAAGTGGCATTGTTGCTGGGTTCTCAGTTCTCACAGTAACTGATTGAGTAAATCACGGGGCTTATGAATCGACGTGATGATCCCTTTGGCCAGATAGAAGAATTGAAGGTGTTTGGCTGGTAGTGTTTCAAGTCAAAAAGCTAGTCTTGGTTCTTGGGATTGCCAAGGAGCCTTGACTTTTATGTACATGTATAGATTCCGTAGCTAAGTCCTTCGAGCCATTGAGTTCTGTTTAAATTGGGAAAATTGTTGTTGCTATGCTCTCCATGGTGTGCTTTCAACATTTTTAATTTCTTTTCTATCTTTGCATCACCAATTATTTCAAACTTACCTATCTTATCCCGTCGTGTTTCTTAAGGCTTTTTTTTTGTTTTGTTTATTTTCTCAAACTTACAGTAAAGTTTTCTTTTATCGGAGTAAAATTTACTTGAGGAGTTGATTGATTTACAAATTAAAGTATGTAATTGACAGAAACACCAGTTAAAGTAAAGAAATAAACACGAGAGAGAGAGAGGAATTTAAGGAGGGGCAATTAAGTCGCAACTTTCAATTCTTTACTCTCTTTAAGAGTAAAGTTTTTGATTTCTTAGAAAGAGAAACTCGTGCCATTCTATTACAACCCTCTTGACTTGCCTGTTGAATTTTATAATTGGTGATGAATTTACAAATCGGTTTTGAACGTGTCCAAATCATTACAACATATGTCGCTTTTTCTTTCTTTTTTTTTCTTAAATCACTTCACATCCGGATTATTTGACTACTTTAAGTTCACCTCAAGTCGCACAATTTATAAGTGGTGAGGGGGAGCTTTCAACGTTAGTGTTTCTTTAAATGTGTCCTTAATCATTACAACATAGAATGAGGTCGAAGTTGGAAGACCTCTCTGTATAAGAGCTAGATCTTATTCACTGGGCGGGCTTGAGTTTTGAATCCCTTGCTTAGACTTACCCAAGTTCGCTCAAGTTAATTTTTTTTTATTAATTTTTATATTTATAATAAAAAATAAATTTAATCAATATTTAAAAAAGAATATAAAGTAGTAGTTAGCTTAGCGATATAAGTTATACTATATTGAACTTGATGGTCGGGCCAGCGGGCTTGGAATTGGACATACATACTCAAGTTCATCCCAAATAAATAAGGGTTGAGCGGGCTGAACAGGAACCCGAGCCCGTAAACAAGTCTAACGGCTATAAAATTAGACATGGAGCCCCATCTCCCGAAAAAATCAGCACGTGAACCGCACGTGCCGAAACAGAGCAACCCTTCTCGAACCCCCTAAAACCTTCGATGGAGATGATGAAAACGCCATGCGAAGACATGGCAGTGGCAGAGAAGATCGAATTGAACGAACGATCTCCAACAACGACAACAACAACAACGACAACAGCGAAACCCAGTTCGGCTCTCCATCGAAAACATGTCGCTCTACAGATGGAAAAGCTTCTTCGAAGACGAAGACAGGCCCGAGAAGCCTCGGCGGTACGGGGTCACCGAGATCAGGGGACCCCATTACTCTCTCCTCACTCAGTCAGCGATTCAGGTCTGTAAAGATTGTGTTTTGATGCGTTCGTTGGGTTGATTGGGTTGTGAATCGTTGGATCTTTAGTGGGGTTTCTCTCATTTGAGTGATTTGATTGGATAGTTTCACATTTTGATCAATCGTGTGTGTGATCACTGTGATTTTTGGTGATTTGATGGTTTGTTGGGTTGAGTGGTTGTGAATCGTTGGATCTTAAGTGGGGTTTCTCTAATTTGGATGATTTGATTGGATAGTTTCACATTTTGATCAATCGTGTGTGTGATCACTGTGATTTTTGGTGATTTGATGGGTTTGTTGGGTTGAATGGTTTTGAATTGTTGGCTCTTTTGTGGGGTTTCTCTCATTTGAGTGATTTGATTGGATAGTTTCACATTTTGATCAATTGTGTGTGATCACTGTAATTTTTGGTGATCTGATGGTTTGTTGGGTTGAGTGGTTGTGAATTGTTGGATCTTTAGCGGGGTTTCTCTAATTTGGATGATTTGATTGGATAGTTTCACATTTTGATCAATCGTGTGTGTGATCACTGTGATTTTTGGTGATTTGATGGGTTTGTTGGGTTGAATGGTTGTGAATTGTTGGATCTTTTGTGGGGTTTCTCTGATTGTGGTATTATTACATTTTGATGAATTGGGTGTGTTTTTGATGATGAGTGTTTGCTTCAATGGTTTTGAATTGTTGGGTCTTTTGTGGGTTTTATCAAATGGTGGTGGTTTGATTGGATAGTTTCACATTTTGATGAATTGGATGTGATTACTGTAATTTTTGGTCATTTGATGGGTTTGTTGGGTTGAATGGTTGTGTATTGTTTGATCTTTAGTGGGGTTTCTCTAATTGGGTGGTGTTGGAATTTGAGCAATTGTGAGTGAGTGTTGTTCTCTGTGATTTGACTGCGTGTTATTTGTTCTGATTGTTTATTTAATTTTGAGTATTATCTGATTGTTTTGGTTGATTAATTGTGGTTTTTCTCAAATGTGTATTTGATTATGGTCTGGTCATTGATCAGTTGTGTGCTTTCCTGATGAATCCTTGCTTCGCTAATAGTTTCTAATTGCTGATTAGCCATGCATTATCTCTTCTGATTGTTGATGAATTGTGAGTTTTCTGCGATGGGTTTCGAGGGATCATTTCAGTTGATTAATTATGGTTTTTTCTCAAATGGGTATTTGATTATGATCTGTTCATGGTCTGGTTTACAGGATATTTTGGAGTCTCATGCACAGTTCGTTGATGGGTTGAAATTCTCTGGAGGGTCTCACAGTTTGATGTCCAAGAATTTCATAAAGAAAGTGACTGAAATTGCACACAAGCATGATGTGTACGTGAGCACAGGCGATTGGGCTGAACATTTGCTTCGGCAAGGGCCATCTGGTTTCAAAGATTATGTTGAGGTGTTCTAACACTAGTTGTAATGTTTGGGGATTTAGAGATTTTGTTTTTTAGTCTCCTCTAAAATTGTGTTGTCACAGGAATGCAAGAATCTTGGGTTCGACACAATTGAACTAAATGTGGGTTCTCTTAAAGTTCCGGAGGAGGCCCTTTTGAGGTTTGTTCACTTGATTAAGAGCGTTGGTCTGGGAGCCAAACCTCAATTTGCTTTGAAGTTTGACAAGGCAGATTTACCTCTTGCGGGCGATAGAGCTTTTGGGGCATATGTAGCCCCAGTTTCACGGCCATCAGGTATGCAAAAATTTATATGTTAAGCTAGCGCTATGTGTTTCTTGAAAGTGTACAAGGTAGATACTGTCAAATTGTCCAACTGTGTTCTGTCTTGATATACTTGGGATTGAGGCTATGTTTTCTGTGTTGATATATTTAATGAAAGATGAATTTTTTATAATTAATTTGGGAACAGTAGTTGTTTCTTATAAAAAATAATAATTTGGGAACAGTATAGGGCTTGTTTGGTAAAAGTGATTCAAAGCCTCTTAAAAAGGTGAGTGTGGTAGCGAAATTCGAAAATGCTTGTATCTCATTTATTAATATCAAGTTATTAGGCTAAAGAATATCGCGTAATTAGTTTTTTTTGTTGTTTTAATAAAAGCCTCCAACATTAGAAGTTTGATTCATTTTTTTTTCTGATAAAAGTAAACAATTATATGCCCATTTTTAATAATACAATAAAGTCGAATACATTCTCAAACACTCTTCATTGATTTTGTAGTACAATGTTTTTAATTTTTTATAAGAATGCTTGAGTTTATGATAATACATACGAGAGAAAGCAATAAATTACAAAAAAAAAAAAAAAAAAAACTCATTTATTACAAAACTAGTGCGAGTCAGTAAGTTCAATTGTTTAACAATGAGCTTCGATTTTTATTTTTGTTATTTTGGAAAATACCAAGTAGTCACACGTTTTTTAGAAGAAAAAAAATTATGCGAGTGATGCAATTTCACACGACTCATGCCAAACCTCTTTCTGCAAAAGGGTCCGAATAACCTTAAAAAATTTACTTTTTTGCTAAGAGGTATTTCCTCTCTCTATAAAAGACTTAATTCATATTAAGTGTTATAAGGATAGTCACCAAACATACCTATTTTCACAACTTTTTGGTTAAATGAGACTTATGGAAATAGAGTTAGCAACATCACCATAATCTATTAGGTGATCTTGCTTTAAATAATAGGTATCACTTTGCAACTTGTCAAATATTTCGCAAATTTAGTCATTCATTTGGGAAACTTTGACCACAATGTTTGAATGTGTGTGTTTTGTTGCCTGATTTTAACTTTATTTTTAATAGAGTAAGATTCCATGGTACCATGGTATGGAGCATTGTTTTTTGTGTGATTTTGCAAATAGGAAACTTTGCTCTCCTTGAGGTTTTTGTCAATTGTCGTACGAACACTCTGCTTTGCTTCATATTGAAACACGTGTTTGTATTATTCTGGAATTGTATTATGCTTTTTATTAATGTGACCCACATAGATTTTATATATGTCAGGTCCCTCGTGGTTCTGAATGGTTCAATTCCATCAAAACATTTGTAATTGTTTGATGCTATATGTAGTATTCTTGTATCTTTGCAATTAAGTACTTAAGTATATATTTTCAAAAAAGAAAAAAAAAGAAAAGTACTCAAGTATATTGATCAGTATGATAGCTGCATAGAGGAAAACGAAATTGTCCCTGAGGGTATAGGTTGACGACTAATAAGGATAGTAAAAACATTTCTTTTGAGCTGCTAGCAATTTGAAGAATTTCCTTCATGCACCAAGACATCTGAGTTGTTCAAGGTTGATTCATCGCCTCAGCCTTGTTTGAGCTATCAAGAGACTTAACATATTTTCTTACTCAACCGTTTCCTTATGTTTGGTGTCCTTGCATGTATTCTTTGTGATTTCTCTTTTTAGTCAAAGTTCATTGACTCTCCCTCTCAAAAATATAAAATATAAAACTTAAGTAAGTCTATCACCTATGTTTATCTAACACGTACCCATGCGCTATTTCTGATATTCAACCATTGGCTGTAGATAGTGAAATATGTGATACTGCTATTGCTTCGTGTAACTGCCAAAGTAGTGGTTTTAAATGAGTGCCTTTATTTGTATTCAGGTTTTAAGATGGAAAAGTGAATACTCTCAGCTCTCATGTATAAAATTGGATAGATGATAGATCTCATCTTTCTTAAATGTTTTGAGGCATTTGTTTGGAAAACTTTCATAATGGATGTCATTGGAAAGAATGCTCGATTTAATGAAGTGTTATATATTTTTATAATACTTTGTGCATGTTTTAACTGAGTGCCATATTTATGTGTCATGTTTTGTTTCTTTATGCAGCATCGTAGAATGTTTAATGACTTTGAAAAGTATCCTTGGTTTGTATTTTATCTACAGAGATAGTTGAAGATATAGATTTATTGATAAGAAGGGCAGAGAGATGCTTGGAAGCAGGAGCTGACATGATTATGATTGATGCTGATGATGTGTGCCAAGTTGCTGATTCGCTGAGGACAGACATTGTAGCAAAGATCATTGGCCGGCTTGGTCTCGAAAAGACCATGTTTGAAGCTTCAAATCCTAAAGCAACTGAATGGTTTATCAAACGCTATGGACCGAGGGTAAGGCTTCCTGATTAGACTGCTTTCTGTGGCCCATATTCGTTCATTTCATGGAGTTCCTTAACAATTGTCATTGATATTGCTCCATTTTCCAGGTCAATCTGTTCGTGGATCACTCTCAGGTGATGGATTTAGAATGCCTCCGTGGTCACAACTTGGGTAAAAATCATGCATCTGTTCTTGGTTCATCGTTTTTTCTGTACTGAATTTGCATTGTTCTTGTTGTCAATTCCCCCACTGGATTGCTCGGCTCAATGACTCATAAAGCCCTTCTTATCCTTCAGTTGTGCTTCGTTCAAGTTATGTTGGATGTGTTTTTCATGTTGTGGCAAAAGCATGTGTAAAAACTGACTTATCATGAAGGTAACTGAAAATGATGATCACTATATCCTAATATTTGTATAAATCTTTCAATTGGTCTATTATTATAATTACAACTGGCATGATTTTGCTTCTTCTTATTAGTTTCTCATTATGTTCCAGTCAATTTAACGCATAATATCATGATATGAAACAAATAAAATATCACCAAGTCTTGCTGAAAAGTTACGGAATTAAGTTATATATTTGGCGGTTAACATTATTGATCATATGTCATGAATGAGGGATGATGGGAGTAATTTTGGATGATACCTTTGCTTTTTATCTTCAAAGAAAAGTAGGAGTAGCACCAATTGACACAAAGACTAGGGAAGGGCGGATGCGGTGGTTAGAAGACCTTCGAAGACGGCCTACAAATGACTCCACTAGAAAACTCGACTCAATAGAAAATTAAGAAATTCTACGAGGTATGGGTAAATCGAATGTAATTTAGGACGCATTAATTAGGAGGGATTCAAAAGAATTTGCAAAGCTCACCATCAATTGCACTAAATCAAGCATAATGGAAGAGTTTGATCCAGCTGACCCCAACTAATTTGGGATTGAGGCTATGTTGTTGTGCCTTGTAAATGGATGGGATTAGATGAGGAAAAGAGGGTTGTGCTTAGGGTTCTTTAGAGTTATTAGCTGGGTCATAATGTAAGTTGTAATAGTAGGTTGGGCCTCTAATGTTGTCTTTTGGAGGATAATTGTATAATGCATGTAGGCCAGTCCTTCCGGTGTACCTGTGACAAGAACTCAATGCAATGATATGCTTCATCAGTCAACAAATTCTTTTTGTTAGTATTAGCATTTGTTATACAAAAATGAGATGACTCAACTCACAAGTTAATTTGCTTCGTTTTGAACTAAACCTTGTCTTCTTCATTACTTTCCCTGATGTTCTGCATGCATATGAGAATAATCTCTCCTAGCATGCCATGTGATTTCAACTCTATAAAGGAACATCTCCTTTAAAATATGCACTAGGAAGCACCATTGTCAGGTTAGAAGCTTTGATGGCAGGAAATGTTTCTCTATAATAGATAAAGTAGATATTGAACTGGGTCATATCTAGGATGTCAACATGCTTGTTCCATTCGTGGATCATGTTGTTTACAGCCGTAGTTTTTTATTGTCTGAACGGTCTTTAGGAGTTCACACCATGTCTTAGCATTGACATATTCTGCACTTTCACTGAGATTGGAAGAGATGATATGAGTAATAGGATCTTTCCAATTGCTTCTACTTATTGTTTCATGTTTGCTGCATTTCTACTCAAAAGCAGTTTAATTAGATATTATAGTATACTACTAACAGTCTCGGTAAACTTAACTGCTTGATTCGGTAACCGCTTATACTTTAAGGGTAGCAAATAATCAATTAGGGGGAAAGATAACATCTAGATAGAACCTTATATGTTTACATTTCAATCATTTGTAAGTTATATTATGGTGTCCGAGCGATACCCTCCACCTTACAAAAGATATGCTTCGGAAAGTTAGAAAATATGAACCTGTGATTTTTATGAGGCTCAATTGAACAACTAGTAGGTCATACGTGGTTCTTGAAAACCTGGATGACTGAATCTAAGATCCTAGAGAGACAAGAGGGCATTCACTCTCATTTTCAGTTATCTTTGCTTCATAGATATTTGCGTAGGCTTGAACGGATAGACAATGCCTTGGACAGATCACCCAGTGCTTCAGTGTGGTGAGTTATTAATACAGGACCAAATACAGCTCTGGTCTTGAGAGCAGAAAGGATTGGTGTGATACTTGCTCAAATTTATTAGTTTTATTGGCACATCCATATTGCATTCAATTCCACCATCTTCTCTTTGATAATTGTTTAATGAGCTGTAGAATCTGATCATGTGCCCCTCTTTATTGCTCCTTACTTACATTTGTTGCCAAGTTTGAAACTCATGGCTTAGATTCAATAAATTGACTTTAAAATCCTTCACACATTGCTTTTTGTTTCATTGGATGAATAAGTGGCTGAACTGAAACTGGGATTAAGTCAACTTCCCATTTTCAGCTCACAAACCAGTAAAAAAGCCAAAATGGATTGAAGAGATTAAAGCTGCAGACCTCTATTTCATCTGCAGTGATGATGATCTTCACAGCTTTATTTGTTTTTTTTAGGGGTACGAATCTATCTTATAAAATGTGATGCAGGGATTATTCATTTGATACCTATTAATCTATTATGCAGTGTGCATACTATAGGTTTTCATGGTACTAGTACTACTATAATTACTATTATGCCAGAAAAATCCCACAGTAGATTGTGTACATCTGTGAGTATATGATGACACTCATTTAAATAGCATCACAGTGAATTCAGACCCACATTGAATGTGCTCCAAATATGGGGGGTTTGTTAGGTGATGGAGTGAGCTTCTTAAATGAAACAAATTAAAAGTTTGTCTTATATTGTTAAGAGTCTTGAGTATTGATTTCTCACCTGAATTGAATTACATATTTAAACTTGTTCTCTTTCTGTACCCTCTTAAGACTGAATCATAGTATTGATTTGTTTTTATTTGTTTGTGAGTGTCTTGATTTGGTGCGCTAATTTAACTGTCATAAGTCATAAGTGGCTGTATAAATTTTATTTGATAATGATATGTGAAGTCATTTCAACACCCATAATTATTAGAATATGTGTGTATTGATCGATCTTCAAGTACGTGGTTCGACTTTAATTTATGCTTGTGAAGAATAATTCAGAGATGAGAGGGGCTAAGAGAAGTTTAGGTGCATCAATATTATCCAGTCATGTTTTCACCTAAGAATATTAGGCAGGCTACACCCGAAGTGCAGTAGAAAATGCATGCATCCCACCTTTATGAGATCAGGTGATTAATTCTTTTAAAAAAAATTAAATTACAATTACAATTAAAATATTAGGTAACTTAGTTATATTAATGTTGAGATAAAAAGCAAAAAAAAAAAGATGCTAAAAATTGTGATGCCCGCTACCGGAACGTGGCCGATCATGCTTTCGCCCATGATCCGGGTAGTTACCTCAACCACCCGCAACCGCCAAGCACTGGTCCGCAAGCCTTCGGTTTACCTTGAAATCGGGACAGGGACTGAACGTGGTGCCTAGTTTCTCGCCTAGGCTCCTGGTACTCGGGACTACTTGGTCGTGGCTTGGTCATGGCTCCAGCCCATGACCAAGGTAGTTACACAACCGCCTTGGAACCGTCTTGACTTGGTCTAGCCACTCCACAAGGGCCGTGGCCATGTTCTCTACGGGACAGGGGCTTGCTTAGACGTGTCTGTCCGTGCCCAGGCCACGCCGCGTGCTAGCCGGGGCTCCGATGAGTCCCACCGGCTCGAAGGGTGGTCGACGCCATGGTCCGTCCATGGGTCGTGCCTTGGTATTGCGCCCAAAGGATGCTCGAGGGTCCCTGCTAGTCCGCCCATGCCACCCCAAGGAGAGAGCACACCTCTCCTTATAGTAGATGTTAAGCCGTTTGCTCAGCTCCAATAGGAAACATCAATTTTTCGACCAAGCGTACTTTGACCTGGGTCAACGCCCAAGTCAAGGTTTGTCAACACTTTCCATGTGCCAAGCACGTGCATACTTACTCCGCCAAGTCTTGCCCGTGCCCGCGCTCGTGCCAAGACGTGCCAAGGTTTTCCCGCTTCTGTGCCAAGGCGTGCCAAGGCGCTGTGCCAAGGCGTGCCAAGGCGCGTACCTAAGTCCGCCCGTGTCTCTTGCCTCGCGCCAAGGCGCGTACCTAAGTCCGCCCGTGCCTCGTGCCAAGGCGCGTACCTAAGTCCGCCCGTGCCTCGCGCCAAGATGTGCCAAGGCGCCGTGCCAAGGAAAATCACGCCTTGCACCCGTCCATGCGCGCGCGCTCGCGCGCACTCGTCCATGCGTCGACGCGCGCTCGCCCCAGCGCGCGCGCGTCCATCCGCGTGTGCCCATCACGCTGCCACATGCAGTTTCCCAACTTCATGCGCGCATTCTACACCTATAAGCCAAGTTGTAATCTCTAGTTTACCACTCAGATAAAGAAATGTTGCCCAAATTTCTTTATTTATTTATTTTTTTTTCAAAGTCAAATTGAGCATTTATTTCATTATAACTGATTCACAAAAATTATGACAAAAAAATATATGTTGAGAGAAAATATGATTCCACTGCATGTTCTCAAGTTTGATGCACGTGCATTCATGTGCCTTGCAAGTTCATCTCTCCCCTTCTCCCCATTTTATTGGATCCACATGAAACTATTAACCTAAAAAACTATCAAAGACTACACATCTTAAGAAAGTTGGTCTATTTGAAAAAAAAAGGAAAAAAAGAACTTGGTGTTTGTTTTACAAAAACTTACATTGGCTTGTTAATTATGGAGGGCTAAGTCTTTTTTTTTTTTTTGAAGAAAAGAAATTGAAAACAAAAATTTCATTAATCATTAATTGTTTGATATAAAATATAGATATAAAATTATATCTTAAATTTAAAAGTAGATATGACAATTATTATGATCACGATCGTTTGAATGACTTTCATGAAATTAATCAAGGCTTATTTTGGAAGAGCAACACCAACAATAAGAAATCTCTCTTTCCTAAAAACATTTTTCGAAAGCTATACCTACATTATAAAACATTGTATCAATTTTTTTTTATATGTTTTTTCACTAAAAAAACAATATTTTGTGCCTCTCTCCGACATTCAATTAAGTAGCATTGGTAATTTGGTACACTGATCCGGACCCCACCAATCTGAATAATCCTAAATTCACTTCCCAATAACATATCAAACAATTTGTGTCATAATTTTAAACTTAAATCACATCCCGGGTTACTCACTAAAAATCAAAACTTAATTCTAAACTACTTAATTCTAAACTAATGTAATACCCACATCAGAGAAACCAATTCAACCATACATCATATATATGTTTCAATCAAAGATTCAAACATTGATATAACGATCACATAAGAATAAATAGTATTCATTCAAATGAAACTTGATGTGATAAGACAAGCACGTTAATTAATAGGCAACGCTAACCCCATGAGTTAGTCCAACAGTAAAGATGAACTTGAGATTGTAGAACTCTTAAGTTCAATTTCTAGTTGTATCAAGATTTTGGAGCTGCTGAGACTCTCTTAGGTTACTAAGCACCAAGGTCACGTGACACTAATCGGGTTTGTCTAATACCAACAAATCAAAAATAATAATGATTTCTTAGTACTGCCTCGAGATTTGTGCTCCTGGAGATCATTAAATTTGACCAGTGGGTTTGGTACACTTCCTATCCTAACATAAATGATGTATAATGTATTAATGTGTATACATTATACATACACATCCGTATTATATTGTATATACATACAGTATACATACGGAGTAAGTACAGAAGACGAGGTAACATTTTTGTAGAGTACAGTCTAACTGTGAGAGCGTGAGTGACTAAGCGTTTTTTGTGACAAAAATAAAGTTCAGCTTTTTTTTTTTGACAGATTGATGAATGGATTTCATTTCACAATTGAAAACAAAGTCTGAGCTTTTGTCTCTAGCTTTCGTGACCAGAGCAGCTTTTATTGGATTTTCCCTTTTAAAACATTCTCTAGTGGTAGATTCACCAAAAGCTTCTATCTTTTTCACTCCCTAAGCCTACCATGATAAGATTCTCTTCTTCTTCTTCTCCTTCTTCAATGCCTTCTCTTTGTTATTCTCTTCTTCTTTTTCAATTCTGTTGAACACCCATTACTCCAAAGTTGCTTCAAAGTAGTCACTTTTCAGCTTTTTGGTTACCTTTCAAGCCAAAGCTGCTTGGATTGATTTTTCAAGTTTTTGGAGTTTGCCTAGTTGAAGTTTGAGAATTTGAGGCCTACCCTTTTTGGGATTTGCAGTTTTTCAAATTGTATGGAGTGGGAATCAAAGGAAAGAGTGGCAGTTTTGGTGGGTTTTTGTGGAAATATGAGAATCAATAGTAGTGTAACAATGGAGAGTGATGTGGTGGTGGTGAAGTTGTGAAGAGAGGAGATAAGAAGAGGAAGAGATGCCAACAGTTTGGATGTCTCTAAAGAGGTCCTTGCACTGCAAATCAGAGCCATCAGATGTGTATGATCCAAAGGCCAGGAATCACTTGAGCACAATCTTGACAAAGAGGCCAACAGGTAGGTCTGGTTGTTCAAGGTCCATATCAAACCTCAAAGATGTGATCCATGGAAGCAAAAGACATTCTGAAAAGGCCCCTATTTGCAGTCCTAGATCTATCGGAAGTAGTGAACTCATAAACCCCATTGCCCATGAAGTAGTCCTCAGCAATTCAAAGTGTGAGCTCAAGATCACTGGTTTTGGAGGGTTTCATGAAGGGGCTAATGCTGGTGCTGTTGATGGTGCTGCTGCTGCTTCAACTTTTGTGGGTACCCTTAGACCTGGGACACCTGGGCCTGGAGGGCACCACGTTATGCACTACTACAGCCCTACATTAAGGACACCACCTAGAAAGTCTCCTAGTCTGCTCTCTCATCATGATAGAGAGGGCACTGGACTTGGTGTTTCAAATGGTTTTGGTGCTGAGAAGGGCATCCTCCCCCACCCTAGTAAGCCCTTTCATGGTGTTGATTCAAATATGCCCTCCACTGTGACTTGCCATAAATGTGGAGAGCAGTTTGGGAAATGGGAAGCTGCGGAAGCTCATCATTTATCCAAGCATGCAGGTTTGGGATTTTCTTCTCTAAGACTACTTTTTTGATTGATTTGTCATTGAAAGTTTTTGAAATTTTGGACGTATGTGTTGTTCTTCTTGTGATTTGGCTTGAATTCTGATTTGAAGTTCAGTTAGAAGTTTATTATTTAGGAAGTTTGTTATTAGAGTCAACAACAACAACAACAACATAGCCTCAGTTCGAAATTAATTGGGGCCGGCTACATAAATCAAACTCTTCCGTGCTCGATTAATTTGTTATTAGAGTCGAATTAGGATTTTTTTTCGTCGACTTGGACAATGTTTTCCATGTTTTAGTTAGAATTATGAAGGTATTGATGGTTTAAATTGTTTGATGAAGTTAGTAAGACTTGAGAGAGTTTGAATTGTTGCTTGAGTTTGATTTTGTTTCTCATTGTGTTTGTTCTAACATTTCTCATACTCACATGGACTTGAATTTGGGCAGTTACTGAGCTTGTTGAAGGAGACTCATCGCGCAAAATTGTGGAGATAATTTGCCGAACGAGCTGGTCGAAACCCGACAGCAATGGTTGGAGGATCGAAAGGGTGTTGAAGGTTCACAATATGCAGAAGACGCTTGCCCGGTTTGAGGAATACCGAGAGATGGTGAAGATCAAAGCAAGCAAACTTCCGAAGAAACACCCGCGATGTCTTGCCGATGGAAATGAACTATTGAGGTTCCACGGCACAACTGTGGCTTGTTCGCTTGGCGTAAACGGCTCTTCGAACCTATGTTTATCCGAAAATTGCAATGTATGCAGAATTATAAGACATGGGTTCTCCTCCAGGAAGTTGTTTAATGGAGGTTTGGGTGTTTTCACTACTTCAACAAGTGGAAGAGCATTTGAATCTAGTGAGAAACCAATAGAGGACACATCTGTAAAGAAAGCTTTGATAGTGTGTAGAGTGATTGCTGGGAGGGTTCATAGGCCTCTAGAGAACATCCAAGAATTTGCTGGCCAAACAGGTTTTGATTCAATTGCTGGAAAAGTTGGTCTCTATTCAAATATTGAGGAGCTTTATTTACTCAACTCAAGAGCATTGCTTCCATGCTTTGTGGTAATCTGTAAACCTTGAGAGAAGAAAAGCCTCTTTCTTTTCTTCTCTTGTTTTTTTTTTTTTTTTGGTCTCTCTCTTTGGTGATTTGTGAATTTTGTCTTTGTTTTGTGTTTTTGTATGGTTTGGTGATGATATTAGATTCAATTTTCCAATCTCTTCTAGAGTATTGAATTGAACATATATTCTGCTATCTTCCATGCATTATGAGACTAAATTCTGCTGTGTAATGTCATATCTCCATCATCCACACTTTCAACTTCAATTCTAACAAAATCTTTTGGTTTTGTTTTCCCATGTGTCAAATTTATTAGTTTTCAATGCAAGTAGTTCAAAGTTGACAGATATCTACATTGCAGCCGAAAGCCCTCAAGTCTTGCCGGCAATTAACGTTCATTTAGACATCTTCAAAAGATTAATGTTCTTCATTGTCGGCGCCAACTTACGTCGCACTCGACAATGCAGTTATCAATAGAGGGTGAAGTCTTCTTTTCCTACACTAGTATGTTCATAACATCTTAAGTCCTTTGCTTTAGAAGCACTGACCAAGATAGCTATTAGTTGTGAATTCTTGTTGTTTTTAAATTCAAGTTCTCATAACTTTAGATTTTTAAGCATAAAATGCCAAATCCATGGCTCTTCTTTAAAATCCCCATTATTGCTACAATCTGTCTTGGTGAGGCTCCACTCTGAAGTAGTCCTGCAGTTGCCAAACAGGCAATTTAATAGCCCTTCTGCGCTGCGAAGCTCGAAGTTAAGGCCGGTGGTCCTCACGGGTGAACGGTGTTTAAAGACAACAGGCAGGCCAAAAATGAAGGAAACCCAAGGAGAATTTGATGCCAAATGCTTTGGATAAGTAGAGGTTGTTGTCTCATCCATCTCTATCTTTGTTTTCTGTCTGTCCTTGTTCTGCTTTGCTGCTGTGTTTTAAATGGTTGAGTTTCAACCACTTAGGAAGGAAGCATTTGATTCTTGGAGGAAAAGATTCAAAACCAAGAACAAAGACAAGAACCAAAAATGGTTTTGCAGTTTTGAAAAAAAAAAAAAATTGATAAGAACGAGACTTTATTTTATTATAATTGAAGAATTTGCGCATGGTGAGAAACAATGTTTTTCTAAAACAAAATAAATAAATAAAAAAAACGCTTACCAGTGTAGTAGAGGAAAAACATGTCGTCCCTATGAATTGCAGTTTCGAAAATTTTGAATTCATGTTTTGTCTTATTGGTTGAGTCTCAGTTCTTATTTTCCATAGGAGATTTATGGATAATGTGGTTGCAGTGTTACTAGTAGTGATGAAGAGGCTGTTGTTACAAAGGCCTTCAAGTACAGGTAATTCATAAATGGATGGATGGTCCCCAAGGCATGTTATTCAGCTGCTAAGGGGCCATGACCAGCACCAGCTTTTGGCTTTGAAGTCAGAGAAAATTAGTTGAACTAAGGACCACAATTGAGTTTCAAGGTTAGATTAAAGACAGCAATCTGATTTTGGTAGGTGTTCATTCCTAAAATTAAGTAGGCATTGATGGTGAAAAAAAACAGAAATGGAGTCTTGTATGAAACAAGGCTTTTAAAAGTTCATTGCAGTAGTGATAACTACAGTGTACATTTCCATGAACTGGGAAATTTGTTTTTATGTTCAGAATGTGAGACAAAATTTCAATTTGAGTCTCTATAGAATGATCCTTTTTCCCCTCTCTAGGACAGAGTTAAGTAAAAAGTTTTTAACTGTTTTAACTTTTTCTTTTGGCACATGAGATTACGTTTTTTCGGTTTATAATTATACTGATACAACTTTAAGACATTTAGAACCATAATACTGGATAACTTTATATATCAATGCAAATTAATCGCAACAGCAATAAAACTCGAACTAGGACTCCTGAACTTCATCTTTAACGGCATCATCTAACAGTGGCCATCCCTTATGCAACTTGCAACATCATGACAAAATCAACTATTTTGAAAATTACCTCGAACTAGCCACAAAATTCCCTCCAAATTGCTTGGAAACTTAATGCCTCTGGCGTGCAAGCCAAGCCCAGTGGGTCAATACCAACAGAGCAACAATCATTTTTTAGTTTTTAGTTCATAAGAGGCTCAGTTTGAGCATTTTAGTGGTTTTTCAGGTTAGAGATGTACACAACATAACCTAACAATTATAAGTTTTATGATCAAATCTTAGGAGAGCTCATTTTTCACAATAGTTTAGACTTCTTCTTTCAACAAGTCAATCTATGAAACCAAGTGATCAAACAAACTTAATTTTATAACAAATAGGATAGAGGACACGGAATGGAACCAGATAATATGACAATTGACAAGATATAGCTGAACCATTCATGAAAATTAAACCCACTATATAGTAACATTAATGATTTATTAGTTGAATCACACTACGCCCATCTCGACGTTGATGCACCATGTTGCTTGCTTGAAAATTTGCAATTTGGAGTATCAAATGGAGTTTTGTGTAGCAAGACCCTTAGTTATTGATGATGAGCATCAGATTTACAAAACATGGCTTTTGACACTCTAAAATTAATGTAGGAACCCCAAAGGCCCAAACAAATCATTTGAAGAAAATGGAGAAGGCCCAATTCTTACATCAACAAGTGGTAATTGGAATTGACAGTGTATATCAATGACAGAATGCTAGGAAACCTGAGTGTTCTAATTCTAATATCACTAAGCAATTTAGTCAAATCAAGTATAAGATGGAAAATAATGGGAGAAAAACATATTTCATTAACTAGGCTAAAAAATGAGAAAGAAAAGCGAAGGAAGAGTACACTGATAACTGCATGTACGAAAAATGTAGAATCAGGTTGTAGCCTCGGCTTCCTTTTTCTCCGCTTTCTCTTTGATGCTTCTCTGCCATTTCTCTTTGGCATCAATAATTTCCCCAGTTTTCACAAGGTAACGAACTCTCGTTCCATCTTCGAGTATCTTATGACCTACTCTGCTTGCTACATTCTGATCTTTAGAGTATAGCATCACATTGGAGCTGTGGATAGGCCCTTCAATCTGTGCAAAACTCAAGATGCAAACTTTGGTTCAACCATCACCAATTTTTTCAATGCTAGATTTATGCAACTAGAAAAATTTCACTTTCTTTTCATGTGTAGCATTTTCCATGTAGTGGACTTCGAAATGAAACTATACTGACTTCAAAAGCACCCAAGAAAAAAAAAAAAAAAAAAAAAAAGGTGCATATGATGTAAAAATTATGAAGAAAATGAAATGCAAGAGCACCTTGATAATCTGCCCTTGTTCATCTTTTTCCTTAGGCTTCACGTGCTTTGTCTTCAAGTTTATGTCTTTCACGATAACGGTGCTGTTATGCTTAAATAACCGAGTAATCTCTCCAACTTTACCCTTGTGGTGCCCAGAGATAACTTTAACCGTGTCCCCAACTTTCACATGCATTTTCTCTAGAATGGGGAGGCTGTTTGGCTTGCATTCCTTGCGTTCCCATCGCTTGAGCTGCATCATGTAAACATACCGTCAGCTAAGATAGCGATAAAGGTCGACTGATTACCACAACAAGTTCAATTGTAAGCCTATATTTGCATAGCTCGCCCATAACTAAAGCATTGACAAAAGTAGCATTGGCCAATTATTAGATAAAAATAAAAAACTGCCCCGGTTGGGCTTCAACTTAGGATCAGTGGGGAGGTCTTGCGGATCAAATTTCTAATTTAAACCTATAACAAAATAATGAAGAAGCATTAGAGAATTATCATGGTAAAATTCAAGACAGTCAGGATCACAATCCTACCAACTACCAAGGATAGGTGCGGAGGTCTTACAGATAAGATTTATAATTTAAACATATAATGAAATAATGAAGTAGGGAGGTCTTCCTAAATAGTTCTATCATTAACATTTATGAAAAACAGCAAAGCCTCAACTCCACATTAGTTGTGATCGGCTATATAGATTAAAATCTTCCACTCCGCTTGATTTAATGTTTCTGTTTGATCCATTTATAAAGAATGAAAAATGTTTTACGTTCTTTGTGAACCTATCGCAACCATCCTCTTTCGCCCAGACTTGGGACCAGCTATGTGGAGCATTAGAGAAGCCCCATGTTCGACATACTCAGTTTAGTATTTTTAACAAAGCCCCTATGTCGGTTTTAGTCAAATTATCAATTTATGTTTGAGATATGACAGTGTCGACTATATTCAATAGAGGTAGTGGCATGACTCTATGAAAATCACACCTCAGAAACAGTAAGAAACTCAGTTTTCTCTAGGTTATCTATGTAGTGGTTCTTCATCAGTAGCATATCTTCTTAAATCACTTAGAAAAACAAAAGTGTATCAAAAAACATGAACACAATGTTGCATAATCCCTAATAGATGTAAAAAACAAATCACATACATATACTAACCCTCATTACAATCAGGCATGCCTTCTCCACAGACTTAACCTGCAAATCAAACATAGCAATTACATCAAAACCAATGCAGCACAATCACAAACATAGCTCAATTGGAGCTTCAACAAAGACAACATACAATCAACAAAAGCTCACACCCAACAAATCCCACTCAATGAGCCCTAAAAAATTCCCCCAATTCACCAAATGAACAGTAATTTTTCAAATTCACCAAACCAGTTGATTTCGTCCAAAATTGAGAGACACCCACATCGAAAGTTGCGAGATTTAAGAGAATGCACATTGAAATTCATGACATTGAAGAGAAATTGAGGCTTTGCACATACCGGCACCGGAGAGAGAGATGGGGAGAGGCGTTGCCCTAAAAAGGGGTTGGAGGAGAGTGAGAGAGAAGTGAAGGAGCTCTGAAGTGCAACCATGGCTGCCATTTTTCGAGGATGCGAAGTGGAGCTTCTCTTCTGCAACTCTTGTGAGTGATAAGGCAGAGAGAGAGAGAGAGAGAGTGAGAGATATCGGATTGTTAGGGATTGATTTTTAGTATCTCTAGAGAGTGGTGACCGTTGATGTGAATTGGTTCAAAAACTGTTTGAGGTCGATCTAGTACTCCAGGTGTTGGATAACGTTTCGATGCATTGTAACTAGTGGACTTCTTTGGAAGCCCATGGGCTCTAGAATCCTTTTAAGGCCTTGGTGGACTCAATTGGGCTTCAGCCCACTCTTATGCTTTGGACTTGTTTGGTTCAGCTTTTAGTTTTTGCTTATCGCTTCGATAACACTCAGTAAGTAGCTTTTTGTACCTTTTGGGTCTATTTTATGTCTTCTATGATTAGTTGACGTGGCACTGATGTCGCAATCAAAACTATTTAAAACTACTACTATACTTTTTTGCTTTCAATATGCATTTTTCTATGCCATCAAAACATAGTCTAAAAGTAAAAATTGAACCAAACATGACCTTAATACTTAATAGGCTTCTTTATGTTGCTTTTTTTTTTTTTTTTAAGATTGTGAAAGATACTTTTGAGTTTTGGTACATATTTTTTTTTATATTGTGGGTATTCTCACGAGACACTGATGCAATTGTCTTAAGCGTATTCTAATAATTCGAAAATCAAATGTAGTAGGAAATCAAATCCGGGACCGACCGCCTAACCCACATGATTTCAAGCTCTCCTTTATTGTTGAGCTTTTTGATATACGCATTTGACTTACATAATCCCAAGACCATAAAAATACTCTTTCAAAGTAGTCTACTACTAAAATGGCAAGTAGAAGTATGTATAGTGTATGCTAATGATTGAGCTTTACTCCAAATTAATTGATATGATCTTAATTAATTCAAAACTTGAAAGTACTGTTAGGTTTTCTGCACTTGCTAGACTCTTCAAGTAATCTAAGTTACTGTCCAATAATTCACCAAGCTTGAGACCTAGTCAATCAACTTTCTTCAAATTACTGTTCTCGAGGCCCTCCATTAAGTTAGTAAATTTTTTAATACAATAATATTTTGTCATCAACATCAAACTTTAAGTATTATAAAGGTTCTAAAATGAAAAAGCAAACTCAGATATTATTCTCCAAATAAAGGAAATATATTGCATCAGATTCTTACAAACATTGTAACAATACTTTCCCAATGAAAACCAAGCAAATTAAAGTAATGTTTGAAATGCAAACCCTTTGTTCTCAACAAGTTGTGTCGTCAAATTCAGAATGCCCATTCAAAATGGGACAGAGCCCATGTGAGATGCTCTTCTTGTATTGACTTTTTAGTGAAACTTGTCTCTTTCAAAGCTCCATAGCTTGCCAAGTGCCCTCACCAAATGATCATATCGCAATCCCAAAAAAATTGACTATAGTATTCCATACACGTTTAAATTTATTTATTAAGTATTATTGTGGACAAGTACAAAAAAAAAATAAAAATAAATAAAATTTGTGGACATTGATGATTACAACTTTGAAAAAAAAAAAAAAAAAAAAAAAAAAACAATACCATTAAAAATTTTGAACTTATTAGGATTAATAGACAAATTTATTTAATATTTAAAACTTTTGGTAAATTTATTGTAACGTTTTAATTTTGTCAAATTATTCTGACATTTAATTTTAATTTTGTGAGCACAAATTATATCTTTAGTTAAATAATCAGTGTCAATTAATTTGTTTGTTAAATGATTGTAATTGACACATCATTAATTTTAAGACGCATTTTGACTGAAGGCATAATTTGTCTAAAATTAAAATGTTTTAAAAATAAGCATAGAATTGTTAAAATCCTCATATCAGCATAGATTTTCTTATTGGGCCGATTTAATTAAGACTGGTCACTATATTGGTCAGTTCTTTATATATTTCTCTGAATCAAAATTGACCACTTTTGCTTAACTTTCTGTCACTGCAAACCCAGCTTTCAAGCTTTACACACACACACACACACATATAAATATGCTCACATTGCTTCATCTTCAAGAATGGCATTGGAATATTAATAAGCTCATCACATAGAAGCTTTATCATTTTATTTTTTTCTTTTTCTGACTTGACTTTCATAAATGTTGAGACTGATCAGTTCCTTCTTCAGTTGAAAATGGAATTGTTTGAATGTTTTCAGAGGCCTTGGGAGATGGAATGCTCTGGTTACCCTTCTTGGGCTTCTAACCTTCATGCATGCATGCACTTTAAAACAAGAAAATGATAGACCATGGTCAAAGAATTCAACTTGTATTTTTATAAAGGTCAAAAGGGGAGATGGATTATTTTCAGACAAGTATATTGGATGGATTTGAATCAGATATTAGTGTACATTTCAAAGTAGAGTTTAATGAGTTCCAAACATAAAAATAAAAATAAAAAGTAGAGTTTAAGCAATAGATCAAGCTGTAAGGGTAATTAACTAACTAATTGATTAAAAAATTGTAAGTGTGAGGTAAAAATAAGTATATCAAGATACTTAGAGTTTTTTTTTATTATTATTTTTATTTATTTTTAACTTAAGTAGGAGTCTAACTTACAATCACCTCAAACTTCACCTTTTGGCAAGTGACGTTTTCACCATGCATCACACTAGAGATTAGGGGTGGGCAGTGGTTTTCGAAAAATCGCTCAAACCGTGCGGTTTGGTTTGATTTTTAAAACTCGCAGTTTGGGTGCAGTTTGAAAAATGTAAAAATCGCAGAATCGCGTTTTGGTCGCGGTTTTCAATTTGAAAAACCGTTGTTTCACCAAACTGAGGGTATTTTAGTAATTTTCCCCGATTTACTTAAAACCCTAACAATATAAAGTTATAACAACTTACACTTCCTCTCTACCGTTCATCTCTCTCTACCGTTTATCTCTCTCTACCATTCGTTCATCTCTCTCTCTCTCTCTCTCTCTCTCTCTCTCTCTCTCTTAAGACCACTGTTTCTCTCTCTCCCTCAACCGTTCATCTCTCTCTCTTTCTCAAGACCACTGCATGTCCGCCTCCACCCACCGCCACCAATCTTCGTTGCCTCCTCTCACCGCCACCAGTCGCCGCCGCCGCCTCCTACCGCTGCGCCTACTAGTCGCCCCTCTCAGTTGTGCCTCCCACCCGCCGCCCCTCTCATTGTCGCCTTTCACCGCTCCCACCAATCCTGCCTCTCCCATAGTCGCTCATCGCACCAGTTGTATGCCTCCCACCGCTGTCTCCCGCCACCAGTGGTCTCCTCCTACCGCGCGTCCCACAATGAGTGGCTGCCTCCCCCACCAATCGCACCTCCCCCGCCACCTCCCGACCACCATTTTTTTTTAAAAAAAATATACCCTAAAAGCACGAAACCAAACTGCGCTAATCGCGGTTCGATTTGGTTGCGGTTTTTGTGGTTCGCGGTTTGGTGGTGGTTTGAAAAATCACCAAATCGTAGCCCCTCGATTTGATCGCGGTTTGGTGGTTTTTACCACCCAACCGTGGTTTCGCCCACCCCTACTAGAGATATTTTGGCTATTGCAAATCGTACGTTAGAGAGGATGGGATCATATAGGACATATCAAGATAATAAGAATATTATAATTAAGGAGACATCGAAGGATTAAGAGCATCTCTAATGGTAAATGTAGATTGTAGGCGTGGATTGATGTCAAGTCAACAACATGGAGAGGATGTGGCTTGAATAAATATTGAAGTTTAATAGTGCTCTCCACAATGAGTATGGATTGTGTTGTAAATTGAGTTGGAACTTGCTAAGAACTAGAGAAGGAAAATAGAAGACTAAAAATTTCTACTACTACAAAGGAGAAGAGAAGGAATAAGATAGTTGGAATAAGAATTTTTCATTCAACTTGGTGTGTTTTTACAATGAGATTGATACCATTTATATAAGTCATTTGGTGATGATGATAAATGTACTTAGACAATGTTTACAAGTAACACATACATCACATGTCATACAACTCTTACAAGCAACATTGACAATACATGGAATAGTAAACACATTGGATATGGATACAAGTAAGAGCAATGTTTGATATTACAACTCAATGACAAAACCATGCTTGACAATGTGTCTAAAATCTTGGTATATTATTAATCCATATCATGACACTCCCTCTTGGATGACAATTGTTGAGAAAATGTGTCTCGTCAAAACTTCTACTAAGAAAAACTCGTGAGAAAAAATATAGTAAAAGAAAAAGAATACGTTGTTCTCATAAATCTTAAGATGAGTAAATATTGTTAGGATTGCCACATTAAAAACCTTGTTAGGAAAAGCCAATGGGATAAAATCATAGCTAAGGGAAAAAAGTGCAATACACTAATCAATAACTCCCCCTCCTGTGAACATGGGTGAAACTTGTTCTGTTTCTTTACTTGCAATGTCCTTAAGTTTATGCAAACCAATACCATATGTAAGCCTCTTAAATGTCGTAGTTATTAAGGCTTTTGTGAATAAATCAACAATATTATCACTCGATCGGATTTGCTTGACATCAATTTCACCATTCTTTTGAAGTTCATGTGCATAAAAAACTTTTGGTGAAATATATTTTGTTATGTCCCTTTTTATGAATCATTCACTCAATTGTGCGATACATGTTGCATTATCTTCATATAATATGGTTGGAGAGTCTTTTATTGAAGGTAATCCACATGATTCGTGAATATGTTCAATCATGCTTCTCAACCATACACATTCACGAATTGCTTCATGAATTGCAAGTACTTCAGAATGATTGGAAGAAGTAGCAACCATAGTTTGCTTTATTGACTTCCATGATACAACAATATTACCACACATCAATACATATCCCGTTTGAAAACGAGCCTTGTGGGGATCAAATAAAAATCCAGCATCAGCATAACCTTGGAGATTCAATTTTACTCCCCTCGAGTAAAATAAACTCAAGTCATTTGTTCCTCGAAAATATTGGAAAACATGTTTGACATCATCTAATGTCTTGTATCTTGCAAATAGTTTGACAGCAAAAGCAATGTTAGGTTTTGTATAATTTGCGAGATACATAAGTGCACCAATTGCACTAAAGTATGGTACCTCCTTTCCAAGTAGCTCTTCATCACTTTCTTGTGGTCGAAATGGATCTTTATCCACTTCAAGTGATATGACAACCATTGGAGAGCTCGATGGATGTGTCTTGTCCATATAAAATCTTTTTAATATTTTTTTCAATATAATTTGATTGATGGACAAGTATTCCACTTGAAAAATATTCAATTTGCAAACAAGACAAAGTCTTGTTTTTCCAAGTTATTTCATCTCGAATTCATTTTTCATGTATTCAGATGTTCTAACGATGCCGTCGTGGTTTCCCACTATATTTAAATCATTAACATATACAACAATAATCATGAATCATGTTGATGATCTTTTAATAAAGACTCATGGGCAAAATGGATTATTTGCATATCCTTCTTTAAGTAAATAATCATTAAGGCGTTTATACCACATTCGTTCCGATTATTTCAATTTGTACAAAGACATTTGTGATTTTATAGAATACATATTATGAGGTTTTGATTTTATTTCTTCGAATATTTCAAATCCTTCGGGGATTCTCATATATATCTCACTATTTAGGGATCCGTACAGATATGTTGTAATGACATCCATTAGATGCATATCAAGCCTTTATAAACCGCAAGGCTTATCAAAAATCGAAATGTGATTGCATCTATAACATGAGAATATGTTTCATAATAATCAATGTCAGGTCTTTGTGAGAATCCTCGAGCTACATGTCTTGCTTTGTACCTTGTAATCTCATTTTTTTCGATTATTTTCATACAAATACCTATTTATATCCAATAGGCTTTATGCCATCTGACATTTGAACAATCGGTCCAAAAACCTCTCGTTTCTTCAACGAGTCTAGCTCTGCTTGGATAGCCTCTTGCCATTTCTGCTAATTAGATCTTTTTCGACATTCTTCCATTGATCATGATTCTGAATCATCATCATTTTCACATATTTCAAAGACACATTGAAAACAAATATATCATCAAGAACAATATTATTTCTATCCCAAATCTTACGAGAGTTCAAATAATTTATTGAGATTTCATTATTTTCATATTTCCCTCTTTTTCTAGAGGCACTTGTTCCTCGTTAGAATCAACTTGTTCTGATAAATTCTTATCAAATGATTCTTGTGCTTTCTCGAGAGTATTTTGATATGCATTTATTTTTACTCTCGTTTTCCTCTTTCGAGGAATTGTATCATTTGAACCAACTGGACTTCCACACTTTAAGCGTTTCGTTGGTTCTTGTGCATTTTGTTGCACAGATACATCGATTCTTGCAGAAGCATTTACAGCTGGAATATGTGATTTTGTCACTCGTTTTGCGTCAGTAAATGTATCGGGTAATTGATTTGCAATTTGTTGCAAATGAATGATCATTTGAACTTCAAGTTCACACTGATTTGTGCGTGACATCATAATGTGATAAAGTTGATTCATTCCAAGCAATTTTCGCGTCATTCCTTTTGAATTGGCTTTTTGTCTCCTCCTAATGGTGGGAAAATTGCTTTATCAAAGTGACAATCATCAAAACATGCAGTAAATAAATCCCCTGTTAGGGGCTCAAGTTATCTTATAATGGACGATGAGTTAAATCCAACAAAAATATCAAGTTTTCGTTGTGGATCCATCTTAGTTCTATTTGGAGGTGATATAGGAACATGCACTGCACAACCAAAAATTTTCAAATGTGAAATATTTAGTTGTTGACCTAAAATGAGTTGCATGGGGGAATGTTCATGGTATGCAGTAGGCCTATAACGAATGATAAATGCTGCATGAAGAACTGTATATCCCCAAACTGAAGTTGGTAACTTAGTTCTCACGATTAAAGGCCTAGCAATTAATTGAATGTGTTTAATCAAAGATTCTGCCAAACCATTATGGGTATGCACTTGTGGAAATTCCTATAGACATGAAATAATTTTAAATGCTTAAGATTAAAACTCTCCAACATTATCATGACGGACGGCCTTGAGTGGGTTGTCAGGGAATTGTGCTCTTAACTTAATGATTTGTGCTAAAAGTCTAGCAAATGCAACATTACAGGTCGAAAGCAAACAAACATGTGACCACCTAGTTGACGCATATCTAAACCATGAAATATCTAAATGGTCCACATCGAGAATGAATAGGGTCCACATATGTCTCCCGAACGCGTTGTGAGAAAAATGGAGATTCTATAATAATTTTACTTATGGATGGTTTAACTATCAATTTACTTTGAGAACAACTAGCACAATTATAATCACCAGCTCAAAATATTTTGTGACTCCTTAAAGGATGTCCATGCGAATTATCAATTATTTTTCACATCATTAATGATCCTAGATGACCAAGTCGGTCATGCCATAAAATGAATGTATTTGGATCATTAATTTTCTTATTTAAAACGACATTCGTTTCGACATGCCTTATATAAGTAAAATATAATCCAGATGATAAAGCAGAGAATTTTTCTAATACTTCTTTTTTTCCATTTGAAACCAGTGTGACATACAAAAATTCTCTATTATTTTCGTTCATGGTTTCAATGTGATATCCATTTTGAACGGAAGTTATGGTTTTTTAATAGAAGCTCATTATTTTGTTCAGCCACCATGAGACAAGAAATTAATTTCAAGTATTTTTAAATTTCAATATTGCTATTGCAACAATAGATTCGAGGCATGAAAAGTACCGAATATTTTTTCCATCATTGCCTCATCAGATATATTTTCTCCACATAGCCTCAAACGAAATGTAATATTAAACATGATGGAGTTATACTCACTGACTGTTTTGAAATTTTGTAGTCTTAGATTCAACCATTTGTTTTGAGCTTTTGGAAATATCACCGTCTTTTGGTGATCATATCACTCTTTCAAGCTTAACCACTAGGTGAGATGATCTTTTATAGTGAGATACTCACTTTTCAAACCTTCATGGAGATGATGACAAATGAATATTAGTGTTTTCGCACGGTCTTGCATTGATGATTCATTTCCTTCTATAATAATTTTGCTCAAGTCTTTAGCTTGGAGATGTATCTCGAAATCGATTTCCATGACAAATAATTATTGTCAGTGATATCGAGGGCAACAAATTCAAGTTTTTGAAGGTTTGTCATAGTCTGAAAACATATCAAGAAATTGAGTAAATAGTTTTTCTCTTTTATATAAAATAAATAATATACGATTAAATATATGTTCACAACTTGATTATTAATATACAAAATGTACTACTTGTATGAGTTGGTGGGACAACCTCGAGGTTGGGTGGAGAGATGAAGTCTACTTAAAACCATGTCTCCTTGAACGGGATAACCCGTCTCCCTTTCAATGTTTAGCTTTACCGAGGACAAGGCTTACCCATTATTAACCGAAACTCATAACACTATTTGCAATATAAAATCAAGAATATAACATAACTAATCGTTTGTAGTATAGCGAGAAAACTAGTTATGTCACATATTGACTTTTGATTTTTGATGTAGAAGATTGTACAAGACGCAACTACAGAGCATACTTTCACAGTCGATGACGTTATAATGCATAGTGTATGAATAAAGTATGCATATGTAAGTGATGCATGTAATAAAAGAAAGCAACCATGATAACATGGAATAATACTTATTTAAATTAACAAAAGTAATACCTTCCTAGCTTTTTTCTTTAGCAAGCCTTCTTGAACTTCAAGATATCACATTTGTGCAAGATCAAGCTCGTGCTGATAACATATTGTAAAAGAGATGGAATATGCTAAGAACTTGTGATGGCCCAAACTTCTAAACAGGGCACCGCTTGACCTAATCCCGTACTCAAGCCTTAATCCTAACCACATAAGACTTAATTACGTATTAGTCGGATTTTTGTCCCTATATTCTTCCAAATCCATCTATCGATATATTAATCAATTTAAAGTTAGTTCAAATTTCATTATCATGTTAACCAGAAGCATTCATTCCCCAAAATTCCTAAGTATGAAAAACCAAGAAAAAATACAGCATTACATGCACGTATATAAATGAAACTATTCACTTAATCCAATGTACAACCCAAAATGACATAAACAATAATAATACAACAAAATTCGAGACATACAAAATGAGTGAAGAGAGTCGCCGAACTGCTCAGATGAAGTCACCGATCTTCTCTTTCACTGTCTGCTGCTGCTCGACGGACCTATACCTACCGTCACAAACGGTGAGTATAGTGATATTTAAGTACTAACTGGAGAATTTTATGCCACATTTCCAAAATAAAGAATGATATTTAAAAGCATAAAGTAGCGAAATAAATTGTTGAAACAAGTAATGTAAGTAAATATCACAGTTAAAAATGATGAGATCAGACACAGGCTAAGTCGAGATGATCTACGTCCGATCGGTGGTGAGACCTATCACTTAACCTTTCTTACTACTATATGGAGTTGCAGTCAACATATCTCACACAACTAGCGAGAGCTGCGGTCTACGCTTACACAACATCAGTCTCATGCTTGCCGACCACCTCGAGTCCCATAACTGTGTGCGGCGCAAGTGTAGTAGTGAGTCTCAGAACTCCGGTAGACCCATGTCCCCGTGAGCCGCGCATCTTTCGCGCAATAGACACTAGATAATCCCTACTTTAATTTGAAAGACAAATAATTCAGAAATTTTGATTTCAAAACAAGTTAGGCTACAAAGCCCAAAGGAAATCGAATACAAGTCCAATTAAATCCAAATTATCCCATTAGCATGCTTTTCATCAATCTTTTCAAGAATGACATCAAGTGTAGGAATCAGAGTCAATGAAACAATTCACAAGACATCATGTCATAATATTCACCCATGTCAGTTAATATTCACCGATAAATCAATAAAGGTGAATGAAATGAAATATAAAATTCTCACAGTTGTACTTACTATTCACACGCTTGTTCTAGTCTATTAGATCCCTCGACAATTTGAAATGCGTGCCCAAACTCCTGAGTTCTCCCCTTAGTTCCCTAACATTCAATAATGTATCAATTTAGGCCAAATCGAATTCGAGACCAATTTTTAAATTTTTAGGCCAATCCGTTCATTTCTCTTTTTTCGAGGTAAAACCCAAGTAAAAGTCTCATTTGAAATTTCAAATATTTTATTTTTCTTAGAAATTCATTACTATCTATTTATTTTATCGAAATATGATTTTTCGAAAGTTTTCCCTAATTTTCTAGAATTTTTTCCAGTTTTTCTCTCATTTTCTTTTTTTTTTCTTCTCTTTTTTTTTTTTGTGGGTCGGGCCGACCCAAACGGGTCGAACCCGACCCTGGCCAGAGCGCTGGGCCTGGCTCGGCTATATGCGTGTGCCCCATTCTTCCTCAACGAACCAGGGACTCCCTGGTTCGTTGAGGAGAATTTTTTTTCACACCAGCTCGTTTAGGGAGGGGAGACGACTCTTTCGAGTCGTGTCCTTCCTCGGACGATGAGCTCCCGAGCTCGCCAACTCCAACCCACAGACAACATCAAATTCACAACACCAACTCACTTCGATCTTCTCTAGGTTCTCTCATTCTCCTCCTCTCCTCCACCAATGAGTCTCTTCAATTTTCTCCTCCCGATTGATTTTAGTAAGGATAAGAAACCCATATGATTGACTTATATACACACATTGACTATAGTATATTGTTTAAATGCTAGCCTTTGATCATGATGTGCACACGTGTCTCAATGCTTATCTCATGAACCACCTTATCCCATTTGTCCCTCGAGTCATTTTTTAGTGACTCAACAAATTGACACTTGCCTCTTGAAGGGTTAACGCGTGTCTCGATGCACATCTAATGCACCTTGTTTTATTTACACTAAGTATAGGTCATTTAATACTTGGCTAAATGTGGCCACATTAAAGCCACTTATTAACCCAACATCAATGCACATTTAATTCAAATCAATTCAACTTACCTCAATATGCCACTACCTCGGTCTCACGTCGACACGCGACTCGAGGTACGTCCCTGCTCGTCTCGATACCTATACACCTGTAGAAAATTAACTTAATAGTCTACACATATACGATACATTAGACATACATCACAACAAATATAAAATGTACCTCGCTTTTGCCTCGGTAAATGGACATATCAAGGTGTGGGTCCTACAATACGGGTCGTTAAGTCTGTTTAAAGACGTAAACACGATTAGAGATTTTGGACCTTTACAGAACTAGAGAATGAAAATAAAAGATTGAAAATTTCTACTACTACAAACTACTACTACAACGGAGAAAAGAAGAAATGAAATAGTTGGAATGATAAATTTTCATTCAACTTGGCATGCTTTTACAATGAGGTTGACACCTTTTATATAGGTCATTTGGTGATGATGATAAATGTACTAATTAGACAATGTTTACAAGTAACACATTCATCACATGTCATACAACTCTTCAAAAGTAACATTTACAATACATGGAATAGTAAGTACATTGGATATGAATACAAGTAAGAGCAATGTTTGATATTACAACTCAATGACAAAGCCTATGCTTAACAATGTGGTTATCTAAAATCTTGGTCTATTATTCATCCATATCATTACAGATTGCACTTTTTATTTTAAAAATTATTTATTTTTTTTTATATATTTTGGAGAGAATTGTTGATATTTCCCCCAAATTTTTGAGTATCTCATATACCCCCATGCATAGTTCATGTCTATGATATGCTTGGCTCTTTTACTATGGCCCCCTCCTACATCCATGCAAAACCCATCATTTAAGTACCATAGAAATCCTACGGCGACAATGTAATGCATACATTTGCTACAAATTCTTTTAGATGCGGATTGTAATGAGTATGCACAAACATATACATGTTACATATTTTTTGGTGAAGACATATATTCCTATTTTATGCATAGAGAAATATTATTTTGACAAAAATTTTACAATCATAAAAATAGTCTCATAAGATGCAATAATAACACTAAGGCTTCGTTTGGTTCTTTTTTGCCAACTTACAGTGTTAGTTGAGAGTTATCTCTTTAGAGTTAATATTTTCATATATATATATATGGTTCAATTTGAAACTTGCAGGAAAGTTTAAAATTTTTAAATAATAAAAAATATGAATTGACATAAATAGCTTTTAAATAAGAGAGAGATGGTAATAAAATGTAATTAACGAGGGGTAATTGTGTCCACAACTCATGGAGATAACTCCTTACGGGGGTAGTGGGAAATATCTCTCACTTTAAGGTGTAAGTTGAGAGATAACTTACATGCAAGTTTGGCAATCAAATAAGATTAGTTCCAACTCCCCGTGAGTTATCTCATTGAAAATATTTCCACCTCATACCAAACAAAGCCTAATAATTACCGCTACACACTAAAATAAAGGCACCAACGCGTACTAAATCTACAAAAATTTAATGTTCATACAATAATACTCGGCCCCCTTCAAGCCAAGGCTGGTTTCGCCTCTTTTGACGTTGTTATGAATTGCATTTCGTGTAGAAGTAGATATTTAAAAGAGACAACACATCAACTCGACATTCAAAATGCACATTCCATTAAATGATTTTTTTCACATCAATATCTATTTAGTCATAAGTGACTCACATTACCATGCAATCCACATCCGATTGAAGATGCTCCAATCATGACTCCACCTTTGATCTATCTTGTGAACTAAATAGACAATTATATGTACTTTTTTTTTCATGCGACAATTACATACATATACTTTCGACACCGTGGTTCTGTTCTATGTTATTAGCCAGACTTTTATATATTTGACTTCTGAATATACTTATATTTAAGACAATAAAAATACTTCAATCGTTTTACAAGACTTTATTGATGTTACCTTAATTTACATGTTTCTTGCTGAAATCAATTGGTAATTGTGGACAAATATGATTGTTTGTTGAACAAGGCGACTTATAAAGATGTCATAAACCCGAACGTGTGTGATCTAACGGTAAAGGCGATGACGAAGTTGTGTAGGTTAGGTGTACCATCACGGTTTTGATTCCCCACGATAGCCAAATGTCGGGCCGCTAGTGATTTTTTTCCGAAATTTTAAGGCCCGCGGGACTAGTCAGATAAAATATTTGGATACCCACGATTGCTCAAAAATAAAAAATAAAAAAATTAAAGATGTCATAAAAACTTGATGATTTTTTTTAATCAATCATGAGTATTGACTATTGAGACATTTATATGACTAGTTTTATAGGCTCTGAAATTGCGGAAAGAGATCACCAGTAGTCCGAAATTCAATTGTCATGAGGAATTGAATTGAAGACCGCGCGTCTAACCTACACATACTCTTCTTCGCTCTTAACACTCCCATCCGGGTTGAATTTGACATTCCTTAGAGTGTTTTGGATTTGAATCTTGTGAAGAAAACAAATAACATCAAGATCATATAGCTCTATTCTGTTTAGAATCTGACACAACTCAACTCCAAGTTTATTGGAATCTTACTATAAAATTAAAAAAAAGACTAATTAATATTGAGAACTATAATTAACCAAAATCAATAATGAAAATGAAAAAGAAACAAAAAAAACAAAAAACTCTCCACAACACTAAGAGTCAAGTTGGTTGTCAAATTGTATCAGTTGATTTTATTTCCTATTCAGCAATTCAGAATTATCATTGAATCACCCTCCAATGCTTCTAAAATTCAATGATAAAATAGTCAATGAAAACTACTTTAACAAACCTAAAATTCAAATCCACTATTAAAATCTAATAAGCACTAAGCTGGTCTTATCTATTCCTAAAGCGTGCACTCATATTTTGATTTTTACATAATTTCTTTGCCAAGTACTACCCCACACCTTACTTTTTCTTCAATTATCTCTCACGCAAATCACATCTATTTTGCTCTGAAGTCAAAATCCATTCATAACAAATAATGGGGGTTTTTCAAAAACTAAGGTGAGAAACATTTTTTATTTCAAAAATAAGGGTGGCTACTGTTTATTTTCAAAAATAAGGTATGTCTCTTTTTCAAAACGAGACATCGATGATGATGTGGCGCCATGCGGCATGTGTGTTGATGATGTGGAGTGAATGACTCATTTTGAAAATGAATCATCTATACAAAATACACAACCTATTTTTTACTTTTCAAAAGAAGTATTTTGTTCAACTCGAAGCGGTGTGTGACGACCCCTTCTCCAAAGGTCAGGGTCGGCCCGACCCACCCGACCCGACCCATATAAGGTAGCTCGACCCGGGCTACCCATCTTCTTCCTCTCGTAAACTTTTATTTTTTTATTTTTTTTCATTTGTACTGGGGTTGGGCATCCATCCCCAACCCCAAGTTGCGTTCGTGCAGGGGAGACGACTCCCTTGCCGTCTCTTGAGCTCATGGCAGTTCGCCCGAGTCTCCTACCTCGGACCAACAACCACAACCGACGGCAAAAACAACCACAAATCACACGACACCAACAAATACAACATTTACCTTGGTCACTCGGTAGTGACACGTATCTCGCTGCAGGTCTCACGTCAAAGGTCATTTTATCCTGATTAACGAATTAAACGTGTATTAATTATTAGTCCGTGTCCGTGAACGTCACGACGTCATTTTGTCTATGATTAACAATTAAATGTATTAATTACACGCACGTAGCCGTGACACGGTGAACCCATGCAAACGTCATTTACGTATTTAGCGGTGGACAACCCAAGCAAACAACTCACAAGTATCTCGAGGTGGACAACCCATACAAACGTTACGCACGTGTCTCGAGGTCGACAATCCACATTATTTTGGCGTCCACATGGCGCCCACGTGGAACACTCCACGTGGCACCCGTGTTTAGAAAACATGAATGGCGCATTTCCAATATGCGTCGTTCATATTAAGGAACATCCACGTGGGTGCCACGTGGATTGTTCCAAAATACATGAATGACACATTTTGGAAATGGTCATTCATGGGAACATCCACGTGGCGCCACGTGGATGTTCCACAATACACAAATGACGCATTTGGAAACATTTGTGTAAAATGTGCCACGTAGATTGTTCCAACTAATGGCGCATTTTGAAAATGCGTTTTACCTTACTTTTGGAAAAAAAAAAAAAACTTAACTTATTTTACTCATTTATATTAATTTTGATAGTACATTTGTATTTTTTTCCAAATAATGGGCATCTCATAAAATACAATCGATTATTTGGTGTAGTATGCTCGCTCGAGCCACTAGAACATACTCAGACCAATTATGGTAGGGCCTGTGGAAATTTTCAGACTCGTTTGGACACCTACAGATATTAAAAAAATAAAAAATACAAAAAAAACAACCCTAATGAAGCAGCCATTCCAGGCAACATTCCTCCTAGATTGTATAAAATTGAATTGAAATTGTACCATATCTGATCAAATTCTTGACTACGGTTCTTGCATGGTTTTGGAAATTGAGATCCTTTGTGACCAAAACACAAGATTCTTCTTGTTGTGTGCACGCGCGGCAATTTTTTTGTACTACTCTTATTCACTACTATAAATAAATAATGTGACTGTGTCACTTACATATTATATGGCTCATGAAATTAATTCAAACCTTTCACATGATGATCACATCCATGCAGTACATATAACGTGTTGAATTTGTACGGTTGAGTTTGATACGCAAATGAAGTTTAGCTACAATATGGTGTGTAGTCTAAAATATTGGATTCAATGTTTGGTCCTACTTAAGATATGAAATTAGACAATACGTGTGCATTGAATATATTAACGTGGTCTTAGAAGATGGGCCATGCACCAAAGAAATTTAAAAGAAGGTACACAATGACAAAAAAGAGTTAAACCATGGAGACAATCACGGATCCATATGGCAATCTAAAAAGTGCCTTGTATGATCTGGGGAAGACATTAATTTGATGTGGTGTTTAATTAGGTTTGCGTGCAAAAAGACAAGAGGTCCCATTTCATAGGAATGGGACCCCCTTCTTTTCTAATTAAGTTTTCTTCTATGTCACGTTCAATGAATTGATCATAGCAAATGTCACTCGTATGTGACCCTCAACAAATCATTTTAATGAATACATACCCACTAAATTTAAAGAAGAACTGCCCAAAACTACCTTTATTATTTAGGAATGCATGCATGTCTTTATTTTTTCAAGCATTGAGAGTATTTTGTGGTCTGGACAATTTTGAGGATGATTATTTTTATGAAGCTTTGTATAATCGAACTAAATGTACTTCAGTGGTTCGGATAATTTTGAGTTTTATTATTCCTATAAGGCCTTGGTATAATCGGCTTTAGCAACCCGGTGGCTCGGACAATTTGACATAATAAATAATTAAACTTGAAACCGTACACCTAATTTGCACAATTCCAAGCTCGCGCTTACCATTAAGCCAACCCATCTTTATTTTTCTAATAATAAATAAGAATGTTATAGTGTCAACGAGAACAACAATTAAAATTAAATAATTCTAGTTTAGTTACATGTGTTGGTTTTTGTGTGGGCCACACACACACAAAAAATAGAAAGTCCAACACATGCAACGAATTGGAGTTGGAATAGGAATCTTGGAGAGAGAAAATAGGAAAGAGAATTGGAGTTGGAATAAGATTTTGGTAGAGAGATATATAAGCATTGGAAAGTCGACTTTGAGAGTTAGACTTGGTGACCGATTGGTGTGCGCACTCGAGTTGAAGTGTGCAATCTCTTTCTTCTCTCTACATTGAAGGTACATCAAGATCTTGAATCTAAAGACTCGCGGTGAAGTCTTTGGTGGTTTCTTGGTGATCAAGAAAGGGTACATCAAGATCTTGAATCTAAAGACTCGCGGCGAAGTCTTTGGTGATTTCTTGGTGTTCAAGAAAAGAGGTGCAAAGAGGTTTGATACAATTGGGGTAGTTTTTCATTCGTTCTTAGTGTGATCATCTAAGTTTTTGGAAGAGATATTTTTGTATTACTCCATTGTTAGTGAATCTCAAGCGATTGAGATATCTTGTACTCTTTATTCATATAGTGGATTTATTCGGAGTTTGGCCCGTGGTTTTTTCCCTCTGATTTAGAGGGTTTTCCACGTTAAATCTTGTGTTCTTTGTTGTGTGATTGATTTGGTGCATTGTTCGTGGCTTAGTGAATTTTATTCATCTGTCTCTCGAGTTAAAGGGGTTACTTTCTTGTTGATTAACCCCAACAAGTGGTATCAAAGCCGCGGTTAGTTTGTGTTCCGAGAATCTTGTGGGAATCAAGATGGTGGATGATGATGATAAATCAAGCAATATGGTCAAGTTGACGGCTACGAATTATTCGATTTGGCAACCGATGATGGAAGACCATCTTTATTGCAAGGATTTATTTGATCCAATTGAATTTGGACAAAACAAGCCAGAGAAAATATCGATGTTAATTGGAGGAAGTTGCACCTAGAAAATCGCTGGGACTATTCGAAAGTGGATCGATCTCGTATTTATCACCATGTCAAGAAAGAGGTTGATGCACGGGAGTTGTGGAGAAAATTGCAGAATATGTGTGAGAGGAAGGGGGCTCGTAACAAGGCTTCTCTAATTAGAAGGCTTGTTAATATGAAGTACAAAGATGGGCGGTCGATGATAGAGCACTTGAATGATTTCGAAGCATTGATCAATCAATTAAGTGCTATGAAGATTGTGCTTGAGGATGAGTTACAAGCACTTTTACTCTTGAGCTCGTTGCCAGAAAGTTGGGAAACCTTGGTGGTGTCTCTAAGTAATTCTGCTCCGGGCGGTGTTTTGTCTTCATCCATAGTGCGGGATAGTCTCTTTGACGAGGAGACTAGGAGAAAGGATAAAGGCATTGAAACTTCACAAGCTCTTGTTACTACTGCAGAACATAGAGGCAGAAGTCGGTTTAGAGGTCCGAGGGGGCGGAGTAAATCTAGAGGCAAGTCTCAAGGAAAATGAAAATTCTCTTGTTATCATTGTGGCAAGGAAGGACACATAAAGAAAAATTGTAGAGTGTGGAAAAGAGAACATAATGATGAGAAAAATCAAAATAAAGCGAATGATCGGAATACTACGGCTGCTATATCAGATGCAATTGAAGACTTTGTTGTGCTTTCTTTAGTTGAGGATCAAGGTCATGTCACTAATACGAGATAGTGAATGGGTTGTTGATTCCGCAAAGCATCCTTCCATGCTACTCCGAGGAAGGATTTCTTCTCTCGTTTATCGAGCAGGAATTTTGGCAAGGCAAAGATGGGGAACAACAGCTTTTTTGCGAGATATAGTTGGCATTGGAGATGTCTTTGTGCGGACAAATATGGGTTGCACGGTAATTCGAAAGATGTGCGACATGTTCCGGATCAAGCGTCTCGAATTTGTTTTCTACTCATGCTTTGGACCTAGATGGTTACTACAACATCTTTGGGGGCAAGGAGTGGAAACTCACCAAAGGCTCAATTGTTGTTGCTAGAGGAAAATTGAGCTATACACTTTACAAGACTCAATTGAAGACCGTCGAGGTGACTCGAACGTAATTGAAGATGATTCTTCACCGGATCTCGTGGCATAGGCGGCTAGGTCACTTGAGTGAGAAAGGGTTGCAGGTGTTGGCAAAGAAATCTCACATTCCCTTTGCCAAAGGTAAATATTTGAACCCTTGTGATGATTGCTTATTCGGTAAGCAACATAGAGTTTCTTTTTCTTCATCATCTGAAAGAAAAAGAAATTTACTTGAGTTAGTATACTCTGATGTTTGTGGTCCCATTGATGTGGAAACTATGGGAGGTGACAGATACTTTGTTACTTTTATTGATGATGCTTCACGGAAGGTTTGGGTGTTTGTGTTGAGAACAAAATGTCAGGTTCTCGAGTACCTCAAGAAGTTTCATACGATGGTGGAACGAGAAAAAGGCGTATCTTTGAAATGCCTTCGTAGTGATAACGGAGGAGAATACACTTCAAAGGAGTTCGAGAATTATTGCTCAGAACATGGAATCAGACATGAGAAGACTGTTCCGGGTACTCCTCAACATAATGGTGTTGCTGAAAGAACAAACAGAACCATCCTTGATAAAGTCAGATGTATGTTAAAAATGGCTAAGTTGCCCAAGTCGTTTTGGGGTGAGGCTCTCAAGATCGCTTGCTACTTGATGAATCGCTCTCCTTCAAGACCATTGGAGTTTGATGTTCCGAGAGAGAGTTTGGTCCTGGGAAAGATGTTACTTACTCTCACTTGAAGGTGTTTGGATGAAGACATTTATGCATGTGCATAAGAAGCAGAGACAGAAACTTGATGATAGAACTGTTCCGTGTATCCTCTTGGGATTTGGAGATGCAGAGTTTGGTTATAGGTTATGGGATCCAGAGAAGAAAAAGATTGTCAGGTCTAGGGATGTGGCCTTTCATGAATATGAGACCATAGCAGATTTGAAAACATCAAAGAAAATCATAGTTGATGATGATGATGTTTCTGGATTGGAGTCTTCTTCCATTACTGATGCCATACATGAGGGAGACTCATTTGAAGAACATGGGGTTGATGTGCCAGAACCAATTGATGATGCTGAGCATGGGGAGCAAACTCCTCCACCAACAGCTTTAGTTGAACATTCACTTAGAAGGTCTGAAAGAGGGTTGCTTCCTTCTACTAGGTACCCCAGTTCTAATTATGTTACAATTACAGAAGAGGGGAAGCCAGAGAGCTTCCAGGGAGTTCAGATTCACAAAGACAAAGTTCAATGGATGAAAGCAATGCAGGAGGAGATGAGTCTGAAGAAGATTCACACAGATAAGAATCCAGCTGATATGTTGACGAAGGTGGTGACTCGTGAGAAGCATCAGTCCTGCACCAAGTTGGTGGGCCGAGTTGTTATTGAGCATCAAATATGATTGAGATCTCCCCATGTGTTGGAGGGGGAGATTGTTGGTTTTTGTGTGGGCCACACACAAAAAAAAAATAGAAAGTCCAACACATGCAACGAATTGGAGTTGGAATAGGAATCTTGGAGAGAGAAAATAGGAAAGAGAATTGGAGTTGGAATAAGATTTTGGTAGAGAGATATATAAGCATTGGAAAGTCGACTTTGAGAGTTAGACTTGGTGACCGATTGGTGTGCGCACTCGAGTTGAAGTGTGCAATCTCTCTAGTTTTCTTCTCTCTACATTGAAGGTACATCAAGATCTTGAATCTAAAGACTCGCGGTGAAGTCTTTGGTGGTTTCTTGGTGATCAAGAAAGGGTACATCAAGATCTTGAATCTAAAGACTCGCGGCGAAGTCTTTGGTGATTTCTTGGTGTTCAAGAAAAGAGGTGCAAAGAGGTTTGATACAATTGGGGTAGTTTTTCATTCGTTCTTAGTGTGATCATCTAAGTTTTTGGAAGAGATATTTTTGTATTACTCCATTGTTAGTGAATCTCAAGCGATTGAGATATCTTGTACTCTTTATTCATATAGTGGATTTATTCGGAGTTTGGCCCGTGGTTTTTTCCCTCTGATTTAGAGGGTTTTCCACGTTAAATCTTGTGTTCTTTGTTGTGTGATTGATTTGGTGCATTGTTCGTGGCTTAGTGAATTTTATTCATCTGTCTCTCGAGTTAAAGGGGTTACTTTCTTGTTGATTAACCACAACAACATGTACGTTTTCTCAAATATATATATAACGAAATCTATATAACTTTTATCAAACGCACACCTAATATATACGCTAGTCTTTTTTTTCTTCTATGTCACAGTCAATATATAAATTGTAAATGTCACTTATTGTATAAATGTGACCCTTAACAAATCAGTTTAATGAATAACCACTAATTTTAAAGGAAAACTGCTCAAAACTACTTTAATTTATTAAGGAATGTATACATGTCTACTTCATTTAGAAATAATAATTCTACATACAAAGCCAATGACAATAATAAAGCCAAATCTCAGTCTTAAGTAATTCTAATTTATAGTTGCATTGACCAAAAAAAATTTAATAGTTGCATTTGCATTTTTTTGCAAACCATGCAGCTTCCACTAATTTAAAGTCCAAGTCAAAATCTTTATTGTCAATTACAATCGGAAGAAATTCTATTGTTGTTGAATGATGAATTAGCTTGTACTATATTATCACAAAGACTTAAAAACTTAATTCTACCAACAGTTGATTAGTGCAACTGAAAGCGGATTGTTGTCGACTTTTAATTATTGACTCGTATTTGAAACTTGAAAATAAAACATATAATATTAAAAGCTCTCTTCACCTATACAGTATGCGACTCGAAGAGAATCTAAAATAGTTAAATAGTCTGAAAGTTAAGTGATGCAGATAAAAAAAAATCTTATAAATTTTAATGTCGCAATTCCTACATAGGGTGTTAGGGTTTTGTCTTAATATATAGTTTATAGATGTTGGGCCACTAAAGAAAAATAAAATAAAATAAAATAAAATAAAAAACAAAGGGTCCATGCTTTGATTTCACTTCACTTCACTTCACTTCACCATGTCTGTTCTTGAGAACTTGAACCTTAAAAATCTAAAGCTTCATCCTTAGTGCTTTCTACGTGTTACCTCTCCTTTTGTGTCACGCGTGTCGTGGCGCCTCCTCTTTGTCTCATCTCATCTCATCTCTTGCTTTCATTTTCATATATAAAATAATAGATTTATATAATATTACCTTACTTAGATTTTTTTAATATAAATTATATGCAGCGGAAGTGAATGCCTACATAGAGATGTGGTAAACTTCATATCAGAAAGATCAAAAAAAATAAAATGATGCAAAGATTAAAGAAGCCGATTGCAATGATTTGGACATCTTTAAAGACTACTTACAATTGCTTTATTAGAAAATTTGATTTAATAGAAATTAAAAAAATTAATGATATAAAAGCGGATCGAAGCTAATATTTTCTCCAATTATATATGTAAAGTCGTTCTAATAAATTTAGATTGTAAAAAAATATGAGTCGTTTACTCTTTTTTATGTTCATTTTACCTATTTTATATATCATTGCAATAAAAAAATTACGTAATATTTTATAATCAACTCTTATTGACAAGTAATTAAAAGACTTTTTAAATATCGTTATATTTATATATCAATAAATTTATTTGGACTTAGAGGAGTTTTTAAAATTTTTATAAATATTTAAAGGCTATCAAAGTAATTTTACAAATGATTATAGTTGTTTCATTAATTGTTCGAGGATGTATTTGAAATTAAAAAAAAAAATTGAGTCCGAACTCACGAGTCCAAATAGCACTACCCTTTATATACTTTTTTATAGGATGAAATAATGAAATAGTGTTTGATCTACTTAGTTCACGTCATTAAATTCAGAATTTTTTGTAAAAAGTTTTAAATAATTATTAGTAAATAGCAACATGGGCCCACGCGATTGTCACGTGGATGTCAGCGGCCATATCCAACCGTTAAACTACAACGCATTTCACTCATGTGGTGCACAAAAAAGTTGTGTTATTGGACTTTGACAGCGAGAGCTGTGAAGCACTAACAAGGCGGCCGTACCGGATACAAACCCGTGCCGTACCCTCGCTTTCGCCGTTACTTAACGTGATGTCATGACGTGGAGGACGGACGCCGTGTCTTCCGTTAGTCTCCGTTGCGAATCTCTGCTTCTCCCCTCTTAAAACCACTGCCTCTCTCTTCATTCCTCTGTTTCTGTTTCGTAAACAGAGCTTCAACAACCACTCAAAATCTCCTCTGTAAACGCAAAAACTTATACTGACTTCGCTCACTTTGGATTAAAGAGCCTATTTGGATTGAAGATTTCAGGTGAAATTCTTCAACAATTAATAGGTACTTCTCTATTTGATGAATTCATGAATGAAGAGTGTCGTTTTGCTTTGTTTTGATTTGTTTTGGTTTGTTTCTTCTGTTCATGATGATATTTTGGAGGTTTGGGATTGTGGGTTTTGTGGGTTTTCTTCAAAGCAAAGTGAGAACTTCTGTTGAGGGAGAATTTAGGGCTTTTGGTTTTCATAGTCTACTGAAGCATTTGATTTTTGAAGCAACAAGTCCTTGTTTATGTTGTTTGTGTTTGTGAATAGAATAATAACGGTGGTTTGTGAACTTGATTCACTGTTTATGTTGCAAAAGAAGTAAAACATAGAGAAAAATTTATGATGATGAAGATGGGTTTTGGTGATTATGATTTTCATGTGTTTGCTTGTCATAATTTCATCTCTGTAATTCATTTCATTGTATTGAGAATTCACATGTCCATTTTCCGGAGGGTGGTCCCGAGCCCGAAAATGGGAGAGGGTTGCGATAGGTTGATAGCAAACGTAAAACTTTTGTGTATGAAATTTATGATGATGAAGATGGGTTTTGGAGATTATGATTTTCATGTGTTTGCTTTTCATAATTTCATCTCTGTAATTCATTTCATTGTATTGAGAATTCACATGCTCATTTTCTGGTTATACCCGGAAAATGGGGAGGCGGTCCCTGAGCTCGTAAAATAGGAGAGGTTGCAATAGATTGACAGCCAGCGTAAAACTTTTGTATATTTTGTATTGATAATTCACATTCAGCATATGTTTGGGCATGTATCAATCAACACTTTTCATTTTGTGTAGGTTGAGTTCTTAGTTTTGATGGGATGACAATGGCTGAGAGAGGTTTGCTTGTAAATCGTTGTTGTCGGGGATTTTAACTCGAAAACGACCGATGAAATTGCGGTAACATGGATTCGCATAAGATTTATAGGTTTGGTTTCAATAGTAGGGACTTGGCATTTGGGTATCCTCAGACAAGTTCTCAATGGATGACTGGTTCAGTGAAGTTCGACATTGGGAATTCTCCCACCTCACCGCTTACCACTCAATTTGATTCCGAGAGCTTCAGCGCGCTAGGAAGTGGTTGGGAGCAGCATAGCTCTGTCGATAATCTCACTGGGTTTTGTCCTTCGGATAACTCGCCTTTGGAGATCACCAGTTCTTTTCATCTGATGAAACCTTATTGTCTCGATGGAAACCAGTTGTTAGAGGATGCTAATTGTTTGAATGGCGCGAATCAAGCTTTGCGAGAATTACAAGTTCCTCTCCTCAGCTCCAACACTAGTAAAGATGAGATGTTCGCGGCGAATGTTGTGCTAAATTATGGGAATAAGAAATCAGAGATTTTTAGTCCAAGATCAAGAGTTGGTACCAAAGTAACAAGACAAGGGTTGCCTGTAGTTCAACCTTTTAAAGGCTCTAATGAGAAGTATAGGAAGTTGAATCATGACACTTTCTCGACAAACGCCATCAGTTGGTAATGCCGGCATCTTCTCAGCATGAAATTTCGCAGTGTCGTCTCAGCAAGCTGTTGATTGAGTGTGCAAGAGCTCTCTCCGAGAACAGGAAGCTTGATTTCGATAAGCTTATTCATGAAGCGAAGAAAGAAGTGTCCATCACCGGAGAACCAATTCAGCGACTCGGTGCATACATTGTGGAAGGCCTAGTAGCAAGGATTGAGTCGTCGGGTCCTAACCTCTATCGCGCATTGCGCTCTAGAGATGCAGATAGCAAGGACTTGCTCTCTTATATGCAAACTCTCTACGACAATTGCCCGTACTACAAATTCGGTTACATGGCCGCCAATGGTGCCATTGCAGAAGCCTTTAAAAATGAGGACCGAGTGCATATCATCGACTTTCAGATTGCGCAGGGAACTCAATGGGTGCCTCTAATACAAGCATTGGCAGCAAGGCCGAACGGTCCTCCACAAGTTCGGATCACAGGGATTGATGATCCAGTTTCGAGGCATGCCCGAAGTAATGGTTTAGAGGCAGTTAGGAAGAATCTGGCTGCAATGTCTGATAAATTCAAGATCCCCATTGAATTCCACGGAGTGCCTGTTTTCGCACCAGAAGTCACTAGGGAGATGCTCGATGTTAGGCCCGGCGAGGCCTTGGCAGTGAACTTCGCAATGCTGCTGCACCACACACCCGATGAGAGCGTCGATGTGAACAATCCGAGGGACGGTCTGTTAAGGATGGTTCGCTCCTTATCCCCGAAAGTCACAACACTAGTCGAGCAGGAATCCAACACGAACACGACCGCATTCGTCACAAGGTTCATGGAGACATTAAACTTCTACTCCGCCATGTTCGAATCCATCGACGTGGTAATGCCTAGAGAAAGCAAGGACAGAATCAATGTGGAGCAACTTTGCCTAGCTAGAGACATCGTAAACATAATCGCGTGCGAAGAGAAGGAAAGGATCGAGCGGCATGAATTGCTCGGTAAATGGAAGTCTAGGTTGACGATGGCGGGGTTCCAACCGCGCCCGTTGAGCCCTTATGTCAACTCTGTCATAAAAGGGCTCTTGAGGTACTACTCTCAGCACTTCACCATGACAGAGAAGGATGGTGCAATGCTGTTGGGATGGAAGAGCAGGTCCTTAGTATCAGCCTCTGCTTGGCATTGAGTGGTGCAACACTTCACAGTTGCGGAGTTACAAATACAATACAAAATTTTCTCTTCTTGGCAAATCTCCCTTTTTGTTAATTAGTAGTGAGTACATATAAATGTAATGCTGTTGATTGTCTTTGAACTGTTAAATGGAATTCAAGGACAACTGCATTAGCTCCTACCTTTTTCAATTGAAGAGTGCTAGGCATGCGATGTACCTCGCGATAAGTATCATGCGTATCTCGAGGAGCATAGCAGGCACTACGTACTTATTTGAGCTTCGTGAGTTGATTTCAAAACTTTTTCTATTTTTAAATACATCCTCGAGCAATTAATAAAACAACTATAATTATTTATAAAAATTTTATTATATTCATTAAATATTTACAAAAATTTTAAAATTTTTTTTGTCTAAACTCATTAGTATAAATAAATTTATTATTTACTTTTTAAATGGATAGTAATTGAGAGAAGACAAGCCGCCGTGTTTCATGATTACATTTTACAGTTACAGCAGTAAATCCAAAAGTATGCGCGTGCGCCTCTTTAGTTAATCATAATCATCACAGCCAACACTAATAAAATCAGGCGCATTAAACTAACTAATTAAACGGATCGGATAACCAAGCAAAACACAAAGATTAGTCAGAGCAGTATATTTCATTTCACTGTAGTAATTCGGACATCAACAGTTAAGTCTGTACTCATCATCTTTACACTACTAATTAATTAAGTAAGTTTGATCAAGTAAAACTGTAAAACTGTAAAACTGTAAAAAACATGTACACAAACTGTTCCTGATCGATCGAGAGACCTAATCGAGCACAAAAACATGGACGAAATCAAAACTGTAAAAACGAGAGATCGATCAACTTATCTGTGACAGAAGATGATTCTTCTTCATCTCGCGCATCTCGGCGTTCATCAGCGGTTCGAACTGTTCGATCGAGCAGAGACAGAGCTTTCGAGAGTACAGAGTGGTCTGAGAAATCGGAGAGTTCATCAGCACATGAAGAACACGTTCACTGTTCATCTGCTCTAGTCTTCCAAATTCACCTCCAAAGTCTAAGCACTGATTCTGATCATTTCCATTAGGCGAACGCGGCGGCGACAGCGGAGGCATGGATCGAAGAACGCCGACCTGAGCGGCGAGGAACTCGACGTACTTATACGCCTCTCCGAGCATCGACGCGATGTCCATCTTCTCGGTCCACGGCATCAGCCGCTCCAGCTCGCGCGTCCGGTCGCTGATCCTCTTCCGCCGCTGCCGCGCCGCTTCGGTACTAGTCAGGCGAGGTGGAATTACAGTAGTAGCAGTACTGGCACTGCAAGGAACAATCAGGCGCGGATACTTCGGAAGAAGAAGAGGAGTCGTCATAATCCTTTCCAACATCCTCAAATCACAACCGCGAGATTCATCATCAATTCGCTGCTCAAATCTCTTCAAATCAACAAACTTACGATCATCAAATCCATTGGAGGAGCGTAATCGCTTCGCCAGTCTGAGATCTGCTGTTGCCGCTTCTTCTTCTTCTTGTTGCTGTTGCTGTCGTCCTTGTTCTGCTTTTAAATTTGTTTGTCGCTGAAGACAACAATTCTCGAAAGAACGAAGCTCCGGCAAACGAGAGAAACTGTAATCATCAACACAATCAAATTTCTTCACATTGTTCACCGGATGATTGAAAATTTCACTCAGGTATCCTCCATGGAAATCCGTCGCCGCTTCATCCTCCTCCATTGCTGCAAGAATTGACGAGAAATCAAGCACAAACCTCTCTCTCTCTCTCTCTCTCTCACTCACTGCGTGTGAACTGTGAAGGGTTTAGGGTTTATGAGAGCAAATCGGCTTTTATAGGCAATGATGAAAGGCGTTTGGTGTTCGCGCGCGCGCTTCAGCCACTTTTTGAGTGAACAAAAATTAATTGAGATTTAGAACTGATATTATTACTAATTGTTGATGGAGAGAGACGTTGGATGATGCATCGAGAATGTTGATGCGATTCTCGATGTTCATCCGGCGAATATGAAGGTACGGAAAGCGCAGTTATGGGAGAGGTGATTGGGTGGAACGCGAGTGGAGGACGAGAACGGGCGTCTGGGAGAGGGGGGCCGACAGGAAGCGGAATGGTCGTTGGAGATGACACGTGGCGTAGTAGGGAGGATACGATTGTGAAATTTGAAAATGGACGGACAGGATGAGAGGACAATTTCTGGTGAACGGATAACGCCCGGGATGGAATGATTGAGGTGTCTCCTTCTGACAGTGGGCCCCATTTCGCGATTGTTTCATGGCGGACGATTGTCTCCCTGGTAATTTCTCGTATGTACCAAAAATACCCTTTGTTTTTGAACCAAATTATCTGGATAAAGGCATTGTTTTGTTTATTTTTACTAATTTAAAGTGTTAGTTCGAATTTATCTCATTATCTTTGAATTTTTATTTTTTTATTTTTTTGTGAGTCATCCGATTGATTCAGATTTGAGCTAATTAAAAGTTTAATAGTTTAAGACAGAGTTTGAGAGTCGTATGAAGTTATAAGTTTGAATAGTCACTAGGGTAAGTTATTTATTTGTTTTTTTTTATAAAAAATTATTCATTATTTAGTATATCAAAATTAAAATTTTCATTTTCTCTTTTAAAAAATTAAAATTAAAATTATTAATTTGCATGTTGAAATGTCCAATTTTATGATCCTATGATGTGAGCTCTGTTGTAACAAGATCCCATGAAAAATGAATTTCTTTCTTTATTAATTAATAAAGAAAACTTTTTCTTTTGTTTTTTGTTTTAGAAAAAATTTGTTTCCTTTTTCTTCGTTATCATATTTTTTTGACTTTGTGTTTTTAACAGTTATTAAATATTTTACTTTTCAAGTTACACTATTAAGAGCATATATTTTCTTAGAGATAACGTCTATCCAATTTAGATAATGAAATGGTACGTTCATTCAATTTTTTAAATCTTTAAGTTTTTTTTTGAGTTTTTAGTCTTGTTAATTTTCTTTCTAATTAATCTCTTGGTAGTCTTTTCACGAGAGACGAGATTGATAAGGCATCAATCACTTTTTGAAAAGTAAAATTTGGAGAGGTTAAAAAAAAAAAAAAAAACGTAGGTCAGGTTCTCATGGTGGATAGATTATTGATCAACTTTTTGATAGGAGAGCAAAGACGCCGTCATAACATCGCCTTCAAACATGAACTCATTAGTCTCATCATACACACTAAGTTCTCAATATCAAGAACTACAATCCTACACAAGTTAGCCGAAGACCTAGAATTCTTTGGACAATCTGAAATTGAATTCGCAAACACACAACTATTCTCAACCATCACCTCAAAATCCAACTCCCCAACAACATACAAACTCGCCATTCATGCCTTTCAAAATCAACCTCACGTCACAAAATTCACAAAAAAAATCAATTGGGTGACCTAATGATTTGATACCCAGGTGGTTAAAAAAAGTTGTGGTGGTGTATGTGTGTGGGTTTTATGACGCGTGGTTTAATTTTGTTTTGAAGGGCGAGAATTAATATAAGGGCCAATGTGTGGTGTTGGAGCTAGAGTTAGATTCTAATGTGTTGCCGGAGAATTCCGGCCTCCTTCGCTATATTTGCGTAGGGTTGCAGTTCCGGAAGATGAGAACTTTAAGCTCTGTTTGGTAAGCACAAACTAGCTTATCAGCTATAGTTTATTTGTTAAATGTTTGGTTTGTAGCTTATTTTAAAAATAATCTAGATGATAAGCTCTCAATTGAAATGTTACTCTTAGTAGCGTTTGAACCGAAAATCCGTCATTTGGATTTTTTTCCCCATTATACCCTTATTTTTACGGTATTTATAAATTAATGTCCTTCCAAATTAGTAAAAACAAAATACGCAAATAAACCCCGTGAATATTAATACCTGCGATTATACCGAGATAGAGTTGGCAAATGCGAAACCCGCTATCAGCTAGTAGATTATCAGCTATCAGCTAGTTTATCAGCTATCAGGTAGATTATCAGTTAGCCTTTGATGTTTGAGGAAGATATTATGTGATACAATATTTGAATAGGAACAAGAATTTATTCTTGATCAAAGCCATAAATATATATATATATATATATATACAAATTCAAAAAAAAAAAGGAATAATACGACAACAACAACAACTAAAAATCGACCACTATCCGATTATCCTAAATTAATGAAAGCAATACCCTACAAGGATCAAACTTTTAAGTTTCTTCGATTAAAGTTAATTGATGGTGAGCTTTGCAAATCATTAAAAAAAAAAAAAAACTTACTAATACAGTACGGGAAAAATGCAGTTGTTTCTAAAAATCAGACCACTATCCGATTAACATCATACCATTATTCGATTCTCCTAGACGTGAAAGCAATACTCTAGGGACCACCGCTCTTTGATTAAGTTTGAAAATGCATGGTTTCCGAGTCCCTCTTTTAAAGCATTAATCCAACAATGGTGGGAGGAAGAAATTAAGTATTACAGGTGGTCTGGGATATTATATTATGTGTTCATTAAGTTTTATGCATCGCGTGGAATTCATCAAGGAGATCCATTATCGCCTTTCTTGTTCATTATTGTTGCCGATATGTTGGGCCGAATGATTGATAAGGCTAAAGTGGCGGGACACATTACAGGCTTGAGAGTCGAGAGGGAAAACATGGAGGTCTCGCATCTCCAATTCGCTGATGACTCATTTCTAATGGTACAAAAGGATAATCAATCAATGACTAATATCTTTATCGCTTTACCTTCTTAGATCGGATTAGTCACACTGAATTAGTTAATTCGGTGTTCGCTTGGAGGATTAACTAAGCCACGAGATTAGTTAATGGGCATGAGAGGGGACTAAACAATACCACCAATTTTGATGGGATTAGCTAATCCAAAGTGGGTGGTTATTGGAGATTACCAATTTACCCCTCACATTACTACTTATCTTCAACGAATCCCCTGCTGCAACTATGGACAACGAGAGTCACGGACAGACAGTTGGGAAGGAAGACCAGAGCGGTGGAGGACGGTGCAACACCAGGGGACTTGGCTAGCAGGCAGCGGCGCAAGCTTCAAGGAGTGGCGGCGCGGACTAGCAGGCAACGCGGACGAGCCGGCGACGAGGACCAGCAGCGCGGCGTGGCTCCGACTTCGACAACGGACAGCGGCGACGAGGCTTGACGACGGCGGTACCTCGCGAAGAAGGAGATATGAGAAGGAAGGAGTCAATCTCGGTTAGGTTTGTGTTCTTCAAAAGGACTTAGAGTTAAAATACTTATGCAAGGGTATTTTGGTAAATGTACCATTACAACCCCATTTAATCCCAACCTTAAAACTCTTAACCAAACAAGATACACAAATGAGACTAAACCATCTAAACTCACGTGTTAGTCACATCACAAATTAATTTTATGCCCATAACTCACTAAAATGTGAAGCGAACATGTCATTGATGTTGTTGTTGGTTTTTGTCTAATTTCATGTCTCCGATTAAACAAGAGCAAATGTGTTTTTCTTGAGAATCAACGTGGACGGCCAGGAAGTGTTGAACTTAGCATTGTGGAAAGAACGGAATAAGTGATGAGGAACTTCTTGTAGGAGAGATTCGATTGGAATAGGTGCAATTATTTGATTGACATCTTAACCTGTATAACTTATAGGAAAGGTTGGCAGCGGACCTGGACCTGGACCTGGACCTGGACGTGGAAGGCCCGGCCCATCAATGTTCAATGACATATTTCAAGATGGACGATGGGCGGGTCAGAGTATACTCAAAAAAATAAAATACAAACCCCAATTTTTGTACATGGCCCTTATTTAACAGATTAATGAAACTTCCTTTATAAAAAAAAAAAAACAAAACAAAAAACAAAAACAAAAAATACAATCCCCTCCATATAAGGGAGAGGCAATGATATTTAATCATTAATTAACACTTTTGGGTTGATTTTGAAAATATTACAAGTAGGGATGCAAGTGGGGCGAGAATCCCCACGGGAAATGGGGATTGCCTGCAAAAGGGATGGGGAGGGGATGAGAAATTTAAATGGGGATGGAGGTAGAGATGGAAAAAATCTCATACCACGCAAGTGGGCAGGGATGAGAAAAAATATATATATTCGCGAGGATCTCACGTGGAATCCCCGTTGGTAATATCTGTGAGGATCCCCGTGGGTGTCCCTATTGGGGATCCTCGTGGGGATTACCCATAGGGATCCCCGCAGAGATCCTCGTATATATCAATTATATCTATATATATTGTACATATCAATTTTATATAATATTACAAGGCTATCACTCAAAATACTAGTGATAAAGAAACTTTAATGTGATTTATAATTTTAACTTGTTTGGTTAATTATATGTTTTGTTTTCAATTTTTTGCAACTATATTTATATGTTATACTTTATTTTGTTGAAATTTTCAACAATTATGATCTTGTGTATGTGTACCATACTTTTTATAAATTTTTGAAAAAAAATTAAGTGAGAAAAATATTTTCCCACGGTAATTCTTCGCAAATTCCCTTCAAGAATCCCCAGTTGTGATCTTCAATGGAAAATGAAAGGGAAAATATTCGCGGAAATAGGCGGTGATAGAGATAAGGATGAAAGTTCATCCTCGCGTGGGAATGGGTATGGGGATAGGGAAATCAATTCTTAAGCGATGATGAAGATAGAGATGAAGTTTCATCCCTTACCCTCTCCATTTGCATCCCTAATTACACGTTGGAGTTATTTCGTACCGACCCACACATAAATATGGTGGCTAGTTAATTTATAGCATTGTATCTTGTATATATTTTGAACTTCAAGTTTTTTTTTCCAACTTATATGATTTTATATATAAAGAGTTGCACACATGTTAGATTAAAAAAAACACACACATATATATATTTATCAGTTTTCTTTATCTTTATCTCTTGTTCATCATATCATTTTAATTAATTGTTGATTATTCTGCATATCGTTACATGGTATCGAAAGCAGTCAACTGCTCATCACTCCTTGATTCATCATTCAGTCTTAATTGCTCGCTCATTTTTTTGGTATTTCGTTGCATGACAATTGAAATTGACGAGATACGTATGCTTGTTGATTATTATCATGATAAGATCATCAAACTCCAAAAATATCTTATAATTTCTCCAACGTTATAGAGTTGACATGGGCGCCAGACTAACTAGCTATCAGGTATCAAAAGGAAAAAAAAAATAGTTTTTTTTCAAAAAAGAAGGAAAAAACAATAAATCTAAAGATATATATCTATACCATTAATTTGAAGTCAACTGTAAAAAAGTGAAAAAGAGATTTTATTAAGATCTTTATTAAGTGAAATTAATAGTGATTTGATTTATCTATTTTTGAAATCAAATAGAGATTTGCTTAATTAAGTACTATGGAGTATATGCTAATGGCATCTAAATTGGGGATCTTTCTTAAGTAAGAGATCATATACAAGAATAAATCAAAATATAGAAATAAGATCAACCTTGGAATGATCATCCACTGTATTGAAATCATCCACTGTATTGAACTATGAAATGACTTTGTGAGTAAATTACATGTAATGTATCTTTATTGGGGATCTTTCTTATCGAGTAGGAAATCATATACAAGAATAAATCAAAATATAAAGGTAAGATCAATCTTGGATGATCATCCACTCTATTGAACCATGGAAATTAAGATTTTGTGAGTAAAATACATGTAATGTCTACCTTGGTACATGTGCTTGCAAGTATTAAAAGAGATAAGAGGACAAATAACTTTCAACTGTGAAGATGTCCACAAAACTTGCACTCCACAAAGTTTTTGATGTATAAGTTTTGTATCATATTCTTTGAATCGAAAGTTAATATTTGTTTACTTAATTTATGGATCCATACATCTTGATCATCTCATGAAGTATGTCATCCACTCTTACTTAATATTTTCTTTTCAAAAGCCCTAAATTTATATCGAAACCAAGTATATACTGTCCATTAATTAATTAGATGACTGTTGGGGTTACATTAAAAACAGAATTGTAGCATTATTTTATAACTATTAGAGATATGAATGAATTAAGTACACGCCTTAATATGCACATCACCGTTTCATCTAACGGTCAATAAACAATGCAGCAGTTGTTGACAAAAAAACAAAAAGCAGCAGTCAGTCCTCATCATTTTCAATTATTTAACCCATTTGACAAAAAAAAAAAAAAAAAAGAACCTTACTTTTACTGCACACACACAAAAAAAAAAAAAAAAAAAAATCAACAATATGTTGGCATGATTTTTTTTAAGTGAAGGATTGAGTTTAATTTTTGTGAATTAATAAAAAAAAGAATTGGTAGGATTAATTGTTTCCATACAAGGCTTGATGGTGCTCGAGTGTAGATTAGTGTTGTTGATGCTAAGCATTACGTTCGAAACTAATAAAATAAAAATTACAAAAAAAATTGATAAAAAAAATTATGATACAATTAAAGTAATTTTTTGAAGGAATAAAATTAAAGTACTTGAATAGAGTAAAGTTGCATTAAAAAACGTGACATACTTACAAAAAGAAAAAAAAAGTAAAATAAAAATCAACAATAGGTATGTTAGTCTCATTGATAAGGGCACAATTTTTTAAATGAGGTCTCGAGTTAAATTCTCGTGAATGAAAAAAATCGAATTGTGATGATAGATCGCTCCTACGTATAAAGTCCGATCGTGATTGAGCGTAAACAAATTAATTAGTGTTATTGATATCTCGAAAAGTACTAGCATGTGAAAAATTAAACCTACAAATAAAATAAAATAAAAAAAATCACAAAAAATGATAAAGAAAAATCATAATAAAATCAAATAGAGTAAAAGCTGCACAAACAAACGTGACATACAAAATTAGAGTAACCAAAAACAAAACCCAAAAAAAAGGTCTATTGTTTATCAATGGCGACATCCAAAACAAACTCCTCAACGTACATACGACAACTCACTATGCCTGTGCCACCACATTCTCGTGTCCTAAAACAACCCCAACTTTGTTAGGTTTAGAGACACCGCAATGACACACTTTATTAATCTCTCTAATAAACACGTTAATTACAATGCGGGGGCTTAACTCTAATTTATAAACTCACATAATCATACTCCTAATCCAATTAGGAGACCCTAAATAGACTCGTACTCTAATTCGAAGTCCTAATCAAACTCAAACACTAATAACTCATATTCCTAATCAAACTCAAACACTAATGTAATTTAGATTACAACTCTAACAAACTTTATATAAAACCCCCCACGTATATACAATTCAAAGAACCTTAATTATTTCACACAACATACAATTAATCCCCGATCGATCGATCGACCACACCATGGCCTCAGATGATTCTGAGATCACGGAGCTCCTCGCCGCGGCGGTGTCGAAGCCGGTATCGATGAACATCGACGATATGCTCGAGGCGCACTGCGGCGAGTTCGGGCCGTGGCAGCTCAAGCACTTCCTCTTGACATGCACGGCATGGGCATTGGAGGCCTTTTTTACTATGGTCATGATATTTGCGGATCATGAACCGGTGGTCATGTGCGGATCCGGCTCGACCGGGTCCAGCTGCGATGTTTGCCGGTCTGACCCCGGTTCGTGGGAGTGGGTCGGCGGTCCGCACGCCTCGACCGTGGCCGAGTGGGGGTTGGTTTGTGGGGAGAAGTATAAGGTCGGGCTCGTCCAGTCGGTTTTCTTCTTCGGCTGTATGGTTGGTGCGTTCATTTCTTTCATTCAATCAATACTACTCAGTCTTCTATTTTTTTTTTTTTTTAATATTACTATCGTCTTAGTATCCGTAGTTTTGCTCCGATTAATTAATTAATTAACCATGGACTCTAAGAAGGACCACAAAGAGATAAAAACAACTCAGAGTAGAGCCAAAAACTTATGTTCCCAACACAGCTTTTGAGAAACGCTCCATTTCTCGTCATTATAATTTTTTTTTTTACATATTTAGCTAGGTTAAATAGAGTTCTGTTCTTATAAAAAAAAGTCTAAGCATAAGTGTGAAGGGTCGTCTATAAGTTGTGCCGAGCTATAGAGTAGGGCAGTAGCGCATGTAGATACACTAGAACAAATTCTACTTTTCATAGAGGTTTTGAACCTCTATGAAAAGTGTTATCTTTTAAGGTGTTATCTTATCTTCCAAGCTTCCATAGGGGTTTCAAACCTCTATCAAATCTTGACTATTTCATAGGGGTTTCAAACCTCTATCAAATCTTGGCTATTTCATAGGGGTTTGAAACCTCTATAATATCTTCAAAGGCTTCCATAGAGGTTTCAAACCCCTATCAATTGTAGTGATTTCATAGGGGTTTGAAACCTCTATATTATCATCAAAGGATTACATAGGGGTTTCAAACCCCTATCAAATGTAATTTTTTTTTAAAAAAAAAAAAAAAGCTGAAAATGCTCAAAATTAATTTCCATTTCCATTTTCAATTGAAAATATACAAATCTAAATTCCACTCGCAATATTATTATTCCATCAAAAAATTCACAAGTGTTCTACAACCAATCAACAAAACAACAAATCGATAGCCACACATTTCACAAAACCCACTAAAATGGAGGTGAATCAAGTCCATGTTGTTGCTTGCGGAGGCAAGGAAGTCCTTCACCTCTGCATTGTCACAAAGCAGATGTATTAGCCCAAGTAGATGACACCGTGGATGGCACCGGAACAATTCCCTTCTAGTCTTGACAACACTAATAGTGGCGGATTCCTCGCTTGCTCGTGTAGATGTCGAAGCCACGATAGATCCAGCAGAGTCCTTTTAGCCACTGCGTAAATGCGAGATAAATCCCTGCATACCAAACATTCTCATGTCCATCATCAATAAGTTCGCATGCTTTGGTTTAATGGTAATGACAATTCATATGCATTTAACTTTTTTAGCGTTTAATTAGTCTAAGCCGACTTTCGAAATACCTTTACGACGAAATACGGTATCCCAACATAACCTTTTATGTCTATGTGAGAAGCATTTTATGATTACCTCTTCGATTCTCTTAATGTCCATCGAAGCGGGTTTCTCCTTGCTCCGGTCTTAACACAACAGAACATCTCGCAACACCAGGAAGAAACCATCAAAATAAAAAAAAAGCAAAAATTTATAATCCTAATTAAACATCTTAGTTTCGCGCTTATGTCACTGTCACTGGCACTACCAGATCTGTCACTTCATTCCCTGCCAATGAACCTGGGTCTGGCATTGTCCCTGAAGCGATCACCCTGCTCAACAATATTCTACACCACATAATTGATTCATAGAAATAAATGGTAACAAATTACTCTTTCTAATATAAGTCATTTTACCCAAATCCCACACTAATAAATGCACTAAATATGAGTTCAAAAATTCATCCAACCTCTCGCAAGCACCGATATCGCCTCAACTTAACCATCTTTAACTCATAAGTTCTGGATTTATTTATTTTTTCTCCAGTCAAACAAAATATACGTTTATAGATCCCAAGTAATTAAGTTTGGGACTAATTGAGATGGTTGGCTTGGCATGTCTTGTAGGAAAACTCGAGATGTGAAAAACTTCTCAAGATTCTGTTTCTTTTTTCGGAATACTTTCTAAGAGTTAAAAAAAGTGAAGAAAACAAGTTTCTCATGTGTTATGTGTACAATTAATCATGCAAATTGAGCATCCCAATCTCGTGGCGCCTTGTCTACATAAGTTCATAACTCATTTTGGCAAATTCCTTAAAAGATCACAACTTACATCTTTGGACACATTAAAAGTAACTAGTCTTGAATACATTTTATCAAAACTAAACATAGAAACAAATCACAAAACAAATATATCTTTATCATAGATCTCATACATAGTAATTAAATACCATAAATCAAAGATAATCGATCAAGTAAAATTAATTACGGGTCGAGATGATCACTGTCAATGCTTTTCTCTTCAAAACTAGATAAAGCCATCAATCTCCATCACAATCGCTCAAAACCTCAACATAAGACAACAACAACAACAACAACAACAACTACTACTACCGAATCTATATAATCGAAACGAAAATAGAAGAGAATACTGCAGATTAATGACTGCTTATATATATCAAATCAATTTAGGTGAATTGTGAAGGATCTAATTAACAAATAGATTTTACTTACAAGAATACAGCAGATTGAAGTACCCTTTCCCTCTTCGATTACAATTTTATATGAAAAGCCAACATCTTCTTCTTGAAAATCCAATAAGAGCAAACAACTAGACATTCACCAACAAATTAAGTAATAAAACTAATCATGTTCAACGACGATTACCTTATTTTCGGGGTAGACTTTCTCCTTGTACCAGGCAGGCCTCTTCCATAAGTCTATAGGGACCGATTGGATCTTGTCTTGGAGCCCCCGCACACACTGTGATTAAAAGTAAGGAATGATTTCTTGAGAAAAAGGAAATACAATACAAGCACTCGTAGAGCGAAAAAGGGAACCGAACAACCTTGTAATTTCTAGTAATCCAAGCGCGGTAGCAAACGGGCATGTATATGCCATGTACAACCTACAAGAACAAAAAGAGAAAAAACAACAATCAGCAAGTTACTAAGTTGGATGAAAAGAGAAAACCAAACCTTATATTCATCAAAAAATATTAACCGAGTCCCATATAATATTAAGTTCAAATAATCACATTGATTGAACATTTACAAATATCAATTCAACTACAATTAATGAGAACTAGTTCATTAGTTAAACAATTGAAAATCAAACACAGAGAAGCTATGCACACAAGCAGTAAATCACTAAATCACATGGACCCAAGTTACCAACTCATTTTTTTTTTTCGTTTTAATGACCGTGGGTGTTTAAACCACCTTAGCCCCTCCCGATTAAGCCCGATTATCCCACGGAGACTAGGAGCGCACCCCTGCCACTAACCCAAATAACGAAGAAAAATGATGCAGCTCCTGCGATTTGCGAATCGAAACCAACTCAAATAAGTCAAGAAATGACAAAGTAGATCCATTTTGATAAATAAATTGACAGCTCATATACAAGACACAAATCACATCTTTTAAAAAAAAAAAAAAAAAAAAAAACAGAATTTGTGCATTCACTAAAGTACTTCAAACATAATATTACTCACCCGGCTTCACTGGAATGGTAGAGACGATCCTTGATTGAGTTGCAAGTACATCATCATATTTTACCCCTGTAGAAACCAGTTTGCTCAACATTCACTTTAATCCATATTTGCTCACCAACCTTAAAGAGGTTATAAAGCTCAAGGTGTGGGATGAGGCAATTATAAAGTACTATGGAGATGAAAGTACTACGACATAATTCCAATGACACTAATATGGCTAAACAAGCATAATAATAAACACACAACAAATCACTAATTTTTTTTCGCATATACAAGACAAGAGTTTTATTGATCAACATTGATTTGAGCAAAAAAAACACAAAGTAATTGTGTTGAATTAAAGTGATACTTTAATTCAACAATTACTAAACAGAAAGTAATTGATACTAATTGATACTACAAGTAAAAGAAGAGCTTGAACAAAAAAAACATAAAGTATTTGTGAAACATACATACACAAATAAAAATAGCAATGACCACATATATATTAATTTTCCACAATTCACAAAGCAAAAGAGAAGACCAAACCAGAAGAACTGCTTCCACGCGTGTCCTCAATCCATAACTGTCATAGCTAATGCAAAATCAAGCAACAGAAACACAATAAAAAAAGGGTAATCAATGAAACCAAAAAACAACAAAAAAAAATTAAGGTAAGTGTACATAGTAGTAAACTAGTAGTCTCTCTCACTTGGCTTTCATTCTCTCGTGCCCGTTGCTCTAATGTTTCGTCTCTATCAATTAGGAAATTTGTTTGGATTCGAATTCAATTTCTTGATTATTGATTCTGGTTTCAAGTTTTGGTGTTTTGGATTTGTTGGGGGTTTCAAGGTCCCTTTGTTGTGGATTTTGGTTTGTAGTTAAGAGAACTCAAAAGAGTACATTTGAAAAGATCCATTGTTGAATGTGGAGGAAATTAAATGACTGAAATGCAAGATCATTGCTTGATTAAGTTGTTTAGGGGTTTAATGAAATCAGATTGGTTGTGATCTTATTAAAATATGCAAATCTATTCCAACGAAATATTCAAATTCAATAATCAATTAGTTGTAGGCACATATCATTGTAGTTCAATAATCAATCACGATTCAATCTATAGAGCAAAAAAATTGCTTGGACGTTCGATCTAGAGCAAATCAATCATCAAAGCCAATTCAACATAGAACCTATGAAATCAACTACATTCATCACTAATTCAAGTCACAAAACCATTAAAAACAAAATTCGATTAACCTAATCAATATAGAGGCGAGAGAGAGCGTAAATCAAGTAACCATTTACCATAGAACCATAGAAACAATCTCGGCTAACATAATCAACACAATGAGATCGTAAATCAAACCTAAATTCAATCAATCCCCAAGCTTCCACCGGCGTCCTCTGCACCGTATTCACCTAACCAAAACACCAACATCATGAAATCAAACCTAAATTCAATCGATCCAACCTATAACCTCAAAATCAAACAACAAAACCTCATCTTTGTTACTTCACTACCTCGCGCGTTCGCGAGACAGGGAAGGCCACGATGAGATACTCCGCGAGCGGAGACTCGCAAAGACAAATAAACCGCCAGCGCGAAAGCTGCAATTTGCAAAACCAACGAATCGCCGAGCAACCGATCCACCACTCATCGTCGTCAAGCGCGGATCTTCCGATTCCTCATTCATAGCCTCAACATCAACAGATTCGTAATCGATTCATCTTTGATGAGTCTCGATTCGCGGAAAATCACCAAAACTAGTCGATTTGGCGTCCTCTTGACCGAGTCCACCACCAAGCATCGCCGGCCTCCGAACAATAGGCGGCTCGTTCGATCGAACATGTGCGGCGAAGGCATCGAACAGAGACTTCGCGTAACAACAAGACGAGAATCTAGAACCGCCATTGGAACGGGAATTGAAGCGCGTTTGGGAAACAAAGCTAGGGTTCTCGCGGAGGGGCTGTTGGGCGAGAGTGAGCGACGCGAGAGTGAGTGAGCGAGTGAGCGAGTGAGGCGTTCGCGAGAGTGAGCGACGCGATTGAGCGATTGAGAGTGTTGAGTGAGAGTGTTGAAGGCATTTGTGGTTTTGGCCAAGAGTTTCCATAGGGGTTTTTTAACCTCTATGAATTAGTGTTATTAAAAGTTTAATTGTCTAATTCATAGAGGTTAATTAAAACCTCTATCTATTAAGTGTTATTAAATCTAATTCATAGGGGTTCATTAAAACCTCTATCTATTAAGTGCTATCAAAAGTTAAATTTGTTCTAGTGATATGTCGTTGCATTTTTACAAAGAGTTCTTGTATGTATATATAAATACTTACATCTTGCAAAGAGTATTAAAGTTTTTTCATTTTTAAGATTTGAACACCTACATGGAGGAGGGATCTATACCCTCTCACTCCAAGTCTCCAACCCTCTTGATTTAATTCAATAGTCTTTGTGTTGTTTAATTATCCTACTGTAAGCCACGTGGAAGAATATTGTGGAATATTCTTTGGAGGTCTAAATGGAGATTCCGATTAGTGTTTGATCGGTGACTTGTCGCCGTTGGATCTGTTTGTTGGTCGTTTTTCTGGTCATAAATGTGTGGGTGATGAGAGAGTTCAAAGTGCAAATAATAAAGTAGTGATCCAGTGAGCCCAAAAGTGGATTGGGAATTATGGATAGAGAAAGGATGAAGTGTTTGGCTGAAAAAGATGGCACGTGGGTTAGCGATCGGGTCGGTTAATTGGTTTGAGTGGTTCTACAGTCGGGTCCCTTAAGCTCACCTTGTTTCGTGTAGGTACGACTAGGTGAGCTCTACCTTTGCGTCTAAATTAGTTGGACATGCGGGACATAATATTGGAAAATTGTAGATGTGGTTGGCGTGATTGACTTGATTTGTTAAATTTGTCGGGCCACTGCTTCTATATATGTTAAGAAAGTTGCGCTGGAGCTTAGTTTCATTATAGGTTAATGAAAATGAATGTGATGCACATCCGTCGTACAGTGTTTAATTGTAACATTAAAAGCTCTAGGTGGCAAAAATAACTAAAGTAATCAAGTTCGAAAAAGAAAGAATTTGTAAGTTGGAGTTAAATTAGTCTAATATTGTATTAAATGGACTTTAATAGGTTTTGGGCCAAATTAAGCAAGGTAACGAGATAGGGGGTTCATATGGGTAGCAAGCATGTAGTAGAAACGCCACTGATGATATAACTTTTGCTTTGACACTTTTGTACTTCTCATCCGCACGATTACGGGTTCAACCTAGTCGTAGTGATCTAGTGCTTAAGTATAGGGTCAAAAATTAATAATATCCCTAGCACTCATTTTGGTCGGTGTCAAAAGGAGAAAGTGCGATCGAAGCGGTGAAGTGATTAAGTGCAACTTTTTTTTTTTTGATAAGATTGGTTAAGTGCAACTTTACAAACAAGCATGCATGCATGTTGGGCTAAGATTAGATGAGAGAGATTAGAATATTGAGTTACTTTGTGAATTATTTAGAGAGAACTTTGATTAATTAATATTATCATGTGGTGCAACTGTTTCATGAATGATGGATTCATGGGACCATCTCCAAACAATGAAACTCTTTAATTGGTTCTGATTTTGCCTAATATGGGTTTTAATCTATATATATAAGAAAGCTATGCAGACACGTGTCAACTTTACATAATTTTTAAATTAATATTAATATCTTAATTAATAACCTAAGTACTTTATTTTCTTTTTTTTATTCTTTTTTTTTTGCGCAATAATAATTTTATTACATTATTCTTCAATCTTCGTAGATTTTATATTTGATTTTTAAACAACTTTTATTTATTACTGTAGAATTTATTAATTAGTCACATTGCTAACTAATAACTATATATTGGTATAATCGTTGAGAGTGTCTGGACTTTTTTTAAGGGTCGTGATAATCCATCAAGAGGAATTAATTAATAATTAATTAGTGTAGAATTTATTAAAAGAATGGATTTCATGCTTTTGATATGTCCGTATATTAGCATTATGGTTGTTTAGGACGTCTATTAGATTATGCATTGAGATGTGTATGTACGCACGTTTAAGTGCAATCGAATATGGGCGAGCACACGCTTGTAATTCGAAAGTGTGTTGTTGCGCGCTCAATCGCTTTAGGTCTAGGCTTTTAGTAGTTGGTGTTACCCATTTGGGATTCAAACAATAGATTAACTAACTATGTTTGTTTTAGTTTTGCAGAAACTGTAGTTGACATGAAAAGTTATTTAATCGTTTGCTCAAAATGTACACAAGTTAATTTTTGGCGCACAATGTAAAGTTGGCTACATTAGCTTTAACACATGGTATAGACTATATATATATATATATATATATAAGAGAGAGAGTGGGAAGCTATGTTAAAAGTAGGGGTGGGCATTGGTCTCCACAAAATCGCTCAAATCGCTCTAACCGTGCAAATCTCATAGTTTGATCTGGTTTTTTAACTTGCAGTTTGGGGGCGGTTTAGAAAACTTGAAAACCGTAATTACACGGTTTGGCGGTGGTTTTTATTTATAGGTTCACCAAACCGCAAAAACCACCCCTAAACTTGGAATGTATCGAAATAAAGTTAAGGCCTCTTCTTGTTGTTTTAACTTTCAAAATGATCTTAGACTCATAATTTTGATTGAGTTCACGTATATTATTGTGTTTTTAGTGGATGGTCATGTATGAACATATATTTTGTTGATATCATTGTATAGAATGTGTAACTTTTTTTTGTTGAAAATGTGTTGCAAAAAATCGCAAAACCCAACCAACCAAACTTGATTGTGGTTTTGAAGTTTCTGTTTGATAATTTTCACTACCAAACCGCGATTTGACCGCCCCTAGTTAAAAGAGTAGTATGTAGTTTTTGTTATGTTAATCAGGTGCAGGGATATTTGGTCATCTTTCAGATTCCTTCCTTGGAAGGAAAGGATCTCTAACCATCGCATGCACAATGAGTTCCGTTTTCGGTTGCTCCACCGCATTTTCCCTAATTACTGGTTCTACGGAGCTATGCGTTTCTTCACCGGTGTAAGCGCCGGCGGAATAGGCCTCTGCGCGTATGTCCTCGCCACCGAGCCCGTCGGCCCATCAAAGCGAGGCACTGCTGGAATGTCCACCTTCTACTTCTTCTCTGGCGGCATTGCTCTGCTTCCGCTCATTGCCTATCTTTTCCCGACATGGCGTGCTTTATACATCGCATCTTCAATCCCCTCGATCGCATTCCTCTCGCCGTCCTTCCCTTCATTTCCGAGTCCCCCAGATGGTATCTCGTCCGCGGAAAACTCGATAAGGCCATGGACGTGATGAGGGAAATTGGGAAAGGCAATGGGAGGGAACTACCCGAGAATGTGCAACTCGCGCTAGACTTCCAATATTCGGAGTCACCATCAAATAAGGTCCTCGTCGGTTCAATTGTTGATGTTGTTAGGTCTCCGCTCACCCGTTTTCGACTAGTACTATCCGTGGTCATCAGCTTCCTATGCTCAATCGTGTACTATGGGCTGAGCTTGAACGTGGTGAATCTAGGCACCAACCTTTACATCAATGTTGCTGTCAATGCTGCTGCTGAGATCCCTGCCTTCTTCATAACTGCAGTCATGATAAACATATTGGAAGAAAGCCAATGTGCATTGTCACATTGTGGTTCAGTGGTGTGTTTTGCTTGGCCGGAGCCTTGATCGTCCAGCCGGTGGTCGTCGTCGCGGAGGGGTGGAAGATAGCGAGGATGGTATGCGGGGTTTTGGGAATATTCGGGATGGCGGGAACTTACAACTTGTTGTTCATTTACACTCTAGAGTTGTTTCCTACTGTTGTTAGGAATGCAGCTCTAGGATGTGCAACACAAGCCTCTCAAATGGGGGCGATACTTGCGCCGCTGGTGGTGCTATCCGCCGGCGCTTTCCCGTTTGCGGTGTTCGGGTTTTGCGGCGTCCTCGGTGGGATTCTCGCATTCTATCTTCCTGAGACGTTGAATCGCCCCTTATATGATACATTCACTGGAATGGAGGTTGGCGAAAAGGATCAACCCGTCCATGTTTGAGATTTTGAGCTACTACACAGCCTTAATTTGCTTTGTCTAAAGGCACTGGAATTTCACTTCATCATATATATAATCTTCCAATGTACTTAATTTATCCATGATGCTGTCCATTTCTTTTTCTTTTTTTTTCATCAATTGAATCAAGTACTGATGAGAATGAAATTTTCCTTTTGTTGTGAACAGTTTTTATTATATTGAGAAGTTTGAGTTTTTGTCACAAATCAGTCTCTTAAATCAACAAAGTGATTCAAAATGCCTCAACTATTTTGGGCTCACTTTGGGTCGGCTTGCAATTGAAGTAATTAAGAGCTCCAAACCTATTATAAGGCTCAAATTTAAGAAATCAGTGTCAAATCATTCGAACAAACCAGCCGTTGTAAAGTAAAAAGGACTTATGTATTCACAAATATGAGATTTTTTTTTCCTGAGGCAAATATGAGAGTTTCCTTCCATACCAAAACAAGGAGTAACTTTCTTCTAAAACAAAGGGGAGTAACTAACAAAAAGTAACAATCATTGGAGTCCGTTGATCTGCATAAAGAAACATATGTAACGCATCTATTTCATGCGCATCTCGATGCGTATTACAGTTTCTGTGGTGAAGTGTTGTCACTCTTTGTTGTGAACAAACCATAATTTGCTACATAAAAATTCCCATTGGAGTGAACGCTGGAATGTCCACTGGAACTTCTGTTTGCCTGCAAAAGACAAAAAAACAACAGGTTGAGTACTGTCTGAAATATGTGAGAAATTGAGCTGAATTAATAGGGCAATTTGTTTTGTATACATTGTCCTAGACCTGTTCATGGGCCTTGCCCCGTCTGGCCCGTGTAAAAAAACTGAGCTTGAGCAGACTCTATTAATTAAAGAGAATTTAAGTCTGATTAGGGCCATTTTAATGCGGGCTGAGATTGGATGAACTTAAATAGTCCAATTACGACCCGAATATAATTAATAATTAAAGATTTTAAAATAAATAATGATGTTGGTCAGATTTGGTATTATGATTTAATGCGCACTTGTACGCTACTCTAGCATTTGAGATTAATCTTGTTTTTGGACAATAATTGTAAGTGAAATAAATACATAGAAGGGACGTAAAAAATAAATAATATAGGTTTAAAAAGGACGCAAAAAATAAATATTAATTATGAAATAAATAAATTATTTATTTTTATATTGTAACAAAAAAATATGTGTAGGTTTGTCGAGTCTGACTTGGATTTTATATTGGTTGTATGGATTGGCTTTAAGCCAATACATAGGCCCAATTATAAGTGGTGGGTGAGCTGAACTAAAGTTATTAAGTTCGAGCCCAATTATCGATTAGGCTCGGCCCGTGAACAAGTGACTTATAGTATTTTTAAGTTTCAAGAACTCAAGAGAAAGAAGTGAGAAAAATTTTGAATGCACTGAGTAATTACTTATTTTATTTTTATGTAAGAATAGTATTTTTTTTTATAAGAAGTAAACAATGAACTCATGACTTTTTACTCTCAAATATCATATCAAATTATTGAGCCATTTAATTAGTTGGTTTGATGGAAAAATATTTTTTTCAAGTCAGACTCCAACAAAAAAGAAAAAAAAAAAAAGCAATTGTGGAGGAGAAGATACCCAGCTACTGACACGAGTCAATACGTGTTTTAATTAGTAGATTTTGATATTATTAGATGATTTAAAATGGAACATATGGTGGCATTTGGCTCGGTGTTTTAATTTTTCATCAAGTCATTGACACGACTCATCCTCATCCAAAATTTTATCCATATTATATTTATTGTATATCTCTCATTTATGTATCTAAAATTAAGTTACGTGACCATGCATGCTAATCTAGACATATTTCATCTTACCTTTTTTTAATGTTTAATCATATTGTTTGAATGATACCCCTATTTAACTTGCAATAGATATAATCTCTAACTTATTGACAACCGTGTTAGGTACAATTTCGTGTTATGTACAATTTCTTTTTTTTCTTGCACTTATTTTTTTCTAAAGGAATTAGTAAAAGTAAAGTATGAAGTAAAAAATAATGGACTGAATTGATAAATCTTTTGTATAATATAGACGTCGCTTTTTCCTGAACTTATATAATTTTTAAAAAATAGTTAAGATTTCGAAAGTCACCCGTATAAATGTTTTAACTAGAAAATTTGACTCAATAAAATTGTAGAAATTGATGAGGTATGGAGCCAGATCAAAGTTAACTCGAGATGCATTAATTAAGAGGGATTTGAATGGTTTGCAAAGCTCACCATCAATTGTACTTAATCGGACACAATGAAAAAGTTTGATTCATGTAGTCGATCTCAGTTAATTTGGGACTGAGACTATGTTGTTGTTTGTGTTGTTGTTGTTGGTCAAGATTTCGAAACTAATTAATAAAATTCATGAAATGTCAAGGTTTCGAAATTAATTAATTTCACGAAAAAAAAAGTAGTCCATTTTTAGGATGCATTCACCAGTTAAAGATGTGCCCCTAGAACCACACAAAACACATGATCCTAGGCACATCTACTGACTCACAAATGCCATAAAACAAAATAAACAAACGATGATACTCAGAACAACTGACCTCGAATCATAGCCGTCCTGATCATCAGAGTACGGATTTCGAGGTCTCCTTTCCGGTTTCTTCATGGCCGTTGATGATGGCACCCTCCTCTCCACCCTCCCAGGCACAACCGTGACCGCTCTGTCCTCAGTTATAGCGCAAAGCGTCGGCTTCCACTGAGTCGACTCACGCTTCCCACCTCGAAACCGGTCCTTCTCCTCGCCGACGAACCGCTCCAACTCACGATTCTCCTCCACGGGAGCGGCGCCGGATGCCCGCGCCGCCGGTATAGAGAAGGGAGCGAAGCATGAAACGCATTCCAACAACTTCATTGTCTAACTTTATTTACGTGAACAACAATAACCAAAGAAAGTACGAGAATCAAATTAATTGAGATAAACTCTATGAATTTATTTGGAGAGAACAAGTGACATTAAACATGGCTATTTGTGATGATCAACAACTTATTAATTAAGTTGAGATCTTGTAATTAATTATATATACTATATATGTACTAGCTAGTCATCTAACTACTACTATTGGTGGTGGGGGGTCTCATCAAATGTTGGAGAGGTGGTTTTATAGAGAGGAGAGAAAAGAGAGGGAGAGAGAAGAGTGTTGATTAATTCAATTGATTGAGTAATGATTTGAGGTATCTGTAGTGGTTGGATTCATTTCTCAAGTGTTACAAAGGCCTTGCATGACTTTTGAGGATTGGTTAATTAAATATGTTGATGCGCCTCGAGTTTTGTGTTGATGTGAGATATTTGTGGGACCTTATGTATTAAAAGGTGATGGCCACGTTTCTTCTCTCTACGCTTTTGTTTTGTTTTATTTGATTTATTTTATGAGGTTCAAATGAATTTTGTTTTTCTGTAAGAAGTCATAATTGTTGGAGACAATTTAATTAAAAATTAGTCGACATCCGTACTTATCGCTCGGGTGAAACAAATATCAAAATATTATATGAAATCAAATTAAATATATATTATATATCTAAAAAATAGAAAGAAAATAAAAACATCTACATAAAATATGCCGCGTGTAATAAATAATTACTTAAAAATAGTAAAATAGAACTATAACATCATCATGTGATGATGTCATGTGTCTATCTGCAAGAGCTTCTCACATGTCACGTTTCGCATTGTGAAACTTTCTTACGCAAACAATTTTTTTGCTTTTAAGATATTAGTTGTGAGAATGTAATTCAATATGATTTTAATTAATATTTAAAGGGGGTTTTAGCTTTTGGATTTGTTTGAGATTTTACATATTTCATATAGATCTTGAGCTACGGTGAATCTTATCTTTTGATCGATAATGATTCAAATCACATCTTTTTATGTTTGTTACATTCAATAAAATACAGATCTGAAGACCAATTCTAATATAATTGATAGTGTTTCTTTTAAGCGGCATGAAGACTTGTCTTCCGGTCTTTCTTTCATATGTGATTAGTGCTTTAGAGTTTTTCGATTGTCTAGTTGAGATCGTAGTAAGGTTTGTCTCTGTCTGCATGCAAAATTAGTCTAAGTCAATTATGGATTTTGGTATAATAATTCAGGTTATAAATCCTAGTAAATCTCCAAGTCCATATCGATCTTGGTAATTATGCAAGTCGATCAGGGTCATTAGGCTTACTTTAAACTAGGTTTTATAAGTCTATCCACCTAGTTAGAATTTATAAGTCTACAATAACCACTTTGATATGTTCGTTGAGTGTCAATAGGAGCTTATATATAATTGCTCCGAGCTTATAATTGGGACTAGATCAATTGCCTCTTAATGAGGCAAATGTGAAAGTGCCTATTTGGGCTTCATCCACTGAATTGGGTAAGTTTTTATATTCTTATTCCGGAACATGAGGCAAATGTAAGTAATCACATTAGAGGAATAGAAGTTGTTTTCTTATAAAAGTAATTAAAAAACAAAAAAAGATAAGAAGTTGAACTAATGTTTTGTAATAATGAATAATTTTGGATGGGACGTTTTGGAATGTAGTTCGGGGATTATGTTATGTATTTTTGTTTCCCACTTTTATTTTTAATTCAGACATAGGAGCACGGGTTCAACGTAGTTGATTCGGTGCAAATGTGATACCATGACGGGGATGTGTTTGTAACATTGACCGCCATTGACATGGGGGATATATTTTTCATTTAGGAACGATCAATGCCTGTTCTGGGGGTGGGCGGGATGTGCGCTTGTCCCAGGCCCCACCCCGAGGATAGACCCCCAAAATGTTTAAATATATATAGTTTTTTTTTTTTTAAGTTTATCTTTTGGTGTGTGTGGTTGGCTCGATAATTATGTGGTGTTGTGGAGGGCCCCTAACTTAGATGAATTTCGTCATACGTGATTACTGTAATTCGACTTATTATGTATGTGGTCTCACTTATATCAATCTTTATCTAAGAAGTATCTTTTCTCCTTTTAAATTTTAATATTACATCGCTATTCTCTCTCCATGTAATAAATTAATGAAACCTACATTTTTTTTTCTTTTAGTAATCAACTATTATATTGATTAAAAAATATTAGTAGCATACATAAACTTAATAATATGGTTATTTTTGCAATTGTAATAAATTAACAAAGCTAACATTTTCTTTTCTAAAAATTAAATGATGTTTTGATTAAAACTTTAACAATTACTAAGAAAAAGATTAGCATTATATAATCGTAGATGCATCAATTGTCAAAAGACAAAATTTGAAAATGTCGTGAGTCGATTTTCACTTAAGTTAAAACAAATTTTTTTTTGAAGTAAAAAAAAAAAAAAAAAAACTTTTTGTTTAACTTTTTTTTTATTGTCCGTACTGATCATACTATATAAATACATCTAGTACTTTTTATATATTAATTTTATTTAAAAAACACCATTTTTTTCAACAAAAGAAATTTCTTTATAAAAAGAAAATATAAAATTATATAAATCTAATAATAGCTTGAGCATAAAAAAAATAATTGACGAAATCAAACATTTTTTTATAGAAAACAATAATATAAAAAGTCTCATTTCCATCTCATGTCGCCCTAGGCCCTAAAAATATCAAGGGCCGGCTTGAGAATGACGAGTTTTTCTCCTACTACGCTAGTGGGGTTTTTCGGTGAGATGAATAATTTTTTTTTCAACTTTCATTTTCTAAGATATATAAAATAAAGTCTTGTTCTTATAAAAAAAATAATAATGAATAATTTTGGATGAAAGTCATCTTATCATTTTCTAAGATATAGAAAACCCAATGCTTATCTACTTGAAATGAAAACGAAAATTAATGTTGAAGACTACAAGTATTTGATGCACGGTGATTATCTAAGATATCCTTGTAGATTCAAATAATTAAACAAGTATATATAGTCAAAGGGTGAGCAAACAAAGTTCGAAAATTCTTTTTTTTTATACTATAATTAACATCACTGTAGTATAGTCTAACCACCAAAATTCGCTCCTAATAGATTCGCGAATCTATTTTTTATAATATATGACTTTTATAACAATGAATGAATACATTATTATTATTATTATTATTATATTAAACTATTACTTTACTATAGATGACTGAATTTCTTTTTCTTTTTTCAAGATAACTTGAATAGTTGATAAACAAAGAAAATGAATGCTATCAATGATATTGAACGGATATTTTGAACAAAATCAATAAGATTACATGCATGGGGGAAATAAATGTTAACCCTAATTAAGTTATAGAGAAGATATATATAATTAATTTGAGTATATTCAAGATGGAGTGAATAGGAAACTAGAACTTTGGAAGAATACATTAGAATCTAAAGGCTTTAAGTTGTGTAGGACAAAATTGAATTCATGCATTGAGTTTAGAAGCACTAAACATTGAGATGATGGAGTGATAAAATTAGGGGAAGTAGAAGTTCATAAGGTGAACCACTTTAGATACCTAGGATCAATCATACAAAATGATGGTAATATTGATAATGATGTCACACATAGAATTCAAGCTAGATGGAAGAAATAGCGGAGTGCAACAGGGGTGATTTATGATCGAAATGTTCCTACTAAGTTAAAAGAAAGATTTTATAGGACAACAATTAGGCCAGCTATGCTCTATGGTAGTGAATGTTGGGCGGTAAAACAACAAAAATTACATAAAATGAACGTAGCAGAAATGAGGATGCTTAGGTAGATGTGTGGTGAAACTCGTAAAGATAAAATAAGAAATATAGAAATTTAAAGATAAGTAGGAGTAGCATCAATTGATACAAAGATTAGAGAATGACAGTTGCGGTGGTTTAGTCACTTGCAAAGACGACTTACAAATGCCTCTACTAGAAAACTTGACTCAATAGAAACTTTAGAAATTCGACGAGGTAGGGGTAGACCAAAGTTAAAATGAGATGCATTAATTATGAGAGATTTGAATGGTTTAGAAAGCTCACCATCAATTGCACTAAATCGAACACAATGAAAAAGTTTGATTCATGTAGTCGACCCCAATTAATTTGGGACTAAGACTATGTTGTTGTTGTTATTGTTGTTGTAGTATATTCAAGTTGGCCATTATGATTTCTCGTAGAGTATTATAAAAGAATTTATAGTTCTAGTTTTTATTTTAATTATTTTAGGAGTTTGTTCACTAGCTTGCAAGTTTGGTCAATGGAGATTTTGTTCATTTTTTTAAAAAAACAAAGCTGAGATATAAGCACCACACATGTTTAATTACTTAATTAACATCTAATGTATTATTATAGCTAGCTTGTGGGATTATGCGTTGAATAGGGGTTTAATCTTTATAATTAACTTTTATACATACGTAGAGGAAGATTCACACATATATATTAAGCAAACAAATCTTATGTAACGTTACCTTTTGTATAATCAAGGTTTGGAAGACAATGATATTGATATGTATATTGTTTAAGGCGGCTGGGACGTCGTATACATGAACTATAAAATGAAGGATCAACATCATCAATTGGACATATACATAATAGTAGGTCAAATGGAAACATCGTAAAAGAAAGGTCAATTTTGTTTCATCATATGCAATGCAACCACTCTTATATATATATATATATATATATATATATTTAATGGACACAGTGTACATCAAATTCTTAGACTTAGACGATCGATGCATCATCCAATAGTGTAAGTATATTGTTGTGAGTGATTAAATATAATAAACTCTTCCAATAATCAATATTATTGTTATTATATGGTTTTTAGGGTTCTTTGGGTTGAATAGTCATGTTAATTAATTTATTTGTCTCAGAAGAAATTTTCCTAGGCTAATGACGATTTTCTTGGAAAATATAGATTTTTGTGCGTACTGTAAGGGTCTGATACATAACTTCGATTTGTCATGCAATGAATCAAATAAAAATGAGAAATTATAATTATATAGTATCTACCTACTATTCAAAAAAAATATAGTATCTACATAGTTTTGATAAACTTTCAAGAAAAAATAAAAAAAATTATGACTTAATTGATGTTATTACAAATAATGTTAATATCATCAACCTTGACTAGCTAGTGGTAATGGCGAAGGTGGGGATTATATGGATTAGGTGCACGGTCTCGAGTTTGATTCTCCATGACAACCAAACGTTTATTTCCACAATTCCAAAGCTCATGAGACTAATCAGACAATTGTCTGAATCTAATAAAAAGATGTTAATATCATCAGGACAAATACAATTAATGTAAACATTGTAATCAATAGATATATGTGTGTTAATGTGTGACTTTCATTTGAGGGAACTTACAACTCGTCTCTTCCACAAATGAAACAATTAATTGTGATCTCTCATATCTCACTTTCAAACATGCTTGTGGAAGCACAAGAGACCAACTGTGTGTTGCCTCGACTTGAAAGCCACTATTCAAACATTTTGCATTCCACTTGTTTTTTCGATCCCCTTTTAAAATCTATACAAAGTACAAACACTCCACGTATTGAACACCCAAATTCATTTTAAAATCTGTACAAATTAACACTCCACGTATCAAAAATATTAGAATTACAAGTCACATCATAAGACATATCGACTCACAAAAGATTTATGCGACTTCGATCCACGTATTATGCATCGAAATTTATATAAGTTGACATCTCGAGATACGATAAATGACTCTTGTGAGCCAATGTATCATGTGGTGTGACATGTATTGTTGTCATTCTAGTTAATACTTCTCCCCACATATTGAATGCCCAAATTCAATGCATTTCCACATGTTTTTTCTCCTTTCAGGTAAGAAATAATCCCATGTCGATTAATTGAGAGAAAGAATGTACGTTTCATAAGTTTAGAGTAAAACTGCAACTTGCCTTGACAATATTTTGGAGCATACGTTTATTCTAAAAGTAAAACTCACTCATACAAGTATCCACTCTCTCATTACTTGAACTTTGAGTTTAATAAAAAAAAAACTTCATAGTTTCTCCACTAAAAATGGTGTCGTGGTTATATGTTGATTAATATCTCTTAGGTCATTAGTAAGTAGGGAAAGGCTTAAAAAAAGATTCGGACACCACATTACAATAAATATAAAAACATGTTTAATAATTCTTCAAATGTAACTCAAAATTATAATATCTTACAATTAAAAGCAACTTTACATAAGAACATATTATGTGGATTTAAGTCATTGGTGAAATGCGTGTGTGATGGAAACTATACATCTATGGGTCACCAGTCACCTAATATAACACGTATTCCTGGGTCTTGTCACTATTAGCATACATAAATATAAGGTCTAATTTCATGTCGGCAAGCCCATTTTGTATGATTGTTGGGAGAAAGAAAACCTAAATTCATTAAACCATAAATCAAACCAACCAATTTGAGAAGATTTTTTTTCTATGACAAGTAATATGTATGGTTAATTCACTTAATTATGTATATCGATCTTCATATTTATATGAAGTTGAAAATTGAGTCTTCTTAATAAAAAACTCAAATAACAAATCTGATATGAATTTGAATGTTAAGTAACTTTTCATATTTGATACCACTAAATTATATCTATTATATTCTTCTCATGTCCTCCTGATCACCATGATTATACTAATTTCATTATCAATTAAACCCTAGTGCTTTCTATTTTGTCAGGGCAATATGCATGCTCTCTTGTCTCTTCTTCTCATCATCCATGCAAGAAACAACCATTGAGGCATGTAATGACCAACTAGTTCCATTTTCGCTCATTCCTTCTATATGTCTTTTTGAGAACTAACCTAGCTAACTCTTGAAGTAAATGTATTACATGCTACATCTACTCCTCAATTTAATTTGCTTGAATGTAAATTTTCTCGGCAGCACAACCACACAAACGTCGATATTGTCCCCGACTTAATTAACCACCTTCAACTCTAAGGTGTGGAGTTCATTTTAACTCAAAAGGTATGGATACTATTAGAAGGGCGATAATTACTTGTACTTCTTTATGAAGTCGTATTTAATTGATGTGGAACTAAACCTTTCGATCCACACCTCTTCAACACTCTACCTTGGACCGAAAGTTATGATCCAAGGGTCCATTTTTCTCTTAGCTAGGGAATCATGAGCTCTAATATCCTGTAAATTTCTACTTGCCGAGCCACACACGCGCGTGCACGAGCCCGTAAATCTCCACCAGCATCGATATTTAACGACGACCTCCAATGTACTTTCATAAATCCACCTTTAACGACAAGTCGTTCCTATCCACGTTTAATTAATTTGTTAGTTTTTGCTTAAAAGAATCCATTCTAGATCTTAGTAGAATAGTATTCTTTGCAGCTCAAAAAGCTTCGAGGGTTTGTTGTTGTTCATCTAAGTTTTGTGAGTCTATTATAACCTGTCCTTTTTCGACTCCAATCTCACTAATCCACCACATGACAAGGAATAGAATTATAGGGCTTTGAATTCAATAATGATATTTTTGTAATGCCTATTGGTATAGGTCTAGACTCTAGTATGATAGATATATTAAATTTTTTCATTGAACGTCATTAAGCTTGTAATTGTTCTCATGAGCTGTCACTCGGAGATAGATATATTAAATTGTGCTTCAAAAAAAATTGAACTTTCAAAATTAAAATATGTGAATGAGTATGATCCAAGCCCAGCTTTCTATACATGCCGATGGAATCAGATGAACTGTTTTGGCCCGGCCCGGATGGTTCAGACGGGCCTTGTAGTAGCTATCTTGATAAGAGCCCATGATTACTTAGCATAGCGGGTCCATTAATAAAAGCCCACTTAATTGGTTAAAATATTTTACAATTAATCTACATGGAATCAAGAGTCTAGACTCAGAGGAATGTGTGAAGAATTTTTTTACAAAAGTTAAAGGGTTCTACAAAAATATTTCAATTTGTTGTATTTTTAGAGGAAAATTCAAATTTTTTAAAAAATTTCTAAAATTCAAATCGTTATTAAATGGAGGCTGAAAAGAGACAAGGAAAATAGTATTTCCCAAGAAAGCCTTTATTGTGTTGTCATACATTAATTATGTACACACATATATCGATAGAAAAATAAATTTAAATTTTTCCTATTTGATTAAATGTAAATTAATCCGTAAATCTATAGTTAATATCAATAGTTAAATTTTTTAACTTTTGTTATAACAATAGTAATAATATGTTGTTAATTAGAATAACAATTATAGCAACAACAATAATTTAAAATAACAATAGTACTCTATACTATTATAATAGCAATCCCCAAACGGTTAACCGTGAAGCCTTTTTGGCTAAAAGTCCCAACAATGACCCTGTGTGAATTGATAAAATAATTAAAATTAAAGATAAATTGGTAATTTAATTGATAAGTCCAAATTAATATGCGAGTTTTCTTAATAAAGTGAGATTTATAAGATTTTTCCTCTCTCTCTCCTCCACGTTTTTTCTCTTCCACTCATTACACCTTCTCTCTCCTCACGGTTATCTCTTCCCTTCTCTCTCCTCACGGTTATCTCTTTTCCTTCGTGCAACGCACGTGCTCATCGACTAGTAATAGTAATGTACATTAATTTATAATAATAACAATAATAATAATAATAATAATAATTCATTATTATAATAATAATAATATGGTGATACTTGACAAAAAAATAGTGATACACATATATAGTTAGTAACAATCAATTTCTAAGGTTTAAATTTACAAAAAGAAAAAATTAGTCAAAAACATATAAGGGTAATACAAAAACTCATTGACATGTATAACAAACATACCATGTACCCCAACCTCGCGACATAATAATATTTTTATTTTTATTAATAATACTTACAATAGTAATTATAATAATAAATCCCTTTATAATTAATAATGATTGTAATAGTCCGAATATCAATTTTTGACGGTAATACAAGAGCTCCGTGACATGTATAACAAACACAATAAGTACCTCCACTTCGCGACATAATAATATATTTATTTTTATTAATAATACTAAAAATGGTAATTACAATAATAATTCGTAAATATAATTAATAATGATTGTAATAGTCTGAATATCATTTTTCGACAGTAATACAATAGCTCTGTGACATGTATAACAAACACACCAAGTACCTCCTCCTCGCGACATCATAATATTTTTATTTTTATTAATAATATTAAAATTGGTAATTACAATAATAATTAGTAATTATAATTAATAATGATTGTAATAGTCCGAATATCATTTTTTGACGGTAATACAAGAGCTCCGTGACATGTATAACAAACACAACAAGTACCTCCACCTCGCGACATCATAATATTTTTATTTTTATTAATAATACTAAAATTGGTAATTACAATAATAATTCATAATTATAATTCATAATGATTGTAATAGTCCGAATATCATTTTTTGACGGTAATATATACAAGAGCTCCGTGACATGTATTACACATACACCAAGTACTTCCACCTCGCGACATCATAATATTTTTATTTTTATTAATAATACTAAAATTGGTAATTACAATACTAAAAACACAACAAGTACCTCTACCTCGCGACTTCGTAATATTTTTATTTTTATTAATAATACTAAAAATGGTAATTACAATAATAATTCGTAAGTATAATTAATAATGATTGTAATAGTCCGAATATCATTTTTTGACGGTAATACAAGAGCTAACACACCAAGTACCCCTACCTCGTGACTTCGTGAGATGTATAACAAACATACTAAGTACCCCTACCTCGGGACATAATAATATTTTTATTTTATTAATAATATACTAACATTAGTAATTATAACAATTTGTAATTAATAATAATTTGTAATTACTAATAATTGTAATAGCGCGAATATTTCTTTTTTTGACATTAATACAAGAGCTCGTGACATGTATAACAAACACACCAAGTAGTAACTACGAATAGGCTTTCGTTGCTAGATGGTCTCCCCGAAGCTCCTTTGAGGACCTCATATAATAATAATAATAGTATATAATAATAATAATTGACATGAGTATATAATAATAATAAAATAAATAAATAAATTAATAAATAAACGAAGAAATAATAATAATAATAATAATAATAATAATAATAATAATAACAACAACAACAACAACAACAACAACAACAACAACAACATATACTCTAAACTGAAAGATGTCGTTGTATGGAGAGATCAAGGTGTGGCTACGCCTTGTGAAGTTCTTGACAAATGCGTGGTCACGTATTAACTAATAAAAGATAGTGCGAGTAGGGCTATCGATGTCAATCTCCCCGCATTCTTTACGACCCTATATTTAACAACTTTCAGTTTCTCAAAAGTTGTCATTACACAAGCGTTCAACACTAGTAGTGAAATAATTCATTAAAATAGGTATTTAACAACAGATCTTACTCATATTTAACAACACAAATATTTAAAATAGTCTTAGATGTTGCCGTTAAAAAAATTAATAGGAACGACTTGGCGCCAAAATGTTAGAGAGGGGAACTAAAAGTTTTTTTTAAAAGAGGGTTACTATGTGCACCTCAATTATTTATGAGAGCACCTAAAAGTGTACCAATTTACATATATTTTGGGGTGCCCTCATAAACAATTGAGGTGTAGTGCTAAAAAAATAAAATAAACAAAGTCTTTATTGAGATCGGATAGACAACTTTTTTTTTGGTTTAGGGTTTTTTTTATCAAACATGACACAACAAAGAAGAACATGGGCCGTTCCATCACGTTCATTGATTCCAGGAAATGTCCTTCCATCACGTTCATTGATTCCAGGAAATGTCCTTCCATCACGTTCACAACAATCTGAAGATGCCACAAATAAATTTCTTTCTTATTAATCATTGTAGATTCATGTTCCAATCCTGAAAATGTTTAACGTTGCTTTCTATTCTTGCAGGAACCTTCACAAAAATCTGATGAGATCCTGATTAAAACCTCTCTTAATGAGGTTCAGCAAACAAGATGTGATGGGCATGATTCCTAGATTGCACAAATGTGAAGGAGCATGGGGAAGATGGGAATCAAGTTGGCTGAAGATGAGAATGTGGGCTGATGATGGCAAAACCATTAATGCATAATATGAACCGTTTGGTTTAAAGATGAATTGTTTCCTTTATATAAAGGTCTCCAGGAAGTGAACCAATAGCAAGGCAAGGAAGGTTTTCCCTTATTTCAATCTGCTGAAAATGGATCGAGGTACTCCCGCCTAGGACGGATGTTCGCAGTCCACTCCATCTCCGAAATGCATGAAGACATTTTTTTTCTAAAATGGAAGACAAGTTTGACACCCTTCGTGCTGAGATGAAGGAACTAATGATGTGAATTCTCGCATCGACTGATGTGGAAGCACTGCTGGCTGTCATATTGGACGATGAACCACTAGTTGCTTGTTACGATATTTTTCGCGATGTTGCGAAAGAGATGAAGAAGACCCCCCCTCAAAAGAAGTAATTGTCATTTCTAACACTACTGCTTCCGGTGCCATTTAGTTCATGTTTTTGTTATTTTTGTTTTATTTTCAATGAGGTTTTGAGGCCTTATAACCTATTTTGTAGTTGCAAGTTTGAAATGAAAATGCAAGTTTTAATGGGTTACATCAGCACAATGTGCTTCTTCTGCAGCCTTTCACGTTTTTTTTTCCCAGTTCTATTACTGTTTTTAGTGCACTTGTGCAGTTGAGGAACATGCAATAATAGTTGAGGAGAGTCTTATTCTTTTTTTTTTTAAAGAAGTTTATATGGTTTGCAAGTGAATATAGTCTGTACATTAGTTTCAAACAATAATAGTTGAGTAGTAATTCTTGCATGATCTCAGGATCTTTGCTCCCGAGCAAATAATTCTTTGTAACATTATTAGGTCATCGGTTTCTTTCCCTTGCAAGAGAGGTATGATGTATCTCATGTGATTATTACTATTCTTAACAGAGATTAGCAAGAAGCAGACCGTGCATGGAAGATTAGGCTAAAAGTTTCCTCTAGGGATACTAACTTAAATCTTCATACATCTTAATAAATGCAGAACAAGTCTCTTAGTACGAAAGTTTCACAAGCTCAACACAATTAACTTATAAAATGAAAGTAGAGATTCAATTGAGGACTATTTCCCTAGAAAATGAGTGAAGCATAATTAATCAACATCTACTAGAAGGAATTCAATGCTAGAAATAGGCAACTATCTTTCAAATTTACGTAAAAATCTCTATAAGCGCATCATTCGTCGTGCGACTTGTCGTTATGATTTAATGCACTTGATAACAATGTGCTTCTTCTGCAACCTCTCATGTTTTTTTTTTTTCCAGTTCCATTAAGGAAGGAAGCCTTGTCCCTTCCAATTTTGTCATTCACACTCTTGGGGACACAAATATTGCAGAGTGTGTATCATCTTTCACTTTCATTTAGTTTATATGTGTGGGTGCACTTGTCTAGTGACGTTGTGTCAACGAACACAAAAAGATACATGAACATGAAAAAGATCAATTTGATTCACTAAATGCTTCAAAAAAACATGCTAAAGATATGTGTTTCTCATAAGGAATATTCGCATATATCAAATCAGCTTTAAAAATATTTATAACAATATCAAATATGAGATGCCAATTTGACTTCTTATTCTTTGCCAAAAACCAGGTTGAATACAACCTTGTTATCAACAAAAAAATAGTGTTTTTAACAATATCCAAGTCTTTACTGCTCCATGATTCTTCACTCGGAAAGGGGATCTCTACTTGACGACCGCTTACGCTTATGTGAGGGCTTACTGTGCTTTTGATGTTTGCGGGGTGCGAAGATTCATCATCTTCGTCAATAGAACTCCTAGGTCGTCGAGGAGGTGATGGGACCTGCAACCATAACAAATTTAAATTATTCTATCTTCCAACATTTAACAAGAGTAAATGATTAAGTTCAAGCTGAAAAAAATGGTTTAAAGCTACAATCACAAAGTTCCTAACAATTCCTTAAGAAATCATAAAAGTTTCAAAACATATCCCATATAATACCCCTAATGTGAACATATTCAATATTATGATAGTACCGTAGATCAATAAAAAGAAAACCACCTCCAATACATAATCAATTAACTTGCATTTTCTTAAAACACGAGAGACATAAATATTCCCTTACTCTAAATCCCAATAATTAGTTGAACAAATGATAAATGAATATAGGTGATCTGGAATCAAATAGTAGACTAAATTCTAAAGAGATTAAAGATAGACAGTTCTGCTCAATCATGCAACATATCCCAAATTTAAATTATGCTATCTTCTCGACATTTAACAAGAGTAAATGATTAACTTCAAGCTAAAAAAGAATGGTTTAAAGCTAAAAAATCATCATCTAGCTTACATACCAAATATAAGACTACATCGATGAAAATAAATATGTGACCCATGAGATCATATATTGCAACTTGAAATATGAGGCAACAAAAAATTGAGAAAATGTGGAAAACAATCGAAATTACCTCAATTAATGCATTAGTCTCCTTCCATTGTTGTTTTGACTTTCTATAATTGGCTCATTGAGATTTACACGGTCCTAAAACAAATGTTAATATTGCATAAACTAAGCTCCAAAAAAGTGCCAAAACTATTAAAATACATTATTCAATTTTTCAGAGAAAGTGAGCCTAAAAACCTCTCCACCGTTATGAACTGTGAGAAAAGTCATCGACATTCGCCCACCACGCCTTGATTGTATTCCATGCCTTGGGCCGTTTGGCTGGCTTAGACTCCTATTCAGTCTCGCTGCATTGTTGTTTGACTTTCTATAAATGGCTCATTCAAATCTATGATGTCCTGAAACAAATGTGAAATATTTCATAAAATAAGCTCTACGATAGTTCCAAAAAAAAAATCAAAATACATCATTCAACTGGTTAGAGAAATTGGCCCGACTAACATCTCCACTATTATGAATTGTAACATAATTTATTACCCTTCTCCCACCATGCCTTGATTGTCTTCTATGCCTTAGCCCATTTTGCCGACCTTGACTACTATTTCCTCTTTCTCGGACTGATCTGAAATGGTTCACCCTAGGCCTCCTTCGACAACGAACATAAGCAGGATCTCGAATAAAAGCATAATTAGGACCTTGAATAGAAGCATCATTATCCATATGTTGTGCTTGATCCACTTGGATATCACCGCTCCGTATCTTTTCAATTAATGCATCCATTTCTCTCTTAAGAAACCCCATGCTCGCAGGATTGTTCTTGCATAAGTCAACTGCTTCATGAAGTGCACGCTCAATCTCTTGGAATTTCTTGTATTCATCTGTCATTTGCAGATAACCTCCAGAGTATACGATACTCGAATACCTTCTTAACACATCATTCCTCCATCTCCTCAAAATGTATCTCTCATGAACCTTTGTAATTTTTTTATTTTCATCACTTCGAAGATGTGTTTACAAAAGAGGCCACAAAAATCAAATTTTTCTACAGTTGCAATCAAACTACTGCCCATTTGCTCTAAATTCCACTGTATACAAAAACTCCTTACAATACCAATTACTGATACCACATTCCTTGATATTGAATTTCTCAACACCAGGAACAGATGAAACATCGATCTTATTATTTGGATCCGAATGGCAGTAAATCATATCTGCGATTTCCTTTCGGACTTTCTTGAAGATATCTTTGATGTAGGCATCATGGATTTGTTTTCCCAATGGAATCCTGAATGTAACTTCATCACTTCATTCTTCGAGTCGAAATCAGCTTTCAACTCATTCTGAATCTTGTTCGTAATTGCCACCTCATATTGCTCAACAAATTGTTTTAGTGTGTTGTTAGACGTAATGTAGTTGTCAAAGAAAGCATGCATTCCCTCACTTCTTTGGGTAGACACCATTCCAGCCCAAAAGTTATTGTTCAAGAAAACTAGAACCGAACTCTCCCTCTGTGCACACAAATCATTCAGCCACACGTGATTCTCCAAAGAGTTTTTTGTCTTACGAACTCATTCCAATTTCTTTCAAACAATTCAATGCTCAGGCTGTCATAAACTACATTTTTGAACTCTTTCACCGTACTCTCATAATTCGGAACACTCCTGAACTTCATTGGAACTTTACACATGATGTGCCACAAACAAAATCCGTGAATCGAGTCGGGCATAACTTTCCTAACAGCTGCCTTAATGCTCTCACATTGGTCAATTAGAATGCAACGAGGATATACATTTCCCATAGCTCGTATCCAATTTGTAAACAACCAATCAAAAGACTTGACATCCTCATGAGAAATTAGAGCACATCCTAACAGTATGGATTGACCATGATGGTTTACTCCAACCATTGTCTCAAAAGGCATTCTATATCTATTCACAAGGTATGTAGTGTCGAGAACTCACTACGCCAGAGAATTCTTCGAATGCTGCTCTACTGCGCGAATGAACCCACAAGATATTCAACAACCAACTATGATTATCAATCTCGAATGTATGAAAAAAGTTTTTGTCTCTCTCTTACATTGTTATAAAAAGCTTTCGAGTTGCTTCTGCATCTCCTTTTCCTAATATTAGTCTCCTCCTTGCATCGATGAAGTTGCGACAATCTCTAGGAGTACATCCTAGGTTCTCTGGACCACCTGATTGAACTTGAAGCATCCGTATGCTCTTACAAGGCCTGATGCATGCAATGTCATTCACATCTAGCTGGCGTTTCATATGCATGCTCATTTTTCGATGACCCCTCATAAAACGTGAAAGGTTAGGAATCAATTCATGGTTATGTTCAACAACAACCTTTGACACCGACCGATAATCATCACCTTGTCTGACTGCATAAACCTTAGCAAGGTAATTAATCCTCTTAGAGTGCTTTTCAAAGTATGTGTTTCGTCCCCTATCACATGAAATCGACACATACTTAAATTGACTACTTGCATTTGTATCTTTAACATTAGATCTTATTGCAACGACAAAACCTTTTTCCTTAGCATGGTATTGATAAGCTGTCAGCAACTCATCTGCACTATCAAACAACATGCCTACAACAGGAAGAGGATGAGAACTAATGTTGAGATCTTGTTTTGAACTACAATCATACTCGTTATCTCATCTGCCAAAGAAATTGTGTTGTTTTCACAATCAAGATTTTCATAGGATGAGCTTCCATTATCACTAGAACCAAATATGTGCCTTAATGCAGTTGCTCTTGCTATTTGTAAATCATCCATCTTCAAATCATCACTAACAACGTGCCTAAGCATTTAAGACATATATTCAATGAGCTAACAAGTCAGCATGATATGACAAACAAAATGCCTTTTTTTTTTTTATAAACGCCAATAAGTCAGCATAAAAGTCAGTATGATATGACAAACCAAATACCATTTTTTGCCTAGTGATACTTCGTTCTAAGTTAAACAACATGATTAAAAAAGCTTCAACAATCAACTTCTTCGTTCTAGGTTTTGGTCCTCCGTGATTCTGCAACTTCTTCAACATGATTAAAAGAGCTTTTCAGAGTAAGTAGTAATTTAGTTTGAATACCAAATGACTAACCATAAAATAAATAGATACAATCTACCAAAAGTAAACAAAAAATGAAACAAAAGAAAACAACCCGTGCTGCCAAGGTGGGGACATTATTCCGGCTCAAGATTCTCTAAATAGGCCAAGCTTGCCCATAAATATAAAAGCATCCATTGAACTTGGGACATAAACTTTTTCCTCTCTACCCCTAAAAACACTAAGTACTAACCCTAGTTTAAGTCCAAAAAATAAAATAAAAAATAAAACCAATACTCATGTTTACTAGACTGCACTTTGATTGCAGTTCAAATAAGCTCAACTACTGGCCAAGCCTACGTAGTTCACCATGTATGCATACTACCTATATATGCATAAATCTCTCCTAATTAACCAGGCAGGCAAGCAAGCCATTTCAGTTCATAAGCTATATAAGGCTTTTCTTTGGCTATTATCAAATTCACTCAGACTTGATACAAAGGCAATTCATCTTTCTATGTTTAGCTTCCACCAAGTTCAATTAAGATTTTATCGTAATCACAGATGAAGAACACATAGTGGTTTCATGGTACGACCACCTAGGACCGTGCTTGGTTAGCTAGCCTAGCTTCCAAATTTCAAATTGATGGTGGTTGAACTAACTCACATAAACTCAAGCCTTCATTTTCATGTCGCGATGGCCTGATTACATCAGTCATTCTCACGATTATCTGGTCCAACATAAGTTCTTATTAAACATTGAAAAAAATGAGGGTTAAGGCCTTTTTAAGTCGTGTATTGTCGACGGCCTTTCTAACTGAGTTCTCCAAACCTTTATTCCCTGAGTACCGATGTTTCTAATAATTGCTCAAGACGCAGGCATGTCAAAAGTTCATAAAACAGCTGAAGCAGTAAATCAGACAATGAAAGCCAAACAAATTTAAGAATCCATTGCAAAAAAAATATATATATATATATATATATATATATATATATATATATGACAAGCTGAAGCAAATTCAATTGATAGAAAGTTGAATCTTCCTATCCAAATTTTTTTGGTACGCATAGCAACTCCCTCTTGTATAGGACAACCGATATCACATAACTTAGTAAGCAAAAGAAAGCAAATAAGTAACTTTTGATACTCAACTATACATGCAGATAAGTAATAAGATTCAGTCTCAACCAGACGCGGTTTAGACGAATAAAGAAGCCTAATTAAAACATACCATATATTTGCCTCCAATCACATAAGCTTAATTAAAGCAGGTTAACACGAACAAGTAAAATGAAACAATGCACATAAGAAAAAACACTTAACAAAACTTGAGCACCAACTCACAATTTAAGAGAATCATTGTCAAGTTTATGCATTTCATATAAACAAGGATTATTGTCAAGTTGAGCTCTCATCAATTTCATAAAGATTTGGTTCTTGCAAAACCTACATAGTTTTTTACAATGTTCAATATACATTATATATCTCATAATAAGGCAGATTAATTACTTCTTTTGTTTCATATCTTGCAAGAATTGCAGTGCGAACAAATGTAATTACTGCTCTCCTACTACAATAATTTTTTTGATCTACACAGACTATCAATTCCTATCCCATAACTCCATTCGACTTCTACCCCCTTTAATTTAAGATTGCACTCATAGACAAACATAACAATACTTTCTTTGTTGTTGACAGAAACATAAAGCTTACCACTCTAGTGCATTTAACTTTCATATCAAAATCAAAAAAAAAAAAAAATTGCTTCAACACTTTCATTGTTGTTCCTTATTTAATGGTAAGGATTAAAGGAGCTCATGAGTTAATCATCATCTAGCTGGTCTAAGCATTACATATGAGAAATAAGAGCAAGTGGAAAATAAAAAATAAAAAATAAAACATTCATATCAACATAGCATAAAAAGTTTTTTTTTTTTTTTGGGGGCAAAAAAGTAAGAGTTGAATGGTTAGCAATATTCATATTCCTGATAGAGTCAAGGGATACACATAAAAGATAATAATCATTTTCCACTTCACTATTGAACTGTTAAGCAAACAAAAGTTATACGGTATCTATGTATATTCCATGAAAGGTTAAAAGATGCAGAGATCTTTCTACATTACACCTCATTAAGGTAAGATTCCATAGCACCTATCGGATCCTACATATGAGACCCTAATTTTGTTTGGCAAATTAAGGTGTGCGAAAAAAATTGCTACAGCCGAAAGAGGATTAAAACTAATGGTAGACAAAACCCTAATTTTTGTGAACTTACCTCATGCCCGAAAGATTTGTTGCCTCATCAGTGAACCATTCCTTACTTTGAAAGCAGCCGTCGACAAGGTGAGGGTGATGAAGATGGTGGTGGTATGTGATGATTGTGGTGGTTGTGGTCCTCAGTGATTCTGCAACGACAATAGAACGACAACAACAATGGCTGCACAAGATGAAGAGTTTCGTTAATGGAGATGGCGCGAGTGGCGGTCGTCTGTCATTCCTGCAACAACTTCTTCGTTCTAGGTTGGTCTCCATGGGGGCGAGATCGAAGCGTCGGTGCGGAAGGCGTCATTGGGAGGATCGACGCGGCGCAACAATGCGGGAATTCGAGGTGATTTCAACAACGATTTCAATCGTTCTTTGTCACGGAACCAGATTTCTCCAGGGTGTTTCAATAATAACACCAACTTTGAAGGGTGACTTTGAAATAAATAAATCTCTGAGTCTGGACTCTTGTGTCAAAATAGCAGTACCCAATATTTTAACCTTTCGAGATTGATGAATTTGTATCTGAAGTTACTTTTTCATTCTTGAATTTGATGAGGTTGCTCTTAAATAATGAATTTAAACAGTCATCTCATCACCTATAATTACTAAATTTATTATTTATATATACTCATTACTTAAATGTCACATCATCAAATTTAGAGTTAAAAAGTGATTTATAATACATATCAAATAATTTAAAAAGGTTGAGATATAATAACAAATTAATAATAATTGTAAAATGTTAAGATATTTTAATTAATTTAGCCTTTTAATTTATTTTAGTTTTATTTTTAAAAATCCACCATATAATATTGATACAACTTTGAATACTTGTAACTAAATTCCGCAACGTTGAAGGATACTTGCAAAAAACACGGTATTATATATATAATTAATTGCAATAACAACACAACCTAATTTATTGAATCTTGAAACTCGATCTCAACATGCAGGCGAGCCAGCTTTGAAATGTTAATGCATGCGCCCCCCATTTGAAAAAAAAAAAAAAATTAATATTTGCCGTTTTGACTTGAAAATGCCATGTTTCTTTGGCAAAAGAAATGTCATGTTTTTGCTTAAATTCCTTTGGTTTGATTAATTTATCATGAATATGCAGATATGGCCTGCTTTAGAACTACGTTGGTGGCACGTTATAAAGTTTGTTCCCAATTAGTGACAAAAGGGAGAGGTTCAAACATGTTTCAAACCGACCGATGACATGGGTGAAAATTGCAAAGTTATTTGTTTCATGTGGCATAAATGCTGTCTCTGTCTATCTAGATCTATTAATTACACTATGCAACAGACAGTGCCTAAGTTTGAAATATATATCCAAATTTGTTAACTATATTGATATGTGCGTTTGTTTACTCTCGTCGCCAAAAGATAGAACAAAATGACCCTCTCTTTCAGGTGTTCTTGCAATAGTGTTTTTTCTGTGCTTCCTGCATGCATGTCTTCATTCATTTGGCGTGCATCTTAACAATGCAATGCATTTGCGTGTATGTATATTTACTATTTAGGGTTTATGGGTTATAAGTTTAGAGTTGGATGAATTTAAATTCCGATCTGCTCTCAAACGACTAAAATTCATACATAATCTAGTCACAACACTTTATCACCCTGGATTGGGCCTAATGTTGCATAAAAAACTAAACACGCATGGTATAAGAGTCTGTGGTTGGCTTAATCACTAGAATAATTTCGGTATTTAATAGAAGTTTTTAAACCCCTATTAAAGGGAGGTGTTATTAAATAACACCTAATTGATAGGAGTTTTAAAAAACCTCTATGTAATACATGTATTAAAAATTAAAACATAACACATTTTCACATGACATTTAGGAACACTCTATTTAATATGAGTTTTAAAACCTCTATTAAAGGCAAAAAATGTTCTAGTGAATAGATAGCCCATAAAGAAAAAAAAGAACAATAACATTGCCTTGAACCCGTGTTTCACGCGCGCGTGTGTGTCTATATATTTGATGTTAATAATAAAGTGGCCTTCAACAGGGCAGGTCAAAGTATTCAGGGGGGCCAGGGCAAAATAATACTCCCTCCGATCATTTATATAAGTCGTTTAAGGTAACGACACAAGAATTAAGGCATCCTTAATTATAAGTGTAATTTACATATATATATGTTTTTTGACATTAAATGAATTGAAGAATTGAAGAATTGAAGAATCATAAATGTTTGAAATGTATAAGGATAAAATGGGTAAAATTTGCAACAAATACACTTTTGAATTTTAAAAACGACTTACAATTTTGAACAATAAGTTTTTGTTAAAAAGACTTATATAACTGACCAGATGAAGTAATTTGGAGCCCCTCAATCATGAATGCGTGAAAGAAGGAACAAATTTTTATTAACTACTTAAGATGATCAATGCAAAAGACACAAAAATCTTACTCAATTGATGTATAATAGCATGATCAAACCTCTCAAAATACCTTCAAAGTAATACAAATTAAATAAACTTAATTAACTTTTTTTAAGTAAAGTGTAATCACACTTAAAAATGCAAAAGTAGAAGATAAGTCACAAAAATAGAAAGAGTAAGTTCAAAGAGCTACTTGTTAAAGTAGAAAAAATAAAATTTAATTTAAAAACTATACGAACAATTAACTATGCAATATTTTATCACTTATAATTAGTAATTCTTCTTAGGAGATCAATCTTTAAAAAAAAAAATTACAAAAATAAAACTTATGTATGTATTATGTATTTTTTTTAAAAGTTAAGCGGGCCCTGAGGGGCGAGGTTGGGGCAGTCACCTCACTCGCCCCCTTCAAGGCCGACCTTGCCTTCAATAAAGTTTTTGAACCTTGATATGGTCTGATTTATGGGCTCATTCTTCAAGTTTCTAGATTTTTGAGAAAAATAACAATTGAGGTTTGTTTGTATTTGCATGAAAATGAATTTATTTTATCAAGAATTTTGGTCTAGATCAAAGTTTAAGATATTGAAGAGACAAAATCTTGAATTTTGAATAAACCTGATAATTAAAATGGGTAATTTTTTTTTTTTTTGTAGGATATATAAAACAGGTAAATTCAAGTTTGTGACTTTCAGTCTCCTTTCCCTTTATTTTTCTCGGATATTTGATGTTTAATTAATTAGTATATACAGTCATTACTAATTAAAGATATTTTAATTGCATTCAGTGCTATCAATTCACATTATACAACAGGGGCGCTTTGGGCAAAGGTCATTTTCTCGACTAAATCTTCATTCATTGCATGGTGTGGTTTGAAAAATGTGGAGAAGTGGCCTTCCGAGAATGCGGTGTGGCAACAATCATCTATGTCAAAGGCGGGTGAATGTGATGGAGATTATTCAAAGAAGGCTCCGGATCTATGTATTTCCCCACATCAATGTGGGATGTGTGGTCAAGACGGGGAGGATATCGACCATTTCTTCCTTCATTGTAGAGTGGCCTGGCAACTGTGGACATTTTTAGTTTGGGAACCCCATGATCCTGTGACTACACACTCTAGAACATGGGTTTTTTATTATTTTTAATCGATGTGGGATGTTTTATAACCATTTCTTCCTTCATTGTAAATTAAATTTTTAGTTTGGGAGCTCGGAGGAAGTGTTATTAAATGAACATTTTTTTTATCGTTTTAATTAAATAGAGTGTTGAAAATGTGTTACGCTTAAATTTTTAATACATGTATTAGGTTTTTTAATACTCATATCAATTAGGTGTTATTTGATAACACCCCCTTGAATAGGGATTTAAAAACTCTATTAAATACCGAAATTGTTCTAGTGATATTTGTATGGATGGATGCTGGACCAAATTTAAAAATGATGAAACATGGACTGTGGGGTTATGTGGTTCACGCGATCCTTTGGGGTATTTGGGGTGAACGAAACGCGAGACTTTTTTGGCGATTCATTCGCACCCCCTAGCGAACTATGGGACAACATCAGTCGGCAGATATGTAAATGGATCACAACTAAGAAGTTGTTTAAAAATTGGGGATTGAATGAACTATTGAGGAGCTGGGAAACTATGATGGCTTTTGACCATGGCTGAATCACAGCGTCTTGTTGGGTTAAAGCGGGTAGACACTTATCATCCTTGTACCTTATACAGACTTCCTCGGTTGGGGGGTCAACTGGGCATTGCCTTCGCTGATCTCGGGAGACTTCCTCGATTGGGGGGGTCAACTGAGCATTGCCTTCGCTGATCTCGGGAGACTTCCTCGATTGGGGGGGTCAACTGAGCATTGCCTTCGCTGATCTCATGAGACTTCCTCGATTGGGGGGGTCAACTGAGCATTGCCTTCGCTGATCTCAGGAGGGTAGTGCGCCTAACCTGAAGTCAAATGTACGAAACTGGAGGGGAAGGTTCTGAGCGAAATTTTTGGGCAACGGGGTGTGCACTAAGAACACTGTTGCTTTTTTTATTTTTGTTTTTGTTTTTTTGGGCAGAAATGAGACATTGGCTTCTATAAATATCACTTGTATAGGGGGCGTGAGCTAATGTACTCACTATAGTTTTCGATCAATATATTTCTTCCTTTATAAAAAAAAAAAAAAAAAAAAAAACACGCACACATTATACAACAATGAAAACCAAACTAACATTTTTTTTATTTTTCACTTGTAATTGGTCTATATATGTAAGAGGGAATAAGATGACAATGACATAGACATTCATTTAATGTAAATTTGAACTTAATGAAATTCTCACAAACCAACAAATTCATAGAACTGCAAAGGCAGCAACTTGGTATTCTTAATTTGCACGGTAATTGTACCTCTAATTAACAGTACCTCTAATCAACTTGGTATTCATTTATAGGGGTGTTTGATTCAGAGGAAATGAGTTTGCTTGATGGGTATACGTATGTTATATTTTTGTCTATGATTTTAGTTAGTAATGAGGGCAAAATGGTCTTTCATTGTGGAGGCCCATCAGGACTAATTAATACCATCAAAATCATGATATAATAAGTTTTATGGATTGGTTAGTCCATTTGACAACATGATATGCAAACCGAACGGCCAAAAGTCCAAATGCTTAATTCGGGCTAATATCATGAATTGAACAAGCCATTTAATCAATTAATGAAGACTGATTACTAATCTTTGCAAGGTATAGTACCTCTAATTAACGTTCTTCTTGTAATGAAAAGGGATTCTAGGATAATTAATTACCAATACTTATATATGAATGTTTGTAGTTCCAATGAAAATAAGTACAAAATGTCCTTATTAAGGATTTGTAATCACTTGTTCCTTCCACAAGTATTTTATCCTAACGATGAGTCCTCTTGTCTTTAGCCACGGAAGTACTTGAAAATGCAACCAAATTCATCTTATCATTAATTAGCTTGTTGGACATTTGAGAATGAGAAGTACTAATAACTTAAAAAAATTATTATTTCTAAACATACGAGACAAACAAGTGGCCGGCTATAGGACTGCCCCTTTAACCTACTCTCTCTACACTTCCTAATCAACCAAATTATAATCACCCAATTAGGAACTAATTGAACAAAATTAAAAATAATAATTGTATAGCACAATTAATTGTAACAATTTTAGGTAATTTAATTTAGTTAGCAAACAATGCATATATATAGAAATACTTGTCTTGCATCCGGATGTGCATCCAACAAACCTACGTTGCCACTCTTGTTCTAAATTGTGACATGGTTTTGTTACAAAGCATAGTCAAAATAAAACAAAACTGGGTTGGAGTCCAATTAGTGAAATATTATAGCTAGGGTGTTTTTTTCTAGTATATATATGGTTCCTATATGTGAGAACACAATAGATTAGCTAAGTAGAGACTACAAAGTCTTCTTTCTCTCTCAATTTCTTGAAGCCCCTATAACCTAGCTAAAATCTTCAATAAAGATAAAACCCTAGCCCTTTAAATCCTCACAAACCAATAACCATCAGACAAGTGTCAATGAATTAAGCCTTCCATTACAACAACAACATCAAAAACACACAAAAAAAAAAAAAACTATATCTCATCTTTCTTTCTTCCACCATCATCTGTTGTAAAAGTTTCACCAATTAATTAGCTAGCTAGCTTTCTCATGCACGTAGGCATGAAGACTCAACTTAGAGCTCTCTCTATTCCAAACCCTAATCTGTTCAACATCAACCCTGATGAAAGCTCACTAAAAGGTGCCCTAAAAGGGTGTCTGGAAGCCTTGATGGAGCTTGCATAGAAAAGCTTCTCCTCCATTGTGCAAGTGCCCTAGAGAGCAATGACGTGACTTTTGCACAACAGGTGATGTGGGTGCTCAACAACGTTGCTTCTTCACTAGGGGATCCTAATCAAAGGCTCACCTCTTGGTTTTTAAGGGCTCTCATTTGTAGGACTGCTAGGGTTTCCCCTACATTAACTGCCATGAATTGTCATGCCACCAACGTCCACCGCCGGTGCCATATGACGACGTCTCAATGTCGGTCCATGTCCGTGACCGAACTTGCAGATTACGTCGACCTAATTCCGTGGCATAGATTCGGGTTTTGCGCGTCGAATGGAGCCATTTGCAAGGCCACTCGAGGGCACTCCAAAGTTCACATCTTGGACCTTAGCATTACTCATGGCATGCAATGGCCTACTCTCATCGACGCCTTGGCGAAGAGGCCCGAAGGTCCGCCTTCTCTTCGAATTACCGTGCCCTCCGCTAGGCCTCCGGTGCCACCGTTACTTAACGCGTCGACCGAACAAGTATACTCTCGTCTCGCCAATTTTGCAAAGTCTAGAGACGTGCCCTTTGAGTTTCGTGTGATGAATATCATGAATAGTAGCAGCTCTGATCCCTTCATGAGCTTTCATCTTGATGAATTCCTCTTGACCCTATTAAATCCTTCTTTGTTAGATGTAAGAGATGATGAAGCCTTGGTCATAAATTGTCAAAATTGGCTACGATACTTGCCCGATGAAATACCCCTCGAAGAAGACGATATAGGAATCCGAGACCGATTCCTAGAGATGATAAGAAGCCTAAACCCCCACATTGTTGTTGTAGTAGACGAGGACGCGGAGTTGGATTCGCCAAGCCTTGCTTCGAGGATTACGTCTTGCGTGAACTATCTATGGATACCGTTCGATGCATTGGAGACGTTCTTGCCCAAGGAGAGTGCTCAAAGAATGGAATATGAAGCTTGTGTTGGGCATAAGATTGAGAACATAATTGGTTATGAAGGGATGCAAAGAATTGAGAGGCTAGAAACAGGCGCGAAGACCACTCATCGAATGAAGAAGGCGCATTTCGCAAGCTTTCCGTTTTGTGATGAGACTGTGAGGGAAGTGAAGTGTTCACTAGATGAGCATGCAAGTGGATGGGGAATGAAGAGGGAAGATGAAATGTTGGTCCTCACATGGAAGGGTCACAACTCTGTGTTTGCCACTGCTTGGGTCCCTGCTACTTGTTGTTGATGATGATTTACAAACTTAATTAATTCACTAATTAAGCTAGCTAGACCTGTAAGTACTGCGCTGCTTCTCCAACTATGTACATACACTATAACAATTTCGGTATTTAATAGAGGTTTTAAATACATATTAAATGGGGTGTTATTAAGTAACACGTAATTGATATGAGTTTTAAAAAATCTTTATGTAATACATGTATTAAAAATTAAAACATAACACATTTTCACATGACATTTAATAACACTCTATTTAATAAGGATTTTAAAACTTTTATTAAATACCAAAAATGTTCTAATAACATGTGTATGGGTTGGTGTAGGTATAGATCTAGTAATGCTTAAACTCCTAATTATTACTCATAGGGATAAGTTTATAGTTCTACAAAAATGGGAAAAGTCCACAAAAATGGGAAAACTTTATATTAGAAAGAAGACAACTCCAATGTATAAACTTATATATTGTCATGTAACTTGGGTACCAAGTTGAATGAAAAAAAAGGTATCTCATTTCTCTTCTCCTTTATTTAGAATGACTATTTTCCTTATCTATTCAATTTACAACAAAAAGATATTAGAAAGAGACAAGAATTATAGGGGAGAAAAAAAAAAGGTACTCTTTTAGAATGGCATATTATGAGCTCTCATGTGACTTCTTGTTTTGGTTTAATTAGTTTTGTTTTTTTAGCTGGTTAGCTAGCTAGTACTGCTGACATGAAAGACAAAAAGAAAGAAATGTAAATACGGTCTTTCTAAGAGATAAAAGCTGCCTTTTCTGCTTGTGTTCTATGTGGGGATGACGTTATTTGAGGCCTTTGTTGTATATATATATATAGGCTTAAATACACTCTTAGCGCGCACAATAATAATTTCATCTAAATTAGATGGCTTCTTTAAGTATTAATTACAATATATATGGCTTCAAAAAATTAAATATTACAAGATATATAGGAAACTGATCAAGGCTGTCAATATTGAAAAAAAAAAAAAGTGAAAATTTTTTTATCATAAGAATAATAGTAGAATCAATGACAATATTGAAAATTAGCGGACAACGCCATACATATATTTTTGTAGATTCAACAGGTTCTGAAGGTTCAATGACAATATTGAAAAAAAAAAAATGATAAAAAAACGGAGAACTCTTTTATTGATGTATAAATATATATATATACACACACACCAAAAAAAAAAAAAAAATAGAGCAAACAAAAAGAGGGCCGCTAAGGGCACCCACCATTTCATGAAGGCACCCAACTTATTTGTAAAAATTCTAGCAAAAATGGAAAAGACCATTTTGCCCCTGTATATATATATATATAATGGTTCAAACCCCACAAACCATTTTGACAAGGAGTTAGGGCACCCCACTAGCAAGCTTGAACTACAAAGCCACAACCACATTGCGTTTGGCGAAGAGCTGATCGATTCTTGCTCGTCCGACAGCGAGGTAACAATGTTTGACAACCATATCCGGGTTTTTTAGAACTGTTGAGTTGTGTATGACTGTGAAAATGATGATTTGTTTGTCAACGTAGGGTTTGGTAGTTTCTTCAAATCTGAACTTGTTTCCACTATATAATGTAGGATTGCACTGCTACTGTGCAAGAGGAGGTCGAACTCACGAAAATTTTGCAAATTTTTTGTGTTTTTTTTGCGGTTATCCGAGTTTCTGTGGATGTGCGCGATTGTATCGGCCTCGCAGGACCGAGATTTATGTGATATCTCGGTCATATAGGACCGATAGATGTACGTCGGTCTTTTCGTGTTTGTGCTGTACATTTTGGTTGAATTTAAACAGATCGCTTCTAAATGTTCGTCCTCTACCAGATCTGTTTCTGATGATAACATTCAAAATCTTTCTGATGCAGATTTGTGACCCTGATACTAAGAGTCTCCTACGGTTACCATGAATCTTGGCATCCATCATCCTTTGGTAGAGTTCATTTGTCAAGAATTATTCAACAATGGCGTTGAGATTGACTGGAATCCTCCTCCAAGGCGGCATTCCCTCAACGTTTTCACATATCATATCAGCCATGTGTGGACACAAGATGATATTTGTCTTCTATTTGGCTTATGGTATTTATTGGGATGTCCCATTATCCGTGTGTATATTCATTTTCCGACTATGACGCGGTTCCCTGATTATGTGTATGCTGCACTCCGGGAATTTCTCTATTTTTCCCCCGCATCATCAGATTGCATTATCCGTTACCAAGGACCTAGCGACTAATCAGGCCCATGCCATCTTCACATCAAGCTCATGCTTTCTAGACGTGTCTAGCCATCCGACCCATCCGCGTGCTTTTGCTTTTGGTCTCTTATTATGTAAAGAAGTAGTTACTATTTGCTTTCACTTTGTTTACTTTTGTCTGCTTGTAATTATTATATATTTTGCTTTTTGAAGTGGCTTTGCTTTTTGACCGCAGATTCCTCATGACTGTATGACTACCTTTCCATTGCTTATGATTGTGTTCTTTGCAGTTTTAATCATCGAGCCTTTTTATTATCTCTCTAATGTTCCTTGGTATTTCATAATATCACCTAGTGACCCTGATACTAAGTATCCTCATCTTTCCTTTAATATCCTCCCTAGTCACCGGTGCCTTCGGACGAGCCATACCTGAAAAAATTACAACATATAAGCGCATGGAACAGAACCCAACAAAAAATTTACGAAAAATAATGTTCAATTTCATCCAATTCTGATGTCTCGGTCAAGCAAGTTCGTGAACTAGCCCATGTTTTCGGTCACCCATGACCGACAATTGTTCCTATATATCGGCGTTGTCCAACCGCGTCCGATTGAAAAGTTTCGGTTGTGCACCACCGATATAGGTTGACCACTTCAATTCGCCTTGCTCTCGTCAAGTCTCGGCCGAGAGAACTAGAGTACTATCGGCCATGCGTAACCGAGACACTGTGAGACTTTTCGTCCTTTGTGGCCGAGACTGCGACTTCCCAAAAATGTAGCTTCCCTCTCGGCCATGCTTGACCGAGAAAGTTAGCACAGTCTCTGGCCTGTGTGGCCGAGAACCGCGAATTCCCATTTTTTAAACTATTGAACAAACCACCACCATTGTAAATCACAACTACTCTACCAAATGTAACTTAATTACACTAAATAAGGTGTGTCCGACGAACTTCAACCGAACCCTAACTTGGAGACGAGATCGGCTCACACCACGACCCTACGAACTGCAAAAAAACCGTAAACCGAAGATGGTGGAGCGGGTGGTGGGGTGCAATAGTCTTGGAGTCGAAATCGGCTCACAGTCTTGGAGTCAAGATCGGTGAAGGTGGTGGATCGAGGGGGTGGTGGGGTGCAGTCGGGTTTTTTCGTGTTTGTGCAGGAGGAGTATTTTCGGGATTTCATGTGTAATTTTTGGGTGCCCTTGGAAATTTGTTTTGTGCTCTCAATAACAGGGTGCCTTCATGAAAATGGTGGGGTGCCCTTAGCGGCCCTCTACAAAAATTAGGTGTGCAGAGATGAAACAAAAACTTGACAACAGTGAAAATTAGCGCACAATGCCCTACTAATGACGTGTCATACATGTAGCTTAAGATTTGAGTGGCTCAATGTTTAATTAAGATGAATTCAACAGGTTCTGTAGGTTCATTGTAGATGGCATGGGTAAACGCCATTCCTACCTACTTGTCAAATATTTTATATTTAATTCATTAGTTTTGACAAGAAGAAAAAAAATATTGGCAAATAAAAACTTGTGGGGTGAGAGAGGCTCGAACTCTCGACCTCAGGATCACTCTTCAGCTATGAGACCTACGCGCTAGCCAACTGCGCCACCACCCCTTGATGTCCGAATCTCCTACAATAAATATTAAATTCTAAAAAGTAATATCTATATCAGAGAACAACAAAATCAGACTCTTACTCTCAATAAGTTGTTAGCTAGTTACAACATTAAGGAAAACCCTTATTTAAAGATCTATAAATCCATGGGCCAAGAGTGTTTGGGTCACACAGGCATATATAGGTATATATATAAATGAGGTTGGAGTATATCTTATACAAAACTAATAATTGGCTTGTGTCAAGGTCTAATCCACTCCACTCATATATCACTTCAACTCTTATTATACATATTTCAACACTCCCCCTCAAGTGCAACTGGCTAGGCATGGACCAATTGTCACTTGCCAAACATAGACGTACTTTTAAAGGTCCGTACAAACATGTCTAGGCCTATTCTTATAGAGGCTCTAGGTCCACAAACGGGTTTAGAATCCATTGTTAGCCCAACCAGGTCTTCCAAACACGAGCGCATGATCATCCTACTCTAATACCCTCTAGGACTCCATGGGCCTATAGAGTGTTGGGCTAAACGTGGGCATCTAAATAGGTTGGAGCTCATCTTGCACAAAACCAGTTGGCTTTTGCTTGATCAAATATACTTCACTCATATACAACATCAACTCTTATTATATCTTCGATTTGAGATTACATACTCCAACAAAAAAGACATATAGAAACCTTGCACAAAAACTAATTTAGAAACAATAATAAACTAGTCAGTTTAGATTGGAACTCTAACGTCTCCATAATTTAGATTGTCTCGATCTTTTTTCATACTCTATATAACAACTTCACCAATAAGCTTCAACTTGTATGAACCTTAGAAGCAATTCTGCTTTCTCTATCTTCAAATCTCTAAGAATTATTTAATGTTCTCACATGTGCCAATCTCAGATGCCACAAGACTTCAATTTAGATCTAACTTCGTTACTAGCTCAATCTCAGTATCAAAAATAGTGGTGCCCCTAGAGGATTTCGGTGATTATGGTGTGAGAGGTGTCATTGTGAATCTTGGTGCCTAATTCTTCAGTCTAATAAAAAAGACATTGCAATAAACAATTAAGGAAAAATAGACACCATATATAGATCTTATTAATTGATCTCAATTTTATTAAAAAAAAATTCTTTTCTTTTGTGACATACATTATGCAAAAAAAAAATAAAAATTGGTTTCCTTTTTTTGTTATAAAAATAGTATTATTTAGTCCTTGAACTTTCATATTAATTTTTTTTATTTAATTTTTAAATAACTTTTATATATTCACTTTCGGTCCATAAACTTTTATTTCCTTCTACTTTTGATTATTTTATTAAATTTGAAGAGTAGTGATTGCTAACGAAGCAGTTCATAATTGATTTGTTATAGTAATGAATATAATTAGTTATAGATCGCCAGTAAAATATTGCTCGTAATCTATTACTCATTGCTCTCAAAACTTAATAAAAAAATGACCAAAAGTAAAAAAAATGAAAACTCAAGACCAAAAGTAGAATCATTTGATTTTAAAGACCAAATGAAGAAAAAATTGAAAGTTCATGGCCAAATCATGATTCTTGCCTTTTATATATAATAACAATTAATGAACTCTACCTAGCTAATATGATAATGATCATATAGTAATTAGGGAGACAAATAAAATTAATATATAGAGATCGACCCGACGTAGGGCACGGCATGAAACATGGTCTGACGTGCATGGTTCTCGGGTCTTAGTGTCTTAGCCAATTAACATGATGGGTCCCGTCCTGGCTACAACACAATGGGCTCGCACCTTTTTTGATGGCCTGGCGCAGACCCAGACCCTTTCAATCATCACTGCGTTTCACTCCAAGCTTTAATCACGTGCCAGTGATCACACGTGTCCCATCATGTTGCAACCCCATTGGAGACAAACCCAAATGTAGGGTCTGCCCACTTTCTTCGCCAATAGGCCCCGTTTGGTTCCACCTTTATACCAACCAGAGCTTTTTTTTGTTTGGTGGAACAATCTGAGCTTTTTTTGTTTGGAGTAGTAACGAGTATAAAGACATTTGGAGGAACTGCAAAAGAATTTTTCATTACGATATGACTACATCAATGATCGGCTTTAAGCTCATATCTATTTACTTTAGTTATGAATGAACTAACTAGACATATTCAAGAGGATATACCATGGTGTATGTTATTTGCAGATGATATTGTCTTAGTGGATGAAACTAAAGATGGAGTAAATAGGAAATTAGAACTTTGGAGGAATACATTAGAATCTAAAGGCTTTAACACTACAAGAAAAAAAGCAAACAACAACAAACTAATCTGTTGTTGAATTGGTACGGATTTGTTGCTAAGGGACTCCGCAACAGATCAGCAACAGATTAGAGGTGTTGCTAAACTCTTTGTTGCAGATTGAAAATTGTGACAGAAATGTTCTTGAACGAAAACAGAAATAAATCATTGCAGATTGAAAAATGAGTTTTATTTAATAATCTGTTGCAAATCGACAACAGATCATGTAATCTATTCTTGATTTTTACCTGATCAAAAAGCTGTTATCTATTCTTGATCTGTTGCAAAAAGCAATGACAGATCAACAGACGACATTTTTCTTGTTGATGGCAAAAAACAACAATGAGACCAAGTCTGTTCTTGATTTGGAATGAAATTTTTTTTTAAATAAATTACAGTTCACTTGTAAATAGTAAATCTGCAGATAAATAGTAAATCTGCAGAAAGTAAAATTTGAAAAAAAAAATTCATCGCAATTAAAACTAAAATCGAAAAATTATTTGTATATTATCAAAATTTGACAAAAAATATGTACGAAATGTGGAGATTAACATTTCATAATCAACTAGTAGTATACTATATACTACTAGATGAACAATATCCAACAAAATACAAAATAATACACAAATTAAGATAGCAACACGAATTAATTTACATATATATCTATATAAATCTCAAACCCTTACCCAATTGTGCACCGATACAAAATATGCACTATACAATGTATGGGGGTAGGAGTGCTTGTCCCATCAAAATCCTGAAAATGAAAAGAAATAATTTGAACAATATTCGAAATGAAATCAAAATATTCAAATACAAATGAAAAAAATTATATGTAATAAAACAAAGTATTAAGAAATTATTTTATTTTGATAATAATATCCAAGCGTTTAATAGAAATAAAAAAAGAATAAATATATCAAATAACAACAAGAACAACAACAAGAAGCCTTAACTAAAATCAAGCAAATGATATACTTTAATAGAAATAAAAAAAGGACAAACAATATAATTTTAATATTAGAAAGTTACAATGATTTTAAGCAAGGGAATGAAAAACGCTAGGTAAAGAATAAATATATCAATAACATCACAGTATGTGAATATAATTTCAATATGAATGGCTTTTGACTTTACTTGCAATGGTCAAAGGTCTCTGATAAATTTAAATAATGGAACTAATTGCGAACAATTTCGATCGAAGTGTTGATTAATCTACAAACAATTTACTAATCTTCAACAAATACGACTCCTTGGTTTTTGAACCATGAAAAATAGGAAGAATAATTAAAAAAAAAAAACTCTGCAAGAGAGAAATCGCAATAAAGCCCTTTTGGATTCTCATCAAAATTCAGCACATACAAAACATAAAAAAAGAATAATTCGATTTTCTATTTTTCAACTTAATCAACATATATAATATACGTCTAAACAAAAACATATTTAAAGAAATCTTATAATAATTAGAACTTCTACTTCTAATCCAATACAAACATTAAAAATAGTGACTAGCTACCTAAAATATAATACTAGATAATTTTGTGTGCATATAACAAACACGAATTTTGAAATTTTGGAATGGCACATTGACAAAAAAAAATAAAAAAAATAAAACGAAAATAAAAAATTAGTAAACCTTTTCTCATACTTATCATGATTTGGGAGTTGTAGGGTCTTTTTCTAATTAGCGGTTTGGAGTCAATGCACATTTCTTTAACCTATGTATGTCATGCACATTTCTTTAAGGTACGTACAATAGTTTATGGAAAACATAACAAACTAATCTTACAATATTAAACAATAATGCAAATATTAAACTATGTATGTAATGCACATACCAAAGGATTCTCTCAAACTTGCAACCCAAATGGTGAGGTAAGTTTGTCTCCTTATGCAACACACATATCAAACGTGACCGTTGCACATACCTGCAAAATAAAGTAATCACATCGCCTACATTAGAAGGGAAAAAATGTTTAGATATACATTACTCGATAATAACAGTTTACCATTGAACAAGATAGGACATACAATCACTCTTGTCGTGGCGGTGGTCGCGGAGGCGGCATAAGTTGCTCCATAAACTCATCATGATCATCCAAAAGATGATGTTGATCCTCAGACATCCTTCTATGTGGAGAGATCAAATGCCCAGATCGGTGATCATGCGGGTGCCCAGATTGAGAAGGTGTTATCTCAGTCGTCAAATGACCAGGGTGGTCGTCACTCTGAGGTCCAGAACGCTCTGTTCTTGGTGATGGTGGAGTCTGCGGTGTCGGAGGCACGTGGGGCCTAATGCCAAGGCGTTGCATCAACAATGTCTCCATACGTGCTAACCGGTCCTGCATCTCTCGAGTTTCTTCCTGGCGTTCCATCTTGTCTCTCTGCATTTGTTCTTGTCTTTCCATTCGCTCCTTCAGCAATGTTTCTTGCAACCTTTGGTGGTCCCGCTGGAGCTCTTCCAACTCATGCAATCCATACGTCGGTCCTTGAGATGAGCTTGCTCCCCCTGAAGATATGCTGCGATGATAACCTTGGGATCCTAAGCCGTATACACGTCCCTTGACCTCTGGCACCACCTCAAGATAAACGGCATCCTCGTCAATCGACGTGTCGGGGGTCTGGGTGGAAATCTCCTCTAATCTCCGAGTGAGTTCAGCCTGCATAAAAAAGTATGATATTTTAGTTAACTCTATTGGTTTCTTTAAAATTGATGGGCTACATGTGCTGTCTTGAACTAGTTACATATATGCATTCATATTACTTACATCAATCTTCGCGGATCTCTGATCTACGAATGATTGACCGTCATGGCCATGGGTGTGGAGGTGTCGAAACATTTCCTTCCATGTGGGACGACGTTGAAGCTTCTTCTCCTACAACATTGTTACAGGATTAATAGTTATATCGGTTCACGCAAAATATAATATTTCTATATATATACGTACCAATTCAACAACAGATTAGTTTGTTGCTATTTGCTTTTTTTCTTGTAGTGGTTCTGCAAGACTTGTGTGGATTCGGCGATTACTAAAGTGACCCAACTATGTGTGAATCAAAGTGAGTCTATCATCTATTTTGAGCATTGTATGTTGCGCTACTCTGGAGAAATACATTAGAATCTAAAGGCTTTAAGTTGAGTAGGACGAAAATCGAATACATGCACTGTGAGTTTAGAAACACTAGACATCGAGATGACAGAGTGATAAAATTAGGGGAAGTAGAAGTTCCTAAGGTAAACCACTTTAGATACCTAGGATCAATCATACAAAATGATGGTAACATTGAGAATGATGTCACATATATAATTCAAGCTGGATGGAAGAAATGACGGAGTGCAACATGGGTGATTTGTGATCGAAATGTTCCTACTAAGTTAAAAGGAAAATTTTATAGGGCCGCAATTAGGCTAGCTATGCTCTATAGAAGTGAATGTTGGGCGGTAAAGCAACAACCACTACAAAAAAACAGCAGATCAGAAACGGAAATTTTCGTCTCTGATTTGCATAAATTCTGTCTCTAATTACATAAAATGAACGTAGCAGAAATGAAGATGCTTAGGTGGATGTGTGGTAAAACTCGTAAAGATAGAATAAGAAATATAGAAATTCAAAGACAAGTAAGAGTAGCACCAATTGATACAAATATTAGAGAAAGGCGGTTGCGATGGTTTGGTCACCTGCAAAGACGACCTACAAATGCCCCAACTAGAAAACTTGACTCAATAGAAACTGTAGAAATTCAACGAGGTAGAGGCAGATCAAAGTTAACATGGGATGCATTAATTAGGAGGGATTTGAATGGTTTGCAAAGCTCACCATCAATTGCACTTAATCGAGCGCAATGAAAAAGTTTGATCCATATAGCCGACTCCAGTTAATCTGGAACTAAGGCTATGTTGTTGTTGTTGTTGTTGTTGTTGTTGTGCTTGGTTTTTAAAAATAAAAATAAAAATAAATACAAATTTATAAAATGCTTAAACTTAGCATGTCAAAAAGAAGATTTATCTTAATTATTATTTTTTTTACTTTATAGGTATCGGGCATATTTATGAATTAAAAGGAAGTTTCATTAATTCTTGACTCTTTTATATGTTAGGAAAATTGTATAACGCTAATTTGAGATACTTGTCAAATTAGTTAAATAGTTTAGTTGTAGATATATTTGTACTTTTATCATATCACGTGAAAATATTATAGGTGGAGAAAGTTTTAAGCTCTCAACAAAGTAATTTTGTTGTGTGTTGATAATATATATGAATCTGAATTCTAAAAACTATTGCAGTAAAACCAACGATTAATAAGTAATTTTTGTATATTATTTGCTCAACTATGCTATAAATTTTGGAAGTTAAAACACAAATATGTAACGTCTACAACATTAGCAACAACAATATAAAATTGATCAAACATAAATATATAATAATATTTTTTTTGTCAAAAAAGAATTACGTTCATTAAATTAGAAGTAGATCGGAAAAATATGTTATGTTAATTTGATGCCTTCATTAAACCAATCCACTCAATAAATTGATATTTGGTATTGTTGAAAAAGGGTGGAGTTAAAGTCCAATCCAAGAAAAGATGTTTTTTAATTTTTTCTTTAAAAAAAAAAAAAAATCGATGCCTTCGTTAAAAGGAGCTACTAAAAATTGATTTTAGCCAGAGACAAACAGGCCCTTCAAGGGTGACGTGGCTTGCACTCCAGAGATCACACGTGGATGATCGGATGGACCTAGGGATTGTACGCCACCACCCAAAGCAGTACCAAATAAACCATGTGGAAGGAAAGGCCTTGACGTGCTCAACAGGCTGATTTCCACCTCCACAAAAGCCTATTAAAGGCAGTAACAGTACGTGCTACAAGTGATAGTACTCTCAATAGTAAATTTGTAATGGTAGATATTGTTATTATTGATTAGCAATGTCGATTGCTATATTAAAGTTTATATAATTATAATGCCCATTATACATATACAACACACATACTATGTTGTTTGAATTGGGTTGAAGTAAATATCCCTTAATTCGAGATTTCGTGTTTGAGCCTTAGATGTCAAAAAAACTTTTTGGAAGACCTCCTTTTATATATAGACTAATAATTTGCTATATTAAAGACTTATTTCATTGATTAATTAATTTTGTTGAAGTACTCATTTTATTTTAATTTTAAATTTCAAGTTCGAGCCTTAAATAGAAAAAACAAAATGTTGACGAAACCTTCTCCTATAAGTCTTTTGAAATTATTTATGACTGTTAAGGATGGTTGTTTTTAGTAGCTACTGAAAAAAGTACTTGGTAAATTTAATATTTTGAGTTTGAGTGATTGATCCTTTAATAGTGAGATCTATCCAATAAAGTAATTCAATCAATAACTAAGCCTTTGAAATGAAATCAATTTTTGATGAAAGTAATTGAAAGATATATACCACCACTCTCAATTTCTCAAAACAAAGGTTTAACAAAATTGATTACCAAATGTTGATTAGATTAACGTGTATATATTCTGATCACTTTATCCATGCACACTCAATGAGAGAAAACCTACTTTTTCCAGATTGTCCTATTAGATGGGACGTTAAAAAATGGTCAAACCAAATTAGGTCCCACCCAACAGTTGATTAAATGTCAACCACCATTAGATCAAACACCAGAATCTTCCTCATGCAACACACCTGCCTTGTAGGACCCTCTTCAGTTCCTTCTGTCCATGCTTCACTACACAAGTCCATCATTTTGTGAACAAAATTGCTACAGCAACACATTCATTGATTGTTGTACATTAGGATTCCCTTGCTTTAATTTTTGGTTTGCACCGTCCACTATCCGAAAATCTAATGGGCCCTGGATTTTTTTTATTTTTTTTTTTTTGCAGAAAGTATTCAAAAACTTGCTTAAGGCTCGTAATAAGTCAGCTACCAAAAAGGTAAAGCTCTCCAATAAAAAGTATTCGAAAACTTGTTAACTCCTTACTAATTCAAACTTAAATTGGGTTGACCTAATAGAGTAAAGCTCTTCAGCGCAAGATATTATTTGAAAGCTTGTTAAGTCATAACTAATTCAACTCAAATTGGGTTCGCCTACAAAAAGCAAAGCTCTATAGTGCAAGGTATTTGAAAACTTTTTATGTCAATTTATCCAAGTTCGAACTGGGTTGATCATAAATGAGTAAATTAATCTCTCCAGCGAAAGGTATTTGAAAACTTGCCAAGTTCCAAGTCTCAACTAATCGAGACCAAATTAGTTCTCCCACTTACAAGTAATGAGGTCCGCAATTTTTTTTCGGAGTTTTGAAACTAAAGGAAAATGCTAGTATGCTGACATTTACGACACGCAAGTGCAAGACGCATTCAATGTGTGCTCGTGTGATACATCTTATGTGTATCACATGAGCACATCGAGTGCATGTCGCACCTGAGCCATGGTAGCAACCTCGAAACTAAAACCTCACTTAATCGACTAGCTACCAATCCACTCCGACCAACTTCAGTTGGTGGAGATTCTCTTTTGTGAACAGAACTACCCACTGCCACTGCAAATGAGTTCATGCCAAGCAATATAAAATTGTTCACTCACATCAACATAGCCAGCCAAAAAGCTTGAGTTCCAAGCTTGCTCTACTAGTAGCTAGCATATCATATGCAGCAGTCACAGTTTTCTAGTACAGTATCTCTCATTTAATATTTCACAGTAGAAATTTTTTGGGCTGCAATGTCAGAGAGGGTGGTGATTAGCCATCACACCTTTCTCTCTCTTATCTGAAAGTGTCCGAGTCGGACTCACTGTCCCCATGATGTCTTGATGCAATTAACTTAAAGTATATTTTAATGGCTCGAACAATTTTGACATATCAAAAAATCGAAATTAAGATTGTACACTCAACTCACACAACACCACTTTTGCCTTTGCCTTTGTGGCAACATGACTAATTTTTTTTTTTTTTAATCTAGACCACTCTATATCTAAATTTAACTTACTATCTTGGATTCAAGCCGGAGTCGACTGATTAAGAAATAAAGCCTCCACTCATGATTTATATGTTTGTGAAGTCTCGAACTCTTGACGTTATCTAAATTGGCTGTAGTGTTGAATCACTTGAAGTCACCATCGGTTGGTCAGTTCTCTCGTTTATAAACCCAAAAATTGCTTCTACTATGTGTTGTCTCTTAGCTTTTGTCCTGTTTCACAAGCTCTTTAGTTGAGGAACATTGTTTCTTCTTCTCCACCACTGTCAAAGAGAGACCTCTTTCACTTGTCTCTGCTACCCATCTCAGAATATTGTCTGTTATGTCTCTATTACAATTCCCTCTTGTGACTTGATCTGTTTTCACCTCAAAATCTTCTTTTCATGGCCTTGTTTGTCTGAGAAACCATTCATTCAAAAGTCAAGTCCTTTTTGGGTTTAATTTTGTCTTTTTTTTTTCTCTCACTGCTTGTTTGGATTGATGGAGGAGTTTCCCTGCAACCTTGAAATTGATGTTAATGGGCAAGAGATTTTCTGGGTCAATAAGGTGAGTGAACTCAAATCCTATATGGGTTTTTGAATTTCTTGCTTAGTGTTCAAGATTTTGTGACTTGTTCTTGATTGATTTGGGTTTTGTTATCAAATTATTTGGTGTTTGTCTTTATGATTTTTTCATCAATCGCACTTAATCGAGCACTGCAGAAAAATTTGATCCACATCTCTTAATACTCTCTTTTGGTACTTTTTTGATGATGCATGTTCTGCAATTTCTCCTCCAGCCTCATTAAATTTCTCACCTGTTTTTGCAGAGGCTGTGGGACATATTAATCTCTCCTCCTTTTGTTCTCACTTTTGTTTCTGCCCTCATTTACTCACTCAATTCTCTCTGTTTGATTTCTACAGTTTCTGCTCAAAGGGCTTGGGCCCTTCTTCATTTATTGCTGCTTTTATGGCTCTTTAAGTTTGCACACACTATGCTTTGTTGCTCCCTTTAGAAGGGCTGATTGGTTCTTCTCATAGCATTGATGAGAGCTTCATATCTCCCATTTTGTTTCTTTTGGTTGATGTTTGTGCAACTTTTTACTGGCTCTTCTGTTACAACAATTAATTGTGTGTAACTACCTCCCCTCACCAACTTAAATAATTTCCTCATCAAGTTATTGTACTAGTTTGTTCATAAATGAAAGCATGATGAGTACTTCATGATGGTTGCTTCACATGTTTGGGGAAATTAGTGTTTAATCATTTGGTGCATTTTCAAGTTTGCTGTATTTGAGTTTCATGGTTTGTCTTTGGGGGTTTTCCAATGTGGTGTTCGGAGCCAACTGCACCGACTAATCCATGCTTCCATGCTCGGGCACTATCTGACCCTTTTGATATTTGCAGAGAATTATTTCGTCTTATTCGGGTAGATTAAGAAAATTGTTCGGCAAGTCGATAGGGAAACCGGGGAACCTCAAGGTTATATTCCAAGACTTCCCGGGGGGCGCGGAGGGTTTCGAGCTTATGGCAAGGTTCTGCTATGACAATGCCAGAATTATGTTGACTCCATCGAATATTTGTGTCTTGCATTGTGTGGCACAATACATGGAAATGACCGAGGGAATCGGTTCCGCGCAAAATTTGGTTGAACTAACTGAAAAATCAATCGAAGAGATTGGTTTTTGGAGCTGGTCGGAACTTTTGGCTGCGTCGAAGCAATGCCAAGAATACATTCCTATTGCAGAATCCTCAGGAGTTCTTAAGAGATTATTGGATTCACTAGTGGGGAGATTGGTTTCATTTAGTGATGAAAGCACATCCACTTCTTCGCCAGAGAGCTCCGCTTTGCGGTTCTCTTGCGATACTAGGAGCACCGAGAGTTTGAAGAACAGCTTCTATAGAGTAAATTGGTGGTTCGAAGAGCTTGCGGTGTTAGAACCAGTGTTGATCGAAAAGGTTATAAACACTATGGTTTCTCAGAAACTAGACCATGTAATGATCAGTAAGTTCATCTTCTATTATCACAAATGCAAGTCATCTAGAGCCAATACAGATCAGAAGCGCAAATTCACTGAATCAGTTGTCGAAATGCTATTTTCACTCGATCACAGTTCGGTTCCTTGCAAAAGCTTGTTTGGGATTCTTCAAATGGCTTTGAGTTTGAACATAAGCAAAAGCGGTAGAAACAAAATAGAGAGCATGATTGGATTGCAGCTAGATCAAGCAACATTGGATAATCTGCTGGTTCCATCTCCACAAGGAATGAATTCTTTTTATGATGTGAATTTGATCCTAAGGTTATTGAAATCGTTTCTTCTCGAAGGAAGAACATGGGTATCATCGATCGATTAAAGAAAGTTTCGAACCTGATGGACTTGTATATTGCAGAAGTGGCTCCAGATTCCTGTTTGAAGCCTTCAAAGTTTGTCGCACTAGTAAATGCGCTACCTGACTCTGCTAGGAATTCCTACGATGCTATCTATCGAGCCATGGACATGTACCTCGAGGTATGCTAGATTTAAATCTACGCCGGTTGATGTTTTATAATGTGAATTATGCATGTTAAAGTTTTAAGTATTCGAAAATTGTGTGGCATTCACTAGTACTGCTAAAATGAATCAATATGTTTCCCTGTATGATCAAAGAAGTCTAGTTCAAATAGATAAATGTATTTTTGTCAATCACTAGAATAGTCTAGTAAGATTTCAAGAAATTCTATCTTGTTTGGATTCTTTCCTGATAAACTAAGTTTGGATTTCAATAGGTCCATAGTGGATTATCCGACGAGGAAAAGATGAAGATATGCTGCGCCCTGAACTACGAGAAGCTCTCGTCTGAAGTTTGCAAGCAACTAACACAAAATTCTAAATTTCCATCGAAAACAGCAGTCCAAGTTCTCATCTCTCAAAAATCAAAGCTCAAAAACTTGCTACACCAAACCAATCAACTCAAGGGATATGTCGATTCGCCATGTAATTGCAATGAGAAGCAGAACAAAGCAGACCCAGAACAGTCTAGTGAACAAATAGTACTATATGCAAAAAACCTCGATGATGCTGCAGAAAACGAAAAGATCAAAGCGCATTTGCAAGGTATGCAATGGAGAGTCATGGAATTGGAGAAGATTTGCAAGAAAATGCAAGCCCAGATGGAGAAAATCATGAAATCTAAAGTGTCAAGCTCTAGTACCACAAGAGCACTGCCTAGATTATGTTCATGAAAGCGAAATTTTCCGAAATCTCTTCATTCCACCATCTTAAGTATGTACATTATTTTTTTCTCATCACATTATTTGTAAATTATGAGAAATGGGTGATTAAGACATTGTGGTGTTAACAGTTTTCTGTTCTTCTCTTTTAGTAAAGGTAACTGCAGTAGCATCTTTTACATAGGTGAAATTCAAGCTGTATTGTACAAATGGAGATAGTAGTGTTATGCTTTGTTTTTCCTCAACAAGTGATTAACTTTTTTGTTCATTGTCTTTATGAGGAAGAGCAGATCCTTTTAAGGTTGAGTCACTTTCTCAATCACTCTCATGTTAATGCCCTTTGGTGCAAATTGTAGCTGGCATTGCATGCTAGGGACCAACATCACAAGGTGTGACACTCAGAGAAATTTTTGTTCATGTTTTGTTTAATTTATCCATTTGTTTGGTGGTTGTTTTTGTTGTTACCGATGCATCGGATAGCATCAGAACTCTCCAGTTAAGTATGTTCGGACGAGAGTGATCGAAGTAGTACTAAGACGAGTGACTTCTTAGAAAGTCTCATTGTAAACTTTGCAGTTAAGTACGTATGGGCGAGAGTAGTAGTAAGACCGCGAGTGACTCCCTAAAAACTATTTATTTTCTTGTATAATTATATTTGAATACTTTAGTTTAGTAGTTGAATTTGCGGTGAAAATTGGAGCCAAGTTGACAAAAAAGAATCTATGTACAAGAAAGAACATTGAAGGCCCTGTACACATTTTTTGTTTAGTAATTTTTGTATGCAAGTGACATACCAACTACATGGTCTAGATACAGAATCCCAACTGCTGTCATACAATTATTTTAGAAAAAGTGATGGTCTAACAACAAAAACTAAAAAAAAAAAAAGTCTGTATTGGAATCCAAAGACATGAATAGATATACAAGTTTGATGCACATCTCGAAGCAAACGACACATTTCAATGCATATCAAATGGTCTTAAAACAGTTGTTAAAATTGAATTAATTAGTTTTTGTTTGTTGTTGGCAAAAGCAGTTAAGATTCTTAAATAATCACAACCTAAAGAAGGGTACTAATGTTGCAATTACAAAGCATGAAATGAGTTAATTAATTTCAGAAACCAAGGTAATTAATATGGGTATCTAGGTCATTTGGGAATCCAAGAAATGGTGTTAATCAAGTCATAATAATGGGGAAAGTACTAAGATTGAAGACAGTGTTGCCACAAAGAGTGGCATAGACCACGCCAAGACCAATCACACCACAAAGCAAACATGATTAGCCCAATTCTCTGTACCACATGATACAGGGATTTCCTATTCAATTCTACTTGTTAAGAAGATGTACACAAGTCTTGATTTTGATTAGTTACGGACCTAAAATTTTACTTCGAAAGACTTCAATACTATTTTAAAAATGAGATATCTACATTTACTTTCTTTGTTTTTAAATCAATTCTCGATATACTATATTTTAGTCTATATATTTTCGCAAGAGTTAATCTTGCGCTTCAACCCCATAATTCGAGAGAAACCAACATATTTGAAGTTTGATGGCAAAATTCAATCTTATAACATATTAGTCATTAAACACATCTCAATAACTTTACTATCGTATCAATTCAATTAATGGCAACATCTTAAACAATTTTCATTCACTTATACGACAAAAGAATTGCAAACTCTAGGAGTAGTTTTGACAAAGTCTGCTTTTACCCATCAAACATGTTGTAGAGTTATGTATAGTCTAATCCAATGTTTTTTAAAAAATTTGAATGTCACCATACCTTAAACGTGAAGGATCAAATGAGCATGGAAAGAAGAGAGTATTAATGAAGAAGAGCCAAATGAATCAAACAAACCTTTCCCTTGAACGCTACTCCTTCACAAGTCCCAATCCCACATAGTCTTAAAGTATCAATAATAATAACAATAAGTATAGAAACTTATAACACAATAAGAGACCTAGTATATCATAGTATTAAAATGTAATAACGTGAGTATTCCAACATGAAACTTAGGAGATTAAAATTGAGGACACCCATAACCGGCGGAAAGGGTAACCTAGAGGGACATGCATGGGAGCTTCCATCTTGGCTTTGGTGAAGAATAGATCGAAGAAGAACATAAAGAGGTTACTTGGTAACGTTATGCTTTGGGAGGTGTGACATAATTTAACATATCATATGACATATACATATTATATGTGTGACTTCTATTAGTATTTATTAAAGTGGGCAGGTGGGGGACATCCTTGCAGTGAAGGAAAAGTGTTTTAGCTGTTGTTGTCTCTCCAATCTCAAATCTTAATTTTGGTGGTAAAGATTTGTTTAATTCGCGCCAATTTTTTTGGTTTGTATACTTTTAATCATTTTGAAATATTTCACAATATAACCTTTAAAATGTCTTGCAATGTCACCCTTCTAGTAAGATACTTTATCCGTTTCTTTCATAAGTGACTTTTTAATTATTTTAAAATATTTCACAATATTTGTTATTTAATAGTTTCCATACATATTAATTAATTAATTAATTTTATACCCTTCATAAACAAAAAAATCTAATAGCTACACATTAATAATTAGTGTATGTAAAAAGTGATGGAGTTAGAAGAGATAAAAAGTGATTCAATCATTTCACTACTACTTTCTCTTCAATCAAGATAATTGACTTTCTTAAAAATCGTGAAAATCAACACTTTAAAAAACGGAGGGAGTAATTTTTTGGTGAATTATATTATGAATTAAACTCTACCTACGTAACAATAACAACTAAATCTCGACTACACGAGTCAAAGACTAGTACTCTTCCACTCCGCTCGATTTAATGTACTTGACTTATATGCTCTACATAACAATTCAGACATAGGAGGGTGTTGATAAGTTGATAAATCACGATAAACTAAATATTTGTCACTAGACAAATATTAAGTGGAGTGTAAGAAGTTTTAACCATGTAGGCGGCCACAACAAAATTGGAATTAAGGTTTTGTTGTAGTTGCAGTAGTAAAAATCCATGGATTTCAAGAAAAATTGAATAATAATATAAGTTCATTAAGTATAGCTTTATCATTAAGAAACATTGAATAATAGTGTTGTACGTGCATTGATTCATTTGTAAGGTTTAAAGATCAAATAATACACACAATACATACACATATCTTATATAGTCCACAGGCGCGACGAATGGAAAATGCAATCGGCACTTAGCAAATGAAGGCAAATAACCAGGAAGAAGAAAGGAAACCGTGTATAATCAGAGCCGAAGGCGATTCAATAGCTTGTTGGAGGTGGTTGCTCCCACGCATTTTGAGGTTGTGACTGCGGTGGCGGAGGGGGTTGCCGCGGTGTGGCATATTCAGCAAATACAACCCATCCATCAAGGAACTGCACATAACAAACACACAGCTTAAATTAATAGATCAAAATCTGCAACTAGTTCAAGTCATCGATGATAGTTGTGGATAAATTAATAAATTTATGGATCAACTGTCGTGGGGGCGAATACTTGAGTTCATGTGCTTGTGCTACAATTTCATGCATAACTGCAGATTTTCCATGAGTCTTAAGTAGACAATAAGTTCATTTCAAAACAAGTGAAATCATAATTTTTGCTACATTATCCATTGAAGGAATCATGTTAGCTCACCTATCCATCCATGCCATTTATGCCTTTTGCAGCTTCTTCTAAGGAAGCATATAAAAAACTAACCCCCTTGGAAAGTATCCAAAGTTGCGGTCTGTCACGACTCTAGCTGCGTTATCACAAGAAACTGAAGTGATGCTTAGTTTTCTTTAATTGTACATTGTCTGATTACTCGATGTCATATAAAAACATACCGCTCATGACTTGGCCGAGTTTGGAAAAAGCTTCATGAAGCCCCTCTGATGTAGTTTGCTTGTTCAGCCCTGTCGACAAATAAACCACATCAACAGCAGTAACAATTGCAATGCATGTCAACCAACCGAAGTTGACAAAACCAAAAAAAAAAAAAAGACTTCCAAGTTCCAACCACTGAAAGTGCTGCATAGTGCATAGTTTTAACACGTAAAACATTATCACATGTATATTTTTCCTATTTAGTTAGCATCTACCAGACTACCACAATGGCATCAATAAAACCATGTTACTTAGCAATTTCAATTAATTGTGGTCAGAATTGCAAAAATAAATCCTGTGCTACATACCAAAATTAATTTTAATGGAACTAAAAAACTTGACTGCAAAAAGTCTGAGGCTATAGCGTTGATTGCTACTGCTAGAGGTGCCAAAAACAAACTCCATACTATTTGGCAATTTTTTTTTTTTGTTCCCACTGTACGACTTCATTAGCCAAAAAATATTTATGACAATATTTGATTGTACATCACCAGACTAGACATAAAACCCCTTTCTCTAAACAAATGCATCAGGCATGAGGTCCAAGCAACAAACAAAACTTTAATTTACATCATTCGATTCCGAGAGCTCATACACAAACAAGAATAAATGATTAAGTGAAAGGAAGCCGACTGAGGTCATTTCTTACGCGAGATGAATAACAGATTACTTATAAAACTGAACAAACATGTGGTACTAAAGGCGTTGTGAGAGAATGATGACACTTGAAGCTAAATTTGAATCAAAAGGAGGGGAAAGAGTTGAAATGTGCAGCAATTTGGGCAGAAAGAAAGAAGCCTAATTATCAAAATACTATTCAAACCAACAATAACAAAAAAAAAAGTCTTAGTCCAAAATCCAGATTATTGGGGTTGACTACAATAAACCAATGTTTCCATTTAGCTCAATTTAACTTGGTTGATGATGTGACTTGATAACTTTAAAATTCTTTAATAATTAATTGATTTTACCCTCTAATTCATTCAGTTTGGGTTTCTTTCCCCTTCCTATTTGCTTGAATGGTTGTTCCACAAACCTTTTGCTTCAATGGTTGTTCCACAAACCTAGGTTCTGGCTTGATTAGTCCACCGCAAAGGCCTTCAATGGCCTTCTATGCTGCCTGAGAAGTTGTTGGACCAATAATGTGTAGCAGAGTGATTGCAAGGAAGCGCCTAGGCATTTTAAGGCAAAACAGCCAAGGCAAGTCGCCTGGGTAGGGGTGTCTAGGCAAATTACAATTGAGCTTGGTGCGATGATACCTATACAACAACAACAACAACATAGCCTCAGTCCCAAATTAACTGGGGTCGGCAACATGGATCAAACTTTTCCATTGTGCTCGATTAGATGCAATTGATCTTTGCAAACCATTCAAATCCCTTTTAATTAAGTATCTTTGAAGTATATATTGAATGCGGAGTCAAGTTTTTTAGTTGGGGCATTTGTAGGCCGTTTTTGCAGGTGAGATGATACCTATCAAACAATAAAATCTTAACATAGCAAATGTTACAAACAGATCTAAAGGCTTATAAGTATCTTTGAAGTATATATTGAATGCGGATAATAGTGATTATAAAAAATTATTGTTAATTAAAGACCTATAAATAAATAAATAATAGCGATCAAATAAATAAATAAATAAATAATTCAAGGGCCTCTAAATAAATATTTTTTGGGCCGCCTAAGCACCGTCTAGGCAAAACGCCTAGGCCAGGAAATCGCCTTGGGACCGTCTTGACGGCTTGCAATCCATGCCATTACGAAATTCAGCAACTAACAGAGCAAAATCTAATCTATGCTCACCGGTTAAGTAGACTTGTTTCCTCAAGATTAGCAATAGACAAGTATTTAAGGAGAGAAACCATCCAATTTGTAGCCCTAGATCTAAGGTAACAAATAGACTCCCATAGAAAGAAGTTAGATCCATCCAGTTTGACAAAAAGAATCTAGCTTAATGAATGCCCCACATGGAGCGATTACATATATATTGGTCTAGATCATTTGTGGAAGCAACATTAGAAATGAAGTTTTCAAATGAGTAGGATGAGTGACCTTCAATGGTGCTTGCTCGAGAGGCTCTAATACAATACACATCCAACAATAAAACAAATATTGAAAATGATAACAAGATGAATGTGATGAAACCATAAAGCTATCGTCTAAACTAATGAGAGTTATTTTTTATTTGAAGTCATGTAAAAAAATAACATGTCATAGTCTTAAAGACCTTTTTTTTTTTTTTTCACTCACAGTCTTAAAGACTTATTTCCATAACAAACTCGTACTCCTACTTATTATGATTGTGACATTAGATAAAGAGTACAATATACTTGTTATGATTGTGACACTAGAAGACGAGCACAATGCACTATGTATAACTAATGTTTATAATAGGAAGTTGCTAAACTAACCCACTTTGGGCACCTATATTGAACACTGAGTGATGTGGCATGGGGGATCCATTGCCGCTGCTCCTCTTTTAAGTCAATCAGCTAGTCTGTCAGTTATCCAGTCTGTCAACTAAAAAGAGAAGTATTGGAATAACACCCCCATTTTGCACATCGAGGTGTAGGCTTCCGTATCCCACGTACTGTAGTACTCGATGGGTAGGGAGAATTAGGAAAATGATTTTCTAACCCACTTTGGGCACTACGATTCAACATCCACCTATGTGGCAATGACATGGGGGGACCTACAACAGTTGTTGTTGTTTTCCTGTCATTAACTGCTCATGGTCAGTCTGTCATGTGGACTAATTAATTGATTGATTGTTGGGGTGCAAAAGAGGATGTTAACTTTTGGAGGAAAATTTGAATTTTTGAGTGGGAAATGCATGATGTACCCTAACTCGTTGCGTATTGCACTACGAGATACATAAAGCCGCATCCCGATGTGCAAATTGGAGGTGTTATTTCAGCACTTTCCTTTTTGTTTGTTTGACCGACTGGCTGGTAGCTAACTAACTGAAAGAAGGTGGAGCAGCTAAGGGTCCAAGTGCCATATCAACTTGGTGCTCAATCTAAGAGTCCAAAATGGGTTAGTTTAGCAGTTTCCCTTGTGCATTGCCCACTTGAAACTCAAATTTCCCACCAAAAAGTTGACCTCCACTCTTGCACTTAACAGATGTCAGTCGGACTGACCAATTGCGGTCAAAGACATGGGTCCTCATGTCACACATAGATGGGTGTCGAATCTTGGTGCCCAAAGTGGGTTAGAAAATCATTTTCCTTTTTGATAACTACTGAGAAGTGGAAGATACAAAAAGGACGGTACCTCTTGGCCTTTATCGATTTCAGGTAAAAAGGGTTACATATCTCAACCCTCTACACTCAACCGGAGAAAAGGAATTCTCTCTCCCAAACCAATGGTCGCCTACTTTACACAAATGACAAAAAATCCTATTGTCGTGGCTCACTCTCTCTCACCGAACCCCATTCATACAAAGCATACCTAACTGCTTTCATACACATAAGACTCACTCCTAACAATTAAGAAGCAGTTGCATCATTTGGTCCCCTTTGCTGAATTGATCCCATGCTTTTCTTGTTCTTCCTTTGATACACCTTAGCAATAGGTGGACGACCCAGGATTGTATCAAATTCATTCCAACATCCTGCTTCAAAAGAAGAGGTAGAGGGACATTTTACTTTACAACATATCAACACTACCATCCTTATACTTCCATCAGTTTCAAATGTTATTGAATCCTCTGTTTGGAGATCCACAATGGCACCTTAGTTTGAAACTATGACGATTTAGTTATAATATTAGTTGCAAAGGGATAAAAAAGAGTTCCGCACATTGATTTCTCATAAACTCACAATCCCTTTGCAAAAGTTTGCACCATGATTCTCACTTTAATTAGGCGTCAGTTTGGGCTATTCAACAGTTTAGATCCTTACTAAGCTTAGTCTTTGACTTAAAGAAAATGGGTCATCTTGGGAACTTCTTAGGCTTTGAAGCATCATAGGACAAGTTCTTCTGATAAGATCATAGGAAAAGTTCAACTTATGTCTAAACCAATTGGCCCATGTTAAATCCTTCCTACATTGTGTTGAAAAGGAAAATGCCAAATCTTGCAATACTCAAACTACTGTCAATAGGCAACTATACTCCATTCACAATGCGCCCCTTTTCATCCATTGTCGTACTAGATATTTCAATATCAATCGGGTTGCCTTACCAGATACAACGACGACGACAAAACTAGATATTTCAATATCAATCGGGTTGCCTTACCAGATACAACAACAACGACAACATAGCCTCATGTCCCAAATTAATTGCTACATACACTCTTACAAACAAACTGAAATAATGCACATTTTATTTGAGGTAAGATGCATCAAGGGGCTCTCCGAGCACATGTGTTCCACTTTGCCACACTCGATTAACTTGGTATGGTTCCTCTACCCCCTTCATTTGAGGAGAGATGTTAGAATAAATCACCAATCACTCATAATTCATACTAATCATTTATTGATGTCACAATAACCACAGTTAGGATCATGAGCTTGTTTTGATAAAAAAAAGTCTTTATAACTGAGACATGTTCACACGTCATTAATGATTGTAATTACATGACTTCTAGTATAAATAACCACAGAGTAGCATTATGACTTCCTTGCATCCACTTGTCCTCATTTTCAATATTTGATTCTTTGTTTGATGTGAATGTAGAAACCATGTCCTAGACTCCCAATTACATGAACCTGATTAACTAAAACTAACACAAGATCCTTAACTTTTTACTACAAGAATCATAAAAAAATACGTAACAACATCACCTCTCTCTAAAATTGATTGTGTTTCATCACATAGCCAAAAAGTACCAACTCCATTCACACTATACATTTTAGACGCCCATGATTTGCTTGAAAAGAGGAACTTAACTAAGATCATATTTCCTATACTAAAATCAAGGATTACTCATAAAGCAATACCAAACGACAATATAATTCGAGGGTATTTGGTAACACCAACTTCCGACATGTTAAAGACCAAAAAACCCAAATTTTTCTGGTCGACTGCATAAGTAAAACTCTTTCATTGCGCTCGATAAACAGACCCAATGGTAAAAGATTAAAAGTTTATCTGCTCCGACCTTCCGGCGCCAAATGTACATGCACTATTGCCATGGTAAAACATGAGGCACCAAAACTCTAGTCCATATAAGGTTAGACAAAGGAAACAAAGTGCAACACAATAGACAACAAAAGCTAAGCCCTTTAATCTCAAACCCCCCAACTCATAACTACCAAAACTGCTACACAACAACATCCACATATCAGTTTTTACGGAACCGAACACCAATCACTACCCATGAAATATTTCAGGGAAATCAATCAAAATAACACAAGCCCACAAAATGTATGATGAGAAATCATGGAAAAACAACATGGGCAGTAACAGAACACAAGATTATAAGAAAACTACTTGGCAACACCCAAATATCAGTTTTTTTTACCAACCAAACGCCAAACAAATCACTACCCATGAAAATTTTCAGCTCATAAATCAAGATAACACAAGCCCACATAATCTCTGATGAGGAATAATAAAAAAAAAAATATGGGCAAGAACAGAACACAGAGATTGAAGAGGAGAACGAACCGGACACGAAGAGGTCGGCCTTAGGAGGGGCTGCGCCGCCGCCAATCTCATCGCCATTTCTTCTTCTCCGAGTCTTCTGTCTGTTGCTCTCTCTACACACCAACGTTGGGTTTGTGTGTGCGTGGAATGGCGAGGCCCGCGGTCCTGTCCGTTCAATGCGCTTCGAGATACGTGATGAGTTTCTTGTACAATTGATACACATCGAGATGCGCATGCACGATGTAGAAAGTACAACGAACGGATAGGAAAAGAGGGAGAAATTCATTTTCGCATCACTTTTTTTAACTTGTATTTCATTCAATTACGTTCATTAGATTTGTGTGCTACATTAATAGGTTTAGAGGGCCGCCCCAATACGAGGCATGATAATGCTTCACGTGCAATTATGGTTCACATTCGATACTACGTGAAAAATAAAAAAAAAGGGCAAATAGAAAAAAAAATACAAATTATTAATTTTTTTTACAAATTCAGAATAAACTTTCTGAATTTGCAAATATATCGTGAACTATTAAGTTTTTTTTTTGCGAATGCAAAATAAACTTTATGATTTTTTAAATATATTACCAACTTTTTTTGGTAAATATATTGGACCCCTAATTTAAAGAAAAAACACAAGAAAATAAAATATGACAAAAAAAAAAGAGAAGAAATCAAGAAATGTGAAGCCCTTGTTGTCTTTGCCACTATAAATTTTAGCATTTGTTACGTTTTACTTTCTTTTTCTAAAAAAAAAAAACTTTATTGGTTGGCATAAGAAATATCCTAACATTGTAGGTATATTAAAACACGTTTTCTTTTCCCGCTTAAAAATACGTTTTTGAACCCACTAAAATATGTTTTACGTGAAGCAAACTACAATGATGATAATTTGTGTTTGCACACAAAATAAAAAAAAAAAATGTTTTGCTATAAAGTAATATCTATAAGACTACAAAGTAATTCGTGTTCGTCATTGGGGTTTCATAGTGGGATTTTTGTTTTTTCGTTAGTATGAGATATCGTTTCTTTGTTCTTTCTATTTTTTGTTTTTATTTTTTTATTTGTCCTTTTCTTTAGTTTTTTATGTGTTTTTTAAAATGCACAAATTAAGGTAGATCGTCAAATTTAAGCAAAATTAGGGATGTAATATATTTGTAAAATATCAAATAGTTTGTGATATATTTGTCAAATCACAAAACTTATTTTGCATTTGCAAAAAATTTAACAATTTGTGAGTTTTTTTTTTTTTTTTTGCTATTTGCTTGAAAAAAAAAAATTAGTGTAGCACTGTTTGACTTTAACTTTAAGAAAAACATGGCGCAACAGTACTAATCTGAACGCTGATCTAGCTTCTGACAACGTCTGACGTGGAGCATATACTCACCCACACATCACCTACAATCAAAATATGCTATTTTAAAAAGCATCTTAAATTAGCATAAAATCCATCTAATTTAGGGTTTAGGTTTTTTTTAGAAGAAAGGGTTTTTTAAATTATCTCATAGAACACAAATCAAAATATTATTGTAGATGAAGTCCATATACTGCTACACAACACACAATAGCTGGTACCACTTTGGATAACTATATATAATAGGAAAATGTTGTTGTGTCTCAAATGTGACACACACTTGCTCAGTCGCTCTTGATTTGTGAGAAGCGCATGTATCTCGAAGCGTATAGAGGGCGGATGAGCAAGTGCAAGTCCTTATTTGGGACACATTTATAGCATCCTCCATATACATATTAGAGGATTAGTGGCTCAGCCAATAGTTCCAACACCCTACTTTTGGTCAATCCATTTGAAACACCATAACCATCTCCATATTGGTACATTAATTGGGCTGCTCGAGCAAAGTTAATTGCAACATCAATTAGAGCTTTTGGCCAAAGTGAGTTCTCTATCTGCTCTTTATTCAACCTCTTCCAAGCCTCCATGATTAGGTTTTTTATGTGCTCTCGAGCTATCTCTTCCGTGACGCCTTTTTCGTGCATGTAGCATTGGATTGATTTATGAACATCACCTCTTCCAAGCTCATCCTACGCGTTCAAATGTGCATTTAATTAGTACAAGAAAGTCACTCTTTTAATTTACTACGTAAATTATTTATTTTCTATCACTGTTTAATTTAAAACAATAGACCGAAGCTAATTTGAGACATGTTAATAAATGCTACAACAAACATGATAGTAACTTCGCATACCGTAGAAGTTGCCAAATCATTATAAAGGCGAACAATCATCGCAGACCAACGAGCGATCTTCGGATGTGTCGTTAGATACTCCAAAGCTTCTACACTTATATCTTCTTGTAGGAGGACATAAGTATGTAGTAGTAGAAGTGGAGCAGCTATTGAAATGAATCCATTTTCAAGATACTCCTCAAGAGAAGGTGTGCACTTGTTGTGGTACCACCTTGCCTCCACTAAGTAACTTTTGCATAAACCTGCCCACTAAATTGTATGAAATACATCCATGGTTAATTAATTTGATGCATGTATATAAGATATGATTTCTAAAAATAAAAAAATAAAAAAGAAAAAGAAAAAAAGGGTGTCCATATCTAGCTATATAAGTTGTACAAGTTATACATACAAGAGGGAGATAAATACCATTTCCTTAAGATAATAAATAAGGTCTAGACCATGTTTCTTAAGAAGAAAATATGATATTTCATTGATGGTGTTGTAGAGAGCTAGGAAACACAACTTCATGTAATTGGGAAGTTTTTCCATTGCTTTAATGTCCCAACTGCAAATATACATCAAATGAAAAATAATTCAATGATATAGTTGAAACTTAATTGAAAAGATTAATTATGTTATATATGTACTACACATATATTGCAGGGTAAATGATCATATTGGTGATTAAAATTAAGGAGTTCGTCATATATGATTAACTACCTTTCAATTACACTAGTGAATAGTTCAAGCTCATCCAAGGAACCGTAGACGTCGTAAATATCATCGATTGGTGTTATCAATGAAATTAGTTTCCCAAACCCTATTCTGCAACAACCATATCGTTGATCGAAAATTACTCCAAGAGCCCAAAAATAGTTCTCGACAAGTCTATCCCTTGCGAAGCTTACATGCGAGGCGAGATCAAGATTCTTCCACCATCTGAAATGTCAAATAAATTATATGTCATTTAGAAGAAAGCATGTTAATTAATTTCCTAAGTAAGTAACCATAGCTAGATGTCTAGGATTTTTGTTCTTACCTAGATAGCTCCTTGAGTTCTTCTTGTTGTGCTGCTTGCACCATATTGAAATTCAACTTAGCCAGTTGAAGAACATCAGGATGTAAGCTATCATCGTCGACGCATGCTTCAATGTACCACCTAGCTTCGACTCGCGGCGTCCTCCAACGCAAGGGAAGTTCTAACGAGTGGTTCATTAGCTTTGCTAAATGTCGATCAATCGTCGGCGTCGACTTAATGTAGTGCTCCTTGAGATGTTTAGTTGTGAAAGCCTTGGCCTCTTCTAAGATATCCTCACCTTCTAAAGCAAAATGAGCAGCCTCATACAAACTAAGCATTCCCTTAGCATCTTCACATAAGCTTTCCTTGAAACAGTAACTGTTGGTATCCTTGAAGACACCAAAGACATCTTATTCACAAAAAAAAAAAAAAAAAAAAAAAAAAAAAAAAAAAAGTTCATTAAATTGAATTAATTAACAAATTAAAGGTGCTAATTTGAAAGAAGACCATATTAGTTCAATAATTAATGAAGCTAAATTTGGCGTAGATCAATCGACGAACGTGGTTAAACATAGATACCTTCGGGGGAAACGCGATACCCTTGTTGCCTTAGCAATTTAAATTGAAGCGCTACGACATGGAGACCATCTTTACTAGTGATGATTTCATGGCCATTCATGAGAACTTTTTCGATCTCTTCCTCGAAAAAATATCTGATTCCCAACCTTTGCAGTGCCTCAATCAACTCAAATTTTGCTAAACTTCCCATGTTTTGGTCATTTAGTAGTATATGCCTCACACTCTCCACTAACTTATTCCTTTGTTTCTCATAGAACTCCCCCTGCACATATTTAATACAAAGACCAAGCTATAATTAATTAATCGGTGTAAAATGTGGTATCTAATATTAATCAAACCATATATTATAAATAGTGGTCACCTTATAATCACTCTTCAAAGACTGAATGAAATCAAAATCCCAAATGTTGGGATGGTAATTAGCTGATCTCCTATCAATACTACCCTTCTGATGATCAGGATCAAAGGTACTCTTGATGGTTTTACTAAGATGACACGCCGATTGAGATCGAGACTTGCCGCAAGACATGCTTATAGGCCTGAATTAATGGAACCACTAGTATTAGTGGTGCAAATATTCAAGGTGAAATGTGATGAGTTGATGAGGATTGGAATCTCATGAAACTGCTAAGACCCTTTGGCTATAGTAATTCTAATGTAGGTATATACATATATATATACACACATACAATAGAACCCAAGTGCTTGCTCTATTTATATTTCGTTGTACGTACATTGTGTAATGCGCTTTAAGGATATAGACACACACACACGGAGTTTTCAATGTACAAATCAATTACCTTCTGCCATTTGTGCATGTGACTATAAAAAGCAAATAGTAGCAGCGGGCTCCATATCAATGAAACAAAAACATTGTCTCTTATACCACTTGTTGGACACGTCTGTGCAGACTTATGAATATAGCCATGTTAGTGTAGATATATATTATATCCAACTTAACTATTTTGCCAGCAAAGGTATGAGATTTTACTCTAATGTCACGTTTGGTACCCAAAATTATTACTGATATAATCACGACAATATTGTCAACACATTCATTGAGTAAACCATGGATTGGTGCTACATCATGGATGTGAAGATAATGTCTATCATATGTGACACTAAATAGACATTCGCCTCTCAAAATAGTCTTCAATAGACAATGAATTTAGACCATTAATTGATGAGTTGACACTTTTATTTCTAATTTTTTAATATTAATAAAGGTTTGAAAAAAATAAAAAACTTAAGAAAAATAAAAACGAGTCCATTTGTATGATGTGACAGTCTACCACACCCTCCACTTTGATTCTATGCTACATAGAATAGACATTACCAATTCATGATCTCATTGGAGAGCATTTTTTGGGTTGGATGTGGATTGCGCATTATGTGGATTCATTCCCATCTCAATCCATGCTCTCATTGGAGATGCTCTCGTATATTAGTTTACTATCATTATATACTTAGATTGAAAAGTATTTCAAACTAACATAAAAACCTTATAATTTAGGGTTTAGGATTTGTTATTTCATTGAGTAGAGTGTACAATCATGTCAATATACTAAAGCTCTTGCTCAAAATGCTAGCTCAGTCCAAAAAAAACAACCTATTTAGTTCAAAATTGACTATTGCCAACATCTGGTGTCAAAAGTCACATTAAAGGTGACAATACATAATTAAAACAATGGAAATAATTCTTTTTTTGAAAAAAGAAACATACTATATTAATAATACAATATAAAATTACATATTACAAAAACGCCTATTCATCATCACTAAATGTGTATATTATCAATCCTATCCCCCTCCCCCCCCCCCCCAATCCCTTACTAGATTGAAAAAGGAGGCATCCTTTCTCCATTTGGAATTGACTATCCAAAATAAAGGGAGTTATTGGTCTAGATCATTTCTGGAAGCAACATTAGAAAGAAGTTAGATCCATCCAGTTTGACAAAAAGAATCTAGCTTAATGAATGCCCCACATGGAGCGATTACATATATATTGGTCTAGATCATTTGTGGAAGCAACATTAGAAGTGAAGTTTTCAAATGAGTAGGATGAGTGACCTTCAATGGTGCTTGCTCGAGAGGCTCTAATACAATACATATCTAACAATGAAACAAATATTGAAAATGATAACATGATGAATATGGTGAAGCCATAAAGCTACCGTCTAAACTAATGAGAGTTATTTTTTATTTGAAGTCATGTAAAAAAATAACACGTCACGGTCTTAAAGACCTTTTTTTTTTCACTCACAGTCTTAAAGACTTATTTCCATAACAAACTCGTACTCCTAATTATTATGATTGTGACATTAGACAACGAGTACAATATACTTGCTATGATTGTGACACTAGAAGACGAGCACAATGCACTACGTATAACTAATGTTTCTAATAGGAAGTTGCTAAACTAACCCACTTTGGGCACCTATATTGAGCACTGAGTGACGTGGCATGGGGGATCCACTGCCGGTGCTCCTTTTTTTAAGTAAATCAGCTAGTCTGTCAGTTAGCCAGTCTGTCAACTAAAAAGAGAAGTATTGGAATAACACCCCCGTTTTGCGCATCGAGGTGTAGGCTTTCGTATCCCGTACTGTAGTACTCGGTGGGTAGGGAGAATTAGGAAAATGATTTTCTAACCCACTTTGGGTACTGCGATTCGACATCCACCTATGTGGCAATGACATGAGGGGACCTACAACAACTGTTGTTGTTTTCCTATCATTAAGCGCTTTCACTGCCGTCGATCTGTCATGTGGACTAATTAATTGATTGATTGTTAGGGTGCAAAAGAGGATGTTAACTTTTTGGAGGAAAATTTGAATGTTTGAGTGGGAAATGCATGATGTACCCCAACACGTTGCGTATTGCACTACAAGATACATAAAGCCGCATCCTGATGTGCAAATTGGAGGTGTTATTTCAGCACTTTCCTTTTTGTTTGACCGACTGACTGGTGGTGGCTAACTAACTGAAAGAAGGTGGAGCAGTTAAGGGTCCAAGTGCCATATCAACTTGGTGCTCAATCTAAGAGCCCAAAATGGGTTAGTTTAGCAGTTTCCCTTGTGCATTTCCCACACGAAACTCAAATTTCCCTCCAAAAAGTTGACCTCCACTCTTGCATCTAACAGTCAGAATGTCAGTCGGACTGACCAATTGCAGTCAAAGACATGGGTCCTCATGTCAGTGCCACATAGATGGGTGTCGAATTTGGTGCCCAAAGCGGGTTAGAAAATCATTTTCCTTTTTGATAACGACTGAGAAGTGGAAGATACAAAAAGGACGGTACCTCTTGGCCTTTATCGATTTCAGGTAAAAAGGGTTACATAACTCAACCCTCTACACTCAACCGGAGAAAAGGATTTCTCTCTCCCAAACCAATGGTCGCCTACTTTACACAAATGACAAAAAATCTTACTGTCGTGGCTCACTTTCTCTCACCGAACCCCATTCATACAAAGCATACCTAATCGCTTTCATACACATAAGACTCACTCCTAACAATTAAGAAGCAGTTGCATCATTTGGTTCCCTTTCTTTGAATTGATCCCATGCTTCTCTTGTTCTTCCTTTGATACACCTTAGCAATAGGTGGACGACCCAGGATTGTATCAGATTCATTCCAACATCCTGCTTCAAAAGAAGGGGTAGAGGGACATTTTACTTTACAACAGATCAACCCTACCATCCTTATACTTCCATCAGTTTCAAATGTTATTGAATCCTCTGTTAGGAGATCTACAATGGCACCTTATTTTGAAACTATGACGATTTAGTTATAATATTAGTTGCAAAGGGATAAAAAAGAGTTCCGCACACTGATTTCTCATAAACTCACAATCCCTTTGCGAAAGCTCGCACCATGATTCTCACTTTAATTAGGCGTCAGTTTGGGCTATTCAACAGTTTGGATCCTTACTAAGCTTAGTCTTTGACTTAAAGAAAATGGGTCATCTTGGGAACTTCTTAGGCTTTAAAGCATCATAGGACAAGTTCTTCTGATAGGATCATAGGAAAAGTTCAACTTATGTCTAAACCAATTGGCCCATGTTAAATCCTTCCTACATTGTGTTGAAAAGGAAAATGCCAAATCTTGCAATACTCAAACTACTGTCAATAGGCAACTATACTCCATTCACAATGCGCATCTTTTCACCCTTTGTCGTACTAGATGTTTCAATATCAATCGGGTTGCCTTACCAGATACAACAACGACGACAAAACTAGATACTTCAATATCAATCGGGTTACCTTACCAAACTGTACAAGCTTCTTCCAAAGCATACGGCTTTCTGGATGTATATGATGATATCTAGACAGATGGATCTTATATGAATCGTATGATGAAGTACCACATGAGTGGATATATAGGAATCCAAATCTGCCGAATCACTCATGTTATGATCTTCTACATCCTAGGTCTCCCCGTTCCGTCATCTGGCTTATGTTCTGCATGTAGCATTCAGACCGAATGACTCTATGAAATTACGTCTATACTTCCACATATTACGGGTAACGTAGGAGACATCTTTATTTTTCCCCAGGGGTAGAATTACCACTCGCTTAGCTTTCAATTCGCCTCGACCATCAAATGAAATGTGAATAACCCGCCCTCCTCTCTTTGAAACAAGGGGCGCTTTCGGCTCTGTTGGTGCTTCAAAGAATTTTGTCTTCTCCATATTACCACATCTCTAGAGTCAATAATTTTATATGACTTCTAGTATAAACAACCACAGAGTAGCAATATGGCTTTCTCGCATCCACTTGTCCTCATATTTTCAATATTTGATTCTTTGTTTGATGTGAATGTAGAAACCATGTCCCAGACTCCCAATTACATGAACCCGATTAACTAAAACTACACAAGATCCTTAACTTTTTACTACAAGAATCATAAAAAAATATAAAACAACATCACCTCTCTCTAAAATTGATTGTGTTTCATCATATAGCCAAAAAGTACCAATTCCGTTCACACAATACATTTTAGACGCCCATGATTTGATTGAAAAGAGGAACTTAACTAAGATCATATTTCCTATAGTAAAATAATCAAGGATTACTCATAAAGCAATACCAAATGACAATATAATCCGAGGGTATTTGGTAACACCAATTTCGACAAGTTAAAGACCAAAAAACCCAAATTTGTTTGGGTCGACCGCACACGTAAAACTCTTTCATTGCGCTCGATAAACATACCTCAATGGTAAAAGATTAAAAGTTTATCTCGCTCGGCCTTCGTAGGCGCCAAATGTACGTGCACTATTGCCATGGTAAAGCATGAGGCACCAAAACTCTAGTCCATATAAGGTTAGACAAAGGAAACAAAGTGCAACACAATAGACAACAAAAGCTAAGCCCTTTAATCTCAAACCCCCAACTCATACCTACCAAAACTGCTACACAACAACACCCACATATCGGTTTTTTTCTTGAACCGAACACCAATCACTCGCCCATGAAATATTTCAAGGAAATCAATCAAAATAACACAAGCCCACAAAATGTATGATGAGAAATCATGGAAAAACAACATGGGCGTAACAGAACACAAGATTATAAGAGGAAAAATACTTGGCAACACCCAAATATCGTTTTTTTTTACCAACCAAACGCCAAACAAATCACTACCCATGAAAATTTTCAGCTCATAAATCAAGATAACACAAGCCCACATAATCTCGATGAGGAATAATGAAAAAAGAAAAACATGGGCAAGAACAGAACACGAGAGATTGAAGAGGAGAACGAACCAGGACACGAAGAGGTCGGCTTTAGGAGAGGCTGCGCCGCCGCCAATCTCATCGCCATTTCTTCCTCTCTCGAGTCTTAAATGTCTGTTGCTCTCTCTAAACACCAATGCGCTTCGAGATACGTGATGAGTTTCTTTTACAATCGATACACATCGAGATGCGCATATACGATGAAGAAAGTACAACGAACGCATAGGAAAAGAGGGAGAAATTCATTTTCGCATCACTTTTTTTTTAACTTGTATTTCATTTAATTACGTGCATTAGATTTGTGTGGTACACTAATAGGTTATTAAGAGGGTCGCCCCCCAATATGAGGCGTGATAATGTTTCGTGTGGAATTATAGTTGACATTGGATACTACGTGAAAAATAAAAAATGGGGGCAAATAGAATAAAAATACAAATTATTAGATTTTCTTGCAAATTCAGAATAAACTTTCGAATTTGTAAATATATCGCGAACTATTAAGTTTTTTTGAGAATGCAGAATAAACACTGCCACTTCATACAAGTGCATCTACGGGCCTCCAATTTCACAACTTGCTTGTTACACCCTTTTATCAAATGATAGCCACGTGGTGCAGTGATTACTTCAAATGTACCATTCTTACGATTTACTAATGTCACATTGTGCCCTCCAGCCACCTTTCCCCAAAGTGACAACTTATTCATTGCGTACGTTGTGTACGTTTCGCCCCTGCCTAGGGCTACACCTATTTCGTCTCGTCTTTTATTAAAGTACGCCATGACACGGTAAAATGTAATCTGCACTAAAGCGGTGATGGGGTAAAATCGCGCGCCTTTAAGGACCCCGTTAAAGCATTCTACATTTGTGACAAAAAAATTCATATATGTATTAGCTTGTAAACGTAATAAATCAAACACATTAAGTAAGTAATAGTAACAAACGTAATAAATCAAAAGTAATACCCGCGAGATTTGTAGTCATCCAGCCGTATCGATAACCATTGTCGTATGCGTTTGTTCATTGTGCTCGATCTAGGTCAGTAAACCACGCAATACATTCGGGATTCATTTGATGGAGTTCTTTCATGGATGCCTTAAATTTTCGCGGTTGATGTTGTGCACCTGCTAAGTACACCATATCCTTTAATTCTTTGCTCCCGAATCTCATGTTGAAATTACTGCATATGTGGCGGAGACAAAATCTGTGTTGAACTCTTTCATGGGTCCATCCATTTCGAGGATCGTTCATTGCCAACAATATACCTGGGTGTCGATCAGAAATGACACATATACCATCCCTATCAGTCACATGATGTCGCAAACAAGCCATAAACCATCCCCAGCTGTCTCGACTTTCCTCATCAACAATGGCAAATGCTAAAGGAAATACATGACTATTATTATCAACAACAATGGCTATTAGGAGTTTTTGTTTGTATTTTCCATACAAGAATGTGCCATCAATTTGTATCATCGGTCTGCAATGTCTAAAGCCTGCAATAGAATGTGCAAATGCCCAAAAAACCCATTTGAAGACAACTTCATTGTTGGCATTAGGCTCACCATGCCGCCATTCCACACGTGTCCCTGGATTGCTTTCTTGAAGAGCGGTCATCCACCGCGGCAACATTTTGTACGATTCTTCCCAATCTCCAAAGACTTTAGCAATTGCTTTCTTCTTCCCCAACCAAACTTTCTTATAATGAACGTCATAACTGAATTTGTCCTTGATAATCTGATGAAGCACTGGAACTGAGGTGGACGGATCTCTTCTCACCACATTTTCTACCTCACGGCATATAACGGTGGAGTCCAAATGCGCATGATCCTTGGACAGTTTAGCATAGATGCATGTATGTGGTCCTGCATATGTACTGATCTCAAACATTCCATGCGATTTTCTTCTCGAACACCGCAACCTCCAAGTACATCCATCTAAATATTTCTTACAACGAACAATCCATACATTTGGTGTAGAATGAGTCACCACAAAGCGCTTGTGTCCTTTGATGCTATACAATTTCACGACATGTTGGATATCTACTTTACACATGAACCGCATCCCTTTCTCAAATTTTGATGCCTCTTCCATAAAGACCTAGAAGAGATCATTGCATTCTCATGGAGGGGTTGCATTGCCTCAATACTCAATTCCATAAATACAGATGAAGGAACGACAAATTCACCTACACCCACGGGCGCACCATCAATTCCAGCAGCCTCTTCATCGAAGAAATCATCGTTCCCAATTTCGTTCGAAATTGGAGGACAAGATAATGAGTCATCGTCTGCTATGACTCGATTTAACGTATATCGAATCACGCCATCATCAACATGATGACCATCATCCCCTTCATCGTCTGCATCATCATCGCTACTATCTTCACTAGTATCCCCGTCACTGCCGCAATAGTCATCATCTTCACTAGTATTCAAATCATCACAGGAACGAGGATCCTCGTCCATTTCGGGATTTGCGGTCGTCAAAGGCGATGCACAATGACTAAGTTCATAAATTGGTTGAGTGCTAGGTCCAGCTCCAGAATGTAACACTACATTACAATTGGAACTATTGTACGGTTGCCTCGGAACTAAATCGATATAAAGCTCCATGCAATGTGGTGGTGGTAATTCTGCCACAAAGTCCCAAGCATCTTTGAGACTCGACTCATCATCTATTCGCAAAGGGACGTAGTTGGCCGATCCACTTCCAATGTACGCTGGATATCGATATGTCATGTTTAATCTCTGAAAGTCATTGTCTATCAGCAATGAATTACAGGTATAACGCACAAGTTCATCGTACCCTATACCCATCTTCGATCTGAGATGTCGAATGGGCGGTTTCGTGTACGAAATCCCTGATGGTCCATCAACCAAGTCTCCATTCATATAACACAACAATGATACTCTTTGATCAACCATTCTTCAATCTATATATGTAGAATATGATTGTTACTAAGTGATGATAAAGACCTTCTAATTAAAGTTACGACTATGCGCTATAAATCTCGCAATCATCCAATCACTCATATAAAATTAATCATTATAGAAAGAGTTCAAATAAATATGACCTTAATAGAATTGCTTAGGCACCCTAATGGAATTGGTGTAGTGGTATAGTTATTATATATATATATATATATATATATATATATATGGTAACTAAATAGCCTAGTGATCAAATTAAGTACCTTATTCTGCAACAAAGAAACTATTATATGCAAATAACTATTATATATTATAAACAACTTCCCTAGCTAGCTTATAATATAACAGCCCCTAAAGCAACCTTAGATAGTTACCACCACCAATGTCTCATCTCTTAAGCGCACGCCTAATGTTCTTCCAAATTTTTCTACTAAAGTATTGACATGTATATGAGATTTTTTGCTTGATTAATACCATACCCCCCTACACCCCAAATCAAACAATTTCTACTCCCCCCTTGGGTTCCCCACATGTTTTACATCTTAATATGGGTCGATGACATATATCCACACTAATTAATGTATACATTGTACTATATTAAAATCAAACTTTCTATCTATTTAATTAAAAAATTGCGCTTATTGGCACCCACAAGGTGTGTAGAATTAACATCAAGTAATTGGAAAAAAAAACTAAAAATCCCTGATATAACTCACATCAACTAATTGGCAAAAATAAACATATAAACCGGATAGAAACAAAAAAACAGCCCCGGATACAAAAAAAAACAAATAAAAACAACCCCGGAGACAAAAAAAATAACAACAAATTTAACATACAACATAACATGAACCACATGAAGCATAAACACGCAAAATCTCCAAACAAATTGATCTTACAGAGTTGTTGAGTTCGGGTGGGTTGCGGTTCGGATCTGAAGTTGACGATGGAGATAAGATATGCACCAATGGAGCCAATCTAGTGGAGTTGAGGGAATGAAGAGTGGAGCTGTTCGTTGGGGGAGTTGAAGGAAGGGATCGTTGGGGGAGTTGAAGGAAGAAGGAAGGCAAGTGAGAAGAAACAGATCTGGATCTAACGGATCTGCTCTCTGTTTTGTTCAAGAGAAGTCGTGACCTCGGGTCACGATTTCACTTTAATGGAAATCGTGACCGAGCTCACGATTTCCTGATTTTTCAACAGTGAGGAAATCGTGATCTCGGGTCACGATTTCCATTAAAGTGAAATCGTGACCCGAGGTCACGACTTCTCTTTGACGGGAAAAAAAAAATTGACGTGGCGCTTGATTTTGCGCTGATGTGGCTACAAGTGTGTTAGTTTTGTAAATAGTTTGGTGGGTGTGTTGGGTTGATAATTTTAACTCCCAAATGTACTAATCAAGGAAAAAACTCACAATTGATACACATTCAGATGCGCATGCACGATGAAGAAAGTACAACGAACGGATAGGAAAAGAGGGATAAATTCATTTTCGCATCACTTTTTTTAACTTGTATTTCATTTAATTACGTTCATTAGATTTGTGTGCTACATTAATAGGTTTAGAGGGCCGCCCCAATACGAGAACGTGGAATTATGGTTGACATTGGATACTACTGTTGGGTTTTGGGGTTCATACGCAGCGGAGATTACAAAACAATTTTGACAAAAACCCCAACAGGATCCGAATCTAATTCCATTAAAAACGTTTAAACCATGAAAAACTTAATCATACCTCAATCGCAATATACCTTTCTGAAGGTTAATCGATCTTTAAGGCGCTGCCAACGACGAACGCCCTCTATCAGCAGTCCACACACGAACGGCGGCCGAGATTCGAAGTGCTAGCTTCAAGAGAATACCAAACCTTTTTGTTTCTCTCAAAAACGATTCAGAGCGTACCAAAAAACCCTAAGTCGTTTCTCAAACGAAAAAGGAGTTTTGGCCTTTTGATCTTTCGTATGTGTGTTCTAACTTAAAGCGTCTATTTATACAACCCTTGTATATAGACGGTTAAGTAAATTACAAATACACCCCTACTTAAAGAAGTATAAGTGTAATACACCACAAGGACGTTTCGTCATGAATTTTATCATATAAAATTCATTTTTTCGAACCATCTTAAAATCTCGCAAAACCATTCTTAGTGTGCGACCCAATAGGCTCATACAACGTTGGCAAGTGTACCAAAACACATTTTGGTATACAAGTCATAAGCGCCTCTAGCAAGACATTATGACTACCCAAGTTGTACGAATATCGAATCGAAACAACCTAATCAATAGTGTATATAACATCCTTTTGTCACGCGATATCCTTTTGATCAAACATAAGGCATGGAATTGTCATCCACATGTTCAATCGTACTAGTCTCGATCTCTAGGTAGATCGAAAACATCCAAGTGACATTGATCAATATCAATTCACTTAGACTAGGCCTTTTAATGCCTAACACATCGAGGATCCACTAGATATCTCTCTTTATATGAGAGGGACAAATTCTATCTCGATTACACAACTTCATCACATTGCTCACACAGTAACCAATCACAACCTTTATAATCGTCCGGTTAAAGACAACGTTTGATTGTGTCAAATCACTGTGTTCCTAATGTTGAAGTCTCTGGTAATCTCAAGTCGAGGACCTGGAATATATACTTATCATGAGAAACAACTATGACTTAATCCATGTGATGTTCTCATATGGTCGGTCCAAGACTTTGTTCCCTAACAAGTACTCGTGATCTTGATTCGTATCCCTATAGGTATAATCATCATATGATCATCAATCAAGACTCACACTAGTCTTAATTCATTATAGTTCCCAGTATAATGACCGACTAGGGACATTTAAGATATTTATGTAAATACCCATGGATCTTATTATAATGTAAACATGCAAATTAATTATAATAAACAGCAAATGAAATCCTCTATTTTATTAACTAAAAGTATTCATAAAGACATTTATGGATTGACCTAGGGCACATGCCCCAACATCTCCCACTTGCACTAGGGCCAATCATATATGCATCTAATGCCTAATGATCTAACATGACCATCATGTTTTGCTTGTGGAAGAGTTTTTGTCAATGGATCCACAACGTTGTCTTCGGTAGGTACTCTGCAAATCTTTACGTCTCCCCTCTCAATAATTTCTTTGATGAGATGAAAACGCTCGAGTATATGTTTGGATCTCGTGGTGTGATCTAGGTTCCTTGGCTCGTGCTATTGCCTCGTTATTGTCACAATACAAACAAACAGGGTTAGCAATACTTGGAACCACACCTAGTTCGAAATGAACTTTTTAATCCAAATCGCCTCCTTTTGTCGCATCGACGCCGCAATATACTCACTTACGTTGTAGAATCTGCTACGATCTCTTGCTTCGAACTTTTCCAAACTTATCGCACCCCCATTCAAAGTAAACACATATCCAGATCGCGATCTAAAATCATCTATATCGTTTGAAAACTTGCATCTCGTGTAACCATTTACAACTAGATCATTTTCAAAACCTCCATAGACCAAGAACACTTCCTTAGTCCTTCTTAAGTACTTAAGGATATTCTTTATCGCTATCCAGTGACTCTCACCTGGATCTCGACCGATATCCGCTTGTAGTGCTCAAAGCATATGATACATCGTGTCGAGTGCATAACATGGCATACATGATAGATCCAATAGCTCATGCATATGGAATCTTATTCATACGGTCTCGCTCATCATTTGTCTTAGGACATTGAGTCTTGCCGAGACTTATGCCATGAGACATTAGCAACAATCCTCTTTTAGAGTCTTGCAACCGAACCTATTCAAGCACCTTGTCTATGTAAGCACTCGACTTAGACCAATTAGCCTCTTAGATTTATCCCTATAGATCTTTATCCCTAGGATATAGTCGCATCTCCTAAGTCTTTCATTGAGAAACACTTCCCTAACCAAGACTTGACATTCTCGCAATGTTGGGATGTCATTTCCAATGAGTAATATATCATCAACATACAAGCACGAGAAAAACAACTACACTCCCATCGACCTTCTTGTATACACAAGGCTCATCTTCGTTCTTAATAAAACCAAAATCCTTGATTGCTTCATCAAAACGAAGATTTCAACTCCGAGAAGTTTGCTTTAATCCATAAATGGATCTTTGAAGCTTGCATACCTTCCTAGAATTCTCAGATGTACAAAACCTTCAAAGTTGTGTCATATACACGTCCTCAAGCAACTTTCCATTAAGAAATGTTATTTTTACATCCATTTGCCATATTTCATAGTCATAATATGCAAAGCAATGGCAATTAAAATTCTTATGGATTTAAGCATGGCTATCGGCGAAAGAGTTTCATCATAATCAACACCTTGAGTCCGCTCAAACCTTTTGCTACAAGTCTTGCTTTAAAAGTATGCACTTTGCCATCCATGTCGTTTTCTTCTTGAAAACCCATTTACATCCAATGGTCTTACCACCTTCAGGTAAATCAACCAAGTTCCAAACTTGGTTATCATACATGAATTGCATCTCGAGTTCATGGCACTTAGCCATTTATCCGAGTCCGGTCCGTACATTGCCTCCCGATAAGTGGTGGGCTCATTTTGGTCTATAAGCAACACATCACGACTATCGTAATGAGAAATCCGAATCTCTCTCGGCTCATGTCTTACCCTACTAGATTTACGTGGGCCTTGTGTCACTTGTGGAGGTTCAATTGGTTCGTAACGTTGTTGAACTTCCAATAGCGGTTCGGTTCAAGGTTTATCTGTGATTCTTGAACTTCTTCAAGATTTATTTATCTCCCACTAGTGTCTTTTGAAATAAACTATTTTTTTTTATAAAGGCACCATACCGAGCAACAAACACTTTGTTCTCAGCGGGATTATAAAAGTAATATCCTTTTGTTTCCTTAGGATACCCCGCAAATAAACACTTGTCAGATTTAGGTGCTAGTTTTTCGAGACTTGTCGCTTTACGTAAGCCTCACAACCCCAAATCTTAAGAAGAGACAAACTAGGTCTCTTCCCGTACCATATCTCATATGGTGTTTTATCAACCGCTTTAGAAGGAACTCGATTTAGAGTGAAAGCTGCAGTTTGTAATGCATAACCCCAAAAGGATAATGGAAGATCTGCATGACTCATCATAGAACGAACCATATCTAATAAGGTTCGATTTCTCCTTTCAGAAACTCCATTCCATTGTGGAGTTGATGGTGGAGTCAATTGGGAGACAATCCCACAATTTCTAAGATGGTCATCAAATTCTTGGCTTAAATATTCACCACCTCGATCTGATCGAAATGTTTTGATAGTTTTACCAAGTTGATTCTGCACTTCATTTTGAAACGTTTGAAACATCTCAAATGATTCAACTTTATGTTTCATAAGATATACATAACCATATCTGCTGAAATCATCAGTAAATGTAATGATAACCTCATCTAGCCATTGTGTTTATAGGACCGCATACATCAGTATGTATTAGACCCAATAAATCACTTGCCCTTTCACTGTGTCCAGTAAAGGGACTTTTAGTCATCTTGCCCAGTAAACAAGATACGCACGTTTCATATGTTTCTAAATCAAATGAATCTAGAAGTCCATCTTTATGGAGCTTCGTTATGCGTTTCTCATTTATGTGCCCGAGACGACAATGCCAAAGATAGGTTTGATTACATAAATGACAATTTTCTTCCTTTTCTTTTGGGTGTTTTGAAGCGAGAACAGTGGGGCTTGACTTGTTTCATAGGCTTTGCAAGCAGTGCAACAAATGTACCTTGGCAACTCTAGCCTTGCCTTTGCCTTTCTTCTTCATTCCATTTCCCTTTTAGACCATCAACATATTACTAGAGGGTTTCTTGATATTTTGTTCAGCAGTTTTGAGCATCAAATGCAACTCTGAAATTGATTTCTCCATATTATTCATATTGTAGTTCATCACAAATTGTGAGTAACTTTCTCGGTAATGAATTCGGGATCGAATCCGTAGCCAACTCTTGGCTTATGGGAAATCCGAGTCTATCAAGATGGTCAACATAGCCCTTCATCTTCGTAACATGAGGACTAACCGATACACCCTCGGTCATCTTGCAAGAATGTAGGTTTTTGACTGTCTCGAACCTTTCTTGCCTAGCTTTGTTGGAACATTTCCTTCGGCGTTATAGCCATGTCGTAGGCTTCCATTAGTTCCATGTCCTTCGAAGTTCAGAACCATAGTTGCCAAGCATAATACATGCAACATCGGTAGAATCGTTGACATGCTTACTATGCGCATCCTTCACAAAGCCTTTCGTAGCATTGGCTGGTGGGTCCTCGGGATTGGAGCATCTAGGACATACAACTTGCGTTCATGCTTAAGAACAATTCTCAAGTTTCGAACCGATCAAGAAAGTTAGTCCCAGATAGCTTATCCTTCTCAAGGATGGATCGCAGTGACAGGGGATTATTGTTACTTGAATAGGCCATTGATCTACAATAAAGATTATGCAAAGTTTATTTTAGCATAGAGGAATAGACTCCCACTAAATTAACAACCCTCCTAAAACACATTGTTTATTTAGGGGACTAAAATCCATATTTCACCTAATTCTATGACAGCTATGGCATGAAACATAGAACTAGATTATTTAGGTAGGTAACAGTTACCAATTACATCTTATGTAATTTTTAGATCTTTTTATGAGATACGAGACATCTTATGTCTTAGCATGTTTTTATCTCATCATTTGCCTAAAGCTCAAAACTATTTTGATGGCTTTATTAAGTCGGACCATTTTAAACATTTAGGTAACTTACCCAACTTGTCTCACCAAGATAACACAATACACCCAGCTATGGCTGAAACTATATTAGTGTGATCGAGGCCTTGACAAGTGTTTAAAATGGATGGCACGAGACTTAAAATTTAATAGAGGGATTTTATTCAGTTTTAGTGATTTTATGTAAACAATGAAATATCATATATTTTATTGATTTGTTCAATCACTAAACAATTTGGGAATTTTTATACTTTTCACTAATAAAAGAATTCCCGTGCGCTAGGATTAGTTAGACGGTACAGGGGGCAGCGCACCTTTTTTTTTTTTTTTTTTTTTTTTTTTTTAGAAGACGAATCTCAATTCCGAAAATTAAAATTCGCTATAGAAAATCTTAATTTTCGCTGATTTTATTATCATAAATTAACCCCTTAATTTATTCGAAATTAAGTCAATTAAAACGTTTTAATTAACCCGGGCCCACATCTAACTAATCATCTTATCCTAATCCAATTAGGACTAATCATATCCTAATCCAATTAGGACTTATCTTATCCTAATCCAATTAGGACTAATCTTATCCTAATCCTATTAGGACTAATCTTATCCTAATCCAATTAGGACTTATCTTATCCTAATTCAATTAGGACTTATCTTATCCTAATCCAATTAGGACTAATCTTATCCTAATCCAATTAGGACTTGAGATATTTGAATCCTAGTATATCACCAATAACAAGATTCTTGATATTTATCTCATATTCTAATTTGTTATCTATCTTTATAAAATAGAAACTTCATAACAAAATATATATAACAAGATAAATAAATAATTTCGAAAATTAATTAATTAATTATAAATAATTTCGAAAATTAATTATTTATAAATAAATAATTCCGAAAATTAATTATTTATAAATAAAAAATTCCGAAAATTAATTATTTGCAATTTCGGTCTTCATCCAAATAATCACAAACATGTAATTGAATCATGAACTACTATCCCAATTGAACCTAATGGTGTCATGGATCAAAGAACACGAAATTCAATTCATTAAAATTATTTGAATTAACCTAACATGGTTACTAGCATGTAAGAAACTAATTTTAATTAAATCACGAATGTATGTATCATATACATAAAACATGATAATAAATCTCACAGGAAACTTATGTATATCACATATACATCAACTATCAACATGCTTTCGATCATATATCATGTATATATCAGAAGAAAACATGCAATGAATTTAATGGAATCAAACTCGAAGGCTCTGATACCACTGTTGGGTTTTGGGGTTCATACGCAGCGGAGATTACAAAACAATTTTGACAAAAACCCCAACAGATCCGAATCTAATTCCATTAAAAACGTTTAAACCATGAAAAACTTAATCATACCTCAATCGCAATATACCTTTCTGAAGGTTAATCGATCTTTAAGGCGCTGCCAACGACGAACGCCCTCTATCAGCAGTCCACACACGAACGGCGGCCGAGATTCGAAGTGCTAGCTTCAAGAGAATACCAAACCTTTTTGTTTCTCTCAAAAACGATTCAGAGCGTAGCAAAAAACCCTAAGTCGTTTCTCAAACGAAAAAGGAGTTTTGGCCTTTTGATCTTTCGTATGTGTGTTCTAACTTAAAGCGTCTATTTATACAACCCTTGTATATAGACGGTTAAGTAAATTACAAATACACCCCTACTTAAAGAAGTATAAGTGTAATACACCACAAGGACGTTTCCGTCATGAATTTTATCATATAAAATTCATTTTTTCGAACCATCTTAAAATCTCGCAAAACCATTCTTAGTGTGCGACCCAATAGGCTCATACAACGTTGGCAGTGTACCAAAACACATTTTGGTATACAAGTCATAAGCGGCCTCTAGCAAGACATTATGACTACCCAAGTTGTACGAATATCGAATCGAAACAACCTAATCAATAGTGTATATAACATCCTTTTGTCACGCGATATCCTTTTGATCAAACATAAGGCATGGAATTGTCATCCACATGTTCAATCGTACTAGTCTCGATCTCTAGGTAGACTGAAAACATCCAAGTGACATTGATCAATATCAATTCACTTAGACTAGGCCTTTTAACAAGCCTAACACATCGAGGATCCACTAGATATCTCTCTTTATATGAGAGGGACAAATTCTATCTCGATTACACAACTTCATCACATTGCTCACACAAGTAACCAATCACAACCTTTATAATCGTCCGGTTAAAGACAACGTTTGATTGTGTCAAATCACCGTGTTCCTAATGTTGAAGTCTCGGTAATCTCAAGTCGAGGACTGGAATATATACCTATCATGAGAAACAACTATGACTTAATCCATGTGATGTTCTCATAGCGGGTCGGTCCAAGACTTTGTTCCCTAACAAGTACTCGTGATCTTGATTCGTATCCCTATAGGTATAATCATCATATGATCATCAATCAAGACTCACACTAGTCTTAATTCATTATAGTTCCCAGTATAATGACCGACTAGGGACATTTAAGATATTTATGTAAATACCCATGGATCTTATTATAATGTAAACATGCAAATTAATTATAATAAACAGCAAATGAAATCCTCTATTTTATTAACTAAAAGTATTCATAAAGACATTTATGGATTGACCTAGGGCACATGCCCCAACAACTACGTGAAAAAATAAAAAAGGGCAAATAGAAAAAAAAAATACAAATTATTAAATTTTCTTGCAAATTCAGAATAAACTTTTTGAATTTGCAAATATATCGCGAACTATTAAGTTTTTTTTTGCAAATGCAGAATAAGCTTTATGATTTTTTAAATATATTACGAACTTTTTTTGGTAAATATATTGGACCCCTAATTTAAAAAAAAACACAAGAAAATAAAGAATGACAAAAAAAAAAGAGAAAAGAAATCAAGAAATGTGAAGCCGTTGTTGTCTTTTGCCACTATAAATTTTAGCATTTGTTACATTTTACTTTCTTTTTTTAAAAAAAAAAACTTTATTGGTTGGCATCAGAAATATCCTAACATTTTAGGTATATTAAAATACCTTTTTTTTTGCTTAAAAATACGTTTTTGAACCCACTAAAATTTGTTGTGCGTGAAGCAAACTACACTGATGATAATTTGTGTCTGCACACAAAATAAAAAAAAATATGTTTTGCTATAAAGTAATATCTATAAGACTACAAAGTAATTAGTGTTCGTTATTAGGGTTTCACCGTGGAATTTTTGTTTTTGCGTTGATATGAGATATCGTTTCTTTGTTCTTTTTATTTTTGTTTTTAGTTTTTATTTGTCCATTTCATAAGTTTTTATGTGTTTTTTAGAATGCACAAATTAAGGTAGATCATCAAATTCATGCAAAATTAGGGATGTGATAGATTTGCAAAATATCTAATAGTTTGTGATATATTTGTCAAATCACAAAACTTATTTTGCATTTGCAAAAAATTAACGTAACACCGTTTGACTTTAACTTTAAGAAAAACATGGCGCAACATTACTAATATGAACGCTGATCTAGCTTCTGACAACGTCTGATGTGACGGCCCCAATTTCCCACAAATTGGGCACCGCCCGGCCTAAGCCCACGTGGACCCCCGAGCCAGTCTCGCAAGGTCGACGAGAGCCTAGTCAGCCTTCAAATCCATCATTATCAGTACATTCAACAAAAAGATCAGGGAGTTAGACAACCTAATTGTGGAACCCAGTAAATATCATCAGAGGAGAGTAAATACAAAATATACAAAAAGTCACCTAGCTATGAAGTCTTCCCTCTGTTACTCGTCCGCGGCTCTGCACTCAGTCAAACATAAAAATGACGAGCCCATGTAAGTAAATCCAGTAGGACATATACATAACATTTCACAATATCCAAACCAGTCGAAACTATTTTTATATAAGATTAAATTACAGAAAATAGATAAAAATAGATAAAAATTATGAAAAAATTCAGAAAAATCCTCAAAAAATATGAAAAATTAGGGAAAGCTGGAGAAAATGAGTTCGAGGCTTTTTGGGCGTTTGGCACCCCCGGTATAATTCAAAAAAGGGGGCTAAAAACTTAATTTTTATGAAAATAAAAATGACAAATCTATGAGTCCATAGTATAATTGCACGTAATGCGACCCTAAAACTGTAAAATGGTATAAATTGATACCAGGGGCTTCTATAGTCGGGTGCGCAGATCGAGGCTTGAGCGGGACATCTTCGAGGTAAGTAAACCAGCTAGGGACTTATACATTATTTCATTTCTCTACATTGGCTGTTGTTGTTTACTGTTTTGTGATAGCTTTATTGTTGTTCACTGCTTTGTGATGATAGCTATCGTTGAAATTGTTGTCGATTGAGTGAGTCTATTGGCAAGTGAGTCTTGGTTACTGTTTATCTGCGATATGAGAGGGTTAGGGCTGGAGGCAGGGGTCTTGTCCTAAACCCGAGGTTTTTCCTGGTCGTCCGTCGATATTATCCGGGTCCATGGATGTTTCATAGTCGTACGGGCTAGGGCTGGGAGGCAGGGGTCTCGTCCTAGATCCGGGTCTATGGATGTCTCATAGTCGCAAGGGTTAAGGCTGGGAGGCTGGGGTCTCGTCCTATACCCGAGTCTGCTGGGCTTTACGACCTTTGGTCGGGACTCCTTGTTATTGGGTCTCACTCATTGATGGATTGTTTACAGTCTTGTATATTCATGCGTTCTTTATTCCATTCGTACTATTTCCATGAATTCGACTGGTTTGGATATTGTGAAATGTTGTGTATATGTCCTACTGGATTTACTTACTTGGGCTCGTCCACCCGAACACCAACCACCGACACAACAACAACAACAACAACAACAAACGACACAACAACAAGGGAAATTTACTCATCTTGTATTCACGTCGAGCTCAGTTTCTCTCCTTCTCTCTCCGGACTCTCTCTCTCTCTCTCTCTCTCTCTCTCTCTCTCTCTCTCCTTCTTCTTCCTCTCCCCCGGTCTCTCCTTCTCCGCCACTCGTTTTTTTTTTCTCACTTTTGTTTTTTTTTTTGAATGTGTGGATCAAAAACCCCACTTTATCCATATATATATATATATATATATATATATATATTATTTTTGATTTCTTCCTTATTAAGTAAACTTGTGTCCTTGAGATTCGTGCGGAGCGAAACTCGAGGCACATCAAAAACATATTTTTTTATGCTTTCCTTATAAATTGAGCAACACGCATCTCGAGGCACCAACCCGCCTCATTTCAAAATATCGATACTCGTGCCACACGCATCACGAGGCGTATCTAATGTATATGATTTTAACGTGACCACATTAAAACCACATAAATTCACTATAGCCACATTAAGCCACTACGTCGATCCCACGTCGGCACGCGACTCGAGGCGCATCCTCGTTCATTTTTCGGCTCACAAATTTCTCGTTTGTACCAACTAGTAAAACAACTCAACAATTTGCATTATAATCGCAAATTGAATATTTGGACATACGTATTCTGACGAGTGGATCCCACGACCCTGACCTGTCACTTTACACAGGTCAAATTTTCAGGTCGTTACAGTCTTCTCAACGAATTAGAATTTTGTCCTCGAAATTGACGCAATTCTCACAGGAAGATAATGAATACCCAAGGCATACCCGCCCAAGGTCATACCTGCCCAAGGTCATACTCGCCCAAAGCCATACCCTCATCTTACTCTGTAGGGCTGGGCTCCTCCGCGACAAGTTGGGCTCCTCCGTGACGAGTTGGGCTCCTCCAAGATCTCCAAGCAAAGAACACATCATCGGTCTGCTTCCATCAATATATGTCAGGGCAACATCCTCGCAACATATATTGGAATACAATTAAACAAATTAGTCAAATGATCCACTGTCAATAACATCCTCGTATCCACAGTATCTCCGCGAGAATATGAGTCAATTTCTCTAACTGTCTGTTAGTCTCTGATCGAGTGAGTCTCAACCCAACTCATACCCTCTATCAGGTTACGATGGATAGAAGTCGGACCTGACGTGGCAATAGCATGAATTTGTTCATGGCCCTGCTGTACCTGGCTGTCCATACGCCCATACAGATACGTTGAAATCTCGATCCAAATGGAACATGTCAATGTCCTTGTCCCTGTGCATAACTAGATCGTTGTCCTTGTCAGTGCACTCGATTGGGTCTCTGACCCTGTTTTGGCCACTACCTTTGCCATCAACCCTTCGATGGTACATATGTTATGGATCTTATGGTGCTGGCTGCTGTAATATACTAGCGTAACTCTGTGCTGGATCATCTAACACTGGCGCCATACATGCCGCACATGGTGGAAACGCAATACGCTCCGAGGTTGATCTCTTTGCCACGATCGTCTAACCTTCGTTTTTCTCTAATCATCTTCAGACCCTCGCACAAAAATGTGACGATACCGATGATGCGACCAGTACTCCGATGCGTGTGCTCCCACGCTCTCGCTAGCCATAGCCTTCTCATAGGCACCAATCGAGTCCAGTAGACTGTGCTTAACTGACTCCCCGGTCCTCTGTCGAATGGTTCGAGAATCAGTTCTCTTCAAGTTACGAACTGTAGGAGAAACGTACTTCCCCATCCTTGAACTCAGCCCAAATCCTTGAGCGTCCACATCGATGCCACCGTAGTGCGCAACCTGACATCGGCCTCGCCGAACAACGAAACTGATGAGATGTTCGACCTCATATGATCTGGTGTGGCCAAGACGTCATGAATCTTTGCTGCTCCGAGATCCGTACCACCGTGAAACTTTTTCAGGGAATGTCGTTGAAACTCGCGATACTGCCTCGCCTTAGCCGTCATTCTAACTCCCGTATCAGTTGGCGCGCTCAACATCTCCTGATGTAAGTACGAGTTCAACCCGTTCACTCGAACGCACTTGTTTGTTTGTTTGTTTGTTTTTTTTTTTTTTTTTACAACAGGCACTACTTGCACGAGAATTTCCTTTCAGTGCGTTTACTAACGCATATGAACAAATTTAGCATGCTTCTTGAGATATACAATCTCATAGGATTTATACTTAAGTGTCCCTTAACTTTTAGAATGATTCGCAGACTCTACCTCAACTCGTAACACTTAATTCATTTACAAGTCCCTAAAAGTGGCGGTGGACTTCGCCAACCCTGAGACGATAAATGCATAGTGTCACTAAAGTGGAGTTATTTGGGCTTCTGAACCAACAGTACTACTCCAAAGCTTTCGTCAAAGCCAAGGAGTCGGTACATGATGTAATCGTTAGCTCTCAAGTCATCTCAACACTCTGCTCCCTTAGAGTCTGCTTGTCTCACAATTCTTTATTCCTTTTATTTATTTTCTGATTTCCTATTAAATCAATACAATTCAACTCTTAACATTTGAGCGACAATTCAATATCATTTAGAGATTCAAACTTTGTTAGTTTTAAAATTCTTGCTTGGAGCATAAATAGGCATCGTTGAACTCTCTTGATTGAGTTTTACTTTGCTTGGCAATCTATATATATTTATTGTTATGCCCACATCAATAACTGCCATGATTTAGCATCTGTTGGTTAATTTGTTTCAAGTGCATAAGTTATGGGTCATGGCTCCTGCTGACATGTATGGTCCACACTTGATTCAAAGAGTCCATCAAACCAGGTTATCGCATTGTTTGTTTGATGAGCCACTCACTAATATGACAATCAAAATGGTTGTCTGGTTCCGCAACATCCCTTGTGCCTCTATCCTTGCTTCTTTGGGTTTATACCTTCAATTTACCCCACCATTTGTTCAAATTGTTGAATTGGCCCCAGTTTTATGTACCCTCTACTATGGTCCTTTTTTTTCATTTTCTTCTTTTTTTTTCTTTGACCATAATAAGCACAAAACATATTTGATGGAAAGAAAATCTAACATAGTTTCGATGCACCTCAATCTGTATTGAAAAGATCATTACCATCGTGTAGCAAATGTATGTATCAAAAGGCAAGCAACCCAAATTTTTTTTCCATTGTTGAAAAATGATCTTTTAACATGCAGAGGTGGAGTTCAGTCTCATCTTATTCATTATTCAAACAGCCAAATAACCGGGGTCTCATATAAAGTTCATAACTGCAATAACTGTTGCACTTCAAACCAGATTTTAAGTCATAAAAAAACTTGTCCATCTCTCTTCTTTCATTTTGAATTACCTCGCCAAAGTGCTCAAGTGGAGATGAAATAACTCCTAAACCTTTTCTTTCTTTGTCGTCTGCACAATCTCTAAGTCCTAGTAAAGGATTATCAAGCACATACGAGCTCATCATCGCAGCCTCGTTTAAGTGAAACAGGTGTGTCACTTAAATTATTGTTGTCATTCTACCATTTTTCATTTTCCACAATGTTGTAAACAACTGGAAAAAAAAACTGTTGATTTACCAAAAATGAAATCAAATATGCCAATGAAACATCAATCACTAACTGATTCCATTTAATTTCCATCCAATTAATCATTACCATAGCCGCGACTCCTCGAATCAGTGTATAATTATCGATATCGTATATAGTATATAATATACCATATATGATACTTTTTTTTTCCAAACTCTCATCACTTCCCAACGAAGACTCAAGTCAGGATCATAAGGTTCCACTCTAAGTTCAACCATTCCTAACTTCCGCTGATTTTGTGTCTTAATTTATCGTGCTAATCAAGAGTCAAGTTCTTTAAAACGTCGGCTCTGATACCAACTGTGACGTTGGTATCATAATGTCTTAAGCCATGAGATTCTCAAAATTCAGGCTCTGAGACCAACTGTGACGTTGGTATCACAATGTCTTAAGCCACGAGATTCTCAAAATTCGGGCTCTGATACCAACTGTGACGTTGGTATCACAATATCTTAAGCTATGAGATTCTCAAAATTCAGGCTATGATACAACCTGTGACGGCCCCAATTTCCTACGAATTGGGCACCGCCCGGCCTAAGCCCACGTGGACCCCCGAGCCATTCTCGCAAAGTCGACGAGAGCCTAGTCAGCCTTCAAATCCATCATTATCAGTACATTCAACAAAAAGATCAGGGAGTTAGGCAATCTAATTGTGAAACCCAGTAAATATCATCAGATGAGAGTAAATACAAAATATACAAAAAGTCACCTAGCTATGAAGCATTCCCTCTGTTACTCGTCCGTGGCTCTGCACTCAGTCAAACATAAGAATGACGAGCCCATGTAAGTAAATCCAGTAGGACATATACACAACATTTCACAATATCCAAACCAGTCGAATTCATGGAAATAGTACGAATGGAATAAAGAACGCATGAATATACAAGACTGTAAATAATCCATCAATGAGTGAGGCCCAATAACAAGGAGTCCCGACCAAAGGTCGTTGAGTCGCGGCAAAAGCCCAGCAGACTCGGGTTTAAGACGAGACCCTAGCCTCCCAACCCTAACCCATGCGACTATTAGACATCCATAGACCCGGATCTAGGACGAGACCCCTGCCTCCCAGCCCTAGCCCGTACGACTATGAAACATCCATGGACCAGGATAATATCGACGGACGACCAAGAAAAACCTCGGGTTTAGGACGAGACCCCTGCCTCCAGCCCTAACCCTCTCATATCGCAGATAAACAGTAACCAAGACTCACTTGCCAATGGACTCACTCAATCGACAACTATTTCAACGATAGCTATCATCACAAAGCAGTGAACAACAATAAAGCTATCACAAAACAGTAAACAACAACAACCAATGTAGAGAAATGAAATAATGTATAAGTCCCTAGCTGGTTTACTTACCTCGAGGATGTCCCGCTCACGCCTCGATTTGCGTACCCGACTATAGCATCATAAGCCCCTGGTATCAATTTATACCATTTTACAATTTTAGGGTCGCATTACCTGCAATTATACTATGGACTCATAGATTTGACATTTTTATTTTCATAAAAATTAAGTTTTTGGCACCCTTTTTCGAATTATACTGGGGTGTCAAATGCCCAAAAAGCCTCGAACTCATTTTTTCTAGCTTTCCCTAATTTTTCATATATTTCGAGGATTTTTTAGAATTTTTTCATAATTTTTATCTATTTTAATCTATTTTCTGTAATTTAATCTTATATAAAAATAGTTTAATTTAATTTAATAATAAATATAATTTTTATTGGGGTGGGACCGGGTTGACCCGACCCGGTCCAGCTGGACCCGGTTGACCCGACCCGGTCCAGCTGGACCAGGGTCGGCCCGGCCTACCCGATCCCGGGTCGACCCGACCCGACCCGACCCGCAGGGGGTCTTCTTCCCAGTGCTCTGGTTCGATTTTTTTTTTTTTTTTTTCTCTTTTGGCGCTGGGGTTGGGCTTCCATCCCCAACCCCAGGTGGGATTCGTACGCAGGGGAGACCACTCCCTACCTTCCTCGAGCTCGGACGAACTGCCATGGCAGTTCATCCGAGTTTGCCACCCGAACACCAACCACCGATACAACAACAAGGGAAATTTACTCACCTTATGTTCACGTCGAGCTCAGTCTCTCTCCTTTTCTCTCCCGGACTCTCTCTCTCTTTCTCCTTCTTCTTCCTCTCCCTGTCGGTTTCTCCTTCTCCGCCACTGTTTTTTTTTTCTCACTTTTGTTTTTTTTTTAATGTGTGGATCAAAAACCCCACTTTATCCACATATACATATATATATATATATATATACTAGTTTCAAGACGTGCTACGCACGATTCCCCCGCTCGCTTCGTTCGCAGGAATTAATTTCTAAGAATTTATTAACAAAATTTAAAATTGTAATTAAAATCTAAAAATTAGAAATACAAGTACATTTTAACTTAACAATATTATCTAATGTGATTGAGATAAGATGTGATGAAAAAATAAGTTAGTCATGCTAGGACATTACTTCTTCAAAAAAAGTGTATTTGATTGATGAGAATGAGTTCATGATTGATTTGGAGATAAAAAAAAAAAACGTGTAGTGGATTGATAAGGAGTTAGAGTTTGATTTGGATACAAAAGAAAAGGTTGATTTGGAGATGAAAAAAAAAGTATGGGCAAATATGTAAATTTCATTACCACTCAAAAATTTGTGTTTATATATATACTAGTTTCAGGACGTGCTACGCACGATTGACCCGCTCACTTCGCTCGCGGGAATTAATTTCAAAGAATTTATTAATAAAACTCAAAATTTTAATTAAAATTTAAAAATTAGAAATACAAGTATTTTTTTTAGCTTATCAATATTCTCTAATGTGATTGATATAAGATGTTAATGAAAAAACAAGCTAGTCATGCTAAGACATTACTTCCTAAAAAAAAAAAGGAAACAAGGAAAAAAAAAAAAACACAAGTGGTTTGACCCATCAATTTGTGAACACTTGCTTGTGGAGATTCCGTAGAATTGTACATAAAGTTCAATCTTTATCTCAAACTCTATAGATAGAAATGATAACTTTGAAATTATGAATGAAAATAATTGAATTAGTTGGGATTAAAACTTTAGACACATTTTTTTTACATGATTAATCAGAGTTTTTCTCATTAAAATTTCTTATGGGTTTTGAGTTTGTTCCCTCCCCAACACCTTTTTCAAACCACCATATTCTTTTCCCTCTCAGATTCTCTCTTCTTCACTGTTTATATATATGTTGCATATATACCATTGGGAGAACTCTAGATGAGTACGTTGCATATATACCATTGGAAAAACTCTGAGTTTACAATTTGTGATATTTAGTTGCTTTTTTATATATTGTTGTTTTTATATATATGATAGATATATATGGGCAAATAAGTAAATTTCATTACCACTCAAAAATTTGTGATTTGTGCTTTTATATATATAATAGATATAAAATTCAAAATTCAAAATTGTAATTAAAATTTTAAAATTAGAAATATAATTACCTTTTTTAGTTTATTAATATTCTATAATGTGATTGAGATAAGATGTGAATGAAAAAACAAGCTAATCATGCTAGGACATTACTTCCTCAAAAAAAAGTATATTGGATTGATGAGAATGAGTTCATGATTGATTTGGAGATAAAAAAAAAAAAAAAAACGTGTAGTGGATTGATAAAGAGTTAGAGTTTGATTTGGATAAAAAGAAAAGGTTGATTTGGAGATGAAAAAAAAGAAGTATGGGCAAATAGGTAAATTTCATTACCACTCAAAAATTTGTGATTCGTGCTTTTATATATATGATAGATATATATAAAATTCAAAATTCAAAATTGAAATTAAAATTTAAAAATTAGAAATATAAGTACATTTTTTAGCTTATCAATATTTTGTAATGTGATTGAGATAAGATGTGAATGAAAAAACAAGCTAATCATGTTAGGACATTACTTCCTCAAAAAAAGTGTATTGGATTGATGAGAATGAATTCATGATTGATTTGGAGATAAAGATGTGAATGAAAAAACAAGCTAATCATGCTAGGACATTACTTCCTCAAAAAAAAGTGTATTGGATTGATGAGAATGAGTTCATGATAGATTAGAAGATAAAAAAAAAAAAAAAAAAAAAACGTGTAGTGGATTGATAAAGAGTTAGAGTTTGATTTGGATAAAAAGAAAAGGTTGATTTGGAGATGAAAAAAAAAGAAGTAAAGGCAAATAGGTAAATTTCATTACCACTCAAAAATTTGTGATTCGTGCTTTTATATATATGATAGATATATATAAAATTCAAAATTCAAAATTGAAATTAAAATTTAAAAATTAGAAATATAAGTACATTTTTTAGCTTATCAATATTTTATAATGTGATTGAGATAAGATGTGAATGAAAAAACAAGCTAATCATGTTAGGACATTACTTCCTCAAAAAAAGTGTATTGGATTGATGAGAATGAGTTCATGATTGATTTGTAGATAAAGATGTAAATGAAAAAACAAGCTAATCATTCTAGGACATTACTTCCTCAAAAAAAAGTGTATTGGATTGATGAGAATGAGTTCATGATTGATTAGGAGATAAAAAAAAAAAAAAAAACGTGTAGTGGATTGATAAAGAGTTAGAGTTTGATTTGGATAAAAAGAAAATGTTGATTTGGAGATGAAAAAAAAAAGAAGTATGGGCAAATAAGTAAATTTCATTACCACTCAAAAATTTGTGATTCGTGCTTTTATATATATGATAGATATATATAAAATTCAAAATTCAAAATTGAAATTAAAATTTAAAAATTAGAAATATAAGTACATTTTTTAGCTTATCAATATTTTATAATGTGATTGAGATAAGATGTGAATGAAAAAACAAGCTAATCATGTTAGGACATTACTTCCTCAAAAAAAGTGTATTGGATTGATGAGAATGAGTTCATGATTGATTTGTAGATAAAGATGTGAATGAAAAAACAAGCTAATCATGCTAGGACATTACTTCCTCAAAAAAAAGTGTATTGGATTGATGAGAATGAGTTCATGATTGATTAGGAGATAAAAAAAAAAAAAAAAAAAAAAAAAAAAAAAAAAAAACGTGTAGTGGATTGATAAAGAGTTAGAGCTTGATTTGGATAAAAAGAAAAGGTTGATTTGGAGATGAAAAAAAAAAAAAGTATGGGCAAATAGGTAAATTTCATTACCACTCAAAAATTTGTGATTCGTGCTTTTATATATATGATAGATATATATAAAATTCAAAATTCAAAATTGAAATTAAAATTTAAAAATTAGAAATATAAGTACATTTTTTAGCTTATCAATATTTTATAATGTGATTGAGATAAGATGTGAATGAAAAAACAAGCTAATTATGTTAGGACATTACTTCCTCAAAAAAAGTGTATTGGATTGATGAGAATGAGTTCATGATTGATTTGGAGATAAAGATGTGAATGAAAAAACAAGCTAATCATGCTAGGACATTACTTCCTCAAAAAAAAGTGTATTGGATTGATGAGAATGAGTTCATGATTGATTAGGAGATAAAAAAAAAAAAAAAAAACGTGTAGTGGATTGATAAAGAGTTAGAGTTTGATTTGGATAAAAAGAAAATGTTGATTTGGAGATGAAAAAAAAAAGAAGTATGGGCAAATAAGTAAATTTCATTACCACTCAAAAATTTGTGATTCGTGCTTCTATATATATGATAGATATATATAAAATTCAAAATTCAAAATTGAAATTAAAATTTAAAAATTAGAAATATAAGTACATTTTTTAGCTTATCAATATTTTATAATGTGATTGAGATAAGATGTGAATGAAAAAATAAGCTAATCATGTTAGGACATTACTTCCTCAAAAAAAGTGTATTGGATTGATGAGAATGAGTTCATAATTGATTTGGAGATAAAGATGTGAATGAAAAAACAAGCTAATCATGCTAGGACATTACTTCCTCAAAAAAAAGTGTATTGGATTGATGAGAATGAGTTCATGATTGATTTGTAGATAAAGATGTGAATGAAAAAACAAGCTAATCATGCTAGGACATTACTTCCTCAAAAAAAAGTGTATTGGATTGATGAGAATGAGTTCATGATTGATTAGGAGATAAAAAAAAAACGTGTAGTGGATTGATAAAGAGTTAGAGTTTGATTTGGATAAAAAGAAAATGTTGATTTGGAGATGAAAAAAAAAGAAGTATGGGCAAATAAGTAAATTTCATTACCACTCAAAAATTTTTGATTCGTGCTTTTATATATATGATAGATATATATAAAATTCAAAATTCAAAATTGAAATTAAAATTTAAAAATTAGAAATATAAGTACATTTTTTAGCTTATCAATATTTTATAATGTGATTGAGATAAGATGTGAATGAAAAAACAAGCTAATCATGTTAGGACATTACTTCCTCAAAAAAGTGTATTGGATTGATGAGAATGAGTTCATGATTGATTTGGAGATAAAGATGTGAATGAAAAAACAAGCTAATCATGCTAGGACATTACTTCCTCAAAAAAAAGTGTATTGGATTGATGAGAATGAGTTCATGATTGATTAGGAGATAAAAAAAAAAAAAAAAAAACGTGTAGTGGATTGATAAAGAGTTAGAGTTTGATTTGGATAAAAAGAAAATGTTGATTTGGAGATGAAAAAAAAAGAAGTATGGGCAAATAAGTAAATTTCATTACCACTCAAAAATTTTTGATTCGTGCTTTTATATATATGATAGATATATATAAAATTCAAAATTCAAAATTGAAATTAAAATTTAAAAATTAGAAATATAAGTACATTTTTTAGCTTATCAATATTTTATAATGTGATTGAGATAAGATGTGAATGAAAAAACAAGCTAATCATGTTAGGACATTACTTCCTCAAAAAAAGTGTATTGAATTGATGAGAATGAGTTCATGATTGATTTGGAGATAAAGATGTGAATGAAAAAACAAGCTAATCATGCTAGGACATTACTTCCTCAAAAAAAAGTGTATTGGATTGATGAGAATGAGTTCATGATTGATTAGGAGATAAAAAAAAAAAAAAAAAAAAAACGTGTAGTGGATTGATAAAGAGTTAGAGTTTGATTTGGATAAAAAGAAAATGTTGATTTGGAGATGAAAAAAAAAGAAGTATGGGCAAATAAGTAAATTTCATTACCACTCAAAAATTTGTGATTCGTGCTTTTATATATATGATAGATATATATAAAATTCAATCAAAATTGAAATTAAAATTTAAAAATTAGAAATATAAGTACATTTTTTAGCTTATCAATATTTTATAATGTGATTGAGATAAGATGTGAATGAAAAAACAAGCTAATCATGTTAGGACATTACTTCCTTAAAAAAAGTGTATTGGATTGATGAGAATGAGTTCATGATTGATTTGGAGATAAAGAAAAAAAAAACGTGAAGTGGATTGATAAGGAGTTAGAGTTTGATTTGGATACAAATGAAAAGATTGATTTGGAGATGGAAAAAAAAAGAAAGTATGGGCAAATAGGTAAATTTCATTACCACTCAAAAATTTGTGATTCGTGCTTTATATATATGATAGATATATATATTATTTTTTATTTCTTCCTTATTAAGTAAACTTGTGTCCTCGAGATTCGTGCAGAGCGAAACTCGAGGCACATCAAAAACATATTTTTTTATGCTTTCCTTATAAATTGAGCATTGCGCATCTCGAGGCACCAACCCGCGTCATTTCAAAATATCGATACTCGCGCCACACGCATCACGAGGCGTATCAAATGTATATGATTTTAACGTGACCACATTAAAACCACATAAATCCACTATAGCCACATTAAGCCACTATGTCGGTCCCACGTCGGCACGCGAAGCACGTCCCCGTTCATTTTTCGACTCACAAATTTCTCGCTTGTACCAACTCGTAAAACAGCTCAACAATTTGCATTATAATCTCAAATTGGATATTTGGACTATTCTGACGAGTGGATCCCACATACAACCCCGACCTGTCACTTTACACAAGTCAAATTTTCAAGCCGTTACATCTGACGTGGAGCATGTACTCACCCGCACATCACCTACAAACAAAATATGCTATTTTAGAAGTCATCTTAAATTAGCATAAAATCCATCTAATTTAGGGTTCAGCATTTTTTTTTTTAGAAGAAATGGTTTTTAAAAATTATCTCATAGAACACAAATCAAAATATTATTGTAGATGAAGTCCATATTGCTACACAGCACACAATAGCTAGTACCACTTTGGATAACTAAATATACATAGGAAAATGTTGTTGTGTCCCAAATGTGACACACACTTGCTTTGTCGCCCTTGATTTGTGAGAAGCGCATGTATCTCGAGGCGTATAGAGGGCGGACGAGCAATTGCAAGTCCTTATTTGGGACACAATAGCATTCTCCATATACATATTAGAGGATTAGTGGCTCAGCCAATAGTTCCAACACCCAACTTTTGGTCGATCCATTTGAAACACCATAACCATCTCCATCTTGATACATTAATTGGGCTGCTCGAGCAAAGTTAATTGCAGCATCAATGAGAGCTTTTGGCCAAAGTGAGTTCTCTATCTGCTCTTTATTCAACCTCTTCCAAGCCTCCATGATTAGGTTTTTTATGTGATCTCGAGCTATCTCTTCCGTGACGCCTTTTTCGTGCATGTAGCATTGGATTGATTTATGAACATCGCCTCTTCCAAGCTCATCCTACGCGTTCAAATGTGCATCTAATTAGTACAAGAAAGTCAATCTTTTAATTTACTACGTAAATTATTTATTTTCTACCACTGTTTAATTTAAAACAATAGACCAAAGCTAATTTGAGACACGTTAATAAGTGCTACAACAAACATGATAGTAACTTCGCATACCGTAGAAGTTGCCAAATCATTATAAAGGCGAACAATCATCGCAGACCAATGAGCGATCTTCGGATGTGTCGTCAGATACTCCAAAGCTTCTACACTTATATCTTCTTGTAGGAGGACATAAGTATGTAGTAGTATAAGTGGAGCAGTTATTGAAATGAATCCATTTTCAAGATACTCCTCAAGAGAAGGTGTGTACTTGTTGTGGTACCACCTTGCCTCCACTAAGTAACTTTTGCATAAACCTGCCCACTAAATTGTATGAAATACATCCATGGTTAATTAATTTGATGCATGTATATAAGATATGATTTCTATAAAAAAAAAAATGTGTCCATATCTAGCTATATAAGTTGTACAAGTTATACATACCAGAGGGAGATAAATACCATTTCCTTAAGATAATAAACAAGGTCTAGACCATGTTTCTTAAGAAGAAAATATGATATTTCGTTGATGGTGTTGTAGAGAGCTAGGAAACACAACTTCAGATAATTGGGAAGTTTTTCCATTGCTTTAATGTCCCAACTGCAAATATACATCAAATGAAAAATAATTCAATGATAGTTGAAACTTAATTGAGAAGATTAATTATGTTATATATGTACAATGTACTACACATTGCAGGGTAAATGATCATATTGGTGATTAAAATTAAGGAGTTCGTCATATATGATTAACTACCTTTCAATTACACTAGTGAATAGTTCAAGCTCATCCAAGGAACCGTAGACGTCGTAAATATCATCGATTGGTGTTATGAATGAAATTAGTTTCGCAATCCCTATTCTGCAACAACCATATCGATGATCGGAAATTATTCCAAGAGCCCAAAAATAGTTCTCGACAAGTCTATCCCTTGCGAAGCTCACATGCGAGGTGAGATCAAGATTCTTCCACCATCTGAAATGTCAAATAAATTATATGTCATTTAGAAGAAAGCATGTTAATTAATTTCCTAAGTAACCATAGGTAGATGTCTAGGATTTTTGTTCTTACCTAGATAGCTCCTTGAGTTCTTCTTGTTGTGCTGCTTGCACCATATTGAAATTCAACTTAGCCAGTTGAAGAACATCAGGACGTAAGCTATCATCGTCGACGCATGCTTCAATGTACCACCTAGCTTCGACTCGCGGCGTCCTCCAACGCAAGGGAAGTTCTAACGAGTGGTTCATTAGCTTTGCTAAATGTCGATCAATTGTTGGCGTCGACTTAATGTAGTGCTCCTTGAGATGTTTAGTTGTGAAAGCCTTGGCCTCTTCTAAGATATCCTCACCTTCTAAAGCAAAATGAGCAGCCTCATACAAACTAAGCATTCCCTTAGCATCTTCACATAAGCTTTCCTTGAAACAGTAGCTGTTGGTATCCTTGAAGACACCAAAGACATCTGATCCACAAAAAAAAAAAGTTCATTAAATTGAATTAGCTAACAAATTAAAGGTGCTAATTTGAAAGAAGACCATATTAGTTCAATAATTAATGAAGCTAAATTTGGCGTAGATCAATCGACGAATGTGGTTAAACATAGATACCTTCAGGGTAAATGCGATACCCTTGTTGCCTTAGCAATTTAAATCGAAGTGCTACGACATGGAGACCATCTTCTTTACTAGTGATGATTTCATGGCCATTCATGAGAACTTTTTCGATCTCTTCCTCGAAAAAATATCTGATTCCCAACCTTTGCAGTGCCTCAATCAACTCAAATTTTGCTAAACTTCCCATGTTTTGGTCATTTAGTAGTATATGCCTCACACTCTCCACTAACTTATTCCTTTGTTTCTCATACAACTCCCCCTGCACATATTTAATACAAAGACCAAGCTATAATTAATTAATCGGTGTAAAATGTGATATCTAATATTAATCAAACCATATATTATAAATAGTGGTCACCTTATAATCACTCTTCAAAGACTGAATGAAATCAAAATCCCAAATGTTGGGATGGTAATTAGCTGATCTCCTATCAATACTACCCTTCTGATGATCAGGATCAAAGGTACTCTTGATGGTTTTACTAAGATGACACGCCGATTGAGATCGAGACTTGCCGCAAGACATGCTTATAGGCCTGAATTAATGGAACCACTAGTATTAGTGGTGCAAATATTCAAGGTGAAATGTGATGAGTTGATGAGGATTGGAATCTCATGAAACTGCTAAGACCCTTTGGCTATAGTAATTCTAATGTAGGTATATACATATATATATACACACATACAATAGAACCCAAGTGCTTGCTCTATTTATATTTCGTTGTACGTACATTGTGTAATGCGCTATAAGGATATAGACACACACACACGGAGTTTTCAATGTACAAATCAATTACCTTCTGCCATTTGTGCATGTGACTATAAAAAGCAAATAGTAGCAGCGGGCTCCATATCAATGAAACAAAAACATTGTCTCTTATACCACTTGTTGGACACGTCTGTGCAGACTTATGAATATAGCCATGTTAGTGTAGATATATATTATATCCAACTTAACTATTTTGCCAGCAAAGGTATGAGATTTTACTCTAATGTCACGTTTGGTACCCAAAATTATTACTGATATAATCACGACAATATTGTCTACACATTCATTGAGTAAACCATGGATTGGTGCTACATCATGGATGTGAAGATAATGTCTATCATATGTGACACTAAATAGACATTCGCCTCTCAAAATAGTCTTCAATAGACAATGAATTTAGACCATTAATTGATGAGTTGACACTTTTATTTCTAATTTTTTAATATTAATAAAGGTTTGAAAAAAATAAAAAACTTAAAAAAAATAAAAACGAGTCCATTTGTATGATGTGACAGTCTACCACACCCTCCACTTTGATTCTATGCTACATAGAATAGACATTACCAATTCATGATCTCATTGGAGAGCATTTTTTGGGTTGGATGTGGATTGCGCATTATGTGGATTCATTCCCATCTCAATGCATGCTCTCATTGGAGATGCTCTCGTATATTAGTTTACTATCATTATATACTTAGATTGAAAAGTATTTCAAACTAACATAAAAACCTTATAATTTAGGGTTTAGGATTCGTTATTTCATTGAGTAGAGTGCACAATCATGTCAATATACTAAAGCTCTTGCTCAAAATGCTAGCTCAGTCCAAAAAAAACAACCTATTTAGTTCAAAATTGACTATTGCCAACATCTGGTGTCAAAAGTCACCTTAAAGGTGACAATACATAGTTAAAACAATGGAAATAATTCTTTTTTTGAAAAAAGAAACATACTATATTAATAATACAATATAAAATTACATATTACAAAAACGCCTATTCATCATCACTAAATGTGTATATTATCAATCCTATCCCCCTCCCCCCCCAATCCCTTACTAGATTGAAAAAGGAGGCATCCTTTCTCCATTTGAAATTGACTATCCAAAATAAAGGGAGCTATTGGTCTAGATCATTTCTGGAAGCAACATTAGAAAGAAGTTAGATCCATCCAGTTTGACAAAAAGAATCTAGCTTAATGAATGCCCCACATGGAGCGATTACATATATATTGGTCTAGATCATTTGTGGAAGCAACATTAGAAGTGAAGTTTTCAAATGAGTAGGATGAGTGACCTTCAATGGTGCTTGCTCGAGAGGCTCTAATACAATACATATCTAACAATGAAACAAATATTGAAAATGATAACATGATGAATATGGTGAAGCCATAAAGCTACCGTCTAAACTAATGAGAGTTATTTTTTATTTGAAGTCATGTAAAAAAATAACACGTCGCAGTCTTAAAGACCTTTTTTTTTCACTCACAGTCTTAAAGACTTATTTCCATAACAAAGTCGTACTCCTAATTATTATGATTGTGACATTAGACAACGAGTACAATATACTTGCTATGATTGTGACACTAGAAGACGAGCACAATGCACTACGTATAACTAATGTTTCTAATAGGAAGTTGCTAAACCAACCCACTTTGGGCACCTATATTGAGCACTGAGTGACGTGGCATGGGGGATCCACTGCCGGTGCTCCTTTTTTAAGTAAATCAGCTAGTCTGTCAGTTAGCCAGTCTGTCAACTAAAAAGAGAAGTATTGGAATAACACCCCCGTTTTGCGCATCGAGGTGTAGGCTTCCGTATCCCGTACTGTAGTACTCGGTGGGTAGGGAGAATTTGGAAAATGATTTTCTAACCCACTTTGGGCACTGCGATTCGACATCCACCTATGTGGCAATGACATGAGGGGACCTACAACAACTGTTGTTGTTTTCCTATCATTAACTGCTCACTGTCAGTCTGTCATGTGGACTAATTAATTGATTGATTGTTAGGGTGCAAAAGAGGATGTTAACTTTTTGGAGGAAAATTTGAATGTTTGAGTGGGAAATGCATGATGTACCCCAACACGTTGCGTATTGCACTACAAGATACATAAAGTCGCATCCTGATGTGCAAATTGGAGGTGTTATTTCAGCACTTTCCTTTTTGTTTGACCGACTGACTGGCCGGCTGGCTAAGTAACTGAAAGAAGGTGGAGCAGCTAAGGGTCCAAGTGCCATATCAACTTGGTGCTCAATCTAACAGCCCAAAATGGGTTAGTTTAGCAGTTTGCCTTGTGCATTTCCCACTCGAAACTCAAATTTCCCTCCAAAAAGTTGACCTCCACTCTTGCATCTAACAGTCAGAATGTCAGTCGGACTGACCAATTGCAGTCAAAGACATGGGTCCTCATGTCAGTGCCACATAGATGGGTGTCGAATTTGGTGCCCAAAGCGGGTTAGAAAATCATTTTCCTTTTTGATAACGACTGAGAAGTGGAAGATACAAAAAGGACGGTACCTCTTGGCCTTTATCGATTTCAGGTAAAAAGGGTTACATAACTCAACCCTCTACACTCAACCGGAGAAAAGGATTTCTCTCTCCCAAACCAATGGTCGCCTACTTTACACAAATGACAAAAAATCTTACTGTCGTGGCTCACTTTCTCTCACCGAACCCTATTCATACAAAGCATACCTAACCGCTTTCATACACATAAGACTCACTCCTAACAATTAAGAAGCAGTTGCATCATTTGGTTCCCTTTGCTGATTTGATCCCATGCTTCTCTTGTTCTTCCTTTGATACACCTTAGCAATAGGTGGACGACCCAGGATTGTATCAGATTCATTCCAACATCCTGCTTCAAAAGAAGGGGTAGAGGGACATTTTACTTTACAACAGATCAACCCTACCATCCTTATACTTCCATCAGTTTCAAATGTTATTGAATCCTCTGTTAGGAGATCTACAATGGCACCTTATTTTGAAACTATGACGATTTAGTTATAATATTAGTTGCAAAGGGATAAAAAAGAGTTCCGCACACTGATTTCTCATAAACTCACAATCCCTTTGCGAAAGCTCGCACCATGATTCTCACTTTAATTAGGCGTCAGTTTGGGCTATTCAACAGTTTGGTTCCTTACTAAGCTTAGTCTTTGACTTAAAGAAAATGGGTCATCTTGGGAACTTCTTAGGCTTTAAAGCATCATAGGACAAGTTCTTCTGATAGGATCATAGGAAAAGTTCAACTTATGTCTAAACCAATTGGCCCATGTTAAATCCTTCCTACATTGTGTTGAAAAGGAAAATGCCAAATCTTGCAATACTCAAACTACTGTCAATAGGCAACTATACTCCATTCACAATGCACATCTTTTCACCCTTTGTCGTACTAGATATTTCAATATCAATCGGGTTGCCTTACCAGATACAACAACGACGACAAAACTAGATACTTCAATATCAATCGGGTTACCTTACCAAACTGTACAAGCTTCTTCCAAAGCATACGGCTTTCTGGATGTATATGATGATATCTAGACAGATGGATCTTATATGAATCGTATGATGAAGTACCACATGAGTGGATATATAGGAATCCAAATCTGTCGAATCACTCATGTTATGTTCTACATCCTAGGTCTCCCGTTCCGTCATCCGGCTTATGTTCGCATGTAGCATTCGACCGAATGACTCTATGAAATTACGTCTATACTTCCACATATTACGGGTAACGTAGGAGACATCTTTATTTTTCCCAGGGTAAAATTACCACTGCTTAGCTTTCAATTCGCCTCTGACCATCAAATGAAATGTGAATAACCCGCCCTCCTCTCTTTGAAACAAGGGGCGCTTTCGGCTCTGTTGGTGCTTCAAACAATTTTGTCTTCTCCATATTACCACATCTCTAGAGTCAATAATTTTATATGACTTCTAGTATAAACAACCACAGAGTAGCAATATGGCTTTCTCGCATCCACTTGTCCTCATATTTTCAATATTTGATTCTTTGTTTGATGTGAATGTAGAAACCATGTCCCAGACTCCCAATTACATGAACCCGATTAACTAAAACTAACACAAGATCCTTAACTTTTTACTACAAGAATCATAAAAAAATATAAAACAACATCACCTCTCTCTAAAATTGATTGTGTTTCATCATATAGCCAAAAAGTACCAATTCCGTTCACACAATACATTTTAGACGCCCATGATTTGCTTGAAAAGAGGAACTTAACTAAGATCATATTTCCTATAGTAAAATAATCAAGGATTACTCATAAAGCAATACCAAATGACAATATAATCCGAGGGTATTTGGTAACACCAATTTCTGACAAGTTAAAGACCAAAAAACCCAAATTTGTTTGGGTCGACTGCACACGTAAAACTCTTTCATTGCGCTCGATAAACATACCTCAATGGTAAAAGATTAAAAGTTTACCTGCTCCGGCCTTCCGGCGCCAAATGTACGTGCACTATTGCCATGGTAAAGCGTGAGGCACCAAAACTCTAGTCCATATAAGGTTAGACAAAGGAAACAAACTGCAACACAATAGACAACAAAAGCTAAGCCCTTTAATCTCAAACCCCCAACTCATAACTACCAAAACTGCTACACAACAACACCCACATATCAGTTTTTACTGAACCGAACACCAATCACTGCCCATGAAATATTTCAAGGAAATCAATCAAAATAACACAAGCCCACAAAATGTATGATGAGAAATCATGGAAAAACAACATGGGCAGTAACAGAACACAAGATTATAAGAGGAAAACTACTTGGCAACACTCAAATATCAGTTTTTTTTACCAACCAAACGCCAAACAAATCACTACCCATGAAAATTTTCAGCTCATAAATCAAGATAACACAAGCCCACATAATCTCTGATGAGGAATAATGAAAAAAAAACATGGGCAAGAACAGAACACAGAGATTGAAGGGGAGAACGAACCGGACACGAAGAGGTCGGCCTTAGGAGAGGCTGCGCCGCCGCCAATCTCATCGCCATTTCTTCTTCTCCGAGTCTTCTGTCTGTTGCTCTCTCTAAACACCAATGTGGGGTGTGCGTGTGGAATGGAGAGGCCCGCGGTCTTGTCCGTTCAATGCGCTTCGAGATACGAGATGAGTTTCTTGTACAATCGATACACATCGAGATGCGATGTACGATGAAGAAAGTACAACAAACGGATAGGAAAGGAGGGAGAAATTCATTTTCGCATCACTTTTTTTAACTTGTATTTCATTTAATTACGTTGGTTAGATTTGTGTGGTATATGAATAGGTTAAGAGGGTCGCCCCCCAATATGAGGCATGATAATGCTGGAATTATGGTTGACATCCGATACTACGCGAAAAAAAGAAATACAAATTATTAAATTTTCTTGCAAATGCAGAATAAACTTTCTGAATTTGTAAATATATTGCGAACTATTAAGTTTATTTGTAAATATATTGCGAACTATTAAGTTTTTTTTGCTAATGCAGATTAAACTTTACGATTTTTTAAATATATTACAAACTTTTTTTGGTAAATATAATGGACCCCTAATTTAAAGAAAAAATACAAGAAAATAAAGAATGACAAAAAAAGAGAAAAGAAATCAAGAAATGTGAGCCGTTGTTGTCTTTTGCCGCTATAAATTTTAGCATTTGTTACATTTTACTTTCTTTTTCAAAAAAAAAAAAAAAAACCTTATTGGTTGGCATCAGAAATATCCTAACATTGTAGGTATATTAAAATACGTTTTTGAACCCATTAAAATATGTTGTTGCGGGAAGCAAACTACACTGATGATAATTTGTGTTTGCACACAAAATAAAAAAAATGTTTTGCTATAAAGTAATATCTATAAGACTACAAAGTAATTCATGTTCGTCATTGGGGTTTCACCATGAAATTTTTGTTTTTGCGTTGGTATGAGATATCGTTTCTTTGTTCTTTTTATTTTTGTTTTTATTTTTTATTTGTCCTTTTTGTAAGTTTTTATGTGTTTTTTAGAATGCACAAATTAAGGTAGATCGTCAAATTCAAGCAAAATTGGGGATGTAGATTTGCAAAATATCTAATAGTTTGTGATATATTTGTCAAATCACAAAACTTATTTTGCATTTGCAAAAAATCTAACAATTTGTGTTTTTTTTTTTTTTTGTCATTTGGTTAAAAAAGAGAAATTAGCGTAGCACTGTTTGACCTTAACTTTAAGAAAAACATGGTGCAACAGTACTAATTTGAACGTTGATCTAGCTTTTGATAACGTCTGACGTGGAGCATATACTCACCCACACGTCACCTACAAACAAAATATGCTATTTTAGAAAGCATCTTAAATTAGCATAAAATCCATCTAATTTAGGGTTTAGGTTTTTTTTTTTTGAAGAAAGGGTTTTTTAAATTATCTCATAGAACACAAATCAAAATATTATTGTAGATGAAGTCCATATATTGCTACACAACACACAATAGCTAGTACCACTTTGGATAACTAAATATACATAAGAAAATGTTGTTGTGTCCCAAATGTGACACACACTTGCTCAGTCGCCCTTGATTTGTGAGAAGCGCATGTATCTCGAGGCGTATAGAGGGCGGACGAGCAATTGCAAGTCCTTATTTGGGACACAATAGCATTCTCCATATACATATTAGAGGATTAGTGGCGCAGCCAATAGTTCCAACACCCAACTTTTGGTTAATCCATTTGAAACACCATAACCATCTCCATTTTGGTACATTAATTGGGCTGCTCGAGCAAAGTTAATTGCAACATCAATTAGAGCTTTTGGCCAAAGTGTGTTCTCTATCTGCTCTTTATTCAACCTCTTCCAAGCCTCCATGATTAGGTTTTTTATGTGCTCTCGAGCTATCTCTTCCGTGACGCCTTTTTCGTGCATGTAGCATTGGATTGATTTATGAACATCGCCTCTTCCAAGCTCATCCTACGCGTTCAAATGTGCGTTTAATTAGTACAAGAAAGTCACTCTTTTAATTTACTGCATAAATTATTTATTTTCTACCACTGTTTAATTTAAAACAATAGACCGAAGCTAATTTGAGACACGTTAATAAGTGCTACGACAAACATGATAGTAACTTCGCATACCGTAGAAGTTGCCAAATCATTATAAAGGCGAACAATCATCGCAGACCAACCAGCGATATTCAGTTGTGTCGTTAGATACTCCAAAGCTTCTACACTTACATCTTCTTGTAGGAGGACATAAGTATGTAGTAGTACAAGTGGAGCAGTTATTGAAATGAATCCATTTTCAAGATACTCCTCAAGAGAAGGTGTGTACTTGTTGTGGTACCACCTTGCCTCCACTAAGTAACTTTTGCATATACCTGCCCACTAAATTGTATGAAATACATCCATAGTTAATTAATTTGATGCATTTATATAAGATATGATTTCTTAAAAAAAAAGTGTGTCCATATCTAGCTATATAAGTTGTACAAGTTATACATACAAGAGGGAGATAAATACCATTTCCTTAAGATAATAAACAAGGTCTAGACCATGTTTCTTAAGAAGAAAATATGATATTTCATTGATGGTGTTGTAGAGAGCTAGGAAACACAACTTCATATAATTGGGAAGTTTTTCCATTGCTTTAATGTCCCAACTGCAAATATTCATCAAATGAAAAATAATTCAATGATAGTTGAAACTTAATTGAGAAGATTAATTATGTTATATATGTACAATGTACTACACATTGCAGGGTAAATGATCATATTGGTGATTAAAATTAAGGAGTTCGTCATATATGATTAACTATCTTTCAATTACACTAGTGAATAGTTCAAGCTCATCCAAGGAACCGTAGATGTCGTAAATATCATCGATTGGTGTTGTGAATGAAATTAGTTTCGCAATCCCTATTCTGCGACAACCATATCGATGATCGGGAATTATTCCAAGACCCCAAAAATAGTTCTCGACAAGTCTATCCCTTGCGAAGCTCACATGCGAGGCGAGATCAAGATTCTTCCACCATCTGAAATAACAAATAAATTATATGTCATTTAGAAGAAAGCATGTTAATTAATTTCCTAAGTAAGTAACAATAGCTAGATGTCTAGGATTTTTGTTCTTACCTAGATAGCTCCTTGAGTTCTTGTTGTGCTGCTTGCACCATATTGAAATTCAACTTAGCCAGTTGAAGAACATCAGGATGTAAGCTATCATCGTCGACGCATGCTTCAATGTACCACCTAGCTTCGACTTGCGGCGTCCTCCAACGCAAGGGAAGTTCTAACGAGCGGTTTATTAGCTTTGCTAAATGTCGATCAATCGTCGGCGTCGACTTAATGTAGTGCTCCTTGAGATGTTTAGTTGTGAAAGCCTTGGCCTCTTCTAAGATATCCTCACCTTCTAAAGCAAAATGAGCAGCCTCATACAAACTAAGCATTCCCTTAGCATCTTCACATAAGCTTTCCTTGAATCAGTAACTGTTTGTATCCTTGAAGACACCAAAGACATCTGATTCACCAACAAAAAAAAAAAAAAAAAAAGCTCATTAAATTGAATTTACTAACAAATTAAAGGTGCTAATTTGAAAGAAGACCATATTAGTTCAATAATTAATGAAGCTAAATTTGGCGTAGATCAATCGATGAATGTGGTTAAACATAGATACCTTCGGGGGAAACGCGATACCCTTGTTGCCTTAGCAATTTAAATCGAAGCGCTACGACATGGAGACCTTCTTCTTTACTAGTGATGATTTCATGGCCATTCATGAGAACTTTTTCGATCTCTTCCTCGAAAAAATATCTGATTCCCAACCTTTGCAGTGCCTCAATCAACTCAAATTTTGCTAAACTTCCCATGTTTGGGTCATTTAGTAGTATATGCCTCACACTCTCCACTAACTTATTCCTTTGTTTCTCATACAACTCCCCCTGCACATATTTAATGCAAAGACCAAGCCATAATTAATTAATCGGTGTAAAATGTGGTATCTAATATTAATCAAACCATATATTATAAATAGTGGTCACCTTATAATCACTCTTCAAAGACTGAATGAAATCGAAATCCCAAATGTTGGGATGGTAATTAGCTGATCTCCTATCAATACTACCCTTCTGATGATCATGATCAAAGGTACTCTTGATGGTTTTACTAAGACGACAAGCCGATTGAGATCGAGACTTGCTGCAAGACATGCTTATAGGCCTGAATGGAACCACTAGTATTAGTGGTGCAAATATTGAAGGTGAAGTGTGATGAGTTGATGAGGATTGGAATCTCATGAAACTGCTAAGACCCTTTGTGTTGGTCATCCTAGCTATAGATATGTCTTGGCTATAGTAATTCTAATGTAGGTATATATATATATATATATACACACATACAATAGAACCCAAGTGCTTGCTCTATTTATATTTCGTTGTACGTACATTGTGTATGCGCTATAAGGATATAGACACACACACACAGTTTTTAATGTACAAATCAATTACCTTCTGCCATTTGTGCATGTGACTATAAAAAGTGACTATAAAAAGCAAATAGTAGCAACGGGCTCCATATCAATGAAACAATACATTGTCTCTTATACCACTTGTTTGGACACGTCTGTGCAGACTTATGAATATAGCCATGTTAGTGTAGATATATATTATATCCAACTTAACTATTTTGCCAGCAAAGGTATGAGATTTTACTATAATGTCACGTTTGGTCCCCAAAATTATTACTGATATAATCACGATAATATTGTCAACGCATTCATTGAGTAAATCATAGATTGATGCTACATCATGAATGTGAAGATAATGTCTATCATATGTGACACTAAATAGACATTCGCCTCTCAAAATAGTCTTCAATAGACAATGAATTTAGACCATTAATTGATGAGTTGACACTTTTATTTCTAATTTTTTAATATTAATAAATATTTGAAAAAATTAAAAAACTCAAAAAAAATAAAAAAGAGTCCATTTGTATGATGTGACAGTCTACCACACCCTCCACTTTGATTCTATGCTACATAGAATAGACATTACCAATTCGTGATCTCATTGGAGAACATTTTTTTGGGTTGGATGTGGATTGCGCATTATGTGGATTCATTCCCATCTCAATCCATGCTCTCATTGGAGATGCTCTCGTATATTAGTTTACTATCATTATATACTAATATAAAAACATTTCAAACTAACATAAAAACCTTATAATTTAGGGTTTAGGATTTGTTATTTCATTGAGTAGAGTGCACAATCATGTCAATATACTAAAGCTCTTGCTCAAGATGCTAGCTCAGTCCAAAAAAAACAACCTATTTAGTTCAAAAGTGACTATTGCCAACATCTGGTGTCAAAAGTCACATTAAAGGTGACAATACATAATTAAAACAATGGAAATAATTCTTTTTTTGAAAAAAGAAGCATACTATATTAATAATACAATATAAAATTACATATTACAAAAACGCCTATTCATCATCACTAAATGTGTATATTATCAATCCTATCCCCCCCAATCCCTTAATAGATTGAAAAAGGAGGCATCCTTTCTCCATTTGGAATTGACTATCCAAAATAAGGGGAGTTATTGGTCTAGATCATTTGTGGAAGCAACATTAGAAAGAAGTTAGATCCATCCAGTTTGACAAAAAGAATCTAGCTTAATGAATGCCCCACATGGAGCGATTACATATATATTGGTCTAGATCATTTGTGGAAGCAACATTAGAAGTGAAGTTTTCAAATGAGTAGGATGAGTGACCTTCAATGGTGCTTGCTCGAGAGGCTCTAATACAATACATATCCAACAATGAAACAAATATTGAAAATGATAACAAGATGAATGTGGTGAAGCCATAAAGCTACCGTCTAAACTAATGAGAGTTATTTTCTAAACATGTAAAAAAATAATACATGGAAGACCTTCTTTTTTTTTCACTCACAGCTTAAAACTTACTAACCCACTAATTATTATGATTGTTTAGACAACAAGCACCTATATGACACTAGAAGACGAGCACAATGAGTGACGTGGCATTGGGGATGACGTGGCATGGGGGATCCTTCGCCATTGCTCCTCTTTTAAGTAAGCTAGTCTGTCAACTAAAAAGAGAAGTATTGGAATAACACCCCCGTTTTGCGCATCGAGGTGTAGGCTTCCGTATCCCGTACTGTAGTACTCGGTGGGTAGGGAGAATTAGGAAAATGATTTTCTAACCCACTTTGGGCACTGCGATTCGACATCCACCTATGTGGCAATGACATGAGGGGACCTACAACAACTGTTGTTGTTTTCTGGTCATTAACTGCTCACTGTCAGTCTGTCATGTGGACTAATTAATTGATTGATTGTTAGGGTGCAAAAGAAGATGTTAACTTTTTGGAGGAAAATTTGAATTTTTGAGTAGGAAATGCATGATGTACCCCAACACGTTGCGTATTGCACTACAAGATACATAAAGCCGCATCCTGATGTGCAAATTGGAGGTGTTATTTCAGCACTTTCCTTTTTGTTTGACCGACCGACTGGCTGGCTGGCTAACTAACTGAAAGAAGGTGGAGCAACTAAAGGTCCAAGTGCCATATCAACTTGGTGCTCAATCTAAGAGCCCAAAATGGGTTAGTTTAGCAGTTTCCCTTGTGCATTTCCCACTCGAAACTCAAATTTCCCTCCAAAAAGTTGACCTCTACTCTTGCATCTAACAGTCAGAATGTCAGTCGGACTGACCAATTGCAGTCAAAGACATGGGTCCTCATGTCAGTGCCACATAGATGGGTGTCGAATCTTGGTGCCCAAAGCGGGTTAGAAAATCATTTTCCTTTTTGATAAACGAAGTGGAAGATACAAAAAGGACGGTACCTCTTGGCCTTTATCGATTTCAAGTAAAAAGGGTTACATAACTCAACCCTCTACACTCAACCGGAGAAAAGGATTTCTCTCTCCCAAACCAATGGTCGCCTACTTTACACAAATGACAAAAAATCTTACTGTCGTGGCTCACTTTCTCTCACCGAACCCCATTCATACAAAGCATACCAACTGCTTTCATACACATAAGACTCACTCCTAACAATTAAGAAGCAGTTGCATCATTTGGTCCCCCTTGCTGAATTGATCCCATGCTTCTCTTGTTATTCCTTTGATACGCCTTAGCAATAGGTGGACGACCCAGGATTGTATCAGATTCATTCCAACATCCTGCTTCAAAAGAAGGGGTAAAGGGACATTTTACTTTACAACAGATCAACACTACTATCCTTATACTTCCATCAATTTCAAATGTTATTGAATCCTCTGTTAGGAGATCTACAATGGCACCTTAGTTTGAAACTATGACGATTTAGTTATAACATTAGTTGCAAAGGGATAAAAAAGAGTTCCGCACATTGATTTCTCATAAACTCACAATCGCTTTGCGAAAGCTTGCACCATGATTCTCACTTTAATTACGCGTAGTTTGGGTTATTCAACAGTTTAGATCCTTACTAAGCTTAGTCTTTGACTTAAAGAAAAAGGGTCATGAACTTCTTAGGCTTTGAAGCATCATAGGACAAGTTTTTCTGATAGGATCATAGGAAAAGTTCAACTTATGTCTAAACCAATTGGCCCATGTTAAATCCTTCCTACATTGTGTTGAAAAGGAAAATGCCAAATCTTGCAATACTCAAACTACTGTCAGTAGGCAACTATACTCCATTCACAATGCGCCCCTTTTCACCCTTTGTCGTACTAGATATTTCAATATCAATCGGGTTGCCTTACCAGATACAACAACGACGACAACATAGCCTCAGTCCCAAATTAATTGGGGTCAGCTACATACACTCTTACAAACAAACTGAAATAATGCACATTTTATTTGAGGTAAGATGCATCAAGGGGCTCTCTGAGCACACGTGTTCCACTTTGCCACACTCGATTAACTTGGTATGGTTCCTCTACCCCCTTCATTTGAGGAGAGATATTAGAATAAATCATCAATCACTCATAATGCATACTAATCATTTATTGATGTCACAATAACCACAGTTAGGATCATGAACTTGTTTTGATAAAAAAAAAAAAAGTCTTTATAACTGAGACATGTTCACACTTCATTAATGATTGTAATTACATGACTTCAAGTATAAATAACCACAGAGTAGCATTATGACTTTCTCGCATCCACTTGTCCTCATATTTTCAATATTTGATTCTTTGTTTGATGTGAATGTAGAAACCATGTCCCAGACTCCCAATTACATGAACCCGATTAACTAAAACTAACACAAGATCCATAACTTTTTACTACAAGAATCATAAAAAAATATAAAACAACATCACCTCTCTCTAAAATTGATTGTGTTTCATCATATAGCCAAAAAGTACCATTTCCGTTCACACAATACATTTTAGACGCCCATGATTTGCTTGAAAAGAGGAACTTAACTAAGATCATATTTCCTATAGTAAAATAATCAAGGATTACTCATAAAGCAATACCAAATGACAATATAATCCGAGGGTATTTGGTAACACCAATTTCCGACAAGTTAAAGACCAAAAAACCCAAATTTGTTTGGGTCGACTGCATACGTAAAACTCTTTCATTGTATTTCGATAAACATACCTCAATGGTAAAAGATTAAAAGTTTATCTGCTCCGGCCTTCCGGCGCCAAATGTACATGCACTATTGCCATGGTAAAGCATGAGGCACCAAAACTCTAGTCCATATAAGGTTAGACAAAGGAAACAAAGTGCAACACAATAGACAACAACTCATAACTACCAAAACTGCTACACAACAACATCCACATATCAGTTTTTACTGAACCGAACACCAATCACTGCCCATGAAATATTTCAGGGAAATCAATCAAAATAACACAAGCCCACAAAATGTATGATGAGAAATCATGGAAAAACAACATGGGCAGTAACAGAACACAAGATTATAAGAGGAAAACTACTTGGCAACACCCAAATATCAGTTTTTTTTACCAACCAAACGCCAAACAAATCACTACCCATGAAAATTTTCAGCTCATAAATCAAGATAACACAAGCCCACATAATCTCTGATGAGGAATAATGAAAAAAAAAAAAAACATGGGCAAGAACAGAACACAGAGATTGAAGAGGAGAACGAACCGGACACGAAGAGGTCGGCTTTAGGAGGGGCTGCGCCGCCGCCAATCTCATCGCCATTTCTTCCTCTCTGAGTCTTCTGTCTGTTGCTCTCTCTAAACACCAATGCGCTTCGAGATACGTTATGAGTTTCTTGTACAATCGATACACATCGAGATGCGCATATACGATGAAGAAAGTACAACGAACGCATAGGAAAAGAGGGAGAAATTCATTTTCGCATCACTTTTTTTTTAACTTGTATTTCATTTAATTACGTGCATTAGATTTGTGTGGTACACTAATAGGTTATTAAGAGGGTCGCCCCCCAATATGAGGCGTGATAATGTTTCGTGTGGAATTATAGTTGACATTGGATACTACGTGAAAATAAAAAAAAAGGGCAAATAGAATAAAAATACAAATTATTAGATTTTCTTGCAAATTCATAATAAACTTTATGAATTTGTAAATATATCGCGAACTATTAAGTTTTTTTGAGAATGCAGAATAAACACTGCCACTTCATACTTCATACAAGTGCAATTTCACAACTTGCTTGTTACACCCTTTTATCAAATGATACCACGTTGCTTGTGATTACTTCAAATGTACAATTCTCACGATTTACTAATGTCACATTGTGCCCTCCAGCCACCTTTCCCCAAAGTGACAACTTATTCATTGCGTACGTTGTGTACGTTTCGCCCCTGCCTAGGGCTACACCTATTTCGTCTCGTCTTTTATTAAAGTATGTCATGACACGGTAAAATGTAATCTGCACTAAAGCGGTAATGGGGTAAAATCGCGTGCCTTTAAGGACCCCGTTAAAGCATTCTACATTTGTGACAAAAAAATTCATATATGTATTAGCTTGTAAACGTAATAAATCAAACACATTAAGTAAGTAATAGTAACAAACGTAATAAATCAAAAGTAATATCCGCGAGATTTGTAGTCATCCAGCCGTATCGATAACCATTGTCATATGCGTTTGTCCATTGTGCTCTATCTAGGTCAGTAAACCACGCAATACATTCGGGATTCATTTGATGGAGTTCTTTCATGGATGTCTTAAATTTTCGCGGTTGATGTTGTGCACCTGCTAAGTACACCATATCCTTTAATTCTTTGCTCCCGAATCTCATGTTGAAATTACTGCATATGTGGAGGAGACAAAATCTGTGTTGAGCTCTTTCATGGGTCCATCCATTTCGAGGATCGTTCATTGCCAACAATATACCTAGGTGTCGATCAGAAATGACACATATACCATCCCTATCAGTCGCATGATGTCGCAAACAAGCCATAAACCATCCCCAGCTGTCTCGACTTTCCTCATCAACAATGCAAATGCTAAAGGAAATACATGACTATTATTATCAACAACAAGTGGCTATTATGAGTTTTTGTTTGTATTTTCCATACAAGAATGTGTCATCAATTTGTATCATTGGTCTGCAATGTCTAAAGCCTGCAATAGAAGGTGCAAATGCCCAAAAAACCCATTTGAAGACAACTTCATTGTTGGCATTAGGCTCACCATGCCACCATTCCACACGTGTCCCTGGATTGCTTTCTTGAAGAGCGGTCATCCACCGCGGCAACATTTTCTACGATTCTTCCCAATCTCCAAAGACTTTAGCAATTGTTTTCTTCTTCCCCAACCAAACTTTCTTATAATGAACGTCATAACTGAATTTGTCCTTGATAATCTGATGAAGCACTGGAACTGAGGTGGACGGATCTCTTCTCACCACATTTTCTACCTCACGGCATATAACGGTGGAGTCCAAATGCGCATGATCCTTGGACAGTTTAGCATAGATGCATGTATGTGGTCCTGCATATGTACTGATCTCAAACATTCCATGCGATTTTCTTCTCGAACACCGCAACCTCCAAGTACATCCATCTAAATATTTCTTACAACGAACAATCCATACATTTGGTGTAGAATGAGTCACCACAAAGCGCTTGTGTCCTTTGATGCTATACAATTTCACGACATGTTGGATATCTACTTTACACATGAACCGCATCCCTTTCTCAAATTTTGATGCCTCATTCCATAAAGACCTAGAAGAGATCATTGCATTCTCATGGAGGGGTTGCATTGCCTCAATACTCAATTCCATAAATACAGATGAAGGAACGACAAATTCACCTACACCCACGGGCGCACCATCAATTCCAGCAGCCTCTTCATCGAAGAAATCATCGTTCCCAATTTCGTTCGAAATTGGAGGACAAGATAATGAGCCATCGTCTGCTATGACTCGATTTAACGTATATCGAATCATGTCATCATCAACATGATGACCATCATCCCCTTCATCGTCTGCATCGTCTGCATCATCATCGCTACTATCTTCACTAGTATCCCCGTCACTGCCGCAATAGTCATCATCTTCACTAGTATTCAAATCATCACAGGAACGAGGATCCTCGTCCATTTCGGGATTTGCGGTCGTCAAAGGCGATGCACAATGACTATGTTCATAAATTGGTTGAGTGTTAGGTCCGGCTCCAGAATGTAACACTACATTACAATTGGAACTATCGTACAGTTGCCTCGGAACTAAATCGATATAAAGCTCCATGCAATGTGGTGGTGGTAATTCTGCCACAAAATCCCAAGCATCTTTGAGACTCGACTCATCATCTATTCGCAAAGGGACGTAGTTGGCCGATCCACTTCCAATGTACGCTGGATATCGATATGTCATGTTTAATCTCTGAAAGTCATTGTCTATCAGCAATGAATTATAGGTATAACGCACAAGTTCATCGTACCCTATACCCATCTTCGATCTGAGATGTCGAATGGGCGGTTTCGTGTACGAAATCCCTGATGGTCCATCAACCAAGTCTCCATTCATATAACACAACAATGATACTCTTTGATCAACCATTCTTCAATCTATATATGTAGAATATAATTGTTACTAAGTGATGATAAAGACCTTCTAATTAAAGTTACGACTATGCGCTATAAATCTCACAATCATCCAATCACTCATATAAAATTAATCATTATAGAAAGAATTCAAATAAATATGACCTTAATAGAATTGCTTAGGCACCCTAATAGAATTGGTGTAGTGGTATAGTTATTATATATATATATATTATTATATATATATATATATATATATATAAATAGTAACTAAAGTGAGAAAATTAAGTACCTATTCTCGCAACAAAGAAACTATTATATGCAAATAACTATTATATATTATAAACAACTTCCTTAGCTAGCTTATAATATAATGCCCCTAAAGCAACCTTAGATAGTTACCACCACCAATGTCTCATCTCTTAAGCGCACGCCTAATGTTCTTCCAAATTTTTCTATTAAAGTATTGACATGTATATGGGATTTTTTGCTTGATTAATATCATACCCCCCTACACCCCAAATCAAACAATTTCTACTCCCCCCTTGGGTTCCCCACATGTTTTACATCTCAATATGGGTCAATGACATATATCCACACTAATTAATGTATACATTGTATTATATTAAAATCAAACTTTCTATCTATTTAATTAAAAAATTGCGCTTATTGGCGCCCACAAGGTGTATAGAATTAACATCAAGTAATTGGAAAAAAAACTAAAAATCCCTGATATAACTCACATCAACTAATTGGCAAAAATAAAAATATAAACCGGATAGAAACAAAAAAACAGCCCCGGATACAAAAAAAAACAAATAAAAACAGCCCCGGAGACAAAAAAAATAACAACAAATTTAACATACAACATAACATGAACCACATGAAGCATAAACACATAAAATCTCCAAACAAATTGATCTTACAGAGTTGTTGAGTTCGGGTGGGTTGCGGTTCGGATCTGAAGTTGACGATGGAGATAAGATATGCACCAATGGAGCCAATCTAGTGGAGTTGAGGGAATGAAGAGTGGAGCTATTCGTTGGGGGAGTTGAAGGAAGGGATCGTTGGGGGAGTTGAAGGAAGAAGGAAGGCAAGCGAGAAGAAACAGATCTGGATCTAACGGATCTGCTCTCTGTTTTGTTCAAGAGAAGTCGTGACCTCGGGTCACGATTTCACTTTAATGGAAATCGTGACCCGAGCTCACGATTTCCTGATTTTTCAACAGTGAGGAAATCGTGATCTCGGGTCACGATTTCCATTAAAGTGAAATCGTGACCCGAGGTCACAACTTCTCTTTGACGGGAAAAAAAAATTCGACGTGGCGCTTGATTTTGCGCTGACGTGGCTACAAGTGTGTTAGTTTTGTAAATAGTTTGGTGGGTGTGTTAGGTTGATAATTTTAACTCCCAAATGTATTAATCAAGGAAAAAACTCACAATTGATACACATTCAGATGCGCATGCACGATGAAGAAAGTACAACGAACGGATAGGAAAAGAGGGATAAATTCATTTTCGCATCACTTTTTTTAACTTGTATTTCATTTAATTACGTTCATTAGATTTGTGTGCTACATTAATAGGTTTAGAGGGCTGCCCCAATACGAGAACGTGGAATTATGGTTGACATTGGATACTACGTGAAAAAATAAAAAAGGGCAAATAGAAAAAAATACAAATTATTAAATTTTCTTGCAAATTCAGAATAAACTTTTTGAATTTGCAAATATATCGCGAACTATTAAGTTTTTTTTTGCAAATGCAGAATAAGCTTTATGATTTTTTAAATATATTACGAACTTTTTTTGGTAAATATATTGGACCCCTAATTTAAAAAAAAAAACACAAGAAAATAAAGAATGACAAAAAAAGAGAAAAGAAATCAAGAAATGTGAAGCCGTTGTTGTCTTTTGCCACTATAAATTTTAGCGTGTTGAGTCGTTAATTATGTAATATTATATATAGGTTATTTATATATTTTTAGTGTCAAGTCTCCAAAATACTAGCCTAATTGCATTTATTTATTATTTTCAGGGTTATTGGAGTGCGTGGTTGAATCCGGGGCGAAAAACTATGAAAAATCAAGTATTCATATGTATGGATTCGTTTTACACTGAAAGTCACGCTAGCACGTATCTCGAGGCAAATTTGGCGGCCGACCCACATGTGTTATGGTATTTAAATGAAAATAAGTGGTGCATGATGGCCTTAATAACAATAAGGCATGAGTTGGTTGGATTTGCATTATATATGGAAAATATATATACATATCTATCGATATATATATATATATATATATATATAGTTAGATATTCTGTTGGAGATATGCATATAAAGCAAACAAACAAAAGAGGAAACAGAGAGTACGTCCTCTTCACGTCCACAGCAGTTGCCCTCAACCAACCATACGATGACACGTGGCAGTGGATGAAGCAAATTCATCACGACCGTTCGATCAACCTCGGCGCTCGGCACTCGGCACCTGTCAAAAACAGTTTTATGGCTTTCGCAAATCGGGACAGGGAAATAGATATATTATATGTCTTTCTTTTCACTTTTGGGGGGTCTCGGTGGTTTTACTCTCGGCTTCTGGCCGAACGCTCGTCTCCTCTCTCCAATTCTTTTCTATTCTATTTTTTTTTTGTTATTTGAGTTCTTCAACTATGCGAGGCTAAAACCTCTAACTGCGATCCTCATACGCATATCAATGGATTTGTGAGATTTATTTATTTTAATTTCAGTCTTTTTCATTATTATTTTATTTTTTCACTTGAATTGTGGTTATGTGTTTGATTAGGGAAGTAGTCATCGTCGTACCTTGGCTATCGAGACAGGGAAGAGCGAGGAACCGCGACAAGCACGGTCTATAGCTACACTAAGATATTTTGATTTGCACATTTTACATAAATCGAAGACCAAATCCAATCTTTTACCGAACCGAACTTGTATGTCTTGACCTAGGTATTTTTATTAATTATTTTATTTTCAATATTATATCCTCGCTTGAATTATTTTGCTTATATTTAGATTAGTTAATTTATTAAATTATTCATTCTCTCAAAAAAACCCCGATTTCTCTTTTCGTTATTTTTTAAAACCTTAGAAAGAATATCAATCTCTGTAGGATCGACCATTTGCCATTATTCTGCAAATAGTTGGTTTAGGTAATTTTTAAATATTATTGACGCGTTCGGCGCGCGTCACTGGCTGTCAACCTATCGCAACCCTTCTCCTTTATCCGGACTTGGGACCGGCTATGTAGCGCACATGGTGTACAACATAGGTAGAGTTAATTTGTGTCTGCACACAAAATAAAAAAAATATGTTTTGCTATAAAGTAGTATCTATAAGACTACAAAGTAATTAGTGTTCGTTATTAGGGTTTCACCGTGGAATTTTTGTTTTTTGCGTTGATATGAGATATCGTTTCTTTGTTCTTTTTATTTTTGTTTTTAGTTTTTATTTGTCCATTTCATAAGTTTTTATGTGTTTTTTTTTTTAGAATACACAAATTAAGGTAGATCATCAAATTCATGCAAAATTAGGGATGTGATAGATTTGCAAAATATCTAATAGTTTGTGATATATTTGTCAAATCACAAAACTTATTTTGCATTTGCAAAAAATTAACGTAACACCGTTTGACTTTAACTTTAAGAAAAACATGGCGCAACATTACTAATATGAACGCTGATCTAGCTTCTGACAACGTCTGATGTGACGGCCCCAATTTCCCACAAATTGGGCACCGCCCGGCCTAAGCCCACGTGGACCCCCGAGCCAGTCTCGCAAGGTCGACGAGAGCCTAGTCAGCCTTCAAATCCATCATTATCAGTACATTCAACAAAAAGATCTGGGAGTTAGGCAACTTAATTGTGGAACCCAGTAAATATCATCAGATGAGAGTAAATACAAAATATACAAAAAGTCACCTAGCTATGAAGCCTTCCCTCTGTTACTCGTCCGTGGCTCTGCACTCAGTCAAACATAAAAATGACAAGCCCAGGTAAGTAAATCCAGTAGGACATATACACAACATTTCACAATATCCAAACCAGTCGAAACTATTTTTATATAAGATTAAATTACAGAAAATAGATTAAAATATATAAAAATTATGGAAAAATTCAGAAAAATCCTCGAAAAATATGAAAAATTAGGGAAAGCTAGAGAAAATGAGTTCGAGGCTTTTTAGGCGTTTGGCACCCCCGGTATAATTCAAAAAAGGGTGCTAAAAACTTAATTTTTATGAAAATAAAAATGACAAATCTATGAGTCCATAGTATAATTGCACATAATGCGACCCTAAAACTGTAAAATGGTATAAATTGATACCAAGGGCTTATGATGCTATAGTCGGGTGCGCAGATCGAGGCATGAGCGGGACATCTTCGAGGTAAGTAAACCAGTTAGGGACTTATACATTATTTCATTTCTCTACATTGGCTGTTGTTGTTTACTATTTTGTGATAGCTTTATTGTTGTTCATTGCTTTGTGATGATAGCTATCGTTGAAATTGTTGTCGATTGAGTGAGTCCATTGGCAAGTGAGTCTTGGTTACTGTTTATCTGTGATATGAGAGGGTTAGGGCTGGAGGCAGGGGTCTTGTCCTAAACCCGAGGTTTTTCCTGGTCGTCCGTCGATATTATCCGGGTCCATGGATGTTTCATAGTCGTACGGGCTAGGGCTGGGAGGCAGGGGTCTCGTCCTAGATCCGGGTCTATGGATGTCTCATAGTCGCAAGTGGTTAAGGCCGGGAGGTCGGGAGGCCGGGGGTCTCGTCCTATACCCGAGTCTCTGCTTGGGCTTTACGACCTTTGGTCGGGACTCCTTGTTATTGGGTCTCACTCATTGATGGATTGTTTACAGTCTTGTATATTCATGCGTTCTTTATTCCATTCGTACTATTTCCATGAATTCGACTGGTTTGGATATTGTGAAATGTTGTGTATATGTCCTACTGGATTTACTTACCTGGGCTCGTCCACCCGAACACCAACCACTGACACAACAACAACAACAACAAACGACACAACAACAAAGGAAATTTACTCATCTTGTATTCACGTCGAGCTCAGTCTCTCTCCCTTTCTCTCCCGGACTCTCTCTCTCTCTCTTTCTCCCTCTCCTTCTTCTTCCTCTCCCCACTGTGGTCTCTCCTTCTCCGCCACTCTTTTTTTTTTCTCACTTTTGTTTTTTTTTTGAATGTGTGGATCAAAAACCCCACTTTATCCATATATATATATTATTTTTTATTTCTTCCTTATTAAGTAAACTTGTGTCCTTGAGATTCGTGCGGAGCGAAACTCGAGGCACATCAAAAACATATTTTTTATGCTTTCCTTATAAATTGAGCAACACGCATCTCGAGGCACCAACCTGCCTCATTTCAAAATATCGATACTCGCGCCACACGCATCACGAGGCGTATCCAATGTATATGATTTTAACGTGACCACATTAAAACCACATAAATTCACTATAGCCATATTAAGCCACTACGTCGGTTCCACGTCGGCACGCGACTCGAGGCGCATCCCCGTTCATTTTTTGGCTCACAAATTTCTCGTTTGTACCAACTCGTAAAACAGCTCAACAATTTGCATTATAATCGCAAATTGAATATTTGGACATACGTATTCTGACGAGTGGATCCCACATACGACCTTGACCTGTCACTTTCCACAGGTCGATTTTTCAGGTCGTTACAGTCTTCTCAACGAATTAGAATTTTGTCCTCGAAATTGACGCAATTCTCACAGGAAGATAATGAATACCCAAGGCATACCCGTCCAAGGCCATACCTGTCCAAGGTCATACTCGCCCAAGGCCATACCCCCATCTTACTCTGTAGGGCTGGGCCCCTCCACGACAAGTTGGGCTCCTCCGTGACGAGTTGGGCTCCTCCATGATCTTCAAGCAAAGAACACATCATCCGTCTGCTTCCATCAATATATGTCAGGGCAACATCCTCGCAACATATATTGGAATACAATTAAACAAATTAGTCAAATGATCCACTGCCAATAACATCCTCGTATCCACAGTATCTCCGTGAGAATATGAGTCAATTTCTCTAACTGTCCGTTAGTCTCTGATCGAGTGAGTCTCAACCCAACTCATACCCTCTATCAGGTTACGATGGATAGAAGTCGGACCTGACGTGGCAATAGCATGAATTTGGTCATGGCCCTGCTGTACTTGGCTGTCCATACGCCCATACAGATACGTTGAAATCTCGATCCAAATGGAACATGTCAATCTCCTTGTCCCTGTGCATAACTAGATCGTTGTCCTTGTCAGTGCACTCGATTGGGTCTCTGACCCTGTCTCTGGCCACTACCTTTGCCATCAACCCTTCGATGGTATATATGATATGGATCTTACGGTGCTGGCTGCTGTAATGTACTAGCGTAACTCTGCGCTGGATCATCTAACACTGGCGCCATACATGCCGCACATGGTGGAAACGCAATAATCTCCGAGGTTGATCTCTTTGCCACGACCGTCTAACCCTCGTTTTTCTCTAATCATCTTCAGACCCTCGCACAAAAATGTGACGATACCGATGATGCGACCAGTACTCCGATGCGTGTGCTCCCACGCTCTCGCTAGCCATAGCCTTCTCATAGGCACCAATCGAGTCCAGTAGACTGTGCTTAACCGACTCCCGGTCCTCCGTCGAATGGTTTCAGAATCAGTTCTCTGCAAGTTACGAACTGTAGGAGAAACGTACTTCCCCATCCTTGAACTCAGCCCAAATCCTTGAGCGTCCACATCGACGCCACCGTAGTGCGCAACCTGACATCGGCCTCGTCGAACAACGAAACTGATGAGATGTTCGACCTCATATGATCTGGTGTGGCCAAGACGTCATGAATCTTTGCTGCTCCGAGATCCGTACCACCGTGAAACTTTTTCGGGGAATGTCGTTGAAACTCGCGATACTGCCTCGCCTAAGCCGTCATTCTAACTCCCGTATCAGTCGACGCGCTCAACATCTCCTCTTGTAAGTACGAGTTCAACCCGTTCACTCGAACGCACTTGTTTGTTTGTTTGTTTTTTTTTTTTTTTTTTTTTTTTTTTTTTTTTTTTTTTTTTTTTTTTTACAACAGCACTACTTGCACGAGAATTTCCTTTCAGTGCGTTTACTAACGCATATGAACAAATTTAGCATGCTTCTTGAGATATACAATCTCATAGGATTTATACTTAAGTGTCCCTTAACTTTTAGAATGATTCGCAGACTCTACCTCAACTCGTAACACTTAATTCATTTACAAGTCCCTAAAAGTGGCGGTCGACTTCGCCAACCCTGAGACGATAAATGCATAGTGTCACTAAAGTGGAGTTACTTGGGCTTCTGATCCAACAGTACTACTCCAAAGCTTTCGTCAAAGCCAAGGAGTCCGTACATGATGTAATCGTTAGCTCTCAAGTCATCTCAACACTCTGCTCCCTTAGAGTCTGCTTGTCTCACAATTCTTTATTCCTTTTATTTATTTTCTGATTTCCTATTAAATCAATACAATTCAACTCTTAACATTTGAGCTACAATTCAATAGCATAAATAGGCATCGTTGAACTCTCTTGATTGAGTTTTACTTTGCTTGGCAATCTATATATATATTTATTGTTATGCCACATCAATAACTGCCATGATTTAGCATCTGTTGGTTAATTTGTTTCAAGTGCATAAGTTATGGGTCATGGCTCCTGCTGACATGTATGGTCCACACTTAATTCAAAGAGTCCATCAAACCAGGTCATCGCATTGTTTGTTTGATGAGCCACTCACTAATATGACAATCAAAATGGTTGTCTGGTTCCACAACATCCCTTGTGCCTCTATCTTTGCTTCTTTGGGTTTGTACCTTTAATTTACCCCACCATTTGTTCAAATTGTTGAATTGGCCCCAGTTTTATGTACCCTCTACTATGGTCCTTTTTTTTCATTTTCTTTTTTTTCTTCTTTGACCATAATAAGCACAAAACATATTTGATGGAAAGAAAATCTAACATAGTTTCGATGCACCTCAATCTGTATTGAAAAGATCATTACCATCGTGTAGCAAATGTATGTATCAAAAGGCAAGCAACTCAATTTTTTTTTCCATTGTTGAAAAATGATCTTTTAACATGCAAAGGTGGAGTTCAGTCTCATCTTATTCATTATTCAAACAGCCAAATAACTGGGGTCTCATCTAAAGTTCATGGCTGCAATAACTGTTGCACTTCAAACCAGATTTTAAGTCATAAAAAAACTTGTCCATCTCTATTCTTTCAGACCTTTTGAATTACCTCGCCAAAGTGCACACGTGGAGATGAAATAACTCCTAAACCTTTTCTTTCTTTGTTGTCCGCACAATCTCTAAGTCCTAGTAAAGGATTATCAAGCACATACGAGCTCATCATCGCAGCCTCGTTTAAGTAGTGTCACTTAAATTATTGTTGTCATTCTACCATTTTTCATTTTCCACAATGTTGTAAACAACTGGAAAAAAAAACTGTTGATTTACCAAAAATGAAATCAAATATGCCAATGAAACATCAATCACTAACTGAAGCATTCCCTCTGTTACTCGTCCGTGGCTCTGCACTCAGTCAAACATAAGAATGACGAGCCCAGGTAAGTAAATCCAGTAGGACATATACACAACATTTCACAATATCCAAACCAGTCGAATTCATGGAAATAGTATCAATGGAATAAAGAACGCATGAATATACAAGACTGTAAATAATCCATCAATGAGTGAGGTCCAATAACAAGGAGTCCCGACCAAAGGTCGTTGAGTCGCGGCAAAAGCCCAGCAGACTCGGGTTTAAGACGAGACCCTAGCCTCCCAACCCTAACCCATGCGACTATTAGACATCCATAGACCCGGATCTAGGACGAGACCCCTGCCTCCCAGCCCTAGCCCGTACGACTATGAAACATCCATGGACCAGGATAATATCGACGGACGACCAGGAAAAACCTCGGGTTTAGGACGAGACCCCTGCCTCCAGCCCTAACCCTCTCATATCGCAGATAAACAGTAACCAAGACTCACTTGCCAATGGACTCACTCAATCGACAACGATTTCAACGATAGCTATCATCACAAAGCAGTGAACAACAATAAAGCTATCACAAAACAGTAAACAACAACAACCAATGTAGAGAAATGAAATAATGTATAAGTCCCTAGTTGGTTTACTTACCTCGAGGATGTCCCGCTCACGCCTCGATCTGCGCACCCGACTATAGCATCATAAGCCCCTGGTATCAATTTATACCATTTAAAAATTTTAGGGTCGCATTACCTGCAATTATACTATGGACTCATAGATTTGACATTTTTATTTTCATAAAAATTAAGTTTTTGACACCCTTTTTCGAATTATACTGGGGTGCCAAATGCCCAAAAAGCCTCGAACTCATTTTTTCTAGCTTTCCCTAATTTTTCATATATTTCGAGGATTTTTCAGAATTTTTCCGTAATTTTTATCTATTTTAATCTATTTTGTGTAATTTAATCTTATATAAAAATAGTTTAATTTAATTTAATAATAAATATAATTTTTATTGGGGTGGGACCGGGTTGACCCGACCCGGTCCAGCTAGACCAGGTTGACCCGACCCGGTCCAGCTGGACCAGGGTCGGCCCGGCCCGACCCGGCCCACCTGATCCCGGGTCGACCCGACCCGACCCGACCCGCAGGGGGTCTTCTTCCCAGTGCTCTGGTTCGATTTTTTTTTTCTCTTTTGGCGTTGGGGTCGGGCTTCCATCCCCAACCCCAGGTGGGATTCGTACGCAGGGGAGACCACTCCCCTGCCTTCCTCGAGCTCGGACGAACTGCCATGGCAGTTCGTCCGAGTTCGCCACCCGAACACCAACCACCGACACAACAACAACAACGACAAACGACACAACAACAAGGAAAATTAACTCACCTTATGTTCACGTCGAGCTCAGTCTCTCTCCTTTTCTCTCCCGGACTCTCTCTCTCTTTCTCTCCTTCTTCTTCCTCTCCCTGTCGGTTTCTCCTTCTCCGCCACTTTTTTTTTTTTTCTCACTTTTGTTTTTTTTTAATGCGTGGATCAAAAACCCCACTTTATCCACATATATATATATACTAGTTTCAAGATGTGCTACGCACGATTCCCCCGCTCGCTTCGTTCGCGGGAATTAATTTCTAAGAATTTATTAACAAAATTTAAAATTGTAATTAAAATCTAAAAATTAGAAATACAAGTACATTTTAACTTAACAATATTATCTAATGTGATTGAGATAAGATGTGATGAAAAAATAAGTTAGTCATGCTAGGACATTACTTCTTCAAAAAAAGTGTATTTGATTGATGAGAATGAGTTCATGATTGATTTGGAGATAAAGAAAAAAAAACGTGTAGTGGATTGATAAGGAGTTAGAGTTTGATTTGGATACAAAAGAAAAGGTTGATTTGGAGATGAAAAAAAAAAAAGTATGGGCAAATATGTAAATTTCATTACCACTCAAAAACTTGTGTTTATATATATACTAGTTTCAGGACGTGCTACGCACGATTGACCCGCTCGCTTCGCTCGCGGGAATTAATTTCTAAGAATTTATTAATAAAACTCAAAATTTTAATTAAAATTTAAAAATTAGAAATACAAGTACCTTTTTTAGCTTATCAATATTCTCTAATGTGATTGATATAAGATGTTAATGAAAAAATAAGTTAGTCATGCTAAGACATTACTTCCTAAAAAAAAAAGGAAACAAGGAAAAAAAAATACAAGTGGTTTGACCCATCAATTTGTGAACACTTGTTTGTGGAGATTCCGTAGAATTGTACATAAAGTTCAATCTTTATCTCAAACTCTATAGATAGAGAAAGGATAACTTTGAAAGTATGAATGAAAATAATTGAATTAGTTGGGATTAAAGCTTTAGACACATTTTTTTTACATGATTAATCAGAATTTTTCTCATTAAAATTTCTTATGGGTTTTGAGTTTGTTCCCTCCCCAACACCTTTTTCAAACCACCTTATTCTTTTCCCTCTCAGATTCTCTCTTCTTCACTGTTTATATATATATATATATGTTGCATATATACCATTGGGAAAACTCTGAGTTTACAATTTGTGATATTTAGTTGCTTTTTTATATATAGTTGTTTTTATATATATGATAGATATATATGGGCAAATAAGTAAATTTCATTACCACTCAAAAATTTGTGATTCGTGCTTTTATATATATGATAGATATAAAATTCAAAATTCAAAATTGTAATTAAAATTTTAAAATTAGAAATATAAGTACCTTTTTTAGTTTATTAATATTCTATAATGTGATTGAGATAAGATGTGAATGAAAAAATTAGCTAATCATGTTAGGACATTACTTCCTCAAAAAAAGTGTATTGGATTGATGAGAATGAGTTCATGATTGATTTGGAGATAAAGAAAAAAAAAACGTGTAGTGGATTGATAAGGAGTTAGAGTTTGATTTGGATACAAATGAAAAGATTGATTTGGAGAAGGAAAAAAAAAAGAAAGTATGGGCAAATAGGTAAATTTCATTACCACTCAAAAATTTGTGATTCGTGCTTTTATATATATGATAGATATATATATAAAATTCAAAATTCAAAATTCAAAATTCAAAATTCAAAATTGAAATTAAAATTTAAAAATTAGAAATATAAGTACATTTTTTCTCTTATCAATATTTTATAATGTGATTGAGATAAGATGTGAATGAAAAAATTAGCTAATCATGTTAGGACATTACTTCCTCAAAAAAAGTGTATTGGATTGATGAGAATGAGTTCATGATTGATTTGGAGATAAAGAAAAAAAAAAACGTGTAGTGGATTGATAAGGAGTTAGAGTTTGATTTGGATACAAATGAAAAGATTGATTTGGAGAAGGAAAAAAAAAAGAAAGTATGGGCAAATAGGTAAATTTCATTACCACTCAAAAATTTGTGATTCGTGCATTTATATATATGATAGATAAATATATTATTTTTTATTTCTTCCTTATTAAGTAAACTTGTGTCCTCGAGATTCGTGCAGAGCGAAACACGAGGCACATCAAAAACATATTTTTTTATGCTTTCCTTATAAATTGAGCAGTGCGCATCTTGAGGCACCAACCCGCGTCATTTCAAAATATCGATTCTCGCGCCACACGCATCACGAGGCGTATCAAATGTATATGATTTTAACGTGACCACATTAAAACCACATAAATCCACTATAGCCATATTAAGCCACTATATCGGTCCCACGTCGGCACGCGACTTGAAGCACGTCCCCGTTCATTTTTCGACTCACAAATTTCTCACTTGTACCAACTCGTAAAACAGCTCAACAATTTGCATTATAATCTCAAATTAGATATTTGGACTATTCTGACAAGTGGATCCCACATACAACCATGACCTGTCACTTTACACAAGTCAAATTTTCAGGCCGTTACATCTGACGTGGAGCATGTACTCACCCGCACATCACCTACAAACAAAATATGCTATTTTAGAAGTCATCTTAAATTAGCATAAAATTCATCTAATTTAGGGTTTAGCTTTTTTTTTTTTTTAGAAGAAAGGGTTTTTAAAAATTATCTCATAGAACACAAATCAAAATATTATTGTAGATGAAGTCCATATATTGCTACACAACACACAATAGCTAGTACCACTTTGGATAACTAAATATACGTAGGAAAATGTTGTTGTGTCCCAAATGTGACACACACTTGCTTTGTCGCCCTTGATTTGTGAGAAGCGCATGTATCTCGAGGCGTATAGAGGGCGGACGAGCAATTGCAAGTCCTTATTTGGGACACAATAGCATTCTCCATATACATATTAGAGGATTAGTGGCTCAGCCAATAGTTCCAACACCCAACTTTTGGTCGATCCATTTGAAACACCATAACCATCTCCATCTTGATACATTAATTGGGCCGCTCGAGCAAAGTTAATTGCAAAGCATCAATGAGAGCTTTTGGCCAAAGTGAGTTCTCTATCTCGCTCTTTATTCAACCTCTTCCAAGCCTCCATGATTAGGTTTTTTATGTGATCTCGAGCTATCTCTTCCGTGACGCCTTTTTCGTGCATGTAGCATTGGATTGATTTATGAACATCGCCTCTTCCAAGCTCATCCTACGCGTTCAAATGTGCATTTAATTAGTACAAGAAAGTCACTCTTTTAATTTACTACGTAAATTATTTATTTTCTACCATTGTTTAATTTAAAACAATAGACCGAAGCTAATTTGAGACACGTTAATAAGTGCTACAACAAACATGATAGTAACTTCGCATACCGTAGAAGTTGCTAAACTAACCCACTTTTGGCACCTATATTGAGCACTGAGTGACGTGGCATTGGGGATCCACTGCCGCTGCTCCTCTTTTAAGTAAATCAGTTAGTCTGTCAACTAAAAAGAGAAGTATTGGAATAACACCCCCGTTTTGCGCATCGAGGTGTAGGCTTCCGTATCCCGTACTGTAGTACTCGGTGGGTAGGGAGAATTAGGAAAATGATTTTCTAACCCACTTTGAGCACTGCGATTCGACATCCACCTATGTGGCAATGACATGAGGGGACCTACAACAACTGTTGTTGTTTTCCTGTCATTAACTGCTCACTGTCAGTCTGTCATGTGGACTAATTAATTGATTGATTGTTAGGGTGCAAAAGAGGATGTTAACTTTTTGGAGGAAAATTTGAATTTTTGAGTAGGAAATGCATGATGTACCCCAACACATTGCGTATTGCACTACAAGATACATAAAGCCGCATCCTGATGTGCAAATTGGAGGTGTTATTTCAGCACTTTCCTTTTTGTTTGACCGACCGACTGGCTGGCTGGCTAACTAACTGAAAGAAGGTGGAGCAGCTAAGGGTCCCAGTGCCATATCAACTTGGTGCTCAATCTAACAGCCCAAAATGGGTTAGTTTAGCAGTTTCCCTTGTGCATTTCCCACTCGAAACTCAAATTTCCCTCCAAAAAGTTGACCTCTACTCTTGCATCTAATAAATCAGAATGTCATCGACCGACCAATTGCAGTCAAAGACATGGGTCCTCATGTCAGTGCCACATAGATGGGTGTCGAATCTTGGTGCCCAAAGCGGGTTAGAAAATCATTTTCCTTTTTGATAACGAAGTGGAAGATACAAAAAGGACAGTACCTCTTGGCCTTTATCGATTTCAGGTAAAAAGGGTTACATAACTCAACCTCTACACTCAACAGGAGAAAAGGATTTGTCTCTCCCAAACCAATGGTCGCCTACTTTACACAAATGACAAAATCTTACTGTCGTGGCTCACTTTCTCTCACCGAACCCCATTCATACAAAGCATACCTAACTGCTTTCATACACATAAGACTCACTCCTAACAATTAAGAAGCGCTTGCATCATTTGGTCCCCCTTTGAATTGATCCCATGCTTCTCTTGTTCTTCCTTTGATACGCCTTTGCAATAGGTGGACGACCCAGGATTGTATCAGATTCATTCCAACATCCTGCTTCAAAAGAAGGGGTAAAGGGACATTTTACTTTACAACAGATCAACACTACCATCCTTATACTTCCATCAGTTTCAAATGTTATTGAATCCTCTGTTAGGAGATCTACAATGGCACCTTAGTTTGAAACTATGACGATTTAGTTATAACATTAGTTGCAAAGGGACAAAAAAGAGTTCCGCACATTGATTTCTCATAAACTCACAATCGCTTTGCGAAAGCTTGCACCATGATTCTCACTTTAATTACGCGTCAGTTTGGGCTATTCAACAGTTTAGATCCTTACTAAGCTTAGTCTTTGACTTAAAGAAAAAGGGTCATGAACTTCTTAGGCTTTGAAGCATCATAGGACAAGTTTTTCTGATAGGATCATAGGAAAAGTTCAACTTATGTCTAAACCAATTGGCCCATGTTAAATCCTTCCTACATTGTGTTGAAAAGGAAAATGCCAAATCTTGCAATACTCAAACTACTGTCAGTAGGCAACTATACTCCATTCACAATGCGCCCCTTTTCACCCTTTGTCGTACTAGATATTTCAATATCAATCGGGTTGCCTTACCAGATACAACAACGACGACAACATAGCCTCAGTCCCAAATTAATTGGGGTCAGCTACATACACTCTTACAAACAAACTGAAATAATGCACATTTTATTTGAGGTAAGATGCATCAAGGGGCTCTCTGAGCACACGTGTTCCACTTTGCCACACTCGATTAACTTGGTATGGTTCCTCTACCCCCTTCATTTGAGGAGAGATATTAGAATAAATCATCAATCACTCATAATGCATACTAATCATTTATTGATGTCACAATAACCACAGTTAGGATCATGAACTTGTTTTGATAAAAAAAAAAGTCTTTATAACTGAGACATGTTCACACTTCATTAATGATTGTAATTACATGACTTCAAGTATAAATAACCACAGAGTAGCATTATGACTTTCTCGCATCCATTTGTCCTCATATTTTCAATATTTGATTCTTTGTTTGATGTGAATGTAGAAACCATGTCCCAGACTCCCAATTATACATGAACCCGATTAACTAAAACTAACACAAGATCCTTAACTTTTTACTACAAGAATCATAAAAAAATATAAAACAACATCACCTCTCTCTAAAATTGATTGTGTTTCATCATATAGCCAAAAAGTACCATTTCCGTTCACACAATACATTTTAGACGCCCATGATTTGCTTGAAAAGAGGAACTTAACTAAGATCATATTTCCTATAGTAAAATAATCAAGGATTACTCATAAAGCAATACCAAATGACAATATAATCCGAGGGTATTTGGTAACACCAATTTCCGACAAGTTAAAGACCAAAAAACCCAAATTTGTTTGGGTCGACTGCATACATAAAACTCTTTCATTGCGCTCGATAAACATACCTCAATGGTAAAAGATTAAAAGTTTATCTGCTCCGGCCTTCCGGCGCCAAATGTACATGCACTATTGCCATGGTAAAGCATGAGGCACCAAAACTCTAGTCCATATAAGGTTAGACAAAGGAAACAAAGTGCAACACAATAGACAACAACTCATAACTACCAAAACTGCTACACTACAACATCCACATATCAGTTTTTACTGAACCGAACACCAATCACTGCTCATGAGATATTTCAGGGAAATCAATCAAAATAACACAAGCCCACAAAATGTATGATGAGAAATCATGGAAAAACAACATGGGCAGTAACAGAACACAAGATTATAAGAGGAAAACTACTTGGCAACACCCAAATATCAATTGTTTTTTTCCAACCAAACGCCAAACAAATCACTACCCATGAAAATTTTCAGCTCATAAATCAAGATAACACAAGCCCACATAATCTCTGATGAGGAATAATGAAAAAACAACATGGGCAAGAACAGAACACAGAGATTGAAGGGGAGAACGAACCGGACACGAAGAGGTCGGCCTTAAGAGGGGCTGCGCCGCCGCCAATCTCATCGCCATTTCTTCTTCTCCGAGTCTTCTGTCTGTTGCTCTCTCTAAACACCAATGTGGGGTGTGTGTGTGGAATGGAGAGGCCCGCGGTCTTGTCCGTTCAATGCGCTTCGAGATACGTAATGAGTTTCTTGTACAGTCGATACACATCGAGATGCAATGTACGATGAAGAAAGTACAACAAACGGATAGGAAAGGAGGGAGAAATTCATTTTCGCATCACTTTTTTTTAACTTGTATTTCATTTAATTACGTTGGTTAGATTTGCGTGGTACATGAATAGGTGAAGAGGGTCGCCCCATATGAGGCATGATAATGCTGAAATTATGGTTGACATTCGATACTACGCGAAAAAAAAAAAATACAAATTATTAGATTTTCTTGCAAATGCAGAATAAATTTTTTTTGAATTTGCAAATATACTGTGAACTATCAAGATTTTTTTGCTAATGCAGATTAAACTTTACAATTTTTTAAATATATTACGAACTTTTTTTGGTAAATATATTGGACCCCTAATTTAAAGAAAAAATACAAGAAAATAAAGAATGACAACAAAAAGAGAAAAGAAATCAAGAAATGTGAAGCCGCTGTTGTCTTTTGCCACTATAAATTTTAGCATTTGTTACATTTTACTTTCTTTTTCAAAAAAAAAAAAACTTTATTGGTTGGCATCAGAAATATCCTAACATTGTAGGTATATTAAAATACGTTTTTGAACCCACTAAAATATGTTGTTGCGTGAAGCAAACTACACTGATGATAATTTGTGTTTGCACACAAAATAAAAAAATGTTTTGCTATAAAGTAATATCTAATATTGTAGATTTACAAAATATCTAATAGTTTGTGATATATTTGTCAAATCACAAAACTTATTTTGCATTTGCAAAAAATCTAACAATTTGTGTTTTTTTTTTTTTTTTGCTATTTGGTCGAAAAAGAGAAATTAGCGTATCACCATTTGACTTTAACTTTAAGAAAAATATGGTGCAACAGTACTAATTTGAACGTTGATCTAGCTTTTGATAACGTCTGACGTGGAGCATATACTCACCCACATCACCTACAAACAAAATATGTTATTTTAGAAAGCATATTAAATTAGCATAAAATCCATCTAATTTAGGGTTTAGGTTTTTTTTTAGAAGAAAGGGTTTTTAAAATTATCTCATAGAACACAAATCAAAATATTATTGTAGATGAAGTCCATATATTGCTACACAACACACAATAGCTAGTACCACTTTGGATAACTAAATATAGATAGGAAAATGTTGTTGTGTCCCAAATGTGACACACATGCACTTGCTCAATCGCCCTTGATTTGTGAGAAGCGCATGTATCTTAAGGCGTATAGACGGCGGATGAGCAAGTGCAAGTCCTTATTTGGGACACAATAGCATTCTCCATATACATATTAGAGGATTAGTGGCTCAGCCAATAGTTCCAACACCCTACTTTTGGTCAATCCATTTGAAACACCATAACCATCTCCATGTTGGTACATTAATTGGGCTGCTCGAGCAAAGTTAATTGCAACATCAATTAGAGCTTTTGGCAAAAGTGAGTTCTCTATCTGCTCTTTATTCAACCTCTTCCAAGCCTCCATGATTAGGTTTTTTATGTGCTCTCGAGCTATCTCTTCCGTGACGCCTTTTTCGTGCATGTAGCATTGGATTGATTTATGAACATCGCCTCTTCCAAGCTCATCCTACACGTTCAAATGTGCATTTAATTAGTACAAGAAAGTCACTCTTTTAATTTACTCCGTAAATTATTTATTTTTTACCACTGTTTAATTTAAAACAATAGACCGAAGTTAATTTGAGACACGTTAATAAGTGCTACAACAAACATGATAGTAACTTCGCATACCGTAGAAGTTGCCAAATCATTATAAAGGCGAACAATCATCGCAGACCAACGAGCAATCTTCGGATGTGTCGTTAGATACTCCAAAGCTTCTACACTTATATCTTCTTGTAGGAGGACATAAGTATGTAGTAGTAGAAGTGGAGCAGCTATTGAAATAAATCCATTTTCAAGATACTCCTCAAGAGAAGGTGTGTACTTGTTGTGGTACCACCTTGCCTCCACTAAGTAACTTTTGCATAAACCTGCCCCCTAAATTGTATGAAATACATCCATGGTTAATTAATTTGATGCATGTATATAAGATATGATTTCTAAAAATAAAAAAATAAAAAAAGAAAAAGAAAAAAAGCGTGTCCATATCTAGCTATATAAGTTGTACAAGTTATACATACAAGAGGGAGATACATACCATTTCCTTAAGATAATAAACAAGGTCTAGACCATGTTTCTTAAGAAGAAAATACGATATTTCATTGATGGTGTTGTAGAGAGCTAGGAAACACAACTTCATGTAATTGGGAAGTTTTTCCATTGCTTTAATGTCCCAACTGCAAATATACATCAAATGAAAAATAATTCAATGATATAGTTGAAACTTAATTGAAAAGATTAATTATGTTATATATGTACAACACATATATCGCAGGGTAAATGATCATATTGGTGATTAAAATTAAGGAGTTCGTCATATATGATTAACTATATACCTTTCAATTACACTAGTGAATAATTCAAGCTCATCCAAGGAACCGTAGACGTCGTAAATATCATCGATTGGTGTTAACAATGAAATTAGTTTCCCAAACCCTATTCTGCAACAACCATATCGTTGATCGAAAATTACTCCAAGAGCCCAAAAATAGTTCTCGACAAGTCTATCCCTTGCGAAGCTTACATGCGAGGCGAGATCAAGATTCTTCCACCATCTGAAATGTCAAATAAATTATATGTCATTTAGAATTAAGCATATTAATTAATTTCCTAACTAACCATAGCTAGATGTCTAGGATTTTTGTTCTTACCTAGATAGCTCCTGGAGTTCTTCTTGTTGTACTGCTTGCACCATATTGAAATTCAACTTAGCCAGTTGAAGAACATCAGGATGTAAGCTATCATCGTCGACGCATGCTTCAATGTACCACTTAGCTTCGACTCGCGGCGTCCTCCAACGCAAGGGAAGTTCTAACGAGTGGTTCATTAGCTTTGCTAAATGTCGATCAATCGTCGGCGTCGACTTAATGTAGTCCTCCTTGAGATGTTTAGTTGTGAAAGCCTTGGCCTCTTCTAAGATATCCTCACCTTCTAAAGCAAAATGAGCAGCCTCATACAAACTAAGCATTCCCTTAGCATCTTCACATAAGCTTTCCTTGAAACAGTAGCTGTTGGTATCCTTGAAGACACCAAAGACATCTGATCCACAAAAAAAAAAGTTCATTAAATTGAATTAGCTAACAAATTAAAGGTGCTAATTTGAAAGAAGACCATATTAGTTCAATAATTAATGAAGCTAAATTTGGCGTAGATCAATCGACGAATGTGGTTAAACATAGATACCTTCGGGGGAAATGCGATACCCTTGTTGCCTTAGCAATTTAAATCGAAGTGCTACGACATGGAGACTTTCTTCTTTACTAGTGATGATTTCATGGCCATTCATAAGAACTTTTTCGATCTCTTCCTCGAAAAAATATCTGACCCCCAACCTTTGCACTGCCTCAATCAACTCAAATTTTGCTAAACTTCCCATGTTTTGGTCATTTAATAGTATATGCCTCACACTCTCCACTAACTTATTCCTTTGTTTCTCATACAACCCCCCCTGCACATATTTAATACAAAGACCAAGCTATAATTAATTAATCGGTGTAAAATGTGGCATCTAATTAATATTAATCAAACCATATATTATAAATAGTGGTCACCTTATAATCACTCTTCAAAGACTGAATGAAATCAAAATCCCAAATGTTGGGATGGTAATTAGCTGATCTCCTATCAATACTACCCTTCTGATGATGATCATGATCAAAGGTACTCTTGATGGTTTTACTACGACGACACGCGGATTGAGATCGAGACTTGCCGCAAGACATGCTTATAGGCCTGAATTAATGGAACCACTAGTATTAGTGGTGCAAATATTGAAGGTGAAATGTGATGAGTTGATGAGGATTGGAATCTCATGAAACTGCTAAGACCCTTTGTGCTATATACACACACACAATAGAACCCAATTGCTTGCTCTATTTATTTTTCGTTGTACGTACATTGTGTAATGCGCTATAAGGATATACACACACACACATAAAGTTTTCAATGTACAAATCAATTACCTTCTGCCATTGTGCATGTGACTATAAAAAGCAAATAGTAGCAGCGGGCTCCATATCAATGAAACAAAAACATTGTCTCTTATACCAGTGTGCATGTGACTATAAAAAGCAAGTAGTAGCAGCGGGCTCCATATCAATGTGACTATAAAAAGCAAGTAATAGCAGCGGGCTCCATATCAATGATAGCAGCGGGCTCCATATCAATGTGACTATAAAAAGCAAGTAATAGCAGCGGGCTCCATATCAATGTGACTATAAAAAGCAAGTAGTAGCAGCGGGCTCCATATCAATGAAAATATTGTCTCTTATACCACTTGTTGGACTCGTCCTTGCAGACTTATAAATATCGTCATGTTAGTGTAGATATATACTATCTCCAACTTAACTATTTTGCCAGCAATGGTATGAGATTTTACTCTAATGTCACGGTTGGTCCCCAAAATTATTACTGATATAATCCCGACAATAATGTCAACGCATTCATTGAGTAAACCATGGATTGGTGCTACATCATGGATGTGAAGATAATGTCTATCATATGTGACACTAAATAGACATTCGCCTCTCAAAATAGTCTTCAATAGATAATGAATTTAGACCATTAATTGATGAGTTGACACTTTTATTTCTAATTTTTTAATATTAATAAATGTTTGAAAAAAATAAAAAACTTAAAAAAAATAAAAAGGGTCCATTTGTATGATGTGACAGTCTACCACACCCTCCACTTTGATTCTATGCTACATAGAATAGACATTACCAATTCATGATCTCATTGGAGAGCATTTTTTGGGTTGGATGTGGATTGCGTATTATGTGGATTCATTCCCATCTCAATCCATGCTCTCATTGGAGATGCTCTCGTATATTAGTTTACTATCATTATATACTTAGATCAAAAAGCATTTCAAACTAACATAAAAACCTTATAATTTAGGGTTTAGGATTTGTTATTTCATTGAGTAGAGTGCACAATCATGTCAATATACTAAAGCTCTTGCTCAAGAACAAAAACAATGTCTCTTATACCATTGTGCATGTGACTATAAAACGTAAATCCATATCAATGAAACAAAAACATTCACTACAACAAAGTGGGTCTATAGCAACACTTTTTTGCCAACACTAATAAAAAATGTCTTCAAATTTTAATTTTAAAGATACATGATATATAAACGTTGTCAAGTTTAAAATTTTGAGACGTTTAACATATAAGTGTCTCCAAATTAAGGACACTCGATATTAAAACGTCGTTAAATTCAAAATCTCGAAACGTATAATGTACAAGTGTCTCAAAATTAAGGACACTTGTTAAAAAAGTGTTGCCAAATTTAAAATTCGGAGACACTAATTTAAAAGTGTTGTCAAGTTTTAATTTTAAAGACACATAGTTTATAAGTGTTGCTAAAATTAAAAATGAGGACACAAACAATAAGTGTTGTCAATTTCAATTTTTAAAGACATAATTTATAAGTGTCTCCTATATTAGAGACACTTGGTAAATTAGTGACACCAAATTTAAAATTTGGGGACCCTAATTTACATGTGTTGTTAAGTTTTAAATTTAAAGACACATAATTTACAAGTGTTGTTAAATTTTAAATCTAAGGACACATAATTTACAAGTGTTGTTAGACTTTAAATATAAAGACACATAATTTAGAAGTGTTGTTAGACTTTAAATTTAATGACATATAATTTACTAGTGTTGTTAAGTTTTAAATTTAAAGACACATAATTTATAAGTGTTGTTAAATTTCAAATTTAATGACACATAATTTACAAGTGTTGTTAGACTTTAAATCTATTGTTAAATTTTAAATCTAAAGACATATAATTTACAAATGTTGGTAAATCTTAAATCTAAAGACACATAATTTACAAGTGTAGTTGTTAGATTAAAAAATTAAAGATACATAATTTTACAAGTGTTGTTAGACTTTAAATCTAAAGACACATAACTTACAAGTGTTGTTAGATTTTAAATCTAAAGACACATAATTTACAAGTGTTGGTAAATTTTAAATCTAAAGACACATAATTTACAAGTGTTGTTAGATTAAAAAATTAAAGACACATAATTTACAAGTGTTGTTAAATTTTAAATCTAAAGACATATAATTTACAAGTGTTGGTAAATTTTAAATCTAAAGACACATAATTTACAAGTGTTGTTAGATTAAAAAATTAAAGACACATAATTTACAAGTGTTGTTAGACTTTAAATCTAAAGACACATAACTTAAAATGTTGTTAGATTTAAATCTAAAGACACATAATTTATAATTGTTGTTAAATTTTAAATCTCAAGACACATAAGTTACAAAGTGTTGTTAAATTTCAAATCTAAAGACACATAATTTATAAGTGTTGTTAAATTTCAAATCTAAAGACACATAATTTACAAGTGTTGTTATTAAAGTTAGGTTAAACATGACTCGAGTTCAAGTTTCGTGAATGAAAAAAATAAAATTGAAAGGGTTGCCTCCCGTAAATAACTCGACATCGCCTAAGCGTGGATTAGTCGATGCAGTTGGTGCGGGACACCACGAAAACAAAAAAAAAGTTAATTAAATGTTAAATGTATAACTACAACAATTAGATTAACTTTAAAAAAAAACTATTAGTCCATATGTGATCCCTAAATATAACCCAGCAGCCATTCATGTGGAAACATAAGAAATTTACATATCTGCTCATCATATATAAATATTATATTGATTGTAAAGAAGTTATAATTGTTTAGCCAACCTAGTAGTTAATGGAGATTTAACAAATGTCAACAACAAAACCTAAATCCTCAAATTAATTAGGCTATATGGATCAAACTCTTCAACTCTATTATTTGTTTGGTCCATTTCGTCTTTAATTGGCTGTTAATTTTTATTAACCTATCGCGACTCCGCGTACGTAGGACACAATGGATCGATAATGTGCAGATGGATCCGAAGCAGGAACAACAAAATTGTAACGACCCGAAAGTTTGACTTGTGCCACGTGTCAAGTCAAGGTAGTATGTGGGATCCATTCGTCGAAATGCGTATGTCCGAATCTCGAGTGGAGACGATAATTGGTGAAAAATTGTTGTAAATTGAATTGGAACTTGTTAAGAACTAGAGAAGGAAATAGAAGACTAAGAACTTCTACTACTACAAACTACTACTACAAAGGAGAAGAGAAGAAATGAGATAGTTGGAATGAGAAGTTTTCATTCAACTTGGTGTGCTTTTACATTGAGGTTGGCACCCTTTATATAGGCCATTTGGTGATGATGATAAATGTACTTCATACAATGTGTACAAGCAATACATACACCCCATGTCATACAACACATCACAAGCAACATAGACAATACATGGAAGAGTTGGTGTACATTGGAGAGGATTACAAGTTACATGACAATACATAGAAGAGTTGGTGTACATTGGAGAGGATTACAAGTTACATGCCAACACAATATGTTGGTGTACATGCATGGTCATCCACACTTCACAACACTCCCCCTTGGATGACGCTTGTTTAGAGATTGTGCCTCGTTAAAACTTTTACTAAGAAAAACCCTGTAGAAAAAAATATAGTAAAAAAAAGAGTACACTATTCTCATAAATATTAAGACGGTATAATATTGTTAAGATTGCCTCATTAAAAACCTTGCTAGGAAAACCCAATGGGATAAAACCATAGCTAAGGGAAAAAGAGTGCAATACATTAATCAATAACTCCCCCTCATGTGAACATGGGTGAAACTTGTTCAGTTTCTTTACTTGCAATATCTTTAAGTTTACGCAAGCCAATACCATATGAAAGCCTTTTAAATGTCGAGGTTGGTAAGGCTTTTGTGAATAGATCAGCAAGATTATCACTCGATCGGATTTGCTTGACATCAATTTCACCATTCTTCTGAAGCTCATGCGCATAAAAGAATTTTGGTGAAATATGTTTTGTTCTGTCCCCTTTTATGAATCCTTCACTTAATTGTGCAATACATGTCGCGTTATCTTCATATAATATGGTTGGAGAATCTTTTATTGAAGGCAATCCACATGATTCTTGAATATGTTCAATCATATTTCTCAACCATACACATTCACGACTTGCTTCATGAATTGCAAGTACTTCGTAATGGTTGGAAGAAGTAGCAACCATAGTTTGCTTTATCGACTTCCATGATACAAAAAGATTGCCACATGTGAACACATATCCCGTTTGAGAACGGGCCTGTGGGGATCGATAAAAATCCAAAGATCAAGATAACCTTGGAGATTCAATTTTACCCTCTCGAGTAGAATAAACCCATGTCACTCTGCTCCTCGAAGATATCGGAAAATATGTTTAACACCATTCCAATGTCTTCGAGTTGGTGATGAGTCCGTATCTTGCAAGTAGGTTGACAAGAAAAGCAATGTCAGTCTTGTACAATTTGTAAGATACATAAGTGCACCAATTGCACTTAAATATGGTACCTCTGGACCAAGTAGCTCTTCATCACTTTCATGAGGTCGAAATGGATCCTTATCCACTTCAAGTGATCCGACAACCATTGGAGAGCTCAATGGATGCGCCTTGTCCATATAAAATCTTTTTAATAATTTTTCAATATAATTTGATTGATGGACAAATACTCCACTTGAAAAATGTTCAATTTGCAAACCAAGACAAAGTCTTGTTTTTCCAAGTTCTTTCATCTCGAATTCCTTTTTCAAGTATTCTGGATGTTCTAACGATGTCGTCGTGGTTTCCCACTATATTTAAATCATCAACATATACAACAATAATCACAAATCCCGTTGACGATCTTTTAATAAAGACACATGGGCAAAGCGGATTATTTACATATCCTTCTTTCAAGAAATAATCACCGAGGCGTTTGTACACATTCGTCCGGATTGTTTCAATCCGTACAAAGACCTTTGTAATTTTATAGAATGCATGTTATGAGGTTTTGATTTTATTTCATCGGATGTTACAAATCCATCGGGATTTTCATATATATCTCATCGTCTAGGGATCCGTATGATATGTCGTAACGACATCCATTAAATGCATATCAAGCCCTTCGTAGATCGCAAGGCTTATCAAGAACCGAAATGTGATTGCATCTATAACAGGAGAATATGTTTCCTCATAATCTATGCCAGGTCTTTGTGAGAAACCTGAGCTACAAGTCTTGCTTTGTACCTTGTAACTTTATTTTTTTCGTTTCTCTTTCGTACAAATACCCATTTATATCCAATGTGTTTTACGCCATCCGGCGTTTGGACAATTGGTCCAAAAACCTCTCGTTTCTTTAACGAGTTTAGCTCGCTTGGATAGCCTCTTGCCATTTTTGCCAATCGTGTCTTTTTCGACATTCGTCCACTGATCGTGGTTCTCGATCACCATCATTTTCACATATTTCAAAGGACACATTGAAAGCAAATATATCATCAAGAACAATTTCATTTCGATCCCAAATCTTACCGTAGTTTAAATAATTTATTGAGATCTCATTATTTTCATCTTTTCCTCTTTTTCTAGAAGAAGTTGTTCCTCATCGTAATCAACTTGTTCGACAAACCCTTATCAAAGGATTCTTGTGCTTTCTCAGAGTATTTTGATTTGTATTTATTTTTACTCCCGTTTTCCTCTTTCGAGGAATTGTATCTTTGAACCAATCTGGTCTTCCACGCTTTAAGCGTTTTCGTTGGTTCTTGTGCATTTTGTTGCACAGAGACATCAATTCTTGCAGAGCATTTACAACTGGAATATGTGATTTTGTCACTTGTTTTGCATCATTAAATGCATCGTGTAATTGATTTGCAATTTGTTGCAAATGAATGATCTTTTGAACTTCAAGTTCACACCGATTTGTGCGTGGATCATAATGTGATAAAGTTGATGCATTCCAAGCAATTTCGCGCCATTCCTTTTGAATTGGCTTCTTGTCTCCCCCTAATGGTGGGAAAATTGCTTCATCAAAGTGACAATCAATAAACGTGCAAGAAATAAATCCCCGTTAAGGGCTCAAGGTATCTTATAATGGACGATGAGTTAAATCCAACATAAATCCCAAGTTTTCGTTGTGGACCCATCTTAGTTCTATTAGAGGTGGTATAGGAACATACACCGCACAACCAAAAATTCTCAAGTGTGAAATATTTGGTTGTTTGACCTAAAATGAGTTGCATGGGGGAATGTTCATGATATGCAAAGAGGCCTATAACGAATGATAGATGCCGCATGAAGGATCGCATGTCCCCAAACCGAAGTTGATAACTTAGTTCTCATGATTAAAGGTCCGGCAATTAATTGAATGCGTTTGATAAGAGATTCTCGCCAAACCATTCTCGGGTATGCACATGTGGAACGTAATGTTCAATGGTAATTCCTATAGACATGCAATAATTTCTAAATGCTTGAGATTGAAATTCCCAAGATTATCAAGACGGATGGTCTTGATTGGGTTGTCAGAAATTGTGCTCTTAACTTAATGATTTGTGCTAAAAGTCTAGCAAATGCAACATCATGCGGGTTGAAAGCAAACAAACATGTGACCACCTAGTTGATGCATCTATCAAAACCATGAAATATCCGAATGGTCCACAAGTGAGGATGAATAGGACCACATATGTCTCCCCGAATGCGTTCTAAGAAAATTTGGGATTCCACAACAATTTTACTTGGGGATGGTTTAACTATCAATTTACCTTGAGAACAACTAGCACAATTATAATCACCAAATTAAAATATTTTGTGACTCCTTAAAGGATGTCCATGCGAATTATTAATTATTCTTCGCATCATTGATGATCCTGGATGACCAAGTCGGTCATGCCATAAAATGAATGTCGTTGGATCATTAATTTTCTTATTTAAGACGACATTCGCTTCGACATGCCTTATATGAGTAAAATATAATCCAGAGGATAAAGCTGAGAATTTTTCTAACAATTCTTTTTTCCCATTTGAAACCAATGTGACATAGAGAAATTCTCTATTATTTTCGTTCATGGTTTCAATGTGATATCCATTTTGTCGAATATCTTTAAAACTGAGTAAATTTCTTCTGGATTTTTCAGAGTATAAGGCATTGTCAACATGAATTGTTGTTCCCCCATGCAACATAATATTTGCTCTTCTAGAGCTATTAATCAAATTAGAGATGCCAGATATTGTTTGAACATTAGCATCAGCTAAGTTCAAATTTGAGAAATATTCTCTGTTTTTAAGAATTGTGTGCGTTGTAGCACAATCAGCAAGGCACATATCGCTCTTATTTAGTTCATGACTTGAACACATGATTTGTTGATCCATTTGGACAAATAATGTTTGACAAATCAGAAAAAGAGTCATGATAATATTCATAATATTTTGCCTTTGATTTTAAAGGCATGGTAAAGGTCACAAAAATACTCGGGCATATATATGACAATATTTAGGCAAAATAGCCTTTCATATATGACTAAAAAAAATGTCACAATTATGAGCGCTCATTGTCAATAATTATTTGCCCTTTGTAGTGGTGCACCACTTTTATTCCAAATTTTGGTGGAATTGTCAATACGACCTTTACCTGATATTTTCACCTTTTCCACGTCCATAAATTTATTGCGATCATGATCATTATATGCAACATATGCTTCTTAATTTGAAGTTCGAACTAATTGACGAGAGTGATATTATATTTATAATATCTCATCATTTTATTCAAACTACATGAGACAAGAAATCAATCCTTAATATTTATTGGATTGATGTGCGCACTCGATATTTGTTGCAACAATAAATCGAGGCGGCCACGTGACCTTCCTTTTATTGTCTCATCACTCATATTTCCACATAGCCTCAACATAGAGGTAATTAAAATTGTGGAATTATAATTAATATTTGATCGATTAAATTTTGTAGATGAGACCCAAATTACCATTTTGAGCTTTTTGAGCATTACCCTTTTGGTATGTATAACTCCATAAGGTGAAAATATATATAAAGTGAAATATTCACTTTTCAAATCTCCAAAGAGAAATTGACGAATGATTATGTATAACACACAGCCTTGCATAGAATTATCATGACAAGAATTATAATAAGGTAACAAATTCAACTATGGTTGATTAATATTTTGAAAGTAAATATAATATAAAATAATTTTCTCTTTTCTATTATGTAAAAAAAAACATAACATATGATTAAGTATATGTTCACAACTTGATTTATTAATAATCAAATGTACTATTCGTATGAGTTGGTGGGACAACCTCCAGGTGGGTGGGCGAGACAAAGTCTGCTTAATGCCATGCCTCCTCGAACGGGATAACCCGTCTCCCTTTCAATGTTTAGCTTTACCGGGGACAAGGCTTACCCACTATCAACTCAAACTTATAGCATTATTTGTATTATAAAATCAAGAATAGAACAATAACTAATCGTTTGTAGTTTTAAGAGAAAACTAGTTATGTCACATATTGACTTTTGATTTCTGATGTAGAAGATCGTACAAGACGCAACTACAGAGCATACTTTCGCAATCGGTGACGCTATAATGCATAATATATGAATAAAGTATGCATAGATAAAAGGAAGCAACCATGATAATATAGAAGTAAATTGAACTTATTTAAATAACAAAAGTTATACCTTCATAGCTTTCTCTCCTTAACAAGCCTTCTTGAACTTCGAGATCTCCTTAATGCTGAGCAAGCTCGTGCTGATAACGTGTTGTAAATTGAATTGGAACTTGCTAAGAACTAGAGAAGGAAATAGAAGACTAAGAACTTCTACTACTACAAACTACTACTACAAAGGAGAAGAGAAGAAATGAGATAGTTGGAATGAGAAGTTTTCATTCAACTTGGTGTGCTTTTACATCGAGGTTGGCACCCTTTATATAGGCCATTTGGTGATGATGATAAATGTACTTCATACAATGTGTACAAGCAATACATACACCCCATGTCATACAACACATCACAAGCAACATAGACAATACATGGAAGAGTTGGTGTACATTGGAGAGGATTACAAGTTACATGACAATACATAGAAGAGTTGGTGTACATTGGAGAGGATTACAAGTTACATGCCAACACAATATGTTGGTGTACATGCATGGTCATCCACACTTCACAACAACAATTTGTGATATTTAGTTGCTTTTTTATATATAGTTGTTTTTATATATATAATAGATATATATGGGCAGAAATAAGTAAATTTCATTACCACTCAAAAATTTGTGATTCGTCTTTTATATATATGATAGATATAAAATTCAAAATTCAAAATTGTAATTAAAATTTAAAAATTAAAAATATAAGATCTTTTTTAGTTTATTAATATTCTATAATGTGATTGAGATAAGATGTGAATGAAAAAAATAAAGCTAATCACGCTTTGGGACATTACTTCCTCAAAAAAAATGTATTGGATTGATGAGAATGAGTTAGCTCATTGATTGATTTGGAGAAAAAAAAAAAAAAAAAAAGGATAGTGGATTGATAAGGAGTTAGAGTTTGATTTGAGTAAAAAGAAAAGGTTGATTTGGATATGAAAAAAAAAAAAAGTATAAGCAAGAAATATGTAAATTTCGTTACCACTCAAAAATTTGTGATTCGTGCTTTTATATATATATATATATATATGATAGATATATATATATATATAAATGGGATAAGAAAAAAAGGAAAGAAAAAAAAAGAAAAGAAAAAGAGATCGGATAAGAAATGAGAGGCAGGAGAGAGATAGAGTGGTGAGGGAGCTCCGGCCGGCGAGGAGCGGCGGCGATCGGCCGCAGCTCGACGACCGCGGTGACGCGGGGGGCGGACCAGCAGTGCAGCGGCAGAAGGTGGCGGGGTCGGCACGGCAGTTGTGCGACGCGGTGGGGCAGCACAGCAGCAGCGGCGACCGGCAGCAGTGCGATGTGGCGGTGATCGCGCAAGGCAGCAGCAGGGTCGTGGCCGATTAGCAGCGCGGACGGACGAGCGGCGCAGGCATGGCGCGGCGGCGCGAGGCAGCGCCGGCAGTAACGCCGGCGAGATGGCAGCGACTCCGGCGCGGCAGCGGGTCGGATTGGCAGCGGTGAACCAGCTGTGACGTGACGTGGAAGAACTCACAAGCGGTGGCGGCAGCCGGCGAGTTCATTTAAAAAAAAAATATTGTCTCTTATACCATTGTGCCAAAACGCAAATAGTAGCAGCGGGCTTCATATCAATAAAACAAAAACATTGTCTCTTATACCAGTGTGCATGTGACTATAAAAAGCAAATGGGCTCCATATCAATGAAACAAAAATTATCTCCAATTTAACTATTTTGCCAGCAAAGGTATGAGATTTTACTCTAATGTCCCGGTTGGTCCCCAAAATTATTACTGATATAATCCCGACAATAATGTCAACGCATTCATTGAGTAAACCATGAATTGGCGCTACATCATGGATGCGAAGATAATGTCTATCATATGTGACACTAAATAGACATTCGCCTCTCAAAATAGTCTTCAATAGATAATGAATTTAGACCATTAATTGATAAGTTGACACTTTTATTTCTATTTTTTTAATATTAATAGAGGTTTAAAAAAAATAAAAAACTTTAAAAAAAATAAAAAAGAGTCAATTTGTATGATGTGACAGTCCACCACACCCTTCACTTTGATTCCATGCCACATAGAATAGACATGACCAATTCATGATCTCATTGGAGAAAGCATTTTTTGAGTTGGATGTGAATTGCGTATTATGTGGATTCATTCCCATCTCAATCCATGCTCTCATTGGAGATGCTCTTATGTACTGATTTACTATCATTATACCCTTAGTTTGGAAACATTTCAAACTAACATAAAACCTTATAATTTAGGGCTTAGGGTTTGTTATTTCATTGATTAGAGTGCACAATCTTGTCAATATACTAAAGCTCTTGCTCAAGCTGCTAGCTCAGTCAAAAAAAACCTATTTAGTTCAAAATTGACTATTGCCAACATCTGGTGTCAAAAGTCACATTAAAGCTGACAATACATAATTAGAACAATGGAAATATTTTTTTTTTGAAAAAAGAAACATACTATATTAATAATACAATATAAAATTACATATTACAAAAAGGCCTATTCATCATCACTAAAATGTGTATATTATCAATATAAAATATACTATTTTAATAATACAATATAAAAGTGATGATGATGACTATTCATCATCACTAAAATGTGTATATTGCAGAAGGAGGCATCCTTTCTCCATTTGAAATTGACTATCCAAAATAAAGGGAGGTGCTTCAATTGTTCCAAAATAAATAATCAATTTAGTGTTTTTATCATAAAAAAATTCTCAGTCATAAAGTAGAACAATTGCTGCCACAGTTTTTGTGTACAAGAACATTAATGAAGTTCAAACATGAGGCAACCCAATCCATATACTATTTTTTTAAGTTTTAAAATAGTTTTATTGTTAAATAAAAACAATATATATATATATATTATAATTAAAATAAATTTATTTATTTTATAAATGAGAACTCTAAAGAGATAATCGGAAGTTCTTAGTTTGTCTTCTCCTCATTGTAATATTTTAAGTTTTCTTCTCTTTGTTAGAAAGTTTTGCTATTCGTTATATGATTTTAGTGGAGTTTGTGTATTGTAATGTGTTTCAAGTTGTAAATAGCAATTTTGTATTGTCAAATTATTTTAATTTCACAATCAAATCAATGCACTACAAAAAAACAGCAAATCAGAAACGGAATTTTCCGTTTCTGATTTGCGAAAATTCCGTCTCTGATTGGAATCGAAACGAACGAGAGACGAACGCGTTCGTCTCTCGAAACGTCGTCGCCGATACGATCGAAACGGAAAATGGATTCCGTTTCGATTAGAGACGGAATAGAGAGACGGAAAATATCCGTTTCGATTAGAGACGGATTTAGAGACGGAAATTAGAAACGAACGAGACGAACGAAATGGAATTTATTTCGAAATGGTACATTTGTAATTGCATTCGTCTCGATTCCGTTCTTCGATTAGCAACGAATCGGAGACGGAATTAATAAATTTATGAATTCGTCTCGATTCCGTTTCTAATCAAACGGAATCGAGAGACGAATCGAGACGGAATGCAAATAGTCCGTCTCGATTCCGTCTCTAATTAGAAACGGAATCGAGACGGATTATTCGTTTCGATTCCGTCTCGATTCCGTTGCTAATTAGCGACGCAATCGAGACGAATTCTTATTTCCGTCTCTCGATCCGTTTGTGATTGATAGAAATATTTCGAAAAATTAGAGACGGAATAGCAACGGAATATTTGAATTCGTTGCTAATCCGTCTCTAATTTTCTGTTTTGTTTAATTATGACACGAAACATAATCCAATTGATTCTCCAACCTAAAAATTCAAAATACAACCCGATATGACCTACTCCATCGCCGCACCCCTCCAACAACTCCTTCGGGGGTGCTAACATCCCACAAAAAAGTCAAATTGCACATCCATACATCGACAATATATATCAACAAAAATTCAAAAGATCAAGAAAAAATGTGAAACTCAAAATTAGCAAAAAAATTTTTATATCCACGAAAAATTGTCATGTATTACAAAAGCTCCAAAATTTGAAAGTATACACAAAACCACCAATCCTATCGTTCAACAACCAAAAAAAAAAGAACACTCACAAAAGGTCCAAAATTTGGAAGTATACACAAAAAGGACTTCATCTAATAACTAAAACGCAGCTTTGAAGCATTTCTGATTCTCCATCTGAGGGCAACAACCAGTGAGTATTGTGGCGGCCCTCGCCGCCCCGGGGTGACGTGTCCCCATGTACCCCTAGCCAGCTGGCTCTATACACGTGTACGCCACCTGGCCGTCCTTTTCCATCTCGAAATTCGTACGTACATGTACGTACATTATATATATGTGACAAGCAGCGGAAGTTGTACGTAAATTATAAAAATATTAAGCAATTTTAAGGAAACCTACTGTGGAAAAAGCCCTGAATATTTCCAATTAACCAAATTGTACTACAAGTTCCCAAACATTTCCAAAAGACATTAAAATATTACACATACAAGTAGTTCTCAAAGGTAGCAATCAAATGTAGTCGCCTAAGATTCCTTTGCCTTTACTGGTATTAGGATCTGCACTCAATCATCACAGAAGAAATTGGATGACGAGTCCAGTCAGTAAAATCCCAAGGAACTCCTCCGAGCATTCATATCCATAAATAGAATTCAATAAATACTGTGAAATAAACATGCGGAATGTAACAGACAACTGTAAGTAGAGCATCGCATGCGTAAATAACAATAAAGTGCAACTGTGTGTATGTCTATTCCAGTCATACTAAACCATACCCCGGGACTTCCTTCCAGGATTCCACTAGTGGCGTACCCAACTAGCTATCACCTGATCCCCCTCGGTGGCCGACATAAACCAACGACGCACCGACAACCGTATCAATTCCCTCGGGTCGTTATCCCCGAGCACTCCTGATACACACGCCATGGTATAGATTGTGTAGACACACAACGGAAATCCGGTGGGAATAACTCACCAACCGTCCAAAAGAGAACATAATATGAAGTAAATAAAAAGGACAGAATACTGGAATTGAATGAATATACGAAATAAAGTAAATACTCGAGAGTTTTTCCTTTGGGTTTTACAAACCTCACAACGCGCTCATAGTCAATTCCCCCGAGTCCAAGTCCACTGGGTCTTTGGTTGCCAATTGATCACCCTATGTCCATTATCAATAATGTCATTTATCATGAAAATTTACAACTAATTCCTACAATCGGTTAGGCCAAAATTGTCCATTTCGCGTTTTTCAAGGCAAATTAGAAATCCTCAATTCCCATTTCTTTGGCCATAATTTTTCCGATTTTTTTCCGAAATTTTCCATGATTTTTCCTTTCCTTTTTCTTCTTTTTTTTTTTTTTTTTTTTTCTTCTTCGTTTTTACCGTTTGGGTTCAGTCGGGTCGGACCCGACCCGTCCGGCTGGTCCGAGTCGCCTGGACCCGACCGACCCGGTCCAGCAGGCGTGGCCGAGCCTTGCGGGCCTGGCTCGCCTAGCGAGCCCAGGAGCGACGCACACGCGCGTGTGTGCGTCGTCTCCCTCACCTCCTTCTCTCGGTTTTTTTTTTTTTTTCCGAACCCATTTTTTTTTTTTTTTTTTTTTTGTTCTTCATTCTTCTCGGGTTGGGGTGGCTCTCCACCCCAACCATGGTGGAACCGATGGCGGGGAGGTACCCCGCCATCTCCATGCGACAACGGGTTCGGCCACCATGGCCGAACCCGTCGCTCCACCATCACCAACGAAACAACCATAATAACATAATAATCATCACATCATCCTTACCACCAAGGTATGTTTGTTGTTCTCCTTTCCTCCTCCTTGACCGCTCCTCTCTCCCTCTCTTTCTCTCCAACAGAGCCAATTTTTCCTCCCCGATTCATTCTTCTTATAAATCCACCCCTCTCACATCATTTTCCAACTAATTGAAGACTTTTGATGGGAGATCCGGATTTTGGGGAGAAATGAAGACTTTCATCCGGAAATGAAGACTTTGATCCGGAAATGAAGACTTTGATCCGAAAATTATTGGAGAGAAAGACTTTTGTGTGTTTATTATCCCACCAAAGTGTGTATTTCCCCAACTTAATGTTCAGTCCTATCAACTGCCTTGTACCCGCGTCGACACGCATAATCGCACGCATTTTTATATAACATACACATGTATCAATATATTGTACCGCAAATAAGCATGCAACACACAATTTCATAACATACCTAAGTCCACATGTGTCCTAGCCTACTGCGACGTCTACATGGATTCGAGCTGGCGTCCACGTCGGCAATTTATAAAAATGGGCCGTGACAACTCTTCCCAACTAAATAAAATTTCGTCCCGAAATTTAGCTGTGATTAGAGAATAGCTGAGGATATTGTGCCCTCATCGTCGACTCGAGCTCCCAAGTAAGTCCCTCCGTCTTATGATATTGCCAACGAACTAAGACTTTTGGAAGTTCTCTGTTCCGAAGAATTTGTACTCTACGGTCAACAATCTCTATCGGTCTTTCTTCATATGTCACGTCAGGTTGGACCTCCACTTGTCCCAACTCAATCATCGGTCTCGGCCCTGTCCTAGCGAGTCGCAACATAGAAATATGAAATGTCGGATGCACTCAGCCTAACTCGGCGAGTAAATCTAACCGATATGCAACAGGGCCTACTCTTTGTGCAATCCGATAAGGCCCAATGTATCTCGGCGCTAATTTTCCTTTAATGCCAAATCTCTGTTGACCTTTCCAAGGAGAAACCTTCAAATACACCATATCGCCTTCGTCATAGCTCAGACCATTGCGATACCTATCCGCGTATTTCTTTTGTCTATCCTGTGCAGCTCGAAGTTTCTGACGAATCGTCGAATCTTCTCGTGTGGTCAACAACTATCTCAGCCCTATCGTCACTGTATCTTCCGGTTCTGCCCAACAAGTAGGTGATTTACAGGGTCTCCCATACAATGCCTCAAAAGGTGGCATACCAATGCTCGCCTGGTAGCTGTTATTGTATGCAAACTCACACAGAGGCATATAATCCTCCCACGAACCCCCAAACTGCAATATGCATGCCCTAAGCATATCTTCCAAAATTTGAATTAACCGCTTTGACTGACCATCAGTCTGAGGATGATAAGCGGTACTAAACTGCAATCTGGTGCCATATTGTTCTTGCATTGCTTCCCATAGTTTCGAGGTCAACCTGGGATCTCTGTCTGACACAATAGAAACTGGAACCCGATGAAGTCTAATAATCTCTCGTTCAAACAATATGCTCAGGTGGGAAAACGAGTATTTCATCGAAATTGGAATGAAGTGGGCTGACTTCGTCAGTCTATCAATCACTACCCTGCATCGCATCGTGATGCTTCGATGTCCGCGCAACCCGCTAACAAAATCCATAGTGACATGTTCCCATTTCCACTGTGGAATGGGCAATGGCTGTAATAATCCACCAGGTCGTTTGTGCTCAGCTTTTACTTGCTGGCAAATGTGACAACTCCTGACGTACGCTCCTATGTCAGCTTTCATCCCTGGCCACCAGAATAACCGTTTCAAATCATGGTACATCTTAGTCCGACCAGGATGAATTGTGTAACGAGACCGATGTGCTTCCTCTAGTATCCCGTTCCGTATCTCCTGATCCGCAGGAATCCACAATCTCCCTCGGTACCTCAAACACCGATCTAGTGGTTTTCGCCCAATCAGTGCATTCCGGATCCCGTGACAGACCACTGACCCGCTCATAGAGCCCATCAGCCTTCTGACACTCGCAACCCGTTCAATTGATACGGTCGGTATCCTCAATTGACAACAAATGTGACGTTCAGTTGTCGTTGACAGCTCAGTCATACACATAACTGATGCTGCGTGTAATAAGTCATGCTTATGTGTCATTTGTTGCAGAACAGTTGTCAAGTCCACTCCTTCTCAATGCATCTGCTACGACGTTCGCTTTGCCAGGATGATACTCAATAGAGAAGTCGTAGTCTTTCAGCAACTCCAGCCATCTCCGCTAGCGCATATTCAGCTCCCTTTGAGTGAAAATATAGCGTAAACTCTGGTGATCTGTATATAATTCAAATCGCACGCCATAAAGATAATGCCTCCAAGCCTTTAGTGCAAAGACGACACGATTTGCAAGTTCCAGGTCGTGTACAGGATAATTTCCCTCGTGGGGCCTCAATCGTCGAGAAAGGTAGGCAACAGGTCTTCCATCCTGCATGAGCACACCTCCAAGACCAATGCCCGACGCATCCGTAAATACTGTCAAAGGCTTGCCCGACTCCGGCAAAGCTAATACTGGTGCAGATGTTAATCTTTGTTTCAATTCAAGAAAGGCTTGCTCACACTCCTCCGTCAATAAAATTTGACGTCTTTCTTCGTTAGCCTTGTCATCTGAGCTGCGATCGAGGAAAAATCTCGCACAAATCGTCGATAGTATCCGCCGATCCCAGGAAACTCCGTATGTCACTCTGAGACTCAGCGTCTTCCAATCAATGATCGCTCTAATCTTTTCGAATCTACGGAGATACCCGTTCATCGATGACATGGCCTAAAAATTTCACCGCACGTAGCCAAAAGTCACACTTGCTAAACTTAGCATACAATCGGTGTTCTCTCGATTGTCGTCAACAACGTGTTCAAATGTTCCTCATGATCCACCCGATTCTTCTTGTAAATCAAGATATCGTCAATGAATACAATGACAAATCTATCCAAATATGGTCTCATGACCCTATGCATCAAGTCCATGAAAATTCTTTGGAGCGTTAGTCACGCCAAACGGCATAACCGTGAACTCGAATAATCCGTATCTCGTACTAAAAGCGGTTTTCGGAATATCATCTTCTCGTATCCTCAATGGTGATATCCTGAGCGAAGGTCAATCTTCGAGAAGAATCGCACCGTCAACTGATCAAACAGATCATCAATCCTAGGAAGTGGGTAACGGTTCCTCACCGTTACTTGATTCAACTTCCTATAGTCGATACACATCCTCAGCGTACCATCCTTCTTCTTCACAAACAGTATTGGAGCTCCCCAAGGAGACATACTAGGATGAATGAAGCCCTTCTCCAACAGCTCATCCAACTGTCGTCTCACCTCCTCCATTCATTGGTGCCATCCGATAAGGTCGACTGGCAATCGGTTGCGTTCCTGGTATCAACTCGATCATGAACTCAATAGCTCGCGGTGGTGGCAATCCGGGTAAATCATCAGGAAATACATCAACGAAATCACGAACCACCGGAACGTCCTCAATTCGTACTCCAGTTCGATCCTCCGGCTCGATCATCGCCGCGAACGCCTCCATCTCTTGCGCAGTAGCTAGTCGACCTCTCGTGATGGGTAAATCTGTCGCCGATCCAATTAATACAAACTTCGGTATTCCAGGAATATGAAACTCTATCCTCTTGCCGTAACAATCTATTTGCGCATGATAGGATGCTAACCAATCCATTCCTAGCAGTATATCAAACTCTAGATACTCCAATACTCGAAGATCCGCTGGTAGATGATGTCCCTCTACCTCGATCATCACGTTTCGACATATTCGATTAGGGTATATCTTATCCCCAGCAGCCGTACTGAGGACAAGATGTGGTTCTATAGTTTGTGTAACTAATCCTAACAATCCGACAATACGTCCAGCAAGAAATGATAAAGTACTACCAGAATCAAACATAGCATGCATGTGGCGACCAAATATAAGTAATGTACCTTCAATAAGTCGCCTAGTCGCCCGCCATCGTTTGTGCTAATGCATGTGTTCTTTCCCGGCACGATCCGACGTTTGTCGTGTCGATACGATGGTGTTCGACAGTCACCCTCAAATGCCCCTTCGCCACATCGGTGACATCTACGAGTCTCCAGTCTAACCGTCTGTCCATCTCCAGATTTCGGACCCTGACGGTACTCCTGTGGTTGTGCTTTCGACTGATCCACCGATGCTGCAGTGATAGCATGAACTGGTTGTGGTTCCCCATACCGGAACTGTCTGCCTTGAGTCTCATCTCGGCGACCACCCTCTCGTCTATCATTTCTCCGACTTCTATCTGTACCCTCCATTGGCCTCTTCTGTCTCTGAGTTGACTCAGAACTCTGCCCTGATTGCATATCCCTACCAGTCACACGTTGCCCAACTTTCTGCAGTAAGTATGTTTCATGAGCTAATGCCCTATCAAGGATCTCATGCAGTGTGGTGGCTCCAGATGAGACAATTGCGGATGCAATCCTGTCATCAACCCCTCGGGTAAAGTAATAAATCTGCAGACGCTCCGTTCCGGCAACATCCAAAGCGAATTGAAGCAGAATTCGATATCTCTCCATATATTGCAGTAACGTCCGATTACCCTGTTTCAATGATAGGAACTCCTCCTCAGTCTCAGCCTAACCTCCATAGGTATGAATTGATCATAGAATAATTCCCTAAACTCGGCCCAGGTCGTTGGTTCAGGATGAGTATCCGTATATGTTGTCCACCATACAGCCGCACTTCCCCTCAAACAGGCTCCTGACAGTCGTGCTTGCACTGCTTCATCATTTCTCATCAACTTATGAAAACGCTGATGAGACATTATCCATCTTCCAGCCACCTCAGGATCACCGCCTCCATGGAAGAAGTCAGGCTTAAATTTCAAAAACTCCCTTAATAACTTCACCTCGGGTGCTAAGACGAATGTTGATGGAGTTTCAGTTGTTGGGGTGGCAATAACTGATCCATTGTCGTGGGTGGAGCGTGAGAGTGGACGTCTCCAAAGGAGCGACAACCGTGGTAGCCTAGTTCTCTGTTGTTGCCTCTCCCACTATCCCCCGTATCTTGGTGTCCGGGGTACCACCCATTACAACAATTTGTTTCCGCCATTGGTATAGTTACTGATCATTGGCTCTCTAAGCGACGTAAGTCTTTGTCGGCGTTTGCGGTCCGCTCCCGTAGAAGCGCAATACCTCGCCCATCTCGTGCTTCTTGTGCCGATAGTCTTTCTTCCATACCCATTGTCACCGGCACATCCCCAGCTGTAACGCTAGTCTGTACAATTTCCAATGGCACACCCGATTGTCCGTCCATGTTCTGCATCGAGAACGCTTTCCGAATCAATCACGAGGTATATACGTATAATATATATTAAAACAAGAATATAACATGTATATACATTCGAACGCTACCCGCCTCAGATCACTTCCCACCTAAAGTGTCAGGCACTAACTTCGGGTTTTCCACATCTAAGTTTGTTGTTTAAATGTTATTTGCTTTGATACCAACTGTGGCGGCCCTCGCCGCCCCTGGGTGACGTGTCCCCATGTACCCCTAGCCAGCTGGCTCTATACACGTGTACGCCACCTGCCCGTCCTTTTCCATCTCGAAATTCGTACGTACATGTACGTACATTATATATATGTGACAAGCAGCGGAAGTTGTACGTAAATTATAAAAATATTAAGCAATTTTAAGGAAACCTACTGTGGAAAAAGCCCTGAATATTTCCAAGTAACCAAATTGTACTACAAGTTCCCAAACATTTCCAAAAGACATTAAAATATTACACATACAAGTAGTTCTCAAAGGTAGTAGTCAAATGTAGTCGCCTAAGATTCCTTTGCCTTTACTGGTATTAGGATCTGCACTCAATCATCACAGAAGAAATTGGATGACGAGTCCAGTCAGTAAAATCCCAAGGAACTCCTCCGAGCATTCATATCCATAAATAGAATTCAATAAATACTGTGAAATAAACATGCGGAATGTAACAGACAACTGTAAGTAGAGCATCGCATGCGTAAATAACAATAAAGTGCAAGCGTGTGTATGTCTATTCCAAAGTCATACTAAACCATACCCCGGGACTTCCTTCCGGGATTCCACTAGTGGCGTACCCAACTAGCTATCACCGATCCCCTCGGTGGCCGACATAAACCAACGACGCACCGACAACCGTATCAATTCCCTCGGGTCGTTATCCCCGAGCACTCGATACACACGCCATGGTATAGATTGTGTAGACACACAACGGAAATCCGGTGGGAATAACTCACCAACCGTCCAAAAGAGAACATAATATGAAGTAAATAAAAAGGACAGGAATACTGGAATTGAATGAATATACGAAATAAAGTAAATACTCGAGAGTTTTTCCTTTGGGTTTTACAAACCTCACAACGCGCTCGTAGTCAATTCCTCGAGTCCAAGTCCACTGGGTCTTTGGTTGCCAATTGATCACCCTATGTCCATTATCAATAATGTCATTTATCATGAAAATTTACAACTAATTCCTACAATTGGTTGGCCAAAATTGTCCATTTCGCGTTTTTCAAGGCAAATTAGAAATCCTCAATTCCCATTTCTTTGGCCATAATTTTTCCGATTTTTTTCCGAAATTTTCCATGATTTTTCCTTTCCTTTTTCCCTTCTTTTTTTTTTTTTTTTTTTTTTCTTTTTTTTTCTTGTTTTGGTTAGGGTCGGGTCGGACCCAACCGTCCGGCTGGTCCGAGTCGCCCTGGACCGGATCGACCACAGGTCCACGGGCGTGGCCGAGCCTTGTGGCTCGGCCCGCCCTGCGGCCTGGCTCGCCTAGGCGAGCCCAGGGAGCGACGCACACGCGCGTGTACGTCGTCTCCCTCACCTCCTTCTCTCGGTTTTTTTTTTTTCCGGAACCCATTTTTTTTTTTTTTTTTTTTTGTTCTTCATTCTTCCTCGGGTTGGGGTGGCTCTCCACCCCAACCATGGTGGAACCGATGGTGGGGAGGTACCCCGCCATCTCCATCAGTGCGACCAACGGGTTCGGCCACCATGGCCGAACCCGTCGCTCCACCATCACCAACGAAACAACCATAATAACATAATAATCATCACATCATCCTTACCACCAAGGTATGTTTGTTGTTCTCCTTTCCTCCTCCTTGACCAGTTCCCTTTCCCTCTCTTTCTCTCCAACAGAGCCAATTTTTCCTCCCCGATTCATTCTTCTTATAAATCCACCCCTCTCACATCATTTTCCAACTAATTGAAGACTTTTGATGGGAGATCCGGATTTTGGGGAGAAATGAAGACTTTCATCCGGAAATGAAGACTTTGATCCGGAAATGAAGACTTTGATCCGAAAATTATTGGAGAGAAAGACTTTTGTGTGTTTATTATCCCACCAAAGTGTGTATTTCCCCAACTTAATGTTCAGTCCTATCAACTGCCTTGTACCCGCGTCGACACGCATAATCGCACGCATTTTTATATAACATACACATGTATCAATATATTGTACCGCAAATAAGCATGCAACACACAATTTCATAACATACCTAAGTCCACATGTGTCCTAGCCTACTGCGACGTCTACATGGATTCGAGCTGGCGTCCACGTCGGCAATTTATAAAAATGGGCCGTGACAAGTATGCACCTGAAAGAAGTAGGCAAAGGAGAGATTATTGAACTAAGGATGTACATTGGAAGCGAATGAGAAAAATAGTGGATTTGAAGAAACATAGAAATTAATAATAATCATACATAAAAAGTCGACTCCGAACCTATTTTTAAATTTCTTTACGATTGAGTTTGCTTTGGTCTTTTGTCAATTATGCACATATGTAGGTAGAGAGGAGTACTAGAGCTAATAAGGAACATGAAAGAGGATAATGGTGAAGTGCAATAATGCTAAAAGGAAAAAACTAAACTCAAATTTGATCCCCAAACTCCCATCAATGCGTAGGAAAATAGCAACATTGACCCCCAAACTCCCATCAATGCAACATTCACATGCATCAAATTTGATCCTAAACTCAAATTTCATCCCATCTAAAAATGTTGTGTGCTCGAAAACAAACCAGCCATGTGTTCCTACTTAAAAAAAAAAATTCCAGCTGACATTCAAGAAATGCAGTGAAGAAAAGAAATAAACCATACAATGAGGAATAAGAAAGCTTCCAAAAAATAGATGAACATCAAGCAAATGCGATCAAGGACTGAAGTTTTGTTGTTGTTGTGAGTTTGGGGGTCAATGTTGCTATTTTCCTACGCATAGGAGATGGCGAACAATGTATCTATAAGATGCACCTATCATGTAAGTTGAGTTGGATTATTTATCAAGCTTTGAAAGGCTTGCATTTCAACATGCATATGATAAGTAATGGTGAAGTGCAAGAATGCTAAAAGGGAAAAACTAAAAGTTAAGCACAAACCTATCATGTAAGTATGATTCTAGAACTCATCCTCTCACCCCATCTAAAAGCTGTTGTGTGCTCAAAGGTGACCAGCCATGTGTTCCTACTCAAAAAAAAAAAAAAAAAAAAACCAAATTTGGGATTCAAGAAAAGCGGTGAAGAAAAGAAAAAAACCATACAATGTTGAATAAGAATGCTTCCAAAAAAAAAACATGAACATCAAGCAAATGCAGTCAAGGACTGAAGTTTTGTTGTTGTTGTGAGTTTGGGGGTCAATGTTGCTATTTTCCTACGCATCGGAGATGGCGAACAATGTATCTATAAGATGCACCTATCATGTAAGTTGAGTTGGATTATTTATCAAGCTTTGAAAGGCTTGCATTTCAACATGCATATGATAAGTAATGGTGAAGTGCAAGAATGCTAAGAATTTAAAAAATGAAGGTTAAGCACAAACCTGACATGTAAGTATGATCCTAAACTCATCCTCTTATCCCTTCTTATTACCCTGCATCTCAAACAGAATTTCACGTCAGAAAAACGTCTTTACAAAGAAATGAAACATGCCCATGAATATCAATCATTTTTTATTGCAATAAGAAAAAGCTTTTACCTCATCTATTTGCTATCCACATGCCCACTGTTCCTTATCTTCAAACTCTCTTCTTGCTCTGTAAGTCCTGCAATGCTAGCTGTGATGCTGAAAATGGTGCGACGATGTGATGATCTTTCAATTACTGATGCAATCAAAGTATATATCTTACAAACTAGTACGGTTGGCAAGCAACATTGCAAATTGGAATTTTTTTGCATACATAATCTTGTTGACATGAACAGACCCTCTTCACTACTGTTATTCATGAATTATTTGAGCTTCTTGTAGTGGGCTTGATCGCTGTTTTGTATGTACTGTAAAAGACAAGTATCCAAACTGACAGTCTCTTGTCTAGTAAAATCTTTTGTTGCCCATGATGTCCAACCGGGCTAGAAGCCATGGATCTAGGACTTGAGAGCAAATGCATCAAGAGCAGCATCAATTGTTAGGTCCTCTACGACGATTTATTCGCTTGGATTACCTATTTCATATATTACACGTAAAATCACCAATGACTTGTTTGTCTAGAGCAGCGTATTTTGAAGGTCTAGTATTCCATCTATAATATTTCTAAGGCACACAGTATAAACATGTTTTATCGCATCGCCGCAATAAATTAGTCTAACTCACCTTTAAACTAGGTCAGCGGCACGACCCCGTTCCGTGGCAATCTTGATTAGTTGACCTACTCCTTTTTGATCAAGAACCTGAAAAAAGGCAGTTAGAAATGCTCATTGAGTTTTGAAAATCTCCTAGTTGGGATTTAAGTGCTCTATGTACATATAGTGGCCCTCAACTTACAAGTCTTACATGGAGATTAACTAGGAAAGATGACGAGGAAACGACGAATGCTTGGGTTCCTAAATGTCTCTAAAATGGAAGACTCGTATATATTTCAATTCAACCTCTAAGAAAACGAATTGTGATTCGAGAGAGAGGAGGAGAAAATTACCGAGATTTGAATACATGGATTCTACATATGCGTAGTAGAGCTATTCATGTTAAATTTACGCACCCTATCGAGGAAAGTAAAAAGAAAGCGCCTTAGACAAGAGATTACACATATCTTTTCTCTCTCCATTGAGCATAAATTAAGATTTTGTGTAAATGGGAAGCGACTCTTGTCATGAGCTTCGTTAGGATCAAATCTAGAAACGAACATGAAGTGGAATATATGGCAAAAAAATTATTGAGCATACTAACCTCGAAGGGATCATGTTGCGAGAATTCCTTTGGATAGGTATATAGGAAGAAACTTTCCAACATCATCTCTCGTATCCGAATGTCATTTGTGTGAGGTCGTTGGTCCCAAATGAGAAGAACTCCACTTGTTCCGCAATCTACAAAAAAAAGGAAGGGAATCAATTTTACATGGTAATAAAATAATAATGCAAATTGATGACCTTTAATAATTAATAGTAACTTGAGCTTAACATCTTCTTGATGAATTATGAGAACATATTTCCCTACATACCTCGTCCGCAACAAGTGCTGCTCTAGGGATCTCAATCATGGTGCCAATTTTGTATCCTATGGAGGTGCCCATCTCAGAAAAGACTTTCTTTGAGACATCACGTATCAAACTCACTTGATGTTCCAGTTCCTGTTAGAGAAAAGATTCATTCCATAAGTACTAATCCAAGAAGAAACTGATGTGCTTCTTCTTAAGTGATAAAATTCATTTAGAGGAAACGATGCAGCCTTGTTAACAAATATATATCTATATATGCAAGTATATATGCGCGTAGACGAATAAATAGAATAAGATGAAGGAAAAAAGCTCTTGCCTGAGGTGTTCCAACAAGAGGAACCATTATTTCAGGTAAGTAAATCTCCTCAATCTGTTCAACCCCAAGGTTCTTCAATCTCTCAAGTACCTTATAACCAGGAAAAATTAAAACAAAACAAACATCGGGATCGTGATGCAATCAAGTGATAGGTGCATTGCCTGCAAAGAACAACATAGGAAACAATATGAACTATTTGAACTGTAACCTTTTGTCCTACTTAAAAGCCCATGTAGGGAAATTAAACCGAAACCGAGAAAACAACTAGATCTTTACTTGCTCTCTTGTCCATGTCTTGCAAATGTTGCCCATGTATAGACTATCTGTTCCATCCTTCAAATCGCAAGGACCTTCCTTGCTTGCTCAGAGTAGCATACTGGGATAAATGCAAATCCCTTGCTTTTCGAGAGAGAGGAAAAAGGGCGGGGAAGAAAATATAGATATGTACATGATAAGAGGAGTAAAGAACCAAGACATAAGAGCAATCTTCTCTTTAATAATTTTCACACCTAGTCAGTAGTGAATCTATTGACACCTTTTAACATGTTAGGTCATTTATAGTCTATTCAAGAAACCCTTTCTTATTAGTTGTACTTATATAAAAGATTCTCTTCAGAAAAGTAGAGACATACTCTTAGTTAATACAATTTAGCTAATTTGACACGGCAAATTAGCATAATTACAACATCAAAGATGGGTTGGCTGCATGGATCAAACTCGACAACAACGAAATAGCTTGATTCATTGTGCTTGATAGTGTTCTTTCAAAATCCTTAAAAATCTTTTTCTAGTCAATGCATCCAAGCTATCTTAGGACTAATCGTATACCACCAAATTTCTTCAAATAATGCAACTAGTTTAAACTTATCTTCTGGAGGTTTGACCATGAAAAGACACTGCCTTCTCTAAGTAATGCACTTGGAACTCTAAGAAACCATGTATTGATTAGATAAAGAGAACAATCAGTGCCATCAATCATCACCTTCTTTTGGTCCAGTCTCTTCACCCACATGATTATCTATATCTGCCATCTTTTCCCTCAAATCATCTACGGTATCTGACTATAATAAACTAATATGTCTATAACAAACTAAACCACCAGCAATATGTAAATCAAGTAACTTAAAAAGTCTACACGACAAACTATTGAAAGGAAGTGATTCGATCGCTAAAATAGAATAGCCAAGAGAAGATTCACCTCGATAAGCACCTAAGCCACGCCGCCAAAGCCTCCATAACCCCCACCAAGCTCATCGCCTCCACTATACCCACCAAGCCTACCTCCGAGACCTGGAGTCCTATAAGGACCAAAATCACCACCACCAAAAAAAGAATGAGTTTAACATGCAAATGAAACAAATCGTCTACAACATGCTCATCGTCAAAAGCAATGAACCCAAACCCTCGAGAACGATAGGAAAAACTAAAACCCGCCTATCCGAAAGCGCAAAAAATGAAATAAGGAACTTCATCATCGTACCACTCCACTACATCGAGCTTCAACAAACCACCATCCACCAGCAGTACATTCATTGTCCATTTATCCTCTCGTATATCTTAGTTAGCTTGGACGCCCAGTTCATGCATAAGTTATCATGGATTTTATTTTTAATACATTATCCTCCCCAAAATAAATTTTTTAACCTAAGTTTAAGTAAAATATACTATAAGTACCGAATGTTTGCGGAGAATTAATCCATGGGAGAAGAAAACATCTTTGTTGCCATGTTGTGTGCAAATCTTATGTCGTTGCGCAGTTCTCTCGAGTGCTATGATGAAGAAAGTGGTAGAATCGACGGGGAGCAACATCTTCATGCCATAGCAAATGAATTTGGGAAATCGATAAAGGGTCGTTTTAGGTCATCGTGTTGAGAACATGTAGGCTATTCTTCTTCTAGGGACATGCCATAATAGAAGAAGAAGAGCCTACATGTGCTCAACACAGATGACCGAAAAACGAGCCTTTATCGACTTCCCAAATTCATTTGCTATTGCATGAAGATGTCGCTCCCTGTCGATTCTACCACTTTCTTCATCATAGCACTCGAGAGAACCTGCAACGGCATAAGATTTGCACACAACAGCCAGCATGTTTTCTTCTCCCATGGATTAATTCTGCAAACATTCGGTACTTATAGTATATTTTACTTAAAAACAAAAAAAATTTGGGGGAGCAAAAGGGAAAAATATTAAAATCCACGATAAAATATGGAACATCGACCTAAAATGCACAAAAAGAAGTGTGAATCATAAAGTAATTCGAAGAATTTCTAAAGTTGTCTACACTATAAAACGTTTAATCTAAGAATTTACACAAACAACAAGTGAAGTACCTATGTATCACCAACCTGCTCATCTCTCGAGAGCCACGCTTACGTCTCACGCCCAACATTGTCCCCTTGTTGGGGTGGATCGACCGGATCTATTTGCGGCGCGCATTCGTTGCGGTCATGAGGTGGCGGTGGTGGTGGCGGTGGTGGTGGTTGTTCTTGAGCTAGGCCTATTTCGTCCATGTCCATCCCAAGACGCCGATGCATGAACTCCATAACCTTTCGTAGTTGCTCCGCAACGACATTGAACTCTACCCGCGGCACCACATCCCGGCGTGCGCGACGTGCTAGCACCGGGAGCTCCGTATCTCCTCTTCTTTCTCCTACGGACCCGAGTCCGTAGACACGTCCTTTGGAAGACTCACCCGCCACATTGAGGTACACCGCCTCATCATCCACCGATTGCTCCGGTGTAGCTCGGGTCGGCTCCCGACGTACGCTCCGGAGCCTATCCCGCATATATGCACAACAAACAAAATACATGATATGGGGTAAAGTATATTTAATAATATTTTACATATCATTTCTATATTTACATAGAACCGCTCTGATCTAGTATCGATGAATGTCATCCTGTCGTGATTAACGGTGTGGAGATGCAAATACAAGTCATTCACAATCGGTGGCGTCTCGGATGAATCAGTCTGCGTGCAGGACCAAGCATAGTGAACAAGTGTATAAATGTACAAAATATCCTAGATGTTACAAAAAACTTACCAATCTTTCTTGGGTAGTCACAAAAGACACGGAACCACCACCGTGCTTCGAGGGTCCAGTCCCAGGGCCTTCGACCTCAGTGTTCCTATTCTCCGTCGCTTGCTTAGACCTAGCACGGAAGTCCTCGCTCTCCCGATCTTGCAAGTATCTCCTCCATGCCTCATCTCGTAACATAAACCGGTCGCACCCGATTCTTCTTCAACTTGTGCATCAACGCGGTGTACTTGTGCTGCAAGCTCGTCGTACGCCGCTCGCACGAGATCCTCGGGAAGCGCATCATCCCATCTAAAAAATATCTACAAATTGGCGATTGCTATTGTTACCTCGCATTGAGAAAATAGTATAAATCATAAGGCATATGGTAGTCTTGTTTACCTTCCATTGGCGCCAGTATTGGTCTTTATGATGAGGCGGTACCGACTTCCAACAATACCCTTCAGGAATCATCCATCGTTTAAAAACTTTTGTCATCCTCCGTGCACAAAAATGTGAAGGATGCAACTCGATCCCTGTGTTTCATGAACATGCATGTCACATTAACTACTTCTTCAATATTTGACATCCATATTGAAAATGACATATAAAAGTCAAACACAAACTTACGTATCATTGGCAATCAGCGTGATAGGGATCCCCTGCACGCGAGGGGGCTCCATCCCTGTCCTCTGAGGTGGCCGCGGAGGGCCTGTCACCTCCAACCCTGCTCCTACGTCTTCTTGTCGGGATGCTGCCGGTGATGCCGTGGTCGGGGTGCGAGCCTCGTGGGTAAAGGAGTCATTGATGTCGGAGAAGGTGTGGGGAAGTGTATATTAGGCATAGTCCTTGATGACGACGATGATGGTACGAGACGACCCCGACGGTATGGAAGGGAAGGTGACGCCTGCGGGCCGTATCGTGCTCGAGAGACCGAGAAGTCGGAATCGATAATGCGTGTATCGAACCACGACCTCGGCGCCACGACCTCTATGGATCCCTCGTGTGGCCCGACCACGAGGCCGGTTGGTATTTCGCCGCCGAGATGTCGGTGCCGCACCTATTCCGCCCGGACGATGGCCTCCTAATGGCAAACCTCGACATCCCCTATGACCACGTCCGCCATGATACCTAACAATATTCACGAATAAAACATCGAGAGAAGGAGGGCATACAAAAAGTAGAAATTCGGTCTAAATTATTGGACTTAATAACACGGGATCCATGCTAATAAAAGTAACTACATTATTGGTCGTTGACATATCATATACATACTTTATTCGCTATCATCCGTTTCAAATTCACTCTCATGAGTAGAAGGTGAGGATTCTTCTTCTGATTCATCTCCACTATAAACTTCATCGCTTGGACCCGCTTCAACAATGAATCGAGTCCCAGTCGGAACATCCAGATTGTTGATATCGGCGACTGCATCATCGACTACACACGTGGTGGGCATCCCATCTTGGAAAGCAATCTCTGCCGAGCCCTGGTCATTATCGTCTTTGCTAGTTTCCTCGTCAGCGAATTTTGGCCGACAGCAACAAACTGCTAGCCATTCTTGTCGATCGTTCCGCATAGAAGGGTACGAAAGGTAGTAGACTTGAGTGGCTTGCATTGCTAGTACAAATGGCTCGTAGTTGTTATATCGTCGACTTCGATGAACCTCTACCAATTGAAGTGTTGGGTGAGTCCTCACACCATGATTCGGTGTAGGGTCATACCATTCGCACTTAAACAAGACCACACGTTTGAGGCCGGTATACTCAATCTCCACAACCTCTTGCAGTACTCCATAATAGTTATGGGAAACATCAGCGTAGTTTGAACCCTTCACCAAAACACCGCTGCTCTGCGTCGATCTATTAACGTCATATGTTGCGGAGTGGAACTTATACCCATTAACAAGGTAACCAGGGGTAGACAGTACATGATCGACTAGGACCAACAGAAAGATCAACGAGCGTCTCGTCAACTATAGAATTCCGAGCCTATTCGTCAAAATTAGAGATGCAATATGACACATTAGTTATGGGAGAAACATTTGAATCTATAACGTACAAAAGTAATGACCTTACATATGTTTGAAACCAAATGGGGAAGTTGTGCTCTAGACTACTATCAACTTCCGACTCCCCCATTGCTTGAGTGATTTCATCGACGAATATCCTAGAAGAAACGAACGTGTAAGTCGGTTGTCTTACTAAAATATGAACAATGAATGTACTGCATTATTGAAAGAAAGTGATGGACATACTGAACGTAAGGAGCGATCTCGGACAATTGAGCAAGTATGTACGAATGAGCGGCATTATACTCCGCTACATTGTTAAATGCGCTCCTTCGACTTGCCCATGGGTCGACCAGGATAAGTGAAAATTGAGAAATTGCCATTGAAGTTCGGTGTGGGCCCGAGACCGCCATCGTCGTTACGTGGCACTTTGTCATGCAACGTAAAGACGTGATCTTCGAAGTAGTAAGAAGAAAAGGATGTGACCTCTTCGATCAAATAAGCATTACACATGGAGCCCTCAACCTTCGTTTTGTTTCGCACATTGTTCTTCAAATGTTTAAGGTACCTATATGAATGTTATAGGAAATGTTGATATAAAACCTATTGAATGAGAAAATAATATCAAGGGCTCAAGATAGTACCTCTCAAATGGATACATCCTTCGAAATTGAACGGGACCGGCCAGACGGGCCTCGTAGGCCAAGTGGATTGGTAGGTGTTCCATAGAGTCAAATAAGCTTGGAGGGAAAAATTTTTTCAACTTGCAAATGATTTTTGGTATTTCAGACTCTAAGACCTCCATATCTTGGATACCGACACATTTCGCAGTTAGGGACCGGAAGAAAAGGCTTAATTCGCTAATTGCAACCCAAACCGGGTTTGGGAGAAGTTCTCTCGAATGCAATTGGTATCAACCGTTGCATGAATATATGACAATCATGGCTCTTCATGCCGAACATTCGCAGATTTCTTTGGATCTACACATCGACCAAGATTCGATGCGTAACCATCAGAAAACGCAACTTTTCAACCCACTCGCACAATTTTTGTCTTCTTGATGTATCAAGAGCATAGCACCCAAGGACGTAAATATTTGTCGCCGAATCAATGTGTAGAGAAGGTCGGTGACAATATTCACGAATATCTTGCCTCGATTTTGCATTGTCCTTACTCTTGCCCGCACACACATAATAGTGTTGAATATGTTGTCAAAAACATTTTTTTCGATGCGCATGACATCTAAGTTGTGGCGGATCAAGTTTGTCTTCCAATACGGCAAGTCCCAGAATATGCTTTTCTTCCTCCATCCCTAATTCTTAGCTATCCGCCCATTCACAGATTCAACGCCGATTTCTGTCACCTTCATCAAGCCAAACGATTCAATTTCTCGCCAAAATTTCTTCACCAGACCGCAAAGCGGAGCAGATCATCATTTATGACCATTTTGCCTCTAATGAAATTTTTTTTGTCTTTCCTTAATGGTGATGACTTCTCCAAGAAACGACGATGACAAATCGAACCACGATGTCTTACCACCATTTCGCAATTGAAATGTATTTGTATCCTCCATACAATATGGACAAGCGTACTTACCGTGTGTGCTCCAACCAGGACAACATGCTATATGCGGGGAAATCACTAACGATCCATAAAAGGGCAACTCGCATGAGAAAATTTGTCTTGGTGGAAACGTCGTATGTAACCACCCCATTGTTCCATAAATCTTGCAACTCTTTCACAAGCGGCTGAAGGAACACGTCGATTTTTTGCTTTGGGCTGGTCGGTCCAGGAACGATAACCGTTAAGAACATAAACTCAGATTTCATGCACATCGACGGTGGAAGGTTGTAAGGAGTCAAAATCACGGGCCACGAAGAGTACGATTTCCCGGAATGCCCAAATACTTGAAAACCATCAGTGCACAATCCTAAACGAACATTCCGAACCTCGGCGGAAAAGTCTCTATTGACGTCATTAAAATGTCTCCAAGCAATCGAATCAGAACAGTGTTGCATAACATCTTCAGGCGATGAATGATCTCCATGCCATCGCATATGTTTTACGGTTGACTCAGACGCATACAATCGTTGCAACCGAGGGCCCAAAGGGAAGTAGTACATTCTTTTGCAAGGGCGGTTTTTTGTGTTCCGACCACGACCTCGTCGATGTGCAACGTATCGTGATTTCCCACAAAATTTACATGACGTCAACTCGAGTCCACTCCCCAATAAATCATACATTGGTCCTCACAACAATCTATTTTCTCAACAGTAGACCTAGACCTCGCATTAGTCTTTTAGTGGCATAAAAATTCTCAACCATTGAGTTGTCATTTGGCAAACAATCCTTCATGAGTTTAATGATTTCATTATACCCTCGTTCAGATATATGATGTTCAGACTTGATCGCAAGTAATCTTGCCATTGCGGACAACGTTGTCATGGTTTCGCAACCAAGCCACAATTGTTCCCTACTTGCATCAATCATGTCATATAGTTGGCGTGCTTGGGGGTTTGGTGATTCTTCCACGGCATTCCAATTGAAACTTGGACCTGCCACGTTGTGTAGCATCTCGCGGTAAGGTGTCGGATCGTATCCTCCCACATCAGCATCATCAATATGGCTATCCATTTCGTGAAAATTTTGCGGGCCTTCATCTCCGTTCTCACCATGTTCGTACCAACTGTGATATCCCGAAACAAATCCATACCTACATATGTGGTGCTCAACCGTTTCGACGTCCAGGTACGGTACAAGTCGACATTTCTTAAAATTGCACGGACATCTAATCTTCCTTTCACTTTGGTATGTAGGACAATGTTGTTTTGCAAATGATATGAATTCTTTAACCTTCGCGAATTCAATTCGAACGTAACCGTTGTCGAGCCGGTTGTACATCCGATCTCTCGCTTGTAGACGACATTCCTAGTCGAACGTAACCCTTGTCGAGCCGGTTGTCTATTCAAGTAATGAAATAATAATGATTAAGATGATAAGAAATCTCACTAATTGGAGAATATTGTAAATCGGAATAGCGATCTAGACCATCTAGAAGAAATTGATAGCTAAGTGAAAGAACGAGGTTCGCACATTAAACTCATGAATAGAGAATAAATTGACAAAGTTAGGAAGTCATTAATGAGTCATCACAATCTAAAGAGAAGGAATTGATTGAGTTATGTTGTTTATGTAAGAAGCTTGGGCATTATCAAAAGGATTATTGTAAATGAAAGACATGATTCAAAAAGAAAGATAAGCCTACTACTTTTGTATGTTCGAATTAAATCTTACTGAAGTTTCTTTAAACACTTGGTGGATTGACTCGGGTGCTACTATCCATATTTCTAAGATGCTGTAAGGATTTCTTATGATCCAAACCATAAAGGAAAACAAGAAGTTCATTCTCATGAAAAATCGGTTCAAATCTCCCATAAAAGCCATTGGAACCTTTCACCTATTTCTTGCTCTCGACTCTACTTTTGATTTATTTGAAACCTTTTATATAACCACCTTATCTGGAAACTTAATTTCTTTATTCAAATTTGATTCTGAAGGTTATTCCTTCCATTTTGATAGTAAAAGTTTCAATTTTTTTTAAGAAATCATCTTTTATTGGTTATGGCAGTCTTTGTGATGGCTTATACAAATTGTCTCGATGATCAATTTGGTAAATCCCTTCTCACTCTGCATCATAATGTTGGAACTAAACATGGTCAACATGGTCGCATATATGATATCTTTTCTTTTATGTAGCATAAACATCTGGGTCATATATCTAGAGAAAGATTAGAGAGATTGTTAAAGGATGACATACTTCCGCATTTAGACTTAACTGATCTCAATGTGTGTTTAGATTGTATTAAGGAAAAACAAACTAAACATTTTAAAAAAGGTGCTACGCGAAGTAATGAGCTCTTTCAAATTATTTACACGAATGTTTATGGACCTTTTGATATTCCATCATTTATGGTGATAAGTATTTTATCACCTTTGTCGATGATTTTTCACGTTATGGGTATGTCTACTTATTGCATGAAAAATCTCAAACGGTAAATGCTTTTAAGTATACATCACTGAGGTTGAAAGGTAATTAGACAAGTGAAAATTGTAAGATATAATAGAGGTGGTGAGTATTATGAAAGATATGATGGTTTACGACAATGTCCTAAACCGATTGCTAAACTCTTAAAAAAGCATGGTATTTGAACTCAATACATAATGCTAGGAATTCCTCAACAAAATCGTGTAGATGAATAGCGTAATTGTACTCTGATGGAAATGGTTATGAGTATGTAAGTAATTCTACATTACCCAAGTCATTATGGATGGAAGCCTTAAAAATTACTGCATACTTATTGAATAGGGTTCCTAGTAAGTCAGTCCTAAAACTCCATTTGAGTTATGGACTTGTAGGAAACCTAACTTAAGACATCTTCATGTTTGGGGATGTCCAGTAGAGGCTAGAATGTATAATCCACAATAAAGTAAATTGGGTTTTTGAACGATCAACGAGTTCTTTATTGGTTACCTTACAAAATCCAAAGGCTATAGAATCTATCGTCCTAATCATAGTACAAAAATTGTAGAAACTAGAAATACAGATTTTATTGAGAATGGTGAAGTCAATGAGAGTATTACGCCATAAAATGTAAATATTTGAGAAGTAAGGGATCACATCCTTATGCCCATTACTTATAAGAACAATGGCAATTCCTCGATATAATTCACACCAATAAGACAGGTTGTAGGCAAACTAAAAGAAATAGCATTAAGAAGGTGTGAAAGATCAAAAAAATCAGCTATTCTAAATGATTTTGAGGTATATATGCAAGAAAATGATTATGATATAATAATTACTAATGATCCAATATCTTACTAAAAAATCCTAAATCACGTTGATTCGACAAATGGATCGATGCTATGAAAGATGGGTTGAACTCGATGGCTCAAAATGAAGTTACGGATCTCGTTGAATTGCGGAATAAACGTGACTCTAGTGGTAATATTGAGAGATATAAAGCTAGACTTATAGCCAAATATTTTACTCAAAAATATGGTATTGATTATACAGAAACTTTATCTCCAGTTTCTAAGAAATACTTTTTGAGAATAATTATGGCATTAGTAGCTCATATTGACTTAGAGTTGTACCAAATTGATGTAAAGACAAGACTTTCCTAAATGAGAGTTTCGATGAAGAAGTTTACATCGATTTGCACGAAGAATTTAAGATTGTTGGTACTTGAACATATTGTATGTAAACTTAAGAAATCAATATGTGGACTTAAGCAAACTTCTCGACAGTGGTATCTTAAGTTTAATGATACAATAACATGTTTTGTTTTTAAGGAAAACATCATTGATCAATGTATATATCTTAATGTTAGTGGGAGTAAGTTCATATTTTTGATATTATATGTTGATGATATTATGCTTGCCATAAATGATTTTGGTCATTTATTTGACACTAAGCATTTTCTCTCAAAGAACTTTTTGAGTAAGCTGTGGTATCCAAACACTTTGTCTTACTCGTCCCACATGCCTTAGGATTGCAAAAAGAGACCACCAAGTGGCAGACATTTAGTTGTGTGGGGAATCGAAGTTGAGGCGTGCGCCTAACCTATATCGATATAAGAGGCATACAAATACCACATAGTATCAACGCGTCTACTACTTGTTCACTCATACCTCCTTAAGGTTATAGGTTTATTCCATTCTCTAGAAATGTAATGTGAAATAGCAACATTAACTAAAAGAGTAATCCTAGTGTTTCTAATCCTAACTAGTAGTAGAAATTAAGTAATTATAGGTACTATTCAATCGTAACCAACAACACCTAACTAATCAATCATCCATAGCAAGTGCATGAATATGAAATTACTAACAACTATAACATCAAACGACAAAGTAATTACCTCAGTACATGATTCTAATGTATTATAATGTTGATCATGACATGCTTTACCGATAAAATAAACATGGAATAACAACCAAATACGGATGACATGCTTTACCGATAAAATAAACATGGAATAACAACCAAATACGGAATCAATATAAATCTTGAATTGCTCAATTAAAAGGTTGAAATGAAATAGTACATATTAATAAACCTAAAAATAGAACAAGCATAACCACAAAAACTATGCATGTAAGAGAAGAAGCGAACAAAAACTTCTAAACCAAACAAAAGACACAACATTAACTTAATAGATCAAGTGAAGAACACCAACTAATGCACATGAAAGCCAATCCGGGGAAAATGTGAGCAGATACAATGTGAAGAGAATTCGGGTGTTAAAAAAAAAATTTTGTGTTACCTTGACGAGCGGAGAGCGGAGCGGTAAGCACTGAAGCGACCGAGAGAGAGCAGAGCAATGAAAGAGACGGAGATTCAAGATCGAAAATCAAAAAGAATCAGAACGATGTGCACTCATTCACTGCACAATCACTCAAGAACAGTTAAAATAAAACCTCATAAAGTAATAACAATTAAAAGAACTGAACTCTTTAAATATGTCACACGATCAAGAGTTTGTTCCTTCACGATTCATAAACAATAAGGTAGTACTATAACACGGCCAATTGCCAAGGCGAATTTATAAAAATAAAAAGGATTCCATGACCATAATAGCTAAGACCTTTCAAGAAAATAATTTTTTTTTAATCCATTTATTAGACTAGTATAGGCCGAGCCGCTAAGAAAACCTAGTATACACAATGGTCACCACATTATGTTCATTTCCTATGTTTGAACATCAAGGCATATATATGATGCCTTGCCTAGCTATGAGATATAGCTTCGGTTCAAGTGAAAATCTATAACATATTTCATTCATGAGCATAATATTTGCAATGCTAACAAGTATTACGACTTTAATATTCCTGGATGCCGCAGATAAGGTACGTAGGAACATCGGACACCCCGAATATTTATTGATAGATGGAAATTTATGAAGTCTGCATGCTTAATTTAAATTGGAAAATCTTTCAAGATAAAAAAGCTTCTTGCCTTCAACTCCGATCTTTACTAGAAGATCGAACTATCAAATGAACCATAGCGGAAACTTAAATAATTCTCATGTCACCCTTGGTTTTCCATAAATTTTTTAAATTAGATAAACAAGGGGACTAGAATGCCAACGACGACGCAAAAGTTGAGCGAAAACATTGTAGCAGTTCAGTACTTCCTCAAAACCGTCACAAGGTGAATGATCTCTATGAAAGCTGAAGAGCTCTTGATCATGAGTGTTGCCTGCATTATAAAGAACAATCAAAAACAAATAGATTATATCAGAATGTAGTAAGACTCCAAAACTACAAATGCCTTGCTAACCGGAATCAGAGACCAGAGAGAGCGAGAGATATCGGCGATGACGGAGACCGGCGCGACGAGACGGAGAGACCAGAGAGACGGCGAGACCAGAGACATCAAAGAGACCAGGTAGCACGACCAGACGGAGAAACGGAGACCACCGCGACGAGACGGACAGACCAGAGACAGCAGAGAGACCAGCTAGCACGACCAGACGGAGAGACGAGACGATCGAACGGGATGGACGTTTGGGGACGAGACGATCGAATGAATTTGGACGAGACGGAGAGACAGATTTAGGTTTTTGAAGTTTTTTCGTGAGAATGATTTAGGGATTTCTGTTGTTTTGTTGGGAAGGGGGGGTGGGGTGCGGGAAAGAGGAGAGGGTGCCATGATCCAAGAAAATACAAATCTCGAGGAATGATGAACGGTCATAAGAAATGAAGAATTTGGCGGGAATGGTGGCGCCAAATTTCAGAGACGGAATTTAATTCCGTCTCTAATTCCGTCTCTAATTCCGTCTCTGATCCGTCTCAAATCCGTCGCTAACTGTTAAATTTAGAAACGGAACTTATTTCCGTTTCTAATTCCGTTTCTGATTTGCTGTTTTTTTGTAGCGATGACAATTCTTAAAAACAAATAGAATTAACGAATCAATGTACTTTTTAATTCTATATTCGGTCGTGTATCAAGTCACATTTTGGACTGAGCTTGAACAAAAGCTTTCACGTCTGTGCCAGCTTAGTTTATTCAAAATTAGGGATGCAATATATTTGCAAAATATCTAATAGTTTGTGATATATTTGTCAAATCACAAAACTTATTTTGCATTTGCAAAAAAATTAACAATTTGTGTGTTTTCTTTTTTTGGCTATTTGCTTGAAAAAGAAAAATTAACGTAGCACCGTTTAACTTTAACTTTAAGAAAAACATGTTAGAAAAACATGGCGCAACAGTACTAATCTGAACGCTGATCTAGCTTCTAACAAAATATGCTATTTTAGAAAGCATCTTAAATTAGCATAAAATCCATCTAATTTAGGGTTTAGGTTTTTTTTTAGAAGAAAAGGATTTTTAAAATTATCTCATAGAACACAAATCAAAATATTATTGTAAAAGAAGTCCATATATTGCTACACAACACACAATAGCTAGTACCACTTTGGATAACTAAATATACATAGGAAAATGTTGTTGTGTCCCAAATGTGACACACACTTACTCAGTCGCCCTTGATTTGTAAGAAGCACATGTATCTCGAGGCATATAGAGGGCGGATGAGCAAGTGCAAGTCCTTATTTGGGACACAATAGCATTCTCCATATACATATTAGTGGATTAGTGGCTCAGCCAATTGTTCCAACACCCTACTTTTGGTTAATCCATTTGAAACACCATAACCATCTCCATATTGGTACATTAATTGGGCTACTCGAGCTAAGTTAATTGCAGCATCAATGAAAGCTTTTGGCCAATGTGAGTTCTCTATCTGCTCTTTATTCAACCTCTTCCAAGCCTCCATGATTAGGTTTTTTATGTGCTCTCAAGCTATCTCTTCCACGACGCCTTTTTCGTGCATGTAGCATTGGATTGATTTATGAACATCGCCTCTTCCAAGCTCATCCTACGCGTTCAAATGTGCATTTAATTAGTACAAGAAAGTCACTCTTTTAATTTATTGCGTAAATTATTTATTTTCTACTACTTTTTAATCTAAAACAATAAACCGGAGCTAATTTAGGACACGTTAATTAAAGGAATATCAAAGTAGTAAATTGAGTTTAAAGAAGCAGAGACAAGAAACAAGAATAAAGAAGGAAGATTTTTGTAGCAGTCTACTAATTTCATTCAAGTTGAATACCTTAAATACACAAATAAATACTAATTGAAAATCAAAAAATAAGGAAACTACTCCTAAAAGAATGCCACTACAACTGATACACCAACGATCAGTCAAAGAAACTAAGCTAAAAACAAGGAAGTAACAACTGAAACATTAGACTAAATCAGACAAATAAATACTGCAACAGCTGAGGCAAAATTCAACACTCCTCCTTGCTTTAGTTGCTGCACACTCTAAGCTTTTCTATCAGGAACTCAAACTTGCTTGTCGGTAAGGCTTTAGTGAAGATGTCCACCAGTTGATAATCTGTCCAACAATACTTCAACTTAATTGATCCTCCATTCTGCACATCTCTGAGAAAAAATAATTTGATGTTGAAGTGTTTTATTTTTCCATGAAAAACAGGATTGTTTGAGATAGTGATTGTTGTTTGATTGTCCACAAACACCTCTGTACTTCCTTCTTGCTTTAAATTGAAATCAATCAACACTTTCCTAAGCCACAATACTTGATTTTGCAAGTAATTTGCAGCAGCTGTACAAGCAATAAATTTAGCCTCTGCGGTGGATTGTGCAACAATATCTTGCTTCTTAGAACACCAAGCGAACACCCTTGAACTTAGATTAAAACAATAATCTGAAGTACTCTTCATATCATCAGAACCACCATAATCATTGTCTGAATATCCCTGCAGAACACCCTTGAACCTAGATTAAAACAATAATCTGAAGTGTTCCCTTAACATATCTCATAACGCTCTTAGTTGCTGTAAGATGAGTTTTAGTCGCACTATTAGAAAATCTGGATAAGACACTTACAACATGTAAAATATCCGATCTAGTTGCCATGAGATACATTAGACAACCAGCCATACTTCGGTAAAGAGTCTCGTCAACTCTTCCAGATTCATCATTCTTGCTCAGCTTTTCCTTTTGACACATTGGAGTAGCCACTTCTTTGCAATTCTCTATTATGAACTTCTTTAAAATCTCTCTTATATACTTATTTTGACAAACAAAAAACTCATTTTGCTTTTGTTTGATCTCCATTCCAAGAAAGTAAGTCATCTCTCCCAAATCTGTCATCTCAAATGTCCTTTGCAAAACTTCTTGTTTGAAATATTCAACAAGATTGACATTGCTACCTGTAACCAGTAAGTCATCAACATACAAAGAAACAATCACAAAATTAACTTCATCACCTTTGATGTAGAGGATAGCTTCACTTGGGCTTTTTTTGAAACCCAACTTCATCAAATGCTAATCAATTCTACTGAACCAAGCTTTAGATGCCTGCTTCAGCCCATACAAAGCTTTCTTTAGTAGATAAACTTCATCTTCATGGCCTTTGATTGCAAATCCTTCTGGCTGATCGACATAAATCTCCTCCTCGAGAAGTCCATTCAAAAAAGCAGACTTAACATTCAGCTAATACACTTTCCAGCCCTTTTGTGCGGCAATGGCTAGTAGCAATCTAATAGTATCCAATATAGCAACAGGAGCATATGTGTCAGAAAATTCAACACCATAAATTTGAACATACCCCTTTACAACAAGCCTTGCTTTGTGCTTGTTGATTGAGCCATTTGCATTCAGCTTTGTTCTGAATACCCACTTCACTCCAATCACTTTTCTATCAGCAGGTCTTTTCACAAGCTCCCAAGTTTGGTTCTTCTCGATCATGTTCAGTTCTTCTTCCATTGTAGCTCTCCATTTGGGATCATTTTCGGCTTCCCAAAAATCAGTAGGTTCAAGAATTGTAACATTGCACCTTTAGTAAATTTCAACAAGTGATCTTGTACCTCTAATTGGAACGTCATCAATCAATTCATCTTCCTTCAACTGAAACTTTGAATTGTTAAGTAAATTTGAGGCTGATTTCTCTCCATTCCAGTCTCAAATCTCATTTTCCATGAAGCACACATCTCTACTTATTAGAATTTTCCTAGTATGAGGTTGGAAAACTCTATAAGCTTTAGAAATTATGCTATATCCCACAAAAATTCCAGCCGTTACCTTTTTATTTAGCTTATCTCTTTTGATCTGAAGCACATAAATAAAACACAAGCATCCAAACACTTTTAAGTTTTTCAGAGAAGGTTTAAAACCATACCAAACTTCGAATGATGTCTTCCCGTCTACTGCATTTGTAGGAAGCCGGTTGAGAAGAAAAACTGAAGTATGTGAAACTTTCTTGACCTAATACTCCTTTTGCAAACTCTTCTCATGAAGCATGCATCTGGCTATCTCCATTATTGTACGATTCTTCCTCTCACTTACTCCATTTTGTTGAGGAGTATATAGAGCAGTAAGTTGATGTTCGATTCCAACCTTCTCACAATACGTGTTGAACTGATTTGATGTGTATTCTTGGCCATTATCAGACCTTAAGGCTTGAATTTGATAGCCACTTTGAGTTTCAATCCACTGCTTAAACTTTCAAACAAATTCCAGCAATTTCTTACTTGAATTTAAGAAAATAAATCCAACACATTCTAGTGTGATCATCAATAAAAACAATGTAGTACTTACTCCCATTAAGTGAAGGAGTTCTTTGAGGTCCGGCCAAATCTGTGTGGATTAATTGCAGCCTTTTAGTAGCCCTCCAAGTTGCTTGCTTAAAAGAAAGTCTTGTTTGCTTTCCAAATTGACATGTCTTGCAATCTGGTAATTCAGCTTCTAAGTGAGGTAAGCCTTGAACTAACTTTTTCTTTGCAAATTCAACACTACTGCATGATGAAAGTGACCAACTCTTTTGTGCCACAATTATGTGGTAGACTTAATGGCTGAATAACCCGCAATCTCCTCCTCTGAAGGATCTAGTACGAAGCTTTTCCTTCATGTTGACTTTGAACACATATTCTCCTCTTGAATCCATGATTAAGCATCGATTGCTTTCAAAGATTACTTTGAAACCCATTTCGAGTAGTTGGCCTACACTCAACAAATTTTGATTTATGTTAGGTACAAAAAATGCATATTTAATTAACTTTGGTACGTGAAACACCTTCGATTGCTATAGTTCCTTTTCCCTTGATCGCAATGAAGTCTCGTTGCCAATTCTGACTTTGGAGGTTATAGATGTGTTGAGCTCTTTGAAGATATCTCGATTGAATGTCATATGATTTGTGCAACCACTGTCAACAAGCCACTTATCGCTTACATTACTTGAGGCCAAACGAGATGCAACAAAAAGTTGTTCCTCATCTTCTTCTTGATCAACAACTTGGGCTACATTTTTATGTTGAAGGTTGCCTTGAGTCACATTTCTTTGCTGAGGATTGCTTCTACATATCTTTTGATGATGTCCTCTCTTCTGACATTTCTCACACTGCTGGTCGGGTTTCCTCCAACATTTAAAGGGTGGATGACATTTTCTTCCACAATGTTTATAAGGAGGAAATCAGATTTTGTTCCCACGGTTTTAGGGGAATCAAAAACTGAGTTTCCTTTCTTGTTCTTCTCATATTTCTTCCCTTTTCCTCTTTGGTTGAACTGAGCTCTCGCGGCTAATGCACCTTCAATGGCCGCTTCAGATCTCATGAGCCTTATTTGTTCTTGTGCCTGTAAGGAACTTAACAATTCTGCCAACCTAACCTTTGATAGATTTTTAGTATTTTCCAAGGAAGAAAGGGCTGATTCATATCTGTCAAGAACAGTCACAGTAATTCTTTCAACCAATTTAGAGTTAGGAAATTCAGAGCCGAGTAATCTTACTTTGTTGGCAATGCCTAGTAATTTGTCGGAATACTCTTTGATGGTTTGCGAATCCTTCATCGTTTGTAGTTAGAATTATCGTATCAGATTAAAGACTTGCATTGCTCTAATATTTTCATCTCCTTCGTACTCACTCTTCAGAAAATTTCAAACTTCAAATGTTGATTTCATTGTCATGATTCTGACAAAAACTTCTTCTTAGACTGCTGCAAACAACAAGGCTTTAGCCTTAGACTTTCTAGTTTTCTTCTCCTTATGATTCTTGAGCTGCGCCATTGTTGGATTTTCCTGCAATGGATGAACTTCGTAGTTCTATTCAACAGCATCCCAGAGATCATGCGCCTCTAGATATGCCTCCATCCTGGCTGCTCATACATGGTAGTTTTCACCATTAAACACTGGTGGTGCTAGTGAAGTGAAGGGCTTTTCAAGTTATTCTAAATCCATGAAAGTAGAAGGATATCTAGGCCTTTTAATGGTGGGTTTTACTCAGGTACAGGTCCATCAAGATGACTGCTCTGATACCAATTTTGAAGGAATATCAAAGTAGTAAATTGAGTTTAAAGAAGCAGAGACAAGAAACAAGAAGTAGTCTACTAATTTCATTCAAGTTAAATAGCTTAAATACGCAAAAAAATACTAACTGAAAATCAGAAAATAAGGAAACTACTCCTAAAATAACGCCTCTACAACTGATACACCAACGATCAGTTAAAGAAACTAAGCTAAAAACAAAGAAGTAACAACTGAAACATTAGACTAAGTCAGATAAATAAATACTGCAGCAGCTGATGCAAAATTCAACATTAATAAATGCTACAACAAACATGATAGTAACTTCGCATACCGTAGAAGTTGCCAAATCATTATAAAGGCGAACAATCATCGCAGACCAACGAGCGATCTTCGGATGTGTCGTTAGATACTCCAAAGCTTCTACACTTATATCTTCTTGTAGGAGGACATAAGTATGTAGTAGTAGAAGTGGAGCAGCTATTGAAATAAATCCATTTTCAAGATACTCCTCAAGAGAAGGTGTGTACTTGTTGTGGTACCACCTTGCCTCCACTAAGTAACTTTTGCATAAACCTGCCCACTAAATTGTATGAAATACATCCATGGTTAATTAATTTGATGCATGTATGTAAGATGTGATTTCTAAAAGAAAAAAAAAAAGTGTGTCCATATCTAGCTATATAAGTTGTACAAGTTATACATACAAGAGGGAGATAAATACCATTTCCTTAAGATAATAAACAAGGTCTAGACCATGTTTCTTAAGAAGAAAATATGATATTTCATTGATGGTGTTGTAGAGAGCTAGGAAACACAACTTCATATAATTGGGAAGTTTTTCCATTGCTTTAATGTCCCAACTGCAAATATACATCAAATGAAAAATAATTCAATGTATAGTTGAAACTTAATTGAGAAGATTAATTATGTTATATATGTACAACACACTACACATTGCAGGGTAAATGATCATATTGGTGATTAAAATTAAGGAATTCGTCATATATGATTAACTACCTTTCAATTACACTAGTGAATAGTTCAAGCTCATCCAAGGAACCGTAGACGTCATAAATATCATCGATTAGTGTTATGAATGAAATTAGTTTTCCAATCCCTATTCTGCAACAACCATATCGATGATTGAAAATTATTCCAAGAGCCCAAAAATAGTTCTCGACAAGTCTATCCCTTGCGAAGCTCACATGCAAGGCGAGATCAAGATTCTTCCACCATCTGAAATGTCAAATAAATTATATGTCATTTTGAAGAAAGCATGTTAATTAATTTCCTAAGTAACCATAGCTAGATGTCTAGGATTTTTTTTCTTACCTAGATAGCTCCTTGAGTTCTTCTTGTTGTGCTGCTTGCACCATATTGAAATTCAACTTAGCCAGTTGAAGAACATCAGGATGTAAGCTATCATCATCGACGCATGCTTCAATGTACCACCTAGCTTCGACTCGCGGCGTCCTCCAACGCAAGGGAAGTTCTAACGAGTGGTTCATTAGCTTTGCTAAATGTCGATCAATCGTCGGCGTCGACTTAATGTAGTCCTCCTTGAGATGTTTAGTTGTGAAAGCCTTGGCCTCTTCTAAGATATCCTCACCTTCTAAAGCAAAATGAGCAGCCTCATACAAACTAAGCATTCCCTTAGCATCTTCACATAAGCTTTCCTTGAAACAGTAGCTGTTGGTATCCTTGAAGACACCAAAGACATCTGATCCACAAAAAAAAAGTTCATTAAATTGAATTAGCTAACAAATTAAAGGTGCTAATTTGAAAGAAGACCATATTAGTTCATTAAATTTGGCGTAGATCAATCGACGAATGTGGTTAAACATAGATACCTTCGGGGGAAACGCGATACCCTTGTTGCCTTAGCAATTTAAATCGAAGCGCTACGACATGGAGACCTTCTTTACTAGTGATGATTTCATGGCCATTCATGAGAACTTTTTCGATCTCTTCCTCGAAAAAATATCTGATTCCCAACCTTTGCAGTGCCTCAATCAACTCAAATTTTGCTAAACTTCCCATGTTTTGGTCATTTAGTAGTATATGCCTCACACTCTCCACTAACTTATTCCTTTGTTTCTCATACAACTCCCCCTGCACATATTTAATACAAAGACCAAGCTATAATTAATTAATCGGTGTAAAATGTGGTATCTAATATTAATCAAACCATATATTATAAATAGTGGTCACCTTATAATCACTCTTCAAAGACTGAATGAAATCAAAATCCCAAATGTTGGGATGGTAATTAGCTGATCTCCTATCAATACTACCCTTCTGATGATGATCATGATCAAAGGTACTCTTGATGGTTTTACTAAGACGACACGCCGATTGAGATCGAGACTTGCCGCAAGACATGCTTATAGGCCTGAATTAATGGAACCACTAGTATTAGTGGTGCAAATATTCAAGGTGAAATGTGATGAGTTGATGAGGATTGGAATCTCATGAAACTGCTAAGACCCTTTGTGCTATATACACACACACAATAGAACCCAATTGCTTGCTCTATTTATTTTTCGTTGTACGTACATTGTGTAATGCGCTATAAGGATATAGACACACACACACACACACACACAAAGTTTTCAATTGTATAAAAAGTAAATAGTAGCAACGGACTCCATATCAATGAAACAAAAACAATGTCTCTTATACCATTGTGCATGTGACTATAAAACGTAAATCCATATCAATGAAACAAAAACATTCACTACAACAAAGTGGGTCTACAACAACACTTTTTTGCCAACACTAATAAAAAATGTCTTCAAATTTTAATTTTAGAGACACATGATATATAAACGTTGTCAAGTTTAAAATTTTGAGACGTTTAACATACAAGTGTCTCCAAATTAAGGACACTTGATATTAAAACGTCGTCAAATTCAAAATCTCGAGACGTATAATGTACAAGTGTCTCAAAATTAAGGACACTTGTTAAAAAAGTGTTGCCAAATTTAAAATTCGGAGACACTAATTTAAAAGTGTTGTCAAGTTTTAATTTTAAAGACACATAGTTTATAAGTGTTGCTAAAATTAAAAATGAGGACACAAACAATAAGTGTTGTCAATTTCAATTTTTAAAGACACATAATTTATAAGTGTCTCCTATATTAGAGACAATTGGTAAATTAGTGACACCAAATTTAAAATTTGGGGACCCTAATTTACATGTGTTGTTAAGTTTTAAATTTAAAGACACATAATTTACAAGTGTTGTTAAATTTCAAATCTAAGGACACATAATTTACAAGTGTTGTTAGACTTTAAATATAAAGACACATAATTTAGAAGTGTTGTTAGACTTTAAATTTAAGGACATATAATTTACTAGTGTTGTTAAGTTTTAAATTTAAAGACACATAATTTACAAGTGTTGTTAAATTTCAAATTTAATGACACATAATTTACAAGTGTTGTTAGACTTTAAATCTATTGTTAAATTTTAAATCTAAAGACATATAATTTACAAGTGTTGGTAAATCTTAAATCTAAAGACACATAATTTACAAGTGTTGTTAGATTAAAAAATTAACGACACATAATTTTACAAGTGTTGTTAGACTTTAAATCTAAAGACACATAACTTACAAGTGTTGTTAGATTTTAAATCTAAAGACACATAATTTACAAGTGTTGGTAAATTTTAAATCTAAAGACACATAATTTACAAGTGTTGTTAGATTAAAAAATTAAAGACACATAATTTACAAGTGTTGTTAAATTTTAAATCTAAAGACACATAATTTACAAGTGTTAGTAAATTTTAAATCTAAAGACACATAATTTACAAGTGTTGTTAGATTAAAAAATTAAAGACACATAATTTACAAGTGTTAGACTTTAAATCTAAAGACACATAACTTAAAGTGTTGTTAGATTTAAATCTAAAGACACATAATTTACAATTGTTGTTAAATTTTAAATCTCAAGTCACATAAGTTACAAAGTGTTGTTAAATCTCAAATCTAAAGACACATAATTTATAAGTGTTGTTAAATTTCAAATCTAAAGACACATAATTTACAAGTGTCGTTAGATTTCAAATTTAAGGACATATAATTTACAAGTGTTGTTATTAAAGTTAGGTTAAACATGACTCGAGTTCAAGTTTCGTGAATGAAAAAAATAAAATTGAAAGGGTTGCCTCCCGTAAATAACTCGACATCGCCTAAGCGTGGATTAGTCGATGCAGTTGGTGCGGGACACCACGAAAACAAAAAAAAAGTTAATTAAATGTTAAATGTATAACTACAACAATTAGATTAACTTTAAAAAAAAAACTATTAGTCCATATGTGATCCCTAAATATAACCCAGCAACCATTCATGTGGAAACATAAGAAATTTACATCTCTGCTCATCATATATAAATATTATATTGATTGTAAAGAAGTTATAATTGTTTAGCCAACCTAGTAGTTAATGGAGATTTAGCAAACATCAACAACAAAGCCTAAATCCTCAAATTAATTAGGCTATATGGATCAAACTCTTCAACTCTATTATTTGTTTGGTCCATTTCGTCTTTAATTGGCTGTTAATTTTTATTAACCTATCGCGACTCCGCGTACGTAGGACACAATGGAACGATAATGTGCAGATGGGTCCGAAGCAGGAACAACAAAATTGTAACGACCCGAAAGTTTGACTTGTGCCACGTGTCAAGTCAAGGTCGTATGTGGGATCCACTCGTAGAAATGCGTATGTCCGTGTGACAGCCCCAAACTACAAATAAGGGCACCGCCCGGCCTAATTCCAAATTAAGCCCTAATCTCCCCTATAGGACCTAACCAGGAACTAGTCGGCCTTATTTAAATACCTAAATGCCTACCATTTATGATACCACCTACAGTTAACTTAATTTTTCTAGTGACTAACCTATGGTTGTCTATAAATCAGAGTAAATTTTTTTTTTATCTAACCAATTATTCAGCGGAAGTCTTATTAAATTACTAGTGGAAATGAAATCCTAAGGCCTAACCTATGGTGGAAAAACCAGGAAATAGTGATCACATGCATATATAAACAAAAATGGTGAGATATATAACATGTGTCCAGTTCTATAGTTCTATCACTCAACCCAAAAAGCAAATGAGCATGTATATAACAAAAAGTTATACAGAAACATACAAAACGTACAAAAGTAGGTCGTAGCAGTCCTCCGCCGGCTCAGAGGTAGTCACCAATCTTCTCTTTGCCTGATCTGGCTACTCGATTGATCGCACCACCGTCACAAACTAGACGGTGAGTGCATGAATATATTTAAGTAATACTGAGAGACATCGATCCACATTCCCGAATAAGCAACAAGTATCAAATTGCATAATTTAAATAGAAACTTATGCTGAAAGGAATATCATGCAAAGAGATACTTGAGTTAATCACATATGAAACTGACTTCAGGTTAAGTAGTAATGGATTAGGGTCGGTCGGCCGCGATCTTCATCACATCGTACTGTCCACTACAATTTGAGCTCTGCTCTATAGCATTTCCTTTCATATTGAGCTCTATATCATAATTCAAAAGGTCGTACTTACGATTACGCCTTTTTATATTCCAAGTGAATTAGTCGTCACCGGAATGTATACTTGCTAACATACCCGAGTTTTAAAACTCGTCATGTTCAACCAAGTTATTCTTGCGCCAACAAACCCCCGAGGTCCGGTTACCCCGTTCGAGGCACGTTACCTCGTGTGTCATGCAAGGTAGTGGAGAAATTTCCTAACATCCCGACAAGTCTAGTAACCCTCGTATGAAAGCGGAATTTCTATCATCAAATGACCCTAACCACAAGAACCACTTTAATATTCAAAAACGACGCAGTATTGGAATCCAAGAGATGTAATAGCATATCACTGCACAAAGGATTTGAGTCAAAGGATACAAACTATTCTAATAGCATGCTATATCACTGACTCACACACGACAATCAATATGACAAAGTATAGGATTTAGAATCAATGATATACAAAACAGAGTATGCTATGAACATCATAAAATGAGCAACTGAACAAATCATAGCATATGGATTTCAAAGGTAATTCAGTTCGAATAACCGAAAATAAATAAATAAATGGAATGAAATGTAAATAAATGTCTCAAATCAGTTTACTTACATACACACAGCAATTCCTAAGCTATCCGGCTTCCGTCGCGTCGATGTACGCACCCAAACCCCGTAATAGCTCCTCTATTGTCCTAATAATTTAAAATGCATCAATTTAAATTCTAATTTAATGATTTAACATCCCTAAATTGGTCGACATCGGTCAAAATTGAGTTTGAGACCAATTTGCCGATTTCACGTTTTTCGAGGTAAAACCCCGGTATAACGCCTCGACCGACTCCCGAATTTTTTTACTTTTTATAGGAATATTGAAGTTTTATTGATTTGGGTCACAAATATAATTTTTTCCTATTTTTCTGAAATTTTCCTAAATTTTCCATAATTTTTTTCTATTTTATGGAATTTATTATATATTAAAACAGTTTAATTAATTAAATAATTAGATATAATATATATATATAAATGGGTGGGTCCGGGTCAAACCCGACCCGGTCCAACCGGATCCGGGTCGACCCGACCCGGTCCAGTTGGACTCGGGTCGGTTTGACCCGATCCTCAACGAGTCAGGGTCGGTCCGACCCGACCCACATGGGTTCGGGTCGACCCGACCCGATCCCCTCTTCTTCTTCTTGCAGAGCCGCTGGTTCTGCATTTTTTTTTTTTTTTTTTTTTTTCTTTACGAGGCGTTCGGACTTTGGCGTCCATCCCCAAACCATCAGAAGTTGATGGCAGGGGAGACCCTTTGCCATCTTCTTCCTCACGCCTTTCGGCCATAGAGGCCAAGCCTTCCATGGCCGAACATGGCGGCCAACAACAACAACAACAGCAACGACAGTAGCAACAACAACGCGAGATCAACTCACCTTCGACTGTCGATCTCTTTCTCTCTCCCGATCTCTCTCTCTCACCGCCAATCTCTTCTTCTTCTTCTCTCCTTCCTCGGTTTCTCTCGTTCACTGTTTTTCTCTTTTCTTTCCTCTCTGTTTTCATTTATGGAGATCAAAATGACCAATATATATATATAAAAGTATGTGATGGATATAGTATGTGATGTGGCCTCACCACCATCACTCATTTCTACACATTTTTTTTTTTTTTTTTTTTAAATGAAATTCACTAAACTTACCCCACGAGCTGCTACCTCGGGCCCACGTCAAGACGCGACTCGAGGCGCGTCCCATTCGTCTCGGTATCGCATACCCGTAAATGACTTAGTAGTCTACACATATACAATACTAGGCAAACAACACAACAAATATAACATTTACCTCGGCCACCGTGCCTCGGTAATGACACGTATCGCACTGCGGGTCCCACGTCACGGGTCATTGTGTCCTAATTAACGAATTAAACGTGCATTAATTATTGGGCCGTGACAGTCCGAATCTCGAGTGGAGACGATAATTGGTGAAAAATGTATACGCGGAGAATTTGGGGAGCCAAAACACGAACAGGGGACACGCTTCGAGTCGCGTGCCAACATGAGATTGAGATAATGGCTATATGTGGTTTCAATGTGTACATTGGATATGCCTCGTGATGCGTGTAGCGTGAGTATCGAAATTTTGAAAGGAGGCGGGCTGGTGCATCTAGATGCGCACTACTCAGTTGTTGAGTTTGTCTCGAGATTCGTGCAACACGAATCTCGAGGACAAATTTGATTTGAAATCAAAAAATGAAATAAAAAATGAAATAAAATATATATATATATATATATATATATATATATATATATATATATATAAAATGGGATAAGAGAAACAAAGAAAGAAAAAAAAAGAAAAGAAAAAGAGATCGGATAAGAAATGAGAGGCGGGAGAGAGAGAGAGAGAGAGTGGTGAGGGAGCTCCGGCCGGCGAGGAGCGGCGGCGACCGGCCGCAGCTCGACGACGGCGGTGACGCGAGGGGCGGATCGACATGTTAGTTTCTGAATGGGATAAGTTTATTGTATGTTGTCTTGTATACATAGTACCCTATTTATATATGCAAGTCTAGAATACAAGAAAGGAAAGTAATCATAAAAGGAACCTACGAGATATCGAGGGAACCAGTTTCCTTATCAGTTGGATACAATATTCAGTTTCCTTAACACCCTCCCTCAAACTCGAGTTGGTTCGACTTGAGGTTGTAGATCGAACTTGAGGTTGTAGATCGAATCAGTAAACCTGACAAATCTAAGGTTCGTTGCGGAGCAGATCAACGACCACCGAAGATGACAATCTAAGGTTCGTTGCGGAATGGATCAACGACCACCGAAGATGTCGATCTAAGATTCGTTGCGGAACGGATCGACGACCACCGAAGATGACAATCTAAGGTTCGTTGCGGAACGGAGCAACGACTACCGAAGACGACAATCTAAGGTTCGTTGCGGAACGTAGCAACAACTACCGAAGACGACAATCCAAGGTTCGTTGCGGAACAGATCAACGACCACCGAAGACGACAAGCTAAGGTTCGTTGCGGAATGGATCAACGACCACCAAAGATGTAGGAAACATATTCTGATATGGGAGAGTCAGAACAACGAAACTGTAGAACAGCTGATATAAGAGACGACAGAGTCGACGACGGACAGGTAGCAGAGTCGACAAAGGCGACGACAAACAGGCAGCGTAATCGACATAGTCGATAGATTGTTGTGTCTCGCACAACCAAAGATCAAGCCGATTGTTGTGTCTCGCACAACCAGATATCAAAGAGATTGTTGTGTCGCGCATAACCAGAAGACGAACAGACGAAATAAATCGGAGGCAGGCTGAATGGCGACAAAGGCATAAGCGGCAGGTATCAGACGGAGCAACGGTAGAGCAGGGGCGGATGCAGAGGCAGAGCAACGGCGGTGGTATGTAGCGGCGAGGTGAGAGCGGCGAGAGCGGCAAGGTGAGTTCGAACAGTGACTGAGCGGTAACGACAGCGTACAAGTGGTGGGCGTACAGAGCAAACGAGAGATCAGGAGGCGCACAAAGCAGACTCACTCTCACTTTAATGGAGTCTAAACACAAATTCACAACTTTCTCTCTCTTCTCCTTCATCTTCTCTCTTACTTTCTCACTCTAGCTCCCTCTCTCCGTCTTCATCTCCATTACCATCTCCAACGCTACCCTTTCCATCACTGCCACTAATGCACGCATCCCTAGACCCAAAACAAATCAAAGCCCTCCAAACCTCTCCATCCTCACATCCCGAGCTGGCGGACGACGGCTGGGACGACGGCTGGCGGATAATGACGGAGTTGGGACGCCGGCTGGCGGAGAGTGAGCAGATCCGGTGAAGAATGAGCAGAGGGAGGCCGACGGCTGGCGCGAGCACCGCGATCTAGTGCGCCGCAGATGCTAGAGTAGAGATCGGCGGGCGGGCAGGCGGCGGCAGATCAGGGATGGCGAGGCGGGATCTCGCGGATCTGGTGCGGCAGGAGCTGCGGCGGGAAGCACCGCGAGCGGTGGCGGCGTATGGCAAAACGGCAGCAGCGGGTGAGGCACGGACGGCAGATGGAGATTTTCGTTGGCGGTGAGCAAGGACACCCACCAAGACCAAGCGGCGTGGCGGCTAGCGGCGACGAGTTTTGCGGAGGCAGCAGTGGGAACGTAGCAGCAGTGTACCGGTGGCGGGTCAGTCGAACGGCGGGTGGTGGCAGATCTGGTCGGCACGAGCAGACGCGATAGAAACAATCATGAAGCGGTCGTCGACTCAGAGAGTCGACCGACCTAAAACTAGAAACCAAGCTCTGATACCATGTTAGTTTCTGAAAGGGATAAGTTTATTGTATGTTGTCTTGTATACATAGTACCCTATTTATATAAGCGAGTCTAGAATACAAGAAAGGAAAGTAATCATAAAAGGAACCTACGAGATATCGAGGGAACCAGTTTCCTTATCAGTTGGATACAATATTCAGTTTCCTTAACACTAGCAGTCAAAGCCAGAAGGTGGCGTGGCCTCGGCGCATGTGGCGATTGTGCGACGTGGTGGGGCAAAGACAGCCAGAGCATCGGCGATCGGCAAAGAAGTGCATGGTGGCGGTGATCGCGCGCAAGCGAACAGCAGTGGTCGCGACCGATTAGCAGCGCAGCATGACGGACGGACGAGCAGCGCAGAGCATGACGCGCTGGCGCGCGAGGCAGGCGCACGGCAGCGACGCCGGCGAGATGGCAGCGACTCCGGCGCGGCAGCGGGTCGGATTGGCAGCGGCGAACCAACGGTGACGTGACGTGGAGGAACTCACAAGTGGTGGCGGCGGCCGGCGAGTTCATTTAAAAATAAAAATATTGTCTCTTATACCATTGTGCCAAAAAGCAAATAGTAGCAGCGGGCTCCATATCAATGAAACAAAAACATTGTCTCTTATACTATTGTGCATGTGACTATAAAAAGCAAATAGGAGCAGCGGGCTCCATATCAATGAAACAAAAACATTGTCTCTTATACTATTGTGCATGTGACTATAAAAAGCAAATAGTAGCAGCGGGCTCCATATCAATGAAACAAAAACTGTGAAGGCCCAGTACCACCGTGTAGCTTGCTATCCACATACACACCGGACGCTGGGACCCCCAAGACCGTGTATGGCTTAATATCCACACATATACACGTTTAACCCCACCCCCACAACTCGAACTCACGCTCATGGGGTCTCGCATACTCTGACCCCGATGGGCTCGCATACTGACCCCATGGATGCGTGAGTTCGAGTTGTGGGGGTGGGGGTTAAACGTGTATATGTGTGGATATTAAGCCATACACGATCTCTGGGGTCCCGGCGTCCGGGGTGTGCATGTGGATAGCAAGACGGGGGACCGGGCCTTCACAAAAAAAAGGCGCCTTTTTTATGAAGGCCCGGTCCCACCGTGTAGCTTGCTATCCACATACACACCGAAACCGGGACCCCAAAACCGTGTATGGCTTAATATTTTTTGTGAAGGCCCAGTCCCACCGTGTAGCTTGCTATCCACATACACACCGGACGCTGGGACCCCCAAGACCGTGTATGGCTTAATATCCACACATACACGTTTTACCCCACCCCCACAACTCGAACTCACGCTCATGGGGTCAAATACGTGAGCCCATCAAGTTGTGTACCAATTGAGCTAGGTTCTTGGGGGTCCCAGCGTCGGTGTGTATGTGGATAGCAAGCTACACGGTGGGACTGGGCCTTCACAAAAAAAGGCGCCTTTTTTGTGAAGGCCCAGTCCCACCGTGTAGCTTGCTATCCACATACACACCGGACGCTGGGACCCCCAAAACCGTGTATGGCTTAATATTTTTTGTGAAGGCCCAGTCCCACCGTGTAGCTTGCTATCCACATACACACCGGACGCTGGGACCCCCAAAACCGTGTATGGCTTAATATTTTTTGTGAAGGCCCGGTCCCCGTGTAGCTTGCTATCCACATACACACGGACATTTGGGACCCCCAGGCCGTGTATGGCTTAATATCCACACATACACGTTTTACCCCACCCCCACAACTCGAACTCACGCTCATGGGGTCAAATACGTGAGCCCATCAAGTTGTGTACCACTGAGCCAGTGCGGCTCAGTGGTACACAACTTGATGGGCTCGCATACTTGACCCCATGGATGCGTGAGTTCGAGTTGTGGGGGTGGGGTTAAACGTGTATATGTGTGGATATTAAGCCATACACGGTCTTGAGGACCCAGCGTCCGGTGTGTATGTGGATAGTAAGCTACACGGTGGGACTGGGCCTTCACAAAAAAGGAGTGAGTCGTTAAAGTTGTTGTTGTTGATGGGGTTGTGTTGTTGTTGATGTTGGCATTATTGTTGTTGTTGTTGTCGTAACAAAAAAAAAAAAAAAAAAAAAATTTCTCTCCATCTGATCGAATGCGCGTGTGCATCTCTCTACTGGGCTGGGCACTGTCTGGGCCCGTCTCGAGTGGGCCGGCCGGGCCGAGCCCGAACCTGGTGGGCGGGCCGGGCCGGGCCGGGCCGAACCGGGTGGGCGGGCCGACCGGCCAATTTAACCCGGTGGGCGGGCCGGGTCGGCCGACCCGGTTGGACCGGGTCAGCCCGACTCGGGTGGACCGGGTCAAACCCGGTCCAGTGGGGCCCACCCCTATATTAAAATAAATATAATATTAATTTTTAATTTAAAAACAGTTTTAAATTAAATAAATTACAGAAAATAAGAAAAATAGGTGGAAAATTACGGGAAAAATCAAGAAAAATCAGGAAAAATACTTAAAATGTTTTAATTGGCACCAGGAATTTAGGAGACTCTAGTCGGGTGTTGGGTACGTATCTTGAGGCGAGTGCGGGACATTTCAAAGGCGTTTTGCGAGTCGTTTGAGGTAAGTAATCCCACTAGAAAATTAGTTAAAATTCTTTTATGACATTTACTTTATTTCGCATCTCAATTATTCCATTGCGCTATTTATTGTTGTTGAATTATTGTTTATCCACTCCCACGTGTGTATGTGTGTTTGTCGACGGGGTCGGCATGGCACGGACTCATACCCCGGGGCTAGCTACCCCGCGCTGTTCGAGTAATTGGCCATGGTAGGGCTACGCGGTGACTATTCTCGCGAAAACCCGTAGGTTGAGAGATGTTTGACGTAGTCTTAAGTCTACGTCAATGGTTCCTCTCGAGAGATGTTTGGACGGGGTCTTCCGTTCAATGGTTCCTCTCGTTCGACCGAGTGAGATGTTTGGCGAGGTTGTCGTCAATGGTTCCTCTCGGTTTAGCTACGAAGATTCCCGGATGTCGACCAGGGTTCTCTGTCACGCTACACTTGTGTCCAAATTTGACTTCTCAATGACTTATTTTCATGCGAGTTTCCTTATTGTTGTCCTTTATTAAATTGCATGAATTGTAGTCGTTTCATTGGAATTCGTGAATATTAGCTAACGTTCTCTGGGATTTACTCACCCGGGATTTGTCATTGTTTTGGTGACAAATCGCAGATCCTACGACGAGCCGCGGCAAAGGAGTCTTAGGCGACTACGTCTAAGTAGAGAGAGGCCGCCACTTTTTGCGTAGGTAATTGTATGTATTTATTAGCTACTTTTTGATATTTTGGGATGACTTGTATACCCGATACATGTATATGCTCACTTTTGTACTTTTGTTGCTCTTGATATACATGGTATCAAATGCCTGGGTTTCCATTTGTAGGAAAATGCAAACTTTTCACTTTTGTATATCATCTTAAGATACAACAATGTATGATTTATATTAAATTACTAAATCATGAATAACTTAAAATTCATAAAATATACATAATTACTAAGTTAAAGGCGAATAAGTTGACGCGTGTCGAATGCGTCAAAATATATAATACCCCATGATAAGATTACGTGTTGAATGACTACGATAAGATTACTAATGACTACAAGAACTGCAGTAGTGGCAAGCACGGGGTCGAACCACGTGGACCAAGTTTCTTACCTATACTACGAAACTAAAAATAACTCGGGGTGTTCACAGGAATAATTTCTAAATTAATTAAAACTAGACTAAAAGTAGCAAGTAAATAAATCAATCAATATGGAAACAATCCAAACCATCGGTATCACAAATCTCCTCAATTCGGCATAATTTTACATACGGTCCTCAATCTAATCAAAGCATGCAATCCATAATAAATTAGTGTAGCTATAGACCCGGTAACGTACGCGGGTCCTCGCACTTCCCTATCTCGATGGTCAAAGTACGACAATGACCACTTCTCTAGTCAAACACATAACCATATATTCAAGTGAATTATGTTTAATGTGTTTACCGCAATGGGCTTTGTGAAGGCACTACACCTAGACAACCGGATCACTAGTGTGTCCAATTTAGCCTAGATCCCTATGATATTCAACCGGTCCCAAAAGGGTCTAATCAATTGGTATGGTCGGATGCCACTGATGTGGTCTTGTTGGTCTTGTTGCACAAGCACGGGTGCGTACAACCTACTGGCATGTAAATCAAGATTTAAACGAGTGTTTAATCTCAATAATTCAACCAATATCAAAGGGAATAAAATATTATGAAGAACGAATTAAATAAATAAATAAATAGATCTCACATATGTTTTTATGCCAAAACGGGTGATTTGATCCACCTCTGGTTCAGATTGATGAGTTCAGTCGGCCATCGTTGTCAAAAACTCCATCAAAATTCAAAAATAAAGTATAAAATAATGGTGTTTGTCGAAAAGAAAAGCAAGCCTCCCGGATGAACAAGCCGCTGGAAAATAAAAACAAAACCCCTGGTCCCAACTGCCCGAAAATCCCTAAATGAATTGGTTTCCATTCTCTGCCGCGTGTCATCACTTGATTGGGCGAGAGAGGTGGACCCGGTGACGTGGCGCGATTTGATTGGATGAGGGCTGCTGGCGTGACGTGCTGGTGGGAGAGGGGTCGCCACGTGTCGAGATCTGATTGGTTGTTGTGACTGTTGTGACGATGTCTGGACCAATGGGAGCATGCCACGTGGCATGACGTGGCGGAGGACAAAATCGTGCGACTCGCGCGAAATACTGGGAGTCTGTGCGGGCACGCATCCCGAGGCAGATCGATAGGCTGCTGAAACGTGGAGAAGTGGCTTGCGGGTGACGTGGCGACGTTGGATGACGTGGAGTTGCGTGGCGGTCTCTGATTGGTTGCTGGAGCCTTGCGTGCCGACGTGGCAGTGTCTGATTGGTACAGAGTGTCTTTTGGCGCCGACGTGGCATCTTTTGATTGGTTGAAACATACTTACTGCTATTCGACCCACCGCTCAATGCGTATTTCGAGGTAAATTGTCCGCATCCGATCACTGCAAGTAAATACTCTATTTTGAGTATTTTTCCGCCACGAATTCAACCGCGCACTCCGTTTCACCTAAAAATGATTAATAAAGATAATTAGGCCCATATATCGAGGATTCAACAATAAAAATATATAAATAAACTATATATAATATGCATAAATAATGACCTATCAAATACCCCCAAACTTAAGACTTTGCACGTCTCGAGCAAAGGTGTAAATGACACATACAAATAAACTAGACCTCTAATACGACTATGCACTGACTCAACTACCCTACACCCGATTTAAAATTCATGGAGTTCATTTGGTTTACATAGTCGCCAAGATAACAAATTACTCAAGAAATTTCGGAGTTATGATATGTCAAGAACTGCAACCCAAACACAATTAAGATCACATTTTCAAGACAAAGATATGGTCAAGACAGACGCCATCAACTACTTGCGGGTTTTCTTGGTCTATAAATTCATGCACACAAGTCCACAATTTCCATGAAAATAGCACATCAACGCGTCAAAAGTACCATGCACAAGAAATGCAACCACATTCTCCACTACTGTAGACTTAGCACCAGTGGGAATCAATAGGACCTCAATAGGCTGTAACAAGGCTGGGGAATGGTACCAAGGAAGTGGTGTAAAGGGTATGCGAAATGTTGAAAAACTAGAACTTAGATTATAGAATGACTACCCGAGAACATGAATGTGACTAAACTGCACTAAAATTCATTTTTCATTCAAAATGTGCAGTCCTCACCTTTTTCCAACCACCCGGCTCCCTGCTCCATTTCCTGTGGATGTCGTTTTAGGTGGGACTCTCTAATCATGAATTTCCCTTTAATTTGGGCAAGTAAACAATTTTTTTTTCTGATTTTTTTTCTCCTCATGTCTCTTTATAAGGATTTCGAATCTAAGTCTAGTTTCCAACTAGGTATAAGATATAAGGCTAATGGCTGAGGGTTTAATGACAGGTAATCAAAGAAATCAGGTTTAATTCGGCTCAAATGGGCTAACTAGTGATAAGATGAAAGGTAGGTCTAAGGTTAAGGGTTTAAATTCAAAAATGGCCTAAATCATTTCCCCAAAAGTGTTCTAGTCATAAGAATTTAGACTCGCGTGAGTTACATCCTCGTTCTGGTACTCTAGAAATCAGACTTGCACAATTCTGACCGTCTGCCCCCTTTGGTATCTAGCACAGGCTCAACCAACATATTAAGTCTCTAATCATGAAATCATAAGAATATTGGGCTACAGGCTCGAGTGAGTGTTTCGCCTAATTTCTCCCGAGTCTCAAGTCAACAGGGCAACCATAGAGTACTCATCCACAACCAAAGGCATGAAACAAAATATTCGGGTGACTTTAAACGAAATAAAAATGAAAACTACATTAAAAATATGCATGAAAATGTATCAACTCCTAATAAAATGAGAAAGTGAAATATGGAGGGCAAAGAAATGGAAGAAATGAGTGAATAAAATATACAAAATACCACCAATATCGTCTGACAATCGCATATAATTGAAAAAAATTAAACGATCTCACCTGCGGTCTTTCGCATGGAGAACCATCCAGCTCAATCCATAAATCCTAAAGTACCCCCAAACTTATTCTGAACCTAGTCCTCAAGGTTCAAAATAGTTTAGGAGCACATATGAACACCTACGACAAGGTGAAAGAAGATGATAGATATAGAGGCAAGGAAATGAAACAAGATCATGCAGAAGACTAACACTAACCCTAAATCTATGGACGAAAAGAAGATGGGCGACCTTACCAGATCGCAGACGTGACTAAACGTAGTTATAGAACATGTGAGGAGCCGCATGAGCAATATCAGGCTCTCAAAATCCAGTGTGCTATGCGAAGGTCACACACCTATAAAAAGTCACAATGAGATAATAGTAAGAATACTCCACAAAATACTAAAATAAAAATCAAAAAGGAAAGGGATAGAAGCTTGGGGTGCCTCCCAAGAGCGCCTTTGTTTAACGTCGTTGGCTCAACTCAGTCTGACTCTTTCTCAGTCAAAGCACTCTACAACTGCTAGAGTCTCGCTCTCGATCTCATGCTGTGGGAAGTTCTCGTAGAACGGCTTCAGTCGGTGCCCATTCACTTTGAAAACTTTCCCTGTGTACGCTCCTGATCTCAACTGCACCATGTCCAAACACATCAGTAACAACAAAAGGTCCGAGCCATCGTGACCTCAATTTCCCTGGGTGGAGAGTTAATTTGGAATTATAAAGTAGGACCTTTTGGCCGACTATGAAAGTCTTACGAGATAAGTTGCGATCGTGGAACGCCTTGGTTTTTTCCTTTTAAATTCGAGCGGACTCGTAGGCATCGTTCCAAATTTCCTCTAATTCTTGAAGGTCCAACTTTCTCTCGTTGCCGGCTGCGTCGAGTTCCATATTGAGCCGTTTGACAGCCCATAGAGATTTATGCTTTAACTCGACCGACAAGTGGCACGATTTGCCGAAGACTAAGCGATACGGAGACATTCCGATTGGCGTTTTATACGCTGTCCGATAAGCCCATACCGCATCATCAAGGCGTGTGCTCCAGTCCTTTCATGACGGATTTACAGTCTTCTCCAAAATGGATTTAATCTCCCTATTTGACACCTCTGCTTGGCCACTAGTATGAGGGTGATAGGCCGTAGACGTACGGTGTGTAACATTATACTTACGTAGGAGATTTTCAACCATGCGGTTGCAGAAATGGGTACCTCGATTGCTAATCAAAGCCCGTGGAGCGCCAAAAGTCGAAAAGATTCGTGATTTCAGGAAATCGCATACCACCGACGAATCATTGGTGCGAGTGGCTTTAACTTCCACCCATTTGGACACGTAATCCTCCACCAGTAAGATATAAAGGAAACCGTGTGACGGTGGAAATGGCCCCATGAAGTCGATCCCCCAAACATCAAAAATCTCGCAAAATAGGATCGAGGTCAGTGGCATTCGATCCCTGTGACTCAAGGTACCGGTCGACTGACATTTGGCACAGGTCTTGGCGTATAGATATAAATCATGAAAAATGGTAGGCCAATAAAGCCCGCTCTCCAAAACCTTCATAGCCGTCCTACGTGGACCGAAATGACCACCGCAGGCATATGAATGACAAGAATGTCAGTATAGATTGTGTTTCACTCTGGGAGACACATCGACGAATGACCTGGTCTGAGCAAAACTTCCACAAGTATGGGCCATCCCATACATAGTGTTTGGAATCGCTCCGAATCTTATCTTTTTGGGCTCGCGTAAGGTGAGGTGAAAACTCTCGTGTAACGAGGTAGTTTACCAGATCCGCAAACCAAGGGAGTTCTTCAGAAATTGCTAAGAGATGTTCATCAGGAAAATCATCTCGAAGCGGGACGGGTGCTTCACCATTCTCGATACGACTGAGATGGTCAGCAACAAGATTTTCTACACCACTTTTATCTTTAATCTCGATGTCAAACTCTTGTAACAAGAGTATCCATCGAATGAGATGAGGTTTAGCTTCCTTTTTGGCCATAAGATACTTTAAGGCAGCATGGTCAGAGTAGACGACCACCTTAGTTCCCAAGAGATAAGGCCGAAATTTCTCCAAAGCGAAAACGACAGCTAGAAGCTCTTTCTCTGTAGTGGTGTAATTAAGTTGGGTAGGATCAAGAGTTCGGGAGGCATAGTATATGACATGAGAAGCTCGTCCGACTCGTTGCCCAAGCACAAAGCACCCACAGCGTGGTTGCTGGCATCGCACATGATCTCAAAAGGTAGCTCCCAGTTAGGAGCTCGAATCACTGGAGTAGATATGAGAGAGTGTTTGAGTGCATTAAATGCAATCCTACATGCCTTATCGAAATGGAAAGGCACGTCCATCTGAAGAAGGCGACACAGGGGTTGTGCAATTTTGGAGAAATCCTTAATAAATCGCCGATAGAAACCGGCATGGCCAAGGAATGATCGGATTTCTCGCACAGTCGTGAGGTAAGGCAATTTTTGAATTACTTCAATCTTTGCCGGGTCTACCTCTACACCCCTAGCAGACACGATGTGACCCAAGATAAGACCTTGATCAACCATGAAGTGACATTTCTCGTAATCGAGGATCAAGTTCTTCTGGATACATCGGTGAAGTACCTTAGTCAGGTGACTAAGGCAAAGATCGAATGAATCGCCGTAAACAGTGAAATCATCCATGAATACTTCGATGAAGTGCTCAACGAAGTCAGAGAATATGCTCATCATACACCTCTGAAATGTAGCAGGTGCATTGCACAGCCCAAAAGGCATGCGCCGGTAAGCGAAAGTACCAAAAGGACAAGTGAAGGTGGTATTCTCTTGATCCTCGAGTCTTCTGAGGAATCGGTGAAAACCAGAATAGCCATCCAAGCAGCAGTAGTGAGACCTGCCTGCTAAACGCTCTAACAACTGATCAATGAAAGGCAATGGGAAGTGGTCTTTCCTGGTAGAAGCATTAAGCTTGCGGTAATCGATACATACTCGCCATCCGTTTTGGACGCGAGTTGGGACTGACTCACCGCGTGAGTTCGTGACCACTGTGATCCCCGTTTTCTTGGGAACCACCAGAATGGGATAGACCCACTTGCTGTCAGAGATCGGGTAGATCATCCCAGCGTCAAGGAGCTTCAAAATCTCCTTTTAACCACATCCATCATCGGTGGGTTCAGTCTCCGTTGTGCTTCTCGTGAAGGTTTTGACCCTTCTTCCATATGTATCTGATGCATGCATGTGGAAGGGCTAATACCTTTAATGTCACCGATTGTCCACCCTAGGGCTTCTTTGAACTCTTGAAGCATATGAATCAGCTTCTCTTCCTCTGGTAATGTGAGTATAGTGGAGATGATCACTGGTAAAGTATCATTCTCACCTAAAAACACATATTTGAGGTGGCTGGGCAGTGGTTTGAGCTCCAGTGTGGGGGCTCGCTCCATAGAGGGGAGAAGTGTAGAGTTCGAAGCTGGTAAGTCAAGATATGCTAGGGTAGGAAAATGAAGTGGAGCAGAGTCCAACTCAAAGATCAACTCCTCGATCTCTGTATCGAGGGCGAAGCCTCGCTGTCGCAAATAATCGGTGTCGAGATGATTCTCCAACACCACTTTCATATCATCACCTTTCACGAGAAAGGTGTCTGGACAAGTGAATCCACACTGTCCAAGGCAAGCACCATAGAAGAGGCATCGCAGGGATGGCGCATCGCATCATAGATGTTGAACTTAATGAGTTCACCATCAAACTCCATGGTTAGAGAACCACTATGAACATCAATCTTGGTCTTGGCAGTCTTTAGAAAAGGCCTGCCGAGCAAGACTGAAGAGAGATGGGGGCATGGTTGAGTCTTCATATCAATTATATAGAAGTCAGCAGGAAAGATGAGCTCGCTAACCTTCACCAAGATGTCTTCCAAGACACCCACAGGACGAACGACGGACCGGTCTGCCAAATGTACGATGATTCCAGTTTCCTTTAGAGGGCCATCATTCAATGTCTCATATATGGATAGTGGCATGACATTGATAGAGGCTCCTAGGTCACACATAGCTTTCTGGATCTCAACTTCACCAATTGTGCAAGGGACAGTGAACATGCCCGGGTCCTCACACTTGGTGGGCAACTTTTTGCGTAGGATAGCTGAAACATTCTCACCTACGGTGATTTTCTCGTTGCCTTTGAGTCGACCTTTGTTGGTGCATAGGTCTTTGAGCAACTTAGCATAGCGGGGCATATATGCTAAGGCATCAAGAAGTGGGATGTTTATCGCCACTTTCCTCAAGATTTCTAGAATCTCATTCTCTTCTCCCGCCTTTTTACTCTTAATGAAGCGTTGAGGGAACGGAGGTAGAATTTTGAGAGAAGGTGGTGCTTCCTTATCCAAGTGTACCGTTTCAGTGTGAGACGGTTGAACTTCGAGCTCCTGCTCGACTTCCTTGGATTTAGGGGTGGCCTCTTTAGGATTGGGTTCTTTAAGGACTTCTTCCAACTCTCTGCCGCTACGAAGTGTGACAGCATTAACGTTCGCATTAGGATTCGGGTGCGGTTGAGATGGCAACTTGCCTTTCTCATCCGTGCGCCCAACTTGAAGGGCTAGTTGCCATAATTGAACCTCGAGACTTTTAATGCTAGAAGCATGGCTCGTGAATGTTTCATTTTTTAGTTGGGCCAAATCTTTAGAGAATCTCTCTTGACTAGCAATGACTGTCCTCATCATGTCTTCTAAAGATCCTGAATTCTGAGCAGGTTGGGATTGTTGAGGAAGAGGTTGTCCCTTTGGAGCATACTGGAGGAAGTTCTGGTTCTGGGGACCATACCTAAAATATGGGCTTTTTACGGCATGATTATAAGTGTTACTGAAGTTGTTACCGTATTGATTCTTTGGTGGTCCTTGGAATCCGCCACCTAAAGCGTTCGCATGCTCGTTCTCGAATAAGGTAGGACAAGAGTCAGTGGAATGGTCCTTGGCTGTACAGAAGCCGCAAGCTTTAACTTGAGCTTTTCCTGAGGTGAGGAATCGCTCCATGAGATCGGTGAGTTTATCAAGCTTGCTATTGGTAGAATTTGACCCTACTCTGTCATAAAGACTTCGTGAAGGTCCCTCTTCATCGTCATCAATGTAATGGAGCGATTGACTTGCTATAGAGTCATACAGTTCAAACATCTCCTTAGTGGTTTTATATCTGTAGTCTCCTCCACAAGCATTATCAACCATCCATTTCTCAAGGGGCGTAAGCCCCATATAGAAGAAACGAACAATTGAGAGGTTGCTTTGGCCATGTCGGGGACATCGCGCAAGTAAGCGCTTATAACGACCCCAATAATCGCCAAAAGATTCGCCCCGTTTCATTTTGATACTGCATATCTCTCTAGTGAGTTGGGAAGATCTAGATTCAGGGAAGAACTCTTTGAGGAATGCAGAAATCATGTCGTTCCAATTTGTGATGGAACCAGAAGGAAGATAGAAGAGCCGGTCTTGAGCTTTATCCTTAAAACAGAAAGGGAAAGCAGAGAGTTTGACTTTGTCTTCATCGACTCGAGGGGGAATCATGGTCCTACACTTAGAATGGAAGTCCTTGATGAAGGTGATCGGATCCTCACGATCCAATCCATGGAAGACAGGGAGCAGGTTAATGAAACCGATATGAGCTCAAAATTGCCCCTATGGGCTGGAAATGCGATGCAGTGTGGCTGATGAGCTAGGAGATCCATTATCCCATCATTCGCCATCCCGATGGTAATGCGACGGTCGACCTGAGGTTGTGCCCAAGGGTTAGCTTGTGGCATTTGTGGAAGGGGATCAACCACTCGTTGATCGAATGGTTGATCTTTGGTGTACTACGAGCTCTCTGCTGTTCCCTTTGGTGCATATGGTCCAGCTGGTGCGAAAAACTGTCGGGGAAGAATAACTATGGGTTCCTCCCGTCTCTCATGTGGTGCAATGGGTGCATGTGGGTTCCCAATGTGGTCAGCCATCAAAAAGGGCTGCTCGTCATTCAGTTGAACTCTGGAGGATTGGTTCCTCCGTCGAGTTACTTTCGAGTTCTGACGACAAGTCTTTTCGATCTCCGGATCAAAAAGGAGTAAAGATCCGGCGGACAGCGATCGACGAAGACTGTGTGACATAAAGGTGAACACAAACTAGGTAAAAAAAATAAAAATAACTTGGTCCCCGGCAACGACGCCAATATTTGACGCGTGTCGAATGCGTCAAAATATATAATCCCGATAAGATTACCAATGACTACAATAACTGCAGTAGTGGCAAGCACGGGGTCGAACCACGTGGACCAAGTTTCTTACCTATACTACGAAACTAAAAATAACTCGGGGTGTTCACAGGAATAATTTCTAAATTAATTAAAACTAGACTAAAAGTAGCAAGTAAATAAATCAATCAATATGGAAACAATCCAAACCATCGGTATCACAAATCTCCTCAATTCGGCATAATTTTACATACGGTCCTCAATCTAATCAAAGCATGCAATCCATAATAAATTAGTGTAGCTATAGACCCGGTAACGTACGCGGGTCCTCGCACTTCCCTATCTCGATGGTCAAAGTACGACAATGACCACTTCTCTAGTCAAACACATAACCATATATTCAAGTGAATTATGTTTAATGTGTTTACCGCAATGGGCTTTGTGAAGGCACTACACCTAGACACGTGATGGATGGCGTGGAGTTGCGCGGTGGTCTACAATGGGATCACTAGTGTGTCCAATTTAGCCTAGATCCCTATGATATTCAACCGGTCCCAAAAGGGTCTAATCAATTGGTATGGTCGGATGCCACTGATGTGGTCTTGTTGCACAAGCACGGGTGCGTACAACCTACTGAAATTGACTATCCAAAATAAAGGGAGGTGCTTCAATTGTTCCAAAATAAATAACGAATTTAGTGTTTTATCATAAAAAAATTCTCAGTCATAAAGTAGAACAATTGCTGCCACAGTTTTTGTGTACAAGAACATTAATGAAGTTCAAACATGAGGCAACCCAATCCATATACTATTTTTTTAAGTTTTAAAATAGTTTTATTGTTAAATAAAAACAATATATATATATATTATAATTAAAATAAATTTATTTATTTTATAAATGAGAACTCTAAAGAGATAATCGGAAGTTCTTAGTTTGTCTTCTCCTCATTGTAATATTTTAAGTTTTCTTCTCTTTGTTGGAAAGTTTTGCTATTCGTTATATGATTTTAGTGGAGTTTGTGTATTGTAATGTGTTTCAAGTTGTAAATAGCAATTTTGTATTGTCAAATTATTTTAATTTCACAATCAAATCAATGACAATTCTTAAAAATAAATAGAATTAACGAATCAATGTACTTTTTAATTCTATATTCGGTCGTGTATCAAGTCACATTTTGGACTGAGCTTGAACAAAAGCTTTCACGTCTGTGCCAGCTTAGTTTATTCAAAATTAGGGATGCGATATATTTGCAAAATATCTAATAGTTTGTGATATATTTGTCAAATCACAAAACTTATTTTGCATTTGCAAAAAAATTAACAATTTGTGTGTTTTCTTTTTTTGGCTATTTGCTTGAAAAAGAAAAATTAGCGTAGTACCGTTTAACTTTAAGAAAAACATGGCGCAACAGTACTAATCTGAACGCTGATCTAGCTTCTGACAACGTCTGACGTGGAGTATGTACTCACCCACACATCACCTACAAACAAAATATGCTATTTTAGAAAGCATCTTAAATTAGCATAAAATCCATCTAATTTATGGTTTAGTTTTTTTTTAGAAGAAAAGGGTTTTTTAAATTATCTCATAGAACACAAATCAAAATATTATTGTAGATGAAGTCCATATATTGCTACACAACACACAATAGCTAGTACCACTTTGGATAACTAAATATACATAGGAAAATGTTGTTGTGTCCCAAATGTGACGCACACTTACTCAGTCGCCCTTGATTTGTAAAAAGCGCATGTATCTCGAGGCATATAGAGGGCGGATGAGCAAGTGCAAGTCCTTATTTGGGACACAATAGCATTCTCCATATACATATTAGTGGATTAGTGGCTCAGCCAATTGTTCCAACACCCTACTTTTGGTTAATCCATTTGAAACACCATAGCCATCTCCATATTGGTACATTAATTGGGCTACTCGAGCTAAGTTAATTGCAGCATCAATGAAAGCTTTTGGCCAATGTGAGTTCTCTATCTGCTCTTTATTCAACCTCTTCCAAGCCTCCATGATTAGGTTTTTTATGGGCTCTCAAGCTATCTCTTCCACGACGCCTTTTTCGTGCATGTAGCATTGGATTGATTTATGAACATCGCCTCTTCCAAGCTCATCCTACGCGTTCAAATGTGTATTTAATTAGTACAAGAAAGTCACTATTTTAATTTACTGCATAAATTATTTATTTTCTACTACTTTTTAATCTAAAACAATAAACCAGAGCTAATTTAGGACACGTTAATTAAAGGAATATCAAAGTAGTAAATTGAGTTTAAAGAAGCAGAGACAAGAAACAAGAATAAAGAAGAAAGATTTTTGTAGCAGTCTACAAATTTCATTCAAGTTGAATACCTTAAATACACAAAAAAATACTAATTGAAATCAGAAAATAAGGGAACTACTCCTAAAAGAATGCCACTACAACTGATACACCAACGATCAGTCAAAGAAACTAAGCTAAAAACAAGGAAGTAACAACTGAAACATTAGACTAAATCAGACAAATAAATACTGCAGCAGCTGAGGCAAAATTCAACACTCCTCCTTGCTTCGGTTGCTGCACACTCTAAGCATTTCTATCAGGAACTCAAACTTGCTTGTCGGTAAGGCTTTGGTGAAGATGTCCACCAGTTGATAATCTGTCCAACAATACTTCAACTTAATTGATCCTCCATTCTGCACATCTCTGAGAAAAAATAATTTGATGTTGAAGTGTTTTGTTTTTCCATGAAAAACATGATTGTTTGAGATAGTGATTGCTGCTTGATTGTCCACAAACACCTCTGTACTTCCTTCTTGCTTTAAATTGAAATCAATCAACACTTTCCTAAGCCACAATACTTGATTTGCAGCAGCTGTACCAGCAATAAATTTAGCCTCTGCGGTGGATTGTGCAACAATATCTTGCTTCTTAGAACACCAAGCGAACACCCTTGAACTTAGATTAAAACAATAATCTGAAGTACTCTTCATATCATCAGAACCACCATAATCATTGTCTGAATATCCCTGCAGAACACCCTTGAACCTAGATTAAAACAATAATCTGAAGTGTTCCCTTAAGATATCTCATAACTCTCTTAGTTGTTGTAAGATGAGTTTTAGTCGCACTATTAGAAAATCTGGATAAGACACTTACAACATGTAAAATATCCGATCTAGTTGTCGTGAGATACATTAGACAACCAGCCATACTTCGGAAAAGAGTCTCGTCAACTCTTCCAGATTCATCATTCTTGCTCAGCTTTTCCTTTTGACACATTGGAGTAGCCACTTCTTTGCAATTCTCTATTCTGAACTTCTTTAAAATCTCTCTTGCATACTTATTTTGACAAACAAAAAACTCATTTTGCTTTTGTTTGATCTCAATTCCAAGAAAGTAAGTCATCTCTCCCAAATCTGTCATCTCAAATGTCATTTGCAAAACTTCTTGTTTGAAATCTTCGACAAGATTGACATTGCTACCTGTAACCAGTAAGTCATCAACATACAAAGAAACAATCACAAAATTAACTTCATCACCTTTGATGTAGAGGATAGCTTCACTTGGGCTTTTTTTGAAACCCAACTTCATCAAATGCTCATCAATTCTACTGAACCAAACTTAGATGCCTACTTCAGCCCATACAAAGCTTTCTTTAGTAGATAAACTTCATCTTCATGGCCTTTGATTGCAAATCCTTCCTGCTGATCGACATAAATCTCCTCCTCGAGAAGTCCATTCAAAAAAACAGACTTAACATCCAGCTAATACACTTTCCAGCCCTTTTGTGCGACAATGGCTAGTAGCAATCTAATGGTATCCAATCTAGCAACAGGAACATATGTGTCAGAAAAATCAACACCATAAATTTGAGCATACCCCTTTACAACAAGCCTTGCTTTGTGCTTGTTGATTGAGCCATTTGCATTCAGCTTTGTTCTGAATACCCACTTCACTCCAATCACTTTTCTATCAGCAGGTCTTTTCACAAGTTCCCAAGTTTGGTTCTTCTCGATCATGTTCAGTTCTTCTTCCATTGTAGCTCTCCATTTGGGATCATTTTCAGCTTCCCAAAAATCAGTAGGTTCAAGAATTGTAACATTGCACCTTTGGTAAATTTCAGCAAGTGATCTTGTACCTCTAATTGGAACGTCATCAATCAATTCATCTTCCTTCAACTGAAACTTTGAATTGTTAATTAAATTCGAGGTTGATTTCTCTCCATTCCAGTCCCAAATCTCATTTTCCATGAAGTGCACATCTCTACTTATTAGAATTTTCCTAGTATGAGGTTGGAAAACTCTATAAGCTTTAGAAATTATGCTATATCCCACAAAAATTTCAGCCGTTACCTTTTTATTTAGCTTATCTCTTTTGATCTGAGGCACATAAATAAAATACAAACATCCAAACACTTTTAAGTTTTTCAGAGAAGGTTTAAAACCATACCAAACTTCGAATTATGTCTTCCCGTCTACTGCATTTGTAGGAAGCCGGTTGAGAAGAAAAATTGAAGTATGTGCAGCTTCAGCCTAATACTCATTTGGCAAACTTTTCTCATGAAGCATGCATCTGACTATCTCCATTATTGTACGATTCTTCCTCTCACTTACTCCATTTTGTTGAGGAGTATATAGAGCAGTAAGTTGATGTTCGATTCCAACCTCCTCACAATACGTGTTGAACTGATTTGATGTGTATTCCTGACCATTATCAGACCTTAAGGCTTGAATTTGATAGCCACTTTGAGTTTCAATCCACTGCTTAAACTTTCAAAAAAATTCCAGCAATTTCTTACTTGAATTTAAGAAAATAAATCCAACACATTCTAGTGTGATCATCGATAAAAACAATGTAGTACTTACTCCCATTAAGTGAAGGAGTTCTTTGAGGTCCAGCCAAATCTGTGTGGATTAATTGCAGCCTTTTAGTAGCCCTCCAAGTTGCTTGCTTAAAAGGAAGTCTTGTTTGCTTTCCAAATTGACATGTCTTGCAATCCGGTAATTCAGCTTCTAAGTGAGGTAAGCCTTGAACTAACTCTTTTCTTTGCAAATTCAACACTGCTGCATGATGAAAGTAACCAACTCTTTTGTGCCACAATTCTGTGGTAGACTTAATGGCTGACTAAACCCGCAATCTCCTCCTCTGAAGGATCTAGTACGTAGCTTTTCCCTTCATGTTGACTTTGTGTAACGGCCCGAAAATTCGACTCGTGCCACGTGTCATTTTAGGGCCGTATGTGGGACCCACTTGCCGAAATACGTATGCGTATACGCGCAAAGAATTCGAAGAGTCGAAACACGAACGGGGACGCGTCTCGAGTCGCGTGCCAATGTGGGACCGAGATAGTCGCGTTATGTGGTTTTAATGTGTACATTGGATACGCATCGTGATGCGTGTAGCGCGAGTATCGAGATTTTAGAAATTAGACAATTTGGTGTCTCGAGATGCGCACTGCTCATATATTTTTTAAGGAAAGTATAAAAATAAATATATTTTTGGATGTGTCTCGAAATACGCAAATTTGCGAGACTCGAGACAATTTTGATCAAGCATAGAGGCGGTGGACAAAGAGGTGAAATTATTGAGTTGCCTCGAGATTCGTGTTGCACGAACTCGATGACACTTTTGATTTTGAAATAAAAAAGAATATGTATAAATATATATTAATGTATATATATATAATAAATGAAGAGAGAGAAAAAAGAAAAGTAAGAGAAAAGAGAGAGAGAGAGAGAGAGAGAGAGAGAGATAAAAAAACAGAGAGCGAAAAAAGAAAGAAAAAGAGATCGCGAGGTGAGGAAGAGATCGGAGGAGAGAGGACGGCGACGCCAGATCGGAGGAGAGAGGACGGCGATGTTGGGGTTAATCAACAAGAAAGTAACCCCTTCAACTTGAGAAACAGATGAATAAAATCCACTAAGCCACGAACAATGCACTAAATCAATTACACCACAAAGAACACAAGATTTAACGTGGAAAACCCTCCAAATTAGAGGGAAAAAACCACGAGCCAAACTCCGAATAAATCCACTATATGAATAAAGAGTACAAGATATCTCAATCGCTTGAGATTCACTAACAATGGAGTAATACAAAAATATCTCTTCCAAAAACTTAGATGATCACACTAAGAACGAAGGAAAAACTACCCCAATTGTATCAAACCCTTGCACCTCTTTTCTTGAACACCAAGAAATCACCAAAGCCTCTCCGCGGGCCTTCAGATTCAAAATCTTGATGTATCTTCAATGTAGAGATAAAAAACTAGAGAGATTGCATACTTCAACTCGAGTGCGCATACCAATCGATCACCAAGTCGAACTCTCAAAGTCGACTTTCCAATGCTTGTATATCTCTGTACTAAAATCCTATTCCAACTCCAATTTTCTTTCCTATTTTCTCTCTCCAAGATTCCTATTCCACAACCAATTCGTTGCATGTGTTGGACTTTCCATTTTTTTTTTTTTTTTTGTGTAGGGCCCACACAAAAACCAACAATCTCCCCCTCCAACACATGGGGAGATCTCAATCATATTTGATGCTCGATAACAACTCAGCCCCACCAACTTGGTGCAGGACTGATGCTTCTCACGAGTCACCACTTTCGTCAACATATCAGCTGGATTCTTATCGGTGTGAATCTTCTTCAGACTCATCTCCTCCTGCATTGCTTTCATCCATTGAGCTTTGTCTTTGTGAATCTGAACTCCCTGGAAGCTCTCTGGCTCCCCCTCTTTGGTAATCGTAACATAATTAGAACTGGGGTACCTAGTAGAAGGAAGCAACCCTCTCTCAGACCTTCTAAGTGAAGGTTCAACTAAAGCTGTTGGTGGAGGAGTTTGTTCCCCCTGCTCAGCATCATCAACCGGTTCTGGCACATCAACCCCATGTTCTTCAAATGAGTCTCATTCATGTGTGGCATCAGTAATGGAAGAAGACTCCAATCCAGAAACATCATCATCATCAACTATGATTTTCTTTGATGTCTTCAAATCTGCTATGGTCTCATATTCATGAAAGGCCACATCCCTGGACCTGACAATCTTTTTCTTCTCTGGATCTCATAACCTATAACCAAACTCCGCATCTCCAAATCCCAAGAGGATACACGGAACAGTTCTATCATCAAGTTTCTGTCTCTGCTCCTTAGGCACATGCATAAATGCCTTGCATCCAAACACCTTCAAGTGAGAGTAAGTAACATCTTTCCCTGGACCAAACTCTCTCGGAACATCAAACTCCAATGGTGCTGAAGGATAGCGATTCATCAAGTAGCAAGCAGTACTGAGAGCCTCACCCCAAAACGACTTGGGCAACTTAGCCATTTTTAACATACATCTGACTTTATCAAGGATGGTTATATTTGTTCTTTCAGCAACACCATTATGTTGAGGAGTACCCGGAACAATCTTCTCATGTCTGATTCCATGTTCTGAGCAATAATTCTCGAACTCCTTTGAAGTGAATTCTCCCCCGTTATCACCACGAAGGCACTTCAAAGATACGCCTTTTTCTCGTTCCACCATCATATGAAACTTCTTGAGGTACTCAAGAAACGACATTTTGTTCTCAACACAAACACCCAAACCTTAGTGAAGCATCATCAATAAAAGTAACAAAGTATCCGCCACCTCCCATAGTTTCCACATCAATGGGACCACAAAATCGAGTATACTAACTCAAGTAAATTTCTTTTTCTTTCGATGATGAAGAAAAGAAACTCTATGTTGCTACCGAATAAGCAATCATCACAAGGGTTCAAATATTTACCTTTGGCAAAGGGAATGTGAGACTTCTTTGCCAACACCTGCAACCCTTTCTCACTCAAGTGACCTAGCCCGCCTATGCCACAGATTTGGTGAAGAATCATCTTCAATTGCGTTCGGGTCACCTCTGACGGTCTTCAATTGAGTCTTGTAAAGTGTATAGCTCAATTTTCCTCTAGCAACAACAATTGAGCCTTTGGTGAGTTTCCACTCCTTGCCCCCAAAGATGTTGTAATAACCATCTAGGTCCAAAGCGTGAGTAGAAAACAAATTCAGATGCAGATCCGGAACATGTCGCACATCTTTCGTAATTCTTGTGCAACCCATATTTGTCTGCACAAAGACATCTCCAATGCCAACTATATCCGCAAAACCTGTTGTTCCCCATCTTTGCCTTGCCAAAATTCCCTGCTCGATAAACAGAGAAGAAATCCTTCCTTGGAGTAGCATGGAAGGATGTTGCGGAATCAACAACCCATTCGCTATCTCGTATTAGTGACATGACCTTGATCCTCAACTAAAGAAAGCACAACCAAGTCTTCAATTGCATCGATATAGCGATCGTAGTATTAGATCATTCGCTTTATTTTGATTTTTCTCATCATTTTGTTCTCTTTTCCACACTCTACAATTTTTCTTTATGTGTCCTTCCTTTCCACAATGATAACAAGAGAATTTTCCTTTTCCTTGAGACTTGCCTCTAGATTTACTCCGCCCCCTCGGACCTCTAAACTGACTTCTGCCTCTATGTTCTGCAGTAGTAACAAGAGCTTGTGAAGTTTCAATGCCTTTATCATTTCTCCTAGTCTCCTCGTCAAAGAGACTATCCCGCACTATGGATGAAGACAAGACACCGCCTGGAGTAGAATTACTTAGAGACGCCACCAAGGTTTCCCAGCTTTCTGGCAACAAGCTCAAGAGTAAAAGTGCTTGTAACTTATCCTCAAGCACAATCTTCATAGCACTTAATTGATTGATCAATGCTTCGAAATCATTCAAGTGCTCTATCATCGACCGCCCATCTTTGTACTTCATATTAACAAGCCTTCTAATTAGAGAAGCCTTGTTACGAGCCCCCTTCCTCTCACACATATTCTGTAATTTTCTCGACAACTCCTGTGCATCAACCTCTTTGCTAACATGGTGATAAATACTGAGATCGGTCCACTTTCGAATAGTCCCATGAGTTTTTCTGCATTGCAACTTCCTCCAATTAACATCGATATTTTCTCTGGCTTGTTTTGTCCAAATTCAATTGGATCAAATAAATCCTTGCAATAAAGACGATCTTCCATCATCGGTTACCAAATTGAATAATTCGAAGCCGTCAACTTGACCATATTGCTTGATTTATCATCATCATCCACCATCTTGATTCCCATAAAGATTCCTGGAACACGAACTAACTGCGGCTCTGATACCACTTGTTGGGGTTAATCAACAAGAAAGTAACCCCTTCAACTTGAGAAACAGATGAATAAAATCCACTAAGCCACGAACAATGCACCAAATCAATTACACCACAAAGAACACAAGATTTAACGTGGAAAACCCTCCAAATCAGAGGGAAAAAACCACGAGCCAAACTCCGAATAAATCCACTATATGAATAAAGAGTACAAGATATCTCAATCGCTTGAGATTCACTAACAATGGAGTAATACAAAAATATCTCTTCCAAAAACTTAGATGATCACGCTAAGAACGAAGGAAAAACTACCCCAATTGTATCAAACCCTTGCACCTCTTTTCTTGAACACCAAGAAATCACCAAAGCCTCTCTGCGGGTCTTCAGATTCAAGATCTTGATGTATCTTCAATGTAGAGAGAAGAAAACTAGAGAGATTGCACACTTCAACTCGAGTGCGCACACCAATCGATCACCAAGTCGAACTCTCGAAGTCGACTTTCCAATGCTTGTATATCTCTCTACCAAAATCCTATTCCAACTCCAATTTTCTTTCCTATTTTCTCTCTCCAAGATTCCTATTCCACAACCAATTCATTGCATGTGTTGGACTTTCCATTTTTTGTGTGTGTGGGGCCCACACAAAAACCAACAGGCGACGCCAGACGGCGGCAACTCCAGCAGTGGGCACGGCGGCCAGTAGCGGTCAGCAGCGAGGCGCGGAGGCGGCTGCGCGAGATGGCGTGGTGGCGGCCAACAGGGGGCGCGAGCACGCGGCGCGAGCGAGGCTAGGCCGGACTGGCGGCGGCAGGGGCGCGAGCAAGCGGCGGCGCGCGAGGCTGGCGGACGCGCGGCGGCGCAGCGGCATGGGCGACCGGTTAGAGAAAGCGCGCGGCTTGATTTCGCAGCGCTGGCTAGCGGATTTCGTGTAGCGCGGATTTCCATTTCGCAGCGACGGCGGAAAAAGCGAGCGACGATCGATCGCGCGGCGAGAGAAAGCTTGAGATGGCGGCGGCGGCGGAGACGGCGGTGGTGGGCGGCAGCGCACACGCGACGGTGGCCCCGGCAGCGGCGCTTGTGACGCAGCAGCGTCGACGCGGCAGCGAAAGTCGGCTTTCGGCAAGCAATGGCAGCGGCATGAATGAATGACTCGATGGCGTTGTCGGATTGGTCGGAGGCGTAAATCGACGAATGTCGACGACGCGATTGGGGTGATGTATATTCACCTAATTTTATTTTGTGATTTTCATGATTTAGTAACTGAAATGGTACAAATAGACACCAGGGACTTAGGATGTTATAGTCAGGTGTCGGGTGCGCATATCGAGATGCGTGCGAGTGCGTGTTTGAGGTACGTAAGATTCCTTCTAAAAGTCATCGAGGGTTTACTTTTCTATCATTGATTGCCTATTCGTGCTTGTTGGATGCTATTTCCCCCCTATTCCTTGTTATTGATTTTCGTGACGCATTTGGGTTGGGGGTCGAGACTTTGCTATTCGTGTTGTACTTATGGCACATTAGGATGTACGCGGGTAACCAGGTGAAAGGAGGTGGGTGTTTCAACTGAAAGGATCATGTGCGCCCCAATCTGTAGGTTTCGGGCCTGTGTGGACCTGTCGGCGGGTTGGGCCGTTACTAGGTGAAAGGAAGTGGGGCACTCAGTGAAAGGATCCTGGGGGTTTGTCGTACAGTTTAGTGTGACCGGGAGGAGTACACGGTTTGTTTATCATGTTATTTATTCATGTGATGATCTTAGCACAGTTGCCTGTTTAGTTCGCATGATTAATTGACATGTTTATTGATATCGTCTATATTTCTCATAAATGCTCGGTGTACTTTGTTGGAATCTTACTAAATGTACTCTCCATCCATGCTTTTTGGTGATGGTCGAGTGCAGACCCTGCTAGTAGGGGCAAGGACATTTTGGGCGACTTTATCGGTATGCCCGCGGTCAAGGACCTACCAGTACGTTTGATTTTGATATTTTGCTTGCTTTTGGGAAATGGGAGACTGAATAGATATAGTACTCGTATATATTATTGTTTAATATATTTTCTCCGGGTTTTCCACAATAGGAATTGCTCTATTAAATGATGTTTATATGAAAATAAATTTAATTGTTTTACTTCTTTTAAGACTTCCGTTGTTGTTTATAATGTTTAACGAAGAGAGTTAACACGCGTATCGAGGATACATGTTGTGGAAATGGCGTCAGTGGCGCGTGGGACCCAGTGGGTCAAGGATCGGACGGGATCGCTGGGCCAGCGCCTCCCCAAGTGGCGACCTCGGGTTTTGGGGCCGTTACACTTTGAACACATATTCTCCTCTTGAATCCATGATTAAGCATCGATTGCTTTCAAAGATTACTTTGAAACCCATTTCGAGTAGTTGGCCTACACTCAACAAATTTTGATTTATGTTAGGTACAAAAAATGCATATTTAATTAACTTTGTACCTGAAACACCTTCGATTGCTATAGTTCCTTTTCCCTTGATCGCAATGAAGTCTCCGTTGCCAATTCTGACTTTGGAGGTTATAAATGTGTTGAGCTCGTCGAAGATATCTCGATTGAATGTCATATGATTTGTGCAACCACCGTCAACAAGCCACTTATCGCTTACATTACTTGAGGCCAAACGAGATGCAACAAAAAGTTTCTCCTCATCTTCTTCTTGATCAGCAACTTGGGCTACATTTTTATGTTGAAGGTTGCCTTGAGTCACATTTCTTTGCTGAGGATTGCTTCTACATATCTTTTGATGATGTCCTCTCTTCTGACATTTCTCACACTGCTGGTCGGGTTTCCTCCAACATTTAAAGGGTGGATGACATTTTCTTCCACAATGTTTATAAGGAGGGAAATCAGATTTTGTTCCCATACTGGTTTTAGGGGAATCAAAAACTGAGTATCCTTTCTTGTTCTTCTCATATTTCTTCCATTTTCCTCTTTGGTTGAACTGAGCTCTCGCAGCTAATGCACATTCAATGGCCGCTTTAGATCTCATGAGCCTTCTTTGTTCTTGTGCCTGTAAGGAACTTAACAATTCTGCCAAGCTAACCTTTGATAGATTTTTAGTATTTTCCAAAGAAGAAAGGGCTGATTCATATCTGTCAAGAACAGTCACAGTAATTCTTTCAACCAATTTAGAGTCGGGAAATTCAGAGCCCAGTAATCTTACTTTGTTGGCAATGCCTAGTAATTTGTCGGAATACTCTTTGATGGTTTGCGAATCCTTCATCGTTTGTAGTTGGAATTCTCGTATCAGATTAAAGACTTGCATTGCTCTAATATTTTCATCTCCTTCGTACTCAGTCTTGAGAAAATTTCAAACTTCAAATGTTGATTTCATTGTCATGATTCTGACAAAAACTTCTTCTTAGACTGCTGCAAACAACAAGGCTTTAGCCTTAGACTTTCTAGTTTTCTTCTCCTTATGATTCTTGAGCTGCGCCATTGTTGGATTTTCCTGCAATGGAGGAACTTCGTAGTTCTATTCAACAACATCCCAGAGATCATGCACCTCTAGATATGCCTCCATCCTGGCTGCCCATACATGGTAGTTTTCACCATTAAACACTGGTGGTGCTAGTGAAGTGAAGGGCTTTTCAAGTGATTCTGAATCCATGAAAGTAGAGGGATATCTAGGCCTTTCAATGGTGGGTTTTACTCAGTTACAGGTCCATCAAGATGACTGCTCTGATACCAGTTTTGAAGGAATATCAAAGTAGTAAATTGAGTTTAAAGAAGCAGAGACAAGAAACAAGAAGTAGTCTACTAATTTCATTCAAGTTAAATAGCTTAAATACGCAAAAAAATACTAACTGAAAATCAGAAAATAAGGAAACTACTCCTAAAATAACGCCTCTATAACTGATACACCAACGATCAGTTAAAGAAACTACGCTAAAAACAAAGAAGTAACAACTGAAACATTAGACTAAGTTAGATAAATAAATACTGCAGCAGCTGATGCAAAATTCAACATTAATAAATGCTACAACAAACATGATAGTAACTTCGCATACCGTAGAAGTTGCCAAATCATTATAAAGGCGAACAATCATCGCAGACCAACGAGCGATCTTCTGATGTGTCGTTAGATACTCCAAAGCTTCTACACTTATATCTTCTTGTAGGAGGACATAAGTATGTAGTAGTAGAAGTGGATCAGCTATTGAAATAAATCCATTTTCAAGATACTCCTCAAGAGAAGGTGTGTACTTGTTGTGGTACCACCTTGCCTCCACTAATAACTTTTGCATAAACCTGCCCACTAAATTGTATGAAATACATCCATGGTTAATTAATTTGATGCATGTATGTAAGATGTGATTTCTAAAAGAAAAAAAAAAAGTGTCCATATATAAGTTGTACAAGTTATACATACAAGAGGAAGATAAATACCATTTCCTTAAGATAATAAACAAGGTCTAGACCATGTTTCTTAAGAAGATGCTATTTCGTTGTGGTGTTGTAGAGAGCTAGGAAACACAACTTCATATAATTGGGAAGTTTTTCCATTGCTTTAATGTCCCAACTGCAAATATACATCAAATGAAAAATAATTCAATGATAGTTGAAACTTAATTGAGAAGATTAATTATGTTATATATGTACTGCACATTGCATGGTAAATGATCATATTGGTGATTAAAATTAAGGAATTCGTCATATATGATTAACTACCTTTCAATTACACTAGTGAATAGATCAAGCTCATCCAAGGAACCGTAGACGTCATAAATATCATCGATTAGTGTTATGAATGAAATTAGTTTTCCAATCCCTATTCTGCAACAACCATATCGATGATTGAAAATTATTCCAAGAGCCCAAAAATAGTTCTCGACAAGTCTATCCCTTGCGAAGCTCACATGCAAGGCGAGATCAAGATTCTTCCACCAATTATATGTCATTTTGAAGAAAGCATGTTAATTAATTTCCTAAGTAACCATAGCTAGATGTCTAGGATTTTTTTTCTTACCTAGATAGCTCCTTGAGTTCTTCTTGTTGTGCTGCTTGCACCATATTGAAATTCAACTTAGCTAGTTGAAGAACATCAGGATGTAAGCTATCATCATCGACGCATGCTTCAATGTACCACCTAGCTTCGACTCGCGGCGTCCTCCAACGCAAGGGAAGTTCTAACGAGTGGTTCATTAGCTTTGCTAAATGTCAATCAATTGTCGGAGTCGACTTAATGTAGTGCTCCTTGAGATGTTTAGTTGTGAAAGCCTTGGCCTCTTCTAAGATATCCTCGCCTTCTAAAGCAAAATGAGCAGCCTCATACAAACTAAGCATTCCCTTAGCATCTTCGCATAAGCTTTCCTTGAAACAGTAACTGTTGGTATCCTTGAAGATACCAAAGACATCTGATTGACAAAAAAAAATGTTCATTAAATTGAATTAACTAACAAATTAAAGGTTCTAATTTGAAAGAAGACCATATTAATGAAGCTAAATTTGGCGTAGATCAATCGACGAATGTGGTTAAACATAGATACCTTCGAGGGAAACGCGATACCCTTGTTGCCTTAGCAATTTAAATCGAAGCGCTACGACATGGAGACCTTCTTTACTAGTGATGATTTCATGGCCATTCATGAGAACTTTTTCGATCTCTTCCTCGAAAAAATATCTGATTCCCAACCTTTGCAGTGCCTCAATCAACTCAAATTTTGCTAAACTTCCCATGTTTTGGTCATTTAGTAGTATATGCCTCACGCTCTCCACTAACTTATTCCTTTGTTTCTCATAGAACTCCCCCTGCACATATTTAATACAAAGACCAAGCTATAATTAATTAATCGGTGTAAAATGTGGCATCTAATTAATATTAATCAAACCATATATTATAAATAGTGGTCACCTTATAATCACTCTTCAAAGACTGAATGAAATCAAAATCCCAAATGTTGGGATGGTAATTAGCTGATCTCCTATCAATACTACCCTTCTGATGATGATCATGATCAAAGGTACTCTTGATGGTTTTACTAAGACGACATGCGGATCGAGATCGAGACTTGCCGCAAGACATGCTTATAGGCCTGAATGGAACCACTAGTATTAGTGGTGCAAATATTGAAGGTGAAGTGTGATGAGTTGATGAGGATTGGAATCTCATGAAACTGCTAAGACCCTTTGTGCTGGTCATCCTAGCTACATATATGTCTTGGCTATAGTAATTCTAATGTAAGGTATATACATATATATACACGCATACAATAGAACCCAAGTGCTTGCTCTATTTATATTTCGTTTTATGTACATTGTGTAATGCGCTATAAGGATATAGACACACGCACAAAGTTTTCAATGTACAAATCACGCTACAAGGATATACACACACACACACACACACACAAAGTTTTCAATGTACAAATCAATTACCTTCTGCCATTGTGCATGTGCACTATAAAAAGCAAATAGTAGATGAAACAAAAACATAGCCATGTTAGTGTAGAGATATATTATCTCCAACTTAACTATTTTGCCAGCAAAGGTATGAGATTTTACTCTAATGTCACGTTTGGTCCCCAAAATTATTACTGATATAATCACGACAATATTGTCAACGCATTCATTGAGCAAATCATGGATTGATGCTACATCATGAATGTGAAGATAATGTCCATCATATGTGACACTAAATAGACATTCGCCTCTCAAAATAGTCTTCAATAGACAATGAATTTAGACCATTAATTGATGAGTTGACACTTTTATTTCCAATTTTTTAATATTAATAAAGGTTTGAAAAAAATAAAAAAACTTAAAAAAAATAAAAAACAGTCCATTTGTATGATGTGACAGTCTACCACACCCTCCACTTTGATTCTATGCTACATAGAATAGACATTACCAATTCATGATCTCATTGGAGAGCATTTTTTGGGTTGGATGTGGATTGCGTATTATGTGGATTCATTCCCATCTCAATCCATGCTCTCATTGGAGATGCTCTCGTATATTAGTTTACTATCATTATATACTAAGATTGAAAAGCATTTCAAACTAACATAAAAACCTTATATTTAGGGTTTAGGATTTGTTATTTCATTGAGTAGAGTACACAATCATGTCAATATACTAAAGCTCTTGCTCAAGATGCTAGCTCAGTCCAAAAAAAACAACCTATTTAGTTCAAAATTGACTATTGCCAACATCTGGTGTCAAAAGTCACATTAAAGGTGACAATACATAATTAAAACAATGTAAATAATTCTTTTTTTGAAAAAAGAAACATACTATATTAATAATACAATATAAAATTACATATTACAAAAACGCCTATTCATCATCACTAAATGTGTATATTATCAATCCTATCCCCCCCCAATCCCTTACTAGATTGAAAAAGGAGGCATCCTTTCTCCATTTGGAATTGACTATCCAAAATAAAGGGAGTTATTGGTCTAGATCATTTGTGGAAGCAACATTAGAAAGAAGTTAGATCCATCCAGTTTGACAAAAAGAATCTAGCTTAATGAATGCCCCACATGGAGCGATTACATATATATTGGTCTAGATCATTTGTGGAAGCAACATTAGAAGTGAAGTTTTCAAATGAGTAGGATGAGTGACCTTCAATGGTGCGTGCTCGAGAGGCTCTAATACAATACATATCCAACAATGAAACAAATATTGAAAATGATAACAAGATGAATGTGGTGAAGCCATAAAGCTACCGTCTAAACTAATGAGAGTTATTTTTTATTTGAAGTCATGTAAAAAAATAACATGTCACAATCTTAAAGACCTTTTTTTTTCACTCACAGTCTTAAAGACTTCTTTCCATAACAAACTCGTACTCCTAATTATTATGATTGTGACATTAGACAACAAGTACAATATACTTGCTATGATTGTGACACTAGAAGACGATCACAATGCACTACGTATAACTAATGTTTCTAATAGGAAGTTGCTAAACTAATCCACTTTGAGCACTTATATTGAGCACTGAGTGACGTGGCATGGGGGATCCACTGCCGCTGCTCCTCTTTTAAGTAAATCAGCTAGTCTGTCAGTTAGCCAGTCTGTCAACTAAAAAGAGAAGTATTGGAATAACACCCCCGTTTTGCGCATCGAGGTGTAGGCTTCCGTATCCCGTACTGTAGTACTTGGTGGGTAGGGAGAATTAGGAAAATGATTTTCTAACCCACTTAGGGCACTGCGATTCGACATCCACCTATGTGGCAATGACATGAGGGGACCTACAACAACTGTTGTTGTTTTCCTGTCATTAACTGTTCACTGTCAGTCTGTCAGGTGGACTAATTAACTGATTGATTGTTAGGGTGCAAAAGATGATGTTAACTTTTTGGAGGAAATTTTGAATTTTTGAGTGGGAAATACATGATGTACCCCAACACGTTGCGTATTGCACTATGAGATACATAAAGCCGCATCCTGATGTGCAAATTGGAGGTGTTATTTCAGCACTTTCTTTTTTGTTTGACCGACTGGCTGGTGGCTAACTAACTGAAAGAAGGTGGAGCAGCTAAAGGTCCAAGTGTCATATCAACTTGGTGCTCAATCTAAGAGCCCAAAATGGGTTAGTTTAGCAGTTTCCCTTGTGCATTTCCCATTCGAAACTCAAATTTCCCTCCAAAAAGTTGACCTCCACTCTTGCATCTAACAGTCAGAATGTCAGTCGGACTGACCAATTGCAATCAAAGACATGGGTCCTCATGTCAGTGCCACATAGATGGGTGTCGAATCTTGGTGCCCAAAGCGGGTTAGAAAATCATTTTCCTTTTTGATAACGACTGAGAAGTGGAAGATACAAAAAGGACGGTACCTCTTGGCCTTTATCGATTTCAAGTAAAAAGGGTTACATAACTCAACCCTCTACACTCAACCGGAGAAAAGGATTTCTCTCTCCCAAACCAATGGTCGCCTACTTTACACAAACGACAAAAAATCTTACTATCGTGGCTCACTTTCTCTCACCGAACCCCATTCATACAAAGCATACCTAACTGCTTTCATACACATAAGACTCGCTCCTAACAATTAAAAAGCGATTTGCATCATTTGGTCCCCCTTCTTTGAATTGATCCCATGCTTCTCTTGTTCTTCCTTTGATACGCCTTAGCAATAGGTGGACGACCCAGGATTGTATCAGATTCATTCCAACATCCTGCTTCAAAAGAAGGGGTAAAGGGACATTTTACTTTACAACAGATCAACACTACCATCCTTATACTTCCATCAATTTCAAATGTTATTGAATCCTCTGTTAGGAGATCTACAATGGCACCTTAGTTTGAAACTATGAGGATTTAGTTATAATATAGGTTGCAAAGGGATAAAAAAGAGTTCCGCACATTGATTTCTCATAAACTCACAATCCCTTTGCGAAAGCTTGCACCATGACCACTTTAATTACGCGTCAGTTTGGGTTATTCAACAGTTTAGATCCTTACTAAGCTTAGTCTTTGACTTAAAGAAAATGGGTCATGAACTTCTTAGGCTTTGAAGCATCATAGGACAAGTTTTTCTGATAGGATCATAGGAAAAGTTCAACTTATGTCTAAACCAATTGGCCCATGTTAAATCCTTCCTACATTGTGTTGAAAAGGAAAATGCCAAATCTTGCAATACTCAAACTATTGTCAGTAGGCAACTATACTCCATTCACAATGCGCCCCTTTTCACCCTTTGTCGTACTAGATATTTCAATATCAATCGGGTTGCCTTACCAGATACAACAACGACGACAAAACTAGATATTTCAATATCAATCGGGTCGCCTTACCAGATACAACGACGATGATAACATAGCCTCAGTCCCAAATTAATTGGGGTCAGCTACATACACTCTTACAAACAAACTAAAATAATGCACATTTTATTTGAGGTATGATGCATCAAGGGGCTCTTTGAGCACACGCGTTCCACTTTGCCTCACTCGATTAACTTGGTATGGTTCCTCTACCCCCTTCATTTGAGGAGAGATGTTAGAATAAATCACCAATCACTCATAATGCATACTAATCATTTATTGATGTCACAATAACCACAGTTAGGATCATGAACTTGTTTTGATAAAAAAAAAGTCTTTATAACTGAGACATGTTCACACTTCATTAATGATTGTAATTACATGACTTCAAGTATAAATAACCACAAAGTAGCATTATGGCTTTCTCGCATCCACTTGTCCTCATATTTTCAATATTAGATTCTTTGTTTGATGTGAATGTAGAAACCATGTCCCAGACTCCCAATTACATGAACCCGATTAACTAAAACTAACACAAGATCCTTAACTTTTTACTACAAGAATCATAAAAAAATATAAAACAACATCACCTCTCTCTAAAATTGATTGTGTTTCATCATATAGCCAAAAAGTACCAATTCCGTTCACACAATACATTTTAGACGCCCATGATTTGCTTGAAAAGAGGAACTTAACTAAGATCATACTTCCTATAGTAAAATAATCAAGGATTACTCATAAAGCAATACCAAATGACAATATAATCCGAGGGTATTTGGTAACACCAATTTCCGACAAGTTAAAGACCAAAAAACCCAAATTTGTTTGGGTCGACTGCATACGTAAAACTCTTTCATTGCGCTTCGATAAACATACCTCAATGGTAAAAGATTAAAAGTTTATCTGCTCCGGCCTTCCGGCGCCAAATGTACATGCACTATTGCCATGGTAAAGCATGAGGCACCAAAACTCTAGTCCATATAAGGTTAGACAAAGGAAACAAAGTGCAACACAATAGACAACAACTCATAACTACCAAAACTGCTACACAACAACATCCACATATCAGTTTTTACTGAACCGAACACCAATCACTGCCCATGAAATATTTCAGGGAAATCAATCAAAATAACACAAGCCCGCAAAATGTATGATGAGAAATCATGGAAAAACAACATGGGCAGTAACAGAACACAAGATTATAAGAGGAAAACTACTTGGCAACACCCAAATATCAGTTTTTTTTTACCAACCAAACGCCAAACAAATCACTACCCATGAAAATTTTCAGCTCATAAATCAAGATAACACAAGCCCACATAATCTCTGATGAGGAATAATGAAAAAAAAAAAACATGGGCAAGAACAGAACACAGAGATTGAAGAGGAGAACGAACCGGACACGAAGAGGTCGGCTTTAGGAGGGGCTGCGCCGCCGCCAATCTCATCGCCATTTCTTCCTCTCTGAGTCTTCTGTCTGTTGCTCTCTCTAAACACCAATGCGCTTCGAGATACGTGATGAGTTTCTTGTACAATCGATACACATCGAGATGCGCATATACGATGAAGAAAGTACAACGAACGCATAGGAAAAGAGGGAGAAATTCATTTTCGCATCATTTTTTTTTTAACTTGTATTTCATTTAATTACGTGCATTAGAATTGTGTGGTACACTAATAGGTTATTAAGAGGGTCGCCCCCCAATATGAGGCGTAATAATGTTTTGTGTGGAATTATAGTTGACATTGGATACTACGTGGAAAATAAAAAAAAGGGGCAAATAGAATAAAAATACAAATTATTAGATTTTCTTGCAAATTCAGAATAAACTTTCTGAATTTGTAAATATATCGCGAACTATTAAGTTTTTTCGAGAATGCAGAATAAACACTGCCACTTCATACAAGTGCATATACGGGCCTCCAATTTCCAAAACTTGCTTGTTACACCTTTTTATCAAATGATGGCCGCGTGGTGCAGTGATTACTTCAAATGTACCATTCTCACGATTTACTAATGTCACATTGTGCCCTCCAGCCACCTTTCCCCAAAGTGACAACTTATTCATTGCGTACGTTGTGTACGTTTTGCCCCTGCCTAGGGCTACACCTATTTCGTCTCGTCTTTTATTAAAGTACGTCATGACACGGTAAAATGTAATCTGCACTAAAGCGGTGATGGGGTAAAATCGCGCGCCTTTAAGGACCCCGTTAAAGCATTCTACATTTGTAACAAAAAAAATTCATATATGTATTAGCTTGTAAACGTAATAAATCAAACACATTAAGTAAGTAATAGTAACAAACATAATAAATCAAAAGTAATACCCGCGAGATTTGTAGTCATCCAGCCGTATCGATAACCATTGTCGTATGCGTTTGTCCATTGTGCTCGATCTAGGTCAGTAAACCACGTAATACATTCGGGATTCATTTGATGGAGTTCTTTCATGGATGCCTTAAATTTTCACGGTTGATGTTGTGCACCTGGTAAGTACACCATATCCTTTAATTCTTTGCTCCCGAATCTCATGTTGAAATTACTGCATATGTGGCGGAGACAAAATCTGTGTTTAGCTCTTTCATGGGTCCATCCATTTCGAGGATCGTTCATTGCCAACAATATACTTAGGTGTCGATCATAAATGACACATATACTGTCACGGCCCAAATACTTAATACAGATTAATTCGTTAATTAGGACACAATGACCCGTGACGTGGGACCCGCAGTGCGATACGTGTCACTACCGAGGCACGGTGGGCGATGTAAATGTTATATTTGTTGTGTTGTTTGCCTAGTGTATTGTATATGTGTAGACTACTAAGTCATTTACGGGTATGCAGATACCGAGACGAGCAGGGATGTGCCTTGAGTCGCGTTCCGACGTGGGCCCAAGGTAGCAGCTCATGGGGTAAGTATAATTAGTTAAAATTCATTTTATAAAAATAAAAATATGTGGGTCATAAATGGCCACATCTACCAATCCATATATATACATACATAAAGTTGGTCAACTATCTTTATCTCATTCAAAAACAAAAAAAAAAAAACCAAAAAAACAAAAACGCAACAGAGATAGAGAAGAAACGCAGAGAAGAGAAGGAAAGAAAGAAGAGCCGGGAAGAAGAAATTGGGACCGGGAGAGAGAGAGAGACCGAGAGAAAGAAAGAGATCGACCGAACTCGAAGTGAGGTGAGTTGTTGATTTCAGTTGTTGTTGTGTTATTGGCTGTTGTTGTTGTTACTTTCGGCGTGGTGGCCATGGAGGCCGAACCTCCATGGCCGACCGAGTGAAATGGGGGAAATGGCAAGGGAATCTCCCTTGCCATTAAAACCCGTTGGAAGTTGTGGTTGGGAGCCAACCCAACACATCGTAGAAAATAAAAATAAAAATAAAAAAAATAAAAAAATCAGAGATGAAGAAGATGGGATCGGGTCGGGTCGACCCGAACCCATGTGGGTCGGATCGGAAAGACCCTGACCCGATGAAGACCGGGTCGGGTCGACCCGGATCCGGTTGGACCGGGTCGGGTTTGACCCGGACCCACCTATTTATATATATATTATATATATTTAATTATTTAATTAAATTAAACAGTTTTTTAATATATAAAAAATTCCTGAAAATAGATAAAAATATGTAAAAATTCAGGAAAATTACGGAAAAATAAGAAAAAATATATTTGTGACCCAAATCAATAAAACTTCAATATTCCTATAAAAAGTGAAAAATTCGGGAGTCGGTCGAGGCGTTATACCGGGGTTTTACCTCGAAAAACGTGAAATCAACAAATTGGTCTCGAACTCAATTTTGACCGATGTCGACCAATTTAGAGATGTTAAATCATTAAATTGGAACTTAAATTGATACATTGTCAATTGTTAGGATCCTAGAGGAGCTATTACGGGGTTTGGGTGCGTACATCGACGCGACGGAAGCCGAATAGCTTAGGCATTGCTGTGTGTATGTAAGTAAACTGATTTGAGACATTTATTTACATTTCATTCCATTTATTTATTTATTTTCAGTTATTCGAACTGAATTACCTTTGAAATCCATATGCTATGACTTGTTCAGTTGCTCATTTTATGATGTTCATAGCATACTCTGTTTTGTATATCATTGATTCTAATTCCTATACTTTGTCATATTGATTGTCGGGTGTGAGTAGGGGTGGCAATTCGTATCGGCGAGTCGTAAACGTATCGTGTCGTAAACGTGTCGTACCCCATATAATGCAAACCCATTACATGACATGTTTATTAATCGTGTTAACCGTTTTCGTGTCTAAGTGGGTTGTGTGTTAAACATGTCGTGTAATCGTGTCACCTACTTATTAAATATTGTATTTAAAATTTTTATTTTATTTAAACTTTTATAATTAAGTTACTATTTTTTAAAAATATATCTAAATGATTAAATTCGAAAAAACATACTAAATAACCAATAAAATATAATGTGGTTGTATATAGTCGTTAGTTTTACTTTACTTTTTCATTCAAGTCTTTATTACTCTTAAAAATAAAGCAAAAATGACTCGTAATAATAACATAAACAAAATTATAAGAATCATCTAAAAAAATATTTAATTTTAATTTTGGCGAAAAGTTTTATTTTTTCTTAATAAATAATTATTAATAAAATCTAAAACATAAATAATATATTAAAAGTAAAATGAATATTTCCTCTCAAATATAAAATAAAATATGATAAAAGATGTCTATAAATAAAATAAATAAATCATGCTATTAACATGCATTCAAATAGGTGAATTTTGTATCAATCTATTTATTATACAATATTTATTATTTATACATTATTCTTTAGCCGTGTTAAGCGAGTCATAAACGAGTTGATCAGGTTGACATGTTAATGACTCGTTTATTAACCGTGTATAAACGTGTTAACATGTTTATGACTCAAACCCACTTAAGCCAAACCCACGACATGTTTATTACGTGTCGTGTTAATCGTTTTATGACCCAAATTGCCAGCCCTAGGTGTGAGTCAGTGATATAACATGCTATTAGGATAGTTTGTATACTTTGACTCAAATCCTTTGGGCAGTAATATGCTATTACATCTCTTGGATTTCAATACTGCGTCGTTTTTTAATATGAAAGTGGTTCTTGTGGTTATGGTCATTTGATGATAGAAATTTCGCTTTCATACGAGGGTCACTAGACTTGTCGGGATGTTAGGAAATTTCTCCACTACCTTGCATGACACACGAGGTAACGTGCCTCAAATGAGGTAACCGGACCTCAAGGTTTGTTGGCGCAAAAATAATTTGGTTGAACATGACGAGTTTTAAAACTCGGGTATGTTAGCAAGTATACATTCAGGTGACCACTAATTCACTCGGAATAGAAAAGGCGTAATCGTAAGTACGACCTTTTGAATTATAATAAAGAGCTCAATTTGAGATGAAATGATATAGAGCAGAGCTCAAATTGTAGTGGACATGCTGATGTGATGAAGATCGCGGCCGACCGACCCTAATCCATTACTGCTTAGCCTTGAGTTAGTTTCATATGTGATTAACTCAAGTATCTATTTGCATGATATTCCTTTCAGCATAAGTTTCTATTTAAATTATGCAATTTGATACTTGTTGCTTATTCGAGAATGTGGATCGATGTCTCTCGGTATTACTTAAATATATTCATGCACTCACCGTCTAGTTTGTGACGGTGGTGCAGATCAACCGAGTAGCAGACCAGGCGAAGAGAAGATCGGTGACTATCTCTGAGCCGGCGGAGGACTGCTACGACCTACTTTTGTACGTTTTGTATACTTTTGTATAACTTTTTGTTATGTACATGCTCATTTGCCTTTTGGGTTGAGTGATAGGACTATAGAACTGAACAAATGTTATATATATCACCATTTTTGTTTATATATGCATGTGATCACTATTTCCTGGTTTTTCCACAATAGGTTAGGCCTTAGGATTTCATTTCCACTAGTAATTTAATAAGACTTCCGCTTGAATAATTGGTTAGATAAAAAAAAATATTTTAACTCGATTTATAGACAACCATAGGTTAGTCACTAGAACAATTAAGTTAACTGTAGGTGGTATCATAAATGGTAAGTGTGTAGGTGTTTAAATAAGGCTGACTAATTCCTTGTTAGGTCCTATAGGGGATATTATGGCTTAATTAAGGGATTAGGCCGGGCGGTGCCCTTATTTGTAGTTGGGGCCGTCACATATACCATCCTTATCAGTCACATGATGTCGCAAACAAGCCATAAACCATCCCCAGCTGTCTCGACTTTCCTCATCAACAATGACAAATGTTAAAGGAAATACATGACTATTATTATCAACAACAGTGGCTATTAGGAGTTTTTGTTTGTATTTTTCATACAAGAATGTGCCATCAATTTGTATCATTGGTCTGCAATGTCTAAAGCATGCAATAGAATGTGCAAATGCCAAAAAAATCCATTTGAAGACAACTTCATTGTTGGCATTAGGCTCACCATGCCGCCATTCCACACGTGTCCTTGGATTGCTTTCTTGAAGAGCGGTCATCCACCGCGGCAACATTTTGTACGATTCTTCCCAATCTCCAAAGACTTTAGCAATTGCTTTTTTCTTTCCCAACCAAACTTTCTTATAATGAACGTCATAACTGAATTTGTCCTTGATAATCTGATGAAGCACTGGAACTGAGGTGGACGGATCTCTTCTCACCACATTTTCTACCTCACGGCATATAACGGTGGAGTCCAAATGCGCATGATCCTTGGACAGTTTAGCATAGATGCATGTATGTGGTCCTGCATATGTACTGATCTCAAACATTCCATGCGATTTTCTTCTCGAACACCGCAACCTCCAAGTACATCCATCTAAATATTTCTTACAACGAACAATCCATACATTTGGTGTAGAATGAGTCACCACAAAGCGCTTGTGTCCTTTGATGCTATACAATTTCACGACTTGTTGGATATCTACTTTACACATGAACCGCATCCCTTTCTCAAATTTTGATGCCTTATTCCATAAAGACCTAGAAGAGATCATTGCATTCTCATGGAGGGGTTGCATTGCCTCAATACTCAATTCCATAAATACAGATGTAGGAACGACAAATTCACCTACACCCACGGGCGCACCATCAATTCCAGCAGCCTCTTCATCGAAATTGGAGGACAAGATAATGAGTCATCGTCTGCTATGACTCGATTTAACGTATATCGAATCATGCCATCATCAACATGATGACCATCATCCCCTTCATCGTCAGCATCATCATCGCTACTATCTTCACTAGTATCCCCGTCACTGCCGCAATAGTCATCATTTTCACTAATATTCAAATCATCACAGGAACGAGGATCCTCGTCCATTTCGGGATTTGCGGTCGTCAAAGGCGATGCACAATGACTATGTTCATAAATTGGTTGAGTGCTAGGTCCAGCTCCAGAATGTAACACTACATTACAATTGGAACTATTGTACGGTTGCCTCGGAACTAAATCGATATAAAGCTCCATGCAATGTGGTGGTGGTAATTCCGCCACAAAGTCCCAAGCATCTTTGAGACTCGACTCATCATCTATTCGCAAAGGGACGTAGTTGGCCGATCCACTTCTAATGTGTATTTGGATATCGATATGTCATGTTTAATCTTCGAAAGTCATTGTCTATCAGCAATGAATTACAGGTATAACGCACAAGTTCATCGTACCCTATACCCATCTTCGATCTGAGATGTCGAATGAGCGGTTTCGTGTACGAAATCCCTGATGGTCCATCAACCAAGTCTCCATTCATATAACACAACAATGATACTCTTCGATCAACCATTCTTCAATCTATATATGTAGAATATAATTGTTACTAAGTGATGATAAAGACCTTCTAATTAAAGTTACGACTATGCGCTATAAATCTCGCAATCATCCAATCACTCATATAAAATTAATCATTATAGAAAGAGTTCAAATAAATATGACCTTAATAGAATTGCTTAGGCACCCTAATAGAATTGGTGTAGTGGTATAGTTATTATATATATATATGGTAACTAAATAGCCTAGTGATCAAATTAAGTACCTTATTCTGCAACAAAGAAACTATTATATGCAAATAACTATTATATATTATAAACAACTTCCTAGCTAGCTTAGAATATAATGCCCCTAAAGCAACCTTAGATAGTTACCACCACCAATGTCTCATCTCTTAAGCGCACACCTAATGTTCTTCCAAATTTTTCTACTAAAGTATTGACATGTATATGAGATTTTTTGCTTGATTAATACCATACCCCCCTACACCCCAAATCAAACAATATCTACTCCCCCCTTGGGTTCCCCACATGTTTTACATCTCAATATGGGTCAATGACATATATCCACACTAATTAATGTATACATTGTACTATATTAAAATCAAACTTTCTATCTATTTAATTAAAAAATTGCGCTTATTGGTGCCCACAAGGTGTATAGAATTAACATCAAGTAATTGGAAAAAAAAACTAAAAATCCCTGATATAACTCACATCAACTAATTGGCAAAAATAAAAATATAAACCGGATAGAAACAAAAAAAACAGCCCCGGATACCAAAAAAAACAAATAAAAACAGCCTCGGAGACAAAAAAAAATAACAACAAATTTAACATACAACACAACATGAACCACATGAAGCATAAACACATAAAATCTCCAAACAAATTGATCTTACAAGAGTTGTTGAGTTCGAGTGGGTTGCAGTTCGGATCTGAAGTTGACGATGGAGATAAGATATGCACCAATGGAGCCAATCTAGTGGAGTTGAGGGAATGAAGAGTGGAGCTGTTCGTTGGGGGAGTAGAAAGAAGGGATCGTTGGGGGAGTTGAAGGAAGAAGGAAGGCAAGTGAGAAGAAACAGATCTGGATCTAACGGATCTGCTCTCTGTTTTGTTCAAGAGAAGTCGTGACCTCGGGTCACGATTTCACAGCTCACGATTTCCTGATTTTCCAACAGTGAGGAAATCGTGATATCGGGTCACGATTTCCATTAAAGTGAAATCGCGACCCGAGGTCACGACTTCTCTTTGACGGGAAAAAAAAAATTGACGTGGCGCGTGATTTGGCGCTGACGTGACTACAAGTGTGTTAGTTTTGTAAATAGTTTGGTGGGTGTGTTGGGTTGATAATTTTAACTCCCAAATGTACTAATCAAGGAAAAAACTCACAATTGATACACATTCAGATGCGCATGCACGATGAAGAAAGTACAACGAACGGATAGGAAAAGAGGGATAAATTCATTTTCGCATCACTTTTTTTAACTTGTATTTCATTTAATTACGTTCATTAGATTTGTGTGCTACATTAATAGGTTTAGAGGGCCGCCCCAATACGAGAACGTGGAATTATGGTTGACATTGGATACTACGTGAAAAAATAAAAAAAAGGGCAAATAGAAAAAAAAAATACAAATTATTAAATTTTCTTGCAAATTCAGAATAAACTTTTTGAATTTGCAAATATATCGCGAACTATTAAGTTTTTTTTTGCAAATGCAGAATAAGCTTTATGATTTTTTAAATATATTACGAACTTTTTTTGGTAAATATATTGGACCCCTAATTTTAAAAAAAAAACACAAGAAAATAAAGAATGACAAAAAAAATAGAAAAGAAATCAAGAAATGTGAAGCCGTTGTTGTCTTTTGCCACTATAAATTTTAGCATTTGTTACATTTTACTTTCTTTTTAAAAAAAAAAACTTTATTGGTTGGCATCAGAAATATCCTAACATTTTAGGTATATTAAAATACCTTTTTTTTTGCTTAAAAATACGTTTTTGAACCCACTAAAATTTGTTGTGCGTGAAGCAAACTACACTGATGATAATTTGTGTTTGCACACAAAATAAAAAAAAATATGTTTTGCTATAAAGTAATATCTATAAGACTACAAAGTAATTAGTGTTCGTTATTAGGGTTTCACCGTGGAATTTTTGTTTTTGCGTTGATATGAGATATCGTTTCTTTGTTCTTTTTATTTTTGTTTTTAGTTTTTATTTGTCCATTTCATAAGTTTTTATGTGTTTTTTAGAATGCACAAATTAAGGTAGATCATCAAATTCATGCAAAATTAGGGATGTGATAGATTTGCAAAATATCTAATAGTTTGTGATATATTTGTCAAATCACAAAACTTATTTTGCATTTGCAAAAAATTAACGTAACACCGTTTGACTTTAACTTTAAGAAAAACATGGCGCAACATTACTAATATGAACGTTGATCTAGCTTCTGACAACGTCTGATGTGACGGCCTCAATTTCCCACAAATTGGGCACCGCCCGACCTAAGCCCACGTGGACCCCCGAGCCAGTCTCGCAAAGTCGATGAGAGCCTAGCTAGTCAGCCTTCAAATCCATCATTATCAGTACATTCAACAAAAAGATCAGGGAGTTAGACAACCTAATTGCGGAACCCAGTAAATATCATCAGAGGAGAGTATATACAAAATATACAAAAAGTCACATAGCTATGAAGCCTTCCCTCTGTTACTCGTCCGCGGCTCTGCACTCAGTCAAACATAAAAATGACGAGCCAGGTAAGTAAATCCAGTAGGACTTATACACAACATTTCACAATATCCAAACCGGTTGAAACTATTTTTATATATATAAGATTAAATTACAGAAAATAGATTAAAATAGATAAAAATTATGAAAAAATTCAGAAAAATCCTCAAAAAATATGAAAAATTAGGGAAAGCTGGAGAAAATGAGTTCGAGGCTTTTTGGGCGTTTGGCACCCCCGATATAATTCAAAAAAGAGTGCTAAAAACTTAATTTTTATGAAAATAAAAATGACAAATCTATGAGTCCATAGTATAATTGCACGTAATGCGACCCTAAAACTGTAAAATGGTATAAATTGATACCAGGGGCTTATGATGCTATAGTCGGGTGCGCAGATCGAGATGTGAGCGGGACATCTTCGAGGTAAGTAAACCAGTTAGGGACTTATACATTATTTCATTTCTCTACATTGGATGTTGTTATTTACTGTTTTGTGATAGCTTTATTGTTGTTCACTGCTTTGTGATGATAGCTATCGTTGAAATTGTTGTCGATTGAGTGAGTCCATTGGCAAGTGAGTCTTGGTAACTGTTTATCTGCGATATTAGAGGGTTAAGGCTGGAGGCAGGGGTCTTGTCCTAAACCCGAGGTTTTTCCTGGTCGTCCGTCGATATTATCCGGGTCCATGGATGTTTCATAGTCGTACGGGCTAGGGCTGGGAGGCAGGGGTCTCGTCCTAGATCCGGGTCTATGGATGTCTCATAGTCGCAAGGGTTAAGGCTGGGAGGCTGGGGTCTCGTCCTATACCCGAGTCTGCTGGGCTTTACGACCTTTGGTCGGGACTCCTTGTTATTGGGTCTCACTCATTGATGTATTGTTTAGAGTCTTGTATATTCATGCGTTCTTTATTCCATTCGTACTATTTCCATGAATTCGACTGGTTTGGATATTGTGAAATGTTGTGTATATGTCCTACTGGATTTACTTACCTGGGCTCGTCCACCCGAACACCAACCACCGACACAACAACAACAACAACAAACGACACAACAACAAGGGAAATTTACTCATCTTGTATTCACGTCGAGCTCAGTCTCTATCCTTTTCTCTCCCGGACTCTCTCTCTCTCTCTCTCCTTCTTCTTCCTCTCCCTGCCGGTCTCTCCTTCTCTGCCACTGTTTTTTTTTCTCACTTTTGTTTTTTTTGTGAATGTGTGGATCAAAAACCCCACTTTATCCATATATATATATATATATATATATATTATTTATGATTTCTTCCTTATTAAGTAAACTTGTGTCCTTGAGATTCGTGCGGAGCGAAACTCGAGGCACATCAAAAACATATTTTTTTATGCTTTCCTTATAAATTGAGCAACACGCATCTCGAGGCACCAACCCGCCTCATTTCAAAATATCGATACTCGCGCCATACGCATCACGAGGCGTATCCAATGTATATGATTTTAACGTGACCACATTAAAATCACATAAATTCACTATAGCCACATTAAGCCACTACGTCGATCCCGCGTCGGCACGCGACTCGAGGCACATTCTCGTTCATTTTTCGGCTCACAAATTTCTCGTTTGTACCAACTCGTAAAACAACTCAACAATTTGCATTATAATCGCAAATTGAATATTTGGACATACGTATTCTGACGAGTGGATCCCACATACGACCCTGACCTGTCACTTTACACAGGTCAAATTTTCAGGTCGTTACGGTCTTCTCAACGAATTAGAATTTTGTCCTCGAAATTGACGCAATTCTTGCAGGAAGATAATGAATACCCAAGGCATACCCGCCCAATTAACATCCTCGTATCCACAGTATCTCCGCGAGAATATGAGTCAATTTCTCTAACTGTCCGTTAGTCTCTGATCGAGTGAGTCTCAACCCAACTCATACCCTCTATCAAGTTACGATGGATAGAGGTCGGACCTGACGTGGCAATAGCATGAATTTGTTCATGGCCCTGTCGTACCTGGCTGTCCATACGCCCATACAGATACGTTGAAATCCCGATCCAAATGGAACATGTCAATGTCCTTGTCCCTGTGCATAACTAGATCGTTGTCCTTGTCAGTGCACTCAATTGGGTCTCTGTCCCTGTCTCTGGCCACTACCTTTGCCACCAACCCTTCGATGGTACATATGCTATGGATCTTACGGTGCTGACTGCTGTAATGTACTAGCGTAACTCTGCGCTGGATCATCTAACACTGGCGCCATACATGCCGCACATGGTGGAAACGCAATACGCTCCGAGGTTGATCTCTTTGCCACGACCGTCTAACCCTCATTTTTCTCTAATCATCTTCAGACCCTCGCACAAAAATGTGATGATACAGATGATGCGACCAGTACTCCGATGCGTGTGCTCCCACGCTCTCGCTAGCCATAGCCTTCTCATAGGCACCAATCGAGTTCAGTAGACTGTGCTTAACTGACTCCCCGGTCCTCTGTCGAATGGTTTGAGAATCAGTTCTCTTCAAGTTACGAACTGTAGGAGAAACGTACTTCCCCATCCTTGAACTCAGCCCAAATCCTTGAGCGTCCACATCAACGCCACCGTTGTGCGCAACCTGACATCGGCCTCGCCGAACAACGAAACTGATGAGATGTTCGACCTCATATGATCTGGTGTGGCCAAGGCGTCATGAATCTTTGCTGCTCCGAGATCCGTACCACCGTGAAACTTTTTCGGGGAATGTCGTTGAAACTCGCGATACTGCCTCGCCTTAGCCGCCATTCTAACTCCCGTATCAGGCGGCGCGCTCAACATCTCCTCATGTAAGTACGAGTTCAACCCGTTCACTCGAACGCACTTGTTTGTTTGTTCGTTTGTTTGTTTGTTTGTTTGTTTGTTTGTTTGTTTTTTACAACAGGCACTACTTGCACGAGAATTTCCTTTCAGTGCGTTTACTAACGCATATGAACAAATTTAGCATGCTTCTTGAGATATACAATCTCATAGGATTTATACTTAAGTGTCCCTTAACTCTCAGAATGATTCGCAAACTCTACCTCAACTCGTAACACTTAATTCATTTACAAGTCCCTAAAGGTGGCGGTCGACTTCGCCAAAGCCACCAGTACTACTCCAAAGCTTTCATCAAAGCCAAGGAGTCCGTACATGATGTAATCGTTAGCTCTCAAGTCATCTCAACACTCTGCTCCCTTAAAGTCTGCTTGTCTCACAATTCTTTATTCATTTTATTTTTTTTCCGATTTCCTATTAAATCAATACAATTCAACTCTTAACATTTGAGCTACAATTCAATATCATTTAGAGATTCAAACTTTGTTAGTTTTAAAATTCTTGCTTGGAGCATAAATAGGCATCGTTGAACTCTCTTGATTGAGTTTTACTTTGCTTGGCAATCTATATATATTTATTGTTATGCCCACATCAATAACTGCCATGATTTAGCATCTGTTGGTTAATTTGTTTCAAGTGCATAAGTTATGGGTCATGGCTCCTGCTGACATGTATGGTCCATACTTGATTCAAAGAGTCCATCAAACCAGGTCATCGCATTGTTTGTTTGATAAGCCATTCACTAATATGACAATCAAAATGGTTGTCTGGTTCCACAACATCCCTTGTGCCTCTATCCTTGCTTCTTGGGGTTTGTACCTTCAATTTACCCCACCATTTGTTCAAATTGTTGAATTGGCCCCAATTTTATGTACCCTCTACTATGGTCCTTTTTTTTCATTTTCTTTTTTTTTCTTTGACCATAATAAGCACAAAACATATTTGATGGAAAGAAAATCTAACATAGTTTCGATGCACCTCAATCTGTATTGAAAATATCATTACCATCGTGTAGCAAATGTATGTATCAAAAGGCAAGCAACTCAAATTTTTTTTCCATTGTTGAAAAATGATCTTTTAACATGCAGAGGTGGGGTTCAGTCTCATCTTATTCATTATTCGAACAGCCAAATAACTGGGGTCTTATCTAAAGTTCATGGCTGCAATAACTGTTGCACTTCAAACCAGATTTTAAGTCATAAAAAAACTTGTCCATCTCTCTTCTTTCAGACCTTTTGAATTACCTCGCCAAAATGCACAAGTGGAGATGAAATAACTCCTAAACCTTTTCTTTCTTTATCGTCTGCACAATCTCTAAGTCCTAGTAAAGGATTATCAAGCACATACGAGCTCATCATCGCGGCCTCGTTTAAGTGAAACAGGTGTGTCACTTAAATTATCGTTGTCATTCTACCATTTTTCATTTTCCACAATGTTGTAAACAACTGGAAAAAAAAAACTGTTGATTTACCAAAAATGAAATCAAATATGCCAATGAAACATCAATCACTAACTGATTCCATTTAATTTCCATCCAATTAATCATTACCATAGCCGCGACTCCTCGAATCAGTGTATAATTATCGATATCGTATATAGTATATAATATACCATATATGATACTTTTTTTTTCCAAACTCTCATCACTTCCCAACGAATACTCAAGTCAGGATCATAAGGTTCCACTCTAAGTTCAACCATTCCTAACTTCCGCTGATTTTGTGTCTTAATTTATCGTGCTAATCAAGAGTCAAGTTCTTTAAAACGTCGGCTCTGCTACCAACTGTGACGTTGGTATCATTATGTCTTAAGCCATGAGATTCTCAAAATTCAGGCTCTGAGACCAACTGTGACGTTGGTATCACAATGTCTTAAGCCACGAGATTCTCAAAATTCGGGCTCTGATACCAACTGTGACGTTGGTATCACAATATCTTAAGCTATGAGATTATCAAAATTCAGGCTATGATACAACCTGTGACGACCCCAATTTCCTACGAATTGGGCACCGCCCGACCTAAGCCCACGTGGACCCCCGAGCCATTCTCGCAAAGTCGACGAGAGCCTAGTCAGCCTTCAAATCCATCATTATCAGTACATTCAACAAAAAGATCAGGGAGTTAGGCAACCTAATTGTGAAACCCAGTAAATATCATCGGAGGAGAGTAAATACAAAATATACAAAAAGTCACCTAGCTATGAAGCATTCCCTTTGTTACTCGTATGTGGCTCTGCACTCAGTCAAACATAAGAATGACGAGCCCAGGTAAGTAAATCCAGTAGGACATATACACAACATTTCACAATATCCAAACCAGTCGAATTCATGGAAATAGTACGAATGGAATAAAGAACGCATGAATATACAAGACTGTAAATAATCCATCAATGAGTGAGGCCCAATAACAAGGAGTCCCGACCAAAGGTCGTTGAGTCGCGGCAAAAGCCCAGCAGCCTCCCAACCCTAACCCATGCGACTATTAGACATCCATAGACCCGGATCTAGGACGAGACCCCTGCCTCCCAGCCCTAGCCCGTACGACTATGAAACATCCATGGACCAGGATAATATCGACGGACGACCAGGAAAAACCTCGGGTTTAGGACGAGACCCCTGCCTCCAGCCCTAACCCTCTCATATCGCAGATAAACAGTAACCAAGACTCGCTTGCCAATGGACTCACTCAATCGACAACAATTTCAACGATAGCTATCATCGCAAAGCAGTGAACAACAATAAAGCTATCACAAAACAGTAAACAACAACAACCAATGTAGAGAAATGAAATAATGTATAAGTCCCTAGCTGGTTTACTTACCTCGAGGATGTCCCGCTCACGCCTCGATCTGCGTACCCGACTATAGCCTCATAAGCCCCTGATATCAATTTATACCATTTTACAATTTTAGGGTCGCATTACCTGCAATTATACTATGGACTCATAGATTTGACATTTTTATTTTCATAAAAATTAAGTTTTTGGCACCCTTTTTCGAATTATACTGGGGTGTCAAATGCCCAAAAAGCCTCGAACTCATTTTTTCTAGCTTTCCCTAATTTTTCATATATTTTGAGGATTTTTTAGAATTTTTTCATAATTTTTATCTATTTTAATCTATTTTTTGTAATTTAATCTTATATAAAAATAGTTTAATTTAATTTAATAATAAATATAATTTTTATTGGGGTGGGACCGGGTTGACCCGACCCGGTCCAGCTGGACTCGGTTGACCCGACCCGGTCCACTGGACAGGAGTCGGCCGGCCGCCGCCGGCTACCGATCCCGGTCGACCAGGACCGACCCGACCCGGCCGGGGTCTTCTTCCCAGTGCTCTGGTTCGATTTTATTTTATTTTTCTCTTTTGGCGCTGGGGTTGGGCTTCCATCCCCAACCCCAAGTGGGATTCGTACGCAGGGGAGACCACTCCCCTACCTTCCTCGAGCTCGGACGAACTGCCATGGCAGTTCGTCCGAGTTCGCCACCCAAACACCAACCACCGACACAACAACAAGGGAAATTTACTCACCTTATGTTCACGTCGAGCTCAGTCTCTCTCCTTTTCTCTCCCGGACTCTCTCTCTCTCTCCTTCTTCTTCCTCTCCCTGTCGGTTTCTCCTTCTCCGCCATTTTTTTTTTTCTCACATTTTTTTTTTTTTTTTAATGTGTGAACAAAAACCCCATACACACACACACACACACACACACACACACACACACACACACACACACACACACACACACACATATATATATATATATATATATATATAGTTTCAAGACGTGCTACGCACGATTCCCCCGCTCGCTTTGTTCGCGGGAATTAATTTCTAAGAATTTATTAACAAAATTTAAAATTGTAATTAAAATCTAAAAATTAGAAATACAAGTACATTTTAACTTAACAATATTATCTAATGTGATTGAGATAAGATGTGATGAAAAAATAAGTTAGTCATGCTAGGACATTACTTCTTCAAAAAAAGTGTATTTGATTGATGAGAATGAGTTCATGATTGATTTGGAGATAAAGAAAAAAAAACGTGTAGTGGATTGATAAGGAGTTAGAGTTTGATTTGGATACAAAAGAAAAAGTTGATTTGGAGATGAAAAAAAAAAAGTATGGGCAAATATGTAAATTTCATTACCACTCAAAAATTTGTGTTTATATATATATACTAGTTTCAGGACGTGCTACGCACGATTGACCCGCTCGCTTCGCTCGCGGGAATTAATTTCTAAGAATTTATTAATAAAACTCAAAATTTTAATTAAAATTTAAAAATTAGAAATACAAGTATTTTTTTTAGCTTATCAATATTCTCTAATGTGATTGATATAAGATGTTAATGAAAAAACAAGCTAGTCATGCTAAGACATTACTTCCTAAAAAAAAAAGGAAACAAGGAAAAAAAAAACACAAGTGGTTTGACCCATCAATTTGTGAACACTTGCTTGTGGAGATTCCGTAGAATTGTACATAAAGTTCAATCTTTATCTCAAACTCTATAGATAGAAATGATAACTTTGAAATTATGAATGAAAATAATTGAATTAGTTGGGATTAAAACTTTAGACACATTTTTTTTACATGATTAATCAGAGTTTTTCTCATTAAAATTTCTTATGGGTTTTGAGTTTGTTCCCTCCCCAACACCTTTTTCAAACCACCTTATTCTTTTCCCTTTCCGATTCTCTCTTTTTCACCGTTTATATATATATATATATATATGTTGCATATATACCATTGGGAGAACTCTAGATGAGTACGTTGCATATATACCATTGGAAAAACTCTGAGTTTACAATTTGTGATATTTAGTTGCTTTTTTATATATAGTTGTTTTTATATATATGATAGATATATATATGGGCAAATAAGTAAATTTCATTACCACTCAAAAATTTGTGATTCGTGCTTTTATATATATGATAGATATAAAATTCAAAATTCAAAATTGTAATTAAAATTTTAAAATTAGAAATATAAGTACCTTTTTTAGTTTATTAATATTCTATAATGTGATTGAGATAAGATGTGAATGAAAAAACAAGCTAATCATGCTAGGACATTACTTCCTCAAAAAAAAGTGTATTGGATTGATGAGAATGAGTTCATGATTGATTTGGAGATAAAGAAAAAAAAAAACATGTAGTGGATTGATAAAGAGTTAGAGTTTGATTTGGATAAAAAGAAAAGGTTGATTTGGAGATGAAAAAAAAAGAAGTATGGGTAAATAAGTAAATTTTATTACCACTCAAAAATTTGTGATTCGTGCTTTTATATATATGATAGATATATATAAAATTCAAAATTCAAAATTGAAATTAAAATTTAAAAATTAGAAATATAAGTACATTTTTTAGCTTATCAATATTTTATAATGTGATTGAGATAAGTTGTGAATGAAAAAATAAGCTAATCATGTTAGGACATTACTTCCTCAAAATAAGTGTATTGGATTGATGAGAATGAGTTCATGATTGATTTGGAGATAAAGATGTGAATGAAAAAACAAGCTAATCATGCTAGGACATTACTTCCTCAAAAAAAAGTGTATTGGATTGATGAGAATGAGTTCATGATTGATTTGGAGATAAAAAAAAAAAAAAAACGGGTAGTGGATTGATAAAGAGTTAGAGTTTGATTTGGATAAAAAGAAAATGTTGATTTGGAGATGAAAAAAAAAAAAAAAAAAAGAAGTATGGGCAAATAGGTAAATTTCATTACCACTCAAAAATTTGTGATTCGTGCTTTTATATATATGATAGATATATATAAAATTCAAAATTCAAAATTGAAATTAAAATTTAAAATTAGAAATATAAGTACATTTTTTAGCTTATCAATATTTTATAATGTGATTGAGATAAGATGTGAATGAAAAAACAAGCTAATCATGTTAGGACATTACTTCCTCAAAAAAAGTGTATTGGATTGATGAGAATGAGTTCATGATTGATTTGGAGATAAAGAAAAAAAAAACGTGTAGTGGATTGATAAAGAGTTAGAGTTTGATTTGGATACAAATGAAAAGATTGATTTGGAGATGGAAAAAAAAAGAAAGTATGGGCAAATAGGTAAATTTCATTATCACTCAGAAATTTGTGATTCGTGCTTTTATATATATGATAGATATATATATTATTTTTGATTTCTTCCTTATTAAGTAAACTTATGTCCTTGAGATTCGTGCAGAGCGAAACTCGAGGCACATCAAAAACATATTTTTTATGCTTTCCTTATAAATTGAGCAACACGCATCTCGAGGCACCAACCCGCCTCATTTCAAAATATCGATACTCGTGCCACACGCATCACGAGGCGTATCAAATGTATATGATTTTAACGTGACCACATTAAAACCACATAAATCCACTATAGCCACATTAAGCCACTATGTCGGTCCCACGTCGGCACGCGACTCGAAGCACGTCCCCGTTCATTTTTCGACTCACAAATTTCTCGCTTGTACCAACTCGTAAAATAGCTCAACAATTTGCATTATAATCTCAAATTGGATATTTGGACTATTCTGACGAGTGGATCCCACATACAACGACCTGTCACTTTACACAAGTCAAATTTTCAAGCCGTTACATCCGACGTGGAGCATGTACTCACCCGCACATCACCTACAAACAAAATATGCTATTTTAGAAGTCATCTTAAATTAGCATAAAATCCATCTAATTTAGGGTTTAGCATTTTTTTTTTTAGAAGAAATGGTTTTTAAAAATTATCTCATAGAACACAAATCAAAATATTATTGTAGATGAAGTCCATATTGCTACACAACACACAATAGCTAGTACCACTTTGGATAACTAAATATACATAGGAAAATGTTGTTGTGTCCCAAATGTGACACACACTTGCTTTGTCGCCTTTGATTTGTGAGAAGTGCATGTATCTCGAGGCGTATAGAGGGCGGACGAGCAATTGCAAGTCCTTATTTGGGACACAATAGCATTCTCCATATACATATTAGAGGATTAGTGGCTCAGCCAATAGTTCCAACACCCAACTTTTGGTCGATCCATTTGAAACACCATAACCATCTCCATCTTGATACATTAATTGGGCTGCTCGGGCAAAGTTAATTGCAGCATCAATGAGAGCTTTTGGCCAAAGTGAGTTCTCTATCTGCTCTTTATTCAACCTCTTCCAAGCCTCCATGATTAGGTTTTTTATGTGATCTCGAGCTATCTCTTCCGTGACGCCTTTTTCGTGCATGTAGCATTGGATTGATTTATGAACATCGCCTCTTCCAAGCTCATCCTACGCGTTCAAATGTGCATTTAATTAGTACAAGAAAGTCACTCTTTTAATTTACTACGTAAATTATTTATTTTCTACCACTGTTTAATTTAAAACAATAAACCGAAGCTAATTTGAGACACGTTAATAAGTGCTACAACAAACATGATAGTAACTTCGCATACCGTAGAAGTTGCCAAATCATTATAAAGGCGAACAATCATCGCAGACCAACGAGCGATCTTCGGATGCGTCGTTAGATACTCCAAAGCTTCTACACTTATATCTTCTTGTAGGAGGACATAAGTATGTAGTAGTATAAGTGGAGCAGTTATTGAAATGAATCCATTTTCAAGATACTCCTCAAGAGAAGGTGTGTACTTGTTGTGGTACCACCTTGCCTCCACTAAGTAACTTTTGCATATACCTGCCCACTAAATTGTATGAAATACATCCATAGTTAATTAATTTGATGCATGTATATAAGATATGATTTCTTAAAAAAAAAAAGTGTGTCCATATGTAGCTATATAAGTTGTACAAGCTATACATACAAGAGGGAGATAAATACCATTTCCTTAAGATAATAAACAAGGTCTAGACCATGTTTCTTAAGAAGAAAATATGATATTTCGTTGATGGTGTTGTAGAGAGCTAGGAAACACAACTTCATATAATTGGGAAGTTTTTCCATTGCTTTAATATCCCAACTGCAAATATACAAATGAAAAATAATTCAATGATAGTTGAAACTTAATTGAGAAGATTAATTATGTTATATATGTACAATGTACTACACATTGCAGGGTAAATGATCATATTGGTGATTAAAATTAAGGAGTTCGTCATATATGATTAACTACCTTTCAATTACACTAGTGAATAGTTCAAGCTCATCCAAGGAACCGTAGATGTCATAAATATCATCGATTGGTGTTGTGAATGAAATTAGTTTCGCAATCCCTATTCTGCAACAACCATATCGATGATCGGGAATTATTCCAAGACCCCAAAAATAGTTCTCGACAAGTCTATCCCTTGCGAAGCTCACATGCGAGGCGAGATCAAGATTCTTCCACCATCTGAAATGTCAAATATTAATTATATGTCATTTAGAAGAAAGCATGTTAATTAATTTCCTAAGTAAGTAACCATAGCTAGATGTCTAGGATTTTGTTCTTACGTACCTAGATAGCTCCTTGAGTTCTTCTTGTTGTGCTGCTTGCACCATATTGAAATTCAACTTAGCCAGTTGAAGAACATCAGGATGTAAGCTATCATCGTCGACGCATGCTTCAATGTACCACCTAGCTTCGACTCGCGGCGTCCTCCAACGCAAGGGAAGTTCTAACGAGTGGTTCATTAGCTTTGCTAAATGTCGATCAATCGTCGGCGTCGACTTAATGTAGGGCTCCTTGAGATGTTTAGTTGTGAAAGCCTTGGCCTCTTCTAAGATATCCTCACCTTCTAAAGCAAAATGAGCAGCCTCATACAAACTAAGCATTCCCTTAGCATCTTCACATAAGCTTTCCTTGAAACAGTAGCTGTTGGTATCCTTGAAGACACCAAAGACATCTGATCCACGAAAAAAAATGTTCATTAAATTGAATTAGCTAACAAATTAAAGGTGCTAATTTGAAAGAAGACCATATTAGTTCAATAATTAATGAAGCTAAATTTGGCGTAGATCAATCGACGAATGTGGTTAAACATAGATACCTTCGGGGGAAACGCGATACCCTTGTTGCCTTAGCAATTTAAATCGAAGCGCTGCGACATGGAGACCTTCTTTACTAGTGATGATTTCATGGCCATTCATGAGAACTTTTTCAATCTCTTCCTCGAAAAAATATCTGATTCCCAACCTTTGCAGTGCCTCAATCAACTCAAATTTTGCTAAACTTCCCATGTTTTGGTCATTTAGTAGTATATGCCTCACACTCTCCACTAACTTATTCCTTTGTTTCTCATACAACTCCCCCTGCACATATTTAATACAAAGACCAAGCTATAATTAATTAATCGGTGTAAAATGTGGTATCTAATATTAATCAAACCATATATTATAAATAGTGGTCACCTTATAATCACTCTTCAAAGACTGAATGAAATCAAAATCCCAAATGTTGGGATGGTAATTAGCTGATCTCCTATCAATACTACCCTTCTGATGATCATGATCAAAGGTACTCTTGATGGTTTTACTAAGACGACAAGCCGATTGAGATCGAGACTTGCCGCAAGACATGCTTATAGGCCTGAATGGAACCACTAGTATTAGTGGTGCAAATATTGAAGGTGAAGTGTGATGAGTTGATGAGGATTGGAATCTCATGAAACTGCTAAGACCCTGTGTGCTGGTCATCCTAGCTATAGATATGTCTTGGCTATAGTAATTCTAATGTAGGTATATATATATATATATATACACACATACAATAGAACCCAAGTGCTTGCTCTATTTATATTTCGTTGTATGTACATTGTGTAATGCGCTATATGGATATAGACAGACACACACAAAATTTTTTCAATGTACGAATCACGCTATAAGGATATAGACAGGATATAGACACACACACACACACACACACAAAGTTTTCGAAAAAATTAGAAAAGTAATCATGTTTTTAGTTTAAATGAGGAAAGTGAGGTTGTTTTTTTTTTTTCCAAAAATAGGCAATATTGTCCATCCAAAAGGCGTTATCAAGGTGGGTGCATCGTTTGTTGATGTGGACACATGAATATCGCCTTTTGAAAATGCGCTATCTGTGTAAGGTCGTCTTACTGGACGGTGAGGTGGACGGTGAGGTGGAAGACAATTATATAGATAGCTCATTTTCAAAAGGAGTTATCTATACAAAATTATACACTCTATGAATGACTCCTTTTGAAAATGAGCTATCAATACAAATCTTTTTCCCCATGAACGACACGTGCATATGGAGATGGACGACCCGCGCCACTCACGTATCTCGAGGTAGATAACAAATGTAAACAACGAGCACGCATATCGACGCGGACAACCCATGCAAATGTCACTCCAAGTATGCTGCGGTGGAGATTTCACGCAAATGTCAGGCACGCCTGTCGAGGTGGTCGACCCATGCAACCTCGTGCAACTCATGCAAACGTCACGCACGTGTCTCGAGGTGGTAAAACCAATGCCAACGTCACACACGTATCTCTTGGTTGACAACACATAGAAGCACCACGCACTTATGTCGAGGTGGGCGAGCCATGCATATCCACTACAGACCATGGACCCATACAAACGTCACACACGTATAGCGAGGCGGACAACCCGGGTGAGTTGCATGCTTACTATGGATATGCATGGCCGGCCCTCCTCGACACATGTGCGTGGCGTTTCCATGTGTTGTCAACCAGGATATACGTGTGTGACGTTGGCATTGGCTTTATCACCTCGAGACACGTGTGTGACGTTTGCATGAGTTGCATGAGGTTGCATGGGTCGCCCACCTCGACATACGTGTCTGACATTTGCATGAAATCTCCACCTCGGCATACATGGGTGAAGTTTCCATGGGTTGTCCACGTCGATATGTGTGCGCGTTGTTTACATTGGTTGTCTTCCTCGAGATATGCAAGTGACTCGGGTCCACGCGGGTCGTCCATCTCTATATGCACGTGTCGTTCACAGGGCAAAATTTTTTGTATAAATAGCTCATTTTCAAAAGGAGTCATTCATAGAGTGTATAGTTTTGTATAGATAGCTCTTTTTCAAAATGAGCTATCTATACAATTCCTTAATCCACCTCACCGCCACCTCACCACCATGCTTTGTATAGATATATAGCTCATTTTCAAAATGAGATATCCATACATTGCCTCGCCACCTCACCGTCACCTTACAAACTTCAAAAGCAATAACACTTTATCAAAAGGCGTTATTGCCTATTTTGGTTAATTCACTAGAACATTTTCGACTTTTAATATAGGTTTTAAAACCCCTATTAAATAGAGTGTTATTAAATGTCATGTGAAAATGTGTTATGTTTTAATTTTTAATACATGTATTACATAGAGATTTTTTAAAACTCTTATCAATAAAATGTTATTTGATAACAACTCTTTTAATAAGGATTTAAAAACCTTTATTAAATATCAAAATTGATCTAGTGATTCAAAGTACACCATTCTATTTTAAGAAATAAATTGTAAATGTGTCTAACTTTTTTTAAAAAGACCCAAAGTTTTCCATGTACAAATCACGGTATAAGGATACAGACAGGATAAAGAGACACACACACACACACAGAGTTTTCAATGTACGAATCAATTACCCTCTGCCATTGTGCATGTCAGCATGTGCACTATAAAAAGCAAATAGTAGCAGCGGGCTCCGACTTTTATTAAAAAAATAGACTCTGAAGCACTATAAAAAGCAAATAGTATCATGATGTCACGATACAATTAAAATGGAGACATGCAACACAATTGGCAATGCAATGAATCCCATCCATAGATGAGTCTCGAGTTACGTGTTCCATCAAGAAATCATGCAACAGGTTGCCAAAAATGGCAAAAACAGAGGAAGAGAAATTGAAATTAAGGAGAGAGAGAGCTAAAGTGACGCACAAGAAAATAGAAGGAAAGCAACGCACATGGAAAAAGATAAAAAGGGGCACCGACTTTTATTAAGAAGGAGGCGGCTCGGCTATAACAGGGCAATTCTCTTCTCGGCCTAGGGGAGAGGATTTTCTCTTTTCTTTTCTTGTGTGGAGGGCTAAGTTTAAAGTCTAAGCAAGACTATGAGAGAGGTTCGACTTCGCATATCAATAGATTTGTGAGATTTATATATTTTAATTTCAATCTTTTCATTAATATTTTATTTTCTTTGATATTGTTTCAATAATCGAGGTTAAATTCTTGTTTAAATCTTGATTTACTCGTCAGTGTGTCGTAAGCATCCGTACTTGTGCAATAAGACCACACTGGCAATTGATCTTACCAATTGATTAGTCTCTTTTGGGACCGGTTGAATACCTTAAAAATCTAGGCTAAATCGGACACGCGAGTGATTCGGTTGTCTAGGTGTAGTGCCTTCACGAAACCTATTGCGGTCATCGTGTTAAATCCAATGCGCTTGAGTATAGGGTTATACATTTGACTAGAGAAATAGTCACCGTCGTACCTTGGCTATCGATATTAGGAAGTGCGAGGAACTGCGTACGTTACCCTATAGCTACATTAAGATATTTTGATTTGCATATTTTACATGAATCGACGACCAAATCCAATCTTTTTTCGAACTGAACGTGTATGTCTTGACCTATGTGTGTTTATTAATTGTTTTCAAATTATTTTCATTGTTTTGTTTATTTATTTTAAATATTTGTTAATTTATTCATTCTCTAAAACCCTCGATTTCCCTTTTCGCTATTTTGACCTAAGAAAGACTATCAATCCCTGTGAGATCGACCATTTGCCACTATTCTACAAAAAATAGTTGGTTTAGATATTTTTAATTTTATTGACGCGTTCGGCGCGCGTCAGGTCCCCGAAATTATTACCGATATAATCCCGACAATAATGACAACGCATTCATTGAGTAAACCATGGATTGGTGCTACATCATGGATGTGGAGATAATGTCTTTCAAATGTGACACTAAATAGACATTCGCCTCTCAAAATAGTCTCCAATAGAGTGGATTTAGACCATTAATTGATGAGTTGACACTTTTATTTCTAATTTTTTTAATATTAATAAAGGCTTGAAAAAAATAAAAAACTTTTAAAAAATAAAAAAAAGTCTGTTTGTAAGATTTGATAGTCTACCACACCTTCACTTTGATTTCATGCCACATAGAATATACATTACCAATTCATGATCTCATTGGAGAATATTTTTTGGGTTAGATGTGGATTGCATATTATGTGGATTCATTCCCATCTCAATCCATGCTCTCATTGGAGATGCTCTCGTATATTAGTTTACTATCATTATATACTTAGATCGAAAAGCATTTCAAACTAACATAAAAACCTTATAATTTAGGGTTCAAAAAATCTATTTAGACTCTTTGAGTCCGGACCCAAAGATTTTTTTGTTAACAATTTAAGATATTTACTTAAGTAAAAGACCTAATTACCCTCTACCCTCAAACACCAATAATGAATTTAAATTAAGGGTCTTTATGTCTTTTTGATTGTTTGAGTCGAATTTTTTGAGTCCATTTAGCACTACCCTTTAAGGTTTGGGGTTTGTTATTTCATTGATTAGAGTGGACAATCATGTCAATATACTAAAGCTCTTGCTCAAGTCCGAAAAAAAACCTATTTAGTTCAAAATTGACTATTGCCAACATCCGGTGTCAAAATTCACATTAAAGCTGACAATAATAATTAGAACAATGATAATATATAAAGTCACATTAAAGCTGACAATACATAATTAGAACAATGATAATATATTTTTTTTTGAAAAAAGAAACAAACTATATTAATAATACAATCCTTACTAGATTGAAAAAGAAGCATCATTTCTCCTCCAAAATAAGCCCATCCCTTAGTAGATTCAAAAAGGACCATCCATTCTCCTCCAAAATAAGCCCCATCCCTTACTAGATTGAAAAAGGAGCATCCTTTATCCTCCAAAATAAAGGGAGTTGCTTCAATTGTTCCCAAATGAATAACCAATCTAGTGTTTTATCTTTAAAAAATTCTCTCATTCATAAAGTAGAACAATTGTAATCCTCCATGCAACTTGTATTTCTCACTAAATGTGTAGTCATGTAACTTGTATTTCTCACTTAATAGTACCTCAACTTGTCTATATATGTATTATCATGTAACTTGTAATCCTCTCAAATGTACACCAACTCTTCCATGTATTATCTATGTTGCTTGTGATGTGTTGTATGACTTGTGGTGTATGTATAACTTGTACACATTGTATAAGTACAATTATCATCATCACCAAATGCTCTATATAAAGGATGCCAACCCCATTGTAATTCACACACCAAGTTGAATGAAAACTTCTCATTACAACTATCTCATTTCTTTTCTTCTCCTTTGTAGTAGTAGTTTGTAGTAGTAGAAGTTCTTAGTCTTCTATTTTTCTTCTCTAGTTCTTAGCAAGTTCCAACTCAATTTACAACAGCTGCTACAGTTTTTGTGTACAAGAATATTAATGAAGTTCAAACATGAGGCAACCCAATCCATATACTATTTTTTAGTTTTAAAATAGTTTTATTGTTAAATAAAAACAAATTATATATATATATATATATATTTATAATTAACATAAATTTATTTATTTTTATTAATGAGAACTATAAAGAGATTCATTTTATAGTTAATTTGTCTTCCCTAGTCGGAAGTTCTTGGTTTGTCTTCTCCTCGTTGTAATATTTTAAGTTTTCTTCTCTTTGTTGGGAAGTTTTGTTATTCGTTATATAATTTTAGAGGAGTTTGTGTATTGTATTGTGTTTCAAGTTGTAGATAGCAATTTTTTATTGTCAAATTATTTTAATTTCACAATCGCATTCACAATTAAATCAATGACAATTCTTAAAAACAAATAGAATTTGTTGTAAACTAAGTTGCAAGCCAACTAGAACTTAAGTTGGACTTGCTAGAGACTTAAGCATAGAAGACATAAACTAAGAACTACTAAAACAAGTAGAAAAGAAGAGACAAGAGAGAAGGGAGCTAGAGATGAAAATGTAGAGATTTCATTCCAACATTGGTGTGTAAATTACAATGGGTTTGACACCTTTTATACATGTCATTTGGTGATCATGATAATTATACTTATACAATGTGTACAAGTTATACATACACCACAAGTCATACAACACATCACATGCAACATAGACAATACATAGAAGAGTTGATGTACATTGGAGAAGATTACTAGTTACACGACAATACATGGATAAGTGATTATACATTGGAGTTGAACACAAGTTATGTAGAGTGTACAAGTTACATTCAATGTAGAAGTCATGCTTGATATTACAATTCAATGTGAGAGTCATGCTTGACAATGTGATCATTCATAAGCTTGATTAAATGGTCATCCAATTTACAAAAGAAATTAATACTTTTTAATTCTATATTCGGTCGCGTATCAAGTCACATTTTGGACTGGGCTTGAACAAAAGCTTTTAAGTCTGTGCCAGCTTAGGCCCGGCCCGGCCCGGCCCGATCCGGTCCGGTCCGGCCCAAACCTAACCAGGCCCATACTCATCAACTGGTTCAAAAAGTCAATATAGATACGCTTGTACAAACACGCCGCCTTTTCTCACTCGCGATCATCAACACTGATCAGATGTGCGGTCAGATCGTGCGGTGAACCTGTTCCTAAGGCGTACAATAGATTCCTCACAATATAAACCACTTAACCTACACCGTGTTACGCCTCTGTTTCAGAATCTGGGGTCCTCGCCTTCGCAGTTCGTCACAAATTCGTAAAAAAATCTGACCAAAACCAAATCTTGATCGATCGACTTCAAAACCCAGTTTTTTCTACCATTAATCCACAAGGGTTCGAATCGAAATCCAGTTTTGAGCCCTAACTCGTCGGCAATGAAGCGTGGGTACGACGCCTCTGCATCGGCGTCAGTCGGCCCTCCTCAATCGAGACCCAGATTGGATCCGATAGGTGCGTTGTTGTTTCTTCGATTGAGCTTCTTCCCATTATAGAGATTTGAGTTTTGTCAATGCCCTTTAAATTTCTCGCGCGATTGAGCTGTGTAGGTGTGTGAATAGGCGGAGTTCATTTGTTTGAGTGATTTTCAGGGGTTCAAGAGTTTTTGGAAGATGAGAGTACGAGGAATTTGGCGAGGAAAGTGGCGGAGCACTACAGTTCTAGGACGAATCAGACTTTGGAAGAGAGAGAAGCGAGCCCTATAATTCATTTGAAGAAATTGAATAATTGGGTATGTGTGTTTCAATCTTAATCTGTGAAGAAGTTCATGTTTCGAAGGATATCGTTTGCTTTTAATGGTCTGTTGTGAATGGCTGTGATCGAATATGCGGGATTGAGTATTGGCGTAGAGTTGGATGTGACAAAGGAAGCAAATTTAGTGTGATTGGTATGAGATGTTTATGGGTTTTGTTGATACCAACAATCAGTTGGTTCGAGTGGTAAGGGACTCGATTTCCCTTAAGTGAGGTCTCAAGTTTGAGTCTCGTGGATGGAAAAAATTGGGTTGGAAAGGCCACTCCCAAATGTGGCTTAACAGTGCTCAAATGTGGATACAGTGGGAAACAAAAAATAAAATAAAAATATGGGGCACCATTAGGAATGAGCAAACTTAGGTTGCCAAGTGTTATATAACCACAACAACAACAACAACATAGCCTCAGTCCCAAATTAATTGGGTTGCCAAGTGTTATGGATGCATGAAATTATGTTGGGGAGGACGCTTGTTAATCGTGGGACTTATTTCATTGACATATTTCATAGTTGACCTCCCAGGACATGAAACCAAATTGGTTCTCTCGATATTGTTGTTTCTCTTTTTTGTTTGGTTATCTTACGCAATCCATTGACATCTGTTTTGATTTTAAAATTTTATTGAAAAGTTTTGTTAACCAAGTCAATCCAATTTCTCCTAAGCATTTCCAAACCTCTATGGGTATTTCATCTCGGGTCACATGCTTTCCCTATTTTCATTCTTTTCAGTGTTTGTTGTATTTTTTTTCTGCTAGAACTCATTAACTTCTTTGCTTTTGCTATCGACAGATTAAAAGCGTGCTTATTAGGATATATGCTCGGCGAGGAGATGCTGTGCTAGATCTTGCCTGTGGAAAGGTATGCAAATTGCTAAAATGGTGTTACCTATCACTTATGCTTGTAATTCAAAATAGAATGGAATTGGGTTTATTCTTGCCTTCATTGTATTTTGTTGTAAAGCTGAAGTTTGTGAAGCAAGATTGATTCTTACATGATTTTATGTTGTGCTTTGTGTTTGTCTAGGGTGGTGATTTGATTAAATGGGACAAGGCAAAGATTGGATATTATGTTGGTATTGATATAGCAGAAGGATCGGTAAGCTTTTCATTTTCCTATCTCATTAGTTTTGTATTACTCATCTAGTGTTATTTCCTTTATGTGACAATTTCCTGAAAAAACGTGTATCAGTTATGTAAGAAGTTTGAGGAATAATGCATTTTCCTTGGAACTTTGATGTGCATAACATGTATACCTTATTCCACCAATATAATGAACTTTTGATATGTGAATTAGCGCACAAATACCAAGAAGCAGATCCTGCATGAGCTTCTAGTTCTTCCTATAATTAATATTTGCTTCGTTTGTTAAAGTATGTAGTTTGAAAGATGGCTTCTAGTAAGCAAGCTGTGCTTCGAGTTTTAACTAGTGAGCCTATGACATGAGCTTGTTTAGCGGACTTCATGTTTTGGATTTGATGGTTATTTTTCTTCCTCAATGGTATACAGATAGAAGATTGCAGAACGCGTTACAATGGTGATGCTGACCCCCAACAACGACGCAAAAAGTTCACGTTTCCAGCACGCCTCATTTGCGGGGATTGTTTTGAGGTAACTGCAAGTTCATTCAGAAAATTTCTGCACTGTGAACAAGGGTCAGCCCCAATGTTGTAGTAGGTGATCCGTAATGCTTCCAGTGAAGTGATTCTTTATCTATTACTAAAAGAAAGTAGAAAAAGGTCCAGGCTACCCTTGACATTCCACATGAATTTTGCACTGAGACTATGTAGAATTTCTTTCTAATATTTTGTAGCTTTCATGGCTGTGTGTCATAATTCGATACGTGTAAAGATTCATTGACCTAGAAAATTTTCTTTTGGAATTATTAAGTGTTAATAGTACAACAATCATGATTGTCAAAACTGAGTACAAAATGTAAGTTGTTTTACAACTTATAAATTATATACGAAAATAAAAAAATTAGTAAATCGAATGCAGAAAAATTAATTTCTGATGTATTGTTGCTTTGCCTCAGGTTCAATTGGATAGAGTTTTGGAAGATGATGCACCATTTGACATATGTAGCTGCCAGGTGAATGATTTATTCGTGGCTGCAGCCAATGTCTTAGTAATCTTCAATAAAATGACATGAGATTACATGGTGACATTGGCATTTGAAGCTATTCTGGTAAATATAACGATATATTCCGAACTATGAATGTTGATAGTTAGATCATTTAATAATCAAAACGACAAAACTAAAATTTCTAATGTACATTGCTTATAGATTTCTTTTTGGATAAGAAATGAGAATGTATTGCAAAAATTGCAGAGGGTTACTGGGTTAGTAAAATCTGGTGGAGCGGCAATACTTGGATGCTAAAAAAGAACTGCACTTGGAAAATCGCAGTCCATAATAGCATTTGACAAAGAGTTTCCTTTAGAACCTTTCTCCAAAGATAGCCAAACCATGACAAGACTTTGTGCTTATAGTATATTTTCTTTAAAAGGTGTATTCAGTTTTTGGTTTCATCCTTGGACCAAGGTTCGAAACTTCAACTTCGCCTTGTAATTGACATTGGCACACTTAAAAAATTTGAAAATAATTTGAGGAAGTTTAATTCGATGAGGGTAAGTTGTGGGAAAGTTGATTCATGGAAGTCCATAGAATTTCATTCTAAATGCCAAAAAAAAAAAAAAAAAAAAAAAAACTCGAATTTCTCTCGAAATGCGGTAGAACTTAGTAGTTCACATGGTTATAGAAATGTAATGCATAAGAGTCGCAATACAATTGTTTAAATTATTTATTTTTCAATACAACATGCAATTTGCAATTGCATGACATTATTTCGCAATACAACATGCAATTCGTTGACTACTTCCCTTTTGCGGTGTTAAGGTTTTATTTTAGAATGGTTTCAGTATATTCTGCTAAATTTTCCTGAAACTTTCATGAACATCTCCAAAACTTTCATGTAGTTATGATAGTCTATGAAAGTTTTGCAATTTTTTCCATTGTTTGTTATGACTCCTCTGCATTCCTTTGAACTTCCTTGACTTATGTTGATTTTTTAGCATATTTTTACATTTTTTCTCCATAGCACATGGATTTGGTTTCCCCTTCTCTTAAAAATCTACGAAAAAATCATTGAAATTCGGGAAATTTTGTTGAGTTTTAAAACAATGTCTTGGATTGAGTGCAATCGTCATACTAATACTTCCTCTTAATTAACCATGCAATTGGATACTTGTCATCATTCGACTCAGACATTATTCTTAAGAAAGTTGCGGTGGTTACAATGTTACTATGGTGCTCTTTGCAGCAATCACAATGTGCATGAGAAAATTGTTTGGAGTAAAACTATCCTTAATATTAGAATTTATTTGTGTTCTTGCAACTAGGCTTGAATGGATAAATCAGATGTACTAATTATCAGGGGAGGCTAGCTTAATATGTCTTTGGAAAGATTCCAACTATATGAGTTTTCTTTGTGTCAATTCAAATAATTTTTGTTCGAGGGCTGTCTTTACAAACTCAATGTGAAATATAAACTGTATAACTAAATATTTGTTATTTTATTTCATTCCTTTCTCTGTTTTGGTGCATGGTCATTATGTTAATCAACCAGGATCAATCAAAATTAGAACTTCTTGGCCTTGATTTTAATGTGCTTCTTACACTTTTGTAATAGATGCCAGGCAATGTTTCCATGCATACTGATTCTTGAGTGAGTTGATACCCCAAATTAAGCGATACTGCTTCATTTCAGTAGCCAATGTTGTTTGCAGCTGTGATGACTCACCTTAATTCTTGTGCAGTTCGCCATGCATTATTCTTGGTCAACTGAGGCACGAGCAAGGCGAGCCCTGGCCAACGTATCAGCTTTACTTCGTCCAGGTGGTACCTTCATTGGAACTATGCCAGATGCAAATGTTATCATCAGAAAACTTAGGGAAGGTAATTGTCTGTGCTGTTTTCTTTTTCCTCTTTACTTCTCATCATTGTTAATTTATGTAGGTTGTTTTTTTTTCTTCTGTTAAGGAGGCTGATAAAGATAAATCGGATAGATTTTCCCAGTTGTCTATCTGCTAGAATGTTGCCAAATCACCATTGGTGGAATAAAAATGATAATGAAGCCTCTCGTTAAGACCTAGGACAAGCTCTTATGCAGTACAATCAATAACATCTAAAACGTTTCCTATAAAAATAAATATCTAAAAAGCTAAAAAAACTTTAAAAAACAAAACATTCAGCCACAAGTACTAGATTCTCAACTAAATCTTTTTTTGGATAAAGGTTGGCTTGTTGGGTGTATCTTGTTTGATTGGAGCTCAATTCTTTAAAAGCATAATGTTGATTGTGCCTTCAATTTTATTTGAGAACTCAATAAAGCATTGTATAGATATGACTTATGTTGGAGAACCTCTTCTTGACATGCATTTGAGGCGTTTGACAAAATAACTTTTCTTTCCATGCAGCGGAAGGACTTGTATTTGGAAATAGTGTATATTGGATACGGTTTGATGAGGAACATGCTGACAAGGTAGAGTCTTGCAATAATTGCATCTCTATTTCTCTGTTATTATATATACATATGCTAATCAACAGTGCCTGTTTTGTGTGCTTCAGAAATTTGGATCATCCAACCCGTTTGGTATCAAATACAAGTTCCATTTGGAGGTATGGATGGTCTTGCTAAATTATGTATTCTTTCAGTGCCATAGCTGTTATTTGTTGCCTAATTCGTTTTTTCTTGTTCTCGTATTTTACTTCTCTCATGTGTAATTTATGTTTGTTAACATTTTTGTTGCAGGATGCTGTTGACTGTCCCGAATGGATCGTTCCTTTTCACGTCTTCAAATCCCTGGCAGAAGAGGTACAATTGTTCATTCCTAGAACAAGTTTTTATTCCACTTTGTTTTTAAAGCCAGACTTTTATGGTACTTAAGAGTAAAATGTGAAGATTGTTGAGACGAAAAACAAAACTTGACTCCAGATTAGACTTGTAGTCTGTTGATGGATTCTGTAGTGTGAATATTTTGTTAAAATAAAGGAGAATTAGAGTATTAAAGCACTGAAAGAGAAAAGCTAGAGCCTTCAAAAATAGAAATCTTGACTAGAGAATGCATGTTTTTAACACAAGGCACAAGCAAACCTGCCTAATATTTTTGTTTCATTGTGGTTATGGTGAAGTATGATTTGGAGCTTATTTTTGTTAAGAACGCGCATGAATTTGTTGACGAGTACTTGAAAAAGCCAGAATATGCCGACCTCATGCGTAGGCTTGGTGCCTTGGGCGACGGAAACCAGGATCAAAGTAAGTTCTTGTCCGCAGTGTGTAGAAGTTTTTGGCACTACCATTTGCACTTCATGTTGGATTATTTATGCACAATCTCCTCGATTACTTTTTTTTTTTTTTTTTTTTTTTTTAACTATCCTGAATGCTTTATCATGTCCATCTTGCTTATCTCTGTTGCTTTTAGGTACACTGTCACAGGATGAATGGGAAGTGGCTTATCTTTACTTGTCATTTGTGCTCAGGAAGGTAACAATAAACCTTTGAATGGGCTTTGGGATCTTTTGTTAATTTTTTTTTTTTGGTCTTGCGACCTGCGGGATTATTCCAACTACTCTGGGTCCAAGCACTGTGGGACACATGCATTGGGCAGCCATTCCCAACGGCGTGCGCTATGATCACAGCAAAATTATATGCTAAACCATGATTTTTTTTTTCTTTTGCAATCTCAGAGAGGCCAACCAGACAGGAACCAAAGGAACAACAATAGAACCAACAATGGACAGATGCAGATATCAAAGAATGACATTCTGTACGTGAACAATGACAGCAATTGAATAAGGAGCACATGGAACTAATCTATTTGGGCCTTACGCCACTCGAGGGCTTCCCATGTCACCAGTAGCCACCCTTGTTCGCAGTGCACTTCCTTGAGAGGACCATGATTGCAAATGCAATTAAGTGCTTCAGTTGCGATGCTAATAAAAAAAATAGGCATTACATAGAAAAGAGAAGGATGAAGAGTTTGCCGAATTTCGGCTCCTGTAACATTGATTAAACATCAAGAAATTGAAGTATCAGAGCAAAATGCTCTTATCAATCACCAGTACTAAAATTAATGTATTCACTTCATTTGTTATCCCCTAAACTTGTGTCACTTCCACTTTACTACAAAATGAAGATTAAGAAAAAAAAACTGTGATTTCAGCATGTTCTCTGAATTACTTTTGTTCATCAAGAAAAGTGGTCATAATTTCATTCATTTTAGCAGACTACCTGAACAAGAAACAAAATATGGACCAGAAATATGTACAAGATGCACGCATGCACCATTGTTTTTCCCTTTCAGTTTCAGTTTTTAGGTGTCAGCTAATTGGATACCTTCCTAAGATCTATGCTCGTTTCACCACAAGAACCACAATTACCATAACAGCCAGTGCCATGATAGAGTTTCCGATAGCTCTCTCGCGGCAGTATTAGGACCGCTAAGCTTGGGATCGGTGGAATCATCTGCTGCGGGCACCCCAAAGAAGTTCTGAATGAGTTCAGAGAAACTGCCAACAATCTTGTGCACTGTCATCTTTAGTCTAAGCATCAACTTCACAAAAACATTTTCGGTTCCACCATCAACTTTACCATCAGGCCTATCGTCAAAATTGTTTTCTGCAGGTTTTGGATCATTCTCGGGTTTCAGTTCCTCTTCCAAGAGAGACGAGACATTGTCTGTTGAGGGAAGAAGAAACAAAGGTAAACGAGCCATATAGCGAGCGACAAACAAATGAAGTTTTGGATAGAAAAAGATACTTACTAGTTGCCTGTGATTTGATAAATTCCAAAACCCTTTCATTGGACATTACACAATGCCAAATGTTCTTGTCACATGCAAGGGAAGAAACAATATTCTGCCATTGAAACCAAAAGTGATTCAGGAAATACCTAGTACAAATAGCCAAAAAGAACACAACAGTTATACTAAATATGCATTACAGTTAGCCAACTAAATGTTCTTTACCATTCAAAGCCTCTCAAGAAATAAAATATTCTTAATAGATCATGCATTACATCAATATTCTATTACATGCTCAGAATAAAACGAAATCTGAAATCCACCAAAAAAAAGGAAAACGTGGAATTTCAAACCTGAGCTTCAGCATTTTCTTTCAGCAACTTAAATGCCTGGATGGTGGGGTTTGATATTGAAGGATAGGTCTGCACATCCTTGATAGCAGCATTCTTGCAACCACCGGTAGTAGAGTGGAAATATTCCCTTCAACCACAATTTTGCTAGAAAGTTAGTAAAAAATGTTGTAAATTCACAATAAAGCATTTGCAAAAAATATAAATAAAACAGGGAGGGGCCCACAAAAAAATAAAAGGAAATCAGCAATTAAGTGTTGTGATCGAAATATCCCTATTAAGCTAAATGAAAAACTTTACAAGAATGTAATTAGACTAGCTACGCGTTGTGAGAGTGAATGTGGGCCGGCAGAGAAAAAACAAATACTAAAAATGAGTGTGGCAAGAATGAGGATGCTAAGGTCAATTGTAGAGGATGTGTGGTCCTAACGATAGAATAAAAACTATTGAGATTTTTAAAAAGCAGGAGTGGTATCAATTGAGGCAAAAAAATGGGGAAAGGTCGGTTGCGGTAGATTAAACAAATCCAAGTGCGGCCTGCAAATGTTCCTAGTTATAAAACTCGACATATTGGAAGTTGATGACATTCAACGTTATAGGAGTATACATAAGGTTAACTTGACATGCATTGATTTAGAAGGGTAAAAGGATTTTGAAAGCATGTTATCAAGTGCAATAAATAGAGCGGAGTGAGAATTTAATCCATGTGGCCGACCGCAAACTAATTTACGGTCGACTATTTTTTTTGTTGAATAGGGTCGACTATTATTTTTGTTGAATAGGGTTGACATTTTTTTTTTAATAATATTTGATGGTTAACTACTGTTTGAAGTTCAAGTGCAATCAGCAATCTACATCCTTAACCTCATCTCCTTTTTTTATATCCATCTTATAACATTAGCAACGCTATACTTGATATTACTACTTCATAAGAAAATGAGCCAATTCACTCTACAGTAAAAATGTGCGACAAGACTTTGCAGGATTAGGATTCATCACTTGAGAAGGCCATAACCAAAAAGTTGCGAAAAAACCTTCAATTGCCACATAGAGCACCAAATCATCTATTCAAAACCACTCATACACCAAATCAATATCCTTAAATGAAACTGTAACTAATCAAAGATCAAAGAATTTTCACTCACAACTTATCACACTTCTTTACTGAATTCTCCTTCCCTCCTCACCTCCATTAAAATCTCAATCATCCAAACTGCCCATTTTAAGTTCGCAGACCAAATTCACATTAAAACAAAAGAACGACGACAAGAAAGCCTCAATCCTAAATTAGTTGGTCTCGTCTGCATAGATCAAACTCTTCCATTCTGCTCAATTTAATGCACTTGATAGCATAATTAGGGAAGGCAATTGCAGCGTTTTGAACACCTCCAAAGACATCTTACAAATGCCCCATTAGCAAACTCTACTCAATATAAACTGAAGAAATTAGACTATGTAAGGCACACCAAAGCTAAGACTCATAAATTAGGAAGGATTAAAAAGATTTGCACTAAATCAAGCGCAATGGAAGAGTTTAATCAATGTAGCCGACCCAACTAATTCAGGATTGAGGCGTAAGGCATAAATTCCAAATACATACAAAACCAATATCACAAATACGCTCACTAAGCAGAACCCAGCATAGAACAATACCCAAAAAGCTCAAACCTCAAAACCCGAATTTGCCAACCACCCATCACAGCAAATCACCAAACAAATCAAACACAACAAACCAATCACAAAACCACCATCACAAACACACCCGCTTAGCAAAACACACCACAGAGGCACAGAACAGTACCCACAAAGCTCAAACCCCAAAAACAAAAGTTGCCATCTACCCATCACATCAAATCGCCAAACAAATCAAACCCCAAAGAATCAAAACTCACGTTTCAAGAATTCCCTTCAAATCCGAGGTCGCTTCCTCGGCCTCCTCCATAGTCGGCACTCCCCCAAACACAACCCTACTCATCTTCCTCGGCGAGTCCGGGCCCAAAACCAATCCCTCCTCGGCGAACTCCCAATCATCGAATTCCCACCTCTCGCTTTTCTCCATCACGGGCACGACCCCTTCATCGATTGTCGCAGCAGAAGCGATTCCAGTCGATGCAGAGCGAGAGGGGTTGCGAGAGAGAGCGGAGACGGAGTGGTCCGAGAGAGGGACCGTCGAGGAGGGACGAAGCTTTCTGTTGATGGCGCCCACCGTCGCGGCCTTCATTGCCGATCTCATCGCTCCTCCTCCGCCCATTGTCGCGATCGAGAGAGAAATCGAGAGCTCTGTGAATGTGAAGTTTGTGATGGATTTTTTGGTTTTATGTTTTTTTTGTATACAATCAATTTCACATGCATGTCACTCAGCTGTTTTCTTACTGTGCGATTTACTTCGAGATCTACAAACCAAATCGCGAAGTGTCGCTTGGGCGTTCAAGTCGGTGTGAAAATTAGCGTTTGAAGTTGGAATTGTGGCAGTTTCGGGATTTTGAAGAGAATCGATAAAGGCAGAGAGGGAGAGGCGGTGTGAGGGAGTGACGCGTGTCTTTTGGGATAATCTTAGGTGGAAGCATCTGATTCGTTGGTTGAGAGAGAGTTAATATGAAATGTATTAATTAAAAAAGATTTAGAATTTTTTTTAAAATACACCATCAACTGTAATAAATCAAAGACAATTAAAGAGTTTTGATTTATGTAGGGACCCCAAATTAATAGACAATTTAGGGTGACTTTTATTAGGGTATCTAAAATGAAATTATTGATTGGTGTTCATTCAATGTACATCGATTTGTATGCACTGAATAATAATGCAGAAATCAATGGCTATTAATAGTTGAATGTTCATTCCGAATGTTTCAAAACCAATCATCCAATTATTTTCCTCAATAGGGTTGACAAAAGTTGTCCATACTCGTTTGTCCGGTTTTGTCCAAACTATTAATAGTGGAGTGTCGTTTAAAAATACGATTTGAATTAATTTTGACTTTTGAGATAATTTCTCTTTTTTTGAAACTTTTGTAATGTGGCATATAATTTTAAAACTTCAAATTGTTTTCCTCAATTAAATTGAGATTGAAGTTTTGGCTATATTTGACAAACATAAATTAACTTATCAATTAGCTTATAAATTAGATTTTAAGTTATTTTAACTAATAAGTTGTTTATTATAAAAATAATATTACTTGCTTATAAATTAGATTATAAGTTATTTTAACTAATAAGCTGTTTATTATAAAAATAATCTACAAACGCTATCTTCTTATATGGGTAGCGTCTGTGTGTTGAAACGTTGTATTATTATTTTTTCAACAAACAAGTTTATCTAAATAATAGCCGATTCTCTAATAGTTCTATATTAAAAAAGTAAACATGTAATACGGTTGTTCATACTTGTCTTATTTATCGCACACTCATGTAATGTAATAGTTTATACCATTTGTCAACACATTGCTTTATCAACACATTGTTTTTTTTCAAATTTGTTTGATTTGCTTATTTTAAAAATAATATAGTTCTATGATAACCAATACTAATTGAAATGCATTTTTTACATTTATCAACTATCATATTAATATACTGTTCTAGTATAACGATTTTTATTGATATGTAGCATTTAAATTATCTTTTATGTCATTTTCATTTATCAACTATCTAACTTTTCAAAGCGATTTTTATTGATTAGTTAGATTATATTATTACCTAATGTTGTCAAACAGATGTTCCTTTGTTGTATTGATACACAATTGTTAGATATGTTGAACTTGATTTGAAAAGCGTGTGAACATGCATCTCAATGTATAATTTGATAGCCAAAGAAAATGGAGATGGCAATAAATTGTACTGATGATTAAACAACTTAATTAATGATGTTTTAATACACATTATAAGCATCTAACATTTTTATTGAAGTAAAAAAACATTTTTATCAAGAAAATACTAAAGAACACATTTTAGCCGAATAGAAAAATTTTATCTGCTAACAAATAAACATATCTATTTTTTGATATCTACAGAATCATTATTCATAGTTAAGAAAAAAAAAACCTACTGTTGCGAAAAGTTAGCAACAATATTTAGCAAATAAATATAATTAAATATTAAGGTGTTTTTTTATAACAAAACTCGGGTTCAAATTGAATTAAATGAAAGCATATGATTCATATAGTTGACTTCATCTTATATAGAAGTAAGTTTTGGTTGTCGGTTTCACTATTCTCATGTACAAAATTCTATGTTAGCGCCTTAGCGGCCTACAAGCACAAAGAGAATTGAAACACCATTCTTTTAAATCGCGTAATACAATTTATCTAAGATATCTCTGCTATCTAATTTCTTTAAGATCGAAAGGAAGTTTCAACTAAACAAACTAACATCATTATCTATTTGAACATGATATTTGAAGAAAGACATTCCAAACCACTGCTACCACCCAAAATAAAATAAAATAAAATAAGAAGAAAGAAAGAGAGAGAGGAAATGAAACAGCTAGCCACCATTCTGAATTCATATATAAGCCAGTAATGCTAGCTGGTGTCTTATGTTTGAACCTTAATTAACCCTTCTCTCACTATTTTCTCTTTCAAACCATTTCACTTCATTATCTCTCGTACCTCATAACTCTTTAACTTTTTTATTTCCTAAAATGTTGCACTCTTCTAAATATATTTTACCAACTTTCTCTACTGTAGATTCAAATAGGAGTGGCTAGCTACTAACCTCTTCATTTGGTAAGAAGTTTGTGAGTAAGAGATCACGAGTTTCAAATCTCGATTCGACTAAGTTGTTTCTTTCTTATAAAAAAAAAAGGGAGTTACGTAAGGTTAAGTGCACGGTTTCGAATTCGATTCCTCATGCAGCTAAATGTCATGCCACTTTCATTTTTTATTATTGTAATAGAAGTGTTAGAATGACAATAGCTAGTCATACCGCAAAACACATTGACTTACAAAAATCATTTATATGCGCCTCGAGACACGCAAGTATATATAGATCATGATGCATAACACGCATGTTGAGGTCATATTGAAGGCTCTTGTAAGTCAATGTGCCTTCTGGTGTGACATTGTTATTATCTTTCAAATATTTTCTTTTTAAAAAAATTAATCATGGTGTATATCAAAACTTTTACCTAACTAATTTTATGAGTCTTGAAATTGCAGAAAGTGTAGTGTTGTTGGATCTTGGCAAAGCTTTCTTTGTTTGTTTCAAACGCACTCACTCTTTTACCAATTTGCCCTCAGCCTTCCCTCCCAAAACCAAATTCATAAAATCCCCAAAGAAACCCTCGTCTTCTCCAGAAATTCAAGAACAACAACTCCGTCAGTCCGTACAACAATGGCGGACTCCCGCACGTGCTCTCACTGGTGGCACGCCCCAATCTACTTCATAGCCACCGTGACTCTCGCCATCGTCGCCATCACCACCTCCTCATCTTCATCTCATCACCACCGCCACACGAATCCCGAGGCACCCCTCCAACCCCAACACGGGCCACACCCCCAATCCCCAACACCGCCATCCACGCCCTCCGCCGCCGCGGCTTCAACTTCATGGCCACCATCCTCCACCTCTCCCCTGACCTCTTCCTCCCCACCTCCTCCTCCTCCTCGAGATCCGCGCCGTCCACGATCTTCGCCATCCACGACTCCGCCTTCGTCGCCGACCTCTCCCTCCCGCCGTGGCTCCTCCTAACCCTAATCCAGTACCACACCTCCCCCTCGAATCTCACGTTCGCTGATCTCCAGAACAAGCGCGCCCACGCTTGCTTGCCCACTCTCTTGCCGAACAAGTCTCTTGAGATCACCAAGATCGATGGGGCTTCGTCGATTGTGGAGATCAATCGAGTCCAGATCTCCCACCCCGACATCTACGTTGATCGGAATTTCACGATTCATGGGGTTCTGCACCAGTTCTTCGCTCCAATTGACACCGCCATCGATCTCCGCCAGCCCAGGTCGATCGATTTCATCCAGAACCCCCAATTTTGCAGCCCTAGAAGCAAAACCCCCAATTTCGCAAACCCTAGAAAAAGCCCTAATTTGGCGATTCCTTGGGAGGAGATAGTCGAATCGCTGAATTCGACTGGGTTCGTTGGATTCGCATCGGGACTGAGGGCCGTTCTTGATGGGATTGTTAGGGAGAGTCAGAATTTGAGTTCCGTGACTGTGTTGGCGCCTCGGGATATGGGGTTCGAAGTGTCCGATGGAGGGCTGAGATCTTCGGCGTTGTTTGGGAGGGTGGTGAGACTCCACGTGTTGCCGGAGCGGTTTAGTTATGCTGACTTGGCAGCGATGCCGAAGAGAGCTTCGTTGAGGACGCTCGTTGGGGACAGTGACGTGGCGGTGGTTGATATTGGTGACGGTTTGAATGTATTCGTCGCTATTAATGGAGTGGCGGTCACGGATCCCGAGGTGTTGGGTGGGGAGTCGTTTGTGGTTCATGGGATTGCCAGGTGTCTTGTGGATGTGGTGGCGGAGATGATGGGGAATGGTTCGACCTCGGCGAGGTAGGATGGACGGTCGAGATTTGCTGATCAGTGCGTCGTTTTTGTGAAGGAAATTTGCGTGTACTCTCTTTGTGTAGAATCTAAATGAGAATTGCTAAAGGTTTGGTGTGGTGGATGCACCGAGATGCGCGACCGATGCACATCGATGAGTCGTTGTAAATGACTAAATGTACATGTATTTTTTGTTTTTTGACAAGTGTATAAATGTGATTTTTTTTTACAATTAATTGTACACATTGTGTACTCTATATTCATTCTTCTCCTTAGAATTTGTATGAGTTGTTGGTGAGGTTTACATCAATTGATGAAAAAGAAATTTGATCTGACAATATACACAATATGTATTTAGATTTGGCCTATATCTCTATAGCATTTTTTATATCAATTGATGAAAAAAGAATTTGATATTTGCAGGTAATATATAAAGATACGGCTATGTGCACCCGACAAAATATTAAAAGCAAAGCAACATACATCAAATTAGTTAGAGCAAAATATTAAGGATGGTTCGCCATTAGTATTTTGTGAGGTGCACATACGATTGATACATAAAAGAAATAAAGAGAAGAAAAAAAAGACAAATGAACAAAAACGTGGACGGCAGGATTCGAACCTGCGCGGGCAAAGCCCACATGATTTCTAGTCATGCCCGATAACCACTCCGGCACGTCCACCTTTAGATTATAAATTCCGAAACATTAATATTTATAGGTTTTTTAGTGTAATTAACCTCTATAAGATTGGCAGGGCTCGGTTATAGTTTGGTAACATACAACAACAATAATAACAGAGCCTCATTCGTAAATTAAATGGAGCGGATTATATAGCTCAAACTCTTTTATTATACTCGATTTAAGCACAATTGATGGTGAATTTTTTAAACTATTCAAATCATTCTATAATTAATGTGTCATAAGTTAACTTTAGTCTACTCTTACATCGTCAAATTTCTTTAATTTTTATTGAATCAAGTTTTTTAGTGAGAGAATTTGTAGGTCAACTTTATAGGTGACCAAAACACTGCAACTATCATTCCCTAATTTTTGTGTTAATTGGTGATACTCTCCTACTTATCTTTAAATTTTTCTATATTTTCTTATTTTATTTTTATGAATTTTTTCACTCATCCACCAAAACATCATTATTTATGCTACGTTTATTTTATATAGTTGTTGTACAAAGCATCGTTGGTATAATTGTGGCCTTGTAAAATTTTCTTTCTAACTTGATCGAAATATTTCAATCATAGATCACATTTGTTGCACTCCTCAATTTCTTTCATCCATCTTAAATTATGTACTTGACATCATTCTCAATATTACCATCATCTTGAATTATACACCTGTTGCTCCTTAGTACCATTGTGCTAGATTGTGAAGGTGATGTTGCTAAATGTGGAATCCAGTTCCTGAAACTAAACTGGTCCTACAGATTGATTTTTGAACTACCATGTAATGTTTACCCTTGAAAACAGGCTGACATATACTTAAGAAGTTTAACTTTTAAACATTCTAATTAAGCTAAGAACACACATATAATAAAAAACTTCAGAAGTAAACTTGTTGTGACCTAATACCCAATCTCAACTTTAAGGATCCCTAACTAATCATAAAATGAATTAGCAGCTAAAACACATATTCAAAAGAACAATAAACAAAATCTCATAGCTTGACAACTAGAAGTTTCATAACTGCTCTTCTGGTTTGACAAAGCTAAATAGACTGATGGCCTGATGGGTCTGAAAATCTTTCTTACAGGTGAACTGTGAAACATGACTTACAATTGATACATCACACATGAACAATCAAGTTATCACAACTACCATTCTGTTGACAAGAACCATCTTCCGATTTCGCAATCAATGACCACTTTGCAATGCCCCCTCTTCCACATATGCTAGAGAAGACAGTACTTTTGTGAAGCATGCCGCAGCTTTGACGCTAGCACATTAGCGACCTGCATCAAATCTTAAAAATATTAGCGAACAAAGATTTGTTATTCATTAATATAGGATAAGAGATCAGAAAACAAATATATTTAGTCATTCTACTACCTCAACTAGAGGGCGAGTCCGCCTGTGATGCCTCTTGCCTAGGTCTTCTCCGCTCAGCAGGAGGTCCATCCCTTCGCCTTTCATACCTCCTACTCTCATACTTCGATCCACTTCTTTGCTTTGGTTGATAGGTTGGGTACTTGCAGGGAATTATCTCACCATTGATGTATTTATCTCCTAAAATAATAAGTTCAGCGAAGTTAGAATGCAAAAGAAGAAATACACTCCACTAATCATCGTCCTCTCGCATATATCAGCAATTCAATTAGCTCAAATGTTTATAAAGCCCACCTCCATAATCCTTGTTTTTAACATCAATGTATGAATCTGGCAACACCCAAAGAACTCCAGGCAGTCCTATTCATAAAAAGATAACGATGAGTTTTTTTGAGATCAGTATGAAAAATGAGCATATCTAAAACATTCAAAAAGAATATGATATTAAAGCTTTTTGCTTACCCTTGAATTTCTCAGAGGTCTCTTCAGAAACAGTGCATTGGAATCCAGTGTAAGTGGTAGTACTAAATGCATACATGTTCTTCTTTGCTTCTTCCATGCTGCATGTATAGAGATAATAAATCCCCAAGAACATAAAATCTATGCGGTGAAAGCTATACTTCATATAGAATCAATGAAACAAAAACTATTTGAGGTTGACGACCACAGATTTTCAACTTTGCCTCATTTTCAAAATTTAGTGGGCAGGAGCAATATACACCACCATGAGGCACCATCACAAACAACAACAACAAAGCCCCAATCCTAAATTAGTTGGAGTCGGCTACATGAGTCAAACCCACTTCATTCAATCTAATGCACTTGGTAACATGCATTCAAAATCCTTTAAATCCATCTTAATCACATACATTAGTGATAATTGTTGTAGATACAAATCTAAATGGGGTGTGGTCAAGCAGTAAGGCAGTCCGTGATTCGGAGGTCAGAATCCTTCATCCCAGAACAATTTGAAATGAATGGCAATTTATTTTCTGTTTAGTCAAATTTATCCAATTCCTATTATGTTGAATTTTTTAACTAGGGATTGGTGGCTGTCTTTGGAGGAACAATATTCAACATTTTTCAAATTACACCAAATAAGTTAATCCACTGCCTTAAAAATATCTTCAACTTACCACTTCATCTTTGCCTATCCCCAAACAGGGCAGCCAAAACCACCATTTGCATTCATTAAAGCTGCATCAATGAAGCTACATAACTCTTCAAAATCATAACTTCACTCTTGCCTAATCCTCCAAAAACTAAGTAGACAAGAAGCAAACCATTGCACTTCATCAAAAAGCACAACTGACTTACTTTCTCACTAAGAAAATCTCACAAATACAATTATCATCTTTGCCTCTCACCCAAAACTATGGTGGGCAAGCACCAATCTTCTACACTTTTTTTCTTGAGTTATAGCAAATAACTTGAGACTGAAGCTAATTTGAACGCGTTGATTAGGACAAACTTAAAGAACTGCAATAACACACCATCAATTGCACTAATTTGGGATTGAGGCTGTGCTGTCGTTGTTATTAACTCATTATAGCGAATAACTAATTCTGCACTTGAAAATCTTTAAAAGTAGAAATAGGGTCTTAGCCGAAATTCAGTGTTCTGATAGTAAACCCTAAACCATCGTTCAATTCCTCTATCATTATCAATCAAGAACAAAACACTATCTCTACTAATTCAACAGAAATCTCTAAAGCCAAAAATAGGGTTTTCGCCAAAATTCAATATTCTGATAGTAAACCCTGAACCATCGTTCAACTCCTCTATCATTACCAATCAAGATCAAAACTTTTAACACTATATATACTAATTCAACAAAAACCTATAAATCCAAAAATAGGGTTTTCGCCAAAAATTCAATGTTCTGATAGTAAACCCTAAACCATAGTTCAATTCCTCTACCATTACCAATCAAGATCAAAACTTTAACACTATCTCTACTAATTGAACACAAAACGACAACAGAGAAGCAAAAACCAGACCTTCCCAGCACAGTGGCGAGGGTATTCAGATAAGTCTCGATCATCTGGTCTCTGGTGGGTGCTGGGTCTTTGGGAAACTCCATCACAATCAGCCAGTGATTGTAGTCACAGCCCGGGAGCAGAATCGTCTCTCTGGGCTCATTCCCGCTGCCGCCCCGCTTCGAAGAGTAGTCGCTGTCGATGGCGGCACGAACGGCGGTCCGGGATAGGGAAGAGGAGGGTCTGGAAGAGGAGGATGAGAGGGAGAGAGAGTGGGAGCGAAATGGGGAGTGGAGAGGAACCCTAGATGATAATGATAATGATGGTGATTTGGGGTTAGGGTTAGGGTTGGGTTTGGGGAGTGTGGGAGAGGAGATGAGGAGGGTCTGTTTTAGGGTTGCCATTGGAGAGAAGAAGAGGGGGTGGATGTGGTGGAGATAAGGTGAGTGGGGAGGTTTGTAGGTGGTGTGGTTTGGGACTTTGGGATGAGAGAAGATATTTTTAGGGTTTTCAGGGGTTTTACAAACTCAATAATAATAATAATAATAATAATAATAATAATAATAATAATAGTGAGAGATTTTCAATCTTTTTTTTTTCCTTTTTAAGTTAAAGCCATGAGAATAAGAAAAAAAAATTAAAATCGTTAGTTAGCTACTTGGCTAAAGATTGTTGCCCGTGTAGTGTTTCTCGGTTCGAAATTAATCGGGGCAATGCTTCGGATACTTTAATAATGAAAAAAAAGAAGAAATTTTATACCAATTTTATTTTATTTTATTTATTAGAAGGGGAGAGGGAAAATCCTCTATTACATTATAAAGAAGCGAGGAAATGACACTCTTACATTGTCATCATTAATAAAATTACTAAGCTTGTCAGACATTTGTTGAAGAACCCCATCTCTAAAGCCCGTTTGTAGGCATTTTTGGTCAACCAATCGGCAACTTTATTGACTTTTGATGAATGAGTTGAATTTTCACAACCCAATCTCATACCAATTTGATTTTAAGAAAAAGAAAAATATTTCGATAAAATAATAATTTATTTTTAAAGCAAATTCAAGAAAAAAAAAGTATACATTAGATATTTTTTTGATTGCGAAAAAAAGAAAAAGTATTTTAATAAAAATAATAAAATAATATCAATTGTTGTGAATAGTGGCACTCCAATTGTTGGTGTGTGGTATCCACCTATGACTGCGATATTTTGTACACAGCCAGGGGCGGAGGCAAAGGCTTAAATATAGTGATTACTATGAATTCATTTACTACAAAATTGATCTAGTTATTATTACATGCGTACATGCATTAAAAAAATGAAGCATTGTAAGTATCATGATACTTAATTAATCAACTTTCTTTTTTTAAAAATTAATCGATTTTATCTTTGTTGTATTAAGCAGTGCTCCACACATCCCTACAAGTTTTCTCTCAATGAGAACTTCGTCTTCATATGTCTCCATCAAGGCCTATTCACACTCCTTGCAAATTTCATTCATAAATTAATAATTGTTGATGTCTATAAAACAATTTTTTTTTTAAATTAAAGCTTGTGTTAATTAGTAAATAATGAAATCTTCTTATGGTAAGTCATAGGTCAAGTTAGAAGTTTGAATTATTAAAGGTCTGTCCTAAATAAAATCTTTACATTTGAGCTTGAAATGCTGAAATGGATGCAACCCCATGGATAATTTTTCATTAAATATATCTAATCTATATTAGTAAGTTCCTCCCGTCTTAAGAGTCCGACTCCACCTGCCGCCAAAGCATTGGTGAGATGGATGAAGCGGTGCTTGTTAAAAGGCAAGGTTTTAAAAGGGGCAAAACTCATCATTTGGTCCCTGAACTTTGTGTTTTTTATGCTTTTGGTCTCTAAACTTTTATTACTACACATTTGGTCCTTGAACTTTCACAAAGATCTACATTTAGTCCTTCCACCATTTAAAATGTTAAATTTTGATAATGCGGATAATAAAAGTAATGTGTGATTAGTCTAAAAGAGTAAAGTGATTTATACTACTAAGCCGAACGACTCACATCGATTAATAAAAGCCAAAAAAAATAATTTTCCCCAAAACGTAAAAACCTCAAAGTTCAAGGATCAAAAGCATAAAACACTCGAAAGTTCAGAGACCAAATGTACAAAAATAAAAATTCAGAGATCAAATTAACACTAATAAAAGTTCAAGGACTAAAAGCATAAAAGTCTCAAAGTTTCAGGACCAAATACATGTGTTTTTGCCTTTTCAAAGGTGTACTATTTCCTCCCATTCTCCCTCCATTGCCACCATGGACCGCCACATCCAAACCCTCCTGAACCGCCTCTCCTTCATCTCCATCACTCTCGCAACCCTAACCCTAATTTTCCACCTCTACCAAATCCCCCAATCCTGCAATCCGCCCCAAATTCGCCCCAAATCCACCCTCCCCAGATCCTCCTGCGACGCCTCCCACCGCCAATTCCTCTCAATCGACCACAAAAACAAGCGAATTTGGTCCACAAACGATTGGGCAAAAAAGGTCCGATCTTTCACGCACTTCTTCAATGGCGTCTCCGATCTCGGCCTCCTCTCCAACAATTCCAAGGCCTTGTGCGTCTCGGCGGGCGCCGGGCACGAAGTGGCGGCTCTGCGCGACATGGGTCTCGCCGACGTCACCGGGGTGGAGCTCGTGGAGTCGCCGCCGCTGGTGAGTAGGGCCGACCCTCATAATCTTCCGTTTTTCGATGGGGTTTTTGATTTCGTGTTTACCGCGCATTTCGCCGAGGCGTTGTTTCCGTCTCGGTTCGCCGCCGAGATGGAGAGGGTGGTGAGGGTTGGTGGGGCTTGTGTGGTTGTTGTTGAGGAGTGTGGTGGTGAGGGGGTGGAGGGGGTTAAGGGTTCGTTTGGAAGGTCTGGTTTTGTTGATGTTAGGAATGTTAGTTTGATTGGATTGAAGATGACTAGGATTATAATGAGAAATGATGGATCACAAACTGCTTGAATTTGTTGTAGGAACCTTTATACAATTGCATTGTATGTATGTTGATATCCTTCTTTTATAGCTTCGCCGCGGTTTATAATGAGAAATGATAGATCACATATGGATTGAATTTGTTGTAGAAACCTTTCTTTTGGTCTAAAACACCCAGTATCAGGACCATTCGACTCCTCCAGATCCGCCTCGAGTCACGCACTATGTAGAACATTGGTCTTTCCATTCTCAAGACTCAAACTCGATTCACTAGTTGTAGTAGAAAGTATAAACCTTTATACAATTGCATTGTATGTATATCGATATCCTTCTTTTATAGCTTTGTCGTCGTTTATAATGAGAAATGATAGATCACTTATATATGGATCGAATTTGTTGTAGAAACCTTTCTTTTGGTCTAAACCACCCAGTATCAGGACTATCTGACTACTCCGGATTTGCCTCGAGTCGCGCATCGTATAGGTGGGGGAGTTCCCAACATTGGTGTTTTCATTCCCATGACTCGAACTCGAGTCAGTAGTTGTAGTAGAAAGTAGAATCCTTTATACAATTGCACTGCATGTATGTCTAGTTGTAGTAGAAAGTAGAATCCTTTATACAATTGCATTGCATGTATATCGATATCCTTCTTTTAGCTTTGTTGCAGTTTATAATAAGAAATGATAGATGACATATGGATTGAATTTGTTGTAGAAACCCTTATACGATTGCATTGCATGTATATCAATATCCTTCTATTATATCTTCGTTGCAGTTTATAATGGGAAATGATAGATCACAAACTGCTTGAATTTGTTGTAGGAACCTTTATGCAATTACATTGTATGTGTGTCAATATCCTTCTTTTATAGCTTCCTCGCAGTTTGTAATTAGAAATGATAGATGAGTTATGGATTGAATTTGCTGTGGAAACCTTTATACAATTGCATTGTATGTATTCGATATCCTTCTTTTAGAGCTTCATTGCGGTTTCTCTCTGATTCTTGCTGTGCTATTATTTTGTTGCAATGCTGATCTTAGCTGAAATTCGATAGCTAGGAATTGAACTCAATTATGTGGTTTGCTGTAAATTTGTTGTTGAAACCTTTATTTTGGTGTAAACCATCCCAGTATCAGGACTATTCGATTGCTCCGAATCTGCCTTGAGTCGCTCACCGTATAGAACATTGATGTTTCCATTCTCAGGACTCAAACTCGATTCACTAGTTGTAGTAGAAAGTATAAACCTTTATACAATTGCATTGCATGTATATTGATATCCTTCTTTATCGCTTCGTTGCGGTTTATAATAAGAAATGATAGATCACATATGGATTGAATTTGTTGTAGAAACCCTTATACGATTGCATTGCATGTATATCAATATCCTTCTATTATATCTTCGTTGCAGTTTATAATGGGAAATGATAGATCACAAACTGCTTGAATTTGTTGTAGGAACCTTTATGCAATTGCATTGTATGTGTGTCAATATCCTTCTTTTATAGCTTCCTCGCAGTTTGTAATTAGAAATGATAGATCAGTTATGGATTGAATTTGCTGTGGAAACCTTTATACAATTGCATTGTATGTATTCGATATCCTTCTTTTAGAGCTTCATTGCGGTTTCTCTCTGATTCTTGCTGTGCTATTATTTTGTTGCAATGCTGATCTTAGCTGAAATTCGATAGCTAGGAATTGAACTCAATTATGTGGTTTGCTGTAAATTTGTTGTTGAAACCTTTCTTTTGGTGTAAACCACCCAGTATTAGGACTATTCGATTGCTCCGAATCTGCCTTGAGTCGCTCACCATATAGAACATTGATATTTCCATTCTCGGGACTCGAACTCGATTCGCTAGTTGTAGTAGAAAGTATAAACCTTTATACAATTGCATTGCATGTATATCGATATCCTTCTTTATAGCTTCATTGCGGTTTATAATAAGAAATGATAGATCACATATGGATTGAATTTGTTGTAGAAACATTTCTTTTGGTCTAAACCACCCAGTATCAAGACTATCCGACTATTCCATATTCGCCTCGAGTCACACAAAGTATGGGTGGGGGAGCTCCCAATGTTGGTTTTTCCATTCCCAGAACTTGAACTCGAGTCACTAGTTGTAGTAGAAAGTAGAATCCTTTATACAATTGCATCGTATGTATATCGATATCCTTCTTTATAGCTTCGTCGTGGTTTATAATAAGAAATGATGGATCACGTATGAATTGAACTTGTTGTAGAAACCCTTATACAATTGCATTGCATGTATATCGATATCCTTCTATTATATCTTCGTTGCAGTTTATAATGAGAAATGATAGATCACAAACTGCTTGAATTTGTCGTAGAAACCTTTATGCTATTGCATTGTATGTGTGTCGATATCCTTCTATTGCATTGTATAGAACCTTTCAACGAGATAGTGTTTTTTCAAATCTCTCAAAATGAAATCTATTCCAAACATATATGCCATGGTTCCTTACTTCGACAGGGTGCAAATATTTAAATTTCACCCTTTTAGATATTTTTCAAACAGTAGCAGTAAAAAATTTGTATCCATTTTTCATGATATTGTGCACGGTTCAGATATATCATTGCCAATTCCTCCGAAAAGATTGTGGGCGATTCTTCCACAATGGAATCTGATAAGTGAGATTTCGAGAAATATATTATTCTGGGGGGAGGAACAATAGTATTTCATTGCAACAAATATGGATTATTGAAAAGAATAAGACATGTATTTGGATATTTCCCTTCAACTTTGCAATATTTAGATAGAATTGTATATAAAAGCAAGATATAAAATTTCCTACGTGACAGGTTCCTTTTGTTTCTCTTTGTGATGATAAAAGACCTACTTAACCACCTTATTAGATACCATTGATTTCAAATTCAATACGGCAGGAGTCATTGGTTCAAATTCAATAGTAGGTATAACTTATTCGATACCATTGATTGTGGTATCTAATATTTTTAACTACCTTCTTTTTTTATTTTATTGATTTTTTATCTTTTTCTATACCCCCACTATTCTATTCATATTCTATATGAATTTTTGTTATTTCATTTTGTTGCATCAGAATCAGATTCAACTTGATTCTATTCCATCCACGAAATTCAAATATCAAAAATATCAAACAAAACAAACGGTTTATAATTAGAAATGATAGATCAGATATGGATTGCATTTGTTGTGGAAACCTTTATACAACTGCATTGTCTGTATATCGGTATCCTTTTTTTAGCGCTTCATTGAAGTTTCTCTTTGATTCTTGCTGTGCTATTAAATTTTGCTAGGTGACATGAAGTTTTTGTTATATGTGATGGGAGTGATTCTTCTTTATGGCACTTTCGCAGGATCCTTGAGAGTAGATTAGGAGATAGGCCTGTTGTTTAACTAGTGTTTGGGGAATTTTGAGGTCATGGTGTATTGAGAAGTTCATGCGGAAGCTTCATTTTTCACCAGTGCCTTCTATGACTTCATTTAGTGACCTTTTATCAGAAATTTTAACTCATCAACAATTTATCAAAAACGCTCACTTAATGACTATTAATAACGTACTCGGATCAAGTGATGAATTAAACCTTTTGCCTTGGCTGATGTAATGGAAGGCCATGAAAAGATGGAGGTACTTTGAGAGTTTGGCCCGTTCGCTTCAATTATTAGCAAGACCATCAAGACCCAAGACCATGTGATTAGTTTGTAATGGGACCAACACATGAGTTTATGTATTAATACCTTTTATGATACTTGTTCGGTTGGGAGGTTTAAGCTTGAGAATAAATGTGGTTTTAATATGTACATTTACTAAAGTACCCCTCTATTTATCTTACATCTCCAATAAAATCATCAAAGTTGATTTCGGTCTTCATCACTTCTACTACTCGGCCGAGTCCGCGATCTCGCAATTTGCATTCCCGTATCTTTGTCATTGTCCTCGGTCTTCATTCCCGCATCTTCGTCCTCGTCATCGTCCTCGTCCGAGTTTGCATGTTCATCATCGTCCTCGATCGTCGTCATCGTCTTCGCTTTTTGGTCGAGTCCGCATCTTCGTCATCGTCCTCGGTCTTCATCGCAATCTTCATTCGATAGGAATTCGATTGAGTAGGAGAGAAGAGTGTGTAAAGATGAGGGGTAATTTTGTAATCTGTAATGGCCAAGCATTGGGACTAGTTAGTCCCACCAAAATTGGTGGTTTACTTTAGTCACATATACTGATTAGTTAATCCCGTGGCCTAGTTAATCCGCGAAGCGAACACCGGCTTAGCCAGTCCAGTGAGGTTAATCCACTTTAAGAACATGAAAGCGAACACGCAGGAAATTACTGTATTTGATTGTTGTGGAAAAGGGTGCATTTTGGAGATGAGTGACCAGTGCTAGAGAGGTTTAGGGTCTTAAAAGAAGGGTGTGCTGCTAAGCCTGTTCGGTTCACAAATCCAACTATCCCAAGTTCATGGGATAACTTATACAAAGGATTGTGACTTGGATTAATTAGTTAGTCCCAAGTTGGTCACTTGTTCGGTTGGGTGTCTTAACATTGAGATAACATGTTTTTGTGATGGTGAAATGACAAACTTACCATTTATTCTATACACCCAAATCAACAAAATTACCAACACACAGAACACTTTGCCATCGATTGTGGCTGCACGAAAGTCCCAACTGCATCAAGTACACGAGCTCTGTGAGTGATCTCCCCATATGAAGACCTATGTATTCATAGAAATCTAGCCACCCACCATTACTTTTACTCCCTCTTGAGCTAGCAATCTCGATATCTCTCGATGAATCTGTCTAAGATGATGATGAGTGCATAGTCTTACTCTTGCTCCGCCACCAATTCTCTCAATCAAACAACAGTGATTCTTGAAGAATTCGCTCTTGTTAGGTTGAGTGAAATCGATACATTGAAATCAAATCTAGAATATCCATACATAGAATCAATTGTTTTTAGTGAAATTTTGCAAAAACATAGCACATATCGGTTCAATCTTCGCGTTCTTAGCCATTAGAGTTGAATGGGTTGCTGGCCATGGCGAGGAAGAAGATGTAGGCGAAGAAGGATTCGTAGGCCAAGAAGAATGATCTTTTGTATGTATTGAGTTAAGTGAGGGGTATTTTTGTCACAAGCAAACTCCACCATCCAGATTAGTTAAGGAGCCCAAAAAGGATGACTTAATTTAGTCACCTGTATTGGGTCTTAAATAATCCACCGAACGAACACCGGATTAGCCAGTCCAGTGTGGCTAATCTGACTTAAAACCATGAAGCGAACAGGCACATTGTTTTGTTCTTTTTGAGATGACTTGTATTAAAGTTGAGACTGAAATGTTATCGAAAATTTCTTCTGAAGTTGCAGAATAAAATCTTTGAAGCAGGTGTCGTTGCTACGAGACTCAAATATTTTATACCTTTTAGTAAGGTCTCGATGTAAATTCTTATAATAGATTGGATACCATTGGGAGAGTGACATGAATTCCAAATTTGAGAAATCTCAATTTGAGGTATAGATGATACAATTTTCTTTCTTGTCCACTTTTGTATAAATTAATGATGGTTCTTGTACAACAATTGCCTTAATTGGACCTAACGAAGTTGGGCTTCTTGACAACTTGTTTGTGCTAATAAAAGTTGGGCCTAACTTAGTAACTTCAAATCTATGTATACACGTATAAAAGTTGTTCGAGGAGAGAGAAAGTTAAGAAGCTACTTTCTCTCGTAATTTTAATTTTATTTTTATTTATTTTCTGCTATTTATTTTTTTTATTATTGGCTGTTCTAAAAAATATAATTATATATTATGTGTGCATCTATTAATAATTAATAATGATTATCTTATCAACGAATGATGAATATGATGAGTACGTTAAACTCGAAACAATGAGATATATATGGAATGGAGTGTAGTGCAAGTTTTATAAAATCATGGGCAAGTACATGGAATGGAGTGTAGTGCAAGTTATATTCTCCCTATAAATTTCACCTCTCTTCCATTCTTCTTGCAATTCATTTGATTTTTTCCCTTTCTTCTTCAAGAATTCAAAAAAAAAAAAAAAACAATTCCACATGCTTCCTTCATTTCATTTTTTTTTTTAATTTAGCTTTACTAAAAATATAGTGTTGTTTTGAACTCAACACTTAAACGGGAGGTCCAAATGTTTACTTTTATTGGTGTAGTTTTTAGTATTGGGCTGATGATATAGTCATAATATCATCTAAAGATATCAATGTGGACACTTAGTTAAGGATATAAAATAATTTAATAAACCTTCTATTGTATAATTTCAATAATACCTGTGCGAAGCGCATAAAACGACTAGTGAGCAATAATCTTATGGAATTTGAGAGCTCAAAGATGCATGTTAATTACCCCTTTTTTCTTTTTCTTTTTTTTTTTTTTTTGACTTTAGTGGGAATGAAACACACGACCTCTTCAAACAGTGGCTTTTGACAAATGATACCTCTACCATCTCATCAGAGATGCTTTGACAATGTTATTAACATTTTGTTCTTACTAGTAGAGAAAAAGGAACTTAGACTAAAATATTTTCAGGTGTCAATACATTTATACAAAACTTCTAATTTGAGCAATACATATTTCAATTGCGTGAACAATTAAATTAGAGATAGAGTAAGAATCGAAAAAAACTAAAATTTACATCAAAAGGTGAGAAAAACTTGGAATATATATATTTTTTAAAATCCTAGACATAGATTATTCAATCTTGAGATTAATTATGTCTATTATTAGAGCTTTCATTATCAGGTTTAGGTCTTAACTTTCAATTAAAAGGTATTATACATGCCCTTTCTTTTGTTCTCCCAACCTAATACTCCACTATCTTAATTTGTGGGTCTTCCTCTCTAATATAACAAGAATATTTTCATGGTAGCCCATCCATCCAATATATCAAAAAACAAAAGTGACCACAAAAAAATATATCATATTAGACTACGACTGCATTAAGTGTGACCTTAATTAACATGATTATCAAAAAACAAAAGGGGTTAGTCATTTTTAAAGATCAGTCATGACATATATGATGGTGCCACAAATCCTAACTTCTTCAACCTAATCCTTGACATTTGCCATTTTGGGTCAGTTTGGATATATTGTGCTCACTCAACATCAACAGACAAAGTGATTAACTTGTGAGATTAGAAAACCTTAGTCCTCTAATTTGGTCAAATCACACTTTAAAAACTCTTTTTAAGAGAGCAAATGCTGGGCTCAGGGAGACAATAGGTTCAATCATTGGTACTCTATTGAGCAAACCCTAGCTAGTTAATTAGTATATAACACATTAGAGTAGTTGATTATCTATCTTTATTTGTTCCACCATACTGACTTAATTGATTAAGCTTAATTAATTGTGTTTCTTCACTCTAATTCTTTCTGTTTGTTTACTCTATCCTTAATTAATTAGTATAATTAGCTAGGTAGTAACCTCATCACCTAAAAAAATATATTTCTATGATGTAAGCAAAGATTTATATATCAACAAGAGATTAGTCTATATAGCTGAATAATCAATAGTATTCACCAAAACATAAATTGGAATTTTAATAAGAAGATATTATTTTGTACTTTCATTAACATTAGAATCTAAAATTCTTAGAGAAACGCCTTATTTTTTAATTTTTATTTTTTTTATCAACATGGGTGTCCAAAGCTAGCGGCGCCTCAACTCCTCTTCATTAAGGTCCAACTAATCTCGTGGGTTAGGAGGCCGCTCTACGACTAACTCAAAGATAGAAGGAGAAATGGTGCAGTTGCTACGAATCTAATCTATCATCACATATATATTTATGTCTTAGTCAGAGTAAGAAGGCTCTGCTGGTAGCCTCTCCGCCACATCTCTAGCTTGAGCGCCAAAAACATACATTTTAAGACACGAGAATTATATGTTTTAAATAGACTAATGTACATATTTTCAAAAATAGAAGAATTATATATGTCTTCATTCGAATGAAGACACTAGAATTTCGGGTCATAATGCAATTCAGGTGGTCGGTCCAACTCAAATTAAGCCATTCAAAAAAAAAAAAAGGAAAAAAAAAGAATAATCACGTGAAACTAATGGTCCATAAATTAAATAAAGACAACAAAAACAACATCACAACTGTAAAAATATCATGACTATGATAGAAAACAAAAAAGAATAGCTACACACACACACACATATATATATATATATATATATATATACACACACACATATATAGTAGGGACATATGTATGGGGAAACATCCAAAATTTAAAGCAAATTATATGAATACAAATTCACATATGATATGATATGATATGATACATTTGAGCTAGCTAGGTATATATATATGAGGATGTAATGGAACTTGGGACGGTGGGACCAACCAGGAGAGTGAAACATGGAGGATATTCCCACGTGTGGGGTACATGAGTGTGTGGGGCCGGGTCTTGGAAAGTCAAAGTCAAAGCTAGGGTGACACGTGGCCTTGTCTGGTGTGATGTTGAAATCCAAAGTAGGGGGGACGGTACGTGTGGGGGTGACAACGTAATGTGTTTCCCAGACCACCCAAGTTGGAGCCGTCACCTCTCCCACATTGCTCTTCTCTTCACGTGAACTTAGGCCCTTTTGTGTTTCCATGCTCTTATTTTTTAAGTGAATCATCAGTCACAGTATTTGTATATATATAATATGGTTTTATGTTATAATATAATGTATTTCCATGCATATATGAAGTGTGGCATGTTCAAGTACAATACACTAACACGAGGAGCTAAGGCACAACATGACTACATGTTCATGCTTGTCGATGTTTGTCAATTGATATATAACCCTAATCAAACCCTATATCGACAATGTTGTATAGTGACCAAGCAAATGAGTGATTTAATGGTTTAATATGACGGTAGGATTGAGTGATCAAGTCCTATATATAAGGGCAAGATTCAAGAAGAGTTCGTTTTTTTTTTTCTTATAAAAAAAAATAATGATGTTGTGTATTGATATGATACATTGTTAGATAGTCTCCTTACAATCATAATTAAGCAAATAATTAAGTTAAGGTTATTGGTTTACTTCAAAAAAAAAAAAAAAAAAAGACACGGTAGGTATTGGTTGAAGTGTCATAGCTATATATAAAGTTTTGTGCCGACTCCAACTAATTTAAGATTGAAGTTTTAATTAATTTGACTGTAAAAGAGAATAGTAAAATTGTAAATTAAAGTAACCAAATACGAAGTACTTATTTTTTTATGAAAAATATGAATTACTTTTTTTGAAGAGAAATCGAAATTTCATTATATTAATCATTTTGACTCAATATAGATCAGACATAGAATCAAGTCCGTACATTGATTCGCTAATCTTATTTGTTCAAATGAACTGCCATTAATTTGGTGTGAGCTTGTAAATGTAAGTGTGAAATTGAAACAGTTTGACAATCAGGAATGCTGCTCTCTGCAATGTTGAAACTTATTACAATATAATACGCAAAAATCACTAGAACCACATAATGAAGTACTTATCAGCTTAACGTATCAGTGTATTAATGATTCTTAATTGAAAGTTTAGAGAAGTAGAACTTGCTTAGTTCTCACTATATTTATGAACCGATGACATACTTTGAAATCTCAATTGCTTGCACTATAGGCAAAGCGACTTCGATTAATTAATTAATTGGTCTCTTTGTATTAATTGATTATCAATCGAGTCATTGTCTGGTTAATTATAATGTTGATGTCGTGTACGTATTATGTCGTGGCATATTTCTTTATCTAAGAGATTTAATTGTAATTTTTAAATATAAATGTGCATTTAATCATTTAGTTTTCCAACAAATATTTTTTTTCCAAGCTTGCAAGAAAAAAAAAACAAAACAAATAACTAAACCTTTCGAGTTCACATAGATAGCAAGCTTTGGTGATATATATATATATATACTTCTAAGACTCTGCACCATCATGTGCAACCACGCAAGTGTACCTATGACGATTAAACTGTCTAATTTGACACGCACCTCAAACATAACTGTGAAATCCTCAACAAGAATAACAAGGGATATATAGGCTTCCAATTATTATATAATATAATTTTAAATTTGAATTTGGCGAAACCAAACTTTGTTTATGTTGTAATTAATAATCCTTATTGATAAGTTCACACACATTTTTTTAAATTGATGTACTCATCTAAAAAAAATAATGCAATCTTATTAAATTATTAGTGCGAGAAATGAGTGAGGGAGACATTAGGACTAAGTGATTTAAAGATATTAATTACGATATAAATAGAGTTTGGTTTAATCAAACTCTTTAACTTTTTAAATGTTAAATGAGTAATTACTACTCATGCAATTTCTTATATATAGTTTTCTTGCAAAAGCATCTTCAAAGGGCTACTTACATTTTCCTTGAAGTGTGAAATGTACAAAACAATACGTAAGGTAGACTTCCTTTTTGTATACATCATTTTGTTGGGTGGTGAGAAATTTATTTGAGTCACTAATTATACATGTACGTAAGGACTCTCCCCCGCATATATATATTATTATTATTGGTCTTTTAATACATATATAGCTAGATTCAGTGAATGGTGCAAAAGCCATCCATGTGTTGAGCCATCTACAGGTGACCCACATGTTTAATTAGGCTTTTGCTTCACTATAACAAGAAATCCAAACTGCTACATATAGGCCTCGTGAAAATTACATACAAAATGCAGTCAACACGTAGTTAAAACGCCCACCAAGCTATATGTATAGCCAAGACGACAAACCAATAATTCCTAGCCAGACCTAATTAAAAGCAACCATGAATATTACAGACAAGATGATGAGCTCAAATTATAAGCACCTTTACATTGAGACCGCACCAACAAAATTTAGGGTCTCATATAAAATGTCCCGGCCCTCTATATGAATAGATAATAAGATGAACCAGACACACATTTAAAAGCTAAATATATAATTGGTAGTACTCAACCAAAGTTGTATTTGTATACACAACTGATTAAACAATTGCTAATCTATAGATGTAAAATGCGTGGTCGGTGTACAGTACACATGGCATGTATAGCTATCAACTAACACAGTCACTAAGTTGCATCAAATCTTGGTGGCTTTTAATTAATACAGTTCTAGCAGGGCCCTTGCTTATATATGTTCAGATGTATATACAACTCCATATACAACTCCACGCAGTTTCCTTGATTAAATTAAACATGTTCTAAGCCTGCCCAACTAGTATTGACTAGGTTGGTTAATTGATAATAGCTTGACCTTCAAAGATCCAAGCCAATTATATGTATATGATCCTACGAAACCCTAGCTAGTTCTATCTTAATTTTTTAATTTTTAGTCCGACTTGAGTTGTTTTGGTCTACAAAGGAGTAATTAAGACTCTCCCAGCGAAATAGTAACTTGATTTGTAGGACTTGAAATCGAGACTATTTCTATATATTTAAGTATAAATTAAGTACTCCATTCTCAAAAAAAAAAGTATAAAGTACTCTGGTGTTGTCGACCCACTCAAACATACCCTGCTAGCTTGTAAATTCTACATATCTAACTAATAATTAGCATGATAATACTACAATAATATAGTTTAATTAAAAATAAAAAAAGAAGTGATTAAGGAACAGTGATAAAAAAAACACCCTAAAATATTGTAGTAAAGTGGCCGCACGTTTCTTTTTTTTTTTTCTGTAGTTTTGATTTGATATTTAATTTCTTATTTAGGATTAATCTTGATTATTCTACAAATTAAAAAAACACACTCCACAATCTACTTTATAAAAATTATGTCTTGAAAAATTAAAAAATTTTATACGATCATGATCTAAAAATTAAGTTCAATTATTTTACTCTCACGCATGTTTACTGTCACCCCTACACATCAAAACAATAGTTTGGTGCATGTTGTTTACTTTTCAAGTCCATAAGGTTTACTTTATTACTCCCCTTCTCATCATGTATGAGTATGTAATATGTATATAGACTATAGTACATATTATATGATGAGGCTTTGTCCTTTAAATATGATGATGAAAGTAAAACGAGACCTAACACTAGTACAAGTTTTGTCAACGTTTGTGGTTCCGCCACGTGGAGTATCCCCACTTTGAATCGACGTTGGTTCAAATCGCACTTGCGATGCTACTCCACCAAACTCGGCCGTATTGAATGGACGGTCAATATGGCTCCGACTCCCCGTCCACCCTACCCGCTCATCTTCAAATCCAACGGCGCGTATGGCCCCGAGAAATTGACCAGGGGTCAACAATACAGCGTGCAGTAACAGTGCATGCATGCCTTAAAACCAAAGATGGTCTTAGGGTTTTTCTGGTGAAAATTGACCGGATTAATGGTGACAAAAAAATTGGTACCGACAAAATTAAGTCTAATTAATAATCATAATTTATAGCAATTTTAAATATACAATCCTGATGAGTCCTCTCTATTATCTCTATAGGTAAAACAGAAATTAAAGGTATCTCAGCCATTAACGATGTGTTTGATGTCAAAAACGATTCATGAACAAGGCCAGTCCTTGATGGCAGTGACTCTCAAACCTAGTCTCCTCGATGGAGCCTGGACCTACTTGTAGTGCGAGAGTGTATTTGAGCACCTGTGAGTTTGTGTGATGCAAAAGCTCTTCAGGCCTGAATCTGACGCCCCTAAATATGACTCTATTCATGTTATTCCAAAGTCCCCAAATCCCAAATGCAATCCACTAGAGAAAGGTTAAGCCATCCTTCCTAGTATCTGCATGTGACGGCCCCAAATTTCAAGGCAAATCGGGTACCGCCACGTCGCCAGACACGTCACCAAGCATGCCACGTCACCGCACACTTATGTTGACTGTCCGCGACCTAAACCCTTGTACATAACTTATTCGCATTTAACTTAGTAATTATGGATATTTTATGAATTATTAAGTTATTCATGATTTAATAATTTAATATAAATCATACATTGATGCGGAAGTCTTAAGGCATGCATATATCGTAAAAGTGAAAAGTTTACATTTTTATGAACAACCCTACAGTGTGGAAACCCGACATTAGATACCATGTATATCAATAGCGACAAAAGTACAAAAGGTGAGCATATACATGTATCGGGTATACAAGTCCTCCCAAAATATCATAAAGTAGTTAATAGATACATACAACTACCTACGCAAAAAGTGGCGGCCTCTCCCTACTTAGACGTAGTCGCCTAAGACTCCCTTGCCTCGGCTCGTCGCAAGATCTGCGATTTGTCACCAAAAACAATGACAAATCTCAGGTGAGTACATCCCAGAGAACGTTAGCTAATATTCACGAATTCTAATAAAACGTCTACAATTCATGCAATTTAAATAAAGGACAAAATAAAATAATCGCATGAAAATAAGTCGTTAAGAAGTCAAATTTGGACATGAGTGTAACGTAACAGAGAACCCTGGTCGACATCCGGGAATCTTCGTAGCTAAACCGAGAGGAACCATTGACGACCACCTCGCCAAACATATCACGGTCGAATGAGAGGAACCATTGAACGGAAAACCCCGTCCAAACATCTCTCGAGAGGAACCATTGACGTAGACTTAGGTCTTCGTCAAACATCTCTCAACCTACGGGTTTCGCGGAGAATAGTCACCGCGTAGGCCTATTATGTCCAATTACTCGAACAGCGCGGGGTAGCTAGCCCCGGGGTGTGAGTCAGTGCCATGCCGACCCCGTCGACAAACACACATACACACGTAGGAGTGGATGAACAATAATTGAACAACAATAAATAGCACAATGAAATAATTGAAATGCGAAATAAAGCAAGTGCAATAAAAGAATTTTAACTAATTTTCACGTGGGATTAATTACCTCAAACAAGTCGCAAACTGCCTTCGAAACGTTCTGCACACGCCTCGAGATGCGTACCCGACACCCGACTACGGTAACCTAATTCCCTGGTGTCTAATTATACAATTTTATTATTTTAGAGCCTCATTAAATGAGTTTATAGTGTGAGACCAAAACTTGTAACATTTTTATTCCAAAAAGTTTAATTCTTGGCGTACTTTTCGAATTATACCGGGGTGTCGACGCCCCAAATGTCCTCAAAACTGCCTTTTTACATATTTTCCCATTTTATTATGTTTTTTCGGATTTTTCTGAATTTTTCTCATAATTTTCTACCTATTTTTAATATTTTTCAGTAATTTATTTAATTTAAAACTATTTTTAAATTATATTTTAACATTTATATTATTTTAATATAGGGGTGGGCCCCTGAACCGGGTTTGACCAGGTCCAACCGAGTCGGCCCCACCCGGTTCGGGCCCATCCGAGTCGGGTCCGGTTGGGCCCGGACCGGCCCAACCGGTCCAGGGGCTTCTTCACAGCGCCTCTGCTGTTCTTCCATTTTATTTTATTTTGTTAATCCAATAACAACAACAACAATTCCAACAACAACAATAATATTAACCACTCACTTGATCAATGGAGGTCGGCGCTGCGAGAGCGCGTCACCACCGCCGACGCCGCTGCAAGAGTCCGCCGGCGCGCTGCTAGTGAGCTCCGCCGTCCCCGACCTCTCGTCGCTGCTCTCTCTCTCTCTCTCTCTCTCTCTCTCTCTCTCTCTCTCTCTCTCTCGATTCTCTTCTTTTCCTTCTCTTTTACTTCTCTATATCTCACTCTTTCTCCCTTTCTTCCTCTCTCGTTCGTTTTTTTTTTATAAAGATTTTTTTTTATTTTTTTTATTTGGAGAGAAATGACAAAAAGAATGATGAGGAATGGTTGATGTGATATTTGATGTGATATGTGATGTGATGTGACAACTCAATCTCATACTACCCCGTACACTCGCGTTACGCGCACACCGCGACGTCGCACGCTCTCGTCACTACACGCGTACAACGCGACTAATAAAATGTCAAATGATGCGACGCTAATTATTTAATATTAGTAAAATAATACACTCACACACAAAAATAACAAATTTTAACTCGTTAGGCATGCCTTGAACTTTTCTGCGACGTTCACGTGGGTCTGAGCTTAGGGTCTCAATATGAAATTGTCAGTTAATCAGGATTAATTAGAGCGGGTCGTTACAATCTTCTTAACTAAGAGAAATTTCGTCCCGAAATTCAAATTTAATAAAATCTTTACCTTGGAACAAGTGGGGGTATCGCTCTCGCAAAGTAGACTCTCTCTCCCAAGTTAGGCCCCCGTTCTTATGATACCGCCATCGAACGAGTACAAGTGGTATTTCTTTCCTTCTAAGGGTCTGTACCTTGCGGTCCACTATTTCAATAGGGTGTTCCTCGTATGTCACATCTGGTCGAACCTCGAGTCTAGTCATATCAACCATCGGCCTCGGTCCTGATCTAGCCAACCGTAACATCGAAATATGAAAAACATTATGACCCCCTGCCAATCGACTTGGTAATTTCTACTGATAAGCGACTTTCCCAACTCGTTTCTCAATTTGAAACGACCCAATAAATCTTGGTGCTAGTTTCCCTTTAATCCCAAATCTTTGATGACCTTTCATCGGAAAAACTTTCAAGTAGACCCAATCATCTACCTCGTAGCTTAGCTCATCGCGGTACCTATCCGCATACTTCTTTGTCTGTGTTGGGCAGCCAACAACGTTGACGAATCAGTTTCACCTTCTCTGTATGGTCTACAACAATCTCAGGCCCCACAGCTGATGTATCCTCGGGCTTTGCCCAACAAGTCGGTGATCTACACGGTCTACCGTACATGGCTTCAAATAGTGGCATCCCAATACTGGCCTGATAGCTATTGTTGTAAGCAAATTCACAGTGTGGCAAGTACTCCTTCCAAGACCCACCAAACTGCAACACACATGCCCTGAGCATATCCTCGAGTATCTGTATTAATCTCTCTGACTGTCCGTTTGTGTGAGGATGGAATGCAGTGCTAAACTGTAATCTAGTACCAAATTGCTCCTGCATAGCTTGCCACAATGATGATGTAAGACGACCGTCTCGGTCTGAAACAATCGAAATTGGTACTCCGTGCAGTCGTACAATCTCTTTTTCGAATAATATGCTCAACTATGTGAAATAATATTTCATAGAGACTGGTAGGAAATGAGCCGACTTTGTCAACCTGTCTACGATCACCCATATTGCTTCGTGTTTCCGCGGAGTCTGCGGTAATCCACAAACGAAATCCATCGTAATGTGTTCCCATTTCCACTGAGGGATGGGCATCGGCTGCAATAACCCTCCAGGCCTCATGTGCTCAGCCTTAACCTGCTGACACACCCCACAACCCCTAACATAGGCGTCGACGTATGCCTTCATCCCTAGCAACCAAAATAATTGTCGCATATCATGATACATTTTGGTCCTACCATAATGCGTTGTATACTGGGACCTGTGAGCCTCCTGGAGTATCCCATCGCGTATCTCTTCCACTGCTGGAATCCATAACCTCCCTCGGTGCCTCAAACACTGATCCACATACTCGCTCCAATCCGGGTGATCGGGATTGCGTGCCATCTCACTGAATCTCGAGTACATCTCTTCAGTCCTCTAACACTCCAACACTCGCGCAATAGAAATAGACGGTACATCAATCTGTCCACGAATCTGTCCGTCCGCTGTAGCAGGAACCTCTATCAAACATAGTGTTGCCGCCCCCTCAAGTAAACCATATTCGTGCATCATGTGGCAGACAACTGTCTCAGAATCTAGTCCTCTCCTGCTCAATGCATTTGTTACGACATTTGCCTTCCCAGGTTGATATTCGATGGAGAAGTCGTAGTCCTTCAACAACTCTAGCCAACGTCGTTGTCTCATGTTCAGATCTTTCTGAGTGAATAAGTATGTCAAACTCTTATGATCTGTATATAATGTGAATATCTCACCGTAAAGGTAATGTCTCCATACCTTCAGTGTAAATACGAACTGTTGCAAGCTCCAAGTCATGCACTGGATAATTCCTCTCATGGGTCCTCAACTGTCGGGATAGATATGCGATTACATTGTCTCCCTGCATCAGCACACTACCTAGCCATGTGCCGCAAGCATCAGTATGAACTGTTAATCCCTTACCCGATTCTGGCAACACTAGTACTGGTGCAGTAGTTAGTGTCATCTTCAACTGTGTAAATGCGTCCTCGCACTCCTTTGACCAATTGAAAGGTACATCATTCTTTGTCAATTTAGTCATCGGCGTGACGATCTTCGAGAAGTCCTTCACAAATCGCCTATAGTATCCTGCTAACCCAAGGAAGCTCCTGATATCTGTCACTTTCTCAGGTGTCGGCCAATCTATGATAGCATGAATTTTACTCGGGTCCACTGATAACCTTTGTCACTGATCACGTGTCCCAAGAATTTGACTTCTGATAGCCAAAACTCGCACTTACTCGAATTTAGCATAAAGCTTGTGCTCTCTCAGCATCATCAATATCTGCCTGAGATGTTGTCCATGATCTTCGCGAGTCTTGTTGTAGATCAATATGTCATCAATGAAGACAATGACGAATTTATTCAAGTATGGCTTCAATACTCTGTGCATCAAGTTCATGAACATGATCGATGCATTCGTTAGTCCGAATGGCATCACTGTAAACTCAAATAACCCATATCTGGTGCTGAATGCAGTCTTAGGTATGTCTTCATCCCGAATCCTGAGCTGATGATAACCCGATCTTAAGTCGATCTTAGAGAAGACACGTGCTCCGGCCAACTGGTCAAACAAATCATCGATCCTTGGCAAAGGGTAACGATTTCGTACTGTCACCTGGTTCAACTTCCTATAGTCAATGCACATCCTCAAACTATTGTCCTTCCTCTTAACGAACAGGAACGGTGCCCCCTATGGTGATGTGCTCGAGTGTATAAATCCCTTCTCTAAATCTTCCAGTTGAGTCTTCAACTCCTCCTGCTCCTTCCGTGACATCCGGTACGGTCTGCTAGCTATCGATTATATGCCTGGTACTAGATCAATAACGAACTCAATCTCCCTGTATGGGGGCAACCCCGGTAGATCCTCCGGGAAGACATCGAGAAATTCACTGACAATTGGGACATCCTCAAGTCTAACCTCTGGGGTCTCGGATGACTCTACTATCCCTGCAAACACTTCCATCTCTAAGGTCGTAGCCAATCTACCCCTGGTGGTCGGTAGTATACTCGCATCACCCGTGAAAGTGAACTCTGGTATGTCGGGGATTTGAAAAGTCACTATCTTACGGAAACAATCCATCTGGGCGTGATATGACGCTAGCCAGTCCATACCCAAAAGTGCATCGAACTCTAAAAACTCTAGGACGCGTAGGTCGATAGGGAGTTGGTGTCCGAAGATCTATATCGTGCAACCCTCACAAACCATGTTAGGGTAAACCTTATCCCCAGCTGCTGTGCTGAGAATCAGGAGTGTACTAACTGTAACCGATGTTAACCCTAACTCATCGACCATACGTCCAGAAATAAATGAAATTGTCGAACCAGAATCAATAAGTGTATGCATAAAACGATTGCAAATCGAAATCATACCATCAACTAGCTGTCTGGTGGCCTCGCGGTCTGGCTGTGCTATAGCGTGCACCCGCTCCCTGGCCTGAACTGGTGGTGCTGCAATCGGTGCTACTGAAGCCATCGGACATTCTTTCTTAATGTGTCCAAGCTGTTTGCATTTGAAACAAGTAAGATGCATGTGTCCTGACCCTTGGCCTTGACCTCTGTCTGACCTCTAGCCCTGACTCTGACCATACTGTCCTCGGTCTCTGCCTCCCTGATTCTGGGGTGGTCTCTGGCCCGGCCGCGGTGCATAACCACCACTTGACAACCGTGCTGACTGCGCAGGTACTATCGCATGAGAAGTGACCGTCTGACGCTTATGGGATAACCCGCGCACCTCCGGGACCACACCGCTACTCACAGGAAGTGCACATCTTTCTACTGTGCACCATCAGCGTCCCCCCCTCACGTGTAGCACGTGACTTGCACGTGAGGCACAGTGTTTCGCCCCCCCGAGTCTCGAACGCGCCCCTGGGGGCTTAAGTACGCGTTTTTAGAGAGACCGGTACCATTGAGCCCAGATGGTACCCAGGGTGCGCGATAAAGCCCTTTATCGCGTGTTCGAACCCTGGGGGGGGGGGGGGGCGAAAGATCACGGGGACTGTGGATGGTGTGGAGGTGCGCAGGATTATCCTAGTTAAGCGCCACACTGCTTGTGCGGTCCCGATATGGCTCGAGGGCAGGGTCGGGCCGTTATAATGTAAAAGAGTTGGACAACTTAATTTTGAAACCATGTAAACATGTACATTCATGTATATATTGTGTCAAGTGTTATAACTAAGCAAAAATGATATACCAGTTATGTGTATCTCTCAACCCAAATAAGTATCCCAAGTGTGATAAAAACATATATAAGTAAGACAAAAGGTCAAAAATCGACAAAAGTGTGCGAAGGAAGGTCGTTCCAATATCCTCAGAGTAGATCATCAAGTGTCAATGTCTTGCCCGTGCTTGGCTGCATATCCGTACTTGGTCAAATACAAGAATACCAAGTTCAGTAAGTAAAAGCCAGTACGATCTAAACAGTAATTCAAAATAAATGAAGCAGTCTAAAAGTCATGCGGATAGAAAGAAAGCTATATCGAATGCATGATAATAAGACTATATAAATAAAAGTATAAAGAGAAATGAGTATCAAAGGAAACAATATAGAGGTGCCCAAATATTCCAAGACCACCGAGTGTCGGTGCCATAGGGTCGGGGTCATAGAGTCACGGCAACGCCAAGCAGACTCGGGTCCTAGGACGCGGCGTCACCTGTTGTACCTAGACCATCACGAATAAGGGATTTCAACGTACACCGGATAAAACACATCTCATTTCAACTAAATAGTCAAATGGCTCGAGGTCATGGCCTCAGTTGCAAGGCGGTAACCACTCCAATCAAAGACACTCGTATGACTCATTTGGCCCTCGGACACTCAGAAGTGGGTGGGAATTTCAAGGAAGGGACACAGTATAATATCAATAAAATATAAGCTCAAATGAACTACTGTGCATTTCTTAGCTGGTTTTACTTACCTTATATTCACATAGGCCGACACGTCAAAGTAATCGTTCGAATAGTAGGAGTCCTCGTCGCGTTTCTACAAGCATATAAGTATAGCACATATTCTTTAGCCTTGTTTACAACTCATTTAGAGTAGCTTAGACCATTTATGACTCATATTTATTCTCAATTAAGTTACTTAAGTCATTCTCAACTTTTTAAAATTTTCTTTCAAATCAAAACCAATAATTCGAGTGCAATAAAGAATGCAATGAAATAAAATAAGAAAATTCCATAATAACTTGACTTCTGACACAAATCAAATGAAATCGACTAACTCAAGACCAAAGAGTCAAGTTTGACTCAAAACTTCCAAATCATTGCATTTATTTAAGAATCCATGACTTAATCGAAGTCAGATCATTTTCGAGCAATAATTCTCATTGACTTGAAAACCATGTAATTCCACATCATTTAGTTCCTAGCCTGAAGTTCATTTTAAAAATGAATCCAAGTCCTTCATTAAGACTAAAACTTTCTCATGAGTTGACATAAAATCATGACGAATAAACCAACGTGTCGACCATGTTTATTATTAATAAATTTTGTCAATGTAAAGCCTTTTCAAAGGTAGGTTTGATCAACCATATGTTTAAATAAACCTAGAGTTCATAGAACTCTATTTGAGTCCGACAACTATTTTTTTCTTAGCCGAAGAATCCATGGAGTCAATTTGAACTCTATGTTTAGTACTAAAATAACAAGTTCCTTTTTTTAAGACTTTGTTTGGGATGTGTAGGGTCTCTTTCGAGCATTTTAACAAACATTTGGTGTACAATAGCAAGAGTTTCCCTTAATGCAACATACATTAGTCTTATGTCAAGCAAAATCACTTGGAGTTGTTTATAAAACCATTTCCAATAAGACATGAATAAATCCTTCTAATTAATTCACACCAAAACCATCAACAACTACTATAATTTGTAAATTGAACTTGTATTTGAATTTAAATATGGTTTAGGACCTCACCATGCCTTCAATTGAATCATCAACTCAAATTCCCCTTTTGAGATTTCATGTCTAGCAAAATATCTCTTTTTTTCCTTTCTTTTTTTTTTTCTCTTCTCTGCGAACAACGTTGACGTCGCCCTACGCCATTTGTGCGCCGATGCTGGAGCCGCGCCGCCGTCCAGTCATCTATGTCGGAGCTCAGACCGCCTCGCAACTGCTATTGCTGGTCGTACCACCGCCGTTGTGCCTCCACGTCTGCCACGTTAAGCTCGCCGTCCTCCCAGTCGCGCCAACTCCTGGTCTGCCGCCATCGGTCGTCCGCGTCGCTGCCTGGTGTCGCGTTGGCCACTGCGTCGCGGTCTTGGAGGCTCGCTATGTTGTATGGAACAATAAATAATGATACTAATATATATGAATGAATAAAGTTTTACAAATAATTAATAACAGAATCAATCAACAAAATAAATTTCTAACTTAGGAGGCTTGCATGAAGCAATGTCCTAAGACAGAAATTTCCTTGAATTCGGTGATTGAATTTTCTTCAAAGATCTCGCCCTCAGGATACAACCGGATGCTCTTTTGAACCAAAAATCACCAAGTTCAAAAGTCTGCCAAACTGTGATTTTTTCTTCTCTCTCAAAAACGAAATTCGAAAATTATATATATTTCCAGTGTTTTAGTTCTACTTAAATAGAACTTGAGGCACTTGGTTCAAACCAATGTGTCTGTTCAAAACAATATATTCAACGATCACACCTATTCTCACGATTGCACTTGTTTCTCAATGATCACTTTTGTTCACAAAATAACTAAATTAACTACCAATAATTAATTTCGAAAATACAAAATAAAAGAAAATAAAAGAAAATAAAATTTGATTTTACAAGGCTAACAAATGTAAGCCCAAAGCCCAAAGGCCCAAGGCCCTATCTTTGATTTTAAATATAATTATATATATATATATATATTTATTATATAAATATATATATTTACACCTATTACCCAATGGGTGCCAATTTGGACTATATCCATTGGGTTTCTCTAAAGCAAATCTTTAGAGTAGATGTTTGTATATAAAGAGTTTGTACTCTTTGAAGTGAGCAATGTGGGACTAAAGAGGTTTTCTATTCAAACTCACTTGAAACATTTTTCAAGTTCTAACAATACCCCACATTTGAATAGAAATATCACTATACCCCACATTTCTGTTCAAATTTTTTTTTTTTTTTAAAAAAAAAAAAAAAAAAAAAAAAAAAAAAAAATTATAACGAAAATTATAATACACGAAAAGAGAGAAGTCTCATGTCATGTTGTCGGGAAAAGTATCGAAAGACTTGAACTTACCATAGTAAAACATATTGGATTTACTTTGTGACGCAAATGGATATGGAGGATCTTGAAGCTGTTCACGTTTTGTAGTAAACCAAGACAATATGTATTACGCATGACACGATTATCAAAATTCGGTTTATACGTTTTTGTCCATTTTGGTCCTGGACATATCCTGGTTTCATGATAGATTTAGAGAATTTAGCTTTGTCTCGTTCTCATAAATGCGACCCACATTTACTATCATATAGGTGACAATTTTATTTGTCATTAAATGTTTAACATATCCTTGAACTTCTTCGAACACGTTTTTATCTTAGGAATGAACGAATATGTGTTCTTCTCGCGAGTTTCATCTAATCGGTTTGCCTATTGAACCTAGTACATGGGATCTCCAATCACCTAGGTTAGGTTTCCACCGAGACTTAACTCATTTATAGGCTTTAAACCCATTCCCCTCGATAACAATACAACTTGATTTCTCGGTAAGCCCTTTGTCATAGGATCTGCAATATTCTCCTTTGACTTTACATAATCTATACTAATTACTCCACTTGAAAGTAATTGTCTTATAGTATTATGTCTGCGCCTTATATGTCTTGACTTACCATTGTATACATTATTCTTAGCATTAGCTTGTCCGCCATACAATCACAATGTATACATATTCCGGCAATTGGTTTTGGCGAGAATGGAATATCTTCTAGAAAGTTTCTTAGCCATTCGAACTTCCTCAAGACTTTATCTAAGGCTACAAATTTCGATTCCATTGTCGAACGTGCTATACACGTTTGCTTAGTTGATTTCCAGGAAATCGCAGCTCCTCCCAATGTAAAAATATATCCTTTGGTTGACTTTGTTTCAAGATTGTCGAAATCCAATTGGCATCACTATACCCTTCAAGTACCGGTGGATGTTTTGTATAATGCAATCCATATTCTAAAGTATGTTTTAAATACCTTAGTATTCGTATCAATGCTTCCCAATGATAATTATTTGGATTGCTTGTATATCTACTAAGTCATTCAATTGCATAAGCAATGTCTGGTCTTGTAGAATTCATCAAATACATCAAACTTCCAATTATTTGGGAGTACTCTAATTGAGAAATTGCACTGTCAGTATTTTTCTTAAGTATGCAATTTGGCTCAAATGGGGTAGGAACAGGTTTACAATGAAATTGATTAAACCTCTTCAATATTTTTTCTACATAATGTGATTGAGTAAGGATATATCCATTATCATTTCGTTTGATTTGAATACCCAAAATGACATCTGCTAGACCTAAGTCTTTCATGTCAAAATTAGAATTCAACATCTTCTTAGTTGAAATGATTATATCCTTATTAGTCCCAATTATCAACATATCATCAACATAGAGACATACTATGACACAAGAATTTTTCAATTCTTTGATGTAGACACATTTGTCACATTCATTAATTTTAAATCCATTTGCAAGCATAGTATGGTCAAATTTCTCATGCCATTGTTTTGGTGCTTGTTTAAGTCCATATAAAGACCTAACCAATTTGAGACTTTATTTTCTTGACCTTGGACCACAAATCCTTCGGGTTGTTCCATATATATCTCTTCATCTAATTCTCCATTTAAAAATGTTGTTTTTACATCCATTTGATGTATTTCCATATTATAAATTGCAGCAATTGAAATTAACATCCGAATAGATGTAATTCTAGAAACTGGAGAATATGTATCAAAATAATCCAACCCTTCTTTTTGTCGAAAACCTTTAGCTACTAAACGAGCTTTATATTTATCAATTGATCCATCGGCTTTCAATTTTCGTTTAAAAATCCATTTATAACCTATCGGTTTAATCCCGGGAGGTAAATCAACCAATTCCCATGTGTGGTTAATTAAAATGGATTCTATTTCACTATTTATGGCTTCTTTCCATAAAATAGCCTCGAGAGAAGTCATAGCTTCTTTATATGTTTGTGGTTCAGTTTCAGTCAAAAAACTTATAAAATCTGGCCCAAAACTCTTTTGAACTCTAGATCTTTTCCCCCTTCTTGGTTCTTCATCTAATGTTGGAACATTAGAAGTGGATGGTTCATCTCGAACTCTCTTGTTTGATGAACTTGATTTCTGTTCTTTATAAGGAAAAATTCCTTCAAAGAATTGCACATCCATGCAGATTCTATAATTGTATTAACATGGATATCATTAATCTCAGAATTTATTATCAAAAATCTATATGCAGCACTATTGTTAGCAAACCCAATAAATACACAATCTATAGTTTTAGGCCCCAATTTTGTTCTCTTGGTGATAGGAACTTGTACCTTTGCTAAACAACCCCACACTTTTAAAATTTTAAAAGTAGGAATTCTTCCTTTCCACAATTCATAAGGAGACTTATTTGTCTTCTTAATTGGGATTCTATTTAGGATATAATTTGCTGTAAGTAGTGCCTCTCCCCACATGTTATGTGGAAGTCCAGAACTATTTAGCATAGAATTTATCATGTCTTTAAAAGTTCTGTTTTTCCTCTCCGCGACACCATTCTGTTGAGGTGTGTATGGTGCCGTAGTTTGATGTATAATTCCATGACTACTGCAAAATTCAGCAAATTCAGAGGATTCATATTCTCCACCTCTATCTGTTCTTATTGCTTTGATCCTTTTATCTAATTGATTTTCAACTTCAGCTTTATATGTCTTAAACATATCAAAAGCTTCATCTTTAGTTTTAATCAAATAGACATAGCAATATTTACTACAATCATCTATAAAAGTAATGTAGTAATTTTTTCCTCCTCTTGTAGGGGTTGATTTGTAGTCACAAAGGTCACTATGTATTAATCCTAACAATTCATTTGACCTTCCTAGGACAGTTTTAAAAGATTTCCTAGCAAACTTAGATTCAGTGCAAGTTTGGCATTTGTGCTTCACATCAAAATTAAATTTAGGTAATAAATTGAGATTAATCATTCTACTAATAGACCTACTATTTACATGGCCTAATCTAGCATGCCAAATATCATAAGAATCCACGATATAAATAGAAGCATTCACTTTATTCATAACATTAGTAACCATTACATTCAGTTTGAACATTCCATCTACTAAATACCCTCGTCCTATATAGTCTGTAGCCTTACATAGCACAAACTTATCAGATTCGAACACTAGTTTGAATCCCCTTTTAGTAAGAAGAGTACCAGAGACTAAGTTCTTTCGTATTTCGGGAACATAAAGTACATCAATCAAAGTAAGAGTTTTTCCAGAAGTAAATTTCAGCAACACTTTCCCTTTTCCTTTGACAGTTGAAGTAGATGAATTCCCCATGTAGAGTTTTTCATCATTAGTAACATCTTCAAAGGTTGAAAATAGTGCCTTGTCGCCACAAATATGCCTAGTTGCTCCTGTGTCAATCCACCAACCTTTAACATTGTCAATCATATTGACTTCAGAAATAACAGCAACCAAATCTTCTTCAGTAGTTGTGACATTGACGTGATTCTTTTGAGAAGAATTTGCTGCAGGTTGATCTTTCCGGTGACGACATTCTTGAGCCTTATGGCCAGTTTTTCCACACACCCAACAATTACCTTTAACTTTCTTAAAGGGCTTGCCTTTAGGTGCAAATTTGTTGGAGTGTTTCACAGAAAACTTGTTTGCTTTGTTCTTCTGAAATCTGGATTTTGAAGCCTCTCCTTCAACCACATTTGCTTTTGCAGCAAAGGTAGGTACTTCAACTTTGTCTCCTTGCGATGATCTTCTTCAACTCTAAGCCTCAAAATCAAGTCCTCTATAGTCATCTCCCTCCTTTTGTGCTTTAAATAAATCTTAAAATCTTTCCACGAAGGAGGTAACTTCTCAATAATTGCACCAACTTGAAAGTGTTCATTGATAGAACATCCTTCTGCATGCAGTTCATGAATCAAGACTTGGATTTCCTCTACTTGCTTAATGACAGTTTTGGAGTCCACCATGAGATATTTTGAGAAATTTACCAATTACGAATTTCTTCGCACCTAAGCATCTTCAATTTTGTATTTCTTCTCAAGATTATTCCATACTTCCTTTTTTGTGGCATATGACGAATATATGTCATATAAATTGTCATCCAAACAATTAAGGATGTAATTGCGACAAAGAAAGTCAGAATTTCTCCAATTCTCAATGGACATAATAGTCTCCTTCGATAGAGGATCCTCATCTGTCTTAGGTTCATCCTCTCTTACAATATGTGCAAGATTGAGGGTTGTCAAGTAGAACAACAATTTTTGTTGCCACCTTTTAAAATCCACTCCCGTGAATTTTTCAAGCTTTTCTTCATGCCTCTTGAAATCCACTCCCTTGGACTTCTCAGACTTGTCTTCTGACTTTGTAGAGTTGTTCAAACTCGATTGTCCATCCTCATCTGTCTTAGGTTCATCCTCTCTTACAATATGTGCAAGATTGAGGGTTGTCAAGTAGAACAACAATTTTTGTTGCCACCTTTTAAAATCCACTCTGTGAATTTTTCGGGCTTTTCTTCATGCCTCTTGAAATCCACTCCTTGGACTTCTCGGACTTGTCTTCCGACTTTGTAGAGTTGTTCAAACTCGATTGTCCCACCATTTTCAGAATTTCTGAAATTCACAACACAACACAAAATCTCAGAAATTTCTGAAAATTTCTGTCTTAGATTGTTGTATGGAACAATAAATAATGATACTAATATATATGAATGAATAAAGTTTTACAAATAATTAATAAAGAATCAATCAACAAAATAAATTTCTAACCTAGGAGGCTTACTGCTGAAGCAATGTCCTAAGGCAGAAATTTCCTTGAATTCGGTGATTGAATTTTCTTCAAAGATCTCGCCCTTGAGGATACAACCGGATGCTCTTTTGAACCAAAAATCACCAAGTTCAAAAGTCTCGCAAACCGTGATTTTTTCTTCTCTCTCAAAAACGAAATTCGAAAATTATATATATTTCAAAGTGTTTTAGTTCTACTTAAATAGAACTTGAGGCACTGGTTCAAACCAATGTGTCTGTTCAAAACAATATATTCAACAGTCACACCTATTCTCAACAGTTGCACTTGTTCTCAACAGTCGCACCTGTTCACAAAATAACTAAATTAACTACCAATAATTAATTTCGAAAATACAAAATAAAAGAAAATAAAAGAAAATAAAATTTGATTTTACAAGGCTAACAAATGTAAGCCCAAAGCCCAAAGGCCCAAGGCCCTATCTTTGATTTTAAATATAATTATATATATATATATATATTTATTATATAAATATATATATTTACACCTATTACCCAATGGGTGCCAATTTGGACTATATCCATTGGGTTTCTCTAAAGCAAATCTTTAGAGTAGATGTTTGTATATAAAGAGTTTGTACTCTTTGAAGTGAGCAATGTGGGACTAAAGAGGTTTTCTATTCAAACTCACTTGAAACATTTTTCAAGTTCTAACACGCTAACCCTCGTCGCCTTTGCTGGTCCGCCGCTGCACCGAGCCTTTGCTTCATTCGCGCCATCCGCGTTCTCCCTGGAGCCGCTGCTTCTCGCTGCTGTCTCCGTCATATCTTCTTCTTTTCTTTCTTGGTGGCTCTCTCTCTCTATAAGTGTGTGTGTGTTAGGTTATAACTAGGGTTTTATTTTTTTTCCTTTTTTATTTGGTTGAATGAAAAGTCTGGGTTAGGACTCATCATTCACCAACTCCCTAACAAACTGGCGCAGATAATCGTATCGATCCATGTATTGCATCACAGGCTCCTCTGGCCCCTGTCTCAAATCCATGAACTTTCTCCTCAATCGCTTCATGACCGAAGGCAAAAAAATGCTGATAGAACTTCTGCTTGAAAGCATCCCACGTTTTGAACTATCCGTGAGTAGCCATTGTCATACGCCACCACACGTCAGCGTCTCGCTCGAGAGTATATGATAAGATCTTTGCCCGAAGTCTATCTTTAATTCTCAGTGCCCGATGCAGCTTCTTCTGCAACAGGATCCATTTCTCAATCTTTTGAAAATCCCTGACTCCGTCGAAATAAACTGGTTTGAGTCTGATGAAGCCCTTCACTAGCTGGACTTTTACTGAAGTGATGGAATATGCGGTGTGGGAGACGATCGCCTCAATCGTCTCCACCACCTTTGGGCCATCGCTATCAATGTTGCTAAGGCTACAGTAGGAAATATTGGCACCTGTACAGTCGGTGTAGCAGTCGTGGGAGTTGATGTCGATGTCGGTGGAGCAAAACGAGCGATCATCATAGCGATGAAATCAGTCAACTGCTGGCCCTGAGTTGTCACTCGATCAGACATTCGCTGTAAATCTACAGCTACGGTAGGAGGCGAACGTCGCTAGGCTCTACATCTCCCCCCCGTGTGTATCGCCATCTGGGTGCAATGGAGAGCGAACGTGAATCAACTTCGACATAACATAGCGCATACGTAGATATATACATCTAACAATTAACAAGTACATATAAGAAATCCCACATCTCACTATCACTCACTTCCCAACTAATGGTGTCTAGGCAATAAGTATCTGGTTTCCACAACTAAGGTTTGTATTTTATGCATTTTGGTTTCTCAACCTATACTCTGATACCAACTGTGATGACCCAACTACTAAACAGGGGACCGCCCGGCCTAATCCTGTAATCAAGCATTAATCCAAATCACCTAAGACTTAAGTACGTATTAGTCAGCCTTTCGTCACTATATTCCTCCAAATCCATGTATTGATATATTATCCAATTTAAAGATAGTTCCAATTCCATTATAATTAAGCAAAAGCATTCATTCTCCAAAAATTTCTAAATGTGGAAAACTAAGAAAAGACAACATCACAAGCACGTGTATATAGGATACTATTCACTCAACCCAATGTACAACCTAAAATGACATAATAATAATACAACAAAAGTCGAGACATACAAATGAGTGAGGAGAGTCGCCGAATTGCTCAGAGGAAGTTGTCGATCTTCTCATTCCCCGGTCTGTTGCTGCTCGACGGACCTACACCCAGTACTAGTAGGGGCAAGGGGATTCTTGGCAACTTCATTTGATTGCCCGTGGTTGAGGACTCACTAGTATGTGTTATTTTGATATTTTGCTTTACTTTTGTGTATTGAGAAACTGGAGAGACATTGTACTTGTATATATATATTACTACTTATTACTACTGTCGCCTATATACAGAGTATTATCTCAGGTTTTCCACGGTAAGACATGCTCTTATGAATAATGTTTTATATGATGATGAACTTATTTGTTTTACTTACTCTAATTTAAGACTTTCGTTGTTTTAATGTTAAATGTGATTCAATCGTCTAACTAAACTAATTAAACGGAATAAGTTAACATGTATATTGAGGAGTAGTGACGTGACAACTGACGTCAATGGCGCGTGGGACCCGGTGGGTCAATAACATGACAGCAAGGCTGCGGGGCCGTAACGCTCCACGTGGCGGCCTCGGGATTTAGGACCATCACATAGGGGGTCCTCCATACGGTCTGGCGAAATTAGGCAAGAGGCGAGCTCAAATAGAGATTTATCCAATCATGTCCATCTATCCCACCAAAAATGAATTGTGTTGCCATTACTCACTCCTGATAGCACATTTTTCCACTCTTTGCATATATTACGCCAAGTATGAGAACAGTTTCCTGCACTGGGAGTAATAGGGATACCATTATTAGGCAAAGAGTACTTAGCTCGCATAAGTTTAACCCATAAGACATTCTAATTGCAGATTAATTCCCAACTCAACTTCATCATTTAGGCTTTGTCCATATAATAAGTCCTACGTAGCCCAAGGCCACCATTCATTTTCGATTAGCAAAGACGATCCCAAGCAATCAAGCTCGGTTTCCTCATCATGGATTAGGACCCCCAACCCTAAATATTTTATCAAAATCCGAGCAAATCCCCTTGGATATATAGAAGGGAAGTTTGCATAATGTAGAAAGGAATCGAAGAAAGCGCAGACTTGCAAAGGTAGTTTGTCCACAGAGAGAGATTCGAGAGGGGTTCCACTTCTGTGCTCTTGCTACAACTTTTTTCTTCACTTAATTCATAATAGGTAGATTTGACAACCCTGCGATGTAGGAGCAGAACACCAATGTTCAACTTTTGGAGACTTAAAGATCATGGATTTAGCAAAACTGACTTTTATGACCAAAGTGGTCGCAAAAACGTTGGAGAATATTAGAGATCATTACAGCTTGGTCATCAGATGCCTCAGCAAAAATAATATATATCTTTCTAATTGAAAGCTTTTGTTGTGTAGTTAATACACATGTGATCAAGGTAACCTGATAGAACTTATAGAAGTGGATTCAAATTCATGGAAAGAAATCCAAATCCACACATAAACATCAAAACCTATTAATTGAAAAGTTGGATGTTGACTGTGAAAAAGAAATGTAAAAGATATTAAGTTTTGTACATACATGCATGGCTGGTGCCTTATCCTCATATCGATCAGAGAAGGCCATCTCTGGTGCCCTCTGCCATCTCTCTCTGTGTGATTCTGTGTGACTGTCTCTCACTTATTAAAGTGCTCCTGAGACTCACTGAAGCTTTACTGGGTAGGTTGTCTCTGTATCTGTCCGTGTCCTTTTCTGTGTTATGTTGAAATTGTTGAACACTTCCATGACATTATCATCAACAGCTCCTTTTGAATAATATTTTGGTTTCTCTTTGTGTTTCTTCCATGTAGAGCAAACAAAGACACCACTTCCTTGGCATAACAGATATGTCTCCTTTTAATTTCATCTGCTCCACATTCTGCTCACCTGACACTACTGTTAATCTTACCTCCACATATTAATCAAAGGGTTCGTTTGATTTATTTTTGATAACTTTTCATTGGAGAGTTATCTCTTGAAGTTAACTTCTTAGAGTTAATATTTTCATGTTTGGTTTAACTTAAACTTGCGTGTAAGTTTCAAGTTTTTAAACAATAAAAAATATGGATTGACAAAAATAGTCTTCAAATAAAAGAGATGTTAGTAATAAAAATGTCATTAATGAATGATAATTTTGTCCACAATTCTTGAGAGATAACTCACTAGGGGGTGGTGGGGAGATATCTCACACTTTAAGATGTAAATTGGAGATAACTTGCAGGGAAGTTGGACAACCAAACAAGATTAGTTCTTAACTCCCTGTGAATTATTTATTTGGAGATATCTCCACCTCATACTAAACAAGGCCAAAGTTTTTACGTACATTTTAAAATCAAATCACACATGCATTAATTAATATTTTATCTGTTTAATTAATTGATTAATCACTTATTTTATATATATATATATATATATATATATATATATATATATATATATATATGAGGATGCTAGTTTATATATATAATAATAGCTATAGAAGGAAAAAAGACTTGTGGATAAAGCCAATACTCTAAATGACAAAATACCCTGTATTATGTGTTGTGTAGCAAATAACTTCCCTGCAAATAGAACAAAATCATGCTATATATTGTCCACTGTATAAGATTTTATCTTTAAGGGGTCCCCATGAAATGTTATGTACCTTAAAATGAATAAATATATATATATATATATATATATATATATATTAGAACTATTTTATTAATTAATTAAATGTGCAACCATCCCTTTGTTACAAAAATATAAACGACATAGTAAAAAAAAAAAAAAAAAAAGTGTGTAGTAACTAAGAAAATTGATGAAGGTGTAGTCCCAAATGCCTATGTCACGAAACTTTTTAATTAATAACCAGATCATAAATTAAGAGGTCTCAAATAGTATTAAAATTAAACAACTTGTACTGAGAACAGTTCTTTCCACGACCAAAATCTCTGTTGTTGTGGAAACTTGATTATTCGTGAAATTACTTTTTGTTGCAAAATTTTAGTCGCAAAAGATGCTATTTATTAGTATTTTTTTTCAACTGCTCGACCGCCCTAATTATTCTATACCAATTTTAGCAGGGGCGGAGCCAAGTGGTTGTTAGTTAATCGCTAATAAATTTCACAAAAAAAAAAAAAATCAAGCAATCGGGTAGTCCAATCATTTGGTATTATATTTGAAAGTAAAAGAAGGAGATCAAACATTGGTGAATGTAAAAATTATTTTTTTTATATAAAAAAAAATCAAAAAGATTGAAATACTGGCTCCACCTCTAATTTTTTGTAATGCCCTTAAACTAAGAGACAAAATATAAGTCTTCGACAGATATTTTTAAAACCTAAAATCTAGCTAGCTAGAAGTTCGTTTTTATCTATAACTAGAGGTTGTGAAATTGCAAGACTATTAATTCATGTACTATTCCAACGAACGGTGGAAATTAGTACTGGAGATGAAGTTCCCAACATGCATTGCTCTTCCACATGTGACAATTTCATGGGAAAAGCATATACATATATAAGAAATTCTAAAAGCATGATCAAAGAGGGCTTAGAAATACGAAAATACTCCAATGACAATACAAACACACTACAACCTACCAACGACAGTGTCATGCATCTTGAGATGTGCATGAATCGTGACCCGAAGTGACTAATCGTTATTGTAGGTCATTTTAAATTTTGTTTTGTTGTGCATTGGCATTGTCATAGTAGACAAAGTATAGGAGAATCAGAGAAAGAAAGCATAGCAGCCAAAGTGGATCAACAACTCATGAGAGTTTCATGAGCTGGAAATGTTGCTGAAATAAAGAAACAAAGAGCAAGAAATTTGATTGAGATAACTTGGTACGTACGCAAGTTTGTAATTCAAACGAAAGCTTATAATGAAGAAATTGAACACTAGCTGTCGTGTGTAAATTTAAATGAAGGTTTAATTATAATTCAAATGAAATTTATAATCTTAGAAATAATCAACTGAACATTAGTTGTCATGTGTAATTCAAATCAAAGTTTACTATCTAGAAATGTAATTCAAATGAAATTTATAATCTAGAAATTGAACGCTACGCTAAGCTATCATGAGTAATTCAAGTAAAAGCTTATAATCTAAAGTTCTAAACACCCAAATTTTAATTGAAAAAAATCTAGTAAATTAAGGATAATCATTTTGTTCAACGACCCCCAAAAAAATATAAAAAAAAATCCAAAAAAAAAAGTAGAGCTCCATTGAAACAGGAACTGTTTTTGTACAAGTGGTAATTCATCAAAAGTAAGTAAACCCTACTCATCATATTAAACAACTGTTAATAAAAAACAAATTACCTCCCTAACCCCTAGCCTTACATAGAGAGAGAGAGAGACATACATTAATCAACAATTAACCTCCTAATCAATTATGCCTCTCACACTTAATTAATCCTCTCAAATATATTCATTATTATTCATTCATTCATTCATTGATATATCAATTGTGCCATTGCTTGTGCCCTGGGGCCCACTTGGGACACTTGGGACTAAAACAACTATCCACGACTCTCGAGTTCAACAACTCCACAATCGGCGCGAACTTCACGCATCTCGGAGTCTTGTACTGGTTAATCGACGCACCAAGACTGATCGCGTAGTCCATCAACTTATCGAACGTCCCAGACTCGACGATCTTGATCTCCAACGGCCCGATTGATTTGTCCGAGACGCGGCCTTGGCGGTACACGCTGTTGAGCGACTCTTCGATCGTCAAACAACAGTCCTCGAAAACCGATGGAGGAATCTGGGCCGTCGATTTGTCCAGTCGTCGAAGCTCCCAGTACAGAACGTAGTGTCCCGGAATGGTCGTCGTGTCGGCGAAGCTTGTGTACTCGACGAGTGTGGCGTCGAAGGGGACGAGGTGGGTGAGCGCGTTCTTCACTGCGTTTTGGAGCTCCACTTCGTCGGTCTTGTCCGAGTCGATGCTCAGGACTACGTTTTTCCGGCACACGAAGCTGAACTGGGGGGCCTTGTTTTTGAACCCCGTCACGCGGAGGACGTCCCGACTCGGTACCGGTACAGACCTGTGGAAATTGAGACATGGGTGTCGTTAGTTTGCGAGAATTTCGATGTTTGTGGAGGTGTTTGATGAAATGCCTGAGAGAGCTGAAATGGGGGGGAACTGATTTTTGATCGAGTGGTTGATGAAATCCTCGTGAGAGGCGACATGGGTGGTGGTTAATTTTGGGGGAAAGTGAATTTAGAGAGAGAGAGAGAGAGATGGGGAGGGGGGGACTTACCGGCGTAGGTAGTGACGACGAGCTCGTACTCTTGCCCGAGTTTGACGTCGACGAGATCGATGAGTTCCTGCTGTTCTTTCTCGTTGAGGGACTTGGGGACGGAGATTGAGTTGATTGAATTGGTGACGCCGCCATTGTTGCGGTGGACGGGGAGGAATTCGTAGTAACACATGGTGGGAATGAGAGTGTAGGAGACCTCACTAGGCTTACACATGGGCTTAAGGTTGAGGCCAAAGTAACACTCGGAAGAAGCATACATTGTGCAGACTAATGGAAGGCCATTGCTGTAGTAATCAAGTGTAGGGATGTATTGCGACATGGTCCCCGTGACTATCACATCGATGTACTTGGTATTCGGCCATAGCCTAGTTATGATCCCTTGCCATGATTCCCTCCCACATTCACCTTCAATGAAATCAGCAAGTTTTGGGTTTGGTTTGATGATTTTCGAAACTGACTCCCTCACTGATGTGTCTGTGATTAGAGGGTCAATGGTCCCATTCCTAATGTCCTTGCATAGAAGGGACCAGTGTTTTTCCAAGAACCTAATTGCCCGGATAAAACCGGAGGCGAAAACGGCGCCGACTCGGAGAACCTCCTTGTTTTGGTACAGGCCACAAAGCATTTGAGAGTACATGCTTTGGTAGGAATCAGGGCATAGTATGGTCTCATTAGGGGATGTGTAGTTGGTGTATGGATCAAAGGGTCTGTTCCTAAAATGTGAGCTTTTGTAGTAACTTGTCAAGACTGGGCGTGCAACTAGGCCTCCAGGGGTCTTGGCCTCTGATTTGATGAACAAGAAGTACATTCCCTTGCCTTTGTCCAAATCAGGGACGTGTTGGTTCATCACTGGCATCAACAGACTGTATATGGTTGATCTCCTCCCCATCTCTTCCTCAATTGTTGGCATTAGCTTCCTCTCCCCCGCCGACGTCCCGGAACTGCGCCGACAATCATCACATGCAAACACCCTTTAAGCCAAAACAACACATGATCATATATTGAATTGATGATCATTGATTATTGGTATTATATATCTATATATATATACATATATATATATACCTTGTGAGGAACTCGGAGATGGGCGCGGCGCAGAGGATGGGGGAGGTGTCGCCATTGGCGATGCGGGCGATGTCGGGCTGGAGATCTTCGTAGGTTACGACGGGCATGGTCTTCTTGAAGGTGTCACGGTCAGTGTGGCCATCAAGGCCATGTCTTTGCAAGTACTCAACATGGGCACTCCTGGAGAGGATTTCATAGAGCACCCTTCGTTGTACAACATCAGGGTTGCTTGTGACATCTTCAATGAATTGAAGTGCCTTCTTGTTCTTGTCATTGTTCACAACATACTCACCATCATCATCTGTTGTTGCTGGCACAACAACTGATGATCTCTTTGGTGCTTCAGGCATGGTGTTGCTGATCGATGAGTATAATATATACTAGCTAATCGGTTTATGAAAACTAATTAACACCTACACAAACAAGAACAACAAACAAGATCAAATTAAGGATTGATTGAAAAAGGAGACAACTTTGAGAGATTGATTAGAGGTTGATGGAGATTGTGAGAATGTGCTCTCTCTAGCTATTTTGTGATGATAAATCAAGTGTTGGATGCCATTTATATAGAAGTTACCAAGTGACCATCTCTCTCTCTCTCTCTCTCTCTCTCTCTCTCTCCACAAGTGCTCACACGTCTCCCACATACGCCATTTGTGTTTTCAAAGTACAAAATTATTACCAAGGGCATTTTCGTCACTACACACAAGACCTTTAATTTCTACTTTTTTTATTAATTTAGTTTTTAAATTTTAAACAATTTTGACTTTTTTATTTGGTAAACGTCACGCGGTATTCAGACTACACTGACTGCTACGAGTTTATTTTAGGTCGGTTTATAATTGAGGTAAAGAATTATCAACGAATATTTTCTCCAAAAAATTCGAACTTGAGCCACAACTTGAAAGACTTCAGTGCGGAACTACAAGGACTAACTAGAGGTTGATTTAATTTCGACTTTGCTACCCCACCAACACATTTTAAAATGAAATTGTGTTCCAACTTCTCTGCCGTCCATTTTTCCTCGAGAGAAGTGAGAACGGCACCTGAGGTGGTCATGGTTGTGTGCTTACCGTATAACTTTACAAGTAAGACTGGACACCGTTTTAGGGCGTTATACCTCCTCGCTGTATTTAAACGTCACAATTTAATTTATCAATGGTCTTGATGAAAGCATAGAAAAATTTTATCTAATCACTTGTATACTTGTATTATACCTGATTAAAGTTTTCTCATTGTTGACCTTAAAAGTCAACAACACCTTTTTCTACTTTAGCGTGTCTTTGTTAGGAACAACAAGACTTTCTAAAATGTACCCAAAAAAAAAAGACTTTCTTAAACCTAATTAGTGTTAGCTTAACGAATTTTCAAATATAAAACTCAACTAGTTTTGCTTTTTCTTTTTCTTTTTTTTTTGTTGGAGCAACTATCTGGTTTTTGGTTTTTAATTCTACTGCACGTGTGCAATGACAATTTGTTGAATAGCATCTAAAATCGTAATATTTTTACGATTTTAATAGGTGGTTATATGGATTAGCTACAATTGCGAATGTAGTCTTGTGAAAACAAACAATTTCATTATCACTCGAAAATTGAAAAAAATTTATATTAAAGGATTTTAATTACAAACGCACTTCTAAAATTTGACATCAACAAAATAAAAGTTAAAATTAGAGTTTGATTCTCCTTATTACGACTCAAAAGAAACTAATATATTTAAAGTTTGATAACAGGATTTGATCTCACAACTTAATTAGTAGTTATCACATCTATCTCGATAACTTAATTTACCTTTATACCACTTCAATCAAGGGCTTTTTTTTTCTCAAACTTTTTTGGAAGTAGTCTATAGATCTAAAATCTCCAACGTAGTATGATTGGTGGGTCAATGGATTGATCAAGAAAAAAAAAAAAAAAAATATATATATATATATATATATATATATATATATACAATTTTCAATGCTAGTGTCCATATCAAAAGTTGATCAAAATATTTCGCGGTAATCCTTAGAAAGTACACACCGAGTACATGCGTGCATGTACCGCGGGTGTTTCACAAACCACCAGCACAAACCACTTCCGTAATTTTGTTGTTATAAATTACTAATTAATCTCTCACTCCGTTCCGTTTAATTTCTCACATTACCGCGATAAGTTGGATCAAAATCTCGTTTGGGACTTTACTTGTACAGTCGTCCAAGTCGGCTTGCCAGCTGCCTAACTTCGTATTTCCGACACGTGTGAGAATAGTAATTGGTCCACTGCCCGGTCCCTTTCTCATCGCCCAATTCCTCGCCACGTGTGCCATGAAGGTTTATTCTTTTTTATATTTCTCAAATGCTTCCACTTTCCTTCAAAAAAAAATTAAAAAAAAAAAGGTAAATAAATTTTCCACTATCCAAGTCCTGAGTCGGGGGCCAAAATTTTTCTCTCGAAAAAAGCTTCTGACAAAATAAATACGATAACAACTAACTTATATCACAGCCTATTGTTGTGATTCTTTAGATACATTTTAATGCACATATTTTAATGTGAAAATTAAAAACTATATTATCAAAAGAAATTATCAAAATAAGTTGATTTGTTAATAATTTCTTAAATTGAAAATCAATGAGCGAAGGGGCTATGGGCTAATAAGGGATTTTATTCAATGAGTGATGAAGCAAGTTTAGGTATGTGTATATATGATGCTAGTTAAACCAAAAAAATTGAGGGAGGGCATGCGTGGCTTTTCTAGCATTGATATTGCTTGTTCGCCCTACATGTGGGTATTGTTTTAGCCCTATACAAGAGATATCCCTCTCTACTCGATTTTTTTTTCGTATATGAAATATGAACTTGAGATCTCGCTTTGAGAAAAATCGAGTCTTTTACCAATCGGACCAATCGATTGTTAAAAGAGATTTATTCTTTAGTTTTAGTAAAGAAATTCAAAAAAAAAATGTTTTACACACTTTATATAGTCCCTTTCATTTTAAATTTTACAGTTTAATTAATAACTTTAACTTATTTATATATATTTAAAATTTTGGTTGACTGATGGATGTTGTGTTCACTGCTAAGGAATGAAAGGCTTCACGAGCAAAATAATAATTCTAATTATAAAATGATTTATATTGAGAGAGATTATTAATTCATTGCGTATCTGAAAATATTTAAACATGAAGTATAGTCGGAGTAATATTCAAATATAGAAAGTTACGTAAAAAAACTTTTAAAATTTAAAGTGCATATATTTTAAAAAATATAGATAAACTCAAGTGCAAGTACGTACGTTATATATATATATATATATATATGAAATTAAGCCTCAACACGTTATGTATTAATTAATACAACACATATAAGAGACAAACAATGCTCATTTTTCTTCTTAAAAAAAAAACTATTCATATTTTTTATAAAAAAAAAATTAAATTACCACTCGTTTTTTGATAAAATCTTAATTAGCACCCTTTAATTCTCTCAATTGAGACTTAAACCTCAAATCTCTTGTACACATTAAATATATATATATATACAGATTAAACTATTCAAGACGATTAGTTCAATTGGTTCGGCTGCTGAGCATGACTTGATTTCGAGTCTGCACAAATGCAGTCACTAGACTGTTCTTGCATGGGAGCTCCAAAACCCATTTATGGACTACACATTAAACATGTACGCTACTCCATCGATATGACATGCATAATTAGTAGGAGACGACATATACAATTACTTTATCCCTGTTTGTTTTGATGTATTAATTTGAGCATGTTTTAATTTGAAACCACTATTTGGAGAATCTGACATCGTCTGATACTGATCCAATAAACAACAGCATATTGCTTACTTGCACGTCTCCAGTGCCCTTTAAATAAAAATTTACGTACGGATTCCTTATGTAGATATCTACATATATGCATGTGGGAAAATTGGGCTGATGAGCTAGTTATAATTAATTATATATAGACTCAAAAATCATATATATATATATATATATATATATATATTATATATATAAATTAATTCTCAAAAAAAAAAATGTATTAAAGAGCCATAAACAGTCAAAAAATAAAAGTGCGCATCTCAAGTATACACTAAGTATGTATTATTTTACCCATTAAAATATTTTTGACCTTTAATAAAAATTTTAAAACCCCTATTAAATAGAGCGTTATTAAATGTCACGTGAAAATGTATTATGTTTTAATTTTTAATACATGTATTACGTAGAGATTTTTTAAAACTCATATCAATTAAGTGTTATTTAATACACCTCCTTTAATAAGAGTTTAAAAATTCTATTAAGTAATGAAATTGTTCCAGCGACCATTCTCTTATATCATGCATATATATGTGACCATGCGCGTGTTATGAGAATCGTCTTCAATTAGTTGTACTTTCCCTAGTCAAGTGTTTGTTGCCTAAATGAATAAAAGTACAAGATGTAATTGAAAGCTGATCAACAAACATAAGAGGAAAAATTTTACTTTTAAACGACAAGCACATGCATGTTACTTGACTTTCTATATATCTATTTCAAAGTATGTGCATATCGAATTATATAAAGACAAATATTCTAATAACATGCAAAACTGCTTTTACTTTGGAAGGAAGTTAAACAATTGTGACAAAAGTGACAAGTAAGTGTTTGGATTTTCTTAAATTTAGAACAGGACAATTACTATTGATTTGGACGGACAACTGATTCTCTCAAGATGTGCGTGTACTTAGTTAAATTAATTAAGTCGATATATAGAATACTCTTTTGACTAAATGTATATGGATTGGTTTAATCCCAATATATATATATATTACACACTCTCAAATTGATCAGATACTTTATTTGGTTTTCTCGTCGATTATCATACATATAGTCCACATACAGTACGTTGAGTAATAAGGTATAACGACAAAATATATAACAGCTAGTGATCCACTGGTTGTCATGGTGGAAGCACTATAAATAAGAAGTCAATTTATTTCATGCTCCTATGTTTTTTGGTTGATCTCCAAATTAAACCTTGTTATTATTATACACTATAAGGCTAACTTAATACCACAATTACTAACTAACTAGCTGTATGGAACCGTCTTTTATCTAACTAATTAAGGACAATATATATACAGCTTGACCATCATAATTAAATGCTGCATGACGTCATTGGCTGATTAAATACCGAAATTAATAATTGACAAATTAAACGATAGTATATAACCTTGATTAGTTATACAAAGATGCTTAATTAACATCAGGAACATGCAATGTATTTAAAACTAGTAATCTTGATTCCTAGCTAGCTAGATTAACAAAGGACTTGTGTATGGACTTTTCATCAGTATGATACGGTGGAGGTAGGTTATTCAAATATTAGATAGAAGTAGGAAAATGTGCCTCTCCAAGAATGTAATTAGTTCTAGATAGAGGAGTAGAAATTGACATTTAACTACATATGTACTACCGTAGAAAACCTTGTCCATGAACCTGATTAAAAAAGCTTCATGCATGTATTCAAATAATTATAGCTAATTAGACAATCAGAAATCAATATTTAAAAGGTCAATTAAGGAGAGTGCACATATAAGTATATATCCAATTAATTAGACAAACACTTCACATATATATGTACCCCATACGAATTAAAAAAGTCAAAACAAAAAGTACGAAAAACTAATTACGTGCTATTTACCTTTTTTAGACACAATTGATTCGATAATTAATATCCTAACTTTTGTAGCAATCTACAATATTGTATCATATTGTATATATATATGGATCAACCATGCATGTCCATTGTATAGATACAACATATATTGATAATGTATCTTATAATAATTGCTAGCTTAAGTATACTTGTCGATGCGGCTTACGTAACGTTGCTATAACATGCACCCAAAACTACCAATATATATAAGAGTGGTGATTCTCACAATTAAGCAATCTCTCTACCAAGCAATATTATTTGATTTTTAGAAGTAGTTATCCACAATCATACTAATTGCCATCCTTCATATATAGCAAAAAGATACATATTTGGATTACATAGTTAAGGTTTAAGAGCATGTAATTGTACGTAGGTTTTTTAGTTTTCACGTGACATCAATGCTAGCTAATTATCTCGACTAATCTCCGTTTGGACATTATTGAGCTTAAGGATCAAGAGGTTGGTAATCCTTCCAGTTTAATTTACTCCATTCAGTACAAGACTTAAAATCGAGACATCATTCCATGAAGAGAGTCGAGTTCTTCACTAGTTGGATCAATCCACTATTTTTTTTTTTTTTTTATATTAATGGATATCCGAGCGAGCCAAACTATTCACGCGAAGCCCTGCTGAATGAAATTGGCCCAAGCGTACTTTTGATAATCTTGACAGTGAGAGGGTCGAACTTAAAAACGTGTACTTAACCCTTATCCCCTATAATCTTGAGCTCGCTCTTATAGTTGCCCCGATATATTGATGTGCATAGTTAAGGTCAGATCGGCGAGTAATTGAGGATTTTGCCAGCCACGTAAGCAGGGAACAGTATCAAGCAAGAAATCACCGAAAGTGTCCGTCCGTGAATTCATTAAAAAAAAAAAATCAACATAAATCTGTTAGAGCTTCCCTATGTGGGTCCCACATCCGTGACGTCCCTACACGTCATGGACCACCTACCTTGTCTTCATCTGTTGACACGTGGTCCCTCCACGCCCCTGTCGACGCTTGTCCTCTCTCTAGGGTCTATACCTCTCAGCCCCGAATCCCGGTCAATTGACTCCTCTAAACCCAACACGCGTCGCACGCCCATTCGTCCTAAGCACTCGCCAAACGTTGACTCGTGCGTCACAGTGGTTAGAATCAACGGCCCCGATTGCCATGATCAAGTTGTTGTACGTAGCGTTGTTGTTTTGGGTGCATCAAGGCAGCGCGCATGGTCGATCAAGTGGGTGCGAGGGCGCATTGTGCTTGGTGCGGATTAGCTGTGGATGTAGTGGGGCCCACTGCAGGGGTTAGGGGAATGTTTACGTGAGAATGTATGCTATTAGGGGACATTTCCCACAGTAACGCCTATACCCTCTGACCCCTTGACCGTTGACCATTGACCATTGACCTCTCCCCCTCTCATGTAATTAATAGTGACACCGGCCAGATTTTAATCTATCGAGGCATTGGAGAGTAGAGTTGAATGTGTGCTTAATTAATTATAGGACTAATTGTCGGAATATTGATTAAGTTTTATATATGTATGTACATGTTTGTGCACACCAATATATATAGTACTGCATTAATCTCTTTCTTATAAAAATATATATATATATATATAGTACTGTATTTTAATTATTAATTAATTAGAAGCAGAATGCATTCGCAAATAATTAAGTATTTAAGGAGACAAATCCACCAATGTATGAGGAAGAGATCGAATATCATTATCTCTTTAATTAATTATACAAATATATACGTTCATAAAATGAGGAGATCATCTTTAATGAATTCATCAAAAAAGAACTGCATGAAATTGTGCATGGTTTGAAAGGTACATATGCCTTAGCTTGATATATAGTGTACGTACGTAGTTAATTTAGAGACTTAATTATTTTTTAATTAACTAGTCTAATATATGAATTAGTTTGATCAAACAAATTAAGTCTTTAAATTAACTACGTACGTACACAACATATATCAAAGTTAATTAAGGTACATATATATATGTATGAGGTTATATAAATATTAATATATAATGATATAATATTGCTAAACTTTTGCATGATCGCATCTGTATGTATGAATCTACTCGAGTAGTACACACACGACGATATGGCGACGAGAAGATCGATCAGAATGCCCTTAATTAATTGCCAAAACAATCAATATAAACAAAGCTTTCAAATGCATTTTGGTGTGCCTTTCCACTGGTAATGTGTAGGCTAAGAAGGAAACATGACAATAACAGCATTTGAATTATAATGCCTCAACTTAAGACGACATGTGGGCTACCAGTTGATTAGAGGCAGACAATGAATTGATCAATGAAAATTAGGGCAAAGTGGGCGACAACCGTCGCAAAGATTATGTTAATTTGATCACCACGTGAACCAGATGTTCAAGCATAAACTTCGAATCCTATTGGCCGTTTCGCCGAAAAGATTAGGTGCTTTTTCCATTAAGCAATCCTCTTAATACAAATTGTTTAGTAAAAAATCCAATTAGGTGGTCCCTAATCTCATGTCAGGCATGCATTAGCTGGTTTTCTTGGAACAAATGCTAAGAACACTTGTTTATTCATGTGATTTTAAATAATTTAAAGGGTATTCATTGTTGGTGCAAGATCTAGCACGAGCTATGATCATGATTAACTGAGGTACGTACTTAATTAATTAATCAAATCAATCTTGCCATCTATATATGTCTTCAATTTTTTTGCATCAAATCAGAAGTAAAATCCCTTAAAATATTGTTCATCACATGCAATTAACTTAATTAATTTCCTATTATACATATAAAAATATGTAATGTAGTGCCTAATTTCTTCTTAATTACTAATTTATATGTGTAGTAGTGTTACTACTAGTATATATACAACAATATATATTCATATCCAATTAATACTTTATAATTAGTATCTTAAAGTCTTGGATCTTGTGTCCTTTAATTTACTTTATCATCTCTTTCAATGACAAATCAAGGTTTTAATTGGGTTTTGCTCTTCAACCCTTTGTTGCTTGCAGAGCCAAAAGCTCGACTTCCAATAAATATTCATGTAATCACGGAGGTTATTTCAACTCTCAAACCTAATTCACACACAAAAATGAAGCTTTAAACTTAAACTTTATATTAATCTTCATATTATTATAGAAACCTTCATTGAGGTTTGGCATGTTATTAGAGATATTAAGTACAATCCAAGACAAACAAATCGAGCAACTTATTATATAAATATGTCCCTCTTAGAACGTACATACGTACGTACGTACACAGTTCAATAAAAATCGACCATTTAGCAATAATTCCTTTATATCTGCATGCGTGCATGGGAATGTCGTTTCCGTTCACGTGGGCTTGTAGGGCATGCATGCATCACATGCATGGTGGCATATATATCATCTCGCACGTGCATGCATGGTGTGCCACACGAGCATGCACGTATACAAAGACATGCATAGTCACATATTTATAGACATAGACAGTATATGGTAGTACTTGCACCATTTAAATCGATCGATCGATCGACATGGCCATGCATGGCTTGAACGAGTAACCATATGTATATATATTAGAGTGTTTTTTTCTTTTTTCTTGTTTTTTTAAAGTCAATAATGGAAACTCTGTGTGACTGTGAGTGCCATCATGCCATGTCCACCAATTTGAGCACTAACGAGAGTACAAATTAAAAGGGACGAAAATACTTCAATGACTCATCGTTTTCAGCTCTCTCAATAACCTATTAATTGTAGAGAGAATCCAACAAAAATTATCCAACCCCACCAATATATTAATCTCCCCGTACAGGAACTCTACAACATCTTTTTTTATATCGATGTGATGTTACTTAACTTTCTCTCTCTTTATTTCTTTCTATGCACTTGTCGCAAATTCACTTGTGTGTTTGTATTTGTGTTTGATCTGTACATATACAATCTTATATGTATATCACTTTAGCGTGGAGGGAAGTCATTGTCTTTAACTTTGTCTCTTGTCAGCACATATAATGTTGCCTCTGACTTTATAAGCCTCTCAACGTGCTGTATAATGTTATACCTTTTTTTTTTTTTTCAATTTTTTTCTTTGTTATGTGATGTATGATTATATAAATAAATGTTTTTTGATTTTATAAGTTTGATGGATAAGATTTTAGGGCATTTCAGGGATGGGGGCCTCACCACACTTTCTGGGGTTTTTGGTACACCTTTTGTTCTGGTTGGTTATTATAGTTGTTGGCACAGCGTCCCTATCTACTCACTGTTGGACACATTATTAAAGTCAAATTTCCTTAAAATTAGGGTTACCGTTCATGTCCTATATATATAGCTAGCTTGGCCATAATAATCACCTTATAAAAGGTCTTATTATTATTATTATTATTTCCTGGCTTTGATCATTCTTTGAAGGATAAGGTTGAAATTTGAATTAAAACGTCCCTAGGTTACAGTTGTACAGCTTTTCTTTCTTTCTCCTTTATTTTTTATTTTTCTTAAAAAATTGCTTCCCTTACAGGCTTTATTTAAAGTGAACAATAACATCAGATCAATTGCATTAATGGTCTGTAAAAGATGTTATCTTCTCTTCAGAGAACCTGTACTCTAATTATCAGTTGTTTGACTGTACACAGAACTTTTACTGACAATACTGTACACAGAACTTTTACTGATAATACTAGTATTACTGGGACTCGACAAATTAATGTTAGAAAACTTTCAATCTACAATGTGATTTTTTTGTTTTTTTGATTAACTACAATGCATTTCTAACTACTATTGAATTACTTGACAAAGTCATGATACATAGAGAATATATGGTTATTAATAATTATGTGTAGATTAATATTTTAACCATGCATATATATATATATATATATATATATATGATAGATATATATAGTGGAACATTTTACAGTCTTTTTCATGGAGGTAGGCAAAGTACCAAACATACATGACAAATCTACTGGTATTTGAGTGCATAATCTTTGATGCCCTTTTTTTATAACAGGTGGCTCGTCACAAGTTTGAGAAAAGTGGCATCTCATATATAAACATCAGAAGTTAAAATAATATGATATATGACTTTAACAGCAATATAGTGACTTATATAGTGAGTGCATGGCAGGCCTCACACAAGAGGAAAATAAAAACTTCCAATATGGCTTGTTTAGTCAACTTATATGCCTCCAATATATATATAGCATTTTTTTCGTAAACATATAGGCCCTACGTGGGTCCGGAATGGAGTGTGCACAGCTCCTCTAGTGTAACTGTGTAAATATCTTTTGTGAGTAATTAATACAGCTTTCATGGAGCTTGTCTCCATTTGTCAAAAAAAAAAAAAAAAAAAACGTATGCCTCCATTAATATTATCAAAAGTTTTGTGACAGTAATATATAGATGCATTTTGATGATCAATAGTTAATGTTTTTGACAAATTGCATATACAATATATATAGTGGATGAAATAAATTAAGTAATCTATGCAGAGATCACCAGGTTAAAAGGGAATAGAAAAAGAAGGTTTGATTCCATATGTTGGACTCCAAAAAGCCCAAAAAGTGGAATTGAAAGATATGTCATCCATGCAACTACATAAATGTGCTTAAGAGTCAAAAAGTGACTAGTAAGCACATTTCAAGCCCTCCCATGAATTCCAAGTGATTGGTCCTCAATTAGTAAGATAAAGAGGTGTCTATATTGTTGCCATGATATATTACTATACCCTTTTAGCTATATATGTATAAAAGATATAATATTGGAAAGCATAAGTTGTACAAATATTCATTATATGTATTATCTATAATAATGCTACCTATATATTGGAAGGGACTGGTGATAACACTTGGGAGGACCAACAAAGTTGATAAGTTTCTTGTTGATGATATATATTAGCTATATAGTGCACTGTTATAATAAAGTTGAAAAGAGAAGACATTAATTAGTGTTGGACTTAAAAGGATAAAAAAAAAAAAGATGAAGACTTTGAATAGGCTGATTAGACATATATGCATGTTGGATTTTTTATTCTAGTTAAAGTCATGGTTTCTCCATCACTAATTAAGCATATATACAAGCCAAGCCCTACATATAAGAAAGTAGATAAGAATATATGATCTCTTTCTGAATTAGGAGCTAGTGCTTTTTTGTCTCCAAAGCAAATTACACCAATGTAATTAATGGTCTAACTAGCTAGCTTAATTAATTACGTACATGGTGACTTGAATTACAAAGATATATATAGCACTTCACAGCCAATCCAATCTAAATTGGTGGTCATTAAGAGATATATAGCTAGAGAGACCTTTTAGCCCATCGTTTCATGTCTCTGGTTCAGCTGACCAGTGGGCCATTTTAAGACCTAAACCATCTTGACCACAATGTACCCGCAAAGTCATATATGATTGCACTCATATGGAGGGGGAGAATTCTTCAAATATGTATATGTATACTTTCTAATAAAGTTTCATCACTTTTTTTACCTTTTTTTTAAAAAAAAAAAAAAAATTCTTTGAACTTTACATTATTTATTTATTTATTTTAAAACATGGGACCAGGCAAGGTGGGGAGCACATTTATGTACAAGTTGAGGAAAACATAGTCAAATATGTATATAGTTTTGTTTTTTTGTTTTTTTTTAATAATTCTTAGTTTGTTAAAATAATATTTATTTACTATAATGTGTTGTTGCTATAAATGAGGTTAGGATGACTACATCTTCCAAAACAAACAGTTAATGAAGAGTGTGTTCGTGTCTTTGTTTTTGTAGGTGGACCATGTATTGACATATTGTACCTGTGCTTGTAGAACCATTGGGTTGTCTAGATAGTGCTAGTGCTTAATTGCTGGGCATTTTGGTTTGTTTCAATTAATTGTACATCATTTTGAGTTGCAGAGAGATGTGGTGCTCTAGTTTATTAATTTTGTATTTGGGTAATGACATTTTACAGCGCTTGTTTGAAAACCGTGCAATATACATTGAGACGTTATTGAGGTTCCTGCACTAAATCGAAAATCGAGTATAATGAAAGAGTTTGATCCATGTAAATGTAGCTGACTCCAATTGAGGATCGCGACCAACTTTCATGTATATGTTACTAATGAGTTGTCCACATAGAGTGTTTATGTGCATGCATGGTAGTAATTGTTTGATGTGTTTTGTTGAATAGCGTGATTTTAGAGAGAGACCAAGTTGGGTCCCCATCTCCATCTTATAGAAATTGTATATAAAGGTTTAGAAGCATATATGATTATGTCTCTTCATTTGTCTCCCTCTCAATCTGTTATATATTAAGTGGGGGAGAGTTGCAGAACTTGAGTAAGACCCCTCACAGATGAATCATGGCATTAGGCATTGGCAGATCCTCTCCCTCTCTTTCAAATAAACATCACAGCCATGCATTATAATGTGCTTATCTACAGCAAATCTATGCTTCAACCTTTTGGGTTATAAACAAATTGATATCTTCTTTGGAGAAGTTAGTATTAATCAATTGAGAATCTTGGTCTCTACATCATTTGTTTAAAGGGTTAGAATATTTTCAATGATCTTTTGCTTTTCATCATAGGGTTCATATCCAGCTATATTGAAAGCAAATTAAAGTTATTCAAACAGATATGACCACCTGCCTCGACTATTTTAGATAATCATCAAACAAGTATTCGAGACCAACTACCTCGACTATTTTAAATTCTTCTACAAGGCCCATAATTGGGCAAGATAACTCCACGATTTGCTTTTCTCCACTGATTAAGAGGTATTGAATTTCAACCACTCATTATGATAAGGTGATAAGTTGCGGAAAGTTTGAGAAGAGACATTTAGACTTAGTTCAATGGCTTAAAGACAAAGCTGTCTTGTAACAAGACTACGTGAAGCACTGTTGAGTTCATGTCAGCAACTAAAACCAACAGTTGATCAAACCAACTATAACAGAAAAATGTCCCTATTACTCAAGAGTAAGTGCATGAATATTCTAAAAATGTCATGTTGCCCATCACATACATCAAATAATATGTTGCCCTTATTGTTGCTATGCACAAGTGCTCCCTAAGAAAAGAAAAACCTTGATTTAACAAGACAAGCTAAACATATATAATGAAATGAAATCAGAAAACACAAACATAGAAGCCTTATCTCAACAGTTGCTAGGTACTTTAAATTTCCCATGTTTTCAATCAAAGAGAACAGAATTTAGACAAAAATAAAAGTAACCCTGTTGAGGCACAACAAAAGAATGAAAGGGATATTTAAATATTGGATTCCTGCTGTAAGACATACATTCAAGGTTATGTCACAATCCATATATGGCACCAGTTCCTATATAATTTGCAAATATATTCTTCAGAGACACAATGAGAAGAACAGCAGTTTAACTCTATTTACTTTTACACTATAGTAAATGCACTGAAGAAATAGCAGGCGTAAAATAGTCGTCGCCGCGATATATTTCGGCTCATGTGTGTCTAGATACATTTCATTAGAAAATAGTGTTGGACAAATTAAGTGCATATGATGAACTTCTGCATAATCCAAGGAAATTTGTCGACTGTGAGCAAGTGAGATTTCGCAATCGAGTACAGAAACTAAAGAAACAAAAACGCAATCGATATGATTTAGCCTTAAATGGCTATGATCATTATTTTCTTTTTGACAAGTAGAAATGATGATTCAAGAGAGATGCTACTAAAGAAGAGGCAAGAATACAAGTACAACTATTAAGACTTCTTCGAGTCTGTTACCTCACTCGTAAACCGAAACGTCTCCATTCCAGCTACATGAAGCAATGACATTGGGTAAGCGGGGATGGAAAGCAACATCTACGCATGCTTGCTCGTATGCTTTTATTTTCCTCAATAATTCAGAGGTCTTACTGCTGTAGAAGTATATACATCCATCTGACGAGCCCGAGACAAGTATTTGTCCATCCGAGTTGAAATTGCATTTGATGGGGAATCCAGAAACGGCATGCTTTTCGTACCTCTTATATTTGTCTAGCCGGAAAGGTGGAGCTGAAGAGAAGATTGCAATGTAATTCCCATTCGATTGTGCAACAAAGAGCGCATCAAACGGATGATATCTGATACAAGGGCAGGTGTAGGCTTCGACATATACCTGGTCAAAATAGACATGATCACCTGTCACTAATTTACATTCAACAACAATCAAGATCACTTCAGATGATTATTGTTGGTTCCAGTTTTCCAATTCAGAAACAACAACAACAACAACATAGCCTCAGTCCCAAATTAACTGGGGTCGGCTACATGGATCAAACTTTTCCATTGTGCTCGATTAAGTGCAATTGATAGTGAGCTTTGCAAACCATTCAAATCTCTCTTAATTAATGCATCCCATGTTAACTTTGGTCTACCCCTACCTCGTCGAATTTCTACAGTTTCTATTGAGTCAAGTTTTCTAGTTGAGACATTTGTAGGCTGTCTTTGCAGGTGACCAAACCATCGCAACCGCCCTTCCCTAATGTTTGTATCAATTGGTGCTACTCCTACTTGTCTTTGAATTTCTATATTTCTTATTCTAACTTTACGAGTTTTACCACACATCCACCTAAGCATCCTCATTTCTGCAACATTCACTTTATGTAATTGTTGTTGCTTTCTTGCCAACATTCACTTCCATAGAGCATAGCTGGCCTAATTGCGGTCCTATAAAATTTTCCTTTTAACTTAGTAGGAACATTCGATCACAAATCACCCCCGTTGCACTCCGCCATTTCTTCCATCCAGCTTGGATTCTGTGTGTGACATCATTTTTAATGTTACCATCATTTTGTATGATTGAACCTAGGTATCTAAAGCGGTTTACCCTAGGAACTTCTACTTCCCCTAATTTTACCACTCCGTCATCTCGATGTCTAGTGTTTCCAAACTCACAGTGCATGTATTCCGTTTTCGTCCTACTCAACTTAAAGCCTTTAGATTCTAATGTATTTCTCCAGAGTTCTAATTTCCTACTCACTCCATCTTTAGTTTCATCCACTAAGACAATATCATCTGCAAATAGCATACACCATGGTATATCCTCTTGAATATGTCTAGTTAATTCATCTATAACTAAAGTAAATAAATATGGGCTTAAAGCCGATCCTTGATGTAGTCCTATCGTAATGGGAAATTCTTTTGTAGCTCCGCCAAATGTCTTTATACTCGTTACTACTCCATCGTACATATCTTTAATAGTGTCTATGTATCTAGCGTGCACTCTTTTTCTTTCTAGAACCCACCAAAGAACATCTCTAGGGACCCTATCATATGCTTTTTCTAAATCTACGAATACCATATAAACATCTTTTTTCTTTTCTCTATATTTTTCTAACAATCGTCTTACAAGGAAAATCGCCTCCATAGTTGACCTCCCAGGCATGAAACCAAATTGGTTCTCTGATATTGTTGTTTCTCTCCTTAACCTATTGTCAATTATCCCTTAACCTATTGTCAATTATCCTCTCCCACAGTTTCATAGTGTGACTCATGAGTTTAATTCCCCGGTAGTTTGAGCAACTTTGAATGTCTCCTTTGTTTTTGAAGATTGGCACAAGCGTGCTTCTTCTCCAATCCATTGGCATCCGTTTTGATTTTAAAATTTTATTGAAAAGTTTTGTCAACCAAGTCAATCCGATTTCTCCTAAGCATTTCCAAACCTCTATGGGTATTTCATCTGGGCCACATGCTTTCCCTATTTTCATTCTTTTCAATGCCTCTTTAACTTCTACAATTCTAATATTGCGTGTATAGTTTACATTTCTTTCGTGGTGTGGGTTTTCATCTATTATAGCATCAACTTGGCCATCATTAAATAAACTATCGAAGTAACTTCTCCATCTCTCCTTAATATCCTCCTCGCGCGTTAAAACATTTTGATTTTCGTTCTTAATACATCTCACATGACTTAGGTCTTGTTTCTTTTTATCTCTTAATTTGGCTAGCCTATATATATATTTTTCGCCATCTCTATTGCCTAACTTTGTATATAAATCTTCCATGAAATTTGTTTTAGCTTGACTAACTACTTTTTTAGCTTGTTTTCTAGCTTCTCTATATTGATTGTACGCATCTTCATCTTGACACTTAGGTATTTTCCTATACATATCTCGTTTAGTATTAATTGCTCGTTGGACATCCTCGTTCCACCACCATGTTTCCTTCTTTGGAGGTCCCAAGCCCTTAGATATACCTAATATGTTTGATCCCACCCTCCTTATGCAACTAGTCATTTCTAGCCACATTGTATTAGCATCTAAGTCAAGATTCCAAACATTTTCCTTTAGTAGTTTTTCTCTAAACGCTACTTGTTTACTATGTTTTAGGTTCCACCACTTTATTCTAGGGTCGCTAACTCTTTTATTCATATTTTTCCGTTGTGTTAGCTTAATATCAAGTACTACTAACTTATGTTGGGTAGTAAGTGCTTCACCAGGTATTACTTTGCAGTCTCTACATAGTTTTCTATCTATTTTTCTTATTAAAAGAAAATCTATTTGACTCTTGTTATGACTACTACTAAAAGTAATTATATGCGACTCCCTCTTCCTAAAACTAGTATTTGCTAAGACAAGATCATATGCTGAAGCAAATTCTAAAATTGATTCTCCTTCTTCATTTCTATTACCGTAACCAAAACCTCCATGAACTCTCTCAAACCCATCGTTACTTCCCCGACATGCCCATTTAAATCTCCTCCAATAAAAACCTTTTCATCTAATGGTATACTCGCATAAATCCATCCATATCATCCCAAAACTTGTGTTTGATGCTCTCGCTTAATCCTACTTGTGGTGCATATGCGCTAAGTATGTTAATTTTTTCGTCTCCAATAATTAATTTAACTAGAATCAATCTATCCCCCATTCTTTTAACCTCTACGACCTTATCCTTATAATCATTATCCACCACAATTCCTACTCCATTGCATTTTCTATCTATACCAGTGTACCACAATTTAAACCCTGTGCTTCCTATTTCTCTACTCTTTTCTCCTACCCATTTTGTCTCTTGGAGGCAAGCAATATTGACTCTCCTTCTAATCATGGTATCTACTAGTTCTATTGACTTCCCCGTAAGTGTTCCTATGTTCCAATTCAGAAACATGCAAATAAATTCCATCTAGGTTTCACCTCAAGCCCGGAGAAGTAGATTAAGTGTGGATACAGGTGGTTCGCACCCCCCAAAAAAAAAAGATCCATCAAAGTTGAAAGGCACGAACAGAAGAGCCTACGTGATCAAACACAAGTACACCAAAGATAAATTAAGAAACTAACTTCACACCAAAAGAAACGGAAAGCATAGTTTACTAAATTAATAATAGTATTGTGAATCTTTCTCAGGTTGAAAAGCCCTTCCACTGGCTAATAAATTTCATTTGTGAATGTTCGCTCTTAATATATGGTCTCGAGTCTTGACAATACGACCCATTCGGGAAGCAAATTTTAAAATCTAGATAATGGTTTCCACATTTCCTATAAGAGGAGCTTGGTTTCCATGAGATCAATCCGTCATTTAAGTGCATCTTTATGAGAACTTGTATCACAATCACGCGGCTCAAAGCAAGATCAAAATAAGATCTAATATGGAACAGCAAGCGACGGGTACTTAAATTTACAAAAAGAAAGATCATTTTCAGGTTATTAATAACCGCTGTAAGATATCAGAATTGACAAGATGAGAATACACAAAAAACTCCATCCAAATTGACCATAGCAGACCAGTAAACAAAGAACCTTACACCCCTATGGTTCCAGAATTACAGTTACTTCTCCAATTAATTGGCCCAACAACCACAGAGATCTGTCTCAATTAGCAAGTAAAAAGATTAAATCCTCAACACTACTACATTTTTTTTTGTGATTAAATAATCAAGACCTGAAACAGTGACCAAAATTCCACATTAAAAGCAGATTCTGAGGATCAATAAAGTCCTGAAAGATCACAGAAACTAACACCTTTTTTTTTTCGATAAGAAGAAACTAACACCTATTTGATTCCACACAGTTTCTAAAAGAAAGGCCTTTCAAAAAGAACAACAAAAAAGATATGTGCACTTACACCACCAACCATCAACCCAAACCCCTACGTGGGGAGACTCAAAACTCTCAACCTCAGAGGTGAGGACATGCCAGCCAAAGTAGTAGAGCTACCACTTGGTTGGCAGTTTCTAGCAAGAACATTGATTACATATTTCTAACTATATCCAAAATATCCATACTGAATTTGATAAGTATCACACATTCTACCTTAAGGATATTTACCATCGTCTAATCAACCTTGGCAACTGCCTCAATCAAAAATCAATTTGATGATTTATTTTTTCCAGATCCATTAATAGCTCCAGTCGACAATTGAAGTATGTGAGTCATAACAGTAAGAAGCAAGTACAATTTTATGTAAAGCTAACATAGAAAATCCAGTGGAAATAGATTGTTCAAAATTGTTGGAGATGAAAGTGAATGGTCTCACGTTGATTAGTTGAGATGACAACAAAGGCTTATGAGTTTGGAGTGGGATCTCTGACTTGCCATGGCATTTTGGCGACCCACTTTCAAAGTAAAGCCTATATATATTCAACTAGTCTCTCCACACTCTCAAGAATTAGATTGAGCCTTATGCAAAACATAACAAGGTATTAGAGTCCACAATGGCTTAACAGCTCACGAAAGATCTAAGGTCAAATATTTGAAGTCCAACTAATATATGGATGCCCCAAAAAAAAAAAAAAAGAATGAGCAAGCAAAACAAGTGATAAATCTGGACCTAAGTTGAAGTTGTGGCCATAAACCTGAAGCCTAAAAGAGAAGATGGCTCAGTGAGGAAGGCTCAATATAAGTTAAAGACTCTGCTTTGGATCTTCAATGGGTAAACAATTTGATAGAGTTTTAGGAGACCACCGCAATATTATTGGTGTGAGTCCAAGTTAGTTATAGGGGTAGTTGAGTAATTTTGTAGTAGGAGTATAAATAGAGGTTGCAAGGGAGATAAAAGGATCTGGTCATCTTGAATGTAATTTAGGAACTCTTAGGAGTTGGGTGAGAGAGTTTTAAGACTCTTCTCTGGGGTTACTTTCGAGTTTATAATCGTTGTTGTCTCTCAATTCAATAGATCAAATTCAGTGTTCTATCATTGGTATCAGAGCATCAACATGGGGTCGAAGATTGATTCTCAAATCGACGTCTTGGAGGAGCAGATGAAGCAAATCCCAATCGTGCTTCAGAAGATTCCAACGTTGGAGAGTGCCATTAGTGAGCTGCGCTTGGAGGTTCAAGGATTGATGCATCAGGTCAAGTCCATGTATCTTCATCCCAACATGCTTACGACTAGATCTTGTCGGATTGACGAAGCCATGTGCCAAGCACATCAGATCTGTGCCAATCCGCCAGATCTAGCGGCATCCAAGCTGTTTCGATTGGTTTGTGATCCAAATTTGGTGACGATACAATCATTCGATTTCAGATCTGACATGAAATCAGAGATCCGAGAGGTCGTGTTGCAGAAGAAAAGTCATTTCCTTCAACTCCTAGATCCACCGCCAGATCTCGAGTTGTCCAAAGTGTTGCCGACCTCTGACCCAACAGATCCACCACCTACCACACAAGGATTTCGACATAGTCAACTTCCTTCCATTGAATTTAACAATCAGAAGGTCTCGATATTTTCAGATCTTGCTTCACCTGATCCCAGTTCAGTACTTATGCAGTCTCGTGTAGGAAAGAAGATGTTAGGTTTGTGCAATCTGCTTTTGCATGTGAAGGATCGTTGTTTGATTGCACCACCTCCTTGGCCGTCGCCATCATCACTAAAACCAGCGATCATTGTCGTTGATTTCGCATTCGACTTCGACAGATTTGCTATTCTCTTCTTTCTTCCTGTTCACACGACTTTGAATTTAGTGAAGATGACTTGCAGTGATCAACACGACGTTCGAGGATATCGGATGATAGGAGGAACAACAACTCATCAAGCCAGGGCTGCTGTAGTTTACGTCGTACCCGAGGGCAGTGGTGCATATATTAATGTTGTATTCCAAGTGTTTGATGATATGTTGCTAAGAGTTTTTAGGTGCCTCACTGCGTTAGGTTTGCTTACAACAATGAAATTTTGGATAGAGCTCGCTCGTTGTTTGGCTCTCATGGGCACAATGCAATTTGAGGCAACTTTTGGTAACACGGTGTGGCTGATTTTTGGTAACACGGGGTGGCTGATGCACTTGGCGCTTTCTTGCACAATTGCCTCAATGGGCGCATCGTTGGCTTTTGGCTCTTTACTGTTGCTCACATGCAAAATTATGAAATGGATTTGGATTCTTGCACGGTCTCCTGCTTTCGTCTTCCCTCACATATTTCTCTTTTGCTTCATGACTGGGATCACAAATTTTGTCTCATTTTCTATGGCCACCTTGAGGACAAGGTGGATTTTTAAAGGGGGGAGTAATGATAGAGTTTTAGGAGACCACCGCAATAGTATTGGTGTGAGTCCAAGTTAGTTATAGGGGTAGTTGAGTAATTTTGTAGTAGGAGTATAAATAGAGGTTGCAAGGGAGATAAAAGGATCTGGTCATCTTGAATGTAATTTAGGAACTCTTAGGAGTTGGGTGAGAGTTTTAAGACTCTTCTCTGGGGTTACTTTCGAGTTTATAATCGTTGTTGTCTCTCAATTCAATAGATCAAATTCAGTGTTCTATCACAATTCAATCAAAATGAATCAGCAGTAGCTTTTGTTGGGGAAAAAAAAAAAAGAATTACACATTTCACGCAAAAGTAATTAATGAATAACATCGATAACATAAATTTAGTTCTCGATGAAACCAACACAAGGCATGCAATTTCAACATTTAAGCATATGCCATATGTGTGGTAGAAAAATGGAGACATTTTCAAGCAAATCAGTAATTTTCCAGAAAGTAGAACAATTATCTGTCGCAACAAAGAAGATGTACTTATTAAAGCATGTTATCACTAAAAAGAGAGCGCCGTTCAGACCTCTTACCTGGTTAGATAGTGGTATCTGTCGTGATACATCCCAGACAATGATTGAGTTTTCACTAGCAAAACCATTTGTAATGTCAGCGGAAGAGATGAATTGTTTGCCATCAAGACTAAATTCAACATCTAGGATTGGCCCAAGACCTCCTCGCTTGTATTCTAGGGCCACCCTACCAGCTCTTATATCCCACAATCTGATAAGACCATTTGACCCTCCTGAAAGGAAGAGGTTAAAGTTATCTGGATGGAACTTCACGACATCCACAGTCTGATCTTCTTTGAAAAATTGTGTTTGTGTTCCTTTTTCAACATCGATAAGCCTTGATGTACAGTCATATCCACATGAAAGCAAAAAAAGTCCTTGGGGTGACCACCTTACATCTTTAATAGCGGTATTGTGAAAGTTAAAAATGCGTGCTTTCTTTTGATCCTCTCTGCTCCATACATTCCATACATACACAGAATGGTCCATTCCCGCCGAAGCAAGTAGATGTGCTACACAATTAAGCATAATCATGATAAGAAAGGACCCTTATATAAAGCTCAAATTGTCACCTTCAACATCAGTTTGAACAGCTCAAAATGAAACTATTATATGAATATCACATCATAATATAAACAAGATGTAACAATTTATGTGCATGATAATAAGTAATTAGTTAATTACTAATAGAACTGTGCAAGAAGAAACCATTGTGAATGGCTTCAGGAATTCACAACACAAGGGGGAATCTCGCAATAAGAAAATATTGTATAATTCTCTATATTTCTATCAAGTGTCTAATTTTTCTCAAATCATCAAGATGTATCCAATTCCAAGTGAAAACAAAGAAAAAACTTTTACCATTCAAGCTAGGTGAAAATACAAACAATTTCAAGACAAAACTCTAAACAGCGGGAATTCAGTATTGTTTACCAAGCAATCCCTATGTTTTTCCAAAATTATCATCGTGCTGTTTCTAAATGTCCTCAAAATCTCCCGAACGTCAATAAATAATTGTTTGTGCAGAAAATAACCAACACTAAAACATGAAACTCATATTTTCTTGCTTGTATAATTATGCAGCTCACTATTTAAGAAGTTTAAGAAAAGGCTCTTTTTGTGTTTTGAAAGGTACCCTCACGGCAACCCCCTATATCTCAATTCAATGGGACTTGCTTTTGTTTCCTCAGATTGATTCTTTCTCTGTTGAGTTGGACCCATTTGTTTCTTTAGTCTCTTCTCTTAGGTGTCATCTGCATAAGTTATAATTCAGCTATGATTCCTCACTCGCTAACTTTGTTTTATCCTGAATATTTGACTTCTTTATATTTGCAATGATCATTTTCTTGGTCATTTGATAATTACTAAACAGCTTAAAACGATGGCCTGCAGGTTGGGTAGCAAATAGCACATTCGGATTGGGGGTATATGATAACTAAGTAAGGAATTGGAACATTGTTATGAAGAAGGGCTAGAATATTTCTTGTTTAATTAGAGGACCACTGGTACTCCTCTGAATTTCTTTTGGATATTAAAGTGTGTAGATCTCATTTCGGGTAATGATTTATGATTATGACACTTGCAAATTATTCAAAGAAATATCTTTTTTATTGGTAAGCAGCAAATTGGACCTATGATCATGAGTCCAATCCCCAAATGACTCCTTCAAATAATTGGTTGAACAGAATTCTCAAAGCTTCTTCACCATAGTCAACTATAATTAAATTATTTGATTCTATGGAAAGTGCGTCAATTAATATTATTCATTTTCTAATCAGAATCCTGATAAATAAGTCTACATATAGATGTGATTTTGTTATTATTATTATGCTCCTATAATCCACCGTAAAATAAGAGAATGTAAATTCATTCTGAAGTGGCAACTGGAAGAATTACGAGGTGGTGCACCTTATCACCGTGACAACCCCTTTTAACTTAGAAATTGTGAATTGGAAAACTGCCTATCTACCACCTGGAGCAAATTGCAGCCTACGTAAAGCAACCTTTCTTGGATCCCACAACGGAAGGGACATTGTGCACTAGGCATGCCTGAGTTAGTATTCTCCTGAAATTCCATTGTTTTTATAGTCCCTACCATTTTTCTGTACTCGAATTATGACATACTTGTATGTTATAAACCAAGAATGTGCCTCTTTAGCAAGATCGAATTGTGTTTCTACTTTCTACTCTACAAGAATAAAGGCACAAAATCTTAATACTTGAAGCCCAAAACAGGCCAAAATCTTAATACAGATACATGTAATCTTATATGTTTTCCCTACTTGTTGATAAGCAACTCTATGAAAAAAATCAGCATTAGGTGACAATTTCAGAGAACTACCACAATCACTTAGGTTACCTAGCTGATGCAGGACATATGAAGCCCTTTCCTAAGCACTTATAGAAGAATTAAGAGTTCTTATGCAGCCAGAGGTTGTAATTATTAAGTATTTTCGAAAATTTATTTTGATAATTTGCAGAAGTTGGCTAGAACTTCAAATTCCTACCCTATTAGGAGACTCATGGTATTGATACACACCTACATATATTAGTGACTGCCAATTATATATACACATACATACTTAGGGTGTAAACCGAGGTACGCTTGATTGAATTAAGTAATCTATCAGGCTTTCAGTCTCCTAATTCTGGTTCTTTCTTTTCTTATTGCTTTTCTTGATTCTACTTATTACCACTCCCTTAACAGCACAAAGAATGATGACTGTCAAAAATGTCACTCTAAAATTAGTTGCTAGCCAAAGAAAATAAACAATGTCAAAATGAAATCATGCAAATTGAGCTAGGAAACTTGCTTAAATTTAGATAAATAAAATGATCCTAGATAGGTTCAGCATCTCTTTTTAAGTAACACAAGAAGTTGCAGCCGTTTGGGCTACAACAGTGAGCACAAGTAGCAACTAGCAAGTTCATGCACATATAACAAGTAGGTAGACCATCTATACAACAACAACAACATAGCCTCAGTCCCAAATTAACTGGGGTCGGCTACATGGATCAAACTTTTCCATTGTGCTCGATTAAGTGCAATTGACGGTGAGCTTTTCAAATCATTCAAATCCCTCCTAATTAATGCATCCCATGTTAACTTTGGTATGCCCATACCTCGTCGAATTTCTACAGTTTCTATTGAGTCAAGTTTTCTAGATGGGGCATTTGTAGGCCGTCTTTACGAGTTTTACCACACATCCACCTAAGTATCCTCATTTCTGCTACGTTCATTTTATGTAATTGTTGTTGCTTTACCGCCCAACATTCACTTCGATAGAGCATAATTGGCTTAATTGCGATCCTATAAAATTTTCCTTTTAACTTAGTAGGAACATTTCGATCACAAATCACCCCTGTTGCACTCCGCCATTTCTACCATCCAGCTTGAATTCTATGTGTGACATCATTCTCAATGTTACCATCATTTTGTATGATTGATCCTAAGTATCTAAAGTGGTTTACCTTAGGAACTTCTACTTCCCCTAATTTTACCACTCCGTCATCTCGATGTCTAGTGTTTTTAAACTCACAGTGCATGTATTCTATTTTCGTCCTACTCAACTTAAAGCCTTTAGATTCTACTGTATTCCTCCGGAGTTCTAATTTCCTATTCACTCCATCTTTTGTTTCATCCACTAAGACAATATCATCTGCAAATAGCGTACACCATGGTATATCCTCTTGAATATGTCTAGTTAGTTCATCCATAACTAAAGTAAATAGATATGGGCTTAAAGCCGATCCTTGATGTAGTCCTATCGTAATGGGAAATTCTTTTGTAGCTCCTCCAAATGTCTTTATATTCGTTACTAATCCATCATACATATCCTTAATAGTATCTATGTATTTAGCATGCACTATTTTTCTTTCTAGAACCCATCAAATAACATCTCTAGGGACCCTATTATATGCTTTTTCTAAATCTACGAATACCATATGAAGATTTTTTTTTTCTCTATATTTTTCTAACAATCGTCTTACAAGGAAAATCGCCTCCATAGTTGACCTCCCAGGCATGAAACCAAATTGGTTCTCTGATATTGTTGTTTATTGTCAATTATCTTCTTTCAAAGTTTCATAGTGTGACTCATAAGTTTAATTCCCCGGTAGTTTGAGCAACTTTGAATGTCTCCTTTGTTTTTGAAGATTGGCACAAGCGTGCTTCTTCTCCAATCCATTGACATCCGTTTTGATTTTAAAACTTTATTGAAAAGTTTTGTTAACCAAGTCAATCCAATTTATTATAAGCATTTCCAAACCTTTATTGGTATTTCATCTAGGCCACATGCTTTCCCTATTTTCATTCTTTTCAATGCCTCTTTAACTTCTACAATTCTAATATTGCATGTATAGTTTACATTTCTTTCTTGGTGTGGGTTTTCATCTATTATAGTATCAACTTGGTCATCATAAAATAAACTATCGAAGTAACTTCTCCATCTCTCCTTAATATCATCCTCGCGCGTTAAAACATTTTGATTTTCGTCCTTAATACATCTTACATGACTTAGGTCTTGTTTCTTTTTATCTCTTAATTTGGCTAGCCTATATAATAATCCCATTCTACATGTTTATTTTTTTAGGAAGTGCCAAAGTGAGTGAACTTCGTTCGCAAAAGACAAATGCTTTTGAACACCGTTAAGATTCAGAAAATATAAACGCACAAACCTCCCGCATATTATGATTTCATTAATTAACAAAAAAAAATCAAAATCGATAATATTCTATCCAATAAACAGCAGAATCAGAAGATAGTCTTAAAAATAGCGAAAAAAAGACACAAAAATAAAATTTAAAACTGACCATGAGTGGTGACCATTGTATTGCATTAACAGGCTTTGTATGCCCATTAAGAACTATAGATAACTTTTCAGGAATTTGCCCTCGCGCTGCCCCCTTGGCTCCAACCTTTAAAGAGGATGAAATATCAGGCCGTAGATTGCAAGACGAAATACTTCCCACTGCTGAAAGCAGGAATTTCAATAAATTAAGAAATGAAGATTTTGACCAACAAGTGACAATAGCATTAATAAACAAGTGAAAAAAGGAACTCATATAAAAATAAAAGAAATAAAACAAACCAAAATAATAAATCCTGCCCTAAGGAAACATTGTGAGTATTTGAGGCAATGCAACAAGAGGCGTTAATAGCACACAAAAAAAATCAAGCTAGAGGGTCTCAAAGCAGTGATTTTACTATTTCAAGATACATTTGCTTCAGTAATTAGCCATAATTTGATTCAGGTTTTAGTATTCAAACTCTTGTAAAGAAATTTGATCATGCATTTTTAGTTAATGAATTTTAGAATTTAGAAACGTAAAGAGTAATCCTCCTTTTGTTACTCACTTCTCAATAATCAGCCAAATCAACATTTGTGGCTCCTGCCTCATAGTATGATGCATAACAATAACATCATCTTACCAAAACTCGTCAATTTCTCCACAAAATTCCTAGCTATTGAAATTTTTAGCGCTCAATCTGCTTAACAGTTTCCTTCTCCGTGCATGAAATCCATTTGTACATCTAGTTGTTCAACTTACATGTCAGAATGAGCAAAAATGGCTAGAAGTTTAACATGAAACGGTGTTTTTATGGCGTCTACTAGGCATCACCTAAGCCACCCTTTCAATTTGGAGACCTGCCCTTAAGCCATTGATTAGGTGGTGGGCCTCTTAACTCTAGCGACAATTTCCAACCCCTTTGTTGACGCATTCAACATTTTGTATGGATAATGCGTATCATATTGCGCTTCTTGTATCTATATGAGATAACTTTTTATTTAAAAAATGTGAATGAAAATGTGGGTCAAAATATGTAGGTGAAAATATGTTCCCTGCCACTAAGTTTAAATAACTAAATAATTTCTTAGGAGGGTCTAAGTAAATATTTTTGTCAGCCAAAGGCCCGCCTTGCTGCCTTGAAAACACTGATATTGAAAAATGCTAGACCATGAAGAGAATATTTCACAGTAGCCAATGTGTTATCTTTATGTAAAACTCTACACAAATAGTCTTGTTATAAACCTTACTTTTTCATGCTAGTTGATCCTTCTCCTATCCACTTGAATGGCCTATGATCTTCTGATTTTTTTTAGCCTTCTAATAAGTTCCCGAATATGAATATCATGAAAAGATTCAATTTCCTTCCATCGAGCAGATTCCGTATTCTATGTAGCCCTTTTGGAAACAACTGTGATTCTCTATTAGTAACACTTTTAGAGACATAATGCATATGAGAACGCATTTGCAGAATAACTACATCTCTCAATTCTATCTTCTTACTTGCTCTACCTCTAGCCAACTAATAATTCCTTAACGTGAGTCAAGTTCTTTGATGGGATTAAGCTCTACTTCTTCTAATCTTTCCTGGCTCCTCTTGGATTCTTGAAATTTTACTTAGCTAATTCAACATCAAGCTACCCACCTTCTTCAATACATCATTATGCAGTTCTAATCTAAACCAATACAGAGGCTTGTGAAACAAATGGCTTAGATTAAGCGAATCGTTGAAAGATATGTTAGTTTAATGGTTGAGATCAAAAGAAGATCCATTGATGGTGCCATGACAACACAAGAATGTTTATTTTGGTAAAAAGAAAATAAAAGGGTTCCGTGCTTCTTGTTTCACCATAGTAAAATTTTCATAGCTCCCTTTATCATAGATGTAGGCACATTGCCAAAATAGATACTCATATACTGTCTTATCTTCCATCAACTTATTTACTTATTTTCTTTAGTGATTACAAGGCGTTGCCTAGGCGTTTTGAGGCAAAATTGCCTAAGCAGAAGCTTAGGCAAACAATATCCTCCCAAGTATTTTTTAGAAATTTAAAGGGGCCATTTACAATCAAGTTTGATAATAAGAATACATATCCAACAACAACATCTCTACATAATTAACTTATTAGTATTTTTGAAGTATATATTGAACATAAATCACAATGACTAATAGATAATCAATGTTACTTAAACACCTAAAAATAAATAAATAAACAATTATTCAACGACCTCTAAATAAATATTATTGTCTCCCTAGGCACGCCTCGCCTAGGTCAGGGAAATTGCGTCGTTATTGCCTTGGCGCCTTCCAATCCTTGATTTTTATTTACATTTAACAATTTATTTACTTCCCTAGCACCTGATCATTTTCTCTAACCAATTCCCCACAATGACATAAAAATAGTCCCTATTAAAGTCCATGGTGCTCAATATGAACAAAATCACTAGACTTCATGAAATTGAATAATTCACAACTGGATAGCTTAAAAATTAGTATTAGTTGCCTAATCATAACTCTATAGATGGCCATACATGTTAATGACATACATATAGTCCCTATTAAAGTCCATAATGCTCAATATGAACAAAATCACTAGACTTCATGAAATTGAATAATTCACAACTGGGTAGCTGAAAAATTAACATTACTTGCCTAATCATAACTCCATAGATGGCCACACATGTTAATGACAAAGATTAAGTCTAATTAAAGCACAATGAAGCAACAAATCTAAAAGGGCAAAGAAATCAAGAAAACCAGTTGATGGTGTGATAACCGTGGAGGGCGTGACCAAATCATTAGCAGTAGAAGTAGGAGTAGTAGTAGTAGTAGTAGTAGTAGCCGAAGAAGAAGATGCGTTCAACAAGAGTGCTCGTTCGCGCTTCGACACGTACCGGCCTGGAATCAAGGGCTCGCTTGGACGATTGGGGAGGTGGGAATTGGGGCGAAGTGGTCGAGAAGATGTGGGCTGGTTTTGGTGTCGAAATCGCTTTGTGGGTGTTGGGTTTTCGAGTTCTTCGTCGGAATTTGTGGAGTAAGCACTGCGAAGAAGATCCATTGTTGAGGAGTTGAACAAGTGAAAGAGAGGTTTACGTGTTGTTTGAGATTTTGAGGTTTTGGTGGGTTTAAAGTTGGCCTACTTTATAAGCCCAAAAGCGGGTTATTGTCCCGTAACTAAGGACTAAGTCCTTGTTTGGTTAGGGTGGAGTTATTTTCGGAGAGATAACTTACGAGGAGTTCGAACTAATCTTATTTGATTGTCCAACTTGCCTGCAAATTATCTCCCACTTACACCCTAAGGTGTGAGATATCTCTCCACCACCCCCCATAGGAAGTTATCTCACAGGAGTTGCGGGCACAATTGTCCCGGATTAATGACTCATTTATTACCCGTCTCTCTCTTGTTTGAAGCTATTTATGTCAATTTATATTTTTTATTGTTTAAAAAGCTTGAAACTCTATATAAGTTTAAAATTGAACCAAACATGAAAATATTAACTGCTCCAACGAGTTAAATCCAACGAGATAACTCTCAACTAACATTGTAAGTTAAAAAAAAAAAAAAACGAACCAAATGAGGCTTAAACATAGGGCAATGATGCAATCACACTCCAAAGTAACTTAAAGTCACATCGGGTGACATGACGAGCAAGCCCGCGCCATTGGGAGCCATCTGTATGCACATTGAGATACACATTCCATGTATTATGAACTCGGGACTAGTTGTACACACCCATTTTTACATGGGATCCGCATGCCATGTCACTCTAATTATGCAAAATGCGATTCGATGCGAACTTGAATAACTCGGATAGTCTAAATACTGAGTGGTTTTGACTTATTATTATTATTATTATTATTATTATTATTATTATTATTATTATTATTATTATTATTATTATTATTATTATTATTATTATTATTATTATTATTATTATTATTATTATTATTATTATTATTATTATTATTATTTTATAGATAGTTTTACTAGTTTACATGAGCAATTAATTCAAGAAAATGATCAAGGTCTTGTTTGGTTATGAGTGAAGTTAACTCCCAAGAGATAATTTGAAGGGGAGTTAGAACTAATCTTATTTGGTTGTCCAACTTTCCTCTAAGTTATCTCCCGACTCACACCCAAATGTGAGAAATATCTCCCCCTCTTTCCCTGGCCCTCTAGACAAGTTATCTCTCAAAAAAGTCTGTGGACACAATTACTCCTCGTTAATTACCTTTTACTACCCACATGCATCTCTTTTGTTTGATGGGTGTTTATGTCAATTCATATATTTTATTATTTAAGAACTTGCAACTTTCTATAAGTTTAAAGTTAAACCAAACATGAAAATATGATCTTTTATTGTAAGTTAACTCTGCTTACACTGTAAATTGGGGGAAAAAAAAAGCGAACTAAACAAGGCCCAAGTCATCCACTCTTGACACCTGCATTTCACAAATTGTTGTTGGATTGTGGCTTTTTAGGTACACATCGACGATATAAGTGTGCACGTGTTTTGAAATGTGTTTAAAAGACTTCCAACATTTAGGTGTCAAACTTAAATCTCAAAAGTGGGTTACTTTTGCATTTCCTTTGATTTTATGTAAAAGTGTTTTTTTTTTTTTTTTTTGCCAATGATGTACAAGTGTTCTTACTTCTTACTAATTGTATTGAGTTATTGATGATTAATAAAAAGTGGGTTACTTTTTGCATGTCCATTGTTCATGAGGAGTTGGAGTGAATGAGGTTTTGTAGAGTTGGAGATTTTGAGGTTTTGTTGGGCTTTTATTTATGTTCGGCCCAAAGTTGTATAAGTTGGGCTTGGGCTCTAAGCCCAAAAATAAGCCTGTTTTTGTCAAGGACCCAAAAGATAGGACTACTCCAGCTGCACTATTACTAGTGACTAGTGAGTAGTGAGTAATTGATTTTATGTTTGTTACGGTTCTTGGAATTGTATAGACTATTGAATCATACGATGATTAATAAAATTTTATTTCACTTTTTCAAAAGAAAATTTGGCAAAATAATCGTAACATCTCAAAGTATGCCACTATATACTAACATTTTATTTTGGCTATTCACATTTTGATAAAAGTCAATCAAAGTTAGCTACAAATAGCGAGAATTTGAATTGTGAGCCTGACTTAATAGTGTGAAGACCATTATAAGTGATGTGATAAATTGGCTTAACCCGGGACTTATGTTAGGAATGAAAATATTGCACCCCGGCCATGACAAGAAAAAAAAAAAAAAAAAAAAGAGGCTTACTACAAATTATTTCGTCATCAAATAAAATTAAGTCTTTTATGCTGATGTATGTATATATTCAGTACCAATATAAAAGGATGAGCAGAGAAGACGCTCGAATTAGGTTGACCTTACTAATTAATGTTACACCATAGTTTTGGCAGGTATAATTAGTTGAAAGACTTAAGGCCACTCCATCCAAGAATTTCAGTTGAACATAAGTCCAAGTGCAGTTGACTCTCTCTCAAAATGTTGACATCCACATAGGGTTGACCTAATTTAGTGATTTGCTTTTTATTTTTTATTTTGAGATATTTTAATGTCAGTTGTAATGTATTAACGTCAACAAAAACTCTATAATGAATCTATGATGCTTATTTAGGAAAACTAATTAACATACTTGAAACAATGGGGCAGGACAACCATATCCTTCAACTCTCGAAACTCAATCTAGACTATAGGTAGCAATCTTTTCCTAGACAACTCGACATATATAAAATAACGATTAAACAAAATTAACTAGTTTAGAAGATGAAATCCCCTTTATATATTGAAGGGCAAAAATATAACTCACTATTTCTTTAATTAGTGTGTAATTAATTTGTTTAATTGTACCTGTACCTAGCTAGTTTACTTTAGTACATTTTGACACTCTCTCGCTCATTCAACACCACATGCATATATTGTCCTAATACTAGCTATTGATATATACATTTACAATTTTTACATAATATTATTCGTTCAAAAAAACAAAGTTAGGAGATTAGGTGCCACATTATACCAAAACTATCAAATCCATTATATCATAAATAAATAAATAAATAAAACCCCTAAAAATATATTAACTACGTAATGGTCCAAGAGAAAACAATATTTAAAAGCGTAGCCGTTGGATATTTATCATTCTATTATAATATTGACTAAGTCGTATGATCTTAAGTCATCAGTTTCAACTTAACATACTTGTTCTATTAGAAGAATAATAAAGTATATTATTCAATCATAAAAAAAACACAAGGCATGACTAATTAAATTCTAGAATGGATATTATCAACAAACATAGCTTGTCCAAATTAATTAGTGTCTATATATATGTACGGCCTGGCTACCAAGAGTCACCAAAACCAAGCTTAATTATTTGGGAAAATAGGGGTTAACTGTTACAAGGTTTGTTGATATAGGGAGAGTACTCAGGAGAGCAGTTAAACCTTTCTTACTAGTTTTCTTGGACTATTCTTCTTGGAGCTAATTATCAACCAGGATTATTTGTTATATAGGGGATTTATTATACATGCAGTCTGTCTAATATATAATTCATACAAAGATGACTAGATTATTATATATGCATGCATGCATGCATGCATGCTTCAATAAATGCATAATTAATTATCCTTGTTCTTAATTTTGTTTCATAATTTTCATTTTCTTTTTTTTTCCACTGGCTTTGAATTAGAAATATAAATATTGTTAATTTCAACTTAATTTCAATTTTTCCTCGTGCCAAAATTATGTCTAAATGTTTTAGAAATTATATTAATTTTGTTGCTACAACTTGAGCTATTCAAATATAATATTCTATTACGAGAGCTAGCTTGGTCATGACAAATATATTACAATTAAAAGCATATATTTAAGTCCATATATACAACAAGTTAAAGGTCTTGATATATATTGACCTCATTTCCGTCACAAATTAGATAATGGTAGAAGATTAATATGACACGACTTGCACTGCATGTCTAGTTATTTTTAATTTAACAATTAACCTAAAGTTATTATTATTATAATATTTATATCATCCATACATTTCATTTCTATTGTAAGATTATAAATTAGTGACATATTAGGATAACAATGTCAACACCCCTTTGACTTGTAGCACTATTAATATATTCCTTACTTTTAAGTGAGAGATTTTACAAAATGATGATCACAAGCTGGTAATTCATGTAGAGTTCCAATAGTCAAAGAATGATGGAGACGGAAAACCCTAAATTAGGTGAAAAGCACAGACCGGCCAATAGGAGGTTTGAGGTGGGAGATCAAAGAAGATTGAAGAAACGTATGGAGTGACTTGCTTGAAATAAGTCAGACTTATGTCAATGCAAATGATGACAAAACAAGAAATAAAAATCTACACACATGTATGCTAAAATTAATATAATTAAATTTAATAAATTTATTTAGACTCATAAATTCAGATTTATATAGATATTTTTTAAATTTTTGTAAATATTTAAGGAGTATCAAATAAATTTTACAAGTGATTATGATTGCTTTATTAATTGTTCGAGGATATATTTGAAATTAAAAAAAATTTGAGTCTGACTTACGAATTCAAATAGCACTATATAACTAAATTAAAAGAGGAGAATTGTATTTACTAAGCTAGAGTTGGTCCAAGCTAGCCTATATTATCATGAACCCAACATCAAAATTAAGGAGCCCCTTATATTATTCTTGGAGTCATTGCCATGTAAAGTCCTCCTATAAATTATAAGAACACGACCCCCTCACATTCTTTCTTAATTTCTCATCTAATAATGATGTCACTTGGTGCAACTCCACGTGGAGCGATTTCATTTGATATGTTCATCAATTCTATCAAGTGTTCTAGCTTCCGTGTAAGAATTGACAAACCCTAAAAGCTAGTACTTAAATTTAGGATTATCTGATGATGAGATTAAATTTTTTTTTTTTAAGTCTACGTTAATCTTATATATAGACAAGTGTATAGTGCTTTCTTTACCTCTCCAACTTTAATTATTTATCTTAGTCTCTCTCTTTTTTTTTTTTTTTTTTTTTTTTTTTTGCTCTTATAAAGTGTGTAACGGAGTAGTTTCAAAAAATGACCTTAGTACTCTGACTAAAGTCATGTAATGGGTTCAATTCGAAGTAGTTGCATCATTTCTCCTTTAACTTTAGGATCCGTTAATGTTAGGGCACCCTCCTAACCCCGTAGAATTAGTTGGGCCTTACCGGGAGGGACTCAAGCGTTTCGTATATCCACTATAATAATAAAAACAATCTTAGTCATTTTTTTAATTATTTGTGCCTTATTGTGGTTGTCAGGGCTTTTTCAATCACTTTGAACTTTGAATATTCATAGAGAAATTGACTTATTTAATTAACGTTCGATAACAAAATTGATCAAATGAAACTTGGTAAAGACCTCATAACATTTAAGTTATGATCAAGTGCATTCATTCCAACAAGCGATATTTGTTAATTAAGAATCGTAAACCAATATATTATGACCTCAAAAAGATTAACGTTATCTTATTTATCTAAATCTTGTAATCGATTTAGGTTTGAAGCACCTAGATATAAAGAGTGGTGGAAAAAAGTTTGGATGCAAATGACATGAAATTAAAATGTTAGTATATTTTTACAAAAACATTGAAACATTAATGCAGTATTAAACTTATATATTTACTTGTCATGACTCATGAGTATACATTGATGCAAATTAATGATTAAGCCACAGCTATTTAGTGGATCTATTGCATCATCTATCCATTTCTTCTTCAAAGACCAATCTGTAGGATTCTAGGGAATTGAAGTGGAAACAAGGGGCCCATAATATGACTATGGGGATGTCTCATCAAGATGGGTCAATTTCTATGTCAACTCCCACTAAGTGGCTGAACTTTCTTTGAAAATATAAAGTGCAAGGTACACTGAACTTAATTGAAGTCAAAATAAAGAGGAATTAATTAAGTTTTAGACGAGAACAAACACTAAAACTTAAGATCAGATTTGGAGACCATATTTGTCAGTAGGGGTGCACACGGGTTACATCTAATTCAATTAGGGTTAATTTGTAGTCCAATTCAATTATCACGGATTGAAAAATGGCAATCCAATCCAATTATTTCACTAATTTAACTTGATCTAATTTATTAAATGCGGGTCGGATCGCAACAATGCGGATTGACTATTATAAATTAAATAATATTTATAAAAGTATAAAATTAATATTTTAATTAAAGTTTTAGGCAATTTCTAATAAATAACAAAAGAAGATATGATTAATAAGAAAATGTTGAATACGACTTTTAATTCAAACCTATTGGTTTTAACATTTTCAACATTTAGATTGATTTAGATAATTTAAAATATGTACTTGAATATGAAAAGAATTAATTAAAGTTACGAGATTTTAAGTGTATATGAATAAATAGTAGATGAATTAGTGCCATTAAAATGCTAACACGATCTAAATATAGTTTATGATTTCAAGAGTATATTTGTATGTATAATGTCACTTAATCGAGCAATGGAATAGTTTGATCCATGTAGGCGATTTCAATTAATTTGGGACTGGAGCTACGTTGTTGTTGTATATGTATATATAATGTAAGGAATATCAAGATTAATTGGATAGGATTGCGGATTGGGTCTGCGGATTAAGGTATGCAATTTGCAATTCAATACAATGCATACGGATTGCAACTTTTACAATCTAATCCAATTCAACAAATTCAAATTATGAGCCAATTAATTAGAGCTAATTAAATAGACTGGATCAAACTGGATCCACAAGGATTCGCGAATTTCATGATTACCCCTACCTAGGAGGGGCTTGAGTTCATCTCCAGCCGCACCAAAAAAATTGTCAAATATTAAGAGTTTATCGAGTTTTTTTATATTTTATATTTTTTATTACTTAGATGAGAGTCCGAATTCACGACCTTACCTTGCTTTTTTTGTGATCAAGTTTGTTGAGATTAATTCTTTATTGCAAACTCGAGTTTTAGGCTCCCCGCTCAATGATGTATACATAGTCGATGCTTTTTTTATAAAAAATAAAAAATAAAAAATCACAACTTGCCCAATATTATGAGACTCAAACTTCCGACCTCTTGCCAAGTAACCCCATATCAAATCAAAGAGTCATTTACTTAGTTATGTACGTATAGTCACTGTTGTAATGAAATGAAATGAAAAATTGTAATCTAAAGGCCTGGGAACAAATTATAGGAAGGAAGAGTTGGTGAGGATATCAAGCTCCCATAACCTGCCATGCTCCTTGCAAATACAGATGGAAAACATAACAAAAAAAGTCTCAAAAAAAAAAAAGCACTAAAGTTCTTAGACATAATAAGACTAGAGATAGGCATGTAGAAAAGCAAGTTTAGTTTGAGTTTTTTAAAGGTTCTATATTTAATCAAATGGATGCTTCTAGCATATATATATGGTAATTAAAACTTAAATTGATTATCATACATTTATGTTATCACTAGATCAGATTTATATATATATACACGTATGTAGAATAACAAATCTTTTGCTTTAATCATTCAATTTAAATATATTTTTTCATTGACCAAACAACCTCTTTATCGATTAACCCTTCGTTTTCTTAGGAGCCTAGCTAATTGACTTCCAATTTAATCTTTGTTTATACTAATCTTTTGATGTGTTGTTTTCTTTTTTGCTATCGACAAATTAAGTATACATTAATTAATTAGTTAGTACATATTTTATCGAAAAGGTTTGCTACGTACTCATAGATAGTTTTGTACCCGTACGACTCTTTTTTTAAATAATATTAAGTAATTGTGACAAATGCGGATCCATGTCGTCAATAAATTAATTTTTTTTTCGACTTCAACTAAAGACTAACCAATAACAAATGATGTCTCATTCATCTCATTATGATCATCAAAGATACTTTAGCATGTGTCGTTGATAAATATACATAAAAGAAACTATATACAAGCTATCAAACACTCTCTACCAAAATCATATTTTATGTACTAATTAATTCTACCAATGCTTTTACTTTAATCAATTGGAGAATTGAAAATGCCATGCCAATGCTACATTGACACACACTTAAAGCCACTTGAAAATTCTGGAAAATATATGATGCACGCGGACCTTTGTGGGATACACTCTGAAATACGTGTGCGCACACCTCAAAAAACATTGCGCTTACCATTTTTCAAACAAGTGTGCCTCTTTAAGCGTGTGAAAATAAAATTTCCAACTGAAAATATAGTTGACATATCAAATGGGCAAAGAGATATACTTCGAAAAATCAGGAGATCAAACTTATAACTTAATTTATAAAAGTCCACATAAATAACTAGTAAGTCCTAACCCCTACATAAAGGCAATAGTCGGTATTAGCTCTTCAATAAAATCTCATTTTTTTACAAGAAAATAAATGGGGTTGTTAATTATCTTTATAATTGTGAGTATTTGAGTTTTTTGTGACCTTCTCTAATTATTCTTTTTGATATTTGAAATTGATCATCCAACTTCAAAGAGGTGCTAGGATCATGCCTTTTCCACTGCGCTACAAACGTGTTGAATAATCTTATGGAAATCCTATTTAGTTTGAGAGAAATTATCATATATTATTTAAAGTTTAATGACATGATATGATCCAATTAGAGATGCAGGTGGAGTGAGTTTGGGGCGGGGAATGCAATCCTCATCTCCATCCCCACTTATGGCATGGCGGAGATTCCCCACTGAAAAATCTTGACCCTTTTTCTCTCGCCCAGCATGGATCCCTACCCTAAGGGGATTCCTCACCCATCACTTTTTTAAGTAATATCTAAAAAAAAGATCAAATACATTATAGATCCGAAATTGAAATCATTAAAAAAAAATTCATTGCAATTGTAGATCGGTTTTCAAATTTTATGTGAAGCATTCACCATACAAAAAAGGAAAATGTAAGATTTGATTTTGATGCAATTCCTGTTGAAATATATTGAGTTTGTATTGTATCCACTATTAGTCCCACATGGGAAAGAAACATTTTGTTTCTTTCCTTATAAGAGATTTTTCACTTGAAAGTCTTAGTTAAGTGAATGTGGGGTTGGAGGCAAAGACCATAGGTATTCCTCATTGATTAATATATATTAAATACTTGATATTTAATATGTCTATGATTAGGCCTTGGCTTTGGGGCATTTGGGGCTAATGTTAAAATAACTTAGCCAATTCACAACACAAAATATTACCTTTTTTACATTAAATTCTCATTTTTTAAAAATATGTGTAATTAGTGGTGAACAGTCACCACTAATGACCTCGTTTTGAACAGTTGTAATTGTTTAAAAGAGGTGTCTTTTGGTCTCTTTTTGAACAGTTGTAATTGTTTAAAAGATATGTCTTTTGGTCTCGTTTTGAACAGTTGTAATTGTTCAAAAGAGGTGTCTTTTGGTCTATAAATAGGGGTTATAACCTCATTAGAAAATATAGAGAAAAATTTCGAAATTAAGAGTTTTTTTCTGGTTTTGAGAGAGAGATTTTGTTGTTGCAGAAGACAGGATCTTTTGGTTGGTGTGTAATCAAAGATCAATCCAGTTGTATCCTGGAGACGAACCTCTTGAAGCATTCATACACCGAATTGGAGGAAATTTCGTATAAGGACATTGCCATTTAGTGTAAGCCTCTGGTATTATTTTAATTTAGTTCTTAAGTTTGATTATATGCATGTTTTGTACTTACATATATGCATATTTTAGTAAATTGCTCCAACAATCTTAGACGAAATTCGATGTTATCACTGGTTTACATACAATAGTTGATTGCATATAATTTGTCACTGTTTTTACAAAAAAACTAGTCACTGATTTATACAAAATTGTTGTTTGCATACTAGTTTGAAATGGCGTCTCTTGTAACTGAGAAATCCACATCTGCCAATCCCAAAGATGAAAGACCGAGAAGTTCAAGTGGTCTTGACTTTAAAAGGTGGCAGAGAAAATGCCGTTCGTCGACCACTATGAATCTTGCCAACATAGTGAAGGAAGAAGTTCCGAAATCTGATGAGGACCCTTTGTCCAGGGAGACTCTCCTTACTATTGAAGCATGGAGGAATTCTGACTTTCTTTGCAGAAATTACATTTTGAATAGACTTGATGATACACTGTATGATGTCTATTCTGTATGTAAAACCGCAAAGGATGTTTGGGATCTTCTCGAAAAGAAATACCGAACTGAAGATGCAGGGGCTAAAAAGTTCGTGGTAGGCAAGTTTTTGAAATCCAATATGGTGGATTCGAAGTCCGTGGTAAAGCAAGTGGAAGAACTGCAAGTTCTGATACATGCATTGCACGCTAAATGGTGCATCGTAAATGAACATTTTCAGACTTGTGCCATTATTGAAAAGCTTCCACTGTCGTGGAATGACTTCAAGGTCTACCTAAAGCACAAACGAAGGGACGTGTCCATTGATGATCTCATTCTGCGACTTCGTGTTGAGGAAGATCATAGGAAGGGAGACGAAAAGGAAATGGCTAATGCTAATGCTAATGCTAACATGGTGGTAGGACAATCAAACAAGTCCAAATTTCAGAAATTCCAAAATAAGAATTTCAAGAAAAATCTTAAGAGAATCGCCAAGCCGTTAGCACCAAAGGGGAAGGATTACAAGAAAATTGAGGGAAGTTGCTGGGTTTGTGGAAAGCAGGGTCATAGGGCTCAAGATTGTCGCCACAAGAAAGATCATAATTTTGATAATTCTAGTGTGAAAAACCAAGCAAATGTTACTGACATGGAAATTGTAATACCGACTTTGATCTCACTACAGTTGTTTTTGAAACTAATATGGTTTCTGATGTCAAAGGATGGTGGATCGATACTGGTGCAACGAGGCACATATGCAGTGACAAAACCTTATTTTCTGAGTTTCATCCGACTGATAGTAAATAGAAACTTTACATGGGGAACTCATCCTCCTCCGTGGTTGAAGGCAAAGGAACAGTGAAGATGAAGTTCACGTCTGGAAAAGTAATCACTTTACTTGATGTTCTTTATGTTCCCGATATTAGGAAAAATCTTGTATCTGGCCCTTTACTGAATAAGAAAGGGTTCAAGCTTGTTTTCGAATCTGACAAATTTGTATTGACCAAGGGTGGCATGTTCATAGGGAAGGGGTACCTTACTGAAGGTCTCTTCAAACTAAGCATTGTAATTGTTAATGGCACTTTGGTAATAGAATGATTGTTTTCGCGTATATATGATGTCTCTCGCTTATATGATTGAATCGTTTGATATATGACATGCTAGACTAGGGCATGTAAATAACAGATTAATTCATAAAATGGCGCATTTGAATATGTTACCAAAGTTTAAAATTGATTTAAAACATAAATGTGAAGTTTGTACTGAATCAAAGTTTGCTAGGCAAACATTTAAGTCTGTTCAAGAAAGATCAAGTGAATTATTAGATTTAATTCATAGTGATCTTTGTGACTTCAAATCAAATCCTACGAGAGGCGGAAAGAACTACTACATCACCTTTATTGATGATTGTAGTAAGTATTGTCACATCTTTTTGATCAAGAATAAAAGCGAGGCCTTTGATGTATTTAAGATATATAAGGCAGAGGTTGAAAACCAACTTGACAAAAAGATAAAAGTATTAAGAACTGATCGAGGTGGATAATATGATTCCATTGAATTTAGAGAATTTTGTAATACAAATGGAATTATTCATCAGACCACTGCGCCATATACACCTCAACAAAATGGTGTGGCAAAAAGGAAAAAAATAGAACTCTCAAGAATATGATTAATTCTATGTTGAATGATTTTGGGCTTCCCCAAAACTTGTGGGGTGAAGCATTACTGACTGCAAATCATATCTTGAATAGAGTTCCTTTTAAAAATTCTGATAATTCTCCATATGAAATTTGGAGAAAAAGAAAGCCCACTTACAAAACTTTAAAAGTGTGGGGTTGCTTAGCAAATGTTCAAATTCCTTTACCAAAAAGGACTAAATTAGAACCTAAAACCGTAGATTGTGTGTTCATCGGTTTTGCTAAGAATAGTGCAGCATATAGATTCTTAGTAGTTAAATCACATATTTCAGATATCAGTGATAATACTATTATAGAATCTGCAGATGCTACATTTTTCGAGCATATATTTCCTTTCAAGGAAAAACAAAATGGTTCATCACGAAAAAGGACGGCTGAAGAAAGTCTAGAAGATCCAACCACTTCAAGGGTTCGAGAACAAGAATTGGAACCTAGAAGGGGAAAAAGAATTAAGGTTCCAAAGAATTTTGGACCTGATTTTATAAGTCTGTTCACTGAAAATGAACCACAGACTTATAGGGAGGCTATGTCTTCGCCGAAAGCTCCTTTATGGATGGAAGCCATCAATAGTGAAGTTGAATCCATTTTACAAAATAATAAATGGGAATTGGTTGATCTACCATCCGGAATCAAACCAATTGGATATAAATGGATATTCAAAAGAAAGCTTAAAGTGACTAAGTACTATTGATAAATACAAGGCACGATTGGTTGCAAAAGGTTATAGACAAAAGGAAGGTGTAGATTACTTCGACACATATTCTGCTGTTTCGAGAATAACTTCCATTAGAATGTTGATTTCCATAGCTGCTTTATACAATATGGAAATACACCAAATGGATGTTAACACTGCGTTTCTAAATGGAGAGTTAGAAGAAGAAATATATATGGACCAACCTGAAGGGTTCATAGTCAAAGGCCAAGAGAATAAAGTTTGTAGACTTGTTAAGTCATTATATGGACTTAAACAAGCTCCTAAACAATGGCATGAAAAATTTGATCATACTATGCTAGCAAATGGTTTCAAAATAAATGAATGTGACAAATGTGTGTACATTAAAGAAATGAAAAACTTTTGCGTCATAGTATGCTTATATGTTGATGACATGTTGATTATGAGCACAAGTAATGATGCTATAATGTCAACCAAAAAGATGTTGAATTCCAGTTTTGACATGAAAGACTTAGGTCTAGCTGATGTAATACTAGGAATTCAAATTAAAAGGAATAACGAAGGTTATGTCCTCACACAATCTCATTATGTTGTGAAAATCTTAAAAAGATTCAATCAATTCGATTGTAAACCTGCTCAAACTCCTTTCGATGCTAATTGTCATCTTAAGAAAAATAATGGAGAAGCAATTTCTCAATTGGAATATTCTCAAGTAATTGGAAGCTTGATGTACTTGATGAACTCTACTAAACCTGACATAGCTTATGCAGTAAGCAGGCTGAGTAGATACACAAATAATCCTAATGATGCTCATTGGACAGCATTAATAAGAGTTCTAAGGTATCTTAAATATACCTTAAATTATGGACTTTGTTATACAAAATATCCACCTTTACTTGAAGGGTATAGTGATGCAAATTGGATTTCTGATAATACAGAAACCAAATCAACAAGTGGATATATATTCACATTAGGTGGAGCAGCGATTTCTTGGAAATCAACAAAACAAACGTGTATAGCACGTTCCACCATGGAATCTGAATTCATTGCTCTTTACAAGGCAGCTGAAGAAGCTGAATGGCTAAGAAATTTCCTAGAAGATATTCCTTGCTGGCCAAAACCAGTCACAACAATTTGCATACTTTGTGATAGTATGGCAGCACAAGCAAGAGCTAAGAACAACATATATAATGGTAAGTCGAGACATATAAGGCGCCGACACAATACTATAAGACAATTACTCAAGAGTGGAGTAATTAGTATTGATTATGTTAAGTCTAAGGAAAACATTGCAGATCCTTTGACTAAAGGCTTAGCAAGAGATCAAGCGAAGATATTATCGAGGGGAATGGGCTTAAAGCCTATAGAGTAATTCAAGTCTAGTGGAAACCTAACCTAGCTGATTGGAGATCCCATGGTCTAGGTTCAATAGGCAAACTGGTTAGACTTGACTTAACAAACAGGACACACAATTACCTGTTCCTATGATGAAGTAAGTGTGTTGATAAGAAGTTTAGGGTATGCAATAATGCATTTAATGATTAAAGATAAGTCGCCTATATGATAGTAAATGTGGGGTCGCATTTATGAGAATGAATAGACCAAATTCTCTAAAGCTATCATGAACCCAGGATATGTTCAGGACCAAAATGAACAACAAAGAAAAAGTGCATCAGAAATCATGTCATAAGTGAGACATATTGTCTTAGTTTACTACAAAAAGTGAACAATTCAAGATACATACATCACTGCGTCACGAAGTGAACTCGATATGATCTTACTAGGGTAAGTTCAAGTCTATACGACACTTTCCTGATTAACATGACATGATAATCTCTCTCAATTATTTTTAAAGTAATGGTTATTATTTAATATTTGTTTAAATTTTGTGTTTGTGATTTGGCAAAGTAAACTCGGTCATGGTTGCAGATGGATACAATACAAATGTGGGGTATTGTTGAAATATATTGAGTTTGTATTGTATCCACTATTAGTCCCACATGGGAAAGAAACATTTTGTTTCTTTCCTTATAAGAGATTTTTCACTTGAAAGTCTTAGTTAAGTGAATGTGGGGTTGGAGGCAAAGACCATGGGTATTCCCATTGATTAATATATATTAAATACTTGATATTTAATATGTCTATGATTAGGCTTGGGCCTTGGGGCCTTTGGGGCTAATGTTAAAATAACTTAGCCAATTCACAACACAAGATTTTTCCTTTTTACATTAAATTCTCGTTTTTTAAAAATTTGTGTAATTAGTGATGAGCAGTCACCACTAATGACATCGTTTTGAACAGTTGTAATTGTTCAAAAGAGGTGTATTTTGGTCTCTTTTTGAACAGTTGTAATTGTTCAAAAAGGTGTCTTTTGGTCTCGTTTTAAACAGTTGTAATTGTTCAAAAGAGGTGTCTTTTGGTCTATAAATAGGGGTTGTAACCTCATTAGAAAATATAGAGAAAAATTTCGAAATTAAGAGTTTTTTCTGATTTTGAGAGAGAGATTTTGCTGTTGCAGAAGATAGGATCTTTTGGTTGGTGTGTAATCAAAGATCAATCCAGTTGTATCCTGGAGACGAACCTCTTGAAGCATTCATACACCGAATTGGAGGAAATTTCGTATAAGGACATTGCCATTTAGTGCAAGCCTCTGGTATTGTTTTAATTTAGTTCTTAAGTTTGATTATATGCATGGTTTTGTACTTACATATATGCATGTTTTAGTAGATTGCTCCAACAATTCCCACCAGGAATATTTAGGATCCCCGTGGAGAATCTCCACTGGATGGAGTAGGGAGGGTATTATCGCTACCGCCCCGCCCTCGATGGTGGGGATGAAATTACCTCCGTCTCCAATCTCGTGGGGGCTAATTGGCGGAGAATCACAGCCTCATCGGGGTAGATCCCCGCGGAAAATGAGGATTCTCCACCCCACTTGCATCCTCGGCCTAGATCCAATGACCTTTTTGATTACCAAACACATCTGGATTACTAAGATTATAATTAAAAACACGTACACATCTCACTAACTTAGACTTGAAAAAAAGAGAGTTAGATTAATGCTCCTCATGGATAAACTATATATTTTAATACATTTTTTTTCCTATGAAGTTAAATGAGTTGGTAATACATTAAAATTAGTAGTATATGATTAATTTAGAGCGCCTATAGTCCCCAAATGAAGAAAATATATAGTGATGTTGCCACGAAGCGAATCCATTAACTCTGCCTCAATTAGAGTAGTAAATCACTATTTAATTCGTAGCCACTCCACCGCACCCGACTCTTGGAGCAATAACACATTATATCATACATTACATACACATGCATGCATCAAAGAAAAATTAAAAAAACATTTACTACGTATTCCTGTCGCTAATCATGTACATCATGTCGCTATAACGAAATAGCGACGGGAAGCTCGTCGTTGATTCCTTTGTCGCTATTTCGGTATAGCGACAAGTGTCAAAAATAGCGACGATCAGCGACAAGGTCCCCTCGCTAAATCCCATCGCTATTTTCTGATTGGTCAAAAAAAAAAAAAACAATAAGATTTTTGTTTTTAAAATAAAAACAACACAACTAAAAAAAATAAAAATCCAAAACAACACTCTTTAAACTAAAACAAATTTATTCGACAACAAACAAATTAATACAACAAAAAAAAAATCCAAAATAATATATCCGAAGTTTACAACAAAAAAAAAAAAAAAAAAAACCTAAGGAGATCTAAGGAGGAGAGAAGCTAGAGGCAGAAATGATAGGCAGAAGAGGCGAGAGAGGCGGCCGGAGAGAGGCGAGAGGTGGAAGAGGCGAGAGGCAATAGAGGAGATGTAACGGCCCAAAAAGTTCTTACCTTGTTTAATTCCTTAAACATGATCAACCCATATTGTGGGACCCACACCGTGACATTTCTATTGACCGAGGGAGGTATGTTTTATTTTTGTTGTGATGTATGCCTAGTGTATTGTATATGTGCAAATATTATTAAGTCAATTTTATACAAAGGTGTATAAGTATCGAGACGAGCGGGGACATATCTTGAGTCACGTGTCGACGTGGGACCGAGGTAGCGGCATATGGGGTAAGTGTAATCAAGTGGAGTTAAATGTGAATTTATGTTGGTTTATAAGTGGCTAATGTGGTCACATTTAATTAAACCTAAATGTACTAAAATTTGTAAAATAAAACAATAGCCACTAGACAAACCTCGAGACATGCATCAACATGGTTCAATACAAGAGATGTACAAATTGTTGTCATCAAGTCATGTGATAGTGGGACATGTGGTGAGGAGGAACACGAGATGTGCCTTGGGATGCATGTGTGTGTAGAGATGATAGGCTATCATCAATGTTTATCCAAACCATATAAATCATGTAAATCAATTCAAAGCACCTCATTTTCTCTACTCTTCCTTATCAACAATTTCTTCAGTGAGAGGGAACTGTGGAGGATTGAAGAATTGTTGGAGAAGGAGTGAAACCAGATAAGATCGAGGTGAGTTTAGTGTTGTTAATTTGATGGTGATTTGTGGTTTGTTGTTAGCGAAGGAGGGAGGTGGGAGCTCAGACGAATTGTAAATGCAGTTCGTCCGATGAAGGAGTCGTCTCCCCTCCCCAAACGAGCTGGAGTTGGATCTCTGACCCCAGCTCGTGAAAAAAAAAAAGGAGAAAAATTCCATAAAATTGGGAAAAACTCGAAAAATTATATTTCGACAAAATAAATAGAAAGTATGAATTTCTATGAAAAATAATTGATTTGAAATTTCGAACGAGACTTTTACGGGGTTTTACCTCAAAAGTGCGAAATGGGCGGATTAGCCTAAAAATTGAGAAATTGATCTCGAATTCGATTTGGCCTAAATTGATAAATTATTGAATGTTAGGGAACTAAGGGGAGAACTCATGAGTTTGGGCACGCATTTCGAAGTGTCGATGGATCGAATAGGCTAGGACAAACGTGTGAATTGTAAGTAAAGCTGCGAGACCATATTTCATTTCATTCATCTTTATTGATTTATTGGCCTATTGGTAGACATTGCTACTTGAAATCTCTCATCATGTTGTTCTTGTATCTCTTAATGAGTAAATATTGTGACATGATGCCTTGTGAATTGTTTCATTGACTCTGATTCCTACTCTTGATGTCATTTTTGAACAAAATTGATGAAAAACATGCGAATAGGATAATTTGGATTTTACTTGGACTGTATTTGATTTCCTTTGGGCTTTGTAGCCTAACTTGTTTTAGAATCCTAAAACATTGGCATTATTTGTTTGTGAAATTAAAGTAGGGATTATCTAGTGTCCATTGCACGAGAGATGCGCGGTTCCGACATTACCACTACACTTGCGCGGCACACGAGTTATGGGACTCGGGGTGGTCGACAAGAATGAGATTGATGTTATATAAACGTAGAGCGCAACTCGCTATTTGTGTGAAATATGTTGAGTGCAACTCCATATAGTAGTGAGAAAGGTTAGGTGATAGTTCTCACCGCCGACCGGACGTAGATAATCTCGACTTAGCCTGTGTCTGTTTCTATATCTTTAACTGTGGTATTTACTTGCCTTACTTGTTTCAATAATTTATTTCATTGTTTTATGCTTTTAAATACCATTCCTTTATTTTGGGAATGTGACATAGAATTCTCCAGTTATTACTTAAATATTACTATAGTCACCGTCTAGTTTGTGACGGTGGGTGTAGGTCCGTCAAGCACCATCAGACTAGGGAAGGAGAAGATCGACGACTTTCTCTGAGCGGTTCGGCGACTCTCCTCACTCATTTTGTAGGATTTGACTTTTGTTGTATTATCCTGATTATGTCTTTACTGTACATTTAGGGTTAAGTAAATAGTTCCATATATACATGCATGTGATGCTGTATTTTCATGGTTTCCCACACCTACAAATTTTGAATCATAACAACTTTCGCATAATCTTTAAATTGCATGTTAATATGAAATCACATGAAAATGATAAAGGAATGTTAATTACCTTTCAATTGAATAATATATAAGGACATGTATTTGGAGGGATATAGGAACGAAAGGCTGACTAATACGTAATTAAGTCTTACGTAGTTGGGATTAAAGCTTGATTACGGGATTAGGCCGGCGGTGCCCTGTTTAGTAGTTGGGGCGTCACAGGAGAGGCCGGAGAGGCGAGAGAGGCCGAAGAGAAGCAAGAAAGGCCGAGAGGCGAGAGGCGAGAGAGGTTGGGAAGCGAGAGGCGAGAGAGAAAAGAGGCTAGATAGAGGCGAAAAGAGGCGACAGGAGAGAGGCGAGATGAGGCGACGGTCGAAGAGAGGCATAAGGAAGTGACGATCTAATAGAAGCAAGGGCGACTGGAGAGACGGCTTGCGGTGGCTGGAGAGAGGAGAGGCGAGTGAAAATGAGAGGGCACCTAGAAAGGGAGAGAGGAGAGAGGAAAGTTTATAAGTGGGAGGTTAGGGATTGGTTTTGATTTTAAGAGAGAGAGCGTATGTGGGCCCCACTGCCACGTAGGTAATGAAATCCCTTTTGAGCGGGAATTTCATGCCCAACAATTAGCGACGGGGGTCGTCGCTAACCTCGTCGCTATATTGATCAACGGGTCAACAAAGGCCCCCATCGCTAATCCGTTGCTAAATAGCGATGGGAAATAGCCGTGTGACGAGAAATAACCCGTCGCTATTTCTTGTCGTTGTACACTTCATTTTTTGTAGTGATTAATGCATATTATTAATACAAATGATATTCAATTGTTGGTGGGACATAGTAGTATGTGGTACTTAATAGTGGTATCCTTGCAATAGGGTGGAAGTTTGAATCCTATAAGAGCAAAAAAGTTGATTTCTTTCTTATAAAAAAAAAAATATTAGAATAATATCGAGTAAATCACACTCTAAGACTTGCCTCATTGAAATTGTCAACGCGACCTCAATCATGTATATATTATGCATCAAAATATGTGTAGTATATATTATGCATCAAAATATGTGTACGTGGAGATGACTTAAAGGCTCATTGTCTTTTCCGTTATTATTCTTGGGCTTCTCAAGAAAAACAAAAAATGCTCGTGCCGCGAAGCGGGGGCGCGTGTGGCGTCCACGCTTTCACCTCCGTCTCCGCCCTCGCTTTACTGTCCGCCACAAACGGACTCTCCGTTTCCCCTTTAGTTTGTCGTTTTCTGAACGTCGTGCTAGCCTCATTATTACGTCATTGTCGTAAATTTCTTACACTATAAAATCCACGTGTCGTTTTTCATTTGTGGTAGGAGTGGTGCTGTACAAAATACATATGATACACCCAAAAATTTTATACCAAACTTTGATTGAGGCAAGATAGTCTTATTTTGAATATTTGGTAGCTTCATTATATTTTTTTTATCATCTTTCAAGCTATAAGAAGATTGAAGAGCCTGTGATTAGTCTTTATAGAATTAATAATCAAATCGAATGGATACCGTATTTGTAGTTCTCGAAAAAAAAAAAATATGTACCGCACTTGTAGAAAAATTATCGATATTTAATTTGAAGATCGTTATATATATATATATATATATATAATACAAATACAATGTACATGATGACTGTTAACAGTAGTAATTATAATGAAATTTATATGATTGAATTATGTTACTACATTGTAGCTCCTCGAGATTAATTAATTGCATATTCATGAGGTTTTGTATGATTAGTTTGAGAAAGTAATGAAAAGATGTTTAGACAAGCTTGACGTTGAAGGGAATTGTGAGGCACAATCCAAGTCAAGAGCTGATTTAAGATGTCATGATATCATCTTTTGATCATAAAAGGGAATTGAAAAAAAAAAAAAAAAAAACACAAAATAAAAAGCATCATTTTTATTGCGTGCTCTGAATTTTATAAATTGTGTATATATTATAAATGAAATATCATTCAAATAAATCTTTCGAACAAATAAAATTATTCAAATAATAATAATAATACAGCATTGGGAGTTCCCCAAAACTAATCTATACGACGACTTGAGTAACTTAGAGTAAATTGGTTTAGTTAGAAAATCTAAATACTAATGAAAAGAAAATTCATCACATTTTAGATTAAAAATTTTAAAGAAGTAATATAATAAAAAATACTAATGAAAAGAAAATTCATCACATTATGTTGTAATTAACTTAAACAAATTGTAACAAAAATGATGATAATTAATTACAATATTTATTGTAAGCCTAGCTAAGGGCTAGCTATATCCCCTTCTCAAATACATTAAAAAACTCATTTTTTTTTCAAGTAAAAATAGGAGAGATTTCAAAGACAAAATCCATGAAAACATTGACAAGTTCGAAATGGGGGACATGTGATGGGATGAGAAAGAAATGTTGGCATCACATGCAGTGCAATGAATATAAGAAGAATATGAAGAAAACATGAGAACGACAGAGAGAGAGAGAGAGAGTTGATGAGAGTCAAAATTGGTGCGTTAAATGATTTGCAAATAGACCAGTTCGTTATATGTAGTGTGTTTTTTTCACATAAAACATAGGTATATATATACATGCAATATATTGTGACAGTAGAGACACATCCATATAATTATAGATAGAGAAAGAAATGAAAAGAAAAACAAAAAATGTGGTGGGGAATGGCACGCGCGCATGACGCGTGGGGTCCATAGTTGACTCGTGAGTATGAGTCATGGCTCACCCAGCTAGACTCTTGTCTTCAGCTCATCATCGGTCATAAGCATGACGTATGCCCTCATTGGTCTCATATATCCTAATTTTATTCATCATAATTGCTGAATATATTCCACAAGAAAATAACAATAATAATATAATTTTAAAAAATATATATTGTCTTAAAAACAATTTATTTGTTACACAAATTAAATATTCGAATATATTCGGCTAAAGCATCTAGACACATCACAGGTCTCATAATTGGAAGGGATAACGTGAACATCTCTCATTTACAGTTCGCGAATGATTCCTTCTCATGGTTCGTAACGACGATCATTCCCTTTCGAATATCTTGTCTATTGTTGATGGCTTTTGTTTAATTTAGATAATTCTCTATAAGGCTCTATAAGAGAAGAGTCTATTGACATAGGAATACACTGGTTTTCAAAATTAAAATTTTATGAGATTCGTGCTTTGAGAGAGAGAGTCGATTTTGCAATTTTAAAAGTTCTTTGATTGATGTTTTAATCAAAGAGCAGACCAGTTGTATCCTAGAGACAAACTCCTAATTGAATTCAACACCGAGTTGGAGGAAATTTTCTGTCTTAGGTCATGCAAGCCTCTGGTACACTTTGTTTATTAATCTTCTTAGTTGTTAAAATCAGCATGATTAGTTGCTTGCGATAACAGTGTCATGTTCAAATTTATGTTTATATAGATTGCTTGATCTAACAGTTCGCTCACTCTCTTCTATTTTTGGATGGTGTTTGAGACCTCGGTCAATGATAAACCATTTTTTATTTTGGCTTTTGCTGTTGGGATTGGGGACCTAAAGCAGCGGGGGCTGCGATGAAAATTCTGGGTAGGTCAGTGTAACATTCAGTCCCCATTTCATAAATGGGATGTGTAAATAGCATACATAGAAGTCTCCTTTTGTAAAGAATTTTTGAATGAGTAAAGTATCTTCCGTTATCAAAAAAAAAAAAAAAATCAAATATGATAGATACTTTTTGCCACGTAATATTAAAGCACATATCCGAATCTTTAACTTTTAATTTCTTGTGAATTAAACAATTAGACGTAATCTTAGATATTAATTATAGTATAAGAAAATAAATTAGTTGATCTAATATTAGAACAAATCTTTTTACTAAATCAATTCTCATAAAATTGTTGGAACTGTAGATTTACGTCTTGAGATTTAACTAACGTCTGATAAGAATATCTCAAAACATCAAGAGTACTCTAAAATCCTAGCTAATGATTTTATGGCATATTAACTTAATTACAGAATATGTGGAAATTATTAGATCCTCATCATCCTAAAACTCTATGATTAGTTAATGATGATTGTTGGTCCATTCCATGATCAAATAATTAAACACAAACAATGCTAATTAACACATGAATTCATATATAGTACCGTCCGTGCAAAGTTGCCCGTGTTGGTGAGATGGTGATCATGATATATATCATTAATCATCATATATATACATGTATACCTTCCATTTGAAACCTCAATAATGTTTTTTTTTTTTTTTTTTTTTCGTAAATAGTCACAATAATCTCAAATTTTCACATTTGTGTTTAAATAATCTCAAACTAATAATTTTGTCTTAATAATTTCAATCTTTGTTTTTTGTGTCAATTTTAATTTAATCAATTTTTTTAGATAAATTGAGGTGTGACATATGAAATTGGTAAATTAAGTTGCTAGCTAAATGATGTGGTTTAAATTTTGGCATCAAAATACGCATTAAATTAATTGTTTGTCTTTGTGAGGGTTGTAACATTTTAAATTTACAATCAATCCCTTTCATTTCTTAAAACTTAAACCACCTCATTAAAACAAAACAACTTTACTAATTTCATATGTTGCATCAACATCAATTTACTTAAAAAAAATAATTGAACTAAAATTGACACAAAAAACAAAGATTGAGATTACTTATACATAATTATTAATTTGAGATTATTTAGACCCAAAAGTTAAAGTTTGGGATTATTGTGACTATTTGACCTTTTTTTTAATGAACCTACAATTAATGTTCATTTTGTGAAATTTCACGTGTTAATAGAAAACTAGTCGGGAGCACAAGAGTTGTTAAAACTTAATTTAAGAAAAAGTTAATAAATTAATTTATATGAATATGTTGTAATATTTTTTAGAATTAAAATTACAATTCACAATAATCAACCCATATTTCTTATAAAAATTATTTACAATAGAGGGTAAGAAATATTAAATCATGCACATAGCGAACATTTTGAACAATCCTCACAACAACGAACATAGAGATGTAAAGTTGTTAATCACACTGCAAGATCTCTGCTATGTTTTAGAGTGTAATATTGCTCAACAATACAACATTGCATTTGTGTGTGAAGAATTTTGAGAGAGGTACTAGTATGTTGCTAGAACTGCAGTACTTGTGAACTTATAATCTATATATAAATAGAAGATTAATTTTCTTTATAAATGATGTTGCAGTAACCAAAGGGATGATGTAAGATTCGAAACGGAGATTAAATGGATTGAAATAATCTTTTATTCACTAAGAAAAAAATTCAAATATACTTAATTGTGATTTTAATGCCCAAAGCAGTATGAATGATGTTGTGGTAATCAAATGGATGTGTAAGATTCGAAACGGAGACTTAATGCATTGAAGTAAACTTTCATTAATTACCAAAAAAAATAAAAAAAACTTAATTGTTATTTATGTGCTCTAAATAGTATAAATGATGTTGTGGTCAACAAAAGGATGGTGTGAGATTTGAAATAAAGACTGAATGCATTAAAGAAATCTTTTATTAATTAGACTGTCGTTTGGTTGTTCAAAGTTGAATTTTTCGTTGTTCAAAAACATGGAGAGATTAATATATCTTAAAACAATAAATAAAACAAATAAATAAATATCTTAAAATAGGAAAATTGAAAAAATTCTCAAAATGAAATGAAGATGAGAGCATGTAAAACTTTCTCTTTCCTCCTACTTTTATATATATATATATAGAAGATTATATTTCTTACGTTTTTATAGCGTGAAAGAGGATGAGAAAAATCGAAGTTTAGTACATAAAAAAGGAATGCTATTAACATTTATTTTATAATATTATTACAAGCTCATGAATGAGCGATCATGTATCCAAAACAAAATTTGTTTCAATTACAATTAAGTTGGCGAGAAAACAACTTCACTGAAAATACTGAGTTTGCAGTTCAACTCCGTTCTCCATTATGAATGGCTATACCACTAAACCTACACAACAATTTTTATTTTTATTTTTCATAATCTTGAATGTCGGTGTTACTCTTACTATTCTAACGAGACCCTGACTCTATCGATCGGTAGTAAGAACTCACTGGTCCGAACGATTTCACCACATCGAGAAATTGAAATCAAAATCGTACGTTTTACTCACACAATCTCGCATTTCCAACTTTGCCCTTGCCATTGTGGTAACGCAACGGTTAAGTTAAACTTACACAACAATAGCTATTATATGTCGGTTAAAGGGAATGATACAACTCATATATATATATATATATATATATATATATATATATATATATATATATATATATATATATATATATATATATATATGCAAGAGCTTATGGACCATCGAATGTATATGATAGTTTATGATTGGGATTCTAAATCATTAATTTTATATACTCCTATCTTTATACATCCATTCTTTTGCCATATATACCCTACAAAAGCAGCTAGGGAAAGCTCCGGAAATTCAGGTTGGTTTTTGGAACATAGGAATCACACGTGGCGGACAATGATTCGTGTGTGATGTAGAAGATACGGAATAATTTCGATGGCACAGTAGAAAATCAAATTATTGTGTTCAGTAAGCAAATTTAGGAGGCCCACACAAAACACATTCACATCAAGTAGGACCAAATTATATTCGACGCTACAGATTCACCCTATCTAGTCTAGGGCATCATATTCCCTATGCTGCTCCTCTTGCTTCGGAGCCAAAGTTCTTCTTCACCTTCACTTTAATTTTAGGGAGGCCTATCATTCTATTTATGTCATCAATCTTCATGAAACATAGAACTAGTGTAATTTTTTTTTTTTTTTTTTGTGTATGATTAATTTAATCATTTTTACTATAAAAATTTATAGAGTACTTCGTCAAATCAGGCATTGATCTTTTCTAATTAAGCTATTTTCATTTTATTTAGGAAAATTGGAAACGTGCAATTTCTAGCATTAATTTATATTAAAATTTACTAGTCATCGATAAATAAAATCTCGTTTCTATTACAAATGATTTTTTTTTTTATTATTTTTTTTTAAATTACTTATTATGTCTCTTAAATTTGTACATGAGAAGACTCGAAACCTCAACCTCATCCACATGTGATCATATACCAAATCGTTAAACTATCACTAGATTGGTATCAACATTTTATTTATATATAATTAATTATTCACTAAAAATATTTTTTATGAAATTATTTACTACCACGATTCTTGATAACTTTTCATAATAGGCTTCATTCATAATCAAACAGCAAGCTCTTTTTGCTCTTAGTGAAAATTTTGATTATTTAAAAAAAAAAGATATTATGATAAATTTACTACGTTCAAATATGTTATTTTTTCGTTGGGGCGTCCGACTAATTCTCATGAGATTAGTTGTACCAAAGTAAGAATGGACTGAAAAAGGTTTGGACATTCATGGATAAAAAAAAAAAACGTAATCTTGTAAAACACAATTTTTTTTGAGGTGACTAAAAATTAATTTTTTTTTATGTATTTAATTTGTGTAATATTCTAGCTATAGCTATATGTCGTTGCTACCAGTACATTTGAGTACAAGCACGAAGGACGTACACCTTAAAAACTTTTAACTAACATTAGTAATATGACAAATATTCCTTTATGAAAAGAAGAGGAACAATATCTTATCTTTAGTTTATTAAAAAAAAAAAAAAAGTTTAAAACACCAATAATACGAAAAACAGAAGAGAAAGTTGATTTTCTTACAGGTGGGCCCACAGCCTTAATTTGTCAAAGTCTAATCAGCCCTAGCAAGAAAAAATAAAAAAAAAGTCAACGTGATTCCGAGTCCTCTCCACTGACGTACGCGACCGCCCCTAGAGTCGCATATAAATACGCCCCCCGCACCACCGGATCATTTTAATTGATGAACAAAGCTTCAATGCTTAATTCATTAGCATGAAAACCACACTATAGAGAAATCTTCAACAAAGACGTACACACACACACACGCACATAACATAGAGAGTGAGAGAGAGAGAGAGAGATCATCAAGAGAAATATCGATACACATCGAGATACACGCGGTCATGGCGGAAGGGTTTCGAAGCGGGCTCTGCAGTGGGAACTGGTGGAGCAACACAACCGCCACGACAACGGGCTCGGACATGGGCGGTGGGGGAGGAGTAGTCAACGTGAGCTATGGATCATCGTCGACGACATGGCCATCGGATCAGATGGCTGAGATTAATGCAATCAAAGCTCTTAGTTCTACTTCATCACAAGAATCTGATTCCATAGGTGGTGGTGGTGGAGGAGGTGGCGCATCCGTTTTGATGGACTCATCTTTGCAAATGATGGATTTTGGACTCTCTTGTCCAACTAATGATCATTGGAGCCAAGCCTTGCTGTAAGTTTGATTCATTAAACTACTTAATTGATCACTTGAAATCAAGGGCGAAGCCAGAATTTCAACATTCTATAAGGGTAGCCTAAGCATTAGTTTGAGGGGTGGGCTAACTTATATATATTTTTATAAAATTTTGGGAAACAAATTAATACAAGCATAAGGAGCACACATAGATAGCTGCCTCGGGCTACAACGTAGGGCAGCCATGTATGCGGCTCTAATTAATTTGTTTTTGTTTTTGTTTTTCGTTAGGCATGAAAGATCAAGTATTGAACATGTCTTCAATCTAGAACAACAACAACAACAACATCAAGATCATTTGAGCCCTAGTAGTAGTACTACTACAAATAATAGTTCATCGATTTTACGAGGATTATTCGAGCCGTCCGATCAACATCATCTTCATCATCATCTTCAACCTCATCAACACCAATTAGCACAACCTAATTACATGACCTCATCATCATCAGTACTTCCTCATCAGTTCCTCAAAACATCTCCCCCCAAGCAACAATTGCAGTTCTCCAACAACACTGCTTTTTGGAACCCCTCTGCTGCCATGACTAATAACATTAATAACTCGCCGCCGCCGGGCAGTTTCTTTTCTTCTTCACCGTCGACATTACAGGCCCAAGCATTCGACGAGAAGGCTAATTGTAGCAACCTTACTTTGAAGGTATGTATATATATCTAACCAAATTCTTATTTATATATTGGGATGACCATCACAAAATAAAATAAAACTTATTAGGGTTTCATAATTAGGGTTTGTTTTTTATTGACATGTGTTTTATATTAATTAAGCAGACTAATAAAGAAGAGAAGAAAAGCAATAGTAGTAATACAAATACTGAAAGCACATTTAAAAGGCCCCGAATTGAGACACCAACTCCATTGCCAACTTTCAAGGTACAAATTATATATTGTGCTTAGATTCCTAGCTAGTTATTGATTTGATGACACACATTCATATATTTTTAAGTTGTTATACCCCTTAATTAATCAACGTTGATTTTATTATAGGTTCGAAAAGAAAAGTTAGGCGATCGAATCACCGCTCTCCAGCAACTAGTGTCACCTTTTGGAAAGGTGAAAGAAAAAGTTTTTTTTATCATCTCCATTGCTTAATTTGAAAGACTATATATATTTTTCAATTCATTTATTTACTTTTTCTGACTACCAAGAGTACTGATTTATTGAAATGTTGATCATGAATATATCTTTGTATAATTAATCTCTATTTGATCGACGAATCCCTTTAATTGTGTCATTGCAGACGGACACGGCATCCGTCCTCTTCGAAGCAATTGAATACATCAAGTTTCTCCATGACCAAGTTGGTGTAAGTTCCATCAATTGTTTCGTCTTTAATTTGTTGTTGATATGTATGTGGACTTTAATATATATATGGTCTTGTTTTGCATAATTAGGCTTTAAGCACGCCATATATGAAAAGTGGATCAAGCCATCATATACAGTATCAGCAGGTACGGATTTAATATTCTCTTAATTAAGCTAGCCTAACTTTTATGATAATGTTGTTAATTATATAGCCATTACATACTTACTCTCAATTAATTGATTATTATGTATTTCATTTTTTTTGTATAAGAAACGAGATTTTATTTATTATAGCTTAATATGTACAAATAGTCATACTTATTTACATAGGCGATAAACAGTGTGTTTCTCATAAATAAAATCGAAAAAAAAAAAAAACATTACCATTGTAGCAGGGGAAAAACACGCCGTCTCTATTTCAATGATAATGATGTTAATTATATGTTTTATTTTTCAATGCAGAATTCTGATAAATTGAAGGATTATGGAGAGGGATCCAAACAAGACCTTAGAAGCCGAGGCTTGTGTTTGGTCCCAGTTTCAAGTACATTTCCAGTAGCCACTGAGACTTCAGCAGACTTTTGGACACCAACATATGGGGGGACTTACAGGTAGAGATGGAGACACAAAGTGTTACATATATATATATATTTTGTATGTACACACTGAAGAAAGTGAAAGTCAATGAAAAGTAGTGATGACCCTTCAAAGGATGGGCATTAATTGTTGTTGATGATCATGTATGTGTACAGGCAAAATGATGTGCATGATTAGGAATGTTAATGTTTTATTAATAGGGGGATTAGTTAATTTAACTAAGATTTGTTGGTAGTAGTTCTAAATGTAGTAGATAACAAATTAAGGGGGGCTTTGTTGGCTTCAATTGCTGTAATGTTCACAGATTTGGTACTACCTTTATTAAAGAATAAGAAGCAAAAAAAAAAAAAAAAAAAAGGAGAAACAAAAGGAATAAAACTGAATTCCAGCTGAGTAGAATAGTGTGTGTGGAAGGCATTTGTTGAGTATCTTTTGCTTTTGTGATATTGATTTATTTATACACGTTCGGAATATGGTAGTGGAGGCCAGAGGCTGGTCCATTTGCCACTCCTTTATGGAATTTATTTATTATATATAGAAAGATAAAAATATACCAATTAACAAAGCGAGCAACGGCTGCTTAATTTGTTGGAACTCAATGTCCTTAAACTAGAGGTTTCTGATTTCTGAGTTCGTATCTTAATTGATATGAAAAAGAACAATTTATAGGTGACTTAATTTACTCATATATGAACCCTCTAAAGATCAATATTAATCAGTCCGTGCGATTTGCCTCAAACGCGAAAAGGGAATCATCCAAGAAGGAAATAAACCTTTATAGGCAAATTAAACTCTTAAGATCAATTGCTCTCTGTACACAAGTCGGGATTCAAACCTTAATCGTGCGCGCGCGTGACTAACTTCTTACCACTGAACCCAACATCGTTACTAATTTCGACTTCAATTAGGCTTTCCAGTACTGCAATTGTGATTGTGCGATGTTCTTTCTGGCAACACATATATATCTTTAAATTTCTCCATGCATGTAAGCAAATTTGCAGGAGGGAGTGAGTTAGCTAGGCTTCCCAACTTTTACATTAGTTGAATGTTAATTTCCTAATATGGTTGCCTAATCCATTTAATTCTGTGTTACATAACATAAGCAAGTTCTAACTATAATAAACCATACACACATGGCACTGCATTAGAACACCTTTGAAGATAAAATCTTTCTACATATTATGATGTGAGAAGCAAAAAGTAGACAAGGAGATGGAATTCAGTTGCCTTACTTTACTAAACAATATACAATATTGCTTTTTTCCAAGAAAACCATGACCCAAAATTAAAACTCTTTATTTCTCCTTTACATGATGTTTCAATTCAGAGAATCTAATTGTGTCCACAATTTTATACACCAAATAACTTTGTGTCCATCTTTTACCTTCTCCAGTACTTGACAAGGGATTTGCTAAAATCAACTGTTATTGGTTCTATATTCTTTTCCTAGGATTCCATTCTCTTCATTGTACTTCATCTGTGCTGCTTTCCGTCGTCGGCGGCGAATATATGTGGCAAATACAAATTTATTTTGAAAAGCATCAAAACTCTTTAAACATGTAGTATACTCAACCAGATTTTATGCAAAAAAAAGAAGATAGTAACATATTCGAGGCTTTAAGCATTGTGTGCTGCGAGGAGATTGATTGCGCTAAATGGAATCGTTAGATCCACGTAGCGAGCCCCAACTAATTTCGACAGAGACTTAAAAGTGAAGGTGATGGTGTCATTGTTTGGTTTACTTAATGCACTCAATAATTATTCATTCTTCAACAAATAAGACCAGCAAATACACTTGTTAGATACTCAACAAGTTGTTAATTGAAAGACTTCATCAAAGATATAGGAATTAATAGACATCATGTAACTTACAAGTCCTTAACTATAAAGATTTGAAAGACAAACAAATCACATCATCAACAGAAATACATTCACATACATCTCAATGCACACAGGACAGACATTTTTATATTTTTCAATCCAGAACATCTCATCTCATCTCATTATAAGAAAGACCATTACTAAACCGAATCACATAAATGCGAGAAGTCAAAATTACTACAAACATACTTCTTATTACTGCAGTAGTATTTTCTTTTTTTCGGCGACTCCATGAATTTTGAGATTCTAATGACAAACAATTACGGTTTTAGGTATATGATGTCAAACAGTAGCCAAATGTGCAACTGGAGTATGCGCGTGGAAATCAAGCAGATTTCTTGAGCTTCTTAGCAATGGTAGCAACGCACTTACCCTGGTGAAAGGCTTGCTTGAGTTCGAGTTCGGATGGCTGCCTCGATCCATCTCCAGCGAAAGTTCCAGCACCATAAGGGCTGCCACCTTTCACTTGCTCCATTTCAAACATGCCAGCACCAAATGTGTAGCCAATGGGCACAAAGATCATTCCGTGGTGAACTAGCTGCGTAATGGCCGTCAACCTGGATAAAATTTCATAATGAATCAGAAGTCAAGTGGCCGTTTGTGAATGACTCAATTTGGTTCAGAGTCTTTTGAGAGCTTACGCTGTTGTTTCTTGCCCGCCGCCTTGAGAGCCAGTGCTGTAGAAGATCCCTGCAGGCTTGCCAGCCAATGCCTGTGTTCTCCATAGACTTCCAGTTGCATCCATAAACGCCTTGAATTGAGCACTCATCATACCAAATCTAGTTGGGAACCCGAAGATAAGTCCGTCAGCTTCAGCAAGCTCACCAGGAGTAATGATTGGCACATCACTTTTTGGCGGAGCACTCATCTTTCCCAGGACTTCGTCTGATAGCGTCTCGGAACCTGTTCCATGTTCATTCACATATCAAACCATGACAAGGATATTGACATAAAACGGTTCTTTTGTCGAGCTGATAAAGTATTGAGATTCAACTTTCTCTATGCAACACTTAAAAAGCCATTCCAAGAACTGAGATGGGATCCTCCAGTTGCTCAAAGGCTGCTAGTAAGATTACCAGATGCCTGGAATCATAACCCACATTCAAAAAAAAATAATGCAAAGGAAAAATCAGAATTTAACCAGGCATTATATTTCTCAAATGTCAGACACAAGGTGTAGAAACAAATGGTTGAGCTATAGTGCAGAGTGCACCTATAAACTCAATAATCACTATTCAGGTTCCAACCTATACGGAATAAGAAATTTCATAGTCAAACCAAAACATTTGATGCTAACACCTATAAAACAGTCAGCTCTTTCTCCGCCTCTTTCATTTCTCATTGGGTTCTTTTTATGATATATTGCATCTCCCAATGTCTCAACAATCACAACAAATTCTACTCCATGTGTCTCATACCTTGTCATGTGACTCATATATATCAGATCTAAAAAAAGCCAACTTTAACTGAAAACAGTACAAAGCGTAAAAATTGTGACAGATTATCTAAACTGACTATTCTTCTATATTTATCTGTCAATTTTTACGCTAAATAAATAAGTAAGATAAATATAGAAGAACAGTCAGTTTAGATAATCTGTCACAATTTTTACGCGTAGTCACCTGCCATTGTTTGGCTTCAACTCCTACAACTGATTCAGCACCTTTCTTTATTTCTTCCGCTAGCTTTTCAACATGTCCGTACATTGAATAGTATCTGGTGAAAGAAGAGATAAGTATATTAGAAAGGAAAAGCCATTGAGAACATCAAAAATACACTTTCCACATGGTTATGCAAATTAAAGAAGATGAATTTGGCGATACATTGAAGTTTGAATGAGCTTCTGAACTGAAATGCAATTCATAAATCCAACACTGCTGATATTACAAATATGTATGTATGAAGCTCCATGAATAACCAATGCAATGTAGAAAAAAAGAAAAACAGGGGAACTAAAGGAATCATTTTGTACTCGAATGCAATGAGATAGAATTGTCCAACATCATTATATCATGTTGGCATAACTTAATTTTGTCATTGCAAGGAGTAAGCAATCACGACGGATATCATTTAAGGTTATAACTCAAGACAGGTTTCACACCAAACCACCTCTATAAATAACTTAAAATCATCAAATAGTCAGAACGACAACTTGTGATTTTTGGTTTAACTGAATGAGGTTTTCCCATGCATTCCATTAAAAAACAAAGGAACACCTAGACATTTTGAAATGACCAAAATATCCATCACCTGTGAATCAATTGAAACAACACTACCCAACATCCACTAAGAACTCATCTAGTTAAGCATCCCCATGTTTTTGTTTGAATGCTTAACCTTCCACTCACTCCAACTAACTTTCACCTCACCAATCATCCTGCTTCTATCTTCATTTTATCCTCCAATCAATCACCCATCCAATTTGTTACGAAGATAATGTGCAAAGTGCACCTAGCGATAAAAGTAATAGTTAATATTGGCTGAAATGATAAGTCGGAAAACACTGAATGGATAAAATGGGGAAAAAAACATTAAAATCTCATTACGTTTCCAAATTGATACTGCTTAACTGGTTTGGCATTCATTCATTGATGAAAAGAAAGTTCATAGTACAGAATGAGGGGAAAATCCATGGAGCAGAATGCGTAGATTGGACAACATTTAATAATTGTGACTCAAGTACATTGTCACTTCTAAAATGCATGCCAATATTTAAGCCTTAAGGTCAATAGCTATTACCAGTTCGCTCCAGATCATCGATCACGAAGGATGACCTAGGATTGCTTTCAGACAACAGATAGCAAAAGGTGACTAAGACTGTGTTTCCAGCGCACGTTATTGTCATTATAATTGAGTGGAGTGATATCCAACTGTCTGTTTTAATAGGAATAATTTGGTTCACAAGTCAATTTCAGAGTAGGAATGAACTTGACAACTTTAAAAAGACACAAGAAAAGTCTCCCATCCAAGACAATTTGATAAGGACATAAAGCAGACAAATTTACCAGAAACGGTGTAACTAAAATCTAGAAGACAAAGACAGCAAATTGTTAGTGTACTACTATAGTCCAAAAGTTTGATTTTCTAGAGAAAATTGGCTCTGTGAAGTTTTCATCTTTCTGCCAAATCTTTTCTATCAAATGAATAATGAAAAACTCAAGAAAGATCCATGGTTAAAATCTCAATAAAAATCAAGTGACTCGATAAAAGTAATTAAGAAAGATAACCCAAGTGTGGTAACTCATTGGTTTGGTTCGTGGTCTCTTGCGTAAGAGGTTGGGGGTTCAAGTTTCAAAGGAAGCAAAAGTTAGTTTCTTTCTTATCAAAAAGAAAAGGTAAAAAGGATCCATAATATTTCACAAAGTGGGACATAAATTATTAATCAATAGCAATAGTTGTCTCAATCAAATTGTTAAACCCAACACTAATTTCAATGAAAAATTGTCCTAGTTGTTTGATTTTCATAACTACATTCTCTGATTCCTGAATTATTTCTCATGAATTGCATCATCATCAAGGCTAGAAAGCTAAAATACGAAAAGAAAGCGAGCAATTTCCGATCAGGTGACAGAAATCTAAAAGGCAAATAGCATAATATATCCTAACGTTTCAAGTTTTTTACAAATTTATCCAAACGTTTCAGTTTTTACAAATACATTCTAACATTTTAGATTTTTTATAAATTTATCCTAATGTTTCAATTTTCACAAATACATCCTAACGTTTTAGTTTTTTACAAATTTATCCTAAAACTTTGATCAAGTGACATTAAAAAGCTAATCCAACCTTAAAAATTGTAGCTCATAACATGATGAAATGGGAAAACTCTTCCCATTTGCAACAACATGGTTAAAAGTATAATCAAATCAACCCAAATTTATCATAGGATACAATTTTACACAATTTCAAAACTTTAGGATGTGTTTGTAAAAATTGAAACATTAGAATAAATTTGTAAAAAACTTTAAACCTTAAGATATATTATGCTATTTACCCAAATCTAAAAGAGGAACAATGAACTGTAGAAATCTTTATCTTCAATTTCCAAAAAAGTATACAAATTAAGATCAAAAGTAACACTTTACCGACAAAAACAGTACATTTACAACTAACACCACTTTGCTTGTTGCTTAATTAACCTATAACCAAAGAACTCACAAGAATTCAAACATCTTTTCTTCTTCTACTTCTTCATTTTCAACAGTTCACCAGTCCTCAATAGATCCACAAAAGATTTTAGTCTTACGCTACCGCTGCTACCGTCGCCAATCAACGACATCAAAGAATCAAGAAAACCACACGAAAAAAACCTAATCGATATATAACCTAAAGAATCACAAAATCAACTGCAAAACCTCGCTAATCAGACCTCAAGAACACACGAACAAGCAAATCGCAAACTCAGAACCCTAGACCTAGTCAAAACAACCAACAATGCCATGAGATCGCCGAGTCATCGATTCGATCGATAAGACGACAACCGCAGAGAAACGATCGCAGATGAGGACCGATCGAGAGAGCGAAGTACGGAGACCGGGAATTGATGAAGAGATTTAAAGAGTTTGTTAAAGAGCGCTTACACGATGTACAGTTTCGCCGCCATTAATGGATCCTCGAAAGCTCTCTCTCTCTCTCTCTCTCTCTCTCTCTCTCTCAGAGTGTGTGTGAGGTTTGAAACTCTGCAACGGTTGCGGTGGGTGGGAAATGAAGAGTGTGGAAGTGGAGTGCTATTTATAGGACCACTTTCACCGGGTGGGGCCCTTTCACGCGCATCTCGAGGAGCGTGTTAGAACACACACGTTGATGTACATCTCAAATTTTTTATTTTATTTTTTTGACGTGGCAAATGCATACCAGAATACACATTGCGCCTTTTACAAGCATGCTATAAACATCCATGACAAGGGTTGAGAAGTGCTAGAATGACAACAAAATATCACACCGTCAGACACATTGATTCACATGAGCTGTTCATGCGCGCCTCGTAATGAGGACATAGACAAATCTAAGTGTATAACACGCATGTTGAGGTTGTATGGACGACTCATGTGAGCCAATATATGTTATAGTAATGTGACATTGTTATTATCATTCTAGTATTTTTTTTGTGTATTTCTCCATTTTAAGGAGAACACAATTTACTCATGTGGTTCGACGTGCGTCCTAGTGTGCATTAGTGATGTCATTCTAACATTTCCTTTTTGAAAACAAAAATGCTACAACAATCCACTAACTTAACCCAGACGTGCACCTATCCATGCTTGTGCGATGCGACTCGAGATGTGTACACAAAGAGATAGACAGCATGCAGACACGTTCGTAATTTTCTTTAGTTAAGTTAGTGAGTTATTATAATATTTTCCTTTTGAAAAATGTTAGAATGCCATAAGAATTCACACCAAATCGTACATAAAGACTCTTTGATTTTTTTTTTCTTGAATTTTTTAGTGAAGGGTAACTAATCAAGGACTTTGAGGGATTAGTCGAGTCCAATATCAGTCACGTCAGCAGCGGTGACTCCAATTTCTTCTATCAAAAAATGTTTTAGAAAAAAAAAATCCACCAATTTCTCTTTTCCTTTCCTAAACCAGGAAGACGCCAAATACATACATCTCGAAGTGTCAACTTTTAATTTTTGAGTTGGATTGTAAGCGACGTGGGTGGAAAAACTAATAATAATGCGGGGTGTCACGCTCACCATCATTTTCAAATTCATTGCAACAAAAATTATATGTCTTCAGATTTACGAATTCTCAATATATTTTTGAGCACATTAATAATAGACCAGTGCCATGTATATGCCTGCCACTTTTACTTACCTACTACTGCCCTTTTTTCAAATTAATCATTGATGTAGATCCATCAAGGTATTTTGTATGAAAACGATTTCTTATTTTGATATCTATTAACTTGATGAATCTTGATAAGTAAGATATCAATGATGGATTTATAATCACAAAACCTAAATCATAGAACTATTTTTGATTAGGACACAGGTGCCATTTGCTTATAAGTACTAGGTAAGTGCTGGGTAAAATATATTTTCAATTTTTGTTCTCTCTTAATTTTGAGACGAATTTACTTGTAACAAAATTGAGGTGAATATTTATCACTTGTCCCCTAAGTTGGTCCTCCAAAAAAATGCAAGAAAACTTCGTGTATGGCTCTGGCATTGGAATCAAGCTTGAAAAAGGGTTTGCATGTTCATATCACAAGAAATCTTTTCATGTATATAGCATGTTGAAGGAGTCAAGTCAAATTGTTTTTTTCTCTTGCCTATAAAAGAACTCTAACGAGGCTTTTTTCAAAGAAGTCCTTTTTATAAGTTTCAAAAAGCAGCTTATATCAACACGGGTTGGGATGGCCCCTAACTAATTCAGAGGTCGAAGTAAAATGATGTAGCTGCCACGAATCGAATCTATTACTTATGTCTTAGTTAAAGTACTAAAGCTTTGTTCGTATATATTATGTATAAATATATATAGTCGATCCACCACACCACTTCAAGGCATAGCACTTCACCGTAAAGCGGTAGCTCCAATTGTTTGATATGTGGTGATCTGGTTAAGTGTTCAAATCTCGGGGCGAGCAAAGTTTAGATCAATCACAAAAAGCCACTTTTGAGTTGCAAGGTGCATTTGAAGTCATGTTCTTTTATGTGGTACAGAGGGTTCAAGGAAATTGAGTGTAGATCGGTGCCAGTTCACATGCAATTAAATTAGGTCATCTGGTATGATTCTCGAAGGCCAGAGAAGGAAGAGCTAGCGTGTGAAGCAATACAATAAATTAGATTCCAAGTCTTCTACAAATCAATTAGGTATTTCATTCACAAAGAATATATGTTCATCAATGAATTACTTTCTCGGATGCATGCTTCCATTAATTATATTATTACTCTCATTAGTATTTATGATGTTATTGCTGGATGCAATACAATAAACTTACATTTGGCTAACTTAATTTGCAATTCACGTGTCGAGTGTTTCATAAATCGCTATCAATTATTTTATTTTTATTTCTTTTTAGATCGATAGAGTTCAAACCGCCTCGGGTCTTTTTCAGTTAGAGTCGGATTAATTCCATGGGAAATGATCAAAACACTTTCCCTAACACCTCAATGTAGTCCGAGGATATATTGTAGTTGTTACGAACTCATGACCATTATCTCAGTAAATATTAAGCTTGAGCTGCAATTCATGAATTTGAGTGTTTCATAAATCACTATCAATTATCTGGTACTGTCCCCAACTTAACCACCTTTAACTTTTTAGGTGTGAGGTTTTATCTTAAAATGCTTGGATACTAGTTGGGAGGAGTTAATCATACTTATATACTTTATTTCGAAGTTTCATTTAATTGATGTTGGACTAACTTTCGGTCCACACATCTTCAACAAACTCTTCATCAAAATTATTATTATTATTATTATTATTATTATTATTATTATTATTATTATTATTATTATTATTATTATTATTATTATTTAGATACTATAGTTGTTGAGTATTGTAGTTGTTGCAACTCAAACTCAAGACCATTACCTCAATAAACATTAAGCTTGAACTACAATTCACGGATCTGAGCGTTTCATAAATCACTATCAATTAACTCGTCATGATCAAAATTATTATTATTATTATTATTATTATTATTATTATTATTATTATTATTATTATTATTATTATTATTATTATTATTATTATTATTATTATTATTATTATTATTATTATTATTATTATTATTATTATTATTATTATTATTATTATATCTATAGATGTCCAAACTACCTCGACTCTTTTTCGATTAGAGTCTGGCTAATCTCACGGGATGATTGGAAGCACTTCTCCAACACCTCAAAGTAGTCTAAGGACATTATGTAATTGTTGCGACGTCTCGAACTCATGCCATTACCTCTGTCAACATCTTAAGCTTGGTCAATTGTTACCACTACACTACACGCTCGAATGCATCATTAAAATTATTTTGATCATTGAATAACATCTAAGATAATATATATTATTAATTACTTTTCAACAATATATCATACAAGTAGTGTCTGAAGAAAGAAATGTTGTTAGGGTTCCTCAAATTGTGTATTGATCTCTGAGTCAAAAGTAAATCACCTTTATGACAAAAAAGAGTCAACTTAATGTTTTGTTTAATTTTTTTTTAGATCATTGTTAGGGCATTCAAAGTTCGCCTTATTGGTGTGAATAAGATCACCTATGTTCAACTTAGTTGCTTCGGTGTGAATACGACACCATGTTGAATTGAGTTTACGGTATCGACTTGGCTCAACGCGGGGAACGGAAGTAGATTTGATTATATAGAGACGATGTGTTTTTCCTCTACTCTACACTAGTGTGAGTTTTTTTTTAACTTTATTTTAGAGAAACACATTGTTTCTCCCCTTGTACAAATTATTGATTATAATAAGAATAAATTTTCTTCCTATCAAAAAAAATAAAATAAAATAAATAAACTCTTCTAACTAAGAGTTCCAAACTTTTTTTATTCCCAACAATTGAAATCAAGAACTCTATTGACGAAGGATTATGTTCATTTCAAGACAAAAAATCATCAATGAACCAAATTAATCCAACACTAATCATCATCATTACACCCAATTAGTATAAATAAATGTCATACAAATCAGTATCAATTTTTAATCAAAATCAATCACAAACTACAATTTATCATTGAATTCACATTCCAAAGCTTCCTCCAACAACAACTCACTCTGCTCCATCAACCCAGGACTCAGCCTAAACATCAAAACACAAAACTCCATCTCATTCAAGACCCCATCGCCATCAACATCCCCCTCTTCAATCATCCCCATCACCTCCTCATCTCTCAACCCCACCAATCCCAAGACACTCGACGCCTTCCTCTTCAAGCTCTCGAATGTGATCACTCCCCGGCTCTCGTCCACCAACAATCGAAACCCATTACACAGCTCCTTCATCAGTCCCTCTCCCCCCATTTTCTCCGCCATTGTCGGCAAGAAGTCCTCGAATTTCAAGCTCCCTCTCTCCGCCATTACTGGGGTTCAAAGATTGAAACTTTTTCTTGCAGAGGAGATCAAAATTGAGGGTTTTTGGTTTTCTGAGATCGTTGTTGGTGGGGAAGTAATGGGTCCGGAGGGATTAAATAATGGTGGATTGGAAATTGTGAATTTGAGTTTCATGGAAAGCACAGGTGACAGTTCAGACACAGTTATGGAGGTCGGCATCACGGTTTCGGGGAAGCTCACGAGGGGTAGAGTTGGAAATTCGGGATAGAAACCGCGGGGGTTTGGGTTATTTTCCGTTGCGAAGTAGAGTTCGTGTGGGTTAAGTTTGTTTTATTGACGGAAATGTCCCTATCTTTTTTGGAAAGTACCTGACGGTACAGTAAATTGACAAGGAAGTCTCGTGTTGACCTGCACGTAAATAAGGGGACATTTTACACCGCCAAAGATTCCACAATTGTCTCTCATCTTCGTGGTTTTTATTGGCTTTCACACAATATTTTTATCTTTCTTGATAAAAATTGAAATAGAATTTTGTGAAAGAGTAATGCTAGATGGACTCAAAAAGTCCGGACTCAAACAACCAAAAAGACATAAAGACCCTTAATTCAAATTCATTATTGATGTTTGAGGGTAGAGGGTAATTAAGTCTTTTACTTAGATAGATATCTTAAATTATTAATAAAAAAATCTTTGAGTCCGGACTCAAAGAGTCCGAACAGATTTTTTGTTTGTGAAATTCCTACATTATCTTTTTTTTTTTTTTTTTTTTTGGTACGATGCAGTTAAATGTTGTTTTGAGAAATTATGAACTTGTTTTATGTTTCCTCTTGTTTTATTGAATATATTTTGACTCATTGGCGTAAAAAGGTAATATTATCATTCCAATGCGAGAGAAGAATTTTTTCTGTGTTTTAATGGCCGGTTAACAGACCACTCAATAAGAACAGCAGAGTGGTATGTAAGAACTTTTCATATAAATTTTTTCACTAGATCATTGCGTCAATAATGAAGTCGTTTCTTAGTTTATCTCTTTTGACAACGAGTTTGATGAGACCGACTTGAACTTGTAAAATTAATTGTATCGAAAATGTGTAAATACTTGTAATTATCAAAAAAAATTGACTAGGTCATTAGAGGCTTTGGGATTCGAGAAGGTGCCAACCTATGAAAAGTATAATTGATGAGCACGTATAACATGTGGGTACCCTTAAAAGTTGAGAGGGGAGACGGTCTTTATCTTCTCTTTTGTCCAAGGTTGATGGAGTGAAGCACTAAAAATCACAACTACGTCACTTAAAATCACAAGTACATGTTTTTGTTTTTTTTGATAAAACGAATACATGTTTAATATCACCGAGGTGAGAAAGTAAATAATGTAGTGATTAAAAGACGAATTATATCGGAAGTAGATCAAAATAATCGATAATTAATTTACAACATTAAATAGTGCCATTAAAAACTATGACATTGCTAAAAAGTATTAAAAATATAATTAAATTTGTATAAATGATACATCTTTTTAAAAAATTTAATGGTACTTCAAATAAAAGAGCAGGTTACTAATTTTATTTTATTTTATAACTAGCTTGGTGTTAAGTTTTTAAGTTATCATTTTATTTTGATGATTAAATTATATATTAATTTATTAAGTTTTAACATCATAGCATATAGTAAGATTTTTTTACAAAGAAACTCATTCAACAAATGAAGTTTATTTAATTAGATAAGCACCCACTATCAAATCTTCCTATTTTATCAGCATATTTGGCTATTTAAAAATATAATCGAGAGCATCAACAAATGAACTAAATAATTCATTTATTTTTTTATATATGCATTAGACAACTTGTTATAGACGGTGTTAATTAACAAGTTGTATATAGCGCTACCAACGTAAATTATTTTATCAAGATTTATAATAAACTTACTTTATATATCAACTAATTAAAGATCTTAGTTAGCATTCATTATCTTGTTTATAAAACTCAAAACCCATTCTTCCAATGTACAACTAGACTGCAACATTTTCCAGTGACTAGCTGTACTTGTCATTTAATAAACTTCCTCACCATCAATTGATTATTAAGAGCTAGCACTAATCTGTCCCTCATTAATATACTAGTTTTCTTATGCGCGCTGCGCATGTTTGAACTCGTTTGTTATGCTTGTGGGAATTCAATTAATCGAATAATCTATTTTATATTTCAAAAAGTAATTTATTTTTATATTTCAAAAAGTATTCTACTTTATTTTTATATATAATAATTAAGTGAAAGTCGAAAGACTTAACCGAAAGTAAAATAATAAATTCAAATGATGGTTGAACGTAGGATTGATTATGCTCTTAATTAAGAGTAAGATAATAAATTTAAGTGACAATTGAAAAACATAATTAAGGATAGAATAGTTCGTACGTATTAAGTATTCAATCCGTTTATATTTAAGTAACGTTTTAAGGTTATTCGCAATTTTTAAGAAAGTCATTTAATTATCTAGAACAAAGAAAAAGCGATAGTTAAATGACTAAATCACTCATTATTTTTCTTAACTCCACTACTTTTACGTACACTAATTATTAATGTATAATTAATAGATTTTTTTATAAAGAGTATAAAAAGTAATTAAGTAATTAATGTATATAAAAATTATCAAATGATAAATATAGTGAAATATTTCAGAATAAAAAGTTACATATTAAGAAAACCGAGGGAGTGTAGTAGATATTTGTCCTTTCGATTAATTAATAATGTTGTTAACAGCTCAAATAGTAACAATAACATCAGTATATATCAATAACAAAAAAAATGCTACATTGACGCAACCAGATGTGCCTTAAATCGCCCAAAACACGTGACCCGAGACCCATCTAATGTCACACAAGTGGCTTGTATTTGGGTTGGTGTTCTCATGAATGTCATCTTAGCAAAACTCATGAATAAAAAATCTCTGTTAATCAATTCAGGGATAGTTCATTAGTTGTGGTAGGTACACCGCTCTCTCACAGCATTTAAAAAAACCAGTAGAGAAATTATCACACGCATCTCAACAGTCAGCACCATTGTCTTATCCAACTCCCTCATCACCAACCGTACAAACCGCAGAACTCCAAATTAACTAATCCACGTCCCAACCTCAAAATCCGTTGATTTTCGTTGATTATTTTCCTACCGTCGGATTTGCTGATTTCTCGTGTTAACAAAAAGGAAAATACTAATGTCAACAACAATGTCATACGCCTCAACCGAGTGTTATGTATCGAAATTTGTGTGTATTCATATTTTCAGGCGCATGAATGAATCTTGTCATTCAATATATCTTGTAGCGTAACACGATGTTGTCATTCTAGTACTTCTCTAACAAAAATATCACATTGCTCTGGTCACATCCGAAGTCATATCGAGCCATGTGAGTTGTTCACGCGGTCTCGACTCACATGTTACGCATTAAAATTTATGTATACTTATATCTCAAGGCGCGCATGGACATCTCATGTGGCCCTGACTTCATGTGTGACTTCGTGATGCGATTCTAACAAGATATTGTTGTTGTTGTTGTTGTGAGTGTCTGATCAATCCCCTAAAGGCTTAACCCCCTTCATTAAGGCTCAACCCCCTTCATTAAAATCCGATTAATCCCAAACGTAAGGAGGGTGCAACTACAATCAACACAAGAGTCTTACAAACGGGTAGTGCTATTTGGACTCGTAAGTTCGGACTCAAATTTTTTTTTAATTTCAAATACATCCCCGAGCAATTAATGAAACAATCATAATCATTTGTAAAATTTTTATTATACCCCTTAAATATTTATAAAAATTTTAAAAACATCCCTATAAGTCCGGACTCATGAGTCCAAATAGATTTATTGCTTGCGTAAATGTACAACCACCACAAATCGAACTCAAGTCATTCCCGCAACAGCTCCACCACATCTTTTGGGCCACAAAAATTAAGTCACACCTCAATACATATTCGCTTATTAAAGCCTTCCGCACAGCCTCGACATGTGTGCTATGAAGAGGATTTGTGTGTACGTACATACGGATGCATAAATACTACGAGTGAAGTCCAATACTCTCCCAAACAATGGTGACTTCGTCAACTGCTCTGTTTCTCCTCTACTACACCTTCTCTGCTCTCCACTCAACCTCTTCAACCGACACAATCACACACGCCAATTCCTTGAGAGACGGAGACACAATCGTCTCCAATGGCGGAACCTTCGCTCTGGGCTTCTTCAGCCCCCCCAGTTCCCAACACCGCTACATCGGAATCTGGTACAACAAAATCCCAATCCAAACAGTAGTCTGGGTCGCCAACCGAAACAACCCCATCAACACATCTTCACCGCTTCTCAAAATCGACGACAGATCAAATCTCGCAATCTTCAATGGAAATCAAACAACCCCAGTTTGGTCCACCAACCTCTCACTCCCAATCACCCAGAAAACCAGCTCTTCATCTCTGTTTTACAAGCTGCTGGACTCAGGAAACCTGGTTTTATGCGACCAAAACAGGGGAGAAAACAGGGGAGCCTCCCCTGTTTTTTTGTGGCAGAGCTTTGACGACCCAACAGACACATTCCTGGCAGGGATGAAACTGGGATTGAATTTGACATCAGGGGCAAAATGGTCACTAACTTCTCCGAACGGGGAGTTCCTGTTCGAGCTCAACCGAACAGGGTCCCCTGAATTCTATCTCAAAAAGGGTTCAAATTTGATATGGAGAAGTGGGACTTGGAATGGCAGATCATGGAGTGGAGTCCCAGAGATGACACGTGGGTTCATCTTCAATTACAGTTTTGTGGACGGCCCAGATGAGATTTACATCACTTACACTGTTTATAACAAGTCGATTTTATCGAGATTCGTGTTGGACGATCTCGGGGCGGTTCGTCGGTGGACCTGGGTGGACGGGACTCATAGGTGGACTAGTTTTTGGTCGGCTCCGAGGGACGCTTGTGATGAGTACGGACAATGTGGTCGGTTTGGGATGTGTAATTCAAGTAATAATAACGGTTTGATTTGTTCATGCCTTCCCGGGTTCGCGCCGAAATCGCCTCGGGATTGGTACTTGAGAGATGGATCACAAGGGTGTGTGAGGAAGAGAGAGGCCTTGTGTGGTGAGGGTGGTGAGGGGGAGGGGTTTTTGAAATTGGAGAAGGTGAAGATCCCGGATGGGGCAAATGCTAGAGTTGATATGAGTTTGGGGATCAAGGATTGTGAGGTTGAGTGTAGGAACAACTGTTCTTGTACGGGGTACGCCGTCGCGGATGTCTCCGGCGTGGGGAGTGGTTGCATTGCTTGGTTCGGGGACTTGATTGACATAAGAGAGTACACCGATGGGGGACAAGACTTGTTCGTTCGTGTCGACGCAATTGAACTTGGTATGTATAATGATATACTCCTACTTAGACAGACGAGGTAGGAGAAAAATACGTCGTTCCTATGTTGCATGAAATCTCCGACTGCTATATATGTATGTATGATGAATTGTTAGCAGTTTTGTTTCTTTGATCCAACTAGAATGTTTTGTTTTGGCAGAAAACTCAATGAGGACTTCAAAGAGTTCTTTCCTCACTAAGAAGAAACTGGTGTTGCTTGTTGTGTTACTTGTTGTGGGGATACTGATTTTGATGTCTGTAATGTACTACTTGGTCAAGAGAACAAAGAGAAGAGGTAGCAGAATCACTAACATATTGTGTTTTTTGGTTGTTGAAGAAGGAGAAAGAAATGATTACGCGGCCATGCGTGCTTATTCCTATTTGTTTTTGGGAACTTGCCGTTGCAGGGTTGGCGCGAAGAGAAAGAGTTCAAATGCAACTACTAAGTTTGTCCAATTCAGATTCTTATAAGGGCTCTTCTCCATGTCCAAAGGAGTATGAAGAAGCTAATGCAAACTTCGAGTTGCCGTTCTTTGATCTCGACGATGTTATGGTTGCAACCGAGAACTTTTCTTGGAATAACAAGCTTGGATCAGGTGGTTTTGGTTCCGTTTACAAGGTATTTTTGGTTTCCTTTCTTTTGAAATATTTGAGTTTATTGTTGTATTGGATTTGATCAATTTAGCTCAAACCAAAAGGGTATAGAGCTAGGTTCGTTATATCAGTGGTTGGTTTCACGACTTGTTGCTTGAGGTTTTCCAGGGCCGCTTGTCTGACGGGCGTGAAATAGCGGTGAAGAGATTGTCGAGGAGCTCAGGGCAAGGAACAAACGAATTCAAAAATGAAGTCGTGTTGATTGCAAGACTTCAACACAGGAATCTCGTCCAAATTCTAGGTTGTTGCGTCGAAAAAGACGAAAAGATGTTGATTTATGAATACATGCCTAATAAAAGCTTGGACTTCTTTCTCTTCGGTATGCTTCTATATATGATTACTTAATTTCATCGTCGCTGTGGTTCTTGGAAAAAAGTTTGTGTTCTTTTCTAATAAAATGAACAACTTAAAAACAGATCCAACTAAAAGCACATTGTTGGATTGGCCAAGGCGTTACGAGATTATTCTTGGAATCGCTCGAGGAGTTCTTTATCTTCATCAAGACTCGAGGTTGAGGATCATTCATAGGGACTTGAAAGCAAGCAATATTTTACTAGATGCGGAGATGAATCCCAAGATCTCGGATTTTGGAATGGCGAGAATATTTGGAAGCAAGCAAACTCAAGCAAACACTGACAGAGTAGTAGGGACGTAGTAAGTGCCATAGCAAATGCACAACACAAGTTTGCTTTGGAGATCATAGTAATAAGAGAATTCTCTTCTAATTAATTGCAGTGGTTATATGGCTCCTGAATATGCAATGGACGGACAATTCTCCATAAAATCCGACGTTTTTAGCTTTGGAGTCCTACTATTGGAGATCATTAGCGGCAAGAAGAATAATGGTTACTATCACGAAGATCCTTTGATGAATATGATAAAGCATGTAAGTTGAATCATTGAAAATGTATCGGTATTTTAGCTATAGATCTATCGGTGTTTATCTTTTTTCGTCGACCATGAATGTTGATGTATATGAGAAATGTACAGGCATGGGAGCTATGGAAAGATGGCAGACCTTTAGAACTAGTCGACCCTTCATTAGGCAATTCATATCCTGAACAAGATGTTATTAAGTGCATTAAAGTCGGCATATTGTGCGTTCAAGAAAATGCGAAAGATAGGCCAACAATGTCCAGTGTCATCGCTATGTTAGGCAATGAGGCGACAATCCCTCCAGTACTTAAGCAACCTGCATTTGTTCCGACAACTAATCCAAAATATTCGGATTCATCGATTTCAGGTACCGGTTCTCGCTCTATAAATGAAATGTCAACTACTATTGTCGAAGGGCGATAGAGGAACTTAGGCGCCATATATAGTCAGGTGATGTATATATGTTTTATATTGAATTTGGATAGTGAAAAGCTGAGATTCATATAAGAGTTCAAATAAACTTTTTATGCTTTATTAGAACTTCATATTTCCTGCAATTATGAACCTCATGATTTCTCTGCGATTTGCGATTTAATTGTTTCCAATTCCAGTGAATTCATCTCACAAATTTTGTTTTTATTTTCCTTTCTGTTTCACTGTCAACTGTCAAGTAAAAATGTCATTAGAAGACCAATGTTCACAGTACATGGTAATTTACAAATGGTTCTAAGCATGAAGTATGAACCACCAAAAATAACAGCATTGTAACTGTAACATTTTTCACTGAAAGTGAATCTTGGTTACATGGAGTACTAACTTGAAAAAATCCATATATTGCTTTGGCTGGCTCTGAAGTTTCCATAGTCTCCTAGCTTGAAATATTTTCGGTTCAACTCTCACTATCGACCATTGACAATACTATTTGATATTTCATTGAGAGAACCAGCTGTAGATGAATCTGGAGAGTTGAACTTACTTGTCAAAACAAAAGCGGGTTGCCTAAGCGAAGGGATCGGTGCTTCATTTCCCAGCATCATCATCACACCAGACATTGTCGGTCTATCTTTCGCATTTTCTTGAACACAAAAAATCCCAACTTGAATGAACTTTGCGACTTCTTGTTCTGGAAATGAACTGCCTATTGAAGGGTCAACTAATTCCAAAGGCCTTCCATCTCTCCATAGCTCCCAAGCCTGTAATGAATCCCAAGTTTCATCATTAACAGTACATAATTAAAAACATTAGCAATGTATAAGAAATAAGATATTTAGATGATTCTGCTCACATGCTTCATCAAATTCATCGAGTGATCTTCGTAACAGAACTCGGTGTTCTTTTTACCGCTGATGATCTCAAGTAATAGGACTCCGAAGCTGAACACATCTGATTTTATGGAGAATAATCCATGCATTGCATATTCGGGAGACATATAACCACTGCGCGCAAGGAATTTCAATTACAGAAAAGTTATTTACAGCCATCAATCTAAAAATCTATATTATTTGGTAGTAGAAAAAAGCAGGCTCATAGTAGAAAGAAACCAATTAATTCTTTAGAAAGAATTTCAAGAACAAATCCATTCAATATATTCTTCAAGTTTAAGTAACTTACTATGTTCCGACAACTCTGTTAGTGTTTCCTTGAGTTTGGTTGCTTCCGAATATTCTTGCCATTCCAAAATCTGAAATCTTGGGATTCATCTCTGCGTCAAGTAGAATATTACTTGCTTTAAGGTCCCTATGAACAATTCTCAATCTAGAGTCTTGATGAAGATAGAGAACTCCTCGAGCAATCCCAAGAATAATATCACGACGCAGTTCCCAATCCAATGATGAGCTTCTCGTTCGATCTGCATACATTTGCCCGAGTTACTAAGTACATAATATATATAGTTTCTACAACTATTTTTTTTTTAAAAGGCGATAGTGAACAATACTAATTAATGGAAGCATACCGAAGAGTAGAAAATCCAAGCTTTTATTAGGCATGTATTCATAAATCAACATTTTTTCCTCTTCTTCGACGCAACAGCCTATAATCTGCACAAGACTCCTATGTTGAAGTCTTGCAATAAGCAAAACTTCATTTTTGAATTCATTCACCCCTTGTCCTGAATTTTTCGACAATCTCTTCACAGCTATTTCACGCCCATCAGACAACTTACCCTGGCAGATTATAATATGATCGATTACTAAATCAAGCTATCCAACAAAATACAAAGTTCAAGGAAGTATTTTGAACACAACAAACCTTATAAACGGAGCCAAAACCACCTGTTCCGAGCTTATTATCATGAGAGAAATTCTCCGTCGCAACCATCAGGGAAGCAAGATCAAAAATTGGTAACTGGAACTTTGCATTAGTTTCTTCATTGCATTCAGAAGTGGGCAAGTCGAAAACTGGTATTTGATGTATTCCTCTCTGCAGCACCAACCCTGAAAATATACAGAAAATAAATGGATCTTCATTGAGCAAATCTATTATTTTCTTCTTCAACTCATCAAAATGGCGAATAGGGCTTCGCTTTGTCTATTACCTCTTCTCTTTGATCTCTCGAACCAATAATAAAAAGCAAATATAAACATCAGCAACATCGCCGCGATTAACACACAAAGAAACACCAATTTCTTCCTACTGAAATAACCTTTTGAATGTCTCTTTGAATTTTCTGCCAAAACAGATCATTTTAGTTGACTTGCGCATGTTTAGATGAACAAAAATAAACTCTAAAACAGAAGACTATCAGTACATACCAAGTTCAATTGCGTCGACGCGGACAAACAAGTCTTGTCCCCCTTCTGTGAACTCTCTTATATCAGTCAAGTCTCCAAACCAAGTTATGCAACCACTTCCATCAACGTATGCGCTGGAAAACCCGGTACAAGAACAATTGTTCCTGCACTTAATCTCGCAATCTTCGATGCCCAAACTCATATCAACTCTAGCATTTGATGTGTCTGGGAGCTTCACCTTCGCCAATTTCAAAAACCCGTCTCCCTTACCGCACGAAAGCTCTCTTTTTCGAACACAACCGTGTGATCCGTCTTTGAAGTACCAGTTCCTCGGAGATTTAGGCTCAAACCCAGGAAGACATGAGCAATGCTGAGCATTATTCGACTTACAGCTCCCGAACGCCCCGCACTTGCTGTAGTAATCACAAGTATCTCCCGGACTTGAATAGAAATCGTTCCATCTGTAACCATCTTCCACCTGAGTCGATTTATGAAAAACTCCCATATTGTCGATGAAGATCCTACTGAAAACAACTGATGAGGTGATGTTGAAGCCATAAGAGAAGGAAGTCTCATCAGGGCTGTTTAAGAAGCTAAAATGGTAAATGAAGTCAGTTGTCATTACAGGCACTCCATTCCATGTTTGTCCATTCCATGGGCCTGTTCTCCAAATCACTCTAGACCCCTTTTTGACGAAGCACTCCGGCGAGTCTCTTCCGCCGAGACTCATAACAAAATCCCCGGTTGAAGGATCATCGCGAGACTTCCAAGACGTTAGCGACCAATTCAATCTCCATTTCGAATTCATCCCAAGTTTCATCCCCGGTATAAGCGTATCGGTTGGGTAATCAAAGCTCTGCCACAAAAGGTCTCCCTTGTTTTCGTCGCGTAAAACCAGATTTCCTGTATCCAATAGCTTATAAAATAGAGCTGAAGAATTGATGCTATGATGATCAGTACTAATCGGGATTGAAACGTTTGTCGACCAAACGTGGTCCGATGAGTTCCCATCGAAAATCACTAAATTTCCTTTGTAACCAATCTTGGCAACTAGAGATGAAGAATTGTTGATGGGGTTGTTTCTGTTGGCCACCCACACCACTGTTTGCTCTGGAACTTTGTTGAACCAAATACCAATGTATCGCTTTTGCGAGTTGCCGGGACTGAAGAAGCCGAGAGCGAAGGTTCCGCCTTTAGAGACTAATGTGTCTCCATCTCTCAAGACCTTGTTGGGTGTGATTGTGTCATCAGTTGCAAAGCATACATTGTTAATGTTGAAGAAGCTGTAGAGAATCAGCAATGCAATGAAGCAGTCCATCTCTGCTGATTGGTATACAACTTCAAATGAACAGTGTGAGTTATACATGTTCTCAATCTTTATTAATTGAAACAAAGTAGTTGACATATCAAAGAAAGGAATTGCTGAAATGTCAACTAATGCATGAACAAAATTATTGTGAAAGACTTAGGACTGGGGATTCGTCAAAAGACTCCAAGTAAACGACCATCTTTGTCAAGGTTTTATGTGCTGCACTATTTGTGGCGGTCAAGAAGTGTCATAATAGTTCCACCTGTAAAAATTATCAGGTGGACTTCATCAAAGGGTGACAATTTGTCGGCTTTGGACAGTCTTTTTCAAAGAAGGAAAACGCTTGGAGTACCCATTCTAGACATCGACTTTGGACACTTAACGGTCGTATGCCATCCGATACACTTCGAACACGTATCTTGAGGTGTATCGATGACGCGTTACTGTCAAGCTTCCAAAGTCGGTGTCTAAAGTGGATACTCCTAGCAACTTCCAAGAAGGAATATCTGAGCCGATTTAAGCATGGTTAGAGCTCCTTTAAATTATGTCCAAGCCCGACCAAAATATAAACTAATAATTAAGATATTTTAAAATAGATAATCATATTAATTACTTGGATTTTATTTTATGGTGTAATGAGTCTTACATGGGCCAATATATAGGGCCATGTGTAGGTGGTCAGCTGGGCCTGGGCTATGGTTGTAATTCAAGCTCATGCGCAGTTCATAAACAAATCTATAGGCGACCTTGTTTGTTTCATTCATTATGTTTCTAAGTGCTTCACATCATTCAAGTTATATATAGTCTAGCTACTAATGTTGAGCTCCTACAATATAAATTGCTCAAAAATTATAATATTGAGCTCTTAATTAATTAACCTAAACACAAAAATTACATACATATATGCTTGATTTAATTAGCTCCAAGAGTTTGAATGGTTCAATTTTCTTTAATTGTGTTTGGATATTTTCAAGTTTGTTAGGCTTCAATGTCGCTTTTTGCATTCAATTTTCTTTAAAGTTTCAATCCATGGTTTCCCAATACGAATTTCACATCACATAGCGTTGTTCTCAATCAATGTGAACTTAGACTTGGTTTGAAATAGTATTAACTGTTTTTTTTCTTGCTTGAGTTTTGTTGACTTTGATAGTTTTCATTTTTTTCATTTTTTTTTGCTTTTGTGGTGATTATGTGACGCACTTTTTGCTACACTCATATATCTTGACTATTTGTGTCGTAAACAATATATACACGACACCTTTTCCGACTGCCACAAATAAATCAGATCTGTTCTTACAAGTTCTTATATTATAGATTATTGTGCCCAATAGCGACTATCAACATATAGATTATTGTGCCCAATAGGGACTATCAACAGACATGTCTTGTCCCCCAGCCAAACGGTCGGCTCTAATGCCGCTTGTTGAGGGATTCATACCAGCCTTAACCACCTTCGACTCATATGAGTTTTATTCCAAAAAGCTTCCGTACAATTTTGGGAGAGATCAACACTAAGTACTTCTTGATGAAGTCACACTCAATTAATTAACCGATGTGGAACTATAATTCGGTCCACACATCTCAACATACATAATGATCTGTGTTAATAATGGAGATGCAAGGAGAAACTCTACATTCAACTAGAAGTGTAAACTAATGGCCACCAGCAATTGCCTGCAAACTGGTTCACTATGCTCAATCACTTAATGAAAATTACTGATCCGGCCGCCACCAATAAATCATAAATGTTTCTATCCATAATGATCTCAAGACCAAAACACTTGTGATTCATGTGAAGTTCATACTGAGCAACAAAGTATGGACAACTGCTTGATTGCAATGCTGATGTTTCTGTGCATCTTTTGTATCGACAAGGTATGCTTCGCGACGGACACAATTACCCGCGACAAGTTCTTGAGAGACGGAGACACATTAGTCTCTAATGGCGGAACCTACGCTCTCGGCTTCTTCAGACCCGGAAACTCTCAAAAGCGATATGTAGGAATTTGGTTCCACAATGTTCCAGAGCAAACAGTGGTGTGGGTAGCAAACAGAAACAACCCGATCGATGATTCTTCGTCGGGAGTTCTTAGAGTCGACCGGCGAGGAAATCTCGCTATCTTCAATGGCAATTCATCAAACCCGGTTTGGTCGACTAGTGTTATCAGTTCTCCTACTGTAACATGCAAGCTATTAGACACTGGAAATCTGGTTTTATGTGACCAAAACAAGGGAGACTTTTTGTGGCAGAGCTTTGATTATCCAACAGACACTATCATTTCTGGGATGAAAACTGGATTCAATCGAAAAACCGGGTTTAATTGGTCGCTAACGTCTTGGAAATCTCCTGATGATCCTTCGAATGGCGATTTTGTTTTGAGACTCGACGGGAGAGCACCGGAGTCCTTTCTCTCAAAAGGGTCTAGTGTGATCATTTGGAGGACTGGGCCATGGAATGGACAGACTTGGAATGGCATACCACTCATGACAAGCAACTTCATCTTCCATTACAGCTTCATAAACAGCCTAGATGAGATTTCCTTCACATACACCTCGAAAAACAATTCCATCTTTGATAGGCTTTACTTGGATCATTTGGGATTGTTTCATAGAGCCACTTGGTTCGAAGATACTCGTCGTTGGAACATTTTCTTTTCGGCTCCAGGAGATGCATGCGAACATTATGGGAAGTGTGGAGTGTTTGGGAGCTGTAATTCAGACAATGCCATGATTTGTTCATGTCTTCCCGGGTTTGAGCCGAAATCTCCAATCGATTGGGACTTGAAAGATGGATCGCAAGGTTGCGTTAGGAAAAGATAGCTTTTTTATCATCGCACACTTTATCGAGACTCATTGGCGGTCTTCAATACTTGACTCACACTCGTCGGACATCTCCTTTTCGTCAATCGTCTCACCAATTCCAAAGGAGCCTCGCCTCACTCATCGGCGGTGTCAAACGAATCCTTCGATATCTCGTGGGCACTTCCCATCTATGCCTCCACATCAAGCCGTGTACCAACCTTACTATCACCGCATTCTCGAGACGCAGACCGGGCATCTTCCCGGAAGATCGCAAATCCGTCGCTGGCCATTGTGTCTATTTTGGCCACACACTTATCTCATGGCAAGCCAAGAAACAACAAGTTGTCGCGCGGCCCAAGATCGAAAGCGAATATCGGTCTCTCGCTCACACCTCCGCCGAAATCATGTGGATCGAATCTCTTTTAGCCGACATTCACTTCACTCGTCTTCCAAACCCGTCTTATGGTGTGACAATCAAAGTGCTCTGTCTCTTGCAAAGAATCCGGTCTTCCATGCCCGCACCAAACACAATTTTCTTTTCGGCTCCAGGAGATGCATGCGAACATTATGGGAAGTGTGGAGTGTTTGGGAGCTGTAATTCAGACAATGCCATGATTTGTTCATGTCTTCCCGGGTTTGAGCCGAAATCTCCAATCGATTGGGACTTGAAAGATGGATCGCAAGGTTGCGTTAGGAAAAGATAGCTTTTTTGCGGTACTGGCGACGGGTTTTTAAAATTGGAGAAGGTGAAGCTGCCAGACACATCAAATGCTAGAGTTGATATGAGTTTGGGCATCAAAGAATGTGAGATTCAGTGCAGGAACAACTGTTCTTGTACTGGGTATTCCAGCGCATACGTCGATGGAAGTGGTTGCTTGGCTTGGTTTGGAAACTTAACTGATATAGAAGAGTTCACAGAGGGTGGACAAGACTTGTTTGTTCGTGTTGATGCAGTAGAACTTGGTAAGTACTGTTAGTGCTATATACATTTATATATGTTTCAATTTTTTGTTCATATAACTACTTATTAGTGACGAAACCGATTTTTTTGTCGCAGAAGAAGCAGAGAGGCATTCAAAAGGTTCTTTCACAAAGAAGAAACTGGTGCTTCTATGTGTGCTAGTTGTTGTGGGATTGCTCACCTTGATCTCTGCTTTTTATTATTTGTTCAATAGAGCCAAAGGAAGAAGTATTGGGAGAAGTCCTCATTGCCATTTTTTTGCTTGCTATCTTTTTCTAAAAAAAAAAAAGAACTATTAGAACTCCATTTTGAATGATTCAACATGAAAAACAATTGCTTAAATTATTACTACACATGTTTTTCAATTGCAATTATCAGGGTGCAAAGAAAGACTTCGGAAACTACTATTTGATTTGCCTTCTTCGGAAACCAATGATGAAACTAATGCTACATTTGAATTACCGGTTTTCGATCTAAATTCAATCGTAGTTGCCACGGATAACTTCTCTATCGTTAATAAGCTTGGAACAGGTGGTTTTGGATCTGTTTACAAGGTACTTTATTTTTGAGACTTATTTCTTTTATATTAAACTTTGTGTTGTCTTGGATAGTCTAATTTAGGTGAAGGTTTTGGTGGGAGTGTTAGTACAAAATATGGTTTTGCTTATAGTAATGCAGTAATTTTCAGGGGAAGTTGTCTGGTGGACGTGAAATAGCTGTGAAGAGATTGTCGAAGAATTCGTGACAAGGAGTAACGGAATTCAAAAATGAAGTTATACTGATTGCAAAACTTCAGCATAGGAATCTTGTCCAAATTCTTGGCTGTTGCATTGAAGAGGAAGAAAAAATGTTGGTCTATGAATACATGCCTAATAAAAGCTTGGACTTTGTTCTTTTCGGTATATGCTTCCATGAATATTATTTACTTTTCAATGTTTGCTACAAACTATATATTATGTATTTAGTAACTTGAGCAAAATTTATACGTAGATCAAACTAGAAGCACATCATTGGATTGGGCGATGCGTCGCGACATAATTATTGGGATTGCTAGAGGAGTTTTATATCTTCATCAAGACTCTAGATTAAGAATAGTTCATAGAGACCTTAAAGCAAGTAATGTTCTGCTAGACGCAGAGATGAATCCGAAGATTTCTGATTTTGGAATTGCAAGAATATTTGGAGGCAATCAAACTCAAGCGAACACAAATAGAGTGGTTGGGACGTTGTAAGTTAGACTACTCTTGTTGATTTTTTCTATACATTTTAGAGAGAATCGCTAACGTGGCTATGGATTGCACCGTCTAGAAGTAGATATTGAGAATAGACTTTGTCTCTTATTTTTTTCATGCCACGTCAGCTGCACATTCGAAATACGCATTTGTATTGGAGATGGCTTTTTTGTTTCAATGTCTATTCAGTCTGACACACATTCGCACCCAATCCGCATTCCCATTGGAGATGTTCTAATTATAGCCCTTTTTTAATCAAACTTTACTTTGTTTTGCTTTGACTAATGTTAGTGACTTTAAATAATTTTTATCCTATTGAGATTTCTTGCAGTGGTTATATGTCTCCAGAGTATGCAATGAATGGATTATTCTCCATAAAATCCGACGTATTCAGTTTCGGAGTTCTATTACTTGAAATAATAAGTGGCAAGAAGAATACAAGTTTCTATCGCGAAGACCCCTCTATGAATTTGATAAAGCATGTAAGGAGAATCATCTAAAATCTATGTAGTCCTTAATTAGTTTTCTAGCATTACTGTTCATATATATATATATATATATATATATATATATATATATATATATATATAATGAGGTAATGTATTAATTGTTACAGGCATGGGAGCTATGGAGAGGAGGTAGGCCTTTGGAACTAGTTGATCACTGTGCAATGCCAATGGGTACTTCATTTCCTCAACAAGAAGTTGTCAAGTTTATTCAAGTTGGGATTTTATGTGTCCAAGAACAAGCGAATGACAGGCCAACGATGTCCAGTGCCATATTCATGTTGAGCAATGACACAACAATCCCTAATCCTAAGCAACCTGCATTTATTTTTACGCGTAATTCCAACCGTTCAAATTCATCTTCTGCATCCGTGAATGAAATGTCAACCACTATTGTTGAAGGTCGATAAGAGGAGACTTGGAGAGAACAAGATAGTAGTGCAGTGGACTAGTACATGTGTATGTAGATTAATTTTCAAGTATATCTGTTAGACCAGAAGGATTTGCAATGACTTCAAAGCGTGTAACACTGCGTGCCACTTCCACACTGCCACTGCAAGAGTCAGCAAATATCATAAAGGATACGATGATTGTAAAAATTTAATGGTAAAAAGTTTCACCCATGGTTAGCTTGCTAAATGGCTAAATGCGCCGCACACTTGTGACTTACTTTGCATAGCACTTGCGTTTTCATTTCACTTACATTGTAGTGCAAGAGTATATATATACTCTTTAACTTGAAGTTTCTAACCAATGTGGGACTAAACATTTCTTTTGAAAATGTTCAACAATATCAACATAGTTCATGCCCATAATAGTAACAAAATGAATTTGTTGCTAGAAGCTATATTTACAACAAAATGTTTGTTGCTACTCTCATCAATTCTTTTTACTGATAATTTGCAACAAAAACAATAATTTTGTTCAAATGATACTTTTCAGTTTCAACTCTGATTATATATGACGGTGTATCAAGTTTGCCCCCTTTGTTTTAACTTCTCTTCCATTGGAAAGCTCAAATCGACTTAAAAGAAGTTTTTTGTTTTATTATATAGCAACTGCCAGAATAACTCAATTTGGGCATTGACTCAGTCAAATGCCATGCAACGCAAGTCGAGATGTGTGCTTATGCATCTCGAGGCAAAATGTAGACTGAGTCGATGTCCAAAGTGAGTCGCTTGCATTTTTGTTATTGTATTGAGTTGCAAGTGTTGTCACCGTTGTAGCTTGACTAATGAAGCTAAGTCGAGGGAGTCGGGGCGTTGCGTGAATTAATGAAGGCAACAACACGATATTGAAGCCTTCCAAACTTGAAAATAACTCATCAATGGCAATAAAAGACTAAATTGTTCATTCGGGACAACTTTTTTTAAATATATGTATAAGAAAAAAAATAAAAATAAAAAATGCCCTCGAACCCCAACCTCTTATTGCCCTGTCCTAAGCTAATGAGCTAAAATCCATATAGACACTAATACAATTAGATCCGCTCTTCATAGACAAACTTGGGATTTGCGATCCCAGGTAAGGTCGGTTCAGGATCATGGGATCCTTTTCTATCAAATAGCAAGGGTTGTTGTACAAAATGTACTTTTAAGTAATTGCCCCATAGATCCAATATCTATCTATATGAAGAAGAAATCACGTAAGGAAGGGGATTCTTATTTGTACAAATGGAACTTCGAGCTTGGAACGAGCATGAAGAAATTAACGATACTTCTTTATCTTTTGAGTTGTTCTGCCGGATCGGTCGCTCAAGATCGTTGGTCTTCACCCGGACCCGATGAAAAAAATTGGATACCACTTGGTTAGTATTAGCACAACTTTAGGTTGATAAATTGATTTCTTTCTTAAAAAAAAATTGAAGAATCTAAGAAATCGAACAATTCAAACTAGATATGGAAAGGCAATATGGAAAATACATCCTCACATTATTACTATATACCATGATGGGATGTATACCGAATGCACATGAGGAGCTCAACAATTATCCTAGGGCACTTCAATGCAATTTACATGACATTTTTTGCCTGCCACCGATAAATCCAGATCAAATTCCTTTTTCTTGCTCATGTATTAGGCGCTAACTGCACCGACTATTCTACTCTCAGATACTATCGGGTCTCATATAAGGAAGCGACCCTCTCAACCTTGTTGCTCCAATTCGTGAGACTCAAATTTAAGTATTCTCTCATAGGGAATTAATCTTTTATCACTTAAACCGACCGATTGTAGGTTACATGAAGTAGTGTGTGCTTTTGATGTTTATAGAAAGTTATTCAAGTGTCTGAAGCCCAATGGACTGCAACTACAAAGGGTACGAGCTGAGCAGTTCCGCTAGGTGACATAAAGCTTTCCCTAAAGTGTGGGATTCTTTTAATCAAGCTTTTTGGTTTATGACACATGACTCTCTCACAACTACTGCTAAGCACAAATGTGGAAGTTGAAAAGAGGAAACAAAGCCATATCTCTCTGCTTCTCCATTTCACTTCATGATTATTAGTTCATGTAACAAAAAAAATCAACATTATAGAATTCCAAAGCAATAATTTTTTTTTTTAATTTAAATTTAATGAAGTTGAGGAGATATTCAAATCAAATACAATCTATTGGAGGTTCTGATACATGCTTGAAAACTCAAGGAAAGAAAAAATTCACATTCTTTACATGTACCACTATCAATGTCTTTTTTACAATACTGTCTAGAGATTGGTTTATGCTTACTTCAGCTTCCCCTATCGACCTTCGATAATACTAGTTGACATTTCATTCACAGAACACGAACTAGTCCCGGTAGTCGACGAATTTGGATGTCTGTATCTACGCGTCAAAATAAATGCAGGTTGCTCAGGAGTAGGGATTGTTGTGTCATTGCTCAACATGAAGATGACACTAGACATTGTTGGCCTATCATTCGCATTTTCTTGGATGCATAAAATCCCAACTTGAATGAACTTGACGACTTCATGTTCAGGAAACGAAGTACCCATTGCACGATCGACTACTTCCAACGGTCTGCCATCCCTCCATAGCTCCCATGCCTGTAATAATTCTTCAACTTCATCATTAACAATGTTTGAAAATTAAGAAATGAATAGATCTTTAGATGATTGTACTTACATGCTTTATCAAATTCATTGAGTGGTCTTCACAATAAAAACCTGAATTCTTCTTGCCACTGATGATCTCAAGTAATAGTACTCCAAAACTAAACACATCAGATTTGATGGAAAACAGTCCATCCATTGCATATTCTGGAGACATATAACCACTGCAAGAAAGTTCAATTCAAGGGACATAAGATGTTTTAAAATCTTTGAAAATGAGGCTTTACTGGAAAGCTTTACTGCAAAACTTACTAAGTTCCGACCACTCTATTTGTGTTTCCTTGAGTTTGGTTGCCTCCAAATATTCTTGCCATTCCAAAATCTGAAATCTTAGGATTCATCTGAGCATCTAGTAGAACATTACTCGCTTTAAGGTCTCTATGAACGATTCTCAACCTCGAGTCTTCATGAATATATAGGACTCCTCTAGCGATTCCAAGAATAAGGTTATGACGCATTCCCCAATCCAATGATGCGCTTCCTGTTCGATCTGCATACGATGGCGTAAGATACTAAGTACACCATGAATAGATTATAAAAACTTTGATCACAATGGTGAATGTAAGCATTATTAATGGAAGCATACCAAAGAGTAGAAAGTCCAAGCTTTTATTCGGCAAGTACTCATAGACCAACATTTTTTCTTCTTTGTCGACGCAACAACCAAGAATTTGAACAAGGTTCCTATGCTGAAGTTTTGCAATCAGTACAACTTCATTTTTGAATTCGATTATCCCTTGTCCTGAATTCTTCGACAATCGTTTCACAGCTATTTCACGCCCATCAGATAATTTACCCTAAAAATCAATAGTATGGCTTTAATTACCTAAATCCATTGTTCAACTAAGGCTCCTACAAAATTCAATATAAGAAATGAATTTTAAAATTGATGCACCTTATAAACAGACCCAAAACCACCTTATCTGTGGCAAGCATCATAGCATCAAGATCGAAAATGGGCAAGTCAAATTTTGCATTAGTTTCTTCATTAGGCAAATTGGATAATAGTTCGTGAAGTGATCTTTCTTCGCGCGGCAGCCCTAAGAGTTGCAATTCAAACACAAATACAAATACTTTTAGCAATTCTTTTTCATGTTACAATCAAATCTAGATAGAGTTTAAAAACAGTGACAATTACGGCTTCTTCCAATACCTCTTGTTTTTGCTCTCCTGAACAAATAATAGAAAGCAAAGATCAAGGCGAGCAATCCCACAACAATTAGCACACATAGAAGCACCAAATTCTTCTTACTGAAGAACCCTTTTGAATGTCTTGTTGAGTTTCCTGCCAAAACAAACCATGTTAGTCCTAATCTAACCAAATATTTTGTATGAAGAATCGAAATTTAAACAGCACGTCGCAGAACAATACTTACCAAGTTCGATTGCATCAACACGGACAAACAAGTCTTGTCCCCCCACTGTGAATTGTTTCACATCAGTTAAGTCTCCAAACCAACCTATGCAACCACTTCCATCAACATATGCACTGGAATAGCCAGTACAAGAACAGTTGTTCCTGCACTCGGTCTCACAATCTTTGATGCCTAAACTCATATCAACTCTAGCATTTGATGTGTCTGGTAGCTTCACCTTCTCCAATTTCAAAAACCCGTCACCCTTACCGCACGAAAGCTCTCTCTTTCTCACACAGCCTAGTGATCCATCTTTCAAGTACCAATCCTTCTGAGACTTGGGCTCATACCCGGGAACGCAAGAACATATCTGAGCATTATTTGCATTGCAGCTCCCAAACGCTCCACACTTTCCGTAATGATCACAAGCGTCTCCCGGAGCGGAGTAGAACTCATTCCATCTATGACTGTCTTCGAGCCAAGTTGATCTGCGAAAAAATCCCAAATCGTCCACATGAAGTCTATCAAAGACTGAATTGTCGTTGGAGACGTAAGAGACGGATATCTCATCTGAGTTGTTTATGAAACTGTAATGGAAGAGAAAATTGGTTGACATGAGAGGTATACCATTCCAGGTTCGTCCATTCCATGGCCCTGTTCGCCAAATCACTCTAGACCCGTTTCTTATCAAGCCATCTGGTGCTCCTCTCGTGTTGAGAATCATAACAAAATCACCATTCGAAGGATCATCACGAGATTTCCAAGACGTTAGCGACCAATTCAATCCCAGTTTCCAATTGAACCCGAATTTCATTCCAGCAATCAGAGTGTCTGTTGGGTAGTCAAAGCTCTGCCACAAAACATCACTCTTGTTTTCTTGAACTAAAACCAGGTTTCCAGAGTCCAATAGCTTATAAGACAAAGCAGAACTGGTTTTTTTAGTAACTTTGATTGAAATGTTAGTCGACCAAACCGAGTTTGATGCATTTCCATTGAAGATAGCAAGATTACCTCGCCCGTCGATCTTAACAACTCCAGATGAAGATTCATTAACTGGGTTGTTTCTGTTGGCCACCCACACCACTGTCTGCTCCGAAACTTTGTTGAACCAAATTCCAACATATCGCTTTTGAGAATTGCCGGGACTGAAGAAGCCCAGAGCGTAGATTCCACCGTGGGAGACTAATGTGTCTCCATCTCTCAAGAACTTGTTCTGGGTAATTGTGTCATTAGTTGCGGAGCATAACTTGTTGTTGAAGAAGCTGCACAGAATCAGCAAAGCAATCAAGCAATCCATAGCTGCTAAGCACAAACTTCACATTCACAAGAGTGTTGTTCTCGTCTTCATTACATTATGAATTGAAAGTAATAAATGAACAAGTCATCTGAAAAGACTTAAGTCACTATGATGACAGTTGTGTGGGCTAGCTATTAATGGTGGTGGCCAATCTAGAACAGTCGATTCAATTTGGATATTGTACTGCATTGAAGTAGCAACACTAGATCATTTAACTTGTCTTGTAACCAAGATTAATTGGTAAAAGACAGAAGAAAATATACTTTTTACAGTGAAACTGTGATGTGTTTAGTTATGTAATATGTTGTGTTACTGTGAGTACAAAAAGTCTCAAGTTCACTAGTAACTGTTCATATGTAATTAGCTCTTCTATCTTCAACTGTCAAAATAATAAGTTGAAACTCATGCATAGTAAGAATTGCGTGGTGTAACGGTTTTTGAATGATTTCCACTGCAAAGTGTGAAAATAGTTTTACTATTGAAGTAGACGAAAGAGAACTCATAAAAAGAAAAACTTCACATTCTATATACCCGTATTAGTCCGTTGTTTTCTTTCCATGGCTGTAAGATTGGTGTAGGTTCAGTTCAGCTTCCTCTATCGACCTTCAATAATAGTAGTCAGACATTTCATTCACAGATGTAGAAGATGAATTTGATGGATGGTTGGAATTAAAGATATATGTAGGCTGTTGGGGAGAAGGGATTATTGTCTCATTGTTTTCTTTCCACACCTGTAACAATTTTCAAATCTCACCATCGACAATGGAGATAGTTATTAATAAGAATATGGATGATTCTGCTTACATGATTAATCAAATTCATCATCTTCACTATAAAAAGCAGTGTTCTTCTTGCCACTGATGATCTCAAGTAATAGAACTCCGAAACTGAAAACGTCAGATTTTATGGAGAATAATCCATCCATTGCATATTCTGGAGACATATAACCACTGCAACAAACACAATTAGAGAATACTCACTCAAACTCATTAATGTATGTCTAAGTTAAACTAAAAATACAAAAAGGGTCATTAGAAGTATCCAAATCTGTTGAGAGGTTGCTTTAGTGCTACTTTACTAATGCAAGATAAAATTCAGATTTACAGAACTGAATTACAGTTGTATCAATTAAACAAAAGTAGGCCAATTCCTTTCTATGCCGCATTAATTACTTTTCACAGAAGCAGCCAGATTATAAGGGGGGTCTGCTTGATTCTCAAATTTTAAAAAACTTTCTTTCTTGTTCTTTATAAGAGTCCCCTTCTAATTTTCAAACAAGCTAGAGTGAATTTTGAAAACGATTGTGGCATACTTACAAAGTTCCGACCACTCTGTTAGTGTTTCCTTGAGTTTGGTCGCCTCCAAATATTCTTGCCATTCCAAAGTCTGAAATCTTGGGATTCATACTTGCATCTAGTAGAATATTACTAAGTTTAAGGTCCCTATGAACGATTCTCAATCTCGAATCTTCGTGAAGATAAAGAACTCCTCTAGCGATCCCAAGAATAATATTATGACGCGTTGTCCAATCCAATGATGAGCTTTGAATTTGATCTGCTTACAGTTGCTCAAGACACACTCAATATACAATATTAGATTCTACAAATGTTTTGGGAAGAACGGACAAATGCAAGTAAAATTAAAGGAAGCTATTGAGTCGTTAATTATGTAATATTATATATAGTTTATTTATATATTTTTATTGTCAAGTCTCCAAAATACTAAGCTAATTATGTTTATTTATTATTTTCAAGATTATTGGAGTGCGCGGTTAAATTCAGGGTGAAAAACTATAAAAAATTGAATATTCATGTGTCCGAATATGTTTTACACCGAAAATCGAGTTAGCACGTATTTCAAAGCAAATTTGGTGGGCCACATATGAGGAATAAGGGTGATGATGCGGCGGATATGGCACATACTAAAACGTTCTTGGTTAATGAGTAGCGGAGTTGATCCGGTGTGGTGAGGTGTATGGAGATTGATGTGCATGAAAGAAATAGAAACAGAGGATCGGGAGTTTTTGCCTGATTAATAGATTTTGGGGAAAAAATTCCCAGAAAAACACACCCACCAAACTATTTCCAAAACTAACACACTTGTAGCCACGTCAGCACACGCCACGTCCACTCACGCGCCACGTCCCGTTGTGATTTCGGGTGACGAAGTGAAGTCGTGACCCGAAGTCACGACTTCACTTAAATGAAGTCGTGACTTCGGATCACGACTTCACTTAAAGTGAAGTCGTGATCCGAAGTCACGACTTCACTCCCACAACTACCCGAAAAACAGATCCCAGATCCGGTTTTTCTTCTCTTGGTTTCTTGCTCTCCTTCAACCCCAACGTTGCTCCACTCTTCATCCCCTCAACTCCACTAGATTGGCTCCATTGCTTGGCTCACTTATCTCCATCATCAACTTTAGATCCAAACCCCAACCGACTCGGATTGTAAGATCAATTTGTTTTGAGATTATATGTGTTTATGCTTCATGTTGTTTGTCTTATGTTGGATGTTAAATTTGTTAGTTTTGTTGTCTCCGGGGCCTTCATTATTTGTTTTAGGGGTTTGTTTATAGGGCCGTTGTTTTAGGGGGCTGATTTTATATGTTTTAGGGGTTGTTTTTAGGGGTTGTTTTAATTTGTTATAGGTGACGTATAAATTTGATTTAGGGGCTGATTTTATATGCACTTTGTATATGTATTTTGAGCCTAAATTGATTGAAGTTTCGTCATGGCATGCGTTCTCTCTTTCTATATAGTTAGTTTTTGCCAAAACTCTAAAGATGCAACGACATAAGTAATTTCATTTGTAGATACATTGAGATGGAAGAATATATGAGAGACTAAGAAAAAGTGATGAGTCGAATCCAATATCTAACACCAATTCAATTAGGGTGCATAACCAATTATATTAAGGTCAAAGAGTAAGTTTATATTGTACTTTTGATATGGTATTGATTGATATGGTATTGATTGATATTGTTGCATTCACTTCTTTTGATCATGTTTTATATTCTACATATATAGATTCAATAATGAATGATCGAAGAGTAAGTTTGTTGTGCTATATGAATGGGGACATGGTCGATGGACCATCAGGAATTTCATACACTAAACCGCCCGTTCGACATCTTAGAGCGAACATGGGTTTAGTGGTACGAGGAATTTATGAGTTTTGTCTATAATTCTTTGGAGATAGACAATGAAAAGATGATATCGACCATCACATATCGATATCCAGCGTACATCGTAGATGGTACCGCCAACTACGTCCCGTGCGAATAGATGATGAGGCGAGTCTCAAAGATGTTTGGGAGATTGTGGCAGAATTACCACCACCAAAATGCATGGAGTTTTATATCGATTTGAGAACGAGAGATTCGTATAATAGTACAAACTGTAATATGGCGTTAGATTCTGTGGCTGGACCTAGCACTCAACCAAATATGGAGCAGAGTCATTGTGCATCGCCCTTCATGACTGGAAATCCCGAGATGAACGAGGATCCTTGTTCCTGTGATGAGTTGAACACTAGTGAAGACGGAGACTATTGCGGTAGTGACGAAGGTACTAGTGAAGATAGTAGCGATGATGATACAGATGATGAAGGGGTTGATGCACATCATGTTGATGATGCCATGATTCGCTACACATTAAATCGAGTAATTGCCGATGATGGCTCATTATCTTGTCCTCCAATTCCGAGCGAGCTTGGGAACGATGATTTTTTCGACGAAGAGGCTGCTGGAATTGATGGTGCGCCGTTGGTGTACGTGAATTTGTCGTACCTTCTCCTGCATTTATGGAATTGAATAGCGAGGCATTGCAACCCCTCAATGAGAATGCTATGATCCCTTTAAGGTCTATATGGAATGAGGGAGCAGAATTTCAAAAGGGCATGCGGTTCATGTATAAAGTAGATATCCAACATGCCGTGAAGTTGTATAGCATAAAAGAACACAAAGCGATTTGTGGTGACTCATTCTACACGTAATGTATGGATTGTTCGATGTAAGAAATATGTAGATGGATGCACTTGGAGGTTGCGTTGTTCAAGAAGAAAATCGCATGGAATGTTTGAGATTAGTAAATATGCGGGACCACATACATGCATCTATGCCAATTTGTCCAAAGATCATGCGCATTTGGACTCCACCGTTATATGTCGTGAAGTTGAAAATGTGGTGAGAAGAGATCCGTCCATTTCGGTTCAGTCTTTGCATCGATGATCAAGGACAAATACAGTTATGACGTTCGTTACAAGAAAGTGTGGTTGGGGAAGAAGAAGGCAATTGCTAAAGTCTATGGAGACTGGGAAGAATCGTATAAAATGTTGCCGCGGTGGATGGCTGCTCTTCAAGAAACCAATCCAGGGACACGTGTGGAATGGCGGCATGGGGAGCCTAACGCGAACAATGAGGTTATATTCAAATGGGTTTTTTGGGCATTTGAACCTTCTATTGCAGGCTTCAAACATTGCAGACCAATGATACAGATTGATGGCACATTCTTGTATGGAAAATACAAACACAAACTCCTAATAGCCACTGTTGTTGATAGTAAAAGTCATGTATTTCCTTTAGCATTTGCCATCGTTGATGAGGAAAGTCAACACAGCTGGGGATGGTTTATGGCTTGCTTGCGACATCACGTGATCGATAGGGATGGTATATGTGTCATTTCGATCGACACCGGTATATTGTTGGCTATGAACAATCCGCAAAATGGATGGACTCGATAGGGCTCACCACGATTTTGTCTCCGTCACATTTGCGCAGTAATTTTAACATGAGGTTCGGGAGCAAAGAATTAAAAGATATGGTGTACTTGGTGGTGCACAACATCAACCCCGAAAATTCAAGGCGGTCATGACGAACTTCAAGAAATTAATGCGGAATGTATTGCGTGGTTTAATGACCTTGATCGAGCACAGTGGACGAACGCATACGACAAAGGATATCGATACGGATGGATGACTACCAATCTAGCTGGTATGGTTTATCGTGTCCATAATTTGGTACCATGGTTTATTTACTACATTTGATTTGTTACGTTTAGATGGTTATACTAATATGCATATTTTGTTCCTACCGTAGAATGCTTTAACGGGGTCCTTAAAGGCGCGCGATTCTATCCCATCACCGCATTAGTGCAAGTGACATTTTATCGTGTCTTGGAGTTCTTCAACAAAAGGCGAGACGAAATAGTCGCAGCCTTAGTAGGGGGCGAAGTGTACACAAGTTACGCGTTGAAGAAGTTGTCAGATTGGGCAAAGTCTTCTGGCGGGCACAATGTGACAGCCTTAGGTAGCTACAACCCATTTTTCATGTATGCTCTGTTTTTGTTTGTTTCATTTGCAAAGGTGGAGGCATGCGTTGGAGACCACAGGAACATCGATGCACGTGCCGACGAAATACTGAGAGAAATGATTGACATGCAAGGACCGGATGAAGTAATAAATATACTTAATCATTCTCTCCAACAAGCACTTATGTCGACATCTTGTTGATGACACCGTTTTATTCAATTAATGTTATTTTCCATGCTACAGGTTGTTTGGGAACCGTATCCGGAAACATTGATAAGTGACCTGCCAGCATATTGTAGCAGTGGTCGAGCAATTTGGCGAACGATGGCACCTTTGCTTTTCTTCTGCGTTGTCGAACTGTACAATCCGGATAGAGTAATGCGACAATTCGGTATGAAACAAAGGATACCTAATTTACATAGCACAAGTATGGAACTACATAAGATTGACTTGAGAGGAAAACAGAAAAGGATTGGAGTGAACATAGTGCTTATGTTTGCTTGTGGAACGAACGTGCTTCCAACTTAGCAATCGATGAAATATTAGACGAGCCTTTGGACTTTTACGACCCGTATATGCAATGGTATCGTCGCATTACACGTCGATTCATGTCTCGTCGTGGAGCTATTCTTTGAGGCATTGGTAAGTGCAATTTCATTTTTCCCCTCCATGAAGTTTCATATTGTTGTTTTCATTTTACTTTCACATACAAGTTCTTAAATAGTTTATATGTAGGCACATGGAATGACATCGATCCATCGTTGACATTGGGTGATGACGTGTCGATTGCACGCATTAGAGATGTCGCCGCATCGACTTTGATCAAAGATTTGAGCAGATTATCGCATGCATAATGTGCCCACATCATTTGAAGCCTCTCATCATACTTCTCACGATGATACGCGTTCGAGGCATGACACTCCAGGTGTATACGTCATCGGTACCTCTCAATGAGCGTGACACTCCACATACTCCATCCGTTCCTCCCTACATGGCATTCGACCTCGGAAGTCGTTCCATCTTCGCGCCATTTCAATACAACTCCAATAATGATGAATTTCTCTCGAGAGTACAAGTACACATGAAGGTGGAATACGTGAAATCGATGATATTCGGAGAGAGAAGATGCTCAAAATCCTAGTGATATGGGCCAGCCGAATGTCCCATTAGCGTTGAATCGTAATGTTCGAGTTGTAAAGAGAACACGTTGTGGGACGGGAAGTCATTATTTGGGGTCGGAGTAGGACTTGTGTGTAACAATAACAAGACTTCTTTTATTATTGCTTTGTACTCAATCACTTTGCAATTTTATGTATGTATGTTATGTTTGGATGTATGTATGTACTCATGCTTGTTTTAGTACTTCTATTTTAATGAATTGTTTTTTTTTCCTTTCTTGCATTGTTTGATATAACTTTTTCTTTTCCTTCGCTTTAAACACTCCAAACATATTTTTCCAATTAACATTTCATTAATTGTTTAGTTATTAACTTCGCCTTTGATTTTTATGATGTTAAGTCATTTTAAATAGCCATTATCATTCTTTGAATGGATTATGTCCAACTCTTTTGGATTTTCTTGTGTATTATTTCGCCTCTTTTTTTTTTTTAACCTCGAGTGGAAGTCGTGACTTGCAATCACGACTTCCATTAGATGGAAGTCGTGATCGCAAGTCACGATTTCATCGCAATGGGAAGTCGTGAAATCACGACTTCCCTTAACGTGATTTCCACTCACGTTTTCCCCACACCCAAATACTCCCTCGGTCCCATGTGGCATCCTACGTGGCACTAAGTGTGTTATATTGGGAATTATTTAAGCAGATGTGTTTTTCTGGGAATTTTTTCTCCAAAATCTATTAATCAGGCAAAAACTCCCAGAGGATCGTCTCATTGAGATTCGGCTCTCTCTGGTTTTGAGATTCTTCTCGGCTTGGGCGGCCGAACTCTCTCCTTTCCCACCAATGCGAGCACGCCACATGTCGTTTGCACAGGTGCCACGCTGCAGCGTCTGACCAGCCCACGTTCACAGCAGCCTTTTCACCACTCACTGCGCGACACGTCGCGCATGCCAGCAAGCTAGCCCAATCCATGTCCGCCACGTGTCCAAGACCTTGCAACAAGCTCCAACAACCACCCGATCATCCTCGGCGCACATCTCACGAACCAAACTCCAAATTTGGCATTCTCTCTCTTCCAGGGACGGTTTTATATTTTTCTTCTCGGCTCTGCCGAAGCTCTTTTCCCCCATTCTTTTTATTTTTTTATTCTTTTCTTTTGTGTTGTTGATGCGAGACTAAAACCTCTAGCCTAAGCAAGACTGCGAGGGAGGTTCAACTGCGCATATCAATGGATTTGTGAGATTTATTTATTTTAATTTTAGTCTTTTCATTAATATTTTATTTTCTTGGGTATTGTTTTAACAATCAAGGTTAAACACTAGTTTAAATCTTGATTTATTTGTCAGTGAGTCGTAAGCGCCCGTGTTTGTGCAATAAGACCACACTAGTGGCAATCAACCATACTGATTGATTCGACCCTTTTGGGACCGGTTGAATACCTTAGGAATCTAGGCTAAATCGGACACACTAGTGATCCGGTTGTCTAGGTGTAGTTACTTCACAAAGCCCATTGCGGTCAACGCATTAAACCCAATTCACTTGAATTGTGGTTATGTGTTTGATTAGGGAAGTAGTCATCGTCGTACCTTGGCTATCGAGACAGGGAAGAGCGAGGAACCGCGTACGTTACCGGGTCTATAGCTACACTAAGATATTTTGATTTGCACATTTTACATAAATCGAAGACCAAATCCAATCTTTTACCGAACCGAACTTGTATGTCTTGACCTAGGTATTTTTATTAATTATTTTATTTTCAATTTTATCTCCTTGCTTTAATTATTTTGTTTATATTTAGATTAGTTAATTTATTAGATTAAATTATTCTCTCTTAAACCCCCGATTTCTCTTTTCTTTATTTTTTTTAAACCTTAGAAAGAATACCAATCTCTGTGGGATCGACCCTTTGCCACTATTCTGCAAATAGTTGGTTTAGGTAATTTTTAAATATTATTGACGCGTTCGTCGCGCGTCAGAAGCATACCGAAGAGTAGAAAGTCTAAACTTTTATTAGGCATGTACTCGTAAACCAACATTTTTTCTTCTTCTTCAACGCAACAACCTAAAATTCGCACAGGATTCCTATGTTGGAGTTTTGCAATCAGCATTACTTCGTTTTTGAATTTGATTGCCACTTGTCCCGAATTCCTCGATAATCTCTTCACAGCTATTTCACGTCCACAATTTACCCTGAAAAGCAGCAGTACGACTTTGTAAAACCATTGTTGTATCGAGACTCCAACTTTATTTCAACGAAATTAATTACACCATTCAAGATAACACAAAAATCTTTAAAACTAAATTGACTACCTTATAAACAGGCCCAAAACCACCTGATCCGAGCTTATTAGCTTGAGAGAAATTCTCTGTGGCAACCATTTCGGTGTTGAGATCGAAAATAGGTAATTCAAACTTTGCATCAGTTTCTGCATTTTTCCTTGATGCTGGAAACTTGATCAATAGTTGCTTTCGAAATCTTTCACTGTGCAACAAACCCGAGAAATGCAACTTTGAAAAAAAAAAAAAAAAAAAAACTTTAGTAACTGTTTTACTTGGCAAACAAACAAAACTACAATCAGGGCTTCTTCCATTACCTCTTCTTTTTGCTTTCTTGAACCAATAATAAAATGCAGGGATGAAGATGAGCATCCCCACGATAATTAGCACACATAGAAGCACCAGTCTCCTCTTACTGAAAGAACCTTTCAAATGCCTTATTGAATTCGCTGCCAAATTAAATTACTTTAGTTGCTAATCCTCCACATAAAAAGAAAAGTGAAACAAAAAACTTACTGCGCTAAACACTTTCATGTCAATCAAGTCTCCAAACCAAGCCAAGCAACCACTTCCATTAACATCTGCACTAGCAAAACCAGTACAAGAACAGTTGTTCCTGCACTCAATCTTGCTATCTTTGATTCCCAAACTCATGTCAACTCTGGCATTTGATGTGTCAGGGAGCTTCATCTTTTCCAATTTCAAGAATCCATCACCCTTACCACACAAAAGCTCTCTTTTTCTTACGCAACCTTGTGATCCATCTTTCAAGGACCAGTCCCTTATAGACTTGGGTTCGAACTGTTAGGACCGAGGAATTTGCAACGACTTCAAAGCGTGTAACACTGTCACATTTCTAAAAGAAATTTTGTTCTCTACACTGCAAGAGTCATCAAAAATCCTAAAGTATACGATGAAGCAAACTTTGCTTTCACTTTGCAGTGATGAAAGATGAAAACAAGAGTAAATGCTGATTAATTTCGAGATGATTTATTCCTCCCCAAACATCTTCTCTTATAGAACACTGGTCAAGACCAATTACAGAGAAAATGAGGTAGTGGAGCAGTTTCAACTGCATCCATTCAGTCAAGTATTGAATGAGTTTATTAACTATCCATTTAATGCTTGAGTGGGTCAATCTAATAATTACCCACATTGTAATTTTGAAAATGGTAAAAAATTAATGGTAAAAAGTTTTACCCATGGTTAGCTCGCACACATATACACACACACGCATGTGCCTCGTGCGCCTAAAATGCGCCATATGCGCGGGGCGCACGTGTGACTCACTTTGCATAACACTTGTGTTTTTCTTTTACACACATTGTAGTACAAGAGTATATATATACTCTTTAAACTTGAAGTTTCTAACCAATATGGGACTAAACATTTCTTTTGAAAATGTCCAACAATCCCCCGCCATTTTCAAAATAATTAGATCATTTAATCCACGAAATCTCAAACATTATATGCATAAATAATGGTATCTTGCGATTTGAACCACTAATTTGTGAAAAGCTCATTACATCATATCAGAATTACAAGGTAGATAAACATTGAACCAATGATTCTATTCGATATGTAACATAAACATATCACGCATAGTTGAGTCGTTAATTATGTAATATTATATATAGGTTATTTATATATTTTTATTGTCAAGTCTTCAAAATACTAGCCTAATTGCATTTATTTATTATTTTTAGGAACATTGGAGTGTGTAGTTGAATTCGTGGCAAAAAACCGCGTGAAATGGACTACATATATGCTCTGATCAGATACCAGAGGAGATGCCTCGAGACGCATACTTTGTGCAATTTTCCAACTTATGCCACTTGTCATTCTTTCATTGGCAGTGTCCTTGCTGTAGTCTACGTGTCGCCTCCCCTCTTGATCTTGGTCCGCTAACCGCAACCGTCTCGCATCGTTTGCTCGCCAGCGCCAAATGGCGTGCCCAGACTCGTCCACACATCCCAGCAAAAGCTGGTTTGCGTCAGCTGCATGCGTCATCAAAAATAGCTTCCTCCAATCTCGTAACGCCACGTGGCAGTCTTCTGCTACAACAACGTCATCACAGCAAGTTCTCCTCCAATCCAGAAGCGCCACGTCATCCATGCCAGTAAGCCCAACCAATCACACTCTGACATGTGGTAGAGACCTGGAAACAAACAAAGAAGCCCTAGGGTGGACAATTGCTGACATCAAAGGTATTAGCCATTCCACATGCATGCATCAAATACATATGGAAGAAGGGTCAAAACCTTCACGAGAAGCACAGTGGAGACTGAACCCACCGATGATGGATGTGGTTAAAAAGGATATTCTGAAGCTCCTTGATGCTGGGATGATCTACCCGATCTCTGACAGCAAGTGGGTCAGTCCCATTCAGGTGGTTCCCAAGAAAATGGGGATCGTAGTGGTCACGAACTCACGAGGTGAGTTAGTCCCAACTCGCGTCCAAAACGGATGGCGGGTGTGTATCGATCACATGAAACTTAATGCTTCTACTAGGAAAGACCACTTCCCGTTGCCTTTCATTGATCAGATGTTAGAGCGTTTAGAAGGTAGGTCTCACTACTGCTGCTTGGATGACTATTCTGGTTTTCACCAGATTCCTGTAGCACATGAGGATCAAGAGAATACCACCTTCACCTGTCATTTCGGTACTTTTGCTTACCGGCGCATGCCTTTTGGGCTGTGCAATGCACTTGCTACTTTTCAGAGGTGTATGATGAACATATTCTCTTACTTCGTTGAGCACTTCATCGAAGTATTCATTGATTATTTCACTGTTTAAGACAATTCATTTGATCTTTGCCTTAGTCATTTTACTAAGGTACTTCACCGATGTATCCAGAAGAACTTGATCCTCAATTACGAGAAATGCCACTTCATGGTGGGATCAAGGTCTTATCTTGGGTCACATCGTGTCTGCTTGGGGTGTGGAGGTAGACCCGGCAAAGATTGAAGTAATTCAAAAATTGCCGTACCCCACGACTGTGCGAGAAATCCGATCATTCCTTGGCCATGCTGGTTTCTATCGGCGATTTATTAAGGATTTCTCAAAAATTGCACAACCCCTATGTCGCCTTCTTCAGAAGGACGTGCCTTTCCATCTCGATAAGGCATGTAGGAGTGCATTCGATGCACTATCAAACTCTCTCATATCTACTCCAGTGATTCGAGCCCCTAACTGGGAGCTACCTTTTGAGATCATGTGCGACGTCAGCAACCACGCTGTGGGTGCTGTGCTTGGGCAACGAGTCGGGCGGGCTTTTCATGTCATATACTATGCCTCCTGAACTCTTGATCCTACCCAACTGAATTACACCACTACAGAGAAGGAGCTTCTAGCTGTCGTTTTCGCTTTGGAGAAATTTTGGCCTTATCTTTTGGGAACTAAGGTGGTTGTCTACTCTGACCATACTGCCTTAAAAGTATCTTATGGCCAAAAGGAAGGTAAACCTCGTTTCATTCGATGGATACTCTTGTTACAAGGGTTTGATATCAAGATTAAAGATAAAATTGTTGTAGAAAATCTTGTTGCTGACCATCTCAGTCGTATCGAGAATGGTGAATCACCTGTCCCACTTCGAGATTATTTTCCTGATGAACATCTCTTAGCAATTTCTGAGCAATTCCCTTAGCTTGCGGATCTGGTAAACTACCTCGTTACACGAGAGTTTTCACCTCACCTTACGTGAGCCTAGAAGGATAAGATTCGGAGCGATTCCAAACACTATGTACGGGATGACCCATACTTGTGAAAGTTTTGCTCAGACCGGGTCACTCGTCGATGTGTCCCCTGTCACGGCCCAAATAATTAATACACGTTTCATTCGTTAATTAGAAAACAATGACCCGTGACGTGGGACCCGCAACGCGATACGTGTCACTACCGAGGCACGGTGGCCGAGGTAAATGTTATATTTTTGTGCTGTTTGCCTAGTGTATTGTATATGTGTAGACTACTAAGTCATTTACGGGTATGCAGATACCGAGACGAGCGAGGACGTGCCTCGAGTCGCGTGCCGACGTGGGCCCGAGGTAGCAGCTCGTGAGGTAAGTATAATTAGTTGAATTTCATTTTATAAAAAAAAAAAAAATATATGGGCCATAAAAGGCCACATTTACCAATACATATGTATATATAAAAAGTTGGTCAAATGAAAAAAAAAAGTCTAACTTTATCTTCTCTCATTCTATCTCTCCAAAAAAAAAAAAAAACGCAACAGAGAGAGAAGAAACGCAGAGAAGAGAAGGAAAGAAAGAAGAGCCGGGAAGAAGAAATAGAGACCGGGAGAAAGAGAGACCGAGAGAGAGACACAGAGAGCTCGAGGAAGGTGAGTGACTTGTTGTTCTTGTTGATTGTTGTTGTTGGGGCTGTCGTTGTTGGCCGCCATGTTCGGCCATGGAAGGCTCGGCCTCCATGACCGAAAGGCGTGAGGAAATTGATGGCAGGGGGTCTCCCCTGCCATCAATTTCTGATGGTTTGGGGATGGACGCCAAAGTCCCAACGTCTCACAAACAAAAAAAATAAAAAATAAAAAATGGCGAATTAGAGCTGCTGCTTTGTCTCTGCGAAGAAGACGAAGATGGGATCGGGTCGGGTCGGGTCGACCCGAACCCATATGGGTCGGGTCGGACCGACCCTGACCCGCGGAGGACCGGGTCAGACCGACCCGGGTCCGGTTGACCCGGATCCACCCCAATATATAGATAATATATATATTTAATAATATATACTTAATTATTTAATTAATGAAACAGTTTTTAATATATAATAAATTCCTGAAAATAGATACATGAGTTGTGCTCAGGTGAGATTTCAGGCAGTGTCGACTCAGAGGTGTCAGAGGATCAGAAAACTGACATACTATATCCAAGATTCAGTGAGTTGGCGTAGAGTTCCGAGTGTACCGATTGGACTGAAACAACATATCAGTGTCTCAGATTTCGAGGCAGATTATGGATGCCGACGCAGTGGCAGAGCTGAGAGATGAGGTTCTTCAAGATTCACATCGTTCACGGTTCACTGTTCATCCAGGAAGAACCAAAATGTATCATGATATGAAAAGATATTTTAAGTGGCCTGGGATGAAAGCGAACATATCAGAGTATATCAAGAACTGTGGGATCTGCCAGCAGGTGAAGGCAGAGCATCGTAGATCTGGAGGATTATTACAGCCGCTTCCCATTCCACGATGGAAGTGGGAAGACATAACTATGAACTTTGTTCGAGGACTGTCGAAGACTGTTCATAGACATGATTCCATCTGGGTGATTGTGGACGGATTGACGAAATCTGCCCATTTCATACCAGTTGCAACTCATTACACATTTGACCAGCTGAGTATATTGTTTGAGAGAGAGATTATCAGGTTGCATGGAGTACCTTTGACTATTACGTCAGATAGAGATGCTATGTATACGTCCATGATGTGGCGGAGTATGCAGGAGCAATATGGTACACGCTTACAGTTTAGCACAGCCTTTCACCCTCAGACTGATGGGTAGACTGAGAGGTTAATACAAACTCTCGAAGATATGTTAAGGGCGTGTGTACTTGAGTTTGGAGGATCGTGTGAAGAGTACTTACCGTTGTGTGAATTTGCATACAACAACAGTTATCAGACAAACATTGAAATGGCGCAATTTGAGGCGTTATATGGTAGACCGTGTCGCTCACCATCTTGTTGGGCTGAGCCAGAAGACCGAAACTTGTTAGGGCCTGAAATTGTTGTCGATCACACAGAAAAGGTAAGACAGATTCGCCAGAAACTTAAGGGAGCCTAGGAGAGGCAAAAGAAGTATGCAAACATGTATCGCAGCGATCTCACGTACGATGAGGGAGCTTTAGTTTATTTAAAGGTTTCTCCTCGTAAGGGTCATCATCGATTTGGTTTGAAAGACAAATTAGCACCGAGATTCATCGGGCCTTTCAAAATCAAGAAACGAGTTGGAAATGTTGCTTATGAGTTAGAGTTGCCTCCACAAAAGTCAGGTATTTATCCGGTGTTTCATATTTCGATGCTTCGACTAGCTAAGTCAAAGGCAGGCGAGAGACCGACAGTGGATTTGAGTCAGATTGATTTGAGCGAGGATATCTCATATGAAGAGCAACCAGTTCAGATTCTTGACCGAAGAGTACAACAGTTAAGAAACAAGTTTATCCCGAAGGTGTTGGTCAAGTGGCAGTTTCATGGAGATTCAGAACTTACTTGGGAACGGGAAGACTATATGCGTGACTGATTTCCATACCTCTTCGAGTCAGGTATGTTTGAATGTTCGTTTAGTTTAAGTTCGAGGACGAACTTCCTATTAGTTGGGAAGTATTGTCACGACCCAAATAATTAATACACGTTTCATTCGTTAATTAGGAAACGATGACCCGTGACGTGGGACCCGCAGCGCGATAAGTGTCACTACCGAGGCACGGTGGCCGAGGTAAATATTATATTTGTTGTGTTGTTTGCCTAGTGTATTGTATATGTGTAGACTACTAAGTAATTTACAGGTATGCAGATACCGAGACGAGCGAAGACGTGCCTCGAGTCGCGTGCCGACATAGGCCCGAGGTAGCAGCTCGTGGGGTAAGTATAATTAGTTGAATTTCATTTTATAAAAAAATAAAATAAAATATGTGGGCCATAAAAGGCCACATTTACCAATACATATGTATATATAAAAAGTTGGTCAAATGAAACAAAAAAAAAGTCTAACCTTATCTTCTCTCATTCTATCTCTCCGAATAAAAAAAAAAAAAAAAAAACGCAACAGAGAGATAGAAGAAACGCAGAGAAGAGAAGGAAAGAAAGAAGAGCCGGGAAGAAGAAATAGAGACCGGGAGAAAGAGAGACCGAGAGAGAGACACAGAGAGCTCGAGGAAGATGAGTGACTTGTTGTTCATGTTGATTGTTGTTGTTGGGGCTGTTGTTGTTGGCCGCCATGTTCGGCCATGGAAGGCTCGACCTCCATGACCGAAAGGCGTGAGGAAGAATATGGCAGGGGGTATCCCCTGCCATCAACTTCTGATGGTTTGGGGATGGACGCCAAAGTCCCAACGTATCACAAAAAAAATAAAAATAAAAAATGGCAGAACAGAGCTGCTGCTCTGTCTCTACGAAGAAGACGAAGATGGGATCGGGTCGGACCGACCCTGACCCGCGGAGGACCAGGTCAGACCGAGCCGGGTCGGGTTGGACCGGGTCGGGTTGACCCGGATCCACCCCAATATATATAATATATATATATTTAATTATATATACTTAATTATTTAATTAATTAAACAATTTTTAATATATAATAAATTCTTGAAAATAGATAAAAATATGTAAAAATTCAGAAAAATTACAGAAAAATAGGAAAAAATATATTTGTGACCCAAATCAATAGAACTTCAATATTTCTATAAAAAGTGAAAAATTCGGGAGTCGGTCGAGGCGTTATACCAGGGTTTTACCTCGAAAAACGTGAAATCGACAAATTGGTCTCGAACTCCATTTTGACCGATGTCGACCAATTTAGAGATGTTAAATCATTAAATTAGAATTTAAATTGATACATTTTTAACTGTTAGGATCCTAGAGGAGCTATTACGGGGTTTGGGTGCTTACATCGACGCGACGGAAGCCGAATAGCTTAGGAATTGCTGTGTGTATGTAAGTAAACTGATTTGAGACATTTATTTACATTTCATTCTATTTATTTATTTCGTCTCAGTTATTCGAACTGAATTGCCTTTGAAATCTATATACTATGACTTGTTCAGTTGCTCAATTTATAATATTCATAGCATACTCTGTTTTGTATATCATTGATTCTAATTTCTATACTTTGCCATATTGATTATTGTGTGAGAGTCAGTGATATAGCATGCTATTAGGATAATTTGTTTATTGTGATTCAAATCCTTTGTGCATTCGTATGCTCTTACATATCTTGGATTCCAATGCTGTCATTTTTAAATACGAAAGTGGTTCTTGTGGTTAGGGTCATTTGATGATAGAAATTTAGCTTTCATACGGGGGTCACTAGACTTGCCGGGATGTTAGGGAATTCTCCACTACCTTGCATGACACACGAGGTAACGTGCCTCGAACGGGGTAACCAGACCTCAGGGTTTGTTGGCGCAAGAATAACTTGGGTGAACATGACGAGTTTTAAAACTCGGGTATGTTAGCAAGTATACATTCCGGTGACGACTAATTCACTTGGAATATAAAAGGCGTAATCGTAAGTACGACCTTTTGATATTATGATATATAGCTCAAACTTATATTGAAATGCTATAGAGCAGAGCTCATACTGTAGTGGACAGGCTGATTTGATGAAGATCGCGGCCGACTGACCCTAATCCATTACTACTTAGCCTGGAGTCAGTTTCGTATTCGATTAACTCAAGTATCTCTTTGCATGACGTTTCTTTTAGCATAGTTTCTATTTGAATTATGCAATTTGATACTTGTGCCTATTTGGGAATGTGGATCGATGTATCTCAGTATTACTTAAATAAATTCATGTACTCACCGTCTAGTTTGTGACGGTGGGTGCAGATCAGCCGAGTAGTAGACCAAGCAAAGAGAAGATTGGTGACTACCTCTGAGCCGGTAGAAGACTGCTACGACATATTTTTGTACGTTTTGTATTATTTTGTATTACATTTTTTATATATATGCTTTTCCTTTTGGGTTGAGTGATAAGAACACCTGACTATAGCCACATGTTATATATATATATATGTATCACCATTTTTGTTTATATATGCATGTGATCACTATTTCCTGGTTTTCCACAATAGGTTAGGCCTTAGGATTTCATTTCCACTAGTAATTTTATAATACTTCCGCTGAATAACTTGTTAGAAAAAAAAATTAACTCTGATTTATAGACAACCATAGGTTAGTAACTAGAACAATTAAGTTAACTATAGGTGGTATCATAAATGGTAGGTGGGTAGGTGTTTAATTAAGGCTGACTGATTCCTTATTACGTCCTAGGGGATATTAGGGCTTAATTAAGGGATTAGGCCAGGCGGTGCCCTTATTTGTAGTTGGGGCCGTCACACTCCCAGATTGAAACACAATATATACTGGCATTATGTCATTCATATGCCTGCAGTGGTCATTTCGGTCCACGTAAGACAACTATGAAGGTTTTGGAGAGTGGGTTTTATTGACCCACCATTTTTCACGATTCATATCTATACGCCAAGACCTGTGCCAGATGTCAGTCGACTGGTACCTTGAGTCACAGGGATCAAATGCCACTGACCTCGATCCTATTTTGCGAGATTTTTTATGTTTGGGGGATCGACTTCATAGAGCCATTTCCACCATCACATGGTTTTCTTTATATCTTACTGGCGGTGGATTACGTGTCCAAATGGGTGGAAGTTAAAGCCACTCGCATCAATGATTCGTCGGTGGTATGCGGTTTCCTAAAATCACGGATTTTTTTGACTTTTGGCGCTCCACGGGCTTTGATTAGTGATCGAGGTACCCATTTCTGCAACCGCATGGTTGAAATCTCCTGCGCAAGTATAATGTTACACACAAGTGATGAGAGTTTGGGGAAATTAAATTTGAACTATATGTGATATTTGATGTGTTGTATTATACTACTATCGATATATATATATATATATATATACGATATTCACTCTTGTGTATCGCGTGAGACGCGATGAGTAAAATTGAAAAAGATTGACGATAAATTTATCGGTTCTAGAGAAATTGATTACTTTGCCTATGCATACGTCCTTAGAAGAAAATCTGAATAGGAGTACATATGAAAGTAAAGTTTGAAAAAAAAATGGCAATGGAAAATGAAACAATTCATTTTGAGTAAAATGAGATAATTAGGACTTTTAAGGTCTTCAATTCGAAACTTCGGTATTACAAAGGGTATAGTTTCCAATTGAAATTTAAAATGCCATTTAGGACTCCAACAAACTTGTGAATTGGTTTTCAAGCAATTTAGAGGAATTTTGATTTTATTTTGGACTCAAAAGTTTATTACTGAAATTGAGGATTTCCTATAGTATTGAGACTTGAAATGGAAGTTTGAGTCTCTAAATGATTTTAAATTGGTAATATGGAGACAATTGAATAACTTTGAGTCTAATTTGGACTTGAAATCAATGTTTTGGAACTTAGAGAGCTTTTGGAGTTTTAAAATGCTAGAACACCGATTGGATCTGTGGAAATGAAAAAGTAAAGTTTTTTTAAAAAAAAAGAAAAAGGGAAAAAGGACGAAGAGCAGACTCTAAGGGAGCAGAGTGTTGAGATGACTTGAGAGCTAACGATTACATCATGTACGGACTCCTTAGCTTTAACGAAAGTTTTGGAGTCGTAGTGTCGGATTAGAAGCCCAGGTAACTCCACTTTAGTGACACTAAGCATTTATAGTCTCAGGGTTGGTGAAATCGACCACCACCTTTAGGGATTTGTAAATGAATTACGTGTTGAGGTAGAGTCCGCAAATCGTTCTAAAAGTTAGTTGCCACCTAAGTATAAATCCTATGAGATTGTACATCTCAAGACTCCTCACATTCTAAAATTTGTTCAGATATATTAGTTAACGTACTGAAAGAAATTTTTGTGCAAAGTAGTGCATGTTGTATAAAAAAATGAAATGAAAAAAAATGTATCCGATATGGTATATTTGTTGTGTTATAATATATACGATATCGATAATTTTACATTGATTCGAGGATTCGTGGCTATGAAAAATGCGACGACGCTTCAGACCGGGTCTAGAATGATCGTGGGGTTGCAGGTTCGCGGTTTGCAAGTGCTGAGGAGCGACATACTCTGTCACACAAAATGTGTATCGCACGACCAACAACTGCAGGAGATTCTTCGATTGTTAAGGGCACAGGCTACACCGTCATCGTTTACAACAACAACTCCAGTTATTCAGGCTGGGTGTGTTTTTACAGTAGATGTTTAGGCAGGGCCTACAGTGGCCACGAGGAGGCACAGGTGCTGGTTGAGCTCGTGCTTCATATGCTGAGCCCGCCGACTGATACGGGTGTTAGGGCTACAGTTGAGGCGAGGCATGCTCTTGAGTTTTATAGGCAATATTAGGAAAAGTTGCACAGGGGTACTAACCTTGAAGATACATGATGTACGGGTCGTATCAGCGCAAATGCAGCCTAGTATTTCATCATCTCCACTAGTAAGCGAGGTAGATGTTTGGTGGCGTATTACAGAGGTGTCAATGGGGAACAGTCCGTAACCTGAAGAGGACCGAGTTTCAGATCATTCGACAGAGGACTCGGGAGTCAGTTGCAGTACATGGATCTGTATATACGCATGATGAAGTATGATGAGGGTGCGGCCGACACGGACATTAACCAGACGTACTACGTCATACACGGTTTCCTAAATTCTGTTGGTGATGTTGGGTGACGACGGCTCCGAGCACAGTACATGAGGCTTAAGCGAGGGCTATGGCTGGCGAGAGCTTTGGAAGCACACGCATCGGAGGACCGGTCGCATTATTGACATCGTTATAGTTAGTGCGAGGGTGTGGAGATGATCGGAGGAAAAAGAGAGTGAGACGATTGTGGCTAAGAGATCGACCTCAGAGCGTAAGGTCTGTTGCATTTCTGCCACATGCAGCGTATATGGCGCCAATGTTAGTTGATTCAACGTAGAGTTACGCTAGTGTACTACAGTTGCCAGCACCGTCAGGTCCTCAACATCAGTACCATCAGAGGACTGATGGCAGAGGCAGTGGCCAGAAACAGAGTCAAAGTTTCAATCAAGTGCAGGGACATGGACAAAGGTCTAGTCAGGCAAAGGGACAGCATGTTCCATATGGATCGAGATTTCAACCTACTTATTTGGGAGTGTGGACAGCCGGGTCACTTCACCAGTAGGTGTTCACAGCAGCGGGCAGGCACAACAGAGCCAAAAGCGAATTCATGTTATTGCCACGTCAGGTCCGACTACTATCCATCATAACCTGATAGAGGGCACGAGTTGGGTTGAGACTCACTCGATCAAAGAGACTGACGGATAGTCAGAGAAATTGATTTATATTCTCGCAGACATACTGTGGACATGAGTATGTTATTGACGGTGGATCATGAGACTAATATGTTCATTTGTGTTCCAATATGTGTTGCGAGGATGTTGCCCTGACATATATTGATGGGAGGAAGCAGATGGTGTGTTCATTGCTTGGAGGTCACGGAAGAGCCCAGCTCGTCACGGAGGAGCCCAACTTGTCGCTGAGGAACCCAGCTTGTCGCGGAGGAGCCCAACCCTACAGAGTAAGATGGGGGTATGGCCTTGGGCAGGTATGGCCTTGGGCGGGTATGGCCTTGGGTCTTCAGTCATAACACACTATCGAAGTCCGTAAATTTCGAGGACGAAATTCTAATTCATTGGGAAGACTCTAACGACCCTAAAATTTGATTTGTGCCAGGTCAAGGTCGTATGTGGGACTCACTAGTTGAAACACGTATGTCCGAATCTCGGGTGGAGACTTCGAGGTAATGTGTTGAGAAAAGTATATGCGGGGAATGCGGTGAGCCGAAACACGAACGGGGACGCGTCTCGAGTCGCGTATCGACGTGGACTGAGGTAGTGACGTAGTGTTGGCTATAGTGGTTTTAATGTGGTCACATTAAAATCATATACATTGGATACGCCTCGTGATGCGAGTGGCGCGAGTATCGAGATTTGTGAAATGAGGCGGGTTAGTGCCTCGAGATGCGCGCGACTCGATTTATAAAGAAAGCATTAAAAAATATGTTTTTGATGTGCCTCGAGTTTCATGCTGCACGGATCTCGAGGTCACAAGTTTACTTAATGAGGAAGAAGTTCAAATTAAAATTAAAATTAATATATATATATATATACATATATATAAATTAGACAAAAGAGAAAGAAAAAAATGGAGAGAAGAGAGAGAGAAAGAAAGAGAGAGAGAGAGAGAGAGAGAGAGAGAGAGAGAGAGAGAGAGAGAAAGAGAGAGAGAGAGAGAGAAAAGAAAAGGATGGCGGTGAGAGAGGAGCTCCGACGCGGTAGATCTGGTGAGGACGAGCGACGGACGGGTGACGACGATCGCTCCGGCAGTGGCGAGCGCGCATGCAGCAACAACGACGCAGTAAAGCGCAGCATGGCTGGTAAGGCAGCAGAACGCGTGCGCGTGGATCGGCCAAGCACTGCGAGGCAGCGGTGGCACGCAGTGGCGGCGCGCGCGAGAGAGTGGATGACGGCAGCAAGCGGCGTGGAACCGTAGTGGCGAGATGGCCCGATGGCCGTAGCGCGCGCCCCGACGCAGATGGTTGGACGACGGAGCTGGTGGCGCGGCGGCGGCAGCGGCGACGCGATGCATGTGGCGCGACGCCGGCGGCAGCGACGCCGACGCTGGCGTTGGCACGGCAGCGGCGTCGGCTCGGCAGTGACAACGACACGGTGAACGGCGCGGAGCAATTGCGCGGTGGCGCGTCGTCGAACCGATCGATCCTCGACGAGAGGCACGACTTCAACGAAGCTCGACGACGCGATGGATTCAATGATTTTGAAGGCCATGGTGAGTTTTATGTAAGTAATTTGGCCGTGATTAAATGACTTAGTAAATTAGTACTAAATGGTACAAATGGACACCAGGGATTTAGGAGGCAATAGTCAGGTGTCGGGTGTGCAATTCGAGGCATGAGTGGGACGTCTTGATGGCGATTTACGAATTTCGAGGTATGTAAAACAGTGAGGAACTGTACAATAATTTCATTGCCTTGATATTGTTGTTCATTGCTTTGATATTGTTATTCATTGCTTTGATATTATCCTTGAAAGTGCTATAGCATAGAGTGGTCCATTTGGCAAGTGAGTCAGGGTTACTATTTATCTGCAATATGAGAGGGTTAGGGCTGTGAGGCAGGGGTCTCGTCCTAAACCCGAGGTCTTTCTTGGTCATCCGTCAATATCTCATAAATGAGTGTACGTTGGGGGCTCTTATCCGGGTCGGTGGATGTTTCATAGTCTTATGGACTAGGGCTAGGAGGCTGGGGTCTCGTCCTAGATCCGGATCTGTGGATGTCTCATAGTCGCAAGGGTTAGGGCTAGGAGGTTGGGGTATCGTCCTAAACTCGAGTCTGCTGGGCTTTTGCCGCGACTCAACGACCTTTGGTCGGGACTCCTTGTTATTTGGCATCACTCATCGATTGATTATTTAGAGTCTTTTATATTCATCCATTATTTGCTCATTTCTTTCTAATTGCATGAATTCAACTGTTCTATTTGTGTTTTGAAATGATGTATATGTCCTACTGGATTTACTTATCTGGGCTCGTCAATTTTAGGTTTGACTGAGTGCAGAGTCGCAGACGAGTAGCAGAGGGAAAGCTCAATTGCTAGGTGAATTTTTGTATATCATGTATTTCTCTCCTCTGACGATAACATATTTACTGGGTTCCACAATTAGGTTGCCTAACTTTTTGACATTTCGGTTGAGTTATTTATTTGTAGTAATTGCTTCCACTAAATTGTAAAACTTGAAAAATATTAATAACTCAACTTAAAATTGTGACTTTACGTATAATGATGGATTAGAAGGCTGACTAGGCTGCGTTGAGCTTGCGAGGCTGGCTCGGGGGTCCACGTGGGCTTAGGCCGGGCGGGGCCCGATTTGTGAAAAATTGGGGCCGTCACAATATCTATTGTCAGTCTTCTGCATGATCTTGTATCATTTCCTTGCCTCTATATCTATCATGTTCTTTCACCATCTTGTATGTGTTCATGTGCGCCTCCTAACCTATTTTGAACCTTGAGGACAAGATTCGAAATAAGTTTGGGGGTACTTTAGGATTTGTGGACTGAGTTGGATGAGTTTATACGCGAAAGAACGCATGTGAGATCGTTTAAATTTTTTCAATTATATGCGATTGTCGGATGGTATTGTTGTGTTTTGTATCTCTTATTCACTCATTTCTTCCATTTCCTTTCCCTCCATATCTCACTTTCTCATTTTATTAGGAGTTGATACATTTTCATGCATATTTTTAGTGTAGTTTTCATTTTTATTTCGTTTAGAGACGCCCGATATTTTGTTTCTTGCCTTTGGTTGTGGATGAGTACTCTATGGTTGCCCTGCTGACTTGAGACCGAGGAGAAATTAGGCCAAACGCTCACTCGAGCCCGCAACCAAACATTCTTATGATTTCATGATTAGAGACTTAGTATATTGGTTGAGCCTGTGCTAGATACAAAAGGGAGCAGATGGTCATAATTGTGCAAGTCATATTTCTAGGGTACTAGAACGAGGATGTAACTCACTCGAGGTTAAATTCTTATGACTGGAATACTTTTGGGTAAATGATTTAGGTCATTTTTGAATTTAAACCCTTAACCTTAGACCTACCTTTCATCTTACCACTAGTTAGCCCATTTAAGTCAAATTAAACCTGATTTCTTTGATTACCTGTCATTAAACCATAATCTATTAGCCTTATATCTTATACATGGTTTGAAACTAGACTTAGATTTGATATCCTTAGAAAGATACATGAGAAGAAAAAAAAATCAGAGGAATTTTTTTTTTACTTGCCCAAATTAAGGGGAAATTCATGATTAGAGAGTCCCACCTAAAACGGCATCCACAGGAAATGGAGCAGGAAGTCAGGTGGTTGGAAAAAGGTGAGGACTGCACATTTTGAATGAAAAATGAATTTTAGTGCAGTTTAGTAACATTCATGTTCTCGGGTAATCATTCTATAATCTAAGTTCTAGTTTTTCAACATTTCGCATACCCTTTACACTACTTCCTTGGTACCCTTCCCCAACCTTGTTACAACTTATTGAAGTCCTATTGATTCCCATTGGTGCTAAGTCTACTGCAGTGGAGAATGTGGCTGCATTTCTTGTGTATGGTACTTTTGATGCGTTGATGCGCTATTTTCATGGAAATTGTGAACTTGCGTGCTTGAATGTATAGACCAAGAAAACTCGCAAGTAGTCGATGTCGTTTGTCTTGAACATATCTTTGTCTTGAAAATGTGATCTTAATTGTGTTTGGGTTGCAGTTCTTAACATATCATAACTCTGAAATTTCTTGAGTGATTTGTTATCTTGGCGATTATGTAAACTAAAGGAACTCCATGAATTTTAAATCGGGTATAGAGTAGTTGAGTCAGTGCATAGTCATATTAGAGGTCTAGTTTATTTGTATGTGTCATTTACACCTTTGCTCGAGACGTGCAAAGTCATAAGTTTGGGGGTATTTGTTGAGTCGTTAATTATGTAATATTACATATAAGTTATTTATATATTTTTATTGTCAAGTCTTCAAAATACTAGCCTAATTGTGTTTATTTATTATTTTTAGGAACATTGGAGTGCGTAATTGAATTCGTGGCAAAAAACGGTGTGAAATGGACTACATATATGCTCTGATCATATACCAGATGAGATACCTCGAGACGCACACTTTGTGCAATTTCCCAACTTGTGCCACGTGTCACTTTTTCATTGGCAGTGTCCTTACTGCAGTCCACGTGTCGCCTCCCTGCTGGTCTGCCAACTGCAATCGTCTGCATCAGCTGCCTGCCAAGCACCAAATGGCGTGCCCAGACTCGTCCACACATCCCAGCAAAAGCTATTTTATGTCAGCTGCATGCGTCATCAAAAATAGCTTCCTCCAATCCCGCAACATCACGTGGCGGTCTTCTGCTACAACATCATCATCAGAGCAGGTTCTCCTACAATCCAGAAGCGCCACGTCATCCATGCCAGCAAGCCCAACTAATCACACTCTGACACTTGGCAGAGACCTGAAAATAAACTCCTAACAATCATTTGATCATCCTCGGCGCACATGTCACAAACCAAACTCGAAAATAGGCATTGGGCACCCAATTTTGACAGTTTTAATTAGGGGTTTTTAGAGGGGATGGAGAGAGGTTGTTTTGGCTTTTCTTTTTAGCGGTTTCTAGTGTCTTTTTCTCATTTTCTCTCCTACAAACCATTGTTTTACACTTTGTTTTTGGATTTTTATGGAGTTCTTGAAGACGATGGCAGGCTAAACTCATCAATCTGAACCAAAGGTGGATCAAATCACCCATTTTGGCATAAAAACATATGTGAGATCTATTAATTAATTAATTTATTTATTTTCATAATATTTTATTCCCTATGATATTGGTTGAATTATTGAGATTAAACACTTGTTTAAATCTTGCCAGTAGGTTGTACGCACCCGTACTTGTGCAATAAGACCACATTAGTGGCATCCGACCATACCTATTGATTAGACCCTTTTGGAACCGGTTGAATACCATAAGGATCTAGGCTAAACTGGACACACTAGCGATCCAGTTGTCTAGGTGTAATGCCTTCACAAAGCTGATTGCGGTCAACACATTAAACCCAATTCGCTTGAATATAGGGTTATGTGTTTGACTAGGGAAGTGGTCATTGCCGTACCTTGACCATCGAGATAGGGAAGTGCGAGGATCCGCGTAGGTTACCAGGTCTATAGCTACACTAATTTACTATGAATTGCATGTTTTCATTAGATTGATGACCGTATGTAAAATTATGCCAAATTGTGGAGATTTGTGATACCGATGGTTTGGGTTGTTTCCCTCTTGATTGATATATTTACGTGTTATTTTTAGTCTAGTTTTAGTTAATTTAGAAATTATTCATGTGGACACCCCGAGTTATTTTTAGTTTCGTAGCATAGGTCAAAAACTTGGTCTTCGTGGTTCGACCCCGTGCTTGCCATTACTGCAGTTCTTGTGGTCATTGGTAATCTCATAGGGATTATATATTTCGACGCATTCGACACGCGTCACGCATATAACTTACATCAGCAAATAACCATAAATATCCCGACACATTCAACATTAGCCTTATGTCCCGTATCTTCTCGTGAATGTCTTTGGAGCCAAACCCTTGAACTCCTTGAAGCGGCTGAACTCCTTGAAGCGGCCGCACTTCATATCCACATAGGTAGTCTCCATTCTAGTACCCCCACAATTTAAACACATTTAAAAGACTATTAAGATATCATCTCAACCTCCACTCTTTACATGCAGGTACCGAGCACTAACAACTTTGGGATGGTTATTAAAATCTTAGTGCTCACAGTCACACTTATAATGAACTTTGACTGCATTGAACTTAAGACTTAACGTAATGTTAGGCGTCGAGTTGAGTTTCCACTATTGGTGACTTTAAAATCATGGGCTTGAGACCCATCCCCCTTGATGTTTTCTTCACCAAGTCTCTTGACAATCCTTTAGTAAGGGGATTTGCCAAATTTTGCATAGATCTCACATAGTTAATCGTGATAACTCCATTTGTTATCAATTCTCTGACACAACTGTGTCTCAATCCAATATGTCTGGATTTACTATTGTACACTTGGCTATAAGCCCTTGCCAATGTGGCCTCATTATCATAATTGATAGAGATTGGAGCTACTGATTTATGCCACAATGGTATCTCGTGTTATAATTTACGTAGCCATTCAATTTCTTTTGAAGCCAAGGCTAATGCAATAAACTCTGATTCCATGGTAAAATTAGCCATTAAAGTTTGCATCTTTGAAGCCTACGAAATTGCACCTCCAGCGAGTGTGAAAAATCCACCCACTTGTAGATGCATGATTTTGATCTTTCATATTCCAACTTGCAAATGAAAATCCTTCTAAGATCGAAGGATATCCACTATAGCATAAACCATAGTTAATTGTTTTCTTCAGATATTTCAAAACTCTTCGAATTGCAAACCAATGCAACTCGCTTGAATTGATTGTAAATCTGCTCAACTTACCTACTGCCAAGGCAATATCCAGCTTAGTGCATGTCATTGCATACATTAAGCATCCAATTAATCTAGAATACTCTAGTTGTGAAACTGGATTGCCTGTATTTTTCACTAGCCAAATACTTGAATCTAGGGGGTGAAAACATGGGCACAATTCAAATGATTGAATCTATTGAGAACTTTCTCAATATAATGAGATTGAGTTAGAGTAATACTCCCCTCATCTCTTACAATCTAAATCCCGAGAATGACATCAGCTTGCCCCATATCTTTCATTTCAAACTTGCTTGAAAGAAACTTTTTGGTCAACTGAACTTGTTCTAAGTCAGTTCCAAAAATCAACATGTCATCTACGTAAAGACAGATAATGACATCATTGCCTTTTTCATCAAACTTGATATATACACATTTATCAGATTCATTTATTTTGAATCCAAAAGCAAGTACAACCTGGTCAAGTTTTTGGTGCCACTGTTTTGGTGCTTGCTTTAAACCATACAATGATTTTCGTAATCTACACACTTTATTTTCATGACCGGGATTATGAACCCTTCAGGTTGTTCCATGTATATTTCTACATCAAATTCTCCATGTAAGAATGCTGTTTTGACATCCATTTGGTGGATGGCCAGCTTGTTTATAGTTGCAATTGCAATAAGCAATCTGATAGTAGCAATTCTAGGTACTGGTGAATAGGTATCGAAATAGTCTATTCCATGCTTTTGGGTGAAACCCTTAGCAACCAGTCTCACTTTGTATTTTTCAATGGATCCATCAACTCTTCTTTTCCTTTTGAAGAGAAATTTGCATTTAATGGGTTCACACCCAAGAGGTAGATCAACTAGCTCCCACGTGTTATTTCCCATTATTGAATCCATCTCATCATTTAATGTCTCTTTCCAGAAAGCTGCATCTTTTTATTTCACCACCTCCTCTACTGTTTGAAGATCAACCTCAGTATTAAAACAATACGGAATTTGTCTCGTTACTGTTTCTCTACTTCCTTCAACTAGGAATATATCAGAACCAAATGACTTAATTTTTCGAGCTTATTTGCTCCTTCGAAGTTCATGAACTTCTACTACTTCTTTGTCATTTTCAATTTCTACGACTTCCTTCCTTTTTTGGTTTTCTTCAGGAATACTTTTGGGAACAAATTTAAATCTTGTTTCATTAAAGATTGCATCCCTTGATTCAATTACAGTGTTCGCTGAAATCGAATTATTAGGCTCAATTACCATGAACCTATATGTCTTACTGTGTTGTGCATATCCAATAAATATGCACTCCACTCCCCTTTCATCTAATTTTCTCTTTTTGGGTTCGGGTACTTTTACTACTGCTCTACAGCCCAAACTCTTAAATAATTAAGATTTGATTTTCGCTTATTCCAAAGCTCGTATGGGGTGACTTTATTCCTCTTTTGTGAAATTATGTACAAAATATGGCATGCAGACAGCAATGCCTCTCCCCAAAATCCACTACTCAAACCAGAGTTTGATAGCATAACATTAACCATTTCGGTTAAAACACGATTTTTACGCTCAGCCACACCATTTTGTTGTGGTGTATAAGGGGCAGTAGTCTCATGGACTATTCCAGTGGATTCAAAGTACTTTGGATCATAGTACTCTCCTCCCCTATCAGACCTTAAACATTTTATAAAGGTCTCACATTGCAATTCAGTTTCTGCCTTATGAGTCTGAAACTTAACAATTGCCTCATCTTTGGAATGCAACAAATAAACATAACATAACTTGTTATAATCATCAATAAATTTTATAAAATATTTATTACCTCCTATTGATGGTGTACTATGCATGTCACAGAATGTATTAAATCAAGCAACTTTGAATTTCTTTCAACATTAGGAAATGAATTTCTGGTTATTTTTGTTTTCATACATGTATTACAATTTCCTTCATATTTATCAAAATAAGGCAGTAATTCCAGATTTACCATATCATATAATTTTCTGAAATTAACATGTCCTAATCTATGATGCCATAAAAATGAAGGAGACTCAACAAGATACGCAGAAACAATATTCTTATTAGATAAAACGATTACATTGAGCTTAAACATGCCCTTATAAGCATAACCCTTCTGTAACGACCCGAAAATTCGACTTGTGCCACGTGTCAAGTCAAGGTCGTATGTGGGACCCACTCGTCGAAATACGTATATCCGAATCCAATGTGAGATGATAATGCTAACTATGCGAGGAATTCGGTGAGCCGAAAAATATTAATAACTCAGCTGTAAATGTTGAATGTACTGATAATGATGGATTGGAAGGCTGACTAGGCCTGCGTTGACCTTGCGAGACTGGCTCGGGGGTCCACGTAGGCTTAGGCTATGCGGGGCCCAATTCGTGGAAAAATTGGGGCCGTCACACTTTCCCTACATAAACACCTCCCTTGGAGAGTACGAACTTATCAGCCTCAAATACAAGCCTAAAACCAAACTTATTCAAAAGACTATCCGACACCAGATTGTTCCTTACTTCTGGTGCATAATATACATTAGTGAATGTTACAATTTTGCCAGAAATGAACTTCAGATCAACACTACCTATGCCTTTAACAGGGACAACAACATCATTTCTCATCTACGAGACAGTATTTTCATCTACTGCCTCCATGCATGGTCTTGAAGAACCTCTTGTTCTTGCAGACGTGTCGAGTAGCACCAGAATCAACCCCCCAAGCTGTGTCATTTTCAACGACGTTGATTTCAGAAATCATAGCAATGAGATCATCATTGTCGTTTCCTGCACATTTTGTAGCGTTAGAGGAAGCATGATTTTTTCCTTGCTTCCTCTTCTAATGATAACATTCAGACTTGAAGTGACCATCTTTCCCGCAGAACCAGCAAGTGACTTTCTACTTCCTTTTATTCTGGTTTTGGTTGTTCGATTTTCCCGAACCAGCTGTGTAACGGCCCGACCCTGCCCTCGAGCCTTATCGAGACCGCACAGGCAGTGTGGCGCTTAACTAGGGAAACCCCGCGCACCTCCACACCATCCACAGTCCCCGTGGTTTTTCGCCCCCCCAGGGTTCGAACTCGCATTAAGGGGCTTTAATGCGAACCCTGAGTACCAACTGGGCTATGGGTCGGGCCGTTACAAGCAGGCTTTTTGAAACTACCAGGCTAGTTAGGCCTGTTTAGCATGGGCTTTTTGAGCTTTACTGCTTCCATCACATGCACTTTTGAAATCTCCTGAGCATTCTGCTCTTTTTAATTTTCCTGCATGCGACAATCCTTTTCCACACGAAGATGGTTAGCTAATTCATCAAGAGTTATGTCCTATTTTTTATGCTTAAGAGTTCGTTTGAACTCCTTCCAGGATGGGGGCAGTTTATCAATAATTGAAGACACAATAATGGTTTCATCCATGACGAGATTATGTTGAAAGAAATTATTCCTAATCCCTTCAATTTCACGAAATTGTTCCATAACAGACCTTTCATCAACCATTTTAAAATTAATAAACTTTGATATGAGGAATTTCTTACTTGTCGCATCCTCCTTATGGTACATTGCCTCCAGTTTCTCCTACAGTTCCTTGGCATATGGAAAGTCATGGTAGAGGTCGAACAGCGAGTCATTCATGGCGTTCAGAATGTGACCTCTGCAGGTGTGGTCATCCGTCCCCCATTTCTGTCTCTTACTGATCTGCTCGACAATTTCATCATCGGACTCCATAGGCTTGGGTGTATCCAGAACATACACTAGATGAAGTGTCACCAGCAGGAAATGCACTCGCTTTTGTCATCTCAGGAAATCTCCTCCATCAAAGCGATCCAGTTTCACAATGTTAGCTGGCAACTCTTTGATTGACGAAGACATTGCAACAACAAAAAATTTCCTTTAGATTGTTAGGACCGAGGAATTTGCAACGACTTCAAAGTGTGTAACATTGCCACTTTCCTAAATGAAATTTTGCTCTCTACACTGCAAGAGTCAGCAAAAATCCTAGAGGATATGATGAAGAAAACTCAACTTTCACTTTGCAGTGGTGAAAGTTGAAAACAAGAGCAAATGCTGGTTAATTTCGAGATGATTTCTTCCACCCCAAACCTCTTCTCTTATAGAACATTGGTCAAGACCAGTTAGAGAGAAAATGGGGTAGCAGAGCAGTTTCAACTGCATCCACTCAGTCAAGTATTGAATGAGTTTATTAACTACCCATTTAATGTTTGAGTGGGTCAATTTAATAACTACACACATTGTAATTTCGAAAATGGTAAAAAATTAATGGTAAATTTTTTTACTCATGGTTAGCTCGCACACATATACACATACGCGCACGTGCGCCTAAAATGCGCAGCGCACGCGTGTAGCTCACTTTGCAAAACACTTGTGTTTTTCTTCTACACACACTGTAGTGCAAGGGTATATATATACTCTTTAAACTTGAAGTTTCTAACCAATGTGAGACTAAACATTTCTTTTGAAAATGTCCAACAAAACCGAGGAAGACATGAACATATCAAAACATTATTTGTTCCATCTATAAGGGTCTCCCGGTCCAGACCAGAAATTGTTCCATCTATAAGGTCTTCCGGTCCAGAACAGAAATTGTTCCATCTATAAGGTAAGGGTGTCAGTTGGGTGATCAAAGCACTGCCACAAAATGCCTCCCTTGTTTTCTTGAATCAAAACCAGATTTCCCGAATCCAATAGCTTGTAAGTCAGCGTTGAAAAATCGATGTTATCACTGATCGGGATGGAAACTTTAGTCGACCAAACTGGGTATGATGAATTTCCATTGAAGATAGCAAGATTTCCTCGCCCATCGATCTTAACAACTCCTGACGAAGAATCATTAATTGGGTTGTTTCTGTTGGCTACCCAAACCACTGTTTGCTCAGGAACTTTGTTGAACCAAATTCCACCATATCGCTTTTGAGAATTGCCAGGACTGAAGAAGCCGAGAGAGTAAGCTCCACCATTAGAAACAATTGTATCTCCATCTCTCAAGAACTTGTTCAGGGTGCTGCAAAGCATAACTTGTCATCATAGAAACTATACAAAATCAACAAAGGAAACAAGCAATTCATAGCTGCTTAGTATGAACTTCACATTAACACACTGTTGTTCTTCATCATTATGAATTGAAGCATGAACTAAAGTAGTAAAAAAAAAAAATTCTTGCAATAATTGATTGCAGTTGAACCAGTTGTGAGCAATTTCTATAGTGGTGGCCATTCATACAAGTCTCTAAATGAATGGTGGAATTTGTCTAATGTCCATGATAAGCACATTATTTGGATACACTTTCAAAATCAGATTTCTTAACTTTTGTTGTTAAAGTATCAAGTTTATATATGTGTTTTCATTTATTTATAGGCAACGAGGAAGTGCAAATTTCTTTGATTATCTATCAAGTAGTTACACCTCAACCAATTAAAGAAGACCCAAGTGCATTTCTCCTTTTGTTTTTTTTTAGAATCCTTTTAGAGTATGAGTGGCTTTTCTTTTCCAAATTCATTTCACTTCTACATGTTCTTATTTTTGTTAGATTCGAATAAAATCGCCTTACCTACAACCATTCACTCCATTAATCCGGGTGAAAACATATTGAGTATCGAAGAGTTGCAGATTATCTCGTAAAACTGCTGACCTGCATTTATTGATGACGGTCAGAAGTGTCGTGTATAGACTTTCGCACACTAATAATTAGTACTTCACTTCTACTTAACCAAAACGATATCATAGATGTGGTCTAGTCTAGTTGTGTTATGATCAGTTATATTATCGTGTTGTTGCTGTCAGTAACAACCAATTATATTCTCTTGTTTCTGTCAGCAATAACAACAACATAACCTCAATCTCAAATCAGTACATACTACAAATTCACAACTTATAGTTACAAATGGTTAATTTGTCGTTAGCTCTTATAGCTCCAACAGTCAAAACTTGGAACTCCTAAGATTTATGGGAAGGTGTTGAGAGCCGCAACAGTTTCAGATCCAATATATGAGGTACAAGCTTTAATATGAGGAGTTCAACTTATAGGACCATTTACAATTTACAATGTCATATCAATATGCAGCAGGGATCTCACTCATTCATGTGAATTTGACTAAAAAGAAAAAAACACAAACAAAAAGCTGACTTTGTAGGCGAGACAATAGTCGTGGTGTCATCCATCCATATACAACTAGCATTAAAAAATGTTATCTTGTTAGATATAAAAGGCAGTGAATGTTGGACGGTAAAGCAACAACAATTACATAAAGTGAACGTAGCAGAAATGAGGATGCTTAGATGGATGTGTGGTAAAACTCGTAAAGATAGAATAAGAAATATATAAATTCAAAGACAAGTAGGAGTAGCACCAATTGATACAAAGATTAGGGAAGGGCGGTTGCGATGGTTTGGTCACCTGCAAAGACGGCCTACAAATGCGCCAACTAGAAAACTTGACTCAATAGAAACTGTAGAAATTCGACGAGGTAGGAGCAGACCAAAGTTAACATGGGATGCATTAATTAACAGAGATTTGAATGGTTTGCAAAGCTCACCATCAATTGCACTTAATCGAGCACAATGGAAAAGTTCGATCCATGTAGCCGACCCTAGTTAATTTGGGACAGAGGCAATGTTGTTGTTGTTGTTTGTTGTTAGATATAAAAGGCCTCTCTATGTAAGATTCCTTTTTTTTTTTTTTTTTTTTCTAACCAAACAAAAAGCTGACTTCATGTTTTTTTATTTCTTGGGGTCATAAATTCATGCATGAACATGTATTGTGGAGGCTTTGCATTTCTCTATTTTAAAATACTCCCCCACAACTAATTAAGGTCCTCCACTTTAATAAAACATAACTAACATTGTTCTTTGTGGTTATACCCTTCCCTTATTTAATCAAAAAAACAAGAATTAATGATACTTCAAAGGTTTATTGGTTTCTTTGTCTTATTAACACATATAAGCTTTGATTAACTGTGTAAATTAGTAGTTCACGCATGTGGATTGTAGCACGTGTTATGATTAGTGGATATGTTAAAATGTTTTGGTATTAACTAATATATTCACATAGGCTTATTACATTAATCATGAACCTGATACATAGATCATGTAAATTTTTGCATATTACATTAATCATGGCCCTAATATATATTGTGACGACCTCAATTTCCCACAAACTGGGCACCGCCCGGCCTAAGCCCACGTGGACCCCCGAGCCAGTCTCGCAAGGTCAACGCAGACCTAGTCAGCCTTCCGATCCATCATTATCAGTAAATTCAAAAGTTTTAAGTTGAGTTATTAATATTTTTCAAGTTTTACAATTTAGCAGAAGCAATTACTATATTAAATAACTCAACAATATTATAAAGGAGTTAGACAACTTAATTGTGGAACCCAGCGTAGATATATCATCAGAGGAGAGTAAATATACAGTTTACATGCCCATAATCCCAATGTCGTTAAAACAAGTATATATAATAATACAATGGATTTACCTAGCTATGAAGCTTTCCATTTGCTACTCGTCTGCGACTCTGCACTCAGTCAAACACGAGATTGACGAATCCAAGTAAGTAAAAGCCAGTAAAATCTAAACAATAATTCAAGATAAAATAAAGCAGTCTAAAAGTCATGCAAATAGAAATAAAACTGTACGGAATGCATGATAATAAGACTATAAAAATAATGAAAGTACAACGAGAAATGAGTGTCAAAGGAAATAATATAGAGAGGTGCCCAAGTAGTCTAAAACCACCGATTGCGAGTGCCATAGGATCGGGGTCATAGAGTCGCGGTAACGCCAAGCAGGCTCGGGTCATAGGACGCATCATCGCCTGCTATACCTAGAACGTCGCGAATGAGGGATATCAACGGCGCCCCGGATAAAACACATCTCATTCCGACCAAATACTCAAGTGACTCGAGGTCATGACCCCGGTTGCGAGCCGGCGACCACTCCAATCAGAGACACGAGTACGACTCACTTGGCCCTCGGACACTCATAAGTGAAAGGGAGTTCCAAGAAAGGGACATGGTTCAACATCAAACAAAAATGCAAGCTCAATGAACTACTATACATTTTCTAACTAGTTATACTTATAGTTTTCGCGAACAATCCAATTCGTCCTTAAAATGTCCGCTTACGCCTTGATTTGCGCACCCGACACCCGACTTCTACGCCCTTGTGTCCATTTATACCTTTTAGGCCTATTTACGAAGTCAGTCAAATCACAGCCAAATTACGTAACATACAACTCACTATGGCCTTCCAACCTCATTTGAATCCCTCGCTTCGTCGAACTTCGTTGAATCACACCCCTCGTCGAGGAGCGATCGGTCCAACAACGCGTTACCGCGCAATTGCTCCGCGCCGTTGTCGCTGCCGCGTCGACGCCTCTGGCGAGCCGACGCCACTGTCGGTCGCCGTCGCCGTCGCGCGCGCCTGCTGACTGGCGATCGCCGCCGGCCGACTCGCTCGTCAAGTGTCCGCGCCGGAGCCGCCGCTATCGGCCGCGCCGCCTACGCCTACAGGCGTCTCGCCATCGCGCAGTAGCGATTCGCGCGCGCGCTGCTTTGTCGTCCGCTCTCCGTGCCGCCACCTCTGCGTGCCATCGCTGCCTCGCAAGTCGGCCGTCCACAAAGATAGCGCTTTGTGCCATCGCCGCCGAACAACAGCGCAGCAAGAGCAGCGCGCGCTGTTGTGGAACCGTGCCACCGTGCCGTGCTTCGCATCGATCGTTGCGCATGCTGCTCGCGCGCGCACCGGGAGCCGCGCTGCCGCAGATCCGGCTCGTCCACGCGGATCTCCTTCGTCTCCGCCTCTCGGTTCCTCTCTCTCTCTCTCTTTCTCTCTCTATCTCTCTCCCTTTTCTTTTTTTTTTTTCTCTCTCATCTTTCTCTTATCCGATTTTTTTTATTATTATTTTTTTCAACTCAAATACATCCTCGAGATTCGTGCAACATGAATTTCGAGTGTGACGACCCCAATTTTTCCACAAATTGGGCCCCGCCCGGCCTAAACCTACGTGGACCCCCGAGCCAGTCTCGCAAGGTCAACGCAGGCCTAGTCAGCCTTCCAATCCATCATTATCAGTACATTCAACATTTACAGTTGAGTTATTAATATTTTTCGAGTTTTACAATTTTAGCGGAAGCAACTAATAAGTTTAATAACTCAACAAAAATAAAAATCAGGGAGTTAGGCAACCTAATTGTGGAACCCAATCAATATCATCAGAGGAGAGTAAATACAAAATATACAAAATTTCACCTAGCTATGAAGTCTTCCCTATGCTACGCGTCTGCGGCTCTGCACTCAGTCAAAATAAAAATAACGAGCCCAGGTAAGTAAATCCAGTAGGACATATATACGACATGTCACAATATCCAAAACAACAGTTCGCGATATCCAAAGCAGTCAAATTCATGCAAATAGAACGAAATGAATCAAGAACGCATGAATATAAAAGACCGTAACCAATCCATCGATGAGTGATGCCAAATAACAAGGAGTCCCGACCAAAAGGTTGTTGAGTCGCAACAAAAGCCCAACAGACTCGGGTTTAGGACGAGACCCCAGACTCTGAGCCCTAACCCTTGCGACTATGAGGCATCCATAGACCCGACTCTAGGACGAGACCCCTGCCTCCCAGCCCTAGCCCGTGCGACTATTAAAGATACATGGACCCGGATAAATCAACGGACGACCATAATTAGGACGAGACCCCTGCCTCCAGTCCTAACCCTCTCGTATCGCAAATACGCAGTAAACCATGACTCACTTGCCAATGGACCCCCTCAATCGAGAACAATTTAACGATAGCTATCATTACAAAGCAGTGAACAACAATAAAGCTATCTCATAACCGTAAACAACAACAGTCAATGGAAAAAGTGAAATACTGTATAAGTCCCTAACTGGTTTACTTACCTCGAGAAATCGCGAATCTCAAAATGTTTTGTTCCCGTCTCGATTTGCGCACCGACACCCGACACCTAGTCCCTGGTGTCCATTTAAACATTTGATGGCTTATTTTATTTCAAATTATTCGCATCAAACTGAAATTTGGTGAAATAAATCTCACCTCCACCGCGTAGTCACAATTTCGTCGAAATCGCGCATCCGATCGGTCGATAATGCGCTATCGCGCCGTCGCCGCCGAAACCGCGCGATCTGCATTGCCTCGCTCGCGGCGCGCCGCAGTCGCCGCTGAGTGCGGCCGACCCCCGCGCTGGCCGCGTCCACGCTCCTCGCGCAGAGTCGCCGCTCCACGCTCGCGTCATGATGTTCGCGCGGTGGCCGCCATCGCCATCCGCCTCCGCTTCCATTCGCACCGCGCCGCCGATCGATCGCTCCTCGACCGCGGCTTGTAGCAAGCGGAGTTCCAGCCGGCGTCCTCTTCCCCACCGTCGTGTCACCGCAAGTTACCGCGTCATCGCGTCATCGTTGACCGCGCCGCTGCCGGCCACTCCACCGTTGGCCGATCTGCCGCTGGCCCGGTCCGCCATCGCGTCGGTGGCTCTCGATCGTTGCCATCGCTGGAGTCGTTGCCCCGCCGCATGGTCGCTGCTTTGCCCCGCCGCGCATCCCATCGCCCTGCGCGAGCTCATCCCCTCTCCCTCTCGTCTCGTTTTCTCATTTCGTTCTAATCTCTTTATTTTTTTTTTTTTTTTTTTAATCTTATCCTTATCTTAATAATATATATATATATATATATATATATATATATATATATATATATATATATATTTTCTCCTTATCCTTATCCTTTTCAATTTCAAATCAAAGTGTTCTCGATATTCGTGCAACGCGCATCTCGAGGCACCAACCCGCCTCTTGTCAAAATCTCGATACTCGCGCTACACGCATCACGAGGCATATCCAATGTACATTTTAAAACCACATAAATCTACTATATCTCGATCCAACGTCGGCACGCGACTCGAGGCACGTCCCTGTTTGTGTTTCGGCTCACCGAATTCCTCGCATAGTTAGCATATCATTTTAAAATAATTCGGATATACGTATTTCGACGAGTGGGTCCCACTTACGACCTTGACTTGACACGTGGTACAAGTCAAATTTTCGGGCCGTTACATCGAGGCAACCCAATAATTTCACATCTTTGTCCACCGCCTCTATGTTTGACCAAAATTGTCTCGAGTCTCACAAATTGCGTATCTCGAGACACATCCACTGCATTTTGTTTACGTGTTCAAACTATAGGCGAATGGATATATTTATGTTAATGTGACCACATTCAAATCACAATGGCCACTTATTAAACTAACAGTCAATCAATCTCAACCCTATAAGCCACTACCTCAGTCCCACGTCGACACGCGACTTGATGCGCGTCCCCTTTCGTGTTTCGGCTCCCCGAATTCCTCGCGTATATCATCTCGTAAAACAGTTCAACAATTAGTATCTTAACCTCAAATTGGATATTATTAAATAATACATACATCACAGACAAATATTATACCTCGGTGTCTCTACCCGAGATTCGAACATACGTGTTTCGACAAGTGGGTCCCACATACGACCCTGACCTGGCACGTGGCACAAGTCAAATTTTCGGGTCGTTACACATACTATTATTGATTTGGTTCTTATAAGGCGGTTGATTAATTATCATTATTTGACTCAATATAACGTTTAGGTGGTACTTATATACTTATATTGAATTGTTGCTTTCAAGGCATGAGAACCCAATGAAACTAAAAAATATGGAACCATGAACCACCTGTATAATTGTATAAATCAATCTGTACATGATGCATTTATATCAGCCCCCGTTGATGCACGAAGACAAAAATATTGGGAAAGCATCATGTGGTGATGCTAATTTAAAATGCCAACCAAAGTTGACTTAATTAGCTGAAATTGTGATGGGAAAAAAAACATACTCAGATGAAGCCATGGATGATGGGGAGAGAACCGTGAAAAAAAACCCGACCACGATCGTGAGAGAACCGTGAGCGAATAAGATGCGCACAGTGAGGCACGAGGGCGTGAGCGCGAGCGAGGCAGAGAGCATGAGCGAGGCGCGAGGGAGAGTGGGAGAGACGTGCACAAATAGGAGAAAAGAAAAAGAGAGGAGAGAACGGGATGCGCGCAAGAGGTTTGGGAGGTTTCTATTTCATTCGATCACCTAAACCAAATAATTAGGGCTTATTTTTAAAGTTTGATTTGGTTTTTAATTGAACCAGCTGATTCATTGAATAACTACAAAAAAACAGCAAATCAGAAACGTAATTTTCCGTTTCTGATTTGCCAAAATTCCGTCTCTGATTGCAATCAGAAACGGAACAGAGACGGAATGCGTTCCGTCTCTGAAAACGTCGTCGCTGATACGATCAGAAACGGAAAACGGATTCCGTTTCTGATTAGAGACGGAATAGAGACGGAAAATATCCGTTTCTGATTAGAGACGGATTTAGAGACGAAAATTAGAAACGGAACAGAGACGGAACAGAAATGGAATTTATTTCGAAATGGTACATTTGTAAGTGCATTCCGTCTCTGATTCCGTTGGTAATTAGCAACGGAATCAGAGACGGAATGAATAAATTTATGAATTCCGTCTCTGATTCCGTTTCTAATCAGTAACGGAATCAGAGACGGAATCAGAGACGGAATGCAAATGGTTCGTCTCTGATTCCGTCTCTAATTAGAAACGGAATCAGAGACGGATTATTCCGTTTCTGATTCCGTCTCTGTATCCGTGTCTAATTAGCGACGGAATCAGAGACGGAATTCTTATTTCCGTCTCTGATCCGTTTGTGATTGATAGAAATATTTCTGGAAAATTAGAGACGGAATAGCAACGGAATATTTGAATTCCGTTGCTAATCCGTCTCTAATTTTCTGTTTTGTTTAATTATGACATAGAAACATAATCCAATTGATTCCCCAACCTAAAAATTCAAAATACAACCCGATATGACATACTCCATCGCCCGCACCCTCCAATAACTCCTGGGGGTGCTAACATCCCACAAAAAAGCCAAATTGCACATCCATACATCGACAATATATATCAACAAAAATTCAAAAGAGAAAAAAAATGTGAAACTCAAAATTAGCCAAAAAATTTATATATCCACGGAAAATTGTCATGTATTAGAAAAGCTCCAAAATTTGGAAGTATACACGAAAACCACCAATCCTATCGTTCAACAACCAAAAAAAAAAGAACACTCACAAAAGGTCCAAAATTTAGAAGTATACACAAAAAGGACTTCATCTAATAACTAAAACGCAGCTTTGAAGCATTTCTGATTCTCCATCTGAGGGCAACAACCAGTGAGTATGCACCTGAAAGAAGTAGGCAAAGGAGAGATTATTGAACTAAGGATGTACATTGGAAGCGAATGAGAAAAATGGTGGATTTGAAGAAACATAGAAATTAATAATAATCATACATAAAAAGTCGGCTCCGAACCTATTTTTTAATTTCTTTACGATTGAGTTTGCTTTGGTCTTTTGTCAATTATGCACATATGTAGGTAGAGAGGAGTACTAGAGCTAATAAGGAACATGAAAGAGGATAATGGTGAAGTGCAAGAATGCTAAAAGGAAAAAACTAAAAGTTCAAGACAAACTCCCATCAATGCAACATTCACATGCATCAAATTTGATCCTAAACTCAAATTTCATCCCATCTAAAAATGTTGTGTGCTCCAAAACAAACCAGCCATGTGTTCCTACTTAAAAAAAAAAATTCCAAATTTGACATTCAAGAAATGCAAGTGAAGAAAAGAAATAAACCATACAATGAGGAATAAGAAAGCTTCCAAAAAATACATGAACATCAAGCAAATGCGTCAAGGACTGAAGTTTTGTTGTTGTTGTGAGTTTGGGGGTCAATGTTGCTATTTTCCTACGCATAGGAGATGGCGAACAATGTATCTATAAGATGCACCTATCATGTAAGTTGAGTTGGATTATTTATCAAGCTTTGAAAGGCTTGCATTTCAACATGCATATGATAAGTAATGGTGAAGTGCAAGAATGCTAAAAGGGAAAAACTAAAAGTTAAGCACAAACCTATCATGTAAGTATGATTCTAGAACTCATCCTCTCACCCCATCTAAAATCTGTTGTGTGCTCCAAAGGTGACCACCATGTGTTCCTACTCAAAAAAAAAAAAAAAAAAAAAAAAAACTGGGATTCAAGAAAAGCAGTGAAGAAAAGAAAAAAACCATACAATGTTGAATAAGAATGCTTCCAAAAAAAACATGAACATCAAGCAAATGCAGTGGACTGAAGTTTGGTGTCAATGTTGCTATTTTCCTACGCATAGGAGATGGCGAACAATGTTTCTATAAGATGGACCTATCATGTAAGTTGAGTTGGATTATTTATCAAGCTTTGAAAGGCTTGGATTTCAACATGCATATGATAAGTAATTGTGAAGTGCAAGAATGCTAAAAGGGAAAAACTAAAAGTTAAGCACATGACCTATCATGTAAGTATGATCCTAGAACTCATCCTCTCACCCCATCTAAAACTCGCAGCATGTGTGCTCCAAAGGTGACCAGCCATGTGTTCCTACTCAAAAAAAAAAAAAAAAAAAAAAAAACCAGCTGGGATTCAAGAAAAGCAAGTGAAGAAAAGAAAAAACCATACAATGTTGAATAAGAAAGCTTCCAAAAAAAAACATGAACATCAAGCAAATGCAGTGGACTGAAGTTTGGTGTCAATGTTGCTATTTTCCTACGCACAGGAGATGGCGAACAATGTTTCTATAAGATGGACCTATCATGTAAGTTGAGTTGGATTATTTATCAAGCTTTGAAATGCTTGCATTTCAACGTGCATATCATAATGGTGAAGTGCAAGAATGCTAAGAATTTAAAAACTGAAGGTTAAGCACAAACCTATCATGTAAGTATGATCCTAAACTCATCCTCTCATCCCTTCTTATGTCACCATTGGTTCTCAAACGGAATTTCACGTCAGAAAAACATCTTTACAAAGAAAGGAAACATAATTGCACATCATAAAAGAGAAGTGAGAGGATGAGAAAACTATACAAAACTAACCAAAGAGGAAGAGGACTAGCACATGACTATCCCTAAGACTAGATAAAAGAAAGGCAACCACTTCATTGTAAATACTTGGTCACCCATCCTCTAAAACGTAGTGTCAATAATGGCAATGGTTAACTCATACAGTCCTCAAACATAGACCATTTCCACAATGAGCAAATCTCTCTCATTTTTGTGTTCAAATACCATGTTATTCATCTCTTTCCAAATCAACCATATAGATCTATAACTTAAAAACAATCTACTTGTCCCAATCCATTTGGAAACATATCATTTTGCCAAATCCTCTTACATGTACACTGCTCATTATCCATGTATTTCCCTTCACCTTGCTAACCAACTTCTCTATGACAATATAGTTCACATAGTGAAGTGAACGAGTGGATTATCATGTTTCTCTACTACTCCAAAGATGTCAAAAAAAATAATAATAATTAGGACTCATAGCTACTTAACTTGAAGGATTAAGAAAAAAGTAGAAGATTGATCGGTAGGAGACACAAAAGGCAAAACTTATGCAAAGAAAGTTTACTTTTGCATGTTCTGTTTGGATTCCTCCAAAGAAGAAGATCAGCCTACAATCTGTTCGCTCCCTCGGATGCGGCTTTTGCACGATAGTACTTGACGATCGGCAATTTCCCAAATACATAAGCATAAAGGAGAACACATAAGAGCTCATACTTTCTTTGAGAGTGTAAGGAACATAACCGCATTTAAACATAATGTAAGAAAAACCAAGAATTTGTCATTGATCTAGAATGAGAAATACAACCACAAGCAGATGGAAGCTACAAATAGAACTCGTGGAGTGAGACAATCAACACAATGGATAAGTCAAGTAATATATGCAATCATTTCTTGTTACCGCATGTAATTAAACCGCATCTAATTCAAATTCCAACCGACGCAATGAGTTAAAAGAACTCCTTATGCAAGTTCACCTTCATTTGACATCTCGTTGTCGACATGCTAATGATCAAATAACACGAACTTCGAATAATGGCATCACAAGCAAAAAAAAAAAAAAATAAGCATCACAAGTTGAATCAAGATAATGTTCGATGCATGGGCGGAGAAAACACTTACAACTAGAACGCCGTGGAGCTTATAAAGAAAAGGATAAAACCAATCGATTTCTTCTTCTAGTATTTATCTTAGCTTCATTATATGCCGTATTGAAAGTGTTCCAAGCGCGAAAGGTCGATACACAAGCGTTAGCGCCCTTGCAGTGTGATACTTCTGCACAAGGAGACAATGAAACAGAACTTGATGATGAACACAGCGAATGGACAGGTGACACTTTCAGAAAATATGACGCATTAACATTGTAACTTGCAAATGTTTAGATAAACTATATACGACCAGATCCCCAACAATCAAATAAGCACTGAAAATAATTTGGAATAACTTATCTTCCTAGTGATTTGGCTACCAAGGATCGACTTGAAACTAAATACTGAAGCAATAACAATAATTTTGTAGCAGGTGAAACCTTTTGCATTTATAAAAAGCTTCCATACATAAAGGAGCTAATAACAATGACAAGTATTGTGTAACGACACTTGATTTTGGATATCATGGTTCTACCTAGAGAATTAACATATTGGCACTTGTATCGGTCTTGTGGTTAATGCTAGTGTTATTAGCCCGTCCATTTTTGTTAAACTGTGAGAATATTGCTATTTATCTTATAAACAAAATGAGAAAAAGTAGGTGCAGGGCATACCGGGAATAACGTGACGTAATAATCTTGAGATGTTAGCATACCGTTCCATGCAAAAAGACAACCATTTCCAAGAAGCCAACATAACACCATTGCAGCATTCTTTCCCTTCAAAGATAGACTTGACTAAAAATGCAAATTGAAATAAACACAATAAGCATAAGAGTGTTTTTGGAATGAAAAGATTCAGACAAAATGGAAAAAAAAAAAAAACCACCTCATGGGGCAAAGTACGATAAATATAAGCTACGCACCTCGAGCTTAACAAAATCTCCATTTTCATCAGGGCTTGACATCAATGCCTCACTTAGCTCTTGCATCAAAAAATGAAAACCCTGTTGAAGATAATTAAGAAACCTTCACCTCAGTTCTATACAAAACAAGGAAGACGACAATGTTTCCTATAACTCAAAATCAGCAATACCTGTGAGGATGGTTATTAAAGATGCTATGTAAGCTGTGGAATCAACACCGCCATGGAAATAGGTAAATGTTAAAACAAAATTTAATCTTCAACTCGGCATTCCAGCTTGCAAATCCCAATACACAGGATAAATAGATAAGGCATTCACTATGATTGAATATGAGGCCCAAATTCATAAATTCAAAGATCTAAATCGTTCTACACTTCTACTCCCTATTTACAAATACAGATTTGATCAAAACTCAAACAAAAGTAGAAAAGCCAACTTACAGATGGTTACTTCTTTTGCTCACCACTAGAGTCCCAAATGATGAGGATTCCTGGTCCTTGTGCCTCGCTTGTATTTAATTTATCACAAGAAAGAATTATTTGGTTTAGACGAAACAAAAAGTTTTCTAGGAATTGGGTTCCATTAGATGATTGAAGGAAAGCTCACAGATTCTCGCCATGGAAGCTAAATGAAAAATCTACATCGCTTGTACTCCCAAATTAGAGAAACCAATTTGATCAAAATTCAAACAAAAGTTGAAAAAAGCAACCAACAGATACCCACTTCTTTTGCTCTTGTACTACATGAAGAGACTAAACAAAATCTAATGGATGATGGATAGATTCCTCACCTCAATCACGGTTTTGCACGAATAGATTCAAAACGAATCGCATTACCTACGATATGAAAGCAAAATCCAATAAGCTAATTATATCCAAATCCTTCACATGTTCTAACTATAATAAACTAATATGTCTAGAACAAACTAAACCACCAAAGCAATATCTAAATCAAGTAACTTAAAAAGTCTACACGACAAACTATTGAAAGGAAGTGATTCGCCGCTAAAATAGAATAGCCAAGAGAAGATTCACCTCGATAAGCACCTAAGCCACTGCCGCCAAAGCCTCCATAACCCCCACCAAGCTCACTGCCTCCACTATACCCTCCGTACCCACCAAGCCTACCTCCGAGACCTGGAGTCCTATAAGGACCAAAATCACCACCACCAAAAAAAGAATGAGTTTAACATGCAAATGAAACAAATCGTCTACAACATGCTCATCGTCAAAAACAATGAACCCAAACCCTCGAGAACGGTTGGTGTTATGATCACGTATTATATGATGTTCCACCACTTTCCCGTGCTTGGAGAAGAAGTTCTTGAACTCGTCTACTCAGTTTAACATGCAAATGAAACAACCAGATTACAAGACCACACGCAGAACCCAACATGCCATCCAAAAATCAAATAACAAGGGTGTTTATTATACCTTCGAGACAGTTGTAGGCACTCCACCAACAAAGATTTTCTTTGTTTTAAAATCCTTAGATCGAACAGAGCCCTTGGGAATAGTTCTTTTAATTTCCACCTATGATTATAAACACCATATAAGTTACTCTAAAGAAAGATAGGAAAAACTAAAAACCGCCTATCCGAAAACTGCAAAAAACGAAATAAGGAACTTCATCATCGCACCCTCCACTACATCAAAGCTTCAACAAACCACCATCCACCGCAGGTACATTCATTGTCCATTTATCTCTGTATATCTTAGTTGCCTTGGACGCCCAGTTCATGCATAAGTTATCAAGGATTTTATTTTTTATACATTATCCTCCCCAAAATAAATTTTTTAACCTAAGTTTAAGTAAAATATACTATAAGTGCATTGTTTGCAGAATTAATCCATGGGAGAAGAAAACATGTCGGTCATTTGTTGTGTGCAAATCTTATGCCGTTGCAGTTCTCTCGAGTGCTATGATGAAGAAAGTGGTAGAATCGACGAGGAGCAACATCTTCATGCCATAGCAAATGAATTTGGGAAATCGATAAAGGTCAAATTTTTTTTCGGTCATCTCGTGTTGAGAACATGTAGGCTATTCTTCTTCTAGGGACATGCGATAATAGAAGAACAAGAGCCTACATGTGCTCAACACAGATGAACGAAAAACGAGCCTTTATCAACTTCCCAAATTCATTTGCTATTGCATGAAGATGTTGCTCCCTGTCAATTCTACCACTTTCTTCATCATAGCACTCGAGATAACCTGCACCGCCATAAGACTTACACACAACACCCAACATGTTTTCTTCTCCCATGGATTATGCAAACATTCTAAGTACTTATAGTATATTTTACTTAAAAACAAAAAAAAATTTGGGGGAGCAAAAGGGAAAAATATTAAAATCCACGATAAAATATGGAACATCGACCTAAAAATGCACAAAAAGAAGTGTGAATCATAAAGTAATTCGAAGAATTTCTAAAGTTGTCTACACTATAAAACGTTTAATCTAAGAATTTACACAAACAACAAGTGAAGTACCTATGTATCACCAACCTGCTCATCTCTCGAGAGCCACGCTTACGTCTCACGCCCAACATTGTCCCCTTGTTGTGGTGGATCGACCGGATCTATTTGCGGCGGCTGTTGCTGGTCATCATGAGGTGGCGGTGGTGGTGGCTGTGGTGGTGGTTGTTGCTGAGCTAGGCCTACTTCGTCCATGTTCATCCCGAGATGCTGCTGCATGAACTCCATAACCTTTCGTAATTGCTCCGCAACGACATTGAACTCTGCCCGCGGCACCACATCCGGCGTCTCCGACGTGCTAGCACCAGGAGCTCCGTATCTCCTCTTCTTTCTCCCTACGGACCCGAGTCCGTAGACACGTCCTTTGGAAGACTCACCCGCCACATTGAGGTACACCGCCTCATCATCCACCGATTGCTCCGGTGTAGCCTGGGTCAGCTCCTGACGTCTGCTCTGGAGCCTATCCTGCATATATGCACAACAAACAAAATACATGATATGGGTTAAAGTATACTTAATAATATTTTACATATCATTTCTATACTTACATAGAACCGCTCTGATCTAGTATCGATGAATGTCATCCTGTCGTGATTAACGGTGTGGAGATGCAAATACAAGTCATTCACAGTCGGTGGCGTCTCGGATGAATCAGCCTGCGTGCAGGACCAAGCATAGTGAACAAGTGTATAAATGTACAAAATATCCAAGATGTTACAAAAACTTACCAATCTTTCTTGGGTAGTCACAAAAGACACGGAACCACCACCGTGCTTCGAGGGTCTAGTCCCAGGGCCTTCGACCTCAGTGTTCCTATTCTCCGTCGCTTGCCTAGACCTGGCCTGAAAGTCCTCGCTCTCCCAGTACCGCAAGTATCTCCTCCATGCCTCATCTCGTAACATAAACCGGTCGCACACGATTCTTCTTCAACTTGTGCATCAACGCGGTGTACCTTGTGCTCGCAAGCTCGTCGTACGCCGTTCGCACGAGATCCTCGGGAATCGCATCATCCCATCTAAAAAATACCTACAAATTGGCGATTGCTATTGTTACCTCGCATTGAGAAAATAGTATAAATCATAAGGCATATTGTAGTCTTGTTTACCTTCCATTGGCGCCGTATTGGTCTTTATGATGAGGCTGCACCGACTTCCAACAATACCCTTCAGAATCATCCATCGTTTGAAAACTTTTGTCATCCTCCGTGCACAAAAATGCGAAGGATGCAACTCCCCGTGTTTCATGAACATGCATATCACCTTAACTACTTCTTCAATATTTGACATCCATATTGAAAATGACATATAAAAGTCAAACACAAACTTACGTATCATTGGCAATCGGCGTGATAGGGATCCCCCGCACGCGAGGGGGCTCCATCCCCGTCCTCCGAGGTGGCCGCGGAGGGCCCGTCACCTCCAACCCCGCTCTTACGTCTTCTTGTCGGGATGCCGCCGGTGATGCCGTGGCCGGGGGTGCAGCCTCGTGGGTAAAGGAGTCATTGATGTCGGAGAAGGTGTGGGGAAGCGTATATTAGGAATAGTCCTTGATGACGACGATGATGGTACGACGACCCCGACGGTATGGAAGGGGAAGGTGACGCCGCGCCGTATCGTGCTCGAGAGACCAAGAAGTCGGAATCGATAATGTGTATCGAACCACGACCTCGACCGCCACGACCTCTATGGACCCTCGTGTGGCCCGACCACGAGGCCGCTGGTATTTCGCCGCCACATGCTCGGTGCCGCACCTATTCCGCCCGGACGATGGCCTCCTAATGGCAAACCTCGACATCCCCTATGACCACGTCCGCCATGATACCTAACAATATTCACGAATAAAACATCGAGAGAAGGAGGGCATACAAAAAGTAGAAATTCGGTCTAAATTATTGGACTTAATAACACAGATCCATGCTAATAAAAGTAACTACATTATTGGTCGTTGACATATCATATACATACATTATTCGCTATCATCCGTTTCAAATTCACTCTCATGAGTAGAAGGTGAGGATTCTTCTTCGAATCATCTCCACTATAAACTTCTTCGCTTGGACCCGCTTCAACAATGAATCGAGTCCCCACGAACATCCAGATTGTTGATATCGGCGATTGCATCATCGACTACACACGTGGTGGGCATCCCATCTTGGAAAGCAATCTCGCCGAGCCCTGGTCATTATCGTCTTTGCTAGTTTCCTCGTCGCCGAATTTTGGCCGACAAAGAACAAACCGCTAGCCATTCTTGTCGATCGTTCCTCATAGAAGGGTACGAAAGGTAGTAGACTTGAGTGGCTTGCATTGCTAGTACAAATGGCTCGTAGTTGTTATATCGTCGACTTCGATGAACCTCTACCAATTGAAGTGTTGGGTGAGTCCTCACACCATGATTCGGTGTAGGGTCATACCATTCGCACTTAAACAAGACCACACGTTTGAGGCCAGTATACTCAATCTCCACAACCTCTTGCAAGACTCCATAATAGTTATGGGAAACATCAGCGTAGTTTGAACCCTTCACCAAAACACCGCCGCTTCTCGCGTCGATCTATTAACGTCATATGTTGCGGAGTGGAACTTATACCCATTAACAAGGTAACCAGGGTAGACAGTACATGATCGACTAGGACCAACATAAAGATCAACGAACGTCTCGTCAACTATAGAATTTCGAGCCTATTCGTCAAAATTAGAGATGCAATATGACACGTTACTTATGGAAGAAACATTTGAATCTATAACGTACAAAAGTAATGACCTTACATATGTTTGAAACCAAATGGGGAAGTTGTGCTCTAGACTACTATCAACTTCCGACTCCCCCATTGCTTGAGTGATTTCATCGACGAATATCCTAGAAGAAACGAACATGTAAGTCGGTTGTCTTACTAAAATATGAACAATGAATGTACTGCATTATTGAAAGAAAGTGATGGACATACTGAACGTAAGGAGCGATCTCTCGGACAATTGAGCAAGATGTACGAATGAGCGGCATTATACTCCCGCTCTCGTTAAGTACCGCTCCTTCGACTTGCCCATGGGTCGACCAGGATAAGTGAAAATTGAGAAATTTCCGACGAAGTTCGGTGTGGGCCCGAGACCGCCATCGTCGTTACGTGGCACTTTGTCATGCAACGTAAAGACGTGATCTTCGAAGTAGTAAGAACAAAAGGATGTGACCTCTTCGACCAAATAAGCATTACACATGGAGCCCTCAACCTTCGCTTTGTTTCGCACATTGTTCTTCAAATGTTTAAGGTACCTATATGAATGTTATAGGAAATGTTGATATAAAACCTATTGAATGGGAAAATAATATCAAGGGCTCAAGATAGTACCTCTCAAATGGATACATCCATCGAAATTGAACGGGGACCGCCAGAAGGGCCTCGTAGGCCAAGTGGATTGGTAGGTGTTCCATAGAGTCAAATAAGCTTGGAGGGAAAAATTTTTCCAACTTGCAAATGATTTTTGGTATTTCGAGACTCTAAGACCTCCATATCTTGGATACTGACATATTTCGCAGTTAGGGACCGGAAAAAAAGGCTTAATTCGCTAATTGCAACCCAAACCGGGTTTGGGAGAAGTTCTCTCGAATGCAATTGGTATCAACCGTTGCATGAATATATGACAATCATGGCTCTTCATGCCGAACATTCGCAGTTTTTTGGATCTACACATCGACCAAGATTCGATGCGTAACCATCAGAAAACGCAACTTTTCAACCCACTCGCACAATTTTTGTCTTTTTGATGTATCAAGAGCATAGCACCCAAGGACGTAAGTATTTGTCGCCGAATCAATGTGTAGAGAAGGTCGGTGACAATATTCACGAATATCTTGCCTCGATTTTGCATTGTCCTTACTCTTGCCCGTACACACATAATAGTGTTGAATATGTTGTCAAAAACATTTTTTTCGATGTGCATGACATCTAAGTTGTGGCGGATCAAGTTTGTCTTCCAATATGGCAAGTCCCGTAATATGCTTTTCTTCCTCCATCCCGAATTCTTAGCTATCCGCCCATTCACACATTCGGCTCCGATTTCGTCACCTTCATCAAGCCAAACGATTCAATTTCGCCAAAATTTCTTCACCAGATCGCAAAGCGGGGGATCATCATTTATGACCATTTTGCCTCTAATGAAATTTTTTTTGTCTTTCCTTAATGGTGATGACTTCTCCAAGAAACGACGATGACAAATCGAACCACGATGTCTTACCACCATTTCGCAATTGAAATGCATTTGTATCCTCCATACAATATGGACAAGCGTACTTACCGTGTGTACTCCAACCGGACAACATGCTATATGCAGGGAAATCACTAACTGTCCATAAAAGGGCAACTCGCATGAGAAAATTTGTCTTGGTGGAAACGTCGTATGTAACCACCCCATTGTTCCATAAATCTTGCAACTCTTTCACAAGCGGTCAAGGAACACGTCGATTTTCTCGCTTTGGGCTGGTCGGTCCAGGAACGATAACCGTTAAGAACATAAACTCGATTTCATGCACATCGACGGTGGAAGGTTGTAAGGAGTCAAAATCACGGCCACGAAGAGTACGATTTCCCGAAAAGCCCAAATACTTGAAAACCATCGTGCACAATCCTAAACGAACATTCCGAACCTCGGCGGCGAAGTCTCTATTGACGTCATTAAAATGTCTCCAAGCAATCGAATCGAAAAAGTTGTTGCATAACATCTTCAGCGATGAATGATCTCCATGCCATCGCATATGTTTTGCGGTTGACTCGACGCATACAATCGTTGCAACCGAGGGCCCAAAGGGAAGTAGTACATTCTTTTGCAAGGGCGGTTTTTTGTGTTCCGACCACGACCTCGTCGATGTGCAACGTATTGTGATTTCCCACAAAATTTACATGACGTCAACTCGTAGTCCACTCCCCAATAAATCATACATTGGTCCTCACAACAATCTATTTTCTCAACAGTAGACCTAGACCTCGCATTAGTCTTTTAGTGGCATAAAAATTCTCAACCATTGAGTTGTCATTTGGCAAACAATCCTTCATGAGTTTAATGATTTCATTATACCCTCGTTCGTATATATGATGTTCGACTTGATCGCAAGTAATCTTGCCATTGCGGACAACGTTGTCATGGTTTCGCAACCAAGCCACAATTGTTCCCTACTTGCATCAATCATGTCATATAGTTGGCATGCTTTGGGGTTTGGTGATTCTTCCACGGCATTCCAATTGAAACTTGGACCGCCACGTTGTGTAGCATCTCGCGGTAAGGTGTCGGATCGTATCCTCCCACATCAAGCATCATCAATATGGCTATCCATTTCGTGAAAATTTTGCGGGCCTTCATCTCCGTTCTCACCATGTTCGTACTAACCGTGATATCCCGGGACAAATTCATACCTACATATGTGGTGCTCAACCGTTTCGACGTCCGTGTACGTGTACAAGTCGACATTTCTTAAAATTGCACGGACATCTAATCTTCCTTTCACTTTGGTATGTAGGACAATGTTGTTTTGCAAATGATATGAATTCTTTAACCTTCGCCGCGAATTCAATTTGAACGTAACCGTTGTCGAGCCGGTTGTACATCCAGTCTCTGCTTGTAGACGACATTCCTAGTCGAACGTAACCCTTGTCGAGCCGGTTGTCTATTCAAGTAATGAAATAATAATGATTAAGATGATAAGAAATCTCACTAATTGGAGAATATTGTAAATCGGAATAGCGATCTAGACCATCTAGAAGAAATTGATAGCTAAGTGAAAGAACGAGGTTCGCACATTAAACTCATGAATAGAGAATAAATTGACAAAGTTAGGAAGGCATTAATTTTCTAACTAGTCAGCGTTACACGATGTCTCCGGTTTCATTTACGATCGTATTGTAATGTAATGTCTCTTTTCATATGATGATAGATGTAATTTGGAGGGGGTAAAGAGAAATCTCGAGATTTGTTGTAAAAAATCTCGAGATTTGATGAACGGGTATAACAAAATAAAGTTTTGGCGGGAATGGTGGCCCCATTTTTCAGAGACGGAATTTAATTCCGTCTCTAATTCCGTCTCTGATCCGTCTCAAATCCGTCTCTGAATATTTCCGTCTCAATTCCGTCGCTAACTTTCAAATGTAGAAAAGAAAATTATTCCGTTTCTAATTCCGTTTCTGATTTAGAAACGGAACTTATTTCCGTCTCTAATTCCGTTTCTAATTTGCTGCTTTTTTGTAGTGATAAGAGGCATACAAATACCACATAGTATCAACGTGTCTACTACTTGTTCACTCATACCTCCTTAAGGTTATAGGTTTATTCCATTCTCTAGAAATTTAATGTGAAATAGCAACATTAACTAAAAGAGTAATCCTAGTGTTTCTAATCCTAACTAGTAGTAGAAATTAAGTAATTATAGGTACTATTCAATCGTAACCAATAACACCTAACTAATCAATCATCCATAGCAAGTGCATGAATATGAAATTACTAACAACTATAACATCAAACGACAAAGTAATTACCTCAGTACATGATTCTAATGTATTATAATGTTGATCATGACATGCTTTACCGATAAAATAAACATGGAATAACAACAAAATACGTAATCAATATAAATCTTGAATTGCTCAATTAAAAGGTTGAAATGAAATATTACATATTAATAAACCTAAAAATAGAACAAACATAACCATAAAACACTATGCATGTAAGAGAAGAGCAGAACAAAAACTTCTAAACCAAACAAAAGACACAACATTAACTTAATAGATCAAGTGAAGAACACCAACTAATGCACATGAAAGCCAATCCGGGGGAAAATGTGAGCAGATACAATGTGAAGAGAATTCGGGTGTTAAATTTTTTTTTTTTTTTTTTTTTACCTTGACGAGCGGAGAGCGGAGCGGTAAGCACAGAGCGACCAGAGAGCAGAGAGCAATGAAAGAGACGGAGATTCAAGATCGAAAATAAAAAAGAATCAGAACGATGTGCACTCATTCACTGCACAATCAACCACGTAACAAATCAAATCACTCAAGAACAGTTAAAATAAAACCTCAAAAAGTAATAACAATTAAAATAATCGAACTCTTTAAATATGTCACCCGATCAAGAGTTTGTTCCTTCACAATGATTCATAGACAATAAGGTAGTACTATAACACCGCCAATTGCCAAGACGAATTTAAAAAATAAAAAGGATTCCATGAGCGTAATAGCTAAGACCTTTCAAGAAAATAAATTTTTTTTTATCCATTTAGTAGACTAGTATAGTGAGCCGCTAAGCAAACCTAGTATACACAATGGTCACCACATTATGTTCATTTCCTATGTTTGAACATCAAGGCATATATATGACTCGCCTTGCCTAGCGTAAATAGCTTCAGGTTCAAGTGAAAATCTATAACATATTTCATTCATGAGCATAATATTTGCAATGCTAACAAGTATTACGACTTTAATATTTCTGGATGCCGCAGATAAGGTACGTAGGAACACCGGACACCCCGAATATTTATTGATAGATGGAAATTTATGAAGTCTCGCATGCTTAATTTAAATTGGAAAATCTTTCAAGATAAAAAAGCTTCTTGCCTTCAACTCCGATCATTACTAGAAGATCGAACTATCAAATGAACCGTAGCGGAAACTTAAATAATTCTCATGTCACCCTTAGTTTTCCATAAATTTTTTAAAATAGATAAACAAGGGGACTAGAATGCCAACCTGACAGACGCAAAAGTTGAGCGAAAACATTGTAGCATTCAAGATTTCCTCAAAACCGTCACAAGGTGAATGATCTCTATGAAAGCTGAAGAGCTCTTGATCATGAGTGTTGGCTGCATTATAAAGAACAATAAAAAACAAAGAGATTATATCAGAATGTAGTAAGACTCCGAAACTACAAATGCCAATAGAACCAGAATCAGAGACCAGAGAGAGCGAGAGTTGAGGGCCGATGACGGAGACCGGCGCGACGAGACGGAGAGACCAGAGAGACGGCGAGACCAGAGACAGCAGAGAGACCAGGTAGCACGACCACACGGAGAGACGGAGACCAGCGCGACGAGACGGAGAGACCAGAGACACAGAGAGAGACCAGCTAGCACGACGACCAGACGGAGAGACGAGACGATCGAACGGGATGGACGTTTGGGGACGAGACGATCGAATGATTTTGGACGAGACGGAGAGACAGATTTAGGTATTTGGGGTTTTTTCGTGAGAATGATTTAGGGATTTCGGGTGTTTTGTTGGGAAGGGGGGGGGGGTGGGGTGCGGGAAAGAGGAGGGGGTGCCATGATCCAAGCACATACAAATCTCGTGGAATGATGAACGGTCATAAGAAATGAAAAATTTGGCGGGAATGGTGGCGCCGAATTTCAGAGACGAATTTAATTCCGTCTCTAATTCCGTCTCTGATCCGTCTCAAATCCGTCTCTGAATTTTTCCGTCTCAATTCCGTCGCTAACTTTTTAATTTAGAAACGGAACTTATTCCGTTTCTAATTCTGTTTCTGATTTAGAAACGAAACTTATTTCCGTTTCTAATTCCGTTTCTGATTTGCTATTTTTTTGTAGTGAATCAACTGTTCAGATGAAAAGGATTGCCATGTGGCGATTGACTTTCGTCTCGTCATCAATATCAAAGACTGGACTAACAGAATGACTTAATTTACACTATATGAAAAGTTGAGGGACCAAATGTGTTGTTATCAAATTTGAGGGACCAAAAGCGTAAAACCTTCAAAGTTCAGGGACCAAAAGATTGGTTTTGCTTTTTCGAAATAAGATAAAACAAATGAGATACACGGTCCCGTCCCTGTGATCATAATTAATGTATTATATCAAAACCTTGAACAATATATAAACAACTAGAGTCTCACCACGTACAAGGAAAGGATGGTTACACTCATAAGCTTTGCCCTTTCCCTTGTCCTGAGTGCTAGCCGATGTACTTGAGATTGTTGAAAATGAGAGTGAGCATTCAACAGGCTCAGTAAATGGATTATCACTTAGACCATCAATTATCCACTATTACCTCAATTGCAATAACTAAGGAACAATAGTAGCTACAAAAGGTAATAACGGAAGTGAATAAACAATAGATAGAATGGGATGCATATCAACAATTAAAATTAGTTAATGTACTGGCAATCATTTGAAAAGAAGTTAGAAAACAAGGACTGAAAACTAACTTACACAAGAATACCAAAACCTGACCCACATAGTGGCTGCTGTGTGGTCCTAATAATGTATTCCAGCTTAAGTTAGCTCTCCAACATCTCTAGTGATATCTCAATTATTCTGTGAACCCTTGCGAAGGAAGGTTTACACCGGATTCCAACCGAACTCTTTGCGGGAGCTTCGTCACAGACCTATCTTGCAGATTCACTTTTATATAATTTTGGTTTTTATTTGTTTTGGCACACCAAACAACACATATGCGCTAATCTAGACAAGCCGGGCTTAACCACGACACTACAAAAAAACAGCAAATCAGAAACGGAAATTTCCGTCTCTGATTTGTTAAAATTCCGTCTCTAATTTCAGTCAGAAACGGAACAGAAACGGAATCAATTCCGTCTCTAAAAACGTCGTCGCTGATTCAATCAGAAACGGAATTCGATTCCGTTTCTGATTTAGAGACGGATCAGAAACGGAATAAATTCCGTTTCTGATCAGAAACGGAATTTATTCCGTCTCTAATTCCGTTTCTGATTAGAGACGGAATAAATTCCGTTTCTGATTATTTCCGTCTCTGATCCGTTGCTAATCAGAGACGGATCAGAGACGGAATTTGATCCGTTTCTGATTTATGTATCTAAATAAAAAAAAAATTAGAGACGGAAATAGCAACGGAATCCAAAGATTCCGTTGCTATTTCCGTCTCTAATTTTCATTTTTGTTTAGTTTTTAAAGTCTTACATATATAGGTCTCAATCCAAGCACATTTAACCTGCCAATATATAATAAAAATCATCGCCTGCACCCCCTCCAACAACTCCTTGGTGGTGCTAACATCCCCCCAAAAAATAAAATTTGACATTCATACATCGACAATATATATCAACAAATATTCAATTGAAAGAACAAAAATGTAAAAATCAAAAATTAAAAAAGATATATATCCAAAAAAAATTGTATAGTATTACAAATGCTCCAAATTTCTAAGTATTCACAAAACCACCAATCCTATTGTTCAACAACCACAAAAAAAAAAAAAAAAAAAAAACTTACAATCCTATAAATATGCACAAAAAGAATTATCAATCGAAAAGTCTTGAAATGTTCTTCAACACCACCTGCACAGCCAAGGGAAAAGAATTATCAATCGAAAAATACACGTATGTTCTTCACATGTTACATTACATCAGTAATCAATTAATGAAATTTTATGGGAGGGGGGAATCAGTACGGATCAAGAAAAGTAAAATTAGACAAATCAGGTTGAGGAAAAATTCAAAATTATGATGTAGAAAACAGCTATCGAATTTGTCATCTACAAATTATTTATACATAGCATACAAAAGAATGGGTGCACATATAAACACGACACCATTCATTCCAAAAAAGATGCTAAGTAGTCGAATAATCAACCTAGATAAACTTTAACATGGAGAATGAGTCTAATCCCAAGTGAAATCAATATTTAAGAGCAATGCAAATTATAGATCATATTCAAGTAAAATTTATGCATTAAACCACTTAATCGAATATTTCAATCAAAAAATGAATGAACCAAAACCAATTTTAAATATGTTTTTCATGGATTCTTAAAGTAGTATTTCTTGAATTTATTTAAAAAATATTAAAATTTGATCTTTGGTTAAGGGGTAGATGAACAAACCAAAGACCAATTTTAAATATTTTTCATTGATTCTCGAAGTAGTATCTTATGAATTTTTTAAGAGACTAAAAGTAATCTTTGGTTAATGGGTAGAATTGCTTAACTACTTCTTTCTCTTAAATATTTAACCAATGTTTTGCCCATCTCTATCTTTGGTTTATGGCTTATGTTTTAAGTCAAATTTAAGTGATGAATGTGAAATTTTGCAATTTCATGGAACTCCAAATGCATACGAGTCATTTTTTTTTAGATAAAGAAGGTGTTTTCTATAACCTGCTTGCGTAATCTTGATCTCCTAGCTGATTCCCTATTTGATTGCTTCCTCTTCAGTTTTTTTAGCTCCCGTTCATCCTGTAGAAAGAGATAACACTTGTTTGAATATCATGTCAACTTTAAAATTGAAGTTTAACATATATCATACAGGACATAGATAGCTATTCAAGAGCCTCCAAACCATAAAAGAGAGAACAATATCTACAGAATAATTATTTATTGTTTGAGATCGCGCGACGACAGAGACTTCGTCATTTCGATCAAAAGGAAAGGAGAGATGAAGTTTTATAGCACGTGGATGATAATTATAAAAAGGAATTAAAAAAAATAATAAGCGTTTTGCACAAATTCTCAAAATAGAAATAAGGTTGAGAAATGATAAAAAAAATTTTAAATCAAACCTGCACTTATATACCTGAATCCTTCTGTTTACTTATTTGCCTTAAATATCTTGTAATGAAACACAACACGTCCAGAAGTTATGAGGTCATAATAGATGAAAACTTTTCAACAATTTTTACCATTACATGGGTGGAGCATCGGTTGGTTGGTTACAAAGAAAAAGTTCCAAAACCTGGTATGTTTGAAGATTAAGTCATACACCGCATCATTTCATGATTTTTATTCCGCTTGTCCACATGGAAAATCATGCAAAGATAGCAATATATCCAAAAAAATTCCTTGGCATGCAAGTATTGTTTCACAAGTAAAAAAGTGATAGAAGTAATAAAAAATAGGAAATTAAGAGCACAAAATGCTTAGTTCTATTGCACAAATATTTGCATGGTTCATAATTGAATTCAAAGGCATTAAGGAACACCTACTTCATGTCCAACAATTCTAGATGGAGCAACTTGAGGTGATGCATCGATTCACCTGGGTTTGCTTTTCAAAGCCACTTTGCTCCAAACAGAGGACCCATTCCAGAGGTTCGTTCTAATGTTTGAATTTGATGCGGGCTTTCCTGGCAGGGAAGCATGATTGAGGTTTGTAGCAGACTGTCTCATGGCATTTGGAGATGATTCAATGGCTAAAATCCCGTTCGTCCATTTGCTCCCGAGCCAAAACCATCAAGTAAGAAACAATGTAAAGTTGAATTTATACAGCTTATCGAAGAATACCATGCCCATCATCGATCGAAGCGCCTTTCTTTAGCTTCTTCCCGAAAAAAAAAATTGTGCTTGAAAACTATGTAAATTACGAAAAGTTGATTGTATATTTGCGGTAAATAGTGGAGGAACCGTCTTGACGGGTTGAGATAGAGACTAGTAGGACCATAATTGCCAAGTCATCCAAAAGAGGAAGGAATAACCTTCTAACAAAGAAGCATGTGTACGCAAGTTTTTCAAAGTTATCAATATTAATCGTTAAGATGGTATGGTTGCTCATCGTATCATTAAATTAAGAAGATTATGCCTAAGTTTCAAGCAAAGCATTGCTAAAACCAACATTTAGGCCAAATTCGTTTAATGAGTTGTTTAACACAAAAATAAGAAATAAAATCAAAACACTTACTTGTTGATTCGTGTTTTTCTCACTTGAATTTGATGCATCTTCACTTCCACTTTGGGACCGTGATGCGGTGCAACCAACTAACCAAAGTCAATAAAATATACAAAAGAGCTGAACAATTAAAATTTTAAAGAATTGCGGCGTCAAAGCTGTTAAAAATTCACATTAAGCCACCTCTCGTGAGGCCGCATCATTTCCGAAACCCGAAACATTTTCTCTAGATTTTCCACCTAAGTAAAGTATCTCCTAAGTCTCCTTTTGATTTCTTCATTATGACACGTTCCTCTTTCTCAGACCTTTTCCATCTATCTCTCGTAGTTACTTGGAGCTGGACCCCGATTACATAGGATTAAAGGTTAATAATTTAGACTAACAAGATACAAACATTTTCAAGGAATTTCTAACTTGACATGTACATGTAATCTTGTTCTAAAACAAAAACTTAAAATCATAAGAGAATGTACTAAAAGGGAATTTCAAGGCCCATTGGGCAAGTCAAATTGAAAGATCCCCCCCCCCCCCCAAAAAAAAAAAATCAACTTAAGAGAATACTTTGTACTAAGCAACGCAAGTGGAAAAAGAGCAAAAACCAGGAACAATGAAGCTTACTACCGCGATGTTAGGATGGGAGTATAGTCCTCCATGAGGATATATAGGATGGTATGTCACGGGGCACCATATGCAGGAATGAAATGTTGAAAAAGCAAAACAAAGATCCGATTAGACAAAAATAGAACAATAACTATTTCTTTCGAAGAAATTATAAAAAATAAAAAATAACTTGAGTCTTTTGAAACTAATTAACAAGGACCCCAAAAAAGTGGCAATCCACTGATTCCCCCAAAGATAGGGATGGGGATTTGTTGAAGAAGCAATCGGCGAGGAAAAAATGGTTGAGTAGCACCGCCGCCGCCGCCACCACCACCACCACCACCACCATAGTATGCCTATTGAAGAAAACAATCCCAACTCGATTTATTTGGGAAAAAGCGCAAATGCTTGATAAAAACTTATCCGAATATATAACAACAATAAAGAAAACACCAAAATTCCATTGTATACCCGCATAGAAGTGTTCCATTGTATACAAATTCTCAAAACATACCTAAATGCAATGTCTTCTACAAACATTCAAGTAAGTACCTACAAGAAAATTGTTTAACAAAAAAATGGGAGGGAAGAAAATTGAACAAATTGAAACAAAAAGCGAAAAACACAAAACCAAACACGAAAGATCAAAGCTTTCAAGACCAAACAAAACTCTACCAAAAACCCCATTACCGAAAACACAAAAACAAACCCTAGACACCACAAAACCCCAAAAAACTCACATGCAATCTTCGAGAAACCAAACAATAAAAAAATCTAAAATCGAAACCCTAGAAACCAAAAACGGAACTCACATCGAGAATCCCAAGCAAGTCGTCGACCGAGCCGGGGGTCGCCGAGGCGCGTCCGGCTTCGTTGAGCTCGAGCTCCAGTTCGGTCCGTCATTCTCCGAATCTCCGCAGACCCTTCAAAACCCTATCGATCACGAACTCGATTTTAGACTCCACGCCTCATCAAAGAAACCCTAGAAACCAAGACGGAATCGGAGGGGACTAAATCTAGGGTTTGGTACGCGAAATCGATTCGACGAACAACATGGCTATTGGTGAGAGTGAGAGAGAGAGGTGCGAGAGAGAGAGAGAGAGAGCGAGAGAGAGAGAGAGTGCGGTGACGGTGAGAAAGAGAGCAGAGAGCGGCGACGGTGAGAGAGAGAGAGAGAGAGCGGTGACGGTGAGAGAGAGCGGTGAGAGCGGTGAGGGAGAGAGGTTTGTTGAGAGAGAGAGAGCGGTGAGGGAGAGGTTTGTTGAGACAGAGGTTTTGAGAGGTTTTGAGCGACAGAGAGACAGAGAGAGGTTTTGAGAGACAGAGAGAGGTTTTGAGAGACGAGACAGAGAGAGGTTTTGAGAGAGAGAGGTTTTGAGAGACGAGATAGAGAGTGGTTTTGAGAGAGAGAGGTTTTGAGAGACGAGACAGAGAGAGGTCCGAGACGAGACAGAGAGAGGTTTTGAGAGACAGAGAGATTTGAGAGAGAGAGAGAGAGCTGAGTGATTTTAGGGAGAGACGGACAGTTGTGGGTGTGTAGATCAAGCACGCACGAATCTCGAGACATAATGAACGGTTGAAAAAAAAGAAAGTTTTGGTGGGAATGTTGGCGCCACTTTTTAGAGACGGAATTTAATTCCGTCTCTAATTCCGTCTCTAATTCCGTCTCTGATCCGTCTCAAATCCGTCTCTGAATATTTCCGTCTCAATTCCGTCGCTAACTTTTTAATTTAGAAACGGAAATTATTCCGTTTCTAATTCCGTTTCTGATTTAGAAACGGAACTTATTTCCGTTTCTAATTCCGTTTCTGATTTGCTGTTTTTTTGTAGTGCGAGTCTAACTCGAGTTAATTAGCATTCAGATTAGTGCTAATCGCTAGTTTAAGAACACGAGTTGTTACAATTAGTATATTCTGTTTTTTAGGTGCAGATAATTAGTTCTATTCTTTAGAAACATATATATATATATATATATATATATATATATATATATATATCAAGAGAAGAACAATACACTATTTGAACAGTAGTGAACTGAGCATCATTTATTCTCAAGCTTCACCAAAAATCACCAACCCGACTCGCCGATCTGTCCTCCCTGCGCATTGGACCGCGACATTCTCGAACCACTGATTAATTTTATCCCATTCCCTTATCATTTTCTACCTAATTCATAATCTTCAATCACGTTGCACTTTACTTTAACTTGAGGTTGGCTTGATTTACTATTAATCGATGCTTTCAACAAGTAATGAAATGACTCGATCCTTGTTCTCTTGGTCTTGAACACTGTGTCCATCTCCTTTCTTGTACATGAGCTCAGCTGTGCGTGCAAAGTTTATTGATAGGTCGATAACAGCTCTGGGTAGTGGTGAATCGGTGGCTAGCTCTTCATTGATCTTCTTCCATGTCTTTTTGGTAAAATCTTGAACATATTCCCGTGCCACTTCCTCTGAAACGCCATATTCATGCATGTAACTTTCTATTGACTTGATCAACGACCCACGTCTTCGACGTACGCGCATTGTTTCGTAAACCTTGAGGGGACAAAATGTATTAAAGTATGTGAACATCTCCTCTCTCTAGCTCATCCTGTTATACAATCCTTGTTCTCTTGGTCTTGAACACTGTGTCCATCTCCTTTCTTGTACATGAGCTCAGCTGTGCGTGCAAAGTTTATTGATAGGTCGATAACAGCTCTGGGTAGTGGTGAATCGGTGGCTAGCTCTTCATTGATCTTCTTCCATGTCTTTTTGGTAAAATCTTGAACATATTCCCGTGCCACTTCCTCTGAAACGCCATATTCATGCATGTAACTTTCTATTGACTTGTGAACATCTCCTCTCTCTAGCTCATCCTGTTATACAATCAATTAAAAGTTGGAGTACTCAATTTCAACTCATAATTAATTAGTAGTCTTGCATGCATTAGTTGATAATATATATTCTGCTTAGTTGTATACCTTTGAAGTAACAAAATCATCAAGAAGTCTCACGATCATTGATGAACTGCGTGGAAGATTTGGATAGGAATCCAAGTAAGACAATGCTTCGTCTGTGATTCCAGACTTCAAAAAGAAGTAGGAATAATATAGTATGACGTATCCTGCTATTGAAATGCTTGCAAGATTCACGTATTCCTTGAACTTTGGTATATATCCACTGTGATACCACTTCGCCTCCACTAAATATGCTTTACATAAATCAGTGAGCTGAGACAATTGTAGCATTAGAGATATATAGTAATAATCAAAGGACAATTTGTTCTGCAAAACATTAATTAGAAAGAAAATGCATGTGTATTACATGTTTCTTCAGATATGGTATCACGTTCCAACCTTGCTCCTTTAAAACATGGTAACCGAACTCATTAACGGTGTTGTATGTTGCTAAGAAGCATATCTTCATATAGTCAGGTAGCTCTTCCACAGCACTGATATCCCATCTGCACATTCAGAAAAATCCGCTTAATATTTACGTGAAGGTTCTTTAATATCTTGGTGAAACAAAAATAGGTGAGAAGATTTTTAGGAACCTTTCTATGACAGCAGTGAATAGCTCGAGTTCATCTAATGTTCCATACACATCATAGATGTCATCAATTACTGTTGCTATTGCAATTACTTTTGTAATCACTTCTCTGCATTGCTCATGTTCTGGTTCAAAGGTGCATCCCAGAGACCATAAGTAGCTTTCCACCACCCTGTCCCTTGCAAAGCTTAATTTATTTCCGAGGCCTAGATTTTCCCACCACCTATTAGTGGCACACGGAAGATATGGCGGCTCAATAGTGCGCACTAGAACATTTTTGGCATTTAATAGAGGTTTTAAAACCCCTATTAAGTAGTGTTATTAAATATCATGTGAAAATGTGCGTGTTATGTTTTAGTTTTTAGTACATGTATTACATAGAGGTTTTTAAAACTCATATCAATTAGGTGTTATTTAATAACACCCCCTTTTAATAGGGGTTTAAAAACCTCTATTAAATACTGAAATTGTTTTAGTGGCGGATTGTATCTTTGCAGATTCTTTCCTCCATAAGCAATGTTAGAACAATATAATTTTTTTTTTCTCTCGAAACCAGAAAACTCTTAATTTCGAATTTTTTCTCTGTTTTCTAATGAAGGTACAAACCATATTTAGAAACCAAAAAAATCATCTTTTGAACCATTACAACTGTTTTCAAAACGAGTTTTGAAAACGAAAAGTGGTGATTGTTCACCACTAATTACCACCTTTCGAAAATAACTAACTTTAATGTAAAAAGTAAAAATTTTGTGTTGTGAATTGGCTAAGTTATTTTAACATTAGCCTCAAAGGCCCGAAGGCCCAAGGCCTAATCAAAGACATATTAAATATCAAGTATTTAATTTATATTATTCAATGGGGAATACCCATGGTCTTTGCCTCCAACCCCACATTCACTTAACTAAGTCTTTCAAGTGAAAGATTTCTGTCTGGGGTATTGTTGAACTATATTTGAGTTTGTATTGTATCCAATATTGGTCCCACGCGGGAAAGAAACATTTTGTTTCTTTCCTTATAAGAAATCTTTCACTTGAAAGAGTTAGTTAAGTGAATGTGAGGTTGGAGGTAAAGACCATGGGTATTTCCATTGAATAATATAAATTAAATACTTGATATTTAATATGTCTTTGATTAGGCCTTGGGCCTTATTTGGGGCTAATGTTAAAATAACTTAGCGAATTCACAACACGAAATTTTTAGAAAAACTAGTCACTGATTTATACGAAATTGTTGTTTTCATACTAGTTTGAAATGTCATATCTTGTAACTGAGAAATCCACTTCTGCTACCTCTGCCAATCCCAAAGATGAAAGACCAGAGAAGTTCAAGGGTCTTGATTTTAAAAGGTGGCAGCAGAAAATGCTATTCTGGTTGACCACTATGAATCTTGGCAACATAGTGAAGGAAGAAGTTCCGAAATCTGATGAGGACCCTTTGTCTTAGGAAACTCTCCTTACTATTGAGGCATGAAAGAATTCTGACTTTCTTTGCAGAAATTACATTTTGAATAGACTTGATGATACACTGTATGATGTATATTCTGAATGTAAAACTGCAAAGGATGTTTAGGATATTCTCGAAAAGAAATATCGAACTGAAGATGCTGGGGCTAAAAAGTTCGTGGTAGGCAAGTTTTTGAAATAAAATATGGTGGATTCGAAGTCCGTGGTAAAGCAAGTGGAAGAACTACAAGTCCTGATACATGAATTGCACTCTGAAGGGTGCATCGTAAATGAACATTTTCAGACTGGAGCCATTATTGAAAAGCTTCCACCGTCGTGGAATGACTTCAAGGTCTACCTAAAGCACAAGCGAAGAGACATGCCCATTGAGGATTTCATTCTGCGACTTCGTGTTGAGGAAGATCACAAGAGGGAGACAAAAAAGAAATGGCTAACGCTAATGCTAACATGGTGGTAAGACAATCAAGCAAGTCCAAATTTCAAAAATTCTAGAAAACGAATTTCAAAAAAGATTTTAAGAGAACCGTCAAGCCGTTAGCACCAAAGGGGAAGGATTACAAGAAAATTAAGGGAAGTTGATGGGTTTGTGGAAAACAGGGCCATAGGGCTCAAGAACGTGGCCACAGGAAAGATCAGAATTTTGATAATTCTGGTTTGAACAACCAAGCAAATGTTACTGACATAGAAATTGATGATACTGACTTTGATCTCACTGCAGTTGTTTCTGAAACTAATATGGTTTCTAATGCCAAAGGATGGTGGATCGATACTGGTGCAACAAGGCAAATATGCAGTGATAAAACCTTATTTTTCGAGTTTCATCCGACTGATAGTGAAGAGAAACTTTACATGGGAAACTCATCCTCCTCCAAGGTTGAAGGCAAAGGAACGGTGAATATGAAGTTCACGTCTGGAAAAGTAATCACTTTACTTGATGTTCTTTATGTTCCTGATATTAGGAAAAATCTTGTATCTGGCCCTGTACTGAATAAGAAAGGGTTCAAACTTGTTTTCGAGTCTGACAAATTTGTATTGACTAATGGTGGCATGTTCATAGGGAATGGGTATCTTACTGAAGGTCTTTTCAAGTTAAGCATTGTAATTGTTAATGGCACTGGAAATAAAATGATTGTTTCTGCTTATATGACTGTCTCTGCCTATATGATTGAATCATTTGATATTTGGCATGCTAAATTAGGGCATGTAAATAACATATTAATTCATAAAATGGTACATTTGAACATGTTACCAAAGTTTTAAATTGATTTAAAACACAAATGTGAAGTTCGTGTAGAATCAAAGTTTGCTAGGCAAACATTTAAGTCTGTTCTGGAAAGATCAAATGAATTATTAGATTTAATTCATAGTGATCTTTGTGACTTCAAATCAAATCCTACGAGAGGAGGAAAGAACTACTACATCACTTTTATTGACGATTGTAGTAAATATTGTCATGTCTTTTTGATCAAGCATAAAAGCTAGGCCTTTGATGTATTTAAAATATATAAGGCAGAGGTTGAAAATCAACTTGACAAAAAGATAAAAGTATTAAGAACTGATCGAGGTGGAGAATATGATTCCATTGAATTTACAGAATTTCGTAATACAAATGGAATTATTCATCAGACCACTGCGCCATATACACCTCAACAAAATGGTGTGGCAGAGAGGAAAAATAGAACTCTCAAGAATATGATTAATTCTATGTTGAATGATTCTGGGCTTCCCCAAAACTTGTTGGGTGAAGCATTACTAACTGCAAATCAGATCTTGAATATAGTTCCTTTCAAGAAATCTGATAATTCTCCATATGAGATTTGGAGAAAGAGAAAACCCACTTACAAAACTTTAAAAGTGTGGGGTTGCTTAGGAAAGGTTCAAATTCCTTTACCAAAAAGGACTAAATTAGGACCTAAAATCGTAGATTGTGTGTTCATCGGTTTTGCTAAGAATAGTGCAACATATATATATTCTTAGTAGTTAAATCACATATTTCAGATATCAATGAAAATACTATTATAGAATCTGCTGATCCTACATTTTTTGAATATATTTTTCCTTTCAAGGAAAAGCAAAATGGTTCATTACGAAAAAGGACGGCTGAAGAGAGTCTAGAAGAACCAACCACTTCAAAGGTTCAAGAACAATAATCGGAACCTAAAAGGGGAAAAAGAATTAAGGTTCCAAAGAATTCTGGACCTGATTTCATAAGTCCGTTAACTGAAAATGAACCACAGACTTATAGGGAGGCTATGTCTTCACCGGAAGCGCCTTTATGGATGGAAGCAATTAATAGTGAAGTTGAATCCATTTTACAAAATAATACATGGGAATTGGTTGATCTACCATCCGGAATCAAACCAATTGGATATAAGTGGATATTCAAAAAAAGCTTAAAGCTGATGGTACTATTGATAAATACAAAGCACGATTGGTTGCAAAAGGTTATAGACAAAAGGAAAGTGTAGATTACTTCGACACCTATTCTCCTGTTTCGAGAATAACTTCCATTAGAATGTTGATTGTCATAGCTGCTTTATACAATATGGAAATACACCAAATGGATGTTAAAACAACATTTCTAAATGGAGAGTTAGAAGAAGAAATCTATATGGACCAACCTAAAGGGTTCATAGTCAAAGGTTAAGAGAATAAAGTTTGTAGACTTGTTAAGTCATTATCTGGACTTAAACAAGCTCCAAAACAATGGCATGAAAAATTTGATCATACTATGCTAGCAAATGGTTTCAAAATAAATGAATGTGACAAATGTGTGTACATTAAAGAAATGAAAAAATTTTGTATCATAGTATGTTTATATGTTGATGACATGTTGATTATGAGCACAAGTAAGGATGCTATAATGTCAACCAAAAAGATGTTGAATTCCAGTTTTGACATGAAAGACTTAGGTCTAGCTGATGTAATACTAGGAATTCAAATCAAAAGGAATAACGAAGGTTATGTCTTCACACAATCTCATTATGTTGAGAAAATCTTAAAAAGATTCAATCAATTTGATTGTAAACCTGCTCCAACTCTTTTTGATGCTAATAGTCATCTTAAGAAAAATAATGGAGAAGTAATTTCTCAATTGGAATATTCTCAAGTAATTGGAAGCTTGATGTACTTGATGAACACTACTAGACCTGACATAGCTTATGCAATAAGCAGGTTGAGTAGATACACATGTAATCCTAATGATGCTCATTGGACAACATTAATAAGAGTTCTAAGGTATCTTAAATATACCTTAAATTATGGACTTTATTATACAAAATATCCACCTGCACTTGAAAGGTATAGTGATGCAAATTGGATTTCTGATAATACAGAAATCAAATCAACAAGTAGATATATATTCACATTAGGTGGAGCAGCGATTTCTTGGAAATCAACAAAACAAACGTGTATAGCATGTTCCACCATGGAATCTGAATTCATCGCTCTTAACAAGGCAGTTGAAGAAGCTGAATGGCTAAGAAATTTCCTAGAAGATATTCCTTGTTGGCCAAAACCAGTCACAACAATTTGCATACATTATGATAGTATGGCAGCACAAGCAAGAGCTAAGAACAACATATATAATGGTAAGTCGAGACATATAAAGCGCCGACACAATACTATAAGACAATTACTCACAAGTGGAGTAATTAGTATTGATTATGTTAAGTCTAAGGAAAACATTGCAAATCCTTTGACTAAAGGCTTACCAAGAGATCAAGTGAAGATATTATCGAGGGGAATGAGATTAAAGCCTATAGAGTAAGTAAAGTCTAGCGGAAACCTAACCTAACTGATTGGAGATCCCATGGTCTAGGTTCAATAGGCAAACTAGTTAGACTTGACTTAACAAACAGGACACACAATTACTTGTTCCTATGATGAAGTAAGTGTGTTGATAAGAAGTTTAGGGTATGCAATATTGCATTTAATGATTAAAGATAAGTCACCTATATGATAGTAAATGTAGGGTCGCATTTATGAGAATGAATAGGCTAAATTCTCTAAAGCTATCAGGAATCATGTCATAAGTGAGACATATTGTCTTAGTTTACTATAAAAAGTGAACAGTTCAAGATACATGCATCACTGCGTCACGAAGTGAACTCGATATGATCTTACTAGGGTAAGTTCAAGTCTATACGACACTTTCCTGATTAACATGACATGATAATCTCTCTCGATTGTTTTTAAAATAATGGTTATTCTTTAGTCTTTGTTTAAATTTTGTGTTTATAATTTGGCAAAGTAAACTTGGTCATGGTTGCAGATGGATACAATACAAATTCAAATATAGTTCAACAAGCAATTGCTTATTAATTGTAACAAAAGTTTTTTTTTACAGATTCTTACCTGAGTAAACTCTTGAGTTCTTTCTGGTGATTGGATTGTACCATGTTGAAATCTAATTTTGCCAGTTCAAGTAGTACAAGATTCATGTCGTTGTTTCTTTTCTTGTATGAATCTATGTACCATCTAGCTTCAATCCTTTGCATACTCCAAAGTGCAAGGAAATTGCAAAGCATGGGTCACTTGGTTGATAGAGATCTGTGTTTGTAGATGGTATTACATTCTTCAAATGCATGGTTGTAAAGGTCTTTCCCTTGTCCAATATATGTTCACCTTCTATTGAAAAATGTGAAGCCTCATACAAGCTTAGCATTCCCTTGATGTCTTCACATGACAAAGGACGGAAGTCTCCATCTTCACTCAGGAAATCCCGGAATACATCTGTTTTTTTTTTAAAAAAAACATAAAAGAGAGAGTTGGGCAGGCAAATGAACAAGGGTGTATTCAATTGAGATTTTAATAGACTTTTGATTACTTTTATTGACTAAAAAAGTTTAGGGGTATTCAATTAAAACTTTTAGAGAGTTTCTAAAAGTAAGGTGTATTCAATGTGAACTTTTATAGACTTTTAAAAAATCTCTAAAAGTTTTGGGGTATTCAATTTAAACTTTTAGAGAGTTCATAAAAGCAAGGTGTATTTAATTTTTTAGTGACTTCTGTAGATTGGTTACAAATCTTGACTTTTGTAGACTTTTTGTATAAAAATACACATAAAGAAGTCTTCAACTTCTCCTCACCTCAACCCATAAACTTTTAGAGACTTTTAATTTTTGTTGGTTACATTTTTCAATAAGGACTTCATTGTTCACAAGAGGATTTTTTCTTATCAATGGTTTTTATCAACTTCTCCAATCACTCCACAACTCTTGGATTTCATTCCCCCATTATACTTTCATATCTATGTTTATGAAAATAGATTGATGTCATTATTAACAAAATCTCATTCTTGCATCACTATACATTTTAATAGTTTTTTTTTTTTTGACAAAGAAGTTTCGTTTATTTAGTGTATTATTATAATCTCAAAAAGTGTAGTATATATTATTATTTTTGAAGAAAATAATTGTATAATTTTTTTAAAATGCAAGAAGTACATTTTTTTAGAATTTAAACTATCATTATTAAGGAAAAAATATATATATATTTTTTTTGCTTAAGTCAAACAAAAAAATAAAGTGCAAAATTTTTACACTAATATTTTCAATTTTCTTTTCTCAAAATTTTTTTTTCCAATGATCATACCACTAAAGGACGATTTATTTACATATTTGTTATGCTACTACCTTGAGAGTAATTCATTAATATGTGTATATGTTTTTTTTTTTTTTTTACTAAAATACAACAATACTTTTTTAAATATTAGTAATAGTTATTAAGAAAAAAATATAATTATTTTTTTTTATAATAAAGTGTAAAATATTTGTTTCATTTTAAAAATCACAATAATCTATTAGTATCATCAAAATCATGTTTAAGAAGTTCACAAAAGTCACTAAAAATCTTAAATGTTGATAAAAGTCATCATAACGAAATCTACATAAAAGTTTATCAAAGTCTTTCAAAGTTTATCAAAATCTATAAAACTTCATAAAAGTCATTCACTTATAAAAGTAATCAAAATTCTATTAAAATCTCAATTGAATACACCCCTGGAAATGTAGCTATGATATGGTAGATTTTCATAGAAATCAAAACTCTGCTAATCTTGCAGTGCTTCTTTTTCTCTCTTTCAAAACAACTGTACGTAGTATATATAATGTGATAAGTACCTTGAGAAACCTTATGTCCTTTTTGTCTTAGGAGCCTAAAACATAATGCAGTGGCATGAAGACTTTTTTCTATTCCCACATCCTTGAATTGCATTGGAGTCACAGAACTCAAGAATTGTCCGATCTCTTTGTCGAAAAGGTATCCAAGCCCCAGCCTTCCAACTTCATCAATCAATTCAAGCTGGGCGAGTAGATTTTTTTCCTTCTCTAACAAACTCTTTACCTCCATCTTCAGCTTCACAGCTCTTTCTGCATACCTCTCTTCCTGTAAAATAATAGAAAATAGACTACCTGATCAACATTATTTACTAATTACTAGTAGTGACATTGGAAATAAAATCCTCATTTACTACCATGTAATCACTCTTCAATGATTCTGCAAAATCATGTGTCCAAATGTTTGGTTTGTAATTTGCAGATCTTCGATGAGACTGTTTATCCTGAAGTTGAGCCTTTGCTATGCAACGGAGAGTCGAAATTGCAGGATAACCATTCGCATACCTTAAGCGAGTCCATTGAGGTAATGAAGGCTTCATGGACAATGAAAGAAGAGCCATTTCGACCGTTAAGGCGATATGAGTGGGTGCAAATACTGGTGTGCCTCTTAACATTTTATAATGAAAAAGAAGTGGTTGCAATTACTGGTGAAAGCAACATTTCTTTCATTGAAGGTAATTGTTAGCCCTAAATAATACGCTTCTTTGAATGCAATTATTTTGAAACGTGTTATTCATGTTTCTAATGAAAAGATATGACTGATAGTGGGGCAAGATAGAGATCAGATGACTAAATATATAATTTAATTGTGTGCCAACTACCAAAAATATTGAATTCGGCAAGTCGAACCTTCTGAAAAAAAAAATAAAAAAATCTTACTCGTTTTACATCTCAGGTAGTAATTTCATATAGATATATAATTCAATTGTGTGCTAAATATATAAAACGCACGTATGTCGAGGTGGGTCAGCCATGCATATCCACTACAGACTATGGACCCCATGCAAACGTCATGCACGTATCGCGAGGCGGACGACCCGGGTGAGTTGCATGCTTACTATGAATATGCATGGTTGGCCCACCTCTACATACGTGCGTGACGTTTCCATGTGTTGTCAACCAGGAGATACGTGTGTGACGTTGGCATTAATTGGTTTTACCACCTTGGCATACGTGCGTGGCGTTTCTATGTATTGTCAACCAAGAGATATGTGAGTGACGTTGGCATTGGTTTTACCACCTCGAGACACGTGCGTGACGTTTGCATGAGTTGCACGAGGTTGCATGGGTCGCCCACCTCGACAGACGTGCCTGACATTTGCATGAAATCTCTATATCGGCATACATGGGTGACATTTGCATGGGTTGTCAGCGTCGATATGCGTGTGCGTTGTTTACATTAGTTGTCTACCTCGAGATACACGAATGGCGCGGGTCGTCCATCTGTATGCACGTGTCGTTCATGGGGAAAAAATTTGTATTGATAGCTCCTTTTCAAAAGGAGTCATTCATGGTGTGTATAATTTTGTATAGATAGCTCCTTTTCAAAATGAGCTATCTATACAATTGTCTTCCACCTCACTGTCCACGTAGGACGGCCATACACTGATAGCGCCTTTTCAAAAGACGCTATCAGTGTAAGGCCGTCCTACATGGCCCGACCATACACTAATATCATCTTTTGAAAAGACGCTATCCATGTGTCAACGTCAGCAAAAATTTGCTGCCACGTGATAACTCCTTTTGCATAGGCGAGATTGCCTATTCCGAGAAATAAAAATATTTGAACCTCATTTTCCTCTTTTAAAGTAAAAAACTATGTACTTTTGTAATTTTTTCGAGGAATGGAAGCAGATCAAGCACAAAATTGGTCACATGAGTCAACTTACTCCTGTTACTCCTTTTGTGGTTTCTGCGTAGAAGCAAAATTTGCATAATTAAGGCATTTGCTTTGTAGAACAAAAGAAATGGGAAAAAATTACAAACGTACATATTAAATTACTTTAAATGAGGGAAATGGGGTGAAAATGCATTTTATTTCGAAAATAGGCAATAACGCCTAATGAAAAGGCGTTATCAAATTGGCGCGTTCGTGGTGATGACGTGGACAAACAAGTCTTATCCCCCTTCTGTGAACTCTCTTATATCAGTCAAGTCTCCAAACCAAGTTATGCAACCACTTCCATCAACGTATGCGCTGGAAAACCCGGTACAAGAACAGTTGTTCCTGCACTTAATCTCGCAATCTTCGATGCCCAAACTCATATCAACTCTAGCATTTGATGTGACTGGAGCTTCACCTTCGCCAATTTCAAAAACCCGTCTCCCTTACCGCACGAAAGCTCTCTTTTTCGAACACAACCGTGTGATTCGTCTTTGAAGTACCAGTTCCTCGGAGATTTAGGCTCAAACCCAGGAAGACATGAGCAATGCTGAGCATTATTCGACTTACAGCTCCCGAACGCCCCGCACTTGCTGTAGTAATCACAAGTATCTCCCGGACTCGAATAGAAATCATTCCATCTGTGACCATCTTCCACCCGAGTCGATTTATGAAAAACTCCCATATTGTCGATGAAGATCCTACTGAAAACAACTGATGAGGTGATGTTGAAGCCAAAAGAGAAGGAAGTCTCATCAGGGCTGTTTAAGAAGCTAAAATGGTAAATGAAGTCAGTTGTCATTACAGGCACACCATTCCATGTTTGTCCATTCCATGGGCCTGTTCTCCAAATCACTCTAGACCCCTTTTTGACGAAGCACTCCGGCGAGTCTCTTCCGCCGAGACTCATAACAAAATCCCCGGTTGAAGGATCATCGCGAGACTTCCAAGACGTTAGCGACCAATTCAATCTCCATTTCGAATTCATCCCAAGTTTCATCCCCGGTATAAGTGTATCGGTTGGGTAATCAAAGCTCTGCCACAAAAGGTCTCCCTTGCTTTCGTCGCGTAAAACCAGATTTCCTGTATCCAATAGCTTATAAAATAGAGCTGAAGAATTGATGCTATGATGATCAGTACTAATCGGGATTGAAACGTTTGTCGACCAAACGGGGTCCGATGAGTTCCCATCGAAAATCACTAAATTTCCTTTGTAACCAATCTTGGCAACTAGAGATGAAGAATTGTTGATGGGGTTGTTTCTGTTGGCCACCCACACCACTGTTTGCTCTGGAACTTTGTTGAACCAAATACCAATGTATCGCTTTTGCGAGTTGCCGGGACTGAAGAAGCCGAGAGCGAAGGTTCCGCCTTTAGAGACTAATGTGTCTCCATCTCTCAAGACATTGTTGGGTGTGATTGTGTCATCAGTTGCAAAGCATACATTGTTAATGTTGAAGAAGCTGTAGAGAATCAGCAATGCAATGAAGCAGTCCATCTCTGCTGATTGGTATACAACTTCAAATGAACAGTGTGAGTCATACATGTTCTCAATCTTTATTAATTGAAACAAAGTAGTTGACAAATCAATGAAAGGAATTGCTGAAATGTCAACTAATGCATGAACAAAATTATTGTTAAGACTTAGTGAACAAATTCAAAAACATCAACAGCAGATCAATGATCAAGAAAGATCATTAATCAATGTAACAGTGCTCATTGAACACGATGAAACCATGAAATGTAGAAGAACTATCAATCTGTTCTTATTCAATTAATCTCAAAAATTACATTGTATTGCTTATATACAAACTTATATGGTGTACATTGTACCCCTTAGTTACAACTGCCTAGAACAAACTAATATGAACCTGTAGTACATTACACTAAAGTACATGATTCAATACATATACATCAATTAACATAAACAGCTACATAAACAACTCTAAACAGCAGCTCTGTATAATTCTACATCCCCCCCTCAAGATGGAAGTCTATGCCAATCACATAGACCCATCTTGGACAATAAATAAGAAAACAAAGGAGCTGATAAAGATTTTGTAAATAAGTCAGCCAACTGTAACCGAGTAGAAATGTACTAAGGAAGAATAAATCCACACTTGAACTGATGTCTAACCAAGTGACAATCAATTTCCAAATGCTTAGTACGTTCATGAAAAACAGGATTAGCAGATAGATGTATTGCAGCTTGATTATCACACCAAAGAGGTATTGGAAGGGAAGTAGGAATATGTAAATCCTTAAGGATATATGAAATCCGCAATAGCTCACAAACTGTGGAAGACAAACTGCGATATTCGGTTTCAGCAGAAGACTTGGACACAATAGCTTGTTTCTTAGTTTTCCAAGAAACCAAAGAGGATCCCATGAACACACAATAGCCAGTGATAGATTTCCTTGAAATAGGACAAGCAGCCCAATCTGAATCACAATAAGCAACCACAGAGAGATCTTGCTGAACAGGGAAGAACAAACCCTGGGAAGGAGTACCCTTAAAGTATCTTAAAACATGAAAAGCACCAGACCAATGTTGCTCTGTAGGGGCTTGAACATACTGACTTAATTGTTGTGTGGCATATGTAATATCAGGGCGAGTGAATCCCAGGTAAAGAAGACGACCATTGAGTCTTCTATATCTATCAACTTCAATTAACAAAGGTGAATCAGGATCTGTAAACTTGCAGTCACGAGGGAGTGGAGTAGCAACTGGTTTAGCCATGAGAAGACCAGCATCAGTAAGTAGATCAAGAACATACTTGCGTTGATGAACATAAAGACCTGAAGAAGATCGAACCAATTCCAAACCCAGGAAATAACGAGCTTGACCAAGATCCTTCATGGTAAACAATGTATGTAAAAATGTCTTGACTTGATTAATTAACTCAAGTGAAGTACCAGTAAGAAGAACATCATCAACATAAACCAACAACACCAAAAATTGACCAACATTGTTGTAAGTAAACAGGCAGGGATCATGAGCAGATTGGTTAAAACCAAAAGATTGAAGTTTAGTTGTAAGCTCATGATTCCACTGTCGAGAGGCCTGCTTCAAACCATATAAAGATCTATGAAGTTTGCAGACTTGATTAGGTGAAGCCAAATTATAACCATCAGGTGGCTTCATGTACACATCTTCATCTATATAGCCATGTAAGAAGACATTGTTAACATCCAATTGGTGTAAGGGCCAATCTCGAGCAGCTGCTAAAGATAATACAATTCTAACAGTGACATTCTTGGCAACTGGAGAGAAGGAATCAGTATAATCAACACCTTCAATTTGGTTAAAACCTTTTGCAACCAAATGAGCCTTACACCTATCCAAGGAACCATCAGGATGAAGTTTAACCTTATAGATCCACTTAGAACCAATGGCTTTCTTACCAGGTGGTAGAGTAGTAAGACTCCAAGTTCCATTATTTTCCAAAGCCTGTAACTCTTTGTCCATTTCTTCAATCCAAACAGGATCATGTTGAGCTTGAATAAAACTGGTAGGCTCCTTTATATTTGAAACAACAGCTAGGAAGCATTTGTAGCTAGCGGTAATGTTTGGAGAATGTATAAAAGGGAATGTAAGAGGGTTACCAGTAGATAGAGGAATTGGTGTATATGGGAAAACAAATGTCTCTACATTGTTTAAAACAAAATCATTCAGCCAAAGAGGCTTATGAACTGCACGAGTACTTTTCCTAGTAACAACAGCATTAGGAGGCAGGACATCTTCAAGTAAATTATCATTAGTATGAGGTACTAATGCATCAGTAGGAGGTACAAAGGAGACAGCTTCAGGGACATCAAAACATGTTTCATTAATTGGTAAATCTTGAGAAGGAGGTACAGTAGCTGATGTAGGAGCATTAGGAGCTGGAATGTCTCTCAAATAATCAGAATTATCTCCATAAGGAATAGGCACAGACACCTTGAACTTGCAGTATCTTTATGAAAAGGAAACTGGTTTTCAAAGAAAATCACATCTCTTGAAACAAAACATGTATGTGTGGCCATGTTATACAGTCTATAAGCCTTTTGTCCTGGAGAATAACCAATGAAGATACATTTGATAGCTCGTGAATCTAACTTAGATTTGCTTGGAGAAACATTTGTAGCAAAGCACAAACAACCAAAAGTCTTTAAAGAAGAATAATTTGGTATTCTTCCAAATAAAAGACAATAAGGAGACTTCCACTTCAGTAACTGAGTAGGTAATCTGTTGATGATATATGTGGCAGTAAGAACAGCATCTCCCCAGAATTTTGTGGACAAATTAGACTGAAAAATCAAGGCTCTTGTAACTTGCAGTAAATGTCTATGCTTTCTTTCAACAACACCATTTTGTTGAGGTGTATATATATGGTGTTGATCTTTGATGAACAATTCCCAAACCAGAGAACAAAGCATGACAATCTTTATTACAAAACTCGGTTCCATTATCACCCTAATGGTTTGAACTGAGACCTTGAAATGAGTTTGAATGAAAACTATAAACTGTTTGATGATGTTGCCTGTCAAGGACTTGTGTTTCATAAAAAATGTCCATGTGAATCGACTAAAATCATCCACAATAGTTAAAAAATAATGAGCTCCTTGAATGGAAGATTGCTTATATGGTCCCCAGATATCCATATGTAACAACTGAAAAGGACTAGATGTTTGAATTGAACTCACTGGAAAAACCAATCTGCATTGTTTGGACATCTGACAAACATCACAAGGTTCAGTATGTTTTACACTTGAATGACTGTTAAGTAACATATCGAGTTGTCTTGTTACATGAACAGAGGGATGCCCCAATCGACAATGCCATGAAAAATTATCAGTAGCATTATTACAGTAGGCTAATGATAATTCTGAAAGTGATACAAAAGAAGCAATGACATCTTTATGAAAAGAACTTGAATCCAGTATGTATAGTCCTCCAACCATCCTTCCCACAGCTAGAACTTGAGAACTCTCAATGTTCTGTATAGCACAAAACGATGGATAAAACTCAATTGTCGGTTTAGTAGATGAGAGTAACTTACTAACTGACAAAAGATTATACTTGAATGAGTTTATATGTAAACAAGAAGAAAGAACTAAGTCTGAACTCAGCTTCACATCTCCAATGCGAAATATAGGTCCCAATCCAAGGTGAGGAGAGTGTGGTGACTAATATTATGTATAGGCTACAAGTGTGAAGGGGGTTTCACTCCAAAATGCCAAGGCAAGATGGAGTGTCCACTCCACACTTATAAGCCTTATTTTTATTTTCAAGTAGTCGATGTGGGATTATTATCCCAACATCTCCAACACTCCCCCCTCAAGTCCAACTAGGACTTGACCGCAGAACATCAATCAACCTCTTTTCGTTGGATGTCTACAAGGCCCTTGGACAATGGGAAATTAAGCCAACCATCGGCTCTGATACCATGAACAAATTCAAAAACATCAACAGCAGATCAATGATCAAGAAAAATCATTAATCAATGTAACAGTGCTCATTGAACACGATGAAACCATGAAATGTAGAAGAACTATCAATCTGTTCTTATTCAATTAATCTCAAAAATTACATTGTATTGCTTATATACAAACTCATATGGTGTACATTGTACCCCCTAGTTACAACCGCCTAGAACAAACTAATATGAACCTGTAGTACATTACACTAAAGTACATAATTCAATACATATACATCAATTAACATAAACAGCTTCATAAACAACTCTAAACAACAGCTCTGTATAATTCTACACTTAGGACTGGGGATTCGTCAAAAGACTCCAAGTAAACGACGGTCTTTGTCAAGGTTTTATGTGCTGCACTATTTGTGGCGGTCAAGAAGTGTCATAATAGTTCCACCTGTAAAAATTATCAAAGTGGACTTCATCAAAGGGTGACAATTTGTCGGGTTTGGACAGTCTTTTTCAAAGAAGGAAAACGCTTGGAGTACCCATTCTAGACATCGACTTTGGACACTTAACGGTCGTATGCCATCCGATACACTTCGAACACGTATCTTGAGGTGTATCGATGACGCGTTACTGTCAAGCTCCCAAAGTCGGTGTCTAAAGTGGATACTCCTAGCAGCTTCCAAGAAGGAATATCTGAGCCGGTTTAAGCATACTTAGAGCTCCTTTAAATTATGTCCAAGCCCGACCAAAATATAAATTAATAATTAAGATATTTTAAAATAGATAATCATATTAATTACTTGGATTTTATTTTATGGTCTAATGAGTCTTACATGGGCCAATATATAGGGCCATGTGTAGGTGGTTAGTTGGGCCTGGGCTATGGTTCTAGTTCAAGCTCATGCGCAGTTCATAAACAAATCTATAGGCGACCTTGTTTGTTTCATTCATAATGTTTCTAAGTGCTTCACATCATTCAAGTTATATATAGTCTATTAATGTTGAGCTCCTAAAATATAAATTGGTCAAAAATTATAATGTTGAGCTCTTAATTAATTAACGTAAACACAAAAATTACAGACACATATGCTTGATTTAATTAGCTCCAAGAGTTTAAATGGTTCAATTTTCTTTAATTGTGTTTTGGATATTTTCAAGTTTGTTAGGCTTCAATGTCGCTTTTTGCATTCAATTTTCTTTAAAGTTTCAATCCATGGTTTCCCAATACGAAGTTCATTCACATAGTGTTGTTCTCAATCACTGTGAATTTAGACTTGGTTTGAACTAGTATTAACTTTTTTTTCTTGCTTGAGTTTTGTTGACTTTCGTAGCGTTCGTTTTTTTCTTTTTTTTTCGCTACTTTACGTAACTTACAATTATTTGGGATCGTGTCTATGTTGTTGTTGTTGTTGTTGTAGGTAACTTACAATTGGTTGGTTTGAGTGATAAAAGATAAATTCCCTTTAAGAGAAGACTTGAATTTGAGTCTCACGAATTGGAGCAACAAGGTTGGGAGAGTCACTTCCCTGTATGAAACCCGATAGTATCTGAGAGTAGATTAGTCGGTGCAGTTAGTACTCAACACCTGGACAAGAAAAAGAAATTTGATCTGGATTTATCGGTGGCGGGCAAAAAAGTGTCATGTAAATTGCATTTAAGTGCCCTAGGATAATTGTTGAGCTCCTCATGTGCATTCGGTATACATCCCATCATGATATGTAGTAATGCGAGGATGTATTTTCCATATTGCCTTTCCATATCTAGTTTGAATTGTTCAATTTTTTAGATTCTTCAATCTTTTTTTTTTTTTATGAAAGAAATCAATTTATCAACCCAAAGTTGTGCTAATACTAACCAAGTGGTTAGGTCATTAGCTTAGGACTGGGTAATAAGAGGTTGGGGTTCGAGGGCAATTTTTTTTTTTTTTTTTTCTTATACAACAACAACAACAACAACAACAACATAGCCTCAGTCCCAAATTAACTGGGTCGGCTACATGGATCAAATTTTTTCATAGTGCTCGATTAAGTGCAATTAATGGTGAACTTTGTAAACCATTAAAATCCTCATAATTAATGCATCACATGTTAACTTTGGTCTGCTACTACCTCGTAGAATTTCTACAATTTTTATTGAGTTAAGTTTTCTAATTGGGGCATTTTTTTTCCTTCTACAAATATTTAAAAAAAGTTGTCCCGAATGAACAATTTATTAGTCTTTTATTGCCATTGATGAGTTATTTTCAAGTTTGGAAGGCTTCAATATCCTGTTGTTGCCTTCATTAATTCAAGCAACGCCCCAACTCGAATGAACAATTTATTAGTCTTTTATTGCCATTGATGAGTTATTTTCACGTTTAGAAGGCTTCAATATCGCTTCATTAATTCAAGCAACGCCCCAACTCCCTAGACTTGAGCTTCATTAGTCAAGCTATAACGTTGACAACACTTGCAACTCAATACGATAACAAAAGAGGGCCGCGAAGGGCACCCCACCATTTCATGAAGGCACCCTCTTATTGAGGGCACAAATCGAATTACCAAGGGCACCCAAAAATTAGGCTCAAAATACCGAAAATACCCCTCGTGCAAAACAAAGGCACCCCCACCACCCCCACCACCGAACTCTTGAGCAATCACGAAATCGTTGATACCCGGCCATTGCGAGGAAACCCGAAAATCATTTTCGTTCGTTTGTCTTCGTGTTTCGGTTCCGTTGGAGGAAGTTTTTCCAGTTTGAAGGATTAGGGTTTTGGGCGGATTTCGTCTCCAAATTTGGGCTCGGTTGAAGTTCGTCGTACACACACTCAAGGCGCGTTTTCGATCGTTTGAAGGTACGTTGATAGTCTAATTAAATTACATTTGGTTGAGTAGTTGTAATGTTTGTGTGGTGGTGTATTGAATGGTTCCATTATTGGAAATTCATGGTTCTCGGCCACACGGACCAGAGAGTGTTTACTGTCTAGGCCAAGCATGGCCAAGACAGATGGTAAATATTTGGGAACTCGTCGTTCTCGGCCAGGTAGGTTGGAAGAGTTCAAACAGTCTCGGTGACGAATGGCTGAGCTTAATTGTCATATCTCGGTCGAGAGTCTCGAGACATCACGAGAGTAACATTTAGTGTTAGTTAATGTTGTGTCAGTAGTGTACAACCGAGAATGTACTCTATCTCTCGGTTGTACATTGCCGAGACGGTTAGAGTCGACGCGGTATGCACATGGCGAGAGTAAAGTGAATTGAATAGGTTATGCCATGTCGGTGGTGTACAACCGAGAACGTTGCATTTCTCTCGGTTGTACAATGCCGAAAATGTGTTTCCACTTTCGGTAAGGAGTGAACGAAATTATGTCGAATGTTTCGAACCTGCTTGACCGAGACAACAGAAATGGATGATTTTGAACTTTTTTTTTTTTAGAAATGTACTTTTGGTTTTGTTCCAGGTGCTTAAATGTTGTAGTGTTTTCAGGTATGGCTCGTTCAAAAGCACCGGTGATAAGGGAAGAGGTTGGTGTTGAGGTGGCGAGGGCTAACCGGGGGCGAGACGGCCGGAGACCCCCGACGGCATCTTATCGGAAAGAGAAAAAGCAAGAGAAGGTGGATTTGAAGGGAAATTGTAAGATTGGTGGAGGACGTGCGAAGAAATTAGAATTGCACGATGAGGGGTCCAACATTGACTCGCAGCGAAACTCAGATCTTGTCGTTGCCCGAGGCGAAGACGAGGCGCATGCCTCCGAGTCATCTTACTGTAGCAGTAGTGACTCATCAGCATCGGCGGACACCCATTGTAGTGATCGTAATGTGGGTGAGAATACTAGTGGACGAGGTGCCCAGAATGAGGGAGAGTCACATAGGCAGGGGGAATTGTGTGCTCCTTTCCCCGGTGGTCCAGAAGATGGATCGCTGTTGAAGAGCTATAAAGATCATGTCGCCTTAGCGATATGGAGCAATGAGGTACATACATTTCTCCGTTTATGGTCATTGGTGTAGTTTAAAATTTTTGCAGTTTAATTAGTTGACAAAATGTTTTTTGTCGTTGCAGGATCGTCCGACACTCAAGTGTATCAATTATGGTGCTCAGATCCAAGAATGGGACTTACAGTCCTGCCACACCGCGGGCCTTCAGAGGATTATTCAGCGGTCAGGTTTGAATACGCTGATAGACTGCTCATACTGCATGGTCAACAAAGAGGTTATCTCTGCGTTTGTCGAGCGGTGGCAGCCGGAGACAAACTTACGCGAGCCGAACGCGTCAATAAAATTAAAAATACCTAAACCAACTATTTTGTAAAATAGTGGCAAATGGTTGATCCCACAGGGATTGGTATTCTTTCTAAGGTTTAAAAAGAACAAAAAGGGAAATCGGGGTTTGATAGAGAATTGAATTAATTAAATAATCAAAAAGTAATTAAAGCAAAGGAGATAAAATTGAAAATAAAATAATTAATAAAAATACCTAGGTCAAGACATACAAGTTCGGTTCGTTAAAATATTGGATTTGGTCGTCGATTTATGTAAAGTATGCAAATCAAAATATCATAGCGTAGCTATAGACCCGGTGACGCATGCGGTTCCTCGCACTTCCTAATCTCGATAGCCAAGGTACGACGGTGACTATTTCTCTAGTCAAACACATAACCACAATTCAAGTGAATTGGGTTTAATGTGTTGACCGCAATGGGCTTTGTGAAGGCACTACAACTAGACAACCGGATCACTCGTGTGTCCGATTTAGCCAAGATTTCTAAGGTATTCAACCGGTCCCAAAAGGGTCTAATCAATCAGTATGGTCGAATGCCACTAGTGTGGTCTTATTGCACAAGTACGGGTGCGTTCGACCTACTGGCACGTAAATCAAGATTTAAACTAGTGTTTAACCTTGATTATTGAAACAATACCAAAGAAAATAAAATATTAATGAAAAGCTTGAAATTAAAATATATAAATCTCACAAATCCATTGATATGCGCAGTCGGGCCTCCATCGCAATCTTGCCTAGACTAGAGGTTTTTAGCCTCGCATAGTTGAAGAACACAAAGAACAAAGAAAAATAAAAAATAAAGAATGGGGGAGAAGGAGTTCGGCCCGAAGAGAAGATAGATCCGCCTCCAGAGAGAGAACGAAATATCGATCCTCCTTGCTGTCCGTTTCTTTATTTCTTTTCCTTCCTTGTTTCTAACGTATCTCTCTCTTTCTATTTTGTAACTATCAAATCTTTTATATCTATCTATATAATATCTATTCTATTGATAAATATATATATATATATATATTCCTATATGTTGTAAATTGGATGACCCTTTAACCCAGCTTATGAATGATCACATTGTCAAGCATGACTCTCACATTGAATTGTAACATCAAGCATGACTTCTACATTGAATGTAACTTGTACACTCTACATAACTTGTATTCAACTCCAATGTATAATCACTTATCCATGTATTGTCATGTAACTTGTAATCATCTCCAATGTACACCAACTCTTCCATGTATTGTCTATGTTGCTTGTGATGTGTTGTATGACTTGTGGTGTATGTATAACTTGTACACATTGTATAAGTACAATTATCATCATCACCAAATGACCTATATAAAGGGTGCCAACCCCATTGTAAAAACACACCAATGTTGGAATGGAAATCTCTACATTTCTCAACTCTAGCTCTCTTTTCTCTTGTCTCCTCTTCTCTACTTGTTATAGTAGTTCTTAGTTTATGTCTTCTATACTTAAGTCTCTAGCAAGTCCAACTTAAGTTCTAGTTGGCTTACAACTTAGTTTACAACACTATATATTATAAACCAAAACATAATGATGCATTAATGCATCAACGCCATCAATTCATGCTCCACTTGATCTTTATCAATCATCATGACAAGTGTGGGCCCACCAAATTCGCATCGAGATACGTGTTAGCGCGACTTTCGGTGTAAAACGGATCCAGGCATATGAATACTCGATTTTGCGTAGTTTTTCGCCCCGGATTTAATCGCGCACTCCAATAACCCTGAAAATAATAAATAAACGCAATTAGGCTAGTATTTTGGAGACTTGACACTAAAAATATATAAATAACCTATATATAATATTACATAATTAACGACTCAACAACATTTCACTTACCATTCGGTGAAATGTCGATCTCCTTAGAGGATGTGAGCATGCTGCTGAAGATTCGTGTCACGAGCAAGGTGGTGGCAGTTGAGAACTTTGCGAGGTACACTGACGAATCTCGCTCGGATGCAATTAAGCTGGTGTCGAAGCTACTTGGTGTTAGCATTGAAGATGCTGAGGAGGAAGTGAACATCGCAGAAGGGGCTCACCGTCCGAAAATGTTGGTTGAAGAGTCGATGGTGCCCCAAAGCAGGTGCGAGGAACACCACTTACCCTCCTGTAGAGTGCACAACCCGAGCTTACTTGTTGTAACTACTATCTTGCACCCTATTTGCGGATAAGAGTGGATCTCGGGTGTCTATTACGTTGTTAAAGCTGATCGAAGATCTGGACGATGTGGGAAAATATGCATGGGGTGCAGCTGCATTATCATACTTATACCGAAACTTGGGCTCTGCCACCAGAGTACAAGTTTCTCATATTGTCGGATACCTCATATTACTTGAGGTATTATACTAAATCGACCTGAATTATTGCCTTCGTGATTACTATTCAGTTTCTCTCTAACTAGGGTTGTATTTATTCGCAGGGATGGGTGTACGAGCATTTCAAGCTTGGGCTCGCCACACCAAATGCAAAATACATGGACTACGTGCAACCTCGTGTCTGCAAATGGGTTCAAAGGCACGAGACCGTGATGAGTTAAGACAAGGTTGGGTACATTAGGCAAATATTGGACGGGTTGCGCCCAAGTGAGGTGAGACTCTACTCCATTGTTGAAACTGAATCAGTTGAGAACTTACGTTAAGGGTTTTTAATTATGTTTGTATACATTTCGTTAGGTTACTTGAGACCCATATGTTAATCACCGGGAGAATGGCGTTGTGCACGCGATGGCCTTCTACAGTGGCACACTGAAGTACATGGATGTGGTGGAGCCCTACCATCCGGAGAGGATTCTGAGGCAGTTTGGGCACGTGCAATCTATACCGGATCCTTCGTACCGGCCATTGGAAGCACATATAGGGCCTTCAGCACTAAAATACTCGGTGAAGTATGGTTTCCAAGCAGACAATTGGGAACGTTGACGCAACCATTTGTTGGCCCCCGAAGTGCGCGGTGAGAAGGCCGAGTTCGAGTTTCTGGCTACACCGGACTATCTGCCTTGGTTCCTGAAAGTCTCTCACCCATTGCTCACCAACCCGAGGTACTTCGATGACGGCGCGGTTGCGACGACTATCGCGGACAATGAGATACTTGAGGTATTGACTGTGGTATAAATATTTGGTAGATGTGTTAGAAAGACCTTCATTTCAATTGCGATATGTGTTCTATTAACGGATTTAAATTTCTTTTGATCAGCGTAATATGAGGGCGTTGGACGCGGCGTTAAGGTGGAAATTATTGCCGCCGAAGTTGTGTACATTGGAGTCTGCAAGGCAAATGGCAAGTGACGTCATCAATTTCCTTTCGGGGAGGAGTTTCGGTCCAACGACCTCCACTACGACACCCACCACCGCTACCGGCGCCACCGACACATCAGTTCCTACGAAGCAGGCCGTAAACAGTCCCAGCACGATAACACTTCTACGCACTCCACCCCGGCTAATGTACCGCAGGGGTCGGTCGCCGCTCGTCCCCCAAAGAGGTTGCATGGCAAGGAATACCAACGAAGGAATGTCAAAAAGCCAAAGGAATGAAGCCACATGGACATCGACATTGCTATTGTTGGCTCCGTTTTTCCTTCTATTGATGAACAATTAATTCATTGTTTTGTTGAATGGGTATTGAACCGTTGCTATATGTGGCATGAAACTTGAGAGAATGATGGAATATTTGGCACTGTTTCCATGTTTTCTTTGGTGTTGTCAAACTGTAATTGTTATGTTTGCCAGTTTCAATGTTTACGCTGGAATATATGGCAGTTTCCTTGTTTTCACTATTTTGGCAGTTTCAAAGTTTTCAAGGTTGTTGCACTTGCTTCATCAATTTTCATCACTTTTCATTGTCATAGTGTAAACAATGTTTGTAATGTTTGTGCATGTGAAATCTGTAGTGTTGAGGTAGTAAACTATGTTTGTAATGTGCGTGCATGTGAAATCTGCCAAATTATGCCATAAAATTGGCGTCGGTCGTTCAGGACCGAAACCAAGATACCGGTCTCGGAATGTTGGGGCCGAGACTCCTTCACACGTCTCGGCCATGTCCCGCCGAAAGTTTAAGTTGAATAATTTAGTCCCCGAAATCGAGACTAATTTCGGCTTTAACTAAAGAAGAGTTCACATGGTTTTCGGTAGGAGAAAATCGAGATTCGTCGTTTTATTTCGGTTGGGACATGCCGAGAGTGCTGTCGACCCAAAAATAGAGTACATTCGGCTTTGTCACACGACTATGTTTAAATAATTTTCGGTATTGGTGTACCGAGAATGGTAGTTTTATTTCGGTTGATGTCACCGAGAGTTATGCTTAGCTGACGGACGGGCATGGCCGAGATGGGTAATTTGGGAGCAATAACCAACCAAAACCCAATTACAACATCAGTTTACAAACGAAAACACCGTAACAACATCACCACCGACTACCATAACATTGTACACATCTCACTCTACAAACCATAACATAGTAATAACATCATTATACACATCATAAGATATTAACAACAATGCACGTAAATCAACTCACTTTATATTATAGACAACACCACTTTACATCACTTTTCATTGTCAGAGTTAATAATATTTACAAAAATGTGGTGGTTCGGCAAACATGAATGTCATACTATGGAGAATCTAAATCTACCACTGATAGAGCTCCTTCTTCGGAAGGTACGACCGCCACGATTTCATGAATGACAATTCCATCACGCCATCCTTTAGCGCACTCCTCAACATATCGTTCCCACGCGGGATATAAGGATGACAACGGTGCATTAACGGTCAACTTCACCTGTCAAAGTTAGAAGTACAAAAGATCACAGACTGTCACATACATACGACGATAAGGATGAGAAAAAATCAATTCACAAAAAAATCTACACACTTACCCTAACCCAATGGATATTCCTTTAATTAACCATGGCAATGATAAGTCTGCTTTGTATCGACGCCGGTGGAGCACTACGTAGAGAAAGAAATGTCAAGGCACTGCCATGCGAGAGGTTGACTAGAATGACATTAAAGGTCGTGCGATCGTCCTCTTCAGTGCAAGCATGGAACTTTCGCAGGACTTTCAATCTCATCGTGCACATTGTACCTAGACGGGTCCATAGGATTCTCAGGTATCATACTCAACTTTCGCCAGTAGACATGAATATCCTCGAGAGGGATGGGTGTCCCAGCAAATTTATGGAAATTTAACTCGTGGGCACAAGGAAGGCCGTGTGTGGTACGTATCTCGCAACCACAACGAGTTGAGTCGTGTCCAACGTTCTCCCCATGTTCCAATTCTTCTCGAATTAACTTAAGCCCCTGTTGGGAGACATAACCACGCAATCGGCGATATAACTCATCAATACAATCATGTTGGACCACATTCAGACTGAGCTCAAATGAAGCCTTGATGTTGTTGTGTTGAATCCTAAGGATGCCATCTACCACATTCCACAAAGTCTCAAAGTTTGCCTGACTGTTGCCAAGATGTAGCTTCAGAGTGGAATGCGCAGACTCCACCCTCTGTGTTGTTGTTTCCCCAAAATGCATGATTCGGTTTGTCCAAGCCGATACGGATTTCTCTTTGTATGTCTTTACCCATGTGTTCTCCAAGTAATCAAGAAGACCCTTCACATTCCCGAACTCAGAACGCAAGTCATTCATCCTAACTTCAAATAAGGCCTCGGACTTAGCATACATGACACTCATCCACCTATCCATGAAACGAGCGAAGCCTTCGTTTTCTCCAAACATCTTCTTAGTCTTGGCCAATACTACTTTGTTGATGTGCCAAGAGCAAAGAATGTGAGACGATGATGGGAATACTACATTGAAGACACTAATAAGGCCTAAGTCCCGATCCGTCACAAACACGTCAGGTTTAGGCCACCCATCCAGTATGGATCTCAAGTTCTCAAGTGCCCAAACAAAATTTGCATGACTCTTTGATGATATGAAAGCAAACCCAACGGAGAACGTCAAATGGGTAGAAGTGATGCCATCAATCTCCAATAACGACATTCGATACCTATTTGTTTTGTACGTGCAATCCATCAAAATTACCGAAGGAAAACACCTTAGCAACTTGATTGAATCAGGATGTGCCCAAAACAAATCAGTGACGACATTCGTATCGAGATGCTTCATGTGACACGACATACACTTATTCTTCTTCAATATGTGCAACAGTTGTTGCATTTGAGTCCTCCCACCCGCATCCTCAATTCGGACTTTCTGTCTAGCATTATATATTGTCCACATTGTCGATACGTTTGTAACATCTCTTTACTTCAACGTATTGAGGATGTCTTTTGGCTTCACATTACCCTTTGTCATCTGCACAACACCACCTGCTCCCCCTTATCCAATCTTCCAGCATATGAGTGGTCGTCCAAGTTTTTCCCGGGCTCGTGATCGTGCCTTCCACATATGACAGTAACGTACCACAAAGAGTCGGCATTTTCCTTGATCTTAATAAGGAAAGGGCATCCACATTTCTTCGTACCAGTTTGAGTCATCCTATTTTCCTCTTCTTCTTCATTTCTTGGTTTCGAAGAAATTTTAGCCGCTTTCCCCTTCCCAACTCTTTGAGACATTCCCCTATAAGTTCCAGACCTATCGCACGCAAGTTTCACCCTTCCTCCGTGCTTAATGACCCCGACATCAGAGTGCTTCGTCACTAAAACAAACATGTTCTCCCGGCCTATCATTTGAAGCCATGAAATTGCCGCTTCTCTAGAGGGGAATGGCCTACAAGGTGTAAACGTCTCTTTGTAGTCTTGAAATAAAGTAGAGATCGGCGATCAATACAAAATGTAACATTATGATCAATCGAAATGCACGATTAATTCACCAAAAACCCCAAAACCACGTTTCGGTTGTTCGAATCCGCGAATATATGCATAGTGTCGGTTATGTCCAACCGAGACCTACATCATTGTCTCGGTCGATCCATACCGAGATTATTCCTTCGTTAGGTTCATAGCATGACGTGAACTACGACGAAGTCTCAGTTGATGTGGACCGAGAAGTTTCTACAACTCTCGGTCCTGCGAGACATTCGCGCCCGTGCAAAAATCGACTTAAAATTTGAGAAACCGCATATATAACACATTAAATTTCAAAAATTGCCTCTTGTTCTACCTCCTATTGCACCAATGCAGTATAATCTTCCATTTTATAGTGCAAACAAACTCGGATTCCTCGAATTTACCAAGCCCTACGTTGACAAATCAAACCATCATTTTTTCAGTTTTTTACCAAAATTACAGTTCCTACAAAGCATCATTAGGTTGGCAAACTTTGTTACCTCACTGTCGGATGATGTCAAGCTGCAACAATCGATACGCTCGGCAAACGCAATGTGGCTTTATGGTTCACTTGTGAAGAAAATAGTGGTGGTGGGGTGCCCCAGTTTCAATTTCAAAATGGTTTGTGGGGTTTGAGTCAATATATATTAAGGGGCAAAATGATCATTTCCATTTTAGGTGGGAAATTTACAAAATACTTGAGTGCCTTCATGAAATGGTGAGGTGCCCTTAGCGGCCCTCTAACAAAAATGCAAGCGACTCACTTTGGGCATCGACCCAGTCAAATATTGTACTTTTTGCCTCGGGATGCGTAAGCACACATCTCGACTTGCGTTGAACGGTATTCGACTGAGTCGATGCCCAAATTGAGTTATTCGCAGTTTCTATATAATAAAATAAAAAACTTCTTTTAAGTCAATTTGAGCTTTCCAATGAAGTTAAAACAAAGGGGGCAAACTTGATACACCGTCATATATAATCAGAGTTGAAACTGAAAAGTATCATTTGAACAAAATTATTGTTTTTGTTGCAAATTATCAGTAAAAAGAATTGATGAGACTAGCAACAAACGTTTTGTTGCAAATATAGCTTTAGCAACAAATTTATTTTGTTACTATTATGGGCATGAACTATGTTGATATCCTTGAAAATTAATCTACATACACATGTACTAGTCCACTACGCTACTATATATCGTGTTCTCTCCAGGTCTCTAGGGAATGGTACATGTGAATAAGTAGAGTTTTCCCTATCGACCTTCAATAATAGTGGTTGACATTTCATTCACGGATGCAGAAGATGAATTTGAAAAGTTGAAATTGCGCGTCAAAATAAATGCAGGTTGCTTAGGATTAGGGATTGTTGTCTCATTGCACAACATGAATGTGGCACTCGACATCGTTGGCCTGTCATTCGCTTGTTCTTGGACACATAAAATCCCAACTTGAATAAACTTGACAACTTCTTGTTGAGGAAATGAAGTACCCATTGCACAGTGATCAACTAGTTCCAAAGGCCTACCTCCGCTCCATAGCTCCCATGCCTGTATCAATTAATACCTTACCTCATTATATATATGAACAATAATGCTAGAAAACTAATTAAGGACTGCATAGATTTTAGATGATTCTCCTTACATGCTTTATCAAATTCATAGAGGGGTCTTCGCAGTAGAAACCGGTATTCTTCTTGCCACTTATTATTTCAAGTAATAGAACTCCGAAACTGAATACGTCGGATTTTATGGAGAACAATCCATCCATTGCATACTCTGGAGACATATAACCACTGCAAGAAATCTCAATAGGATAGAAATTATTTAAAGTCACTAACATTAGTCAAAGCAAAACAAAGTAAAGTTTGGTCAAAAAAGGGCTATAATTAGAACATCTCCAATGTGAATGTGGATTGGGTGCCAATGCAAATGTGTATTTTGAATGTGCAGCTGACGTGGCATGAAAAAAAATAGATAGTTTATTCTCAATGGCTACTTTTAGACGGTGCAATCCATAGTCACGTTAGCAATTCCCTCTTAAATGTATAGAAAAAATCAACAAGAGGTTGCTTTAAGGAGTTTTCAAATCAACAAAGAGTCGTCGAACGTACAACGTCCCAACCACTCTATTTGTGTTCGCTTGAGTTTGATTGCCTCCAAATATTCTTGCCATTCCAAAATCAGAAATCTTTGGATTCATCTCCGCGTCTAGCAGAACATTACTTGCTTTAAGGTCTCTATGAACAATTCTTAATCTGGAGTCTTGATGAAGATATAAAACTCCTCTAGCAATCCCAAGAATTATGTCACGACGCATCGCCCAATCCAATGATGTACTTCTAGTTTGATCTGCGTATAAATTTTGCTCAAGTTACTAAGTACATAATATATAGTTTGTAGTAAACATTGAAAAGTAAATAATATTCATGGAAGCATATACCGAAGAGAAGAAAGTCCAAGCTTTTATTAGGCATGTATTCATAGACCAACATTTTTTCTTCTTCTTCAATGCAACAGCCAAGAATTTGGACAAGATTCCTATGCTGAAGTTTTGCAATCAGTATAACTTCATTTTTGAATTCCGTTACTCCTTGTCCCGAATTCTTCGACAATCTCTTCACAGCTATTTCACGTCCATAAGACAACTTCCCCTGAAAATTACTGCATTACTATAAATAAACAAAACCATATTTTGTGCTAACACTCCCACCAAAACCTTCACCTAAATTAGACTATCCAAGACAACACAAAGTTTAATATAAAAGAAATAAGTCTCAAAAATAAAGTACCTTGTAAACAGATCCAAAACCACCTGTTCCAAGCTTATTAACGATAGAGAAGTTATCCGTGGCAACTACGATTGAATTTAGATCGAAAACTGGTAATTCAAATGTAGCATTAGTTTCATCATTGGTTTCCGAAGAAGGCAAATCAAATAGTAGTTTCCGAAGTCTTTCTTTGCACGCCAACCCTGATAATTGCAATTGAAAAACATGTGTAGTAATAATTTAAGCAAATGTTTTTCATGTTGAATAATTCAAAATGGAGTTCTTATAGTTCTTTTTTTTTAAGAAAAAGATTGCAAAAAAATGGCAATGAGGACTTTTTCCAATACCTCTTCCTTTGGCTCTATTGAACAAATAATAAAAAGCAGAGATCAAGGTGAGCAATCCCACAACAACTAGCACACATAGAAGCACCAGTTTCTTCTTTGTGAAAGAACCTTTTGAATGCCTCTTTGATTCCTCTGCGACAAAAAAATCAGTATGGTCACTAATAAGTTGTTATATGAACAAAAAATTGAAACATATATAAATATATATAGCACTAACAGTACTTACCAAGTTCTACTGCATCAACACGAACAAACAAGTCTTGTCCACCCTCTGTGAACTCTTTTACATCAGTTAAGTTTCCAAACCAAGCAAAGCAACCACTTCCATCGACGTATGCGCTAGAATACCCAGTACAAGAACAGTTGTTCCTGCACTGAATCTCACATTCTTTGATGCCCAAACTCATATCAACTCTAGCATTTGATGTGTCTGGCAGCTTCACCTTCTCCAATTTTAAAAACCCGTCACCATTACCGCAAAAAAGTGATCTTTTCCTAACGCAACCTTGCGATCCATCTTTCAAGTCCCAAGCGATTGGAGATTTCGGCTCAAACCCGGGAAGACATGAACAAATCATGGCATTGTTTGAATTACAGCTCCCAAACACTCCACACTTCCCATAATGTTCACATGCATCTCCTGGAGCCGAAAAGAAAATGTTCCAACGACGAGTATCTTCGAACCAAGTGGCTCTATGAAACAATCCCAAATGATCCAAGTAAAGCCTATCGAAGATGGAATTGTTTTTCGAGGTGTATGTGAAGGAAATCTCATCTAGGCTGTTTATGAAGCTGTAATGGAAGATGAAGTTGCTTGTCATGAGAGGTATGCCATTCCAAGTCTGTCCATTCCATGGCCCAGTCCTCCAAATGATCACACTAGACCCTTTTGAGAGAAAGGACTCCGGCGCTCTCCCGTCGAGTCTCAAAACAAAATCGCCATTCGAAGGATCATCAGGAGATTTCCAAGACGTTAGCGACCAATTAAACCCGGTTTTTCGATTGAATCCAGTTTTCATCCCAGAAATGATAGTGTGTGTTGGATAATCAAAGCTCTGCCACAAAAAGTCTCCCTTGTTTTGGTCACATAAAACCAGATTTCCAGTGTCTAATAGCTTGCATATTACACTAGGAGAACTGATAACACTAGTCGACCAAACCGGGTTTGATGAATTTCCATTGAAGATAGCGAGATTTCCTCGCCGGTCGACTTTAAGAACTCCCGACGAAGAATCATCGATCGGGTTGTTTCTGTTTGCTACCCACACAACTGTTTGCTCTGGAACTTTGTTGAACCAAATTCCTACGTATCGCTTTTGAGAGTTTCCGGGACTGAAGAAGCCGAGAGCGTAGGTTCCGCCATTAGAGACTAATGTGTCTCCATCTCTCAACAACTTGTTGGGTGTGATTGTGTCATCAGTTGCAAAGCATACATTGTTAATGTTGAAGAAGCTGTAGAGAATCAGCATTGCAATCAAGCAGCAGTCCATATTAGTTTGTTGCTCAGTATGAACTTCACATGAATCACAAGTGTTTTGGTCTTGAGATCATTATGGATAGAAACATTTATGATTTATTTGTGGCGGTCGGATCAGTAATTTTCATGAAGTGATTGAGCATAGATGAACCAGTTTGCAGGTAATTGCTGGTGGCCATTAGTTTACACTTCTAGTTGAATGTAGAGTTTGTCCTTGCATCTCCATTATTAACACAGACCATTATGTATGTTGAGATGCGTGGACCGAATCGGTTAATGTTGAGTCGTTAATTATGTAATATTATATATAAGTTATTTATATATTTTTATTGTCAAGTCTCCAAATTACTAGCCTAATTGTGTTTATTTATTATTTTCAGGGTTATTGAATTACGTGGTTGAATCGGGGGAGAAAAATTACGTAAAATTGAGTATTCATATGCCTAGATGTGTTTTACACCAAAAATCACATTAACACACATCTCGAAGCAAATTTGGTGGGGCCTACATGTGAGACATGAAAGAGATGATGCGGTGGACAGCTATGCATATATGTGTCCAGTGCTGCTCGCATGATTTAAGGATATAAGTTAGGAATATTTTTTTGATTTGATCTTAATAGGAATATTATATATATTATAATATTATAATATAATAGATGGGAAGGAAATAAAGAAAAGAGGGAGAGAGAGAGAGTCAGAGACTGACCGATTGCTATTGGAGATACCGATTGCTATTGGAGATACGCATGAAAAAAAGAAAATAGGGAGAAATAGAAACGGTCAGAGAAAAAAAAGGAAGAGAATGGCCGAGTAGAGGATGCCGAGAGAGAGCTCTTGAATAGCTGAAAGGTCCAATATATAAAAAATCAATTCCGGTCCATTCTCTTCCTTTTTTTATATATATAAAAAATCAATATATTCGAGAGAGAGCTGTCGAATAGTCTCTGACTCTCTGTCTCTCCCTCTTTTCTTCATTTCCTTCCCATCTATTATATTATAATATTATAATATATATATATAATATTCCTATTAAGACCAAATCAAAGAAATATTCCTAACTTATATCCTTAAATCATGCAAGCACCACTGGACACATATATGTCTAGCTGTCCGTCACATCATCTCTTTCGTGTCTCACGTGTGGGCCCTGCCAAATTTGCCTCGAGATGTGTGTTAGCGCGATTTTCGGTGTAAAACATATCCATACATATGAATACTCGATTTTACGTAGTTTTTCGCCCCGGATTCAACCACGCACTCCAATAACCCTGAAAATAATAAATAAACGCAATTAGACGAGTATTTTGGAGACTTGACAATAAAAATATTTAAATAACCTATATATGATATTACATAATTAACAACTCAACAAATACCCTCAAATTTAGGACTTTGCAAGTCCCGAGCAAATGTGTAAATGACAAACACGCAGATAAACTAGACTCATAATATAGATATGTACAGACTCAATTAATCCTATACTCGATTCAGAATTCATGAAGTTCCTTTTGTTTACATAGTTGCCAAGTTAACAAGACACTCAACAAATTTCGAAGTTAAGATATGTCAAGAACCGCAACCCAAACACAATTAAGATCACACTTTAAAGACAAAGATATCGTCAAGACAAACGCCATCAACTACTTGCGGGTTTTCTTGGTCTATACATTCAAGCACGCAAGTCCACAATTTTACTTAATCTAGCTATAAGCACTCGAACTAAATCTTTTTATTTGAGGAGTTTCCATACACTTTCGTCTTTATTCATTTTATATGTATACTCTCTATTTTTTTCTTCTCCAATTTTTTTTTTCAAATAATACGGTCCCTGCTCCATTTCCTATGGACCACTTTCCTCACTTTTTCCCACCACAAGTTTCCCTGCTCCATTTCCTGTGGAAACTTGTGAGACTCTCAATATTAAGAAGACTCCTGTTAGCCCTTCTCACTTTTACTATAATCAAGCAAATTCCCCAATGTGGGTTAAAGTCTCATCGCTTGCTCAATTTTGACCATCTACCAGTTTTGGTATCTAGCACAAGGCTTAACCATCATACTAAGTCCCTAATCATGAAATCATAAAAATGTTGAGCTACGGACTCAAGTGAGTATTTATCCTACATTTTCCTAAGTTTCAAGTCAAAAAGGCAACCATAATATACTCATCCACAACCAAAGGCATGAAACAAAGTTTCGGGTGACTCTAAACAATATAAAAATGAAAACTATGCTAAACACATGCATGAAAGTGTATCAACTCCTAATGAAGTGAGATAGATGAGTATGGAGGGAAAAGAAATGAAAGAAATGAGTGAATAAGAGATATCAAACACCACCAATACAGTCCAACAAACACATATAGCCGCATATAATTGAAAAAAATTTAAACGATCTCACATGCGGTCTTTCGCAAAGAAATCCTACTCAATCCACAAATCCTAAAGTACCCCTAAACTTATTCTGAACCTTGTCCTCAAGGTTCAAAACAAGTCAAGGAATCCATGCAACAAAAAGACAAAAATAGTGGTGAAAAAGAACATGGATAAAATAAGAAGATGATACAAGTGCACACATAACAAAAGTCTCCAAAAACTAGTGAATGCTCAAATCTCGCATGTCTCGGTGACTAAGGAAACTATGAATAAAATTATCATAATAAGAGCAAGAACTAATAAGCATGGGAGTTAACTCAAATGATTCCTATCAAATCTTGCGAGCCCGAGTCTTTCAACTACGGGTGAAGTCAACAAGATGATGGAATGAGGTTTAGGGTTTTGGGTCTACTTAAAGACCCGCCACTAATGTGACGACTTAAGTTGGATACGTCCCAACCAAGTCTCAAAACACCTAAAACTCTAATAATATGTTAATTCCTAAAAAAGAATATGCTCAAATCACTCCAAAAACAATGTAATCCATAGTCAAACCTAGCAAAACTCAGGGGGTGGTCTAGTGCCATCGGTGCTCATCAAACATTCATTACACCTGCAAAAATTCAAGAGACCAAGTTAGGGCTTTATTAAACAAAAAAAACTAAAACTAAATTAAAACCGAAATAAATGCAATAAAAATAAAAACAAAGTTGGGCTGCCTCCCAACGAGCGCCTTTCTTTTAAGTCTTTGGCTAGACTTATTGTGATTCATCACGTGATGCCCTATCATTTGGAGATGTCAACAATAAATGGTGCATCAACATATTTGGGCAATGCAGCAAGCACGCCCTCCTTTAGAATTGGGAGCTCATTCGAGACCTCTAACACAAACAAATCTGTCATATCATACTCATCCGACACAAATGTGTCAACAGTGTAGAAAATCTGCAAACGCTCATTTACTTCCACCCCCATATAAGGTTTGAAAAATATGCATGGGAGGGTGGGTGGTTTCATGTAACGGCCCGAAAATTTGACTTGTGCCACGTGTCAGGTCAGGGTCGTTTATGGGATCCACTCGTCGAAATGCGTATGTCCGAATCTCAAGTGGAGATGATAATTGTTGAGAAACGTATACGCAGAGAATTCGGGGAGCCGAAACACGAACGGGAATGCGCATCGAGTCGCGTGCCAACGTGGAACTGAGATAGTCGCTTTATGTGGTTTTAAAATGTACATTGGATATACCTCGTGATGCGTATAACGCGAGTATCGAGATAATTTTGGTCAAGCATATAGGCAGTGGATAAAAAGGCTAAATTATTGAGTTTACCTCGAGATTTTTGTTGCACGAATCTTGAGAACACTTTTGATTTGAAATTAAAAGAGAAAGAGAAATAAATATATACATATATAAAAGAAAAAAAAGGAGATTTGGATAAGAAATCGGGAGGTGAGAGAGAGAGGAGGAGAGAGACGACCAAGAGAGAGAGGTGAGGGAGCTCCGCCGGCGAGGAGCAGCGGCGACCGCAGCGCAGCTCGACGACGGCGCGGCGTGGCGATGACGCAGTGGGGCGGACCGGCGGTGCGGTGGCCAAAGGTGGCGCGGTTCCACAACAAGAAGTGGCTCGCCAGCCAGCAGCGCAGATTCAGCGGCGGCGCAGCAGCAGCGCGCGCGGCCGTATGCGATGCGGTGGGGCAAAGACAAGCGACGCGGCGTCTCAAAGGCGCATGGCACAACAATGGCGGCGGTCGGGGAGCGGCGATCGGCGATGGCCGGACAGCGGGACGGCGACCATCGGTGGCTCCTGCATCGACGCCGCGGCACAGCGACGTCGGCGGTGACGGCGCAGCAACAGTGGTGCGACGACGATGATGGTGGCAGTGGCGCGACGACGAGCAGCGTTGCGACGGCGACGGTGGCGCGGTGAACGACGCGATGGCGTTGTCGGACTGATCGGAGGCGCGACTTCGACGAGCTCGACGACGCGATGGACTCAAATGGTTTTGAAGGCCTTGGTGAGGCTTATTTCACCAAATTTTGTTGTGATTTGAATAATCTATGTAAATTAGGCCTAAATGATATAAATTGATACCAGAGACTTATGAGTCAGGTGTAGGGTGCGCATATTGAGGTAAGTAAACCAGTGAGGAACTGTACAATTATTTTATTGCCTTGATATTGTTGTTCATTGCTTTGATAATGTTATTCATTGCTTGGATATTATCCTTGAAAGTGCTATTGCGTGGAGTGGTCCATTGGCTATTGTTTACTGCTTTGAGATAGCTTCCTTTCACTATTATTGATCACTGCTTTGTGATAGCTATCTTTGAAATTGTTGTCGGTTGGGTGATCCATTGACAAGCGAGTTATGATTACTGTTTATCTGCGATATGAGAGGGTTAGGGCTAGGAGGTAGGGGTCTCGTCCTAAACCCGAGGTCTTTCATGGTCGCCCGTCGATATCTCCCAATTGAGTGTACGTTGGGGGTTCATATCCGGGTCCATGGATGGTTCATAGTTGTACGGGCTAGGGTTGGGAGGCAGGGGTCTCGTCCTAGACCCGGGTTTGTGAATGTCTCATAATCGCAAGGGTTAGGGTTGAGAGGCTGGGGTCTCGTCCTAAACCCGAGTCTACTGGGCTTGTACCGCGACTCAACGACCTTTAGTCGGGACTCCTTGTTATTTGGCCTCACTCATCGATTAATTATTTACAGTATTTTATATTCATGCGTTACCTGTTCATTTTTTTCAAATTGCATGAATTGACTGCTTTGGTTATTTTGAAATGTTGTATATGTCCTACTGGCTTTACTTACATGGGCTCATCATTTTTGGGTATGACTGAGTGCAGATCCTGTTGGGGCATGTGCCCTAGGTCAATCCATTAACTATCTTTATGAATACTTTTAGTTAACAAAATAGAGGATTTCATTTGTTGTTTATTATAATTAATTTGCATGTTTACATTATAATAAGATCCATGGATATTTACAGAAATATCCTAAATGTCCCTAGTCGATCATTATACTTGGAACTATAATGAATTAAGACTAGTGTGAGTCTTGATTGATGATCGTATGATGATTATACGTATAGGGTTACGAATCAAGATAACGAGTACTTGTTAGGGAACAAAGTACTGGACCGACCCGCTATGAGAACATCACATGGATTAAGTCATAGTTGTTTCTCATGATAGGTATATTTTTCAGTCCTCTGACTTGAAATTATCAGAGACTTCAACATTAGGAACATAGTGATTTGACACTATCAAACGTTGTCTTTAACCGGACGATTATAAAGGTTGCGATTGGTTACTATGTGAGCAATGTGATGAAGTTGTGTAATGGAGATAGAATTTGTCCCTCTCATATAAAGAGAGATATCTAGTGGATCCCTCGATGTGTTAGACTGTTAAAAGGCCTAGTCTAAATGAATTGATATTGATCAATGTCACTTGGATGTTTTCAGTCTACCTAGAGATCGAGACTAGTACGATCGAACATGTTGGATGACAATTCCATGCCCTATGTTTGATCAAAAGGATATCGTGTGACAAAAGGATGTTATATACACTATTAATTAGGTTGTATCGATTTGATATTCGTATAACTTGGGTAGTCATGATGTCTTGCTAGAGGCCGCTTATGACTTGTATACCAAAATGTGTTTTGGTACACTGCCAACGTTGTATGAGCCTATTGGGTCGCACACTAAGAATGGTTTTGCGAGATTTTAAGATGGTTCAGAAAAATGAATTTTATATGATAAAATTCATGACGAAAAACGTCCTTGTGGTGTATTACACTTATACTTCTTTAAGTAGGGGTATACGTGTAATTTACTTAACCGTCTATACACAAGGGTTGTATAAATAGACGCTTTAAGTTAGAACAAAAAAAAAAAAAATCAAAAGGCCAAAACTCTTTTTCGTTTAAGAAACGACTTAGGGTTTTTGGTATGCTCTGGATCGTTTTGGAGAGAAAAACAAAAGGTTTGGTATTCTCTCGAAGCTAGCACTTCGAATCTCGGCCGCCGTTCGTGTGTGGACTACTGGTAGATGGCGTTCGTCGTTGGCAGCGCCTTAGAGATCGATTAACCTTCAGAAAGGTACATTGCGACTGAGGTATGATTAAGTTTTCATGGTTTAAACGTTTTTAATGGAATTAGATTCGGATCCTGTTGGGGTTTTTGTCAAAATTGTTTTGTAATCTCCGCTGCGTATGAACCCCAAAACCCAACAGTGGTATCAGAGCCTTCGAGTTCGATTCCATTAAATTCATTGCATGTTTTCTTCTGATATATACATGATATATGATTGAAAGCATGTTAATAGTCGATGTGCATGTGATGTACATAAGTTTTCTGTGAGATTTATTATCATGTTTTGTGTATATGATACATATATTATTTATTTAATTGAAATTAGTTTCGTACATGCTAGTAACCATGTTAGGTTAATTCGAATAATTTTAATGAATTGAGTTTCGTGTTCTATGATCCATGACACCATTAGGTTCGATTGTGATAGTAGTTCATGATTCAATTACATGTTTGTGATTATTTGGATGAGGACCGAAATTGCAAATAATTAATTTTCGAAATTATTTATTTATAAATAATTAATTTTCGAAATTATTTATTTATCTTGTTATATCTATTTTGTTATGAAGTTTCTATTTTATAAAGATAGATAACAAATTAGAATAAGAGATAAATATCAAGAATCTTGTTATTGGTGATATACTAGGATTCAAATATCTTAAGTCCAAAATAAATAATTAATTTTCGAAATTATTTATTTATCTTGTTATATCTATTTTCTTATGAAGTTTCTATTTGATAAAGATAGATAACAAATTAGAATAGGAGATAAATATCAAGAATCTTGTTATTGGTGATATACTAGGATTCAAATATCTTAAATCTAAAATAAATAATTAATTTTCGAAATTATTTATTTATTTTGTTATATCTATTTTGTTATGAAGTTTTTATTTGATAAAGATAGATAACAAATTAGATTAGGAGATATAAGCAAAATCGGTTTCGTTATCCCTATTGGATAGGAGATAAATATCAAGAATCTTGTTATTGGTGATATACTAGGATTCAAATATCTTAAATCCTAATTGGATTAGGATAAGATGATTAGTTAGATGTGGGCCCGGGTTAATTAAAAATGTTTTAATTGACTTAATTTTGGATAAATTAAGGGGTAAATTTAGTATAGTAAAATCAGCGAAAAAATATGATTTTCTATAGCGAATTTCAATTTTCGGAATTGAGATTCGTCTTCTAAAAAAAAAAAAAAAAAAAAAAAAAAAGGGCGCTTTGCCCTACATTACCCCGTCATTGGCCGCACTTAACGGGACCGCCGTCTAACTAATCTTAGCGCACGGAAATTCTTTTGTTAGTGAAAAGTATAAAAAATAAAAAATAAAAAATTTCCAAATTGTTTAGTGATTTAAGAAATCAATAAAATATATGATATTTCATTGTTTACATAAAATCACTAAAACTGAATAAAATCCCTCTATTAAATTTTAAGTCTCACGCCATCCATTTTAAACACTTGTCAAGGCCTCGATCACACTAATACAGTTTCACCATAGGCTGGGTGTATTATGTTATCTTGGTGAGACAAGTTGGGTAAGAGTTACCTAAATGTTTAAAATGGTCCGACTTAATAAAGCCATCAAAATAGTTTTGAGCTTTAGGCAAATGATGAGATAAAAACATGCTAAGACATAAGATGTCCCATATCTCATAAAAGGATCTAAAAATTACATAAGATATAATTGGTAACTATTACCTACCTAAATAATCTAGTTATGTGTTTCATGCCATAGTTGTCATAGAATTAGGTGAAATATGGATTTTAGTCCCCTAAATAAACAGTGTGCTTTAGGAGGGTTGTTAATTTAGTGGGAGTCTATTCCTCTATGCTAAAATAAACTTTGCATAATCTTTATTGTAGATCAATGGCCTCTTCAAGTAACAATAATCCCCTGTCACTGCGATCCATCCTTGAGAAGGATAAGCTATCTGGGACTAACTTTCTTGATCGGTTCGAAACTTGAGAATCGTTCACAAGCATGAACGCAAGTTGTATGTCTGGATGCTCCAATCCCCGAGGACCCACCACCCAATGCTACGAAAATTTGTGAAGGATGCGCATAATAAACATGTCAACGATTCTACCGATGTTACATGTATTATGCTTTGGCAACTATGGTTCCGAACTTTAGAAGGACATGGAACTAATGGAAGCCTACGACATGGCTATAACACTGAAGGAAATGTTCCAACAGCAAGCTAGACAAGAAAGGTTCGAGATAGTCAAAAACCTACATTCTTGCAAGATGACTGAGGGTGCGTCAGTTAGTCCTCATGTCGAAGATGAAGGGCTATGTTGACCAGCTTGATAGACTCGGATTTCCCATAAGCCAAGAGTTGGCTACGGATTTGATCCCGAATTCATTACCAGAATGAACTACGATATGAATAATACGGAGAAATCAATTTCAGAGTTGCATTTGATGCTCAAAACTGTTGAACAAAATATCAAGAAACCCTCTAGTAATATGTTGATGGTCTAAAAGGGAAAGGGAATGAAAAAGAAAGGCAAAGGCAAGGCTAGAGTTGCCAAATTTGTTGATGCACTGTCGCAAAGCCTATGGAACAAGTCAGCCCCCCTACATTCTCGCTTCAAAACACCCAAAAGAAAAGGAAGAAAATTGTCATTTATGTAATCAAACCTATCTTTGGCATTGTCGTCTCGGACACATAAACGAGAAACGCATAACGAAGCTCCATAAAGATGGGCTTCTAGATTCATTTGATTTAGAAACATATGAAACATGCGTATCTTGTTTACTAGGATGACTAAAAGTCTCTTTACTGGACACAGTGAAAGGGCAAGTGATTTATTGGGTCTAATAAATACTGATGTATGCGGTCCTATAAACACAATGGCTAGAGGAGGTTATCAATTACTTCATTACATTTACCGATGATTTGAGATATGGTTATGTATATCTTATGAAACATAAAGCTGAATCATTTGAGATGTTTCGAACGTTTCAAAATGAAGTGTAAAATCAATTTGGTAAAACTATCAAAACACTTTGATCAGATCGAGGTGGTGAATATTTAAGCCAAGAATTTGATGATCATCTTAGAAATTGTGGGATTGTCTCCCAATTGACTCCACCAAAACAACTCCACAATGGAATGGAGTTTTACGAAAGGAGAAATCGAACCTTATTAGATATGGTTCGATCTATGATGAGTCATGCATATCTTCCATTATCCTTTTGGGGTTATTCATTACAAACTGCAGCTTTCACTCTAAATCGAGTTCCTTCTAAAGCGGTTGATAAAACACCATATGAGATATGGTACGGGAAAAGACCTAGTTTATCTTTTCTTAAGATTTGGGGTTGTGAGGCTTACGTAAAGCGACAAGTCTCGAAAAAGTAGCACCTAAATCGACAAGTGTTTATTTGTGGGGTATCCTAAGGAAACAAAAAGATATTACTTTTATAATCCCCGTGAGAACAAAGTGTTTGTTGCTCGGTATGGTGCCTTTATGGAAAAACAGTTTATTTCAAAAGACACTAGTGGGAGAGAAATAAATCTTGAAGAAGTTCAAGAATCACAGGTAAACACTGAACCGCTACTGGAAGTTCAACAACGTTCCGAACCAGTTGAACCTCCATAAGTGACACAAGGCCCACGTAAATCTAGTAGGGTAAGACATGAGCCAGAGAGATTCGGATTTCTCATTACTGATAGTCGTGATGTGTTGCTTATAGACCAAAATGAGCCCACCACTTATCAGGAGGCTATTTCTGGACCAGACTTAGATAAATGGCTAAGTGCCATGAACTCTGAGATGCAATCTATGTATGATAATCAAGTTTGGAACTTGGTTGATTTACTTGAAGGTGGTAAGACCATTGGATGTAAATGAGTTTTCAAGAAGAAAACTGACATGGATGGCAATGTGCATACTTTTAAAGCAAGACTTGTAGCAAAAGGTTTCAGTCAGAATCAAGGTGTTGATTATGATGAAACTTTTTCGCCAGTAGCCATGCTTAAATCCATAAGAATTTTAATTGTCATTGCTGCATATTATTATGACTATGAGATATGGCAAATGGATGTAAAAATAACATTTCTTAATGGAAAGCTGTTTGAGGACGTGTATATGACACAAACTTTGAAGGTTTTGTACATCCCGAGAATTCTAGGAAGGTATGCAAGCTTCAAAGATCCATTTATGGATTAAAGCAAGCTTCTCGGAGTTGGAATCTTCGTTTTGATGAAGCAATCAAGGATTTTGGTTTTATTAAGAACGAAGATGAGCCTTGTGTATACAAGAAGGTCGGTGGGAGTGTAGTTATTTTTAAGTCGTATGTTGATGATAGATTACTCATTGGAAATGACATCCCAACATTGCGAGAATGTCAAGTCTTGGTTAGGGAAGTGTTTCTCAATGAAAGACTTAGGAGATGCGACCTATATCCTAGGGATAAGGATCTATAGGGATAGATCTAAGAGGCTAATCGGTCTAAGTCGAGTGCTTACATAGACAAGGTGTCTTGAATAGGTTCGATTTGCAAGACTCTAAAAGAGGATTGTTGCCAATGTCTCATGGCATAAGTCTCAGCAAGATTCAATGTCGCAAGACAAATGATGAGCGAGACCGTATGAATAAGATTCCATATGCATCGGCTATTGGATCTATCATATATGCCATGCTATGCACTCGACTGATGTATCATATGCTTTGAGCACTACAAGCGAGATATCGATCGGATCCTGGTGAGAGTCAATGGATAGAAGTAAAGAACATCCTTAAGTACTTAAGAAGGACTAAGGAATTGTTCTTGGTCTATGGAGGTTTTGAAAATGATCTAGTTGTAAATGGTTACACAGATGCAAGTTTTCAAAGCGATATAGATGATTTTAGATCGCGATCTGGATATGTGTTTACTTTGAATGAGGGTGCGATAAGTGGAAAAGTTCGAAGCAAGAGAACGTGGCAGATTCTACAATGAAGTGAGTATATTGCGGCGTCCGTCGATGTGAAAGGAGGCGATTTGGATCAAAAAGTTCATTTCGAACTAGGTGTGGTTCCAAGTATTGCTAACCCTATTTGTTTGTATTTTGACAATAACGGGGCAATAGCACAGACCAAGGAACCTAGATCACACCACAGATCCAAACATATACTCAGGCGTTTTCATTTCATCAGAGAACTTATTGAGAGGGAGACGTAAAGATTTGCAGAGTACCTACTGAAGACAACGTTGTGGATCCATTGACAAAAGCTCTTCCACAAGCAAAACATGATGGTCATGTTAGATCATTAGGCATTAGATGCATATATGATTGGCCCTAGTGCAAGTGGGAGATGTTGGGGCATGTACCCTAGGTCAATCCATTAACTATCTTTATGAATACTTTTAGTTAACAAAATAGAGGATTTCATTTGCTGTTTATTATAATTAATTTGCATGTTTACATTATAATAAGATCCATGGATATTTACAGAAATATCATAAATGTCCCTAGTCGATCATTATACTTGGAACTATAATGAATTAAGACTAGTGTGAGTCTTGATTGATGATCATATGATGATTATACGTATAGGGTTACGAATCAAGATAACGAGTACTTGTTAGGGAACAAAGTACTAGACCGGCCCGCTATGAGAACATCACATGGATTAAGTCATAGTTGTTTCTCATGATAGGTATATTTTTCAGTCCTCTGACTTGAGATTATCAGAGACTTCAACATTAGGAACATAGTGATTTGACACTATCAAACGTTGTCTTTAACCGGACGATTATAAAGGTTGTGATTGGTTACTATGTGAGCAATGTGATGAAGTTGTGTAATGGAGATAGAATTTGTCCCTCTCATATAAAGAGAGATATCTAGTGGATCCCTCGATGTGTTAGACTGTTAAAAGGCCTAGTCTAAATGAATTGATATTGATCAATGTCACTTGGATGTTTTCGGTCTACCTAGAGATCGAGACTATTACGATCGAACATGTTGGATGACAATTTCATGCCTTATGTTTGATCAAAAGGATATCGTGTGACAAAAAGATGTTATAAACACTATTAATTACGTTGTATCGATTTGATATTCGTATAACTTGGGTAGTCATGATGTCTTGCTAGAGGCCGCTTATGACTTGTATACCAAAATGTGTTTTGGTACACTGCCAAGGTTGTATGAGCCTATTGGGTCGCACACTAAGAATGGTTTTGTGAGATTTTAAGATGGTTCGGAAAAATGAATTTTATATGATAAAATCCATGACGAAAACGTCCTTGTGGTGTATTACACTTATACTTCTTTAAGTAGGGGTATACGTGTAATTTACTTAACCGTCTATATACAAGGTTGTATAAATAGACGCTTTAAGTTAGAACACAAAAAAAAGATCAAAAGGCCAAAACTCTTTTTTGTTTAAGAAACGACTTAGGGTTTTTGGTATGTTCTGGATCGTCTTGGAGAGAAAAACAAAAGGTTTGGTATTCTCTCGAAGCTAGCGCTTCGAATCTCGGCCGCCGTTCGTGTGTGGACTACCGGTAGAGGGCGTTCGTCGTCGGCAGCGCCTTAGAGATCGATTAACCTTCAGAAAGGTACATTGCGGCTGAGGTATGATTAGGTTTTCATGGTTTAAACGTTTTTAATGGAATTAGATTCGGATCCTGTTGGGATTTTTGTCAAAATTGTTTTGTAATCTCCGCTGCGTATGAACCCCAAAACTCAACAGATCCGCGGTCCAACAAGGGGAAGACTCCATAGCTAGGTGAAATTTTTGTATACCTTGTATTACTCTCCTCTGATTAACATATTTACTGGGTTCCACAATTAGGTTACCTAACTTTTTACATTATTGTTGAGTTATTTGATTTGTAGAAATTGCTTCCGCTAAATTGTAAAACTTGCAAAATACTAATAACTCAACGTAAAATTGTGAATTTACGTATAATGAAGGATTGGAAAGCTGACTAGGTCTGCGTTGACCTTGCGAGACTGGCTCGGGGGTCCACGTGGGCTTAGGCCGGGCGGGGTCCAGTTTGTGTGGAACTGGGGCCGTCACAATTGGTATCAGAGCCTAGGTTCAGGCAAACCTAAGGGAAAGTTTAATGGCTTAAGACATTGTGATACTAACGTCACAGTTGGTATCAGAGACAAAGTTGTAAATACTTGACTCTTGATTTAAATCACAAGACATTAAGACATAAACCAGCGGAAGTTAGGAACCTTGAACTTATAGTGGAACTCTGTGATCCCGACTTAAGTCTTCGTTGGGAAGTGAGGAGAGTTGGAGAAATTGAAATTTGAACTATATGTGATATTTGATGTATTGTATTATATTATTGATATATATACGATATTCACTCTGTGTGTCGCGTGAGACGTGATGAATAAATTTGAAAAAGATTGACGATAAATTTATTGGATTCGCGGAAATTGATAAATTGAGATAAATATCGTTGTTGGTTTGATGAAACCAATGGAAAATGAAACAATTCATTTTGAGTAAAATGAGATCATTAAGACTTTTAAGGTTTTCAATTCGAAACTTTGGTATTACAAATGGTATGGTTTCCAATTGAAACTTAAAATGCCATGTAGGACTCAAACAAACATGTGAATTGGTTTTCAAGCCATTTAGAGGAATTTCGATCTCATTTAGGACTCAAAAGAGTTCATTAAATTCATTTCAAGTTGTTTAGTTATTACTAAAATTGAGGATTTCCTATAGTATCGAGACTTGAAATAGAAGTTTGAGTCTCTAAATGATGTTAAATTGGTAATATGGAGACAATTAAATAACTTTGAGTCTACTTGGGACTTGAAATCAATGTTTAGGAACTTAGAGAGCTTTTGGAGTTTTAAAATGCTAGAACACCGATTGGATTTGTGAGAATGAGATTGGAAATGAAAATATTTTTTTAAGAACTCGAGAAATTTGAGGGTCTTAGTTGGAATGTAAATGCCAAAGTGGATTGGTAAAGTATGCGAAATTGATTTTGAATATTGAATTGGAGTTCACATATTAAGAGTTGAATTGTATTAACTTAATGGGAAATCAGAAAAATAAATAAATAAATAAATAAATAAATAAAAGGAACGAAGATTTGTGAGACAAGCAGATTCTAAGGGAGCAGAGTGTTGAGATGACTTGAGAGCTAACGATTACATCATGTACGGACTCCTTTAGCTTTGACAAAAGCTTTGGAGTAGTACTGTTGGATCAGAAGCCCAAGTAACTCCACTTTAGTGACACTATGCATTTATAGTCTAAGGGTTGGTGAAGTCGACCACCACCTTTAGGGACTTATAAATGAATTAAGTGTTACGAGTTGAGGTAGAGTCTGCAAATCGTTCTAAAAGTTAGGAGCCACCTAAGTCTAAATCCTATGAGATTATACATATCAAGAATTCTCATATTCTAAAATTTGTTTAGATGCGTTAGTAAGCATACTTAAAGGAATTCTCGTGTGAGTAGCGCATGTTGAAAAGAACGAACACCTCTGAGTAGAGTGAATGGGACTTTGTAAAGTTGCTAAGATTAGCAATTCACCTAAAAAAAAAGGGTGCATTTAAAGTTTCTAAGAAGAGAGTAATACTTGATCCTATATGGTATATTTATGGTTTTGCAATATACTATATACGATATCGGTAACTATGCCCTGATTCGAGGATTCGTGGCTATGGAAAATGCGATTAGGTTTTAGACCGGGTCTAGGAATGATCGTGGGGCTGCAGGTTTGCATTTTGAGAGTGCGGAGGAGCTGTATACCTCGCATTGCTTGCATCGCACTACCAATAACTGCAGGAGATTTTTCAATTGTTAAGGGCACAGGTTACACTGTTGACGTCTACGTCGCAGCGCTAGTTATTCAGGCTGAGCGTGTTTCAATAGTTCACAACCCACCTGAAAAACTTCCAGTTGAGGCAAGATCTACAGTGATCGAGGTGACACATGTTCGGGCCGAGATAGTATCTCCTATACATGAGACACCGGCTGAGGATACGCCGAGCACGCCGATTGATACGGGTGTTAGGGCAACATCTGAGGGAGGCAAGCTCGTGAGTTTCGGAGGCATCATCCGAAGAAGTTGCACGGGAGATACTAACCTTGAGACAACAGATATATAGCCACGTGAAGATAAATGACGTACTGGTCATACCAGCGCAAATGCAACCGAGTATAACATCAACTCCATGGTTGGCGTGGTCGATGTTTGGTGGCGTATTACGGAGGTGTCGATTGGGAAACAGTCCGTAACATGAAGAGGATTGAGTTTCAGATCATTCGACAAAGGATCGGAGAGTTGGTTGTAGTATATGGATCGGTATATACGCGTGATGAAGTAAGCTGAAGGTGCGGCTGACACGGACACTGACCAAGTGTACTACGTCATACATGATTTCATAGAATTTATTGGTTCCGTTGGGTGACGACGGCTCCGAGCACAGGACAGGAGGCCTAAGCGAAGGCTATATGCTGGTGAGAGCTTTGGGAGCACACGCACAGAAGTTAGACGAGCGTGGCAAGGAGATCACCTCAGAGCATATTGAGTTTCCACCGTATGCGGAGTATATGGCGCCAGTGTTAGAATATCCAGCTCAGAGTTACGCTAGTGCATTACAGCAGCCAGCACCGTCAACATAAGTACCATCAGAGGGTTGATGGTAGAGGCAGTGGCCGAGATCCAGTCGAGTGCACAGACAACGACGGTGATCTAGTCATGTACAGGGACAAGGACATGGACATGTTCCAGTTGGAGCGGGATTTCAACGTACCCGTACGAGCGTATGGACAGCCAGGTACAGCAGAGCCAGAAACATATTCATGCTATTGTCACGTCAGGTCCGACTACTATCCATCGTAACCTGATAGAGGGTACGACGAGTTGGGTTGAGACTCACCGATCAGAGAGACTAGCGGACAGTTAAAGAGACTGATTTATATTTTCGCGGATATACAACAGATATACGTATGTTAGTGACGGTGGATCATGAAATTAAAATGTTCATTTGTATTCATTTGTATTCCATTATATGTTGCGATGATGTTGCCCTGACATATATTGATGGGAGGAGACATATTGTGTGTTCTTTACTTGGAGGTCTCGGAGGAGCCCAACTCGTCACGGAGGAGCCCACCTTATCGTGGAGGAGCCCAGCCCTGCAGAGTAAGATGGGGGTATGGCCTTGGGCGAGTATGGCCTGGGCGAGTATGGCCTTGAGCGGGTATGGCCTTGGGTCTTCATTCATAAAACACCATTGTCCTTTGAGACTTGCTTCAATTTCGAGGACGAAATTCTAATTTGTTGGGAAGACTTTAACGACCCGAAAATTTGACTTGTGCCACGTGTCAGGTCAGGGTCATTTGTGGGATCCACTCGTCGAAATGCGTATGTCCGAATCTCAAGTGGAGATGATAATTGCTTAGAAATGTATACGCGGAGAATTCGGGGAGCCGAAACACGAACGGGAATGCGCATCGAGTCGCGTGCCAACGTGGGACTGAGATAATCGCTTTATGTGGTTTTAAAATGTACTTTGGATACGCCTCGTGATGCGTATAGCGCGAGTTTCCAGATAATTTTGGTCAAGTATAATGGCAGTGGATAAAGAGGTGAAATTATTGAGTTTGCCTCGAGATTCGTGTTGTACGAATTTCGAGGATACTTTTGATTTGAAATTAAAAGAGAAAAAGAAATAAATATATATATAAGAAAAAAAAGGGAGATTTGGATAAGAAATCGGGAGGCGAGAGAGAGAGAGGAGGAGAGAGACGACCAAAAGAGAGAGGTGAGGGAGCTCTGACCGGCGAGGAGTGGCGGCGACCGGTTGCAGCTCGATGACTGCGGCGTGGCAGTGACGCGTGGGGCGGATCGGTGGTGCGGCGGCTGAAGGTGGCGCGGTTCCACAACGCGGTGGCTCGCCTTCTGGCGCAGCGCGTAGTTCCAACGGCGGCGAGAAGCGGTGGCGCGGCGCGGGCGCGGCAATAGGGTCGCGCGCGGCATCGTGCGATGTGGTGGGGTAGCACAAGCGGCGTGACGTCTCAGGCAACGGCGTGAGCACAGCAGAAGCGGCGGCGTCCGACAGCCGGCGGTCGGGGTCGCGATCGGCAGCAGCCGGCAGCGACGAGCGCGGACGATGGCGGCCGCGGTAGAGGCGACGCGGCAGAATAGCGACGCGGCGGTGACGACGCAGCAGCGACGGTGGTGCGACAACGATGATGGTGGCGGTGGCGCGACGACGATGCGCGCGTCGCGACGTCGACGGTGGCGCGGTTTCGACGTCGGCGCGGTGAACGACACGATGGCGTTGTCGGACCGATTGGAGGGCGCGACTTCGACGAGTTCGACAACGCGATGGATTCAAATGCTTTTGAAGGCCATGGTGAAGTTTATTTCACCAAATTTTGTTGTGATTTGAATAATCTATGTAAATTAGGCTTAAATGATATAAATTGACACCAGCGACTTATGAGTCAGGTGTCGGGTGCTCATATCGAGACGTGAGCAGGACGTCTTGAAGACGAATTACGAATTTCAAGGTAAGTAAACCAGTGAGGAACTGTACATTAATTTCATTACCTTGATATTGTTGTTCATTGCTTTGATAATGTTATTCATTGCTTGGATATTATCCTTGAAAATGCTATTGCGTGGAGTGGTCCATTGGTTATTGTTCATTGCTTTGAGATAGCTTTCTTTCACTATTGTTGATTACTGCTTTGTGATAGCTATCATTGAAATTGTTGTCGGTTGGGTGGTCCATTGACAAGTGAGTCATAGTTACTGTTTATCTGCGATATGAGAGGGTTAGGGCTGGGAAGCAGGGGTTTCGTCCTAAACCCGAGGTCTTTCATGGTCGCCCGTCGATATTTCCCAATTGAGTGTACGTTGGGGGCTCATATCCGGGTCCATGGATGGTTCATAGTCGTATGGGATAGGGCTGGGAGGCCGGGGTCTCGTCCTAGATCCGGGTCTGTGAATGTCTCATAGTCGCAATGGTTAGGGCTGAGAGGCTGGGGTCTCGTCCTAAACCCGAGTCTGTTGGGCTTGTACCGCGACTCAACGACCTTTGGTTGGGACTCCTTGTTATTTGGCCTCACTCATCGATTAATTATTTACAGTCTTTTATATTCATGCGTTACCTGTTCATTTTTTTCAAATTGCATGAATTCGACTGCTTTGGTTATTTTGAAATGTTGTATATGTCCTACTGGCTTACTTACCTGGGCTTGTCATTTTTGGGTATGACTCAGTGCAGATCCGCGGTCCAACAAGGGGAAGGCTCCATAGCTAGGTGAAATTTTTGTATACCTTGTATTACTTTCATCTGATTAACATATTTATTGGGTTCCACAATTTGGTTGCCTAACTTTTTACATTATTGTTGAGTTATTTGATTTGTAGAAATTGCTTCCGCTAAATTGTCAAACTTGCAAAATACTAATAACTCAACTTAAAATTGTGAATTTACGTATAATGAAGGATTGGAAGGCTGACTAGGTTTGCGTTGACCTTGCGAGACTGGCTCGGGGGTCCACGTGGGCTTAGGCCGGGCGGGGTCCAGTTTGTGTGGAACTGGGCCGTCACATTTCACCAACACCAGAGGTTGGTTTTCCTCGCTCTCTATCTGCGGCTCCTCTGGCCTTTCTGAAATGTCTCCAATTTCTATCGCAGCTTCATCATCTTCATTCTGTGCAATGGAAATGTCCGACTCAATTTGAAGGACTTCAAGTCTTCGCGTTGTTTCGCACCAATAGTTCTCCACTGGTGTAACCTCATTCACCTCAACATTCCTCAATGTATCAACATTCACATTCTCCTATGAGTAAGAAATTGGTTGTGTATTACACAACTCTTTCTCGTCAAACATATTCTGGAGTGTGACATTCACTTGAATAAATTGAGTTTCCAAGATTTGCAAGCTTGGAAACTCACGCGAAAATTGTCGAAGTTCTTCATGAAACCGTTGTTGATCATTTAGTAATTTTTTCATCATATTTTCTAAAGAAGTGCTTTGTTGAGGAATCTGTGGACTTGGCATGAGCCCAAAGAAATGGGTTGTGGCGATGCATAGCTAGGATAGTAATAATTCTCATACTTTGGATAATACGGACAATCATATGTGAAATGAGAATAATCTTCACAAATTTCGCAAACCTCGACCTGTTGCACAAAAGAATGCAAGTTAGAAAATTGATGTCCATTATATAACATACCTACCCCATTCACATTATAATAATGTGAGTATTTGAATCGACCTTAATTGTGGGGGTAAGAGGCCATCGCGGGGTTGCCAACATACATGTTAAGAACAAGGGACTAGATACAAAATAAAAAAATAAAAAATAAAAAAACAAATAATAAAAATAATAATAAATAACCAAAGAAAGAAAAAGACCAATCCCCTGCAACGGCGCCAAAAATTGGCACGCGCCGAACGTGTCAATAAAATTAAATTTACCTAAACCAACTAGTTTTGTAAAATAGTGGCAAAGGGTCGATTCCACGAGGGACTGGTAATCTTTTTAAGGTAAAAAAATAACAAAAAGGAAAATCGGGGTTTAAGAGAGAATGAATTAATTAACTAATCACAAAATATCTAAAGCAATGAAAATAAATTTGCAAATAATTAATAAAAATACATAGGTCAAGACATACAAGTTCGGTTCGATAAAATATTGAATTTAATCGTCGATTTACGTAAAATATGCAAATAAAAATATCATAATGTAGCTATAGAAAAATAAAAATAAAATGGGGAAGAGCGTTCGGCCAGAATGGCCGAGTAGAGGATGCCGAGAGAGAGCTCTCGAATAGCCGAAAGGTCCAATATATAAAAAATCAATTCCGGTCCATTCTCTTCCTGTTTTTTTTTCTCTGGCCGTTTCTATTTCTCCCTATTTTCTTTCTTTCATGCATATCTCCAATAGCAATCGGTCAGTCTCTATCTCTCCCACTTTTCTTTATTTCCTTCCCATATATGATATTATAATATTATAATATATATATAATATTCCTATTAAGATCAAATCAAAGAAATATTCCTAACTTATATCCTTAAATCATGCAAGCACTACTTGACACATATATGCCTAGCTGTCCGCCACATCATCTCTTTCGTGTCTCACGTGTGGGCCCCACCAAATTCGCCTCGAGATGTGTGTTAGCGTGATTTTCGGTGTAAAACATATCCAGGCATATGAATACTCGATTTTGCGTAATTTTTTTGCCCCGGATTCAACCACGCACTCCGATAACCCTGAAATAATAAATAAACGCAATTAGGCTAGTATTTTGGAGACTCGACAATAAAAATATATAAATAACCTATATATAATATTACATAATTAACAACTCAACAGGAGCGTTCGCAGATTTTCTACACTACCGACACCTTTGTATTGGATGACCATGATATGACTGATTCGTTTGTGTTAGAGGTCCCGAATGAGCTCCCAATTCTAAAGGAGGGCGTGCATACTGCATTGCCCAAATATGTTGATGCACCATTTGTTGTTGACATCTCCAAAGGAGAGGACATCGCGTGATGAATCACAATAAGTCTAGCCAAAAACTTAAAAGAAAGGCTCTCGTTGGGAGGCAACCCAGCTTTGTTTTTATTTTTATTGCATTTATTTCAGTTTTAATTTAGTTTTAGTTTTTTATGTTTAATAAAGCCCTAACTTGGTCTCTTGGATTTTTGCGGGTGTAATGAATGTTTGATGAGCACTGATGGCACTAGAACACCCCCTGAGTTTTGCTAGGTTTGACTATGGATTACATTATTTTTGGAGTAATTTGAGCATATTCTTTTTTATGAATTAACATATTATTAGAGTTTTAGGTGTTTTGAGACTTGGTTGGGACATATCCAACTTAAGTTCCCACATTAGTGGCGGGTCTTTAAGTAGACCCAAAACCCTAAACTTCATTCCATCATCTTGTTGACTTCACCCGTAGTTGAAAGACTCGGGCTCGCAAGATTCGATAGGAATCATTTGAATTAACTCTCATGCTTATTAGTTCTTGCTCTTATTATGATAATTTTATTTCATAGTTCCTTAGTCACCTAGACATGCGAGATTTGAGCATTCACTAGTTTTTGGAGACTTCTGTTATGCATGCACTTGTATCATCTTCTTATTTTATCCATAGTTTTTTTCCCCACTATTCTTTGTCGTTTTGTTTCCTGGATTCCTTGACTTGTTTTGAACCTTGAGGATAAGGTTCGGAATAAGTTTGGAGGTACTTTAGGATTTGTGGATTGAGTAGGATGGATTGCCTTGCGAAAGACCGCAGGTGAGATCGTTTAAGTTTTTTTCAATTATATGCGGCTATATGTGGTTGTTGGACGGTATTGGTGGTGTTTGATATTTTTATTCACTCATTTCTTCCATTTCTTTTCCCTCCATACTCATCTATCTCACTTCATTAGGAGTTGATACACTTTCATGCATGTGTTTAGCATAGTTTTAATTTCTTTTCCCCCATTCTATTTTTATTTTTCTTTGTTCTTTGTGTTCTTTGATGGAGGGCTAAGTTTATAGTCTAGGCAAGACTGCGAGGGAGGTTTGACTGTGCATATCAATGAATTTGTGAGATTTATATATTTTAATTTCAATTTTTTCGTTATTATTTTATTTTCTTTAGTATTATTTGAACAATCGAAGTTAAACACTTGTTTAAACTTTGATTTATTTGTCATGAGTCGTAAGCATCTGTCCTTGTGCAATAAAACCACACTAGTGACAATTGACCCTACCAATTGATTAGTCTATTTTGGGACCGGTTGAATACCTTAGAAATATAGGCTAAATCAGACACACGAGTGATTCGGTTGTCTAGGTGTAGTGCCTTCACAAAACCCATTGCGGTCAACGTGTTAAACCCAATACGCTTAAGTATAGGGTTATCCGTTTGATTAGGGAAATAGTCACTGTCGTACTTCGGCTATCGAGATTAGGAAGTGCGAGAAACCGCGTACGTTACCAGTTCTATAGCTACACTATGATATTTTGATTTGCATATTTTACATAAATCGACGACCAAATCCAATCTTTTATCGAACTAAACTTGTATGTCTTGACGTAGGTATTTTTATTGATTGTTTTCAAATTATTTTCATTGTTTTGTTTATTTATTTTAAACATTAGTTAATTAATTCATTCTCTCTTAATCCTCGATTTCCCTTTTCGTTATTTTTGACCTTAGAAAGATTACCAATCCCTGTGGGATCGACCCTTTGCCACTATTCTACAAAAATAGTTGGTTTAGGTAAAATTTATTTTATTGACGCGTTCGGCGCGCGTCCGTTAGTTAATTGAGTGTGACTTCATCAAGAAGTACTTAGTGTTGATCTCTCCCAAAATAGTACGGAAGCTTTTTGGAGTAAAACCCCTATGAGTCGAAGGTGGCTAAGGCAGGTATGAATCCTTGGGTACCACAGCGGATGTGCAAATGCAACAAGTGGCATTAAAGCCGACCGTTTGGCTGGGGGACAAGACATGTCCATTGATACTCGCCGCTTGGCACAACAATCAATAATATAAGAACTTGTAAGAACAGATATGATTTATTTGTCGCAGTCCGAAAAGGTGTCATGTATATATTGTTTACGACACAAATAGTCAGGATATATATAGAAAGTTATTCAAGTATCTAAAGCCCAATGGACTGCAATTAAAAAGGGTACGAGCCGAGCAGGACCCTAAGTGACATCAAAGCTTTCCCTCGAGTGTGGGATTCTTTTTAATCAAGCTTCTTGGTTTATGACACATGACTCTCTCACCACTGCTAAGCACAAATGTGGAAGTTGAAAAGATGAAACAAAACAACATCTCTCTGCTTCTCCATTTCACTTCATGATTAGTTCATGTAACATAAAAAATCAATATTAGAGAATTCCAAAGCAATAAATTTTTTTCATTTTTATTTAATGAAGTTGAGGAGATATTCAAATCAAATACAATCTATTGGAGGTTCTGATACATGCTTGAAAACTCAAGGAAAGAAAAAACTTCACATTCTTTACATGTACCACTATCAATGTCTTTTTTACAATACTGTCTAGAGATTGGTTTATGCTTACTTTAGCTTCCCCTATCGACCTTCGATAATACTAGTTGACATTTCATTCACAGAACACGAATTAGTCCTGGTAGTCAACGAATTTGGATGTATGTATCTACGCGTCAAAATAAATGCAGGTTGCTCAGGAGTAGGGATTGTTGTGTCATTGCTCAACATGAAGATGACACTAGACATTGTTGGCCTATCATTCGCATTTTCTTGGATGCATAAAATCCCGACTTGAATGAACTTGACCACTTCTTGTTCAAGAAACGAAGTACCCATTGCACGATCGACTAATTCCAATGGTCTGCCATCCCTCCATAGCTCCCATGCCTGTAATAATTCTTCAACTTCATCATTAACAATGTTTGAAAATTAAGAAATGAATTGATCTTTAGATGATTGTACTTACATGCTTTATCAAATTCATTGAGTGGTCTTCACAATAAAAACCTGAATTCTTCTTGCCACTGATGATCTCAAGTAATAGTACTCCAAAACTAAACACATCAGATTTGATGGAAAACAGTCCATCCATTGCATATTCTGGAGACATATAACCACTGCAAGAAAGTTCAATTCAAGGGACATAAGATGTTTTAAAATCTTTGGAAATGAGGCTTTACTGCAAAACTTACTAAGTTCCGACCACTCTATTTGTGTTTCCTTGAGTTTGGTCGCCTCCAAATATTCTTGCCATTCCAAAATCTGAAATCTTAGGATTCATCTGCGCATCTAGTAGAACATTACTCGCTTTAAGGTCTCTATGAACGATTCTCAACCTCGAGTCTTCATGAATATATAGGACTCCTCTAGCGATTCCAAGAATAATGTTATGACGCATTTCCCAATCCAATGATGCGCTTCCTGTTCGATCTGCATACGATGGCGTAAGATACTAAGGACACCATGAATAGATTATAAAAACTTTGGACACAATGGTGAATGTAAGCATTATTAATGGAAGCATACCAAAGAGTAGAAAGTCCAAGCTTTTATTCGGCAAGTACTCATAGACCAACATTTTTTCTTCTTTGTCGACGCAACAACCAAGAATTTGAACAAGGTTCCTATGCTGAAGTTTTGCAATGAGTACAACTTCATTTTTGAATTCGATTATCCCTTGTCCTGAATTCTTCGACAATCGTTTCACAGCTATTTCACGCCCATCAGATAATTTACCCTAAAAATCAATAGCATGGCTTTAATTACCTAAATCCATTGTTGAACTAAGGCTCCTACAAAATTCAATATAAGAAATGAATTTTAAAATTGATGCACCTTATAAACAGACCCAAAACCACCTGATCCAAGCTTATTGGCTAGAGAGAAGTTATCTGTGGCAAGCATCATAGCATCAAGATCGAAAATGGGCAAGTCAAATTTTGCATTAGTTTCTTCATTAGGCAAATTGGATAATAGTTCGTGAAGTGATCTTTCTTCACGCGGCAGCCCTAAGAGTTGCAATTTAAACACAAATACAAATACTTTTAGCAATTCTTTTTCATGTTATAATCAAATCTAGATAGAGTTTAAAAACAGTGACAATTAAGGCTTCTTCCAATACCTCTTGTTTTTGCTCTCCTGAACAAATAATAGAAAGCAAAGATGAAGGCGAGCAATCCCACAACAATTAGCACACATAGAAGCACCAAATTCTTCTTACTGAAGAAACCTTTTGAATGTCTTGTTGAGTTTCCTGCCAAAACAAACCATGTTAGTCCTAATCTAACCAAATATTTTGTATGAAGAATCGAAATTTAAACAGCACGTCGCAGAACAATACTTACCAAGTTCGATTGCATCAACACGGACAAACAAGTCTTGTCCCCCCACTGTGAATTGTTTCACATCAGTTAAGTCTCCAAACCAACCTATGCAACCACTTCCATCAACATATCCACTGGAATAGCCAGTACAAGAACAGTTGTTCCTGCACTCGGTCTCACAATCTTTGATGCCTAAACTCATATCAACTCTAGCATTTGATGCGTCTGGGAGCTTCACCTTCTCCAATTTCAAAAACCCATCACCCTTACCGCACGAAAGCTCTCTCTTTCTCATACAGCCTAGTGATCCATCTTTCAAGTACCAATCCTTCTGAGACTTGGGCTCATACCCGGGAACGCAAGAACATATCTGAGCATTATTTGCATTGCAGCTCCCAAACGCTCCACACTTTCCATAATGATCACAAGCGTCTCCCGGAGCGGAGTAGAACTCATTCCATCTATGACTGTCTTCGAGCCAAGTTGATCTGCGAAAAAATCCCAAATCGTCCACATGAAGTCTATCAAAGACTGAATTGTCGTTGGAGACGTAAGAGACGGATATCTCATCTGAGTTGTTTATGAAACTGTAATGGAAGAGAAAATTGGTTGACATGAGAGGTATACCATTCCAGGTTCGTCCATTCCATGGCCCTGTTCGCCAAATCACTCTAGACCCGTTTCTTATCAAGCCATCTGGTGCTCCTCTCGTGTTGAGAATCAGAACAAAATCACCATTCGAAGGATCATCACGAGATTTCCAAGACTTTAGCGACCAATTCAATCCCAGTTTCCAATTGAACCCGAGTTTCATTCCAGCAATCAGTGTGTCTGTTGGGTAGTCAAAGCTCTGCCACAAAACATCACTCTTGTTTTCTTGAACTAAAACCAGGTTTCCAGAGTCCAATAGCTTATAAGACAAAGCAGAACTGGTTTTTTCAGTAACTTTGATTGAAATGTTAGTCGACCAAACCGAGTTTGATGCATTTCCATTGAAGATAGCAAGATTACCTCGCCCGTCGATCTTAACAACTCCAGATGAAGATTCATTAACTGGGTTGTTTCTGTTGGCCACCCACACCACTGTCTGCTCCGAAACTTTGTTGAACCAAATTCCAACATATCGCTTTTGAGAATTGCCGGGACTGAAGAAGCCCAGAGCGTAGATTCCACCATGGGAGACTAATGTGTCTCCATCTCTCAAGAACTTGTTCTGGGTAATTGTGTTATTAGTTGCGGAGCATAACTTGTTGTTGAAGAAGCTGCACAGAATCAGCAAAGCAATCAAGCAATCCATAGCTGCTAAGCACAAACTTCACATTCACAAGAGTGTTGTTCTCGTCTTCGTTACATTATGAATTGAAAGCAATAAATGAACAAGTCATCTGAAAATACTTAAGTCACTATGATGACAGTTGTGTGGGCTAGCTATTAATGGTGGTGGCCAATCTAGCACACTCAATTCAATTTGGATACTATACTGCATTGAAGTAGCAACACATAGATCATTTACCTTGTCTTGTAACCAAGATTAATTGGTAAAAGACAGAAGAAAACATACTTTTTACAGTGAAACTGTGATGTGTTTAGTTATGTAATATGTTGTGTTACTGTGTGTACAATAAGTCTCAAGTTCACTAGTAACTGTTCATATGAAATTAGCTCTTCTATATATCTTCGACTGTCAAAATAATAAGTTGAAACTCATGCGTAGTAAGAATTGCGTTGTGTAACGGTTTTTGAATGATTTCAACTGCAAAGTGTGAAAATAGTTTTACTATTGAAGTAGACGAAAGATAACTCATAAAAAGAAAAACTTCACATTCTATATACCTGTATTAGTCCGTTGTTTTCTTTCCATGGCTGTAAGATTGGTGTAGGTTCAGTTCAGCTTCCTCTATCGACCTTCAATAATAGTAGTCAGACATTTCATTCACAGATGTAGAAGATGAATTTGGATGGTTGGTATTAAAGATATATGTAGGCTGTTGGGGAGAAGGGATTATTGTCTCATTGTTTTCTTTCCACACCTGTAACAATTTTCAAATCTCACCATCGACAATGGAGATAGTTATTAATAAGAATATGGATGATTCTGCTTACATGCTTAATCAAATTCATCATCTTCACTATAAAAAGCAGTGTTCTTCTTGCCACTGATGATCTCAAGTAATAGAACTCCGAAACTGAAAACGTCAGATTTTATGGAGAATAATCCATCCATTGCATATTCTGGAGACATATAACCACTGCAACAAACACAATTAGAGAATACTCGCTCAAACTCATTAATGTATGTCTAAGTTAAACTAAAAATACAAAAAGGGTCATTAGGAGTATCCAAATCCGTTGAGAGGTTGCTTTAGTGCTACTTTACTAATGCAAGATAAAATTCAGATTTACAGAACTGAATTACAGTTGTATCAAGTGAACAAAGGTAGGCCAATTCTTTTCTATGCCGCATTAATTACTTTTTATAGAAGCAGCCAGATTATACGGGGGGTCTGCTTGATTATCAAATTTTAAAAAACTTTCTTTCTTGTTCTTTATAAGAGTCCCCTTCTAATTTTCAAACAAGCGTGAGTGAATTTTGAAAACGATTGTGGCATACTTACAAAGTTCCGACCATTCTGTTAGTGTTCCTTGAGTTTGGTCGCCTCCAAATATTCTTGCCATTCCAAAGTCTGAAATCTTGGGATTCATACTTGCATCTAGTAGAATATTACTAGGTTCAAGTTATATATAGTCTACTAATGTTGAGCTCCTACAATATAAATTGCTCAAAAATTATAATGTTGAGCTCTTAATTAATTAACCTAAACACAAAAATTACAGACATATATGCTTGATTTAATTAGCTCCAAGAGTTTGAATGGTTCAATTTTCTTTAATTGTGTTTTGGATATTTTCAAGTTTGTTAGGCTTCAATGTCGCTTTTTGCATTCAATTTTCTTTAAAGTTTCAATCCATGGTTTCCCAATACGAATTTCACATTCACATAGTGTTGTTCTCAATCACTGTGAATTTAGACTTGGTTTGAACTAGTATTAACTTTTTTTTTTTCTTGCTTGAGTTTTGTTGACTTTCGTAGTGTTCATTTTTTCTTTTTTTTTTTTTCGCTACTTTACGTAACTTACAATTATTTGGGATTGCGTCTATGTTGTTGTTGTTGTTGTTGTTGTTGTTGTTGTAGGTAACTTACAATTGGTTGGTTTGAGTGATAAAAGATAAATTCCCTTTAAGAGAAGACTTGAATTTGAGTCTCACGAATTGGAGCAAGAAGGTTGGGAGAGTCGCTTCCCTGTATGAAACCCGATAGTATCTGAGAGTAGATTAGTCGGTGCAGTTAGTACTCAACACCTGGGCAAGAAAAAGAAATTTGATCTGGATTTATCGGTGGCGGGCAAAAAAGTGTCATGTAAATTGCATTTAAGTGCCCTAGGATAATTGTTGAGCTCCTCATGTGCATTCGGTATACATCCCATCATGATATGTAGTAATGTGAGGATGTATTTTCCATATTGCCTTTCCATATCTAGTTTGAATTGTTCAATTTTTTAGATTCTTCAATCTTTTTTTTTTTAAGAAAGAAATCAATTTATCAACCCAAAGTTGTGCTAATACTAACCAAGTGGTTAGGTCATTAGCTTAGGACTGGGTAATAAGAGGTTGGGGTTCGAGGGCAATTTTTTTTTTTTTTCTTATACAACAACAACAACAACATAGCCTCAGTCCCAAATTAACTAGGTCGGCTACATGGATCAAATTTTTTCATTGTGCTCGATTAAGTGCAATTAATGGTGAACTTTGTAAACCATTAAAATCCTCATAATTAATGCATCCCATGTTAACTTTGGTCTGCTACTACCTCGTAGAATTTCTACAATTTCTATTGAGTCAAGTTTTCTAATTGGGGCATTTTTTTTTCCTTCTACAAATATTTAAAAAAAGTTGTCCCGAATGAACAATTTATTAGTCTTTTATTGCCATTGATGAGTTATTTTCAAGTTTGGAAGGCTTCAATATCCTGTTGTTGCCTTCATTAATTCAAGCAACGCCCCAACTCGAATGAACAATTTATTAGTCTTTTATTGCCATTGATGAGTTATTTTCACGTTTAGAAGGCTTCAATATCGCTTCATTAATTCAAGCAACGCCCCAACTCCCTAGACTTGAGCTTCATTAGTCAAGCTATAACGTTGACAACACTTGCAACTCAATACAATAACAAAAGAGGGCCGCGAAGGGCACCCCACCATTTCATGAAGGCACCCTCTTATTGAGGGCACAAATCAAATTACCAAGGGCACCCAAAAATTAGGCTCAAAATACCGAAAATACCCCTCGTGCAAAACAAAGGCACCCCACCACCCCCACCACCGAACTCTTGAGCAATCACGAAATCGTTGATACCCGGCCATTGCGAGGAAACCCGAAAATCATTTTTGTTCGTTTGTCTCCGTGTTTCGGTTCCGTTGGAGGAAGTTTTCCAGTTTGAAGGATTAGGGTTTTGGGCGGATTTCGTCTCCAAATTTGGGCTCGGTTGAAGTTCGTCGTACACACACTGAAGGCGCGTTTTCGATCGTTTGAAGGTACGTTGATAGTCTAATTAAGTTACGTTTGGTTGAGTAGTTGTAATGTTTGTGTGGTGGTGTATTGAATGGTTCCATTATTGGAAATTCGTGGTTCTCGGCCACACGGACCAGAGAGTGTTTACTGTCTCGGCCAAGCATGGCCGAGACAGATGGTAAATATTTGGGAACTCGTCGTTCTCGGCCAGGTAGGTCGGAAGAGTTCAAACAGTCTCGGTGACGAATGGCTGAGCTTAATTGTCATATCTCGGTCGAGAGTCTCGAGACATCACGAGAGTAACATTTAGTGTTAGTTAATGTTGTGTCAGTAGTGTACAACCGAGAATGTACTCTATCTGTCGGTTGTACATTGCCGAGACGGTTAGAGTCGACGCGGTATGCACATGACGAGGGTAAAGTGAATTGAATAGGTTATGCCATGTCGGTGGTGTACAACCGAGAACGTTGCATTTCTCTCGGTTGTACAATGCCGAAAGTGTGTTTCCACTTTCGGTAAGGAATGAACGAAATTATGTCGAATGTTTCGAACCTGCTTGACCGAGACAACAGAAATGGATGATTTTGAACTTTTTTTTTTCTAGAAATGTACTTTTGGTTTTGTTCCAGGTGCTTAAATGTTGTAGTGTTTTCAGGTATGGCTCGTTCGAAAGCACCGGTGATAAGGGAAGAGGTTGGTGTTGAGGTGTCGAGGGCTAACCGGGGGCGAGACGGCCGGAGACCCCCGACGGCATCTTATCGGAAAGAGAAAAAGCAAGAGAAGGTGGATTTGAAGGGAAATGGTAAGATTGGTGGACGTGCGAAAAAATTAGAATTGCACGATGAGGGGTCCAACATTGACTCGCAGCGAAACTCAGATCTTGTCGTTGCCCGAGGCGAAGACGAGGCGCATGCCTCCGAGTCATCTTACTGTAGCAGTAGTGACTCATCAGCATCGGCGGACACCCATTGTAGTGATCGTAATGTGGGTGAGAATACTAGTGGAGGAGGTGCCCAGAATGAGGGAGAGTCACATAGGCAGGGGGAATTGTGTGCTCCTTTCCCCGGTGGTCCAGAAGATGGATCGCTGTTGAAGAGCTATAAAGATCATGTCGCCTTAGCGATATGGAGCAATGAGGTACATACATTTCTCCGTTTATGGTCATTGGTGTAGTTTAAAATTTTTGCAGTTCAATTAGTTGGCAGAATGTTTTTTGTCGTTGCAGGATCGGCCGACACTCAAGTGTATCAATCATGGTGCTCAGATCCAAGAATGAGACTTACAGTCCTGCCACACCGCGGGCCTTCAGAGGATTATTCAGCGGTCAGGTTTGAATACGCTGATAGACTGCTCATACTGCATGGTCAACAAAGAGGTTATCTCTGCGTTTGTGGAGCGGTGGCAGCCGGAGACGAACTTACGCGAGCCGAACGCGTCAATAAAATTAAAAATACCTAAACCAACTATTTTGTAGAATAGTGGCAAAGGGTCGATCCCACAGGGATTGGTATTCTTTCTAAGGTTTAAAAAGAACAAAAAGGGAAATCGGGGTTTGATAGAGAATTGAATTAATTAAATAATCAAAAAGTAATTAAAGCAAAGGAGATAAAATTGAAAATAAAATAATTAATAAAAATACCTAGGTCAAGACATACAAGTTCGGTTCGTTAAAATATTGGATTTGGTCGTCGATTTATGTAAAGTATGCAAATCAAAATATCATAGTGTAGCTATAGACCCGGTGACGCACGCGGTTCCTCGCACTTCCTAATCTCGATAGCCAAGGTACGACGGTGACTATTTCTCTAGTCAAACACATAACCACAATTCAAGTGAATTGGGTTTAATGTGTTGACCGCAATGGGCTTTGTGAAGGCACTACACCTAGACAACCGGATCACTCGTGTGTCCGATTTAGCCAAGATTTCTAAGGTATTCAACCGGTCCCAAAAGGTTTAATCAATCAGTATGGTCGAATGCCAATAGTGTGGTCTTATTGCACAAGTACGGGTGCGTTCGACGTACTGGCACGTAAATCAAGATTTAAACTAGTGTTTAACTTTGATTATTGAAACAATACCAAAGAAAATAAAATATTAATGAAAAGCTTGAAATTAAAATATATAAATCTCACAAATCCATTGATATGCGCGGTCGAGCCTCCATCGCAATCTTGCCTAGACTAGAAGTTTTTAGCCTCGCATAGTTGAAGAACACAAAGAACAAAGAAAAATAAAAAATAAAGAATGGGGGAGAAGGAGTTCGGCCCGAAGAGAAGATAGATCCGCCTCAGAGAGAACGAAATATCGATCCTCCTTGCTGTCCGTTTCTTTATTTCTTTTCATTCCTTGTTTCTAACGTATCTCTCTCTTTCTATTTTGTAACTATCAAATCTTTTATATCTATCTATATAATATCTATTCTATATATATATATATATATATATATATATATATTTCTATATATTATAAACCAAAACATAATGGTGCATTAATGCATCAACGCCATCAATTCATGCTCCACTTGATCTTTATCAATCACCATGACACTTGTGGGTCCACCAAATTTGCATCGAGATACGTGTTAGCGCGACTTTCGGTATAAAACGGATCCAGGCATATGAATACTCGATTTTGTGTAGTTTTTCGCCCCGAATTTAATTGCGCACTCCAATAACCCTGAAAATAATAAATAAACGCAATTAGGCTAGTATTTTGGAGACTTGACACTAAAAATATATAAATAACCTATATATAATATTACATAATTAACGACTCAACAAATACCCCCAAACTTAGGACTTTGCACGTCCCGAGCAAAGATGTAAATGACAAACACACAAATAAACTAGACTCATAATATAGATATGTACTGACTCAACTAATCCTATACCCGATTCAGAATTCACGGAGTTTCTTTGGTTTACATAGTTGCCAAGTTAACAAGCCACTAAAGAAGTTTTGGAGTTAAGATATGTCAAGAACCGCAACCCAAACACAATTAAGATCACATTTTCAAGACAAAGATATGGTCAAGACAAATGTCATCAACTACTCGCGAGTTTTATTTGTCTACACATTCAATCATGCAAGTTTATAATTTTACTTAATCTAGCTATAAGCACTCGAGCTAAATCTTTTTTATTTGAGGAGTTTTCATACACTTCCGCCTTTATTCATTTTATATATATACTCTCTAATTTTTTTTTTCTTCTCCAATTTTTTTTCAAATGTTACGGTCCCTGCTCCATTTCATGGGGACCACTTTCCTCACTTTTTCCCACCACAAGTTTCCCTGCTCCATTTCCTGTGGAAACTTGTGAGACTCTCTATATTTTGAAAACTCCTGTTAGCCCTTCTCATTTTCACTATAATTAAGCAAATTCTCCAATTTGTGTTAAAATATCATCACTTGCGCGATTTCAACCGTCTACCCATTTTGGTATCTAGCACAAGGCTTAACCATCATACTAAGTCCCTAATCATAAAATCATAAAAATGCTGAGCTACGGACTCGAGTGAGTATTTCTCCTTTTTTTCTTAAGTTTCAAGTAAAAAAGGCAAGCATAATGTACTCATCCACAACCAAAGGCATGAAACAAAGTTTCGGGTGACTCTAAACAATATAATAATAAAAACTATACTAACTACATGCATGAAAGTGTATCAACTCCTAACGAAGTGAGAAAATGAGATATGGAGGGAAAAGAAATGGAAGAAATGAATGAATAAGAGATATCAAACACCACCAATACCATCCGTCAACCACATGTAACCGCATATAATTGAAAAAATTTTAAACGATCTCACCTGCGGTCTTTCGCAAATAAGTCCATCCAACTCAATCCAAAAATCCTAAAGTACCCCCAAACTTATTATGAACCTTGTCCTCAAGGTTCAAAACAAGTCAAGGAATCCATGCAACAAAAAGACAAAGAATAGTGGTGAAAAAGAATATGGATAAAATAAGAAGATGATACAAATGCACGCATAACAAAAATCTCCAAAACTAGTGAATGCTCAAATCTCGCATGTCTAGGGGACTACGGAAACTATGAAATAAAATTATCATAATAAGAGCAAGAACTAATAAGCATGGGAGTTAATTCAAATTATTCCTATCAAATCTTGCGAGCCCGAGTCTTTCAACTACGGGTGAAGTCAACAAGATGATGGAATGAGGTTTAGAGTTTTGGGTCTACTTAAAGACCCGCCACTAATGTGGCGACTTAAGTTAGATATGTCCCAACCAAGTCTCAAAATACCTAAAACTCTAATAATATGTTAATTCCTAAAAAATAATATGCTCAAATTACTCCAAAAACAATGTAATCCATAGTCAAACCTATCAAAACTTAAGGGTTGGTCTAGTGCCATCAGCGCTCATCAAACATTCATTACACCTGTAAAAGTCCAAGAGACCAAGTTATGGCTTTATTAAACATAAAAAAACTAAAACTAAATTAAAATTGAAATAAACGCAATAAAAATAAAAACAAAGCTGGGTTGCCTCCCAACGAGCGCCTTTCTTTTAAGTTTTTGGCTAGACTTATTGTGATTCATCACGTGATGCCCTCTCCTTTCAAGATATCAACAATGAATGGTGCATCTATAGCTTTGGACAATGCAGCATACATGCCCTCTTTAAGAGTTCGGAGCTCATTCGGGACCTCTAACACAAAAGAATCTGTCGAGTCATGGTCATCCAACACAAAGGTGTCGGCAGTGTAGAAAATCCGCGAACGCTCCTTTACTTCCACCCCCTTGCAAGGTATAACAAATATGCATGGGAGGGTGGGTGGTTTCACCAACACCAGAGGTTGGTCTTCCTTGCTCTCTATCTGCGGCTCCTCTGGCCGTTCTGAAATGACTCCAATTTCTAGCGCAACATCATCATCATCATTCGGTGTAATGGGCATGTCCAGCTCATCAATTTGAAGGACTTCAAGTCCTTGTGTTGTTTCGCACCAGTAGTTCTCCACCGGTGTATCAACATTCTCCTCAACATTACTCAATGTATCAACGTCCACATTCACCTCTGAGTAAGAAGTTGGTTGTGTATTACACAACTCTTTCTCGTCATGCATATTCTGGAGTGTGGCATTCAATTGAATAAATTGAGTTTCCAAGTTTTGCAAGCTTGGAAACTCACGCGAAAATTGTTGAAGCTCTTCATGAAACCGTTGTTGATCATCTAGTAATTTTTTCAGCATATCTTCCAAATAGGTGCTTTGTTGAGGAATCTGTGGACTTGGCATGAGCCCAAAGAAATCGGGTTGCGGTGATGTATAGCTAGAATAGTGATAATTTTCATACTTTGGATAATACGAACAATCATATGTGGAATGAGAATAATCTTCGCAAATTTGGCAAACCTCGACCTGTTGTACAAAAGAATGCATGTTAGAAAATTGATGTCCATTATAAAACATACCTACCCCATTCACATTATAATAATGTGAGTCTTCGAATCGACCATAATTGTGGGGATAGGAGGCCATCGCGGGGTTGCCTGCATACATGTTAAGAACAAGGGACTAGATACAAAATAAAAAATAAAAAAAAATAAAAATAAAAATTAAAAAATAAATAACCAAAGAAAGAAAAAGACCAATCCCCGACAACGACGCCAAAAATTGACGCGCGTCGAACGTGTCAATAAATTTAAAAATACCTAAACCAACTATTTTGTAGAATAGTGGCAAGGGGTCGATCCCACAGGGATTGATATTCTTTCTAAGGTTTAAAAAGAACAAAAAGGGAAATCGGGGTTTGATAGAGAATTGAATTAATTAAATAATCAAAAAGTAATTAAAGCAAAGGAGATAAAATTGAAAATAAAATAATTAATAAAAATACATAGGTCAAGACATACAAGTTCGGTTCGGTAAAAGATTGGATTTGGTCGTCGATTTATGTAAAGTATGCAAATCAAAATATCATAGTGTAGCTATAGACCCGGTGACGCACGCGGTTCCTCGCACTTCCTAATCTCGATAGCCAAGGTACGACGGTGACTATTTCTCTAGTCAAACACATAACCACAATTCAAGTGAATTTGGTTTAATGTGTTGACCGCAATGGGCTTTGTGAAGGCACTACACCTAGACAACCGGATCACTCGTGTGTCCGATTTAACCTAGATTTCTAAGGTATTCAACCGGTCCCAAAATGGTCTAATCAATCGGTATAGTTGAATGCCACTAGTGTGGTCTTATTGCACAAGTACGGGTGCGTTCGACCTACTGGCACGTAAATCAAGATTTAAACTAGTGTTTAACCTTGATTATTGAAACAATACCAAAGAAAATAAAATATTAATGATGAAAAGCTTGAAATTAAAATATATAAATCTCACAAATCCATTAATATACGCAGTCGAACCTCCATCGCAATCTTGCCTAGACTAGAGATTTTTAGCCTCGTATAGTTAAGAACACAAAGAACAAAGAAAAATAAAAAATAAAGAATGGGGGAGAAGGAGTTCGGCCCGAAGAGAAGATAGATCCGCCTCCAGAGAGAGAACGAAATATCGATCCTCCTTGCTGTCCGTTTCTTTATTTCTTTTCCTTCCTTGTTTCTCACGTATCTCTCTCTTTCTATTTTGTAACTATCAAATCTTTTATATCTATCTATATAATATCTATTCTATATATAAATATATATATATATATATATATTCCTATATATTATAAACCAAAACATAATGATGCATTAATGCATCAACGCCATCAATTCATGCTCCACTTGATCTTTATCAATCACTATGACAAGTGTGGGCCCACCAAATTCGCATCGAGATACGTGTTAGCGCGACTTTCGGTGTAAAACGGATCCAGGCATATGAATACTCGATTTTGCGTAGTTTTTCGCCCCGGATTTAATCGCGCACTCCAATAACCCTGAAAATAATAAATAAACGCAATTAGGCTAGTATTTTGGATACTTGACACTAAAAATATATAAATAACCTATATATAATATTACATAATTAACGACTCAACAACATTTCACTTACCATTCGGTGAAATGTCGATCTCCTTAGAGGATGTGAGCATGCTGCTGAAGATTCCTGTCACGGGCAAGGTGGTGGCAGTTGAGAACTTTGCGAGGTACACCGACGAATCTCGCTCGGATGCAATTAAGCTGGTGTCGAAGCTACTTGGTGTTAGCATTGAAGATGCTGAGGAGGAAGTGAACATCAGCAAGGGGCTCACCGTCCGAAAATGTTGGTTGAAGAGTCGATGGTGCCCCAAAGCAGGTGCGAGGAACACCACTTACCCTCCTGTAGAGTGCACAACCCGAGCTTACTTGTTGTAACTACTATCTTGCACCCTATTTGCGGATAAGAGTGGATCTCGGGTGTCTATTACGTTGTTAAAGCTCATCGAAGATCTGGACGATGTGGGAAAGTATGCATGGGGTGCAGCTGCATTAGCATACTTATACTGAAACTTGGGCTCTGCCACCAGAGTACAAGTTTCTCAAATTGTCGGATACCTCATATTACTTGAGGTATTATACTAAATCGACCTGAATTATTGCCTTCGTGATTACTATTCAATTTCTCTCTAACTAGGGTTGTATTTATTCGCAGGGATGGGTGTACGAGCATTTCAAGCTTGGGCTCGCCACACCAAATGCAAAATACATGGACTATGTGCAACCTCGTGTCTGCAAATGGAAGGCACGGGACTGTGATGAGTTAAGACAAGGTTGGGTACATTAGGCAAACATCGGATGGGTTGCGCCCAAGTGAGGTGAGACTCTACTCCATTGTTGAAACTGAATCAGTTGAGAACTTACGTTAAGGGTTTTTAATTATGTTTGTATACATTTCATTAGGTTACTTGAGACCCATATGTTAATCACCGGGAGAATGGCGTTGTGCACGCGATGGCCTTCTACAGTGGCACACTGAAGTACATGGATGTGGTGGAGCCCTACCATCCGGAGAGGATTCTGAGGCAGTTTGGGCACGTGCAATCTATACCAGATCCTCCGTACCGGCCATTGGAAGCACATAGAGGGCCTTCAGCACTAAAATACTCGGTGAAGTATGGTTTCAAAGCAGACAATTGGGAACGTTGACGCAACCATTTGTTGGCCCCCGAAGTGCGCGGTGAGAAGGCAGAGTTCGAGTTTCTGGCTACACCGGACTATCTGCCTTGGTTCCTGAAAGTCTCTCACCCATTGCTCACCAACCCGAGGTACTTCGATGACGACGCGGTTGCGACGACTATCGCGGACAATGAGATACTTGAGGTATTGACTGTGGTATAAATATTAGGTAGATGTGTTAGAAAGACCTTCATTTCAATTGCGATATGTGTTCTATTAACGGATTTAAATTTCTTTTGATCAGCGTAATATGAGGGCGTTGGACGCGGCGTTAAGGTGGAAATTATTACCGCCGAAGTCGTGTACGTTGGAGTCTGCAAGGCAAATGGCAAGTGACGTCATCAATTTCCTTTCGGGGAGGAGTTTCGGTCCAACGACCTCCACTACGACACCCACCACCGCTACCGGCGCCACCGACACATCAGTTCCTACCGAAGCAGGCCATAAACAGTCCCAGCACGATAGCACTTCTACGCACTCCACCCCGGCTAATGTACCGCACGGGTCGGTCGCCGCTCGTCCCCCAAAGAGGTTGCATGGCAAGGAATACCAACGAAGGAATGTCAAAAAGCCAAAGGAATGAAGCCACATGGACATCGACATTGCTATTGTTGGCTCCGTTTTTCCTTCTATTGATGAACAATTAATTCATTGTTTTGTTGAATGGGTATTGAACCGTTGCTATATGTGGCATGAAACTTGAGAGAATGATGGAATATTTGGCACTGTTTCCATGTTTTCTTTGGTGTTGTCAAACTGTAATTGTTATGTTTGCCAGTTTCAATGTTTACGCTGGAATATATGGCAGTTTCCTTGTTTTCACTATTTTGGCAGTTTCAAAGTTTTCAAGGTTGTTGCACTTGCTTCATCGGTTTTCATCACTTTTCATTGTCATAGCGTAAACAATGATTGTAATGTTTGTGCATGTGAAATCTGTAGTGTTGAGGTAGTAAACTATGTTTGTAATGTGCGTGCATGTGAAATCTTCCAAATTATGCCATAAAATTGGCGTCGGTCGTTCAGGACCGAAACCAAGATACCGGTCTCGGAATGTTGGGGCCGAGACTCCTTCACACGTCTCGGCCATGTCCCGCCGAAAGTTTAAGTCGAATAATTTAGTCCCCGAAATCGAGACTAATTTCGGCTTTAACTATAGAAGAGTTCACATGGTTTTCGGTAGGAGAAAACCGAGATTCGTCGTTTTATTTCGGTTGGGACATGCCGAGAGTGCTGTCGACCCAAAAATAGAGTACATTCGGCTTTGTCACACGGCTATGTTTAAATAATTTTCGGTATTGGTGTACCGAGAATGGTAGTTTTATTTCGGTTGATGTCAGCCGAGAGTTATGCTTAGCTGACGGACGGGCATGGCCGAGATGGGTAATTTGGGAGCAATAACCAACCAAAACCCAATTACAACATCAGTTTACAAACGAAAACACCGTAACAACATCACCACCGACTACCATAACATTGTACACAGCTCACTCTACAAACCATAACATAGTAATAACATCATTATACACATCATAAGATATTAACAACAATGCACGTAAATCAACTCACTTTATATTATAGACAACACCACTTTACATCACTTTTGATTGTCAGAGTTAATAATATTTACAAAAATGTGGTGGTTCGACAAACATGAATGTCATACTATGGAGAATCTAAATCTACAACTGATAGAGCTCCTTCTTCGGAAGGTACGATCGCCACGATTTCATGAATGACAATTCCATCACGCCATCCTTTAGCGCACTCCTCAACATATCGTTCCCACGCGGGATATAAGGATGACAACGGTGCATTAACGGTCAACTTCACCTGTCAAAGTTAGAAGTACAAAAGATCACAGACTGTCACATACATACGACGATAAGGATGAGAAAAAATCAATTCACAAAAAAATCTGCACACTTACCCTAACCCAATGGATATTCCTTTAATTAACCATGGCAATGATAAGTCTGCTTTGTATCGACGCCGGTGGAGCACTACGTAGAGAAAGAAATGTCAAGGCACTGCCATGCGAGAGGTTGACTAGAATGACATTAAAGGTCGTGCGATCGTCCTCTTCAGTGCAAGCATGGAACTTTTGCAGGACTTTCAATCTCATCGTGCACATTGTACCTAGACGGGTCCACAGGATTCTCAGGTATCATACTCAACTTTCGCCAGTAGACATGAATATCCTCGAGAGGGATGGGTGTCCCAGCAAATTTATGAAAATTTAACTCGTGGGCACAAGGAAGGCCGTGTGTGGTACGTATCTCGCAACCACAACGAGTTGAGTCGTGTCTAACGTTCTCCCCATGTTCCAATTCTTCTCGAATTAACTTAAGCCCCTGTTGGGAGACATAACCACGCAATCGGCGATATAACTCATCAATACAATCATGTTGGACCACATTCAGACTGAGCTCGAATGAAGCCTTGATGTTGTTGTGTTGAATCCTAAGGATGCCATCTACCACATTCCACAAAGTCTCAAAGTTTGCCTGACTGTTGCCAAGATGTAGCTTCAGAGTGGAATGCGCAGACTCCACCCTCTGTGTTGTTGTTTCCCCAAAATGCATGATTCGATTTGTCCAAGCCGATACGGATTTCTCTTTGTATGTCTTTACCCATGTGTTCTCCAAGTAATCAAGAAGACCCTTCACATTCCCGAACTCAGAATGCAAGTCATTCATCCTAACTTCAAATAAGGCCTCGGACTTAGCATACATGACACTCATCCACCTATCCATGAAACGAGCGAAGCCTTCGTTTTCTCCAAACATCTTCTTAGTCTTGGCCAATGCTACTTTGTTGATGTGCCAAGAGCAAAGAATGTGAGACGATGATGGGAATACTACATTGATGACACTAATAAGGCCTAAGTCCCGATCCGTCACAAACACGTCAGGTTTAGGCCACCCATCCGGTATGGATCTCAAGTTCTCAAGTGCCCAAACAAAATTTGCATGACTCTTTGATGATACGAAAGCAAACCCAACGGAGAACGTCAAATGGGTAGAAGTGATGCCAACAATCTCCAATAACGACATTCGATACCTATTTGTTTTGTACGTGCAATCCATCAAAATTACCGAAGGAAAACACCTTAGCAACTTGATTGAATCAGGATGTGCCCAAAACAAATCAGTGACGACATTCGTATCGAGATGCTTCATGTGACACGACATACACTTATTCTTCCCCAATATGTGCAACAGTTGTTGCATTTGAGTCCTCCCACCCGCATCCTCAATTCGGACTTTCTGTCTAGCATTATATATTGTCCACATTGTCGATACGTTTGTAACATCTCTTTACTTCAACGTATTGAGGATGTCTTTTGGCTTCACATTACCCTTTGTCATCTGCACAACAACCACCTGCTCCCCCTTATCCAATCTTCCAGCATATGAGTGGTCGTCCAAGTTTTTCGCGGGCTCGTGATTGTGCCTCCCATATATGACAGTAACGTACCACAAAGAGTCGGCATTTTCCTTGATGTTAATAAGGAAAGGGCATCCACATTTCTTCGTACCAGTTTGAGTCATCCTATTTTCCTCTTCTTCTTCATTTCTTGGTTTCGAAGAAATTTTAGCCGCTTTCCCCTTCCCAACTCTTTGAGACATTCCCCTATAAGTTCCAGACCTATCGCGCGCAAGTTTCACCCTTCCTCAGCGCTTAATGCCCCCCGCATCAGAGTGCTTCGTCACTAAAACAAACATGTTCTCCCGGCCTATCATTTGAAGCCATGAAATTGCCGCTTCTCTAGAGGGGAATGGCCTACAAGGTGTAAACGTCTCCTTGTAGTCTTGAAATAAAGTAGAGATCGACATTACCTGCAATACAAACATTGTAACATTATGATCAATCGAAATGCACAGTTAATTCACCAAAAAACCCCAAAAACCACGTTTTCGGTTGTTCAGATCCGCGAATATATGCATAGTGTCGGTTATGTCCAACCGAGACCTACATCATTGTCTCGGTCGATCCATACCGAGATTATTCCTTCGTTAGGTTCATAGCATGACGTGAACTACGACGAAGTCTCAATTGATGTGGACCGAGACGTTTCTACAACTCTCGGTCTTGCGAGACATTCGCGCCCGTGCAAAAATCGACTTAAAATTTGAGAAACCGCATATATAACACATTAAATTTCAAAAATTGCCTCTTGTTCTACTTCCTATTGCACCAATGCAGTATAATCTTCCATTTTATAGTGCAAACAAACTCGGATTCCTCGAATTTACCAAGCCCTACGTTGATAAATCAAACCATCATTTTTTCAGTTTTTTACCAAAATTACAGTTCCTACAAAGCATCATTAGGTTGGCAAACTTTGTTACCTCACTGTCGGATGATGTCAAGCTGCAACAATCGATACGCTCGGCAAACGCAATGTGACTTTATGGTTCACTTGTGAAGAAAATAGTGGTGGTGGGGTGCCCCAGTTTCAATTTCAAAATGGTTTGTGGGGTTTGAGTCAATATATATTAAGGGGCAAAATGATCATTTCCATTTTAGGTGGGAAATTTACAAAATACTTGAGTGCCTTCATGAAATGGTGAGGTGCCCTTAGCGGCCCTCTAACAAAAATGCAAGCGACTCACTTTGGGCATCGACCCAGTCAAATATTGTACTTTTTGCCTCGGGATGCGTAAGCACACATCTCGACTTGCGTTGCACGGTATTCGACTGAGTCGATGCCCAAATTGAGTTATTCGCAGTTTCTATATAATAAAATAAAAAACTTCTTTTAAGTCAATTTGAGCTTTCCAATGAAGTTAAAACAAAGGGGGCAAACTTGATACACCGTCATATATAATCAGAGTTGAAACTGAAAAGTAACATTTGAACAAAATTATTGTTTTTGTTGCAAATTATCAGTAAAAAGAATTGATGAGACTAGCAACAAACGTTTTGTTGCAAATATAGCTTTAGCAACAAATTTATTTTGTTACTATTATGGGCATGAACTATGTTGATATCCTTGAAAATTAATCTACATACACATGTACTAGTCCACTACACTACTATATATCGTGTTCTCTCCAGGTCTCTAGGGAATGGTACATGTGAATAAGTAGAGTTTTCCCTATCGACCTTCAATAATAGTGGTCGACATTTCATTCACGGATGCAGAAGATAAATTTGAACAGTTGAAATTGCGCGTCAAAATAAATGCAGGTTGCTTAGGATTAGGGATTGTTGTCTCATTGCACAACATGAATGTGGCACTTGACATCGTTGGCCTGTCATTCGCTTGTTCTTGGACACATAAAATCCCAACTTGAATAAACTTGACAACTTCTTGTTGAGGAAATGAAGTACCCATTGCACACTGATCAACTAGTTCCGAAGGCCTACCTCCGCTCCATAGCTCCCATGCCTGTAACAATTAATACCTTACCTCATTATATATATGAACAATAATGCTAGAAAACTAATTAAGGACTGCATAGATTTTAGATGATTATCCTTACATGCTTTATCAAATTCATAGAGGGGTCTTCGCGGTAGAAACCGGTATTCTTCTTGCCACTTATTATTTCAAGTAATAGAACTCCGAAACTGAATACGTCGGATTTTATGGAGAACAATCCATCCATTGCATACTCTGGAGACATATAACCACTGCAAGAAATCTCAATAGGATAGAAATTATTTAAAGTCACTAACATTAGTCAAAGCAAAACAAAGTAAAGTTTGATTAAAAAAGGGCTATAATTAGAGCATCTCCAATGGGAATGTGGATTGGGTGCGAATGCAAATGTGTATTTCGAATGTGCAGCTGACGTGACATGAAAAAAATAGACAGTTTGTTCTCAATGTCTACGGTGCAATCAATAGCCACGTTAGCAATTCCCTCTTAAATGTATAGAAAAAATCAACAAGAGGTTGCTTAAGGAGTTTTCAAATCAACAAAGAGTAGTCGAACATACAACGCCCAACCACTCTATTTGTGTTCGCTTGAGTTTGATTGCCTCCAAATATTCTTGCCATTCCAAAATCAGAAATCTTTGGATTCATCTCCGCGTCTAGTAGAACATTACTTGCTTTAAGGTCTCTATGAACAATTCTTAATCTGGAGTCTTGATGAAGATATAAAACTCCTCTAGCAATCCCAAGAATTATGTCACGACGCATCGCCCAATCCAATGATGTGCTTCTAGTTTGATCTGCGTATAAATTTTGCTCAAGTTACTAAGTACATACTATATAGTTTGTAGTAAACATTGAAAAGTAAATAATATTCATGGAAGCATATACCGAAGAGAAGAAAGTCCAAGCTTTTATTAGGCATGTATTCATAGACCAACATTTTTTCTTCTTCTTCAATGCAAATGTGACCAAGAATTTGGACAAGATTCCTATCTTGAAGTTTTGCAATCAGTATAACTTCATTTTTGAATTCGTTACTCCTTGTCCCGAATTCTTCGACAATCTCTTCACAAACTATTTCACGTCCATAAGACAACTTCCCCTGAAAATTACTGCATTACTATAAATAAACAAAACCATATTTCGTGCTAACACTCCCACCAAAACCTTCACCTAAATTAGACTATCCAAGACAACACAAAGTTTAATATAAAAGAAATAAGTCTCAAAAATAAAGTACCTTGTAAACAGATCCAAAACCACCTGTTCCAAGCTTATTAACGATAGAGAAGTTATCCGTGGCAACTACGATTGAATTTAGATCGAAAATCGGTAATTCAAATGTAGCATTAGTTTCATCATTGGTTTCCGAAGAAGGCAAATCAAATAGTAGTTTCCGAAGTCTTTCTTTGCACGCCAACCCTGATAATTGCAATTGAAAAACATGTGTAGTAATAATTTAAGCAAATGTTTTTCATGTTGAATAATTCAAAATGGAGTTCTTATAGTTCTTTTTTTTTTAAGAAAAAGATTGCAAAAAAATGGCAATGAGGACTTTTTCCAATACCTCTTCCTTTGGCTCTATTGAACAAATAATAAAAAGCAGAGATCAAGGTGAGCAATCCCACAACAACTAGCACACATAGAAGCACCAGTTTCTTCTTTGTGAAAGAACCTTTTGAATGCCTCTTTGATTCCTCTGCGACAAAAAAATCAGTTTGGTCACTAATAAGTTGTTATATGAACAAAAAATTGAAACATATATAAATATATATAGCACTAACAGTACTTACCAAGTTCTACTGCATCAACACGAACAAACAAGTCTTGTCCACCCTCTGTGAACTCTTTTACATCAGTTAAGTTTCCAAACCAAGCAAAGCAACCACTTCCATCGACGTATGCGCTAGAATACCCAGTACAAGAACAGTTGTTCCTGCACTGAATCTCACATTCTTTGATGCCCAAACTCATATCAACTCTAGCATTTGATGTGTCTGGCAGCTTCACCTTCTCCAATTTTAAAAACCCGTCACCATCACCGCAAAAAAGCGATCTTTTCCTAACGCAACCTTGCGATCCATCTTTCAAGTCCCAATCGATTGGAGATTTCGGCTCAAACCCGGGAAGACATGAACAAATCATGGCATTGTTTGAATTACAGCTCCCAAACACTCCACACTTCCCATAATGTTCACATGCATCTCCTGGAGCCGAAAAGAAAATGTTCCAACGACGAGTATCTTGGAACCAAGTGGCTCTATGAAACAATCCCAAATGATCCAAGTAAAGCCTATCGAAGATGGAATTGTTTTTCGAGGTGTATGTGAAGGAAATCTCATCTAGGCTGTTTAAGAAGCTGTAATGGAAGATGAAGTTGCTTGTCATGAGAGGTATGCCATTCCAAGTCTGTCCATTCCATGGCCCAGTCCTCCAAATGATCACACTAGACCCTTTTGAGAGAAAGGACTCCGGCGCTCTCCCGTCGAGTCTCAAAACAAAATCGCCATTCGAAGGATCATCAGGAGATTTCCAAGACGTTAGCGACCAATTAAACCCGGTTTTTCGATTGAATCCAGTTTTCATCCCAGAAATGATAGTGTGTGTTGGATAATCAAAGCTCTGCCACAAAAAGTCTCCCTTGTTTTGGTCACATAAAACCAGATTTCCAGTGTCTAATAGCTTGCATATTACACTAGGAGAACTGATAACACTAGTCGACCAAACCGGGTTTGATGAATTTCCATTGAAGATAGCGAGATTTCCTCGCCGGTCGACTTTAAGAACTCCCGACGAAGAATCATCGATCGGGTTGTTTCTGTTTGCTACCCACACAACTGTTTGCTCTGGAACTTTGTTGAACCAAATTCCTACGTATCGCTTTTGAGAGTTTCCGGGACTGAAGAAGCCGAGAGCGTAGGTTCCGCCATTAGAGACTAATGTGTCTCCATCTCTCAACAACTTGTTGGGTGTGATTGTGTCATCAGTTGCAAAGCATACATTGTTAATGTTGAAGAAGCTGTAGAGAATCAGCATTGCAATCAAGCAGCAGTCCATATATAGTTTGTTGCTCAGTATGAACTTCACATGAATCACAAGTGTTTTGGTCTTGAGATCATTATGGATAGAAACATTTATGATTTATTTGTGGCGGTCGGATCAGTAATTTTCATGAAGTGATTGAGCATAGATGAACCAGTTTGCAGGTAATTGCTGGTGGCCATTAGTTTACACTTCTAGTTGAATGTAGAGTTTGTCCTTGCATCTCCATTATTAACACAGACCATTATGTATGTTGAGATGCGTGGACCGAATCGGTTAATGTTGAGTCGTTAATTATGTAATATTATATATAAGTTATTTATATATTTTTATTGTCAAGTCTCCAAAATACTAGCCTAATTGTGTTTATTTATTATTTTCGGGGTTATTGAAGTGCGTGGTTGAATCCGGGGAAAAAAATTACGTAAAATTGAGTATTCGTATGCCTGGATGTGTTTCACACCTAAAATCACGTCAACACACATCTCGAAGCAAATTTGGTGGGGCCCACATTTGAGACACGAAAGAGATGATGTGGCGGACAGCTAGGCATATATGTGTCCAGTGGTGCTCGCATGATTTAAGGATATAAGTTAGGAATATTTCTTTGATTTGGTCTTAATAGGAATATTATATATATATATATATATTATAATATTATAATATAATAGATGGGAAGGAAATAAAGAAAAGAGGGAGAGAGAGAGAGTCAGAGACTGACCGATTGCTATTGGAGATACCGATTGCTATTGGAGATACGCATGAAAAAAAGAAAATAGGGAGAAATAGAAACGGTCAGAGAAAAAAAAGGAAGAGAATGGCCGAGTAGAGGATGCCGAGAGAGAGCTCTTGAATGGGGTATTTCCACATGTAGGGCACATTTACAATTTTTTTCACAAAATAGAGAGTGTTTTTTTTTTATTCCGGATATAGGCAATAACGCCTTCTCAAAAGGCGCTATTGAGTTGGGGGGTTTTCTGAGAAGGCGTTATTGAGCAAAACCTGAGGAATGAGGTGGCGCTGACGTGGCGGACACATGTACAGATAGCGCCTTCTCAAAAGGCGCTATCTGTACAATGCTGCCACGTCAGCGCCACGTCACCAAAAATCACCAACCCGACTCGCCGATCTGTCCTCCCCTGCCGCTGGACCGCGACATTCTCAGTCGCTCCGTCCCTCGCCGCCGGCCGTCGTCGTCGTCGAGCGATCTCGACAATTACAACCAAATTTGAATAACCATACAAGGAGTTTATATTTGTATTAAAAAAAAAAAAAAAAAAATTTTAAATATATTGGTTTCAACCTTCAACTCTCTATTCTAAACTAACTAACATTACCTAACTAACTAACTAACTAAAGTAAAGTAAGAAACCTTTACTAATCCAACCAAAGCAAACTAAACTAAATAACTACCTAACTAACTAGCTAAGTAACCAAAGTAAAGTAAAGTAACTAACCTTAACTAACCTAACCAAACTAACTAACTAACTAACTAAACTAAGTAACCTTAACTAACCAAACTAAAGTAACCAAACTAAACTAAACTAAACTAACTAACCATAAATAACCTAACCAAACTAAACTAACTAACTAACTAACTAACCAACTAACTAACTAACCAACTAACTAACAAAACTAACCTTAACTAACCTAACCTAACCAAACCAAACTAAACTAAATAAGTAAGTAACCTTGAATAAACTAACTAAACTAACTTAACAAAACCAAAGTAACTAACCAAAGTAAACTAAAATAAGTAACTAACTAACCTTAACCAAACTAAACTAACTTAACAAAATCGAGCTAAACTAAGTAACTAACTAACCTCAACTAAACTAAGTAACTAACTAACTAACATAACGAAACTAAACTAACTAACAAACTAAACTAAGTAACCTTAACTAACCAAACCACCTAACAATACAAACTAAGTAAACTAAAATAACAAATTTAACTAGCTTAATTGCAAACTACACCACCTAACTAAATGGAACTAACCAAACTAAACTAACTAACATTAACTAACGTAACTAACCTTAACTAACCTAACTAACCTAACCACCAAAACAATACAAACTAAGTAAAGTAAAATAACTAACTTAACTAACTAAACAAACAACCAAAAAACGATCCACGGTAACCACCAAACGAAACTACACAAACATCCAAGTAGCTCGAGAGTTACTTGTGAACTAAACTCGACTAACCTAACCTAACCAAAGTACGTAACCTAAATTAACTAAACTACACTAACGAACATACCCTAACTCAACTACACTAAACAAACACAACCTCAACACCTAAACAAAACTAACTAAGCTAATTTACCTAACCAAACTAAAATAATAAAACCTAACCACCGACACCTAACTAACTAAGCTAACCACTTAAGTTAAATTAAACATATAACCTAAACTAACTTAACAAACTAAACTAACTATTGAAGAGTAATCACATATACGAAATTCCACGTAATATGTAAAACATGAGAAATAAGTTTATTCAATGATTAGGTTGAATACACGTACTTCGTTAACCCAAAATATAAGTTATTTACAAATCACTATGACATCAAGTAAACTCATTATGCAGTCTATTTCGGCGGTTCCGTGACGTTGTTCCTCGGATGAAGCAAACCGGACGTACTCTTTGTCTAGTTGGACGATGTGGTTGTACATCCGGTTGAGGTAGCTGGTCTTGCGATGAATCAAGTCGAGTAGATTGTTGCGTTTCCTCTGGTTCTTGACTCGACTCACCTCTGCTACTTATGCTACCAAAAATTGGAGGTGGAACCATCCCGAAATCGGCTTCTGCGCATGGGGTTGGGGAATGGAACATGAGGCTGCGGCATGGTCAACAAGTTCATGAATGAAGGGTCTCCGCTATACGCCATATTGTAATTATACGGAGTAGGAGTGTATGGACTAGGCATGAATGGAGGGAGTGATGGATACGTTTGATGATGAGGCATTCCACGTGGATCCAAGTATGAAGACGAAGGCCCAGGTGCGTACGGATCAAAATGGTAAGGAGGAAGATTCACGCTCGGCGGCCTGGGTACAAACATATGAGGTTGGTTGGGGTGTGGAAGATCTTTGGTATATACCCATGAGAAGAATGACTACTCTCGCCAACATTATCTCTTCTACTCACTCTCGAACGAGATGAACGTCTTTGGAGGAGAAGGTCTACTACTCTCTGCAGCAACCTCGGTCCGAGTAGATGGACGTGGGGACGAGGACGTGCAGTGCGTTCCCGCACGATCTCGGTCGTGTTCGTCTTCTTCTCACCTCTATGTTTGGTTCGCCTTAATCGTCTTCTTCATCTTCTTGTTCAATATCCTCATCTACGTCTTGTTGGACGTCAGTTCTGTCGTGCGAAAGATTAGACCTTTGTCGTTCGTCTTCGTCCAAAATTGAAATCCCTTCATCAAGGGCTGCAAGACCTTGCTCGTACCCATCCTCAATCAACACACGCCTAAGTCGATGCACCAAGTTACGCTGAAATATAAAAAATAAGTTCTCAAATCACGCAATATATAATATTAAATGTTTGAGGAAAATTAATAGTTAGCAAATTACCGTGTAGTCACGTAACGCCCCGTCGTGTCCTATAAATCTCCTAGTGACCGATCGATACCACGTCATGTAGTCTTGATGGTCATGCCCTTCATTCAGTGCCGCTGTCGCAATGGTGTCCCCACGATTTTCCCACATGTTTATGTAGCTTGCTTGGAAAGTCACCCAATTTACATGATGATGTCCACGCAATTCGATGCGGTGCAGTTGGGCGTCGTAGGCACAATTAGGTGGCACTACTTGTACCATGCCGAATTGTCTCATAACCCTTTCAGGTCGATGCCACTCCACAATGTGGAAACAAATCAGGGGACACGTCGAGAGCCAACTGCCTTGACCATTTGTACAGTACTCGGGAAGAGACGCCATGAGTTCATTATATGGTTGCCACACCACATCATCCTCATGCCTCTGAGAGTCGAGTGCATCACGGTATGCCGATACAACGTGCGTCGCATTATGTGAAACCGAAAATGCATCGAGCCATCTGTGTAGGAAACAATAAGTTATGATAAATGAACATGGACAAGAATTATTTGCAAAGTAATGAGAAATCACAACGAAAATACGTGTCCGAGTGGAACGTCCATAAGCATATTTTGGCCATCCATAGTTATTTGTTGAGCTCTATGTCTGTACGCGAGACGTCGCGGTGCTATGAATGGAAATCTGTCCCATGCCCACAGTTGTATAAGAATGGAGGCGCCAGCAACCTCATGTGCCCCTGCGCGAGATCCGCGACACAACTCCCTGTACAAATAAGCCAAACATGCACTCCCCCAACTATATTGGCCTGCTACTTGGAAATCCTCCAGCAAAGGTAGGAACATCAAATGTACGAAGCGATTGGACTTGTCGGCGAAAAGACAACCACCGATGAGTTGTAGTATGTACGATCGAACGTAACGTTGGACCGACTCCTCATCGCTTTCATCATCTATTGCTGGAACGTTACGCTCAAGCCAATCGACCTTAAGTTTACAACCTACGATGTCATCTCCACTCGGAGTTCGCCCAAGTAGCCTCTCGCAGACGTCGGCATAGTCTGCGTCTGTCGTTCCAGTGACAGGCATACCTTCAATAGGTAATCCAATCTGCACCTGCACGTCTTGGAGTGTAATCGTGCACTCCCCGCAATGCATATGAAAAGTATGCGTCTCAGGGCGCCATCTCTCTACAAACGCAGTAATTAGAGCCCAATCAAGGCTGAAAAATGCTACCGGGATATCCCATAGAACCCACTGGAACGGAGATATGGGATCATCCTCGAATGAAATCGCATCGTTCGATCAACGACCCCACGTCTTCGACGTACGCGCATTGTTTCGTAAACCTTGAGGGGGACAAAATGTATTAAAGTATGTATTTGATACAATATTGTGGTAAAAATTACGCATTCATGTAAAATGGCCTTACCTCGCCTCTCCAGGTTCGCGTCGATCGTGAGTAGATTGGAGTTGCAACGGTGATGGATCGAAGGACCTGGATCCATTGGAGTACAACTATATAGAATGTTAGAAAAACAAAATGAGTATTGTACAAAACCATAGCGATAAGTATTTACTAATTTTTAACACAAAAAATCACAACGAAAATGAGTCAAAGTCAACATATCTACGACCATAAGTTGTTTCACACATTATACAAAATTGACTAGAGGTCCTCATTTGATGGTTGAGGTCTCCTTGGACAATTTTTTTGTTGTGTCCCTCTAAACGACAAATGCCACACCGGTTCCTCTCCCGATAGGGACTCGTTGACGGTCTCTATTGGGACATGTTCTTCTTCTATGTCCCGCTTGATGACATATCCCACATCGCAAAGGTCTTTGGTCGTTAGCGAGATCCATCTCGGTTTGTAAACGCGAACCCTTAGGTCTCCCTCGGCCACGTCCGGTTCTTGGGTCGGGTATGATCGTCGTCCCAAAAAAGTCGGCCAATACTTCTCATCCGGTATGGCCTTGAAAGCAAACGAGTAGCATTGTGCATACACATCCATCCTGTAGAATGGCTCGATGAAGCTGCGCGTAGTTCACTCGAACTACCGCACATCTTTGCAATCACGTGTGAGCGAGGGGAGTCCATACGGCGCCATTTATTACAAGTGCAGCCCGGTCCTTCAAGATTACGACTTGTGTGTTGTTGCCCTTATGCATGCGGTCTCCGTGTCTTCCCGTTAGGACTTCGAACTCACCAATATCTCGATTGATCAACGTGACATGATGCGTCGTGCGGATTTCTCATATTTCACCAATGTCTTCATTGCATATGCCGTGTACGGTAGGCCCCTTGAGAATGCATCATTGATTTCTTGGTTGCGTTTATCGTGGTACGCCACCAATCTGTAGTATATCAGCTGAGTTAACGCCGTAATTGGCAAGAATCTAGCTCCCTTCAAGACACTGTTGAAACACTCTGCAATAACGGTGCCACTCTAATAAGTAATAGTGGTTCGCCGAATATTTCTTGTATTTTAGTGCGAAGAATAATTTGTACTTTATACTTACCAACACCATTAGAATTCATCCATCCGTACCGCATGCCTCGTCGTGCGCTTGCGTTCCAAAGTTCTTTAGGGATGGCATTGATATATTGCAGGCATCGAGGCGTTCGTGAAGATAAGTATGTGAAACGCTCCATGCACGCAATAAATTTTCGTTCTTGATGTTGAACAGCTGCTCGACAAAGCAGCACTTTCAAGGGTTCATTTTTGAAGTGTGTGCCGAAATTACTAAGCAAGTCGCAAGCAATAACGGTGGTACCCTTGAGGGGGACAAAAGCCGTTGCTTGGGGTGTTTACCGCCTCCAAAATGCCAGGGTGACGATCAAATATAACGCAAATCCCTTCTCTATCAGTCACGTGTTTGCGCAACATCCGCAAAAACCAACCCCACGAATCAGTTGATTCGGTTTCTGCAATGGCAAATGCAACTGGTAAGATGTGTCCATTTGTATCAACACATAGAGCAATCATGAGCTTCCCACTATATTTGCCATACAGGAATGTCGCGTCAATCGAAGCAAAGGCATGCAAAACTTGAAAGCATTTATTGAAGCTTCAAATGCGAAAAACACACGACAAAATTGAGGAGACGCGGTTCTAATTTCATCAGCACGCCATTGTCGGTGTGACCACTCGATTCTTGTCCCCGGACTCTGACTCTTCACGGCCGCCAACCATCTCGGTAATTTAGCGTACGACGTATCCCAATCTCCAAACGCCCATGCAATCGCTTTCCTCTTGGCATCCCAAATTCGCTTGTAGCTTACTTCGTGGCCGTATTTGTCCTTTATTAACTCAACGAGTGCCTTCATCGTGATACCATGATCGGCCTTAACGACGTTTTGGATCTCTCGCGCAATCATGTTGGCGTCAAGTTGGGCATGACCGCGTTGTATGTTGGGATTTATACACGTGTGAGGTACGTCTAACTGTGTTATCTCCCATAATTGTGTTTTCTTTCGGAAACATGCCCGAAGACGCCACATGCACCCGTATTGTGGAAACTTGCACTTAATCGCCCACGTCGTTTTAGTCGATTCCATCACATGGTACTGACAATGTTTATCGACATGCCAAACTTTAACCGCATGTTGCAAGTCATTTTTATTGTCAAAGCTCAGCCCTATCTCCAAATCGAAGTTAGTCGTGCCCCCCCAAGTTTGTTTATGGGAATGTTGGGTCGCAGTTGAATTAGCCACCTCCCAGTCGATGTCGTCATATCCTGGCAATGGTTGGTGAAGTTCATCGCCACTAGCTTCCTCCATCAAAATCTCTTCATCGATAGCAAATTGCTCATCGTCTTCGACATTGTCCGAACCCGGAGGATCGTATCTTGGATCATATGTGGAAACGTTAACGTCGTCCCAAGCGGCAACTGATGGAGCTTCATCGACGTGAAGCGTTTCCTCAGTAGTGTCGATATGTTCGTCGTCATTAGCGTCATCGTCAGCGTCATCGTCATCGTCATCGTCATCGTCATCGTCATCGTCATCGTCATCGTCATCGTCATCGTCATCGTCAGTATATGCATTATCCTCTTCATGTAATGGTTGCACGAACCCCTGTTGCTCGACCTCATCCTGTGGGGATTGCATACGCAACCTTTCCATCATTAAGGTTGCGTCTGGCGTGACGCTACGATCGTCAAAACCTGGCGAATGAACCGTGCGATGTTGATTTGAGTCGACTACCTCAAATGTTAAATATATGTCAACCGTTGCAGTTTGTGGCAAAGTGTCCACCGTCTCCCACAAGAAGTCCATCTGTGTCGCATCATTCAACAAGACAGAACGAAATAATGTACCCTCCGGGAGGACTATCATGTGGCGATACGTCATATGAACAATATTATCCGTTGACGAGATATGGAACGCGTCACAAATGGCATCAATCATTTCACGAACACTCGACCCAAACTTAACCCACAACACAACTGATGGCGATGAGCAGTACGCGATGCCATTGGCCCCATTAACAATGGAGCCGTGCGCGTAGAATAGAAAAGGGATGTTTCTTTGAGACATGACCTACAGACATTTGGAAACTTGGATGTAAAATTGTAACAGACAAATGACGCGTCAATTTTGTAAGAAAATAGTTTTCTTATGCATGTCGTTATACGGCCCAATCGAAATTTCTGATGTAGAAGATCGCAATAATAGCGCAACTACAGAGCATACTCATTCTTTGACACCGACCCTTTACGTGTACTAATTTTCATTAAACAATCATGTTGTTATATAGCGCAATCGAACTTTCTGATGTAGAAGATCGCAATAATAGCGCAACTACAGAGCATACTCATTCTTTCACACCGACATTTTCTGTGTAATAATGTTCAATAAATAAACATATGAACCGTTGTGCATAAACAAAATACGAATGTCCCTATATATCATGCAAACCCTAACCATAACCCAAATATATTAATATGAAAATACTCAATTAACGAACTTACTTGTTTCCTATCGGTTTCATGCCGCACACCGGTATATTCTGCAATACCTTGTATTTTCATTATTGTAGACCAAAAAGAGTGAAAGCAATCGGATAACAAAAATTGTAGATGGGTTCATGAAACTGTCGTGGATAGGAACGATTTCAAAGTCCAAATGAGCTTAATGTACTATATATAAGGTTTAATTGCGATTAGTGTAATTGCGATTCAAAATAGAAAGTGCTCTAAGTGCATGTGTTTAGTGTCATTGCGATTCAATATTGAAAGTGCTCTAAGTGCATCACTAAATTAAGTATAATAAGTTAAACAAACATAATTACGTAAACAAACTTAAACAAACTTCATAAATGACTAACCTAAGTTCCACATAGGAAATTAAGTAAAACATATGTAAATAACTTATTAACAAACATAGCAAATTAAGTTTAACATAGCAAATTAAGTTTAAATAAACATAGCAACTTAAGTTTAACATACGTGATTACTAACTTAACAATCTTAAATTAACTTATAACAAGTAAATTACATTTACTCACTAAAACTCTCCTTGGACAATCTTAAAAAAACTTACTTATACAAACTTGATTAAGTAAGTACACAAAAACACACTACCTTAAGTAACTTAAAGAAACATAGGAAATAAATTTTAACATACGTCGTTTTATTAACAATCTTAAACGATGATCGGTTGTGGACATCTTTAAATTCTTAAAAGATAGGTTGTGGAAAATCTCAACATTGTTTATTGAGATGGCTAAGTGTGACATCTTCGAATTCTTAAAAGATAGGTTGTGGAAAAGGATATCGTCCTAGCAGTTTTGCTTATTCTCGAACGGGGGGTGGGGGTAAAAAGTTCAATTCAAATTCATTGCCCAATGAGGGTTGTATGAGGGTTGTAGGTGGCAAGTAGGCGATGGTACAAAGTTAAACATAGGAAATTAAGTTAAACTAACTTAAACAAACTTCTTAAATGACTTACCAAACTTAAACATAGGACATTAAGTTAAACACACGTAATTAACTTATTAACAACCTTAAAATGAACTTATAACAAGTAAAATCCGTTTGCTCACTTAACCAAACTTATGACAAACTTAACAAACTTAACAAACTAACTAGACAAAACCAAGCTACCTAAACTAACTTAAACAAACTTCATGAATGACTAACCTAACTTAAACATAGGAAATTAAGTTACACATACCTAATTAACTTATTAACAAACTTAAATGAACTTATAACAAATAATTTACATTTACTTACTTAACCAAACTTATAACGTAAACTAACTTAAACAAACTTCATAAATGACTAACCTAACCTAAACATACGAAATTAACTTAAACGTACGTAATTAACTTATTAACAAACTTCAATGAACTTATAACAAGTAAATGTAAGGAACTAAAATAACTAAAATATGCCAAACGAACTTAATTAAGTAAACGTAATTAACTAAACCAACTTTTTAACATAAGTTTAGTAAACTAACTTAAACAAACATAATAACGTAAACTAACTTAAACAAACTTCATAAATGACTAACCTAACCTAAACATACGAAATTAAGTTAAACGTACATAATTAACTTATTAACAAACTTCAATGAACTTGTAACAAATAAATTACGTTTACTCACTTAACCAAACTTATAACAAACTTAACAAACTAACTAGACAAAAACAAGCTACCTAAAGTAACTTATACAAACTTCATATATGACTAACCTAACTTAAACATAGGAAATTAAGTTAAACATACGTAATTAACTTATTAACAAACCTATATTAACTTATATCAATTAAATTACCTTTACTTACTTAACCAAACTTATAACAAACTTAACAAACAAACTACCTCAACTTAAACAAACGTATTTTAATTAAACCAAACATAACAACAAAAACTCAATTCCACAAACTTATACTAACTTAATCAAAGTAACTTAATCATACTTAATTAACTAACAAACTAAACCAAACTAACTAAACTTATTCAACAAACTTAAACCAAACTACACAAACCTAAACTAAACAAACTAAAAACACAAACTAACTAACAACAAAAACTCCCGTACCTACCTCCTCCTCCTTCCTTTGGACCTCCTCCTTCTCCTCCGATGACCGATTGGTGCACCACCGCTCGCCCACGCTCCGCGCTCCTCAGCGCTCTCTGCTTTCTTGATCACAAGCAGCAGTCGGTGCCTCTTCTTCTCGCCTCACCTCTGCCGCTCCCTGCTCCCCTGCGTCTGTCCGCTCTCCGGCCTGCTCAGCTCCCGTCGACCTTCCTCCGCCGCTGCTACGTCCTCCGCCGCTGCTACGTCCTCCGCCGCTGTGAACGAATACACTCTCCTCGCTTTCCCTTTCCCGAGCTCCCCGTCCCCTCCTTATATAGTGTAGAGGATCGATCATGTATGGTCACGGGATTACTAGTAATCCCGTGACCCCTACCTCCCCTACCCCTGTCCCCTCCCCCTGCATCCCTAGCGAAACCGACGCAGAGATTCTCTGCGTCGGTTTCGTCTCGGGAAGAAGAAGAAGACTGGTGCGCTGATAGCGCCTTCTCAAAAGGCGCTATCAGCGCACCCCAATAACCAAGGCCAGCTGTGTCCACGTGGACACAGTTGGATATACTGAAACATTGATAGCGCCTTCGGAGAAAGCGCTATCGTGTTTGGGCAGCGACGTGGCTCCACGTGGCGCCACGTGGAGCCACGTGGACATTCCGAAATTCGATAGCGCCTTCGGAGAAGGCGCTATATCATGCCGGACGCCACGTGGCACCACGTGGCGTCGAAACCACGTGGCCTATGATAGCGCCTTCTCGAAGGCGCTATCTAGGCCACGTGGAATTTTTTCAAAAAAAAAAAAAAAAAAAAAAAAAAAAAATTCCCAAAGTCACATCAGCAATAACGCCTTCTCGGAAGGCGTTATTGCTTAGTTAGGTGGCGAAATAAAAAGAAAGGCCCCCTATTTCCCTCTTTAAAAGTAAAAAATATAGTACTTTTGGAAAAAAATCGCTCTTGAATAGCTGAAAGGTCCAATATATAAAAAATCAATTCCGGTCCATTCTCTTCCTTTTTTTATATATATAAAAAATCAATATATTCGAGAGAGAAATTTGTCGAATAGTCTCGACTCTCTGTCTCTCCCTCTTTTCTTCATTTCCTTCCCATCTATTATATTATAATATTATAATATATATATATAATATTCCTATTAAGACCAAATCAAAGAAATATTCCTAACTTAGATCCTTAAATCATGCAAGCACCATGTCTAGCGGTCCGTCACATCATCTCTTTCGTGTCTCACGTGTGGGCCTTACCAAATTTGCCTCGAGATGTGTGTTAGCGCGATTTTCGGTGTAAAACATATCCAGGCATATGAATACTCGATTTTACGTAGTTTTTCGCCCCGGATTCAACCACACACTCCAATAACCCTGAAAATAATAAATAAACGCAATTAGACGAGTATTTTGGAGACTTGACAATAAGAATATTTAAATAACCTATATATAATATTACATAATTAACAACTCAACAAATACCCTCAAACTTAGGACTTTGCAAGTCCCGAGCAAATGTGTAAATGACAAACACGCAGATAAACTAGACTCATAATATAGATATGTACAGACTCAATTAATCCTATACCCGATTCAGAATTCATGAAGTTCCTTTTGTTTACATAGTTGCCAAGTTAACAAGACACTCAACAAATTTCGAAATTAAGATATGTCAAGAACCGCAACCCAAACACAATTAAGATCACACTTTAAAGACAAAGATATCGTCAAGACAAACGCCATCAACTACTTGCGGGTTTTCTTGGTCTATACATTCAAGCACGCAAGTCCACAATTTTACTTAATCTAGCTATAAGCACTCGAGCTAAATCTTTTTATTTGAGGAGTTTCCATACACTTTCGTCTTTATTCATTTTATATGTATACTCTCTATTTTTTTCTTCTCCGATTTTTTTTTCAAATAATACGGTCCCTGCTCCATTTCCTATGGACCACTTTCCTCACTTTTTCCCACCACAAGTTTCCCTGCTCCATTTCCCGTGGAAACTTGTGAGACTCTCAATATTAAGAAGACTCCTGTTAGCCCTTCTCATTTTTACTATAATCAAGCAAATTCCCCAATGTGGGTTAAAGTCTCGTCGCTTGCTCAATTTTGACCATCTACCCGTTTTGGTATCTAGCACAAGGCTTAACCATCATACTAAGTCCCTAATCATGAAATCATAAAAATGTTGAGCTACGGACTCAAGTGAGTATTTCTCCTACATTTTCCTAAGTTTCAAGTCAAAAAGGCAACCATAATATACTCATCCACAACCAAAGGCATGAAACAAAGTTTCGGGTGACTCTAAACAATATAAAAATGAAAACTATGCTAAACACATGCATGAAAGTGTATCAACTCCTAATGAAGTGAGATAGATGAGTATGGAGGGAAAAGAAATGGAAGAAATGAGTGAATAAGAGATATCAAACACCACCAATACCGTCCAACAACCACATATAGCCGCATATAATTGAAAAAAATTTAAACGATCTCACCCTGCGGTCTTTCGCAAAGAAATCCTACTCAATCCACAAATCCTAAAGTACCCCTAAACTTATTCTGAACCTTGTCCTCAAGGTTCAAAACAAGTCAAGGAATCCATGCAACAAAAAGACAAAAATAGTGGTAAAAAAGAACATGGATAAAATAAGAAGATGATACAAGTGCACACATAGCAAAAGTCTCCAAAAACTAGTGAATGCTCAAATCTCGCATGTCTCGGTGACTAAGGAAACTATGAAATAAAATTATCATAATAAGAGCAAGAACTAATAAGCATGGGAGTTAACTCAAATGATTCCTATCAAATCTTGCGAGCCCGAGTCTTTCAACTACGGGTGAAGTCAACAAGATGATGGAATGAGGTTTAGGGTTTTGGGTCTACTTAAAGACCCGCCACTAATGTGACGACTTAAGTTGGATATGTCCCAACCAAGTCTCAAAACACCTAAAACTCTAATAATATGTTAATTCCTAAAAAACAATATGCTCAAATCACTCCAAAAACAATGTAATCCATAGTCAAACCTAGCAAGACTCAGGGGATGGTCTAGTGCCATCAGTGCTCATCAAACATTCATTACACCTGCAAAAATCCAAGAGACCAAGTTAGGGCTTTATTAAACAAAAAAAACTAAAACTAAATTAAAACTGAAATAAATGCAATAAAAATAAAAACAAAGTTGGGCTGCCTCCCAACGAGCGCCTTTCTTTTAAGTCTTTGGCTGGACTTATTGTGATTCATCACGTGATGCCCTATCATTTGGAGATGTCAACAATAAATGGTGCATCAACATATTTGGGCAATGCAGCAAGCACGCCCTCCTTTAGAATTGGGATCTCATTCGAGACCTCTAACACAAACAAATTTGTCATATCATAGTCATCCGACACAAATGTATCAACAGTGTAGAAAATCTGCAAACGCTCATTTACTTCCACCCCCATATAAGGTTTGAAAAATATGCACGGGAGGGTGGGTGGTTTCATGTAACGGCCCGAAATTTGACTTGTGCCACGTGTTAGGTCAAGGTCGTTTGTGGGATCCAGTCGTCGAAATGCGTATGTCCGAATCTCAAGTGGAGATGATAATTGTTGAGAAACGTATACGCAGAGAATTCGGGGAGCCGAAACACGAACGGGAATGCGCATCGAGTCGCGTGCCAATGTGGAACTGAGATAGTCGCTTTATGTGATTTTAAAATGTACATTGGATATACCTCGTGATGCGTATAACGCGAGTATCGAGATAATTTTGGTCAAGCATATAGGCAGTGGATGAAGAGGCGAAATTATTGAGTTTACCTCGAGATTTTTGTTGCACGAATCTCGAGAACACTTTTGATTTGAAATTAAAAGAGAAAGAGAAATAAATATATACATATATAAAAGAAAAAAAATGGGAGATTTGGATAAGAAATCGGGAGGTGAGAGAGAGAGGAGGAGAGAGATGACCAAGAGAGAGAGGTGAGGGAGCTCCGGCCGACGAGGAGCGGCGGCGACCGCACGCAGCTCGACGACGGCGCGCGTGGCGATGACTAGGGGGGGCGGGCCGGCGGTGCTGGCGCCAAAGGTGGCGCGGTTCCACAACAAGATTGGCTCGCCCAAGAAGAGCATATGATTCCATGGCGCGCAGTCAAGCGCGGCACTGTGCGATGAGGTGGGGCGGCACAAGCGACGCAATGCGTCTCGGCGGCGGCATGGGCACAACTCGCATGGCGGCGGTCGGGAGCGGCGATCGGCGATGGCCGGACACAATGGACGGCGACCATCGGCGGCTCCGGCATCGACGCCATGCACAAATGGCGACGTTAGCGGTGACAGCGCAAAGAACGATGGTGCGACAACGATGATGGTGGCGATGTGGCGCGCACGCAGCGGCGTCGCGACGGCGACGCGACGGTGGCGCGGTGAACGACGCGATGGCGTTGTCGGACCGATCGGAGGCGCGACTTCAACGAGCTCGACAACGCGATGGATTCAAATGGTTTTGAAGGCCATGGTGAGGTTTATTTCACCAAATTTTGTTGTGATTTGAATAATCTATGTAAATTAGGCCTAAATGATATAAATCGATACCAGGGACTTATGAGTCAGGTGTTGGGTGCGCATATCGAGGTAAGTAAACCAGTGAGGAACTGTACAATAATTTTATTGCCTTGATATTGTTGTTCATTGCTTTGATAATGTTATTCATTGCTTGGATATTATCCTTGAAAGTGCTATTGCGTGGAGTGGTCCATTGGCTATTGTTCACTGCTTTGAGATAGCTTCCTTTCACTATTATTGATTACTGCTTTATGATAGCTATCTTTGAAATTGTTGTCGGTTGGGTGATCCATTGACAAGTGAGTTATGATTACTGTTTATCTGCGATATGAGAGGGTTAGGGCTAGGAGGTAGGGGTCCCGTCCTAAACCCGAGGTCTTTCATGGTCGCCCGTCGATATCTCCCAATTGAGTGTACGTTGGGGGTTCATATCCGGGTCCATGGATGGTTCATAGTTGTACGGGCTAGGGCTGGGAGGCAGGGGTCTCGTCTTAGACCCGGGTTTGTGAATGTCTCATAGTCGCAAGGGTTAGGGCTGGGAGGCTGGGGTCTCGTCCTAAACCCGAGTTTGCTGGGCTTGTACCGCGACTCAACGACCTTTGGTCGGGACTCCTTGTTATTTGGCCTCACTCATCGATTGATTATTTACGGTATTTTATATTCATGCGTTACCTGTTCATTTTTTTTCAAATTGCATGAATTCGACTGCTTTGGTTATTTTGAAATGCTGTATATGTCCTACTGGCTTTACTTACCTGGGCTCGTCATTTTTGGGTATAACTGAGTGCAGATCCGTGGCCCAACAAGGGGAAGACTCCATACCTAGGTGAGATTTTTGTATACCTTGTATTACTCTCCTCTGATTAACATATTTACTGGGTTCCACAATTAGGTTACCTAACTTTTTACATTATTGTTGAGTAATTTGATTTATAGAAATTGCTTCCGCTAAATTGTAAAACTTGCAAAATACTAATAACTCGACGTAAAATTGTGAATTTACGTATAATGAAGGATTGGAAAGCTGACTAGGTCTGCGTTGAACTTGCGAGACCGGCTCGGGGGTCCACGTGGGCTTAGGCCAGGCGAGGTCCAGTTTGTGCGGAACTGGGGCCGTCACAATTGGTATCAGAGCCTAGGTTCAGGCAAACCTAAGGGAAAGTTTAATGGCTTAAGACATTGTGATACCAACGTCGCAGTTGGTATCAGAGACGAAGTTGTAAATACTTGACTCTTGATTTAAATCACAAGACATTAAGACATAAACCAGCGGAAGTTAGGAACCTTGAACTTAGAGTGGAACTCTGTGATCCCGACTTAAGTCTTCGTTGGGAAGTGAGGAGAGTTGGAGAAATTGAAATTTGAACTATATGTGATATTTGATGTATTGTATTATATTATTGATATATATACAATATTCACTCTGTGTGTCGCGTGAGACGTGATGAATAAATTTGAAAAAGATTGACGATAAATTTATTGGATTCGCAGAAATTGATAAATTGAGATAAATATCGTTGTTGGTTTGATGAAACCAATGGAAAATGAAACAATTCATTTTGAGTAAAATGAGATCATTAAGACTTTTAAGGTTTTCAATTCGAAACTTTGGTATTACAAATGGTATGGTTTCCAATTGAAACTTAAAATGCCATGTATGACTCAAACAAACATGCGAATTGGTTTTCAAGCCATTTAGAGGAATTTCGATCTCATTTAGGACTAAAAAGAGTTCATTAAATTCATTTCAAGTTGTTTAGTTATTACTTAAATTGAGGATTTCCTATAGTATTGAGACTTGAAATAGAAGTTTGAGTCTCTAAATGATGTTAAATTGGTAATATGGAGACAATTAAATAACTTTGAGTCTACTTGGGACTTGAAATCATTGTTTAGGAACTTAGAGAGCTTTTGGAGTTTTAAAATGCTAGAACACCGATTGGATTTGTGAGAATGAGATTGGAAATGAAAATATTTTTTTAAGAACTCGAGAAATTTGAGGGTCTTAGTTGGAATGTAAATGCCAAAGTGGATTGGTAAAGTATGTGAAATTGATTTTGAATATTGAATTGGAGTTCAAATATTAAGAGTTGAATTGTATTGACTTAATGGGAAATCAGAAAAGTAAATAAATAAATAAATAAATAAATAAAAGGAACGAAGATTCGTGAGACAAGCAGATTCTAAGGGAGCAGAGTGTTGAGATGACTTGAGAGCTAACGATTACATCATGTACGGACTCCTTTAGCTTTGACGAAAGCTTTGGAGTAGTACTGTTGGATCAGAAGCCCAAGTAACTCCACTTTAGTGACACTATGCATTTATAGTCTAAGGGTTGGTGAAGTCGACCACCATCTTTAGGGACTTATAAATGAATTAAGTGTTACGAGTTGAGGTAGAGTCTGCAAATCGTTCTAAAAGTTAGGAGCCACCTAAGTCTAAATCCTATGAGATTATACATATCAAGAATTCTCATATTCTAAAATTTGTTTAGATGCGTTAGTAAGCATACTTAAAGGAATTCTCGTGTGAGTAGTGCATGTTGAAAAGAACGAACACCTCTGAGTAGAGTGAATGGGACTTTGTAAAGTTGCTAAGATTAGCAATTCACCTAAAAAAAAGAGGGTGCATTTAAAGTTGCTAAGAAGAGAGTAATACTTGATCCTATATGGTATATTTGTGGTTTTGTAATATACTATATACGATATCGGTAACTATGCCCTGATTCGAGGATTCGTAGCTATGGAAAATGTGATTAGGTTTTAGACCGGGTCTAGGAATGATCGTGGGGCTGCGGGTTTGCATTTTGAGAGTGCGGAGGAGCTGTATACCTCGCATTGCTTGCATCGCACTACCAATAACTGCAGGAGATTTTTCAATTGTTAAGGGCACAGGTTACACCAGCAGCGCTAGTTATTCAGGCCGAGCGTGTTTTTATAGTTCACAACCCACCTGAAAAACTTCCAGTTGAGGCAAGATCTGCAGTGATCGAGGTGACACATGTTCGGGCCGAGATAATATCTCCTATACCTGAGACACGGCTGAGGATACGCCGAGCACGCCGATTGATACGGGTGTTAGGGCAACAGCTGAGGTGAGGCAAGCTCGTGAGTTTCGGAGGCATCATCCAAAGAAGTTGCACGAGAGATACTAACCTTGAGACAACAGATATATAGCCACGTGAAGATAAATGATGTACTGGTCATACCAGCGCAAATGCAACCGAGTATAACATCAACTCCATTGGTTGGCGTGGTCGATGTTTGGTGGCGTATTACGGAGGTGTCGATTGGGAAACAGTCCGTAACATGAAGAGGATTGAGTTTCAGACCATTCGACAAAGGATCGGAGAGTCGGTTGTAGTATATGGATCGGTATATACGCGTGATGAAGTATGTTGAAGGTGCGGCTGACACGGACACCGACCAAGTGTACTACGTCATACATGGTTTCGTAGAATTTATTGGTTCTATTGGGTGACGACGGCTCCGAGCACAGTACAGGAGGCCTAAGCGAAGGCTATATGCTGGTGAGAGCTTTGGGAGCACACGCACCGGAGTTAGACGAGCGTGGCAAGGAGATCACCTCAGAGCATATTGAGTTTCCACCGTATGCGGAGTATATGGCGCCAGTGTTAGAATATCCAGCTCAGAGTTACGCTAGTGCATTACAGAAGCCAGCACCGTCAGACCCTTAACATAAGTACCATCAGAGGGTTGATGGTAGAGGCAGTGGCCAGAGACAGGGTCGAGATCCAGTCGAGTGCACAGACAAGGACGGTGATCTAGTCATGCACATGGACAAGGACATGGACATGTTCCAGTTGGAGCGGGATTTCAACGTACCCGTATGGGCGTATGGACAGCCAGGTACAGCAGAGCCAAAAACATATTCATGCTATTGCCACGTCAGGTCCGACTACTATCCATCGTAACCTGATAGAGGGTACGACGAGTTGGGTTGAGACTCACCCGATCAGAGAGACTAGCGGACAGTTAAAGAGACTGATTTATATTTTCGCGGATATACAACAAATATACATATGTTAGTGACGGTGGATCATGAAATTAAAATGTTCATTTGTATTCATTTGTATTCCAATATATGTTGCGAAGACGTTGCCCTGGCATATATTGATGGGAGGAGACAGATTGTGTGTTCTTTACTTGGAGGTCTCGGAGGAGCCCAACTCGTCACGGAGGAGCCTAACTCGTCACGGAGGATGTGACGACCCCAAAAAATTTGACTTGTGCCACGTGTCAAGTCAAGGTCATATGTGGGACCCACTCGTCAAAATACGTATGTCCGAATCCAATTTGGGAGATGAAAATGTTAACTACGCGAGGAATTCGGTGAGCCGAAACACGAAGTGGGACGCGCCTCGAGTCGCGTGCCGACGTGGGACCCAAATAGTGGATCTAAGTGGTTTTAAAATGTACATTGGATATGTCTCGTGATGCGTGTTACGCGGTTGTTGAGTTGTCTCGAGATTCGTGTTGCACGAATCTCGAGAACACTTTTGGTTTTGCAATAAAAAGAAAAAAAAATGTATATATATATATATATATATATATATATATATATATAAGGATAAGGTAAGGGGTAGGGCTGGCAATTTGGGTCATGAAACGATTAACACGACACGACACGACACGTAATAAACATGTCGTGGGTTTGGCTTAAGTGGGTCTGGGTCATAAACATGTTAACACGTTTATACACGGTTAATAAACGAGTCATTAACATGTCAACCTGCTCAACTCGTTTATGACTCGCTTAACACGGCTAAAGAATAATGTATAAATAATAAATATTGTTTAATAAATAGATTGATACAAAATTCACCTATTTGAATGCATGTTAATAGCATGATTTATTTATTTTATTTATAGACATCTTTTATCATATTTTATTTTATATTTGAGAGGAAATATTCATTTTACTTTTAATATATTATTTATGTTTTAGATTTTATTTATAATTATTTATTAAGAAAAAATAAAACTTTTCGCCAAAGTAAAATTTAGATATTTTTTTAGATGACTCTTATAATTTTGTTTATGTTATTATTACGAGTCATTTTTGCTTTATTTTTAAGAGTAATAAAGACTTGAATGAAAAAGTAAAGTAAAACTAACGACTATATACAACCACATTATATTTTATTGGTTATTTAGTATGTTTTTTTTTGAATTTAATCATTTAGATATATTTTTAAAAAATAGTAACTTAATTATAAAAGTTTAAATAAAATAAAATTTTTAAATACAATATTTAATAAGTGGGTAACACGATTACACGACATGTTTAACACACGACCCACTTAGACACGAAAACGATTAACACGATTAATAAACATGTCATGTAATGGGTTTGCATTATATGGGACACGACACGTTTACAACACGACACGCGTTTACGACTACCCGATCAATTGTCACCCCTAATAAGGGGATAAGAAGGAAAAAGAGATAATGATTGGAAAAAAAAAAAAAGAAAAAAAGAAAAAAGAAAAGAAAAGAAGCAACAGAGAGGACAGAGAGCTCGTGAGGAAGAGAAGAGAGGAGGAAGGAGACCACGGCAGATCGGAGACGATGGGACGCGAACCCGCGTCGACGGCGAGATCGGCGACTCCAGCGGCGACACCGACGGCCAGCCGTGGAGGAGCGGCTCGCGGGAGCAGTGCGACGCCGGTGAGGAGCGAGCTCGCGGAGATCGTACCAGCGGGAGCTGATGGCGGCGCTCGACAGTGGACGCCGGCGAGGGGCTGGACGGAAGGCAGCGGCGAGGCTCCGGTGACGCCGGCAGTGGGGTCGCTCGGCAGCGCGGAGGGTCGGACGAGCGGCTGGATTTCGCGGCGGCGCGGCGGAACAGCGATGGCGCGCGAGCGTGACGCGACGCGGGTGAACGTACCAGCGGTGGCGTCGGTGGTGGCCGGCGAGCGGCCGGAGGCGGCGCCGGTGAGCTGCCGGCGGCGGCGCTCCGGCGAGGCAGCGGCATCGATGCGGCAGGAGCGCCGATGGCGCGGTGGCGCGGTTTCGATCGGTCGACGAAATCGCGACGACGCGATAGAGGTGATTGTTATTCACCTAAATTGAGTTGTGAATTGAATGATTTTCAGTAAAATAGACTTAAAATGTTTAAATGGACACCAGAGACTAGGTGTCGGGTGCGCAAATCGAGACGCGAGCGAGACATTTCGAGGTTCGCATTTTTTGAGGTAAGTAAACCAGTTAGGAATTTATACAGTATTTCATGTTTATCCATTGATTGTGGTTATTTATCGTTCTATGATCGTAAGTAAATCAGATAAGGACTTGTACAGTATTTTGTGTGCCAGTACGTGAACGAGGGAGGGGTTGGGCCGTAACGGCTGGTACATTAAATTACTATGGTTGTTCATTGCTTGTGATGATGCTATCATTAAATTGTTGTCGATTGAGGGGGTCCATGGACAAGCGAGTCATGGTTACTGTTTATCTGCGAATATGAGCTCTTATCCGTACACGTCGATATCTCCCAATTGAGTGTACGTTGGGGGCACTTATCCGGGTCCGTAGATATCTCATAGTCGGCAGGGGTTAGGGTTGTGAGGAAAGGGGGCTCGCCCTAACCCGAGTTTGCTGGCTTTCGCCGCGACTCAACGACTTTTTGGTCGGGACTCCTTGTTATTTGGCATCGCTCATCGATAGATTATTTACAGTCTGGTATATTCATGCGTTCTTTATTCCTTTCGATATATTTGCATGAATTTGACTGCTTTGGATATCATGAACTGTTGCTTTGGATATCATGAACTGTTACTTTGGATATTGTGAAATGTCGTATATATGTCCTACTGGATTTACTTACCTTGGCTCGTCATTTTTTATATTTGAGTGAGTGCAGCGCCGCGGACGAGTAGCGAAGGGAAGACTTCCTAGCTAGGTGATTTTTTGTATATTTTGTATTTTTACTCTCCTTGGATGATATTTATTGGGTTCCACAATTAGGTTGTCTAACTCCCTGATTTTTATTTTTGTCGAGTTATTAAACTTGTTAGTTGCTTCCGCTAAAAAAATTGTAAAACTCGAAAAATATTAATAACTCAACTGTAAATGATGAATGTACTAATAATGATGGATTGGAAGGCTGACTAGGCCTGCGTTGACCTTGCGAGACTGGCTCGGGGGTCCACGTGAGCTTAGGCCGGGCGGGGCCCGATTTATGGAAAAATTGGGGCCGTCACAGAGGAGCCCTCCTTATCGTGGAGGAGCCCAGCCCTGCAGAGTAAGATGGGGGTATGGCCTTGGGCGAGTATGGCCTTGAGCGGGTATGGCCTTAGGTCTTCATTCATAAAACACCATTGTCCTTTGAGACTTGCTTCAATTTCGAGGACGAAATTCTAATTCGTTGGGAAGACTGTAACGACCCGAAAATTTGACTTGTGCCACGTGTCAGGTCAGGGTCATTTGTGGGATCCACTCGTCGAAATGCGTATTTGCGAATCTCAAGTGGAGATGATAATTGCTTAGAAACGTATACGCGGAGAATTCGAGGAGCCGAAACACGAACGGGAATGCACATCGAGTCGCGTGCCAACGTGGGACTGAGATAGTCGCTTTATGTGGCTTTAAAATGTACATTGGATACGCCTCGTGATGCGTATAGCGCGAGTTTCGAGATGATTTTGGTCAAGTATAGTGGCAGTGGATAAAGAGGTGAAATTATTGAGTTTGCCTCGAGATTCGTGTTGTACGAATTTCGAGGATACTTTTGATTTGAAATTAAAAAAGAAAGAGAAATAAATATATATATATATATAAGAAAAAAAAGGGAGATTTGGATAAGAAATCGGGAGGCGAGAGAGAGAGGAGGAGAGAGACGACCAAAAGAGAGAGGTGAGGGAGCTCCGACCGGCGAGGAGCGGCGGCGACCGGTTGCAGCTCGACGAAGGCGGCGTGGCAGTGACGCGGGGGGTGGATCGGTGGTGCAGCGGCCGAAGGTGGCGCGGTTCCACAACGGCAGTGGCTCGCCCAGCTGCAGCGTAGTTCCAACGGCGGCGCTGTAGCGGTGGACGGCGCGGGTCAGCGCGGAAGTAGGTCGGCGCGGCAGCTGTGCGATGTGGTGGGGTGGCACAAGCGGTGTGACGTCTCAGGCAACGGCGTGGGCACAACAGAAGCCGGCGTCCGGCGGCAATGGTGGTCGGGGGTGCGATCGGCATGCGGCCGGACAAACGAGATGCGGCGATGGCGGCTCCGGCAACGCGGCAGGCGACGCGGCGCGGTGCGGTGACGACGCAGCGACGGTGGTGCGACAACGATGATGGTGGCGGTGGCACGACGATGGCAGCGTCGCGACGTCGACGGTGGCGCGGTTTCGACGTTGGCGCGGTGAACGACACGATGGCGTTGTCGGACCGATCAGAGGGCGCGACTTCGACGAGCACGACAAAGCGATGGATTCAAATGCTTTTGAAGGCCATGAAAAGTTTATTTCACCAAATTTTGTTGTGATTTGAATAATCTATGTAAATTAAGCTTAAATGATATAAATTGACACCAATGACTTATGAGTCAGGTGTCGGGTGCTCATATCGAGACGTGAGCAGGACGTCTTGAAGACGAAATATGAATTTCAAGGTAAGTAAACCAGTGAGGAACTGTACATTAATTTCATTACCTTGATATTGTTGTTCATTGCTTTGATAATGTTATTCATTGCTTGGATATTATCCTTGAAAATGTTATTGCGTGGAGTGGTCCATTGGTTATTGTTCACTGCTTTGAGATAGCTTTCTTTCACTATTGTTGATTACTGCTTTGTGATAGCTATCATTGAAATTGTTGTCGGTTGGGTGGTCCATTGACAAGTGAGTCATAGTTACTGTTTATCTGCGATATGAGAGGGTTAGGGTTGGGAAGCAGGGGTTTCGTCCTAAACCCGAGGTCTTTCATGGTCGCCCGTCGATATTTCCCAATTGAGTGTACGTTGGGGGCTCATATCCGGGTCCATGGATGGTTCATAGTTGTATGGGATAAAGCTGGGAGGCAGGGGTCTCGTCCTAAATCCGGGTCTGTGAATGTCTCATAGTCGCAATGGTTAGGGCTGAGAGGCTGGGGTCTCGTCCTAAACCCGAGTCTGTTGGGCTTGTACCGCGACTCAACGACCTTTGGTCGGGACTCCTTGTTATTTGGCCTCACTCATCGATTAATTATTTACAGTCTTTTATATTCATGCGTTACCTGTTCATTTTTTTCAAATTGCATGAATTCGACTGCTTTGGTTATTTTGAAATGTTGTATATGTCCTACTGGCTTACTTACCTGGGCTTGTCATTTTTGGGTATGACTGAGTGCAGATCCGCGGTCCAACAAGGGGAAGGCTCCATAGCTAGGTGAAATTTTTGTATACCTTGTATTACTCTCATCTGATTAACATATTTATTGGGTTCCACAATTTGGTTGTCTAACTTTTTACATTATTGTTGAGTTATTTGATTTGTAGAAATTGCTTCCGCTAAATTGTCAAACTTGCAAAATACTAATAACTCAACTTAAAATTGTGAATTTACGTATAATGAAGGATTGAAAGGCTGACTAGGTTTGCGTTGACCTTGCGAGACTGGCTCGGGGGTCCACGTGGGCTTAGGCCGGGCGGGGTCCAGTTTGTGTGGAACTGGGGCCGTTACATTTCACCAACACCAGAGGTTGGTTTTCCTCGCTCTCTATCTGCGGCTCCTCTGGCCTTTCTGAAATGTCTCCAATTTCTATCGCAGCTTCATCATCGTCATTCTGTGCAATGGAAATGTCCGACTCAATTTGAAGGACTTCAAGTCTTTGCGTTGTTTCACACCAATAGTTCTCCACCGGTGTAACCTCATTCACCTCAACATTCCTCAATGTATCAACATTCACATTCTCCTATGAGTAAGAAATTGGTTGTGTATTACACAACTCTTTCTCGTCAAGCATATTCTGGAGTGTGACATTCACTTGAATAAATTGAGTTTCCAAGATTTGCAAGCTTGGAAACTCACGCGAAAATTGTCGAAGTTCTTCATGAAACCGTTGTTGATCATTTAGTAATTTTTTCATCATATTTTCTAAAGAAGTGCTTTGTTGAGGAATCTGTGGACTTGACATGAGCCCAAAGAAATGGGTTGTGGCGATGCATAGCTAGGATAGTAATAATTCTCATACTTTGGATAATACGGACAATCATATGTGAAATGAGAATAATCTTCACAAATTTCGCAAACCTCGACTTGTTGCACAAAAGAATGCAAGTTAGAAAATTGATGTCCATTATATAACATACCTACCCCATTCACATTATAATAATGTGAGTCTTTGAATCGACCTTAATTGTGGGGGTAGGAGGCCATCGCGGGGTTGCCAACATACATGTTAAGAACAAGGGACTAGATACAAAATAAAAAAATAAAAAATAAATAAACAAATAATAAAAAAAAATAACCAAAGAAAGAAAAAGACCAATCCCCTGCAACTGCGCCAAAAATTGACACGCGCCGAACGCGTCAATAAAATTAAATTTACCTAAACCAACTAGTTTTGTAAAATAGTGGCAAATGGTCGATTCCACAGGGACTGGTAATCTTTCTAAGGTAAAAAAATAACAAAAAGTAAAATCGGAGTTTAAGAGAGAATGAATTAATTAACTAATCACAAAATATCTAAAGCAATGAAAATAAATTTACAAATAATTAATAAAAATACATAGGTCAAGACATACAAGTTCGATTCGATAAAATATTGGATTTAATCGTCGATTTACGTAAAATATGTAAATCAAAATATCATAATGTAGCTATAAAAAAATAAAAATAAAATGGGGAAGAGCGTTCGGCCAGAATGGCCGAGTAGAGGATGCCGAGAGAGAGCTCTCGAATAGCCGAAAGGTCCAATATATAAAAAATCAATTCCGGTCCATTCTCTTCCTGTTTTTTTTTCTCTGGCCGTTTCTATTTCTCCCTATTTTCTTTCTTTCATGCATATCTCCAATAGCAATCGGTCAGTCTCTATCTCTCCCACTTTTCTTTATTTCCTTCCCATATATTATATTATAATATTATAATATATATATAATATTCCTATTAAGATCAAATCAAAGAAATATTCCTAACTTATATCCTTAAATCATGCAAGCACTACTTGACACATATATGCCTAGCTGTCCGCCACATCATCTCTTTCGTGTCTCACGTGTGGGCCCCACCAAATTCGCCTCGAGATGTGTGTTAGCGTGATTTTCGGTGTAAAACATATCCAGGCATATGAATACTCGATTTTGCGTAATTTTTTGCCCCGGATTCAACTACGCACTCCAATAACCCTGAAAATAATAAATAAATGCAATTAGGCTAGTATTTTGGAGACTTGACAATAAAAATATATAAATAACCTATATATAATATTACATAATTAACAACTCAACAGGAGCGTTCGCAGATTTTCTACACTACCGACAACTTTGTGTTGGATGACCATGATATGACAGATTCGTTTGCGTTAGAGGTCCCGAATGAGCTCCCAATTCTAAAAGAGGGCGTGCATACTGCATTGCCCAAATATGTTGATGCGCCATTTGTTGTTGACATCTCCAAAGGAGAGGACATCGCGTGATGAATCACAATAAGTCTAGCCAAAAACTTAAAAGAAAGGCTCTCGTTGGGAGGCAGCCCAGCTTTGTTTTTATTTTTAGTGCATTTATTTCAGTTTTAATTTAGTTTTAGTTTTATATGTTTAATAAAGCCCTAACTTGGTCTCTTGGATTTTTGCAGGTGTAATGAATGTTTGATGAGCACTGATGGCACTAGAACACCCCCTGAGTTTTGCTAGGTTTGACTATGGATTACATTATTTTTGGAGTAATTTGAGCATATTCTTTTTTAGGAATTAACATATTATTAGAGTTTTAGGTGTTTTGAAACTTGGTTGGGACATATCCAACTTAAGTCCCCACATTAGTGGCGGGTCTTTAAGTAGACCCAAAACCCTAAACTTCATTCCATCATCTTGTTGACTTCACCCGTAGTTGAAAGACTCGGGCTCGCAAGATTCGATAGGAATCATTTGAATTAACTCTCATGCTTATTAGTGCTTGCTCTTATTATGATAATTTTATTTCATAGTTCCTTAGTCACCTAGACATGCGAGATTTGAGCATTCACTAGTTTTTGGAGACTTCTGTTATGCATGCACTTGTATCATCTTCTTATTTTATCCGTATTCTTTTTCCCCACTATTCTTTGTCGTTTTGTTTCCTGGATTCCTTGACTTGTTTTGAACCTTGAGGATAAGGTTCGGAATAAGTTTGGAGGTACTTTAGGATTTGTGGATTGAGTAGGATGGATTGCCTTGCGAAAGACCGCAGGTGAGATCGTTTAAGTTTTTTTCAATTATATGCGGCTATATGTGGTTGTTGGACGGTATTGGTGGTGTTTGATATCTTTTATTCACTCATTTCTTCCATTTCTTTTCCCTCCATACTCATCTATCTCACTTCATTAGGAGTTGATACACTTTCATGCATGTGTTTAGCATAGTTTTAATTTCTTTTCCCCCATTCTATTTTTATTTTTCTTTGTTCTTTGTGTTCTTTGATGGAGGGCTAAGTTTATAGTCTAGGCAAGACTGCGAGGGAGGTTTGGCTGTGTATATCAATGAATTTGTGAGATTTATATATTTTAATTTCAATTTTTTTGTTATTATTTTATTTTCTTTAGTATTATTTGAACAATCGAAGTTAAACACTTGTTTAAACTTTGATTTATTTGTCAGTGAGTCGTAAGCATCTGTCCTTGTGCAATAAGACCACACTAGTGACAATTGACCCTACCAATTGATTAGTCTATTTTGGGACCGGTTGAATACCTTAGAAATATAGGTTAAATCGGACACACGAGTGATTCGGTTGTCTAGGTGTAGTGCCTTCACAAAACCCATTGCGGTCAACGTGTTAAACCCAATACGCTTAAGTATAGGGTTATACGTTTGATTAGGGAAATAGTCACTGTCGTACTTTGGCTATCGAGATTAGGAAGTGCGAGAAACCGCGTACGTTACCAGTTCTATAGCTACACTATGATATTTTGATTTGCATATTTTACATAAATCGACGACCAAATCCAATCTTTTATCGAACTAAACTTGTATGTCTTGACGTAGGTATTTTTATTGATTGTTTTCAAATTATTTTCATTGTTTTGTTTATTTATTTTAAACATTAATTAATTAATTCATTCTCTCTTAAACCCCGATTTCCCTTTTCGTTATTTTTGACCTTAGAAAGATTACCAATCCCTGTAGGATCGACCCTTTGCCACTATTCTACAAAAATAGTTGGTTTAGGTAAAATTTATTTTATTGACGCGTTCGGCGCGCGTCAGTTAATTAATTGAGTGCGACTTCATCAAGAAGTACTTAGTGTTGAACTCTCCCAAAATAGTACGGAAGCTTTTTGGAGTAAAACCCCTATGAGTCGAAGGTGGCTAAGGCAGGTATGAATCCTTGGGTACCACAGCGGGAGTGCAAATGCAACAAGTGGCATTAAAGCCGACCGTTTGGCTGGGGGACAAGACATGTCCATTGATACTCGCTGTTGGGCACAACAATCAATAATATAAGAACTTGTAAGAACATATATGATTTATTTGTCGCAGTCGAAAAGGTGTCATGTATATATTGTTTACGACACAAATAGTCGGGATATATATAGAAAGTTATTCAAGTATCTAAAGCCCAATGGAATTTGCAATTAAAAAGTACGAGCCGAGCGGGACCCTAAGTGACATCAAAGCTTTCCTCGAGTGTGGGATTCTTTTTAATCAAGCTTCTTGGTTTATGACACATGACTCTCTCACCACCTTGCTAAGTACAAATGTGGAAGTTGAAAAGATGAAACAAAACAACATCTCTCTGCTTCTCCATTTCACTTCATGATTAGTTCATGTAACATAAAAAATCAATATTAGAGAATTCCAAAGCAATAAATTTTTTTCATTTTTATTTAATGAAGTTGAGGAGATATTCAAATCAAATACAATCTATTGGAGGTTCTGATACATGCTTGAAAACTCAAGGAAAGAAAAAACTTCACATTCTTTACATGTACCACTATCAATGTCTTTTTTACAATACTGTCTAGAGATTGGTTTATGCTTACTTAAGCTTCCCCTATCGACCTTCGATAATACTAATTGACATTTCATTCACAGAACACGAACTAGTCCCGGTAGTCGACGAATTTGGATGTCTGTATCTACGCGTCAAAATAAATGCAGGTTGCTCGGGAGTAGGGATTGTTGTGTCATTGCTCAACATGAAGATGACACTAGACATTGTTGGCCTATCATTCGCATTTTCTTGGATGCATAAAATCCCGACTTGAAGGAACTTGACCACTTCTTGTTCAGGAAACGAAGTACCCATTGCACGATCGACTAATTCCAACGGTCTGCCTTCCCTCCATAGCTCCCATGCCTGTAATAATTCTTCAACTTCATCATTAACAATGTTTGAAAATTTAAGAAATAAATAGATCTTTAGATGATTGTACTTACATGCTTTATCAAATTCATTGAGTGGTCTTCACAATAAAAACCTGAATTCTTCTTGCCGCTGATGATCTCAAGTAATAGTACTCCAAAACTAAACACATCGATTTGATGGAAAACAGTCCATCCATTGCATATTCGGAGACATATAACCACTGCAAGAAAGTTCAATTCAAGGGACATAAGATGTTTTAAAGTATTTGGAAATGAGGCTTTACTGCAAAACTTACTAAGTTCCGACCACTCTATTTGTGTTTTCTTTAGTTTGGTCGCCTCCAACTATTCTTGCCATTCCAAAATCTGAGATCTTAGGATTCATCTGCGCATCTAGTAGAACATTACTCGCTTTAAGGTCTCTATGAACGATTCTCAACCTCGAGTCTTCATGAATATATAGGACTCCTCTAGCGATTCTAAGAATAATGTTATGACGCATTCCCCAATCCAATGATGCGCTTCCTGTTCGATCTGCATACGATGGCGTAAGATACTAAGTACACCATGAATAGATTTTAAAACTTTTGGACACAATGGTGAATGTAAGCATTATTAATGGAAGCATACCAAAGAGTAGAAAGTCCAAGCTTTTATTCGGCAAGTACTCATAGACCAACATTTTTTCTTCTTTGTCGACGCAACAACCAAGAATTTGAACAAGGTTCCTATGCCGAAGTTTTGCAAGCAGTACAACTTCATTTTTGAATGATTATCCCTTGTCCTGAATTCTTCGACAATCGTTTCACAGCTATTTCACGCCCATCAAATAATTTACCCTAAAAATCAATAGTATGGCTTTAATTACCTAAATCCATCGTTGAACTAAGGCTCCCACAAAAAATTCAATATAAGATATGAATTTTAAAATTGATGTACCTTATAAACAGACCCAAAACCACCCGATCCAAGCTTATTGGCTAGAGAGAAGTTATCTGTGGCAAGCATCATAGCATCAAGATCGAAAATTGGGAAGTCAAAATTTGCATTAGTTTCTTCATTAGGCAAATTGGATAATAGTTCGTGAAGTGATCTTTCTTCGCGCGACAGCCCTAAGAGTTGCAATTTAAACACAAATACAAATACTTTTAGCAATTCTTTTTCATGTTATAATCAAATCTAGATAGAGTTTAAAAACAGTGACAATTAAGGCTTCTTCCAATACCTCTTGTTTTTGCTCTCCTGAATAAATAATAGAAAGCAAAGATCAAGGCGAGCAATCCCATAACAATTAGCACACATAGAAGCACCAAATTCTTCTTCTTGAAGAAACCTTTTGAATGTCTTGTTGAGTTTCCTGCCAAGACAAACCACGTTAGTCCTAATCTAACCAAATATTTTGTATGAAGAATCGAAATTTAAACATTACGTCGCAGAACAATACTTACCAAGTTCGATTGCATCAACACGGACAAACAAGTCTTGTCCCCCCCACTGTGAATTGTTTCACATCAGTTAAGTCTCCAAACCAACCTATGCAACCACTTCCATCAACATATGCCTTTGGAATAGCCAATACAAGAACAGCTTGTTCCCGCACTCGGTCTCACAATCTTTGATGCCTAAACTCATATCAACTCTAGCATTTGATGTGTCTGGTAGCTTCACCTTCTCCAGTTTCAAAAACCTGTCACCCTTACCGCACGAAAGCTCTCTGTTTCTCACACAGCCTTGTGATCCATCTTTCAAGTACCAATCCTTTTGAGACTTGGGCTCATACACGGGAACGCAAGAACATATCTGAGCATTATTTGCATTGCAGCTCCCTGAAAACGTAACTAATTCATCAAGAATTGTATGAACAATCTCATTGTTTTCCTCAAGACGAAAATAGAGAGTGTACTTGTATTTATAGATGGATTGAAGAGATTACAACCATTGATCATTTCACTATCATAACTAACTACTGAGGCTTTATAACTACATTACAACATGATGTACAACATCACTGATCCAGTACACCTACACCCTTAATGGTTTATTCTTACATCCCCCTCAAACGAAGAGGAATGGGAATGACACCAAGTTTGATCCGTAACTCATGAAACCTAGAGGTGGACAAAGCTTTAGTAAAACAATCAGCAATTTGATCACAAGTGGGAACATATTGCACAGATAGATCCCCCTGCAACACCTTGTCTCGCACAAAATGGATATCAATCTCAATATGCTTGGTTCTTGAATGAAGAGACAGATTGCGAGCAAGGGAAGCAAGACTCAGATTGTCACACCAAAGAAGCTGGGAACAAGCAGGAAGTTGAAAGCGTAATTCATTTAACAAGGAACGTATCCAAGTAACCTCAAGACCACATGAGCTAATGCTCGATATTCGATTGATGCTTAGACCTTGCCACAACTGACTTGCTTCTTGGATTGCCAAGAAATCAGATTTGAACCAAAGTAAACAACAAAACCAACAATGGATTTTCGATCATCTGGATTTGCAGCCCAATCAGCATCTGAATACCTCGTCAACATAAGCTTTGAACCAGGTTTGAAATTCAAACCCAAATGAATTGTGCCTTTTAAGAATCGCAATACACGTTTCAAAGCTTGCCAATGAGAAGTAGAAGGACTTTGTTGATATGAGCTTAATCGATTGACGATGAAGGCAATGTCTGATCTGGTATGTACAACATACTGTAATCCACCAAGAAGACTTCTATAAAGAGAAGGATCATGAAACAAAGAGTGACTATCACTGCACAATTGTTTCCCTGAAGCAGCAGGAGATTCAGCAACCTTTGCATTGGACATGCCAGCCTTCAACAACAAGGAGGATATGTAGCTGGACTGATTGAGATATAAACCAGAAGCATCACGTCGAACTTCAAACCCCAAGAACAAGCTTAACTCCCCAATATCCTTCAAAGCAAAGGTATTATTCAGCTTATTGATAAACGATCGAATTGCGAGTAGGTTTAGCACCAGTGACAATAATGTCATCAACATAGATCAACACATAAAGAGGAGAAGTTTCCCAAGTAGTGATGAACAGAGAAGAATCGGCTTTAGAATTCTAAAAACCCCATGACAACAAAGCTCCTTTTAATTGATCAAACCAAGCTCTTGGAGCTTGTCGAAGACCATACAAGGCCTTATGAAGTCGACAAACATGATGAGGATTGGAATCATCAACAAAACCAGTTGGTTGATGAGTATAAACCTCTTCCATTAACTGACCATTAAGGAAAGCATTATTAACATCAATTTGTCTAATAGACCAACCATATGTCACTGCAATTGAGAAAATGATTCTAATAGTTGCAGATTTGATCACAGGGCTATAAGTTTCTGAAAAATCAATGCCAGGTATTTGTTTAAAACCTTTGGCAACTAATCTTGCTTTATATCTTTTAACAGTTCCATCATAATTTTTCTTTATTGTGAAGATCCACTTATTAGCAACCACATTTTGATCTTTAGAAGGAGATACCAAAGACCATGTACCATTTTTCATCGGTGCTTGATACTCCTTTTCCATTGCTTCTCTCCAATGAGGAATAGTTAGAGCCATCTCTTTGTAGAAGGAGCAGAATCGCAGCAGAACATGTAGCAGTAAATACTTTCTTCATAGAAATCCCATTCTTTCCCCTGGTAATCATTTGGTGAGTATTTGTAGGTAGGTTAACAGGAGATGATTGTGATGGAGATGATTGTGATGGAGATGATTGTAATGGAGATGATTGTGGTGAAGATGATTGTGGTGGAGATGATTGTGGTGGAGACGATGTGGTGGAGATGATTGTGGTAAATTTGTTGGTAAAACCGATGAAAATGGTGACATTTGAGATTGAGATGAACCAGGGTAAGAATGTTTATCAATAGTAACAATTGAGTGTGGAACAACAGATATAGGAGAAGAAGATTTAGCTGTGGAGAACATAGAAGAATAAGGAAAATCTTCTTCATCAAAGATAACATGTCTTGAGATATAAAGTCTTCCTGATTTTCCCAAGCATTTGTAACCTTTATGAGCTGAACTGTAACCTAGAAAAATACTTTTCTCAGATCTGAACTGATACTTGTGTTGATTATAAGGTCTTGTATATGGATAACAAGCACAACCAAACACCTTAAGAATGGTATAATCTGGAGGTTGCTGATATAGCTGTTGATAAGGAGAGCTTCCAGATAATACTTGTGAAGGAAGTCTATTAATAAGGAAAACTGATGTGGAACAAGCATCAGACCAAAATTTATAAGGCAAGCGTGAATGAGCAAGAAGTGTCAAGCTAGTCTCAATGATATGTCGATGTTTTCTCTCTCGCTCTACCATTTGTTGATGAGTGTGTGGGCAAGAATGTTGAAAGAAAATGCCATGACTATCAAGAAAAGGTTTAAAACACCTAAATTCTCCTCCCCGGTCAGATTGCAACCTTTTAATCTTAGTAGAAAACGATTTTCTACAAGAGTTTTGAAGTGAACAAAGGCATTAAAAGCATCGATTTATTCTTCAATAGGTACAAACCAAGTAAACCTTGTACGATCATCTATGAAATGCACATAGTAATTGTATCCATCATGAGAAGTTACAAAGTCTTTGGACCCCAAACATCAGTGTGTATTAACTCCAGTACATGTGAACTATGTGACTGTGAAACAGGAAATGGTAAAGCATGATGTTTACCAAGAGGGCAAGTAGAGCAAAAACCAACTGATGTTGAAGAAGCTTTGATGTGAGTTTTCAGCAATTGTTGAAGTGTTGACAGTGAGGGATGACCCAATCTCAAATGCCATAGTTGATTTGGTTTGTGTTGAGAAGTAACAAATGCTTGAGCATCAACTGAACTTGGAAAGAATTGGTACAATCCATCTTTGAGCTTGCCTTGAAGGAGAACTTGTTTAGTGTGAATATCCTTTATCAAGCAAGTAGAAGAGTTAAACTCAATAACCACATCATTGTCCCGAGTTAGCTGAGAAATACTCAACAGATTTTTCTTTATATATGGAACACAAAGTGTATTGGGAAATTTCAATGAAGATTGTTGTGAAGGAGTCTTAGCATGACCAATAGATTCAATATGTAAACGATTACCATTCCCAACAACCAAGGAGCAATTACCTGAATAGGTAGTACTATTTGTGAGCTGTGATGGATCAGCAGTCACATGTGAAGTAGCTCCACTATCAGCATACCAAGAGGAGTCTGGTATTGAATCAGTAGATGATATGAAACTTTGTGCATTCTGTGGAGGTGGATAGAATTGTTGCGTAACAGTAGGAACTTGGTGTGCCAGGAATGCTCCCCTCTGAGATTGAGACTGATTGAACTGAACTTGAGGCTGATTGAACTGTGATTGTGATGATCCATTATGTGCATTTGCTCCCATGTAGTTCATATCAGACCTGTAGTAACACACTGCAGCTGTGTGTCCAATCTTGTTGCAGATTTGACAAGTTGGACGATTGTTTGTGTTCTTGAAACCTCATCTTCCTCTGAATCTGCCATTTCCTCGACCTCCTCTATTACCATTTCCAACACCTCTATATCCTCCTCCATAAATTTGGGTTTGTGACTTGTTTATATTTCCATTTCCATATTTCATTTCAGCAGCATTAGCTTGTGTTGATGTATTCAGATTTATTGAATTGATTCCATTCAATGCTTGCAGTTGAATCAATTTCGCCTCAAAACTTAACAGTGTAGATTGAACTTCTGGCCAAGATAGGTTTCGCTGTCCCTCCAATATTGTAGTGATTGGAAGGTATTCAGCATCCAATCCAGACAATGCACATGAGATTAGATCTTTCATCAAGATTGGTTCACCTGCTGTTGCTAATTTATCAGACAATTCTTTCAATTTCTTCAGATACTCCATCATTGACATATTTCCCTTTCTTAGGGTTCGCAACATTATGCGATTCATCTGAATTTGAGCATAATTTTGAGCTCCACATAGAGATTCAATAGCTTCCCATAGTGATTTTGTTGAAGAAGCTTATCCTGAGACTTGTGTAGCAATTGAATCTTGCAATGAAGTCAGTAGCCAAGAAACAAGAATTCGATCTTTCGAAAACCATTCTTCATATTCTGGATTGATTTCTTCAGAACCATCCAAGAACTTAGGAGGACATTCTTTTGTTCCAAATATAAAACCATCAAATCTGATTCCTTCAATTACTGGAACTACAATTGCTTTCCACAGCAAGAAATTTGATTCATCTAGTTTAATTGAAACAAATTGACTTACAGAATTACCAAATGGAGTGAGGAGAGGTGTTGATGCTGCCATTGATGTCTTCACTGGAGTCTTCAATGGAGTCGATGTTGACGATGATCTTGATGAAGATGCTAGGGTTCTAGGATCTTCCATCGCCTGAGCGTCTCAGCTCTGATACCATGAAAACGTAACTAATTCATCAAGAATTGTATGAACAATCTCACTATTTTCCTCAAGACGAAAACAGAGAGTGTACTTGTATTTATAGATGGATTGAAGAGATTACAACCATTGATCATTTCACTATCATAACTAACTACTGAGGCTTTATAACTACATTACAACATGATGTACAACATCACTGATCCAGTACACCTACACCCTTAATGGTTTATTCTTACACTCCCGAACGCTCCACACTTTCCATAATGATCACAAGTGTCTCCTGGAGCAGAGTAGAACTCATTCCATCTATGACTGTCTTCGAGCCAAGTTGATCTTCGAAAAAATCCCAAATCGTCCACATGAAGTCTATCAAAGACTGAATTGTCGTTGGAGATGTAAGAGACGGATATCTCATCTCGAGTTGTTTATGAAACTCGTAATGGAAGAGAAAATTGGTTGACATGAGAGGTATACCAGGTTCGTCCATTCCATGGCCCGGTTCGCCAAATCACTCTAGACCCGTTTCTTATCAAGCCATCCGGTGCTCCTCTCGTGTGAGAATCGAACAAAATCACCATTCGAAGGATCATCACGAGATTTCCAAGACGTTAGCGACCAATTCAATCCCAGTTTCCAATTGAACCCGAATTTCATTCCAAAGAATCGAGTGTCTATTGGGTAGTCAAAGCTACGCCACAAAACATCACTCTTGTTTTCTTGAACTAAAACCAGGTTTCGAGTCCAATAGCTTATAAGACAAAGCAGAACTGGTTTTTTCAAGAACTTTGATTGAAATGTTAGTCGACCAAACCGAGTTTGATGCATTTCCATTGAAGATAGCAAGATTACCTCGCCCGTCGATCTTAACAACTCCAGATGAAGATTCATGAATTGGGTTGTTTCGTTGGCCACCCACACCACTGTCTGCGCTCCGAAACTTTATTGAACCAAATTCCAACATATCGCTTTTGAGAATTGTCTGGGATCGAAGAAGCCCAGAGCGTAGATTCCACCATGGGAGACTAATGTGTCTCCATCTCTCAAGAACTTGTTCTCGGGATAATTGTGTCATTAGTTGCGAGCATAACTTGTTGTTGAAGAAAGCTGCACAAAATCAGCAAAGCAATCAAGCAATCCATAACTGCTAAGCACAAACTTCGCATTCACAAGAGTGTTGTTCTCGTCTTCATTACATTATGAATTGAAAGCAAGCAGTGAACAAGTCATCTGAAAAGACTTAGTCACTATGATGACAGTTGTGTGGGGTAGCTATTAATGGTGGTGGCCAATCTAGCACACTCAATTCAATTTGGATACTATACTGCATTGAAGTAGCAACACATAGATCATTTACCTTGTCTTGTAACCAAGATTAATTGGTAAAAGACAGAAGAAAATGTACTTTTTACAGTGAAACTGTGATGTGTTTAGTTATGTAATATGTTATGTTACTGTGAGTACAATAAGTCTCAAGTTCACTAGTAACTGTTCATATGTAATTAGCTCTTCTATCTTCGACTGTCAAAATAATAAGTTGAAACTCATGCATTGTAAGAATTGCGTGGTGTAACGGTTTTTGAATGATTTCCACTGCAAAGTGTGAAAATAGTTTTACTATTGAAGTAGACGAAAGAGAACTCATAAAAAGAAAAACTTCACATTCTATATACCTGTATTAGTCCGTTGTTTTCTTTCCATGGTCGTAAGATTGGTGCAGTTCGATTCACTTCCTCTATCGACCTTCAATAATAGTAGTCGACATTTCATTCACAGATGTAGAAGATGAATTTGGATGGTTGGAATTAAAGATATATGTAGGCTGTTGGGGAGAAGGGATTATTGTCTCGTTGTTTTCAAATCTCACCATCGACAATGGAAATAGTTATTAATAAGAATATGGATGATTCTGCTTACATTCTTAATCAAATTCATCAAGTGGTCTTCACTATATAAAGCAGTGTTCTTCTTGCCACTGATGATCTCAAGTAATAGAACTCCGAAACTGAAAACGTCAGATTTTATGGAGAATAATCCATCCATTGCATATTCTGGAGACATATAACCACTGCAACAAACACAATTAGAGAATACTCACTCAAACTCATTAATGTATGTCTAAGTTAAACTAAAAATACAAAAAGGGTCATTAGGAATATCCAAATCCGTTGAGAGGTTGCTTTAGTGCTACTTTACTAATGCAAGATAAAATTCAGATTTACAGAACTGAATTACAGTTGTATATGCCCCATTAATTACTTTTTATAGAAGCAGCCAGATTATAAGGGGGGTCTGCTAGATTCTCAAATTTTAAAAAACTTTCTTTCTTGTTCTTTATAAGAGTCCCCTTCTAATTTTCAAACAAGCATGAGTGAATTTTGAAAACGATTGTGGCATACTTACAAAGTTTAGACCACTCTGTTAGTGTTTCCTTGAGTTTGGTCGCCTTCAAATATTCTTGCCATTCCAAAGTCTGAAATCTTGGGATTCTGATGAAGTCCAAGAATTAGCTTGCAAATTCTTGATAGGATAATGAAGTCCAAGAATTAGTTTGCAAATTCTTGATAGGATAATGATGAAGTCCAAGAATTAGTTGCAAATTCTTGGAAAAATAGGAAAAGATATGACTCGCGGCGTTCCGGGGGCATGGGTTTATTGGAAACGGCGTGGAGATCACGACTCACAGCTATGCTGTGAGTACGACGTTTTTCGACGAAATTCCATCATTTCGCCCTCCGAAACGGCAATTTTGCTATTTTAGGAAACTTTTGTTTCGGTTATAACTTTCATTAGGAATTTCCGTTTTTATTGTCGTTTGCAGCGTTTGTTTCTATTTTTCGTCTAGTTTTCAGTTTAGGGCTTTTTGGACTTTTTACTATTTTTGACAAATTTTAGGGTTTCGCTATTTAAGCGATCTATTGGGTGTAATTCGTAGTTTTGGCTGAAATAAAAGAATTTTCGAACTTTGGCTTAAGTTCTGACCTAGATCGAGTTGTTCGTGGATTCGTTCAACTGGTTTAGAAGATCTCCGCTGCGTCAGTTGGTATCAAAGCCTGCTTCAGCGTGATTGGAGAAATCATACCGCCGAAGAGGAACCAGCAGCGTATCGAGGAGGTGTATGACCGTGACAATCTGAATCGACAAATTGGCCAAATAATTGACCAACGCATGGGTGCGGTGGTAGAACAATTAACTGCCAGAATCGATTGGTTGTTGGGTCGGAATATGGATCGTATCCGTAACCATCGAAGGGAACCTGTTGGTGATGAACCAGTAGGAAATTCTTCTACCGAAGGGGAGGATGAGTATGTTGAGGCACCGAGGAGGCGTTACAGGCCGCGTGCAGTTGAGGATGATCGCATGCGGTGGGAGTCTGGGATGAAGACGGAGGTCCCAGAATTCCAACCCTTCAACCGGAAGAATTCTTAGACTGGCTGACGTCAGTTGAAGAAGTCCTAGAATTCAAAGATGTGCCCGAAGACAAGCGTGTGCAACTGGTTGCGACCAGATTCCGCAACAGGGCCATGGCTTGGTGGCAACAATGAAGTTGATGCAGAATAGGAATGGAAAGGCGAAGATCACCTCGTGGGAGAAGATGAAAAAGCACTTACGGGCTGAGTTCTTGCCTTACAATTTCCAACGTCTTATGTATCAGAGATTGCAGAATCTGAGACAAGGGGCAAAGTCAGTAGATGATTACACCACTGAGTTTTATCAGTTAGTCGCTAGAAACGAACTGCAGGAGACTAACGACCAATTAGTGGCGCGGTATATTGGTGGACTGAGGGTGCAGATCCAAGATGTCGTCAACCTATTTGATCCGGCTTCCTTATCTGCAGCGCACCAGCGAGCATTGTTGGCGGAGAAACAACAGCGTCGGAGTATGAGTAATGCTTCCTAATAATGTTAGTGTTGGGACAACCAATACTGGAGGTGATACCGCTGCAATTAACCCTGCTAGTAGCACGAACATACCTAGCACTATTGGGATTAGATGTTTCGATTTTGGCGAAGTTGGTCACAGGAAGTCAGAATGTAAAGGGAAGAAGACTCTCTTTATTGAGAACGAAGAGGAAGACGCAGGGGAAGAGGCCAATATCACTGCAGAACCAACCTTTGATACTTCTGACAACACAGAAGAGGAGATCGTGACTGGAGATGTGGGTAATGCCTTGATTGTGAGGTGTTCTTATATGACTCCTAGAGTTATCGCTGATGATGAGTGGCTGCGGAATAACATCTTTCAGTCAAAGTGTACCATCTTAGGCAAGGTGTGCAGGTTCATGATTGATGCAGGCAGTTGCGAGAATATCGTCTCAGTTGAAGCAGTTCAGAAGTTGGGCCTTGCAACTGAACAACACCCCAAGCCCTACAAGCTAGCTTGGCTGAAGAAAGGTGGTGAGGTGCAGGTGTCAAAGCGCGCCTTGGTGACTTTTTCTATTGGTGCTAACTACAAGGATTCAGTCTGGTGTGATGTTATGGCTATGGATGCTTGCCACTTGTTACTGGGACGTCCTTGGCAGTTTGATAGGGGAGTTGTGCATGATGGCAGAACCAATAAGTACACCCTTATGTTCAAGGGAGTGAAGATTGTGCTAGTACCCGCCAAGGATCCGGAGAAAGTCAAGCCTACTAAAGAATCTAGCAGCTTTGTCTTTGGCAAGATTTGAAGATGCATTACATGATTCTGAGGTAGTTTACATCTTGATGGGAAAGGAGGTAGATAGAGATGTTGATGTTCCTGAAGCTGCAATTCCTATTGTGAAGGAGTTTTGTGATGTTTTCCCTGATGAGATGCCAGAAGGACTATCACCATTGCTTGATATTCAACATCAGATTGACCTTGAACATGGTGCGTCACTACATAATAGACCACACTACCGAATGAGTCTCAGTGAGCATGAGGAGTTGCGTAGACAGGTTGAAGACAAGTACAAACAATATGCAGATCGGAAGAAGCGTCACGTGGAGTTTGAAGTGGGTGACTTTATGTGGACAGTTCTCACTAAAGACCAGTTCTCTGTGGGTGATTACAACAAATTGTTAGTTCGGAAGATTGGTAATGTGGAGGTTCTTGAGAAAATTAATCCTAATGCTTACAGATTGAAGTTGCCAATTATGGGAATACGTCTGATGATGACAATTCGAGGGCGAATTCTGTCCACCCTGGGAGAATGATGAAGTCCAAGAATTAGCTTGCAAATTCTTGATAGGATAATGAAGTCCAAGAATTAGTTTGCAAATTCTTGATAGGATAATGATGAAGTCCAAGAATTAGTTGCAAATTCTTGGAAAAATAGGAAAAGATATGACTCGCAGCGTTCCAGGGGCATGGGTTTATTGTAAACGGCGTGGAGATCACGACTCACAGCTATGCTATGACTACGACGTTTTTCGGCGAAATTCCATCGTTTCGCCCTCCGAAACGGCAATTTTGCTATTTTAGGAAACTTTTGTTTCGGTTATAACTTTCATTAGGAATTTTCGTTTTTATTGACGTTTGCGGCGTTTGTTTCTATATTTCGTCTAGTTTTCAGTTTAGGGCTTTTTGGACTTTTTACTATTTTTGGCAAATTTTAGGGTTTCGCTATTTAAGCGATCTATTGGGTGTAATTCGTAGTTTTGGTGAAATAAAAGAATTTTCGAACTTTGGCTTAAGTTCTGACCTAGATCGAGTTGTTCGTGGATTCGTTCGATTGGTTTAGAAGATCTCCGCTGCGTCAGATTCATACTTGCATCTAGTAGAATATTACTAGGTTTAAGGTCCCTATGAACGAGTCTCAATCTCAAATCTTCGTGAAGATAAAGAACTCATCTAGCGATCCCAAGAACAATATTATGACGCGTTGTCCAATCCAATGATGAGCTTTGAATTTGATCTGCTTACAGTTGCTCAAGACAAACTCAATATACAATATTAGATTCTACAAATGTTTTGGGAAGAACGGACAAATGCAAGTAAAACTAAAGGAAGCATACCGAAGAGTAGAAAGTCCAAACTTTTATTAGGCATGTACTCATAGACCAACATTTTTTCTTCTTCTTCAACGCAACAACCTAAAATTTGCACAAGATTCCTATGTTGGAGTTTTCCAATCAGCATTACTTCATTTTTGAATTTGATTGCCACTTGTCCTGAATTCCTCGATAATCTCTTCACAGCTATTTCACGTCCGTCAGACAATTTACCCTGAAAAGCAGCAGTACGACTTTGTAAAACCATTGTTGTACCGAGACTCCAACTTTCTTTCAACGAAATTAATTAGACCATTCAAGATAACACAAAAATCTTTAAAACTAAATTGACTACTTTATAAACAGGCCTAAAACCACCTGATCCGAGCTTATTAGCTAGAGAGAAATTCTCTGTGGCAACCATTACGGTGTTGAGATCGAAAATAGGTAATTCAAACTTTGCATTAGTTTCTGCATTTTTCCTTGATGTTGGAAACTTGATCAATAGTTGCTTATGAAATCTTTCACTATGCAGCAAACCTGAGAAATGCAACATTGGAAAACAAAAAAAAATGCTTTAGTAACTATTTCACTTGGCAAACAAACAAAACTACAATCAGGGCTTCTTCCATTACCTCTTCTTTTTGCTTTCTTGAACCAATAATAAAATGCAAGGATGAAGATGAGCAACCCCACGATAATTAGCACACATAGAAGCACCAGTCTCCTCTTACCGAAAGAACCTTTCAAATGCCTTATTGAATTCACTGCCAAATTAAATTACTTTAGTTGCTAATCCTCCACATAAAAAGAAAAGTGAAACAAAAAACTTACTTGCGCTAAACACTTTCATGTCAATCAAGTCTCCAAACCAAGCCAAGCAACCACTTCCATTAACATCTCGCACTAGCAAAACAAGACGAGAACAGTTGTTCCCGCACTCAATCTCGCTATCTTTGATTCCCAAACTCATGTCAACTCGGCATTTGATGTGTCGGGGAGCTTCATCTTTTCCAATTTCAAGAATCCATCACCCTTACCACACAAAAGCTCTCTTTTTCTTACACAACCTTGTGAACCATCTTTCAAGGACCAGTCCCTTATAGACTTGGGTTCGAACTGTTAGGACAGAGGAATGCAACGACTTCAAAGCGTGTAACACTGCCACATTTCTAAAGGAGATTTTGCTCTCTACACTGCAAGAGTCATCAAAAATCTTAAGGGATACGATGAAGCAAACTCACTTTCACTTTGCAGTGGTGAAAGATGAAAACAAGAGCAAATGTTGGTTAATTTCGAGATGATTTATTCCTCCCCAAACCTCTTCTCTTATAGAACACTGGTCAAGACCAGTTAGAGAGAAAATGGGTAGCTCGCACACATATACACGCGCCTAAAATGCGTCATATGCGTCGCGCGCATGTGTGACTCACTTTGCATAACACTTGTGTTTTTTTTTACACACACTGTAGTGCAAGAGTATATATATTCTCTTTAAATTTGAAGTTTCTAACCAATGTGAGACTAAACGTTTGTTTTAAAAATGTCCAACAATCCCCCGCCATTTTCAAAATAATCAGATCATTTAATCCACGAAATCTCAAACATTATATGCATAAATAATGGTATCTTGCGATTTGAACCACTAATTTGTGAAAAGCTCATTACATCATATCAGAATTACATGGTAGATAAACTTTGAACCAATGATTCTATTCGATATGTAACATAAACATATCACGCATTGTTGAGTCATTAATTATGTAATATTATATATAGGTTATTTATATATTTTTATTGTCAAGTCTTCAAAATACTAGCCTAGTTGCATTTATTTATTATTTTTAGGAACATTGGAGTGTGTAGTTGAATTCGTGGCAAAAACTACGTGAAATGGACTACCTATATGCTATGATCGGATACCAGAGGAGATGCCTCGATCGGGACGCATACTTTGCGCAATTTTCCAACTTGTGCCACGTGTCACTCTTTCATTGGTAGTGTCCTTGCTGCAGTCTACGTGTCGCCTCCCTATTGGTCTGCCAACTGCAACCGTCTGCATCAGCTGCCTATTAGGCGCCAAATGGCGTGCCCAGACTCGTCCACACATCCCAGTAAAAGCTGGTTTGCGTCAGCTGCATGCGTCATCAAAAGTAGTTTCCTCCAATCCCGTAACGCCACGTGGCAGTCTTTTGCTACAGCAACGTCATCACAGAGGTTCTCCTCCAATCCAGAAGCGCCACGTCATCCATGCCAGCAAGCCCAACCAATCACACTCTGACATGTGGTAGAGACCTGGAAACAAACAAAGAAGCCCTAGGGTGGACAATTGTTGACATCAAAGGTATTAGCCATTCCACATGCATGCATCAAATACATATGGAAGAAGGGTCAAAACCTTCACGAGAAGCACAGTGGAGTGGAGACTGAACCCACCGATGATGGATGTGGTTAAAAAAGAGATTCTGAAGCTCCTTGACGCTGGGATGATCTACCCGATCTTTAACAGCAAGTGGGTCAGTCCCATTCGGGTGGTTCCCAAAAACGGGGATCGCAGTGGTCACGAACTCACGAGGTGAGTTAGTCCCAACTCGCGTCCAAAATGGATGGAGGGTTTGTATCGATTATAGGAAGCTTAATGCTTCTACTAGGAAAGACCACTTCCCGTTGCCTTTCATTGATCGGATGTTAGAGCGTTTAGCAGGTAGGTCTCACTACTGCTGCTTGGATGGCTATTCTGGTTTTCACCAGATTCCTATAGCACCTGAGGATTAAGAGAATACCACATTCACCTGTCCTTTAGGTACTTTTGCTTACCGGCGCATGCCTTTTGGGCTGTGCAATGCACCTGCTACTTTTCAGAGGTGTATGATGAGCATATTCTCTTACTTCGTTGAGCACTTCATCGAAGTATTCATTGATGATTTCACTGTTTACGACAATTCATTTGATCTTTGCCTTAGTCACCTTACTAAGGTACTTCACCGATGTATCCAGAAGAACTTGATCCTCAATTACGACAAATGCCACTTCATGGTGGATCAAGGTCTTATCTTGGGTCACATCGTGTCTGCTAGGGGTGTGGAGGTAGACCCGACAAAGATTGAAGTAATTCAAAAATTGTCTTACCCCACGACTGTGTGAGAAACCCGATCATTCCTTGGCCATGCCGGTTTTTATCGGTGATTTATTAAGGACTTCTCAAAAATTGCACAACCCCTATGTCGCCTTCTTCAGAAGGACGTGCCTTTCCATCTCGATAAGGCATGTAAGAGTGCATTCGATGCACTATAAAACTCTCTCATATCTACTCCAGTGATTCGAGCCCCTAACTGGGAGCTACCTTTTGAGATCACGTGCGACGCCAGCAACCACGCTGTGGGTGCCGTGCTTGGGCAACGAGTCGGGCGGGCTTTTCATGTCATATACTATGCCTCCTGAACTCTTGATCCTACCCAACTGAATTACACCACTACAGAGAATGAGCTTCTAGCTGTCGTCTTAGCTTTGGAGAAATTTTGGCCTTATCTTTTGGGAACTAAGGTGGTCGTCTACTCTGACCATACTGCCTTAAAGTATCTTATGGCCAAAAGGAAGGTAAAACTCGTCTCATTTGATGGATACTCTTGTTACAAGAGTTTGATATCGAGATTAAAGATAAAAGTGGTGTAGAAAATCTTGTTGCTGACCATCTCAGTCGTATCGAGAATGGTGAATCACCTATCCCGCTTCGAGATGATTTTCCTGATGAACATCTTTTAGCAATTTTTGAGGAATTCCCTTGGCTTGCGGATCTGGTAAACTACCTCGTTACACGAGAGTTTTCACCTCACCTTACGCGAGTCCAGAAGGATAAGATTCGGAGCGATTCCAAACACTATGTACGGGATGACCCATACTTGTGGAAGTTTTGCTCAGACCGGGTTCCTCGTCGATGTGTCTCCCAACCGAAACACAATCTATACTGGCATTATGTCATTCATATGCCTGCGGTGGTCATTTCGATCCACGTAAGACAACTATGAAGGTTTTGGAGAGTGGGTTTTATTGACCCCACCATTTTTCACGATTCATATCTATACGCCAAAACCTGTGCCAGATGTCAGTCGACCGGTACCTTAAGTCACAGGGATCAAATGCCACTGACCTCGATCCTATTTTGCGAGATTTTTTATGTTTGGGGGATAGACTTCATAGGGCCATTTCCACCATCACATGGTTTTCTTTATATCTTACTGGCGGTGGATTACGTGTCCAAATGGGTGGAAGTTAAAGCCACTCGCACCAATGATTCATCGGTGGTATGCGGTTTCCTAAAATCACGAATTTTTTTTGACTTTTGGCGCTCCACGGGCTTTGATTAGTGATCGAGGTACCCATTTCTGCAACCGCATGATTGAAATCTCATGCGCAAGTATAATGTTACACATCGTACGTCTACGGTCTATCACCCTCGGATTAGTGGCCAAGCAGAGGTGTCAAATAGGGAGATTAAATCCATTTTGGAAAAGACTATAAATTCACACGAAATGACTGGAGCACACTCCTTGATGATGCAGTATGGGCTTATCAAATAAAACGCCAATCGAAATGTCTCCATATCGCTTAGTCTTGGCAAATCGTGCCACTTCCCGGTCGAGTTAGAGTATAAATTTCTATGGGCTGTCAAACGACTCAACATGGAACTCGACGCAGCAGGCAAAGAGAGAAAGTTGGACCTTCAAGAATTAGAGGAAATTCGGAACGATGCCTACAAGTCCGCTCGAATTTGTAAGGATAAAACTAAGGTGTTCCACGATCGCAACTTATTTCATAAGACTTTCATAGTCGACCAAAAGGTTATACTTTATAATTCCAGATTAACTCTCCATCCAGGGAAATTGAGGTCACGATGGCTCGTGACCTTTTGTTGTTACTAATGTGTTTGAACATGGTGTAGTTGAGATTAGGAGCATAGATATAGGGAAAGTTTTCAAAGTGAATGGGCACCGACTGAAGCCGTTCTACGAGAACTTCCCACAGCATGAGATCGAGAGTGAGACTCTAGAAGTTGTAGAGTACTTTGACTGAGAAAGAGTCAGACTGAGTTGAGCCAACGACGTTAGAAAAAAAGGCGCTTTGGGAGGCACCCCAAACTTTATCCCTTTTCTTTTCGATTTTTATTTTAGTATTTTTTGTGGTATTCTTATTATTATTATCTCCTTGTGACTTTTTATAGGTGTGTGACCTCTGCATAGCACACTGGATTTTGAGAGCTTGATATTGCTCCCGCGGCTCCTCACATGTTCTATAACTACGGTGAGTCGCATCCGCGATCTGGTAAGGTCACCCATCTTCTTTTCGTTCGTAGATATATGTAACGGCCCGAAAATTTGACATGTGCCAGGTCAAGGTCGTATGTGGGACCCACTCGTCGAAACACGTATGTCCGAATCTCGGGTGGAGACTCCGAGGTAATGTGTTGAGAAAAGTATATGCGGGGAATGCGGTGAGCCGAAACACGAACGAGAACGCGTCTCAAGTCGCGTGTCGACGTGGACCGAGGTAGCGACGTAGTGTTGGCTATAGTGGTTTTAATGTGGTTAAATTAAAATCATATACATTGGATACGCCTCGTGATGCGAGTGGCGCGAGTATCGAGATTTGTGAAATGAGGCGGTTTGGTGCCTCGAGATGCGCGCGACTCAATTTATAAGGAAAGAATTAAAAATATGTTTTTGATGTGGCTCGAGTTTCGTGTCGCACAGATCTCGAGGATACAAGTTTACTTAATGAGGAAGAAATTAAAATAAAAAATAAAAAATATATATACATATATATAAATGGACAAAAGGGAAAGAAAAAAAATGGAGAGAAGAGATAGAAAGAAAAAGAGAGAGAGAGAGAGAGAGAGAGAGAGAGAGAGAGAGAGAGAGAGAGAGAGAGAGAGAGAGAGGAAAGAGAAGGACAAGCTGTGAGAGAGGGAGCTTCGGCGCGGTAGATCCGGTGAGGACGAGCCGGACGCGGCGACGACGGCGGCTCAGTGTGTGCGCGAGTAGCGCGCAACGACGACGCAGCAGAGCGCGCGCCGGTGGCGCGGTTCCACGGCGGCGGCCGGCAGCGGCGAGGCTCCACCGGCGCGATTCGGCGGTGGCAGCAGCGCGCTCGTCGTGAACGGCCGACACCTGCGAGGCAGCGGTGGCACGACAGAGGCGGCGACGGGGAGAGTGGATGACGGCAGCAGCGGCGTGGAACTGTAGTGGCGAGATGGACTGAAGGCCGGTAGCGGCGGCTCTAGGGCGGATGGTTGGATGGCGGAGCTGGCCGGCGGCGGTCGGTAGCGGCGACAGTGGCGCGACGCCGGCATCGACGGCGACACTGGCGTCGGCATGGCAGCGACGTCGGCTCGGCAGCGACAACGACGCGGTGAACGACACGGAGCAACTGCGCGGTGGCGCGTCGTCGAACCGATCGATCCTCGACGAGAGGCACGACTTCGACGAAGCTCGACGACGCGATGGATTCAATGATTTTGAAGGCCATGGTGAATTTTATGTAAGTAATTTGACAGTGATTAAATGACTTAGTAAATTAGTACTAAATGGTACAAATGGACACCAGTGACTTAGGAGGCAATAGTCGGGTGTTGGATGCGCAATTCGAGGCGTGAGCGGGAGGTCTTGATGACGATTTACGAATTTCGAGGTAAGTAAAACAGTGAGGAACTGTACATTAATTTCATTGCCTTGATATTGTTGTTCATTGCTTTGATATTGTTATTATTATCCTTGAAAGTTCTATAGCATATAATGGTCCATTTGGCAAGTGAGTCAGGGTTACTGTTTATCTGCAATATGAGAGGGTTAGGGCTGGGAGGTAGGGGTCTCATCCTAAACCCGAGGTCTTTCTTGGTCATTCGTCGATATCTCCCAAATGAGTGTACGTTGGGGGCTCTTATCCGGTCCGTGGATGTTTCATTGTCGTACGGGCTAGGGCTGGGAGGCTGGGGTCTCGTCCTAGATCCGGGTCTGTGGATGTCTCATAGTCGCAAGGGTTAGGACTGGGAGGTTGAGGTCTCATCTTAAACCTGAGTCTGCTGGGCTTTTGTCGCGACTCAACGACCTTTGGTCGGGACTCCTTGTTATTTGGCATCACTCATCGATTGATTATTTACAGTCTTTTATATTCATGCGTTATTTGCTCATTTCTTTCTAATTGCATGAATTCGACTATTCTATTTGTATTTTGAAATGATGTATATGTCCTACTGGATTTACTTACTTGGGTTCGTCAATTTTGGGTTTGACTCAACAGATTTTGATATGTTGCTGAACAACAACAAAATAGCAACAAATGCCACGTAGGCTAATCAGCAACAGATTTTGATCTGTTGCTGATCAACAACAAACTAGCAACAAACCATTTTCTAAATGGTTTTAACAAACCATTTTCTCCCTCCAAACCCATTTACAACGTCACTGCCATTTCCCTACAAAGCCATTTCCCACTGCCACCACCGTTGCCAGAGACCCGCCGTCGCCACCGTCGCCGTCTTCATCGCAGCTAGCACCGTCGCCGATCAGTTCGTGAGCCGTCACCGCACCGTCGCCGCGCTCAAGTTCACCGCCAGCTCGACCGCGAGGCTTCCCCCTTCTTTAGATCCGTCGACGCCGGGATCCGCCAAACCGAGGTAAGCGTCGCCGCACCGTCGCTGGTCGCCCCTGAGCCGCTGGTTGGACGCCCCTGAGCCGCTGGTTGGACGCCGCTGGTTAGACGCCCCTGAGCCGCTGGTTGGACGCCCCTAAGCCGTTCTTTGGTTGGACCCCGCGCTGCCGCTGCACGCACCCTGAGCCGCTGGTTGGATGCCCCTGCACCGCCGCCGTTCCTCGGACACCGCACCGCCCTCCGCCTGGTCGGAATCGTGCCGTCGCAGCTCGAACTTCCCCCAGCCGCCGCCCTCCGCCTCGTCGCCTCCGCAATCTTCCCCCGCCGTTGGTTGGGGCCCCTCCGCCGCCATTGCTGCTCGGCCCGACTCCTCGCAGCTCGCCATTGGTCGCCCTCGCTTCTCCTTGATCGAGTTTCGGGTATCATCTGTGGTTTGCATTTTCTTGCAAATCTATTTTGCTATTTTAGTTGATTTTTGTTTTTGTATGACTACCGAAATATATATATCTATGGTTTGATTTTAAATATCAACGAGATCTTATACGCCTTCGAAAGTAGCAACAACGCGACACTTTGTTGCTAAACAACAACATATTTGATGAGAAAATAAGCACAAATGAGTCATAGTGAGTAGTTAATGCAACTACACAAGAGTTTTCTATGTTTAGTTTATAAACAATGCTTTTTTAAAAAAAACTTTTTGACATTTGTGCCTATACAGATGTTGTGTTTGCTTGGGAGGCTTTGGAACATGCATATGTAGATTCAACTTATATATTTTGACGATTGTTCCTATACATGTCATTTAAACATGAATTAAAAGGCTAAATCCAAGCCATACATTAACATTTCAAGATATTAAAAAATGATTGAAATCACAATTTCTAGCCGAAATGAATGCATTGGTCAATTACAAAACTAACATGAATTCCCCTTTATTGCCTCAACTTCAAATCTTGCTTATACGCATTGAATACAAGCCTCTTTCTATTGTGCAAACCATAACTTATCTTTATTACATTGGATATTTTGAACATCACAATTAGGTTGATAGCTTATTTGTTCATATCATTATATGGTCATCATAAATCTTGCTTCTTGTAGAGCATTTGGTCATTCCTGCACATAAGGAATATACTTGAAGTTGGAATATCAGAAAATCTTCACTTTACATGCAAACTCTTTCAATTTTAACTTTATTGAGAAGGTATTGAATCATTGTGATAACCTCTTTTCCAAATAAAAAATAGGAGATTTTATTATAAATGATAAGATGTTTGGCACTTCACGTTAACCACTAGTTAAGAGAACTTGGGATTAGATCTGGGTAATAGTCTTTGAAGCAACCATTAAATCCTAATGAGGTAGCAACACATTTAATTTATTTATTTATTTTATTTAAGCTTTTATAATTGTGAGTGAGGCTATGTTGTTGTTGTTGTTGTTGTTGTTGTATTTAAAATTCTATAAGTTTATATAAATGAATAAGAACATACAAATTTAAAAATTTTATTACAACAACAAAGAAAAATAAAACCAAATTTAACCCATTTTATCAAACTATTTTACAACACTTTAGCAATTGTACCAAAAAAAAAGTACGTGACAAAATTTGTGAACAAAGATCAAATTTTTATCCCTTCTTGATTACAACACCCAAGACTTTTACAAAATAACGAAATACATAGCTATATGAAATACTTATTAATTTATAAAAATATGCATAAATTATAGAATCTTGAATGTAAGTATGTGAAATTTACATGATTCTTGAAGGTAGTTAGAGGTTATAGAAGAGACTTAGTTATCATAGTTGAAGAAAAGAGATTGCAGAGGTTATAGAAGAGACTTAGTTATCTATGCCAAAAAGCCAAAGAAACACAAATTTCCAAAAAACCAATTATCGGCTCACGTTTGAAACGTGCACCGGTCACGTTTGAAATGGGTGTTGCGTAAGGAGGCAAACTTACCTCACCAATTGAGTTGCCTCTAAGCTGGTTAATGTGTAGTTTTTTTATCACCGAACTCCCAATAATTTATTTTCTAAGCATTATGGTTTTTGCTACATGTATCATGTATGGGTTGTCTTATCTTCTCTTAATTATGTTTTTTGTTTGTCTAAGCGTGATGTTCGTGCAAGAGTTAACCATTCTTTCCTTGCATCCAAATTGGTCTCTAATTTTCTTGTTCTTGTTTAAGTGTGTCACAATTTAATGTTGTGTCCTATTTTTCATTCATTGTGTCAGTATTGAATGTTGTTTCATTTTGATCTTATATATGTTTCATGCCATTATCTATGTAGAAATTTCGTTGATGATGTTCTTTTCTACCTACACAAGGTTATGAACCTCACGGTACACTCACTATTCTTCGTATGTTTGCTACTTAATGCTTTAACATCTCAAAGGTGTACCAAAATTGTGTTGTTCTTGTTGCTATTTCTGAAATTTGAGATTTTTCTTGTTTATCTGACCCAAAGTTTTAACTGCCTCCAGCCCATTGTTTGTCACATGGAAGAAGGTGGTGAATGGAGGGGAGCCTCGTTTGCGTGGATGCATTGGAACTTTAGAAGCTCGCGCCTTGATAAATGGGTTTAAGGATTATGCTCTAACCAGGTATCTGTTCATTTTAAGTTGTTAGTTTCACAGCATATTTGGACGCATTGGCCAAATTACTCATTCTCTTTGTGCATGAGAAAAAAAAAGAAAGGAAAAGAGAAAAGGTAGAAAAATAGACCTCTATTCGGTTGTTGTTGATTGCAAAACAGATTTGATCTTGTTGCATAAATTGGAAATTTGGAGTGAACTGGATTCAACAAGGTTAATTCGAGCCGGGAATCAATTACAATTCAAATGCAAAAGATTTTACATCACCTATATCTACCTCACTTGTTAAGTAGTTGTATATGAGCTTCAGAATCACATTTTGAGATTTGCTCAATTATCTTAGATTTGTTCTCATGTCATTGAATTTTTTCATTTTTTACTGTTTTGAGTTTTTGAATGGTTCATTTGTGGGCTGCATGGTGTCTTCTTTTATGTTTTTAACTTCTTATATATATGCATGAATGTACCAGAGGAAAGAAATTGAAAAAATGCATGGAATGTCATGTATGGAAGTTCTTTCATTCACTTTTAAGTTTGAAATTTTTGTGTGTGTCACTGTGGACAATATTTTATGTATGAGGTCGATGAGCAAAACTTAATTTTAGGATTTTTTCATTTGTGTTTGAATATTTTGAGAGCATTTCGAATATTGTTCAAATTGTTCCTTTTCATTTTCAGGATTTGGATGGGACACACACTCCTATCCCCAAAAATTGTATAGTGTACGTCTATCTTGTATCGATGACACAATTGGGTAAGGGTGTGAGATTGACATTGTAGATATATATGTAACTTAATTTGTGTTGTCATCTAAAGTTTTGTAGTATTTTGTATTTTGTTGGATAATGTTCATCTAGTAGTATATAGTATACTACTAGTTTGTGATGAAATGTTAATCTTCACATTTTGTAAATATTTTTTGTCAAATATCGATAATATACAATCAATTTTTCAATTTTAGTTTTAATTGCAGCAGGAAAAATTATTATTTTTTTTTCAGATTTTACTGCAGGAATTCCATTTACTATTTACAGTGAACTATAATTTTTTTAAAAAATTACATTTCCAAAACAACAACAGAAATGGTCTGTTGTCGATTTGATTTACCTGATCAACAAAAAGTTGTCTGTTCATTGATCATCATGTTTTGCAACAGATCAAGCAACATACATCGGTTTTCTTGTTGTGTGCAAATCAACAACAGACCATTTATGTCTTGATTTGCACCTGATCAAGCAAAAATATCATTCTTGATCTGTCATTGTTTTGCAACAGATCAACAACATCCGCCGCTTATCTATGATTGTATGCAAATCAAGAACAGACAAAGTCTCATTCTTGATTTGCAACATATTTGCAAAGAAACTCATTTTTCAAATCGCAACAAATTTTTTCGATTGTTGTTCAAATGAATGATTTTCACAAAAAATTGCTAAACAACAACAGAACCAAAATCTGTTGCTAACTTCAATCTGCGACAAGGAGTTTAACAACACCTCTGATCTGTTGCTGATCTGTTGTTGATTCCCTTAACAACAGATTGTTGTTGTTTACTTTTTTTCTTGTAATGGAAAACAAGGACTGGAAACTAACTTACACAAGAATACCAAAACCTGACCCACACAGTGGCTGCTGTGTGGTCCCAATAATGTATTCCAGCTTAAGTTAGCTCTCCAACATCCCTAGTGATATCTTAATTATTCTGTGAACCCTTGCGAATGAGGGTTTACACCGGATTCCAACCGAACTCTTTGCGGGAGCTTCGTCACAGGCCTATCTTGCAGATTCACTTTTATACAATTTTGGTTTTTATTTTTTTGGCACACCAAGCAACACATACGCGCTAATCTAGACAAGCCGGGCTTAACCACGAGTCTAACTCGAGTTAATTGGCATTCAGATTAGTGCTAATCACTAGTTTAAGAACAAGAGTTGTTACAATTAGTATATTCTTTTTTTTTTGGTAGAGATAATTAGTTCTATTCTTTAGAAACACAAATATATATATATATATATATATATTGAGGTTGGCTTGATTTACTATTAATCGATGCTTTCAACAAGTAATGAAATGACTCGATCCTTGTTCTCTTGGTCTTGAACACTGTGCCCATCTCCTTTCTTATACATGAGCTCAGCTGTGCGCGCAAAGTTTATTGATAGGTCGATAACAGCTCTGGGTAGTGGTGAATCGGTGGCTAGCTCTTCATTGATCTTCTTCCATGTCTTTTTGGTAAAATCTTGAACATATTCCCGTGCCACTTCCTCTGAAACGCCATATTCATGCATGTAACTTTCTATTGACTTGTGAACATCTCCTCTCTCTAGCTCATCCTGTTATACAAAAAGAATCAATTAAAAGTTGGAGTACTCAATTTCAACTCATAATTAGTAGTCTTGCATTAGTTGATAATATATATTCTGCTTAGTTGCATGTATACCTTTGAAGTAACAAAATCATCAAGAAGTCTCACGATCATTGATGAACTGCGTGGAAGATTTGGATAGGAATCCAAGTAAGACAATGCTTCGTCTGTGATTCCAGACTTCAAAAAGAAGTAGGAATAATATAGTATGACGTATCCTGCTATTGAAATGCTTGCAAGATTCACGTATTCCTTGAACTTTGGTATATATCCACTGTGATACCACTTCGCCTCCACTAAATATGCTTTACATAAATCAGTGAGCTGAGACAATATATTGTAGCATTAGAGATATATAGTAATAATCAAATGACAATTTGTTCTGCAAAACATTAATTAGAAAGAAAATGCATGTGTATTACATGTTTCTTCAGATATGGTATCACGTTCCAACCTTGCTCCTTTAAAACATGGTAACCGAACTCATTAACGGTGTTGTATGTTGCTAAGAAGGATATCTTCATATAGTCAGGTAGCTCTTCCACAGCACTGATATCCCATCTGCACATTCAGAAAAATCCGCTTAATATTTACGTGAAGGTTCTTTAATATCTTGGTGAAACAAAAATAGGTGAGAAGATTTTTAGGAACCTTTCTATGACAGCAGTGAATAGCTCGAGTTCATCTAATGTTCCATACACATCATAGATGTCATCAATTACTGTTGCTATTGCAATTACTTTTGTAATCACTTCTCTGCATTGCTCATGTTCTGGTTCAAAGGTGCATCCCAGAGACCATAAGTAGCTTTCCACCACCCTGTCCCTCGCAAAGCTTAATTTATTTCCGAGGCCTAGATTTTCCCACCACCTATTAATGGCACAAGGAAGATATGGCGACTCAATAGTGCGGATTGTATCTTTGCAGATTCTTAATTTCCTCCATAAGCAATTGCTTATTAATTGTAACACAAGTTTTTTTTACATTCACTTATATAACTAAGTCTTTCAAGTGAAAGATTTCTATGTGGGGTATTGTTGAACTATATTCGAGTTTGTATTGTATTCAATATTAGTCCCACATGAGAAAGAAACCTTTTGTTTCTTTCCTTATAAGAAATCTTTCACTTGAAAGACTTAGTTAAGTGAATGTGGGGTTGGAGGCAAAGACCATGGGTATTGGCAAAGACCATGGGTATTCCCCATTGAATAATATAAATTAAATACTTGATATTTAATATGTCTTTGATTAGGCCTTGGGGCCTTTGGGGCTAATGTTACAATTGTTGTTTTCATATTGCTCAATAGTGCGGATTGTAATTCTTAATTTCCTCCATAAAAGCTTATTAATTGTTTTTTACAGATTCTTACCTGAGTAAATTCTTGAGTTCTTTCTGGTGATTGGATTGTACCATGTTGAAATCTAATTTTGCCAGTTCAAGTAGTACAAGATTCATGTCGTTGTTTCTTTTCTTGTATGAATCTATGTACCATCTAGCTTCAATCCTTTGCATACTCCAGTGCAAGGGAAATTGCAAAGCATGGGTCACTAGTTGATAGAGATCTGTGTTTGTAGATGGTATTACATTCTTCAAATGCATGGTTGTAAAGGTCTTTCCCTTGTCCAATATATATTCACCTTCTATTGAAAAATGTGAAGCCTCATACAAGCTTACCATTCCCTTGATGTCTTCACATGACAAAGGATGGAAGTCTCCATCTTCACTCAGGAAATCCCGGAATACATCTGTTTTTTTTTTAAAAAAAAAAACATAAAAGAGAGAGTTGGGCAGGCAAATGAAATGTAGCTATGATATGGTAGATTTTCATAGAAATCAAAACTCTGCTAATCTTTCAGTGCTTCTTTTTCTCTCTTTCAAAACAACAGTATAATGTGATAAGTACCTTGAGAAACCTTATGTCCTTTTTGTCTTAGGAGCCTAAAACATAATGCAGTGGCATGAAGACGTTTTTCTATTCCCACATCCTTGAATTGCATTGGAGTCACAGAACTCAAGAATTGTCCGATCTCTTTGTCGAAAAGGTATCCAAGCCCCAGCCTTCCAACTTCATCAATCAATTCAAGCTGGGCGAGTAGATTTTTTTCCTTCTCTAACAAACTCTTTACCTCCATCTTCAGCTTCACAGCTCTTTCTGCATACCTCTCTTCCTGTAAAATAATAGAAAATAGACTACTTGATCAACATTATTTACTAATTTCTAACTAGTAGTGACATTGCAAATAAAATCCTCATTTACTACCATGTAATCACTCTTCAATGATTCTGCAAAATCATGTGTCCAAATGTTTGGTTTGTAATTTGCAGATCTTCGATGAGACTGTTTATCCTGAAGTTGAGCCTTTGCTATGCAACGGAGAGTCGAAATTGCAGGATAACCATTCTCATACCTTAAGCGAGTCCATTGAGGTAATGAAGGCTTCATGGACAATGAAAGAAGAGCCATTTCGACCGTTAAGGCGATATGATGAGTGGGTGCAAATACTGGTGTGCCTCTTAACATTTTATAATGAAAAAGAAGTGGTTGCAATTACTGGTGAAAGCAACATTTCTTTCATTGAAGATAAGTGTTAGCCAGAAATTATACGCTTCTTTGAATGCAATTATTTTGAAACTTGTTATTCATGTTTCTAATGAAAAGATATATATATATATATATGACTGATAGTGGGGCAAGATACAGATCAAATGGCTAAATATATAATTCAATTGTGTGCCAACTACCAAAAATATTGAATTCGGCAAGTCGAACCTTCTAAAAAAAAAAAAAAATCTTACTCGTTTTACATCTCAGGTAGTAATTTCATATAGATAGATAATTGGAGTTTTTTTTTTTTTTTTTTTTCATGTATATGGAATTATTACTTGGGATGTAAAACGAGTAAGATGTGCTTTTTCTTCCTGAGTTTGATTTAATTTTCAGCTGTAAACACTATTGTGGATCAAAATATTATTTCCTGGCTAGATTTGTTTGTGTCCACCGTCCAAGATTACTCCGGAATATTTTGGAAGAGACACCTAAAAGAGTTAGGAAAATGATTGGTTGACCCACTTATGCGCACTCCCATCTGTAGGCACCCTTCGACGCGAGTGCGACTCGCTTCTCGATGTGTACCATGTGATTCTCGCTTGTAGGTGCGACTAAGTGGGTGCTTGTAATGGGACAATGTAGCAATTTCCAAAGAATTATCCCTTGAAAGTGAGAAAATTCGAACATTTTACCTCTAAAATGCACAAATGGGCTTACTAATAGGACTTGGCAACAGCTGTTAAAAAAAAAGATCTTAGGGACTGACAACCCTTAGCCTGCTCCGGCAAGTCACCTAGTCATCGAGCCTCCAACCTTCATTTATCAATGATCATAATCCAACAAAAGACCATGGCAACGAACTCGCGGCGGGGAGCGGTGAGTGGTGGTGGAACTCAACGGCGCGGTGGTAACCTTCTTAAGGCATGAAGTTCACCCAATCTTCATATTTTCTTCTCATTGGGTCAAGTTTCAAGCGTTTTTGCTTGTTTAGATAGGTTTGGTTAAACCTAATGCAAGGCTATGAGCTAGCTTTTAAAGAACCTTCATTTATCAATGATCAAAACAAACATAAAAAACACTTAGTCAATATACCTCACTTAGTAATCGAAACCTAATTGATAGATACCAAATCCTTTCCACTATCAATAATCTCACCCACTAGAACATTTTTAGTCTTTAATAGAGATTTTAAAACTCATTATATAGAGTGTTATTAAATGTCATTTGAAAATGTGTTTTGTTTTAATTTTTAATACATGTTGCATAGAGGTTTTTTTAAAATTCATATCAATTAGGTGTCATTTAATAATACTCTTTTAATAGGGGTTTAAAAACCTCTATTAAATATCGAAATTATTTTAATGACCCCAATCTAGAATCACCACAATAGTCACATTGAATGGCTTGAACCACTAATTATGCATCTGATTCTAGAAAAACTTCTAAAAATCCTTTTAGCTGTGTCCAACTCAGAGCTTCTCGAATCGCCATCACCTCTGCCATTGCTACATCAAGAATTCCTATGGATATACCCCAACCATCTACCTTCATCATCCCTTGCAACACATGCCCAACCCATACATCTTTGTTCACCGAAAACTGCCGCATTATAATTAACCTTGATCTTCCCAACTGGAGGTCACGACCATCTCTCATCATCAGCTCAATTAGAAGCATTAATACTCGTGAAGCAGTTTGTTTTAGTTGTTTGTTTTTCTTAGGAGAGGGGCTTATTTTTTCCTATCAATTGTGTCTTATTTTTTCCTATCAATTGTGTCATAAAGGCCTCAGATGGTGGGCTATGATGGGACTTCATCTTGCCTTCATTGTCCTCGTGGCGATCCAGCTTCTATATTGTATTATCTCCCTTAGGGACCTCATTATCAATGCGATTCATTGCACTATGACCCAAAAAAGTGGAAAATGAGTTGTCAACATTAAATTGAATTGAAGGGAGTGGAAGGGCTTGAATCGTTGATCTTGTACTGTAGTCAACCTCAGCTGCCCAAAGTGGGCGGTGGTGAATGGAGGGGTTTGTAGATTTACATTTTATTTTCCTAAATAGGAAAGTTTCCTAAATAGGAAAGTTTACTTTTAATTTATAAAAATAGGTGATTATTTGTTATGAGTTGACATCTATGATGTTGAGGTGACGGTGAGTGGAAGAAGGCAATGTGTATAAATAGCTCATTTTAAAAAAATTATTTATACAAAATTATACACTCTTTGAATGACTCTTTTTGAAAATGAGCTATCAATATAAATTATTTTCCCCATGACCGCCACGTGCAAAAGGAGATGGACGACTCGCGCCACTCGCGTATCTCGAGGTAGACAACTAATATAAACAACGCGCACACATATCGACGTGGACAACTCATGCAAACGTCACCCATGTATGCCGAGGTGGAGATTTTTGCAAATATGCAAATGTCGAAGTGGGTGACCCACAACCTCGTGCAACTCATGCAAACATCACGCACGTGTCCATAAAGCCAACCTCGTGCAACTCATGCAAACATCACGCACGTGTCTCGCATAGGTGATAAAGCATGCAACTGCCAACGTACTAATCAAACCCACCAACCAACTTCCAAGGCTAAATACGAAAGTTACCCAATCCCATCTCTTTCTCCTCAAAAGAAGAATCGATTTACTAAATTGATGAGTTGCTGCAGGTTCTTAAGTCATTCTTCCGATGCATATTTATCCATCACCAGAATCATGATCCTTTCCTTTTGTAGAGTCTTCACTTTAGAACAATTTTTTTTTATTTCAACCCATACCACTATTCTCTATCTATAATTCTCAGCACACACGTTACATACTTATAGACTATCACATTGACTTAGTCTCAATCCACTAACATAACATGCACCACTTTATGGAAAAAATTACCAAAGTACAATACTTTGTACTTTAAAAGATGTAAGTAGGGGGGTTTTCTTTTTTATTCCCCACACTAAGCAATAACGCCTATTCAAAAAGCGTTTGTGCTGATGTGGCAATTTTTTTTTTTTTTTCGGAAAAATGTCACGTGGCACAGATAGCGCCTTCGGAGAAGGCGCTATCTGGTATTGGTCAGTCCACGTGGCGCCACGTGGACTGCCACAACCAATAGCGCCTTCTCCGAAGGCGCTATTGATATGAAAGTGTCCACGTGGACACAGTTGGCCACATTTCGTGGGGTGCGCTGATAGCGCCTTCTTAAAAGGCGCTATCAGCGCACCAGTCTTCATCTTCCCGAGACGAAACCGACGCAGAGAATCTCTGCGTCGGTTTCGCTAGGGATGCAGGGATGCAGGGGTAGGGGACGTAGGGGTCACGGGATTACTAGTAATCCCGTGACCATGCATGATCATTGGAGCCCCCCTATATAAGGAGGGGATGGGGAGCTCGGTGGAGAGAAAGACGCCGACGGAGGAGCGTGAAGGAGGGCAGCCGAGCGACATTCATCAGAGGGACACAACAGATGAGGAAGGAGCGACGGAGGAAGGTCGACGCGAGCTGAGCAGGGCAGAGAGCGGACACGAGTCATAGGGGAGCAGGGAGGTTCGCGGCAGAGATGAGGCGAGAAGAAGTGGCAGCTGATCAGCGGAGGAGCGGAGCTACGACAGGGGAGCGCGGAGCAGCGGCGGCGGGGCACCAGTCGTCTCAGCCGAGGAGACGGAGGAGGTCCAGTGAAGGAGGAGGAGGTATGTACGAGAGGAAACCAAAATTTTTTGAGGTTAAAGTATGTGTTTTTAGTTTGTTTAGTTAAGGTATGTGTAGTTTGGTTTAAGTTTGTTTAATAAGTTTAGTTAGTTAGGTGAGGTTTGTTAGTTAATTAAGTTTGATTAAGTTAGTTTGATTAAGTTAGTATAGTTTGTGCAAGTGAGTTTAGGTAATTATGTTTGGTTTAATTAAATTACGTTTGTTTAAGTAAGTTTAGTTAGTTTGTTTTAGTTTACTTACTTAATTAAGTTTGTATAAGTTAGTTTGTTAAGTTAGATTAAAATTTGTTTAAGTGAGTAAAGGTAATTAACTTGTTATAAGTTAGTTTAAGTTTGTTTAAGTTAATTACGTATGTTTAAGTTAGGTTAGTCATTTATTACGTTTGTTTAAGTTAGTTTAGTTTAGAGAGTTTGTTTAAGTTAGTTTAGGTAATTATGTTTGTTTAAGTTAGTTTACTTAATTAAGTTTAGTTAAGTTGGATTAGTTAATTACGTTTAGTTAATTAAGTTCGTTTGACGTATTTTAGTTAATTTACGGGAGGAGGAGGTATGTTTAGTTAATTACGTTTGTTTAGTTAGTTTAGTTAGTTTAGGTTAGATGTTTAGTTTAGGTATTGGTGGTTAGTTAAGTTAGTTAAGTATTTTTAGTTAGTTAAGTTTGTTTAGTTTAGTCTAGTTTAGTATATGTACTTATGTTTAGTTAGGTTAGTTAGTTTATTAGTTTAGGTTAGTTTAGTTTAGTTAGTTTGTTTAGTTAGGTTCATCAAGTAGGTAACGTTATTTCGGTATTTAGGTCGGTTAGTTTACTTAAGGTTGTTTGTTTAGGAAATTAAGTTAGTTTAAGGTTGTTTAGTTAGTTTGTTTAAGTTAGTAAAAGTTTATGTATAAGTTTGGTTAGTGTTTAAGGTAGATGAGGTATTTATGTTAGTTATGTAAGTTGGTTTATTTAATGTATTTTGTTTAGTAAACCATAACAATGTTGGAAGATATGTTTGCCAATTTTGTTTATATTAGTGTAGTTTATGTTGTTTAGGTTAGTGTAGTTTAGTTATCACTTAGGTGTTGTTAATTCGCAAATCAATATTGAATCGCAATTACACCTACCTGCATGCAAGCTAATAAGAAGCTAGAATTAGTATATGACCTGAAAGTAATAGAGAGGCGCCTGTTTGAACACGGCCAACCATATGCATCTATGATTCAACGCATGATTCCCCCCGTGATGGCCCTACCGCCAATACACAAAACTGCACAAACATACCGTGATGCACTTTAGAACACTTGAACATTTCTACAATTCTTAGGTTTTATTATTTTGGATATGTTTACGTATTATTTGGTACTTTTAGGTTATTAGATGGTTCACATAGTTTGTTTAGGTTGTTAATAGATAGTGACATTACACTCCTAATTCGCAAATTAGTATTGAATCACAATTACACCAAACACATGCGTGCTAATAAGAAACTATAATTACTATATGATATGAAAGTAATAGAGAGACACCAGTTTTAACAAAGGCCAACCATATATGTAATATTTTAGTTAAGGTTAGTTAAAGCCCCAAAATTTATGAAACCATATATATATTAAGTTTCGATCCACGTAAGTTTCATGAACACTACTACAAATTTTTATAGTCGATTTATTACACTCTTTGTGTTCTAAAATAACGAAAATACAAGGTTATTGCAGGAATATTACGTTGCGGCGGAAAACCAGAGGAAACAAGTAAGTTCATTAATTTAGTATTTTCATATTAATTTATTTGGGTTAGGTTTTGGTTTGCATGATATATAGGGACATTCATATTTTGTTTATGAACAACGGTTCGTATGTTTATTTATTGAACGTTATTACACAGAAAATGTAAGTGCAAAAGAATGAGTATGCTCTGTAGTTGCGCTATTATTGCGATCTTCTACATCAGAAAGTTCGATTGCGCTATATAACCACATGATTGTCAACGATTTCCCTTACGAAATTTGTGCATTTGTCTGTAACATTTTTACATCCAAGTTTTCAAACCTCTGTAGGTCATGTCACAAAGAAACATCCCTTTTCTATTCTATGCGCACGGCTCCATTGTTAATGGGGTCAATGACATCGCGTACAGCTCACCGCCATCAGTAGTGTTGTGGGTTAAGTTTGGGTCGACGGGCGTGAAATGATTGATGACATTTGTAACGTGTTCCATATCTCATCAACGGATACTATAATTCATATGACGTATCGCCACATGATAGTCCTCCCTGGAGGCTCACATTATTTCGTTCCTGTCTTGTTGAATGATGCGACACACTTCGACTTGATGTGGGAGACGGTGGACACTTTACCAAAAACTGCAACGGTTGATATATATTTAACATTTGAGTCAGTCGACTCAATTCTAAATCGCACGGTTCATTCGCCAGTTGTTGACGAACGTAGCGGCACGCCAGACGCAACCTTAATGATGGAAAGGCTGCGTATGCAATCCCCACAGGCCGAGGTCGTGCAAGAGGGGTTCGTAGCTCCATCGCATGAAGAGAATAATGCATATACTGACGATGACGATGACGATAACGACGACGAAAATAACGAAACTGCTGAGGAAACGCATAACGTCGATGAAGCTCCATCAGTCGTCGTTTGGGATGACGTTAACGTTTGCACGTATGATCCAAGATATGATCCTCCGGGTGCGGACAATGTCGAAGATGATGAGCAATTTGCTATCGATGAAGAGATTTTGTTGGAGGAAGCGAGTGACGATGAACTTCACCAACCAATACTGGGATATAACGAAATCGATTGGGAGGTGGCTAATTCAACTGCAACCCAACATTCCCATAAGCAAACTTGGGGGGGGGGGCACATCTAACTTCGATTTGGAGATAGGGATGAGTTTTGACAATAAAAATGACTTACAACATGCCGTTAAAGTGTGGCATGTTGATAGACATTGTCAATATCATGTGATGGAATCGACTACAACTACGTGGACGATTAAGTGCAAGTTCCCACAACACGGGTGCATGTGGCGTCTTCGCGCGTGTTTCCGAAAGAAAACACAATTATGGGATATAACACAGTTGGACGTACCTCACATGTCCAAGCAGACCTCGACCATCCACTGAAAACCTATAGTCGTTTATGTATAATGTGTGAAGTAACTTAAGTTCGTACATATGTTGCTCTTGAGCATTGATCATGTTTTTTGGGTTTCCACATTTATTACATGCTTATTGTTTCGTTTCGTTTCGTGCAACACTCATTTTCTTTTTCTAACATTCATTTGTAGTTGTACTGCAATGGATCCAGGACCTTCAGATCCATCACTCTTGCAACTCCAATCTACTCACAGATCGACGCGAACATGGAGGGGCGAGGTATGGCCTATTTACATGAATGCGTCATATTTACAACAATATTGTATCAAAAACATACATTAATACATTATCAATCTCAAGGTTTACGAAACAATGCGCGTACGTCGAAGACGTGGGGTCGTTGATCGAACGATGCAATATCATTCTAGGATGATCCCATATCTTTGTTCCGGTGGGTTCTATGGGATATCCCGGGTTGCATTTTTCAGCCTTGATTGGGCTTTGATTACTGCGTTTGTAGAGAGATGACACCCTGAGACACATACATTTCACATGCATTGTGGGGAGTGCACAATTACACTCCAAGACGTGCAGGTGCAGCTTGGATTACCTATTAAAGGTATGCCTGTGACGGGAACGACAGACGCAGACTATGCTAATGTCTGCGAGAGGCTACTTGGACGAACTCCTGGTGGAGATGACATCGTTGGTTGTAAACTTAAGGTCGATTGGCTTGAGCGTAACGTTCTAGCAATAGATGATGAAAGCGATGAGGAGTCCGTCCAACGTTACGTTCGATCATACATAGTACAACTCATCGGTGGTTGTCTTTTCGCCGACAAATCCAATCGATTTGTACATTTGATGTTCCTACCTTTGCTGGAGGATTTCCAAGTAGCAGGCCAATATAGTTGGGGGAGTGCATGTTTGGCTTATTTGTACAGGGAGTTGTGTCGCGGATCTCGCGCAGGGGCACATGAGGTTGCGGCGCCTCCATTCTTGTACAACTGTGGGCATGGGACAGATTTCCATTCATAGCACCGCGGCGTCTGCGTGTATCTAGAGCTCAACAACGAACGGTGGATGGCCAAAATATGCTTATGGACGTTCCACTTGGACACAGGTATTAAAGTCGATTTTTCATTACTTTGCAAATAATTCTTGTCCATGTTCATTTATCATAACTTATTGTTTCCTACACAGATGGCTCGATGCATTTTCGGTTTCACAAAATGCAACGCACGTCGTATCGGCATACCGTGATGCACTCGACTCTCAGAGGCATGATGATGATGTGGTGTGGCAACCATATAAAGAACTCATGGGGTCTCTTCCCGAGTACTGTACTAATGGTCAAGGCAGTTGGCTCTCGACGTGTCCCCTTATTTGTTTCCACATTGTGGAGTGGCATCGACCAGAAAGGGTCATGAGACAATTCGACATGGTACAAGTAGTGCCACCTAATTGTGCTTACGACGCCCAACTGCACCGCATCGAATTGCGTGGACATCATCATGAAAATTGGGTTACTTTTCACGCAAGCTACATAAACATGTGGGAAAATCGTGGGGACACCATTGCGACTGCGGCACTGAATGAAGGGCATGACCATCAAGACTACATTATGTGGTATCGATCGGTCACTAGGAGATTCATAGGACACGACGGGGCGTTACGTGACTACTCGGTAATCTTCTAACTTTTACTTTTCCTCGAACATTTAATATTTTATATTGCGTGATTTGAGCTCTTATTTTTTGTATATCAGCGTAACTTGGTGCATCGACTTAGGCGTGTGTTTATTGAGGATGGGTACGAGCAAGGTCTTGCTGCCCTTGATGAAGGGATAAAAATTTTGGACGAAGATGAAAGGCAAAGGTCTAATCTTTCGCATGACGGAATTGACGTCCAACAAGACATAAATGAGGATAATGAACAAGAAGATGAAAAAGACGATCAGGGCGAACCAAACATAGAGGTGAGAAGAAGACGAACACGAACAGAGACTATGCGGGAACGCACCAGACGTCCTCGTCCGCCACGTCCATCTACTCAGACTGAGATTGCTGCAGAGAGTAGTAGACCTTCTCCTCCAGCATGTTCATCTCGTTTGAGAGTGAGTAGAAGAGATAATGTTGGCGAGAGTAGTCATTCTTCTCATGGGTACATTCCTGCATCTTCCACACCCCAACCAGAACCTCAACTATTGGTACCCAGGCCGCCGAGCGTGAATCTACCTGCTTACCATTTTGATCCTTACGCACCTGGGCCTTCGTCTTCATATGTGGACCATGGAATGCCTCATCATCAAACGTATCCATCACTGCCTCCATACATGCCTAGTCCATATACTCCTACTCCATATAATTACAATATGGCGTATAGTGGAGACCCTTCATTCATGAACTTGTTGACCATGCCGCAGATGTTCCATTCCCCCAGCCCCATACAGGAAGCCATTATTTCGGGATGGTTCCACCTCCTATTTTTGGTAGCATCAATAGCAGAGGTGAGTCGAGTCAAGAACCAGAGGAAACGCATCAATCTACTCGACTTGATTCATCGCAAGACCAGCTACCTCAACAACCTCAACCGGATGTACAAACACATCATCCAACTAGACAAAGAGTACGTCCGGTTTGCTTCACCGAGCAACAACGTCAACGGAACCGCCGAAATAGACTGCATGATGAGTTTACTTGATGTCATGGTGATTTGTAAATAACTTATATTTTGGGTTCACGAAGGTACGTGTATTCAACCTTCTCATTGAATAATCTTATTTCTCATGTTTTCCTTATTATTATAATGTCGTAGATTTGATTACTCTTCAATAGTTAGTTTAGTTTGTTAAGTTAGTTTAGGTTATATGTATAATTTAAATTAAGTGGTTAGCTTAGTTAGTTAGGTGTCGGTGGTTAGGTTATATTAATTTAGTTTGGTTAGGTTAATTAGGTTAGTTACTTAATGTAGTTTAGTTTAGGTGTTGAGGTTATGTTTGTTTAGTTTCGTTTGGTGGTTAACGTGGATCATTTTTTGGTTGTTTGTTAGTTAGTTAAGTTAGTTATTTTACTTTACTAAGTTTGTATTGTTTAGGTGGTTAGGTTAGTTAAGGTTGGTTAAGGTTAGTTAGGTTAGTTAATGTTAGTTATATTAGTTTGGTTAGTTCCATTTAGTTACTATGTTTAGTTTGCAATTAAGCTAGTTGAGTTAGTTATTTCAGTTTACTTAGTTTGTATTGTTAGGTGGTTTGGTTAGTTAAGGTTAGTTAGTTTAGTTAGTTAGTTAGTTAAGTTTCGTTATGTTAGTTAGTTAGTTAGTTTAGTTGAGGTTAGTTAGTTACTTAGTTTAGTTTGGTTTTGTTAGGTTAGTTTAGGTTAGTTAGTTTAGTTTATTTTAGTTAGTTACTTAGTTTAGTTTGGTTTGGTTAGGTTACTTAAGGTTACTTAGTTTAGTTTAGTTTAGTTTTTAGTTAGTTAGTTAGTTAGTTAGTTACTTTAGTTTGGTTCAAATGGTCAACGTTAGTTAATTTAGTTTAGTTTGGTTAGTTAAGGTTAGTTAGTTATGGTTAGTTAGTTTAGTTTGTTAATAAGTTTAGTTTGGTTAGGTTAGTTAAGATTAGTTAATTTACTTTACTTTGGTTAGTTAGTTAGTTAGTTAGTTAGTTAGTTAGTTAGTTAGTTAGTTAGTTAGTTAGTTAGTTAGTTATGTGTGCACACCATCAAGTCAATAACTAAAACTACCCATTAATAACTACCACAACTTAATTAATAACTACCTATTACACATGACTCTACATGGACACATGTCCCACTAATTTCACTACTAAACTTTAATCTAATTTGAATCACATATTTCAACAGGTTTCAGGTGTCGGGCTCTTGGAACTGCTGCTACCAGCTTTTTTTGTTTCGGGTGAACTGGGACTTTGAACATCAGTTTCTTCTTTCTGCCAGATAAACAAACCATATCAGCACACCATAACAGTAACCGAATTAAGAATGGGGCCGACCTACATACCTCATCACAGACAAATTTCCACTTCTCATTTGATAGTACTAAAACCTCTTTATCTCCGTCTACATAAACCACCTGCATATGGAGTGAATAAAATCAAACCAAATACAAATAAAAACAAGAGTGGAAATCATTCGGAGGCCTAGAAAATAAATTATTAAATGAAACCATACCTTGCATGTGCTTCTTATTGTCAGGGTCAAATGATATAATATAACCAGCATAAAACCTGCAAAAGATAAATAATAATCATCAATAATGACGCCAGATAATCAAATTATCGTGAAGCCCTTGATAAGCAACTACAACGCATTAAAGAGACGTGTGCTCACTCCTATTACGGTCGCTGCCCTCTCTATGTACACACTCGTGGTGTCTGGTGAGTGTGCTTTTTGGCCAGTCATGAACCTCAGTCCTGTGTGAGTTTTGGATCTCTGATGTGGTCAAAGTGGGTGGTGTATGGTTTTGATGGCATTGCAACATGCAAAGAAAAGAAACCAATAACAATTGTAATGCCAACAAAAAACATATTATTGACAGGAAAAAATTGTTCCAGCCATCACATAGAAGGATCCTTTCATCTACATTGTACTCAAGATTTTGAAGATTACAAATTGAAATGGCCAAGATATATTTATACATGCAGCAAACTGGCTACCATGGGCCTACAATCCAACAAATGGCTCAAAATTATATATAACTCAAAGACGATAATTAATAGAACAAGATTGATATTGCATGACATCGATCAACATGATGAACATTTTTTTTTTTTTTTTTTTTTTTGCTACTATGGTGTCCAGGATTACCTAACTACAAGAGATATAGCTCGGAAACTTGGGAAGATTTGAACGTGAGACCTCATAGAGGTCCAAGCGAACTAGTAGGTCCCAACCACTACACCAAGGCAATTGCCAAAGGAAATAACAATGCCTCAATCTTCAACTTTTACTTTTTCTGTTAGCTAGGCATGCTCTGCAACTTATTAAGTACCACACACCTTTGGCTTGGTCCTCATTGCAAAGTATAATAGTTACCAAAAGAGTAAGTAAAAATTGCCTAAGAATTTTTTATATTTACTATTTCCTGTCCTTTCCCAAATGCACAGCCACATATAATCAAGGAGTAGTCTGGAAAAAACTACTGAATACTCTGGGCAGACTGTTGGGAGCTTCCATGTAACTTTTCAACATTTTAATTATCCCGTATGATTAGTAGACGAGATTAAGTGGATTACAAGAGAATATTTAGTTTTTTTCTTCAATGGACAAAACGAAGCTCAAAAAACACCAACTTTGCAAAATTCAAGTGGTTAGAGTAACTAAGATTAACATTTAAACTCTTAGCTCGAAAACTCTCAAGTCTTGACAGCACTGATACACGGAGGCAGCATGGTGCCATGATATCCATTCCCTCTCTAAAACTTTACTTTAATGCTCTTCAGCTACTTGATTTTTCCATGCTATGAGCATTTTCGCTGACCATCTTCACTCCACAGAAACTATGATGGAACCAAGGCTTTTTCTTCTTTAAGATGGTAACATCACAAACTGCCGGTAACATCCGGTTAAGGACCTAAGGTTCTGTTGAAGGCTCACTTGCCTAGTTGGTGCCAGACGAAAATGTAGGCAAACTCAATCAGAAACAACCTGTAACCGCTATATCCAAATAGACTGTTTGGCAATTGCACACCCCAAATTCTTTGGGATGGGCTTGCTTGGCTCAAATCAACCGATTTTAACCCATGAATTAAAATCACTCTTTTAAGTTTTATCATTCTGCTGAATGCATGATTATCTGTGAATTCAAAAGGTGCAACAAGTAATAATTTTTTAAAGCTTATTTTTAGGGTTTTTATTTTTATTTTTACAATGAATCATAGAATGGTACAGCGTAAAGTGCAAAGGAAAACATTACAGATCTATCACCAGAGATCAAATACACAATAAAAAAGTGACACGTGACTCAACTTATGCCCAATTTTTTAAAGCTTATTTTTAGGGGTTTTTTTTTATTTTTAACAATAGCTTGCATGTTAAAGTTAGGGGTGTAAATAATTTTTGACAAGATATCTGTGGCAGGAAGTGCAACAAAAGATTGTTATGGCGTTGTAGTTTTATTTACAACTTCTAAAAGTACAATCAGTGTTTCATTCAGCATTTGTAATAGCCACCTTTGACGATTTCACAATTGGATTGGAACTTAACAGCTATTTAGTTATGCAGGTAATATGGTGGTTAATTGTTACTATTATTATTATTTTCTAAGGCTAGCACCTCACAGCACCTCAAGTAAATAACCCAACTTTCATCACACCAAAAAAAAACTCAAACTTTTAACCACATTTAGAATTAGAAAAGAGTTTATGAAAAAAAAAAAAAAAAAAAAAAATAGAAGAGAAAACAAGAACATGACTACTGGAGATGCTATATGTTCTATTAAACAAGTAATAAATATTGACTCTTTCTCCATTTGTACATACCAAAAAATAAATACCGGTTATTATGTCAGTAATAACAACAACATAACCTCAATCCCAAATCAGTACATACTACAAATTCACAACTTATAGTTACAGACGGTTAATTTGTCGTTAGCTCTTATAGCTCCAACAGTCAAAACTTGGAACTCCTAAGATTTCTGGGAAGGTGTTGAGAGCCGCAACAGTTTCGGATCCATGTCCATTCAACGGTGCAAAGCAAGCAGCATAGAACTCACAGATACCAAAAGCTCTCAAAAGTCAAGATGATCTAGTAAAAGATAAATTAACACTGAATCAACAAAAGTTCCATAACTCTTAATCAAAGTTGAAACTAAAAAGTTCTTCAATCTACTATCTAAATACAACCAAAAGAGCTTGAACTCTAATTGACTCCCACAGCCGACCGACGTTCTTAGATTCACCTACGACCATTTCTCTAACTGAATAGACTGAAGTGTGGAATTTCCAACGCTACCGTCTTCCCTTGGACTTGAGCTTAATCAAGGCCTTGTTTCAGGCAGATTAATTGTCTTGTATAGGTTTGTGTAATGGATCACTTGAGCTAAGATTTTAACTTGAACTTGACAAGTAATTCGACAGAACAACTACTGAACAAGCAATGTGAAACATTTAATTCCAATCCAACCAAGACATAGGACAATTAATTGAAAAATATGATATCAAATGGTTAATACTATATTTAAAGTCTGTTGTTCTCTAATTTTTTCAATACAAGAAGGAAAAAAAAAAAAAACAATAGGAGATGGACACCTTTATTGTTAAATCAGCAGAAAGAATGTTCAAAGAATTAATCTGTTTCTTTTTTCACACTTCAAAGACATGGGAATCCAGATTTACATCTTGTTTAATTCGCGAATTTCTTTTTTGATAAGAAAACATACAAAAAGAATAAAAAAATTATCCTATAAGAATAAACAACAAACAAACAGACCACAAGAATTACAGAAATGCTATCTAGCAAACAAGCAAAATTTTGGTAAGGCATGAGTCTTGCTTACTATATTCCTTTAGATGGAGATACAAACTAGACAAAGTCCGGGACGGTAGGCTTTTCTGTTGCCACATATTTGCCGATAAGCATCAAAGCTGCAAACAACATAGTCCTTGAAACTTCTAAGCTTTCATGAATGCAAGACGGCCCAGCTTTTACGCTTCTCACACTTCACAATGAAGGGATGCATCTTCTGTAGTTGAATCCATCAACATCATTCCGTAGTCTCCAAGTTTTAAATATTTCAAGTTCAGGTTCTACCGACCCTCGATAATAGTCATCGACATTTCACTTACGGAGTGAGAACCAGTTCCAGTAGTAGATGTGCTTGGAGAATTGGGTTTACTTATCAAAACAAATGCCGGTTGCTTAGGAATAGGGATTGTTGTCTCATTGTCCAACATGAAGATGACACTAGACATTGTTGGTCTATCTTTCGCACTTTCTTGAACACACAATATTCCAACTTGAATGAACTTCATAACTTCTTCTTTAGGAAATGAACTGCCCATTGAAGGTTCAACCAATTCTAAAGCCCGGCCTTCTCTCCAAAGCTCCCATGTCTGATATTATTCCCGGATCACACTATAATTAGCTTCGGATAGAAAAAGAAACCAATTTGTTCTATAGTCTATAGTTGTCAATAAAATATGGACAATTCTACTTACGTGCTTTATCAAATTCATTGAGGGATCTTCGTGATAGTATCCACTATTCTTCTTCCCACTTATAATCTCCAGTAATAGAACTCCAAAGCTAAAAACATCAGACTTAATCGAGAATAATCCATCCAATGCATATTCTGGAGACATATAACCACTGCAAGAAATTTTAATGTCAACTAATCAATGTAATTATATCGTGTTAATGTCAAATGTTTTAAGAAGTGAGAGCAAAAGTGAATAGATAACAAGAAAAAAATAAGTGTAAGCATGCATGCATAATATTTTTGACGAGGCACTTACTATGTCCCTACTACTCTGTTAGTGTTTGCTTGTGTTTGATTGCCTCCAAATATTTTCGCCATTCCAAAATCCGAGATCTTCGGGTTCATCTCAGCATCCAATAGAATATTACTTGCTTTAAGGTCCCTATGAATGATTCTCAATCTTGAATCTTGATGAAGATAAAGAACTCCTCGAGCAATCCCAAGAATAATATCGTGTCGCATTCCCCAATCCAAGGACACGCTTCTTGTTCGATCTGTTCCAAGGTGCTCATGTTATCATCCTTAAATGTATGGAACCTAACAGGAATTGTAAACAACAGTAGATGCGAGATTATGATAAGCATACCAAAGAGTAAGAAGTCTAAGCTTTTATTGGGCATGTATTCATAGATCAAAATCTTTTCTTCGTTCGTGACGCAGCATCCTATAATTTGGACAAGATTCCTATGTTGCAGTTTAGCAATCACCATAACTTCATTTTTGAATTCGGTCACTCCTTGTCCTGAATTCTTTGATAATCTCTTCACAGCTACTTGACGTCCATCGGGCAACTTACCCTGAACAATGGTAATCCAACCCTTAGCTGAAACCACTCATATACTAAACTCCTACTGACTATGAATTGTTAATTAGACAATTGAAAGCCACAAGATTCGATTATAGAAATTTCGAAAACCATACCTTATAAACCGATCCAAAACCACCCGTTCCAAGCTTATTAGCAGGAGAGAAATTTTCCGTGGCAACAATCATAGTATCGAGGTCAAGAGATGGCAATTCAAAGCTTGCACTAGCTTCTTCATAATTCTCTGATATGTGCAAACTGAATGGCGGCTTTGGATGTCTCTTTCTTTGTACATATCCTGAAAATACCAACATTTAAAATTTACTAGATCGAAATACAAATACTATGATTCATTTGGTTCTCTTATTTGCAAAATCAAAGTTGCAATTAAAGCTTCTCTATTACCTCTTCTTTTTACTCTCCTGAACAAATAGTAAAAAGCTGCGACGAAGATGAGCAACCCCACAGCAACTAACACACCAATAAGCACCAATTTCTTCCTACTAGAGGACCCCTTTGATTGACTTGTTGTTGCTGCATTTGCTGCCCAAACAAGTTATTTAGTTATTAATCAACAAAAACTAGTTGGGATCGACTACATGGACCAAACCTTCCATTGCGCTCGATTAGTTATCAATCGCAACAACAAAAATCTATAATAGAACACTAACAATACTAACCAAGTTCAACTGCATCGACGCGAAGAAAGAACTCTTGTCCTCCATCCAAATACTCCCTAATATCAACCAAGTCCCCAAACCACATCAAGCAACTACTCACATCTCCATTCCCACCAACACTAGCATACCCAGTACAAGAACAATTCTTCCTGCACTCGCCCTCGCAATCTTTAATGCTCATACTCATGTTAACTCTAGCGTTCGACGCGTCGGGGATCTTAATCTTCGATAACCTCAAAAACCCATCACCATTATCACACTCTCTCTTCCTCACACAACCTTGTGACCTATCTAGATTGTTCCAATCTTTAGGAGACTTTGGCTCAAACCCTGGAAAGCATGAACATATCCAAGCATTATTAGGATTACAAATTCCAAATGCACCACATCCCCCAAAATTATCACACCGGTCTCCGGGCGCCTCCCAGAAGCGGTTCCATCTCCGACCGCTATCGAGCCACACCGATCGCTGAATCTTCCCCGAATCATCTAAATAGAATCTAGAGAAAATCGAAGTGTTGTATATAATGTAAGAGAATGAAATCTCATCTGGGCTGTTCACAAAACTGTAATTCAACACATCTTCTTGTAGCATTCTGGGGATCCCACTCCACCCTTCAAGATTCCAAACCCCTGTTCGCCAAATCAGGCGAGACCCACTTCGGAGGAAGAACTCCGGAGGCCCAGATCGATCCACCCATGTCGAGTAGTCCCCGATCGATGGATCGTCAGGGGATTTCCACGACGTTAAGGTCCAATTCAACCCTGATTTCAAGTTCACCCCAATTTTCATCCCGGGAAGCATTGTGTGAGTTGGGTAATCAAAACTCTGCCACAAAAAAACAGGGGATCCCCTGTTTCCCCTGTTTTCATCAACCAAAACGAGGTTTCCCGAGTCCAATAGCTTGTAAAACAGAGATGAAGAGTTGGTTATTTCAGTGATTGGGATTGAAACGTTGTTGGACCAAACTGGGTTTGTCTGATTTCCATCGAAAATCACTAGATTTGCTCTGCTGTCGATTCCGAGAAGTCCCGAAGAAGAGCTGTTAATTGGGTTTGCTCTGTTCGCCACCCAGACCACAGTCTGCTCTGAAACTTTGTTGTACCAAATCCCAACGTAACGTTTTCGGGAGTTTCCGGGGCTGAAGAAGCCCAAAGCGAAGGTTCCTCCATTGGAGACGATAGTGCCTCCATCTCTCAAGGTGGTGTTGTGGGTGATAGTGTCTGTGGCACTGCACAAATGGGCGGTGAACAAGGTCTGACAAACAATCAACAAAGCAAGCAAGGGAGCCATTGATTGATGGGGTTTGATAACTTGGTGGTGGCGTGGCTGTGGAAAGAGTGTTTGGTTGGTTCTTCTGAATCTTGTTCTTTGCATGAGTGTGGCTGTTTTTAATTTCTTGGGAACATCCTTCACGTTACCAACTACCACTGTCTTCTGCTAGTGGCACTACAAGTTGCCATAAAAGTGGTATAGTACGTACAAATGGAAAAGTTTAAACAATCACGCAGTTATAGTTATTAGCAGACTCAGCTGATAACATTTTATCCTTTCCCTTTAAATGATGTGTTATGATGTGTTTAAACAAAGCAAGCAAGAGAGCCATTGATGGGAGTTGAGGAGGTGATGATGATGATGATGGGGTTCTTTAGAGAGGTTTGTTCATTGATGAAGATGGCCATTGTGAAATGACAGTGTTTGTTTTCCAAATAGTGGGGTGGCTTTAGTTTGTAATTCATCAAATAGTTGGGTTTACTTTAAAATTTCAAAACTAATGTATAATTTTTTTTGAAAAGAAGCTATTGATGATGAGGTGGCATGTGTGGTGGTGAGGCGAAAGGCATTTGTCTATCTATACAAATTTTTAAACTCTATGAATGAATCCTTTTGAAAATGAGTTATATATACAAAGTTTTTCGCCCTATGAACGACACAAGCATATGGAGATGGGACGACCCACATCACTCGCGTATCTCGAGGTAGACCACCCATGTAAATAACACGCACGTATATCGACGTGGACAACCCATACAAGCATCACCCATGTATGTTGAGGTGGAGAATACATGCAAATGTCAGGCACGTCTGTCGAGGTGGGCGACCCTTGCAACCTCGTGCAACTCATGCAAACGTCATGCACGTGTCTCGAGGTGGTAAAGCCAATGCAAACGTCACACTCGTTTCTCTTGGTTGAGAACATATGGAAATGTCACGCACGTATGTCGAGGTGGGCGAGCCATGCATCTTCGTGCAAATCATTCAAACGTCACACACATATCTCAAGGTGTGACAACTCATGCAACCTCGTGCAATCCATGCAAACCATGCGAATGTGAAGCACATATTTCGAGGTAGACAACTCATGCAATCTACTGCGGTCCATGCAAACCATTTAAACGTCATGCATGTAACTCGAGGTGGATAATTAATGCAAACGACGGACACGTTTCTCGAGGTAGATAATCCATGCAAACGTCATGCACGTATCTCGATGGTACAACCCATGCATATCTACTACAAACCAGACGCTCCATGCAAACGTCACGCACGTATTGCGAGACGGACAACCCATACAACCCATAGTAAGCATGCAACTCATCCTTTAAACTTTTGTGTTACTTCAATGATAAGCAAAGATACGAATAATAAAATATTTATAAGGCAAAACCACGTTATTTTTTTGATGAGAGCTTAAAATTAAAATAACAATGATCTATTGAGAAATAAGTTCATTTTGTGATAAGGTTGTATGCATCAACTTCTTTCAACAATGACGATGATGATGGGGTTTGTTTGATGATGATGATGTTGTTAGAGAGGTTTGTTCATTGATGAAGATGGCCATTGTGAAATGACGCTAACAAAAAAAAAAACTCTAAAAATGGTCAACAAATAGCACTGCCACTGTGCTAGTGGCGCCTGCAGAAAAACTCTATTAATATAGTAGTATTATAAGTCTGAAACAAGCGATTGGTTGGAATGATAAGAAACTGATTTCTTTGAAAGGGAGACAATCAGAGTTTTAAGAATAAAAAAAATTAAGTTGAGAAGGGTCACTTAGAATTGCCCAAAAAGTGGTTGAATATCGGTTAATCAGTAAAGTTGTTGTCAAATACTACTTAAAAAATAAAAAATAAAAAAGTTTAAAAAATATTTTTTCACAAAAATAATTTTTTTCTCAGTCAACAATCAATTAATTCTTGTGGTAAAAAAATTTATTTCTTTGACAAAGTTTCAAGTTTGAATATCATAAATGAAAAAATGAGCTTGTCAAATTGTTCCACTTTGGGCATCGAGATTGGGCACATGTCGGTGTCCGTACGATACACCTCGAGGCGTGCGCACATATCTCTAAGTATATCGCAAGGGCACCAAAAGTATAAGTGTCTAATCTTGGTGTTTAAAGTGGATCAATCAATCTTTATCCATGAAAAAATTGGATTGAAAGAAGATGTGCCCTTCATATAAAGTGCGATTGTGCACTATGTATGAGTATGAATTAATCAGTTCAATTGGCAGCAGGAGCTGCAAATGTATATCGTATACAATAATATCATAATTTTAGTCTTAAATTAATTAGGTCGGCTACATAGATCATACTCTTATATTGTGCTCGATTAAGTACAATTAATGGTGAACTTTTTAAACTATTCAAATTCTTTTTAATTCATGTATTTCAAGTTAATTTTGGTTCCCTCTACCTCGTCAAATATACATTGTATATTCATTTTTTTTTTTTTTGTTAAAGCTATCCTTGATTTTAAAATTTAGATAAATTTAAGTCATTTTTTATTATTATTTTCAATTATGAGTTAGGAGCTGCAAATGTACATCATATATTCATATAGGATAATGAAGGACACCAGTCGTTGGATAAAAAGTTTTCTTTTTGAAAATGAAGCGGATCATTTTATTTTTTAAATACTAAAATAACACTTCAAATTACACCTTAATTTGTAACGTAGCATGAGGATTTGCATCTATAAAAGCCATTGTATGCACTTTGAAATATACACTATGTATATCATGCATTAAAAACTATTTTTTAAATATTTATTTGTACGTGAAAATTGTGCATTACGACATATAGGTGTAGGTGTCACTTGCGTGTGCATTCAAACATTTTCCTTTTTTTTTAATGAAGACGTGGACCAAACATTATCTAATCTTATTTTTGGCAAAAGCGCATGTGAACGAAAAACAAAAGAAAGAAACCTGGGTAAGACTTTTATATTATTTTATAAGATTAGTAAAATAAAACTTTGTCGTGAAATAGAGACCAGTTTGAATAAAAAAAAGTGGCACGATGGACCCCACTTATGATCGTGATATTTTGAAAAATGTCACAAATAAAATTTAAAATTAAATAAAAAATAAAGAAGTGCAACATGTGTAATATGCAATAGAAATATTTTTACTAAGCTAAAAGAGGATTTTTATAAGATCGTAATTAGACCAGCTATACTCTATGAAAGTGAATGTTGAACGGTAAAATAACAATAACTACATAAAATAAACATAGTAGAAATGAATATGTTTATGTAGATATGTGAAAAAACTCGTAAAAATATAACACTACAAGAAAAATGTGGAATAACATCAAAACATTGCAACAGATTGAATCTGTTGCTAAACAACAAATCAACAACAATTTTGCATCAGATAGAGAGTTTGACTAGGTTGACCAAAAAGCAACAAATCAGTGACAGATTTGTGACAAATTTTTTTTTTGTCATTGATCTATTACTGATTTCTCCCGCCAATATTTTTCCGCTCATTTTGTGACAGATCTCGCTGACGGATCGGCACAGAACCTAGTTTGTCGTTGATCTTTAGCTAAATCGTGACATATTCAATTATGTTGTTGATCTGTCGCTAACGACAACGATTCAAAGAATCAGATTCAATTCATTGATTAGCGACAAATCAAGCAACAGATTGTCGGCAACAAAAAAATATATTCGATTTATCGCTAATTAGCGACAAATTAGCAACAAACAAATCAAGCAAATGAGACTACTCTGTTCTTGATATGTCACTAAATTTTAAATGGTTTTTTCAAACCAGGGGCTCTCCTTTTTAGATAAAAAATCCAATATATTGTTTAATTTTAAGGTAATGTAGTAATTTAACAAAAATCCCTTTTATATTGGTGTTTTATGTTGCAAATTGCACTTAGAACAAAAACTTGCGAATTGATTAATTAACATTTTCCATTAAGTGCAGAACCATTGATAATTAAATAGGCGGTTTCCTAAAATCATGGATTCTATTTTTATTTGAAAACAATATGCAACACCTTTACATAAATAAAATAAAAACCACGTTTTAAAAATTTTGAAACCCAAAAATTATTTTTTTCAAGATCTATATCTATATGTATAATATATCTATATATCTATCTATCTATTCAATATTAATGGCAAAATTGCTTAATTTTCTAATGTGCCCCTACTTTCAATCTTGTCATAGGCTTGAGCAACAAAAAAAAATCGCTTTGAAGCTACTTTAGGAAAACCCCAATTTTAATTAAAACATATATCTCGATTGTACATGAAAACTTAAGTTAATTAGCTAATCGATTAATCTTATTAAGATAAGTTTTGTATATAGTTAGTCGGATTAAGCCCAAACATACTTAATTAAGGGCATTGTCGAAATTTGTACCACCAAACATATATAATAAAATTAATTGAATTGTCAAACTATACATTTCGAAATATCAACATCATCAAAACAGTCCACATGTGTTTATTTATATTTAATCTTGACGGTCCTTAAGGGGTATAACGTGCATAGTGGGAAAAAAAATGAGCATCCATATATACTCTAATTGAGGCGGAGACATCAAGTTAATTTAATTCTTACAACTATATTTTCTTAGTTTCTTTCGAACCATGGAGTTGGGACAAATAGATCGACTTCCATTAGATTGGATGAGCCAAATTAAAAAAAAATGGCTAAAAACAAATTTGAAAGCCCTTAATTAATTATATATATAGTTACATCAAAATATATCTATGCTTTGTCTTTTCTTTTCCTTGGACTCTGGAATGATCGTAAACGCATGGTCGCCTTAGCTAGGCGATGTAGTTGAAATTAAAATTTTTAGTTGAAATTAAAATTTTTTTCATGAGATATTGAAATTAAATTGAAAACATATATACATATAGATTTAATTTAAATTTTCATTAATATTAGAAGTTTGGATAGATAAAGTTTTTTTTTTTTCGATTTCGATAACGCGCCAAAGTGGAGCTACAGTGATGTTTTGCCAAAATGTCATGGAGTTGAATGAATAGTGTCACATCATTTCGGTGTGGCACTATTCACATATTATATTACTATTAATTTTTTTATTCTTTTTTGTTTTGGTATTTTTTTTAAATTATCTTTGTAATTGTATTATTTTGAGATTGCAAATCAAATTAAATAAAAAAATGATAAAAAATTAATAGTGTAAACTACAAAGTGTTGATGGTTGGAGATGTGAATAATGTAGTTAATGTTTATATCAAAATTGATATATATTTAGTTTGTTCTTGATTTGTTCTTGAACAACAACAAATCAACAACAGATGTCGATGTCCACGTAGGTGATCGGCAACATATTTTGATCTGTTGCTAAACAACAACAAAGCAACAACAAATGCCACGTAGGCTTTCCACGTAGGCTAATCGAACAGATGATTTTGATCTGTTTGCGATCACCAACAAACTAGCAACAAACCATTTAAAAAACAATATCTAAATGGTTTTACTTTTTACAAACCATTTTCAATTTTTCACCTCCCTCCAAACCCATTTTCACCTCCCTCCAAAACCATTTTCACCTCTCCAAACCCATTTAACCTCCAAACCCATTTTGCCAACCGCGACCACCGCCGGGAGACCATCCGCGACCACCGCCGGAGACTCTCCGTGACCACCGCTGGAGACCCGCCGCACCGCCGCCAGAGCACCGCCCACCGTCGCTGCACCGTCGCCTGCTCGTGAGTCGTCGCCGCACGTCGCTCGCGCGCGCAAGGCTAGATCCGCCGCCGAGGTAACCCGCCGCCGCCGTGAGCAAGCAAGCCTTCGCCGCCGCCTGGTTGGATGCCTCGAGCCGCCGCTGGTCGAACCCGCGCGCCGCCGCGTTGGACCCCAGCCGCCGCCGCAAGTCGGACAGTCCCGCGCCGCCGCATTCGATCCCCGCGCCACCGCTGGTCGAGTTGCGCCGCCTTCCGCGGTCGGAGTTGCGCCACCTTCCGCGGTCCTTGCACCGCCATCCGCGTAGTCGAATCGCACCGTCGCAGCTCGAAGGATACCCCAGCCGCCGCCCTCCGCCTCATCCCTTCCGCAATCTTCACCGCCGCTGGTTGGGCCCGCCTCCGCAGTCGCGCGCTGCTCGGCCCGACTCCTCCGCCTTGGTCGCACAAGCTTCGGTTTGCATTTTCATGATATCTTCACCTTTTACTTCAGTTGTTTGTCGTTGTTGATCATTGATGATAAACTATCTTGCTAGAAATTATACATCATTGATGTTCTACCATCCTTAGATGCTTTTTTTTTTTGAAAGACATCCCTAGACAGTGTTAATAACTTAATATTAACATTAAAATTAATACATTCATGCTATGGCACTTGGTGGCTATAGGGACATGAAGAACATACAAATTTAAAAATAATCTAGCTATCAATATTATTGTTGCATTAATGACCAATCAACATTTTTAGTATGTGCATGCAATCTAGCTAGAACAAAAGCAAGAATAAATTAAGTCCGAAGTTGATCTTTAATTGTTATCATGGTATGTTACATTTAATTAATTTATTTTTTTATTTAAGCTTTTATAATTGGGAGTGAGGCTATCTTCTTCTTGTTGTTGTTGTATTTAGAATTTTATAAGTTTATATAAATGATTAAGAACATACAAATTTAAAAATTTTATTACAACAACAAAGAAAAAATAAAACAAAATTTAACCCATTTTTTCAAACTATTTTACAACACTTTAGCAATTGGATTATTTTCTTCATTTTAATTTTTTTAGAACTAAAGGGATGCTACACATGCCCGTTGTGTTTGATAGAGCGATTTAGACACTAACAAATTTTTTCAGAGCTGTTTTTAAATATTAATTCATAGGAATAAGGGTGAAACTAAATGATATGAGTCATTATAGCTTAGTCATTGCCAGTAAACCGAACAAATCTTAAATTTTTCTTTGAAGTTGATTGCATAAAGAACCACATTGTTTGAACAGATGCTAAAGCCATCGTTCTCCTAAAATTTGTTGAAACACTTGAAAATAGTTTTGCTTCTAATTGAAAAGTATTGATACATACTTTTCATGTATTGCATGTTCTACTGCCTTAGCGGTGAAACTTTAGGTATTGCTTATGAAATTCTATGTATGTTTTTTTTATTTTATTTTGAGGAATATATGTTTTTCTTTTGTTGTACAGGGATATAAATTACTAAGTGACTTTTATTAAATTGCACAATTCATTTCTATCATTTTTTGATTTTTTTTATTGGAATTCAGAACATGTGTCTCAGGTGTCAAACATCATGCATTTGACAATCTGTAATGCTGGGATATTCATAACAAATTATGTGAAATTTCAGGCATTTCTTTCCTTTTGCGAGGGATGCGAAGTGGACATTCGCTTATTTTTTTAGAAAGTTGGCAAGTAAGATCTTCTTGCACACTTCATTTCATTATGTCCCTTGGATTTTTCAATTTACAAAATATGATAACCCAATCAATTAATGGATGCTTCACGCCTACTTGACAAATTTTCCCATCCAAGCAGTATACCAATTTTTTCAAGGCTCATTAAGTTACCACCCATCATAAATCGTTAACACTATCATGCCATTGTTTTAACTAAGCATTCTGCTATCCTAAAAAAATAAGTCGCATTGCCACTGTTATATTTTAAGCTCACTCGTGATTGAGCCAAACTCTTCTCACTCGTTCGTTGTAGTAGGTCGTTGAATCGAGAATTTTCAAGCAACAAATAGTTCATCTATTCCAGTGAACCAAATCAACCAGTGAAATAGGAATCTTGTGTGTAGCTACGTATTATGAAGATTTTCTAATAAAAAAGGGAATCCATAAATAGTGAGCAATATTTTTGGAAACACTTTTTTTTTTTAGAGTGGTCTGTATAAGCCAACTGAAAAGAAGCTCTTAGGATGTAGAATTATTGGTCCTTCCAATTTTCTGTAGTGTGTTTATCACTACCAATATCCTTGCAAGTTACCTGTCACGGCCCAAATCTCTAACCCTGGTTTATATCTCTTAATCAGGATCACCGACCTTTGATGTGGGACCCGCACCGTAATACGTGCACCGACCGAGGCACATGGCCGAGGTAGATTGTATTTTTGTATTGATGTGTGCCTAGTGTTATGTACTGTGTAGACTTACTAAGTCATTTGATACGGTTTTAGACGTAGAGATGAGAGCGGGGACACGTCTCGATACGCGTGCCGACGCGGGTGCTGGGTAGTTGACAAAACAAAATCGAATATTATGTCGAGGAAAACAAATATATGTTTGTAACTATCGACACGACGTTATGCGGACATTCCGTTTCAGACGCGAAAACTGGGCATCGAAACACCCGAAAACGCGGCGAGTGTCGTAGTGGTGTTACCAATTGGTGTCACCACAACAACACCCCAACACATGGCCAAACAACAAAGCAACAGCTGTCCACACACCTGTCCAATTGGCAGCAACACCTGTCCCACTTTCCTCCTCCACGTACCTTCTTCACCCAAACCATCCCCACCTACACATCTCCACCTACACTCACTACATACACACACAAATGCTCGGCCAAAACAGAGAGAAAAATCGGAGGAGAGGAAGGAAAGAAGGAGAGGAGGAAGAAGAGAGCCAGAGACACAATTGAGGTGAGGTTTTGCAGTTGTTGTGGTTTGTTGTTTCGGGACCAAGCATGGAGGGGGTTCGGCCTCCATGGCCGAACCCCATGCTCACGGTGGTGATGGCGGGGGCCTCCCACGCCATCGCCCACCGGGGTTGGGGTGGAGAACCACCCCAACCCTCACCGGAGGAGAAGAAGAAAAAAAAAAAAAAAATGTTTTCTTCTTCCTCCCGATCGATGCGCGCGTGTGCACCCCCTTGTTGGGCGGGCCCGAACGGGCCAGGCTCGGCCCATGGGCCGAGCCCGGACTGTTTGGCCCAGGCGGGTCGAGTTCGACCCGCCTGGGTCGACCCGACCCTCTCCCTCTTGGGTCGGGCCCACCGACCCAAACAGTAAATAAAAAGAAAAAAAAAAAACAGAAAAGAAGAGAAAAAGGGGAGAAAAATGAAAGAAAATTGGAAAAAATTATGGAAAAAATTGAGAAAATTATATTCCAATAAAATAAAGTTGATTGAACCAATTTGAATACAAAATAAACCCACTATACTTGAACTAATGAGACACCAAACTCAGGAATCTAGGAAAAGGGCACGGGAGAGCGAAGGCCGGTAAAGCTAGGACTTTACTTTGTTGGGTGAGTATACCCATTGACGATTTTACTTGGCATTTCATTCCTATGAATTATTATCCTTGCATAGTCCTTTTGATTATTTACCTTTGTATTCTTATATCATGTGATTCTTTGTGTCTATGCTCACTTGATGAGGCTAGTTTGCATGATATCCATTTATTTGATTTAATTCATTGAATCCATTCCATGCTATGTCTATTCTTGTTGTTTCAAATGTGAATTGAACGATAAATAGCATGCTATTAGGCTAGTGAATATCTTATAAATGTTTAAGAGGGCTTGTAATCTTTATTCGTTTAGGTGTGTAGATGTGCCTATGCCTTGACAATCCATGCTTGGTATTTCTTGAAAATGTAAAAAGGTAGTTGTTGCATTTAGGTCCCGTACTTGATCGAGGTGTGCACGAATCACGGGGTTAGAGTCCCTGGGGATGTCGGCACACGTTACCTGACATTGTATGACACTCGGGGTTAGAGTCCCTGAGGTGGTCTACACACCGGGGTTAGAGTCCCTGGTAACACTTGGGTTAGAGTCCCTTGTGCTATATGATTATTGGGTCGGGGTGACACGTCTCACTGCCGACCGGACCTAAATCGCGACTACTTAGCCTAGTGTCAGTATCACTTGTTTAACTCTGGTATTTACTCGCATATGGTTTATTTTTCAGTTTTCCAAGTTATATGCTTTTAAATACCATTTGAATATTTGGAAATGCAAATTAAACTTGTCACTGGGGATTACTGTTTTATTCTTGTACTCACCGTCCTTTTTATGACGGTGGGTGCAGAGCCATCTACTAGCAGGCCGGGGAAAGAGAAGATCGGCGATTATCCCTGAGGCCGCAGCGTGTCACTACATTAATTGTAGGTCTTCTTTTGATATTTTGATTGTATAGTTTATATATATCGTTCAGATACTTTTATTTTGGGGTTGTATATTGGGTTGAGCGTTAGTTCCCCAACATGACTTAGACTATATTACAGTTTCAATATATTTTGAGAACGATATATATATATATCAATGTGACATCTTTTCCCTGGTTTTCCACATTTAGGTTATTATAAATTGCTTCCGCATAATCAATAAGACTTCCGCTAATAAACTCATTTAATAAAGGTTTAAGTTGAAAGGCTGACTAATACGTAGTTAAGTCCTGTGAGGAGATGATTAGGGCTTAAATACGGAATTAGGCCGGGCGGTGCCCTAGATTAAGGAGAGGGGCCGTCACATTACCAATGATTGAAAATTGTTGCAGGTAATAAACTGTCCGACCAAGCTTCTTCTTATCTAATTTACTCATTTGTAGTTGTCTGAATATGAAGTTGTTTGTGTTAAAACGGTTCTTATACAAGTTGCTATAAATCTTTGTTTAATTACATATAATTTTTTTCATTTGTATTTGAATATTTTGATTCCATTTCGAATATTGTTCAAATTATTCCTTTTCATTTTCAGTATTTTGATGGGACAAGCACTCCTAGGCCCATAAATTGTATAGTGCATATTTTGTATCGGTAACACAATTGGGTAAGGGTGTGAGATTTACATTGTAGATATATATGTAAAATTAATTTGTGTTGCCATCTTAATTTGTGTAGTATTTTGTATTTTGTTGGATAATGTTCATCTAGTAGTATATACTATACTACTAGTTAATTATGAAATGTTAATTTATACATTTTGTACATTTTTTTTGTCAAATTTTAATAATATACAAATAATTTTTCAATTTTAGTTTTAATTGCAGTAGGAAAAATATTTTTTTTTTCAGATTTTACTGCTGCAGGAATATCATTTACTATTTACAGTGAACTGTAATTTTTTTTTAAAAAAATATCATTCCAAATCAGCAACATAACAAATATGTTGCTGATTTGCCCAATCAGCAAAAAACTATCTCATGATTGATCTGTCATTTTTTGCAACAGATCAAGAATGACATAACAGCTTTCTTGATCAGGTAAAAGGTATTATTCTTGATCTGATGACATTTGATTTGCAACAGATCAAGAATAGACGACTTTTTGTTGATAGGGCAAATCAAGAATGATTTGTTTCGTTTGATTTCAACAGATTTGCAAATAAACTCATTTTTCAATTTGCAACAGATTTTATTCTCGTCATTGTCGTTCAAAGAACAAATTTCTGTCACATATCTGTTGCTAAACAACAACAGAACCAAAATCTGTTGCTAACTTCAATCTGCAACAAAGAGTTTAGCAACACCTCTAATCTGTTGCTGATCTGTTTCTGAGTCCCTTAGCAACAAATCCGTACCAATTCAACAACATATTAGTTTGTTGCTGTTTGCTTTTTTCTTGTAGTGTAATAAGAAATATAAGAATTTAAAGACAAGTATGAGTAGCACCAATTGACACAAAGATTATGGAATGATGGTTGCAGTATTTGGTTACTTATAAAGGCGATTTACAAAATGCCCCCACTGCAAAGTCACTCTAAAATAGTTGATGAACCCCCTAAAGAGATGTTGAAAGGGGGCAGATATAAAAGTGAAAATTAGGGGGTGTACACGGATTCGATCCAGTCCAATTAAGGTCAATCCGTAATCCAATCCAATTATTGCGATTGGAAAATTACAGTCCAATCCAGTCCAAATAATTCACCAATCCAACTAAATTCAATTTGCATAATGCGAATCGGAGTGGATCAAGTTCCGCAGATCGATGTTTTTCTATTGAAGGGTTCATGAAATTAAACTTAATCAAATGGACCACAAAAATTTCTACCACACATACATCTAATGAATGACAAATTTATAACATACATATCACAAACATATTGTCATCACAAACAACCTTCAAAATTAATACAAGTTCCTATATAAATAAATGTGACATCCACAAACTTAGAGCATACACCCTCACAAAAAGCACAAAAAATGTGCATATTGCCACGTACAACTCACAAAAAAAAAGGTTTTAAGCAAATAAAAGAGTTGTAAACAAGTGTAGTCCTTTTAGTTCATATGAAACCTAAACACAATATACAAGTAAAGTGACAACAAGGAAGAAAAAATTTTGTCATTGTTAATCTCTATTTTCTTTAAGTCTTCTCATATCTTAGTCATTTGCTCCACTTGAGTTTTTCAAATTAAAAAAAAAAAAAAAAAACACACACACACACACACACATGTACACACACAAAAATAAAGAAAAGAAGGTCATGAGTCATGATCAAGTAAGGTAATTTCATATATATTACTAAGATATACATATTACTAGGATAAAAAATAAAATGCCTAGTAAAACAAAACAAAATTAAAGATAGAAAATTCCCATATTTGACAAAAATGGAGGATTACCCACTACAAAACTTCAACTGTGTTGTTTGATCAATCAAAAAAGAAACAAAAAATGAAGAGATTGCTTACAAACATTAAAATTAAGACCAATTTTAAGTTCTTAACAAAATCAAAATCCAACAAATCAAACCAAATTACAAAACTCAAAAAGAGAACAACAATAGTGCTAAAAAAATAATGAGAGAAGAAATTAAACTCAAGGATCAACGTTGATATGAAAGATTGATTCGTAACTACGAAAAAAAAATTCATTTTTTGATGCGATTGCGGTTGTTGATTGCGTCTGTTAAGTGGATTTGGGAAAACATTGGAGCCCTATAAAGTGTGCTAAGATGGGAGAGAAAGGTCGAAGAAGCTTGTAACAACCCTAAAAGCTAACTCGTGCTACGTGTTATTTCGGGGTCGTATGTGGGACCCATTTGTGTGTGATACGTATGTCTAAACCTTAGGAGTCGACACCGAGGCATGCTATTTTTGTGTTGATACTTGTATTATGTAGTATACAAAAGATTGAACAAATTAAACTAATCAATTTTGGAAATGTGCGGGTAAGGTACGTGCAAGGCTTATCGGTGTCGAGACGAGCGGAGACGTACCTTAAGTTGCGTGTCGACGTGGGACCGAGGTAGCGGCTTATGAGGTAAGTTTAATTTGAGCAAACCATAATTGTAGAGATGTTTTAATGTGGCTATGTTTGAAATTAAATTAATGGGCTTAAGTTAATGTGGCTATGCAAGAATATCAGTCTCTGTGGGATCGACCCTTTGCCACTATTCTACAAAAATAGTTGGTTTAGGAAAATTAAAAATTTATTATTGACGCGTTCGACGCGCGTCAATTTTTGGCGCCGTTGCCGATATTCTCTCTTCGGTCAAAAATAACAAAAAGGGAAATCGGGGTTGGAGAGTGAATGAATTAATTACCTAATTATAACATAATTAAAACAATTAAAATAAAATTGAAAAATAAAATAATAAATAAAAATACCTAGGACAAGACATACAAGTTCGGTTCGGTAAAAAATTGGATTTGGTCGTCGATTTATGTAAAGTATGCAAATCAAAATATCCTAGTGTAGCTATAGACCCGGTGACGCACGCAGTTCCTCGCTCTTCCCTATCTCGGTAGCCAAGGTACGACGGTGACTACTTCCCTAGTCAGACACACAACCGCATATTCAAGTGAATTGGATTTAATGTGTTGACCGCAATGGGCTTCGTGAAGGCACTACACCTAGACAACCGGATCACTCGTGTGTCCGATTTAGTGATTTCTAAGGTATTTAACTTAGGTCCCAAAAGGGTCGAATCAATTGGTAGGGTCAATTGCCACTGGTGTGGTCTTATCGCACAAGTACGGGTGCTTACAACACACTCGCTGGTAAATTAAGAATTAAATCAGTATTTAACCTTAATTATTAAAATAATATCAAAGAAAATAAAATATTAATGAAAAGACTGAAATTAAAATAAATAAATCTCGCAAATCCATTATTTAAGCCCGGTCAAACCTTACTCACAGTCTTGCCTAAGTTGGAGATTTTAGTCTCCCATAATAAAAAAAAAACACAAATAAAATATAAAATATGGGCCGGGGAAGTGGTAGAAAGACCCGACCCGAAAAGGGCGGGTACAACCCCGGTTGACCCCCGGTGTGTCCCGACCTTCAGATGATTTTTGTTCGATTTTTGATTGATCCTCCTGTCCCGAATGACCCCCAATTTATAGAAATATGCTATGCCACGTGTCAGCGTCCAATTGCCTGATTTTTTGTGCGTGCCACGTGTCAGGCTGCCATTGATGGGGTGGTGGAGTGCGATGCCACGTGGCGCACTGTGAGTGATGGTGCGATGCCACGTGGCGGAATGTGGCTGGAAAGCATGTGGGTGTGAGCTGGGATGTTGGGTGAGTGCGATGCCACGTGTCGGAACGCAATTGGGCGAGAGAGGACGTTCGCTGACGTGGCGGCGTGTGATTGGGTGAGAGAGGCGGTGGAGTGGTGAGTGCGAACCCACGTGGCAAGCGCTGATTGGAGGAATAGGCGGTGGTTCCCACGTGGCGGCATGTGATTGGACGGTCAAACGGTGCATTGTGCGCGTTGATTCGTTCGATCATCCGGCCGATTGTGCACTTCGCATCCCGAGGACGATCAGACGGCTCCTGAATCGCATGAAGAAATTGGCTTACGCGTTGTCGTGGCTTTCGCGCTGACGCGGCGCTGACTTGGCGCGCGCTGATTCGCCGACGCGAGATGCGCTGCCACGTGGCGTGTGCTGATTGGGCCGCCCGTCCACCACAATCTGATCAGTATGGGAAGGTGCCACGTGGCGCTGTCTGATTGGTTGAGTTGTGCTGTCCTTTTTTCGACACACCGAGCAGCGCGCATTTCAAGGAGACTGTCCGGTGGCCGATTTTGACATGTAAATATTCCATTTTGAGTATTTTTCGCCACGAATTCAACCGCGCAACCCGTTTAACCTAAAATGACAAAAATTATTTTTTAATATATTATTTTAAATATTTTCAATAATTAATATACTAAAATTAACTATAAATTATCTATAAATTATTGACTTATCGGTTCTAATATATATAATTGGTCACAAAAGCCTTATAAGTCAACATTTGATCACAATTATCTTCATCACAAATCGTTGGCAAGGAAGGAGCGAAAGAAGAGGAGTTTTGCTGGAGTGATCTTGTGGAGGTGAGGAGCTCACAAATCATTGCAAGTTTGTTGGTGAAAAAAAAGATCATGTCACCAAACTAGGTAACTCCATCAACATAGCTTGGTCATATTCTTGAATTTGATGTTGTTGTTGTTGTTGTTGTTTTTATGTTGGGGTTGATGTTAGGGACCTCTAGTAGGGTGTATGAGGGGTCTCATTGCATTAACAAGGCCTATGTGTAGAGGAAACCCAAAATTCGAAATGCATAATTCTAGGTTCTGTTGCACATAGCGTGCTAGGTGGACAATCTAGCGCGCTTTTATTAGTGAACTAGCTGTTAGAGGTAGCGCGCTAATGAGTAAATTAGCGCGCTAAAAAACTAGCGCTCTAATCTTGATTAGCGCACTAAAGACTTAAGGTAGCGAGCTAATTACCATGGCAATACAAAAATCTGCAATTTTCAAAAGTTCCTTAAACACTATAAACAGGTGTAATACCTCAAAAAATGTCCTAACACTCAAAAACCTATAATATAATATCAGGAACCTAAGAGGAGTTCTCGGGGGTCGGGAACGCATTTCAGAGTGTCGGGAGATTGGATAGGCTAGGAATAAATGTGTGGATCGAGGTAAGTAAACCAACTAGGAAATGCACAATTTCCCTTTTTAAACTATTGAATATTGTTGTTCTTTGCTTTCATTCTGATTGAGTTGTCCGAGGGCAAATGAGTCAACAGTGATCCTTGGAATGAGTGGTTGGCTGAGGTAACATACCAGAGTCATGACTTTGGGATGCACTGCACTGGATACTGATTTTGATGGGGTGTGAGTTCTTGGCGTGGTTGTTCCAGGAAGTCTCACTATCTCGTGGGTTTAGGGCTTGTGAATATACCAAGTCCTAGAACTCGAGTCTTGATGGTTTGCCAAGACTCAATGACCTGCTAGTTAGGACTACTTGCACCTCTCTGTTTGCATTCCTGGACACTCATATATCGATTGCTTTTAATTTATTTACAGTCTTTTATTTATTCATGCGTTCTTTATACATTTCTTTCTATTTGCATGAATATATACTGACTTATTTATTTTGAATAGTTGTTTAGTATCCTACTAGTGTTACTTACCTGGACTCGTTATTCTCGTGTTTAACCGAGTGTAGATCCGCAATCAAGTAAGGGAAATGGGCCAATGCTAGGAGATCTACTGTGAGGACTTTGGAGCGACCTTCCCTCTCACATTTTTTAGGTTTTTGTATTACTTATGTATATTGTTTTTGTCACATAGGGTATATTAGTTTTGTGAGATACGTTAGGACATGTATTTGTACATGTTGATTGTGTTATGCGGGGGTTTCCACACTCTAGGTTGTCTTGACTAATTTGTGTAGAGTTGTTTAGATTTTTTCAAGTTGAAATAGCTTTCACATAAACTTCGATAACTTACAAATTTGAATAACTCACTAAAAATGTAAAATTTCGTTGCCTTGTAATGATAAATGGTTAGGAAGGCTGACTAGGCTTGCTGTAACGGCCATTGTCAAAATGGACTGCCACATGGGCCGATGCGCGCCCACAACCTGGCCTACCAGTGCCAGTTATGTCCCACATGCTAACTCATCCATCATTTAATCATTATTAACCTCAATAAACAATAATTTACAGTTTAAATTGTTATTGAACTGTAGTCATCTGTTAAGATCATTTTTTAAACTCAAATAAATCACAGCGGAAGTCTTATAACATAACCATCAATATCTAAAACATTAAAGATTATAGTCACGCATAAATAACTCTGATACCTAGTGTGAAAACCCATATATCATCAATGTATCATCATATCGCAGATATCAACAGTATAGAGTCCTAGTGTATCACTCAATCCCAAATCCTAAAATAAAACAAAATAAAGTATGTACGAACATACAAGCCTGGCTAAACGTCTCAGTATTCGATAGCTTGCTCTTGCCCCGGTTCATACTAGGATCTGCACTCAATCCATCACAAAAAGACAGATGACTAGTCCAGAGTGAGTATTCCCAAGGAAATTAAGTGATCAATATGGAAAGTAAGTACTGGAATGCAAACGAAACTATTAAATAAGCATGCGAAAATAAAATACAGGCAACTGTGCTCATCGCATGCATATGTAATAGTGAAAGTTCAAAGTGTGTGTTCCTAGCCCCTAGGGTTAGACTAACGCCATACTTCGGACTCCCAACAAACTACTTCCGGCGAGTAGCACTAAAGCAAGGTCAGTATTTGGATCTGCTAGGTGGTTGGTGCGGAACCTACGACGCACCCACACGTGCCCGTCACTCTCTCGGGTAGCCCTACTCACCGAGATGACACACGTGTTATGACCTAGCGGACGTACACACAGAAATGACACAGAGGGAGAGCCTCAATGTTCATCTATTATACACATACCAGAAATAGAGTATTAAAATACAGGAAATGAATTCAAAAACAAAAGTAAATACTGCTCAAGTAATTTTAGTTGGGATACTACACACCTCACACCGCACTCCGTGTACTGTCACTAACCCCGGTCCGGCTCCGCCTAGTCCCGGATATCCCAAATTACAACCCGTAATGACATATGTCCATGTATGAGTGATATTTAGTCATTTGTATGTGCATTAAGTCATTTCACACAAATTATGTCAAAACATGGGTATATTAGCGCACTAGGTCTAGGCATTAGCGTGCTAGATGCCTAGATAGTTATACGTTTTGCGACGACCCCAATTCCCCACAAATTGGGCCCCTCCCGGCCTAAGCCCACGTGGACCCACGAGCCAGTCTCGCAAGGTCAATGCATACCTAGTCAGCCTTCCAATCTTTCATTATACGTAAATTCACAATTTTAAATTGAACTATAAGTATTTGTCAAGTTTTACAATTTAGCGGGAGCAAATAACTCAACAATAATGTAAAAAGAGTTAGGAAACCTAATTGTGGAACCCTACATAACTATATCACCATCGGATGAGAGTAAATAAAAGATATACAAAAGTTTCACCTAGCTATAGAGCCTTCCCCTGCTGGACCGTGGATCTGCACTCAGTCATACCCAAAATGACGAGCCCAGGTAAGTAAAGCCAGTCGGACATATACAACATTTCGAAATAACCAAATGTGACGGCCCCAAATTTTCGAGGCAAACCGGCACCGCCACGTCACCAAACACGTCACCAAGCCATGCCACGTCACCTGCACGCATGTCTATGACGACCCGCGAACTTACCACATAATACTCCAACTTAGTAAATTTTGATGCTTAAATGATTATTTTAGCAAAATATACCAAGTTATAAAGTTTTATAACTTAATTTATTTATTTTGATTCTCTTCATGTTATTTTTAATAGCGGAAGTCTTAATAATATGCATATAATTAATGTAAATAAGTTATGCATTAATTAACAACCTATGGGGTGGAAACCCAGCAAAAAGATACCATGTATATTAGTTAAGGCGACAAAAATGTATAATAGGTGTCGATATACATGTATCAAATAAAAGTCTCTATAAAAAGATCCCAAAAACTATGTATACGTAAATACAATCACCTACGAGTAAGCTAGTAGAGGCGCTCCAAATCAGAGGTAGTCGCCAATCACCGCCTTCCCCCGGCTCGTCGTAGGATTTGCAACTTTCCACCAACAACAATGACAAGTTCCAGGTGAGTAAATCCCAGAGAAATTCGGTTAGTATTCACAAGAAATCCAAGAAAACGGCTACAATTCATGCACATAAAGTAAATAAACATGAATATAAAGCAATAATATAAATCGCGAGATAATCAAGAATGTGGAACGCGAGTGTCGTGTATAGCTGTCGAGCCATGGAACAAAAACTAAACCGAGAAGGCCCGGAGGTGAGGAAATCCACACCCCCTCTTCACGGTCGAAATGAGGAACTCTGTTGGTCGGAAGGTAGACTTCCGCCCAACGCCTCAAAGGAGAGGAAATCTGTGACGGAGGTGGGTCTCACGTCAACTCGCTCTCGAGATCATCGACTCGCTGAGCAAAATCTCACGCGTAGTCTAAGGTATGACCAACACTGTAGCAACAATCAGATCGTCATCAACGAGAGATCCGGAAAGGAGTCACACCGTCCATTCGACCATACACATACACACGCGGGAATAGAGTAACAATGAAAATTGAACTAGCGAAAAGTAATGTTTCACAAATAATTTACAATGAAAATAAGTAAATTCTAAGCTGATTTTCTCGTGGGTTTACGTACCTCAAGCAATCGCAATTGTCTCTCCGAAATATCATATACACACCTCGAGATACGTACCCGACACCCGACTATAGTAGCCTAAGTCCCGGTGTCCAATTATACAATTTTTTTTATCATTTTAGAGTCTCATTACTTAATTCATTTCAATTACAACTAAATTAGGTGAAGTAAACATCACATCCATCTCGTCGTCGAACTTCGTCGAATTCACGCCTCTCGTCGAGGATCGATCAGTCCGACTAAGCGCCACCGCGCGCTGCTCCACGTCTTGCGTCGCGCACTACCGGCAAAGCTACCGCCGCGCCGGCGTCGCTGCCGTCTCGCCGACACGACCACCACGCCGCGCTCACCGCACGGCTGCGCGCGCGCTGCTGCTGCCGCGCTCATTGTCGTTCCTCCTCTTTGCGTCGTCCGCCTCCGTGAAACGCCACCGCCGCCTCGCGTCGCGTTGCTTGCGGAGTCGATGTCCGCTCCGCGACGCACCGCGCCGGCCAGCCGCGTCCGCGCCATCCCTCGTAGTGCGCGCCACCACAGTCCGTGCCGCCGCTCGCTTTCGCCGCTGCATAGCTTCGCTGCCGCATCGCTGTTGCGCGTCCGCGCGATCGCTGACGCCGCTGGTGCTCCACGCAGGAGCTCCCTCCACGTCTCTCTCTCTTCTCTTTCTCTCCCTCTTTCTCTCATTCTCTCTTTTCTTTCTCTCTCTTTCATACTTAAAAGAAAAAGAAATTTATTTATTTATTTTTAAAAAAAAAATTAGAGAAAGGACAAAGTGGAATGATGAAGGATGGGTTGATTTGATGTTTGATGTGATGTGATGTAACAACTCAATCCCATACTACCCCGTACACCCGCGTTACACGCGCACATCGCGACGTCGTACACTCTCGTCACTACACGCACACAACGCGACTAAACAAAATTTTCAATTAACGCGGTGCGTACTATTTAATAATAGTAAAATAAATAAACATTCGCCACACAAAAATAACATATTTCACCCATTGGGCGTGCCATGGACTTTTCCGCGACGTCCACGTGGGTTTGAGTTTAGGTTCTTAATCCGTAATTTGTTAATTAATCGGGATTAATTAAAGCGGGTCGTTACACCAAAGTAGTCGAATTCATGCAAATAGAAGGAAATGAACAGTGAACACATGAATATAAAAGACTGTAAACAAATCAATCGGTGGGTGAGGCCAAATAACAAGGAGTCCCGATCAAAAGGTCGTTGAGTCGCGACAAAAGCCCAGCTGACTCGGGTTTAGGACGAGACCCCAACCTCCCAGCCCTAACCCTTGCGACTATGAGATATCCACAGACCCGGATCTAGGACGAGACACCTACCTCCCAGCCCTAACTCGTGCGACTATGAAATATCCATAGACCCGGATAAGAGCCCCCAACGTACACTCAATTGGGAGATATCAACAGACGTAGTAAGAGCTCATATCGGAGATAAATAGTACCATGACTCACTTGCCAATGGACCACTCCACACAATAGCATTCAACGATAGATATCAAAACAATGAAATTACTATACATAGGTCTGGCAATTTGAGTCATGAAATGATTAACACGACACGACACGATACGTAATAAACATGTCATGGGTTTAGCTTAAGTGGATCTGGGTCATAAACATGTTAACACGTTTATACACGGTTAATAAACGAGTCATTAACATGTCAACCTGCTTAATTCGTTTATGACTCGCTTAACACGACTAAAGAATAATTATATTTTATTTATAGACATCTTTTATTATATTTATTTTATATTTGAGAAGAAATGTTCATTTTACTTTTAATATGTTATTTATGTTTTAGATTTTATTAATAATTATTTATTAAAAAATAAATAAAACTTTTCACCAAAGTAAAATTTAGATTTTTTTAGATGATTCTTATAATTTTGTTTATGTTATTATTACGAGTCATTTTTACTTTATTATTAAGAGTAATAAAAACTTAAATGAAAAAGTAAAGTAAAGCTAACAACTATTTATAACCACATTATATTTTATTGGCTATTTTAGTATGTTTATTCGAGTTTAATCATTTAGATATATTTTAAAAAATAGTAACCAAATTATAAAAGTTTAAATAAAATAAAATTTTTAAATATAATATTTAATAAATGGGTGGCACGAATACACGACATGTTAATTAACACGACCCACTTAGACACGAAAACGATTAGCACGATTAATAAACGTGTCAAGTAATGGGTTTGCATTATATGGGTCATGACCTGTTTATGACATGACACGTTTACGACTCACCGACACGAATTACCACCCCTAACTGTACATTTCCTCAATGGTTTACTTACCTCGAGAATGTCTCGCTCACGCCTCGATCTGCGCACTCGACACCCGACTCCTAAGTCCCTGGTGTCCATTTACGTTACTTACGTCATTCACATCAATATATTCGCGATTAAAACTATGAATTCCACAATAAAAACAACGAAATGCACAAGATGGTGTAGGACCTCACCACGGCCCGCGCCTCTCGTCTCCTTCGCGAGCAACCCATCGCGTCGTCGAGCTTCGTCGAAGTCACGACGCCTTGTCCACTGTTGGTGTCTTGTCGGAGATCGATCGGTCCGGCAAAGGGCCATCGCGTCGTCGCTCTACTCCATTCCCCGTGTCGGCGCCGCCTCTATCATGCGCGATCGCCGTCCGCACCGCTTCTGATCCGCTGCAACTGCTCCTCCGGTCGATCCCCTGGTTCGTTGCTGAGCTGGAGCCGCCGCTGCACCACCCGATTCGTCCGCGCGTCTGCTGCTGGTTGTCCGCGGCTTCGCCTCAACAGCCGTCGTCCGAGGTCCGGAGCCCTGTCGCGCCGTTGGTTAGCACCGCTGGTTCGCGTTGCCGCCCCGGCAGCTCGCGCCCTCACGTCACCCGAGAACCATCGTTTGCGCCCCCGTCGCTACGAGCTGCTCTTGGAGCTACGCCTGGAGTTGCCGGTTCACCGCCGGATCTGCTGGAGCTCATTCACCTCTCTCATCTCTTCTTTCTCTCACCTCCCGATCACTCTCTATCTTCTTTGTTCTTATCCAAATCTAATGTGTCCTCGAGATTCATGCGGCGTGAAACTCGAGGCTCATAAAAAACATAATTATTCAAATGCTTTCCTTAAAAATTGAGCAGCGCATATCTCGAGGCACCAACCCACCTCATTTCACAATATCGATACTCGCGCTACACGCATCACGATGCGTATCTAATGTATATGGTTTTAATGTGACCACACTAAAATTACTATAGCCACGTTAAGCCACTATCCCGGTCTCACGTCGGCACGTGACTCGAGGCGTGTCCCCATTTCGTGTTTCGACTCAACAAATTTTTCGAGTATACTAACTCGTAAAATAGTTTAACAATTTGCATTATAATTTCAAATTGGATATTCGGACATACGTATTTCAACGAGTGGATCCCACATACGACCCTGACCTGACACGTGACACAAGTCAAATTTTCAGGTCGTTACAGTCTTCCCAACTAATTAGAATTTCGTCCTTGAAATTGACGGAGTTCTCAATGGAAGATAATGTGTTATGAATGAAGGCCCAAGGCCATACCTCGCCCAAGGCCATACCCTTATCTTACTTTGTAGGGTTGGGCTCCTCGCGACAAGTTGGGCTCCTCCGAGATCTCTAAGCAAAGAACACACCATCGGCCTCCTCCCATCAATATATGTTAAGGCAACATCCTCGCAACATATATTGGACTAAAAATGAACATGAGTCCCATGATCCACCGTCACTAACATACTCATATCCGTCGTATGTCGGCGAGATTGTAAATAAATTTCTTTGAATGTCCGCCAGGCTCTCTGTTCGAATGGGTCTCAACCCAACTTGTTCCCTCTATCCGTTACGATGGATAGAACTCGAACCTGACGTGGCAATAACATGAATCTGTTCATGGCTCTGCTGTAACTGGTTGTCCACACGCCCATACATGTACGCTGAAATCCCGATCCAAATGGAACATGTCTATGTCCTTGTCCCTGTGCATGACTAGACCGCTGTCCCTGTCTTGCACTCGACTGGATCTCTGACCATGTCTCTGGCCACTACCTCTGCCATCAACCCTCTGATGGTACTTATGCTAGGATCTGACGGTGCTGGCTACTGCGTAATACACTAGCGTAATTTTGCGCTGGACCATCTACCACTGGCGCTAAATACGCCGCATATGATGGAAACGCAATACGCGCTGAAGTTGATCTCTCTCTACCACGACCGTCTGACCCTCGTGTTCCTTTGATCATCTCCAGACCCTCGCACTGAATGTGACAATGCCGAGAATGCGACCGGTACTCCGATGCATGTGCTCCCACACTCTCACTAGCCATAGCCTTCTCTTAGACCTGCTATATTGTGCTCGAGCCGTCGTCACTACCTCTAGTACAAATCGAGTCCAATAGACTGTGTACAAAGTAGTAAGCCTGATCGGTGTCAGGATCGACTGCACCCCAGCCGACTCCATCAAGCGTAGATACCGTATAATGCATAACTGACTCCCCGATCCTCTGTCGAATGGTCTAAAACTGAGTCCTCTTCAGGTTATGAACTGTTCCCCCTCGGCACTTTCGTAGTACGCCACCATACATCGACCTCGCCGACCAGTGGAGTTGATGGTATACTCGGCTGCATTTGCGCCGGTATAGCCAGTACATCATGTATCTTCTCGTGGCTCCTCATATACCCCCGTGAAACTTCTCCGGATGATGCATCCGAAACTCATGAGCTTGCCTCGCCTCACTGCCGTAGCCCAAACACCCGTATCAATCGGTGTACTTGGCGTATCCTCAGCTAGTGTCTAAGTGATAAGTCGTATTTTTATATATTTATTAGTATATTTTAGTCTATTTAATTATTAAAAATATTTAGAATATATATTTAATTATATTTTTTGTCATTTTTAGGTAAAACGGATTGCGCGGTTGAATTCGTGGCGGAAAAATACACAAAATGGAGTATTTACTTGCAGTGATCAGATGCCGGACAGTTTACCTCGAAATACGCATTGTGCGGTGGGTCGAATAGCGGACAGGGTGTTCCAGCCAATCACGGTGTGCCATGTCAGCGAGAAAATCAACTCTGGACCAATCAGATGCTACCACGTGGACATTCGAACAACAAGCCTGTCAATACAAAGCAAGCGCGACCAATGAGGATACGCCACGTCAGCAGATTCCGGTTCCAGCTTCACGGTCCGCCATGTGTTGCCACATCATCAGAGACCACATCGCCTTAATTTCTCCACGTTTCAGTCTTCGTCGATCTGTCTCGAGATCCGTGCTCGCACTGATTCCCTATTTTTTAGTCGACTCTTGCACGATTTTTCGAGCCACGTGGATGCCACGTGGCGTGATCTCACTCGTCCAGCACGTTTCGGTGATGTGGCCCAGCGAATCACACTGAGCCACGAGGCGCTGAGTCAGCAACACACAATAGAAAGCGCAGATTTTGGCGAATGGCGCGGCGATAAATTAGCGATGACAACAGGCGGCGGCCTATCACAGAGCACGACACGTTAGTGCGGCGTTAAAATACATCCAATCATGTGCAGACACGTGGCAGAGTCAGTTTTTCAAGCCAAAAATACCCCTACGATGCTCCTCGACGCACGAGTCACCTCCAAAACCCTAAAATCAGTATCGACTATAATTTGGGCTATTTTTATATATATAGAACCTAGGTATTATTATAGGGGAAGGAATTAGTATTTTTTTAGAGATCTATTATTAGTTTTTAGTAGTGATTTTTGAAGATGATGTCCGGGTAATCAATTTCTTGCCTAAGTCGAAGGGGAAGCAAGTCGGGATCATGGATTCATAGCATATTTTGTGAGATCTTTTATTTTATTATTTAATTAATTCAATTTCTCCTATTTCATTGTTGTTGATTTAATGATTATGATTTAGATCTATGGTATGTATGAGGCCTGTGCATGCTTTTAGATGGTGTAATTGTGCTTTTAGACCAATAAAGTAACAAACATTCACCCGTTTGCCGTAAAAACCTTTCGGTGTTTGAGTGTGCAACAATTGAATCTAGGTTAAATAGGGAGCGAACGCGATCCGGTTATTTAAGATTAGTGTTCTCATAGATCTATATTACTGCGGGTAGTGTGTTAAACCTAAATGGCGGATGTCTAGGGTTATGCATTAATTAGGGAAGTAGTTAGTGGCGGACGTCCTGGCTATCGAGATTATGGGAACTAGGAATTTCTGGCGGATGTCGATTTTCTATAGCTAATTTAGGAAAATTTAAATTAATAACTTTTTGGGAAAGATTGAAGACCATGATTGCTATTGAATCTTGATTTTGATTTGTGGAACTGGACATTTATGTGTTAATTAATTGTTAATTAATTGTTTTAATAATTAGTTAGTTGTTTTATTTTATTTAATTTAGTTGGATTAGTTAGTTTAATTAATATTTATTTAAAAACCCCAAATTTTCTTTTTTTGTTGTTTTAACCCGAGAAAGACAACCAGTCTTTGTGGGACCTTTGCCACTATTCTACAAAATAGTTGGTTTAGAAAACTTTACTTTATTGACGTGTTCGGCGCGCGTCACTCAGGTATATGAGATTCTATCTCGGCCCGAACATGTGTCACCTCGATCACTGCAGGTTTTGCCGGAACTGGAAGTTTTTTCAGGTGGATTATGAACTCTAAAAACACACCCAGCCTGAATAACTTGCTCTGCTAACGTAGACGTCAATGGTGTAACCTGTGCCCTTAACAATCGAAGAATCTCCTGCAGTTGTTGGTAGTGTGACGTATGCAACTCATCAGCGCTCGCAAACCGCGAACCTGCAGCCTCACGATCATTCCCCAAACCTGGTTAGAAACGTCGTCGCATTTTCCATAGCCACGAATCCTTGATATCGTACATATATAGTACAACACAACAAATATACCATATCGGATCCTTTTTTTACAACATGCACTACGTGCACAAAAATCTCCTTTCAGTACGTTTACTAACGCACAGCTGAACAAATTTTAGTATGTGAGAATTCTTGAGATATACAATCTCGTAGGATTTATACTTAGGTGGCCACTAACTGTTAGAATGATTCGTGGACTCTACCTCGGTTCGTAACACTTAACTCATTTATAAGTCCCTAAAGGTGGTGGTCGACTTCACCAACCCTGAGACGATAAATGCATAATGTCACTAAAGTGGAGTTACTTGGGCTTCTGATCCAACAGTACTACTCCGGAGCTTTCGTCAAAGCTAAAGGAGTCCGTACATGATGTAATCGTTAGCTCTCAAGTCATCTCAACACTCTGCTCCCTTAGAGTTTGTATTAACCTACTTGTCTCACAAATCTTCGTTCCCCTTTTTTTTCAAACTTTACTTTCCTATGAACTCCTATTCAGATTTTCTTCTAGGGATGTATGCATAGGCAAAGTAATCAATTTCTCTGGATCCGATAAATTTATCGTCAATCTTTTTCAATTTACTCATCGTGTCTCACGTGATACATAAGAGTAAATACGACTATATAAAAAAATACAACACATCAACTATCCCATATAGTCCGAATTTTTAATTTCCTCAACTCTCCTCACTTCCCAACGAAGACTTAAGTTAGGATCATAGGGTTCCACTCTAAGTTCAACCATTTCTAACTTTCGCTGGTTTGCGTCTCCATGGCATGTGATTTAAATCAAGAGTCGAGTATTTAAAACTTTGGCTCTGATATCAACTGCGACGGCCCCAATTCCCCACAAATTGGGCCCCGCCCGGCCTAAGCCCAGTGGACCCCCGAGCCAGTCTCGCAAGGTCAACACTTACCTAGTCAGCCTTCCAATCCTTCATTATACGTAAATTCACAATTTTAAATTGAATTATAAGTATTTGTCAAGTTTTACAATTTAGCAGAAGCAATTTATGCACTAAATAACTCAACAATAATGTAAAAAGAGTTAGGAAACCTAATTGTGGAACCCTGCATAACTATATCACCATCGGATGAGAGTAAATAAAAGATATACAAAAATCTCACCTAGCTATGGAGCCTTCCCCTTGCTGGACCGCGGATCTGCACTCAGTTATACCCAAAAATGACGAGCCTAGGTAAGTAAAGCTAGTAGGACATATACAACATTTCGAAATAACCAAAGCAGTCGAATTCATGCAAATAGAAAGAAAGGAACATTGAACGCATGAATATAAAAGACTGTAAACAAATCAATCGGTGAGTGAGGCCAAATAACAAGGAGTCAAGACCAAAAGGTCATTGAGTCGTGGCAAAAGCCCAACCTGACTCGGGTTTAGGACGAGACCCCAACCTCCCAGCCCTAGCCATTGCGACTATGAGATATTCACAGACTAGGATCTAGGACGAGACACCTGCTCCCCCCTTAACCCGTGCGACTATGAAATATCCACAGACCCGGATAAGAGCCCCCAACGTACACTCGATTGGGAGATATCAACGGACGTCCAGGTAAGAGCTCATATCGCAGATAAACAGTACCATGACTCACTTGCCAATGGACCACTCCAACCACTCCACACAATAGCATTCAACGATAGATATCAAAACAATGAAATTACTGTACATTTCCTCATTGGTTTACTTACCTCGAGAATGTCCCGCTCATGCCTCGATCTGCGCACCTGACACCCGACTCCTAAGTCCATGATGTCCATTTACGTTACTTACGTCATTCACATCAATATATTCGTGATTAAAATCGTGAATTCCACAATAAAAGCAACGAAAAGCACAAGATGGCGTAGACCTCACCACGGCCCACGCATTTCGTCTCCTTCGCGAGCAACCCATCGCGTCGTCGAGCTTCGTCGAAGTCACGACGCCTTGTCCACTGTTGGTGTCTTGTTAGAGATCGATCGGCCCGGCAACGCGCCATCATGCCGTCGCTCCATGCCGTTCCCCGTGCCGCCGCCGCCGCTGCCACTTGCCGGCGCCGCCTCTATCCTGCGCGATCGCCGTCCGCACCGCTTTTCGATCCGCCCCAACCGCTCCCCCGGTCGATCCCCTGGTTCACTGCTGCACTGGAGCTCCGCCACTGCACCACCCGATTCGTCCGCGCGTCTGCAGCTGGTCGTCCGCGCTTCGCCTCATCAGCCGCCGTCCGCGCCCGAGCCCCATCGCGCCGTTGGTTTGCGCCGCTGGTTCGTGTCGTTGCCCCGGCAGCTCGCGCCCTCACGTCGCCCGCGAACCACCGTTTGCGCCCCCGTCGCTACGAGCCGCCGCCTGGAGCTGTCGGTTCGCCGCCGGATCTGCTGGAGCTCCTTCGCCTATCTCCTATCTTCTTTCTCTCACCTCCCGATCACTTTCTATCTCCTTTGCTCTTATCCAAATCTAATGTGTCCTCGAGATTCGTGTAGTGCGAAACTCGAGGCACATCAAAAACATAATTATTCAAATGCTTTCCTTAAAAATTGAGCAACGCACATCTCGAGGCACCAACCCACCTAATTTCACAATCTCGATACTCGCGCCACATGCATCACGAGGCGTATCCAATGTATATGGTTTTAATGTGACCACACTAAAACCACTATAGCCAATATAGCCACATTAAGCCACTATCCCGGTCCTACGTCGGCACGCGACTCGAGGTGTGTCCCCATTCGTGTTTCGACTCAACAAATTTCTCGCGTAAACCAACTCGTAAAACAGTTCAACAATTTGCATTATAATCTCAAATTGGATATTCGGACATACGTATTTCGACGAGTGGATCCCGCATACGACCTTGACCTGACACGTGGCACAAGTCAAATTTTCAGGCCGTTACACGTTTGTTACCTAGAAGAACATTAGCGCGCTTCTGGACAACAACAACTATAATTTTTTTGGGTTTTCCTCAACCCCACCAACCCAACAACAGCCACAACACCAACAACAACACTTCAAAACACTTTAAATCCATCTTAACAATGGCTCACTAACCTCAAAACATCACCAACATTTATAAAAGTAAGATCAAAAGATAGATGAAGTGAAGGTGTCAGTGATTCTCACCTTGCTCTTGGTGTTTTCACCTCTCCAAACTCCACAAATCCACAAGTGAAACAACTCAAACCCCGATTTTCTTCCTCTCAAGCTCGGATAAGATGGTGAAAAGAGATAAAAATGGTGACAAATAGTCAAATTTGACTTATATAGTGGGATTTTCATCACTAACTTGTGTATCACAAGACCATCCTAAGCATCTCATTTGTTGCTTTTCTAACCTCAATTGACTCCATTTGTGACTTTGATTGCATAATCACCCTTGTATTTAACTCAAAAAATGGCATTTCAGGTGTTTCGACGCTCGGTTTCGCGTCCCGAATCATGACATATGCGTACTACCATGTCCCTATTCACCAATTAGAAATTCCATATTAAGTATTTCACCAATTTTATTCATTTTGTGTGTTTTAGTCCCCCGTCCTAATGTTATATCGGTTAACTTACCCGGTACCCGCATCGACACGCATATCGAGGCGAATACATAACACGGTCTCGCACGTCAAATGTCATATACTAACACACATTGTGATGCCATATATGCTATTTCAAGATAAACATCGCAAATTAAGCAATTCAACACATAAAAGTACTATTTACCTAGCTCTAGGCGTGCACAAGCCTAACTGCAGGTCTCATGAGCGTTTGAGCTGTTAGTCACATCTGCAAACACGTAATAAATAACGGCGAATTAAATTCAAGTCGTTACACTTGCGCTGATCTCGCGAGGATTAACTCGGGATCCACGTAAGTCAACACCGGGCGGGGCCCAATTTAGGGAGTGGAACGGAGGCCGTCACAATTAGTATCAGAGCCTAAAGCTTTACGCCTAACTTTTGATTAACTCTTGATTAAATCGGATAATTCTAGGTTCTGTTGCACATAGCGAGCTAGGTGGACAATCTAGCACGCTTTTATTAATGCGCTAGCTATTAGAGGTAGCGCGCTAATGTAAAAAACTAGCGCTCTAATCTTGATTAGCACGCTATAGATTTAGCACGCTAATATCAAAAAGGTAGCAATTTTCAAAACGCTAAAAAATGTGTAATACAAGATAATTGGAATTAGCACGCTAATATCAAAAATTTGCTGGAGGTAATAACCATGAAATGCACAATAAAATCTATTGAATATTTTCAAAAGTTCCTTAAACACTCTAAACATGAATGTAATGTCACGGCCCAATAATAATGCACGAACTCGTTAATTAGGACAATCGTGACGTGGGACCCACGCGGTGCGATAAGTGTCATTACCGTGAGGTGTCGAGGAGATTTATATTTGTTGTGTCGTTTGCCTAGTATTGTAATGTGTACAAGCGAGTGTGTGGATCGACACATGTTATATATATCAATTTTTGTAAACATGTGATCACTAGGAAATGTTAGGCCAGGATATTTCATTTTAAGAGCTTCCGCTGAATATTGGTTAATAAAAAAAAAAAATTGTTGATTGATAGACAACCATAGGTTAGTCACTAGAACAATTAAGTTCTCGTAGGTGGTATCATAAATGGGGCATTTAGGTAGTTGTCCGATTAGGTCCTATAGGGGAGATTGGGGAATTAGGGATCAACGGTGATCCTTATTTGGAATGAGTTGGTGTCGTGAGGTAACATACCAGAGTCATGACCTCGGGATGCACTGCACTGGATACTGATTTTGATGTGGTGTGAGTTCTTAGCGTGGTTGTTCTAGGAAGTCTCACTATCTCGTGGGTTTATGGCTTGTGAGTGTACCAAGTTCTAGAACTCGAGTCTTGATGGTTTGCCAAGACCGATCGACCTGCTGGTCGGGACTACTTGTACCTCTCTGTTTGCATTCCTAGACACCCATATATCGATTGCTTTTGATTCATTTATTGTATTTTATTTTTTCATGCGTTATTTATACATTTCTTTATATCTGCATGAATATAATGCATGAATATATACTGATTTATTTATTTTGAATAATTTTTTTGTATCCTACTGGCGTTACTTACCTAGGCTCGTTATTCTCGTGTTTAACTGAGTGCAGATCCGCAATCGAGTAAGGGAAAGGGGCCAGTGTTAGGAGATCTATTGTGAGGACTTTGGAGCGACCTTCCCTCTCACATTTTTGTAGGTTTTTGTATTACTTATGTATATTGTTTTTGTCACATGGGGTATATGGGTTTTGTGAGATACGTTAGGACATGTATATGTACATGTTGACTGTGTTATGCGGGGGTTTCCACACTCTACGTTGTCCTGATTAATTTGTGTAGAGTTGTTTAGATTTGTTTAAGTTGAAATAGCTTTCGCATAAACTTTGATAACTTACAAATTTGAATAACTAACTAAAAATGTAAAGTCTCGTTGCTTTGTAATGATAAATGGTTAGGAAGGCTGACTAGGCTTGCTGTAACGGCCCATTTTCAAAATGGACTGCCACAGGGCCGATGCGGGCCCACAACCTCGCCTACCAGTGCCAACTATGTCCCACATGCCAACTTATCCACCATTTAATCATTATTAACCTCAATAAATAATAATTTACAATTTAAATTGTTACTGAGTTGTAGTCATCTATTAAGATCATTTTTAAACTCAAATAAATCACAGTGGAAGTCTTATAACATAACCATCAATATCTGAAACATTAAAGATTATAGTCATGCATAAATAACTCTAATACCTAGTGTGGAAAACCTATATATCATCAATGTATCATTATATCACAAATATCAACAGTATAGAGTCCTAGTGTATCACTCAATCCCAAATCCTAAAATAAAACAAAATAAAGTATATACAAACGTACAAGCTTAGCTAAACATCTTTGTATTCCGATAGCTTGCTCTTGCCTCGGCTCGTACTAGGATCTGCACTCAAGCCATCACAAAAAGACAGATGACGAGTCTAGAGTAAGTATTCCCAAGGAAATTAAGTGAGCAATACAGAAAGTAAGTACCGAAATGCAAACAAAACTATTAAATAAAATATGGAAATAAAATACAGCAGTTGTGCTCATCGCATGCATATGTAATAGTGAAACCTCAAAGTGTATGTTCCTAGCTCTTGGGCAGACTAGCGCCATACTTTGGACTCCCAACAGACTACCGTCGACGAGTAGCACTAAAACAAAGGCAGTATTTGGATCCGCTAGGTGGTCGGTGTGGAACCTACGACGCACCCACACGTGCTCATCACTCTCTCGGGTAGCCTTATTCACCGAGATGGCACACGTGTTATGGCCTAGTGGACGTACACGTAGAAATGACACAGAGGGAGAGCCTCAACGTCCGTCCATTATACACATACCAGGAATAGAGTATTAAAAGACATGAAATGAATTAAAAAACAAAAGTAAATATTGCTCAAGTAATTTTAGTTGGGATACTACACACCTTACACCGCACTCCGCGTACCGTCACTAACCCCGATTCGGCTCCGCCTAGTCCCGGATATCCCAAATTACAACCCGTAATGACCTATGTCCATGTATGAGTGATATTTATTCATTTGTATGTGCATTAAGTCATTTCACACAAATTATGTCAAAACATGGGTACATTAGCGCGATAGGTTTAGGCATTAGCGCGTTAGATGCCCAGATAGTTATACGTTTGTTACCTAGAAGAACATTAACGCGCTAGATCCTGTGATTAGCGCGCTAATCGCGTTCTGGACAGCAACAACTGTAATTTCTCTGGGTTTTCCTCAACCCCACCAACCCAACAACAGCCACAACACCAACAACAACACTTCAAAACACTTTAAATCCATTTTAACAACGACTCACCAACCTCCAAAACATCACCAACATCTACAAAAGTAAGATCAAACGATAGAGGAAGTGAAGGTGTAAGTGATTCTCACCTTGCTCTTAATGTTTTCACCCCTCCAAACTCCATAAATCCACAAGTGAAACCACTCGAACCCTAGTTTTCTTCCTCTCAAGCTCGGATAAGATGGTGAAGAGAGAGAAATGTAGTGACAAATAGTCAAAATCTGACTTATATAGTGGGATTTTCATCACCACTAACTTGTGTATCACAAGACCATCTAAGCACCTCATTTGTTGCTTTTCTAACCTCAATTGACTCCACTTGTGACTTTGATGACATACTCACCTTTGTATTTAACTTACAAAGTGGCCTTTCGGGTGTTTCGACGCCCTGGTTTCGCGTCTCGAATCATGACATACACGTACTACCATGTCCCTAATCACCAATTGGACATTCCATATTAAGTATTTCACAAATTTTATTCATTTTGTGAGTTTTAGTTCCCCCGTCCTAGTGTTAAGTCGGTTAACATACCCGATACCCGCGTCGACATGCATATCGAGGCGAATACATAACACATGGTCTCGCACGTCAAATGTCATATACTAACACACATTGCGATGTCATATACACTATTTCAAGATAAACATCGCAAACTAATCAATTGAACACACAAAAGTACTATTTACCTAACTCTAGGCATGCACAAGCCTATCTGCGGGTCCCAAGAGCGTCTGAGCTGTCAGCCACATATGCAAACACACATAAATAATGGCAAATTAAATTCAAGCCGTTACACTTGCGCTGATGTCGCTAGTATTGACTCGGGATCCACGTAAGTCAAGACCAGGTGGGGCCCAGTTTAGGTTGTGGAACTGAGGCCGTCACAATTGGTATCAAAGCCTCAAGCGCCGTCACAGTTAGTATCAAAGTCTAAAGATTTACGCCTAAATTTTGATTAACTCTTGATTTAATCGCAACCTGCATAAGACACAAATCAATAATAAAGTTAGGACAAGGTTGGATATTAAAGTGGAACCCTGGGATCCTGAATTAAGTCTTAATCGAGAAGTGAGGAGAGTTGGGGAAATTAAAATTTGACTATATGAGCTATTTGATGTGTTGTATATTATTACAAACAGGAGGGAGAAGGGTTCACTGTAACGGCCCAAAAATTTGACTAGTGCCACGTGTCAAGTCAAAGTCGTATTTGGGACCCGCCCGTCGAATACATATGTCCGAATCTTGAGTGGAGACACCGAGAATGTTCAATTTAAGATTTAATGCTAATTGTTGAAAAAAGTATATTCGGGGAATACGGTGAGCCAAAACACGAACGGGGACGCGCCTCGAGTCACGTGTCGATGTGGACCGAGGTAGCAGGGCGCCTCGAGTCGCGTGTCGACGTGGACCAAGGTAGCGCGTAATGTGGCTATAATGATTTTAATGTGGTCACATCAAAAAGAACATAAGAAAAAAAATGTATATATATGTATATATATCTATCATATATATATATAATGAAATTTACCTATTTGCCCCTACTTTTTTTATCTTCAAATATATCCAAATCAAATAACTCATTATCAATCCACTACACGTTTTTTTTTTCTTTATCCAAATATATGAACTCATTCTCATCAATCAATAAAAAGCATGAGGTTTATTTTTCTATTCACATCTTATAGAGAATATTGAAAGCTAAAAAAGGTACTTGTATTTCTAATTTTTAAATTTTAATTACAATTTTAAGTTTTGTTAATAAATTCTTAGAAATTAAACGAGCGAAAGCGAGCGGGAGAATCGTGCGAGAAACTAATATATATATATATATATATATGAATAATATATATATATGAATAATATATATAATCAAAAAAAGAGAGAAAGAGAGAGAAAGGAGAGAGTGAAAAGAGGTGGAGAGTGAGAGAAACAGAGGAGGAGAGATCGGAGGACAGCTACCGGCGCGCGATGGAGCTCTCGCAATGGCGCCGATCGATCGGCGATGGCGAGGAGGCGCAGGGAGGTTGCGATCCAGAGGCCGAGGACGATGCGGACAAGAACAACGACGAGTCGTCGGGGTAGCGACGTGAACCGGCGGCGCGAACCAGTGGCGCGACGGGACTCGGCCGCGGTAGGCGGCGCGTTGAACGACGGAGGACGGCGGCCACGACGGATGGGTTGCAGCAAAAGAATAAAGAGCGCGCGGTGGCGCGCTCTGCTACGGGGGACGCGGAGAGGAGGCAACGGCGGCGCGACAACGCCGGAGAGTGACAGCGGCGGCGCCGGCAAGGGATAGTGGCGTTGGCGCGAGCGGTGTCGGCGCGACGGCTACGCGACCGCGACATCAACAACGGTGCATTGGCGCGTTGTCGACCGGTCGGATGCGCGATTTCGACGAAATCGCGACGACGCGATGGAGGTGAGGTTTATTTCACCTAATTGAGTTGCGATTTGAATTATGTAGTAAAATAGACCTAAAATGTATAAATGGAAATCAGAGGCGTAGGAGTCGGGTGTTGGGTGCGCAAATCGAGGCGTGAGCGGACGTCTTGATGGTGATTTACGAATTTCGAGGTAAGTAAACCAGTTAGAACATGTACAGTAGTTCATTGAGCTTGCATGTTTGTTTGATGTTGAATCATGTCATTTTCTTGGAATTCTCACTCACTTATGTCTGTTCGAGGGCCAAGTGAGTCATACTCGTGCCTCTGATTGGAGTGGTTGTCGGCTCGCAACCGGGGCCATGACATCGAGTCACAGTATTTGGTCGGAATGAGATGTGCTTTATTCGGGGCGCCGTTGATATCCCTCATTCGCGATATTTTAGGTACGGCGATGCCGCATCCGATGACCGAGTCTGCTTGGCGTTGTCGCGACTATGTGACCTGCGGCATTCGGTGGTCTTAGACTACTTGGGCACCTCTCTATATTGTTTCATTTGACACTCATTCTCGTTGTACGTTCATTGTTTTACAATCTCATTATCATGCATTCCATATAGGTTTCTTTTTATCTGCATGAAGTTTAGACTGTTTCATTTTATTTTGAATTACCGTTTGGATTCTATTGGATTTTACTTACTTGGGCTCGTCGATCTCGTGTTTGACTGAGTGCAGAGTTGCAGATGAGTAGCAAAGGGAAAGCTTTATAGCTAGGTGAATATTTTTTGTATATCTTGTATTTACTCTCCTATCAAGATAACATTTTTATTGGGTTCCACAATTAGGTTGCCTAACTCGTTTTAAATTACAGTTGAGTTATTTATTTGTAGTAATTGCTTCCGCTAAATTATAAAACTTGAAAAATATTAATAACTCAACATTAAAATTGTGAAATTACGTATAAGGATGGATTGGAAGGCTGACTAGGTCCGCGTTGACCTTGCGAGACGGGCTCGATGGTCCACGTGGGCTTAGGCGGGCGGGGCCCACTTTGTGAGAAACTGGGGCCGTCATAGTTGGTATCAAAGCCGACGTTTTAAAGACCTCGACTCTTGAAATTAAGACACAAAACCAGCGGAAGTTAGGAATGGTTGAACTTATAGTGGAACCCTATGATCCCGACTTAAGTTTTCGTTGGGAAGTGAGGAGAGTTGAGGATGATGTGATGTATTATACTACTATCGATAGATATACGATATTCACTCTTGTATATCGCGTGAGACGCGATGAATAAAATTGAAAAAGATTGACGATAAATTTATCGGATTCAGAGAAATTGATAGTAAAGAAGATTGATGGTAATGATTTGATCTTGGAAGATAGTGTAGAAATTGGAGATTTCTACTTGATATATTTATTGGTGGATGGGGAACTACATAGTCATAATTTATTCCTTGGTAACAACACCCTATATGTTTGATTAAATGTTTAAAAGAAATGTTGTTGTCGTATCCTTTAGAAATATAAATGATGCGGTCAAGGAAGTTTAGTTGTTCTAGTGGGTTTGAGTTATTTTAAAAGTACTCCATGAATTCTAATAAACTGAAAAATGATAATTTGAGATAATGTTGCAATGTTCAAATTTATAGTTCTTGATGTGGCAAGCATTGGTGAGGCTTAAACATAAGAATCTAGTTTATGGATCAACATATTGTGGTTGCGCATTAAGTATTCGATGAAATGCCCGCAAGAAATTCTAACTTATTTCATTGAAGTCTTCTAGTATAGATAAATGTCAATTCTTAGGGAGACATGTGTTATAAAAAGGTGAACACCTCAAACTCGATTTAAGTTGATCGATATGTGCATTATAAAGGCATTATGAGTAAGCTTGAGTTCAAGACTTGCTCGATCATTTAGCTACCCTATAAATGAATTTGGGTGCGTACTAACAACTCTTCACTTTCTTACTAAACTTTTGTTTCCTCAAAGTTTAGCCTAATGCTAATGAGGGACAAATAGCATGGTTCTCATATAATTTGCGTTACAAGGGATGTTGACAAACTTGAACTTAGATTATTATGAGTGAATGTTATTTATTCTCTAGAAGTTTTTACAGTTATATTTTACTCATTTATGCCATTTTCTATTGAGGCTTTAAAAAAAATGGTAACAATATGTAACTAGAATTTAGTTAGTTCAATTGATGAATTGAGATAATTAGCATTGTTGGTTTGGTGAAGCCATTGGAAAATGAAACGATTCTTTTTGAGTAAAATGAGATAATTAGGATTTTTAAGGTTTTCAATTCGAAACTTTGGTATTACGAAGGGTATGGTTTCCAATTGAAACTTAAAATGCCATTTAGGACTCAAACGAACTTGTGAATTGGTTTTCAAGCCATTTAGATGAATTTTGATTTTATTTAGGACTCGAAAGTTTATTACTAAAATTGAGGATTTCCAATAGTATTGAGACTTGAAATGGAAGTTTGAGTCTCTAAATGATTTTAAATTGGTAATATGGAGACAATTGAAAAACTTTGAGTCTACTTGGGACTTGAAATCAATGTTTTGGAACTTAGAGAGCTTTTGGAGTTTTAAAATGCTAGAACACCGATTGGATTTGTGAGAATGGGTTTGAAATGAAGAAGTAAGTTTTGAAATAACTTTGTTACTGTATTTAAAAGGTTTTTAGGATTTGGTTGTGTAGTTAATATTTTTAAGAACTTGAGAAATTTGAGGGTCTTAGATGGAATATAAATGCCAAAGTAGATTTGTAAAGTGTGCGAAATTGATTTTGAATATTGAATTGGAGTTCAAATATTAAGAGTTGAATTGTATTGACTTAATAAAAAAAAAATTTGGTGAAGTGACATGAAAAAAAAGGGACGAAGATTTGTGAGACATGCAGACTCTAAGGGAACAGAGTGTTGAGATGACTTGAAAGCCAACAATTACATCATGTACGGACTCCTTAGCTTTGACGAAAGCTTTGGAGTAGTAGTGTTGAATCAGAAGCCCAAGTAACTCCACTTTAGTGACACTATGCATTTATGTCTCAGGGTTGGTGAAGTCGACCACCACCTTTAGGGATTTGTAAATGGATTAAGTGTTACCGGCAGAGGTAGAGTCTGTGAATCATTCTCGAGGTTAAAGGCAACCTAAGTATAAATCCTACGAGATTATACATCTCAAGAATTATCACATGCTAAATTTGTTCAGATATGTTAGTAAACGTACTGAAAGAAAATTTTTGGGCAAGTAGTGTATGTTGTAAAAATGTATTCGATATGGTATATTTGTGGTGTTGTAATATACTATATACGATATCGGTAACTATACACTGATTCGAGGATTCGTGGCTATGGAAAATGCGATTACGTTTCGGATCGGATCCATAAATGATCGTGGGGCTACAGGTTTGCAGTTTGCGAGTGCTGAGGAACTGCCTACTCTATCAAAAAGGAATGTATCGCTCCACCAGCAACTACGGAGATTTTTGATTGTTAAGGGCATAGGCTATGCCGTAAATGTCTACGTTGGCAACTCTAGCTATTTAGGTTGAGCTCGTACTTCCTACATTGTGACATTATGTGAGGATACACATCGACTGAAAGAGGCGAGGTAGACTCGCAAGTTTCCGAGGCATTATCCAGAGAAGTTGCACGGGGGTATTAATCTCGAGGCGGCAGACATACAGCCATGTGAAGATACATAGTGTATTGGTTATACTAGCGCAAATGTGACCGAGTAAATCAACTCCAGTTTGATGATGTACTACGGAGGTGTCGATGGGGAACAATCCGTAATTTGAAGATGACCGCGTTTCAGACCATTCGATAGAGGACCGGTGAGTCAGTTGTAGTACATGGATCGGTATATACACGTGATGAAGTACGCTCGGGGTGCGGTCGACATGGACACTGACCAAGCTTACTACGTCATACACGATTTCCTAGAATTTATGGGTTATGTTGGGAGACGACGACTCCGAGTACAGTACATGAGGCTTAAGCGATGGCTATGACTAGCGAGAGCTTTTGGGAGCACACGCGCCGGAGTATCGGTCGCATATCGATATCATCAAACTCGGTGCGAGGGTCTGGAGATGATAAGAGGAACACGAGGGTTAGACGGTCGTGGCAGATAGATCAACCTTAGATCGTATTGCGTTTCTACCATATGCGGCGAATATGGCGCCAGTGTTTAATGGTCAAGCGTAGAGTTACGCTAGTGCACACAGACTGTCAGATCCTCAGCATCAGTACCATCAAAGGGTTGATGACAGAGGCAGTGGCCAGAGACAGTCAAAATCCCGATCAAGTGCAGGGATGGAGACAGAGGTCTAGTCATGCATAGGGACAAGGACAAGGACAACATGCTTAATTTGGATCGGGATTTCAATGTATGGGCGTGTGGACAACCATGTACAGCAGATCCATGAACATATTCATGCTATTGCCACGTCAGGTCCGACTACTACCCATCGCAACTACCGATAGAGGGTACGAGTTGGGTTGAGAACCACTCGATCAGAGAAATGGACGGACAGTCAGAGAGTTTGATTGACATTCTCGCGGACAAACTGTGGATATGAGTGTTATTGACGGTGGATCATGAGACTAAGATGTTCATTTGTATTCCAATATATGTTGCGAGGATGTTGCCCTGACATATATTGATGGGAGGAGGCAGATAGTGTGTTCATTGCTTAGAGGTCACGGAGGAGCCCAGCTTGTCGCGGAGGAGCCAAGCTCGTCACGGAGGAGCCCAACTTATCGCGGAGGAGCCCAACCCTACAGAGTAAGATGGGGGTATGGCCTTAGGCGAGTATGTCCTTGGGCGGGTATGACCTTGGGCGAGTATGGCCTTGGGCGGGTATGGCCTTGGGCGGGTATGGCCTTGGATCTTCAGTCATAAAACATTATCGAAGTGCGTAAATTTTGAGGACGAAATTCTAATTCGTTGGGAAGATTGAAACGACACAAAAATTTGACTTGTGCCACGTGTCAAGTCAAAGTCGTATGTGGGACACCTGTCGAATACATATGTCCGAATCTTGAGTGGAACACCGAGAATGTTCAATTTAAGATTTAATGCTAATTGTTGAGAAAAATATATGCGGGGAATACGGTGAGCCAAAACACGAACGGGGACGCGCCTCGAGTCGCGTATTGATGTGGACCGAGGTAGCAGGGTGCCTCGAGTCGCGTGTCAACGTGGACTAAGGTAGCGGCGTAATGTGGCTATAATGATTTTAATATGGTCACATCAAAAAGAAAATAAGAAAAAAAATGTATATATATGTATATATATATATATATATATATATGAATAAAATATATATACAAATGTATATATATATATAATCAAAAAAAAAGGAGGATAGAAAAAAAAAAAAAAAAAAACAGAGAGAAACAACAGAGAGAGAGAGAAAAAGAGGCGGAGTGTGAGAGAAACAGAGGAGGAGAGATCGGAGGACAGTCACCGGCGCACGACGGAGCTCCGGTAGCGGCGAGGAGGCGCAGGGAGGTCGCGATCCAGCGGCCGAGGACGATGCGGACAGCAGCAACGACGGAGCTGCCGGGGCAGCGACGTGAACCGGCGACGCGACGGGACTCCGGGCCGCGGTAGGCAGCGGCGTTGAACGGCGGAGGACGGCGGCCAGCGACCGACGGGTTGCAGCAACAGCAGGCGCGGTGGCGTTGCTGCTACGGGGGACGCCGGCGAGGAGGCGGCAGCGGCGCAGCAACGCCGACGAGTGACAGCGGCGGTGCCGGCAAGGGACAGCGGCGACTCTGGCGAGGCAGCGACAGTGGCGTTGACGCGATAGCAGTGTCGGCGCGACGGCTACGCGACGGCTACGCGACATTGACAACGGCGTAGTCGCCCGGTCGGATGCGCGATTTCGACGAAATCGCGACGACGCGATGGAGGTGAGGTTTATTTCACCTAATTGAGTTGAGATTTGAATATGTAGTAAAATAGACCTAAAAGGTATAAATGCACATCAGAGACGTAGGAGTCGGGTGCGCAAATCGAGGCATGAGTGGACGTCTTGATGGTGATTTACGAATTTCGAGGTAAGTAAACCAGTTAGAACATGTACAGTAGTTCATTGAGCTTGCATGTTTGTTTGATGTTGAATCATGTCATTTTCTTGGAATTCTCACTCACTTATGAGTGTTCGAGGGCCAAGTGAGTCGTACTCGTGCCTCTGATTGGAGTGGTTTGCGGCTCGCAACCGGGGCCATGACCTCGAGTCACAGTATTTGGTCGGAATGAGATGTGCTTTATCCAGGGCGCCGTTGATATCCCTCATTCGCGATATTTTAGGTACGGCGATGCCGCATCCGATGACCGAGTCTGCTTGGCGTTGCCGCGACTCTGCGGCATTCGGTGGTCTTATACTACTTGGGCACCTCTCTATATTGTTTCCTTTGACACTCATTCTCGTTGTACGTTCATTGTTTTACAGTCTCATTATCATGCATTCCGTATAGGTTTCTTTTTATCTGCATGAAGTTTAGACTGTTTCATTTTATTTTGAATTACTGTTTGGATTCTATTGGATTTTACTTACCTGCACTACAAAAAAACAGCAAATCAGAAACGGAATTAGAAACGGAACTTATTTTCGTTTCTAAATCAGAAACGGAATTAGAAACGGAATAAGTTCCGTTTCTAAATTTAAATGTTAGCGACGGAACTGACAGGGAAATATTCAGAGACGGATTTGAGACGGATCAGAGACGGAATTAGAGACAGAATTAGAGACGGAATTAAATTCCGTCTCTGAAATTTGGCGCCACCATTCCCGCCAAATTCTTCATTTCTTATGGCCGTTCATCATTCCTCGAGATTTGTATTTTTTCGTCTCGTCTCTCCGTCTGGTCGTGCGAGCCGGTCTCTCTCGCTTGTCTCTCGCTCGCCGTCGGTCGCGGTGGTCTCCGTTTCTCCGTCTGGTCGTGCTACCTGGTCTCTCTCGCTTGTCTCGGTCTCGCCGTCTCTCCGGGTCTCTCCGTATCGTCGCGCGGTCTCCGTCATCGCCGATATCTCTCGCTCTCTCTCGGTCTCCGAGTCGGATCCGGTTAGCAAGGCATTTGTAGTTATTTTGGAGTCTTACTACAATCTTCATTTCTTATTTGTTTTTTATTGTTCTTTATAATGCAGTGCAACACTCATGATCAAGAGCTCTTCAAACTTTCATAGAGATCATTCACCTTGTGACGGTTTTGAGGAAATCGAATCGCTTGGTCGTTTTCGCTTAAAATTTGCGTCTCGTCGAAGTTGGCGTTCTAGTCCCCTTGTTTATCTAATTTAAAAAATTTATGGAATAATCCGTCGGGTGACATGAGATTTATTTTAGTTTCCGCTATGGTTCATTTGATAGTTCGATCTTCTAGTAAAGATCGGAGTTGAAGGCAAGAAGCTATTTTATCTTGAAAGATTTTCCAATTTAAATTAAGCATGTAGACTTCATAAATTTCAATCTATCAATAAATATTTGGGGTGTCTGGTGTTCCTACGTACCTTATATGCGGCATCCAGGAATATTAAAGTCGTAATACTTGTTAGCATTGCAAATATTATGCTCATGACTGAAATATGTTATAGATTTTCACTTGAACCGAAGCTATATCTGCTAGGCAAGGCAGTCATATATATGCCTTGATGTTCAAACATAGGAAATGAACATAATGTGGCTGACCATTGTGTATACTAGGTTTTCTTAGCTGCTCCGCTATACTAGTGTAATAAAAGGATTAAAAAAAAGATTTATGGCCTTGAAAGGTCTTAGCTATTATGGTCATGGAATCCTTTTTATTTTTGTAAATTGTCTTGGCAATTGGGCGTGTTATAGTACTACCTTATTGTTTATGAACGTGAAGGAACAAACTCTTGATCGTGTGACATATTTAAAGAGTTCGGTTCTTATAATTGTTATTACTTTAGGAGGTTTTATTTTAACTGTTCTTGAGTGATTTGATTTGTTATGTGGTTGATTGTGCGTGTGAATGAGTGGACATCGTTCGATTCTTTTTGATTTTCGATCTTGAATCTCCGTCTCTTTCATTGCTCTCTCGCTCTCTCGGACGCTTCGTGCTTACCGCTCCGCTCTTAGCTCGTCAAGGTAACACAAAATTTTTTTTTTAACACCCGAATTCTCTTCGATTGTATCCGCTCACATTTTCCCCGGATTGGCTTTCATGTGCATTAGTTGGTGTTCTTCACTTGATCTATTAAGTTAATGTTGTGCCTTTTGTTTGGTTTAGAAGTTTTTGTTCGCTCTTTCTTCTCTTACCCGCATAGTTTTTGTGGTTATGCTTGTTCTATTTTTAGGTTTTTTAATATGTACTATTTCATTTAAACCTTTTAATTGAGCAATTCAAGATTTAAATTGATTCCGTATTTGGTTGTTATTCCATGTTTATTTTATCGATATAGCATGTCATCCGTATTTGGTTGTTATTCCATGTTTCTTTTATCGGTAAAGCATGTCATGATCAACATTATAATACATTAGAGTCATGTACTGAGGTTATTACTTTGTCGCTTGATGTTATAGTTGTTAGTAATTTCATTTTCATGCACTTGCTATGGATGATTGATTAGTTAGGTGTTGTTGGTTACGATTGAATGGTACCTATAATTACTTAATTTCTACTACTAGTTAGGATTAGAAACACTAGGATTACTCTTTTAGTTAATGTTGCTATTTCACATTACATTTATAGAGAATGGAATAAACCTATGACCTTAAGGAGGTATGATTGAACAAGTAGTAGACGCGTTGATACTATGTGGTATTTGTATGCCTCTTATATCGATATAGGTTAGGCGCACGGCCTCAACTTCGATTCCCCACACAACTAAATGTCAAGGCTGCCTTGGTGGACTCTTTTTGCAATCCTAAGGCATGTGGGACGAGTAAGACAAAGTGTTTGGATACCACGCTTACTCAAAAAAGTTATTTGAGAGAAAATGCTTAGTGTCAAATAAATGACCAAAATCATTTGGTGCAAGCATAATATCATCAACATATAATATCAAAAATATGAACTTACTCCCACTAACATTAAGATATATACATTGATCAATGATGTTTTCCGTAAAAACAATACATGTTATTGTATCATTAAACTAAAGATACCCGTCGACAAGTTTGCTTAAGTCCATATATTGATTTCTTAAGTTTACATACAATATGTTCAAGTACCAACAATATTAAATTCTTAAGGCAAACCGATGTAAACTTCTTCATCGAAACTCTCATTTAGGAAATCTGTCTTTACATCAATTTGGTACAACTCTAAGTCAATATGAGCTAGTAATGCCATAATTATTCGAAAAAGTATTTCATAGAAACGGAGATAAAGTTTGTGTATAATCAATACCAAATTTTTGAGTAAAATATTTGGCTATAAGTCTAGCTTTATATCTCTCAATATTACCACTACAGTCACGTTTATTCCGCAATTCAACGAGATCCGTAACTTCATTTTAAGCCATCGAGTTGAACCCGTCTTTCATAGCATGGATCCATTTGTCAGAATCAACGTGATTTTCGATATTTTAGTAAGATATTGTTTCATTAGTAATTATTATATCATAATCATTTTCTTGCATATATACCTCAAAATGATTTAGAATAGCAGATTTTTTCAATCTTTCACACCTTCTTAATGCTATTTCTTTTAGTTTGCCTACAACTGTCTTATTGGTGTGAATTATATCAGAGGAATTGCCATTGTTCTTATAAGTAATGGGCATAAGGATGTGATCCCTTACTTCTCAAATATTAACATTTTATGGCGTAATACTCTCATTGACTTCACCATTCTCAATAAAATCAGTATTTCTAGTTTCTACAGCTTTTGTACTATGATTAGGACGATAGATTCTATAGCCTTCTGATTAACATTAGTTAACCAAGAAAGAACTCGTTGATCGTTCAAAACCCAATTTTGGTATTTTGTGGATTATACATTCTACCCTCTACTGGACATCCCCAGAGATGAAGATGTCTTAAGTTAGGTTTCCTACGAGTCCATAACTCAAATGGAGTTTTAGGACTGACTTACTAGGAACCCTATTCAATAAGTATGCAGTAATTTTTAAGGCTTCCATCCATAATGACTTGGGTAATGTAGAATTACTTACATACTCATCACCATTTCCATCAGAGTACAATTACGCTATTCATCAGCGCTGAATTTGTTGAGGAATTCCTAGCATTATGTATCGAGTTCAAATACCATGCTTTTTTATGAGTTTAATGTGCGAACCTCGTTCTTTCACTTACCTATTAATTTCTTCTACATCGTCTAGATCGCTATTTCGATTTACAATATTCCCAATTAGTGAGATTTCTTATCATCTTAATCATTATTATTTCATTACTTGAATAGACAAACCGCTCGACAAGGGTTACGTTCGACTAGGAATGTCGTCTACAAGCGAGAGATCGGATGTACAACCGGCTCGACAACGGTTACATTCGAATTGAATTCGCGGCGAAGGTTAAAGAATTCATATCATTTGCAAAACAACATTGTCCTACATACCAAAGTGAAAGGAAGATTAGATGTCCGTGCAATTTTAAGAAATGTCGACTTGTACCGTTCCTGGACGTCGAAACGGTTGAGTACCACATATGTAGGTATGGATTTGTCCGGGGATATCATTGTTGGTACGAACATGGTGAGAACGGGGATGAAGGCCCGCAAAATTTTCACGAAATGGATAGCCATATTGATGCTGATGTGGGAGGATACGATCCGACACCTTACCGCGAGATGCTACACAACGTGGCAGGTCCAAGTTTCAATTGGAATGCCGTGGAAGAATCACCAAACCCCCAAGCACGCCAACTATATGACATGATTGATGCAAGTAGGAAACAATTGTGGCCTGGTTGCGAAACCATGACAACGTTGTCCGCAATGGCAAGGTTACTTGCGATCAAGTCTGAACATCATATATCTGAACGAGGTATAATGAAATCATTAAACTCATGAAGGATTGTTTGCCAAATGAGAACTCAATGGTTGAGAATTTTTATGCCACAAAAAGACTAATGCGAGGTCTAGGTCTACCTGTTGAGAAAATAGATTGTTGTGAGGACCAATGTATGATTTATGGGGAGTGGACTCGAGTTGACGTCATGTAAATTTTGTGGGAAATCACGATACGTTGCACATAGACGAGGTCGTGGTCGAACACAAAACCGGCCTTGCAAAAGAATGTACTACTTCCTTTGGGCCCTCGGTTGCAACGATTGTATGCGTCGAGTCAACCGTAAAACATATGAGATGGCATGGAGATCATTCATCGCTTTGAAGATGTTATGCAACACTGTTTCGATTCAATTGCTTGGAGACATTTCAATGACGTCAATAAAGACTTTGCCGCCGAGGTTCGAATGTTCGGTTAGGATTGTGCACCGATGGTTTTCAAGTATTTGGGATTTCCGGAAATCGTACTCTTCGTGGCCCGTGATTTTGACTCCTTACAACCTTCCACCGTCGATGTGCATGAAATCTCGAGTTTATGTTCTTAACGGTTATCGTTCTGGACCGACCAGCCCAAAGCGTAGAAAATCGATGTGTTCCTTCACCGCTTGTGAAAGAGTTGCAAGATTTATGGAACAATGGGGTGGTTACATACGACGTTTCAACCAAGACAAATTTTCTCATGCGAGTTGCCCTTTTATGGATCGTTAGTGATTTCCCCGCATATAGCATGTTGTCCGGTTGGAGCACACACGGTAAGTACGCTTGTCCATATTGTATGGAGGATACAAATGCATTTCAATTGCGAAATGGTGGTAAGACATCGTGGTTCGATCGTCATCGTCGTTTCTTGGAGAAGTCATCACCATTAAGGAAAGACAAAAAAATTTCATTAGAGGCAAAATGGTCATAAATGATGATCCGCCCGCTTTGCGGTCTGGTGAAGAAATTTTGGCGTAAATTGAATCGTTTGGCTTGATGAAGGTGACAGAAATCGGCGCTGAATCGTGAATGGGCGGATAGCTAAGAATTCGGGATGGAGGAAGAAAAGCATATTCTCGGGACTTGCCGTATTGGAAGACTAACTTGATCCGCCACAACTTAGATGTCATGCACATTGAAAAAAATGTTTTTGACAACATATTCAACACTATTATGTGTGTATGCGGGCAAGAGTAAGGACAATGCAAAATCGAGGCAAGATATTCGTGAATATTGTCACCGACCTCTCTACACATTGATTCGGCGACAAATACTTACGTCCTTGGGTGCTATGCTCTTGATACATCAAGAAGACAAAAATTGTGCGAGTGGGTTGAAAAGTTGCGTTTTCCGATGGTTACGCATCGAATCTTGGTCGATGTGTAGATCCAAAGAAAGCTGCGAATGTTCGGCATGAAGAGCCATGATTGTCATATATTCATGCAACGGTTGATACCGATTGCATTCGAGAGAACTTCTCCCAAACCCGGTTTGGGTTGCAATTAGCGAATTAAGCAATTTTTCCGGTCCCTAACAAATAAATGTGTCAAGATTCAAGATATGGAGGTCTTAGAGTCGGAAATACCAAAAATCATTTGCAAGTTGGAAAAAATTTTCCCTCCAAGCTTATTTGACTCTATGGAACACCCGCCAATCCACTTGGCCTACGAGGCCCGTCTCGGCCGGTCCGTTCAATTTCGATGGATGTACCCATTTGAGAGGTACTATCTTTAGCCCTTGATATTATTTTCCCATTCAATAGGTTTTATATCAACATTTCCTATAACATTCATATAGGTACCTTAAACATTTGAAGAACAATGTGCGAAACAAAGCGAAGGTTGAGGGCTCCATGTGTAATGCTTATTTGGTCGAAGAGGTCACATCATTTTGTTCTTACTACTTCGAAGATCACGTCGTTACGTTGCATGACAAAGTGCCACGTAACGACGATGGTCTCGGGCCCACACCGAACTTTGTTGGCAATTTCTCAATTTTCACTTATCCTGGTCGACCCATGGGCAAGTCGAAGGAGCGGTACTTAACAGAGCGGGGAGTATAATGCCGCTCATTCGTACATACCGCTCAATTGTCCAGAGATCGCTCCTTACGTTCGATATGTCCATCACTTTCTTTCAATATTGCAGTACCGAACATTGTTCATATTTTAGTAACACAACCGACTTACATGTTCGTTTCTTCTAGGATATTCGTCGATGAAATCACTCAAGCGATGGGGGAGTCGGAAGTTGATAGTAGTCTAGAGCACAACTTCCCCAGTTGGTTTCAAACATATGTAAGGTCATTACTTTTGTACGTTATAGATTCAAATGTTTCTCCCATAACTAATGTGTCATATTGCATCGCTCATTTTGACGAATAGGCTCGGAATTCTATAGTTGACGAGACGCTCGTTGATCTTTCTGTTGGTCCTAGTCGATCCTGTACTGTATACCCTGGTTACCTTGTTAATGGGTATAAGTTTCACTCCGCAACATATGACGTTAATAGATCGACGCGAGAGCGGCGGTGTTTTGGTGAAGGGTTCAAACTACGCTCGATGTTTCCCATAACTATTATGGAGTACTGCAAGAGGTTGTGGAGATTGAGTATACCGGCCTCAAACGTGTGGTCTTGTTTAAGTGCGAATGGTATGACCCTACACCGAATCATGGTGTGAGGACTCACCCAACACTTCAATTGGTAGAGGTTCATCGAAGTCGACGATATAACAACTACGAGCCATTCGTACTAGCAATGCAAGCCACTCAAGTCTACTATCTTTCGTACCCTTCTATGAGGAACGATCGACAAGAATGGCTAGCAGTTTGTTGTTGTCAGCCAAAATTCGCTGACGAGGAAACAAGCAAAGACGATAATGACCATGGCTCGACAGAGATTGCTTTCCAAGATGGGGTGCCCACCACGTGTGTAGTCGATGATGCAATCGCCGATATCAACAATCCGGAAGTTCGAATGGGCCTCGATTCATTGTTGAAGCGGGTCCAAGCGATGAAGTTTATAGTGGAGATGATTCAGAAGAAGAATCCTCACCTTCTACTCATGAGAGTGAATTTGAAACGGATGATAGCGAATAATGTATGTATATGATATGTCAACGACCAATATTGTCGTTACTTTTATTAGCATGGATCATGTGTTATTAAGTCCAATAATTAATACTGTATTTCTATTTTTTGTATGCCCTCCTTCTCTGAAGTTTTATTCGTGAATATTGTTAGGTATCATGGCCGGGCGTGGGCATAGGGGATGTCGAGGTTTGCCATTAGGAGGCCGTCGTCCAGGAGGCATAGGTGCGGCACCGACATCCTGGCGGCGACATACCACCTGGCCCTCGTGGTCGGGCCACACGAGGGGTCCATCTAGGTCGTGGCGGTCGAGGTCGTGGTTCGATACCGCATTATCGATTCCGACTTCTCGGTCTCTCGAGCAAGATACAGCCGCAGCGTCACCTTCTCCTTCCATACCGTCGGGGTCGTCTAGGATTCCGTCATCGTCGTCGTCAAGGACTATGCCTGATGTACACATCCCCACACCTTCTCCGACATCAGTGACTCCTTTACCCACGAGGCCGCACGCCCCCACCACGCATCACCGGCAAAGATCCCGACAAGAAGACGTAAGAGCGGGGTTGGAGGTGGCAGGCCCTCCGCGCCACCTCGAGAGGACAGGGATGGAGCCCCCTCGCGTGGGGGATCCCTATCACGCCGATTGCCAATGATACGTAAGTTTGTGTTTGACTTTTACATGTCATTTTCAATATGGATGTCAAATATTGAAGAAGTTGTTAAGGTGATATGCATGTTCATGACACACAGTGGAGTTGCATCCTTCGCATTTTTGTGCACGGAGGATGACAAAAGTGTTCAAACGATGGATGATTCTGAAGGGTATTGTTGGAAGTCGATGCAGCCTCATCATAAAGACCAATATCGGCGCCAATGGAAGGTAAACAAGACTACCATATGTCTTATGATTTATACTATTTTTTCAATGCGAGGTAACAATAGCAATCGCCAATTTGTAGGTTTTTTTTAGATGGGATGATGCGATTCCCGAGGATCTCGTGCGAGCTGCGTACGACAGGCTTGCAGGCACAAGGTACACCGCGTTGATGCACAAGTTGAAGAAGAAGAATCGTGGCAAAAGTATATGTTGAGATGAGGCATGGAGGAGATACTTGCAGTACTGGGAGAGCGAGGACTTCTAGGCTAGGTCTAGGCAAGCGACGGTGAATAGGAACACTGAGGTCGAAGGCCCAGGGACTGGACCCTCGAAGCACGGTGGTGGGTCCGTGTCTTTTGTGACTACCCAAGAAAGATTGGTAAGTTTTTTGTTACATCTAGGATATTTTGTACATTTATACACTTGTTCACTATGCTTGGTCCTGCACGCAGCCGATTCATCCGAGACGCCACCGATGTGAATGACTTGTACTTGCATCTCCACACCGTTAATCACGACAGATGACATTCATCGATGCTAGATCGAGCGGTTCTATGTAAGTATAGAAATGATATGTAAAATATTATTAAGTCTTTCACTTACCCCATATCATGTACTTTGTTTGTTGTGCATATATGCGGGATAGACTCCAGAGCGACGTCGGAGAGGCGACCCAGCTACACCGGAGCAATCGGTGGATGATGAGGCGGTGTACCTCAATGTGGCGGGTGAGTCTTCCAAAGGACGTGTCTACGGACTCGGGTCCGTAGGGAGAAAGAAGAGGAGATACGGAGCTCCCTGGTGCTAGCACGTCGTCGCAGACGCCGGATGTGGTGCCGCGGGCGAGTTCGATGTCGTTGCGGAGCAACTACGAAAGGTTATGGAGTTCATGCATCGGCGTCTTGGGATGGACATGGACGAAATAGGCCTAGCTCAGCAACAACCACCACCACCGCCACCACCACCGCCACCTCGTGACCAGCAACAGCCGCCGCAAATAGATCCGGTCGATCCACCCCAACAAGGGGACAATGTTGGGCGTGAGACGTAAGCGTGGCTCTCGAGAGATGAGCAGGTCGGTGATACATATGTACTTCACTTGTTGTTTGTGTAAATTCGTATAATTAGTTTATGATTCACACTTCTTTTTGTGCATATTTAGGTCGATGTTCCATATTTTGTCGTGGATTTTAATATTTGTCCCTTTTGCTCCCCCAAATTTTTCTTTCTTTTTAAGTAAAATATACTATAACTACCGATTGTTTTGAGAATTAATCCATGGGAGAATAAAACATCTTTGTACATTTGTGTGCAAATCTTATGTCGTTGCGGAGTTCTCTCAGCGCTATGATGAAGAAAGTGGTAGAATCGACGGGGAGCGACATCTTCATGCAATAGCAAATGAATTTGGGAAGTCGATAAAGGCTCGTGTTTCGTTCATCTGTGTTGAGCACATGTAGGCTCTTCTTCTTCTATTATGGCATGTCCCTAGAAGAAGAATAGCCTACATGTTCTCAACACAGATGACCGGAAAACGACCCTTTATCGATTTCCCAAATTCATTTGCTATGGCATGAAGATGTTGCTCCCTGTCGATTCTACCACTTTCTTCATCATAGCACTCGAGAGAACCTGCAACGGCATAAGATTTGCACACAACAGCCAGCATGTTTTCTTCTCTCATGGATTAATTATGCAATCAATCGGTAGTTATAGTATATTTTACTTAAACTTAGGTTAAAGAAATTATTTTGGGGAGGATAATGTTTTAAAAATAAAATCCATGATAACTTATGCATGAACTGGGCGTCCAAGGCAACTAAGATATACAGAGGATAAATGGACAATGAATGTACCTGCGATGGATGGTGGTTTGTTGAAGCCAGATGTAGTGGAGGGTACGTGCAGGGATGAAGTTCCTTTTTTCTAATAATGCAGTTTTCGGATAGGCGGGTTTTACTTTTTCCTATCGTTCTCGAGGGTATGGGTGTACATTTTTTGACGATGAGCATGTTGTGGACGATTTGTTTCATTTGCATGTTAAACTCATACTTTTTTTGGTGGTGGTGATTTTGGTCCTTATAGGACTCGGGTCTCGGAGGTAGGCTTGGTGGGTATAGTGGAGGCAAGTGAGCTTGGTGGGGGTTATGGAGGCTTTGGGGGCGGTGGCTTAGGTGCTTATCGAGGTGAATATTCTCTTGGCTATTCTATTGTAGCGATCGAATCACTTCCTTTAAGTAGTTTGTCGTGTTGAATTTTTTAGTTACTTGATTTACATATTCTTTGGTGGTTTAGTTTGTTTCAAACATTAGTTTATTATAGTCGATACCGTAGATGATTTGAGGAAAAGATGGAGATATAGATAATCATGTGGGTGAAGAGAGTGGACCAAAAGAAGGTAATAAGCTTCCTATTTATTTTCTATCATTAATTAGGAAGCTTTTCTAAGTCTCGCCTCTGTGTTTCAATGAGTTTTGATTGGTGGGTTTTGATGATGAGTAATTTGCTACGATGTTTTCATATACTCTTCAATGTATTAATGTTCTATGTTTGGTTAATTATGCTTTCTCGCTCTAATAGTTTAAGAATTGTAGATAGTGGTTATTACCTCGTCCATTTCAATTTTCAACTCCTTTATTCTCATTCTTGATAAGATATAGGAAAGAATTTATTAGTTCATACAAATGCATTTCAAACCGAGGAGACGATGCTTTCTAATCATAAGTGCCTAACCGATACTCCAAATAGAAGGCTTTAACAAGTGTATGAGTTACCAGATTTGCGGACGTTTTAACAAAACAAATATGAAGACTAGCTAGCAACCTCTTTTAGGATTGATAATCGGTCACCAGTAAATACTCATGTATGGACTGCAAACTTTAAAAGTTCACAACAAAATCTTTGTGCGAAGGAATACATGCTACAACGAGACAGTGATTGATTTGGTAGACCTAGTAAATATTGTTGTCATGACCGAGTAGATTGGTATTTTAGCTTGAATGCTATAATTGTTATTACTGATTTGATTTACATCTCGAAGGGAATGATAGTCTTCAAATTTTTTAGACCGCAAATGCTTGATGCATATTTTTTTGATTGCAAATGCTTGATGCTTGTACAAGGTGACCATACCAAACTAAATGTTTGGCTATCTCTGTCTTATGAATGAAATCATTCAATTTCTTTAAGGATTACTTTTAAAGATTTTCAACAGATTTCAATTTGCAATAGGACTTCATCAATGTTCTTTCTTAATGTACTTGTAATTCTATCCCGAGTCTTGAATAAGCTCCAAATTTGATTGTAAAAAGTAAACCAAACAAAATAAAGAAGCTGATTTGGACCTTCCCAAACAAACATGTTTTCATTCACCGCATTAACATTCATCTCGCAACACCAATTGAGAAAGCCACAACTTGATCTTGAATAAGCTCCAAATTTAAATACACTTTGTTTTGTTGCTATGTTGTTCTTCGCAGAGCTTGTGGAGATTGTTTGCGCAAGTATGTTGTTGTCAAAGCAAGTATGTTTCTTTGCCGCAGCAAGTAAAGGTCCTTCTTCTTTCGCACCATTTTCAAGCATCACGCCTAGCATTCGGCAGACTTACAGAGCAATAAGAGAGTTGGAAGATAAGGAGCAGTGGGCATGTGGATAGCAAATACATGAGGTATAAGCTTATTCAACATTGTATGGTTTTTTTACTTTTCTTCACTTGCTTCTCTTGAATCCCAATTTGATTTTTTTTTTTTTTGAGTAGGAACACATGGCTTGTCACTTTGGAGCACACAATGTTGTTTAGATGGAGCACACAACCGCTTCTCTAGTAATGCTATTTGTGGTTGTTAAGTATCACGTGGCAGTTCCTACAGATAGTGAGTGATTCTTCTATTGTCATTTCATGTCCATATAGAATGGCTATAACACTAATTTAAAGTGACATTACCAAAGAAACCAAAGCTTGGTTTGTTTTTTTTTTTTTTTTTTTTTTTTTAGCAAGATATCGCGGCGCCAGTTCCTATCTCGTTTTGCTTGGCCACACTCTAAGCTTTTCTTTTAAAGCTTTCTTATTCTATTTGTGAGTTTTTATGCTATTTCTTCACTTTGCAAGAGATTTCCCTCATTTTTTTTTTTTTTTTTTTTTTGGGGAGCAGAACACATGGTGTCAAGTATTTGGAGCACGCAGCAGCAGGTGTAACTTCATTCCTATCTCGCTTTGCTTGGTCTTGGTGAGCTTATCTTTTAAAGCTTTCTTATTCTATTTGTGAGTTTTTATGCTATTTCTTCACTGCAAGAGATTTCCATCAGCTGGTTTTTGTTTTTTTTTGGGAGTACGAACACATGGCTGTCAAGTATTTGGAGCACGCAGTAGTGTAACTTCATTCCTATCTCAGTTTTGCTTGGCCACACTCTAAGCTTTTCTTTTAAAGCTTTCTTATTCTATTTGTGAGTTTTTATGCTATTTCTTCATCGCAAGAGATTTCCATCATTTGGTTTTTTTTTTTTTTTTTGGGAGTAGGAACACATGGTGATTTGTTTTGGAGCACGCAGCAGTTGTAACTTCATTCCTATCTCGCTTTTGCTTGGTCGTGTGGTGAGCTTTTCATTTTAAGGTTTCTTATAAAATTTGTGAGTTTTTTCTTTTTCTTCACTGCAAGAGAGGACATCATTTGGTTTTTTTTTTTTTTTTTTTTTTGGGAGTAGCTTAACATGGTGATTTGTTTTGGAGCACGCAGCGGTGTTGGTGGAGGAGATGATGACTTCCTATCAAGATTTATGGTTAAATAGAGAGGCTGGGAAAATAGAGAGGTTGGTGGATGAGATGATGACTTCTTATAGATACATTGTTCTCTTTTTTCTTTTCTTCTCTTCCTTTTGATAATCCCAATTTGGTTTGTTTTTTTTTTTTTGAGTAGGAACACATGGCTTGTCACCTTTGGAGCACACAACAGTTTTAGATGGGGTGAGAGGATGAGTTCTAGAATCATACTTACATGATAGGTTTGTGCTTAACTTTTACTTTTTCCCTTTTACCATTCTTGCACTTCACCATTACTTAGCATATGCATGTTGAAATGCAAGCCTTTCAAAGCTTGATAAATAATCCAACTCAACTTACATGATAGGTGCATCTTATATGGTTGATGTTCATGTATTTTTTGGAAGATTTCTTATTCCTCATTGTATGGTTTATATCTTTTCTTCACCGCATTTCTTGAATGTCATTGGAATTTTTTATTTAAAAGTAGGAACACAAGGTGGTTTGTTCTCGAGCACTATTTCATTTTTAGATTGGATGAAATTCGAGTTTAGGATCAAATTTGAAGCTGTGAATGTTGCATTGATGGGAGTTTGGGGGTCAATGTTGCTATTTTCCTACGCATTGAATGGGACTTTGGGGATCAAATTTGAGTTTTCTTTTTTCCTTTAAGCATTCTTGCAATTCACCATTATCCTCTTTCATGTTCCTTATTACATCTACTACCTACATATGTGCATAATTGACAAAAGACCAAAGCAAACTCAATCGTAAAGAATTTATAAATTAGGTTCTGAGTCGACTTGTTATGTATGATTATTAGTAATTTCTATGTTTCTTCATATCCACCATTTTTCTCATTCGCTTCCAATGTACATCCTTAGTACAATAATCTCTCCTTTGCCTACTTCTTTCAGGTGCATACTCACTGGTTGTTGCCCTCAGATGGAGATTCAGAAATGCTTCAAAGATGCGTTTTAGTTATTAGATGAAGTCCTATTTGTGTATACTTCCAAATTTTGGACCTTTTGTGAGTGTTCTTTTTTTTTTTTTGCTTGTTGAACGATAGGATTGGTGGTTTTTGTCTATACTTCCAAATTTTGGAGCTTTTGTAATACATGACAACTTTCCGTGGATATATAATTTTTTTGGCTAGTTTTGAGTTTCACATTTTTTCTTTCTCTTTTTAATTTTTGTTCATATATGTTGTCGATGTATGGATGCGCAATTTGGCTTCTTTGGGGGATGTTAGCACCCCCAAGGAGTTGTTGGAGGGGGTGCAGGTGATGGAGTATGTCATATTGGGTTGTATTTTTATTTTTTAGGTGAAAGAATCAATTGGATTATGTATCAATGCCATATTTAAACAAAACGAGAAAATTAGAGACGGATTAGCAACGGAATTAAAATTTTCCGTTGCTATTCGTCTCTAATTTTCCGGACATATTTTTATCAATCACAAACGGATCGAGACGGAAATATGAATTGTCTCGATTAAATCGCTAATTAGCAACGGAATCGAGACGGAATCGAAACGAATAATCCGTCTCGATTCCGTTTTAATTAGAGACGGAATCGAGACGAGACGAATTCATTTGAATTCGTCTCGATTCCGTCTCTCGATTCCGTTCTTCGATTAGAAACGGAATTAGAGACGAATTCATAAATTTATTAATTCGTTTCGTTGCTAATCAAGAACGAATCGAGACGAATGCAATTACAAATGTACAATTTCGAAATAAATTCCATTTCGTTCGATCTCGTTCGTTTCTAATTTCGTCTCTAAATCCGTCTCTAATCGAACGGATATTTTCCGTCTCTAATCGAAACGGAATCCGCTTTTCCGTTTCGATCGTATCGACGACGTTTTCGAGAGACGAACGCGTTCGTCTCTCGTTCGTTTCGATTTCGATCGAGACGGAATTTCATAAATCGAAACGGAAAATTCGTTTCGATTTTTCTTTTTTTTGTAGTGCTGGGCTCGTCAATCTCGTGTTTGACTGAGTGCAGAGTTGCAGATGAGTAGCAAAGGGAAAGCTCCATAGCTAGGTGAATATTTTTTGTATATCTTGTATTTACTCTCCTCTCATGATAACATTTTTACTGGGTTCCACAATTAGGTTGCCTAACTCGTTTTAAATTACAGTTGAGTTATTTATTTGTAGTAATTGTTTCCGCTAAATTATAAAACTTGAAAAATATTAATAACTCAACATTAAAATTGTGAAATTGCGTATAAGGATGGATTGGAAGGATGACTAGGTCCGCGTTGACCTTGCGAGACCGGGCGGCGGGGCTCGAGTTTGTGGGAAACTGGGGTCGTCATATTCACAAACAAGATGAGGGAGCGGTGTCGAGGACGAGATGAAGGGAGTGTTACGTGAAAAAGATAGGGAGAAGGGGACTGTCGGTTGTTAAGATTAAGTAAGTTAGGGTTTTAATTTAGAGTTGATAGTTGTGGTTGATGCTCTTCAAGATACTAACATATAATCACATATGTATATATGTTTATGTTATAAATAGATTGGATAGATTGGATCCGCGGTTTTTTATTAGAGAATTTGTAATCCGATTCAATCCATGCATATTAGTGATTTTTTAATCCAATTCAATGGATCAAAAAATTGATTCAATTAATGATAATTAGTTCAGGTTGGATTGGATTCGCATATTATTGCAATCCATGTGCATCCTTAGTGAAAATATTGGGGTACGGAGAATAAATAGTGTAATGTAGGAATAAGTGGGGTCTATTCACATTTTTTTTTGTTTTAACATTCACATTTAACACGTTTTGCTTTTTTTCCGGAAAAAAATAAGTAATAACTAACATCACTTGGTTTGAGTGATAAGAGACTTTATTTCTTACGTGAAGTCTTGAATTTTGTAAACAAGAAATATTAGGTTGGGTAAGCCGCGTTGTACATGGCATAACAATGCTCGAGCATAGAAATGCTTGAAAACTTAACAAAAAAAATGCGTTAATATATATATATATATATATATATATATATAAAGAAAATGAATAATATTGGGTCCAAGTCAATTTTTTAAAAGAATTTTTTTATAAATAAAAGATAATAATGTATGGTTGCAAATGATAGGTTTTGAAAAATGAAACTTAATAACACTCTCTCAAGATTGTAAATAGTGCCAACAGACAGTGGAAAAGAGGGCTAGTCTCAAGAGTGTTGTGATGCAAATGAAACCAACCAATTTGCCGCCAAATTTGAGCGATAGGGATAGACCACCGTTATTGTAGTAGCTTGCAAATTAATGTGACGATAATGATTGATTGAAGTACTTTTGCATGTTTTTGTTATCCATCTCCAAGATGACTTTTCGCAGACTCATGTCTCATGCTTCCCAAAGCTATGCCCCAAAAACCGATAAGCACGCCCACGATTATTCATCAAGTCAACCGTCCAGTCATTGTCTGCATTTCTTACCTAAAAGAAACTTTCCTATGACCAAAAAAAGAATTCTCCAAAAAAGAAAAATGACAGTGATTGATCATTGATATGTTTCACTTTGGATGGAAAAGAACTTGTGAACGGTCCCTCTCTCTCTCGTATGTATGTGTATCAAGATGTGCATGGGCAGCTCCTCGAGGACCTCGGCCCATAATTTAATGGTCACCAACAATTAACCCTGTAGGATGTGCATACATTTATTTATTTTAGGTCATATTTATTTCATTTTTTTCTTTTCTTTTTGCAAATGTTATATTTATTTATTTCATAAAAAATTTTAATTTAAATTCATTATTAGTGTTTGGGGGTAGAGGGTAATTAAGTCTTTTACTTAGATAGATATCTTAAATTGTTAACAAAAAAATCTTTGAGTCACGATTCAAAAAGTTCAAATAGATTTTTTGTTTATTTATTTCCTTACATTTGTCAAAACTCAAAAGTATGTCACATGGGTGGAGAATATTATAATTAAGACGATATGGAAATTATGATTCATTATTTTATAACATAGTTGTTATTATTAGATAGACACATTGGGTTCCTAAGTATGATCGGGTAGGTGGGTTTTTTTTTTCTTCCATAAAGGGTGGCATGCACTGTATACAGTGTATAATATTTAAAATGGAATGTGGTTATGCGAGCTCAATGGGCCCTTTTTTGTTATTCCATGGGGCCGCAGAATCAAAAAATTTAATTAGGGGGTCAAACTTCACTTAAATTTATATTATTCATACTATATTTATAGTCTATACAAAGTGTATCGAGCGTAAGGAGAGGAAGAAGAGTCGAGAGGCAAGAGAAGTGGTCAAGGGCAGGATATTACAAGAGGGTCCCTAAGTTGAGGGGGAGCGACCGCCACCCTGCCCCAGGGCCAGCCTTGATATTTTTGGGGTCTAGGGCGACATGAGATCAAAATGAGATCTTTTATATTCTTGTTTTATATAAAAAAAATGTTTGATTTGTCAATTATTTTTCATATGCTCAAGCTATTATTAGATTTATATAATTTTATAATATCTTTTTATATATAAATTCTTTTTTTTTTGAAAAAAATGATGTTTTTTAAATAAAATTAATAATATGTATTTAAAAATATGATCAATACGGACGATAGAAAAAGTTAAGCAAAACTTTTCTTACTTCAAACAAATTTTGTTCTGATTTAAGTGGAAGTCTACTCACGACATCCTCAAACTTTGTCTTTTGACAATTAATACATCTACCATTATATAATACTAATCTTTTTCCGAATAATTGTTAAATTTTTAATCAAAACATCATTTAATTTCTAGAAAAGAAAATGTTAGCTTTGTTAATTTATTACAATTGCAAAAACAATCATATTGTTAAGTTTATGTATACTTCTAATGTTTTTTAATCAATACAACAATTGATTACTAAAAGAAAAAAATGTAAGTTTTATTAATTTATTACCTATAGAGAGAATAATGATGCAATATTAAAATTTAAATGAGAGAAAAGATACTTCGTAGATAGAGATTGATATAAGTGGAACTCACATACATAATGAGTCAAATTACAGTAGAGTCATCTAAGTTAAGAGCCCTCCACAACACCCACTAAAAGATATAACTTTTTTTTTAAAAAAAAATTATATATATTTAAAAATATTAGGAGCCCATCATGGGGTGTGGGGCGGCCGCCCGCCCAAAGATAACAAGATAACACGGAAATGATAACGCATTATCAGCTGAGTCTGCTAATAACTATGACCGCGCAACACAAATACATTACGAAGAAAAATGAAGAAAAGCTGAGACAGCCGACGCTGATTAGTGATGGCAACTTGTAGTGCCACTAGCAGAACACAGAGGTAGTACCGTAGTAGGTACCATGAAGAAATTAAAAACAACCACACTCATGCAGAGAATAAGATTAAGAAAAACCAACCAGACACTCTTTCCACAGCCCACCACATTTTTTGTTCTTTTCCTTTCACCATTCACACATACTATACTACACAATTCCTTGAAACTTCAATACAAACCTCTCTAACACCACCAACTTATCAAACCCCATCAATCAATGGCTCTCTTGCTTGCTTTGTTGATTGTTTGTCACACCTTGTTCACCACCCATTTGTGCAGTGCCACGGACACAATCACCCACAACACCACCTTGAGAGATGGAGACACTATCGTCTCCAATGGAGGAACCTTCGCTTTGGGCTTCTTCAGCCCCGGAAACTCCCGAAAACGTTACGTTGGGATTTGGTACAACAAAGTTTCAGAGCAGACTGTAGTCTGGGTGGCAAACAGAGCAAACCCAATAAACAGCTCTTCTTCGGGACTTCTCGGAATCGACAGCAGAGCAAATCTAGTGATTTTCGATGGAAATCAGACAAACCCAGTTTGGTCCAACGACGTTTCAATCCCAATCACTGAAAGAACCAACTCTTCATCTCTGTTTTACAAGCTATTGGACTCGGGAAACCTAGTTTTGGTCGATGAAAACAGGGGATCCCCTGTTTCTTCCCCTGTTTTTTCCCCTGTTTTTTTGTGGCAGAGTTTTGATTTCCCAACTCACACCATACTTCCCGGGATGAAAATTGGGGTGAACTTGAAATCAGGGTTGAATTGGACCTTAACGTCGTGGAAATCCCCTGACGATCCATCGATCGGGGACTACTCGGTACGGGTCGATCGGTCTGGGCCTCCGGAGTTCTTCCTCCGAAGTGGGTCTCGCCCGATTTGGCGAACAGGGGTTTGGAATCTTGAAGGGTGGAGTGGGATCCCCAGAATGCTACAAGAAGATGTGTTGAATTACAGTTTTGTGAACAGCCCAGATGAGATTTCATTCTCTTACATTATATACAACACTTCAATTTTCTCTAGACTCTATTTAATTGATTCGGGGACGATTCAGCGATCGGTGTGGCTCGATAGTGGTCGGAGATGGAACCGGTTCTGGGAGGCGCCCGGAGACCGGTGTGATAATTTTGGGGAATGTGGTGCATTTGGAATGTGTAATCCTAATAATGCTTGGATATGTTCATGCCTTCCAGGGTTTGAGCCAAAATCTCCTAAAGATTGGAACAATCTAGATAGGTCACAAGGTTGTTTGAGGAAGAGAGTGTGTGATAATGGTGATGGGTTTTTGAGGTTATTGAAGATTAAGATCCCCGACGCGTCGAATGCTAGAGTTAACATGAGTATGAGCATTAAGGTTTGCGAGGGCGAGTGCAGGAAGAATTGTTCTTGTACTGGGTATGCTAGTGTTGGTGGGAATGGAGATGTGAGTAGTTGCTTGATGTGGTTTGGGGACTTGGTTGATATTAGGGAGTATTTGGATGGAGGACAAGAGTTCTTTCTTCGCGTCGATGCAGTTGAACTTGGTTAGTATTGTTAGTGTTCTATTATAGATTTTTGTTGTTGTGATTGATAACTAAATCGAGCGCAATGGAAGGTTTGATCCATGTAGTCGATCCCAACTACTTTTTGTTGATTAATAACTAAATAACTTGTTTGGGCAGCAAATGCAGCAACAAGAAGTCAATCAAAGGGGTCCTCTAGTAGGAAGAAATTGGTGCTTATTGGTGTGTTAGTTGCTGTGGCGTTGCTCATCTTCGTCGCGGCTTTTTACTATTTGTTCAGGAGAGTAAAAAGAAGAGGTAATAGAGAAGCTTTAATTGCAACTTTGATTTTGCAAATAAGAGAACCAAATGAATCATAGTATTTGTATTTCGATCTAGTAAATTTTAAATGTTGGTATTTTCAGGATATGTACAAAGAAAGAGACATCCAAAGCCGCCATTTAGTTTGCCCATATCAGATAATTATGAAGAAGCTAATGCAAGCTTTGAATTGCCATCTCTTGACCTCGATACTATGATTGTTGCCACGGAAAATTTCTCTCCTGCTAATAAGCTTGGAACGGGTGGTTTTGGATCGGTTTATAAGGTATGGTTTTTGAAATTTCTTTAGTCGAATCTTGTGGCTTTCAATTGTCTAATTAACAATTCATAGTCAGTAGGAGTTTAATATGAGTAATTTCAGCTAAGGGTTGGATTACCATTGTTCAGGGTAAGTTGCCCGATGGACGTCAAGTAGCTGTGAAGAGATTATCAAAGAATTCAGGACAAGGAGTGACCGAATTCAAAAATGAAGTTATGGTGATTGCAAAACTGCAACATAGGAATCTTGTCCAAATTATAGGATGCTGCGTCACGAACGAAGAAAAGATTTTGATCTATGAATACATGCCCAATAAAAGCTTAGACTTCTTACTCTTTGGTATGCTTATCATAATCTCGCATTTACTGTTGTTTACAATTCCTGTTATATATTTAACGATGATAACATGAGCACCTTGGAACAGATCGAACAAGGAGCGTGTCCTTGGATTGGGGAATGCGACACGATATTATTCTTGGGATTGCTCGAGGAGTTCTTTATCTTCATCAAGATTCAAGATTGAGAATCATTCATAGGGACCTCAAAGCAAGTAATATTCTATTGGATGCTGAGATGAACCCGAAGATCTCGGATTTTGGAATGGCGAAAATATTTGGAGGCAATCAAACACAAGCAAACACTAACAGAGTAGTAGGGACATAGTAAGTGCCTCGTCAAAAATATTATGTATGCATGCTTACACTTATTTTTTTCTTGTTATCTATTCACTTTTGCTCTCTCTTCTTAAACCATTTGACATTAACATGATATAATTACATTGATTAGTTGACATTAAAATTTCTTGCAGTGGTTATATGTCTCCAGAATATGCATTGGATGGATTATTCTCGATTAAGTCTGATGTTTTTAGCTTTGGAGTTCTATTACTGGAGATTATAAGTGGGAAGAAGAATAGTGGATACTATCACGAAGATTCCTCAATGAATTTGATAAAGCACGTAAGTAGAATTGTTCATATTTTATTGACAACTATAGACTATAGAACAAATTGGTTTCTTTTTCTATCTGAAGCTAATTATAGTGTGATTGGGGAATAATATCAGGCATGGGAGCTTTGGAGAGAAGGCAGGGCTTTAGAATTGGTTGACCCTTCAATGGGCAGTTCATTTCCTAAAGAAGAAGTCATGAAGTTCATTCAAGTTGGAATATTGTGTGTTCAAGAAAATGCGAAAGATAGACCAACAATGTCTAGTGTCATCTTCATGTTGGACAATGAGACAACAATCCCTATTCCTAAGCAAGCGGCATTTGTTTTGATAAGTAAACCCAATTCTCCAAGCACATCTACTAGTGGAACTGGTTCTCACTCCGTAAGTGAAATGTCGATGACTATTATCGAGGGTCGGTAGAACCTGAACTTGAAATATTTAAAACTTGGAGACTACGGAATGATGTTGATGGATTCAACTACAGAAGATGCATCCCTTCATTGTGAAGTGTGAGAAGCGTAAAAGCTGGGCCGTCTTGCATTCATGAAAGCTTAGAAGTTTCAAGGACTATGTTGTTTGCTGCTTTGATGCTTATCGGCAAATATGTGGCAACAGAAAAGCCTACCGTCCCGGACTTTGTCTAGTTTGTATCTCCATCTAAAGGAGTATAGTAAGCAAGACTCATGCCTTACCAAAATTTTGCTTGTTTGCTAGATAGCATTTCTGTAATTCTTGTGGTCTGTTTGTTTGTTGTTTATTCTTATAGGATAATTTTTTTATTCTTTTTGTATGTTTTCTTATCAAAAAAGAAATTCGCGAATTAAACAAGATGTAAATCTGGATTCCCATGTCTTTGAAGTGTGAAAAAAAAAAAAACAGATTAATTCTTTGAACATTCTTTCTGCTGATTTAACAATAAAGGTGTCCATCTCCTATTGTTTTTTTTTTTTTTTTTTTCCTTCTTGTATTGAAAAAATTAGAGAACAACAGACTTTAACTATAATATTAACTATTTGATATCATATTTTTCAATTAATTGTCCTATGTCTTGGTTGGATTGGAATTAAATGTTTCACATTGCTTGTTCAGTAGTTGTTCTGTCGAATTACTTGTCAAGTTCAAGTTAAAATCTTAGCTCAAGTGATCCATTACACAAACCTATATAAGACAATTAATCTGCCTGAAACAAGGCCTTGATTAAGCTCAAGTCCAAGGGAAGACGGTAGCGTTGGAAATTCCACACTTCAGTCTATTCAGTTAGAGAAATGGTCGTAGGTGAATCTAAGAACGTCGGTCGACTGTGGGAGTCAATTAGAGTTCAAGCTCTTTAATTTGGTTGTATTTAGATAGTAGATTGAAGAACTTTTTAGTTTCAACTTTGATTAAGAGTTATGGAACTTTTGTTGATTCAGTGTTAATTTATCTTTTACTAGGTCATCTTGACTTTTGAGAGCTTTTTGTATCTTTGAGTTCTATGCTGCTTGCTTTGCACCGTTGAATGGACATGGATCCGAAACTGTTGCGGCTCTCAACACCTTCCCAGAAATCTTAGGAGTTCCAAGTTTTGACTGTTGGAGCTATAAGAGCTAACGACAAATTAACCGTCTGTAACTATAAGTTGTGAATTTGTAGTATGTACTGATTTGGGATTGAGGTTATGTTGTTGTTATTGCTGGCACAATAACCGGTATTTATTTTTTGGTATGTACAAATGGAGAAAGAGTCAATATTTATTACTTGTTTAATAGAACACATAGCATCTCCAGTAGTCATGTTCTTGTTTTCTCTTCTATTTTTTTTTTTTTTTTTCATAAACTCTTTTCTAATTCTAAATGAGGTTAAAAGTTTGAGTTTTTTTTTGGTGTGATGAAAGTTGGGTTATTTACTTGGGGTGCTGTGAGGTGCTAGCCTTAGAAAATAATAATAATAATAACAACCACCATATATATTACCTGCATAACTAAATAGCTGTTAAGTTCCAATCCAATTGTGAAATCGTCAAAGGTGGTTATTACAAATGCTGAATAAAACACTGATTGTACTTTTTAGAAGTTGTAAATAAAACTATAACGCCATAACAATCTTTTGTTGCACTTCCTGCCACAGATATCTTGTCAAAAATTATTTACACCCCTAACTTTAACGTATAAGCTATTGTTAAAAATAAAAAAAAACCCTAAAAATAAGCTTTAAAAAATTGGGCATAAGTTGAGTCACGTGTCACTTTTTTATTGTGTATTTGATCTCTGGTGATAGATCTGTAATGTTTTCCTTGGCACTTTACGCTGTACCATTCTATGATTCATTAATTGATATGGTCAGCAAATTGCTTACTTCATTCACATGACTCCAATATTTTACTTGTTAGCATTATTCTTCGAACTGCTTGCTTCAGCGGTAATAGTTATATATTTTGCATTTATAGGATGTAAATCAAGAATCTATACAACAACAACAACAACATAGCTTCAGTCCCAAATTAAATCAAGAATCTATACCAATTCTATATATGTGCATTTTAGATGTCCATGTCCATGTAGTGAATGCAAGGAAAATATATTGAGAATGTACATTTTACTCAAGCTTTTGGCATTTGGTTATTATGTTATAAATCGAGAATTAGTAATTTGAGGAAAGGTTTATGAAAGCTAAGTGCCCGCAAATATTTATAAAATATTATTTTTCAATATCATAAAATAAAGAAAATAAGTTATAATTATGGTTTGATTTTAGATTTAAGTTACTATACATAGTCAAGAAGCCATCATTGGCGTGTTTTTTTTTTTTATTTTTTTTTTTGCTGTTGAATAATTTGGCTATTGAGGAAACTTAATCAGGAGTTAACATTGGATTAGATGTTCAGAAAAGAGTATTGATAATGAAAAGAGGTTACGATGATGATGATTTTGATTTCATATATTATTTCACTTTTGGTTCCTAGTATGAGTTATTTACTAGTTGCACCTTTTGAATTCACAGATAATCATGCATTCAGCAGAATGATAAAACTTAAAAGAGTGATTTTCATGGGTTAAAATCGGTTGATTTGAGCCAAGCAAGCCCATCCCAAAGAATTTGGGGTGTGCAATTGCCAAACGGTCTATTAGGATATAGCGGTTACAGGTTGTTTCTGATTGAGTTTGCCTACATTTTCGTCTGGCACCAACTCGGAACAGTACAAGAAAAATGTGAAATTGCATCAAAATATTGCAACAGATTGAATTTGTTGCTAAACAACAACAAATTAACAACAATTTTGCATCAGAAAGAGCGTTTGGCTCAGTTGACCAAAAAGCAACAAATTAGTGACAGATTTGTGACAAAATTTGTGACAAATTGTATTTTGTCACTGATCTGTCGCTGATTTCTCCTGCCATTAATTTCGCCCATTTTGTGACAGATCAGCTCTAGAACTAGTTTGTAGGCTGATCTCAGTAGCTAAATCAATGACGGATGATCTGCTACAGATCAATGACGCAATACCATATTCTCAGCTTCTTGATTTGTTGCTAATCAATGACAATCTGTCATTGATCAAGAATAGATCGACAATGATTTCGACAAAGAAGAATAATATGTTCTTGATCTGTCATTGATTAGCGACAAATTAGCAACAACAAAATCGAACGAGACTAATCATTTGCGATATGTCACTAAATTTGAAATGGTTTTTTCCGAACCAGGGGCTCTCCTATTTGGATAAAAAAAATCTAATGGTGCTCTTAAGTAACCAATCCAAATTGTTTAATTCTAAAGTAATGTAGTAATTTAAAAAAAATTCCTTTTCTATTGGTGCTTTTTTGTTGCAAATTGAACTTTGAAAAACTTGCGAATTGATTAATTAACAGTTTCCATTAAGTGCAGAACCATTAATAAATAGGCGGTTTCGTAAAATCAAAGATTCTATTTTTACTTGAAAACAACATGCACCTTTACATAAAAAAAATAAAAACCACGTTCAAAATTTTTTTGAACCCAAACATTTTATTTTTCAAGATCTATATCCATATATATATATATGTATACTATATCTATCTATCTATTCAATATTAATGGCAAAATTGCTTAATTTCCTAATGTACCCCTAATTTCAATTTTGTCATAGGATAGAGCCAAAAAAAATTACTTTGAATGTAGTTTAGGAAATTAAACCCCATTTTTAATTAAAGATATATCTCGATTATACATGAACACTTTAATTATATAGGAACACCATAAAATTTGACTTCGATATATAGTGGGTGGGATTAGTTAATTGATTAACAAAGACTTAAAATGGTTAATTAAGATCTAATGTTAACTCATGATATGCGAGTTACACAAGAAAGTATGTGATGTTCATGATTGTTCAGTGATCGAATCAATATGTCAATTAGACATTATATTTTATCTAGTGTCAATGGACGTACGGGGACGAGCGTAGACATTTTTTTATTGTTGTTTATTTAGAGTAAACATGCATTGAACTATGAAGAAGATTAAAAGCAAATTTTATTTTTAGTCAACATTTACAAACTACAATGATGTATTTGTGACGAAAAGGGCAAAAGTAATTTGTTTTAGCAACTCAATTCATGGTGAGAATTGCAGTCGTAACTTAATTTCCCTTGTGATAGTCATATACTTTCCCTTAAATATTATCGTTGTAATTGATTTGAACCATTTAAATAAAAAATATATAATTTGGGGAAAAAAATAATGTGTATACATTTGGTAATTTAGATTTTTTCATAAATTTGATTTAATGATGATGAACAATTATAATTTTGATTAAATCGTGAAATCTATAAGGTTTTTGTGAATATATAATTATTTTATATCCAATCAATAAATTTTTAAATGAAGCTAATATCCATTTAATTAAGTTTGTCTTTTTTTTTAATTGAAATGCAAGTCAAATGCATTATACATGCAAGTCATCTCTAATTATATACATATAGTTTGTTGCTGATTTGTCGCTGTTCAGTGACAAATCAACAACAAACTGTGTACACGTAGGCAAATCAGCAACATATTTTGATCTGTTGTTGAACAGCAACAAAATAGCAACAAATGCCACGTAGGCAAATCAGCAACAAACTAGCAACAACAACTCAGCAACAGACTAATCTGTTGTTGATTTGTCACTAATTTCTAAATGGTTTTAACAAACCCTTTTCTCTCCTCCTCCTCCCTCCAAACCCATTTCTCCTCCAAACTCAACAACAACAACTCGACCACACTGTCACCGGAGACCCGCCGCCACCACCTTCGATCGTCGTCATCGCGCAAACACCGTCGCCGGTCGGCTGCTTCGAGCCGCGCGCGCCCTGCTCGAAAGCCGCGTCCTCGCGCGCGCGCGCCGCCTTGCTCGCCCGGCCCGCATGGCCATTCGCCGCCCCTGCACGCCGCCCTGCGGCTGCGGTGTGAGCCCGGCTCGCCCTGCGCACCCGCCCCTTCTGCTCGCTCGGCCTGACGCTGCTGCGTGCCCGCCCTGCACGCCCGCCCTCGCCGTGCTCGCCCTGCGCGCCCTGCGCGGCCGAGTCGAGCCCGGCTCGCCTTGCGCTCCCGCCCTCGCCTTCGCTGGGCTCGGCCGGCGCGCGCGCTGCGCGCCAGCTTGCTCGGCGAGCCCGCCGTGCGGCGAGCGGCCCCGCCACTCCTCGGCCACCACGCGCTGCCGCGTTCATCGGACACCTCGCCGCCATTGCAGAGTCGGATCCGCGCCGTCTCCTCCGCGCGGCCGCTGGTCGCCACCATCACCAGAACAGAGCGTTCGGTCCTCGAGTGATGACCACCCTGGGCATTTAACGACTGAGATAACACCTTCTCAATCTGGGCACCCGCATGATCACCGATCTGGGCATTTGATCTCTCCACATAGAAGGATGTCGAGGATCAACGTCATCTTTGGATGATCATGATGAGTTTATGGAGCAACTTATGCCGCCTCGCGACCACCGCCACAAGCAAGAGCGATGGATGTCCTATCTTGTTCAATGGTAAAGCTGTTATTCTCGAGTAATGTATATCTAAACATTTTTTCCCTTCTAATGTAGTCGATGTGATTACTTCATTTTGCAGGTATGTGCAATGGTCACGTTTGATATGGGTGTTGCATACGGAGGCAAACTTACCTCACCAATTGGGTTACAAGTTTCAGAGAATCCTTTGGTATGTGCATGATATACATAGTTTAATATTGGCATTATAGTTTAATATTGTAAGCTTAGTTTGTTATGTTTGCTATAAACTATTGTACGTACCTTAAATAAATGTGCATGACATACATAGTTTAATATTTGCATTATAGTGATACTTAACTTAGAATATCGAGTGAACACTCCACGTACACATATATATCCATATATTTGGTATCGTCAATGCCCACATATAACATGTTAATAAGTCTCTCTGATTTTGTTGAAAAAATGAGAAAATACTTGGCATGTGATTCAATGTTTGTTGGAGTAAGGGGACACTTCACAAGAAACATAACAATATAAGATTATCTACCAAATATATAGTGTTTAAGACAAGTTTCTTGTAGGCACTAGTGTTATAAAAGAGGACTTTTCACAATTTACTTAGGATTATATTTAAAAGTCCATTCCCTATTTTGAATATTTATTTAGTATTATATGTGATTCATTGAATTAAAAAAGTTGGACGTCTCTTATGAAAAAAAAAATATTTATTTAGTATTATGGGGTAACTCAACGGTGCCTTCAAGACACCGTAGTACGCCATGTTTTCTAAGTACATGATCTTCGTCATTTGTTTGTGATTAGTTGGTTGGTTAAGTAATGTCTTTTATGGTCAATAAGTCTACTTAGCAACCATTTTATTAACAAATTGAGTGTCTTCATGCAACCTAACACATAATCTATTGACATATTTTGAGATTTGCTATCATGCTTTTATATACATAATATAAATTAACTTGGCTTAATTTTTCTGTTGTTGTTGTTGTCTATGTTCAAACTTTGATCTAATTTATTCCTACTCATTTGCTTTAATAGGAGGTAAAATGTTTTTATTTAACCATTACGTGTCTAAATGCATGTTAGTTGATGGATGAAAATATTGAATTCTAAATGTTTTTAGAATAGTTCATTTGTGGGCTGCATGATGTCTTCTTAAATATATATATATATATATATATATATATATATATATATATATATATATATATGAATGAATGTACAAAATGAAAGAAATTGAAAAAAAATGCATGGAATGTCATGTATGGAAGTTCTTTCATTCCCTTTTGAGTTGGAAATTTTTTGTGTGTGTCACTGTGGACGATCTTTTATGTACAAGGTCGATGAGCAAGGCTTAATTTTTTGATTTTTTCATTTGTGTTTGAATGTTTTTATTGCAATTCGAATATTGTTCAAGTTATTCCTTTTCATTTTCAGGATTTGGATGGGACACGCACTCAAATTGTATAGTGTCTATCTTGTATCGGTGACACAATTGGGTAAGGGTGTGAGATTTACATTGTAGATATATATGTAAATTAATTTGTGTTGCCATCTTAATTTGTGTAGTATTTTATTGGATAATGTTCATCTTTCATTATGAAATGTTAATCTCAACATTTTGTAGATATTTTTTTGTCAAATTTTGATAATATACAAACGATTATTCAATTTTAATTTTAATTGCAGCAGGAATAAATATTTTTTTTTTTTTCAGATTTTACTGCTGCAGGAATTTACTGTTTACAGTGAACTGTAATTTTATAAAAAAAAAATTATCATTCCAAATCAAGAAACAGAGACTTGATCATTCTTGATTCTGACAATCACAAAAATTTGTTATTCTTGATCTGTCCGCTTTGCAACATGAATCCGCAATGCACGCCGCTTTGCTTCTTGTGCATATCGCCAAATGAACTTGGTTTGTTCTTGATTTGCATCAATTTGCAATAGAACCACCTTTTCCAATCTGCAATGATTTTTTTACATTCTTTGTTCAAACAACAGATTTACATCGAATCTGTTCTTTGAGAACGAATGAACCAACAAAATCTGTTGCTAACTTCAATCTGCGACAAAGAGTTTAGCAACACCTCTAATCATGCTTCGATCTGTTCTTTGAGTCCCTTAGCAACAAATTCGTGCCAAATCAACAACAGATTAGTTTGTTGCTGTTTCTTTTTTTTTCTTGTAGTGGAAACTGAGCCTTCAACAAAACCTTAGGTCCTTAACCGGATGTTACCGGCAGTTTGTGATGTTACCATCTTAAAGAAGAAAAAGCCTTGGTTCCATCATAGTTTATGTGGAGTGAAGATGGTCAGCGAAAATGCTCCTAGCATGGAAAAATCAAGTAGCTGAAGAGCATTAAAGTAAAATTTTAGAGAGGGAATGGATATCATGGCAGCATGCCGCCTCTGTGTATCAGTGCTGTCAAGACTTAAGAGAGTTTTTGAGCTAAGAGTTTAAATGTTAATCTTATATTAGTTACTCTAACCACTTAAATTTTGCAAAGTTGGTGTTTTTTTAGCTTCGTTTTGTCCATGTGTAGATGACATATATATATATCTTTCCATTGAAGAAAAAAACTAAATATTCTCTTGTAATCCACTTAATCTCGTCTACTAATTAATCATACGGGAATAATTAAAATGTTGAAAAGTTACATGGAAGCTCCAACAGTCTGCCCAGAGTATTCCCTAGTTTTTTCCCAGACTACTCCTTGATTATATGTGGCTGTGCATTTGGGAAAGGACAAGAAATAGTAAATATAAAAAATTCTTAGGGAATTTTTACTTACTTTTTTGGTAACTATTATACTTTGCAATGAGGGTTAGAATAGAGGAACTTGCAATGACTTCAAAGCGCGTATAAAAGCGCATAAAATGCGCCATATGCACCGAGCGCGCGCGTGTGGCTCACCTTGCATAGCACTTGTATTTTATTTTACACACACTATGGTGCAAGAGTACATATATACTCTTTAAACTTGAAGTTCCTAACCAATGTGAGACCAAACATTATTTTGAAAATGTTCAACAATCCCCTGCCATTTTCAAAATAATCAGATCATTCAATCCACGAAATCTCAAACATTATATGCATAAGTAATGGTATCTTACGATTTGAACCACTAATTTGTGAAAAGTTCATTACATCATATCAGAATTACATGGTAGATAAACTTCGAACTAATGATTCTATTCGATATGTAGCATAAACATATCACGCATATAACTTACACCAGCAAATAGCCATAAATATCCTGACACATTCAACATTGGCCTTGTGTCCCGTATCTTCTCGTGAATGTCTTTGGAGCCAAGCCCTTGAACTCCTTGAAGCGACCGCACTTCACATCCACATAGGTAATCTCCATTCTAGTACCCCCGCAATTTAAGCACTTTTAGAAGACTATTAAGAGATCATCTCAACCTTCTCTCTTTACATGCAGGTACCGAGCACTAACAACCTTGGGATGGTTATTAAAATTTAGTGCTCACAGTCACTCTTATAATGAATTTGACTGCATTGAACTCAAGACTTAACGTAATGTTAGGCGTCGAGTTGAGTTTCCACTATTGGTGACCTGTAATTCATGGGTTTAGACTCATCCCTCTTGATGTTTTATTCACCAAGTCTCTTGGAAATGCTTTAGTAAGGGGATCTGCCAAGTTTTGACTAGATTTCACATAGTCAATCTTGATAACTCCTCTTGTTATCAATTCTCTTACACAACTATGCCTCAGTCCAATATGTCTGGATTTACTATTGTACATTTGGCTATAAGCCCTTGCCAATGTGGCCTCACTATCACAATAGATAGAGATTGGAGCTACCGGTTTAGGCCACAATGATATCTCGTGTAATAATTCACGTAGTCATTCAGCTTCTTTTGAACCTGAGGCCAATGCAATAAACTCTGATTCCATGGTAGAACCAGCCATTAAAGTTTGCTTCTTTGAAGCCCACGAGATTGCACCTCCAGCAAGTGTGAAAAATCCACCCACTTGTAGATGCAAGATTTTAATCTTTCACAATCCAACTTGCATCTAAAAATCCTTCTAAGACCGAAGGATATTCACTATAGCATAAACCATAGTTAATTATTTTATTCAGATATTTCAAAACTCTTCGAATTGCAAACCAATGCAACTCCCTTGGATTGATTGTAAATTTGCTCAACTTGCCTACTGCCAAGGCAATATCCGGCCTAGTGCATGTCATTGCATATATTAAGCATCCGATTAATCTAGAATACTCCTGTTGTGAAACTGGATTGCCTGTATTTTTCACTAACTCAATACTTGAATCTAGTGGGGTAGAAACAATGGCACAATTCAAGTGATTGAATCTATTGAGAACTTTCTCAATATAATGAGATTGAGTTAGAGTAATTCTCCCCTCATCTCTTACAATCTGAATCCCGAGAATGACATCTGCTTGCCCTATATCTTTCATTTCAAACTAGCTTGAAAGAAACCTTTTGGTTAACTGAACTTGTTCCAAGTCAGTTCCAAAAATCAGCATGTCATCTACGTAAAGACAGATAATTACACCATTGCCTTTTTCATCAAACTTGCTATATACACATTTATCAGATTCATTTATTTTGAATCCAAAGCAAGTACAACCTGGTCAAATTTTTGGTGCCACTATTTTGGTGCTCGTTTTAAACCGTACAATGATTTTCGCAATCTGCACACTTTGTTCTCATGACCGGGCACGATAAACTCTTCAGGTTGTTCCATGTATATTTCCTCATCTAACTCTCAATTTAGGAACTCTATTTTAATGTCCATTTGGTGGATGACCAACTTGTTTATAGCTGCAATTGCAAGAAGCAATCTGATAGTAGCAATTCTAGCTACTGGTGAATAGGTATCGAAATAGTCTATTGCATGCTTTTGGGTGAAACCCTTAGCAACCAGTCTCACTTTGTGTTTTTCAATGGATCCATCAACTCTTCTTTTCCTTTTGATGAGAAATTTGCATTTAATGGGTTTACATCCAAGAGGTAGATCAACTAGCTCCCAAGTGTTATTTCCCATTATTGAATCCATCTCATCTTTTAATGCCTCTTTCCAGAAAGCTGCATCTCTTTCTTTCATTGCCTCCTCTACTGTTTGAGGACCAGCCTCCGTATTAAAACAATACTGAATTTGTCTAGTTATTGTTTCTCTACTTCCTTCAACTAGGAATGTATATAAATCAGAACCAAATGACTTAATTTTCCGAGCTCGTTTGCTCCTTCGAAGTTTAGAAACTTCTATTATTTCTTTGTTATTTTTGATTTCTATGACTTCCTTCCCTTTTTAGTTTTCTTCAGGAATGCTTTTGTGAACATATTTAAATCTTGTCTCATTAAAGATTGCATCACTTGATTCAATTACAGTGTTTAATGAAATCGAATTATTAGGCTCAATTACCATGAACCTATATGCCTTACTGTGTTGTGCATATCCAATAAATATGCACTCCACTCCCCTTTCACCCAATTTTCTCTTTTTGCGTTCATGTACTTTTACTACTCCTCTACAGCCTCAAACTCTTAAATAATTAAGATTTGGTTTTCGCTTATTCCAAAGCTCATATAGGGTGACTTTATTCCTCTTTTGTGGAATTTTGTTCAAAATATGGCATGCAGTCAGCAATGCCTCTCCCAAAAAACCACTACTCAAACCAAAGTTTGATAGCATAACATTAACCATTTCGGTTAAAACACGATTTTTACGCTCAGCCACACCATTTTGTTATGGTGTATAAGGGCCAGTAGTCTCATGGACTATTCCAGTGGATTCAAAGTACTTTGGATCATAGTACTCTCCTCCCCTATCAGACCTTAAACATTTTATAAAGGTCTCACATTGCAATTCAGTTTCTGCCTTATAGGCCCGAAACTTAACCATTGCCTCATATTTGGAATGCAACAAATAAATATAACAAAATTTGTTATAATCATCAATAAATGTTATAAAATATTTATTGCCTCATATTGAGGGTGTACTATGTATGTCACATACATCAGAATGTATTAAGTCTAGCAACTTTGAATTTCTTTCAACATTAGGAAATGAATTTCTAGTTATTTTTGTTTTCATGCATGTATTGCAATTTCCTTCATATTTATCAAAATAAGGCAGTAATTACAGATTTATATAATTTTCTGAAATGAACATGTCCTAATCTATGATGCCATAAAAATGAAGAAGACTCAACAAGATACGCAGAAACAACATTCTTATTAGATAAAGCGATTACATTGAGCTTAAACATGCCCTCATAAGCATAACATTTCCCTACATATACCCCTCCCTTGGGGAGTACAAACTTGTCAGCCTCAAAGACAAGCCTAAAACCAAACTTATTCAAAGACCACCCGACACAAGATGTAACGGCCCGAAAATTTGACTTGTGCCACGTGTCAGGTCAAGGTTGTATGTGGGACCCACTCGTCAAAATACGTATGTCCGAGTCTCGGGTGGAGACACTGAGAATGTCCAATTTAAGATTTTAATGCTAATTGTTGAAAAAAGTATATGCGGGGAATGCGGTGAGCCGAAACACGAACGGAGATGCGTCTCGAGTCGCGTGTCGACGTTGACCGAGGTAGCGACGTAATGTGACTATAATAATTTTAATGTGGTCACATCAAAAAGAAAATAAAAATTAAAATGCACATATATATATATATAGTGTGTGTATATATATACTAATATATATATATATATATATGTATAAAAGAAATATATATATATATATGTACGATTAGATAAGAGAGAAATAAATGTGATAAGAGAGGATAAGATCGGGAGAGAGAGTGAGAGTGAAAAAAAAAAAAGAAAATAGTGACGAACCGAGAGAGGAAGAAAAATCGGGAGGAGGAGGAAAAAAGAAGAAGAGGCAGGGAGAGAGAGAGAGGGATCAAGCTTGAGCAAGGTGAGTGAAATCCCCTTGTTGTTGTGTTGTTCTTTGTTCGGGTGGTTGGCAAACTCGGACGAACCGCCATGGCGTCGTCCGAGCTCGAGGAAGCGGGGAGTGGTATCCCCGCATACGAACTCCCACTCCGAGGTTGGGGATGGAAGCCCCACCTCGAAAAAAAAAAAAAAAAAAAAAAAAAAAAAAAAAATTCTTGTTGAACTAGAGCACGAAGTGCTCGGTGGAGAAGAAGACTGCTTGCGCAGTCGGGTCGGGTCGGACCGACCCGAGCCCGGGTGGGCTGGGTTGGGCCGGGCCGACCCTGACCCGAGTGGGTCGGGCCAGGTCAAACTGACCCTGGTCCGCTTGGACCGGGTCGGGTCAACCCAGACCCACCTCAATAAAATAATATATTTAATTATTAAATTAAATTAAACTGTTTTTTTTATAAACTGTAAATTACAGGAAATAGATTAAAATAGATAAAAATTATGGAAAAATTCTGAAAAATCCTCGGAAAATATGAAAAATAGGGAAAGCTAAAAAAAAATGAGTTCGAGGCTTTTCGGGCGTTTGGCACCTCGGTATAATTCGAAAAAGGGTGCTAAAAACTTAATTTTTATGAAAATAAAAATGGCAAATCTATACTCACATATTATACTTGCACGTAATGCGACCCTAAAACTTTAATTGGTACAAATGGACACCAGGGACGTAGGAGTCGGGTGTCGAGTGCGCATATCAAGGCGTGAACGGGACGTCTTGAGGACGAATTGCGGATTTCGAGGTAAGTAAACCAGTTAGAAAATGTACAGTAGTTCATTGAGCTTGCATGTTTGATTGATGTTGAATCATGTCATTTTCTTGGAACTCTCACTTTTATGAGTGTCCGAGGGCCAAGTGAGTCGTACTCGTGTCTCGATTGGAGTGGTTGCCGGCCGCAACATGGGGGCCATGACCTCGAGTCACAGTATTCGGAATGAGATGTACTTTATCCGGGGCGCCGTTGATATCCCTCATTCGCGACATTTTAGGTACGGCGATGCCGCATCCGATGACCGAGTCTGCTTGGCGTTGCCACGACTCTGCGACCCCGACCCTGTGGCACCCGCATTCGGTGGTCTTAGACTACTTGGGCTCCTCTTTATATTGTTTCCTTTGACACTCATTCTCATTGTACTTTCATTGTTTCACAGTCTCATTATCATGCATTTCGTACGAGTTTTCTTTTTATCTCGCATGACTTTTAGACTGTTTCATTTTATCTTGAATTTCTTGTTTATATTATCTTTGGAATTTACTTACCAGGCTCGTCAATCTCATGTTTGTGAGTGCGAGTCGCATGACAGTAGCAAAGGGAAAGCTCCATAGCTAGATGAATATTTTTGTATATCTTTTATTTACTCTCCTCTAATGTGATACATTATGCTGGGTTCCACAATTAGGTTGCCTAACTCTTGTACCTTATTGTTAAGTTATTTGATGTAGTATTGCTTCCGCTTAATTGTAAAATATTGAAAAATATTAATAACTCAACTTAAAACTTTTGTACTTACTGATAATGATGGATTAGAAGGCTGACTAAGTCTGCGTTGACCTTGCGAGACCGGCTCGGGGGTCCACGTGGGCTTAGGCCGGGCGGTGCCCAGTTTGTGAAAAATTGGGGCCGTCACAGTTAGTATCAGAGCCGAAGGTTTAAATACTCGACTCTTGATTTAAATCACAAGCAATGGAGACGCAAACCAGCGGAAGTTAGAACCCCTGAACTTAGAGTGGAACCCTATGATCCTGACTGAAGTCTTCGTTGGGAAGTGAGGAGAGTTGGGGAAAATTAAATTTGAACTATATGTGATATTTGATGTGTTTTATTATACTACTATCGATAGATATACGATATTTACTCTTATGTATCGTGTGAGACGCGATAAATAAAATTGAAAAAGATTGACGATAAATTTATCGGATTCAGAGAAATTGATAGTAAAGAAGATTGATGGTAATGATTAATTGGATAGAAATTATAAGTATATATATACTTTTGATAGGAACGAGACTTTGTATTTACAAAAGTTTATAAAAAATGAGCTTTTGATATTCTTTGGTGAAAGGCTCATTCGGAGAGGTTTGGTAAGGGCAGTTGAACAACTTTGTTCTGTTTCGAATGGAATCAATTAGCGATTGATGTTTCATTTGTCTACTTGATATATTTATTAGTGGATGGTGAACTACATAGTCATAATTTCTCCCTTGGTAACAACACCCTATATATTTGATTAAATGTTTAAAAGAAAGGTTGTTTTCGTATCCTTACTTTAGGAATAGAAATGATGCGGCCAAGGAAGTTTAGTGGTTCTAGTGGGTCTGAGTTATTTTAAAAAGTACTCAATTGAGTCTAATGAGCTGAAAATGATAATTTGAATAATGTTGCAATGTTCAAATTTTTAGTTCTTGATGTGGCAAGCATTGGCGAGGCTTAAACATGAGAATCTAGTTTATGGATCAACATATTGGGTTTGCACATTAAGTATTTGATGAAATGGCCGCAAGAAATTCTAACTTGTTTCATTGAAGTCTTCTAGTATAGACAAATGTCCATTCTTAGGGAGTACATGTGTTATAAAAAGGTGAACACCCTCAAATTCGATTTAAGTGGACCGTTATGTGCATTATAAAGTCATTATGAGTAAGCTTGAGTTCAAGACTTGCTCGATCATTTAGCTACCCTATAAATGAATTTGGGTGCGTACTAACAACTCTTCACTTTCTTACTAAACTTTTGTTTCCTCAAAGTTTAGCCTAATGCTAATGAGGGACAAATAACATGGTTCTCATAAAATTTGAGTTACAAGGGAGGTTGACAAACTTGAACTTAGATTATTATGAGTGAATGTTATTTATTCTCTAGAGATTTTTATAGTTATATTTTACTCATTTATGCCATTTTCTATTGAGGCTTTAAAAAAAATGGCAACTAAATGTAAAACTAGAATTTAGTTAGTTCAATTGATAAATTGAAATAAATAGCATTGTTGGTTCGGTGAAGCCAATGGAAAAAGAAACAATTCATTTTGAGTAAAATGAGATAATTAGGACTTTTAAGGTTTTCAATTCGAAACTTTGGTATTACAAATGGCATGGTTTCCAATTGAAACTTAAAATGTCATTTAAGACTCAAACAAACTTGTGAATTGGTTTTCAAGCCATTTAGAGGAATTTTGATTTTATTGAGGACTCAAAAGTTTATTACTGAAATTGAGGATTTCCTAAAGTATTAAGACTTGAAATGGAAGTTTGAGTCTCTAAATGAATTTAAATTGGTAATATGGAGACAATTGAATAACTGTGAATCTAACTTGGGGCTTGAAATCCATGTTTAGGAACTTAGAGAGCTTTTGGAGTTTTAAAATGCTAGAACACCGATTGGATTTGTGAGAATGGGATTTGAAATGAAGAAGTAAGTTTTGAAATAACTTTGTTATTGTATTTAAAAGGTTTTTAGGAGTTGGTTGTGTAGTTAATATTTTTAAGAACTCGAGAAATTTGAGGGTCTTAGATGGAATGTAAATGCCAAAGTGGATTTGTAAAGTATGTGAAATTGATTTTGAATATTGAATTGGAGTTCAAATATTAATAGTTGAATTGTATTGACTTAAAAGGATATACTCGTAAGTTACTTGAGTCACGATTGTTAGCAACTGGCTGACTGTTGCCGAATATAAATGTCTTATAGTCTAAATTTAGACTGTGTTGTCTCAATTACTTGCATAGCTGTTTGAGTTGTATCTAGTTGTGCAAATTGCTTCCAAGTGCCTTAAAATTTTATCATCAATATTAGGATCGACCAAAGCAATATAATATCTAGTGACAAAAGAAAGGCATCATAAAAAATTGAATGAATTCTATAATATGAGATAATTGATGAAGGGCTTTCAATATGATGATGACTTGAGGATCATAGTAGAGGGTACCTAAAACTAGGGCCAATTCAACAATTTGAACAAATGATGGGGTAAATTAAAGGTGTAAACCCAAAGAAGCAAGGATAGAGACGCACAAGGGATGTTGTGGAACAAAACAACCATTTTGATTGTCATATTAGTGAGTGGCTCATCAAACAAACAATGTGATGACCTGGTTTGATGGACCCTTTGAGTCAAGTGTGGACCATAAATGTCAGCACGAGCCATGACCCATAACTTTTGAATGCACTTGAGACAAATTAACCAATAGATGCTAAATCACGACAACTCTTGATGTGGGCATAACAATATATATATATATATATATATATATATATATAGATTGCCAAGCAAAGTAAAACTCAATCAAGAGTGTTCAACAATTCTTATTTATGCTCCAAGTAAGAATTTTAAAATTGACAAATTTTGAAATGAGATAGAAGGTGGAGGATTAGGAACAAGAAATACATCAATAGGTGCACTATATAAAAATAAATAAATTTATGAGACAAGTGGGATTACGCAGACTCTAAAGGAGCAGAGTGTTGAGATGACTTGAGAGCTAACGATTACATCATGTACGGACTCCTTAGCTTTGACGAAAGCTTTGGAGTAGTAGTGTTGGATCAGAAGCCCAAGTAACTCCACTTCAGTGACACTAAGCATTTATAGTCTCAGGGTTGGTGAAGTCGACCACCACCTTTAAGGACTTATAAATGAATTAAGTGTTACAAGCTAAAGTAGAGTCTGCGAATCGTGCTAACGGTTAGTGGCCACTTAAGTATAAATCTTACGAGATTGTATATCTCAAGACCGCTCACATTTTAAAATTTATTCAGGTGCGTTAGTAAACGTACTGAAAGGAAATTTTTGTGCAAGTAGTGCATGTCGTAAAAATGTATTCGATATGGTATATTTGTTGTGTTGTAATATATATACCATATCGAGGATTCGTGGTTGTGGAAAATGCTACGACGTTTCGGATTAGGTTTAGAAATGATCGTGGGGCTGCAGTTCGCGGTTTGCGAGTGCGGAGGAGCTGCAAACATCGCACACATGTTACACCGTCGTCGTCTACGTCAGCAACGCTAGTTATTCAGGCTGAGCGTGTTTTACAGTTCATAACCCACCTGAAAAACATCTCCGTTCGAGGCAAGATAGTGGCGATGGACCGATGTGACACATGTTCGGGCCGAGATAGTATCTCCTATACCTGAGACACTGGCTGAGGATACGCCGAGCACGCCGATTGATACGGGTGTTAAGGCTATAGTTGAAGTGAGACAGACTCGCGAATTTTAGAGGCAATATTGGGAAAAGTTGTACGGGGTTACTAACCTTGAAGATACATGATGTACGGGCCGTATCAGCGCAAATGCAGCCGAGTATATCATCAACTCCACTGGTCGGCAAGGTCGATGTCTGGTGGCGTATTACGGAAGTGTCGATGGGGAACAGTCCGTAGCTTGAAGATGACCGCGTTTCAGACCATTCGGTAGAGGACCGGAGAGTCAGTTGCAGTGGATGGATCGGTGTATACGCGTGATGAGGTATGCCGGGAGTAAGGCCGACACGGACACTGACCAAGCTTACTACGTCATACACGATTTCCTAAAATTTATTGGTTATGTTGGGTGACGACGGCTCCGAGCACAGTACATGAGACTTAAGTGAGGGCTATGATTGGCAAGGGCTTTGGGAGCACACGCACCGGAGTACCAATCGCATTATCGGCGTCGTCAAATTCGGTGCGAGGGTTTAGAGATGATCAGAGGAACACGAGACGGTCGTGGCAGATAGATCAACCTCAGCGCGTATTGTGTTTCCGTCATATGCAGCGTATACTGCACCAATGTTAGTTGGTCCAGCGTAGAGTTACGCTTGTGCACTACAGTAGCTAGCACTGTCAGATCCTCAGCATCAGTATTATCAAAGGGTTGATGACAGAGGCAGTGGCCAGAGACAGAATCAAAGTTTCAGTCAAGTGCACAAACATGGACAAAGGTCTAGTCATGCACAGGGACGATGACAGGGACGACATGCTCCATGTAGATCAGAATTTCAACGTACCTATTTGAGAGTGTTGACAACCAAGTCACTTCACCATTACGTGTTCATAACAGCGGGCAGGCACAACAAAGCTAGAAGCAGATTCATGCTGTTGTCGCGCAAGGTCCAACTATTATCCATCGTAACTTGATAAAAGGTATGAGTTGGGTTGAGACTCACTCGATCAGAGACTAACGGACAGTCAGAGAAATTGATTTACATTCTCGCGGACATACTGTGGATATGAGTAGGTTATTGACGGTGGATCATGAGACTAAAATGTTCATTTGTATTCCAATATATGTTGCGAGTATGTTGCCCTGACATATATTGATGGGATGAGGCAGATGATGTGTTCATTGCTTGGAGGTCACAGAGGAGCCCAGCTCGTCACGGAGGAGCCCAGCTTGTCACAGAGGAGCCCAACCCTACAGAGTAAGATGAGGGTATGGCCTTGGGCGAGTATGGCCTTGGGCGGATATGGCCTTGGGTCTTCAGTCATAACACACTAACGAAGTGCGTAAATTTCGAGGACGAAATTCTAATTCGTTGGGAAGATTGTAACGGCCCGAAAATTTGACTTGTGCCACGTGTCAGGTCAAGGTCGTATGTGGGACCCACTCGTCAAAATACGTATGTCCGAGTCTAGGGTGGAGACACTGAGAATGTCCAATTTAAGATTTTAATGCTAATTGTTGAAAAAAGTATATGCGGGGAATGCGGTGGGCCGAAACACGAACGGAGATGCGTTTCGAGTCGCGTGTCGACGTTGACCGAGGTAGCGACGTAATGTGACTATAATAATTTTAATGTGGTCACATCAAAAAGAAAATTAAAATTAAAATGCACATATATAGTGTGTGTATATATATATACTAATATATATATATATATATATATATATATATGTATAAAAGAAATATAAATATATATATATATATATATATATATGTACGATTAGAGAAGAGAGAAATAAATGTGATAAGAGAGGATAAGATCGGGAGAGAGAGTGAGAGTGTTTAAAAAAAAAAAGAGAGAAAACGGTGACGAACAAAGAGAGGAAGAAAAATCGGGAGGAGGAGGAAAAGAAAAAGACCGGGAGAGAGAGAGAGAGAGGGATCAAGCTTGAGCAAGGTGAGTGAAATCCCCTTGTTGTTGTGTTGTTGCTATTGTTGATGTGTGGGTTGTCGTTGGGTTCGGGTGGTTGGCGAACTCGGACGAACCGCCATGGCGTTCGTCCAAGCTCGAGGAAGCGAAGGGAGTGGTCTCCCCGCATACGAACCCCACCCGAGGTTGGGGATGGAAGCCCAACCTCGGCGTAAAAAAAAAAAAAAAAAAAAAAAAAAAAAAAAAAAAAAAAAAAAAAAAAAAAATTCTTGTTGAACCGAGCACTTCGTGCTCAGTGGAGAAGAAGACCCGCTGGTCGGGTCGAGTCGGGACCGAGGCTCCGGCCGGGCCCGGTGGGTCGGGTTGGCGGCCGACCACGACCCGAGTGGGTCGGGCCAGAGTCAAACCGACCCTGGTCCGCTTGGACCGGGTCGGGTCAACCCAGACCCACCTCAATAAAGTAATATATTTAATTATTAAATTAAATTAAACTGTTTTTTTTTTTATAAATTGTAAATTACAGAAAATAGATTAAAATAGATAAAAATTATGGAAAAATTCTGAAAAATCCTCGGAAAATATGAAAAATAGGGAAAGCTAAAAAAAATGAGTTCGAGGCTTTTCGGGCGTTTGGCACCTCGGTATAATTCGAAAAAGAGTGCTAAAAACTTAATTTTTATGAAAATAAAAATGGCAAATCTATACTCACATATTATACTTGCACGCAATGCGACCCTAAAACTTTAATTGGTACAAATGGACACCAGGGACGTAGGAGTCGGGTGTCGGGTGCGCATATCGAGGCGTGAACGGGACGTCTTGAGGACGAATTACGGATTTCGAGGTAAGTAAACCAGTTAGAAAATGTACAGTAGTTCATTGAGCTTGCATGTTTGATTGATGTTGAATCATGTCATTTTCTTGGAACTCTCACTCTTATGAGTGTCCAGGGCCAAGTGAGTCGTACTCGTGTCTCGATTGGAGTGGTTCGGTTCGCAACCGGGCCATGACCTCGAGTCACAGTATTTCGAATGAGATGTGCTTTATCCGGGCGCCGTTGATATCCCTCATTCGCGACATTTTAGGTACGGCGATGCCGCATCCGATGACCGAGTGCCTTGGCGTTGCGCGACTCTGCGACCCCGACCCGTGGCACCCGCATTCGGTGGTCTTAGACTACTTGGGCTCATCTTTATATTACTTCCTTTGACACTCATTCTCGTTGTACTTTCATTGTTTCACAGTCTCATTATCATGCATTTCGTACAATTTTCTTTTTATCTGCATGACTTTTAGACTGTTTCATTTTATCTTGAATTCTTGTTTATATTATCTTGGAATTTACTTACCCTGGGCTCGTCAATCTCATGTTTGACTGAGTGCAGAGCCGCAGACGAGTAGCAAAGGGAAAGCTCCATAGCTAGGTGAATATTTTTGTATATCTTTTATTTACACTCCTCTAATGTGATACATTATGTTGGGTTCCACAATTAGGTTGCCTAACTCTTGTACCTTATTGTTGAGTATTTGATGTAGTATTGCTTCCGCTTAATTGTAAAATATTGAAAAATATTAATAACTCAACTTAAAACTTTTGTACTTACTGATAATGATGGATTAGAAAGCTGACTAAGTCTGCGTTGACCTTGCGAGACTGGCTCGGGGGTCCACGTGGGCTTAGGCCGGGCGGTGCCCAGTTTGTGAAAAATTGGGGCCGTCACACAAGATTCTTCCCCACTTCTGGTGCATAATACACGTTAGTGAGTGTTACAATTTTGCCAGAAGTAAATTTCAGATCAACACTACCTATGCCTTTAACAGGGACAGTAGCGTCATTTCCCATGTACAAGACAGTAATTTCATCTACTGCCTCCACGGTCTTGAAGAAGCTCTTATTCTTGCAGACATGTCGAGTAGCACCAGAATCAACCCACCAAGCCATATCATTTTCAACCACATTGATTTCAGATATCATAGCAATGAGATCATTATCGTCGTTACCTGCACCTTTTGCAGCGCTAGAGGAAGCATGATTTTTTCCTTGCTTCCTCTTCCAATGATAACATTCGGACTTGAGGTGGCCATCTTTCCTGCAGAACCAACAAGTGACTTTCTGCTTCCTTTGATTCTGGTTTAGGTTGTTCGATTTTTCTGAACCAGTAGGCTTTTTGAAACCACCAGACTTGTTAGGCCTGTTCAGCAGGGGTTTTTTGAACTTAGCCGCTTCCATCACATGCAACTTTGAAATCTCCTGAGCATTCTGCTCTTTTTCATTTTCCTACATGCGACAATCCTCTTCTACACGAAGATGGTTAGCAAGTTCATCAAGAGTTATGTCCTCTTTTTTATGCTTAAGAGTTCGTTTGAACTCCTTCCTGGATGGGGGCAGTTTATCAATAATAGAAGACACAACAATTGTTTCATCCATGATAAGATTGTGTTGAGAGAAATTATTTTTAATCCTCTCAATTTCACGAAATTGTTCCATGATAGACCTTTCATCATCTATTTTAAAATTAATAAACTTTGATATAAGGAATTTCTTACTTGTCGCATCCTCCTTATGGTACCTTGCCTCCAATTTCTCCCACAGCTCCTTGGCAAAAGGGACGTCATGGTAGAGGTCGAACAGTGAGTCCTTTATGGTGTTCAGAATGTGACCTCTGCAGGTGTGGTCATCCGTTTCCTATTTCTGCCTCTTCCTGATCTGCTCGACAGTTTCATCGTCGGACTCTATAGATTTGGTGTATCCAAAACATACACCAGATGAAGCGCCACCAGCAGGAAATGTACTTGCTTCTGCCACATCAGGAAATCGCCTCCATCGAAGCGATCCAGCTTCACAATGTTAGCCGACAGATTGACGAAGCCATTGCAACGACAGAAAAACTTCTTTTAGATTGTTAGAACAGAGGGACTTGCAATGATTTCAAAGTGTGTAACACTGCCACTTTCCTAAAGGAAGTTTTGCTCTCTACATTGCAAAAGTCAGCAAATATCCTAAAGGATACGATGAAGTAAACTCATCTTTCACTTTGCAGTAGCGAAAGATGAAAACAAGAGCAATTGCTGGTGAATTTCGAGATGATTTCTTTCTCCCCAAACCTTTCCTCTTATAGAGTACTGGTCATGACCAGTTAGAGTGAAAATGGGGTAGTGGAGTAGTGGAACAGTCAAGCATTGATGCAATGGAGTAGTGAGCAGTCAAGCATTGATGCGATGGAGTAGTGGAGAGCAGTTTCAACATGCCAAGTGCTAAGTGCACCTATAAAAGCGCCTAAAATGCGTCATATGCGCCGCGCCGAGCGCGCCCGCGCGTGTGTGGCTCACATTGCACATCACTTGTATTTTATTTTACACACACTATGGTGCAATAGTACATATATACTCTTTAAACTTGAAGTTCCTAACAAATGTGGGACTAAACATTTATTTTGAAAATGTTCAACAATGAGGACCAAGCCAAAGGTGTGTGGTACTTAATGAGTTGCAGAGCATGCCTAACAGAAAAAGGAAAAGTTGAAGATTGAGGCATTGTTATTTCCATTGGGGCCAGTGGTAACGGTGCCACCAACAATTGTCTTGGTGTAGTGGTTGGGACCTACTAGTTCGCTTGGGCCTCTATGAGGTCTCACGTTCAAATCTTCCCAAGTTTCTGAGCTATATCTCTTGTAGTTAGGGAATACTCGACACCATAGTAGCAAAAAAAAAGAAAAAGAAAAAATGTTCATCATGTTGATCGATTGTCATGCAATATCAATCTTGTTCTATTAATTATCGTCTTTGAGTTATATTATAATTTTGAGCCATTTGTTGGATTGTAGGCCCATGTAGCCAGTTTGCTGCATGTATAAATATATCTTGGCCATTTCAATTTGTAATCTTCAAAATCTTGAGTACAATGTAGATGAAAGGGTCCTTCTATGTGATGGCTGGAACAATTTTTTCCTGTCAATAATATGGTTTTTGTTTTTTCTGACCTCTTTGTGAAGTTGCTGCGAGGCATTACAATTGTTATTGGTTTCTTTTTTTTGCATGTTGCAATGCCACAGAATTCTGTTGAAGAGTTTGGTGAAAACTTGGTAGGTCGCAAGATCGAGGTGTTATGGCCAGATGACAAGGAGTGAGTATAAATATACGTCTCTATTTTAATTTGAGTAATAAGAGGCGATACTCCTTGTATTTGTGCATATATATATATGAAAATTAAAAAATGTACAAGTGCTACAAAAAAGGGTGACTATACAAAAAAGCCTTGGATCAAAACATCACCACCAATTGTTCACTCATAGAACCTGAGATGCAACTGCACTCCACCATCCTTATTCACACACAAGACATCCATACTTCATGCATATTGACCCAATCATCAAAACAAATAAAAACCATGTTGCATAAAGACCTCTTCCAAAACATTATGTAACTTTTGACATAAAATCGTGCTCCTTGGTTTCTTTTGGTCCTTGCATGTTGCAAATGCCATCAAAACCATACACCACCTACTTTGACCACATCAGAGATCCAAAACTCACACAGGACTGAGGTTCATGAGTGGCCGAAAAATACGCTCACCAGACACCACGAGTGTGTACATAAAGAGGGTAGCAACGTAATAGGAGTGAGTATATATATATAAAAGTCTCTTTAATGCGTTGTAGTTGCTTATCAAGGGCTTCATGATAATTTGATTATCTGCCGTCATTATTGATGATGATTATTTATCTTTTGCAAGTTTTATGCTGGTCACATTATATCAATTTGACCCTGACAATAAGAAGCACAAGGTATGGTTTCATTTAATAATTTATTTTCCAGGCCTCCGAATGATTTCCACTCTTGTTTTTATTTGTATTTGATTTGATTTTATTCACTCCATATGCAGGTGGTTTATGTAGACGGAGATGAAGAGGTTTTAGTACTATCAAATGAGAAGTGAGCCAAGTTGAAGGACAACAAAAAAAAAGCTGGTAGCAGCAGTTCCAAGAGCCCAAAACCTGGAACCAAGACCAAAGCTAGTGCTAATGGGACTTGCTGCTAAAGGGAAATCTAGTGCATCAAAGGTTGAGGAAAGTGAGGAGCCGAAGAAGGGCAGTGCAAAAGGTAGGAAGCGAGAAAGTGAAGACTCTACAAAAGGAAAAGGTTCGGATTCTGGTGATGGAAAAAGCGGGAAGAAGCGTCGGAAGAATGCGACTTAAGAAGGTACTGCAGCAACTCGATCAATTTAGTAAATCAGATTCTTCTTTTGAGGAGAAAGAGATGGGATTGGGTAACTTTTGTATTTAGCCTGGGCTGGTTACAACATTTTTGGAAGTTGGTTGGTGGGTTTGATTAGTAAGGTATCTTTGCTTGGTGATTTGCCTGTCTGCACCCACATGAGACCTGTAAGGGAAAAGAAATTTTTTTTTCTTGGTTTAGGAATGTCATTATCATAGGTAATAGTTTGATAGGGCAGAAGACATGAATAGTGTGTTTTGTGCACTTGGCTACCTCCTCCTCCGCAGTTGTGTTGTGTATGGACAAGTTCACTTAATTGAGTACTTCCATGTAGAACCGAATTTATCCGCTACCGACCATGGACCCCATGCAAACGTCACGCACGTATCGCGAGGCGGACAACCCGGGTGAGTTGCATGCTTACTATGGATATGCATGGTTGGCCCACCTCTACATACGTGCGTGGCGCTTCTATGTGTTATCAACCAAGAGATACGTGTGTAACATTGGCATTGACTTTATCACCTCGAGACACGTGCGTGACGTTTGCATGAGTTGCACGAGGTTGTATGGGTCGCCCATCTCGACAGACGTGTCTGACATTTGCATGAAATCTCCACCTCGGCATACATGGGTGACGTTTGCATGAGTTGTCCACGTCGATATGTGTGCGCGTTGTTTATATTAGTTGTCTACCTCGAGATACGCGAGTGGCGCGGGTCGTCCATCTCCTTTTGCACGTGGCGGTCATGGGGAAAAGAATTTATATTGATTGCTCCTTTTCAAAAAGAGTCATTCATAGAGTGTATAATTTTGTATAGATAGCTCTTTTTCAAAAGGAGCTATTTATACACATTGCCTTCCACCTCACCATCATAGATGTTAACTCAACAAATAATCACCTATTTTTGTAAATTAAAAGTAACCCACTTCAAACTCCACGTGACGCTTCTTCCGATCTGCATATTGTTTGTACTTGTCGTGACCTTACGCAAGTTATCTTTGACAGATTGATGAATCTCTTACTGACCCACTAACAAAGTCTTCGCCTTGCCATGCCATCTAGTCTTAGTTGGCACTGGTAACAGATCAATAGGACCCCGAGGTAGTACTGAATACACGACCTGAAAAGGACTAAACCCGGTACTTCGATTAACAACATGGTTGTGTGCAAATTCTGCCTGGCTCAACTTGAAGTCCCAACTCCTGACATTCTCACCCACCAAGCTCCTCAAAAGATTTCCTAACGAACGGTTGACAACTTCATTCTGCCCATCTGTTTGCGGATGATAAGCACTGCTAAATTTCAACTGCGTGTTCACCATAGCCCACAAACTGCGCCAAAATGGCTGAGGAATCTAGTGTCCCGATCTGAAACAATCGAGGTAGGAAGACCATGCAATCTATACACCTCCCGAAAGAACAGCTGAGCCACCTTTACAGCATCTGTGGTCTTCTTGCATGGGATGAAGTGAACCATCTTGGAAAAACGGTCAACCACCACAAATATAGAGTCATTTCCCCGCTGTGTTCTAGGCAACCCCAACACGAAATCCATGCTAATATCAACCCATGGCTGTTGTGGAATGGGCAAAGGCATATATAGACCGGCATTAGTTGCGGTACCCTTCGAAAGCTGACAAGTCCGGCACCGCTGCACATATCTGTCCACTTCCTTGCGAATGGTAGGCCAAAAGTAAGAGGCCTGCATCAGCTGCAAAGTGCGATCACGCCCAACATGTCCCTCTCCATGCAACTCTCTAATAATCAGCAATCTCAGGCTGCAATTAGGAATGCAAAGCTGGTTGCCTCGAAATAAGTAACCCTCATGGAGTGTGTAATCAGTACGCTCCCCACTCCGCACCTTCTCCACAATAGTAGCAAAGAAAGGATCAGTAGTAAACAAATCAGAGAATGAGGAAAACCCAGGTACATCAATGGTCATGCGGCTCAACAAACTTTTTCGTCTACTCAGGGCATCAACAACTCTGTTGGTCACACCAGACTTGTGTTTCACCACAAAAGTAAAGCGCTCCAAATAGGCCACCCAAGAAGCATGTCTGGCCGAGACCTTGTTCTGCCCATGTAAGTGTCGCAATGCCTCGTGGTCTGTAAACAACACGAACTCTCTGTGGAAAAGATAATGTCGCCAATGCTTCACGGCTTGTACCACTGCATAGAACTCCACATCGTATGTGCTATACCTCAACTTCGCCCCAGACAGCTTCTCACTGAAATAGACAACATGCCTATTATTCGACTCAACGACTCGATGCCTACCTTGGATGCATCACTATGCAACTCAAATGGTAAGTGAAAATCTGGCAACACCAGAATGGGTGCAGTGGTTAACCGCACCTTGATCAGTTGGAATGCTTCATCTGCCTCGTTGCTCCACCTAAACTTCACGCCCTTCATACGATCGTAATTGGGGCCATGATCTTTGAAGTGTGGAATGAACCGCTCGTGTAGAAGGAAGCCAACCCATGAAAGCTGCGAACCTCCGTGACGGTGGTAGGTCTAGGCCAAGTGTGGATGACTTTTACTTTAGACTCATCAACCTGCAACCCTTCTCCAGAAATGACATAGCCTAAGAAAAGGACCTTCGGTGTCAAAAAATGAACACTTCTTTATCGCAAAGCATATAACTTCTCCCTGCGCAAGATAGTCAGAACATCTCGCACGTTCTGGAGGTGTTCATCCTCGTTAGTACCGTATATCAATATATCATCAAAATATACCATAACACACTTGCCTATCAAAGGTCTCAAGCTCTGGTTCATGACTCTCATGAAGGTGCTAGGTGCGTTTGACAACCCAAACGGCATGACTAACCACTCATACAGCCCCTCCCTGGTTTTAAAAGCAGTCTTCCACCCATCCCCAACTTTAATGCGAATTTGGTGGTACCCACTCTTCAAATCCAGTTTTGTAAAAATTTTTGCTCCACTCAATTGATCAAGTAAATCATCCAAGCGAGGGATAGGAAAGCGATACCTGACAGTAATCTTGTTGATTGCTCTACTGTCCACACACATCCGCCATGAGCCATCTTTCTTTGGTGTAAGGAGGGCTGGTACTGGACACGGACTCAGACTTTCACAGATGAATCCCTTCGCCAATAACTCTTCAACCTGTCTGCGTAACTCCTCATGCTCACTGGGACTCATTCGGTAGTGTGGTCTATTAGGTAGTGACGCACCGGGTTCAAGGTCAATCTGATGTTGAATATCACGCAATGGTGGCAGTCATTCTGGTATCTCATCAGGGAAAACATCATAAAACTCATTCACAATAGAAATTGCAGCTTCAGGAACATCAACATCTCTATCTACCTCCTTTCTCATCAAGATGTAAACGACCTCAGAATCCTGTAATTCATCTTCAAATCTTGCCAAAGACAACAAACTGCTAGATTCTTTAGTAGGCTTAACTTCCTCCGGGTCCTTGGCGGGTACTAGCACAATCTTCACTCCCTTGAACATAAGGGTGTATTTATTGGTTCTGCCATATCATGCACAACTCCCCTATCAAACTGCCAAGGACGTCCCAGTAACAAGTGGCAAGCATCCATAGCCACAACATCACACCAGACTGAATCCTTGTAGTTAGCACCAATAAAAAAATTCACCAAGGCGCGCTTCGACACCTTCACCTCACCACCCTTCTTCAGCCAAACTAGCTTGTATTGTTTGGGGTGTTGTTCAGTTGCAAGGCCCAACTTCTGAACCGCTTCAACTGAGACGATATTCTCGCAACTGCCTGCATCAATCATGAACCTGCACACCTTGTCTAAGATGGTACACTTGGTGAAAGATGTTATTCCGCAGCCCACTCATCATCGCCGACGACTCTAGGAGTCATACAAGAACGCCTTACAACTAAGCAAGTATCCACATCTCCGATCCACGACCTCCTCTTACGTATTGTCGAAGTATCAAACGCCAGTTCTGCGATGATGTTGGCCTCTTCCCCTTCGTCTTCCTCTTCGTTCTCAATAAAAAGAGCCTTCTTCCCTTTACATTCCGACTTCACTGTGACCAACTTCACCACAACCAAGAAGCATTTAATCCCACTAGTGCTAGGTCTGTTTGTGCGACTAGCGAGGTTAATTGCGACGATATTACCTCCGGTATTGGTTGTCCCAACACTAACATTCTTGGAAGCATTACTCACACCCCGACGCCATTTGTTGTTTCTCTAACAACAATGCTTGCTTGTCTTAGGCTGCAGAATAAGGAAGCGGATCAAACATGTTGACGACATCTTGGATCTCCACCCTCAATCCACCAATATATCGCGCCACTAATTGGTCGTTAGTCTCCTGCAGTTCGTTTTTAGCGATTAACTGATAAAACTCAGTAGTGTAATCATCTACTGACTTTAATTTGCCCCTTGTCTCAGATTCTGCAACCTCTGATACATAAGGCGTTGGAAATTGTAAGGCAAGAACTCAGCCCGTAAGTGCTTTTTCATCTTCTCCCATGAGGTGATCTTCGCATTTCCATTCCTATTCCGCATCAACTTCTGCTGTTGCCACCAAGCCGTGGCCCTGTTGCGGAATCTGGTCGCAACAAATTGCACACGCTTGTCTTCGGGCACACTTTTGAATTCTAGGACTTCTTCAACTGACGCCAGCCAGTCCAAGAATTCTTTCGGTTGAAGGGTGCCATGAAATTCTGGGACATCCGTCTTTAACCCAGACTCCCACCGCCTGGGATCATCCTCAACTGCACGCGGCCTGTAGCGCCTCTTCGGTACCTCAACATACTCATCATCCCCTTCGGTAGAAGAATCTCCTACTGGTTCATTACCAACATGTTCCCTTCGATGGTTACAGACACGATCAATATTTTGACCCAACAACTGATCGATTCTGGCAGTTAATCGTTCTACCACCGCGTCCATGCGTTGGTCAATCAATTGGCCAATTTGTCGATTCAGATTGTCACGGTCATACACCTCCTCGATACGCTGTTGGTTCCTCTTCGGCGGAATGATTTCTCCAATCACGCTGAAGCAAACTCTCATACCAACTGACGCAGCGGAGATCTTCTAAACCAGTTGAACGAATCCACGAACAACTCGATCTAGGTCAGAACTTAAGCCAAAGTTCAAAATTCTTTTATTTCAGCCAAAACTACGAATTACACCAAAAAGATCGCTTAAATAGCGAAACCCTAAAATTTACCAAAAATAGTAAAAAGTCCAAAAAGCCCTAAACGAAAACTAGACGAAAAATAGAAACAAACGCGCAAACGACAATAAAAGGGTGAGATATATTGATAAGTATTTATGTTTGTTTTGTGGAAAGGTTTGGAAAGCTAGCTCATAGCCTTATTAGGTTTCGATTACTAAGTCAGACGCTCATGACAGGGGAACTTCATTACTCAAGTGTTATTTTATGTATTCAGTTATGATCATTGATAAATGAAGGTTCTTTAATCTAAAAAAAAAAAAAAAAAGCTCCGTGAGGTTTACAAAGAAACCGTCATCGAAACCAACAACTGCATGTAGGTGGTAACCAAACCTATCTAAACAAGCAAAAACGCTTGAAACTTGACCCAATGAGAAGAAAATATGAAGATTGGGTGAACATGCTGCCTTAAGAAGGTTACCACCGCGCCGTTGAGTTCCACCACCACTCACCGCTCCCCGCCGCGAGCGATTCGTTGCCACTGGTCTTTTTGTTGGATGACTCCTCGCCAGATGCGAACTTTAACCCCAACTTGTCGTCTTCTTCACCTAGACCAAGATAGCAAAGAAGGAGAAAGGGAGAGATGGAGGCGGGATCGATGACTAGGTGACTTGCCGGAGCAGGCTAAGGGTTGTCAGTCCCTAAGATCTTTTTTTTTAACAGCTGTTGCCAAGTCCTATTAGTAAGCCCATATGTGCATTTTAGAGGTAAAATGTTCGAATTTTCTCACTTTCAAGGGATAACTCTTTGGAAACTGCTACATTGACCCATTACGAGCACCCATTTAGTCGCACCTACAAGGCGAGAACCACATGGTACACATCGAGAAGCGAGTCGCACTTCGCATCGAAGGGTGCCTACAGATGGGGTGCATAAGTGGGTCAACCAATCATTTTTCTAACTCTTTTAGGTGTCTCTTGCAAAATATTCCGGAGTAATCTTGGACAGTGGACACAAACAAATCTAGCCAGGAAATAATATTTTGATCCACAATAGTGTTTACAGCTGAAAATTAAATCAAACTCAGGAAGAAAAAGCACATCTTACTCGTTTTACATCCCAAGTAATAATTCCATATACATGAAAAAAAAAAAAAAAATAACTCCAATTATCTATCTATATGAAATTACTACCTGAGATGTAAAACGAGTAAGATTTTTTTAGAAGGTTCGACTTGCCGAATTCAATATTTTTGGTAGTTGGCACACAATTGAATTATATATTTAGCCATTTGATCTGTATCTTGCCCCACTATCAGTCATATCTTTTCATTAGAAACATGAATAACACGTTTCAAAATAATTGCATTCAAAGAAGCCTATAATTTCTGGCTAATAACACTTATCTTCAATGAAAGAAATGTTGGTTTCACCAGTATTTGCAACCACTTGTTTTTCATTATAAAATGTTAAGAGGCACACCAGTATTTGCACCCACTCATCATATCGCCTTAACGGTCGAAATGGCTCTTCTTTCATTGTCCATGAAGCCTTCATTACCTCAATGGACTCGCTTAAGGTATGCGAATGGTTATCCTGCAATTTCGACTCTCCGTTGCATAGCAAAGGCTCAACTTCAGGATAAACAGTCTCATCGAAGATCTGCAAATTACAAACCAAACATTTGGACACATGATTTTGCAGAATCATTGAAGAGTGATTACATGGTAGTAAATGAGGATTTTATTTGCAATGTCACTACTAGTAATTAGTAAATAATGTTGATCAAGTAGTCTATTTTCTATTATTTTACAGGAAGAGAGGTATGCAGAAAGAGCTGTGAAGCTGAAGATGGAGGTAAAGAGTTTGTTAGAGAAGGAAAAAAATCTACTCGCCCAGCTTGAATTGATTGATGAAGTTGAAAGGCTGGGGCTTGGATACCTTTTCGACAAAGAGATCGGACAATTCTTGAGTTCTGTGACTCCAATGCAATTCAAGGATGTGGGAATAGAAAAAAGTCTTCATGCCACTGCATTATGTTTTAGGCTCCTAAGACAAAAAGGACATAAGGTTTCTCAAGGTACTTATCACATTTTACTACGTACTGTTGTTTTGAAAGAGAGAAAAAGAAGCACTGAAAGATTAGCAGAGTTTTGATTTCTATGAAAATCTACCATATCATAGCTACATTTCATTTGCCTGCCCAACTCTCTCTTTTATGTTTTTTTTTTTAAAAAAAAAACAGATGTATTCCGGGATTTCCTGAGTGAAGATGGAGACTTCCATCCTTTGTCATGTGAAGACATCAAGGGAATGCTAAGCTTGTATGAGGCTTCACATTTTTCAATAGAAGGTGAACATATATTGGACAAGGGAAAGACCCTTACAACCATGCATTTGAAGAATGTAATACCATCTACAAACACAGATCTCTATCAACCAGTGACCCATGCTTTGCAATTTCCCTTGCACTGGAGTATGCAAAGGATTGAAGCTAGATGGTACATAGATTCATACAAGAAAAGAAACAACGACATGAATCTTGTACTACTTGAACTGGCAAAATTAGATTTCAACATGGTACAATCCAATCACCAGAAAGAACTCAAGAGTTTACTCAGGTAAGAATCTGTAAAAAAAACTTTTGTTACAATTAATAAGCAATTGCTTGTTGAACTAAATTTGAATTTGTATTGTATCCATCTGCAACCATGACCGAGTTTACTTTGCCAAATCACAAACACAAAATTTAAAGTAAGACTAAAGAATAACCATTATTTTAAAAACAATTGAGAGAGATTATCATGTCATGTTAATCAGGAAAGTGTCGTATAGACTTGAACTTACCCTAGTAAGATCATATCGAGTTCACTTCGTGACGCAGTGATGCATGTATCTTGAACTGTTCACTTTTTATAGTAAAATAAGACAATATGTCTCACTTATGACATGATTCCTGATAACTTAGAATTTAGCCTATTCATTCTCATAAATGCGACCCTACATTTACTATCATATAGGTGACTTATCTTTAATCATTAAATGCAATATTGCATACCCTAAACTTCTTATCAACACACTTACTTCATCATAGGAACAGGTAATTGTGTGTCATGTTTGTTAAGTCAAGTCTAACTAGTTTGCCTATTGAACCTAGACCATGGGATCTCCAATCAGCTAGGTTAGGTTTCTACTAGACTTGACTTACTCTATAGGCTTTAATCTCATTCCCCTCGATAATATCTTCACTTGATCTCTTAGTAAGCCTTTAGTCAAAGGATCTGCAATGTTTTCCTTAGACTTAACATAATCAATACTAATTACTCCACTTGTGAGTAATTGTCTTATAGTATTGTGTTGGCGCCTTATATGTCTCGACTTACCATTATATATGTTGTTCTTAGCTCTTGCTTGTGCTGCCATACTATCATAATGTATGCAAATTGCTGTGACTGGTTTTGGCCAGCAAGGAATATCTTATAAGAAATTTCTTAGCCATTCAACTTCTTCAACTGCCTTGTCAAGAGCAATGAATTCAGATTCCATGGTGGAACGTGCTATACACGTTTGTTTTGTTGATTTCCAAGAAATCGTTGCTCCACCTAATGTGAATATATATCCACTTGTTGATTTAGTTTCTGTATTATCAGAAATCCAATTTGCATCACTATACCCTTCAAGTACAGGTGGATATTTTGTATAATAAAGTCCATAATTTACGGTATATTTAAGATACCTTAGAAATCTTATTAATGCAGTCAATGAGCATCATTAGGATTACTTGTGTATTTAATCAGCCAGCTTACTGCATAAGCTATGTCAGGTCTAGTAGTGTTCATCAAGTACATCAAGCTTCCAATTACTTGAGAATATTCCAATTGAGAAATTGCTTCTCCATTATTTTTCTTAAGATGACTATTAGCATCAAAAGGAGTTGGAGCATGTTTACAATCGAATTGATTGAATCTTTTTAAGATTTTCTCAACATAATGAGATTGTGTGAAGAAATAACCTTCGTTATTCCTTTTGATTTGAATTCCTAGTATTACATCAGCTAGACCTAAGTCTTTCATGTCAAAACTGGAATTCAACATCTTTTTGGTTGACATTATAGCATCCTTACTTGTGCTCATAATCAACATGTCATCAACATATAAACATACTATGATGCAAAAATTTTTCATTTCTTTAATGTACACACATTTGTTACATTCATTTATTTTGAAACCATTTGCTAGCATAGTATGATCAAATTTTTCATGCAATTGTTTTGGAGCTTGTTTAAGTCCATATAATGACTTAACAAGTCTACAAACTTTATTCTCTTGACCTTTGACTATGAACCCTTCAGGTTGGTCCATATAGATTTCTTCTTCTAACTCTCCATTTAGAAATGTTGTTTTAACATCCATTTGGTGTATTTCCATATTGTATAAAGCAGTTATGGCAATCAACATTCTAATGGAAGTTATTCTCGAAAACAGGAGAATAGGTGTCGAAGTAATCTACACCTTCCTTTTGTCTATAACCTTTTGCAACCAATCGTGCTTTGTATTTATCAATAGTACCGTCAGTTTTAAGCTTTTTTTGAATATCCATTTATATCCAATTGGTTTGATTCGGATGGTAGATCAACCAATTCCCATGTATTATTTTGTAAAATGGATTCAACTTCACTATTGATTGCTTCCATCCATAAAGGCGTTTTCGGTGAAGACATAGTCTCCCTATAAGTCTGTGGTTCATTTTCAGTTAACAGACTTATGAAATCAGGTCCAAAATTCTTTGGAACCTTAACTCTTTTTCCCTTCTAGGTTCCAATTCTTGTTCTTGAACCCTTGAAGTGGTTGGTTCTTCTAGACTCTCTTCGGCCGTCTTTTTTCGGAATAAACCATTTTGCTTTTCCTTGAAAGGAAAAATATATTCAAAAAATGTAGCATCAGCAGATTCTATAATAGTATTTTCATTGATATCTGAAATATGTGATTTAACTACTAAGAATCTATATGCTACACTATTCTTAGCAAAACCGATGAACACACAATCTACGGTTTTAGGTCCTAATTTAGTCCTTTTTGGTAAAGGGATTTGAACCTTTGCTAAGCAACCCCACACTTTTAAAGTTTTGTAAGTGGGTTTTCTCTTTCTCCAAATCTCATATGGAGAATTATCAGATTTCTTGAAAGGAACTCTATTCAAGATATGATTTGCAGTTAGTAATGCTTCACCCAACAAGTTTTGGGGAAGCCCATAATCATTCAACATAGAATTAATCATATTCTCGAGAGTTCTATTTTTCCTCTCCGCCACACCATTTTGTTGAGGTGTATATGGCGCATAGTGGTCTGATAAATAATTCCATTTGTATTACAAAATTATGTAAATTCAATGGAATCATATTCTCCACATCGATCAGTTCTTAATACTTTTATCTTTTTGTCAAGTTGATTTTCAACCTTTACCTTATATATTTTAAATACATCAAAGGCCTCGCTTTTATGCTTGATAAAAAAGACATGACAATATTTACTAGAATCATAAATAAAAGTGATGTAGTAGTTCTTTCCTCCTCTCGTAGGATTTGATTTGAAGTCACAAAGATCACTATGAATTAAATCTAATAATTCGTTTGATCTTTCTTGAACAGACTTAAATGTAGACTTAAATGTTTGCCTAGCAAACTTTAATTCTGCATAAACTTCACATTTGTGTTTTAAATCAATTTTAAACTTTGGTAACATGTTCAAATGTACCATTTTATGAATTAATCTATTATTTACATGCCCTAATCTAGCATGCCAAATATCAAATGATTCAATCATATAGACAGAGACAGTCATATACGCAGAAACAATCATTTTATTTCTAGTGCCATTAACAATTACAATGCTTAACTTGAAAAGACCTTCAGTAAGATACACATTCCCTATGAACATGCCACCCTTGGTCAATACAAATTTGTCAAACTCGAAAACAAGTTTGAACCCTTTCTTATTCAGTAAAGGCCCAGATACAAGATTTTTCCTAATATCAGGAACATAAAAAACATCAAGTAAAGTGATTACTTTTCCAGACGTGAACTTCATCTTCACTGTTCTTTTGCCTTCAACCTTGGAGGATGATGAGTTTCCCATGTAAAGTTTCTCTTCACTATCAGCCGGATGAAACTCGAAAAATAAGGTTTTGTCACTGCATATGTGCCTTGTTGCACCAGTATCGATCCACCATCCTTTGGCATCAGAAACCATATTAGTTTCAGAAACAACCGCAGTGAGATCAAAGTCAGTATCATCAATTTCTATGTCAGTAACATTTGTTTGGTTGTTCAAACCAGAATTATCAAAATTCTGATCTTTCCTGTGGCGACATTCTTGAGCCCTATGGCCCTGCTTTCCACAAACCCAGCAACTTCCCATAATTTTCTTGTAATCCTTCCCCTTTGGTGCTAACGGCTTGGCGGTTCTCTTAAAATCTTCCTTGAAATTTTTTTTATGGAATTTCTGAAATTTGGACTTGCTTGATTGTCTTACCACCATGTTAGCATTAACATTAGCCATTTCCTTTTTGTCTCCCTTCCCGTGATCTTCCTCAACACGAAGTCGCAGAATGAGATCCTCAATGGACATGTCCCTTCGCTTGTGCTTTAGGTAGACCTTGAAGTCATTCCGCGACGGTGGAAGCTTTTCAATAATGGCTCCAGTCTAAAAATGTTCATTTACGATGCACCCTTCAGCGTGCAATTCATGTATCAGAACTTGTAGTTCTTCCACTTGCTTTACCACGGACTTCGAATCCTTCATATTGTATTTCAAAAACTTGCCTACCACAAACTTTTTAGCCCCTGCATCTTCAGTTCGATATTTCTTTTCGAGAAGATCCCAAACATCATTTGCAGTTTTATATTCAGAATAGACATCGTACAGTGTATTATCAAGTCTATTCAAAATGTAATTCCTGCAAAGAAAGTCAGAATTCTTCCATGCCTCAATAGTAAGGAGAGTTTCCTTGGACAAAGGGTCCTCATCAGATTTCGGAACTTCTTCCTTCACTATGTTGGCAAGATTCATAGTGGTCAACCAGAAAAGCATTTTCTGCTGCCACCTTTTAAAATCAAGACCCTTGAACTTCTGAGATTGGATTAGCGAGTAGGTAGCGAAGTGGATCTTTCATCTTTGGGATTAGCTAAAAATTTTATGTTGTGAATTGGCTAAGTTATTTTAACATTAGATTAAATATCAAGTATTTAATTTATATTATTCAAAAGTGGATTCTCGCCTCCAACCCTACATTCACTTAAAGAGATGTCATTTCAAACTAGTATGAAAACAACAATTTCGTATAAATCAGTGACTAGTTTTTCTAAAAAAATTTCGTAATGGTTCAACATAGGAGTTTTTTGGTTTATAAATATGGTTTGTAACTTATTAGAAAACAGAGAAAAATTTCGAAATTAAGAGTTTTCTAGTTTTGAGAGAAGAAAAATTTAGAAATTTTTTTTTTTTTTTTTTTTTTTTTTTTTTAACATTGCTTATGGAGGAAATTAAGAATCTGCAAAGATACAATCCGCACTATTGAGCCGCCATATCTTCCGTGTGCCATTAATAGGTGGTGGGAAAATCTAGGCCTCGGAAATAAATTAAGCTTTGCGAGGGACAGGGTGGTGGAAAGCTACTTATGGTCTCTGGGATGCACCTTTGAACCAGAACATGAGCAATGCAGAGAAGTGATTACAAAAGTAATTGCAATAGCAACAGTAATTGATGACATCTATGATGTGTATGGAACATTAGATGAACTCGAGCTATTCACTGCTGTCATAGAAAGGTTCCTAAAAATCTTCTCACCTATTTTTGTTTCACCAAGATATTAAAGAACCTTCACGTAAATATTAAGCGGATTTTTCTGAATGTGCAGATGGGATATCAGTGCTGTGGAAGAGCTACCTGACTATATGAAGATATGCTTCTTAGCAACATACAACACCGTTAATGAGTTCGGTTACCATGTTTTAAAGGAGCAAGGTTGGAACGTGATACCATATCTGAAGAAACATGTAATACACATGCATTTTCTTTCTAATTAATGTTTTGCAGAACAAATTGTCATTTGATTATTACTATATATCTCTAATGCTACAATATATTGTCTCAGCTCACTGATTTATGTAAAGCATATTTAGTGGAGGCGAAGTGGTATCACAGTGGATATATACCAAAGTTCAAGGAATACGTGAATCTTGCAAGCATTTCAATAGCAGGATACGTCATACTATATTATTCCTACTTCTTTTTGAAGTCTGGAATCACAAACGAAGCATTGTCTTACTTGGATTCCAATCCAAATCTTCCACGCAGTTCATCAATGATCGTGAGACTTCTTGATGATTTTGTTACTTCAAAGGTATACAACTAAGCAGAATATATATTATCAACTAATGCAAGACTACTAATTATGAGTTGAAATTGAGTACTCCAACTTTTAATTGATTCTTTTTGTATAACAGGATGAGCTAGAGAGAGGAGATGTTCACAAGTCAATAGAAAGTTACATGCATGAATATGGCGTTTCAGAGGAAGTGGCACGGGAATATGTTCAAGATTTTACCAAAAAGACATGGAAGAAGATCAATGAAGAGCTAGCCACCGATTCACCACTACCCAGACCTGTTATCGACCTATCAATAAACTTTGCACGCACAGCTGAGCTCATGTACAAGAAAGGAGATGGGCACGGTGTTCAAGACCAAGAGAACAAGGATCGAGTCATTTCATTACTTGTTGAAAGCATCGATTAATAGTAAATCAAGCCAACCTCAAGTTAAAGTAAAGTGCAACGTCATTGAAGATTATGAATTAGGTAAAAAATGATAAGGGAAAGGGTATAAAATCAGTGGTTAGAAGCTTGAGAATAAATGATACTCAGTTCACTACTGTTCAAATAGTGTATTGTTCTTCTCTTGATTTATATATATATATATATATATATATATATATGTTGTGGAATATGGATGACCATGCATGTACACCAACATATTGTGTAGTCATGTAACTTGTATTTCCCACTTAATTAATAGTACCTCCACTTGTCTATGTATTGACATGTAACTTGTAATCCTCTCCAATGTACACCAACTCTTCCATGTATTGTCTATGTTGCTTGTGATGTGTTGTATGACATGGGGTGTATGTGTTGCTTGTACACATTGTATGAAGTACATTTATCATCATCACCAAATGACCTATATAAAGGGTGCCAACCTCATTGTAAAAACACACCAAGTTGAATGAAAACTTCTCATTCAACTATCTTATTTCTTCTCTCCTTCTATGTACTAGTAGTTTGTAGTAGTAGAAGTTCTTAGTCTTCTATTTTCCTTCTCTAGTTCTTAGCAAGATCAATTCAATTTACAACACGTTATCAGCACGAGCTTGCTCTAGCATTAATGAGATCTTGAAGTTCAAGAAGGCTTGTTAAGGAGACAAAGCTAGGAAGGTATAACTTTTGTTATTTAAATAAGTTTAATTTATTTATATATTATCATGGTTGCTTCCTTTTATTACATGCATCACTTCTATATGCATACTTTATTCATATACTATACATTATAACGTCACCGATTGCGAAAGTATGCTCTGTAGTTGCGTTTTGTACGATCTTCTACATCAGAAATCAAAAGTCAATATGTGAGATGACTAGTTTTCTATTAAAACTACAAACGATTAATTATCGTTCTATTCTTGATTTTATAATACAAATAATGCTATAAGTTTGAGTTGATAGTGGGTAAGCCTTGTCCCCGGTAAAGCTAAACATTGAAAGGGAAACGGGTTATCCCGTTCGAGGAGGCATGACATTAAGCAGACTTTGTCTCGCCACCCAACCTGGAGGTTGTCCCACCAACTCATACGAATAGTACATTTGATTATTAATGAATCAAGTTGTGAACATATACTTAATCATATGTTATGTTTTTTTCTACATAAAAGAAAAGAGAAAATTATTTTATATTATATTTACTTTCAAAATATTAATCAACCATAGTTGAATTTGTTACCTTATTATAATTCTTATCATGATAATTAGATATTACAAATTATGAATAAAGCTTGCATCTACGGAAGGCTGTATGTTGTACACAATCATTTGCCAATCTCTTTAGAGATTTGAAAAGTGAATATTTCATATATATTTTCACCCTATGGAGTTATAAATATATAAATACCAAAAAAAAAGGTAATGTTCCAAAAGCTCAAAATGAGCGGTTGAGTCTCAAGCTACAAAATTTAATCAGTCAAATATTAATTATAATTATGCAATTTTAATTACCTCTATGTTGAGGCTATGTGGAAATATGACTGATGAGACAATAAAAGAAGGTCACGTGGCCCGCCTCAATTTATTGCTGCAACAAATATCGAGTGCGCATTTCAATCCAATAAATATTAAGGATTGATTTCTTGTCTCATTGTAGCTGAGTAAAATAATGAGATATTATAAATATAATATCGATCCCGTCCAATTAGTTCAGCTTCAAATTAAGAAGCATAAGTTGCATATAATGATCATGATCGCAATAATAAGTTTATGGACGTGGAAAATGTGAAAATATCAGGTAAATGTCGATTGACAATTCCAACAAAAGGTGGAACAAAAGTGGTGCACCACTACAAAGGGTAAATAATTATTGACAATGAGCGCTCATAATTGTGACATTTTTTGTCATATATGAAAGACTATTTTACCTAAATATTGTCATATATATACCCGAAAACTTTGTGACATTTACCATGCCTTCAAAATCAAAGGCAAAATATTATGAATTTTTATCAATGAAATATGACTCTTTTCTAATTTGCCAAATATTATTTATCCAGATGGATCAACAAATCATGTGTTCAAATCATGAATCAAATAAGAGCGATATATGTCTTGTTGATTGTGCTACAACGCACACAATCCTTAAAAACAGAGAATATTTCTCTAGTTTGAACTTAGCTAAGGTTAATGTTCAAACAATATTTGGCATCTCCAATTTGATTAATAGCTCTGAAAGAGCAAATATTATGTTGCATGGGGGAACAACAATTCATGTTAACAATGCCTTATACTCTGAAAAATTCAGAAGAAATTTACTCGAGCTTTAAAGATATTCGACAAAATGGATATCACATTGAAACCGTGAACGAAAATAATAGAGAATTTCTTTATGTCACATTGGTTTCAAATGGGAAAAAAGAAGTGTTAGAAAATTTCTCAGCTTTATCCTCCGGATTATATTTTACTCATATAAGGCATGTCGAAACGAATGTCATCTTAAATAAGAAAATTAATGATCCAAAGACATTCATTTTATGGCATGACCGGCTTGGTCATCCAGGATCATCAATGATGCAAAGAATAATTAATAATTCGCATGGACATCCTTTAAGGAGTCACAAAATATTTTCAGCTGGTGATTATAATTATGCTAGTTGTTCTAAAAGTAAATTGATAGTTAAACCATCCCCAAGTAAAATTGTTGTGGAATCTCCAGTTTTCTTAGAACGCATTAGGGAGACATATGTGGTCTTATTCATCCTCATTGTGGACAATTTAGATATTTCATGGTTTCGATAGATGCATCAACTAGGTGGTCACATGTTTGTTTGCTTTCGACCCGCAATGTTGCATTTGCTAGATTTTAGCACAAATCATTAAGTTAAAAGCGCAATTCTCTGACAACCCAATCAAGACCATCCGTCTTCATAATGCCGGGGAATTTCAATCTCAAGCATTTAAAAATTATTGCGTGTCTATAGGAATTACCATTAAACATTCCGTTCCGCACGTGCATACCCAGAATGGTTTGGCAGAATCTCTGATCAAACTCATTCAATTAATTGCCAAACCTTTAATAATGAGAACTAAGTTATCAACTTCAGTTTGGGGACATGCAGTTCTTCATGCAGCATCTATCATTCGTTATAGGCCTACTGCATACCATGAACATTCCCCTATGCAACTCATTTTAGGTCAATAACCAAAGATTTCACACTTGAGAATTTTTGGTTGTGCATTGTATGTTCCTATACCACCTCCCAATAGAACTAAGATGGGTCCACAACGAAAACTTGAGATTTATGTTGGATTTAACTAATCGTTCATTATAAGATACCTTGAGCCCTTAATAGGGGATTTATTTACTGCACGTTTTGCTGATTGTCACTTTGATGAAGCAATTTTCCCACCATTAGGGGGAGATAAGAAACCAATTCAAAAGGAATGGCGCGAAATTGCTTGGAATGCATCGACTTTATCACATTATGATCCACGCACAAATCAGTGTGAACTTGAAGTTCGAAAGATCATTCATTTGCAACAAATCGCAAATCAATTACTTGATGCATTTAATAATGCAAAACAAGTGACAAAATCACATATTCCAACTGTAAATGCTCATGCAAGAATTGATGTCTCTATGCAATAAAACTCACAAGAACCAACGAAACGCTTAAAAGTGGAAGACCGGTTGGTTCAACTGATACAATTCCTCGAAAGAGGAAAATGGGAGTAAAAATAAATGCAAATTAAAATACTCCTGAGAAAGCACAAAAATCCTTTGATAAGGATTTGTCAGAACAAGTTGATTCTGACGAGGAACAACTGCCTCTAGAAAAGGAGGAAAAAGATGAAAATAATGAGATCTCAATAAATTATTTAAACTCTGGTAAGATTTGAGATCGAAATAAAATTGTTCATGATGATATATTTGCTTTCAATGTGTCCTTTGAAATATGTGAAATGATGATGATCCAGAACCACGATCAATGGACGAATGTCGAAAAATACCTGATTGGCAAAAATGGCATGCGACGGCCCCAATTTTCCACACATTGGGCCCCGCCCGGCCTAAGCCCACGTGGACCCCCGAGCCAGTCTCGCAAGGTCAACGAGAGCCTAGTCAGCCTTCCAATCCATCATTATACGTAAATCCACATTTTACAATTGAGTTATTAATATTTTTCAAGTTTTACAATTTTATAGCGGAAACAACTAATATATTCAATAACTCAACAAAAAGATCAGGGAGTTAGGCAACCTAATTGTGGAACCCAGTAAATATTATCAGAGGAGAGTAAATACAAAATATACAAAAATCACCTAGCTATGAAGTCTTCCCTTCGCTACTCTACTCGTCCGCGGCTGCACTCAGTCAAACATAAGAATGACGAGCCCAGGTAAGTAAATCCAGTAGGACAGATATACAACATTTCACAATATCCAAAACAACAGTTCAAAATATCCAAAGCAGTCGAATTCATGCAAATAGAATGAAAGGAAATCAAGAAACGCATGAATATAAAAGACCGTAACCAATCCATCGATGAGTGATACTCCCAAGGTAGATGTATATGCCTCCCCAATTACTCTGAAAGACATATACATCTTCTATGTTCCCCCCATATGTGCGTGCGAGTGAGTTAACCCTAACGAACTACAAATATGGGCATAGTACTTTCACTCCAAATGTAGATGTATATGCCTCCCCAATTACTCTTAAAGACATATACATCTTCTATGTTCCCCCCATATATGCGTGCGAGCGAGTTAACCCCTGCGAGTTAACCCCAGCGAACTACACATATGGGCATAGTACTTTTACTCCCAAGGTAGATGTATATGCCTCCCCAATTACTCTGAAAGACATATACATCTTCTATGTTTCCCCCATATGTGCGTGCGAGCGAGTTAACCCCACGAACTACACATATGGGCATAGTACTTTCACTCCCAAGGTAGATGTATATGCCTCCCCAATTACTCTGAAAGACATATACATCTTCTATGTTTCCCCCATATGTGCGTGCGAGCGAGTTAACCCCAGCGAACTACACATATGGGCATAGTACTTTCAGTGAACAATAATAAGTTATCACAAAACAGTAATTAACAACAGTTAATGGATAAACATGAAATACTGTATATGTCCCTAACTGGTTTACTTACCTCGAGAAATCGCGAACTTCAAAACGTCACTCGCGTCTCAATTCGCGCACCCGACACCCGACTCCTAGTCCCTAGTGTCCATTTAGACTTTTTAAGCCTATTTTACTGAAAATCATTCAGATCCTAACTCAAATTAGGTGAATAAACCTCACCTTCATCGCGTCGTCGCGATTTCGACGAAATCGCACAACCGACCGGTCGTTAACGCGCCACCGCACCGTTCACCGCGTCGTCGCCGCTACCGCGTCGCTGTCGTTGCCTCGCCGGCACCCCGCCAGGCCACCATTCACGCCTAAAAGCGCCTGCCGTGTCGTCTCATCAGTTGCGTTGCGTCGGTGCCGCTGCATCGCTCGTCGGGCGTTGCTGTGGCGCGCTGCTCGCGCGCCCGAACGCTTCTGTGCATTACTTGCTGCTTGCGCGGAGCCATTGCTGCTTGCGCGATCGCGCCTTCCTCCGTGTCCGTCTTCTTGGCCACTCCACCATTGGCCGGTCTAGTTGCTCGTCTTGTCGCTGGACGCCTCTCGCGCGCTCTCGGCTCGCCGATCTCTTCCTCTCCTCTTCCATCTCTCACCTCCCGATTCTTATCTTCTTTCTTTTCTCTTTTTTTTTTCTATATATATATATATTATATACAGTTTCTTTTTATCTTTTTTTTTTCAAATCAAAAATGTCCTCGAGATTCGTGCAACACCAATCTCGAGGCAAACTCAACAACCAAGTATCGCGCATCCCGAGGCACCAACCCGCCTTATTTCAACCTCTTGATATTCGCGCTACACGCAACACGAAACATATCCATCATCGACACGCGACTCGAGACGCGTCCTCGTTCGTGTTTCGGCTCACCGAATTCTCGCATAGTTAGCATATCATCTTAAATTGGATTCGGATATACGTATTTCGACGAGTGGGACCCACATACGGCCTTGACTTGACACGTGACACAAGTCAAATTTTCGGGCCGTTACATGGCAAGATGTTATCCAAGCAGAGCTAAACTCGTTAAGGAAACGAAAGGTTTTTGGACCGATTGTTCAAACGCCAGATGACGTAAAACCTGTTGGATATAAATGAATATTTGTACGAAAGAGAAACGAAAAAAATGACGTTACAAGGTACAAAGCAAGACTTGTAGCTCAAGGTTTCTCACAAAGGCTTAGCATCGATTATGAGGAAACATATTCTCCTGTTATAGATGCAATTACATTTCGGTTCTTGATAAGCCTTGCAGTTTCTGAAGGCCTTGATATGCATTTAATGGATGTCGTTACAACATATTTGTACGGATCCCTAAACAGTGAGATATATATGAAAATCCCTTAAGGATTTATAATATCCGAAGAAATAAAATCAAAACCTCATAACATGCACTCCATAAAATTACAAAGGTCTTTGTACGGATTGAAACAATCCGGACGAATGTGGTACAAACGTCTTAGTGATTATTTACTGAAAGAATGATATGTAAATAATCCGTTTTGCCCATTTGTCTTCATTAAAAGATCATCAACATGATTTTTGATTATTGATGTATATGTTGATGATTTAAATATAGTAGGAAACCACGATGACATCGTTAGAACATCCGAATACTTGAAAAAGAATTCGAGATGAAAGAATTTGGAAAAACAAGACTTTGTCTTGATTTGCAAATTGAACATTTTTCAAGTGGAGTACTTGTCCATTAATCAAATTATATTAAAAAAATATTAAAAAGATTTTATATGGACAAGGCACATCCATTGAGCTCTCCAATGGTTGTCAGATCACTTGAAGTGGATAAGGATCCATTTCGACCTCATAAAAGTGATGAAGAGCTAATTGGTCCAGAAGGTACCATATTTAAGTGCAATTGGTGCACTTATTTATTTTGCAAATTATACAAGACCTGTCATTGCTTTTGCTGTCAACCTACTTGGAAGATACAATTCTTCACCAACACGAAGACATTGGAATGGTGTTAAACATATTTTTCGATATCTTCGAGGAACAAGTGACATGAGTTTATTTTACTCGAGATTGGTAAAATCGAATCTCCAAGGTTATGCTGATGCTGGATTTTTATCTAATCCCCATAAGGCCCATTCTCAAACGGGATATGTATTCACCTGTGGCAATACTGTTGTATCATGGAAGTCAGTAAAGCAAACTATGGTTGTTACTTCTTCCAATCATTCTGAAGTACTTGCAATTCACGAAGCAAGTCGTGAATGTCTATGGTTGAGAAACATGATTGAACATATTCAAGAATCACGTGGATTGCCTTCAATAAAAGATTCTCCAACCATATTATATAAAGATAATGCAGCATGTATTGCACAATTAAGTTAAGGATTCATAAAAGGGGACAGAACAAAACATATTTCACTACAAAAAATAGGAGATCAGAAACGGAAATTTCGTCTCTGATTTGCATAAATTTCATCTCTAATTCAATTCTGCAACGGAACATAGACGGAATATATTCCGTCTCTAAAGTCGTCGCTGATTCAATCAGCAACGGAAATGTGTTTCCGTTGTTGATTAAAGATGAAATTTAGAAACGAAATAGAGACGGAACAGAAATGGGAATTCTTATAAAGGGTAAAATTGTAATTGCAGTACGTCTCTGATCCGTCTCTGATTAGCAACGGATCAGAGTCGGAATTATTGCATTCCGTCTCTTATCCGTCTATGATTAGTAACGGATCAGAGACGGAATTTTGGATTCCGTCTTTGATCTGTCTATGATTAGCAACGGATCAGAGACGGAATTATTGTATTCGTCTCTGATCCGTCTCGATTAACAACGGATCAGAGACGGAATGCAATAATTTTGTCTCTGATCCGTTGCTGATTCATGCATCTATTCCTCGAACATTAGAGACGGAATAACAACGGAATCTCTGAATTCCGTTGCTAATCCATCTCAATTCCCTGTGTTTAGGTCTTAATCCAAGCACATTTAACTTGTCAATATATAATACAAATCATAGCTAAATAATATATTGATATTGCACAGTTTATATAAACTTAACATATCCTTAAAAGTATCTTTTCTCAATGTACTGTACACGAAACAACAAAAATGACGCAGCGGAGATCTTCTAAACCAGTTGAACGAATCCACGAACAACTCGATCAAGGTCAGAACTTAAGCCAAAGTTCAAAAATTCTTTTATTTCAACCAAAACTACAAATTACACCCAATAGATCGCTTAAATAGTGAAACCCTAAAATTTGCCAAAAATAGTAAAAAGTCCAAAAGCCCTAAACTAAAAACTAGACGAAAAATAGAAACAAACGCCGCAAACGACAATAAAAACGTAAATTCCTAATGAAAGTTATAAGCGAAACAAAAGTTTCCTAAAATAGCAAAATTGTCGTTTCGGAGGGCGAAACAATGGAATTTCGCCGAAAAACGTCGTAGTCACAACATAGCTGTGAGTCGTGATCTCCACGTCGTTTCCAATAAACCCATATCCCCGGATCATTTGAGTCATATCTTTTCCTATTTTTCCTAGAATTTGCAACTAATTCTTGGACTTCATCATTATCCTATCAAGAATTTGCAAACTAATTATTGGGCTTCATTATCCTATCAAGAATTTGCAAGCTAATTCTTGGACTTCATCATTCTCCTACTGACGCAGCGGAGATCTTCTAAACCAGATGAACGAATCCACGAACAACTCGATCTAGGTCAGAACTTAAGCCAAAGTTCGAAAATTCTTTTATTTCAACCAAAACTACGAATTACACCCAATAGATCGCTTAAATAGCGAAACCCTAAAATTTGCCAAAAATAGTAAAAAGTCCAAAAGCCCTAAACTAAAAACTAGACGAAAAATAGAAACAAACGCCGCAAACGGCAATAAAAACGGAAATTCCTAATGAAAGTTATAAGCGAAACAAAAGTTTCCTAAAATAGCAAAATTGTCGTTTCGGAGGGCGAAACGATGGAATTTCGCCGAAAAACGTCGTAGTCACAGCATAGCTGTGAGTCGTGATCTCCACGTCGTTTCCAATAAACCCATACCCCGGATCGCTGCGAGTCATATCTTTTCCTATTTTTCCAAGAATTTGCAACTAATTCTTGGACTTCATCACTATCCTATCAAGAATTTGCAAACTAATTATTGGGCTTCATTATCCTATCAAGAATTTGCAAGCTAATTCTTGGACTTCATCATTCTCCCGGGGTGGGACAGAATTCGCCCTCGAATTGTCATCATCAGACTTATCCCCATAATAGAGAACAAGATGTTTGACATTAATTTTCACACCAGACTGAATCCTTGTACTTGTCAGCAGCTTTCTGCAAGTTAACTTTGATAAATTGGTGAATCTATTGCAGCCCACGAACAAAGTCTTCTGCCTTGCCATCAGTATATCGGATTCCTTCTTGTTACCATGCCTTGATTCAGTTTGAATTGCAGCAAGCAAAATCTCCTCTGAATTTGTAATGGCAGCATATGCTTGCCCAAGGATCGCTCTAGCAAAGTATCAACCTCACTGCGAGCCACTTCTCTTTGGCACCCTCACCCAAAGAACCTCACTGCGGATTGTAAGAGCGCTTTGCCAAGCAAAATATCAAGAGATTCTCTAGTTACGTGGCCCTTCTCAAGCCGTGGCGCATCCCCAATAAAGCCTTCGTTGTCACCGCTGCAGTCGGTCGGCGGATCCACTCAAGTATCATCTATGAAGTTATCGTCATCCATAGTCCTAACACCTTCTTGGTCATCCTCGAATCGCCCCGACAACCGTATCCCGAGCTCTTTCATCTCGCGATCGCGACAGGGATAAATCGCCGACAAGCTCCCACCCTTCGAGCTCATCTTCCCTCCCTTATCAAACTTCTTATCCCCCTTCAATTTCTTCTCTTTCTTTCTAAACCCATCTTCCTTCAACCCTTTCGGCTTCTACGACGATGGCGGCTCGCTCGCAAACTCATCTCTCATGAACGCTGGTTCTTCATCTTCAATCCCAAAATCGGGCGTCCTCTCTCGTCCCTACTCTTCTTCACCAATCTCTTCCTCGGCGTCGCCTTCGAACCCGAATCATCGAACTCGTGGCGGCGTCGAACGGTCACATCATGTTGGCGTCCTTGCTCGAACCGTGCCCTCCTCTCCGGTCCTATCTCGGTGAAAGACCCTTTGGTTGCACGCCCGCCACGGGCATAATACTTCCCGTCGCCTCCCGTAACGCGGAGGGCCTAAAACCGCTCTCCTCTTCTGCGCTCCTCTTCCCGGCACGAGACGGCGCAAACCCCCGACTGGACTCCTCCGAAGATAACTGGTAACCGCTCTGCTTACTATGACCTGAAGGTCTGCGCAAGTCCTCCGAACCCCAACGCACGAACTATCTCGATCCGTGATGGGGGTCCCTCCATCTCCCCGCATAACCTACAGAATCCGTCCTCTCGAAGGGGAGGATACGATCCATATGCCGATCCAACAACTGATCGATTCTGGCAATTAATTGTTCTACCACCGCGACCATGAGTTGGTCAATTAATGGGCCAATTTGTCGATTCAGATTGTTACGATCATACACCTCCTCGATACGCGTCGGCGGCATGATTTCTCCAATCACGCTGAAGCAGGCTCTGATACCAACTGACGCAGCGGAGATCTTCTAAACCAGTTGAACGAATCCACGAACAACTCGATCTAGGTCAGAACTTAAGCCAAAGTTCGAAAATTCTTTTATTTCAACCAAAACTACGAATTACACCCAATAGATCGCTTAAATAGCGAAACCCTAAAATTTGTCAAAAATAGTAAAAAGTCCAAAAGCCCTAAACTAAATACTAGACGAAAAATAGAAACAAACGCCGCAAACGGCAATAAAAACGGAAATTCCTAATGAAAGTTATAAGCGAAACAAAAGTTTCCTAAAATAGCAAAATTGTCGTTTCGGAGGGCGAAACGATGGAATTTCGCCGAAAAACGTCGTAGTCACAGCATAGCTGTGAGTCGTGATCTCCACGTCGTTTCCAATAAACTCATACCCCCGGATTGCAGCTAATCATATCTTTTCCTATTTTTCCAAGAATTTGCAACTAATTCTTGGACTTCATCATTATCCTATCAAGAATTTGCAAACTAATTATTGGGCTTCATTATCCTATCAAGAATTTGCAAGCTAATTCTTGGACTTCATCAAAAAACAATCTAAAAAGTTTCTATTTCGTATCTTTCTACGAAAGTAAAAGCAAAAATTGTTCTAAATGAAGAAAAAACAGCAGATGAAGAAGTGTTCCGAGATTATATAAAGTTGATTGTGCTTCAAAAAATAGTTGACTTCATACAAAACACTTGAAAAAGATCAAAAAGAAAAAATCACTAAATAATACAAACAATAATATGAATATAAACAATATTATGGGAGAACTACGTATCATCGCAAGCACAAGTGTATGAGCCAAATGCAATTGTAATATGTTAAACCACTTTGCCGAAAAACTAATCATATGCTTCAGGAAGGTAACTAAATCAAGAAACTAAAAATTGAGTTTTCTCAATTCCTTCATCTCATAAACAGTAAACCCTACGACAATTGACAAGCAATTTCTATACCTGCCATTATAGCTACTCACAATTCAATAAGAAATCAACTACAAATAAAAAAAGAAAAAGAAAAGAGAGGATTTTACCTTCAACAACCCCATTGAAGACACTGCACTTAGAGTTCTTTATAATGGTATTCAACCTGATTCCTTTAAGAATACTTGGATCACTGTCGATGTCATTAATGGCAGCATCAATAGCAATCTTTGCTGATCTGCCAATCACAGAATCAAAACTGATAACCGCAGAATGTTCACAACCTTAAGTGGTTGGCACTCCATAAACCCACGTAGCCCAACCTGAACCCAAACCAAAACAAACACTGGAACCAGCAGACAACAACATCCTATATTTGAAGTGAAATGGGTATTACTCAGATTTCGATTTCTCCATTAAAACAAGAAAAAAAAAGGTCACCAATAGTAGATGACTACAAACCAATAATAAAGTGGGTGAGTACTGAAATTCCTCAAAATATACAGAATTTAAAGGGCATTTCTTGGATGCCCATGTGAAAGTGAGATTACTACACACTAAGAATAAAGTGGGTGAATAAATGAAAGTGCTTGAAATACACAGAATTTAAAGGGCGTTTCTTGAATTCCCATGTGGAGATAGATTGATTTATATTGATTTAGAGAGTTGTATGAGGAAATGAAAGGAAAAGAAAAAGAGTTTGCTGTGTAAATCAAATTAAAGTCAGCTCTCTACCCATTTAAAAACTCAAAGTGGTTTTGCAAGTGGTGACCTTGAAACACTAGAATATTGTTCAACACAAATGGGAATCTAAGCCAGTGAAGAAGAGCAACCGACCGCCAACTCCAATAGAAACTATGAAGGGGAAAAACATGAAGGAGGAGAACTCACGCCTCGGTTGTGGTTTTCTCCAAAAATTTTGAATTCAAATTCTTCGATGTCAGCAATTCTTCTAGCCATTTTGCTTCTGTAAGTCCGGCTTCAAGAAATTGTTGCAAACCTAGCATGAGTAGACGTATGGAGGCAAAATTCTATGAACCCAGTGATCTATGCATTGGTAGAAATTATTTCCCTAAAAACATTAAAACTAGCAACTACCCAGAGAGATGAAAAAATTCAGCCAGAAAAACTCATCTGCAATAAGCAAACAATATTCTTTTCTAAGTTAAATTTGTGAGTTTACATGTCAAGCTTGCATTTGTTAAGGACAACTATTCAGAATTTCTTTGATAATGATAACTAGAAAATCAAATTGCATCTTCAAAATATAAGTTCTGTGGCGGTTGTTGCAAAGAAGCAAACCCACCTGCTCCAATTGCTGGGACAATAGCTCTTATGCACATACAATGGCTTTTCTAAAGCTATGAAAAGAGAGAATGCGAAATATTGATACATTACCAAAGGTGAGAGAAGAACAGCTGGAGAGCTAGAAAGGGCCCTTGACCAAGTTTATGGAGCATAAGCTCCGAGAAACGATTGAAGTAGAGCAACGCGAGCGGCGCTCCCCAAACGACGAAATTCGGGGCGCCCCAATGTTTAGTTATGTATATCAATGTGCAAGGGTGCTCTGCTCCTGCATGAAATCGGATCATTTTACTTAGTAAAACCAATAACATTATGCACCATCGACCAAGTTGAAAGACTTACATACCATTTGCGGATGCACATTCAACTGCAATGTCAAGTCCTGATTTTTGATTCCCGACAACGACAACTCGCTTTCCGTTTATGAGTTCTGCTGCATTGGCATCCTCCATGGCCGAGTAGTCCATTGAATGTACCACCACTCCCACCACTCCATTGAAGACCTCTGGACCTTGGTTTATAGGGAAATCAAGTAGCTTGGGCAGACCACTGAACCTACCAACACATAAGATCACAAACTCTGCTTGATACACCTGTTTAGAACATAATTTCGTTCAGTCAAAAAAAAAAAAAAAAAAAAAAAAGAAGAGTGAACAAACAAAGGATACTCTTTTATATATATAAATATTAATATGTATTACCTCAGTTGATTAGTTAAGTGTGTTTTGAACTGAAATGCTCCAATTTCCTCTAGGACTAAAGGGCTCACCAGTGCCACCCCATAGACTCCATGAATCCATATCTTAATCCGACGCTCCATCATACTCGATACCAATGACTTTGGTGTTAAATTTGATGTAGCGAAGCAAATCAAAGCGACGGGCATAAGACAGTACATAGTCCAGGACTTGTTTACCAGTAGGGGAGTCTTCCTCATGGAGTGAAGAAGGTCAAGGGAAGTCTGAGAACTGATAAACTTGCTTGGGAGTCTGAAGCTTGGTAGTCTCTATCGTGCGAGTGAGCAAAGGGCAGTGATAAGAGCGGCGAGCAACACATCGAGCAGAGGGCAGAGAGCGGTGGATCGATCGGTGAGCGGAGAGAGGGCAGACAGCGAGGATCGGAGAGAGAGCGGAGAGGGAGCAGAGATCGTGAGCGGTGAGCGGTGAGCGGTGAGCGGAGAAAGAGGTGATTGGGCGCAGAGAGCGGCGATGGTGAGAGCAGAGACCGGTTAGAGAGAGAAAGCACAGGCGTTTAGGGTTGCGTTTAGGCAGAGAGCGTTGAGAGAGAAAGAGAGTTGAGAGAGAGAGATAGAGATTTCGGTGAGTTTTGGTTGGTCCCATTTTTGAATCATCGATATGGAAGCACGCACGAATCTCGAGACATAACGGACAGTTGTCAAAAATTAAAGTTTTGGTGGAAAAGTTTGCATCATTTTTTTGAGACGAAATTTAATTCCGTCTCTATTTTCGTCTCTAATCTCCGTTTATTTCGTCTCTGAATTAATCCGTCTCAATTCCGTCTCAAACCATTTTTTCTTTGGAAACGGAACTCAATTCCGTTGCTAATTCCATTTCTAAATAGTCATTTTTTGTAGTGTTTCACCAAAATTCTTTTATACGCATGAGCTTCAGAAGAATGGTGAAATTGATGTCAAGCAAATCCGATCGAGTAATAATCTTGCTGATTTATTCACAAAAGTCTTACCAACTACGACATTTAAAAGGCTTACATATGGTATTGGCTTGCGTAAACTTAAAGACATTGCAAGTAAAGAAACTGAACAAGTTTCACCAATGTTCACATGAGGGGGAGTTATTGATTAGTGTATTGCACTCTTTTTCCTTAGCTATGGTTTTAACCCCATCGGGTTTTCCTAGAAAGGTTTTTAATGAGGCAATCTTAACAATATTATACCCATCTTAATATTTATGAGAATAGTGTACTCTTTTTCTTTTACTATATTTTTTCCCACAAAGTTTTTCTTAGTAGAAGTTTTAACGAGGCACAATCTGTAAGCAATTGTCATCCAAGGGGGAGTGTTATGGAATATGGATGATCATGCTGATGGGGCATGTGCCCTAGGTCAATCCATTAACTGTCTTTATGAATACTTTTAGTTAATAAAATAGAGGATTTCATTTGCTGTTTATTATAATTAATTTGCATGTTTACATTATAATAAGATCCGTGGGTATTTACATAAATATCCTAAATGTCCCTAGTCGATCATTATACTGGGAACTATAATGAATTAAGACTAGTGTGAGTCTTGATTGATGATCATATAATGATTATACGTATATGGATACGAATCAAGATCACGAGTACTTGTTAGGGAACAAAGTACTGGACCGACCCGCTATGAGAACATCACATAGATTAAGTCATAGTTGTTTCTCATGATAGGTATATATTCCAATCCTCTGACTTGAGATTACCAGAGACTTCAACATTAGGAACACAGTGATAAAACACAATCAAACGTTGTCTTTAACCGGACGATTATAAAGGTTGTGATTGGTTACTGTGTGAGCAATGTGATGAAGTTGTGTAATCGAGATAGAATTTGTCCCTCTCATATAAAGAGAGATATCTAGTGGATCCCTCGATATGTTAGACTGTTAAAAGGCCTAGTCTAAGTGAATTGATATTGATCAATGTCACTTGGATATTTTCAGTCTACCTAGAGATCGAGACTAGTACGATTGAACATGTTGGATGACAATCCCATGCCTTATGTTTGATCAAAAGGATATCGTATGACAAAAGGATGTTATATACACTATTGATTAGGTTGTATCGATTTGATATTTGTACAACTTGGGTAGTCATAATGTCTTGCTAGAGACTGCTTATGACTTGTATACCAAAATGTGTTTTGGTACACTGCCAACGTTGTATGAGCCTATTGGGCCCCACACTAAGAATGGTTTTGCGAAATTTTAAGATGATTCAGAAAAAAATAAATTTTAAGTGATAAAATTCATGACAGAAACGTCCTTGTGGTGTATTACACTTATACTTCTTTAAGTAAGGGTATATGTGTAATTTACTTAACCGTCTATATACAAGGGTTGTATAAATAGACGCTTTAAGTTAGAACACACGTACGAAAGATTAATAGGCTGAAACTCTATTTTCATTTTAGAAACGACTTAGGGTTTTTGGTATGCTCTGGATCGTTTTGGAGAGAAACAAAAGGATTTGGTATTCTCTCGAAGCTAGCACTTCAAATCTCGGTCGCCGTTCGTGTGTGGACTACTGGTAGAGGGCGTTCGTCGTTGGCAGCGCCTTAGAGATCGATTAACCTTCGGAAAGGTACATTGCGACTGAGTTATGATTAAGTTTTCATGGTTTAAACGTTTTTAATGGAATTAGATTCGGATGCTGTTGCGGTTTTTGTCAAAATTGTTTTGTAATCTCCGCTGCGTATGAACCCCAAAACCCAACACATGCATGTACACCAACATATTGTGTAGTCATATAACTTGTATTTCTCACTTAATAGTACCTCCACTTGTCTATGTATTGTCATGTAACTTGTAATCCTCTCCAATGTACACCAACTCTTCCATGTATTGTCTATGTTGCTTGTGATGTGTTGTATGACATGGGGTGTATGTGTTGCTTGTACACATTGTATAAAGTACTTTATCATCATCGCCAAATGGCCTATATAAAAGGTGTCAACCTTATTGTAAAAACACACCAAGTTGAATGAAAACTTCTCATTCCAACTATCTTATTAATTTCTTCTCTCCTTCTATGTAGTAGTAGTTTGTAATAGTAGAAGTTCTTAGTCTTCTATTTTCCTTATCTAGTTTTTAGCAAGTTCTATATGTTGTGGAATATGGATGATCATGCATGTACACCAACATATTGTGTAGTCATGTAACTTGTATTTCTCAATTAATAGTACCTCCACTTGTCTATGTATTGTCATGTAACTTGTAATCATCTCCAATGTACACCAACTTTTCCATGTATTGTCTATGTTGCTTGTGATGTGTTGTATGACTTGTGGTGTATGTATAACTTGTACATATTATATAAGTACAATTATCATCATTACCAAATGGCCTATATAAAGGGTGCTAACCCCATTGTAATTCACACACCAAGTTGAATGAAAACTTCTCATTCCAACTATATTATTTCTTATCTTCTCCTTTGTAGTAGTAGTTTGTAGTAGTAGAAGTTCATAGTCTTCTATTTCCTTCTCTAGTTCTTAGCAAGTCTCAATTCAATTTACAACACGTTATCAGCACGAGCTTGCTCTAGCATTAAGAGATCTTAAAGTTCAAGAAGGCTTGTTAAGGAGACAAAGCTAGGAAGGTATAACTTTTGTTATTTAAATAAGTTCGATTTATTTCTATATTTTCATGGTTGCTTCCTTTTATTACATGCATCATTTCTATATGCATACTTTATTCATATACTATGCATTATAACGTCACCGATTGCGAAAGTATGTTCTGTAGTTGCGTCTTTTATAATCTTCTACATCAGAAATCAAATGTCAATATGTGACATAACTAGTTTTCTCGCTATACTACAAACAATTAATTATGCTCTATTCTTGATTTTTTATATTGCAAATAGTGTTATGAGTTTGGGTTGATAGTGGGTAAGCCTTGTCCCAGGTAAAGCTAAACATTGAAAGGGAGACGGGTTATCCCGTTCGAGGAGGGATGACTTTAAAGTAGACTTCGTCTCACCACCCAACCTGGAGGTTGTCCCACTAACTCATACGAATAGTACATTTGCATATTAATAATCAAGTTGTGACCATATATTTAATCGTATATTATTTATTTTATATAAAAGAGAATAACTATTTATTCAATTTCTTGACATATTTTCAGACTATGTCAAACCTTCAAAAACTTGAAATTTGTTGCTCTTGATATCACTAGAAATAATTATTTGCCATGGCAACTGGATGCCGAGATACATCTCCAATCTAAAGACTTAGGAGAAACTATTATATAAGGAAATGAAACATCAATGCAAGACTGTGCAAAAGCACTGATATTCTTTCGCCATCATCTCCATGAAGGTCTGAAAAGTGAGTATCTCACTATAAAATATCATCTCACCTTGTGGTTAAGCTTGAAAGAGCAATATGATCACCAAAAGACGATGATATTTCCAAAAGCTCAAAACGACTGGCTGAATCTTAGGCTACAAGATTTAAAAATAGTCAGTGAGTATAACTCTACCATGTTTAATATTACCTCTCGTTTGAGGCTGTGTGGAGAAAATATATCTGATGAGGCAATGATGGAAAAAACATTCAGTACTTTTCATGCCTCGAATCTGTTGTAGCAACAACAATATCGAGCGCGTCAATTTAAAAAGTACTTAGAATTAATTTTTTGTCTCATGGTGGCTGAACAAAATAATGAGCTTCTATTGAAGAACCACAACTCCTGTCCTACTGGTTCAGCTTCAATTAATGAAGCAAATGCAGCATCATATAATGACCATAAAAAGGGTCATGGAAAGAAAAACCACGGACGTGGAAATGAGAAATGATCAATTAGCAAATATCGTGGTGAGCCCTATTCTAAATTTCGTGGCAATAAGTTTCAAAATAAATGGAATAAGAATGACGCCATTCAGAATAAGGGGAAAAATACTGTTGAAAATGGGCATGCTCGTAATTGTGACCAACCATGTCACATGTGTGGTCTAAAAGGCCACTGAGCTCATGTATGCCGCACGCCTAAGCATTTCATTGATCTTTATCTAGCCTCCTTAAAGGAGAAAGGAAAAATAGTTGAGATGAATTTCACTATCGGAGATGGCTCATCGGACATCAATTATATGGATGTCCCGAATTTTCATGATGATCTAAACACTAATCTCGATATTTTTAATGATCATATGTAATGATTTTCAATAATTATATGTACTAATTTTTGTTATGCTTCTTAGTTATATGTACTAGTTCCTTATTATGAATGAAATATGACTCTTTTTCAAATTTGCCTAGATGGATCAACAAATCATGTGTTCAAATCAAGAATCAAATAATAGCGATATATGTCTTGTTGATTGTGCTACTACGCACACAATCCTTAAAATAGAGATTATTTCTTCAATTTGGACTTAGCTGAGACTAATGTTCAAACAATATCTGACATCTCCAATTTGATTAATGGCTCTGGAAGAGCAAATATTATGTTGTCTGGAGGAACAACAATTCATGTTGACAATGCGTTATACTATGAGAAATTCAGAATAAATTTACTCAGCTTTAAAGATATTTGACAAAATGGATATCACATTGAAACCATGAAAAAAAATAATAGAGAATTTCTCTATGCCACATTGGTTTCAAATGGAAAAAAGAAGTGTTAGAAAAACTCACTGCTTTATCCTCTAGATTATATTTTACTCATATAAGGCATATAGAAACGAATGTCGTCTTAAATAAAAAAATTAATGATCCACAGACATTCATTTTATGGCATGACCGGCTTGGTCATCCAGGATCATCAATGATGCAAAGAATTAATAATTCGCATGAACATCCTTTAAAGAGTCACAAAATATTTTCAACTGGTGATTATAATTGTGCTAGTTATTCTTAAGGTAAATTGATAGTTAAATCATCCCCAAGTAAAATTGTCGTGGAATCTTCAATTTTCTTAGAACACATTCAGGGAGACATATGTGATCCTATTCATCCTCACTGTGGACCATTTAAATATTTCATGGTTTTGATAGATGCATCAACTAGGTGGTCACATGTTTGTTTGCTTTCGACCCGCAATGTTGCATTTGCTAGACTTTTAGCACAAATCATTAAGTTAAAAGCATAATTCTCTGACAACCCAATCAAGACCATCCGTCTTGATAATGCCAGGGAATTTCAATCTCAAGCATTTAAAAATTATTGCATGTCTATAGGAATTACCATTGAACATTCTGTTCCGCACGTGCATACCTAGAATGGTTTGGCAGAATCTCTGATTAAACGCATTCAATTAATTGACAGACTTTTAATCATGAGAACTAAGTTATCAACTTCAGTTTGGGGACATGTAGTCCTTCATGCAGCATCTATCATTCGTTATAGGCCTACTACATACCATGAACATTCCCCCATGCAACTCATTTTAGGTCAACAATCAAATATTTCACACTTGAGAATTTTTTGTTGTGCAGTGTACGTTCCTATACCACATCCCAATAGAACTAAGATGGGTCCACAACGAAAACTAGGGATTTATGTTGGATTTAACTAATCGTCAATTATAAGATACCTTGAGCCCTTAACAGAGGATTTATTTACTGCACGTTTTGCTAATTTTCACTTTGATGGAGAAATTTTCCCACCATTAGGGGGAGATAAGAAACCAATTCAAAAGGAATGGCGCGAAATTGCTTGGAATGCATCAACTTTATCACATTATGAATTTCCAGTCCCAAATCAGTGTGAATTTGAAGTCCAAAAGATCATTCATTTGCAACAAATCGCAAATCAATTACCCGATGCATTTAATGATGCAAAACAAGTGACAAAATCACATATTCCTGCTGTAAATACTCCTGCAAGAATTAATGTCTTTGTGCAACAAAATGTACATGAACCAATTAAACGCTTAAAGCATGGAAGTCGGTTGGTTCAAATGATACAATTCCTCGAAAGAGGAAAACGGGAGTAAAAATAAATATAAATCAAAATACTCTTGAGAAAACACAAGAATCCTTTGATAAGGGTTTGTTAGAACAAGTTGATTTTGACGAGGAACAACTTCCTCTAGAAAAGAGGAAAATATGAAAATAATGAGATCTCAATAAATTATTTAAACTCTGGTAAAATTTGGGATCAAAATGAAATTGTTTCTGATGATATATTTGTTTTCAATATGTCCTTCGAAATATGTGAAAATGATGATGATCCAGAACCACGATCAGTGGACGAATGTCGAAAAATACCTGATTGGCAAAAATGGCAAGAAACTATCCAAGTAGAGCTAAACTTGTTAAGGAAACGAGAAGTTTTTGGACCGATTGTCCAAACGCAAGATGACGTAAAACCTGTTGGATATAAATGGGTATTTGTACGAAAGAGAAACGAAAAAAATGAAGTTATAAGGTACAAAGCAAGACTTCTAGCTCAAGGTTTCTCACAAAGACCTGACATCGATTATGAGGAAACATATTCTCTTGTTATAGAGTTATAGATGCAATAACATTTCGGTTCTTGATAAGCCTTGCAGTTTCTGAAGGGCTTGATATGCATTTAATGGATGTCATTACAGCATATCTGTACGGATCCCTAGACAGTGGAATATATATAAAAATTCTGAAGGATTTGTAATATCCGAAGAAATAAAATCAAGACCTCATAACATGCATTCTATAAAATTACAAAGGTCTTTGTACGGATTGAAACAATCGGACGAATGTGGTACAAACGTCTTAGTGATTATTTACTGAAAAAAAGGATATGTAAATAATCCACTTTGTCCATGTGTCTTCATTAAAAGATCATCAACATGATTTTTGATTATTGCTGTATATGTTGATGATTTAAATATAGTGGGAAACCACGAAGACATCGTTAGAACATCCGAATACTTGAAAAATGAATTTGAGATGAAAGAACTTGGAAAAACAAGACTTTGTCTTGATTTGAAAATTGAACATTTTTCAAGTGGAGAACTTGTCCATCAATCGAATTATATTGAAAAAATATTAAAAAGATTTTATATGGACAAGGCACATCCATTGAGCTCTCCAATGGTTGTCAGATCACTTGAAGTGGATAAGGATCCATTTCGACCTCATTAAAGTGATGAAGAGCTAATTGGTCCGGAGGTACCATATTTAAGTACAATTGGTGCACTTATATATATTGCTAATTGTACAAGACCTGACATTGCTTTTGCTGTCAACCTACTTGTAAGATACAGCTCTTCACCAACTCAAAGACATTGGAATGGTGTTAAACATGTTTTCCGATATATTCGAGGAACAAGTGACATGAATTTATTTTACTTAAGGGGGGTAAAATTGAATCTCTAAGGTTATGCTGATGCTGGATTTTTATCTGATCCCCACAAGGTCCGTTCTCAAATGGGATATGTATTCACATGTGGTAATACTGCAGTATCATGGAAGTCAGTAAAGCAAACTATGGTTGCTACTTCTTCCAATCATTCTGAAGTACTTGCAATTCATGAAGCAAGTCGTGAATGTCTATGGTTGAGAAACATGATTGAACATATTCAATAATCATGTGGATTGTCTTCAATAAAAGATTCTCCAACCATATTATATGAAGATAATGCAGCATGTATTGCACAATTAAGTTAAGGATTCATAAAAGGGACAGAACAAAACATATTTTACCAAAATTCTTTTATGCGCATGAGCTTCAGAAGAATGGTGAAATTGATGTCAAGCAAATCCGATCGAGTGATAATCTTGATGATTTATTCACAAAAGCCTTACCAACTACGATATTTAAAAGGCTTACATATGGTATTGGCTTGCATAAACTTAAAGACATTGCAAGTAAAGAAACTAAACAAGTTTCACCAATGTTCACATGAGGGGGAGTTATTGATTAGTGTATTGCACTTTTTTTCCCTTAGCTATTGTTTTATCTCATTGGATTTTACTAGCAAGGTTTTTAATGGGGCAATTTTAACAATATTATACCCATCTTAATATTTATGAGAATAGTGTACTCTTTTTCTTTTACTATATTTTTTCCCACATGGTTTTTCTTAGTAAAAGTTTTAAGGAGACACAATCTCTAAGCAAATGTCATCCAAGGGGGAGTGTTGTGGAATATGGATGACCATGCATGTACAACAACATATTGTGTAGTTATGTAACTTGTATTTCTCACTTAATAGTACCTCTACTTGTCTATGTATTGTCATGTAACTTGTAATCCTCTACAATGTACACCGACTCTTCCATCTATTAATTGTCTATGTTGCTTGTGATGTGTTGTATGACTTGTGGTGTATGTATAACTTGTACACATTGTATAAGTATAATTATCATCATCACCAAATGGCCTATATAAAGGGTGCCAACCCCATTGTAATTCACACACCAAGTTAAATGAAAACTTCTCATTCCAACTATCTTATTTCTTCTCTTCTCCTTTGTAGTAGTAGTTTGTAGTAGTAGAAATTCTATAATTGTTCGCGGAAACTGTAAGTAAAATCAGTTAGAAAATGTACAGTAGTTCATTGAGCTTGCATTTTTGTTTGATGTTGTATTATGTCATTTTCTTGGAACTCTCACTCACTTATGAGTGTCCGAGAGCCATGTGAGTCATACTCGTGTCTCTGATCGGAGTGGTCGTCGGCTCGCAATCGGGGCCATGACCTCGAGTCACTTGAGAATTTGGTCGAAATGAGATGTGTTTTATCCGGGGCGCCGTTGATATCCCTCATTCGCGACGTTCTAGGTATAGCAGGCGATGTCGCGTCCTATGACCCGAGTCTGCTTGGCGTTGCCGCGACTCTATGACCCCGACCCTGTGGCACCCGCAATCGGTGGTCTTAGACTACTTGGACACCTCTCTATATTGTTTCCTTTTACACTCATTTCTCGTTGTACTTTCATTATTTTTACAGTATTATTATCATGCATTTCGTATAGTTTTCTTTCTATCCGCATGACTTTTAGACTGCTTTATTTTATCTTGAATTATTGTTTAGCTTTTACTGGCTTTTACTTACTTGGGCTCGTTAATCTCGTGTTTGACCGAGTGCAGAGTCGCAAACGAGTAGCAAATGGAAAGCTCCATAGCTAGGTAAATCTATTGTATTATTATATATACTTGTTTTAACAACATTGGGATTATGGGCATGTAAACTGTGTATTTACTCCCTCTGATGATATATCTATGCTGGGTTCCACAATTAAGTTGTCTAACTCTTTTATAATATTGTTGAGTTATTTAATATAGTAATTGCTTCTGTTAAATTGTAAAACTTGAAAAATATTAATAACTCAACTTAAAACTTTTGAATTTATTGATAATGATGGATTGGAAGGCTGACTAGGTCTGCGTTGACGTTGCGAGACTGGCTCGAGGGTCCACGTGGGCTTAGGCCGGGCGGTGCCCAGTTTGTGAGAAATTGGGGCCGTCACAATATATATTAGGGCCATGATTAATGTAATATGCGGAAATTTACATGATCTATGTATCGGGTTAATGATTAATGTAATAAGCCTATGTGAATATTTTAGTTAATACCAAAACATTTTAATATATCCACTAATTATAACACGTGCTACAATCCACATGCGTGAACTACTAATTTACACAGTTAATCAAAGCTTATATGTGTTAATAAGACAAAGAAACCAATAAACCTTTGAAGTATCATTACTTCTTGCTTTTTTTTATTAAATAATAAGGGAAGGGTATAACCATAAAGAACAATGTTAGTTAGGTTTTATTAAAGTGGAGGACCTTAATTAGTTGTGGGGGAGTATTTTAAAATAGAGAAGTGCAAAGCCTCCACAATACATGTTCATGCATGAATTTATGACCCCAAGAAATAAAAAAACATGAAGTCAGCTTTTTGTTTGGTTAGAAAAAAAAAAAAGGAATCTTACATAGAGAGGCCTTTTATATCTAACAAGATAACATTTTTAATGCTAGTTGATAGGTCAATATTTTATAGGTAATTTATAGTCTATTTTAGTATATTATTTATTGAAAATATTTAAATATTATATTAAATAATATGTTTTTGTCATTTTAAGGTAAAACGGAGTACGCGGTTGAATTCGTGGCGAAAAAATACTCAAAATGGAGTATTTATTTGTAATAATCGGATGTCGGACAGTTTGCCTCGAAAGACGCGTTGCTCGGTGTGTCGAATAACCGACAATACATTTCAGCCAATAAAGTGATGACACGTCAGCCAGAAAACATCTCTCCACCAATCACGAGACGCCACGTGGACAGCAATAGGACAACAACCGCGTCATTTGGGCGAACCGGCCCCATCGCCGCGCCACGTGGCATCGCCACATCACCTCAACCAATTAGCAAACGCCACGTCATTCCAGCGTGGCATTCTCACATTGGTCCAAACGCGGCACAACAGTCACCCGCCAATCAGATAGAGACACATGGCGCTAACTCAGCCACAAACAGAAGAGGCGGTCCAATCACAACACGCCACGTGTCAGAGACGAGTGACGCGATACAACGGCATTGAGACACGTGGCAGTCCCCTCTCACACCAACACTCACCAGCAGTCGTCCCTCCAATCAGCGCGCGCCACGTCACCACGCGCCAGCAAACTCGCCCAATCCGCACACACCAGGACGCCACTCTCTCTCGTTTTATTTCTCTCTCGCCTTTTTCGGCCGGACGTTCTTCTCCTCTCCCGGATTCTATTTTTTATTTTTCTTTTTTTTCTTTTTGTGTTCTTCAACTATGCGAGGCTAAAACCTCTAGCTTTAGCAAAGAGGCTGCGAGGAGGTTCGACTACGTATATCAATGGATTTATGAGATTTATATATTTTAATTTCAGTCTTTTCATTATTATTTTATTTTCTTTGGTATTGTTTTAACAATTGAAGTTAAACACTTGTTTAAACCTTGATTTATTTGGCAGTGTGTCGTAAGCATTCGTACTTGTGCAATAAGACCACACTAGTGGCAATCGACCATACCGATTGATTAGACCCTTTTGGGACCGGTTGAATATCATAGGGATCTAGGCTAAATCGGACACACTAGTGATCCGATTGTCTAGGTGTAGTGCCTTCACGAAGCTCAATGCGGTCAATACAGTAAACATAATTCACTTGAATATATGGTTATGTGTTTGATTAGGGAAGTAGTCATCGTCGTACCTTGGCTATCGAGACAGGGAAGAGCGAGGAACCGCGTACGTTACCGGTTCTATAGCTACACCTATGATATTTTGATTTGCATATTTTACATAAATCGAAAACCAAATCCAACCTTTTCTCGAACTGAACTTGTATGTCTTGACCTAGGTGTTATTTTTATTAATTGTTTTCAAATTATTTTCATTGTTTTGTTTATTTATTTTAAATATTAGTTAATTTATTCATTCTTTAAAACCATCGATTTCCTTTTTGTTCTTTTTTTAAACCTTAGAAAAAATACCAATCCTGTGGGATCGACCCTTTGCCACTATTCTACAAATAGTTGGTTTATGTATTTTTAAATTTTATTGACGCATTCGGCGCACGTCAATTTTTGGCGTCGTTGCCGGGGATTGGTCTTTTTCTTTCTTTGGTTATTTTTTTTGTTTTTTGTTTTTTATTTTATTTATTTATTATTATTTTTTATTTATTTATTTATTTATTATTTTTTGTATCTAGTCCCTTGTTCTTAACATGTATGCAGGCAACCCCGCGATGGCCTCCTACCCCCACAATTATGGTCGATTCGATGACTCACATTATTATAATGTGAATGGGGTAGGTATGTTATATAATGAACATCAATTTTCTAACATGCATTCTTTTGTGCAACAGGTCGAGGTTTGCGAAATTTGTGAAGATTATTCTCATTCCACGTATGATTGTCCGTATTATCCAAGGTATGAGAATTATCACTATCCTAACTACGCATCGCCGCAACCCGATTTTTTTGGGCTCATGTCAAGTCCACAGAGTCCTCAACAAAGCACCTCTTTAGAAGATATGATGAAAAAATTACTAGATGATCAACAACAATTTCACGAAGAGCTTCAACAATTTTCGCGTGAGTTTCCAAGCTTGCAAAACTTGGAAAATCAATTTATTCAAGTGAACGCCACACTCCAAAATATGTTTGACGAGAAAGAGTTGCGTAATACACAACTAACTTCTTACTCATAGGAGAATGTGGTTGTTGATACATTGAGTAATGTTGAGGATAATGTTGATACATCGGTGGAGAACTACTTGTGCAAAACAACGCAAGGACTTGAGTCGGACATGTCTATTGCAACTGAATGATGATGATGACGTCGCGTTAGAAATTGGAGTCATTTCAGAACGGCCAGAGGAGCCGCAGATAGAGAGCAAGGAAGACCAACCTCTAGTGTTGGTGAAACCACCCACCCTCCTGTGCATATTTGATAAACCCTATACGGGGGTGGAAGTAAAGGAGCGTTCGCAGATTTTCTACACTGCTAACACCTTTGTGTTGGAGGACCATGATGTGACATATTCATTTGTGTTAGAAGTCTCGAATGAGCTCCCGATTCTGAAAGAGGGCATGCATGCTGCATTGCCCAAATATGTTGATGCGCCATTCGTTGTTGACATCTCCAAAGGAGAGGACATCACGTGAAGAATCACAATAAGTCTAGCCAAAGACTTAAAAGAAAAGCGCTCGTAGGGAGACAGCCCAGCTTTGTTTTTATTTTTATTGCATTTATTTCAATTTAATTTAGTTTTAGTTTTTTTTTATGTTTAATAAATCCCTAACTTGGTCTCTTTGATTTTTACAAGTGTAATGAATGTTTGATGAGCATTGATGGCACTAGACCACCCCCTGAATTTTGATAGGTTTGACTATGGATTACATTGTTTTTGGAGTAATTTGAGCATATTTTTTTAGGAATGAACATATTATTAGAGTTTTAGATGTTTTGAGACTTGGTTGGGCCATATCCAACTTAAGTCGCCACATTAGTGGCGGGTCTTTAAGTAGACCAAAAACCCAAAACCTCATTTCATCATCTTGTTGACTTCACCCGTAGTTGAAAGACTCGGGCTCGCAAGATTCGATAGGAATCATTTGAATTCACTTCCATGCTTATTAGTTCTTGCTCTTATTATGATAATTTTATTTCATAGTTTCCTTAGTCACCTAGACATGCGAGATTTGAGCACTCACTAGTTTTTGGAGACTTTTGTTATGTGTGCACTTGTATCATCTTCTTCTTATATCCATATTCTTTTTCACCACTATTCTTTGTCTTTTTGTTGCATGAATTCCTTGACTTGTTTTGAACCTTGAGGACAAGGTTCGGAATAAGTTTGGGGGTACTTTATGATTTGTGGATTGAGTTGGATGGACTTATTTACGAAAGACCGCAGGTGAGATCGTTTAAAATCTTTTTCAATTATATGCGGTTACATGTGGTTGACGGATGGTATTGGTGGTGTTTGATATCTCTTATTCATTCATTTCTTCCATTTCTTTTCCCTCCATATCTCATTTTCTCATTTCGTTAGGAGTTGATACACTTTCATGCATGTATTTAGTATAGTTTTTATTATTGTATTGTTTAGAGTCACCCGAAAGTTTGTTTCATGCCTTTGGTTGTGGATGAGTACATTATGGTGGCCTTTTTGACTTGAAACTTAGGAAAAAGTAGGAGAAATACTCACTCGAGTCCGTCGCTCAACATTTTTATGATTTCATGATTATGGACTTAGTATGATGGTTAAGCCTTGTGCTAGATACCAAAATGGGTGGACGGTTGAAATTGCGCAAGTGATGATATTTTAACGCACATTGAGGAATTTGCTTAATTATAGTGAAAGTGAGAAGGGCTAACATGAGTTTTCTTAATATAGAGAGTCCCACAAGTTTCCATAGGAAATGGAGCAGGGAAACTTGTGGTGGGAAAAAGTGAGGAAAGTAGTCCATAGGAAATGGAGCAGGGACCGTATCATTTGAAAAAAAAAAATTGGAGAAGAAAAAAATAGAGAGTATACATATAAAATGAATAAAGGCGGAAGTGTATGGAAACTCCTCAAATAAAAAGACTTAGCTCGAGTGCTTATAGCTATATTAAGTAAAATTGTGGACTTGCGTGCTTGAATGTATAAACCAAGAAAACCCGTAAGTAGTTGATGGCGTTTGTCTTGACCATATCTTTGTCTTGAAAATGTGATCTTAATTGTGTTTGGGTTGCAGTTCTTGACATATCATAACTCCGAAATTTCTTAAGTGGCTTGTTGTCTTGGCGACTATGTAAACCAAAGGAACTCCATGAATTCTGAATCGGGTATAGGATTAGTTAAGTCTGTACATATCTATATTATGAGTCTAGTTTATCTGCGTGTTTGTCATTTACACCTTTGTTCGGGACGTGCAAAGTCCTAAGTTTGGGGGTATTTATTGAGTTGTTAATTATGTAATATTATATATATGTTATTTATATATTTTTATTGTCAAATCTCCAAAATACTAGCATAATTGCGTTTATTTATTATTTTTAAGGATTTGGAGTGCGCGATCGAAATCGAAGGCAAAAAGAGTGTGACCAGTGGCGAGTTGCATCAAAAAGCGAACTGCACGTATTTCGAGACATTATTGGTTGCATTGATAACGTGCTTAATTGAAGTGCATGTGCAGAGGACGTTTATTATTCCATCCAACATAAATGAATTAGAAATTGATGACATCAGCATGATGTCATAATAAAATAAAAACCTATTGGCAGTTGCAAGTGATGCATATGAGCTACATAAGAACAAAGCCTTTGATCTTCATCGATCCATGTGCTACACAAAGAAATCATGCTAACGGGTTGCCTAAAACAGAGGAACAAAAATAGGAACGGAGCGATACGTTAGGAAAGGGGGGATCGAAAACAGTTTTTTAGGGAAGACTTTTCGCCTTGGACGGTTCCCCAGGAGGCGGCCAGAGAGCCGAACTTCTTTTCCCCAATATTCTATTTTCCATTTTTTCTTTGTGTTCTTTGATGAGAGGCTAAAACCTCTAGCCTAGGCAAGACTGCGAGGGAGGTTCGACAGCGCATATCAATGGATTTGTGAGATTTATATATTTTAATTTCAGTCTTTTCATTAATATTTTATTTCCTTTGGTATTATTTTAATAATCAAGGTTAAACACTAGTTTAAATCTTGATTTATCAGCCAGTGTGTCGTAAGCCTACTTGTGCGATAAGACCACAATAGTGACATTCGACCATACCGATTGATTAGACCCTTTTGGGACCGGTTGAATACCATAGGGATCTAGGATAAATCGGACACACTAGTGATCCGGTTGTCTAGATGTAGTACCTTCACGAAGCTCAATGTGGTCAACACAGTAAGCATAATTCACTTGAATATATGGTTATGTGTTTGATTAGGGAAGTAGTCATCGTCGTACCTTGGCTATCGAGACAGGGAAGAGCGATGAACCGCGTACGTTACTGGTTCTATAGCTACACTAGGATATTTTGATTTGCATATTTTACATAAATCGAAAACCAAATCCAACCTTTTCTCGAACTGAACTTGTGTCTTGACCTAGGTGTTATTTTTATTAATTGTTTTCAAATTATTTTAATTGTTTTGTTTATTTATTTTAAATATTAGTTAATTTATTCATTCTTTAAAACCCTCGATTTCCCTTTTTGTTCTTTTTTTAAACCTTAGAAAGAATATCAATCCCTGTGGGATCGACCATTTGCCACTATTCTCATCAAATAGTTGGTTTATGTATTTTTAAATTTTATTGACGCGTTCGGCGCGCGTCAACCGTGTACGTTACCGGTTCTATAGCTACACTAGGATATTTTGATTTGCATATTTTACATAAATTGAAGATCAAATCCAACCTTTTCTCGAACCGAACTTGTATGTCTTGACCTAGGTGTTATTTTTATTAATTGATTTTAAATTATTTTCATTGTTTTATTTATTTATTTTAAATATTAGTTAATTTATTCATTCTTTAAAACCCTCGATTTCCCTTTTTGTTATTTTTGACCTTAGAAAGATTACCAATCCCTGCGGGATCGACCCTTTGCCACTATTCTACAAAATAGTTGGTTTAGGTAATTTTTAATTTTATTGACGCGTTCGGCGCGCGTCACTAGTTGTATATGGATGGATGACACCACGATAGTCAAATTCACATGAATGAGTGAGACCCCTACTCCATATTGATATGACATTGTAAATTGTAAGTGGTCCTATAAGTTGAACTCCTCATATTAAAGCTTGTATCTCATATATTGGATCCGAAACTGTTGCGGCTCTCAACACCTTCCCATAAATCTTAGGAGTTCCAAGTTTTGACTGTTGGAGCTATAAGAGCTAACGACAAATTAACCGTTTGTAACTATAAGTTGTGAATTTGTAGTGAAATGAATTTGGAAAAGAAAAGCCACTCATACTCTAAAAGGATTCTACAAAAAAACAAAAGGAGAAATGCACTTGGGTCTTCTTTAATTGGTTGAGGTGTAACTACTTGATAGATAATCAAAGAAATCTGCACTTCCTTGTTGCCTATAAATAAATGAAAACACATATATAAACTTGATACTTTAACATAGGAATTGTTGAAGTGTTTATCTCGATGTTAAAAGTTAAGAAATTTGATCTTGAAAGTGTATCCAAATAATGTGCTTATCATGGACATTAGACAATGAGAAAATTCCACCATTCATCTTCATGGTATCGAGCTTTCATGGCGAAATATGGGACTCGACAACCTTCTCGAGTTCTCCTTCTAATGGAAATGCTCTCACTATCAAAGGAGGTACTTTCCTCGGGATTTTCTATCTCAAATGGCCTACACTTCCTCTTGGATTGTAGACTCAGGAGCCACTGATCATATGATTGGTAATCGTGATTTGTTTGCCTCCTTCTCACCATGTACCAAGTCGATCTCAGTCATTATAGCCGATGGTTCACTCTCATCTGTTGTAGGCATTGGAACAGTGAACATCTCTTCCACTCTACAACTCAAATCCGTGCTCTATGTTCCCAAGTTGGATTGCAACTTACTGTCTGTTTGTAAGCTAAATAGAGATTTGAATTGCCTCACTCAATTCACAGAGCATTCTTGTGTGTTTCAGGACAAGGACTCGTGGAAGATGATTGGCAGTGCTGAATTAAAGTCTGGCCTGTATCTACTCCAACATTCATCTCCTTTACATTCATTGCTGGTCTCACAATTCAATAAGTCAGATAGAGAAATCATGTTGTTACATTCTTAACTTGGTCATCCTAACTTCATGTATCTCTCTAAACTGTTTCCTTCCTTATTTAAAAATAATGATTTACATTCCTTGAATTGTGATGTGTGTCAATTGTCTAAACATACTTGAAATTCATATGTGCCAAGTCCTTATAAAGCATCTAAACCATTTACATTGATTCATAGTGATATTTGGGGTCCTTCCCACACCTCAACTATCACGAATGCTAAATGGTTTCTCTTGTTTGTGGACGATCACACTAGGCTCACTTGGGTCTTCCTTATGACACATAAATCAGAGGCATGTAACCTTGTCAAACAATTCCATGTCATGATTCAAACTCAATTCCAAACCAATATACAATTTTTTCACTCTGATAATGGACGGGAATATTTTAACTCCATATTAGGTGATTACTTCAAATCTCATGGCATTGTACACACTAGCTCATGTGTCCAAACACCACAACAAAATGGCATCATTTGAAAGGAAAAACAGACACCTACTTGAAGTTGCTCGTTCACTCATGTTCACTACACATGTTCCGCAACAATATTGGGGTGAAGCAGTCCTCACTGCAGCCTATCTCATCAACCGATTACCTTCCCGAGTATTGAAGTTTGCAACACCTTGCCAAACTCTGTTACACAGTTTTCCTCAAACGCAACTTCTTTCAAACATCCCTCCCAAACTATTTGGTTGCACTGCATTTGTCCACCTTTATGATCAAAGTAAGTTAGCTCCTCGATCCTTAAAATGCATATTTGTAGGCTATTCTCCAACTAAGAAAGGATATAAATGTTATTCCCCATCCTTGCGAAAATTCTTTCACACTATGAATGTTACATTTATTGAAAACCAGCCTTTCTATCCTAATTCTTCGATTCAGGGGGAGAACTCACTGTGAGAATCTCAAAATCAATATCTATGTGAGGGGGAGAACACTAGTGTTCCATACTTTCCTACAAATATCCAGCATGATCATATAAGTACTTCACAATCAACACCACCAGATCCCTCTCAGACTCCAGATACATCACAGACTCAACCTCAAGACTGTCAATCATCTGCCTCACCTCCACTGTCAAATGAACAAGGTATGTCTGATTCAAATGTCTCTCAAACTAATGAGAATCTACCTATTAGTGAGATGCCTAATGCTTTGAGAAGATCTGAGAGAACTCATATACCATATCAGATGAAAGATTTTATCTATTATGGCAAACTTTCCTCACAATACAAAGCTTATGTGTCTAATATTGATAAAATCAGCATCCCTAGAACAGTTCAGGAAGCTCTAGCATCACCAGAGTGGAAGAAGGCAACTTATGAGGAGATCAGGGCTTTGGAAAAGAACAATACCTGGGAGATCACCACTCTACCAACTGGGAAAAGAACAGTTGGATGTAAATGGCTGTTCAATGTGAAGCACAATGCAGATGGTTCAATTGAGAGACTAAAGGCTCGGTTAGTAGCTAGAGGATATACTCAGACTTATGGAATCGACTACCAGGAAACCTTTGCTCCAGTTGCCAAGCAGAACACAATTCGAGTGCTACTTTCACTAGCTGCAAACTTAGACTGGCCACTTCATCAACTTGATGTGAAGAATGCATTCCTGAATGGAGATCTCTCAGAAGAAGTTTACATGGATATCCCCCCTGGTTTTGAGGATCAGCACTCAAAAGGGAGAGTCTGCAAGCTGAAGAAATCTTTGTATGGATTGAAACAAAGTCCTCGAGCTTGGTTCAGTCGATTCTCCAATGTTTTACGACGGATTGGTTATTCTCAAAGTCAAGCAGATTATACCTTATTTTCCAACCATGACACTGATGGAAATATCACAATCCTAAGTGTATATGTTGATGATATTGTGATAACTGGTGACAATGTAAGATAGATTATCAAGCTGAAACAATTGTTAGCCATGGAATTTGAAGTTAAAGATCTTGGACAGCTAAAGTATTTTTTGGGAATGGAAGTCTCACGATCTACTAAAGGAATCTCAGTGTCTCAACGTAAGTATATTCTGGATCTCTTGGAAGAGACTGGAATGCTTAGGTGCAAACCATCAGAGACACCAATGGAGCAAAATTTAAAACTCGATGCTAAGGAAGAGGAAGCTGATGTAGACAAAGGACGTTATCAACGGCTCATAGGAAAGTTGATTTACTTAGCAAATACCAGACCAGATATTGGTTTTGCTTTGTAAGTTTAGTCAGCAGGTTCATGAGTCATCCCAAGGAATCTCATATGGAATCTGTATTTCGAATTCTACGATATCTCAAGGGAAGTCCAGGGAAGGGATTGTTCTTCACGAAAAATTAGAGTAGAAGTGTGGATGTATACACTGACTCTGATTATGTTGGATCTCAAATAGATAGACGATCTACCTCAGGCTATTGTTCATTTGTTTGGGGTAATTTGGTTACTTGGAGGAGCAAGAAACAATCGGTTGTTTCACGTAGTGTGAGCGAATATCGAGCTCTAGCTCATGGAATCTGTGAAGGTCTGGTTAAAACGAGTCCTACTTGTCTCAATATACCAAGTAACGATCTGTTCATCTCCATTCGAGACTTGTATGAAGTTGTCCATCATGACCAACATATTGAGGTGGATCGTCATTTATCGGTGAGAAGGTTGATAGAATATGCTCACAACTGGTTCAACTGCAATCAATTCAACATTTATGCAAGAGGGGGGGAGTGTTGAAGTGTTTATTTCGATGTTAATTTTCCGATCTTAGGATATATATATATACTAGTTTAGTTCTATATCTCCTCAATAGCAAGTTAATAATGATGAAGTTTAACAACAGTGATTAATCATAATGTGAGTAGTCCAATTCTCCTATATTTTGTTCTTAATCTTAGCAGCTATGAATTGCAAGAATTTTTGTTTGCTTTGTTCAGCGGATTTATAATGACCCTGAACAAGTTCTTGAAGAGATGGAGATACAATTGTTTCTAATGGTGGAACTTACAAGCTCTTGAGATACAATTGTTTCTAATGGTGGAACCGGGCAATTCTCAAAAGTGATATGGTGGAATTTGGTTCAACAAAGTTCCTGAGCAAACAATGGTTTGGGTAGCCAACATAAACAACCCAATTAACGATTCTTCGTCAGGAGTTGTTAAGATTGATGGGCGAGGAAATCTTGCTATCTTCAATGGAAATTCGTCATACCCTGTTTGGTTGACTAAAGTTTCCATCCCGATCAGTGATAACATCGATTTTTCAACACTGACTTACAAGCTATTGGATTCGGGAAATCTGGTTTTGATTCAAGAAAACAAGGGAGACATTTTGTGGCAGCGCTTTGATCACCCAACTGACACCCTTACAGATGGAACAATTTCTGGTCTGGACCGGGAGACAGTTTTGATCATTACAGCAAGTGTGGAGCGTTTGGGAGTTGCAATTCAAATAATGCTTTGATTTGTTCATGTCTTCCTCGGTTTTGTTGGACATTTTCAAAAGAAATGTTTAATCTCACATTGGTTAGAAACTTCAAGTTTAAAGAGTATATATATACTATTGCACTACAGTGTGTCATTAGAACAAATTCGGTATTTAATAGAGGTTTTTAAACCCCTATTGAATGGGGGTGTTATTAAATAACACCTAATTGATAGGAGTTTTAAAAAACCTCTATGTAATACATGTATTAAAAATTAAAACATAATACATTTTCGCATTACATTTAATAACACTCTATTTAATAAGGGTTTTAAAACCTCTATTAAAGGCAAAAAATGTTCTAGTGTGTGTAGAAGAAAAACACAAGTGTTATGCTAAGTGAGCTACATGCGTGCGCTGCGCATTTTAGGCGCACAAGGAACGTGCGCGTATGTGTATATGTGTGCGAGCTAACCATGAGTAAAACTTTTTACCATTAATTTTTACCATTTTCGAAATTACAATGTGTGTAGTTATTAGATTGACCCACTCAAACATTAAATGTGTAGTTAATAAACTCATTCAATACTTGACTGAGTGGATGCAGTTGAAACTGCTCTGCTACCCCATTTTCTCTCTAACTGGCCTTGATCAGTGTTCTATGAGAGAAGAGGTTTGGGGAGGAAGCAATCATCTCGAAATTAACCAGCATTTACTTTTGTTTTCATCTTTCACCACCGCAAAGTGAAAAGTGAGTTTACTTCATCGTATCCTTTAGGATTTTTGCTGACTCTTGCATTGTAGAGAGCAAAATCTCATTTAGGAAAGTGGCAGTGTTACATGCTTTGAAGTCATTGCAAATTCATTTGTCCTAACAATCTAAAGGAATTTTTTTGTTGTTGCAATGGCTTCGTGAATCAAAGAGTTGTCAGCGAACATTGTGAAGCCGAATAGCTTCGATGGAGGAGATTTCCTGAGATGATAAAAGCGAGTGCATTTCCTGTTGGTGGCACTTCATCTTGTGTATGTTCTGGATACACCCAAGCCTATGGAGTCCGATGATGAAATTGTCGAGCAGATCATGTAAGAGATAGAAATGGGAGACGGATGACCACACCGCAGAGGTCACATTCGAACGTCATGAAGGACTCACTGTTCGACCTCTACCATGACGTCCCATCTGCCAAGGAACTGTGGGAGAAACTAGAGGCAATGTACCATAAGGAGGATGCGACAAGTAAGAAATTCCTCATATCAAAGTTAATTAATTTTAAAATAGTTGATGAAAGGTCTATTATGGAACAATTTTGTGAAATTGAGAAGATTATGAATAATTTCTTTCAACACAATCTTGTCATGGATGAAACCATTATTGTGTCTTTAATTATTAATAAACTGTCCCCATCCTGGAAGGAGTTCAAACAAACTCTTAAGCATAAAAAAGAGGACATAACTCTTGATGAATTAGCTAACCATCTTCGTGTGGAAGAGGATTGTCGCATGCAGGAAAATGAAAAAGAGCAGAATGCTCAGGAGACTTCAAAGGTGCATGTAATGGAAGCAGTAAAGCTCAAAAAGCCCCTGTTGAACAGGACTAACAAGCCCGGTAGTTTCAAAAAGCCTGCTGGTTCGAAAAAATCGAACAACCAAAACCAGAATAAAAGGAAGCAGAAAGTCACTTGATGGTTCTTCGGGAAAGATAGTCACTTCAAGTCCGAATGTTATCATTGGAAGAGGAAGCAAGAAAAAAATCATGCTTCCTCTAACTCTACAAAATGTTATCATTGGTCTACGCCGGCCACCGAGAGGGATTAGGTGATAGCTAGTTGGGTGCGTCCACTAGTGGGATCCTGGAAGGGAATCCCAAAGTATGGTTTAGTATGACTGGAACAGGCACCCATATTTGCGCTTTATTGTTATTTATGCATGCGATGCCCTACTTACTGTTGTATGTTTACATTCTGCATGTTTATTTAACAATATTTATTGATTTCCACTTATTTATATGAATGCTCGGAGGAGTTCCTTGGGATTTTACTGACTGGACTCGTCATCCATTTTCGTCTGTGATGATTGAGTGCAGATCCGAGTACCAGTAAAGGCAATGGAATCTTAGGCGACTATCTCTGATTTCCTATTGTCATGGACTATTGTACATGTGTTTGTTTTGATATTTTGATTCTTTTGGGAACTGGGGAGTGACATGACAGTGTACATGCTTAGTTTGATATGGTACAATTGTTTACTTTGAAATGTTCAGGGTTTTTCCACAGTAGGATTTGTTGAATTAATTAATATTTTTGCATTTAAAATACGACTTCCACTGAATATATATTAACCTACTCAAGTGGATACGTAATTCGAGACAAAGATAGGACGGGTAGGTGTCGTACACGTGTAATTGGGCCAGCTGGCGAGGAGTACACGAAGACACGTCACCCCGGGGCGGTGAGGGCCGCCGTATGTAATTTATCGGTTAATCGGGATTAGTTAAAACGGGCCGTTACAATGACTAACCGTAGTTACAGAACATGCGAGGAGCCGCAGGAGCAATATCAAGCTCTCAAAATCCAGTGTGCTATGCAGAGGTCACACACCTATAAAAAGTCACAAGTAGATAATAATAAGAATACCACAAAAAATACTAAAATAAAAATCAAAAAGAAAAGGTATAGAAGTTTGGGGTGTCATCGTAAAGCGCCTTTTTTTCTAACATCGTTGGCTCGACTCAGTCTGACTCTTTCTCAGTCAAAGTACTCTACAACTGCTAGAGTCTCACTCTCGATTTCATGCTGTGGGAAGTTCTAGTAGAACGGCTTCAGTCGGTGCCCATTCACTTTGAAAACTTTCCTTGTATCTATGCTCCTAATCTCAATTGCATCATGTCCAAACACATCAGTAACAACAAAAGGTATGAGCCATCGTAACCTCAATTTCCCTGGATGGAGAGTTAATCTGGAATTATAAAGTATGACCTTTTGGCTGTGGGGCATGTGCCCTAGGTCAATCCATTAACTGTCTTTATGAATACTTTTAGTTAATAAAATAGAGGATTTCATTTATTGTTTATTATAATTAATTTGCATGTTTACATTATAATAAGATCCATGGGTATTCTGAGAAATATTCTAAATGTCCCTAGTCGATCATTATACTGTGAACTATAATGAATTAAGACTAGTGTGAGTCTTGATTGATGATCATATGATGATTATACGTATAGGGATACGAATCAAGATCACGAGTACTTGTTAGGGAACAAAGTAATGGACCGACCCGCTATGAGAACATCACATGGATTAAGTCATAGTTGTTTCTCATAATGGGTATATTTTTCGAGTCTCGACTTGAGATTACAGACTTCAACATTAGGAATACGGTGATTTGACACAATCAAACATTGTCTTTAACTAGGGGTGATTATAAAGGTTGTGATTGGTTACTATGTGTGAGCAATGTGATGAAGTTGTGTAATCAAGATAGAATTTGTCCCTCTCATATAAAGAGAGATATCCAATGGATCCTCGATGGATTAGAACTGTTAAAAGGCCTAGTCAAAGTGAATTGATATTGATCAATGTCACTTGGATGTTTTCAGTCTACCTAGAGATCGAGGCTAATACGATTGAACATGTTGGATGACAATTCCATGCCTTATGTTTATTCAAAAGGATATCGTGTGACAAAAGGATGTTATATACACTATTGATTAGGTTGTATCGATTTGATATTCGTACAACTTGGGTAGTCATAATGTCTTGCTAGAGGCCGCTTATGACTTGTATATGTGTTTTGGTACACTGCCAACATTGTATGAGCTATTGGGTCGCACAATAAGAATGGTTTTGCGAGATTTTAAGATGGTTCGGAAAAATGAATTTTATATGATAAAATCCATGACAAAAATGTCCTTGTGGTGTATTACACTTATACTTCTTTAAATAGGGGTATATGTGTAATTTACTTAACCGTCTATATACGATGGTTGTATAAATAGACGTTTTAAGTTAGAATACACTTACAAAAGATTAAAGACTAAAACTCTATTTTCGTTTTAGAAACGACTTAAGGTTTTTGGTATGATCTGGATCGTTTTGAAGAAAAACAAAAAGGTTTGGTATTCTCTCGAAACTAGCACTTCGAATCTCGGCCGTCGTTCGTGTGTGGACTACTGGTAGAGGGAGTTCGTCATTGGCAGCGCCTTAAAGATCGATCAACCTTCATAAATGTATTTTGTGACCGAGGTATGATTAAGTTTTCTTGGTTTAAGCGTTTTTAATGGAATTAGATTCGGATCCTGTTAGGGTTTTTGTTAAAATTGTTTTGTAATCTCCGCTGCGTATGAACCCCAAAACCCAACATGGCCGACTATGAAAGTCTTACGAGATAAGTTGCCATCGTGGAACACCTTGGTTTTATCCTTACAAATTCGAGCGGACTCGTAGGCATCGTTCCGAGTTTCCTCTAATTCTTGAAGGTCCAACTTTCTCTCTTTGCCCGCTGCGTCGAGTTCCATATTGAGTCGTTTGACAGCCCATAGAGATTTATGCTCTAACTCGACCGAGAAGTGGCACGATTTGCCGAAGACTAAGCGATACGGAGACATTCTGATTAGCGTTTTATACGTCGTTCGATAAGCCTATACTGCAACATCAAGGTGTGTGCTCCAGTCCTTTCGTGATGGATTTACAGTCTTCTCCAAAATGGATTTAATCTCCCTATTTGACACCTCTGCTTGGCCACTAATCTAAGGGTGATATGTCGTAGGCGTACAGTGTGTAACATTATACTTGCGCAGGAGATTTCAACCATGTGGTTGCAGAAATGGGTACCTCGATCACTAATCAAAGCCCGTGGAGCGCCAAAAGTAGAAAAAATTTGTGACGTTAGGAAACCACATACCATCGACGAATTATTGGTGCGAGTGGCTTTAACTTCCACCCATTTGGACACGTAATCCACCGCTAGTAAAATATAAAGAAACCATGTGATGGTGAAAATGGCCCTATGAAGTCGATCCCCAAACATAAAAAATCTCGTAAAATAGGATCGAGGTCAGTGGCATTTGATCTCTGTAACTTAAGGTACCGGTCGACTGACATCTGGCACAGGTCTTGGCGTATAGATATGAATCGTGAAAAATAGTGGACCAATAAAATCCACTCTCCAAAACCTTCATAGTTGTCCAACGTGGACCGAAATGACCACCTGCAGGCATATGAATGACAGAATGCCAGTATAGATTGTGTTTCAGTCTGGGAAACACATCGACAAGTGACCTAGTTTGAGCAAAACTTCCACAAGTATGGGTCATCTCATACATAGTGTTTGGAATCGCTCCGGATCTTATCCTTTTGGGCTCGCGTAAGGTGAGGTGAAAACTTTTGTGTAACGAGGTAGTTTACCAGATCCGCAAATCAAGGAAGTTCCTCAGAAATTGCTAAGAGATGTTCATCAGGAAAATCATCTCGAAGCGGGATAGGTGCTTCACCATTCTCGATACGACTGAGATGGTCAGCAACAAGATTTTCTACACCACTTTTATCTTTAATCTCGATGTCAAACTCTTGTAACAAGAGTATCCATCAAATGAGACGAGGTTTAGCTTCCTTTTGGCCATAAGATACTTTAAGGCATGGTCAGAGTAGACGACCACCTTATTTCCCAAAAGACAAGGCCGAAATTTCTCTAAAGCGAAGACGACAGCTAGAAGCTCCTTCTCTGTAGTGGTGTAATTCAATTGGGCAGGATCAAGAGTTCGGGAGGCATAGTATATGACATGAGAAGCCCGCCCGACTCGTTGCCCAAGCACAGCACCCACAGCATGGTTGCTGTCGTCGCACATGATCTTAAAATGTAGCTCCCAGTTAGGGGCTCGAATAACTAGAGTAGATATGAGAGAGTTTTTGAGTTCATCGAATGCACTCTACATGCCTTATCGAGATGGAAAGGCACGTCCTTTTGAAGAAGGCGACATAATGGTTGTGCAATTTTGGAGAAATCCTTAATAAATCGCCGATAGAAACCGGCGTGGCTAAGGAATGATCGGATTTCTCGCATAGTCGTGGGGTAAGGCAATTTTTGAATTACTTCAATCTTTGTCGGGTCTACCTCCATACCCTTAGCAGACACGATGTGACCCAAGATAAGACCTTGATCCACCATGAAGTGACATTTCTCGTAATTGAGGATCAAGTTCTTCTGGATACATCGGTGAAATACTTAGTCAGGTGACTAAGGCAAAGATCAAATGAATTGCTGTAAACAGTGAAATCATCCATGAATACTTCGATGAAATGCTCGAGTTAGAGAATATGATCATCATACACCTCTGAAAAGTAGCAGGTGCATTGCACAGCCCGAAAGGCATGCGCCGGTAAGTAAAAGTACCAAAAGGACAAGTGAATGTGGTCTTCTCTTGATCCTCAGATGCTACAGGAATCTGGTGAAAACCAGAATAGCCATCCAAGCAGCAGTAGTGAGACCTACCTGCTAAACACTCTAACATCTGATCAATGAAAGGCAACGGAAAATGGTCTTTCCTAGTATAAGCATTAAGTTTCTTGTAATCGATACATACCCGCTATCCGTTTTGGACGTGATTTGGGACTAACTCACCTCGTGAGTTCGTGAGTGATCCCCATTTCTTGGGAACCACTTGAATGGGACTGACCCACTTGCTGTTAGAGATCGGGTAGATCGATCATCCTAGCGTCAAGGAGCTTCAGAATCTCCTTTTTAACCACATCCATCATCGGTGGGTTCAGTCTCCGCTATGCTTCTCATGAAGGTTTTGACCCTTCTTCCGTATGTATTTGATGCATGCATGTGGAATGGCTAATACCTTTGATGTCAGCAATCGTCCACCCTAGGGCTTCTTTGAACTCTTGAAGCACATGAATCAAACGTGCGCCGAGGACGATCAAATGGTTGTTAAGAGTTTGTTTCCAAGTCTCTGCCACGTGTCATAGTGTGATTGATTGGGCTTGCTGGCATGGATGACGTCGCGCTTCTGGATTGGAGGAGAACCTGTTGTGATGACGTTGCAGTAGCAGAAGATTGCCACGTGGTGTTGCGGGATCAGAGGAAGCTACTTTTGATGACGCATGCAACTGACTCAAAGCAGCTTTCGCTGGGATGTTAGACGAGTATGGGCACGCCATTTGGCGCCTGGCAGGCAGCTGATGCAGATGGTTGCAGTTGGCAGACCAGTAGGGAGGCGACACGTGGACTGCAGCAAGGACACTGCCAATGAAAGAGTGACATGTGGCACAAGTTGGAAAATTGCACAAAGTGTGTGTCTCGAGGCATCTCCTCTAGTATCTGATCAGAGCATATAGGTAGTCCATTTCATGCAGTTTTTCGCCACCAATTCAATCTACGAACTCCAATGTTCCTAAAAATAATAAATAAACGCAATTAGGCTAGTATTTGGAAGACTTGACAATAAAAATATATAAATAACCTATATATAATATTACGTAATTAACGACTCAACAATGCGTGATATGTTTATGCTACATATCGAATATAATCATTGGTTCAAAGTTTATCTATCATGTAATTCTGAAATGATGTAATGAACTTTTCACAAATTAGTGGTTCAAATCGCGAGATACCATTATTTATGCATATAATGTTTGAGATTTCGTAGATTAAATGATCTGATTATTTTGAAAATGGCGGGGGATTGTTGGACATTTTTAAAAGAAATGTTTAGTCTCACATTGGTTAGAAACTTTGAATTTAAAGAGTATATATATATATATATATATTCTTGCACTACAATGTGTGTAAAAGAAAAACACAAGTGTTATGCAAAGTGAGTCACATGTTCGCCCCGCGCATATGGCTCATTTTAGGCACACGAGGCACGTGTGTGTGTGTATATGTGTGCGAGCTAACCATGGGTAAAACTTTTTACCATTAATTTTTTACCATTTTCAAAATTACAATGTGGGTAGTTATTAGATTGACCCGCTCAAGCATTAAATGGATAGTTAATAAACTCATTCAATACTTGACTGAATGGATGCAGTTGAAACTGCTCCACTACCTCATTTTCTCTGTAACTGGTCTTAACCAGTGTTCTATAAGAGAAGATGTTTGGGGAGGAATAAATTATCTCGAAATTAATCAGCATTTGCTCTTGTTTTCATCTTTCACCACTGCAAAGTGAAAGCTGAATTTGTTTCATCGTATCCTTTAAGATTTTTGATGACTCTTGCAGTGTAGAGAGCAAAATTTCCTTTAGAAATGTGGCAGTGTTACACGCTTTGAAGTCGTTGCAAATTCCTCGGTCCTAACAGTTCGAACCCAAGTCTATAAGGGACTGGTCCTTGAAAGATGGATCACAAGGTTGTGTAAGAAAAAAGAGCTTTTGTGTGGTAAGGGTGATGGATTCTTGAAATTGGAAAAGATGAAGCTCCCTGACACATCAAATGCCAGAGTTGACATGAGTTTGGGAATCAAAGATTGCGAGATTGAGTGCAGGAACAACTGTTCTTGTACTGGTTTTGCAAGTGCAGATGTTAATGGAAGTGGTTGCTTGGCTTGGTTTGGAGACTTGATTGACATGAAAGTGTTTAGCGCAGTAATTTTTTGTTTCACTTTTCTTTTTATGTGGAGGATTAGCAACTAAAGTAATTTAATTTGGCAGCGAATTCAATAAGGCATTTGAAAGGTTTTTTCAGTAAGAGGAGACTGGTGCTTCTATGTGTGCTAATTATCTGTGTGCTAATTATCGTGGGGTTGCTCATCTTCATCCCTGCATTTTATTATTGGTTCAAGAAAGCAAAAAGAAGAGGTAATGGAAGAAGCCCTGATTGTAGTTTTAAAGATTTGCCAAGTAAAACAGTTACTTAAGCATTTTTTATGAGTTCTACTCTTGGGTATGCTTCCTTTAGTTTTACTGAACCTACACCAATCTTACAGCCATGGAAAGAAAACAATGGACTAATACAGGTAAATAGAATGTGAAGTTTTTCTTTTTATGAGTTCTCTTTCCTCTACTTCAATAGTAAAACTATTTTCACACTTTGCAGTGGAAATCATTCAAAAACCGTTACACCACGCAATTCTTACTATGCATGAGTTTCAACTTATTATTTTGACAGTTGAAGATAGAAGAGCTAATCACATATGAACAGTTACTAGTGAACTTGAGACTTTTTGTACTCACAGTAACACAACATATTACATAACTAAACACATCACAGTTTAACTGTAAAAAGTTTTTTTCTTCTGTCTTTTGCCAATTAATCTTGGTTACAAGACAAGGTAAATGATCTAGTGTTGACTACTTCAATGCAGTAAAGTATCCAAATTGAATGGATTGTTCTAGATTGGCCACCACCATTAATAGCTAGCCCACACAACTGTCATTATGGCGACTTAGTCTTTTCAGATTACTTGTTCACTTCTTGCTTTCAATTCATGATGTAATGAAGACAAGAACAACACTCTTGTGAATGTGAAGTTTGTGCTTAGCAGCTATGGATTGCTTGATTGCTTTGCTGATTCTGTGCAGCTTCTTCAACAACAAGTTATGCTCCGCAACTAATGACACAATTACCCAGAACAAGTTCTTGAGAGATGGAGACATATTAGTCTCCCACGGTGGAATCTACGCTCTGGGCTTCTTCAGTCCCGGCAATTCTCAAAAGCGATATGTTGGAATTTGGTTCAACAAAGTTTCGGAGCAGACAGTGGTGTGGGTGGCCAACAGAAACAACCCAGTTAATGAATCTTCATCTGGAGTTGTTAAGATCGACGGGCGAGGTAATCTTGCTATCTTCAATGGAAATGCATCAAACTCGGTTTGGTCGACTAACATTTCAATCAAAGTTACTGAAAAAACCAGTTCTGCTTTGTCTTATAAGCTATTGGACTCTGGAAACCTGGTTTTAGTTCAAGAAAACAAGAGTGATGTTTTGTGGCAGAGCTTTGACTACCCAACAGACACACTGAGTGCTGGAATGAAATTCGGGTTCAATTGGAAACTGGGATTGAATTGGTCGCTAACGTCTTGGAAATCTCGTGATGATCCTTCGAATGGTGATTTTGTTCTGATTCTCAACACGAGAGGAGCACCAGATGGCTTCATAAGAAACGGGTCTAGAGTGATTTGGCGAACAGGGCCATGGAATGGACGAACCTGGAATGGTATACCTCTCATGTCAACCAATTTTCTCTTCCATTACAGTTTCGTAAACAACTCAGATGAGATATACTTCTCTTACGGCTCCAACAACAATTCAGTCTTTGATAGACTTCATGTGGACGATTTGGGATTTTTTCGCAGATCAACTTGGCTCGAAGACAGTCATAGATGGAATGAGTTCTACTCCGCTCCGGGAGACGCTTGTGATCATTATGGAAAGTGTGGAGCGTTTGGGAGCTGCAATGCAAATAATGCTCAGATATGTTCTTGCCTTCCCGGGTATGAGCCCAAATCTCAAAACGATTGGTACTTGAAAGATGGATCACAAGGCTGTGTGAGAAAGAGAGAGCTTTCGTGCGGTAAGGGTGACGGGTTTTTGAAATTGGAGAAGGTGAAGCTACCAGACGCATCAAATGCTAGAGTTGATATGAGTTTAGGCATCAAAGATTGTGAGACCGAGTGCAGGAACAACTGTTCTTGTACTGGGTATTCCAGTGCATATGTTGATGGAAGTGGTTGCATAGGTTGGTTTGGAGACTTAACTGATGTGAAACAATTCACAGTGGGGGGACAAGACTTGTTTGTTCGTGTTGATGCAATCGAACTTGGTAAGTATTGTTCTGCGACGTGCTGTTTAAATTTCGATTCTTCATACAAAATATTTGGTTAGATTAGGACTAACATGGTTTGTTTTGGCAGGAAACTCAACAAGACATTCAAAAGGTTTCTTCAGTAAGAAGAATTTGGTGCTTCTATGTGTGCTAATTGTTGTGGGATTGCTCGCCTTCATCTTTGCTTTCTATTATTTGTTCAGGAGAGCAAAAACAAGAGGTATTGGAAGAAGCCTTAATTGTCACTGTTTTTAAACTCTATCTAGATTTGATTGTAACATGAAAAAGAATTGCTAAAAGTATTTGTATTTGTGTTTGAATTGCAACTCTTAGGGCTGCCGCGCGAAGAAAGATCACTTCACGAACTATTATCCAATTTGCCTAATGAAGAAACTAATGCAAAATTTGACTTGCCCATCTTCGATCTTGATGCTATGATGCTAGCCACAGATAACTTCTCTCTAGCCAATAAGCTTGGATCAGGTGGTTTTGGGTCTGTTTATAAGGTACATCAATTTTAAAATTCATTTCTAATATTGAATTTTTTATGGGAGCCTTAGTTCAACAATGGATTTAGGTAATTAAAGTCATGCTATTGATTTTTAGGGTAAATTATCTGATGGGCGTGAAATAGCTGTGAAACGATTGTCGAAGAATTCAGGACAAGGGATAATCGAATTCAAAAATGAAGTTGTACTGATTGCAAAACTTCAGCATAGGAACCTTGTTCAAATTCTTGGTTGTTGCGTCGACAAAGAAGAAAAAATGTTGGTCTATGAGTACTTGCCGAATAAAAGCTTGGACTTTCTACTCTTTGGTATGCTTCCATTAATAATGCTTACATTCACCATTGTGACCAAAGTTTTTATAATCTATTCATGGTGTACTTAGTATCTTACGCCATCGTATGCAGATCGAACAGGAAGCGCATCATTGGATTGGGGAATGCGTCATAACATTATTCTTGGAATCGCTAGAGGAGTCCTATATATTCATGAAGACTCGAGGTTGAGAATCGTTCATAGAGACCTTAAAGCGAGTAATGTTCTACTAGATGCGCAGATGAATCCTAAGATTTCAGATTTTGGAATGGCAAGAATATTTGGAGGCGACCAAACTCAAGGAAACACAAATAGAGTGGTCGGAACCTAGTAAGTTTTGCAGTAAAGCTTTCCAGTAAAGCCTCATTTTCAAAGATTTTAAAACATCTTATGTCCCTTGAATTGAACTTTCTTGCAGTGGTTATATGTCTCCAGAATATGCAATGGATGGACTGTTTTCCATCAAATCTGATGTGTTTAGTTTTGGAGTACTATTACTTGAGATCATCAGTGGCAAGAAGAATTCAGGTTTTTATTGTGAAGACCACTCAATGAATTTGATAAAGCATGTAAGTACAATCATCTAAAGATCTATTCATTTCTTAATTTTCAAACATTGTTAATGATGAAGTTGAAGAATTATTACAGGCATGGGAGCTATGGAGGGATGGCAGACCGTGGAATTAGTCGATCGTGGAATGGGTACTTCGTTTCCTGAACAAGAAGTGGTCAAGTTCATTCAAGTCGGGATTTTATGCATCCAAGAAAATGCGAATGATAGGCCAACAATGTCTAGTGTCATCTTCATGTTGAGCAATGACACAACAATCCCTATTCCTGAGCAACCTGCATTTATTTTGACGCGTAGATACAGACATCCAAATTCGTCGACTACCGGGACTAGTTCGTGTTCTGTGAATGAAATGTCAACTAGTATTATCGAAGGTCGATAGGGGAAGCTTAAGTAAGGATAGACCAATCTCTAGACAGTATTGTAAAAAAGACATTGATAGTGGTACATGTAAAGAATGTGAAGTTTTTTCTTTCCTTGAGTTTTCAAGCATGTATCAGAACCTCCAATAGATTGTCTTTGATTTGAATATCTCCTTAACTTCATTAAATAAAAATGAAAAAAAAAAATTATTGCTTTGGAATTCTATAATGTTGATTTTTTATGTTGCATGAACTAATCATGAAGTGAAATGGAGAAGCAGAGATGTGGTTTTGTTTCCTCTTTTCAACTTCCACATTTGTGCTTAGCAGTAGTAGTGAGAGTGTGATGTGTCATAAACCAAGAAGCTTGATTAAAAGAATCCAACACAATTTTTGGTGTGGGGAGAAAGCTTTCATGTCACACTTATATAATAAGAAATTTCGATTGACTATTATTTTCACGCTCGTCTCAGAGAGAGTCATTGTCATAAACCAAAAAGCTTGATTAAAAGAATCCCAAAAGCTTTGATGTCCATTGGTGCATTATTACACTTTTGTTTTGTGTCCATTGGTGCATTATTACACTTTTTGTTTTGTGCCCACTAGCGACTATCAACAAACATGTCTTGTCCCCCAGGATGCCACTTGTTGCATGTGCCCACCCATGGTGGTACCCAAGGATTCATACCCGCCTTAGCCACCTTCAACTCATAGGGGTTTTACTTGAAAAACTTTCGTATTATTTTGAGAGAGACCAACACTAAGTACTTCTTGATAAAGTCACACTTAATTAATTAACCGATGTGGAACTACCATTCGGTCCACCCATCTCAACATACATAATGATCTGTGTTAATAATGGAGATGCAAGGACAAACTCTAGATTCAACTAAAAGTGTAAACTAATGGAAATTCATCAAACCCGGTTTGGTCGACTAGTGTTATCAGTTCTCCACTGTAATATGCAAGCTATTAGACACTGGAAATCTGGTTTTATGTGACCAAAACAAGGGAGACTTTTTGTGGCAGAGCTTTGATTATCCAACACACACTATCATTTCTGGGATGAAAACTGGATTCAATCGAAAAACCGGGTTTAATTGGTCGCTAACGTCTTGGAAATCTCCTGATGATCCTTCGAATGGCGATTTTGTTTACAAAATTCCAGTCTTACCCAACCTAATATTTTTTGTTTGCAAAATTCAAGTCTTCACGTGAGAAATGAAGTCTCTCATCACTAAATCAAGTGATGTTAGTTGTTACTTATTTTCTTTTTGGCCAAAAAGCAAAACGTGTTAAACGTGAACGCTAAAGGAAAAAAAGTGACTAGGCCCCACTTATTCCTACGTTGGGCTATTTAATACCCCAATATTCTCACTAGGGATGCACACGGATGGCAATGATCTGTTGATCCAATTCAACTTGAACTAATTATTACTAATTGGATTAATTTTTTGATCCCTTGGATTGGATTGGATTAAAAATCACTATTATGCAATGTTTGGACCGGATTACATATTCTATGATAAAAAAAATCGCAGATCCAGTCAAATCCTATATGCTTATAACATAAACACATATACATATATGATTATATGTATTTAGTATCTTGAAGAGCATCAACCATAACTATCAACTCTAAATTAAAACCCTAACTACTTAATCTTAACATCCGACAATCCCCTTCTCACTATCTCATTCACGCAACACTCCCTCCATCTCGTCCTCGACATCGCTCCCTCATCTTGTCTGCGAGTCTGTAAACCCTTCTCCTTCCTTTTTGTTCAAGAGCTTCTTTGACATTTCTCTCCCATCTTACAACACTTTATAGAGCTCCAATGTTTTCCCAAATCCACTTAATTAACAATCGCAATCAACAACCGCAATCGCATCAAAAAATGAGATTTTTTGTAGTTACGAATCAATCTTTCATATCAAACGTTGATCCTTGAGTTTAATTTCTTCTCTCATCATTTTTTATCACTATTGTTGTTCTCTTTTTGAGTTTTGTAATTTGGTTTGATTTGTTGGGTTTTGATTTTTTTTTTTATAACAAATTCAAATTTATCTTTAATTTTTAATGCTTGTAGGGCAATCTCTACATTTTTTTTTTGTTGATCAAACAATACAGTTGAAGTGTAGTAATGGGTAATCCTCCTTTTTTTTTCAAATATGGGGAATTCCCTATCTTTAATTTTGTTTTATTTTACTATGCATTTTATTTTTTAATCCTAGTAAATATATATATATATCTTAGTTATATGAAATTATCTTACTTGATCATGACTCATGACCTTCTTTTCTTTATTTTTGTGTGTGTACATGTGTTGTGCGTGTACATGTGTGTGCGTGTGTGTGGGTTTTTTTTTTTTTTAATTTGAAAAACTCAGGTGGAGCAAATGACTAAGATATGAGAAGACTTAAAGAAAATAGAGATTAACAATGACGAAAGTTTTTTCTTCCTTTTATCACTTCACTTGTATATTGTGTTTAAGTTTCATATGAACTAAAAGGACTACTCTTGTTTACAACTCTTTTATTTGCTTCAAACCTTTTTTTTGTGGGTTATATATTGCAATATGCGCATTTTTTTTTGCTTTTTGTGATGAGGGTGTACGCTCTAAGTTTATGGATGTCATATTTATTTATGTAGGAACTTGTATTTTGAAGGTTATTATGATGACAAGCTCGTAGGAAATATGTTTGTGAGATGTATGTTATAAATTTGTCATTCACGACATGTATGCGTGGTAGAAATTTTGTAGTTCATTTGATTAAGTTTAATTTCACGAACCTTTCAATAGAAAACATCAATCTGCGGAACTTGATCAACTTCGATCTGCATTATGCAAATTGAATTTAGTTGGATTGGTGAATTATTTGGACTGGTTTGGACTGTAATTTTCCAATCCACAATAATTGGATTGGATTGCGGATTGACCCTAATTGAACTGGATTCAATCCGTGTGCACCCCTAATTCTCACTTCTATATCTGCCTCCTCTCAACATCTCTTTAGAAGGTTCATCAACTATTTTAGAGTGACTTTGCAGTGGGAGCATTTTGTAGGTCGCTTTTGTAAGTAACCAAACACTGCAATCGTCATTCTCTAATCTTTGTGTCAATTGGTGCTACTCCTACTTGTCTTTAAATTTTTATATTTCTTATTATATCTTTACAAAAATTTTCAAATATCTTCGTAAACCATCTTCATTTATGCTATGTTTATGTTACGTAATTGTTGTTGTTTTATCGTTCAATATTCATTTTCATAGAGTATAATCGGCCTAATTATGATTTTATAAAAATTTTCTTTTAACTTAGTAAAAATATTTCTATTACATATTACACATCTTGCAATTCTTTATTTTTTATTTAATTTTAAATTTTATTTGTGACATCTTTCAAAATATCACCATCGTAATGATGCATGTGATAGGGTCGATGGCGTGGAGTGCAGTTGAAAACTGCACGTTCCATTTTACTAAAGTAACTTAGTAATAAGTGGGGTCCATCGTGCCATTTTTCTTTTATTCAAACCGCTTTCTATTTCACGACAAAGTTTTATTTTACTAATCTTGTAAAATAATATCAAAGTCTTATCCAGGTTTCTTTCTTTTGTTTTTCATTCACATGCGCTTTTGCCAAAAATAATATTAGATAATGTTTGGTCCACGCCTTCATAAAAAAAAAAGGAAAATGTTTGAATAGCACACGCAAGGGACACTTACATGACGTAATGCACAGTGCTCACGTAAGAATAAATGTTCAAAAAAATAATTTTTGGTATATAATACACAGAGTGTATATTACAAAACGCGTAGAACGGCTTTTATAGATGCGAATCCTCACGCTACATCACAAAAGTGTAATTTGAAGTGTCATTTTAGGGGGTTTTTCAAAAATTAAGGTAGGTATAGTTTTTTATTTCAAAAATAAGGTTGGCTACTTTTAATTTACAAAACTAAAGTATATCTCCTTTTGAAAATGAGTCATTGATGATGATATGACTCCATGTGGCGGTGTGTTGATGAGGTGGAGTGAATGACTTCTTTTGAAAAGAAGTCATCCATACAAAATAAATGACACCTTTTAAAAAGGAGTCATCTATACAAAATACACAACATATTTTTTACTCATCAAAAGGAGTATTTTGTTCAACTCAAAGAGATGAACTCATGCAAATGGCATGTACGTATCAAGATGGACAAGCCGCATCACGTATGTATCTCGAGATGGACAACCCGCATCACACACGTATCTCGAGGTAGACAACTGATGTAAATGACACGCACGTATATGGACGTGGACAACTCATGCAAACGGCACACATGTATCTCGCGGTGGAGAAGTCATGCAAACGACACTCGCGTATGTCGAGGTGGCTGACCCATGCAACCTCGTGCAATTCATGCAAATGCAACACACGTATCGTAAGGTGTGCAACTCATGCAACCTAGTGCAATCCATGCAAACGTTGCGCACGTATCTCGAGGTGGACAACTCATACAACCTCGTCCAATTAATGCAAACCGTTCACGCAGGTATCTCGAGGTGGAAAACCCATGCAAACGACATGCACGTATCTCGAGGTGGACAATCCGTGCAAACGTCCCGCACGGGTCGCGAGGTGGACAATCCATGCAAACGAAACGCGCATATCTCGATGTGGACAATCCATGCAAATGTCACGCACATGTCTCGAGGTGGAGAACCCATGCAAACGAAACGATACGCACATATCTAGTGGTGGACAACCCATGTAAACAACACGCACATATCTCGTGGTGGACAGCTCATGCAAACAACACGCACGTGTCTCGAGGTGGACAATCCCACATTATTTTGGCATCCACATGGTGCCACGTAGAACACTCCACGTGGCGCCCACGTGGACACGTGGAGTGTTCAGAAAACTTGAATGACGCGCGCATTCGGAGAATGCGCAATTCATGTCTCAGAATGCACTATTCGTGTAGTTCGCCCTGTGACACGTATGCTACACGAATGACGCATTTTGAGAATGCGTTATTTGTGTATTTTGAGCGTACTAATTTTTTTTCAACTAATGACGAATTTTCAAAATGCATTTTACCTTATTTTTGAAAAAAAAAAAAAAAACCTAACTTATCTTACTAGTTTATATTAATTTTGACAATACATTTGTAATTTTTCCGTCATTTTAGTATTTAAAAAACAAAATGATCCGCGTCATTTTCAAAAAGAAAATTTTTATCCAACGACAGGTGTCTTTCATATCCTATATGAATATATGATGTACATTTGCAGCTCCTAACTCATAATTGAATATAATAATAAAAAATGACTTAAATTTATCTAAATTTCAAAATCAAGGATAGCTTTAAAAAAATAAAAACACGAATATACAAAAGAATATACAATGTACATTTGACGAGGCAGTGGGAACCAAAATTAACTTGAATCACATTAATTAGGAAGGATTTGAATAATTTAGAAAGTTTTCATTAATTGCACTTATTTGAGCACAATAGAAGTGTTTGATCTATGTAGCCGATCTTAATTAATTTGAAACTAAAATTATGTTATTGTTGTATACGATGTACATTTGCGGCTCTTACTACCAATCAAACTAACTAAAGAAATTCATAATTTCATTACTTGGACTTGACTATATAAATAGGGTACTATGTATACAAGAAAACACACAATAAACTTATTCCATTCAGAAACTAACACTAACTAATTCATAATCATACTTAGTGCACAGTTGCACCCTATATGAAGGGCACATCTTCTTTCAATCCAATTTTTTCACGGATAAAGATTGGTTGATCCACTTTGAACATCGAGATTGAGCACTTATACACCTCGGTGCCTGTGCAATACGCTTAGAGATGTGTGCGCACTCCTCGAGGTGTATCACACGGACACCGAACAGACATGTGCCCAATCTCGATGTCCCAAATGGATCAATCTGGAAAGCTCCTTTTTTTATTTATGAGATTCAAACTTGAAACTTTGTCAAAAAAATAAATTTTTTTAACACTCGAATTAATTAATTGTTGACTTAGCAGAAAATTATTTCTATGAAAAAGTATTCTTTAAACATATTTTTGTTTTGATTTTTTACGTAGTGTTTGAACATCAACTGTACTTATTAATCCATATTCAATCACTTTTGGCCAATTCGTAAGTGACCCTTCTAACTTATTAGTTTTTTAATTCTTGAAACTTCGTGTATCTCATCAGTATCTTATCACTCCAAGCGCTTGTTGACTTAATAGAGACTTTCTAGCACAGAGGCAGTGCTCTTTGTTGACCATTTTTAGAGTTTTTTTTTTTTTTTTTTTGTTAGCTTCATTTCACAATGGCCATCTTCATCAATGAACAGACCTCTCTAACAAACCGCATCATCATCATCATCATCACCTCCTCAACTCCCATCAATGGCTCTCTTGCTTGCTTTGTTGATTGTTTGTCACACCTTGTTCACCACCCATTTGTGCAGTGCCACAGACACAATCACCCACAACACCACCTTGAGCGATGGAGACACTATCGTCTCCAATGGAGGAACCTTCGCTTTGGGCTTCTTCAGCCCCGGAAACTCCCGAAAACGTTACATTGGGATTTGGTACAATAAAGTTTCAGAGCAGACTGTGGTCTGGGTGGCAAACAGAGCAAACCCAATCAACAGCTCTTCTTCGGGACTTATCAGAATCGACAGCAGAGCAAATCTAGTGATTTTCGATGGAAATCAGACAAACCCTGTTTGGTCCAACAACGTTTCAATCCCAATCACTGAAATAACCAACTCTTCATCTCTGTTTTACAAGCTATTGGACTCGGGAAACCTGGTTTTGGTTGATGAAAACAGGGTAAACAGGGGATCCCCTGTTTCTTCCCCTGTTTTTTTGTGGCAGAGTTTTGATTGGCCAACTCACACCATGCTTCCCGGGATGAAAATTGGGGTGAACTTGAAATCAGGGTTGAATTGGACCTTAACGTCGTGGAAATCCCCTGACGATCCATCGATCGGGGACTACTCGACATGGGTGGATCGATCTGGGCCTCCGGAGTTCTTCCTCCGAAGTGGGTCTCGCCTGATTTGGCGAACAGGGGTTTGGAATAACCAACAAGGGTGGAGTGGGATCCCTACATTGGAATCAGAGAATGTGTTGAATTACAGTTTTGTGAACAGCCCAGATGAGGTTTCATTCTCTTACACTGTATACAACACTTCAATTTTCTCTAGATTCTACTTGGATGATTTGGGGAAGATTCAGCGGTCGGTGTGGCGCGAAAGCGGTCGGAGATGGGACCGGTTCTGGGAGGCGCCCGGAGACCGGTGTGATAATTTTGGGGAATGTGGTGCATTTGCAAGTTGCAATCCTAATGATCCTTGGATTTGTTCATGCCTTCCAGGGTTTGAGCCAAAGTCTCCTAAAGATTGGAACAATCTAGATAGGTCACAAGGTTGTTTGAGGAAGAGAGTGTGTGATAATGGTGATGGGTTTTTGAGGTTATCGAAGATTAAGATCATTGAAGTGATGTCCTTTATTGATACTTTTCCAATGTCCTTTATAGAGTACATGTACGTAAGAAAACTTGCTCGACGCTTGCGGAAGATAAAGACACGAAACAACCCAACAAAGTGGGATCCCAACATTGGAATCGAAAGTGTGTTGAATTACGGTTTTGTGAACAACCCAGATGAGGTTTCATTCTCTTACACTCGTATACAACACTTCAATTTTCTCTAGATTCTACTTGGATGATTTGGGAAGATTCGGCGGTCGGCGTGGCGCGAAAGCGGTCGGAGATGGGACCGGTTCTGGGAGGCGCCGGAGACCGGTGTGATAATTTTGGGGAATGCTCGATGCCTTCCAGGGTTTGAGCCAAACTAAAGCTCTAGATAGGTCGCAAGGTTGTGTGAGGAAGAGAGTGTGTGATAATGGTGATGGGTTTTTGAGGTTATCGAAGATTAAGATCCCCGACGCGTCGAACGCTAGAGTTAACATGAGTATGAGCATTAGAGATTGCGAGGGCGAGTGCAGGAAGAATTGTTCTTGTACTGGGTATGCTAATGGTGGTAGAAATGGAGATGGGTTTGGACTAATTAGTTGCTTGATGTGGTTTGGGGACTTGGTTGATATTAGGGAGTATATGGATGGAGGACAAGAGTTCTTTCTTCGCGTCGATGCAGTTGAACTTGGTTAGTATTGTTTGTTTTCTATCATAAATTTTTGTTGTTGTGATTACTAACTAAATCGAGTGCAATAGAAGAGTTTGATCCATGTAGCATACTCCAACTAATTTGAAATTGAGGCTAAGTTGTTGATTAGTAATTAAACATAGTTTGTTTGGGCAGCAAATGCAGCAACAAGAAGTCGATCGAAGAGTTCTTCGAGTAGGAAGAAATTGGTGATTATATGTGTGTTGGTTGCCGTGGGGTTGCTCATCTTCGTCGCTGGTTTTTACTATTGGTTCAAGAGAGTAAAAAGAAGAGGTAATAGAGAAGCTGTAGTTGCAACTTTAATTTGTAAATGTGAGAACAAAGTCAGCTGTAATTTTGTCATTTGGTTCTTGTAAATCTTAAATGCTGCGATTTTCAGGATATGTACAAACAAAGAGACATCCAAAGCCGCTATTCAATTTGCCGGTTTCAGATACTAATGAAGAAGCTAGTGCAAACTTTGAACTGCCATCACTTGAGCTTGATGCTGTGATGGTTGCCACGGAAAATTTCTCTCCTGCTAATAAGCTCGGGACGGGTGGTTTTGGATCGGTTTATAAGGTATGCTTTTCAAAATTCCTATAATTGTATCTTGTCGCATTTAATTGTCTGATTTGCAAGTGATAGTCAATAGGAGTTTCAATATAGGATTGGTTTCGGCTAAGGGTCGGATTGCCATATTTCAGGGTAAGTTACCTGATGGGCGTGAAGTAGCAGTGAAGAGATTGTCTAAGAATTCTGGACAAGGGATGACCGAATTCAAAAATGAAGTTACGGTGATTGCAAAACTTCAACATAGGAATCTTGTCCAAATTGTAGGATGCTGCGTCGAGAAAGAAGAAAAGATTTTGATCTATGAATACATGCCGAATAAAAGCTTAGACTTCTTACTTTTCGGTATGCTTCTCATAGTCTCACATTTTCTGTTGTTAACAATTCCTATTAGGGTTTATATGTTCAATGATGAATAATGACATGAGCATCTTGGAACAGATCGAACAAGAAGTGTGTCCTTGGATTGGGGAATGCGTCACTATATTATTCTTGGGATCGCTCGAGGAGTTCTTTATCTTCATCAAGACTCAAGATTGAGAATTATTCATAGGGACCTTAAAGCAAGTAACATTCTGCTAGACGCTGAGTTGAACCCCAAGATCTCGGATTTCGGAATGGCAAAAATATTTGGAGGCAATCAAACACAAGCAAACACTACTAGAGTAGTAGGGACATAGTAAGTGCCACATCAAAAACGTCATGCACACATGCGTATGAATGATGAGTTAACATGTAGTTTTTCTTTCTCTGCAATTACAATTTCTTGCAGTGGTTACATGCCTCCAGAGTATGCGTTGGATGGATTATTCTCCATTAAGTCTGATGTTTTTAGCTTCGGAGTCCTATTGCTGGAAATAATCAGTGGGAAGAAGAATAGTGGATACTATCGCGAAGATCCCTCGATGAATTTGATAAAGCAGGTAAGTAGAATTGTCAATACTTTATTGAAAACTATAGACAATAGACCAAATTGGTTTCTTTTTCTTTGTATTGCTAATGATAGTCAAATTGGGAATCGTCAATCGTATCAGGCATGGGAGCTTTGGAGAGAAGGCAGGGCTTTGGAACTGGTTGACCCTTCAATGGGCAGTTCGTATCCGATAAAAGAAGTTACGAAGTTCATTCAAGTTGGGATTTTGTGCGTTCAAGAAAACGCGAAAGATAGGCCAACAATGTCTACTGTGATCTTAATGTTGGACAGTGAGATGACAATCCCTAATCCTAAGCAACCTGCATTCGTTTTCATAAGTAGAACCAATTCTCCAAGAACATCTACTACTGGAACTGGTTCTCACTCTGTAAGTGAAATGTCGACAACTATCATTGAGGGTCGATAGAACTTGAACTTCAAATATTTCCTCTTTGGATACTATGCAAATATGTTGATGGATTCAACTATGGATGATAAAAGCCGGGCTATTGCGCAATCATAAGAGCTTAGAAGATTCGGGGTCGACGATGTTGTTTGCAGGTTTGATGCCGACCAGCTAATATGTGGCAACAGAAGAGCCAATGCAGCCAGGAACTTGTCTAGTTTGCAGCTCCATCTAAAGGACTCTTCCTATAGTAAGCTGGACTCTACCCTCTGAAAGTTTTGCTTGTTTGTTATTTCTTGTGATGTGTTTGTTTATTCTTAGGTTAATACTTTTTGTTCTTTTTGTTTGTTTTCTTACCAAAAAAGAAAATTTGTGAATTGAATCATGTTGTGAATCTTGATGCCAATGTTTTGTTACATTGAAATGTGAAAAAAGATAAAAAAAAGATTAATTCTTTAAGCATTCATGCTGATTCTCTTAATGAAATAACTATGAAGATGTGTTGTCATTGAGAAGAAGAATGTGAAAGTGGAGCATATTTTTATTCATAGTAGTTCTATTTATAGAGCCAACACATACAAATTTATTCAAAAACTTAACTGACCTAATCCTAGATCTTAGCTGAAGATGTCTTATTTGAAATTCAAAATTCAAACAACATTTCATCCTCAAATCTGGCAAATCAAAGACATTTTCTAATAAGATGCATACCCATATCCTGTGCTCTTCTTCTTGCATCACAAGGATGCTGAAAATAGTGTTGCAAAAACTTCTCAAGCTTTGAGTGGAGATATTATGACAGTGTGATTCTTTGAGTTTTTGGTAAAGATTTTATGTGTGTGTTTTAAGATTGATTGTATTGGTCAACCCGTTTGATGATTATTTGTTAGTTTTGATGAGTGTGTTGCTGCGCAACTGAGTGGTTGAAGGTAGATCAAGATTGGATGATTGATTGCAACTTTGCAAGTGATGATTGGATGCATAGTTGGTGGATCATTGCTATTCGTGGTGCCTAGGACAATTAGATTGGATAAATAGTGGAGGCGGTGGAATTTTCATCAAGGTGGAGATTGTTGGAGTTTGGCTCAAACGCCAAGTTCTAGTTTCGTTGGAAGTCTAAATGTATTAAGGAAAGTTCATTGTTTGAGTCAAATTAGGATTAATGTTTGTTAGTTTGAGTCTATTGAAAGATTGGTGGATCGTAAGGTTTAGTCCCATATCAGATGAAATATAACTTCGTAAAAAAGTATATAAGTGATTATTTTCTTTCAACTAAGATCGATGCCATTTGAGTTAAAACTTCACATCAATGAGTTGAAGGTAATTAAATTGGGGACAATATGAAGGAGATCTACATGCCCGCGAAAAAGTGTCGCATGCAGGTCGTTTGTGGATGTTGTGTACAGCGAGCGAGAAAACTAATAGAGTCCAATTATGATTTGTGTGTGCAATCAATCATTCAATTCTTGGTCAATCTTCAACTACTTAGCTGCGTAGCAACATACTCCAAAGTCCAAACAAACAAACAAACAATCATCAAATTGATTGACCAACACAATCAATCTTAAAACCCACACACAAGCTCTTCATCCCTAAAAGTTAAAGAACCACAGTGACATAATCATCTCTAACATTGGTGAGATTTTGAACCATCGTATTAAAATCTTCAAAGTGTTGAAGTAAACTCGTACCTTCTTTTCCTTGAAACACGTAGAAACCGCTACTTCAAAATCACCCTATTGATAAAACCATTACTCGTGTTCGTATACTTGACATCATAGTTTGACATTAAAGAAAATATCTCAAAAGTCAAAACAAACAAAAATTTCTACCTCCTCAACTTTAAATAATTAACAAGACAAGAGAATATGTCTTTATGTTTTATAATTTCTCAAACAAACAACCGACAACAAACAACAACAACAACAACAACATAGCCTTAGTCTCAAATATTTTATGAAAAGTGACAAAAGTTTTACGTCGGCTATCATTCTATCGCAACTCTCCTCCATTTTTCAAGAATGAAAAATGAGCTTGGGGCATCCCTCCTCTACTTTTCGAGTATGAAAAATGAGTTTGAGACCTCCTTTACTCATTTTTAAGTATAAAAATAGGCATCAGAGTCTTCTTCCTTTATCTGGACTTGGGACCGGTTATGTAGTGCACATAGCGAACAAACTACCGGCAACAAAGAAAATAAGAAATTCAATCTATCAAAAAAGGTTCAGAATTGGGTGCTGCACATACAACCCACTTCAAACTGTCTCAACGAACCAAACACTAACGCCAATGAACCCACCGATCTCACTCACCAATATCCCAATCGAATTCACTGATTTCTCAACATGCGCTCTAATACCACTTGTTGGAAATAAAACAAGCACAGCGGAAGCAATCAATCTCAAATATACTAACTCACAAAACTTTATTCAATTAATCAAAACTTGTTCTTAACAAGCTGACCTTGGGGCATCTCATATAGACACACACAATTCAAACTTAATCCAACTATAACTCATAAAACACTATCTGAAAACAAATCCAAATCTTAATTAGACTCAAACTAACAAGCAATAATCCTAATTTGACTCAAACAATGAACTCTCCTTTTAACACACTTAGACTAAACTAGAACTTGGAGTTCGAGCCACACTCTGAAGTGGTAATAGATATATTTTGAGGAACATACGAATGGAATCCGACTTTTAGTCCTAAACAACTAAAAACGAAACAATGGATATGTATAAACTTCTTATTCATGGTTAGATGCACCTGACCAAATCACTAATTTTATTCAAGTTGAGACGTGTAGGGCAGCATTTCCATTATGTATAATACTCAATTATCGACATTGCACTTGTTAGAACAGAGGGTCTTGCAACGACTTCAAAGCGTGTAACGCTGCCACTTTCCTAAAGGAAGTTTTGCTCTCTAAATTGCAAGAGTCAGCAAATATCCTAAAGGATACGATGAAGTAAACCCGCCTTTCACTTTGCAGTAGTGAAAGATGAAAAACAAGAGCAATTGCTGGTGAATTTCGAGATGATTTCTTCCTCCCCAAACCTCCCATCTTATAGAGCACTGGTCATGACCAGTTAGAGTGAAAATGAGGTAGTGGTGTCACGACCCAAATAATTAATACAACTTAATTCGTTAATCAGGACAAAATGACCCGTGATGTGGGACTCGCAGAACGAGAGAGAAAGAAAAAAATAGTGGCGAGAGGAAGAAGAAGGAGAAAGAAAGATCGAGAAAGAGATCGACCAAGCTCAAAGCAAGGTGAGTTGTTGATTTCGGTTATTGTTATGTTGTTGGGGCTGTTGTTGTCGGTTGTCGGTGTCGTGGCCATGGAGGATCGACCTTCATAGCCGACCGAGAGAGGAACGAAAGAGATGGCAAGGAGATCTCCCTTGCCATCAAAACCCTTTTGGCCTGTTTGGTTCGTGGGATTAGCCTGGATTAGCTACACTGGACTAGTTAATCCGCTGTTTGGTTGGAGGATTAACTAGGCCAGTGGATTAGTTAAGAGGCATGAGAGTGGATTAAACAATACCACTATTTTTGGTGGGATTAGCTAATCCATTGTAAGTGAAAGAGGAGATTACCACTTTACCCCTCAATATAACAATCGAATTGAAACGAGTTAAACCCATTGTTTCATCATCGTCTTCTTCGTTTCGTTTCTCACTGGTTTTCGTTGCTATCTCTCTCGTCTCTCTCACTCGCCCGAGTCTCTCTCTCTCTCTCTTTATAGTTTTGTTTGAAGAGGAGCTGTGATGGTGGTCTGAAGTTGAAGGCAAGGTAATGAAATTTTAAATTTTTTTTACTGTAAATTTGTGGTTGGGACTGGTTTTTAATGGTTCGGGTTGAGGAAAAAGGATTTAGGTAGGTTGGTTTATTTGTGGGATTGAAGGGGAGACGAAGAGATGAGGAGATGAAGTGGTTTGATGAAATCGAAGAAAAAAATAAAGGTGGTGGAGGTGGAGATGGTGAAACCGTGAGATGAAGAAGATGAAGAAAGGGATAAGAGTGTGAGAGGTTGATCGAGAGAGAATGTGAGAGATCGAGAGAGATGAAGACTTGTCGAATGAAGAAATGTGTGAAATGGGGGGATTTTTGGTGTTATTTATCTAAGGGTATTTTGGTAAATGTACATGTACAACCTCATTTAATCCCAACCTTAATACTCCCAACCAAACAAGCTACACAAATGGGACTAAACTATCTAAACCCATGTGTTAGTCCCATCACTAATTAATCTCATATGTTATGATTCACTAAAATGTGAACCAAACAGGCCATTTGGGGTTGGAGTTGGAAGCCAACCCCAACGCCTCACAAAAAAAAAAAAAAAAAAAAATTGCATAGGCGCTGCTTCGTGAAGAAGAAGAAGAAGAGGGGATCGGGTTTGGTCGACCCGAACCCATGTGGGTCGGGTTGGATCGACCCTGAACCGATGAAGACCGGGTCGGGTTTGACCCGGACCCACCCATTTATATATATATATAATATTTTTATTATTTAATTAATTTAACAGTTTTTAATATATAATAAATTTCTGAAAATAGATAAAAATTATAGAAAATTCAAGAAAATTCCAGAAAAATGGGAAAAATATATTTTTGACCCAAATCAATAAAACTTCCATATTTCTATAAAAAGTGAAAAATTCGGGAGTCGGTCAAGGTGTTAGGGGTTTTACCTCAAAAAACGCGAAATCGGTAAATTGGTCTTGAACTTAATTTCGACCGATTTCGACCAACTTATAAATTGTGAATAAGTAATAATAACACTAAATTGATAACGTTTCAAATGTTAGGACAATAGAGGAGCTATTACGGGGTTTGGGTGCGTACATCGACGCGACGGAAGCCGGATAACTTAGGAATTGCTGTGTGTATGTAAGTAAACTGATTTGAGACATTTATTTACATTTCATTCCATTTATTTACTTCTTCTCAGTTATTCGAACTGAATTGCCTTTGAAATCCATATGCTATGACTTGTTCAGTTGCTCATTTTATGATATTCATAGCATACTCTGTTTTTGTATATCATTGATTCTAATTCCTATACTTTGTCATATTTATTGTTGTGTATGAAAGTCAGTGATATAACATGCTATTAGGTTAGTGTGTTTATTTGACTCTAATCCTTTGGGTATTAGTATGCTGCTATATTTATTAGATTCCAATGCTGTGTCATTTTTGAATATGAAAGTGGTTCTTGTGTTTAGGGTCACTTGATGATAGAAATTCAGCTTTCATACGGGGGTCACTAGACTTGCCGAGATGTCAGGGGATTTCTCCACTACCTTGCATGACACACGGGGTAACGCGCCTCGAACGGGGTAACCGGACCTTGGGGTTTATTGGCGCAAGAATAACTTGGGTGACATGACGAGTTTTAAAACTCGGGTATGTCAGCAAATATACATTTCGGTGACGACTAATTCACTTGGAATATAAAATACGTAATCGTAAGTACGACCTTTTGACATTATGATATAGAGCTCGATTTAAAATGAAATGATATAGAGCAGAGCTCAAGCTGTAGTGGACATGTTGATGTGATGAAGATCACGACCGACCGACTCTAATCCATTACTACTTCGCCTTAATGAAATGATATAGAGCAGAGCTTGTGGGGGTAAGTGTCATTAGATAAAGTACATAAATAACTAAATAAAAAAAAACCTCATATGGTGATGTGGACCATATAAGGCCACATCACCTACATACACATCACATATATATATATATGTACATTACATATATATATATATATATATATATATATATATATATATATATATATATATATATATACACATAGTGGCCCTTTTGAAAAAAAAAAAAAAAACCAAACGATAACAACAGAGAAGAAAAATCGAAACAGAGAGGAAGAGAAGAGCCGAGAAGAGGAAGGAGGAGGAAAGGAGAAAGAAAGATAGAGAGAGATCGACCAAGCTCGAAGCAAGGTGAGTTGTTGATTCAGTTGTTGTTGTGTCATTGGCTGTTGTTGTCGGTTGTCGGTGTCGTGGCCATGGAGGATCGACCTCCATGGCCGACCGAGAGAGAAAAGGGAGAGCTGGCAAAGGGATCTCCCTTGCCATCAAAACCCATTGGGGTTGGAGTTGGGAGCCAACCCCAACGCCTCACAAAGAAGAAAAAATAAAAAATAAAAAAAATTGCAGAGCCTCTGCCGTCTTCGCGAGGAAGAAGATGGGATCGGGTCGGGTCGACCCGAACCCATATAGGTCGGGTCGGACCGACCCTGACCCGATGGAGACCGGGTCAGACCGACCCGGGTCCAGATGGATCGGGTCGGTCGACCCGGATCCCGACCCGGATCCGGTTCGATCGGGTCGGGTTTGACCCGGACCCACCCATTTATATATATTTATATATATTTAATTATTTAATTAAATTAAACAGTTTTTAATATATAATAAATTCTTGAAAATAGATAAAAATATGAAAAAAATTCAGGAAAATTTCAGAAAAATAAAATTATATTTGTGACCCAAATCAATAGAACTTTGATATTGCTATAAAAAGTGAAGAATTCGGGAGTCGGTCGAGGTGTTATATCGGGGTTTTACCTCGAAAAACGCAAAATCGACAAATTGGTATCGAACTCAAGTTTGACCGATGTCGACCAATTTAGGGATGTTAAATCATTAAATCGGAAGTTAAATTGATACATTTTCAATTGTTAGGATCCTATAGGAGCTATTACGGGGTTTGGGCGCGTACATTGACGCGACGGAAGCCAGATAGCTTAGGAATTGTTGTGTGTATGTAAGTAAACTGATTCGAGACATTTATTTACATTTCATTCCATTTATTTACTTCTTCTCAGTTATTCGAACCGAATTGCCTTTGAAATCCATATGCTATGACTTGTTCAGTTGCTCATTTTATGATATTCATAGCATACTCTGTTTTTGTATATCATTGATTCTAATTCCTATACTTTGTCATATTGATTTGTTGTGTATGAAAGTCGGTGATATAGCATGCTATTAGGTTAGTATGTTTATTTTGACTTTAACTCTTTGTGCATTAGTATGCCGCTACATTTATTGGATTCCAATGCTGTGTCATTATTGAATATGAAAGTGGTTCTTGTGGTTAGGTCATTTGATAATAGAAATTCAGCTTTCATATGGGGGTCACTAGACTTGCCGGGATGTTAGGGAATTTCTCCACTACCTTGCATGACACTCGAGGTAACGTGTCTCGAACGGGGTTACCGGACCTCGGGGTTTGTTGGCACAAGAATAACTTGGGTGAACATGAAGAGTTTTAAAACTCGGGTATGTTAGCAAGTATACATTTCGGTGACGACTAATTCACTTGGAATAGAAAAGGCGTATCGTACGTACGACCTTTTGAAATTATGATATAGAGCTCAATTTGAAATGAAATGATATAGAGCAAAGCTCAAACTGTAGTGGACAGGCTGATGTGATGAAGATCACTGCCGACCGACCCTAATCCATTACTGCTTAGCCTTGAGTCAGTTTCATATTTCGTTAACTCAAGTATCACTTTGCATGATGTTTCTTTCAGCATAGTTTCTCTTTAAATTACGCAATTTGATACTTGTTGCCTATTTGTGAATGTGGATCGATGTCTCTCAGTATTACTTAAATAATTTCATGTAATCACCATCTAGTTTGTGACGGTGGGTGCAGATCAGACGAGTAGCAGACCAGGCAAAAAGAAAATTGGTGACTATCTTTGAGCCGAGACGGACTGCTACGACATATTTTTGTACGTTTTTGCATTCTTTTGTATTATGTTTCTATGTACATGATATGATTACGGTTGGTTGAATGATAGGAACTTCTGATTTGACACATGTTATTTATATCGCCATTTTTGTTTATATATGCATGTGATCTTTATTTCCTGATTTTTCCACAATAGGTTAGGCCTTAGGATTTCATTTCCACTAGTAATTGAATAAGACTTCCGCTGAATAATTGATTAAAAAAAAATTAAGTAACTCTGAATATAAACGACCATAGGTTAGTCACTAGAAAAATTACGTTAACTGTAGGTAGTATCATAAATTGTAGGTATTTACTTAAGGCTGACTAGTTCCTTGTTAGGTCCTATAGGAGAGATTAAGACTTAATTAAGGGATTAGGCTGGGCGGTGCCCTTATTTGTAGTTGGGGCCGTCACAAGTGGAGTAGTGGAACAGTCAAGCATTGATGCAATGGAGTAATGAAGCAGTCAAACATTGATGCAATGGAGTAGTGGAGCAATAATTCCTTAATTGAGAGCAGTTTCAACTGCACCCACTCAGCTACTCTACTAACTACCCATTTAATCTCGAAAATGGTAAAAATTAATGGTAAAAAGTTTTACCCATGGTTAGCTTACACATATATGCACGCACACGCACGTAAGTGCGCCTATAAAAGCGCCTAAAATGCACCGCACCTCACGCGCGTGTGGCTCGCCTTGCATAACACTTGTATTTTATTTTACACACACTATGGTGCAAGAGTACATATATACTCTTTAAACTTGAAGTTCCTAACTAATGTGACTAAACATTTATTTTGAAAATGTTCAACAACACTTTGAAAGGAAAGCACATGGATAGACTCATAGACGTTGACACTAATCAACGTAAATTATATTGAAATAAGCAAGTCAATGCATGGTTGATAACATTTTTAATCAATGCTGAATGCTCAACCCAATTATTAGTTAACTAAAAAACTGGTATACCATCTATAAAAAAAAGTAAATGGCTTGACCTGTGTTGATGGTTTCAAATTTTGCAGTGGTATGGTCAATTACAATATATAATGACGGAGAAAGTTGCTAAACATAATGTGAGCCATAAAAATTAGTCGATTCTTTAGCGTGTTTTCGCCAAATTTAGGATTCAACATAAAAAGGAGAGGGGGAGGAAGGGGCAAGAGTTTGCACTTCACACAAGTGGTAACAAAAATCTGCACGCGGTTGAGGCCTAGAGAGTCTGATTATTTCTAAAGAACAAGAGCAATAAGGAATCCTATGCTGATTTATTTGAATGCACATAATGGAGAAGATCATCCGGTCCATGGTGCTAAAAAGTTCGATATTTGATTGTTGGCTATATAATTGAATATCTAAAGGAATACAAGCTTCTCTCAATTATATATACTCATTGATGAATTCCCTAGTTCTTAGTTTATGAGCAAAGATTGAACGAAAATGATGTAAATTAAAGATAATCAAACATTACAGGCTTCTTCGAATTTCAATTGTGATAAGTCGCTCATGTTACTTACCCTCAAACATGTTAACTAAACAATGAAGCGGGAATAGTCGTATGTAGGAGTAGTAATGTGGAAGCATAGCAAGACACCATTTGTAGATCATAATCTTTGCCTCTTCTTCAATGCGGCATCCTAGTATTCAGACGAGATTTCTGTTTGCAATCAGCATGGCTTCATTTTCGAACTCACTCACCCTTGGACCTGAATACCTCGACAACCTCTTCGCAGCTATTTCTGTTGAACATTTTCAAAATAAATGTTTAATCCCACATTGGTTAGGAACTTCACGTTTAAAGAGTATATGTGTACTCTTGCATTATAGTGTGTGTAAAATAAAATACAAGTGCTATGCACGGAGAGCCACACGTGCGCGCGCGCGGCGCTTTTATAGGCGCACACTTGGCACGAGGCACGTGCGTGTGTGTCTATATGTGTGCAAGCTAACCATGGGTAAAAACTTTTTACCATTAATTTTTACCATTTTCGAGATTAAATGGGTAGATAGTAGAGTGGCTTAGTGGGTGCAGTTGAAACTGCTCTCCATTAAGGAATTACTGCTCCACTACTCCAGTGCATCAATGCTTGGCTGCTCCATTACTCCATTGCATCAATGCATGACTATTCCACTTCTCCAACTGATCATGACCAATGCTCTATAAGAGGAGAGGTTTGAGGAGGAAGAAATCATCTCGAAATTCACCAGCAATTGCTCTTGTTTTCATCTTTCACTACTGCAGAGTGAAAGTTGTGTTTACTTCATCGTATCCTTTAGGATATTTGCCGACTCTTGCAGTATAGAGAGCAAAATTTCCTTTAGGAAAGTGGCAGTGTTACACGCTTTGAAGGCATTGCAAGTCCCTCTGGTCTAACAATTTCGTGCTCCCAATAACTTGTAATGTAGCCTCAAGTGAAAGCCTAAAACTACTGTCATACAAAAACTAGAATTGACTATAAGCTAAATTAGACAGTTGTACACAGCATTTAAGTTCAATAAAATTACTGATTGGCATGCATTTCACTTGTGGAGTGGTACTAACCAGTCTCTCTGCAGTAACCGTGAGCATCGAAAGCATAACAAATATTAAGATCGGAAATATCAAGGATTGGAAACAAGGTTAAGGAAATTAATCATTATCGCTCTCTCACAACCCTGTAAAAATGACATTGGAAGATCTAGGTTCCCAATTAAATCGTTTCAATTCACAGATGATCCTAGAAAAAGAAAAACAAAAACTTCCAACAAACAGAAATGCTACCTTGCAATCAAACATAATACTCAGAGTGCGTTGGCAGCACGGTTGCTGTAGATTTCACTCAGCATCGATCAAAACTACGAATGACAAATTTCGGTCTCTCTTCTTAGCTTATAGTTGAATTCATCAACTGCCTTCTCCGTAGTTTCCAAGCCTGAGTGGTTAAAGTTAAACTTCCTCTACCGACCTTCATTAATAGTAGTCGACATTTCATTTATGGAATGAGAATCTGTCCCTGCAGTAGATACCTCTGGAGAATTGGGTTTACTTATCAAAACAAAAGCAGGTTGCTTAGGAGTTTGGATCCTTGTTTTATTGCTCAACATGAAGATGACATTCGACATTGTAGGCCTATCATTTGCACTTTCTTGAACACACAAAATTCCAACTTGAATTAACTTCAAAACTTCTTGTATAGGAAATGAATTTCCCATCGAACTGTCAACTAGTTCCAAAGCCCTACCATCTGTCCATAGCTCCCATGCCTGTTACGATTCCTCAATCTCTTCATATAATGGATTTGGCGAAAGACTAACCGAATTCGGTCTCTAGCTATCAATGAAAATTTAGGCACTTCTACTTACATGCTTTATCAAATTCGTCGAGGGATCTTCACGATAGTATTCACTATTCTTTCTGCCACTGATTATCTCCAGTAATAGGACCCCAAAGCTAAAAACATCAGATTTAATGGAGAATACTCCATCCATCGCATATTCCGGAGACATATAACCACTGCCAAAAATTTTAATAACAGAAAAATCATCTAAACTCATAAATGTAAATCTATTAAAATTTTAACCAATATTTTCTAGAAAGTTTTGTGAGTTGTGTTCTAGTTTGGGCACTTACTATGTTCCAACCACTCTCTTAGTGTTTGCTTGAGTTTGATTGGCTCCAAATATTTTAGCCATTCCGAAATCTGAAATCTTGGGGTTCATGTCAGCATCTAGTAGAATATTACTTGCCTTAAGGTCCCTATGAATGATTCTCAATCTTGAGTCTTGATGAAGATATAGGACTCCTCTAGCGATCCCAAGAATTATATCATAACGCATTTTCCAATCCAAGGACATGCTTCTAGTTCGACCTGTTACATGGCGGTTATATTCTTAATCATTGAATATCTAAACGTACTGAAAACAACAACAAATCCTGAGCTGTATAATTGAAAGCATACCGAAAAGTAAGAGGTCCAAGCTTTTATTCGGCATGTATTCATAGATCAACATCTTTTCTTGTTTCTCAATGCAGCATCCCAAAATTCGGACAAGATTCCTATGTTGAAGTTTTGCGATCAACAAAAGTTCATTTCTGAATTCGTTCACTCCTTGTCTTGAATTCTTAGACAATCTCTTCACCGCTATATCACGACCGTCTGAAAGCTTACCCTGCAAAATTGTTACATGACCTTAACTGAAACTACTGTTACATTGAAACTACGCCTATCACTTAAAATTAGACAATGCAACAGAACATTCAATTACAAAATGTACCTTATAAACTGATCCAAAACCACCTGATCCAAGCTTATTTGTAGGAGAGAAGTTTTCCGTAGCAACCGCCAATGTATGAATATCAAAACATGGAAGTTCAAAGCTTGCACTAGCTTCCTCATTGGTTTTGAATTGGATAAATTGGATGGCAGGCTTCGATGTGTTCTTGATCGCCAATATCCTGAAAATTGCGACATTTCGAAAGTGCTTAATTATTTAGAAAAAATAAAAAAGAAAGAAAGAAAGAAAACTCTAGCAACAATGTTGTTCTTGTTCAACAAATCAAAAGGCGAATTCGGGCGGCTTTTTCCCTTACCTCTCTTTTTGGTGTTCTTGAACCAAAAGTAATAAGCACAGACCAAGATTATCAGTAACCCAACAAAACTTAGAACACAAGAGAAGCACCAGTTTCTTCCAATTGAAAGAACCTTCTGGACTTCTCATTGAATTCTCTGCAAAAACATATCATTTTAGTTATTAAACAAACAAACAAAGGCTCAATACCTTACTAGCTAAGAGTCGGGTACATAAGTCAAACTCTTCCATTACGCTCGATTTAGTTTTAGTGGAAGAAAATCTAATACAGGACACTAGCAAAGCTTACCAAGCTCAATTGCATCGACTCGAAGAAAGAATTTTTGTGCCCCATCTGTGAACTCTCTTATATCAATCAAATCTCCAAACCAAACCAAGCAACCACTCCCATTAACATATGCACTAGCATACCCAGTACAAGAACAGTTGTTCCTGCACTCCATCTCACATTCTTTAATCCCCAAACTCATATCAAGTCTAGCATTTGATGCATAAGGAAGCTTGACCTTCTCCAATTTCAAAAACCCATCTCCCTCACCACACAAAAACTCTCTCTTCCTCACACACCCTAGTGATCCATCAATCAAGTACCAATCCCATGGAGATTTCGGTGCAAACCCTGGAAGACAAGAACAAATCCAAGCATTATTAGGATTACATATTCCAAACACCCCACATTGCCTATAGTAATCACAACGATCTCCAGGAGCGATCCAGACTCGAATCCATTGACGGGCGCTTTCAAGCCATGCCGATCTCTCCAGAGTTCCCGAATAATCCAACACAAATCTAGACACAATTGAAGTGTTGTGGATGCTGTAAGTGAAGGAGACCTCATCTGGGTGGTTCAAGAAAGTGTTGTTGAGGACCTCAGATTCCAGCATTTTAGGAATCCCACTCCTCCCTCTCCTATTCCAAAGTCCTGTTCTCCAAATCAGTTTTGGCCCCTTTTGGAGGTAGAATTCCGGGGGGCCTCTTCGATCCACGCTTGTCGAGTAGTTCCCGGTCGATGGATCATCGGGGGACTTCCATGATCTCAGTGACCAGATCAAGCCTGATTTGAGATTCAGTCCTAGTTTCATTCCTGGAAGTAGTGTGTCAGTTGGGTAATCAAAACTCTGCCACAAAACAGGGGAGCCTCCCCTGCTTTCGTCACGGAAAACCAGGTTTCCTGTATCCAATAGCTTGTAAAACATAGTTGAAGAGTTGGTTTTTTCAGTGATCGGGATTGAAATGTTGGTAGACCAAACTGGGTTTGATGAATTCCCGTCGAAAATCGCTAAATTTCCTCTGTGATCAATCTTGACAACTCCTGATGAAGAATTGTTGATGGGGTTGTTTCTGTTGGCTACCCATACTACAGTTTGTAGCGAAACTTTTTTGAACCAAATTCCAATATATCGCTTTTGCGAATTGCTGGGACTGAAGAAGCCGAGAGCGAAGTCCCCGCCATTAGAGACTATTGTTTCTCCATCTCTCAAGAACTTGTTTTGTGTGATTGTGTCTGTTGGAAAGCATGAATTGTGGACAAAGAAGGTGTAGAGGATCAGCAAAGCAATCAAAAAAGCCATTGCTGTTCAATTGGATTTTTTGTGACACTATGTTGAAGATCAATTGTCATGGATTGAATATAAAAGTTTCATTGGTCAACAAATAAAAAATCAAAACAAAACTGGTAGAAGAGCACTTCAAGGCACGCAATTCATAAAATGAGTACTACACATTTTCTTTATGTGTGCTGTGACTTTTAATGAGTGTTTACATTTTAAAAAATCTACAAAAGTCTTGGTCAACTTCATCAAATTCTATATGTGATTCATCATTGCTGTGGTTTTTGAACAACTCCAAAGATGACCTATAAATGCTCCCACTAAAAAAGCTCGACTCAATAGAAACTGAAAAAATTCGACGGGGTAGGAGCAGACTGAAGTTAGCTTGGGACATTATTAATTAGGAGAGATTAAATGATTTGGAAAACACACCATCAATTGCATTAAATCGAGTGCAATGAAAGAGTTCGATCCATGTAGCCGACCTCAATTAATTTGGGATTGAGGCTATGTTGTTGTTGTACATGTGATCATTGTTTATGTACATGGACAATTTATATTGAAGTCAAGAAATCAATAACTGATTAATTGATCTGCATAGAAACTTCACACGGTACCATACAAGTATTACAGGGGTGTATTCAATTGAGATTTTAATAGACTTTTGGTTACTTTTATTGACTAAAAAAGTTTAGGGGTATTCAATTAAAACTTTTAGAGAGTCTCTAAAAGTAAGGTGTATTCAATGTCAACGTTTATAGATTTTAAAAAGTCTCTAAAAGTTTTGGGGTATTCAATTTAAACTTTTAGAGAGTTCATAAAACTAAGGTGTATTTAATTTTTTAGTGACTTTTGTAGATAAATCTTGACTTTTGTAGACTTTTTGTATAAAAATACACATAAAGAAGTCTTCAACTTCTCCTCACCTCAACCCAGAAACTTTTAGAGACTTTTAATTTTTGTTGGTTACATTTTTCAATAAGGACTTCATTGTTCACATGAGGACTTTTTCTTATCAATGGTTTTTATCAACTTCTCCAATCACTCCACAACTCTTGGATTTCATTGCTTACCCATTATACTCTCATATCTATGTTGATGAAAATGGATTGATGTCATTATTAACAAAATCTCATTCTTGCATCACTATACATTTTTTATAGTTTTTTTTTTGACAAAGAAGTTTCGTTTATTTATTATTATAATCTCAAAAAGTGTAGTATATATTATTATTTTTGAAGAAAATAATTGTATAATTTTTTTAAAATGCAAGAAGTGCATTTTTTTAGAATTTAAACTATCATTATTAAGGAAAAAAATATACTTTTTTTGCTTAAGTCAAATAAAGAAATAAAGCGCAAAATTTTTACACTAATATTTTCAATTATCTTTTCTCAAAAAAATATATTTCCAATGATCCTACCACTAAAGAATGATTTATTTACCTGTTTATTATGTTGATATTTATTTACTTATTTGTTATGCTACTACCTTGAGAGTAATTCATTAATATGTCTATATGTTTTTTTTACTAAAATACAACAATACTTTTTTTTAATATTAGTAATAGTTATTAAGAAAAAAATATAATTATCGATTTTTTTATAATAAAGTGCAAAATATTTGTTTCATTTTAAAAATCATAATAATCTATTAGTATCATCAAAATCATGTTTAAGAAGTTCACAAAAGTCACTAAAAATCTTAAATGTTGATAAAAGTCATCATAATCAAATCTACATAAAAGTTTATCAAAGTCTTTCAAAGTCTACCAAAATCTATAACAATAACAACAACAACAATATAGCCTCAGTACCAAAATCTATAAAACTTCATAAAAGTCATTCACTTATAAAAGTACCAAAAAGTCTACCGAAATCTATAAAACTTTATAAAAGCCACTCCATAGCCTCCAAACCTGAAGTGTTTTGACTCTACCGTCCTTCGACTGTAGTAATTGACAGTTCATTGAGGGAGGGAGTGGAACCCGCAAATGCATTGGTGGAATCGGGATTACTTGTAAAAACAAATGCGGGTTGCTTAAGTGAAGGGATCGGTGTCTCATTGCGTAACATGAAGATGACATCGGACATTGTTGGCCTGTCTTTTGCTTTTTCTTGAACGCACAAGATTCCGACTTGAATAAACCTCACAACTTCTTCTTCAAGAAATGAATTACCCATTGAGGGATCAATTAGTTCCAAAATCCTGCCATCTTTCCATAACTCCCATGCCTGTTACAAATTCCAAATTTCATCGTTAGAAAACGTTTATGAAAAGACATCGACCTAGTTGATTCAACTTACATGCTTCATTAAGTTCATTGTGGGATCTTCATGATAGAAACCGGAGTTCTTTTCGCCACTAATGATCTCAAGTAATAAAACACCAAAGCTGAACACATCAGATTTTACGGAAAATAATCCATCCATCGCATATTCTGGAGCCATATAACCACTGCAAGAAATTCGAATTGCAAAGACTAATGAGCAATATATAAACTTTATTAGTTATTATTTCATGGATAGTGTTAAGTTGTGTACAGTGGTATGTCCTCGGATACAGAACCCCAAGATTGCTCTCATGGAGATGATTCATGGCAGACCTGTGCATTTCTTGGTAGGAGTTTAATGTAATATATTATCAAGCTATTTTTTTATTCAGCTGTTTTTAAGCTTAACGAAGCATTGCCTTAGTGTTATGGATAAGTATGTATATAAGGCGTTTAGGGTGTCACTTACTAAGTCCCGACCACTCTTGTAGTGTTCGCTTGACTTTGATCACTTTCAAATATTCTTGCCATTCCGAAATCAGAGATCTTCGGGTTCATCTTAGCATCTAGCAGAATATTGCTTGCTTTAATGTCCCTGTGAATGATTCTCAATCTCGAGTCTTGATGAAGATATAGTACTCCTCGAGCGATCCCAAAAATTATATCATAGCGCATTTTCCAATCCAACGACTTGCATCTTGTTTGATCTGTTACAGGAGCTCATGTTACTCAACTTGAACATATAAGCTCTACTATATAGGAACTGGAAACAATGGTAAATGTCTAGCTCTAAAATTGAAAGCATACCGAAAAGTAAAAAGTCCAGGCTTTTATTAGGCATGTATTCATAGATTAGCATCTTTTCTTCTTCGTCAATGCAACAACCTATAATTTGAACAAGATTCCTATGTTGAAGTTTTGCAATCAACTCAACTTCATTTTTGAATTCAATAACACCTTGTCCTGAATTCTTCGATAATCTCTTCACAGCTATTTCACGCCCATCAGGGAGACTACCCTAGAAAATAATATTATGCTCGCAGTTAAAACCTTTATTATGCTAAAACTCCCCAAGTCAAGGATAGAATTATTATTGAAAATGATGTACCTTATAAACCGAGCCAAAACCCCCCTCTCCAAGCTTGTTAGCCATAGAGAAGTTTTCCGTGGAAATCATCATAGAATTAAGATCGAAAATTGGCAATTCAAACTTTGAGTTAGTTTCTTTGTTTGTCTCTGAAGAACGCAAATTCAATACTTGCCTTTGAAGTCTTTGTCTCTGCAACAAACCTTGAGAATTGCAAATTTTGGAAACAAACAATTATACTTAGAGAACTGTTTGTTTGTTCAATATATCAGACTTAATGATAATGCAGGCTTCTCTTATTACCTCTTTTTCTTGTTGATCTCTTGAAGAAATAATTAACAGCAGAGATGGAGATGAGGAACCCCACAACAACTAACACACAAAGAAGCACCAGTTTCTTCTTAGCCAAAGAAGAACCTTTTGAATGTCTTCCTGAATTTTCTGCCAATTCAAATAACTGAACTTAGTTGTTACCATAACAGAAAAACAAAACAGAACAATGACAGTACTTACCAAGTTCAATTGCATCGACACGAACAAACAAGTCTTGTCCTCCCTTGCTAAACTCTCTTACATCAACCAAGTCTCCAAGCCAAGTCAAGCAACCACTTCCATTGACGTAGGCACTAGAATAGCCAGTACAAGAACAGTTGTTCCTACACTTAATCTCGCATTCTTCGACGCCCAAACTCATATCAACTCTAGCATTTGATGTGTCTGGTAGCTTCATCTTCTCCAATTTCAAAAACCCATCACCCTTACCGCACGAAAGCTCTCTCTTTCTCACACAACTCTGTGATCCCTTTGGAGATTGAAACTCAAAACCAGGAAGACACGAACAAATTCGATCATAATTTGACTGACAGTTCCCAAACGCGCCACATTTTCCGTATTTATCACAATCACCATCTGAATGTGACCTCCAAGTGTTCCATTTGCCCTTGCTTTGATCCCAAGTTTGTTTTCTAACAAATCCCAAGTAGTCCAACACCCTCCTTGAGATAACAGAATTGTCTGTGTCGCTGTAACTGAAATAAATCTCATCCGGGTTCGACACCATATTGTAAATGATGTTCGTAGGTCTCATACGAGACACACCATTCCACTCTACGCCATTCCAAGGTCCGCTGCGCCAAATCTTTTGCGACCCCTTTTTTGTGACCACCTCTGGCGACTCCATTAGGTCCATAATTACAGTGAAATCTCCAGTTGATGGGTCATCAGGAGATTTCCAAGACGTGAAGGACCAATTCGATCCTGACTTCCTGTTTTGCCCAAGCTTCATCCCCGGAAGAAATGTATCTGTTGCGTCATCAAAGCTCTGCCACAAAAAGTCTCTCCTGTTCTTGTCGTATAAAACCAGATTTCCTGAATCCAATAGCTTGTAATACATAGTAGAAGAGTTGATGTAATCACTGATTAAGATTGAAATGTTGGTAGACCAAACTTGGTTCGATGAATTTCCATCGGAAATCACTAAATTTCCTCTGTTGCCAATCTTGACTACCCATGAAGAAGAACTGTTCGTTGGGTTGTCTCTGTTGGCTACCCATACTACAGTTTGTATTGAAACTTTGTTGAACCAAATTCCAACATACCTCTTATGAGAATTGCCGGGACTGAAGAAGCCGAAAGCGAAGGTTCCGCCCTTAGAAACAATTGTGTCTCCATCTCTCAAGAGCTTGTTGGGTGTGATTGTGTCATCAGTTGCAAAGCATATGAGATTTACAGAGAGAGTACTGCAGAGGAGGAACAAAGTAATCATGGAAACCATTGCTGCTGTTGCTTCTAATAATGAAGAGTGTACATGCTGTGGTCACCAAAAAATAAGTCTTCGGAATGACCTTCAAAAGGAAGACTTAGATTTATATACCCATGAAAGTGCCTAATAACATGAGACAGCTTGGAAAAGTTTTTTTTTCCGTAATTGACTCTAACTTGAGTCGAACTTGGGACCTCCCCAACCTTGCCTTCTAGCAAGTGGTCTTGCCTCGTCTATATCACTAGAGATGCTTTAGCTGAACAATATCTTAATACAAATATTTTGTGAAGTGTTTTAAGCTACATACTCTTGATAGTGTTTACATTGCTGTTTCAGCATGTTCTCTGTACAAGTCTTGGTCGATTTCATCAAATTCTATGAAATTGTGTTACTTTTTGAGAAAGACGGAAAGTTTTGAAACAAAGCCTACTATTTGAGAAAGAAAAATGTGCTTCACTGTTTACATACACTATTTGGAATGGAATGAGAAAAATGTGCTTCACTGTTTACACGCACTATTTGGAATGGAATAAGAAATCCACAACTGATTAACTGATCTGCATAGAAACTTCACACAGTACCAGACATATATCGGCCATTACATAGTATCTAAGCCTAAAACATTTCCATTCTACCGGCCTTCAACAACAGTAATCGACATTTCATTGAGGGAGAGAGCAAAACCAGCCATAGATGCCTTTGCAGAATAGCGATTACTTGTCAAAACAAATGCTGGTTGCTTAAGTGAAGGGATTGGTGTCTCATTGCCTAACATGAAGATGACGTCGGACATTGTTGGCCTGTCTTTTGCTTTTTCTTGAACACACAAGATTCCGACTTGAATAAACCTCACAACTTCTTCTTCAAGAAATGAATTACCCATTGAGGGATCAATTAGTTCCAAAATCCTGCCATCTTTCCATAACTCCCATGCCTGTTACAAATTCCAAATTTCATCGTTAGAAAACGTTTATGAAAAGACGTCGATCTAGTTGATTCAACTTACATGCTTCATTAAGTTCATTGTGGGATCTTCATGATAGAAACCGGAATTCTTTTTGCCACTGATGATCTCAAGTAATAAGACACCAAAGCTGAACACATCAGATTTTACGGAGAATAATCCATCCATCGCATATTCTGGAGCCATATAACCACTGCAAGAAATTCGAATTACAAAGACTAATGAGCAATATATAAACTTCATTAGTTATTATTTCATGGATAGTGTTAAGTTGTGTACAGTGGTTTGTCCTCGGATACTGAACCCCAAGATTGCTATCATGGAGGTGATTCATGGCAGACCTGTGCATTTCTTGGTAGGAGTTTAATGTAATATATTATCAAGCTATTTTTTTATGCAACTGTTTTTAAGCTTAATGAAGCATTGTCTTAGTGTTATGGATAAGCATGTATGTAAGGCGTTTAGGGTGGCACTTACTAAGTACCAACCACTCTTCTAGTGTTCGCTTGACTTTGATCACCTCCAAATATTCTTGCCATTCCGAAATCAGAGATCTTCGGGTTCATCTTAGCATCTAGCAGAATATTGCTTGCTTTAAGGTCCCTGTGAATGATTCTCAATCTCGAGTCTTGATGAAGATACAGTACCCCTCGAGCGATCCCAAAAATTATATCATAGCGCATTTTCCAATCCAATGACTTACTTCTTGTTTGATCTGTTAAAGGAGCTCATGTTACTCAACTTGAACATATAAGCTCTACTATATACGAACTGGAAACAATGATAAATATCTAGCTCTAAAATTAAAAGCATACCGAAAAGTAAAAAGTTCAGGCTTTTATTAGGCATGTATTCATAGATTAACATCTTTTCTTCTTCTTCAATGCAGCAACCTATAATTTGAACAAGATTTCTATGCTGTAGTTTAGCTATCAACTCAACTTCATTTTTGAATTCGATCACGCCTTGTCCTGAATACTTCGACAATCTCTTCACAGCAATTTCACATCCGTTATGTAACTTGCCCTGAAACATTATAGTGTGCTTAAAGCTAAGAACATTGTCATGCCAAAAATTAATTTTGAAAACGGCGTACCTTGTAAACTGAGCCAAAACCCCCCTCTCCAAGCTTGTTAGCCAGAGAGAAATTCCCAGTGGCAACCATCATAGAATTAAAATCGAAAATTGGTAATTCAAAGTTTGCGTTATTCTCTTGGCTTATCCCTATAGAGGGTGAATTGAATAATTCCTTTTGATGTCTATGTCTCTGCAATAAACCTTGAGAATTGCAATATTTGGAAACAAACAACTATACTTAGCATAATTGATTTCCTTGTTTAACATATCAAATTGATAATTAGGCTTCTTTCATTACCTCTTTTTCTGGCTTTCTTGAACCAATAATAGAAAGCAGTGATAAAGATGGGGAACCCCACAACAATTACCACACAAAGAAGCACCAATTTCTTCTTAGTGAAAGAAGAACCTTTTGAATCTTTCATTGAATTTTCTGCCAATAAATCAAACAAATATAGCTAGTTACTATATGATCTTATAAACTTTTATAACCCAAATGGATGTAGCCTAGTGGTAAGGGCGAGGACGGGGTTGTGTGGGTTAGGCGCATGACCTTGGATTCGATTCCCCACGACAGCCAAACGTCGGGCCACTGGTGATCTCTTTCCGTAATCCCAGGGCCCGTCGGACTAATTGGACTAAGCTTCTGGATACCCACGGCTACTCAAAAAAAAATCTTACAAACTTTTATAAGTAACAGAAGATTAACCATATTTACTTACCAAGTTCAATTGCATCAACACGAACATAGAAGTCTTGTCCATCTGTAATCTCTGTTATATCAATTAAGTCTCCAAACCAAGCCACACAACCGCTTCCACTAATAACATCTACACTAGCATACCCAGTACAAGAACAATTGTTCCTGCAGTTAATCTCACAATCTTTGATGCCCAAACTCATATCAACTCTAGCATTTGATGTGTCCGGCAGCTTCACCTTCTCCAATTTCAAAAACCCGTCGCCCTTACCGCATGAAAGCTCTCTTTTCCTCACGCAACTCTGTGATCCCTCGAGCACGTAAGACTCATTATAAATAGAAGATTTAAACTCGAAACCAGGAAGACATGAACAAATTCGATCATAATTGGGGTTGCAGCTCCCAAACGCGCCACATTTTCCATAACTATCACAATCCCCGTCCGAGTATGACCTCGAAATATCCCATTGCGCCTTGCTCTCGACCCAAGTCTTCCTTCGAGCAAATCCCAAGTAGTCCAACACTATCCTTGATATAACAGAATTGTTGGGGACGCTGTAACTGAAGTAAATCTCATTCGGGTTGCTCACAAAACTGTAGTTGATGATGGATCGTTTCTTACCAGGCACACCATTCCACTCTAGGCGATTCCATGGCCCGCTTCGCCAAACCTTTTGCGACCCGTTTGTTATGACCAACTCCGGCAACCCCGTTACATTCATACTTAGAGTGAAATCTCCCGTTGATGGATCATCGGGAGATTTACAAGACGTGTACGACCAATTCAACCCCGTCTTCAAATTCCACCCGCTCTTCATTCCGGGAAGGAATGTGTCCGTCGGGTAATCAAAGCTCTGCCACAAAAAGTCTTCACAGTTTTCGTCACATAAAACCAGATTTCCTGTATCCAACAACTTGTAAAACAAAGTTGAAGTGTTGTTGGCAGGACTAATTGGAAGTGCAATGCTGGTAGACCAAACTGGGCTCGTCGAGTTTCCATCGAAAATCACTAAATTTCCCCGGTCGTCGACTTTGACAACTCCAGAAGAAGAGTTGTTGATTGGGCTGTCTCTGTTGGCGACCCAAACTACAGTTTGTTGTGACACTTTGTTGTACCAAATTCCAACGTATCGCTTTTGAGAATTGGCGGGAGTGAAGAAGCCGAGAGCGAAGGCTCCTCCGATAGAGACAATTGTGTCTCCATCTCTTAAGAAGTTGTTGGGTGTGATAGTGTCCTCATGGGCTGCAGAACACAAGTACTGTATGTTGACAAAGAGGGGGCAGAGTAGTAGCAACAAAGGAGTCATGGAAGAAACCATTTTTGGTGGTGATGGTGATTAGAATGCATGCATGGTTGTCTAAACAGTTCCACCATAAAAGGAACAAATGTTTGATACCATGTCAACGCTGGTCGGGTGTGTTTGGCGCTTGTGAAACGCGGTGTGCGCCTGTTCAAGTCAAATAGTTAATTGGTCCCCACGATTTTGTACTAAGAGGAGTGCTAGAATGATAACAACGAGTCACTTCGCAAGACACATTGATTTACAAGAGCAGTCTATGCACGTTTCAGAATGTGAGCGTACACAAATTTTCTCATGCATAACATGTGGGTCGAGGCCGCGTGGACGGCTGTTGTAAGTCAATTATGTGTCTTGTGATGTGACATTGTTGTCATTTTAATATTTTCCTAGTACCATTGCAGGGTTTACCATTGCAGGGTTTTAATTCACTTTGTTTCTGTATAAGTCTTTCTAGCAAAAACTTTTTGGTCAAAATTATAAGTTGTTTTCGGAATTGGAAGATGTGTTTATTATTATTTTTTTTATTAATTATATCATTATACAATTCAAATATTTATGATTAATTATTCAATTCATTTAATGTCAAATGGCGTATATGTAAATTATACTTGTAATTAAGGTTGTGTTAATTCTTGTGCTCTTACTTTAAATGACTTATATTTGTGATTGGAAGAGTATAGAATAACACCTGAAAATTACTCAAGCCAATGTGGTGTGGCAGGCCCATGTGTTTTTGGGGTGTCAATGCACGCTTCGAGATATACACTCAACATATTATGCATCGAAAACTATACGCGCAAATATATTTTTACGTGGGTCCACACAACACATAAACCCGTGTAACTTTGAGTGTGAGTTTGGAGTCGTCATTGTAGCATCTAAAATGACACACCCCTAGTGTTGACATGTGTGGATCAAAATATAGTTTCACATCGATTAAGTGTGGCTTAATAAGGAAGTCTACGTAAGTAGTTATCTCTCCTCAAGTAGAATCGAACCTTTTGAAATAAAACCTTACACTTTGTGACTCAAAAGTGGTTAAGTTAGAGAAAATATCGATTTTAATGAGATCCATGCACGGACCTACAGATAAAGGGGCTGGCGAATCCAATATCTAGAAGTAACACCCTGGCACACCCCCAACTAACCGTCCGTATTTACTTCAAAATATGAGCTTACGCATCTCGAGATCTAAAATACGGTTGGATAGTAGAGTGTGACTTGTAGGAATCAGAGTATGATTTGGTTTGAGCAGCCTCGTCAACTACTGTCGTTAAGGGGACGAGCACACACCGCTTCACTTGCGTTCAACACGCCTAAACGCACACTGGTCGGCGAGCCACACTTGGTCGGCCAGCCACGGCCCCACCGTCCCCGTCACTCTAACGTGCGTTCGAGTGCGACATAGCGCTCTCATCAACACACACAGATCTCGATGCATAACACGCTGATCGAGATCGTGTGGGCCAATATATGTTGGTGTGTAACTTACGTTTGTCATTTTAGGGTCAATTTCCTTGATTAATACATTTGGGAGTAAAAATTAGCAACCCAACGCATCCAGCAAACTATTTCCAAAACTAACACACTTGTAGCCACGTCAGCGCCCAATCACGCGCCATGTCACGCGTCATTTTTTTATTTCCCGTCAAAGAGAAGTCGTGACCTTGGGTCACGATTTCGTTTGAATGGAAATCGTGACCCGAGTTCACGATTTCCGTCTGAAGGAAGTCGTGACTGCAAGTCACGACTTCCTTGTGAATTTTTTTTTTTTTTTTTTTTGTGGCAGTGAACAAAAGCACTACACTTTGAAAATGTTTTTTTGTAGCAGCAAATACTCAACAATAGATTGTGATACTCAACAATAGCACTACTAGTGTGCTTGCAAACATCAACATTTGAGTGGTTCTCATACCAGTTAATTCACTTGAACTGCAAAAAATTGACATAGCACATCAAAATTGAATATATCTAATAACTATACAAAACTTAGTTCAATCCAAAACCATAAAAAATGCAACAATAAACAAAAAGGGACAACAAGAAATACAAAACATCCCAAATAATGAAAAAGGAGAAAATGACTTATAACGGTATAAAAAGTTCTAGTCGACCCCAAATAATGACTTCCGAGTCCCACAGTGTTCTCTTGACGACTCGGACATTACGGTTTAAAGCAAGTGGAATATCCGAATGACCCACATCGGCCGGATTTTGAGCATCATCGGTTGAATATCATCGTTGTCCCGCATTCGCCATCATGAGTACTTGTAGTCCCAGATAAATTCATCATTATTGGACTTGCATGAAAATGGCGCGAAGATGTAGGTGCCGTGTCAAATGGAAAGGCTTCCATAGACTCGAATGTCATGTTGGGAGGAGCGAAGGAGTATGTGGAGTCCCAAGCTCGTTAAGAGGCACGATGGAGTATACAATGGAGTGGCATGCCTCGAAGGTGTATCACCATGGGAAGAATGATGAGAAGCTTGAAATGAAGCTGGGCATATTATGTATCAGATAATCTGCGTATCTTTGCGATCAAAGTCGATGCGGCTACATCTCTAATACGTGCAATAGATACATCATCACCCAGTGTCAACTGATGAATTGAAGTAATGCCATGTGCCTACATATGAAATATTGATGAAGTTTTATGCGAAAGGACAAGGAAAACAACTATTTGTCAAGATTCATGATTTGAATAAAATCAAATTGTACTTACCAAGGCCTCAGCAATAGCTCCACGGGGAGACATAAATCGTCGTGTAATGCGACGATACCATAACATATATGGGTTGTAAAAGTCCATTGGCTCCTCTAAGCTTTCATCATTTGCAATATTGGAGGCACGGTTGTTCCACATGCGAGACATAAGCACTATGTTCGCGCTCCAATCCTTATCCGTCTTCCTCTCAAGTCAATCTTATGTATTTGAATGTTTGTGCTCTGTAAAGGTGGTATCATTTGCACGAGACCGAATTGGCGCATGACTCTATCGGGATGATACATTTCAACTACACAGAAGAAAATCAAAGGTGCTTCTCGTTCTCCAAATTGCACGCCCCTTTGCTACGATGCGCAGGTAGGTCCATTATCTTGCCTCGGGATACGGTTCCCATATTACTGTAGTCAACAAAAACATTTTGATATGAATAAGAAACGCATATTAGATGATGTTTCCAAAGCACTACGTGGAGAAGTAATTATGTATATCTCTTACTTCATCGGGTGTTTGCATGTCAATCATTTCTCTACGTACTTTGTCGGGACGTGCATTGATGCTCCGTTGTTTCCAAAGCATGTTTCCACCTTCACAAATGAAAAAGACAAACGCAATGCATGTATGTCGGCACATGTACATAGATATGAAGAAATTGAAATTATAATGTGAGAAAATAGTAATTACATATGACCAAATGGAGGAGGTGGAAATAATTCTTCGTTTTCTAATATCGGGTCTCGAAGAACGTTACCCATTATCGGTGCAAGAAACGGCAACCTATCCCATGCCCATAATTGCAATAAGATGACCGGACCTGCTATCTCAGCTCCATCAATGTCGGCTGCAAGACATAATTGTCTGTATAAGTGAGCTAGAGTTGCACTACCCCAACTGTAGCCGCCTCGAAATCTTCTAAAAATTGCAAGTATGTGATGTGAACAAGGTTGTTCGACTTGTCTGCAAATAGTGTTCCCCCTAGAAGTTGCGGGATGTATGCTCTCGCATAGCGTTGCACTTCCACATCATCGGCATTATGCGGGAGGTTTGGAAACCACCTTGAAAGTTGGCGAATTTGAATCCGCCCTCCGAGTCTGTTATTTTCGGGAAAGGGAATCGAGTTGCGTCAAGCACAATGCATCATAATCTTGGTCGACGCGCCCGATGTCGGTAATCCATCGGCCAAGCAACCCCAGATGATTTGGACATCTTGGAGGGTTATAGTCATCTCGCCGTGCGGGAAATGGAACGTGTGAGTTTACGGCCTCCACCTCTCTACAAGGGTCGTTATGAGATGCCAATCAATTGAAATGAAGCCTACTCGCTGTGATCCGTAAAATCCGAGCTTCGAAGATGTCCAACTATGCGTGGATCCAGTTGGACTAAGCGGTGAAGTGCAGCTGAATTACGCCTGATAGTCAATATACCAGGCTCCTATGAAGATATGAGATTCAAGTGAAATTAGTTAAAATGTGGCTATGGAGGTAAAAAAAAAAAGAGAAACATGCGAAAAGAAGTACTAGGTCCATTCCAAACGCGGGTAGATCTATGGATAGCTTGCATAGTCAAAAGCCGAGTCATCTATAGGGCCGGGATCCATATCGCGCTTAAAATCAAAATCATTACCAATGTTGTCATTAATTCCATTGTGCAAATGATATAAAAAGTAGAAATAGTTCATGTACTAACTATAAAGAGATGGATTAATACAATTTAGGTAGCACATCTATGTCTCAACAAACAAATAATACAAAAAAGCAAAGTGATCAAATACAAGGAAAATATAGGTCCGTTCAAGACATAAGACTTGAAAGAGTCTTTCATTATGAAGCATTAGACGGTTGTCCTTCTTGCGCCGCCAGCTGCAAGTGCGTCTATTGTGTCCATCCTGCTTACACTTACTACATCGCGGCGTTGTTGGGGTTTCTCTCCATTCCTTCTCTCATTGCATATGCCGTGGACATTTCGATTGCCTCTCCAATCCATCTCGGTGCGCAATCGGCTTGATTGAGGACGACCTTTTTGACTCGCTTAGAAATGGATCGGCCAACAACGTGTGTGGCGATCTTGCGGTAGGCCAATAATCTTCGTGCGGAATGGGTTGGAAATTTGCGGCATAACATTGATTGTGCACGAGACCATTTGTAGTATGACTCGATGTCTTGTGATGATCTATGGCAACACTAGCGCAAAGCTGCTTGAACATGGGAACATGGAATGCCATAACACTTGCCACTTCATACAAGTGCACCTACGGGCCTCCAATTTCACAACTTGCTTGTTACCCCCTTTTCTCAAATGATAGCCACGTGGCGCGATGATTACTTCGAATGTACCATTCTCACGATTTACTAATGTTACATTGTGCCCTCGACCACATTTCCCCATTTTGACAACTTATCCATTGCGTACGTCGTGTACGTTTCGCCCCTGCCTAGGGCTACACCTATTTCGTCTCGTCTTTTATTGAAGTATGCCACGACACGGTAAAATGTAATGCACTAAAGCGGTGATGGGGTAAAATCGCACCTTTAAGGACTCAGTTAAAGCATTCTACATTTGTGAAAAGAAAAAATTCATATTTGTATTAGCTTCGAAACATAATAATTCAAACACATTAAGTAAGTAATAGTAACAATAGTAATAAATCAAACGTAATACCGCGAGATTTGTAGTCATCCAAAAGTATCGATAACCTTTGTCGTATGCGTTTGTCCATTGTGCTCGATCTAGGTCGATAAACCACGCAATACATTCGGGATTCGGTGATGGAGTTCTTTCATATTTGCCTTAAATTTTCGCGGTTGATGTTGTGCTCTGCTATGTACACCATATCCTTTAATTCTTTGCTCCCAAATCTCATGTTGAAATTCTTGCATATGTGGCGGAGACAAAATCTGTGTTGAGCTCTTTCATTGGTCCATCCATTTCGAGGATCGTTCATTGCCAACAATATACCTGGGTGTCGATCGAAATGACACATACACCATCCCTATCGGTCACATGATGTCGCAAACAAGCCATAAACCATCCCATTTGTCTCGACTTTCCTCATCAACAATGGCAAATGCCAAAGGAAATACATGACTATTACTTGTCAACAACGGTGGCTATTAGGAGTTTTTGTTTGTATTTTCCATACAAGAATGTGCCATCAATTTGTATCATTGGTCGCAATGTCTAAAGCCTGCAATAGAAGGTGCAAATGCCCAAAAAACCCATTTGAAGACAACTTCATTGTTGGCATTAGGCTCACCATGCCGCCATTCCACACGTGTCCCTGGATTGCTTTCTTGAAGAGCGGTCATCCACCGCGGCAACATTTTGTACGATTCTTCCCAATCTCCAAAGACTTTAGCAATTGCTTTCTTCTTGACCATACTTTCTTATAGTGAACGTCATAAGCTGAATTTGTCCTTGATAATCTAATGAAGCACAGGAACCGAGGTGGACGGATCTCTTCTCACCACATTTTCTACCTCACGGCATATAACGGTGGAGTCCAAATGCGCATGATCCTTGGACAGTTTAGCATAGATGCATGTATGTGGTCCTGCATATGTATTGATCTCAAACATTCCATGCGATTTTCTTCTCGAACACCGCAACCTCCAAGTACATCCATCCAAATATTTCTTACAACGAACAATCCATACATTTGGTGTAGAATGAGTCACCACAAAGCGCCTGTGTCCTTTGATGCTATACAATTTCACGGCATGTTGGATATCTACTTTACACATGAACCGCATGCCTTTCTCAAATTCAGATGCCTCATTCCATAAAGACCTAGAAGGGATCATTGCATTCTCATTCAGGGGTTGCATTGCCTCACTACTCAATTCCATAAATATTTGAAGGAACGACAAATTCACCTACACCCACTGGCGCACCATCATCAATTCCAGCAGCCTCTTCATCGAAGAAATCATCGTTCCCAATTTCGTTCGAAATTGGAGGACAAGATAATGAGCCATCATCTGCTATGACTCGATTTAACGCGTATCGAATCATGCCATCATCAACATGATGACCATCATCTCCTTCATCGTCTGTATCATCTTCGCTACTATCTTCACTAGTATCCCCGTCTTGCGCAATAGTCATCATCTTCGCTAGTATTCATATCATCACGAGGAACGAGGATCCTCGTCCATTTGGGATTTGCGGTCGTCAAAGGCGATGCACAATGGCTATGCTCGTAAATTGGTTGAGTGCTAGGTCCGGCTCAGAATGTAACACTACATTGCAATTGGAACTATTGTATTGTTGCCTCGGAACTAAAGCGATATAAATCTCCATGCAATGTGGTGGTGGTAATTGTGACAAAAAGTCCCAAACATCTTTGAGACTCGACTCATCATCTATTGGCAACGGGACGTAGTTGGCCGATCCACTTCCAATGTACTATTTGGATATCGATATGTCATGTTTAATCTCGTAAGTCATTGTCTATCGCAATGAATTACGAGATATAACGCACAAGTTCATCGTACCACTAAACCGATCTTCGATGCGAGATGTCGAATGGGCGGTTTCGTGTACGAAATTCTGATGCTCTTCTACCATGTCTCCATTCATATAACACAACAACGATACTCTTTGATCAACCATCTTCAATCTATATATGTAGAATATAATTAATCATTATAGAAATAATTCAAATATATATGGCCTTAATAAAATTGCTTAGGCACCCTAATAGAATTGGTGTATTGGTAACTAAATAGCCTAGTGATCAAATTAAGTACCTTATTCTGCAACAAAGAAACTATTATATACAAATAACTATTATATATTATAAACAACTTCCCTAGCTAGCTTAGAATATAACAACCCCTAAAGCAACCTTATCACCGCCAATGTCTCATCTCCTAAGCGCACGCCTAATGTTCTTCCAAATTTTCCTACTAAATTATTGACATGTATATGGGATTTTTTGCTGGATTCATACCATACCCCCATACACCCCAAATCAAACAATTTCTACTCCCCCCTTGGGTACCCCACATGGTTTACATCTCAATATGGCAATGACATATATCCACACTAATTAATGTATAAATTGTACTATTTAAAAACAAACTTTCTAGCTATTTACTTAAATATGCAATGCATCAATTAGAATAAATATGCAATGCATCAGTAAGAATGATATATCATACACAAATTGAAAAAAAAAAAGGAGCACTCGCATGATAGAAGAACATTCAAGTATGAGCTGCTAGAAAGAAAAAAGACAACAAAAAATGCACCTAATCAAAAATCTCAGAGACACATTATATTTTGAGGTTATTTGTTTATTTTCTAAAAGGGAGAGTGACGAAAACCAAATAAGAAAAAGGAAGAGTGACAACTAGTGGCTATTTCATGCTTATTAAACACAATTACAGAGGTCATTGGTCACGAATCCGTATATAAAGTCATATAAACATCCCCGGAGACAACAAAAATAACAAATAATTTAACATACAACATAACATGAACCACATGAATCATAAACACACAAAATCTCCAACCAAATAGATCTTACCGAGTTGAGGGAATGAAGAGTGGAGCTGTTCGTTGGGGGAGTTGAAGGACTTCGGATCGATTGTTGGGAGTTGAAGGAAGAAGGAAGGCAAGTGAGAAATGAGGGCAAGAAAAACAGATCTGGATCTATATTGCTCTCTGGAGTTCAAAGTGAAGTCGTGAGCTGAATTCACGATTTCACTTTAAAGTGAAATCGTGATCTCGGGTCACGATTTCCATTAAAGTGAAATCGTGACCCTATCTCACGACTTCACTTTGACGGGACAAAAACAAATTACGTGGCGCTGACGTGGCTACAAGTGTGTTAGATGGGGAAATAGTTTGGTGGGTGTGTTGGGTTCATATTTTTTACTGCCAAATGTACTAATCAAGTAAAAAGCTCGTCATTTTAGTATGTTCCTTGTAAGTCTTCAAAGAGTAATGTTTAGTAGCATATGAAGCTGAACTGAATTAAGGGGATAAATGTGCCTTTATATCTGTGATTACTTGAACGATTTCTCTAATCCATTATTCAACACTTGAAGAAAACAACAGATTATATACTACAACTAAAAGTGGTTTTCGCAACGAAAGATTTTGTTGCTAAACTTTATCCTTTCGTTGCTAATAGTCCGTGGCTGTAGCACCTCAACCATAGGTATACAAGCATCTACTCAGAAAATTACCAGAAAGGTAGGCATGGAAATAACATAGACTAGGAGTAGTTCCTGTTTCAAATAGAGAAATAGCTACAAATTAACTGCTCAGAGTTGTAGAAACGCCACACAGAGTAGCCATTAATTCCAGTCTTCAAGCCTGATATATATGTATATAGACAAGCCTGAGATGTTTCAAGCAGTACTGTTGCTTGTCACTACATGTAGTCCTCATTTCATGGCATCCGAGCCTGAAACACTTCAAATTCACGTTACTCTATCGGCCTTCAACAGTAGTAATTGACATTTCATTGAGGGAGTGAAAACTGGCAGATAGATTTGCAGAATTAGGATGACTTGTCAAAACAAATGCAGGTTGTTTTGGTGAAGGGATTGGTGTCTCATTGCCTAACATGAATATGACATTGGACATTGTTGGCCTGTCTTTCGCTTTTTCTTGAACACACAAGATTCCAACTTGAATAAACCTTAAAACTTCTTGTTCAGGAAATGAATTACCCATTGAGGGATCAATTAGTTCCAAAATCCTACCATCTTTCCATAGCTCCCAGGCCTGTTACAAATTCCGATGTCATCGTCGACAAAATGGATATGAAAATAGTGCTTAATGACAAGACCTGATTGTATCTACTTACATGCTTTATTAAATTCATTGTAGGATCCTCATGATAGAAACCCGAGTTCTTTTTCCCACTGATGATCTCAAGTAATGAGACTCCGAAGCTGAACACATCGGATTTTATGGAGAACAGTCCATCCATCGCGTATTCTGGAGACATATAACCGCTGCAAGAAATTTGAATTACAAAAACAAATGAGCAATATATAAACTTTATTTGTTAGTTATTTCATGGAAAGTACTAAGTTGGTGTACAATGGTTTGTCCTCGGATACAGAACTCCAAGGTTGCTCTTATGCAGATGATGAATTCAGACCGGGCCTGTGCATTTCTTGGTAGGAGTTTAATGTAATATATTATGAAGCTATTTTTGTATTCAGCTGATTTTTGAAGTTTAATGAAGCAATGTCCTAGTGTTATGGATAAGCATGTAAGTAAGGCATTTAGGATGAAACTTACTAAGTCCTGACCACTCTTCTAGTGTTCGCTTGACTTTGATCGCCTCCAAATATTCTTGCCATTCCGAAATCAGAGATCTTCGGGTTCATCTTAGCATCTAGCAGAATATTGCTTGCTTTAAGGTCCGTGTGAATGATTCTCAATCTTGAGTCTTGATGAAGGTATATTACTCCTCGAGCAATCCCGAAAATTATATCATGGCGCATTTTCCAATCCAACGGCGTGCTTCTAGTTTGATCTGTTAAAGGAGCTCATGTTACTCATCTTGAAGATATAAGCTCTACTAGGAACTGGAAACAATGGTAAATGTCTAGCTCTAACATTTTACATTAAAAGCATACCAAAAAGTAAAAAGTCCAGGCTTTTATTAGGCATGTATTCATAGATTAACATCTTTTCTTCTTCTTCAATGCAGCATCCTATAATTTGAACAAGATTTCTATGTTGTAGTTTTGCAATCAACTCAACTTCATTTTTGAATTCGACCTTGTCCTGAATTCTTCGACAATCTCTTCACAGCTATTTCACATCCATTGGCTAACTTTGCCTTGAAATATTATAATATGCTTTTAGCTAGCTAAAACAATTGTCATGCCAAAACTAATTTTGCAAACGGCGTACCTTGTAAACTGAGCCAAAACCCCCCTCTCCAAGCTTGTTACCCGTAGCGAAGTTTTCCGTTGCAACTAGCATAGAATTAAAATCGAAAATAGGTATTGCATTATTTTCTTGGTTTGTCTCTATTGATGGTGAATTGAATAATCCCTTTTGATGCCAATGTCTCTGCAACAAACCTTGACAGTTGCAATATTTGGAAACAATCAATTAAACTTAGCATAATTGATTTCATTGTTCAACAAATCAAAATGGTATAATTAGGCTTCTTTTGTTACCTCTCTTTCTTGCTTTCTTGAACCGATAATAGAAAGCAGTGATAAAGATAAGCAACCCCACAACAAATTAGCACACAAAGAATAAGCACAAGTTTCTTCCAAGTAAAAGAACTTTTTGAATCTCATTGAATTTTCTGCCAAATCAAACACAACTACAGTTACTAATTAATTTTACAAACTTTATATATGTAATATAAGATTGACTATATATATACTTACCAAGTTCAATTGCATCAACACGAACAAAGAAGCCTTGTCCCCCATCAGTAAACTCTCTTATATCAATCAATTCTCCAAACCAAACTAAGCAACCACTCCCATTAACATATAAACTAGAATACCCAGTACAAGAACAGTTGTTCCTGCACTTAATCTCACATTCTTTGATCCCCAAACTCATATCAACTCTAGCATTTGATGTGTCTGGGAGCTTCACCTTCTCCAGTTTCAAAAACCCGTCACCCTTACCGCACGAAAGCTCTCTCTTTCTCACACAACTCTCCCTCGATGATGACTTGTTTCAGGGGGTGTATTCAATTGAGATTTTTGGAGACACTTTTATAACTTTTAGAGACTTTTAGAGACTTATAGATTTTTGTAAACTTTTAAAAACTTTGGTAGACTTTGATAGACTTTATTTTTAATGACTTTTAGTAACTTTAATGAACTTTTGTAAGGACTTTAATAGACTAAACTTTTATTTGGATAACTTTTGATCCATGTAAATCTTGAAATCGAACAGGTTATGTGCCCCACTTTTCACCATCTTCAACCTTTGTTTCGTTCTTCCTTCGTCTCCTCACTTTCTTGTTGAATCTCTCTCTCAATCCCTTCTCTCGTTCTCTCTCAATTTCGCCACTATGATGAATAAAGAAGAAAAGAAGAAGACTGTTAATTTTGATTTTAGGGATTGTGTATGTGTGTTCTATCCTTCCATAATGAAGCAAAAATGCATGGAGCTATAAAAGGTACGCCGCTTTGCATCGTGTTCTATCCTTCCATAATGAAAACCAGGAAGACGCAAACAAAATTGACCAGCCTTTCGGCAACCGATCGAGAATAATTTGAGTTGCAGCTCCCGAAGGCTCCACATTTTCCATAACTATCACAGTCCCCGTCCGAGTAGGACCTCGAAGTGTCCCATTGAGCGGCGCTCTCAACCCAAGTTTTTCTTCATATTAATCCCTGGTAGTCTAACATGATCCTTGAAATAACAGAATCGTCGGAGATGGTGTAACCGAAGTAAATCTCATTCGGGTTGTTCACAAAACTGTAGTTGATGATGGAATGTTCCTTACCAGGCACACCACTTCCATCTGCAGCTCCGGCCATTATATGGCCCGTCCCTTCAAGTTTTTCTTCGTAAACCTGGTAGTTTGTGACCCGGAGATTTTTTATGACCAACTCCGGCAATCCTATTATATTCATACTTATGCTGAAATCCCCGGTTGATGGATCGTCGGGAGTCTTCCAAGATGTGTATGACCAATTCCACCCAGTCCTCAAATTCCATCCCACCTTCATTCTTGGAAGAAATGTGTCGGTTGGGTAATCAAAGCTCTGCCACAAAAAGTCTCCATGCAGGTTTTCGTCGCGTAAAACCAGATTTCCTGTATCCAACAACTTGTAAAACAAAGTTGAAGTGTTGTTGGTAGGACTAATTGGAAGTGCAATGCTGGTAGACCAAACTGAGCTTGACGAGTTTGCATCGAAAATCGCTAAATTTCCTCGGTCGTCGATTTTGAGAACTCCATGAGAAGAGTTGTTGATCGGGTTGTGTCTGTTGGCAACCCATATTTGTTGTGAAACTTTGTTGAACCAAATTCCTATATATCTCTTTTGAGAAGTGCCAGGATTGAAGAAGCCGAGAGCGTAGGTTCCGCCATTAGAGACGATTGTGTCTCCATCTCTCAAGAGGTTGTTGGATGTGATTGTGTCATCAGTTGCATAGCATAAGGTGCAAAGGAGCAGCAAAACAATTATCATGGAAGAAACCATAGTTGCTGTTGATTGGAATGGACTGCAAGTGTACATGCACTGCTCACCATAAAATTAAGTAAGTCATTGAGGCCAACTAAGTCTTCAAAATGACTTTAGAAGAATGACAAATTTGACAAAATTGCCTAAAAGAGACGGTGATGATTCAAAATACTACAACTACGACAACGACAAGATGTAGGATGAAATAGACATTTAGAATCCAAAAAAAAAAAAAAAAAAAACTGATGAATTCTAAATCAGTGGTTGCTCGAAGAAAAATGTTACTATGGTAAAACTAGGCGTTGACAACGACAAGATGTGAGCATTTTGAAATAGACATTTATATTAATGCCAGTGTGTGTAAAAAAAAAAAAAAACTCACATGAAGTGGCCTAAATCAGTGGTTGGGCCATTAATTTTTACCATTTTCAAGATTAAAAATTAGAGTTAGTTGAAGCTCACTACTCCATTGCATCAATGCAATGGTAACTCCGCTACCCCATTTTCACTTTGTAGAATGGTCATGATTGGTGCTCTATAAGAGGAGAGGTTTGGGGATGAAGAAATCATCTCGAAATTCACCAGCAATTGCTCTTGTTTTCATCTTTCACTACTGCAAAGTGAAAGGTGGGTTTACTTCATCGTATCCTTTAGGATATTTGCTGACTCTTGCAGTGTAGAGAGCAAAACTTCTTTTAAGAAAGACTTGAATAAGTGTTTGAAGCTTTGAAGTCATTGCAAGTCCCTCTGGTCTAACAGAATATACATTGAAGTTCATAAGTACTCTCCCTTGGTAAATATGGATTGCACTTTCAATTTTACAAAAATCTTGTTTTTTCTAATCTATTCAACACTTGAAGAAAACAACAGAATACACTAGGAGATAAAATTAGCTGAAAGGAAGCCAAGGAAATCACATATATTAGGAGAAATCCTGTTTCAAATAGAGCAATTGCTGCAAAATTAACTGCTCAGTGTCGTCGAAATGTCACACAGAGTAGCCATTCCAGACTTCAAGTAGTGTTGGTTGTGGTTTTCACTAGCTAGCCAATTCACTACTTTGCGTCGACTCTTCACACTATACATGTAGTACTCATTTCATAGCACCCAAGTCTGAAACAATTCAAGTATGCTTTGTAGTCTATCGGCCTTCGACAGTAGTAATTGACATTTCATTGAGGGAGTGAAAACTGGCAGATACATTTGCAGAATTAGGATGACTTATCAAAACAAATGCAGGTTGTTTAGGTGAAGGGATTGGTGTCTCATTGCCTAACATGAAGATGACATTGGACATTGTTGGCCTGTCTTTCGCATTTTCCTGAACGCATAAGATTCCGACCTGAATGAACCTCATAACTTCTTGTTCAGGAAATGAATCACCCATTGTCGGGTCGACTAATTCCAAAGCCTTGCCGTCTCTCCATAGCTCCCATGCCTGTTAGAATTTCACAACAATCTCATCGTCAGTAAAATCGATGAAAATTAGAGGACAAATATGCAGGCCTATTGCTATGAATCATACCACTTAATTAGATGATTTGACTTACATGCTTTATCAAATTCATTGTAGGATCTTCTTGATAGAAACCACTGTTCTTTTTTCCACTGATGATCTCAAGTAATAAGACGCCAAAGCTAAACACGTCAGATTTTATGGAGAATAATCCGTCCATCGCATACTCGGGAGACATATAACCACTGCAGGAATTTCTCATTATTAAATACAAGTCATAGCAACTCACCAATGCAATTCAATCACATGTTCTGTTATAACTTATTAGAAGATAAAGTCATGCCATAAAATCTGTTAAAGGAAATTGTTTTTCATGACACTAATATGTTAAGAGCTTTTGCATCCATCATGAGGTTGCTTAGATGAATTTTAATGCAATGTTGAAAATATATGTTGGAGACCATCTTGCTATCAAGTTCATTTTTTTTTCTGTTGACTATCTAAGTTTATTAATGAATAATCCATCTTGAGTATTCAGTAAATTAATAAGCATGTGTGTATGATGTAGTTCTGCAACTTACTACGTCCCGATCACTCTCCTAGTGCTTGCTTGACAGTCGTCGCCTCTGAATATTCTTGCAATCCCAAAATCGGAAATCTTTGGGTTCATCCTGACATCCAGTAGAATATTACTTGCTTTAAGGTCCCTATGAATGATTCTCAATCTCGAGTCTTGATGAAGGTAAAGGACTCCTCGAGCAATCCCAAAAATAATATCATACCGCATTTCCCAATTCAGCGAGACGCTTCTAGTTCGATCTGTTTAAGGAGCTCGCAATGTCACTCATCATTGAACATAAAGAAATAGCAAATGTTCATTTCCACAATTGAAAGCATACCAAAAAGAAAGTTGTCCAAGCTTTTATTAGGCAGGTATTCATAGATTAGCATCTTTTCTTCTTCTTCAACGCAACAACCAAGAATTTGAACCAGATTCCTATGTTGAAGTCTCGCAATCAGCTCAATTTCATTTTTGAATTCGTTCGCCCCTTGTCTAGAACTCTTGGACAATCTCTTCACAGCTATTTCACGTCCATTAGGCAACTTACCCTGCAAAATTATAACATGATACATATAAAGCTAAAACTCAACTTTTGCTTGAAACTTAGTACCAAGTTCAACCATGGAAGTTGATAAGGTACCTTGTAAACGGAGCCAAAACCGCCTCTTCCGAGTTTGTTAGCGGGAGAGAAATTCTCTGTGGCGACCAAAATTGAACCAATATCGAAAATCGATAGTTCAAACTTTGCACTAGTTTCTTCGTTTGTCTCTGACGTCGGCAAACTGACTACTCGCAACCGAACTCGCTCTTTCTGCGCCAAACCTGAATTAGTATTTGGAAACAAACATTAATACTATAAGAACTCAGCCTCCCACATTCAACATATCTAAATGGCAATTAGGGGCTCTTCCATTACCTCTTTTTTTCACTTTATTAAGCAAGTAATAGAAAGCTGAGATCAAGATGAGCAACCCCACTCCAATTAACACACATAGAAGCACCAGTTTCTTCTTAGTGAAAGATTTCTTTGAATGTCTTAATGAATTCTCTGCCAAAACAAATCATTGAGTTACTAATCTAACAACTATATATTACTATAACAAGATCTAATTAGACAGCACTTAGTCGATCGCAGTACTTACCGAGTTTGATTGCATCAACACGAATAAACAAGTCTTGTCCCCAATCTGCAAACTGTCTTACATCATTCAAGTCTCCAAACCAAGCCAAGCACCCTCTTCTTCCCTCAACATCTGCACTAGCATAGCCAGTACAAGAACAGTTGTTTCGGCACTCAATCTCGCAATCTTTGATTCCTAAACGCATATCAACTCTAGCATTCGATGTGTCCGGGAGCTTCATCTTCTCAAACTTTATAAACCCGTCGCCCTTACTGCAAAAGGCTCTCTTTCGCTCACACAACTCTGTGTTCCCTCGATCGTGTACAACTCGCTCGAAGAGTTAACCCGAAAACCAGGAAGACATGAACAAATTGGCTCGTAATTTGAATGGCAGCTCCCAAAAGTTCCACATTTTCCATAGTTGTCACAATTGTCATCTGGGTAGGACCTGAGAGTGTTCCATCTACTACTGCTTTCGACCCATGTCTTTCGTCGAACAAATCCTAAGTAGTCCAACACCACTCGAGATAAAATCGAAGTGTTGGAGGCGTTGTAGGTGGAGTAAACCTCATCTGGTTCATTCACCATTGAATACCAGATCATGGAAGTGCTTCTCATTCCGGGTACGCCATTCCAGGCTTCGCCATTCCAAGGCCCGCTTCGCCAAATCTTTTGTGACACCTTTCTTATGACCAACTCGGGCGAATCCGTTCTAGCTAAACTGTAACTGAATTCTCCTGTTGAAGGATCATCAGGAGATTTCCACGATGTCAATGACCAATCCAATCCTGATTTCAACTTGAACCCAAGCTTCATTCCTGGAAGATACGTGTCGGTCGGATAATCGAAGCTCTGCCACAAAAAGTCTCCCCGGTTTCCGTCACATAAAACCAGGTTTCCTGAATCCAATAACTTGTAAAAAAAAGTTGAAAAATTGGTTTTTTCACTCATTGGGATTGAAATGTTTGTAGACCAAACTGGGTTTGATGAATCTCCATCGAAAATCGCCAAATTTCCTCGCCCGTCGATTTTAACAACTCCAGATGAAGAATTGTTGATTGGGCTGTCTCTGTTGGCTACCCAAACCACTGTTCGTTCTGGAATTTTGTTGTACCAAATTCCAATATATAGCTTTTGTGAATTTCCGGGACGGAAGAAGCCAAGAGCATAGATTCCACCATTGGAGACTAATGTTTGTCCATCTCTCAAGAACTCGTTGTGTGTAATACTAGTAGTGTCATGAGTTGTAGAGCATAAGAAGGCATGGACAATGAAGTTGATGAAGAGAAGAAACAGAACAATGAAGGAAGCCATCAATTGGTTTTTTTTTTTGTTTGTTTTTTTAAGAATAGAAGGGCATTATTGATTGGTGATTGGTGGATTTCACTGACTTGCATAGGAGAGGCTGCATAAATTGAATGTAGTCAGTCAATGAAGGGAAAGTTCTTGGAACCCAATCTCATCTAACTGTGGAAAGTGATTTGCATAATCAACTATTTTTGTTGGATGTCTACAGCCCATTGACAATAGGCAATTAAGACATTTTTGACAAATTTGGATCAGTTTAACCCGATTAAGAAAATCCTATATATAAGTAGGATACGTAGACCATTAAATCAGTCATGTCTTGAAGGTCTATGGGTTGGTACTTAACTTGGACAAATTTGACAAATTGGGATCAGTTTAACACGGTTAGTAAAACCCTATATATAAGTAGGGTATGCAGACCATTAAATCAATCATGTCTTGAAGGTTTAAGTTGAGAGAGACACATAAATTCTCTATTTTCACTGTGTCATCAATTTTTGTAATACAAGGTGAGGGAGGTGACTGATTTTTTGTATGGGCTGCAAATGCAAAAGTGGGGTTCACTCAATAATGTCAAGGCATGATGGAGTGTCCACTTTATACTTATAAACCTTATTTTTCTTTTTAAGTAGTCGACGTGAGATTATTCTAACATCTCCAACACGTCCCTCTCTATTTAAAGCTCGACTATTAATTCTTACGAGACGAAAGTCAATCGAAGGCCATATAACTAATTCTATGACATGGGAGAAACCAACACATTTAGAGTTGGATGACTGCATTGGATTTCATGACCTATGTTCAATTCACATTTGACACCAAGTTGTAATCCTTTGAATTTTGCATAGAGATGCATGTAAACTTATCGAGAGTATTTGTGAAATGAAGATATGAAAAGTACTTGGTTAGGCCATTTTCCGGTATACAAAGTACTAGCTAGTCTCCAATGAACACACTATTCACATCAGAAATACAAGGACAGGGATACCAATCTCAAGTAGTCTCACTTGTTGAATTAATGTTTACAATTTTGTCTTGTCGGAGGCATGTGCCGATCCCTTGTTTGGTTGCATGAGAGGGCGCATGAGGAGAGTTGTATTTCCAAGAGAGGATGACGGCCAAGCAGGTGAAGATGTGTGCGTGATATGCATAAATAAGTTATGTGAGAGTGTTGATGGTGTTGATATTTGGCTTGAAGTCATAATACAACATGGTTTTGGTCTTTTAGTACAATTCTGATACCTTAGCTAGTGCATGTGCATATATAAGTAGGGTAGATCATTAAACTTGATCATTGTCTTGAATGCCTTGTGTAAGTGAGTTGTCTTATGTGTTAATAAAATATCTGTGTTCTCTCATGTGGACGTTGTTAGACAAGAGGGACTTGCAATGACTTCAAAGCGTGTAACACCGCCACTTTTTAAAGGAAGTTTTGTTCTCTAAACTGCAAGAGTCAGCAAATATCCTAAAGGATACGATGAAGTAAACAAACATTTCACTTTGCAGAAGTGAAAGATGAAAACAAAAGCAGTAATGGAGTAATGGAGAGCAGTTGAACAACGCCTAAAATGCGTCGCGCGAGTGTGGCTCACCGTGCATACCACTTGTATTTTATTTTACACACACTATGGTGCAAGAGTACATATATATACTCTTTAAACTTAAAGTTACTAACAATGTGAGACTAAATATTTATTTTGAAAATGTTCAACAGACGTAAGCATATTATCGAACCACGTAATTCTCAATGTTTGCTCTAACAAACTAGTATCAGAGCTTCAAAGATCGGTGCTATCGAAGAAGGCGTGGTTAGATCAGAAATCGGTGACGACTTAGAGGTCGTTCAATAGTCGAGATTGAAGATCGGGACACGTGCGAGTTGCTGTATAGTTTCATAATTCTTTGTGATCGGTATATACATATACATTGATTAAAGACAATAGGAAGCAATTGATTTTTTTTTTTAATCAATTTGATACTTTGGAGAAAAAGACAAATTTGTCTTTTGTTTTGCTTACTCAGTGCATTAATTGCATAGAGTATTTTGTGAAATTAAAGCAGCAACAATTGTTTTCCTTGTCACAAAAATCGCACGAGTAAAACGTGCGGAAAAAAAAAGAAGAACGGGAACGCACGGGACTGCGCAAATTGAGACACCCACTAGGGTTTGATCCGACGGTTTTTTTTTTTCTTTATCAAAGTCGTTCGGGTCAAAATTGAGCGCCCCTTTTTTGCGTTGATATCATGACAAAGAGATCTACACAGTCACAGATATAGATAGTTGAGATGGCTCCAAAATACCAGGTTGAGAAATTCAATGGGAAAAATGACTTCAACTTGTGACGGATAAAGGTGCAAGCCTTGTTAGTTCAAGAAGGGTTGCAAAGGTGCTACAAGTAAAAATGCATTGGCGACATTATTGACAAAGGATGAGAAAGACAAGGCCATACAGAAAAGCATACACAGTACAATCTTGTTGTGCTTGGGCGACGAAGTCTTGAGAGAAGTTTCAGAGGAAACAACGGCTGAGGGATTGTGATAGAAGTTGGAAAACTTGTACATGACACAATCAAACTCCAACAACTTATATCTCATGAAACAATTGCATTACTTGAAGATGATAGAATGGAAGTCTGTGAGAGAACATGTTGATGAATTCAACAAGATAATCATGGCACTGAGGAATGTGGGGTGCAAGCTTGGTGAAGAACAAGAAGCTATGTACCTGCTGTGTTCACTAACAAAGTCCTTCGAGAACTTTATTGATACAATATTGTTCAGTAAATATTCTTTGTCTTTGGAAGATGTCAAGACGCACTGAGTTCAAAGGAGTTGCAGCGGATGATAATAGAAAATAGAAGGCAAGAATTTGGGGAAGGATTGTCAGTCAGGAGTAGATCTGAGCTGAGAGCTAAAGGCCATAGAAGTAAATCCAAAAGCAGAAAATTAAAGTGTTTTGGTTGTCACTAGGAAGGACACTTTTGAGAGATTGTTTGGAGAGTAAAGGAAAGGGTAGGCAAGAGACCGAAGATTCTGGAAATGTATCACTTGCCGAGGAAGATGAAGTTAAATTTCTTACAGTCAGCAGTGGAAGCTCGAGAGACAAGCGGATATTAGATTCAGGATGTTTCTTTCATATGTGTCCCAAGAAGAATTGGTTTACTACTTATCAGTCAATTGATGGGGTAAAGTCTTGATGGGGAATGATGCAGCCTGTGAGGTTGTAGGAATAAGAACAATTATAATCATAATGCATGACATAATTGTGAGAACATTGACAGATGTCGGACATGTTCCTGATCTGAGAAAAATCTGATTTCTTTGAGTTCGTGTAACGGTTTGCTTTAATTCATTTTGATTAACTAACAAATTATAGATTAAAATTCTAAGCTCAGACCTATGTGGACGTCGCAAAAACGTTTATGGCACGCCTAACGAGGTAAAAATTGCTATTTTTGTGGCGAGTGTTTATTTATTTTACTATTATTTAATAATTCGCGCCACGCTAATTAAGAATTACGTTTGGTCGCGTTGTGCGCGTGTAGTGACGAGAGTGTACGATGTCGCGGTGTGCACGTAACTCGGGTGTATGAGATTGTATGGGATTTAGTTGTCACATCACACATCCCATCACATCACATATCCAATCACCATACTTCAACCCATTCCCCACTTCTCTCTCTCCTCTCCAAAAAAAAAAAATCCCTCTTCCTCACCCACTCCCTCTCTTTACTCGACTCTTCTTCTTCCCCCTCTCATTTTCATTTTTTCTTCTCCACTTCCAACTCCTCACCACAAAGCTCTTCATCACTCTCTCAACTCGGTCGCACATCTCTCGCGGTGCTCTCTCCGCTCGGCGATGCTCGCAAAGATCTCCGAATCGAGGTGAGTGTGTCAATTTTTGTTAACTTTTGTGGAGAAATTTAGAGTTTAATAGTGATAGTATTGTTGGATGGTTGTTGTTGTTAGGTTGTTGGTGGAGGTGTTGTTGTTGTTGTGTAAAAAAAAAAAATCATCTCTGTGACGATTCGAGGAAGAAGGAGCCCCCAGCAGGTGGGCCCGCTGGCAAGGCCCGGGTCGGCTCGGCCCGACCCGAACCGGGTGGCCTTGGTTAGGCCGAATCGAGCTTGGTTCGGGCCCAACCCACCCAAATTAATTCTAATTAATTAAAAAAATGTAAAAATTAAATAAAATATATTTTTAAATCAAATAAATATCAAAAAAAAGGAAAATATAGCTAGAAAATTATGGAAAATCCAAAAAATCAAGAAAAATATAATAAAATGGGAAATGTTGTAAATTGGATGACCCTTTAACCAAGCTTATGAATGATCACATTGTCAAACATGACTTCTACATTGAATGTAACTTGTACACTCTACATAACTTGTATTCAACTATGTATAATCATTTATCCATGTATTGTCATGTAACTTGTAATCTTCTCCAATGTACACCAACTCTTCCATGTATTGTCTATGTTGCTTGTGATGCGTTGTATGACTTGTGGTGTATGTATAACTTGTACACATTGTATAAGTACAATTATCATCATCACCAAATGGCCTATATAAAGGGTGCCAACTCCATTGTAATTCACACACCAAGTTAAATGAAAACTTCTCATTCCAACTATCTCATTTCTTCTCTTCTCCTTTGTAGTAGTAGTTTGTAGTAGTAGAAGTTCTTAGTCTTCTATTTTCCTTCTCTAGTTCTTAGCAAGTTCTAACTCAATTCACAACAAATTATCGCATGAGCTTGCTCTAGCATTAATGAGATCTTGAAGTTCAAGAATGCTTGTTAAGGAGACGAAGCTAGGAAGGTATAACTTTTGTTATTTAAATAAGTTCAATTTATTTCTATATTATCATGGTTGCTTCCTTTTATTACATGCATCACTTATATATGCATTATAACGTCATCGATTGCGAAAATATGCTCTGTAGTTGCGTCTTGTACAATCTTCTACATCAAAAATCAAAATTCAATGTGTGACATAAAATTTTTCTCTTAAAACTACAAACGATTAGTTATTGTTATATTCTTGATTTTACAATACAAATAATGCTATATGTTTGAGTTGATAGTGGGTAAGCCTTGTCCCCGGTAAAGCTAAACATTGAAAGGGAGACGGGTTATCCCGTTCGAGGAGGTATGGTATTAAGTAGACTATGTCTCGCCACTCAACCTGGAGGTTGTCTCACCAACTCATACGAATAGTATATTTTGTTTATTAATGAATCAAGTTGTGAACATATATTTAATCATATGTTATGTTTTTACGTAAAAATGGAAAAACTATTTTATATTAAATTTATTTTCAAAATATTATTCAACCATAGTTGAACTTGTTGTCTTATTATATCACCGACAAGAATTACTTATCATGACAATTAGATACTACAATTTGTGAATAAAGCATATATGCAAAACTATGTGTTACACATAATCATTCGCTAATTTCTCTTCAGAGATTTGAAAAGTGAATATTTCACTCTATATATCTTTTCACCTTATGGAGTTATATATATACATACCAAAATGGTAATGCTCCAAAAGCTCAAAATGAGCGGCTGTGTCTCATGCTACAAAATTTAATCAGTCAAATATTAATTATAATTTCACAATTTTAATTACCTCTGTATTGAAGCTATGTGGAAATATGACTGATGAGACAATAAAATAAGGTCACGTGACCCGCCTCGATTTATTGCTGCAACAGATATCGAGTGCACGTCAATCCAATAAATATTAAGGATTGATTTCTTGTCTCGTGGTAGCTGAGTAAATTAATGAGATATTATAAATATAATATCGCTCCCATCCAATTAGTTCAGCTTCAAATTAAGAAGCATATGTTGCATATAATGATCATGATCGCAATAATAAATTTATGGACGTGGAAAAGGTGAAAATATCAGGCAAAGGTCGTAATGACAATTCCACCAAAAGTTGGAACAAAAGTGGTGCACCACTACAAAGGGTAAATAATTATTGACAATGAGCGCTCATAATTGTGACATTTTTTTGGTCATATATGAAATGCTATTTTGCCTAAATATTGTCATATATATACCGAATATTTTCGTGACATTTACCATGCCTTCAAAATCAAAGGTAAAATATTATGAATTTTATCATTGAAAATGGCTCGATAAAACAAGCACATCGAGATGTGTTTAAATCGTGACCTAAATATGGGCGATGAGTTTATGTCTTGTGTATCGTGCTACATGCATGTACATTATAATATAAAAGTGAATATTTTTCGAATTTGAACTTAGCGGAGGCTAATGTTCAGGCAATATCTAATATAACAAATTTATTGTTAATGTCTTGTTAAGAAGAAGTCCACTCAGAATAATAGAAAATTTATCTATATGATTTAATATGAGTATAATATTCTTGGCTTTAACTTCTGGAATATATAAGACACATTAAAACGAATGTCGTCATAAATCAAATGACGTTCACAATGTGGAAAGATCTATTTGATTATCCATAATCATCAATAATGCGAAAATATCATAAATTCGCACGAACATCCTTTATCGAACTGAATTTTTTTCAGCTGAAGATTATCTTAAGGCAAATCAATAGGAGACATATATTGATTTACTCTCCATTAATCATATTATAAGATGCCTTGAGTCCCTAACAGGGAAATTATTTATTGCAAGTTTTGCTAATTGTCGCTTTGATGAAGCAGTTTTCCCACAATTAGGAGGAGATATAAGCCAATTCAAAAGGAATGCGTGAAATTGCTTGAAACACTTCAAATTGCATTAAATTTGTTGCATTATGATCCATGTTTAAATTAATATGAACTCGAAGTTCAAAGGATCATTCAGTAGTAACAAAGTTATGAATCAATTACTTGATGCAAGTACTATATACAAAAAAGTGACAATCGTATGCTTCAACATTAAATGGTTCATATAGAAAATGATGTCCATGTGCAACAAAATGCACAAAATGTCTCACCCATGTGAACATGAGGGGGAGAATCAAAATGAGTTATTGGTTAGTGTATTGCACTCTTTTTCCATTTGCTATGTTTTTTCCCACTGGGTTTTCTTTGCAAAGATTTTTAATGAGGCAATTCTAACAATACTAAAACTATTTATCAAGGTTGATTAGTGTATTGCACTATTCGCTATTGGTTTGATCCCACTGGATTTGCCTAGCAATGTTTTTAAAGAGGCAATCCTAACATTATTATACTCCGTATAAAAATTTTATGAGAGCAATGTATTCTTTTTCCTATACTAGATTTTTTCCCACAGAGTTTTTCTAGTAAAGGTTTTAATGAGGCATATATATTCTCTCAAAGTGTATCGATGTGTTGCACTTTTTTCTTTAGCTTTGGTTTTGTCCCACTTGGTTTTCCTAGGAAGGTTTTTAATGAGGCGATCAATAATATTATACCGCAAATCAAGATTGACGAAAACATTGTACTCTTTTTCCTGTACTAGATTTTTTTCCCACAGGGTTTTTCTAGTACAGGTTTTAACGAGGCATACTCTCTCAGCAAGTGTCATCCAAGGGGGAGTGTTGTAAATTGGATGACCCTTTAACCAAGCTTATGAATGATCACATTGTCAAGCATGACTTCTACATTGAATGTAACTTGTACACTCTACATAACTTGTATTCAACTCCAATGTATAATCACTTATCCATGTATTGTCATGTAACTTGTAATCTTCTCCAATGTATACCAACTCTTCCATGTATTGTCTATGTTGAACCGTCCAAAAGAGAACATAATATGAAGTAAATAAAAAGGACAGAATACCGTAATTGAATGAATATACGAAATAAAGTAAATACTCGAGAGTTTTTCCTTTGGGTTTTACAAACCTCACAACGCGCTCGTAGTCAATTCCCGAGTCCAAGTCCACTTTGGGTCTTTAATTGCCAATTGATCACCCTATGTCCATTATCAATAATGTCATTTATTATGAAAATTTACAACAATTCCTAAAATTGTTTATGCCAAATTGTCCATTTCACGCTTTTCGAGGCAAATCCCCCGCAAAAAGTCGCGTCCGAAATGTCCACATATTTTATTTTTCATAAATTCCATTTCTTTGGTCGCCATACAATTTTTCCATAATTTTCCTCATTTTTTCTGGAATTTTCTGGCATTTTTCCCCATTTTTCCTCTCTTTTTCCCTTTTTTCGAATGTTTTAAGGACGGGTCGGGTCGGGTCCGACCCGACCCGACCGCCCAGTCCAGCGGCTGGGCTGCGTCAAGAGCCTGGCCCGCCGGGGCCGTGGCTGCACCCTTCCTTCCTCCTCTGGTTTCACCGAGAGACCATTTTTTTTTAATCTTCTTTCTTCTCTTCTTCTTCCTCAGTTGGGGTGGCTCTCCACCCCAACCATGGTGGAACCGTTGGTGGGAGGTACCCCGCCATTACCACACGCGACCAAAGGGTTCGGCCACGCCACCATGGCCGAACCCGTCGCTCCACCATCACCAACAAAATCAAAACTATCCATAACAACTCACCTCCTTCTCGCTCTCCTTCCCTCCTCCTCCTTTCCTTCTCCTCCAGCCTCTCCTCTCCCTCTCTCTTCTTTCTCCCACCGACCCTTCTCCATCTTCACCTCTCTTTATACACCAAAACACACCATTCTCTTTCCACCCACTTTTAATCCGGATTTTCCGGATATGCATCCGGATTTTTCGGGTTTGGATCCGGATTTTCCGGATTCAACGAATCAGTTCATGTGGGTCCCACCAATATGGGTCCCACCAATATGGGTCCCACCAAATTGTATGTTTTTCCAATCAACTGCCCTTTACCTGTGTCGACACGCATATCTAGACGAATACCTTTCACACAATCTCGCACGTATTTTTATGTAACATACACACATGCGATGTATTTCAATAAATTTCATCGCAAATAAGCATTCAACACGCAATTTCATAGCATACCTAAGTCCATGTGTGTCCTTGCCTAGTGTGACGTCTATGTGGATCCGAGCTGGCGTCCACGTCGGCAATTTATAAAAATGGGCCGTGACAACTCTTCCCAACTAAATAAAATTTCGTCCCGAAATTTAGCTGTGATTAGAGAATAGCTGAGGATATCGCGCCCTCATCGTCGACTCGAGCTCCCAAGTAAGTCCCTCCGTTTTATGATATTGCCAACGAACTAAGACTTTTGAAAGTTCTCTGTTCCGAAGAATTTGTACTCTACGGTCAACGATCTCTATCGGTCTTTCTTCATATGTCACGTCAGGTTGGACCTCCACTTGTCCCAACTCAATCATCGGTCTCGGCCCTGTCCTAGCGAGTCGCAACATAGAAATATGAAATGTCGGATGCACTCCAACTAACTCGGCAGGTAAATCTAACTGATATGCAACAGGGCCTACTCTCTGTGCAATCCGATAAGGCCCAATGTATCTCGGCGCTAATTTTCCTTTAATGCCAAATCTCTCGTTGACCTTTCCAAGGAGAAACCTTCAAATACACCATATCGCCTTCGTCATAGCTCAGACCATTGCGATACCTATCAGCGTATTTCTTTTGTCTATCCTGTGCAGCTCGAAGTTTCTGACGAATCTGTCGAATCTTCTCTGTGTGGTCAACAACTATCTCAGGCCCTATCGTCACTGTATCTTCCGGTTCGCCCAACAAGGGTGATTTACGGTGGTCTCCCATACAATGCCTCAAAAGGTGGCATACCAATGCTCGCCTGGTAGCTGTTATTGTATGCAAACTCACATAGAGGCAGATAATCCTCCCACGAACCCCCAAACTGCAATATGCATGCCCTAAGCATATCTTCCAAAATTTGAATTAACCGCTCCGATCGACCATCGTCCCGAGGATGATAAGCGGTACTAAACTGCAATCTGGTGCCATATTGTTCTTGCATTGCTTCCCATAGTTTCGAGGTCAACCTGGGATCTCTGTCTGACACAATAGAAACTGGCACCCCATGAAGTCTAATAATCTCTCGTTCAAACAATATGCTCGAGTGGGAAAACGAGTATTTCATCGAAATTGGAATGAAGTGGCCGACTTCGTCGCCTATCAATCACTACCTGCATCGCATCGTGATGCTTCGATGTCCGCGGCAACCCGCTAACAAAATCCATAGTGACATGTTCCCATTTCCACTGTGGAATGGGCAATGGTTGTAATAATCCACCAGGTCGTTTGTGCTCAGCTTTCACTTGCTGGCAAATGTGACAACTCCTGATGTACGCTCCTATGTCAGCTTTCATCCCTGGCCACCAGAATAACCGTTTCAAATCATGGTACATCTTAGTCCGACCAGGATGAATTGTGTAACGAGACCGATGTGCTTCCTCTAGTATCCCGTTCCGTATCTCCTGATCCGCAGGAATCCACAATCTCCCTCGGTATCTCAAACACCGATCTGTGGTTTCCGCCCAATCAGTGCATTCCGGATCCCGTGACAGACCACTGACCCGCTCATAGAGCCCATCAGCCTTCTGACACTCCGCAACCCGTTCAATTGATACGGTCGGTATCCTCAATTGACAACAAATGTGACGTTCAGTTGTCGTTGACAGCTCAGTCATACACATAACTGATGCTGCGTGTAATAAGTCATGCTTATGTGTCATTTGTTGCGAAACGATCGATCGTCAAGTCCACTCCCGCTCAATGCATCTGCTATGACGTTCGCTTTGCCAGGATGATACTCGAGAAGTCGTAGTCCTTCAGCAACTCCAGCCATCTCCGCTGGCGCATATTCAGCTCCCTTTGAGTGAAAATATAGGGCAAACTCTGGTGATCTGTATATAATTCAAATCGCACGCCATAAAGATAATGCCTCCACGCCTTTAGTGCAAAGACGACCGCTGCAAGTTCCAGGTCGTGTACAGGATAATTTCCCTCGTGGGGCCTCAATCGTCGAGAAAGGTAGGCAACAGGTCTTCCATCCTGCATGAGCACACCTCCAAGACCAATGCCCGACGCATCCGTAAATACTGTCAAAGGCTTGCCCGACTCCGGCAAAGCTAATACTGGTGCAGATGTTAATCTTTATTTCAATTCAAGAAAGGCTTGCTCACACTCCTCCGTCCAATAAAATTTGACGTCTTTCTTCGTTAGCCTTGTCATCGGAACTGCGATTGAGGAAAAATCTCGCACAAATCGTCGATAGTATCCGGCCAGTCCCAGGAAACTCCGTATATCAGCTACAGACTCAGGCGTCTTCCAATCAATAATCGCTCTAATCTTTTCTGAATCTACGGAGATACCCTGTTCACTGATGACATGGCCTAAAAATTTCACCGCACGTAGCCAAAAGTCACACTTGCTAAACTTAGCATACAATCGGTGTTCTCTCAGTGTTGTCAACACTGTGTTCAAATGTTCCTCATGATCCACCCGATTCTTGCTGTAAATCAAGATATCGTCAATGAATACAATGACGAATCTATCCAAATATGGTCTCATGACCCTATGCATCAAGTCCATGAAAATTGCTGGAGCGTTAGTCACGCCAAACGGCATAACCGTGAACTCGAATAATCCGTATCTCGTACTAAAAGCGGTTTTCGGAATATCATCTTCTCGTATCCTCAACTGGTGATATCCTGAGCGAAAGTCAATCTTCGAGAAGAATCTGGCACCCGTCAACTGATCAAACAGATCATCAATCCTAGGAAGTGGGTAACGGTTCCTCACCGTTACTTGATTCAACTTCCTATAGTCGATACACATCCTCAGCGTACCATCCTTCTTCTTCACAAACAAGATGGGGCTCCCCAAGGAGACATACTAGGATGAATGAAGCCCTTCTCCAACAACTCATCCAATCTGTCGTCTCACCTCCTCCTCGTTCATTGGTGCCATTCGATAAGGTCGACTGGCAATCGGTTGCGTTCCTGGTATCAACTCGATCATGAACTCAATAGCTCGCGGTGGTGGCAATCCGGGTAAATCATCAGGAAATACATCAACGAAATCACGAACCACCGGAACGTCCTCAATTCGTACTCCAGTTCGATCCTCCGGCTCGATCATCGCCGCGAACGCCTCAATCTCTTGTGTAGTAGCTAGTCGACCTCTCGTGATGGGTAAATCTGTTGCCGATCCAATTAATACAAACTTCGGTATTCCAGGAATATGAAACTCTATCCTCTTGCCGTAACAATCTATTTGCGCATGATAGGATGCTAACCAATCCAATCCTAGCAGTATATCAAACTCTAGATACTCCAATACTCGAAGATCCGCCGGTAGCTGATGTCCCTCTACCTCGATCATCACGTTTCGACATATTCGATTAGGTTATATCTTATCCCCAGCAGCCGTACTGAGGACAAGATGTGGTTCTATAGTTTGTGTAACTAATCCTAACAATCCGACAATACGTCCAGCAAGAAATGATAAAGTACTACCAGAATCAAACATAGCATGCATGTGGCGACCAAATATAAGTAATGTACCTTCAACAAGATGTCTAGTCGCCCCGCCATCAGGCTGTGCTAATGCATGTGTTCTTTCCCTGGCCTGATCCGACGTTTGTCGTGTCGACAGTGGTGTTCGACAGTCAGCCCTCAAATGCCCCTTCTGCCCACATCGGTGACATCTACGAGTCTCTAGTCTAACCGTCTGTCCATCTCCAGATTTCGGACCCTGACGGTACTCATGTGGTTGTGACTTCGATTGATCCACCGGTGCTGCAGTGATAGCATGAACTGGTTGTGGTTCCCCACGGGAGCGAATCGTCTCGCTGAGTCTCATCTCGGCGACCACCCTCTCGTCTATCATTTCTCCAACTTCTATCTGTACGCTCCATTGGCCTTTTCCGTCTCTGAGTTGACTCAGAACTCTGCCCTGATTGCATATCCCTACCAGTCACACGTTGCCCAGCTTTCTGCAGTAAGTATGTTTCATGAGCCAATGCCCTATCAAGGATCTCATGCAAGTGTGGTGGCTCCAGATGAGACAATTGCGGATGCAATCCTGTCATCAACCCCTCGGGTAAAGTAATAAATCTGCAGACGCTCCGTTCCGGCAACATCCAAAGCGAATTGAAGCAGAATTCGATATCTCTCCATATATTGCAGTAATGTCCGACTACCCTGTTTCAATGATAGGAACTCCTCCCTCGGGCCTCGGCTAACCTCCATAGGTATGAATTGATCATAGAATAATTCCCTAAACTCGGCCCAGGTCGTTGGTTCAGGATGAGTATCCGTATATGTTGTCCACCATACAGCCGCACTTCCCCTCAAACAGGCTCCTGACAGTCGTGCTTGCACTGCTTCATCATTTCTCATCAACTTATGAAAACGCTGATGAGACAAGATCCATCTTCCAGCCACCTCAGGATCACCGCCTCCATGGAAGAAGTCAGGCTTAAATTTCAAAAACTCCCTTAATAACTTCGCCTCGGGTGCTAAGACGAATGTTGATGGAGTTTCAGTTGTTGGGGTGGCAATAACCTGATTCATTGTCGTGGGTGGAGGCGTGAGAGTGGACGTCTCCAAAGGAGCGACAACTGTGGTAGCTGTCTCTGTTGTTGCCTCTCCCACTATCCCATGTACTGGTGTCTGGGGTACCATCGGATAACAAATTATGCTTTCCGCCGGTATAGTTACGATCATTGGCTCTCTAGCGACGTAAGTGCTTTGTCGGCGTTGCGATGTCCGCTCCCGTAGAAGCCGCAATACCTCGACCATCCGTGCTTCTTGTGCCGAGAGTCTTTCTTCCATACTCATTGTCACCGCACATCCCCGCCGTAACGCTAGTCTCGATACAGATTTCCAATGGCACACCCGATTGTCCGTCCATGTTCTGCATCGAGAACGCTTTCCGAATCAATCACGAGGTATATACGTATAATATATATTAAAACAATAATATAACATGTATATACATTCGAACGCTACCCGCCTCAGATCACTTCCCAACTAAAGTGTCAGGCACTAACTTTGGGTTTTCCACATCTAAGTTTGTTGTTTAAATTTTATTTTCTCTGATACCAACTGTGGCGGCCCTCGCCGCCCCGGGGTGACGTGTCTCCATGTACCCCTAGCCAGCTGGCTCTATACACGTGTACGCCACCTGCCCGTCCTTTTCCATCTCGAAATTCGTACGTGCATGTACGTACATTCTATATATGTGACAAGCTGCGGAAGTTGTACATATTTTATAAAAGTATTAAGCAATTTTAAGGAAACCTACTGTGGAAAAACCCCTGAATATTTCCAAGTAACCAAATTGTACTACAAGTTCCCAACATTTCCAAAAGACATTAAAATATTACACATACAAGTAGTTCTCAAAGGTAGCAGTCAAATGTAGTCGCCTAAGATTCCTTTGCCTTTATGGTATTAGGATCTTGCACTCAATCATCACAGAAGAAATTGGATGACGAGTCCAGTCAGTAAAATCCCAAGGAACTCCTCCGAGCATTCATATCCATAAATAGAATTCAATAAATACCGTGAAATAAACATGCGGAATGTAAATGCACAACCGTAAGTAGAGCATCGCATGCGTAAATCACAATAAAGTGCAACCGTGTGTATGTCTATTCCAAATCATACTAAACCATACTCCGGACTTCCTTCCAGATTCCACTAGTGGCGTACCCAACTAGCTATCACCTGATCCCCCTCGGTGGCCGACATAAACCAACGACGCACCGACAACCGTATCAATTCCCTCGGGTCGTTATCCCCGAGCACTCCTGATACACACGCCATGGTATAGATTGTGTAGACACACAACGGAAATCCGGTGGGAATAACTCACCAACCGTCCAAAAGAGAACATAATATGAAGTAAATAAAAAGGACAGGAATACTGTAATTGAATGAATATACGAAATAAAGTAAATACTCGAGAGTTTTTCCTTTGGGTTTTACAAACCTCACAACGCGCTCGTAGTCAATTCCCCGAGTCCAAGTCCACTGGGTCTTTAATTGCCAATTGATCACCCTATGTCCATTATCAATAATGTCATTTATTATGAAAATTTACAACAATTCCTAAAATTGTTTATGCCAAATTGTCCATTTCGCGCTTTTCGAGGCAAATCCCCCGCAAAAAGTCGCGTCCGAAATGTCCACATATTTTATTTTTCATAAATTCCATTTCTTTGGTCGCCATACAATTTTTCCATAATTTTCCTCATTTTTCTGGAATTTTTCGGCATTTTTCCCCATTTTTCCCTCTTTTTCCCTTTTTCGAATGTTTTAAGGACGGGTCGGGTCGGGTCCGACCCGACCCGACCGGCCCAGTCCAAGCAGGGCTCGGGCTGCGTCAGCAGCTGGCCCGCTGGGGGCCGTGGCTGCACTCCTTCCTTCCTCCTCTCTGGTTTCACCAGAGACCATTTTTTTTAATCTTCTTTCTTCTCTTCTTCTTCCTCAGTTGGGGTGGCTCTCCACCCCAACCATGTGGAACCGTTGGCAAGGGGAGGTACCCCCGCCATTACCACCGCGACCAACGGGTTCGGCCACGCCACCATGGCCGAACCCGTCGCTCCACCATCACCAACAAAATCAAAACTATCCATAACAACTCACCTCCTTGCTCGCTCTCCTTCCCTCCTCCTCCTTTCCTTCTCCTCCAGCTCCTCCTCTCCCTCTCTCTTCTTTCTCCCACCGACCCTTCTCCATCTTCACCTCTCTTTATACACCAAAACACACCATTCTCTTTCCACCCACTTTTAATCCGGATTTTCCGGATATGCATCCGGATTTTTCGGGTTTGGATCCGGATTTTCCGGATTCAACGAATCGGTTCATGTGGGTGATGTGTCGTATGACTTGTGGTGTATGTATAACTTGTATATATTGTATAAGTACAATTATCATCATCACCAAATGGCTTATATAAAGGGTGCCAACTCCATTGTAATTCACTCACCAAGTTGAATGAAAACTTCTCATTCCAACTATCTCATTTCTTCTCTTCTCCTTTGTAGTAGTAGTTCTTAGTCTTTATTTTCCTTTTCTAGTTCTTAGCAAGTTCTAACTCAATTCACTACAGGAAAAATATAAAAAGTAGTTTTCAAGGACTTTTTGGGGCATTGGCACCCCGGTATAACTCGAAAAGTGTGTCAAAATTAAACTTTTTGAAACAAAATCTCAAATTTTGGTCATACATTATAAATTCACCTAATATGACTCTAAAATAACAAAAATGGTATAATTGGATACCAGAGACTTAGGATACTGTAGCCGGGTATTGGCGCATATCTTGAGGGGTGAGAGGGACATTTTGAAGAGATATTTGCGATTGTTTAAGATAAGTAAACCCACGAGAAAGTTAGTTTAAAATTTACTTATTTTCACTGTAAATTATTTATTTCATGTTACTTTTCACCAGTTCATTTTTCATATTTACTCTATTCCCGCTTTTGTTTGTGTATGGTCGAAGGGACGGTGTGACCCATTTTCGGCTCTCTCGTTGATGATGATCCGATTGTTGCTACGGTGTTGGTCATACCTCAGACTACGCGTGAGATTTCTCTCAGCGAGTCGATGATCTTGAGAGCGAGTTGACATGAGGCTCACCTCCGTCACGGATTTCCTCTCATTTGAGGCGTTGAGAGGAAGTCTACCTTCCGATCAACATAGATCCTCATTTCGACCATGAAGAGGGGGTGTGGATTTCCTCACCTCCAGGGCCTTCTCGGTTTAGTATTTACGTCCCAAGGGTCGACGGTTGTACACCACATTCGCGTTCCATATTTTTTTGATTATCGCACGACTTATATTCATGCTTTACATTCCTGTTCATTTACTTTATATGCATGAATTATAGCCGTTTTCTTGGATTTCTTGTGAATACTAACTGAGTTTCTTTGAGATTTACTCACTGGAACTTGTCATTGTTTGTTGATGGCAAGTTGCAGATCCTATGACGAGTTGGGGGAAGGCGGTGATTGGCGACTACCTCTGATTTGGAGCGCCTCCACTATCTTACTCGTAGGTGTTTGTATTTACATATACATACTTATTGAGATTCATTTTGGGAGACTTTTTCACCTGATACATGTATATTGACACATATTATATATTTTATTGCCTTAACTGATATACATGGTATCCTTTTGATGGGTTTCCACCCCATAGGTTGTTAATTAATGCATAACCTGTTTACATTAATTATATACATGTTATTAAGATTTCCACTATTAAAAATAACCTGAAAAGAATTAAAATAAACAAAAATTAAGTTGTAAACTTCTTAACTTAGCATAATTCGATAGAATATTAATTTTTTAAACAACGAAATTTACTAAGTCGAATCACAAGACGAATAGTTCGCAAGCCATCATAGACAGGTGTGCAGGTGACGTAGCATGGCTTGGTGATGTGTTCGGTGACGTGGCGGTGCATGGTTTGCTTTGGAATTTGGGGACGTCACAGTTTGCTTGATTCTGTAAGTTGTGGCATGAAGATACAGAATGGAGTGATGACGATATCCAGAGGTGCTCTGGTTATGATGAAAGGATTGAAAGAGAATGGCCTTTACACATTGAAAGGAAGTACCATCTTAGGTACTATAGCGGTATCATCTTCGGAGACAGAGACAGATACCAACAAGTTATGACATATGAGATTAGGTTATATGAGTGAGAGAGGATTAATTTACAGCATTGAGCAAGCAAGGGTTGTTCGCTGGAGAGAAGACAGGTAAGCTTGATTTTTGTGAGCATTGTGTGCTTAGAAAATAATGTAGAGTCAAGTTTAGTACCACACAGTGCATAAAACAAAGGGTATTTTGGAGATTACATCCATTCAGACCTTTGGGGTCGTTCTCCAGTTCCTTCTCTAGGGGTGGTAAATATATGTTGACTTTCATAGATGACTTCTCGAGGAAAGTTTGGATATTCATATTGAAGAAGAAAGATGAAGTGTTTGGCAAATTCAAACAGTTGAAAACTTTGATAGCGAAGCAAACTGGCAAGAAAGTCAAGCGATTGAGAACTGATAACGACTTTGAGTATTGCGGAAGTGAGTTTAGTCAGTTCCGATAATAATGAAGGAATTGTGAGACACTGCGCATTCGATATACTCCTCGGCAGAATAAACGATGTAAAGGGCACACACTTATATGGATGCGGACAACTCATGCAAACGCCACGCATGTATCTCGCGGTGGAGAAGTCACGCAAATAAAGCGCGTATGCCGAGGTGGTCGACCCATGCAACCTCCTGCAATTCATGCAAACATTATGAACGTATTTGGAGGGGCCAACTCATGCAAACGACACACACGTATCTGGTAGTGGACAACTCTTGCCAACAACATGCACGTATCTCGAGGGAACAACCCATGCAAATGACACGCACGTATCTCAAGGTTGGCAATCCATGCGAACGTTACGCCACGTGGATCGACAATTTACATTAGTATAAGGGGTTGATACACGTGGACGCCACGTGGGCGCCACTGTATCGGTCCATTATACAGTTTAAGTTGTCGATACACGTGGATACCACGTGGGCGCCACTGTATCGGCCCCTTATACTAGTATAAGTTGTCGATACACGTGTACGCCACGTGGGCACCAAATGTGTCGGCCCCTCATACTAATGGTGCATTTTCAAAATGCGTTTTTAGTTGGATAAAATTTTTACACTAATAAAGCATTTTCAAAATGCGCCATTAGTATAAGTTGTTGATACACGTGGACGCTACGTGGGCACCACGTGGATCGGCAACTTATACTAATGGCGCATTTTGAGAATGCACCATAAGTGTAAAAATTTTACCCAACTTAAAACGCATTTTGAAAACGCGACTTACTTTAGTTTTGTAATAAAAACAAAACCTAACTTATTTTACTAATTTATTTTATTTTTAACAGTACATTTGTAATTTTGTCTTAATTTTGGGTATATAAAATTCAAATCTCCTATTTAATTGCATGATTTATATCGAAAAGTTTTGTGAAAGTAAAAGTGCTAGGGCATTAAGCAAATTGCTGAAAATTGGAGTATTTTATTTATTAGAACCGAAAAACTATTTAGCGAAGCGAAGTTCATAATATATGAGAAAATGATCTCGTTGAAGGGGTATTTTTTTTTTTTTTTTTTTTAAAGGATAAACACGTAGACATGAAGAGAGAGATTAATTAAGGTGATGAAGAAGAGGTGTGAATGGTTTTAAAAACTAATCCTCTCGATCAAAAGGTTTTTGGTAGTTAATCATAACTTTACCAAAATACACATATTTTTCATTTTTGAAAATTATTTGAACCAATGAGATATAACATATAAATATGCATCATCGGTAACATTTTTTTCATTTTCACTCGAACCATTGCCATGCATTGTCTGCAAAATAAATCACCAAAAAAAATTCAATTTTTTAACAATCTAATAAGGAAAAGTACACTAAATTTAAATCATTGAAGTAACAAAAGTGATTGTTTCAAGAGTTGAGTTAACGGGTAGTCGCGCAAAACCTAATTTCCCCATTGATACCTTCGATGCCCACTTTCGCTCTAACCCTAAAAACCTAAACTTTTTTTTTTTTTTTATCAAAATTACGATTGAACAACCGAAATTCCAGTAAAAGCAATTCTACTCATTAGAGTTTGAGGAGTTTGTGATGATACCCACAAAAGAAAAGTAGAAGATCTCGGTAAGAGATCCCACAAAATTGAATCAAATTGCCCTCATTAATTGATTCGATTCCCACTTTTGATCCAACCCTAAAAACCTAAACTTTTGCATCAAAATTAGGATTGACCAACAAAAGCAATTTGACCCATCGAGTATTGGGAATTTGTGATGATACCCGAAAGGAAAAGTTGAAGAATTGGTGAAATCCCATGAGAATTTGATGAAATTGTGGTGTACATGCTAGTTATAACTAAACAGGGGAAACAGAGAGATCGATTGATTGAACAATGGAGAAGAATGAAAAAATGAGAAACCTTGTAGTTGGAGATGGCCTCGTTGAAGGCATTGATGAGAACCGAATCATCCCAAAGATTACCGATCTCTTCCGCTATCGTTCTCTCCTCAATTTTCGATCACCCAATCGAGCTTTATATATATATATATATATATTTTCAAACTGCTCGATCTCTTGGATTAAGCTTTGAAGGTATAAATCTTAATTAGTAATATCAAAATTCTACTTTAGACAAGAGGAAAAAAGTTTCGATTTTCCAGGTGGAGAATTTAACGTAAGGGTCACAAGTATGAGGTCTTACTCCAAAAGGCCTAAGTACTACTTGAAAGAGAGATAACAACTAATTACTTTTTTTTAAGTCACACTTAACCGATTTGGGACTATATTTTCGTCCATACATCCCAACAAGATTGATTACAAGAAAGAGTGTTTTATGAATCCAAATGGAGTGCTAACTAGGCAAACATGCATATATACGAGCTAGCTCACAATACATATAATGTAGTCTTCAATGACAACAACAAAGCTTTATGCATAACTTAGTCTTATTTCATGAAATATTTCAAGTTCACTAGCTTGGACTCTACCTACCTTCAACTATAGTAATTGACATTTCATTAAGGGATTGAGAACTAGCAGATGCTTCTGCAGAATGAGGATTTCTTATCAAAACAAATGCAGGTTGTTTAAGTGAAGGGATTGGTTTTTCATTGCCTAGCATAAATATGACACTAGACATTGTTGGCCGATCTCTTGCATTTTCTTGAACACATAGTATTCCGACTTGAATGAACCTCACAACTTCTTCTTTAGGAAATGAAGTACCAATTGAGGGATCAATCAATTCCAACACCCTATCATCTCTCCATAGCTCCCATGCCTGTTACAAAAATGGATGAAAAGAACTAATTGGTCTGGCTAAATATCATATGTATATAATGATAAATATTAATTAATTTTACTTACATGCTTTATCAAATTCATCGAAGGATCTTCATGATAAAAATCTTTTTTTTTTGTGTGTGGCCCACAAAAACCAACAATCTCCCCTCCAACACGTGGGGAGATCTCAATCATATTTGATGCTCAATAACAACTCGCCCCACCAACTTGGTGCAGATCGATGCTTCTCACGAGTCACCACCTTCGTCAACATATAAGTTAGATTCTTGTCAGCGAGAATCTGAACTTTCTGGAAGCTCTCTGGCTCCCCCTCTTCGGTAATCGTAACATAATTAGAACTGGGGTACCTAGTAGAAAGAAGCAACCCTCTCTCGGACCTTCTAAGTGAAGGTTCAACTAAAGCTCGTTGGTGGAGGAGTTTGCTCCCCCGCTCAAAGCATCATCAACCGGTTCCGGCACATCAACCCCATGTTCTTCAAATGAGTCTCCCTCATGTGTGGCATCGATAATGGAAGAAGACTCCAATCCGTAAACATCATCATCATCAACTATGATTTTTTTTTATGTCTTCAAATCTGCTATGGTCTCATATTCATGAAAGGCCACATCCCCGGACCCGACAATCTTTTTCTTCTCTGGATCCCATAACCTATAACCAAACTCGCATCTCCAAATCCCAAGAGGATACATGAACAGTTCTATCATCAAGTTTCGTCTCGCTCCTTAGGCACATGCATAAATGCCTTGCATCCAAACACCTTCAAGTGAGAGTAAGTAACATCTTTCCTGACCAAACTCTCTCGGAACATCAAACTCCAATGGTGCTGAAGGAGAGCGATTCATCAAGTAGCAAGCAGGACTGAGAGCCTCACCCCAAAACGACTTGGGCAACTTAGCCATTTTTAACATGCATCTGACTTTATCAAGGATGGTTCTGTTTGTTCTTTCAACAACACCATTATGTTGAGGAGTACCCGGAACAGTCTTCTCATGTCTGATTCCATGTTCCGAGCAATAATTCTCGAACTCCTTTGAAGTGTATTCTCCTCCGTTATCACTACGAAGGCACTTCAAAGATACGTTTTTTTCTCGTTCCACCAACATATGAAACTTCTTGAGGTACTCAAGAACCTGACATTTTGTTCTCAACACAAACACCCAAACCTTCCGTGAAGCATCATCAATAAAAGTAACAAAGTATCTGCCACCTCCCATAGTTTCCACATCAATGGGACCACAAACATCAGAGTATACTAACTCAAGTAAATTTCTTTTTCTTTCAGATGATGAAGAAAAAGAAACTCTATGTTGCTTACCGAATAAGCAATCATCACAAGGATTCAAATATTTACCTTTGGCAAAGGGAATGTGAGACTTCTTTACCAACACCTGCAACCCTTTCTCACTCAAGTGACCTAGCCGCCTATGCCACAGATCTGGTGAAGAATCATCTTCAATTGCGTTCAGGTCACCTCTGACGGTCTTCAATTGAGTCTTGTAAAGTGTATAGCTCAATTTTCCTCTAGCAACAACAATTGAGCCTCTGGTGAGTTTCCACTCTTTGCCCCCAAAGATGTTGTAGTAACCATCTAGGTCCAAAGCATGAGTAGAAAATAAATTCAGACGCAGATCCGGAACATGTCGCACATCTTTCAGAATTACCGTGCAACCCGTATTTGTCTGCACAAAGACATCTCCAATGCCAACTATATCTGCAAAATTGTTGTTCCCATCTTTGCCTTGCCAAAATTCCCTGCTCGAAAAACAGAGAAGAAATCCTTCCTTGGAGTAGCATGGAAGGATGCTGCGGAATCAACAACTCATTCGCTATCTGTATTAGTGACATGACCTTGATCCTCAACTAAAGAAAGCACAACCAAGTCTTCAATTGCATCTGATATAGCAGCCGTAGTATTCCGATCATTCGCTTTATTTTGATTTTTCTCATCATTCAATTCTCTTTTCCACACTCTACAATTTTTCTTTATGTGTCCTTCTTTGCCACAATGATAACAAGAGAATTTTCCTTTTCCTTGAGACTTGCCTCTAGATTTAATCCGCCCCTCGGACCTCTAAACTGACTTCTGCCTCTATGTTCGCAGTAGTAGTAACAAGAGCTTGTGAAGTTTCAATGCCTTTATCCTTTCTCCTAGTCTCCTCGTCAAAGAGACTATCCCGCACTATGGATGAAGATAAGACACCGCCTGGAGCAGAATTACTTAGAGACACCACCAAGGTTTCCCAGCTTTCTGGCAACGAGCTCAAGAGTAAAAGTGCTTGTAATTCATCGTCAAGCACAATCTTCATAGCACTTAATTGATTGATCAATGCTTCGAAATCATTCAAGTGCTCTATCATCGACCGCCCATCTTTGTACTTCATATTAACAAGCCTTCTAATTAGAGAAGCCTTGTTCGAGCCCCTTTCCTCTCACACATATTCGCAATTTTCTCCACAACTCCCGTACATCAACCTTTTTTGCCGACATGGTGATAAATACCGAGATCGATCCACTTTCGAATAGTCCCAGCATAGCTTTTTTTGTCAACTTCCTCCAATTAACATCGGAATTTTCTCTTGGCTTGTTTTGTCCAAATTCAATTGGATCAAATAAATCCTTGCAATAAAGATGATCTTCCATCATCGGTTGCCAAATTGAATAATTCGTAGCCGTCAACTTGACCATATTGCTTGATTTATCATCATCATCCACCATCTTGATTCCCACAAAGATTCTCGGAACACGAACTAACCGCGGCTCTGATACCACTTGTTGGGGTTAATCAACAAGAAAGTAACCCCTTTAACTCGGGAGACAGATGAATAAAATCCACTAAGCCACGAACAATGCACCAAATCAATCACACCACAAAGAACACAAGATTTAACGTGGAAAACCCTCTAAATCAGAGGGAAAAAACAACGTGCCAAACTCTGAATAAATCCACTATATGAATAAAGAGTACAAGATATCTCAATCGCTTGAGATTCACTAACAATGGAGTAATACAAAAATATCTCTTCCAAAAACTTAGATGATCACACTAAGAACGAAGAAAAACTACCCCAATTGTATCAAACCCTTGCACCTCTTTTCTTGAACACCAAGAAACCAAACCAGTGTTCTTTCTGCCACTAATGGTCTCGAGTAATATAACTCCAAAGCTAAACACATCGGATTTTATGGAGAACAATCCATCCATTGCATATTCTGGAGACATATAACCACTGCAATAAATTTTATAATTAGAAAAAGAACATTAATGAGTATTTAACCCATCAATTTATGTCCAACTCATGTTTTTCAAATGTTATGGTAAAAAACCATGCGAAAACACAACGGTGTAGATTTCATTGGGATACGTGCAACACATATCCAACCGAGCTACTTAGCCCAGCTTGGTACTCAAGTTGATTCGGAACGGTACTTGTGTCCCTAGGGGCCAGTTTCGAAACTGGGGGGAGGGGGAATATCCCGACTCTTGTGTGGTGGGATAACTGGGGTCCTCGTGTAGGTAGTGGCTTCACCGGCTGCAGCCTTCAAAAAAAGATGCCTTTTATACAAGGGATGCCAGGTCGTAACCCTACACACACACCCCCCAAGGCCACCCCACCCACACAAGGAGTCAGGATGTACCGCTCTCCCCAGGACTCGAACACGCGCCCCTAACTGTGACGGCCCCAAATTCCCAATGCATTTGGGTACGCCCGGCCTAGACCCGTGCAGGTCCCGAGTCGCTTCTCAATGAACCGGACGAGCCTAGTCACCTCGACTTATCCAAAATTTTAAGGTTTATGAAAGAGTTATTGCGCTTTAATACAATGGAAGCAAAAATCATATTCTAATCAAATAATGGGAAATAACTCAATCAAGGGAAATTAGGAATCTATATAAATGTGGAAACCCCCAAGACAAGTCATGTCCAAGTCAACAAAATGAAATTATGGAAATCACCTCCAACCTAGTTCCTGCTCCAAAACAACCATATATATATATACATAAACATCATACAAAAAGGATAGGTACGAGCCTACATCTCGGTACCTCACGTCCACCGCTCACGTAAAGTCTCTTAGACACGGTCCCTTGCCCCTATCGCTCTCCGTCTTATCGCACCCACCGTCACAAACTAGACGGTGAGCAAATCGAGATAAATTGATAGTAAAGCCAGTAAGAATATAACAAGTAATTCATGAAACGACAAACAAGACAGCCTAAATATCATGCGGTACCGAAATGCAGGAATATAAATAAGCAAGAATGCATGATAGACAGATCGAAAATGATAGCAATCGAAACATGCGTGTTCTCCGAGTCAAGAGAGGCAATAAGGCCCATATTCCACAACAATACCACAACAATCCACAACAATCCACAACAATCCAAGACATGGTATCACACAATCACTAAGGGTGGTCACACACTCGTGCGCACGAGTGCCCGCGTTTTATCCCTCTAAGGTGCCGCATGTACCTTCGAGACGTACTTATGCCAAGAACACACATACAAGAACATAGAATGGAATGCCAATGATGGGATAATAACGAACACAAGAAAAGTGAAAATGAATCACATGATATCTTCTTAGCTGGCTTACTAACGTACAAATGCTTTTTAAGGCAAGTGTACTTACTCGAGATTATCGTAATCCACGTAAAACTCCCGCGACTCCTAACGCGTATCCTCAAGTTACCCGTTATCTGACAAGATCGGAAATTCGTGTCATTAGGTCGAGTCATTCACTAACACTTAGGTTAAAACATCATTATTCCCAACGTACACGATATTAGCGCGCTAATAATGTTTGTTAGCGCGCTAATTCCTCTCTCGGAATTTTTGGTCGCAGTGGTTGTTAGCGCGCTAATTCTCGATATTAGCGCGCTAATTCCTCTCTCGGAATTAGCGGTCGCAGGATGTTAGCGCGCTAATTCTCGCTATTAGCGCGCTAATTCCTCTCTCGGAATTTCGATTTTGCACCTATAAAACTGTTTTTGGCCCGAGTTTTGGTGGGGTCTCCGACACGTTCCGGTCTTTGTCACGGAAACCACATGCACACGTAACAAGTGTGACGAACAACAACAAAAACAAAGTGACAATGAAGAGAAACCGTGAGCCGAGGGAGAGCAAACCGCGAGGAGAGGGAGAGTGGCCGAGTGCTCCTGGGAGAGAGAGTGCGAGACCTCCGGCGACCTTCCTCGCCACCACGGACCTCCGACGACGGCTTGGTCTCGCCAAACGAATGATGAGCGAACCTAGAGAGAGAGAGCCCGTGAGAGAAGTGAAACGCAAGAGAGAGAGATAAAACCGAGGTGAGAGTGTTACCTCCGGTTGGCGGCTCCTCTCCGCGTCCCCGGTCCGGCCACCGGCGAGAGCAGAGCGGTGAGCCGAGGAGAGAGGTGAGAGAGAGAGAGAGAGACCGAGAGAGAGAGAGAGAGAGTGAGAGAGAGAGAGATTTGAAGACCAAGATGAGTGGGAGAGAAGAAAAATCATCGGGAGGAGAGAGAATAAGTGGGGAGAGTAGAAAAACGTTGGGAGGGAGAGAATGAGTGGGGAGTGAGTGTGATGTGGGAGAAGAAAATGGGAAGAGAGAGAATGAGTGGTGGGTGAGTGGGGTGAATGAGGGGTGTTAGGTGTGAGGGGGAGTGGGTGGGGTAGTTGGTTTTTGTTTGAACTTGAAACCATTATGGTGAGGTGGATCCTAGGTGTGCATTACCCACCCACAAGTCCCCAACCTTAACCCCCGGGTTCCCGGACTCACCTTACCTCATCGACCCGTATTTTTCTCCGTCACGTGCACACTTTTACCGTATTTCCTCCCGGTTACTTAGGCGAGAACTTACGCATAAACAAATATCGCGTGGTCGGTCACGATCCCGACACGTGTCACATAAGTCGTGTTAGAAATCGAGGGATGTTACAGCTCTCCCCACTTATTAGAATTTCGACCCCGAAATTTACTAATAAGTAAACTAAACTTCGACTCACGGAATCAAATAGATAGGGAAGTGTTCTCGCATATATGACTCTAGTTCCAAGTTAACTCCTCGTCCCCGTGGAATTGCCATTTCACGAGAACGGAAGGGATTTCCTTGTTCCTCAATATCTTGACTTTACGGCCGACAATTTGAATGGTCGTTCCTCGTACGTGGCATCGTCTTGCAATTCGATCCGACTCAGTCCACGGTAGGTCGTCGCCCTCCGCCCGACTTATCTAGTCGAAGCATTGAAATGTGAAATACTCGGGTGAACACCGACGAGCGCCGGCGGTAACTCTAATCGGTAAGCAACCTTACCGACCCTTTTCACAACTTTGAAGGGACCGATAAATCTAGGAGCAAGCTTCCCTTTGATTCCGAATCGTTTGTGACCCTTAAGAGGCGAGACTTTCGTGTATACATAGTCCCCCACGTCGTATTGAAGCTCATCGTGATATCGATCATAGTATTTCTTTTGCCGCTCTTGAGCACTCTTAAGCTTCGACGTATCTCGTCGTACCTTCTCGGTGTGATCAACAACAGCCTCAGACCAACCGTCACAACATCCTCTCTGCTCACCAAAGAAGAAGGTGATCTACAAGGCCTCGCCATAGAGCGCCTCATACGGTGCCATACCGATACTTGCCTCGATAATCGTTGTTATAAGCAAACTCGCACAAATGAAGATATTCTTCCCACGACCCGCCGTATTCCAAAACACACATCCTAAGCATGTCTTCCAACACCCGTATCAATCTCTGATCGTCCGTCTGTCTCGTGGATGGAACGCCGTACTCAACTCTAGTCTAGTGCCGAACCGAGCTCGCATGCTCGCCACAATAACGAAGTAAATCGCGCTCCTCGATCCGACACGATCGACAACGAACTCCGTGTAGTCCGACAATTCACGCTCGTAAAGAACGCTCATCGTCAACTCGGTGTGTAGTGGATACGGTATGAAATGAGCAGATTTCGTCAATCGATCCACAATTACCAGATGCTATCATGACCACGAGGAGATCGGGGCAAGCCACCGACAAAATCCATAAAGCAATGTGCTCCCACTTCCATCGAGGAATAGGTAGGGCCGCAGCAATCCTCCAGCCGTCGATGCTCAACTTTCACACGCCGGCATATCTCACACGCTCTAATGAATTCCGACACATCGATTTCATCCCCGCCACCAAAAGAGACGTCGCATATCAAGATACATCTTGGTTCGACCCGGATGCACGGTAAAATCGAGAACGGTGAGCCTCCCGGAGTATCTCGGTGCATAAGTCACCGCCAATGGAATCCACACGCCCACGATACCTCAAACAAGAGTCCGTCGACCGACTCCAACTGGATGTTCGAATCGTCGCACCATCTTGTCGAATTGTTGGTACGACTCATCGCCTTGTGTCCCTCGAGAAAAGCCAAGTAGTGAAACGGTCCGCAACCTTATCCGACCACAAATCGTATCCCGGTAGTCTCCGCACGTCCGCCGAACTCCTCAACTCGGCCGCCTCAAGAAGGCCATACTCGTGAGTCATCTCGACATACGACCACCTCAAAGATCGATCCTCTACGGCTCAAAGCATCAAGCAACCACGTTAGCTTTCCCGATGATACTCTAACGAGAAATCATAGTCCTTCAAGAACTCTAGCCAACGTCTCGTCTCAGTTCGCTCTCTCGAGTGAATAAGTACTTCAAGCTCTTGTGGTCCGTGAATAACTCGAAACGTACGCCATACAAGTGGTGCCTCCATATTTTTAATGCGAACACTATTTGCCCAACTCTAAGTCGTGTGTCGGTAGTTCCTCTCGTGCACTTTCACTGTCGAGATGCATAGGCGATAACTTTGCCCTCTTGCATCAATACACAACCCAAACCAACCTTCGACGCGTCGAGTACACCACTAAGTCTTTCCCAGCCTCTCGGTAACGCTAACACAAAGCGCGTAGTCAATTTCGCTTCAAAGTGTTGAATGCATGTTCACACTCCTCATCCCAATCAAACTTTGCATTCTTCTTAGTCAATTTTGTCATCTGAGCAAAGAATCTTGGAGAAGTCTTGCACAAATCGGCGATAGTATCCCGCCAATCCCGTAAAACTCGCGAATTTGTGTAACGGTAGTCGGTGTAGGCCACTCAATCACCGCTCTAACCTTCTCTCGGGTCAACAAAGAACACCGGTAGCTCCAACAACATGCCCAAGAAATCGGACTTCCGACAACCAAAACTCGCACTTGCCGAACTTGGCAAACAACGATGATCTCTCAAAGTCCGCAACACTGTTCGTAGGTGCCCTCGTGCTCCTCACGAGTCCCGGAATAGATGAGGATGTCGTCTATGAACACAATCACGAACCGATCAAGGTATTCCCTCATCACACGATGCATGAGATCCATGAACATTGCGGTGCATTAGTCAAACCGAACGCATGATCAGAACTCAAAATGACCGTATCTCGTGCCGAACGCCGTCTTTTCTCGATCTTCATCCCTAATCCCGAGCTGGTGATAGCCGATCGCAGTCTATTTTGAGAACCATCTGCGCCTCGTCAACCGATCAAACAAATCATCAATGCGCAGCAACGGATATTTGTTCTTCATCGTGATTCGGTTCAGCTTGACGATAATCTATGCATAGCCTCAAACTTCCATCCTTCTTCTTCACAAATAGAACCGGTGCCCCCAAGGCGACATACTCGGATCGATGAAGCCCACCTCTAACAAGTCATCTACCGACTCCTCAACTCTTCAAGCTCTCTGGGTGCCATACGGTAGGTGGTATCGAGATCGGCTTAGTCCCCGAACAAGGTCAATAATAAAGTCAATCTCCCCGGTGGTGGTAATCCCGCAAATCCTCCGAAACACATCCGGGAAGTTACACACAACCGGTACTTCAAAAGCAAATCTCCCGCTTTCGCTCCAAAGGTGCTCATGACGCCGCAACAATCTCAATCTCGTCACTCGTGGCTTCCCCGCCTCTCGGTGATAGGTAGTAGCGATGTCGTGCCCCGAATGCCGAGCTCCGAACCACCTTCTAACGGAATCGTGATTCTCTTCTCATAACAACTAATGTGAGCATGAAACGATCCCACCCAATCCATGCCCAACAAAGCATCAAACTCCAAAAACTCTAGCACTCTCATATCTACCGGTAACTCATAACCCCCTATCTCTACCGAAACATCGAGGCACAATAAATTCGGTAAATCTTATCTCCAAAGAATGGGCTTTGAGGATGAGGGGTTTACTAAGCCTAACAAAGTTTCAAACCTAGCTTATCTACCATTCGACCAAAGAATAAATGAGACAATGGAACCGAATCGAACATGGTGTGCATGAAAGTACCACAAATAGAAATCATACCCTCGACAAGGTTTCGGATGCCCCCGGTCGTTCAACAACCGCTCGAACGCGTTCTTTTCGAGGCCGATAATGTCGTGGCGGTACTTTTAGTGGTCGAGGGCACTCCCTCTTTATGCGATCGACCTTTCCGCACTGTAATGTGCACGGTATCCCGCGATCCTCGAGTCCGCTCGCCTCGTCCTTGTGCGGAACTTTGTGTCCGAGTCCGACCGGCCCTCGTGTCCTCCTCTCGCTTGTCTCCTTGATCGGCACTCCCTACTCTCGCAGTCCTGTCTCTCGTGATCGCCGTCCCGATCGATCAGCCGTAGTGGATGACCGGCAAAGTTAGGTACGGCGGATTAGTCCTGGCCTGACGAATAGTCGATCGTGCAACGGACCCTACGCTCCGAGTCCCGCGATCATGGAAATTCCACCTATTCTTCTTCCTCTTCTTGTCCTCGATGATGCCCCTCCAATCGGACTCGGTCCGGCCGATCTAGTCTCCTCAGATGAGTAAGTAGGTAACTCTCTCGAGCTAAACTCCGCTCGTATGCAATCTCGTAAAGTCTCCGCCGTGTAGTGACTACGTAACCACCGATCGTGAGTAATAGACCCTCGTGAAATAATACACTCTGGCCGTCTCTGCTCGCCGATCCTCCAAAGATAAGGCAACAATGATGAGAATCTACCCATATACTCCATAACCGACTCATTAGCGCCCTGTCTCAACGCCATGAACTCATTCCTCTTTGCTCGAAGTACGCATCGGTGGAAAGTATTTCGATTAAACCGGGTCTTGAAGTCGATCCAGCCTCTCGAACACCCCCGGTAGTAATGATCGTCGTCCACCAATCATCCGCTCTCTCCATGTAACATCGACGAAGAGATAGTCGCCGCATGTGGTCCTCCGTGGCGATGATCGAGTGAATCTTCTCATGATTCTTCGTAAACAACTCGTCGCCTTAACATCTCGTGCCGCCATAAAACTTCATGGGATCATGTCTCTTAAATTCCCTCCATCGCTTCGCTCTAAGTGGCTCCTGACTCTTCGATGGAGTCGTAATCGGAGTGACCTCTCGCATTAGTTATCGGCGCAGCCTGGTGCCTCTGTCGCTCGAGCTATCACCGTCACTAAAGCCGTGTGCCTCTCGCTCGTTTCGCGTGTCGGCGCAACAACAGCTCCTCAGTATCGCTCTAACGAGTCTGAGCGTGGATGCCGTAGCAATCGGGGTCTCTCGCCTCGAGTAGTAGTATGTGGCAATGGTGTAGTCTGAGTCGATGGTGTATGCAGTAGGCCGGTACGAGTGTCCAACAGTCGTAACATTTCCCGTAGTTGCGAATCCCGCGTCGCAACTCTCGAGTCAAGGCATGCACATCGTCCGCACTGGCATATCGTGTGCCAGATGTGTTGCTATCATCGCCCTGACCGGTCTGATCCGTCATCGTCGTCTGAATCAAGAAAACGAACTTCTCGAATCGCCTATAGCTACCGTATACTACAATAATATACATAGCAATCATAATATGTATTAAAATAATTTGACTCGTCCAATTACTTCCCGACTAAGTTTCTACGGATCCTAGTGGTTTCCACTTTTCGGTTTGACTGTTCCTAACTTCCGCCGGTTTCAATGGCTTGTGTTTTATGAATTTACAACATGAGTCAGTCTATATAACCAAACCTCGTAGTCTCGTAGGCTCGATACCAATCTGTGACGGCCCCAAATTCCCAATGCATTTGGGTACGCCCGCCTAGACCGTGCGCAGTCCCGAGTCGCTTTCACAACCGGACGAGCCTAGTCGCCTCGACTTATCCAAAATTTTAAGGTTTATGAAAGAGTTATTGCAGCTTTAATACAAATGGAAGCAAAAATCATATTCTAATCAAATAATGGGAAATAACTCAATCAAGGGAAATTAGGAATCTATATAAATGTGGAAACCCCCAAGACAACCATGTCCAAGTCAACAAAATGAAATTATGGAAATCACCTCCAACCTAGTTCCTGCTCCAAAACAACCATATATATATATACATAAACATCATACAAAAAGGATAGGTACGAGCCTACATCTCAGCACTCACGTCCACCAAGCCACGTAAAGTCTCTTAGACACGGCCCCTTGCCCCTATCGCTCTCCGTCTTATTCGCACCCACCGTCACAAACTAGACGGTGAGCAACCGAGATAAATTGAAAGTAAAGCCGAAGAATATAACAAGAATTCATGAAACGACAAACAAGACAAGCCTAAATATCATGCGGTACCGAAATGCAGAATATAAATAAGCAAGAATGCATGATAGACAGATCGAAAATGATAGCAATCGAAACATGCGTGTTCTCCGAGTCAAGAGAGGCAATAAGCAGTACCCATATTCCACAACAATACCACAACAATCCACAACAATCCACAACAATCCAAGACATGGTATCACACAATCACTAAGGGTGGTCACACACTCGTGCGCACGAGTGCCCGCGTTTTATCCCTCTAAAGGCAGCCGCATGTACCTTCGAGACGTACTTATGCCAAGAACACACATACAAGAACATAGAATGGAATGCCAATGATGGGATAATAACGAACACAAGAAAAGTGAAAATGAATCACATGATATCTTCTTAGCTGGCTTACTAACGTACAAATGCTTTTTAAGGCAAGTGTACTTACCTGAGATTATCGTAATCCACGTAAAACTCCCGCGACTCCTAACGCGTATCCTCAAGTTACCCGTTATCTGACAAGATCGGAAATTCGTGTCATTAGGTCGAGTCATTCACTAACACTTAGGTTAAAACATCATTATTCCCAACGTACACGATATTAGCGCGCTAATAATGTTTGTTAGCGCGCTAATTCCTCTCTGGAATTTTTGGTCGCAGGGTTGTTAGCGCGCTAATTCTCGATATTAGCGCGCTAATTCCTCTCTGGAATTAGCGGTCGCAGGGATGTTAGCGCGCTAATTCTCGCTATTAGCGCGCTAATTCCTCTCTGGAATTTCGATTTTGCACCTATAAAACTGTTTTTGGCCCGAGTTTTGGTGGGGTCTCCGACACGTTCCGGTCTTTGTCACGGAAACCACATGCACACGTAACAAGTGTGACGAACAACAACAAAAACAAAGTGACAATGAAGAGAAACCGTGAGCCGAGGGAGAGCAAACCGCGAGGAGAGGGAGAGTGGCCGAGTGCTCCCGGGAGAGAGAGTGTGAGACCTCCGGCGACCTTCCTCGCCACCACGGGACCTCCGACGACGGCTGGTCTCGCCAAACGAATGATGAGCGAACCTAGAGAGAGAGAGCCCGTGAGAGAAGTGAAACGCAAGAGAGAGAGATAAAACCGAGGTGAGAGTGTTACCTCCGGTTGGCGGCCTCCTCCGGCGCCCCTCGGTCCCGGCCACCCGGCGAGAGCAGAGCGGCGGTGAGCCGAGGGAGAGAGAGGCCGTGAGTGAGAGAGATGAGAGACCGAGAGAGAGAGAGATGAGAGACGCGAGAGAGAGACCGAGAGAGAGAGAGATGAGAGGGAGAGAGAGAGATGAGAGATTTGAAGACCAAGATGAGTGGGAGAGAAGAAAAACGTTGGGAGGGAGAGAATGAGTGGGGAGTGAGTGTGATGTGGGGAGAAGAAAATGGGAAGAGAGAGAATGAGTGGTGGGTGAGTGGGGTGAATGAGTGGGGGTGTTAGGTGTGAGTGGGGGAGTGGGTGGGGTAGTTGGTTTTTGTTTGAACTTGAAACCATTATGGGTGAGGTGGATCCTAGGTGTGCATTACCCACCCACAAGTCCCCAACCTTAACCCCCGGGTTCCTGACTCACCTTACCTCATCGACCCGTATTTTTCTCCGTCACGTGCACACTTTTACCGTATTTCCTCCCCGGTTACTTAGGCGAGAACTTACGCATAAACAAATATCGCGTGGTCGGTCACGATCCCGACACGTGTCACATAAGTCGTGTTAGAAATCGAGGGATGTTACAGCTCTCCCCCACTTATTAGAATTTCGACCCCGAAATTTACTAATAAGTAAACTAAACTTCGACTCACCGAATCAAATAGATAGGGAAGTGTTCTCGCATATATGACTCTAGTTCCCAAGTTAACTCCTCGTCCCCGTGGAATTGCCATTTCACGAGAACGGAAGGGATTTCCTTGTTCCTCAATATCTTGACTTTACGGTCGACAATTTGAATTGGCTGTTCCTCGTACGTGGCATCGTCTTGCAATTCGATCTGACTCAGGTCCACGGTAGGTCGTCGCCCTCCGCCTGACTTATCTAGTCGAAGCATTGAAATGTGAAATATTGGGTGAACACCGACGAGCGCTGGCGGTAACTCTAACTGGTAAGCAACCTTACCGACCCTTTTCACAACTTTGAAGGGACCGATAAATCTAGGAGCAAGCTTCCCTTTGATTCCGAATCGTTTGTGACCCTTAAGAGGCGAGACTTTCAGGTATACATAGTCCCCCACGTCGTATTGAAGCTCATCGTGATACTGATCATAGTATTTCTTTTGCCGCTCTTGAGCACTCTTAAGCTTCGACGTATCCGCCGTACCTTCTCGGTGTGATCAACAACAGCCTCAGACCAACCGTCACAACATCCTCGGCTCACCCAAGAAGAAGGTGATCTACAAGGCCTCGCCATAGAGCGCCTCAAACGGTGCCATACCGATACTTGCTCGATAATCGTTGTTATAAGCAAACTCGCACAAATGAAGATATTCTTCCCACGACCCGCCGTATTCCAAAACACACATCCTAAGCATGTCTTCCAACACCGTATCAATCTCTGATCGTCCGTCCGTTCGTGGATGGAACGCCGTACTCAACTCTAGTCTAGTGCCGAACCGAGCTCGCATGCTCGCCACAATAACGAAGTAAATCGCGCTCCTCGATCCGACACGATCGACAACGAACTCCGTGTAGTCCGACAATTTCACGCTCGTAAAGAACGCTCGTCTGTCAACTCGGTGTGTAGTGGATACGGTATGAAATGAGCAGATTTCGTCAATCGATCCACAATTACCCAGATGCTATCATGACCACGAGGAGATCGGGGCAAGCCACCGACAAAATCCATAGCAATGTGCTCCCACTTCCATCGAGGAATAGGTAGGGGCTGCAGCAATCCTCCAGGCCGTCGATGCTCAGCTTTCACACGCTGGCATATCTCACACGCTCTAATGAATTTCCGATCTTGTCAGATAATTTTTTGTGAAGGCCTGCCAGGCCGTAGCCCTACACACACAGGACCCCCAGATTATCCCACCCACACAAGGAGTCAGGATATTCCCCCCTCCCCAAGACTCGAACACGGCCCCTAGGGACACAAGTACCGCATTCCATCAGTCTTGATACCAACTGTGACGGCCCCAAATTCCCAATGCATTTGGGTACGCCCGGCCTAGACCCGTGCAGGTCCCGAGTCAGTTTCTCAGCGAACTGGACGAGCCTAGTCAGCCTCGACTTATCCAAAATTTTAAGGTTTATGAAAGAGTTATTGCGCTTTAATACAAATGGAAGCAAAAATCATATTCTAATCAAATAATGGGAAATAACTCAATCAAGGGAAATTAGGAATCTATATAAATGTGGAAACCCCAAGACAAGTCATGTCCAAGTCAACAAAATGAAATTATGGAAATCACCTCCAACCTAGTTCCTGCTCCAAAACAACCATATATATATATATACATAAACGTCATACAAAAAGGATAGGTACGAGCCTACATCTCGGTACCTCACGTCCAACCGTCACGTAAAGTCTCTTAGACACGGTCCCTTGCCCCTATCGCTCTCCGTCTTATCCGCACCCACCGTCACAAACTAGACGGTGAGCAACCGAGATAAATTGAAAGTAAAGCCGAGAAGAATATAACAAGAATTCATGAAACGACAAACAAGACAGCCTAAATATCATGCGGTACCGAAATGCAGGAATATAAATAAGCAAGAATGCATGATAGACAGATCGGAAATGATAGCAATCGAAACATGCGTGTTCTCCGAGTCAAGAGAGGCAATAAGCAGTCCATATTCCACAACAATACCACAACAATCCACAACAATCCACAACAATCCAAAGACATGGTATCACACAATCACTAAGGGTGGTCACACACTCGTGCGCACGAGTGCCCGCGTTTTATCTCTCTAGTGGTGCCGCATGTACCTTCGAGACGTACTTATGCCAAGAACACACATACAAGAACATAGAATGGAATGCCAATGATGGGATAATAACGAACACAAGAAAAGTGAAAATGAATCACATGATATCTTCTTAGCTGGCTTACTAACGTACAAATGCTTTTTAAGGCAAGTGTACTTACCCGAGATTATCGTAATCCACGTAAAACTCCCGCGACTCCTAACGCGTATCCTCAAGTTTCCCGTTACTCCGACAAGGTCGGAAACTCGTGTTATTAAGTCGAGTCATTCACTAACACTTAGGTTTAAACATCATTATTCCCAACGTACACGACATTAGCGCGCTAATAATGTTTGTTAGCGCGCTAATTCCTCTCGGAATTTTTTGGTCGCAGGTTGTTAGCGCGCTAATTCTCGCTATTAGCGCGCTAATTCCTCTCGGAATTAGCGGTCGCAGGATGTTAGCGCGCTAATTCTCGCTATTAGCGCGCTAATTCCTCTCTCGGAATTTCGATTTTGCACCTATAAAATCTGTTTTTGGCCCGAGTTTTGGTGGGGTCTCCGACACGTTCCAGCCTTTGTCACGGAAACCACATGCACACGTAACAAGTGTGACGAACAACAACAAAAACAAAGTGACAATGAAGAGAAACCGTGAGCCGAGGAGAGCAAACCGTGAGGAGAGGGAGAGTGGCCGAGTGCTCCCGGGAGAGAGAGTGTGAGACCTCCGGCGACCTTCCTCGCCACCACGGGACCTCCGACGACGGTTTGGTCTCGGCCAAACGAATGATGAGCGAACCTAGAGAGAGAGAGCCCGTGAGAGAAGTGAAACGCAAGAGAGAGAGATAAAACCGAGGTGAGAGTGTTACCTCGGTTGGCGGCCTCCTCGGCGTCCCTGGGTCCGGCCACCGGCGAGAGCGAGCTGAGGCGGCGGTGAGCCGAGGGAGAGAGAGGCCGTGAGTGAGAGAGATGAGAGACCGTGAGAGAGAGAGATGAGAGACCGAGAGAGAGAGAGAGATGAGAGACCGAGAGAGAGAGAGAGAGAGATTTGAAGACCAAGATGAGTGTGAGAGAAGAAAAATCATTGGGAGGAGAGAGAATAAGTGGGGAGAGTAGAAAAACGTTGGGAGGGGAGAGAATGAGTGGGGAGTGAGTGTGATGTGGGGAGAAGAAAATGGGAAGAGAGAGAATGAGTGGTGGGTGAGTGGGGTGAATGAGTGGGGGTGTTAGGTGTGAGTGGGGGAGTGGGTGGGTGGGGTAGTTGGTTTTTGTTTGAACTTGAAACCATTATGGTGAGGTGGATCCTAGGTGTGCATTACCCACCCACAAGTCCCCAACCTTAACCCCCGGGTTCCCGGACTCACCTTACCTCATCGACCCGTATTTTTCTCCGTCACGTGCACACTTTTACCGTATTTCCTCCCCGGTTACTTAGGCGAGAACTTACGCATAAACAAATATCGCGTGTCGGGTCACGATCCCGACACGTGTCACATAAGTCGTGTTAGAAATCGAGGGATGTTACAGCTCTCCCCACTTATTAGAATTTCGACCCCGAAATTTACTAATAAGTAAACTAAACTTCGACTCACCGAATCAAATAGATAGGGAAGTGTTCTCGCATATATGACTCTAGTTCCCAAGTTAACTCCTCGTCCCCGTGGAATTGCCATTTCACGAGAACGGAAGGGATTTCCTTGTTCCTCAATATCTTGACTTTACGGCCGACAATTTGAATTGGTCGTTCCTCGTACGTGGCATCGTCTTGCAATTCGATCCGACTCAGTCCACGGTAGGTCGTCGCCCTCCGCCCGACTTATCTAGTCGAAGCATTGAAATGTGAAATATCGGGTGAACACCGACGAGCGCCGGCGGTAACTCTAACGGTAAGCAACCTTACCGACCCTTTTCACAACTTTGAAGGGACCGATAAATCTAGGAGCAAGCTTCCCTTTGATTCCGAATCGTTTGTGACCCTTAAGAGGCGAGACTTTCGGTGTGTACATAGTCCCCCACGTCGTATTGAAGCTCATCGTGATATCGATCATAGTATTTCTTTTGCCGCTCTTGAGCACTCTTAAGCTTCGACGTATCCGCGTACCTTCTCGATGTGATCAACAACAGTCTCAGACCAACCGTCACAACATCCTCTCGGCTCACCCCAACAAGAAGGTGATCTACAAGGCTCGCCATGAGCGCCTCAAACGGTGCCATACCGATACTTGCCTCGATAATCTTGTTGTTATAAGCAAACTCGCACAAATGAAGATATTCTTCCCACGACCCGCCGTATTCCAAAACACACATCCTAAGCATGTCTTCCAACACCGTATCAATCTCTCTGATCGTCCGTCTGTCTCGTGGATGGAACGCCGTACTCAACTCTAGTCTAGTGCCGAACCGAGCTCGCATGCTCGCCACAATAACGAAGTAAATCGCGCTCCTCGATCCGACACGATCGACAACGAACTCCGTGTAGTCCGACAATTTCACGCTCGTAAAGAACGCTCATCTGTCAACTCGGTGTGTAGTGGATACGGTATGAAATGAGCAGATTTCGTCAATCGATCCACAATTACCCGGATGCTATCATGACCACGAGGAGATCGGGGCAAGCCACCGACAAAATCCATAGCAATGTGCTCCCACTTCCATCGAGGAATAGGTAGGGGGCCGCAGCAATCCTCCAGCCGTCGATGCTCGCTTTCACACGCCGGCATATCTCACACGCTCTAATGAATTCCGACACATCGATTTCATCCCCGGCCACCAAAAGAGACGTCGCATATCAAGATACATCTTGGTTCGACCCGGATGCACGGAAAATCGAGAACGGTGAGCCTCCCTGGAGTATCTCTGCGTAAGTCGCCCGCCAATGGAATCCACACGCCCACGATACCTCAAACAAGAGTCCGTCGACCGACTCCAATCTGGATGTTCTCGAATCGTCACCATCTTGCTTGAATTGTTGGTACGACTCATCGCCTTGTCGTCCCTCGAGAACAGTCAAGAGTGAAACTGTCTCGCAACCTTATCTCGACCACAAATCTGTTTCTGGTAGTCTCCAGCACGTCCGCCGAACTCCTCAACTCGAGGCGCCTCAAGAAGGCCATACTCGTGAGTCATCCGACATACGACCACCTCAAAGATCGATCCTCTACGGCTCAAAGCATCAAGCAACCACGTTAGCTTTCCCAGGATGATACTCTAACGAGAAATCATAGTCCTTCAAGAACTCTAGCCAACGTCTCTCGTCTCAGTGTTCGCTTCTCTCGAGTGAATAAGTACTTCAAGCTCTTGTGGTCTCGTGAATAACTCGAAACGTACGCCATACAAGTGGTGCCTCCATATTTTTAATGCGAACACTATTGCAGCCAACTCTAAGTCGTGTGTCGGGTAGTTCCTCTCGTGCACTTTCAACTGTCGAGATGCATAGGCGATAACTTTGCCCTCTTGCATCAATACACAACCCAAGCCAACCTTCGACGCGTCGCTGTACACCACTAAGTCTTTCCCAGTCTCGGGCAACGCTAACACAGGCGCGGTAGTCAATTTCTGCTTCAAAGTGTTGAATGCATGTTCACACTCCTCATCCCAATCAAACTTTGCATTCTTCTTAGTCAATTTTGTCATCGGAGCAAAGAATCTTGGAGAAGTCTTGCACAAATCGGCGATAGTATCCCGCCAATCCCGTAAAATCGCGAATTTGTGTAACGGTAGTCGGTGTAGGCCACTCAATCATCGCTCTAACCTTCTCTCGGGTCAACAAAGAACACCGGTAGCTCCAACAACATGCCCAAGAAATCGGACTTCCGACAACCAAAACTCGCACTTGCTGAACTTGGCAAACAAATCGATGATCTCTCAAAGTCCGCAACACGTTCGTAGGTGCCCCTCGTGCTCCTCACGAGTCCTGGAATAGATGAGGATGTCGTCTATGAACACAATCACGAACCGATCAAGGTATTCCCTCATCACACGATGCATGAGATCCATGAACATTGCCGGTGCATTAGTCAAACCGAACGGCATGACTGTAAACTGAAAATGACCGTATCTCGTGCTGAACGCCGTCTTTTCTCGATCTTCATCCCTAATCCTGAGCTGGTGATAGCCTGATCGCAGGTCTATTTTTGAGAACCACTGCGCTCCTGTCAACTGATCAAACAAATCATCAATGCGCGGCAACGGATATTTGTTCTTCACTGTGATTCGGTTCAGTTGACGATAATCTATGCATAGCCTCAAACTTCCATCCTTCTTCTTCACAAATAGAACTGGTGCTCCCCAAGGTGACATACTCGGACTGATGAAGCCCAGCTCTAACAAGTCATCTAGCTGACTCCTCAACTCTTCAAGCTCTCGGGGTGCCATACGGTAGGGTGGTATCGAGATCGGCTTAGTCCCCGGAACAAGGTCAATAATAAAGTCAATCTCCCTCGGTGGTGGTAATCCCTAAGCAAATCCTCCGAAACACATCTGGGAAGTTACACACAACTGGTACTTCTGAAAAGCAAATCTCCTGCTTCGGTCCAGTGCTCATGACGCTCGCAACAATCTCAATCTCGTCACTCGCATGTGGTCCTCCGTGGCGATGATCGAGTGAATCTTCTCATGATTCTTCAGAAACAACTCTGCTGCCTTAACATCTGTGCCGCCATAAAACTTCATGGGATCATGTCTCTTAAATTCCCTCCACTTCTTCGCCTCGGCAGTGGCTCCCGGACTCTTCGATGGAGTCGTAACTGGAGTGACCTCTGCATTAGTTACTGGCGCAGCTGGTGCCTCTGTCGCTCGAGCTATCACTGTCACTAAAGGATGTGCCTCTGCCTCGTTCTGCGTGTCTGGCGCAACAACAGCTCCCTCAGGTACTGCCTCTAACGGAGTCGGAGCCGTGGATGCTGTAGCAATCGGGGTCTCTGCCCCAGTAGTAGTAGTATGTGGCAATGGTGTAGTCGGAGTCGATGGTGTAGCGGTAGCTGGTACGAGTGTCCTCAACAGTCGTAACATTTCCTGTAGTTGCGAATCCTGCGTCGCAACCCTCTGAGTCAAGGCATGCACATCGTCCGCACTGGCATATCGTGTGCCAGATGTGTTGCTATCATCGCCCTGACCGGTCTGATCCGTCATCGTCGTCTGAATCAAGAAAACGAACTTCTCGAATCAGTCTATAGCTACCGTATACTACAATAATATACATAGCAATCATAATATGTATTAAAATAATTTGACTCGTCCAATTACTTCCCCGACTAAGTTTCTACGGGATCCTAGGGTTTCCACTTTTCGGTTTGACCGTTCCTAACTTCCGCTGGTTTCAATGGCTTGTGTTTTATGAATTTACAACATGAGTCAGGTCTATATAACCAAACCTGTAGTCTCTGAAAGTCTCGCCTCTTAAGGGTCACAAACGATTCGGAATCAAAGGGAAGCTTGCTCCTAGATTTATCGGTCCCTTCAAAGTTGTGAAAAGGGTCGGTAAGGTTGCTTACCAGTTAGAGTTACCGCGGCGCTCGTCGGTGTTCACCAAAGTATTTCACATTTCAATGCTTCGACTAGATAAGTCGGGCGGAGGCGACGACCTACCGTGGACTCGAGTCGATCGAATTGCAAGACGATGCCACGTACGAGGAACATCCAATTCAAATTGTCGACCGTAAAGTCAAGATATTGAGGAACAAGGAAATCCCTTCCGTTCTCGTGAAATGGCAATTCCACGGGGACGAGGAGTTAACTTGGGAACTAGAGTCATATATGCGAGAACACTTCCCCTATCTATTTGATTCTGGTGAGTCGAAGTTTAGTTTACTTATTAGTAAATTTCGGGGTCGAAATTCTAATAAGTGGGGGAGACTGTAACATCCCTCGATTTCTAACACGACTTATGTGACACGTGTCGGGATCGTGACCCGGCCACGCGATATTTGTTTATGCGTAAGTTCTCGCCTAAGTAACCGGGGGAGGAAATACAGTAAAAGTGTGCACGTGACGGAGAAAAATACGGGTCGATGAGGTAAGGTGAGTCCGGGAACCCAGGGGTTAAGGTTGGGGACTTGTGGGTGGGTAATGCACACCTAGGATCCACCTCACCATAATGGTTTCAAGTTCAAACAAAAACCAACTACCCCACCCACTCATTCACCCCACTCACACCTAACACCCCCACTCATTCACCCCACTCACCCACCACTCATTCTCTCTCTTCCCATTTTTCTTCTCCCCACATCACACTCACTCCCCACTCATTCTCTCCCCTCCCAACGTTTTTCTTCTCTCCCACTCATCTTGGTCTTCAAATCTCTCATCTCTCTCTCTCACGGTCTCTCATCTCTCTCTCACGGTCTCTCATCTCTCTCTCACTCACGCCTCTCTCTCCTCACCACCGCCGACTCTGCTCTCGCCGGTGACCAGGACCAGGGACGCCGGAGGAGGCCGCCAACCGAGGTAACACTCTCACCTCGGTTTTATCTCTCTCTCTTGCGTTTCACTTCTCTCACGGGCTCTCTCTCTCTAGGTTCGCTCATCATTCGTTTGGCCGAGACCAAGCCGTCGTCGGAGGTCCCGTGGTGGCGAGGAAGGTCGCCGAGGAGGTCTCACACTCTCTCTCCCGGAGCACTCGGCCACTCTCCCTCTCCTCACGGTTTGCTCTCCCTCGCCTCACGGTTTCTCTTCATTGTCACTTTGTTTTTGTTGTTGTTCGTCACACTTGTTACGTGTGCATGTGGTTTCCGTGACAAAGACCGGAACGTGTCGGAGACCCCACCAAAACTCGGGCCAAAAACAGTTTTATAGGTGCAAAATCGAAATTCCAGAGAGGAATTAGCGCGCTAATAGCGAGAATTAGCGCGCTAACATCCCTGCGACCGCTAATTCCAGAGAGGAATTAGCGCGCTAATATCGAGAATTAGCGCGCTAACAACCCTGCGACCAAAAATTCCAGAGAGGAATTAGCGCGCTAACAAACATTATTAGCGCGCTAATATCGTGTACGTTGGGAATAATGATGTTTTAACCTAAGTGTTAGTGAATGACTCGACCTAATGACACGAATTTCCGATCTTGTCAGATAACGGGTAACTTGAGGATACGCGTTAGGAGTCGCGGGAGTTTTACGTGGATTACGATAATCTCAGGTAAGTACACTTGCCTTAAAAAGCATTTGTACGTTAGTAAGCCAGCTAAGAAGATATCATGTGATTCATTTTCACTTTTCTTGTGTTCGTTATTATCCCATCATTGGCATTCCATTCTATGTTCTTGTATGTGTGTTCTTGGCATAAGTACGTCTCGAAGGTACATGCGGCCTGCACTAGAGGGATAAAACGCGGCACTCGTGCGCACGAGTGTGTGACCACCCTTAGTGATTGTGTGATACCATGTACTGGATTGTTGTGGATTGTTGTGGATTGTTGTGGTATTGTTGTGGAATATGGACTGCTTATTGCCTCTCTTGACTCGGAGAACACGCATGTTTCGATTGCTATCATTTTCACCGTCTATCATGCATTCTTGCTTATTTATATTCCTGCATTTCAGTACCCGCATGATATTTAGACTGTCTTGTTTGTCGTTTCATGAATTACTGTTATATTCTTCTGGCTTTACTTTCAATTTATCTCAGTTGCTCACCGTCTAGTTTGTGACGGTGGGTGCAGATAAGACGGAGAGCAGTAGGGGCAAGGGACCGTGTCTAAGAGACTTTTGTGAGCAGCTGGACGTGAGGTACCGAGATGTAGGCTCGTACCTATCCTTTTTGTATGACGTTTATGTATATATATATATGGTTGTTTTGGAACCGGGAACTAGGTTGGAGGTGATTTCCATAATTTCATTTTGTTGATTTGGATATGACTGTCTTGGGGGTTTCCACATTTATTTAGATTCCTAATTTCCCTTGATTGAGTTATTTCCCATTATTTGATTAGAATATGATTTTTGCTTCCGCTGTATTAAAACTGCAATAACTCTTTCATAAACCTTAAAATTTTGGATAAGTCGAGGCTGACTAGGCTCGTCCAGTTCGCTGAGAAACTGACTCGGGACTCCGCACGGTCTAGGCGGCGTACCCAAATGCATTGGGAATTTGGGGCCGTCACAGCTTTTTTTTTTTGTGAGGGCTGCCGGGCAAAGTCGTAGCCCTACACACACTTGGGACCCCAGTTATCCCACCCACACAAGGAGTCAGATATTCCCCCTCCCCAAGACTCGAACACGGCCCCTGTGGACACAAGTACCGCATTCCATCGTCTTGGTACCAACCGAGCTACTTAGCCCGGTTGGTACCAAGACCGATGGAATGCGTACTTGTGTCCCTAGGGGCCGTGTTCGAGTCTGGGGAGAGGGGTACATCCCGACTCTTGTGTGGGGGGGTGGCCTAGGGGTGTGTGTGTAGGGTTACGACCGGCATCCCTTGTTATAAAGGCATCTTTTTTGTGAAGGCACAGGGCACAACACATATCTCAATGAAATCTATATTGTTGTGTATCAAATGTACGTACCAAAAGTATGTATAATTTAGTATTGTCCAAAAGAAAATGCATCAATGGTTTTTTGGTCTTCAAAAGCTCTTTATTACAGGTAGCTCCTAGAGGTATTCTTAGATGTTGAACCTGTTTAGGAGAGTAATTGCATTAAATCATGTCTATTCTTCATCCTAGAAAACAGAACCAGATGTTTCATGGCAGGTCAAAACTTTTCTTTATATGAGAAAACAATTTATTTAACTCTCAAACCTGGACATAAAGAGTCTTAAACCCTCAACCTCGTGTATTTGGTCACCACATAGCATACTATTGGAGTTACCACTCTGTTGGTAGGTCTTTGGTTGTTTCAATTGAACTGTAATTACTAATTTTTGCATGGTGTTATTGTTGCGGCACTTACTATGTTCCGACCACTCTCCTAGTATTTGCTTGACTTTGATCACCTCCAAATATTCTTGCCATTCCAAAATCTGAGATCTTCGGATTCATCTTTGCATCTAGTAGAACATTACTTGCTTTGAGGTCCCTATGGATGATTCTCAACCTTGAGTCTTGATGTAGATAAAGAACTCCGCGGGCGATCCCAAGAATAATATCACAACGCATTCTCCAATCTAAGGATATGCTTCTTGTTTGATCTGTTAAAGGAGATCAAGTTACTCTGCTCTCTTACAAAGCAATGGTAAATGTTCAGCTCTAAAATTGAAAGCATACCGAAAAGTAAAAAGTCCAAGCTTTTATTAGGCATGTATTCGTAGACTATCATCTTTTCGTCTTCTTCAATGCAACAACCTATAATTTGAACAAGATTCCTATGTTGAAGTTTCGCAATTAGCTCTATTTCATTTTTGAATTCAATCATCCCTTGTCCTGAATTTTTCGACAATCTCTTCACTGCTATTTCTCGCCCGTGAGACAACTTACCCTGAAAATTACAATTTGTTCAAGGCTGAAAGGATGCCATGCTAAAGTACTATTCTACTTAACTTACACTATAATGCACGGTTCAAGAGCAAAAATTCATTTTAAAAACACCATGCATACCTTGTATACAGAGCCAAAACCCCCTGCTCCAAGCTTGTTAGCAATAGAGAAGTTATCTGTGGCAACCATCAGAGAATTAAGATCGAAAATTGGTAATTCAAACCTTGCATTAGTTTCTTCATTTGTCTCTAAAGAAGGCAAATGTAGTTGCTTTTGAAGTCCCTCTCTTTGCAGCAAACCTGAGAATTGCTATATTATTTGGAAACCAAGAAGCACTACTTTGAGCAATTGCTCTTCTTGTTCAACAATTCAAAATGGCATGTAGAGTTTCTTTTACTACCTCTTCTTTTTGCTTTCTTGAAGGAATAACAAAAATCAGATATGAGAATGAGCAAGTCCCCAGCAATTAGCACACATAGAAGCACTAGTTTCTTCTTAGTGAATGAAGAGCCTTTTGAATGTTTCATTGAATTCTCTGCCAAACAAACCATTTTTTTTTTTTTCAATTACTTACCTAACAAACTGTCATATAAACACAAATGAAAACAAGTAACTAACAGTACTTACCAAACTGTGATTTACAACGGGACCTGGTTTCATTCCAGGCACGCCATTCCACCCATCACCAGTCCATGGACCGCTTCGCCAAATCTTTTGCGACCCGTTTTTGATGACCACCTCTGGCATCCCTGCTCGACTCATACTGAAAGTGAAATCCCCGGTTGATGGATCATCTGGAGATTTCCAAGAAGTTAGTGTCCAAATCAACCCTGATTTCAAACTAAACCCAACCTTCATTCCAGGGAGATATGTGTCAGTTGGGTAATCAAAGCTCCGCCACAAAAAGTCTGCCCCGTTTTCGCCGTCACATAAAACTAGATTTCCTGAATTTAGTAGTTTGTAGTAGAACAGAAAACTATTTTTATTGCTGATTAGGATTGAAACCTTGGTCGACCAAATTGGGGTTGTTGATGCATTCCCATTGAAGATACCAAGGTTTCCTCGCTCGTCAACCTTCACGACTCCTGACGAAGAACCGTTAATTGGGTCTTCTCTATTCGCGACCCATACTACTGTTCGTTGAGGATCTTTGTTGTACCAAATTCCAATGTAGCGTTGTTGAGAGTTTCCGGGACTGAAGAAGCCTAGAGCGTAGGTTCCACCATTAGAGACTATTTTGTCTCCGTCTCTCAAGAACTTGTTGGGTGTGATTGTGTCATCAGTTGCAGAGAATAACCGATCGCGATTGGCAAAGAAGTTGACGAGAAGAAGCAGTGCAAAGAAGGAAGCCATTGCAACTTGATATGAACTTCACAAACATGCATGGGAGAGGCTCTATTCAGCTTAAACCAAAAGTCAGTCAATAAGGGGAATACTTTTCAATCTGAACCTATACACACGGTAGAAATGTTTGTGTCATTGATGACTTGATGGGTGTAGCTCGACCACTAGGTGTTATATGAGAGTGATCTTTTATGGATGAGTGATGTTGGATGTTTTTTCTACCGAAGATGCTACGGTGACTCAGAATGTGACGCTTGGTGAAGGTGTCCATCTATTTGTATCAGCTGTACATTGATATTTGAGTCTAATTAAGCAAGTTGTATGACAATCGTCAATTTTAATAATAGTGGCACCAACTATGAAGTTTTATTGGTTTGGAATATGAAAGATCCAAAGGACGGTTATATGCTAATATTTAGTTTAATTAAGAAATAGAGTTAGACACTTAAATAAAAAAGTATTGTTGTATTTTAGTAAAAAAAAACATATAGACATATTAATGAATTACTCTCAAGGTAGTAGCATAACAAATAAGTAAATAAATATCAACATAATAAACAAGTAAATAAATCATCCTTTAGTGGTAGGATCATTAATGGAAATATTTTTTTTGAGAAAAGGTAATTGAAAATATTAGTGTAAGAATTTTGCATTTTATTTTTTTGTTGGACTTAAGCAAAAAAGTATGTTTTTTCCTTAATAATGATAGTTTAAGTTCTAAAAAAATGCACTTCTTGCATTTTTTAAAAAATTATACAATTATTTTCTTCAAAAATAATAATATATACTACACTTTTTGAGATTATAATAATACACTAAATAAACGAAACTTCTTTGTCAAAAAAAAAAAAACTATAAAAATGTATAGTGATGCAAGAATGCGATTTTGTTAATAATGACATCAATCCATTTTCATAAACATAGATATGAGAGTATAATGGGTGAGCAATGAAATCCAAGAGTTGTGGAGTGATTGGAGAAGTTGATAAAAACCATTGATAAGAAAAAGCCCTCTTGTGAACAATGAAGTCCTTACTGAAAAATGTAACCAACAAAAATTAAAAGTCTCTAAAAGTTTCTGGGTTGAGGTGAGGAGAAGTTGAAGACTTCTTTATGTGTATTTTTATACAAAAAGTATACAAAAGTCAAGATTTGTAACCAATCTACAAAAGTCACTAAATAATTAAATACACCTTACTTTTGTGAACTCTCTAAAATTTTAAATTGAATACCCCAAAACTTTTAGAGACTTTTGAAAAGTCTATAAAAGTTCACATTGAATACACCTTACTTTTAGAGACTCTCTAAAAGTTTTAATTGAATACCCCTAAACTTTTTTAGTCAATAAAAGTAACCAAAAGTCTATTAAAATCTCAATTGAATACACCCCTGTAAATATTAGGTTTTTGTAAAAACAAACTATTAATTAATTTAAACTAACTAATTGCAAGTAATTAAAATAGGTCTTAAGCTACGAAGAAAATATACTAGGAAATCTAATTCACCCAAATTGTATCCTTCGAATCTAATTTAATTAATTATAAAGTCTCCCAATTCATGCAATTATAGGCGAATTTCCTACAATTCACTCTATCCCGAGGTCTCAGTGATGAAGATTCTAACATCTCGCTCGGACTGATGGTCGGCGTGAATAGCATAAATGAAATACCGCATTAAAAACTAAATTCAATTGCCTCCCTAGTCAATGACCATCGATCGATGCGTCATATGTTCTAAGGTTGTGTTTCCCATAATCCGGGTTCAAAAGTCCCAATGGTCATTGTGACTCCCTTGAATCTACATCTACTTGATCATGGTAAGTATAGCATAGAACACAAGAACACATAAATCAAAATATTGAATTGAAAGAATAAATATAATCACATTGAAATAAAAAAGCCGAATTTGGGATCTAAAGATCCCTAGAACAAAAGAGATAACCCCATAACTAGGTCCAATTCAACACAATTCATCATAACAAAAAAAAGAAAACATAAAATCAAACCTACAATGAATATATTATCCAAGATCTTTGATCACTTTTCTTCAATCTTCACACGTTCTTCTTGGTTCTCCAAAGCAAAAGATGATTATCCTTATCTCTCTTAACTATATATATAGGTATTTTTGGTCCAACTAAAATACTTTTAAAACCCTAAAAATATGCAAAACTCGGATTTACTGGCTGTGGCACTGTGGCGGCACTATGGCGCCCACACAGCGCCCATAGTATGTAACGAAACTCGACCTGACGTTGTGACGCCCGCATAAAGCCAATATATTATACTTATACACTCCCTGGATTCGGCGCCATGGTGCCCGTGTAGCGCCAGGTCCAACAACTTCATTTTTTTCACTTTACCCGCTTGTCATCTAGTCTCGTTGTCCCTTGAACCTAATACTCCCAAAAATACACTAAATAAGCCTCAAATCATCATCATCATCAACAACAACAACATAGCCTCAGTCCCAAATTAACTGGAGTCAGCTACATGGATCAAATTTTTTCATTGCGCTCGATTAAGTGCAATTGATGGTGAGGTTTGCAAACCATTCAAATCCCTCATAATTAATGCATCACATGTTAACTTTGGTCTGCCCCTACCTCGTCGAATTTCTATAGTTTTTATTGAGTCAAGTTTTATAGTTGGAGCATTTGTAGGCCGTCTTTGCAGGTGACCAAACCATCGCAACCGCCCTTCCCTAATCTTTGTATCAATTGGTGCTACTCCTACTTGTCTTTGAATTTCTATATTTATTATTCTATCATTACGAGTTTTACCACACATCTACCTAAACATCCTCATTTATGTTATGTTAATTTTATGTAATTGTTGTTGTTTTACCGCCCAACATTCACTTCCATAGAGCATAGCTGACTTAATTGTGGTCCTATAAAATTTTCCTTTTGACTTAGCAGGAACATTTCGATGTGACATCATTCTCAATGTTATCATCATTTTGTATGATTGATCATAGGTATTTAAAGTGGTTTACCTTATGGACTTTTATTTTCCCTAATTTTACCACTCCGTCATCTCGATGTTTAGTGTTTCTAAACTCACAGTGCATGTATTCGGTTTTCATCCTAGTCAACTTAAAACCTTTATGGCCTGTTTGGTTCACATTTTAGTGAATCCAAACACATGGGATTAATTAGTGATGGGACTAACACATGAGTTTAGATAGTTTAGTCTCATTTGTGTATCTTGTTTGGTTGTGAGTTTTAAGGTTGGGATTAAATGAGGTTGTATATGTACATTTACCAAAGTACCCTTTAGATAAAAAACACCAAAACCCCCCATTTCACAAATATATAATGACAGCAATAAGAAAACAAAACCCTAACAACAACAACCTGATCAATTGTAACAATTGTACTTCTCAGGAACTCCAATTTCCTCATCATCATCATCACCAACGAAGAGACGACGAAGTAGGAGGAAACCAAGAAAACCAAAACTAAATCCAATTTCATCGTAACCCTAACGAACGAAGAAGACGTCAATCAAAGAAGGAAGAAATTGAAAGGAAACTGATCTCCGACACCAATCGAGTCCGCGGAATTTCTCTTCAACAACAGTCTCCAATGGCGGAAGAAATATTTTACGTAAGTAGAGGAACTTAAAATCAATCAATCAATTGCAAAGGAAAAGCACCAAACCTGAATCAAAGGAGACGATAGAGAGGAGAACAAATCAATTGAACCAAAATAGAAATACAAGTCTTGGAGAACGAAGAAGAAGAGCAACACGCGAAGAAGATGAGCAAAACAGTGCCGTCGGCGATTGATTCAGTTGTGAGAATCGTTGTTTGGTGTTTGTGTTAATGGGAGGGGTAAAGTGGTAATATCCTCCACCACCCACTATGGATTAGCTAATCCCATAAAAAATGGTGGTATTATTTAATCCACTACCATGCCTCCTAACTAGTCCGCTGGCCTAGTTAATCCTCCAGCAAACAAATGGATTAACTAGTCCAGTGTAGCTAATCCGGGCTAATCCCACGAACCAAACAGGCCATTAGATTCTAATATATTCATCCAGAGTTCTAATTTCCTATTCACTTCATCTTTAGTTTCATCCACTAAGACAATATCATCTGCAAATAGCATACAACATGATACATCCTCTTGAATATGTCTAGTTAGTTCATTCATAACTAAAGTAAATAGATATGAGCTTAAAGCCGATCCTTGATGTAGTCCTATCGTAATGAGAAATTTTTTGTAGCTACTCCAAATGTCTTTATACTCGTTACTGCTCTATCATACATATCCTTAATAGTGTCTATGTATCTAGCATGCACTATTTTTCTTTCTAGAACCCACCAAAGAACATATCTAGGGACCTTATCATATGCTTTTTCTAAATCTACGAATACCATATGAAGATATTTTTTTCTTTTCTCTATATTTTTCTAACAATCGTGTTACAAGGAAAATTGCCTCCATAGTTGACCTCCCAGGCATGAAACCAAATTGGCTATCTGATATTGTTGTTTCTCTCTTTAGCTTGTTGTCAATTATCCTCTCCCAAAATTTCATAGTGTGACTCATAAGTTTAATTCCCCAGTAGTTTGAGCAACTCTGAATGTCTCATTTGTTTTTGAAGATTGACACAAACGTGCTTCTTCTCCAATCCATTGACATCCGTTTTGATTTTAAAATTTTATTGAAAAGTTTTGTTAACCAAGTCAATCCAATTTCTCCTAAGCATTTCCAAACCTCTATGGGTATTTCATCTGGGCACATGCTTTCCTTATTTTCATTCTTTTCAATGCCTCTTTAACTTCTACAATTCAAGCCTCAAATCATCAATTAATTTATTAAATAATTAACTAAATCTTACTTAACACTTCTCAAAATCATGCTTCGCATCATACGTCTTTAGCACCGCTATGGGCACCCCACCAATTAATGAAGGCACCCATTTTTTGACATTTTCCCATCTAAATTACACTTTGATGTAAATGACTATATTTCCCCTTCATATAAACTCTCTCCAATCTCGCAAACCATTTTCAAATAAATTTTGGGGCACCCCACTACATTGGTCTTTCATCTCTAACCTAAAGCCACGTGTTTGTTTGCCGGACGTGTATCGATTCTTGCGTTTTTACATTATCCGATAGCGAGGTAACACTGTTTTACAACCATATGAAGATTCGAATGAACCTTTTTTTTTGTTCAAAATAGTGAAATTGATGATTTGATTTGTCAATGTAGGGTTAGGTAAATTCGATCATTCCGAACTTGTTTCCAGCTTAAAATGGACAAATGTATTGCAATGCTGCAAGATGAGGTACAAGAAGAGGTATTTGTTGAAATTTATTATGTTTTTTCTGGTTTTTCATGTTTTCAGTCGAAGTTGCATGGCGCGATTGTTTCGGCCTCGCATTACCGAGACTTATGGATGAGTGTCTGTAGAAAGACACCGTTACTTATCCGTAAGTCACGGTCATGCTGTGACCGAAACAAATTGTATAGTTTCGGTATAAAAAGATCGAGACTATTCCATAACTCTCGGTTCCCAATGAATGAAATTTGGTTTCGAGTCGCGGACCTGTACTATCGAAAATTTAGATTTCTGGGTTTTTTGGTGAATTTGCTTTGCATTTTGGTTGAGTCGTAATGTTACAATGTATGTATTGCAGGTAATGCCCGTTTCAACTTTATTTTCAGACTACAAGGATGTGTTTACTCCTTGTAGGCCATTCTCATCTAGAGAATCGACTATTTCATGGCTTCAAATGATTGGTTGTGGGAACAAGTTTGTGTTAGTAACGAAACACTCTGATGCCAGAGGGATTAAGCGCAGGGGAATGGTCATTGAGTATGAGAGGTTTGGTACATATAGGGGAGTGTCACAAAGAGTAGGGAAAGCTAAAGCAGCAAAACTTGCTTTGACACCAAGAACTGAAGAAGAAGAGGAAATGGGGATGACTCAAATTGGTACAAAGAAATGTGGATGTCCTTTCCTTATTAACATTAAAGAAAATGTTGATTCTTTGTAGTATGTGACCAAGGCTTGACTGTTTTATTTTCTTCCACTGGCTGTCAAGTATTGGACATTCAAACAGGTCAGATTCTGGGAACGAGAATCAAAGTGGGACGATTATTTAAGCTCACGTCACTTCATATGTCTGCCGTCAAACAGATCTCTGCTGCAATTTTCACCCCCTCACTCTATCAGTGGCACCTTCGTCTTGGCCATACATCAGCCAGTAAACTCTGTACTTTTGTTTCGAGTGGGTCATTGGGTATTTTTAAATTCGAGTATTTTGATTGCGTACATTGTCAGTTGACAAAACAACTTGCTTATTCTTTTTGTCTTAACAAATCCATCAATAATACTTCGTTTGGATTAGTTCATTCTGATGTTTAGGGTCCTGCACCTACTTCAACTGTAAATGGCTATCGCTATTTTGTACTGTTCATTGATGATTATTCAAAGTTTACCTGGATATATTTTTGAAAACATCGATATGAAATACCTCAAACTTACATTAATTTTGCTAACATGATCAAAACTCAATTTGCATGTACAATCAAAATTCTTCGTACTGACAATGCTTTAAAATACTGTGATTTTGTCATTCTTTAGTTTCTTAAACTGCAAAGTACCATTGTACTGCGTTCCTGCTTGTACACCTCTCAACAAAATGGTCGAGGTGAAAGGAAACATCGACATATCCTAAACTCTGTACGTGCCCAAATTCTCTCTGCATCTTGTCCTGAAAAGTTCTGGGGTGAAGCCGCTTTAAATTGTGTCCATACCATTAATCGACTCCCCACACCAGTGTTAAAGAACATCTCTCATTTTGAACGATTATATGGTACACCACCAGATTATTCTAATCTTCGGGTTTTTGGTTGTGCATGTTTCGTTCTTCTTAACCCCCCATGAACATACCAAACTTGAACCGCGTACTCGTCTGTGTTGTTTTCTCGGGTATGGAATTGAACATTAGGGCTATAGGTGTTGGCACCCTCTTTCTTGGTGATTACACATCTCCAAACATGTTACCTTTTGGGAAAATACCATGTTCTCTACCCTATCCAAGTTCAACAATTCCTTATCATGTACTCAACCGTTTTTCACTAACTCGTCTATCGAGCTTTTCCTATCTTCTGTTACAGGTACTCCAGATGAGCTCATTGATCATGATCTCATTCCAACACCCGTCGTCAATGAATCTGGCCCCTCTAATACTCATGTTCCCTCTCGTCGTTCTGAACGGGTAACTGAACCCCCCTCTTACCCCAAAGATTATCATTGTTTCTCTGCTATTTCTTCTTTACATGAGCTTTCCTCTTATCGGGATGGTAGTTCTGACCCCCTTTGGTAGCAAGCAATGTCAGAAGAACTGTGTGCATTAAAGAAGACTTATACTTGAGACTCAGTGGATTTGCCCTCTAGCAAGACTCCAATTGGATGCAAATGGATTTATAGATAAAAACTCGCTTTAATGGCTCTATTGAGCGGTATAAGGCTCGTCTGGTCACTAAAGGCTACACACAGGAATACAACATTGACTATGAAGAGACATTTGCTCCTGTAGCCCGCCTAACCTCTGTTCGAAGTTTGCTTGCTATAGCAGCTGTCCAACATTGGCCCTTGTTCCAAATGGATGTTAAAAATGCTTTTCTAAATGGAGATCTTACCGAAGAAGTCTATATGTGCCCACCCTCTGGCTACTCTCATTCTCTAAAACAAGTTTGCCTCATCCGTCGTGCATTATATGGCTTTAAACAAGCTCCCCGTGCCTGGTTTGCCAAGTTCAGTTCCACTATTACACAGTTTGATTTTCAGTCGACTCCTCACAATTCTGCCTTGTTTACTCGACGAACTGACAAGGGCATGGTTTTTCTCCTGCTTTATGTTGATGACATGATCATCACCAGAGATGACTCCACTGGGATTTCTGACTGACATCAATATCTCAAGACTCACTTTGAGATGAAGGACTTAGGTAACTTGAGCTACTTTATTGGTCTTGAAGTTACCTCTACTCTTGATGGATATTATCTTTCACAAGCGAAATATGCTTCTGATTTGATCTCTCGCTCTGTAATTATTGATACTGTTGTCGCATCCACTCCATTAGACACGAATGTCAAGCTGACTCTATCAGATGGTACATTTCTTTCAGATCCTACCCTATATCACCAGCTTGTGGGTAGTTTGGTTTATCTCACTGTTAGCCGTCCAGACATTGCTTACGTTGTTCATGTTGTCAGTCAGTTCATGTCAGCTCTTCGTACTACTCACTTCACAACTGTTCTCCGCATCCTTTGATATGTAAAAGACACCTTGTTTCATGGTCTCCACTTCTCTATCAACTCTCCCTTGGTATTATCTGGTTACTCGGATGCAGATTGGGCTGGTGATCATACCGACCAACGTTCTACTACTGATTATTGTTTCTTCTTGGGCAACTTATTAATATTCGCGAAGCGAGTGTGTGTGGAATATCCTAGTCATGGAACATTAGAATGCAATGACAGCCATGCGATGCACCTCGTGATGTAATGCACCCGAATCTAGAGGTGCATCGCACGACTGTTAGAATGCGATGTGCGTTTTGAAGCGCAATTGGTGATATATGTGCAGCAGCTGCCCGTATCTATTTTGTTGATAGTGAAGGTGTGATGGGAGTGGTGGGGACCTATTGACAGTTTTCACACGTCGAATGACTTGTTCTAATGAAAAAAAAAAAAAAAAAAAAAAAAAAAGAAAATCTAAAGCTAATTATTTGGGTGAATATGGCCAAGTTAGAAATTTGAGAGGCCCCTGTCAAATTCTAGGATTTATCCAGATTTTGTTTTGTCAAAGAAGTTTAAGTTTAGATTCAAACTTGTAAAATTTCCAGTGGAATGATTTGATTGATTAAATGTGCTTTCTTGATGAAGCTTAGTTAGGGGAATATGGACAATGCATTTTGTTGTGGTTGGTTTGTGTTGTAAGTTTTAGGCTATCTGAATTTGTTTTGATAGGCACGGATGCTTTTGAAGAATATCTCTGGACTCAACTTGTCAACTACTACACTCATTTTTTGTTTTTCCTGAAGTCTGAAAAAACCTGAAGAGTGATAGCATATATATGAAAGTAAAAGTGATTAACAAGTTTGAAATTTTTAACTAGGCAAATCAACACTGTCACAGTCCATAGGTTGTGTAGTTCATTAGCAAGCCATTCCTAGATCTTCACATGCCTGAAATATTTCAACTGATCACTCTACCGGCCTCGAACAATCGTCATAGTCATCTCATTGAGAGAGGGATCAGGACCAGCAGATGCATTTGCAGAATTACTATTACTTATCAAAACAAATGCTGGTTGCTTGAGTGGAGGGATCTGCGTCTCATTGCGTAACATGAAGATGACATCGGACATTGTTGGCCTGTCTTTCGCTTTTTCTTGAACACACAAGATTCCAACTTGAATGAACCTCAACACTACTTCCTTAGGAAATGAATTACTCATTGCAGGGTCAACTAATTCCAAAATCCTACCTTCTTTCCATAGCTCCCATGTCTGTTACAAATTCATCATCTCATGATCGTTAACAAAATCGATGAAAATAACTGTTGATGTCGACGATAAGGCCTAATTGTATTTACTTACATGCTTTATTAGATTCATGAAGGGTCTTCGTGAAAGAAACTTGAGTTCTTTTTGCTACTGATGATCTCAAGTAATAGGACTCCAAAGCTAAACACATCAGACTTTATGGAGAATAATCCGTCCATCGCATATTCTGGAGACATATAACCACTGCAAGGAAGTTAAATCGGAAAAAAAGCCAAAAACTGAAACAAAACTGCTTGGCATGGCACATACTAAGTTTGGTTTTAGCACTGTCATATAAAAGTGTTATGGACAAGCATGTTTGTGATGTGTTTTTTATGACACTTACTAAGTTCCGACCACTCTCCTAGTATTTGCTTGACTTTGATCGCCTCCAAATATTCTTGCCATTCCAAAGTCGGAGATCTTTGGGTTCATCTTGGTATCTAGTAGAATATTACTTGCTTTAAGATCTCTGTGAATGATTCGTAATCTTGAGTCTTGATGAAGGTATAGGACTCCTCGAGCGATTCCAAGAATAATATCATAACGCATTTTCCAATCCAGCGACGTGCTTCTCGTTTCATCTGTTAAAGAAGCTCATGCATGTTGTCTACAAGATCTGGAAACAATGGTAAATATAGATCAACTCTGATAATGAAAAGCGTACCAAAAAGTAAAAAGTCCAAGCTTTTATTAGCCATGTATTCATATATTAACATCTTCTCTTCTTCTTCCGTGCAACAACCTATAATTTGAACAAGGTTCCTATGTTGAAGTTTCGCTATCAGCTCAACTTCAGTTTTGAATTCGATCACACCTTGTCCTGAATTCTTCGATAATCTCTTCACGGCTATTTCACGGCCGTTTGATAACTTACCCTGAAAAATCATAATATGTCAAAGACTATCATGCTAAAGTTGTCCAAATATCAACTTTCATACCTTGTAAACGGAGCCAAACCCCCCTGCTCCGAGCTTGTTAGCAACAGAGAAGTTTTCCGTGGCAACCAATATAGAATTAAGATCGAAAATTGGCAGTTGCTTTCGAAGTCTCTCTTTTCGCGGCAAACCTGAAAATCACAGTATTAGGAAACAAATACTAGTACTTTGAGCAATTGAAAAAGGTATTAGGACTTCTTCCAATACTTACCTCTTCTTTTAGTTTTCTTGAAAAAATAACAAAAAGTAGAGACAAAGATGATCAACACCACAACAATTAGCACACATAGAAGCACCAGTTTCTTCTTAGTGAAAGAACCTTCTGAATGTCTCATTGAATTCTCTGCCAAGCAAATCATTTTAGTCACTGATCTAACCAAATATTTTGTATATGGAATCAAATTAAAGCAGAACAGTACATACCAAGTTCAATTGCATCTACTCTCACAAAGAAGTCTTGTCCCCCATCTGTATACTCTCTTATATCAACCAAGTCTCCAAACCAAACCAAGCAACCACTCCTATTAACATATGGACAAGCATACCCAGTACAAGAACAGTTGTTCCGGCACTCAATCTCGCAATCTTTGATCCCCAAACTCATATCAACTCTAGCATTTGATGTGTCTGGGAGCTTAATCTTCTCCAATTTTAAAAACCCGTCGCCCTTACCGCACAATAGCTCTCTTTTTCGAACACAACCTTGTGTAGGTGTTCTATCAAGGAAGTTCCAATTGACTTGATATTTAGGCTCAAACCCAGGTAGACAAGGACAAAGCAAAGCATTGTTTGGCTTACAGCTCCCAAAGGATCCACACTTTCCATAATCGTCGCAAAGATCTGCTGGAGCAGACCAGTCATTGCTCCATCTTTGAGTAGCTTCGATCCAAGTCCATCTCTGAATGAATCCTAAATCATCCATGGAAATCCTAGATAGAATTGAAGTGTTCAACATGCTGAAACTAAAGGAAGTCTCATCCGGGTCGTTTACGAGACTCTTTTCAAAGTGAATTATCAATGGAACTCCACTCCATGATTCGCCATTCCAAGGCCCGCTTCGCCAAATTAAAGTAGACCATTTTTTGAGAAAAATCTCAGGTGACTTTGTTCCTTGGAGACTCAACACGAAGTCCCCGATTGAAGGATCGTCGCGAGACTTCCACGACGTGAAGGACCAATTCAGTCCTGATTTGAAACTCAGTCCAACCTTCATTCCAGGTAGAAGGGTGTTGGTTGGATGATCAAAGCTTTGCCATAAAAGGCCTCCCTTGTTTTGTTGAAGCAAAACTAGATTTCCAGAATCTAAGAGCTTGCAAACTGTTGAAGTGCCACCTATTGGGATTGTAATGTTGGTAGACCAAACTGGGTCTACTGCATTTCCATTGAAGATAGCGAGGTTTCGTCGCCCGTTAAACTTCATTACTCCAGATGAAGAATCATAAACTGGACTGTTTCTGTTGGCCACCCAAACTACAGTTTGCTCTGGAATTTTGTTATACCAAATTCCAACGTAGCGCAGCTTCGAGTTGCCGGGACTGAAGAAGCCAAGAGCGAATATTCCGCGATCGGAGACTAACGTGTCTCCGTCTCGCAAGATTGTGTTCTTGGTAATTGTGTCTGTTGCAAAACATAACTGTTTGATGAAGAGGCTGTAGAGAACCAACAATGCAACCATAGAAACCATGGCACTTGTTACATAGTGCTATTGTTTTGATTTTGTAAATCATCATCAATATTTTTTTTTTTTTTGATAAGCCGAGGGTATCCGAGCACCGCTGCTGAGTCACCTTCAATAATTGATGATACCAAGTGCATTAAATCATCATAAATTGAAGATATGTAACAAGCCCATCATCATAAATTGAAGATATCATTTAATTTTTTTTTTTTTTGAAGTCATTGAAGATATCAAATTAACAAGTCCATCAGTCAAGAATGATAGGTGGTCTCTCAAATTGTAACTCGAGTTGAAGTTGAAGTCCACCATGTTTGAATGGGATTTCCATGGAGGGTCTCAAGTTTGTGTTGAATTGAGAATTAAATGGCATAGATTTCTATACATAATATATAGCATCAAAATCAAGAATAAGAGAACATGATTGAAACTACAAACAACCAAGTTGTCCAAATTAAATGGCGTGCACAGTCCTCATTTGGCGGCGGTCCCATTTTTTTTTTAAATAATTACGTATATAAATTTTTATTTTTTCATTTATGAAGAAATAGTATTCCTACCTAAAAGTACTATTGATTTGAGTGCTGAGACCTTGCTTCAGTAAACTATAACAACATACTTTTAAGTAACTCCTTCAACTTGTTCTCTAATCTCTGAGAGTTTTTCTTATATGTAGTTTGTAAGTTTAGGAACACCTTAGATCATTAATTTCAACTGCTTTCGAATGCGTTTGGGAGGCCTGATTTGAGCCTTTGATCATAATATTATGCATCATTTGAGCGAGCTTTTGTGATTTACATTGTCTTATATAATTTATAATCATTTGTTTTCTCTCTGAACTAAGTTGCATTTTTTAGGATGTCCTTGCCTAGTTTGACGGCGAATAACTGAAAACAAAGACTTTGCAGTCTAGAATTTGTTACACATTGTTCTCTAATTCTTTCAACATTGAAGAAAGTTATAGGATATAAGCATAAGAGGCATAGAATTAATTAGTGTGCATAAATCTAATCCTTTTTTCATCTCTTTGAAGTTGAACAAAGTGCGCAACCGAGTTTTATTCATGCGAGAATGTTTCAATGGAGCAGTAACTAGTTAAATAAACACTGCATTGGTTGTGTAGTTGCCACAAAATAACTGTTTTGGCAATCAAACTTCGAAAGTAAAGCATAGACTCCTTGATCTCCATAGACTCCATGCTTCAATATTTCGACTACCGACCTTCAATAATAGTAACTGATACTTCATTGACAGAGGAAGCAGAACCAGCAAATGCGTTAGCGGAATTGGGATTGCTTGTCAAAACAAATGCAGGTTGCTTAAGTGAAGGGATTGGTGTTTCGTTGCCTAACATGAAAATAACGTCCGACATTGTTGGCCTGTCTTTCGCATTTTCTTGAACACACAAGATTCCAACTTGAATAAACCTTACAACTTCTTGTTCAGGAAATGGATTACCCATTGAAGGATCAACTAATTCCAAAATCGTGTCGGCTTTCCATAGCTCCCATGCCTGTTTCAAATTCCCGATTTAATTTTATCGTCAACAAAGCGAATGAAGGAAGTACTATTAATGGTAAGAATTAATTGTATACTTACAAGCTTTATTAGATTCATTGTAGGGTCTTCATGATAGAAACCCGAGTTCTTTTTGCCACTGATGATCTCAAGTAATATGACTCCAAAGCTGAAAACATCAGATTTTATGGAGAAGAATCCATCCATCGCATATTCGGGGGACATATAACCACTGCAAGAAAGTTTAATTCAGGAAAAAAGAAAACTATTTGGCATAACACATATATAAATGCATGGTTGCTCATTTGGAGGTCTGCATTCCTTGCTAGGTAGGAGTTTAGTGTTTTACAATATCAAAGCTAATTTTATCGCAAAAAACACGACGCTTGTTCGTGGCACTTACTAAGTCCCGACCACTCTCCTAGTGTTTGCTTGACTTTGATCACTTCCAAATATTCTTGCCATTCCAAAATGATTCATATTGGAATCTAGTAGAATATTGCTTGCTTTAAGGTCCCTGTGAATGATTGTCAATGTTGAGTCTTGATGAAGATAAAGGACTCCTCGAGCGATCCCAAGAATAATATCACTACGCATTTTCCAATCCAATGGCGTGCTTTTAGTTTGATCTGTTGATTAAAGGAGCTGAATTTACTCATCATTTAACATATAAGCTATGTATACTAGAAATGTTTTTTAGATAAAGGAATGCATACTAGAAATTTGAAAGAACGATGAATGACAGCTCTAGAATTAAAAGCATACCGAAAAGTAAAAAGTCCAAGCTTTTATTAGGCATGTATTCATAGATTAACATCTTTTCTTCTTCTTCAATGCAGCAGCCTATAATTTGAACAAGATTCCTATGTTGAAGTTTTGCAATCAACTCAACTTCATTTTTGAATTCGATAACACCTTGTCCTGAATTCTTCGACAATCTCTTTACTGCTATTTCACGCCCGTCACACAACGTACCCTATAAAATCACAATATGTCTAGAAATGAAATCTTTGCCATGCAAAAATACTTCAATTAACTTGCTTTAAAACCAAGTTCAAGGAGATAATTTAATTTGAAAAATATCATACCTTGTAAACAGAGCCGAAACCCCCTGCTCCAAGCTCGTTCGAAAGAGAGAAGTTTTCAGTGGCAACCATCATAGAATTAAGATCAAAAATTGGTAATTCAAACTTTGTATTAGTCTCATCATTCGTCTCCGGAGAAGGCTTAAGTAGTTGCTTTTGAAGTCTCTTTCTTTGCAGGATTCCTGAGAGTTATAATATTTGAAAACAAATAAAAATACTTTCAGCAATTGTTCTTTCTCTTCAACAATTCAAAAATGACATTTAAGGCTTCTTGCATTACCTCTTCCTTTCGCTTTCTTGAAGAAATAACAAAAACCAGATATGAAAATGAGCAACCCCACAACAATTACCACGCATAGAATTATCACCAACTTCTTCTTAGCGAAAGAGCCTTTTGAATGTACAATTGAATTCCCTGCCAAGCAAATCATTTTAGTCACTAATCTAACAAATAATCCTATAAACACAAAACTAAAACATAACACTAATAGCACTTCCTACTTACCTATTTCAATTGAATTAACTCTCACAAAGAAGGCTTGCCCCCCATTTGTAAACTCTCTCATATCAGTCAAGTCTCCAAACCAAACCAAGCAACCACTTCCATTAACATATGCGCTAGCATACCCGGTACAAGAACAGTTGTTCCTGCACTCAATCTCGCAATCTTTGATCCCCAAACTCATATCAACTCTAGCATTTGATGTGTCGGGAAACTTCATGTTCTCCAATTTTAAAAACCCGTCGCCCTCACCACACAAAAGATCTCTTTTTCTCACACACCCCACCGATCCATCTGCGGTACCCCCATCGCTAGGCTCAAAACCAGAAAGACATAAACAAGTTGGCTGGTTATTCGGACGACAACTTCCAAATGCTCCACATTTTCTATAGCTATCACAAATATCATCAGGATAGGTCCTTATAACAACCCATCTACCAGTGCTTTCGATCCAAATTAACGTTCTATCGAATCCCAAGTAGTCGAACATGATTCTAGAGAAAGTATTGGTGTTGTAGTAGCTATGGCTGTAATAAATCTCATCTGGGTTGTCCACAAAACTGAAGTTGACGACGGGATTAGGCCCCATTCCAGGGACACCATTAAAGCCTTCACCAGCCCATGGCCCGGTTCGCCAAATCTTTTGAGACGCCTTTTTTATGACCAACTCTGGCAACCCTGTTAGATCCATTCCTAGAGTGAATTCCCCAGTTGATGGATCATCAGGAGATTTCCAAGAAGTCAGTGACCAACTCAATCCTGTTTTCTTATTAAACCCAAGCTTCATACCGGGAAGAAACGCGTCGGTCGGGTAATCAAAGCTCTGCCACAAAAAGTCTCCTTGGTTGTCGTCGCGTAAAACCAGGTTTCCTGTATCCAAGAGCTTGTAAGACAAAGTAGAAGAAGTGGTGTTAGCAGTAGCACTAATGTTTGCCGACCAAAGCGGTTTTGGCGACGAGATGGCGTTAAAGATGGCGAGTTTTCCAAGCTCATCAACCTTGACAACCCCTGATGAGGAGTTGTTATTGATTGGGTTGTCTCTGTTGGCTACCCATACTACAGTTTGGCCTGGAATTTTGTTGTACCAAATTCCTACGTAGCGCTGTTTGGAGTTTCCGGGACTGAAGAAGCCGAGAGCGAAGATTCCGCCATTAGAGACTAATGTGTCTCCGTCTCGCAAAACATTGTTGTGGTTGATTGTGTCAGCTGCATAGCATAATTGATGGACAAAGAGGTTGAAGAGAAGCAACAGAGAAATGAAGGAAGCCATTGCTTGGTATGAACTTCACACATGGAAAGGAGTGGCTTTTCTAAGCTTATAAACTGGAGGGAAATGAATTCAGTCAAGTAGGTAGTGGCGGCTTTAGCTACCCGAGGCCCCACCAAGCGTGTGGATCTCCGCTAGCACTGATATTGCTTTCAACTTCACCACCTTTTAATTCGTAGGTATGGGGTTTTAATTCAAATTAAAGGTCTCGATACTAATTAATGAGAGATCGTCATTTATATACTTCATTATAAAGTTTCATTTAAATGACTGTATTTATATATTGTACTTTCCAACCATATTAATACACAAACATTATATTGGGCACCCCCACTTATATCTTTATAAGTATAGGCAAAAAATAAAAATATATAAATATCTTTTCTGGGGTAATATTATTTTTATTTTTATTTATTTGATTACAAGTTCACCAGAGTGTAACCCTGTCTCTCGAGGAGCAAGTTCAGCCTAATACTGAAGTTCTATGGACAAACAAAATTGATGACACATTCAATGCACACAGTCAAGTCATATACATGGATTATTGCGGGTTTTCATTGCGTCCTTTTTAAATTGCAAGTCCATTGGAGAGTTTTCTATTTGAATAATGGACAGTTAATTGAATTAACGTAGTGTTCATGCATGGAAAGACAATATAAAATTTTATCTTTTCATAAATGCACACATTGGTGTCTATAATTGTGTATTTTCATCAAAATAAACGAATTTATTGAAATCTAATTATTGTAGTTGTTTAGATATACTTCAAAACGCGTATGCACGCGTATGCAAAAATCTTGATGCAAAATTCAAAGGTCAAAACTAGCTTTCACAGCTCACAAGTATGCTAAATTGTTAATTAATCTTATTTCTATATTTTTTTTGGCAAATTATATTATTTTAGTTTGGAGAGAAATATTTGTGAACTGCTTGTAAATTGTTCGTGAACCATTTCGCTAGGTACTGTTACTTTTTAAATTTAACAAAATAATTAAAAGTAGAGAGAAATGAAAGTTTAGGGATTAAAATGAACTGATAAAAACTTAATGACCAAATAAAGATAACGTAAAAGTTGAGGGACCCAATGATTCTTTTTGTTCTTTTTGTTTTGTTTTGTTTTTTTTTTTTTTATGGAAAATGCTAGCTTGCCCTAGGAAGGGCACGCATCAAAGACACGTTGATTCAGGGCCGTGGAACTCACCAAAAAGACTTTTTTTAAAAAAAAAATTTGTCAACTTTTTCTTACTTCTTTTTTAATTTTTATTTTGTGTGGACGTTAAGTATATCCAACTGACTTTCAACACTGAAAGTTAACCAACTGTTAGTGCCGCGTTAACTATGTATCCTTGTTACGTGCTCCTACCGGAGCACCCTAACATTCTCCTTTTTTTATTACTATTTTTTTTTCTTATAGACTGCCCCCCCCAAAAAAAAAACAAGGAAATCGCATGAGCTTCAAAAATGAGGTATTTGCTAGATTTGATTGTTTCCTTTATTGGAAAAGGCTTTAACAAAATGCTTTGACATGTTTATTATGCTGCCATTAATAAAAAAAAAAAGTTACTTTTCTTGTAGCTAACTCTGAATATGTTGCCAAGTCTTCTGTGAAATTAATAGGATATAAAATTACCATACACAAATCTAATCCATTTTTCATATTTTCACCTTTGATCAAATGGAGCAGTAACTATGCAAATCAGAAGTGCATTGCTTGTTAAGTTCACACAAATTAACTGCCTTCATCACACTATAGCTTCACACTGTACTAGCTAGTTAGTTACATTTCAAGTGGCTCTTACCGACCTTCAACAATTGTAATTGACATTTCATTTAGGGAGGGAGCAGAACCAGAAGTAGATGCCTTTGCCGAATAGCGGTTACTTGTCAAAACAAATGCGGGTTGTTCGAGTGAAGGGATTGGTGTCTCATTGCGTAACATGAAGATTACATCAGACATTGTTGGCCTGTCTTTCGCTTTTTCTTGAACGCACAAGATTCCTACTTGAATAAACCTCGCAACTTCTTGTTCAGGAAATGAATTAGTCATTGAGTGATCAACTAATTCCAAAATCCTGCCATCTTTCCATAGCTCCCAGGCCTGTTAAGTACAAATTCCCAATGTCATTGTTGACGAAACGGATATGAAAATAGCAGTTAATTGATTATAAGCTCTAATTGTATTATCTGCTTACATGCTTTATTAAATTCATTGCAGGATCTTCATGATAGAAACCTGAGTTCTTTTTGCCACTGATGATCTCAAGTAATAAGACTCCGAAGCTGAACACATCGGATTTTATGGAGAACAGTCCATCCATCGCATATTCTGGAGACATATAACCACTGCAAGAAAAAGAAAAAGAAATCAACAATATTTAAAATTTGGAGGATATTCCATTGATATGAAATGGTTCATAAAGAACTTTCTCAAGCCTCGAACACAAAACCCCAAGGTTGCTCTTTTGCGATAATTTATAGCAGGTATGTGCATTAATTCTTAGTAGGAGTTCGACGTTCTATAATATCAATTTATTTTTGTTTTAAGTTGATTCTCAAAGTTTGATGAAGCTTTGTCTATTTAAATGCGGCACTTACTAAGTCCCGACCACTCTTCTAGTGTTCGCTTGACTTTGATCACCTCCAAACATTCTTGCCATTCCAAAATCCGAAATCTTGGGATTCATCTTGCCATCTAGTAGAATATTACTTGCTTTAAGGTCCCTGTGAATGATTCTTAATCTTGAGTCTTGGTGAAGATAAAGAACTCCCCGAGCAATTCCAAAAATGATATCATAACGCATTTTCCAATCCAATGACATGCTTCTGGTTTGATCTGTAAAAGAGCATTATGTTACTCATGGTTGAGCATATCAGCTCTACTAGGCTTGAAAATCGAAACAAGAGTAAATATTTAGTTCTAAAATTGAAAGCATACCAAAAAGTAAAAAGTCCAAACTTTTATTAGGCAAGTATTCATAGATTAACATCTTTTCTTCTTCTTCAAAGCAACAACCTATAATTTGAACAAGATTCCGATGTTGAAGTCTCGCAATCAACCGAACTTCATTTTTAAATTCGATCACACCTTGGCATGAATTCTTTGACAATCTCTTCACTGCTATTTCACACCCGTGAGGTAACTTGCCCTGAAGAATCATAATATGCTCACTGTTAAAACGTGTGTCCTGCTAAAACTTCGAGTTAAGGAAATATTTTAACTTTAAAAATGGCGTACCTTGTAAACTGAGCCAAAACCCCCCTCTCCAAGCTTGTTAGCAATAGAGAAATTTTTTGTTGCAACCACCATAGAATCAAGATTGAAACTTGGCAATTCAAATTTTGCATTAGTTTCTTCATTTGTCTCTGAAAAAGGCGTATTCAATACGTGTTTTCGAGCTTTCTCTCTCTCTAACAAGCCTTGCGAAGAATTGCAAAAGTTGGAAACAAACAATTATTACTTAGATAAATTTTTTTCTTCAACACATCGGAATGACGATATAGGCTTCTTCGATCTATTACCTCTTCTTGCTCTCTTAATCAAATAATAAACAGCAGTGATGAAGATGAGCAACCCGACAACGGTTAGCACACAAAGAAGCACCAGTTTCTTCTTAGCCAAAGAAGTACCTTTTGAATGTCTTACTGAGTTTTCTGCCAAAATAAAAATGACTTCACTTAGTTGTTACTTTAACAGAACAACAAAACAGATTGATCAATGACAGCACTTACCTAGTTCTGTTGCATCAACACGAACAAACAAATCTTGTCCCCACTTTGTAAACTCTCTAGCATCAATCAAGTCTCCAAACCAAGTTATGCAACCACTTCCATCAATGTATGCGCTGGAATACCCGGTACAAGAACAATTGTTCCTGCACTTAATCTCGCAATCTTCGATGCCCAAACTCATATCAACTCTAGCATTTGATGTGTCGGGAAGCTTCATCCTCTCCAGTTTCAAAACCCATCGCCTTTACCACACAAAAGCTCTCTTTTTCTCAGGCAACCTTGTGCTCCATCTACAATATACCAATCCCAAGGAGATTTTGGCTCAAACCCCGGAAGACATGAACAAATAAAGTCATTGTTTATATTACACGTCCCGAATGCTCCACACTTGCCATAATACTCGCAACGGTCACCAGGATAGTGCCTCAAATTGTTCCACTTACGAGCGTCTTCAACCCAAGTAGGCTCTTTAATGATTCCCAAATAGTCCATGACAATGGAATAGAAAAATGAAGCGTGGTGGATGCTGTAAATGAAGTAAAACTCATCTGGGTTGTTCACAAAACTGTAATTGAAGATGGAAGTACGAGTCATATTAGGGACACCATTCCACGCTTGCCCGTTCCATGGCCCGGTTCGATAAATCGTTTGCGACCCCTTTTTTATGACCAACTCTCGCGCCTCTACTCGACTCATTGTGTAAGTGAAGTCCCCAGTAGATGGGTCATCAGGAGATTTCCAAGATGTGAATGACCAATTCAACCCTTTCTTATATCCCACCCAATCTTCATTCCTGGAAGTTGGGTGTGAGTTGGATAATCAAAGCTCTGCCACAAAAAAACCGCCTTGTTTTCGTCGTCATATAAAACAAGGTTTCCTGTGTCTAAGAGCTTGTAAAACACAGACGAAGTAGCAATGTGTTTGCTTATTGAAATTGAAATGTTGGTCGACCAAACTGGGGTTGATGCATTCATCCCATTGAAGATACCAAGGTTTCCTTGCTCATCAACCTTAGCAACTCCTGATGAAGAAGTGTTAATTGGTTCATTTCTGTTGGCCACCCAAACTACAGTTTGCTCTGGAATTTTGTTGTACCAAATTCCAACATACCGCAGCTTCGAAATTCCCGGGCTGAAGAAGCCCAAAGCGTAGGTTCCGCCGTTCGAGACTAACGTCTCTCCGTCTCTCAAGAACTTGTTGTGAGTAATTGTGTCGGTTCCAAAGCATAACGGAACGACAAAGAAGCAGCAGAGAAGTAACAAAGCAATGAAGGAAACCATTGCTGCTTGTGCTTGGTGTGGACCTCAATCGCATGCACGGGAGAGGCTATTCTCTCTTTAAACTGAATCAAGTCATCAGTCAATGAAGCAACGGACTTGATCATGACTTGATCAATTGTGGTTGTCATCTGTTGTTAGTCTCTCAAGTCTCAACCAAGTCATTTATGATTAGCATACTGATGGTATTACAAAATAAATAACAGAGAAGCTAACAATACAAAGAGGAAGAGAGAACTTTTTTTTTTTTTTTTTTTTTTTTTTTTCAATTCATACTACTACTCTCTCTACATTTCTCGACACACGCATCACATACATATAGACTATTACATTGACTTGGTCTCAACCCACTAACATAGCATGCACCATTTTATGTATTTTATGTATGCACACCACCAAGTCAATAATTAAAACTACCCATTAATAACTATCACAGCTTAATTAATAACTATCGATTACATATGACTCTACATGGACACATGTCCCACTAATTTCACTACTAAACCTGAATCTAATTTGAATCACATATTTCAACATTCTCCCTTGATTCAAATTTCCTACAAAAGTTAGATAAACATAAATTAAAATGTGAACTTTGCAAAGCACGTCTCTTTGCGTAATTCAAACTCATAATTTTGAAGCACATCTCTTCAACCCAATTGGAGCAGTTCTTTCTATAAAACTCATATGATGCACTTCTCATCACATATTAAAATATATCTTCTTCAATGGTCACCAGCTTCCACATTCATCTCGTCATACACGATCGAAAATCAATTCATCATTGATGGCGTCGGAGCACTCACACTCTCATGTTGGAGCTTCTTTGATATCACCATTATCTTTTTCTTCACTTTCTTAGCAACACTTTTTCACGATCTATCTTCACAACACTTCTCTACGAACTAGCTTTGACTTCTCGAATCAAACATGCCTCAGGATTGAACCATTGGCTCTGATACCAATGTTAGATATTACAAAATAAATAACAGAGAAACTAACAATAAATGTAAAGGGTGAGAGAGAACAAATTTATTTATTTTTTAGACTTGTGGACCGAAATAATAGTCCTACATCGGATAATTGAAACTTCATAGTGAAGTAGTTAAGTGGTGATCTCCCTTTAACTAGTACCGATACTGGCGGTGATCATAGACTTGCGGGTAGTTTGCGGATAATGTGCCGCATGAAAAAATCAACATGATACGGTTCGATCGAGACCTGTCGATAAAAATTCCTTGGATAATTGAAACTTCATAATGAAGTAACTTCATAGTGAAGTAATTAAACTCAGGCTCCGTACAAAAGCTTTGCAACAGCTAAGGGGTGAAGAGTCAGCGAAAAAATAGGAGTTTCGTGCATTGGGAAGGAGGAAGAGGAGGTTAGGGTCAAGACTAATTAAAGATCTTGAGACGTTAGTCATGTTGGATTGTCACTTTTAATTTGAAATTTTCTTTGTCCAGTGAGGGAGGGGTGACCTCAACAGTTCTTAGGTGGTTGGATTATGACTTGTTCTAATGAAAAATAAAAATAAAAAAATAAAAACCCAAGCATAAGAAACAAAAATCTCATTTTCTAGTTGAATGATTCGATAGATTGGGTCCTTAATTCCTAGGATTGAACGTAGAGAATGGTTTGTTTCGTCATCACCTGAGAAGGAGTTAAAGATGAATTAGACTTAATTAGAGAAGGGAAGTGCTACAATTAATAACACACCAAAGTCGCAATAAAAAACCCAATGGTGGGTAGTGGGGAGTGTGAGTTGGGTAATCAAAGCTTACATCGGGCGAATCCAAGATTTTAAGTAGACTTGGGCTAGACTTAAATACTAATATGTATTTTTTTTGAAATTTTTTTTTTAAAAAAAATACTTTTGTAACGTAGAAAAGTTGACACTCACTTAGTGAAATATCTTGAGTTTCCTCGACATGTGTGCCTGCACGCATCTTGATACCTATTAGAAGGACGCCAACAAATACGTGACTTTTCTGAGTTACAGTATATAGTAGGGTATTTTTTTGTTAAATAAAGAATTTCGAAAATATATCAGCAAGTGTTAATTATATTTTTCTCTAGGAAGAAATATGATATAACTACCAACTACATTATACTATAAAGTTCATCTCGATTCCGATCAAGACGATGGAGGTGCAATTCAAATTCAATTACGTTGTTACACCAACTACTCCACCACCGAAATTAGCTCTTTTATTTTTATTTCAATGGGAATCGAATCACCACTTCCTAAAACATTGTCTTTAGGCAAATGATGTATCTGCCAAAACTAGCTCGCTCTAATTTTATTTCAATAACACCAGTTCAATGAAATAAACATTAAAAGTTGCTAAACCTTTTTCTTGCTTTTCGTTCTTTTTATTTATTTATTTTTTGCTTAAGAGGGAGTCGAACACACGACCTCCCTGTTTACCTTTTAGCAAGTGATGTTTTACCTGAGATGTTTTTGACTCCTTATTTTTAATTGAATGTCGACAAATGAACTTTACTTAATTTATTTTCTTTTATTGATTTTTTATTTGGGTGGATTAGGCTTGAAAAATCTTAATAATGGGTAGGCTAAACTTAAAAAAAAAAAAAAAAGTGGCCTATGTATATATAGGGAGTTACATGTATCTCGCCCTGGGCTATAGCCCAGGGCAAGATACATGTAGATCCGCCCCTGTCGGGGCGTGGCCTGGCAGATGTAAACTGCGTAAACAAGATCTTTGTGTTGTGGTTTGGTTGCATTTTTTTTTTATTGCGTTTATTACTTGTTGAGGCATTGATTCTATCACTAAGAAAAACATTGCAGTAACTAATGATGATTCTTATAATTACAGTGCTGTTTGTCTATCATCACTAGAGGTGAAGACTTTACTTTCCAGTTGAAGCTTAATTAGAGAAATACATATGTTTTCGAAAAGTTCTAAGTGTCTAATGAAATAACGACTCACAAATTACAAAAAAAAAAAAAAAAGGCAAATCAGAACTGTATTGGTTGGGAGCTCTCACAAATTAACTGCCTTTGCATTATAACTTCACACTGTACAAAACATGTTTCGACTGGCTCTACCGGCCTTCAACAATAGTAATTGACATTTCATTGATGGAGGGAGAAGCAGATGCATTTGCAGAATTGTGATTGCTTTGGGCGAAGGGATTGGTCTCTCATTGCCTAACATGAAGATGACATTCACTATAACAGTTTCGGTATTTAATAGAGGTTTTTAAACCCCTATTAAAGGAGGTGTTATTAAATAACACCTAACTGATAGGAGTTTTAAAAAACCTCTATGTAATACATGCATTAAAAATTAAAATATAACACATTTTCACATGACATTTAATAACACTCTATTTAATATGGGTTTTAAAACCTCTATTAAAGGCCAAAAATGTTCTAGTGATTGTACATTGTTGGCCTGTCTTTCGCGTTTTCTTGATCGCACAAGATTCCGACTTGAATGAACCTCACAACTTCTTGTTCAGGAAATGAATTACCCATTGTCAGGTCGACTAATTCCAAAACCCTGCCATCTATCCATAGCTCCCATGCATGTTGCAAACTCCTAATTTCATCATAAACAAATTCAAAAGTGGATGAAAATAGCTGTTGATTTTTTCATGCCTGCGGCAAGTGTGGGGTTTTATCTCAAAAGGTCTCGATTTTAGTTAAGAGGAGATCACTTATATACTTCACTATGAAGTTTTAATTATCCGATGTGGGACTATTATTTCGGTCCACACATCTCAACACTCCACCTTGGAGCTATCTCAAACGGCCTCGGTTCTAGTTAAGAAGAGATCACCATTTATATACTTCACTATGATGTTTCAATTATCCGATGTGGGACTATCATTTCAGTCCACACATCTCAACAATAGCTATTAAAGATGAGGTCTAATTGTATCTACTTACATGCTTTATTAAATTCATTGTTGGATCTTCATGATAGAAACCTGAGTTTTTTTGCCACTGATGATCTCGAGTAATAAGACTCCAAAGCTGAACACATCTGATTTTATGGAGAATAATCCATCCATCGCGTATTCTGGAGACATATAACCACTTCAAGAAATTTTAGTCACAAAGAAATCAACAATGTATGAGCTTTGGTGGTTATAATTCATGGATAGGAGAGGTTCAAAAAGAGCTTTCTCAGCTGTCAAGCCTGTCAAGCCTGTCAAGAGGTTTCTTTGATGCCTTGTTAATAATGCAATGCTAGAATATATTTTAACATTTAAGTTGTGTACAATGGACATAAAAAGGTTGCTAATTTGCAGATGATCCATATATAGAAGGTCTGTGCATTTCTAGGTTATATAATATCAATAAGCAGTTTTTTGTTTTCAGCTCAAGTTTAATGAACCATTGTTTATCTAAAAGTGTTATAGATAAGCGTGTATGCGATTTTGTGGCACTTACTAAGTCCCCACCACTCTTCTAGCGTTTGCTTGACTTTGATCACCTCCAAATATTCTTGCCATTCCAAAATCGAAGATCTTGGGGTTCATCTTGGAATCTAGTAAAATATTACTTACTTTGAGGTTCCTGTGAATGATTCTAAATCTCGAGTCTTGATGAAGATAAAGAACTCCTCGAGCAATCCCAAAAATAATATCATAACACATTTTCCAATCCAACGACGTGCTTCTAGTTTGATCTGTTCAAGGAGCTCACTGTAATTAACTCACTCAATATACCAGGGATTGGAAAAGAATGGTAAATGGCAACTCAAGAACTGAAAGCAAACCGAAAAGTAAAAAGTCCAAGCTTTTATTAGGCATGTATTCATAGATTAACATCTTTTCTTCTTCTTCAATGCAACAACCTATAATTTGAACAAGACTCATATGTTGAAGTTTTGCAATCAGCTCGATTTCATTTTTGAATTCGATCACACCTTGTCGTGAATTCTTTGACAATCTTTTCACAGCTATTTCACGTCCGTCAGGCAACTTACCCAAGAAAATCAATATACCTTAATATGTCTAAGAATATTGAAACCTTGTCATGTTAAAGTACTCCAATTAACTGTAAGTTGAAGGGAATAGATTAATTTTAAAAACAATATACCTTGTAGACTGAGCCAAAACCTCCAGTTCCAAGCTTGCTAGCATTAGAAAAGTTTTCCGTGGCAACCATCATAGAATTAAGATCGAAATTTGGTAATTCAAACTTTGCATTAGTTTCTTCATTTGTCTCTAAAGAAGGCGAAAATAGTTGCCTTTGAAGTCTATTTCTTTGCAGCAAGCCTGAGAATTGCAATATTTGGAAACAAATAAAAATACTTTGAACAATTAATTTTTCTTATTCAACTCTTCAAGATGGTATTTAGGGCTTCTTGCATTACCTTTTCCTTTTGATTTCTTGAAGAAATAATGAAAAGCAGAGATGAAGATGAGCAACCCCCCAACAATTACCACACATAGAGTTAGCACCAATTTCTTCTTAGTAAAAGAAGAACCTTTTGAATGTTTCATTGAATTCTCTGTCAAACAAATCATTTTTTCAGTTACTTATCCAACAAACTGTCATATAAACACAAAATTTAAATAAAACAATAACAGTACATACCAAGTTCGATTGCATCTACTCTCACCAAGAATTCTTGCCCCCCATCTGTATTCTCTCTTATATGATTATATCAACCAAGTCTCCAAACCAAGCCAAGCAACCACTTCCATTGATGTATGCACTAGAATACCCGGTACAAGAACAGTTGTTCCTGCACTCAATCTCACATTCTTTGCTGCCCAAACTCACATCAACGCCAGCATTTGATGTGTCTGGTAGTTTCTTTTTCGCCAATTTAAAAAACCCGTCACCCTTTCTGCACAAAAGCTCTCTTTTTCTCACCCTTTGATCCATCAGCGATATTCCAATCTTTAGGAGATATGGGCTCAAACCCAGGCACACATGAACATATCTTAGCCTTACTTGGATCACAACTCCCAAACTCGCCACATTTTCCATAGTTGTCACAAATATCATCTGGATAGGACCTTAAAATGCTCCATTTTCGAATGCTCTCGACCCAAATCATTCTTTGATCAATTCCCAAGTAGTCTAACACTAGATTAGATAATACAGATGCGTTGTACACTGTCATTTTTTATACAAAAAATGTGTTACGACTCTTTGAGTCCGGACTCAAAGATTTTTTTGTTAACAATTTAAGATATCTACTTAAGTAAAAGACCTAATTATCCTTTACCCCAAACACTAATAATGAATTTTAATTAAGGGTCTTTATGTCTTTTTTGATATTTGAGTCCCGACTTTTTGAGTCCATCTAGCATTACCCTTTTTGATAGGACCTTAAAATGCTCCATTTTCACAATATCCTTAAAACACTGCCTTTAAAATATCATAATAATTAACACTTGGAAGTATATAAGAAACCCTTCATAAATATTTTATGTTATGCTATTTATTTTTTTGGATTAGGTCGTGTGGCATCGGGGACCTAACATACCCCATAAATCCACACTTGAGTCGGGAAAGATTACTAGGTGACAGTAAAGCTCTGTCCCTAAGTATTTAAAGTGGCTTCATATTCATGACTCGAACTCGAGATCATTGATTAAGAATGAAGTGACCAAAGCCATTGCACCATAACTCCCCGAATTCTTCATCGTAATTTCTTAGGAGCAAAATTATAATTCTTTTTATGGAGTGGGTCTAGTGGGGATTCCTTAATTGCAGTAGGAATTCCCTTGAGTATGGAGAAAGGGAGTTCGTGTGGGGAGAGGGAGTCCGTATCCGGAGTCCCTATCCGCACCTCATTCCAGGTAGGGTGGAGGTATTGCTTGCGAATACCTGACCCAGCTGGGTAGGTCCTTGTTTGGAACGGGATTCCCTTCCCACTTGCATACTTAGGACAAAGAACTTTTTTTCATTTGGTACTTTCTTTTACTTATTGTGGGTGTTCAAATCTTTTTACACCCCTCATTTGGTGATCCCATTGGAGGGTGTTCAAATCTTTTCACCTCTCTTTAATTTGATTTGACTAATTCCATCAGAGTTAGTCTAACGCTCCAAACTTTCAACCTAAAGAAATCAAAAGAATATAATGTAACTATCAGTATTAAACTTCATGCAAAAAAAAAAAAAAAAAAAAAAAAAAAAAAAACACTAACTATCTAGTATTGAACCAAGACCTTGCCTCCTCACCTTTTCAAGGCTTTCATGCTAGTTGATGTAGATCCGTTTCATGCCCACGAGTAATCACTAGTGTTTTAAACAATTTATGCAAAATAAAATAGTCACTAGTGTTTTAGGCCGAGCCAACAACAACAATAACAACATAGCCTTAATCCCAAATTAGTCACAGCCCAAGACATCCATGTCGACCTGAGTGTTATCCACTGGGTGCACGAACGACTCAAAGGCCCAATGTGACTTCCAGTGTGACTCCCTTATTGTCATTCTAGCAATATCCGGACTTCAATTAATGTAGCTCGTGGCTAGATGGGAACGCCCCAACATTTATATATGTTTGATCCGTTTCACGAAGAGCAACAAAAGATTTATGCTGACTGTCAACCAATCGCAACCCTCTCCCTTTTTTTTTTTTTGTTGGGTGAATTCCCTCCCCCCATTTTCTGCTATTGCAAAATGATTCCTGTTATTTGGTTTGATTGCTTGAGCATATTATACTTGTACTGGATTTGAAGAACCAAAAACACGCACGCACAAAAAAAGATAAATAAAAAATTGAAAGTTTAAAGATGATTCATATGATAGTTTATGGAATTTAGTCGATGCTGCCAGGAGTTCCAGGTACATTGGAAAAGTTGATTCATATGATAGTTTAAAGATGTTGGAGCTGATAACAATTCTTGACAAGAATACCAGTTTTACTTGGTTGGCTTCCTTGCTCGACCGTTGTTCTTCCGCGCAAAATCTTTTGTTGCGAGTGATTAAGGTAACGATTAAACACTTCCTTTATTTTCAGTTTTTTAGTTTATCATGATTCTCTAAGTAATTCATATCTGCATTGAGCGTCCGAGCTAAAGTTTCCATTTGCTGATTATGTCTGCCTTTTGCCTAACTTCAATTTGTCCAAACTTGAGGATTCCTGTTTTTTTTTTTTCGATATAAAAGGAGGCGATACTCCATGTATGTATTTATAGCTAAATAAAGTTCTGCGCAAAAGAAAAATAAACACAAATTACAAATATAATAAGAACAAAAGAATATTGGCCTGGTATCCCTGCTCTCTAACCACATCAGTTAGGAGAGAACCCATGTGCGTATTCGTGCCAAAATTGCAGAATTTCAAAAAGTCCAAAAGAAAACATGACGCGATCAACAAGCCCCCCAGAAAACGTAGGAACCCCAAAAACGTATGTCAATCCCATGGAACTAGCGCCCATATATATTGCCCCCACCACAAACGCCGCAGTGAAAGCATTGCAAATGGAAACCTCCAAACCCAACAAACCCACCAACTCAAAAGCAGAGTCTTCCCCTGCAGGGTCCACTATACTCCCCACTCAATATCACATAGAGAGGGCAGCGACTGTAAAGGACAAATAGTCGGGCGCACTACCTTGTTGGTACTTCAAACCAAAGTAACGCCCAGTTGGCCCCCCCGACCTTTTTGCCTCCGCGAAACAAACATAAGCCTGCAAAATCAATCCATCAAATCGTCAACAAAAAGCAGACCAATTTCCTTGCCACTGTTGCCAAGACCATCCTGCGAACTCTTTATGACCATGCAAGGCCAAACCTACATTCCTCTTCGTAGATTCCCATATATCTTGTCAAGTGTCGTCAATCTCTTTAAAAATTCGTTGGTTTCTCTCCCCCCCATAGTGCCCAAAGGAGTGCCAAAAGTCCGGCTCTAAACTTGAGGATTCCTGTTAATGTTGGATATATGGCGAAGACTGCATGAATGCTTAGACCAGCTTTAAAAACAGAGAAGAATCGATGTTTACACTGATTGGTAATGAAACATTAGTCGACCAAACTCTTGATGAAATGTACGTTAGACTAGTTTGTTCCATGTTGATTTAATTGTTGACTTTACTCTTTCAAATGGTGCACTATCTAGGTTGCTAGGCAAATAAGAACTGCATTGGTTCCGAGCTCCAACAACCCACAAATTAACTGCCTTCGATCACATTAAAACTTCACACTGTGCTAGACATATTTCAACTGGCTCTACCGACCTTCAACAATAGTAATTTACATTTCATTGAGGGAGGGAGCAGAACCATCAGATGCGTTTGCAGAATCGTGATTGGTTGTCAAAACAAATGCGGCTGCTTAAGTGAAGCGATTGGTGTCTCGTTGCGTAACATGAAGATGACATCGGACATTGTTGGCCTGTCTTTTGCATTTTCTTCAACACATAATTAAGATCCCTACTTGAATGAACCTCACAACTTCTTGTTCAGGAAATGAATTGCCCATTGAAGGTTGAACTAATTCCAAAATCGAGTCGGCTTTTCATAGCTCCCATGCCTGTTTCAAATTCCCGATTTCATCATAAACAAATTGAGATGTGTGGATGAAAATAGTGTTGATTTTCATGAAACTTCAGAGTGTGGGGTTTTATCAAAAGGCCTCAATTTTAATTAAGAGGAGATCACTCTTATATACTTAACTATGAAGTTTTAATTATCCGAGGTCTATTTTAAGATAAAACCTCACACCCAAAAGTATCTCAAAGGTGATCGGTTCTAGTTAAGAAGAGATCACCATTTATATACTTCACTATGAAGCAGATTATCCGCATGTAAAATCAACATAAACAAATTAATAAGTGTATGAAAATAGCTATGAAAGATGAGATCTAATTGTATCTACTTACATACTTTACTAAATTCATTGTAGGATCATGATAGAAACTGAGTTCTTTTTCCCACTTATGATCTCGAGTAATAAGACTCCAAAGCTGAACACAACAGATTTTATGGAGAATAATCCATCCATAGCATATTCTGGAGACATATAACCACTGCAATAAATTTTAATTAACAATGCATGAACTTTGGTGGTTAATTCATGGATAGGAGAGGTTCGTACAGAGCTTTGTCAACTATCAAGAGCTTTCTTTGGTGTCTTGTTAGTTATGCAATGTTGGAATATATTTACATTAAGTTGTGTACAATGGACACAACTCCATGGTTGCTATTATGCAGATGATTCATGGCGAGTCTGTGCATTTCTAGGTAGGAGTTAAATTATATAATATCAATAAGCAGTTTTTTGTTTACAGCTGAAGTTTTGAAGTTTGATGAAGCATTGTGTATCTGAAAGTACTGTTATAGATAAGCACTTACTAAGTCCCGACCACTCTTCTCGTGTTTGCTTGACTTTGATCACCTCCAAATATTCTTGCTATTCCAAAATCGGAGATCTTGGGGTTCATCTTGGCATCTAGTAAAATATTACTTACTTTGAGGTCCCTGTGAATGATTCTAAATCTTGAGTCTTGATGAAGATAAAAAACTCCTCGAGCAATCCCAAAAATAATATCATAACGCATTTTCCAATCCAACGACGTGCTTCTAGTTTGATCTGTTCAAGGATTTCATGTAATTAACTCACATTGAACACATAAGCACAATATACCAGGGATTTGAAAAGAATGGAAATGGCAACTCAAGAACTGAAAACATACCGAAAAGTAAGAAGTCTAAGCTTCTATTAGGCATGTATTCATAGATTAACATCTTTTCTTCTTCTTCAATGGAGCAACCTATAATTTGAACGAGATTCCTATGTCGAAGTTTCGCAATTTACTCAACTTCATTTTTGAATTCTATCACACCTTGTCCTGAATTCTTTGACAATCTCTTCACAGGTATTTCACGTCCATCAGGCAACTTACCTTAGAAAATTGTGAATATGTCTAAGATTGAAACCATTGTCGTGCTAATGTACTCCAATTAATTAAGTTCATAAGGGAATGATTAATTTTAAAAACAATATATCTTATAAACTGAACCAAAACCCCCTGCCCCAAGCTTTTTAGCAAGAGAGAAGTTTTCTGTGGCAAGCATCATAGAGTTAAGATTGAAAGTGGGTAATTCAAACTTTGTATTAGTTTCTTCGTTAGCCTCAAAAGAAGGCGAATTAAATAGTTACTTTTGAAGTTTCTCTCGTAGTAGGAAACCTGAGAAATGCAATATTTCAAATGAAATAAAAATACTTTGAACATTAGTTGTTCTTATTCAACTCTTCAAGATAGTATTTAGGACTCTTCCATTACCTCTTCTTTTTGCTCTCTTAAACAAATAATAAACAGCCGAAATGAAGATGAGCAACGCCACAACAACTATCACACATAGAAGCACCACTTTCTTCTTAAAAGAAGAACCTTTTGAATGTTTCATTGAATTTTGTCAAATAAATCATTTTTTCAGAATTTGCTGTCTAAAAACAAATCAAACTTTTTCATTTAGTCAGCTTTGCAAACCATTAATCTCTAATTAACATCCCTTGTTAACTTTGTCATACAAACACAAAACTAAAACATAACACTAACAGTACTTACCAAGTTCAGTTGCATCAACCCGAACAAACAACTCTTGTCCCCAATCTGCAAACTCTTTCAAATCATTCAAGTCACCAAACCAAGCTAAGCAACCTCTTCCATTAACATCTGCACTCGAATAACCAGTACAAGAACAGCTACTCCTGCACTTAATCTCACAATCTTTGATGCCTGAACTCATGTCAACTCTAGCATTTGATGTGTCTGGTAGCTTCATATTCTCCAATTTTAAAAACCCGTCACCCTTACTGCACAAAAGCGCTCTTTTTCTCATGCAACCCTTTGATCCATCCGCGATATTCCAATCTTTAGAGATATAGGCTCAAAGCCAGATAGGCACACATGAACATATCTTAGCATTACTTGGATCACAACTCCCAAACGCGCCACATTTTCCATAGTTGTCACAAATATCATCTGGATAGGACCTTATAATGCTCCATTTTCGAGTGCTCTCGACCCAAATCATTCTTTGATCAATTCCCAAGTATTCTAACACTAGATTAGATAATACAGATGCGTTGTACACTCGAAAGACGTAATAAATCTCATTTGCGTCGTTCACCGAACTGTAATTGGTGACAGGATTGGTTACCATTCACACCATTACTTCGCCATATCTTTTGCGACGCTTTTTTTATGACCAACTCTGGCGACCCCATTAGATCCATACTGTAAGTGAATTCCCCAGCTGATGGACCATCAGGAGATGTCCAAGAAGTCAGTGACCACATCAATCCTGATCTTAAATTAAATCCAATCTTCATTCCTGCTAGTAATGTATCAGTTGGGTAATCAAAGCTCTGCCACAAAAGTCTCCCCGGTTTTCGTCGCATAAAACCAGATTTCCTGTATCCAATAGCTTGTAAAATAGAGCTGAAGAATTGATGTTATCAATACTTGGGATTGAAACGTTTGTCAACCAAACTGGGTTTGATGAATTCCGATAAAAAATCGCTAGATTTGCTTTGTTGCCAATCTTGATAACTACAGATGATGAATTTTTTATTGGGTCTCGTCTGTTCGCGACCCAAACTACTGTTCGTTGAGGATTTTTTTGTACCAAATTCCAATGTAGCATTGTTGAGAGTTGCCGGGACTGAAGCAGCCGAGAGCGAAGGTTCCGCCATTAGAGACGACTGTGTCTCCATTTCTCAAAAACTTGTTGTCTGTAATTGTGTCATCAGTTGTAGAGTGTTGAAATATGTGATTCAAATTAAATTAAGGTTTAGTAGTGAAATTAGTGGGACATGTGTCCATGTAGAGTCATGTGTAATGGGTAGTTATTAATTAAGTTGTAGTAGTTATTAATGGGTAGTTTTAGTTATTGACTTGGTGGTTTGCACACATAAAGTGGTGCATGTTATGCTAGTGGGTTGAGACCAAGCCAATGTGATAGTCTATAAATATGTAATGTGTATGTTGAGAAATGTAGAGAGAGTAGTAGTATGGGTTGAAATAAAATAAAAAATTGTTCTCTCTCACCCTTTGCATTGTTAGCTTCTTTGTTATTTATTTTGTAATACCCAACATAGAGCATAACAAGACATTGACATAGAAGTTGAAGAGAAGAAACAGTGCAATAATGAAGGAAGCCATTGCTGGTTGGTATGGACTTCAGCACATTGATGATGGATGATGTATAGGAGAGGCTCTATTATTTTAAGCCAAAGCAACTTCAATGGCCTAAACGAATATGTCTTAACAACTCCTGAAATCTACCAATGTAGTAGTCAATGGTTAGGTACGTTTAGAGAACTACTATGGATCAATCCATGGACCTGCAAAAATAGGCGCAGGCCTACCTAACATATTCCTTAATTAAATTGCATGTTAAATGTGTAAAAGGACTGTTCGATTGGTCACATTTTCTTTTCTTTTCTTTTCTTTTTTAAAATCTTTTGGTAACCTTTTCATGCTTGTTGATGTACATCATGTCTCTAAGTCGTTACTAATCACCTCAAGCACACACAGATGTTCACGTTATTAATTATAGAATCAAGAGACTCCTATGCATTTAAGCTTCTGAGAGGGCTAAATTGTGCTGCAGGACTAGATGATCCAAGGGCTTCAACTCTAGGGGAGCTTGAGTCTGTTTACTTTAATCTGTTTGTTGAAATTACTAAGTAATCATAGAACTAGTAGTTTTTTGTAGGTATTTATTAATTTGTATGCAATATTGGGTAGACTCTTGTTGCCGCGAAACTGGGGGAGATGCAACTAAGCAATGCTGCTTGAGTTGTCACTACTCACTAGTGTAACACTTGCTATAGCAAAATGAGTCATGTTATTTGATTTAATTGCTTGAACAGATTATACTTGTGGATTTTGATTATTCATTAATTCCTTGCATCTAAAGCTGGCTCCAGGAGTTCAAGATGAATTGGAAGAGTTCAATTCATACGTCAATTTGAAGATGTTGGAGCTGATAACAACTCTTGACAAGAACACCAGTGTTTCACATAGACAGTTTCAAACGAAATAAAAAAATCAAAAACTGATTATGTCTAGAAATATCTAACTAAACAAATATATTCTAGGTAATTCGTGGTGCTGTTGCTACAAATTAACTAATCAGCATTGAAGCTTCACAGAGTACCAGACATGTATGAGGATATCAGCCATGCCTTAGTCTCTAAACCTGAGTATGTTGACTCTACCGGCCTTCAAAAATAGTAATTGACATTTCATTGAGGGAGGGAGCAGAACCAGCAGATGCATTTGCAGAATTGTGATTACTTGTCAAAACAAATGCAGGTTGGTTGAGTGAAGGGATTGGTGTCTCATTGCCTAACATGAAGATGACATTGTGCATTGTTGGCCTGTCTTTCGCCTTTTCTTGAACACATAAGATCCCAACCTTAATGAACCTTACTACTTCTTGTTCAGGAAATGAAGTACCCATTGATGGGTCAACTAATTCCAAAATCCTGCCATCTTTCCATAGCTCCCATGCCTGTTACAAATTCCCCATGTCATTGCCAACAAAATGGATGAAAATAGCAGTTAACGATAAGGCCTAATTGTATCTACTTACATAATTTATTAAATTCATTGTGGGATCTTCATGGTAGAAACCCGAGTTCTTTTTCCCACTGATGATCTCAAGTAATAGGACTCCAAAACTAAACACGTCAGATTTTATGGAGAATAATCCATCCATCGCATATTCTGGAGCCATGTAACCACTGCAAGAAATTTAAAGCAAAAGAATAAAAATTCGTTTGAAAAGAAAAAAAATGGTACGTCAAAAACCAACAACAACAACATAACCTCAGTCTCAAATTAACTGGGGTCGGCTACATGGATCAAACTTTTCCATTGTGCTCGATTAAGTGCAATTGATGGTGAGCTTTTTAAACCATTCAAATCCCTCCTAATTAATGCATCCCATGTTAACTTTAGTCTGCCCCTACCTCGTCGAATTTCTACAGTTTCTATTGAGTTAAGTTTTCTAGTTGGGGCATTTGTAGGCCGCAGGTGACTAAACCACCACAACCACCCTTCGCTAATTTTTGTATCAATTGGTGCTACTCATACTTGTCTTTGAATTTCTATATTTATGTGAAAAACTTAAAAGGAATTTTTTTGTCATGGTAATGCTGGATATTTATTTGACTGAAAAGGTTCATAAGGAGCTTTCTCAAATGTTAATAGGATCTAGAGGTTTCTTTGGCGCCTTGTTAATGCAATATCAGGATATGTTTACTTTAAGTTGTGTGTATAATGGTTTGTCCCCGGACATAGAACTCCAAGGTTTCTCTTTGATTTGTAGATGATTCTACCTGTCTGTGCATGCCTTAGCATTTTTCTAGGAAGGATTTTAATGTTCTCTGGTATCAAGCTAATTTTCTTTTCTGCTAGTTCTCAAAATTTAACAAAGCAGTAAGGACTATCTAAAAGAGTTTTGGATAAGATATAGTAAAAGCGTTTTTGCGGCACTTACTAAGTTCCGACCACTCTCCTAGTGTTTGCTTGACATTGATCACCTCGAAATATTCTTGCCATTCCAAAATCTGAAATCTTGGGGTTCATCTTGTCATCTAGTAGAATATTGCTTGCTTTAAGGTCCCTGTGAATGATTCTCAATCTCGAGTCTTGATGAAGGTAAAGGACTCCTCTAGCGATCCCAAGAATAATATCACAGCGCACTTTCCAATCCAACAACGTGCTTCTAGTTTTATCTGCTAAAGAAGCTCATGTTACTCATCTTGATCATATAAGCTATACAAGGAATTGGAAACAATTGTAAATGTGCAACTCTAAGATTGAAAGCATACCGAAAAGTAAGAAGTCCAAGCTTTTATTAGGCAGGTGTTCATATATTAACATTTTTTCTTCTTCTTCAACGCAACAACCTATAATTTGAACGAGATTTCTATGTTGAAGTTTCGCAATCAGATCAACCTCAGTTTTGAATTCGATCACACCTTGTCCTGAATTCTTCGATAATCTCTTCACAGCTATTTCACACCCATTAGGTAACTTGCCCTGAACAATTATAATATGATCACTCCTAAAACCTTTATCATGCTAAAAACTTCCAAGTCAAGGAGGGAATTAATTTGTAAATGGAGTACCTTGTAAACTGGGCCAAAACCCCCCTCTCCAAGCTTGTTAGCAAGAGAGAAATTTTCCGTGGCAACCATCACAGAATTAAGATTGAAAATTGGCAATTCAAACTTTGTGTTAGCTTCTTTGTAAGCCTCCGAAGAAGGTGAATTCAATATTTCCTTTCGAAGTCTTTCTCTATGCACCAAACCTTAAGAATTGCAAAAGATGGAAACAGACAATTATATTTAGAAAAAAATTGTCTCTTGTTCAAAATATCAGAATGATAACATAGGATTCTTTTATTACCTCTTTTTCTCGCTTTCTTGCACAAATAATAAACAGCAGAGAAGAATATGAGGAACCCCACAACAATAAGCACACAAAGAAGAACCAGTTTCTTCTTAGCCAAAGAAGAATGTCTTTCTGAATTTTCTGCCAAGTCAAAATAACTTCACTTAGTTGCTACTAAAACTGAACATAAAACAGGATAATGACAGCTCTTACCAAGTTCAATTGCATCTACACGAACAAACAACTCTTGTCCCCCCTCTGTGAACTCTCTTACATCAACCAAGTCTCCAAACCAAGCCAAGCAACCACTGCCATCGACATATGCGCTAGAATAACCGGTACAAGAACAATTGTTCATACACTCAACCTCACAATCTTTAATGCTCCAGCCCATATGAACTGTAGCATTTGATGTGTCTGGTAGCTTCACCTTCTCCAATTTCAAGAACCCATCACCCTGACCACACAAAAGCTTTCTTTTTCTAACACAATGTTGTGATTCCTTGTTCGAGGATTTGAACTCAAAACCAGGAAGACAAGAACAAATCTGAACATTATTCGAATTACAGCTCCCAAACGCTCCACATTTTCCATAACTATTACAATCACCATCTGTATAGGACCTGAAAGTGTTCCATTGTCGCTTATTTTCATCCCAAATTTCTCTTCGAGCTAATCCCAAATAGTCCAACACCATCCTTGAGAAAACAGAAGTGTCCGCGACGCTATAACTGAAATAAATCTCATTCGGGTCGTTCATGAAATTGTAGTTGAGGTTGGGACTTCTCATAGTAGGCACACTATTCCAACCTTGCCCATTCCAAGGCCCGCTTCGCCAAATCTTTTGCGACGCTTTTTTTATGACCATCTCTGGCGAGGCGGTTCCATCCATACTTAAAGTGAAAATCCCAGTTGATGGGTCGTCAGGAGATTTCCATGACCTGAAAGACCAACTTGTTCCCAGCTTCAAATTCAACCCAAGCTTCATTCCAGGAAGAAATGTATCAGTTGGGAAATCGAAGCTCTGCCACAAAAAGTCTCCCCTATTTTCGTCATATAAAACCAAATTTCCTGACTCCATGAGCTTGTAAAACAGGCCTTTAATTGGGATTGAAACGTTGGTAGACCAAACTGGGTCGGATGAATTTCCATCGATGATGACAAGGCTTCCTTTGTCGTCGATCTTAACAACTCCAGTTGAAGAGTTGTTGATTGGGTTATCTCTGTTAGCTACCCACACTACTGTTTTCACTGAAACTTTGTTGAACCAAATTCCAACGTATCGCTTTTGAGAATTGGCAGGACTGAAGAAGCCGAGAGCGAAAGTTCCGCCATTCGAGACAATTGTTTCTCCATCTCTCAAGAAGTTGTTGGGTGTGATTGTGTCATTAGTTGCAGAACACAAGTGATTAACAAAGAGGGCGGAGAGGAGCAACAAAGAAATCATGGAAACCATTGTTGATAGTGCTTGAAAAGTTGGAATAGTAAAGTTGACATGCTCAGCTCACCATTAAATGAATATAATTGACCAAGTCAACAACACATTAACAAAGAAGTTGCTGAGAAGAAACACAGCAATAAAGCAATCCATTATAAAAGTTGTGTATTATCCAAAGAAGTCGGTCAAAATAGTTGAATTAAAATCATGGACGGAAGAGTAATCCAAGTTGTTAACGAATTGACATGTGTTGAATTTTCATGTATATAAATTGCAAATAATAGAGTACACATTTATAAGCATATGTTTGACACACTAACTGATTTTTGACTTGGTACACACCATTAATAATAAATAGTTGAGTAACTACTCACTACCTTGACTCTAAACATGACACATGTCTCACTTTTTAGCTAATATAATTGACTACATATTGACTCAGTAACTTCAACATTGTGAGCATATTTTTGAGAGCTCGCTGCTTACATGACACACATTGTCACACATAACATTAATACTCATGCATCTTAATTTGAATCATATTCCAACAGGTGGTCTGGGTTTCAATGTCTTTGAAAGTGGTTGAACAACATAAGCTAGTCTTTTTCTTTCTTTTCTTTTTTTGAACACCATAAGCTAGTCTTTTTCTTTCTTTTTTTTTTTGATAACCATGGGTCTCCCGACTTTTTTCAGACCTTCCTTACTTTGGTTAGACTAATCTCATGCATGAAAGTTAGTTGGGCAACCAACCAATAACCTAGGAGAAACCAAAAGAATATAATGTAGCTACCAAAAATCAAATATATGACCTCGGACTCAGTTAGATCGAGTTACGATACTCTTTTCTTTGCTATTGCACCACACCCCTTGTGGAGTTGTTGGTTAGATACATATCTCAATGTCAACACACATATCTCGATGCACAATCCAAAGGACTGAGGAGATGCTTTCTCTATGTGGTTTGCTCAGTACTGGTGCATTTTATTTGAAAGATGATGGAATAGGTTGCATTGGTTGAGAAAAAAATGGATTTAATCTTTGCCATAAAAGGAAAAATACAAATCCAACTTAATTGGAAAAGCTTTTGATGTCAAAAAGGAAAAAGGTTATCTGATGTTAATCATATATTTATTGGATAAAACAGATAGTTTTTGCAATTTGAGACTTATTGGATAGCAAAACATTTCAATTGTGTATTTGATATTAAGCTTTTCTTATAGAAAAAACCAACATAAAGGAGCCTTATTTGGATCTAATCATCATGGATTTAAGTAGATCAACACGAGGTAGTAAATTATGGTTTATACAAAATAAGAAAGATTGATGTACATAATAAAACTAATCTTTGTTAAAAATGGAGCACTATGTACTACACAAACGAGAGCAACTCATAATACCTGTAATATAGTTTCTAGTCCTGAAATATTTCAAATTCACTCAACTCTATCGACCTTCAACAATAGTAATTGACATTTCATTAAGCGAGTGAGAACTAGCCGACGTGGTCGAAGAGTAAGGATTTCTTCTCAAAACAAATGCAGGTTGCTTAAGTGCAGGGATAGGTTTCTCATTGCCTAGCATGAAGATGACACTAGACATTGTTGGCCTATCTTTTGCATCTTCTTGAACACACAGTATTCCAACTTTAATAAACCTCACAACTTCTTCTTCAGGAAATGAATTACCCATTGAGGTGTCAACTACTTCTAAAACCCTGTCATCCCTCCATAGCTCCCATGCCTGTTACAATTTTCCCGGTCTCATAGTTAACAAAATGTACAAAAATAACTAATTCAGTCTAGTGATCAATAATACCGATTGGATGATTCTACTTACATGTTTAATCAAATTCAATGAAGGATCTTCATGATAAAAACCGGTGTTCTTTCTGCCACTGATGATCTCAAGTAATAAGACTCCAAAGCTAAACACATCAGATTTTGTAGAGAATATTCCATCCATTGCATATTCTGGAGCCATATAACCACTGCAAGAAATTTTAATTACACAGAAAAAGAAACATTTCAACTCATCAACTTTAAGTCGATCTCATCTTATGCCATAGTTTTATGCTTCTCTATATCGAATTCTCGGATTTTGCAGCAATATTTAAATTATCTTCCGCTCTACTAGTGTTTACACATAATAGGTTCATAGAAAGTTCTCACATCAATTAAGAGGTTGTTTCTACAAAATTATGAGGTAGTTCTACTAATTTGGCGTGCGATCACTTCTATATGAAATTGAGAGTTTCGAGCCTTCCCATACATGTGCAAGAACATGTGTGCATGGTGTATTTTCTTGTAGCACTTACCAAGTCCCCACCACTCTCTTAGTACTGTTTGCTTGACCGAGGTCGCCAACAACTATTCTCGCAATTCCAAAATCCGAAATCTTGGGGTTCATCTCTGAGTCCAGTAGAATGTTACTTGCTTTGAGGTCCCTGTGAATGATTCTCAACCTTGAATCTTGATGAAGATAAAGGACTCCTCGTGCAATCCCAATGATTATATCATGGCGCATTCGCCAATCCAACAACTTGCTTTTAGCTCGATCTGTTTGAGGTGCTCATGTTAATTGGCATGAACACATAATCTATGGACACAATGCTAATTTGGTAAACATGAGCATTATTATCAAAAGCTTACCGAAAAGTAAGAAATCCAAACTTTTATTAGGTAGGTATTCATAAATCAACATCTTCTCTTCTTCTGCAAGGCAACAACCTAGAATCTGGACAAGATTCCTATGTTGAAGTTTTGCGATCAACTCAACTTCATTTTTGAACTCATTCACTCCTTGTCCTGAATTCATCGACAATCTCTTCACAGCTATCACACGCCCGTCGGATAACACACCCTGCGATACCGTTGCTATATTGAACCTCCAGCTAACTTCACTTAAGTTTAAATATTTAATATAACACTAGGCTCAAAATATCTTACCTTATAAACAGAACCAAAACCACCTGATCCAAGCTTATTAGCTAAAGAGAAATTCTGTGTAGCAACTATCACAGTGTCAAGATCAAAAGTTGGTAATTCAAAATTTACATTAGTTTCTTCGCTAGTCTTTGAAGTTGGCAATTCGAATTGTGGCACTCGATCTCTTTGCGCCAATCCTGAAAATCGCAACAATAGGGAACAAATCGATTAATTACTTTAAACACTTCAAAATGTCAACTAATATTTTGAAGTACCTTCCCTTCTTCTTTTGTTGAGCAAAAAATAGGAAGCAGAGATGAAGATGATCAAGCCCACAACAATTGACACACAAAGCACCAGTACTAGTTTCTTCTTAGTGGAAGAACCTACTAAACTTCTTTTCGAATTTTCTGCCAAAAAGAAAAGTTACATTATTATTTTTTAATAGGAACGAGACTTTATTTTATTAAAGCCTTCAACATGGCGAGAAAATAATGTGTTTCCCCTAAACAAAGTCAAAAAAAGAAAAAGAAAAATCACATTATAGTTGCTGAAAACTTTAAAATAATTACAATTTTAGAAAACTAAATAGAAACACTACTACACTTACCAAGTTCAATTGCATCAACTCGAACAAACAAGTCTTGTCCCCCTTCTTTAAACTCTTGTATATCAATCAAGTCCCCAAACCAAGCCAAGCAACCACCTCCATTAACATCCGCGCTAGCATACCCAGTACACGAACAGTTGTTCCGGCACTCAGTCTCACAATCTTTGATCCCTAAACTCGTATCAACTCTAGCATTTGATGTGTCTGGAAACTTCATCTTCTCCAGTTTTAAAAACCCGTCACCTTTACCACACAAAAGCTCCCTTTTTCTAACACAACCTTTTGATCCATCTGTCAAGTACCAATCCCTCGGCGATTTGGGCTCAAACCCAGGAAGGCATGAACAAATAGTTTCGTTATTCGAATTACAGCTCCCAAACTCTCCACACTTGCCATAATATTCACATTGGTCGCCCGGTATGGTCCTTATAGTGTTCCATCTTTGAGCACCTTCCACCCAAGTAGGAATTTGAATGAATCCCTGATAGTCCAAGATGATCATAGTAAGTACTGAAGCGTCTGTGATGTTGTAAACAAAGTAAATCTCATCTGGGTCTTTCACCAAACTGTAATTGATGATGGAACGTCCCTTACTAGGTAGGCCATTCCACTCTAGGCCATTCCAAGGCCCGCTTCGCCAAATCTTTTGCGACACATTTTTTATGACCAACTCTGGCGACCCAGTTTGTTCCATACTTAGAGTAAAATCCCCAGTTGATGGATCATCAGGAGATTTCCAAGACGTGAACGACCAATTCGATCCTGACTTCAAATTCCACCCAATTTTTATCCCAGGAAGAGATGTGGCTGTCGCGTAATCAAAGCTCTGCCACAAAAAGTCTCCCTTGTTTTGGTCACATAAAACCAGATTTCCTGAATCCAAGAGCTTGTAAAACAAAGAAGAAGAGTTGATGTTACCACTGATTGGGATTGAAACTTTGGTAGACCAAACTGGGTTTGATGAATTTCCATCGAAAATCGCTAAATTTCCTCTGTAATCAACCTTGACAACTCCTGATGAAGAGTTGTTGATGGGGTCGTTTCTGTTGGCTATCCACACCACTGTTTGCTTTGAAACTTTGTTGAACCAAATTCCTACATATCTCTTTTGAGATTTTCCGGGACTGAAGAAGCCGAGAGCGTAGGTTCCGCCATTAGAGACAATTGTGTCTCCATCTCTCAAGAATTTGTTGGGTGTGATTGTGTCATCAGTTGCAAAGCATAAGAGAATTACAGAGAGGGTGCAGAGCAGCAACAAAGCAATCATAGAAGAAACCATTGTTGCTGCTGCTTGAAATAGTGTGGAGTTGACCTGGTCTGCTCTCAGTTCTTACATTTTAAACCAATTCAATTTAAACATTATTCAAGGTCACTAAGAAATTATTGTTAAATCTAATTAGAAGAAGACTTTGAAATGTTTACAAAAAATATTATAAAATTTTTTTAAGACAACTGAAAATTTAAAGTATGTGTCTTTAAAATAAATAAATTTTTTTTGAGTGACAGTGGGTATCCAGACACTTTGTCTGACTACTCTCATAGGCCCTGAGATTGCAAAAAGAGACAACCCCAGTAGCTTGGTTATCATGCTTACCACTAGGCCACACTTGTATGAGTTTTTAAAATAAATAATATTATGAATGATACATATTTTTTTTTTATAAAGTTTAGGTCACATCTTTGAATGTCGAGCATTATGTGCAGATGTATGCACTCACATCTTTAGAGCATCCACAATGGTTTACACATTTTGAAGTATAATAAGGTGTCACATCATTATTCCATTACATTATCTTCTACAGTTTTACTACATTTCTCCCCACAATGATTTCAACTCTTCACTACATATTTTATGAAACCCACAATCATATCATACCATCATTTTAAAAAATCAACGGCATTTAAAAAGTATTGTTTCACAAATTTTTTATTTTAAAAAAATAAAAAATCTGGTGGGCCCCACGCACACCTCTGCCATTGCTTGTGCAATGGGGTGATGGGGTGTAGTGCACTGCACGCCATTACAAATGCTCTTGTGTTTATAGCATGGTTTCCAAACATGCGTGAGTAACTAAGTTGTGTAATTGTAGTATTTTAAAATAATAAATACATGTCTAAAGTACATAAAAGACAATTAAAATCTATTAGTAAATCATACTAAATAGTAATCAGGTGTGGGTAGATTATGGTACTAAATCTCTCCTTTTCTCATGTTATCTTTATGCTAGCTCAATTGTTTATCTGGTCACGAGTTCGAGTTGTGGGGGTGGGGTTTTGTGTGGATATTAAGCCATATTCCGGTGTGTATGTGGATAGTAAGCTACACATCTTGTTTATCTCCTTTTTTAATTCTTCTCCATCTTGATTTTTAAATGGCGAACAGATATTGAGAAGGTGACCAAGATCTATAACAGTAGCTTTCATTTTGTAGGTTAGGAGCACGATCTCAGTTTCGATTCCCAACAACAATCAAATGTTGAGCCACCGGTGGTCTTTTTGTGCAATCTAAGGGCCCGTGGGGCTAGTTAGACAATAAGAACGTCGGGTTACTCCTTAAGGTTCCACAAATCACAGTTGTTTTTTGGGTATCAATGGAGAAGGAAAGACAGCAGAGATACACTGAGAGAAGATGAAAGGGGATGGTAGATTAAGGGAAAGACATCTAAAGAGATCGTGAGAGAAAGATTTTGTATGCTCCAGCGAGTTTGGTCGGTGTTTTGGTATTTTTGCATTTCTTCTTATTTGAAGGGTTGTTTATTTATTTATTTATTATTATTTATTTTTATTTTCGTTTTGTTTATCCTTATTGGTGGAATTGTCCTTCAATCCCATTATGAATCTTAGTAGAATAATCAAGTCTATATGGATCTTAGTAACTATGTTGACTTATCGGATCCATGGCCACTATGTTCACCAAAGCTTTTTGATTCATTATGACTGACCTAGATTTTAGGATTTTATTTTGTTCGGATAGATATATCCATAACACGTCAGTATACATGTTAATGCTTTTTGTAAGCTTGTAATTAAGGCCAAGATGCCTCTTAAAGGGACATGATTACTCCTTGAAAGGGTGTAACTGCATCTGCATGTTTGGGATTCAAAGAAAACAATATGGGCTTACAAAAAAAAAAAAAAAGAAAAATAAAGGTTCATGTAAAGTCAACAACATTAATATACCATTGTATAGAAAAAGATTTTATTTATTTATTTATTTATTAATTTTTATATAGAGAAAACACCCTCTTTAGTCCTTTACCTTCTCTAGTGGGCTAATAAACTCAAGGAAGAGATTAATGCCGTTGACAACCATCAAGCAGCTCCTACCAGTACGTCTGCAACTGCTACATTAAAGCACTTGAGACATCTACAACCCGACAAAATTTAAATGGTATACACTAAAACACTACTTCATGTCTTTTTTTTTATTTATGTAAATAGTGATACTAACACTATTGATCACGTCTCTAGATCATTTGGAAATGAAAAAAATAGTAATAAAGTAAAATAGCGAAAAAGATAGTATCGGTGGTTAGAGAAGATAGCAAAATTTAGTGTTAAAGTTATATTAAAACTAGTCGTATCCCTGCGCTTCGCGCAGATGTAATAATAATAATAATAATAATAATAATAATAATAATAATAATAATATATTCATAGTTATTCTCATCGAGTCAAACGAAAGGTTCATAAAAGAACAATAATAATAAGAAATAGCAAAACACTATATTGTCTTCTTTAGCTTTTGTAGTTTTATATGGAGTGAACAACATCTTTAAGTAATAGTAATCTCATGTAGTAGTGTATATTGATCAACTATAACCGTTAAATATAAATTCTTTCATATCGTCTGTTCACTCCAATTGAAGAATCTAAACCAACAGATAACATAACATAAAGTTCAATCTATGTTAAGTAATAATGTTGCTTTAGTGCCCAAAACAGTATATATAAATAATGTATATAAATAATGTTGCGGTAACAAAATCGATGGTGTAAGATTCGAAATAAAGAATATGAATACATAATTAATTAGACGGTCGTTTAGTTGTTTAAAGTTGGATTTTTAGTTTTTCAAAAATATGGGGGAATGAATATATTTCAAAATAATAATAAAAAAATATATAAATATCTATTTTCGTTTTTCAAAAATATGGGGGGATGAATGTAATTTAAAGCAATAAATAACACAAATATATATAAATATCTTAAAATAAAAAATAAAAAAATTAAGAAAATCCTGGAAAAGAAATAGTAGAAGGAGAAGAGTATGTGAAATTCTGGTGTTAAAGTTATATTAAAATAGTGCAAAAAGTTACACTATTTTAGTTTTATGGTTGAATATGCTCGACCCATCAACATTATCTTTTACACTATTTTATTTTTTATCATTATTTTTTTAATTAAATTATAATGTAAAAGTAATAAAATTATAAAATTGTTTTTTAAAAAATATAAAAAGAAAAAAATCGAATAAAAAAATGTTGAATAGTGAAAGATTTGGTAAATAGTATCACACCAAAATAATTAGCACTGGTTGGAGAAGAGGCGGATCTTGCAGAGCGGATAGCGGGTGAGGGCGTTGAGTATAGCTCAAGCCTCCGCCACCGCAATGGAAGCTTGATCCTGCAACTAGAGGCTCCATCCCTAGCTGGATCGAAAAGTGCCCATCCAATGCCACAGTCACCTGAGAGAAGATCTCTTGACGCATCTATGAAGAGATAGAAGATTTTGGTCAGCAGCCTGTGCCTGCTCATACGTGTCTTGAAAGGTGTTGGTCTCTTCTCTGTGACTGCATCAACGAACTTATACATTGAGGATGTCCATTTTCCACCACTGGGTTGAGGGGTCAATAAGGTCTGCTACTTGACCAGATTGGGCTTTTTTGGGGGCCCATAGTTTCACCAAAACAAAAAACTTCCTTGCCTGCTGTGGATAGGAGTCTTTCTTTTCATGATAGTGTTGAGACGTGTGGACCGAAATAATAGTCCCACATCGTATAATTGAAATTTCTTAGTGAAATATATAAGTGGTGATCTCTCCGAGGCCTTTTGAGATAAAACCCCACACCTATAAAAATTGAAAGGTGGTCAAGTTGGGGATAGTATTACTTCCGGAGATCATAAGACTTTGTTTTGGATTCTATCCAAAAGTCCTTGGAATTTCCCTCTTATCTCGCATTAATTAAGACTTTATATGCGACAGACGAGATACAATAATATATCCAGTTCCTCCATCCCGCATTGAAGCCCATTCTACTCATCATTTCCATTTTAAATTCCCACTCCAACTTATCATATGCTTTATAAATGTCGATTTTCAGGGTCATGTCCAGTGATCTCCTTTTCTTGTTAATTTGTTATTCATAGTATGCATGATCTCTTGAGTGAGGATGACGTTGTCTAAGATTTGTCGTCCCTTGACAAATGCATTCAGGAGTGGAGAGATCATCCCATTGAGTAGTTTTTTGAGTCTCTCAACTAAGAGTTTAGAGAGGATTTTATATAGGGTGTTTTTTGAAAGACACCACACTTAGAATTTGTTTGTGAGTCCATCCAGCCCCGGTGTTTTTTGGACGGGTTCATATGATTCACCACACTTATAACTTCTTCTTATGTGAATAGGCTTGTAAGACTTTCATTGTCTGCCTCAGTCAAGTGATTCGGGATGGAGTCCAATGTGGCTCTTTGCGCTGTTGTTGGACCTACGCCTCTGGGATTGTTGAAGAGGGCTGTGAAGTATGTTGTAACTTCCTTTCGATCTCTTGTTGGGTGAACACCATTCGTCCATCATCCGATTGGAGCCCCGTAATTCTATTACTTCTTCTTCTCCCATTTACAACTGCATGGAAATAAGCTGTGTTATGATCACCTAGCTTGATCGATTCCGAATGTGATTTGTCCTTCCAGAATTGCTCTTCTTCCATATAGAGTTTGAATAACTCTACTTCTAGCTGTCTTTGCGTGTCCTGTCGAGGGGAATCAGATGCATCTATGCTTTGAGCAAATTTAGTATCTTATCGATCTTCTTTTTAGAATGGCAAAACCCATAATTTGATCCCTGAGCTTTGAATTTTTTATGCTTTTGGTCCCTAAACTATTATTACTACACATTTGGTCCTTGAACTTTCACAAAGATTTACATTTAGTCCTTCCATCATTTAAAGTGTTAAATTCTGACAATGTGGGTAGTAAAAGTGCGTGTGACTAGTCAAGAAGAGTAAATTGTTTATACTACTAAGCCAAACGACTCACATCAATCAACAAAAGCTGAAAAAAAATTTAATTTCCCCTAAAAACATAAAAAACTCAAAGTTCAAGGACGAAAAGCATAAAACACTTAAAAGTTCAGAGACCAAATATACAAAAATGAAAGTTCGATACACTAATAAATTGTTCAGAGACTAAAAGCATAAAAATCTCAAAGTTCAATGACCAAAAAATATGTTTCGCGTTTTCGAATTGCATTCGGGTGGGCAATTCTCCACTTCCGAATGGCCTTTTGAGTGAATTGGATTCTAGCTGACATTGGTTCCATTGTATTGCCTATATTTGCTCTCCACGCTTCTTTGATTGTCTCTTTGCATCCTTCTTTCTCTAACCAACGATTATCTACCTTGAAGAGTTGTTTCGGTTTACGCTGTGAGAGATTTGTATCAAGAAGAAGTAAAGCATGATAGGTGCTTAACCAATGCTTTTGGGTATTTGGTGATCCATTGTTCGTTCACAAGTGCCCTGTCAAACCGAGCCTGAACTAGGTTTTGCCCTTGCCTCCTATTAGACCAAGTGAATGGGTGACTGACGAATCCCAGGTCCTCCAACTTCATGTTTTTCGCGAAATGGATAAGTTCATCGTGCCCATGGCTTTCCCAGGGATGCCCCCTTTTTCTCCTCAGATGTCATGAATGCATTGAAATCTCCTATGAATACGGCATCCTCCGGATAAGCTGCAAATCGATTAATAAAAAATTGTAATTGTTGTATACGTTTACTTTGTACACAATCTATATACATACAAAAAAGCTTCCATTCATAATTGATAGCGCAGTCAACAATTTATAGTTCCATACAAAAAGGGGAATACTTAGCTAATTGGATTCTCACTGGGTCGTTCAAAACAATTTTTCGCTCGTTTATACTAACGAAGCGACCTCTCATGATTGGGAAATCGAGATCAATTAATTCCATAATCCTTATGTATTTCTTGGTGAGTACTCCATCAGATTTGGGCTCATCCTCCACATTGAAGAACTCTCATAGGTTCTCCCTCATCTCCATAACCAACTCGTTGTCTCTGTGGTCAAGGGGTAAGCCATGGACTTGCACCCATAATGTCATACACTAAGGAATAGATACTTGGTTGGAGAAGCTCTTAATATCATACACTAAGGTGCACACTGAAAAGTCAAACAATAATCAAAGCATTTTAGTGAAATTGATGTCACTTGTTGAAAGATAAGGTTGGGAGAGGTCACAAGTTCTACTCCGGAGTAAATTGTGAAAAAAAAAAGTCATACAATAAGGGATGGATTCAACATATTCAACTATCAATATCACTTATGGTACAAAACTTTATCTTTTTTATACTTTGATCCCGAAACTTCACTTTTTTTAAAAAAAGTGGTCACAAAACTTTTCAAAACTTTAACTCTTAATCATTCTATCCATTTTCAGTTACAATGAAGTAATGCCAATAGGGCGTTGACATGGAAATGACGTGACGTTAATATCGATGTTACTCAATTTTTTAAAAGAATATTATTTCATTTTTTAAAACTAAAAAAATATTTTCCTCACTCCCGCACAACTTAATTACCTCTGCATTCTTCTTTTTCTTCATTTGTTAGACTTCAGGCATCATTCCGCATACTCGCAAAACAATTAATGAGATCATGGTCATTACTTAACGCAAACTACTATTAATTTAGGATTATTAAATTTCGATCAAATGGTTTATATCTTGCACAAAAGAAATTATGAGAGTGCGAAGGTAATTAAGTTTTGTGAGAGAGAAGAAACTTTTTTTGTAATTTTTTTTTAAAACTATTCAAGTTTGATGCTACTACCACCTCAACACCATAAGTCGTAATTGCCACGTCAACACCAAATCAACATTAATTAACAATTAATTAATAAAAAATGGATAAAATGACTATAAGTGAAAGTTTTGAAAAGTTTAATATCCATCTTTAAAAAAATAAAAGTTTTGTGACCATAAGTTCATTATGCGGATTCGATGTTTAAGCTAGTGGAAGAAGTAGTTATTTATCACATGAACGACACATCCCGCATTTTTCTTTTGGTTATGTCAAACGAAACTGTAATCTTCATGCTCATGCTCTGACATAATATGCCATGATTCACATGAGTAATTATATTTGGGTAGACACTCGTCTCATAATATATACATATGGTATTTGAAAAAAAAAGACACAGTTTTCTACTATATTAATTTTTTTTTCAATTTTATTTTAAAAAAATACATCGTTTATCTATTTCTTTGAGGGCCGCTAAGGGCACCCCACCATTTAATGAAGGCGCCCAGTTAATGTGGGCACAAACCGATTTACTTGAGGGCACTCAAAAATTAGACCTTTGTGCTTGAAATACCTAAACTAGAAATACCTAAACTACCCTCGTGGAAATCCATCCGCACCCCACCACCCTCGTGCAAATCCCCCTTTTGGAGCACCCCACCACCCCCACCACCACCTTCACCGAACTCTTCGTGGAAGAATCCATTTTAAAAAAATTTCGCTAAGGGGAAGAATCCATGAGTGAGTGAGAGGAATCCCCGAAATCGTGTTCTCCATCCCTCGCCGTGTGTTTCTCCTTCGTTGTTCGAGTTTTCTACATTTCGTAGGGTCCGGTGTGTGAGTCGATTTCGTCTCCAAATTAGGGCTCGGTTGAAGATCGTTGAATTAAGTTACATTTGGTAAAGTAGTTGTAATGTGTGTGTGGCGGTTTGTTCAATTGTAAAAAAATTGGGAAATCGCGGTTCTCGACCACACGGGCCAGAGACGGTGTCAACTGTCTCGGCCAAGCATGGCCGAGACGCAAGCTAATATTTTTGGGAACTCGCAGTCTCGGCCACGTAGACCGGAAGAGTTGACAGCGTATCGGTTACGCGTGTCCGAGAATACTGTCGTTATCTCGGCCGTGACATGACGAGAGCTACAATTAGTAATAGGTAATGTGGCGTCGGTGGTGTACAACCGAGAATTTTGTCCTACACTCGGTTGTCCACTTCCGAGAGGGTCTCAGTAGGCTCGGTCGTCATAGGACGAGAGTAAGGCGAATTGAAATGGTCAATTGTAACGGCCCGCTCTAATTAATCACAATTAATTGAAAAATTATAGGTTAAGACCCTAAGCTCAGACCCACGTGGACGTCGCAGATATGTCAGGGAACGCTGACTAGGTAAATAGTAGTTTTGTGTGATTGTTTGTCAATTTGCGATGTTGTATATCAAATTAATTACTTAGCATCGCATGTGAGTATTTTCTATCGTTGAATCGAACGAGATAGTGTAACGGGTGTTCGCCTCGAGAAACGTGTCGAGACGGGTGCTGAAGAGCGAACTTTGGGTACACTAGGTCGGGGAAACTAAAACACATAAATTAAATGAATAAATGATAATGGTCATATAATTATTATGGAAAAGATATGAGGGCCGCTAAGGGCACCCCACCAATTAATGAAGGCACCCAGTTAATGTGGGCACAAACCGATTTACCTTGGGCACCCAAAAATTAGACCCGAAATACCTAAACTACCCCTCGTGGAAATCCATCTGCACCCCACCACCCCCAGCACCATCTTCACCGCTTGGACTCCAAGAACACGTTTTGTGTGAACCGTGCAGTGGGGGGAATCTCCGAGAACGTGTCTCCCGTGTCTGGCCTTGTGTTTCTCCTCCGTTTGACGGTTTTTTTGGAGTTCGTAGGGTCGTGGTGTGAGCCGATTTCGTCTCGAAGTTAGGGTTCCGCTGAACATCTTCGAACACACAGTATTTGCGCGAAATCGGTCGATTGAAGGTACGTTTTTAGTGTAATTAAGTTACATTTGGTAGAGTAGTTGTGATTTACAGTGGCGGTTTGTTCATTAGTGTAAGAAGCGAGAATTCGCGCTCTCGGCCACACAAAAGAGAATGTCCTTATGCTCTCGGACAAGGATGACCGAGAGAGTAGCCAAATTTTGGGGAAATCGAACTCTCGGCTACAAAGGCCGACAAAGATCACACAGTCTCGACTACTCAAGGCCGAGATGACTCTAGGTCTCTCGCTCGAGATGTCACGAGAGATGGAATTACTGCTAGGTAATGTGGTGGCGGTGGTGTACAACCGAGAATTTGGGCATAATCTTGGTTGTACCATGCCGTGAGTGTAAAAGTAGGCTCGGTCGTGAGTGGCCGAAAGCTTGTAGAATTGGAATGGTCAATACATCTCGGTGGCGCAAAACCGAGACCGTTTCATTAGGCTCGGTTGTTCAATGTCGATATATTGGAGGAATTGTCGGTCATGGGTGACCGACAATATGTGTCGTTTCACAAACCTGCTTGACCGAGACATAAGAAATGGACGATTTGGACATTTTTTTTTTGTAAATTTAATTTGGGATCTGTTCCATGCGCTTATATGTTGTAATTTATGCAGGTATGGCTCGTCCGAAGCTACCGGTGACTGGGGAAAGAGGCCGGAGCCGAGGTCCCGAGGCCGAACCTGGGGGCGAGGTGGCCGGAGACCCCACGAAGATCGCATCTGCGGAAAGAGAAAGAGAAGGAGAATGAGGATGGTAAGGGCAAGGCGAAGGTAGATGGCAATCGTGGAAGGTTACAATTGCACGATGAGGGTTCGACCCTCAATGCCGGGCGACCTGAGGATCTTGTTGCCAGAGGAGAAGAGGAGGGGCATGCATTGGAGTCAAGTAGCAGTGACTCTTCAGATGCAGTGGCTACCATGATAGAAACAGATCGTAATGTGGGGGGGAGCGGAAGAGGTGGAGCTGGCCATGATGAAAGAGAGCCAGAAGTGGCTTTTGATGCGCGTGCTCCATTCCCCGGTGGTCCTATAGACGGGGCGTTGCTGAAGAGCTTCAAGGATCATGTGGCTTTATCGATATGGAGGAATGAAGTAATTTCAATTTCATTGAAATTATTAACTTATCACTCATGGTCTTCACATAATGACGAAATGTTTTTACATTTGCAGGAGCGGCCCGTTCTTAAGTGTATCAATCACGGAGCTCAAATAGCGGAATGGGATTTACGGTCGTGTCACCCGGACACGGCGGGACTTCAGAGGATTATTCAGCGTTCCGGGTTGAATGCGCTGATAGACTGCTCATACCGCAAGGCCAACAAGGAGTTGATCTCTGCATTTGTGAAGCGGTGGCAGCCCGAGACGAACACATTTCACCTACCTTTTGGTGAAATGTCTATCTCATTAGAGGATGTCAGCTTCCTCCTGAAGATCCCTGTGACGGGCAAAGTTGTTGAAGTGGACAACTTTGCTAGGTACACGGAGGAATCTCGCTCGGACGCTATCAAGATGGTTTCCAACCCTTGGGGTTAGCGCCGAGGAGGCGGAGGAGGAGGTGAATATCACCAAGGGGCTCACAGTGCGCAAACATTGGTTGAAGAGTCGATGGTGCCCCAAAGCAAGCTCGATACCCAGAAATTATCCTCCTGTGGAATGCACCGCCCGAGCGTACCTGCTGTACTTGTTGTCGTGCACTCTTTTTGCCGATAAGAGTGGGTCTCGGTGTCGATCGCGCTGCTGAAGCTACTTGAGGACTTGGACGACGTAGGGAACTACGCATGAGGAGCGGCTGCGTTGGCCTACTTGTATCGACACTTGGGGTCCGCCACGAGAGTCCTAGTGTCCCAGATTGCTGGCTATCTCACATTGCTTGAGGTTTGTTTTAAAATAGACTGAATAGGCATTCTGTTGTTCGATTGGCCCAAATTGCAATTGTGGACTAACATTGTAACATTATATGCAGGGATGGGTGTATGACCATTTCAAACTTGGTCTGGCCACGCCCAATGCGAAGTACGTGGACTACGTGCACCCTCGTGTCTCCAGATGGATTCAAAAGCACGAGACGGTTGCGAATGTTGACAAGATCGGGGCCATTAGGAGAACCTTGGATAGGTTGCAACCAAGTGAGGTGAGCTGCCTATCCATGACCTCTGATGTCCTCTGATGACTGATTTCAAATTTGGTAATTTAGTTTACACCCACTTCTTGTTGAATTATTTGTAGGTCACTTGGGACCCATATGTGAATTTAAGGGAAAATGGCGTTGTGCAAGCGATGGCCTTTTACAGTGGGAAGATCAAGTACATGGATGTGGTGGAGCCCTACCACCCGGAGAGGATTCTAAGACAGTTTGGCCATATGCAGTCGATACCAGATCCTCCGTACCGTCCATTGGAAGCACACAGAGGCCCATTTGCGAACAAGTACTCCGTCAAGTAAGTATGGGTTCGAACATGACAATTGGGAGCGATGGAGGAACCATGTGTTGGTGCTTGAAGTTCGGGCGAGAAGGCGATTTGAGTTTCGGCTACACCGGACTACCTCCTTGGTTCGTCAAAGTGTCTCATCCCGTTATCACGAATCCGGTCTTTGAGGACCGTGTAATGGTCGCCTCAACCATAGCAGACAACGAGATACTTGAGGTATTGGAATGGTTATACGTATTATGGCATTTATAATTATTTCCGCAATGTTAAGTATTGCACAGTAACCCGATAATTTTCACCAGTGTAATAGGCGAGCCTTGGACGCGGCGTTGCGATGGATGGACCTCCCCCCAGAGATGTCTAATTTTGACTCGGCGAGGACCACTCTGACTGACATGGTCAACCTCCTTTCGGGAATGACTTTAAGTCCCACCCCCACGAGTACATTTCCCGCGACCGCAACCGGCACAACCGCGACAACCGGCCCTACCGAAGCAGGCCCGAGGCACTCCCATCATGGTAGCACTTCCACACCCTCAACCCAGGCCACATCTCAGCCTGCCGCGACCGACGGTGGCCCCCAGAAGAGAATGCATGGGAAGGAGTATCGAAGGAAGAACGTGAAAAAACCCAAGCAATGATCAACCCAATCATGGAGGGATAGACCTTTGTATTACATTTTAATTACATTGTTAAATGGTTTATGTGTTTCCTTTGCCTGTTGAGTACATTATCATGACAGTTTATAATGTTTCATTGTCCATTTTTCTGGTTGGAATTTGTGTTGGCTTCGTTCTGTTGTGTCGGTCACCCAGCACCGAATGCCAGGTGCAACTTTCGGTACTGATCAGCCGAGACTATTATGGCGGTTTCGATCTTGCATGGCGGAGCTTATGCGTTAAGTGACGGTTGCGAACGACCGTGACTGGAAAATTCGTTTCGGTCATGCATGACCGAAACGAATGTTCCAGTAACCATTTCCAACAACAAATGCAACTAACTTTCAATCATTCTATATCCTAACTTTGAAAATTACAAAATGTACAACCAAACTAATTGCATTGTTCCAGTTGTAACACTACGGTGTACCCAAATCTACAACGGATATGGTGGCATCAAGTAGAGTTGCAATGGGCGCGATGTCTCGAAATACGAATCTATCTCGCCATCCTTTCGCACTATCCTGAACATACCGTACCCACGACGGGTATATGGATGGCAATGGTGCATTCGTGCCCAGCAACACCTGTCAATTTCAACAGTACACCATTACCATATTGTCGGGAAACAACATAACAATTAAACCAAATTCGCATCACATACCCTAAGCCAATGTATATTCCTGTCATTAATCATGGCAATGACAGATCTGTTATGCCTGGTGGATGGTGGAGCACTGCGTAGAGGTAGAAATGTGGAGGCACTCCCACGCGATAGGTTGACGAGTACCACATTGACTGCAGTGGCTACCAACAATCCCATTTCTGGAAGTGTGAACCATTCTTGGAAAGTTGCACCAACTTGATTCTCTACGCAATGCACCGCAATCTTCACACTCGTAACCCGAACCTAGCACTTCGCGCCAATGGTTTTCATGCCCGATAAGCTCATCGTACATCCTTCTACGGACGATCCTCCACCCGTCGTCATCTGCTAGTCCAAGCCCATGTGCAACACACCTATATCCACAATTCCCATCGGCTAGCACATCGATGATGCCCTCAACATGTAGCAACCAATCCGGTTCTACGCAATGACCGTAAGCCATGTTAGTTGCACTTTGCTTGCGTCGACTACCACGACGCATTTTAGGAACAACTTTACTTTTCTTCTGCCTAGAACTTGAGGCCTCCTGAGTCGATAGCACGTACTCAAACTCACTCGGCAACCGTCTCGTAGAAGAATCGGGACAGTCGTGTTTTCTCTTCAAAGACCCCGGTGTCCTCCCTTTTGTCTTAATTTTTGCCGGCTGTACAACACCTGGAGTAGACGACGGTCGACTAATCTCCCGAATTTCGCTTTGAATAATCTTGAGTCGATCATCCTCATTACTGCATGCATTAAACTTTTCCAACACCCTTTCAATCTCATCGTGCACGTTGTACCCAGACGAGTCCACCGGACTCTTAGGTATCATACTCAACTTTCGCCAGTATACATGAATGTCCCGGAGAGGGATGGGCGTCCCAGTAAATATATGATGGTTCAGCTCATGTGCACAAGGGAGGCCATGTGTGGTGCGTATCGCGCAACCACAACGAGTGGAATCGTGACCAACATCTTCTCCCCGGGCCTATTCATCTCTAATTAGCCTAAGCGCCCGTTGAGAGACATAACCGCGCAATCGTCGATACAACTCATCAACGTACTCATGTTGGACGACATTCAAACTTACCTCAAACGATGCCTTGATATTGTTGTGTTGGATTCTAAGGAGTCCATCAACCACATGTCATAGAGTCTCAAAATTGGCCTTACTGTTCCCAAGGTGTACCTTCAGAGTAGAATGCGCAGACTCCACCCTCTGCGTTGTCGTTTCCCCAAAGTGCATAAGTCTATTTGTCCAAGTCGAGACAAATTTCTCCTTGTAGTTCTTTAACCATGTGTTGTACAAGTACTCCGTAAGACCCTTTACATGCCCAAACTCACAACGGAGGTCATTCACCCTAACTTCGAATAACGCCTCCGAGTTGGCATACATCACGCTCGTCCAACTACCCATAAAACGCGCAAAACCATCGTTCTCCCCAAACATCTTCTTAGTCTTAGACAAAACTACTTTGTTGATGTGCCAAGAGCAAAGGAGGTGAGACGAGGCCGGAAAAACTTCTTCTATTGCACTAATAAGGGCTAAGTCCCTATCGGTAACAAGCACGTCAAGGCTTAGGCCACCCATCCAATATGGATCTCAACTTCTCAAGTGTCCAAACATAATGCCCATGACTCTCTGATGATAAGAATGCGAACCCAACGGAGAACGTCAAGTGCGTAGAAGTGATGCCAACAATCTCCAACAAAGGCATTCGTTACCTATTTGTCTTGTACGTGCAATCCATCAAAATAACCGATGGAAAACACCTTACCAACTTTATTGAGTCGGGATGTGACCAAAATAACTCCGTGACAACATTCGTATCGGGATCCTTCATATGCCATGACAACCACTTATTCTTCTCCAAAATGTGCAAGAGTTGTTGCATTTGAGTCCTCCCACCCGCATCCTCCTTTCGGGCTTTTTGTCTTCCATTATATATAGTCCTCATTGTCGATACGTTAGTAACGTCTCTTTGCTTCAACGTATTTAGGATGTCTCTTGGATTCACATTCCCCTTTGTCATTTGCACCACAACTTCCTGCTCCGCCTTATCCAATCTCCCGGTAAAAGAATGGCCGTCCAAGTGTTTTGCGGGCTCGTGATTGTGCCTCCCACATATAACAGTGATATACCACAACGAGTCAGCATTTTCCTTTACGTTGATAAGGAAAGGGCATCCACATTTCTTCGTACCAGTTTGAGTCCTCCCCGTTTCGTCTTCTTCTTCATTTCTTGGTTTCGAAGCAATTTTTTCCTCTTTACCCTTACCAACTCTTTGTAACATTCCCCTATAAGTCCCTGACCTCTCACATGCAATTTTCACCCTACCCCTACGCTTAATGCCCCCGGCGTCAGAGTGCTTTGTCACTAGCACGAACATGTTCTCACGGCCTATCATTTGAAGCCATGAAACTGCTGCTTCTCTACTTGGAAATGGCCTACAAGGTGTAAACGTGTCCGTGTAGTCGGGAAATAAGGCGAAATCGGCATTACTGCAAAAAAAACAAGTGTAACATTATAATCAACCGAAATGTACAAAGACAATCACAATAACATCCAAAAAACATGTTATCGGTAGTACAGTCCGCAACTAGCTTAGTGGTCTCGCTCACGTACGACCGAGAGTTAATGAATACTCTCGATTTAACCGTTCGTCGAGACGGAACTGTTCGGTCCTCTACGACCGAGACATTACATTACATCTCGGTCCTGCGAGGCCGAAACAATCGCGCACCACCCAGACAGAAACTTCGGTTAACCGCAACGAATACACCAAACATTTTCGAAATTACCTCAAGTACGACCTCCTCTGGCACCGAAGCAATACAATCCTCCATTATATAGTGCAGTCAAGTTCGGATTTGAATAAATTACCATACCCTACGTTGACAAACAAATCATCATTTTCACAGTTATACACAACTCAACATTTCTAAAAAACCCGAATATGGTTGTCAAACATTGTTACCTCGCTGTCGAATGATGACAATCCGCAATAATCGATCAACGCCGACAAACGCAGTGTGGATTTATGGTTCAACCTTATGGTGGGGTGCCTTTTTTTCTTTGTCAAAATGATTTGTGAGGTTTGAATCACTATATATACAAGGGCAAAATAGTCTTTTCCACTTTTGTTGAAATTTTTACAAAAACTTTGGGTGCCTTCATTAATTGGTGGGGTGCCCTTAGCAGCCCTCAAAGATATTAAGTGGCTAGTGACGCAGCGGTACGCGCATATCGCGATTCGAACGCGTAATTCGGGCGTCGAAACGGTCGCAAACACAGGCGAAAGTCCAAGCGGTGTCACACTTTGGTGTTAAATACACAAAGTCAACTAACTTATCCCCCATTCACACTCCACCTCACTCCACCATCATTTTCTCCTCTCCCTCACGTCACTCTTTCTCTCACCTCTCCCTCACGTCACTCACTCCCCACACCACACACACACACACACACACACACACACGCGGCGGTGGGAGGAAGAAGAAGAGACAGAGAGAGAAGGAGGAGGAAGAGGAAGCGAGAAAGAGAGGCGGCGGCGAGAGGAGAGTGATCGCCATAGGGGAAGCTCCGACGATGAGCTTGGCGGTCGGCGGCGGCGATACTGAGCCGCGGTGGCTAGCTCAACTGGGTAGCAACGGATCTCATTAATCAAGTGAGTGGTTAATGTTGTTGTCGTTGAATTTGAAGGAGTATAAGTGATGTGGTTGTTGTTGTTGTATTAAGGGAAAAAAAAAAAAAAAAAAAAATTTCCATCCGATCGAACCGGTGTTCGATCGGATGGAGAAGATGCACACTCTCCGTGGGCCGGGCAGTATAGGCCCAACCCCGGACCGGGGGCCGGACCGGGTCAGTCCGACCCGGTTGGACCGGGTCAAACCGGTCCAGTGGGGCCCACCCTATATTAAAATAAAATAAATATTAAAATATAATTTAAATACATTTTTAAATAAAATAAATATCAGGAAAATGGAAAGAAATGCTAGAAAATTATGGAAAAATTCAGAAAAATTAAGAAAAATATAAGAAAGTGTGAAAAATATAAAAAAGGTAGTTTTGAGGACTTTTGGGGCATCGGCACCCCGGTACAACTCGAAAAATGTGCCAAAATTAAACTTTTTGGAAACGAAAGCTCAGATTTTTAGTCACACATTATAAATTCTTTTAATGTGACTTTAAATAACAAAAAGTGATATAATTGGATACCAGGAATTTAGGAGACTGTAGTCGGGTATCGGGCGCGTATCTCGAGGCGTGTGCGGGAGGTTCGAAAGCGTTCGAGGTAAGTAAACCCACGAGAAAGTCAACTTAGAATTTACTTATTTTCCGTGCGAATTGTTTATTTCACATTACTTCTCGCCAGTTCAGTTGCATTGTTACTCTATTCTCGCGTGTGTCTGTGTATGGTCGAAGGGACGGTGTGACCATTTTCCGGCTCCCTCGTCGATGACGATCCGATTGTTGCTACGGTGTTGGTCATACCTTAGACTACGTGTGAGATTTCTCTCAGCGAGTCGTTGATCTCGAGAGCGAGTTGACGTGAGGCCCACCTCCGTCACAGATTTCCTCTCTTTTGAGGCGTTGGGCGGAAGTCTACCTTCCGACTCACAGAGTTCCTCATTTCGACCGTGAAGAGGGGGTGTTGATTTTCTCACCCCCAGGGCCTTCTCGGTTCGTTTTTGTCCTGGGGCTCGACAGCTTGTACACCACACTCGCGTTCCGTATTCTTGATTATCTCACGACTTATATTCATGCTTTACATTTCTGTTCATTTATTTCGTATGCATGAATTGTAGCCGTTTTCTTGGATTTCTTGTGAATACTAACTGAATTTCTCTGGGATTTACTCACCTGGAACTTGTCATTGTTTTTGGTGGCATGTTGCAGATCCTACGACGAGCCGGGGGAAGGCGGTGATTGACGACTACCTCTGATTTGGAGCGCCTCCACTAGCTTACTCGTAGGTATTTGTATTTACGTATACATATTTTTGGATCATTTTGGGAGACTTTTCACCTGATACATGTATATCGAAGCATATTATACATTGTTGTCGCCTTAACTGATATACATGGTATCTATTTTTGTTGGGTTTCCACCCCATAGGTTGTTAAATATTGCATAACTCGTTTACATCAATTATATGCATGTTTTTAAGACTTCCGCTACTAAAATAACTTAAATAATCAAAATAAATGAATTAAGTTATAAAACATTATAACTTAGTATATTTTGCTAAAATAATCATTTAAATATCAAAATTTACTAAGTTGGAGTATTAGAGGTAAGTTCGCGGGCCGTCATAGACAAGCGTGCAGGTGACGTGGCATGGCTTGGTGACGTGTCCGGCGACGTGGCGGTGCCCGGTTTGTCTCAGAATTTGGGGCCGTCACATCAATCCATCTCGGTGGTGTATAACCGATAACTTGCTATTGGACTCGGTTGTAAACGACCGATATATTGGACTACTTGTCGGTCATGGGTGACCGAAAATATGGGTTGTTTCACGAACCTGCTTGACCGAGACATCAGAAATGGATGAATTTGAACATTACTTTTTGTAAAAAAAATTTGTGGTATGTCAAACTAACAATACAAGATTGAAAATCCAGCACGACAATTTGCACCGAAACTTAATTAATTATAAATCTCCGTAACATTCAAACTGACTCTAAAAAGGGTCCATCTATAAGTAAACAACAATCAAAATACAGCACAACATTTGCATATACATAGAACATTCGGATGAATTGGCAAAATTTCTAAATGTTTAGCCATCAAGGTTTCTAGGTACAAGCTTTAACCTACGGTGTATCTAAATCTACAATAGGTATGGTGGCTTCATCATCAACAGTTGCAATGGGCGCGATGTCTCGAAAAACGAATCCATCTCGCCAACCTTTGGCGCAGTCCTCAACGTACCGATCCCACAGTGGATATAAGGATGGCAGCGGTGCATTCACACGCAACTGCACCTGTCAAAGTGAACAGTAGAACATAGAAGATATTGTTACAAACCCGATTAAGGGGGAAACAAACCAATTCACAAAAAATCATAGAACTTACCCTAACCCAATGGATATTCCTTTCATTTGCCATTGCAATGATAAGTCTGTTGTGCAATGACGACGATGGAGTACTACGTAGAGGTAGAAATGTGGAGGAACTCCCATGCGAGAGGTTGACGAGAATGACATTGAATGCGGTGGATACTAACAATCTCATGTCTGGAAGTGTCAATCATTCTTTGAAAGATGCCTTATCTTGCTTCTCTGGGCAATGCACCGCATTCTTGACAGTCTCGAAACTCGAGCCAAGCACTTCCCGCCAAAGGTCTTCATACCCGATAATCTCATCGTACATCCTTCTACGCACAATCATCCACCCGTCTACGTCGGCAAGTCCAAGCCCAGAGGCTATACACCGATATCCACAATTTCCATCGGAAACCACATCGATAATGGCCTCGACATGTGGCAACCAATCCGGTTCTAAGCAATGACCATAAGCCATGTTAGATCCACTTTGCGTGCGTCGACTGGCACGACGCATTTGTGGAACAACCTTGTCTTTCTTCTGCCTAGAAGTGGAGGCCTCTTTTTGAAGTGGGAGGACTCAAATCCGCTCTCCACCCGTCTCGTCGAAGAATCGTCATCATCGTGTTTTCTCTTCGACACTGGGGTGCCTCCGATTGGAGACCCCGGTGTCCTCCCACCCGCATCCTCAACTTCCTGCTCGCACTCCACAAAAGACGTAGTGGACTAATCTCCCGAGCCGCTCACTTTCGGTCCTCCCCCGCATCCTCAACTTCCTCCTCCCCTTATCCAATCTTCTGCGGTGTCGTGATTGTGCCTCCCACAAATCACGGTGACATATCATAAGGAGTCAGCATTTTCCTTGACGTTAATTTGGAAAGGGCATCCACATTTCTTCGTACCAGTGTGAGTCCTCGCCTTTTCATCATTCCTTGATTTCTTTAAAAATTTTGCCGCTTTCCCTTCCCTTCTCTCTTGAGCCAGTCCCCTATATGTCCCAAACTCTGTCACAGCAATTTTCTCCCTTCCCCTGCGCTTAATGCCCCCGGCATCCGAGCGCTTCGTTACTAACACAAACTTGTTCTCACCACCAATCATTTGAAGCCATGAAATAGCCGTTTCTCGAGAGGGGAATGACTTAGAAGGTGTAAAAGTGTCCTTGTAGTTCGGAAAATTACTAGATAACGACATTACATGCAATACAAACAGTGTAACATTATAATCAACCAAAATGTACAGCACAATCACAAAAAAATCCAAAAAAATAGGTTCTCGGTTGTACAGGTCCGAAACTTTCTTCAGAGTCTCGCTCATGTACTACCGAGAGTTACTCGAGTACTCGGTCGTGCCCGTCGTGACCTACGTGAAACCTCTCGGTCCTCTATGACCGAGACATTACTATACATCTCGGTCCTGCGAGGCCGAAACAATCGCACACCCAGACAGAAACTTCGGATAACCGCATAAAAAACACAAAAAAATTGCAAAATTACCTCAAGGACGACCTCATCTGGCACCGAAGCATTACAATCCTCCATTATATAGTGGAAACAACTTCGGATTTGAAGAAATTACCAAACCCTACGTTGACAAACAAATCATCATTTTCACAGTTATACACAACTAAACAGTTCTAAAAAACCCGAATATGGTTGTCAAACATTGTTACCTCGCTGTCGGATGATGTCAATCCGCAAGAATCGATCAGCTCTTCGCCAAACGTAATGTGGCTTTGTGGTTCAAGCTTGGTGGTGGGGTGCTCTAACTCCTTGTCAAAATGGTTTGAGGGGTTTGAACCATTATATATACAGGGGCAAAATGGTATTTTCTATTTTTGCTGGAATTTTTACAAATAAATTGGGTGCCTTCATGAAAAGGTGGGGTGCCTTTAGCGACCCTAATTTCTTTTGGGCCTTTAATATATTAGTAGTGCTTGGGTGAGCCAAAAAGGATACTTGAATAAGGATGCTGTCAAGATGTGTGTGTGCATTGGGCGCCCATTTCAAGGTAAAATGCACGACATTCAATTAAATCCGTGTTCAAATTAGATTACTTTTACATTTTTTCCATAATAAATTTGGATTATTTTATTAGTGCGATACACTTGAGATATGAGGTACAAATCATTATGAGACTCATGATGAGACTTGGAGAGTCCGAGACTTGGAGTTTGGACGATGTTACACCGTGAGAGAGGGAGAGAGAGAGTTGGATCGCCGGAGCTGATGAGAAGAAGAATGAGAGTGAGTGGTATGCCGCGATGGAAGCGACCGGCGGCGATTGGAGGAGCATTCCGGCCAGCAGTCCGACGAGTCAACAGTCAGACGCGTTGACGAATGTGGTATGAATTTATTAAAATTTTATTCGTTTCCTTGATTTAAAGAAAGTCCAGACCCCATAAAAAAAATCATCTGTGATTGGTAGTTGGTTAAAAAGATCATATGGTTCATGTCTTTAATTGTCTTTTCTTTAGATATGAACCATGATTGCTAATTTTATGATTGTGTGATTAGGATCTCGCCCCGAGCGGAGTCGGTGGGATCGATGGTAAGAATTGGGCTCAATACACCAAAGGTGGGGGGCTCGATTCCTTGACTCCCCCTTCCCCCTCCGATTTCTTCTTCCCTGAGTTCCCTTGTGAGTGGAGGGCAACTAAAGACCCTTTAGGGATTAGTCGGGTCCACCATCAGTCCGGTGTCAACGGCGGCTCAGATACCCTTGCTATCAAAAAAAAAAAAAAAAAAAAAAAAAAAAAAACTATGGTTCTTGCCTTCATTTCTTGGCGTCTTCAACTTGATTAAAAAAGCTTTGGATAACTTGGCTCACATGCATTGTCAAATTTGTATAGGGATTTATCATACACAACAATTGCTCTTGGTGCATAATGAATCAATAGCTAGCTCTCTTACTTCTTTCCATGGTCTTGGTAAGACTAAAAATAATATTCTGATCAGCTCAGCTTCCTCTATCGACCTTCAACAACGGTAGTTGACATTTCATTCACAGAGCAAGAACCAGTTCTTATAGTAGATAAGTTTTGATATTTGACATTGCTTATCAAAACAAATCCGGGTTGCTTAGGACTAGGCATTGTTGCCTCATTTCCTAACATAGAGATGATACTTGACATAGTTGGCCTATCGTTCGCATCTTCTTGAACAGACAGAATGCCAACTTGAATGAACTTCATGATTTCTTGTTCTGGAAATGAAGTACCCATTGAAGGATCAACCAACTCCAAAGGCTTCCCATCTTTCCATAGCTCCCATGCCTGCAATGGTTTCCGAAGTTTCTCATCACAATTAATGGATAGAAAATTAAGAACTAAAATTTGACTATACATATGATATGATTATGATTATGCTTACATGTTTTATCAAATTCATTGATGGATCTTTATGATAGAAACCGGTATTCTTTTGCCCACTGATGATCTCAAGTAGTAGAACTCCAAAGCTGAATATATCAGATTTTATTGAGAATAATCCATCCATTGCATACTCTGGAGACATATAGCCACTGCAAGAAAGTTTGATTATGAAAAAGTAATATTTTTACTCATCAACAGAAGTTTATGTATTTTATATATAGTAACATATCCATTAATTAATTTCAAAAATGGTTTTTTAAAATTGTAGCAACACTGACTAGCCCAGGGAAACATATGTATTTTGCTTATAAAGGTAAGCTAGTTGGCTTCCAAAGTTTAATAAACTTACTATGTTCCAACAACCCTGTTAGTGTTTCCTTGAGTTTGGTCGCCTCCAAATATTCTTGCCATTCCAAAATCTGAAATCTTTGGATTCATATTCCCATCTAGTAGAATATTACTCGCTTTAAGGTCTCTATGAATAATTCTCAATCTCGAGTCCTGATGAAGATATAAGATTCCTCTAGCGATCCCAAAAACAATATCTTGACGCATTCTCCAATCCAATGATATGCTTCTAGTTTGATCTGATTACAATTTGCACAAGTTATATATTATATACGACAGTATGTATATATATATATGAAAATAAGAGCGAATATTTGGAAGTGTACCAAAGAGTAGAAAGTCCAAGCTCTTGTTAGGCATGTACTCATATATTAACATTTTTCTTCTTCTTCAACGCAACAACCTAGAATCTGAACAAGGTTTCTATGTTGAAGTTTTGCAATCAACACAACTTCATTTTTGAACTCTATCACCCCTTGTCCTGAATTCCTCGACAACCTCTTCACAGCTATATCCCGTCCGTCAAATAATTTACCCTGAAAAATATAATATGCCCACTTGATTTAAACTCTAAACTTTCATTAAAACAACAACAAGAAGAAGAAGTTCAAGGAACTTAATTATGTAAAAGATATGTACCTTATACACCGAACCAAACCCACCAGTCCCAAGCTTGTTAGCAGGAGAGAAGTTTTCTGTTGCTATAATCATAGAATCAAGATCGAAAAATGGTAGTTCAAACATTGCACTTCTTTCTTCATTTGTCTCTAAAGAAGGCGAATTTTGTAGTTGCTTTTGAGTTCTCTCTTTCCGCATGAAACCTAAAAATTGCAAGGAAACAATTAAAAATGCTTCAAGAAATTGTTTTTGCTGTTCAACAAGTCAAAATGGGCAAAGGCCTTTTTCATTACCACGTTCTTTTGCTTTCTTGAAGAAACAAGAAAAGGCAGATATCAAGATGAGGAATCCCACAGCAAGTAGCACACATAGAAGCACCAATTTCTTTTTAGTGAAAGAACCTTTGGAATGCCTTGCTGAATTTTCTGCGAAAACATTTTCATTTTAGTCACTAATCTAACAAACTGTCGTATAAACTGAAAATTAAAATGGAACTCTAGCAGTACTTACCAAGTTCAATTGCATCAACACGAACAAACAAGTCTTGTCCCCACTCAGGAAAGTCTCTTACATCGTTCAAGTCGTCAAACCATGCGACGCAACCACTCCCATCGACGTATGCACTAGAATACGCAGTACAAGAACAGTTGTTCCTGCACTGAATCTCACATTCTTTGATGCTCAAACTCATATCAACTCTAATATTTGATGTGTCAGGGAGCTTCATGTTCTCCAATTTTAAAAACCCGTCACCCTTACCACACAAAAGCTCTCTCTTTCTCACACAAATCTGTGTTCCCTCCAACGCGTCCCCCTCATTGGTAGATTTAAACTTGAAACCCGGAAGACATGAACAACTTGGGTAGTAACTTGGATTGCATCTCCCAAATGATCCGCATCTTCCATAATTATCGCAGGCATCATCTGGGTAGGACCTCAAAATGTTCCATCTCTTGGTATTCTCAGCCCAAGTTGTTCTTCGAATAAATCCCAAATTGTCCAACACTGCCTTAGTGAACACAGAAGTGTTATGAAAGCTATAGATGTAATAAATCTCATTTGGGTTACTCGCTACACTGAAATTCATAATGCCATTGGCTCTAAGTCCAGGCACACCATTCCACCCTTGGCCGTTCCATTTCCCGGATCGCCAAATCTTTTGCGATCCCTTTTTGATGAACATCTCTACCGACCCCGCTCCGCTCATCTCGTAACTGAAATCTCCAGTCGATGGATCATCGGGAGATTTCCATGACCTTAAAGACCAACTTGTTCCCAATTTCAAATTCATCCCAATTTTCATTCCAGGAAGGTGTGTGTCAGTTGGGTAATCAAAGCTCTGCCACAAAAAGTCTGCCATATTATCCTCGTCACATAAAACTAGATTCCCTGTATCTAATAGCATGTAAATGAGAGTAGGCTTGATGTACTTGCTACCGGGGAGGGAAGCATTAGTCGACCAAACTGGATTTGTTGAACTTGCATTGTAAATCGCTAAGTTTCCTCTCTCGGCGATCTTAAGGATTCCCGACGAAGAATTCCGAACCGGGTTGTCTCTGTTGGCTACCCAAACTACGGTTTGCTCTTGAACTTTATTGTACCAAATGCCAACATAGCGCTGCTTTGAATTTCCGGGACTGAAGAAGCCAAGAGCGTAGTTTCCTCCACTAGAGACTAATGTCTCTCCATCTCTCAACAAGTTGTTGCGCGTAATTGTGTCTGTTGCATTGCACAACTGGGCAGCAAAGAAGCTGCAGAGAAGAAATAGAGCAACAAAAGAAGCCATTGCTGCTTGTGCTTGTGCTTAATTGGTTCAGAGTTCACAGACATGCTTGGATCATATATGCTTAGCTTTAACCGAGTCAAGTCAGTCAATGAAGCAATGACTGCACTCTTAGAATTCAATAAACCACGCACTGCATGATACACAACTATTAGTGGCCGGAGTTATTGATGACTTGATTGCTGTGGCTCAATGAAATCAATTCATATGGTTGGCTTGGGTTTCAATGTGTTGTACGTTTGAGACTGCATATTCTCCGCCCTCTAACATGAAGGCATGTGAGTTTTATTAGAACACATGATACACATATTGTACTTTTGTGTTGTGGTCTGTGTGAAATCAATCTAAAGAGATTGATTTTGTAGACACAAAACACAGAAGTGTTGATCAATCTAACAAGATTGATCACAGCACAAGGACAAGAAATGCAAGACTAGTGATGCCTCTCTCAAATAGTCCACAGCTTAACTGTCTAACCTAAGCTGTTACAGCTGAGTTAACTAACTAGAGTAAAGTAACCATGCGTGTGCACATGCATCCCAAGATACTGAGACTCTTGACTACTATTCCTAACAGTGTGTATCTTGAGTTATGCAAACATGCGTGTGCACATGCATCCCAAGATCATTGAAGGGATGCACACAAGTGCGTGTCTTACGCAGGTGTCCTATCGGGCTAATTACGCTAGTAGGGTCCTTTTTTCTGTCAAAGGTGATTAGTTGATTAAACTTACATGTTTTATCTAATTTAATTAAGGATCTTCATGATAAAAACCAGTGTTCTTTCTACCACTGATGGTCCAAGTAATATGACTCTGAAGCTAAGCACGTCAGATTTTATAGAGAATAATTAAAAGTTGTTCACATAGGTATAAATTTGTCATATACAATACATACGAATATTATTTTCTATAAGAGACCAACTTAGTTACCGCTATAACTTGCACATGAGAAGACTCGAACCTTTAACCTCATCCACAAGCAGCAACCACATACTAAACCATCACGCTACCACTTAGAGAGAATGAAAAAAAAATATTCTGATAAGCTCAGCTTCCTCTATCTACCATCAACAGTAGTACTTGACATTTCATTCACGGAGCAGAACCAGTTTCTGTAGTAGATGAGCTTTGATGATTGACATTGCTTGTCGAAACAAATCCAGGTTGCTTAGGAGTAGGGCTTGTTATCTCATTTCCTAACATCAAGATGATAGTGGACGTGGTTGGCCTGTAGTTTGCATTTTCTTGAATAGACAGAATGCCTACTTGAATGAACTTCGCGACTTCTAGTTCAGGAAATGAAGTACCCATTGAAAGGTCAACTAACTCCAAAGACCTAGCATCTTTGATCTTTCCATAGCTCCCATGCCTGCAAATGATTTCCCAAGTTTCTCATAAGATATCTTTTCTTCAGAGATGAACCATGGTGCTGTCATTCTTCTATTGCATCAAGACGAACAAACAAGTCTTGTCCCCACTCAGGAAAGTCTCTTACATCGTTCAAGTCACGAAACCAGGCGATGCAACCACTTCCATCGACGTATGCACTAGAATACGCAGTACAAGAACAGTTGTTCCTGCACTGAATCTCACATTCTTTGATGCACAAACTCATATCAACTCTAGCATTTGATGTGTCAGGGAGGTTCATGTTCTCCAATTTCAAAAACCGTCAGGGAGGTTCATGTTGTCCAATTTTAAAAACCCATTGCTCTTACCGCACAAAAGCTCTCTCTTTCTCACACAAATCTTCAATCCCTGATCAAGTACGCCCCAAAAGAGGGAGTTTAAAGACCGAATCGCCCTACCCCTCCATGTTAAGGGTTTTTTGCTTGATTAGTACACCTAGAAAATTTTTTAATCAACCCAACATATCTTCAAAACTTATTCCCCAACTAACACATTTTTTGCCCCGTTAACACCACCTCTTGGGTGAGGTGGCCACGTTCACCACCCCCCCCCCCCCGCATAAACCCTAGTCCCCGACCCTCGCTGGCGGCGCTGGCGCGCTTGCCGCCGGTGATCCGCTCTCCCGCCACCGCGATCGCCGCGGCTTGCCATCGCCCCCCCCGCAGAGACGCGCTCTCGCGCCGCTCTGCTCCACCAGCTGCCGCTTCCCGCTCCCGTCGCCCGCCGCGAATCGTGACTGGAGGCGATGACCGAACCGGCGGACGCGATTCGGCCGCGTTGGCGGCGGGCGAGCGGAGCACGGTTGGCGGTTGGGCCAAGTGAGCGGGAGCGGAACGGCGGCCGAGTGGGAGCAGAGCGGCGGTTGTGAGGAGCGGCGGTGCGGTGGGGACGGTGGCGTGGCGCAGCTTGCAGTCAGCAACAAGCGGGAGCGGGATCACGGCGCGGCAAGAAAGGCAGCGGCGGCCGGCGTCAGGGGCAGCAGCAGAACGGGGTTGGGGGACTAGGGTTTGTGCGGGGGGGGGGGGGGAGGTGGGGGGGGGGGCAACGTGGCCACCTCACCCAGGTGAGGTGGCGCTTACGGGGCAAAAAATGTGTTAGTTGGAGAATAAGTTTTGAAGATATGTTGAGTTGATAAAAAGATTTCCTCGGTGTACTAATCAAGCAAAAAATTCCCATATTGTTAATGTCAAGTATTTATAAACTCATAATACATGTATTTCGATCTTCGTTCTACTCAACTTAAAGCCTTTAAATTTTTAATTTTGTATTTTTCTAAAGTTCTAGTTTCCTCTTCACTCTTTTTTTTGTCAGGACAATATCATCTGCATGCTTATAAGAATAAGAAAAGAAGAAGAATGATGAGTCAAAACCTTTCCACTCTTTAACACCTATTAATTCATACTTTCTAAGGGCAATGGGAAGAACAATGACTAGTATGATAATGAGGAGCAGAATAATCCCATAACAAGTCCACTTCCTACTGTTCCTCTGATGCTTCTTTGCAGTCACCAACTGCTGTGTCCCTCCCCTCACAAATGAGCTTGCTCTTGCCACCTGACTCTCTATATCATCCAAGGCCTCCCCTTGTTTTTTGAGTAATAGGAGGCGATACTCCTTGTATTTGTGTATATATATATATGATAAAATGTAAAAATGTACAAGTGCTATAAAAAAGGGTGACCTACACTACACAAAAAACAGCCAAAATTATACAAAACAACCTGGAGCAAAACATCAAACCTGAGACCACCAATTGTTCATACACAAAACCTGAGATGCAACTGTACTCCATCATCCTTGTTCAGACACGAGGCAACTATAATTTATGCATGTTGACCCAATCATCAAGGCAAATAAAAACCTTGTCGCATAAAGACCTCTTCCAAAGCATCATGTAACTTTTGACATAAAATCGCGTTTTCACTGCCTTTTGGTCCTCCAAATCGGTACGCCACCAAAACCATACACCACCCACTTTGACCACATCAGAGTTCCAAATCTCACACAAGACCGAGGTTCATGACTGACCAGAAACGCGCTCACCAGACACCACATCAGAGTTCCAAGGCCTCCCCTTGTGCTTCAACCAACACACTCAAATCCAAGAACACTTAATTGCCTAAGCTCCAACAACCCCCTCTCTATCTCCCTAACTGCATCCCTCCTCTCCTCTATCTCCCTAATAGTCTCCACCACCCTCCCCCTCCCCTCCTCCCTAATCACCCGCTGCACGAAATTCTCGCTCTCCCCGACGCTATCAAAGCCTCTATCGTCTTCTCGTCCGCCTTCTCTCCGGTTACCATAAAGTATCGGCATTCTATCGCCTCCTTGTACTCGTTCGAGACAGTTTGCCTAAGGTTGTTGAACTTGTCCAAATTGATTGTATGTTATTGTTGATCATCAGATCTCGTTGGGGACAGAGGCCGCCGAAAAACTACTTTTTGATTTGGGTCTTTTTGCGACCACCCAAAGCCGTCACATTTTCGTCGCAGATAGCATTTGCGACGTTTGATTTTTTTGCGACCATAAATTACAGAGTTTGAAGAAAGAATGTTGACCGAATTTGTATCTCTTTTTTTTTTTTGGTTCATTATAATTATATATTTGTGATAAAAATAGCTTTGAAAGGTCAAGACTCACAGGTCATAATTATTAATCACAGATATCCCGAGCAGGAAAAACTAAATTGATTCACAAAAACAAAACTAAACTCTCATTTATGCATAATCCTATATATTGAATGAATGAAACCGTAACAAAAAAAGCTAAGTTAATCTCAAAGCATAAATGCACTGATTAAGTAACAAGCTAAGTTAACAAAGCATGAATGCACTGATTAGCTTAAAAAAAAAAACAAACAACTTTCATCTGTCGAGCTTCAACTATAGTAGTAAACATTTGATTCATGGAGTCATCGTATTTTATATATTAAAGGACTCGTTCCCCTTAAGTAAGGTCTTAAATTAGAGTTTTCTAAAAAAAAAAAATGACAGTTGAGTTTGAGAAGACCACCCCGTATAAGTTCAGGTAATGCCCATGTATAAATTGTTGGTCAATGCAGTCGGTGTCGAATACTACATGAGAAACTCTTTTTTTTTTTTTTTTTTTCTCTCTTTGATGACTTCCAAATTTTCTAGAGATGGAACTGCTTTTTTAAATACTTTCGCTAGAAATCATTTTGCAACTACCATAAATCTTTAGACTTCTAAAAAAAGTATTTACCTAAAAATCAAAATTATTGTGCTCTTTTGACCTACTTGGGCACATTAATTTGACATGCCTTTAATTGTGTCTCTTAATTGTTACGTCGCTAAGTGTGCATCGATGTCCACACAAAACTCGATGCGCATCTAAAGACTCACAATGAGTAAATTGACGTGCTTAAAATTTGTCAAAATAGTAAAGTGGTGTAATACAAAAAATTTTAAGTTCAATTTCTGAAAAACAAAAAAAACTCAGGTTTAATACCTTTTATTTTATTTATTTTTTGGTATTGATCATTCGATATTTTCGAGCTCAAGCCGAATCGCCACTAAACGGTAAAATCTTGAACCCGAGAAGTCCTGAACATTTTTTACTGGGTATTGATCAAGTGCGCCACATTTTTAATACCTCTTAATGTGTTACTGGGTATTGCTCAAGTGCGCCACATTTTTTACCTACCTCACGGGTGGGTGGGTTGGTAAAGTCTTGAACCGAGAAGTCCTCAGAAGCAGTCAAGCAGTTGGTAGGTTCAATACCCTTCAATTTCCCGCGCTTCGCCTTTCACAGTTCCATCTCTCTTCACTGCTAACGATCTCCGTCATTTCTGTCGAAGCGCAAGCCTTTCACTGGTAATCAATCGCCATTAATGTTTCCTATCTGTTCGTTTTTTCTTTCTGAAATCTAGGGTTTTTGGATTCCCGTCGTGATTTCTTTAATTTGTTGTTGTTTCGGTTGGTTTGTTGGTTGATTTTTTTGGGGTTATTGTCGATTTCGATGGTATTGATTGTGGGATTTGTGGTGCTGTTGTAGTTCAGTTCTTTGATTCATTAGGGCTCTTGGACGTGTTAGATAGTTAAAGGTGGCTCTTTTATTCGATTTGTGGTTTGTGCGTTCCGCGCTCGCTTGTAGAATTACTCTGTAGAATAGTTTCGATTTTATCGAAGTTAAGCGTAGACCAAAGTTAACTTGAGACGCATTAATTAGGAGGGATTTGAATGGTTTCGAAAGCTCACTATCAATTGCACTAATCTAGCACAATGGAAGAGTTTGATCCATGTAGAATGTAGCCGACCCCAATTAATTTGGGACTGAGGCTATGTTGTTGTTGAAGTATAATTAAGATCTTGATAGGGATGAGAATGCCTTCTAGGGTTCCCGCGGATCCAGGAATTTATGGGTCACGATAGATTGTAATTGGGGAAAAATTTGCAATGTAAATGACTACCGCAATGTTGATAACTGAATATTTACGAGATATCAAAGGGGTTATAATTGTGATTGAGTTTTCCATCTGAATATTTACGAGATGAGCTGGTAATAGGGAGATGCCATTAGCGTGTGGGTTAGCCCAGCTGATTCGACATTCTATTAGGTTAGGGTTGTAGATTTGAATTGTCGGGGACTTTGTTTTGCTATATAAGTACATTAATACAGTCCCTTTCCATTTTCAAAAAAAATTATTGTGGTTAGGGTATGTGATCTGCGCTTGGATCAGTCGTGATCATATCATGACCAAGGCAAAACCGACTGGAGCCTTATCACAACACTACCCTTTACTCCAGCTCGATTACTGTCAATATCAGCCAACTTTTATTTCATGTTTTAGTGCATAACAATTCTTCCCCCAAAAATTATGCAAATAATGTTGATATAATCTGTCTTGCAAAATATCAAGAAAAAAAAAATAGTGAAGTGAAAAACATGTAAGAAAACTTTTTAAAAATTAACAAAGATTCTGAAGAAGGAATTAAAACTAAAGAATTAAAGAAAAATAAAATACAGAAGGTTAATGAACTTGTTTGCTTCTTCTTTTTTCTTCTTTGGATTGAACAATTATAGATATACTAACTCATTTTTATTTTTCATCTTTCAAACATATATCATGTTCTCTTTTTTGAATCAGTGGGCTAAAAAGAATAAGTTTTCTATTAAGTTTTAGCTGACTTGGTGGGCTAGGATGCGTTTTGATGGGTCTTTTTGTGGAGACAGACACACACACACACACACACACACACACACACACACACACACACACACACACACACGGTGCCTACATATTACTTGCCCTGAGCTTGGTTCCGGCCATATGGGGTTGTTTGGTGGTTGGATCTCTTCGTGGTTAGTAATCCTGATCAGGATTTTTTCTTAATATATCTCTATCGGATGACTGAATGAGTGAATGTGTGAAATAAGGAGTTTTCTTTAATCGTGGAATGGCTGGACTTGCCAAGATAGTAGTAGATAATAGTATAGTCTTCTGTACTACTTTGCTGTGATATGGATTTACTTTTCAATTTAGTGTGTATTTAAGTTACTTCATTTTTGAGCTTTTTTTTTTTTTTTTTTTTTTTTTTTTTTTTTCCAAAGGAAGAATTGCAACAATGATCACAATGACAGTTCTCCCAAGGAGCATCCATGGTGATCCATAGAAACGATTGGGATACTAGCGCACTGAGGTGGGTAACTGAGAAGCAACCATGAAGATTCATTTGCTCTTGTTTGGATGATTTCATGAACGGCGTGGGATGTGAAGCGGTAATGGTGCAAGGTTTCAATTTTGAGAGGATCCGTGAATAAGAGACAACCTGTTATGTGAATAATCCCTTCTCCTTATCGGTGAGTGACAACCTTTTATTTTAACAAGTTCTTTTGTCTAATCCATTGTTCTCTTGTTTTAGCTACTTCATTTTCTCTTTGTTCGTCTGCTGCAAATTAAGAACTGGAAGAAAGAATATGTTGAGAAAATTAATCAATTTTTCCAATTAATCTTTCTTGTTCATCACTGCATAAAGAATATAACATTGAAAAGTCAAGACTCGTGACTCGAAATTGTTAATCACAAATTGTCCTAAGCAGAAAAAACAAAGCTGCCTCTCATTCTTTTTTGTATAATAAATAAATTTATTTCATAGGAAGGAGTACATATGATTGTGGAGGACCAGCAGTCCTCTCTTACATCCAAATATTGAGTAAACGGACTGTAAACACCAAACACCCTCTCTAGAAGAATACTGTTAAGAAGAAAAAAAAAGGCATCCTTCTCCTCCTTAGTAACAAACAAAAGATAAATTGAAATAAGAAAAATGAAACCTACCACTTAACCCTGAAGCAAATTGCTCATTTTCACAATCCATTGCCAATGATCAAACCAATATGAAATGGTGCACTCCTTGTTGAATCTGCTCGACTTCACCCATCTTGCTGCCATCAATCTTGAAGAATCCAAAATCATGTCAAGTTGTCAACTGAATTGTTCCTGTCCTCAAAGATCCTAATTTTTCTTTCAAGCCAAAGTCTCCAGAGCATAGAAAAAGTAGAAACTCCTGCGATATGCTTCCTTTTCCTCTTCCCATTCCATATATTTAAAGAGATCTCACTCCTTGCAATGATCTAGTGTTTGAAACTAAGCTTGAATTATGTACCTGTGATAATCTAGCTAGGTTAACAAAGCTTAAATACACTGGTTAGAATCCGAAGCACAAACAACATTCCTCTATCGAGCTTCAACTATAGTAGTAGACATTTGATTCATGGAGTGATCAGATCCAATTCCAGAAGGAGATGGTGAATTGGGATTACTTGTCAAAACAAATGCAGGTTGCCTTAGTGAAGGGATTGTTGTTTCATTTTCTAACATGAAGATGGCACTTGACATTGTTGGCCTATCATTCGCGTTTTCTTGAACAGATAAAATCCCAACTTGAATGAACTTCAAAACTTCTTGCTCAGGAAATGAATTATCCATTGACGGGTCAACTAATTCCAAAGGCCTGCCATCTCTCCATAGTTCCCATGCCTGTAATGATTTTCCAAGATCATCAAGAAGCATAAATAGTGATACAAAAATCCCAAGCTAATCATAAATAATAATAACAAAATGAAGGACCCAATTTAATCTATAGCTAGCTATTAATAAGATCTGTAGATGATCAAGATTACATATACTTACATGCTTTATCAAATTCATTGTGGGATCTTCATTATAGAAACTCGTGTTCTTCTTGCCACTGATTATCTCAAGTAATAGGACTCCGAAGCTGAATACATCAGATTTTATGGAAAATAATCCATGCATTACATATTCAGGAGGCATATAGCCACTGCGAAAAACTCAGTACATCAGAATCATTATATCCAAGCAATAGCGAGTGAGTAGATAAATTGTATGTGATACTTACAAAGTTCCTACCACTCTATTAGTGTTTCCTTGAGTTTGTTCACCTCCAAATATTCGTGCCATTCCAAAATCTGAAATCTTAGGATTCATACTTGCATCAAGAAGAATATTACTCGCTTTAAGGTCTCTATGAACAATTCTCAATCTTGAGTCTTGATGGAGATAAAGGACCCCCCTAGCAATACCAAGGATAATATCACGACGCAGTCTCCAATTAAGCAACACGCTTCTACTCTGATCTGCATACAATTGTTTTACTAATTTATAAGTTCAATACATTGGTATTTGGGAAAAAAAAAAATGTAAGTAATGTTGATGAAAATGTACCGAAAAGGAAGAAGTCCAAACTTCTATTAGGCATGTATTCATAAACCAACATTTTTTCTTCTTGCTCAATGCAACAACCGAGAATCTGAACAAGATTTCTATGTTGAAGTTTCACAATTAGCACAACTTCATTTTTGAATTCTGTCACACCTTGTCCTGAATTCCTCGACAATCTCTTCACAGCTACTTCACGTCCATCAGGCAACTTACCCTGAAAAATTAAGATAACCATACCTGAAACCATTGCCACACTTAAACTCATACTCTAATGCAAAACATATAACACCTCGCTATTTAGATACAACATACCTTATAAACTGAGCCAAACCCACCTGTCCCTAGCTTGTTAGCAAGAGAGAAGGTCTCTGTGGCAGTCATAATAGAATTAAGATCGAAAATTGGTAGTTCAAACTTTGTGTTAGTTTCTTCATTTGTCTCTAACAAAGCCGAATTTAGTACTTGCTTCGGATGCCTCTCTCTTTGCACCGAACCTAAAAATTTCAAAATTTGGAAGCAAGCAAAAATAGTAAGTATGCATAACTGTTTTCCTTGTTCAGCAAAGCAAAATGATAATTAGGCTTCTTATGTCACCTTTTTTTCTTGCTTTCTTGAGAAAATAATAAAAAGTAGAGATGAAGATTAGCAACCCCACAGCAATTAGTACACAAAGAAGCACCAGTTTCTTCTTAGTAAAAGATTCTTTTGAATCTCTTGAAGCTTTTGCTGCCAAGTCAAACAAGTGGTTACTAATTCACAATTTTTTATATATGTAACATAAGATCTACTGTCCTTACCAAGTTCACTTGCATCAACTCGAACGAAAAAGTCTTCCCCTCCTTCAGCGTACTCTCTTATATCCATCAAGTCTCCGAACCAAGCCAAGCAACCTCTTTCATTAACATATGCGCTAGCATACCCGGTACAGGAACAGTTGTTCCTGCACTCAATCTCACATTCTTTCATGTCCAAACCCATGTAAATTCTTGAATTTGTTGTATCTGGGAGCTTTATGCTCTCCAATTTTATAAACCCATCACCCTTACCACACAAATGCTTTCTCTTTCTTACACAAGTATGTGATCCCTCAAGTACATTCGACTCGCTAGGAGATGTGACCTCAAAACCAGGAAGACACATACAAATTGGATCGTAGTTTGTGTGGCAGCTCCCAAACACTCCACATTTTCCATAATTGTCACAATTATCATCTGGATAGTACTTTGGAGTGTTCCATTCGCCCTTGCTTTGAACCCAAGTTTTTCTTTGAGCTACTCCCAAATAGTCCAACACAATCATTGACAAAATAGAAGTGTTACTGAAACTGTAAATGGAATACATTTCATCTTGGTTCTTCACCACATTGAAAGTGACAATGGAATTGGGTTTGAATCCAGGTACGCCATTCCACGATTGGCCATTCCATGCCCCGCTTCGCCAAATCTTTTGTGACCCCTTTTTTATGACCAACTCTTGAGACCCTATTCGACTCATACCAAAAGTGTAATCCCCAGTTGATGGGTCGTCATAAGATTTCCAAGACGTCATCGACCAACTTGTTCCCGATTTCAAATTCCACCCAATCTTCATTCCCGGAAGATGAGTATCTGTTGGGAAGTCAAAGCTTTGCCACAAAAACTCACCCTTGTTTTCGTCGCATAAAACCAAATTTCCTGTATCCAAGAGCTTGTAAAACAAAGAAGAAGAATTGATCTTTTTGCTATTTGGGATTGAAACATTAGTAGACCAAACTGGGTTTGATGAACTTCCACTGAAAATGGCTAAATTTCCTCGCTCAACAATCTTTACAATTCCCTGCGAAGAATCATGTATTGGGTTGTCTCTGTTGGCTACCCAAACAACAGTTTGCTCTGGAATTTGGTTGTACCAAACCCCAATATATCGCTTTTGAGATTTTCCGGGACTGAAGAAGCCCAGAGCGTAGATTCCTCCATTGGAGACCAATGTATCTCCATCTCTCAAGTACTCATTGTGTGTAATTGAATCACTCGCAAAGCACAACCTATAGAGAATGGAGCTGCACAGTAGAATCAGAGCAATGAAGGAAGCCATTGCTGCTGAGTATGAACTTATCCATCTTAAACTTAATTCAATCAACCAGACATGATTGGTAGGCTAGTTGCTGGTGCTATTAATGACATGGTAGGAGTGGCTCAGTCATCTGTATGCTTTCAATTTGTGTCCTTTAGACAGACATGGAGGTTAGTGCACACACATCGCGATGCAAAAATCAAAGGGAAGACAATAACTGTGTGGTCAATGTACGGTTGAAAACTATATCACCTAAATATTTCCACAATAGTCCAATGCGGTGGATGCATTAACGCCTGTCGGCTAAGGTTTCAATCCACTTACTTGTATTTATGAATATTGTTTTCTGATAAGTTGTGCAAGTCAATATCAATAACTAGTTACAAATCTGATGGATTGGATGGATAATGAATAAGCTTGATTAAATTGTTGAAAGCCTAAATTATAAACTCAAAGTTGAGCTAAATAATAAAATAAAGTATCCGTCCTGTAAAAAAAATGAAGTCATTTGGAAGATATTGATTGAATGTCACCGAATTTTTTGGTGATTAGTGAATCAATTACTTTCTTTATTATTATTGAAAGGTCATATTTTGACAAATATTTAGGAATAGAGAGTACTTTTTTTTCAGTATACATATGTTGCTATTCTTTTCATTAGAGTTTAAATTACACCTTTATATTATTGATCTAGAGTCTTTGACTCTGGTTACAGGATTCAAGCTAAAACAGTAAGTCAATTTCACAAACCACTTGAAAAAATAAATCAATTTCGCAAACCACTTGAAAAAAAAAATTAGTCAATATCAGAAACCATAACTATATACATTTTAAATTTAGATAGAATTTTATTATATCAAGATTTTATCCTAAACACAGAAAAAATCTCAAAACAAAGCTAGACTCTCATTTTATTTTTGCATAATGTAACTATGACAAAGGTCAACAAAACCGCAAACAACATTGCTGATCTCCATCCAAGCTTTTTCTTGAATGTAAACTAACAGCCTAGTTTAATCAAGTTCAACTTTATCTATCGAGCTTCGACTATGGTGGTAGACATTTTGTTAATGGACTGAGACCCATTTCTTGAAGCAGATGAAGAATTCGGATTACTTGCCAAAACAAATGCAGGTTGCTTAAGTAAAGGGATTGTTGTTTCATTGCCTAACATGGAGAGGGCGCTAGACATTGTTGGCCTGTCTCCTGCCTTTTCTTGAACGCATAAAATCCCAACTTGAATAAACTTCACAACTTCTTGTTTAGGAAATGAATTAGCCATTGAAGGGTCAACTAATTCCAGGGGTCGACCATCTCTCCATAGTTCCCATGCCTGTAACGATCGAATCATTAATAACGAGAAGAAAAAAATTAAGCGCCTTACTAGTCCATAAATTTCAAGAAGATCGTAGTGATTTTACTTACATGCTTTATCAAATTGATTGAGGGATCTTCACAATAGAAACCAGTGTTCTTCTTGCCACTGATGATTTCAAGTAATAGGACTCCAAAGCTAAATACATCAGATTTTATGGAGAATAGTCCTCGCATCACATATTCTGGAGGCATATAGCCACTGCAAATAGATTATATAGTAATCTATGTTATGGTATGATAAATTGAAAAATAAGCACTTATATGTAGTTACCATAATGTAATGACGTCAATGCTACGATGAAAGATTCAAAATATATATTTAGCAAAATTGGTAGAAACTATATATTAATAGGAAAACATTGAGTCTACTCCTAGTTATTTTTTTGGATGTACACATTACAAGGAGCATTGTAAATTTGTAATCTATAGATATAAGTGTAAACCAATTTGTTGGCCCTATGGTTTTTGGTATGAGATTTGAGAGTAAGAGGTCATGGGTTGGGAAGCCCAATGGGGCCAAGTTGTTTCTTATTAAAAAAAAAAAAAAACCTTTAGATAAGTGTTCCCACTGTAATTGTTTTTATGCATGTTGTCTAGAAGAACTAAGTCTAAAAAAACTTACTTATCAACCAATTACTATTTAAAATCTTCTTTTTTCTGAAGGACAACATTTAATGATTTTATTAAATACATTTGATACGAAATTGTAAAATTACACCATCTAAAAAGTAATTCCATTTTAATTTGAAACTAATAATATATATTCTAAAGGAATTTTTAAAATTTAATAAATTTTAATGTGGTAATATATTATAATATTGGTTTTTTAGGATTTGATTGACTGATTAAGTCTTCAAATCTAATAGATGCATACAATTTTGAAAAAATTCACGTCTTCAAAATATTTTTATACAATGATTTATTTTTATAGTTAAATCCATGTAGTACGTGTTGCTCTTATAAAGGATTGTTGGTTGATTCTCAAAGTTTAAGAGATAATGTTTCTCCTTTTTTTTTTTGAACTTTAACAATGCAAGCATGTATGCAAAGAGTAACTGATGTGGCACTCACAAGGTTCCGACCACTCTGTTAGTGTTTCCTTGAGTTTGGTCACCTCCAAATATTCTTGCCATTCCAAAATCTGAAATCTTGGGATTCATATTCGCATCGAGTAGAATATTACTTGCCTTAAGGTCTCTATGAACAATTCTCAGTCTTGAGTCTTGATGAAGATAGAGAACTCCTCTAGCAATACCAAGAATGATATCACAACGCATTCTCCAATCAAGCGACGCGCTTCTAGTTCGATCTGCATACAATCTTTTTTTAACTAAGATCAATGGTAAAAAAAAAATATCTACAAATTAAAATTTTAGAATAATAGCTAATGAAAGCATACCAAAAAGTAGGAAGTCCAAGCTTTTATTCTGCATGTATTCGTAAACCAATATTTTTTCTTCTTTTTCAATACAACAACCAAGAATCTGAACAAGATTTCTATGTTGAAGTTTTGCAATTAGCACGACTTCATTTTTGAATTCGGTCACACCTTGCCCTGAATTCTTTGACAACCTTTTCACAGCTACTTCGCGCCCATCGGACAACTTACCCTAAAAAATATGTCTATAGCTGAAATCATTGTCATATTGAAACTCTTATAATTAACTTTCTATCATCTAAAATGTGACATTGAATTCGTTGAAGTTAATTTTTAAAATCGAGTACCTTGTAAACTGAGCCAAAACCACCTGTTCCAAGCAAGTTAGCAGAAGAGAAAGACTCTGTGGCGACCATCACGGTATTAAGATCAAAAATTGGTAATTCAAACTTTGCATTAGCTTCTTCATTTGTCCCCAAAGAAAACGAATTCGGTTCTTCTCTCCGGAATATCTCCCTATGCACTAAACCTGAGAATTACAATATTTGGAAACAATCAAAATATGATTTGAGATAGTCTCCCTTTTCATCAAATTAATGTGACAAGTAGAGCTTCTTTCACTCATTACCTCTTCTTTTTGCTCTCTTGAACAAAAAATAAACGACAAAGATGAAGATGAGCAACCCCGCAGCAATTGGCACACTAAGAAGTACCACTTTCTTCTTAGGGAAAGAACCCTTGGAATCTCTCATGGAATTTTCTGCAAAATCAAATAACTTGGTTTTTACTAAAATAGAACATATATAAAAATAAAACAGATCAATGACAACTCTTACCAAGTTCAATTGCGTCGACACGAACAAACAAGTCTTGTCCCCCCTCTGTAAAGTCTCTTATATCAGTCAAGTCTCCAAACCAAGCCAAGCAACCACTTTCATTAACGGAAGCGCTAGAATACCCAGTACAAGAACAGTTGTTCCTGCACTCAATCTCACAATCATTGATGTCCAAACTCATATAAACTCTAGATTTTGTAGTGTCGGGTAGCTTAATCTTCTCCAATTTCAAAAACCCGTCACCCTTACCACACAAAATCTTTCTTTTTCTCGCACAAACCTGTGATCCCTCGAGCACACCCGACTCGCTGAAAAACTCGAAACCAGGAAGACATGTACAAATTGCATAATTTGATTGACAGCTCCCAAAGGCCCCACATTTTCCATAGTTGTCACAAGTATCATCTGGGTAGGACTTGAGAGTGTTCCATTCACCAGTCCTTTCGACCCACGTTTTTCGACGAATAAATCCCAAATGATCTACTACAACCCTTGAAATAACAGAATTGTTGTTGATGTTGTAGGTTGAAAACATCTCATTTGTGTTGTTCACAACAATGTAACTGATGATGGAGCCTGGTCTCATTCCAGGCACACCATTCCATGCTTGGCCATTCCATGGCCCGCTTCGCCAAATCTTTTGCGACGCCTTTTTTAAGTACAACTCTTGCGACCCCGTTCGACCCATACTGAAAGTGTAGTTCCCATTTGATGGGTCGTCCGGAGATTTCCAAGACGTGAATGACCAATCCAATCCTGATTTCCAATTCCATCCAATTTTCATTCCTGGAAGAAATGTATCAGTTGGGTAATCAAAGCTCTGCCACAAAAAGTCTCCGCGGTTTTCGTCACATAAAACTAGATTTCCTGAATCCAATAGCTTGTAAAATAGAGTTGAAGAATTGATGTTGTCACTAATTGTAGATGAAATGTTTGTCAACCAAATTGCGTAATTTGATGATGAGTTTCCATTGAAGATTGCAAGGTTTCCTTTCACATCAATATTAACAATCCCTGATGAAGAATTGTTGATTGGCTTGTCTCTGTTGGCTACCCAAACAACAGTTTGCTCTTGAATGTTGTTGTACCAAATCCCAACGTATCGCTTTTCCGAATTTCCAGGACTGAAGAAGCCGAGAGCGTAAATTCCTCCATTAGAAACTATTGTCTCTCCGTCTCTCAAGAACTTGTTGCGTGTAATTGTATCAGTTGCCGAGCGAATTTGATCAATGAAGAAGGTGCAAAGAAGAAGTAAAGCAATGAAGGTAGCCATTTCTGTTCGGTAAGTTTTGTTTAATATACTTTCATTGAATTGTTGCTTTCAAGGCATGAGAACCCAATGAAACTAAAAAAATATGGAACCATGAACCACGTGTACAATTGTATAAATTAATCTGTACATGATGCATTTATATAATCTCCTGTTGATGCACGAAGTCAAAAGTATTGGGAAAGCATCATGTGGTGATGTTATTTTAAAATGTCAACCAAATTTGACTTAATTAGCTGAAATTGTGATGAGAATAAGCCATGGATGATGGGTAGAGAACTGCGAAAAAGAACCTCGACCACGATTGTGAGAGAACCACGAGCGAATGAGATGCGCACAGTGAGGCGCGAGGGAGAGCGGGAGAGATGTGCACAGAGAGGAGAAGAGAGAAAATGCAGAGAGAGAGAGAGGAGAGAATGGAATGCGCACGAGAGGTTTGGGAGATTTCTATTTCATTCAATCACCTAAACCAAATAATTATGGCTTATTTTTAAAGTTTGATTTGATTTTTTATTGAATCGGTTGGTTTATTGAATCAACTGTTCGGATGAAAAGGATTGTTACGTGGCGATTAACTTTCGCACGTCATCAATATCAATGACTGGACTAACAAAATGATTTAATTTACACTATATGAAAAGTTGAGGGACCAAATATGTTGTTTTTAAAATTAAGGGACTAAAAGTGTAAAATTTTCAAAATTCAAGAACCAAAAGATTAGTTTTGCCATAAAACTAACATTTTTATACAAGGTTATGAGTATGTAAATCAGTTAAAGCATCTTTGAATGCACATACGTCGTAAAGAGAAGTGCAACGGTGACATCACTGAACTCGCACTTCAAAATCACATCAGCCTTGTGAGTCGTTCATACATGCTTCAACATGCATGGGTACACAATTTTTAATGCATGATACGTGCTGTTTTAAAATTGATATGACTTCATGTGTGAGTTTGTGATGTCAAAAATTCATTGACTTGATAATTGGTATAGAAGACTTGATAGACACGTACAAAAATGCTCACTACAATTCAGTAAATTTGTTTGTTTGTTTTCTTACTACAAACCATCAACGCATTCAATTGGGTAACTGCTTTTGTCCGAGCCGTACTGGAAAGTGGGACTGGTTATTGATGACTTGATAAAGTGGGTCTCAGGTACATTAATTGCAAAGTCGACCTCCTTCTTATAGTACTGTTTTATAAAGCATGGAACATTTTCAATTTAACGTCCTCTATCGACAATAGTAGTCGACATTTCATTTATAGAGTTAGAGCCAGCCCCGAAGTAGAAGAGCTGATATGATTGGAATCGCGGGTCAAAACAAATGCAGGTTTAATAGGAGTAGGGATTGTTGTTGCCCCATTGCCCAATATGAAGATGACACTCGACATACACTACAAGAATAGGTTCGCATTAGCGAGGGATTGGTGACAGGGTCGAGATTGACCGTTTGACCAATTTAGCGACAGGGATTGTGACGAGTCCACATCGCTAAAGTCTTAGCGGAAAAATTCTCGCTCGTTTGCGCCACGTGGCGTTTCATACGCTTGTCTTATGGACTTCTTTCACACACTTGTCCCACAAGTCATGCATGAATGACTCCAAACATGCACTCACTTGATCTCTAAATAAGTCATTACGTGTCTCGATGCACATCCTAAAGTCTTTGTTTTAATTCACTAACTTAGACTACTATTTGATTATTCAATGTGCCCACATTAAAGCTATATACACCACTATAATTAATTCAACTTACACTTACCCCATAAGCCGCCACCTCGGTCTCACAATAACACGCGACTCGAGGTACGTCCTTGCTCACATCTCGACTCACCAAATGCCCCGCGTATACCTTACTCGCAAATTAGGCACAACAAAATAAACATACACATGGACATTAGTAATTCACATTTGGTATAAATAAATAATACATACATCATAGAAAAATAAAATCTACCTCGGTGTCAACTCCAGAGGCTTCGACAAGTACTTCAAGTCACGACAGTCTAGTCAACGGTCCTGAAACGTGACATGTGGCATGTATAAATTTGAGGTCGTTACATTAATGACTTGTAATTGTTTTAATTCTTAATTCAGACGGTGATCCAGAGTAAACAGATTGAGCTGACATAGTCGCAGCCTGACACCCCTATAGATGAGACTAAGCTATATTTGTCCGTCGTTGAGCATGATGACAAAGGATGGACATATGGACTAGGGTGGACATCGTCGGGGTCGTAGCGCAGACATGCTACAACTGTAGGAGCTAGAGGAGGAGCTGGAGGTGGAAATTGAGCTGGATCATCTCGGCTTATTTCTTCTCCTAATGAGCTCGTCAAACTTTTGCGGAGGGATTTCCAGGAGATGCAGACACATTCTTTGTTTATGCAAGATCACACTCTAACCCAAGATCAGCTGCAAGAGGTCCAAGGCCAGTTGCATCGCATGGAGCAAGCTCTAATGGACATACTTGGGATTTCGGCTCTGTTTGGCAAGGCTAGCTGATAATCTAGCTGATAGCTGATAAACTAGCTGATAACTGATAATCTAGCTGATAGCATATAATCTACTAGCTGGTAGCGGAAAGCTGATAATCTAGCTGATAAAGTAAAAACTGTTTGGAATGATAACTGATTGATTAGCTGATAAATGCAAAATGACAATAAAAGACATATGACACAATTAAGTATATTAATTATATATATAATCATATAATTAATGTATTTTATTTACAAAATATAAATTAATACCATAAAATAATTTATATTATTTAGAAAACTAAACTATGTGTGTCCATAAATGCTTACATGAAAATAGCTCTATATTAATTTATAAGAATTCGTAAAAAATGAACACATGTAAATAAAATACAATAAACGATTTGAATAACTATACATATACCTAACGCATCATCCATAACTGAGAAGCAATATTATTGCGAATATTCTTCATTTCTATAGAAGTATCTCTATAACTTAAAAAAAAAAAATAGATTAGTAAAAAAAAAATTAAAAATATGTAGGATAGCCCACCACTCGAACACTACATTAAAAAATATTTTTATAACATCTAAAAATATTTTTATACTCGACGTTGTTAAAACTTATTTAATATGTAATAAATATCTAACAAGATTATCTACAATTAAGAAATTAATGTGTAATGAATTTTAATTTTAGTGAAATTCTTTGTTTTATAATATTTAGTTAATTATAAATCACTATTTTTTTATTAACAATATTAAGCTATATGTTAATTTTAAATTCAATAAGTTTTAATATGGTTTAGCCTAGAAGAGTTTGAAATGTTGGTTTTACTTTGTCAATTCTATCTGGGTATAATAGCATGTATTAATATTCGCGGGGTTTGTTTAAGTATTTGCGTATTTTATTTTTACTAATTTGCAAGAGCATTAATTTACTAATAACATAAAAATAAGGGTATAATGGGGAGAAAAAATCTAAACGACGGGTTTTCGGTTCAAACGATACTAAGAGTAGTATCTAGATTATTTTTAAAATAAGCTACAAACCAAACACAACTTAACAAATAAACTAGCTAATCAGCTATTGTGCTTACCAAACAGAGCCTTCGTTCGCGCCTCCGAGAGATGTTCCAGCTGATGACTTAGAGACCGACGACGATCTCGACGATTGAGTTGACTTCCTTGTATATTTAGCCTTAGGTTGTTCATATCTTGTTTTGTACATTTTCATACTAGTAATTAATTTTTTGTTGTATTTAATTCATTTTAGTTGATGGACTTTAGTTATTAACTTTAATTTCTTTTAATTTTCTCGTCCTTATAGTTATTCCGAATAAATTATATAATATAGATTAAAATATATTATTTTAATAATAATTTTTAATACAGTTTTATAAAGAGTTTTTAAATTTAAATATTATTTATAAATAATATTATTTTGAAATATTTCATTTAAAATTTAATTTTAATTGAATTAAAATAATTTAATAAATTTTTTAAAATATTAAATATTATAGTTTTTGCATTTATATAAAAATATATTATAGTTAAATATTTTAAATATTTAAATTTCATTTCATTTAAAATTTAATAGTTTCTAATAAAGTTTTTAATATTTAATATTTATAAATTAATTATATATTTTAAATCTTTAAATATTATATTATATTATATAATATTTTTTGCTTTTTATAAATATTAAATATTTTTAAATATTATATACATTATATATAATATCAAACTTTTTTAAAAATTTTTTCCTCGATTTAGCGACGGGGTTTTAGCGATGGGAGCCCGTCGCTAATTGTTCACATGACGTGGTCAAACGAGTTTTGACCAAAATCACGCGGCTCATTTTCTACGGGATGCGCGACGGGATCCCGTCGCCAAACCTGACACACCATCGCTAAAAAAATTAGCGATGACCAAGTTAGCGTCGCTAATCCGGTCTCTAACACGGGATAGCGATGGGAAACACTGGATCCTTTTGTAGTGATAGTTGGTCTATCTTTCGCATTTACTTGAATACACAAAATCCCGACTTGAATGGACTTCATAACTTCATGTTCGGAAAATGAATTAGTCACTGATGCATCGACTAATTCCAAAGGCCTTCCATCCCTCCATAAATCCCATGCCTATAATGATCAATTCATTAATCTCATAGGTTACAATGGTAAATTAAATTAAGATCCAATCGACAGCTTTTTTTTTTTGACGATTATACTTACGTGCTTGATCAAATTCATCGACGGATCTTCGTAATAGTAGCCATTTTCTTCTTGCCACTAATGATTTCCAGTAGTAAGACTCCGAAGCTAAACACGTCAGATTTAATAGAAAATAATCCATCCATAGCGTATTCAGGTGACGTATAACCACAGTAAGAAAATTTTATGCCACATCACATGTCAAATAATTAAGGAAAATACTAGAATGACAAAAACAATTAAACACGGACGGATCATGTGGCCAGAATCAGTGAAGTTGTGTGTGAATTTGTCGCGGTACGTACTAGGTTCGATCGACCACTCTGTTAGTGTTTGCTTGAGTTTGATTGTTTCCAAATATTCTTGCCATTTCAAAGTCCAAAATGTTTTGGTACATCTCAGCATCTAGTAGAATATTGCTCGCTTTCAAGTCTCTATGTATGATTCTCAACCTTGAGTCTCGATGAAGGTATAGCATGCCTCGAGCAATTCCAAGTATAATATCATAACGTATCTTCCAATCCAACAATCTGCTTTGAGTTCTTTCTATTCATTGTCCATGTGCATCAGAGAATTATAATATTGAAATGTTAGAACATTATGTATCTCATAATTTTAGTTTATGCTCACATATGAACCAAAATAAGTAACTTATGTTTTAATTAACCGTATGTCCATTAAGCTTCTTATTTATTGTAGAAAGTTAAATGGTTCTCCCTCAAGCCTATTAAAGGGCACTTGTACCATCAAACATTGTATCGAAAGTTTTAAAGCTCATGAGGACTATAAGTTTTGGTAGTTTTATGAGACTAAAAACTCTGCAAGTAATTTTCTAATTGATCTGTATTTCTTATGTTAAAAGAATGTTTACATGAAAAACTCATAATAGAAAGTATATACAAAGGAATCGATGCATACCGAAAAGTAGATAGTTTAAGCTTTTATTGGGCATGTATTCATAGATCAAAATCTTTTCTTCTTTTTCGACACAGCAACCAACAATCTAGACAAGATTTCGGTGTTGAAGCTTTGCAATCAGCAAAACTTCATTTTTAAATTCATTCACTCTTTGTCCCGACTCCCTCGACAATCTCTTCACAGCTATTTCGCGCCCATTAGACAGCCTACCCTGAAAAATTTTAAAAGTGACCATAACCACTTATATAATAAAATTCTAATCATGCCATTTTGAAGTAACTTGGACCATCACATGCCACACTGAATTCAACTAAAGTTTTAAACACAACATACCTTATAAACATAACCAAAACCACCTGTTCCAAGCTTATTCTCAGGAGAGAAATTCTGCGTCGCAGCGATTATAGTATCGAGATCAAAAATTGGTAATTCGAACTCTTCATTAGTATCTTCGTTAATATCTGAAGCGGGTGCTTGGCGTCTTTTCGCTTTTTTGAAGAAATAATAAAAAGCAGACATGAAGATGAGCAACCCCCCAACAATTACCACACATAGAATTAGCACCAATTAATTTCTCCTTAGTGAAAGAAGAAGAACCTTTTGAATGTTTCATTGAATTCTCTGCCAAACAAATCATATTTTCAGTTACTTATCTACCAAGTTCAATCGCATCGACACAAACAAACAAGTCTTGACCACCATCTGTAAACTCTCTTATATCAATCAAGTCTCCAAACCAAACCAAACAACCAGTCCCATCAACATATGCACTAGAATAGCCAATACAAGAACAGTTGTTCTTTCACTTAGTCTCACAATCTTTGATGCCCGAACTCATAAAAACTCTTGAATTCGACGTATCGGGGAGCTTCATTGATAAGTTCGTATTTTTATATATTTATTAGTATATTTTAGTATATTTAATTATTAAAAGTATTTAAAATAAATATTTAATAATATTATTTGGTCGTTTTTAGGTAAAAACGGAGTCTTAGCGGAAAAAAAAATGGAGTATTTATTTGTAGTAATCGGACGTAAATCGCGCAGGTTTGCTCGAAATACGCGTTGCGCGGTATGTCGAATAGCAGAAAGGGCGTTCCAGCCAATCAGAAGATGACACGTGGCGCGTTTTCATAGGAGTAGACTGTTCGGTCCAATCAGAGAGCGACACGTGGGCAGTGACGCACACAATAACGTACACACATCGCCAACAGGGACCAATCAGAAAGCGCCACGTCAGCCACTACAGAACAGCTTGACCAATCAGAAAGCGCCACGTCAGCTCAATCACACACGGCACACCAGCATTTCCTCTCTTCGTTCAGTAGCTCTTGGATTTGCCTCGGGATTCGTGCGCGTACAAACTCCCAGATTTTCGCACGAGTCGCGCGACTTTTCCTTCGCCACGTCATGCCACGTGGCATCCTCCCATTGGTCCTGACGCGTCACCACCGTCTGCGCAAACAATCAACGCGCGCCACGTGGCACTAAAGCTCCTTCCACGCCAGCGCACCGTCTGCTCAACCAATCAACGCGTGCCACGTGGCACGCTCTCTCCCTTCACGCCAGCGCACCGCCTGCTCACCCAATCAGAACGCGCCACATGTCCACTACCGCCCAATGCACCTAATCACACGCCGCCACGTGGCCACTTCCACTTCCTCTTCTCGCCAGCTCGTCCACCACGCCAGCACCACCGCTTCTTCCACCAATCAGCGTGCGCCACGTGGCAGGCACTCTTCCGACACGCCAGCGCACTCTCCCGCCACGTCAGCAAACCGCCCCTCTCGTCCAATCACACGCCGCCACGTGGCACGCGCTATCAAACACCGGCCCACACCCACATGCTTTCCAACCATGCGCCGCGTGGCATCGCACCAACAATCACAGTGCGCCACGTGGCATCGCACTCACCAAATGCCCCACCAAGCGGCGACACGTGGCACGGTGACAACTCATCAACACACCCCTATAAATAGGGGTCCAATACGTAAGTTTGTGAGGAGAAGAGTTTTTGGTGAGGTATTTTTGGGAGTTTTTAGTGTAGTTTTTGTGTATTTTTAGAGTGGTTTTGAGTTTTTACTCATTTTTACTTTCAAAAATACAAAAATATCATCTTACTGATCCATAATAGTAAATGGTAAGTCCATCAATCTGTAAAGCCGGAGGCGGATCAAATCACCTATTTTGGCATAAATAAATATGTGAGGTCTATGTATTTATTTATCTTGTTTTTCATTAATATTTTATTTTCTTTGGTATTATTTTAATAATTAAGATTAAATATCGATTTAATTCTTAATTTATCGGACCGATGTGTTGTAAGCAATCGTACTTGTGCAATAAGACCACACCGGTGGCAATTGACCCTACCAATTGATTCGACCCTTTTGGGACCAGGTTAAATACCTTGGAAATCAAATGGGCTAAATCGGACACGAGTGATCGGTTGTCAGGTGTAGCGCTTCACGAAACTCATTGCGGTCAACACACTAAATCCAATTCACTTGAATTCGTGGTGTGTGTGTTTGACTAGGGAAATAACCATCTGCCGTACCTTGGTTATCGAAATTTGAAGCGCATGAGGACCGCGTGCGCCACCGGGTCTATAGCTACACTAAAATATTATGAATCATACATTTTGATGAGATCGAGGACCATATACAAAATTGTGCCAAATAATGAGATTTGTGATGCCAAAGGTTCAGATTGTCAACTTTATTTTGATTAAGTTATTTGTTTACTGTTTATTTTAATTTGTTCAGCATTAATCGATTAAGAAAACAAAATTCTCAACATCCCCGAGTTATTTTCAATTTCATAATCTTAGTTAAAAAGAAAGTTGGTCTTCGTGGTTCGACCCCGTGCTTACCACTACTGCAGTTCTTGTGGTTATTGGTAACCTCATCGGGTATAAATATATTTTGACGCATTCGACAAGCGTCATTCATCTTCTCCAATTTAAAAAACCCGTCGCCCTTACCACACGAAAGCTCTCTTTTTGTGATCCATCCTTCAAGTACCAATCCCTTGGAAATTTGGGCTGAAACCTAGGAAGACATGAACAAATCAAAGCATTGTTTGAATTACTGCTCCCAAACGGTCCACACTTTGCATAATCGTCGCAAGTGTCACGAAAGATTTGGTGAACAGGGCCATGTGGAATGTCCAAGGTTGGAATGGTGTCCCTGAAATGATGAGCGTTTTCATCCTAAACTACACAAATGTGAACAACCCAGATGAGGTTTACTTCATGTATGGCATCCACAACGCGTCGATCTTCACTCGAGCCGTGTTGGATGAATTAGGATTCATGAAAAGGTTCTTTTGTGTAGAAAATACTCGAAATGGAACAGTTAATTTCGGATGCCCGGAGACACTTGCGACGATTATGCAAAGTGTGGACCGTTTGGGAGCTGTAATTCAAACAATGCTTTGATTTGTTCATGTCTTCCTAGGTTTCAGCCCAAATTTCCAAGGGATTGGTACTTGAAGGATGGATCACAAAAAGAGAGCTTTCGTGTGGTAAGGGCGACGGGTTTTTTAAATTGGAGAAGATGAATGACGCTTGTCGAATGCGTCAAAATATATTTATACCCGATGAGGTTACCAATAACCACAAGAACTGCAGTAGTGGTAAGCACGGGGTCGAACCACGAAGACCAACTTTCTTTTTAACTAAGATTATGAAATTGAAAATAACTCGGGGATGTTGAGAATTTTGTTTTCTTAATCGATTAATGCTGAACAAATTAAAATAAACAGTAAACAAATAACTTAATCAAAATAAAGTTGACAATCTGAACCTTTGGCATCACAAATCTCCGCTATTTGGCACAATTTTGTATATGGTCCTCGATCTCATCAAAATGTATGATTCATAATATTTTAGTGTAGCTATAGACCCGGTGACGCACGCGGTCCTTGCGCTTCCAAATTTCGATAACCAAGGTACGACAATTGGTTATTTCCTAGTCAAACACACAACCACGAATTCAAGTGAATTGGATTTAGTGTGTTGACCGCAATGAGTTTCGTGAAGCGCTACACCTGACAACCGGATCACTGTGTGTCCGATGAAAGCCCGCATTTCAAGGTATTTAACCGGTCCCAAAAGGGTCGAATCAATTGGGGTCAATTGCCACCTGGTGTGGTCTTATTGTACGGTGCTTACAACACATCGATAAATTAAGAATTAAATCGTATTTAATCTTAATTATTAAAATAATACCAAAGAAAATAAAATATTAATGAAAAACAAGATAAATAAATACATAGACCTCACATATTTATTTATGCCAAAATAGGTGATTTGATCCGCACTGATTTTCCATGCGATCAGTAAGACAAAGATTTTTGTATTTTTGAAAGTAAAAATGAGTAAAAACTCAAAACCACTCTAAAAATACACAAAAACTACACTAAAAACTCCCAAAAATACCTCACCAAAAACTCTTCTCCTCACAAACTTACGTATTGGACCCCTATTTATAGGGTGTGTTGATGAGTTGTCACTGTGCCACGTGTCAGGCTGCCATTGGTGGGCTGGTGAGTGCGATGCCACGTGGCGCACTGTGATTGTTGGTGCGATGCCACGTGGCGGCATGGTTGGAAAGCATGTGGGTGTGGGCCGGGGTGTTTGATAGCGCGTGCCACGTGGCGGCGTGTGATTGGACGAGAGGGGCGGTTTGCTGACGTGGCGGGAGAGTGCGCTGGCGTGTCGGAAGAGTGCCTGCCACGTGGCGCACGCTGATTGGTGGAAGAAGCGGTGGTGCTGGCGTGGTGGACGAGCTGGCGAGAAGAGGAAGTGGAAGTGGCCACGTGGCGGCGTGTGATTAGGTGCATTGGGCGGTAGTGGACATGTGGCGCGTTCTGATTGGGTGAGCAGGCGGTGCGCTGGCGTGAAGGGAGAGAGCGTGCCACGTGGCACGCGTTGATTGGTTGAGCAGACGGTGCGCTGGCGTGGAAGGAGCTTTAGTGCCACGTGGCGCGCGTTGATTGTTTGCGCAGACGGTGGTGACGCGTCAGGACCAATGGGAGGATGCCACGTGGCATGACGTGGCGAAGGAAAAGTCGCGCGACTCGTGCGAAAATCTGGGAGTTTGTACGCGCACGAATCCCGAGGCAAATCCAAGAGCTACTGAACGAAGAGAGGAAATGCTGGTGTGCCGTGTGTGATTGAGCTGACGTGGCGCTTTCTGATTGGTCAAGCTGTTCTGTAGTGGCTGACGTGGCGCTTTCTGATTGGTCCCTGTTGGCGATGTGTGTACGTTATTGTGTGCGTCACTGCCCACGTGTCGCTCTCTGATTGGACCGAACAGTCTACTCCTATGAAAACGCGCCACGTGTCATCTTCTGATTGGCTGGAACGCCCTTTCGCTATTCGACATCTGCGAACGCGTATTTCGAAGAACTCGTCTCGATGTCCATTACTCCTAAATATTCCATTTTGAGATTTTTCCGGGACTGAATTCAACCGCCGATAACTCCGTTTCACCTAAAAACGACCAAATAATATTATTAAATATTTATTTTAAATACTTTTAATAATTAAATATACTAAAATATACTAATAAATATATAAAAATACGAACTTATCATTCCGCCATTAGAGACTAATGTGTCTCCATCTCTCAACAACTTATTATGTGTAATCGCGTCTGTTGCGGAGCATGAATGGTTCGCAAAGTAGGCGCATCAAGAAGAAGAAGAAGAGCAATGCAGGAAGCCATTGTTGCCTCTACCAGGTTTCGAGTTCATGACTGACTTAAACAAATGAAGCTCTTCCCTGTGAATGACTTAGGCGACAACGATGACCTTTCTCGCTAAGAATTCAGATCAATAGTTATTGAATATGGATGAGTATCGGTCTCTTTCGGTTTGCTATTAAATGTTGCTATCAATGTAGAATACCATACCTTAGAAATTAACTGTGTTTCTACCAACAACAGGTACGTCAGAGTGGTAAGGGACTAAGTTTCCCTTCAGCGAGGTCGACTCTTGTAGATGGAAAAAGTCGGGTTGGGACTTAACAGGGTCATTCTCTATATGTGGCCTCGACAGTGCCATAGTATGGATGATTCAATTCTCATATGCATAGAAAAGAAACCCAATTTTGTATACGTAAATAGCTGTCAGAAAGTTCTATACATTTTCGCCAATTACATGCTTTGTCTGATGTATGATCAAGAGGTCTAATTAACACGCTCTATCGACATTCAACGATAGTAGTCGACATTTCATTCGCGGAGCAAGAACCAGTCCTTGTAGTAGAATCCTCAGGAAGATTCAGATTATATGTCACAATAAACGCGGGTTGTCTAGGAGTAGGGATCGTCGTCTCATTGCCTAACATGAAGACCACACTTGACATTGTTGGCCTATCATTCGCATTTTCTTGAACACACAAGATTCCAACTTGAATGAACTTCATAACTTCTTGATCAGAGAATGAATCACCCATTGATGGATCTACTAATTCCAAAGGCCTGCCATCTTCCCATAACTCCCATACCTGTATAATGATTCCCCAACCTCATCAGTACACAGTTAAGAAAATAAACTCAATTTGGTTTATCTATTACTATCAAAAAGACTTGGAACATAGTTTTGCTTACATGTTGTATCAGGTTCATTGAGGGATCTTCACAAAAGAAACCGGAGTTCTTTTTGCCGCAGATGATCTCAAGTAATAGGACTCCAAAGCTGAATACGTCGGATTTGGTTGAGAATAATCCATCCATTGCATATTCTGGAGGCATATAGCCACTGCAAGAAATTTTTAATTTCTACTTTTAAACTCATTAAATGGCATTCATATCAATTCTTGTACTACTAGTTTTTGACCCGGACATCGTCTTGGAAGACTATGAATCTATATTTAAAGTTGTTATTGTGTAAAAAAATAAAAAAAAGAACAAAAAATTGAAAACAATGTACTCAAACTATTAATTAGGATACTAATATTAATTGGGCTAATGAAAGTACTTAGGCTACTAATTAGGCAAATTAATTAATACACCAAAGCATTTCAACAATGTATATAGCTTTCTTATATATATATATATATATATATAATCTAATAATAAAGAGCTCTTACTTGACAAAAAAATAATAATAATAATAAAGAACTCTTATAATTAATTTTCATGTTTGATCTAAGGAATAGGCCAGTTGCTTCCCATTGAATTTATGTATCAATTGTTTGCTTATAAGAGACTTGCATGCATATTCATGAAGTTTAACTATTTGTTTTTCTTTCAATGTGCCTATCTTGTTTTTCTTTCAATGTACAAGCAAGAGCATTTGTGCATAAATAGAGTTCTGTTGTGGTACTTACAAAGTCCCCACCACTCTATTGGTGTTCCCTTGAGTCTGATTGCCTCCAAATATTCTTGCCATTCCGAAGTCCGAGATCTTGGGGTTCATCTCTGCATCTAGTAGAATATTACTTGCTTTGAGGTCTCTATGAATGATTCTCAATCTCGAGTCTTGATGAAGATAAAGGACTCCTCTAGCGATACCAAGAATAATATCCTTACGCATCTTCCAATCCAGTGATCTGCTTCTAGTTTGATCTGCTTACAATTGTTTCACACCAAGTGTACAATACATAAATTACACAAACAAATTAAAAACAATATTGAATAAGTACTGCATAACTGTGTGTTAATGTAGTAATCCAAGCATTATTCATAGAAATATATCTAAACAAGCTGATGGAAGCCTACCGAAGAGTAAGAAATTCAAGCTTTTATTAGGCATGTATTCGTAGATCAGCATTTTCTCTTCTTCTTCGACACAACACCCTAGAATCTGGACTAAATTCCTATGCTGAAGTTTTGCAATTAGAACAACCTCATTTTTGAATTCTTTCACCCCTTGTCCTGAATTCTTCGATAATCTCTTCACAGCTATTTCCCGCCCATCAGGTAGCTTGCCCTGAAAAATTGTAAATGAGATTAGATGAAAATGGCACTCCTGCTTTCATCTAATTTAGAATATCCAAGACAAAAAGTTCAAGAAAAGAAATTAATCTTGAAGCATATTATACCTTGTAAACACATCCAAAGCCACCTGATCCAAGCTCATTTTGTAAAGAAAAGTTCTCGGTCGCAACCATTACCGTATTTAGATCAAAAGTTGGTAATTCAAACTTCGCATTAGTTTCTTCGCTAGTCTCCTCTAAATTAGTGGACAAGTTAAAAATTGGTAATCTCCGAAGCCCTTCCCTCCGCGCCAACCCTGATTCGAATTACAATAGAAAACAAACAAAAATACTTAAGCAACTGTTTAATCTTGTTCAACAAATTAACCAAATATGCATATCAATTAGTCCTTCTATTACCTCTTCTCTTTCCTTTCTTGAACCAACAATATAAAGCAGAGATAAAGATGAGCAACCCCCCAACAATTACCACACAAAGAAGCACCACTTTCTTCTTATTGGAAGAAGAACCTCTTGAACCTCTCTTTGAGTTTTCTGCCAAACCAAATCATTTCAGTCACCAATCTAAAATTTGTTATATAAATCGAGTTCCAGCTCTTATGAATGGAAAAACTTTAAAACTTTTCGCTAAAGGCGCCACCCTTGTATTCTACATTCCTCGAGTCCGGAACAATAATAAAAAAAAAAAAAAACTAGCTATACATACCAAGTTCAATTGCATCTACTCTCACAAAGAAGTCTTGCCCCCCATCTGTATACTCTCTCGTATCAACCAAGTCTCCAAACCAAGCCAAGCAGCCACTCCCATTAAGATATGCACTAGCATACCCAGTACAAGAACAGTTGTTCCGGCAGGCGATCGGGCAATCTTCGATCCCCAAACTCATATCAACTCTAGCATTCAATGTATCAGGGAGCCTAACCTTGTCCAACTTCAAAAACCCATCACCCTCACCACACAAAGCCTCTCTTTTCCTCACACAACCTTGTGATCCATCTTTCAAGTACCAATCCCTTTCCGACTTCGGTTTGAACCCCGGAAGACATGAACATATCAAAGCATTATTCGAATTACAGCTCCCAAACGACCCGCATTTTCCATAGTTGTCGCAACTGTCACCAGGCCCCGACCAGAAGTTGTTCCATTTTTTAGTGTCTTCTACCCATGTAAACCTTTGTATCACTCCTAATTCATCCAACACGACTCGAGTGAAGATCGACGCGTTGTGGACGTCGAACATGAAGTAAACCTCATCTGGGTTGCTCACAACTGTGTAGTTTAGGACGAACGTGCCCATCATTTCAGGGATTCCATTCCATGCTTGGCCATTCCATGGACCTGTTCGCCATATTAGTTTGGAACCTCTTTTGGTGTACAACTCTGGTGGCTTAGTTCGATCCATACCGCAAATGTAGTCCCCGTTTGAAGGATCGTCGCGGGTTTTCCACGACGTTAACGACCAATTACTTCCCGACTTCAAATTCAACCCAAGCTTCATCCCCGGGAGGTGGGTGTTAGTCGGGTAATCAAAACTCTCCCACAAAAAAACAGCTCCCCTGTTTCCCATGTTTTCTTCAACCAAAACCAGGTTTCCTGAATCCAATAGCTTGTAAACCAGAGACGAAGAGTTGGTTTTTTCAGTTGTTGGGACTGAAATGTTATTAGACCAAACTGGGTTTGTTTGATTTCCATTGAGAATCACTAGATTTGCTCTGTCGTCGATTTTGAGAAGTCCTGAAGAAGAGGAGCTGTTAATTGGGTCTGCTCTGTTTGCTACCCAGACTACAGTTAGCTCTGGAACTTTGTTGAACCAAATCCCAACGTATCGCTTTTGCGAATTGCCGGGACTGAAGAAGCCGAGAGCGTAGATTCCGCCATTAGAGACGATTGTGTCTCCATCTCTCAAGAAATTGTTCTGTGTGATTGTGTCATCGGTTGAATAGCATAAGTTGTTGTTGAAGAAGCTGTAGAGAACTAGAAGAGCAATTGAGAGAAGCAGAACCATTGCAGTTGCTCTGTTTTGGTTTCACATGTTCGGTTCGATCTTTGTTTTAGCAGTGTTTTATTTTTATTTTTTTTTCGTCGTCGTCTCTTCGTTGTCGTTGTGCCCATTCATTGAGGAATGAAAAGTCAAGAATGAACTTAACAAATTTATTAAAGTATTGAGGCCACAGTTGCATACATCTGTAATTGTCCTATCCATTTAATGCTGCTACAAGTCTATAACACAAGAGAAGCCGTTGACACCATAACAGTCATCCTTGTGTATATATATACAATAAATTTACTTTTGGACTCATGAGTCTGAACTCATAGAAAGATTTTTAATTTTTTCGTAAATATTTAAGGGGTATAATAAGAATTTTACAAGTGATTATGGTTGTTTAATTAATTGCTCGAGGGTGTATTTAAAATTAAAAAAAAATTTGAGTCTAGACTCACGAGTCTAAATAGCACTACCTACACAAATCTTAATGCGTAAGATGCGAGTCGAAATCATATAGAGAGTTTTTGTGAGCCAATATATTTTGTGGTATGACATTGTTGTTATTATTTTAATATTTTCTATAATACAATTACAAGTTTCACAACTAAGGTGACAGGAAAATGTTAAAATAACATCTTAAATGACACATCAAGTGTTACTTTTGTGATGTGGCACGGGGCTCGCATTTATGAGAGCCATCGTTCGCGCTTCAAGATACACTCCACGCGTATGTTATGCATTAAAAATTATTTTGCACACATTTATTTTTTACGTAGAATGCAAGCGTTACGTCATAGGGGTAACACTAAAGGTGTTATTAGAGGTGTCGTTCTAGCATTTTCCAAGGTGACAAGCCTATTTGAATGTGAAAATGTGTAAGTGGGTGTGTGGTGACAAAAAAAATAGAGTACTAAACCTTGGACCGAGAGAGATGTCATGGATAAGTACATATATTTTTTCTATTTCATTGATTTATGGGTTAGGTACCTAACTAAGAAATTAGTTGAATTAAAGTATGGAGAAGGGACACCATGGTTGTCAAAAAATAATGTGGAAGTGACTAATTCAACATGCATGATTGATAATAGTAGGGGCAACTTGTTAAAATAATACTATATGAAGATTGTGAATGTCATAATATCCTTGGTTCAGAGAGCGATGGAATGGAGCGATCATAATGTTTTTAGGCGGGATGTGAGGATCTTCAATGGATATGCGTCACCTATAATTGAATAAGCATTAAAACAAAATAAAAAAAGTTATTTTCAATGAAATGTGTATTTTAATTTATAGTTGACGTGAAATGAAAAAATTGACAATATTTATTAACAATGTCAATTTGTGTTCCTCATGTATAATATGTTGAGTATATATCTCGATGCGCACGCGAACGACTCCTAAAAATACGGGTCCACACGTTGCCCGCTGTGACTTTGATGTGTTATTGTTGCATTTCCCTACTTAAATATTGTATCTGGGTAGTGCTATTTGAACTCGTGAGTCCGGACTCAAATTTTTTTTAATTAAATACATCATCGAGCAATTAATGAAGCAACCATAATCACTTGTAAAATTCTTTCGACACCCTTTAAATATTTACGAAAATTTAAAAAAACCTCCTTATGAGTCCGGACTCATGAGTCCAAGTAGATTTATTGTATCTTTATTCAACTCATCTCCTTCTACCATCGAAAAATGGTACAATGACACCTCCAGAGTCACACCTAATGATGTGGCGTGGAAGTCAGTGTCTTGGAAGACTTTGGTTGGGATGGGCGCACATAGTTCTCATACGTAGGATGTGTATCCCGAAGAGCACACAAACAATTCTAAGAATGTTGGCCCCACGTCCCCGTGCGATTGTAACATTTTCCAAACAAAAGAGATCACTATATGACTATTTACGGTGCTCGAAACATGCCTCCATGGCATCTGCTAGCAGTGAATTTGAATTGGCGGCGTCTCCACATCTAATTCAGCTCTTCGATTCAACTCGCTCGGGTTCTCTTCTAACCCTAAATTGTTGTTGTTTTTGTACCTAATTTTGGGTTTACACATTTGATTTCAGCTCAATTAGGATAAATCAGGTTTTAGAACACTATTTTGGCTGATTTACTGAAAAAAAAAAGAGGGAAATTTATCAGTTCTAAGACCATTTATTATGTTTATTTCTCTGCTACAAATATATCGTCACAATTGCCCCTTTTTCTTCTTGTGCAATTCAAAACTGATAATTTTCTCCATAAAAAGCAGAATGAGCAATTTTAGGTAATTGTTTTTCATTTCACTAGTAAAGTGACTATTTAATGTAAGCATTCTTTTAACATAAGAAATATAAATCAGTTAGAGAATTACTTGCAAAAGCTTTTAGTCTCCTGAAACTACCAAGACCTTATCGCTTTCATGAGCCTCAAACATTCGACATATTGTTTGATGTTGCAAGTGCTCTTTTATAGGCTTGAGCATTGAGCTTCTCACATTAGCACCAATTTCCATCAACTTGGTAATGGTAATGGGAGCTTAAAAGTCTTTAAGTCCTTACGTTACATAATTTATTCAATACATAAATTAATATGTTGTTATGAGACACGTTATGATCTTACACTTAAATCATGGTCACAACATTAATTATATACAATAATCACATAACTTTAAATAAGAAAATAATTAGCACCTAAAACAACAACTTTGGCACAATCAAATGAACCAATGCTAATGTCTACACAATGTACACATACATATCAGCAGTACTCCTAAACAAATGATCCATTAATTGCAAACTTTCCTTTCTTTCCATGGTAACCGAAATTGAAATCTTCAAAATTCGATTTATTTTATCGACCTTCAACAATACCAGTAGAGATTTCACTTAGGGAGCAAGAACTAGTCCCCATAGTAGATGCGTTCAAAGTATTCGGTTTACTTGTCAAAACAAAAGCGGGTTGCTTAGGAATGGGGATTGTTGCCTCATTGCCTAACATGAAGATGACACTCGACATCGTTGGCCTATCTTTCGCTTTTTCTTGAACGCATAGAATTCCGACTTGAATAAACTTAGCAACTTCATGTTCAGGAAATGAATTAACCATTGAATGATCAACTAGTTCAAAAGGCCTATCATCTGTCCATAGCTCCCATGCCTGCAACAATTCCCAAATCTCATTATTAACAATGGTAAAAAATTAAGGACTATTTTTTTTGAGGAAACAAGACTTTATTTATTATAGCTTAGTATACACAATGTACTATACTTATTTACAGTTAAAAGAAGCGGGTTCCCATAAATAAAGTCGAAAAATTAAGGACTACTAAATTCAGTCCATAGTTAATGATTAGATGTTATTCTACTTACGTGCTTGATCAAATTCATTGAAGGACCTTCGTGATAGTAACCGTTGTTCTTCTTGCCGCTAATGATCTCAAGTAGTAAGACACCGAAGCTAAACACATCCGACTTCATGGAGAATAACCCGTCCATGGCATATTCCGGAGACATATAACCACTGCAAGGAAATTTTAGCTACAGTAAATGAAATCTTCTATGCTATAAATAGAAATTCATTTTTATGTCTATTTGCATGATAAGGAAATGAAGCACTCGGATGGTTTTGCAGTTACTAAGTTCCAATCACTCTGTTAGTGTTTGCTTGAGTTTGATTGCCTCCAAATATTTTTGCTGTTCCGAAATCCGAAATCTTTGGATTCATCTCCTCGTCAAGTAGAATATTGCTTGCTTTCAAGTCCCTATGAATGATCCTCAACCTCGAGTCTTGATGAAGGTAAAGGAGGCCACGGGCGGTTCCAAAGATAATTTCACGGCGCATGTTCCAGTCCAGCAATGTGCTTCCAGTTTGTTCTGTAATTCAGTTTTTGTGTTATTAATTTATCATAGTCAGAGTCCATATACTAAAAAAAATATGTAAAAAAACAAAAACAAAGTAATAATGAACAAATACCAAAAAGAAGTATGTCCAAGCTTTTATTAGGCATGTATTCATATATCAGCATCTTTTCTTCTTTTTCGACGCAGCAACCAATAATTTGGACAAGATTTCTATGTTGAAGTTTTGCAATCAGTGCAACTTCATTTTTGAATTCCTTCACTCCTTGTCCTGAACTCATCGACATTCTCTTAACAGCTATTTCGCGCCCATCTGGAAGCTTACCCTGAAAGATTACAAAGTTACAATTAGTTGAACCATTGTTATTTTAAAACTCATACCGATCTTCAACCAAAATCAGACAATAGAATAAGATTAGACTAACAAAAAAAAAAAAAAGCCACTCAAAAGTACCTTGTAGACAGATCCAAAACCACCTGACCCAAGGTTATTCGCAATGGAGAAGTTCTTTGTGGCAACCATCAAGGTATCAAGATCGAAAACGGGTAACTCAAATGTCGCATTCGCTTCTTCATTGAACTTTGAAGAGGCTAATTCATCTCTTTCCCACGGCGTCAAAGCTGAAAATCGCAAAAAATAAAATAAAATAAAATAATTAAAAAAAAGGTACTAAGATCGAGCAATAACATTTTCCTGATATGAGACTCAAAATTCATCACCTCTTCTTTTTGTTTTCTTGATCAAATAAAAGAAAGCAAAGATGAAGATGAGCAACCCCGTGACAATTAGCACACATAGAAGCACCAGTTTCTTCTTAGTGAAAGAAGAACCTTTTGAATCTTTCATTGAATTTTCTGCCAAAGCAAATGATGTAAATTAGTTACTACTCATCACAAGAAAAAGTGAAAGATGAAACCAACACTGCTTACCAAGTTCAATTGCATCTACTCTCACAAAGAAGTCTTGTCCCCCCTCAGTAAACTGTCTCATATCAGTCAAGTCCCCAAACCAAGCCAAGCAACCACTTCCATCGGCGTATGCGCTAGAGTACCCAGTACAAGAACAGTTGTTCCTACACTTAATCTTGCATTCTTTGACGCCCAAACTCATATCAACTCTAGCATTTGATGTGTCTGGTAGCTTCACCTTCTCAAATTTTAAAAACCCGTCACCATTACCGCACGAAAGCGCTCTTTTTCTCACACAACCTTGTGATCCATCTTTCAAGTCCCAGTCCCTTTGAGACTTCGGCTCAAACCCAGGAAGACATGAACAAATCTGTCCATTATTTGAATTACAGCTCCCAAACACTCCACACTTTCCATAATTATCACAACTGTCTTCTGGTCCTGACCAGATGTTGCTCCATTTCTGAGTGTCTTCGAACCAAGTTGTTCGTCGAGCGAATCCCAACTCGTCCAAGTAGAGCCTAGAGAAGACTGAAGTGTTGTAGCTAATAGCAATGAGGTAAACCTCATCTGGGTTGTTCACAAAAGTGTAGTTGAAGACGATGTTACGCGACATTTTAGGGACGCCATTGAACGCTTGTCCATTCCATGGTCCGCTTCGCCAAATCTTTTGCGACCCTTTTTTGATGAACAACTCTGGTGAGCCTGTTGGATCAATACTATAAGTGAAGTCCCCAGTTGAAGGGTCGTCGCGAGATTTCCAAGACGTTAGCAACCAAGTCAGTCCTGATTTTAAGTTCAATCCAATCTTCATTCCAGGAAGTCTAGTATCAGTTGGGTAATCAAAGCTCTGCCACAAAAAGTCTCCATTGTTTTCGCCGTCGTATAAAACTAGATTTCCTGTATCTAAGAGCTTGTAAAACATAGATGGAGCACCAATATTGTGTTTGCTTATTGGAATTGAAATGTTGGTCGACCAAACTGGGGTTGATGCATTCATCCCATTGAAGATACCGAGGTTTCCTCGCTCGTCGACCTTAGCAACTCCTAATGAAGAAGTGTTAATTGGAGTATTTCTGTTGGCCACCCAAACTACAGTTTGCTCTGGAATTTTGTTGTACCAAATTCCAACATAGCGCAGCTTCGAATTGCCGGGACTGAAGAAGCCCATAGCGTAATTCCCGCCATTAGAGACTAATGTATGTCCATCTATCAAGATGTTGTTGTGTGCAATTGTGTCTGTTGCATGGCATAACTGGCTGATTAAGAAGCTGTGGAGAACTAAAAAAGTAATCAAGGAAACCATGGCTGCTTGCCCTGTGCATCACTTTGCTTGCATAGATTGTTTTCATCATCTTAAAGTAGTCACTGGACTAATAAAACGGTTGGACATGCCAATCTGAAATTATAGGATGAATTAATTGGTGGTTGTTGCCTGACATTGACAGTTGTTTCTCTGGTGTTGACGGGGATGTAGGTCGGGGCACCGAATTGTGTTAAAAAATTTATTTCTATGTATTTGTTTTGTGTGATTGTTTATTTCATATTTACTAGAATTTGTCTCTTGCTTTGTGTAGTACTATTTGTGCATGCATTAATTACTACAAAAAAAATGATATTTAAGGACGTTTGAATTAGGAAGTTTACATGCAAATGTCCTTAAACATGATGTAAGAGGACATTTATCTCGTAAATGTTGTAACCGTGGCGAATAAAGCATGGGTTTTAGGATGTTTGTGCTTGAAGGTCCTTAATTGATGAGTGTAGGATGTTTCATAAATATCTTAACATATTTTAATTTCAAGACGTTCCTAAAATTTCTTAGTATCACTTCCCGCCAAAATTATCATTTCCCTTCAATTCCTTTAGGACATTTCTTTCTTACGTCTCATTTAAGTTAGGATGTTTTATATATAAACGAACTCATAGGTATAAAGTAGGACGCTTAACTCTGAATGTCCTAAAAATGTAGTTACATTTATGACGTTTTTTAGAAAAATGTCATAAATTAGTTATGGACCTTCTGTAATATACTTACAACATTCTTGACGTTTACTAGAAAAACATCATAAATTATACTAAATTAGTATATCTACCTTGTATAATCTATGTACAACATTCTAGACGTCCTTAAAGAGTTCATTTATTTTTAACATTTGTAATAATCATTTTTCAAATTAAAAATTTTGAAATACTTCCGAACACTTATTTTTAATTATTAATTTATAAATCTTATGTTATTTAATTACCAAAAAAATTGCTTTTGATTAGATTTTCCCTGTAGAAATTTATAAATAATATATGTTATTAATTTATAGCCTAACGTTGAATAAGATTTTCACATAAATTTCTCGTTCTTTAATTTAATACTGAAAATTATTATCTATTCCTTAAAAAAAAAAACTATAATCCTTACTATGCTAAAAATGCAATTGATATGAAAAACATAATTGATTAGTACATACAAAATTAAATTTAAATACATTTTATTTTCTTATAAAAAACTTGTAAGAGTTTGTAAATTACAAATTGTTAATTTAATTTTTTCAATTTGTAATTGTCTTGTATCATTTATTTATCATACTTCCATTACAAATTGTTTACCTTATTAGTCTTTTATTTTAGTTTTCTTTACTTTAATTTGTGTTCTATCTTTTGTTTCAGTTTACTTTAATTTTTTGGAGCATCAAGGGCAATTGACTCTTGTTTGTGTTAATTTATAACTAAATTTCATGTCATTGTTTGGAGCGAGAGATAATTTGCTAACTAACGTCATGTTCCTTCTGGATAATGATGAATTTCTTTTTCTTTATTACTCTATTTATGTTGTGTTTGGCTCATACACTACTTGTGCTTGTGATGATACGCGGCTCTCCCATAATATGTTTTTATTCATATTATTGTTTGAATATATTGTTTGTCTAATTTAGTAATTTTTTTTTTCTTTTTGATATTTTTCAGGTGTTTTGTATGAAGTTAAGTATTTTTTGAAGCACAATCAACTTTATATGATCGCAGAACATTTCGTCATTATTTTTTCAATTAGAACAATTTCTTCTTTTAGTTTTGTAGAAAGATACGAAATACAAACTTTTTAGATTGTTTTTAGTTTTGTGTTCTGTATATTGAGAAATATAATTTTAAGGATATGTTATGTTTATATGAACTATGCAATGTCAATATATTGTTTATCTATGATTTGTATTATATAGTGGCAGGTTAAATGGAAAAATTTACAAATGTACAGTAAAAATTAGTTTAAATTAGTAAAATAAGTGTGTATTTTTTTTATTCCATGACTAAGATAAAATGCGTTTTGAAAATGCGTCATTTGTGTGCAATATTGAAAATACACGAATGGTGCATTTTGACAACGAGCCATTAACGTATTCTGAATATCCCATGTGGCATCTACATGGATTGTCCAGTAACATGAATGACATATTCTCAAAATGCGTCATTCATGTATTATGAACATCCCACATCCCACGTGGCGTCCACGTGGTTTGTTCCATAACATGAATGTACGCCAAGTGGAGTGTTCCATAACACGAATGATTCGTGTTTTGTACACTGGTCCGTGACATTTGCATGATTAGCATTGATTGGTTTGCCCACCTCAAAATACTTGCGTGACCTTCGCACGGTTTGCATTGATTGGACGAGGTTGTATGAGTTGTCCATCTCGAGATACGTGCATGACGTTTTGTAGCGATTGCACGAGGTTGCATGAGTTGCATACCTTGAGATACGTGCATGATGTTTGCATGAATTGCATAATGTTGCATGGGTCAGCCACCTCGACATACGAGCGTAGCGTTTGCTTAATTGACTTCGAGGTCTACGAGTGTAGCGTTTGCTTGACTTCTCGACTTTGAGATACATGTAACGGCCCGAAAATTCGACTCGTGCCACGTGTTATTTTAGGGTCGTATGTGGGACCCACTTGCCATTCATCAAATCCTACTGTGGAAAAACCCTGAAAAATAATGGTAGATAATTGTACCATGTAAAGTAACTATACAATGTCATGTCACTCCCCAGTTCCCAAAAGAATCACAATATCAAAATAAAAGCACACGTACAAGTAATTCTCAACTGTAGGCAAAATCGGAGAGGTAGTCGCCTAAGATCTTCTTGCCCTTACTTGTACTCGGATCTGCACTCAATCATCATAGAAGAAAATTGATGACGAGTACAGTCAGTAAAATCCCAAGGAACTCCTCCGAGCATTCATAGAAATAAATGGAATTCGATAAATACTGTTAAATAAACATGCGGAATGTAAACAGACAACTGTAAAGTAGGACATCGCATGCATAAATAACAATAAAGCTCAAATATGTGTGCCTGTTCCAGTCAAACTAAACCATACTTCGGAATTTCCTTCCAGGATACCACTAGTGGGCGCACCGAACTAGCTATCACCTGATCCCTCTCGGTGGCCGGCGTAGACCTACGACGCACCGACACATGTAGCAGTTCCCTCGGGTCGTTATCCACCGAACACTCCTGATACACATGCTATGGTCTAGAATGCATAAACACACAACGGAAAATCCGGTGGGAGTAATAAACCAACCGTGCAAACAACGACAAGATATAGATATAGGAAAAAGCACAATGAAATACTGAAAACGAATGGAATTACGAAGCAAAATAAATACTCGAGAGTTTTCCTTTGGGTTTTACAAACCTCACAACGCGCTTTCCTACCCCGTAATCAATCCCCGAGTCCAAGTCCACTGGGTCCTTGGTCGCCAATTGATCACCCGTGTAAACCTATGTCTATTTATCAATAATTTCTTTTAGCATGAAAATTTACAACAAATTTCTAATATTTTTAGGCCAACTTGCCTATTTCGCGCTTTTCGAGGCAAAACCCCGCAAAAAGTCGCGTCCAAAATATCCAAATATTTTATGTTTCATAGAAACTCATAAATTTCTCTTTCTTTTATGGAAATTATTGATAAATGGACATACTAGATTATACGCGACTTTTCGATATTCTTGTTGTACTGGTGGCACACTAGATTGTACGCGGGTAATCACGTGAAAGGAAGTGGGTGTTTCAACTGAAGGGATCCTGTGCGCCCCATGTAGGCACTCAGTGGGCTCGAGGGCGGGCTGGGTGTAGGCTTGGGCCGTACCAGGTGGAAGGAAGTGGGGCACTCGCTGAAAGGATCCTGGGGGTTTATCGTACAGTTTAGTGTGACCTGGAGGAGTACACGGTTTGTTGCTCTCATGTTATTTACTCATGTGATGATCTTAGCACTGTTGCCAGTTTAGTTCGTATGATTAATTGATGCTCAGTGTACTTTGTTGGAATCTTTTGCTTTACCTTTGGAACTGGGGAGATTGTGTATACCTGCGAATCAGGAGATACGGGACGAGATTTTGGTAGATGCACGCCGATCTCGGTATGCAAGTAGGGCCTGAGTTGACGATGAGAACGCGATACACTCAGCTATTCTCTGGTTACAGTCAAATTTCGGGACGAAATTTTATTTAGTTGGGAAGAATTGTAATGGCCCATTTTCGTAAATTTGCTGACGTGGACGCCAGCTTGGATCCACATAGACGTCGCGGTAGGCTAGGACACACGTGGACTTAGGTATGCTAGGTATTTGTGTGTTGGATGCTTATTTGCGGTGAAATTTATTGAAATACATCGCATGTGTGTATGTTGCATCAAAATACGTGCGAGATTGTGAGAACGGTATTTGCCTCGATATACGTGTCGACGCGGGTACCGAGTAGTTGACGGGACCGAATATTAGGTCGGGGAGACTAAACTACACAAATTATAAAATAAAAATGGCCAAATTACTAATATGGAATGGGTATTAGGCGGGCTAGTGACGCGGCGGTACGCGTATATCGCGATTCGGACACGAAATCGGACGTCGAAACGCACGAAAAATGAGCGAGTGTCCCAGTTGTGTCAAGATTTGGTGTCAAGACACAAAATAAACAAAATCACTAATCCTTATCCATACCTCACCATCACCTTTTCTCTCACCTTACCTACACCTCTCACACACACCCGTACACACCCTACACACACTCCCGATCAAAAAATTGGGAGGCCGAGAGGGAAGGAGCGCAGAGAGGAGAAGGGAAGGAGAAACCGGGAAGAAGGAGAGGAGGATGAGCAGCAGGGACGCGAGATTGAGGTGAGTGGGTGGTGATTGTTTTTGCTTCGAGTGGGTGACGGTGGGGTGGAGGATGGGGTTCGGCCATGGAGGTCGGACCCCATGGCCACGGTGGGATGGCAGGGGTGCCTCCCCTGCCATCGGCACCACCGGGGTTGGGGTGGAGAGCCACCCCAATCCATCACTGGAGAGAAAAAAAAAAAAAAAAAGATCGAACCAGATCAGCTGAGGAAGATGCACACGCGCGCGAGCGTTCGCGCGTGTGCATCCCCTCATGGGCCGGGCCCAGAATGGGCCAGGCTCGGCCCGTGGGTCGAGCCTGGACCATTCTGGTCCAGGGCCGGGTCGGGTCCGACCCGGTTGGGTCAACCCGACCCAAACCAGACCCGGAATTTTTCTAATTTTAATACATTGATTACGTTTTATTGTTTAAATTGGTTAATACATTTTTCTAATTTTACGTACAACTTCTGCTGCTTATTTCCTATATACACTGTACACACACGTGGATACGAAATTCGAGACAAGAAAAGGACGGGCAGGTGGCGTAAACGTGTAGTTGGGCCAGTTGGCAAGGAGTACACAGAGACACGTCACCCCGGGGCGGCGAGGGCCGTCACATACATATGTGACGTTTGCATGAATTGTCCTTTACATGAGTTGTTTACCTCGAGATACGTGTGTGGCGCGGGTTGTCCACCTCGAGATGCGCGGGTTGTCCTCCTCGAGATACGTACGTGAGGCGCCTTGTCCATCTTGCGCGATACGCACATGTCGTTTGCATGGGTTCTCCACCTAGTCGAACAAATAACTCATTTTGAAAATAAATAATTAAGATAATTTTGTATTTTGTATAGATGATTCTTTTTGAAAATGAGACATTCATTCCACCTTATCAAATAATACACACTACAAAAAAATCGCAAATCAGAAACGGAATTTTCCGTTTCTGATTTGAGAAAATTCCGTCTCTGAAAGAAATCAGAAACGGAACAGAGACGGAACGCGTTCCGTATCTGAAAACGTCGTCGCTGATACGATCAGAAACGGAAAATGGATTCCGTTTCTGATTAGAGACGGAATAGAGACGGAAATTATCCGTTTCGATTAGAGACGGATTTAGAGACGAAATTAGAAACGAACAGAGACGAACGAGAAATGGATTTTATTTCGAAATGGTACATTTGTAATTGCATTCGTCTCTCGATTCGTTCTGTGATTAGCAACGGAATCAGAGACGGAATTAATAAATTTATGAATTCCGTCTCTGATTCCGTTTCTAATCAGCAACGGAATCAGAGACGGAATCAGAGACGGAATGCAAAGAGTCCGTCTCTGATTCCGTCTCTAATTAGAAACGAATCGAGACGGATTATTCCGTTTCGATTCCGTCTCGATTCCGTTGCTAATTAGAGACGAATCGAGAGACGGAATTAATATTTCCTCTCGATCCGTTTGTGATTGATAGAAATATTTCTGGAAAATTAGAGACGGAATAGCAACGGAAAATTTGAATTCCGTTGCTAATCCGTCTCTAATTTTCTGTTTTGTTTAAATATGGCACGGATAAATAAGCCAATCGATTCTCCAACCTAAAAAATCAAAATACAACCCGATATGACATACTCCATCGCTCTGGACCCCCTCCAACAACTCCTGAGGGTGCTAACATCCCCAAAGAAGCCAAATTGCGCATCCATACATCAAAAATATATATCAACAAAAATTCAAAAGAGAAAGAAAAATGTGAAACTCAAAATTAGCCCAAAAATTTATATATCCACGGAAAGTTGTCATGTATTACAAAAGCTCCAAAATTTGGAAGTATACACAAAAACCAACCAATCCTATCGTTCAACAAAAAAAAAAAAGAACACTCACAAACGGTCCAAAATTAGAGATGCATACACAAAAAGGACTTCATCTAATAAGTAAAACGCAGCTTTGAAGCATTTCGAATCTCCATCTGAGGGCAACAACCAGTGAGTATGCACCTGAAAGAAGTAGGCAAAGGAGAGATTAATTAGTTTAAGGTCCCTGCAGTTAGCGCGCTAATTCCAGTATTAGCACGCTAATTAGCCACTGCCAGATATTTTTGACTTTTGTAAATCAAGCTTTAAATTTGAATTTTTGATTTCCTGGATTCCTAGAACGGCTATAAACGGTCATATTGGAATTCCTATCACTATAAAACCACCACAAACTTGGTTTTAACATAAGGAAGACGAAACACATTCAAAAATGCAAGATCTACAAAGAGAAGAATGGCATAAGTGCAAGAATGCTAAAAGGGAAAAACTTAAAGTTAAGCACAAACCTATCATGTAAGTATGATTCTAGAACTCATCCTCTCACCCAATCTAAACTCTTGTGTGCTCCAAAGGCGACAAGCCATGTGTTCGTACTCAAAAAATAAAAAAAAACAACCAGCTGGGATTCAAGAAAAGAAGAAGAAAAAAAACCATACAATGTTGAATAAGAATGCTTTCAAAAAAAACATGATCATCAAGCAAATGCAGTCACAGAATGAAGTTGGTGTCAATGTTGCTATTTTCCTACGCATAGGAGATGGCGAACAATGTTTCTATAAGATGGACCTATCATGTAAGTTGAGTTGTAAAACATGTATAACATGTTTTATAAGGGATGGTTAGGTCCTGGACGAGTTTAAGGGTCGCTAACACAAAGGGATAAATTAATTAGTTTGAGGTCCTGCAGTTAGCGCGCTAATTCCAAGATTAGCGCGCTAATTAATTAGCCACACGCAGGGCTTTTTGACTTTTGGAAATCAAGCTTTAAATTTGAATTTTTGATTTCTGGATTCCTAGAACGGCTATAACCGGTCATATTGGAATTCCTATCACTATAAAACCACCAATAACTTGGTTTTAACATAAGGAAGAAGAAACACATTCCAAAATTCAAGATCTACAAAAAGAAGAAATTTGATTTTTTAGAAGGAGCAATAGGAGATCACTATAAAACCACCAAAAACTTGGTTTTAACTATAATATACTAGTGTTTGAAACAATCGTAACCACCAACAATATGTAAATCAAGTAACTTAAAAAGTCTACACGACAAACTATTGAAAGGAAGTGATTCAATCGCTAATTAAAATAGAATAGCCAAGAGAAGATTCACCTCGATAAGCACCTAAGCCACTGCCCCCAAAGCCTCCATAACCCCTACCAAGCTCACTGCCTCCACTATACCCACCACGCCTACCTCCGAGACCTGAAGTCCTATAAGGACCAAAATCACCACCACCAAAAAAAGAATGAGTTTAACATGCAAATGAAACATCAGCGTCTACAACATGCTCATCGTCAAAAGCAATGAACCCATTCCCTCGAGAACGATAGGAAAAACTAAAACCCGCCTTTCCGAAAACAGGAAAAATAAAAATAAAGGAACTTCATCATCAGAACCTTCTACTACATCAGGCTTCAACAAACCACCATCGTCCGCAAGTAAATTCATTGTCCATTTATCCTCTGTATATCTTAGTTGGCTTGGACGCCTTGATTGATGCATAAGTTATCATGGATTTTATTTTTAATACATTATCCTCCCCAAAATAAATTTTTTAACCTCAGTTTAAGTAAAATATACTATAAGTACGAGAATGTTTGCGAGAATTAATCCATGGGAGAAGAAAACATCGGCCGTTGTGTGCAAATCTTATGCGAATTCGTTGAGTTCTCTCGAGTGCTATGATGAAGAAAGTGGTAGAATCGACGGGGAGCGACATCTTCATGCCATAGCAAATGAATTTGGGAAATCGATAAAGGGTCAAAGCCCTAGGTCATCGTGTTGAGAACATGTAGGCTATTCTTATTCTACGGACATGCCATAATAGAAGAAGAAGAGCCTACATGTGCAAAATACGAGATGACCGAAAACGACCCTTTATCGACTTCCCAAATTCATTTGCTATTGCATGAAGATGTCGCTCCCCTGTCGATTCTACCACTTTCTTCATCATAGCACTCGAGAGAACCCGCAACGCATAAGATTTGCACACAACAAATGCCAAAGCATGTTTTCTTCTCCCATGGATTAATTTCGCAAACATTCGGTACTTATAGTATATTTTACTTAAAAACAAAAAAAAGAATTGGGGAGCAAAAGGGAAAAAAAATAAAATCCACGATAAAATATGGAACATCGACCTAAAAATGCACAAAAAGAAGTGTGAATCATAAAGTAATTCGATGAATTTCTAAAGTTGTCTACACTATAAAACGTTTAATCTAAGCATTTGAAACAAACAACAAGTGAAGTACCTATGTATCACCAACCCGCTCATCTCTCGAGAGCCACGCTTACGTCTCACGCCCAACATTGTCCCCTTGTTGGGGTGGATCGACCGGATCTATTTGCGGCGGCCGTTGCTGGTCATGAGGTGGCGGTGGTGGTGGCGGTGGTGGTGGTTGGTGCCGAGCTAGGTCTATTTCGTCCATGTCCATCCCAAGACGCTTTGTTGCATGAAGTTCATAACCTTTCGTAGTTGCTCCGCAACGACATCGAACTCGCCCGCGGCACCACATCCGGCGTCTGCGACGTGCTAGCACCAGGAGTTCCGTATCTCCTCTTCTTTCTCCCTACGGACCCGAGTCCGTAGACACGTCCTTTGGAAGACTCACCCGCCACATTGAGGTACACCGCCTCATCATCCACCGATTGCTCGGTGTAGCTCGGGTCGCCGCCTCCCGACGTCCGCTCTGGAGCCTATCCCGCATATATGCACAACAAACAAAGTACATGATATGGGGTAAGTGAAAGACTTACTAATATTTTACATTTCATTTCTATACTTACATAGAACCGCTCCGATCTAGTATCGATGAATGTCGTCTGTCGTGATTAACGGTGTGGAGATGCAAGTACAAATCATTCACCGACGGTGGCGTCTCGGATGAATCACTGCGTGCGGGACCAAGCATAGTGAACAAGAGTATAAATGTACAAAATATCCTAGATGTTAAAAAAAACTAACCAATCTTTCTTGGGTAGTCGCAAATGACACGGAACCACCACCGTGCTTCGAGGTCCGGTCCCAGGGCCTTCGACCTCGTGTTCCTATTCTCCGTCGCTTGCCTAGACCTAGCCTCGGAAGTCCTCGCTCTCCCGATCGCAAGTATCTCCTCCATGCCTCATCTCGTAACATAAACCGGTCGCACCCGAGTCTTCTTCAACTTGTGCATCAACGCGGTGTACCTCGTGCTCGCAAGCTCGTTGTACGCCGCTCGCACGAGATCCTCGGGAAGCGCATCATCCCATCTAAAATATATCTACAAATTGGCGATTGCTATTGTTAGCACTTATTTGAGAAAATAGTATAAATCATAAGGCACATGGTAGTCTTGTTTACCTTCCATTGTCGCCGATATTGGTCTTTATGATGAGGCGGTACGGACTTCCAACAATACCCTTCAGAATCATCCATCGTTTAAAAACTTTTGTCATCCTCCGTGCACAAAAGTGCGAAGGATGCAACTCCCCGTGTTTCATGAACATGCATATCACCTTAACTACTTCTTCAATATTTGACATCCATATTGAAATTGACATATAAAAGTCAAACGCAAACTTACGTATCATTGGCAATCGAGTGATAGGGATCCCCGCACGCGAGGGGCCTCCATCCCCGGCCTCCGAGGTGGCCGCGGAGGGCTGTCACCTCCAACCCCGCTCTTACGTCTTCCTCTCGGGATGCCGCTGCGGTGATCTTGTGGTGGGGTGCAGCCTCGTGGGTAAATGAGTCATTGATGTCGGAGAAGGTGTGGGGAAGTGTGTAGTAGGCATAGTCCTTGATGACGACGAAGATGGTACATACGACCCCGACGATATGGAAGGGGAAGGTGACGTCGCGCCGTATCTTGCTCGAGAGACCGAGCAAGCGGTCGGAATCGATCTGCAGTATCGAACCACGACCTCGACCGCCACGACCTAGATGGACCCCTCGTGTGGCCCGACCACGAGGCCGGTGTGGTATGTCGCCGCCAGATGTCGGTGCCGCATCTATGCCTCCTGGCCGACGGCCTCCTAATGGCAAACCTCGACATCCCCTACGACCACGTCCGGCCATGATACCTAACAATATTCACGAGTAAAACATCATAAAAGAAGGGCATACAATAAGTAGAAATTCGGTCTATATTATTGGACTAAATAAGAACAAAATCCATGCAAATAAAAGTAACTACATTATTGGTCGTTGACATATCATATACAAACTTTATTCGCTATCATCCGTTTCAAATTCACTCTCATGAGTAGAAGGTGATGATTCTTCTTCTGATTCATCTCCACTATAAACTTCATCGCTTGGACCCGCTTCAACAATGAATCGAGTCCCAGTCGGAACATCCAGATTGTTGATATCGGCGTCTGCATCATCGACTACGCACGTGGTGGGCATCCCATCTTGGAAAGCAATCTCTGCCGAGCCCTGGTCATTATCGTCTTTGCTAGTTTCCTCGTCAGTCAATTTTGGCCGACAGCAACAAACTGCTAGCCATTCTTGTCGATCGTTCCGCATAGAAGGGTACGAAAGGTAGTAGACTTGAGTGGCTTGCATTGCCAGTACAAATGGCTCGTAGTTGTTATATCGTCGACTTCGTTGAACCTCTACCAATTGAAGTGTTGGGTGAGTCCTCACACCATGATTCGGTGTAGGGTCATACCATTCGCACTTAAACAAGACCACACGTTTGAGGCCGGTATACTCAATCTCCACAACCTCTTGCAAGTACTCCATAATAGTTATGGGAAACATCGGCGTAGTTTGAACCCTTCACCAAAACACCGCCGCTTTCTGCGTTGATCTATTAACGTCATATGTTGCGGAGTGGAACTTATACCCATTAACAAGGTAACCAGGGTAGACAGTACATGATCGACTAGGACCAACAGAAAGATCAACGAGCGTCTCGTCAACTATAGAATTCGAGCCTATTCGTCAAAATTAGAGATGCAATATGACACATTAGTTATGGGAGAAACATTTGAATCTATAAAGTACAAAAGTAATGCCCTTACATATTGTTGAAACCAAATGGGGAAGTTGTGCTCTAGACTACTATCAACTTGCGACTCCCCATTGCTTGAGTGATTTCATCGACGAATATCCTAGAAGAAACGAACGTGTAAGTCGGATGTATTTATAATGTATGAACAATGAATGTACTTGCATTAATGAAAGAAAGTGATGGACATATCGAACGTAAGGAGCGATCTCTCGGACAATTGAGCAGTATGTACGAATGAGCGGCATTATACTCCCGCTCTGTTAAGTACCGCTCCTTCGACTTGCCCATGGGTCGACCGGGATAAGTGAAAATTGAGAAATTGCCAACGAAGTTCGGTGTGGGCCCGAGATCGCCATCGTCGTTACGTGGCACTTTGTCATGCAACGTAAAGACGTGATCTTCGAAGTAGTAAGAACAAAAGGATGTGACCTCTTCGACCAAATAAGCATTACACATGGAGCCCTCAACCTTCGCTTTGTTTCGCACATTGTTCTTCAAATGTTTAAGGTACCTATATGAATGTTATAGGAAATGTTGATATAAAACCTATTGAATGGGAAAATAATATCAAGGGCTCAAGATAGTACCTCTCAAATGGATACATCCATCGAAATTGAACGGGACCGCCAGACGGGCCTCGTATGCCAAGTGGATTGGTAGGTGTTCCATAGAGTCAAATAAGCTTGGAGGGAAAATTTTTTCCAACTTGCAAATGATTTTTGGAATTTGAGACTCTAAGACCTCCATATCTTGATCGACACATTTCGCGATAAAGGGACCGGAAAAATAGGCTTAATTCGCTAATTGCAACCCAAACCGGGTTTGGGAGAAGTTCTCTCGAATGCAATTGGTATCAACCGTTGCATGAATATATGACAATCATGGCTCTTCATGCCGAACATTCGCAGTTTCTTTTGGATCTACACATCGACCAAGATTCGATGCGTAACCATCAGGAAAACGCAACTTTTCAACCCACTCGCACAATTTTTGTCTTCTTGATGTATCAAGAGCATAGCACCCAAGGACGTAAGTATTTGTCGCCGAATCAATGTGTAGAGAAGGTCGGTGACAATATTCACGAATATCTTGCCTCGATTTTGCATTGTCCTTACTCTTGCCCGCACACACATAATAGTGTTGAAAATGTTGTCAAACACATTTTTTTCGATGTGCATGACATCTAAGTTGTGGCGGATCAAGTTTGTCTTCCAATACGGCAAGTCCCAGAATATGCTTTTCTTCCTCCATCCCGAATTCTTAGCTATCCGCCCATTCACAGATTCAGCGCCGATTTCTGTCACCTTCATCAAGCCAAACGATTCAATTTCGCAAAATTTCTTCACCAGACAAGCAAAGCGGGCGGATCATCAGTTATGACCATTTTGCCTCTAATGAAATTTTTTTGTCTTTCCTTAATGGTGATGACTTATCCAAGAAACGACGATGACAGTCAAACCACGATGTCTTACCTCCATTTCGCAATTGAAATGCATTTGTATCCTCCATACAATATGGACAAGCGTACTTACCGTGTGTGCTCCAATAGGACAACATGCTATATGCGGGGAAATCACTAACAAATCCATAAAAAGGGCAACTCGCATGACAAAATTTGTCTTGGTGGAAACGTCGTATGTAACCACCCCATTGTTCCATAAATCTTGCAACTCTTTCACAAGCGGCTGAAGGAACACGTCGATTTTCTGCTTTGGGCTGGTCGGTCCAGGAACGATAACCGTTAAGAACATAAACTCGATTTCATGCACATCGACGGTGGAAGGTTGTAAGGAGTCAAAATCACGGGCCACGAAGAGTACGATTTCCCGAAAATCCCAAATACTTGAAAACCATCAGTGCACAATCCTAAACGAACATTCCGAACCTCGGAGGCAAAGTCTTTATTGACGTCATTAAAATGTCTCCAAGCAATCGAATCGAAACGTGTTGCATAACATCTTGGGCGATGAATGATCTCCATGCCATCGCATATGTTTTGCGGTTGACTCGACGCATACAATCGTTGCAACCGAGGGCCCAAAGGGAAGTAGTACATTCTTTTGCAAGGGCGGTTTTTGTGTTCCGACCACGACCTCGTCGATGTGCAACGTATCGTGATTTCCCGCAAAATTTACATGACGTCAACTCGAGTCCACTCCCCAATAAATCATACATTGGTCCTCACAACAATCTATTTTCTCAACCGGTGAGACCTAGACCTCGCATTAGTCTTTTAGTGGCATAAAAATTCTCAACCATTGAGTTGTCATTTGGCAAACAATCCTTCATGAGTTTAATGATTTCATTATACCCTCGTTCGAGATATATGATGTTCGAGACTTGATCGCAAGTAATCTTGCCATTGCGGACAACGTTGTCATGGTTTCGCAACCAGGCCACAATTGTTCCCTACTTGCATCAATCATGTCATATAGTTGGCGTGCTTGGGGGTTTGGTGATTCTTCCACGACATTCCAATTAAAACTTGGACTGCCACGTTGTGTAGCATCTCGCGGTAAGGTGTCGGATCGTAGCCTCGAACATCAAGCATCATCAATATGGCAATCCATTGCGTGAAAATTTTGCGGCCCTTCATCTCCGTTCTCACCATGTTCGTACCAACCGTGATATCCCCGGACAAATCCATACCTACATAGGTGGTGCTCAACCGTTTCGACGTCCAGGTACGGAACAAGTCGACATTTCTTAAAATTGCACGGACATCTAATCTTCCGTTCACTTTGGTATGTAGGACAATGTTGTTTTGCAAATGATATGAATTCTTTAACCTTCGCCGCGAATTCAATTCGAACATAACCGTTGTCGAGCCGGTTGTCTATTCAAGTAATGAAATAATAATGATTAAGATGATAAGAAAAGCCTCCAAAATGGAGAATATTGTAAATCGGAAATGCGATCTACACCATCTAAAGAGAAGAAATTGATAGCTAAGTGAAAGAACGAGGTTCGCACATTAAACTCATGAATAGAGAATAAATTGACAAAGTTAGGAAGTCATTAATGAGTCATCACAATCTAAAGAGAAGGAATTGATTGAGTTATGTTGTTTATGTAAGAAGCTTGGGCATTATCAAAAGGATTGTTGTAAATGACTCATAATAAACATGTATAACATGTATTATAAGGGTTGGTTAGGTCTGGACGAGTTTAAGGGTCGCTAACACAAAGGGATAAAATAATTTTTTTGAGTTCCCTGCAGTTAGCGCGCTAATTCCAGTATTAGCGCGCTAATTAGCCACTGCCAGGGCTTTTTGACTTTTGGAAATCAAGCTTTAAATTTGAATTTTTGATTTCCTGGATTCCTAACACGGCTATAAACGGTCATATTGGAATTCCTATCATGATAAAACCACCACAAACTTGGTTGTAACATAAGGGAGAAGAAACACATTTCAAAATTCAAGATCTACAAAGAGAAGAAATTTGATTTTTTAGAAGGAGCAATAGGAGGTCTTTGTGGCTGTTCTTAAGTCCTCAAATCCAGCACCTTTGAGGCTTGTAAATCGGAAATGCGATCTACACCATCTAAAGAGAAGAAATTGATAGCTAAGTGAAAGAACGAGGTTCGCACATTAAACTCATGAATAGAGAATAAATTGACAAAGTTAGGAAGTCATTAATGAGTCATCACAATCTAAAGAGAAGGAATTGATTGAGTTATGTTGTTTATGTAAGAAGCTTGGGCATTATCAAAAGGATTGTTGTAAATGACTCATAATAAACATGTATAACATGTATTATAAGGGTTGGTTAGGTCCTGGACGAGTTTAAGGGTCGCTAACACAAAGGGATAAAATAATTTTTTGAGTTCCCTAGTTAGCGCGCTAATTCAGATATTAGCGCGCTAATTAGCCACTGCCAGGGCTTTTTGACTTTTGGAAATCAAGCTTTAAATTTGAATTTTTGATTTCCTGGATTCCTAACACGGCTATAAACGGTCATATTGAAATTCCTATCATGATAAAACCACCACAAACTTGGTTGTAACATAAGGGAGAAGAAACACATTTCAAAATTCAAGATCTACAAAGAGAAGAAATTTGATTTTTTTAGAAGGAGCAATAGGAGGTCTTTGTGGCTGTTCTTAAGTCCTCAAATCCAGCACCTTTGAGGCTTGTAAATCGGAAATGCGATCTACACCATCTAAAGAGAAGAAATTGATAGCTAAGTGAAAGAACGAGGTTCGCACATTAAACTCATGAATAGAGAATAAATTGACAAAGTTAGGAAGTCATTAATGAGTCATCACAATCTAAAGAGAAGGAATTGATTGAGTTATGTTGTTTATGTAAGAAGCTTGGGCATTATCAAAAGGATTGTTGTAAATGACTCATAATAAACATGTCTAACATGTATTATAAGGGTTGGTTAGGTCCTGGACGAGTTTAAGGGTCGCTAACACAAAGGGATAAAATAATTTTTTTGAGTTCCCTGCAAGCTAGCGCGCTAATTCCAGTATTAGCGCGCTAATTAGCCACTGCCATATATTTTTGACTTTTGGAAATCAAGCTTTAAATTTGAATTTTTGATTTCCTGGATTCCTAACACGGCTATAAACGGTCATATTGGAATTCCTATCATGATAAAACCACCACAAACTTGGTTGTAACATAAGGGAGAAGAAACACATTTCAAAATTCAAGATCTACAAAGAGAAGAAATTTGATTTTTTAGAAGGAGCAATAGGAGATCTTTGTGGCTGTTCTTAAGTCCTCAAATCCAGCACCTTTGAGGCTTTCAAAGGAATATAAGAGTCTCTGCAAAGCTAATCTCTTTTGTCATCCTCTTGGTTGTAAGGAAATCCTTGATATAAACTCTTTCTTGTGCTTAATCGACATAGTTTTGTGTATTTGATTTGAAAATCAGTTTGATGTGTGTTTGAACAGTTTCATCCCGCCTCTTGCACTTAAATTAAAATTTTTAAGACCCTAAGATTGCAAAAAGAGACCACCAAGAGTGGCCGACATTTAGTTGTGTGGGGAATCGAAGTTGAGGCCGTGCGCCTAACCTATATCGATATCGAGGCATACAAATACCACATAGTATCAACGCGTCTACTACTTGTTCACTCATACGTCCTTAAGGTTATAGGTTTATTCCATTCTCTAGAAATGTAATGTGAAACAAACAACATTCACTAAAAGAGTAATCCTAGTGTTTCTAACCCTAACTAGTAGTAGAAATTAAGTAATTATAGGTATTATTCAATCGTAACCAACAACACCTAACTAATCAATCATCCATAGCAAGTGCATGAATATGAAATTACTAACAACTATAACATCAAACGACAAAGTAATTACCTCAAGTACATGATTCTAATGTATTATAATGACTCTCATGACATGCTTTACCGATAAAATAAACATGGAATAACAACCAAATACGGATGACATGCTTTACCGATAAAATAAACATGGAATAACAACCAAATACGGAATCAATATAAATCTTGAATTGCTCAATTAAAAGGTTGAAATGAAATAGTACATATTAATAAACCTAAAAATAGAACAAGCATAACCTCAAAAACTATGCATGTAAGAGAAGAGCGAGAACAAAAACTTCTAAACCAAACGAAAGACACAACATTAACTTAATAGATCAAGTGAAGAACACCAACTAATGAACAATCAACCAAGGAACAAATCAAATCACTCAAGAACAGTTAAAATAAAACCTCATAAAGTAATAACAATTATAAGAACCGAACTCTTAAAATATGTCACCTGATCAAGAGTTTGTTCCTTCACAGTTCATAAACAATAAGGTAGTACTATAACACGGCCAATTGCCAAGGCAATTTACAAAAATAAAATGGATTCCATGACCATAATAGCTAAGACCTTTCAAGAAAATAAATTTTTAACTGTTTCTTCCATTTATTCGACTAGTATAGTGAGCCGCTAAGAAAACCTAGTATACACAATGGTCACCACATTATGTTCATTTCCTATATTTGAACATCAAGGCATATATCGATCGCTTTTCCTAGCGAGATATAGCTTCAGCTCAAGTGAAAATCTATAACATATTTCATTCATGAGCATAATATTTGCAATGCTAACAAGTATTACGACTTTAATATTCCTGGATGCCGCATATAATGTACGTAGGAACACCGGACACCCCAAATATTTATTGATAGATGGAAATTTATGAAGTCTGCATGCTTAATTTAAATTGGAAAACCTTTCTAGATAAAATAGCTTCTTGCCTTCAACTCCGATGTTTACTAGAAGATCGAACTATCAAATGAACCATAGCGGAAACTTAAATAATTCTCATGTCACCCGACGGATTATTCCATAAATTTTTTAAATTAGATAAACAAGGGGACTAGAACGCCAACCCGACAGACGCAAATTTTTAGCGAAAAAAATAGTGTTCGTTTCAAGATTTCCTCAAAACCGTCACAATGTGAATGATCTCTATGAAAGTGAAGAGCTCTTGATCATGAGTGTTGCACTCGCATTATAAAGAACAATAAAAAACAAATAAGAAATGAAGATTGTAGTAAGACTCCAAAACTACAAATTCCTTGCTAACCGGATCCGAATCGAGACCGAGAGAGAGCGAGAGATATCGGCGATGACGGAGACCGGCGCGACGAGACGGAGAGAGACGAGAGAGAGGCGGCGAGACCGAGAGACAAGACGGTGCGACTGGGTAGCACGACCAGACGGAGAAACGGAGACCACCGCGAACGGACGCCAGAGCGAGCACCGAGAGAGACCGGCTCGCACGACCAGACGGAGAGACGAGACGATCGAACGGGATGGACGTCTGGGGACGAGACGATCGGCCAGCGCGACGAGACGGAGAGACGGATTTAGGTTTTGGGGTTTTTTCGTGGGAATGATTTAGGGATTTCTTTGTTTTGTTGCGGGGGGGGGGGGGGTGGGGTGCGGGAAGGAGAAGAGGTCGCCGGGATCGGACAAAATACAAATCTCGAGGAATGATGAACGGCCATAAGAAATGAAGAATTTGGCGGGAATGGTGGCGCCAAATTTCGAGAGACGGAATTTAATTCCGTCTCTAATTCCGTCTCTAATTCCGTCTCGATCCGTCTCAAATCCGTCTCTCGAATATTTCCCTTTCGATTCGTCGCTAATCAAGTTACATTTAGAAACGGAACTTATTCCGTTTCTAATTCCGTTTCTGATTTAGAAACGGAAATAAGTTCCGTTTCTAATTCCGTTGCTGATTTGCTGTTTTTTTGTAGTGACACCACGTCATACATCCACATAATCATTAATAGCATACCTTACTTTTGTAATTTTAAAGTAACGCCTCCCCTCCCCCTATTTGATGAATAAAAAAGTAAACACACCCTTTTTTTGAAAAACCCCGGTTAAATGTGCTTGGATTGAGACCTATTTTGTTTGTGTTTTTTTTTTTTTTTTTTTAAAGAATCCCATATTATAGGATGTTTTCAAAATGTAGTGTTACAATAAAGGAGGACGTTTATGTCATTCTCCAATTACATATGCTTTTAAAGATGCTTAAAAATGTCCTGAAATAAATGAGGACACTTGAAAAATTGTCCTGGTAGATATATTGTACCATAGTCTTACAATGAGGTCGATTAAAAAATATAGTCACAAAATAAGTAACGACATTAAGTAAAACTTTTGGAAATTACTTGCTAGGATGTTTGTACGAGGAGGAGGTTTTGATCATCCTTATTTTCATTGGACACTTTTCATGACATCGACATATAAGACGAACGTCAAAACATCTTCGTTCTATTTTAAGGACATTTTTCAAACGTCTTTAATTAAATTCTTTTTTCTTGTAGTGTATTTATATATATATATATATATATATATTTATTTATATATATATACACACACATATAGTACAATTAAAGAAAGGGTAATGCTATTTGGACTCGTGAGTCCGGACTCAAAATTTTTTTTAATTTCAAATACATCATCGAGCAATTAATGAAACAACCATAATCACTTGTAAAATTCTTATTATACTCCTTAAATATTTACAAAAATTTTAAAAACCACCCTACGAGTCCGGACTCATGAGTCCAAGTAGACTTATTGTTGAAGAATTGTATAGAAAAACGTTGTTCTAAGTTATTGAGAGAACAACTCAAATCATTGTTATTAGATTGATGGGATGGATACACATTTTATAATACAATCTGTTACAAAAGATAACAATGATCTTTATTGGATTACACCTATTATCTAACAAACTAACAGCTGAGATTGAACTAACAGTTGAGATATGATTTGATAAGCATTATCTCCTAACATCCTCCCTCAAGATCACAGGGCGTTGATGAACGGTGAGCTTGTGTCTGAGACGTGTGAATGAAGTGGAAGGCAAAAGTTTGGTGAGAATGTCAGCTAGCTGGTCGGTAGATGGAATGTGGGCAACTTGCAGTTGCTTGCGTAAGACTTTCTCTCGAACAAAATAGAAATCAATAGCAGCGTGTTTCGTTCGAGAATGAAGAACTGGATTCAAAGCTATATAACCTGCACTAACATTATCACATAGGACTAATGGTGGTTTGAATAAGGAGACGTGCAACTCTTGCAACAAATTTTGAATCCAAACAATTTCAGCAGTGGCATTTGCAATAGCTCTATATTCTGATTCTGTGCTGGATCGGGAAACGACTCTTTGCTTTGTAGCAGACCAAGAGATGAGATTAGGTCCAAAGAAAACACAATACCCTCCGGTACTTCGACGATTATCAGGACACGATCCCCAATCCGCATCTCTGTGTAGGTGTCGACGAAAATCACCAGTCTTTGCGTGAAGTGACACACCAAGGCGAGTTGTGCCTTTCAAGTAGCGCAAAATGCGTTTTGCTGCTTGTAAATGAACGTCAGTAGGCGCATGAAGAAATTGACATAATCTATTAACTGCAAAAGAAATGTCTGGTCTAGTAATTGTGCAATATTGCAATGCACCAACAATGCTTCGATACTCTGTTTGGTCAAGCAACGGAGATCCCTCTTTGATAGAGATAAGGGAACCGGATGCCATTGGAGTCGCAACAGACTTGCTGTCTTGAAGACCAGTTCGAAGTAGGAGATCATTGACATATTTTTCTTGGTTTAGATGAAGAATGTCACTTGTGTGTGTAACATGGATGCCAAGAAAGTAGGACAAAGGCCCTAAATCTTTCAAGGAGAACTTGTTGTTAAGTGCAGAGATAAGTTCTCGAATGAGAGAATACGAGCTTCCGGTAATAATAATGTCATCGACATAAATGAGTATGACCAAAAGCACATCCTTCTTGGAGTAGATAAACATGGAGCTATCAGATTTAGATTGAGTAAACTCCCATTCATATAAGACCGAACTGAGCTTAGTAAACCATGCACGAGGTGCTTGCTTAAGTCCATATAAAGCTTTTTTAAGCTTGCAAACATAAGAGGGAAAAGAAGGATCTTGAAAACCAGGGGGTTGTGCCATGTATACCTCTTCATGAAGATCTCCATTCAAAAATGCATTGTGTACATCAAGTTGTCGAATAGACCACCGCCGAGACAAAGCAAGAGATAAAAGCTGCATGAATTGTTGTTGGTTTGATAACTGGGCTAAACGTATCAAAATAATCAAAACCAAACGCTTGATGGAAGCCCTTAGCAACTAGCCGTGCTTTATAGCGATCAATGACACCATTTGGTTTGTGTTTAACTCTATACACCCACTTGCATCCGATTACATTAGCGGAGGGAGGAGGAGGAACTAACTCCCAATTGCAATTGTGTTGAAGAGCAGAATATTCTGCTTGCATTGCAGATTGCCATTCAGGCCATTTGGAAGCTTCTTTGTGTGTTTTGGGCTCACTAGGTGGAGAAATAGAGTGAGAGACAGGCATGGAAGAACTAGTGTGAAGGAGACAAAGACGGTCAATGGGTTTGGTAATGCCACTTTTACTACGAGTTTGCATTTGGTGGGTATGTTCTTGACTTGGAGGAACTGTTGAAGTAGGCGATGATGATATGGCAGGCGCAGGGGGTGCTGGAGAAGGCGCAGGGGGTGCTGGAGAAGAAGAGGTAATTAGAAATGGTTTTGTCGATGAAGATGGTGGAGTTGGTTGTGGGGTAGGTGAAGTAGGTGAAATAGTTGTAGTTGGTGAAATAGTTGTAGTTAGTGGAGAGGTAGGTGGAGCGGAAGCAACATTTGCTTGAATGAGATTAGTGGGATCAATAGAGTGCTGTTGCTCTAGCCGTGCTTCATGTGTGAGCAACATGCTATGAATTTCTTCTAATGTAACTGAATCAGTTCTGGTTGTAGCCGATATGACAAAAGAATTGTATTCAGCACCAAGTCCTCCTAAGATGTAGAGAATTTGATCTTGCTCTTTCACTGGTTCACCTATTGCTGCAAGATTGTCAGTGATGGATTTAATTTTCAAAAGAAAATCAATCATGCTCATTACTTTTTATGTGTTTGCAATTGCAATCGGAGTTGCATTATTTTCGCCTTAGAAGCTGCAGAAAAAGTTGTTTCAAGTGCATCCCAAATTTCAGCTGCAGTGTTTAAACCAACAATTTGAGTCATAGCATCTTTGGTGAGTGATGAGTAAAGCCAACACATGACAACACGATTTTGTTGCGACCAAGTTTTATACTTGGGATTTTTTTCATTGTTGGCGAGAAGTTTTTCTGGTGGGGGAATAGAACTATCAATAAAATCTTCATAACCATTGGCTTCAATAAATGTCAACAACTGAGTTTTCCATAAAAGATAATTGGAATGATCCAATTTAATTGATGTAGCATGATTAATTTGTGGCAGAGATGAGGCGACTAGACGTGTTACCTGCCCATCTGAAGTTTGGATCCATGTTACCTTAGGATCTGAGGATGAAGAATGATTTGAAGAATCAGTGGAAGTTGCCATGATTATTGGATCTTCAATGCTCTGATACCATGAAGAATTGTATAGAAAAACGTTGTTCTAAGTTATTGAGAGAACAACTCAAATCATTGTTATTAGATTGATGGGATGGATACACATTTTATAATACAATCTGTTACAAAAGATAACAATGATCTTTATTGGATTACACCTATTATCTAACAAACTAACAGCTGAGATTGAACTAACAGTTGAGATATGATTTGATAAGCATTATCTCCTAACAATTGTTAAAGAAAATACTCACAAAAATGTAATCAATTAAAGTGTTTTGAAGAGATGAATATATGGTGGGAGTTTATGAGTTAATTTAGGAAGTTTTATTTATAATTTTTTCTTTGAACAAATTCCAACACTTATTCTTTCCAAGCCTCTAGGATTATTGGTGTTTCCTTAGTTTTGATTCCTCTATCTTCCTTCAACGATGGTAGTCGACATTTCATTCGCGGACATAGAAGATGATGAATTTGGATGGTTGAGATTACGTGGCAAAATAAATGCAGGTTCGGCAGGATTAGGGATTGTTGTCTCATTGCTCAGCATTAAGAAGGCACTGGACATCGTTGGCCTATCATTCGCCTTTTCTTGGACACATAAAATACCAACTTGAATAAACTTGACAACTTCTTGTTCAGGAAATGAAGTACCAATTGCAGAATCAACTAGTTCCAAGGGTCTGCCATCTCTCCATAGCTCCCATGCCTGAAACAATCCCCCTAACTCATCATTAACAATGCCAGAAAATTAAGGACTACAAAATATATAGATTCTCAGATGATTCTGCTTACATGCTTTATCAAATTCATTAAAGGGTCTTCGCAATAAAAACCGGTATTCTTCTTGCCACTGATAATCTCTAGTGACAGAACTCCAAAACTGAATACATCTGATTTTGTGGAGAATAATCCATCCATCGCATACTCTGGAGACATGTAACCACTGCAAGAAGTTTCAGTAAGGTAAAAATAATTTAAACTCACTAACGATGTATTTCCCCACTCTAATCAATTAAGAAAGCCAATTCAAAATGAGCTATAAGGGGTTTTTAAATCTAATACAGCAAGAACTAGAAAATTTTGTTTAGGGGAACGAACTTTAGTCGATATATGAAAAACTAAGCATAAATTTTATTTTTTTGACTATACGTAGGGGTATAGGGGGTCCTGGGGGTTGGGGGGCCGGCCCCCCATGAATACAAGTTTTGCTTATGGTCTGCTTCATTCTCAAAGTTAACAAAACATCTTCAATTCTTGTCATTTCCTTAATTTTGTTCATATTTAATGCTCAAAGAAGTATTAGAGTAGCATAACTTACAAAGTCCCGACAACTCTATTTGTGTTTCCTTGAGTTTGGTTGCCTCCGAATATTCTTGCCATTCCAAAATCAGAAATTTTAGGATTCATCTCCGCATCTAGCAAAACATTACTTGCTTTGAGGTCTCTATGAATAATTCTCAATCTCGAGTCTTGATGAAGATACAAGACACCTCTAGCAATCCCAAGAATAATATCACGACGCAATCCCCAATCCAATGATGTGCTTCTAGTTGGATCTGCATACAAGTACATAATATATAGTTTCCATGGATATTTGAAAGCAAACAATGAAGGTAAACAATATATATATTCATGGAAGCATACCAAAGAGCAGAAAGTCTAGGCTTTTATTAGGCATGAATTCATAAACCAACATTTTTTCCTCTTCTTCAACACAACAACCAAGGATTTGGACAAGATTCCTATGTTGAAGTTTTGCAATCAACACGACTTCGTTTTTGAATTCAATAACCCCTTGACCTGAATTTTTTGACAATCTCTTCACAGCTATTTCACGCCCGTCAGACAACTTACCCTGAAAAGTACTAAATGATATATAGTCAAAACTATATTTATACAAACACTCCCATTAACTTTCACCTAAACTAGACTCTACAAGTTAACATAATTAAAGTGTGAAAGAAAAAACATACATATATAAGCTTTATTAAAAAATATATTACCTTATAAACTGACCCGAAACCCCCTGATCCAAGCTTATTTGTTGGAGAGAAGTTATTTGTGGCAATCATTATTGAATGTAGATCGAAGATTGGCAATTCAAATGTACCATTAGCTACTTCATTGGTGTTTGAAGAAGGCAACTCAAACAATAGTTCTCGAACTCTTTCTTTGCGCGCCAACCCTAATAATTACAATCGAAAACATATAAAGATAGTTAAGCTGTTGTTTTAATTTCATGTTGAATCAATCAAATGGAGTTAATTAAAAATATATATATGACAAAGAGAGCTTCTTCCAATATATACCTCTTATTTTTGCTCTCTTGAACATATAATAAAAAGTAAAAATCAAGGTCAACAATCCAACAACAACTGACACACACAGAAGCACCAGTTTCTTCTTTGTGAAAGAACCCTTTGAATGCGTCTTTGATACTTCTGCGACGAACAAATCATCATTTTATTAGTCGTCATCACTAACTAATTAATCTTAATTACAAACTGTCTTTTTTTGAAAAAAAAAAAAGAACTAAAATTAGAGCAGAGAAGACTAAAAATACTTACCAAGCTCAATTGCATCAACACGAACAAACAAGTCTTGTCCCCCTTGTCCTGGGTGAACTCTCTCATATCAGTCAAGTCTCCAAACCAAGCCATGCAACCACTTCCATTAACATCTGCACTTGTATAACCAGTACAAGAACAGTTGTTCCTGCACTCCATCTCACAATCTTTGATTCCCAAACTCATATCGACTCTAGTATTTGATGTGTCTGGCAGCTTCATGCGCGCCAATTTTAAAAACCCGTCACCCTTACCGCAAAAAAGCTCTCGTTTTCTCACGCAACCTTGTGATCCATTTTTCAAGTACAAATCAGTTGGAGATTTGGGCTCATACCCTGGAAGACATGAACATATCTGAGCATTATTCGAAATACTGCAGATCCCAAACACTCCGCATTTTCCATAATTATCGCAACTTTCTTGTGGAGCAGACCAGACGACTGTCCATTCACCTTGGAACCACATCGCTCTTCGAGCAATTCCCGACTCATCCATATAGAGCCTGAAGGGCAATGAAGTGTTGTGGCCAATGGTGTAAGTCCCATCTCTTCCATTCACAAAACTAGACGTTGAGACGGTATCGGCCGGAATGCCATTCCACCCTTGGCCGTTCCATGGCCCTGTTCGCCACATCTTTTGCTGCCCTTTTTTGATGGATATCTCCGGCAATCCCGTTCGATCCATACTGTAAGTGAAGTCTCCGGTTGAAGGGTCGTCGCTAGATTTCCATGACGTCAATGACCAATTCATACCTGATAATTTATCAAGAGAATAACTTAGTATATTCAAAAAAAAAGTGCAATCACATATGGAAACTACTAATTATAATATACTAATTTCTTTAACTGCTGAATATAATATTGAGTTTTCATTAACATATCAATTTCCTTAACAATACCTGTTTTCAAATTGAATCCAATCTTCATTTCAGGAAGCCTGGTATCAGTAGGGAAATCAAAGCTCTGCCACAAAAAGTCTCCCTTGTTAATGCTTTCGCCGTCACCTAAAACTAGATTTCCTGAATCTAGTAGTTTGTAAAATAGAGAAGTATTTTTATCACTGTTTGTTTGTTTTGAAATGTTGGTCGCCCAAACTGGGGTTGATGAGTTCATCCCATTGAAGATACCGAGGTTTCCTCGCTCGTCGACCTTGGCAACTCCTGATGAAGAAGTGTTAATTGGATTGTTTCTGTTGGCTACCCAAACTACAGTTTGCTTTGGAATTTTTTTGTACCAAATTCCAACATAGCGCAACTTCGATTTGCCGGGACTGAAGAAGCCCAGAGCGTAGATTCCACCATTAGAGACTATAGTCTCTCCATCTCTCAAAATCTTGTTGTGGCTAATTATGTCCTCATCAGTTGCTGAGCATAACTGGTTAATGAAGAAGCTGTAGAGAACAAGGAAAGCAACAATCAAGGAAACCATGGCTAGCTAGCTGCACAGCACATCACTTGCACAAATTATCTTGAATATTTAATTGAAGCAGGGCGGGTGATGGTTGGGAATGTGGTATTATGGTACAAAATTAAAGCTACAAGTTTATGAGCAAATTAAAGTAGTTAGACGTGCCAGTCTGAAATGAAATGAAACGAATGAATTCATTATTAATTGTCTGTCCAGGTGACTAAAGAAGTCAATGAGACTGTACGAGTGGGGCGACAAATGAAGTCCCCGTCTCGATCACCATCGCCCAGGTCACTAGGTCAGCCTTTGACGAGATTCCTTTATTTAAAATCCTCAATCAAGATAAAAGTATCTATCTATATCTGTATCTATACTATATGCATCCATTTTTATTAGCTCAAAATTTATAATTATTTCGTATTTGTTCTTCATTTCTTTTTTTTATTGGTTTAAAAATAAGTTAACAAATAATTGATGGGGGCATTTCTGGAAAAGAAACAAATTTAATTTTTCAATGAATCTACTTTAACTTTTTCTAAATTATCTTTACTACTCTCTTATACCTACGAACTAATTGGTTTGAATTAAAACATTGAGTAAGACGCCTCTATTGTAATTGAGTACAAAAAAATCCACAAAAGGAAAATTAAGTAAATACTCTATTGTAATTGAGTACAAAGAATCCACAAAAGGATAATTATGTAAATCTGAAACCACTAATTTACAATTTTGAATTAGTTTCTAAAACAGTTACTCAATCAATTCAAAATAATATGAAAGGGTGCGATTTTAGGAATCACTAGGGTGTGCTTGATAGCAAAGAAAATGAAAAAAATCATAGAAAATTGTCTACTTTTTTTGTGTAACTGTTTTTTCCATTGTTTGATAGCTTTGTAACTGCACTGAGAAAAAAAAAACCACATTCCCCTATTTTCCTCATTTATTTTCTCAATTTTTAGTGTGGAAAATTGAAAATCTCTCCATCTCTCTCACGAACTGATCATTTCTTCCACCCAAACAAACTTGGCATCTGCTACTCTTTCGCAGATATACATTTTTTCTTTCTCTCATCGTCTCCGGCTTCGTTGCCAACATCATCGTCGAGCTGCCCGACATCGACGATAAAAGAAAACTCTTTCTCGTGCAATCAAACAACAATTTCCTTTTCCTAAAAAAGTGGTGAATTTTAGTTTCTAAAATTGTAAATCAGTTACTAAATCAAAGAGAATATTAAAGGGGATTTGGGAGATGTAGGTGAGGCAGATGTTGACATTGGAACGTTCCTTTTGGGGTAGAGAAGCTTCTATGCTCGAGTGCCTCGATCTCAAGAGCATTCACGATAAGAGAGAGGCAGGATGTACTGATATGTCTAGACGCGGGTTCGATTTGCAAGATATGCTCATCTCTATTCGTTGGCTATGACAAGTCTCTTCTATAGCCTCGAACTACCTTCAAGATTCATATAAATTCATAATACTTACATTCAAGATTCAATGATTCATGCAGATTTTTATAGATTAATAAGTATCTTATATAGCCATGTATTACGTTATTTTTATAAAAGTCTTGGGAGTTAATCAGGGGGATAAAAAAATGATCTTTGTTCGCAGATTCTGTTGAGTACTATTTTTTGGTAGAATTGATAAAGTACTGTAAAGTCGTTTGATAAAATGGGTTAAAACTAGTTTTATTTTTTATTTTTATTTTTTTTTACATTTTGATAAGGTCTTTGCTGTAACAAATTGATGGTAAGGCGGGGTGTTTTTTATAGAAGAATGGTAAGGCCGATGTTAGCAAATGGGTTTTAGAACTGTAAAGCAACACAATTGAAAGTGTAGCACTGATGTGATATTTCCTACTCTACTCTACGACTTTTTTTTTTATCATCCTACATGGTCACACAGTCTTCTGCATCCCCATCTTTGATCCACCACTTTGACCACATTGGAGAAGTTGAAACAAGAAAGGGTGATTGGAATAGAGAAAGAAATTATGATCAATTAAATAATCGACGTTCAATATATTGAAAATATTGATCCTGCATTCATAAGAATGGGTGGGTTTGGATGTATGTAGAGAGCTTGAGGTTTGATTTGTTAATATTGACGACTTTCATAACCCTCATCTTAATGGTGTTTCAATTTGTCTATGTTCTTCAAGCAATTAAATGTACATGCTATGCAAAGTTCAAATTTTGAGTTCTTTGTAATTATATCGTAGGATTAATTTATTGGTCAATTTTGTTTCTGTGGTTCATAAATTGGGGTGGTTTAGATTGTGACTTATAAGGATATAAGACATGTTTTTTCATTGGATGTCTCCGAAGAGGCACTTTAGCAACACATTAATTTTAATTTTTTTGTCAGATGTTATTGAGTCATGCATGCGTGTAATTAAATCTTTGACAAAAAAATGTGTAATTAAATATGTAACCCAATAGTAGGAGTAAATATTATAGTGGTCGCATAGACCATTAAAAGCATGCGTCACCTTATAAGAGAACTTGATAATTTAGCTTAAATAACAATTTTTCTTATAATTAGAGAACAAAGAATATTTTGTTTTGTAATAAAAATAAATAAGTAGTAATTGTTTCCAAAAAAAGATAAATATGTAATTTTTTTAAAAAATAAACCAACATGTTTTCAATATATATATATTCCATTAACTTTCACAGTAAAACTCTTTTCATTTCACTTAGATATGCTTTGACAAATATGCAGTTAATTTTGAAACTAATTAAGGTTGACTTTGAAAAGTCTTGGCCAACACCAATTAATTATGAATTAAAGGTTGTTTTTTTTAAAAAATTTAACATTTGAAAAAGAAACACTATTAGAACAACTCCAATACAAAATGTGCATCTAAGGGAAAATCTATATATATATATATATGAGATTACTACAATGAGAACTAAATATATACCTTTGTCATAGGTACACTATTTACAATTATTGGACTCTAATCCAACACATTAATCGAAGCGTCATAAATTCACAAATCATTTAATGCACAACACATTTTGAGGGGTTTCCATGGCATGAGTATATATTTGAGCTCCATGGTAGAATATCTCATATATATATATATATATATATATATATATATATATATATAAAAGAACCATTGGAACTTCCACCATTTCATTTTTAAGATTTTTTTTTTTTTTAATTTTAGATATTTATATATTCGTGTTATTTATTGTAAAAGATACTTCATGTAAAAGAAGCTTCAATTAGGCTTCTACAATGAAGCTCAAATATATATCAATTTCATGGGCTACTACATATCTCACCATTGAATTACTATGGAATTTCAATCTAATAGTGATTGATGTAGTGCATTTAATGCAAAACACATTAAATGCGCAATAAATGATATGTAATTAATTTGGGTTCCATGGTAGAAGCACCTATATATATATATATATACACTAGTTTCATGATCGTGCTACGAGTAAGCCCGCTCACTTCATTCGCGAGAATTTAATTAAAGAGATAAATCATGTTAATTACATATAAATATATAAACATAAACATCAAATTTAGTATGAATATATCATACTAAGTCATCTGATCAATGGTAGATAGATTGATATATAACTTTAAAAATATCTTCTAATAGGATATGAACCACGCATTATAATTACAACAGTGTAAATTTAATAGGAGTTGCAAATTCTCAAAGGTATTATTATATGCAAATGGCTTATGATTCTTTCTTTTTCTTCAATTTTCCTCTTATTCTAGTAGAAAATAGGATGAAGTTGCATGAGCATAGTATCTGAATCTTAATCTCTTGAATGTTTGGGAGTCTCGATCATTTTGGATCATATCATGAACTTGGCTTAAGAGTTAAAAAGGATTATCACACTTTTTGCATCATGTTTCTCGTTCATACTTGCATGTGATCTTCTCTGGATATTCTTTTACTTTGACCTTATTAATATACATTAGTGTATTGGAGCATAATCTTTTTGGTTTCCAATACAAGAACGCTTATGAAAAATACCAGCTTCATTATCACATACTTAAGCAGCATTAATTTTTAGGGCCGGACTATGTGCACCCCACAAAATACTAAAGCCATGTTTGATTACAAAGAAAATGTTCCATAGGAAAATTACATTTTCTTAAGAAAGTTTTCCCTGGTAAATGTTCATAGGAAAATTTTCATATATGTGTTCGATTGCACATATAAGAACTTTTTCCCTCAAAGCTCACCAACAACAAGTTTTGAAATTAATATGAAAACTTACCATATATATTAAATATATTAATTTTTATATTTAAAATATAAGTTTAATGTGACTTAATATGAAAACTCAAATTTTCTCAATAGAAAACTCTCAATGTGCCCACCATAATAGTTGGGAGAATATATGTGTCTTAATATGAAAAATTGGCAATTGTGAGAAAATATTCCGCTACAAAGTTTTGGCTATCAAACGCATGAAAATGTCATTTTCCAATGGAATTTGTCATTTTTCCTTGAAATATTTTTCTTTTCCATCAAATCAAACATGGCCTAAGGGCAAGCCATACAAATTTTTACACCCTATTTCTATATTTGCCCCCAAATGAAATGACCTTTTTATCCCTTTCAACTCCCACAATGACTTACATACCCCTCTATCTCTCTTACCTTTGTGCACTCTACAAGAACCGACCCTTTCTTCTCCGACGATCCCTTCCGACCACTGGCGACGCAAAGACCGACTGAATCAACTGTAACGGCCCGCTTTAATTAATCCCGATTAAGCGGCTAATTACAAATTATTATCATAAGCTCAGATCCACGTGGACGTCGTGGGAGAAGTCTATGACACGCCTAATCAGGAAATATGTTATTTTTGTGTGGCGAACATTTAATTATTTTACTATTGTTAATAGTTCGCGCCGCGTGAATTGAGAATTTCGCTTAGTCGCGTTGTGCGCTTATAGTGACGAGAGCGTGCGGCGTCGCGGTGTGCGCCTAACGCGGGTGTACGGGGTAGTATGGGATTGAGTCGTCACATCACATCACACATCACATCAAAAGTCACATCAACTATTCATCATCATTGCTTTTTGGTCCTTTCTCACCAAATAACAAAAAGAATAAAAAAAAATAAAAATAAAAATGTGTTTTGTTTAAAAACCGGACAGAGAGGAAGAGAGGGAGAAAGAGAAGGAAGAGAAGAGAGAAAGAGAAGGAAGGGAGAACAGAGAGCGTGAGTGACTGCCAGAGAGGAAGCTCCGGCGAGGAGCTTGGCGGGGCAGCGACGGCGAGCTCGGCGGGACAGCAGTGGCGAGCTCGGCGGGACAGCGGTGGCGAGCTCGGCGGTGGCGAGTTCGACCCCATTAATCAAGTGAGTTTCGCTCATTCTCTCTTCGATTTGGAGTTCTTTGAATCGATTGTGTGGTGTTGATGTTTGGATTGTTGTTTAAACAAAAAAAAAAAAAAAAATAAAATAAAATAATCCAACTGATCGAACACTGTGTGTTCGATCAGTTGGGGAAGACGCACACGAGCGCGTGCGCGCGCGTGTGCGTCTCTCCCGCGGGCCGGGCCCAGAATGGGCCAGGCTCGGCCCATGGGCCGAGCCTGGACCATTCTGGTCCAGGTCGGGTCGGGTCCGACCCGTTTGGGTCGACCCGACCCAGTGCTACAGTAAAAACAGAAAAAATGGGAAAAAGAGAGGAAAAAATTGGGAAAAATCATGGAAAATTCCAGAAAAATTTAGAAAAATTATGGAAAAATCTTATTGCGACCAAATATATAGAATATATGAAAAATAAAATATTTGGATATTTCGGACGCGACTTTTTGCGGGGGTTTGCCTCGAAAAGCGCAAAATAAACAATTTGTCTTAAAAAGTTTTAGGAAATTGTTGTAGATTTTCATGATAAATAAAGTGGTATAATTGGATACCAGGAATTTAGGAGACTGTAGTCTGGTATCGGGCGCGTATCTCGAGGCGTGTGCGGGAGGTTCGAAAGCGTTCGAGGTAAGTAAACCCACGAGAAAGTTAGTTTAGAATTTACTTATTTTCCTTGTAAATTATTTATTTCGCATTACTTTTCGCCAGTTCAGTTTGCATTGTTACTCTATTCCCGCGTGTGTTTGTGTATGGTCGACGGGACGGTGATCTCAAGAGATGTGTTGGACGGGGTCTACCGTTCAACAGATTCCTCTCATTTGAGGCGTTGGGCGGAAGTCTAACTTCCGATCAACATGTTTCCTCTTTCGACCGTGAAGAGGGGGTGTTGATTTCTTCACCTTCAGGGCCTTATCGGTTTAGTTTTTGTCCCATGTTAAACTATACACCACACTTGCGTCCGTATTGTTGATTATCTCACGACTTATATTCATGCTTTATATTTCGGTTCATTTACTTTATATGCATGAATTGTAGCCGTTTTCTTGTAATTCTTGTGAATACTAACTGAATTTCTCGGGATTTACTTATCGGGATTTGTCATTGTTTTTGGTGACAAATCGCAGAGATCCGCGACTGAGCCGCAGCAAAGGAGTTTTAGGCGACTACGTCAAGTAGGGAGAGGCCGCCACTTTTTGCATAGGTAGTTGTATGTATCTATTAACTACTTTATGACATTTTGGGATGACTTGTATACCCGATACATGTATATGCTCACCGTTGTACTTTTGTCGCTTTTGATATACATGGTATCTATTACCGGGATTCCACACTATAGGGTTAATTATACAAATGCAAACTTTTCCTTCATACGGCGTTTGCATGTTTTTTTTTTAAGGCTTCCGCTTGATATTTAATAACTTAATAAGTTGTGAATAACTTAACTTAGTCAATTTGATGAGAATATCCATAAAAAAATCTTCATAAATATTAAGTTAAGGCAAATAAGGTATGTATAAAGGTGTAGGTCGCAGACAGTCAAAGTTAAGTGTGCGGTGACGTGGCATGCTTGGTGACGTGTCTGACGACGTGGCGGTGCCCGGTTTGCCTTGGAATTTGGGGCCGTCACAGTTGGTATCAGAGCTTAGGTTCAGGCGAACCTAGGGGAAAGTTTAATACAACCGAATAAAACTTAACAACAAACATTAGATGTGGAAACCCGAAGATCCTGACTTAGAACTTTAGTTGGGAAGAGAACATGGGACGGGAAGTGCCAAGGCTTATACGTATATATTTTGATGTGTAATAGTATATACGCGTATACGAGGCTGATACAGGACTTCGCTATTGCAGATACGACATGGACGGACAACCGACTCCACCTTCGGAGGATGGTGGACAGACGAGTAATACTACGCCTATCGTGGACTGATCAGAGTGTACTCGATCGGATTGCGGCACACGATCAACAGTTCGAGCAGATAATGGCCTTGCTCCGTGCTCAAACAGCGGCTATCGCGACGCTTACAGCCGCCATCACACCAAGCGCCACCGAGCGGTAGCGCGCCGATTATTCGAGGTATGCCGATTCACGAAGATTATGGCGGAGACTCGTACGAAGATTACCACCCCAGCGTACACATGCGGTGACACTAACACGGACCCACGGAGATCACATTTGAGGCTTCCCTGTCGGTGAGGCTAAGGCGACGAAGGAGTTTGTGAGATTTCGGCGGGATATTTCATCTTGGAGGCGGAGACCGGGCGGTGCGAGATGGCTTCTTGCACACGAGAAATTACATAATCTTCGAAAATCCACGACGTATTCGCGCTAGGATATCTGGATATATGCTCCGAGGAGAGGCGGGGTTTGGTGGACCGCTCATCCAGAGACTCATGGAGAGCCGACTACTTGGGCCGGTTTTAGGCAGGCCTTTTATGACCAGTACATACCGAGAGAGATACAGTTACGTCTGAGACAGGAGTTTTTGTGTTTTAGGCAGGGTAATCGTACAGTGGTCCAGTACATGGAGAGGTTTCGCTACCTATTACAGTTCGCTGGCGATTTAGCTTCTACAGATCGTGACCAGGTTCACTACTTCGGAGTCGGACTTAGAGATGAGATTGCGAGCGCAGTAGTATCAGGTGGAGCTCGTACACTGCAGGAGATCTACGAGAGGGCCTTAGCCCATGAGACATATCTTATCTTTCGTGCCGCGATGCCCATGCCGCAATTGGCATCGGGGTCGTCCCAAGAAGGCACGGAGTCGACATGAAAGGGAAGAGGATCATCGATCACGGAGATAGGGGAGGACAGAGGCCCAAGCATGAGGACCACCAGGCGATCAATTCTCATGCGATAGTACACCTGACGGCACAAGACAACCGTCAAGTGGTGGTTATGCACCGCATATGGCGAGAGAACCACCCAGGATCAGGGAGGCAGGGACGGAGGACAGTATGGTCAGAGTCATGATTATAGGGCTAGCGGACAGCAGGGTCAGGGCTCCGGACATAGGCAGAATGTCACATGTTTCAGATGTAGGCAGAAGGGGCACTACAAGAGTGAATGTACTAGGGAGCCAGCACCACCACTAGCAGCTCAGCCAGTGCGGCGAGGGAGGAGGTGCACGCAGTTGTCGCACCAGATCGTGACGCGTCTCGGCAGTTCGTCGAGGGTATGTTGATTATTTTGTCGCCCTTTGCATACATTGATAGATTTTGGTTGTACGTTATCAGTTATTTCGAGACGAATGGTAGGAGAGTTGGGTTGATACCTGAGAGCGTTAGCACCCACTTTATCCTCAGCACGGCCGCTGAAGATAAGATATGTCCTAATCGGATTTGTAGAGATTGTCCAATCGAGGTTGGTGGTCATCAGTTACCCATAGATCCGAGTATTAGAGTACCTAGAGTTCGATATACTCTTGGGCATGGATTGGTTGGCGGCAAGCCACGCACATGGGGAGTGTGGATGGAGTGGGTGGTCTTGACCCACTCTACTTGGGGTCCCAGCGACCTGCGAGGTCGGAATGAGACCTGCGAGGTGGGATTAGACCCACGAGGTAGGAGACCGGCGAGGTAGGACTAAGCCTTTACAAAATTACTCTACCCTAGATTCCAGCAACCTGCGAGGTCGGAATGAGACCTGCGAGGTGGGAGTAGACTCACGAGGTAGGAGACCGACGAGGTAGGACTGGACATTTACTAAATTACTCTACTTGGGGTTCCGGTGACCTGCGAGGTCGGAGTGAGACCTGCGAGGTGGGATTAGACCCACGAGGTAGGAGACCGGCGAGGTGGGACTGGGCCTTCACAAAATTTCTCTACCGAGGTTCCGGCGACTGCGAGGTCGGAGTGAGACTGCGAGGTGGGATTAGACCCACGAGGTAGGCGGCCGCGAGGTGGGGATGGGCCTTTACAAAATTTAATTATTAGTTCAAATAATAAATGTTTGGAGAGGGTGACGTATCATTTTATACCTAGCCACCTGATAAGTGAGTTAGGGCTCGACCATATTTTGAGCCAGCACATGTCATTATCGAGCAATGTAGAAAGTAAGATGTTACCATAACCAAATTGGCATAGGATGCATTTTTTTGGTTGGCAAACGAAAAATTGCCGAGAATATTTATGTAAGTCATGACTTTCTAGGCCAGTGCGCCACCAGTTTGAATGTTGCAACAAGTAAGGAAGGGCCGAGCCCGAGGATGTAGCTGTCGTTAGGTCTGAGATTGTTGTAGATCACACGAAGAAAATTTGGATAACTCAGCAGAGGTTACAAGCTGCTCATGACAGACAAAAGGAGTACGCGAACAAAGACCGTGACGGGCTAAGTTATGAAGTGGATGATTTGTTCCACTTGAAGGTTTATCTCTTGAAGGGTCCCATTGGGGAGAGAGTCTCTACCATGCGAAGGCGATACTCCACTTGTTCCAAGGTAAATACCGAATTAAATCTGAATTTCGGGACGAAATTCCCCTTAGTTGGGAAGACTGTAACGACCCGCTTTAATTAATCCCGATTAAGCGGCTAATTACAAATTATTATCATAAGCTCAGATCCACGTGGACGTCGTGGGAGAAGTCTATGACACGCCTAATCAGGAAATATGTTATTTTTGTGTGGCGAACATTTAATTATTTTACTATTGTTAATAGTTCGCGCCGCGTGAATTGAGAATTTCGCTTAGTCGCGTTGTGCGCTTATAGTGACGAGAGCGTGCGGCGTCGCGGTGTGCGCCTAACGCGGGTGTACGGGGTAGTATGGGATTGAGTCGTCACATCACATCACACATCACATCAAAAGTCACATCAACTATTCATCATCATTGCTTTTTGGTCCTTTCTCACCAAATAACAAAAAGAATAAAAAAAAATAAAAATAAAAATGTGTTTTGTTTAAAAACCGGACGAGAGAGGAAGAGAGGGAGAAAGAGAAGGAAAGAGAGAGAGAGAAAGAGAAGGAAGGGAGAACAGAGAGCGTGAGTGCTTGCGCAGAGAGGAAGCTCCGGCGAGGAGCTTGGCGAAGCGACGACAGCGAGCTCAGCTCGGACGGGACGATGGCGAGCTCGGCGGGACTTTTTGCGACCAAATATATAGAATATATGAAAAATAAAATATTTGGATATTTCGGACGCGACTTTTTGCGGGGGTTTGCCTCGAAAAGCGCAAAATAAACAATTTGTCTTAAAAAGTTTTAGGAAATTGTTGTAGATTTTCATGATAAATAAAGTGGTATAATTGGATACCAGGAATTTATGAGACTGTAGTCTGGTTTCGGGCGCGTATCTCGAGGCGTGTGCGGGAGGTTCGAAAGCGTTCGAGGTAAGTAAACCCACGAGAAAGTTAGTTTAGAATTTACTTATTTTCCTTGTAAATTATTTATTTCGCATTACTTTTCGCCAGTTCAGTTTGCATTGTTACTCTATTCCCGCGTGTGTTTGTGTATGGTCGACGGGACGGTGATCTCAAGAGATGTGTTGGACGGGGTCTACCGTTCAACAGATTCCTCTCATTTGAGGCGTTGGGCGGAAGTCTAACTTCCGATCAACATGTTTCCTCTTTCGACCGTGAAGAGGGGTGTTGATTTCTTCACCTTCAGGGCCTTCTCGGTTTAGTTTTTGTCCCATGTTCGACAGCTATACACCACACTTGCGTTCCGTATTGTTGATTATCTCACGACTTATATTCATGCTTTATATTTCAGTTCATTTACTTTATATGCATGAATTGTAGCCGTTTTCTTGGAATTCTTGTGAATACTAACTGAATTTCTCTGGGATTTACTTATCTGGGATTTGTCATTGTTTTTGTGACAAATCGCAGATCCTACGACAGCCGCGGCAAAGGAGTTTTAGGCGACTACGTCTAAGTAGGGAGAGGCCGCCACTTTTTGCATAGGTAGTTGTATGTATCTATTAACTACTTTATGACATTTTGGGATGACTTGTATACCCGATACATGTATATGCTCACCGTTGTACTTTTGTCGCTTTTGATATACATGGTATCTATTAGGGATTCCACACTATAGGGTTAATTATACAAATGCAAACTTTTCCTTCATACGGCGTTTGCATGTTTTTTTTTTAAGGCTTCCGCTTGATATTTAATAACTTAATAAGTTGTGAATAACTTAACTTAGTCAATTTGATGAGAATATCCATAAAAAAATCTTCATAAATATTAAGTTAAGGCAAATAAGGTATGTATAAAGGTGTAGGTCGCAGACAGTCAAAGTTAAGTGTGCGGTGACGTGGCATGCTTGGTGACGTGTCTGACGACGTGGCGGTGCCCGGTTTGCCTTGGAATTTGGGGCCGTCACATCAACACCCAGCGCTCGTGCTCGTGTTCATACGGATGAATTCAAAAATCAGTTTTTTTTGGTTTGAAAGTTGTGAGGTGCCCTTCCAAACCCAAGGACATTTTTGAGAAAAAAACATTTTTGGGGTGCCCTTAATAATCAATGGGGTGCACTCATCATGTGGCTTGCCCTTAATTTTTTGTAGGGTGCACATACCCGGACCCAAGCTTTTATGGGGAAATAGCAAAGTTTTTGCAATCAATTGTAGATGAACTATCAGCTAATGTTGATGATGCGGTTTTCAATTTGTAGAGTAAAATAATTGTCATTGGGACATAAAGTTTGATATATCTGTTTAAAGTGATTTGTTTAAAAATAACATTACAACATTATAATTGTAAAGAAATGTAGATACAATGGGTACTTATGTGCTCTATTTTTTGTTTGAATCCAAGTTCATCACTGTGGTTATTCTTTCCACACAGGAAGGATCCCTTGAGCCGCCAATCGCTTTTCGACCTAGAAGACTATATGTTTAGCTGTTAATTTCTTCTCATCAATGAGAAAGGACTCCAATGTGCTAACTCCCCGACCATAAGATGACAAAGAAAAACCCTTTGGACATGCACAAGAAAATGAAGTTCAGCAAAAATTAATTTAAACACTAAAACGCTAAAAACTATATCAGTTAAACTCAAAAATAGACTGTTACACTTAAATGACCAACTAAACAAATAAGAAAACTCAAGTTAACTTAGGATGCACCCCTACTTATATCCTAAAATTAACATTGTTAATGATTGCATAATGCTATTGTTATTTATAATTGACTTATATCTAGCAACATTGTTATTTAAAAAATAGTTAATAAGTTTAATTTTTATAATAACTAGAAAACTATACCGATAGATTCTCTGCCCATTAATGATATGTACTTACAGATCACTAAAGAATAGATCTTTGATTCATTAAAACGGGACAAAGAAAAGGATTTAGGGATTTATTGAAAAACTACCTTTCTTTTCTACAACTTAGGGAAAATAGTCATATACTTTCACATTAATGTCGGTGATCCTCCTAATATGCAGAGGTAATAAAGCAACATATCAATAGAGAGTTAGTCATATACTTGAGGAATTAATTTCATCTAGTACACCCAAAAAAAAAAATAAAGAAAGAATTAATTCAAGAACACACTGCATAGTCTCATGGAAACAAATCAAAGATCAAAACTCAATTTGCAACATGTAATATGTTTTCCTCCGGCGTACAACAAGATTTGGACAAGATAGAAATAATGGAACATGATTCCTATGAACAATGGAGGCCACTAAAATAAAATAGCAAGCTGATTTAGCGGTTTGACAAGCCAGATAATACATCCCATTGATACATATATAATGTCAATCCTCCTTCTCATCCTATTAAGCCTAAAATTTATTTATTTTCAAAATTGTCCTCAAAAGCTTATATCTTATTGGTTGGACTAATTGGTAAGAAAATAAAATTAAAGGTATTTAAGTAAATCTTGATTTAACTAACTTTTTCTCTTTTCTAATTGGTTGGAACTTGTGAGTTTGAAAGTGAAAACTAAAAGAGATAAAATAAGGTGTGTGTGTGTGAGAGAGAGAGAGAGAGAGAAAGAATTTTTAGTCAGTTACCTTATTTGTTTGAGATTTCAAAATTGCACGAATTACTCCTAAATTATCTCCATCTAACCTTTAACTATTCTCTCTTTATCATCCACGTGCATTGCACGTGCCATACACTAGTTTATACTATTATAATAGCAAACTCAAAGTGGTTAACCGTGAAGCCTTTTTGGCTAAAAGTCCTGAGATTGCCCCTATGTTTTTGAGTGCAAGTTTTTCAAAATAAGGATACTTATGTAATTAAAGATATTACAATATGGACTTGACCAAAAAAATAGTTATCACCAAAAAATGTAGAGTTATCACCACGTACTACCCCTATCTAATAGTAGTTACTCTTTCATGCGTACTCTCTCTCTCTCTCATCTCCTACTACATTCTCTCCGCGCTCCTCTATTGATGTGAATCCATATTTAATTGCTAACATTCTCTCCATGCTCTAATGGTTTGAAGCCATTGGGGTAAAATCATGCCATCGACCTGCCATGAATACGAAAATGATATCAGTGCATTCTCTTTCTCTAACACGATATCATTTAAATAAATTATTAATCACATCTAATTTGAGTTATATATCTCACACTCATCCATTTGTTCTCTGTTTTTATTTTCTTTTTTTTACAGCCTCATCCCTTTTGAGTTATATAAAAATATAGGGTCCTGAAGTATCTCACAATCCAAAATCCCCAAAATAAAAACATATATATATATATATATATATATATAAAATACAAATGTACAAGTCTCGCTCAATAGCTCTGAATCACAGGTACTCTGCACGCTTGCCCTCGCCATACATTAAAAGTAAAATGAATATTTCCTCTCAAATATAAAATAAAATATGATAAAAGATGTCTATAAATAAAATAAATAAATCATGTTATTAACATACATTATATATATATAATACAAATGTACAAGTCTGGCTCAATAGCTCCGAATCACAGGTACTCTGCACGCTTGCCCTCACCACGACTCGTAAATAATACATTAAAAGTAAAATGAATATTTCCTCTCAAATATAAAATAAAATATGATAAAAGATGTCTATAAATAAAATAAATAAATCATGTTATTAACATGCATTCAAATGGGTGAATTTTGTATATATATATATAAAAAATACAAATGTACAAGTCTGGCTCAATAGCTCTGAATCACAGGTACTCTGCACGCTTGCCCTCGCCATACATTAAAAGTAAAATGAATATTTCCTCTCAAATATAAAATAAAATATGATAAAAGATGTCTATAAATAAAATAAATAAATCATGTTATTAACATACATTATATATATATAATACAAATGTACAAGTCTGGCTCAATAGCTCCGAATCACAGGTACTCTGCACGCTTGCCCTCGCCACGACTCGTAAATAATACATTAAAAGTAAAATGAATATTTCCTCTCAAATATAAAATAAAATATGATAAAAGATGTCTATAAATAAAATAAATAAATCATGTTATTAACATGCATTCAAATGGGTGAATTTTGTACCAATCTATTTATTATACCATATTTATTATTTATACATTATTCTTTAATCGTGTTAAGCGAGTCATAAACTAGTTAAGCTGGTTGACATGTTAATGACTCGTTTATCAACCGTGTATAAATGTGTTAACATGTTTATGATCCAGACCCACTTAAGCCAAACTCACGACATGTTTATTACGTGTCGTGTCGTGTTAATCGTTTCATAACCTAAATTGCCAGCCCTATCGGCGTGATATTTCCTACTCTACTCTATGACTTTTTCTTACATCCTACATGGTCACTGCAAAGGGTCTCTTCGGTTAGCGCACAGTCTTCTCCATCCCCATCTTTGATCCACCACTTTGACCACATTGGAGAAGTTGAAACAAGAAAGGGTGATTGGAATAGAGAAAGAAATTATGATCAATTACATAATTGACGTTCAATACATTGAAAATTTTGGGAGTATTGATCCTGCATGCATAAGAATGGGTGGGTTTTGATTTATGTAGAGAGCTTGAGGTTTGATTTGTTAATATTGACTTTCATAACCCTCATCTTAATGGTGTTTCAATTTGTCTATGTTCTTCAAGCAATTAAATGGACATGCTATGCAAAGTTCAAATTTTGAGTTCTTTGCAATTATTTCGTAGGATTAATTTATTGGTCAATTTTGTTTCTGTGATTCATAAATTGGGGTGGTTTAGATTGTGACTTACAAGGATATAAGACATGTTTTTTCATTGGATGTCTCCGAAGAGGCACTTTAGCAACACATTAACTTTAATTTTTTTGTCATATGTTATTGAGTCATGCATGCGTGTAATTCATTAAATCTTTGACAAAAAAATGTGTAATTAAATATGTAACCCAATAGTAGGAGTAAATATTATAGTGGTCGCATAGACCATTAAGTAGCATGCGTCACCTTATAGGAGAACTTGATAATTTAACTTAAATAACAATTTTTCTTGTAATTAGAGAACAAAGAATATTTTGTTTTGTAATAAAAATAAATAAGTAGTAATTGTTTCCAAAAAACGATAAATATGTAAGTTTTTTAAAAAATAAACCAACATGTTTTCAATTTATATATATATATATATATATATATATATATATATATATATATATATATATATTCCATTAACTCTCACATGAGTAAAACTTTTTCAATTTCACTAGATATGCTTCGACAAATATGCAGTTAATTTTGAAACTAATTAAGGTTAACTTTGAAAAATCTTCGCCAACACGTACCAATTAATTATGAATTAAAGGTTGTTTTTTTTTTAAATTAACCTTTGAAAAAGAAACACTATTAGAACAACTCCAATACAAAATGTGCATCTAAGGGAAAATCTATATATATATATATATATATATATATATATATATTGTTGTAAATTGAATTGGAACTTGCTAAGAACTAGAGAAGGAAATAGAAGACTAAGAACTTCTACTACTACAAACTAATACTACAAAGGAGAAGAGAAGAAATGAGATAGTTGGGATGAGAAGTTTTCATTCAACTTGGTGTGTTTTTACAATGAGGTTGGCACCCTTTATATAGGCCATTTGGTGATGATGATAAATGTACTTCATACAATGTGTACAAGCAATACATACACCCCATGTCATACAACACATCACAAGCAACATAGACAATACATGGATGAGTTGGTGTACATTGGAGAGGATTACAAGTTACATGACAATACATAGACAAGTGGAGGTACTATTAAGTGAGAAATACAAGTTACATGACTACACAATATGTTGGTGTACATGCATGGTCATCCACACTTCACAACACTCCCCCTTGGATGACACTTGCTTAGAGATTGTGCCTCGTTAAAACTTTTACTAAGAAAAACTCTGTGGGAAAAAAAATATAGTAAAAGAAAAAGAGTACACTATTCTCATAAATATTAAGACGGATATAATATTGTTAATATTGCCTCATTAAAAACCTTGCTAGGAAAACCCAATGGGATAAAACCATAGCTAAGGGAAAAAGAGTGCAATACACTAATCAATAACTCCCCCTCATGTGAACATGGGTGAAACTTGTTCAGTTTCTTTACTTGCAATGTCTTTAAGTTTACGCAAGCCAATACCATATGTAAGTCTTTTAAATGTCGTAGTTGGTAAGGCTTTTGTGAATAGATCAGCAAGATTATCACTCGATCGGATTTGCTTGACATCAATTTCACCATTCTTACTGAAGCTCATGCGCGTAAAAGAATTTTGGTGAAATATGTTTTGTTCTGTCCCTTTTATGAATCCTTCACTTAATTGTGCAATACATGCTGCGTTATCTTCATATAATATGGTTGGAGAATCTTTTATTGAAGGCAATCCACATGATTCTTGAATATGTTCAATCATATTTCTCAACCATACACATTCACGACTTGCTTCATGAATTGCAAGTACTTCAGAATGGTTGGAAGAAGTAGCAACCATAGTTTGCTTTCTCGACTTCCATGATACAACAATATTGCCACATGTGAATACATATCCCGTTTGAGAACGGGCCTTGTGGGATCAGAAAAAATCCAAACATCAAGCATAACCTTGGAGATTCAATTTTACCCCTCTCGAGTAGAATAAACCCATGTCACTTGTTCCTCGAAGATATCGGAAAATATGTTTAACACCATTCCAATGTCTTCGAGTTGGTGATGAGTGTATCTTGCAAGTAGGTTGACAAGAAAAGCAATGTCCAGGTCTTGTACAATTTGCAAGATACATAAGTGCACCAATTGCACTTAAATATGGTACCTCTGGACCAAGTAGCTCTTCATCACTTTCATGAGGTCGAAATGGATCCTTATCCACTTCAAGTGATCTGACAACCATTGGAGAGCTCAATGGATGTGCCTTGTCTATATAAAATCTTTTTAATAATTTTTCAATATAATTTGATTGATGGACAAGTACTCCACTTGAAAAATGTTCAATTTGCAAACCAAGACAAAGTCTTGTTTTTCCAAGGTCTTTCATCTCGAATTCATTTTTCAAGTATTCGGATGTTCTAACGATGTCGTCGTGGTTTCCCACTATATTTAAATCATCAACATATACAGCAATAATCACAAATCATGTTGATGATCTTTTAATAAAGACACATGGGCAAAGCGGATTATTTACATATCCTTCTTTCAGTAAATAATCACTAAGGCGTTTGTACCACATTCGTCCGGATTGTTTCAATCCGTACAAAGACCTTTGTAATTTTATAGAATGCATGTTATGAGGTTTTGATTTTATTTCTTCAGATATTACAAATCCATCGGGATTTTCATATATATCTCACTTTGTCTAGGGATCCGTCTTGATATCTTCGTAACGACATCCATTAAATGCATATCAAGCCCTTCGAGAGACTCGCAAGGCTTATCAAGAATCGAAATGTGATTGCATCTATAACAGGAGAATATGTTTCCTCATAATCGATGTCAGGTCTTTGTGAGAAACCTTGAGCTACAAGTCTTGCTTTGTACCTTGTAACTTCATTTTTTTCGTTTCTCTTTCGTACAAATACCCATTTATATCCAACGAGTTTTACGCCATCTGGCGTTTGGACAATTGGTCCATAAACCTCTCGTTTCCTTAACGAGTTTAGCTCTGCTTGGATAGCCTCTTGCCATTTTTGCCAATCAGGTCTTTTTCGACATTCGTCCACTGATCGTGGTTCTGAATCATCATCATTTTCACATATTTCAAAGGACACATTGAAAGCAAATATATCATCAGGAACAATTTCATTTCGATCCCAAATCTTACCAGAGTTTAAATAATTTATTGAGATCTCATTATTTTCATCTTTTTCCTCTTTTTCTAGAGGAAGTTGTTCCTTATCAGAATCAACTTGTTCTGACAAACCCTTATCAAAGGATTCTTGTGCTTTCTCAGGAGTATTTTGATTTGTATTTATTTTTACTCCCGTTTTCCTCTTTCGATGAATTGTATCCTTTGAACCAACTGGTCTTCCACGCTTTAAGCGTTTCGTTGGTTCTTGTGCATTTTGTTGCACCGAGAGACATCAATTCTTGCGGGAGTATTTACAGTGGAATATGTGATTTTGTCACTTGTTTTGCATCATTAAATGCATCAGGTAATTGATTTGCAATTTGGTGCAAATGAATGATCTTTTGAACTTCAAGTTCACACTGATTTGTGCGTGGATCATAATGTGATAAAGTTGATGCATTCCAAGCAATTTCACGCCATTCCTTTTGAATTGGCTTCTTATCTCCCCTAATGGTGGGAAAATTGCTTCATCAAAGTGACAATCAAGCAAAACGTGCAAGTAAATAAATCCCCGTTAAGGGCTCAAGGTATCTTATAATAGACGATGAGTTAAACCCAACATAAATCCCAAGTTTTCGTTGTGGACCCATTTTAGTTCTATTGGGGGGTGGTATAGGAACATACACTGCACAACCAAAAATTCTCAAGTGTGAAATATTTGGTTGTTGACCTAAAATGAGTTGCATGAGGGAATGTTCATGGTATGCAATAGGCTTATAACGAATGATAGATGCTGCATGAAGGACTGCATGTCCCCAAACTGAAGTTGATAACTTAGTTCTCATGATTAAAGGTCTGGCAATTAATTGAATGCGTTTGATAAGAGATTCTGCCAAACCATTTTGGGTATGCACATGTGGAACAGAATGTTCAATGGTAATTCCTATAGACATGCAATAATACATTTTGAGGGGTTATCTCGAGAATCAAATATATACCATTGTCATGGGTACACTATTTACAACCATTGGAATCCAATCCAACACATTAATCGAGACGTCATAAATCCACAAATCATTTAATGCACAACACATTTTGAGGGGTTTCCATGGCATGAGTATATATTTGAGCGCCATTGTAGAATATCCCATATATATATATAAAAGAACCATTGGAACTTCCACCATTTCATTTTTAAGATTTTTTTTTTAATTTAAGATATTTATATATTTGTGTTATTTATTGTAAAAGATACTTCATGTAAAAGAAGCTTCACGTAGGCTTCTACAATGAAGCTCAAATATATATCCATGTCATGGCTACTACATATCTCACCATTGAATTACTATGGAATTTCAATCTAATAGTGATTGATGTAGTGCATTTAATGCAAAACACATTACATGCGCAATAAATGATATGTAATTGGGTTCCATGGTAGAAGCACATATATATATACACTAGTTTCATGATCGTGCTACTACTAAGCCCGCTCACTTCATTCGCGAGAATTTAATTAAAGAGATAAATCATGTTAATTACATATAAATATATAAACATAAACATCAAATTTAGTATGAATATATCATACTAAGTCATCTGATCAATGATAGATAGATTGATATATAACTTTAAAAATATCTTCTAATAAGATATGAACCACGCATTATAATTACAACAATGTAAATTTAATAGGAGTCGCAAATTTTCAAAGGTATTATTATATGCAAATGCCTTATGATTCTTTTTTTTTTCTTCAATTTTCCTCTTATTCCAATAGAAAATAGCAAGAAGTTGCATGAGCATAGTATCTGAATCTTAATCTCTTGAATGTTTGGGAGTCTCGATCATTTTGGATCATATCATGAACTTGGTTTAAGAGTTAAAAAGGATTATCACACTTTTTGCATCATGTTTCTTGTTCATACTTGCATTTGATATTCTCTAGATATTCTTTTACTTTGACCTTATTAATATATATATATTAGTGTATTGGAGCATAATCTTTTCAGTTTCCAATACAAGAACGCTTATGAAAAATACCAGCTTCATTATCACATACTTAAGCAGCATAAACTTTTAGGGCCCGACTATGTGCACCCCACATAATACTAAGGCCCTATTTGATTACAAAGAAAATGTTCCATAGGAAAATTACATTTTCTTAAGAAAGTTTTCCCTGGTAAATGTTCAAGAGAAAATTTTCATATATGTGTTCGATTGCACATATAAGAACTTTTTCCCTCAAAACTCACCAACAAGTTTTGAAATTAATATGAAAACTTACCATATATATTAAATATATTAATTTTTATATTTAAAATATTATTTTAATGTGACTTAATATGGAAACTCAAATTTTCTCAATAGAAAACTCAATTTGGCCACCATAATAGGTGGGAGAATATATGCGTCTTAATATGAAAAATTGGCAATTGCGAGAAAATATTCCGCAAGAACAATTTTGGCTATCAAATGCATGAAAATGTCATTTTCCCATGGAATTTGTCATTTTTCCTTGAAATATTTTTCTTTTCCATCCAATCAAGCATGACTTAAGGGCAAGCCACAAAATTTTTTACACCCTCTTTCTATATTTGCCCCCAAATGAAATGACCTTTTTATCCCTCTCAACTCCCACAATGACTAACATACCCCTCTATCTCTCTTACCTTTGTGCACTCTACAAGAACCAACTCTTTTTCTCCAACGATCCCTTCCGACCACTTGCGACGCAAAGATTTGGAATCAACACCCAGGGCTCATGCTCGTGTTCGTGTTCGTACGGATGAATTCGAAAATCAGTTTTTTTGGTTTGAAAGTTGTGAGGTGCCCTTCCAAACCAAGGACATTTTTGAAAAAAAAACCTTTTTGAGGTGCCCTTAATAATCAATGGGGTGCACTCATCATGTGGCTTGCCCTTAATTTTTTGTAGGGTGCATATAGCCGGACCCAAGCTTTTATGGGGAAATAGCAAAGTTTTTGCAATCAATTGTAGATGAACTATCAGCTAATGTTGATGATGCGGTTTTCAATTTGTAGAGTAAAATAACTGTCATTGGGACATAAAGTTTGATATATCTATTTAAAGTGATTTGTTTAAAAATAACATTACAACATTATAATTGTAAAGAAATGTAGATACAATGGGTACTTATGTGCTCTATTTTTTGTTTGAATCCAAGTTCATCACTGTGGTTATTCTTTCCACACAGGAAGGATCCCTTGAGCCGCCAACCGTTTTTCGACCTAGAAGACTATATATATGTTTAGCTGTTATTTTCTTCTCATCAATGAGAAAGGACTCCAATGTGCTAACTCCCTGACCATACAATGACAAAGAAAAATCCTTTGGACCTGCACAAGAAAATGAAGTTCGGTAAAAATTAATTTAAACACTAAAACGCTAAAAACTATATCAATTAAACTCAAAAATAGACTGTTACACTTAAATGACCAACTAAACAAATAAGAAAACTCAAGATAACTTAAGATGCACCCCTACTTATATCCTAAAATTAACATTGTTAATGATTGCACAATGCTATTGTTATTTATAATTGACTTATATCTAGCAACATTGTTATTTAAAAAATAGTTAATAAGTTTAATTTTTATAATAACTAGAAAACAATACCCATAGATTCTCTGCCCATTAATAATATGTACTTACAGATCACTAATGAATAGATCTTTGATTCATTAAAAAGGGACAAAGAAAAGGATTTAGGGATTTATTGAAAAACTACCTTTTTTGTCTACAACTTAGGAAATAGTCATATACTTTCACATTAATGTCGGTGATCCTCCTAATATGTAGAGGTAATAAAGCAACATATCAATAGAGAGTTAGTCATATACTTGAGGAATTAATTTCATCTAGTATACCCAAAAAATAAAGAAAGAATTAATTCAAGAACACACTGCATAGTCTAATGGAAACAAATCAAAGATCAAAACTCAATTTGCAACGTGTAATGTGTTTTCCTCCGGTGTACAACAAGATTTGGACAAGATAGAAATAATGGAATATAAATCCTATGAACAATGAGGCCACTAAAATAAAATAGCAAGCTGATTTAGCGGTTTTACAAGCCAGATAATACATCCCATTGATACATATATAATGTCAATCCTCATTCTCATCCTATTAAGTCTAAAATTTATTTATTTTCAAAATTGTCCTCAAAAGCTTATATCTTATTGGTTGGAGTAATTGGTAAGAAAATAAAATTAAATGTATTTAAGTAAATCTTAATTTAACTAACTTTTTATCTTTTCTAATTGGTTGGGACTTGTGAGTTCGAAAGTGAAAACTAAAAGAGATAAAATAAGGTGTGTGTGTGTGTGTGTGAGAGAGAGAGAGAGAGAGAAAGAATTTTTAGTCGGTTACCTTTTTGTTTGAGATTTCAAAATTGCATGAATTACTCCTAAATTATCTCCATCTAACCTTTAACTATTCCCTCTTTATCATCCACGTGCATTGCACGTGCCATACACTAGTTTATACTATTATAAATTTATAATAGCAAATTCAAAGCGGTTAACCGTGAAGTCTTTTTGGCTAAAAGTCTCGAGATTGCCCCTATGTTTTTGAGTGCAAGTTTTTCAAAATAAGGATACTTATGTAATTAAAGATATTACAATATGGACTTGACCAAAAAAATAGTTATCACCAAAAAATGTAGAGTTATCACCACGTACTACCCCTATCTATTAGTAGTTACTCTTTCATGCGTATAATCTCTCTCTCTCATCTCCTACTACATTCTCTCCTCGCTCCTCTATTGATGTGAATCCATATTTAATTGCTAACATTCTCTCCATGCTCTAATGGTTTGAAGCCATTGGGGTAAAATCATACCATCGACGCCATGAATACGAAAATGATATCAGTGCATTCTCTTTCTCTAACACGATATCATTTAAATAAATTATTAATCAAATCTCTTTTGAGTTATATATCTCACACTTTTTTTTTCACATCTATTATATATCTCACACTCATCCATTTGTTCTCTGTTTTTATTTTCTTTTTTTTATAGCCTCATCCCTTTTGAGTTATATAAAAATATATGGTTCCTGAAGTGTCTCACAATCCCAAATCCCCAAAATATATATATATATATATATATATATATAATACAAATGTACAAGTCAGACTCAATAGCTCTGAATCACAAGTGCTCTACACGCTTGCCCTCGCCACGACTCGTACTCGGATTTGCACTCAAGCCATCACAAAAGGCAGATGACGAGTCTAGAGAGTATTCCTAAGGAAATTAAGTGAGTAATACTAAAAGTAGATATTGGAATTTAAACAAAACTATTAAATAAACATGCGAAAATAAATACATGCAACTGTGATCATCGCATGTATAAGTGAGCCTAGGGTCAGACTAGTGCCATACTTCGAACTCTCCACGAAATATTGCCGGCGAGTACCATTTAAGGAAGGGAAGTATCTGGATCCACTAAGTGGTCGGAGTAGAACCTACGACGTACCTACACGTGCCCCGATGCGACTCTCGGGTCGAACTATTCACCGAGATCCTTGACACACGTGCTATGACCTATTGGACATACACACAAGAATAGTATGGAGGGAGAGCCTCAACATCCGTCCATTTAAACCAAAACCAAGAATAAAGTATTGAAAGACAGAATTTGAATTCAAAAGCCAAAGTAAGTAAATGCTCAAAAAATTTCAGTTGGGATACTACACACCTCAAACCGCGCTCCACAAATACAAAAGTAAATCTCCATGCCTCCAAATGCGTGCCCCAACTCTCGTCGATCAAATCCAAGTACCTAATATTCGTTAATTTATCAATTTCTCAAACTTTGAAATTTTCCAAATTCACGTTAGAGTATCAACTCCATCATATTAATTCATATTAGTCCCAGGTATCGGATCCCCGAGATAGGCTCCCAATTGGCCGGATTGAAACCTAAACCTTGACAAAACTTGGCGAAACCCCGATAAAACTTAGCGAAACCTCGATAAAACTTAGCGAAACCATGATAAAACTCCACGACTTCAATAACAACCTATATTACTCAAGTTTCATGGCATCAAATGTGACGGCCCCAGTTTCCCAAAAATTGGGCCCCGCCGACCTAAACCCACGTCGACCCCGAGTCATTCCTCCCAAAGCCAATGCAGGCCTAGTCAGCCTCCAACAGTTACTTACTTCTTTAAACTTATATTTTCATGTTGAGTTATTAAGTTATGTCTTTTACGAAGTAGTTTTATAGCGGAATTAAACTTAAGACAAGGTTAAATAACTCATATTAAATAAAGATGGAACAACCTACAATGTGGAACCCTGAAATCATTGGATAAACATGCATATGATATCCCATCTCACTCGATCCCAATATGTCCCAGTGTAACCAAAATAGTAATATACAATAATTACAACAAAAATGGCCAAAACATACTATCGTGCAAGAGGATCGGCTCCAAAAGTCCTCAAAGAAAGTTGCCAATCACCGATTCTTTTCCCTTGTTTGTCTATGTCCGCTCTGCACCCACCGTCACAAACTAGACAGTGAGTACAATATATAGAAGAAACTAATAACTAGAATGATATAAATAGTAATTCATGAATCATTTAAAAATAGTCCAAATATCATGCAAGTATCAAAAGACAGATAAAAGATAAAACAAAATGCATGATAAACAGACTAACAGATATGCCTGACGAAAATTGAGTGCCTAGGAGTCAAAATAGGCATATTAAGTGGTCTAAAATCCACAACAATCCACAACAATCCAGTACTCGGGGAAAACTCACCTTTGGTTGGGTAGCTGCACCCCCGCAGGTAGTGTTCACGTTAGTCCAACTAGCTATAATCTCAGGAGTACTTTCCCGACACACTTAAGTTGTAAACACTCAACCAAGGGATAAAGAATAGAATTCCAACAAAAGGCATGTATCAAACAAGACAATATATATATATATATTCATGGAAGCATACCAAAGAGCAGAAAGTCTAGGCTTTTATTAGGCATGAATTCATAAACCAACATTTTTTCCTCTTCTTCAACACAACAACCAAGGATTTGGACAAGATTCCTATGTTGAAGTTTTGCAATCAACACGACTTCATTTTTGAATTCAATAACCCCTTGACCTAAATTTTTCGACAATCTTTTTTACAAGCTATTTCACGCTCGTAGACAACTTGCCCAGAAAATTACTTCATGGTATAATCAAAACTATATTTGTACAAAGAAATCTATTAACTTTCACCTAAATTAGACTATACAAGATCACATAAAGTTTAATAGAAAATAAATAATTTTTTTTCAGAAATATATTACCTTATAAATAGATCCGAAACCACCTGATCCAAGTTTATTTCTTGGAGAGAAGTTATCTGTGGCAATCATTACTGAATTAAGATCGAAAATCGGCAATTCAAATGTACCTTTAGTTTCTTCATTAGTCTTTGAAGAAGGCAAATCAAATAATAGTTCTCGAACTCTTTCTTTGCAAGGCAAACTCTAATTGAGAATTGCAATTGAAAACATATAAAAGATAGTCAAGCAATATTGTTTTTCAAGTTGAATCAATCAAATGGGGTTAATTAAAAATATCACAAAGAGCTTCTTCCGATACCTCTTGTTTTTGCTCTCTTGAACAAATAATAAAAAAGTAAAGATCAAGGTCAGCAATCCAACAAGAAGTGACACACAGAGAAGCACCAGTTTCTTCTTTGTCAAAGAACCCTTTGAATGCCTTTTTGATACTTCTGCGACGAACAAATCATTTTAGTCACTAACTAATCTTAATTACAAACTGTTTTTTTTTTTTTTTTTTTTTTTTTTTTTTTTTTTTTTTTTAAAGAACTAAAATTAGAGCAGAAGAAGCATCAACATGAACAAGCAAGTATACTGTCCCCCCATCGTAAACTCTCTTATATCAGTCAAGTCTCTTAAGAACAATTGTTCTTACACTTAATCACGCTCAAACTCATATCAACTCTAGCATTTGATGTGCTGGAAGCTAGCTCTCGTTTTCTCACACAATTAACCTTGTGATCCACCTTTCAAGTACCAATCAGTGGGAGATTTGGGCTCGTATATACCCAGGAAGACATGAACATATCTGAGCACTATTTGAACGGCAGCTCCCAAATGCTCCACACTTTCCATAATTATCGCAACTATCTTCCGGAACAAACCAGACAATTAACTTTCCATTCTTGAGCATCTTCGAGCCAAATTGATCTAAAGAAAAAGTGAAGTGTTGAGGCTAATGGGCATGGTGTAAATCTCATCTCATCTTCTCCGTTCACTAAACTAGACGTGTAGACGGTCGTGGCCATTCCATGACCCGGTGCGCTAAATCTTTTGTGACCCTTTTCGATGAACATCTCCGGCGATCCAAAGACGTTAACGACCAATTTTGTTGATTTTTTCATGCCAACGGCACATTATCCACAAGCGACCCGTATTAAACGAAGGGAGATCACCACTTATATATTTCGCTAAAAAATTTCAATTAAAGAAATCTTGAAGTTCAAGAAGGCTTGTTACAGAGACAAAGCTAGAAAAACATAACTTTTGTTATTTAAATAAGTTCGATTTATTTTTATATTATCACGGTTCAGATCGAACCGTCGGCTCGCCACTTTTATAAGAAGTTTCAATTATCCAATGTGGGAGCCTATGACAGGGAGTTGATTTTTTCATATCCCACTTATATATTTCACTAAGAAGTAAGAAGTGGTGCAAGTGACCTCCGCTTGTACCAATACTATTTCCAACTTGATCATCTTTCAATTTTTATAGGTGTTACTAATCGACGAGAGATCTCCACTTATATATTTCATTAATAAGTTTCAATTATTCAATGCGAGACTATTATTTCGATTCGCACATCTCAAACAGATCCCGATTTCAAATTCCACCCAATCTTCATTCCAGGAAGTCTGGTATCAGTTGGATAATCATATCAAAGCCCTGCCACAAAAAGTCGTCTGCCCTGTTTTCTTGAATCAAAACCAGGTTTCCTGATGAATCAAAGAGCTTGTAAAACATAGATGAAGTAACAATATGTTTGCTGATCGGGATTGAAACGTTGGTCGACCAAACTGGCGGGGTTGATGCATTCCCCGCGTCGAAGATACCGAGGTTTCCTCGCTCATCGACCTCAGCAAGTCCTGATGAAGAACTGTTAATTGGGTTATTTCTGTTGGCCACCCAAACTACAGTTTGCTCTGGGACTTTGTTGAACCAAATTCCAACATAAAGCAGCCTCAAATTGTCGGGACTGAAGTAGGATTTTGGATATAAATATTTTTTAAATTATTATTTTTATATTATTAATATTATGTATGCTTTAAATAAATTATATCACAATATATGTATGCATCCATGAAAAACTTAAAATTAGCATGGTTATCACATAAATTAAGCCACAAACTATTTAGCAAATGAAAAAAACATTTGAACACAAACAATTGTAATAGATTAAATCGAAACCAAATCAATAACTAATGAGTTCAACTGAAGTACCTTAAATTTTGAGAGTAATTAAAAAATTGATGTCTACTTATCACAAACATGACTCGATCATTGAAAAGTGAATCAGCTGCAAACACAAATAATATAGAATCAAATATAAATTATATTGTTAGGTAAAGAATAAGAGTAATACTTAAATAATAAATTATATAAAAATCAGAATATAAAGAAAAGAACCTATTTAAGTTGCGTCCTTGCTTTACAGAATCAAATTCATCAATTGCTTCATCTATATCGATATTTTGAGTGAATTCTTGTTCAATATGAATAATCATAGTATCTGTCAAGAATTCTTCTTCCATTCGTAAATCAGTCTTAATACGTTTAATAGCTAAAAATGCTCGTTCTTTTGATGTCATGGATACAAGTAGAGTCAAAATAAGATGAATCAATCTTTCAACCAAGTTGTAGTGATTCGACTTATTTGTTCGAATTAATATCTTCAATAACTCAAAAGTTGATGACAAATTCTGAAAACACTTGTGGTGAAGTACATCAACCTCATAATGCTTCAACTGACATCTCAAATGATGCATTTCTTGATCACTAAAATCAGCAGGATATAACTTTCTTGCAAGAATACATATTTGATCAACATCAAATCATTTGAACTGATCATTTGGTTGTAAAGCACAACTCAACTTAAGGATTTCCGATGCATCATCAATGAATCTGTAACTCAACTCTTCCAATTGATAGTTAATCACAGAATTGAACATATCAAAGTGGTAATGATGCTTAACTGTGACGAGACTTTTTTACTGACAAGAACAAGATGTTTCCTTCTTTGCACCAAGCATTCATATCGGGTGTTTCAATTTCATACTTTATGCAAATCGAATTCACACACATCAAAAAGTGATCAAAGCTTTCACTTCGTGATTTTAGAAGGAGTACTTTTGTTGTGGCAATTGAATCTATCGCATTCAGAATATCTAAAGTTTTTTCTTGCAAGTTTCGGCAAAGCATATCTGTAACTCTTATGATTATATGCATTACATGCAACATGAATAAGAAATCAAAAGTTTCTATCATCATTAAAACACCTTTGCTTCACTATGATTATCATCAGTAGATCCATCACTAACCATTTTTTTAGCATTTGCATCGTTGCCCAATACATATCAATTACACTACAAATAGAATCAAAATGAGAGCTCTATCGTGTTTCTCCTGCTCATTGTAAACTTTCAATTTAGTTTGCTCATTTACCAGTTTCATGTTCACCACTAGCTACTTTACGTGCAATCTCTACAGCTTAAAAGGCTTGCAACTCAGTAAGGTGTTTTGGAGAAGAACCTTTAAGGTTAACAATGGAAGACAACTTCGAAAAGAGTAACCAAATCGACGGTTCCTTTTTAGAAGCTGCAACTAATGCTAGTTGTAGTCGATGAGCAAAACAATGCACATAATATGCATATGGACAGTCTTTGAGAAATAAAGCTTGCAACCCATTCCATGCCCCACGCATGTTACTAGCACCATCATATCCTTGACCACGCGAGTCATCTATAAGTAAGTTATACCGAGCAAGAAAGTTACATACATTTTTCTTAAGTGTTGAAGCAACGGTGTTTTCAACTTGGACAATATAAAAAAACGCTCTTTAATTGAGCCTTTTAGCATCCACGAATCTCAACACAATTGCCTTTTCTTATTTGCCTCCTGCATCCTTAGCTTCATCAACTAATAGACAAAACTTTTGTCTCCAATTTCTTCACGAATTTTTTTTCTCACCATGTTAGCCATAATATGCAAAATCTATTTTTGAATATATGGTGATGTGTACTTTGCATTCCATGGAGCATTGTCGAGTATAACATTCTCAACGTTAACATTTAATCTACCGCTAAGCTTTAAAATTTCTATGAGATTTCCTCGATTTTCTGAAGTTGAACTTTCACGATGACCTCTAAATGTGCATCCTTGTAAACTAAGCCATCGAACAGCCTCACTTGTAACCTTAAGCTGCAACTGATTTTTTCGAACATCCTCTAAAGTTTCTGCATTTATCACCATGTCAATGTGTCGAGTAACATTCGACAAATCCTCAACAGATTGTACAGAAGGCGAATTGATACTTCTCATATGTATCAAGAATGGACAATTAATCCCTTGATTAACTCTCTTCCATTTTCTAAATCATTCATTAGTTTATGTGCAGTGAGATGTATTACCATTTTCAAAAAGGTAATACGGGAAATAAAATAACACGTCCTTTGAAGGAGAATACTCCAACCATTGAAATTCTCCAAACCATTTTGGTTGAAAGCGAAAATATTAATTTCCGAATAGAGTTCGTGGGTATTCCGGCAACCTAGGTTGATAAGGGCCCATTTCAGCTCGCACATTGCAAGAATGTTGTCATATCAGAGTACACAAGCCCGGATATCTTTCAAGAGAATTATAATCAATATCAACTTCTTGAGTTAGAGGTTCTAAAAGTCTCGCTTCCTCACGAGATGAAGCCTCAACAACTGATGGAGAAAGATTTTCAACCTTAGATGTCTCTCCACTTGATTTTAAAAAGGAAAAAAAATATCTTCGTTCTTTTGTTACCATCACTACAAAAAAACAGCAAATCAGAAACGGAAATTTCCGTCTCTGATTTGTTAAAATTCCGTCTCTAATTGCAGTCAGAAACGGAACAGAGACGGAATCAATTCCGTCTCTAAAAACGTCATTGCTAATTCAATCAGAAACGGAATGCGATTCCGTTTCTGATTTAGAGACGGATCAGAAACGGAATTTATTCCGTCTCTAATTCCGTTTCTGATTAGAGACGGAATAAATTCCGTTTCCGATTATTTCCGTCTCTGATCCGTTGCTAATCAGAGACGAATCAGAGACGGAATTTGATCCGTTTCTGATTTATTATCTAACATAAACGAAAATTAGAGACGGAAATAGCAGCGGAATCCAAAGATTCCGTTGCTATTTCCGTCTCTAATTTTCATTTTTGTTTAGTTTTTAAAGTCTTACATATATAGGTCTCAATCCAAGCACATTTAACTCGCCAATATATAATAAAAATCATCGCCGCACCCTCCAACAACTCATTGGGGTGCTAACATCCCAAAAAAACAAAATTTGACATTCATACATCGACAATATATATCAACAAATATTCGATTGAGAGAACAAAAATGTAAAAATCAAAAATTGAAAAAGATATATATCCAAAAAAAAATTGTATAGTATTACAAATGCTCCAAATTTCTAAGTATTCACAAAACCACCAATCCTATTGTTCGACAACCACAAAAAAAAAACTTACAATCCTATAAATATGCACAAAAAGAATTATCAATCGAAAAGTCTTGAGATGTTCTTCAACACCACTGCACATGACAAGGGACATTTGAAACAACTTAATAATTGAATAGTTGAACTTAAATTTTTCAGGGACATAAGCATCATAGGAGATAGAGCTAAGGTAGAAGAGCAATGACTCACATCGAACTTATAGTGACGATCCCTGCACTCGACCATCAAAGTCTACAAACAAGCAAAAAGATTAACATTAATTCATTTGAGATTTAAGAATCCACAAACGATGATAAACACTGCATATATTGATTTAAGTAAATTAAATTCTTACCAATTCAGTAGGAGGAAGATAGCAATGTTTGTCAGTTTCACTTTTATCTTCATTTTCTAAAAACATATAAAAAAACAAAAATATGCTACCTCATAGATAGACCAAAAAACTCATAAGACTATTTTCAATCAATCCACTTTCACAAGCTACAAAGTTTATCATAAGCTCACTCATCTCATTTCAAACCGAGCTTTTTAACTTTCAAGAACCAAACAATAAACTGTTTAGTCCATTTCATAAAGATCGATTTACATTGGCTTTCAAACCTATTGCAACCCACCCCTTATTTTCCAAGCGTGACGGTGACTCCTTTACCTTTATCTAGAGCACACAATATTCTACATAGGTTGAGTTTGACAATATCAACTTGATGAGGAACTAGGATACCTTTTAAGTTGTGAAGTATGAACTTAATGAGTATCAAACTATTGATCACACCAAAAAAAATGATATGGACTTGTTATTGCCTAAATTTAAAGAAGACATATCCTTATTCAAACAACAATGCAAATTACAGATCATATTCAAGTAAAATTTATGCATTAAACCACTTAATCGAATATTTCAATCAAAAAATGAATGAACCAAAACCAATTTTAAATATGTTTTTCATGGATTCTTAAAGTAGTATTTCTGAATTTATTTAAAAAATATTAAAATTTGATCTTTGGTTAAGGGGGTAGATGAACAAACCAAAGACCAATTTTAAATATTTTTCATTGATTCTCAAAGTAGTATCTTATGAATTTTTTAAGAGACTAAAAGTAATCTTTGGTTAATGGGTAGAATTGCTTAACTACTTCTTTCTCTTAAATATTTAACCAATGTTTTGCCCATCTCTATCTTTGGTTTATGGCTTATGTTTTAAGTCAAAATGCTCTGTTTCAACAATACAAAAAGCAGAGTCATTAGACAACTCTATTAAGCATGGAACTGTTAACTAAACTAAACATTTGTGAATTTACACATTTAATAAGGTCATGTGGAAAAATTACAAGCCATTTTGGGAAGAACAAACTTACCTCGACTTTTAGCATTTCCTTCTCAATCACTTGTCTAAGCCTATCAGTTTCCTACAAAGTTCCAAAAAAGAATACATTGTAAGCAAGTAGCAAATTTCTAATAAAATTCTAATAAATTGTTTGGCACATTGATTTGAAACTATAAAAGATAAAATCCGAATAAATAGTTTCTAATTACTACTCATTAGCTAATTATGTCATAAATCTATGAAGTCCGCCATCACAAAACCTTGACAATTTTGATTCTTCATTTGGTTGGTCATAATATCGAATAGAACACTTCAAGTCAACCTTCGGTAACATAGCAACAAAAAGCCAGTTTCTCATATTAAAAGCCTATTTTTCGCTCTAAAAATAAGAATAGTTCCAGATTAAAACATTTAAGACGTTAAAAACAAGACTAAACATAGAGAAACTAAGATGATTCAACAGATTAAAACAAAGAGTATCAAGTGTGTAATATTCACTAGCATGCCATTTCCGAGTGGGCATATAATTAACAAAAGAGATCAGGTTTATTTCAGGATAAGAAAATGAAACCAGTACCCAATCATTACTATGTTTGGGAATGGTTCAATGTATCGAGTCTTGTTCCGTTGTTGAGAGGTTGCTTCTAGATATGAACGCATACCTACAAGCCATGAACCTGGATCCCAACAACCGCAAAAAGAATGAGAAGGAAAAACAGTGAGAAAAGTGCAGTAAATAGAACCATTTTCAAGTCCCTAAAAGGAAAAAGAATGATTCAAATTCACATAAATAGTTAGTCTAAAAAACAACCAAAGAGAAACATCTAACATACCATTGCCCATTGAATTCTCTAAAGGCACTAATACCAAAAATGTGATCTTCGGAATGTGGATATTTAAGAGAATAGGAATGTGGGAATGTCGCTCATAAACTATGAAAATCCATTATGCATCAAACAAAGAATCCATAAAATGATCAATTTGGGTCATAAACAACCACCTAAAAACAAATAATTAAGCAGAAAGTTATAAATTCAACTAAGTTACAAAAGGTTACATCTGATTCAAGCATGATGATTCAAACAAGAAAATGGAGAGGAAGGAGAATTCGGCAAGTTCTACTGCATGGAAAGAAGTAACGCTTCCAAGTATTACCATACTTACTTGGAATGAAGATAATTCATCCTGCAACATGCCATATTTTCCCTGCAACATTGCGAGGCTCTCTATCATTACAAACTTTTCTTGTTCAAGATGTTCAAGGCTTGCTTGTATGAATCGCTATCTCATTGAAGTTTGCTATTGTATTGTTGTAAACCGTGTTGTAATCTTGCGAATTTTTATATGAAGCATTAAGTGACTCAAAATATGTAAAGCAATTTTGAAAATAACTTCATTTACCCTATAAGTCAAAGAAAAACAAAAACTGAACCTCTAATTTTAAACAAAACTTTGCAAACTAATTGTGTAGATCTACTTACCAACTTGTACACCACCCCTAACTTGATCATCTCCTTAAAAATTCTCCAAAATCTCTCTACCTCTAATATATAAATATGTATGTCATACTTACATGCGCGCGCTTGTCCATAAAACTTTCAGGGCGATCCGAATAAGCGCAAGTTCATATTTCCAAGTTCCAATTGCAAAATTTCACAAGCCATGTTGAGAGCACGATCGCTAACTAGCAAGGCAAAGATAAGCAATGGTAGAAATAAAATTGTCGAAAAAGAACATACGAGAACTAACATTATGCGTCCACTCAAAACATACCTAAATGCAATGTCTTCTACAAACATTCGGTAAGTACCTACAAGAAAATTGTTTAACAAAGCAAAAATGGGAGGAAGAAAATTGAACAAATTGAAACAAAAACTGAAAAACACAAAACCAAACACGAAAGATCGAAGCTTTCAAGACCAAACAAAACTCTACCAAAACCCCATTACCGAAAACACAAAAATAAACCCTAGACACCACAAAACCCCAAAAACTCACATGCAATCTTCGAGAAACCAAACAATAAAAAAAATCTAAAATCGAAACCACGGAAACCAAAAAAGAACTCACATCGAGAATCCCCAACAAGTCGTCGACCGAAGTGGGGGTCGCCGAGGCGCGTCCGCTTCGTTGAGCTCGAGCTCCAGTTCTGGTCCGTCATTCTCCGAATCTCATGAGACCCTTCAAAACCCTATCGATCACGAACTCGATTTTAGACTCCACGCCTCATCAAAGAAACCCGGAACGAACCCTAGAAACCAAGACGGAATCGGAGGGGACTAAATCTAGGGTTTGGTACGCGAAATCGATTCGACGAACAACATGGCTATTGGTGAGAGTGAGAGTAGAGAGGTGCGAGAGAGAGAGAGAGAGAGAGCGGTAGAGAAAGAGAGAGTGCGGTGACGGTGAGAAAGAGAGCGAGAGAGCGGCGACGGTGAGAGAGAGAGAGGAGAGAGCGGTGACGGTGAGAGAGAGCGGTGAGAGCGGTGAGGAGAGAGGTTTGTTGAGAGAGAGAGAGCGGTGAGGGAGAGGTTTGTTGAGACAGAGGTTTTGAGAGGTTTTGAGAGACGAGAGAGACAGATAGAGGTTTTGAGAGAGAGAGAGAGAGAGAGAGCCGAGTGATTTTAGGGAGAGACGAGATTTGTTGTGGGTATGTAGATCAAGCATGCACGAATCTCGAGACATAATGAACGGTTGAAAAAAAAGAAAGTTTTGGTGGGAATGTTGGCGCCATTTTTTAGAGACGGAATTTAATTCCGTCTCTAATTCCGTCTCTAATTCCGTCTCTGATCCGTCTCAAATCCGTCTCTGAATATTTCCGTCTCAATTCCGTCGCTAACTTTTTAATTTAGAGACGGAACGTATTCCGTTTCTAATTCCGTTTCTGATTTAGAAATGGAACTTATTTCCGTTTCTAATTCCGTTTCTGATTTGCTGTTTTTTTGTAGTGCATGACACTCCATATAGAGTTTAGTCCAAAGCTAGTATGCTATCCTTAAAATTAAAAAAATTTCTCATTAAATATTAAAGTCATGAAAACCTTATTTTTATTCTCTTAATTCAATCAATGTAAATGGTATATGATCAAAGATATAAAAAAACATGTGAAACATAAAAATAAAATAAAAATGAACTAATGTTGCTAATTTATATACATGATAAATTAAGTTTTATCTTAGTTACACATGAAAGAAGCACTGGAGTATCATTTGAAATTAAGGCTATTTGACATTTGATAGATTATGTGAAAATAACTAATTATTTTAACAATTATCTTTTTTGAATGGTCAAATAACACTAGTGGAACTATAAATAACTTTGTTCTATGTAAGTACTACTTTTAATTATTTCCAGGTAGACTTATCTTCCTCTAGGCAAGCATCTGATCAAGAAAATCATTAAGACTTGTTGATGATGATTTATTCTTTTTGTTTGATATGTTATTACAAATAAACTATGTTGTCAAAAATATGGAATTTTTGACAACATAGTTATATAATCTATTTCTTTGAAAAAAAAAACCAACTAACAAAACATCAAAAACCAACAAGTCAAGAAAAATTAAGAACTAGCATACATTTTTGCTCAATGATTTTCATATTAAAAAAATACCCCTTCAAAAAAGACATACAAACAAAAAAATCTATGAACTAACATACATCTTTGCTCGCACTTTGTAAAAGAATCGTTGATATATCCTTGTAATATAGTGCAATCTAGTGAAAAAAATAAATAAATGTGGAGCAATGAAATTAATCCCAAAGAGATGGATTGGTTTCTTCAAACACAAAAAGAATAGAGGTAGAAGACACAAGACAATATAATTTGAAAAGATATTGCTCCAAAAAACTTCGAAAAATGTAAAGAACTTACATTCGGTGAGTGTGAGAATGACGCGAATGTGCAAAGAGTTTTTTTTTTTTGTCGTGCATTCGTTTTGGCCATATGTGCGTTGCTAATTTTTTTGTTATTAACAATAGGGTTTGGGAGATTTTTGGAGTGGGCTTAATTGTATTTTTGGGCTTAAACACAAACGAAAAAAAAATAAAATTTAGACCTTGCCCTGGGCTGCAACCCAAGGCAAGGCGAACATAGATACGCCCCTGCCCAGTTCGTAGATTCCGCTATTAGAATCTATTTTCTCTCCATCTCTCAAAATCTTGTTGTGGCTAATTGTGTGTGTTGAAGATGTGTGGACCAAAAGTTAGTCTCACATCGATTAAATGAAACTTTGAAATGAAATATATAAGTGATTAACTCCTCCCAATTAGTACCGATGTCTTTTGAGATAAAACCCCCCACATGTGTAAAAATTGAAGGTGGTTAAGTTGAGAACAATATTGGTGCTAGTGGAGGGAGATCCACGGCGCGATAGAATTTTAACAAGATATCAGAGCCCATGGTTCGGATGGGACTTGGGAGAAAAAATCCCTTGGATCATGTGACTTTTGGTCCATGGGGGCGCTAGTGGAGGAGATCTACGGGCTTGTGCACCTCGAGAATTTTAACATTGCATAACTGGTTGATGAAGATGTATTGGAAAATGAACAAAGCAATCAAGGAAACCATGGCTAGCTGCTTGGTATGTACATCACTTGCTCATCTGTTCATCTTTGAGCAAACCAGTTAGACATGTCAATCTGAAACTAATAACAAGCCGGCGAAATTAATTCATTGTCGGTGCTGGGCATCCATGCACAGTTGTTATAGGAGACTGAACAATTCAATGAGACAGTACCAAGGCTAGGGATGCAAGTAGGCAAGGCGAGGAATCAAGTCCCCATCTCGGCCTCGAGACTCCTTGCTTTAGAGTTCTCTAGCAAGATAAAGTATTGACAAGTAATAAATGTAGGTTATGAGATTAAATGTTCAGCTACCCCAAAATTAAACAGTACGTGTTCTTATATGTCTTTTTGTGACGGTGATTGAACCGTTGGCAAACAAGTCTAAAAATAGTTTTTTGACGAACAAGACGCTGTCACGAATAATATATTTCATTTTACTGTCAAAACTGTCTTTAGTGACATAAACTCTGTCACAAATGATTTGTTAAGACTTTTTGAAACGTTTGCGGCGCGATATTGAATGGAGTGTCTAAGTGTCATCTTGAACTTGAAGGGATTATGTGGGATTATGTTAGTAAGAGTATTTCGGTCTTTTTCAAAAATTAAGGTGGAAAATTTTTTTTATTCCAAAAATAAGGTTGGCTACTTTTTATTTTCAAAAATAAGGTATGTCTCCTTTTCAAATGGAGACATTGATGATGATGTGGCGCCATGTGACATTTGTGTTGATGAGGTGGAGTGAATGACTCCTCATCTATACAAAATGAATGACACCTTTTGAAAAGGAGTCATCTATACAAAATACACAACATTTTTTTTACTCTTCAAAAGGAGTACTTTGTTCAAGTCGAAGTGGTGAACCTATACAAACGTCATGTACGTATCGAGATGAACAATCCGCATCACACATGTATCTCGAGGTGGACAACCCGTATCACACACGTATCTCGAGGTAGACAAATAGTGTAAAGGACAAGTACGTATATGGACATGAACAACTCATGTAAACGCCACGCATGTATCTTGCGGCGGAGAAGTCATGCAAATGACGCGCGTATGCACCCCACCCTTTCTCTCTCTCTGCTGCACCCCATCATCTCCCCACTAGAATAATTTCGGTATTTAATAGAGGTTTTTAAACCCTTATTAAAAGGGGTGTTATTAAATAACACCTAATTGATAGGAGTTTTAAAAAACCTTTATGTAATACATGTATTAAAAATTAAAACAAAACACATTTTCACGTAACATTTGATAACACTCTATTTAATAAGGGTTTTAAAACCTCTATTAAAGGCCAAAAATATTCTAGTACACTCTCCTCTCTCTTCCGCACCCCAACCTCCCCATCTCTCTGCCGCACCCACCCTCTCCCCTCTCTCTCGCGCGTGCTCACTCTCTCTGTCCCTCTCCCTCTATTCTCTCGCCGCACCCACTCTCTCTCTGTTCTCTCCCTCTCTCTGCCTCTGCTCTTTTTTCCATCAACCATAAATAACCCCTCGCCCCCTACAGCCTACCCTCTACTCTGCACCCCTCGAGAACGCAGGAAATATATTCCCTACGTTCTCGAGGAAGAGGACAATCATGGGTGGCAAATCCACGTGGAGCCCACGTGGACACCACGTGGATTTGCCTACGTAAGGGGGCGATCCATGTGATGTCCACGTGGGTGTATTTCTCTCCCGCCACGTAGGACACTAATGGCGCATTCTCGAAATGCGGCATTAGTATTCAAATTTTTCCCAACACAAAACGCATTTCCAAAATACGACTTACCTTACTTTTGTAATAAAAATTAAACCTAACTTATTTTATTAATTTATTTTATTTTCTACCGTACATTAGTAAGTATTTCGGTGTCTTTTGTGTGAATATTGCTCAATTAGTTCACTTGTTGAATTTTTCCTTTATTTTGTTTGGTAAGTTTTCTGCATCCATTTGAACAATAATTGTATTGAGAAATGATGTTAATTTGAGAAGTGTAGTAGTTGACATCTCCAAAGCATTTCAACGAAATGGTGCAAAAGTTGATTTATGGGCCCCACATAAAGTACACATAATACAAAAAGTACACATAATACTATTTGCATCTCGAATCCAAAAACGCCAACTTACATCTAGGGGTGAGCAGCGGTTTTCAAAAAACCGCCCAAACCGTCCAAACCGCACAGTTTAGTTTGGTTTTTGAAGCTCGCAGTTTGGTCGCGGTTTGGAAAACGACCAAACCGCAGATTCGCGATTTTCATTTTGGGAAAACCGCTGTTTAACCAAACCGAGGGCATTTTGGTAAATACAAACCAAAAACCCTAAAAATTAAAAAAAAAAACCACAAATCTCACATCTTCCTCTCGCGCTCTCATTCGGTCATCTCATCACCGATTCACCGCCGCTCCCACGCCTCGACGCTCTCATTGTCTCACGAGTCTCCCACGCCTCGACGCTCCGGCATCTCCCGGTCGGGCAAGCCGCCGTCTCGGCGTCTCCAACTCCCTCCCTCGCCTCGCTCGGGCGGCGTCTCGGCGTCTCGGCGTCTCCAACTCCCTCCCTCACGCCTCACCAGTCACGCGGCGTCTCGGCGTCTCCAACTCTCGGCGTCTCCAACTCCCTCCCTCACGCCTCACCAGTCAGGCGGCGTCGTCTCGGCGTCTCCAACTCCCGGCGTCTCCAACTCCCTCCCTCACGCCTCACCAGTCAGGCGGCGTCTCGGCGTCTCCAACTCCCTCCCTCACGCCTCACCGGTCGGGCGGCGGTGCCGTCTCGGCGTCTCCAACTCCCGGCGTCTCCAACTCACGGCGTCTCCAACTCCCTCACCAAACGGGACCAAAGACTCTCCAAAGCGGGACCGGCACTCGCCCGACCTCGCTCCGGCCTCTCCAAAGCGGGACCAAAGCACTCTCACCGCCCGTTTCCAACTCCCTCACGCGATCCGGGCATAAATTCAATTAACCCTTCATTAACAAAAAAAAAAATTAAATGCACTTAATTATTGTTTTGGTCAAGTATAAATTGTTTTATGAAGAATCGGCTTATTGTTGTCAATTTGTCAATACTTATTCCATTTTCATTTTTTGACCTCCTTGAAAACATGTTTATGAAGCATTACATTTTGTACCATTTTGCATGAGGTTCTCATATGAGTAATCGGAAACAAGTCTTTATCTGCTTCCCAAATTAATTTTTGCTTGCTGTTTTTCATTTTTGCTTGTTGTTTTTTCATTTTTGCTTGCTGTTTTTTCATTTTTGCTTGCTGTTTTTTTTTTTGGCTTGCTGTTTTTTTTTTTTTTTACTTGCTGGTTTTTTTTTCGTGAAAATAAATTGCATGAAAACTGCGAAACCAAACCGACCAAACCGCGCAAACCGCGGTTCAGTTTGGTGCGATTTTGGTGATCTGCGGTTTGGTTGCGGTTTGGAAAATCACCAAACCGTAGACCCTCGGTTTGGTCGCGGTTTGGTGGTTTTCCAAACCAAACCACGGTTTGCCCACCCCTACTTACATCAGACCACTTTAAGATAATTTTTAAAAAAATATTTTTATGTTGATTTAGGGGACCCACATTTACTAAAAGTTAAAAAAATAAAAAAAATAAAATCCTTGTGCTAAACATGATGCCGCATTAGGCGCTGGGTTGGACTAGCCAACTGAGCGCGATAAAAATTAAGTTCGAATTTTTTTAATTTTTGTAATAATATATTTGGTTAATAAAATAATCAAATGCAATTATAATCACATACAAATGTGGTTGCAATAGGGAAACAATAATCAATAAAAATACTTAAAAATAAAGTATACAAAAAAATAAATCAAACCAAGACACCAAATATGTTATCACAGTTCGGTCAAGACTTACATCTCGTGGGGTCACACCCAGATATAAAATACATTAAGATAAAAGAGTTACAAATTTACGCAACACCCGAAGCAGTGATCCCTCACTAGGCTTGTAACACTACCCTTCACCTTAACAATGAACTTTACGCAAGTCTCCCGTTACTTGCGCGACGATGTTCCCCTTACTAGAATACCCAAGCTTTCACTCGGTGCATCGAGTTCCCCTCGATGAAATACAAGTCTCCCACTTGCACTATGAGGCTCCCCATCACTGGAACACCCAAGTCCCTTTATGGTTTTACAACTTGATAAAGAGAGTGAACATAACATGTTCACTATACAAAGTAAATTGAATTAACTGGTGTATAAGACTCAATCACTTTGACAAATGTAAGAGCTCCAGTGAAGCTCCATTACAATCTCACAGAAATTCTGCAGCTCAACAGAATTGTTGAGTCTACAGTACTCATTTCCTCAAATTTATATCAACTGTAACAATACATGTGAACCGTTCATTTGATCACATCGTGACCCTTCATTTACATACACATTTGACACACTCATACAATACTGAATCATAACACTACCACAGATATTTCTCGAGTTACACACTAGACAACATCTCAATGATTGATTCTAACACCCTCCCCCCCTCAAACTAAGGGGAAGTGAAATGAGACTTAGTTTGTCCCTCGAATAGTGAAACCGAGAAGCTGGGAATGCTTTAGTAAATACATCAGCAACTTGGTCAACCGATGAAATATGATGAGCATCCGGTAGCCCAGATAAAACCTCATCTCGTACATAGTGAATATCCAACTTAATATGCTTTGTGCGAGAATGGCAGACTGGATTCTTGGCGAGAGCAGCAGCACTCATATTATCACACCACACTGTAGGAGGAGCACAAATAGAAATCTTCAATTTTGAGAGCAACGACTGCAACCAACTAATTTCAGTAGCTGTGACGGCCCCAATTTTCCACAAATTGAGCCCCGCCCGGCCTAAGCCCACGTGGACCCCCGAGTCCGCCTCGCAAGGTCAACGCAAACCTAGTCAACCTTCTAATCCATCATTATACGTACATTCACCATTTTTTAAGTTGAGTTATTCATATTTTTCGAGTTTTACAATTTTAAACATTTAGCTATCGCAGATACACAGTAACCATGACTCACTTGCCAATGGACCCCCTCAATCGATAATAAATTCAACGATAGCTATCATCACAAAGCAGTGAACAACAATAAAACTATCAACAGTAAACAACAACAGTCAATGGATAGAAATGAAATACTGTATAAGTCCCTAACTGGTTTACTTACCTCGAGAAATTGCGAATCTCAAAATGTCTCATTCGCGTTTCGATTTGCGCACCGACACCCGACTCCTAGTCCCTCCACCGCGTCGTCGCGATTTCATCGAAATCGCGCAACCGACCGGTCAATAAAGCGCCATCGCGCCGTCGCTTGCAACCGCGTCACTATCGCTGCTTTGTCGGCGCCGCCGCTGGTGCCAGCCAACCCCCGCGCTGGCCGCCGTCCACGCTGCTCGCGCGGAGCCGCTGCTCCACGCCTCCTCGTCATGATGTTCGCGGCTGGCCGCCATCGTCATCCGCCTCCGGCTTCCGCTGCCGATCGCTGCTCCCGACCGCCGGCTCGTCGCCGCCGGAGTTCCAGCCGGCGTCCTCCACCGTCGTGTCACCGCGCGTTACCGCGTCATGGCGTCACTGTTGACCGCGCTGCTGGCCACTCCACCGCTGGCCGATGCCGCTGCCGGCCCGCCATTGCTGGCCGGTGCCTCCGATCGTTGCCATCGCCGGAGTCGTTGCCATCGCCGGAGTCGTTGCCCCGCCGGCGTGGCTGCTACACTGCCGCGCATCCCACTGCCCTGCGTGAGCTCCTCCCCTCTCCCTCTGTCTCGTTTTCTCATTTCGTTATGATCTCTTTCTTTCTTTCTTTCTTTTTTTAATCTTATCCTTATCTTAATGTATATATATATATATATATATGTTTCTTTCTTTAATTTCTTTTTTTGAATTCAAATTAACCGAGCAGCGCGCATCTCGAGGCACCAACCTGCCTCATTTTCAAATCTCAATACCCGCGCTACACGCAACACGAGGCATATCCAATGTACATTTTAAACCATATAGAGCCACTATTTGGGTCACACATCGGCACGGGACTCGAGGCGCGTCCTCGTTCATGTTTCGGCTCACCGAATTCTTCGCATAATTAGCATTTTCATCACAAATTTGATTCGGACATACGTATTTCGACGAGTGGGTCCCACATACGACCTTGACTTGACACATGACACAAGTCAAATTTTCGAGCCGTTACAGTAGCCACCTGAGCTAAAGCTCTATACTCGGACTCAGTACTGGAACGAGCAACCACTTGTTGTTTCTTGGATCGCCAAGCAAACAAGTTAGTTACCAGAAAAACCGCATAACCAGCCACATATTTTCTATTATCCACAGAGGCTGCTCAATCAGCGTCTGAATAGCTAGTAATGTACATTGATGAACTCGGCTTGAACCATAAACCCAAATCAGCAGTGCCCTTTATATATCTCAACACCCTCTTAAGAGCTTGCACGTGCACAACACTTGGAGACTGTTGGAACTGACTTAGTTTGTTTACAATGAATGCAATGTCAGGCCGAATATTGACAAGATATTCGAGACCACCAAGTAAACTTCGATAAAGAGTTTTGTCACTGAAAGAAGCACTGCCATCCTAGTACAATTATTTTCCAACAGAAAAGGGAGTATCAATAGGTTTAGCATTAGACATACCCCCTATCTGTAACAACTGCTGGATATAGGCAGTTTGAGTCAAGTACAGTCCTTTGGCAGTCTTCTGTGCTTCTATACCCAGAAACAAACTGAGTTCTCCAATATCCTTTAAAGCAAACTGACCATTCATCCTATTAATGAAGGATTGAATGGTAGTAGTTTATGAGCCTGTAATTATAATGTCATCCACATACACTAGCAGATACAACACAACTTGTTCTTGATGAAATATGCACAAAGAGTTGTCATCTTCGGAATTGTGGAAACCTCAAGACAACAGTATAGCTTTTAATTGATCAAACCATGCTCGGGGAGCTTGACGAAGACCATACAATGCTTTATGCAATTTACAAACAGCAGTAGGATGAGAAGTATCCACAAATCCCATAGGTTGATTTGTGTATACTTCTTCAACCAAATGACCATTTAAAAAATCATTGTTAATATCAATATGTCTCAAAGACCAACCAAACTGTACTGCTAAGGACATAATGACTCTAATGGTAGAAGCCTTGACCACATGGCTATATGACTCATCAAAATTGATCTCGGGTACTTGTTTAAACCCTTTGGCCACTAGTCTAGCCTTATATCGATTGATAGACCCAGTAGAGTTCTTTTTCACAGAGAAAACCCACTTATTGCCCACTATGTTCTGACTAGGAGAAGCATGAACAAGAGACCAAGTGTCAGTTCTTATAAGAGCCTGATATTCCTGATCCATGGCTGCCTTCTAGTGAGGATGCTTAAGAGCATCAACCACTGAATGAGGAATATCATCCTCAGAATGTGAAGAAGTAGTTAAAAACGCTTTCCTTAGGGTGATTCCATCTTTAGCTCTAGTGATCATTGGGTGTGTATTTTATGGAACACTAACAACAGGAACCTTAGACGCCAACTCTTGATCAGCAGAAGAAGGTGTAGACGAAGCATCATAAGATGATGAATTAGATACAGATTCAGACTCTTGTAGCTGAGACGACCCAGAGCTAGACTTAGACACAGAGTGGCTTGGAATAGGTAAATGAAAACCAGTAGCACATTCAGGAGAGGAATTTGTTGTTGTATAAACCTCAGTGGAGAACAATGGGTTATAAGGAAACTCATTTTCACGAAAGACAACATTTCTAGTGATATAAATTCAACCAAATGGACTTAAGCACTTATAGCCCTTATGTTGACTGCTATACCCCAGAAAGACACACTGTTCAGATCTGAACTGATACTTGTGATAATTGTATGGTCTCAAGTATGGATAACAACCACACCCAAACACCCTGAGAAGGCTATAATCTGGGGGAACTTGATACAATTTTTCATACGGAGAAAACCCGTGCAATGTTTTGGTAGAAAGACAATTGATAAGAAACAATGTTGTAGCACAAACATCACACCAATACTTCAAATGTAATTTTCCATGGGCCAACAATGTAAGACTCATCTCTACTATATGCCGATGTTTGCGTTCAGCTCTACCATTTTGTTCATGTGTGTGAGGGCATGAATGTTGAAAAATTATACCACAAGGTCAAGAGTAGACTGGAAAGATCGATACTCTTCATCCCAGTCAGATTAAACTCTTTAAATAGTAGTACTGAATTGATTTTCAACCATAAACTTGAAATGTATGAAAGTTTTCAATGCATCATACTTCAGTTTTAAAGGATACAACCAGGTGAATCTAGTAGAATCATCGACAAAATGAATGTAATAGTTCAACCCACTTGGAGAAGTAATTGGTGCAGGACCCCACAAATCAGTATGGATTAAATCCAAGACATTATTTGACATTTTACTAGATGAATGAAATGGTAATGCATGTTATTTCCCAGTGGACATGGCTGACACATATCAGTAATTAACCGAATGGAAGATGAAGATTATGATGTATAACCTGTTGAAGAGTCTTTTGTGTTGGGTGACCAAGTCTGGAGTGCCATAATTTGGACAAACCTTTATTAGATACAAACAAAGTAGCATGAGATGTAGACGACTGTGTAGGTGGGCCAGAGATGCGATAGAGACCATTTTGTAGAGTTCCATGAAGAAGAATCTCATTGGTTTGGATATCCTTCACGAAACAGACATGAGGATGAAACTCAATCAACACATTATTGTCTATTGCTAACTGAGAGACACTCAACAAGTTCTTCTTGATGTTTGGTACACACAAAGTGTTGTGGAATGACAATCTAGGGTTAGAGAATGGAATGCAAGCAGACCCAATACTAGCTATGTTTAACAATTGACCATTACCAACCATTAAAGACTGTGTACCTGAATATGCTGAATTATTCACCTTTTGAGAAGGATCTCCAATGACCTGTGAGGTTGCACCACTGTCCATGTACCACGACCCATCCTGTCCAGTTTCTGATGCAGTAAAGAATTATGAAGGCGTTGGAGGAGTAGGATTAGAAAACCTCATTTGTTGTTGTTGAAGATTCCCATTTTGAGTACCCATATACTTCATATCAGCTCTGTGGTAACATACTGCTGCAGAGTGATCAAATTTACCACAAATCTGACAGGTAGGTTTATTGTTACTGCTTGATGAGCGAAAACCTCCTCTGCCACGAGAACGACCACTTCCACGGCCTCTGGATCCACCACCTCCACTATTTCCAGTACCATTATTGTTCCAGTTTTGAGAAGTAAAATTGTTATCGTTGAAATTGGACTTAGAACCACTTCCTTTCACTTCAGTAGCATTCACAGATTGTGAATCTTATATCACCAAAGAATTAAGACCTTGAGTAACATTGTACTGATCCAATGTTTCTTCAAACCTTAACAGGGTGGAATATAGTTCTTGCCACTGTAAATCAGATATGCCTTGTAAGAAGGTTGTGATTGGCAGATAATCTCGATCCAACCCAATAAGAACACTTGAAATCAAGTCATCCATGCTCACAATAGATCCAACAATAGCCAAATTATCCGATATTCCTTTAATCTTAGATAAATATTCACTCATCTTCACGGTACCTTTACGGGTTGTATGGAGAGCCTTCTTGAGTGATTGAATGTGAACTCTATTGTTAGATCTACAGTATGCCTCAATTGCCATCCATAACTCATTTGCAGTTTGCTTGGGTGTATTGCCTATAATTTGTATTGTCGTATCTGGTACCATAATATTTATCAACCATCATAATAGAAATCTATCTCGACTGAACCATATTTTGTATTATGGATTAGGTGAACCATCAGCCAATACCTTATCAGAAGGAGATAATGTTCCAAACAAGTAACCATCTAGGTCGAAACCTTGAATTGCAGGTACGACGATAGACTTCCATAGAAGAAAATTAGATTCATCAAGTTTAACAGTAACAAACTGACTTAATGAATTCCTAAAAGGAGTGAATGGAGATCCAGAATGCAAACCTGAACTTCCACATGAGATTGATGCCGACGAAGGAGATCCATGTTCCATAACCCCATATCTCAATGTCATCTCTTCAGATCTAGACCAACCTTTGTCGATTGAGTATCAAAACCTTACAGATCTCGTGATTTCTTGATTAGATCTATTGTCTTGAAGCGAGAAACTTCAAGATTCCTTAGATCTGTTGTTGCGAACCACCAATCTTAATTGTAATACCTCAGAACTAGTGATCTCTCTCCCAGATCTACGATTTCTTGCCTTCAGATCAAGATGTAAACTACCAGATCTATAATTGTGAGATCTTCGTCGCGGGGCTGCAAGATCTTCGCCTGGTTCCACAGATCCAGTCTCCACAATCTTGATCGAACCTTCCCTAGCATTAGCTTCGACGCTCTGATACCATGTAAGAGCTTCATTGAAGCTCCATTACAATCTCACTGAAATTCTACAGCTCAACAGAATTGTTGAGTCTACAGTCATCATTTCCTCAAATTTATATCAACTGTAACAATACATGTGAACCGTTCATTTGACCACATCGTGACCATTCATTGACATACACATTTCACACACTCATACAACACTGAATCATAACACTACCACAGATATTTCTTGAGTTACACACTAGACAACATCTCAATGATTGACTCTAACAACAAATATATAGGCCAATATAGATTACACAATCTTAACTAAACTAGCAAGATAACATTATCTATCTCTAAATAATCACATCCCTCCATGATTAACACGTGGTGATAAATCTTATGAATCGCAATCTCCAACATCTTCATAATCTTTAGTTAACCATCAGCCGGTTGGGATAAGATCAAATCTTCAACTGCCTGGTCTAGAAATCTTATTGCAACCGTTTGATCCACTGGTTGCAACCGCATATCATTATCCAAATCTCCAATTGTTTCAGACCTGATTTTGACCACATGTATTATGTGTTGGATTTAGATGACTTATTTACTAATAACGACAATGAAAAATCTAAAGCTGTCGATGTGATTACGACACTAACAGTTAAGATATGTCATGTGGTATAATTATGAGTGGAACTAAGTAACTAACTGTTCATTTGGCAGGCTTGGGCCAAGCCTAGTCTAGCCTAACTTTTAATAGCCCGTTCGCTTCATGGTCTTAGGGTGGATTAATCCCACTGGACTGGCTAAGCCGATGTTCGCTTCGCTAATTAACTAGGCTACGTGATTAACTAATACTCAGTAAAGGCGACTAAAGTAAACCACCAATTTTAGTGGGACTAACTAGTCCCAATGCTTGGCCATTACAAATTACCAAATTACCCCCAATCTTTAGACACTTTTCTCTCCAACTCAATCAAATTCCCATCGAATGAAAATGCGGGAATGAAGATTGCAATGAAGACCGAGGACGATGATGAAGACGATGACGAAGATGCGGACTCGGCCGAGGAGCGAAGACGAAGACGATGACAATGACGAAGACAATGATCGAGGATGATGATGATGAAGCGGACTCTGGCGAGGACGATGACGAAAACAATGACGAGGACGAAGATGTAGGAATGAATATCGAGGACAATGACGAAGATGTGAGAATGAAGATAGCGAGATCGCGGACTCGGCTGAGGAGTGGAAATGATGAAGACCGAAATCGACTTTGATGATTTTGTTGGAGATGTAAGTTATATATAAGGGTACTTTAGTAAATGTACATATTAAAACCACATTTATTCTCAAGCTTAAACCTCCCAACCGAACAAGTCCCATAAAATGGACTAATACATAAACCCATATGTTAATCTCGTTACACGCTAATCTCATGGTCTTGGATCTTGCTAATATTTGAAGCGAACATGCCATAAGTACTTGACAAGCCACGCCAAGTTGGATCTATGTTGAATACAAACTTAGGCCCATTTCAAGCAACGTAAGCCTGGGCGGGACGAACTTGACCCACTAATTTTGACCAGCCTTGAGATGGGCTTTTATTCAAATAAAAATGAAAAGTGCTAAAATGACAATGCATGACGTGTTACATCACATATTAGCTCACTAGAGGTGTTTATATATACCTCAAGATGCGAGTATACATAAATCTCATTGCATAACACACGGGTCGAGACAGTATGGACGTCTTCTATAAGTCAATGTATATTTTCCAATAAAAATAGCCAATCTCTCATTAATTTTCACATGTCATTTTTCGAGCTCTTTAGATGCGCATCAATTTCTATTCCTAAAGTTGTGGTCACAAAATCATTGTCACGCCACTTAAGGGGCTCCCTCCCAACCAATTTTTTTCACCTACAACGGTCGAAAAGGAGACCTTGAAGAGCTCTTAAACAAGGCTTAACGTTCATACACCACTTGGTTTCTGAACACGGTAGTTAAGTGCACTTCTCCTTCCTTCAATGACTCCACTGATTTCAGGCAATCAACAAACTGGATCTATTACGCATGAATTCGTGTTGCGTGTTCATTAATTTTGTCATTCTCTTCGCAGTTCGGGACGACACAATCGATGCGCAACATGTGTTTGATAATATTCCTATGAGAATAGGAGCAAAACAAGGTTTTTTTGTTTCACATTTATTGTATTACTTCACTTCATTCACACATAACATAGATCTTGAGAACCCGGTCAGCGATCCATTAAGATACGCAATGGCCGATTATGCAAAACTAAAATAAAAATAGATCTTTAGCCGCATATTATTAATCTATCTTGAAGACATGTTAAGGAGTTGCACTTAAAGGAGCACAATCAAAAAGTTTGATTCATATAGCCGACTCCAGTTAATTTGGGACTGTGGCTATGTTGTTGTTGTTGTTGTTGAAGACATGTTAAGGAGAACTTTCCATTCTATGCATCATTCCATTGAAATTCTCAGTTCAGCTTTTCCTTTATCGACCTTCGACAATAGTAGTTGACATTTCATTCGCGGACCAAGAACTTGTTCCTGTAGTCGATGAATTTGGATGTTTGTAGTTACGCGTCAAAATAAATGCAGGTTGCTCAGGAGTAGGGATTGTTGTGGAGTCATTGCTCAACATTAAAATGACACTAGACATCGTTGGTCTATCACCTGCGTTTTCTTGGACACATAAAATCCCAACTTGAATGAACTTGACGACTTCTTGTTCAGGAAATGAGGCCCCCATTGCATGGTCGACTAATTCCAATGGTGTTCCATCTCTCCATAGCTTCCATGCCTGTAATAGTTCTTAAACTTCGTCATCAACAATAAAATCTGAAAATTAAGAAGCGATAGATTTTTTCGATGAATATGCTTACGTGCTTTATCAAGTTCATTGAGGGGTCTTCGCAATAAAAACCTGTATTCTTCTTGCCACTGATGATTTCAAGTAATAGAACTCCGAAACTAAAAACATCAGATTTTGCAGAGAATAATCCATCCATAGCATACTCTGGAGACATATAACCACTGCAAAGATTTTCAATTAGACTGAAATCATTTAAACTAATAATTGATGCGAGTAAAGCTAATTAAGGTAAAAATTAATACAAAAAGGCTCATAAGGAATTTTCAAATAAGAAAGTATAATAAATTAGTCGAACTTACAAAGTCCCAACCACTCTATTTGTGTTCCCTTCAGTTTGATTGCCTCCAAATATTCTTGCCATTCCAAAATCAGAAATCTTAGGATTCATACTTGCATCAAGTAGAATATTACTAGCTTTAAGATCCCGATGAACGATTCTTATGATCGAGTCTTGATGAAGATAAAGGACCCCCCTAGCAATCCCAAGAATAATATTATGTCGTATTCTCCAGTCCATTGATGTGCTTCCTGTTCGATCTGTATAGTTGCTAAATATTCTGAGTATACCGTTTATAGATTTTAGAAATATTTTGGACATTGTTAATGATGAGTAAAAGAAATATTAATATTGGTAGCATACCGAAGAGTAGAAAGTCCAAGCTTTTATTAGGCATGTATTCATATATCAACATTTTTTCATCTTCTTCGACGCAACAACCTAGAATTTGGACAAGATTCCTATGGCGAAGTTTCGCAATCAACACAACTTCATTTTTGAATTCAATTAACCCTTGTCCTGAATTCTTTGACAATCTCTTTTTAAAGCTATTTCACGCCCGTCGACAACTTACCCCTGAACATTAGATTATATTTTAGCCAAATCCATTGTTGAATTTAAGTCCCCACAAAGTCCAATAAAAGAAGTCTAATATAAAATTAATGTATACCTTATAAACAGGTCCAAAACCACCGAATCCAAGCTTCTTGGCTAGAGAGAACCTCTCTGTCGCAAGCATTATAGTATCAAGATCAAAAATTGTTAAGTCGTCAAATTTTGCATTAGTTTCTTCATTAGTTGCTAAAGTAGGCATGGATAATAGTTCTTGAAGTCTTTCTTTGTGCTCCAACCCTGAAAATTGCAATGCTTTACATGTTGAACAAATCAAGATGGAGTTGAAGAAAAAAAATGTTAGACCAGAGGAATGAGCAATGAGTTCAAAGTGTGTAACTATACCACTTTCCTAAAGAAATTTTGTTTTCTATATTGCAAGAGTCAGCAAAAATATTGGATGATATGATGAAGTAAAACTCAGCTTGCACTTGCAGTAGTGAAAGCTGAAACAAGAGCAAATGTTGCTTAATTTCAAGATATTCTTCTTCTTCCCAAGCATCTTCTCTTATAACACTCTGGTCAAAACCAGTTGGAGAAGAAATGAGATAGTGGAGGCAGTTCAAACTGCTCTACTCAGTCAACATTCATTGAGTTCCCCATGAACTGCCCATTTAATATTAAGTGGGTCAAGTAAATAACTACCTACATAGTAAATTCGAAAAGGTAAAAAATTAATGGTAAAAAGTTTTACCCATGGTTAGCTCACTCACACGTGCTAAGTGCTAAGTGTGCTAAGTGCGCCATATGTGCCACGCTGCACACACGCGAGTGGCTCACTTTGCATAACAATTACATCCAATGTAATGCAAGAGAAAATGTCCTAAAAAAAATGGCATAGGCTTCTATCATGCATTAATTACCCCTTCTTCTAGCCTTCTTGAAGAAGCAACATAAAGCAGAGATGAAGATGAACAACCCCACAACAATCAGCACACAAAGAAGCACCAGTTTCTTCTTAGAGAAAGAAGAACCTTTCGAATCTTTCATTGAATTATCTGTCAAATCAAATAACTTAACTTAGTTGTTACCAAAACAAATTAAATATGAAACAAAACCATGACAACATTTACCAAGTTCAATTGCGTCAACTCGAACGAACAAGTCTTGGCCCCCCTCTGTATAGTCTCTTATATCAATCAACTCTCCAAACCAAACCAAGCAACCACTTCCACTTCCATTAACATCTGCACTAGAATACCCAGTACAAGAACAGTTGTTCCTGCACTCAATCTCACAATCTGTTATTTCCAAACTCATATCAACTCTAGCATTCGATGTATCGGGGATCTTCATCTTCTCTAATTTTAAAAACCCGTCACCCTTACCACACAAAAGCTCTCTTTCTCTCACACAACCTTTTGATCCATCTTTCAAGTCCCAGTCCCTTGGAGATTTTGGCTCAAACCCTGGAAGACATGAACAGTAACGACCATTACTTGAATGACAGCTCCCAAACGATCCACACTTTCCATAATAATCGCAACTATCATCTGAAGAAGACCAGATATTGCTCCATGTCTGGGTATCTTCGATCCAATTCAATCGTCGAGCAATTCCCAACTCGTCCAAGTAGAGCCTAGAGAGAACTGAAGTGTTGTAGCTATTGGCAATGATGGAAATCTCATCTGGGTTGTTCACAAAAGTGTAATAGTAGGTGGAACTGTGCAACGTTTTAGCTAGTCCATTCCAAGGTTCGCTTCGCCAAAGCTTTCGCAAACCTTTTTTGATGAAAAACTCTGGTGCCCCCTTTGGATCAAAGTTGTAAGTGAAGTCCCCGGTAGAAGGGTCATCGCGAGATTTCCAAGAGGTTAAAGACCAATTCAAACCTGATTTCAAATTCCAACCAAGCTTCATTCCAGGAAGTCTGGTATTAGTTGGGTAGTCAAAGCTTTGCCATAAAATGTCTTCTTTGTTCTCGTCGCGTAAAACCAGATTTCCTGTGTTCAAGAGCTTGTAAATCAGAGTGGAGCTGATGTTATCACTCATTGGAACTGAAACTTTTGTTGACCAAACTGGGTCTGCTTCATTTCCATTGAAGATAGCAAGGTTTCCATCTTCATTGATCTTTAGAACTCCCATTGAAGAATCCTTCATTGGGTTATTTCTGTTGGCTACCCAAACTACAGTTTTCTCTGGTATTTTGTTGTACCATATTCCAATGTAGCTTAGCTTCGAAATGCCCGGACTGAAGAAGCCCAGAGCGTAAGTTCCGCCATCAGAGACTATTGTCTCTCCTTCTCTCAAGAACTTGTTGTAGGTAATTGTGTCTGTTGCATGGCATAACCGGTTGATGAATAGGCTGTGGAGAACTAACAAAGAAATCAAAGAAACCATGGGTGCTTGCTATGTACATCACTTGCTCTGATCATCTTAAATAGAAGCATTAATTCAATGAGCAAAGCAGTTAGACATGCCAATCTGAAATAATGAGAGCAATTAATTGATTGTTGGTGCCGGGCAAGCACAGTTGTTCTTAAGGATATGAAGAAGTCAATAAGCAAAGAAACATTATCCTAAACCAACCTGATGGTTGGTCCGATTGGCTGAGCACTCGGGCACCTTAAATAGTGGTCTCGAGTTTGAGTCTATATATGAAGTACGCTTTGTTGGGAGAGCCAACAAAGCCTCATATGGGCTGACTAGACTCGAACTCGAAGTACTCGGTTGTATCATTTTTTTAATATAAAGTTTTTTTTTCTTCGATTTTCAAATATAAAGTTAGTTTTTAATTGATAAAATTATATAAAAGTTCTCTAGAGACAGAAAGCTCCGTCACAAAAAGTTTTGTTAGGACTTTAGAAATGTTCGCCATCTTGGAGGAATCAAATGTTCGTAAGACTTTATCCTCTCGTTTATAATGTAATGAAAGCTGGGCATGGTCTCGAAAATGTGGGTCAGAGTATTTTGGTGTCTTTTTGGGTGAATATTTCTTACCTATTTCATTTCTTTTGAAATTTGAGGGTTATTTTGTTTAGTATACTTTTTTGCGCATGCATTGGAACATTAGTTATCTTTTATTGAAATTAGTGCTTTAGTCTACACAATAATTTTTATTTTTGTTATTTAGTTTTATTAAGTTCACATTCCTATTTCTAGTCCTAGATTTTAGGAATTTCTATTGGCAACGGCTAAAGGGACCCAAGCTTTTACTAAACGGGCTCCAATTTTTAAATTTTTTTAATGCATGTGTGAAATGACTCAATTGCCCCTCCATATAAATGAGTTTTCAACACTTTTGCTAACCCATACCCCACTCACACTCACACTCACACTCACTCACTCATACCCCACTCACCCTTCTCTCGAATCGCCCCCTCACTTTTGACTCAAATCCGACGAAATCCGAGTGAAACCACATCGATTCAACGTCGTGAGTTTATTCTCCACCTATTTTCATGTCAATTTCTAGATTTTCTTGGTTTTTTTTTTTTTTTGCGTTTTTTGAATCGGTAGTGGTATTTTGTGGTTTTGTTGTTGGATTTAGGGCTTTTAATTTGGAGCTTGAATCTCACATTTTTTAGACAAAAAATTAATGAAATCGAGAATATCTAGCGATTCCGACCAAAACCCACTAATTTTTTGGTCAGTTTCAAGTATTTTTTGGAGTTTTAAAGTTTTTTTGTTCGTTCTTGTCACCTGTGAGCTTCGGACACACATGGTCGAGACCGTTTTAGAAGTCTCATTTACACAAGTCTGAGACCTCTTTGGAAGTCTCGGTCACACAAATCCAAAACACCTTCAGAGGTTTCGGTCGGCTCCAACCGAGACCATACCAAGACCGAAACCTCTTTAAAGGTCTCGGTCGGAGTTGGTTGAGACCTCTAAAGATATCTCGGTATAAGCTGACTGATACCTTTTTAGAGGTACGTTTAGCAAAATCGGGGCATGCTTGAGTAATAGGGCCCATTTAGCAAAATTCGGGGTCCTTTTAGCCACTGCCTTTCTATTTATGTGCGCAAAAGTTTTTTTAGTTGTCATATTCTATAGGAAGTTGCTAATTTTTTTGGTGTGTAGGGTAGAATTTGAAGTAGAGTTATTTAGAACTTTCTATAATTCACTTTTGCTTTTAACTATATATGATATACTACTTTTTTGTGAAATCAAGGAAAATCGAAATTCAGTTTTATGAGTTTCATATTTTTGTGTGTGCGTCTGATTTTTCGGGAGTTTCAAAACAAGGTTTTTGGACTCCATTAATGATTTCTCTCCTTGCATAATTTTTCAATTGTTCATCCTAACTTTTATTGGTCTTCAAAATCAACAATTGGTATCAGAGCTTACATCTTAAAGGATCTATGGAATGGATTCTGAAAAGAGTTTCGACAAGATTGCTCATCCAATCTTTAATGGAGAAAGCTACCAACTTTGGACAGTGAAGATGGTGACTTAGAAGTTTTGGATTTGTGGGAAGCAATAGAAGAAAATTATGAAATCTCTCCGTTTCCGCACAATCTGATAACGACACAAACCAAAAGTCATAAAGAAAGAAAAACCAAGAAGTCACAGGCAAAATCTTATTTGTTTGTTGTCGTCCCCTGTTCACAAGAATTATGTCTCTCAAATCCGCAAAAGAGATTTGGGATTACTTAAAGAAAGAGTATGAAGGAGACGAAAAGATTCGAAGCATGCAAGTTATCAATCTAATTAAAGAATTTAATTGGAAAATATGAAAGAACCCGAGACTGTCAACGAGTACTCGGATAGATTATTGGTCGTTGTCAACAAGATGCGGCTACTTGACACGAATTTTTTCGATTTAAGAATTGTAGAAAAGATTCTCGTCACAGTGCCAGAAAGATGTGAAGCATCTATCACCACTTTAGAGAACCCGAAAGAACTTTCCAAGATCACGTTGGCAGAGTTGTTGAATGTCATGCGAGCACTAGTCCAACGAAGGTTTATGAGGGAAGATCATATTGTCGAAGGTGCTCTACAAGCCATGCATCGAGATGACATGAAACCTTACAAAAAAGGTCCAACGACAAGTGGAGAAAACATGGGTAGACACTCTAGGAGAAACTATCCACCATGTATTCAATGTGGGAAAAAAGTCATCCACAATACAAGTGTTGGCAAAGACAATAATGAAGTTGAGGCCAAAGTTCTTGATCAATATGATTTTGTTCCGAGTTGTGATTTAATTGAAGATTCCAACAAAAGTTGGTTGATCGATAGTGGTAGCACAAACTACATATGTCATGAAAAAACCTTATTCAGAGATATGAAAGCAGTTGAAATCAAGAAATTAAGTCAGAAAATTGAAAATGATGGTTACTATTGGGTTTTGGGGTTCATTCGCAGCGAAAATTACAAAACAATTTTGACAAAAACTCCAACAGGATCCGAATCTAATTCCATTAAAAATGTTTAAACCATGAAAACTTAATCATACCTCGGTCACAACGTACCTTTTTGAAGGTTGATCGATCTCTAAGGCGCTGCCAATGGCGAACGCCCTCTACCAGCAGTCCACACACGAGCGACGACCGAGATTCGAAGTGCTAGCTTCGAGAGAATACCAAACCTTTTTGTTTCTCTCCAAAACGATCCAGAGCTACCAGAAAACCCTAATTCGTTTCTGAAACGAAAATAGAGTTTCGGCCCTTAATCTTTCATGCATGTGTTCTAACTTAAAGCGTCTATTTATACAACCCTTGTATATAGACGGTTAAGTAAATTACACATATACCCCTACTTAAAGAAGTATAAGTGTAATACACCACAATGACGTTTCTGTCATGAATTTTATCATATAAAATTCGTTTTTCTGAACCATTTTAAAACCTCGCAAAATCATTCTTAGTGTGCGACCCAATAGGTTCATACAACGTTGGCAGTGTACCGAAACACATTTTGGTATACAAGTCATAAGTGGCCTCTAGCAAGACATTATAACTACCCAAGTTGTATGAATATTAAATCGATACAACCTAATCAATAATGTATATAACATCCTTTTGTTTCACGATATCCTTTTGATCGAACATAAGACATAGAATTGTCATCCAACATGTTCAACCGTACTAGTCTCGATATCTAGGTAGACTTAAAACATTCGAGTGACATTGATCAATATCAATTCACTTAGACTAGGCATTTTAACAGTCTAACACATCGAGGGATCTACTGGATATCTCTCTTTATATGAGAGGGACAAATTCTATCTCGATTACACTTCATCGCATTGCTCACACAGTAACCAATCACAACCTTTATAATCGTTCGGTTAAAGACGACGTTTGATTGTGTTAAATCATTGTGTTCCTAATGTTGAAGTCTCTGGTAATCTCAAGTCAGAGGACTAAAAAATATACATATCATGAGAAACAACTATGACTTAATCCATGTGATGTTCTCATAGCGGGTCGGTCCAGTACTTTGTTACCTAACAAGTACTTATGATTTTGATTCGTATCCCTATACGTATAATCATCATATGATCATCAATCAAGACTCACACTAGTCTTAATTCATTATAGTTCACAGTATAATGATCGACTATGGACATTTAGGATATTTCTGTAAATACCAATGGATCTTATTATAATGTAAACATGCAAATTAATTATAATAAACAGCAAATGAAATCATCTATTTTATTAACTAAAAGTATTCATAAAGACAATTAATGGATTGACCTAGGGCACATGCCCCAACATCTCCCACTTGCACTAGGGCCAATCATACATGCATTTAATGCCTAATGATCTAACATGACCATCATGTTTTGCTTGTGGAAGAGCTTTTGTCAATGGATCCGCAACGTCGTCTTCAGTAGGTACTATGCAAATCTTCACGTCTCCCCTCTCAATAATTTCTCTGATGAGATGAAAACGCCTGAGTATATGTTTGGATTTGTGGTGTGATCTAGGTTCCTTGGCCTGTGCTATTGCCCCGTTATTGTCACAATACAAACAAACGTGATTAGCAATACTTGGAACCACACCTAGTTCAGATATGAACTTTTTTATACAAACTACCTCCTTTGCTGCATCGAACGCTGCAATATACTCAGCTTCCGTTGTAGAATCTGCCACAGTCTCTTACTTCGAACTTTTCTAGCTTACTGCACCCCATTCAAAATAAACACATATCCAGACTGCGATCTAAAATCATCTATATTAGCTTGAAAACTTGCATCTGTGTAACCATTTACAACTAGATCATTTTCAAAACCTCCATACACCAAGAACATTTCCTTAGTCCTTCTTAAGTATTTACGAATGTTCTTTACTGCTATCCAGTGACTCTCACCGGGATCTGACTGATATATGTTTGTAGTGCTCAAAGCATATAATACATCAGGTCGAGTGCATAACATGACATACATGATAGATCCAATAGCTTATGCACATGGAATCTTATTCATACGGTCTCGCTCATCATTTGTCTTAGGACATTGAATCTTGTTGAGACTTATGCCATGAGACGTTGGCAACAATCCTCTTTTAGAGTCTTGCAAACTGAACCTATTCAACACCTTATCTATGTAAGCACTCTGACTTAGACCGATTAGCCTCTTAGATCTATCCCTATAGATCCTTATCCTTAGGATATAGGCTGCGTCTCCTAAGTCTTTCATTGAGAAACACTTCCCTAACCAAGACTTGACATTCTGCGATGTTGGGATGTCATTTCCAGTGAGTAATATATCATCAACATACAGTACCAGGAAAATAACTACACTCCCACTGACTTTCTTGTATACACAAGGCTCATCTCCATTCTTAATAAAACCAAAATCCTTGATCGCTTCATTAAAACGAAGATTTCAACTATGAGAAGCTTGCTTCAATCCATAAATGGATCTTTGAAGCTTGCATACCTTCCTAGAATTCTCAGGATGTACAAAACCTTCAGGTTGTGTCATATACACGTCCTCAAGCAGCTTTCCATTAAGAAATTTTGTTTTTACATCCATTTGTCATATCTCATAGTCATAATATGCAGCAATGAAAATTAAAATTCTTATGGATTTAAGCATGGCTACTGGCGAAAAAGTTTCATCATAATCAACACCTTGAGTTTGCCTGAAACCTTTTGCTACAAGTCTTGCTTTAAAAATATGCGCTTTGCCATCCATGTCGGTTTTCTTCTTGAAAACCCATTTAAATCCAATGGTTTTACCACATTCAGATAAATCAACCAAGTTCCAAACTTGGTTATCATACATGGATTGCATCTTAGAGTTCATGACACTTAGCCATTTATCTGAGTCTGGTCCAGACATAGCCTCCTCATAAGTGGTGGGCTCATTTTGATCCATAAGCAACACATCACGACTATCAGTAATGAGAAATCCGAATATCTCTGGCTCACGTCTTACCCTACCAGATTTACGTGGGCATTGTGTTACTTGTGGAGGTTCAACTGGTTCAGAACGTTGTTGAACTTTCAGTAGTGGTTCAGTGTTTATCTGTGATTCTTGAACTTCTTCAAGATTTATTTCTCTCACACTAGTGTCTTTTGAAATAAACTGTTTTTCCATAAAGGCACCATACCGAGCAACAAACAATTTGTTCTCAACGAGATTATAAAAGTAATATCCTTTTATTTCCTTGGATACCCCACAAATAAACACTTGTCAGATTTAGGTGCTAGTTTTTCCGAGACTTTTCGCTTTACATAAACCTCACAACCTCAAATCTTAAGGAAATACAAATTAGGTCTCTTCATGTTCCATATCTCATATGGTGTTTTATCAAGCGCTTTAGAAGGAACTCGATTTAGAGTGAAAGCTGCAATTTGTAATGCATAACCCCAAAAGGATAATGGAAGATCTGCATGACTCATCATAGATTGAACCATATCTAATAAGGTTCGATTTCTCCTTTTAGAAACTCCATTCCATTGTGGAGTTGTTGGTGGAGTCAATTGTGAGACAATCCCACAATTTCTAAGATGATCATCAAATTCTTGGCTCAAATATTCACCACCTCGATCTGACCAAAGTGTTTTGATAGTTTTACCAAGTTGATTATGCACTTCATTTTGAAACGTTCGAAACATCTCAAATGACTCGGCTTTATGTTTCATAAGATATACATAACCATATCTGCTGAAATCATCAGTAAATGTAATGAAGTACTTATAACCTCCTCTAGCCATTGTGTTTATAGGATCGCATACATCAATATGTATTAGACCCAATAAATCACTTGCTCTTTCACTATGTCCTGTAAAGGGACTTTTAGTCATCTTGCCTAGTAAACAAGATACGCATGTTTCAAATGTTTCTAAATCAAATGAATCTAGAAGTCCATCTTTATGGAGTTTTGTTACGCGTTTCTCATTTATGTGCCCGGGACGACAATGCCAAAGATAGGTTTGATTCAAATCATTTGACTTGAATCGCTTTGTATTTATGTTAAAGACTGAAGTATCAGTGGACCTTTTCATGCTTAGAATATAAAAACCATCAAACAAATAAGCATTTGCATAAAATATGCCTTTACGAGAAATGGAACATCTATTATTCGCAATAATAAAACCAAAACCATCCATATCTAAGCATGAAAAAGAAACGATGTTTCTGCTCAAGGCAGACACAAAATAACATTTATTGAAAGTTAAAATAAGTCCACTAGGTAAGACTAAGTCATATGATCCAACGGCCAGGGCAGCAACTCTGTAAGACTAAGTCATATGATCCAACAGCCAGGGCAACAACTATTGCTCCATTCCTTACCCGGAGGATGACTTCTCCTTTCTTCAACTTTCTACTTCTGGTGAGTCCCTGCACATTTATACAAATGTGAGATCCATATTCAGTATCTAATACCCATAAATCACTAGTAGATACATTAATTTCAATAACACAAATACATGTAGTGGTAGTCGCACTACCATTTTTCTTTTTTTTAGATCTTCCAGATAGAGTTTGCAATTTCTAAACCAATGTCCAGGTGCATGGCAGAAATGATAATTTCCTTCATTTTCTTTTATGTGTTTTGAAGCAGGAACAGGATGGGGCTTGACTTGTTCCATAAGGCTTTGCGATAGGTGCAGCAACAGCCTTGGCAACTATAGCTTTGCCTTTGCCTTTCTTCTTCATTCCCTTTCCCTTTTGGACCATTAACACATTACTATAGGGTTTCTTGATATTTTGTTCAGCAGTTTTGAGCATCAAATGGAACTCTGAAATTGATTTTTTCATATTATTCATATTGTAGTTCATCACAAATTGTGAGTAACTCTCTGGTAATAAATTCAGGATCAAATCTATAGCCAACTCTTGGCTTATGGGAAATCTGAGTCTATCAAGCTGTTCAACATATCCCTTCATCTTCAGAACATGATGACTAATTGACGTACCCTCAGTCATCTTGCAAGAATGTAGGTTCTTGACTGTCTCGAACCTTTCTTGCATAGCTTGCCGTTGGAACATTTTATTTAGCGTTACAGCCATGTCGTAGGCTTCCATTAGTTCCATGTCCTTCTGAAGTTCAGGAACCATAGTTGCCAGCATAATACAAGCAATATCAGTAGAATGGTTGACATGCTTATTATGCGCATCCTTCGCAGCTTTCGTAGCATTGGCTGGTGGGTCCTCAGGGATTGGAGCATCCAGGACATACAACTTGCGTTCATGCTTGAGAACAATTCTCAAGTTTCTAAACCAGTCAAGAAAGTTTGTCCCAGATAGCTTATCCTTCTCAAGGATAGATCGCGGTGACAGGGGATTATTGTTACTTGAAGAGGCCATTGATCTACAATAAAGATTATGCAAAGTTTATTTTAGTATAGAGGAATAGACTCCCACTACTAAAACATACTGTTTATTTAGGGGACTAAAATCCGTATTTCACTTGATTCTATGACAGCTATGGCATGAAACACAGGACTAGATTATTTAGGTAGGTAACAGTTACCAATTACATCTTACGTAATTTTAAATACTTTTATGAGATACGGGACATCTTATGTATTATCGTGTTTTTTTATCTCACACTACAAAAAAATGACAAATCGAAACGAATTTTTCGTTTCGATTTGTAAAATTCGTCGTCTCGATTGCAATCGAAACGAACGAGACGGAATGCGTTCCGTCTCTCGAAAACGCGTCGTCGCGATACGATCAGAAACGGAAAATGGATTCCGTTTCTGATTAGAGACGGAATAGAGACGGAAAATATCCGTTTCTGATTAGAGACGGATTTAGAGACGGAAATTAGAAACGGAACAGAGACGGAACAGAAATGGAATTTATTTCGAAATGGTACATTTGTAAGTGCATTCCGTCTCTGATTCCGTTGCTAATTAGCAACGGAATCAGAGACAAAATTAATAAATTTATGAATTCAGTCTCTGATTCCGTTTCTAATCAGCAACGGAATCAGAGACGAAATCAGAGACGGAATGCAAATGGTCCGTCTCTGATTCCGTCTCTAATTAGAAACGGAATCAGAGACGGATTATTCCATTTCTGATTCCGTCTCTGATCCGTTTGTGATTGATAGAAATATTTCTGGAAAATTAGAGACGGAATAGCAACGAAATATTTGAATTCCGTTGCTAATCCATCTCTAATTTTCCGTTTTGTTTAATTATGACACAGAAACATAATCCAATTGATTCTCCAACCTAAAAATTCAAAATACAACCCGATATGACCTACTCCATCGCCGCACCCTCCAACAACTCCTTGGGGGTGCTAACATCCCACAAAAAGCCAAATTGCACATCCATACATCGACAATATATATCAACAAAAATTCAAAAGAGAAAGAAAAAATGTGAAACTCAAAAGTAGCCAAAAAATTTATATATCCACGAAAAATTGTCATGTATTACAAAAGCTCCAAAATTTGGAAGTATACACAAAAACCACCAATCCTATCGTTCAACAACAAAAAAAAAGAACACTCACAAAAGGTCTAAAATTTGGAAGTATACACAAAAAGGACTTCATCTAATAACTAAAACGCAGCTTTGAAGCATTTCTGATTCTCCATCGAGGGCAACAACCGGTGAGTATGCACTGAAAGAAGTAGGCAAAGGAGAGATTATTGAACTAAGGATGTACATTGGAAGCGAATGAGAAAAATGGTGGATTTGAAGAAACATAGAAATTAATAATAATCATACATAAAAATTCGGCTCAGAACCTATTTTTTAATTTCTTTACGATTGAGTTTGCTTTGGTCTTTTGTCAATTATGCACATATGTAGGTAGAGAGGAGTACTAGAGCTAATAAGGAACATGAAAGAGGATAATGGTGAAGTGCAAGAATGCTAAAAGGAAAAAACTAAAAGCTCAAAGACAAACTCCCATCAATGCAACATTCACATGCATCAAATTTGATCCTAAACTCAAATTTCATCCCATCTAAAAATGTTGTGTGCTCCAAAACAAACCAGCCATGTGTTCCTACTTAAAAAAAAATTCCGGTGACATTTAAGAAATGCGGTGAAGAAAAGAAATAAACCATACAATGAGGAATAAGAAAGCTTCCAAAAAATACATGAACATCAAGCAAATGCGATCAAGGACTGAAGTTTTGTTGTTGTTGTGAGTTTGGGGTCAATGTTGCTATTTTCCTACGCATAGGAGATGGCAAACAATGTATCTATAAGATGCACCTATCGTGTAAGTTGAGTTGGATTATTTATCAAGCTTTGAAAGGCTTGCATTTCAACATGCATATGATAAGTAATGGTGAAGTGCAAGAATGCTAAAAGGGAAAAACTAAAAGTTAAGCACAAACCTATCATGTAAGTATGATCCTAGAACTCATCCTCTCACCCCATCTAAAACTGTTGTGTGCTCCAAAGGTGACCAGCCATGTGTTCCTACTCAAAAAAAAAAAAAAAAAACCAGCTGGGATTCAAGAAAAGCAGTGAAGAAAAGAAAAAAACCATACAATATTGAATAACAATGCTTCCAAAAAAAAAACATGAACATCAAGCAAATGCAGTGGACTGAAGTTTGGTGTCAATGTTGCTATTTTCCTACGCATAGGAGATGACGAACAATGTTTCTATAAGATGGACCTATCATGTAAGTTGAGTTGGATTATTTATCAAGCTTTGAAAGGCTTAGATTTCAACATGCATATGATAAGTAATGGTGAAGTGCAAGAATGCTAAAAGGGAAAAACTAAAAGTTAAGCACAGACCTATCATGTAAGTATGATCCTAGAACTCATCCTCTCACCCCATCTAAAACTGCTGTGTGCTCCAAAGGTGACCAGCCATGTGTTCCTACTCAAAAAAAAAAAAAAAAACAAAAAACCAATTTGGGATTCAAGAAAAGCGGTGAAGAAAAGAAAAAACCATACAATGTTGAATAAGAAAGCTTCCAAAAAAAAACATGAACATCAAGCAAATGCAGTCAAGGACTGAAGTTTGGTGTCAATGTTGCTATTTTCCTACGCATAGGAGATGGCGAACAATGTTTCTATAAGATGGACCTATCATGTAAGTTGAGTTGGATTATTTATCAAACTTTGAAATGCTTGCATTTCAACGTGCATATCATAATGGTGAAGTGCAAGAATGCTAAGAATTTAAAAGCGAAGGTTAAGCACAAACCTATCATGTAAGTATGATCCTAAACTTATCCTCTCATCCCTTCTTATTACCCTGCATCTCAAACAGAATTTCACGTCAGAAAAACATCTTTACAAAGAAAGGAAACATAATTGCACATCATAAAAGAGAAGTGAGAGGATGAGAAGAACTATACAAAACTAACCAAAGAGGAAGAGGACTAGCACATGACTATCCCTAAGACTAGATAAAAGAAAGGCAACCACTTCATTGTAAATACTTGGTCACCCATCCTCTAAAACGTAGTGTCAATAATGGCAATGGTTAACTCATACAGTCCTCAAACATAGACCATTTCCACAATGAGCAAATCTATCTCCTTTTTGTGTTCAAATACCATGTTATTCATCTCTTTCCAAATCAACCATATAGATCTATAACTTAAAAACAATCTACTTGTCCCAATCCATTTGGAAACATATCATTTTGCCAAATCCTCTTACATGTACACCGCTCATTATCCATGTATTTCCCTTCACCTTGCTAACCAACTTCTCTATGACAATATAGTTCACATAGCTGAAGTGAACGAGTGGATTATCATGTTTCTCTACTACTCCAGCATGTCAAAAAAAAATAATAATAAGGACTCATAGCTACTTAACTTGAAGGATTAAGAAAAAAAGTAGAAGATTGATTTGGTAGGAGACACAAAAGGCAAAACTTATGCAAAGAAAGTTTACTTTTGCATGTTCTCATTTGGATTCCTCCAGAAGAAGATCAGCTACAATCTTTATGGCTCCCTCGGAAGCGGCTTTTGCACGATAGTACTTGACGATCGGCAATTTCCCAAATACATAAGCATAAAGGAGAACACATAAGAGCTCAAACATTCTTTGAGAGTGTAAGGAACATAACTGCATTTAAACATAATGTAAGAAAAACCAAGAATTTGTCATTGATCTAGAATGATAAATACAACCACAAGCAGATGGAAGCTACAAATAGAACTGTGGAGTGAGACAATCAGCACAATGGATAAGTCAAGTAATATATGCAATCATTTCTTGTTACTGCATGTAATTAAACTGCATCTAATTCAAATTCCAACCGACGCAATGAGTTAAATGAACTCCTTATGCAAGTTCAGCCTTCATTTGACATCTGTTGTCGACATGCTAATGATCAAAATCAAGTAACTTAAAAAGTCTACACGACAAACTATTGAAATGAAGTGATTCAGTCGCTAAAATAGAATAGCCAAGAGAAGATTCACCTCGATAAGCACCTAAGCCACTGCCGCCAAAGCCTCCATAACCCCCACCAAGCTCACTGCCTCCACTATACCCTCCGTACCCACCAAGCCTACCTCCGAGACCTGGAGTCCTATAAGGACCAAAATCACCACCACCAAAAAAAGAATGAGTTTAACATGCAAATGAAACAAATCGTCTACAACATGCTCATCGTCAAAAACAATGAACCCAAACCCTCGAGAACGGTTGGTGTTATGATCACGTATTATCTGATGTTCCACCACTTTCCCGTGCTTGGAGAAGAAGTTCTTGAACTCGTCTACTCAGTTTAACATGCAAATGAAACAACCAGATTACAAGACCACACGCAGGAACCCAACATGCCATCCAAAAAATCAAATAACAAGGGTGTTTATTATACCTTCAGAGACAGGTTGTAGGCACTCCACCAACAAATATTTTCTTTGTTTTAAAATCCTTAGACTGAACAGAGCCCTTGGGAATAGTTCTTTTAATTTCCACCTATGATTATAAACATCATATAAGTTACTCTAAAGAAAGATAGGAAAAACTAAAAACCGCCTATCCGAAAGCGCAAAAAATGAAATAAGGAACTTCATCATCGGCACCCTCCACTACATCAAAGCTTCAACAAACCACCATCCACCGCAGTACATTCATTGTCCATTTATCCTCTCGTATATCTTAGTTGCCTTGGACGCCAGTTCATGCATAAGTTATCATGGATTTTATTTTTTATACATTATCCTCCCCAAAATAAATTTTTTAACCTAAGTTTAAGTAAAATATACTATAAGTACAGTTGCATTGTTTGCAGAATTAATCCATGGGAGAAGAAAACATCTTGGGTTTGTTGTGTGCAAATCTTATGCCGTTGCGGGTTCTCTCGAGTGCTATGATGAAGAAAGTGGTAGAATCGACGGGGGAGCAACATCTTCATGCCATAGCAAATGAATTTGGGAAATCGATAAAGGGTCGTTTTCGGTCATCGTGTTGAGAACATGTAGGCTATTCTTCTTCTAGGGACATGCGATAATAGAAGAACAAGAGCCTACATGTGCTCAACACAGATGAACGAAAACGAGCCTTTATCGACTTCCCAAATTCATTTGCTATTGCATGAAGATGTTGCTCCCTGTCAATTCTACCACTTTCTTCATCATAGCACTCGAGATAACCTGCACCGCCATAAGACTTGCACACAACACCCAACATGTTTTCTTCTCCCATGGATTATGCAAACATTCGGTACTTATAGTATATTTTACTTAAAAACAAAAAAAAATTTGGGGGAGCAAAAGGGAAAATATTAAAATCTACGATAAAATATGGAACATCGACCTAAAAATGCACAAAAAGAAGTGTGAATCATAAAGTAATTCGAAGAATTTCTAAAGTTGTCTACACTATAAAACGTTTAATCTAAGAATTTACACAAACAACAAGTGAAGTACCTATGTATCACCAACCTGCTCATCTCTCGAGAGCCACGCTTACGTCTCACGCCCAACATTGTCCCCTTGTTGTGGTGGATCGACCGGATCTATTTGCGGCGGCTGTTGCTGGTCATGAGGTGGCGGTGGTGGTGGCGGTGGTGGTGGTTGTTGCTGAGCTAGGCCTACTTCGTCCATGTTCATCCCGAGATGCTGCGCATGAACTCCATAACCTTTCGTAATTGCTCCGCAACGACATTGAACTCTGCCCGCGGCACCACATCCGGCGTCTCCGACGTGCTAGCACCAGGAGCTCCGTATCTCCTCTTCTTTCTCCCTACGGACCCGAGTCCGTACACACGTCCTTTAGAAGACTCACCCGCCACATTGAGGTACACCGCCTCATCATCCACCGATTGCTCGGGTGTAGCCTGGGTCAGCTCCTGACGTCTGTTCTGGAGCCTATCCTGCATATATGCACAACAAACAAAATACATGATATGGGTTAAAGTATACTTAATAATATTTTACATATCATTTCTATACTTACATAGAACCGCTCTGATCTAGTATCGATGAATGTCATCCTGTCGTGATTAACGGTGTGGAGATGCAAATACAAGTCATTCACAGTCGGTGGCGTCTCGGATGAATCAGCCTGCGTGCAAGACCAAGCATAGTGAACAAGTGTATAAATGTACAAAATATCCAAGATGTTACAAAAAAACTTACCAATCTTTCTTGGGTAGTCACAAAAGACACGGAACCACCTCCGTGCTTCGAGGGTCCAGTCCCAGGGCCTTCGACCTCAGTGTTCCTATTCTCCGTCGATTGCCTAGACCTGGCCTGGAAGTCCTCGCTCTCCCAGGACTGCAAGTATCTCCTCCATGCCTCATCTGTAACATAAACTGGCTGCACACGATTCTTCTTCAACTTGTGCATCAACGCGGTGTATGCGCGTGTGCCTCGCAAGCTTGTCGTACGCCACTCGCACGAGATCCTCGGGAATCGCATCATCCCATCTAAAAATACCTACAAATTGGCGATTGCTATTGTTACCTCGCATTGAGAAAATAGTATAAATCATAAGGCATATGGTAGTATTGTTTACCTTCCATTGGCGCCGATATTGGTCTTTATGATGAGGCGGTACCGACTTCCAACAATACCCTTCAGGAATCATCCATCGTTTGAAAACTTTTGTCATCCTCCGTGCACAAAAATGCGAAGGATGCAACTCCCTGTGTTTCATGAACATGCATATCACCTTAACTACTTCTTCAATAATTGACATCCATATTGAAAATGACATATAAAAGTCAAACACAAACTTACGTATCATTGGCAATCAGCGTGATAGGGATCCCCTGCACGCGAGGGGGCTCCATCCCTGTCCTCTGAGGTGGCCGCGGAGGGCCTGTCACCTCCAACCCTGATCTTACGTCTTCTTGTCGGGATGTTGCCGGTGATGCTGTGGCTGGGGGTGCAGGCCTCGTGGGTAAAGGAGTCATTGATGTCGGAGAAGGTGTGGGGAAGTGTATATTAGGCAAAGTCCTTGATGACGACGATGATGGTACAGACGACCCCGACGGTATGGAAGGGGAAGGTGACACTGCGGCTGTATCGTGCTCGAGAGACCGAGAAGTCGGAATCGATAATGCAGGTATCGAACCACGACCTCGACCGCCACGACCTCTATGGGCCCCTCGTGTGGCCTGACCACGAGGGCCAGTTGGTATTTCGCCGCCAGATGTCGGTGCCGCACCTATTCCGCCTGGACGATGGCCTCCTAATGGCAAACCTCGACATCCCCTATGACCACGTCCGGCCATGATACCTAACAATATTCACGAATAAAACATCAGAGAAGGAGGGCATACAAAAAGTAGAAATTCAATCTAAATTATTGGACTTAAGGTTATAGGTTTATTCCATTCTCTAGAAATTTAATGTGAAATAGCAACATTAACTAAAAGAGTAATCCTAGTGTTTCTAATCCTAACTAGTAGTAGAAATTAAGTAATTATAGGTACTATTCAATCGTAACCAACAACACCTAACTAATCAATCATCCATAGCAAGTGCATGAATATGAAATTACTAACAACTATAACATCAAACGACAAAGTAATTACCTCAGTACATGATTCTAATGTATTATAATGTTGATCATGACATGCTTTACCGATAAAATAAACATGGAATAACAACCAAATACGGAATCAATATAAATCTTGAATTGCTCAATTAAAAGGTTGAAATGAAATATTACATATTAATAAACCTAAAAATAGAACAAGCATAACCACAAAACACTATGCATGTAAGAGAAGAGCAGAACAAAAACTTCTAAACCAAACAAAAGACACAACATTAACTTAATAGATCAAGTGAAGAACACCAACTAATGCACATGAAAGCCAATCCGGGGGAAAATGTGAGCAGATACAATGTGAAGAGAATTCGGGTGTTAAAAGTTTTTTTTTGTTACCTTTACGAGCGGAGCAGTAAGCACAGAGCGACCAGAGAGCAGAGAGCAATGAAAGAGACGGAGATTCAAGATCGAAAATCAAAAAGAATCAGAACGATGTGCACTCATTCACTTTGCACAATCAACCACGTAACAAATCAAATCACTCAAGAACAGTTAAAATAAAACCTCAAAAAGTAATAACAATTAAAAGAACTGAACTCTTTAAATATGTCACCTGATCAAGAGTTTGTTCCTTCACAGTTCATAGACAATAAGGTAGTACTATAACACCGCCAATTGCCAAAACGAATTTAAAAAAATAAAAAGGATTCCATGAGCAGAATAGCTAAGACCTTTCAAGAAAATAAATTTTTTTTTTATCCATTTAGTAGACTAGTATAGCTGAGTCGCTAAGAAAACCTAGTATACACAATGGTCAACCACATTATGTTCATTTCCTATGTTTGAACATCAAGGCATATATATGACTGCCTTGCCTAGCAGAAATAGCTTCAGTTCAAGTGAAAATCTATAACATATTTCATTCATGAGCATAATATTTGCAATGCTAACAAGTATTACGACTTTAATATTTCGGATGCCATGAGATAATAAGGTACGTAGGAACAGGACACCCGAAGATTTATTGATAGATGGAAATTTATGAAGTCTGTACTCTTAATTTAAATTGGAAAATCTTTCAAGATAAAAAGCTTCTTGCCTTCAACTCCGATCTTTACTAGAAGATCGAACTATCAAATGAACCATAGCGGAAACTTAAATAATTCTCATGTCACCCTTGGTTTTCCATAAATTTTTTAAAATAGATAAACAAGGGGACTAGAATGCCAACTCGACAGACGTAAAAGTTGAGCGAAAACATTGTAGCAAGATTCAAGTATTTCCTCAAAACCGTCACAAGGTGAATGATCTCTATGAAAGTGAAGAGCTCTTGATCATGAGTGTTGTTGCATTATAAAGAACAATAAAAAACAAAGAGATTATATCAGAATGTAGTAAGACTCCAAAACTACAAATGCTAATAGAACCGGAATCAGAGACCAGAGAGAGCGAGAGTTGAGGGCCGATGAAGGAGACCGGCGCGACGAGACGGAGAGACCAGAGAGACGGCGAGACCAGAGACAGCAGAGAGACCAGGTAGCACGACCAGACAGAGAGACGGAGACCAGCGCGACGAGACGGAGAGACGAGAGACAGCAGAGACGACCAAACGGAGAGACGAGACGATCGAACGGGATGGACGTTTGGGGACGAGACGATCGAATGATTTTGGACGAGACGGAGAGACAGATTTAGGTATTTGGGGTTTTTTCGTGAGAATGATTTAGGGATTTCGGGTGTTTTGTTGGGAAGGGGGGGAGGTGGGGTGCGGGAAAGAGGAGGGGGTGCCATGATCCAAGCACATACAAATCTCGAGGAATGATGAACGGTCATAAGAAATGAAAAATTTGGCGGGAATGGTGGCGCCAAATTTCAGAGACGGAATTTAATTCCGTCTCTAATTCCGTCTCTGATCCGTCTCAAATCCGTCTCTGAATTTTTCCGTCTCAATTCCGTCGCTAACTTTTTAATTTAGAAGCGGAACTTATTCCGTTTCTAATTCCGTTTCTGATTTAGAAACGGAACTTATTTCCGTTTCTAATTCCGTTTCTGATTTGCTGTTTTTTTGTAGTGTCATCATATGCATAAAGCTCAAAACTATTTTGATAGCTTTATTAAGTCGGACCATTTTAAACATTTAGGTAACTCTTACCCAACTTGTCTCTCCAAGATAACACAATACACCTAACTATGGCTGAAACTATATTAGTGTGATCGAGGCATTTACAAGTGTTTAAAATGGATGGCACGAGACTTAAAATTTAATAGAGGGATTTTATTAAGTTTTAGTGATTTTATGTAAACAATGAAATATCATATATTTTATTGATTTGTTCAATCACTAAACAATTTGGAAGTTTTTATACTGTTAACTAATAAAAGAATTTTTGTGCGCTAGGATTGGTTAGACGACGGTCCCGTTGGCCTCATTAATCAGTGGTGGATTCCATTGACCGTCAACGGAAGAAAATGATAAGGCGCCCTCGTTTTTTTTAGGAGACAAATTTCAATTCCAAAAATTAAAATTCGCTATAGAAAATCATATTTTTCGCTGATTTTATTATCCAAAATTAGCCCCTTAATTTATCTGAAATTAAGTCAATTAAAACATTTTAATTAACCCGGGCCCACATCTAACTAATCATCTTATCCTAATCCAATTAGGACTTAAGATATTTGAATCCTAGCATATCACCAATAACAAAATTCTCTATATTTATCTCCTATCCAATAGGGATAACAAAATCGATTTTGCTAATATCTCATAATTTAATTTGTTATCTATATCTTATCAAATAGAAATTTCATAACAGAATAGATATAATGAGATAAATAAATAATCTTGAAAAATAATTATTTGCAATTTTGGTCCTCATCCAAATAATTACAAACATGTAATTGAATCATGAACTACTATCCCAATCGAACCTAATCATATTAGTTTCGAATTAATATTAAGACTTGTATAATTTAAGAAACTTAAAACAATGTAACCTAAATATGCATACTGAATTATAGAGATTTCATCTATCCATCAATACACGAAAAATAAAGATTATACCTAATGGTGTCATGGATTACAGAACACGAAATTCAATTCATTAAAATTATTCGAATTAACCTAACGTGGTTACTAGCATGTACGAAACTGATTTCAATTAAATCATGAATATATGTATCATATACACAAAACATGATAATAAATCTCACAAAAAACTTATGTATATCACATATACATCATCTATTAACATGCTTTCAATCATATATCATGTATATATCATAAGAAAACATGCAATGAATTTAATGGAATCGATCGAAGGCTCTGATACCACTGTTGGGTTTTGGGGTTCATACGAAGTGGAAATTACAAAACAATTTTGACAAAAACCCCAACAGGATCCGAATATAATTCCATTAAAAACTTTTAAACCATGAAAACTTAATCATACCTCGGTCGCAATATACTTTTCTGAATGTTGATCAATCTCTAAGGCGCTGCCAACGACAAACACCCTCTACCAGCAGTCCACACACGAACGGCGGCCGAGATTCGAAGTGCTAGCTTCGAGAGAATACCAAACCTTTTTTGTTTCTCTCCAAAATGATGCAGAGTGTACCAGAAAACCCTAATTCGTTTCTGAAACGAAAATTGAGTTTCAGCCCTTAATCTTTCATGCGTGTGTTCTAACTTAAAGTGTCTATTTATACAACCCTTGTATATAGACGGTTAAGTAAATTACACATATACCCCTACTTAAAGAAGTATAAGTGTACTACACCATAATGATGTTTATGTCATGAATTTCATCATATAAAATTCATTTTTTTGAACCATCTTAAAATCTCGCAAAACCATTCTTAGTGTACGACCCAATAAGCTCATACGACGTCGGCAGTGTACCAAAACACATTTTGGTATACAAGTCATAAGCGACCTCTAGCAAGATATTATGACTACCCAAGTTATACGAATATCAAATCGATACAACCTAATCAATAGTGTATATAACATCCTTTTGTTTCACGATATCCTTTTAATCAAACATAAGACATGGAATTGACATCCAACATGTTCAATCGTATTATTCTCGATCTCTAGGTAGACTGAAAACATCCAAGTGACATTGATCAATATCAATTCGCTTAGACTAGGCCTTTTAACAGTCTAACACACCGAGGGATCCACTGGATATCTCTCTTTATATGAGATGGACAAATTCTATCTCGATTACACAACTTCATCGCATTGCTCACACAGTAACCAATCACAACCTTTATAATCGTCCGATTAAAGACAACGTTTGATTGTGTCAAATCACTGTGTTCCTAATGTTGAAGTCTCTGGTAATCTCTAGTCAGAAGACTAAAAAATATACCTATCATGAAAAACAACCACGACTTAATCCAAGTGATGTTCTCATAGCGGGTCGGTCCAGTACTTTGTTCCCTAACAAGTACTCGTGATCTTGATTCGTATCCCTATCGTATAATCATCATATGATCATCAATCAAGACTCACATTAGTCTTAATTCATTATAGTTCCCAGTATAATGATCGACTAGGGACATTTAGGATATTTCTGTAAATACCCATGGATCTTATTATAATGTAAACATGCAAATTAGTTATAATAAACATCAAATGAAATCCTCTATTTTATTAACTAAAAGTATTCGTAAAGACAGTTAATGGATTGACCTATGGCACATGCCCCAACAGTTACATCTTAGCAAAAGTGAAAATGTAACGTCTCTATTCACACGGAATGTCTCTGTGGGCAGAGACAATAACTTAGTATCTATGAGTGTTATGAGCACATATATAAGTTCTCGAATGAAAATGTAATCTATGTTTACACAGAATGTCTATGTGGGCACAGACAGTAACTTAATATCTATGAGTGCTGTGAGCACAAATATAAGTTTCTGCTTTTGAACACTGAATGCAACAACAAGTAAAAACAGTTTTACAGAGAAGTAAAAAATGCGCATAATTTTTTTACGCAGTTCGGACCTAGTCCTACGTATGCGGGGCCACGCCCAGATGTAAGATCCACTAAGTAGTAAAGAATGATTACAACTTTTACAAAAGGACTCCGCACTTGTTTTCTCTCAAGTTGGTGATCCATCACCAAGTCGTACTATACTAATCACTCCGCCTATCTCTTAGCTCTTACACAAGAATCTTCAAGATCCCCTTGGAGTCTGAGATCCCCTCGGTGTTTAGGCTAAGTTCCCTCAACCAAGTGTGTGTGTGAATAAGACTCGTGAAATGGTGCTCTTATGTTCACTTTGTTCTTGCAAAACAACTGAATTAATCAGAATAATTAATAGATACAAAGACTGATGAGCATAGAACTATACATAGAGAAGTCTTGTAGTGTCTTTGACTTCACGTTCCTTCTCATTCAATGAATCGACACCAAGGTATTTTAGGAAACTTCTTTGATTGAAATCTCGAGTTTCCTTGTTCTTAAATTTGATTGCGATGCAACGGGTTATCCTTCTTTGTTTGCAGATTCTTGCATTTCCATAAAGATACATAAAATATCTAAAGATCTTGCATATACGATGATTGCATATGTGGCAGCTTACATGGCAGAACTACACAAGGAACACCTCAATTGATTTGTTAGTAGCATAAGATAATTCAATAGCCCGTAACACCCAAAGTGTGATACATAATAACAACATTAAGTGTAACGACCCATTTTATTAAATTTGCAGATACGAAGGCCGGCTCAGATCTACGTGGACGCCACGGTAGGCTAGGACTCACGGGGACTTAGGTATGCTAGTTATTGTGGGTTGGATGCTTATTTGCGGTGAAATTTATTGAAATACATTGCATGTGTGTATGTTGCATAAAAATACGTGCGAGATTGCGTAAACTGTATTCGCCTCGATATGTGTCGACGCGGGTACCAGGTCGTTAACGAGACCGAATATTAGGTCGGGGAAACTTAAACACATAAATTATATAAAAATGAGCCAAGTAACTAATATGGAATGGGTATCAGGCGGCTAGTGACGCGACGGTACGAGTATATCACGGTTTAGACTTGAAACTGGGCGTCGAAAGGCTCGAAAACACGGGCGAGTGTCCCAGTTGTGTCACGTTTTGGTGTCAATACACAAATTCAACAACACTTATCCATATAAGCCATCACATTTTCTCTCACCTCACCTACACCTCACACACACACTCACAGCCGATCGGGAGACCGAGAGGAGGAAGAAAATGAGAGGAGGAGGAGAAGAAGAAGCCGGGAAGGAGAGAAAAGAAGGTGGAGACGTCACGGTCGAGGTGAGTCTTCGTTGTTTGTTGTGATTTCGGTGGGTTTTGGTGGGGTGGCCGAGAATGGGGTTCGGCCATGGAGGCCGAACCGGGCCAAGGTGGAGATGGCAGGGGTGTCTCCCCTGCCATCGATTCCATCGGGGTTAGGGTGGAGAGCAACCCCAACCCAAACCACCGAGGAGAAATAAAAAAAAAAGATCTTCTCCCGATCGAAGCTCTGGTTCGATCAGGGAAAATGGTGCACACGCCGTGGGCCGGGCCCAGAACGGGCCAGGCTCGGGTTCGACCCGGTTGGGTCGACCATACCCAATCCAAATTAAAAAAATAGAAAAAAGAAGAAAATGAAAGAAAAATTTAGAAAAATTGGAAAAATTTTGAAAAAAAAATCTTTCAATAAAATAAAGAGAAATTGATAAATTTCTACGAAAAGAAAATATGCGGGAATGTCGAAGGTGACTTTTTGTAGGGTTTTGCCTCGAAAAGCGCGAAATGGGCAATTTGGCCTAAAAGTTTTAGAAATTTGTTGTAAATTGTCATGCTAAAACAAACTTTGATGTGGAAAACCCGAAGTTAGTATATTAGAACTTTAGTTGGGAAGTGATGTGAGGCGGGTAGAGTTAAAACTTATATGCGTGTTATATTTTCATTTTATTATATGATATACATATATACTTTGAGACTAATTCGGAGCACATTCTCGATGCAAATTATGGACGGACAGTCTGGTACGCCTTTTTAGACTGGACAGACTAGCGATGCAGCTAGGGATGTCCCGGTTATGGCGTGTGTAGAGGATAAACTCTCGGCCTAAGAGACACAGATGGCCGAGGTATTATGGCTATTATGATAGCAGACCGCGGTACTGGTGGCACTCACTTCAGCTAGAGAGCCGGTAGTTGTGACCGTACCGGCGGGGACATCTGTTGTTCTGGTGGTACCCACAGAGACAGCTACTGTAGTTGTCGTTCCTTTAGAGACGTCGACTCTTACGCCTCCACTCACGACAACGTACCAGGTTACCGCCACCCCCACTGCCGATACGACTATTACATCGACATTCGTCTTAGCACCATAGGTGAAGTTATAGTGGGAGTTTTTGAAGTTCCAGCCTGGATTCTTTTATGGAGGCGGTGACTCCGAGGCTGCGGGGAGATGGGTAGTGTCCCATCAGCTTTTCCATAAGCTGATGAGGAACGGCGAGACTGTACAGGCACGACTTTCAGGAGCCTGTTTAAGAGGGCATGCGGTAGTCTGATGGATGACATATACGGATACTCATCCGAAACCGACGACATGGGATGAGTTTAGGGAGCTATTCTTCGATCAGTACATACCTGTGGAGGTTAGGTTGAGACTAATGGAGGAGTTCCTGGCCCTGAGACAGGGTAATCGAACCTTGATACAGTATATGGAGAGGTTCCGACATTTGCTTCAGTTCTCTCTAGATGTCGCCGGGACAAAGCACTTACAGATTTATTATTTCACCAGAGGGGTTAACGATAGGATTGCGTCAGCAGTTGTCTCGATGGGAGCCACGACTCAGCACGAGATCTTTGACATGGCATTGGCTCATGAGACATACATACTGCAGAGGGTTGGCAGACGTGTGACTGGTAGGGAGGTACAGTCAGGGCAGAGTCTTGGGTCAAATCAAAGGCAGAAGAGACCGATGGATCATCTAGATAGAGGCCGAAGAGACGATAGACAGGAGAGGCGCTGCCGGGACGATTATCAGGGCAGTCAGTTTTGATATGAGGAGCCATAACTAGTTCATGCTATCACCTCAGCACCAGTGGATCGACAGAGGTCACAGCCACAGGAGTACAGTTAAGGTCGAGATCAGGGGGACATGACAGGGGTCAGGTAGACCGGGGTCAGGGTCCGAGATATGGAAACGGACAGACGGGTAGACCGGAAAGCCGTATATGTCACCGGTGTGGGCAGAGGGGACACTTGAGGGCTGACTGTCGGGTACCACTATCGCCACGGCGAGAGTCAAACCTGGCCACAAATAGAGCGCACGCGTTAGCGCAACCAGATATCCGGGCGACTAGGCAGCTTGTTGAAGGTACATTACTTATATTTGGTCGCCCTATGCATGCTATGTTTGATTCAGGTAGCAATTTATTGCTTCTTGCTGGACGTATTGTGGGATTGTTAGGGTTAGTTACACAAACACTAGACCCACATCTAGTTCTTAGTACGGCTGCTAGGGATAAGATATATCCTAACCGACTATGTCGAGACGTAATGATAAAGGTGGAGGGATATCAACTACCAGCCGATCTTCGAGTATTGGAGTACTTAGAGTTTGACACACTACTCGGGATGGATTGGTTAGCATCCTATCATGCACGGATAGACTGTTGCGATAAGAGGATAAAGTTTTGTATTCCTGGAATACCGGAGTTCGTATTACTTGGATCTGCAACTGCCTTACGCATCACGAGAGGCCGACTAGCTACAGCGCAGGAGATGGAGGCGTTTGTGGCGATAATTGAGCCGGAGGTTTGAACAGAGGTCCGGATTGAAGACGTTCCGGTGGTTTGGGATTTTGTCGATGTATCGCTTTAACTAATTTTATTCATTTAATGTATGTATTATTTTCCCCTGGCAAAGTGCTAAGTCGCTTAACACGCATATCGAGGCTACTACTAAACACATGTCTCGCACGTCAAATGTAATATAATAACACAAATTGTGATGCCATTTATGCTATTGCAATTTAAACATCACAAATCAACAATTCAGCATACAAAAATAACCATTTACCTAGCTCCAAGTGCCCACGAGCTTAACCGCGGGTCCCACGAACGCCTGAGTTGTCAGCCACGCCAGCAACCACGTCAATAGTAACGGTGAATTTAATTCAAGCCGTTACACATAGTATTTGGATCGACCTCCTCCTCACTGGAAGAATAACTCATCATAAACATGCAGACTGAATTTGAGATGAGTATGGTCGGTGAGTTAAATTTTTTTCTTAGACTGCAAATTTAACAAAGTCCACAAGGAACTTTCATCTCTCAAAGTAAGTATGATGAAACCATTGTGAAGAGGTTTGGTCTCAATAATGCAAAACAAGTGCGCACACTTATGGGTACAAGCGACAAGCTTACTAAGGACGCCGTGGTCACATCAGTTGATCCGCAACTGTACCGAAGCATGATTGGTATCTTACTCTACCTAACTGCCAATCGACTAGATCTGTGTTTCAGTGTCGGCGTATGTGCACGCTATCAAGCATCTTTGAGAGAATCCCATCTTATTTTGGTAAAACGTATCATTCATTATGTGGCATCCATATTAACTTATGGTTTATGGTACGCTAACAAATCTAACTTATGCTTAACTGGCTTTAGTGATGCAGATTGGGCAACAAAAATTGATGATCGAAAAAGTACTTCGGGTGCTTGTTTTTATGTTGGCACTAATCTTGTTTCTTTGTACAACAAAAAATAGAATTCAATCTATCTCTATCGCAGAGGCTGAATACATTGTTGTGGGACAATGTTGCACTCAGCTCCTTTGGATGCGCCAAATGCTCGATGATTATGTCGTTCCGTGGGCACAACTAACTATTTTCTGTGACAATAAGAGTGCTATTGACATCTCAAAAAACCTGGTAAAACACTCTCACACTAAGCACATCGATCTCAGGTATCGTTTTCTTCGTGATTTAGTTGATCGAAATGTTGTCATACTTGAGCACTTATATGACGGTCCCTCTCTTAATTTAGGGCACCGCCCGACCTAATCCTGTAATTAAGCCCTAATCATATCTACGCAGGACTCAACTACGTATTAGTCAGCCTTTATAACCTAAACGCCTCTTTTCTCGTATTCAGGATAAGTAATACACTAGTCCTACCAGTTTATAAAACTTAAAGTTAATTAAAATTTTTTATTAAATTTATTATTTAACGGAAGTCTTATTGATTATGCGGAAGCAATTAGTAACATATGCGAAAGCCATTTATAAAATCCTAAGTGTGGAAATCTAAGAAATGACATCACATATATAAAGTCCTCAAAATGCATTGAAACAGTAAAATAGTCTAAGTCAATCGGAGAACTAACACTCAACCCAATATATAGCTCCAAATAGTATCTGAAAGACATATAACATATACAATAAAAATACTAAAAGAAGACCTACAATCGATGCAGTGATGCACCGCACGCTCAGGGATAATCGTCGATCTTCTCCTTGCCCGGCCTGCTGGTAGATGGCTCTGCACCCACCATCATAAAAAGGACGGTGAGTACACGAATAAAACAGTAATCCCCGATGACAAGTTTAATTTGCATTTCCAAATATTCAAATGGTATTTAAAAGCATATAAATGGGAAAACTGGAAAATAAATCATATGCGAGTAAATACCAGAGTTAAACAAGTGATACTGACACTAGGCGATGTAGTGGTGATTTAGGTCCGGTCGGCAATGAAATATGTCACTCCGACTCAATAATCATATAGCACGAGGGACTCTAACCCAAGTGTTACCAGGGACTCTAACCCCGGTGTGTAGACCACCTCAGGGACTCTAACCCCGAGTGTCATATAGTGTCAAGTAACATGTGCCGACATCCCTAGGGACTCTAACCCCGTGAGTTGCGCACACCTCGATCGAGTACGGGACCTAAATGCAAAAACTACGTTTTAAATTTCAAGAAATACGAAGTATGGATTGTCAAGTCATAGGCACATCTACATACCTAAACAAATAAGGAACACAAGTCATCTTAAACATTTATAAGATATTCACTAGCCTAATAGCATGTTATTTATCATTCGATTCACATTTAAAACAACAAGAATAGACATAGCATGTGATAGAATCAATGAATCAAATCAAATGAATGGATATCACGCAAATTAGACTCGTCAAGTGAGCACAGACACAAAAACACATGATATAAGAATATAAAGGCAAAATAGTTAAAAGGACTATGCAAAGACAACAATTAATAGAAATGAAATGCCAAGTAAAGTTGCCATTGGGTATACTCACAACAACAAAGTAAAGCCATAGCTTTACTGGCCTCCCGATACTCCAAATCTTGTATTCGCTCTTCCGTACCCTTTTCCTAGGTTCCTGAGTTTGGTGTCTCATTAGTTCAAATATAGTGGGTTTAAGCTCAATTTAGTGGTGTTTATCGTGTATTCAAATTGGTTCAATAGACTTTAAATCAATCTTCCTAAATCAACCCCTAAAGACTAAATTAAGTTTCAATTTCAGTCCTATATTTTAATGCACTTTTAGGCATGAAATGGTCAAAATATTGAAATTCTCCATCAGTACAATTATTGTTGGTCTCTCTCTTAGCTTTACGGAAATGTTTAGTTTTCAAAACTCCGATTTAAAATGAAAGAGATGTCACGATTTTACTAAACATAAGTCTAATTGGAGTTTAATCCGACCGGCAGATTTAGAAAATCTATATCTCCTAATCTATTGTTCGTAAAAATGTGATTCTTGGTCAAATGGCAGAAAATATATCCAAATACAACATACTAAAGGATCAGCTCATTTGGATAAGTAGTTAGGGAGTTATGCTCTTAACAATTTCAGTTTCAAAACTTTCCTTTTTAGTTCCAGCACCTACTTGTAGAGCATGTTTAGACATAAAAATATTTGAATCAAAATACCTTCAGTTAAGAAAAGTTATTCTTTCTTTAAATAAGCTTTCAAATGCCACTGGTTTGGATCAATTTGGATCTAAAATGAGCATATTATGACCAAATTACCCAAGTTGATTCCTAATACAACATGTAGAATTCTAGTTTTGGTGTTGTAATTTCAAAAATTCATATCTTTATGATTTCAAAACCAAATTAAGAACTTCAATATAGCTGGATTATTAACTTGAAATGAGGAATCCAAATATATAAATCAATTGCAAATACTCAATCATCTACCATCTAAAATTAGCCTAAAACCATAACTTGTTCTAATTTCAACTAAAAAAATGTGTACCTAGTTGATGTAGCACCCTAGCTTGAGAATTTCTCACCAACTCCCATGGATTCCTTCAACACCTTGATGATTCACTCCTCTCCAGCAATTCCTTCTTCTTTTCTAGCAAAAACGAATGAGTGATTTGGTTTGCATGTTGTTTGATCACTAATGTTATATATTAAGGTGATGTTCATTCCTAGCCCTTGATATCCATGGATTTATGTATCCCGATGAATATCTAATGGTCCACCTCTTGCTATATATCCCACTAGCTCCCAGTAACTCAACCTCCAGTGACATCATTTCATTACTCACCTAGTTCCTAGATGTGCCAATGTGTATCTTTAGACCAATCCTATGCTTTCCATTTAATTTACTCAATGATAGGCCTTCAATTTGATTTACATTAACAAACACAACCATAGGCTTATAAGTAATTCCTTATTTCATATTAGTATTAAATAAAACTTACCAAAATGCTAACTACTCGATTCCCCGGCTCGCACGCTACTCGAGGCGTGTCCCCGCTCTTGTCTCGACTCCTACAACTGTACAAACTGACTTAGTAAGTTTACACAATACATAACACTAGGCATACATCAATACAAAAATACAATATACCTCGATCACGTGCCTCGGTCGGTGCACGTATCACAGTGTAAGTCCCACGTCAGTGATCCTGATTAAGGAATTAAAACGGGGGTTAGAGATTTGGGCCGTGGCAACTTAAGCACTAAGAAACAATTAGCCGATATTTTTACCAAGGCATTGGATGGATCGGGATTTGAGTTTCTTCGTGTTGAATTAGGACTGTGTCGACCCACGTCTTTCGATAATTAGCATTCTTTTTAGTTTATTTAAAAAAAATGGGTGGGCGATCAATAAAATATTCAGTTTCCATAACTGTCTTAGTCCTTAACAACTGTTTCCTTTTTAGGGTAGTCTCCATAACTCCCAGATTCTTCAAATCCCTCTCTTACTTAATCGGGTATAAATGGTATGTAGTGGGTAGTTGAACGATTAATTAGGCTTGGTTTGTGTTTTTAATGCTCTATCTTGACTAAACAGCTTATTCATCTTCTTCATCACCTCTTCTCCTCACCTCTCCTATTGTTCAAGCATTTTCCTTCATGGTCTTCACTTCTTCTCCACTGCTTGCATAATGGTCTCCACTCGCCATTCCAGGGATCTCAACAGCATACCAACCTCTCATCTTCTTTTTCGAACCTACTCTCACTGACTCAGAGGAACTTCACCACAACCTCATGTCTTCCGTCTTCCACCTCATTCATCGTCCAATGCTGACCTCGGTCCTGCTACCACTGAAGGAGATCCTTACAATGTGCTCACATGATCTGCCCCTATTTCCACAAGGCCTAGCACCGAGTCTCAACCTCATCGTCGATATCATCTAGTTCGATTTGATGGAATACGAGTTCAATCTCGTCCTAAGTTTACCCCTGTTCCCACAATAGAACCCCCTCTAATCTTGAGAATGTACTCACAAATCCTCTATCGCCTCACCCTGAGTCTGAGCCTATGGTCTCACCACCCACCTACATTCATGCCTCGGCTGCCTCCTCTTCCTGTTTCTTCACTGGGGATGCAGAAGCACTCTATAATGATCTCGTGAAGTTCCACTCTAACCAACGGTTGGATGAGAAGACTTACAAGCATTTCAAGGTATATTGGTTCTTGGGTCGAGAGGAATGTTGCGTCTCTTTACTTTTCCCCGTACGTACAATGAAAACCTCGTTAGGGAATTATACGCTAACTTATCCTCCTATGTTGTTGATCCTTCTTCTCCTTATTTTTATCGGGTCTACATTCATGGCCGAGTATGTTGATTCTCCCCTTTTACCATTAACAAATTACTTGGCCTTCCCACATACAATGACTCACTCGACTCCTATCCATTGGGGTTCCGTGCCAATCTGGACTTCAATGGTGTCACGTCTACTCTAATGGGTAATCGAGTCCTTAAAGGCCAATGTGGAGCACGTCTCAATGCCTCGGATTTCACAGCCCACTACTTTACTCTCTTCATTCATGACACTCACAATCTTTTTCATGTCCGGCATGATGCCACGGTTCTTCCAAAGGACTATCTATTTCTTTATGCCATTGGTTAGGGTGTAGCTATAAACTATAGGCACATGTTGTTCAGGGCTATCTGCCTTTAAGTCCACAACAGGAAATCTTGGAAGAAGTTGTTCTTCCCTTGTCTGATTACTGCACTTCTCGCTGCTGAAGAAGTCTTCACTATGCCTCTTGATGTCGTTGTGGAGGCTCAAGTCCGCACCATTCGCTCCACCATTCTCAAAGACTCCTCTACTCATATTCTTGATCTGCCTATCTCCACTAACTTATTGGAACCAGTTGTGTATCATGCAGAGGCACTAATTTTTTCGCCATATCCTTCTCTCACTCCTCCCACCAGTCTATCAGCAACTGTGGGCACATCCGCCCATCACGGAGCCTCCTCGTCTTCAGCTCCTACCCTCATGACAGACGACCAGTATGCAGAACTCTCATACCTTTATCTGGACTACCTCAAGTAACTTTATGACATCTTCGTGTCTGTTGGACAACCAACTCTGGCCCGCCCATAACACCTTTTGTTTTTCTGTGTCCACAAAGGGGAGAACTAAAATTAGATATAGAGTAGGGGAAGTAACACAACTAGTTCAAAGTTTTAGTTTGGCTATTTACTTAAATCTTTCCTAATTGAACTTCACTGATATTTTGTTTTTGAAATTCAGGATTTATGTTTGATCTTTACATTAACGCTTGGCATGATTGTGTTTATAATAACATTATTTTTGCACACTTTTTGCATATCTAATCTATACACTAAGTCGTGACACACATATAACAAAGGGGGCGATTGTTAAAATGTAAATTCCTTAAATATTGTTATTGTGTGTCACTCCTTAAGTGTCACGGGCTATTGAATTGCATTATAAAACTAACAAATCAATTGAGGCATTCCTTGTGTAGCTCTGCCATGTAAGCCGCCACATAAGCATCCAATATACATGCAAGATCGTTAGATTTCTTGTAAATCTTTATGAGAAGGAAAGAATCTACAAACAATGAAGGACAACCCGCGCCACCATTACATTGCAATCAAATATAGAGAACAAGAAAACTCAAGATTCCAATCAAAGATATCAATCAAAGTAGTTTCCTAAAACACATTGGTGCCAATTCATTGAATGACAATGAACGAAGTAAAAAACGTCCATAAGCCTTCTCTATATATTGCTCTATGCTCATCAACCACTGTATTGAGTTTGATAACTTTATTTTGCTGTGTTATTATTGTAAAAAGCAAAAGTGAGCATAAGAGCACCATCTCACGAGTTGTATTCGCATACTACAAAAAACAGCAGATCAGAAACGGAAATTTTCGTCTTTGATTTGCATAAATTCTGTCTCTAATTGAAATCTGCAACGGATCAGAGACGGAATAAATTCCGTCTCTGAAATCGTCAACACTGATTCAATCAGAAACGGAAATGTGATTCCGTTTCTGATTTAGAGACGGATTAGAGACGGAATAAATTCCGTTTCTGATTAGAGACGGATTAGAGACGAAAATTAGAAACGGAACAGAGACGGAAGAAATGGAAATTTTTCAAATTGGTACAATTGTAATTGCATTTCGTCTCTGATTAGCAACAGATCAGAGACGGAATGCATTATTTTCGTCTCTATTTCCGTCTCTAATCAAAAACGGATCAGAGACGGAATATAAGAATTCCGTCTCTGATTCCGTTGCTGATTCATGCATATATTCCTCGAAAATTAGAGACGGAATAGCAACGGAATCTCTGAATTCCGTTGCTAATCCGTCTCAATTCCGCTTTGTTTAGGTCTCAATCCGTCTCAATATATATATATATATATAGGTCTCAATCCAAGCACATTTAACTGCCAATATATAATACAAATCATAGCTAAATAATATATTGATATTGCACGGTTTATATAAACTTAACATATCCATAAAATTATCTTTTCTCAATGTACTGTACACGAAACAACAAAAACAATCTAAAAAGTTTTTATTTCATATCTTTCTACAAAAGTAAAAGCAAAAATTGTTCTAAATGAAAAAAAAACAGCAGATGAAGAAGTGTTCCGAGATTATATAAAGTTGATTGTGCTTCAAAAAATACTTGACTTCGTACAAAATCAGAATCCTTATGGTGTACTACTACTACTACTACTACTACTACTACTACTACTACTACTACTACTACTACTACTACTACTACTACTACTACTACTACTACTACTACTACTACTAAATCAGAATCCTTATGGTGTACTACTACAACAGCTAATAAGCATTTAGAAGATTAATTATATTTTGCAAAGGAAGAAAGTAATCTACAGTTGCAGAATCCATTATCTCAACTTGTCCCTTATGAGTACTCTATGAGTTTCACTTGATAATCTAACTTAGAATGACGTTTTTTTTTTTTATCTATACATAGGATAAACAAGAAGAAAACATGAAAAAAAATCATGCTTGGTTAAGGCACTAAAGTTAACAATGCCATATTCAGTTTCAGCCATCATGGTGGAGGAGAACAGCCATATATATGACATTAATTCATAAGCACCAGATTCATAAAAAAAAATAAAGAAGAAAGGAAAGGAAAATTAAGTACAAAATCTTAAGTACCAAAAATAAACCGACCCTATTGGAAATTCTTAGTTTCGCCATTAACGGAAAACTTGAAAAAAAGACTCCATACATACCATTAATTCATAAGCACCAGGAACCAGCCATATATATGACATTAATTCATAAGCACCAGATTCAACTTCAAAGATTTACATACCATTTCAGAAATTAAACACCTTAACTTTGTCACAGAATATTAATTAAGACAATGAAAGAAAGAGAGACCCACCAAGATAACAAAGAAAGAAAGAGAAAGATATTAAGCATTTTCATACCTTATTTACTTCTAGAAACATGTCATTCAACAGTTAACCTCATTAAGTAATTCAAAGTAGAACGTTTTAAAGAAGTGAAAATCCCATTGCCAGAGGGAACGTACCTAAAAATCATTTGCCTCGGAACCACTATTTGTAAAGAAAACCTTCCCCATTTGTCTAGCTGTAAATGTATCAAGAAGCTCCTTTGCAAGATCATGTAAGCATCAATGTATAATTGCACTTAATATCATAAAGCAGTAACACAGTAATAACAAATAACATAAATGCAAGAGAAATCTAATTCCTCCAGTTAGAAGTCCAAGATCTAGAGCCATGAATTAGTCAAAGTAGCTATCACGGAATGATTTTAAATTGGATATCCTGAAATCTATAACAGATAAATAATTTTGTAAATAAGACTGTCCAAGCCAGTAAAATAATATCAACAAACTTCTTTCATTCTCAACATGTGGACATGTTAAGTTTCAAGCATCTAAAGAACGTAAGAAAAGAAGAAGTAAATGGCAAGGAAGAGAAGTGAAATGTGGTTAACATTTCCACAAACTTATCAAATGCGGCTACAATCAATTTAAAGAATTCCTGCATTACAGAAATTCACAAAGCAGAATGTGTTAAAAATGAAAAAATCGAGTGATGACTAACATGGGAATGGCAGAAAAAAAAAATCAGGTACCCACCCTCATTTGTTCATCTTCAAAGGGAGCATCAAGTTCAGTCAGAAACCAATAGCTGGACAAAGATCCATCTTCCATACCAGTGACCGCTAATTAAACACTTTTTTTTGACATAAAAAGAGAAAGAAAAAAAAATGGATTTACACATTCAGCAATTAGACGACAATGGGAATGTTGAACACAAATACATATACATATACAAGGGGCTATTACATTATTCAACAACACTAGGTCAAACCTTTATGGCCTGTTTGGTTCACATTTTAGTGAATCCTAACACATGAGATTAATTAGTGATGAGACTAACACATGAGTTTAGATAGTTTAGTCTCATTTGTGTATCTTGTTTGGTTGGTAGTTTTAAGGTTGGGATTAAGTGAGGTTGTACATGTACATTTACCAAAATACCCTTACATAAATTTGACCTCATTTTCACATCTTCATCCCCTTCGTTGTGAATCGCCCGACGCCGCCTGCCCAAAACAATGAAAACTCCACAAAAATTCAAACCCCCCCTTCAAGTTCATCACACAAATCACCATATTATATTTCAAGAAACCCCAAAACCCCAAAACCGAAAACAAACAAGAAAACCCTCCAAGTTCCTTCTTTTACAAGAAAACAAAGAAGCGAACCTCTTCGACTTTGGACAGATTGAGATGAAGAGTGGAGTTGATCCAGGCCAAGATCTCTCTTCTTCCCACGAAGTATGCCGCATCCATCATTCCTATGCTCGTCACCATCTTTTCGATTCGGATTTCTCGATATCGATCGATTTATGCAACTCTTTCGTTTTCAATTTCTCTGTTTCTCTCTAACGTTCGAATGCAGAGAGAGAGAGAGAGAGAGAGAAAGAGAGAGAGAGATGAGTGATTCGAGTGTATTGAAGACACACAAATGAGGGTTCGATTGGCGAAGAGAACGAAGAGAAGAACAAAAAAAAAACCAGGTCCCGAGAAGGAAGAAGAAGAGCAAAACATGGAGGGAGGTCGAGAGTTTTGGAGAGTTGTGATTTGGTTAATGTGAGGGGTAAAGTGGTAATCTCCTCTTTCAGTTACAATGGATTAGCTAATCCCACCAAAAATGGTGGTATTGTTTAATCCACTACCATGCCTCTTAACTAATCCGCTGGCCTAGTTAATCCTCCAAGCAAACAGCGGATTAACTAGTCCAATGTGGCTAATCCAGGCTAATCCCACGAACCAAACATGCCATTAGTGCATTAAACCACAAGGACAAACAATCCACACGCATCGCTTAAATGATTGTTTCTACATATATAACACGTCAAGAACCCTAATTCGGTTTTAGCGCAACCAGTGCATGAACAGGAGAGTTGACTGATCTCCATTTTTTCAGAAGAAAACACAGTAAAGCATCGAAGAACAGGTCTTTCAACCTATCCATCAAACCCTAGTCGAACAAAACACGAAAGATCAAAGCTTTCAAGACCAAACAAAACTCATAAAACCCCAAGAAACTCACATGCAATCTTCGAGAAACCAAACAATAAAAAAAAAATCCAAAATCGAAACCCTAGAAACCAAAAATAAAACTCACATCGAGAATCCCACAAGTCGTCGACCGAATTTGGGGGGTCGCCGGCGCATCCCGGCCGTTGAGCTAGAGCTCCAGTTCTGGTCCGTCATTTCTCGAATCCCCATGAGACCCTTCAAAACCCTATCGATTACGAACTCGATTTCGAGACTCCACGCCTCATCAAAGAAACCCTAGAATGAAAAAAACCCTAGAAACCAAGACGAAATCGGAGGGGACTAAATCCAGGGTTTGGTACACGAAATCAGGCGAACAACATGGCTATCGGTAAGAGTGAGAGCAGAGAGGAGCGAGTGCGAGAGAGAGAGAGCAGAGAGCGGCAACGGTGAGAGAGAGAGCAGAGAGCGGCAACGGTGAGAGAGAGAGAGGAGAGAGCGGTGACGGTGAGAGAGGTGACGGTGAGAGATAGAGGAGAGAGCGGTGACGGTGAGAGATAGAGAGCGGTGAGGAAGAGAGGCTTGTTGAGAGAGAGAGAGCGGAGAGAGATTTTAGGGAGAGAAAGTGTTTTGTGGTTGGTCCTATTTTTTGGTATCTAGGTTGACGCACGCACGAATCTCGAGACATAATGGACAGTTGTAAAAAAACAAGTTTTGGTGGGAATGTCGGCGCCAATATTTTGAAACGGAATTTAATTCCGTCTCTATTTCCGTCTCTGATCTCTCTCTATTCCGTCTATAATCATTTTTTCTTAGCAACGGAACTTAATTTCATTGCTAATTCCGTTTCTAAATATCATTTTTCTTGTAGTGGCATACACACCGGCTAAGGGGACTTAGCCTACACTTCGAGGGGATCTTGGACCATTTCGAACTCCAAGGGGATCTTGGAGATGCTAGTGTAAGAGCCTAGAGATAGGGGGAATGATTAGTACAGTAGGACTTGTGAGGGATCACCAACTCGAGAGAAAAGAAGTGATGAGTCCTGTTGTATAGGTTGTAATCACTCTTTATTACTTAGTGGATCATACACCTAGGCGTGGCCCCGCAAACGTAGGACGGGAGGTCCAAACTGCGTAAACAATTTGTGCGCGTTATTTACTTTACTGCAAAACTTTTTTTTATTTACTTGCTGCTGTGTTGAGCTTGTAAAGTCAGAAACTTATATCACTCATAGATACTAAGTCGTTGTCTGTGCCCACATAGACTTTCTGTGAGAACAGAGACATTACAGTTTAAATTCATACTATACATATCATCATCTATCATCTATTCAATCCATATTGCATAACATGGCGGCGAAAAACGTCTTACACGACAAATTAATCGAGCAAATCTTCTCGTTCATGAACAACCCCAAGGATCTGATTCAAATAAGCCTAATCGTCGAGAAGATGGCGATATTTTTGGGGTTTTGCTCCAGTACATTGCTCTCATCTTTGACGATACTTCTCCTAAATTCTTCCTTCGATTTTTCGACACGCCTCACCATCAACATCTATACATAGATTAAGTATTCAATCTTTGTTCGACGACAAAGCTCTCTTCTACGACTCGCTCTCCACCGCACTCTCTTACAATGCCCAATGCCTCCACATCTCCCCTCTTAATTCATGGTACCCACTTCCCATTGGGTTGATCTCGACGCGTGACCTCAAAACTTTGAAAGCTTGAAAGCGCATTACGACGTCGAGAGTTTCTAGTTTTGAAGGACTACGAGTTTGGCGAAAACAATTCAGTTTTCTCCTAGCAAACTCCAAAATTAAGGAAGTTAGAGATGGACTTTTACCATGAGCCTAATAATACGTCCCTGGGCTGCTCACTCCGAAGCTCTCATCCTTATCTTTCACCAATTGAAGTCTTAATAATTCCTTGGTAGTTTGCATGTTTGGGAACCTCGACATCAACATAGATGATGACGTGTCGAAGAAGATGCATCGTTGGTTCAAGTATTTGTGTAGTATATCAAGCAGCGACGGCGATTGAGAGCACACCGATTGTCGATACAAGAAGCTTCACATGCATGGGTTTACGCCATGGGGATTATCATGACAAGATTTCCCAATAGTATCCTAGTGTTCACTTTTTGTTTGAGTTCTCTAAAATGTACTTTGGCCGTAAATTATGTGAAATTCAAGACTCTGTTGCCTCTTCTTTCATATATATTCCATTATGTTCTACTTGAGTCTAAAACTATTCGTGGGTATTCAGGCGAGCTTGACTATTCCCATGAGATCCTGGTGTAATCGGCCTAGGTGTACCCTAGTAGCCCGAGCAATCTTACCATACCAAGGAATTGAAACCGAGGTCTTTAAGACTCAAAAGAACATAAGATGCTAAGCTGAGAAAAGAAATGTCTCCAATTTAATGACTAAATAAGACAAGTTACAATTAGGATAAACTAGTTGACTTGAGAGGGTGTGTTTGAGACGAAAGAATAATTATATATGGTCTATTTTAGAAGAAACATAATGACTTATAAGTTTGGAGTGGGAGCTCGAGTTTGCCTGATATTTTGGAGAGCTCACACTCTCAAATTAACTAAAGCCTAGATTTACAACTACACTACACTCTCTCTCTCCTTCACGAAATTATATCGGCGTGCACTTCCATACTACGATCGACCTACGTTGTAGAAGCTCGCTTGATATCGATGTTTAATCTCGCTTCATTTTTAAGATATATATAACTAGTCACTACACTATGTACACTCTCTCATTTGTACTATCACTGAAGGTAGATGGAGGAAGTTGGACTTGGGGTTTTTCATGTCTTGAAAACAATAGATATAATGAAGAGTGAAATTGATATTGGTTGGTACATGTACGTGTAGTATGTTCGAATTAATATTGGATATTCCATCCGGTCAAAAATATAAGTCTTTCTAGCAAAAACTTTTTGGTCAAAATTATAAGTCAGTTTTCTGAATTTGAGACTGTATTTATTATTTTTCTACCAATTATACCCTTATATAATTCAAATATTTGTGATTCTTTAATTCCTCATCGACTCATTTAAAGTCAAAGAACGTATATGTGAATTACACTTGTAATTAAGGCTGTCTTAATTATTGTACCTTTACCTTAAACGACTTATAATCGTGACTGGAGGGAGTATTTATTGAAGTATGGCTATGGTGGGCTTAAGAGAGACCAAACGTGTTGTATGTTGAGCAGAAAATATTTGTTGTTGAAGACTTGTCACCAAAGCTTTGTGCAGTTAGTAATTCGTTTGAAATTTAATCATCTTCTAATGAGCAAGCCCTTGTAGTAGTACTATAGAACCAGAGGAGACAGTAATGACTTCAAAGCGTGTAGCTATGCCATTTTCATAAAGGAAATTTTGCTTTCTATATTGCAAGAGTCAGCAAAAATCATAGAGAATACGATGAAGTAAAAAATCAGCTTGCACTTGTAGTAGTGAAAGTTGAAACACATACAAATGCTGTGAATTTTTTTGAGATGTTCTTCTTCCTCCCAAGCATCTTCTCTTATAGCACTCTGGTTAAAACTAGTTGGGAAGAAATGGGATAGTGGAGAGTTTCAACTGCCTTGGCAATTGAAAGTGCTCCACTCAGTCAACATTAAATGGGTCAATTAATTAACCACCCACATAATTAATCCGAAAATGATTAACCACCCACAAAATTAATCCGAAAATGGTAAAAAAGTTTTTATCATGTTTAGCCCGCACACACGTGCTAAGTGTGCCTATGAAAGCAACATATGCGCCGCGCATGACTCACTTTGCATAGCACTTGGGGTTATTTTTTTCTACGCTCAATGTAGTGCAAGAGTATATCTACTTTTTAAAGTAGATGTTTCTAACCAATGTGGGACGAAAACATTTTCTTTTTGAAAATGTCCAATAAGTACTGTGTTACAGTTAGATTAATACTCATTTATTTGTAGCTACAAATTCTACAAATCAAAATCTCAATAAAGGCAATCTACATGGACCAAACTCTTTCGGTCTACTCAATTTATAATTAATGCAATTGATAGCAAGCTTATTGGAACCTTTAAATCCTTAATTTCTAATCCTTGCATCCTAAAATATATCTTAGGCTCACCATTACATAGTCGAATTTTTAAAATTTCTATTAAGTTGAGTTTTCTAATTATATCATTTAAATAGCGCCTAGATTTTACTTTCAAAAAAATAGCTAGATTTTATTTTATTTTCCTTTTCAAATTCATATACTCAACCATTTTCTAGCAATTCATTTAAATTTCATTGCGGAGCTGTTTGGTATATTTCTTAGCAAATGTCTCAACAAGTCTAAACGGACCTTGCCTTAACGAGATATGTGATATGTCTCCCAAAATAATTTCTTTCTCGTATAATATCTGGGGGCTCCAACTAGTGTTTCCTCTACATAGCAAGAACTGCCTCTTTCGATCAAAAAAAAAAAAAACTGCCACCTAACCACTCAACTCAACTAATACTTAAAATTAACTAGTTAACATTAATTTATGTTTGAGGTGAAAGAGTGGATTTTTTGCTTGATTAATACATATAGGGATAATATCTATCCACCTAACACACCCACATAAATATTTTCCAATCTAACACATTTTCCGCCACGTCACTGCCACATCACCCGCCACGTCGGAATTGTAGTTCGTCGGATGCAAAACGTGACTTGCAGTCACGTTTTCAATGTTTTTTTTTCCCGTGTAAATTTAACTCTACAGCAGAGGTGTAGATTGATCGTACTATTCTAGGTACATTACTGTATTTCTTGGTAGTGAAAAAAAAAGAAAAAGAAAAAGAAAAAAAGGGACATGCATATTAAGATGCACACATGCCCTATAAAACACGCCATTTTTTTAGGATTTTAACCAAACTTTTATAATTATATGTTTAGCTATACATATAAAAAAAACTTAGCATTGATGGAAAAAACAAGTAGCTAGTGCTTGCAAGCTAGCTTTTTGCTGTAACCGACCTGATAGGAACTCTTCTTCTTGGGGTGTAAATATCTTGTTTTCTCAAAGGAGAAAAATAGGTAGTTCAAATTTATTTGTGCCTTGTGGTTCAATGAGCAGATCATATATAAGGTTTGGGACCATAATTGGCTCACCCGTAAAAATAAAATTAGCTGGGACTTCAACTAAAATAACAGTTCTTGCTAGTTGATAGGTTTTCTTTTATCAAAAAATGATAGCGTAAGTTTCATAGGACATCCAATATAACACCAACTAAAAGAAAAGTTCTTGCTAGTTGGGGTTACGCTAGCAAGGTCTTTTTTTATCATGATGTTAATACATTAGATCTCATTGAATATCGAGCTGCATGCTAAGCTTGCTAATCAATCCGTTGTTTGATTGCCTCGCGGTGCAACATTGTTGTAGAAGTTGTAAAAAAAAATCTACCATATTTACCTCATCGAGCAAACTAGTAGAATCTCTAGCATCTATGAGATTGTATAAGTTTTTTCAATAAAAGTAAAGGTTTCAAATTAGTCAACTAGTATATTCGTATTTTTGTTTTTATTGTCAATACAAACTAGTAAAAATTTTAAAGTTACAATAGGTTTATGACCTTATATTATACAACAAGTGCTTTAAAACTCAAGCAATTTAAAAAATTCTAGAAATTAATGTTAGTACAGGGAAAAATTTGAATTGCCATAAATGAAGAACTTGCAAGTTGATCAACTACAAAGCAATAATATATAAAAAAAATGTCTTGTTATAGTTAAGAAAAAGTCCTAATCTGACCCCAAAAAATGACTTCCAGTCCCACTACGTGTTCTCTTTACGACTCGCACATTACGATTTAAAGGTAATGACACATTTGAATGGACCACATCAGCAGGATTTTGAGCATCTTCTCGTTGAATATCATCGATATCATGCATTCCACCATCATGAGTACTTGTTGTCCCAGATAAATTCATTATTATTTGACTTGCATTAAAATGACGTGAAGATGTAAGTGTCCTATCAAATTGAAAGGCTTCCGTAGCCTCGAATGTCATGTTGGGAGGAACTGATGGAGTATGTGGAGTCACTAACTTGTTGAGAGGTACTGATGGAGTATACACCGGAGTGTCATGCCTCGAACATGTATCATCATGAGAAGATTGATGAGAAGCTTCAAATGAAGTGGGCATATTATGGATGCGATAATCTGCATGTATTGCATTCAAAGTCGATGCAGCTACATCTCTAATACATAGAATAGACGCATCATCACCCAATGTCAACTGATGAATTGATGTCATTCCATGTGCCTACATATAAAATATTTATGAAGTTGTATGCGAAAATAAAATCAAAATAACTATTTGAAAGACTTCATGATTGAATAAAAAAAATTTGTACTTACCAATGCCTCAACAATAGCTCCACGATGAGGCATGAATCGTCGTATAATGCGACGATACCATAACATATACAGGTCGTAAAATCCCATTGGCTCCTCCAATAATTCATCATTCGCAATATTGGAAGCACGTTCGTTCCACATGCATACATAAGCACCATGTTCTGCACTCCAATCTTTATATGTTTTCCCTCTCAAGTCAATCTTATATAGCTCCATGCTTGTGCTATGTAAAGGTGGTATCCTTTGTTTCAAACCGAATTGTCGCATGACTCTATCAGGATTATACATTTCAACAACACAGAAGAAAAGTAAAGGTGCCCTCGTTCGCCAAATAGCATGACCACTACTACAATACGCAGGGAGGTCCCTTATCACTGTCTCAGGATACAGTTCTCAAATTACCTGTAGTCATGAAAAACAACTTGAAATGAATAAAACTCTCATTTCACCATTGTACAAAAGGGTATTTGGAAAAATCGACCAGGTGTATTTCTTACTTCATCGGGTGTTTGCATGTTAATCATTTCTCTGTATTTCGTTAGCACGTGCATTGATGTTCATATGGTCTCTAAGGCATGTCTCCACCTATAGACATGTAAAAAACAACACAAAGCATGCATGAATGTACACGTAGATAAAAAAAAAAGTTTATTGACTATGTTTAAAATCGCTAATTACCTATGACCAAATGGAGGAGGTGGAAATAAATCTTCGTTTGGTATGATGTCGTTCCGAAGAACGTTTCCCATTATTGGTGCAAGAAAAGGCAACCTACCACATGCCCATAATTGCAATAATATGACCGGACCTGCAATCTCTGCTCCATCAATGTCAGCGGCAATACACAATTGTCTATATAGGTGAGCCAGAGTTGCACTACCCCAACTGTAAATACGTGATGTGAACAAGATTGTTAGACTTGTCTGCTGACGCGCGTCGAACGCGTCAATAATATTTAAAAATTTTCCTAAACCAACTATTTTGTAGAATAGTGGCAAAGGGTCGATCCCACAGAGACTGGTATTCTCTCTTCGGTCAAAAATAACAAAAAAGGGAAATCGGGGTTTGATAGAGAATTGAATTATTTACCTAATTATAAATAATTAAAACAATTGAAATAAAATTGAAAAATAAAATAATAAATAAAAATACCTAGGACAAGACATACAAGTTCGGTTCGGTAAAAGATTGGATTTGGTCGTCGATTTATGTAAAGTATGCAAATCAAAATATTCTAGTGTAGCTATAGACCCGGTGACGCACGCGGTTCCTCGCTCTTCCCTGTCTCTAGTAGCCAAGGTACGACGGTGACTACTTCCCTAGTCGGACACACAACCGCATATTCAAGTGAATTGGATTTAATGTGTTGACCGCAATGAGCTTCGTGAAGGCACTACACCTAGACAACGGATCACTCGTGTGTCCGATTTAGCCTAGATCTAAGGTATTTAACCGGTCCCAAAAGGGTCGAATCAATTGGTAGGGTCAATGCCACGGTGTGGTCTTATTGCACAAGTACGGGTGCTTACAACACACCTTGGTGATAAATCAAGATTTAAATAGTATTTAATCTTGATTATTAAAATAATACCAAAGAAAATAAAATATTAATGAAAAGACTGAATTTAAAATAAATAAATCTCGCAAATCCATTATTTAAGCCCGGTCAAACCTTGCTTGCAGTCTTGCCTAAGTTGGAGATTTTAGCCTCCCATAATAAAAAAAATACAAATAAAATATAAAATATGAACCGGAAAAGTGGTAGAAAGACCCGGCCCGGAAAGGGCGGGTACAACCCCGGATGACCCCCGGTGTGTCCGACACGAACTTCGGATCCTCCAATCAATTTGATGCCCCCTTCACTATCCCGAATGACCCCCAATTTATAGAAATATGCTATGCCACGTGTCAAGCTGCCATTGGTGGGCTGGTGAGTGCGATGCCACGTGGCGCCTTTGTGATTGTTGTGCGATGCCACGTGGCGGAATGTGGCTGGAAAGCACGTGGGTGTGGGTGGGGTGTTTGATAGTGCGTGCCACGTGTCGAACCGATTGGGCGAGAGGGGCGGTTTCTTGCGACGTGGCGGGGTAGTGCGTGCCACGTGGCGCACCGTGATTCACCGCATTGGGCGTAGTGGACATGTGGCGCGCGGCCGATTGGTTGAGCGGGCGGTGCGGCGGCGTGGCGGGAGAGTGCGTGCCACGTGGCGCACCGTGATTGGTCAAACAGGTGGTGGTGACGCGTCGGACCAATGGGAGAATGCCACGTGGCATGACGTGGCGAAGGAGAAGTCGCGCGACTCGTGCGAAAATCGGGAGTTTGTACGTGCACGAATCCCGAGGCGAATCGAAGAGCTACCGAACGAAGTGAAGATGGGCGGTGTGACGTGGCGACACCTGGATGATGTGGAATTGCGTGGCGATGCCGTGATTGGCGAGACGTTTCGTGTTCGCCACGTGGCGTTCGTTGATTCGAGCAAGCAAGGCTGTCCACAACAATATGATCGTAGGGGCGGTGCCACGTGGTGTCTTTGTCGATTGGTTGAAAATGGATTTTGACGACGACGACGTGGCATTTTTCGATTGGTCGAGATGTATAGTCCTCTTTTCAACACACGCGCGGCGCGCACTTTGAGGAGATCGTCCGACATCCGATCACCTTTGCAAGTAAATACTCCATTTTGAGTGTTTTCTCGCCACGAATTCAACTATGCACCCCGTTTTACCTAAAATAACAAAAATTATTATTTATTATATTATTTTCAATATTTTCAATAATTAATATACTAAAATTAACTATAAATTACCTGTAAATTATTGACTTATCATCTGCAAATAAATTTCCTCCAAGAAGTTGTAAGATGTATGCTCTTGCATAGCGTTGCACTTCCACATCACCAGCATTATTTGGAAGGTTGGAAACCATCTTGAAAGTTGGCGAGTTTGGATCCGACCCCCAGTCTTGTTGTTTTCAGGGAACGAGAAGCCTAGTTATGTTAAACACAAGGCATCATAATCTTGCTCTACACAACCAGTGATTGGCAATCCATCGACAGGTAACACTAAAATGATATGTACATCTTGCAGGGTAATAGTCATCTCGCCAACTGAAAAATGAAACGTGTGAGTTTCTGGCCTCCACCTCTCTACAAGTGCATTAATGAGATGTCAATTAATTGCAATGAAACCTATTCGCGCCGTCCCATAAAACCCACCTTCCCCAAGATACCCAACTATTCGTTCATCTGTGGGACCAATCGATGTAATGCTGCTGAATTACGCCTGATAGTCAATATACCAGGATCCTATGGAAATACGAGAGTTAAGTTACATTAGTGCACATGCAGCTACGAAGCTATAAAAATATGCAAACAGGCAAATAGAAGTACTACCGGTCCATTCCAAACGCGAGTAGATCTATGTAGAGCTTGCAGAGTCAACACTGAATCATCTATAGGTCCAGGATCCATATCGCGCTTGAACCCCAAATCAACCATAACGTTGTCACTAATACAAAAAATCAATGATGAAACAATACAATTAGCGATGCATTTCATTCAAGAAACAATAAAATTAGGGCAAAAGTGTGTGAATAATATGAAAACATTGTTTAATACATATAGGGATAATATTTATCAACCTAACACACCCACATAAATATTTTCCAAACTAACACATTTTCGGCCACGTCACTACCACATCACTCGAATCGCTGAGTGGTGTCTTGGTTGCAAAACGTGACCCAAGGTCACGTTTTAGTTGTTTTTTTTTATAGTTGACGGAAATCGTGACCCGAGGTCACGATTTCCATTTAAACGAACCAATACAATTAGAGATGCATTTCATTCAAGAAACAATAAAATTAGGGCCAAAGTGTGTGAATAATATGAAAACATTGTTTAATTGAAACAACGTACATGCACCATATAGTCATAAGAAAGTGAACTAATATAAGGAAAATATGAGTGAATGCGAAAGATAAGACTTGAAAGAGCCTTTCACTATGAACCATTAGGTGGTTGTTCTTGCTGACGACAAGAGAAAGTGCGCCTATTGTGTCCATCTTGCTTACACTTACTACATCGCAACGTTGTTGGTGTTTCTTTCCAAACATTCTCTCGCTGCATATGACGTGGTTGTTTCTGATCGCCTTTCCAATCCATCTCAGTTCGCAAACGTCTTGTTTGAGGACGACCTCTTTTGACTCGCTTTTGAGATGGATCAGGCAGCAAGGTATGTTGAACTCTAGCATTAGGCCAATAATCTTCGTGAGGAATGGGTTGGAAATTCGTAGCATAACATTGATTTGTACTGAGACAATCTCGTAGTATGACTCAATGTCTTGAAAGTGATATATGGCAACACTGGCGCAAACGGCTTGGACATGGGAACATGGAATGCCAAAACACTGCCACTTCATATAAGTGCATCTACGAGCCTCCAATTTCACCACTTGCTTGTTAGACCATTTTCTCAAATGATAGCCACGGTGATGACTTCAAATGTGCCATTTTCACGATTCACTAATGTGACATTGTGCCCTCCAGCCGCCTTTCCCCAATGTGAAAACTTTTCAAGTGTGTACTTTGTGTACCTTTCGCCCCTTCCTAGGGCTGCACCTATTTCGTCACGTCTTTTGTTGAAGTAAGCCATGACACGATAAAATGTTAGTTGCACTAATGCGGTGACAGGGTAATATTATGCGCCTTTAAGGACACTGTTAAAGCATTCTACATTTGTTAAAAAAAAACAAACAAGTATTAGCTTATAAACGTAATATAAATCAAACACATTAGATAAAAAATAGTAAGAACATATAGACACAATGAATACCCGCAAGATTTGTAGTCATCCATCCGTATCGAAATCCTTTGTCGTATGCATTGGTCCATTGTGCTCGATCAAGATCATTAAACCATGCAATACATTATGCATTAATTTGTTGAAGTTCTTTCATGTATGCCTTAAGTTTCCGCGGTTGATGTTGTGCACCGGCTAAGTACACCATATCCTTTAATTCTTTGCTCCCAAATCTCATGTTGAAATTACCGCATATGTGACGAAGGCAAAATCTGTGTTGAGCTCTTTCATGGGTCCATCCATTTTGAGGATTATTCATTGCCAACAATATACCAAGATGTCGATCAGAAATGACACATATACCATCCCTATCAGTCATATGATGTCGCAAACAAGCCATAAACCATCCCCAGCTATCTTGACTTTCCTCATCAACAATGGCAAATGCTAAGGGAAATACATGACTATTACTATCAACAACAGTGTCTATTAAGAGTTTTTGTTTGTATTTTCCATACAAGAATGTGGCATCAATTTGTATAATTGGTCTGCAATGCCTAAAGCCTGCAATAGAAGGTGCAAATGCCCAAAAAAACCCATTTGAATATAACCTCATTGTTGGCATTAGGCTCGCCATGCCTCCATTCCACATGTGTCCCTGGATTGCTTTCTTGAAGAGCGACCATCCACCGCGCAACATTTTATACGATTCTTCCCAATCTCCAAAGATTTTTGCAATTGCTTTCTTCTTCCCCAACCAAACTTTCTTGTAATGAACATCATCACTGAATTTGTCCTTGATAATTTGATGAAGAATCGGAACTGAGATGGACGGATCTCTTCTCACCACATTTTCTATTTCACGGCATATAACGGTGGAGTCCAAATGAGCATGATCCTTTGACAGTTTTGCATAGATACATGTATGTGGTCCTGCATATTTACTGATCTCAAACATTCCATGTGCTTTTCTTCTCGAACACCGCAACCTCCAATCACATCCATCTAAATGTTTCTTACAACGGACAATCCATACTTTGGGTGTTGAATGAGTTACCACTAATTGCATTTGTCATTTAATGTTATACAATTTCACGGCATGTTGGATATCTATTTTAGAAAGGAACCGCATGCCTACATGAAATTCTAATGGCTCATTCCAAAAAGATCTATAAGGGATCATTGCATTCTCATGGATGGGTTGCATTGCCTCCATACTCAATTCCATAAATACAGATGAATGTACGACAAATTCACCTACACCCACATGCGCACCATCAATTCCAGCAGCCTCTTTATCGAAAAAATCATCGTTTCCAACTTCGTTCGAGATTGGAGGACAAGATAATGAGCCATCATCGGCTATGACTCGATTTAATGTATATCAAATTATGTCATCATCAACTTGACGAGCATCAACCACTGCATCATCGACATCATCATCGCTACTCTCTTCACTAATATCCTCATTACTACCATAATAGTCATCATCTTCCTCGGTATTCACATCATTACAGGAACGAGCATCCTCGTCTACGTCGGGATTGGAAGTCATCAAAGGCGATGCACGATGATTATCTTCAAATATTGGTTGAGTACTAGGTCATTCTCCACTTACCACTATATTACAATTGGAACTAGTATGTAATTGCCTCGGAACTAAATCTAAAAATGGTTCCAGACAATTTGGTGGTGGAAATTCTGCCACAATCTTCCAAGCATCTTTCAGAGTTGTTACAATTCCAATGTACACATGATATCGATATGTTATGTTTAATATCATTTTTTCAAAGTGTCTATCTCCAAGGAATTATAGATAAAACTCACAAGTTCCTCGTACCCTAAAATCAACTTCGATCTGAGATGTCGAATAGGCGGTTTCGTGTACGAAATCCCATATGCTCCATTAACCATGACTCCATTCATATAGTACACCAAAGTTACTATTTGATCAACCATTATGGAATCTATATATGTAGAATATAATTGTTAATCAATAGAAGTGATGATAATTTATACATTCACTTAGCACAAATAAACTTAACAAGCTCCATCGTGTATTAATACTTTATTTTATTTAAGTTCTTTATTTAGTTCAAATAAGGAAGCAGCTATCAATCAATTTGCAGTAAATAAGAAATTACACAATTGATGCAAACAATAGAACAATGAGACTGCAAAAGTTCTTATTACTTCATCAAGCCATGATAACCATTCGATGCATTATATAAATATTATATAAATATTAAAACATTATATAAATATTAAAGCATTATATAAATATTACACCAACAAGACTGCAAAAGTTCATATTACTTCATCAAGCAATGACAGTTAAGTTCACTACGGTGGAGGATATAATTTATACATTAGTGCATGATTTCAACTTATTGACCTGTCTCATGTATTGCTACATTTTCTAAATTTATACATTTTATTCACTTTGAGACATAAAATATAAATTTAGGGAAATTAAATACTACATAATACCGAAGCATACTTTTATTCATCAATTTAGCATACTCTTCTAATGTTGAATATCAAGCATACGACCCCAAAGAAAACACATTGAGGAATTAATTCATCAATTAACACAATTGGAAGAAGATTTTTACCAATACAAAAGAGACAGATTGCGAAGGCGAGCAGCGAGCGGGAGGCGGGAGGCAATGACCGACCAGTGGGAGGCGAGCAGCGCCGGCGGGAGACGAGGACCGACCAGCGGGAGCGAGCGCAACGCGGGAGAGGCGATTCGATGGCGGGAGGAGAAGCAGCAGCCGGCGGGAGTGATTTGCGCGCGAAGCAGAGGGGTGATTCACCCCGGCGGAGGCGACCAGCGGCGGCGGCAGGCGACTAGCGACCGGCGTGACTGAAATCAGCCACTACGGAGAGGCGTCCTCGCGTCAAAGTTGCAACGACTGGCGGGATACGGACCACAGAGGCCGACGGACCCTCGTTGCGTCGGACGTGGAGATGGATGCGGAGGTGGTCGTCGGTGAGACAAAACAAGATGGGAAGTGAAGGAGGATGGCAACGGGTTGGGGTTTTTCATTTAAATCATATACCTAAGTCGTGACCCGGGGTCACGATTTCCGTCAACTATAAAAAAAGCAACTAAAACGTGACCTTGGGTCACGTTTTGCAACCAAGACATCACCCAGCGATTCGGGTGATGTGGCGGTGACGTGGTCGAAAATGTGTCAGTTTGGAAAATATTTTTGTGGGTGTGTTAGGTTGATAAATATTATCCCCATATGTTTTAATCAAGCAAAAAACCCGTGAAAGAGTAGTGAAATATAAGTACCTATCAAATAGTGAAATATTAAGATGTGTGTTAGTGATTGTGAATAAAATAAGACACGTGTCAATGGTTGTGAATTTGTGGTTAGATTGATTGAAAATCTGAATTATTAAGTGACACGTTTTTCTTATTTTTTTCCCAAGATTTAGTCAAATATTTCTTTTTTTTATTATAATGATCAAAGTTTTAGATGAGTGAGATCTTAGGTTCAATTTTATGGGGGATGGCAGTTCAGCTGGGACGTGACATCTAGAATGGATTTCGGTCTTAGACGAAGATTGTTGGGATGTGAAGTCTAAAATATAGTCCCACATAAGTTAACGATATAAATTCTTTAAATAGTATCAATGTATTTTGAAGTAAAACCTCATGTGAGTTGAATGTGATTAAATTGGGAACAATATCTACACTAACAATATCACTACAAGAATAATGAGGAATAACATCAAAAATTGTGACAGACAGAATCTATTGGTAAACAACAACAAATCAGCAAAAGTTCTGCATCAGATAGTCCGTTTGACTCGATTGACCGAAAAGCAACAATTCAGTGAAATATTTGTGACAAAAATTGTGACAAATTGTATATTGTCACATATCTATCGCTGATTTCTCCCGCCATAAATTTCCTGCCAAGGCTGTGACAGATCTGCGACAGATCAACGACATAAACAAGTCTATCGCTGATCTATAGCGAAGTCTGTGATAGATCTGCGACAGTTCAGCGACGGACTTGATCTGTCGCTACCCAAAAAAGGGTAAAAACCATAAACCCGTCCTCCTCGACCCCTCTCTCTGCAAACCCATTTTTTGATCTCCGCCGCTGACGAACGATCCCCGCCGCCACACAAACCTCGCCACCACAGTCGCCGTCATCGTCCACTATCATCGTCGACGTCAACCGCGACTCGCTGACTCTGTCCTTCCTCTGCAACACACGCCGACGACACCGCGGTCGCGCCACCCCTGCGCGAGATTGTCGTCCGGCGCCGCTGTAGCTGCGGGGTCTTCTCCTCCGGCGCCGCTGTTCGCCTGTCGTGATCACCCCTCTTATCAGCCACCGCGGGTTCCGTCTGATTTCGCCGCTGCCCCCACATTTTTGTCGCCGCTGGCCACCACCACGGCTCTGCGACCCTTTGTTCCGCCGCCACTGCTCGCCCCCGGCTCTTCCTTGACTGAGTTTCGGGTGTCCTCTGCGACGACTCCGCGACTCGCACACCGACACGGCCGTCGGTCGAGCTTCACCCCGGTGGACAAGCACGAAGGCATAGCAGACTCGTGGATTGCCTCGCGACTAGGCGGTGGACCTTCTAATCACAGTCCTGGTTTGCGTTTTCTTAAACTTTTATTTTGGAATTTTGGTTGAATTTTGTTTTCATTACTACTGAAATTAGGAAATCTAAGTTTTCTCTTTTATATATCAATGAAATCGTAAGCGTGTTATGCTTAGCCTTCAAAAATAGCGACAACCTGCTAAACAGCAACAAACCAACAACGCAACACTCTGTTGCTAAACAACAACAAATCAACAACTCAACCATTTGTTGCTAAACAGCAACAAATCAACATCTAAACAATCTGTCGCTAAACAACAACAAATCAACAACTGAACAATCTGTCGCTAAACAACAACAAATCAACAAGTAGAGCTAATTGAATTTGCATTTAGGTAGTTTAAATTTTTACTTAGCTTGTCATATGACAATTATCATTTAATATTGTTAAATTTAGTTCATATTTAGTATGTTCATTGAATAATAATACTGTAAATTAATAAATCTATACATTGTTTAAATTATTGCTTGGCAGTGCATTTCCAACTAAAAATGATATCTTATTGAGTTATAACTAATATATTCTTATAATGTTTATTAATTGTGATTGTCATTTAGTTGGTACATATTTATATTTGAAATCTCAATATTGTATATATATAATGAATTGAAGAATATTTAGATTGAGAAGAAATGTCGAGAGTATTTGGAGATTTTGAAAAAATAACTTGGGCAATTCATGGTGAGGAAGAAAATTATATAATGTTTGTACATAGCATGTTTGTAGGGAAAGCACACCTGAAGAAGCTTAATCGTATTTCCCTTTAAACTTTTAAATTATATATTGTTTATTAATTGCGATTGTCATTTACTTGATACTTACTAGGTACGTAGCTATATTAAAAATCTCAAGATTATATATAATCCAATTTAATAAATATTAATTTGGATTATTTTCTAAAAATATAGTAAATTCTTAGGATTTATATTCTTTTTTTAAGAGTTGATAAGATTTTTCCAATTATTGGCTGAAAAACTTAGGATCGAGATGTCTACTAATCGAGAATGGATGTATAGTCGTATTGAAAATGGCTCTACTCGACGCGAGTTCATAAACGGCGTGAACGAGTTCATCACATACGCAAAGACGCACTACAAGACATTCGCCACTGAGGGAGAAATTCGGTGTCCATGCAACCATACGAAGCGTCGTAATCGTTCATACTATGATGTTGACACCGTAGAACTTCATATTCTTCGTCGGGGCTTTGTTCCGGGATATTAATATTGGTCGGAAACAAGGGAAGAAGATTATATGTACACTCAAAATATACCTGACGAACCTAGCAATACGATGAGAAATGACGATCACGAAGGGACACAGACATCCAATTATTGTACATCGTATCATGAGATGGTGCATGACTTGGCTGGTCCAAGTTTCAATTGGTGTCATGTGGAACAACGGCCAAATCTTGGAACAAAAAATTTGTATGATATGTTAGACGCAGCAAGTCAGCCGCTATGGCAAGGGTGCGAGAACATGAAGAAATTGTCGCAGTCGCGAGACTCCTAAAAATCAAATCAAAACATCATATTTATGAAAAGGCATTCGATGAAATTCTTCAATTTTGTAAAGATGCATTGCCGAGTAACAATTGTTTAGTCGATAGCTTTTACAACACGAAATGACTAATGCAATGGATGGGGCTACAGTCATTGTTGCAAGTCCATGTGCATGATTTACTGGGGCGAGGATTCAGAGTTAATGACGTGTAAGTTTTGCGGTGAATCAAGGTATGAACAAACTAGAAGTGAAGGATGGAGTGGCGTGCCGTGGGCTCAGAAACAAAATTTATTACTTCCCCCTAGCACCTCGATTGCAGCGTTTATTCGCGTCTGAAGAAGGGAACGAACTGATTGGTTAGCTATATGCAAGCTTCAACCAAAGTTAGTAGATGAAACCAATGTCATTAGTTCAGAAATGGCGATCTCTGACAATGCATTTCAAGCGGATCAAAATGAGAATATGGACATCGTGGAAGTAGATGTAGATCCATTAGCGTCGGCAGTTGTTGATCCGACAAGTGAAATTGTGTCTGACAACGATGAATTTGAGACGAATGCGGACGATGAAGAAGATGATGAGTTCACATCATCATCAGACAGTGGTAGCGAAGATGAGTTTGAGTGATTGGTGTGAGTTTTTAGTGCAATCTATCAATTTGCTTGAAATATGATGTTTACGTTATATGAAATATATCTCTATAAATGTTATTTGTATGACTCAACTGAATTATTTGTTTATGCGATAGACATAGATACCATTATATATAGCGAGAGGTAGGGGGCGTGGTAATCCAAAGGATGAGGACGTGGAGGACATCAATAGACATCCGGAGGAGACTAGCACCACGGACGAGGATCTTTGTCGCACCATGCTACACCTGCCCATTTGGATGGTTGGTACTCATTACATTATACCCACGGATGATCACATGTGACTCGTCCATACCCGACTTATGCCCCCGGACCGTCGTCGTCACATTATACCTCCTCATGGCCTCCCGATCATCCATATCCATATCAGCATAGCACACCATCTCCTCCAGTTCATGCACTCCCAGCTCAGCATTGTATCATTCCCTCCTCGTCACACCACTCCACACCATCACCTCCATTAGATGTATACCCACATGACCATGGTATCAGGCCGTCTTCATCACATCACGCCACACCATCACCTTCAGCTCATCCCGTTCATTCTCCTAGAGTAGGCGACGAGCACACTTCTACATCTCGTAGGCCTCCAACACCACATCGTCATTCATCCGCGAGGTCATCCAGTAAAAGAAGTTGCGCTCATCGATACCACATGCGATTGAGGAGATCCCTGATTTTTTTAGACCTTCGACAGCCCCTGCGAAAGTGAAAACCCTCTTATTTATGTCATTGTTGAGCATGGCTTGTATGTTACTCTTCGCAATATATACCGCTAATTTATAAAAATATTATTTTTCTAGACTAACTTAAATGTCGAAATGGTAGGTTACACCATTCTTCCGTGGCGGCAGGGAAGATGAGTTTAGTTTTTAAGAGCGAATATTTGAAAGAATGATGGAAATGGAATATGTCCCACAATCTCAATGAGATATATACTGGCTGTGTTAGAAGGTCAGTAACTTCACATCAACCATTGTAGTAAATTTATTGAAACTAGTATATGATTATACAAATGAGGATGTGTGCATTACTTGTTCATCTGTAGGTGTTTTTCACTTGGGACTTACAAATGTCTTTTGATATATATGATGCGTGGTGTCGGAAGGCAGCCATCCGGTACACGGGCAATATATATCTCATCGCGAAGAAAGAATAGCACCTATTTACTTAATAGAAGAGGTGTTTGAGCATTACAACCTAATGCGAGCAACATATGAAGCATTCAAGAAGAAGTCCGAGCACATGAACACGAATAGAAAGTCCGAGGTGGGAGGGTCGGGCATTGGTATTTCGTTGCATAGTGCTGGAAGTATATCCGCTAGACAGCATGGTGATACGTTGGTACGTATAAATACATAAATAGTTTCGTAAGTAGATGAACGGAAATAAAAACTATTAATCATGTAACTCGCTTGTAGGAGAAGAAGCTTCAATGTCGTCCCACACGGAAGGAGATGTTTCGACACCTCCACACCCATGGCCATGAAGGACAAACTTTAGTAGATCAGAGATCCGCGAAGATTATGTAAGTAATATGAATTGCATATATATAACTAGTTCGAGACAACACATGTAGCCCATCAATTTAAAAGAAACCAGTAGAGTTAACTATTAGTTTATTAATTTAATGCAGGCTGAACTCACTCGGAGATTGGAGGAGATGTTCACCCAGACCCCCGACACATCGATTGACGAGGATGTCGTTTATCTTGAGGTGGTGCCAGAGGTCAAGGGACGTGTATACGGATTAGGGTCACAAGGTTATCATCGCATCATATCTTTAGGGGAAGCAAGCTCTCTCGAGGACCAGCGTATGGACCTCATGAGTTGGAAGAGCTCCAGCGGGACCACCAAAGGTTGCAAGAAACATTGTTGAATGAGCGAATGGAAAGACAAGAACAAATGCAGAGAGACAAGATGGAACGCCAAGAAGAAAATCGAGAGATGCAGGACCGGTTAGCATGTATGAGGCATTGTTGATGCAACACCTTGGCATTAGGCCCCACGTGCCTCCGACACCACGGACTCCACCATCACCAGTAACAGAGCATTGTGGTCCTCAGAGTGACGACCACCCTGGTCATTTGACAACGAAGATAGCACCTTCTCAGTCTGCGCAACCGGATGACCACCAGCATGGACATTGGACCGATCCACATAGAAGGATGTCTGAGGATCAACGTCATCTTTTGGATGATCATGATGAGTTTATGTCGCAACTTATGCCGCCTCCGCGACCACCGCCACGGCAATAGTGATTGGATGTCCTATCTTTTTTATGGTAAACTGTTAATTACGAGTAATGTATATCTTCACATTTTTTCCCTTCTAATGTAGTTGATGTGATTCTTCATTTGCAGGTATGTGCACCGGTGGTATTTGATATGGGTGTTGCATAGGGAGGCAAACTTACATCACCAATTGGGTTTCAAGTTTCAGAGATTCCTTTGGTATGCAACCTTCTGCCATTTATTTTATTCACAAAATCTTCATTGAACTCAGTCTTCTCTTGATCTTGAACATTTTACCATGTATACTGCCGTGTTTATTATGAACTTTGGAACATTAGGATAGTTGCAATGAGTGGTAGAATGGTCTTACATCATATGTTACAATACATTCTTTTGTCATACTTAAGTATTTTTAAATCTTTAATATAATATTTAATACCGGTTTCTTCAGCATTTTCCATTTGTCATTTCATGAAGAAACTTGATTTTTGAACTTGTTCTTTGTTGTGTATGATGAAGGGAACATACATTTTTTGCTTTGTTGATATTGGAAAATATGATTCAACATGTATTTTACTCATGTTTCATGATAAAGATAGAGAACATGAGTACTTAGCGGCTTTAGAATAAATGATTTTTGAACTAGATCACTACGATTGAATTATATAGGTTTCGTAGGCAATTCTTAAGTCAAATGACTTCATAGACCTCTTTTATTTTAGAAAGTTTTTTACTTCAAAGAGTTGGATCTCCTCTTTATAAAGTTGATTGATTTCATTGATGTCTTTTTATTTAAATTTTAGAGTTTACATTTGCGAGTGAATGAAATACATGCATTGTTACTTGTTAGTCAAGTCTAGTACATATTAAGATAATTAGAGTAGTAAAATATTAGAATCAATTTTATATATTTAGGATCAATGATATAAAAAGTTGGTCACAATGAGAATGACATTACAAATAAGTAGATTAAGATGTATCCAAAAAAGGATAGGAGAATTAGATCCACATAGATCAACTAAGGTATTTTCTCAAATCGAGTAGTTTATCTAATCCTATATGGTCCATTTCATTTTTTTTCGGAGAGATGGACACCCCATGCTGCTCAACTTGGTCTCTATATGTAATATGTGTCTCCATCTTTTTTGGGGTCATAACGCGCACTTTTAATTTATGTATTAGAAATCCTTAACTCGTTGTGTGTATTTTTGGAGTGGTTACGTTGGTCATGTTATACATCGAGATAGAAAGACTGTGAAAGATAGTGTGTACTCAGAAACAACATTGTATTCAATTTCACTTTAATTGGATGTGATGCTATTTTCATTTGTGTTGAAATATTTTGGTTGCATGTCGAATATTGTTCAAGTTATTCCTTTTAATTTTTAGGATTTGGATGGGAAATGCTATCCTAGCCCCATAATTTGTATGGTGCATATCTTGTATCGGTGAAACAATTGGGTAAGAGTGTGGGATTGACATTGTATATATATATATATATATATATATATATATATATATATATATATATATATATATATATATATATATATATATATATATATATATATATATATATATATATATATATATATATGTAAATTAATTTGTGTAGCCATCTTAATTTGTGTAGTATTTTGTATTTTGTTGAATAATGTTCATCTAGTACTAAACAATATACTATTAGTTAATTATGAAATATTAATCTCATCCTTTTGTAGACATTGTTTGTCAAATTTTGATAATATACATACATTTTCCCAATTTTCGTTTTATTTGCAGCAGGAAAATATTTATTGTTGCAGATTTTACTGCAGGTTTACAATTTACTATTTACTATGAACTTTTTTTTTTTTTTTCAAAATTACCATTCCAAAATTAGCGACAGCGACAGACCGAGCAAATCAGCGACATCACGCGTTTGTGCTGACTGGGCAAATCAGCGACAGATCGTGTCTATCGCAAAACAGCAACAGATTTGCAACATACCCTCATTTGCTGACTGGACTACAATTAACGACATACTTGTTTCTGTTGTTATTCAGCGACAGATGTTTGTCGCAAATCTGTCGCTAAACAGCAATAGAACCCCAATCTGTCGCTGAGTTGAATCAGCAATAAAGAGTTTAGCAACAGCTATTATCTGTCGTTGATCTGTTGCAGGGGTCACTTAGCAACAAAACCGTACCAATTCAGCATTAGATTAGTTTGTTGTTGTTTAAGTTTTTTTTTTGTAGTGTATCCGTGTCCGAGTGAGAAGGGATGTGCTTCATTTTTTTTTTTTTAGCAATCTCGATCCACAAGGGAGTCTTGAGATTGATTTATAACTTAAATTATTAATCAACGTTTTTATTATTTTTTCTTGTTTCCAGGATTTAGTCAAATATACTTTCTTATTAGGTGTATCACAGTTTATGAGTTCATGATATCTTAGATTTTGTTTTATGAATGTGTCTTACTATGACAATAGATGAATAAAGAAACACAGTAATTTTACTAATTTGTATCTCTGATCAAATGTATACATCGTTTACTATTTCTCTATTTTCCCCTGTGAATGCTTCTTTATTTCTAGGCCTTATTTCTATTAAGCTTTCTTTTTTGGGTGAAACTTCTATAATGTTTTTTAAGGTCAACAATTTGACAATAAATAAATAAATAAATAAAATTGGGTCAATTTGTCTTGCTGTTTCAGATTGGCATGACTATTTTTTTATTTGTGTAGACTTCGCCTAACAAAAATTATAATGTAATCATTGACTTCTTGGTTCAATTAATGAAGAACATATATAGCAATTTATGACTGCTAGTCAGGTCAAGCTGCAGCCATGGATTCCTTCATTGCTTTGTTGATTCTCTACACTAGTTGCTTGTGCTATGCATCAACAGACACCATTACACAGGACAAGTGTTGGTTTTTGTGTGGGCCCCACATAAAATGAAAAAGTCCAAGACATAAAGCAACGAATTGGTTGTGGAATAGGAATCTTTGAGAGAAAAAATAGGAAAGAAAATTGGAGCGAATTAACGAATTGGGGGATTTCTTCTAATCAGCCAGCTTTTGTGTTTTTTGGTAATTTTTCTTCTCTCTTCTACATTGTGCGTTCAAGGCGGTGAATGCAACAACAATTTTCTCTACATTGAAGATACATCAAGATCTTGAATTTGAAGACTCGCGGCGAAGTCTTTGGTGGTTTCTTGGTATCAAGAAAGGGTACAATTTGATGGTGGAGTTCTTCAAGATCTTGGTGTGACCATTTAAGTTCTTTGAATGAGTTATATTGTATTTTCCTCAATTGAGATTCTTGTACTCTTTATTCATATAGTGGATTTTATTCATCTGTCTCTCGAGTTGAAGGGGTTACTTTCTTGTTGAGTAACCCCAACAAGTGGTATCAGAGCCGCGGTTAGTTCGTGTTCCGGGAATCTTTGTGGGAATCAAGATGGTGGATGATGATGATAAATCAAGCAATATGGTCAAGTTGATGGCTACGAATTATTCAATTTAGCAACCGATGATGGAAGATCATCTTTATTGCAAGGATTTATTTGATCCAATTGAATTTGGACAAAACAAGCCAGAGAAAATATCTGATGTTAATTGGAGGAAGTTGCACCGAAAAATTGCTGGGACTATTCGAAAGTGGATCGATCTCAGTATTTATCACCATGTCAGCAAAGAGGTTGATGCACAGGAGTTGTGGAGAAAATTGCAAAATATGTGTGAGAGGAAGGGGGCTCAGAACAAGGCTTCTCTAATTAGAAGGCTTATTAATATGAAGTACAAAGATGGGCGATCGATGATAGAGCACTTGAATGATTTCGAAGCATTGATCAATCAATTAAGTGCTATGAAGATTGTGCTTGAGGATGAGTTACAAGCACTTTTACTCTTGAGCTCGTTGCCGAAAGAGTAAAGTTCTGGGAAACCTTGGTGGTGTCTCTAAGTAATTATGCTCCAAGCGTGTCTTGTCTTCATCCACAGTGCGGGATAGTCTCTTTGACGAGGAGACTAGGAGAAAGGATAAAAGCATTGAAACTTCACAAGCTCTTGTTACTACCTTGCAGAACATAGAGGCGAAGTCGTTTAGAGGTCCGAGGGGGCGGAGTAAATCTAGAGGCAAGTCTCAAGGAAAAGGAAAATTCTCTTGTTATCATTGTGGCAAGGAAGGACACATAAAGAAAAATTGTAGAGTGTGGAAAAGAGAACGAATGATGAGAAAAATCAAAATAAAGCGAATAATCGAATACTACTATTTGCTATATCGGATGCAATTGAAGACTTGGTTGTGCTTTCTTTAGTTGAGGATCAAGGTCATGTCACTAATACGAGATAGTGAATGGGTTGTTGATTCGCAAAGCATCCTTCCATGCTACTCCGAGGAAGGATTTCTTCTCTGTTTATCGAGCAGGGAATTTTGGTAAGGCAAAGATGGGGAACAACAGTTTTGTAGATATAGTTGGCATTGGAGATGTCTTTGTGTAGACAAATATGGGTTGCACGGTAATTCTGAAAGATATGCGACATGTTCCAGATCTGCGTCTGAATTTGATTTCTATTCATGCTTTGAACCTAGATGGTTACTACAACATCTTTGGGGGCAAGGAGTAGAAACTCACCAAAGGCTCAATTGTTGTTGCTATAGGAAAATTGAGCTATACACTTTACAAGACTCAATTGAAGACCGTCGAGAGGTGACTCCGAACGCAATTGAAGATGATTTTTCACGGATCGTGGCATAGGCGGCTAGGTCACTTAAGTGAGAAAGGGTTGCGGGTGTTGGCAAAGAAGTCTCACATTCCCTTTGCCAAAGGTAAATATTTGAACCCTTGTGATGATTGCTTATTCGGTAAGCAACATGGAGTTTCTTTTTCTTCATCATCTGAAAGAAAAAGAAATTTACTGAGTTAGTATACTCGATGTTTGTGGTCCCATTGATGTGGAAACTATGGGATGGCGATACTTTGTTACTTTTATTGATGATGCTTCACGGAAGGTTTGGGTGTTTGTGTTGAGAACAAAATGTCAGGTTCTTGAGTACCTCAAGAAGTTTCATATGAAGGTGGAACGAGAAAAAGGCGTATCTTTAAAGTGCCTTCGTAGTGATAACGGGGGAGAATACACTTCAAAGGAGTTCGAGAATTATTGCTTAGAACATGGAATCAGACATGAGAAGATTGTTCCGGGTACTCCTCAACATAATGGTGTTGCCAAAAGAACAAACAGAACCATCCTTGATAAAGTCATATGTATGTTAAAAATGGCTAAGTTGCCCAAGTCGTTTTGGGATGAGGCTCTCAGTACTGCTCGCTACTTGATGAATCGCTCTCCTTCAGCACCATTGGAGTTTGATGTTCCAAAGAGAGTTTGGTCTGGGAAAGATGTTACTTACTCTCACTTGAAGGTGCTTGGATGCAAGGCATTTATGCATGCGCCTAAGGAGCAGAGACAGAAACTTGATGATAGAACTGTTCCGTGTATCCTCTTGGGATTTGGAGATGCAGAGTTTGGTTATAGGTTATGGGATCCAGAGAAGAAAAAGATTGTCAGGTCCAGGGATGTGGCCTTTCATGAATACGAGACCATAGCGATTTGAAGACATCAAAGAAAATCATAGTTGATGATGATGATGTTTCGGATTGGAGTCTTCTTCCATTATCGATGCCACACATGAGGGAGACTCATTTGAAGAACATGAGGTTGATGTGCGGAGAACCAGTTGATGATCTTTGAGCAGGGGGAGCAAACTCCTCCACCAACAGCTTTAGTTGAACCTTCACTTAGAAGGTCCGAGAGAGGGTTGCTTCCTTCTACTAGGTACCCCATTTCTAATTATGTTACAATTACGAAGAGGGGAGCCGAGAGAGCTTCCGGGGAGTTGATTCACAAAGACAAAGCTCAATGGATGAAAGCAATGCGGGAGGAGATGAGTTCTTTGAAGAAGAACAATACTTATGAGTGGTGGAACTTCCAAAAGGTAGAAAACCTTTGAAGAATAAATGGGTGTACAAGTTGAAGACAGAGATGGAGATAAGCTAGTAAAACATAAAGCTCGTTTGGTAGTGAAGGGGTTCAATCGAAGAAAGGAATTGACTTTGATGAGATTTTTTCCCTATTGTGAAGATGAGTTCTATTCGAGTAATTTTGGGTCTGACTGCTAGCTTGGATCTTGAGCTTGAGCAGTTAGATGTGAAGACTGCATTCCTCCATGGTGATTTGGAGGAAGAGATTTATATGGATCAACCTTAAGGATTTGAAGTAAGAGGAAAAACACATTTGGTTTGCAAGTTGAAGAAGAGCTTGTATGGCGAAATCTTGTTGCTCTATGTTGATGATATGTTGATAGTGGGGCATGATGTTTCCTTGATTGAAAACTTGAAGAAAGAATTATCTGGTTCTTTTGATATGAAAGACTTGGGGCCGGCAAAATAGATTCTCGACATGCAGATTATTCGTGACAGGAGATCCAAAAAGTTATGGGTGTCACAGGAAAAGTATGTTGAGCAGGTCTTGAGTAGATTCAATATGAACAATGCTAAGCCAGTTAGCACACCTCTTGCTAATCACTTCACACTTAGCAAGAAATCGTGTCCCTCTACTTCTATAGATATAGCGGAGATGTCAGATATTCCTTACTCCTCTGCAGTTGGGAGTTTGATGTATGCGATGGTTTGCACCCTACTAGATATTGCTCATGCAGTTGGTGTGTGATGGGGCATGTGCCCTAGGTCAATCCATTAACTGTCTTTATGAATACTTTTAGTTAATAAAATAGAGGATCTCATTTGTTGTTCATTATAATTAATTTGCATGTTTACATTATAATAAGATCCATGGGTATTTACATAAATATCATAAATGTCCCTAATCGATCATTATACCGGGAACTATAATGAATTAAGACTAGTGTGAGTCTTGATTGATGATCATATGATGATTATACGTATAGGGATACGAATCAAGATCACGAGTACTTGTTAGGGAACAAAGTACTGGACCGACCCGCTATGAGAACATCACATGGATTAAGTCATAGTTGTTTCCCATGATATATATATATTTCAGTCCTCTGACTTGAGATTGCAAGAGACTTCAACATTAGGCACACAGTAATTTGACACAATCAAACATTGTCTTTAACCGGACGATTATAAAGGTTGTGATTGGTTAGTGTGTGAGCAATGTGATGAAGTTGTGTAATCGAGATATAATTTGTCCCTCTCATACAAAGAGAGATATCTAGTGGATCCCTCGATGTGTTAGACTGCTAAAAAGCCTAGTCTAAGTGAATTGATATTGATCAATATCACTTGGATGTTTTCAGTCTACCTAGAGATCGAGACTAGTACGATTGAACATGTTGGATGACAATTTCATGCCTTATGTTTGATTAAAAGGATATCGTGTGACAAAATGATGTTATATACACTATTGATTAGGTTGTATCGATTTGATATTCGTACAACTTGGGTAGTCATAATGTCTTGCTAGAGACTGTTTATGACTTGTATACCAAAATGTGTTTTGGTACACTGGCAACGTTGTATGAGCCTATTGGGTCACACACTAAAAATGGTTTTGCGAGATTTTAAGATGATTCAGAAAAACGAATTTTATGTGATAAAATTCATGACAGAAACGTCCTTGTGGTGTATTACACTTATACTTCTTTAAGTAAGGGTATATGTGTAATTTACTTAACCGTCTATATACAAGGGTTGTATAAATAGACGCTTTAAGTTAGAACAAACGTACAAAAGATTAATAGGCCGAAACTTTATTTTTGTTTTAGAAATGACTTAGGGTTTTTGGTATGCTCTGGATCGTTTTGGAGAGAAACAATAGGATTTGGTATTCTCTCGAAGCTAGCACTTCGAATCTCGACCGCCGTTCGTGTGTGGACTGCTGATAGATGGCCTTCGTCGTTGGCAGCGCCTTAGAGATCGATCAACCTTCTGAAAAGTATATTGCGATTGAGGTATGATTAGGTTTTTCATAGTTTAAACGTTTTTAATGGAATTAGATTCGGATCCTGTTGGGGTTTTTGTCAAAACTGTTTTGTAATCTCCGCTGCGTATGAACCCCAAAACCCAACAGTGTGGTCAGCAGATTTCTCTCAAATCCTGGAAAAGTTCATTGGGAAGCAGCGAAATGGATTTTGAGATATTTGAGAGGTACTTCGAAGATGTCATTATGTTTTGGGGGCTCGAAACCTACTTTGGAGGGATATACAGATTCAGATATTGCAGGTGACCTTGATGGCAGAAAATCTACTTCAGGGTATGTGTTCACTTTTGCAGGGGGGGCTGTATCTTGGCAGTCAAAATTGCAAAAGTGTGTTGCTTTGTCCACAACAGAGGCAGAATATATTGTTATAACTGAAGCAAGCAAAGAAATGCTTTGGTTGAAGAGATTCCTTCAAGAGTTGGGGTTGAAGCAAGAAGATGGGTATGCAGTGAATTGTGATAGTCAGAGTGCTCTAGATTTGAGCAAGAATGCTACTTATCATTGCCGCACTAAGCACATTGATATCCGATACCATTGGATTCGAGAAGTTGTGAATGATCATGATATGAGTCGAAGAAGATTCACACCGATAAGAATCAGTGATATGTTGACGAAAGTGGTGACTCGTGAGAAGCATCAGTCCTGCACCAAGTTGGTGGGGCTGAGTTGTTATTGAGCATCAAATATGATTGAGATCTCCCCATGTGTTGGAGGGGAGATTGTTGGTTTTTGTGTGGGCCCCACACAAAATGGAAAAGTCCAACAAATAAAGCAACGAATTGATTGTGGAATAGGAATCTTGGAGAGAAAAAATAGGAAAGAAAATTGGAGTGAATTAACGAATTGGGAGATTTCTTCTAATCACCGATTTTTTTGTGTTTTTTGGTAATTTTTCTTCTCTCTTCTACATTGTGTGTTCAAGGCGGTGAATGCAACAACAATTTTCTCTACATTGAAGATACATCAAGATCTTGAATCTGAAGACTCGCGGCAAAGTCTTTGGTGGTTTCTTGGTGATCAAGAAAGGGTACAATTTGAGGGTGGAGTTCTTCAAGATCTTGGTGTGACCATTTAAGTTCTTTGAAGGAGTTATATTATATTTTCCTCAATTGAGATTCTTGTACTCTTTATTCATATAGTGGATTTTATTCATCTGTCTCTCGAGTTGAAGGGGTTACTTTGTTGTTGAGTAACCCCACCAGCAAGTTCTTGAGAGATGGAGACAACCCCATCAACAATTCTTCATTGGAATTTGGTTCAACAAAGTTTCACTACAAACTGTAGTATGGGTAGCCAACAGAGACAACCCCATCAACAATTCTTCATCAGGAGTTGTCAAGATTGATCACAATGGAAATTTAGCGATTTTCGACGGGAACTCATCAAACCCAGTTTGGTCTACCAACATTTCAATCCCAATCACTGAAAAAACCAACTCTTCTACTATGTTTTGCAAGCTGTTGGATTCAAGAAACCTGGTTTTATTTGACGGAAACGAGGGAGACTTTTTGTGGCAGAGCTTCCATTACCCAACTAACATTCATCTTCCGGGTATGAAGCTTGGGTTGAGCTTGAAATCAGGATTGAATTGGTCGTTAACGTCGTGGAAATCTCCAGACGACCCATCAACTGGGGAGTTCTCATACAGTTTGACTCGAATGGAGGCGCCTGCATTGGTCCTAAAAAAGGCGTCACAAAAGGTTCGGCGAACAGGACCATGGAATGGGCAAGCATGGAATGGTGTCCCTGACATGTCGCGCAACTTCCTCTTCAATTACAGTTTTGTAAACAACCAAGATGAGATTTACTTCATTTTCAGTATGTACAACGCTTCGATTATCAGTTTTTTCGTCTTAAACGATCAGGGGATCATTAAAGGACCTACTTGGGTTGAAGGTGATCATAGATGGAACAATTTGAGGGACTACCCAGGCGACCGTTGCGAAAATTATGGAAAGTGTGGAGCTTTTGGGAGCTGTAATTCAAATAATGCTGAGATATGTTCATGTCTTCCTGGGTATGAGCTGAGATCACCTCGAGATTGGTATATCGCAGATCGATCGAAGGGTTGTGCGAGAAAAAGAGAGCTTTTGTGTGGTAAAGGTGATGGGTTTTTAAAATTGGAGAAGAGGAAGCTCCCTGACACATCAAATGCTAGAGTTTATATGATCGAAGATTGCGAGGTTGAGTGTAGGAAAAACTGTTCTTGTACTGGGTATGCTAGCGCATATGTCGCTGGAAGTGGTTGCTTAGCTTGGTTTGGAGACTTGATTGATATAGCAGAGTTTACAGTGGGAGTACAAGACTTGTTTGTTCGTGTTGATGCAATTGAACTTAGTGAGTACAGAGTACAGTCAATCTTTTGTTTTAGTTTTTTGTTACATGATACAATTGTAAGTTTAGTAGCTAAAGTTGTTTGATTTGGCAGAAAATTCAATGAAAGATTCAAAAGGTTCTTCTTCTACTAAGAATAAGAAAGTGGTGATTCTATGTGTGCTAATTGTTGTTGGGTTGATCATCTTGGTCACTGCTTTCTATTATTTGTTCAAGGAAGCAAAGAGAAGAGGTCATGGAAGAAGCCTTGATTGTCATTTTTTTAATAAGAAAGAAATCACAACTCTCACACTATGAGGCTCGAACTCCCGACCTTTTATCCAAGTAACCCTATACCAACCAGTGAGTCATCCAATTGGTTGGTGCCCTGGTTATACAATTCCTAATAGTGTTTTATTGCTTCCAAATGCTGCAATTCTCTCAGGTCTGCTCCAAGAGAAGCTTCAAGAGCAACCATTGATCAATTTGCCAACTTCAAGGACCAATGACGAAACTAATGCGAAGTTTGAATTACCAATTTTTTATCTAAATACTATGACACTTGCTACGGAAAATTTTCTGCCGATAACAAGCTTGGAGCAGGTGGTTTTGGCTCCGTTTATAAGGTACAATGCTGTCGAATTTAATTTTATTGGTTGAAGTTTATGTAATGTTTCAGGTGAAAGTTAGAAGTTTCAGTATATATGGCAATGGATTTATACAAGTCATACTGTAATTTTCCAGGGTATGTTAATTGATGGGCTTGAAATAGCTGTGAAAAGGTTGTCGAAAAATTCAGGACAAGGTGTGAACGAGTTCAAAAACGAAGTTGTGTTATTAGCAAAACTTCAACATAGAAATCTTGTTCAAATTCTAGGTTGCTGCGTGGAGGAAGAAGAAAAAATGTTGATTTACGAGTACATGCCTAATAGAAGCTTGGATTTTCTACTCTTCGGTATGCTTCCATTACTATTACTCCCAATTTCTCGATAGCAAGTTTCAAATTATATGCATTAATTTTATATTGAGTAACATGAGTGATTGCAAGCAGATCGAACTAGAAACACATCATTGGATTGGAGATTGCGTCATGATATTATCATGGGGATTACTCGAGGAGTTCTTTATCTTCATCAGGACTCGAGATTAAGAATCATTCACAAGGACCTTAAACCGAGTAATATTTTGCTAGATGCAAGTATGAATCCTAAGATTTCAGATTTCAGAATGGCAAGAATATTTGGAGACGATCAAACACAAGGAAACACTAAGAGAGTGGTTGGAACTTAGTAAGTGCTACAACAAATACTCTGTGCATGAATTCTTGAGGAAAGTACAAAACATATAGTTTACAAAACATTGAGAATTGACAAGCAAACACCTAATAAGCTAACTGCTGCTACATAATTAAAGTACAGTCCTTGGAAAAAAAAAAAATCATACTCTTCGGAATCCCTTCCATCTTAAGTTGATTTGATCATGAAGTTCTTTGTTGAAAATTCATTGGTTTTTCCTAACATGTTCTTACATTGCATTCTAACATTTTACCATTTCTTTCAGTGGTTATATGTCTTCGGAATCCCTTCCATCTTAAGTTGATTTGATCATGAAGTTCTTTGTTGAAAATTCATTGGTTTTTCCTAACATGTTCTTACATTGCATTCTAACATTTTACCATTTCTTTCAGTGGTTATATGTCTCCAGAATATGCGATGGATGGATTATTCTCCGTTAAGTCCGATGTGTTTAGCTTTGGTGTCTTGTTACTCGAGGTCATTAGTGGCAAAAAGAACTCAGGTTTCTACTATGAAGATCCTACGATGAATTTAATAAAGCATGTAAGTATAACCAATTAGCAGGTTTTATCATTAATAGCTATTTTTTTCATCCAATTTGTTGGTGATGGCATCGGGAATTTGTAACAGGCATGGGAGCTATGGAAAGATGGAAGGTTCTTGGAATTAGTTGATCCCTCAATGGATAATTCATTTCCCGAACAAGAAGTAGTGAGGTTCATTCAAGTCGGAATCTTGTGTGTTCAAGAAAAAGCGAAAGACAGGCCAACAATGTCCAATGTCATTTGTTTTGATAAGTAATCACGATTCTGCAAACGCGTCAGCTAGTTCTCGCTCTCATAATGAAATGTCAATTACTGTCATCGAAGGTCGGTAGAGTTATATGAAGTTGAAATGGAGACTATGGCATGTATTATTTTGAAGAGTTAGATGCTCAGCAGTGTAATCAGTACAAAGAATAACATTGTAGAGGCTTAGCTTGTATTGTTTTTTAAGGGATAATGAAAAGGTGACATACATATATATATATACAGGCAGTAAACTAGAGGTATATGAAAAAGTGTGCTTATTTATATTTACTGACACTTATCTTTTTGGCCAAGGCATCCAAAAAATGTCATTAATACAACATTATTCAAATCCATAAAAAAACTGTTAATTTCTTCATGCAAGTTGCACACAAAAGGTTGAAACAATTATGTTGAAAATGCATGTATCAAACGTATGTCAATATCCTATAAACAAACTGTTAGTTGCTATCGAGAGGGAAAAATTGATTTCTGAAGTTATATATAAAATTGCACGTAAAAAATAACCTTCCTTGTATTATGATTAGAAAGTGACAGCCCTTAATCTTTGTTATAAATCGATTTAGTGATTTTGCCCTTTTTTTTTTTTTTTTTTTTTTTTTTTATGAAATGAACTTATTACCTCTGAAATAACCTACATATCGAATTATTGAGCAACCACTTAGTCGGTCGTGATTAACTTGCATACGAAAGACTCAAACTTCAACTTCATCCATAGGTGACTACATATCAAGGCTGTCGCAATACTACGTGAGTGGTTATCATTCGGGTATTTTATTTATTTATTTAGGCAAAACCTATCATTTGGTCATTAAACTTTGTGTTTGTTATGTTTTTGGTCTCTAAATTTTTATTACTACACATTTGGTCATTGAAGTTTCACAAGGTCTACATTTAGTCATTCCATAATTTAAAGTGTTAAATTTCGACAATGTGGTTAACAAGAGTGTCGTTTGACTAGTCGAAAAAAATAAATGGTTTATATTACTGAACCGAACAACTCACATCAACCAACAAAAGCCGAAAAAAATTTTAATTTCCCCCAAAAACTTAAAAACTAGAAGTTTAGGGAGCGAAAGCATAAAAAACTCAAAAGTTCAGGGACCAAATGTGCAATAATGAAAGTTCAGGGACCAAACGTACACTAATAAAAGTTCGGGGAACAAATTTACACTAACGAAAGTTCAGCTATCAAAAGCATAAAAGTCTCGATGTTCAAGGGCCAAAAAATATGTTTTGCCATTTATTTATTTCAGATAGGGATATTTAAATATTCACCTCAAAATTGTAGAGTTTAAACTGGAGTCACTTGACTTTTTCATACATTTTTTTATTTTTTGGTCGAGTGACTTTGTCAAACTTCAATTATGCAGAGAGTTGATCAAAATAATAATAATAATGCACATTGATCTAATAATAATAATGCACATTGATCTAAAACTAACACTAGTCATCTGTTCATGTGAAATTTATACTAAGCAGCCATGAATTCCTTAACAGCTTTGATGCTTCTCTGCAGATTCTTTGCTCACCAGTTATGCTCTTCAACTGATGACACAATCACACAAAACAAGTTCTTGATATACAGAGCTCCAACTCATAATGACACAATCACACAGAACAAGTTCTTGAGAGATGGAGATACAATTGTATCAACTGGCGTAATCTACGCTCTCGGCTTCTTCAGTCCCGCCAAATCTCAAAACAGATATGTTACAATTTGGTTCAACAAGGTTTCAGAGCAGACAGTAATCGACGACAGAGGAAATTTAGCTATTTTCCATGCAAATTGATTTATTTAACCCAGTTTGGTCTAACGACGTTCCAATCTCAAGTAGATTTATTATAGAGGAAAACATATTTTTTGGTCCTTAAACTTTGAGAATTTTATGCTTTTTGGTCCCTAAACTTTCATTAGTGTATATTTGGTCCATAAACTTTCATTATTGCACATTTGGTCCCTGAACTTTTGAGTTTTTTATGCTTTTGCTCTCTCTAAACTTTTAGTTTTTTAAGTTTTTGGGGGAAATTAAAAAAAATTTCTGCTTTTGTTGGTCGATGTAAGTCGTTCGGTTCAGTAATATAAACCGCTTATTTCTTTTCGACTAGTCATACGACACTCTTGTTACCCACATAGCCGAAATTTAACACTTTAAATAGTGAAAAGATTAAATGTAGATATTTGTGAAAGTTAAAATAGCAAATATATAGTAATGAAAGAATGTTATTTGAAAAAGTCAAATGTAAAAGGCTTTGAGTATACCAACTAAATTCTCGAGCAACTATATACATTTTCTTTCAACTCAACTACATGCATGTTCTTTTATCAAATAAGTACACATATATTAATATGTATATATAAAATTATAATAATATTCTAGCAAACTTGAATTTCAAAGGTTAATATTTAAGGAAGAATCAAAATACGCATGGTTTGAGTGGCTCAACATTCGAGTCCTCAAGTAGTAGCTAGTCTTGAGTTTGAGCCTCATGTATCGAGTATCTACTTAGAGAGTCAAAGTCCTTTATGAGTTGACTATAGCTCAAGCTTGAACTAATCGATTAGTTTAGATATCAAATGGTTACAAAAAAAAAAAAAAAAAAAATTATTTAAAAAGTCAAATATAAAAGGCTTTAATTTTTTTTTTTTCTTTTTTTGCCTTAGGCCCCTAAAATGATAGGACCGGCCCCGTTAGTTGTTAACGTCTTGGAAATCTCGCGATGACCCTTCAACTGGGGATTTCACTTATAATATGGATCCAACAGCGTCACCAGAGATGGTCATTAAAAAAGCATCACAAAAGATCTGGCGAAGCGGGCCATGGATTGATCAGGGATGGAATGGCACCCCTAACATGCATGTCTAGCAATTCAATCTTCAATGCCAGTTTTGTGAACAACCCAGATGAGATTTACATCATTGCTAATAACTACAACACTTCAGTTATCTCTAAGCTTTATTTGGACGAGTCGGTCGGGGCTTACTCGGGTATCGATTTGGCTTGAAGATAGGGAAAAAATGGAGCATTGTCTGGTCTGCTCCAGAAGATAGCTGTGATGACTATGGAAAATGTGGAGCGTTTGGGAGCTGTAATTTAATTAATGCTATGATATGTTCATGTCAAAGTTAAGTTATTGGATTTGGCAGAAAATTCAACAAGACATTCCAAAGGTTCTATCACTAAGGAGAAACTTGTGCTTCTATGTGTGCTAATTGTAGCGGGCTTGTTCATCTTGATCTCCACTTCATGTTATTTAAAGAAGTGGTAACGCATGGATGGAGCGTATGCAATTTTGCAATTTTTTTGGAACTCCATCTTAATTTGTTGAACATGAAAGCAGTTGCTCAAATTATTTTCACTTGCTCTTAAAATTGCATTTTTCAGGGTTGGAGCACAAAGAAAGACTTCAAGAACTATTATCCAATTTGCCTACTTTAGAGTCTAATGAGGAAACTAATGCAAAGTTTGATGACCTACCTATTTTCGATCTTGATTCTATAGTGCTTGCCATGCACGGAGAACTTCTCTCTAGCCAATAAGCTTGGATCAGGTGGTTTTGGACCTGTTTATAAGGTACATAAATTTTAAACTCCACTAATCTTATTGGACTTTTTTGAGGCGTCAGTTCAACAATGGATTTAGCCAAAGTTATAAACTAATTTTGAGGGTAAGTTGTCTGAGGGCGTGAAATAGCTGTGAAGAGATTGTCAAGGAATTATGGGCAAAGGGTTAATTGAATTCAAAAATGTTGCGCTGATTGCAAAACTTCGACATAGAAATCTTGTCCAAATTCTAGGTTGTTGTGTTGAAGAAGGTGAAAAAATGTTGATCTATGAGTACATGCTTAATAAAAGCTTGGACTTTCTACTCTTCGGTATGCTTCTAATAATAATATTTCTTGTATTCATCATTCACTAACCAAAATATTTTTAAAATCTGTAAACAGTATACTTAGAATACTTACCAACTATAAGCAGATCAATGGAGTGGAGAATACGACATAATATTATTCTTGGAATTGCTAGGGAGGTATTTTATCTTCTTCAAGACTCTATCCTAAGAATCGTTCATAGGGATCTTAAAGCTAGTAATATTCTACTTGATGCAAGTATGAATCCTAAGATTTCTAATTTTGGAATGGCAAGAATATTTGGAGGCAATCAAACTGAAGGGAACACAAATAGAGTGGTTGGGACTTTGTAAGTTCAAGTAGTTTATTATACTTTCTTATTTGAAAACTTCTTATTTCCCATAACGAGAGGACTACAGCAAGGATCGGCTTTAAACCCATATCTATTTACTTTAGTTATGGATGAACTAACTAGACATATTCAAGAGGATATACCATGGTGTATGATATTTGCAGATGATATTGTCTTAGTGGATGAAACAAAAGATGGAGCAAACAGGAAATTAGAACTCTGGAGGAATACATTAGAATCTAAAACTTTTAAGTTGAGTAAGACGAAAACCGAATACATGCGATGTGAGTTTAGAAACACTAGACATCGAGACGACGGAGTGGTAAAATTAGAGGAAGTAGAAGTGTCTAAGGTAAACCACTTTAGATACCTATGATCAATCATACAAAATGATGGCAACATTGAGAATGATATCACACATAGAATTCAAGTTGGATGGAAGAAATGACGAAGTGCAACATGAGTGACTTGTGATCAAAATGTTCCTACTAAGTTAAAAGGAAAATTTTTGATCTTGCTAATATTTGACGCGAACATGCCATAAGTATTTGATAAGCCACATCAAGTTGGATCTATGTTGAATACAAACTTAGGCCCATTTCAAGCAACGGACGAACTTGACCCACTAATTTTGGCCAGCCTCGAGATGGGCTTTTATTTGAACTGCAAGTCAAATAAAAATGAAAAGGGCTAAAATGACAATGCATGACATGTTACATCACACGTTAGCTCACTAGAACCGTCTATATGTACCTAAAGATATTAGCATACATAAATCTCATTACATAACACACGAGTCGAGACGGTATGAACATCTTCTATAAGTCAATATATCATACTGTGTGATATAATTGTCATTTTAGTATTTTCCAATAAAAATAGCCAATCTCTCTTTTAAGTTTCACATGCCATTTTTCGAGCTCTTTAGATGGGCATCAATTTCTATTCCTAAAGTTGGGGTCACAAAATCATTGTCACGCCACTTAAGGGGCGCCCTCCCAACCAATTTTTTTCATCGACAAGGCTCCAAAGGGAGACCTTGCAGCGCTCTTAAACAAGGCTTAACGTTCACACCACTTGGTTTCTGAACACGGTAGTTAAGTGCACTTCTCCTTCCTTCAATGACTCCACTGATTTCAGGCAATCAGCTAACTGGATCTATAACGCGTGAATTCGTGTTGCGTGTTCATTAATTTTGTTTTTCTCTTCGCAGTTCGGGACGACACACTTGATGCGCAACATGTGTTCGATAATATTCCTATGAGAATAGGAGCATAACAAGGTTTTTTTTGTTTCACATTTATTATATTACTTCACTTCATTCACACGTAACACCTCTGGAAGACGTCTTTATGCAACATGGTTCTTATTTTGTCTTGATGATCAAGTATGATTTGTGGAAGAATTCGGTGGTCTCAAGTCGATGTTTTGCTCTATGGTTTTTTTGTATAATTTTGGTTGTTTTTGTGTAGTGTATCACCCTTTTTTTTGTAGCACTTGTACTTTTTACATTTACATATATATATATATACAAATAGAAGGAGTATCGCCTCCTATTACTCAAAAAAAATATTACTTCACTTCATTCACACGTAACACAGATTGGGATACGCAATTTCCGATTCAATAAGACTACTTGAACTCATGAGTCCGGACTCATAGGATGTTTTTAAAATTTTTGTAAATATTTAAGGGGTATAATAAGAATTATACAAGTGATTATGGTTATTTCGTTAATTGTTCGATGATGTATTTGAAATTAAAAAAAAATTTGAGTCTGGACTCACGAGTTCAAATAGCATTACCTTTGCCGATTATGCCAAACTAAAATAAAAATAGATCTTTAGCCACATATTATTAATCTATCTTGAAGACATGTTAAGGAGAACTTTCCATTCTATGCATCATTCCATTGAAATTCTCAATTCAGCTTTTCCTTTATCGACCTTCGACAATAGTAATTGACATTTCATTCGCGGACCAAGAACTTGTTCCTGTAGTCGATGAATTTGGATGTTTGTAGTTACGCGTCAAAATAAATGCAGGTTGCTCAGGAGTAGGGATTGTTGTGGAGTCATTGCTCAACATTAAAATGACACTAGACATCGTTGGTCTATCACCGGCGTTTTCTTGGACACATAAAATCCCAACTTGAATGAACTTGACTACTTCTTGTTCAGGAAATGAGGTCCCCATTGCATGGTCGACTAATTCCAATGGTCTTCCATCTCTCCATAGGTTCCATGCCTGTAATAATTCTTAAACTTCGCCATCAACAATAAAATTTGAAAATTAAGAAGAGAGATTTTTTCGATGATTATGCTTACGTTCATTATCAAGTTCATTGAGGGGTCTTCGCAATAAAAACCTGTATTCTTCTTGCCACTGATGATTTCAAGTAATAGAACTCCGAAACTAAAAACATCAGATTTTGCAGAGAATAATCCATCCATAGCATACTCTGGAGACATATAACCACTGCAAAGATTTTCAATAAGACTGAAATCATTGAAACTAACTGATTCGAGTAAAGCTAATTAAGGTAGTAAAAATTAGTACAAAAAGGCTCATAAGGAATTTTCAAATAAGAAAGTATGATAAACTAGTTGAACTTACAAAGTCCCAACCACTCTATTTGTGTTCCCTTCAGTTTGATTGCCTCCAAATATTCTTGCCATTCCAAAATCAGAAATCTTGGGATTCATACTTGCATCAAGTAGAATATTACTAGCTTTAAGATCCCGATGAACGATTCTTAGGATCGAGTCTTGATGAAGATAAAGGACCCCCCTAGCAATCCCAAAAATAATATTATGTCGTATTCTCCAGTCCAATGATGTGCTTCCTGTTCGATCTGTATAGATTTTAGATTTTAGAAATATTTTGGACATTGTTAATGATGAGTAAAAGAAATATTAATATTGGCATACCGAAGAGTAGAAAGTCCAAGCTTTTATTAGGCATGTATTCATATATCAACATTTTTTCATCTTCTTCGACGCAACAACCTAGAATTTGGACAAGATTCCTATGGCGAAGTTTCGCAATCAACACAACTTCATTTTTGAATTCAATTAACCCTTGTCCTGAATTCTTTGACAATCTCTTTACAGCTATTTCACGCCCGTCTGACAACTTACCCTGAACATTAGATTATATTTTAGCTAAATCCATTGTTGAATTTAAGTCCCCACAAAGTCCAATAGAAGAAGTCTAATATAAAATTAATGTATACCTTATAAACAGGTCCAAAACCGCCGAATCCAAGCTTGTTGGTTAGAGAGAACCTCTCTGTCGCAAGCATTATAGTATCAAGATCAAAAATTGTTAAGTCGTCAAATTTTGCATTAGTTTCTTCATTAGTCGCTAAAGTAGGCATGGATAATAGTTCTTGAAGTCTTTCTTTGTGCTCCAACCCTGAAAATTGCAATTTAAGAACAAGTAAATATACTTTTAAGCAACTGCTTTTCATGTTGAACAAATCAAGATGGAGTTGAAGAAAAAAAATGTTAGACCAGAGGAATGAGCATTGACTTCAAAGTGTGTAACTATACCACTACTTTCCTAAAGGAAATTTTGCTCTCTATATTGCAAGAGTCGGCAAAAATATTGGATAATACGATGAAGTAAAATTCAGCTTGCACTTACAGTAGTGAAAAGTGAAACAAGAGCAAATGTTGTTTAATTTCGAGATATTCTTCTACCTCCCAAACATCTTCTCTTATAGCACTCTGGTCAGTCAACATTCATTGAGTTTCCCATGAACTGCCCATTTAATATTAAGTGGGTCAAGTAAATAACTACCTAGATAGTAAATTCGAAAATGGTAAAAAATTAATGGTAAAAAGTTTTACCCATGGTTAGCCCACTCACACGTGCTCAGTGCTCAGTGCTAAGTGTGCTAAGTGCGTCATATGTGTCGCGCTGCACGCACGCGAGTGGCTCACTTTGCATAACAATTACATCCAATGAAATGCAAGAGAAAATGTCCTAAAAAATATGGCATTGGCTTATATCATGCATTAATTACCCTTTCTTCTAGCCTTCTTGAAGAAGCAACATAAAGCAGTGAAGATGAACAACCCCACAACAATCAGCACACAAAGAAGCACCAGTTTCTTCTTAGAGAAAGAAGAACCTTTTGAATCTTTCTTTGAATTATCTGTCAAATCAAATAACTTAACTTAGTTGTTACCAAAACAAATTAAATATATATGAAACAAAACCATGACAACATTTACCAAGTTCAATTGCGTCAACTCGAACAAACAAGTCTTGGCCCCCCTCTGTATAGTCTCTTATATCAATCAAGTCTCCAAACCAAACCAAGCAACCACTTCCATTAACACCTGCACTTGAATACCCATTACAAGAACAGTTCTTCCTGCACTCATTCTCACATTCTGTTATTCCCAAACTCATATCAACTCTAGCATTCGATGTATCAGGGATCTTCATCTTCTCTAATTTTAAAAACCCGTCACCCTTACCACACAATAGCTCTCTTTCTCTCACACAACCTTTTGATCCATCTTTCAAGTCCCAGTCCCTTGGAGATTTTGGCTCAAACCCTGGAAGACATGAACAGAAATGACCATTACTTGAATTACAGCTCCCAAACGATCCACACTTACTATAATAATCGCAACTATCATCTGGAGCAGACCAGATATTGCTCCATGTCTGGGTATCTTCGATCCAATTCAATCGTCGAGCAATTCCCAACTCGTCCAAGTAGAACCTAGAGAGAACTGAAGTGTTGTAGCTATTGGCGATGATGGAAATCTCATCTGGGTTGTTCACAAAAGTGTAATAGTAGGTGGAACTGTGCAACGTTTTAGCTAGTCCATTCCATGGTCCGCTTCGCCAAAGCTTTCGCAAACCTTTTTTGATGAAAAACTCTGGTGCCCCCGTTGGATCAAAGTTGTAAGTGAAGTCCCCGGTAGAAGGGTCATCGCGAGATTTCCAAGAGGTTAAAGACCAATTCCATCCTGATTTCAAATTCCAACCGAGCTTCATTCCAGGAAGTCTGGTATTAGTTGGGTAGTCAAAGCTTTGCCATAAAATGTCTTCTTTGTTCTCATCACGTAAAACCAGATTTCCTGTGTTCAAGAGCTTGTAAATCAGAGTGGAGCTGATGTTATCACTCATTGGAACTGAAACTTTTGTTGACCAAACTGGGTCTGCTTCATTTCCATTGAAGATAGCAAGGTTTCCATCTTCATTGATCTTAAGAACTCCCATTGAAGAATCCTTCATTGGGTTATTTCTGTTGGCTACCCAAACTACAGTTTTCTCTGGTATCTTGTTGTACCATATTCCAATGTAGCTTAGCTTCGAAATGCCCGGACTGAAGAAGCCCAGAGCGTAAGTTCCGCCATCAGAGACTATTGTCTCTCCTTCTCTCAAGAACTTGTTGTAGGTAATTGTGTCTGTTGCATGGCATAACCGGTTGATGAATAGGCTGTGGAGAACTAACAAAGAAATCAAAGAAACCATGGGTTCTTGCTATGTACATCACTTGCTCTGATCATCTTAAATAGAAGCATCAATTCAATGAGCAATGCAGTTAGACATGCCAATCTGAAATAGTGAGAGCAATTAATTGATTGTTGGTGCCGGGCAAGGACAGTTGTTCTTGAGGACATGAAGAAGTCAATAAGCAAAGAAACATTATCCTAAACCAACCGATGCGTGGTCCGATTGGCTGGGCACTCGGGTGCCTTAAATAGTAGTCTCGAGTTTTGAGTCCTATATATGAGTTTTGAGTCCTACATTATCCAACAAAGCCTCATATGTGTTGACTAGACTCGAACTCGAAGTAGTCAGTTATATCATTTTCTTATTATAAAGTTTTTTTCTACTTCAATTTTCAAATATCAAGTTAGTTTTTAGTAAGATTATATAAAAGTTCTCTAGAGACAGAAAGCTCCGTCACAAAAAGTTTTGTTAGGACTTTAGAAATGTTTGCCATCTTGGAGGAATCAAGTGTTTGTAAGACTTTATGCTCTCGTTTATAATGTAGTGAAAGCTGGGCATGGTCTCGAAAACGTGGGTCAGAGTATTTTGGTGTCTTTTTGGGTGAATATTTCTTACCTATTTCATTTCTTTTCGAATTTGAGGGTTATTTTGTTTAGTATACTTTTTTAGGGCCGCTAAGGGCACCCCACCTTTTCATGAAGGCACCCAACATATTTGTAAAAATTCCAGCAAAAATGGAAAAGACCATTTTGCCCCTGTATATATATAATTGTTCAAACCCCACAAACCATTTTGACAAGGAGTTAGGGCACCCCACCACCAAGCTTGAACCACAAAGCCACAGCCACATTCCGTTTGGCGAAAAGCTGATCGATTCTTGCGGATTGACATCGTCCGACAGCGAGGTAACAATGTTTGACAACCATATTCGAGTTTTTTAGAACTGTTTAGTTGTGTATAACTGTGAAAATGATGATTTGTTTGTCAACGTAGGGTTTGGTAATTTCTTCAAATCCGAAGTTGTTTCCACTATATAATGGAGGATTGTAATGCTTCAGTGCCAGAGGAGGTCGTCCTTGAGGTGATTTTGCAAATGTTTTGTGTTTTTTATGCGGTTGGGAGAAGTTTCGGTCTGGGTGCGAGATTGTTTCGGCCTCGCAGGACCGAGATGTATAGTAATGTCTCGGTCATAGAGGACCGAGAGGTTTCACGTAGGTTACAGACTGGTACGACCGAGAGTACTGAGTAACTATCGGTAGTACATGAGCGAAACTCTGAAGAAAGTTTCGGACCTGTACAACCGAGAACCTGTTTTTTTGGGTTTTTTTGTGATTGTGCTGTATATTTTGGTTGATTATAATGTTACACTGTTTGTATTGCAGGTAATGCACTTATCTAGTAATTTTCCAGACTACAATGACACTTTTACACCTTGTAAGCCATTCCCCTCTCGAGAAGCGGCCACGGTATGGTTTCAAATGATTAGTGGTGAGAACAAGTTTGTGTTAGTAACGAAGCGCTCGGATGCTAGGGGCGTTAAGTGCAGGGGAAGGGTGAAACTTGCCTGTGAGAGGTCTGGGACATATAGAAGACTGGCTCAGAGAGTAGGGAAGGGGAAAGCGGCAAAATTTTTAAAGAAATCAAGGAATGATGAAAAGGCGAGGACTCACACTAGTACGAAGAAATGTGGATGCCCTTTCCAAATTAACGTCAAGGAAAATGCTGACTCCTTATGGTATGTCACTGTGATTTGTGGGAGGCACAATCACGACACCGCAGGAAGATTGGATAAGGTGGAGGAGGAAGTTGAGGACGCGAGGGGGGAGGACTGAAAGTGAGCACCTCAGGGAGATTAGTCCACCTTCTTCTTTTGTGGAGTGCGAGCAGGAAGTTGAGGGCGGATTTGAGTCCTCCCACTCCACAAAAAGGCCTCCACTTCTAGGCAGAAGAAAGGCAAGGTTGTTCCACAAATGCGTCGTGCCAGTCGACGCACGCAAAGTGGATCTAACATGGCTTATGGTCATTGCTTAGAACCGGATTGGTTGCCACATGTTGAGGCCATTATCGATGTGGTTTCCGATGGAAATTGCGGATATCGGTGTATAGCCTCTGGGCTTGGACTTGCTGACGTAGACGGGTGGAGGATTGTGCGTAGAAGGATGTACGATGAGGTTATCGGGTATGAAGACCTTTGGCGGGAAGTGCTTGGCTCGAGTTTCGAGCCTATCAAGAATGCGGTGCATTGCCCAGAGAAGCGAGAGAGGGCATCTTTCAAAGAATGGTTGACACTTCTAGACATGGGATTGTTAGTATCCACCGCATTCAATGTCATTCTCGTCAACCTCTCGCATGGGAGTGCCTCCACATTCCTACCTCTACGTAGTACTCCACCGTCGTCATTGCACAACAACCTTATCATTGCAATGGCAAATGAAAGGAATATCCATTGGGTTAGGGTAAGTTCTATGATTTTTTGTGAATTGGTTTGTTTCCCCCTTAATCGGTTTTGTGACAATATCTTCTATGTTCTACTGTTCACTTTGACAGGTGCAGTTGCGTGTGAATGCACCGCTGCCATCCTTATATCCATCGTGGGATCGGTACGTTGAGGATGCGCAAAGGTTGGCGAGATGGATTCGTTTTTCGAGACATCGCGCCCATTGCAACCGCGATGATGAAGCCACCATACTGTTTGTAGATTTAGATACACCATAGGTTAAAGCTTGTACCTAGAAACCTTGATGGCTAAACATTTAGAAATTTTGCAAATTCCTCCGAATGTTCTATGTATATGCAAATGTTGTGTTGTATTTTGATTGTTGTTTACTTATGGATGGACCCTTTTTAGAGTCGGTTTGAATGTTACGGAGATTTATAATTAATTAAGTTTCGGTGCAAATTGTCGTGCTGGATTTTCAATCTTGTATTGTTAGTTTGACATACCACAAATTTTTTTTACAAAAAGTAATGTTCAAATTCATCCATTTTTGATGTCTCGGTCAAGCAGGTTCGTGAAACAACCCATATTTTCGGTCACCCATGACCGACAAGTAGTACAATATATCGGTCGTTTACAACCGAGTCCAATAGCAAGTTCTCGGTTATACACCACCGAGATGGATTGACCATTTCAATTCGCCTTACTTTCGTCCTATGACGACCGAGCCTACTGAGACCCTCTCGGAAGTGGACAACCGAGTGTAGGACAAAATTACCGGTTGTACACCACCGACGCCACATTACCTATCACTAATTGTAGCTCTCGTCATGTCACGACCGAGATAACGGCAGTATTCTCGGACATGCGTAACCGATACGCTGTCAACTCTTCCGGTCTACGTGGCCGAGACTGCGAGTTCCCAAAAATATTAGCTTCTGTCTCGGCCATGCTTGGCCGAGACAATTGACACCGTCTCTGGCCTGTGTGGCCGAGAACCGCGATTTTCCAATTTTTTCACACTTGAACAAACCGCCACACACACATTACAACTACTCTACCAAATGTAACTTAATTCGACGATCTTCAACCGAGCCCTAATTTGGAGACGAAATCGGCTCACACACCGGACCCTACAAAATGCAGAAACCTCGAACAACAAAGGAGAAACACACGGCGAGGGACGGAGAACACGATTTCGGGGATTCCTCTCACTGGTCGGTTCAAAACAAATGGATTCTTCCACAAGGAGTTCGGTGAAGGTGGTGGTGGGGGTAGTGGGGTGCTCAGGGGTTTGCACGAGGGTGGTGGGGTGCAGATGGATTTCCACGAGGGGTAGTTTAGGTATTTCGGGTCTAATTTTTGGGTGCCCCAGGTAAATAGGTTTGTGCACGCATTAACTGGGTGCCTTCATTAAATGGTGGGGTGCCCTTAGCGTCCATATACTTTTTTGTGCAGGCATTGGAACATTAGTTATCTTTTATTAAAATTAGTGCTTTAGTCTACACAATAATTTTTATTTTTGTTATTTAATTTTATTAAGTTCACATTCCTATTTCTAGTCCTCGATTTTAGGAATTTCTATTGGCAAACTACTAAAAGGATCCCAGCCTTTACTAAACGGGCCTCAATTTTTATTTTTTTTAATGCACGTGTGAAATGACTCAACTGCCCCTCCATATAAATGAGTTTTCAGCACTTTTGCGAACCCATACCCCACTCACATTCACTCGCTCATACCCTACTCACCCCTCTCTCGAATCGCCCTCTAACTTTCGGCTCAAATCTGACGAAATTCAAGTGAAATCACATCGATTCAACGTCGTGAGTTTATTCTCCACCTATTTTCATGTCAATTTCTGGGTTTTCTTGGGTTTTTTTGTGCGTTTTTGAGTCGGTAGTGGTGTTTTGTGGTTTTGTTGTTGGATTTAGGGCTTTTAATTTGGAGCTTGAATCTCACATTTTTTACACTAAAAATCAATGAAATCAAGAATATCTAGCGATTCTGACCAAAACCCACTAATTTTTTGGTATGTTTCATGTATTTTTTCGGAGTCTTAAGATTTTTTTGTTCGTTCTTGTCACCCATGAGCTTCGGACACACAGGGCCGAGACTGTTTTGGAAGTCTTAGTCACACAAGTCCGAGACCACTTTGGAAGTCTCGGTCACACAAGTCCAAAACCGCTTTAGAGGTTTCGGTCGGCTCTAAACGAGACCACACCAAGACCGAAACCACTTCAAAGGTCTCGGTCGGAGTTGGCCGATACCTCTAAAGATGTCTCGGTATAAGCCGACCGATACCTCTTTAGAGGTCTCGACCACGTGTGATCAAAACCCGAGGGCGAAACTTTTTCACTTTTAAGACATTGGTAAGCAAGGATATTTTTGAAATTTATGAAAATAAAGGTGGGGTACCTCTAAAGATGTCTCGGTATAAGCCGACTGATACCTCTTTAGAGGTCTCGGCCACGTGTGATCAAAACCGCGGATGAAACTTCTTCACTTCTAAGACATTGGTAAGCAAGGATATTTTTTGAATTTATGAAAATAAAAGTGAGGTACCTCTAAAGATATCTCGGTATAAGCCAATCGATACCTCTTTAGAGGTCTCGGCCACGTGTGATCAAAACCCGCGGGAGAAACTTCTTCACTTCTAAGACATTGGTAAGCAAGGATATTTTTGGAATTTATGAAAATAAAGGTGGGGTACGTTTAACAAAATCGGGGTATGCTTGAGTAATGGGTCCGTTTAGCAAAAATTAGGGTCCTTTTAGCCACTGCCTTTCTATTTATGTGTGCAAGAGTTTTTTTAGTTGTCATATTCTATAGGAAGTTGCTAATTTTTTGATGTGTAGATTAGAATTAGAAGTAGAGTTATTTAGAACTTTCTATAATTCACTTTTTCTTTTAACTATATATGATGTACCATTGTTTTTGTGAAATTAAGGGAAATCGAAATTCAATTTTATGAGTTTCATATTTTTGTGTGTGCGTCTGATTTTTAGGGAGTTTCAAAACAAGGTTTTTGGACTCCATTAATGATTTCTCTCCTTGCATAATTTTTCAATTGTTCATCCTATCTTTTATTGGTCTTCAAAATCAACAATTGGTATCAGAGCTTACATCTTAAGAGATCTGTAGAATGGATTCTGAAAAGAGTTTCAACAAGATTGCTCCTCCAAATTTTAATGGAGAAAGCTACCAACTTTGGGCAGTGAAGATGGTCATTGGAAGTTTTGGATTTGTGGGAAGCGGTAGAAGAAAATTATAAAATATCTCCGTTTCCGCACAATCTGACAACGACATAAACCAAAAGCCATAAAGAAAGAAAAACCAAGAAGTCAAAGGAAAAATCTTATTTGTTTGTTGTCATCCCCTGTTCACAAAAATTATGTCTCAAATCCGCAAAAGAGATTTGGGATTACTTGAATAAAGAGTATGAAGGAAACGAAAATATTCGAGGCATGCTAGTTCTCAATCTAATTAGAGAATTTCAATCGGAAAAGACGAAAGAATTCGAGAATGTCAATGAGTACTATGATAGATTACTGGTTGTTGTCAACAAGATGCGGCTACCTGGCACGAGTTTTTCTCATTCAAGAATTGTAGAAAAGATTCTTGTCACAGTGTCAGAAAGATATGAAGCATAAATCACCACTTTCGAGAACCCGAAAGAACTTTCCAAGATCACGTTGACAGAGTTGTTAAATGTCATGCAAGCACTAGTCCAACGAAGGTTTATGAGGGAAGATCATGTTGTCGAAGGGGCCCTACAAGTCATGCATCAAGATGACAAGAAACCTTACAAAAAAGGTCCAACAACAAGTGGATAAAACATGGGTAAACACTCTAGGAGAAACTATCCACCATATCTCCACTGTGGGAAAAAAGTCATCCACCATACAAGTGTTGGCAAAGACAATAATGAAATTAAGGCCAAACTTCTTGATCAATATGATTTTGTTGCAAGTTGTGATTTAATTGAAGATTCCAACAAAAGTTGGTTGATCAATAGTGGTTGCACAAACTAAATGTGTCATGACAAAAACTTATTCAGAGATATGAAGACAATTGAAATCAAGAAATTAAGTTAGAAAATTGAAAACGATGGTTACATCCTAGCAAATGTGAAAATGTAATGTATTTGTTCACACAAAATGTCTTTGTGGGCACATACAGTAACTTAGTATTTATAAGTGTTGTGAGCACAGATATAAGTTTCTGAAAGAAAATGTAATCTCCGTTCATACAGAGTGTCTCTATGGGCACAGACAGTAACTTAATATCTATGAGTGCTGTGAGCAAATATATAAGTTTTTGAATGAAAATGTAATCTCCGTTCACACAGAATGTCTCTATGGGCACAGACAGTAACTTAATAAAGTTTCAGTTCTTGCACATTGAATGCAACAACAAGTAAAAATAGTTTTGCAGCGAAGTAAATAACGCGCATAAATTGTTTACGCATTTCGGACCTAGTCCTACGTCTGCGAGGCCACGCCCAGATGTAAGATCCACTAAGTAGTAAAGAATGATTACAACTTTTACAAAAGGACTCCACACTTATTTTCTCTCAAGTTGGTGATCCCTCACCAAGTCCTACTTTATTAATCACTCCCCCTATCTTTTAGCTATTACACAAAAATCTCCAAGATCCCCTTTGAGTCCGAGATCCCCTCGGTGTTTAGACTAAGTTCCCTCAACCAAGTGTGTGTGTGAATAAGACTCGTGAAATGGTGTTCTTATGTTCACTTTACTCTTGCAAAACAACTGAATTAATCAGAAATGGTGTTCTTCATGTTCCTTCTCATTTAATGAATCGACACCAAGGTGTTTTAGGAAACTTCTTTGATTGACATTTTTATTGAAATCTCGAGTTTCCTTGTTCTTAGATTTGATTGCGATGCAACGATTCACAAATAATTCACAAACAAAATTCACAAATTAAAGCCAATAATTCACAAACTAAATTAATTTTTTGAGATTTTAATCCAAAGCATGTATTTGAAGCTTCGGATTTTCTATGTTTAAGAAAATAAAATAGAAAACAAAATTAATTCACAAACATTATTACTAAAAAAAATATAAGCAATACTTAAGATTGAAATAGAAATAAACTCAATTGATAAGATTAAGAAAAAGAGAAGTGTTTCTCACTATTAGAGTTAATTCGCTCATCATGAAAAGTGAAAAGAACTATTTAAAAAAATATCCATGGTTGTACTAAGTATGTTCACGTCCAAGGAAATAAATAAGAAAGAAAATTTGAAAATTGAGTTTATGATATATATCTTGTTGCAAAGATAAATAAAATGAATGGTTGTCTTCAAGGAGACCACCGAACCCAAAAGCAAATCATAAGTTTTTTTATTGAATCGAACATGCATGTGGGGGGAGAAATGGGGAGATAGATGACATTTTTTTTTTAAAAAAAAAAGAGAGAGGGGGCACTGCGATTTTAAAGAAGAAAGTGGTTTTCAATAAAATAAGCACATGGAGGAAGAAAACGTAAATAGAGTGGAGAGAGAGAATTGTGGAGGGGGAGAGAGAGAGAGAGAGAGAGAGAGAGAGAGAGAGAGAGAGACGTAGAGGATAGAGAGAGAGAGTGTGGTAAAGGATAGAGAGTAAAAAGGTGGAGGAGAGAAAAAAATCATTCGCTTCCCACTTTGTTAGGAATTGGACTACTAATTTGAGAACTTTTGAAAACTAATTGAATTTTTATCTACACATCTAAAATCAAAACCGCCTATTAATTTGTAGTTATCAATTAAATTACCAATTTATCCCGAATTTAAATATTTGTATTAAAACACTTAAGGGCATTATTGATGATTTTTTAACCGTTTATGGTTTGCTATTATAATAATATAGATTATTATTATTATTATTATTATTATTATTTTTATTTTGATAAACTCTACGCATAATTAAAGTTTGACAAAGTCACTAGACCAAAAAATAAAAAAATGTATGAAAAAGTCAAGTGACTCCAGTTTAAACTCTACGATTTTGAGGTGAATATTTAAATATCCCTATCTAAAATAAATAAATGGCAAAACATATTTTTTTGCCCTTGAACATTGAGACTTTTATGCTTTTGATCCTTGAACTTTTATTAGTGTACATTTGGTCCCTGAACTTTCATTATTGCACATTTGATCCCTGAACTTTTGAGTTGTTTACGCTTTTGCTCCCTAAACTTCGAGTTTTTTAAGTTTTTGAGGGGAATTAAATTTTTTTCGGCTTTTGTTGGTCGATGTGAGTTGTTCTGTTTAGTAACATAAACCATTTATTTCTTCTCGACTAGTCACACGACACTCTTGTTAACCACATTGCCGAAATTTAACACTTTACATGATGGAATAACTAAATTTAGACTTTTGTGAAAGTTCAATGACCAAATGTGTAGTAATAAAAGTTCAAAAATCGAAAACATAACAAACACAAAGTTTAAGGACCAAATGATAGGTTTTCCCTAAATAAATAAATAAAATACCCGAACAATAACCACTCACATAGTATAGCGACAACCTTGATATGTAGTCACCTATGGATGAGGTTGAAGTTTGAGTCTTTCGTATGCAAGTTAATCGCGACCGACTAAGTGGCTGCTCAATAATTCGATATGTAGGTTATTTCAAAGGTAATAAGTTCATTTCTAAAAGAAAAAAAAAGAGGCAAAATCACTAAATCGATATATAACAAATATTAGGGGCTGTCACTTTCTAATCATAATACAAGGAAGGTTATTTTTTACGTGCAATTTTATATATAACTTCATAAATCAATTTTTCCCTCTCTATAGCAACTAACAGTTTGTTTATAGGATATTGACATACGTTTGATACTGGCATTTTCAACATAATTGTTTCAACCTTTTGTGTGCAACTTGCATGAAGAAATTAACAGTTTTTTTTATGGATTTGAATAATGTTCTATTAATTACATTTTTTGGATGCCTTGTCCAAAAAGATAAGTGTCAGTAAATATAATATAAATAAGCACACTTTTTCATATAGGCGAAACCCAAAATTTAGTCCCTGAACTTTGTGTTTTTTATGCTTTTGGTCCATAAACTATTATTACTATACATTTGGACCTTGAACTTTCACAAAGATCTACATTTAGTCATTCCACCATTTAAAGTGTTAAATTCCGACAATGTGAGTAGTAAAAGTGACTTGTGACTAGTCAAGAAAAGTAAAGTGATTTATACTACTAGGCCGAATGACTCACATCAATTAACAAAAGCCGAAAAAAAATTAATTTTCCTTAAAAACATAAAAAAAACTCAAAGTTCAAGGACCAAAAGCATAAAACACTCAAAAGTTCAGGGATCAAATGTACAAAAATGAAAGTTCGGGGATAAAATGTACACTAATAAAAGTTAGGGACTACAAAAATAAAAATTTCAAAGTTCAAGGACCAAAACATGTGTTTTGCCTTTCATATACTTCTAGTTTACTACCTGTATGTATATATATATATATTGTTATGGAATATGGATGACCATGCATGTACACCAACATATTGTGTAGTCATGTAACTTGTATTTCTCACTTAATAGTACCTCCACTTGTCTATGTATTGTCATGTAACTTGTAATCCTCTCCAATGGACACCAACTCTTCCATGTATTGTCTATGTTGCTTGTGATGTGTTGTATGACATGGGGTGTATGTGTTGCTTGTACACATTGTATGAAGTACATTTATCATCATCACCAAATGGCCTATATAAAGGGTGTCAACCTCATTGTAAAAACACACCAAGTTGAATGAAAACTTCTCATTCTAATTATCTCATTTCTTCTCTTCTCCTTTGTAGTAGTAGTTTGTAGTAGTAGAAGTTCTTAGCCTTCTATTCCCTTATCTAGTTCTTAGCAAGTTTCTACTCAATTCACAACACGTTATCAGCACGAGTTTGCTCTAGCATTAAGGAGATCTTGAAGTTCAAGAAGGCTTGTTAAGGAGACAAAGCTAGGAAGGTATAACTTTTATGAGTTCAGTTTATTTTTATATTATCATGGTTGCTTCCTTTTATTACATGCTTCACTTTTATATGCATACTTTATTCATATACTATGCATTATAACGTCACCGATTGTGAAAGTATGCTCTGTAGTTGCGTCTTGTACGATCTTCTACATCAGAAATCAAAAGTCAATATGTGACATAACTAGTTTTCTCGCTATACTACAAACGATTAATTATGCTCTATTCTTGATTTTTTATATTGCAAATAGTGTTATGAGTTTTGGTTGATAGTGGGTAAGCCTTGTCTCCGGTAAAGCTAAACATTGAAAGGGAGACGGGTTATCCCGTTCGAGGAGGCATGGTTTTAAGTAGACTTCGTCTCACCACCCAACTTGGAGGTTGTCCCACCAACTCATACAAGTAGTACATTTTGCATATTAATAATCAAGTTGTGAACATATATTTAATCGTATATTATTTATTTTTTATAAAAGAGAAAAACTATTTACTCAATTTCTTGACATATTTTCAGACTATGACAAACCTTCGAAAACTTGAATTTGTTGCTCTTGATATCACTGAAAATAATTATTTGTCATGGCAACTGGATGCCGAGATACATCTCCAAGCTAAAGACTTAGGAGAAACTATTATAGAAGGAAATGAAACATCAATGCAAGACGGTGCGAAAGCACTGATATTCCTTCGCCATCATCTCCATGAAGGCCTGAAAAGCGAGTATCTCACTATAAAAGATCCTCTCACCTTGTGGTTAAGCTTGAAAGAGCGATATGATCACCAAAAAGACGGTGATATTTTCAAAAGCTCAAAACGACTGGCTGAATCTTAGGCTGCAAGATTTCAAAACAGTCAGTGAGTATAACTCCACCATGTTTAATATTACCTCTCGTTTGTGGCTTTGTGGAGAAAATATATCTGATGAGGCAATGATGGAAAAAACATTCAGTACTTTTCATGCCTCGAATCTGTTGTTGCAACAACAATATTGAGCGCGCCAATTTAAAAAGTACTCAAAATTAATTTCTTGTCTCATGGTGGCTGAACAAAATAACGAGCTTCTATTGAAGAACCACAACTCCCGTCCAACTGGTTCCGCTTCAATTAATGAAGCAAATGCAGCATCCTATAATGACCATAAAAAGGGTCATGGAAAGAAAAACCACGGACGTGGAAATGGAAAAGGATCAATCAACAAAGATCGTGGCAAGCCCTATTCTAAATTTCGTGGCAATAAGTTCCAAAATAAATGGAATAAGAATGATGTCGTTCAGAATAAGGGGAAAAATATTGCTGAAAATGGGCATGCTCGTAATCGTGACCAACCATGTCACAGGTGTGGTTTAAAAGGCCACTAGGCTCATGTATGCCGCACGCCTAAGCATTTTATTGATCTTTATCAAGCCTCCTTAAAGGAGAAAGGCAAAACAGTTGAGATGAACTTCACTGTCGGAGATGGCTCGTCAGACATCAATTATATGGATGTCCCAAATTTTCGTGATGATCCAAACACTAATCTCGATATTTTTAATGATCATATGTAACGATTTTAAATAATTCTATGTACTGATTTTTGTTATGCTTCTTAGTTATATGTACTAGTTTCTTATTATGAATGAAACATGACTTTTTTTCTAATTTGCCAAACATTATTTGTCTAGATGGATCAACAAATCATGTGTTCAAATCATGAATCAAATAAGAGTGATATATGTCTTGCTGATTGTGATACAACGCACACAATCCTTAAAAACAGAGAATATTTTTCCAATTTGAACTTAGCTGAGGCTAATGTTCAAACAATATCTGGCATCTCCAATTTGATTAATGGCTCTGGAAGAGCAAATATTATGTTGCTTGGGGGAACAACAATTCATGTTGACAATGCCTTATACTCTGAAAAATCCAGAAGAAATTTACTCAGCTTTAAAGATATTCGACAAAATGGATATCACATTGGAACCATGAACGAAAATAATAGAGAATTTCTCTATGTCACATTGGTTTCAAATGGGAAAAAAAAAGTGTTAGAAAAATTCCCAGCTTTTCCTCTTGATTATATTTTACTCATATAAGGCATGTCGAAACAAATGTCGTCTTAAATAAGAAAATTAACGATCCAAAGACATTCATTTTATGGCATGACCGACTTGGTTATCCAGGATCATCAATGATGCGAAGAATAATTAATAATTCGCATGGACATCCTTTAAGGAGTCACAAAATATTTTCAGCTGATGATTATAATTGTGCTAGTTGTTCTCAAGGTAAATTGATAGTTAAACCATCCCCATGTAAAATTGTTGTGGAATCCCCAATTTTTTTAGAACGCATTCGGGGAGACATATGTGGACCTATTCATCCTCATTGTGGACCATTTAGATATTTCATGGTTTTGATAGATGCATTAACTAGGTGGTCACATGTTTGTTTGCTTTCGACCCGCAATGTTGCATATGCTAGACTTTTAGCGCAAATCATTAAGTTAAGAGCACAATTCCCTGACAACCCAATCAAGACCATCCGTCTTGATAATGCCGGGGAATTTCAATCTCAAGCATTTAAAAATTATTGCATGTCTATAGGAATTACCATTGAACATTCTGTTCCACACGTGCATACCCAGAATGGTTTGGCAGAATCTCTGATCAAACGCATTCAATTAATTGCCAGACCTTTAATAATGAGAACTAAGTTATCAATTTCAGTTTGGGGACATGCAGTCCTTCATGCAGCATCTATCATTCGTTATAGGCCTACTGCGTACCATGAACATTCCCCTATGCAACTCATTTTAGGTCAACAACCAAATATTTCATACTTGAGAATTTTTAGTTGCGCAGTGTATGTTCCTATACCACTTCCCAATAGAACTAAGATGAGCCCACAACGAAAGCTTGGGATTTATGTTGGATTTAACTCATCGTCCATTATAAGATACCTTGAGCCCTTAACAAGGGATTTATTTATTGCACGTTTTGCTGATTGTCGCTTAGATGAAGCAATTGTCCCACCATTAGGGGGAGATAAGAAACCAATTCAAAAGGAATGGCGCGAAATTGCTTGGAATGCATCGACTTTATCACATTATGATTCACGCACAAATCAGTGTGAACTTGAAGTTCGAAAGATCATTCATTTGCAACAAATTGCAAATCAATTACCTGATGCATTTAATGATGCAAAACAAGTGATAAAATCACATATTCCAGCTGTAAATGCTCCTGCAAGAATTGATGTCTTTGTGCAACAAAATGCACAAGAACCAACGAAACGCTTAAAGCGTGGAAGACCGGTTGGTTCAAAGGATACAATTCCTCGAAAGAGGAAAACGAGAGTAAAAATAAATGCAAATCAAAATACTCCTGAGAAAGCACAAGAATCATTTGATAAGGATTTGTCAGAACAAGTTGATTCTGACGAGGAACAACTGCCTCTAGAAAAGGAGGAAAAAGATGAAAATAATGAGATCTCAATAAATTAGTTAAACTCTGGTAAGATTTGGGATCGAAATAAAATTGTTCCTGATGATATATTTGCTTTCAATGTGTCCTTTGAAATATGTGAAAATGATGATGATCCATAACCACGATCAGTGGACGAATGTAAAAAAAGACCTGATTGGCAAAAATGGCAAGATGCTATCCAAGCAGAGCTAAACTCGTTAAGGAAACGAGAGGTTTTTGGACGGATTGTTCAAACGCCAGATGACGTAAAACCTGTTGGATATAAATGAGTATTTGTATGAAAGAGAAACGAAAAAAAATGAAGTTACAAGGTACAAAGCAAGACTTGTAGCTCAAGGTTTCTCACAAAGGCCTGACATCGATTATGAGGAAACATATTCTCCTGTTATAGATGCAATTACATTTCGGTTCTTGATAAGTCTTGCAGTTTCTGAAGGGCTTGATATGCATTTAATGGATGTCGTTACAGCATATTTGTACGGATCCCTAGATAGTGAGATATATATGAAAATCCCTGAAGGATTTGTAATATCCGAAGAAATAAAATCAAAACCTCATAACATGCACTCTATAAAATTACAAAGGTCTTTGTACGAATTGAAACAATCCGGACGAATGGGTACAAACGTCTTTGTGATTATTTACTGAAAGAAGGATATGTAAATAATCCGCTTTACCCATGTGTCTTCATTAAAAGATCATCAACAAGATTTGTGATTATTGCTGTATATGTTGATGATTTAAATATAGTGGGAAACCACGACGACATCGTTAGAACATCCGAATACTTGAAAAAGGAATTCGAGATGAAAGAACTTGAAAAACAAGACTTTGTCTTGGTTTGCAAATTGAACATTTTTCAAGTGGAGTACTTGTCCATCAATCAAATTATATTGAAAAAATATTAAAAAGATTTTATATGGACAAGGCACATCCATTGAGCTCTCCAATGGTTGTCAGATCACTTGAAGTGGATAAGGATCCATTTCGACCTCATGAAAGTGATGAAGAGCTAATTGGTCCGGAGGTACCATATTTAAGTGCAATTGGTGCACTTATGTATCTTGCAAATCGTACAAAACCTGACATTGCTTTTGCTATCAACCTACTTGCAAGATACAGTTCTTCACCAACACGAAGACATTGGAATGGTGTTAAACATGTTTTTCGATATCTTCGAGGAACAAGTGACAAGAGTTTATTTTACTCGAGAGGGGTAAAATCGAATCTCCAAGGTTATCGATCTTTGGATTTTTATCTGATCCCCACAAGGCCCGTTCTCAAACGAGATATGTATTCAACTGTGGCAATACTGTTGTATCATGGAAGTCAGTAAAGCAAACTATGGTTGCTACTTCTTCCAATCATTCTAAAGTACTTGCAATTCATGAAGCAAGTCGCGAATGTGTGTGGTTGAGAAACATGATTGAACATATTCAAGAATCATGTGGATTGTCTTCAATAAAAGATTCTCCAACCATATTATATGAAGATAATGCAACATGTATTGCACAATTAAGTGAAGGATTCATAAAAGGGGACAGAACAAAACATATTTCACCAAAATTCTTTTATGCGCATGAGCTTCAGAAGAATGGTGAAATTGATGTCGAGCAAATCCGATCGAGTGATAATCTTGCTGATTTATTCACAAAAGCCTTACCAACTACGACATTTAAAAGGCTTACATATGGTATTGACTTGCGTAAACTTAAAGACGTTGCAAGTAAAGAAACTGAACAAGTTTCACCCATGTTCACATGAGGGGGAGTTATTGATTAGTGTATTGCACTCTTTTTCCCTTAGCTATGGTTTTATCCCATCGGGTTTTCCTAGCAAGGTTTTTAATGAGGCAATCTTAACGCCCATCTTAATATTTATGAGAATAGTGTACTCTTTTTCTTTTACTATATTTTTTTCCACAGGGTTTTTCTTAGTAGAAGTTTTAACGAGTCACAATCTCTAAGCAAGTGTCATCCAAGGGGGAATGTTATGGAATATGGATGACCATGCATGTACACCAACATATTGTGTAGTCATGTAACTTGTATTTCTCACTTAATAGTACCTCCACTTGTCTATATATTGTCATGTAACTTGTAATCCTCTCCAATGTACACCAACTCTTCCATGTATTGTCTATGTTGCTGTGATGTGTTGTATGACATGGGGTGTATGTGTTGCTTGTACACATTGTATGAAGTACATTTATCATCATCACCAAATGGCCTATATAAAGGGTGCCAACCTCATTGTAAAAATACACCAAGTTGAATGAAAACTTCTCATTCCAACTATCTCATTTCTTCTCTTCTCCTTTGTAGTAGTAGAAGTTCTTAGTCTTCTATTTCATTCTCTAGTTCTTAGCAAGTCTCAATTCAATTCACAACAATATATATATATATATATATATATATATATGTTAAGGAAAGTAATATATATGTCACCTTTTCATTTTCCCTTAAAAAACAATACAAGCTAAGCCTCTACAATGTTATTCTTTGTACTGATTACACTGCTGAGCATCTAACTCTTCAACTAATACATGCCATAGTCTCCATTTTAACTTCATGTAACTCTACCGACCTTCGATGACAGTAATTGACATTTCATTATGAGAGTGAGAACTAGCGGACGCGTTTGCGAATTGTGATTACTTATCAAAACAATGCGGAGTTGCTTAAGTGAAGGGATTGGTGTCTCCTTGCCTAGTAAGGAAATGACATTGGACATTGTTGGCTGTCTTTCGCATTTTCTTGAACACACAAGATTCCGACTTGAATGAACCTCACTACTTCTTGTTCGGAAAATGAATTACCCATTGAGGGATCAACTAATTCCAAGATCCTTCCATCTTTCCATAGCTCCCATGCACTGTTACAAATTCCCGATTCCATCGCCAACATATTGGATGAAAAAAATAGCTATTAATGATAAAACCTGCTAATTGATTATACTTACATGCTTTATTAAATTCATTGTAGGATCTTCATAGTAGAAACCACGAGTTCTTTTTGCCACTAATGACCTCGAGTAACAAGACACCAAAGCTAAACACATCGGACTTAACGGAGAATAATCCATCCATCGCATATTACGGAGACATATAACCACTTGAAAGAAATGGTAAAATGTTAGAATGCAATGCAAGAACATGTTAGGAAAAACCAATGAGTTTTCAACAAAGAACTTCATGATCAAATCAACTTAAGATGGAAGGGATTCCGAAGAGTATGATTTTTTTTTTCCAAGGACTCTGTACTTTAATTATGTAGCAGCAGTTAGCTTATTGTTTGCTTGTCAATTCTCAATGTTTAGTAAACTATATGTATTGTACTTTCCTCAAGAATTCATGCAAAGAGTATTTGTTGTAGCACTTACTAAGTTCCAACCACTCTCTTAGTGTTTCCTTGTGTTTGATCGCCTCCAAATATTCTTGCCATTCCAAAATCTGAAATCTTAGGATTCATACTTGCATCTAGCAGAATATTACTCGCTTTAAGGTCCCTGTGAACGATTCTTAATCTCGAGTCCTGATGAAGATAAAGAACTCCTCGAGCAATCCCCATGATAATATCATGACGCAATCTCCAATCCAATGATGTGTTTCTAGTTCGATCTGCTTGCAATCGCTCATGTTACTCAATATACAATTAATGCGCATATAATTTGAAACTCGCTATCGAGAAATTGGAAGTAATAGTAATGGAAGCATACCGAAGAGTAGAAAATCCAAGCTTCTATTAGGCATGTACTCGTAAATCAACATTTTTTCTTCTTCCTCCACGCAGCAACCTAGAATTTGAACAAAATTTCTATGTTGAAGTTTTGCTAATAACACAACTTCGTTTTTGAACTCGGTCACACCTTGTCCTGAATTTTTCGACAACCTTTTCACAGCTATTTCACGCCCATCAATTAACTTACCCTGGAAAATTACAGTATGACTTGTATAAATCCATTGCCATATATACTAAAACTTCTAACTTTCACCTGAAACATTACATAAACTTCAACAAATAAAATTAAATTCGAATGACATTGTACCTTATAAACGGAGCCAAAACCACCGCTCCAAGCTTGTTATCAGGAGAAAAGTTTTCCGTAGCAAGTGTCATAGTATTTAGATAAAAAATTGGTAATTCAAACTTCGCATTAGTTTCGTCATTGGTCCTTGAAGTTGGCAAATTGATCAATGGTTGCTCTTGAAGCTTCTCTTGGAGTAGACCTGAGAGAATTGCAGCATTTGGAAGCAATATAAAACACTATTAGGAATTGTATAACCAGGGCACCAACCAAGTGGATGACTCACTGGTTGGTATAGGGTTACTTGGATAAAAGGTCGGGAGTTCGTGCCTCATAATGTGAGAGTTGTGATTTCTTTCTTATAAAAAAAATGACAATCAAGGCTTCTTCCATTACCTCTTCTCTTTGCTTCCTTGAACAAATAATAGAAAGCAGTGACCAAGATGATCAACCCAACAACAATTAGCACACATTGAATCACCACTTTCTTATTCTTAGTAGAAGAAGAACCTTTTGAATCTTTCATTGAATTTTCTGCCAAATCAAACAACTTTAGCTACTAAACTTACAATTGTATCATGTAACAAAAAACTAAAACAAAAGATTGACTGTACTCTGTACTCACTAAGTTCAATTGCATCAACACGAACAAACAAGTCTTGTACCCCCACTTGTAAACTCTGCTATATCAATCAAGTCTCCAAACCAAGCTAAGCAACCACTTCCAGCGACATATGCGCTAGCATACCCAGACAAGAACAGTTTTCCTACACTCAACCTCGCAATCTTCGATCATATAAACTCTAGCATTTGATGTGTCGGGGAGCTTCCTCTTCTCCAATTTTAAAAACCCATCACCTTTACCACACTAAAGCTCTCTTTTTCTCGCACAACCCTTCGATCGATCTGCGATATACCAATCTCGAGGTGATCTCGGCTCATACCCAGGAAGACATGAACATATCTCAAGCATTATTTGAATTACAGCTCCAAAAGCTCCACACTTTCCATAATTTTCGCAACGGTCGTCTGGGTAGTCCCTCAAATTGTTCCATCTATGATCACCTTCAACCCAAGTAGGTCCTTTAATGATCCCCCGATCGTTTAAGACGAAAGAAGCGATAATCGAAGCGTTGTACATACGAAAATGAAGTAAATCTCATCTTGGTTGTTTACAAAAGCTGTAATTGAAGAGGAAGTTGCGCGACATGTCGGGGACACCATTCCATGCTTGCCCATTCCATGGTCCTGTTCGCCAAACCTTTTGTGACGCCTTTGTCGAGGACCAATGCGGCGCCTCCATTCGAGTCAAGCTGTATGAGAACTCCCGAGTTGATGGGTCGTCTGGAGATTTCCACGACGTTAACGACCAATTCAATCCGATTTCAAGCTTAACCCAAGCTTCATACCCGGAAGATGAATGTTAGTTGGGTAATGGAAGCTCTGCCACAAAAAGTCTCCCTCGTTTCCGTCAAATAAAACCAGGTTTCTTGAATCCAACAGCTTGTAAAACATAGTAGAAGAGTTGGTTTTTTCATTGATTGGGATTGAAATGTTGGTAGACCAAACGGGTTTGATGAGTTCCGTCGAAAATCGCTAAATTTCCATTGTGATCAATCTTGACAACTCGATGAAGAATTGTTGATGGGGTTGTCTCTGTTGGCTACCCATACTACGGTTTGTAGTGAAACTTTGTTGAACCAAATTCCAATGAAGAATTGTTGATGGGGTTGTCTCCATCTCTCAAGAACTTGTTGTTGGGGTTACTCAACAACAAAGTAACCCCTTCAACTCGAGAGACAGATGAATAAAATCCACTATATGAATAAAGAGTACAAGAATCTCAATTGAGGAAAATATAATATAACTCCTTCAAAGAACTTAAATGGTCACACCAAGATCTTGAAGAACTCGACCCTCAAATTGTACCCTTTCTTGATCACCAAGAAACCACCAAAGACTTCGCCGCGAGTCTTCAGATTCAAGATCTTGATGTATCTTCAATGTAGAGAAAATTGTTGTTGCATTCACCGCCTTGAACGCACAATGTAGAAGAGAGAAGAAAAATTACCAAAAAACACAAAAGCTGGTTGATTAGAAGAAATCCCCCAATTCGTTAATTCACTCCAATTTTCTTTCCTATTTTTTCTCTCTAAGATTCGTATTCCACAACCAATTCGTTGCTTTATGTGTTGGACTTTTCCATTTTGTGTGGGGCCCACACAAAAACCAACAATCTCCCCCTCCAACACATGGGGAGATCTCAATCATATTTGATGCTCAATAACAACTCAGGCCCACCAACTTAGTGCAGGACAGATGCTTCTCACGAGCACCACCTTCGTCAACATATCGGCTGGATTCTTATCAGTGTGAATCTTCTTCGGACTCATCTCATGATCATTCACAACTTCTCGAATCCAATGGTATCGGATATCAATGTGCTTAGTGCGGCAATGATAAGTAGCATTCTTGCTCAAATCTAGAGCACTCTGACTATCACAGTTCACCGCATACCCATCTTCTTGCTTCAACCCCAACTCTTGAAGGAATCTCTTCAACCAAAGCATTTCTTTGCTTGCTTCAGTTATAGCAATATATTATGCCTCTGTCGTGGACAAGGCAACACACTTTTGCAATTTTGACTGCCAAGATACAGCTCCCCCTGCAAAAGTGAACACATACCCTGAAGTAGATTTTCTGCCATCAAGGTCACCTGCCATACAAGCTCTTCTTCAACTTGCAAACCAAATGTGTTTTTCCTGTTACTTCAAATCCTTCAGGTTGATCCATATAAATCTCTTCCTCCAAATCACCATGGAGGAATGCAGTCTTCACATCTAACTGCTCAAGCTCAAGATCCAAGCTAGCAGTCAGACCCAAAATTACTCGAATAGAACTCATCTTCACAACAGGGGAAAAAATCTCATCAAAGTCAATTCCTTTCTTCTGATTGAACCCCTTCACTACCAAACGAGCTTTATGTTTTACTAGCTTATCTCCATTTGTCTTCAACTTGTACACCCATTTATTCTTCAAAGGTTTTCTACCTTTTGGAAGTTCCACCAGCTCATAAGTATTGTTCTTCTTCAAACAACTCATTTCCTCCTGCATTGCTTTCATCCATTGAGCTTTGTCTTTGTGAATCTGAACTCCCTGGAAGCTCTCTGGCTCCCCCTCTTCTGTAATTGTAACATAATTAGAACTGGGGTACCTAGTAGAAGGAAACAACCCTCTCTCGGACCTTCTAAGTGAAGGTTCAACTAAAATTTGTTGGTGGAGGAGTTTGCTCCCCTGCTTCAAGCATCATCAACCGGTTACGGCACATCAACCCCATGTTCTTCAAATGAGTCTCCCTCATGTGTGGCATCAGTAATGGAAGAAGACTCCAATCCAGAAACATCATCATCATCAACTATGATTTTCTTTGATGTCTTCAAATCTGCTATGGTCTCGTATTCATGAAAGGCCACATCCCTGGACCTGACAATCTTTTTCTTCTCTGGATCCCATAACCTATAACCAAACTCTGCATCTCCAAATCCCAAGAGGATACACGGAACAGTTCTATCATCAAGTTTCTGTCTCTGCTCCTTAGGCGCATGCATAAATGCCTTGCATCCAAACACCTTCAAGTGAGAGTAAGTAACATCTTTCCCAGACCAAACTATCTCTGGAACATCAAACTCCAATGGTGCTGAAGGAGAGCGATTCATCAAGTAGCGAGCAGTACTGAGAGCCTCACCCCAAAACGACTTGGGCAACTTAGCCATTTTTAACATACATATGACTTTATCAAGGATGGTTTTGTTTGTTCTTTCAGCAACACCATTATGTTGAGGAGTACCCGAAACAGTCTTCTCATGTCTGATTCCATGTTCTAAGCAATAATTCTCGAACTCCTTTGAAGTGTATTCTCCCCCGTTATCACTACGAAGGCACTTTAAAGATATGCCTTTTTCTAGTTCCACCATCATATAAAACTTCTTGAGGTACTCAAGAACCTGACATTTTGTTCTCAACACAAACACCCAAACCTTCCGTGAAGGATCATCAATAAAAGTAACAAAGTATCTGCTACCTCCCATAGTTTCCACATCAATGGGACCATAAACATCAGAGTATACTAACTCAAGTAAATTTCTTTTTTCTTTCAGATGATGAAGAAAAAGAAACTCCATGTTGCTTACCGAATAAGCAATCATCACAAGGGTTCAAATATTTACCTTTGGCAAAGGGAATGTGAGACTTCTTTGCCAACACCTGCAACCCTTTTCTCACTTAAGTGACCTAGCCGCCTATGCCACAGATCTGGTGAAGAATCATCTTCAATTGCGTTCAGGTCACCTCTGAGGGTCTTCAATTGAGTCTTGTAAAGTGTATAGCTCAATTTTCCTCTAGCAACAACAATTGAGCCTTTGGTGAGTTTCTACTCCTTGCCCCCAAAGATATTGTAGTAACCATCTAGGTCCAAAACATGAGTAGAAATCAAATTCAGACGCAGATCCGGAACATGTCGCACATCTTTCAGAATTACTGTGCAACCCATATTTGTCTGCACAAAGACATCTCCAATGCCAACTATATCTCGCAAACCGTTGTTCCCCATCTTTGCCTTACCAAAATTCCCTGCTCGATAAACGAGAGAAGAAATCCTTCCTCGGAGTAGCATGGAAGGATCTTTGCGGAATCAACAACCCATTCACTATCTCGTATTAGTGACATGACCTTGATCCTCAACTAAAGAAAGCACAACCAAGTCTTTAATTGCATCTGCTATAGCAAATTAGTAGTAGTATTCGATCATTCGCTTTATTTTGATTTTTCTCATCATTCGTTCTCTTTTCCACACTCTACAATTTTTCTTTATGTGTTCTTCCTTGCCACAATGATAACAAGAGAATTTTCCTTTTCCTTGAGACTTGCCTCTAGATTTACTCCGCCCCCTCGGACCTCTAGACTGACTTCTGCCTCTATGTTATGCAGTAGTAACAAGAGCTTGTGAAGTTTCAATGCCTTTATCCTTTCTCCTAGTCTCCTCGTCAAAGAGACTATCCCGCACTTGTGTGGATGAAGACAAGACCGCTGGAGCAGAATTACTTAGAGACACCACCAAGGTTTCCCAGCTTTCTGGCAACGAGCTCAAGAGTAAAAGTGCTTGTAACTCATCCTCAAGCACAATCTTCATAGCACTTAATTGATTGATCAATGCTTCGAAATCATTCAAGTGCTCTATCATCGACCGCCCATCTTTGTACTTCATATTAACAAGCCTTCTAATTAGAGAAGCCTTGTTCGAGCCCCCCTTCCTCTCACACATATTTTGCAATTTTCTCCACAACTCCCTGTGCATCAACCTCTTTGCTGACATGGTGATAAATACTGAGATCGATCCACTTTTGAATAGTCCCAGCAGTTTTTCGGTGCAACTTCCTCCAATTAACATCAGGTATTTTCTCTGGCTTGTTTTGTCCAAATTCAATTGGATCAAATAAATCCTTGCAATAAAGATGATCTTCCATCATCGGTTGCTAAATTGAATAATTCGTAGCCGTCAACTTGACCATATTGCTTGATTTATCATCATCATCCACCATCTTGATTCCCACAAAGATTCACGGAACACGAACTAACCGCGGCTCTGATACCACTTGTTGGGGTTACTCAACAAGAAAGTAACCCCTTCAACTCGAGAGACAGATGAATAAAATCCACTATATGAATAAAGAGTACAAGAATCTCAATTGAGGAAAATACAATATAACTCATTCAAAGAACTTAAATGGTCACACCAAGATCTTGAAGAACTCGACCCTCAAATTGTACCCTTTCTTGATCACCAAGAAACCACCAAAGACTTCGCCGTGTGTCACGGCCCAAATCTCTCCTGATTTAAATTTCTAAATCAGGATCACCGACCTTTGACGTGGGACCCATACTGTGATACGTACACCGACTGAGGCACGTGGCCGAGGTATATGGTATTTTTGTATTTTTGTATGCCTAGTGTTATGTATTGTGTAGACTTACTAAGTCAGTTTATACGAGTTGTAGGCGTCGAGACGAGAGCAGGGACACGCCTCGATATGCGTGTCGACGCGAGTACTGGGTAGTCAACGGGACCGACTATTAGGTTGGAAAAAAATGAAAACACACAAATTAAATAAAAATTTGTCACGTAACGAATACGGAATAGATATTGGGTTACAAACGACGCGGCGGTACGCGAATATCACGGTTCGGACGCGAAATCGGGCGTCGAAACGCCCGGAAACACGGGCGAGTGTCCTAGCGGTGTCACGAACAGGTGTCACACTTGTCCCAACTCAAGTCACACTTGTCCCAACTCAAGCAACACTTGGCAAAAATTCAGGCCATGCACTTACATGCACACAAAAACCCACCAAACACTCCCACCTACACCTACATCCCCCCCTAACAACATGCAAACCAAATCACTCATTCATTCTTGCTGGAGAAGAAGAAGAGATTGATGGAGTGGAATGAATCATCAAGGTTTTGAAGGAATCCATGAGAGTTGGTGAGAAATCATCAAGCTACATCAACTAGGTACACATATTTTGAGTTGAAATTTGAACAAGTTCTGGTTTTAGGCTAATTTCAGATAGTAGATCATTGAATAATTGCGGTTGATTTATACATTTAGATTCCTCATTTCAAGCTGATAATCCAGCTATATTAAAGTTCTTAATTTGGTTTTAAAGTCATAAAGATATGAATTTTTGAAGTTGCAACATCAAAACTGGAATTCTGCATGTTGTATTAGGAATCAACTTGGGTGATTTGGTAATAATCTGACCATTTTAGATCCAAATTCAACCACACCAGTGGAGTTTGAAAGTTCATATAGAAAGGAACAACTTTGCTTAACTGAAGGTATTCTTATTTGAAGGTTATCATTTCCAAACATGCTCTACAAATAGGTGCTGGAATTATAAAGGACAGTTTTGAAACTAAATTTGTTAAGCGTATAACTCCGTAAATAATTATCCAAATGAGCTAATATCTTAGTATATTATATTTGGATATATGTTATACCTTGTGACCAAAAATCACATTTTTAGGAACTATAGATTGGGAGAAATAGATTTTTTAAATCTGCTGGTCGGATTAAATTTCAATCAGAACTATGTTTAGTAAAAGCATGATATCTCTTTCATTTTAAATCATAATTCTGAAAACTAAACCTTTCTAGAAAGCTAAGAGAGAGATCAACAATAATGGTATTGACGGAGGAATTCAATATTTGAACCATTTCATGCCTAAAAGTGCATTAAGATGTAGGACTGAAATTTGAAACTTAATTTAGTCTTTAGGGGCTGATTTAGGATGATTGATTTAAAGTCTATTTAACCAAGTTGAATACACAATAAACACACTAAATTGAGCTTAAATTCACTATTTGAACTAATGAGACACCAAACTCAGGAACCTAAGAAAAAGGGTACGGGAGTGCGAAGACAAGATTTGGAGTTACGGGAGGCCAGTAAAGCTAATACTTTACTTTGTTGTTGTGAGTATACCCATTGACAATTTTACTTGGCATTTCATTCCTATAAATTGTTGTCCTTGCATAGTCCTTTTGACTATTTACCTTTGTACTCTTATATCATGTGTTTCTTTGTGTCTATGCTCATTTGATGAGTCTAGTTTGCATGATATCCATTTATTTGATTTAATTCATTGATTCCATTCCATGCTATGTATATTCTTGTTGTTTCAAATGTGAATTGAATGATAAATAGCATGCTATTAGGCTAGTGAATATCTTATAAATGTTTAAGAGGACTTGTATTCATTATTTGTTTAGGGGTGTAGATGTGACTATGCCTTGACAATCCATACTTGGTATTTCTTGAAAATTTAAAAAGTAGTTGTTGCATTTAGGTCCCGTACTTGATCGAGGTGTGCACGAATCACGGGGTTAGAGTCCCTGGGGATGTCGGCACACGTTACCTGACATTGTATGACACTCGGGGTTAGAGTCCCTGAGGTGGTCTACACACCGGGGTTAGAGTCCCTGGTAACACTTGGGTTAGAGTCCCTTGCGTTATATGATTATTGGGTCGGGGTGACACGTTTCACTACCGAAATGGGACCTAAATCACTACTACTTAGCCTAGTGTCGGTATCACTTGTTTAACTATGGTATTTACTCGCATATGGTTTATTTTCAGTTTTCAATTTATATGCTTTTAAATACCATTTGAATATTCGGAAATGCAAATTAAACTTGTCATCGGGGATTCTTGTTTTATTCTTGTACTCACCGTCCTTTTTATGACGGTGGGTGCAGAGCAATCTACTAGCAGTAGGGCAAGGAGAAGATCGGTGATTATCCCCGAGCCGCGCGCGTCACTACATCGATTGTAGGTCTTCTTTTGATATTTTGATTGTATAGTTTATATATGTCTTTCATATACTTTTTGGGGTTTTATTGGGGGGTTGTATATTTTATCGTTTCAATGAATTTTGAAGTTAGTTGTGATGGCATTTCCGACTTGACTTAGACCATTTTATCGTTTCAATGAATTTTGAAGACTATATATATTTATGCTTAATGGCATTTCCCTAGATTTTCCACACTTAGGATATTATAAATCTTGATGTATCTTCAATGTTTGTTGTTGCATAATCAATAAAAACTACCAAAAAACACCGCTAATAATTCGTTCATTTAATAAAAGGTTTAATTTAGAAAAGCTTTATGTCTTGGACTTTTCCACGTAGTTAACAAAAACCAACACTTGTGTGTAATATGATTAGGGCTTAATTACGGGATTAGGAATCAACAAAGCAATGAAGGAATCCCTAGATTAGGAGAGGGGCAGTCATAAATTAAAAAATAGTCATGCCAATCTGAAAAAACAACAAGACAAATTGACCCAATTTTTATTTATTTATTTATTTATTGTCAAATTGTTGATCTTAAAAAACATTATAGAAGTTTCACCCAAAAAGAAAGCTTAATAGAAATAAGGCCTAGAAATAAAGAAGCATTCACAGGGGAAAATAGAGAAATAGTAAACGATGTATACATTTGATCAGAGATACAAATTAGTAAAATTTCTTGTGTTTCTTTATTCATCTATTGTCATAGTAAGACACATTCATAAAACAAAATCTAAGATATCATGAACTCATAAAAGCTGTGATACACCTAATAAGAAAGTATATTTGACTAAATCCACGGAAACAAGAAAAAATAATAAAAACGTTGATTAATAATTTAAGTTATAAATCAATCTCAAGACTCCCTTGTGGATCGAGATTGCTAAAAAAAAAAATGAAGCACATCCCTACTCACTCGGACATGGATACACTACAAAAAAAAACTTAAACAACAACAAACTAATCTAATGCTGAATTGGTACGGTTTTGTTGCTAAGCGACCCTGCAACAGATCAGCGACCCTGCAACAGATCAGCGACAGATAATAGCTATTGCTAAACTCTTTATTGCTGATTCAACTCAGCGACATATTGGGGTTCTATTGCTGTTTAGCGACAGATTTGCGACAAACATCCGTCGCTGAATAACAACAGAAACAAGTATGTCGTTAATTGTAGTTCAGTCAACAAATGAGGGTATGTTGCAAATCTGTTGCTGTTTTGCGATAGACACGATCTGTCGCTGATTTGCCCCAAGATCAGACTGAGCAGCGTGTTGTTGTCGCTGATTTGCTCGATCTGTCGCTGTCGCTAATTTTGGAATGGTAATTTTGAAAAAAAAAAAAACAGTTCACAGTAAATAGTAAATTGTAAACCTGCAGTAAAATCTGCAACAATAAATATTTTCCTGCTGCAAATAAAACGAAAATTGGGAAAATGTATGTATATTATCAAAATTTGACAAACAATGTCTACAAAAGGATGAGATTAATATTTCATAATTAACTAATAGTATACTGTTTAGTACTAGATGAACATTATTCAACAAAATACAAAATACTACACAAATTAAGATGGCTACACAAATTAATTTACATATATATATACAATGTCAATCCCACACTCTTACCCAATTGTTTCACCGATACAAGATAGGCACCATACAAATTATGGGGCTAGGATAGCGTTTCCCATCCAAATCCTGAAAATTAAAAGGAATAACTTGAACAATATTCGACATGCAACCAAAATATTTCAACACAAAAGAAAATAGCATCACATCCAATTAAAGTGAAATTGAATACAATGTTGTTTCTGAGTACACACTATCTTTCACAGTCTTTCTATCTCGATGTATAACATGACCAACATAACCACTCCAAAAATACACACAACGAGTTAAGGATTTCTAATACATAAATTAAAAGTGCGCGTTATGACCCCAAAAAAGATGGAGACACATATTACATATAGAGACCAAGTTGAGCAGCATGGGGTGTCCATCTCTCAGAAAAAAAAATGAAATGGACCATATAGGATTAGATAAACTACTCGATTTGAGAAAATACCTTAGTTGATCTATGTGGATCTAATTCTCCTATCCTTTTTTGGATACATCTTAATCTACTTATTTGTAATGTCATTCTCATTGTGACCAACTTTTTATATCATTGATCCTAAATATATAAAATTAATTCTAATATTTTACTATAATTATCTTAATATGTACTAGACTTGACTAACAAGTAACAATGCATGTATTTCATTCACTCGCAAATGTAAACTCTAAAATTTAAATAAAAAGACATCAATGAAATCAATCAACTTTATAAAGAGGAGATCCAACTCTTTGAAGTAAAAAACTTTCTAAAATAAAAGAGGTCTATGAAGTCATTTGACTTAAGAATTGCCAACGAAACCTATATAATTCAATCGTAGTGATCTAGTTCAAAAATCATTTATTCTAAAGCCGCTAAGTACTCATGTTCTCTATCTTTATCATGAAACTTGAGTAAAATACATGTTGAATCATATTTTCCAATATCAACAAAGCAAAAAATGTATGTTCCCTTCATCATACACAACAAAGAACAAGTTCAAAAATCAAGTTTCTTCATGAAATGACAAATGGAAAATGTTGAAGAAACTGGTATTAAATATTATATTAAAGATTTAAAAATACTAAAGTATGACAAAAGAATGTATTGTAACATATGATGTAAGACCATTCTACCACTCATTGCAACTATCCTAATGTTCGAAAGTTCATAATAAACACGGCAGTATACATGGTAAAATGTTCAAGATCAAGAGAAGACAGAGTTCAATGAAGATTTTGTGAATAAAATAAATGGCAGAAGGTTGCATACCAAAGGAATCTCTGAAACTTGAAACCCAATTGGTGATGTAAGTTCGCCTCCCTATGCAACACCCATATCAAATACCACCGGTGCACATACCTGCAAATGAAGAATCACATCAACTACATTAGAAGGGAAAAAATGTGAAGATATACATTACTCGTAATTAACAGTTTACCATAAAAAAGATAGGACATCCAATCACTATTGCCGTGGCGGTGGTCGCGGAGGCGGCATAAGTTGCGACATAAACTCGTCATGATCATCCAAAAGATGACGTTGATCCTCAGACATCCTTCTAAGTGGATCGATCCAATGTCCAGGCTGGTGGTCATCCGGGTGCGCAGACTGAGAAAGTGCTATCTTCGTTGTCAAATGACCAGGGTGGTCGTCACTCTGAGGACCACAACGCTCTATTACTGGTGATGGTGGAGTCCGTGGTGTCGGAGGCACGTGGGGCCTAATGCCAAGGTGTTGCATCAACAATGCCTCATACTTGCTAACCGGTCCTGCATCTCTCGATTTTCTTCTTGGCGTTCCATCTTGTCTCTCTGCATTTGTTCTTGTCTTTCCATTCGCTCATTCAGCAATGTTTCTTGCAACCTTTGGTGGTCCCGCTGGAGCTCTTCCAACTCATGAGGTCCATACGCTGGTCCTCGAGATGAGCTTGCTTCCCCTAAAGATATGCTGCGATGATAACCTTGTGACCCTAATCCGTATACACGTCCCTTGACCTCTGGCACCACCTCAAGATAAACGACATCCTCGTCAATCGATGTGTCGGGGGTCTGGGTGAACATCTCCTCCAATCTCCGAGTGAGTTCAGCCTGCATTAAATTAATAAACTAATAGTTAACTCTACTGGTTTCTTTTAAATTGATGGGCTACATGTATTGTCTCGAACTAGTTATATATATGCAATTCATATTACTTACATCAATCTTCGCGGATCTCTGATCTACGAAAGTTTGTCCGTCATGGCCATGGGTGTGGAGGTGTCGAAACAACTCCTTCCGTGTGGGACGACATTGAAGCTTCTTCTCCTACAAGCGAGTTACAGGATTAATAGTTTTTATTTCCGTTCATCTACTTACGAAACTATTTATGTATTTATACGTACCAACGTATCACCATGCTGTCTAGCGGATATACTTCCAGCACTATGCAACGAAATACCAATGCCCGACCCTCCCACCTCGAACTTTCTATTCGTGTTCACGTGCTCGGACTTCTTCTTGAATGCTTCATATGTTGCTCGCATTCGGTTGTAATGCTCAAACAACTCTTCTGTTAAGTAAATAGGTGCTATTCTTTTCTTCGCGATGAGATATATATTGCCCGTGTACCGGATGGCTGCCTTCCGACACCACGCATCATATATCGCAAAAGACATTTGTAAGTCCCAAGTGAAAAACACTTACAGATGAACAAGTAATGTGCACATCCTCATTTGTATAATCATATACTAGTTTCAATAAATTGACTACAATGGTTGATGTGAAGTTACCGACCTTCTAACGCAGCCAGTATATATCTCGTTGAGATTGTGGGACATATTCCCATTTCCATTATTCTTTCAAATATTCGCTCTTAAAAACTAAACTCATCTTCCCTGCCGCCACGGAAGAATGGTGTAACCTACCATTTTGACATTTAAGTTAGTCTAGAAAAATAATATTTTTATAAATTAGCGGTATATATTGTGAAGAGTAACATACAAGCCATGCTCAACAATGACATAAATAAGAGGGTTTTCGCCTTTCGCAGGGGCTGTCGGAGGTCTAAAAAAATCAGGGATCTCCTCAATCGCATGTGGTATCGACGAGCGCAACCTGTTACTGGATGACCTCGTGGATGAATGACGATGTGGTGTTGGAGGCCTACGAGATGTAGAAGTGTGCTCGTCGCCTACTCCAGGAGAATGAACGGGATGAGCTGAAGGTGATGGTGTGGCGTGATGTGACGAAGACGGCCTGATACCATGGTCATGTGGGTATACATCTACTGGAGGTGATGGTGTGGAGTGGTGTGATGAGGAGGGAATGATACAATGCTGAGCTGGGAGTGCATGAACTGGAGCAGATGGTGTGCCATGTTGATATGGATATGGATGATCGGGAGGCGATGAGGAGGTATAATGTGACGACGACGGTCCGGGGGCATAAGTCGGGTATGGACGAGTCACATGTGACCATCCGCGGGTATAATGTAATGAGTACCAACCATCCAAATGGGCAGGTGTAGCATGGTGCGACAAAGATCCTCGTCCAGTGGTGCTAGTCTCCTCCGGATGTCTATTGATGTCTTCCATGTCCTCATCCTTTGGATTACCACACCCCCTACCTCTCGCTATATATAATGGTATCTATGTCTATCGCATAAACAAATAATTCAGTTGAGTCATACAAATAACATTTATAGAGATATATTTCATATAACGTAAACATCATATTTCAAGCAAATTGATAGATTGCACTAAAAACTCACACCAATCACTCAAACTCATCTTCGCTACCACTGTCTGATGACGATGTGAACTCATCATCTTCTTCATCGTCCGCATTCGTCTCAAATTCATCGTTGTCAGACACAATTTCACTTGTCGGATCAACAACTGCCGACACTAATGGATCTACATCTACTTCCACGATGTCCATATTCTCATTTTGATCCGCTTGAAATGCATTGTCTGAGATCGCCATTTCTGAACTAATGACATTGGTTTCATCTACGAACTTTGGTTGAAGCTTGCATATAGCTAACCAATCAGTTCGTTCCCTTCTTCAGACGCGAATAAACGCTGCAATCGAGGTGCTAGGGGGAAGTAATAAATTTTGTTTCTGAGCCCACGGCACGCCACTCCGTCCTTCACTTCTAGTTTGTTCATACCTTGATTCACCGCAAAACTTACACGTCATCAACTCTGAATCCTCGCCCCAGTAAATCATGCACATGGACTTGCAACAATCAATTTGTTGGACTGTAGCCCCATCCATTGCATTAGTCATTTCGTGTTGTAAAAGCTATCGACTAAACAATTGTTACTCGACAATGCATCTTTACAAAATTGAAGAATTTCATCGAACGCCTTTTCATAAATATGATGTTCTGATTTGATTTTTAGGAGTCTCGCGACTGCCGACAATTTCTTCATGTTCTCGCACCCTTGCCATAGCGGCTGACTTGCTGCGTCTAACATATCATACAAATTTTATGTTCCAGGATTTGGCCGTTGTTCCACATGACACCAATTGAAACTTGGACCAGCCAAGTCGTGCACCATCCACTACAAAAAAACAGCAAATCAAAAACGGAATTTTCAGTCTCTGATTTGCATAAATTCCGTCTCTAATTGAAATCAGAAATGGAACAGAAACGGAATCAATTCCGTCTCTAAAATAGTCGTCGCTGATTCAATCAGAAACGAAAATAAATTCCGTTTCTTATTTAGAGACGGAATAGAGACGGAATTAATTCCGTTTCTGATTATAGACGGATTTAGAGACGGAAATTAGAAACAGAACAGAGACGGAACAGAAATGGAATTTTTTTCAAAATGGTACATTTTTAATTGCATTAAAATCTCGATTTCGTTTCTAATCGAAACGAATCGAGACGGGAATAATAAATTCATGAATTCGTCTCGATTAGTTGCTAATCGAAACGGAATTTTTGAATTCCGTCTACGATTCCGTTCTTGATTCATGATATATTCTGAAAAATTAGAGACGGAATAGCAACGGAATGTCGAATTCCGTTGCTAATCCGTCTCTAATTTTCCTTTTCTTTAAATTTCAAACATAAACATAATCCAATTGGTTCTCCAACCTATAACTTGTAATTACAACCATAGGACCTACTTCATCGCTTTGCACCCCCTCCAACAACTCCTTGGGGGTGCTAACATCCCCAAAAAAGCAAAACTTGACATTCATACATCGACAAAATATATCAACAAATATTCAAATGAGAGAAAAAAAAATGTAAAATTCAAAATTTAAAAAAGATTTATATATCCACGAAAAATTGTCTAGTATAACAAATGCTCCAAATTTCTAAGTATTCACAAAAACCACCAATCCTATTGTTCAACAACCAAAAAAAAAAAACTTACAATCCTCTAAATATGCACAAAAAGAATTATCAATCTAAAAGTCATATAAACAACTATAAAAGTTACATGATATGCTTTAATTTCCTCATCTCTCACTTGGAAAAAAGATTATGGCGGGTATTGTCACAGGATATGGGCAATCAATGGCACTAACTCCCACTCGATCGAAGAACCAATCACCTCTTGATAGGGTCACGCTCGCAAATATTGCAAAATAGATCAAACTCATGATAAAAAATACGAAACTGCAAAAAAACTATCTCTATTTACAGTGCAAAAGAAAACAGTATATTTTACTCTAATTGAACACACCATTCTATTATACAAATAAGTCTAATAACACCATATCCAAGAAGAACATAATTTAACAAACAGAACACATGAAATCCAATAACTTTTATTTCAATTAGTTTATGTCAACTGTAAAGATCAAATTACTGTTTACCTAATAAATCAACCAACAATATAATCATGAAATGTCCACAAAGCAAAGGATTCGAGGTCATGCTAAAATAAAAATGTCCACAAAGCAAAGATTTCAAGTGCATAAGTTTCTAAAATGGGAAATTAGACATAATAATGATGAATATTTAAGAGAATAGGAATGTTTCATGCATGTGGGCCAACATGCTCGTGCCATTTTGTGTCAATCAACCATGTAAAAGCAATACAAGGCATAAGCATCACGTTTTTTTACAAAAATGAAAAGGAACGCAGATTTTGCTTTTGGAAATTTCTAATAGAATTAATATAATTAACGAGTTATTAAAATATAAGAGTTCACTTTGAACTAGTTTATGAATGTAACTCATCATATGCCATGATAGCAATGCCAACCATCAAGATGCAAAAGTCGAATGATAAAACTTTGTAGAGAAAAAAAAATATCATCTAGAAATCAAGAGTGGTAAAGATTCTTGTGTCACAACAATTTAAAATGAAAAAACAATATCTTAGTCACAGAGAGACAGATGACATTTAAGCTTAAAATGAAAAAGTAAAGCAATGACATTACAATGTTTTGCAAGGATTGATAATGCAAGTAGCATAGGGAGCTCCCTCTTCAAGATTGATAAATAAACCTTCTTTTGCGGGGTACCGTGGTGCTACCCTATTAAGATGACAAACTATCCAGCATTATCAAGCATGAAACACAAACGTACGTAAAGTATTATGAGAAAGGGAGACGCGAGTAAATATCAACTCGCATTGTATTTTTTGAAGTGCATTTTTGTGTAGCCATGAGAGTGTGAACACCTTGTCCACAATAGCCTATCTTTTTGTAACTAAATTCCTATTAATATATATAGTCTCTTTCTCTAAAAAATATACTAGTCCAAATCAAGGGTCCCTATTAATATACATAGTGATGTGGACTTTTTCTTATTGAGAATAAGAATAAGACATCGAAACAAATAGCTTTCGAGATGCAAATTTCAAACACTTTCAAGGTACATGTGAAAAAGAAATAAAAGAGGAAAGGGAAAAAAAATGTATTCTTGCACGATTTGACACATATAACCCGATCCATGAGTTGCTTGAAGCTTATCAAGTGTGCCTCGGGTCAAGAAGCCTCCACATCTCTAAAGCATAGTCCAAATTAGTACACTACAATGATTAGACATGGAAATAGCATGACTATTTAAAAAATAGTTGTACAACGAACCTTCACGGGACTTTTAAATCATCGAAAAGGAAACAATGAGGTGTCTTAGATGGGGAAGAAATGTACGGAGGATTTAGCTAACTAATAGTCAAATATATGACATAGCAAGGAAAAGGAAGGAAGGTCGGACAAATCTCTATAGCTAATCATGCACAATTAGTTTAGTCCTATACTATATCATTTCCTTTGTTTTTAACATTCATGTTCAATTATTAGGCCACAAAGCAACATACAACACATGTCCCTCCTCAATCTAAGAAGAAATAAACAAACAATGTATTAAACTAAAGGAAACTTAAACACAAACATGCACAATCATGAGAAGAAATAAACAACAATGTATTATCTATAATATGGGGAAGAAACACACATGACACAAAACTTTGATGAATTGGCGTGCTTCCTCTTTCTTTGGAAGGTTTTTCTCGATTTTCCCTTCATAAACGACCACCTAAAAACAAATAATTAAGCGAGAAAGTTATAAATTCAACTAAGTTACAAAAGGTTATCATCGATTCAAGCATGATGATTCAAACAAGAAAATGGGGAGGAAGGAGAATTCGACAAGTTCTCTTGCATGGAAAGAAGTAACGCTTCCAAGTATTACCATACTTACTTGGAATGAAGATAATTCATCCTGCAACATGCCATATTTTCCCTGCAACATTGCGAGGCTCTCTATCATTACAGACTTTTCTTGTTCAAGATGTTCAAGGCTTGCTTGTATGAATCGCTATCTCGTTGAAGTTTGCTATTATATTGTTGTAAACCGTGTTGTAATCTTGCGAATTTTTATATGAAGCATTAAGTGACTCAAATATGTAAAGCAATTTTGAAAATAACTTCATTTACCCTATAAGTCAAAGAAAAACAAAAACTGAACCTCTAATTTTAAACAAAACTTTGCAAACTAATTGTGTAGATCTACTTACCAACTTGTACACCACCCCTAGCTTGATCATCTCCTTAAAAATTCTCCAAAATCTCTCTACCTCTAATATATAAATATGTATGTCATACTTACATGCGCTGCGCTTGTCCATAAAACTTCCAGGCGATCCGAATAAGCGCAAGTTCATATTTCCAAGTTCCAATTGCAAAATTTCACAAGCCATGTTGAGAGCACAGTTGCTAACTAGCAAGGCAGCATAAGCAATGGTAGAAATAAAATTGTCGAAAAAGAACATACAAAACTAACATTATGCGTCCACTCAAAACATACCTAAATGCAATGTCTTCTACAAACATTCAATAAGTACCTACAAGAAAAATTGTTTAACAGCAAAAATGGGAGGGAAGAAAATTGAACAAATTGAAACAAAAACGAAAAACACAAAACCAAACACGAAAGATCGAAGCTTTCAAGACCAAACAAAACTCTACCAAAACCCCATTCCGAAAACACAAAAACAAACCCTAGACACCACGAAACCCCAAGAAACTCACATGCAATCTTCGAGAAACCAAACAATTAAAAAAATCTAAAATCGAAACCCTAGAAACCAAAAACAGAACTCACATCGAGAATCCCCGAGCAAGTCGTCGACCGAGCCGGGGGTCGCCGAGGCGCGTCCGGCCGTTGAGCTCGAGCTCCAGTTCTGGTCCGTCATTTCTCCGAATCTCCGCAGACCCTTCAAAACCCTATCGATCACGAACTCGATTTTAGACTCCAAGCCTCATCAAAGAAACCCTAGAACGAACCCTAGAAACCAAGACGGAATCGGAGGGGACTAAATCTAGGGTTTGGTACGCGAAATCGATTTAGACGAACAACATGGCTATTGGTGAGAGTGAGAGTAGAGAGGTGCGAGAGAGAGAGAGCAGAGAGCGCGAGAGAGAGAGAAAGTGCGGTGACGGTGAGAGAGAGAGAGAGGAGAGAGCGGTGACGGTGAGAGAGAGAGAGGAGAGAGCGGTGACGGTGAGAGAGAGCGGTGAGAGCGGTGAGGGAGAGAGGTTTGTTGAGAGAGAGAGAGAGCGGTGAGGGAGAGGTTTGTTGAGACAGAGGTTTTGAGAGGTTTTGAGAGACAGAGAGACAGAGAGACAGAGAGAGGTTTTGAGAGACAGGGAGAGAGCTGAGTGATTTTAGGGAGAGACGGACAGTTGTGGGTATGTAGATCAAGCATGCACGAATCTCGAGACATAATGAACGGTTGAAAAAAAGAAAGTTTTGGTGGGAATGTTGGCGCCATTTTTTAGAGACGGAATTTAATTCCGTCTCTAATTCCGTCTCTAATTCCGTCTCTGATCCGTCTCAAATCCATCTCTGAACGTTTCCGTCTCAATTCCGTCGCTAACTTTTTTATTTAGAAACGGAACTTATTTCCGTTTCTAATTCTGTTTCTGATTTGCTATTTTTTCGTAGTGATCTCATGATACGATGTACAATAATTGGATGTCTGTGTCCCTTCGTGATCGCCATTTCTCATCGTATTGCTAGGTTCGTCAGGTATATTTTGAGTGTACATATAATCTTCTTCCCCGTGTTTCGACCAATATTGATATCCCAGAACAAAGCCCCGACGAAGAATATGAAGTTCTACGGTGTCAACATCATAATATGAACGATTACGACACTTCGTATGGTTGCATGGACACCGAATTTCTCCCTCAGTGGCGAATGTCTTGCATTGCGTCTTTGCGTATGTGATGAACTCGTTCACATCGTTTATGAACTCTCGTCGAGTAGAGCCATTTTCAATACGACTATACATCCATTCTCGATTAGTAGACATCTTGATCCTAAGTTTTTCAGCCGATAATTGGAAAAATCTTATCAACTCTTAAAAAAAGAATATAAATCCTAAGAATTTACTATATTTTTAGAAAATAATCCAAATTAATATTTATTAAATTGGATTATATATAATCTTGAGATTTTTAATATAGCGACGTACCTAGTAAGTATCAAGTAAATGACAATCGCAATTAATAAACAATATATAATTTAAAAGTTTAAAGGGAAATACGATTAAGCTTCTTCAGGTGTGCTTTCCCTACAAACATGCTATGTACAAACATTATATAATTTTTTTCCTCACCATGAATTGCCCAAGTTATTTTTTCAAAATCTCCAAATACTCTCGACATTTCTTCTCAATCTAAATATTCTTCAATTCATCATATATATACAATATTGAGATTTCAAATATAAATACGTACCAACTAAATGACAATCACAATTAATAAACATTATAAGAATATATTAGTTATAACTCAATAAGATATCATTTTTAGTTGGAAATGCACTGCCAAGCAATAATTTAAACAATGTATAGATTTATTAATTTACAGTATTATTATTCAATGAACATACTAAATATGAACTAAATTTAACAATATTAAATGATAATTGTCATATGACAAGCTAAGTAAAAATTTAAACTACCTAAATGCAAATTCAATTTGTTCTACTTGTTGATTTGTTGTTGTTTAGCGACAGATTGTTCAGTTGTTGATTTGTTGTTGTTTAGCGACAGATTGTTTAGACGTTGATTTGTTGCTGTTTAGCAACAAATGGTTGAGTTGTTGATTTGTTGTTGTTTAGCAACAGAGTGTTGCGTTGTTGGTTTGTTGTTGTTTAACAGGTTGTCGCTATTTTTGAAGGCTAAGCATAACACACTTACGATTTCGTTGATTTATAAAAGGGAAAACTTAGATTTCATAATTTCAGTAGTAATGAAAACAAAATTCAACCAAAATTCCAAAATAAAAGTTTAAGAAAACGGAAACCAGGACTGTGATTCGAAGGTCCACCGCCTAGTCGCGAGGCAATCCACGAGTCTGTTATGCCTTCGTGCTTGTCCACCGGGGTGAAGCTCGACCGACGGGCGTGTCGGTGTGCGAGTCGCGGAGTCGTCGCAGAGGAGACCCGAAACTCAGTCAAGGAAGAGCCGGGGCGAGCAGTGGCGGCGGAACAAAGGGGCGTGGTGGTGGCCAGTGCGGCAAAAATATGGGGGCAGCAGCGAAATCAGACGGAACCCGTAGTGGCGGAAAAGAGGGGTGATCACGACAGGCGAACAGCGACGCCGGAGGAGAAGACCGCGCAGCGACAGCGGTGCCGGACGACAACCTCTCGCAGGGGTGGCACGACCGGCGATGTCGTCGGCGTGCGTTGCAGAGGAAGGACAGAGCCGGCGAGTCGTGGTTGACGTCGACGATGACAGTGGACGATGACGGCGACGGTGGTGGCGAGGTTTGTATGGCGGCGGGGATCGTTCGTCAGCGGCGGAGATCAAAAAATGGGTTTGCAGAGAGAGGGTCGAGGAGGATGGGTTTCTGGTTTTTAACCTTTTTTGGGTAGCGACAGATCAAGTATGTCGCTTATCTGTCGCAGATCTGTCACAGACTTCGCTACAGATCAGCGACAGACTAGTTTATGTCGTTGATCTGTCGCAGATCTGTCACAGCCTTGGCGGGAAATTTATGGGGGAGAAATCAGCGACAGATGTGTGACAATATACGATTTGTCACAATTTTTGTCACAAATATTTCACTAAATTGTTGCTTTTCGGTCAACCGACTCAAACGGACTATCTGATTCAGAACCGTTGCTGATTTGTTGTTGTTTACCAACAGATTCTGTCTGTCAAAATTTTTGATGTTATTCCTCATTATTCTTGTAGTGATATTGTTAGTGTAGATATTGTTCCCAATTTAATCACATTCAACTTACACGAGGTTTTACTTCAAAAGACATTGATACTATTTAAAGAATTTATATCGTTAACTTATGTGGGACTATATTTTAGACTTCACATCCCAACAATCTTCGTCTAAGACCGAAATCCATTCTAGATGTCACGTCCCAACTGAACTGCCATCCCCCATAAAATTGAACCTAAGATCTCACTCATCTAAAACTTTGATCATTATAATAAAAAAAAAGAAATATTTGACTAAATCTTGGGAAAAAATAACAAAAATGTGTCACTTAATAATTCAGATTTTCAATCAATCTAACCACAAATTCACAACCATTGACACGTGTCTTATTTTATTCACAATCACTGACACACATCTTAATATTTCACTCTTTGATAGGTACTTATATTTCACTACTCTTTCACGGGTTTTTTGCTTGATTAAAACATATGGGGATAATATTTATCAACCTAACACACCTACAAAAATATTTTCCAAACTAACACATTTTCAACCACGTCACTGCCACATCACCCGAATCGCTGGGTGGTGTCTTGGTTGCAAAACGTGACCCAAGGTCACGTTTTAGTTGTTTTTTTTATAGTTGACGAAAATCGTGACCCCGGGTCAAGACTTAGGTATAGGGTTTAAATGAAAAACCCCCACTCGTTGCCATCCTCCTTCACTTCCCATCTTGTTTTGTCTCACCGGCGACCGCCTCCGCATCCATTTCTCCGTTCGGCGCAACTAGGGTCCGTCGGCCTCTGTGGTCCGTATCCCGCCGGTCGTTGCAACTTTGACGCGAGGACGCCTCTCCGTAGTGGCTGATTTCAGTCACGTCGGTCGCTAGTTGCCTGCCGCCGCCGCTGGTCGCCTCCAGTCGGGGTGAATCACCTCCTGCTCGCGCTGCTGCTCGCCTCCCGCCGGCGCTGCTGCTCTCCTCCCGCCGGCGCGAATCGCCTCCCGCCGCGTTCTTTGCTCGCCTCCCATTGGTCGGTCATCTGCCTCGCTGCTGTTGCCGCTTCTCCTCCATTGGTCGGTCATTGCCTCCCGTCGTTGCTGCTCGCCTTTACAATCGGTCTCTTTTGTATTGGTAAAAATCTTCTTCCAATTGTGTTAATTGATGAATTAATTCCGCAATGTGTTTTCTTTGGGGTCGTATGCTTGATATTCAACATTAGAAGAGTATGCTAAATTGATGAATAAAAGTGTGCTTTGGTATTGTGTAGTATTTAATTTCCCTAAATTTATATTTTATGTCTCAAAGTGAATAAAGTTTATAAATTTAGAAAATGTAGCTATACATGAGACAGGTCAATAAGTTGAAGTCATGCACTAATGTATAAATTATATCCTCCACCGTAGTGAACTTAACCGTCATTGCTTGATGAAGTAATATGAACTTTTGCAGTCTTGTTGGTGTAATATTTATATAATGCTTTAATATTTATATAATGTTTTAATATTTATATAATATTTATATAATGCATCGAATGGTTATCATGGCTTGATGAAGTAATAAGAACTTTTGCAGTCTCATTGTTCTATTGTTTGCATCAATTGTGTAATTTCTTATTTACTGCAAATTGATTGATAGCTGCTTCCTTATTTGAACTAAATAAAGAACTTAAATAAAATAAAGTATTAATACACGATGGAGCTTGTTAAGTTTATTTGTGCTAAGTGAGTGTATAAATTATCATCACTTCTATTGATTAACAATTATATTCTACATATATAGATTCCATAATGGTTGATCGAATAGTAACTTTGGTGTACTATATAAATGTTGGCATGGTTAATGGACCATCTAGGATTTCGTACACGAAACCGCCTATTCGACATCTCAGATCGAAGTTGATTTTAGGGTACGAGGAACTTGTGAGTTTTATCTATAATTCCTTGGAGATAGACACTGAAAAAATGATATTAAACATAACATATCGATATCATGTGTACATTGGAATTGTAACAACTCTGAAAGATGCTTGGAAGATTGTGGCAGAATTTCCACCACCAAATTGTATGGAACTATTTTTAGATTTAGTTCCGAGGCAATTATATACTAGTTCCAATTGTAATATAGTGGTAAGTGGAGAATGACCTAGTACTCAACCAATATTTGAAGATAATCATCGTGCATCGCCTTTGATGACTTCAAATCCAGACGTAGACGAGGATGCTCGTTCCTGTAATGATGTGAATACCGAGGAAGATGATGACTATTATGGTAGTAATAAGGATACTAGTGAAGAGAGTAGCGATGATGATGTCGATAATGCAGGGGTTGATGCTCATCATGTTGATGATGGCATAATTTGATATACGTTAAATCGAGTCATAGCCGATGATGGCTCATTATCTTGTCCTCCAATCTCGAACGAAGTTGGAAACGATGATTTTTTCGATAAAGAGGCTGCTGGAATTGATGGTGCGCATGTGGGTGTAGGTGAATTTGTAGTACATTCATCTGTATTTATGGAATTGAGTATGGAGGCAATGCAACCCATCCATGAGAATGCAATGATCCCTTATAGGTCTTTTTGGAATGAGCCATTAGAATTTCAAGTAGGCATGCGGTTCCTTTCTAAAATAGATATCCAACATGCCGTGAAATTGTATAGCATTAACTGACAAATGCAATTCGTGGTAACTCATTCAACACCCAAAGTATGGATTGTCCGTTGTAAGAAACATTTAGATGGATGTGATTGGAGGTTGCGGTGTTCGAGAAGAAAAGCACATGGAATGTTTGAGATCGATAAATATGCAGGACCACATACATGTATCTATGCAAAACTGTCACAGGATCATGCTCATTTGGACTCCACCGTTATATGTCGTGAAATAGAAAATGTGGTGAGAAGAGATCCGTCCATCTCAGTTCCAGTTCTTCATCAAATTATCAAGGACAAATTCAGTGATGATGTTCATTACAAGAAAGTTTGGTTGGGGAAGAAGAAAGCAATTGCAACAATCTTTGGAGATTGGGAAGAATCGTATAAAATGTTGCCGCGGTGGATGGTCGCTCTTCAAGAAAGCAATCCAGGGACACATGTGGAATGGAGGAATGGCGAGCCTAATGCCAACAATGAGGTTATATTCAAATGGATTTTTTTGGGCATTTGCACCTTCTATTGCAGGCTTTAGGCATTGCAGACCAATTATACAAATTGATGCCACATTCTTGTATGGAAAATACAAACAAAAACTCTTAATAGACACTGTTGTTGATAGTAATAGTCATGTATTTCCCTTAGCATTTGCCATTGTTGATGAGGAAAGTCAAGATAGCTGGGGATGGTTTATGGCTTGTTTGCGACATCATATGACTGATAGGGATGGTATATGTGTCATTTCTGATCGACATCCTGGTATATTGTTGGCAATGAATAATCCTCAAAATGGATGGATCCATGAAAGAGCTCAACACAGATTTTGCCTTCGTCACATATGCAGTAATTTCAACATGAGATTTGGGAGCAAAGAATTAAAGGATATGGTGTACTTAGCCGGTGCACAACATCAACCACAGAAACTTAAGGCATACATGAAAGAACTTCAACAAATTAATGCATAATGTATTGCATGGTTTAATGATCTTGATCGAGCACAATGGACCAATGCATACGACAAAGGATTTCGATACGGATGGATGACTACAAATCTTGCGGGTATTCATTGTGTCTATATGTTCTTACTATTTTTTATCTAATGTGTTTGATTTATATTACGTTTATAAGCTAATACTTGTTTGTTTTTTTTTAACAAATGTAGAATGCTTTAACAGTGTCCTTAAAGGCGCGCAATATTACCCTGTCACCGCATTAGTGCAACTGACATTTTATCGTGTCATGGCTTACTTCAACAAAAGACGTGATGAAATACGTGCAGCCCTAGGAAGGGGCGAAAGGTACACAAAGTACGCACTTGAAAAGTTGTCACATTGGGGAAAGGCAGCTGGAGGGCACAATGTCACATTAGTGAATCGTGAAAATGGCACATTTGAAGTCATCACCGTGGCTATCATTTGAGAAAATGGTTTAACAAGCAAGTGGTGAAATTGGAGGCTCGTAGATGCACTTATATGAAGTGGCAGTGTTTTGGCATTCCATGTTCCCATGTCCAAGCCGTTTGCGCTAGTGTTGCCATATATCACTTTCAGTACATTGAGTCATACTACAGATTGTCTGTGTACAGTCAATGTTATGCTACGAATTTCCAACCCATTCCTCACGAAGATTATTGGCCTAATGCTAGAGTTCAACATACCTTGCTGCCTGATCCATCTCAAAAGCGAGTCAAAAGAGGTCGTCCTCAAACGAGACGTTTGCGAACTAAGATGGATTGGAAAGGCGATCAGAAACAACCACGTCATATGCAGCGAGAGAATGAATGGAGAGAAACACCAACAACGTTGCGATGTAGTAAGTGTAAGCAAGATGGACACAATAGGCGCACTTGCTCTCGTCGTCAGCTAGAACAACCACCTAATGGTTCATAGTGAAAGGCTCTTTCAAGTCTTATCTTTTGCATTCACTCATATTTTCCTTGTATTAGTTCACTTTCTTATGACTATATGGTGCAATGTACGTTGTTTCAATTAAACAATGTTTTCATATTATTCACACACTTTGGCCCTAATTTTATTGTTTCTTGAATGAAATGCATCTCTAATTGTATTGGTTCGTTTAAATGGAAGTCGTGACCTCGGGTCACGATTTCCGTCAACTATAAAAAAAAAAAACAACTAAAACGTGACCTTGGGTCACGTTTTGCAACCAAGACACCACTCAGCGATTCGAGTGATGTGGTAGTGACGTGGCCGAAAATGTGTTAGTTTGGAAAATATTTATGTGGGTGTGTTAGGTTGATAAATATTATCCCTATATGTATTAAACAATGTTTTCATATTATTGACACACTTTTGCCCTAATTTTATTGTTTCTTGAATGAAACGCATCGCTAATTGTATTGTTTCATCATTGATTTTTTGTATTAGTGACAACATTATGGTTGATTTGGGGTTCAAGCGTGATATGGATCCTGGACCTATAGATGATTCGGTGTTGACTCTGCAAGCTCTACATAGATCTACTCGCATTTGGAATGGACCGGTAGTACTTCTATTTGCCTGTTTGCATATTTTATAGCTTCGTAGCTGCATGTGCACTAATGTAACTTAACTATCGTATTTCCATAGGATCTTGGTATATTGACTATCAGGCGTAATTCAGCAGCATTACATCGATTGGTCCCACTAGATGAACGAATAGTTGGGTATCTTGAGGAAGCTGGGTTTTATGGGACGACGCGAATAGGTTTCATTGCAATTGATTGACATCTCATTACTGCACTTGTAGAGAGGTGGAGGCCAGAAACTCACACGTTTCATTTTTCAGTTGGCGAGATGACTATTACCCTACAAGATGTACATATCATTTTAGTGTTACCTGTCGATGGATTGCCAATCACTAGTTGTGTAGAGCAAGATTATGATGCCTTGTGTTTAACATAACTAGGCTTCCCGTTCCCTGAAAACAACAAGACTGGGGGTCGGATCCAAACTCGCCAACTTTCAAGATGGTTTCCAAACCTTCCAAATAATGATGGTGATGTGGAAGTGCAACGCTATGCAAGAGCATACATCTTACAACTTCTTGGAGGAACTTTATTTGCAGACAAGTCTAACAATCTTGTTCACATCACGTATTTACAATTTTTGAAGATTTTGAGGTGGCAGGACAATACAGTTGGGGTAGTGCAACTCTGGCTCACCTATATAGACAATTGTGTATTGCCGCTGACATTGATGGAGCAGAGATTGCAGGTCCGGTCATATTATTGCAATTATGGGCATGTGGTAGGTTGCCTTTTCTTGCACCAATAATGGGAAACGTTCTTCGGAACGACATCATACCAAACGAAGATTTATTTCCACCTCCTCCATTTGGTCATAGGTAATTAGCGATTTTAAACATAGTCAATAAACTTTTTTTTATCTACATGTACATTCATGCATGCTTTGTGTTGTTTTTTACATGTCTATAGGTGGAGACATGCCTTAGAGACCACATGAACATCAATGCACGTGCTAACGAAATACAGAGAAATGATTAACATGCAAACACCCGATGAAGTAAGAAATACACCTGGTCAATTTTTCCAAATACCCTTTTGTACAATGGTGAAATGTGAATTTTATTCATTTCAAGTTGTTTTTCATGACTACAGGTAATTTGAGAACCGTATCCTAAGACAGTGATAAGGGACCTCCCCGCGTATTGTAGCAGTGGTCATGCTATTTGGCGAACGAGGGCACCTTTACTTTTCTTCTGTGTTGTTGAAATGTATAATCCTGATAGAGTCATGCGACAATTCGATTTGAAACAAAGGATACCACCTTTACATAGCACAAGCATGGAGCTACATAAGATTGACTTGAGAGGGAAAACAGATAAAGATTGGAGTGCAGAACATGGTGCTTATGTATGCATGTGGAACAAACGTGCTTCCAATATTGCGAATGATGAATTATTGGAGGATCCATTGGGATTTTACGACCTGTATATGCTATGGTATCGTCGCATTACACGACGATTCATGTCTCATCGTGGAGCTATTGTTGAGGTATTTGTAAGTACAAATTTTTTTATTCAATCATGAAGTCTTTCAAATAGTTATTTTGATTTTATTTTCGCATACAACTTCATAAATATTTTATATGTAGGCACATGGAATGACATCAATTCATCACTTGACATTGGGTGATGATGCGTCTATTCTACGTATTAGAGATGTAGCTGCATCGACTTTGAATGCAATACATGCGGATTATCTCATCCATAATATGCCCACTTCATTTGAAGCTTCTCATCAATCTTCTCATGATGATACATGTTCGAGGCATGACACTCTGGTGTATACTCCATCAGTACCTCTCAACAAGTTAGTGACTCCACATACTCCATCAGTACCTCTCGACAAGTTAGTGACTCCACATACTCCATCAGTTCCTCCCAACATGGCATTCGAGGCTACGGAAGCCTTTCGATTTGATAGGACACTTACATCTTCACGTCATTTTAATGCAAGTCAAATAATAATGAATTTATCTGGGACAACAAGTACTCATGATGGTGGAATGCATGATATCAATGATATTCAACGAGAAGATGCTCAAAATCCTGTTGATGTGGTCCATTCAAATGTGCCATTACCTTTAAATCGTAATGTGCGAGTCGTAAAGAGAACACGTAGTGGGACTGGAAGTCATTTTTTGGTGTCAGATTAGGACTTTTTCTTAACTATAACAAGACATTTTTTTATATATTATTGCTTTGTAGTTGATCAACTTGCAAGTTCTTCATTTATGGCAATTCAAATTTTTCCCTGTACTAACATTAATTTCTAGAATTTTTTAAATTGCTTGAGTTTTAAAGCACTTGTTGTATAATATAAGGTCATAAACCTATTGTAACTTCAAACTTTTTACTAGTTTGTATTGACAATAAAAACAAAAATACGAATATACTAGTTGACTAATTTTAAACCTTTACTTTTATTGAAAAAACTTATACAATCTCATAGATGCTAGAGATTCTACTAGTTTGCTCGATGAGGTATAATATGGTAGATTTTTTTTTACAACTTCTACAACAATGTTGCACCGCGAGGCAATCAAACAACGGATTGATTAGCAAGCTTAGCATGCAGCTCGATATTCAATGAGATCTAATGTATTAACATCGTGATAAAAAAAGACCTTGCTAGCGTAACCCCAACTAGCAAGAACTTTTCTTTTAGTTGGTGTTATATTGGATGTCCTATGAAACTTACGCTATCATTTTTTGATAAAAGAAAACCTATCAACTAGCAAGAACTGTTCTTTTAGTTGAAGTCCCAGCTAATTTTATTTTTATGGGTGAGCCAATTATGGTCCCAAACCTTATATATGATCTGCTCATTGAACCACAAGGCACAAATAAATTTGAACTACCTATTTGTCTCCTTTGACAAAACAAGATATTTACACCCCAAGAAGAAGAGTTTCTATCAAGCCGGTTACAGCAAAAGCTAGCTTGCAAGCACTAGCTACTTGTTTTTTCCATCAATGCTAAGTTTTTTTTATATGTATAGCTAAACATATAATTATAAAAGTTTGGTTAAAATCCTAAAAAAATGGCGTGTTTTATAGGGCATGTGTGCATCTTAATATGCATGTCCCTTTTTTTCTTTTTCTTTTTTTTTTCACTACCAGGAAATACAGTAATGTACCTAGAATAGTACGATCAATCTACACCTCTGCTGTAGAATTAAATTTACACTGGAAAAAAAAACATTGAATACGTGACTGCAAGTCACGTTTTGCATCCGACGAACTACAATTCGTGGCGGGTGATGTGGCAGTGACGTGGCGGAAAATGTGTTAGATTGGAAAATATTTATGTGGGTGTGTTAGGTGGATAAATATTATCCCTATATGTATTAATCAAGCAAAAAATCCACTCTTTCACCTCAAACATAAATTAATGTTAACTAGTTAATTTTAAGTATTAGTTGAGTTGATTGGTTAGGAGGCAGTTTTTTTTTTTTTTTTTTGATCGAAAGAGGCAGTTCTTGCTATGTAGAGGAAACACTAGTTGGAGCCCCCAGATATTATACGAGAAAGAAATTATTTCGGGAGACATCACATATCTTGTTAAGGCAAGGTCCGTTTAGACTTGTTGAGACATTTGCTAAGAAATATACCAAACAGCTCCGCAATGAAATTTAAATGAATTGCTAGAAAATGGTTGAGTATATGAATTTGAAAAGGAAAATAAAATAAAATCTAGCTATTTTTTTGAAAGTAAAATCTAGGCGCTATTTAAATGATATAATTAGAAAACTCAACTTAATAGAAATTTTAAAAATTCGACTATGTAATGATGAGCCTAAGATATATTTTAGGATGCAAGGATTAGAAATTAAGGATTTAAAGGTTCCAATAAGCATGCTATCAATTGCATTAATTATAAATTGAGTAGACCGAAAGAGTTTGGTCCATGTAGCTTGCCTTTATTGAGATTTTGATTTGTAGAATTTGTAGCTACAAATAAATGAGTATTAATCTAACTGTAACACAGTACTTATTGGACATTTTCAAAAAGAAAATGTTTTCATCCCACATTAGTTAGAAACATCTACTTTAAAAAGTAGATATACTCTTGCACTACATTGAGCGTAGAAAATAAAAACCACAAGTGCTATGCAAAGTGAGTCATGCGCGGCGCATATCTTGCTTTCATAGGCACACTTAGCACGTGTGTGCGGGCTAAACATGATAAAAACTTTTTTACCATTTTCGGATTAATTTTGTGGGTGGTTAATCATTTTCGGATTAATTATGTGGGTGGTTAATTAATTGACCCCCATTTAATGTTGACTGAGTGGAGCACTTTCAATTGCCAAGGCAGTTGAAACTCTCCACTATCCCATTTCTTCTCCAACTAGTTTTAACCAGAGTGCTATAAGAGAAGATGCTTGGGAGGAAGAAGAATATCTCAAAAAAATTCACAACATTTGTATGCTTGGGAGCACTTTCACTACTACAAGTGCAAGCTGATTTTTTACTTCATCGTATTCTCTATGATTTTTGCTGACTCTTGCAATATAGAAAGCAAAATTTCCTTTATGAAAATGGCATAGCTACACACTTTGAAGTCATTATTGTCTCCTCTGGTTCTATAGTACTACTACAAGGGCTTGCTCATTAGAAGATGATTAAATTTCAAACGAATTACTAACTGCACAAAGCTTTGGTGACAAGTCTTCAACAACAAATATTTTCTGCTCAACATACAACACGTTTGGTCTCTCTTAAGCCCACCATAGCCAGACTTCAATAAATACTCCCTCCAGTCACGATTATAAGTCGTTTAAGGTAAAGGCAAAATAATTAAGACAGCCTTAATTACAAGTGTAATTTACATATACGCTCTTTGACTTTAAATGAGTTGATGAAGAATTAAAGAATCACAAATATTTGAATTATATAAGGGTATAATTGGTAGAAAAATAATAAATACAGTCTCAAATTAAGAAAACTGACTTATAATTTTGACCAAAAAGTTTTTGCTAGAAAGACTTATATTTTTGACCGGATGAAATATCCAATATTAATTCGAACATACTACACGTACATGTACCAACCAATATCAATTTCACTCTTCATTATATCTATTATTTTCAAGACATGAAAACCCCAAGTCCAACTTCCTCCATCTACCTTCAGTGATAGTACAGTTGAGAGAGTGTACATAGTGTAGTGACTAGTTATATATATCTTAAAAATGAAGCGAGATTAAACATCGATACTGGGCGAGCTTCTACAGACGTAGGTCGATCAGAGTATGGAAGTGCACGCTGATATAATTTCGTGAAGGAGAGAGAGAGTGTAGTGTAGTTATAAATCTAGGCTTTAGTTAATTTGAGAGTGTGAGCTCTCCAAAATATCAGGCAAACTCGAGCTCCCACTCCAAACTTATAAGTCATTATGTTTCTTCTAAACTAGACCAAATATAATTATTCTTTCGTCTCAAACACACCCTCTCAAGTCAACTAGTTTATCCTAATTGTAACTTGTCTTATTTAGTCATTAAATTGGAGACATTTCTTTTCTCAGCTTAGCATCTTATGTTCTTTTGAGTCTTAAAGACCTCGGTTTCAATTCTTTGGTATGGTAAGATTGCTCGGGCTACTAGGGTACACCTAGGCCGATTACACCAGGGACTCATGGGAATAGTCAAGCTCGCCTGAATACCTACGAATATTAAAAAGAAAAACGTGGAGCTAGTTTTAGACTCAAGTAGAACATAATGGAATATATATGAAAGAAGAGGCAACAGAGTCTTGAATTTCACATAATTTACGGCCAAAGTACATTTTAGAGAACTCAAACAAAAAGTGAACACTAGGATACTATTGGGAAATCTTGTCATGATAATCCCCAGTGGCAGAAACCCATGCATGTGAAGCTTCTTGTATCGACAGTCGGTGTGCTCTCAATCGCTGTCGCCTGTTTGATATACTACACAAATACTTGAACCAGCGATGCATCTTCTTCGACACGTCATCGTCTATGTTGATGTCGAGGTTCCCAAACATGCAAACTACCAAGGAATTATTAAGACTTCAATTGGTGAAAGATAAGGATGAGAGCTTCGGAGTGAGCAGTTCCAGGACAGTATTAGGCTCATGGTAAAAGTCCATCTCTAACTTCCTTAATTTTGGAGTTTGCTAGGAGAAAACTGAATTGTTTTCGCCAAACTCAGAGTCCTTCAAAACTAGAAACTCTCGACGTCGTAATGCAGTTTCAAGCTTTCAAAGTTTTGAAGTCACGCGTCGAGATTAACCCAATGGGAAGTGGGTACCATGAATTAAGAGGGGAGATGTGGAGGCATTGGGCATTGTAAGAGAGTGCGGTGGAGAGCGAGTCGTAGAAGAGAGCTTTGTCGTCGGAACAGCATTGAATACTTAATCTATGTATAGATGTTGATGGTGAAGCGTGTTGAAAAAATCGAAGGAAGAATTTAGGAGAAGTATCATCAAAGATGAGAGCAGCGGCTGGAGCAAAACCCCAAAAATATCGCCATCTTCTGACGATTAGACTTATTTGAATCAGATCCTTGGGGTTGTTCATGAACGAGAAGATTTGCTTGATTAATTTGTCGTGTAAGACGTTTTTCGCCGCCATGTTATGCAATATGGATTGAATAGATGATAGATGATGATATGTATAGTATGAATTTAAACTGTAATGTCTCTGCTCTCACATAAAGTCTTTGTGGGCACAGACAACAACTTAGTATCTATGAGTGATGTGGGCACATATATAAGTTTCTGACTTTACAAGCTCAACACAACAGCAAGTAAAAAAAAAAAAGTTTTGCACTAAAGTAAATAACGCGCCCAAATTGTTTACGCAGTTCGGACCTCCCTTCCTACGTTTGCGGGGCCACGCCTAGGTGTATGATCCACTAAGTAATAAAGAGTGATTACAACCTATACAATAGGACTCATCACTTCTTTTCTCTCAAGTTGGTGATCCCTCACAAGTCCTACTGTACTAATCATTCCCCCTATCTCTAGGCTCTTACACTAGCATCTCCAAGATCCCCTTGGAGTTCGAAATGGTCCGAGATCCCCTCGAAGTGTAGGCTAAGTCCCCTTAGCCGGTGTGTATGCCACTACAAGAAAAATGATATTTAGAAACGGAATTAGCAACGGAATTAAGTTCCGTTGCTAAGAAAAAGTGATTAGAGACGGAATTAAGACGGACTAATTCAGAGACGGAATTGAGAGAGATCAGAGACGGAAATAGAGACCGAAATAGAGACGGAATTAAATTCCGTTTCAAAATATTAGCGCCAACATTCCCACCAAAACTTGTTTTTTTACGACCGTCCATTATGTCTCGAGATTCGTGCGTGCGTCAACCTAGATACCAAAAAATGGGACCAACCACAAAACACTTCCTCTCCTTAAAATCTCTCTCCGCTCTCTCTCTCTCAACAAGCCTCTCTCACCGTCACCGCTCTCTCTCTCTCACCGTCACCGCTCTCTCCTCTCTCTCTCACCGTCACCGCTCTCTCTCTCTCTCACCGTTGCCGCTCTCTCTCTCTCTCTCTCTCACCGTTGTCGCTCTCTCTCTCTCTCTCGCACCTCTCTGCTCTCACTCTTACCAATAGCCATGTTGTTCGCCTGATTTTGTGTACCAAACCCTAGATTTAGTCCCCTCGATTCCGTCTTGGTTTCTAGGTTTTTTTTCATTCTAGGGTTTCTTTGATGAGGCGTGGAGTCCGAAATCGAGTTCGTGATCGATAGGGTTTTGAAGGGTCTCGGGGATTCGGAGAAATGACGGACCAGAACTGGAGCTCGAGCTCAACGAAGTCGGGACGCGCCTCGGCGACCCCCGGCTCGATCGACGACTAGTGGGGATTCTCGATGTGATTTTTGTTTTTGGTTTCTAGGGTTTCGATTTTGGATTTTTTTTTATTGTTTGGTTTCTCGAAGATTGCATGTGAGTTTCTTGGGGTTTTGTGGTGTCTAGGGTTTGTTTTTGTGTTTTTGGTAATGGGGTTTTGGTGGAGTTTTGTTTGGTCTTGAAAGCTTTGATCTTTCGTGTTTTGTTCGACTAGGGTTTGATGGATAGGTTGAAAGACACTGTTCTTCGATGCTTTCTTGTGTTTTCTTCGAAAAAATGGAGATCGATCAACTTTCTGTTCATGCACTGGTTGCGCTAAAACCAAATTAGGGTTCTTGACGTGTTATATATGTAGAAACAATCGTTTAAGCGATGTGTGTGGATTGTTTGTCCTTGTGGTTTAATGCACTAAAGGTTTGACCTAGTGTTGTTGAATAATGTAATAGCCCCTTGTATATGTATATGTATTTGTGTTCAACATTCCCATTGTCGTCTAATTGTTGAATGTGTAAATCCTTTTTTTCTTTCTCTTTTTATGTCAAAAAAAAAGTGTTTAATTAGCGGTCACTGGTATGGAAGATGGATCTTATCAAGCTATTGGTTTCTGACTGCACTTGATGCTCCATTTGAAGATGAACAAATGAGGGTGGGTACCTGATTTTTTTTTCTGCCATTCCCATGTTAGTCATCACTCAATTTTTTTCGTTTTTAACACATTCTGCTTTGTGAATTTCTGTAATGCATGAATTCTTTAAATTGATTGTAGCCGCATTTGATAAGTTTGTGGAAATGTTAACCACGTTTCACTTCTCTTCCTTGCCATTTACTTCATCTTTTCTTACGTTCTTTAGATGCTTGAAACTTAACATGTCCACATGTTAAGAATGAAAGAAGTTTGTTGATATTATTTTCTTGGCTTGGACAGATCTTATTTTCAAAGTTATTTATCTGTTATAGATTTCAGGATATCCAATTTAAAATCATTCCGTGATAGCTACTTTGACTAATTCATGGCTCTAGATCTTGGACTTCTAACTGGAGGAATTAGATTTCTCTTGCATTTATGGTATTTGTTATTACTGTGTTACTGCTTTATGATATTAAGTGCAATTATACATTGATGCTTACATGATCTTGCAAAGGAGCTTCTTGATACATTTACTGACTAGACAAATGGGGAAGGTTTTCTTTACAAATAGTGGTTCCGAGCAAATGATTCTTAGGTACGTTCCTCTCGGCAATGGGATTTTCACTTCTTTAACACATTCTACTTTGAATTACTTAATGAGGTTAGCTGTTGAATGACATGTTTCTAGAAGTAAATAAGGTATGAAAATGCTTAATATATTTCTCTTTCTTTCTTTGTTATCTTGGTGGGTCTCTCTTTCTTTCATTGTCTTAATTAATATTCTGTGACAAAGTTAAGGTGTTTAATTTCTGAAATGGTATGTAAATCTTTGAAGTTGAATCTGGTGCTTATGAATTAATGTCATATATATGGCTGGTTCCTGGTGCTTATGAATTAATGGTATGTATGGAGTCTTTTTTTCAAGTTTTCCATTAATAGCGAAACTAAGAATTTCCAATAGGGTCGGTTTATTTTTGGTACTTAAGATTTTGTACTTAATTTTCCTTTCCTTTCTTCTTTATTTTTTTTTTTATGAATCTGGTGCTTATGAATTAATGTCATATATATGGCTGTTCTCCTCCACCATGATGGCTGAAACTGAATATGGCATTGTTAACTTTAGTGTCTTAACCAAGCATGATTTTTTTTCATGTTTTCTTCTTGTTTATCCTATGTATAGATAAAAAAAATGTCATTCTAAGTTAGATTATCAAGTGAAACTCATAGAGTACTCATAAGGGACAAGTTGAGATAATGGATTCTGCAACTGTAGATTACTTTCTTCCTTTGCAAAATATAACTAATCTTCTAAATGCTTATTAGTTGTTTCTTCCTTCTTTGCAAAATATAACTAATCTTCTAAATGCTTATTAGTTGTTGTAGTAGTACACCATAAGGATAGTAGTAGTAGTAGTAGTAGTAGTAGTAGTAGTAGTAGTAGTAGTAGTAGTAGTAGTAGTAGTAGTAGTAGTAATAGCAGGCAAGACAAAGCAAGCAGCGATAGCTTGATAGCGATACTTGATAGCGATAGCTTGATACTTGATACTTGATAGCGAGCTTGATAGCGATAGCTTGAGCTTGATAGCGATAGCGAGCTTGATAGCGATAGCGATAGCGATAGCTTGATACTTGATAGCTTGATAGTAGTAGTAGTACACCATAAGGATAGTAGTAGTAGTAGTAGTAGTAGTAGTAGTAGTAGTAGTAGTAGTAGTAGTAGTAGTAGTAGTAGTACACCATAAGGATAGTAGTAGTAGTAGTAGTAGTAGTAGTAGTAGTAGTAGTAGTAGTAGTAGTAGTAGTGTTGTAGTAGTGTTGTAGTAGTGACTTGCAAATCATGACATGCTCATACTATCTCCATTTAGATCAAAGCTACTAGTGTTTTTCTACTTTTAGGCTTTCTCATTTCTATAATTGCCTAGTTATTAGCTCAACCAAAGATTTAGAACATACTTTTGCCATAACTTTTAGGGTAATGTTCATCTTGACAACTGTGGTGAACCCCATGGGCAATGTATTAGGTGATCCATTTTGAGTATTCATCCATTACGAAAAGTTGTTTTTCATTGTTAAGAAGTTTTTTGACTTGTCTATGTAATATGAGTGCTAATTTTTGTTTTCTGTTGGAGCTTTGAATTATGAAAGCAATAAAAGTAGTAACTAATCATGGTTACCTAATTAGCTCATAGTTGATGTTGTTTATGGGTTAGTGTGTGGATTCGTGTGACAACTACAACCACATGTACAAGCCTTCTTTCACGTAATTCTGCTGTTGTGTTTCAGGAATTAGGGGAAGCTTATCTTTCTCTGTGAATGAGGTATTAATTCCTATCTTTTTCCTTTTATTTTTTATGGGCCCGTTTGCTTACCAAGTATTGATATCAACGGGCATAAGATTTAATTCTCCCATAATATTGTTTATATTCCTATTATTGTTTGTATAATTTAGTGATTTTTTTTTCATTTTGATCTTTTTTCAGGTGTTTTGTACGAAGTCAAGTATTTTTTGAAGCACAATCAACTTTATATAATCTCGGAACATTTCTTCATCTGCTGTTTTTTTTTTCATTTAGAACAATTTTTGCTTTTACTTTTGTAGAAAGATACGAAATAGAAACTTTTTAGATTGTTTTTGTTGTTTCGTGTACAGTACATTGAGAAAAGATAATTTTATGGATATGTTAAGTTTATATAAACTGTGCAATATCATTATATTATTTAGCTATGATTTGTATTATATATTTGCAGTAAAATGTGCTTGGATTGAGACCTATATATATATATATATATATATATATTGAGACGGATTGAGACCTAAACAAAGCGGAATTGAGACGGATTAGCAACGGAATTCAGAGATTCCGTTGCTATTTCGTCTCTAATTTTCGAGGAATATATGCATGAATCAGCAACGGAATTAGAGACAGAATTCTTATATTCCGTCTCTGATCCGTTTCTGATTAGAGACGAAAATAATGCATTCCGTCTCTGATCTGTTGCTATTCAGAGACAAAATGCAATTACAATTGTACCATTTTGAAAAATTTCCATTTCTGTTCAGTCTCTGTTCAGTTTCTAATTTTCGTCTCTAATCCGTCTCTAATCAGAAACGAAATTTATTCCGTCTCTAAATCAGAAACGGAATCACATTTCCGTTTCTGAGTGAATCAGCGTCGACAATTTCAGAGACGGAATTTATTCCGTCTCTGTTCCGTTGCAGATTTCAATTAGAGACAGAATTTATGCAAATCAGAGACGAAAATTTCCGTTTCTGATCTGCTGTTTTTTGTAGTGTGCGAATACAACTCGTGAGATGGTGCTCTTATGCTCACTTTTGCTTTTTACAATAATAACACAGCAAAATAAAGTTATCAAAATCAATACAGTGGTTGATGAGCATAGAGCAATATATAGAGAAGGCTTGTGGATGTTTTTTACTTCGTTCATTGTCATTCAATGAATTGGCACCAAGGTGTTTTAGGAAACTACTTTGATTGATATCTTTGATTGGAATCTTGAGTTTTCTTGTTCTCTATATATGATTGCAATGCAATGGTGGCGCGGGTTGTCTTTCATTGTTTGTAGATTCTTTCCTTCTCATAAAGATTTACAAGAAATCTAACGATCTTGCATGTATACTGGATGCTTATGTGGCGGCTTACATGGCAGAGCTACACAAGGAATGCCTCAATTGATTTGTTAGTATTATAATGCAATTCAATAGCCCGTGACACTTAAGGAGTGAGACACAATAACAATATTTAAGGAATTTACATTTTAACAATCGCCCCCTTTGTTATCTGTGTGTCACGACTTAGCGTATAGATTAGATATGCAAAAAGTGTGCAAAAATAATGTTATTATAAACACGGTCATGCCAAGCATTAATGTAAAGATCAAACATAAATCCTAAATTTCAAAAACAAAATATCAGTGAAGTTCAATTAGGAAAGATTTAAGTAAATAGCCAAACTAAAACTTTAAACTAGTTGTGTTACTTCCCCTACTCAATATCTAATTTTAGTTCTCCCCTTTGTGGACACAGAAAAACAAAAGGTGTTATGGGCGGGCCAGAGTTGGCTGTCCAACAGACACGAAGATGTCATGAAGCGTGTCGACTTGCTCGAGGTAGTCCAAATAAAGGTAGGAGAGTTCTGCATACTGGTCGTCTGTCATGAGGGTAGGAGCTGAAGACGAGGAGGCTCCGTGATGGGCAGATGTGCCCACAGTTGCCGATAGACTGGTGGGAGGAGTGAGAGAATGATATGGTGAAAAAATCAGTGCCTCTACAGGATACACAACTGGTTCCGATAAGTCAGTGGAGATAGGCAGATCAAGAATATGAGTAGAGGAGTCTTCGAGAATGATGGAGCGAATGGTGCGGACATGAGCCTCCACAACTACATCAAGAGGCATAGGGAAGACTTCTTCAGCAGCGAGAAGTGCAGTAATCAGACAAGGGAAGAACAACTTCTTCCAAGATTTCCTGTTGTGGACTCAAAGGCAGATAGCCCTGAACAATATGTGCCTATAGTTTATAGCTACACTTTAACCAATGGCATAAAGAAATAGATAGTCCTCTGGAAGAACCGTGGCATCATGCCGGACATGAAAAAGATTGTGAGTGTCATGAATGAAGAGAGTAAAGTAGTGGGCTGTCAAATCCGAGGCATTGAGACGTGCTCCACATTGGCCTTTAAGGACTCGATTACCCATTAGAGTAGACGTGACAGCATTGATGTCCAAATTGGCACGGAACCCCAATGGATAGGAGTCGAGTGAGTCATTGTAGGTGGGAAGGCCAAGTAATTTCTTAATGGTAAAAGGGGAGAATCAACATACTCGGCCACGAATGTAGACCCGATAAAAATAAGGAGAAGAAAGTTCAACAACATAGGAGGATAAGTTAGCGTAGAATTCCCTAACGAGGTTTTCATTGTACGTACGGGGAAAAGTAAAGAGACGCAACATTCCTCTTGACCCAAGAACTGATATACCTTGAAATGCTTGTAAGTCTTCTCATCCAACAGTTGGTTAGAGTGGAACTTCACGAGATCATCATAGAGTGCTTCCGCATCCCCGGTTAAGAACCAGGAAGAGAAGGCAGCCGAGGCATGAATGTAGGTGGGTGGTGAGACCACAGGCTCAGACTCAGGGTGAGGCGATAGAGGATTTGTGAGTACATTCTCAAGATTAGAGGGGGTTCTGTTGTGGGAACGGGGGTAGACTTAGGACGAGATTGAACTCGTATTCCATCAAATCGAACTAGATGATATCGATGATGAGGTTGAGACTTGGTGCGAGGCCTTGTGGAAACAGGGGCAGATCCTGTGAGCACATTGTAAGGATCTCCTTCAGTGGTAGCAGGACCGAGGTCAGCATTGGACGATGAATGAGGTGGAAGACGGAAGACATGAGGTTGTGGTGAAGTTCCTCTGAGTCAGTGAGAATAGGTTCGAAAAGGAAGATGAGAGGTTGGTATGCTGTTGAGATCCCTGGAATGGCGAGTGGAGACCATTATGCAAGCAGTGGAGAAGAAGTGAAGACCACGAAGGAAAATGCTCGAACAATAGGAGAGGTAAGGAGAAGAGGTGATGAAGAAGATGAATAAGCTGGTTAGTCATGATAGAGCATTAAAAACACAAACCAAGCCTAATTAATCGTTCAACTACCCACTACATACCATTTATACCCGATTAAGTAAGAGAGGGATTTGAAGAATCTGGGAGTTATGGAGACTACCCTAAAAAGGAAACAGTTGTTAAGGACTAAGACAGTTATGGAAACTTAATATTTTATTGATCGCCCACCCATTTTTTTTAAATAAACTAAAAAGAATGCTAATTATCGAAAGACGTGGGTCGACACAGTCCTAATTCAACACGAAGAAACTCAAATCCCGATCCATCCAATGCTTTGGTAAAAATATCGGCTAATTGTTTCTTAGTGCTTAAGTTGTCACGGCCCAAATCTCTAACCCCCGTTTTAATTCCTTAATCAGGATCACTTACGTGGGACTTACACTGTGATACGTGCACCGACCGAGGCACGTGACCGAGGTATATTGTATTTTTGTATTGATGTATGCCTAGTGTTATGTATTGTGTAAACTTACTAAGTCGGTTTGTACAGTTGTAGGCGTCGAGACAAGAGCGGGGACACGCCTCGAGTAGCGTGCAAGCCGGAGAACCGGGTAGTTAGCATTTTGGTAAGTTTTATTTAATACTAATATGAAATAAAGAATTACTTATAAGCCTATGGTTGTGTTTGTTAATGTAAATCAAATTGAAGGCCTATCATTGAGTAAATTAAATGGAAAGCATAGGATTGGTCTAAAGATACACATTGGCACATCTAGGAACTTGGTGAGTAATGAAATGCTGCCACTTGAGGTTGAGTTACTGGGAGTTAGTGGGATATATAGCAAGAGGTGGACCATTAGATATTCATCGGGATACATAAATCCATGGATATCAAGGGCTAGGAATGAACATCACCTTAATATATAACATTAGTGATCAAACAACATGCAAACCAAATCACTCATTCATTTTTGCTAGAGAAGAAGAAGGAATTGTTGGAGAGGAGTGAATCATCAAGGTGTTGAAGGAATCCATGGGAGTTGGTGAGAAATTCTCAAGCTAGGGTACTACATCAACTAGGTACACATCTTTTTAGTTGAAATTAGAACAAGTTATGGTTTTAGGCTAATTTTAGATGGTAGATGATTGAGTATTTGCAATTGATTTATATATTTGGATTCCTCATTTCAAGTTAATAATCCAGCTATATTGAAGTTCTTAATTTGGTTTTGAAATCATAAAGATATGAATTTTTGAAATTACAACACCAAAACTAGAATTCTACATGTTGTATTAGGAATCAACTTGGGTAATTTGGTCATAATATGCTCATTTTAGATCCAAATTGATCCAAACCAGTGGCATTTGAAAGCTTATTTAAAGAAAGAATAACGTTTCTTAACTGAAGGTATTTTGATTCAAATATTTTTATGTCTAAACATGCTCTACAAGTAGGTGCTGGAACTACAAAGGAACGTTTTGAAACTGAAATTGTTAAGGGCATAACTCCCTAACTACTTATCCAAATGAGCTGATCTTTTAGTATGTTGTATTTGGATATATTTTCTGCCATTTGACCAAGAATCACGTTTTTACGAACTATAGATTAGGAGATATAGATTTTCTAAATCTGCTGGTCGGATTAAACTCCAATTAGAGTTATGTTTAGTAAAATCATGACATCTCTTTCATTTTAAATCGAGTTTTGAAAACTAAACATTTCCGTAAAGCTAAGAGAGAGACCAACAATAATTGTACTGATGGAGAATTTCAATATTTTGACCATTTCATGCCTAAAAGTGCATTAAAATATAGGACTGAAATTGAAACTTAATTTAGTCTTTAGGGGCTGATTTAGGAAGATTGATTTAAAGTCTATTGAACCAATTTGAATACACAATAAACACCACTAAATTGAGCTTAAACCCACTATATTTGAACTAATGAGACGCCAAACTCAAGAACCTAGGAAAAGGTACGGGAGAGCGAATACAAGATTTGGAGTATCGGGAGGCCGATAAAGCTATGGCTTTACTTTGTTGTTGTGAGTATACCCAATGGCAACTTTACTTGGCATTTCATTTCTATTAGTTGTTGTCCTTGCATAGTCCTTTTAACTATTTTGCCTTTGTATTCTTATATCATGTGTTTTTTGTGTCTGTGCTCACTTGATGAGTCTAATTTGCGTGATATCAATTCATTTGATTTGATTCATTGATTCTATCACATGCTATGTCTATTCTTGTTGTTTTAAATGTGAATTGAATGATAAATAACATGCTATTAGGCTAGTGAATATCTTATAAATGTTTAAGATGACTTGTGTTCCTTATTTGTTTAGGTATGTAGATGTGCCTATGACTTGACAATCCATACTTGGTATTTCTTGAAATTTAAAACGTAGTTTTTGCATTTAGGTCCCGTACTCGATCGAGGTGTGCGTGACTCACGGGGTTAGAGTCCCTAGGGATGTCGGCACATGTTACTTGACACTATATGACACTCGGGGTTAGAGTCCCTGAGGTGGTCTACACACCGGGGTTAGAGTCCCTGGTAACACTTGGGTTAGAGTCCCTCGTGCTATATGATTATTAAGTCGGAGTGAGATATTTCACTGCTGACCGGACCTAAATCACCACTACATAGCCTAGTGTCGGTATCACTTGTTTAACTCTGGTATTTACTCGCATATGATTTATTTTCCAGTTTTCCCATTTATATGCTTTTAAATACCATTTGAATATTTGGAAATGCAAATTAAGCTTGTCATCGGGGATTACTATTTTATTCGTGTACTCACCGTCCTTTTTATGATGGTGCGTGCAGAGTCATCTACCGGCAGGCCAGGCAAGGAGAAGATCAACGATTATCTCTGAGCGTGCGGTGCATCACTGCATCGATTGTAGGTCTTCTTTTACTATTTTGATTGTATATGTTATATGTCTTTCAGATACTATTTGGAGCTGTATATTGGGTTGAGTGTTAGTTCTCCGACTTGACTTAGACTATTTTACTGTTTCAATGCGTTTTGAGGACTTTATATATGTGATGTCATTTCTTGGATTTCTACACTTAGGATTTAATAAATGGCTTCCGCATATGTTACTAATTGCTTCCGCATAATCAATAAGACTTCCGTTAAATAATAAATTTAATAAAAAGTTTTAATTAACTTTAAGTTTTATAAACTGGTAGGACTAGTGTATTACTTATCCTGAATACGAGAAAAGAGGCGTTTAGGTTATAAAGGCTGACTAATACGTAGTTAAGTCCTGCGTAGATATGATTAGGGCTTAATTACAGGATTAGGTCGGGCGGTGCCCTAAATTAGGAGAGGGGCCGTCATATAAGTGCTCAAGTATGACAACATTTCAATCAACTAAATCACGAAGAAAACGATACCTGAGATCAATGTGCTTAGTGTGAGAGTGTTTTACCAGGTTTTTTGAGATGTCAATAGCACTCTTATTGTCACAGAAAATAGTTAGTTGTGCCCACGGAACGACATAATCATCGAGCATTTGGCACATCCAAAGGAGCTGAGTGCAACATTGTCCCACAACAATGTATTCAGCCTCTGCAATAGAGATAGATTGAATTCTATTTTTTTGTTGTACCAAGAAACAAGATTAGTGCCAACATAAAAACAAGCACCCGAAGTACTTTTTCGATCATCAATTTTTCTTGCCCAATCCGCATCACTAAAGCCAGTTAAGCATAAGTTAGATTTGTTAGCGTACCATAAACCATAAGTTAATGTGGATGCCACATAATGAATGATACGTTTTACCAAAATAAGATGGGATTCTCTCAAAGATGCTTGATAGCGTGCACATACGCCGACACTGAAACACAGATCTAGTCGACTAGTAGTTAGGTAGAGTAAGATACCAATCATGCTTCGGTACAGTTGCGGATCAACTGATGTGACCACAACGTCCTTAGTAAGCTTGTCGCTTGTACCCATAAGTGTGCGCACTTGTTTTGCATTATTGAGACCAAACTTCTTCACAATGGTTTCAACATACTTACTTTGAGAGATGAAAGTTCCTTGTGGACTTTGTTAAATTTGCGGTCTAAGAAAAAAATTTAACTCGCCGACCATACTCATCTCAAATTCAGTCTGCATGTTTATGATGAGTTATTCTTCCAGTGAGGAGGAGGTCGATCCAAATACTATGTGTAACGGCTTGAATTAAATTCACCGTTACTATTGACGTGGTTGCTGGCGTGGCTGACAACTCAGGCGTTTGTGGGACCCGCGGTTAAGCTTGTGGGCACTTGGAGCTAGGTAAATGGTTATTTTTGTGTGCTGAATTGTTGATTTGTGATGTTTAAATTGCAATAGCATAAATGGCATCACAATTTGTGTTATTATATTACATTTGACGTGCGAGACTTGTGTTTAGTAGTAGCCTCGATATGCGTGTTAAGCGACTTAACACTTTGCCAGGGGAGAATAATGCATACATTAAATGAATAAAATTAGTTAAAGCAATACATCGACAAAATCCCAAACCACCGGAACGTCTTCAATCCGGACCTCCGTTCAAACCTCCCGCTCAATTATCGCCACAAACGCCTCCATCTCTTGCGCTGTAGCTACTCGGCCTCTCGTGATGGGTAAGGCAGTTGCAGATCCAAGTAATACGAACTCCGATATTCCAGGAATACAAAACTTTATCCTCTTACCGCAACAGTCTATCCGTGCATGATAGGATGCTAACCAATCCATCCCGAGTAGTGTGTCAAACTCTAAGTATTCTAATACTCGAAGATCGGCTAGTAGTTGATATCCCTCCACCTTTATCATTACGTCTCGACATAGTCGATTAGGGTATATCTTATCCCTAGCAGCCGTACTAAGAACAAGATGTAGGTCTAGTGTTTGTGTAACTAACCCTAACAATCCCACAATATGTCCAGCAAGAAACAATAAATTGCTACCTGAATCAAACATAGCATGCATAGGGCGACCAAATATAAGTAATGTACCTTCAACAAGCTGCCTAGTCGCTCTGATATCTGGCTGCGCTAACACGTGCGCTCTATTTGTGGCCTGGTTTGACTCTCGCCGTGGCGATAGTGGTACCCGGCAGTCAACCCTCAAGTGTCCACTCTGCCCACACAGTGACATATACGGCTCTCCAGTCTACCCGTCTGTCCGTTTCCATATCTCGGACCCTGACCCCGGTCTACCTGACCCCTGTCATGTCCCCCCTGATCTCGACCCTGACTGTACTCCTGTGGCTGTGACCTCTGCCGATCCACTGGTGTTGAGGTGATAGCATGAACTAGTTATGGCTCCTCATATCGGAACTGACTGCCCTGATAATGTCCCGGCAGTGCCTCTCCCGTCTATCGTCTCTCCGGCCTCTATCCAGACGATCCATCGGTCTCTTCTGCCTTTGATTTGACCCAAGACTCTGCCCTGACTGTACCTCCCTACCAGTCACACGTCTGCAACCCTCTGCAGTATGTATGTCTCATGAGCCAATGTCATGTCAAAGATCTCCTGCTGAGTCGTGGCTCCGATCGAGACAACTGCTGACGCAATCCTATCGTTAACCCCTCTGGTGAAATAATAAATTTGTAAGTGCTTTGTCCCGCGACATCTAGAGAGAACTGAAGCAAATGTCGGAACCTCTCCATATACTGTATCAAGGTTCGATTACCCTGTCTCAGGGCCAGGAACTCCTCCATTAGTCTCAACCTAACCTCCACAGGTATGTACTGATCGAAGAATAGCTCCCTAAACTCATCCCATGTCGTCGGTTTCGGATGAGTATCCGTATATGTCATACATCATACTACCGCATGCCCTCTTAAACAGGCTCCTGAAAGTCGTGCACTGTACGGTCTCGCCGTTCCTCATCGAACATGGAAAAGGCGATGGGACCTACCCATATCCCCGCAGCCTCGGGGTCACCGCCTCCATAAAAGAATCCAGGCTGGAACTTAAAAAACTCCCACTATAACTTCACCTATGGTGCTAAGACGAATGTCGATGTAATAGTCGTATCAGCAGTGGGGGTGGCGTAACTACAGTCGTTGTCATGAGTGGAGGCGTAAGAGTCGACGTCTCTAAAGGAACGACAACTACAGTAGCTGCCTCTGTGGGTACCACAAAAAAATAGATGTCCCCGCCGGTACGGTCACAACTACCGGCTCTCTAGCTGAAGTGAGTGCCACCAGTACCGCGGTCTGCTCTCATAATAGCCATAATACCTCGGCCATATGTGTCTCTTAGGTCGAGAGTTTATCCTCTACACACGCCATAACCGGGACATCCCTAGCTGCATCGTTAGTCTGTCCAGTCTAAAAAGGCGTACCAGACTGTCCGTCCATAATTTGCATCGAGAATGTGCTCTGAATCAGTCTCAAAGTATATATGTATATCATATAATAAAATGAAAATATAACACGCATATAAGTTTTAACTCTACCCGCCGCACATCACTTCCCAACTAAAGTTCTAATACACTAACTTCGGGTTTTCCACATCAAAGTTTGTTTTAGCATGACAATTTACAACAAATTTCTAAAAAATTTAGGCCAAATTGCCCATTTCGCGCTTTTCAAGGCAAAACCCTACAAAAAGTCACCTTCAACATTTCCACATATTTTCTTTTCATAGAAATTTATCAATTTCTCTTTATTTTATTGAAAGATTTTTTTTTTCGAAATTTTCCCAATTTTTCTAAATTTTTCTTTCATTTTCTTCTTTTTTTCTATTTTTTTAATTTGGTTTGGGTATGGTTGACCCAACTGGGTCGAACCCGAACCTGGCCCGTTCTGGGCCCGGCCCACTGGCGTGTGCACCATTTTCCCTGATCGAACCAGAGCTTCGATCGAGAGCAGATCTTTTTTTTTTATAATTTCTCCTCGGTGGTTTGGGTTGGGGTTGCTCTCCACCCCAACCCCGATGGAATCGATGGCAGGGGAGACACCCCTGCCATCTCCACCTTGGCCCGGTTCGGCCTCCATGGCCGAACCCTATTCTCGGCCACCCCACCAAAACCCACCAAAATCACAACAAACAACGAAGACTCACCTCGACCGTGACGTCTCCACCTTCTTTTCTCTCCTTCCCGGCTTCTTCTTCTCCTCCTCCTCTCATTTTCTTCCTCCTCTCGGTCTCCCGATCGGCTGTGAGTGTGTGTGAGAGAGGTGTGGGTGAGGTGAGAGAAAATGTGATGGCTTATATGGATAAGTGTTGTTGAATTTGTGTATTGACACCAAAATGTGACACAACTGGGACACTCGCCCGTGTTTTCGAGCGTTTCGACGCTCGTTTCAAGTCCGAACCGTGATATACTCGTACCGCGTCGCACTACCGCCCGATACCCATTCCATATTAGTTACTTGGCTCATTTTTATATAATTTATGTGTTTTAGTTTCCCCGACCTAATATTCGGTCTCGTCAACTACCCGGTACCCGCGTCGACACATATCGAGGCGAATACAGTTCACGCAATCTCGCACGTATTTTTATGCAACATACACACATGCAATGTATTTCAATAAATTTCACTGCAAATAAGCATCCAACCCACAATAACTAGCATACCTAAGTCCCCGTGAGTCCTAGCCTACCGCGGCGTCCACGTAGATATGAGTGGCCTCCATATCTGCAAATTTAATAAAATGGGTCGTTACACTTAATGTTGTTATTATGTGTCACATTTTGGGTGTCACGGGCTATTGAATTATCTTATGCTACTAACAAATCAATTGAGGTGTTCCTTGTGTAGTTCTGCCATGTAAGCTACCACATATGCAATCATCGTATATGCAAGATCTTTAGATATTTTATGTATCTTTATGGAAATGCAAGAATCTGCAAACAAAGAAGGATAGCCCGTTGCATCGCAATCAAATTTAAGAACAAGGAAACTTGAGATTTCAATCAAAGAAGTTTCCTAAAATACATTTCATCGAATGAGAAGGAACGTGAAGTCAAAGACACTACAAGCCTTCTCTATATATAGTTCAATGCTCATCAGTCTTTGTATCTATTAATTATTCTGATTAATTCAGTTGTTTTGCAAGAACAAAGTGAACATAAGAGCACCATTTCACGAGTCTTATTCACACACACGCTTGGTTGAGGGAACTTAGCCTAAACAGGGGATCTCGGACTCCAAGGGGATCTTGAAGATTCTTATGTAAGAGCTAAGAGATATGGGGAGTGATTAGTATAGTACAACTTGGTGATGGATCATCAACTTGAGAGAAAACAAGTGCGGAGTCCTATTGTAAAAGTTGTAATCATTCTTTACTACTTAGTGGATCTTACATCACGGGCGTGGCCCCGAGACGTAGGACTAGGTCGAAGCTGCGTAAAAAAAAATTTGCGCGTTTTTACTTCACTGCAAAACTGTTTTTACTTGTTGTTGCATTCAGTGTTCAAGAGCAGAAACTTATATTTGTGCTCACAGCACTCATAGATACTAAGTTACTATCTGTGCCCACAGAGACATTCTGTGTGAACATAGATTACATTTTCATTCTAGAACTTATATATGTGCTCATAACACTCATAGATACTAAGTTACTGTCTCTGCCCACTGAGACATTCTGTGTGAATAGAGACGTTACATTTTCACTTTTGCTAAGATGTAACTGTTGGGGCATGTGTCATAGGTCAATCCATTAACTGTCTTTATGAATACTTTTAGTTAATAAAATAGAGGATTTCATTTGATGTTTATTATAACTAATTTGCATGTTTACATTATAATAAGATCCATTAGTATTTACAGAAATATCATAAATGTCCCTAGTCGATCATTATACCGGGAACTATAATGAATTAAGACTAGTGTGAGTCTTGATTGATGATCATACGATGATTATACGTATAGGGATACGAATCAAGATCACGAGTACTTGTTAGGGAACAAAGTATTGGACCGACCCGCTATGAGAACATCACTTGGATTAAGTCGTAGTTGTTTTTTATGATAGGTATATTTTTTAGTCTTCTGACTAGAGATTACCATAGACTTCAACATTAGGAACACAGTAATTTGACACAATCAAACGTTATCTTTAATCGGACGATTATAAAGGTTGTGGTTGGTTACTGTGTGAGCAATGTGATGAAGTTGTGTAATCGAGATAGAATTTGTCCATCTCATATAAAGAGAGATATCCAGTGGATCCCTCGGTGTGTTAGACTGTTAAAAGGCCTAGTCTAAGCGAATTGATATTGATCAATGTCACTTGGATGTTTTCAGTCTACCTAAAGATCTAGAATAGTACGATTGAACATGTTGGATGACAATTCCATGCCTTATGTTTGATTAAAAAGATATCGTGAAACAAAAGGATGTTATATACACTATTGATTAGGTTGTATCGATTTGATATTCGTACAACTTGGGTAGTCATAATGTCTTGCTAGAGGCCGCTTATGACTTGTATACTAAAATGTGTTTTGGTACACCGCCAACGTTGTATGAGCTTATTGGGTCGCACGCTAAGAATGGTTTTGCGAGATTTTAAGATGGTTCAAAAAAATGAATTTTATATGATAAAATTCATGACATAAACATCCTTATGGTGTATTACACTTATACTTCTTTAAGTAGGGGTATATGTGTAATTTACTTACTTAAATCTATATACTGGGTTGTATAAATAGACACTTTAAGTTAGAACACACGCATGAAAGATTAAGGGTGAAACTCAATTTTCGTTTCGAAATGAATTAGGGTTTTACGGTACACTCTGCATCATTTTGGAGAGAAACAAAAAAGGTTTAGTATTCTCTCGAAGCTAGCACTTCGAATCTCGTCCGCCATTCGTGTGTGGAATACTGGTAGAGGGTGTTCGTCGTTGGCAGCGCCTTAGAGATTGATCAACATTCGAGAAAAGTATATTGCGTAGAGGTATGATTAAGTTTTCATGGTTTAAACGTTTTTAATGGAATTATATTCGGATCCTGTTGGGGTTTTTGTCAAAATTGTTTTGTAATATCCACTACGTATAAACCCCAAAACCCAACAGTGGTATCAGAGCCTTCGAGTTCGATTCCATTAAATTCATTGCGTGTTTTCTTATAATATATACATGATATATGATTGAAAGCATGTTAATAGTTGATGTATATGTGATATACATAAGTTTTTTGTGAGATTTATTATCATGTTTTGTGTATATGATACATATATTCATGATTTAATTGAAATCAGTTTCGTACATGCTAGTAACCACGTTAGGTTAATTCGAATAATTTTAATGAATTGAATTTCGTGTTCTGTAATCCATGACACCATTAGGTATAATCTTTATTTTTCGTGTATTGATGGATAGATGAAATCTCTATAATTCGGTATGCATATTTAGGTTACATTGTTTTAAGTTTCTTAAATTGTACAAGTCTTAATATTAATTCGAAACTAATATGATTAGGTTCGATTGGGATAGTAGTTCATGATTCAATTACATGTTTGTGATTATTTGGATGAGGACCGAAATTGCAAATAATTATTTTTCGAAATTATTTATTTATCTCATTATATCTATTCTGTTATGAAATTTCTATTTGATAAGATATAGATAACAAATTAGATTAGGAGATATTAGCAAAATCGGTTTTGTTATCCCTATTGGATATGAGATAAATATCGAGAATTTTGTTATTGGTGATATGCTGGATTCAAATATCTTAAGTCCTAATTGGATTAGGATAAGATGATTAGTTAGATGTGGGTCCGGGTTAATTAAAATGTTTTAATTGATTTAATTTCGGATAAATTAAGGGGCTAATTTAGGATAATAAAATCGGCGAAAAATATGATTTTCTATAGCGAATTTTAATTTTCGGAATTGAAATTCGTCTCCTAAAAAAAAACGAGGGCGCTGCCCACTATTCCCCCCTTCCGCTGACCGGTCAGCGGAACCACCGCCCGTTGACCGGCCAGAGGGACCGCCGTCTAACTAATCTTAGCGCACAGAAATTCTTTTATTAGTGAACAGTATAAAAATTTCCAAATTGTTTAGTGATTGAACAAATCAATAAAATATATGATATTTCATTGTTTACATAAAATCACTAAAACTGAATAAAATCTCTCTATTAAATTTTAAGTCTCGTGCCATCCATTTTAAACACTTGTCAATGCCTCGATCACACTAATATAGTTTCAGCCATAGCTAGGTGTATTGTGTTATCTTGGTGAGACAAGTTGGGTAAGAGTTACCTAAATGTTTAAAATGGTCCGACTTAATAAAGCTATCAAAATAGTTTTGAGCTTTAGGCATATGATGAGATAAAAAAAACATGATAATACATAAGATGTCCCGTATCTCATAAAAATATCTAAAATTACGTAAGATGTAATTGGTAATCGTTACCTACCTAAATAATCTAGTCCTTTGTTTCATGCCATAGCTGTCATAGAATCAAGTGAAATATGGATTTTAGTCCCCTAAATAAACAGTATGTTTTAGGAGGGTTGTTAATTTAGTGGGAGTCTATTCCTCTATACTAAAATAAACTTTGCGTAATCTTTATTGTAGATCAATGGCCTCTTCAAGTAACAATAATCCCCTGTCACTGCGATCCATCCTTGAGAAGGATAAGCTATCTGGGACAAACTTTCTTGACTGGTTCAGAAACTTGAGAATTGCTCTCAAGCATGAACGCAAGTTGTATGTCCTGGATGCTCCAATCCCTGAGGACCCGCCAGCCAATGCTACGAAAGCTGCGAAGGATGCGCATAATAGGCATGTCAACGATTCTACTGATATTGCTTGTATTATGCTGGCAACTATGGTTCCTGAACTTCAGAAGGACATGGAACTAATGGAAGCCTACGACATGGCTGTAACGCTAAATAAAATGTTCCAACGGCAAGCTATGCAAGAAAGGTTCGAGACAGTCAAGAACCTACATTCTTGCAAGATGACAGAGGGTGCGTCAATTAGTCATCATGTTCTGAAGATGAAGGGATATGTTGACCAGCTTGATAGACTCAGATTTCCCATAAGTCAAGAGTTGGCTATAGATTTGATCCTGAATTTATTACCAGAGAGTTACTCACAATTTGTGATGAACTACAATATGAATAATATGAAAAAATCAATTTCAGAGTTGCATTTGATGCTCAAAACTGCTGAACAAAATATCAAGAAACCCTATAGTAATGTGTTAATGGTCCAAAAGGGAAAGGGAATGAAGAAGAAAGGCAAAGGCAAAGCTATAGTTGCCAAGGCTGTTGCTGCACCTATCGCAAAGCCTTATGGAACAAGTCAAGCCCCATCATGTTCCTGCTTCAAAACACCTAAAAGAAAATGAAGGAAATTATCATTTCTGCCATGCACCTGGACATTGGTTTAGAAATTGCAAACTCTATCTGGAAGATCTAAAAAAAGAAAAAAGGTAGTGCGACTACCACTACATGTATTTATGTTATTGAAATTAATGTATCTACTAGTGATTTATGGGTATTACATACCGAATATGGATCTCACATTTGTATAAATGTGTAGGGACTCACCAGAAGTAGAAAGTTGAAGAAAGGAGAAGTCATCCTCCGGGTAAGGAATGGAGCAATAGTTGTTGCCCTGTTTGTTGGATCATATGACTTAGTCTTACAGAGTTGCTGCCCTGGCCGTTGGATCATATGACTTAGTCTTACCTAGTGGAATTATTTTAACTTTAAATAAACGTTATTTTGTGTCTGCCTTGAGCGGAAACATCATTTCTTTTTCATGCTTAGATATGGATGGTTTTGGTTTTATTATTGCGAATAATAGATGTTCCATTTCTCGTAAAGGCATATTTTATGCAAATGCTGATTTGTTTGATGGTCTTTATATTCTAAGCATGAAAAGGTCCACTGATACTCCAGTCTTTAACATAAATACAAAGTGATTCAAGTCAAATGATTTGAATCAAACCTATCTTTGGCATTGTCGTCTCGGGCACATAAATGAGAAACGCATAACAAAACTCCATAAAGATGGACTTATAGATTCATTTGATTTAGAAACATATGAAACATGCGTATCTTGTTTACTAGGCAAGATGACTAGAAGTCCATTTACAGGACATAGTGAAAGAGCAAGTGGTTTATTGGGTCTAATACATATTGATGTATGCGATCCTATAAACACAATGGCTAGAGGAGGTTATCAGTACTTCATTACATTTACCGATGATTTCAGCAGATATGGTTATGTATATCTTATGAAACATAAAGCTGAGTCATTTGAGATGTTTCGAACGTTTCAAAATGAAGTGCATAATCAACTTGGTAAAACTATCAAAACACTTCGGTCAGATCGAGGTGGTGAATATTTGAGCCAAGAATTTGATGATCATCTTAGAAATTGTGGGATTGTCTCACAATTGACTCCACAAACAACTCCACAATAGAATGGAGTTTCTAAAAGGAGAAATCGAACCTTATTAGATATTGTTCGATCTATGATGAGTCATGCATATCTTCTATTATCCTTTTGGGGTTATGCATTACAAATTGCAGCTTTTACTATAAATCGAGTTCCTTCTAAAACGCTTGATAAAACACCATATGAGATATGGAACGGGAAGAGACCTAGTTTGTATTTCCTTAAGATTTTAGGTTTGAGGTTTATGTAAAGCGAAAAGTCTCAGAAAAACTAGCACCTAAATCTGACAAGTGTTTATTTGTGGGGTATTCTAAGGAAATAAAAAGATATTACTTTTATAATCTAGTTGAGAACAAATTGTTTGTTGCTCGGTATGGTGCCTTTATGGAAAAACAGTTTATTTCAAAAACACTAGTGTGAGAGAAATAAATCTTGAAGAAGTTCAAGAATCACAGATAAACACTGAACCACTACTGAAAGTTCAACAACGTTCTAAACCAGTTGAACCTCCACAAGTAATACAATGCCCACGTAAATCTGGTAGGGTAAGACGTGAGCCAGAGATATTCAAATTTCTCATTACTGATAGTCGTGATGTGTTGCTTATGGATCAAAATGAGCCCACCACTTATCAGGAGGCTATATCTGGACTAGACTCAGATAAATGGCTAAGTGTCATGAACTCTAAGATGCAATCCATGTATGATAACCAAGTTTGGGACTTGGTTGATTTATCTGAAGGTGGTAAGACCATTGGATTTAAATGAGTTTTCAAGAAGAAAACTGACATGGATGGCAAAGTGCATATTTTTAAAGCAAGACTTGTAGCAAAAGGTTTCAGGCAAACTCAAGGTGTTGATTATGATGAAACTTTTTCGCCAGTAGCCATGCTTAAATCCATAAGAATTTTAATTGTCATTGTTGCATATTATGACTATGAGATATGACAAATGGATGTAAAAACAACATTTCTTAATAGAAAGCTGCTTGAGGACGTGTATATGACACAACCTGAAGGTTTTGTATATCCTGAGAATTCTAGGAAGGTATGCAAGCTTCAAAGATCCATTGATGGATTGAAACAAGCTTCTCGGAGTTGAAATCTTCGTTTTAATGAAGCAATCAAGGATTTTGGTTTTATTAAGAACGGAGATGAGCCTTGTGTATACAAGAAGGTTAGTGGGAGTGTAGTTGTTTTCCTAGTACTGTATGTTGATGATAAATTACTCATTGAAATGACATCCCAACATTGCCAGAATGTCAAGTCTTGGTTAGAGAAGTGTTTCTCAATGAAAGACTTAGGAGATGCAGCCTATATCCTAGGGATAAGGATCTATAGGGATAGATCTAAGAGGCTAATCGGTCTAAGTCAGAGTGCTTACATAGATAAGGTGTTGAATAGGTTCAGTTTGCAAGACTCTAAAAGAGGATTGTTGCCAATGTCTCATGGCATAAGTCTCAACAAGATTCAATGTCCTAATACAAATGATGAGCGAGACCGTATGAATAAGATTCCATGTGCATCAACTATTGGATCTATCATGTATGTCATGCTATGCACTCGACCTGATGTATCATATGCTTTGAGCACTACAAGCATATATCAGTCAGATCCTGGTGAGAGTCCTTTGGATAGCAATAAAGAACATTCTTAAATACTTAAAAAGGACTAAGGAAATGTTCTTGGTGTATGGAGGTTTTGAAAATGATCTAGTTGTAAATGGTTACACAGATGCAAGTTTTCAAGCTAATATAGATGATTTTAGATCGCGATCTGGATATGTGTTTATTTTGAATGGGGTGCGAAGTGGAAAAGTTCGAAGCAAGAGGCGTGCAGATTCTACAAATGAAGTTGAGTATATTGCAGTGTCCGATGCAGCAAAGGAGGTAGTTTGGATAAAAAAGTTCATATCTGAACTAGGTGTGGTTCCAAGTATTGCTAATCATGTTTGTTTGTATTGTGACAATAACGGGGCAATAGCACAGGCCAAGGAACCTAGATCACACCACAAATCCGAACATATACTCAGGCGTTTTCATCTCATCAGAGAAATTATTGAGAGGGGAGACGTGAAGATTTGCGTAGTACCTACTGAAGACGACGTTGCGGATCCATTGACAAAAGCTCTTCCACAAGCAAAACATGATGGTCATGTTAGATCATTAGGCATTAAATGCATGTATGATTGGCCCCAGTGCAAGTGGGAGATGTTGGGGCATGTGCCCTAAGTCAATCCATTAATTGTCTTTATGAATACTTTTAGTTAATAAAATAGATGATTTTATTTGCTGTTTATTATAATTAATTTGCATGTTTACATTATAATAAGATCCATTAGTATTTACAGAAATATCCTAAATGTCCTTAGTCGATCATTATACTGGGAACTATAATGAATTAAGACTAGTGTGAGTCTTGATTGATGATCATATGATGATTATACGTATAGGGATACGAATCAAAATCACGAGTACTTGTTAGGTGACAAAGTACTGGACCGACCCGCTATGAGAACATCACATGGATTAAGTCATAGTTGTTTCTCATGATATGTATATTTTTTAGTCCTCTGACTTGAGATTACCAGAGACTTCAACATTAGGAACACAATGATTTAACACAATCAAACGTTGTCTTTAACCGAACGATTATAAAGGTTGTGATTGGTTACTGTGTGAGCAATGTGATGAAGTGTAATCGAGATAGAATTTGTCCCTCTCATATAAAGAGAGATATCCAGTGGATCCCTCGATGTGTTAGACTGTTAAAATACCTAGTCTAAGTGAATTGATATTGATCAATGTCACTCGGATGTTTTAAGTCTACCTAGATATCGAGACTAGTACGATTGAACATATTGGATGACAATTCTATGCCTTATGTTTGATCAAAAAGATATCGTGAAACAAAAGGATGTTATATACATTATTGATTAGGTTGTATCGATTTAATATTCATACAACTTGGGTATTTATAATGTCTTGCTAGAGGCCACTTATGACTTGTATACCAAAATGTGTTTCGGTACGCTGCCAACATTGTATGAACCTATTGGGTTGCACACTAAGAATGGTTTTGCGAGGTTTTAAAATGGTTCAGAAAAACGAATTTTATATGATAAAATTCATGACAGAAACGTCATTGTGGTGTATTACACTTATACTTCTTTAAGTAGGGGTATATGTGTAATTTACTTAACCGTCTATATACAAGGATTGTATAAATAGACGCTTTAAGTTAGAACACACGCATGAAAGATTAAGGGTCGAAACTCTATTTTCGTTTCAGAAACGAATTAGGGTTTTCTGGTACGCTCTGGATCGTTTTGGAGAGAAACAAAAAGGTTTGGTATTCTCTCGAAGCTAGCACTTCGAATCTCGGTCGTCGTTCGTGTGTGGACTGCTGGTAGAGGCGTTCGTCATTGGCAGCGCCTTAGAGATCGATCAACCTTCAGAAAGGTACGTTGTGACCGAGGTATGATTAAGTTTTCATGGTTTAAACATTTTTAATGGAATTAGATTCGGATCCTATTGGAGTTTTTGTCAAAATTGTTTTGTAATTTTCATTGCGTATGAACCCCAAAACCCAATAGTAACCATCATTTTCAATTTTCTGACTTAATTTCTTGATTTCAACTGCTTTCATATCTCTGAATAAGGTTTTTTCATGACATATGTAGTTTGTGCTGCCACTATCGATCAACCAACTTTTGTTGGAATCTTCAATTAAATCACAACTTGTAACAAAATCATATTGATCAAGAACTTTGGCCTCAACTTCATTATTGTCTTTGCCAACACTTGTATTGTGGATGACTTTTTTCCCAAATTGAAGACATGGTGGATAGTTTCTCCTAGAGTGTCTACCCATGTTTTCCCCACTTGTCGTTGGACCTTTTTTGTAAGGTTTCTTGTCATCTTGATGCATGGCTTGTAGAGCGCCTTCGACAATATGATCTTCCCTCATAAACCTTCGTTGGACTAGTGCTTGCGTGACATTCAACAACTCTGCCAACGTGATCTTGGAAAGTTCTTTCAGGTTCTCTAAAGTGGTGATAGATGTTTCACATCTTTCTAGCACTGCGATGAGAATCTTTTCTACAATTCTTAAATCGAAAAAATTCGTGTCAAGTAGCCGCATCTTGTTGACAACAACCGGTAATCTATCGGAGTACTCGTTGACAGTCTCGGGTTCTTTCATATTTTCCAATTAAATTCTTTAATTAGATTGATAACTTGCATGCTTCGAATCTTTTCGTCTCCTTCATACTCTTTCTTAAAGTATTCCCAAATCTCTTTTGCGGATTTGAGAGGCATAATTCTTGTGAACAGGGGACGACAACGAACAAATAAGATTTTGCCTATGACTTCTTGGTTTTTCTTTCTTTATGGCTTTTGGTTTGTGTCGTTGTTAGATTGTGCGGAAACGGAGAGATTTCATAATTTTCTTCTATTGCTTCCCACAAATCCAAAACTTCTAAGTCACCATCTTCACTGTCCAAAGTTGGTAGCTTTCTCCATTAAAGATTAGATGAGCAATCTTGTCGAAACTCTTTTCAGAATCCATTCCATAGATCCTTTAAGATGTAAGCTCCGATACCAATTGTTGATTTTGAAGACCAATAAAAGTTAGGATGAACAATTGAAAAATTATGCAAGGAGAGAAATCATTAATGGAGTCCAAAAACCTTGTTTTCAAACTGTCGAAAAATCAGACGCACACACAAAAATATGAAACTCATAAAACTGAATTTCGATTTTCCTTAATTTCACAAAAAGTAGTATATCATATATAGTTAAAAGCAAAAGTGAATTATAGAAAGTTCTAAATAACTCTACTTCTAATTCTACTCTACACACCAAAAAAATTAGCAACTTCCTATAGAATATGACAACTAAAAAAACTTTTGCGCACATAAATAGAAAGGCAGTGGCTAAAAGGACCCCGAATTTTGCTAAATGGGCCCCATTACTCAAGCATACCTCGATTTTGCTAAACGTACCTCTAAAGAGGTATCGGTCAGCTTATACCGAGACATCTTTAGAGGTTTCGACCAACTCCGACCGAGACCTTTGAAGAGGTTTCGGTCTTGGTATGGTCTCGGTTGGAGCCGACCGAAACCTCTGAAGGGGTTTTGGACTTGCGTGACCGAGACTTCCAAAGAGGTCTCAGACTTGTGTAATTGAGACCTCTAAAACGGTCTCGACCATGTGTGTCCGAAGCTCAGAGGTGACAAGAACGAACAAAAAAACTTTAAAACTCCAAAAAATACTTGAAACTGATCGAAAAATTAGTGGGTTTTGGTCGGAATCGCTAGATATTCTCGATTTCATTAATTTTTTGCCTAAAAAATGCGAGATTCAAGCTCCAAATTAAAAGCCCTAAATCCAACAACAAAACCACAAAACACCACTACCGATTCAAAAACGCAAAAAAAAAAAAAAAAAAAAAAAAAAAAAAAAAAAACCAAGAAAATCTAGAAATTGACATGAAAATAGGTGGAGAATAAACTCACGACGTTGAATCGATGTGGTTTCACTTGGATTTCGTCGGATTTGAGTCAAAAGTGAGGGGGCGATTCGAGAGAAGGGTGAGTGGGGTATGAGTGAGTGAGTGTGAGTGGGGTATGGGTTAGCAAAAGTGTTGAAAACTCATTTATATGGAGGGGCAATTTAGTCATTTCACACATGCATTAAAAAAATTTAAAAATTGGGGTCCGTTTAGTAAAAGCTTGGGTCCCTTTAGCCGTTGCCAATAGAAATTCCTAAAATCTAGGACTAGAAATAGGAATGTGAACTTAATAAAACTAAATAACAAAAATAAAAATTATTGTGTAGACTAAAGCACTACTTTCAATAAAAGATAACTAATGTTCCAATGCATGCGCAAAAAAGTATACTAAACAAAATAACCCTCAAATTTCAAAAGAAATGAAATAGGTAAGAAATATTCACCCAAAAAGACACCAAAATACTCTGACCCACATTTTCGAGACCATGCCCAGCTTTCACTACATTATAAACGAGAGGATAAAGTCTTACGAACATTTGATTCCTCCAAGATGGCGAACATTTCTAAAGTCCTAACAAAACTTTTTGTGACGGAGCTTTCTGTCTCTAGAGAACTTTTATATAATTTTATCAATAAACCTATTTGGACAAATGAGTCTGGACTCATTAGGTATTTTTAAAATTTTCACAAATATTTAAGGGGTATCAAAGAAATTTTACAAGTGATTGTGTTTGCTTCATTAATTACTTGAGGGTGACTTTGAAATTAAAAAAACTTTTGAGTCCGGACTTATAAGTCCAAATATCACTACTCTAATTTTATTAAAAACTAACTTTATATTTGAAATTTGAAGAAAAAAAAACTTTATATTAAAAAAATGATACAACCAACTACTTCGAGTTCGAGTCTAGTCAGCCCATATGAGGCTTTGTTGGCTCTCCCAACGAAGCGCACTTCATATATAGACTCAAACTCGAGACCACTATTTAAGGTGCCCGAGTGCCCAGCCAATCGGACCAACCATCAGGTTGGTTTAGGATAATGTTTCTTTGCTTATTGACTTCTTCATGTCCTTAAGAACAACTGTGCTTGCCCGGCACCAACAATCAATTAATTGCTCTCATTATTTCAGATTGGCATGTCTAACTGCTTTGCTCATTGAATTAATGCTTCTATTTAAGATGATCAGAGCAAGTGATGTACATAGCAAGCACCCATGGTTTCTTTGATTTCTTTGTTAGTTCTCCACAGCCTATTCATCAACCGGTTATGCCATGCAACAGACACAATTACCTACAACAAGTTCTTGAGAGAAGGAGAGACAATAGTCTCTGATGGCGGAACTTACGCTCTGGGCTTCTTCAGTCCGGGCATTTCGAAGCTAAGCTACATTGGAATATGGTACAACAAAATACCAGAGAAAACTGTAGTTTGGGTAGCCAACAGAAATAACCCAATGAAGGATTCTTCAATGGGAGTTCTTAAGATCAATGAAGATGGAAACCTTGCTATCTTCAATGGAAATGAAGCAGACCCAGTTTGGTCAACAAAAGTTTCAGTTCCAATGAGTGATAACATCAGCTCCACTCTCATTTACAAGCTCTTGAACACAGGAAATCTGGTTTTACGCGACGAGAACAAAGAAGACATTTTATGGCAAAGCTTTGACTACCCAACTAATACCAGACTTCCTGGAATGAAGCTTGGTTGGAATTTGAAATCAGGTTTGAATTGGTCTTTAACCTCTTGGAAATCTCGTGATGACCCTTCTACCGGGGACTTCACTTACAACTTTGATCCAACGGGGGCACCAGAGTTTTTCATCAAAAAAGGTTTGCGAAAGCTTTGGCGAAGCGAACCATGGAATGGACTAGCTAAAACGTTGCACAGTTCCACCTACTATTACACTTTTGTGAACAACCCAGATGAGATTTCCATCATTGCCAATAGCTACAACACTTCAGTTCTCTCTAGGCTCTACTTGGACGAGTTGGGAATTGGTCGACGATTGAATTGGATCGAAGATACCCAGACATGGAGCAATATCTGGTCTTCTTCAGATGATAGTTGCGATTATTATGGAAAGTGTGGATCGTTTGGGAGCTGTCATTCAAGTAATGGTCATTACTGTTCATGTCTTCCAGGGTTTGAGCCAAAATCTCCAAGGGACTGGGACTTGAAAGATGGATCAAAAGGTTGTGTGAGAGAAAGAGAGCTTTTGTGTGGTAAGGGTGACGGGTTTTTAAAATTAGAGAAGATGAAGATCCCCGATACATCGAATGCTAGAGTTGATATTAGTTTGGAAATAACAGATTGTGAGATTGAGTGCAGGAACAACTGTTCTTGTACTGGGTATTCTAGTGCAGATGTTAATGGAAGTGGAAGTGGTTGCTTGGTTTGGTTTGGAGAGTTGATTGATATAAGAGACTATACAGAGGGGGGCCAAGACTTGTTCGTTCGAGTTGACGCAATTGAACTTGGTAAATGTTGTCATGGTTTTGTTTCATATTTAATTTGTTTTGGTAACAACTAAGTTAAGTTATTTGATTTGACAGATAATTCAATGAAAGATTCAAAAGGTTCTTCTTTCTCTAAGAAGAAACTGGTGCTTCTTTGTGTGCTGATTGTTGTGGGGTTGTTCATCTTCATCTCTGCTTTATGTTGCTTCTTCAAGAAGGCTAGAAGAAGGGGTAATTAATGCATGATAGAAGCCTATGCCATTTTTTTAGGACATTTTCTCTTGCATTACATTGGATGTAATTGTTATGCAAAGTGAGCCACTCGCGTGTGTGCAGCGCGGCACATATGGCGCACTTAGCACACTTAGCACTTAGCACGTGTGAGTGGGCTAACCATGGGTAAAACTTTTTACCATTAATTTTTTACCTTTTCGAATTTACTATGTAGGTAGTTATTTACTTGATCCACTTAATATTAAATGGGCAGTTCATGGGAAACTCAATGAATGTTGAGTGAGTAGAGCAGTTTGAACTGCCTCCACTATCTCATTTCTTCTCCAACTGGTTTTGACCAGAGTGCTATAAGAGAAGATGCTTGGGAAGAAGAAGAATATCTTGAAATTAAGCAACATTTGCTCTTGTTTCAGCTTTCACTACTGCAAGTGCAAGCTGAGTTTTACTTCATCATATCATCCAATATTTTTGTTTACTCTTGCAATATAGAAAACAAAATTTCTTTAGGAAAGTGGTATAGTTACACACTTTGAAGTCATTGCTCATTCCTCTGGTCTAACATTTTTTTTCTTCAACTCCATCTTGATTTGTTCAACATGTAAAGCAGTTGCTTAAAAGTATATTTACTTGTTCTTAAATTGCAATTTTCAGGGTTGGAGCACAAAGAAAGACTTCAAGAACTATTATCCATGCCTACTTTAGCGACTAATGAAGAAACTAATGCAAAATTTGACGACTTAACAATTTTTGATCTTGATGCTATAATGCTTGCGACAGAGAGGTTCTCTCTAGCCAACAAGCTTGGATTCGGTGGTTTTGGACCTGTTTATAAGGTATACATTAATTTTATATTAGACTTCTTTTATTGGACTTTGTGGGGACTTAAATTCAACAATGGATTTAGCTAAAATATAATCTAATGTTCAGGGTAAGTTGTCAGACGGGCGTGAAATAGCTGTAAAGAGATTGTCAAAGAATTCAGGACAAGGGTTAATTGAATTCAAAAATGAAATTGTGTTGATTGCGAAACTTCGCCATAGGAATCTTGTCCAAATTCTAGGTTGTTGCGTCGAAGAAGATGAAAAAATGTTGATATATGAATACATGCCTAATAAAAGCTTGGACTTTCTACTCTTCGGTATGCTACCAATATTAATATTTCTTTTACTCATCATTAACAATGTCCAAAATATTTCTAAAATCTATAAACGGTATACTCAGAATATTTAGCAACTATACAGATCGAACAGGAAGCACATCAATGGACTGGAGAATACGACATAATATTATTCTTGGGATTGCTAGGGGGGTCCTTTATCTTCATCAAGACTCGATCATAAGAATCGTTCATCGGGATCTTAAAGCTAGTAATATTCTACTTGATGCAAGTATGAATCCTAAGATTTCTGATTTTGGAATGGCAAGAATATTTGGAGGCAATCAAACTGAAGGGAACACAAATAGAGTGGTTGGGACTTTGTAAGTTCAACGAGTTTATTATACTTTCTTATTTGAAAATTCCTTATGAGCCTTTTTGTATTAATTTTTACCTTAATTAGCTTTACTCGCATCAATTATTAGTTTAAATGATTTCAGTCTTATTGAAAATCTTTGCAGTGGTTATATGTCTCCAGAGTATGCTATGGATGGATTATTCTCTGCAAAATCTGATGTTTTTAGTTTCGGAGTTCTATTACTTGAAATCATCAGTGGCAAGAAGAATACAGGTTTTTATTGCGAAGACCCCTCAATGAACTTGATAAAGCACGTAAGCATAATCATCGAAAAAATCTATCGCTTCTTAATTTTCAGATTTTATTGTTGATGACGAAGTTTAAGAATTATTACAGGCATGGAAGCTATGGAGAGATGGAACACCATTGGAATTAGTCGACCATGCAATGGGGGCCTCATTTCCTGAACAAGAAGTCGTCAAGTTCATTCAAGTTGGGATTTTATGTGTCCAAGAAAACGCCGGTGATAGACCAACGATGTCTACTGTCATTTTAATGTTGAGCAATGACTCCACAACAATCCCTACTCCTGAGCAACCTGCGTTTATTTTGACGCGTAACTACAAACATCCAAATTCATGGACTACAGGAACAAGTTCTTGGTCCGCGAATGAAATGTCAACTATTATTGTCGAAGGTCGATGAAGGAAAAGCTGAACTGAGCATTTCAATGGAATGAATGATGCATAGAATGGAAAGTTCTCCTTAACATGTCTTCAAGATAGATTAATAATATGTGGCTAAAGATCTATTTTTATTTTAGTTTAGCATAATCGGCCATTACGTATTCCAGTGGATCGCGCTGACCAGGTTCTCGAGATCTATGTTATGTTTGAATGAAGTGAAGTAATACAATAAATGTGAAACAAAAAAACCTTGTTATGCTCCTATTCTCATAGGAATATTATCAAACACATGTTGCGCATCAAGTGTGTCGTCCCGAACTGCAAAGAGAAAAACAAAATTAATGAACACGCAACACGAATTCACGCGTTATAGATCCAGTTCGTTGATTGCCTGAAATCAGTGGAGTCATTGAAGGAAGGAGAAGTGCACTTAACTACCGTGTTCAGAAACCAAGTGGTGTATGCACGTTAAGCCTTGTTTAAGAGCTCTTCAAGGTCTCCCTTTCGAGTCTTGTAGATCAAAAAAATTGGTTGGGAGGGCGCCCCTTAAGTGGCGTGACATTGAGTTTGTGACCCCAACTTCAGGAATAGAAATTGATGCGCATCTAAAGAGCTCGAAAATGGCATGTGAAACTTAGACATCGGCTATTTTTATTAGAAATTACTAAAATGACAATTATATCACATCGTATGATACATTGACTTATAGAAGATTATATCACATCGTATGATACATTGGCTTATAGAAGACGTCCATACTGCCTCGACTCGTATGTTATGCACTGAGATTTATGTATGCTCATATCTTTAGGTACATATAGACGGTTCTAGTGAGCTAAGGTGTGATGTAACATGTCATGCATTGTCATTTTAGCACTTTTCATTTTTATTTGACTTGTAGTTCAAATAAAAGCCCATCTCAAGGCTGGCCAAAATTAGTGGGTCAAGTTCGTCCGTTGCTTGAAATGGGCCTAAGTTTGTATTCAACATAGATCCAACTTGATGTGGTTTATCAAATACTTATGGCATGTTCGCTTCAAATATTAGTAAAATCAAAAATTTTCTTTTTAACTTAGTAGTAACATTTCGATCACAAGTTACCCATGTTGCACTTCGCCATTTCTTCCATCCAAGTTGAATTCTATGTGTGATATCATTCTCAATGTTACCATCATTTTGTATGATTGATCATAGGTATCTAAAGTGATTTACCTTAGACACTTCTACTTCCTCTAATTTTACCACTCCGTCGTCTCGATGTCTAGTGTTTATAAACTCACAGCGCATGTATTCGGTTTTCGTCTTACTCAACTTAAAGGTTTTAGATTCTAATGTATTCCTCCAGAGTTCTAATTTCCTGTTCGCTTCATCTTTTGTTTCATCCACTAAGACAATATCATCTGCAAATAGCATACATCATGGTATATCCTCTTGAATATGTCTAGTTAGTTCATCCATAACTAAAGTAAATAGATATGGGCTTAAAGCCGATCCTTGTCGTAGTCCTATCGTTATGGGAAATAAGAAGTTTTCAAATAAGAAAGTATAATAAACTACTTGAACTTACAAAGTCCCAACCACTCTATTTGTGTTCCCTTCAGTTTGATTGCCTCCAAATATTCTTGCCATTCCAAAATTAGAAATCTTAGGATTCATACTTGCATCAAGTAGAATATTACTAGCTTTAAGATCCCTATGAACGATTCTTAGGATCGAGTCTTGAGGAAGATAAAGTACCTCCCTAGCAATTCCGAGAATAATATTATGTCGTATTCTCCAATCCATTGATCTGCTTATAGTTGGTAAGTATTCCGAGTATACTGTTTACAGATTTTAAAAATATTTTGGTTAGTCACTACAAAAAAACAGCAAATCAGAAACGGAATTAGAAACGGAAATAAGTTCCGTTTCTAAATCAGAAACGGAATTAGAAACGGAATAAGTTCCGTTTCTAAATTAAAACGTTAGCGACGGAATTGAGACGGAAACATTCAGAGACGGATTTGAGACGGATCGAGACGGAATTAGAGACGGAATCGAGACGGAATTAAATTCGTCTCTAAAAAATGGCGCTAACATTCCCACCAAAAATTTCATTTTTTATGACCGTTCATCAAATCTTGGGATTTGTGCATCACATCTCGATGTTATCCCCCCCCCCCCCCAAACACACCCACAAACCAAAAGCCCTAAATCCCAAATCGTCTCGCTCTCCTCTCTCTCTCTCTCTCTCGTCGTCCGTGCCGTCTCGCTTCTTCGATCCGTCGATCGTCTCGTCTCTCCGTCTCTCTCTCTGTGGTCTCTCCGGCCACCGCTCTTAGTGCGTTCTCTCTCTCGCTCTCTTCGTCGAGCCCTAACCTCGCGTCCCTCTTGCTCTCCGTCAACGCCGCTGTCCCCTCTCGCTCCGTCAACGCTGCTGTCCCTCTCGCTCCGTCAACGCCATTGTCCTTGCTGACGCGGAGCCCTCGCATCTCGCGTTGTAAGTCATCACTATCTTCGCTTAGGGCTTGAGAAAAAGGTGTTTACTACTTCATCCAATTGAGGCTATGTTGTTGTTGTTGTTGTTGTGTAATTATTTAAAAATTTTCTCTCTCTGCCGTTTGTGGATTCATAAGCAGAAATCGGGCTGTTTTATAGTTTCCAATTGTTTTATTTTGTTTATGGATGTGGTTTGCAAATATGGAACTAAGGCTGCTGAAATTTCCTATTTCAGTTACATTCAAGTTAGAAATGGCCTATATTTTTGTTAGTGTTTCAACTTGCCCCAATTGGAAAAGTTTAGCAACTAAATGAAGAATCAAAATCGTCAAGGTTTTGCGATGGCGGACTTCATAGATTTATGACATAATTAGCTAATGAGTAGTAATTAGAAACTATTTATTCGGATTTTATCTTTTATAGTTTCAGCTCAATGTGCCAAACAATTTATTAGAATTTTATTAGAAATTTGCTACTTGCTTACAATGTATTCTTTTTTGGAACTTTGTAGGAAACTGATAGGCTTAGACAAGTGATTGAGAAGGAAATGCTAAAAGTCGAGGTAAGTTTGTTCTTCCCAAAATAACAACTAAAGAGAGAGATCCTTTGCTAGACATGTTATTTCAAAGAAAAATTGGAGTTGAAGCCCTCTATTGAAGGCATGGTGAGAATCTAACTCCTCAATTAGTTTATTAAAACATGGACTTGTCGATAAGGGCCATTGGCTCATCAAGTTTTTTTAATGATCCTTAGTTTAACTTTAAAAACGGATTTTTATTGGTCGATTCAAATATAATGAGTTTTATGGACAAGTTGATTAAGTTGTTATGGTTAGTTGCATTCCATGAAAAAAAATTTATATGATATTGATGATTTGGGCTAGTATTCAAAAGTGATCATGCCTTGTAAAAGGTATTGGTGGATAATGTGCTCTTTTGTTTGATGAAATTGTCGAAAGAGACCTTAACTTGTTCTTTTAACGAAGTGCATGGAAAAGCATGATTCTAAAGTCTCATGGATTCTTTATTGAGCTTTGTTTCTATGATATGATTTAATCGAGCAATCATTAGTATGATTTTTCATGTCTCGAAAGGATTGTAGCTAATTTGCATTGATTTGGGTAAAATCCTTTTAAAACGCTTCAAGGAGAGCTCATTCATTTTTTTCCCAAGTCTTGAAATATGTTCAATCCAACTTTATTGAATGTAGTTAGTAATCATCATTTTGGGTGAGACTTGAAGCTAAGTTGAGATGCGGAAGAGACTTTGTTTTATCCATTGAAAAAAGACTTCGATTAAATCATGGATTTTCGACTAAATGCTATGATTTGAGAATATTAAGTCGAACTTGACTCTAATGAGTTGATTTGAATCTTTTTAGTTGTGATTAGTCGATCGCATTCAATTTATATTGGATAACTAAGTTTATGAGATTTTTCTTGTTTTGCTTCACCGCATACTTGTTTTACTCGAATCGTCGATTTTGATTTGAAAGAATGGTTTAAAAGTCGGGAAGGACTTAAGTCGATAACTAGGAATGAGGTTTGAGTCCTTAAATGATTTAAGTTAGTCTAAATAAATTCAAGTAAATACTACTTTAAGAATCCATGAAAAACATATTTAAAATTGGTTTTGGTTCATTCATTTTTTGATTGAAATATTCGATTAAGTGGTTTAATGCATAAATTTTACTTGAATATGATCTATAATTTGCATTGTTGTTTGAATAAGGATATGTCTTCTTTAAATTTAGGCAATAACAAGTCCATATCATTTTTTTTGGTGTGATCAATAGTTTGATACTCATTAAGTTCATACTTCACAACTTAAAAGGTATCCTAGTTCCTCATCAAGTTGATATTGTCAAACTCAACCTATGTAGAATATTGTGTGCTCTAGATAAAGGTAAAGGAGTCACCGTCACGCTTGAAAAATAAGGGGTGGGTTGCAATAGGTTTGAAAGCCAATGTAAATCGATCTTTATGAAATGGATTAAACAGTTTATTGTTTGGTTCTTGAAAGTTAAAAAGCTCGGTTTGAAATGAGATGAGTGAGCTTATGATAAATTTTGTAGCTTGTGAAAGTGGATTGATTGAAAATAGTCTTATGAGTTTTTTGGTCTATCTATGAGGTAGCATATTTTTGTTTTCTTATATGTTTTTAGAAAATGAAGATAAAAGTGAAAATGACAAACATTGCTATCTTCCTCCTACTGGATTGGTAAGAATTTAATTTACTTAAATCAAGATATGCAAGTGTTTATCATCGTTTGTGGATTCTTAAATCTCAAATGAATTAATGTTAATCTTTTTGCTTGTTTGTAGACTTTGATGGTCGAGTGCAGGGATCGTCACTATAAGTTCGATGTGAGTCATTGCTCTTCTACCTTAGCTCTATCTCCTATGATGCTTATGTCCCTGAAAAATTTAAGTTCAACTATTCAATTATTAAGTTGTTTCAAATGTCCCTTGGTCATGCAGGTGGTGTTGAAGAACATCTCAAGACTTTTCGATTGATAATTCTTTTTGTGCATATTTATAGGATTGTAAGTTTTTTTTTTTTTTTTTTTTTTTGTGGTTGTTGAACAATAGGATTGGTGGTTTTGTGAATACTTAGAAATTTGGAGCATTTGTAATACTATACAATTTTTTTTGGATATATATCTTTTTCAATTTTTGATTTTTACATTTTTGTTCTCTCAATTGAATATTTGTTGATATATATTGTCGATGTATGAATGTCAATTTATTATATATTGGCGAGTTAAATGTGCTTGGATTGAGACCTATATATGTAAGACTTTAAAAACTAAACAAAAATGAAAATTAGAGACGGAAATAGCAACGGAATCTTTGGATTCGTTGCTATTTCCGCCTCTAATTTTTTTTTTTAGATATGAATCGAAACGGATCAAATTCGTCTCGATCCGTCTCGATTAGCAACGGATCAGAGACGGAAATAATCGAACGGAATTTATTCCGTCTCTAATCGTAAACGGAATTAGAGACTTAATAAATTCGTTTCTAATCGTAAACGGAATTTATTCCGTTTCGATCCGTTCTAAATCGAAACGGAATCCATTTTCCGTTTCGATCCAATCGGCGACGACGTTTTGAGAGACGGAACGCATTCGTCTCTCGTTCGCTTTCAATCCAATCAGAGACGGAATTTTTGCAAATCAGAAACGGAAAATTCCGTTTCTGATTTGCTTTTTTTTTGTAGTGAGTGAATGATGAATACAAGAAATATTGTTATTAGAAGCATACCGAAGAGTAGAAAGTCCAAGCTTTTATTAGGCATGTACTCGTAGATCAACATTTTTTCACCTTCTTCAACACAACAACCTAGAATTTGGACAAGATTTCTATGTAGAAGTTTTGCAATCAGCGCAACATTTTTGAATTCAATTAACCCTTTGCCCATAATTCCTTGACAATCTCTTCACAGCTATTTCACGCCCATCAAACGACTTACCCTCAAAATTAGTTTATAACTTTGGCTAAATCCATTGTTGAACTGACGCCTCAAAAAAGTCCAATAAGATTAGTGGAGTTTAAAATTTATGTACCTTATAAACAGGTCCAAAACCACCTGATCCATGCTTATTGGCTAGAGAGAAGTTCTCTGTGGCAAGCACTATAGAATCAAGATCGAAAATAGGTAGGTCATCAAACTTTGCATTAGTTTCCTCATCAGACTCTAAAGTAGGCAAATTGGATAATAGTTCTTGAAGTCTTTCTTTGTGCTCCAACCCTGAAAAATGCAATTTTAAGAGCAAGTGAAAATACTTTGAGCAACTGCTTTCATGTTCAACAAATTAAGATGGAGTTCCAAAAAATTCCAAAATTGCATAGGCTCCATCCATGCATTACCACTTCTTTTCGCCTTCTTGAATAAATAACATGAAGTGGAAATCAAGATGAGCAAGCCCGCAACAATTAGCACACATAGAAGCGCAAGTTTCTCCTTAGTGAAAGAACCTTTGGAATGTCTTGTTGAATTTTCTGCCAAATCCAATAACTTAACTTAGACATGAACACATCATAGCATTAATTAAATTACAGCTCCCAAAAGCTCCACATTTTCCATGGTCATCACAGCTATCTTCTGGAGCAGACCAGACAATGCTCCATTTTTTTTTCCAACTTCAAGCCAAATCGATATCCGAGTAAGCCCCGACCGACTCGTCCAAATAAAGCTTAGAGATAACTGAAGTGTCGTAGTTATTAGCAATGATGTAAATCTCATCTGGGTTGTTCACAAAACTGGCATTGAAGATTGAATTGCTAGACATGTTAGGGGTGCCATTCCATCCCTGATCAATCCATGGCCCGCTTCGCCAGATCTTTTGTGATGCTTTTTTAATGACCATCTCTGGTGACGCTGTTGGATCCATATTATAAGTGAAATCCCCAGTTGAAGGTTCATGGCGAGATTTCCAAGACGGTAACAACTAACGGGGCCGGTCCTATCATTTTAGGGGCCTAAGGCAAAAAAAAGAAAAAAAAATTAAAGCCTTTTATAATTGACTTTTTTAAATAAATCTTTTTTTTTTTTGTAACCATTTGATATCTAAACTAATCGATTAGTTCAAGCTCGAGCTATAGTCAACTCATAAAGGACTTTGACTCTCTAAGTAGATACTCGAAACATGAGGCTCAAACTCAAGACTAGCTACTACTTGAGGGCTCGAATATTGAGCCACTCAAACCATGCATATTTTGATTCTTCCTTAAATATTAACCTTTGAAATTCAAGTTTGCTAGAATATTATTATAATTTTATATATACATATTAATATATGTGTACTTTTTTGATAAAAGAACATGCATGTAGTTGAGTTGAAAGAAAATGTATATAGTTACTCGAGAATTTAGTTGGCATAGTCAAAAGCCTTTTATATTTGACTTTTTTAAATAACATTCTTTTATTACTATACGTTTGCTTTTTGAACTTTTACAAAGATCTACATTTAATTAATCAACTATTGAAAGTGTTAAATTTCGGCTATGTTAGTAACAAGAGTGTCGTGTGACTAGTCGAGAAGAAATAAGTGGTTTATATTACTAAACCGAACGACTCACATCGACCAGTAAAAGTCGAAAAAAAATTTAATTTCCCCCAAAAACTTAAAAACTCGAAGTTCAGAAAGCAAAAGTATAAAAAACTCAAAAGTTGAGGGACCAAGTGTGCAATAATTAAAGTTTATGGACCAAATATACACTAATGAAAGTTTAGGGACTAAAAACATAAAAGTCTTAAAGTTCATGGACCAAAAAATATGTTTTGCCTATAAATAAATCTACTTGGGAGTGGAACGTCGTTAGACCAAACTGGGTCTGATAAATTTCCATCGAAAATAGCTAAATTTCCTCTGTCGTCGATTACTGTCTGCTCTGAAACCTTGTTGAACCAAATTGTAACATATCTGTTTTGAGAATTGGCGGGACTGAAGAAGCCGAGAGCGTAGATTCCGCCATTAGAGACAATTGTGTCACCATCTCTCAAGAACATGTTCTGTGTGATTGTGTCATTATGAGTTGGAGCTCTATATATCAAGAACTTGTTTTGTGTGATTGTGTCATCAGTTGAAGAGCATAACTGGTGAGCAAAGAAGCTGCAGAGAAGCATCAAAACTGTTAAGGAATTCATGGCTGCTTAGTATAGATTTCACATGAACAGATGACTAGTGTTAGTTTTAGATCAATGCATAATTGAAGTTTGACAAAGTCACTCTGCCAAAAAATAAAAACAGTTTAAACTCTACAATTTTGAGGTGAATATTTAAATATCCCTATCTGAAATAAATAAATAGCAAAACATATTTTTTGGTCCTTGAACTTTGAGACTTTTATGTTTTTGGTCCCTGAACTTTCATTAGTGTACGTTTGGTCCCTGAACTTTCATTATTAAACATTTGGTATCTGAACTTTCATTATTGCACATTTGGTCCCTGAACTTTTGAGTTTTTTATGCTTTTGCTCCCTGAACTTCGAGTTTTTTTAAGTTTTTGGGGAAAATTAAAAAAATTTTCGGCTTTTGTTGGTTGATGTGAGTTATTCAGTTCAGTAATATAAACCATTTATTTCTTTTCGACTAGTCACACAACACTCTTGTTAACCACATTGCCGAAATTTAACACTTTAAATTATAGAATGACTAAATGTAGACCTTTGTAAAAGTTCAATGACCAAATGTGAAGTAATAAAAGTTCAGAGACAAAAAACATAACAAACACAAAGTTTAAGGACCAAATGATAGGTTTTGCCTAAATAAATAAATAAAATACCCGAACGATAACCACTCACATAGTATTGCGACAGCCTTGATATGTAGTCACCTAGGGGTGAGGTTGAAGTTTGAGTCTTTCGTATGCAAGTCAATCGCGACCGACTAAGTGATTGCTCAATAATTCGATATGTAGGTTATTTCAGAGGTAATAAGTTCATTTCCTAAAAGCAAAAAAAAGAAAAAGAAAAAGAAAAAGGCAAAATCACTAAATCGATTTATAACAAAGATTTATTAATGGCATTGATTTATGACACTAATTCAGGAATTATTAGCAAGATTTGTGGCTCCAATTAAGTTATTCTTCTTACCATGTATTTATATATATTACTTAGAATAATTAGCTAATAGTCAATTACATTAGCTGTATATTTTGTTGCCTAATTTAGGCAGTACATTATTCTTATTTAAGGAGAAAGATCTCAAGGAGAAAAGGCATTCATCCATTTTGCTTAAACATTGTTATGGTATCAGAGCCTGCAATTTTTCTTCTGATCATCTATTTTGGGTTGTTTTCTGGTTCTTTTCTTTTGTCTTCTTCGTTTCGGGTTGATTTATTATCAACAATTTGGTTTTGTAATTTTTCGGTTTATGATGTCTACCGAAAATTTTTCAGGCAAATCCTCGGAGACTTTTGCCATTAGACTCACAGGTAAGAATTATGCTGCATGGGAGTTTCAGTTTATAATGTTTTTGAAAGGGAAAACCCTCTGGAATCACATCGACGACAGTTCTTGGGCACCTACAGACGCTAAGGATCTTACACAATGAGAAACCAAAGATGCTTGCATCATTTCTTGGATCTTAGCCTCTATATTGAACCACGTATGGTTAACAATCTACGTTCTTTTGGTACAGCGAAACAAATGTGGGATTACTTGAGACACATATACCACCAAGAAAATACTGCGCGACGCTTTCAACTTGAACTTGAGATCAGTCAATTCAGTCAAGGCAATCTCTCCATCGAGGAATATTATTCTGAATTTATTAACCTATGGAGCGAACATTCTGGTATTATCTATTCTCAGGTCTCTCAAGAGACGTTGGAAGGTCTTCAGTCGTTCATGAAGAAAGTAAGCGGGATCAATTTTTGATGAAATTGAGACCAGAATTTGAGATCTATAAATTTGGATTGTTGAACGTAAATCCGGTTCCTTTATTAGACATATGTGTTGGTGACTTATTGCGTGAGGAACAGAGGATGGCTACCCAAGCTGTTATAAGTGGGCCTAAAGAAACTGCTGCTTTGGTCAATCTGGCTTATGTTGCACAAGGGAGGAATCGAGGGAAAGGACAATCGCAATGCTATAGTTGCAAGGAGTTTGGGCATATCGCACGCAATTGTACTAAGAAATTCTGCAACTACTGCAAACAACAAGGGCACATTATCAAGGAGTGTCCTACTCGTCCAGAAAATCGGAAAGCCCAAGCCTTTCAAGTTGTTGTTTCGTATTCTACAGTTAATGACGGTGTTTTTATGATCGCAAACGCAAATCAGCCAACCCTTACTCCAGAAATGGTACAACAAATGATTCTCACAGCATTCTCTGCTCTTGGACTTCAAGGTAACAGTAAGCCTACTACTTTTCCTTGGATTGTTGATTCTGGAGCATCCAATCATATGACTGGCTCACCTAATTTATTACATAATGTACGGGAGTATACTGGCACACAAAATATTGAAATCGCCAACGGCAGTAATCTTCCAATTACAGCCATTGGTGATATTACGCATTCTTTTCGTCATGTATTTGTTTCTCTTGGATTGTCTACTAGCCTTATTTCTGTTGGTCAAATGGTGGATAATAATTGTGATGTGCATTTTTCTCGAAATGGTTGTCTTGTGTAGGATCAGGTGTCAGGGAAGGTAATCGCGAAGGGGCCTAAAGTGGGCAGAATTTTTTCGCTGCAATTTTTGGTTCCTAGAAATTTGTCTTTATCTTCTATTATTGTTGAGAATAAGGCTGCCATTTGGCATAAACGTTTGGGTCATCCGAACAATGTGATTTTGTCTACTTTAATGAATCGTGGTTTTCTTGGTAACAAAGATCAACGTTTCCACTTTGATTGCTCTACCTGTAAGTTGGGAAAAAGTAAAATTCTACCTTTTCCTTCATATGGAAGTCGTGCTAATACATGTTTTGAGATTATACATTCCGATGTTTGGGGTATTAGTCATGTTATCTCGCATGCACAATATAAATATTTTGTAACATTTATTGATGATTACAGCTGTTTCACATGGATTTATTTTCTGCGCACCAAGGCTGAAGTATTCACTGTTTTTCAAACTTTTCTAGCCTATATTGAGACGCAATTTTCTACATGTGTTAAGATATTGCGGTCTGATAATGGAGGGGAATACATGTCACATGAATTTCAGGGATTCTTGCAAAATAAAGGTATTATATCTTAGAGATCGTGTCCTTATACCCCTCAACAAAACGGGGTGGCTGAACGTAAGAACCGCCACTTGTTGGATATGGTTCGAACATTGCTCTTGGAGTCATCTGTTCCAGCTAAGTTTTGGGTGGAAGCTTTATCCACTGCAGTGTATTTAATCAATCGCTTACCTTCTCAACAATTGAGGTTTAATTCTCCTTTCCATCGTCTCTTCGGTTCACATCCTCAGTATGACATGTTGCTCACTTTTGGATGTGTTTGTTTTGTTCACATGCCTTCACATGAGCGTCACAAACTTATGGCCCAGTCAATAAAATGTGCTTTTATGGGGTATAATAATACTCATAAAGGATATTTGTGCTATGATAGTGTTGCTAATCGCATGCGTATTTCTAGAAATGTGATTTTATTTGAAAGCGAGTATTTTTTTCAGCAGCACATATCTCATTTTGATAATGTTTGTCTTCCTACCTTTGATAATCTGTCACCACCCATTGAGTGTTTGTTTTGATAATGTTTGTCTCTTTGGCTGGTCTGCAAGATGGTCGCTCGGTTGACACCCCTTTAGAGGTAAATGTCAAATATCGTCAGGATGATGGTAATTTTCTTTCTGATCCCTCTTTGTATCGTCGCTTGGTGGGGAGCCTAAATTATTTGACGATTACTCGGCCGGATATTTCATTTGCTGTTCAACAAGTTAGCCAATTTATGCAAACGCCTACGCACATCCATCTAGCGGCTATTCGTCGCATTATTCGCTATTTGCAAGGAACTTCTGATCGCGGTCTTTTCTTTCTTGTGGGTACTTCCATTCGTTTAGTTGCATACAGTGATGCGGATTGGGCTGGTTGTTCTGAAACCCGACGTTCTATTACCGGTTGGTGTATGTTTGTTGGTGACTCTCTTGTATCATGGAAAAGTAAGAAGGAAGACAGAGTTTCTAAATCTTCAACTGAGTCTGAATATCGTGCGATGTCCTCAGCATATTCAGAAATTGTTTGGCTTCGGGGATTATTGGGTGAACTTGGATTTTCTCAAGCTGAGCCTACTGCACTTCATGCGGATAATACTAGTGCCATCCAAATTGTCGCCAATCCAGTCTTTCATGAACGTACGAAACACATTAAGGTGGATTGTCATTCTATTCGTGATGCCGCGTTATTTCACTTCCTCATATCAGTACTGCACTTCAAACAGCTGACGTGTTTACAAAGGCTCTTTCCCGAGACCGTCATCAGTTTCTGGTTGACAAATTGATGCTTCACAATCATCCAGCATCAATTTGAGGGGGGATATTAATGGCATTGATTTATGATACTAATTCAGGAATTATTAGCAAGATTTGTGGCTCCAATTAAATTATTCTTCTTACCATGTATTTGTATATATTACTTAGAATAGTTAGCTAATAGTCAATTACATTAGCTGTATATTTTGTTGCCTAATTTAGGTTGTACATTATTCTTATTTAAGGAGAAAGATCTCAAGGAGAAAAGGCATTCAACCATTTTGCTTAAACATTGTTAAGATTAAGGGCTGTCACTTTCTAATCATAATACAAGGAAGGTTATTTTTTACGTGCAATTTTATATATAACTTCAGAAATCAATTTTTCCCTCTCTATAGCAACTAACAGTTTGTTTATAGGATATTGACATACTTTTCATACATGCATTTTCAACGTAATTGTTTGAACCTTTTGTGTGCAATTTGCATGAAGAAATTAACAGTTTTTTTAAGGATTTGAATAATGTTGTATTAATGACATTTTTTGGATGCCTTGGCCAAAAAGATAAGTGTCAGTAAATATAAATAAGCACACTTTTTCATATACCTTTAGTTCACTGCCTGTATATATATATATATGTCACCTTTTCATTATCCCTTAAAAAACAATACAAGCTAAGCCTCTCCAAAAAGTTATTCTTTGTACTGATTACACTGCAGAGCATCTAACTCTTCAACTAATACATGCCATAGTCTCCATTTCAACTTCATGTAACTCTACCGACCTTCGATGACAGTAATTGACATTTCATTATGAGAGTGAGAACTAGCGGACGCGTTTGCAGAATTGTGATTACTTATCAAAACAAATGCAGGTTGCTTAAGTGAAGGGATTGGTGTCTCCTTGCCTAGTAAGGAAATGACATTGGACATTGTTGGCCTGTCTTTCGCTTTTTCTTGAACACACAAGATTCCGACTTGAATGAACCTCACTACTTCTTGTTCGGAAAATGAATTACCCATTGAGGGATCAACTAATTCCAAGATCCTTCCATCTTTCCATAGCTCCCATGCCTGTTACAAATTCCCGATGTCATCGCCAACAAATTGGATGAAAAAAATAGCTATTAATGATAAAACCTGCTAATTGATTATACTTACATGCTTTATTAAATTCATTGTAGGATCTTCATAGTAGAAACCTGAGTTCTTTTTGCCACTAATGACCTCGAGTAACAAGACACCAAAGCTAAACACATCAGACTTAACGGAGAATAATCCATCCATCGCATATTCTGGAGACATATAACCACTGAAAGAAATGGTGAAATGTTGGAATGCAATGTAAGAACATGTTAGGAAAAACCAATGAGTTTTCAACAAAGAACTTCATGATCAAATCAACTTAAGATGGAAGGGATTCCGAAGAGTATGATTTTTTTTTTCCAAGGACTCTGTACTTTAATTATGTAGCAGCAGTTAGCTTATTAGGTGTTTGCTTGTCAATTCTCAATGTTTAGTAAACTATATGTATTGTACTTTCCTCAAGAATTCATGCACAGAGTATTTGTTGTCACTTACTAAGTTCCAACCACTCTCTTAGTGTTTCCTTGTGTTTGATCGCCTCCAAATATTCTTGCCATTCCGAAATCTGAAATCTTAGGATTCATACTTGCATCTAGCAGAATATTACTCGCTTTAAGGTCCCTGTGAACGATTCTTAATCTCGAGTCCTGATGAAGATAAAGAACTCCTCGAGCAATCCCCATGATAATATCATGACGCAATCTCCAATCCAATGATGTGTTTCTAGTTCGATCTGCTTGCAATCACTCATGTTACTCAATATACAATTAATGCATATAATTTGAAACTCGCTATCGAGAAATTGGGAGTAATAGTAATGGAAGCATACCGAAGAGTAGAAAATCCAAGCTTCTATTAGGCATGTACTCGTAAATCAACATTTTTTCTTCTTCCTCCACGCAGCAACCTAGAATTTGAACAAGATTTCTGTGTTGAAGTTTTGCTAACAACACAACTTCGTTTTTGAACTCGGTCACACCTTGTCCTGAATTTTTCGACAACCTTTTCACAGCTATTTCACGCCCATCAATTAACTTACCCTGGAAAATTACAGTATGACTTGTATAAATCCATTGCCATATATACTAAAACTTCTAACTTTCACCTGAAACATTACATAAACTTCAACCAATAAAATTAAATTCGACAGCATTGTACCTTATAAACGGAGCCAAAACCACCTGCTCCAAGCTTGTTATCGGGAGAAAAGTTTTCCGTAGCAAGTGTCATAGTATTTAGATCAAAAATTGGTAATTCAAACTTCGCATTAGTTTCGTCATTGGTCCTTGAAGTTGGCAAATTGATCGATGGTTGCTCTTGAAGCTTCTCTTGGAGCAGACCTGAGAGAATTGCAGCATTTGGAAGCAATAAAACACTATTAGGAATTGTATTTCTGGTTCAACAAATCAAAATGACAACCAGGGCACCAACCAAGTGGATGACTCACTGGTTGGTATAGGGTTACTTAGATAAAAGGTCGGGAGTTCGTGCCTCATAGTGTGAGAGTTGTGATTTCTTTCTTATAAAAAAAAATGACAATCAAGGCTTCTTCCATTACCTCTTCTCTTTGCTTCCTTGAACAAATAATAGAAAGCAGTGACCAAGATGATCAACCCAACAACAATTAGCACACATAGAATCACCACTTTCTTATTCTTAGTAGAAGAAGAACCTTTTGAATCTTTCATTGAATTTTCTGCCAAATCAAACAACTTTAGCTACTAAACTTACAAATTGTATCATGTAACAAAAAACTAAAACAAAAGATTGAATGTACTCACTAAGTTCAATTGCATCAACACGAACAAACAAGTCTTGTCCCCCCACTGTAAACTCTGCTATATCAATCAAGTCTCCAAACCAAGCTAAGCAACCACTTCCATCGACATATGCGCTAGCATACCCAGTACAAGAACAGTTTTTCCTACACTCAACCTCGCAATCTTCGATTCCCAAACTCATATAAACTCTAGCATTTGATGTGTCAGGGAGCTTCCTCTTCTCCAATTTTAAAAACCCATCACCTTGACCACACAAAAGCTCTCTTTTTCTCGCACAACCCTTCGATCGATCTGCGATATACCAATCTCGAGGTGATCTCGGCTCATACCCAGGAAGACATGAACATATCTCAGCATTATTTGAATTACAGCTCCCAAAAGCTCCACACTTTCCATAATTTTCGCAACGGTCGCCTGGGTAGTCCCTCAAATTGTTCCATCTATGATCACCTTCAACCCAAGTAGGTCCTTTAATGATCCCCTGTTCGTTTAAGACGATAAAATTGATAATCGAAGTGTTGTACATACTGAAAATGAAGTAAATCTCATCTTGGTTGTTTACAAAACTGTAATTGAAGAGGTAACTGCGCGACATGTCGGGGACACCATTCCATGCTTGCCCATTCCATGGTCCTGTTCGCCAAACCTTTTGTGACGCCTTTTTAGGACCATTTCAGGGGCCTCCATTCGAGTCAAACTGTATGAGAACTCCCCTGTTGATGGGTCGTCTGGAGATTTCCACGACGTTAACGACCAATTCAATCCTGATTTCAAGCTCAACCCAAGCTTCATACCCGGAAGTTGAGTGTCAGTTGGGTAATGGAAGCTCTGCCACAAAAAGTCACCCTTGTTTCCGTCAAATAAAACCAGGTTTCCTGAATCCAATAGCTTGTAAAACATAGTAGAAGAGTTGGTTTTTTCAGTGATTGAGATTGAAATGTTGGTAGACCGAACTGGGTTTGATGAGTTCCCGTCGAAAATCGCTAAATTTCCACTGTGATTAATCTTGAAAACTCCTGATGAAGAATTGTTGATGGGGTTGTCTCTGTTGGCTACCCATACTACAGTTCGTAGTGAAACTTTGTTGAACCAAATTCCAATGTATCGCTTTTGCGAGTTGCCGGGACTGAAGAAGCCGAGAGCGAAGTTTCCGCCATTAGAGACTATTCCGTCTCCATCTCTCAAGAACTTGTCCTGTGTAATGGTGTCTGTTGCTGCATAGCACAAGCAACTAGTGTAGAGAATCAACAAAGCAATGAAGGAATCCATGGCTGCAGCTTGACCTGACTAACAGTCATAAATTGCTATGTTTGATAGGTCAATATTTATATATATTTAATAGTTTATTTTAGTATATTTAAATAAGCAAAGCATCTAAAATATATATTAATTATATTTTTTTAATCGTTTTTAAGTGAACTGAGTGCGCAGTTAAATTTGTGACGAAAAAATATTAAACATGGAGTATTTACATGAAGTGATCAGATGCCAGACAGTTTGCCTGAAGTTAGGCGTTGTCATGTGGATAGGACGAGAAATATCGTATTTCAACCAATTAAGATCTGCCACGTCATCGTTCTAGGAAATGAACTAATCACACACTGCCACGTCGGCGGTTCTCTATCACGCACATACCGATTCTTCTCTCTTGTCCCCCACGTGGCACCCGCTCACTGGTCTAACACAAACTATTCAACCAATCAGACGACGCCACTTCAGCGTAAGAGCCATGTCACACACCGCCATTTCTTCTCCTCGCTTCAGCTGCTCTTCGATTCGCCTCGGGATGCACACTGGCACAAGATCTCACACCTTCGCCGATTCACGCGTTTCCATTCCCACCGCCTCTTGTGCAGCCACGTGTCGCTCAATCAGCAAGCCACCGCGTCATTAGCAGCAGGTTCAACTAGTCAGAAGGCGACACGTCAGCTGCTTGGTAGGAAAAACAGCCAATTGCGCTGCGACACGTGGCGGATACTTAGCCAAAAAAAGCCCTACGATGCTCCTCGGTGCACGAGTCACCTCCCCAACCTGTAAAATTAGTTTTTCTCGAGATCAATTTTTAGTAGTTTTATATATTAGGAACTTAGGTTTTATTATTGAGAATACCGACTATTATTATTTTAGCATCTACTTTCTTCGATGACGATGTAATCAACTTCTTGTTTAAGTCGAAGGGAAAATTAGTCGGTATTATGGATTCATAGCATATAATGTGAGATCTTTTATTTTATTATTTAATTTAGTTTAACTTCTCATATTTCATTGTTGTTGATTTTTAATGATTATGATTTAGATCTAGGGTATTTATGTGGTCAGTGCATGCTTTTAGATGGACAATCTACATTTATTTGGACTATTTGTGTCCGTGTAATTGTGCTTTTAGACCAATAAAGTAGCAAACACTTACCCGTTTGTCGTCAATCCCTTTCGGTTTTTGAGTGTGCAATAATTGAATATAGGTTAAATCATGAGCGAATGCGACCCGATTATTTAGGATTAGTGTTCTCACATACCCATTTTACTGTGGTTAATGTGTTAAACCCGATTGGCGAATGTCTAAAGTTATACATTAATTAGGAAAGTAGTTAGTGGCAGACGTCGTGACTATCGAGATTAGGGAAACTAGGAATTTCTGGCAGATGTCGATTTTCTATAGCTAATCTAGGAGAATTTAAATTAATAACTTTTTGAGAAAGATTGAAGACCATGATTGTCATTGAATCTTGATCATGATTTGTGAAACTGTAGACTTAGGTGTTACTTAAGTATTAATTAATTATTTTCAAAATTAGTTTAGTTATTTTATTTATTTAGTTTATTTAGATTAGTTCCCAAGTTAATTAGTTAGTTAAATTAATATTTATTTTAAAATCCCCCATTTTTCTTTTATGTTGTTTTTAACATAATAAATATTATCAATCTATGTGGGATCGATCATTTGCCACTATTCTACAAAATAGTTGGTTTATGAAACTTTACTTTATTGACGCGTTCGGAGCGTCGATGTTCTTCATTAATTGAACCAACAAGTCAATGATTACATTATAATTTTTGTTGGGCAAAGTCTACACAAATCAAAAAATAGTCATGCCAATCTAAAACAGCAAGACAAATTGACCCAATTTTTTTTCTTTTTTTGTCAAATTGTTGATCTTAAAAAACACCATAGAAGTTTCACCCAAAAAAGAATAAAGCTTAATAGAAATAAGGCCTAGAAATAAAGAAGCATTCACAGGGGAAAATAGAGAAATAGTAAATGATGTATGCATTTGATCAGAGATACAAATTAGTAAAATTACTGTGTTTCTTTATTCATCCAATGTCATAGTAAGACACATTCATAAAACAAAATCTAAGATATCATGAACTCATAAACTGTGATCCACACTTTCTATAATAATCGCAACTATCATCTGGAGCAGACCAGATATTGCTCCATGTCTGGGTATCTTCGATCCAATTCAATCGTCGAGCAATTCCCAACTCGTCCAAGTAGAACCTAGAGAGAACTGAAGTGTTGTAGCTATTGGCAATGATGGAAATCTCATCTGGGTTGTTCACAAAAGTGTAATAGTAGGTGGAACTGTGCAACGTTTTAGCTAGTCCATTCCATGGTCCGCTTCGCCAAAGCTTTCGCAAACCTTTTTTGATGAAAAACTCTGGTGCCCCCGTTGGATCAAAGTTGTAAGTGAAGTCCCCGGTAGAAGGGCCATCGCGAGATTTCCAAGAGGTTAAAGACCAATTCAAGCCTGATTTCAAATTCCAACCAAGCTTCATTCCAGGAAGTCTGGTATTAGTTGGGTAGTCAAAGCTTTGCCATAAAATGTCTTCTTTGTTCTCGTCGCGTAAAACCAGATTTCCTGTGTTCAAGAGCTTGTAAATCAGAGTGGAGCTGGTGTTGTCACTCATTGGAACTGAAACTTTTGTTGACCAAACTGGGTCTGCTTCATTTCCATTGAAGATAGCAAGGTTTCCATCTTCATTGATCTTAAGAACTCCCATTGAAGAATCCTTCATTGGGTTATTTCTGTTGGCTACCCAAACTACAGTTTTCTCTGGTATTTTGTTGTACCATATTCCAATGTAGCTTAGCTTCGAAATGCCCGGACTGAAGAAGCCCAGAGCGTAAGTTCCGCCATCAGAGACTATTGTCTCTCCTTCTCTCAAGAACTTGTTGTAGGTAATTGTGTCTGTTGCATGGCATAACCGGTTGATGAATAGGCTGTGGAAAACTAACAAAGAAATCAAAGAAACCATGGGTGCTCGCTATGTACATCACTTGCTCTGATCATCTTAAATAGAAGCGACAATTCAATGAGCAAAGCAGTTAGACATGCCAATCTGAAATAATGAGAGCAATTAATTGATGGTTGGTGCCGGGCAAGCACAGTTGTTCTTGAGGACATGAAGAAGTCAATAAGCAAAGAAACATTATCCTAAACCAACCGATGGGTGGTCCGATTGGTTGGGCACTCGGGCGCCTTAAATAGTGGTCTCGAGTTTGAGTCTTATATATGAAGTACGCTTTGTTGGGAGAGCCAACAAAGCCTCATATGGGCTGACTAGACTCGAACTCGAAGTACTCGGTTGTATCATTTTCTTATTATAAAGTTTTTTTCTACTTCAATTTACAAATACAAATATAAAGTTAGTTTTTAGTAAGATTATATAAAAGTTATCTAGAGACAGATAGCTCCGTCACAAAAAGTTTGTAAGGACTTTAGAAATGTTTGCCATCTTGGAGGAATCAAGAGAAGCTTTGTTGAGATGTGTGGATCGAAATGATAGTCCAACATTGGATAATTGAAAATTCATAGTAAAGTATATAAGTGGTGATCTCTTCTTAACTAGTATCAAGGTCGTATTGGTGGAGATCATAAGTTCGCGAAGAAGTGCAACAGGCTCAGGAATCGGGTCTCCATAGCTTCCATGCCTGTAATAATTCGCGAATAGATTTTTAATTTGATGATTCTGCTTATATGCTTTATTAAATTCAATGAGGGGTCTTCGCAATAAAAACCTGAATTCTTCTTGCCACTAATGGTTTCTAGTAAAAGAACTCCAAAACTGAATACATCAAATTTTACAGAGAAAAATCCATCCATCGCATACTCTGGATACATATAGCCACTGCAAGAAATTTCAATTAGATTAAAACTCATTGATGTAATTAGTAAAGCTAATTAAGATAAAAATTAATACCAAAAGGGCCATGAGAAGTTTTCAAATACAACAACAACAACATAGCCTCAGTCCCAAATTAACTGGGTCGGCTACATGGATCAAACTTTTTCATTGTACTCGATTAAGTGCAATTGATGGTGAATTTTTCAAACCATTCAACCTCCTAATTAATACATCCCATGTTAGCTTTGGTATGCTCCTACCTTGTCGAATTTCTACAGTTTCTATTGAGTCAAGTTTTCTAGTTGGCGCATTCGTAGGTCGTCTTTGCAGGTGACCAAACCACCGCAACCGCCATTCCCTAATCTTTGTATTAATTGGTGCTACTCCTACTTGTCTTTGAATTTCTATATTTCTTATTCTATCTTTACAAGTCTTAACACACATCCACTTAAGCATCCTCATTTTTGCTACGTTCATTTTATGTAATTGTTGTTGTTTTACCGCCCAACATTCGATTCCATAGATCATAGCTGGCCTAATGGCGGTTCTATAAAATTTTACTTTTAACTTAGTAAAAACATTTCGATCACAAATCACCCATGTTGCACTCCGTTATTTCTTCCATCCAACTTGAATTCTATGTGTGACATCATTCTCAATGTTACCATCATTTTGTATGATTGATCCAAGATATCTAAAGTGGTTTACCTTAGACACTTCTACTTCCCCTAATTTTACTACTCCGTCGTCTCGATGTCTAGTGTTTCTAAACTCACAGTGCATGTATTCGATTTTCGTCCTACTCAACTTAAAGCTTTTCACTAGAACATATTTGGCCTTTAATAGAGGTTTTAAAACCCCTATTAAATAGAGTGTTATTAAATGTCATGTGAAAATGTGTTATCTTTTAATTTTTAATACATATATTACATAGAGGTTTTTTAAAACTCCTATCAATTAGGTATTATTTAATAACACCCCCTTTAATAGGGGTTTAAAAACCTCTATTAAATACCAAAATTGTTCCAGTGTTTAGATTCTAATGTTTTCCTCCAGAGTTCTAATTTCCTATTCACTCCATCTTTTGTTTCATCTACTAAGACAATATCATTTGCAAATGGCATACACCATGCTATTTCAGGCCCATCAGACAACTTACCATGAAAATTAGTTTATAACTTTGGCTAAATCCATTGTTGAACTGACGCCTCAAAAAAGTCCAATAAGATTAGTGGAGTTTAAAATGTATGTACCTTATAAACAGGTCCAAAACCACCTGATCCAAGCTTATTGGCTAGAGAGAAGTTCTCTGTGGCAAGCACTATAGAATCAAGATCGAAAATCGGTAGGTCATCAAACTTTGCATAGTTCTTGAAGTCTTTCTTTGTGCTCCAACCCTGAAAAATGCAATTTTAAGAGCAAGTGAAAATACTTTGAGCAACTGCTTTCATGTTCAACAAATTAAGCTGGAGTTCCAAAAAAATTGCAAAATTGCATAGGCTCCATCCATGCATTACCACTTCTTTTCGCCTTCTTGAATAAATAACATGAAGTGGAGATCAAGATGAACAAGCCCGCTACAATTAGCACACATAGAAGCACAAGTTTCTCCTTAGTGAAAGAACCTTTGGAATGTCTTGTTGAATTTTCTGCCAAATCCAATAACTTAACTTAGGCATGAACATATCATAGCATTAATTAAATTAAAGCTCCCAAACGCTCCACATTTTCCATAGTCATCACAGCTATCTTCTGGAGCAGACCAGACAATGCTCCATTTTTTTTCCTATCTTCAAGCCCAATCAATACCCGAGTAAGGCCGGACCCACTCGTCCAAATAAAGCTTAGAGATAACTGAAGTGTCGTAGTTATTAGCAATGATGTAAATCTCATCTGGGTTGTTCACAAAACTGGCATTGAAGATTGAATTGCTAGACATGTTAGGGGTGCCATTCCACCCCTGATCAATCCATGGCCCGCTTCGCCAGATCTTTTGTGACGCTTTTTTAATGACCATCTCTGGTGACGCTGTTGGATCCATACTATAAGTGAAATCCCCAGTTGAAGGGTGATCGCGAGATTTCCAAGACGTTTAATGACCAACAGGGCCGGTCCTATCATTTTAGGGGCCTAAAGCAAAAAAATAAACAATTTAAAGCTTTTTACATTTGACTTTTTTAAATAATTTTTTTGTAACCATTTAGTATCTAAACTAATTGATTAGTTCAAACTCGAGTTATAGTCAACTCATAAAGGACTTTGACTCTCTAAGTGGATACTAGATACATGAGGCTTAAACTAGAGACTAGCTACTACTCGAGGGCTCGAATGTTGAGCCACTCAAACCATGCGTATTTTGGTTCTTCCTTAAATATTAACCTTTGAAATTCAAGTTTGCTAGAATATTATAATTTTATATATACATATTAATATATGTGTACTTATTTGATGAAAGAACATGCATGTAGTTGAGTTCAAAGAAAATGTATATTAGTTAAACTCGAGAATTTAGTTGGTCTATTCAAAGCCTTTTATATTTGACTTTTTTAAATAACCATTCTTTTATTACTCTTCATTTGGTATTCGAACTTTCACAAATATTTACATTTAATCTTTCTACCATTTAAAGTGTTAAATTTCGGTAATGTTAGTAACAAGAGTGTCGTGTGAGTAGTCGAGAAGAAATAAGTGGTTTATATTACTAAACCAAATGATTCACATCGACCGGCAAAAGCCGAAAAACATTTTAATTTTCCCCAAAAACTTAAAAAACTCGAAGTTCAGGGAGCAAAAGCATAAAAAACTCAAAAGTCCAGGGACTAAGTGTGCAATAATGAAAGTTTATAGACCAAATGTACACTAATGAAAGTTCAGGGACCAAAAGTATATAAGTCTCAAAGTAGAATGACCAAAAAATATGTTTTGCTAGTAAATAAATCTACTTGGGAGTGGAACGTCGTTAGACCAAACTGGGTTAAATAAATTTCCATCGAAAGTAGCTAAATTTCCTCTGTCGTCGATCACTGTCTGCTCTGAAACCTTGTTGAACCAAATTGTAACATATCTGTTTTGAGAATTGACGGGACTGAAGAAGCCGAGAGCGTAGATTCCGCCATTAGAGACAATTGTGTCTCCATCTCTCAAGAACTTGTTCTGTGTGATTGTGTCATTATGAGTTGGAGCTCTATATATCAAGAACTTGTTTTGTGTGATTGTGTCATCAGTTGAAAAGCATAACTGGTGAGCAAAGAAGCTGCAGAGAAGCATCAAAGCTGTTAAGGAATTCATGGCTGCTTAGTATAAATTTCACATGAACATATGACTAGTGTTAGTTTTAGATCAAATTGCATTATTATTTTGATAAACTATGTGCATAATTGAAGTTTGACAAAGTCACTGCCAACCCAGTTTAAACTCTACAATTTTGAGGTGAATATTTAAATATCCCCATCTGAAATAAATAAATGGGAAAACATATTTTTTGGTAGTTGAACTTTGAGACTTTTATGCTTTTAGTCCTTGAACTTTCATTAGTGTATATTTAGTCTCTGAACTTTCATTAGTGTACATTTGGTCCATGAACTTTCATTATTGCACATTTGGTCCCTGAACTTTTGAGTTTTTTATGCTTTTGCTCCCTGAACTTTGAGTTTTTTAAGTTTTTGGGGGAAATTAAAAAAAATTTCGGCTTTTGTTGGTTGATGCGAGTTGTTCAGTTCAGTAATATAAACCATTTATTTCTTCTCGACTAGTCACACGACACTTTTGTTAACCACATTGCCGAAATTTAACACTTTAAATTATGGAATGACTAAATGTAGACCTTTGTGAAAGTCTAATGACCAAATGTGTAGTAATAAAAGTTCAGAGACAAAAAACAAACAAACACAAAGTTTAAGGACCAAATGATAGGTTTTGCCAAAATAAATTAATAAAATACCCGAACGATAACCACTCACGTAGTATAGCGACAACCTTGATATGTAGTCACCTATGGATGAGGTTGAAGTTTGAGTCTTTCGTATGCAAGTTGATCGCGACCGACTAAGTGGCTGCTCAATAATTCGATATGTAGGTTATTTCAAAGGTAATAAGTTCATTTCTAAAAAAAAAAAAAAAAGAAAAAAAAAGGCAAAATCATTAAATCGATTTATAACAAATATTAAGGGCTGTCACTTTCTAATCATAATACAAGGAAGGTTATTTTTTACGTGCAATTTTATATATAACTTCAGAAATCAATTTTTCCCTCTCTATAGCAACTAACAGTTTGTTTATAGGATATTGACATACGTTTGATACATGCATTTTCAACATAATTGTTTCAACCTTTTGTGTGCAACTTGCATGAAGAAATTAACAGTTTTTTTATGGATTTGAATAATGTTGTATTAATTACATTTTTTGGATGCCTTGTCCAAAAAGATAAGTGTCAGTAAATATAAATAAGCACACTTTTTCATATAGGCAAAACCCATAATTTAGTCCCTTAACTTTGTGTTTTTATGCTTTTAGTTCATAAACTATTATTACTATACATTTGGTCCTTGAACTTTCACAAAGATCTACATTTAGTCATTCCACCATTTAAAGTGTTAAATTCCGACAATGTGAGTAGTAAAAGTGACGTGTGACTAGTCAAGAAAAGTAAAGTGATTTATACTACTAGGCCAAACGACTCACATCAATCAACAAAAGCCGTAAAAAAAATAATTTTCCTTAAAAACATTAAAAAAAACTCAAAGTTCAAGGACCAAAAGCATAAAACACTCAAAAGTTCAGGGATCAAATGTACAAAAATGAAAGTTCGGGGATAAAATGTACACTAATAAAAGTTAGGGACTACAAAAATAAAAATTTCAAAGTTCAAGGACCAAAACATGTGTTTTGCCTTTCATATACTTCTAGTTTACTGCTTGTATGTATATATATATATTGTTATGGAATATGGATGACCATGCATGTACACCAACATATTGTGTAGTCATGTAACTTGTATTTCTCACTTAATAGTACCTCCACTTGTCTATGTATTGTCATGTAACTTGTAATCCTCTCCAATGTACACCAACTCTTCCATGTATTGTCTATGTTGCTTGTGATGTGTTGTATGACATGGGGTGTATGTGTTGCTTGTACACATTGTATGAAGTACATTTATCATCATCACCAAATGACCTATATAAAGGGTGTCAACCTCATTGTAAAAATACACCAAGTTGAATGAAAACTTCTCATTCTAACTATCTCATTTCTTCTCTTCTCCTTTGTAGTAGTAGTTTGTAGTAGTAGAAGTTCTTAGCCTTCTATTTCCTTATCTAGTTCTTTGCAAGTTTCAACTCAATTCACAACACTTTATCAGCACGAGCTTGCTCTAGCATTAAGGAGATCTTGAAGTTCAAGAAGGCTTGTTAAGGAGACAAAGCTAGGAAGGTATAACTTTTACGAGTTCAGTTTATTTTTATATTATCATGGTTGCTTCCTTTTATTACATGCTTCACTTTTATATGCATACTTTATTCATATACTATGCATTATAACGTCACCGATTGCGAAAGTATGCTCTGTAGTTGCGTCTTGTACGATCTTCTACATCAGAAATCAAAAGTCAATATGTGACATAACTAGTTTTCTCGCTATACTACAAACGACTAATTATGCTCTATTCTTGATTTTTTATATTGCAAATAGTGTTATGAGTTTGGGTTGATAGAGGGTAAGCCTTGTCTCCGGTAAAGCTAAACATTGAAAGGGAGACGGGTTATCCCGTTCGAGGAGGCATGGTTTTAAGTAGACTTCGTCTCACCACCCAACCTGGAGGTTGTCCCACCAACTCATACAAATAGTACATTTTGCATATTAATAATCAAGTTGTGAACATATATTTAATCGTATATTATTTATTTTTTATAAAAGAGAAAACTATTTACTCAATTTCTTGACATATTTTCAGACTATGGAAAACCTTCAAAAATTTGAATTTGTTGCTCTCACTACAAAAAAACAGCAAATCAGAAACGGAATTAGAAACGGAAATAAGTTCCGTTTCTAAATCAGAAACGGAATTAGAAACGGAATAAGTTCCGTTTCTAAATTAAAACGTTAGCGACGGAATTGAGACGGAAACATTCGAGACGGATTTGAGACGGATCCAGAGACGGAATTAGAGACGGAATCGAGACGGAATTAAATTCGTCTCTAAAAAATGGCGCCAACATTCCCACCAAAAATTTCATTTTTTATGACCGTTCATCAAATCTTGGGATTTGTGCATCACATCTCGATGTTAATCCCCCCCCAAACACACCCACAAACCAAAAGCCCTAAATCCCAAATCGTCTCGGCTCTCCTCTCTCTCTCTCTCTCTCGTCCGTCCGTCCGTCTCGCTCTTCGATCCGTCGATCGTCTCGTCTCTCCGTCTCTCTCTCGTGGTCTCTCCGTCTCTTAGTCGGTCACGGCTCTCCTTCTCTCTCCGGTCACCGCTCTTAGTGCGTTCTCTCTCTGCTCTCTTCACGTGCGAGCCCCGACCTCGCGTCCCCTCTTGCCTCCGTCGCAACGCCGCTGTCCCTCTCGCTCTCTCTCAACGCCATTGCCCTTGCTTGACGCCGGAGCCCTCGCATTCGCATTGTAAGTCATCACTCTCTTCGCTTAGGGCTTGAGAAAAAAGGTGTTTACTACTTCATCCAATTGAGGCTATGTTGTTGTTGTTGTTGTTGTGTAATTATTTTAAAATTTTCTCTCTGCCGTTTGTGGATTCATAAGCGAGAAATCGGGCTGTTTTATAGTTTCCAATTGTTTTATTTTGTTTATGGATGTGGTTTGCAAATATGGAACTAAGGTGCTGAAATTTCCTATTTCAGTTACATTCAAGTTAGAAAATACCTTGATTCTGTGGCCTATATTTTTGTTAGTGTTTCAACTTGCCCCAATTGGAAAAGTTTAGCAACTAAATGAAGAATCAAAATCGTCAAGGTTTTGCGATGGCGGACTTCATAGATTTACGACATAATTAGCTAATGAGTAGTAACTAAATGAAGAATCAAAATCGTCAAGGTTTTGTCAAAAGAGACCTTAACTTGTTCTTTTAACGAAGTGCATGGAAAAGCATGATTCTAAAGTCTCATGGATTCTTTATTGAGCTTTGTTTCTATGATATGATTTAATCGAGCAATCATTAGTATGATTTTTCATGTCTCGAAAGGATTGTAGCTAATTTGCATTGATTTGGGTAAAATCCTTTTAAAACGCTTCAAGGAGAGCTCATTCATTTTTTTCCCAAGTCTTGAAATATGTTCAATCCAACTTTATTGAATGTAGTTAGTAATCATCATTTTGGGTGAGACTTGAAGCTAAGTTGAGATGCGGAAGAGACTTTGTTTTATCCATTGAAAAAAGACTTCGATTAAATCATGGATTTTCGACTAAATGCTATGATTTGAGAATTTTAAGTCGAACTTGACTCTAATGAGTTGATTTGAATCTTTTTAGTTGTGATTAGTCGATCGCATTCAATTTATATTGGATAACTAAGTTTATGAGATTTTTCTTGTTTTGCTTCACCGCATACTTGTTTTACTCGAATCGTCGATTTTGATTTGAAAGAATGGTTTAAAAGTCGGAATGACTTAAGTCGAGATAACTAGGAATGAGGTTTGAGTCCTTAAATGATTTAAGTTAGTCTAAATAAATTCAAGTAAATACTACTTTAAGAATCCATGAAAAACATATTTAAAATTGGTTTTGGTTCATTCATTTTTTGATTGAAATATTCGATTAAGTGGTTTAATGCATAAATTTTACTTGAATATGATCTATAATTTGCATTGTTGTTTGAATAAGGATATGTCTTCTTTAAATTTAGGCAATAACAAGTCCATATCATTTTTTTTGGTGTGATCAATAGTTTGATACTCATTAAGTTCATACTTCACAACTTAAAAGGTATCCTAGTTCCTCATCAAGTTGATATTGTCAAACTCAACCTATGTAGAATATTGTGTGCTCTAGATAAAGGTAAAGGAGTCACCGTCACGCTTGAAAAATAAGGGGTGGGTTGCAATAGGCTGAAAGCCAATGTAAATCGATCTTTATGAAATGGATTAAACATGTTTATTGTTTGGTTCTTGAAAGTTAAAAAAGCTCAGTTTGAAATGAGATGAGTGAGCTTATGATAAATTTTGTAGCTTGTGAAAGTGGATTGATTGAAAATAGTCTTATGAGTTTTTTGGTCTATCTATGAGGTAGCATATTTTTGTTTTCTTATATGTTTTTAGAAAATGAAGATAAAAGTGAAAATGACAAACATTGCTATCTTCCTCCTACTTGGATTGGTAAGAATTTAATTTACTTAAATCAAGTATATGCAAGTGTTTATCATCGTTTGTGGATTCTTAAATCTCAAATGAATTAATGTTAATCTTTTTGCTTGTTTGTAGACTTTGATGGTCGAGTGCGGGGATCGTCACTATAAGTTCGATGTGAGTCATTGCTATTCTACCTTAGCTCTATCTCCTATGATGCTTATGTCCCTGAAAAATTTAAGTTCAACTATTCAATTATTAAGTTGTTTCAAATGTCCCTTGCAGCAGTGGTGTTGAAGAACATCTCAAGACTTTTCGATTGATAATTCTTTTTGTGCATATTTATAGGATTGTAAGTTTTTTTTTTTTTTTTTTTTTTTTTTTTTTGTGGTTGTTGAACAATAGGATTGGTGGTTTTGTGAATACTTAGAAATTTGGAGCATTTGTAATACTATACAATTTTTTTTGGATATATATCTTTTTCAATTTTTGATTGTCGATGTATGAATGTCAATTTATTATATATCGGCAGGTTAAATGTGCTTGGATTGAGACCTATATATGTAAGACTTTAAAAACTAAACAAAAATTAAAATTAGAGACGGAAATAGCAACGGAATCTATTTCCGTCTCTAATTTTTTTTTTTTTAGATATGAATCAGAAACGGATCAAATTCCGTCTCTGATCCGTCTCTGATTAGCAACGGATCAGAGACGGAAATAATCAGAAACGGAATTTATTCCGTCTCTAATCAGAAACGGAATTAGAGACGGAATAAATTCCGTTTCTGATCCGTCTCTAAATCAGAAACGGAATCCATTTTCCGTTTCTGATCCAATCAGCGACGACGTTTTCAGAGACGGAACGCATTCCGTCTCTCTTCCGTTTCTGAATCCAATCAGAGACGGAATTTTTGCAAATCAGAAACGAAAAATTCCGTTTCTGATTTGCTTTTTTTTTGTAGTGTCTTGATATCACTGTAAATAATTATTTGCCATGGCAACTGGATTCTGAGATACATCTCCAAGCTAAAGACTTAGGAGAAACTATTATAGAAGGAAATGAAACATCAATGCAAGACCGTGCGAAAGCACTGATATTCCTTCGCCATCATCTCCATGAAGGCCTGAAAAGTGAGTATCTCACTATAAAAGATCCTTTCACCTTGTGGTTAAGCTTGAAAGAGCGATATGATCGCCAAAAGACGGTGATATTTCCAAAAGCTCAAAACGACTGGCTGAATCTTAGGCTGCAAGATTTCAAAATAGTCAGTGAGTATAACTCCACCATGTTTAATATTACCCCTCGTTTGAGGCATTGTGGAGAAAATATATCTGATGAGGCAATGATGGAAAAAACATTCAGTACTTTTCATGCCTCGAATCTATTCTTGCAACAGCAATATCGAGCGCGCCAATTTAAAAAATACTCAGAATTAATTTCTTGTCTCATGGTGGCTGAACAAAATAACGAGCTTCTATTGAAGAACCACAACTCCCGTCCAACTGGTTCCGCTTTAATTAATGAAGCAAATGCAACATCCTATAATGACCATAAAAAGGGTCATGGAAAGAAAAACCACGGACGTGAAAATGGGAAAGGATCAATCAGCAAAGATCGTGGCAATTCCTATTCTAAATTTTGTGGCAATAAGTTTCAAAATAAATGAAATAAGAATGATGTCGTTCAGAATAAGGGGAAAAATATTGCTGAAAATGGGCATGCTCGTAATCGTGACCAACCATGTCACGGGTGTGGTCTAAAAGGCCACTGGGCTCATGTATGCCGCACGCCTAAGCATTTTATTGATCTTTATCAAGCCTCCTTAAAGGAGAAAGACAAAACAGTTGAGATGAACTTCACTGTCGGAGATGGCTCGTCGGACATCAATTATATGGATGTCCCAAATTTTCATGATGATCCAAACGCTAATCTCGATATTTTTAATGATTATATGTAACGATTTTAAATAATTATATGTACTGATTTTTGTTATGCTTCTTAGTTATATGTACTAGTTTCTTATTATGAATGAAAAATGACTCTTTTTCTAATTTGCCAAACATTATTTGTCTAGATGGATCAACAAATCATGTGTTCAAATCATGAATCAAATAAGAGCGATATATGTCTTGCTGATTGTGCTACAACGCACACAATCCTTAAAAACAGAGAATATTTCTCCAATTTGAACTTAGCTGAGGCTAATGTTCAAACAATATCATGCATCTCCAATTTGATTAATGGCTCTGGAAGAGCAAATATTATGTTGCCTGGGGGAACAACAATTCATGTTGACAATGCCTTATACTCTAAAAAATTCAGAAGAAATTTACTCAGCTTTAAAGATATTCGACAAAATGGATATCACATTGAAACCATGAACGAAAATAATAGAGAATTTCTCTGTCACATTGGTTTCAAATGGGAAAAAAGAAGTGTTAGAAAAATTCCTAGCTTTATCATCTTGATTATATTTTACTCATATAAGGCATGTCGAAACGAATGTCGTCTTAAATAAGAAAATTAATGATCCAAAGACATTCATTTTATGGCATGACAGACTTGGTCATCCAGGATCATCAATGATACGAAGAATAATTAATAATTCGCATGGACATCCTTTAAGGAGTCACAAAATATTTTCAGCTGATGATTATAATTGTGCTAGTTGTTCTCAAGGTAAATTGATAGTTAAACCATCCCCATGTAAAATTGTTGTGGAATCCCCAGTTTTTTTAGAACGCATTCAGGGAGACATATGTGGACCTATTCATCCTCACTGTGGACCATTTAGATATTTCATGGTTTTGATAGATGCATCAACTAGGTTGTCACATGTTTGTTTGCTTTCGACCCGCAATGTTGCATTTGCTAGACTTTTAGCGCAAATCATTAAATTAAGAGCACAATTCCCTGACAACCCAATCAAGACCATCCGTCTTGATAATGCCGGGGAATTTCAATCTCAAGCATTTAAAAATTATTGCATGTCTATAGGAATTACCGTTGAACATTCTGCTCCACACGTGCATACCCAGAATGGTTTGGCAGAATCTCTGATCAAACGCATTCAATTAATTGCCAGACCTTTAATCATGAGAACTAAGTTATCAACTTCAGTTTGGGGACATGCAGTCCTTCATGCATCATCTATCATTCGTTATAGGCCTACTGCATACCATGAACATTCCCATATGCAGCTCATTTTAGGTCAACAACCAAATATTTCGCACTTGAGAATTTTTGGTAGTGCAGTGTATGTTCCTATACCACCTCTCAATAGAACTAAGATGAGCCCAAAACTTGGGATTTATGTTGGATTTAACTCATCGTCCATTATAAAATACCTTGATCCCTTAACAAGGGATTTATTTACTGCACGTTTTGCTGATTGTCACTTTGATGAAGCAATTTTCCCACCATTAGGGGAAGATAAGAAACCAATTCAAAAGGAATGACGCGAAATTGCTTGGAATGCATCGACTTTATCATATTATGATCCACGCACAAATCAGTGTGAACTTGAAGTTCGAAAGATCATTCATTTGCAACAAATTGCAAATCAATTACTTGATGCATTTAATGATGCAAAACAAGTGATAAAATCACATATTCCAGTTGTAAATGCTCCTGCAAGAATTGATGTCTCTATGCAACAAAATGCACAAGAACCAACGAAACGCTTAAAGCGTGGAAGAGCAGTTGGTTCAAATGATACAATTCATCGAAAGAGGAAAATGGGAGTAAAAATAAATGCAAATCAAAATACTCCTGAGAAAGCACAAGAATCCTTTGATAAGGATTTGTCAGAACAAGTTGATTCTGACGATGAACAACTGCCTTTAGAAAAGGAGGAAAAAGATGAAAATAATGAGATCTCAATAAATTATTTAAACTCTGGTAAGATTTGGGATCGAAATAAAATTGTTCCTGATTATATATTTGCTTTCAATGTGTCCTTTGAAATATGTGAAAATGATGATGATCCAGAACCACGATCAGTGGACGAATGTAGAAAAAGACCTGATTGACAAAAATGGAAAGATGCTATCCAAGCAGAGCTAAACTCGTTAAGGAAACGAGAGGTTTTTGGACCGATTGTTCAAACGCCAGATGACGTAAAACCTGTTGGATATAAATGAGTATTTGTACGAAAGAGAAACGAAAAAAATGAAGTTACAAGGTACAAAGCAAGACTTGTAGCTCAAGGTTTCTCACAAAGGCCTGACATCGATTATGAGGAAACATATTCTCCTGTTATAGATGCAATTACATTTCGGTTCTTGATAAGCCTTGCAGTTTCTGAAGGGCTTGATATGCATTTAATGGATGTCGTTACAGACATATTTGTACGGATCCCTAGACAGTGAGATATATATGAAAATCCCTGAAGGATTTGTAATATCCGAAGAAATAAAATCAAAACCTCATAACATGCACTATATAAAATTACAAAAGTTTTTGTACGGATTGAAACAATCCGGACGAATGTGGTACAAACGTTTTAGTGATTATTTACTGAAAGAAGGATATGTAAATAATCCGCTTTACCCATGTGTCTTCATTAAAAGATCATCAACAGGATTTGTGATTATTGCTGTATATGTTGATGATTTAAATATAGTGGGAAACCACGACGACATCGTTAGAATATCCGAATACTTGAAAAAGGAATTCGAGATGAAAGAACTTGAAAAAACAAGACTTTGTCTTGGTTTGCAAATTGAACATTTTTCAAGTGGAGTACTTGTCCATCAATCAAATTATATTGAAAAAATATTAAAAAATTTTATATGGACAAGGCACATCCATTGAGCTCTCCAATGGTTTTCAGATCACTTGAAGTGGATAAGGATCCATTTCGACCTCACGAAAGTGATGAAGAGCTAATTGGTCCGGAGGTACCATATTTAAGTGCAATTGGTGCACTTATGTATCTTGCAAATTGTACAAGACCTGACATTGCTTTTGCTGTTAACCTACTTGCAAGATACAGTTCTTCACCAACACGAAGACATTGGAATGGTGTTAAACATGTTTTCCGATATCTTCGAGGAACAAGCGACATGAGTTTATTTTACTCGAGAGGGGTAAAATCGAATCTCCAAGGTTATGCTGATGCTGGATTTTTATCTGATCCCCACAAGGCCCATTCTCAAACGGGATATGTATTCACCTATGGCAATACTGCTGTATCATGGAAGTCAGTAAAGCAAACTATGGTTGCTACTTCTTCCAATTATTCTAAAGTACTTGCAATTCATGAAGCAAGTCGCGAATGTGTGTGGTTGAGAAACATGATTGAACATATTCAAGAATCACGTAGATTGCCTTCAATAAAAGATTCTCCAACCATATTATATGAAGATAATGCAGCATGTATTGCACAATTAAGTGAAGGATTCATAAAAGAGGACATAACAAAACATATTTCACCAAAATTCTTTTATGCGCCTGAGCTTCAGAAGAATGGTGAAATTGATGTCAAGCAAATCCGATCAAGTGATAATCTTGTTGATTTATTCACAAAAGCCTTACCAACTACGACATTTAAAAGGCTTACATATGGTATTGGTTTGCGTAAACTTAAAGACGTTGCAAGTAAAGAAACTGAACAAGTTTCACCAATGTTCACATGAGGGGGAGTTATTGATTAGTGTATTACACTTTTTTTTCCCTTAGCTATGGTTTTATCCCATCTGGTTTTCCTAGCAAGGTTTTTAATGAGGCAATCTTAACAATATTATACCCATCTTAATATTTATGAGAATAGTGTACTCTTTTTCTTTTACTATATTTTTTCCCATAGGATTTTTATTAGTAGAGGTTTTAACGAGGCACAATCTCTAAGCAAGTGTCATCCAAGAGGGAGTGTTATGGAATATGGATGACCATGCATGTACACCAACATATTGTGTAGTCATGTAACTTGTATTTCTCACTTAATAGTACCTCCACTTGTCTATGTATTGTCATGTAACTTGTAATCCTCTCCAATGTACACCAACTCTTCCATGTATTGTCTATGTTGCTTGTGATGTGTTGTATGACATGGGGTGTATGTGTTGCTTGTACACATTGTATGAAGTACATTTATCATCATCACCAAATGACCTATATAAAGGGTGCCAACCTCATTGTAAAAACACACCAAGTTGAATGAAAACTTCTCATTCTAACTATTTCATTTCTTCTCTTCTCCTTTGTAGTAGGAGTTTGTAGTAGTAGAAGTTCTTAGCCTTCTATTTCCTTATCTAGTTCTTAGCAAGTTTCAACTCAATTCACAACATATATATATATATATATATATATGTTAAGGAAAGTAATATATATGTCACTTTTTCATTTTCCCTTAAAAAACAATACAAGCTAAGCCTCTACAATGTTATTCTTTGTACTGATTACACTTCTGAGCATCTAACTCTTCAACTAATACATGCCATAGTCTCCATTTCAACTTCATGTAACTCTACCGACCTTCGATGACAAGTAATTGACATTTCATTATGAGAGTGAGAACTAGCGGACGCGTTTGCAGTAATTGTGATTACTTATCAAAACAAATGCAAAGGTTGCTTGAGTGAAGGGATTGGTGTCTCCTTGCCTAGTAAGGAAATGACATTGGACATTGTTGGCCTGTCTTTCGCTTTTCTTGAACACACAAGATTCCGACTTGAATGAACCTCACTACTTCTTGTTCGGAAAATGAATTACCCATTGATGGATCAACTAATTCCAAGATCCTTCCATCTTTCCATAGCTCCCATGCCTGTTACAAATTCCCGATTCCATCGCCAACATATTGGATGAAAAAAATAGCTATTAATGATAAAACCTGCTAATTGATTAGACTTACATGCTTTATTAAATTCATTGTTGGATCTTCATAGTAGAAACCGAGTTCTTTTTGCCACTAATGACCTCGAGTAACAAGACACCAAAGCTAAACACATCAGACTTAACGGAGAATAATCCATCCATCGCATATTCTGGAGACATATAACCACTGAAAGAAATGGTATAATGTTAGAATGCAATGTAAGAACATATTAGGAAAAACCAATGGATTTTCAACAAAGAACTTCATGATCAAATTAACTTAAGATGGAAGGGATTCAGAAGAGTATGATTTTTTTTTTCCAAGGACTCTGTACTTTAATTATGTAGCAGGAGTTAGCTTATTAGGTGTTTGCTTGTCAATTCTCAATGTTTAGTAAACTATATGTATTGTACTTTCCTCAAGAATTCATGCACAAAGTATTTGTTGTAGCACTTACTAAGTTCCAACCACTCTCTTAGTGTTTCCTTGTGTTTGATCGCCTCCAAATATTCTTGCCATTCCGAAATCTGAAATCTTAGGATTCATACTTGCATCTAGCAGAATATTACTCGCTTTAAGGTCCCTGTGAACGATTCTTAATCTCGAGTCCTGATGAAGATAAAGAACTCCTCGAGCAATCCCCATAATAATATCATGACGCAAACTCCAATCCAATGATGTGTTTTTAGTTCGATCTGCTTGCAATCGCTCATGTTACTCAATATAAAATTAATGCATATAATTTGAAACTCGCTATTGAGAAATTGGGAGTAATAGTAATGGAAGCATACCGAAGAGTAGAAAATCCAAGCTTCTATTAGGCATGTACTCATAAATCAATTTTTTTTCTTCTTCTCCACACAAACAACCTAGAATTTGAACAAGATTTACGTGTTGAAGTTTTGCTAATAACACAACTTCGTTTTTGAACTCGGTCACACCTTGTCCCTGAATTTTTCGACAACCTTTTCACTGCCTATTTCACGCCCATCAATTAACTTACCCTGGAAAATTACAAGTATGACTTGTATAAATCCATTGCCATATATACTAAAACTTAAACTTTCACCGAAACATTACATAAACTTCAACCAATAAAATTAAATTGACAACATTGTACCTTATAAACGGAGCCAAAACCACCGCTCCAAGCTTGTTATCGGGAGAAAAGTTTTCCGTAGCAAGTGTCATAGTATTTAGATCAAAAATTGGTAATTCAAACTTCGCATTAGTTTCGTCATTGGTCCTTGAAGTTGGCAAATTGATCGATGGTTGCTCTTGAAGCTTCTCTTGGAGCAGAACTGAGAGAATTGCAAAGCATTTGGAAGCAATAAAACACTATTAGGATTTGTATTTCGGTTCAACAAATCAAAATGACAACCAGGGCACCAATCAAGTGGATGACTCATTTGGTTGGTATAGGGTTACTTGGATAAAAGGTCGGGAGTTCGTGCCTCATAGTGTGAGAGTTGTGATTTCTTTCTTATAAAAAAATGACAATCAAAGGCTTCTTCCATTACCTCTTCTCTTTGCTTCCTTGAACAAATAATAGAAAGCAAGTGACCAAGATGATCAACCCAACAACAATTAGCACACATAGAATCACCACTTTCTTATTCTTAGTAGAAGAAGAACCTTTTGAATCTTTCATTGAATTTTCTGCCAAATCAAACAACTTTAGCTACTAAACTTACAAATTGTATCATGTAACAAAAAACTAAAACAAAAGATTGAATGTACTCACTAAGTTCAATTGCATCAACACGAACAAACAAGTCTTGTCCCCCCACTGTAAACTCTGCTATATCAATCAAGTCTCCAAACCAAGCTAAGCAACTGTTAGAACTTGAAAATGTTTCAAGTGAGTTTGAATAGAAAACCTCTTTAGTCCCACATTGCTCACTTCAAAGAGTACAAACTCTTTATATACAAACATCTACTCTAAAGATTTGCTTTAGAGAAACCCAATGGATATAGTCCAAATTGGCACCCATTGGGTAATAGGTGTAAATATATATATATTTATATAATAAATATATATATATATATATATATAATTATATTTAAAATCAAAGATAGGGCCTTGGGCCTTGGGGCCTTTGGGCTTACATTTGTTAGCCTTGTAAAATCAAATTTTATTTTATTTTATTTTCTTTTATTTTGTATTTTCGAAATTAATTATTGGTAGTTAATTTAGTTATTTTGTGAACAAGGTGCGACTGTTGAGAACAAGTGCAACTGTTGAGAATAGGTGTGACTGTTGAATATATTGTTTTGAACAGACACATTGGTTTGAACCAGTGCCTCAAGTTCTATTTAAGTAGAACTAAAACACTGGAAATACATATAATTTTCGAATTTCGTTTTTGAGAGAGAAGAAAAATCACAGTTTGGCAGACTTTTGAACTTGGTGATTTTTGGTTCGAAAGAGCATCCGGTTGTATCCTGGGGGCGGATCTTTGAAGAAAATTCAATCAGAATTCAAGGAAATTTGTCTTAGGACATTGCTTCTGTGCAAGCCTCCAGGTTAGAAATTTATTTTGTTGATTGATTCTGTTATTAATTATTTGTAAAACTTTATTCATTCATATATATTAGTATCATTATTTATTGTTCAGGACAACAATCTAAGACAGAAAGTTCAGAAATTTCTGAGATTTTGTGTTGTTTTGTGAATTTCAGAAATTCTGAAAATGGTGGGACAATCGAGTTTGAACAACTCTACAAAGTCAGAAGACAAGTCTGAGAAGTCCAAGGGAGTGGATTTCAAGAGGCATGAAGAAAAGCCTGAAAAATTCACAGGAGTGGATTTTAAAAGGTGGCAACAAAAATTGTTGTTCTACTTGACAACCCTCAATCTTGCACATATTGTAAGAGAGGATGAACCTAAGGCAGATGAGGATCCTCTATCGAAGGAGACTATTATGTCCATTGAGAATTGGAGAAATTCGACTTTCTTTGTCGCAATTACATCCTTAATTGTTTGGATGACAATTTATATGACATATATTCGTCATATGACACAAAGAAAGGAAGTATGGAATAATCTTGAGAAGAAATACAAAATTGAAGATGCGGTGCGAAGAAATTCGTAATTGGTAAATTTCGAAATATCTCATGGTGGACTCCAAAAGCTGTCATTAAGCAAGTAGAGGAAATCCAAGTCTTGATTCATGAAGCGCATGCGAAGGATGTTCTATCAATGAACACTTTCAAGTTGGTGCAATTATTGAGAAGTTACCTCCTTCGTGGAAAGATTTTAAGATTTATTTAAAGCACAAAAGGAGGAGATGACTATAGAGGACTTGATTTTGAGGCTTAGAGTTGAAGAAGATCATCGCAAGGAGACAAAGTTGAAGTACCTACCTTTCTTTGCAAAAGCAAATGTGGTTGAAGGAGAGGCTTCAAAATCCAGATTTGGAAGAACAAAGCAAAGAAGTTTTTGTGAAACACTCCAACAAATTTGCACCTAAAGGCAAGCCCTTTAAGAAAGTTAAAGGTAATTGTTGGGTGTGTGGAAAAAGCGGCCATAAGGCTCAAGAATGTCGTCATAGGAAAGATCAACTGCAAAGCAAATTCTTCTCAAAAGAATCACGTCAATGTCACAACTACTGAAGAAGATTTGGTTGCTGTTATTTCTGAAGTCAATATGATTGACAATGTTAAAGGTTGGTGGATTGACACAGGAGCAACTAGGCATATTTGTGGCGACAGGGCACTATTTTCAACCTTTGAAGATGTTACTAATGATGAAAAACTCTACATGGGGAATTCATCTACTTCAACTGTCAAAGGAAAAGGGAAAGTGTTCTTGAAATTTACTTACGGAAAAACTCTTACTTTGATTGATGTACTTTATGTTCTGAAATACGAAAGAACTTAGTCTCTGGTACTCTTCTTATTAAAAGGGGATTCAAACTAGTGTTCGAATCGATAAGTTTGTGCTATGTAAGGCTACGGACTATATAGGACGAGGGTATTTAGTAGATGGAATGTTTAAACTGAATGTAATGGTTACTAATGTTATGAATAAAGTGAATGCTTCTATTTATATCGTGGATTCTTATGATATTTGGCATGCTAGATTAGGCCATGTAAATAGTAGGTCTATTAGTAGAATGATTAATCTCAATTTATTACCTAAATTTAATTTTGATGTGAAGCACAAATGCCAAACTTGCTTGAATCTAAGTTTGCTAGGAAATCTTTTAAAGCTGTCCTAGGAAGGTCAAATGAATTGTTAGGATTAATACATAGTGACCTTTGTGACTACAAATCAACCCCTACAAGAGGAAGAAAAAATTACTACATTACTTTTATAGATGATTGTAGTAAATATTGCTATGTCTATTTGATTAAAACTAAAGATGAAGCTTTTGATATGTTTAAGACATATAAAGTGAAGTTGAAAATCAATTAGATAAAAGGATCAAAGCAATAAGAACGGATAGAGGTGGAGAATATGAATCCTCCGAATTTGCTTGAATTTTAAAGTAGTCATGGAATTATACATCAAACTACGGCACCATACACACCTCAACGAGAATGGTGTCGCGGAGAGGAAAAACAGAACTTTTAAAGACATGATAAATTCTATGCTAAATAGTTACGGACTTCCACATAACATGTGGGGAGAGGCACTACTTACAAGACCAAATTATATCCTAAATAGAATCCCAATTAAGAAGACAAATAAGTCTCCTTATGAATTGTGGAAAGGAAGAATTCCTACTTTTAAAATTTTAAAAGTGTGGGGTTGTTTAGCAAAGGTACAAGTTCCTATCACCAAGAGAACAAAATTGGGGCCTAAAACTATAGATTGTGTATTTATTGGGTTTGCTAACAATAGTGTCTTTGCATATAGATTTTTGGTAATAAATTTCGAGATTAATGATATCCATGTTAATACAATTATAGAATCTGCGGATGTGCAATTCTTTGAAGGAATTTTTCCTTATAAAGAAGCAGAAATCAAGTTCATCAAACAAGAGAGTTCGAGATGAACCATCCACTTCTAATGTTCCAACATTAGATGAAGAACCAAGAAGGGGAAAAGATCTAGAGTTCAAAAGAGTTTTGGGCTAGATTTTATAAGTTTTTTGACCGTGGCCGAACCACAAACATATAAAGAAGCTATGACTTCTCGAGGCTATTTTATGGAAAGAAGCCATAAATAGTGAAATAGAATCCATTTTAATAAACCACACATGGGAATTGGTTGATTTACCTCTAGGGATTAAACCGATAGGTTATAAATGGATTTTTAAACGAAAATTGAAAGCCTAGATGGATCAATTGATAAATATAAAGCTCGTTTAGTAGCTAAAGGTTTTCGACAAAAAGAAGGGTTGGATTATTTTGATACATATTCTCCGGTTTCTAGAATTACATCTATTCGGATGTTAATTTCAATTGCTGCAATTTATAATATGGAAATACATCAAATGGATGTAAAAACAACATTTTTAAATGGAGAATTAGATGAAGAGATATATATGGAACAACCCGAAGGATTTGTGGTCCAAGGTCAAGAAAATAAAGTCTGCAAATTGGTTAGGTCTTTATATGGACTTAAACAAGCACCAAAACAATGGCATGAGAAATTTGACCATACTATGCTTGCAAATGGATTTAAAATTAATGAATGCGACAAATGTGTCTACATCAAAGAATTGAAAAATTCTTGTGTCATAGTATGTCTCTATGTTGATGATATGTTGATAATTGGGACAAATAAGGATATAATCATTTCAACTAAGAAGATGTTGAATTCTAATTTTGACATGAAAGACTTAGGTCTAGCAGATGTCATTTTGGGTATTCAAATCAAATGAAATGATAATGGATATATCCTTACTCAATCACATTATGTAGAAAAAATATTGAAGAGGTTTAATCAATTTAATTGTAAACCTGTTCCTACCCCATTTGAGCCAAATTGCATACTTAAGAAAATTACTGACAGTGCAATTTCTCAATTAGAGTACTCCCAAATAATTGGAAGTTTGATGTATTTGATGAATTCTACAAGACCAGACATTGCTTATGCAGTGAACAGACTTAGTAGATATACAAGCAATCCAAATAATTATCATTGGGAAGCATTGATACGAATACTAAGGTATTTAAAACATACTTTAGAATATGGATTGCATTATACAAAACATCCACCGGTACTTGAAGGGTATAGTGATGCCAATTGGATTTCTGACAATACTGAAACAAAGTCAACCAGTGGATATATTTTTACATTGGGAGGAGCTGCGATTTCCTGGAAATCAACTAAGCAAACGTGTATAGCACGTTCGACAATGGAATCGAATTTGTAGCCTTAGATAAAGTCTTGAGGAAGTGAATGGCTAAGAAACTTTCTAGAAGATATTCCATTCGCCAAAACCCGTGCCAAAGCAATATGTATACATTGTGATTGTATGGCAAAGACAAGCTAATGCTAAGAATAATGTATACAATGGTAAGTCAAGACATATAAGGCGCAGACATAATACTATAAGACAATTACTTTCAAGTGGAGTAATTAGTATAGATTATGTAAAGTCAAAGGAGAATATTGAGATCCTATGACAAAGGGCTTACCGAGAAATCAAGTTGTATTGTTATCGAGGGGAATGGGTTTAAAGCCTATAAATGAGTTAAGTCTGGTGGAAACCTAACCTAGGTGATTGGAGATCCCATGTACTAGGTTCAATAGGCAAACTGATTAGATGAAACTCGCGAGAAGAACACATATTCGTTCATTCCTAAGATAAAAGCGTGTTCGAGAAGAAGTTAAAGGATATGTTAAACATTTAATGACAAATAAAATTGTCACCTATATGATAGTAAATGTGGGTCGCATTTATGAGAACGAGACAAAGCTAAATTCTCTAAATCTATCATGAAACCAGGATATGTCCAGGACCAAAATGGACAAAAATGTATAAACTGAATTTTGATAATCGTGTCATGCGTAATACATATTGTCTTGGTTTACTACAAAACGTGAACAGTTCAAGATCCTCCATATCCACTGCGTCACAAAGTAAATCCAATATGTTTTACTATGGTAAGTTCAAGTCTTTCAGATACTTTTCCTGACAACATGACATGAGACTTCTCTCTCTTTCGTGTATTATAATTTTCGTTATAATTTTTTTTTAAAAAAAAAAACCAAATTTGAACAGAAATGTGGGGTATAGTGATATTTCTATTCAAATGTGGGGTATTGTTAGAACTTGAAAAATGTTTCAAGTGAGTTTGAATAGAAAACCTCTTTAGTCCCACATTGCTCACTTCAAAGAGTACAAACTCTTTATATACAAACATCTACTCTAAAGATTTGCTTTAGAGAAACCCAATGGATATAGTCCAAATTGGCACCCATTGGGTAATAGGTGTAAATATATATATATATTTATATAATAAATATATATATATATAATTATATTTAAAATCAAAGATAGGGTCTTGGGCCTTGGGGCCTTTGGGCTTTGGGCTTACATTTGTTAGCCTTGTAAAATCAAATTTTATTTTATTTTATTTTCTTTTATTTTGTATTTTCGAAATTAATTATTGGTAGTTAATTTAGTTATTTTGTGAACAGGTTCGACTGTTGAGAACAAGTGCAACTGTTGAGAATAGGTGTGATGTTGAATATATTGTTTTGAAGCAGACACATTGGTTTGAACCGGTGCCTCAAGTTCTATTTAAGTAGAACTAAAACACTTGGAAATACATATAATTTTCGAATTTCGTTTTTGAGAGAGAAGAAAAAATCACGGTTTGGTGAGACTTTTGAACTTGGTGATTTTTGGTTCGAAAGAGCATCCGGTTGTATCTGGGGGCAGATCTTTGAAGAAAATTCAATCACCGAATTCAAGGAAATTTCTGTCTTAGGAAATTGCTTTCATGTAAGCCTCCAGGTTAGAAATTTATTTTGTTGATTGATTCTGTTATTAATTATTTGTAAAACTTTATTCATTCATATATATTAGTATCATTATTTATTGTTCAGGACAACAGCAACCACTTCCATCGACATATGCGCTAGCATACCCAAGTCAAGAACAGCTTTTTCCTACACTCAACCTCGCAATCTTCGATTCCCAAACTCATATAAACTCTAGCATTTGATGTGTCGGGAGCTTCCTCTTCTCCAATTTTAAAAACCCATCACCTTGACCACACAAAAGCTCTCTTTTTCTCGCACAACCCTTCGATCGATCTGCGATGTACCAATCTCGAGGTGATCTCGGCTCATACCAGGAAGACATGAACATATCTCAAACATTATTTGAATTACGCCTCCCAAAAGCTCCACACTTTTCATAATTTTCGCAACTGATCGCTGGGTAGTCCCTCAAATTTATCCATCTATGATCACCTTCAACCCAAGTAGGTCCTTTAATGATCCCCTGATCGTTTAAGACGATAAAATTGATAATCGAAGCATTGTATATACTGAAAATGAAGTAAATCTCATCTTGGTTGTTTACAAAACTGTAATTGAAGAGGTAATTGCGCGACATGTCGGGGACACCATTCCATGCTTGCCCATTCCATGGTCCCTGTTCGCCAAACCTTTTGTGACGCCTTTTTTACGACCATTTTGAGTGCCTCCATTCGAATCAAACCGTATGAGAACTCCCGGTTGATGGGTCGTCTGGAGATTTCCACGACGTTAACGACCAATTCAGTCCGATTTCAAGCTCAACCCAAGCTTCATACCGGAAGATGAGTGTTAGTTGGGTAATGGAAGCTCGCCACAAAAAGTCTCCCTTGTTTCCGTCACATAAAACGAGGTTTCGAATCCAATAGCTTGTAAAACATAGTAGAAGAGTTGGTTTTTTCAGGTGATTGGGATTGAAATGTTGGTAGACCAAAGCTGGGTTTGATGAGTTCCGTCGAAAATCGCTAAATTTCCATTGTGATCAATCTTGACAACTCCCGATGAAGAATTGTTAATGGGGTTCTCTCTGTTGGCTACCCATACTACAGTTTTGTTGAAACTTTGTTGAACCAAATTCCAATGTATCGCTTTTGCGAGCTTCGGACTCGAAGAAGCCGAGAGCGAAGTTTCCGCCATTAGAGACTATTCTGTCTCCATCTCTCAAGAACTTGTCTGTGTAATGGTGTCTGTTGCCGCATAGCGAAGCAACTAGTGTAGAGAATCAACAAAGCAATGAAGGAATCCATGGTCATGCAAACTTGACGACTAGCGATCATAGTTTGCTATATATGTTCTTCATTAATTGAACCAACAAGTCAATGATTACATTATAATTTTTGTTGGGCAAAGTCTTCACAAATCAAAAAATAGTCATGCCAATCTGAAACAGCAAGACAAATTGACCCTTTTTTTTATTTTTTTTGTCGAATTGTTGATCTTAAAAAACATCATAGAAGTTTCACCCAAAAAAGAAAGCTTAATAGAAATAAGGCCTAGAAATAAAGAAGCATTCACAGGGACAAATAGAGAAATAGTAAACGATGTATACATTTGATCAGAGATACAAATTAGTAAAATTACCGTGTTTCTTTTTTCATCTAACGTCATAGTAAGACACATTCATAAAACAAAATCTAAGATTCCATGAAAACTCATAAACTTTGATACACCTATTAAGAAAGTATATTTGACTAAATCCTGGAAACAAGAAAAAATAATAATAACATGTTGATTAATAATTTAAGTTATAAATCAATCTCAACACTCGTTCGTGGATCGAGACTGCTAAAAAAAAATGAAGCACAGCCCTTCTCACTCGGACATGGATATTGTTAGTGCAGATATTGTTCTCAATTTAATCACATTCAACTCACACGAGGTTTTACTTAAAAAGACATTGATATTATTTAAAGAGATTTATATCGTTAACTTATGTGGGACTATATTTTAGTCTCCACATCCCGACAATCTTAGTCTAAGACCGAAATTCATTCTAGATGCATGTCCCAGCTGAACTGCCATCCCCCATAAAATTGAACCTAAAATCTCACTCATCTAAAACTGTGATCATTATAATAAAAAAAAGAAATATTTGACTAAATCTTGGGAAAAAAATAATAAAAACGTGTCACTTAATAATTCAGATTTTCAATCAATCTAACCACAAATTCGGATGCATTAATTAAGAGGGATTTGAATAGTTTGCAAAGCTCACCATCAATTGCACTTAATCGAGCACAATGGAAAAGTTTGATCCATCTAGCCGACCCCAGTTAATTTGAGACTGAGGCTATGTTATTGTTATTGGCTCTGTTTGGTAAGCACAAACTAGCTTATCAGCTAGCTGATAAGCTAGTTTATTTGTTAAGCTGTGTTTGGTTTGTAGCTTATTTTAAAAATAATCTAGATGATAAGCTCCCAATTGAAACGCTACTCTTAGTAGCGTTTGAAACGAAAATCCGTCGTTTGAATTTTTTCTCCCCATTATATCCTTATGGTATTAATAAATTAATGCCCTTTGCAAATTAGTGAAAACAAAATAAGCAAATGCTTAAACCAACTCGAATATTAGTACCCGCGATTATACCCAGATAGAGTTGGCAAATGCTAAACCAGCATTTCAAACTCTTCTAGGCTAGACCAACAGTTATATAATACGTTATTAAAACTTATTGAATTTAAAATTAACGTATAGTTTAATATTGTTAATAAAAAATAGTGATTAATAATTAACTAAATATTATAAAACAAAGAATTTCACTAAAATTAAAAATCATTACACATTAATTTCTTAATTATAGATAATCTTGTTAGATATTTATTACATATTAAATAAGTTTTAACAAAGTCGAGTATAAAAATATTTTTAGATGTTATAAAAATATTTTTTAATGTAGTGTTCGAGTGGTGGGCTATCCTACATATTTTTAATTTTTTTTTACTAATCTACTATTTTTTTAAGTTATACAGATACTTCTATAGAAATGAAGAATATTCGCAATAACATTGCTTTTCAATTATGGATGGTGCGTTCGGTATATGTATAGTTATCCAAGTCGTTTATTGTATTTTATTTACATGTATTTATTTTTTTATGAATGCTTATAAATTAATATATAACTATTTTCATGTAAGCATTTATGGACACACATAGTTTAGTTTTCTAAATAATATAAATTATTTTATGGTATTAATTTATATTTTGTAATTAAAATACATTAATTATATGATTATATAATTAATATACTTAATTGTGTCATATGTCCTTTATTGTCATTTTGCATTTATCAGCTAATCAATCAGCTATCATTCCAAACAGTTTTTACTTGATCAGCTAGATTATCACTTTTCGCTATCACTAGTAGATTATCAGCTATCAGCTAGATTATCAGCTATCAGCTAGTTTATCAGCTATCAGCTAGATTATCAGCTAGCCTTGTCAAACAGAGCCATTGTAACCCCAAATTCACAACCATTGACACGTGTCTTATTTTATTCACAATCACTAACACACATCTTAATATTTCACTCTTTGATAGGTACTTATATTTCACTATTCTTTCACCTCAAACATAAATTAATGTTAACTAGTTAGTTTTAAATATTAGTTGAGTTGAGTGGTTAGGAGGCAGTTTTTTTTTTTTTTTTTTTTAATCGAAAGAGGCAGTTCTTGTTATGTAGAGGAAACGCTAGTTGGAGCCCTTAGATATTATACGAGAAAGAAATTATTTTGGGAGATATATCACATATCTCGTTAAGGCAAGGTCAGTTTAGACTTTTTGAGACATTTGCTAAGAAATATACCAACAGCTCCGCAATGAAATTTAAATGAATTGCTAGAAAATGGTTGAGTATATGAATTTGAAAAGGAAAATAAAATAAAATCTAGCTATTTTTTTGAAAGTAAAATCTAGGCGCTATTTAAATGATATAATTAGAAAACTCAATTTAATAGAAATTTTAAAAATTCGACTATGTAACGGTGAGCCTAAGATATATTTTAGGATGCAAGGATTAGAAATTAAGGATTTAAAAGTTCCGATAAGCATGCTATCAATTGCATTAATTATAAATTGAGTAGACTAGAAGAGTTTAATCCATGTAGCTTGCCTTTATCGAGATTTGGATTTGTAGGATTTGTAGCTACAAATAAATGAGTATTAATCTGACTGTAAGACAGTACTAATTGGACATTTTCAAAAAGAAAATATTTTCGTCCCACATTGGTTAGAAACATCTACTTTAAAGAGTAGATATACTATTGCATTACATTGAGTGTAGAAAAAATTAACCACAAGTGCTATGAAAAGTGAGTTACTCGCGGCGCGTATGTTGCTTTCATAGGCACACTTAGCACGTGTGTGTGGGCTAAACATGATAAAAACCTTTTACCATTTTCGAATTAATTTTGTGGGTGGTTAATCATTTTCAGATTAATTATGTGGGTAGTTAATTAATTGACCCATTCAATGTTGACTGAGTGGAGCACTTTCAATTGACAAAGCAGTTGAAACTCTCCTCTATCTCATTTCTTCTCCAACTGGTTTTGACCAGAGTGCTATAAGAGAAGATGCTTGCGAGGAAGAAGAAGATCTCGAAAAAATTCACAGCATTTGTATGTGTTTCAACTTTCACTACTGCAAGTGCAAGCTGATTTTTTACTTCATCGTATTCTCTATGATTTTTGCTGACTCTTGCAATATGTAAAGCAAAATTTCATTTATGAAAATGGCATAGCTACACGTTTTGAAGTCATTACTGTCTCCTATGGTTCTACAGTACTACTACAAGGGCTTGCTCATTAGAAGATGATTAAATTTCAAACAAATTACTAACTGCACAAAGCTTTGGCGACAAGTCTTCAACAACAAATATTTTCTGCTCAACATACAACACATTTGGTCTCTCTTAAGCCCACCATGGCCTCATTTCAATAAATACTCCATCCAGTCACGATAATAAGTCGTTTAAGGTAAAAGTACAAAAATTAAGACAACCTTAATTACAAGTGTCATTTACATAGGGTAGTGCTAGGTGGACTCTTTGAGTCCAGACTTTTAATTTTTATATATTTGTAAATCATCCTTCTATTGTTACCTATATTAATCAAACACCCAAAAAATAGTTAGGTCCAAATGTGGAAGAGTAGGTGTAAATCTCTCCTTGGAAACAGCTGCACATTGAAGGAGGTTGAAAATCTCTTCTTGGCAGTAAACTCTTCGTCTTCCACAGCTAAGAATCATACCGATTTCCTATGGAGACAACTTGCTGGAACATGGTTGATTGTCTTTCCCTCACCTCAGCTCACCTCACATCGTCAATCTTCATCACTTCACCTCATCAGCAGGTTGTTACCTTTCCCGGACCACACCCCGTCATATACGACCACCATCTTCATCACCGTCATTGTTGATGGCGACTCGTCGACGGCTGGTTGTGGTCCGCTGCTATTTGTTGTTGTTGGTTGTTGCTACTGTGTTGAGGTAAGTTGTTAAAAATCAAGGGTTTTTGTTGTTTGGATCGTTGGTTTTGTTGTGATTGTTATTTGTGGTTGTTGCTACTGTGTTGAGATAACTTTGCTCTTCAAATTTCGGTGATCTAAGTTCATCCTTACCCTAGAAATCTACCCAATTGTATTTCCAAATTAGTTACAACATTTAAGAACATGAAGAAAATGGATTTTGGGAATAAAAACTTAGAACAATGCTTGAAGAATTTTCATGTGTAGTTTTGTCTACATTAAAAGTCTTTGAAGTTTGAAGATACATTAAGAGAGCAAAATTGAAGGTTTTCTAAGTTTTTTTGTTTTCAAAAATCAGTCTCATTACTTGAGAATTTCACAATATAACCAAAACCCATGTTTTGAGCAAACAAAATTCCAAATTTGTTGTGAAAGAGTTTTTGATTATTGAAACCCTTTTAAAATTCCAAGTCTTTGTTTCAAATACATCAGATTAAACATGCACCAATGCAAATTTATAGGTTGAGCTTCTCTTTTAGTCCTGAAAATCAGCCCTAAGTTTGCATTGCATCGAAAACCTTAATTTTGAGCACAAATGACTCAATCCTTAATGTTCAGCAACAACAGTTGAGTTCTCTTGAAAAGCACCCAGGTTGTTGAATCTTGTTTGTAAAAACCCATAGTTCAAATGAAGAACTAAGTCCCTAAAATTCCAGAATTGATCTTCAATGTAAGAAAAATCCCATGCACATGTTTTGAACTGAAGAGGGTATGAAAACATTGAACTTGTGATTAAAACTAAATCAAAGCAATTATGATTTTTATAAAACCTTTCAAATTAGTGAAATCCACGTGTAAGGGAGCTTGAATTTGGTGTTTAAAACTCTTACTACAATTGCATTGATCAAAATACCAAGTTTTTGAGTAAAAACCTTAATTTGGACATAGAAGAGTTGATTGAGAGGCTCGTCTAGGGTATAATCCTTGTCCTAGCTTGATTTCTTTAAATTCCAACCCTCAATTCCTCCAACTTGGCCCTCTATCCATGAATTTCCTGCAAGTTTTGGTCTTCCTATCCTTTCTTTCTTTCAACAAAAAGTGTTCGGATATATTTTCTTTATTTGAAACACACCCAATAGACTATATAGGAGCATCGCCCCCAATTTCTTAGAAAAAACTTTTAGCAAAAGCTTAGTATCTTTGATGTCAAAACAACAATGCGGAGAGGCTAAGTCTCGATTGAGGTAAATTTCATTGGTTTTTACACTTTCTCAGTTTAAATATATATATATATATATATATATATATATATATTGTCTTGCTAATAGTTGTTTTCCTTCCTTATTACTTCACTTTATACTCACTTGCATAAGTTGTTCTACCAACCTTTTGGTCACTAAATCCTCTTTATTATCATCATCATTTATACACACAACAACACACTAATCACCTTTTGAATGATGTTTTATACATTTTTAATAGCTCAAACAATCATATTGCATTAGCTTGTAAATCAACACAGAAAGCTAGATGCAATTATAAGCCAATAGAAAGATCAACTTTAACTGAACAAGGTATAATTCTACTTCAATTTATCTTAATTGGATATATGAACTTTGTTTGAGACTCATTGCATGATTAGATAGGTGTTGCTCTGATTCAGGTATAGATGGACCAGGCGTTACGAGGCTCATCTATGGGACAAGAATTGTTGGAATGAGTCCCGGAACAAGAAATGAAGACAAGGTGAAAACTAAGTGAACATTTTGTCAATTTTTGAGGTCAATGTGCATGAATATAGTTCTATGAATCTTTAAATGCCTTTGTTGAGAGAAAAGAAAAGACAGCTACCCATAATTGTTCATGGTGTGATTCTGAGTGATTCTCTAAACCAAAAGTGGATGCGGCAATTTATTTGTTTCCTAATCAATACATGAGAATGGGAGAAAAAGGGCCCCTGTGAGAATCAAGGAAAGTAGGTTCACTTTGACAATAGTTTCCTTTTACTGAAAATCGGTGCCAATATAAACTTGGTAAAGCGTGATAAATTAAGAGCCAACATAAGTGGGATATGTATTAGTGTGTGTGTGACATAACTACGTAAAGGAAAATTATGAAAACATCTAATAAAGTATGTTCGACTTGTTTGATTTGTCTCTATTTTTATTCTCTCTTTTGAAATAAAGAATGAAAATATCGTTGTCCCAGTAGCATTAAATTGAATTCTTTGGAGATTATACTTTTTAAAGAAAGAAATAATCTTATCGAAAAAAGGATAAATATTGAGCGTTTGTCTTTTTTATAAAAGGTATGCTTAAACTTAAAAAAAGGTTAATGGTTTTGGCATCCTATATACTTTTTAGAATTCTGAGTTGAATAATCAAGTCCTATTAATGTAAAATCGGATCGCTCTAAACTTTGCATATATTTTTTAAGATATAAACGATAAAAATAAACTAGGTGAAGCTCTGTTTTTTTGTTTTGTTTTTTGTTTTTTTTTTTTTTGAATGAAGCTCTATTTGTTTGTTTATGGATTTTGTGAAACCTAGTTGCTATACGTGATTTGACTTAAGAAAGAGTTTTCTATAATGCAAACGCACTGCTTGAGCTTTCTGTTCCCATGTTTTTGGATATTTTGAGAACTTGGAGAACTATCTGAATTTGAAAGTTTGAAACTAAAAACGGTTTTGAAAAATCACATCTCTCACTTAATATGTCGTTTTTGTTTTCTGTGCATAAAGAATGTGCAATCAAGCTACAGAGTTTGACTGGTTAGTGAGTGTAGATTCATTGTTTATATGTTAGTCAATAGTAACTTGTTTTTTTATTGAAGAAATAGTGACTTCTCTTCAATCAAACAATAAGTAGTTGTATCTCTTTATATTTTCAAATATGAAAGGAAGAACTTAGCAGTAAGAGCCTCTTCTCTGTAAAATCTAAACTCTAAAACAATTAATATTTAAGTTCAGAAACTTGTGGGAGTGTTCGATTCTTTTTGTTTCACAGTTGGAGAAAGTAAGCCTCCTTTGTTTCAATGATTCCCAAGAAGGATGAAAATCCTCAGGGAAATGTTTTGACTAAATTAGAGTTGCATTAATGTTGTGTAGCAAAAACATGGTGGTGAACAACCAATTGGTTGTTATAAGGCAGTGCTAGGTGGAGTCTTTGAGTTCAGACTTTTAGTTTTTGTATATTTGTAAATCGCCATTCTATTTTCACCTATATTAATCAAACACCCATAGAATAGTTAGGTCTAAATGTGGAAGAGTACATGTAAATTTTAGAAATAGTAGGCACGCGGAAGATGGATGATGTAATGAGTTCGTCTAAATACTCATTTTCATCTAGCACTACCATTTTGTTGTTTATACTTGTTATTTATACTTCTTTATCTATACTTATAAAGTTGGGTGTATTCAAATGCGATTATTGAGTATCATTAGCTTACTTGAACATACGTCTTTAATAATTAGGCACATGGTTAGTGACTTAAGATATGATTTAGAAATGACAAGAGTAGCTTTTATTAGGGACATCTTTAGTTCGAGTGATATTGAAGGTCATCCCATGAAAGTTTTGGATGTGAAGACAACTCAGTTCTTTTGGTTGATGAAGTATCGATCTCGAATGTTATCCGTAAACAAGATTTCAACATTGTTTCTCATCTTATTCCTATAGTAGGCATGTCATTTGGAAGCATAGACGAGTTTCTAGAAACTTATCAAGACCATGCTAAGGAAAAATGTTTTGCCATTGTGATACGATCTAGTACCAAAGATGAAGATGGTCAACTTAAGTATGTGTGACTTTCATGTGATAGGGGACGAAATACATACTTTGAGAAGCATTCTAAGAGGGTTAATTGCCCCGCTAAGGTTCATGCGATTAGAAGATGTGATAATTGCTGGTTAGTTTCAAAGGTGGTTGTTGAACACGGCCATGAACTCATACCCGATTTATCATTTTTTATGAGGGGTCATCGAGAATTAAATGCGCGCATGAAACGCCAGTTGCAGGCGAATGAGAGAGCATGCATCAGGCCTAGTAAAAGCATCAGAATACTTCAAATTCAGGAAGGGGGCCAAAGAACTTAGGATGTACTTCTAAAGATTGTCGCAACTTTATCGATGCAAGCAGAAGACTAGGATTGGAAAAAGGGGATGTTGAAGCTATTCGTAAGTCTTTTCTAACAATGCAAAAGAGAGATAGATGATTTTTTCCATACTTCGCATTTCGACAATTATAACTGGCTGGCGAACATATTGTGGATCCATTCACGCAAGACAGAGCATCATTCGAAGAATTTCACGACGTTGTGAGTTTTGATATGACGTATCTTGTGAATAGATATAGGATGCCTTTTGCTACAATTGTTAGAGTAAACCATCATGGGCATTCCATATTGTTAGGTTGTGCTCTGATTTCTCATGAGGACGCCAAATCTTTTAAGTGGTTGTTTAGAAATTGGTTAAGGTATGGGAAATGTTCACCCTCGATGCATTTGAACCGACCAATGTGAAAGCATTAAGGCAGCTGTGATGGAAGTTATGTCTGACTCGATTCATAGGTTTTGTTTGTGGCATATCATGTGCAAAGTTCCTGCAAAGTTCAAGAACGTTCCAAATTATGACACAACGACAAAGGAGTTCAAAGATATGGTGTATGATAGCCTAAACATCCAAATGTTTGAAAGAAATTGGAACGATTTCATAAGAAGAAATTCTTTGGAAAATCACAAGTGGCTGAATGATTTGTACGATGAAAGAGAGAGTTGGGTTCCAGTTTTCCTGAACAATAAATTTTGGGCTGGAATGGTGTCTACTCAGAGAAGTAAAGGGATGCATTTTTTTATATTTACATCGCATCTAATAGTACATTAAAGCAATTTGTCAAGCAATATGAGGTGGCAATCACGGACAAAATTCAAAAAGAGTTGCAAGCTAAATTTGACTAAAAAAAGGATGCAGTGCGATTAAACATACAATTCCAATGGGAAAGTTAGTTCTATAATGCCTACACTAGAAATATCTTCAAGAAAGTCCAAGGAGAAATCAATGGAATGATGTATTGTCATTTGGATCCAAATAACGAGAACGACACTTCATCTATTAATGGTGTTAAGAAATTAAATATCAAGGAATGTAGTATCATGAATTGGTACTGCAAGGAGTTCTCGTACACAGTTGAGTATAGAGCAAATGGGAAGTACTTTGATTCCAATTGTAGAAAATTTGAATCCAGTGGCCTCATTTGTAGTCACATTTTTGAAGTGATGAAGATGAAAGGCATTGTAAGGGTTCACGAGAGATATATTATGATGAGATGGAGGAAGGATGTGTTGTGAAGGCATTTGAGTATCGTACACTCCGGAGGTTATCCATAAATGACAGATGAGTATAAGAAATTTAAAGAGATTGAGCGTGCACTTCATGAAGCAGTTGACTTGTGCGCGAACAACCCTGCACAATTGGGGTTCCTTAAGACAGAAATGGAAGCTCTAATTGAAAGGGTAAAAAATTATAATGGTGTTATACAAGTGGACCAGGCACAACATTTAGGTAATGCTACCTATATTCAAGATCCTAATCATGTCTCTATTCGAGATCCTAACTTGTTCGTTGTCGAGGGAGGCCGAGGTCGAACCGTTTCAGATCAATTCGGGAAAGAGGAGGAACTAGAAGAAATAGTAGTCAAGCACAAGGTAAGGCCAAGGCAGTCAAGGCCAAGGTGAAGGCCAATCAACTGGCTTAGGGCGTGAAGGACAAGCAAGGCGTGGTGGGCAAAGGCCAATAAATGTTGTCTCATATCTTAATCGTGGAGAGGTTTGTTACGACAAATTTTTATAACATATTGAATGTCTTACATTTTTTTTAGTGGTTTTGTGGGCCTTATCCATTTTTCACATTTGTTTATGACATCATTGATCTGAATGAGCCAGTCGTGGAAAGTCAAAACTACAATGCGAGAGAGGCTAAGTCTTGATTGAGGTAAATTTATATATATTGTCTTGCTAGTAGTTGTTTTCCTTCCTTGTTACTTCACTTTATCCTCACTTGCATAAACTATTTTGTTAACCTTTTGGTCACTAAATTCTCTTTTTTTCACCTTCATCGCCAAATGGTTATTTCTATTAAGGTGTTAAATGTAATATTTTGGATTAGAGCATGATGAATTTTGTAAAATATAATTCACCAATTTCTAAAAAATCACTCAGTCGATAGTAGTTATGAGTTATGGCACATTTCTACCAATGATTTTGAACGAGGAAAAAGGTAGCCCAGAAAAAGATTTTATGAGATGGCCAAAGTTTCAAATAAGGACCTCTGGTTTACATAATTAAACCGCCTCCAGGATTAAACAAATACGCAACAAGTGAAAAAAAGAATACCAAACAGATTATGGCCTAAGGATGCATGCCCAACTAGATAGTCTATGAACTAACAAGTTAACAACTCTATTTTGAGGCAATGATTTTCTTTTAAAAATTAATACATATCAACAGAAAATATGTATATACACTTCCAGCAGCAAATAGACTTCATCATCAATAAACCATATATTAAACTTGATTTTTCATTCAAATTACAAAATAGGCTATATAAGGCCTCAAAAACTCTTTGAAAACTAAAATGAAAATCACAAAAACATGAACTAAATTGCACTTGACGAGGTATTGTCAGAAATGACAATAACTTCTTTTGCAGGGAGGGTCTTTTTCATTTCTTTCGCAGCATCGCGAAAAATGTCATAACAAGCAATGAGTGGTTCATCATCCAAGATAACTGCCATAAAAGCTTCTTCATCAACCGATGAAAGAATTCGCTTCATTAGCTCCTTCACCTCAACACGGAGGGTGTCAAACTTGTCTTCGGTGAAAATCGTCTTCATGCATTTCGGAGATGAAGTGGACTGCGAACATCAGCCCTTGACATACTTAGTGGGAGTACTTCCAGACATCTTACTTAATTGAAAGAGTCTCAGCTTACTTAGCTATCCCTTACTTAGCTATTGAAAAAATTCACAGCCTAGGCTTCCTTTATATAGGGGAGTCTCTCTTCATCCTCACATAATGGGCCCGCTCTGCCTAATAAATGAAAAGCATTCATTTTCACACATCCCATTTCATCTTCATACAACCCACTTTGCACAGTAAAACTCATTTTGCCTATTAAATGCAATGTGATTAATCCCCATTCATCTTCACACATCCCTTTTTGACTAAAAAATGGAAACGATATAATTCATCTTCACACAGATACCTAATAAATGTTTCAAACCTTTTCGTTGCCCAATGTCCCTTCACATCTATAGCCTAGGAATCTTGCCCTTCACATCTTGTTTATTGATCCTCATTATGATTTACTGGAAACTTGTATTATATATTTGAAAGAATAAAAGAACTAATACAAACTATCCATCATATAAAAATGATCAACAAAAAAAAAGCAATTCTCAGTACGCATTTGTTTGCCTTCAAGTTTCGCAAACAAATTGTAAGTTTAACTAATTCTCAGTTCAAAGAAAAAGCAAAATCAAGAATAATGTAATGACACCAACAACCCTATCCAACCTATCAAAAAATGACTATCAACGAACCTCTTCGATTTCCATTGCATGACGTGCTACATCAATTGGGAAAACCATATCAGTCTTGGTCAACAACATTTGGTACTTTGTTTGAGATCTGAATCAAAAGGAAGTTTTAGTCGAATTGTGCAACAACAAAAAAGGCTCAGTCTCAAATTAGTTTTAGTTGAATCGTGCATCAAAATAAAATCGTTAATGCTGGTTTCCAAGACTCAAAATGTAGAGATTACAGCAGAACTGCAAGTGCTGATGCATCATATACTACCTATGTAATGTAAATTAAGACAGGCTCATTCAGTAAGCAAGCATCATGTACTATTGCATTAATACTGGTTTCCTTGACTGAAAAACGATGAACATCAGTGTTCCAATTAACAATGGCAGCTGTGATGAGAGTGACCACGGTTAGGGTTTTGAGAAATTGAGTAGTGTGGGAGGCGATGGAGGTTGGGGCAAAAATGAGAGAGATAAGGGAGGTCGCGAACAAGATAAGGGAGGACGTGGGTGGTCGGGGACGAGACGAGGGAGGACGTGGGTGGTCGGGGATGAGATGGGGGAGGTCATGGCCGAGATGGGGGAATGTATGAGATGGAGACATGAACTAGATAGGGGAGACTTTGAGAGATGACAACAGATGTTAGGATTTAAGTGAGTTAACTTAAAGTTGAAGCCCATGAAATACTTTAGATTTCACCTATGTTATTAAAGCCCATAAAAGTCTATGCATGTATGCAACCACGATAACTCAAATTAAAATGTATGTAATGTGTTTTCTTAAAAATAAATTTAGTAATGTTTAGTGTTTTAGAAAATAAATTACACCATATAAAAATATTTACATTTGTTGACATTCAATGATGCATATCACAATGTTTCAAAAATTCAAGACATTATTATTATTATTATTATTATTATTATTATTATTATTATTATTATTATTATTATTATTAATTAAGGACTGAGGTTATGTTGTTGTTTGTTGTTGTAAGCTACTTCTGTAAGGGGTTCAATCAATAAAAAGTATAATTGATCTTTTCCTTTTAATTCTTGTGGTTGATTAATCATTGGCAAACAGTGTCTTCTTTTACTTTTTTCAAAAAAAAAAAAAAGAATGTCTTGTCTAATACTACTTCCAAACCTCCAAGTTCTTTAATATGCAATCAAAAGGAATAATTAAACTTTTGTTGCTATATTGATGTTTTTTGTACTGTATTTTCAAATTTTTTTGTAGTGTATTATTATTATTATAACCATTAATATTTTTAATTTTTAATAATAATATTATTATTATTACTATTAGTAATATTATAATATTAATATTAATAATAATAATAACATTAATAATAATAATATTATTATTATTATATCATGGGATCCGGATGAAGGTGGAAAAAACTAGTAGCGTAGACGAATACCTCATCTTGGTCATCTTCGTGCTCGCATAATAATCAATTATGATGTTCGTCTTATATTCGCTCATCGAAGATCGACATTAGTGTTATTGATAACATATTTTTCAAATTCGGGTTCCGAACATACTTAGCGCGTACATCAAGAAATGTTTTGGAGAAGCCAATTCTTTACGTATGTAAGGGTCTTAAAAATTAAAGAGCACGTAAACACGAATCTAGAGAATTAAAAAGCATGTAAGTACCAATCTCGAGAATTTACAGAGCATTTATGCATAGATATTGACAAATATAAAGAGAGAAATAATTAAAGTAGAGAGAGATAATTAAAGAGAGAGAAAGAGATAATAATAAGAGAAAGAAAGAGATAAAGAGAGAGAGAATTAACGAGAGTACTTAGAGAGAGTGTGTGTTTATTTAATGTTTTGAAAGAAAGAAAGTCACCTTATCTTATTTAATGTTGGGTGCATGTCAGATTTTGTAGGTAGATGACCATTTATCCTTCATTATTTAATGTGACCCACTTTTCATTTTAAATTATTTTGAACGTTAAAAATTATGAAAAACTCTTTTGAGTCAGGACTTTTTGGGTCCAAACAACTTTTTTGATTTACATATATGCTCTTTGACTTTAAATGAATTGAAGAATTAAATAATCATAAATATTTGAATTATATAAGGGTATAATAGGTAGAAAAATAATAAATACACTTTTGAATTCAGAAAACGACTTATAATTTTTTACCAAGAAGTTTTTGCTTATATTTTTTATCAGAGGGAATATCCAATATTAATTCGAACATACTACACGTACATGTACCAACCAGTATCAATTTCACTCTTCACTATATCTATTGTTTTCAAGACATGAAAAACCCCAAGTCCAACTTCCTCCATCTACCTTAAGTGATAGTACAAATGAGAGAGTGTACGTAGTGTATTGACTAGTTATATATATATATATCTACCTTAAGTGATAGTACAAATGAGAGAGTGTACGTAGTGTATTAACTAGTTATATATATATATATATATATATCTACCTTAAGTGATAGTACAAATGAGAGAGTGTACGTAGTGTATTGACTAGTTTTATATATATATATACACAACAACAACATAACCTCAGTCTCAGATTAATTGGGGTCGGCTACATGGATCAAACTTTTCCATTGTGCTCAATTAAGTGCAATTGATGGTGAGCTTTGCAAACTATTCAAATCCCTCCTAATTAATATGCATCCCATGTTAACTTTGGTTTGTCTCTACCTCGTCAAATTTCTACAGTTTCTATTGAGTCAAGTTTTCTAGTTGGGGCATTTGTAGGCCGTCTTTGCAGGTGACCAAGCCATCACAATCGCCCTTCCCTAATCTTTGTATCAATTGGTGCTACTCCTACTTGTCTTTGAATTTTTATATTTCTTATTCTATCTTTACGAGTTTTACCACGCATCCACCTAAACATCTTCATTTCTACTACGTTCATTTTATGTAATTGTTGTTGCTTTACCGCCAATATTCACTTTCATAAAGCATAGCTGACCTAATTGCATGCGGTTTTATAATTAAACATGAAGCGAAATTAAACATCGATACTGGGCAAGCTTCTACAGACGTAGGTCGATCAGAGTATGGAAGTGCACGTCGATATAATTTCGTGAAGTCGAGAGAGAGAGTGTAGTGTAGTTGTAAATCTAGGCTTTAGTTAATTTGAGAGTGTGACCTCTCCAAAATTTCAGGCAAACTCGAGCTCCCACTCCAAACTTATAAGCCATTATGTTTCTTCTAAACTAGACCATATATAATTATTCTTTCATCTCAAACACACCCTCTCAAGTCAACTAGTCTATCCTAATTGTGACTTGTCTTATTTAGTCATCAAATTGGAGACATTTCTTTTCTCAGCTTAGCATCTTATGTTCTTTTGAGTCTCAAAGACATCGGTTTCGATTCCTTGGTATGGTAAGATCACTCGGGTTACTAGGGTACGATTACACCAGGGCCTCATGGGAATAGTGAGGCTCGCTTGAATACTCACGAATATTAAAAAGAAGGTGGAGGCAGTCTTAGACTCAAGTAGAACATAATGGAATATATATGAAAGAAGAGGCAACGGAGTCTTGAATTTCACATAATTTACTGCCAAAGTACACTTAAGAGAACTCAAACAAAAAGTGAACTCTAGGATACTCTTGGGAAATCTTGTCATGATAATCCCCAGTAGCAGAAACCCATGCATGTGAAGCTTCTTGTATCGATAGTCGGTGTGCTCTCAATGGCTGCCGCTTGTTTGATATACTACACAAATACTTGAACCAGTGATACATTTTCTTCGACACGACATCATATATGTTGATGTCGAGGTTCCCAAACATGCAAACTACCAAGGAATTATTAAGACTTCAATTGGTGAAAGATAAGGATGAGAGCTTCGTAGTGAGCAGTTCCAGGACAAGTATTAGGCTCATGGTAAAAGTCCATCTCTAACTTCCTTAATTTTGGAGTTTGCTAGGAGAAAACTGAATTGTTTTCGCCAAACTCAGAGTCCTTCAAAACTAGAAACTCTCGACGTCGTAATGCGGTTTCAAGCTTTCATAGTTTTGAGGTCACGCGTCGAGATCAACCCAATGGGAAGTGGGTACCATGAATTAAGAGGGGAGATGTGGAGGCATTGGGCATTGTAAGAGAGTGCGGTGGAGAGCGAGTCGTAGAAGAGAGCTTTGTCGTCGGAATAGCATTGAATACTTAATCTATGTATAGATGTTGATGGTGAGGCGTGTTGAAAAAATCGAAGGAAGAATTTAGGAGAAGTATCATCAAAGATTAGAGCAGCGCCTGGAGCAAAACCCCAAAAATATCACCATCTTACGATTAGACTTATTTGAATCAGATCCTTGGGGTTGTTCATGAACGAGAAGATTTGCTCGATTAATTTGTCGTGTAAGACGTTTTTCGCCGCCACGTTATGCAATATGGATTGAATAGATGATAGATGATGATATGTATAGTATGAATTTAAACTGTAATGTCTCTGTTCTCATTGAGAAAGTCTCTGTGGGCACAGACAACAACTTAGTATCTATGAGTGATGTGGGCACATATATAAGTTTCTGACTTTACAAGCTCAACACAGCAGCAAGTAAATAAAAAAACTTTTTGCGGTAAAGTAAATAGCGCGCACAAATTGTTTACGTAGTTCGGACCTCCCGTCCTACGTTTGCGGGGCCACGCCTAGGTGTATGATCCTCTAAGTAATAAAGAGTGATTACAACCTATACAACAGGACTCATCACTTCTTTTCTCTCAAGTTGGTGATCCCTCACAAGTCCTACTGTACTAATCATTCCCCCTATCTCTAGGCTCTTACACTAGCATCTCCAAGATCCCCTTGGAGTTCGAAATGGTCCGAGATCCCCTCGAAGTGTAGGCTAAGTCCCCTTAGCCGGTGTGTATGCCACTACAAGAAAAATGATATTTAGAAACGGAATTAGCAACGGAATTAAGTTCCGTTGCTAAGAAAAAGTGATTAGAGACGGAATTGAGACGGACTAATTCAGAGACGGAATAGAGAGAGATCAGAGACGGAAATAGAGACAGAATTAAATTCCGTTTCAAAATATTGGCGCCAACATTCCCACCAAAACTTTTTTTTTTACAACCGTCCATTATGTCTCGAGATTCGTGCGTGCGTCAACCTAGATACCAAAAAATGGGACCAACCACAAAACATTTTCTCTCCCTAAAATCTCTCTCCGCTCTCTCTCTCTCAACAAGCCTCTCTTCCTCACCGCTCTCTCTCTCTCTCACCGTCACCGCTCTCTCCTCTCTCTTTCACCGTCACCGCTCTCTTCTCTCTCTCTCTCGCCGTCACCGCTCTCTCTCTCTCTCACCGTTGCCGCTCTCTGCTCTCTCTCTCTCACCGTTGTCGCTCTCGCTTCTCTCTCTCTCGCACCTCTCTGCTCTCACTCTTACCAATAGCCATGTTGTTCGCCTGATTTCGTGTACCAAACCCTAGATTTAGTCCCCTTCGATTCCGTCTTGGTTTCTAGGGTTTTTTTTTTCATTCTAGGGTTTCTTTGATGAGGCGTGGAGTCTAAAATTGAGTTCATGATCGATAGGGTTTTGAAGGGTCTGCGGGGATTCGGAGAAATGACGGACCGAAGCTGGAGCTCGAGCTCAACGAAGCTCGGACGCGCTCGGCGACCCCCGGCTCGATCGACGACTAGTGGGGATTCTCGATGTGAGTTTTGTTTTTGGTTTCTAGGGTTTCGATTTTGGATTTTTTTTATTGTTTGGTTTCTCGAAGATTGCATGTGAGTTTCTTGGGGTTTTGTGGTGTCTAGGGTTTGTTTTTGTGTTTTTGGTAATGGGGTTTTGGTGGAGTTTTGTTTGGTCTTGAAAGCTTTGATCTTTCGTGTTTTGTTCAACTAGGGTTTGATGGATAGGTTGAAAGACCTGTTCTTCGATGCTTTACTGTGTTTTCTTATGAAAAAATGGAGATCAGTCAACTCTCCTGTTCATGCATTGGTTGCGCTAAAACCAAATTAGGGTTCTTGACGTGTTATATATGTAGAAACAATCGTTTAAGCGATGTGTGTGGATTGTTTGTCCTTGTGGTTTAATGCACTAAAGGTTTGACCTAGTGTTGTTGAATAATGTAATAGCCCCTTGTATATGTATATGTATTTGTGTTCAACATTCCCATTGTCGTCTAATTGCTGAATGTGTAAATCCTTTTTTTCTTTCTCTTTTTATGTCAAAAAAAAGTGTTTAATTAGCGGTCATTGGTATGGAAGATGGATCTTATCAAGCTATTGGTTTCTGACTGCACTTGATGCTCCATTTGAAGATGAACAAATGAGGGTGGGTACCTGATTTTTTTTTCTGCCATTCCCATGTTAGTCATCACTCAATTTTTTCGTTTTTAACACATTCCGCTTTGTGAATTTCTGTAATGCATGAATTCTTTAAATTGATTGTAGCCGCATTTGATAAGTTTGTGGAAATGTTAACCACGTTTCACTTCTCTTCCTTGCCATTTACTTCATGTTTTCTTACGTTCTTTAGATGCTTGAAACTTAACATGTCCACATGTTAAGAATGAAAGAAGTTTGTTGATATTATTTTACTGGCTTGGACAGTCTTATTTTCAAAGTTATTTATCTGTTATAGATTTCAGGATATCCAATTTAAAATCATTCCGTGATAGCTACTTTGACTAATTCATGGCTCTAGATCTTGGACTTCTAACTGGAGGAATTAGATTTCTCTTGCATTTATGTTATTTGTTATTACTGTGTTACTGCTTTATGATATTAAGTGCAATTATACATTGATGCTTACATGATCTTGCAAAGGAGCTTCTTGATACATTTACAGCTAGACAAATGGGGAAGGTTTTCTTTACAAATAGTGGTTCCGAGGCAAATGATTCTTAGGTACGTTCCCTCTGGCAATGAAATTTTCACTTCTTTAACACATTCTACTTTGAATTACTTAATGAGGTTAACTGTTGAATGACATGTTTCTAGAAGTAAATAAGGTATGAAAATGCTTAATATATTTCTCTTTCTTTCTTTGTTATCTTGGTGGGTCTCTCTTTCTTTCATTGTCTTAATTAATATTTTGTGACAAAGTTAAGGTGTTTAATTTCTGAAATGGTATGTAAATCTTTGAAGTTGAATCTGGTGCTTATGAATTAATGTCATATATATGGCTGGTTCCTGGTGCTTATGAATTAATGGTATGTATGGAGTCTTTTTTTCAAGTTTTCCGTTAATGGCGAAACTAAGAATTTCCAATAGGGTCGGTTTATTTTTGGTACTTAAGATTTTGTACTTAATTTTCCTTTCCTTTTTTTTTTTTTTTTTTTATGAATCTGGTGCTTATGAATTAATGTCATATATATGGCTGTTCTCCTCCACCATGGTAGTAGTAGTAGTAGTAGTAGTAGTAGTAGTAGTAGTAGTAGTAGTAGTAGTAGTAGTTGCAAATCATGACATGCTCATACTATCTCCATTTAGATCAAAGCTACTAGTGTTTTTCTGTCTGTTGTAGTAGTAGTAGTAGTAGTAGTAGCAAAGCAGCAAAGATAGCAAGAGAAACAGCCATCCGCTAGCAAAGAAAGATAGTAGTAGTAGTAGCAGTAGTAGTAGTAGTAGTAGTAGTAGTAGTAGTAGTAGTAGTAGTAGTAGTAGTAGTAAGTAGTGACTTGCAAATCATGACATGCTCATACTATCTCCATTTAGATCAAAGCTACTAGTGTTTTTCTGTCTGTTTTAGGCTTTCTCATTTCTATAATTGCCTACCGTTATTAGCTCAACCAAAGATTTAGAACATACTTTTGCCATAACTTTTAGGATAATGTTCATCTTGACAACTGTGGTGAACCCCATGGGCAATGTATTAGGTGATCCATTTTGAGTATTCATCCATTACGAAAAGTTGTTTTTCATTGTTAAGAAGTTTTTTGACTTGTCTATGTAATATGAGTGCTAATTTTTGTTTTCTGTTGGAGCTTTGAATTATGAAAGCAATAAAAGTAGTAACTAATCATGGTTACCTAATTAGCTCATAGTTGATGTTGTTTATGGGTTTGTGTGTGGATTCGTGTGACAACTACAACCACATGTACAAGCCTTCTTTCACGTAATTTTGCTGTTGTGTTTCAGGAATTAGGGGAAGCTTATCTTTCTCTGTGAATGAGGTATTAATTCCTATCTTTTTCCTTTTATTTTTTATGGGCCCGTTTGCTTACCAAGTATTGATATCAACGGGCATAAGATTTAATTCTCCCATAATATTGTTTATATTCCTATTATTGTTTGTATAATTTAGTGATTTTTTTTCGTTTTGATCTTTTTTCAGGTGTTTTGTACGAAGTCAAGTATTTTTTGAAGCACAATCAACTTTATATAATCTCGGAACATTTCTTCATCTGCTGTTTTTTTTTTCATTTAGAACAATTTTTGCTTTTACTTTTGTAGAAAGATACGAAATAGAAACTTTTTAGATTATTTTTGTTGTTTCGTGTACAGTACATTGAGAAAAGATAATTTTATGGATATGTTAAGTTTATATAAACTGTGCAATATCAATATATTATTTAGCTATGATTTGTATTATATATTTGCAGTAAAATGTGCTTGGATTGAGACCTATATATATATATATATTGAAACGGATTGAGACCTAAACAAAGCGGAATTGAGACGGATTAGCAATGGAATTCAGAGATTCCGTTGCTATTTCGTCTCTAATTTTCGAGGAATATATGCATGAATCAGCAACGGAATTAGAGATAGAATTCTTATATTCCGTCTCTGATCCGTTTCTGATTAGAGACGGAAATAATGCATTCCGTCTCTGATCTGTTGCTAATCAGAGACAAAATGCAATTACAATTGTACCATTTTGAAAAATTTCCATTTCTGTTCCGTCTCTGTTCCGCTTCTAATTTTCGTCTCTAATCCGTCTCTAATCAGAAACGAAATTTATTCCGTCTCTAAATCAGAAACGGAATCACATTTTCATTTCTGATTGAATCAGCGTCGACGATTTCAGAGACGGAATTTATTCCGTCTCTGTTCCGTTGCAGATTTCAATTAGAGACAGAATTTATGCAAATCAGAGACGAAAATTTCCGTTTCTGATCTGCTATTTTTTGTAGTGTGCGAATACAACTCGTGAGATGGTGCTCTTATGCTCACTTTTGCTTTTTACAATAATAACACGACAAAATAAAGTTATCAAAATCAATACAGTGGTTGATGAGCATAGAGCAATATATAGAGAAGGCTTGTGGACGTTTTTTACTTTGTTCATTGTCATTCAATGAATTGGCACCAAGGTGTTTTAGGAAACTACTTTTATTGATATCTTTGATTGGAATCTTGAGTTTTCTTGTTCTCTATATATGATTGCAATGCAATGGTGGCGCGGGTTGTCCTTCATTGTTTGTAGATTCTTTCCTTCTCATAAAGATTTACAAGAAATTTAACGATCTTGCATGTATACTGGATGCTTATGTGGCGGCTTACATGGCAGAGCTACACAAGGAATGCCTCAATTGATTTGTTAGTATTATAATGCAATTCAATAGCCCGTGACACTTAAGGAGTGACACACAATAACAATATTTAAGGAATTTACATTTTAACAATCGCCCCCTTTGTTATATGTGTGTCACGACTTAGTGTATAGATTAGATATGCAAAAAGTGTGCAAAAATAATGTTATTATAAACACAATCATGCCAAGCGTTAATGTAAAGATCAAACATATATCCTAAATTTCAAAAACAAAATATCAGTGAAGTTCAATTAGGAAAGATTTAAGTAAATAGCCAAACTAAAACTTTAAACTAGTTGTGTTACTTCCCCTACTCTATATCTAATTTTAGTTCTCCCCTTTGTGGACACAGAAAAACAAAAGGTGTTATGGGCGGGCCAGAGTTGGTTGTCCAACAGACACGAAGATGTCATGAAGCGTGTCGACTTGCTCGAGGTAGTCCAAATAAAGGTAGGAGAGTTTTGCATACTGGTCGTCTGTCACGAGGGTAGGAGCTGAAGACGAGGAGGCTCCGTGATGGGCAGATGTGCCCACAGTTGCCGATAGACTGGTGGGAGGAGGGAGAGAAGGATATGGTGAAAAAATCAGTGCCTCTACAGGATACACAACTGGTTCCGATAAGTCAGTGGAGATAGGCAGATCAAGAATATGAGTAGAGGAGTCTTTGAGAATGGTGGAGCGAATGGTGCGGACATGAGCCTCCACAACGACATCAAGAGGCATAGTGAAGACTTCTTCAGCAGCGAGAAGTGCAGTAATCAGACAAGGGAAGAACAACTTCTTCCAAGATTTCCTGTTGTGGACTCAAAGGCAGATAGCCCTGAACAATATGTGCCTATAGTTTATAGCTACAATTTAACCAATGGCATAAAGAAATAGATAGTCCTCTGGAAGAACCGTGGCATCATGTCGGACATGAAAAAGATTGTGAGTGTCATGAATGAAGAGAGTAAAGTAGTGGGCTGTGGAATCCGAGGCATTGAGACGTGCTCCACATTGGCCTTTAAGGACTCGATTACCCATTAGAGTAGACGTGAGAGCATTGATGTCCAAATTGGCACGGAACCCCAATGGATAGGAGTCGAGTGAGTCATTGTAGGTGGGAAGGGAGTAATTTCTTAATGGTAAAAAGGGAGAATCAACATACTCGGCCACGAATGTAGACCCGATAAAAATAAGGAGAAGAAAGTTCAACAACATAGGAGGATAAGTTAGCGTAGAATTCCCTAACGAGGTTTTCATTGTACGTACGGGGAAAAGTAAAGAGACGCAACATTCCTCTTGACCCAAGAACCGATATACCTTGAAATGCTTGTAAGTCTTCTCATCCAACAGTTGGTTAGAGTGGAACTTCACGAGATCATCATAAAGTGCTTCCGCATCCCCGGTGAAGAACCAGGAAGAGAAGGCCGCCGAGGCATGAATGTAGGTGGGTGGTGAGACCATAGGCTCAGACTCAGGGTGAGGCGATAGAGGATTTGTGAGTACATTCTCAAGATTATAGGGGGTTCTGTTGTGGGAACAGGGGTAGACTTAGGACGAGATTGAACTCGTATTCCATCAAATCGAACTAGATGATATCGATGATGAGGTTGAGACTGGTGCGAGGCCTTGTGGAAACAGGGGCAGATCCTGTGAGCACATTGTAAGGATCTCCTTCAGTGGTAGCAGAACCGAGGTCAGCATTGGACGATGAATGAGGTGGAAGACGGAAGACATGAGGTTGCGGTGAAGTTCCTCTGAGTCAGTGAGAGTAGGTTCGAAAAGGAAGATGAGAGGTTGGTATGCTGTTGAGATCCCTGGAATGGCGAGTGGAGACCATTATGCAAGCAGTTGAGAAGAAGTGAAGACCACGAAGGAAAATGCTCGAACAATAGGAGAGGTAAGGAGAAGAGGTGATGAAGAAAATGAATAAGCTGTTTAATCATGATAGAGCATTAAAAACACAAACCAAGCCTAATTAATCGTTCGACTAACCACTACATACCATTTATACCCGATTAAGTAAGAGAGGGATTTGAAGAATCTGGGAGTTATGGAGACTACCCTAAAAAGGAAACAGTTGTTAAGGACTAAGACAGTTATGGAAACTTAATATTTTATTGATCGCCCACCCATTTTTTTTAAATAAACTAAAAAGAATGCTAATTATCGAAAGACGTGGGTCGACACAGTCCTAATTCAACACGAAGAAACTCAAATCCCGATCCATCCAATGCTTTGGTAAAAATATCGGCTAATTGTTTCTTAGTGCTTAAGTTGTCACGCCCAAATCTCTAACCCCGTTTTAATTCCTTAATCGGGATCACTTACGTGGGACTTACACTGTGATACGTGCACCGACCGAGGCACGTGACCGAGGTATATTGTATTTTTGTATTGATGTATGCCTAGTGTTATGTATTGTGTAAACTTACTAAGTCAGTTTGTACAGTTGTAGGCGTCGAGACAAGAGCGGGGACACGCCTCGAGTAGCGTGCAAGCCGGAGAACCGGGTAGTTAGCATTTTGGTAAGTTTTATTTAATACTAATATGAAATAAGGAATTACGTATAAGCCTATGGTTGTGTTTGTTAATGTAAATCAAATTGAAGGCCTATCATTGCGTAAATTAAATGGAAAGCATAGGATTGGTCTAAAGATACACATTGGCACATCTAGGAACTTGGTGAGTAATGAAATGCTGCCACTTGAGGTTGAGTTACTGGGAGTTAGTGGGATATATAGCAAGAGGTGGACCATTAGATATTCATCGGGATACATAAATCCATGGATATCAAGGGCTAGGAATGAACATCACCTTAATATATAACATTAGTGATCAAACAACATGCAAACCAAATCACTCATTCATTTTTGCTAGAGAAGAAGAAGGAATTGCTGGAGAGGAGTGAATCATCAAGGTGTTGAAGGAATCCATGGGAGTTGGTGAGAAATTCTCAAGCTAGGGTGCTACATCAACTAGGTACACATCTTTTTAGTTGAAATTAGAACAAGTTATGGTTTTAGGCTAATTTTAGATGGTAGATGATTGAGTATTTGCAATTGATTTATATATTTGGATTCCTCATTTCAAGTTAATAATCCAGCTATATTGAAGTTCTTAATTTGGTTTTGAAATCATAAAGATATGAATTTTTGAAATTACAACACCAAAACTAGAATTCTACATGTTGTATTAGGAATCAACTTGGGTAATTTGGTCATAATATGCTCATTTTAGATCCAAATTGATCCAAACCAGTGGCATTTGAAAGCTTATTTAAAGAAAGAATAACGTTTCTTAACTGAAGGTATTTTGATTCAAATATTTTTATGTCTAAACATGCTCTACAAGTAGGTGCTGGAACTACAAAGGAACGTTTTGAAACTGAAATTGTTAAGGGCATAACTCCCTAACTACTTATCCAAATGAGCTGATCTTTTAGTATGTTGTATTTGGATATATTTTCTGCCATTTGACCAAGAATCACGTTTTTACGAACTATAGATTAGGAGATATAGATTTTCTAAATCTGCTGGTCGGATTAAACTCCAATTAGACTTATGTTTAGTAAAATCATGACATCTCTTTCATTTTAAATCAGAGTTTTGAAAACTAAACATTTCCGTAAAGCTAAGAGAGAGACCAACAATAATTGTACTGATGGAGAATTTCAATATTTTGACCATTTCACGCCTAAAAGTGCATTAAAATATAGGACTAAAATTGAAACTTAATTTGGTCTTTAGGGGCTGATTTAGGAAGATTGATTTAAAGTCTATTGAACCAATTTGAATACACAATAAACACCACTAAATTGAGCTTAAACCCACTATATTTGAACTAATGAGACGCCAAACTCAAGAACCTAGGAAAAGGGTACGGGAGAGCGAATACAAGATTTGGAGTATCGGGAGGCCAGTAAAGCTATGGCTTTACTTTGTTGTTGTGAGTATACCCAATGGCAACTTTACTTGACATTTCATTTCTATTAATTGTTGTCCTTGCATAGTCCTTTTAACTATTTTGCCTTTGTATTCTTATATCATGTGTTTTTCGTGTCTGTGCTCACTTGATGAGTCTAATTTGCGTGATATCAATTCATTTGATTTGATTCATTGATTCTATCACATGCTATGTCTATTCTTGTTGTTTTAAATGTGAATTGAATGATAAATAACATGCTATTAGGCTAGTGAATATCTTATAAATGTTTAAGATGACTTGTGTTCCTTATTTGTTTAGGTATGTAGATGTGCCTATGACTTGACAATCCATACTTGGTATTTCTTGAAATTTAAAACGTAGTTTTTGCATTTAGGTCCCGTACTCGATCGAGGTGTGCGCGACTCACGGGGTTAGAGTCCCTAGGGATGTCGCACATGTTACTTGACACTATATGACACTCGGGGTTAAAGTCCCTGAGGTGGTCTACACACCGGGGTTAGAGTCCCTGGTAACACTTGGGTTAGAGTCCCTCGTGCTATATGATTATTAAGTCGGAGTGAGATATTTCACTGCCGACCGGACCTAAATCACCACTACATAGCCTAGTGTCAGTATCACTTGTTTAACTCTGGTATTTACTCGCATATGATTTATTTTCCAGTTTTCCCATTTATATGCTTTTAAATACCATTTGAATATTTGGAAATGCAAATTAAGCTTGTCATCGGGGATTACTATTTTATTCGTGTACTCACCGTCCTTTTTATGATGGTGCGTGCAGAGTCATCTACCGGCAGGCCAGGCAAGGAGAAGATCAACGATTATCCCTGAGCGTGCGGTGCATCACTGCATCGATTGTAGGTCTTCTTTTACTATTTTGATTGTATATGTTATATGTCTTTCAGATACTATTTGGAGCTGTATATTGGGTTGAGTGTTAGTTCTCCGACTTGACTTAGACTATTTTACTGTTTCAATGCGTTTTGAGGACTTTATATATGTGATGTCATTTCTTGGATTTCCACACTTAGGATTTTATAAATGGCTTCCGCATATGTTACTAATTGCTTCCGCATAATCAATAAGACTTCGTTAAATAATAAATTTAATAAAAAGTTTTAATTAACTTTAAGTTTTATAAACTGGTAGGACTAGTGTATTACTTATCCTGAATACGAGAAAAGAGGCGTTTAGGTTATAAAGGCTGACTAATACGTAGTTAAGTCCTGCGTAGATATGATTAGGGCTTAATTACAGATTAGGTCAAGCGGTGCCCTAAATTAGAGAGGGGCCGTCATATAAGTGCTCAAGTATGACAACATTTCAATCAACTAAATCACGAAGAAAACGATACCCGAGATCAATGTGCTTAGTGTGAGAGTGTTTTACCAGGTTTTTTGAGATGTCAATAGCACTCTTATTGTCACGTAAAAATAGTTAGTTGTGCCCACTTTAACGACATAATCATCGAGCATTTGGCACATCCAAAGGAGCTGAGTACAACATTGTCCCACAACAATGTATTCAGCCTCTGCAATAGAGATAGATTGAATTCTATTTTTTTGTTGTACCAAGATACAAGATTAGTGCCAACATAAAAACAAGCACCCGAAGTACTTTTTCGATCATCAATTTTTCTTGCCCAATCTGCATCACTAAAGCCAGTTAAGCATAAGTTAGATTTGTTAGCGTACCATAAACCATAAGTTAATGTGGATGCCACATAATGAATGATACGTTTTACCAAAATAAGATGGGATTCTCTCAAAGATGCTTGATAGCGTGCACATACGCCGACACTGAAACACAGATCTAGTCGACTGGCAGTTAGGTAGAGTAAGATACCAATCATGCTTCGGTACAGTTGCAGATCAACTGATGTGACCACAGCGTCCTTAGTAAGCTTTTCGCTTGTACCCAAAAGTGCGCGCACTTGTTTTGCATTATTGAGACCAAACTTCTTCACAATGGTTTCAACATACTTACTTTGAGAGATGAAAGTTCCTTGTGGACTTTGTTAAATTTGCGGTCTAAGAAAAAAATTTAACTCGCCGACCATACTCATCTCAAATTCAGTCTGCATGTTTATGATGAGTTATTCTTCCTAGTGAGGAGGAGGTCGATCCAAATACTACGTGTAACGGCTTGAATTAAATTCACCGTTACTATTGACGTGGTTGCTGGCGTGGCTGACAACTCAGGCGTTCGTGGGACCCGCGGTTAAGCTTGTGGGCACTTGGAGCTAGGTAAATGGTTATTTTTGTGTGCTGAATTGTTGATTTGTGATGTTTAAATTGCAATAGCATAAATGGCATCACAATTTGTGTTATTATATTACATTTGACGTGCGAGACTTGTGTTTAGTAGTAGCCTCGATATGCGTGTTAAGCGACTTAACACTTTGCCAGGGGAAAATAATGCATACATTAAATGAATAAAATTAGTTAAAGCAATACATCGACAAAATCCCAAACCACCGGAACGTCTTCAATCCGGACCTCCGTTCAAACCTCCGGCTCAATTATCGCCACAAACGCCTCCATCTCCTGCGCTGTAGCTACTCGGCCTCTCGTGATGGGTAAGGCAGTTGCAGATCCAAGTAATACGAACTCCGGTATTCCGGGAATACAAAAATTTATCCTCTTACCGCAACAGTCTATCCGTGCATGATAGGATGCTAACCAATCCATCCCGAGTAGTGTGTCAAACTCTAAGTATTCTAATACTCGAAGATCGGCTAGTAGTTGATATCCCTCCACCTTTATCATTACGTCTCGACATAGTCGGTTAGGGTATATCTTATCCCTAGCAGCCGTACTAAGAACAAGATGTGGGTCTAGTGTTCGTGTAACTAACCCTAACAATCCCACAATACGTCCAGCAAGAAACAATAAATTGCTACCTGAATCAAACATAGCATGCATAGGGCGACCAAATATAAGTAATGTACCTTCAACAAGCTGCCTAGTCGCCTTCGATATCCGGTCGCGCTAACACGTGCGCTCTATTTGTGGCCAGGTTTGACTCTCGCCGTGGCGATAGTGGTACCCGGCAGTCAACCCTCAAGTGTCCACTCTGCCCACACAGTGACATATACGGCTCTCCAGTCTACCCGTCTGTCCTTTTCCATATCTCGGACCCTGACCCCGGTCTACCTGACCACTGTCATGTCCCCCCTGATCTCGACCCTGACTGTACTCCTGTGGCTGTGACCTCTGTCGATCCACTGGTGCTGAGGTGATAGCATGAACTAGTTATGGCTCCTCATATCGGAACTGACTGCCCTGATAATTGTCCCGGCAGTGCCTCTCCCGTCTATCGTCTCTCCGGCCTCTATCCAGACGATCCATCGGTCTCTTCTGCCTTTGATTTGACCCAAGACTCTTCCCTGACTGTACCTCCCTACCAGTCACACGTCTGCCAACCCTCCGCAGTATGTATGTCTCATGAGCCAATGCCATGTCAAAGATCTCCTGCTGAGTCGTGGCTCCGATCGAGACAACTGCTGACGCAATCCTATCGTTAACCCCTCTGGTGAAATAATAAATCTGTAAGTGCTTTGTCCCGGCGACATCTAGAGAGAACTGAAGCAAATGTCGGAACCTCTCCATATACTGTATCAAGGTTCGATTACCCTGTCTCAGGGCCAGGAACTCCTCCATTAGTCTCAACCTAACCTCCACAGGTATGTACTGATCGAAGAATAGCTCCCTAAACTCATCCCATGTCGTCGGTTTCGGATGAGTATCCGTATATGTCATACATCATACTACCGCATGCCCTCTTAAACAGGCTCCTGAAAGTCGTGCCTGTACAGTCTCGCCGTTCCTCATCAGCTTATGGAAAAGCTGATGGGACACTACCCATATCCCTGCAGCCTCGGGGTCACCGCCTCCATAAAAAAATTGAGGCTGGAACTTCAAAAACTCCCACTATAACTTCACCTATGGTGCTAAGACGAATGTCGATGTAATAGTCGTATCAGCAGTGGGGGTGGCAGTAACCTGGTCCGTTGTCACGAGTGGAGGCGTAAGAGTCGACGTCTCTAAAGGAACGACAACTACAAGAGTAGCTGCCTCTGTGGGTACCACCAAAAAAATAGATGTCCCCGCCGGTACGGTCACAACTACCGCTCTCTAGTGAAGTGAGTGCCACCGCATCGCGGTCCGCTCTCATAATAGCCATAATACCTGGCCATCTCGTGTCTCTTGGCCGAGAGTTTATCCTCTACACACGCCATATAACCGGACATCCCTAGCCGCATCGTTAGTCCGTCCTGGCCTAAAAGGTGTACCGGTGATCGTCCGTCCATAATTTGCATCGAGAATGTGCTCCGAATCAGTCTCAAAGTATATATGTATATCATATAATAAAATGAAAATATAACACGCATATAAGTTTTAACTCTACCCGCCTCACATCACTTCCCAACTAAAGTTCTAATACACTAACTTCGGGTTTTCCACATCAAAGTTTGTTTTAGCATGACAATTTACAACAAATTTCTAAAAATTTTAGGCCAAATTGCCCATTTCGCGCTTTTCAAGGCAAAACCCTACAAAAAGTCACCTTCAACATTTCCACATATTTTCTTTTCATAGAAATTTATCAATTTCTCTTTATTTTATTGAAAGATTTTTTTTTCGAAATTTTCCCAATTTTTCTAAATTTTTCTTTCATTTTTCTTCTTTTTTCTATTTTTTTAATTTGGTTTGGGTATGGTCGACCCAACCTGGTCGAACCCGAACCTGGCCCGTTCTGGGCCCGGCCACGGGCGTGTGCACCATTTTCCCTGATCGAACCAGAGCTTCAATCGAGAGCAGATCTTTTTTTTTATAATTTCTCCTCGGTGGTTTGGGTTGGGGTTGCTCTCCACCCCAACCCCGATGGAATCGATGGCAGGGGAGACACCCCTGCCATCTCCACCTTGGCCCGGTTCGGCCTCCATGGCCGAACCCCATTCTCGGCCACCCCACCAAAACCCACCGAAATCACAACAAACAACGAAGACTCACCTCGACCGTGACGTCTCCACCTTCTTTTCACTCCTTCCCGGCTTCTTCTTCTCCTCCTCCTCTCATTTTCTTCCTCCTCTCGGTCTCCCGATCGCACGGGTTTGTGAGTGAGTGTGTGTGAGAGAGGTGTAGGTGAGGTGAGAGAAAATGTGATGGCTTATATGGATAAGTGTTGTTGAATTTGTGTATTGACACCAAAATGTGACACAACTGGGACACTCGCCCGTGTTTTCGAGCGTTTCGACGCTCGGTTTCAAGTCCGAACCGTGATATACTCGTACCGCCGCGTCACTAGCCGCCTGATACCCATTCCATATTAGTTACTTGGCTCATTTTTATATAATTTATGTGTTTTAGTTTCCCCGACCTAATATTCGGTCTCGTCAACTACCCGGTACCCGCGTCGACACATATCGAGGCGAATACAGTTCACGCAATCTCGCACGTATTTTTATGCAACATACACACATGCAATGTATTTCAATAAATTTCATTGCAAATAAGCATCCAACCCACAATAACTAGCATACCTAAGTCCCCGTGAGTCCTAGCCTACTGCGGCGTCCACGTAGATCTGAGCTGGCCTCCATATCTGCAAATTTAATAAAATGGGTCGTTACACTTAATGTTGTTATTATGTGTCACATTTTGGGTGTCACAGGCTATTGAATTATCTTATGCTACTAACAAATCAATTGAGGTGTTCCTTGTGTAGTTCTGCCATGTAAGCTACCACATATGCAATCATCGTATATGCAAGATCTTTAGATATTTTATGTATCTTTATGGAAATGCAAGAATCTGCAAACATAGAAGGATAGCCCGTTGCATCGCAATCAAATTTAAGAACAAGGAAACTTGAGATTTCAATCAAAGAAGTTTCCTAAAATACCTTTCATCGAATGAGAAGGAACGTGAAGTCAAAGACACTACAAGCCTTCTCTATATATAGTTCAATGCTCATCAGTCTTTGTATCTATTGATTATTCTGATTAATTCAGTTGTTTTGCAAGAACAAAGTGAACATAAGAGCACCATTTCACGAGTTTTATTCACACACACGCTTGGTTGAGGGAACTTAGCCTAAACACCGAGGGGATCTCAGACTCCAAGGGGATCTTGAAGATTCTTGTGTAAGAGCTAAGAGATAGGGGGAGTGATTAGTATAGTACAACTTGGTGATGGATCATCAACTTGAGAGAAAACAAGTGCGGAGTCCTATTGTAAAAGTTGTAATCATTCTTTACTACTTAGTAGATCTTACATCTGGGCGTGGCCCCGCAGACGTAGGACTAGGTCCGAACTGCGTAAAAAAATTTTGCGCGTTTTTTACTTCACTGCAAAACTTTTTTACTTGTTGTTGCATTCAGTGTTCAAGAGCAGAAACTTATATTTGTGCTCACAGCACTCATAGATACTAAGTTACTGTTTGTGCCCACAGAGACATTCTATGTGAACATAGATTACATTTTCATTCTAGAACTTATATATGTGCTCATAACACTCATAGATACTAAGTTACTGTCTCTGCCCACAGAGACATTCTGTGTGAATAGAGACGTTACATTTTCACTTTTGCTAAGATGTAACTGTTGGGGCATGTGCCATAGGTCAATCCATTAACTGTCTTTATGAATACTTTTAGTTAATAAAATAGAGGATTTCATTTGATGTTTATTATAACTAATTTGCATGTTTACATTATAATAAGATCCATGGGTATTTACAGAAATATCATAAATGTCCCTAGTCGATCATTATACCGGGAACTATAATGAATTAAGACTAGTGTGAGTCTTGATTGATGATCATACGATGATTATACGTATAGGGATACGAATCAAGATCACGAGTACTTGTTAGGGAACAAAGTACCGGACCGACCCGCTATGAGAACATCACTTGGATTAAGTCGTAGTTGTTTTTTATGATAGGTATATTTTTTAGTCTTCTGACTAGAGATTACCAAGAGACTTCAACATTAGGAACACAGTAATTTGACACAATCAAACGTTATCTTTAATCGGACGATTATAAAGGTTGTGGTTGGTTACTGTGTGAGCAATGTGATGAAGTTGTGTAATCGAGATAGAATTTGTCCATCTCATATAAAGAGAGATATCCAGTGGATCCCTCGGTGTGTTAGACTGTTAAAAGGCCTAGTCTAAGCGAATTGATATTGATCAATGTCACTTGGATGTTTTCAGTCTACCTAGAGATCTAGAATAGTATGATTGAACATGTTGGATGACAATTCCATGCCTTATGTTTGATTAAAAGGATATCGTGAAACAAAAGGATGTTATATACACTATTGATTAGGTTGTATCGATTTGATATTCGTACAACTTGGGTAGTCATAATGTCTTGCTAGAGGCCGCTTATGACTTGTATACTAAAATGTGTTTTGGTACACCGCCAACGTTGTATGAGCTTATTGGGTCGCACACTAAGAATGGTTTTGCGAGATTTTAAGATGGTTCAAAAAAATGAATTTTATATGATAAAATTCATGACATAAACATCCTTATGGTGTATTACACTTATACTTCTTTAAGTAGGGGTATATGTGTAATTTACTTAACCGTCTATATACAAGGGTTGTATAAATAGACACTTTAAGTTAGAACACACGCATGAAAGATTAAGGGCCGAAACTCAATTTTCGTTTCAGAAACGAATTAGGGTTTTCTGGTACACTCTGCATCATTTTGGAGAGAAACAAAAAAGGTTTGGTATTCTCTCGAAGCTAGCACTTCGAATCTTGGCCGCCATTCGTGTGTGGACTACTGGTAGAGGGTGTTCGACGTTGGCAGCGCCTTAGAGATTGATCAACATTCAGAAAAGTATATTGCGACCGAGGTATGATTAAGTTTTCATGGTTTAAACGTTTTTAATGGAATTATATTCGGATCCTGTTGGGGTTTTTGTCAAAATTGTTTTGTAATATCCACTACGTATAAACCCCAAAACCCAACAGTGGTATCAGAGCCTTCGAGTTCGATTCCATTAAATTCATTGCGTGTTTTCTTATAATATATACATGATATATGATTGAAAGCATGTTAATAGTTGATGTATATGTGATATACATAAGTTTTTTGTGAGATTTATTATCATGTTTTGTGTATATGATACATATATTCATGATTTAATTGAAATCAGCCAGACATGCTAGTAACCACGTTAGTTAATTCGAATAATTTTAATGAATTGAATTTCGTGTTCGTAATCCATGACACCATTAGGTATAATCTTTATTTTTCGTATTGATGGATAGATGAAATCTCTATAATTCAAGTATGCATATTTAGGTTACATTGTTTTAAGTTTCTTAAATTGTACAAGTCTTAATATTAATTCGAAACTAATATGATTAGGTTCGATTGGGATAGTAGTTCATGATTCAATTACATGTTTGTGATTATTTGGATGAGGACCGAAATTGCAAATAATTATTTTTCGAAATTATTTATTTATCTCATTATATCTATTCATATGAAATTTCTATTTGATAAGATATAGATAACAAATTAGATTAGGAGATATTAGCAAAATCGGTTTTGTTATCCCTATTGGATATGAGATAAATATCGAGAATTTTGTTATTGGTGATATGCTGGATTCAAATATCTTAAGTCCTAATTGGATTAGGATAAGATGATTAGTTAGATGTGGGTCCGGGTTAATTAAAATGTTTTAATTGATTTAATTTCGGATAAATTAAGGGGCTAATTTAGATAATAAAATCAGCGAAAAATATGATTTTCTATAGCGAATTTTAATTTTCGGAATTGAAATTGCCTCCTAAAAAAAAACGTAGGGCGCCGCCCACTATTCCCTTCCATTGATCGACCGGCACGAACCACCGCTGTTGACCGGCCAATGGACCGCGTTTCTAACTAATCTTAGCGCACAGAAATTCTTTTATTAGTGAACAGTATAAAAATTTCCAAATTGTTTAGTGATTGAACAAATCAATAAAATATATGATATTTCATTGTTTACATAAAATCACTAAAACTGAATAAAATCTCTCTATTAAATTTTAAGTCTCGTGCCATCCATTTTAAACACTTGTCAATGCCTCGATCACACTAATATAGTTTCAGCCATAGCTAGGTGTATTGTGTTATCTTGGTGAGACAAGTTGGGTAAGAGTTACCTAAATGTTTAAAATGGTCCGACTTAATAAAGCTATCAAAATAGTTTTGAGCTTTAGGCATATGATGAGATAAAAAAAAACATGATAATACATAAGATGTCCCGTATCTCATAAAAATACCTAAAATTACGTAAGATGTAATTGGTAACCGTTACCTACCTAAATAATCTAGTCCTTTGTTTCATGCCATAGCTGTCATAGAATCAAGTGAAATATGGATTTTAGTCCCCTAAATAAACAGTATGTTTTATGAGGGTTGTTAATTTAGTGGGAGTCTATTCCTCTATACTAAAATAAACTTTGCATAATCTTTATTGTAGATCAATGGCCTCTTCAAGTAACAATAATCCTCTGTCACTGCGATCCATCCTTGAGAAGGATAAGCTATCTGGGACAAACTTTCTTGACTGGTTCAGAAACTTGAGAATTGCTCTCAAGCATGAACGCAAGTTGTATGTCCTGGATGCTCCAATCCCTGAGGACCCGCCAGCCAATGCTACGAAAGCTGCGAAGGATGCGCATAATAAGCATGTCAACGATTATACTGATATTGCTTGTATTATGCTGGCAACTATGGTTCCTGAACTTTAGAAGGACATGGAACTAATGGAAGCCTACGACATGGTTGTAACGCTAAATAAAATGTTCCAACGGCAAGCTATGCAAGAAAGGTTCGAGACAGTCAAGAACCTACATTCTTGCAAGATGACAGAGGGTGCGTCAATTAGTCATCATGTTCTGAAGATGAAGGGATATGTTGACCAGCTTGATAGACTCAGATTTCCCATAAGCCAAGAGTTGGCTATAGATTTGATCCTGAATTTATTACCAGAGAGTTACTCACAATTTGTGATGAACTACAATATGAATAATATGAAAAAATCAATTTCAGAGTTGCATTTGATGCTCAAAACTGTTGAACAAAATATCAAGAAACCCTATAGTAATGTGTTAATGGTCCAAAAGGGAAAGGGAATGAAGAAGAAAGGCAAAGGCAAAGCTATAGTTGCCAAGGCTGTTGCTGCACCTATCGCAAAGCCTTATGGAACAAGTCAAGCCTCATCATGTTCCTGCTTCAAAACACCTAAAAGAAAATGAAGGAAATTATCATTTCTGCCATGCACCTGGACATTGGTTTAGAAATTGCAAACTCTATCTGGAAGATCTAAAAAAAGAAAAAGGGTAGTGCGACTACCACTACATGTATTTATGTTATTGAAATTAATGTATCTACTAGTGATTTATGGGTATTAGATACCGAATATGGATCTCACATTTGTATAAATGTGCAGGGACTCACCAGAAGTAGAAAGTTGAAGAAAGGAGAAGTCATCCTCCGCGTAAGGAATGGAGCAATAGTTGTTGCCCTGGCTGTTGGATCATATGACTTAGTCTTACAGAGTTGTTGCCCTGGCCGTTGGATCATATGACTTAGTCTTACCTAGTGGAGTTATTTTAACTTTAAATAAACGTTATTTTGTGTGCCTTGAGCGGAAACATCATTTCTTTTTCATGCTTAGATATGGATGGTTTTGGTTTTATTATTGCGAATAATAGATGTTCCATTTCTCGTAAAGGCATATTTTATGCAAATGCCGATTTGTTTGATGGTCTTTATATTCTAAGCATGAAAAGGTCCACTGATACTCCAGTCTTTAACATAAATACAAAGTGATTCAAGTCAAATGATTTGAATCAAACCTATATTTGGCATTGTCGTCTCGGGCACATAAATGAGAAACGCATAACAAAACTCCATAAAGATGGACTTCTAGATTCATTTGATTTAGAAACATATGAAACATGCGTATCTTGTTTACTAGGCAAGATGACTAGAAGTCCATTTACAGGACATAGTGAAAGAGCAAGTGGTTTATTGGATCTAATACATATTGATGTATGCGATCCTATAAACACAATGGCTAGAGGAGGTTATCAGGACTTCATTACATTTACTGATGATTTCAGCAGATATGGTTATGTATATCTTATGAAACATAAAGCTGAGTCATTTGAGATGTTTCGAACGTTTCAAAACGAAGTGCATAATCAACTTGGTAAAACTATCAAAACACTTCGGTCAGATCGAGGTGGTGAATATTTGAGCCAAGAATTTGATGATCATCTTAGAAATTGTGGGATTGTCTCACAATTGACTCCACAAACAACTCCACAATGGAATGGAGTTTCTAAAAGGAGAAATCAAACCTTATTAGATATTGTTCGATCTATGATGAGTCATGCAGATCTTCTATTATCCTTTTGGGGTTATGCATTACAAATTGCAGCTTTCACTATAAATCGAGTTCCTTCTAAAGCGCTTGATAAAACACCATATGAGATATGGAACGGGAAGAGACCTAGTTTGTATTTCCTTAAGATTTTAGGTTTGAGGTTTATGTAAAGCGAAAAGTCTCAGAAAAACTAGCACCTAAATCTGACAAGTGTTTATTTGTGGGGTATTCTAAGGAAATAAAAAAATATTACTTTTATAATCTCGTTGAGAACAAATTGTTTGTTGCTCGGTATGGTGCCTTTATGGAAAAACGGTTTATTTCATAAACACTAGTGTGAGAGAAATAAATCTTGAAGAAGTTCAAGAATCACAGATGAACACTGAACCACTACTGAAAGTTCAACAACGTTCTGAACCAGTTGAACCTCCACAAGTAATACAATGCCCACGTAAATCTGGTAGGGTAAGACGTGAGCCAGAGATATTCAGATTTCTCATTACTGATAGTCATGATGTGTTGCTTATGGATCAAAATGAGCCCACCACTTATCAGGAGGCTATATCTGGACCAGACTCAGATAAATGGCTAAGTGTCATGAACTCTAAGATGCAATCCATGTATGATAACCAAGTTTGGGACTTGGTTGATTTATCTGAAGGTGGTAAGACCATTGGATTTAAATGGGTTTTCAAGAAGAAAACTGACATGGATGGCAAAGTGCATATTTTTAAAGCAAGACTTGTAGCAAAAGGTTTCAGGCAAACTCAAGGTGTTGATTATGATGAAACTTTTTCGCCAGTAGCCATGCTTAAATCCATAAGAATTTTAATTGTCATTGTTGCATATTATGACTATGAGATATGACAACTGGATGTAAAAACAACATTTCTTAATAGAAAGTCGCTTGAGGACGTGTATATGACACAACCTCAAGGTTTTGTACATCCCGAGAATTCTAGGAAGGTATGCAAGCTTCAAAGATCCATTGATGGATTGAAACAAGCTTCTCGGAGTTGAAATCTTCGTTTTAATGAAGCAATCAAGGATTTTGGTTTTATTAAGAACGGAGATGAGCCTTGTGTATACAAGAAGGTCAGTGGGAGTGTAGTTGTTTTCCTGGTACTGTATGTTGATGATAAATTACTCATTGGAAATGACATCCCAACATTGCGTAATGTCAAGTCTTGGTTAGGGAAGTGTTTCTCAATGAAAGACTTAGGAGATGCAGCCTATATCCTAGGGATAAGGATCTATAGGGATAGATCTAAGAGGCTAATCGGTCTAAGTCGGAGTGCTTACATAGATAAGGTGTTGAATAGGTTCAGTTTGCAAGACTCTAAAAGAGGATTGTTGCCAATGTCTCATGGCATAAGTCTCAACAAGATTCAATGTCCTAAGACAAATGATGAGCGAGACCGTATGAATAAGATTCCATGTGCATCAACTATTGGATCTATCATGTATGTCATGCTATGCACTCGACCTGATGTATCATATGCTTTGAGCACTACAAGCATATATCAGTCAGATCCTGGTGAGAGTCACTGGATAGCAATAAAGAACATTCTTAAATACTTAAAAAGGACTAAGGAAATGTTCTTGGTGTATGGAGGTTTTGAAAATGATCTAGTTGTAAATGGTTACACACTGATGCAAGTTTTCAAGCTAATATAGATGATTTTAGATCGCAGTCTGGATATGTGTTTATTTTGAATGGGGTGCGAAGTCGGAAAAGTTCGAAGCAATAGATCGTGGCAGATTCTACAAATGAAGTTGAGTATATTGCGGCGTCCGATGCAAAGAAAGGAGGTAGTTTGGATAAAAAGTTCATATCTCGAACTAGGTGTGGTTCCAAGTATTGCTAATCATGTTTGTTTGTATTGTGACAATAACGGGGCAATAGCACAAAGCCAAGGAACCTAGATCACACCACAAATCCGAACATATACTCAGGCGTTTTCATCTCATCAGAGAAATTATTGAGAGGGGAGATGTGAAGATTTGCATAGTACCTACTGAAGACGACGTTGCGGATCCATTGACAAAAGCTCTTCCACAAGCAAAACATGATGGTCATGTTAGATCATTAGGCATTAAATGCATGTATGATTGGCCCCAGTGCAAGTGGGAGATGTTGGGGCATGTGCCCTAAGTCAATCCATTAATTGTCTTTATGAATACTTTTAGTTAATAAAATAGATGATTTCATTTGCTGTTTATTATAATTAATTTGCATGTTTACATTATAATAAGATCCATTGGTATTTACAGAAATATCCTAAATGTCCTTAGTCGATCATTATACTGGGAACTATAATGAATTAAGACTAGTGTGAGTCTTGATTGATGATCATATGATGATTATACGTATAGGGATACAAATCAAAATTACGAGTACTTGTTAGGTGACAAAGTACTGGACCGACCCGCTATGAGAACATCACATGGATTAAGTCATAGTTGTTTCTCATGATATGTATATTTTTTAGTCCTCTGACTTGAGATTACCAGAGACTTCAACATTAGGAACACAATGATTTAACACAATCAAACGTTGTCTTTAACCGAACGATTATAAAGGTTGTGATTGGTTACTGTGTGAGCAATGTGATGAAGTGTAATCGAGATAGAATTTGTCCCTCTCATATAAAGAGAGATATCCAGTGGATCCCTCGATGTGTTAGACTGTTAAAATACCTAGTCTAAGTGAATTGATATTGATCAATGTCACTCGGATGTTTTAAGTCTACCTAGATATCGAGACTAGTACGATTGAACATATTGGATGACAATTCTATGCCTTATGTTTGATCAAAATGATATCGTGAAACAAAAGGATGTTATATACATTATTGATTAGGTTGTATCGATTTAATATTCATACAACTTGGGTATTTATAATGTCTTGCTAGAGGCCACTTATGACTTGTATACCAAAATGTGTTTCGGTACGCTGCCAACGTTGTATGAACCTATTGGGTTGCACACTAAGAATGGTTTTGCGAGGTTTTAAAATGGTTCAGAAAAACGAATTTTATATGATAAAATTCATGCCAGAAACGTCATTGTGGTGTATTACACTTATACTTCTTTAAGTAGGGGTATATGTGTAATTTACTTAACCGTCTATATACAAGGATTGTATAAATAGACGCTTTAAGTTAGAACACACGCATGAAAGATTAAGGGCCGAAACTCTATTTTCGTTTCAGAAACGAATTAGGGTTTTCTGGTACGCTCTGGATCGTTTTAGAGAGAAACAAAAAGGTTTGGTATTCTCTCGAAGCTAGCACTTCGAATCTCGATCGTCGTTCGTGTGTGATGGGCTTGGTAGAAGTATGTCATTATCATTGGTGCGCCTTTAGAGATCGATCAACCTTCAGAAAGGTACGTTGTGACCGAGGTATGATTAAGTTTTCATGGTTTAAACATTTTTAATGGAATTAGATTCGGATCCTATTAGAGTTTTTGTCAAAATTGTTTTGTAATTTTCACTGCGTATGAACCCCAAAACCCAATAGTAACCATCATTTTCAATTTTCTGACTTAATTTCTTGATTTCAACTGCTTTCATATCTCTGAATAAGGTTTTTTCATGACATATGTAGTTTGTGCTGCCACTATCGATCAACCAACTTTTGTTGGAATCTTCAATTAAATCACAACTTGTAACAAAATCATATTGATCAAGAACTTTGGCCTCAACTTCATTATTGTCTTTGCCTTGTATTGTGGATGACTTTTTTCCCAAATTGAAGACATGGTGGATAGTTTCTCCTAGAGTGTCTACCCATGTTTTCCCCACTTGTCGTTGGACCTTTTTTGTAAGGTTTCTTGTCATCTTGATGCATGGCTTGTAGAGCGCCTTCGACAATATGATCTTCCCTCATAAACCTTCGTTGGACTAGTGCTTGCATGACATTCAACAACTCTGCCAACGTGATCTTGGAAAGTTCTTTCAGGTTCTCTAAAGTGGTGATAGATGTTTCACATCTTTCTGGCACTGCGACGAGAATCTTTTCTACAATTCTTAAATCGAAAAAATTCGTGTCAAGTAGCCGCATCTTGTTGACAACAACCAGTAATCTATCGGAGTACTCGTTGACAGTCTCGGGTTCTTTCATATTTTCCAATTAAATTCTTTAATTAGATTGATAACTTGCATGCTTCGAATCTTTTCGTCTCCTTCATACTCTTTCTTCAAGTAATCCCAAATCTCTTTTGCGGATTTGAGAGGCATAATTCTTGTGAACAGGGGACGACAACAAACAAATAAGATTTTGCCTGTGACTTCTTGGTTTTTCTTTCTTTATGGCTTTTGGTTTGTGTCGTTGTTAGATTGTGCGGAAACGGAGAGATTTCATAATTTTCTTCTATTGCTTCCCACAAATCCAAAACTTCTAAGTCACCATCTTCACTGTCCAAAGTTGGTAGCTTTCTCCATTAAAGATTGGATGAGCAATCTTGTCGAAACTCTTTTCAGAATCCATTCCATAGATCCTTTAAGATGTAAGCTCTGATACCAATTGTTGATTTTGAAGACCAATAAAAGTTAGGATGAACAATTGAAAAATTATGCAAGGAGAGAAATCATTAATGGAGTCCAAAAACCTTGTTTTGAAACTGTCGAAAAATCAGACGCACACACAAAAATATGAAACTCATAAAACTGAATTTCGATTTTCCTTAATTTCACAAAAAGTAGTATATCATATATAGTTAAAAGCAAAAGTGAATTATAGAAAGTTCTAAATAACTCTACTTCTAATTCTACTCTACACACCAAAAAAATTAGCAACTTCCTATAGAATATGACAACTAAAAAAACTTTTGCGCACATAAATAGAAAGGCAGTGGCTAAAAGGACCCCGAATTTTGCTAAATGGGCCCCATTACTCAAGCATACCTCGATTTTGCTAAACGTACCTCTAAAGAGGTATCGGTCAGCTTATACCGAGACATCTTTAGAGGTCTCAACCAACTCCGACCGAGACCTTTGAAGAGGTTTCGGTCTTGGTATGGTCTCGGTTGGAGCCGACCGAAACCTCTGAAGGGGTTTTGGACTTGTGTGACCGAGACTTCCAAAGAGGTCTCAGACTTGTGTAATTGAGACTTCTAAAACGGTCTCGACCATGTGTGTCCGAAGCTCACAGGTGACAAGAACGAACAAAAAGACTTTAAAACTCCAAAAAATACTTGAAACTGATCAAAAAATTAGTGGGTTTTGGTCGGAATCGCTAGATATTCTCGATTTCATTAATTTTTTGCCTAAAAAATGCGAGATTCAAGCTCCAAATTAAAAGCCCTAAATCCAACAACAAAACCACAAAACACCACTACCGATTCAAAAAACGCAAAAAAAAAAAAAAAAAAAAAAAAAAAAAAAAAAACCAAGAAAATCTAGAAATTGACACGAAAATAGGTGGAGAATAAACTCACGACGTTGAATCGATGTGGTTTCACTTGGATTTCGTCGGATTTGAGTCAAAAGTGAGGGGGCGATTCGAGAGAAGGGTGAGTGGGGTATGAGTGAGTGAGTGTGAGTGGGGTATGGGTTAGCAAAAGTGTTGAAAACTCATTTATATGGAGGGGCAATTTAGTCATTTCACACATGCATTAAAAAAATTTAAAAATTGGGGTCCGTTTAGTAAAAGCTTGGGTCCGTTTAGCCGTTGCCAATAGAAATTCCTAAAATCTAGGACTAGAAATAGGAATGTGAACTTAATAAAACTAAATAACAAAAATAAAAATTATTGTGTAGACTAAAGCACTAATTTCAATAAAAGATAACTAATGTTCCAATGCATGCGCAAAAAAGTATACTAAACAAAATAACCCTCAAATTTCAAAAGAAATGAATTAGGTAAGAAATATTCACCCAAAAAGACACCAAAATACTCTGACCCACATTTTCGAGACCATGCCCAGCTTTCACTACATTATAAACGAGAGGATAAAGTCTTACGAACATTTGATTCCTCCAAGATGGCGAACATTTCTAAAGTCCTAACAAAACTTTTTGTGACGGAGCTTTCTGTCTCTAGAGAACTTTTATATAATTTTATCAATAAACCTACTTGGACTCATTAGGTATTTTTAAAATTTTCACAAATATTTAAGGGGTATCAAAGAAATTTTACAAGTGATTGTGTTTGCTTCATTAATTACTTGAGGGTGACTTTGAAATTAAAAAAACTTTTGAGTCCGGACTTATAAGTCCAAATATCACTACTCTAATTTTATTAAAAACTAACTTTATATTTGAAATTTGAAGAAAAAAAAACTTTATATTAAAAAAATGATACAACCAACTACTTCGAGTTCGAGTCTAGTCAGCCCATATGAGGCTTTGTTGGCTCTCCCAACGAAGCGCACTTCATATATAGACTCAAACTCGAGACCACTATTTAAGGTGCCCGAGTGCCCAGCCAATCGGACCAACCATCAGGTTGGTTTAGGATAATGTTTCTTTGCTTATTGACTTCTTCATGTCCTTAAGAACAACTGTGCTTGCCCGGCACCAACAATCAATTAATTGCTCTCATTATTTCAGATTGGCATGTCTAACTGCTTTGCTCATTGAATTAATGCTTCTATTTAAGATGATCAGAGCAAGTGATGTACATAGCAAGCACCCATGGTTTCTTTGATTTCTTTGTTAGTTCTCCACAGCCTATTCATCAACCGGTTATGCCATGCAACAGACACAATTACCTACAACAAGTTCTTGAGAGAAGGAGAGACAATAGTCTCTGATGGCGGAACTTACGCTCTGGGCTTCTTCAGTCCGGGCATTTCGAAGCTAAGCTACATTGGAATATGGTACAACAAAATACCAGAGAAAACTGTAGTTTGGGTAGCCAACAGAAATAACCCAATGAAGGATTCTTCAATGGGAGTTCTTAAGATCAATGAAGATGGAAACCTTGCTATCTTCAATGGAAATGAAGCAGACCCAGTTTGGTCAACAAAAGTTTCAGTTCCAATGAGTGATAACATCAGCTCCACTCTCATTTACAAGCTCTTGAACACAGGAAATCTGGTTTTACGCGACGAGAACAAAGAAGACATTTTATGGCAAAGCTTTGACTACCCAACTAATACCAGACTTCCTGGAATGAAGCTTGGTTGGAATTTGAAATCAGGTTTGAATTGGTCTTTAACCTCTTGGAAATCTCGTGATGACCCTTCTACCGGGGACTTCACTTACAACTTTGATCCAACGGGGGCACCAGAGTTTTTCATCAAAAAAGGTTTGCGAAAGCTTTGGCGAAGCGAACCATGGAATGGACTAGCTAAAACGTTGCACAGTTCCACCTACTATTACACTTTTGTGAACAACCCAGATGAGATTTCCATCATTGCCAATAGCTACAACACTTCAGTTCTCTCTAGGCTCTACTTGGACGAGTTGGGAATTGGTCGACGATTGAATTGGATCGAAGATACCCAGACATGGAGCAATATCTGGTCTTCTTCAGATGATAGTTGCGATTATTATGGAAAGTGTGGATCGTTTGGGAGCTGTCATTCAAGTAATGGTCATTACTGTTCATGTCTTCCAGGGTTTGAGCCAAAATCTCCAAGGGACTGGGACTTGAAAGATGGATCAAAAGGTTGTGTGAGAGAAAGAGAGCTTTTGTGTGGTAAGGGTGACGGGTTTTTAAAATTAGAGAAGATGAAGATCCCCGATACATCGAATGCTAGAGTTGATATTAGTTTGGAAATAACAGATTGTGAGATTGAGTGCAGGAACAACTGTTCTTGTACTGGGTATTCTAGTGCAGATGTTAATGGAAGTGGAAGTGGTTGCTTGGTTTGGTTTGGAGAGTTGATTGATATAAGAGACTATACAGAGGGGGGCCAAGACTTGTTCGTTCGAGTTGACGCAATTGAACTTGGTAAATGTTGTCATGGTTTTGTTTCATATTTAATTTGTTTTGGTAACAACTAAGTTAAGTTATTTGATTTGACAGATAATTCAATGAAAGATTCAAAAGGTTCTTCTTTCTCTAAGAAGAAACTGGTGCTTCTTTGTGTGCTGATTGTTGTGGGGTTGTTCATCTTCATCTCTGCTTTATGTTGCTTCTTCAAGAAGGCTAGAAGAAGGGGTAATTAATGCATGATAGAAGCCTATGCCATTTTTTTAGGACATTTTCTCTTGCATTACATTGGATGTAATTGTTATGCAAAGTGAGCCACTCGCGTGTGTGTGCAGCGCGGCACATATGGCGCACTTAGCACACTTAGCACTTAGCACGTGTGAGTGGGCTAACCATGGGTAAAACTTTTTACCATTAATTTTTTACCTTTTCGAATTTACTATGTAGGTAGTTATTTACTTGATCCACTTAATATTAAATGGGCAGTTCATGGGAAACTCAATGAATGTTGACTGAGTAGAGCAGTTTGAACTGCCTCCACTATCTCATTTCTTCTCCAACTGGTTTTGACCAGAGTGCTATAAGAGAAGATGCTTGGGAAGAAGAAGAATATCTTGAAATTAAGCAACATTTGCTCTTGTTTCGGCTTTCACTACTGCAAGTGCAAGCCGAGTTTTACTTCATCATATCATCCAATATTTTTGCTGACTCTTGCAATATAGAAAACAAAATTTCTTTAGGAAAGTGGTATAGTTACACACTTTGAAGTCATTGCTCATTCCTCTGGTCTAACATTTTTTTTCTTCAACTCCATCTTGATTTGTTCAACATGTAAAGCAGTTGCTTAAAAGTATATTTACTTGTTCTTAAATTGCAATTTTCAGGGTTGGAGCACAAAGAAAGACTTCAAGAACTATTATCCATGCCTACTTTAGCGACTAATGAAGAAACTAATGCAAAATTTGACGACTTAACAATTTTTTATCTTGATACTATAATGCTTGCGACAGAGAGGTTCTCTCTAGCCAACAAGCTTGGATTCGGTGGTTTTGGACCTGTTTATAAGGTATACATTAATTTTATATTAGACTTCTTTTATTGGACTTTGTGGGGACTTAAATTCAACAATGGATTTAGCTAAAATATAATCTAATGTTCAGGTAAGTTGTCGAGACGGGCGTGAAATAGTCAGTAAAGAGATTGTCAAAGAATTCAGGACAAGGGTTAATTGAATTCAAAAATGAAATTGTGTTGATTGCGAAACTTCGCCATAGGAATCTTGTCCAAATTCTAGGTTGTTGCGTCGAAGAAGATGAAAAAATGTTGATATATGAATACATGCCTAATAAAAGCTTGGACTTTCTACTCTTCGGTATGCTACCAATATTAATATTTCTTTTACTCATCATTAACAATGTCCAAAATATTTCTAAAATCTATAAACGGTATACTCGTAATATTTAGCAACTATACAGATCGAACAGAAGCACATCAATGGACTGGAGAATACGACATAATATTATTCTTGGGATTGCTAGGGGGGTCCTTTTATCTTCATCAAGACTCGATCATAAGAATCGTTCATCGGGATCTTAAAGCTAGTAATATTCTACTTGATGCAAGTATGAATCCTAAGATTTCTGATTTTGGAATGGCAAGAATATTTGGAGGCAATCAAACTGAAGGGAACACAAATAGAGTGGTTGGGACTTTGTAAGTTCAACGAGTTTATTATACTTTCTTATTTGAAAATTCCTTATGAGCCTTTTTGTATTAATTTTTACCTTAATTAGCTTTACTCGCATCAATTATTAGTTTAAATGATTTCAGTCTTATTGAAAATCTTTGCAGTGGTTATATGTCTCCAGAGTATGCTATGGATGGATTATTCTCTGCAAAATCTGATGTTTTTAGTTTCGGAGTTCTATTACTTGAAATCATCAGTGGCAAGAAGAATACAGGTTTTTATTGCGAAGACCCCTCAATGAACTTGATAAAGCACGTAAGCATAATCATCGAAAAAATCTATCGCTTCTTAATTTTCAGATTTTATTGTTGATGACGAAGTTTAAGAATTATTACAGGCATGGAAGCTATGGAGAGATGGAACACCATTGGAATTAGTCGACCATGCAATGGGGGCCTCATTTCCTGAACAAGAAGTCGTCAAGTTCATTCAAGTTGGGATTTTATGTGTCCAAGAAAACGCCGGTGATAGACCAACGATGTCTACTGTCATTTTAATGTTGAGCAATGACTCCACAACAATCCCTACTCCTGAGCAACCTGCGTTTATTTTGACGCGTAACTACAAACATCCAAATTCATGGACTACAGGAACAAGTTCTTGGTCCGCGAATGAAATGTCAACTACTATTGTCGAAGGTCGATGAAGGAAAAGCTGAACTGAGCATTTCAATGGAATGAATGATGCATAGAATGGAAAGTTCTCCTTAACATGTCTTCAAGATAGATTAATAATATGTGGCTAAAGATCTATTTTTATTTTAGTTTAGCATAATCGGCCATTACGTATTCCAGTGGATCGCGCTGACCAGGTTCTCGAGATCTATGTTATGTTTGAATGAAGTGAAGTAATACAATAAATGTGAAACAAAAAAACCTTGTTATGCTCCTATTCTCATAGGAATATTATCAAACACATGTTGCGCATCAAGTGTGTCGTCCCGAACTGCGAAGAGAAAAACAAAATTAATGAACACGCAACACGAATTCACGCGTTATAGATCAGTTTGTTGATTGCCTGAAATCAGTGGAGTCATTGAAGGAAGGAGAAGTGCACTTAACTACCGTGTTCAGAAACCAAGTGGTGTATGCACGTTAAGCCTTGTTTAAGAGCTCTTCAAGGTCTCCCTTTCGAGTCTTGTAAATCAAAAAAATTGGTTGGGAGGGCGCCCCTTAAGTGGCGTGACATTGAGTTTGTGACCCCAACTTCAGGAATAGAAATTGATGCGCATCTAAAGAGCTCGGAAAATGGCATGTGAAACTTAGACATTGGCTATTTTTATTGGAAATTACTAAAATAACAATTATATCACATCGTATGATACATTAGCTTATAAAAGACGTCCATACTACATCGACTCGTATGTTATGCACTGAGATTTATGTATGCTCATATCTTTAGGTACATATAGATAGTTCTAGTGAGCTAATGTGTGATGTAACATGTCATGCATTGTCATTTTAGCACTTTTGATTTTTATTTGACTTGTAGTTCAAATAAAAGCCCATCTCAAGGCTGGCCAAAATTAGTGGGTCAAGTTCGTCCGTTGCTTGAAATGGGCCTAAGTTTGTATTCAACATAGATCCAACTTGATGTGGCTTATCAAATACTTATGGCATGTTCGCTTCAAATATTAGCAAGATCAAAAATTTTCCTTTTAACTTAGTAGGAACATTTCGATCACAAGTCACCCATGTTGCACTTCGCCATTTCTTCCATCCAAGTTGAATTCTATGTGTGATATCATTCTCAATGTTACCATCATTTTGTATGATTGATCATAGGTATCTAAAGTGGTTTACCTTAGACACTTCTACTTCCTCTAATTTTACCACTCCGTCGTCTCGATGTCTAATGTTTCTAAACTCACAACGCATGTATTCGGTTTTCGTCTTACTCAACTTAAAGGTTTTAGATTCTAATGTATTCCTCCAGAGTCCTAATTTCCTGTTCGCTCCATCTTTTGTTTCATCCACTAAGACAATATCATCTGCAAATAGCATAAGTCATGGTATATCCTCTTGAATATGTCTAGTTAATTCATCCATAACTAAAGTAAATAGATATGGGCTTAAAGCCGATCCTTGATGTAGTCCTATCGTAATGGGAAATGAGAAGTTTTCAAATAAGAAAGTATAATAAACTAGTTGAACTTACAAAGTCCCAACCACTCTATTTGTGTTCCCTTCAGTTTGATTGCCTCCAAATATTCTTGCCATTCCAAAATTAGAAATCTTAGGATTCATACTTGCATCAAGTAGAATATTACTAGCTTTAAGATCCCTATGAATGATTCTTAGGATCGAGTCTTGATGAAGATAAAGTACCTCCCTAGCAATTCCAAGAATAATATTATGTCGTATTCTCCAGTCCATTGATCTGCTTATAGTTGGTAAGTGCTTCTGATTTTAAAAATATTTTGGTTAGTGAATGATGAATACAAGAAATATTATTATTAGAAGCATACCGAAGAGTAGAAAGTCCAAGCTTTTATTAGGCATGTACTCGTAGATCAACATTTTTTCACCTTCTTCAACACAACAACCTAGAATTTGGACAAGATTTCTATGTAGAAGTTTTGCAATCAGCGCAACATTTTTGAATTCAATTAACCCTTTGCCCCATAATTCCTTGACAATCTCTTCACAGCTATTTCAGGCCCATCAGACAACTTACCCTGAAAATTAGTTTATAACTTTGGCTAAATCCATTGTTGAACTGAGGCCTCAAAAAAGTCCAATAAGATTAGTGGAGTTTAAAATGTATGTACCTTATAAACAGGTCCAAAACCACCTGATCCAAGCTTATTGGCTAGAGAGAAGTTCTCTGTGGCAAGCACTATAGAATCAAGATCGAAAATAGGTCATCAAAGGTCATCAAACTCTAAAGTGCAAATTGGATAATAGTTCTTGAAGTCTTTCTTTGTGCTCCAACCCTGAAAAATGCAATTTTAAGAGCAAGTGAAAATACTTTGAGCAACTGCTTTCATGTTCAACAAATTAAGCTGGAGTTCCAAAAAAATTGCAAAATTGCATAGGCTCCATCCATGCATTACCATTTCTTTTCGCCTTCTTGAATAAATAACATGAAGTGGAGATGAAGATGAACAAGCCCGCTACAATTAGCACACATAGAAGCACAAGTTTCTCCTTAGTGAAAGAACCTTTGGAATGTCTTGTTGAATTTTCTGCCAAATCCAATAACTTAACTTAGACATGAACACATCATAGCATTAATTAAATTACAGCTCCCAAAAGCTCCACATTTTCCATGGTCATCACTGCTATCTTCTGGAGCAGACCAGACGATCCTCTATTTTTTTTCCTATCTTCAAGCCCAATCGATACCCGAGTAAGGCCCGACCCACTCGTCCAAATAAAGCTTAGAGATAACTGAAAGTGTCGTCGTTATTAGCAATGATGTAAATCTCATCTGGGTTGTTCACAAAACTGGCATTGAAGATTGAATTGCTAGACATGTTAGGGGTGCCATTCCACCCCTGATCAATCCATGGCCGCTTCGCCAGATCTTTTGTGACGCTTTTTTAATGACCATCTCTGGTGACGCTGTTGGATCCATACTATAAGTGAAATCCCCAGCTGAAGGGTCATGGCGAGATTTCCAAGACGTTTAACAACCAACATGGCGGGTCCTATCATTTTAGGGGCCTAAAAAAAAAAAAGAAACAATTTAAAGCTTTTTATATTTGACTTTTTTAAATAAATCTTTTTTTTTTTTGTAACCATTTTGATATCTAAACTAATCGATTACTTCAAACTCGAGTTATAGTCAACTCATAAAGGACTTTGACTCTCTAAGTAGATACTAGATACATGAGGCTTAAACTAGAGACTAGCTACTACTGAGGGCTCGAATGTTGAGCCACTCAAACCATGCGTATTTTGATTCTTTCTTAAATATTAACCTTTGAAATTCAAGTTTGCTAGAATATTATAATTTTATATATACATATTAATATATGTGTACTTATTTGATAAAAGAACATGCATGTAGTTGAGTTGAAAGAAAATGTATATTAGTTAAACTCGAGAATTTAGTTGGTCTATTCAAAGCCTTTTATATTTGACTTTTTAAATAACCATTCTTTTATTACTATACATTTGGTATTGAATTTTCACAAATATCTACATTTAATCTTTTCTATTATTTAAATGTTAAATTTTGGTAATGTTAGTAACAAGAGTGTCGTGTGAGTAGTCGAGAAGAAATAAGTGGTTTATATTACTAAACCAAATGATTACATCGACCAACAAAAGCGAAAAATTTTTTTTTAATTTTCCCCAAAAACTTAAAAAACTAAAAGTTTAGAGAGAGCAAAAGCATAAAAAACTCAAAAGTTCAAGGACTAAGTGTGCAATAATGAAAGTTTATGGACCAAATATATACTAATGAAAGTTTAGGGACCAAAAGTATAAAGTCTCAAAGTTTAAGGACCAAAAAATATGTTTTCCCTATAAATAAATCTACTTGAGATTGGAACGTCGTTAGACCAAACTCGGGTTAAATAAATCAATTTGCATTAGCTAAATTTCTCTCGTCGTCGATTCATCGCTCTGAAACCTTGTTGAACCAAATTGTAACATATCTGTTTTGAGAATTGACGGGACTGAAGAAGCCGAGAGCGTAGATTCCGCCATTAGAGACAATTGTGTCTCCATCTCTCAAGAACTTGTTCTGTGTGATTGTGTCATTATGAGTTGGAGCTCTATATATCAAGAACTTGTTTTGTGTGATTGTGTCATCAGTTGAAAAGCATAACTGGTGAGCAAAGAAGCTGCAGAGAAGCATCAAAGCTGTTAAGGAATTCATGGCTGCTTAGTATAGATTTCACATGAACAGATGACTAGTGTTAGTTTTAGATCAAATTGCATCATCATCATCATCATCATCATCATCATCATCATCATTATTATTATTATTATTATTATTATTATTATTATTATTATTATTATTATTATTATTATTATTATTATTATTATTATGCATAATTGAAGTTTGACAAAGTCACTCTGCCAAAAAATAAAAACAGTTTAAACTCTACAATTTTGAGGTGAATATTTAAATATCCCTATCTGAAATAAATAAATAGCAAAACATATTTTTTTGTTCTTGAACTTTGAGACTTTTATGTTTTTGGTCTATGTTTGGTCTCTGAACTTTCATTATTGCACATTTGGTCCCTGAACTTTTGAGTTTTTTACGCTTTTGCTCCCTGAACTTCGAGTTTTTTTAAGTTTTTGGGGAAAATTAAAAAAAATTTCGGCTTTTGTTGGTTGATGTGAGTTGTTCGATTCAGTAATATAAACCATTTATTTCTTTTCGACTAGTCACACGACACTCTTGTTAACCACATTGACGAAATTTAACACTTTAAATTATGGAATGACTAAATGTAGACCTTTGTGAAAGTTCAATGACCAAATGTGTAGTAATAAAAGTTTAAGGACCAAATGATAGGTTTTGCCTAAATAAATAAATAAAATATCCGAACGATAACCACTCACGTAGTATTGCGACAGCCTTGATATGTAGTCACCTATAGATGAGGTTGAAGTTTGAGTCTTTCGTATGCAAGTTAATCGTGACCGACTAAGTGGTTGCTCAAATAATTCGATATGTAGGTCATTTCAGAGGTAATAAGTTCATTTCCTAAAAGAAAAAAGAAAAAAAGAAAAAAAAGAAGGCAAAATCACTAAATCGATTTACAACAAAGATTAAGGGCTGTCACTTTCAAATCATAATACAAGGAAGGTTATTTTTTACGTGCAATTTTATATATAACTTCAGAAATCAATTTTTCCCTCTCGATGGCAACTAACAGTTTGTTTATAGGATATTGACATACGTTTGATACATGCATTTTCAACATAATTGTTTGAACCTTTTGTGTGTGCAACTTGCATGAAGAAATTAACAGTTTTTTTATGGATTTGAATAATGTTGTATTAATGACATTTTTTGGATGCCTTGTCCAAAAAGATAAGTGTCAGTAAATATAAATAAGCACATTTTTTCATATAGGCAAAATCCATAATTTAGTTCATAAACTTTGTATTTTTTATGCTTTTAGTCCATAAACTATTATTACTACACATTTGGTCCTTGAACTTTCACAAAGATCTATATTTAGTTATTTCACCATTTAAAGTGTTAAATTCCGACAAAGTGAGTAGTAAAAGTGACGTGTGACTAGTCAAGAAAAGTAAAGTAATTTATACTACTAGGCCAAACGACTCACATCAATCAACAAAAGCCGAAAAAAAATTAATTTTCCTTAAAAACATAAAAAAAAAACTCAAAGTTCAAGGACTAAAAGCATAAAACACTCAAAAGTTCAGGGATTAAATGTACAAAAATGAAAGTTCGGGGATAAAATGTACACTAATAAAAGTTAGAGACTACAAAAATAAAAATTTCAAAGTTCAACGACCAAAACATGTGTTTTGCCCTTCATATACTTCTAGTTTACTGCCTGTATGTATATATATATATGTTAAGGAAAGTAATATATATGTCACCTTTTCATTTTCCCTTAAAAAACAATACAAGCTAAGCCTCTACAATGTTATTCTTTGTACTGATTACACTGCTGAGCATCTAACTCTTCAACTAATACATGCCATAGTCTCCATTTCAACTTCATGTAACTCTACCGACCTTCGATGACAGTAATTGACATTTCATTATGAGAGTGAGAACTAGCGGACGCGTTTGCAGAATTGTGATTACTTATCAAAACAAATGCAGGTTGCTTGAAGTGAAGGGATTGGTGTCTCCTTGCCTAGTAAGGAAATGACATTGGACATTGTTGGCCTGTCTTTCGCTTTTTCTTGAACACACAAGATTCCGACTTGAATGAACCTCACTACTTCTTGTTCGGAAAATGAATTACCCATTGAGGGATCAACTAATTCCAAGATCCTTCCATCTTTCCATAGCTCCCATGCCTGTTACAAATTCCCGATTCCATCGCCAACATATTGGATGAAAAAAATAGCTATTAATGATAAAACCTGCTAACTGATTATACTTACATGCTTTATTAAATTCATTGTTGGATCTTCATAGTAGAAACCTGAGTTCTTTTTGCCACTAATGACCTCGAGTAACAAGACACCAAAGCTAAACACATCGGACTTAACGGAGAATAATCCATCCATCGCATATTCTGGAGACATATAACCACTGAAAGAAATGGTATAATGTTAGAATGCAATGTAAGAACATGTTAGGAAAAACCAATGAATTTTCAACAAAGAAATGAATAAGATTTCCGAAGACACCACTGAAAGAAATGGTAAAATGTTAGAATGCAATGTAAGAACATGTTAGGAAAAACCAATGAATTTTCAACAAAGAACTTCATGATCAAATCAACTTAAGATGGAAGGGATTCCGAAGAGTATGATTTTTTTTTCCAAGGACTCTGTACTTTAATTATGTAGCAGCAGTTAGCTTATTAGGGGTTTGCTTGTCAATTCTCAATGTTTAGTAAACTATATGTGTTGTACTTTCCTCAAGAATTCATGCACAGAGTATTTGTTGTAGCACTTACTAAGTTCCAACCACTCTCTTAGTGTTTCCTTGTGTTTGATCGCCTCCAAATATTCTTGCCATTCCAAAATCTGAAATCTTAGGATTCATACTTGCATCTAGCAGAATATTACTTGCTTTAAGGTCCCTGTGAACGATTCTTAATCTCGAGTCCTGATGAAGATAAAGAACTCCTCGAGCAATCCCCATGATAATATCATGACGCAATCTCCAATCCAATGATGTGTTTCTAGTTCGATCTGCTTGCAATCACTCATGTTACTCAATATACAATTAATGCATATAATTTGAAACTCGCTATCGAGAAATTGGAGTAATAGTAATGGAAGCATACCGAAGAGTAGAAAATCCAAGCTTCTATTAGGCATGTACTCGTAAATCAACATTTTTTCTTCTTCCTCCACGCAGCAACCTAGAATTTGAACAAGATTTCTGTGTTGAAGTTTTGCTAATAACACAACTTCGTTTTTGAACTCGGTCACACCTTGTCCTGAATTTTTCGACAACCTTTTCACAGCTATTTCACGCCCATCAATTAACTTACCCTGGAAAATTACAGTATGACTTGTATAAATCCATTGCCATATATACTAAAACTTCTAACTTTCACCTGAAACATTACATAAACTTCAACCAATAAAATTAAATTCGACAGCATTGTACCTTATAAACGGAGCCAAAACCACCTGCTCCAAGCTTGTTATCGGGAGAAAAGTTTTCCGTAGCAAGTGTCATAGTATTTAGATCAAAAATTGGTAATTCAAACTTCGCATTAGTTTCGTCATTGGTCCTTGAAGTTGGCAAATTGATCGATGGTTGCTCTTGAAGCTTCTCTTGGAGCAGACCTGAGAGAATTGCAGCATTTGGAAGCAATAAAACACTATTAGGAATTGTATTTCTGGTTCAACAAATCAAAATGACAACCAGGGCACCAACCAAGTGGATGACTCACTAGTTGGTATAGGGTTACTTGGATAAAAGGTCGGGAGTTCGTGCCTCATAGTGTGAGAGTTGTGATTTCTTTCTTATAAAAAAAATGACAATCAAAGGCTTCTTCCATTACCTCTTCTCTTTGCTTCCTTGAACAAATAATAGAAAGCAGTGACCAAGATGATCAACCCAACAACAATTAGCACACATAGAATCACCACTTTCTTATTCTTAGTAGAAGAAGAACCTTTTGAATCTTTCATTGAATTTTCTGCCAAATCAAACAACTTTAGCTACTAAACTTACAAATTGTATCATGTAACAAAAAACTAAAACAAAAGATTGAATGTACTCACTAAGTTCAATTGCATCAACACGAACAAACAAGTCTTGTCTCCCCACTGTAAACTCTGCTATATCAATCAAGTCTCCAAACCAAGCTAAGCAACCACTTCCATCGACATATGGGCTAGCATACCCAGTACAAGAACAGTTTTTCCTACACTCAACCTCGCAATCTTCGATTCCTAAACTCATATAAACTCTAGCATTTGATGTGTCAGGGAGCTTCCTCTTCTCCAATTTTAAAAACCCATCACCTTGACCACACAAAAGCTCTCTTTTTCTCACACAACCCTTCGATCGATCTGCGATATACCAATCTCGAGGTGATCTCGGCTCATACCCAGGAAGACATGAACATATCTCAGCATTATTTGAATTACAGCTCCCAAAAGCTCCACACTTTTCATAATTTTCACAACGGTCGCCTGGGTAGTCCCTCAAATTAATCCATCTATGATCACCTTCAACCCAAGTAGGTCCTTTAATGATCCCCTGATCGTTTAAGACGAAAAAACTGATAATCGAAGCGTTGTACATACTGAAAATGAAGTAAATCTCATCTTGGCTGTTTACAAAACTGTAATTGAAGAGGAAGTTGCGCGACATGTCGGGGACACCATTCCATGCTTGCCCATTCCATGGTCCTGTTCGCCAAACCTTTTGTGACGCCTTTTTTAGGACCATTTCAGGCGCCTCCATTCGAATCAAACTGTATGAGAACTCCCCAGTTGATGGGTCGTCTGGAGATTTCCACGACGTTAACGACCAATTCAATCCTGATTTCAAGCTCAACCCAAGCTTCATACCCGGAAGATGAGTGTTAGTTGGGTAATGGAAGCTCTGCCACAAAAAGTCTCCCTTGTTTCCGTCACATAAAACCAGGTTTCCTGAATCCAATAGCTTGTAAAACATAGTAGAAGAGTTGGTTTTTTCAGTGATTGGGATTGAAATGTTGGTAGACCAAACTGTGTTTGATGAGTTCCCGTCGAAAATCACTAAATTTCCATTGTGATCAATCTTGACGACTCCTGATGAAGAATTGTTGATGGGGTTGTCTCTGTTGGCTACCCATACTACAGTTTGTACTGAAACTTTGTTGAACCAAATTCCAATATATCGCTTTTGCGAGTTGCCGGGACTGAAGAAGCCGAGAGCGAAGTTTCCGCCATTAGAGACTATTCTGTCTCCATCTCTCAAGAACTTGTCCTGTGTAATGGTGTCTGTTGCTGCATAGCACAAGCAACTAGTGTAGAGAATCAACAAAGCAATTAAGGAATCCATGGCTGCAGCTTGACTTGACTAGCAGTCATAGATTGCTATATATGTTCTTCATTAATTAAACCAACAAGTCAATGATTACATTATAATTTTTGTTGGGCAAAGTCTTCACAAATAAAAAAATAGTCATGCCAATCTGAGACAGCAAGACAAATTGACCCAATTTTTATTTATTTTATTTTATTTTGTCAAATTGTTGATCTTAAAAAACATTATAGAAGTTTCACCCAAAAAAGAAAGCTTAATAGAAATAAGGCTTAGAAATAAAGAAGCATTCACAGGGACAAATAGAGAAATATAGTAAACGATGTTTACATTTGATCAGAGATACAAATTAGTAAAATTACTGTGTTTCTTTATTCATCTAATGTCATAGTAAGACACATTCATAAAACGAAATCTAAGATATCATGAACTCATAAACTGTATGATACACCTAATAAGAAATATATTTGACTAAATCCTGGAAACAAGAAAAAATAATAAAAACGTGTTGATTAATAATTTAAGTTATAAATCAATCTCAACACTCCCTCTTGGATCGAGATTGTGCTTCTCACTCGGACATGGATATTGTTAGTGTAGATATTGTTATCTATTTAATCACATTTAACTCACACGAGATTTTACTTCAAAAGATATTGATACTATTTAAAGAGATTTATATCGTTAACTTATGTGGGACTATATTTTAGTCTGCACATTCCAACAATCTTCGTCTAAGACCGAAATCCATTCTAGATGATCATGTCCCAGCTGAACTGCCATCCCCCATAAAATTGAACCTAAGATCTCACTCATCTAAAACTTTGATCATTATAATAAAAAAAGAAATATTTGACTAAATCTTGGGAAAAAAAAATAACAAAAACGTGCAAGGTACGATTTATACCTACTCATTATTTTTTTCTTTGTAAGAATCAATTACCCTATCAGATAGATGTGAGATCATGTATGCCTTTTCCGGCACACTACAAGATCTTTATACAATTTAAGGTGCAAAAATAAAGTCTTAATACAAATTTATCAAAAAATAATCAATTATGTGGCCAATAATTTGATACGGAGTTTGAGAGCAAGAAGTTGTGGCCTTATGAGTTTAGGAGCAATTGTTTTTTTGTTATAAAAAAAAAAATAAAAAAAAATTGATACATATGAAAGTTGCCTTGTAGAATAGTAATAACTTCCATGGACCTTAGGTCTCAATCTTGAATTTTCTTTATCGACGCCCTCTAGAACTTCTTTGTCGAGGACATATAAACTTGACTATTATTATTTTCACGTGATACAAGGCAGATCGAACGATGTGCAGGCGCCGTTATGGAATGGAAGTGCCAATTCAATATTGAACAATCAAAGAGATTTCTTGCGTAACACAACTCTTACTCAAATCTTCTATATAATGAGGTACTTATCACTCACAATGCCATGCATTGAAAGATATGAGAACTCCTAAATCTTCAACGTTCTCATTGTTCTATGTCCTCTTATTAGTTGTGTTTTCAATCTCTAAATCTGCCTCATCAAGTTCTATTCATGACAACTTTCTCAAATGCCTGTCCACTCATTCCAACCAATCTCCTAAAATCCCAATCTACATCCCAAACACTTCCTCTTATTCATCAATCCTACAATCTTCAATACAAAATCTAAGGTTCTTATCATCCACAACTCCAAAGCCACAACTCATTGTAACACCACTACATGACTCTCATGTCCAAGCATCAGTTATATGTTGTAGCAAATATGGCCTACAGTTAAAAGTTCGAAGCGGGGGACATGACTACGAGGGCTTGTCTTACACGTCCGACGTTCCATTTGTCGTTGTCGATATGGCTAACATTCGATCGGTCGATGTGGATGTCGAAGACGGGAGCGCATGGGTTCAAGTAGGTGCGACGTTAGGCGAAGTTTACTACAACATTGCTGAGAAGAGCAGGACATATGGATTCCCAGCAGGGACATGTCCTACAGTTGGTGTTGGAGGACACTTCAGTGGTGGTGGCTATGGTGCTTTGGTTAGGAAATTCGGGCTAGCGGCCGATAACATCATCGACGCTCGCCTAGTGAACGCTCAAGGCGAAATCCTCGACAAAGAATCTATGGGTAAGGATCTTTTTTGGGCCATTAGAGGTGGAGGTGGAGGGAGCTTTGGAATTGTTTTGTCATGGAAAATTAAGTTGGTTCCCGTTCCGCAAACCGTTACCGTCTTTAGGGTGAACCGAAACATAGAACAAGGTGCAACTGCACTTGTTCATAAATGATAAAGCATTTCTCACACACTACCAAGAGAATTGTTCATTAGAGTGTTCATGGGCAGGGCTAATAATACAATAAATGCATCATTCCAAACTCTATACTTAGGAAAATCTAAACAGCTTCTAAATGTAATGAAACAAAGCTTCCCTGAACTAGGCATAAAAAGTTCTGATTGCACCGAAATGAGTTGGATACAATCAGCTCTCTACTTTGCAGACTTCCCTGCAAACGGTCCAGTAAACCTTTTGCTTAATAGGACACAAATGACAACAAGGTTTTTCAAAGCGAAATCGGATTTTGTCACGGAACCGGTGTCGGAAACCGGATTGAAAGGCATTTGGAACCGACTTTACGAAGCGGATGAGCCTCAGATCATCCTTAGTCCTTATGGGGGAAGAATAAGTGAGATTGGAGAATCTGAGATTCCATACCCTCATAGAGATAGATACATATATGAGATACAACATTTGGTATATTGGGACAAAGAAGGAATTGACGTAGCAAACAAGAACATAAATTGGATGAGAAGGTTTTATAGGTACATGGCTCCTTATGTGTCCAAGTCTCCAAGAGCTGCATACATTAATTATAGAGATTTGGATTTGGGTCAAAGCAGGAATGGCACTGCAACCTATTCTCAAGCCAGGGCATGGGGGGTTAAATACTTCAACAAGAATTTCAAAAAGCTAGTGCAGGTGAAGAGCAAGTTTGATCCTGATAACTTTTTCAGGAATGAACAAAGTATTCCAACAGTGCCAGCTTAAAAGGATATAGAATATTGAAATTCACTTTAGAGATGCACATACATACATATAGTTGGTTTATGGTTCATTGTTTTTCTTCTTTTCATGTGTTCACCAATAAGTATTTGTATGATATCTATGTTCCTTAATAAGTATGATTCATCAATAAAAATCTAATTCAACGAGTTATTATTAATGTAAGGATCAATATTAGATATTTATGTTCTGTTGTCATTGCAGTTAGTTTTTGACAAGGCAGTCCTATTTGTGCCATATATACATTGTTTTTTGGTGAATTAATTAAGGAGGGTGGATCTCAGTTTTTTAAGACAAAACGACCTAGGCAGCGTTTTAGGCGGGTGGTGTCCTTCTAAGTATTTTTAAAAACTTAAAGGGGTTATTCACAACTAAGTTTGATAGTAAAAATGATAGCACAATTAAAGTTACAAAGGGGCCTAAAAACTTATTAGTATTCTTGAAGTATGTACTCCCTCAGGTTATTTATATAATCATTCGAACAAAAATTTCTTGTTCAAACGGAATTCAAAGAGTGTATTTATTACATTTTTACTCATTTTACCCTTATATAATTTAAACATTTATGATTGTTCAATTTTTCAATTCATTTAATGTTAAAGAACATATATGTAAATTATACTCGTAATTAAGGCTGCCTTAATTTTTGTGTCCTTACCTTAAACGACTTACATAAATGATCGGAGGGAGTATTGAATAAGAATCACATTAATTTTTGTCTAGGCAGCGCCTTGCTTAAGCAAAGCCTCACTATTGCCTTTAGCGACTCTGCAATCCTTGGTTTCAGTTGGTGTAGGGATGGAGACACTAGTTGTATTTCTTGGCCTTGTTGGATTGACCTCATGTCACATAGGCTAAAAATTTGAAACACTTTGTGTATTTTGTCTCACCAGTTTATTAAGGCCGAGAACTATATGCGTTATGCTATTCTCGGCTACCAAGTACTAACCGACACCTATTTTATAAGTCTGGGCCCCAATTTTTATTCACAAAATTCGAACTCAAAATCTAGCTGGGAGTCTTTTACTCCCGCACATAATGGTGATTCTATATTTATGATGCTCTTAGAGCATCTCCAATGGTATGTGGATTGGATATTAATGTGTCATTTTAGACTAAATATGCATTAAGGTGTAAAAAAAAAAAACATCTCAAATGATATAAAGTTTTAAAACCTCTATTAAATGCCAAAAATGTTCTAGTGTATGTTTATTCCTTACACACCATGTCAGCTCGACATTCAAAAGGATAGTGCTATTTGGACTCGTGAATCCGGACTCAAAACTTTTTTTAATTTTAAATACATCCTCGAGCAATTAATGAAACAACCATAATCACTTATAAAATTTCTTTATACCCCTTAAATATTTACAAAATTTTTTAAAAACTTCTTATGAGTCCGGACTCATAAGTCCAAATAGATTTATTGTATTCAAAACGCACATTCTCATTGGAGATATTTTTTTCATCCCAATATTTATTTACTCTAAGTCCCAGGTGCATGAGCTATCATTGGAGACGTGTCACTTAATAATTCAGATTTTCAATCAATCTAACCACAAATTCACAACCATTGACACGTGTCTTATTTTTATTCACAATCACTGACACACATCTTAATATTTCACTCTTTGATAGGTACTTATATTTCACTACTCTTTCACATCAAACATAAATTAATGTTAACTAGTTAATTTTAAATATTAGTTGAGTTGAGTGGTTAGGAGGCAGTTCTTTTCTTTTTTTTCTTTTTTTTTTTTATCGAAAGAGGCAGTTCTTGTTATGTAGAGGAAACACTAGTTGGAGCCCCTATACATTATACGAGAAAGAAATTATTTTGGGAGATATATCACATATCTCGTTAAGGCAAGGTCAGTTTAGACTTTTTGAGACATTTGCTAAGAAATATACCAACAGCTCCGCAATGAAATTTAAATGAATTGCTAGAAAATGGTTGAGTATATGAATTTGAAAAGGAAACTAAAATAAAATCTAGCTATTTTTTTGAAAGTAAAATCTAGGCGCTGTTTAAATTATATAATTAGAAAACTCAATTTAATAGAAATTTTAAAAATTCGACTATGTAACGGTGAGCCTAAGATATATTTTAGGATGCAAGGATTAGAAATTAAGGAATTAAAAGTTCCGATAAGCATCCTATCAATTGCATTAATTATAAATCGAGTAGACTGGAAAAGTTTGACCCATTTAGCTTGCCTTTATTGAGATTTGGATTTGTAGGATTTGTAGCTACAAATAAATGAGTATTAATCTAACTGTAACACAATACTAATTGGACATTTTCAAAAAGAAAATGTTTTCGTCCCACATTGGTTAGAAACATCTACTTTAAAGAGTAGATATACTCTTGCATTACATCGAGTGTAGAAAAAAATAACCACAAGTGCTATGTAAAGTGAGTTACGCGCGGCGCATATGTTGCTTTCATAGGCACACTCAGCACGTGTGCGTGGGCTAAACATGATAAAAACTTTTTACCATTTTCGGATTAATTTTGTGGGTGGTTAATCATTTTCTGATTAATTATGTGGGTGGTTAATTAATTGACCCATTCAATGTTGACTGAGTGGAGCACTTTCAATTGACAAAGCAGTTGAAACTCTCCACTATCTCATTTCTTCTCCAACTGGTTTTGACCAGAGTGCTATAAGAAAAGATGCTTGGGAGGAAAAAGAACATCTCGAAAAAATTCACAGCAATTGTATGTGTTTCAGCTTTCACTACTGCAAGTGCAAGCTAATTTTTTACTTCATCGTATTCTTTATGATTTTTGCTGACTCTTGCAATATGGAAAGCAAAATTCCCTTCATGAAAATAGCATAGCTACACGCTTTGAAGTCATTACCGTCTCCTCTGGTTCTACAGTACTACTACAAGGGCTTGCTCATTAGAAGATGATTAAATTTCAAACAAATTACTAACTGCACAAAGCTTTGGCGACAAGTCTTCAACAACAAATATTTTCTGCTCAACATACAACACATTTGGTCTCTCTTAAGCCCACCATGGCCTCATTTCAATAAATACTCCCTCCAGTCACGATAATAAGTCATTTAAGGTAAAAGCACAAAAACTAAAACCACCTTAATTACAAGTGTAATATACATAAGGTAGTGTTAGGTGGACTCTTTGAGTCCAGACTTTTAATTTTTATATATTTGTAAATCATCCTTTTATCGTTACCTATATTAATCAAACACCCAAAAAATAGTTAGGTCCAAATGTGGAAGAGTAGGTGTAAATCTCTCTTGGAAACAGCTGCACATTGAAGGAGGTTGAAAATCTCTACTTGCAAGCAAACTCTTCGTTTTCCACAGCTAAAAATCATACCGATTTCCTATGGAAACAACTTGTTGGAACATGGTTGATTGTCTTTCCCTCACCTCAGCTTACCTCACATCGTCAATCTTCATCACTTCACCTCATCTGCAGGCTGTTAGCTTTCCCGGACCACACCCCCGTCATATACGACCACCATCTTCATCACCGTCATTGTTGACGGGACTCGTCGACGGCTGGTTGTGGTCCGCTGCTATTTTTTGTTGTTGGTTGTTGCTATTGTGTTGAGGTAAGTTGTTAAAAATCAAGGGTTTTTGTTGTTTGGATCGTTGGTTTTGTTGCGATTGTTATTTATGGTTGTTGCTACAATGTCGACATAACTTTGCTCTTCAAACTTCAGTGATCTAAGTTTATCCTTACCCTAGAAATCTACCCAATTGTATTTCCAAATTAGTTACAACATTTAAGAACATGAAGAAAATGAATTTTGGGAATAAAAACTTAGAACAATGCTTGAAGAATTTTCATGTGTAGTTTTGTCTACATTAAAAGTCTTTGAAGTTTGAAGATACATTAAGAGAGAAAAATTGAAGGTTTTCTAAGTTTTTTTGTTTTCAAAAATCAGTCTCATTACTTGAGAATTTCACAATATAACCAAAACCCATGTTTTGAGCAAACAAAATTCCAAATTTGTTGTGAAAGAGTTCTTGATTATTGAAACCCTTTTAAATTTCCGAGTCTTTGTTTCAAATACATCAGATTAAACATGCACCAATGCAAATTTATAGGTTGAGCTTCTCTTTTAGTCCTGAAAATCAGCCTCAAGTTTGCATTGCATCGAAAACCTTAATTTTGTGCACAAATGACTCAATCCTTAATGTTCAGCAACAACAGTTGAGTTCTCTTGAAAAACACCCAGGTTATTGAATCTTGTTTGTAAAAACCCATAGTTCAAATGAAGAACTAAGTCCCTAAAATTTTAGAATTGATCTTCAATGTAAGAAAAATCCCATGCACATGTTTTGAACTCAAGAGGGTATGAAAACATTGAACTTGTGATTAAAACTAAATCAAAGCAATTATGATTTTTATAAAACCCTTCAAATTAGTGAAGTCCACGTGTAAGGGAGCTTGAATTTGGTGTTCACAGCTCTTACTACAATTGCATTGATCAAAAGATCAAGTCTTTGAGCAAAAACCTTAATTTGGACATAGAAGAGTTGATTGAGAGGCTCATCTAGGGTTCAATCCTTGTCCTAGCTTGATTTCTTTAAATTCCAACCCTCAATTCCTCAACTTGGCCCTCTATCTATGAATTTCCTGTAAGTTTTGGTCTTCCTCTCCTTTCTTTCTTTCAACAAAAAGTGTTCGGATATATTTTCTTTGTTTGAAACACACCCAATAGCCTATATAGGGCATCGCCTCCAATTTCTTTTAAAAAACTTTTAGCAAAAGCTTAGTATCTTTGATGTCAAAACAACAATGCAGAGAGGCTAAGTCTCGATCACTACAAGAAAATCGCAAATCAGAAACGGAATTTTCCGTTTCTGATTTGAGAAATTTCCGTCTCTGAATTAAATCAGAAACGGAACAGAGACGGAACGCGTTCCGTCTCTGAAAACGTCGTCGCTGATACGATCAGAAACGGAAAATGGATTCCGTTTCTGATTAGAGACGGAATAGAGACGGAAAATATCCGTTTCTGATTAGAGACGGAATTTGAGACGGAAATTAGAAACGGAACAGAGACGGAACAGAAATGGATTTTATTTCGAAATGGTACATTTGTAATTGCATTCCGTCTCTGATTCCGTTGCTGATTAGAAACGGAATCAGAGACGGAATTAATAAATTTATGAATTCCGTGTCTGATTCCGTTTCTAATCAGCAACGGAATCCGAGACGGAATGCAAAGAGTCCGTCTCTGATTCCGTCTCTAATTAGAAACGGAATCAGAGACGGATTATTCCGTTTCTCATTCCGTCTCTGATTCCGTTGCTAATTAGAGACGGAATCAGAGACAGAATTAATATTTCCGTCTCTGATCCGTTTGTGATTGATAAAAATATTTCTGGAAAATTAGAGACGGAATAGCAACGGAAAATTTGAATTCGTTGCTAATCCGTCTCTAATTTTTGTTTTGTTTAAATATGGCACGGATACATAAGCCAATCGATTCTCCAACCTAAAAAATCAAAATACAACCCGATATGACATACTCCATCGCTTTGCACACCCTCCAACAACTCCTTGAGGGTGCTAACATCCCCCAAAGAAGCCAAATTGCGCATCCATACATCAAAAATATATATCAACAAAAATTCAAAAGAGAAGGAAAAAATGTGAAACTCAAAATTAGCCCAAAAATTTATATATCCTTGAAAGTTGTAATGTATTACAAAAGCTCCATAAATTTGGAAGTATACACAAAAACCAACCACACCTATCGTTCAACAAGCAAAAAAAAAAAAAGAACACTCACAAAAGGTCCAAAATTTGGAAGTATACACAAAAAGGACTTCATTTAATAAGTAAAACGCAGCTTTGAAGCATTTCGAATCTCCATCCGAGGGCAACAACCGGTGAGTATGCACTGAAAGAAGTAGGCAAAGGAGAGATTAATTAGTTTCGAGGTCCCCTGCGAGTTAGCGCGCTAATTCCAAGTATTAGCGCTAATTAGCTTACCGAGATATTTTTCACTTTTGGAAATCAAGCTTTAAATTTGTAATTTTTGATTTCCTGGCTTCCTAACACGGCTATAAACGGTCATATGGGAATTTCCTATCATGATAAAACCACCACAAACTTGGTTTTAACATAAGGAAGACAAAACACATTCAAAAGCGCAAGATCTACAAAGAGAAGAATGGCATAAGTGCAAGAATGCTAAAAGGGAAAAGAGGAAAGTTAAGCACAAACCTATCATGTAAGTATGATTCTAGAACTCATCCTCTCACCCAATCTAAACTCTTGTGTGCTCCAAAGGCGACAAGCCATGTGTTCCTACTCAAAAAATAAAAAAAAAAACAACCAACTGGGATTCAAGAAAAGCATTGAAGAACATAAAAAACCATACAATGTTGAATAAGAATGCTTCCAAAAAAAAACATGATCATCAAGCAAATGCAGTCACAGACTGAAGTTGGTGTCAATGTTGCTATTTTCCTACGCATAGGAAATGGCGAACAATGTTTCTATAAGATGGACCTATCATGTAAGTTGAGTTGTAAAACATGTATAACATGTTTTATAAGGGATGGTTACGTCCTGGCCGAGTTTAAGGGTCGCTAACACAAAGGGATAAATTAATTAGTTTGAGGTCCCTGCAGTTAGCGCGCTAATTCAAGTATTAGCGCGCTAATTAGCCACTGCCAGGGATTTTTGACTTTTGGAAATCAAGCTTTCAATTTGATTTTTTGATTTCTGGATTCCTAGAACGGCTATAACCGGTCATATTGGAATTCCTATCACTATAAAACCACCAATAACTTGGTTTTAACATAAGGAAGAAGAAACACATACCCACCATTCAAGATCTACCAAAAGAAGAAATTTGATTTTTTAGAAGGAGCAATAGGAGATCACTATAAAACCACCAAAAACTTGGTTTTAACTATAATATACTAGTGTTTGAAACAAAGTAAACCACCAACAATAAACTCATTCAAGTAACTTAAAAAGTCTACACGACAAACTATTGAAAGGAAGTGATTCGATCGCTAATTAAAATAGAATAGCCAAGAGAAGATTCACCTCGATAAGCACCTAAGCCACGCCCCCAAAGCCTCCATAACCCCCACCAAGCTCACCGCCTCCACTATACCCACCACGCCTACCTCGACACACGGAGTCCTATAAGGACCAAAATCACCACCACCAAAAAAAGAATGAGTTTAACATGCAAATGAAACAAATCGTCTACAACATGCTCATCGTCAAAAGCAATGAACCCATTCCCTCGAGAACGATAGGAAAAACTAAAACCCGCCTTTCCGAAAAGGGAAAAATAAAAGTAAAGGAACTTCATCATCGAGAACCTTCTACTACATCAAGCTTCAACAAACCCGCCTTTCGACGCCTTGATTGATGCATAAGTTATCATGGATTTTATTTTTAATACATTATCCTCCCCAAAATAAATTTTTTTACCTCAGTTTAAGTAAAATATACTATAAGTAGCGAATGTTAGCGAGAATTAATCCATGGGAGAAGAAAACATCTTTTTTGTTGTTGTGTGCAAATCTTATGCCGTTGCGGAGTTGTCTCGAGTGCTATGATGAAGAAAGTGGTAGAATCGACAGGGAGCAACATCTTCATGCCATAGCAAATGAATTTGGGAAATCGATAAAGGGTCCTTTTCCGGTCATCTGTGTTGAGAACATGTAGGCTATTCTTCTTCTACGGACATGCCATAATAGAAGAAGAAGAGCCTACATGTGCCGAACACTGATGACCGAAAAACGACCCTTTATCGACTTCCCAAATTCATTTGCTATTGCATGAAGATGTCGCTCCCTGTCGATTCTACCACTTTCTTCATCATAGCACTCGAGAGAACCTGCAACGGCATAAGATTTGCACACAACAGCCAGCATGTTTTCTTCTCCCATGGATTAATTCTGCTAACATTCGCTACTTATAGTATATTTTACTTCAAAACAAAAAAAAGAATTGGGGGAGCAAAAGCGAAAAAAAATAAAATCCACGATAATATATGGAACATCGACCTAAAAATGCACAAAAAGAAGTGTGAATCATAAAGTAATTCGATGAATTTCTAAAGTTGTCTACACTATAAAACTTTTAATCTAAGCATTTGAAACAAACAACAAGTGAAGTACCTATGTATCACCAACCTGCTCATCTCTCGAGAGCCACGCTTACGTCTCACGCCCAACATTGTCCCCTTGTTGGGGTGGATCGACCGGATCTATTTGCGGCGGGTATGCTTGGTCATGAGGTGGCGGTGGTGGTGGCGGTGGTGGTGGTTGGTGCTCGGCCTAGGTCTATTTCGTCCATGTCCATCCCAAGACTATTTGTTGCATGAAGTGCATAACCTTTCGTAGTTGCTCCGCAACGACATCGAACTCGCCGCGGCACCACATCCGGCGTCTGCGACGTGCTAGCACCGGGAGTTTCGTATCTCCTCTTCTTTCTCCCTACGGACCCGAGTCCGTAGACGTCGTCCTTTGGAAGACTCACCAGCCACATTGAGGTACACCGCCTCATCATCCACCGATTGCTCCGGTGTAGCACGGGTCGCTCCCGACGTCCGCTCTGGAGCCTTTCCCGCATATATGCACAACAAACAAAGTACATGATATGGGGTAAGTGATAGACTTAATAATATTTTACATTTCATTTCTATACTTACATAGAACCGCTCGATCTAGTATCGATGAATGTCGTCTGTCGTGATTAACGGTGTGGAGATGCAAGTACAAATCATTCACCGACGGTGGCGTCTCGGATGAATCACTGCGTGCGAGGACCAAGCATAGTGAACAAGAGTATAAATGTACAAAATATCCTAGATGCTAATAAATACTAACCAATCTTTCTTGGGTAGTCGCAAATGACACGGAACCACCACCGTGCTTCGAGGGTCCACCCCAGGGCCTTCGACCTCGGTGTTCCTATTCTCCGTCGCTTGCCTAGACCTAGCACTCGGAAGTCCTCGCTCTCCCGATCGCAAGTATCTCCTCCATGCCTCATCTCGTAACATAAACCGGTCGCACCCGATTCTTCTTCAACTTGTGCATCAACGCGGTGTACCTTGTGCCGCAAGAGGCGTCGTACGCCGCTCGCACGAGATCCTCGGGAAGCGCATCATCCCATCTAAAAAATATCTACAAATTGGCGATTGCTATTGTTAGCACTTATTTGAGAAAATAGTATAAATCATAAGGCACATGGTAGTTTTGTTTACCTTCCATTGTCGCCGTATTGGTCTTTATGATGAGGCGATGCACCGACTTCCAACAATACCCTTCAGAATCATCCATCGTTTAAAAACTTTTGTCATCCTCCGTGCACAAAAGTGCGAAGGATGCAACTCCCCTGTGTTTCATGAACATGCATATCACCTTAACTACTTATTCAATATTTGACATCCATATTGAAATTGACATATAAAAGTTAAACGCAAACTTACGTATCATTGCCAATCGAGTGATAGGGATCCCCGCACGCGAGGGCCTCCATCCCGGCCTCTCGAGGTGGCGCGGAGGGCTGTCACCTCCACCCCCGCTCTTACGTCTTCTGTCGGGATGCCGCCGGTGATCTTTGTGGTGGGGGTGTGCAGCCTCGTGGGTAAAGGAGTCATTGATGTCGGAGAAGGTGTGGGGAAGTGTGTAGTAGGCATAGTCCTTGATGACGAAGAAGATGGTACAGACGACCCCGACGGTATGGAAGGGGAAGGTGACGCTGCGGCTGTATCGTGCTCGAGAGACCGAGAAGTCGGAATCGATGATGGAGGTATCGAACCACGACCTCCACCGCCACGATGGCCTCCTAATGGCAAACCTCGACATCCCCTACGACCACGTCCGGCCATGATACCTAATTAACAATATTCACGAGTAAAACATCATAAAATAAGGGCATAAGAAAAAAAAAGAAGAAATTCAGTCTATATTATTGGACTTAATAAGAACAAAATCCATGCAAATAAAAGTAACTACATTATTGGTCGTTGACATATCATATACAAACTTTATTCGCTATCATCCGTTTCAAATTCACTCTCATGAGTAGAAGGTGATGATTCTTCTTCTGATTCATCTCCACTATAAACTTCATCGCTTGGACCCGCTTCAACAATAAATCGAGTCCCAGTCGGAACATCCAGATTGTTGATATCGGCGTCTGCATCATCGACTACGCACGTGGTGGGCATCCCATCTTGGAAAGCAATCTCTCGCCGAGCCCTGGTCATTATCGTCTTTGCTAGTTTCCTCGTCGGCGAATTTTGGTCGACAACAAACCGCTAGCCATTCTTGTCGATCGTTCCGCATAGAAGGGTACGAAAGGTAGTAGACTTGAGTGGCTTGCATTGCCGGTACAAATGGCTCGTAGTTGTTATATCGTCGACTTCGTTGAACCTCTACCAATTGAAGTGTTGGGTGAGTCCTCACACCATGATTCGGTGTAGGGTCATACCATTCGCACTTAAACAAGACCACACGTTTGAGGGCGGTATACTCAATCTCCACAACCTCTTGCAAAGTACTCCATAATAGTTATGGGAAACATCAGCGTAGTTTGAACCCTTCACCAAAACACCGCCGCTGCTCTGCGTCGATCTATTAACGTCATATGTTGCGGAGTGGAACTTATACCCATTAACAAGGTAACCAGGGTAGACAAGTACATGATCGACTAGGACCAACAGAAAGATCAACGAGCGTCTCGTCAACTATAGAATTCCGAGCCTATTCGACAAAATTAGAGATGCAATATGACACATTAGTTATGGGAGAAACATTTGAATCTATAACGTACAAAAGTAATGCCCTTACATATGTTTGAAACCAAATGGGGAAGTTGTGCTCTAGACTACTATCAACTTGCGACTCCCCCATTGCTTGAGTGATTTCATCGACGAATATCCTAGAAGAAACGAACGTGTAAGTCGGATGTATTAATAATGTATGAACAATGAATGTCTTGCATTAATGAAAGAAATTGATGGACATCTTGAACGTAAGGAGCGATCTCTGGACAATTGAGCAGTATGTACGAATGAGCGGCATTATACTCCTGCTCTGTTAAGTACCGCTCCTTCGACTTGCCCATGGGTCGACCGGGATAAGTGAAAATTGAGAAATTGCCAACGAAGTTCGGTGTGGGCCCGATACGCCATCGTCGTTACGTGGCACTTTGTCATGCAACGTAAAGACGTGATCTTCGAAGTAGTAAGAACAAAAGGATGTGACCTCTTCGACCAAATAAGCATTACACATGGAGCCCTCAACCTTCGCTTTGTTTCGCACATTGTTCTTCAAATGTTTAAGGTACCTATATGAATGTTATAGGAAATGTTGATATAAAACCTATTGAATGGGAAAATAATATCAAGGGCTCAAGATAGTACCTCTCAAATGGATACATCCATCGAAATTGAACGGGACCGGCCGGACGGGCCTCGTAGGCCAAGTGGATTGGTAGGTGTTCCATAGAGTCAAATAAGCTTGGAGGAAAAATTTTTCCAACTTGCAAATGATTTTTGGAATTTGAGACTCTAAGACCTCCATATCTTGGATACTTACACATTTGCAGAGAAGGGACCGGAAAAATAGGCTTAATTCGCTAATTGCAACCCAAACCGGGTTTGGGAGAAGTTCTCTCGAATGCAATTGGTATCAACCGTTGCATGAATATATGACAATCATGGCTCTTCATGCCGAACATTCATAGCGATTTCTTTGGATCTACACATCGACCAAGATTCGATGCGTAACCATCGGGAAAACGCAACTTTTCAACCCACTCGCACAATTTTTGTCTTCTTGATGTATCAAGAGCATAGCACCCAAGGACGTAAGTATTTGTCGCCGAATCAATGTGTTGAGAAGGTCGGTGACAATATTCACGAATATCTTGCCTCGATTTTGCATTGTCCTTACTCTTGCCCGTACACACATAATAGTGTTGAAAATGTTGTCAAAAACATTTTCTCGATGTGCATGACATCTAAGTTGTGGCGGATCAAGTTTGTCTTCCAATACGGCAAGTCCAGAATATGCTTTTCTTCCTCCATCCCGAATTCTTAGCTATCCGCCCATTCACAGATTGAGCGCCGATTTCGTCAACTTCATCAAGCCAAACGATTCAATTTACGCCAAAATTTCTTCACCAGTCCGCAAAGCGAAAGCGGATCATCGATTATGACCATTTTGCCTCTAATGAAATTTTTTTTGTCTTTCCTTAATGGTGATGACTTCTCCAAGAAACGACGATGACAGTCAAACCACGATGTCTTACCTCCATTTCGCAATTGAAATGCATTTGTATCCTCACAACAATCTATTTTCTCAACAGGTAGACCTAGACCTCGCATTAGTCTTTTAGTGGCATAAAAATTCTCAACCATTGAGTTGTCATTTGGCAAACAATCCTTCATGAGTTTAATGATTTCATTATACCCTCGTTCAGATATATGATGTTCAGACTTGATCGCAAGTAATCTTGCCATTGCGGACAACGTTGTCATGGTTTCGCAACCAGGCCACAATTGTTCCCTACTTGCATCAATCATGTCATATAGTTGGCGTGCTTGGGGGTTTGGTGATTCTTCCACGACATTCCAATTGAAACTTGGACTGCCACGTTGTGTAGCATCTCGCGGTAAGGTGTCGGATCGTAGCCTCGAACATCGGCATCATCAATATGGCAATCCATTGCGTGAAAATTTTGCGGCCCTTCATCTCCGTTCTCACCATGTTCGTACCAAGCTGTGATATCCCGGACAAATCCATACCTACATAGGTGGTGCTCAACCGTTTCGACGTCAGTACGGAACAAGTCGACATTTCTTAAAATTGCACGGACATCTAATCTTCCGTTCACTTTGGTATGTAGGACAATGTTGTTTTGCAAATGATATAAATTCTTTAACCTTCGCCGCGAATTCAATTCGAACATAACCATTGTCGAGCGGTTGTACATCCGTCTCTGTTTGTAGACGACATTCCTAGTCGAACGTAACCCTTGTCGAGCCGGTTGTCTATTCAAGTAATGAAATAATAATGATTAAGATGATAAGAAGCCTCCAAAATGGAGAATATTGTAAATCGGAAATGCGATCTACACCATCTAAAGAGAACAAATTGATAGCTAAGTGAAAGAACGAGGTTCGCACATTAATGAGTCATCACAATCTAAAGAGAAGGAATTGATTGAGTTATGTTGTTTATGTAAGAAGCTTGGGCATTATCAAAAGGATTGTTGTAAATGACTCATAATAAACATGTATAACATGTTTTATAAGGGTTAGTTAGGCCCCGAACGAGTTTAAGGGTCGCTAACACAAAGGAGAAAAAACTTTTTTTTGAGTTCCCTGCGATTAGCGCGCTAATTCCGATATTAGCGCGCTAATTAGCCACTCGAGATATTTTTGACTTTTGGAAATCAAGCTTCACATTTGAATTTTTGATTTCCTGGATTCCTAACACGGCTATAAACGGTCATATTGGAAATCCTATCATGAGAAAACCACCACAAACTTGGTTGTAACATAAGGGAGAAGAAACACATTTCAAAATTCAAGATCTACAAAGAGAAGAAATTTGATTTTTTAGAAGGAGCAATATGAGATCTTTGTGGCTGTTGTTAAGTCCTCAAATCCAGCACCTTTGAGGCTTTCAAAGGAATATAAGAGTCTACACCATCTAAAGAGAACAAATTGATAGCTAAGTGAAAGAACGAGGTTCCCACATTAAACTCATGAATAGAGAATAAATTGACAAAGTTAGGAAGTCATTAATGAGTCATCACAATCTAAAGAGAAGGAATTGATTGAGTTATGTTCTTTATGTAAGAAGCTTGGGCATTATCAAAAGGATTGTTGTAAATGACTCATAATAAACATGTATAACATGTTTTATAAGGGTTGGTTAGGCCCTGGACGAGTTTAAGGGTCGCTAACACAAAGGGAGAAAAACTTTTTTGAGTTCCCAGTTAGCGCTAATTCGATATTAGCGCGCTAATTACCCTCTCGCGAGATATTTTTGACTTTTGGAAATCAAGCTTCACATTTGAATTTTTGATTTCTGGATTCCTAACACGGCTATAAACGGTCATATTGGAAATCCTATCATGATAAAACCACCACAAACTTGGTTGTAACATAAGGAGAAGAAACACATTTCAAAATTCAAGATCTACAAAGAGAAGAAATTTGATTTTTTAGAAGGAGCAATAGGAAATCCTATCATGATAAATCCTATCATGATAAAACCACCTCAACTTTGCAATGCTAACAAGTATTACGACTTTAATATTCCTGGATGCCGCATATAATGTACGTAGGAACACCTAACACCCCAAATATTTATTGATAGATGGAAATTTATGAAGTCTCTGCATGGTTAATTTAAATTGGAAAGTCTTTCAAGATAAAATAGCTTCTCGCCTTCAACTCCGATGTTTACTAGAAAATCATCCATCAAATGAACCATAGCGGAAACTTAAATAATTCTCATGTCACCCGACGGATTATTCCATAAATTTGCGAATTAGATAAACAAGGGGACTAGAACGCCAACTTTGACAGACGCAAATTTTTCGCAATATAACGACCAAGCGATTCAAGACTTCCTCAAAACCGACAAAAGGTGAATGATCTCTATGAAAGCTCAAGAGCTCTTGATCATGAGTGTTGCTGCATTATAATGAACATTAAAAAACAAATAAGAAATGAAGATTGTAGTAAGACTCCAAAACAAAAAATTCCTTGCTAACCGATCCGAATCGAGACCAGAGAGAGCGAGAGATCTCGGCGATGACGGAGACCGGCGCGACGAGACGAGAGAGACCGAGAGACGGCAAGACCAGAGACAGGAGAGCACCGAGAGACCGAGACGGCGAAACGAAGACCACGGGAACGGACGTCCGAGAGCGAGCACCGGAGCGACCAGCTCGCACGGCCGGACGGAGAGACGAGACGATCGAACGGGATGGACGTCTCGGGGACGAGACGATCGCCGGCGCGACGAGACGGAGAGACGGATTTAGGTTTTTGGGGTTTTTTCGTGGGAATGATTTGGGGATTTGGTGTTTTGTTGCGGGGGGGGGTGGGTGCGGGAAGGAGAGAAGACATTTGCCGGGATCGGACAAAATACAAATCTCGAGGAATGATGAACGGCCATAAGAAATGAAGAATTTGGCGGGAATGGTGGCGCAATTTTCGAGAGACGAATTTAATTCCGTCTCTAATTCCATCTCTAATTCCGTCTCGATCCGTCTCAAATCCGTCTCTCGAATATTTCCCTGTCGGTTCGTCGCTAACTGTTACATTTAGAAACGGAACTTATTCCGTTTCTAATTCCGTTTCTGATTTAGAAACGGAAATAAGTTCCGTTTCTAATTCCGTTGCTGATTTGCTGTTTTTTTGTAGTGGATTGAGGTAAATTTCATTGGTTTTTACACTTTCTCAGTTTAAATATATATATTGTCTTGCTAATAGTTGTTTTCCTTCCTTATTACTTCACTTTATACTCACTTGCATAAGTTGTTCTACCAACCTTTTGGTCACTAAATCCTCTTTATTATCATCATCATCTATACACACAACAACACACTAATCACCTTTTGAATGATGTTTTATACATTTTTAATAGCTCAAACAATCATATTGCATTAGCTTGTAAATCAACACAGAAAGCTAGATGCAATTATAAGCCAATAGAAAGTTCAACTTTAACTGAACAAGGTATAATTCTACTTCAATTTATCTTAATTGGATATATGAACTTTGTTTGAGACTCATTGCATGATTAGATAGGTGTTGCTCTGATTCAGGTATAGATGGACCGGGCGTTACGAGGCTCATCTATGGGACAAGAATTGTTGGAATGAGTCCCAGAACAAGAAATGAAGACAAGGTGAAAACTAAGTGAACATTTTGTCAATTTTTGAGGTAAATGTGCATGAATATAGTTCTATGAATCTTTAAATGCCTTTGTTGAGAGAAAAGAAAAGACAGCTACCCATAATTGTTCATGGTGTGATTCTGAGTGATTCTCTAAACCAAAAATAGATGCGGCAATTTATTTGTTTCCTAATCAAGACATGAGAATGGGAGAAAATGGGCACCTATGAGAATCAAGGAAAGTAGGTTCACATTGACAATAGTTTCCTTTTACTGAAAACCGGTGCCAATATAAACTTGGTAAAGCGTGATAAATTAAGAGCCAACATAAGTGGGATATGTATTAGTGTGTGTGACATAACTACGTTAAGGAAAATTATGAAAACATCTAATGAAGTATGTTCGACTTGTTTGATTTGTCTCTATTTTTGTTATCTCTTTTGATATAAAAAATGTAAATATCGTTGTCCCAGTAGCATTAAATTGAATTCTTTGGAGATGAATCTTATCGAAAAAAAGATAAACATTGAGAGTTTGTCTTTTTTCTAAAAGGTATGCTTAAACTTAAAAAAAGGTTAATGGTCTTGGCATCCTATATACTTTTTAGAATTTTGAGTTGAATAATCAAGTCCTATTAATGTAAAATTGGATGGCTCTAAACTTTTCATATATTTTTAAGATATAAACGATAAAAATAAACTAGGTGAAGCTCTGTTTTTTTGTTTTGTTTTTTGTTTTTTGTTTTTTTTTTTAATGAAGCTCTATTTGTTTGTTATGGATTTTATGAAACCTAGTTGCTATACGTGATTTGACTTAAGAAAGAGTTTTCTATAATGCAAACGCACTGCTTGAGCTTTCTGTTCCCATGTTTTTGGATATTTTGAGAACTTGGAGAACTATCTGAATTTGAAAGTTTGAAACTAAAAACGGTTTTGAAAAATCACATCTCTCACTTAATATGTCGTTTTTGTTTTCTGTGCATAAAGGATGTGCAATCAAGCTACAGAGTTTGACAGGTTAGCGAGTGTAGATTCATTGTTTCTGTGTTAGTCAATAGTAACTTGTTTTTTTATTGAAAAAGTAGTGACTTCTCTTCAATCAAACAATAAGTAGTCGTATCTCTTTATATTTTCAAATATGAAAGGAAGAACTTAGCAGTAGGAGCCTCTTCTCTATAAAGTCTAAACTCTAAAACAATTAATATTTAAGTTCAGAAACTAGTTGGAGTGTTTGATTCTTTTTGTTTCATAGTTGGAGAAAGTAAGCCTCCTTTGTTTCAATGATTCCCAAGAAGGATGAAATCCTCAGGGAAATGCTTTGACTAAATGAGAGTTGCATTAATGTTGTGTAGCAAAAACATGGTGGTGAACAACCAATTGGTTGTTATAGGGTAGTGCTAGGTGGAGTCTTTAAGTTCAGACTTTTAGTTTTTGTATATTTGTAAATCGCCCTTCTATTTTCGCCTATATTAATCAAACACCCATAGAATAGTTAGGTCTAAATGTGGAAGAGTACATGTAAATTTTAGAAATAGTACCAAAAAGAAGATGGTTAGGCACGCGGCTAGTGACTTAAGATGGATGATTTAATGAGTTCGTCTAAATACTCATTTTCATCTAGCACTTCCATTTTGTTATTTATGTTTTTTATTTATACTTCTTTATCTATATTTATAAAGTTGGGTGTATTCAAATGCGATTATTGGGTGTCATTAGCTTACTTGAACATGTCTTTAATAATTAGGCACGTGGTTAGTGACTTAAGATATGATTTAGAAATGACAAGAGCAGCTTTTATTAGGGACATCTTTAGTTCGAGTGATATTGAAGGGATCCCATGAAAGTTTTGGTTGTGAAGACAACTCAGTTCTTTTGGTTGATGAAGTATCAATCTCGAATGTTATCCATAAACAAGATTTCAACATTGTTTCTCATCTTATTCCTACAGGAGGCATGTCATTTGTAAGCATAGACGAGTTGCTAGAAACTTATCAAGACCATGCTAAGGAAAAAGGTTTTGCCATTGTGATACGATCTAGTACCAAAGATGAAGATGGTCAACTTAAGTATGTATGGCTTTCATGTGATAGGGGACGAAATACATACTTTGAGAAGCATTCTAAGAGGGTTAATTGCCCCGCTAAGGTTCGTGCGATTAGAGGAGGTGATAATTGTTGGTTGGTTTCAAAGGTGGTTGTTGAACACAACCATGAACGCATACCCGATTTATCATTTTTTATCAAGGGTCATCGAGAATTGAATGCGCGCATGAAACGCCAGTTGCAGGCGAATGAGAGAGCAAACATCAGGCCTAGTACGAGCATTAGAATGCTTCAAATTCAGGAAGGGGGCCAAAGAACTTAGGATGTACTTCTAAAGATTGTCGCAACTTCATTGATGCAAGCAGAAGACTAGGATTGGAAAAAGGGGATGTTGAAGCTATTCGTAAGTCTTTTCTAACAATGCAAAAGAGAGACAGATGTTTTTTCCATACTTTGCACGTCGACAATTATAACTGGCTGGCGAACATATTGTGGATCCATTCACGCAGCAGAGCATCATTCGAAGAATTTCACGACGTTGTGAGTTTTGATATGACGTATCTTGTGAATAGATATAGGATGCCTTTTGCTACAATTGTTAGAGTAAACCGTCATGGGCATTCCATATTGTTAGGTTGTGCTCTGATTTCTCATGAGGACGCCAAATCTTTTAAGTGGTTGTTTAGAAATTGGTTACGAGGTATGGGAAATGTTCACCCTCGATGCATTTGAACCGACCAATGTGAAAGCATTAAGGCAGCTATGATGGAAGTTATGTCTGACTCGATTCACAAGTTTTGTTTGTGGCATATCATGTGCAAAGTTCCTGCAAAGTTCAAGAACGTTCCAAATTATGACACGACGACAAAGGAGTTCAAAGATATGGTGTATGATAGCCTAAACATCCAAATGTTTGAAAGAAATTGGAACGATTTCATAAGAAGAAATTCTTTGGAAAATCACAAGTGGCTGAATGATTTGTACGATGAAAGAGAGAGTTGGGTTCCAGTTTTCCTGAACAATAAATTTTGGGCTGGAATGGTGTCTACTCAGAGAAGTGAAGGGATGCATATTTTTTTATATTTACAACGCATCTAATAGTACATTGAAGCAATTTGTCAAGCAATATGAGGTGGCAATCACGGACAAAATTCAAAAAGAGTTGCAAGCTAAATTTGACTCAAAAAAGGATGCAGTGCGATTAAACATACAATTCCAATAGGAAAGTCAGTTCTATAATGCCTATACTAGAAATATCTTCGAGAAAGTTCAAGGAGAAATCAATGGAATGATGTACTGTCATTTGGATCCAAATAACGAGAACGACACTTCATCTATTAATGGTGTTAAGAAATTAAATATCAAGGAATGTAGTATCATGAATTGGTACTGCAAGGAGTTCTCGTACACAGTTGAGTATAGAGCAAATGGGCAGTACTTTGATTCCAATTGTAGAAAATTTGAATCCAGTGGCCTCATTTGTAGTCACATTTTTGAAGTGATGAAGATGAAAGGCATTGTAAGGGTTCACGAGAGATATATTATGATGAGATGGAGGAAGGATGTGTTGCGAAGGCATTTGACTATCGTACACTCCGGAGGTTATCCACAAATCACATATGAGTATAAGAAATTTAAAGAGATTGAGCGTGCACTTCATGAAGCAGTCGACTTGTGCGCGAACAACCCTGCACAATTGGGGTTCCTTAAGACAGAAATTGAAGCTCTAATTGAAATGGTAAATAATTATAATGGTGTTATACAAGTGGACCAGGCACGACGTTTAGGTAATGATACTTATATTCAAGATCCTAATCATGTCTCTATTCGAGATCCTAACTATGTTCGTTGTCGAGGGATGCCGAGGTCGAATCGTTTCAGATCAATCCGGGAAAGAGGAGGAACTAGAAGAAATAGTAGTCAATGACAAGGTGAGGCCAAGGTAGTCAAGGCCAAGGTGAAGGCCAATCAACTGGCTTAGGGCATGGAGGACAAGCAAGGCGTGGTGGGCGAAGGCCAATAAATGTTGTCTCATATCCTAATCATGGAGAGGTTCGTTACGACAAATTTTTATAACATGTTGAACGTCTTACATTTTTTTTGTGGTTTTGTGGGCTTTACGCATTTTTCACATTTGTTTAGGACATCATTGATCTGAATGAGCCAGTCGTGGAAAGTCAAAACTACAATGCAGAGAGGCTAAGTCTTGATTGAGGTAAATTTATATATATTGTCTTGCTGGTAGTTGTTTTCCTTCCTTGTTACTTCACTTTATCCTCACTTGCATAAGCTGTTTTGTTAACCTTTTGGTCATTAAATTCTCTTTTTTTCACCTTCATCGCCAAACGGTTATTTCTTTTAAGGTGTTAAACGTAATATTTTGGTTTAGAGCATGATGAATTTTGTAAAATATAATTCACCAATTTCTAAAAAATCACTCAGTCGATAATAGTTATGAGTTATGGCACATTTCTACCAATGATTTTGAACGAGAAAAAAGGTAGCCCAGAAAAAGATTTTATGAGATGGCCAACCTCTCAAATAAGGACCTCTGGTTTACATAATTAAACCGCCTCCAGGATTAAACAAATACGCAACAAGTGAAAAAAAAAAAGAATACCAAACAGATTATGGCCTAAGGATGCATGCCCAACTAGATAGTCTATGAACTAACAAGTTAACAACTCTATTTTGAGTCAATGATTTTCTTTTAAAAATTAATACATATCAACAGAAAATATGTATATACACTTCCAGCAGCGAATAGACTTCATCATCAATAAACCATATATTAAACTTGATTTTTCATTCAAACTACAAAATAGGCTATATAAGGCCTCAAAAACTCTTTGAAAACTAAAAAGAAAATCACAAAAACATGAACTAAATTGCACTTGACGAGGTATTGTCAGAATGACAATAACTTCTTTTGCAGGGAGGGTCTTTTTCATTTCTTTTGCAGCATCGTGAAAAATGTCATAACAAGCAATGAGTGGTTCATCATCCAAGATAACTGCCATAAAAGCTTCTTCATAAACTGATGAAAGAATTCGCTTCATTAGCTTCTTCACCTCAACACGGAGGGTGTCAAACTTGTCTTCCATTTTGGTGAAAATCGTCTTCATGCATTTCGGAGACAGAGTGGATTGCGAACATCCGCCCTTGACATACTTAGTGGGAGTACTTCCAGACATCTTACTTAATTGAAAGAGTCTCAGCTTACTTAGCTATCCCTTAGCTATTGAAAAAATTCACTGCCTAGGCTTCCTTTATATAGGGGAGTCTCTCTTCATCCTCACATAACGGGCCCGCTTTGCCTAATAAATGAAAAGCATTCATTTTCACACATCCCGTTTCATCTTCATACAACCCACTTTGCACAGTAAAACCCACTTTGCCTATTAAATGCAATGTGATTAATCCCCATTCATCTTCACACATCCCTTTTTGACTAAAAAATGAAAACAATACAATTCATCTTCACACAGCTACCTAATAAATGTTTCAAACCTTTCCGTCGCCCAATGTCCCTTCACATCTATAGCCTAGGAATCTTGCCCGTCACATCTTGTTTATTGAGCCTCATTATGATTTACTGGAAACCTGTATTATATATTTGAAAGAATAAAAGAACTAATACAAACTATCCATCATATAAAAATGATCAACAAAAAAAAGCAATTCTCAGTACGCATTTGTTTGCCTTCAAGTTCTGCAAACAAATTGTAAGTTTAACTAATTCTCAGTTCAAAGAAAAAGTAAAATCAAGAACAATGTAATGACACCAACAACCCTATCCAACCTATCAAAAAATGACTATCAACGAACCTCTTCGATTTCAGTTGCACGACGTGCTACATCAATTGGGAAAACCATATCAGTCTTGGTCAACAACATTTGGTACTTTGTTTGAGATCTGAATCAAAAGGAAGTTTTAGTCGAATTGTGCAACAACAACGAAGACTCGGTCTCAAATTAGTTTTAGTTGAATCGTGCATCAAAATAAAATCGTTAATGCTGGTTTCCAAGACTCAAAATGTAGAGATTACAGCAGAACTGCAAGTGCTGATGCATCATATACTACCTATGTAATGTAAATTAAGCCAGACTCATTCAGTAAGCAAGCATCATGTACTATCGCATTAATACTAGTTTCCTTGACCGAAGAACGATGAACATCAATGTTCTAGTTAACAATGGCAGCTGTGAAGAGAGGGATCACGGTCAGGGTTTTGAGAAATTGAGTAGTGTGGGAGGCAATGGAGGTTAGGGCAAAAATGAGAGAGATAAGGGAGGTCGCGAACAAGATAAGGGAGGACGTGGGTGGTCGGGGATGAGACGAGGGAGGACGTGGGTGGTCGGGGATGAGATGGGGGAGGTCAAGGCCGAGATGGGGGAATGTATGAGATGGAGACATGAACTAGATAGGGGAGACTTTGGGAGATGACAACAGATGTTAGGATTTGAGTGAGTTAACTTAAGGGGGGTGTATTCAATTGAGATTTTAATAGACTTTTAGATACTTTTATAAGTGGATGACTTTTAGAGACTTTTAGAGACTTATAGATTTTTGTAAACTTTTAAAAACTTTGGTAGACTTTGATAGACTTTATTTTTAATGACTTTTAGTAACTTTAATGGACTTTTGTAAGGACTTTGATAGACTTTGATAAACTTTTATTTGGATGACTTTTGATAAACATCCATGTAAATCTCGAAATCGAACAAGGATATGTGCCCCACTTTTCACCATCTTCAACCTTTGCTTCGTTCTTCCTTCGTCTCTCCTCTCTGTCTTGCTGAATCTCTCTCTCTCAATCCCTTCTCTCGTTATCTCTCAATTTCGCCCCTATGATGAATAAAGAAGAAAAGAAGAAGACGAGACTGTTAATTATGATTTTAGGGACTGTGAATGTGTGGGTGTTTGTGTGATTGAGGGAGAGGGAGAAAGGAAAGAAGTAATCAAGAAAGAAAAAAATAGAAGAGGCGAGACAAGTCGAACCGAGAGAGAGAGGAAGAAGACTTTCAACATATATAGGGTTAGGTGAAAAGTAAGTCACTCATCCTCTCTCATCCACCAATATAAATGTAAGTCACTCACCCGTCATCCAAACTTTTCAATCCCAAAAACCCTTACAGATTGATTTGTTTAAAGCCCTAATTTAACCTTTCTGAAGTTTCGGTGTAACGTTAAATTGGAATGTTGTAAGATTTGTAGGTTGTACATGTTGATGGGACTGGGAATATTTGGCTCTAAATTGATAGCATGATTGGTGGAGTTTTAAATAAAGAAAATCTGGGTTTTGCTAGAGTTCGATATATTGCATTGAAGCTTTCTAGTTTGTGAGAAATTTCGTGGTGAACGACTTTCACTACCTCCCATTTACAGTTAAGGAACTTAAAAAAATCAATCATTAACCAACATTAATCATTGCAGCATAGTAAAATAGGATAGTCAGCATAGATAAGGCTTTTGTTAATCTGGATTTGATAAAAAAACAGGAGTTTCAATTACCGAAAACAAGGGGTTAGTGTATAATTTGATTGTTGCATATTGGTTGCAGGGCTTGGTAGTTCATGCGGCTTGGACCAGAAGATCTCGCAGTGAAGCCGAGAAAAGACCAAATCGAAAATCGTGGAAGCAGAGAACGGATATGTAGGGTCGAAACGAACGATGGAGAAGCGAGGCTGCGATGGAGACGTGAGGCAGCGTCGAAGCGAACGATGGAGGAGCGCAGACGACCGAGAGAGAAAAAGAGAGCGAGAGAGATTTCGCGATGAGAGAGAGAGGCGACGAAGAAGAAAAAAAAAGTCTCCAAAAGTTTCTCGTGGAGGCAAAGAGATGGAGAAGACTTTCAACATATATAGGGTTAGGTGAAAAGTCTCCAAAAGTCATCCAAACCCACAAATCTACAAAATTTCTAAACAAATTGAATACCCCTTACTTTTAGAAACTTTTTAAAAGTCTCTAAAAGTTCACATTGAATACACCAAACTTTTAGAGACTCTCTAAAAGTTTTAATTGAATACCCCTAAACTTTTTTAGTCAATAAAAGTAACCAAAAGTCTATTAAAATCTCAATTGAATACACCCCTGTTAAAGTTGAAGCCCATGAAATACTTTAGATTTCACCTATGTTATTAAAGCCCATAAAAGTCTATGCATGTATGCAACCACGATAACTCAAATTAAAATGTATGTAATGTGTTTTCTCAAAAATAAATTTAGTAATGTTTAGTGTTTTTGAAAATAAATTACACCATTAAAAATATTTACATTTGTTGACATTCAATGATGCATATCACAACGTTTCGAAAATTCAAGACATTATTATTATTATTATTATTATTATTATTATTATTATTATTATTATTATTATTATTATTATTATTATTATTATTATTATTATTATTATTATTATTAATTAGGGACTGAGGCTATGTTATTGTTTGTTGTTGTAAGCTACTTCTGTAAGGGGTTCAATCAATAAAAAGTATAGTAGATCTTTTCCTTTTGATTCTTGTGGTTGATTAATCATTGGCAAAGAATGTCTTCTTTTGCTTTTTTCGAAAAAAAAAAGAAAAAAAAAGAATGTCTTGTCTAATACTACTTCCAAACCTCCACGTTCTTTAATATGCAATCAAAAGGAATAATTAAACTTTTGTTGCTATATTGATGTTTCTTGTACTGTATTTTCAAGTTTTTTTGTAGTGTATTATTATTATTATAACCATTAATATTTTTAATTTTTAATAATAATAATATTATTATTACTATTAGTAATATTATAATATTAATATTAATAATAATAATATTATTATTATTATATCATGGGATCCGGATGAAGGTGGAAAAAACTAGTAGCGTAGACGAATACCTCATCTTGGTCATCTTCGTGCTCGCATAATAATCAATTATGATGTTCGTCTTATATTCGCTCATCGAAGATCGACATTAGTGTTATTGATAACATATTTTTCAAATTCGGGTCCGAACATACTTAGCGCGTACATCAAGAAATGTTTTGGAGAAGCCAAGTGTAACGACCCGAAAATTTGACTTGTGCCACGTGTCAAGTCAGGGTCGTTTGTGGGATCCATTCGTCCAAACGCGTATGTCCGAATCTTGAGTGGAGATGATAGTTGTTAAGAAACGTATACGCGGAAAATTCGAGAAGCCGAAACACGAACGGGGACGCGCCTCAAATTGCATGCCGACGTGTGACCGAAATAGTGGCTCTATGTGGTTTAAAATGTACGTGGGATATATCTTGTGATGCGTGTAACGCGAGTATTGAGATTTTGAAATGAGGCAGGTTGGTGCCTCGAGATGCGCGCTGCATGGTTGTTGAGTTGCCTCGAGATTCGTGTTGCACGAATATCGATGACACTTTTGATTTGAAATCAAAAGTAAAATAAAAAGAAAATGTATATATATATATATATATAAAGAAAACAAAATTGATTTGGATAAGAATGAGCAAGAGAGAGAAAAGAAAAAAAATGGCGGAGAGGGAGAAATCGAGTGATCGGGAGGAGGAGATCGACGGAGGGACGGCGATGGCGCTCCCAATGTGGCAACGGTGAAGAGAAAGGCAGCTGCGTTACATCAGCTCCGGCAAGATCGGCGTGGTCGCGGCAAGATTGGAGGCCGCGGGAGGTGAGCAGGGGCCGCCAGATCTGGCGAGAGCTAGCGCGGCTGGCCGGACAGCGGGACGACGACTGCGCGGAGGCGGCAAAGCAACGCCGGTGAGCAAAGGCATGGACGGCGGCACTGGATGACCACCGGGAATGAGCAAAGATGGCTAGCGGGAGGAGCGGCTCGCGGGAGCTGCGCGCCGGGCGCAACGCGTGGAGGACAGGCGGTTTTGGCGGCGCCGGCGAGCGGCCGGCGGCGGCGAGGCAACGGCAGCGGCACCGACAGCGTGGTGGCGCGTTGTAGACCGATCGGATGCGCAATTTCGACGAAATCGCGACGACGCGATGAAGGTGAGGTTTATTCACCTTATTTGGCTGTGATTTGTATGATTTGAAATAAATTAGGCCTGTCTAAATGAACACCCGGGACTTGGGAGTCGGGTGTCGGGTGCGCAAATCGGGACGCGAGCAACGTTTTGAGGTTCGCGTTTCTCGAGGTAAGTAAACCAGTTAGGGACCTATACAGTATTTCATGTTTATCCATTAACTGTTGTTATTTACTGTTTTGTGATAACTTATTGTTGTTCAATCAAAACTATGCCCATATGTGTAGTTCGTGGGGTTTATTCGCACGCACATATGGGGAAACATAAAAGATGATAACTTTCGAGTAATTGGGGAAGCATATTACATTGGGAGTGAAAGTGCTATGCCCTAGTTCGATGGGGTTAACTCAAAGTAATGGGGAACATAGAAGATGTATATGTCTTTCAAAGTAATTGGGGAGGCATATACATCTACCTTGGGAGTATCACTCATTGATGGATTGTTTACAGTCTTGTATATTCATGCGTGTTTATTTCTTTCGTTCTATTTGCATGAATTTGACTGCTTTGGATATCATGAACTGTTGCTTTGGATATTGTGAAATGTCGTATATATGTCCTACTGGATTTACTTACCTGGGCTCGTCTTTCTTATGTTTGACTGAGTGCGGCGCCGCGGACAAGTAGAGAAGGGAAGGCTTCATAGCTAGGTGATTTTTGTATATTAAATGATGGATTGGAAGGCTGACTAGGTCCGCGTTGACCTTGCGAGACGGGCTCGAGGGTCCACGTAGGCTTAGGCCGGGCGGGGCCCAATTTGTGGAAAATTGGGGTCGTCATACCAAGGATGTGCCCTCAAGAGGCGAGAGTAGTTCTATATGACCCACTATGCCTCTAGGTGAGATCTACGCTCATTTGAGTCCTTTATAGGCACGCATTAGGCAAACTTTGACAAAGCTTTCGACACAATAATCCACAGGTCTAGCCAATCCTTGGGCCCTCCCCATATATGCCTTGATCACCTTAATTCAATCTAATAAATCTACTTGGACTCATGAGTCCGGACTCATAAGAAAATTTTTAAAATTTTTGTAAATATTTAAGAGGTATTAAAGGAGTTTTACAAGTGATTACGGTTGCTTCATTAATTGCTCGAGGATATATTTGAAATAAAAAAAAGTTTTGAGTCCAGATTCATAAGTCCAAATAGTACTACCCAATTCAATATCATTTCCATGTATGCACGGATCTGAGAAAAATTTAATCACATATCTACGTATGTAAGGATCTTGAAAATTAAAGAGCACGTAAACACGAATCTAGAGAATTAATGAATCTAGAGAATTAAAAAGCATGTAAGTACCAATCTCGAGAATTTAAAGAGCATTTATGCATAGATATTGACAAATATAAAGAGATAAATAATTAAGGCAGAGAGAAAGAGATAATAATAAGAGAAAGAAAGAAAGAGAGAGAGAGAGAGAGAGAGAAAGTCACCTTATCTTATTTAATGTTGGGTGCATGTCAGATTTTGTGGGTAGATGACCATTTTATCCTTCATTATTTAATGTGACCCACTTTTCATTTTAAATTATTTTGAAGCCCTCAATAATATTAAAAATTATGAAAAACACTTTTGAGTCTGGACTTTTTGGATCCAAACAGCTTTTTTGATTTAGATATATGATATTTGACTTTAAATGAATTGAAGAATTAAAAATCATAAATATTTGAATTATATAAAGTTATAATAGGTAGAAAAACAATAAATACACTCTCGAATTTCGATTTATTATTTTTGATCAAGAAGTTTTTGCTTATATTTTTGACCGAAGGGAATATCTAATATTAATTCAAACATACTACACGTACATGTACCAACCAGTATCAATTTCACTATTCATTATGTCTATTGTTTTCAAGACATGAAAAACCCAAGTCCAACTTCCTCCATCTACCTTCAATGATAGTACAATTGAGAGAGTGTACGTAGTGTAGTGACTACTAGTTATATATATATATATATATATATATATATATATATCTTAAAAATGAAGTGAAATTAAACATCGATACTGGGCGAGCTTCTACAGACGTAGGTCGATCAGAGTATGGAAGTGCACGCCGATACAATTTCTTGAAGTCGAGAGAGAGTGTGTAGTGTAGTTGTAAATCTAGGCTTTAGTTAATTTGAGAGTGTGACCACTCCAAAATTTCAGGCAAACTCGAGCTCTCACTCCAAACTTATAAGCCATTATGTTTCTTCTAAACTAAACCATTTATAATTATTCTTTCATCTCAAACACACTCTCTCAAGTCAACTAGTCTATCCTAATTGTGACTCGTCTTATTTAGTCATCAAATTGGAGACATTTCTTTTCTCAGCTTAGCATCTTATGTTCTTTTGAGTCTCAAAGACCTCGGTTTCAATTCCCTGGTATAGTAAGATCACTCGCTACTAGGGTACGCATAGGCCGATTACACAAGGGTCTATTAAAAAGAAGAAGGTGTAGCCAGTCTTAGACTCAAGTAGAACATAATGGAATATATATGAAAGAAGAGGCAACAGAGTCTTGAATTTCACATAATTTACTGGCAAAGTACATTTAAGAGAACTCAAACAAAAAGTGAACTCTAGGATACTCTTGGGAAATCTTGCCATGATAATCCCCAGTAGCAGAAACCCATGCATGTGATGCTTCTTGTATCGATAGTCGGTGTGCTCTCAATAGCTGCCGCCTGTTTGATATACTACACAAATACTTGAACCAGTGATGCATCTTCTTCGACACGACATCATCTATGTTGATGTCGAGGTTCCCAAACGTCCAAACTACCAAGGAATTATTAAGACTTCACTTGGTGAAAGAGAAGGACAAAAGCTTTAGAGTGTACAGTTCCAAGACAATATTAGGCTCATGGTAATAGTCCATCTCCAACTTCCTTAATTTTGCAGTTTGCAAGGCGAAAACTGAATTGTTTTCGCCAAACTCATAGTCCTTCAAAACTAGAAACTCTTCACGTCGTAATGCAGTTTCAAGCTTTCGAATTTTTGAGGTTACGCTTCGAGATCAACCCAATGGGAAGTAGGCATCATGAATTAGGAGGGGAGACGCGGAGGCGTTGGACATTGTAAGAGAGTGCAGTGGAGTGTGAGTCGTAGAAGAGAGCTTTGTCATCGGAGTAGCATTGAATACTTAATCTATGTATAGATGTTGATCTTGATGCGTGTTGAAAAAATCGAAGGAGAGATTTAGGAGAAACATCATCAAAGATGAGAGCAGCTGCCGGAGCAGAACGCCAGAAATATCGCCATCTTCTGGCGAGTAGGCTTGTTTGAATCAGATCCTTGGGGCTGTTCATGAACGAGAAGATTTGTTCGATTAATTTGTCGTATAAGACGTTTTTCACCGCCATGTTATACAATGTGGATTGAACAAATGATAGACGATGGTATGTATAGTATGAATTGAAACTGTAACGTCTATGTTCTCACAGAAAGTCTTAATTTGTAGGCACAGATATAACAACTTAGTATCTATGAGTTCTGTGGGCATAGATATGAGTTTCTGACTTTGCAAGCTCAACATAGCAACAAGTAAATAAAAAAGAAGTTTTGCAGTAAAGTAAATAGCGTGCACAAATTGTTCACGCAGTTCGGACCTCCCGTCCTACATCTGCGGGGCCACGCCTAGGTGTAAGATCCACTAAGTAATAAAGAGTGATTACAACTTATACAACAAGACTCCTCACTTGTTTTCTCTCGAGTTGGTGATCCCTCACCAAGTCCTATTGTACTAATCACTCCCCTATCTCTAAAGCTCTTACACTAGCATTTCCAAGATCCCCTTAGAGTTCGAAATGGTCCGAGATCCCCTCGAAGTGTAGGCTAAGTCCCCTTAGCCGGTCTATATGCGAATACAAATTGTGAGATGGTGCTCTTATGCTCACTTTTGCTTTTTATAATAATAACACATCAAAACAAAGTTATTAAAATCGATACAGTGGTTGATGAGCATTGAACAATATATAGAGAAGGCTTGTGGAAGTTTTTTACTTTGTTCCTTGTCATTCAATGAATTGGCACCAAGTTGTTTTAGGAAACTACTTTAATTGATATCTTTGATTTGAATTTGAGTTTCCATGTTCTCTAGATTTGATTGCAATGCAATGGTGGCACGGGCTGTCCTTCCTTATTTGTAGATTCTTGCCTTCTCATAAAGATTCACAAGATATCTAACGATTTTGCATGTATACTGGATGCTTATGTGGCGGCTTACATGGTAGAGCTACACAAGGAATGTCTCAATTGATTTGTTGGTAGTATAATGTAATTCAATAGCCCGTGACACTTAAGAAGTGACACACAATAACAATATTTAGGGAATTTACATTTTAACAATCTCCCCCTTTGTTATCTGTATGTCACAACTTAATGTATAGATTAGATATGCAAAACGTGTGCAAAAATAATGTTATTATAAACACAATCATGCCAAGTGTTAGTGTAAAGACCAAACATAAATCCTGAATCTCAAAAACAAAATATCAGTGAAGTTTAACCAGGAAAGATTAAGTAAATAACCAAACGAAAACTTTAAACTAGTTGTGTTACTTCCTCCTACTCTATATCTAATCTTAGCTCTCCCCTTTTGTGGACACAGAAAAATAAAGGGTGTTATGGGCGAGCCGGAGTTGGTCGTCTAACAGATACGAAGATGTCATGAAGCGTGTCGGCTTACTTGAGGTAGTCTAAATAAAAGTATGAAAGTTTTGCATACTGGTCGTCAGTCATGAGGGTAAGAGCTAGAGACGAGGAGGCTCCGTGATGGGCAGATGTACCCACTGTTCCTGATGGACTAGTGGGATGAGTGAGAGAAGGATATGGCGAAAAAATCAGTGCCTCTACGGGATACGCAATTGGTTCCGATAAGTCAGTGGAGACAAGCGGATCAGTAAGTCGAGGAGAGGAGTAATGGAGAATGGTGAAGCGAATGGTGAGGACAGGAGCCTCCACAATGACATCAAGAGGCATAGTGAAGACGTCTTCAGCAGCGAGAATTGCGATAATCATACAAGGGAATAACAACTTCTTCCAAGATTTCATGTAGTGGACACGAAGGCAGATAGCCCTGAATAACATGTGCCCATAATTTACAGCTACACCATAACCAATGGCATAAAAAAGATAGTTATCCGGAAGAACCATGGCATCATGCAGGACAGGAAAAAGATTGTGAGTTTCATGAATGAAGAGAGTGAAGTAGAGGGTTGTGAAATGTGAAACGTGCTCCCCATTGGCCTTCAAGGACTCGATTACCTATTAGAGTAGATGTGACAGCATTGATGTCAGACTGGCACGGAACCCCGATGGATAGGAATCGAGTGAGTCATTATAGGTGGGAAGGTCAAGTAATTTGTTAATGGTAAAAGAGGAGAATTGATATACTTGGCCATGAATGTAGACCCGATAAAAATGAGGAGAAAAAAAATCAGTAACATATGAGGATTAGTTAGCCTAGAATTCCCTAACAAGGTTTTCATTGTACGTACGGGGAAAAGTAAAAAGACGTAGTATTCATTTTGCCTCCAAGAACTAATATACCTTAAAATGCTTATAAGTCTTCTCATCTAACCATTTTTTAGAGTGGAATTTCACCTCGACGAGATCGTCATAGAGTGTTTCAGCATCCCTGGTGAAGAACCGGGACGATGAGGCAGCCGAGGCATGAATGTAGGTGAGTGTGAGACCACAGGCTCAGACTCAAAGTGAGGCTATGGAGGATTTGTGAGTATAGTCTCAGGATTATAGGGGGTTCTATTGTGGGAACAAGGGTAGACCTAGGACGAGATTGAACTCGTATTCCATCAGATCGAACCAGATGATATCGATGGCGAGGTTGAGACTCAGTGCGAAGCCTTATGGAAACAGGGGCCGAGCATGTAAGCACATTGTGAGGATCTCCTTCGCTAGTAGCAGGATTGAGGTCAGCATTATACAATGAATGAGGCGGAAAACGGAAGACATGAGGCTGTGGTGAAGTTCCTTTCGAGTCGTCGAAAGTAGGTTCGAAGAGGAAGATGAGAGGTTGGTATGTTGTTGAGAGCCCTGGAATGGCGAGTAGAGACCATTATGCAAGCAGTGGAGAAGAAGTGAAGACAACGAAGGAAAATGCTTGAACAACGGGAGAGGTAAGGAGAAGAGGTGATGGAGAAGATGAATAGGCTGTTTAGTCATGATACAGCATTAAAAACACAAACTAAGCCTAATTAAGTGTTCAACTGCCCGTTACATACCATTTATACCCGATTAAGTGAGAAAAGGATTTGAAGAATCTGGGAGTTATGGAAACTTCCCTCTAAAAGAAAAAGGAAACGGTTGTTAAAGACAAAGACAATTATGGAAACTGAATATTCTATTGATCAGCCCATCGGTTTTTGTAAATAAACTAAAAAGAATGCTAATTATTGAAAGACGAGGTTCGACACAGTCCTAATTCAGCGCAAAGAAATTCAAATCCCGATCCATCCAATGCCTTGGTAAAAATATCGGCTAATTGTTTCTCAGTGCTTAAGTGCTCAAGTATAACAACTTTTCGATCAACTAAATCACGAAGAAAATGGTACCTGATATCAATGTGCTTAGTGTGAGAGTGTTGTACTGGGTTTTTCGAGATGTCAATAGCACTCTTGTTGTCACATAAAATAGTTAGTTGTGCCCACGGAACGACATAATCGTCAAGCATTTGGCGCATCCAAAGGAGCTGAGTGCAACATTGTCCCACAACAATGTATTTAGCCTCTGCAGTGAAGAGAGAGATTGAATTATGTTGTTTGCTGTACCAAGAAACAAGATTAGTGACGACATAAAAACAGCTACCTGAAGTACTTTTCCGATCATCAATATTTCCTACCCAATATGCATCACTCAAGCCAACTAAGCATAAGTTATATTTATTAGCGTACCATAAACCATAAGTTAATGTGAATTGTACATAACGAATGATATATTTTACCACAATAAGATGAGATTCTCTCGAGGATGCTTGATAGCTTGCACATACACTGACACTAAAACACAAATCTGGTCGATTGGATGTTAGGTAGAGTGAGCTACCAATCATGCTTCGGTACAGTTGCGGATCAACTGATGTGCCCACAACGTCTTTAGTGAGCTTGTCGCTTGTACCAATAAGTGTGCACACTTATTATGCATTATTGAGACCAAACTTCTTCATAATGGTTTCAACATACTTACTTTGAGAGATGAAAATCCCTTGCGGACTTCGTTGAGTTTGCAGTCCAAGAAAAAGTTTTAACTTACCAACCATACTCATCTCAAATTCAGTATGCATGTTTGTGATGAATTCTTGTACCATTGAGGAGGAGGTCGATCCAAATACTATGTGTAATGGCCTGAGTTAAATTCACCATTATTAATGACGTGGTTGCAGGCATGGCTGACATACTCAAACGCTCATGGGACCCACAGTTAAGCTTGTGCGCGTTTGGAGCTAGGTAAATGGTTATTTTGTGTGCTGAATTGTTGATTTGCGATGTTTATATTGCAATAGCATTAATGGCATCATAATGTGTGTTATTATATTACATTTGACGTGCGAGATCGTGTGTTAAGTAGTCGCCTCGATATGCGTGTCAACGAGGGTACCGAGTAGTCTAACCGACTTAACACTAGGCCGAGGGAAAATAATACATACATAAAATGAATAAAACTGGTTAAAGAATTAATATGGAATGTATATTTGGTGGTTAGGGACATGGTAGTACGCTTATGCCGCAGTTCAGGACGAGAAACCGGGCGTCGGAACACCCGAAACAACATTTTTTTAGTTAAAAACAAGGATTAGTGTGCTATCAGAGTCGCAATTGAAGTCATTAAAGTTTAGAAAAGAAGCAAATGAGGTGCTTTGGATGGCCTAGAGATGCACAAGTGAGTGGTGATGCCAATTCAACCATAAATAAGTCAAATTGACTTATTTCCACCACCTTTTCTCTCTCCTTATCCATCCATTCGAGATTGAATGAAGAAAACCAGGGTTTTGGAGGATCAAACTTGATGATTTATGGAGCTTGAAGTGGGAAAACATCAAAATCAAGGTGAGAATCACATACACATCAACTTCCTCTATATTTGATCCTAATTTTAGAGGTTTTGGTGATGTTTAGGTGGATGTTGAGTTGTTGTTTAGATAGGTTTCTAGTGTTTTAAAGGTGTATTATTGGTGTTGTGGTTTTGTTGGTTTGGTAGGGTTATTGAAAACCCAGAAATCTCCATTGTCTGTTGTCCAAAGCATGATTAGCGCGCTAATGTTCTTCCTGATGAAGAACGTATAACTGTCTAGGAATCTAGCGCGCTAATTCTCAGACCTAGCGCGCTAAATTCTACAGTTTTGACATAATTTGTGTTAAGTGACTTAAAACACATCCAAATGACTAAAAATCAACTATACATGGAAATAGGTCATTACGGGCGGTAACTTAGGATATCCGAGACTAGGCGGAGTCGTACCGGGGGTGATTAACGGGACACGGAGTGCGGTGTGAGGTGTGTAGTATCCCAACTGAAATTTCTTGAGCAGTACTTTATTTTGCATTTGAATTCATATTATGTCTTTCATTACTCTATTCATGATATGTTGTAATGGACGGACGTTGAGGCTCTCCCTCCGTACCATTTCTGTGTGTACGTCCATTAGGCCATAGCACGTGTGCCGTCTCGGTGAATAGGGCTACCCGAGAGTTACGACGGGTACGTGTGGGTGCGTCGTAGGTTTCACACCGACCACCTAGCGGATCCAAATACTAGCCTTGCTTGAGTGCTACCCGCCGGCAGTAGTCTGTTGGGAATCCGAAGTATGGCGCTAGTCTTACCCTGGGAGCTAGGAACACACACTTTGAGCTTTCACTACTACATATGCATGCGATGAGCACGGTTGCTCGATTTTATTTCTGCATGTTTACTTAATAGTTTTGTTTAAATTTAAGTATTTACTTTTCGTATTGCCACTTAATTTCCTTGGGAATACTCACTCTAGACTCGTCATCTATCTTTTTGTGATGGCTTGAGTGCAGATCTTTGTACAAGCCGGGGCAAGGGCAAGCTGCCGGATTACTTGTGATTCAGAGACATATAGCCATGCTTTTACGTTTGTATATACATATTTTGTTTTATTTTGGGATTTTGAATTGTGAAATAGCTCATGACTCTATACTGTTGATATTTTGATACATTGAGGTACATGATTGATAAATGTCGATATATGGGTTTTTCTATGTATCAGAGTTAAATGCATGACTTAATTGTTTTGCATTTTAATGGTCATGATAAAAAGTCTTCTGTTGTGGTTTATTTGGGATTAACTTGATGTTACAGACAGATGATTTGAGTTCATTATCAATTTAAACGGTAAATTATCGTTAATTAGGGTTAATAACGACTATATGGTGGATGAGTTGGCATATGGGACACAGCTGGAACTGGTAGGCCAGGTTGCGGGCCCGCATTGGCCCCGTGGCGGTCCATTTGGAAGAGGGGTCGTTACACTATGTCATCTACATAGATTTATGCAATGAGGACAACGGAAGACTTTGTCTTAATGAACAATGTTTTGTCAATTCCTCTTCTTTGATACCTTTTATGTAATAGATAGGTGGTGAGTTTGTCATACCAAGCACGTGTAGCTTGTTTGAGTCCATAGAGAGCCTTATTGAGGTGATAGACATGATCGAGGTAATGAGGGTCAATGAAACCCTTTGGCTGCTCAACGTACATTTTTTAGTGAGGATACCATTGAGGAAGACACTTTTGACATTCATTTGTTGGAAAGTGATATTCATGTTACATGCATAGGGCAGAAGAAGTCTGATAAACTCTAAACGAGCAACTGGAGCAAAAGTTTCATCGAAATCGATTCCTTCAATTTAACTATATTCATGTGCAACAAACCGAGCCTTGTTCCGAGTGATCACTCCATATTCATCCATTTTTTTGAATACCTACTTGGTTCCAATGATGTTGACATGTGGTGGGTGTGGTACTAGTTTTCATGCTTCATTTCGTTGGAACCGCAGGAGCTCTTCTTGCATGGCATTTACCCAACATTCATCCAACAGAGCCTTTTTCACATTTTTAGGTTAAAGAGATGATGCACGGTATATGTATCTTGCAAGTTTCTTGTAATATATTTTTGGTACATCTCGTGTGATGATCCCTTGAGAGATATCTCCAATAATAGATGAGGTAAAATGGTCTCTTTGAATCCGTGAATTTGTTTGAACAAAGGATAGTGTTCTGTCGTATGTACATCCTAAAGAGATATGAATGGATCGGTAGCGAAATCAGGACTGGAGTTGCCGAGATATTCACCTGTAGCAGTTTCTATTGGCACAACAGCTGGTGTTGTGGGTCGGGAACATCAGTTGTAGGTACAGATGATATTAGTAAAGATTTTTCATCGTTGTGTGACTGAGGGTGAACTGTTTCAGAGGCCTTTGCAGGATAGCCTACAGTATCGTCTACTACAACGTTGATTGATGTGGAGTATCCTAGAAAGATGCCATCATTGCTTTTCTTGTCAAACTTTCCAACCTGTTCTGTCAAGGATTGGGCTACTACACTGCACCTAGGACCTTGAAGGCAGTGTGGGTGCATCAGCCCTCCCACACCATCTGTGCCCCCCAAATATACCCTCACTGGGACATATATTGGGCACAATTTTTCACCTCCCAAATTTTGAGCCCGCGTCCTGGAGGCTTAAGACCACGGATTTTGCAAAACTTATACCACTGAGCTGGACCAGCTCAGTGGTAAGGGAATCCATCAGCTCGTCAAACTATATGTTCTTTAAACCCTTGGTTTCTTGGATTACTGCGACTTTGACATCGAACTTGGATGGAAGAGATCTAATGACCTTCTCAACTAGCTTTCTATTCTTGTAGGTTTTGCCGAGTTGTTCAGCTTGATTTGCATTTCAGCTTGGCAGTATATTCGGAAATAGTCTCATCATCGCCATTTGCAGTGCTTCAAATTGTCAGGACAACAACACTTTCTTGGAGTCGCGTACATCATCATTTCCTTCAAATACGTTTTAAAGGATTTTTCGAGCATCTCGTGCAACTTTGCATGAAGAGATAAGCTTCTGATTTTCTTGGTTCACACCACTAAATGTAGCATTCAAAGCCTTGACATTCACAAGCAACAACCTCTCCTCGGCGTCTATCCAATCATCCATGTTCTTTGGTTTACCATCCTGTTCAGGGACAGATTACCCTTTTCGATGGCCTTCCATGCTTTCACATCAATGGATAGGATGAATCCTTCCATCCGAAACTTCTAGTACGTATAATTAGTGCCAGTGAGAAATGGTGGTTTCTTTGTAGAGGCACATTCGGGTTGATCAGATTGATGAGGATGAGACATTACTTGAAATTAGGACCTGCTTTCTTTGACATAACAAAGGAAATTGGCATTAGGCTCTGATACCAAATGAAACTGTAATGTGTATGTTCTCACAAAAAGTATATATGGGCACAGACGTCAACTTAGTATCTACGAGTGTTATGGGCAAAGATATAAGTTTCTGACTTTGCAAGCTCAACACAATAGCAAGTAAATAAAAAAAGGTTTTGCAGTAAAGTAAATAACGCGCACAAATTGTTCATGCGGTTCGGACCTCCCGTTCTACATCTGCGGGGCTACGCCCAAGTGTAAGATCCACTAAGTAATAAAAAGTGATTATAACTCATACAACAGGACTCCTCAATTGTTTTCTCTCAAGTTGGTGATCTCTTGTAACGACCCGAAAATTTGACTTATGCCACGCGTCAGGTCAGGGTCGTATGTAGGACCCACTGTCGAAATATGTATGTCCGAATCTCGGGTGGTGACACCGAGGAATGATATTTTTCTGTAATGTGTGTATTATTTAGTAAATTGTTGAGCTGTTTTACGAGTTGGTATATGCGGAGGAATTCGGTGAGCCGAAACACGAACGGGGTCGCACCTCGAGTTGCGTGTCAACGTGAGAGCGAGTTAGCGGCTTAATACGGGTATAGTGGTTATAGTGGTTCAATGTGGTCACATTAAAACCATATACATTGGACGCGGATCGTGATGCGTGTAGGGCGAGTGTCGAGATTGTGAAAGCATTTGAATAAATATATTTTTGATGTGTCTTGAGTTTCGCTCTGCACGAATCTCGAGGACACATTTGTTTTCTTCCTCAAGAAGAAACAAAGAGAGATAGAGATGGGATAAGAGGGAGAGAGAGAGAATAAGAAGAGAAAGAGAAAAAGAGAAAGAGAGAGAGAGAGAGAGAGACGACGGAGAGAGAAAGAGAGAGGAGCAACGCGGCTCACTCGACGGAGCTCCGGCACACAGGCAGCGGCTTGTAGCGACGGGGGCGCAGACGGTGATTCGCGGGCGACGCGAAGGCCGAGCTGCTGGTGCAGCGGCGAGCCAAGGAAAAGACCAACACGTTGGGGAGGTCACGGACGAATGGCAGCGGCTCCGGCACAGTGGCACGGCCAGCAGCAGCGTCGCAGGGCAACGACCGCTTCGGCGTCTCAACAATGGACGAGCTGCAGCAGTGGCGCGAAGGTGGCGGCAAGGACGGCTCCAGCAGCGCGGTAGAGACACTGCAGCGGCGCGGCAGCGGTGACGCCAGCGCGGCGCGGTGAACGGCGTGGAGCAACGACGCGGTGGCGTGTTGTCGAACCAATCGATCCTCGACGAGAGACGCGACTTCGACTAAGCTCGACGACGCGATGGATTCAAATGGATTTTGACGGCCATGGGACTTATGAGGCTACAGTCGGGTGTCGAGTGCGCATATCGAGGCTTGAGCGGGACATTCTCGAGATAAGTAAACCAGTTATGAAATTGTACAGTCATTTCATTTTACTCTATTGGATATTTTTGTTCATTGCTTTGATATATATCCTTGAAAGTGCTATTGCGTGGAGTGGTCAATTTGCAAGTGAGTCATGGTACCGTTTATCCCTGATATGAGCTCTTATCTGGACGTCGTTGATATCTCCCAATTGAGTGTACGTTGGGGGCATTTATCCGGGTTTATGGATATCTCATAGTCGCAAGGGTTAGGGCTGGGAGGCAAGTGTCTCATCCTGAACCCGAGTCTGCTGGGCTTTTGTCGCGACTCGATGACCTTTTGGTCGGGACTCCTTGCTATTTGGCATCACTTATCGATTGATTTGTTTACTGTATTTTATATTCATGTGTTACCTGTTCATTTCTTTCTACTTGCATGAGTTCGAATGATGTAGTTGTTTTGAAATGCTATGTATATGTCCTATTGGCGTTACTTACTTGGGCTCGTCATTTTTGGGTTTGACTGAGTACAGATCTACGGTCTAACAAGGGGAATGCTCCATAGCTAGGTGAATCTTTTGTATATCTTATAATTACTCTCCTCTGATGATGATATATTTATGCAGGGTTCCACAATTAAGTTGTTTAACTCTTTTAACATTATTATTGAGTTATTTAATGTAGTAATTGTTTCTGCTAAATTGTAAAACTTGAAAAATATTAATAACCGAACTTAAAAGTGAGGGATGGGAAGGCTGACTAGGTCTGCGTTGACCTTGCAAGACTGGCTCGGGGGTCCACGTGGGTTTAGGCCAGGCGGGGCCCAGTTTATGAGAAACTGGGGTCGTCACAGTTGGTATTAGAGCCTAAGGTTTTACACTTAGCTCTTGATTAGCCCACAACCAGCATAAGACCCAAATCAATAATAGAGTTAGGACACGGTTGGAACTTAGAGTGGAACCCTATGATCTTGACTTAGAGTTTTAGTTAGGAAGTGAGAAAATCTGGGGAAATTAAAATTTTAACTATATGGGATATTTGATGTGTTGTATTATACTACTATTGATGGATATACGATGGATTCAAGTCACATAAATCTTAAAACCATCATGCATGTGTGTCTAGAGGATCCACTTGAAATAATTAATGTAAGGAAATTGATGTTAGGACGAAGATTTGTGAAACAAGTGGGTTAATGCAGACTCTAAGGGAGCAGAGTGGTTAGATGACTTGAGAGCTAACGATTACATCATGTATGGACTCTTTTAGCTTTGACGAAAGCTTTGGAGTAGTAGTGTTGGATCAGAAGCTCAAATAACTCCACTTTAGTGACAATGTGCATTTATAGTCTCAGGGTTGGTGAAATCGACCACCACCTTTAGGGACTTGTAAATGAATTAAGTGTTACGAGTTGAGGTAAAGTCCCCGAATCATTCTAAAAGTTAAAGGCCACCTAAGTATAAACCCAACGAGATTGTACATCTCAAGACTTTTCACATTCTAAAATTTGTTCAGATGCGTTAGTAAACGTACTGAAAGGAGTTTTCGTGCAACAAAAAAGTGCGTTTAAAGTTGCTACTAAAAGAGTAACTCATTTGACAAATCATGATAGAAAAGGACAAACACTTATTAATCGAATAAATGGGTTATTCGAGAGAGAATTTGCAGATAGATAGGGCTAGGTTTCTCCAAGATTTTGAAAGACACCTATCATGTTTCAACAGCTCTAATTATTCAGGTTGGGTGTGTTTTTTACAATTCACGACCCACCTGAAACATCTCCAGTTCAGGCAGGGCCTACAGTGGCCAATGAGGCACAAGTTCAGGTTGAGCTCGTATTTCCTATACTTGAGACATTACTTGAGGATACGCTGAACACGCCGACTGATACGGGTGTTAGGGCTATAGCTGAAGCGAGGCAGACTAGCAAGTTTCAGAGGCATTATTCGAAAAAGTTGCACGGGGGTACTAACCTTGAGGCGACGGATATATAGCCACGTGAAGATACATGATGTATTGGCCATACCAGCGCAAATGTATCCGAATATATCATCAACTCCACTGGTGAATAGTCCGTAACCTAAAGAGGACTGAGTTTCCGACCACTCGACAGATGGTAGGGGAATCGGTTGCAATATATGGATCGGTATATGCGCGCTTGATGAAGTATGTTGGGGGTGCAGCTGACACGGACATTAACCAAGTTTACTATGTCATACACGGTTTCATGAAATTTATTGGTTTTGTTGGGTGACGACGGCTTCGAGCACAGTACAGGAGGCTTAAGCGAGGGCTATGACCGGCGAGAGCTTTGGGAGCACACGCATCAGAGTACCAGTCGCATTATCGACACGTTATAGTCAGTGCGAGGGTCTGGAGATGATCAAAGGAAAAAAATAGTGAGGCGGTCGTAGCTAAGAGATCGACCTCAGAGCGTATGATCTGTTGCGTTTCCACCATATGCAACGTATACTACGCCAATGTTAGTTGGTTTAGCGTAGAGTTACGCTAGTGCACTACAATGGCTAGCACCATCAAATCCTCAGCATCAGTACCATAAGAGGGCTGATGGTAGAGGCAGTGGCCAGAGATAGAGACAGAGTCAAAGTTTCAGTCAAGTATAGGGACAATGACAGAGGTTTAGTCAGGCACAGGGACGGGGATAGGGACAGCATGTTCCATACGCATCGAGATTTCAACATACTTATTTGGGAGTGTGGACAGTTAGGTCACTTCACCAATACGTGTTCACAGCAACGAGCAGGTACAACAGAGTCAAGAGCAGATTCATGTTGTTGTCGCGCCAGGTCCAACTACTACCCATCGTAACCTGATAGAGGGTATAAGTTGGGTTGAGATTCACTCGATCAAAGAGATTAACGGATAGTCAGAGAGATTTCACGGATATACTACGATATGAGTATGTTAGTGATGGTGGATCATGAGACTAATATGTTCATTTGTATTCCAATATATGTTGCGAGGATGTTGTCCTAACATATATTGATAGGAGGAGACAAATGGTGTGTTATTTGATTGGACGTCTCGGAGGAGCCCAGCCTGTCACGGGGAGCCCAGCCCTACAGAGCAAGATGGGGTTATGGCCTTGGGCGAGTATGGCCTTGGGCGGGTGTGGCCTTGGGTCTTCATTCATAACACACTATCTTCCTTTGAGAATTGCTTGAATTTCGAGGACGAAATTCTAATTCGTTGGGAACACTGTAACGGCCCGAAAATTTAACTTACGCCACATGCCAGGTCAGGGTCGTATGAGGGACCTACTCGTCGGAATATACATGTCTGAATCTCTTGTGGAGACACCGAGGAATGATATTTTTCTGTGATGTGTGTATTATTTAGTAAATTGTTGAGTTGTTTTATGTGTTGGTATATGCGGGGAATTCGGTGAGCCGAAAAACGAATGGGGGACGCGCCTCGAGTCGCGTCTCGACGTGGGACCGAGGTAGCGGCTTAACGTGGCTACAGTGGCTATAATGGTTTAATGTGGTCGCATTAAAACCATATAAATTGGATGTGCATCGTGATGCGTGTGGGGCGAGTGTCGAGATTGTGAAAGCATTTGAATAAATATGTTTTTGATGTGCATCGATTTTCGCTCCGCACAAATCTCGAGGACACATTTGTTTTCTTCCTTGTGAAGAAATAAAAAAGAGAGAGAGAGAGAGAGAGAGAGATGTATATATGGGATAAGAGGCAGAGAGAGAAATCGGATAGGAGGGAGAGAGAGAAAAAAGAAGAGAGACAGAGACGGTGGAGAGAGAAAGGGAGGGGAGCAGCGCACCTCTAACGCGACGGAGCTCCAGCACAAGTGCAGCAGCTCGTAGCGATAGGGGCGCATATGGTGGTTTGCGGGCGATGCGAAGGCGCGAGCTGCTGGTGCAGCGGCGAGCCAGGGAGGAGACCTACGCGCAGGGAAGGTCGCGGACGAGTGGCAACAGCTCCGCCACGGTGGCGCGACCAGCAGCGCCGTGGCAGGGCAGCGACGTTGACCAGCATCGACGGCGTCGGCATCTCAGCAGCGAACGAGCTGCAGCAGCGGCACGAACAGCTCCAGCAGCGCGGTAGCGACACTGCAATGGCGTGACAGCGGTGACGACCGGCAGAGGCACCGGCGGCGACGCCGCGACAGCGGTGACGACCGGCAATGGCACCGGCGGCGATGCGGCAGCGGCGGGGGCTGCGGCTGCAACGCGGTGAACGGCGTGGAGCAACGGCGCGGTGGCGCATTATCGGACCGATCGATCCTCGAAGAGAGGCGCGACTTTGATGAAGCTCGACGACGCGATGGATTCAAATGGATTTTGAAAGCCATAGGACTTAGGAGGCTACAGTCGGGTGTCGAGGGCGCATATCGAAGCGTGAGCAGGACGTTCTCGAGGTAAGTAAACCAGCTAGGAAATTGTACAGTCATTTCATTTTACTCTATTGGATATTGTTGTTCATTGCTTTGATATCTATCCTTAAAAATGCTATTGTGTGGAGTGGTCCATTGGCAAGTGAGTCATGGTACTGTTTATCTATGATATAAGCTCTTATCTGGACGCCGTCGATATCTTCCAATTGAGTGTATGTTGGGGGCACTGATCCGGGTATGTGGATATCTCATAGTCGCAAGGGTTAGGGCTGGGAGGCAGGTGTCTCGTCCTGAACCCTAGTCTGCTGGGCTTTTGTCGCGACTCAACGACCTTTTGGTCGGGACTCCTTGCTATTTGGCATCACTTATCGATTGATTTGTTTACTGTCTTTTTTATTCATGCGTTACCTGTTCATTTCTTTCTACTTGCTTGAGTTCGACTGTTGTAGTTGTTTTGAAATGTTATGTATATGTCGTACTGGCGTTACTTACCTGGGCTCGTCATTTTTGGGTTTGACTGAGTGCATATCTACGATTCAGCAAGGGGAAGGCTCCATAGCTAGGTAAATCTTTTGTGTACCTTGTAATTACTCTCCTCTGATGATGATATATTTATGCAGGGTTCCACAATTAAGTTGTCCAACTCTTTTAACATTATTGTTGAGTTATTTAATGTAGTAATTGCTTTTGCTAAATTGTAAAACTTGAAAAATATTAATAACTCAACTTAAAAGTGAGGGATTGGATGGCTGACTAGGTTTGCGTTGACCTTGCGAGACTGGCTCGGGGGTCCACGTGGGCTTAGGCCGGGCGGGGCCCAGTTTGTGGGAAACTGGGGCCGTCACATCTCTCACAAGTCCTACTATACTAATCACTGCCTCTATCTCTAGGCTCTTACACTAGCATCTCCAAGATCCCCTTAGAGTTCGAAATGGTCCGAGATCCCCTTAGCCGGTGTGTATGCGAATACAACTCATGAGATGGTGCTCTTATGCTCGGTTTTGCTTTTTACAATAATAACACAGCAAAACAGAGATTAAAATCAATACAGTGGCTGATCATGAGCATAGAGCTATATATAGAGACGGCTTGTGGACGTTTTTGACTTCATTCCATTTCATTCAATGAATTGGCACCAAGGTGTTTTAGGAAACTACTTTGATTGGAATCTTGAGTTTCCTTATTCTCAAGATTTGATTGCAATGCAATGGTGGCGCGGGTTGTCCTTCCTTGTCTGTAGATTCTTGTCTTCTCACAAAGATTCAAAAGATATCTAACAATCTTGCATGTATATTGGATGCTTATGTGGTGGCTTACATGACAGAGCTACACAAGGAATGCCTCAATTGATTTGTTAGTAGCATATTGTAATTCAATAGCCCATGACACTTAAGGAGTGACACACAATAACAATATTTAGGGAATTTACATTTTAACATTAATAATAATGATGAATCAGTAGTGTTGATTTTTGATGACTCAATTAATCAATAGACATGAAAAGAATGCACATCAAACACAGCGGAAACACACAATCAAACACTCATCAATAAATTAAAATTTTAATAAAAAATATTTACAATCAAACTAGGCAAACACAAAATATAAACTACAAGTAACTTTTTATACACCACAACTCCTAATTTATCTCCAACTCTAACTCACAATCCTACTCGAACGTAAATACTTCTAATTTTATCACAAAACAACCAAATCCCACTAAAATAAGTATATTAGGACTTGGAGTTTGATCCAAAACCCAACACTATCGACCGTCAATGATAGTAGTCGACATTTGATTTATATGGAGTGAGAGCTCGTCCCAGTAGTAGATGAGTCTGGATGATTGGGATTACGCATCAAAACAAATGCAGGTTGCTTAGGAGCAGGAATTGTCGACGTCTCATTGCCCAACATGAAGATGACGCTAGACATGGTTGGCCTGTCTTTCGCATTTTCTTGGACGCACAAAATAGCGACTTGAATGAACTTGGCAACTTCTTGTTCAGGGAATGAATTGGCCATAGAAGGATCAACTAATTCCAAAGGCCTGTTGTCTTTCCACAGCTCCCATGCCTGCAATGAATCCCAATCCCACCATTAACAACCGTGCGACGATGAAATATAAGGACTTAATTTATATTAGTGCGATTTAGATGATTGTATTTACATGTTTGATCAAATTCATCGAGGGATCTTCGTAATAGTAACCATTGTTCTTCTTGCCGCTGATGATCTCTAATAGTAAGACTCCAAAGCTAAATACATCGGACTTTATAGAAAATAATCCATCCATCGCATACTCTGGAGCCATATAGCCACTGCAACATAAGTTACGGAAAATCTTTATATAAGCTTATCAGTGTATATAAGACCATTGTAATGTATAGTTAAATTATAAAGAATTATCATGAAACCTGAATGTGATGATAAGTTCTATGTATGATGATGAAAGAATTAGCATGTGCAAGCTTGTTTATGCATTTCTTGCAAGCACTTACTAAGTCCCAATCACTCTGTTGGTGTTTGCTTGACTTTGATTGCTACCAAATATCCTGGCCAATCCGAAATCTGAAATCTTAGGTTTCATCTCCGCATCTAGTAGAATATTACTTGCTTTTAGGTCCCTGTGAATAATTCTTAATCTCGAGTCTTGATGAAGGTAAAGGACTCCTCGGGCTATTCCGAGAATGATTTCACTGCGCATCTTCCAATCCAACGACGTATGTCTCGTTCGATCTGTACAAGTTAGATTGTCATTCATCACATATTAAATAGGCAGAAGAAATGAAGACTTAAAGAGTTCATAAATTTAAGCAACAGTATTAAGCGAAGCATACCGAAAAGGAGTAGGTCTAAGCTTTTGTTGGGCACATATTCATATATCAACATTTGCTCTTCTTCCTCAAGACAGCAACCAAGAATTTGGACAAGATTTCTGTGTTGAAGTCTTGCAATCAGCACTACTTCATTTTTTAACTCATTCATCCCCTGAACCGAGTTTTTCGATAATCTCTTCACGGCAATTTCACGCCCATCAGATAGCTTACCCTAAACCATTTGTAGTGTGATCCTTAGTTCTCCTACTAAAAATCAAACAATCCATCATAACACTAAGTTTAATAGAGGAAGTAATTTTAAAAATTGTGTACCTTATAAACGGAACCGAAACCACCTGTTCCGAGCTTGTTAGCCAATGAGAAATTCTCAGTAGCGATCTTTACCGAATCAAGATCGAAAATTGATAATTCATACTTGGCATTGGCTTCTTCATTAGTTTCCGAAGAGGCCAAAGTAAATAGTGACATTGGAAGTCCTCTCTGCACCATTCCTGAAAATAGCAAACATTGAAACAATGTAGTTTGAGCAATCCTTATTTCCTTCTGCAGTAACAAATCAAAAGTAGTAGCAGTTAAGGCTTCTTCTATTATTACCTCTTCTCCTCCCTTTCTTGTACAAATAATAAAAAGCAGACCCTAACATCAGCACCCCCACAACAACTAACACACAAATAAGCACCACCTTCTTCCTACTCATAGAACCTTTTGAACGTCTCATTGCATTGGCTGCCAAATCAAACAAGTAGTTTTTAGTCATCAGTCACACAATTAAAAGAGAAGTGATAGAATGACAACGGTTACGTGACATCGGAAGCCACATTGGACCTTCGAGCTGGCCATGCGTGCCTCAAGTTACGGGCATACGCAGATCCTAATGCGTAATACTCAGTTGAGGCCGCATGGCCGACTATTATAGGTTGATGTGACTTTCGGTGTGACATACTTGATATCGTTCTAGTATTTTTCTTCTTTAAAAGTCATTAAGACTAGAAAAACAATAAGCAACAATGTTAAGGGACTTAGTTCCCCATAAACGAGGTCTCAAGTTTAAGACTGCCTCCTGTATGAGGCCTGACACTGCCCGAACATAGATTAGTCGATGTTGACACTGTTATGGGACTTCGTTCCCTATAAACTAGGTCTCAAGTTCAAGACTACCTTCGGTATGAGGCCTCTGACAGTGCCCAACATAGATTAGTCGATGCTAACATTGTTAAGGGACTTTGTTCCTCATAAATGAGGTTTCAAGTTCAAGACTACCTTCTGTATGAGGCATGATAGTGCCCGAACATAGATTAGTCGATGTTGACATTGTTAAGGGACTTAGTTCCCCATTAACAAGGTCTCAAGTTAAAGACTACCTCATATATGAGGCCTACAGTGCTCGAACATAGATTAGTTGATGTTTGAAACTGTTAAGGAACTTAGTTCCCCATAAACAAGGTCTCAAGTTCAAGACTGCCTCATGTATGAGGCCTAACAGTGCTCGAACATAGATTAGTCGATGTTGACATTGTTAAGAGACTTAGTTCCCATAAACAAGGTCAAAAGTTCAGGACTGCCTCCTGTATTACAGTGCTCGATTAGTCGAAGAAATTGACACCAAACAATGAAAAAATGAAAATAAAAACAGAACAGAAAACTCACCAAGTTCAATTGCATCAACACGAACAAAGAACCCCTGCCCCCCCTCTGCATACTCCTTCATATCAGCCAATTCCTCAAACCAAGCAATGCAACCACTCCCCTCCCCATTAATGTCCGCCACAGCGTACCCTGTACAAGAACAGTTGCTCCTGCACTGAATCTCACAATCTTTGATCCCCAAACTCATATCAACTCTAGCATTTGAAGCATCTGGTACCTTCACACTCTCCAATTTCAAAAACCCATCGCCATTACCACACAAAACCTCTCTCTTCCTCACACAACCTTTCAATCCATCCTTCAATGCCCAGTCTTTAGCAGACTTTGGCTCAAACCCAGGGAGACATGAACATATCATATCGCGATTCGAGTTGCAAATCCCGTAATCTCCACATTGCTTGTAGTTGTCGCAGCGATCGATCGGCGCGAACCAGAACCGGTTCCACCTCCGATCGGCTTCTACCCATGTCGATCGCTGGACGATCCCCGCGTCGCCGATGGAGAATATCGAGAAAATTGAAGTGTTGTACATGGTGTAGGTGTAGTAGATGGCGTCCTTGTTGTTGACGAATGTGTAATTGAAGATGAAATTGATCGACATTTCGGGGACTCCACTCCATTTCTTCCCATTCCAAGGCCCGCTTCGCCAAATCAAGGCGGAGCCTTTTTTGAGGAAGAACTCAGGGGACCCTGTTTGATCAAGACTGTAAATGTAGTCCCCTGTTGAGGGGTCGTCGCGCGATTTCCACGACGTTAGCGACCAATTCAGTCCTGTTTTCAGATTGATCCCCATTTTCATTCCTGGGATCAGAGTGTTTGTTGGGTAATCAAAGCTCTGCCACAAAACAGGGGAGTCTCCCCTGTTTTGCTCTTGTAAAACCAGGTTTCCTGTATCCAATAGCTTGTAAAACAGAGTTGATGAGTTGGTGGGAGGACTGATTGGGATCGAAATGTTGGTGGACCAAACTGGGGTTGATGAGTTTCCGTCGAAAATCGACAAATTTCCTGTGTCGCCGTCGATTTGGAGGACTCCGGAGGAGGAATTGGTTACTGGGTTGTCTCTGTTTGCTACCCAGATTACAGTTTGTTCTGAAATTCTGTTGTACCAGATTCCAATGTAACGGTTTTTTGAATTGCCCGGGCTGAAGAAGCCCAGAGCGAAGGTTTCGCGATCGGAGAGTAGGGTTTCGCCGTCGATTAACGAATTGGTTTGTGTAATTGAGTCTGTTGCAGAGCATGAATTGTTGGTGAAGAAGGTGATGAGGAGGAGCAGAGCAAGCTTGAGCAACATTGGCGCTCTGTTTTGGCAAGAACAGAGAGAGTCAGTCCTCTGTTGTATAAGTTTTCTTGTTAGGTTGAAAGCGATAAATAAGGGGTGGTGGTGGTGAGTCTTGAGTTTACTTTGACTAATCAGGTAATCAGACGGCACAAATGATTTAAAATTGGAGGAATATTGACTTTAAAATCAGGTGTTGATTATGATGAAATGGTGATGGAATGACATGTCATAGGGGTTAGTTAGTTTACTTGAGGAGTATAATATCATCTTGGTTGCTAGGTTGACAGACCCACTTTGAGCACGAAGTTAAGTGCACCGACTAGATGAGAACAGCACGATGCATCTCAAAATGCGAGTTATACTTGCATCAAACGACATCAGCAAGTAAATGCATCACTATGTATGAGTAGTGTAGGTGAAAATTACACGATGCACTTTAAGATGCGAAACGTGCTTGCATCAAACGACGTTAATCAGTGAATGGGCCACTATGCGTGCGTGAGTGTGGACATTGATTCCGGACTTCAGAGTTTGTAGTGTTTATTATTCTCGTCGTAATAAATTAATGTACATGTTTAGGTTATGAACATCGATGGAACAACTTTGACAAAAAAAAAAAAGTATGGCAACCAATCATTTTAAGAAAATGTTAAGAGTGTCTAAGCTGGACACACTTATTATTGGATGTGCCACGCGCGCATCTCAAGGTGCATCAATGACGCTCTTCGATTGTGTGTTGAACTTTGGATGCACCAAGTGTGTGCACACTAATATTTTCCTTTTTTAATATTATTAGGACATTGCCTATGTTTGCTTGCATGTTGTTTCTATACATCAAGATGTATGTGAGCAAACATTAAAGTAAAAATCAAGGACGCTAACAAGTAGGCGTGGTTGTTCCACGTGTCTTTTTTAGTTACAAAAGTGTTTTTAATATCATTAATCGATAGAGGTTGGTTGTTGCTAAAAATTAAAAAGGGATGGTAATGCTGTAAAAAAATGTCATGACCTTATATTTTGCTCCCTTTACTCTGTTACTTTGTTATACTTTATTTTTAAATATTTTTTACTATTTTTACCTCACTTTTTTATAAATAATTTCAAAATTACCTCTCACCCTTAACAAATATTTACCCCATCTCTTACCTTCATTCTAACACCCCTCAATTCTTTTTATTTCTCGATTTTAATCATTGTAGAACACTTATACTAAGTCACCAAGTGTCGTAGGAGTATTTTTTTCATTAAAAAAGTCAGATGTGGTCGCGTCGTGTTCAAGAATTGGAAAAGTGTTGCCGGCGTGGTTCGACTGACTATAACCGATACCTTTAAAGAGGTACGATCGACTCTGAGTGACCGATAATGCGAAGTGAACTCGATTTTAATTGAACACGGAGGGGTCCAGTCAAGACCTCTAAAGAGGTGTTGACCATGTGTGGCCTGCGTGTCCGTCGGCCATGTGAGACCAACACTCGTGGGTAACAAGAATGAACAACAAATTTTCGAAACTCCTAAAAAAATGTATGATAATGACAAAAAATAATGGGTTTTGCTCTGAATCACTTGATATTAACGATTTCATCCAAACTTTTGTACCGAAAATGCAAGATTTAATCTTCAAATCGAAGCCCTAAATTCAACAACAAAATCACAAACAATACCGACTTAAAAAAAAACTCCAAAAAACCTCGAAATCGACACTAAAAGAGATGATGAATGCACTCGTGGCATCGAATCGATGTGGTTTTGTTTGGATTTTATCATATTTAGGTTGGTGGTAGGAATGCAATTTTGAGAGAGGGTGACTTGGGTATGCGTGAGTGGGTGAGTGAGGAATGAGTAAATAAAATCTCTTTTATATGGAGGGTTAGTTGAGTTATTTTATTATGGACTGAAAAAAATTCAAAAATGAGTTTAAATGAGCAAAAAGTGAGGTCCGAATAGCTTAGGCCTAAAAAAATGAGGATGGTAATATTTTATGCGATTTGTTTAGTTTAATAATTCATCATTTGGAGAACCATTATTGACATAAACCTCTCTATGTGCATAAAAGTATCACTTTGTCAATTTTTATGCAGAATTTTTATTTACTTTGTTTTCATCAATTTCATTGTCAATGATACACTATTAGGTTGGAGTCACTTCGATTACGTATGAGTGTCTCGTAATTATAAGACAGCCAATCATATAGAGTTGACATTTATGCCACATGAACTTATCTAGAAGCGTAAAAATAATATGATATTGCTAAAAAAAATTATGAAAATCAATCTTACATCTCTTATGTAATTTTATTTCAAGAATTCTCGACAGTAGTGTCGGAGTAAGATCCACAGGTCCCCGAGCTTATGGATTCATGTTAAGGGACAGAGCTAAAATTTCAAGCTCCCTTTAGGTTAGATTAATTAAAAGACAGGTGAGGTATTACTTTGAGGGGTAAGCTAGCTTAAGAGTTTTTTTTTTTTTATCTTTTCTTTATTGATCATCTATGTATGCAAAGGGGACCACATGCAAGTTGCGCTCGATTGTAGCCCAATTTATGCTAGCTAGTATTGAATTTTGAGTGTGGTGCTTAATCACTAAAAAGTCCTCATTCGGTATCCTGATCATGTTCCTTTATTAGGAGCCATAAATTGATTAAGTCTTGATAACCTAGTTTTGTAATTCATTCAACTTAAAAAACCACAAAAATGCACTAGATCGGTGTAGTGAAGTGGTAGCAACTCAAGCTTAAGATGTCGACCGATGCAATGGTCGAGTTTCAACGCAACAAATATATTATGTCCTCCGAGTACTTTGAATGTTGGGGAAGGTGCTCCGATCGGCCCTGGTGGGACTAGACAAACTTTAATCGAGAGGAGTCAAAGGCAGTTTGAACACCCACAGACATTTAAAAAAAAAAAAAATCATTTGCAATCAATAAGTCCAAACCATGCAATTTGAGAGTTAGCAGAAAGTGCAGTGTTCTGAAACTCAATTTCTTGCTGAAATTTTCTCACTGATGCCTATTATGTAAAAGTGATTGAGAAATTCAAAAATTATATATGGTGATTTACAAATTGGCCTATGCATTACAAAACTAAAAGTATAGAACAACAAAAAAAATGCTACCTAGCATCTAGCATTGTAACTGTAACATGGTTCACAGTGCATGAGTCTTGCTTACTAGAAGAAGACTCAGTTTCAAAAGGGGTACTAACTAGACAAAATCCAGGCTGCTTTGGCTGTGCTATTGCCACAGATTCACTGCTCAACATCAACACGACAGTCGACATCGTCGGTCTCTCTTCCGCGCGTTCTTGAACGCACAACAGCCCTACTTGTATACATCTCAACACTTCATACTCTAAACATGAATCTGCCATTGCAGGATCAATCAATTCCAAAGCTTTTCCTTCTTTCCACAGCCTCCAAGCCTGAGAATATTTCAAATATCATCACTAAATTGATTAATCAAACTCATAAGGAAAAAAAAAAAAATCATGTCATTTGTTAATTCAATCACTAATCACTTACATGCCCAAGAAGATTGTGCTCACTACTAGATTGGTAAAACCCCCTGTTCTTCTTCCCACTCACTATCTCAAGCACCAAGACTCCGAAGCTAAAAACGTCGGATTTTATAGAGAAAATCCCATCCATTGCATACTCGGGTGACATATAACCACTGCATAAGAACATCGACAAAGAAAGTTTAGTGGTGTAATGACTAATCACTTATATAATGAACTATTTTTATGCTATGCAGGTATGTGATATAAGTGCTTACTATGTTCCAACTACGCGCTTTGTATTCACTTCCGTTTCATCCCCTCCAAAGATTCTTGCCATTCCGAAATCTGAGATTTTTGGATTCATTTCACCGTCTAAGAGAACATTGCTCGCTTTGAGATCCCTATGTATAATCCTAAACCGTGAGTCTTGGTGAAGATAAAGGAGCCCTCGAGCGATCCCAACGATAATGTTGAGTCGCTTTCGCCAATCCAACGACGAGCTGTTCACTTTATCTGGACAAAATAAGAAAAATTGTCAATGATATATGTAGGCTTTAGATGTATTGATTAATAAGTCTAAAACATTTAATGAAACTTACTGAAAATAACACAATCCAAGCTTTTGTTCTGCATGTACTCATAAACCAATATCTTTTCATCTCCTTCAATGCAGCAAGCAAGAAGCCTCACAAGATTCCTATGTTGAAGCTTTGCAATCAACAACACTTCATTCTTGAATTCCTCCCCTCCTTGCCCTGAATTCTTGGATAGTCTCTTCACTGCTACCTCTTTCCCATCTGCCAATGTTCCCTATTGAATTCCATTCAAAAAAATAAATAGATAAAGTCTCATGGGTCGTGGGGTTAAGGCGCCGAACTAGCTCTTGAGGGAATAATCGGGTCTAACTAAGGAGTGGCCCAAAAAAATGTTCAAACACCACAATAATCCAAAATAAAATTTTTACAAAAAAAATGGTATAAGAAATTTAAGATTTTACCTTAAAAACACTTCCAAATCCACCCTGCCCAAGCTTATTTCCTTGGTTAAAGTTGCTGGTTGCAATTGCAAGAGTGCTTAAATCAATAAGAGGCAACTCAAAATCTTCATTACTGTTTTGTTCATGTGAGTGGTGGTCTCTTGGGCCTGATGACAACACTTTGTCAAATATCAAATCTTGGCTTCTCTCTTTTTTCCCTGTTTTTCAAACAAGACAAAACTTGTGAAAATTAAAAGATTTAATGCATTTTATGTATCAAAAGTTCTTATTTACTAAAATTAATGCTCATCAACATCATAGTCACCTCTTTCTTCTGCTCTTCTGTTGTGATTGTTTTTGAGTTTCTTCTTCCAAGTGAAGAATAAACAACACCCAAGTAGTACAACAAATGTGGGAACCACAATAAGTGTTACAATCAAAGCTATTGGCTTCTTATTATGTGATGAACCCCCTCCATTCTTATTATGTGATGAATCCCCTCCATTTTCTGCACATCATCAAATAAAAAATCACACAGTTGAACATCAAAAACCCAAGATGAATTGAAAGAAAAAATCTAATTAAAATTGATATAGAAAATATTCTATCTAGTTCTGCAATCTTTTTTTTCTTTTTTACTAAGGTCTCGTGTGGTTCAACTTTTCGAGAACAGTAATTTTCTATGATGTGTGTACACCTCCTCTAAAATTGACATATTTGTGTGTGGTTGGAATTTCTTACTTTAGCGGAAGTTGAATAATTTATTTTTTGGATGAAAGGAGGCGATACACTGTCTATTGAATTATATACAAAAGAATAGAAAATACGAAAAAAATGGGGTTTACAAGAATGATGTTTGCAAGAATAAACAAAAGAATGTGTCCTTCTCATCAACTTCCTAAGAATCCCATTAAGAGCCCAAAAACATATTCCTGCAAAATTTGAATGCCCAATAACATATTCCCAAACAAAACAAACCCCCAAAAATATCATCACTGGAAGTTAAATATTTGAAGTATTAAATTATTGTGATTTACTATGAGACATTTTAAAAACATATCAAAAGTAATTTGTGAGGGTAAAAGTGCAACTTTTCTTAAGAAATGTACTTGGGATTTCATTTGGTGTTAGGGGCTAAATACACTTTTTGCATGGCTATTTAAACTAACCTTCCAAGAATGAAGATGTCAACTTACTTCATGCCTATCAGGAAGGAAGTGCATTTTCTTAAAGAATGTATAAAACTCAACCAAACATTTTCATCAAGAATAATTCTTGAGAAGTACACTTTCAAGAAATTATATTTTTCGGAAAAATACACTATGTGGAAAAGTTGAACCAAACAAGTCTTTAGTGCATATCTAAGTGAACCTAATTACCAACTAAACCACCACGACAACAACAACAACAACAATTCCATTTCTCTGTTTTTTTGGAGAAAATGCATCAATTTCATATTAGTTGAGATCATATGATCAAATTTTTTCTTTACGATCGATTTAATACTATGTAAATCATATTTTTGCTATCTTCTATTACACTCAAGACTTAATGAAACCCCAAGTGACATCTACTTAAAAACTTAATGCGGGGCTCTGTAAATAATTTTTAATGCAAAACACGCATAATGTGTATATCTCAAACATTTCAAATATCTCACTAAAATTGTCACTTTGAGGTGTTAATTTGAATATCATTCTAACATTTTCCATCCCCTAAAACCAGCCTCACAGAATAAGACACGAAAATTATCTGGGTCCAGTGAAAAGCACATGACTCTGTTCACATTATGGTTACGTGTCATAACTCTATTCCCCATCATGGAAATTGAACTCGTAGAAAAGATTTCCTCATAAAGTCATTAATGTCGGCTACCTGTCATTCCGTCGAAACGCAACACACACCCGGGGCCCACACTAACACGTGCCCCCTCGCCACGACAACAGCCACAAAACACGCCCACCGAGTCGACTCACTTACTAAACTCTCTTCCGTCACTAAAAATCTAAAAAACACCGTCACTAAAACGGATGAACTGATACGTACCTAGAACAGACGACGAAACTCGAACGAACAGATCTTGCCCACCTTCGGCGTACTGTCTGAGATCAACCAAGTCCCCGAACCACATCACGCACCCAACATCGCTCTTCAAATCACCAAGCGCGTAACCAACGCACGAACAATTCGACCTACATTTCTCTTCGCAATCCTCAACGCTCATACTCATATTCACAAAGCTAGTAGAAGTCTCAGGCAGCTTCATCCCATTCATCTTCAAAAACCCATACTCCCCCTCCCCGCACCCAAACCCCCTCCCCAGCTTACACCCATCAGACCCGTCTCGCAAACTCCAATTCTCCTCGTCTCTCGGCTCGAACCCCTCGACGCACTCGCACACCGGCGACAAATTGGTGTTGCATACGCCGTAGGCGCCGCACTCTCTATAGCTATCGCATTGGTCCTTGGGCGAGTACCAGAACAAGTTCCACGTTTTCGAAGTCTCGAACCACGTGAATCTCTGGAGGACGCCAGTGCTATTCACCACCAGCCTGGAATATATCGACTCGTTCAGTAACGTGAACGTGTAAAACGTTTGTTTTTCGTTTACAATTACGAAGGTGAAGTTGAAGATGTGGTTCGTCTTCATTTCCGGGACACCGCTGAAGCCGAACCCGTTCCAGGGGCCGCTTCGGTAGAGCGTGGTCAATCCACGTCTTAGCATGATTTCTGGAAATCCATTTACGTGTACTCTGAATGAATAGGCTCCTGTGGAGGGCTCGCTGGGGCTCTTCCAGGAAGTGAGTATTCGTGACAACCCTGAGTCGACGCCCAGTTTCATCCCTGGGAGTAGAGTGTCGGTTGGGTAATCAAAGCTCTGCCACAAAAACTGATCTGCCTCTCATCGTCGTCTGTTGTGTTTTGGGTGGATTCATTGGTCGGTTTTATGTCATTCTTGATGATCGCGAAGTTCCCCGAATCGAACAGCTTTGCGATCGAAGCGAGTTCGGTTCGGGTGGTTTTGGGATTGGAGGAGGACCAGATTGTTTTGGCTGATTGGTCGGTGAGTATGAGATCGCCGGAGTTGGAGATTCTGAGAAAGGCTGGTGAGTCAGTTACTGGGTCGTCTCTGTTGGCGACCCAGACGACTACTCGATCTGGGATTTTTTTGTACCAGATGCCTAAGTAGAGGTTGGTGGAGTTGGGTGGGCTGGCGAAGAACCCCAATTCGAAGGTCTCATTTGCAGAGACAATGGTGTCTCCGTCTCTGAGTGTCTGGTTTGAAAACAGAGTGTCCCCTGAAATTGCTGGTTTGAAGAAGAGCAGATTGAGAACGATTATGAGGGGAATTGCATGGCTCATGATCTGTTAAGCAACAGTTGTTTGGAGAGCAGTTGAGGATTCAAGAATTTCGGGGTTTGATTTTGTTTTCAAATGTTTTTGAAGTTACAGAGACACAGAGAAATGAAAGACAAAAAGGTAAAACAGTTGACCGTTGATGAGGACTCTAAAGTGTTCTGAGCCGTTCGTTCTGGGAAGGCCTAGAACCTGATATTGTGGGCGTGGGAGTTGCGTAACTATCTGACTCCGGTGAATCTTCTTAGCTTGTGTGACACATCTACATTGTCGCGCAAGAAACCCTGGGCACCCCACCACCACCACCACCACCACCACCACCACCCTCGTTCACCGAATTCCTGGTGGAAGAATTCGTTCTTCTAGGTTTCGCATTTTGTAGGTCCGTTGTATGAGCCGATTTCGTCTCCAAATTAGGGCTCGGTTGAAGATCGACGAATTAAGTTACATTTGGTAGAGTAGATGTAATGTGTGGTAGAGTAGATGTAATGTGTGTGTGGCGGTTTGTTAAAATGTAAAAAAATTGGGAAATCGTGGTTCTCGCCACACGGGCCGAGATCTGTGTCAACTGTCTCTCGGCCTCGCCGAGACATAAGCTAATATTTTTCGGAACTCGCAGATCTCGGCCACGTAGATCGGAAGAGTGAACCACGTAGCGGTTGTCCACTGCCGAGAGGGTCTCCGTAGGCTCGGTCGTCATAGGACGAGAGTCAGGCGAATTGAAATGGTCAATTCATCTCGGTGGTGTACAACCGAGACATTTAAATGAGACTCGGTTATACAAGACCGATATATTGGTATACTTGTTTGGTCATGGGTGACCTGAAAATATGGTTCGTTTCACGAACCTGCTTGACCGAGACATCAGAAATGGATGAATTTGAACATTTCAGTTTCAAAAAAATCTCCGTAGTAGTCAAACTAACAATACAAGATTGAAAATCCAGCACGACAATTTGCACCGAACCTTAATTAATTATAAATCTCCGTAACATTCAAACTGACTATAAAAAGGGTCCATCCATAAGTAAACAACAATTAAAACACAACACAACATTTGCATATACATAGAACATTCGGACGAATTGGCAAAATTTCTAAATGTTTAGCCGTCTCGGTACCATCTTTAACCTACGGTGTATCTAAATCTACAACAGGTATGGTGGCTTCATGATCAGCAGTTGCAATGGGCGCGATGTCTCGAAAAACGAATCCATCTCGCCAACCTTTGGCGCGGTCCTCAACGTACCGATCCCACGATGGATATAAGGATGGCAGCGGTGCATTCACGCGCAACTGCACCTGTCAAAGTGAACAGTAGAACATAGAAGATATTGTCACAAACCCGATTAAGGGGGAAACAAACCAATTCACAAAAAAATCATAGAACTTACCCTAACCCAATGGATATTCCTTTCATTTGTCATTGCAATGATAAATCTGTTGTGCAATGACGACGTTGGAGTACTACGTAGAGGTAGGAATGTGGAGGCACTCCCATGCGAGAGGTTGACGAGAATGACATTGAATGCGGTGGATACTAACAATCCCATGTCTGGAAGTGTCAACCATTCTTTGAAAGATGCCCCCTCTTGATTCTCTGGGCAATGTACCGCATTCTTGACAGGCTCGAAACTCGAGCCAAGCACTTCCCGCCATAGGTATTCATACCCGATAATCTCATCGTACATCCGTCTACGCACAATCCTCCACCCGTCTACGTCGGCAAGTCCAAGCCCAGAGGATATACACTTATATCCACAGTTCCCATCGGAAACCACATCGATAATGGCATCAACATGTGGCAACCAATCCGGTTCTAAGCAATGACTATAAGCCATGTTAGATCCACTTTGCGTGCGTCGACTGGCACGACGCATTTTTGGAACCTTGCATTTCTTCTGCCTAGAAGCTTTTGTGGAGTGGGAGGACTCAAATCCGATTGGAGATTGGGGTGCCTCCGACACTGGGGTGCCTCCGGTTGGAGACCCCGGTGTCCTCACACTCGCATCCTCAACTTCCCACTCGCACTCCACAAAAGACGAAGGTGGACTAATCTGCCCGAGCTGCTCACTTTCACTCCTCCCCCCCCGCATCCTCAACTTCCTCCTCCTCTTATCCAATCTTCCCGGTGTCGTGATTGTGCCTCCCACAAATCACAAGTGACATACCGTAAGGAGTCGGCATTCTCCTTGACGTTAATTTGGAAAGGGCATCCACATTTCTTCGTACTAGTGTGAGTCCTCGCCTTTTCATCATTCCTTGATTTCTTTAAAATTTTTGCCGCTTTCCCTTCCCAACTCTCGAGCCGGTCCCCTATATGTCCCAGCACTGTCACAGCAATTTTCACCCTTCCCCTTCGCTTAATGCCCCCGCATCCGAGCGCTTCGTTACTAACACAAACTTGTTCTCACCACCAATCGTTGAAGCCATGAAATTGCCGCTTCTCGAGAGGGGAATGGCTTAGAAGGTGTAAAAGTGTCCTTGTAGTCCGGAAAATTACAAGATAACGGCATTACCTGCAATACAAAAGTGTAACATTATAATCAACCAAAATGTACAAAGCACAATCACAAAAAAAACCCAAAAAATAGGTTCTTGGTTGTACGGCTCGAAACTTTCTTCATAGTCTCGTTTACGTGAGACCGAGAGTTACCAGTTATAGACCGTGACTCTGGCCGAGACGTTATAGGTCTGACGAAACAATCGCGACCTACCCTAAACCCTCTCAGAAGCATTACGATCCGACGACCGAGACGATACCATACATCTCGGCCCTGCGATGGCCGAAACAATCGCGCACCCGAGACGCAAGATACTTCTTTGGTGGGGATAACCGCGAAAAAAAACACAAAAACATTTGCAACATTACCTCAAGTTGGGTGACGACCTCCTCTAAAATACTAACCTCCTTTTCTAAAATTATCACGCAAAATAACTTGATTTCTTTTGGTAAAAATCGCCAAATTTAATTAACAATATATGTGAAGATTATCAAATAACTTGATTTCTTTTGGTAAAAATATTTAATAACAATATATGTGAAGATCTTGTAGAGTAAATCTACATTAAGCACCTTAAGATTTTTCATATATTTTGTTATTATAATGAATATGAAGTCTTTGTAGATACAATTTTCATTGATATATATAATTCGTATATACAATCTTCCGATAATTTTTACGTCAGGTGATATTATTACACAAAATCATTCATAAGTCTTCATTCGATAATCGTAATATTTTCTCAACCTACCTTAATATCACAGTATACGGGTGCAGAATTAGGCTAGGTGATGACTAAGCTTTCAGAGTGATACTTGACATGCAAATCGATGGAGTACTAGTTCTTCTAGTTCAATAATTTAAGAATCAATGTGATGAATCTGGAATACCAAACGAAACTTTAATTATTATAAAAAAAATGCAAATACAAATAAATTAATATATATGTCATAGTTGGAATATGGTGGATGGAGTTGTGAAAATAAATCTATAAGAAGAAACTAAAAGGGACTTGACAGCACACTAAAAACAAGTCTTCTTTTAGTGAGATTCTCTTAATACATCATCCACCAAATTCGACACAGCAAACCCTCACCTACCTAACAAAAAAAATAAACACATCTCAATAATACTGTACACATTTATGATCCTCCACTAATCATAAACTTAAAACGCACTTAAGCTCTCTCTCTCTATATAATGCTTCCAAAAGCAATATATTTGCAATCTTCATCAAAATGAAAAGGCACACACATATAATGTTGAAAGAAACAACCAACCTGCTACATATCTTTAGACAATTTTCACAAATAGTAATAGTACAAGAAGAAATTAATCAAGCTTTTAAATTTTAATTGAGACAAAAAGCTCTCGATTAAGTTTTGTACAAGCAGTCGAAAAGACAAAAGAGAGCGCTAAAGTAAAATTTGAAAGGATTGTCATCAGTTTAAAATGAAAGAAAACCGGCAAAAGCAACCTTATAAATTTTAAACTCTTCTAGGCTAGACCGATAGTTATATAATACGTTATTAAAACTTATCGAATTTAAAATTAACATATAGCTTAATATTGTTAATAAAAAAATAGTAATTAATAATTAACTAAATATTATAAAACAAAGAATTTCACTAAAATTAAAAATCATTACACATTAATTTCTTAATTATAGATAATCTTGTTAGATATTTATTACATATTAAATAAGTTTTAACAACGTCGAGTATAAAAATATTTTTAGATGTTATAAAAATATTTTTTAATGTAGTGTTCGAGTGGTGGGCTATCTTACATATTTTAATTTTTTTTTTTACTAATCTACTATTTTTTTAAGTTATAGAGATACTTCTATAGAAATGAAAAATATTTGCAATAATATTGCTTCTCAGTTATGGATGATGTGTTAGGTATATGTATAGTTATCCAAATCGTTTATTGTATTTTATTTATATGTATTTATTTTTTACGAATTCTTATAAATTAATATAGAGCTATTTTCATGTATTTATGCACATAGTTTAGTTTTCTAAATAATATAAATTATTTTATGGTATTAATTTATATTTTTTAAATAAAATACATTAATTATATGATTATATAATTAATATACTTAATTGTGTCATATGTCCTTTATTGTCATTTTGCATTTATTAGCTAATCAATCAGCTATCATTCCAAACAGTTTTTACTTGATCAGCTAGATTATCAGCTTTCCGCTATCAGCTAGTAGATTATCAGCTATCAGTTAGATTATCAGCTATCAGCTAGTTTATCAGCTATCAACTAGATTATCACCTAGCCTTGCCAAACAGAGCCTTAAACTATCACTTAAATTTACTGTTATACTTTTAATTAAGGGCATAATCAATTTTTCAACCGTCACTTGAATTTATTATTTTACTCTTGATCTAATTTTTTAACCTTCACTTAAATTTACTATTTTACCCTTAAGGATCTTCCCGCTATTAAATCCAAATATTTATAATTAGTTGTTAAAAAAAATCGGAATAAAAATGAATTAATATACTTTTTGAAATATGAAATGGATTATTAGATAAGTTAAATTCATGCAAGCGTAGCGAGCGGGTTCAAACGTGCGTAGCAAGCTCCAAACTAATATATATATATACTATATACTATATTCAATGGTGGTAAACAAAAATCACCATTGTCAGAACATATGTATATACATGCATGAGGTAATTATTATACATATGTATAATGAACAAAAAAAAAGAGTGATGAAACATACATTATTATATTAAAAAAGAATACAATAGAAAAAATGATAAAACTTAATTTTCTCTTTTTTTTTCTCTAGTTTTTCTTGATAATGTATATTTCCATGATGTATACAACTATATATAATATATGAAAGGACACTGTTTTTTATGGTATTAAGAAAAGACCACAACATAGAGAAACACTTTTTCTGCTTTCTTTTTCCTCCTTTATTTTCTTTAATTTCTTTAGTTGAAATCCCTAGTGGCCTTTTCTTCTTGGCTTGCCTAAAGTATCATATATAACAATCTTAATCAAAGTTAGGTTAATTAAAAGAATGGAAAGTGTTCAAAACAAATATTGATATAAGAGATGGGATGTGCCCCGATTCTAGATTTATTGCAATGACACGTAAAATGACTAAGATATGCTTGGTGACCGAATTAATTGTTATGAGATTCAATCATATATATAATTCAATTTCGAGTATATTAATTGGTTTTTCATGAATTGGGTACAAATTAAAAAGATTCGACCACCTACAATTATCTCAAAATTATTGAGTTAGGAACTTAAAAAAGATGGGAAGTATGACAATAGGATCATATATATCATGTGCAAGATTTCTTTGTTTGAATGTTCCACGTAGCTAGGTAGGTGGTGGATATTATAATTAAAGACCAATATTTATCGTCATCAATAAATACGTTCAAGACAAACAAACAAACAAAAATCAACATAGCCTCAGTCCCAAATTAATTAAGGTGGGCTACATAAATTAAATTTTCCATTTTTCGATTGTGCACAAAACAAACAAAATAATTATAAAATTAATAAAACAAATCGACATATCTAAGAAAAAAAAATCTTATTAATTAGTATTAATTAAGTGGCTTGCTGATCATGGCAGCGTGAAGAAAATGAGATACAAACATGCAAAAATTAGTTCATTTGAAATTTTGTTATTGTGCCGTAGATTAAACGACGTTTGAGCATAGAAAATTAAATGTGGTTGTTTCCTCACATTTTTTTTAATATACCCATAATTATATTAAACAAATAAGAGGAATTTTGTCTTGTGTACTAGTTGGCTTTTAGTCAATTAATTAATGCAGGACTTACTACTCAGATTTATAGTAGACTAGTAGTTAACCAAACATGACCGCAACTAGTTGAAGTAGTTAGGTCATATACGTTTCAAAAATAATGTGATTTTTTTTTTTCTTGGGTTCCCCGAGTGAACTGTCAATTAAGGGAACTAAGTCCCTTTACCACTTGGGCTAATCGGTTGTTAGTGACATTATGTCTTTCTAAAATCGATTTATTAAGCTAATTCTTTGTGTTTAAGTCAAAACACAAGCTACTAAACATACGTTGAGCCCGTCGGTGCCTAAATCTATGGGTCTTGTGAATCTCACTAGTATCGAGATTGTCCTCACTGTAGTTACCTTTGACTTACAGGAGTGAGATTTTATTTCAAAATGGATCAATACTATTTAAAGAGAGATCCGCACTTATGTTCTTCTTTATGAAGTCACACTTAATTAATGTGTTAATATATTTCGGTGCACACATCCCTAACTAAATGTCTAATGAGGAATTCTTTTTTCAGTGCGGCTATGTGGACCCCACAATTTGATTTGGGCAAACCACAAGATGAGGACACCCCCAGGAAGGATGTGGGCACCCAAAAAATTATGTAAATTTCCAAAATACCCCTGCGCACCCTCTAAGTGAGAATTCAGACTGATCGAAGAGAAAAGAGGTGAAGAAGAAGAGCAATTATGAAAACAATTTTCGTTTGAAGGGTGAGGTGCAGAGGGATGTTCATCTTCACATCAACTGGATCTCCACACCTTCACGCGTTCCACTAGTTGTTGGACATGCAGCTGTTCATCGTTGCAATATGGTTTCTTGTTCTAGGGCTCGAAGTTTTCTCGAATTTGGAAAGTGAGATTTCGTGTATTTGTTCAATTTAGAGGTGTAATCGATGATTATTTGTTGTTATCTACACGTTATTTGTCGTATGTGTCCTTTATTATCATTGAATTAGTTGATTCGAAGGCGAGTTGATAGTCACTTGGTAGATTTAGGTATTTTTTCGTTTTTGGATGGAATTGGTTATTTTTTTTCGTTTCTAAGAAATTATGGTTGTTTTGAATTTGTTGTTAACACAAGACTCAATCGGATTTGGAGGTTTTAGTGTGCTTTTGCTGCATATAGCTCGTTCGGTCACACAGGACCGAACGCAGTTAGTCTGGTCGGTCAAAGGCGACCGAGTGAATGGAATTCATTCGATATAGGTAACCTGACCAATATTGGTTGTAGCAATTTGTTGATGAGTGTTAGTGGTAATTGAGACTAAATGATCAAAGTTTGATTTTGTGCAATTTACTTTGACGAAGAATGAAAAGTATGCTTAGACAGTCTAGTTTGCCAAGTTTTTTTTTTATTCATGAGTTAAACAAGGATGTTTTATTAAATTTTTGAATGTTTTTTAGGTGTTTTGGTTGTCCTATGTCTTTTTTCTTGTATAATGATTAAATGTTGTATGTAAGATTGATGAGCAAGCTTGTTCCGTCACGCGTCTTCAAGTGAGTATTTTTTGTTCGGTGTCAGTCAAACAATGAAAACACCTTTAATATGTTGTTTACAATCGAACAAAGGAACTCTAGTCGGTCATTGGTGACCGACCTAACTGTTTGGTGAAGTACAATAATGTTTTTGCTTTTAAAATTATTTTAGTAATTAGTGAATGTTGTTGTTGACCTTCTATTTGTGTCATTGTTGTAGGCATGGCTCGCACCAAGAACATTGTTAGTCGGGAGGAGACGGAGGCCCAAGAATTGAAGGGAGCGCGGGTTGCCCGAAGAGCTCAAATGGCCTCGTACAAAAAATTGAAGGAGTTGAAACGGGTTAAGGGGGCCAATGAGGTTGGTGACTTACCCGACGAGGCATCCGCAGCACCGGGCTCAAATGCGCCAAGCAAGGAGTTGGTCATTCGTATGAGCCAAGTGAATGCAGTTGAATGATCTTCATATGAATCGACTGAGGAAAATAAAGAAGAAGCCACGCGACAAGAAAGTGGAGAATAAAGCGAAGAACAATGCAATGAAGGAAGTGAAGAAAGTGGAGGTGATAGTAGTGAAAAAAATGAAACTGATGACGATGAAGATGAAAGTGGAGAAAAATAAGGAGATGAAGGTAAAATGGAGATAAATATGAGGTAGGAAGTGAAAGTGGAGATGACGAGGAGAGTGGAGACAAAGGAAAAGAAGATGATGACGAAGAAGTTGAAGTAATGGTAGAAAGGACCGTTGCGAAAGGTCGCAGTAAGACTAAGCTGGGAACCCCCAAAGGCAAAAAGCCAGCAGATGACCCCTCCACACAGTTTTCAGGTGGGCCAAAAAACCAGACCTTGTTGAAGAGTTTCAACAATCATGTCACCGCTGCGATATGGAATAATGAGGTACATATTTACTTTTATTTAATATTTAATTCACATTTTTTAATTATTTCGTATTTGAGGTTCATTCGGTCATTTACAACCGAACTACTTTCATCTGTTCGGTTGTTGGAAACTGAGTGAATAAATCTCACTCGGCCACCTTAGACCAAATAAATGAAGTTGATTCGGTTTGTTCTAACCGAACAGACCATTAATTAAATATGTTTCAAATTTTTTTACTTATTATTTTATCATTCATATATGTATTGCTCATACTAACCCTTGTAATATTTTTCAAGAGAGACCCCTGCTCAGATGTATCAATCATGGGTGTCAGTTGGTGCAGTGGGATCTGGCAAAGTGTTGCGAGACAAAGTTCGGCTTCAGAGCATTATTCAAGCATCCAGACTGAGTGCGTTGACCAAGTGCACATACAAAAAGGCACACAAGTCTCTCATATGTTTTCTCTTTTACAGGGATGGGTCTACGACCATTTTGATGTGCTTCTGCATGAAAGACGCCCAAACCTAACTTATGTTGGGAACCTCTCCCGTATGTCCAAGTGGATCGTGAAGTCTGAGTAGGGCCTCAACATAGATTATGTACACCGGCTTCGTAGAGCACTTGATAGTGCTCGATCAAACAAGGTCTATGCACTCATAGATTGTCTTACTTCTGAACTCATTGTTTTTTTTCCATTTTGTCTGTTAGGTTACGTGGGACCCATATTCGAGTATGAGGATATATGAGGATATTACTGAGCTCGCATTCTACACGGGAACCATCAAGTATTTCGGGATTGTTAAGCCATATCACCCGGACAGATTTTTGAAGCAGTCGGGTTACGTACAAAGGATCCCTCCTCTACATGAGTCCGGCACCTGCCCGTCCTTCTCATATCTCGGAATTTGTGTCCATATGTATTTTATTAAATTAGTTATTAGATTTTTGTATTTTCTCAACCAATTCTCTTTAAGTAGTTAAATATTTAATAGGTTCACTAATTTTTAGTTTATTATAATCCTAACCACACTAGTGGGTTATATCTTACAAGTTAACTTAAATCAACGGAAGCTTTAATTGATACAATTAGGTAAAGTAATTCAGCATGATAAACATTATCTATACGAGCACGTCCAATTGTGGAAAACCCGAAAAAATACTATGTATATAAGCGACAGTACCATAACACATGGTATATACATGTACAAGGTCATTTCAAGTTCCCCAATAACCAAAATCAAAATCAAAATCAAAATCTCAAAATAATATAAACACATACGAGTGTGTCCAAGACCGTCAGCAAAGAGAGATAGTCACCCAAGATTTTCTTTTGTCGCTACTCGTAGAAAGGTCTGCACTCAGTCACCCAACAAATACAGTGACGAGTCCAGTGAGTAAATTCCCAAGAGAAGTCCACACAATATTCAACAAGAAATCAAATAAAAGTATAAATCATGCATGTATGCTATCTGGCAACTGAAATACATACTTACATGAATATAGGGCAATACAAAAGATTCAGGCAACATATCATGACAGTTAACACGGCGCAACTGACAATCAAACAAGCAGTGATTAACACTAGTACATACCAACCAATCATGCTAAAAATAATGCATAATAGCAGTTAATGATATAAACGATAATGTAAACACACCACAACTAAGTCAATATACTCGTGAATATCCTTGATGAAAACCCAAAGATGTGTCGCGTATAGCAGACTATACCGTACTTCAGAGCTAAGGATCTTTCCAGGGGCTTCTCTCACCACCTCCACTGTCCCGTCCTTAGTCCTCGCGGCGCTGGCCAAATCCGCTGAGACACCGACACGTGTGCATTAGTGCAGCTCAGGTCACAATTCACCGAGGGCATGATCACACGTGCTATGGTATAGTGTACCCAAGTTCGTCCATACATCCCGGTGTAAAAACCTCGATAAATGGATTAATCAGTTAGATAAACCAGTAAAGGAAAACAGTTCAACACCCATCACATTCATAAGAAAACGAACTGAATTATGTGAAGCATTCTCAAGAGTTTTACGCACCTCAATCCGCGCTCCAACTTCTTCGAACTCTCGTATCCGACCTAAAAAGCTCCCCAACACTGAGCTATGGTCCCCTAAGTCCCTGAAGTCAATTAAGTGTGTTTATTGTGTATTCAAATTGGTTCAATAGACTTTAAATCAATCTTCCTAAATCAACCCCTAAAGACTAAATTAAGTCTCAATTTCAGTCCTACATTTTAATGCACTTTTAGGCATGAAATGGTCCAAATATCGAAATCCTCCATCGATACGATTATTGTTGTTCTCTCTCTTAGCTTTCTAGAAAGGTTTAGTTTGCAAAATTTCGATTTAAAATGAAAGAGATAACATGATTTTACTAAACATAGGTCTAATTGGAATTTAATCCGACCAGCGGACTTAAAAAATATATTTCTCTCAATCTATAGTTCCTAAAAATGTGATTTTTAGTCAAAGGCATTAAACATACCTAAATACGATATACTAAAAAATCAGCTCTTTGGATAAGTAGTTAGGGATTTATGCCCTTAACAAGTTTAGTTTCAAAACTTTCCTTTGAATTCTAGCACCTACTTATAGAGCATGTTTGGACATAAAAACATTTGAATCAAAATACCTTCAATCTATCGAAGTTATTCCCCTTTAAATAAGCTTTCAAATGCCACTGGCTTGGATCAATTTGGATCTAAAATGAGCAAGTTATGACCAAATTACCCATATTAATACCTAATACAACATGCAGAATTCTAGTTTTGGTGTTGCAACTTCAAAAATTCATATCTTTATGATTTCAAAACCAGATTAAGAACTTCAATATAGTTGGATTATCATCTTTAAATGAGGAATCCAAATATATAATCCAATTGCAAATATTCAATCATCTACCCTCTGAAATCTGCATAAAACTGAAACTTGTTTCAAAATCAACTAAAAAGATGCATACCTAGTTGATGTAACATGCTAGCTTGAGAGTTTCCCACCAACTCCCGTAGATTCCTTCAACACCTTAATGATTCACTCCTCTCCAGCAATTCTTTCTTCTTCTCCAGCAAAATGAATGAATGATTTGGTTTGCATGTTGTTTGATCACTAATGTTATATATTAAGGTGATGTTCCTTCCTAACCCTTGATCTCCATGGATTTATGTAAGCCCGAGGACTATCTAATGGTCCACCTCTTGCCATGTATCCCACTAACTCAACCTCAAGTGACACCATTTCATTACTCACCTAGTTCCTAGATGTGTCAATGTGTATCTCTAGACCAATCCTATGTTTTCCATTTAATTTACTCAACTATAGACTTTGATTTATTGCATTTATTCACCTTAGCTTAGCCCATCATAATGTCTATGATTAGCGTTTTTAGTGACCATCAATTATCAACTTGTGGTCCCACTAACTCCTAACTACCCGGCACTGAGTGTCCCCGCGTCTTGACACGCATTTCAATGCACGTCATAGCCTATTGTTTTAATTGAATCAATCATAGTCTATGGCTACATTACCTATTTAAATTGATTAACTAGTCATTCTAACGTGAATTAGTGAAATTTCCTAGTGTACCCGTAGTTCGCCTACTCGACACCCGCATCGACACGCCTTTTGATGCGAGCACCCGTCACACAACCTCGCCCGATATCAACATACACACATGCAACGCAATATAATAATAATAAATTTAAACACCACATATATACAACCACCATCTATATATAACATATTTCTTCGGTTCACGTGTCCAAGTCAACCGAGTGGTCCACGTAACGCCCGAATTTCGACCGTTAATTCTCGATATTAACGTTCATCCTAGTTTAATTAATTTGGACCGTTATAGTATCGCACGGCCGAACAAACTCATTTTGTTTGGCCCCGCAGGACCGAACAGGAGTGTGAAATCTGGGCACCAACCCGTATTCGAAAAAAAATTTTTTTGCAAAAAAACCTCAATCAATACATCTCCATCTTGCACGTTTGTAACTTCCACACATCCTTACTCCATTTCCTATGGTAAAAAACCGCCAAACAAACCAAACCAACAATGCCCTAGCTAGCAACACAAATCAAAATTCTCAAACACTAGCAAGTGCATAACAAACATTGCAAATCCAATATTTTCAAAGAAGAACAAGGAAAATATCGACTCTTACGATGTTGGTGGCCACTGAAAGTGCAACTTTGGGTCGCCGGTGGTCAGAAAATTCGTTGGGGTCAAAATGTGGAAACTAGTGAGGGATGCATAAGGTGGGATGAAGATGAGGGTATGTAAGTCATTTTGAGATTTAGGAGGGGTAAAGTGTCATTTCGTTTAACGGCATTTTGGGAAATGAAGAGGAAAAATTTGCCCAAATCAAGTGCATGTAGACGCATGCCTCGTTTTTTTTTTTTTTTTTTTTTTGGTTAAGAGTGATTAATGAGGAACTTCAACATAAACGAAAAATATATATTTCAGTATATTCCATTTGGAAATATAATAAAAAATTAATTTTAGATTACCATCGTTGACCTACATTTTCCAACTAAGTCAACGTAAATGTATTGGATGACCTTGATGATGTATGAGATACACGCTCTTTGTTTTTTTTTGTAATTTTTATATTAACTAAAAATTGTAATCTATGACTAAAAATATGATACATATACTATACAAGTGCTAGTGTGAATGGTGGGTGAAATTAAGACTACAAAAACATTTTTCTTGTTTTTTTCTTCTTTTAGGGAAGGGAATATATTATTGATAAAAATATTATAGAAATGCATTTTGACCCATATTAAGTGAGATAGAGTTCCTTAATTAAAAAAAAAAAAAGTGAGATATAATTTATCTTTAATTTCCTCTGGACATTCTAACTAAGACCAAGGTGGTACCATAAAGTTGGTGGAACATGAATTTTTTTTTTTTTTTTCAAAGTGAACATGAATTAATTGAAACCATTCAAACCATAAATATTATAAGTAGACTATAACCAAATCAAACAACTGAAATTGATGAAACCAGTTCATTTTCTTTATAATTTTTATTTTATTTTGCCATTGAATTCTTCAAATTTTTATACCACAAAATAAAGCCAAGAACTAAAATCAAAGATTTTTCAACACCAACTCTCTTGAAACTTTATAATAGAATTAAAGTCACTCGCAAGCCATGGCTATATAAATATTTACACTAGTTATGACATGACTAGTGCTCCATTTAATTTTTTTTTGTGTGTGTTTTTTTTTTTTTTCAGTTTTAAATCCTTGAGTCCAAGATTAGATTATCCCTTACTATTATTCCATATGAGACACAACCAACCCCACAAAAGATTGCTTAAAAAAGGTAGAAGATTCGAACCTGTAACCTCAGTCAAAGTAACTTGAAAGATCAACTAGTGAGTCAATGTTGGGAGTTTTTGCCTGATTAATAGAATTTAGAGGAAAAATTCCCAAAAAAACACATCTGCTTAAATAATTCCCAATATAACACACTTAGTGCCACGTAGGATGTCACATGGGACTGAGTGAGTGACTGGGTGTGGGGAAAACGTGAGTGGAAATCACGTTTTATGGGAAGTCGTGATTTCCACTCACGATTTCCCCAGAGTGGAAGTCGTGACTGCAAGTCACGACTTGTACTCCGAGGGTTTAAAAAAAAACAGAGGCCTCCTCTATACACCAGAAAACCCGAAAAGAGTTGGACATAATCCATTCAAAGAATGATAATGGCTATTTAAAATGACTTAACATCATAAAAATCAAAGGCCAAGTTAATAACTAAACAATTAATGAAATGTTAATTGGAAAAATAAGTTTGGAGTGTTTAAACCGAAGGAAAAAAAAAGTTATATCAAACAATGCAAGAAAGGAAAAAAAAACAATTCATCAAAATAAAAGTACTAAAACAAGCATGAGTACATACATACATCCAAACATAACATACATACATAAAATTGCAAAGTGATTGAGTACAAAGCAATAATAAAAGAAGTCTTGTTATTGTTACACACAAGTCCTACTCCGACCCCAAATAATGACTTCCGGTCCACAACGTGTTCTCTTTACAACTCGAACATTACGATTCAACGCTAATGGGACATTCGACCGGCCCATATCACTAGGATTTTGAGCATCTTCTCTCTCGAATATCATCGATTTCACGTATTCCACCTTCATGTGTACTTGTACTCTCGAGAGAAATTCATCATTATTGGAGTTGTATTGAAATGGCGCGAAGATGGAACGACTTCCGCAGGTCGAATGCCATGTAGGGAGGAACGGATGGAGTATGTGGAGTGTCACGCTCATTGAGAGGTACCGATGACGTATACACTGGAGTGCCATGCCTCGAACGCGTATCATCGTGAGAAGTATGATGAGAGGCTTCAAATGATGTGGGCACATTATGCATGCGATAATGCGCTCAAATCTTATGATCAAAGTCGATGCGACTACATCTCTAATGCGTGCAATCGACACGTCATCACCCAATGTCGATCGATGGATCGATGTCATTCCATGTGCCTACATATAAACTATTTAAGAACTTGTATGTGAAAGTAAAATGAAAACAACAATATGAAACTTCATGGAGGAAAAAATGAAATTGCACTTACCAATGCCTCAACAATAGCTCCACGACGAGACATGAATCGACGTGTAATGCGACGATACCATTGCATATACGGGTCGTAAAAGTCCAAAGGCTCGTCTAATATTTCATCGTTGCTAAGTTGGAAGCACGTTCGTTCCACAAGCAAACATAAGCACTATGTTCTCGCACTCCAATCCTTTTCGTTTTCCCTCTCAAGTCAATCTTATGTAGTTCCATACTTGTGCTATGTAAATTAGGTATCCTTTGTTTCATACCGAATTGTCGCATTACTCTATCTGGATTGTACGGTTCGACAACGCAGAAGAAAAGCAAAGGTGCCCTCGTTCGCCAAATTGCTCGACCACTCGCTACAATATCTTTGGCGGGTCACTTATCAATGTTTCCGGATACGGTTCCCAAACAACTTTGTAGCATGGAAAATAACATTAATTGAATAAAACGGTGTCATCAACAAGATGTCGACATAAGTGCTTGTTGGAGAGAATGATTAAGTATATTTATTACTTCATCCAGGTCCTTGCATGTCAATCATTTCTCTCGTATTTCGTCAAAGCACGTGCATCGATGTTCATGTGGTCTCCAACGCATGCCTCCACCTTTCCAAATGAAACAAACAAACAGAGCATACATGAAAAATGGGTTGTACATATGCTCAAATTGAAATTGTAATGTTTAAAAATAATCATTACCTATGACCAAATGGAGGAGGTGGAAATAATTCTTCATTGTCTATCATGTCATCTCTAATGTGGTTTCCCATAATTGGTGCGAGAAAAGGCAACCTATCCCATGCCCACAATTGCAATAAAATGACCAGGTCCTGCTATCTCTGCTCCATCAATGTCAGTGCAAGACATAAGCTGTCTATATAGGTGAGCCGAGTTGCACTACCCCAACTTGTATTGTCCCGCCGCACGAAAGTCTTCCAAAAATTGCAAATACGTGATGTGCACGAGGTTGTTAGACTTGTCGCAAATAAAGTTCCGCCAAGAAGTTGTAGGATGTACGCTCTTGCGTAGCGTTGCACGTCCTCATCATCGCATCCTGTGGAAGGTTTGGAAACCATCGTGACGGTTGGCGAATTTGAATCCGCCACCGGTCTGTTATTTTCAGGGAATGGAAATCCTAGTTGTGTCAAGCATAAGGCATTGTAATCTTGCTCAACACGACCAAAGTGATAGGGAATCCATCCACGGGCAACCCTAAGATAATTTGTACATCTTGAAGGGTAATAGTCATCTCGCCAACGGGAAAATGGAACGTGTGAGTTTCGGTCTCCACCTCTCTACAAGAGCGGTGATTAGATGCCAATCAATTGAGATGAAACCTACTCGCGCCGTCCGTAAAAGCGGATGCGTGGAGATGCTCGACGATTCGTTCATCCGATTCGACCAACCGATGTAGTGCGGCGAGAATTCCGTCGATAGTCAATATACCAGGCTCCTATGAAAATACGAGTTATAAGGTACAAGTTGTAGAATATATAGACGCTGATATAATGGTGTAGTGCAAATCGGCAAGATGTCATACCGGTCCGTGCCATACTCGGGTAGATCTATGGAGAGCTTGCGAACTCAAAACCGAATCATCTATAGGCCCAAGCTCCATATCGCGCTTCAAGGGGACATCATTACAAATTAAGGAACATGAAAAGTCCAAACCGCAATTTGTAAAATCAATGTAAGGTAAACAAATTCTTTCACGCAAGCCAAATGCATTAGTTGGTGCATACATCAATTATGTGTGAATGGTCATTTACATATTAGAAGATCATTATAAATGTTTTTGAAAAGGGAAAACTCGTTTTTGAAATGTAATTAACAAGAAAACTGAAAATTTGCAGGAAAGCCCCTAATAAGTTGTGAAACTTTGAATTTCCGTTTTCGGGGTTTATAAAATTATCCGGGCCACCCAAATAAGGTTAATGACTAATAATAAACATGTATAACATTAGGTCCCGGACAATTTTAAGGGTCGCTAACACAAAGGGAAAAAAAAAAAATTCTGAGGTCCCTGCAGTTAGCGCTCTAATACTGTCATTAGCGCGCTAAGAGTAGTGTTAGCGCGCTAAGCCACAGTATTAGCGCGCTAATTGCTCTCTGCCTGCAATTTGTGACTTTTGGAAATCAAGCTTGAAATATGAATTTTTGATTTCCTGGATTCCTAGAACGGTCATAAACTGCTATATTGGAATTCCTACCACTATAAAACCACCACAAAGTTGGTTTTAAACAAGAAGAGCAAACACACTCAAAATGAATAAGTAGGAAAGGGTTAACAAAACTATGGAGATTGTTAAGCATGGATAAATTAAATGGAACTCATGAAAATATATAAGATTTAAGTTACAATCATGACCCTCAACAGACAAGAGGCATAGCTAGCTCAAGTAAATGTTCATTGCTTGAATGAGACACTATGAGGCACTCGGTGGTTGTTGTTCTTGCGACGAGAGCAAGTGCGTCTATTGTGTCCGTCCCGCTTACACAAACTACATCAAAGCGTCGTTGGGGTCTCTCTCCATTCGGTTTCATTTGCATATGACGTGGTCATTTTCGGTTGCTTCTCCAATCCATCTCGTGCGGAGACGTCGTTGTTGAGGCGACCTTTTTAACTCGCTTTCGAGATGGATCACCAAGAACGAGTATGGAAGTCGGCGTTTGGCCAATAATCTTCGTGCGGAATGGGATGGAAATTCGCAAACATAACATTGATTGTACACATCCAATCTGTAGTAATCCTCAATGTATTGATGAGCATCCATGGCAACACTCTTGGCGCAGATCGCTTGAACATGAGAACAAGGAATGCCATAACACGCCATTTCATACAAGTGCACCTACGAGCACTGCAATTTAACTATTTGCTTGTTAGACCCTTTCCGCAAATGATGGCCACGGGCGCGATGACGACTTCAAATGTACCATTATCGCGATTCACTAATGTCACATTGTGCCCTTGAAGACTTTGCCCAATCGACAACTTCTTCAACGCGTAACTTGTGTACACTTCGCCCCTACCTAAGGTGCTTGACTATTTCGTCTCGCCTTTTGTTGAAGAACTCCAAGACACGATAAAATGTCACTTGCACTAATGCGGTGATGGGATAGAATCGCGCGCCTTTAAGGACCCCGTTAAAGCATTCTACGGTAGGAACAAAATACGCATATTAGTATAACCATCTAAACGTAACAAATCAAATGTAGTAAATAAACAATGGTACCGAATTATGGACACGATAAACCATACCAGCTAGATTGGTAGTCATCCATCCGTATCGATATCCTTTGTCGTATGCGTTCGTTAATCACTTCGTGCTCGATCAAGGTCATTAAACCACGCAATACATTCCGCATTAATTTCTTGAAGTTCATGTCATATTGCGCCTTGAATTTTCGGGGTTGATGTTGTGCACCACCAAGTACACCATATCTTTTAATTCTTTGCTCCCGAACCTCATGTTAAAATTACGCAAATGTGACGGAGACAAAATCGTGGTGAGCCCTTTCAGAGTCCATCCATTTTGCGGATTGTTCATAGCCAACAATATACCGGGGTGTCGATCAGAAATGACACATATACCATCCCTATCAGCTGATGCAGCACTGGAACTGAAATGGACGGATCTCTTCTCACCACATTTTCAACTTCACGACATATAACGGTGGAGTCCAAATGCGCATGATCTTTGGACAAATTGGCGTAGATGCATGTATGTGGTCCCGCATATTTACTAATCTCAAACATTCCATGCGATTTTCTTCTTGAACAACGCAACCTCCAAGTGCATCCATCTACATATTTCTTACATCGAACAATCCATACATTACGTGTAGAATGAGTCACCACAAATCGCTTTGTGTTCTTTTATGCTATACAACTTCACGGCATCTTTGGATATCTACTTTATACATGAACCGCATGCCCTTTTGAAATTCTGCTCCCTCATTCCATATAGACCTTAAAGGGATCATAGCATTCTCATTGAGGGGTTGCAATGCCTCGCTACTCAATTCCATAAATGCAGGAGAAGGTACGACAAATTCACGTACACCAACGGGCGCACCATCAATTCCAAGACCTCTTCGTCGAAAAAATCATCGTTCCCAAGCTCGCTCGGAATTGGAGGACAAGATAATGAGACATCATCGGCAATGACTCGATTTAATGTGTAGCGAATCATGGCATCATCAACATGATGTGCATCAACCCCTTCATCATCTGTATCATCATCGCTACTATCTTCACTAGTACCTTCGCCACTACCGCAATAGTCTCCGTCTTCACTAGTGTTCAACTCATCACAGGAACAAGGATCCTCGTTCATCTCGGGATTTCCAGTCATGAAGGGCGATGCACAATGACTCTGCTCCATATTTGGTTGAGTGCTAGGTCCAGCCACAGAATCTAACGCCATATTACAGTTTGTACTATTATACGAATCTCTCGTTCTCAAATCGATATAAAACTCCATGCATTTTGGTGGTGGTAATTCTGCCACAATCTCCCATACATCTTTGAGACTCGCCTCATCATCTATTGGCACAGGGACGTAGTTGGCAGTACCACTACCGATGTACGCTGGATATCGATATGTGATGGTCGATATCATCTTTTCATTGTCTATCTCCAAAGAATTATAGACAAAACTCATAAATTCCTCGTACCACTAAACCCATGTTCGCTCTAAGATGTCGAACGGGCGGTTTAGTGTATGAAATTCCTGATGGTCCATCGACCATGTCCCCATTCATATAGCACAACAAACTTACTCTTCGATCAGTCATTATTGAATATATATATGTAGAATATAAAACATGATCAAAAGAAGTGAATGCAACAATATCAATCAATACCATATCAATCAATACCATATCAAAAGTACAATTCTAAAACCTAGATGGAACATCTGAACATATTACCATAATGGAACAATTCTGAACAGGCACGGTTTGATCACTAGACTTATTGGAGTTGTTTTTTTCCAAAAAAAAAAAAACAAAAAAGTCACTAGACTAGCTTTGTTTGGAAACAAAGCTATGTAACTGCTATAAATGTCTTATAGAGATTTCAAAGTCAATTGAAGATGTTCAAGGGGTTCATTTCTAGATGAGCTAAATAGGAAATGGCCTTATCACGACAATGCATTGCAAATGATTCAAGACACGACAATGCATCTCTAATGATTCAATTGAAGATGTTCAAGGGGATTTGGTTTAGTATTTGTCAAAAGCATCTTTGGATTTGGTAAATAGCTTCTTCACATTTAATGAATATAAATTGTAATTAATCCCAAATATGAACATGAATTTAACAAAAGAATATACCGGCGGGAAGGCAGTCAAGGACCGGCGAAAGGATCAAGCGAGGACCAGCGAGCAGAGACAAGAGGGCTCGGCGTGTGACCTTTGAGGGCTCTTCGAGAGACAGTGGAGGCAGCGACGGTGGAGGCAGATACGACGGCAGAGACGAGACAAAATCTGTGGTGGCAGGGATGGCGGCAGGGGACGGTGAAGGCAGCGTTGGTGGAGGCAGGGACGGTCGTGGTGGAGGCAGGGACGGTCGAGGGACGGTGGAGGCAGCGACGGTGGCGGCAGGGATGGTCTATGGACGGTGGAGGAGGGACGGACGGCAGGACGGTGGAGCCGGAGAGAAGCGATCACTTCGGGGGACGGTGGATGCGGGACGGTGGAGAGGGGGGACGGTGGAGAGGGGACGGTGGTCGCAGGGACGATCTCGATGAGGCAAGAGGTGAGCAAAGAAGAGGAGAGATCTCGGTGGCAGAGGGGAAGAAAACAGGGACGAGAGGGACGAGAGAGAGGCCTCTGTGCTCTTTTTTTCTACCCTAGTGCAAGTCGTGACTTGCAGTCACGACTTCCATTAGATGGAAGTCGTGAGTGGAATCACGACTTCCCTTAAAACGTGATTTCCACTCACGTTTTCCCCACACCCAGTCACTCGCTCAGTCCCATGTGGCATCCTACGTGGCACTAAGTGTGTTATATTGGGAATTATTTAAGCAGATGTGTTTTTTTGGGAATTTTTTCTCTAAATTCTATTAATCAGGCAAAAACTCCGTCAATGTTGGCCTAGTGACTTCGACATCTTCTAGGGCGCGCGAGAGCCCAATTTGAGTGCCTTGCAAAACTTCATTAGGAAAGACTTGACCCTTTCATTGATTGATCCATAAATTCCAAAGAGTTCATGTCTCTGCATAGCTCCAAAGCCAAAAATAAAAATAAAAAAAAATAAAAATTGAGAATGCAGTAGTGAGCTAGACAAGTACAAAATCAAATACACAAAACCAAAGCAACTACTCTTATTTATATATACTCGCATATCTTGTAGGTGTTAGAGCAGATTGTTCCTTGTATTGCTTAGGAATTTAGGAGAACTCCAAGGTGAATACATCAGATTTCTCCAAAAGTCCATTGTAGCCACTGTGTAGTCCATGATGGGAGTGCAGGCGAAAAAAAACAAATATGTATTCATAAACTTTCTCGTTCAAGTCCATCTCCAAGTTTCCGACAAACATCCCCGTCCGAGCAAATATATAGTTACAACTTACAACAAACTTCGGACTCATTTTCCCATAACAACAAGAACAACAAAGCCTCAATCTCTAATTATTATTAGTCGCACTCGTTGTTCTATGTTCAATCAAAAAAAAAAAAAAAACTTCTGTGCTCAGTCTAGTGCATTGACAACAAACATGCACTTCTGGCCTCATCAAAAACTTAATTTCAAGTAATTCTCTTCTTCTCCATCCTAGTTGTGAAATTGATCTTGCACAATGTTTCAGATGAGTAGATAACTTTTGTTTATTAACCTAGGATAAGAACTGAAGGAAACATGAAAGTTGAGTTGCTACCTAGCCTCTACTATTGAATTTGTGATATCATTTATTGAAGCATCATGCTGCACACTTGTAGTTGAACTTGTGTCGTCTGGAATCTGCGCGAGTAAGAAGGCGACCTTTTTTGGAGAAGGTAGAGCCATTAGTGTTCGTTGCGGAGCAGCATCAACAAGACATCGGACATGTTATAGGTCTATCAGCAGCATTTTCTTCGACGCACAATAGAGCTACATGAATGTATCTGATTAATGTAGGGAAAAGATGTGAATCACTCAGCTACTTCTCCACAATTCCCATGCCTGAAATAAATGAAACTCTCACGACGGATGGCACACGAAAATCTAAAACATTAGGTATCAAATAAAAGAGATATAAATCACAATGAAACTACTTACATATCCAAGTAGTGTGCAAGAGTTGGAAATATCTAAAACTGCGTTCTTCTTTCCACTAAGAATTTCAAGCAGTAACACTCCAAAGCTATAGACATCGGATTTTGTTGAGAAAAGGCCTCGGATAGCATACTCGATCGGGGGACATATAGCCACTGCATTTAAGAAAATCCTTCAGTAGCTTCACATGATAATTGCATGCTATGATCATTGAAGTCCCTATTTGGATAAATGCAATATTGTTTTCTACTTACTAGGTACCAACGATCCGTTTTGTGTTTGCTGCAGATCAGTTGTTCCCACCAAAGATTCTTGCCAAACCACAAAAAAAAATTAGCTTTGGTGGTAATGGCTTCTCATCTTTTCCAAAAACAGAACAACAACAACAACAACAACATAATAGCCTCAGTCCCATCTGGAGTAGGTTACATGGATCAAACTTTTCCATTGTGCTCGATTAAGTGCAATTGATAGTGAGCTTTTCAAACCATTCAAATCCCTCCTAATTAATGTATCCCATGTTAACTTTAGTCTGCCTGTACCTCGTCGAATTTCTACCATTTCTATTGAGTCAAATTTTCTAGTTGGAGAATTTGTAGGCCGTCTTTACAGGTGACTAAACCACCGCAACCGTACTTCCCTAATCTTTGTATCAATTGGTGTTATTCATACTTGTCTTTAAATTTCTATATTTCTTATTTTATTTTTACGAGTTTTTCCAAAAACAGAACAAGTAGAAAAAAATACACAAGAGGAAGGAGTCCAAGCTTTTGTTAGGCAAGTATTCATAGATCAGTATCTTTTCGCCACTTTCAACACAGCAGCCCAAAAGTCTAACAAGATTACTATGTTGGAGCTTGGCAATTAGTGTTACCTCTCTCGTTTTTAAACTCTTCGTAGCCTTGTCCTGACATCCTCGAAAGCCTTTTCACTACTACTTCTTGTCCCTGAAGCATATCTATGATGAATTAAACTTCTGATGGGCACAAACAATCTCGACATAAGGCCACATTTGATAGAGAATCAAAAAAATATTTTTTGTATTTCAAAACAAAGATTTTCTTAGAAGAGGAGTTTGCAAGGATCATACTTAAAATTTTCATAAACTGTTTCAATGCGCAAATACAAAACTTAATTTTATGAAGGAAATGAGGAGAAGTACCCTTAGCTTAAAGAACTGTTCTTAAAGTTAGTCGGTCAATGAAAAATTTGAATCAAAACCAAACAAATCAGTTCACTTATTTAAAGATCATATTAAGCTTAAATATGATACCTTGTAAACTTGTCCAAAGCCACCAGAGCCAAGCTTATTATTTGCCACAGAGAAATTATCTTTTCATCACGGCAGAGCTGATCTACCGCATTGGCATAAGCATAAGCTGTACACGAACAATTTGTACCGCAGTTAATTTCACAATCTTTCACTCTTATGTCTGTGAACATAACTGAAAAAACCGGTTTCAGATGAGACTACATAAGATGCCAAATTTGAAGATCCATTCAAGATTTGCAGCAACCAGTCTCGGTCGTCTTTAAGAAGACTCAATCAGTTTAAACTAGTATTTCATGTAATTGGCAATGTCAGGGAAACATCTGGTAGAAGTGCTTCAGTTGACTACTCAACTTCACAAAAATAGAACTTTCAGTGTCAAGGTTGATTCATACAAAAAAAAGAAAGAAATAATATATGTTATATTTGAGTTGGTGATTCTAAACCAAGATCTGTCATTATAAATTTGTGAAAGATCCAAAATTTTACGATCGACATTGAGTATCTAAATGTCCACAAATAAGGCTCTCACTCATGAGGCATATGTTCCTTTTGAATAAACTGAAATTTTTAAGTTGTTTTTCTATGTCCTGTTCTTCCGCCTATATGTTTGTCTAGTAGACTGGTTCATTTACCAAGTCTTTCAGTTCCTATTTTTCAGTTGTAGTGCCTATTTTCTTGAGTCTTCAGTTGTACCATGCCTATTTAAAAGGCCTTCTTTATTCAATGAAGTAATCTGCAGAGTAAATATTTCAAGACACATCTTTTATCGGTGGTATCGAGCCAAAGACGGTGAGAAGAAAAGAACAGTGCAGAATAACTTTTCTTCCTTGCAGTAGCAGATTTTTTAATGGCTTCTGAACACTTTGTTCAATGTTGCAGGCTAAGAGATGAGGGAAGAGACTGAGGAAGGGCAGAAGGTTTAGACGAGAATAAGAGGCAGAGGGGAGAGCAGTTGAGAGAAAAGATAAATTTTTGTCTATGGTTTCATTGTTTCATTCATTCAATATATAGGATACACTTTGTAACTTTGACAGACTGTAAGGCCTACTTTTCAAGTTAGTGGCCATATTTCCCTGCACAATTCATGACCTACTTTTAGGTTGTCGGCCATAGTCGGCCATATTTTCCTGCACTATTTGATTACACAAGAATTGATAACCTCTTTACATCCGCACGAAATCCTTATGCTTCCTTGGGGCATTCATTGTGCGTGAACTCCTCCTTAGTTGGTCTTGGTTCTGACTTGGGTCTTTATCAGAGCTTGCAACATTGCCCGGGTCTTCAAAAGAGACCTTGTCCTCAAGGTCAAAGTGAGGGAAGTCGGTGCGGAAGTCCGAGAATGTTTCCCACGAGGCATCAGCTGGAGTTTGGCCTTCCCATTGGATTAAGACTTGGGGAATTAGACGCCCATTAAGAAAGATTTGACGATGGCCAAGGACCGCTTTTGGATGGATGAGGGGATGAGAACCCATGAAATCCGCAAGCAGGGGATTGGATTGGGGAACGGGGTCACCAAAACAGCGCTTGAGAAGAGAGACATGGAAAACGTCATGGATTTTGGAGGATGGAGGGAGAGCCAGCTTGTAGGCAACATTGCCAATTCGCCCTGTGATTTGAAAGGGACCATAGAAGCGTTTGCTGAGTTTGGCACTGCGGCGATGAGCAACCGAGGTCTGGCGATAGGGTCGTAGCTTCACAAAGACCCAATCATCAATCCGGAATTCGATATCTGTTCGATGTGGGTTCGTTTGGTCACGCATACGTTGCTGAGCGCGAGCAAGGTTCTCTTTGAGGGATGTTAAAACACGAGCTCTGTCTTGTAGGAGTTCGTCCACTGCATCAATATGGGAAGTGCCAGAGATGTAATCAAGAAGGGATGGCGGCGATCGCCCAAAAACAGCTTCAAAGGGTGATGTCTTAATGGAGGAATGCCAAGCAGTATTGTATGACCACTCGGCCCAAGGGAGGTATCGAACCCAAGTGGAGGGGAAATCCATTGAGAAGCATCGCAAATAGTCCTCTAGGCACCGATTAAGTACCTCGGTTTGTCCGTCCGTTTGAGGGTGGTAAGCGCTGCTCATTGAGAGAACTGTTCCTTGAAGTTTGAAAAGTTCCTTCCAAAATGTACTCATGAATAAGGGATCACGGTCAGAGATGATGGAGGTCGGTAAGCCGTGTAATCGGCAAATTTCTTGAACAAAGGTGGAAGCTAGGTTCGGAGCTGTGATGTTGGAAGATAGAGCACAAAAGTGGGCATGTTTCGACAAGCGATCAACCACCACAAGAATTGTGGACTTACCATTTGACAGTGGAAGATTAGTAATGAAATCCATGGAAATTGATTCCCATATTTTGCCCGGCAATGGAAGAGGTTGGAGGAGGCCTTGTGGGGCACGATTAAAAGGTTTGATTTGTTGGCAAATGTGACATTCCTTAACAAATTGTGAAACTGATTGCTTGAGTTGTGGCCAATGAAAAACTGCTGAAAGACGGGCCATGGTGCGTTGCATGCCAGCGTGGCCTCCACTAGGAGAGGAATGAAATTCATGGAGGAGGAGGAACTTCAGGGCAGTGTCATCCGGAACCAAAATTTTGTTGGCGTAGAGAACTAAGCCGTCACGGATGGAATAGTTGGGGAAAGAATGTGGAGCTGCCTGAATATCTGAGAGTAATTGAGTGCCAGCCGGATTCGATTTGTAGTAGTGTCGGAACGCCTGAAGTATGGTGGGAATCGGTTGCGAGCAACCTTGGAGTGCAGCCAACGACGGGTCGAGAGCGCGGGAGAGAGCATCCGCAGGGATATTGGTATTGCCTGGTTTGTAGATGATGTCAAAGTCGTACCCCAATAATTTAGTGAGCCAACATTGTTGAGCCGGGGTGTTGATTGTTTGGTGTAGGATGGAGCGAAGGCTTTGGTGATCGGTCACGACTTCGAAGCGGCGACCCAAAAGATATTGGCGCCATTTTTGGATAGCTTCGGTGATCGCATAAAATTCTCTTTCATAGGCGGAAGCACGCTGGAGAGTAGGTGTTAAAAGTTTGTTGAAATATGAAATGGGATGCCCATGTTGAGTGAGGACAGCACCAATGGCTACACCCGAAGCATCTGTGAAGAGAGTAAAAGGCTCCGAGAAATTGGGGAGCGCTAGCACCGGTGTGGACATAAGTGCTTGTTTCAAGGTTGTGAAAGCATCTAAAGCCTCTGAACTCCAAATAAAAGCATCCTTCCGCAGTAGTTGAGTGAGGGGAGCCGCAATAGAGGCAAATTTGGCCACAAATTTTCGGTAGTAGCTGGCGAGGCCGAGAAAGCCACGGAGGTGCTTGACAGTGCGGGGCTCTGGCCAATGTTGAATAGCATCAATTTTGGCGGGATCAACAGCGACACCAGCGGCAGAGACGATATGACCCAAATAAGTGAGAGAGGAGGCTCCGAACTCACACTTAGAAAGCTTGACAAAGAAGTGGTTAGCATGCAGAATAGCAAAAACATCATGAAGATGAGTAAGATGGGAAGCCCACGAGAGTCGTAGATGAGTATGTCGTCAAAAAGACGAGCACATACCTCCTCAATTGGTGTTTGAACGAGTGTTCATAGTTGCTTGAAAGGATGAAGGTGCGTTAGAGAGCCCAAATGGCATTACCACGAATTCGTAATGGCCTTCATGAGTACGAAAGGCGGTTTTGTGGATGTCGCAGTGCTGAATTCTCAATTGATGGTAGCCGGCGCGCAAGTCAAGTTTCGTGAAGATGCGTGCCCCATAGAGTTCGTCAAGAAGCTCGTCAACCGTCGGGATTGGAAAGCGATCTTTAACGGTAATGGCATTGAGGGCACGGTAGTCGACGCAAAAACGCCATGTGCCATCTTTCTGTTTTACCAAAAGCACCGGAGAGGAGAATGGACTAGTACTAGGTCGAATGATGCCATCCGTAAGCATTTGTTGGACGAGCTTTTCAATTTCAGATTTCTGAAAATGTGGGTAACGGTAGGGGCGAACATTAACAGGATGAGAGCCCGGCAAAAGCGGAATGGTGTGATCAGTGGGCCGAGTTGGTGGAAGACCAGCGGCGGAGCAAAAATGTCCGAGAATTCCTTGAGTAGTGGTGCCAATTTAGGTGGGATAGTGGGGGTTTCCGTGGTAGGAGGATGGGAAGTATCAGAGAGGGAGAGGTGAAAAAATTCAGCGACACCATTGGATTTTGTAATCTTTTGTAGTTGAGCAAAGGAGAGTTGCATACAAGAAGTGGGGCGCAAGCCCATGATGCGAATGCAATTCGAGCCACGAAAGAACTCTAAGTATAAGTCATTATAATCAAAAGTTGTTCGACCGAGTGATTTGAGCCACTGAACACCCAGAACAACGTCCGCGCCGTAGAGAGATAGGACATGGAGATCGAGCGTGCAATCAAAAGAGCCCAATGAGAGTGAAACATCCTTACAAAAGCCGACACAGTGGAGCGAATCGCCATTTCCAACTGTGACAGTCATTGAGGCAGCCGGTTGGATAGGTAAGTTGAGGAAACGAGCTATGCGAGCTTGGATGAAATTGTGTGTTGAGCCACCATCGACAAGGACAATGACTTTGTTGCCAGCGATGGAGCCTTCGAGCCGCAGTGCCACAGGAGCCTCGTGACCAGCAAATGCATGTAAGGATATTGTTGGAATAAGGGCAAGAGCAGGGGTCTCTGTTGGAGTCTCCAACAATGGTGGTTCAGGTGTTGGCGGGCCTTCAAGAGTGAGTAAATCATGGTGAATGTCGTCGTCGTCGACAGAAAGGCAAAGGAATTGACGAGTGCGGTTACACCTATGGCCCGGGACGAACTTATCGTCACAATTATAGCAAAGCCCTTTCTCTCGACGTGCCGTCATTTCAGCCGGTGTGAGGCGGCGAATTGGTAGTGGTGGTGGATGGGTAGTGGTTGTGGGTTTAGGTTGTGAAATGAGGTTTGGGGTAGGATTAAAGCGAGGAGGTAATTTGGAGGGGTTGGGTTTTGCAGCTGCAAGTTTATCATTGACAACTTTAGCCATACCCATTGCTTCACGGAGTGTTTGGGGCCGCAATAGAAGCAATTCTCGCTGGATATCATCTTTCACGCCGAGAGATGAAACAATTGAGGAGATTTAGCGGGAAAGGCCAGTAGTGCGGGTGGACGGGGCCTCAAAGTCCTCTATGTATTGTTCCAACGATGAAGATTGTTTCAACTTGAAAAGAGAAGCTTCATAGTTGAGGAAGTTGGAAGGACCAAAGCGATTGTTGAGGGTGCAAAGTGAAATCGGCCCATGTAGTGAGTTGGTTGGTGTTATACAACCAATGAAACCATTGAAGTGCCGTGCCCGACATATAGAAGGAGGCGACGGAGAGGCGTTGGTCTAGTGGCGTGTTGTGGTAGAGAAAAAATCTCTCAATTTGAAACAACCAAGCGAGGGGGTTATCGCCGAGAAAACAGGGATTTCAAGTTTAGGCAAGCGAAGTTGGGTGCCTGGGGTCATGGTGTGAAGGTTTGTGGTGGTGGATGTAAGGTGATGGAAGTAGTGGGCTGGCTTGGTTGGAAGGTTGGTGTGGAAGGGGAGGCATTGTGATGGGTTTGGCTAGATGAGGGAGTGGGAAGTAAGGGTGGTGGTTGTAATGGAGGATGTACAGGTTGTGTTTCCAAGCTATTCAGGCGTTGGAGGACTTCAGTCATCATCTTGTGGATATTCTCACACACAGAGGTGTTTTTGTTGATGGAGACGGTGTGTTCCTGAGAAACAGAGTCTTGTTTAACGACTTGTTCCCTCAGCGCAGCAATGGATTCTTCCATTGCACGGTAGCGGGTTGCCATACCTTCCGCCATGGTCAATGAAAGCACCAAAATGTTGCAGGCTAAGAGATGAGGGAAGAGACCGAGGAAGGGCAGAAGGTTTAGACGAGAATAAGAGGCAGAGGGGAGAGCAGTTGAGAGAAAAGATAAATTTTTGTCTATGGTTTCATTGTTTCATTCATTCAATATATAGGATACACTTTGTAACTTTTGTGATCGTAAGGCCTACTTTTCAAGTTAGTGGCCATATTTCCCTGCACAATTCATGACCTACTTTTAGGTTGTCGGCCATAGTCGGCCATATTTTCCTGCACTATTTGATTACACAAGAATTGATAACCTCTTTACATCCGCACGAAATCCTTATGCTTCCTTGGGGCATTCATTGTGCGTGAACTCCTCCTTAGTTGGTCTTGGTTCTGACTTGGGTCTTTATCAGAGCTTGCAACATTCAACCTGCAATTCCACGCTTTGATGGTCATTATGATCACTGGAGCATGCTCATGGAGAATTTCCTACGGTCCAAAGAAAATTGGCAAGTTGTTGAAGGCGGTATCCTGGAGGCAGCAGCTGGAGTTCCTTTGACTGATGTACAAAGGACAGAACAAGAAGTACAGAAGCTGAAAGATTTGAAGGCAAAAAATTATCTTTTTCAAGCCATTGATTGCTCGATTCTGGAAACAATACTTTACAAAGATACTTCCAAGCAAATTTGGGACTCTATGAAGAAGAAGTATCAAGGCAATGCCAGAGCCAAACGTGTACAACTTCAAGCTCTTCATAAAGAGTTTGAAGTTCTCCAAATGAAGCCAGGAGAATCAGTTTCAAAGTATTTTTCCAGGGTAACAATAGTATCAAATAAGATGCGAAATCATGGCGAGAAGCTACAAGATGTCACCATAGTTGAGAAGATTCTTCGTTCAATGACGTCCAAATTTAATTTTGTGATTTGTTCTATTGAAGAGTCTAAAGATATTGATGCTCTTTCAATAGATGAATTGCAAAATTCCTTGCTAGTTCATGAGCAGAAGATAATCCAGCAGGATAGTGAAGAACAAGCACTCCAGGCAACAATAAATTCAAGTGGACATGGCAAATGGGGGAGAAGTGATTCTCAGGCTTCAGCTGAGCACACACCTAAGAAAGACAAATCGAAGATCAAATGTTTTCGATGTCAAAGGTATGGCCATTATCGCTCAGAGTGTCGTACAAATTTAAATAAATATCGAGGGGAAAGATCTAACTTTGCAGAGCAACAACAAGAAGAAGAAGTTTCTCTTCTCATGATGTGTCACGCGAAGGAGGAGACTCACCCAAATTTATGGTATCTTGACACGGGCTGCAGCAACCATATGTGTGGAGACAAATCAGTATTTTCTGATTTGGATGAATCATTCCGAGATACTGTTAAATTTGGGAACAATTCTAGAGTATCTGTGCTCGGAAGGGGAAGGGTTACAATTCAAAACAAAGGAAATTCTCATTCTATTTCCAATGTTTTATTTGTTCCTGATTTAAAAACTAACCTGTTAAGTGTAGGTCAGCTTCAAGAGAAGGGATATGAGATTTCCATCAAGAATGGAGTCTGTAAAATCCAAGATGAGCAATTGGGCCTAATTGCTCAAGTGAAGATGACAGCAAATCGAATGTTTCCCTTATATCTCTGCAGTGCCACACATTTTTGTCTTTCGGCTCACCTTAAAGATACAGCATGGCTGTGGCACTTCCGCTATGGTCATCTCAGCTTTGGTGGATTAAAGACTTTGCGGAAGAAGAAGATGGTGACTAATCTCCCAGAATTCGAATCTCCCTCAGGAATCTGTGAAGATTGTGTTGTTGGCAAACAACACAGGGATGTTTTTCCCAAAGGCCAATCATGGAGAGCAAGGGAAATGTTGGAGTTGGTTCATTCTGACATATGTGGGCCAATCACTCCTACTTCAAATGGCGGTAAACGTTATTTTATAACGTTCGTTGACGACTATAGTCGAAAAACTTGGATATATTTTTTGCAGGTAAAATCTGAAGCTTTATCGGCTTTCAAAATCTTTAAGGCTTTGGTCGAAAAAGAAGCAGGCATGCCAATAAAAACTCTCCGTAGCGACCGTGGTGGAGAATACAATTCAGCAGACTTCATAAATTTTTGTGAGAGTCATGGCATTCAAAAGCAGCTTACAGCAGCCTACACGCCTCGGCAAAATGGCGTCGCAGAGAGGAAGAATCGTACCATCTTAAATATGGTGCGGTCTGTGTTGTCAAGGAGCAGGATTCCAAGAAGTTTTTGGCCGGAAGCTGTCCATTGGAGTACTCATATATATTAAACAGAAGTCCAACTTTTGCAGTTCAAAATGTGACACCTGAAGAAGCTTGGAGTGGACATCGACCAAATGTTGAGCACTTTAGAATTTTTGGATGTATAGCTTATGCCCACATTCCGGATCAGAAGAGGAAAAAGCTCGATGACAAGGGAGAAAAATGTGTATTTCTTGGTGTTAGTGAGCAGTCCAAGGCGTACAAACTATACAATCCTATCACCAAGAAAATATACATTAGCCGTGACGTGATATTTGATGAAGAAGCATTTTGGGGCTGGGAGGACCACCATAAACAGCAAATTGCAGCAGATTTTGATGGGGAAAATGAAGATACAAGGCAGCAGCAGCCCCTTGTGGAAGATTTACAACAAGTTCTAGAAAATCCTCCAAGCCCGGCCACCTTTGAAGCCGATGATGGGCAACGGCCTCAACGAAATAGAAAAAGACCTGCATGGATGGAAGATTATGATGTACCTGAAAATATTTCCTCTTCATTTAACCATTTTGCTCTTTTTTCAGATTGTGAGCCTGTAGCATTTGACGATGCTGTGAAGGATGAGAAGTGGCGAAAAGCAATGGATCTTGAAATTGAATCCATTGTAAAAAACAACACTTGGGTGTTGACAGATCTTCCACAAGAACAAAAGAGCATTGGTGTGAAGTGGGTGTTCAAAACTAAGCTAAACGAGAATGGAGAAGTTGAGAAGCACAAAGCACGCTTGGTGGCTAAAGGCTACGCACAAGAATTTGGCGTGGACTACAAAGAGGTTTTTGCTCCTGTTGCAAGGCATGATACAATCAGATTGGTGATTGCATTGGCAGCTCAACACTCATGGCCTATCTACCAAATGGATGTAAAATCTGCTTTCTTGCGCGGAGACTTGAAAGAAGAGGTATTTATCGATCAACCTCCTGGTTACATTCAACTTGGGAATGAGCATAAAGTCTATAAACTAAAGAAAGCTTTATACGGGTTAAAGCAAGCCCCACGGGCTTGGTATAGTCGCATTGAGGGTTTTTTCCTTAAGAAGGGTTTTACAAAATGTCCATATGAACACACATTTTTTGTCAAAACTGATGGAGACGGGAAAATGCTCATTGTGTGTCTATATGTGGATGACTTAATTTACACTGGAAATGATAGTGCCATGTTTGAACAGTTTAAGAAGTCTATGATGGTTGAATTTGAAATGTCTGATCTTGGATTAATGCATTATTATCTTGGCATCGAAGTGAAGCAAACAGCTGCTGGAATCTTTATTTCTCAAAAGAAATATGTGCAGGAGATTTTAGAAAGGTTCCAGATGAAAAATTGCAACTCTGTAACTACTCCAAGTGAGTATGGTTTGCAACTTTGCAAGGATCCTGAAGGAAGAAAGGTGGACAGCACGATTTACAAACAGATTGTGGGAAGTTTAATGTACTTAACTGCAACCAGACCTGATATAATGTATGTTGTAAGTCTCATTAGCAGGTACATGGAGAATCCAAAAGAACAACATCTTCTTGCTGCTAAAAGGATGCTACGGTATTTAAAAGGGAATGTTGATTTTGGATTATTTTATAAGAAGGGAACCTCTTCAGATTTGGTCGGATTCACCGACAGCGACTATGCTAGAGATGTAGATGATCGCAAGAGTACCTCAGGCTATGTTTTCATGTTAAGTTCTGCAGCAGTTTCGTGGTCCTCAAAGAAACAGCCTATTGTCACTTTGTCAACTACGGAGGCTGAACTTGTTGCTGCAACATTCTGTGCTTGTCAGGCTGTATGGCTTAGAAATATTCTTGAAGAGCTGCATTTCAAGCCAAAAGGAGTCACTACAATTTACTGTGACAGTAGTTCTGCAATTAAACTCTCAAAAAATCCAGTTCTTCATGGTAGAAGTAAACACATAGATGTAAGATACCACTATTTGAGGGAGCTTACGAAGGAAGGAGTTATTGATGTGGTTTATTGCAAAAGCGAAGATCAGGTTGCTGACTTATTTACAAAGCCTCCCAAGCTGGCCACGTTTCAAAAGCTGAGGAAGTCACTAGGAGTTTGCAGTAGCTTAGAGATTTATTAAAAAAAAAAAAAAACAAAAAAACACTTTCAGTTTAAGGGAGGGTGTTGAATAAACTGAAATTTTTAAGTTGTTTTTCTATGTCCTGTTCTTCCGCCTATATGTTTGTCTAGTGGACTGGTTCATTTACCAAGTCTTTCAGTTCCTATTTTTCAGTTGTAGTGCCTATTTTCTTGAGTCTTCAGTTGTACCATGCCTATTTAAAAGGCCTTCTTTATTCAATGAAGTAATCTGCAGTAGCAGTATTTCAGTACACATCTTTTATCAGTTCCATAATCAGATTTGAGTAGTTTAACAAATATATCAAAGGAAAGTACAAGTGAAAGTTCATTTGATCAAATACCAGTCGCTGATGATCACAATCAACTCGAATTACATGGCTGAAACTCATTCAATTTGGCTAAGATCTTTAAGTTCCTTCAAGCAAGTTAGAGGATATCAACACAACCCAAGACAAAGCAATTTCATCTTCCCCACAAGTCTGGAGCAGTGCCAGTTATTGACTAAGCTACAACAAGCGAATTAAGACATGAAATGACCTGTAATGGTAATTGATCATTCAGACTACCATCTTGGACTCCATCAATGCTTTGAAGTTCAGAGTAGTCATGTCCAAGCAAATAAATTCAAAGTAACAGAGATCATAATCATTGAGCATTCGCATTTGTAAACATGTTCCATAACCAAATAAAATGGGCACCAAGTAGAATGAATTGGATTCAAAAATTAAGTAAACTACGTTGCTTTGAACAGAACATTAACCAATACATTTCAAGCAAATACAATTTTACTACAACACGGTAGAAAAATATCTAAATTCTCGATTTTTTTGAATCCAAAATACCTTATAATTTTCATGGTTGATGTGGCTCAAACTTGCACCCGAAACATCCCAAAGAGTCGCGATTTTTAGAATCGATTATCTACCGGCTTTTTGCTTTTCATAGGTAGTTATCCACAAATTCCAGGCATACGCAATAAGCAATTGTGGTACCAAGCAATCCCTTTGTGTACAACAAGCATGCACAGATTTTTGGCACATAAACATTGTGAAGAAAAAGAATCAATTGAGCATTACAACTAGTTTAGGACATAAGATTTTGGTTGCACCTTGTTCTTTGCAAAATTAGAACTTAATAATATTAGAATACAACCATGAACATACAAGAATATACATCAGTTTTAGACTACAAAAGTAAAACATCTTCATTTTAATTATGCGAAGAAGGGGATGAGCAATCTTATCTGGGCAATGTACTGGTGATTGTAACCTCATTAATAGAGTAGCTCTGCGATTCCTTCGATGAATTACCAGAATCAACAACAGTGGAACTCCTTTTCATGAAGAAACCTGGCTGTTCCGGTAATGGCAGAGTTGAATTATCATTGCCCAACATGGAAACGACTGAAGACATAGTTGGTCGAGTGGCCGCATCTTCTTGGACGCACAAGAGCCCAATTTGGATGCATTTCAATACTTGTCGAGGAGTACATGAATCTCTAATAGATTGATCAATTAGCTCTAATGCCCGGTCCTCTCTCCATAGCTCCCAAGCCTGAAAAAATTGCAAATTCAGTCTTCAAAATTTATTCTTCAGAAAGTTAAGAATCAAGAGATGTATTTCACCAATGAACATGTATGCATTTATCTTATTTTACTCACATATCCCAGAAGGGTGGGGGTATGGTCAGTTGGATACAAACCAGTATTCCTTTTACTGCTAATGATCTCTATCAATAGCACTCCAAAGCTGAATACATCAGATTTCTCGGAGAAATGTCCATTTAATGCATACTCGGGAGACATATAACCACTGTATAAGGACCATGATCAAAAATGGAGAACAAAATGATTAGAGAAGGGAAGAAGAAAATTTTAGATAGTCTTTATACTCAAGAGTTAGTATTAACGATATTGCTTTTAACTGCTGCAAGCCTGCAACGTATTAGGGACATCAACATTCAATTATCTATTTTTCGTTATTATGTTTCTTGCTCTTTAAGTTATCATTTAGTTGTTGATAAGTTAGATTAGGATACAAGTTTCTATTTTTTAGGATAAGAGTTTTATTCCAACTTTAGTTCTTGTTACTTAAGTGTATTAAAATACACGCGCAAATCTGTTTTTATACAGATAGCAGCATCAAGAAATAAAAAAACCAGATTTCAGTTCTTGTTTATCAGTTTTTCTTCTCTCTTCTATTCAATTTTACGTCTCTTTGATTTTCTCCAACAGTTAGGAACTGTGGTAGAAGATGACACTTACAGCGTGCCAACGACTCTGCCAGTGTTCGCTTCAGTCTGGTTTCCGCCGAAAATTCTGGCCATCCCAAAGTCTGAAATCTTTGGGTTCATTGAGTCATCCAACAAGATATTGCTCGCTTTGAGGTCCCTGTGAATAATTCTCAATCTAGAGTACTTGTGAAGATAAAGAATCCCTTGAGCAATCCCTTCTATGATGCCAAAGCGTAAGCTCCAATCCAGATTCACTTGCTTGCTTGGATCTGATGAACACAATTTTCTCCATACAATCAGAAAAGTAGAACTCAGAACTTAATACATTCTGATTGAACTTATGAGCAGTTATCATATATGGAAACATTTAACAATGCATGGATCAGGCGAACACAAACCGAATAAATGTTTGTCCAAGCTCTTGTTGGGCATGTACTCATAGATCAGCATCTTTTCTTCCTTTTGAATGCAACAGCCCAAGAGTCTAACTAAATTTTTGTGCTGGAGTTTAGCGATCACTGTCACCTCATTCATGAACTCTTCCAGCCCTTGTCCAGACTTCTTTGAAAGCCTTTTTACGGCGATTTCACGACCATCAACCAAACTTCCCTGGAAAATTAACGACTCATTCGTTATAAGAAATGGTACTCCATGCATGTCTAACTTTTAATGAAGACCATAAATTAGTTACCTGGTAAACAGGACCAAACCCACCCTCTCCCAATTTATTTGCTTCAGAGAAGCTATCGGTGGCAGCCAAAATACTGCTTAAACTGAACGAATTCACTTCCGAACCATTCTTACTTCCGAGTGAAGTAGAAGCCTTGAATTTGATCCCCATGTCACTCCCCCTCTCTGTTTGGCAACGCAACACCATGTTGATAAAATAGAAATGAAATAAAGCGTCGTTTAGAACAACAAAAATGCATGGTTTATAACAGTTCATGATTTATTCTTGGCTTGTGATCTCCAATGTTGTTGTTGTTGTTAATTTGGGACTGAGGCTATGTTGTTGTTGTTGTTGTTGTTGTTGTGATCTCCAATGCAATTAACCAAGCACACATATGACACATATCGATATTATTCACCATCGATCAGTGCATTCAATATATGAGTTAGAGGTCTAATTTACATTTCTTGTTATCTAAAAAGCATTGACAAAAGAGAGATATTTACTTGGCCTTTTGAACTTCCGCCTATGGAAGAGGCAGCAAAGAGTACCAATAAGAAGAATTCCAATTGTTATAGCAACTGGAATTACAATCATCTTTTTAGTTTTACCACCTTGACCCTTGCCACTGGCACCTGCATTGAAAATAAATAAAAATTACCAGATAAGAGAGTGAAATTGAATACATGGTCACTGTAACAGAAATGCAATGCAGACCCTTCAATTCTAAGCTTGAAAACCGAGCAGGAAGAATCAAAACTGACCTAATTCTGAACCATCAAGACGTAGATACAGATCGTGTCTGCCAACGTAAATACGCTTAAGATCTGTCAAATCCCCGCCCCAATGAATGCATCTCCACTTCACTCCAACAGTACTGGTATTAACATAAGCATATGCAATACAAGAGCAGTTCTTCTGACATTGTATCTCGCATTGTTCTACGGTCAAGTTTCCAGCGGCAATGAAATGATCAGGCAGTTTCATTCCCTCAAGTCTAATAAACTCATCTCCCTTGTCACATTTCAGTTCCTTTTGCCTTACACAACCTCCAGACCAGTTTCCGTTTTCCCAATCTTTTTGAATTGTTGGCTTGAACCCTGTCAAACAGTTACATATACCAGGTTTGTTGTTTGTGTCACAGCTCCCAAACGGACCACATCTACCATATATGTCACATTCGTCCGTTGGAAAACCCCATAACACTGTCCACTTCTTACTGTTTTCCTGCCATGAAAGCAATTCAACTACTCCAGTTGTATTTAACACCCACCTTGAAACAATGGAGCTGTCCGACACGCCAAATGTTATATAAAAGCCATCACTGTTCTCGGCATAGGCCATATAGGACAGATAGTTGTTGCGAGACCCATCAATTGTGGTTTGAAACAAACTACCATCCCAGACGTTGCTTCTCCAGTGCAGAAGAGATTTGTTCCAAATGGCGAGCTGAATAGGCCGTCGCGGATCCACCCCAATAGCGAAATCTCCACTTCTTGGATCATCTTCAGCTTTCCAAGAAGTGAGAAGGCCATTCTGGCCAGTTTTCTTGTTCAAGCCAATTTTCATGCCAGGCAACAATGTATCAGTTGGATGATCAAAACTCCGCCACAAAACCATTCCCACGCCGTCTCTTAAAATGAGGTTACCAGAATTCTGAAGTATAACAACAGTTGAATTGCTTAAAGTTCCAGTAACAAGTGAGATATTAGATGACCAAACATACCTTGTTCCATCCATAAGCACAAGATTCCCATCTCTGTTAAGCATGAAAACTCCACTTGAATTCCTTGAAACTGGATTATTTCTATTAGCTATCCATACAACTGCCTGTCCTGGGATCTTGTTATACCAGATACCGAGATACTGATTAGTGCTGTTGCCAGGACTGAAAAAACCTAAAGCAAAGCTTTCACCATCAGAAGTCAGAGTTTGGTTTCCTCTTATAGACATGCCAATTGTCAATCTATCTTCACCGTTGCTAAGTGGCAATGAAGATGAAGCAAAGATGAACAGCAAGTAAGAAAAAATTTGGTAACTCCCATCTTCTCTGCCATGAGAACCTCTCATCAGTCTGTTCATGCCTTTTGTTCAAAAATGAAGCTAATCAAAATGCAAATAATATCATATGACAAGCTCCCCATTTAGAATCTTTGCAAATTACAAAAGGTAGGTGCGGAATGGACCACATAACAATTATTTTCTATAGCCACCATAATAGACATGCTGCAGATATGCAATATATGTCAAACCAAGATTTTAACTTAATTATATGAGAACTTTCCTGGGCTTTTAATATGAGACAAGTGAGCAGAAGCATTTCAATTGGTCAAGAAATACTAAAGAATTCATTCTTAAAAGGTATTCAATTTCAATCAATAAGTAAATCAAAGAATTTAAGTTTGTGTAATATAAACTCTTCTTTAAGCTTGTGTATGTCTTCACGCATGCTCATGTCAAAGTCAGGATCAGAAAAATAATGACATTTGAGAAACTAGCTTTTTATTTTACATACCCACATGGAAATCGATATGGCGGCTAGTTGTTAAGAAGGCAAAGCTAGCCTAAGAAAGTTCTAATGAAAGATACCTCTCTTCTTCACTTTCATGCTAATCTACAATCAATCTGGATATTTGAGGCTACATTTTTGTTTTATATTATTCTGTTTGATAAGAAAGAGAAATAGATTTCACATTTGTAGTAATATTTTAAAAAGACAAACACTACTACTACATGCATGACGAGACTAAACTAACAGATGATAGCAACACAACATTTGCCAATTTCTCATCTTGAAAATCCTGCTCTTGCTTTCGTCCTAAATGCGCCACAATTACGCGGGGAGGTCACATTCCAAGCAAGGTTGAAGGGTATGAATTGTCTCTGTAAAGCTAATCTCTTTTGTCTCAATAAATTAACTGTAATAGCACAGATTCTAAAGTACATAAACATAGATTGCCATGACAAAAATTTATATGGTCCCATTCTATCCTGCTTAAAGCATAAAATGATTGAATTGTCTAATGCACCAAAAGTAGACGAGTGAAGTCTGGACTAACCAAGAAAAATAACCTATGCTAGAATTCTTGGATGCAGTCTAAAAAGATGAGAATCCTGCCATACAAAATCCTGATCATGACTTGGAAGAACATCAAACAATTCAGATTCTAGGCCATCTTATCTTTCCATGACGTTGGATGGAGTTCACGGATGTCTTGAGCTCTGTCTGCTTTTTTCCAATAACTGAAGCTAGTCTCCATTTTATTTCGCAAACAAGATTCTCAGACTCTTCAAGTATACCGATAATTGAACTGTTTGTAGCCACATCAACAAAGACAAATTAGGAAACACCAAACGAATGTCTATGCTAGGATCATATTACACCATGTAGACTTTCTTATGAATGCTTCAGAAAGTTTGCAAGAATCACAGTTCACATTATATACTTAACCAAAAGAATACTCATGCAAATATGCATTCATTATCTCATTATACTTACATATCCCAAAAGGGTAGGGGTTAAAGAAGTGACAAAGTTAAATTTTATAAGAATAAGTTGTAGAATAGCTGCAAGAAGCCTACCACTCTGCCAGTGCTTGCTTCAGTTTGATTCCCTCCGAAAATTCTGGCCATTCCAAAGTCCGAAATTTTTGGGTTCATTGAACCATCTAATAGAATATTGCTTGCTTTGAGGTCCCTGTGAATTATTTTCAATCTAGAGTACTTGTGAAGATAAAAGAATCCCTTGAGCAATCCCTTCTATGATGTGAAAGCGCAAGTTCCAATCCGAATTCCCTCTTTTGATGAACACAATTTGCAAAAACAATCAGAAATATACGGAAATCAGAACCAGTGTGAACTTGAGCTTTAAAATAATTGGACCTATTATTTGTTACAGATAAGCGAATAGATCGAAACCACACAACGGAGCATAAATCAACAAAACACTGACCAAATAAATGTTTGTCCAAGCTCTTGTTGGGCATTCTTTTTGAATGCAGCAGCCCAAGAGTCTTACAAGATTTTTGCGCTGGAGCTTCACAATCAGTGTCACCTCGTTCATGAATTCCTCCAATCCTTGCCCAGAATTCTCAGAGAGCTTTTTTACAGCAATTTCGCTGCCATCAATCAAATTCCCTAGAAAACATATTTATGGTTACATAAAAGTACAGATAACATTCTCACAAAAATCTGTCATGCAGAAAAGCACGTATACACTCATGGAACAAATCATTAAGAAAGAGTAAACTACTTACTATGTCTTTGAAACTTCCTCGCCAGCAGGAAGCAGCACAGAGTACCAATAAGAAGAACTGCCATTGTTGTTGCAATTGGGATTGCAATCAACTTTTTACTCTTCGCAAGCGGACCCTTTTCGCTTCCATCTGCATGAAAATTAAAATTAAAGTTCAGGTTATGAACATAATTAGCTGACAAAGCACAAAGAATGGTCACCAATGGAACATAATGAGACGGCAATTGTACTTCAAGTTTGAACTGTACCTTCAGTGACTGTCGTTCTAACTTAAGCAAGAAAAGATCACAACTTACCCAGTTCAGAACCATCAAGACTTACAAAAAGATCGCGTCCAGTATCTCATAATGAGACGGCAATTGTGGCCAGTTTTCTTGTTGAAGCCAATTTTCATGCCAGGCAAATAATGTGTCTCTGGGATGATCAAAGCTCTGCCATAAAACTACTTCAGCGCTGTCCCTTAAAACAAGGTTCCCAGAGTTGTTCCATCCATGAGCACAAGATTTCCTTTTTTGGTGAAGCAATAACATTCCGCTTGAACCGTTTGAGAGTGGTTCATCTCTATTAGCTCTCCATACAATTGTCTGTACTGGGATGTTAGTGTACAAGATTCCCAGATACTGATTAGTGGAGTTGCCAGGACTGAAGAAACCCAACGCAAGGATTTCACCATCAGAAGTTAGTTTTTGGTTCCCACTGATAGACATGCCCTGTGTTGATCTATCTTCTCCATTACTGAAGAGTAATGGAGATGAAGCTGAGATGAGCAGTAAATAAGCAGTAAAATCAAGCAAACTGTTGAGATGTGTGGACTGAAATAATAGTCCCACATCGGATAATTAGTTAAGTATATAAGTGGTGATCTCCTCTTAACTAGCTATTGGATTCAGAAAATCTGGTTTTATGTGACCAAAACCGTAGAGACTTTTTGTGGCAGAGCTTTAATTACCCGACCGACACCTATCTCCCGGGGATGAAGTTGGGGTTGAATTTGAAATTGGGATGGAAATGGTCGTTAACGTCATGGAAATCCCGCGATAATCCTTCAAACGGAGATTTCACTACTATTAAGGATCAAACAATGCTGCCAGAGTCTGTCACAAAAAAAGGGTCACGAAAGATTTGGTGAACAGGGCCATGGAATGGCCAAGGTTGGAATGGTGTCCCTGAAATGATGAGCGTTTTCATCCTAAACTACACAAATGTGAACAACCCAGATGAGGTTTACTTCATGTATGGCATCAACAACGCGTCGATCTTCACTTGAGTCGTGTTGGATGAATTAGGATTCATGAAAAGGTTCTTTTGTGTAGAAAATACTCGAAAATGGAACAGTTAATTTCTGGACCGGCCCGGAGACACTTGCGACGATTATGCAAAGTGTGGACCGTTTGGGAGCTGTAATTCAAACAATGCTTTGATTTGTTCATGTCTTCCTGGGTTTCAGCCCAAATTTCCAAGGGATTGGTACTTGAAGGATGGATCACAAAAAGAGAGCTTTCGTGTGGTAAGGGCGACAGGTTTTTAAAATAAGAAGATGAAGCTCCCCGATACGTCGAATTCAAGAGTTTTTATGAGTTTGGGCATCAAAGATTGTGAGACTAAGTGAAGGAACAACTGTTCTTGTACTGGCTATTCTAGTGCATATGTTAATGGGAGTGGTTGCTTGGTTTGGTTTGGAGACTAAATTGATATAAGAGAGTTTACAGATGGTGGTCAAGACTTGTTTGTTCGTGTTGATGCGATTGAACTTGGTAAGCTTGAAGTTTGTTACAATTATTTTTTGTATGACATTTGTTAGATAAGTAACTGAAAATATGATTTGTTTGGCAGAGAATTCAATGAAACATTCAAAAGGTTCTTCTTCCTTCACGAAGAAGAAATTGGTGCTAATTCTATGTGTGGTAATTGTTGGGGGTTTCATCTCAAATTAGATTGAGATATATGTATTTCGACTAGTGAGTCCCACATACGGCCTTGACTTGACACGTGGCACAAGTCAAATTTTTCAGGCCGTTACAGTCTTCCCAACGAATTAAGAATTTCGTCCTCGAAATTGAACCAAATCTCAAATAACCATGATGTATGAAGACCCAAGGCCATACTCGCCCAAGGCCATACCCCCATCTTACTCTTTAGGGCTGGGCTCCTCCGCGACAAGCTGGGCTCCTCCGCGACCTCCAAGCAAAGAACGCACCATCTGTCTCCTCCAATCAATATATGCCAGGGCAACCCTCGCAACATATATTGAAATACCAACGAACATTTTAAATTTCACTACCCACCGTCATTAACATACGTATATCTGCTTTATGCCCGCGAGAAATGTAACTCAGTCTCACTACTCGAGTGAGTTTTAACCCAACTCGTACCCTCTATCAAGTTACGATGGATAGTAGTCGGACTTGACGTGACAATAGCATGCCTTACTCTGTTATACCTGGTTGTCCATACGCCCATGTAGATACATTGAAATCTCGCTCCAACTGGAACATGTTCATTTCTTTTCCCATGTGCACGACTAGATCGATATCCCCATCTGTGCACTCGACTGGATCTCTGACCCTATCTCTGGCCACTGCCTTTGTCATCAACCCCTTATGTTAAGGATCTGACGGTGCTAACTGTTGTAATCCACTAGCGTAAACTCTGCGCTGAACCAACTAACTTTGGCGCCGTATATTCCTCGTATGGCGGAAACGCAATACGTTATGAGGTTGCTTTCGTATGCTCCTACGCTTTCACTCCTCATAACCTTAACTGCACTCCAAAACGTTCACATCGATGCCAAAACATCACAAATATTTGCTGCTCCGAGATTCGTACTACCGTGAAACTTTTCAGAGTGATGCCGCTAAAACTCGTGAAACTGTCTCGCCTGAGTCGTCACTCTAATTCTCGTATCAGTAGGCGCGCTCAGCATCTCCTCATGTAAGCACGAGTTCAACATGTTCAAATGTGTCCTCGAGATTTGTGCGACACAAATCTCGAGGCACCACCTCAATGTGTGACCAAAATTATATCGAATCTCGCAAATTACGTATTTCGAGACACCTCCCAAGTTTCGAACTCGCATTTCCTATCCAAATCTAATGTGTCCTCGAGATTCGTGCGGCGCGAAACTCGAGACACATTAAAACTTATCATCACATTGTTTGTTTGTTTGTTTGTTTTTCTTTTCTTTTCAACATGCATTACCTGCACCAGAATTTCCTTTCAGTGCATTTACTAACGCATCTGAACAAATTTTTACAATGTGATCAGTCAAGATTTATACTTCGATGACCATTAAGTGTTAGAACGATTCGCAAACTCTACCCCAGCTCGTAACACTGAATTCATTTATAAGTCCCTAAAGGTGGTGGTCGACTTCACCAACCCTGAGACTATAAATGTATAGTGTCACTAAAGTGGAATTACTTGGGCTTCTGATCCAACAGTACTACTCCAAAGCTTTCGTCAAAGCTAAAGGAGTCCGTACATAATGTAATCGTTAGCTCTCAAGTCATCTCAACACTTTGCTCATTTAGAGTCTGCTTTTCGTTTCCTTGTTTTTTTTTTTTTTTTTTAACTTGACGTTCTCGAATGTTCCTTACATTCGATGTTCCTTACTCGAATGTTCCTTACATTCGAATATTCATTCATTTCACGAATGAGCTTTACTCGCATGTTCCTATACATATTATCATGCAACATTCACTTCCTTACCTTAATTAGTAATTGTCGAAAAATGATCTCAGTATGATTGTGATGATGACCTCATTAATCATTACCTTGAGAGACTCAAACTTTCATTTCAAATCTTACTACTATATATCCTCAATTTCAGTAATAACTAAACAACTTGAAATGAATTTAATGAACTCTTTTGAGTCCTAAATAAGACCAAAATTCATCTAAATGGCTTGACAACCAATTCACAAATTTGTTTGAGTCCTACGTGGCATGTTAAGTTTCCATTTGAAACCATACCATTTGTCATACCAAAGTCCTCATGTTTTTCTCAAAATGAATTGTCTCATGGTCCCTTGGCTTCACCAAACTACTATGCTATTTATCCACTATTCGCGAGGCTGAACAACTCCCGCATGTTCAAAGCACAAGTACTTATCTAAAAACAATCCTGTAGCTTCACCATTCCCAAATACGCCACAATCATCAACATTGTCACATGCGATCCGTGCATGAAGGCAATGCAATACCACGGAGTTTTTACTTGATTAATACGTTTGGGAGAAAAAATTAGCAAACCAACACACCCACCAAACTATTTCCCAATCTAACACACCTGTTGCCACGTAAGCGCCTAATCACCAAACCACGTAAATTATTTTTTGTCCTTGGAAAACGTGACTTAGAGTCACGTTTTCCATTGTATAAAAACGTGACCGAGGTCACGTTTTCCACTGAGTGGAAATCGTGACCTCAGTCACGATTTCTCAAGCACCCCAAGCGACCTCGGTTTCCATGTTTTACTTTTATGACTACTCAAAAGCAAAAACCACAAATAAAGGTCAATGTGAAAAAAAAAAAAAAAATGGGATACAAATAAACTACGGATACAAAAAAAATCCCCAAACATGTTGATCGACGAGAGTTGTATAAATCACATCAACTAATTGGCAAAAAAACAAAAAATTCAGCCGGATTCTTAGCAGAGTTGTATAAATCAAAAAAAAAAAAAAAAAAACTATCGGCTAGAAAAAAAACAATAGGATACAAAAAAAAAAAAAAAAAAAACATAACAATCAACATTACATGAACACAAGAAGCCTAAACAAACGAAATCCCCAAACATGTTGATCTTACGAGTTGTATAAATCACATCAACTAATTGGCAAAAATAAAATAAAAATTCAGCCTAGGATAAAAAAAAAAAAAAAAAAACATAACAACCAACATTACATGAACACAAGAAGCATAAACAAACGAAAATCCCCAAACATGTTGATCGACGAGTTGTATAAATCACATCAACTAATTGGCAAAAAACAAAAAATTCAAAGTAGGATTAAAAAAAAAAAAAAAAAAAAATGCTCGCTAGAAAAAAACAACCTAGGATACAAAAAAAAAAAAAAAAAACATAACAATCAACATTACATGAACACAAGAAGCCTAAACAAACGAAATCCGATCTTACAGAGTTGTATAAATCACATCAACTAATTGGCAAAAAAAAAAAAAAAAAATTCAGGTAGGATAAAAAAAAAAAAAAAACATAACAACCAACATTACATGAACAAGAAGCATAAACAAACGAAAATCCCCAAACATGTTGATCGACAGAGTTGTATAAATCACATCAACTAATTGGCAAAAAACAAAAAATTCAAAATGGGATTAAAAAAAAATAAAAGCGTCGGCTAGAAAAAAACTTAACAATCAACATTACATGAACACAAGAAGCCTAAACAAAATTCTCGTAAGTTCTAGAAATACGTGCAAGGTGTTTTCAGTTTTGGATGACTTGAATCTAACTTTACGCGCAAGTTTTCTTCCCCAAGTAGAAATCAAATGTTATCGAGATTTGCAACCATCTCGAGACAACTCCAATACTTTCAACAATTCGTCCAAAAATGAAATCACGTATGCAAATGGAACATCAAAATCAATTAATCATTTACATAGTCACGATTCCTCGAATCTTTATCGACATGTTATAAACATTTTTCATTTTCCATTTTCCATTTGCCATTTCTCATTTTTCATTTTCCATACCTGACGGTGTTCTACCATTTTTCATTTTTCCAACTCTCCTGACTCAAGTCGGGATCCCAATTTTTCACGAATTGGATACCCGCGTGACGGCCCCAATTTTTCACGAATTGGGCCCCGCCCGGCCTAAACCCACGTGGACCCCCGAGCCAGTCTCGCAAGGTCAACGCAGGCCTAGTCAGCCTTCCAATCCATCATTTTTCTCAAATTCAACATTTTACAGTTGAGTTATTAATATTTTATTCAAGAGTTACAAATTTAGCGGAAGCAACTAATACATAACTCAAATATAAAAATGACGAGCCCAGGTAAATAAATCCAGTAGGACATATATACGACATTTCACAATATCCAAAGCAACAGTTCATGATATCCAAAGCAACAGTTCATGACATCCAAAGCATCAGTTCATGGTATCCAAAGCAACAATTCATGATATCCAAAGCAGTCAAATTCATGCAAAACGAAAGAAATAAACACGCATGAATATACAAGACTGTAAACAATTCATCAATGAGTGATACTCCCAAGGTAGATGTATATGTCTCCCCAATTACTCTGAAAGACATATACATCTTCTATGTTTCCCCCATATGTGCGTGCGAGCGAGTTAACCCCAGCGAACTACACATATGGGGATAGTATTTTCTCCCAATGTAGATGTATATGTCTCCCCAATTACTCTGAAAGACATATACATCTCATATGTTTCCCCCATATGTGCGTGCGAGCGAGTTAACCCCAGCGAACTACACATATGGGCATAATATTTTCATTCCCAATGTAGATGTATATGTCTCCTCAATTACTCTGAAAGACATATACATCTTCTATGTTTCCCCCATATGTGCGTGCGAGCGAGTTAACCCCAGCGAACTACACATATGGGCATAGTACTTTCACTCCCAATGTAGATGTATATGTCTCCCCAATTACTCTGAAAGACATATACATCTTCTATGTTTCCCCCATATGTGTGTGCGAGCGAGTTAACCCCAGCGAACTACACATATGGGCATAGTTGGGCATCATTTTTTTTTTTATTTACAGTGAACAACAATAAGTTATCACACAACAGTAAATAACAACAGTCAATGGATAAACATGGAATACTGTATAGGTCCCTAACTGGTTTACTTACCTCGAAAAACGCGATCCTCTCTCGCGTCTCGATTTGCGCACCCGACACCCGACTCCTAAGTCCCTGGTGTCAATTTCGACAGTTTAAGCCCATTTAATTTCAAATTATTCACATAAAAATGAAATTTGGTGAAATACATCATCTTCCCCGCGTCGTCGCGATTTCGTCGACCGATCGAAACCGCGCCACCGCGCAGCTGCCTCGCCGGCGCCGCCGCCGGCGGTCGCTCGCCGGCACCCCCGCCGGCCACCGCCGACACCTCCGCCGGCCACCCCGCTGCCGCTGTCTCACCGCGTTGCATCGCGTTGCGTTGCCGCGCTCGCGCGCCATCGCTGCCGATCCGACCCGCTGCCGCGTCGGAGTCACTGCCGGCGTCGCCGCCTCGCTGCCGTGCGTCGCTGGCCCCGCCGCGACTGCCACCGCCGCCCTGCGCGATCGCCACCGCCGCCGCCTTGCGTGATCGCCGCTGCCTTGCGCCTGCTGCTGCTCTCCGCTGCCGTCGCGCAACCAGGCCGCGTCGCCGTTCCTCGCTGGTCGATCGTCGTCCACGCGAGTCCCCTGCTGGCCGCCTCCGCGCCGCGCCGCTGATCGCTTCCTTCCTCTCTTTCTCCTCCGTCCTTCTCTTCCTCACGCGAGCTCTCTGTTTTTTTTTTCTTTCTTTCTCTCTCTTCTCTCACGATCACTCATTCTGATCTCTTTTTTTTTTTTTTTTTTTTTTCTTTTTCCTCCAATCTTATCCTTTTCACTTTAATATATATATATATATATATATATATATATATATATATATATATATATATATATATACATAACTTTAGCTTTTTGATTTCAAATCAAAATGTTCTCGAGATTCGTGCAATACGAATCTCGAGGCACCAACCCGCCTTATTTTCAAAATCTTGATACTCGCGCTACACGCAACCCGAGACATATCCAATTCACATTGTAACCCATATAGAGCCATTATTTCGGTCTCACGTCGGCACGCGACTCGAGGCGCGTCCCCGTTCGTGTTTCGGCTCACCGAATTCCTCGCATAATTAGCATTTTCATCTCAAATTAGATTCAGATATATGTATTTCGACTAGTGAGTCCCACATACGGCCTTGACTTGACACGTGGCACAAGTCAAATTTTTCAGGCCGTTACAAGTACTGTGAAAGTGATAGATCTCCTTGACTTATAGAAGCAATATCTCGTTTTAATTGGTACAAGAGAGAACCATTACATTCTCCAAACCTTTCTTTTAATTCATTCCATAGATCAAAAGAAGAGGTTGTATAAAGGAAAGCTTCAACAATATCCTTTGAAATAGAATTTAAGATCCAAGAAGTGACCATATAATCCACTTTAATCCATCGATCAAGATTAGGATCAGTAGATTCGGTTTAAAAAAGAGAATTGGAGACAAGCACCCGCTTCAGATATTAACGAAGATACTAACGAAGAGTTCGAATTACCAATTTTTGATCTCGATACTATAATGGCTGCGACGCAGAATTTCTCTCCTGAGAATAAGCTTGGAACTGGTGGTTTTGGTTATGTTTATAAGGTATGTTGTGTTTAAAACTTTAGTTGAATTCAGTGTGGCATGTGATGGTCCAAGTTACTTCAAAATGGCATGATTGAATTTTATTATATAAGTGGTTAAGGTCACTTTTAAAAATTTTCTGGGTAGGCTGTTGATGGGCGCGAAATAGCTGTGAAGAGATTGTCGAGGGAGTCGGGACAAGGTGTGAATGAATTTAAAAATGAAGTTTTGCTGATTGCAAAGCTTCGACACCGAAATCTTGTCTAGATTGTTGGTTGCTGTGTCGAAAAAGAAGAAAAGATTTTGATCAGATTGTTGGTTCTTTGTGTCGAAAAAGAAGAAAAGATTTTGATCTATGAGTACATGCCCAATAAAAGCTTAAACTATCTACTCTTCGGTATGCATCGATTCCTTTGTATATACTTTCTATTATGAGTTTTTCATGTAAACATTCTTTTAACATAAGAAATATAGATCAATTAAAGAATTACTTGCGGAAGTTTTTAACTCATAAAACTACCAAGAACTTATAGTTCTCATGAGCTTTAAAACTTTCGATACAATGATTGATGGTACAAGTGTCATTTAATAGGCTTGAGGGAGAACCATTTAACTTCCACAATAAATAAGAAGCTTAATGGACATACGGTTAATTAAAACATAAAGTTACTTATTTTGGTTCATATGTGAGCATAAACTAAAATTATGAGATACATAATGTTCTAACATTTCAATATTATAATTCTCTGATGCACATGGACAATGAATAGAAAGAACTCAAAGCAGATTGTTGGATTGGAAGATACGTTATGATATTATACTTGGAATTGCTCGAGGCATGTTATACCATTCATCGAGACTCAAGGTTGAGAATCATACATTGAGACTTGAAAGCGAGCAATATTCTACTAGATGCTGAGATGAATAAAAAGATTTTGGACTTTGGAATAGTAAGAATATTTGGAAACAATCAAACTCAAGCAAACACTAGCAGAGTGGTCGAAACCTAGTAAGTGCCGCAACAAATTCACACACTTAACTTCACTGATTCTGGCCACATGATCCGTCCGTGTTTTATTGTTTTTGTCATTCTAGTATTTTCCTTAATTATTTTGACATGTGATGTGGCATAAAATTTTCTTGCAGTGGTTATATGTCACTTGAATACGATATGGTTGGATTATTTTCTATTAAATCGGACGTGTTTAGCTTCGGAGTCTTACTACTGGAAATCATTAGTGGCAAGAAGAACAGTGGCTTCTATTACGAAGATCCGTCGATGAATTTGATCAAGCACGTAAGTATAATCGTCAAAAAAAAAGCTGTCGATTGGATCTTAATTTAATTTACCATTGTAACCTATGAGATTAGTGAATTGATCATTATAGGCATGGGATTTATGGAGGGATGGAAGAAATTTGGAATTAGTCGATGCATCAGTGACTAATTCATTTACCCAACATGAAGTTATGAAGTTCATTCAAGTCAGGGAAAAATGGACCAACTATCACTACAAAAGGATCCAGTGTTTCCCGTCACTATCCCGTATAGTGACGGATTAATTAGCGACGCTAACTTGGTCATCGCTAATTTTTTTAGCGACGGTTTGTCAGGTTTGGCGAGGTTTTGGTCATGTGGACAATTAGCGACGAGCTCCCATCGCTAAAACTCCGTCACTAAATCGAGAAAAAAATTTAAAAGAAGTTTGATATTATATATAATGTATATAATATTTAAAAATATTTAATATTTATAAAATGCAAAAACTATATATATATAATATAATATTTAAAAATTTAAAATTTGAAATATAATTAATTTATAAAGATTAAATATTAAAAACTATTAAATTTTAAATGAAATTAAATTTAAATATTTAAAATATTAACTAATATATATTTTTATATAAATGCAAAAACTATAATATATAATATTTAAAAATTTATTAAATTATTTTAATTCAATTAAAATAACTTTTAAATGAAATGTTTCAAAATAATATTATTTATAAATAATATTTAAATTTAAAAGTTATTTATAAAACTTTATTAAAAATTATTATTAAAATAATATATTTTAATCTATATTATATAATTTATTCGGAATAACTATAAGGACAATAAAATTAAGGAAATTAAAGTTAATAACTAAAGTCCATCAACTAAAATGAATTAAATACAACAAAAAAGTTAATTACTAGTATGAAAATGTACAAAACAAGATATTAACAACATAAGGCTAAATATACAAGGAAGTCAACTCAATCGTCGAGATCGTCGTTGGTCTCTAAGTCATCAACTGAAACATCTCTCGGAGGCGCGAACGAAATATCAAGTTTGTCCATTAGAGCTTGCTTCGTGCGATGCAACTGGTCTTGGACCTCTCACAACCGATCTTGGGTTAGAGGAGGAGTTGGAGGTGGAGATGAGCTGGATCTTCTCGGCCTATTTCTTCTCCTAATGAGCACGTTAAGCTTTTGAGGAGGGACTTCCAGGAGATGCAGACACACATTCCCCGAAGAATGTGTGTATGAGCTGCGACCCCGACGGTGTCCACCCTAGTCCATATGTCCATCCTTTTTCGTCATGCTCAACGATGGATAAATATAGCTCGGTCTCATCTATCGGGGTGTCAGGTTGTGACTGTGTCAGCTCAATCTGCCTGTTCTGGATCACCGTTTGAATTAAGAATTAAAACATTTACAAGTCATTAATGTAACGACCCTCAAATTTATACATGTCACGTGTCACGTTTTAGGACCGTTGTGACTTGAAGTACTTGTTGAAGTCTCTGGAGTTGACACCGAGGTAGATTTTATTTTTCTATGGTGTATGTATTATTTATTCATACCAAATGTGAATTACTAATGTCCAAGTGTATGTTTATTTTTTTGTGTCGAATTTGCGAGTAAGGTATACGCGGGGCATTCGGTGAGTCGAGACATGAGTGTGGACGTACTCGAGTCGCGTGTTGTCGTGAGACCAGGGTGGTGGCTTATGAGGTAAGTGTAAGTTGAATTAATTATAGTGGTGTATATAGCTTTAATGTGGGCACATTGAATAATAAAATATTAGACTAAGTTAGTGAATTAAAACAAAGGCTTTACGATGTGCATCGAGATACGTAATGATCTATCTAGAGATCAAGTGAGTCCATGTTTGGAGTCATTCATGCATGACTTGTGGGACAAATGTGTGAAAGAAGTCCACAAGATAAGCATTGGGATATGAAAGTGCACATTGACGTGTGGCTTATGTTTAATCAACTTCAAACATATATAATCAAATAGTCAAACAATCTTATCACTTGTTCGTTCTTAACGATTTGGAGAGAAGGAAAGGTTGCTAGATTGCTAGAGTGCTCAAGAGGGTGGGAGAAGACTCAATAAATCAGTGAAGTGAAGAAAAAGATAAAGTGTATCAAGTTAGGTACTTCATTAACTTAGCTTGGTCAATCGATCAATTCATGTATTTGAAGTTGTAGGGTGTTGTTTTGTATTGTGGTTGATGTTAGGGATCTATAGTAACGTGTTTGAGGGACCCCAAGGCATCACCATGACCTATGTGTGGAAGAAACCCAGAATTTGAAATGCAGAATTCTAGGTTCTGCTGCACATAATGCACTAGGTGGAAAATATAATGCACTAATATTGATTAGTGCACTAGATATCAAAGTTAACACGCTAATATGTAAATTAGTGCGCTAATGTCAAAAATTAGCACACTAATATGAATTAGCGCGCTAAGGGTATAAAGTATGTAGCACGTTAATTCCCGGCACAGCACCTAAAAATTATGATTTTTCAAAAATCTCCAAAACACTATAATTCGATCTAAAACATGTTTTAGGAACTCACGAATAAAGGAAGGTCTTGGGAGTTCAGGTGATCATTTTGGGGAGCGTGTGTCCGAGCCGCGAGGGCGAATTAACGCGAATCTGAGGTAAGTGAGTAAACCAATTAAGGAAATGCATAGTAATTCATATTTCGTATTTATTCTCTTAATTGATAAATGTCTTTGTTTGGAAGTCCATTCTTTATTCCTTGATTGAGTGTCTATGGTTTAAGTGTGTCGGGAAGGTACTCCTAGGATTATAGCTAGTTGGGCTAACATAAACACTAGCTACGGGGGTGCAACTATTGTGAGTTTTCCCCGAGTACTGGGTTGTTGTGATTTGGTGTGGATTTAAGACCACTTATGTAACGACTCATTACCTTAATTTGGTGATTAGTACTTACCCAAATGGTAATTAACTCGAGTTAACCCAAATGGTAATTAACCCGAGTTAGGTTGAGAGTTAAGATTGGCGTACCTCGATTAGTGTTGGAGTGAGTTGGCATGATGCTTGTGTTTGTTTGGTTTGCAAAACTAAAATATAAATAGGTTGTGTATATTAAGGTGGTACATACAAACTTATACAAGATAAGTACACTATAAATTACAAAATATCGGTACACCATAAGCGACGAGGGAGACGTGACAAGGATGTGCACGCTCGTGGATACACGTGGACGTGACCGGCGAATTTATTGAAAACGATAAACACGAGATGGATATATATAAATATATATATTGAGACTTAAGAAAATAGAAATTATATATATATATATATATATATATATATATATATATATATATATATATCATTTGATCGTCTCGAACGTAGCGTAAATCACAAATGTATTAAGTTTTATGTCACGTTAGCACGTGTCACTTTAGCACATCGACGATTCGATCGATCTCGACATCATGCGATGTGTATCTCGAGGAATCTATATATATATATATATATATATATATATATATATATATATATATATATATATATATATCAAAGTTAATATATATCAACTTAACATTCGATCAATTGAAAGCTAAGGGTTCGAGGGTTTGATGCCAACGAAAACAAGTCGTCCGAGGTGACGATTCGAGCCAAGTTGAGGAGCTTAACTGGTAGAGCGGCTTCATGGGAAACATGAACGTATGTTTAGTTTTAGTGTTTATCAAAGTTTGAATTGGAGGTGATTGTAGGAAATCAAAGTAAAATGAGTTATTATTGTTACAATTTAGTCCTTTACTCATATTTGATGTTTATAAGCTATTGAGAATGAATTTGTGGATGTTGGTGTTGATTTGGAGGTGTTTTGGTGGGATTTGAGTTGCAGCAGTACGTTGTTGTTGCTGGTCTAGCTCAATTAGTGCGCTAGATCAGAAAATTAGCACTCTAGGTGTGCTGAAAACGAAGAACAAGGGGTGCAGGCAGGGATTAGCGAGCTAATCCATGCCCAGAACAACAACAGTGTTGTTTTTTTCATGAATTTTGAATGAGGATCTTAGGGACTGACTTAGAGATGTTATTAAATTGTATTAGACCTATATTAATTATAATTGGTCTATGATAGGTGTTGATTAACCGAGAAAAGTTAGGGACCTGGGAAGTTAGAATTTGACGTGACTAGACCGAGGTAAGTATGAATTCGCTTTATTTATCAATATTGTCTAGCTAATTAGTATATATAGCTCATGTAGTCATTGGAATGAATTGGGGGATTGGGTATACTGTGATGGTTTTCAAAAAAAAAATGGAAAATGGTGTTCATTGTGATTCATGGGGTAAAATCCTAGAATTGAGATGAGGTGGTGTGACGACCCTTCTCTAAATAAAGGCACCGCCCGACCTAATCCCTAATAAGCCACTAATATCTCATATAAGACCCAGCAAGGAACTAGTCAGCCTTATTTAAACACCTAAAACCTACTAATTATTCATTATTAAAAACACGATACCACATATAGTTAACTAGAGAGTTCAAATACCTAACACATCGGAGTTAATTTAAAATTTTCAAACTAACAAGTTATTCAGCGAAAATCTTCTTAAGTTACTGGTAGAAGTTATAACATAAGGTTTAACCTAATGTGGAAAAATCAAGAAATAAATATCACATGCATATATAAACAAAAGTGGTGATATATATAACATGTGTTTAGTCAAATGTTCATATCACTCAACCTAAAAGTAAAAATATCATGTACATGTAAAATGTATTACAAAAAATACAAAACGTACAAAAATATGTCGTAGCAGTCCTCCACCGGCTCAAAGGTATTCGTCAATCTTCTCCTTGCCTGGTCTGCTACTCGACTGATCTGCACCCACCGTCATAAACTAGACAGTGAGTACATGAAATTATTTAAGTAATACTGAGAGACATTGATCCACATTCCCAAACAGGCAACAAGTATCAAATGACATAATTTAATTAGCAACTATGCTGAAAGAAACATCAGGCAAAGAGATACTCGAGCTAACCAAATATGAGACTGACTCGAGGCTAAGTAGTAATGGATTAAGGTCGGTCGGCCGTGAGCTACGTCACTTCAGCATTTCCACTACAATTTGAACTCTGCTCTATATCATTTCATTACAAATCGAGCTCTAAATCATAATCTCAAAAGGTCGTACTTACGATTACGCCTTTTCTATTCCAAGTGAATTAGTCGTCACCGAAATGTATATTTGCTAACATACCCGAGTTTTAAAATTTTTCATGCTCACCCAAGTTATTCTTGCGCCAACAAACCCGAGGTTCGGTTACCTCGTTCGAGGCACGTTACCCCGTGTGTCATGCAAGGTAGTGGAGAAACTCTAATATCCGGAAAGTCTGGTGAAAGCTGAATTTTTATCATCAAATGACCCTAACAACAAGAACCACTTTTATTTTCAATAATGACTCGATAATAGAATCCAAGAGATGTAACTGCATACTAATGCATAAGGGATTAGAGTCAAAATAAACAAACTAACTTAATAGCATGCTATATCACTGACTTCCAAACATAACAATCAACATGACAAAGTATAGGAATTGGAATCAATGATAGTATATAAACAACATAATATGTTATGAGCAACGTCATAAAATGAGAAATAAACAAAGCATAGCATATGGATTTCAAAGATAAATTCAGTTCGAATAATTGAGAATGAATAAATAAATGGAATGAAATGTAAATAAATGTCTCGCTCAGTTTACTTGCAATTCACAACCTAATCGATCCTTCGACACTCGGAAACGCGTGCCCAAATTCATGCGTTCTCATTTTGACTTCCCTAACATTTGACAAGTTATCAATTTAGATTCAATATTACGTATGTAAAATTCTTAAATTGGTCGAAATCAGATTCGAGACCAATTTGCTAATTTTGCGCTTTTCGAGGTAAAACCTCGTAAAAGTCTCGTCCGAAATTTCGAATATTTTATTTTTCTTAAAAATTTATCAATTTCTATTTATTTTATCAAAATATAATTTTTAAAAAATTTTCCTATTTTTTTGAGATTTTCCCAATTTTGTAGCATTTCTTTTCTATTTTCTCTCATTTTCTATATTTTTCTTTTTTTTTTTTTTTTTTTTTTTGGTCGGGTCGACCCAACCGGGTCGGACCCGACCTTGGCCAAGGCCCTGGTCTGGCTCGCCCCATGGGTCGAGCCTGGCCCAGGCCCCCTCGCACGACCCAATGGGCTAATGCACACACACGCGCGTTTGTACATCTTCTCCAACGGACCAGGGATAAAGTACATGGTTCGATTGGAGCTGTTTTTTTTTCTTGAGGGTTGGGGTTGGCTCCCATCCCCAACCCCAACTGGATTCGATGGCAGGGGAGACACCCCTGCCATCTCCATCCTCACACCTCTCAGCCTCCATGGAGGTTTGGCCATGGCCGAACCTCCATGGCCACGACAACAACAACAACAACGACAACAACAACACAACCAACAACGATAATCAACTCACCTTGATTGCCTCTCCGGTCTCGGTCTCTCTCTCTCTCTCATCCTCTCTCTCTCCTTTCTCCTTCCTCTCCTCTTTTCGGTTTTTTCTTCTTCTATGTCAAAAATCTTTTTTTAAATGAGATAGAGATTGACTAATTGGGGTTAATTGACTTTATATATGATTTAGGATGGTTGGCATGTGAACCACTCATCACAAACCACACACGTATCTCGATACACATCTTGTGGTCTTGAACACCACACTTGTCCTTTGTGTCACATGTAAGTGACTTTAAACATGGACACACAAGTCTAGAAATGATGGTTTGTGTATCTCAATGTATATCTAATAAGGCCCATTTACTATATATGTATATGTATGTAAGATGTGGTGTTTGTGCCCAATTTACATTAATTTATTAAGTTTACCACACGAGTTGCTACCTCGGGCCCACGTCGACACGCAATACGAGGTAAGTATTCGCTCATCTGGTATCTGCATATCCGTATAATTGACTTAGTAGTCTATACATATATAGTACACTAGCCATAACACCCAAATATAACATTTACATCAGCCACCGTGTCTCGGTAGTGATGTGTATCTCACTTCGGGTCCCACGTCACGGGTCATTGGTCCCGATCAATGAATTAAACGTGTATTAATTATTTAAATCGTGACAATATTTCCCAACTAATAGGAAAGTTCATCCTCGAACTTAAAAGAAACGAATTTAAAAATATATTTGACTTGAAAAGGTACGAAAATCTATCTCGCATATAGTCTTCTTGTTCCCAAGTGAGTTCTAAATCTCCATGAAACTGCCACTTAACTAACACCTTCGGAATAGACTTGTCTCTCAACTATTGTACCCTTCAACCAAAGATCTGAACTGGTTGCTCTTCATATGAGATATCTTCACTCAAATCAATCTGACTCAAATCCATTGTCGGTCTTTCGCCTGCCTTTGACTTAGCTAGTCGAACCATCGATATATGAAACATTGGATGAATTCCCGACATCTATGGAGGTAATTCTAACTCATATGCAACCTTTCCAACCCGTTTCTTGATCTTAAAAGGCTCGATGAATCTCGGTGCTAATTTACCTTTCAAATCAAATCGATGATGACCCTTACGAAGAGAAACCTTTAGATACACTAAAGTTCCCTTATCGTACGTGAGATCGCTGCGATACGTGTATGCATACTTCTTTTGCCTCTCCTGGGATCCCTTAAGTTAATGGTGAATTTTTCTTATCTTTTTTGTGTGATCGACAATAATTTCAAGCCCTAACAAATCCCGATCTTCTGGCTCAGCCCAACAAGATGGTGAGCGACACGGTATGCCATATAACGCCTCAAATGGCACCATTTCAATGCTCGCTTGATAACTGTTGTTGTATGCAAATTCACACAACAGTAAATACTCTTCCCACGATCGCCAAACTCAAGTATACACGTCCTGAGCATATTTCGAGAGTTTGAATCAACATCTCAGTCTACCCATCAGTCCGAGGGTGAAAGGTTGTGCTAAACTGTAAGCGAGTACCATAATGATCCTGCATACTTCGCCACATCTTGAACGTATACATAGCATCTCTGTCTGACGTAATTGTCAAATGTACACCATGCAGCCTGATAATCTCTTTCTAGAACAATACACTCAGCTGGTCAAATGTGTAATGAGTTGTAACTGGTATGAATTGGGTAAATTTCGTCAATTTGTCCACAATCACCCAGATGGAATCATGTCGATGAACAGTTCTCGGCAGTCCTCGAACGAAATTCATGTATATGTCTTACCACTTCCATCGTGGAATGGGAAGGCTGCAGTAATCCTCCAGGTCTACGATGCTCTGCTTTCACTTGCTGGCATATCCCACAGTTCCTGATAAACTATGATATGTTCGATTTCATCCCATACCACAAAAAATGTCTCTTCATATCATGGTACATTTTGGCCCTTCCTGGATTAACAGTGAATCGGGAACGATGTAAATCCTGAAGAATCTCATCTTTCAGCTCTGCCATTGTCGGTATCCACAATCTGCCTCAAAATCTGAGACACTGATATGTCGTCTCAGTCCAGTTAGTACACTCGGGACTCTGGGCCAACTCACTAATGTCGGTTTTTAATCCTCTGATATTCCTTGAGTCGACACTATCTGAAGCCTCACTTGAGCACAAATCAGGACCTGCGTGTCATTAAGAATATATGACCGACTCATCATCGCCGCCTCGAGTAAGTCATACTTGTGTGTCATATGACAACGTAACGTCTCGGCATCTCCAGTCGAAATCCTATACGTAGCGCATCTGCAACGACATTCACTTTTCGTGGATGATATTCCAGAGAAAAGTCATAGTCTTTCAAAAATTCTAACCATCGGCGCCGTCTCATGTTCAGCTCTTTCCATATGAAGAGATATTTCCAACTTTTATGGTCAGTATAAAACGTGAACCTCTCGCCATATAGATAATGTCTCCATATCTTAGAGCAAACACTACCGCTGCCAACTCTAAATCACGAGTTCGATAATTCTTCTCATGTATCTTCAGTTGTCTTGATGCATAGGCCACTGTGCCTTTCTTTTGCATCAACACACAACCTAAACCTATACGAGAAGCATTTGTGTACACCATGAAACTCTTTCAAGCCTATGGCAATATCAACAGCGGCGCGGTAGTCAAAAATTACCCCCAACAAATTTTAACATAAAAACGTAAATAAATTAAATAAATACGTTTAAAAATTTTAAAAAATAATTAAAAAATATACCTACAGCCCACGAAATGCGGCACCAATGCAACAGTCAGGGTTGGAGGCGGCGGACTGTAGGAGGGCTGGGGACCCGTGGCGAGGGCGACCTTGGCCGGATATAGAGTTGGAGGCGCGACGGGAGGCGGCAGACTGGCGAGGCGAGAGCGACCAAAAAAAAAAGAGAGAGAGAGAGTTTTAATAAAATGGGCCGTTAGAGAGAGAGAGAGAGAGAGAGAGATTGAAGAGAAGAGAGAAACAGAGAACCAGAAGAGGAGGGAGAAGGATGAACGCATTTTTGGTTTGCACAATTAGCGACGAGCATTTACCCGTCACTAATCTCACAGTGGCCTAGGAACACTCGGACACGTGGCGTATGAAACGCCACGTGGCGCAAACGAACGAGAATTTCCCGCTCATTCTTTAGTGACGGAGACTCGTCGCAATCCCCGTCGTTAAATTGGTCAAACGGTCAATCTCGACCCCCGTCACCAATCCCTCACTAATTAGCGACGGGAGATAGCCCGTCCGCTAATGCGAACCTTTTTTTGTAGTGTATGTCGAGTGTCATCTTCGTGTTGGGTAATGAGGCAACAACAATCCCTACTCCTATGCAACCTGCATTTGTTTTGACCCGTGATTCCAATCATACCGGCTCTTCTACTTCGGGGGCTGGCTCTAACTCTATAAATTATTGTTGAAGGTCGATAGAGGATGTTAAATTGAAAATGTTCCATGCTTTATATGACAGTACTATAAGAAGGAGGTCGACTTTGCAATTAATGGATTCAACAATGCCGGCATGGTGTGTAATAGTATCAAAGTTGATTGTAAGAGAAAGACCAGTAACACGTAATGTTAGTTTGATATTGTGCAATGTATCTTTTGCAAATAAAATTGTTTTGAGTGGCGGACGCTTTCCGCCACAAATAATATCACTGCGATCACAAATTGTTTTTGTGACAGTATCTAGCTGCAAAGCATTCGTTTCTTTGATATTTGTCCCGAAACAAAACGTTCTGTAACCGTCACTAAAGACTTGTGTCGAAAGCCTCTTTTTTTGTGATGTTGTCTTGGTCCCAGTAAATGTTACTAGCCACGGCATTCATTTGCCACCAAATATGATGTGTTCAACTTCGGAGTCCTATTACATGAGAAATGAACCAACTTTTATTGCCCTTAGACCAACTCCAACAACGTCATTTTGAATCTGATTGGTGAATAGTGTTGGTGATTTGGTGCTCCAATAGGAATAGCGTTGGAGCAACAGTGCAACTGTTCACCAATGCTAATATTATTCCCTTATTTTTTATTTTTTTATTTTTGTGTTTTTTAATCTTATTTGATATATGTTTTTGTTTATCTTATTTTGAATAAAATTGAATAAAAAATAATAAAAAGTATAATAGTATTAAAGATAGTATTGATGGGTTGGAAACGTAAATAGTGTTAAAGTAACTTTATTTTAGTGTTGGTGGATTGAAGATGCTCATATAGGACTCGAAAAAGGAAGATGGTTGCATAAGCCCTTATTTTTCATACCAAAAGAATAGGGGAGGAAGTCTCAAATCCATTTTTTATACTCGAAAAATAAGGAGTGAGACCTCAAGCCCGATTTTCATTAGTGGAAAATGGATAAGATGAAGTGATAGGTTGACAATCAATGTAAAACTTTTGTCATTTTTTATAAAATGGAATTTGCACTAAATCGAACTCAATAAAATAGTTTGATCTATGTAACCAACCTCAATTAATTAAAGATTGTGTTGTGTTCTTGTATTTATAGTGTGTTGAACTACAACTTTCTTAGTCACGTCCAAGCAATTGGAGGATTAAGGACAAGAGGCTCCATTAATGCTCATCAAAAACCAATTTTATGTTCTAAAGCGCATTCAAGTGACAACCCTTGTTGTGTATCTTTTTAGCCTCCATTTTGATAATTTATGTGTTGTATAAGCTACGTAAGTGTTCCAAGTTTATTTAGATGATGTATCAATTTACGGTAGGTACACATTATTATGTACCACCTAGTGAGCCTAGTGGGTGTCTAGCTGTGCAATACATCTCGATGTGCATATGTAACACTTCAAAATATGTGCTAACACTCCTCAAGATATATTACGTACACTTAATTTGACCTATTAAATGATCAAAGTGAGTTATAAAGTTTTTTTTTTCCTTTTTTCAACTAAATCTAGCTAAACTGAAAGCCTTGTAACACAAAAAAAAAAGAAAAAAGAAAAAAATCCATCGACGTCCACCATGTACCTCAGACACACCTTATGAAGTCATCAATACCGGTCCCACTTTCCAGTACGGCTCGGACAAAAGCAGTTACCAATTGAATGCGTTGATGGTTTGCAGTAAGAAAACAAACAAACAAACTTACTGAATTGAAGTGAGCATTTTTGTACGTGTCTATCAAGTCTTTTATACCAATTATCAAGTCAATGAATTTTTGACATCACAAACTCATACATGAAGTCGTATCAATTTTAAAAGTCGTTTGTATGTATCCAACACTTATTATGCATTAAAAATTACGTACGCATGCATTTCGAACATGTATAAAGACTCACGAGGCCGATGTGTTTTCGAAGTACGAGTTCAGTGATGTCACCTGTTGTACTTTCTTTACGACGAATGTGTATTCAAAGTTGCTTTAACTGATTTACGCGCTCATAACCTCGAATAAAAATGTTAATTTTATTGATAAACAAAACTTACCAAACAGAAATGGCTACCTTCATTACTTTACTTCTTCTTTGCAGCTTCTTCATTGATCAAATTCGCTCGGTGACTGATACAATTACGCGCAACAAGTTCTTGAGAGACGGAGAGACAATAGTTTCTAATGGAGGAATTTACGCTCTCGGCTTCTTCAGTCCCGGAAATTTGGAAAAGCGATACGTTGGGATTTGGTACAACAAAATTCAAGAGCAAACTGTTGTTTGGGTAGCCAACAGAGACAAGCCAATCAACAATTCTTCATCAGGGATTGTTAATATTGATGAGAAAGGAAACCTTGCAATCTTCAATGGAAACTCATCATCAAATTACGCAATTTGGGTGACAAACATTTTGTCTACAATTAGTGACAACATCAATTCTTCAACTCTATTTTACAAGCTATTGGATTCAGGAAATCTAGTTTTATGTGACGAAAACCGCGGAGACTTTTTGTGGCAGAGCTTTGATTACCCAACTGATACATATCTTCCAGGAATGAAAATTGGATGGAATTGGAAAGCAGGATTGGATTGGTCATTCACGTCTTGGAAATCTCCGGACGACCCATCAAATGGGAACTACACTTTCAGTATGGGTCGAACGGGGTCGCAAGAGTTGTTCTTAAAAAAGGCGTAGCAAAAGATTTGGCGAAGCGGGCCATGGAATGGCCAAGCATGGAATGGTGTGCCGGGAATGAGACCAGGCTCCATCATCAGTCACATTGTTGTGAACAACACAAATGAGATGTATTCAACCTACAACATCTGTTGGAGATGTTGGGATAATAGTCCCACATCGACTACTTGAAAATAAAAATAAGGCTTATAAGTGTGGAGTGGACACTCCATCTTGCCTTGGCATTTTGGAGTGAAACTCCCTTCACACTTGTAGCCTATACATAATATTAGTCACCACACTCTCCTCACCTTGGATTGGGACCCTTTATTTCAAAAATTGATCATGGTATCAGAGCCGATGGTTGGCTTAATTTCCCATTGTCCAAGGGCCTTGTAGACATCCAACGAAAAGAGGTTGATTGATGTTCTGCGGTCAAGTCCTAGTTGGACTTGAGGGGGGAGTGTTGGAGATGTTGGGATAATAGTCCCACATCGACTACTTGAAAATAAAAATAAGGCTTATAAGTGTGGAGTGGACACTCCATCTTGCCTTGGCATTTTGGAGTGAAACTCCCTTCACACTTGTAGCCTATACATAATATTAGTCACCACACTCTCCTCACCTTGGATTGGGACCCTTTATTTCAAAAATTGATCAACATCAACAACAATTCTGTTATTTCAAGGGTTGTAGTAGATCATTTGGGATTTATTCGTCGAAAAACGTGGGTCGAAAGGACTGGTGAATGGAACACTCTCAAGTCCTTCCCAGATGATACTTGTGACGATTATGGAAAATGTGGGGCCTTTGGGAGCTGTCATTCAAATTATGCAAATTGCACTTGTCTTCCTGGTTTCGAGTTTACTAGCGAGTCGGGTGTGCTCGAGGGATCACAGATTTGTGCGAGAAAAAGAAAGATTTTGTGCGGTAAGGGTGACGGGTTTTTGAAATTGGAGAAGATTAAGCTCCCCGACACTACAAAATCTAGAGTTTATATGAGTTTGGACATCATTGATTGTGAGGTTGAGTGCAGGAACAACTGTTCTTGTACCGGGTATTCTAGCGCATACGTTAATGAAAGTGGTTGCTTGGCTTGGTTTGGAGACTTGACTGATATAAGAGACTTTACAGAGGGGGGACAAGACTTGTTTGTTCGGGTCGATGCAATTGAACTTGGTAAGAGTTGTCACTGATCTGTTTAATATATGTTCTATTTTAGTAAAAACTAAGTTATTTGATTTTGCAGAAAATTCCATGAGAGGTTCCAAGGGTTCTTTCCCTAAGAAGAAAGTGGTACTTCTCAGTGTGCCAATTGCTGCGGGTTGCTCATCTTCATCTTTGTCGTTTATTTTTTGTTCAAGAGAGCAAAAAGAAGAGGTAATTAATGAAAGAAGCTCTACTTGTCACATTAATTTGACGAAAAGGGAGACTATCTCAAATCATATTTTGTTTGTTTCCAAATATTGTGATTCTCAGGTTTAGTGCATAGGGAGATATTCCGGAGAGAAGAACCGAATTCGTTTTCTATGAGGACAAATGAAGAAGCTAATGCAAAGTTTGAATTACCAATTTTTGATCTTAATACCGTGATGGTCGCTACAGAGTCTTTCTCTTCTGCTAACTTGCTTGGAACAGGTGGTTTTGGCTCAGTTTACAAGGTACTCGATTTTAAAAATTAACTTCAACGAATTCAATATGTCACATTTTAGATGATAGAAAGTTAATTATAAGAGTTTCAATATGACAATGATTTCAGCTATAGACATATTTTTTAGGGTAAGTTGTCCGATGGGCGCAAAGTAGCTGTGAAGAGGTTGTCAAAGAATTCAGGACAAGGTGTGACCAAATTCAAAAATGAAGTTGTGCTAATTGCAAAACTTCAACATAGAAATCTTGTTCAGATTCTTGGTTGTTGTGTTGAAAAAGAGGAAAAAATATTGGTTTACGAATACATGCAGAATAAAAGCTTGGACTTCCTACTTTTTGGTATGCTTTCATTAGCTATTATTCTAAAATTTTAATTTGTAGATATATTTTTTTTTACTATTGATCTTAGTTAAAAAAAGATTGTATGCAGATCGAACTAGAAGTACGTCTTGATTGGAGAATGCGTTGTGACATCATTCTTGGTATTGCTAGAGGAGTTCTTTATCTTCATCAAGATTCAAGACTGAGAATTGTTCATAGAGACCTTAAGGCAAGTAATATTCTACTCGATGCGAAGATGAATCCCAAGATTTCAGATTTTGGAATGGCAAGAATATTTGGAGGTGATCAAACTCACGGAAACACTAACAGAGTGGTCGGAACCTTGTAAGTGCCACATCAGTTACTCTTTGCATACATGCTTGCATTGTTAAAGTTCAAAAAAACAGGAGAAACATTATCTGTTAAACTTTGAGAATCAACCAACAATCCCTTATAATAGCAACCCGTACTACATGGATTTAACTATAAAAATAAATCATTGTATAAAAATATTTTGAAGACGTGGATTTTTTCAAAATTGTATTCGTCTATTAGATTTGGAGACTTAATCAGTCAATCAAATCCTAAAAAACCAATATCATAATATATTACCACATTAAAATTTATTAAATTTAAAAAGTTCCTTTAGAATATATATTATTAGTTTCAAATTAACATGGAATTACTTTTTAGATGGTGTAATTTTACAATTTGGTATCAAATGTATTTAATAAAATCATGAAATGTGGTCCTTCAGCAAAAAAAAAAAAAAAGATTTTAAATTGTAATTGGTTGATAAGTAAGTTTTTTTAGACTTAGTTTTTCTAGACAACATGCACAAAAACAATTACAGTGGGAACACTTATCTTTTTTTTTTTTTTAATAAGAAACAACTTGGCCCCATTGGGCTTCTAATCCATGACCTCTTACTCCCAAATCTCATGCCAAAAACCATTGGGCAACCAAATTGGTTTACACTTATATCTATAGATTACAAATTTACAATGCTCCTTGTAATGTGTACATCCAAAAAATAACTAGGAGTAGACTCAATGTTTTCCTATTAATATATAGTTTCTACCAGTTTTGCTAAATATATATTTTGAATCTTTCATCGTAGAATCGACGTCATTACATTATGGTAACTACATATAAGTGCTTATTTTTCAATTTATTATAGCATAACCTAGATTACTAAATAATCTACTTGCAGTGGCTATATGCCTCCAGAATATGTGATGCAAGGACTATTCTCCATAAAATCTGATGTATTTAGCTTTGGAGTCCTATTACTAGAAATCATCAGTGGCAAGAAGAACACTGGTTTCTATTGTGAAGATCCCTCAATCAATTTGATAAAGCATGTAAGCAAAATCACTACGATCTTCTTGAAATTTATGGACTAATTAGGAACTTAATTTATTTTCTTCTCGTCATTTATGATTCGATCGTTACAGGCATGGGAACTATGGAGAGATGGTCGACCCCTGGAATTAGTTGACCCTTCAATGGCTAATTCATTTCCTAAACAAGAAGTTGTGAAGTTTATTCAAGTTGGGATTTTATGCATTCAAGAAAAGGCAGGAGACAGGCCAACAATGTCTAGCGCCCTCTCCATGTTAGGCAATGAAACAACAATCCCTTCACTTAAGCAACCTGCATTTGTTTTCACAAGTAATCCGAATTCTTCATCTGCTTCAAGAAATGGGTCTCAGTCCATTAACAAAATGTCTACCACCATAGTCGAAGCTCGATAGATAAAGTTGAACTTGATTAAACTAGGCTGTTAGTTTACATTCAAGAAAAAGCATGGATGGAGATCAGCAATGTTGTTTGCGGTTTTGTTGACCTTGTCATAGTTACATTATGCAAAAATAAAATGAGAGTCTAGCTTTGTTTTGAGATTTTTTCTGTGTTTAGGATAAAATCTTGATATAATAAAATTATATCTAAATTTAAAATGTATATAGTTATGGTTTCTGATATTGACTAATTTTTTTTTTTCAAGTGGTTTGTGAAATTGACTTACTATTTTAGCTTGAATCCTGTAACCAGAGTCAAAGACGCTAAATCAATAATATAAAGGTGTAATCCAAACTCTAATGAAAAGAATAGCAACATATATATACTGAAAAAAAAGTAATCTCTATTCCTAAATATTTGTCAAAATATGACCTTTCAATAATAATAAAGAAAGTAATTGATTCACTAATCACCAAAAATTCGGTGACATTCAATCAATATCTTCCAAATAACTTCATTTTTTTTATAGGAACGAGACTTTATTTTATTATTTAGCTCAACTTTGAGTTTATAATTTAGGCTTTCAACAATTTAATCAAGCGTATTCATTATCCATCCAATCCATCAGATTTGTAACTAGTTATTGATATTGACTTGCACAACTATCAGAAAACAATATTCATAAATGGAAGTAGCCGAATCCACCGCATTGGATTGAAACCTTAGCCGACAGGCGTTAATGCATCCACCGCATTGGACTATTGTGGAAATATTTTTATAGTTTTCAACCATACAGTGATATAGTTTTCAACCAACATTGACCACACAGTTATTGTCTTCCCTTTGATTTGTGCATCGCGATGTGTGTGCACTAACCTCCATATCTGTCTAAAGGACACAAATTGAAAGCATAAAGATGACTGAGCCACTCCTACCATATCATTAATAGCAACAGCAACTAGCCTACCAATCATGTCTGGTTGATTGAATTAAATTTAAGATGGATAAGTTCATACTCAGCGGCAATGGCTTCCTTCATTGCTCTGATTCTACTCTGCAGCTCCATTTTCTATAGGTTGTGCTTTGCAAGTGATTCAATTACACACAACAAGTACTTGAGAGATGGAGATACATTGGTCTCCAATGGAAGCATCTACGCTCTGGGCTTCTTCAGTCCCGGAAAATCTCAAAAGCGATACATTGGGATTTGGTACAACCAAATTCCAGAGCAAACTGTTGTTTGGTAGCCAACAGAGACAACCCAATACATGATTCTTCGCAGGGAATTGTAAAGATTGTTGAGCGAGGAAATTTAGCCATTTTCAATGGAAGTTCATCAAACCCAGTTTGGTCTACTAATGTTTCAATCCCAAATAGCAAAAAGATCAATTCTTCTTCTTTGTTTTACAAGCTCTTGGATACAGGAAATTTGGTTTTATGCGACGAAAACAAGGGTGACTTTTTGTGGCAAAGCTTTGACTTCCCAACAGATACTCATCTTCCTGGAATGAAGATTGGGTGGAATTTGAAATCGGGAACAAGTTGGTCGATGACGTCTTGGAAATCTTATGACGACCCATCAACTGGGGATTACACTTTTGGTATGAGTCGAATAGGGTCTCAAGAGTTGGTCATAAAAAAGGGGTCACAAAAGATTTGGCAAAGCGGGGCATGGAATGGCCAATCGTGGAATGGCGTACCTGGATTCAAACCCAATTCCATTGTCACTTTCAATGTGGTGAAGAACCAAGATGAAATGTATTCCATTTACAGTTTCAGTAACACTTCTATTTTGTCAATGATTGTGTTGGACTATTTGGGAGTAGCTCAAAGAAAAACTTGGGTTCAAAGCAAGGGCGAATGGAACACTCCAAAGTACTATCCAGATGATAATTGTGACAATTATGGAAAATGTGGAGCGTTTGGGAGCTGCCATACAAACTACGATCCAATTTGTATGTGTCTTCCTGGTTTTGAGGTCACATCTCCTAGCGAGTCGAATGTACTTGAGGGATCACAGACTTGTGTAAGAAAGAGAGAGCATATGTGTGGTAAGGGTGATGGGTTTATAAAATTGGAGAGCATAAAGCTCCCAGATACAACAAATTCAAGAATTTACATGGGTTTGGACATGAAAGAATGTGAGATTGAGTGCAGGAACTACTGTTCCTGTACCGGGTATGCTAGCGCATATGTTAATGAAAAGGTTGCTTGGCTTGGTTCAGAGACTTGATGGATATAAGAGAGTACGCTGAAGGAGGGGAAGACTTTTTCGTTCGAGTTGATGCAAGTGAACTTGGTAAGGACAGTAGATCTTATGTTACGTATATAAAAAATTGTGAATTAGTAACCACTTGTTTGACTTGGTTTGACTTGGCAGCAAAAGCTACAAGAGATTCAAAAGAATCTTTTACTAAGAAGAAACTGGTGCTTCTTTGTGTACTAATTGCTGTGGGGTTGCTAATCTTCATCTCTACTTTCTATTACTTTTTCAAGAAAGCAAGAAAAAAAGGTGACATAAGAAGCCTAATTATCATTTTGCTTTGTTGAACAAGGAAAACAGTTATGCATACTTACTATTTTTGCTTGCTTCCAAATTTTGAAATTTTTAGGTTCGGTGCAGAGAGAGAGAGACATCCGAAGCAAGTACTAAATTCGGCATTGTTAGAGACAAATGAAGAAACTAACACAAAGTTTGAACTACCAATTTTCGATCTTAATTCTATTATGACTGCTACAGAGACCTTCTCTCTTGCTAACAAGCTAGGGACAGGTGGGTTTGGCTCAGTTTATAAGGTACGTTGTATCTAAATAGCGTGGTGTTATATGTTTTGCGTTAGAGTATGAGTTTAAGTGTGGCAATGGTTTCAGGTATTGTTATCTTAATTTTTCAGGGTAAGTTGCCTGATGGTCGTGAAGTAGCTGTGAAGAGATTGTCGAGGAATTCAGGACAAGGTGTGACAGAATTCAAAAATGAAGTTGTGCTAATTGTGAAACTTCAACATAGAAATCTTGTTCAGATTCTCGGTTGTTGCATTGAGCAAGAAGAAAAAATGTTGGTTTACGAATACATGCCGAATAGAAGTTTGGACTTCTTCCTTTTCGGTACATTTTCATCAACATTACTTACATTTTTTTTTTTTTTGTTTCCAAATACCGATGTATTGAACTTATAAATTAGTAAAACAATTGTATGCAGATCAGAGTAGAAGCCTGTTGCTTAATTGGAGACTGCGTCGTGATATTATCCTTGGTATTGCTAGGGGGGTCCTTTATCTCCATCAAGACTCAAGATTGAGAATTGTTCATAGAGACCTTAAAGCGAGTAATATTCTTCTCGATGCAAGTATGAATCCTAAGATTTCAGACTTTGGAATGGCACGAATATTTGGAGGTGAACAAACTCAAGGAAACACTAATAGAGTGGTAGGAACTTTGTAAATATCACATACAATTTATCTACTCACTCACTATTGCTTGGATATAATGATTCTGATGTACTGAGTTTTTTGCAGTGGCTATATGCCTCCAGAATATGTAATGCATGGATTATTTTCCATAAAATCTGATGTATTCAGCTTCGGAGTCCTATTACTTGAGATAATCAGTGGCAAGAAGAACACGAGTTTCTATAATGAAGATCCCACAATGAATTTGATAAAGCATGTAAGTATATGTAATCTTGATCATCAACAGATCTTATCAATAGCTAGCTATAGATTAAATTGGGTCCTTCATTTTCTTATTATTATTTATGATTAGCTTGGGATTTTTGTATCACTATTTATGCTTCTTGGTGATCTTGGAAAATCATTACAGGCATGAAAACTATGGAGAGATGGCAGGCCTTTGGAATTAGTTGACCCATCAATGGATAATTCATTTCCTGAGCAAGAAGTTTTGAAGTTCATTCAAGTTGGGATTTTTCTGTTCAAGAAAACGCGAATGATAGGCCAACTATGTCAAGTGCCATCTTCATGTTAGAAAATGAAACAACAATCCCTTCACTAAGGCAACCTGCATTTGTTTTGACAAGTAATCCAAATTCACCATCTCCTTCTGGAATTGGATCTGATCACTCCATGAATCAAATGTCTACTACTATAGTTGAAGCTCGATAAATGAATGTCGTTTGTGCTTCGGATTCTAACCAGTATATTTAAGCTTTGTTAACCTAGCTAGATTATCACAGGTACATAATTCAAGCTTAGTTTCAAACACTAGATCATTGCAAGGAGTGAGATCTTTTTAAATATATGGAATGGGAAGGGCAAAAGGAAGCATATCACAGGAGTGTCTACTTTTTCTATGCTCTGGAGACTTTCGCTTGAAAGAAAAATTAAGATCATTGAGGACAGGAACAATTCAGTTGACAACTTGACATGATTTTGGATTCTTCAAGATTGATGGCAGCAAGATGGGTGAAGTCGAGCAAATTCAACAAGGAGTGCACCATTACATATAGGTTTGATCATTGGCAATGGATTGTGAAAATGAGTAATTTGCTTCAGGGTTAAGTGGTAGGTTTCATTTTTCTTATTTCAATTTATCTTTTGTTTGTTACTAAGGAGGAGAAGAATGCCTTTTTTTTTCTTAACAGTATTCTTCTATAGAGGGTGTTTGGGGTTTACAGTCCGTTTACTCAATATTTGGATGTAAGAGAGGACTGCTGGTCCTCCACAATCATATGTACTCCTTCCTATGAAATAAAATTATTTATTATACAAAAAAGAATGAGAGGCAGCTTTGTTTTTTGTGAATTAATTTTGGTCTTTTCTGCTTAGGACAATTTGTGATTAACAATTTCAAGTCACGAGTCTTGACTTTTCAATGTTATATTCTTTATGCAGTGATGAACATGAAAGATTAATTGGAAGAATTGATTAATTTTCTCAACATATTCTTTCTTCCAGTTCTTAATTTGCAGCAGATGAACAAAGAGAAAATGAAGTAGCTAAAACAAGAGAACAATGAATTAGACAAAAGAACTTGTTAAAATAAAAGGTTGTCACTCACCGATAAAGGAGAAGGAATTATTCACATAACAGGTTGTCTCTTATTCACGGATCCGCTCAAAATTGAAACCTTGCACCATTACCGCTTCACATCCCACGCCGTTCATGAAATCATCCAAACAAGAGCAGATGAATCTTCATGGTTGCTTCTCAGTTACCCGCCTCTGTGCGCTAGTATCCCAATCGTTTCTATGGATCGCCATGGATGCTCCTTGGTAGAACTGTCATTGTGATCATTGTTGCAATTCTTCCTTTGAAAAAAAAAAAAAAAAAAAAAAAAAAAAAAAAGCTCAAACAATAAGTAACTTAAATACACACTAAATTCAAAAGTAAATCCATATCACAGCAAAGTAGTACAGAAGACTATACTATTATCTACTACTATCTTGGCAAGTCCAGCCATTCCACGATTAAAGAAAACTCCTTATTTCACACATTCAGTCATCCGATAGAGATATATCAAGAAAAAACCCTGATCAGGATTACTAACCACGAAGAGATCCAACCACCAAACAACCCCACATGGCCGGAACCAAGCTCAGGGCAAGTAATATGTAGGCACCATGTGTGTGTGTGTGTGTGTGTGTGTGTGCGTGCTTGTATGCTCTGTAACACCCATCAAAAACGCATCCTAGCCCACCAAGTCAGCTAAAAATTAATAGAAAACTTATTCTTTTTAGCCCACTGATTCAAAAAAGAGAACATGATATATGTTTGAAAGATGAAAAATAAAAATGAGTTAGTATATCTATAACTGTTCAATCCAAAGAAGAAAAAAGAAGAAGCAAACAAGTTCATTAACCTTCTCTATTTTATTTTTCTTTAGTTCTTTAGTTTTAAATCCTTCTTCAGAATCTTTGTTAATTTTTAAAATGTTTTTCACTTCACTATTTTTTTTTCTTGATATTTTGCAAGACAGATTATATCAACATTATTTGCATAATTTTTGGGGAAGAATGGTTATGCACTAAAACATGAAATAAAAGTTGACTGATATTGACAGTAATCGAGCTGGAGTAAAGGGTAGTGTTGTGATAAGGCTCCAGTTGGTTTTGCCTTGGTCATGATATGATCACGACTGATCCAAGCGCAGATCACATACCCTAACCACAATAATTTTTTTTGAAAATGGAAAGGGACTGTATTAATGTACTTATATAGCAAAACGAAGTCCCCGAAAATTCAAATCTACAACCCTAACCTAATAGAATGTCGAATCAGCTGGGCTAACCCACACTAATGGCATCTCCCTATTACCAGCTCATCTCGTAAATATTCAGATGGAAAACTCAATCACAATTATAACCCCTTTGATATCTCGTAAATATTCAGTTATTAACATTGCGGTAGTCATTTACATTGCAAATTTTTCCCCAATTACAATCTATCGTGACCCATAAATTCCTGGATCCGCTGGAACCCCAGAAGGTTTTCTCATCCCTATCAAGATCTTAATTATACTTCAACAACAACATAGCCTCGGTCACAAATTAATTGGGGTCGGCTATATTCTAGATGGATCAAACTCTTCCATTGTGCTAGATTAGTGCAATTGATAGTGAGCTTTCGAAACCATTCAAATCCTCCTAATTAATGCGTCCCAAGTTAACTTTGGTCTACGCTTAACTTCGATAAAATCGAAACTAGTCTACAGAGTAATTCTACAAGCGAGCGCAGCGCGGAACGCGCAAACCACAAATCGAATAAAAGAGCCACCTTTAACTATCTAACACGTCCAAGAGCCCTAATGAATCAAAGAACTGAACACAACAGCACCACAAATCCCACAATTAATCCCATTGAAATCGACAATAACCCCAAAAAAATCAACCAACAAACCAACCGAAACAACAACAAATTAAAGAAATCACGACGGGAATCCAAAAACCCTAGATTTCAGAAAGAAAAACGAACAGATAGAAAACATTAATGGCGATTGATTACCAGTGAAAGGCTTGCGCTTCGACAGAAATGACGGAGATCGTTAGCAGTGGAGAGATGGAACTGTGAAGGCGAAGCGCGGGAAATTGAAGGGTATTGAACCTACCACAAAAATAAATAAAATAAGGTGTATTAAACCTTTGAGTTTTTTTGTATTTTAGAAATTGAACTTAAAATTTTTTGTATTATACATGTCGTAAAATTCTATTTTGATACAAAAATTTTAAAAAGGCACGTCAAATAGATTTATTGTTTTTGAACTTAAAATTTTTTGTATTATACTGTCGTGCTATTTTGATAAATTTTAGGCACGTCAATTCACTTATTATGAGTCTTTAGATGCGCATCGAGTTTTGTGTGAACATCGATGCACACTTAGCGACGTAACAATTAAGAGACACAATTAAGGGCATATCAAATTACCGTACTCACGTAAGTTAAAAGAGCACAATACTTTTGATTTTTAGGTAAATACTTTTCAATAAATCTACTTGAACTCATGAGTCCGGACTCAAACAAGGGAGAAAAAAAAAATTAATTAAATATTCAAGGGGTATAATAGAAATTTTACAAGTGATTAAGGTTGTTTCATTAATTGCTTAGATAGATATATTTAAAATTAATAAAAAAAAATTTGGTCCGGACTCAAAGAGTCCGAACAGATTTTTTGATACTTTTTTTAAAAGTATAAACATTTATGTTAGTTGCAAAATGATTTATGGCAAAAGTATTTTAAAAAGCAGTCCCATCTCTAGAAAATTTGGAGGTCATCAAAGAAAAAAAAAAAAAAAAAAAAAAAAAGAGTTTCTTATGTAGTATTCGGCTCCGACTGCATTGACCAACAATTTATATATGGACATTACCTGAACTCATTCGGGGGTGGTCCTCTCAAACTCAATCGTTAATTTTTTTTTATCTACAAAACTTTAATTTAAAACCTGACTTAAGAGGAACGAGTCTTTTAATATATAAAATATGATGACTCCTATGAATCAAATGTTTACTACTATAATTGAAGCTCAACAGATGAAAGTTGTTTGTGTTTTTTTAAGCTAATCGGTACATTCATGCTTTGTCAACTAAGCTTGTCACGGTTACATTATGCATAAATTAGAGTTTAGCTTTGTTTTTGTGAATCAATTTAGTTTTTCCTGGATATCTGTGATTAATAATTATGACCTTTCAAAGCCTGTGAGTCAGACTCTAAGGAGGTGTTTAGAATTTTTGTAAATATTTGATCAAAGAAATTTTACAAATGATTATTTCATTAATTGTTGGAGGATATAGCTATTTTTATCACAAATATATAATTAAAATCAACCAAAGAGATACAAATTCGGACAACATTCTTTCTTCAAACTCTGGAATTTATGGTCGCAAAAAAATCAAACGTCGCAAATGTTATCTCCGACAAAAATGTGACAGCTTTGGGTGGTCGCAAAAAGACCCAAATCTAAAAGTAGATTTCAGCGGCCCTGTCCCCAACGAGATCTGATGATCAACAATAACATATAATCAATTTGGCTTCATATCAGAAAAGGTCTTTGAGGAGGCTATTTTCCTGGTAGATTGATGAAAAAAATATATAAAAAAAAAATTTCAGATGATATTTGTAGATTTAAAAAAAAAAAAAAAAACATATGATAAGGATCTTAGAGATTTTTGTTAGTGTGTATAAAGATATTTGGAGAAACTACAAAAGAATTTCTCATTACAATATAACTGCATCAAGGATCGATATTAAGCCTCAATTATCTTTTTACTTCGGTTATGGATGATGTTACAAGACATATTCATGAAGATATATTAAGAGATATGTTATTTGCAGATGATATTATCTTAATGGACAAAAGAAGATGAGTGAAGAGGAAACTAAACAAGAGGAGTGAAGAGGAAACTAGAACTTTGAAAAAATACATAATTAAGAATCTAAAGGTTTTAAGTAGAGTAACACGAAGACCGAATACATGTATTGTGAGTTTATAAATACTTGACATTAACATGGAGGGGTAAAAAGAGAAGTAGAAGTTCCTAAGGTGAATTGTTTTATAAATATCTATGATTGATTATACAAACTAATGTTGATATTGAGAATGATGTCACATATAGATTTTAAGTTGGGTGGAAGAAATAGGGGAGTGCTACTAAGCTAAACACAAAATTTTATAAGACCGCAATTAGGCCAACTATGCTTTGTGAAAATGAATGTTGGATAGCAACAAAACAAGTTCATAAAACAAACGAAGCGAAAATGAGGATCCTTAGGTGAATCTGTTGTAAAACTCGTAAAGATAGAATAAAAGATACATAAATTCAAAAAAAGAATGAGTTGCACAAATTGACAAAGATAAGGGAAAGGCGATTACAGTGGTTTGGATACCTCCAAAGACGGCCTACAAATGTATCCACTAAAAAACTTGATTCAATTCGATGAAGTAGGGGCATACCGAAGCTAGCTCGGGACACATTGATTAGGAAGGATTCAAATGATTTGGAAAATACACCATCAATTGCACTAAATTGAGTGCAATACAAGAGTATCATCCAAGTAGCCAACCCCAACTAATTTGGAATCGATGAAGTTGTTGTTGTATGTAATCAAACACGTATAAAAGGTCTAACTGATATATAGTTATATTTACTTATTCAAGACTCTGCTCTTTAGTTTGTGTTCATTAGTGCAGGCATGGGAGCTATGGAAAGATGGTAGACCTTTGGAGTTAGTTGACCCCTCAATGGAAACTTCATTTCCTGAGCAAGAAGTGGTGAAGTTCATTCAAGTTGGCATTCTGTCTGTTCAAGAAGATCCAAACGATAGGCCAACTATGTCCAGTGTCATCTCTGTGTTGGGAAATGAGACAACAATGCCTACTCCTAACCCTTCCGGTTCCGGATATTTGTTTTCACAAGTACTAATGTCAAGTATCAAAATTCATATGCTATAGGGACTGGTTCTTGCTCTGCGAATGAAATGTGATCAAATACTGTGGTTAAAGGTTGAGAGAGGAAGCTCATGAGCTGATCTGAGTATATTATTATTTTTTTGTCTGAAATCCATGCAAATTAGGTGGATGTGTGGTAAAATTCGTAAAGATAGAAAAAGAAATATAGAAATTCAAAAATAAGTAAGAAGTAACACAAATTGATACAAAAATTAGGGAAGGGCGGTTGCGATGGTTTAGTCACCTGCAAAGACGGCCTACAAATGCTTCAATTAAAAAACTTGACTCAATAGAAACTATAAAAATTCGACGAGATAGGGGTAGACTAAAGTTAACACGGGATGTATTAATTAGGAGGGATTTGAATAGCTCACCATCAATTGCACTTAATCGAGCGCAGTGGAAGATTTTGATCCATGTAGTTGATCCCAGTTAATTTGGGACTGAGACTATGTTGTTGTTGTTGTTGTTGTAAATCCATGCAAAGAAGAGAACTATGTAAATTTGACGAAGCATGTGAATCTCGTCGCCTTTTTTTTTTTTTTGAAGTATTGTCAAAAACTTTTTAATCAATTTCATATTTGTATATATCTTCTAATTGGATTCCACGCAAATTAATCTCATGGACCAACGAGTACCACATTTGATAAAAAAAAAAAAAATACCAAGCCAACATTGATGGAACACAAACACGTACGCGGTCGGTATATGCATGTGCTAGTACAACACTTGCCAAAATCTAAAGGGGCAGCAGTGCTACACGTACGTCTTATTGTGCACCTCCAGATTCGCATGCACATCACGAGGTGCATCGGGCGGATACATTCTGATAAGCTATGGTGATGTACGCAGTACGCCAAACATTTCCCAATCTGAAGTGCAAGTCCTTACATTTGAAACAAAAGCCAATCAAGTCATCAATCACACGAGCCACTAATACTTGTGTATCATGTGTGGTTTATTGAATTCCAAGAGAAAAGTAGTCGTTACCTATGGACACACTTGACTTGGTTAAAATCTGACGTGCTTAATTAGCTTCAGAGTCTTATTACTCGGTTAAAGCTAAGCATATATTAATATGATCCAAGCATGTCTGTGAACTCTGAACCAATTAAGCACAAGCACAAGCAGCAATGGCTTCTTTTGTTGCTATATTTCTTCTCTGCAGCTTCTTTGCTGCCCAGTTGTGCAATGCAACAGACACAATTACGCGCAACAACTTGTTGAGAGATGGAGAGACATTAGTCTCTAGTGGTGGAAACTACGCTCTTGGCTTCTTCAGTCCCGGGAATTCAAAGCAGCGCTATGTTGGGATTTGGTACAATAAAGTTCAAGAGCAAACCGTAGTTTGGGTAGCCAACAGAGACAACCCAGTTCAGAATTCTTCGTTGGGAATCCTTAAGATCTCGGAGAGAGGAAACTTAGCGATTTACAATGCAAGTTCAACAAATCCAGTTTGGTCGACTAATGCTTCCCTCCCCGGTAGCAAGTACATCAAGCCTACTCTCATTTACATGCTATTAGATACAGGGAATCTAGTTTTATGTGACGAGGATAATATGGCAGACTTTTTGTGGCAGAGCTTTGATTACCCAACTGACACACACCTTCCTGGGATGAATTTGAAATTGGGAACAAGTCCGTCTTTAAGGTCATGGAAATCTCCCGATGATCCATCCACTGGGGATTTCAGTTTCGAGATTTTCATCAAAAAGGGATCGCAAAAGATTTGGCGATCCGGGAAATGGGACGGCCAAGGGTGGAATGGTGATGGTAGTAAGGGTGATGGGTTTTTAAAATTGGAGAACATGAAGCGCCCTGACACATCAAATGCAAGAGTTGATATGAGTTTGGGCATCAAAGAATGTGAGATTCAGTGCAGGAACAACTGTTCTTGTACTGCGTATTCTAGTGCTTACGTCGATGGAAGTGGTTGCATCGCCTGGTTTCGTGACTTGAACGATGTAAGAGACTTTCCTGAGTGGGGACAAGACTTGTTTGTTCGTGTTGATGTAATTGAACTTGGTAAGTACTGCTAGAGTTCCATTGTAATTTTCAGTTTATACGACAGTTCGTTAGATTAGTGACTAAAATGAAAATGTTTTCGCAGAAAATTCAGCAAGGCATTCCAAAGGTTCTTTCACTAAAAAGAAATTGGTGCTTCTATGTGTGCTACTTGCTGTGGGATTCCTCATCTTGATATCTGCCTTTTGTTGTTTCTTCAAGAAAGCAAAAGAACGCGGTAATGAAGGCCTTTGCCATTTTGACTTGTTGAACAGCAAAAACAATTTCTTGAAGCATTTTCATTTTAATTGTTTCCTTGCAATTTTTAGGTTCCATGCAGAAAGAGAGAACTCAAAACCAACTACAAAATTTGCATTCTTTAGGGACAAATGAAGAAAGTAGTGCAATGTTTGAACTACCATTTTTTGATCTTGATTCTATGATTATAGCAACAGAAAACTTCTCTCCTGCTAACAGGCTTGGGACTGGTGGGTTTGGTTCGGTGTATAAGGTACATATCTTTTACACAATTAAGTTCCTTGAACTTCTTGTTCTTCTTGTTGTTTTAATGAAAGTTTAGAGTTTAAATCAAGTGGGCATATTATATTTTTCAGGGTAAATTATTTGATGGACGGGATATAGCTGTGAAGAGGTTGTCGAAGAATTCAGTACAAGGGGTGATAGAGTTCAAAAATGAAGTTGTGTTGATTGCAAAACTTCAACATAGAAACCTTGTTCAGATTCTAGGTTGTTGCGTTGAAGAAGAAGAAAAAATGTTAATATATGAGTACATGCCTAACAAGAGCTTGGACTTTCTACTCTTTGGTACACTTCCAAATATTCGCTCTTATTTTCAAATATATATTTATAGAATCTATAAATGATAACTTGTGCAAACTGTCAGCAGATCGAAGTAGAAGCATATCATTGCATTGGAGAACGCGTCAAGATATTATTCTCGGTATTGCTAGGGGAGTCCTATATCTTCATCGTGACTCGAGATTGAGAATTGTTCATAGAGACATAAAAGCAAGTAATATTCTACTAGATGCAGACATGAATCCAAAGATTTCAGATTTTGGAATGGCAAGGATATTTGGAGGTGGTCAAACTCAAGAAAACACTAACAGGGTTGTTGGGACATAGTAAGTTTATTAAACTTTGAAAGCCAACTAGCTAATCCATATTGAAAAGAAATAGCAATGCAACATTCGCTAATCCTGCTCTTTCCTAGGGCTAGTCAACGTTGCTACAAGTTTCAAAAACCATTTTTGAAATTAATAAATGGAAAATACTAGTACAACTAACTCAGCTGTCGTAGAGCCCACCAAAAATGGCTTTTTATTTGGTTTGTTTGTGAGCTTTTTTTGACTTTTTTGTTTTCTCCATTTTGTGTGGTTGTGCCGATACCAACCGACTTTCTCGCACTCACAACAACGGTCGTTGACGTGAGGTTGTTGTGTTTCTCGCACTAACAATCATATATGCTACTTACCATAAAATATGACTTTTATTGATAAGTAAAAATATGACTTTTCCATGATCAAACTTTCTTGCAGTGGCTATATGTCTCCAGAGTATGCAATGGATGGATTATTCTCCATAAAATCTGATATATTCAGCTTCGGAGTCCTACTACTTGAGATCATTAGTGGGCAAAAGAATACCGGTTTCTATCATAAAGATCCTTCAATGAATTTGATAAAGCATGTAAGCATAATCAGATAAATCTCTTAATAATAGCTATAGACTAAGTCATGCCCTTGATTTTCTTATTATATATAATTGACAGTGATTCTTTAATGAATTTGATAAAGCATGTAAACAGAATCGTATCATATTTATAGTCAAAACAAGGCCCTTAATTTTCTATCCATTAACTGTGATGAGAAACTTCGGAAACCATTGCAGGCATGGGAGCTATGGAAAGATGGGAAGCCTTTGGAGTTGGTTGACCCTTCAATGGGGACTTCATTTCCGGAACGAGAAGTTGCAAAGTTCATTCAAGTTGGCATTCTGTCTGTTCAAGAAGATGCGAACGATAGGCCAACTATGTCGAGTATCATCTCTATGTTAGGAAATGAGGCAACAATGCCTAGTCCTAAGCAACCAGGATTTGTTTTGACAAGTAATGTCAAATATCAAAACTTATCTGCTACAAGGACTGGTTCTGGCTCTGTGAATGAAATGTCAACTACCGTTGTTGAAGGTCGATAGAGGAAGCTGAGCTGATCAGAATATTATTTTTAGCCTTATTCAAGTGTCCTTTTTGGCTCACCCAAGCACTACTCATATATTAAAGGCAAAGAAATAGATAAACAATGCATTTTTTTGAAACAAAATTTAAAAAAAAATTTAATATAGTAGAAAAATGTGTCTTTTTTTTTTCAAATATCATATTTATATATTATGAGACAAGCCAAGAGGGTAGTGTACATGTATTTCCCCAAATATAATTACTTGTGTGAATCATGACATATTATGTCAGAGCATGAGCATGATGATTACGGTTTCGTTGGACATAACCAAAAGAAATATGCGGGATGTGTCGTTCATGTGATAAATAGTTACTTCTCCTCACTAGCTTAAACATCGAATCCGCATAATGAATTTATGGTCACAAAACTTTTATTTTTTTAAAGATAGATATTAAACTTTTCAAAACTTTCACTTATAGTCATTTTATCCATTTTTTATTAATTAATTGTTAATTAACGTTGACGTGACGTTGATGTGGCAATTACGACTTGTGGGATTGAGGTGGTAGTAGCATCAAAATTGAATAGTTTTTAAAAAAAAAAATTACAAAAAAAGTTTCTTCTCACTCTCGCACAACTTAATTACCTTCGCACTTTCCTAATTTCTTTTGTGCAAGATATAAACCATTAGATCAAAATTTAATAATCCTAAATTAATAGTAGTTTGCATTAAGTAATGACCATGATCTCGTTAATTGTTTCGCAAGTATGCAGAATGATGCCTCAAGTCTAACAAATGAAGAAAAAGAAGAATGCGGAGGTAATTAAGTTGTGCGGGAGTGAGGAAAATATTTTTTTTTTTTTAAAAAATGAAGTAATATTCTTTTAAAAAAATGAGTAATATCGATGTCAATGCCACGTCATTTCCATGTCAACGCCATATTGGCATTACTTCATTGTGACTGAAAATGGATAAAATGTGTGGTGGCCCTGGCCGCCTCAGGGTGACGTGTCTCCGTGTACTCATTGCCAGCTGGCCCAACTACACGTGTACGACACCCGCTTGTCATTTCTTTGTCTCGAAATGTATCCGCTTATGTGTGTACGGTGTATAAATGACATATGCAACGGAAGTTGTACATAAATGCATAAAAATATTAATCAATTAAAACAATACCTACTGTGGAAAAACCTTAAGAAGTATTCTATTACTCCCCGGTTCCCAAAAGAATCAAAATATCAAAATAATCACACACGTACAAGTAAACCTCAATGGTAGGCAGGCAGAGGTAGTCACGTAAGATCCCCTTGCCTTTACTTGTACTCGGATCAGCACTCAATCATCATTGCATTGGAGAACGTGTCAAGATATTATTCTCGGTATCGCTAGGGGAGTCCTATATCTTCATCATGACTCGAGATTGAGAATTGTTTATAGGGACATAAAAGCAAGTAATATCCTACTAGATGCAGACATGAATCCAAAGATTTCAGATTTTGGAATGGCAAGGATATTTGGAGCTGATCAAACTCAAGAAAACACTAACAGGGTTGTTGGGACATAGTAAGTTTATTAAACTTCGAAAGCCAACTAGCTAACCCTTATTGAAAAGAACTAGCAATGCATTCACTAATCCTGCTCTTTCGTAGAAATTAATTAATGGAAAATACTAGTGTGCCCCATCCGGACCCGCAACAACTAACTCAGCTGTCGTAGGGCCTACCAAAATGACTTTTTGTTTGGTTTGTTTGTGAGCTTTTTTTGACTTTTTTGTTTTCTCCATTTTGCGTGGTTGTACCTGACAGCCAACTGACTTTTTGCACTAACAATCAGTCGAATGTCAATACTAAATCAACTGCGTGAGGTTGTTGTGTGACCTTGCTGGGGCACGCTAACATTCATATATGCTACTTACCATAAAATACAGACTTCTATTGATAAGTAAAAATATGACTTTTCCATGATCAAACTTTCTTGCAGTGGCTATATGTCTCCAGAGTATGCAATGGATGGATTATTCTCCATAAAATCTGATATATTCAGCTTCGGAGTCCTACTACTTGAGATCATTAGTGGGCAAAAGAATACTGGTTTCTATCGTAAAGATCCTTCAATGAATTTGATAAAGCATGTAAGCATAATCAGATAAATCTCTTAATAATAGCTATAGACTAAGGCATGCCCTTGATTTTCTTATTATATATAATTGACAGTGATTCTTTAATGAATTTGATAAAGCATGTAAACAGAATCGTATCATATTTATAGTCGAAACCAGGCCCTTAATTTTATATCCATTAACTGTGATGAGAAACTTCGGAAACCATTGCAGGCATGGGAGCTATGGAAAGATGGGAAGCCTTTGGAGTTGGTTGACCCTTCAATGGGGACTTCATTTCCGGAACGAGAAGTTGCAAAGTTCATTCAAGTTGGCATTTTGTCTGTTCAAGAAGATGTGAACGATAGGCCAACTATGTCGAGTATCATCTCTATGTTAGGAAATGAGGCAACAATGCCTAGTCCTAAGCAACCAGGATTTGTTTTGACAAGTAATGTCAAGTATCAAAACTTATCTGCTACAAGGACTGGTTCTGGCTCTATGAATGAAATGTCAACTACCGTTGTTGAAGGTCGATAGAGGAGGCTGAGCTGATCAGAATATTATTTTTAGCATTATTCAAGTGTCCTTTTTGGCTCACCCAAGCACTACTCATATATTAAAAGCTCAAAAGAAATAGATAAACAATGCATTTTTTTGAAACAAAATTGAAAAAAAAAATTAATATAGTAGAAAAATGTGTCTTTTTTTTTTTTCAAATACCATATTTATATATTATGAGACAAGCCAAGAGGGTAGTGTGTCTATCCGAATATAATTACTTATGTGAATCATGACATATTATGTCAGAGCATGAGCATGAAGATTACAGTTTCGTTGGACATAACCAAAAGAAATATGCGGGATGTGTCGTTCATGTGATAAATAGTTACTTCTCCTCACTAGCTTAAATATCGAATCCGCATTATGAATTCACTAGAACAAATTCTACTTTTCATAGAGGTTTTGAACCTATATGAAAGACTTTTCATAGAGGTTTTTGACCTCTATGAAAAGTGTTATCTTTTAAGGTGTTATCGTATCTTCAAAGCTTACATAGGGGTTTCAAACCTCTATCAAATCTTTGCTATTTCATAGGGGTTTCAAACCTCTATCAAATCTTGGCTATTTCATAGGGGTTTGAAACCTCTATAATATCTTTAGAGGCTTACATAGGGGTTTCAAATCCCTATCAATTGTAGTGATTTAATCGTGGTTTGAAACCTCTACATTATCGCCAAAGGCTTACATAAGGGTTTCAAACCCCTATCAAATGTAATTTAAAAATAATAATAACTGAAAATGCTCAAAATTAATTTTCATTTCCATTTTCAATTGAAAATATACAAATCTACATTCAACTCGCAATATTATTATTCCATCAAGAAATTCGGAGTGTTCTACAACCAATCAACAAAACAACAAATCGATAGCCACACATTTCACGAAACCAATCAACAAAACTCAGTAAACCAATGAACAAAACTCAGTTTTTCATTGTCAGACAATGTGTTTGCTACAAAGCAAAATGTTCTCAATGATACAAAGCACGTCGATGCTGCTCTTGATATTCTTCATACTTTCTTGACAATGAGAACGCCTGCACCAAAAGTTCTTGAACGTTGAATGGTGTCTGGAATATATTATAAGGAGCTTGGTCTGAGTTCTACACTTCTAGTTATGTCTTAGATCATCGCAACTAAGCACAAATTACAATCATCACAAATCAAGAGATTCAAGGCAAGACACGATTCCTTCTCGTGCCAATTACGTAACACATCTTTTTTTTTATTTAAAAATAAAAAAACCTATCCTTAAAAATAAATTACTTCTGTTTTCAATCACAATATGTGCCTATTCAAAAAAGGGCAGATCAGAAAATGAGAACAAAATGGTGTAACACAGAGAGGCACTCATTTGCTGAATTGCACGTATAAGTACAGTCTGCACTGAGACCATCAAAGCGGAGAGGACAAGATGTTCTGAAAGGCTGTTAACAAAATTGATTTCAAATGTATTGTTTTATCACATGGTAATGAGTGTGCAGCATCATCATGCAATTATGGAGTGATGCATGAAAAAATTGGTGCATAGCGACACTAAGAACATTCTGCACATGCTCGATTCAATAAGCGCGAGGTGTGGACAATTGCTTCTAGTCATTCTATGTAACTGCTAACAAGTTATCCTTACTCACAGTTATAAATTGCATACTTGTGACAAATTTTACTCACAGTTACGATAAGCCAAAATAGTCGTGTCGCTCCAAACAAATCCGCTCCAAACGATTCCTCCACACAGTGAGCTTCATTCACCGCAGCCTGTTCAACAAACGAATTCCCAAATTCCTCGCATTCGTACCAAAATCACAATCAAACACGCATAATTCAAATACTTGACTACCTCTTTGTCCTAAATAAAGCCTCCGCCGCACCCTTCATTCTTTTTCTTATCACAGTCCACCAGCTCTTGCTCGACAATGACACCAAGCTACCCGATTCGATCCTATTGATCCCTTCAACCACAAAGAATGTTGCGAATGCCCAACAACTCCCTACATTTGCTAGTTGAATACATTCAAAATCTAGAGTTGATAGAGCCAAGTTCACTGTCATACATTCAAAAGATATAAATAAAATAAAATAAAAACGAAAACTAAATATTTTGCATAAGCACATTATTCCTATCAAGCTCCATATGTTATAAGCAGCAACCTAGTCTTTCGATCTAGTAAGAGAGATTCACAGCTTCAATGATTTGCTAACAACAACAACAATTGAGATAAATTGCAATACACGGACATGCTTAATTGGCACTTCAAAATATTATTAGATAATAGTTATCCATCCATGAATTAGGTGTTATTAAAAGCCTAATCGCCTAATACATAAATGTAAACCAACTATTGTACTGCAATGAAACAGGTTTTTAAAGTAATACATGTTCAAATGGAATACAAGTATATAAACTTAATGTTGATAGTTCTCTGGCATGAATGGGCCGCTACGAACAAACAGTGACTGGCTCTTCGTACTCACTAAATGTAAACCAACTATTGTACTGCAAAATATAACCAAGCAACGGAAATGAAAATGAGTTATATTCAAAAGTATTTGTGCATCATGTGATTGTCTAAATAATAACTACTTTGAAATAAAAATATTGAAAGAGTAATCGCATTTTTAATCGTACTTGATCAATTGCAATAAGTACTGAGGATATCCGTCACCAGTGATAATTCCTTCCTTAACCGAACAAGAACTCCTACAGAAGCATGTGTGTGAGTAATTCCTGTTTGAATCAATTCATACAGAAGCATGTGAGTAACCCCCCAAATTTGTAACACGTCTCAAACTAGTAAATACAATTTTATTGCAAACAACAAAGCCCAAATGACAACAAAAATTTTTGAACAGAAAACCAAAAACAAGAAGTTGGGAAGAAGAGCATAAGACCCACCTTCAATTCTCTGCAGTAGTTTCTTGGCATCCTGCTTACACCCATCACAATGTATGTTCACTTTGAGAACACAACTCTGTAGAAGATCCCCAAAAAACAAAAGTAAAGAAGAAGAAGAAGAAGAAACAAAAAAATAAGAATGCACTCATTAACAAATGGATCGAGTGTCACGGAAATTAAAAACAAGCAAGAACAGAGGATACAATATCACTTGGGTAATACGATATAGCTCATATAAACCAATACGACAAGTTTGTTTGTCGCCAATCGTTCTGAATATTGGCGAGAGTTCTAGCTACTAGTCCAACGACAACCCAATTCTAATAGTAATGAAGGAAAATCGATATTGAAAATATGGAGAAACAACATATGAGCAGGTGTAAGTAATACCTTCAACTTTGCGTCTGCAGAATGCACAGCAGGTGATGAAATGTTCACCAAACCAAAGCATTGAGAATGGCTTTTGGCACCATGTTGCGAGAACATCCTTGCAGCAACGAGTGTCTGGCAATTGATGACACATTACATGTTAAAAAGAAGTTAGAGCAAGCTCATTTTCCTTATACTTTCATTTTAAGTGTACCTGAAGATTAAGGTCAATATAGGCAAGAATAATGGGTTATGGTTCCATGTCGACAAGTTCTATAAAATTTAGTACCAAAAATTGTTAACTGAAAGAAAAATAAAAATGTCCGAATTTTGAGTGTATGCCTCCAACTATGTTTGTTGACTCCATTAATGGTAAGGCCATGTAAACATAGTCATTCAAGTCCCCTTTGCAAGATAATTTTGCACAATTATAGAAAAAATGAAGATGCCCGATCAAACCTCAAAAACGTCTCGACTTTTGTGATAGAGGGTATCCAGTCATTCCCATTCCCGGGTCTTTCCTTCGCAATGAAGGAATATCGAGAAACAACTCATTATTTGATAATATTACTGACCTGTTGTTGTTGATGAGGCGGCATACCAGGACCACGTTGCATTGGAATATGCATCCCTCCTGCCATATTGGCCTGAGAAGCAAGATTGAAAGATGCCACACCTGGAGGCATTCTAGGCATGTTCATCATATTCATTGGTCGTTGCATAGGTCTAGTTGTCACCATAGACGCAGCGATCGCATTTCCGCACTAAACTTGCATGCCATAAAATCATACATCAGCCAAAAAACTTAAACCAAATAAAGAATTTAAGTATTACAGGAGCATTAAAAAAGTTCTTGTAAATAAGATATCAAACTCCTTGTATAACTATGACACTCTTAGCATTGCAAGTACTACTTATGACGGTTTAATAGCATGGAACCTACTTTTTTATATAATAATGCCAATCACACAAACCACTGATCATGTACAACCAGCACCACAAACATTCTCCAGAAACAGTTGACATGAAATAGCATTAGTAACAAGTGATGAAATCCTTGTGATCTATAATGATGGAAGCAACACACCTCTTTGTGGATTCCCACGCATCTTTCCATTGTTTTTCCTCATCCTTGAATATGCGAAAATTATCTGTGCATTCACTAAAGTACTTCAGACATAATATTACTCACATGGCTTCACCTGGAATGGTAGAAGCGATCCTTCAGTTGAGTTGCAAGTACATAATCATATTTTACCCTGTAGAAACCAGTTTGCTCAACATTCACTTTAATCCATATTTGCTCACCAACCTTTTCGCAGTTCGGCCATATGTTAAAGACACACGCATGTATGCATGGAGAAGTGAGAGCAAAGCAGAATGTATTTAAAGAAACACAAAAGTAACAAAGATTAGTCTCATACAAAGCACTTAAAACTAGACAAAATAAGCTCCTTTTCTATATACGAGCAAAAGTAATAGAAAAGAAGATATTGAAACAAATATGAAACATTGAAACTCATCAAATTTCTAGCTCCAACTATACGTTCTTCTCATCATCTGCAAGCACAAAAAAATTAAATTCAGAGACACGAGATGAGTAAAAAAATAAAACTAAATGGTTGAAACGTAATTTCCTCAAGATATATCGATAGATATGTATATATTTTTCCAAATATAATGCAAATCCAACCAATTCATGCCTTATTGTTATCAACGCCATGATGCTCCTCATATTTTCATTTAAATACCATAACACGTGTGGGGCCACCAAGTCTGCCTCGAGATATACACTAACATGGTTTTCGATGTTGACGGATCCGGGCATATGAATACTCGATTTTTGCGTAGTTTTTCGCCACGAACTCAACCGTGCACTCCAAAAGCCCTGAAAATAATAAATAAAGATAATTAGGCATATATTTCAGTGATTCAACAATAAAAATACATAAATAAACTATATAATGTGCATAAATAATGACCTATCAGTTAGGTATGAAGACATGTTGTTTGGGCCATGGAATCGATTCCCTTAAAGCTTGCTCTATTGTCCTCATATTAGCTTGAGTCCTCCATATCAAAGCATTGTGGTCAATGGCTGTTTGCACCCACACCATGTAAGATCCAACCCCAATAGGAGCACCCTCCACAACATGTAGCGGGTCATCTATTGCAATCTCTCCTTCTGCCACTATATGGGTACCAACAACCCAATCGATCAACTTGCACTTCATTCCACACTTATTCGAAGAGTTCCCGTTTTGTGGCTTCAATAAAAAAATTATGAAGTTTCATTATCCGTAACATTTACATTCAATATATTAATATTTTTTTTACCTGGCATATAAAAGTGTGCCCGTATCCCCCTTGTTGACCATATCATAAAAATAACCAACACAATTTAAGATTGAATATTGTTCACGATTTGAATAAGTACACATATGTGTATAGTGAAAATATCAATTTGTACCTGTTTATATTGATTGTAAACATAAGAAGATAAATCTTAATATTTCTCGCTCAAACCCATTAGTTCTTTGATGATAGCGTTATTCTGAGTTGTTGCACCTACACCAGTAGGAGTTACTCCAAAATCAAGACCTCTCACTCGACCTTGGTGTTCAGTACCAAAAACTTGTGAGATAGGGTCATTGTTAATTGATTGAGCAGTAGATTTCGAGCATTGACTTTGATTACATGCATTGATTTTATCCTTCAAAACAAACAACTACTATTTGCATCAAATGGAAGAAAAATTTAATAATATAAAATATCAAAGATCTATTAGTTAATTCACCACAATTTTGGCAATTTCGGCATTGTGTGGTTTCCCGTTTTTATCTGAATGCCCTCTAATCCACACTTCAGCTCTGGAAACACTAGCACCGTCTTTTTCTTCAATCTATAAGCATAAAAACAATAAATAATACAAGATTAAAATATAGGTATACGTAATAGAATAAATGAATAAAACTTGTCATCTCATATTCAAGGCGAGCATATCCTTTCGACTTGTTGTATGCTGAATCGTTTGCTTTGCTCTAATTTCCATAGCTTTATTGTTTTGTTCACGAAAGTTGCTAGATCTCCTTTGTTTTTTGAACTCTTTCCATAACTTTTCATCAATTGTGGCAGGTTTCTCGTCGTTGCCATTTTCTAACTCCTTAGTAAGCCTTGATTTCCATGCTCCAAACAATCGCCCAATTCTTTGTAATATATGTTTTTCATGAGATGTTTTATCCGGAATTATAAATCTTTCCTGCAATGAGAATGAAACACAATCAAATAGAGTACTTTTTATAATTTTATATAATAAAAATAGAAGTCTGACCTCAATAAACTTCCATATTCTTTTCTTATTATCTCCCCTGAGTCGGCGCCAATCTGACAAAATAATTGGCACCATTTCGCGTGACACGATTCCCAAGAAAGAAGAAAAGACATCTGCATTTTCACCAATGGGCTGATTTCTATCATTGAAAGTAACGAGTACTTTTTTCTTTCTGGCAAGTGAAGGAAGCTTGGTTGGACCTCTTTTCTTCCTTTGTTGTTGTTCATCTTGTTGATCTTCTTGTTCTTCTTCTCGTTCTTCTTGTTCTTGTTCTTCTTCTTCTTCTTCTTGTTCCTCTTCTTGTTGTTGTTCTCGTTGTTGTTGATTGAAGCTCCTAGTTATTGATTGAGAACGAGAGTCACATGATGAAGGAGGTGCTTCATATGTAGAACTTTGCGGACACCTTATCCTCACACCAACATTTGAGTTTCGACTCATCAATGCTTCTATAGCTTCCTTTTCTTTTCTTACTCTTTTTTTTGCAGCTTTTGAACTCTATTCATTTAGGGAAAGAAAATATCATAATTAGTAAATGAGCACAAATAAATTCATCAACCTATAAAGTGATTAACTAAATCAATTTTTTACCTCTCCCTTATACATTTATTTTCTTCAAATCTACACACGCTATGTCAACAACAAAATAGATGGTTGTAAAAAATGCCTGTAAATGTTCCAGTTAGTACATGTGAAAAGACAAAGAAAAGCAAAAGAGAAATTATTAACACAAGAATAAAAGAAGATAATAATATTGCTACAACTTAATCAGCCATAAAGTGATTAATATAAGCATTTGATCAGTCATTCGTGAATAAGGCTAAAACTTAACTCCATTACACAAATTGACCCTGACAATTCATTCTAACATAACTTTCATCTTCATCGCAAGTGTCCAAATCTACACGCGATATGTCAACAGCAGAAAACGATGGTTACGCATTCTCGCCGTACATTGCAATATCATACAATCCTCGAGGAGGTGCCCTTAACACAACGCACCAGTTTGATGAATCATTTTCACTAGAATAAAACACTTGTTTGGCCTGAGTTGCCAAAATAAATGGATCATTATGATTGTGACATTGGTTAAAGTTTACTAGGGTAAACTCATCTTCAACTTTCATACCGTTTCCCTCATTAACCCAGTCACACAAGAATAATGGAAATCGATGTATAAAATAATCCAATATAATTATCTCTCTTATAACCCCATAATAATCAACTTCACTTCTTCTTTGTGCATTGTCCCGTGAACTTGATCTACAAAGGCTATCGGCACCTTCAACAAACACGTCAGAATTCTGAGTAACTCTTTCAACATCTATTGTGTGAAACTTTAATCCATTAATTGCGTAACCTGAATAAGAAAGTGCATTTTTTCTTGGTTTTCGAGAAATCCAATGCAACATGTTTGACACATCAACATTCTGAGACTTAACCTGTAAAGATATACACGGTAAGTTGTAAGCAAAAAATGCACGAGTTTTAAAATAATTGTTGGAATTAAACCTAAAAATATAGTTGAAGACCTTACAACCTTTTCTTCAAACCATTCACTAAATGTCCTTGTATGTTTCATCCATAATTGGCTTGCACTCCTTCCAAGGCGTTTGTCTCTACGCTTCAACTCATTGATATGCATTCTAAACATATAAATTAAGAAATTAGATCAGGAATTCAAATCAATAAAATGATTTAATTAACTATCATACTTACTCCAAATAAGGTTCAACAATCTTCAAATTGAACAATATACATTGATGTGCTTTTTCCAACATATCGTCTGACAACATTTTTGTATATACCGCTGAGATTGGTTCTCCTTCCAGCATTGTCTCATTATGAATATTGTTGTCCTGACATTCTTGATCTCCCATATCAGTTGATTGTTCTAACTTTCTACTGCAAAATCGCACGCACTCATCGGCAATGTAACATTCTGACATGCATCCCTCTGGCCTTGCTCGATTTTTACAATAACTTTTGAGCTTTTTTATATATCTTTCAAATGGATACATCCACCGGTATTGGACCGGTCCACCTAAGCGAGCTTCCTTTGACAAGTGGATTGGTAAATGAACCATAATATCAAAAAATGAAGGAGAGAAATATCTCTCTAACATGCATAAAGTTTCCCCAATTCCATTCTCAAGATCCAAGAGTTTATTTTTATCTACAACTCTTTGGCATAGTTCATTAAAAAAATTATAATATCGAAATATTGCAATCCGAGGTCCTTTGGGTAGAAGTCCCCTCAAAGCAACAGATAGCAATTGTTGCATTAGAACATGACAGTCATGAGATTTGAGACCTACAATGGTGCAATCCTTTAGTGATACATGATTTGCAAAATTGGATCCATAACCATCTGGAAGTTTCATATTTGACAATCTTTGACAAATATATGATTCTCAGCTTTAGAAAGTCTAAATGATGATGCCGGGAGATATATTCGACTCCCACGAACTTGAGGATGCAATCTTCGCCGAATTCCCAATATTTTTCAAATCCTTTCGTGAACTAAGTCCATCTTTTGATTTACCTTTTATATTAAGAATTGTGCCAATAATGCTTTCGCAAACATTCTTCTCGATGTACATAACGTCCAAATTGTGGCGTAAAACCAAGTGTTGAAAAGAACGATGAATAGTTTAATGCAATTTCAAATTTTACACATCAACTTAGTATCATACCTTCCAATATGGCAAACTAAAAAATATGGACATCTTCTTCCAGATTCCAGTGGTTTCAATGGCCTCCGATGTATTCTTCTTCATTGATTTTTTCCTCTTTCTTTTCGTACCTCTTTCCCCTGATTCACATCTCTCTTTCTTTTTGTCTTTTTCCCCAATCATTTTTGATATTCTTTACTGCATTTGCAATATCATATCCAGTCATTACTTCAGGCTTTCCGCGCTTTTCACAAGTTCCATCAAACCAAGCACTTTTATTTCGAAAAAGGTGATCACGTTCAAGGAATCGTCTGTGGCCCATGTATACAGTTTTCTTGCTTGAATTCAACCATGTTGAACATGTGTTAACCCCACAAATTGGGCAAGCAAAATTTCCTTTTGTAAAACATCCAGCTAAATTCCCATAAGCTGGAAAATCGTTGATTGTCCACAACAAAATTGCTCTCAAATTAAAAATGCTTTGAGTTGTTGCACAAATACAACTACTCCATCCTTACACGACTTCATCAAATCTTCAATCAAGTGTTGTATATAGATATCTATGTCATTTCCTGGTTGCTTTGGGCCTGGAATTAATAATGTTAACATCATACTATCTTCCTTAAAGCAAAGCCAAGGAGGAAAATTGTAAGTGACTAACATTACTGGCCAACAACTATATGGAGAGCTAAAATCACAAAAATGATTGAATCCATCTGTAGAAAGTCCAAGCCTAAGATTTCGAGGCTCTAATGCAAACTCAGGCCACTTGTGATTAACTAAATCCCATGCTATTGAATATACTGGGTGTCGCATCTTACCATCTTGGCTCAAATGGGAAGAGTGCCACAGTAAATTTTTAGCTATTTCCAATGACCCATACATTCTTTTGAATCTCGGTATGATAGGAAAATATCTCAAGATCTTAGCAGGAATTCTTTTTTTGGTCTCTTTGTTGGATTTACTTACTTTCCATCTAGATGACTTGCATTTAGGACATGCATCTAAAGCTTCATTTTCCTTCTTAAATAAGCAACAATCATTCACACAAGCATGAATCTTTTCATAATGAAGCTCATACTCCTTTAGCAACTTCTTCACCTCTTGCAACAACTTAGGGAGAATATTTTCTTGTGGCAACATGTCTACCACAATCTTCAATAGTTCATTAAAACCATTATTAGATAGACTATAAATAGCTTTATGCTTGTACAAAATCACGGCGGCAGAAAATCTGGTGTACTTTGTGCAACCTGAATAGAGAGGTGGAGTTCTGTCCTCTTCAAATAACCTTTCGTCGTCAACTTGGATATTGACATCTTCTAGATCTTCATCTCCACCATCTCTTTCATCCCTAACAACTCCATCCCCTTCATCCCTAACAACTTTATCCCCATCATCCCTAGCAACACCATCTCTTTGATCCCTATCAACTTCATCCCCATCATCCATTTCATCATCTTCATCCGTAGCAACTCCATCCCCATCATCCCTAACAACTCCATCTCCTTCATCCCTATCAACTCCATCTCTTTGATCCCTATCAACTCCATCCCCATCATCCATTTCATCTTCTTCATCCTTAGCAACTCCATCCCCATAATCCCTAACAACTCCATCTCCTTCATCCCCTTCATCCCCTTCATCCCCTTCATCCCTAGCAACTCCATCCCCATCATCCCCTTCATCCGTAGTAATTTCATCCATTTCATCCGTAGCAACTCTATCCCCTTCATCATTTGCGACTTCATTCCTTACAATGGGGCTACTCTCTCCATGATGGAACCAAATTGTATACACGGGATCCAATCCATATATGATTAGATGGTTGAATGCAATATCTCACTTCACACGAGACATGTTTCGACGGTTTTGACAAGGACACCTAATTCCTTCTGGATGTCCTTCTCTAGTTTGAGCTTGAAAAACGAATGCATTTGCTCCTTTACAATATTCTTTTGAAACTCTAATACAAAAACAAAAAAAACTTTAAATAGTAAGTTTCAACCTTACAAAAAATATGGATGCTTCTATTACTATAAAAAGATAATATTAACCTCGAATGTTTGGCCCAACCTTTATCCATCCTGAGATTGTAATCTTTGCTCTGTTAAATTTGAAGAACGTTAATATATATTACCTCCTTTTTGTTTAAAATTCTTTGTACATATTTTAAATTTCTTGCATTTAAAATTAATAAGAAGTAATTCAATTATTGCAACTGATGGAAAATTAATGTTAATCATATATGTACATCTAGCAAAACTCATCTTTCATCTTAGTTACTTCAACTGATCGAGCTAGGGAGTACATATTAATACTCATATAAGTGTAAAATGAAATTATATGTACATTTGAATGGAGAAGAGCTCAAATTAATTAATAAGTACATTTTCTTATATAAATAGATAAGATTATACAACCTAACAATTTGGTGAAAGGTCTTGTTACCATCAATAACTTTTTTAGAGCAATAATTAATGATTTCATTTCATAAAACAGAAGATATATCATTTATATACATTAGGCTCAAAGTATCTTATGGAGACTTAATTACATCACACTTTGGTATCACACATATGTTTAGTCTTGTCACCCTGACTTTGACATTCACAAGTTGGAAGGATCCTGAATTTACTTAGATAAAAAGGTGGTACACTCGTTAGAATAGAGTTCTTACATATGTTTAGTCCTTGTTGAGAGAGGAACTAACCAAGTATTATTTTACATCTTTCATTGAATAGGATACATAACCTCACATTAGTTCATAAACCAAGCAAAGAAGACATTAATAAAAAAAAAGTAAAATTTAAAGAAGTATCGACCTTGATTTCTAAAAATAAAAAAGAATGAATTGAAAAACAAAATATAATGTAAACAGAAATTTTTTGGTAAAGAAAGAGCAGTTGGAAACAAGTATACCTCTTGAATCAATTTACCAGCCGAGCTGCCTCAGACTTCAAGAGTTCATCCATTTTTGGTAAAGAAAGAGCAATAATTTTTTGGAGAGTCATTTAATACTATAGTATGTATGTACATATCTCCTCCACTTGCTTATGTTATGCCACATCAGGGCATATCATATCATCACTAGAGCTCCTTAAATTAAAACCCCTATACATATGTTTTTCCTCACAAAATTAAACCTCTGGTTTTGAAGATTGACTTTTGAAGTTTAAACTTCTATTTTGGGATGGGAATATGTGTCTCACATGGGTTTCCAGAGATTCAAGAGAATAATGATAGAAATGAAAATTTAGGATTAATCGAGAAGGCACTGCACGTCGATGGAGTTGCGAGACTCGCTTCTCTTCATTCTCAGCAAGGCCACAAAAGCACAAACCAAGATGCTGCAATACTCTACCAGGTATATATATATAGAAGAACTATATACTATACATGTATGGCCTAGATGATTTATGTCCTAGATGAACTATACTATACATGTATATATATAGAAGATTGATTAATTTTTGTTTCATTCATATGAATGAAGGGCTTTCAAGGAAAAGGAGCATTTTGTGGTGTTTTTGATGGACATGGAATGTATGGCCATCTAGTGAGCAACATCGTTATGAAGAGCTTATCGACTCTAATAACAGATCAGAAGAATGCATTTGCTTTCGAAGAATTAGGGGAGGAATCCGATGGGGGATCAGTCTCAATCAATGAATGGAAAAGGGCTTGTGTTTATAATTCTAAACCTAAAAGTGGAACTCTCATATTGTTTGACCAGATAATCACATAAACACAAAAATCTTTTCTTCTTTTTTCAATGAACCAAAATTTCATCTTGATCGAACAATCATTCCATCAATTATGCCAAAACGTAACGCACAACGCGCATCCACGCATCTTAGACAATGAAAACCTAGCTAGTTGAGATAACCGAATGAGCACAAAAAACTCTCTTTTTTATCTGCACATACAATGAACCAAAACCTCATCTTGATTGAGCAATCACTCCATCAATTCTACACATCCACGCATCTTAGACCATGAAAACCTAGCTAGTTCAGATCACCGTCAACTCTACCTACCAAACACAACATACACAAAACAAAATTCTTCGGTTCTTCGAAACAATCATAGAAGAAGATCGGACGCACAGATCTGAATCACAAACAACAATTCAACAAAAATATGGACCGATCGACCGTATTCGATCGCTAATTCAATTCAATATAGAGACTTAGAGAGACTATAAATCAGTAACCATTTACCACAACCAATTCAACACAGAACCATAGAACCATAGAAACAATCTCAGCTAACCTAATCAACACAGCGAGACGTAATTCAGTCTAGATGATCAAAATTAAACAACAGAACTAAAGATTCATAGCTTCATCAAATCGAATCGTTAAGGTTTGAGATCGATCGAGTCTAACCTTGCAGATTGGACAACTAGTCTTGAAATCGAAGAAGGTCCGAGAGCGATGAAGAAGAGGCAAGGTGGAGGCGGACCAAACACTAGATGAAGAGGCAAGGTCCGATTGCGAGTGCGAAATTTTCTGATTCATAGTTGACGGACGCGAGTATGAGAGTGTTGGGCGAGAGTGAGTGAGCGAGAGCTGTTGGGCGAGAGTGAGCGAGGCGAGAGTGAGCAAGTAAGGGCCGTTGGGCGAGAGTGAGCAAGTGAGCGAGAGTGAGCGACGCGAGAGTGATCGCGAGAGTGAGCGACGCGAGAGTGGGCGAGAGTGAGCGAGTGAGGGCTGTTGGGCGAGAGTGACCGACGCGAGTGAGCGAGTGAGAGTGTTGAGTGAGAGTGTTGAGGCATTTGTTGTTCTTGGCCAAGAGTTTCCATATAGGTTTTTTAACCTCTATGAATTAGTGCTATTAAAAGCCTAATTGTCTAATTCATAGGGGTTAATTAAAACCTCTATCTATTAAGTGTTATTAAATCTAATTCATAGGGGTTAATTAAAACATCTATCTATTAAGTGCTATCAAAAGTTAAATTTGTTCCTCTATCTATTAAGTGCTATCAAAAGTTAAATTTGTTCTAGTGATTTATGGTCACAAAACTTTTATTTTTTTAAAGATGGATATTAAACTTTTCAAAACTTTCACTTATAGTCATTTTATCCATTTTTTATTAATTAATTGTTAATTAACGTCGACGTGGCGTTGATGTGGCAATTACGAATTGTGGTGTTGAGGTGGTAGTAGCATCAAAATTGAATAGTTTTTTTTTTAAATTACAAAAAAAGTTTCTTCTCACTCTCGCACAACTTAATTACATTCGCACTTTCCTAATTTCTTTTGCGCAAGATATAAACCATTAGATCAAAATTTAATAATCCTAAATTAATACTAGTTTGCATTAAGTAATGACCACGATCTCGTTAATTGTTTCGCAAGTACGCGGAATGATGCCTGAAGTCTAACAAATGAAGAAAAAGAAGAATGCGGAGGTAATTAAGTTGTGCGGGAGTGAGGAAAATATTTTTTTGTTTAAAAAAATGAAGTAATATTCTTTTTAAAAAATGAGTAATATCGATGTCAACGCCACGTCATTTCCATGTCAACGCCATATTGGCATTACTTCATTGTAACTGAAAATGGATAGAATGTGTGGCGGCCCTCGCATCCCCGGGGTGACGTGTCTTCGTGTACTCCTTGCCAGTTGGCCCAACTACACGTGTACGATACCTGCCCGTCTTTTCTTTGTCTCAAAATGTATCCACTTGTGTGTGTACGGTGTATAAATGACATATGCAGCGAAAGTTGGATGTAAATGCATAAAATATTAACCAATTAAAACAAAACCTATTGTGGAAACCCTAAAAAGTATTCTTTTACTCCCCAGTTCCCAAAAGAATCAAAATATCAAAATAATCACAAACGTACAAGTAAACCTCAACGGTAGGCAGGCAGAGGTAGTCACGTAAGATCCCCTTGCCTTTACTTGTACTCGGATCTGCACTCAATTATCACAGAAGAAATTGGATGACGAGTTCAGTCAATAAAATCCCAAGGAACTCCTCTGAGCATTTAAATAAATAAATGAAAGTCAATAAATACCGTTAAATAAATACGCATAATGTAAACAGGCAACTGTAAGTAGGGCATCGCATGCATAAATAACAATAAAGTGCAAATATGTGTGCCTATTCCAGTTAAACCATATTTCGAGATTCCCTTCCAGGATCCCACTAGTGGGCGCACCCAACTAGCTATCACCTAATCCCTTTCGGTGGCCGGCGTAAACCTACGACGCACCAACACATGTATCAGTTCCACAGCTCGGGTCGTTATCCACCGAGATAATCCTGATACACATGCTATGGTTTAGAATGCATAGACACACAACGGAAAATCCGGTGGGAGTAACTAACCAACCGTGCAAACAACGATAAGATAAGATATAGGAAAAATCACAAGGAAATAATGGAATTAAATGGAATCACAAAGCAAAATAAATATTCAAGAGTTTTTCCATTGGGTTTTACAAACCTCACAACGCGTTCTTCTATCTCGTAATCAATCCCCGGGTCCAAGTCCACTAAGTCCTTGGTCGCCAATTGATCACCGTGTCAACCTATGTCCATTTATTAATAATTTAAGTTAGCATGATAATTTACAATAATTTTCTAACATTTTTAGGCCAAATTGTCTATTTCATGCTTTTCGAGGCAAACCCCCGTAAAAAGTCGCGTCCGAAATATCCAAATATTCTATTTTTTTGGGTCGGGTCGACCAATGGGTCGGACCGACCCGCCCAGACGAAACAGGTCCGCTCGGTCATGGGCTCGACCCAGCAGGTGGGGTGGATGCACGTGTGCACCTTCTCCACCCGATCAAACCAGATCTCTGGTTTGAACGTTTTTTTTTTCCTATGATTTGGGGTTTGGGGTTGGGGTTGCTCTCCACCCCAACCCTCGGTGGACTCGATGGCAGGGGAGACACCCCCGCCATCACCACGCGACCCGGTTCGGCCTCCATGGCCGAACCCTTGTCCGGCCACCTCGGCCAACCATTGAAATCCACAATCAAAAACCATTAAAACGCACCTTGATCGTGATGTTTCCTCCCTCTTCTCTCCTTCTTCTCGGTTTCTCCTTCTCCTTCTCCTCTCGCGCTCCTTCTTCCCTCTCGGCCTCCCAATTTTGATCGGGTGTGTGTGGGGGTGTGTGTATGGGTGTGTGTGAGAGTGTGGGTGGCGAGAGAAAAGGTGGTGAAGTGGATAAGTGATGTTGACTTTGTGTCTTTCACACCACAGTGTGACACAGCTGGGACACTCGCCCATTTTTCGGGTGTTTCGACGCCCTATTTCAAGTCCGAACCACTATATACGCGTTATGCCGCGTCACTAGCCGCCTAATACTCATTCCATATTAGTTACTTGACCATTTTTATTTAATTTGTGTGTTTTAGTTTCCCCGACCTAATATTCGGTCCCGTCAACTACCCGGTACCCACGTCGACACGCATATCGAGGTGAATACAGTTCACACAATCTCGCACGTATTTTTATGCAACATACACACATGCGACTTATTTCAATAAATTTCACCGCAAATAAGCATCAACACACAATACCTAATATACCTAAGTTCCCGTGTGTCCTAGCCTATCGCGACGTCCATGTGGATCCGAGCTGGCATCCACGTCTACAAATTTACTAAAATGGGTCGTTACAGAATGATTAAGAGTGAAAGTTTTGAAAAGTTTTGTAACCATTTTTTTTTTAAAAAAGTAAAATTTTGGGATCAAAGTGTAAAAAAGATAAAGTTTTGTACCATAAGTGATATTGACCGTTGAATATGTTGAATCCATCCATTATTGTATGAATTTTTTTTTTCACAATTTACTGAGTCGAACTTGTTACGTCTCACAACCTTGTCTTTCAACGAGTGGCATCAATTTCACTAAAATGCTTTGATTATTGTTTGACTTTTTAGTGTGCACCTTAGTGTATGATATTAAGAGCTTCTCCAACCAAGTATATATTCCGGCCAATTAGGCATTATTTAAAAAACAGTGAGCGTTTCCCACCCAACCGTCCCTCGCCATTAAGATAGCTCCGACTACCAGAACTTGCAACTCCATCTGACATCTCAGACTGTTAAATGTCTACTATCTCTTTCTCATCAGTGTAAGAGATCGATATAACTGAGGCGCTGGAAGCAAGTTCTCAGAAACTGTCCCTTTGCTCTCTGTAAGAACGGGGAAGAATGCCCTACGTATCACAAGTGCAACCAAAGGTCCAACATTAAAGGCGTGCCATCAGAGCATCTTGGTAAGAATAGCATCTCCACAGAAGATCTTTAGAAAGGGACTCAAGGAGGCGATGTCCAGAGCGTGGCATATCCAGGAAGGTATCATTTTCATAGAGGTTGCTGATAATATATTTCAAATCTTTTTCGACTCAATGGGTAAGATGAAGCATGTGACGAAACAAGGCCCCTAACTCTATGAGGATAATTTCTTTGTGTTCCACCCGTGGCAACCGAAAATTTAGCTAACAGAGATCCGCATATCAAAAGTGACATTATAGGTGCAAGTCCATGGTTTACCACTTGACCACAGAGACAACGAGTTAGTTATGAAGATGAGGGAGAACCTATGAGAGTTCTTCAATGTGGAGGATGGGCCCAAATCTGATGGAGTACTCACCAAGAAATACATAAGGATTAGGGAATTAATTGATCTCGATTTCCCAGTCATGAGATGTCGCTTCATTAGTATAACAAATAATCTATTTGGACTTTTTGAGTCCGGACCCAAAGATTTTTTTGTTAACAATTTAGAGTGCCGCTAAGGGCACCCCACCATTTAATGAGGGCACCCAGTTAATGTGGGCACAAATCGATTTACCTAGGGCACCCAAAAATTAAACCCAAAATATCGAAAATGCCCCTCGTGCAAAAAACCCTCTCACCCACCCTCTTGCAAACCCCTGGGCACCCCACCACCACCCTCGTTCACCGAATTCCTGGTGGAAGAATTCATTTGTTTTGAACCGAGCAGTGAGAGGAATCCCCGAAATCGTGTTCTTCGTCCCTCGCCGTGTGTTTCTCCTTCGTTCTTCTAGGTTTCCGCATTTTGTAGGGTCCGTTGTGTGAGTCGATTTCGTCTCCAAATTAGGGCTCGGTTGAAGATCGACGAATTAAGTTACATTTAGTAGAGTTGATGTAATGTGTGGTAGAGTAGATGTAATGTGTGTGTGGCGGTTTGTTAAAATGTTAAAAAATTGGAAAATCGTGGTTCTCGGCCACACAGGCCAGAGACTGTGTCAACCGTCTCGGCGTTGGCCGAGACATAAGCTAATATTTTTCGGAACTCGCGGTCTCGGCCACGTAGACCGGAAGAGTTAACCACGTATCGTTTGTCCACTTCCGAGAGGGTCTCCGTAGGCTCGGTCGTCATAGGACGAGAGTCAGGCGAATTGAAATGGTCAATTCATCTCGGTGGTGTTCAACCGAGACAATTAAATGGGACTCGGTTATATATGACCGATATATTGAAATACTTGTCGGTCATTGGTGACCGAAAATATGGTTCGTTTCACGAACCTGCTTGACCGAGACATCAGAAATGGATGAATTTGAACATTACAGTTTCAAAAAAATCTCCGTAATAGTCAAACTAACAATACAAGATTGAAAATCCAGCACGACAATTTGCACCGAACCTTAATTAATTATAAATCTCCGTAACAATCAAACTGACTCTAAAAAAGGGTCCATCCATAAGTAAACAACAATTAAAACACAACACAACATTTGCATATACATAGAACATTCGGACGAATTGGCAAAATTTCTAAATGTTTAGCCGTCTAGGTACAAGCTTTAACCTACGGTGTATCTAAATCTACAACAGGTATGGTGGCTTCATGATCAGCAGTTGCAATGGGCGCGATGTCTCGAAAAACGAATCCATCTCGCCAACCTTTGGCGCAGTCCTCAACGTACCGATCCCACGATGGATATAAGGATGGCAGCGGTGCATTCACACACAACTGCACCTGTCAAAGTGAACAGTAGAACATAGAAGATATTGTCACAAACCCGATTAAGGGGGAAACAAACCAATTCACAAAAAAGTCATAGAACTTACCCTAACCCAATGGATATTCCTTTCATTCGCCATTGCAATGATAAGTCTGTTGTGCAATGACGACGTTGGAGTACTACGTAGAGGTAGGAATGTGGAGGCACTCCCATGCGAGAGGTTGACGAGAATGACATTGAATGCGGTGGATACCAACAATCCCATGTCTGGAAGTGTCAACCATTCTTTGAAAGATGCCCCCTCTTGATTCTCCGGGCAATGCACCGCATTCTTGACAGGCTCGAAACTCGAGCCAAGCACTTCCCGCCTTAAGTATTCATACCCGATAATCTCATCGTACATCCGTCTACGCACAATCCTCCACCCGTCCACGTTCCGCGAGTCCAAGCCCAGAGGCTATACACCTATATCCACAGTTCCCATCGGAAACCACATCGATAATGGCATCAACATGTGGCAACCAATCCGGTTCTAAGCAATGACTATAAGCCATGTTAGATCCACTTTGCGGGCGTCGACCGGCACGACGCATTTGTGGAACCTTGCATTTCTTCTGCCTAGAAGCTTTTGTGGAGTGGGAGGACTCAAATCCGATTGGAGATTGGGGTGCCTCCCACACTGGGGTGCCTCCGGTTGGAGACCCCGGTGTCCTCACACCCGCATCCTCAACTTCCCGCTCGCACTCCACAAAAGACGAAGGTGGACTAATCTCCCTGAGCTGCTCACTTTCACTCCTCCCCCCCCCCCGCATCCTCAACTTCCTCCTCCCTCTTATCCAATCTTCCCGCGGTGTCGTGATTGTGCCTCCCACAAATCACAGTGACATACCATAAGGAGTCGGCATTCTCCTTGACGTTAATTTGGAAAGGGCATCCACATTTCTTCGTACTAGTGTGAGTCCTCGCATTTTCATCATTCCTTGATTTCTTTTAAAATTTTGCCGCTTTCCCCTTCCCAACTCTCTGAGCCAGTCCCCTATATGTCCCGGACCTGTCACAGGCAATTTTCACCCTTCCCCTTCGCTTAACGCCCCCGGCATCCGAGCGCTTCGTTACTAACACAAACTTGTTCTCGCCACCAATCAGTTGAAGCCATGAAATTGCCGCTTCTCGAGAGGGGAATGGCTTAGAAGGTGTAAAAGTGTCCTTATAGTCCGGAAAATTACAAGATAACGGCATTACCGCAATACAAACAAGTGTAACATTATAATCAACCAAAATGTACAAAGCACAATCACAAAAAAACCCAAAAAAAATCGGTTCTCGGTTGTACAAGATCTTTGAAACTTTCTTCATAGTCTCGTTTACGTGAGACCGAGAGTTACCAGTACCACCTCGGTCGTTCCGGCACCGTGACCTACCCTAAACATCTCGGTCATCCGAGACCGAGACGTAACTATACATCTCGGTCTGCGAGGCCGAAAGAATCGCGCACCCGAGACGATGATACTTCGGATAACGCAAAAAAAACACAAAAACATTTGCAACATTACCTCAAGGACGACCTCCTCTCGGCACTGAAGCATTACGATCCTCCATTATAAAGTGGAAACAACTTCGGATTTGAAGAAATTACCAAACCCTACGTTGACAAACAAATCGTCATTTTCAACGTTATACGCAACTAAACGATTCACAAAAACCCGAAAATGGTTGTCAAACATTGTTACCTCGCTGTTGGACGAGCAAGAATCGATCAGCTCTTCGCCAAACGCAATGTGCCGGGTCTTTGTGGTTGAAGCTTGCTGGTGGGGTGCCCTAACTCCTGGTCGAAATGGTTTGTGGGGTTTGAACCATTATATATATACAGGGGCAAAATGGTCTTTTCCATTTTTGTTGGAATTTTTACAAATTAACTGGGTGCCCTCATTAAATGGTGGGGTGCCCTTAGCGGCCCTCACAATTTAAGATATCTACGTAAGTAAAAGACTTAATTACCCTCCATCTCAAACATTAATAATGAATTTAAACTACAGGTATTTAATATAAACGAGGAAAGCTCGAATGGATTTCCTACAAATTCGAGAAAGTGAAATACATCTGCCATGTTTGTGGAAAATTAACTAATGGAAAAAATATGTGTAATGAAACATGGACTTAAGGACAGCGATTCGAGTATGGTGATGAAATATTGGCGTAGTCTCCCAGAACCACAGGATGAACCTCTTCAGTTCCTTCAGGGAGAAGATGAAACGAATCTCGAGGAACATCGATCAACAACACAAATCCAGGAATAGATCTATTCTCAGAAGAGGAAGTCACTAGTCTTATCATGAAGATCTAGACAGGCGAAAAGTCATGTCAAACAGCTGAGGTAACAACTGACGACCTTGAGTCAAGGGTAGCATTAAATGCTCACTCAGAGCATGAGAGTTTGGCGGTACCAGCTGACACAGTAGAAAGCCCGGGAAATTCAAAACTCACCATCTCTCCCAGTACCATAAATTTTGAGGGCCGCTAAGGGCACCCCACCATTTAATGAAGGCACTCAAAGTTTTTGTAAAAATTTTAGCAAAAATGGAAAAGACTATTTTGCCCTTGTATATATAGTGATTGAAACTCTACAAATTATTTTGACAAAGAAAAAAAGACACCTCACCACAAGGTTGGACCACAAAGCCACATTGCATTTGGCGAGCGTTGATCGATTCTTGCGGATTGATATCATCCGACATCGAAGTAACAATGTTTGACAACCATATGATGGTTTTTTAGAACGGTTTAGTTGTGTAAAACTGTGAAAATGATGATTTGTTTGTCAACGTAGGGTTTGGTAATTTCTTCAAATCCGAACTTGTTTCCACTATATAATGAAGGATTGTACTGCTTCGGTGCCAGAGGAAGTCGTACTTAAGGTAATTTTGCAAATTTATTGTGTTTTTTTTTGCGATTATTCGAAGTTTCTGTTGCGCGATTGTTTCGGCCTCGCAGGATCGAGATGTATTGTAATGTCTCGGTCATAGAGGACCGAGAGGTTTCACGTAGGTCACGGTATGGTACGACCGAGAGTATGAGCAAATTCTCGATTGTACACCACCGCCACCACATTACCTAGCACTAATTTTAGCTCTCGTCACGTCTCGACCGAAAGAACTAGAGTACTCTCGGCCATGCGTAACCGAGCCACTGTGAGTTTTTTCGGCCTTTGTGGCCGAGACTTCGACTTCCCAAAAATGTAGCTTCTCTCTCGGCCATGCTTGGCCGAGACAGTTAGCACAGTCTCTGGCCTGTGTGGCCGAGAACCGTGAATTCCCATTTTTTTAACTATTGAATAAACCACCACTGTAAATCACAACTACTCTACCAAATGTAACTTCAAACTAGCGATTTCGCGCAAATAATGTGTGTTCGACGAACTTCAACCGAACCCTAATTTGGAGACGAAATCGGCTCACACCACGACCCTACGAACTGCAAAAATTTCGTAAACCGAAGGAGAAACACAAGGCGAGACACGGAAGACACGATTTCGAATATTCCTCTCACTGGTCGGTTCACACAAAACGGGTTCTTGGAGTCCAGGCAGTGAAGATGGTGCTGGGGGTGGTGGGGTGCAGATGGATTTTCACGAGGGGTAGTTTAGGTATTTCGGGTCTAATTTTTGGGTGCCCCAGGTAAATCGGTTTGTGCCCACATTAACTGGGTGTCTTTATTAAATGGTGGGGTGCCCTTAGCGGCCCTCTAAATCTTTTGAGCCCATAAAAAGCAGTAAATGGGCCTACCGAATCAATGGGTCAGCAACAAATCTCGATCAGACCCAAGACCATGGCAGCAACACGGGAAGTATATCAAAAGCTCATTAAGCCCAAAGCATTGGACTTTGAGGATATGTAAATATACACCCGAAATATCCCGGATGGTCCATGGGTCAGACAACCATCTCCAAAATTTGATAAGGCACCAAGGAAGGAGAAACCCCAGTCCGCCATTGCACTCGGCCCGACCCAAGCACCTCCTTCCTCCGAGAAATAGATAGAACTGGAGGATCAATCCAAGCAAGAAGGAGACAACTACATGCCTCCTCAGGATAAGGAGATTGCATATCAAGCAACCCACCCCCCAGCTAAACAGGCAAAGTGACACTCCTTGAAAAAAAATGGCAAGGAACTCATCTACCCCACCCATTGTGTCCACGTTCATGGATACAATTGGCTCAAGAGCTAAAGGGAGGAACCACACCAAAACAAACCCAAGATTACTCGTCCCGGAGGTAATGCGGACGGGATGGAACCAACCCCGAAGAAATCTAAGGTAACACCAGCACAGGTGTGGAAGATAAAGGAGGTTCGGAGCGACGGACCTCTGGCGACAATATGAAGATAGCAGTCTGGAATTGTCAGGGGGTAGGAGGACCCCTGGTAGTTCCGAGTTTAAAGGTTCTCATGAGAACGCGAACACCTGATATACTATTTCTCAGTGAAACCAAACGTGTGGAAAAGTTTTTGCATGAAGTTCGTAGGAAGCTAAAACTCAGTTGTATGTTATCGGTGGATCCGATGGGTGATAAAATAAGAAAGAAGAAGGTAGAAGAAGCAGGGAAAAACTGTTTTTCTATTGATCATAAACAGCCAATAAATAGGCAAGTACATAATCGAGAGAGAAACTAGCCACTATCTAATATGTGAAACAAACTCTTATTGACTTAGTAAAGCTGAAACAGATTTTCCTAAATACCAGGACAACTAACACAAGAAAATTATTCATTTTCTCTACATTCCCTCCTTTAAACTGATGTTCCAAACTTAACATTCGGTTTAATAACAAACATAGAAGCACATTTCCTCGATTGAATCATTCAATCGGCAAACACCAAGTAGCTTCCCGAGCTTCTTGAAAAACAGAAACTTGAGAGGCTTGGTTAGAATATCAAACAACTTTGATCTCCACTTCGCATTAAATAAGATTAATGACTCCATCATTTGAGAGATCCCTCAAGAAATGATACTTGACATCTATGTGTTTGCTTCGACCATGTAAAAGCTGGATTTCTTGAAAGCTTGATTCTTTGAGATGTTGTCACAATAAATTTGAATGGGTCCATCTTCTTGTTCCTTGAAATGCAAACTCTTTGAGAATTTTCTTTAGCCAAATAGCTTGACAAGCACAACTTGTTGCAAAGAACAAATTCAAACTTCAAGTAGAAGATAATGTGACAATAGGTTGCTTCTTTGATGACCATGAAACAAAGACTGTCCCCATCATGAAAACATACCCAGATGTGCTTTTTCGATCATCCACATCTCCAAAGATAATCACTGTCTCGTAAAGCGGATAGACATGATTTTTCTCCATTCTTGTAGAATGACCCAAATTCCTTAGTACCTTGCAAGTAACGAAGAATTCTCTTTTGCGACAAGAGATGAATTTCGTAGGACAATCCATGTACTGCTGATCATACTTACGGCATGCATTATATCAGTCTTGTGGTCATCAAATACATTAAGCTCCCCACTATTTGTTTGTAAACAAGTGGCATCAACCTTTTTCCCTTGTGATCTTTGTGTAGCTTCACGCCAAACTCGGATGGAGTATTTACAGGATTACAATCCTTCATTCGAAACCTCGCCAACATTTCTCGCACATACTTCGTTGAGAAATAAAAATTCCACTAGCAGATTGCACAACTTCAATGCCAAGAAAATAATGCATCATGCCAAGATCGACATCTCAAATTCGGTCTTCATGGAACTCTTAAAACTTTCAAACATGACTTTATCATTGCCAAGTATAGATTAAATCATCTACATACAAGCAAACAATGAGCATTTTCCCTCCGTCTTCAAGCTTTATAAAAAGTGTATGTTCATAAGGACATTTCGAAATCCTTCCTTCAAAAAATAAGTTTCTATACGATTATACCAAGCTCGAGGAGCTTGTTTTAATCCGTATAGAGCTTTCTTTAATTTATACACTTTATACTCATCGCCTTCTTTCAGTAAAACCAGGAGGTTGATCAATAAATACCTCTTCTTTTAAGTCTCCATGGAGGAATCTTGATTTCACATCTATTTGGAAGATAGGCCATGAATTTCGATTTGCCATTGAAATCACCAATCTCGATTGTATCATGCCTGGCAACTGGAGCAAATACTTCTTTATAATCAACACCAAACTCTTGTTTGTACCCCTTAGCTACCAAGCGTGCCTTATATTTATCAACCTCGCCATTCTCCTTCAGCTTCGTCTTGTAAACCCACTTGACACCGATTGTCTTCTGTCCTTTTGGAAGATCACATAGCTCCCATGTATTATTTCTTTCAATGGCAGAAATTTCAACAGCCATAGCCTCCCTCCATTTTTGTTCTTTGACAGCCATTTCAAAACTGGTAGGATCACAATCTGAAAACAAAGCAAAATGTGTAAGCGGGTCATCTCTTGGGTCAATTCCAGTTACCTCATAATCACTCGTCCATGCTGGTCTTCTCCGAACACGTTGAGGCCTTTGTGATTCAGTTGCAGGTGGGTTTGGAATGGCTTCCTCTACTTGCTCATTCTCCATAGGCTGCTCCTCTTGTTCTTCATCATCAAAATCTGTTGGAATGCCTCCTTGAACACAATTTTGATTCCATGACCAGGTGCTTTGTTCATCAAATAAAACATCACGGCTAACTAGAATTTTCTTGGTGTTAGGATTGTATAGTTTATAGGCTTTGGACTCACCACTAACACCAAGAAAAATGCATTTTTCTCCCTTGTTGTCTAGCTTCCTCCTCTTCTCATCTGGTACATGGGCATAGGCAATACACCCAAAAATTCGGAAATGATCTACAGCAGGTTTCCTTCCGCTCCATGCTTCTTCTGGTGTCATATTTTGGACAACAAGTGTGGGACTTCTATTCAAGATGTGGATGCTCCAATTAAGCGCTTCAGGCCGAAGTTTTTGGAATGCCACTTGTTGTCAAAAGGCTTCGCACCATATTCATAATTGTGCGGTTTCTTCCTCTCACACACACCATTTTGTTGGGGTGTGTAAGTATTCTTGTAAGTTGTCTCTTGATTCCATGTTGCGCGCAAAAATCTGCAAATGCATGTGAATTATATTCTCCACCACGATCGTGCGAAGAACTTTTATTGGGTCGCTAGCTTCTTTCTCAACAAGTGCTTTATAGCTCTTAAAAAGCCGCAAAAGCTTCAGATTTTTCTTGCAAAAAATAAACCCATATTTTACGACTATAATCATCAATGAAAGTGATTACATATCTTTTACCTCCATTAGAATATGGTGTAATGGGACCACAAATGTCAGAGTGAACCAGCTCCAATGCTTTCTTTGCTCTGAGAGATTTTCCTTCTGTGAATGGAAGACGATGTTGTTTGCTAACAATACAATCTTCACAAACTTTGTCAGGAGCTGCAATTTGAGGAAGACCTATCACCATGTTCCTTTGATGAAGAGTTTTTAATCCGCCAAAATTCAAATGCCCGTAGCGAATGTGCCATAGCCAAGCCTCATCTTCTGATTTTGCCGAGAAGCATGAATGTGTGGTGGTGTGGAGATAAAGTGGGAACATACGATTTTTCGTCATGTTGACTTGAGCAATGAAGCCCAACTTTGCATCTCGAATCTGACATACTCCATCTTTAATGACAATTTCATATCCTTTTTCTTGTAACTGACCCACACTAAGCAAATTGGTCTTTAAATCTGGCACGAAAAGCACGTTAGCAATAGTGTGGATGGAATTTTCTTTAGTTTGAATTGTTACCTTTCCTTTTCCCATCACAGAGATTTTGGAATCATCGCCAAATTTCACAGAACTGCGAAAGGTTTCATCCAGGTAAGAAAATGCCCCCTTCTCTCCACACATGTGGTTGCTGCACCCAGTGTCTAAATACCACATGTTTTGGTGAGTTTCTTCCTTCACATGGCACACCATTAGGAGAGACACCTCTTCTTCTTCTTCTTCCTCTGCAAAATGAGTTTGATCTCCAGTTTGTCCCTTTAAATCAGTTTTACATTCTGATTTATAATGGCCATACCTGTGACATCTAAAACATTCAACATTAGACTTGTCTGCTGACTTTGATCTATAAAATGTTGATTGACAGCTTCCACGCCCTCTGCCTCTTCCTCGATTAAACATATTTTGAGAATTTTGTTGTGGGCTCCCATGATTATAGTTGTTGCTATCGCCTCGGCCACGTCCTCTGCCTCTGCCTCTTCCTCGCCCTCTATCTGTGCTATTTGATGCCAAGTGTTTTGCTGAGAAAGCCTTCAATGCTTGTTCTTCAGTTTCCTGCTGGTTAAGTTTTCTCTCATGAACCAACAAGGAACTTTGCAATTCATCAATTGACAACAAATCAACATCATTAGCTTCTTCTATAGCACACACGACAAAATTGAATTTTGGTGTCAAAGATCGAAGAATTTTCTCAACTACAAAAACATCCTCTGTCTTGTCTCCATGCATCCGCATCTTATTAACGATTGCCATCGTTCTAGAGAAATAGTCCGTGATGATTCTCCGACTTCATTCGAAGCATTTCGAACTCGAACGAAGTGTTTGAAGTCTTGTCTCTTAGCTCTCGTTGTACCTTGATACTTCTTCTTCATGGAATCCCAAATATGTTTGTTGTGTCTTTGCAAAGAATGGTTTCCAAGATTGATCGATCAATAGCTTGGAAGAGATAATTTTTGGCTTTAAGATCCTTTAACTTCGCCTCAAATTCGACTTTGCCGCATCTCTGCACTACACTGCTGCTAGTTACGCTACTCCGAAACAACAATCTGTCCAATATTCCTTGGACCTCAAGAAATTCTCCATAAGCATGCTCCAATGGTCATAGTGACCATCAAAGCGTGGAAATTGCGGGTCGCACAAAGATCCGTCATTTGGACATTTCTCTTTCTCACTATGTTTGCAAAGCACTCAAAGCTACTGCTTTTCTTCTTTTGTTGTCAGGCCCAGTGGGGCTCTGATACCACTGATAAAATAAGAAAGAAGAAGGTAGAAGAAGCAGGGAAAAACTGTTTTTCTATTGATCATAAACAGCCAATAAATAGGCAAGTACATAACTGAAGCAGAGAGAAACTAGCCACTATCTAATATGTGAAACAAACTCTTATTGACTTAGTAAAGCTGAAACAGATTTTCCTAAATACCAGGACAACTAACACAAGAAAATTATTCATTTTCTCTACAATGGGGCTAGCAGGAGGGCTAGCAGTTTTTTGGAACGACCCAGTGAGAATCTAATCAGATAAATATTCCCCTTTTTTGTATGGAACTAAAAATTGTTGACTGCGTTATCAATTATGAATGGAAGCTTTTTTGTATGTATATAGATTGTGTACAAAGTAAACGTATACAACAATTACAATTTTTTATTAATCGATTTGCAGCTTATCCTAAGGATGCCGTATTCATAGGCGATTTCAATGCACTCATGACATCTGAGGAGAAAAAAGGGTCATCCCCAGGGAAAGCCATGGGCACGATGAGCTTATCCATTTCGCGGAAAGCATGAAGTTGGAGGACCTGGGATTCATCGGTCACCCATTCACTTGGTCTAATAGGAGGCAAGGGCAAAACCTGGTTCAGGCTCGGCTTGACAGGGCACTTGTGAACGAACAATGGATCACCAAATACCCAAAAGCACTGGTTAAGCACCTATCATTCCTGGGGTCCGATCATACCTTACTTCTTTTTGATACAAATCTCTCACAGCGTAGACCGAAAAAACTTTTCAGGGTAGATAACCATTGGCTAGAGAAAGAAGGATGCAAAGAGACAATCAAAGAAGCGTGGAGAGCAAATATAGGCAATACAATGGAACCAATGTCAACTAGAATCCAATTCACTCAAAAGGTATTCGTTAGTGGAGAATTGTTGTGACGACCCCTCTCTAATCTAGGGCACTGCACGATTTAATCCCGTAATTAAGCCATAATCATATTCACGCAAAACTTAACTACGTATTAGTTAGCCTTTACAACCTAGACGCCTCTTTTCTCTTGTTCAGGATAAGTAATACACTAGTTCTACCAGTTTATAAAATTTAGAGTTAATTAAAATTTTTTACTAAATTAATTAATTAGCGAAAGTTTTATTGATTATGCATAAGCAATTAGTAACTTATGCGGAAGCCATTTATAAAATCCTAAGTGTGGAAAATCAGGAAATGACATCACTTATATAAAGTCATCAAAATGCAGTGAAACAGTAAAATAGTCTAAGTCAAGTCGGGGAAACTAACGCTCAACCCAATATACAACCCCAAATAGTATCTGAAAGACATATATAACATATACAATCAAAATATCAAAAGAAGACCTACAATCGATGCAATGACGCGCTGTGGGCTCAGGAATAATCGTCGATCTTATCTTTGCCCGGCCTGCTGGTAAATGGCTCTGCACCTACCGTCATAAAAAGGACGGTGAGTACAAGAATAAAACAATAATCCCTGATGACAAGTTTAATTTGCATTTCCAAATATTCAAATGATATTTAAAAGCATATAAATGGGAAAACTAAAAAAATAAACCATATGTGAGTAAATATCAGAGTTAAACAAGTGATATTGACACTAAGCTAAGTAGTGGTGATTTAGGTCCGATGGACAGTGAAACACGTCACTCGACTCAATAATCATTTAATATAATCGATTACATCGAAACTTTGCACCTAAAATGCAAGATTCAACTCCTAAATCGAGGTCCAAAACCCAACAACAATCCTACAAAATACCGACTCAAAAAAAAAAAAAAAAAAAAAAAAAATCAAAATCGACACTAAAATAGATGAAGAATGCACTCACGGCGTCAAATCGACGTGATTTTGCTTGGACTTCGTGGGATTCGGGTTTGTGGTGAGATGCGATTGGTGAATGGGGCGGGTGGGGTACTATATAGAGGGGTAGTTAGTTATTTCATTAAGACGGAGTAGATTTAGCAAAAACCGGGATCATTTTAGCGCTCCCTTAAAGATTTGGCTTGGATTTGCATTTTCAAGTGTTGATTTACTAAGGCTGAGGTACGTTTAGTAAACAAACCTAACAAAACCACTCTCCAAAAACTAAGAAAAAAGTAACACTTAGAAAATCAAAATGTAAGCCAAATCTTCATCAACTCAAAATGACAAAAACTCAGTGAACTCACCTTCCCAAATCTATATATTGACCTCTCAACAAATAAGCAGAAGAACACCATGACAGTGGTGACTGAAGCAACAGACCGAGTGGGTGTCTGCAAGAAATCTCCCTTCAATGATTTCTTCCTCTATTTCAATTTCTCAAACAAACCCACTTCACAATCACTGTAAAACTGAATCTCAAGTCCAAAACAGAGCAAACAGAGCATCCCCTGTTCTTGTTCTTCAAGTAGGGTTTTGTTTAACGGGGAATCTCTACCATGTGTCTCCTTCGCTTCAACTTCTCCTCTTCACCAAGAAGAGCTAACAACTACTACCGTGGCCATGCCCGTATGAACCAAACCGAACATAGAGGAGGGGTAGATGACCGGACAGAGAGTATGAGGAGGGGCTTCAACGAAGAAGATGACCGGAGAGAGAAGTGGAGGGGGTCAACTTCATTGGTTTTTTCAAGAACCGGATTGGTTCAGTGGAACCGCCTGTTCATGTAACAACCGACTATATTGCGCCACGTAGCGAGTCGAGTTTGTCACGTCATCAATTTTAACGATCCAACTAACGAAAGGCTAAATGTGTACTACTTGAAAAGTTGAGCGACCAAAAGTGTAAAAGGTTGAAAGTTTCGGAAACTTAAAGATGGTTTTGCCATAAATTAATAGATTATCTCATATTTATTCTCTCCATCAAATAATCCATCAAATAACACATGATACGTTGCGATTGACAATTATATAAATCTTACCATTTACAATTGTACAAAAGCCGCTCTCTGCCACATATGAACCAAGAATGCGAGCTCCTAAACATTGTTAGTCTACGGCCCATGAAAAAATTATGGAACATAAAATTGGAAGCACCCACTATCCAAATACAATATTGCTAACATTTTTATTTTATTTTTGATATCCGTAGTCGTGTCCAGGCAAGTCTGACTATTCCTACAAGATTTTGGTGCAATCGGCTTGAGAGTGTCTAAGTGGCCTGAACAATCTTGTCACATCGAATAATCAAAACTGAGGTCGCGCACTTAACTTACACAACACTCACTTTCGTCTTTACCATTATGGCAACCCGATCGGATTTACTATATTGCTAACTTCTTTTTTTTTTTTTGAAAACTATATCGCTAACATTAAACAAATATTAAGCACAATGCGGGGGAGAAAATTTATGACTAGTTTGAGGTGTTGTGTAGGCTACTAATGAAAGTGTCCCGCTGTTACAAATTATCTAGGTGATTTTGTTTTGCTATTTAATTGTTGACGATTCCTATATAATTAGAGTTTGTTCGAGCTGCATTAAATGTTAGATTGCAAGTAGTTTGTTACGCTAATTTGTTAGAGATGCAGTGGACTAAAATAAGTAAATAACAGTCATACTTTATAGTGAAGTATATAAGCGTGGATCTCTTTAGAGTAAAACAATGTACCTATAAGTTAAATAAAACTTAAGTTAGGGGCAATATCATTACCGCCAGAGATCACTACGGCTCGCACCCACGTATGCAAATCTCTAACAATACATATAGCTTCCACGAAAACTATGTTTCTCTAATTGTTTACTCACCCAATACATATAGCTTCCACGAAAACTATGTTTCTCTAATTGTTTACTCACCCATGTCCCTTTTCAACTATGACGCGTAACAGACCATGCAAGTTCCATGAAGCTTAGGCTTCTCCCAACAAAAACTACACATATGTATAATTAATTATTAATAAAATCAAGGCAAGAACCCAGCAATAACCATACAAAAATTACTCCCTTATCTGTTACATGGTTGGCAATTAATATTGTCCCTCCACTCCTTCCACGAACTTCTTTTTCAAATCTGTTTCATTACATGTATATATATATATAATGAATATGATCAACCCTCTCCATCAATATTTGACGATCTTAATTAATTAATGGCGACGTCGAGAAGCGGCATTGCGTTCCAAGATTTCTTTCCGTCGATGATCGTGGGGTTAGGCGCCGAAGGCTTCTTCGCCGAGCTGTGTGACGGGTTTCAATTGTTGATGGATGGAGAGAAGGGGTTGATCACATATGAGAGCTTGAAGAAGAAGTCAGCTGTGTTGGGGGTACAAGATTTGAGAGAGGATGAGTTAATGTGCATGTTGAGAGAAGGGGATTTGGATGGTGATGGAGCTTTGAATCAGATGGAGTTTTGCATTCTCATGTTGAGGTTGAGCCCTGGCATGATGGGTGGCTCTAGAAGGTTGTTTCAATAGAATATGTTGTATTAATTAAGGGAAAACAAATGTGGAATTTTATTTTATGTGTAATAAATTAAAGTTTTTTTTTTTTTCGGTGGCATTACCATATCTCTTGATTTACAATTGATTTTGTAAGAGCAAGCCACTATATTTGAAAGGGGTGATATAAATAACATTAAATTAAATGAGGCTGATATAAGGTATAGCGTTGCTAATATTCACTTCTTATATTTATTGTTTCGATATTATCATATAGAAGGACTGCACGAAATTATCAAAATCTTTTTTTTTTTGCGTGATTCACTTTTTATTATTATCAGTATTGATATGCGATCGATGGGGTAAATTTGAAAAAAAAAAAACGTATTTCGCTTATTCAAAATTTAGACGCTAACTCAACTAGTGTTTGAAACTTTAAAGTTTCATCTAATTTATTTTGAAAATAAGTTTTCAATTAAACACAATTTATTTTTTAAATTAATTTATGGGTAATGCTATTTGGACTCGTAAGTCCGGACTCAAAACTTTTTTTAATTTCAAATACATCCTTGAGTAATTAATGAAACAACCATAATCACTTGTAAAATTCTTATTATACCCCTAAAATATTTACAAAAATTTTAAAAACCACCCTATGAGTCCGGACTCATGAGTCCAAGTAGACTTATTGTTAATTTATTATTTAGCTTATAAGTTAGTTTGTGCTTACCAAAAGAGTTCAAGTGGAGTAATATCATAAAGGGTAGTGCTATTTAGACTCGTGAATCCGGACTCAAAACTTTTTTTAATTTCAAATACATCCTCGAGCAATTAGTGAAACAACTATAATCACTTATGAAATTCTTATTATACCCCTTAAATATTTACAAAAAATGAAAAACTAGAAAATCAAGTGAAACGGTAAATTTTTAAGCGTAACGAACATTAGAGGGAGCTGGGACGGAGTCGAAAAATATATATAAACTTGCTAGACCAAAGTAGGGGGATGATCGTGCATTTGTAACAAGAATAAGCAAGATTAACACTTCTATACATTCCTCTCATAAAACTTTTTCAAAGTATTCAAATTCACATGTATTTCTGCCTTACAAATCACCTAAAATCTGTTCTTCACCTGTCACTATATATGCATTACATTACATGTGCAAACGATTTGCCAACATATAAAACCAATTTTACATATAAAACCAATTTTACCCAATTGAACACGATGTATTAATTGGTTCTTTTCTTATATAATAACAAGATGTTTTTTCTTTATTGAAAACGTGTGACATATGTAGCAAGAAAATAAAAGATGTGTGACAAATTAGGTTCGTGACCTTAACACATGGGTGGAGAAGAAAACACAAAAAAGTGAAAAACAAAAAAATGGAAAGAAGAATTTCGTCGACAGCAGGGTTCGAACCTGCGCGGGCGTAGCCCAACAGATTTCAAGTCTGTCTCCTTAACCACTCGGACATATCGACCACTTCACACAAGTAGGAGAGTTTAAATATTTATTCGTGTAACGATACATGCCCCTATGTTAAGAGAAAAATAGGCTAAATTGGTTAAAATATTTTAACCTTTTGAGATTTTTTATTTTATTCTAACCTTTTCAAATTATTTAATCTGCATCTTAAATTAATTTTAAACTCCAAATTTGATGTTGTGATACTTAAATAATGAATTTAGATCATTAAATTAATAATAATTTTAATAATTACGATCGATGAGGTGGCTTTTTAAATTCGTAATTAAAGTGCAATCCTATCAAATTTAAAGTTATAAAGCTAAATTTGTTATTAAAGTGCAATTCTATCAAGTTTAAAGTTATAAAGCTTAATTAATTTACAAATCAAACAATTTGAAAATGTTAAGATGTAATAACAAATCTCAAAATGTTATAATATAATAACAAACGTTGTGACAAGTTATGATTTTGTAAGTAATTAAGCCTAAATAATAAAAGAAAAAGATGTTACTAACGTGTTTATGAAATCTGATATGATGAGTCCCGATTTACGTTTAGAGAGGAGTATAAAGGCTAATTTGTTTTAACTATATACTTTAGTTTGAAAATGATTGAGTTGGAACTCCAAAATACTAAAACAAGTTGAAGTTCGTACTCCAAAATTGCAAAGCAATTGTCTATCTACCAACAGTCTCGCATCTCCAACAATACCCCTTATTTGTTTTCTAATAATTCCTCTTATTTGATATTTTTTTACGAAGATTTTCATTAATCAATAATGATTTAATACAAAATAACATAGAATCAAGTACATTGATTCACTAATCATATTTATACAAATAAGTTGTCATTAATTTAGTTGTAAATACATAATTAAAATAGTTTGAAAATCAAAAATTGCTTTCTACAACGTTGAAACTTATAAAATACGTAAAACTACTAAAACCATAAAAGAAATAATAAAATTTTCCCACAAGTAGATGAAAATTTAAAACTTCCCAATAAAGAAAAGACAAATCAAAGACTTCCAACTAGAGAATAAAACTAAATATAAAATAAACTAAAAACGAGGTCAATTTAGCCGCACATATACGCAACACCGTTGATGAAGATGCACCACAATAAGGATAGACTAATTCTACAAATATGATTAAATCGGTTGGTTATTATATGTACAAAATACAAAAAGATTTGATTGAAACCACCACCAATCGAAGATGAACCATTGTCAATCGAAGATGAGGATCGGCGGAGATTTAGGAACAAAAATTACAAAAGTAAATTAAGAAGAAAATTTTAAGTGTTTTTTTTTTAAACATTTTAAAGCTAGATAAGGGCCATGTCTAATCACAACTGATTATTGTAAAGAAAATATTAAAATGACAACAACGAAATTATACCCAAAATCACATCATCTCATGGGAGTTGTCCTTACAACTTGAACTCGAATGTCATGCATTAAAATATATGTATGCTTATATCTCGAAGCACTTACTAACAACACGAGACCCCTAATGTTTTTTTTTTTTTTTTGCGTAAAGAAAAAAAAAAAACAAATAAAAAACCTTTGATTCATGTAATTTCCCTTATTGAAAAATGCCGGGTCTATTCAGATATTCGAGTTCCCTAGGACAAAATTTGTGTGGTGAGAGTTGATTCTGTATACAAAAACTTTTTACGAAAAATATAAAAAAAAAATTCCAAAAATTCTGGGCCACGACAGGCGGCGCGCTCATTTATACTAAGTGTCCATTCAAACATCGTAAAACGAATCAATGCGCCACGTCATCCAGAACCGAATCACTATCTCCGTACGTGCTCCGCCACGTCACCGCCATCCGATCCCATCGCTTCCCCCAACACAAAATATCAAACTCCACTACGTAACCCTCTCTCCGCGCGCCACGTGGACAAGATATTTTCTCACCCCACGCGCGAAATTACACCCCTACCCCTCCCCCTCACCATAACAAGTTCCACCTTTGCGTTGGTCAGAGATCGTGCAGTGCAGAAGAATTAATGGAGTGCGAGCTGTGTGAGGCGCGAGCGAGGATGTACTGCGAGTCGGACAAGGCGAGGCTGTGCTGGGACTGCGACGCGAAGGTCCATGGAGCGAACTTCATAGTCGCGCGGCACGCCAGGAGTCTGCTGTGCGGCGTTTGCCAGGCTCCGACGCCGTGGAAGGCGTCGGGGCGGAGTCTGGGGTACGCGGCGTCGATCTGCCACCGATGCGCTAGGAAGTGCGGTCGAGGAGGAAGCGGAGTGAGTGGAGGGGGAGTTGATGAACGAGCGATTGATGATTTCGATGGTGATGATGGTGATGAAGAGATGGATGAGAGGAGCGGAGAAGATCAGGAAGGTTGTGATGATGATTATGATAGTGATGTGGATTGCGAGGATGAGGATGAGGATGGAGAGAATCAGGTGGTTCCGTGGGGTTCTGGCACCTCTACGCCTCCGCCGCCGCCTCCGGTGGATTCGAGTTCACGAGTAGTGATGATTGGAGTAGAGGAGATTTGTTTGGGAGGTTTGAGAGGAATCCAATTATGTGGCAGGTGAGTGTGAGACTCTTTGATTTTAGTTGATTTTGTTTTTTTTTGTTTTTTTGTTTTTTTGTTGTTTTATTGATTTCATCAGTTTGGCTCTTAAATTTAGAAAAAAAACGTATTATTTGTTTGATAATGGTAAGGTGACACATTGATTTTTTATTTTTATTTATTTTTTTACAATTTTGTCCTCACCTCCCTGTGAATCTCCCATCCATAAAAAAAAACAAAATAAATGTATCGTTCCACATATATGAAGACAAGGGTGTTGGTAAGGTGGTAAGTTTCAATGTCCAACGAGTTAAATAAAGCAAGCTATGTGTTGAGTTGAAAACCTACCTAATCCTTTCAATTTCTTTCTTTAAGTAATCGACCCTTGAAGGGATTAGTCGAGTCATCATCAATTTAGAGGATTAGTGGAGTTCACCATCAGTTTAGTGTCAGCAACGGTGGCTCGCATGACTTTGGCTATCAAAAGAAAAAGTCAAAAGAAAGGTCCAATCCACATTTTGATTTGAGACCAAATTTGAGTTTAAATATCTATATAATGCAAATGACTCAACATAGTTGCGCCAAGCCATGGTGTCAACGCACAATTACCATTTGAGACCCATTTGAGACGAGGGAGGTCTAAAAGTTGAGGGACCAAATGTTAACAAATCGAAGTTTGTGAATCAAATCAAGAAAACAACCAACATCAACATTGACGAGGTCAATCGATTTTCAATCCATTTGGTGTGAGTTGTTGAGGAATTCGTGTTGATCTTGAAAAGATATTTTGGTTGCAGGATGATGAGGTTGGCTGTTCGTATGGACATTCGGGTAGTGAAGACTTGAAGACAGCAAAGGAGAGCATTGTTAATAATAGTCAGATTAGACCAAATAGAGGTGGATTTGGGGGAAGCTCTGCAGATCATCACTTCCCAAAAAATCATCGCTAACATCAACATATATTGGATTGATTTTCTGCAACAAACCATGAAATCAAAGCTGACTCGCTCTTAATCAGGTTGTTTATTGTATTGTACACAATAAAGATATTGTTGTCTCCAATAGCACTTTATTTTAGAGTTCAATTGAAACAACTCAAATCATACTCTATTTTTTCTCTATTTTAGAGTTATGTGAATAGTGAAATTTTATTTTATTTTTTTTTTATAATAAAACTCAATAATTATTTCTTTTTCAAAAAGTATGAATGTGGTTTTTTTTATTTTTTTACTGATTAAATAGTTTATTAAAATTAATACAAATAAATAATAAAAATAATAAATAAGATTTTGGAGTAGAAATAGAGTTTGTTTTTGAAGAAGAAATAGAGATTGATGTGAAATAATTAAAAAATAAAGAGAAAAATAAAATATTGTGATTGGAAATGGTCTATATATGTTTGAGAAAATTGTGATACTACAATAGAGAAAAGCTCGTAAATTAAACTCCTCAAAAAAGTGTCATCAACTCATAATAATTTTTTTATGATGGTTCTTGCAATCTTTCAAGTATTAAATATTTTGTGTTTCAAAGTCATTATCATGTAAAAAATGAAAGAAACACAATTATTTAAAAAAATTTGATGCCTTTTTAATATTTGTAACTCCTTATAAATTTAGTTCAAATAGATTTATTGAATCGGAAAAGTAATTGAGATCAAACTACATTGATCAAACTCTTCAACTTTGTCCAATTTAATATATTGAATGATACGCTTTCAGTTTCAAAAATCATTCTCAATCAGTGCATTTCAAGTTATTTCATGTCTTTTTATACTTTGAGGAATTTATTTTATTTCTATAAAATCAAATTTTTTATTGAAATACGTGTGATATTCCGACTTGACAGAAAGAAGAAAAGAGAGCGTATAAGATGAATGTGGAAAAATTGACTAATTAATATTATTATAGTGAGATTTGATGGTAAACCTATTAGGGGTAACGGGTTTTATAATTGTTGTATGAATGAATGACCACCAACATTACTTTTCAAATAATTTCCCATAGATTTGGTTGGTGGTGAAGGGGAGGTGGATTGGACAAGACAGCTACTAAAGAATTATTCTTAGTCAGCTTTATGACTTTAGCGTATCCGTGAATACTATGATTTTTTTTTTTTTTTTTTAGAGACCATGTATCTCAAGATGTGGATGTATAGAATTCATCACATAACATCAATAAGAAATAACAAACAAAGTCTTGATTGGTGTGTCGGTTGTTATGGAATTGGCTTGAAATCAAGAAACCTAGAAATCATCAACTCAATTCTCCAAGCAATTTTAAGGGTTTGTGCAGCTAGTCCAATTTACTTTCTGAACAAGCTGATCTTATTGCTGTCATATAAATATCAACGTTATTAAATCAAATTTTAGAGTTCGAATGATGTTGTTGTCGTGAAGTTTGTTATTAGATCAAGTTTTAGAGTTCGAATGGTGGTGTTGTTGTGGAGTTTATGATATTATTCATGAAGTGTATTTTAAGGCTTTAGCGCTTGTACCAATGGAATAGAATATATAGAAAAAAGGAGAATCTTTCATAGCAAGCAAAGTGCACGCTGTATTATTCTGTTTGTTCATACTTCAGTCCAAGTTTCAATTTTAATTTTTGCATTCCGTCCCAAATAATTTTAATTGAAGTACATGGCCGTGTGTTGTCCAACAAAGTCAACCAAAATGAAAGTCATTACCGCCTTTGAATTTCGTTTTAAAACCCAACAAAACCAATAAGAAAATACTAGAATGACGAATATGTCAAACGACATGAAATATCAACTCATAAGAGCTATTCATGCGGTCTCAACCTGCGTATTATGCATCAAGATCTGTGTATACTCGCATCTTGAGGCGCAAATGAACAACTCTAGTGAATCTGTGTGTCTTGTAGTGTGACATTTTGTTATCATTCATCACTTCTCAAACCAATATCATCAAACAACCTCGTATACAGTAATTTTCTAACAGTCACTTGATCCTGTTAACAAAACACACGAAAAACACAAAAGAAAAGAAAAACTTCACTCACTTCAGCTGAAAAGAATAAATGAAAGTCACAGCTAAATTATCATCAAAAACTGTTTGGTGCATTTTCTTTCCCATCATAATTTTTGTGGGGTGACTACATCTACACAAATCAAACTCTTCTACTACACATTTTTAGTATAACAAGGACTTGAAAAAAGGAAAGAAAGAAAAATGCTTAGGTGATCGACTTTTAACACACAATTATTGGTAACCCTTAATTTTGCATTAATATGGTTGCACACAAAAATCGATGTGTATCTAAAGAACATCAACTATGTTGTTGTCAAAAGTGAGTTACCCTAGCGTCTTCCAAAAAAAAACCACCTTCCCATTTTTGTATGAAAAGGATACAATTATACAAAAAAAAAAGCACAATAATAAATAGAAGAGCAATTAGAGCTTTTTTTAGTAAAACTAACTGATAATCTTGTGATAAGTTAAAAAAGTTAGTAGCTTATAATCTAGGAATTAAATGCTACCTCATGTCTTTAAGATTTTAGAGTCGATCGAAATTATAGTTTTAAATCAAGCTAGTTAATCGAACACAACCTTTTTTCACATTAGCTTGTATGTCTAGCGGTAAATATAAAAGACTAAGCTAATGTAACCCAACAATGACACGCATGAACAACATACAATCATTGTCGCCCCTTCGACACGCATTGGGCGTGCATTGATGCGAAAATCGGAATGCCAACAAGTGTGTCTCATTGTTGGGTTACAAAAGCATTTTCCAATAGAAAGCACTACAAATTTGAGCACTTACTGCACAACTTGAAAGAACGAGCACTTCATTGCCACAGCATTATTGATAGGGTCTACAAGAGTCTAAGAAAGAGTGATGGGTTCACCACATAATCGTTCCAATTCACTCTCAAAGAGTTGCAACAAGTTCACTTTAGTACGCCTATAAACCCAAGCTTCACTATTCTGGTCCCAGTCAAATCTCGAAGGACCACTGCACAGAGAAGCAAACAATGTAAAAGAAAATGAGTAAAGCCAAGATATGGAAAAGAACTACGCTCATGTAATTAGGAAAAGACTAAAAAGTAAATCTGACTGTCAAAAGTTTGATCTATATAACCGACCACAACTAATTTGGAATTTTTATGCAACAGGGTCAACTAATTTGGGATTTTTATAGACTCTAAAAAAGAAACATCTAAGAAAAGAAAAAAACTGCTTCACTCTCAAGGGGAAATAAAGAGGATTGAGACTGTCAAAACTGCTTCTCTCAAGTATGTTAAAAAATTCAACAACACTGGTTTATATATAAGAAAAAAAAAGATGAAGTTTTTATCTGAATTGTATATGCATTGATGGATCTTCAGCTTCTTCACAACCGAAACAAAGCAAAAAGATTAGCAGACTGCACTACAGTTCCAATTGGTACAGAGTCATCAGTACAAAAACAACCTCAAGTTCCTTGTTTACTAAAATGGTCAAGATGTACCAATATGAGCAAATCAGTTTGCTTAATGCGTAAAAAAGAAGAGCTTCAACATTATTTGAATCTTCATTCCTGGAGCAACCACCATTAGTGTTTTTCCACCATCCGCATTGATCAAAATAGTGCGATAAATATGTCGATGCATATACAAAGTAAGGACATACTTCCACCAACAACATATAGCATAGTTAGCAGAAACTTTTACGAAACCTTTTCGACAAATTCAAACAACTTCCTCAGCAACTATAAATATACACATATGAATAGGATATCAACTTTTAAAATTTGTAAATAGCTCAAACACTTGAAACCCCATGAAACTATCAAAATGGCTGCAAAAAGCATTGCAGACCCACACTCATACTCCTACAACAACAATGCCACAATCTCAAATTAGTTAGGGTCGAATGATTTGCACTCATATATCAATTCCATTTTTAAAATGCTTATAAGTGCAAGAAAATCACCAGAGTAAACTATCATAGCAAATACCTCACAGGAGACGACAACCAAAGCTGCCGGTTGGGCGTCTGCTTATTCAACACATATGTGCCCAAGTCTCCAAGCTTCAACGTCAACACTTGGTTCTGCCACCCAAATGCATAACTGATGTTACATTACTTCAAACAAAAGAACACTATAACTCCGAACAACTAAATCAAAAGAATCACTCACCCCATAATCTATATCAAAACCATCAACTTGAACAGAATCCCCATATTCCTGAAAAAATGGCAATAAAATGAGCTCCAATGAGAATACCAAAGAGGCAAAGAGTGATACAAAAATTTCTCGGAATTAAATTGATGCAGCAGTAAAGATAGCGAGAACCAACAACCAGTTGGTCCAAGTGGTAAGAAACTTGGTTCCCCATAAGCAAGGTCTCGATTTGAGTATTGTTGATGGAAAAAAATGGGTTGGGACGGCCGCTCCTGTGTAGGGCCCGGCATCGCATGAGCATGGAAACATGCAAAAGATACAACTAATGTAGCCTCAATCCCAAATTAGTTGGGTCGGCTGCATGGATCAAACTCTTTCATTGCGCTTGATTTAATGCAATTGAAAACACGCAAGAGTGTTTTTTTTTTTTTTTCCTACCATCCAACTCTAAACATATAGCATTTTCCCATATCATGCGATTCAAGTGCCCAACTGACTTTTATGGGAATAATTGATTAATCGAGTAGAAAAAAAACAAAAAAAGTTCGGACACCTACGATTACTAAAAACAAATAAACAATCATCTTTCACACAAGGGTCCTCACCCAAGACCCAATTGAACACACTCAATAGAACTGCAGTCCAAATAGTTGCAACACAAAATTGGTGAAAAAAAAAGGTGCCACCTTTACGTAATCAACGTTCATCCAGACATCAAATGACCTTAAATTGCATCAAATTGAGCCCTAATTACCTCAAATTTCTCCTGCAGATCCTGAATCGTTTCATCAGCCAATCTATGGAACTCATCCTCTGGAAGGAGAGATCTGAGAGCAATTCCACAACAAAACTATCAATCAAAAGTGAAAACAATGAACAATTGAATGAACCAACGCTCCCTTACCGGTAATCAATCGAGGCCGGACCTTCGGCTTCCTCGAGAGTCGAAGAGGGGCGGGAGCAGAAAACCCTAGATGGAAGCTTCGGCGGTGGAACGGGAAGGTTCTAGAAGGTTCGAGAATATAAGAAGAAGAAGAAGAAGAAGAAGAAGAAGGAATCGAAGATACCGAAGAAGTAGAAGAAGAGGAAGAGAGAAGAGTTGATCGCAGAATCGAAAACCTTCTCAGTAGAAGTCGATTCGCCATTGCAGAGCGCGAGAGAGGATTGAATTGATTTGAAGTGTGAACAGTGAACACTGACTGAGCAGACCAAAAATGTGAAATTTAGGGATGGGCAGGAATCCGGGTTTGGTCTGAACCGGGTACCCGATTGTATGCTTGTAAGTCGCCAATTTGTCAAGCACTCATTGAGAGTTCATAGTACGCACATCGATCTAATAATGAAAATCGATGTAATAATGAAAAGTTACAATCATGGGCGTCCCGAATTAAAGTGGCTAAAGCGAGTCAAAAAATATTTTTCTTAAGATTGTAAGTAGGAATAAACAACAGTCACCGCAAAATCACCGCAAAATCATTCGAACTATCAGATTAAATTTTTTAACTAGCGATTTGATGATTATTTTTATTTATAAAAATCTGTGATTCACCAAACTATAAAGCCACTCCCAAATTAATTTTGAAAGAATTCGCATCTTTCATTGACCACCAAGCTACAATTTGCCCACCCCTAATTGTAAAGTACGGAGGTACCTACATTGATCTACTTTAAGCATACCTACCACACACCTATCGCGTAAGGACATCACAATACACCTCAGATGCGAATCGATCATTTTCCAAATCCATATTAGCTGTCGACACAGCTCGACTGAAAAACATCACGTTGTGGAAAGAGGAAAGAGTAGCTTAATGAAGGAAACAAGTGAGACCACATTTTCTCCACCAGCAAAGACAGTAAAACATGAAAGTTTAGAAACCAGTGACAAGGTTAAAACAGCAGAATTGATAAGTTAACCCCACATGAAGAGCACATTAAGCTCGTTCAATACCTACAACAACACAAACATCATCATAATTTTATCCCACAGAATACAGAAAGCAGCAGTTCACATGGGAGTTGAAGAGAGAGGATGAACATAGACAGCAGCAGCAACCAGCGTCGAAATACATGGCATAGTTTTCACCTACATCTCACCAGTTCTCAAAACGTTCCGACGAACTTCTCCCTTGATGACTTCGACGCCACCTTCACTTCTCTGGAAAAACAAATTAATATCAACATGTCAGTGCGCTGGTGAAGATAACAAAACACAGAACAACAGGTTTGTCAGTGAAGAAAAGTACATAATCATCAACGACAAATCAAATCGCAGATTCATAATTTCACAACGCAATGGAGTAATGCATCAAAATCATGAGTGAACTAATTTACTGACTGATCAAGTGTATAGAGCTTTACTTCATGAGTTTAATGAACAAAATCAAAATGGTGACTCAAATGACAAATCGTTCGAGAATAAGAGACGTGCTTTCTTTTCCTTTTTTTTTCAATCTCGCCAACAATTACTAAATTCATAAATGGAACCGAGTAATTTGCAGTAGTATAATACACCACCTCAATTCATGAGTGTCATACCTACGGCTCTTTCTAAGGCATCATCTAGGATAAAAGAAGGGATACCAGAGAGATGCAGCAAACCACAAGCAAGTTGGCTTTTGTTTGTCAATTGATGGGATTGAACAAAGAAAGGTTCAGTACTAAGATGGATGATGGTTTCAGTTGCTTAAAAGGAGACTCAACAACAACAAAGCCTCAATCTAATGCAGATGGTTATATGCTTTCATAATCCTTCAAATCCTTCCCAACTAACGCATCCCAAGTTATCTTCAGCCTACCTCTATTACCGTCAATCAAATTCCTCAGATTCTATTGTATCAAGTTTTCTAATTAAGGCATTTGCAAGAGTATTTGGTTACTTTCAAGTGATTCAGGCTGATGGTTCCAGTTACTTAAATGAGACTCTCTTCAACAACCACAATAACAAAGCCTTAATCTAAAAGAAATTGGGTTCGGCTACATGAATAAAACGCTTTCACTGTGCATCCCAAGTTTATCTTAGATTACCTCTATTACATTCGATTCCTTTTAAATTCTATTGTATCGAGTTTTCTAATTTGAGCATTTGCAATCTGTGTTCGGATGTGTCTAAACCAACCAAATCTCCCTTACCTTATCCTTTTTGCATCTATAGGTTGCCCCTTACTTCTCTTTGAATATCTGAATTCCTTACTTTATCTTCACAAGTTTTACCACACTGAAATGAGACACTCTAAATATAAGTTTCTACATGAAAAAAAAGAAGTAAAAAATATCACAAACAAGCCCAAAAAAAAGAAAAAAACTGAGTCCAAAATTAATTAGGGTCGGCAAACAATCCCACGTAATGACCATCACACACCAAGAAAAAAAAACCTACAATAAATAGAGCCAGCCAGCATTAAACCAAATTATACAACTACTGCCAACTGCTGCACCAAGTAGCACAAAGATAAATTCAACCAAAGAGTCGAACAAGCCTTAATGGCCCTACTCAACCATCATAGCCAATGAATATACCTTTACCTGCATGCATAAGAAATGTTGAAATCACAATGAATATATAAGCAAGGTACAAAAAGATGGTAACGGAAGCATTAGAAAACTTGGGTTTCAAAGAAGACTCATAATGTTATGGGCTAAAATGGGGTCTTGAATAAATCCAAAGTATGGATAAGGAATTTTCATTTGATATGTAAGTTAAACTAGATCGTCAATTATTTTCAATTAAATCTAAATAAGTCAATCGCTTAATTTAGACTGCTTCAAATTCAAATTCACAATGATAAAGTTACAACCCTTAATTTAAAGTAGTCAAGGACAGTTACAAATTACTAAAGTTCACAATGATAAAGTTTGTGAAGTTATAAACGTGCCCATCTCATTGAACCGCGTAAACTACAATATACAAAATCTCAATCCCAAATTAGTTGGGGTCGGCAACATAGATCAAATTCTTCCATTGCACCTGATTTAGTGCAATTGATGGTGTGCTTTACAAGTCCTTTAAATCCCTCCTAATCAATGCGTCCCAAGTAGCTTCGATCTAACCCTGCATCGTCTTATTTCTTTAGTTTCTATTGAGTCGAGTTTTCTAACGGGGGCATTTGTAGGCCGTCTTTGGAGGTGTCTAAACCGCCGCACGCCCTTCCCTAATCTTTGAGTCAATTGGTGCCTACTCCTCTTTTCTTTGAATTTTTGTATTTCTTATTCTATCTTTACAAGTTTTACCACACACCTATGCATCCTCATTTTAACTACAAGACAATATGAAAAAAGGTCAGCTTTACTTTTCAACACTTACACTTTAACAATCATTAGCTAGCCTCCTTACCTCTCAACCCCAACAACAAGCTTGCAATCTCCTTCTCTTAACAAAAAACACTAAAATTTAACTGCATTCTACTTCCCCTCAACTTCTTTTTGGCCAAAATCAAAAGCTCACTGTCTTTCACCCTCTTAAGAAAATTTTTACTATTAACTTTTAAAAAGAAGCTTTAAAGTAAGGGTTTACAAATAGAACCAATATTTCTATTGTTTTAATTGGCCTAGAGTATTCTTTATTGTATTATTGATTTTTTTTTTGGTAGATTATTGCATTATTATTCGCTATGCTCTTGCATCTCTTTTTTCCTTCGAACATTTCTAAATACAACTCTTTGTTGGAGTTTCACCACAACTTCTCTCCTCTTTACGCTTCTACCTTTTTGCTTTTATGAGAGGCTTACCATCTTTATTTGAATAGTTAACTTCATCCATTTGAAGAACATCATTTGAGGTGACTGGGATCTTAAATCTTTTTCGTTAACTTCATCCTTCCATCCCGCTTCAAGATGCCTCGTACAAATTAAAAATCTTTTTCAGCCTCAAATTCTCAGTTGCAATTCTAGATAAACAACACTCGAGCAGTGTTCTGGTTTGGCGCTTTAGTATTTAAATTTAGTAAAATGTAGTTGTATGCTTTTGGGTCTTGCATAAATGCTAATCTTATAGCTTGTCAACGACTCATGTCCATACCAAATAATGATGAGGTTCATATTTTTTTACTTACTTGAAATCAATTAAAAATGTTTGATGAATGCACATCTCTTGCATGCACAAAGAAATTCACTTTCAAACTTGAAATCTGTTGGATCATACCAAAGTTGCTATTAAGTCCATTGCACTAGAGATCATCCAACAACCTTTCAAAATAATAGAAAAACCTCAATGTATCTAGTTGTTCGAGTACTACTTTAAGGAATTACTGAAATTCTCATGTAACTAAGTAATGTTATGTCAACGTTAAGGGTGTGCATTTCATAAACCACAAACCACTTTCCTTTTTCTTTTGAAAATTCTTTACAACCATGCATTCTTACAAATATTGTATTTATCTAACAAAAGCTCTTGCAAGTTCCTTACCCAAAAAAAAATCTCTTGCAAGTTTAGAAATGCCTCTTCATCTTTATAGGATTTCGATAAAGATGCCTAAAACATAATCTACACTGAGATTTTGGCAATACCAATGCAATCGCTTTAACGGTAACTTGATTTTAATCTGTCGAAATTGTTTTATCTCCTCAACCATTGACTCAATGAGTTCTTGAAATACAATTTTATCAAGTAGAGAACATTGAAATACCATTTTGAAAGATTCCATTGTCCTATCATACAAAAGCCCAACATAGAAAGTAATCGTTTTTTTTTTTGGTTGTGATTACTAACTCAAATAAATTATGCAAATGGTCGATAATCCCCATTTAAAATAGTGTAGAAACAAATTACTTCACCTAATAGACAAAAATTAAACTATTGAAGAATGTCTAAAGAAAAGTCTAAAACGATTTTAGCATATTAAGATCAAGTTCAATGCTAAAACGATTAACATTAGTATTGTCAAAAACGTGATATAAAATGTGTTTGGCATCTCTATCAAAATGCTCTCAAGCATCTTAACCATATCCATAGCATGCACCTATTAAAAGCTTACTATATCAAAATATATTTGTATTTAAGAAAATAGAGTAAACAATTAAACTGTCGACCCCAATTAATTTAGGACTGAGGCTATGTTGTTGTTGTAGAGCAATTAATTAAACTAACTTTTCTAAATTAGTGACAACAAATTATTTGGGCTGAAGTCTTAAATTGAAGTTAAGTGCCTAGGTGAGAATCGTGAGATGATGCTTAGCTATTAGATATAAGTCTAAAAGTTATCATTAAGCTAAATACTTGTTATTAAGCCCTTGATAAATAAAAAACCCCCCAATGCTCATTCTCTAATGAAACCCTATCATATAAAGTCATCTTAAGTCTTCTAATTCATTTGCTTGTTGAGCAAGAAAGCTTCATCATCGCTCCACCTGAGTCCGCCACCATCTAGTAATCATCCCTAAGCAAAGGAAAGTGAAGATTTGGGGTAAGTGGGTGAATGTTGACAACTTAATATTCATTTTGGTTTTCCTTTTAAATCGAATAAGATCAATCGTTAATTGTGTTCAATTTATTGATTAAATGCGATTCAAGGTGGAAGAAAAGCTCAACTAGATAAAATCAATCATTATGTAGATGAACTCGAGTCAATCCGGTCGAGCCTTTCTCCCGCTTTTTAATCAATTTCAATCATTTTGGTTTTTCGTTTAAATTGAATGAGAACAATTGTTTATATCCAATTTAAAAGAAACTTTAAGATGTTAAGTTGTTTACATTCACTCAATTACCCAAAATCTTCACTCTCCTTCGCTTAGAGATGTTTATGAGACAGTGGTCAGGTGGTGTAGTGAGGGTAAAACTTTTTTGCTCAACAAGCAAATGAGTAAGAGAGTTGGAGGATGTAAGGGTTTCAATAAGCCTTAATATGACTTTATATTATTAGGTTTTGTAAGAGAATGGGCATTCTGAACTTTTATCTATCATGGGCTTAATATAATAAGTATTTGGTTTAATAATGACTTTTAAGGCTATACCTAATAGTTAATAATCATCTCATCTAGTTAATTAACTGTAATTTAAGACTAAGTTGGAAAGCACATCATCAATTGCACTAAATCGAGCGCAATGGAAGAGCTCGATACATGTAGCTGACCTCAAATAATTTGTAGTCTCTAATTTAAAATAGTAGGGTTATTACAACATCATCATTTGTGAAAGTTATTAATTGTTTTATTTATGAATATAAAAAAGGCATATTTCTAAACCTCATTGTAAGAATGAGTAGTTGAAAAAGACTTTTCAAAGGAAAAGAAAAGTGTTCGATGGTTTTCAAGAATTATAAACAAACATAGTGCATAATATTCATCTATACCTTGAACAAAAATACCATCACAAAGAAAACTGTGAATCCAACCCCTACCCAGATTAAGAAAACTCAACGAAATGCAAGTAATATCACTAATCAAGCAAGGAAATCCATATACCAACAAAAACAAATCACCCAAAAAACATCAAGCAATTGAAATCAATGAAACAAAACCTACAATTTAATCAAAAGCTCAAACCTTTATGCTCATTCGCGCCATCGTGGGCCTCGTGCCCCTCCGCGTCCTCCTCTGGTACCGGATGCAGCTCTGCCACCGCCGCCTCCTTCGCCGCCGAATCCCCGCCACCAGTCTCCTTCTCCTCCGGGTACCTAACCACCACAACCGGACACACACAGTGATGCACGCAGTAATCACTCACACTCCCAAGCCTCCCCTTATTCCCCCTCTTCGTCGCCCCAAACCCTCGACTCCCCATGATCACAGCGCTCAACCCCAACCTCTCCACCTCCAAACACAGCCTCTCCTTCATGTCGTGATCCTTCACGATGTGAATCTTGAACGGAATCTGCGCCTCCACAAGCGGCTGCGACAGGTCGCTCGCCTTCGTCGCCGTGAACGTGTCGAAGTCGTCCTCGAGCTTCTGCTGCGACTCCTCGTCGGTCTCCACCGAGAGGTCGATCGACCCCCAGTCGGCGCCGTAGAGGACGCTCGTCGGCCGCACGTGGAGGAGGATCACGGCGTCGCCGGGCCGGAGGTAGTTCTGGACCGCCCACTTCACCGCGTAGGCGCTCTCGTCGCTGAGATCGACGGCGATCGCGATGCGCCGCTGCGCGCCGGCGGTCGGGGTTCCGGTGGAGGACGAGAAGAGGAAGCGCGGCGACGACGGCTGGATCACGGCCGCCGTCCGGTCGTTCTCCGGCGAAGATTTCTGGGGATGCATTTGTTAGGGTTTCGGTTCGTCTGAGAATTTTAGGGTTTTAACTCGTTTGAGATTTCTAGGTTTCGTTTTTTTTGGTTGATTTGATCGAATGAGTTTGTAAGTTTGTTGTGCGGAGTTTTTTTTTGCAGAGAAGGTACGAGAGGGAGAGAAGGGCAGAATGGGAATTTGGATGAATTGAGTGAGAGAGAAGGAATAGAAGGAGCAGCGCGGACAGTGGGATTGGAATATTTCGGTGGGGTCGAATTACTAGATTGTCCTTTTTGTCTATCTGTGTAACTGCATTGTTGATCAGTAGTGAAAGGTTTTTTCTTGGGAAGGAGTGTTCGAGGGGTTAACATGGGAGTCTAGCATGAATGAAGAAAAATTTAGTTAAGAGAGCATAGTTATCAATGAACAAAAATTAAGTGCTTGAAGGATTTTGCGGCTCATGCGGATTGCATCAGGGCCTCGTAGATACCCACGAAAAAAAAAAAAAAAAAAAAATTAATGTTGCGCTAGTATTAAGACCAACTTACAACCCCTTAAATTAAAAGTTTGATTCTCCTTCAAATTGCTTAGAGCTTTTAGTTTGATTAATGTAAGAAGCGCCTTCATTTATTGCAATATTATCAAGGTATCCGAGGCAATGATATTGGTGAAAGCAATTCACATGAGTTTTCAATTGAATCACTTTGCTACAATGATTTTTTCTTTTTTGATAAAAAACATTTAGCATAAATTTTTCATAATAAAAAAAAGGCAAAACTTATTATTTAGTCCTTGAACTTTATGTTTTTTATATTTTTGGTCCCTGAACTTTTATTACTATACATTTAGTCATTTAACTTTCACAAAGATCTACGTTTAGTCCTTACACTATTTAAAGTGTTAAATCTCGCCGACGTGAGTAATATAAGTGTCGTGTGACTAGTCAAGAAAAGTAAAGTGGTTTATATTATTGAACCGAACAACTCACATCGACCAACAAAAGTTGAAAAAAAAATTAATTTCCCCAAAAACATAAAAAACTTAAAGTTCGGGGACCAAAAGCCTAAAAAACTCAAAAGTTCAGGGACCAAATGTACAAAAATAAAAGTTCAGGGACCAAATGTACACTAATAAAAGTTCAAGGACCAAAAGCATAAAATACTCAAAGTTAAAGGACCAAAAAATATGTTTTGCCAAAAAAAAAAAAAAAACTAAGCGGTAACATTTCTTTACATAAGATGAGTAATAATTTATTATTAGTTATTAGTAACGTTCCTTCCTAGAAAAAAAAAATAGAAACGCTCCTTGAGTTGAGCAATATCGAGCCAAAGTATATATGGTGAAATGAAAGAGGTATCACTTGTCATGATGCAAGGTTTGGGGTTGTCGCGAGTTCAACTTTGTAAGTTGTTGAGACGAGAACAAAAAATAAAATAAAATAAGATTTAGGCCTCGTTTGGTTTGTTTTGCCAACTTACAATGCAAGCGGAATTAACTTATAAAATGAAATGGTGTTAAACACACTTTCCATTATCTTCAGGGAACAAGTAACATGAGTTCATTTTACTCAAATGGAGTAAAAATGAATTTGCAAGGATATGTTGATGATGACTATTTGTCTGATCCTCGTAAGACTTGTTTTCAAATGAGTTATGTATTCACTTGTGGTGATACTGCTATATCACGGAAAGTTAGTGAAGTAAACTACGGTTGCGACTTATTCTAATCATTCATAAATATTTACAATTCATGAACCAAGTCGTGAATGTATATGATTGAGAAACATGATTCAACGTATTAAAGGATTAGCTGGATTATCTTAAATAAAATATTGTCCAACTATATTATATGAAGATAATTCAGCACGTGTCACACAATTAAGTGAATGATATATAAAAGGGAACAAAACAAAACATATTCATCAAAATTATTTTATGCACACGAGCTTCAAAAGTGTGGTGAAATCGATATCAAACAAATTTGATCGTGTGATAAATCTTGCAGATTTATTCACAAAAGTTTTTCAACTACAACATTTAAAAGACTTACATATGGTCATGACTTGCGTCGACTCAAAGGATATTGCAAGCAATGAAATATGACAAATTCCATCCATGTCAATATGAGGGGAGTTATTGATTAGTGTATTATACTTTTTTCCCTTAACTATTATTTTATCCTACTAGATTTTCCTAGCAAGATTTTTAATGAGGCAATCGTATTAATATCATACTTCATACTCTGTATAAAGATTGATGAAAACGATGCACTATTTTTCCTTTGCTAGATTTTTTCCCACTTAGTTTTTTTTAGTAGATGTTTTAACAAGGCACATTCTTTCAACGAATGTTATTTAAGAAGGAATGTTGTAAATGTATTGAAAAGTGGATGACCATTTCTATCCCCACTTTTTGTACGATCCATTTACTTGTAAGTTATTGTTGTAAGCGTAATTTGTGCATTTTGGTCTTCATTTCATTATGAGCAAAAAGACTATATAAAAGGTCCTCTCAATGTAATTTGTACACCAAATAGAATAAAAAATTTCTCATTTCTCTCGTCTACTATCTTATTCAAGTTCTAATTCATTGTCTTTACTTTCGTTGCTCTATCCTTTTGGTGAAGTCTTCTCAAGTCCATGCTGCTGTCGTCACCTTTACAGATTCTCTACAGCAAAACTTTCTTCTACTTAACTTGGGGTTAATTTCACCGATGGTCACTCAAGTTTGCAGTTTGTAACACTTTGGTCACTTAACTTTCATTTGTCCCAAATATATCACTCAACTTTACAAAACGTTTCAACAAAGTCACTCCGACCACTCTCCGATCAAAAACCCACCGGCGCTGCTGACGTGGCGCCACGTGGGATTTCACGAGAGGTCACTTAACTTGTTAAGTGATGACATGGCATGCCACACACCCACCCACCCCATCCTTAGTTCACCCCACCACCATTAAACCAATTTCTATTCTTCCTCTTCAACCCCCTGTTTTTTTTTTCCTCTTTCAAACGGCTTGGTCTCTCTCTCGCGATTCTTCTCGCGCTCGTGCTCTCCACCCCCTGGATCGTCTTCTTCGCCGTGCTCTCTCTCTCTCGCGGTCGTGCTCTCCCCTCCCCTCCCCCAACCGGTTCGTCTTCTTCGCTGTGCTCTCTCGCGGTCATGCGGACGTGCGGTCGTCCTCCCCCCAACTGTTCTTCTTCTTCGCCGTGCTCGCTCACGGTCGTGCGGTCTCGCGCGCGGTCCTTCGATCTCGCACATCTTCCCCCCCACTGGTTCGTCCTCTACCTCAGATTTGTTTTCTGCAATTCGATTGATTTTCTGCAATTAGACCAAATTTTTGCAGTGATTACTGGAAGGGTCTCATATATATTTTTTGCAAGGTATGAAGATAATTAACTACCATGTTTTTTTTTTTTTTATCATCCCAATCTGAATTCAGCTTTAAATGGCATATAACTAACCAGAATATTTTGCTGTAACAAAGCCTTGTTTGTGGAAAGAATGTTTTGATAGACATGAGCATCCATGCAGCATATGTGAAGGCTATATGGGATGCTCAACATTTCATTTATATTGAGAACCAGTACTTTCTTGGATCATCTTACAATTGGAACTCACACAAAGACCTTGGTATGCATTATAATTTATTGCTTGAGAAGAGTGATTTTGTTACTTCTACAAACTTAAGTATTGCAATCCTAATGTAGCTATGGGGAGTTTTCCCAAGCAGCATGTGTAAGCTACCAATAGAACAGATGAGGTTTTTGTGAAAAAAAGAAAAAAAGAAAAAAAAAGATGATTTAAAACTTTGTTTCAAGTTTTTAGCAAAACCAAGCCTATAGACGAACCCAGCTAATATGGGATTGACGATTTGATGTTATTATTTTGTGAATTTGAACTTGACTGCAAGTTCCATTATCGATTAAATTTGGTTCTCAATCTGCAGGTGCTAACAATTTGATACCAATGGAAATCGCTCTTAAGATTGTGAATAAGATCAAATCAAATGAGAGATTTTCGGCTTATATAGTTATTCCAATGTGGCCAGAGGGTGCACCCACAGGACCATTCATGCAGAGGATTCTTTATTGGCAGGTAATATAAATATAATATTTCCAAGATAGCATAATTCTATTAACAACAAAATAATGAATCATCATATTTATAATCGCAAACTGTATTGAGATCAAATTCTATAAAGCGCAAGGGCCATATTGCGTTTATGTCGGTTTTATTCTCTGTTTTGTTGAGCTTAATAACAAGATTTCTAGGGAGAAAACAGATGTCAACACAATTTACATGCTCTAGAATTGTTTATTTACCTCGAGAAATTGCTGACTTCTGCAGCACAAAACAATGGAAATGATGTATGAGATGGTGTTATTGATACCCTCAAGTTCTCTCTCTTTTGTTCATTGTGAAATACTATTTAAGTCTGCGAATTCTTGCGTGCATGTTCAGTTGTACTTGGATAGCTTGCTTTCATTATCATATTACAATATAATGCTTGCACTAATCTTCAGTATTTAGTTTTCAGGAAATAGGACCCTCAAACGCTTTGTGTCTTCTGCGCTAGTCTTGCTCGTCTTGCCAAGTTACTCATGGAAACATGCCAAGAAGCAAAGAACCTCAGGAAGATTGTGACTCTCTTTTACTTGGATTGAGCTGACATTGTGAAGAGAACTGTTGCATGAATGCTGAGGACTTTACATGTTCTCCATTTTAAATTCGGGGCGACAGGAAAAAGTGAAGTTATGGCCAAGATCCATTTTCTTCCTTCATCCGTAATGAAGAGAATGCACTACACAACTTTGGCTTCATTGTATACAAGTAAATACAACGGTTGGAGGAGAAACGAAGTAGTCATCTTCGGTTGGAATCGAAGGGAAAAGTTGTAGTGTTATAAACCAATGTATTGTGGTTTTGTAATCTTTTTGTGTAAAACTTATGTCAAACCATGTATTGTGGTTATGTAGCTTATAAAAAAGAGATGAATTCAAGATTTTTTTTTTCTTTGCTGTTTTTTTCATGTTTTATAACTTCCTTAATAAGGTTTATGGTTAATCTAAAAAAAAAAAAAAAAAAAGATGAATTCAGGATTCTTTTTTTCTTTGCCGTTTGAAATTTTTTTTTTTCTTTGCTGTTTTTTTCATGTTTTATAACTTCATTAATAAGGTTTATGGTTAATCTCAAAAAAAAAAAAAGATGAATTCAAGATTTTTTTTGCCAGTTTGTTCAAAGCCGAGCACATTCAATTTGCTTGATGCCCATGAATTTTGATATTTGACTCTTAATTAAGCATTTGGATACATTAAAGAGTTCAGCAAGAGATGCAAACAGAAGTAAATAACGAGTCAGAACACGACTCCACATCGATTTCCATACATTCTAAAATAGATTGTCATTACAAAAAATGGGTTGCCAATACACATGCACCAAAAAAAATAGTCCCATACTTTGTACATCATCCAACATGAAAGTTTCACCCATATATCCGAAAAATAATCGCATCCTTTGTACATCATCCACCTCTTCCAATTATTTCGCCTCTTCCAATTACTCCACCTCTTCCACCGCCACGACGTCGAACAACTGGAATCTTCGCTCTTGACTTCGGAGAAATCCTTGGAATAGGTTGTGAACAATCCATCATACTTGGCATTATAGGAAAGGGTTGGGAAGCACTCGCAATTGTAGCATTAGTTGATTCGAGGTGTGTCTGACAACCGCGGTTAACGTCTCTATTCATGTCATCATAATAAACCTCTTTTGCAAAACAAAGAACTTTATGTGAAAGAGTACTATAAAAGTGGCTACATAAAGGATGTACAAAAACAAATTATAGGGTTTTCCATAATTGAAGAATTCATCAAATAAAGTCACAAATGCAGCCTAAATTAACCAGCATTTTTTGTGCAAAGTTAAAAAAGAAGGAAAAAAAAGTAATACACATCAAGATCCATGATTCTTTTAGATCTTGTGGCCTTGTCTGTAGGGAATCTAAGAAAGAATTACTTAAAAACCGCAAATCCTTACAACTAAGTTCCAAATTAGGCGCTCTGCGGACCACTCATATAATTGATTGAAACTAGTAAATCAAGGGACTCCCTCATATGAGAATTTCATCGATACGAGTTCAAGCGAGCATCCGCTATTGGTTATATTGGTTACACAATAAGCAACTCTTAATTTACTCTACATGTTATATATCTTAATATCTATTTCTGCTTTAAGGACAACCTCTATTTGTAATTGAAGAAAGAGAAGGTCCACATACTATCTCAAAAATGAAAATTTTAACTACCAGACTCTTTCTTGGTGTGCATCAATGTAAAATTGACATGCAAAAAGAACTAATACATCAGACACAAAAATATAACAATGTAGCTACAAACAACCAAACTCTTGTCAAAAAAATTTCCTTCATGATATCAAGAAAAATAACAAACAAAACTTCCTAAAATATCAAAGAAAGACAAGCATGTCACTCTAATTGAAATTTGAACTAAGGTTGTGGCCCTTGAATGAGTGCTATGGATAAAGCAGGTTCATGTAGTTGATCCATATAATTGGGAAAAAGGCTTATGCAGACAAGAGTTAATGTAGTTCTTCAAAACATTTCATGTGAGATGGACGAGACATCATTTGCCTGCAAAGTTGTTGGTTCATGCCTTCATCAGAAAATAATTAAGCATTCATATGTGCTACTTTCAAGGTATGCATCAAAAGTTCATTCAAGCTTATCTACTCACTTTCACATACGTGGAGGGACAACATAATACCATAAAATAAATTCTAATCAAATAGATGGGAATACCATAAAACCTTCTCCAATGCACAATGTGGATTGCAAATGTGAAGATCATTGAAATTTGTAAATCATGTTACTGCTAATTTATACATCAGTGTTAATTGAAGGTTCAAACAAGCATCAAAGAACAGTTTTTTTTTTTTTTTTTTTTTTTCTCAGTTGCCTTCATATTTTTTTCACTATATGGTATAATTGCATAACATATATCTGAGACCCTTCCAGTAATCACTGCAACACTGTGGTCTAATTGCAGAAAATCAATCTAATTGCAGAAAAAAAATTTGAGGTAGAGGACGAACCAGAAAAGGGGTGGGGTCTTTGTTGAGGCTGCTGTCGTCAGCGAGCAGAGACAGAGATGTACACGCGAGAGAGAGAGAGAGCACGGCGAAGAAGACGAACCAGTGGGGGAGGGGAGAGCACGACCGCACGACCGCGAGAGAGGACGGCGAAGAAGACGAACCGCTGGGGGGGGGAGGAGGCTTCCGCGCGCCGCGAGAGAGGAACCTCGAAGAAGACGATCCAGGGGTGGAGAGCACGAGCGCGAGAAGAATCGCGAGAGAGAGAGACCAAGCCGTTTGAAAAGAAAAAAAAAACAGGGGGTTGAAGAGGATGAATAGAAATTGGTTTAATGGTGGTGGAGTGAACTAAGGATGGGGTGGGGTGGGTGGGTGGGTGTGTATGTGGCATGCCATGTCATCACTTAACAAGTTAAGAAATTCCACGTGGCGCCACGTCGCATGGCAGCCGGTGGTTTTTGATCGAGAGAGTGGTCGGAGTGACTTTGTTAAAACGTTTTGTAAAGTTGAGTGATATATTTGGGACAAATGAAAGTAAAGTGACCAAAGTGTTACAAACTGCAAACTTGAGTGACCATCGGTGAAATTAACCCACTTAACTTGCCCTCCAAGTAAACAAAAAACAAACGAAGAAGAACAACCTCCACATGTGCGTCGATCGCAGCAATGGCCGACTCTCGAGAAGAAGGAGAGAGCTCAGCGGAGAAGAAGGACCCTAGGATCCGAGCGAGAAAGTGAGTGAAGTTCAGTCGCTTCGTTTGATTTGTTTGGTCGCGATCGCAGTGCCGACCAAGTGTTTGTTGAAACGACTGTTTTTTTGATTGATCAGGTACCAGTTGGAGCTGTGTAAGAAGGCGTTGGAGGAGAACGTGATCGTGTATTTGGGGACTGGTTGCGGGAAGACTCACATTGCAGTGCTTTTGATCTACGAGCTTCGACACTTGATTGTAAAGCCGAACAAGGAGATATGCGTTTTTCTCGCGCCGACCGTGCCGCTTGTTCGCCAGGTGCGCCGCCATTTCATAGATTTCTTGCTCGTCTTGTTGTGTTAGACTGATCGAGATTGAGCTCCAGTGTTATATTGACATAAAATTGCAGTACTGGTTCCTTCTGTTAGCAATTCATGTATTTTTTCAATGACCAGGGGGTAATGTACATGTACATGTACTCGTACTCATTGTTGACAACATTAAATGTGTGTACATAGGCATTGTGGCAAGGTAGATCGTTGAAGTGATTTAGCGAGGTAGGATTCAGTGTCGTTGAATTGCGGATAGCTTTATAAATTGGAGTATTTGAAGGCATTGTGCAGGGCACAAGCCACTATGGGTGATTATATTGCAAGTGGGTTTGAAAGTTTTCTTTAGAGGCATACCTTTTATGAAGCAACTGAAATAACTTAAAGAGTAAATATTGTTGTTTTGAGATATTCGTTTCCCCATTTATGGGAACCGATTACACCCTGATCTCATATTAAAAAAAAAAGATAAATAATGTTGAGGAGGCTCAAACACACACACTAATAGCTGATGGAATCATTCAACCCAACATATAAGTGACGGAACATGGAAGCCTGGAAGCCAATTGAAATTTAATGCCGGGCCTCTATTTAACTGTTGTATCTTTTACATGACTTCAATTATTCATGGAGATTAATTGGTAATGTGAATAATGGTTTAAAATATCACTAGTTGTAATTACGGAGATTTGCCTTTTTTTAAGCTAGATATGGGCCTTAAGGTTGTATGAGGTGGAGTGATTTCTCTCCCCCTCTCTCTCTTCACTTGCCCTTTTGAGTTTTCGCAGAAGATTCTTCTTTTCACTTGCATCTAATTTGGTTGCATTTTCTTTGAAAGAGTAACTTTTTTTCCTCATCTAATTTTTGTGATCTTGTAGCAAGCAATGGTGATAGAGGAATCCACCGATTTTAAAGTTGGGTGCTATTATGGAAATTCTAAGAAATTGAAGAGCCATAAAGACTGGGATGAGGAAATTGTGAAATATGAGGTTAGCTATTGACTTGTTGTTTTGGAAATCAGAATGCCTTAATGTTTTTTCTTCTTTTCATTTAAATTTATATGTGATTAGAAAGGTGATGTGTAAGAGTTGCTATTGGTTGACCAAATTTGGAAAACTAAATTTTCTTATATGTAAATGCAAACAATGACAAATTTCACTAATTGTTTGGATTTCATGTGCTTATAAATATAATCTTTTACATATTTGGGAAAACACATAAATTTGTTCGTCTTTTTTTTTTTCTTCTTTTCCTTATATCAGTTTTCACAATTTTTTTCCTTTTTTGGAATCAACTTAGAGGTTTTTGAAAAATCTTCTTTATATATCTACAATGTGACGGTCTTGTGATCAAGGATTGTAACCTGCCAATGCAAAATTGAGGTGTTTTTATTTGCCAAGTCAAGGCGATTTCTAGGCTACAAAAATACTTATTAAAAGACCTTTGAATAATTAATTATGTATATACAGTTTCTTATTTACGACTTATTGTCTATGAGTCACAATCATCCACGTTTAATATAGATTTCAAGACTCTACATCAAAACACCATAGATGGAGCAAACATGCTCATCAATTATAAATTTAAATCGCATGCAACCATTCATCATAATTATCATCGATTATAGCTGGTTCAAGCCTTAACTTTGACATGCCTTTTGAACAACTAAGGAATAAAGGCAATTATAACACTATTTTATAAGTGTGATATGAACTACTTTTTAACAACTCTAGACTTTGTTTGTAATTCTTATATTTTTTAGAAAGATGTGACATTTCAAAAGCTAGAACTAATTGTAAATGTAAGAGAGTAGGATTTTAGAGAAAAGAAAGCTGTATTCTGGGTATCAATTACATCTTTAGGTGATACACGCATGCATATATACAAAAGTCCTAAAAGGAAACTTCACTATACTAGTTTTATGAAAACAACTATAAGTTGGTCTATAAATTAGGCACAAATATGTCAATTCTAAACTAGGTAAGTACTATAATAGAAAGTCAACTAACGCTACCTCGCAAGTTGGAGCATAGATGTCTATTATGCAAAGCTTGTTACTCAATCTGAAGAAGTCTTCCTTATTTAGTGCTTTAGTGAACGTATCAACAATTTGATCCCTTGGAATTTGTAAAAGGAGTGCAAATCTTCTTATCAGGAACTGCATTTCTCACAAAATGACATTTGATTTCAATGTACTTAGTTCATTCATGAAAAATAGAATCGCTTGCAATATAATTTGCAATTTGATTATCACATTGCATGGGAATAGGATCTGAATAGGTGACACAAAAATCTATAGGAAGAGCTTTCAACTAAATAAACTCACGTGATATGAGCCATGACACAATATTCTACTTTAGCACAGGATCTTGATGCAATTATTTGTTTCTTACTCCTCCAAGTTACTAAATTCCCACCTACAAAGGTATAATAATCTAATGTAGATTTTTCCCACTCGTCACCAACGTAGTTAGCATCAGAATAACTAAGTTGATATGCTTGTTCTTTTTGAACCATAATCCATTCTTGGAGCTTTCCTTTTATATGTCAAAATATTGTAGGCAACATCCTAATGGCCCTTCTTGGGCTTATCCATAAAATGACTAATCAAACCAACAATGTGCATAATGTCTAGTGACTATTGAGTAAATAAACTTCCCAACAAGTCTTTTGTGTTGTCCATAGTCTGCAAAGTCATCATCCTTCTTCCACAAGTCTAGATTAGGTTCCGTTGGAGTATCTAATGGGTTTGCACCTAGTAAACTTGCTTCTTTATTAGATCAGTTGCAAACCTCCCTTCGAACATGATTGTACTTTCTTTATCACATGCATATTCAATACAAAGAAACTATCTTAACTAGCCAAGATCTTTGGTGCAAAATTGTTGTTGCAACTTGTAAGTGCTTCTTGGTTGCTTCAATTCCATTTAAATCTCTACCTTAAAAGAATATATAATTTTTTTGTTTTTTGATAAACCATTGTCCGAAACTTTTTGCGCCCCTTCATACTTTGGTTCAACTAATCGCATGGAAGTTGGTTCGACTAATCGCCTGATGAACTATGTTTCACAAATATCGAATGATCGACTTGACTTCGCATGAATCCTTTTGCAAAAATTGATTGAACTTATTAAACCAAGCTCTAGGATTATGCTTTAATCCATAATAGTCTTGTTGAGCTTACATACTAAGGGAATCTTTGCTCATGCAACAAAGCTTGGTGTTTGCTCCGTGTAACCTTTCTCATTTAAGTCTATAAAGAAACACATTCTTGACATCTAATTGATATATGGATCAATCATGATTGATTGCTAATTATTTCATTAGGCCTAAACTCGTAAAGGTTTTAGAGGAGGAAGGTTCATAGGTAATGTTGTTACTGTGGTAGAAAGAGGAATTGGTTCTTTGACTTGAAGAGTTTTGAAAAATTGATTTTGACTTGAAAAAAGGTGACATAAATTGAAACAATTTTTTTTTTTTTGACAAAGGGATCATTATAATTATATCCTTTTTGAGTTCAAGATTACCCTAAGAAAACACAATGAACAACTCTAGGATACAACTTATTCGTATTAGCTTCAAATAAATGAATGGGGCAGACACTCTCAAAAGTTTGAGGACTGGGAGAAAAGAGTGGAGAATTGGGGAAAAGAGATTTAACGAAATGTCGCCTCCGAAAGTAAAATTGACATCCAATTAATGAGAAATCCAATAGTGAGAACAACTTCCCAAAGATATTTGGGCTCATTCATTTCAATCATAATACGGGCAACATCGAGAAGATGTTTGATTTTACTTTCTACCACACCATTTTGCTGTGGAGTATGGACACATGATATCACGGCCCTCGCTCACACCCATGCCGATAGTGTCCTTGTCTTGGCCACTCACTAAACTCGTGGGTGCATGTTTTTCTAAAAACGCATCGACAACGTGAAGTATGTGTGTTAGCAATGTAACCTAGGTCTTCTCTCCCTACCCAGGTGAAGTGGGACTATTACAATAAACGTGTCAGCATAGAGAAGGTAGTGGGCCCACACCACATCGTACCATACCCTTGTCAATGTTATCCCCACCTTAGCCATCTCCTTCACACATGAGTGGTGTTTTCTTCATAATGTGCCGACAATGATGTACGAGTGTGAGCAAAATAAACATGTCTCCTCCCCCTACACAACCGATGCAAAACTATCATACACGATGTTTGGTGAATAATGCTATTAGCAGAACAAAAACGAGAGAAATCAATTTTCATATATTCCAAAGCATTATCAGATAGTAAAAGGTAAAAACGAATACTAGTGGAAAATTAAGCCTTTGTTTCCTTATAAATGGTTTGAAATGCATAAAGAAAGACTCAAGTCATATGAAAATACTCATCCACAAAAAGTAATATAATACTTATGACCAGACAAAGTAGAATAACAACAAGGGCCCCATATATCATAGTGAACTAGATCAAAAACAAAAAGGCGTAAACTTCGACTCTCTTTAGAAGGAAAAGACTCTTTGTGATGTTTTTCTAAGTGGCATGCATCGCAATTTATTAGAGAAAGACTCAAACAAAAAGTACTTTTTTTTGTCTACTTTGGAAAAACTAGGATGACCTAAATGATGATGTCAATAATTAGGAGATACACTCCTACCAATTTTTTTCCCTATTGAAAAAATAATGAGATACATCACAACCAACAACAATAGAAGAATAAAGATTGTAAGCACCTTGTGATTCGAGCCGTGTCTAATCAATGTATTGTTTGGAGATTCCGAAAAATGCAATGAGTAGGAAAGAAGATTACAAAGCAATTTAAAGCTTGTTTGATTTGATTCATTGAAAGAAGATTTAAATGATAATTTAGAATGTTTAAGGTTTGGCTAAGTGTAAGAGATGGGGTATAGATAGTGCAAAACCAGAAACAATAGAAATAGATCCATAAAAAACAATGATAGATGACACCGATTGACTAAAAGTATATTTGTGAAATTGGTGATGGTCATTAGTCATGTGATTTGATGCATTTGAATCTATTTACCAAGAATTACTGGAAAGAGTTGCAAGTGCGGCGATACATGTTTTGAGAGTATGAGGCAACAAAATGGGGTAGTGAGTGAATTAACAGTTCATATTCCACTTTAGAAATGTGAATAACATCCTTAGATCCAACAGAAGAAGTAGTTTCGTCAGAAGTTAATGTAACAATAGCTACCTCAGGAGTGTTGTGCCTTTTGGTATGTTTGGTAGCCCAACCAGGTTTACCGTGTTTTTCCCAACATGCATCTTCAATATGATTTTTTTTTACCACAAAAAATCGCATTTGTCTATAACGTCCTTTACTCTTGCCATTATTGTGCCCACGTTCTTGGGCAACCATAGGAGGATGTTCAAGGCTAACAATTGGAGAGCTAACAGAGTTAAAGAGTTTGTTTGCAAGTGAGAGAAAGCTGATTGAAGGTAGGCATTGTGCTATCTCCAAGTAATTGACTTATAAGATTATTACACTGGTCATTCATATTCATAAGAAATCCACAAACACAAGATTTTCCCATTGACATTTTTGCGTTTCTAAATCTATAGAGAGGGGCTTTAACTCATGGAATTCACTGATAATTCCTCTGTAGGCAAAAAAAAAAAATAAAAATTGTGGAAGAGATTTTTCACCTTGTTTATTATCATCAAGTTGTTGAAACAAAGAAAATATACTAGAATTATTCCCATCATTAGCGAACATCTCTTTGATATAGTCGCACATCTCCTTATCAGTTGATGTCAATCCAACGGAGGTAGCAACCTTAGGTTCTAAGGAATTCAACAGTCATGTTTTCATTGCACAATCATATTGACCACGGGTTGCATATTTGGAATCGTTAGTGTCGGCCATTGTTTGTACTAGATGATGATCTCAATCTTTGGAAACAAGGAAGGTACAAAATTGTTGAGACCAAAGGACATAATTTCTGTTATTAAACATCATGATAATTCCAACATAAGCACGAAAATTAGATTTGGTTATGCTGTCAATCATCTTGAATTACAAATTCAAGTACCAATAAGATACACATCCTCAAACACAGAGGTACAAGAAATTATTCACATTCACACAAGAGGGGATCAATTGTCCTTCGCGAAAAAAAAAACAAAAATTTTTACTTACAAAACAATGAACAAATTTTTTTGAAATGTTAGAATTAACCTGCTCTGATACTGTATAAGAGAGAATAATTGTAGAGAAAAGAAAGCTGCATATGGGGCCGCCAACATAAAGAGTTGTTGTATGATGGTGTTGGTGCCAGGGGTAGTGTTAGAATTTTTTAGGTTGGTTTTTTATTTATATCCACAAAATTAATTAAAATATGTGCTTTCAACCTCCGAAGAAGTTGCGATTTTTTTTTTGGAAAAAACTGTTTAGAAGGACAATGCTTGCCTTGACTATTGCCTTGGCGAATTTGCCCCAAAATGCCTAGGTGTTGCCTTGCTTTGCAATCACATCTTGTCAAGCGTCATGAGGAATTGTTGAGAAAAAAAAATTATTTCTTGTAGGCAATAATAATATTTGTTGTTAGCTGCTTATGCAAAATTGAGTAACTTTTTTAAGTATATTTTCTATTCCTCATTTCATCGTTACTGTGCAGGTTTTTGTTATGACCCCACAAATTCTCTTACATAATTTACTCCATTCCATTATCAAGATGGAGCTGATTGCCCTTTTGATATTTGATGAATGCCATCATGCACAAGTGCAGAGCAACCATCCATATGCACAAATCATGAAGGTGGGAACATGCATTTAGCTCAAGTTTTTCAAGTATTTAAGTAATGTGATTTTATTTCTCTTTTATGGTTCTAGGCATTTAAACATATAAAGATTTTCATGATGTATATATCGAATAGGAATACAAAAACTGTTTTGGGAATCGTCCACGTATATTTGGAATGACGGCGTCTCCTATTGTAGGAAAAGGTAATTCTATTTGGTTAAATTTGAGATGATATTATGCAGTTGTGTTTGTAGCGGTCACATTTTATTCTGAATGTTAAAAAGGAAAGTTGAGTGGTAAGGAAAATCAGAGGGAGTGAAGGAAAAAATATGTAGAGACAAGTCGGGGTCAATTTATTTAAGAGATGGTAAAGTGCCAAACTTTCATTATCATTGACACTATGTAATATATTTTATATATATATATATATATATATATATATATATATATATATATATATATATATATATGCATGTATGAATTTATCGTGTAAGGGTTATACTTTTAACTAAAAATAGGAATCTCAATGCGCAGTGGACGTTGGGAATAATTGGGTTATACATTTTATGTCAATATGGGAGAGAATATTTATGGTTTCTTTGTCATTTATGATATATATATAGCCCCCTTCTATCCTATATCAACCCTCCATTTAATTTAATACATTTTTAGACTAAAATATTTTTAGGCAAAATTACATAAATAACCACTCTTGATCATGAACCCATTTCCTTTTCTCCTTCTACTTTCCACTCTCTACACCCTCTCTTAATGAAACCTTAAACTTAACCCGACTCCTATCCCAATGACTACACCACCCCAAATTAAACACTCCCTTTCTCTTCTACTTAATTTTCATTTTCTATACTCCGCCCCAAATTGAACCATAAACTCACTCATTTTCTCTTCTACTTTCTAATCTCTGCACCCTCCCTATCTCTTTATTTATATACTCAACAACTCACCACCAAATGCAGTACCTTGATTATAACATTTATTTGTGTTGAATCTTAGATTTGAAGGATTAAAGAATCAATCTTAGAGTGCAACATGAAACAAATTGAGGTAAGGGAGAGAAGAAGATGATGTGCAACAAGGGGTTGGAGGTTGGGGATCACTTATGTTACCTGAACCCTTCACTCAAAATCAAAGTACCCGTGTCGACACTTGAAACGAGTCTAACACTTAAAGGATATGGATACTCCATTTGTAGAGCTTTTTGTATAAAAAGATTCAAAATGTAAGAGAATAAAGAAAAAATTAACAAAAACTTTCTAGTGTAGAATAAGAAATAGAAAATGAGAAAAAATTATAGGTTATAAGCTATCATATATATGTAATAACACACACACACAAATATATATATATATATATATATATATATATATATATATATATGTATATAAACATATGTGCCTAAAGTTTTTAGACTCTTTTTGTCGAGTCTCCGTGTCCTTAAATTAGAGAATAGGTGGGTCCGACCATTAGACACTGACTCGCACTCGACACTCGCAGCGAGTTCGGGTAGCATATGGGATCACAAAGATGAAAAGATGGTTTTCTTTGGAGAGTGAGAGGAGCAAACTTATTGAGGGCTATAAATAACATTAAATTAAATGGGGGCATATATAAAGTTATAGGGGAGCTAATAGTTGCTCCCTATATATATTATTTGCTTTCTCCTTGGATAAAGCAATCAACTTCAATGTCTTAGTTCTATGCTATTCTTGCTACCTAATAACTTGTTCGGTTGGCCGAAATTTCATTTCAATGGGTTAGAGATTTGATTATGAGGAGATTACGACTCCCAATTACAGAATTTATCCTGAAAACGAGAGTTGCGTGCTTGGGCGGAGTGAATCACGTGTTGAAGTAATTGAGGCCAATTAAATTACCTTTATACCCTTGTCCGTTGTACCTGATTTCGTCGATTCACGTCTCATCGCACACTCTAAGGTTTTGTCAGGGGGTTCATCGCGACTTCTCTTTGTTCATCTTCTTGTGTTACAATGTAATTTGTACGATTATTTGAATGGCGCTATGCTTAGTTTGTGGGTGGCTGAAATTAGTTTTCATCACTGGTATCATACAAAATGCATACACAAATCATACAAATTCTGAATATTGGGCAAAATTTGTGAACCCTATAAAATCTGAAATGCATAATAATATAGTTACAAAGATGTGGAGATTCAAAAAAGCGAGCTTTGTATGATTGAGCTTCGTATGATTGCACTTCGTGTGATGGACAAAGCTCTATGACTCATGGATTGCATTTTGCGATTAGAGGGATTGTGGTCATAATTCACAAATTGCCTGGGGACTAGGATAGGGCGATGGAGTCTGGGCCTTAGAAAGGATGGAGTCAGTTGAGTTGGAGAGGATGTTGTAGAGAAGGTGTGGTTTCACAGTGGGTGTCTTGATATTGAGCGAACAAGTGTTGAAAATGAATGAGTTGGAGAGGATGTGGTGTCGCAGAGATGGAGATTAGTTGACAGTTACTTGTGAAATCACAAGCTTAGGGTTTGCTTGGGCTATAAAATATCGGGGGGCATTTTGGTAAAGTGGTAGACCCAAGAGCTACGGGTAACTAGCAATGGGAGGCTTCTTTGTTTTAGTGGCTACACGAATGATTCGACAATTTGTCGAATTTGTGAAAACGCGAAGTGAACGTGAGATCCGAATGAATGATTCGACAATTTGTCGAATTTGTGAAAACGCGAAGTGAACGTGAGATCCGAGCGTGAAATTGACTCACTAGCATAATAACCACAACAACAAAACTACAACAACAACAACATAGCCTTAGTCCCAAATTAATTGGGGTCGGCTACATGGATCAAACTGTTCCATCGTATTCGATTATGTGCAATTGATAGTGAGCTTTCCAAACGATTCAAATTCCTCCTAATTAATGCTTTCCAAAATAACTTTGGTCTACCCCTACTTCGTCGAATTTCTTCAGTTTCCATTGAGTCAAGTTTTATAGTGAGGGCATTTGTAGGCCGTCTTTGTAGGTGATCAAACCACCGCAACCGCACTTCCTTAATCTTTGTGTCAATTGGTGTTACTCTTACTTGTCTTGAATTTTTATATTTCTTATTTTATCTTTATGAGTTTTACCACACATCCACCTAAACATTCTCATTTCTGCTATGTTCATTTTATGTAGTTGTTGTTGCTTTACCGCCCAACATTTACTTTCATAGAGCATAGATGACCTAATTGCAGTCTTATAAAATTTTCTTTTTATCTTAGTAGGGACATTTTGATCATATAAATCACCCCTGTTGCATTCCGTTATTTCTTCCATCCAACTTGAATTGTATGTGTGACATCATTCTTAATATTACCATCATTTTGTATGATTGATCCTAGGTATCTAAAGTGGTTCACCTTATGAACTTCTACTTTTCTAATTTTCCCACTCCATCATCTTGATGTCTAATATTTCTAAACTCACAATGCATATATTCGGTCTTCGTCTTACTCAACTTAAAACCTTTAGATTCTAATGCATTCCTCCAAAGTTCTAATTTTTTATTCATTGCATCTTTTGTTGTGTCCACTAAGATAATATCATCTGCAAACAACATACACTATGATATATCCTCTTGAATATGCCTAGTTAGTTCATCCATAACCAAAGGAAAGTGATATGGGCTTAAAGTCGATTCTTGATGTAGTCTTATCGTAATGGGAAATTCTTTTGTAGTTCTTCCAAATGTCTTTATACTCGTTACTAGTCCTCATACATATCCTTTAATAGTGTCTATGTATCTAGCATGCATTTTTTTTTTAGAACCCACCAAAGAATATCTCTAGGAACCTTATCATGTGCTTTTTCTAAATCTACAAATACAATATGAAGATTTTTTTTCTTTTTTCGATATTTTTTCAACAATCTTTTTACAAGAAAATTGCCTCCATTGTTGACCTCCCAGGCATGAAGTCAAATTGATTCTCTTATATTGTTGTTTCTTTTCTTAACCTATTGTCAATTATCTTCTTCCAAAGTTTCATAGTATGACTTTTAACTTTAATTCCTCGATAGTTTGGACAACTTTTAGTGTCTCATTTGTTTGTGAAGATTGGTAATCCATTGACATCCGTTTTGATTTTAAAATTTTGTTAAAAAGTTTTGTTAACCAAGTCAATTCAATTTCTCCTAAGCATTTCCAAACCTCTATAGGTATTTCATTTGGGCCTTATGCTTTTTCTATTTTCATCTTTTTCAATGCCTCTTTAACTTTTGGAATTATAATATTGCATTTATAGTTTACATTTCTTTCTAGGTGTGGGTTTTCATCTATAATGATATCAACTCAGCCATCATTAAATAAACTGTCAAAGTAGCTTCTCCATCTTTCTTTAATATCTTCATGTGTTAAAACATATTGATTTTCGTCGTTAATCAAAGTTTAAAAAATCGACAAACTTCGGTGAAGTTCGGGCGAAGTTTGTCGATTTTGAAGTGAACGAAGCGAAATTCATATGCAATAGAAAAATTGCAAAACTTTGACTCAACTTGGGCTAACTTTGACCGAACTTTGAAAGCATTATTGGAAGTTAATAAAACATGAAGTAAAATTGTTATGTTTCATGGAATTCGACTGAAACTTCGACTGAAACTTCGACCATGCTAGAAATATACTTAAACTTCGGCTAAATTCGAATAAAACTTAGTTCTAGCATCTCTACGAAGAAAATTGGGTTTTCTAGCATTTAAAGTGAAATTGCGTAAACTTCCATACATCGGCGAATTTTTGTCAAACTTCAATCATCGAAGTTAACTTCCTCGAATTTATTCCGAAGTTTAAGTGAGTGAAGTTGAAGTTTCAAACCTTGTCGTTAATACATCCTACCTGCCTTAGGTCTTGTTTCTTTTTATCTCTTTATTTGGCTAGCTTATAAATATATTTTTTGCCATCTCTATTACCTAACCTTGTATATAGGTCTTCCATGAAATTTGTTTTAGCTTGTTTTGTAGCTTTTCTATATTGATTGTACGCATCTTCATCTTGACACTTAGGCATTTTTCTATACATCTTAGGCATTTTTCTATACATCTCTCTTTTAGTCTTAATTGCTCTTTGGACATCCTCGTTCCACCACTATGTTTCCTTCTTTGGTGGTCTCAAGCCTTTAGATATACCTAACACGATTGATGCTACTCTTCTTATGCAACTACTCATTTTTATCCACATTGTATTAGCATCTCAATCAAGATTCCAAACATTTTTTTAGTAGTTTTTTCTAAACTCTACTTGTTTACAATTTTTTAGGTTCCACCGCTTTATTCTAGGGTCTTTTTCTCATTTATTCTTATTAAGTCGTTTTAGCTTAATATCAAGTCCTACTAACTTATGTTGGGTAGTAAGCGCTTAATCAAGTGTTACTTTGCGGTCTCTACATATTTTTCTATCAATTTTTCTTGTTAAAAGAAAATCTATTTGAATCTTGTCATGACCACCTCCTAAAAGTAATCCTGTGCAACTCCCTTTTCCTAAAACTAGTACTTGCTAAGACAAGATCGTATGCTGAAGCAAATGCTAAGATTGGTTCACCTTCTTCATTTCTATTGCCATAACCAAAACCTCCATGAACTCTCTCGAACCTATCATTACTTGCCCCCACATGCCCCATTTAAATCTCCAACAATAAAAACCTTTTCAAATGATATACCTTTTTGTAAATCCATTCGTATCGTCCCAAAATTTGTGTTTGATGTTCCCGTTTAATCCTACTTGTGGTGCATAGGCGCTAAGTATGTGAATCTTTTCGTCTCCGATAATTAATTTAACTAGGATCAATCTATCTCCCATTTTCGTAACCTCTACAACCTTATCCTTGTAATCATTATTCATAAGAATTCCTACTCCATTGCATTTTCTATCTATGCTAGTGTACCACAATTTAAACCCAGTGTTTTCTATTTCACTATTCTTTCTCCTACCCATTTTGTCTCTTGAAGGCAAGCAATATTGACTCTCCTTTTAATCATAGTATCTACTAATTCTATTGACTTCCTTGTAAGTGTTCCTATGTTCCATGTTCCTAAAAGAATGGGAACGACTAAGAGGACCCCAGTTTTTGCCTAGAGAACCCCGTTTTGAAATTTTACTTCGTTATACTCCCACTTTTTTTGTCAAAATTCCAAAAATATCCTTGCTGTGCCCCACTGCTCTCACCCTCACCCCAACACCTGCTTTGAAAAAGTGTCGCACATAAAGGGCTGACACCTCTGAAGAGGTCTCGGTTGGATTCTTTCGTCACCCACTGAAACTTAGTTCTTTTTGCAGTTTCGGTCGAAGTCGGCCGTTATCTCTTTAAAGATGTCGGCCTTGTGTGTCAGACACCTTTGAAAAGGTGCTTTGGCTTTTGTGTGTGTCAACAAGAACGAACAAAAAAACTTCAAAACTCCTTAAAAATACATGAAATGACAAAAAAATAGTGGGTTTTGCTGGGTTAATGTCTTTGATTCCATCGAAAGTTTCACCTAAAATGCAAGATTCAACCCCAAATCAAAGCCCTAAACCCAACAACAATCTCACTAACAATACCGACTAAAAAAAGTAAAAAAAAACCATGAAAAACTTCGAAATCGACACTAAAAAAGATGAGGAATGCAGCCACATTGTCAAATCGACGTGGTTTTGCTCAGAATTCGTTGGATTCGGGTTGGTGGTGAAAATGCGATTTGAGATCGGGGCGATTGGGGTATGGGTGAATGGGGCGGATGAGGTATGGGTAAGTAAGAACCCTTTTATATGGTGGGGTAGTTGGGTAATTTCATTAGGGTGAGATTCTCCAAGCAAAAACTTGGGTCGTTGAGTTGTTTCCAAACAAATTTTTTCTCCATTTTGTGTTTGTTTTCTTTTTTATTTTTATTTTGTCTAAAAGATCTAGTCTCATTATCTATGATTTTGATTTTGTTTTTGTTTTTGTTTTCGTGTTTGTTTTGAACTAGCATCTTTACCCACACCCGTCCTCTTTGTGGGAACCCTTGCTTATTTTTCTTCACACCTAGGCGGCGATGTGAAACATGCCCTTGCTCATTTCTCACTACACTCCGGCTTTGATGCAGCATGTCGCTAGATGCGAATACCCCAACGTTTATATTTATTTGATCCATTTCATAAAGAGTGACAAAAGTTTTACACTAGCTGTCAACCTATCACAACCTTTCTCTATTTTTCAAGAATGAAAAATGGGCTTGGGGCTTCCCTTCCTCATTTTTCGGGTATGAAAAATGGGTTTGAGACCTCCCATACCGGAAATGGGCGTCAGAGTCCTACTCCTTTATCCGGATTTGGGACCGGCTATGTAGCACGCATAGTGTTCTACATAGTACATAGGTGGAGTTTAATAAGCCCAACCGAATAGAGTATAATTGTCATAATGCAACAATATTGTTCTTTGATTCATTGTGTATTAAATTATATTTCCTTGATTCACTACTACTCATATATACCATTATCAATGCTTTGAAATCTGTCTTGCTATAGATCTGACATTTTTACCAACTGTTTCTCCCTAGGTCATAAAACTAACCAAATATGTAATATGCTGTTGTAAATTACGTGAATAATACAGATTATGCCCATTTGCAATTTTGCATTAGTAATTTGAGGTGCTAAATTGAATGCATAAAAAATTAATGTAATTTGATTGCTACATCCATTGTTTGATTATATTTTCTTTGGCGAATGATATTGAATGCAATCGTTTGGCTTGCATACAAGCATTGCTCCACAAGCAAAGTTGATAGGATCAGGGCAGCAATTTAGGAGAGTAAAATGACAGGCTTGACAACATGATTTAGCAAGTATCCTTTATTAGCTGCTAGGATGGGTTGTATCCTATGTCTATTTAAAGGTATCATATGAATAACAAACTCAAGCAATCATCACCTAAATTTGAAAGAGCCTTGAATTTGAGATTCTGTCAAGGACTGATCCAACCAAGAAAGTTGTGGAAGATTTGAATAAAGCTTTGAATTCCACTTCGTTGGCTCTTGTGACGAGACCCTACACGAAGGCACTAAGGCACATAGCATCTTGGTATCTGGGCCGCTCGTCATGGGTGACGTTGAAACTGTAATGAACAAATTGGAGGCCTTCATGTAGTAGATGAACTTTTGCCAACAAGTATTAGAAGCACATTTTGGTGAAATTGCATCCCACATTCACTACATAGGAAAAAATAAAAAATGATGGGGGAATTTGCAGTCCAAAGAGTGGAAATCATGCAAGTCGTCAAGAGAAAAATGATCACCAAGAAGGATCAATTAGGAGCTCGATGGTTCCTCTATTTTCCAAACTTGAATTTCCCAATTTCAATTGGTAAGCCGAGCCACTGGTGTTTCAGCAAAGGTGTGAGCAATTTTTCTTTGATCAACATACTTGAAACGAAGTAAAAAGCGGTCTTGCAATCTTCCATTTAATTTATTGGAAGAAGCCCAACTTTGGTTTTCTCAACTTGAACAGGAGGAACCGACATGAGTTGGAAAGGATTCAAAGAGTGTTGTAATATACATTTTGGGCCACCTTTGAGTAACAATCCACTAGGAGAATTGGTTAATATCTGAAACAGACAAGCATTGTGGAGCATTATTGACACCAATTTCAATCTCTCTTGGCATGCACCACCAAACTTAAACCTCAACAACAAGTCAACCTCTTCACTGTTAGATTGGTAAAGAATCTATGGATTGAGGTTGAGTTGTAGGAACCTAGGAACTTGGGCATCGGTATGAACTTACAAGAGTGCTAAATCGCAAGCATTAAAATTCTGGTTGCGCCTCCAAATTGAATTATATGAGCGCATGGTCTTCCAAAACCTTCACCACCTAAAACATTGCAACACCAGGCAACAATAGGGTAAAGGTCATAAAAGCCACGACTAATAATGAGAAGACCAACACCTCCAATCACTAAGACTCGAGCATAGATGGAGGAACGGAGAGAACAAAGTCTTACGTTTCAATTTTGCCAACACCGACTCATTCAGACACAAAGTCGAGTAGTTGTTTTGCACTGAAGTACCTAACTTCGATGTTGACGACACTGGCAACGTGGACAATGATCCCCAAATTTCTTTAGATGGTATCGAAGGTTCACAAGGTTTGCAAAAAATGCAGTTTAAAAGCACTTTTTGCTGGTCATTCGGTGTGGGTTCTCATCGACTTAGGAAGTACCCACAATATCATTAGCCAAGACACTACAACTAAGCTCAACATGATACATCCTAATTCACACAAGCACGAGATTGAAAGTTGCTGTCATGAATGGTGAGAAAATTTATAGCAAAGGTAAGTGTAAAGCGGTCACTCTTTAAGTGGGGACCGTTACTTCTCTCTAGATCTTTATTCCATCCCATTTGATGTCGAGGTGATTCTTGGCATTAAGTGGTTGCAAACTTTCAGGCCCATTCTTTGGAATTTATCTTCTCTCTCACCCAAGGTTCGAAACTTAGACTTCCCCTATGATTTCGCTCTCTTAAAATTAGGAATTAATTCGAGGAAGTTAACTTTGACGATGGAAGTTTGACAAAAACTCGTCGGTGTACAGAAGTTTACGTAATTTCACTTTAAATGCTAGAAAACTCAAGTTTCTTCATAGAAATGCTAGAAATATACTTAGTCATACAACAATAATGCATAAAACTCGTGTCACCAGAGGATATTCCAAATTTTAAGTATATTTCTAGCATAGGCGAAGTTCCATCGAAGTTTTAGTCGAAGCTTGCTGAACTTCCATGAAACATAACAATTTTACTTCATGTTTTATTAACTTTCATTGAGTTTTTGAAGTTCGGTCGAAGTTAGCCGAAGTTGAGTCAAAATTTTGCAATTTTTCTACTACCTTTGAACTTCGCTTCGAACGCCTCAAAATCGACAAACTTTGCCCGAACGAAAGTTTGTTCGGCGAAGTTTGTCAATTTTTTAAACCTTGCTCTCACCATGTATTTTAGATTAATGGGCGAAAGGTTAAATGGAAGAGTCAGTTGCCAACTCCAAACATAGTTTCGACTATTTTCTTTGCATGTTGGATATGGCCCACAAAGGCTTTGAAAATACACTTTAGCGTGTTAAAGAGCAAATTCAGTAGGAAAGACGACCTACCTTTTGTAAATGGCAAGTCAGTCTTGTTGGTAGACCGCGATTGAGACCCACTGGAGATGATTATGTTGATCACGCAAACACCTTATACGAAGCTTGTCTAAAATTCAAGCTTGAGGACAAGCTCGATTTTGAGGAAGAGAGTAATGCATTGAATGCAATTGTATGGCCCACATACAATCATTGCTCCCCAGGAAAGTTGATAGATCGGGGCAACAATTTAGAAGAATAAAATGACAGGCCTAGCAACAATTATTTCCATTTTCTACTTCATTCTCAACTAGTTATTAGATATCTATGGTAAGCACAATAATTTAGCTTCAATCTAGACTACATGATTGTAGATGAGTTTCTAGGTTTTTTTAATGGTATCATATGAAAAATGAAGTCAACCAATTGTCACCTAATTTTAAAATTGTCTTGAATTGAGATCCCGTCAAGGTCGGGTCCAACCAAGAAAGTTGTGGCAGAGTCGAAGAATGCTTCGAATTCCACTTTATCGCATCACGTGACGAGATACTATGCTAAGACACATGGTAGTTTGGTGGCAAGTTGCAAGTTGTAAGTTGTAACTTTTCGTGACATAGTAGGTAATCTAACTGTTAGAACTTTTGATTAATTTTTGTCTTTTCATCAATTCATCACGATTGGTTTGAAATTACATTTTCTTTATAGACAAAACTCATGTGTTTTACTTTGTTATTGAATGAAACAATATTAACTTTTGTATTTTAGTATCCCATTTTATTAAACTCTAATAGATGATAGCTTACTTTCAGATTTTCAGTATAATGGTTGGAATTACTTTTGCATTTAGTTTTATAATTGATCTCGATACTATTTTGCTGTGATTTATGTTTGATTTTTTCCAAGCATTAATGCGTTTGCTTGTATGTTTAAATTCTTTCAGCTGCTTCCAATCTCGAAAATTTACCAAAAGTCATCAATAGTCTTGAGAGCTTACTTGATGCGAAGGTGGGACTCGAGACTGTTAATTTTGAAGTGTTCGATTAAGGTTTTGTTGAATTTATTCGACATCTTTTTTGAAATAAAAGAATTCGGTATGAACCATTTATTGATGAACCACCATAACTTTGGGTCGACATTTTTTGGGTGCATGTGCCATATATTATCTCTACTATGGAAGTTTCCTTGTTTGTTTTCGTGATTGTTTGAACCATTGGCATGATTCGGTTTTGACTTACAATTTCTTTGGCAACCTATCAAATAATTTCACATTCAGTACGGTAGTTGTTATGAGGACCATCTTTGTCATTATCTTTATTGATATTAAAATTTTAATCACTTTTTTCTTAGGGAACTTTTTTTACCAAGTATGATTCCCTTATGAGAATCTTTTTAAAAAATGTTGTCATATGTTTACAGTTTGATCCAAAAAGTGAAGGCCCCAATATGTATATAGAGATAAATAAAATTTCCTTGCTCCTAATTACATGTATGTGAATAAATGGACCAAAACTATGATTGGGAGAAATTACTTGTTTTGAGGTAAACAAACGGTTGCAAGTACATTTGAGAATAAAGCCTCCAAGACTAAAGCTCTAGTCCATGTTTTATGTACTCAACTCTAGAAAAGCCTTTCCTTAAAGAAATGTGGTCAACCGCTTGAATTGGGCTTCCTTCCTTAGAGCCTAACTTTGTTACCTGTGCTAATTACATTTTTTTTTTTTTTGTGTCTCTTGGTAATCAAGAACATGTCTAATTAGTAGACAATGTCATTTACTTTTTGTGCTATGTAGTTTGACTCCGTTTGATAGTTCACATTTATTTTTCCTAATTGTAAATGTTAATCGATGTGGGACTATTATTTCGGTCCACATCTCCAATAGTAAATGATTGTTATGAACCTTAGAATATATTCTTAAAATAAGACTAGTTCGTGACTAAGACTTCTACAGAAGAAATTCTGCTGACTGCTTCTACTTAGACCATTTTATTCACAAATAGTAGCTGCTTTATTGATTTTATAATACTAATTTTTATAGGCTTCCTGACAATCAAAAATTGGAACAATCGTGATTAGAAACTACTCTTTAGGTAGCAATTGGAAATAGGAAACCTTCTATAAGTGAAATAGAGAAACTTTCTTTACTAATGACTCATATAAATTAGAAATTACTAATAGATAGAAACTTTCTAATCAACTACTGCGTTGAAATAAGGAAATTTCTAAGGGAGATTGTATTTATGATATGCTAAATTCACAATTTTAGTCATTTTCTTTCTTTTTCTTTGCTTTACAAACTTGGATTTGTTCCATACGAGACCTATTTGAGCTCACACAATGCAATTTAATTTATTCAACGATTTAGCGATTTTGAGGCCTATATGGGTAGTTGCGTTGCTATTTTTTTATTCTTTCTCAAATTTTGTAGGTTTTCACTGTTGATGATAAGGAAGAATTGGAGAATTTTGTATCATCTCCAGAAGTGAAAGTTTATCGTTATAATCATATGGCTTCCAATTTAGATATCAACAAAATCTACAGTGATAAACTTGAACAGATAAAGAGGCATGTATGTTACTATCAGGTCCCCCCTACCCAACGTATTTTATTTTTAATTAATTTTGATTTTACTTATAACTGTTATTATTGTTTTGACACCAGTGTGTATTTATGATGCGAAAGAAGACTGATGATGTAAGAAGTATTCGAAACAACAAAAAAATACTTGAAAGGTTGCATGATAGTTTGATCTTTTGTTTGATAAATATTGGGCTTTTGGGTGCAAAACAGGTAATTAGTTTCCTCCTAGAATGTAACTTGTGATCTTTTTCCTGTTGTTTTGTTGTTCTCATAAAATGTATTTAATACCATATACTTCATTTGATAGCTGGATTTCCTTATGGTTTAGAAAGATGTTTTAACATGCGTCTTTGTTGGATAATGTTGCAACTAAGGTGTTGATGATTGTGTACACTTTTTTGTTTTGAGTGGGTGTTGGGTTTATTTTGAACTATCAAGCTGTAAATTTTAGTGCTTTGGACGTAAATGATCAAACTTCTAATATTGTCACAACCAATTACTTGGGTCGAACCTTCCTATTCTCCAATTTCTTGAAATGGGCTATAAGTGATTGAAATTTGGGACACGTGTACTTCTTATATATATGTGGTAAATGAAAATTTTGAGACATGTACTTAATATATGTGGTATCACACTCCTATAAAAAGATATAAGTGGTATTACACACAAACACTATGGTATAATGTATTTTTATTTTTTCCTTTTTATTTTGTCGTGTTGACCTAGGAGCATCTCCAAAGTAATCGTGGACATGGTTTGAAGATTCTTATAACTTCTCTGAATTTCTCCGAATTAATTAAGTTTTTTGAAGCATCGAATTAAGAATTAGGTGTAAACGAAGTTTTACAAAACTTTCATCGAAGTTAGAAAAAATGATAACATTTCGAGTTTTAATGCTCACTTGTAAGAAAAGAGAAATGCACTTAGGGTGAGCTTTTGTTAGAATATAATTTAAAGAATGACAACTTGTTATGAGATAACAAAACCAAAATTTTACTTCACTTGTTAGAAATGAATTCTAATATATTTTCTAGTGAAAGAAAAAAATTGATCAATCTCGTGAAAATTGAAGTTTTTAAAACTTAAAGAGTTAAGATCAACTGATCAAGTATAGAATGACAAAAAATATGAAATATTATATAAAATATACTTTTTAATGTCTTTTGATGAAACTTGGATGTTCTCTAGCACTTTAATGAAATTATTTAGACTTCTTTATAATGTTGAATTTTACCAAAATCCCCCACATCGAATTACACTTCCCTGAATTAATTTCGAATTTTAAGTGAGGAGAAGTCATAGATGAAGTCGAAGTTTTGAACCTTGACTGCGGATTATATGATAGTGTGCCACAAGATGAATGTAGGCACTGAAACAGATAAATATTATCCAATGCAAATGTCTAGCAGCGTGTAAAGATGATGAGGCATAGACAATGTCTATTTCTAGACATTGTGGATAGAAGGTATCTACTAGCCATGTTAGCATTTTTCTTTATAAAATTTTTTAATTTTTAATTTGAAATTTAATATATGGTCTCCACCTCGTCAATGAAGGAGAGCAATCTATGCTACCCAAATTTGAGTACAGGTGTCGCGTGCGGATACATATCTAGATGTTGAATTTGCGTACTCTAAATTTTAGGACTCGATGACTCAACTAAAAGTGGCCAAAGTTTTGGACACGGGTACCTGAACGCAACACATGAAAACTAGAAACTTTATATATCTTCTCGAAAAAAAAGGATTTTAATAAAAATATAGACATTGTTGCACGTCAATTAGTATATATTGTAAAACTTTTAATTGCTAAAAAAAAATCAAGAAGCAAGGTATTATTAGAATGGACATTTCTTTTGTCACATGTTTCTTTGGGTAAGTTGGTCACATACTTTTCTTTTGGTAGATGTGTGGCCCCATAGGGCTTTTGTCACATATATTTATTAATGCTCATGTAGCCTAGAAAAGACAAACTTGTTGGTGTCCTTTGATTTAAACGACTATTTTGTGCACACACATCTTGATGTGTATATAAGGGACACTAACAAGAGTGTGTCTCTATCGTGTGTTTTTTTGGGCTTACATTGGCGTTTTCCTTTAGGTTGCTTGTGTAACAAACAAGGCCACAAAATGTCATGCATGCTCTAGGCACGTGGGTACTTTTACCATCATGCATCACTGTTCATTCATCTTCTTCAACATTTCAATTTCTTCTCCTAGACTCTGTAAACCCCAATTCTCTATCTTGACAAAAAGAAAAGATCTTTCCTGTTGTGGAGATCTCATTGCGAGCAACCACATATAGCCCTGAGGACGAAAAAAATCGAAGGTATGTGAGTTTACTTTTTCTTTTGTGCATCAATCAAAGCCATTAGCCCTAAGGCCTTAAAGTTTAGTCGTGTCTATAGTCATTTTTGGAATATTCAACACATGTCTTGTGTTCGAGTCCAAATTGAGTCATGTCGACACGGTTGCTCCACCCCGAAATGACGAGACCATGTAACTAAGATGTTGGATATACGTCCACTCCACATTGATGACATGAGCTTTTTCATGGGTGCAATCTACATTTTTCATTGGAGATGCTCTAAAATAATGATAGGTTGAGCGATGAAGAGGAGAAAAGAGGGGGTCGCTTCTATAGGTTTTATTGACGAAGAAGCAAAGAAAAGGAAATACAAGGAGAGAGATGGCTCTCCCAACTCACTAGAGAACAAACTCTCACCAGACCTAAGGGTCACCACAATACTCAATTATTGACTCGATACCTCACATACTCACTAACTCCCTCTTATATACAGGATTGACACTAACACTGACTTTGACTAAATGACCTGACCCCCTGACTGGACCCTAAGACTAAACGACCTTGGCCCCACTACCCGTTTCCCTTGGCTTTCCTTCAGGAGTGTCCTTCGAGTAGTTGTGATATGTATTGACGAAAGGGGGTCTTCCCAAGATCGTAACAATACTCCCCCCCATGATGAGCCACCTTGTCCTCAAGGTGGAAAGAAGGAAACTTGTGGCGAAATTGCTTAACGAGTTCCCAAGTCGCATCAGTATCAGGCAACCCAAACCATTTGATGAGGACCATGGGGCTGCGGTATCCTTGCGATAAGCTAATACTTCCTCGGGTTCGGTGGGCAGCAGTAGGGAATTAGGAGAAAAGTAGGTAAGGCTGGAGCCACTGGACGAATACCTAAGTGCTTTCGTACCGGGAAACATGGAACACTAGATGGATAGTAGCAGAACTCGGCAAATCCAGTTTATACGCCACAAAACCGAGCTTAGACAGAATTGGGAACGGTCTTTAGAAAACTTTGGACCCAACTTCATGTAGGTGTCACGCGCCACCGTGTGCGGCCTATATGGTTGAACTTCACATACACCAAATCACCAACTTTGAACACTACCTCACGACGCCGCTGTCCGCTTGTTTCATGCGATTCTGAGCCAACAACAATTGATCCCATAATTCTGCCAATGCTAAGTCTCGGGCTGCCAACAGAACATCAACGTCCACACAAGAAGAAGACAACACCGAGCCGTAACGTACGAGATGAGGTGGATCACACCCGTATGCTACTTTGAATGGGGAACACTTGAGGGACGAATGAAACAAAGTATTCTACCAATGCTCAGCCAACCTCAACCAACGAAACCACTCCTTAGGTCGCTGGTTAACAAAGCAACGAAGATACGTCTCCACACAACGGTTCACCACCTCACTTTGCCCATCCGATTGGGGATGATAGACTGAACTGCGATTCAAACGAGTGCCTTGCAGTTTGAAAAGTTCACTCCAAAACTTACTCGAAAAAACCTTGTCTCGGTTCGAAACAATGCTAAGTGGAAAACCATGGAGACGAACGACTCCATGAATGAAAAAGTCGCCATTTTGTGAGCAGAGAAAGGGTGCTTGAGAGGGAGAAAGTGGCCGCACTTGCTAAAGTGGTCCACCACTACCAAAATGATATTCCAACCAGCCGAAGTGGGTAAGCCTTCAATGAAGTCCATCGAAATGTGCTCCCATATGGCCGTAGGGACTGGTAAGGGCTGCAATAATCCCCCTGGAGCTAACATCTCGTATTTGCTTTTTTGTCAAACTTCACAAGACACGATAAAGTTCTTGACATCAGCACGCATGCCTACCCAAAACAATTTAGCTTTAACCTGCTTATACGTCTTGAGAAACCCCCCGTGACCACCCATGAGGCTGGAGTGGAACTCTTCCAGCACTTTCCCTTTCAAGGATGACGTCGCAGACATCACGACGCGGATCATCAAAATGCAACTACCATTTGAAGACAGACCAGCCGGCCGTAACCTCGTCGCCCTTCAGTTAAGATTGCAGAATGGGGGCTAAGTAGGGATCGACCAGCACTTCGGAGTGAATCAATGGCATGTCCAAGAAAGAAACCAGCGAGAAGGCATTGGCTTCAAGGAAGGGAAATCTCGAAAGGGCATCTGTTGCAACGTTTGTGAAGCCTAGCTTATATTGAATTTCGAACTGGAAACCAACCAATTTCAACATCCTATGCTGGTATTCTGGGGTGATCGCTCGTTGTTCCCAGAGGTACTTCAAATTCCGCTGGTCGTCGCGGATGATGAATTTGTGGCCAAGGAGATAATGTCGCCATTTTTGGACTGCCAATTCAATCGCCATAAACTCACGCTCATACGCCGATCTACCGCGAGCACGAAGAGACAAAGCCTGACTAAAGAAAGCTATAGGGCGCTCATATTGTGACAGAATAGCCCCTACCCCTACGCCTGACGCGTCAAATAAAGAAGCGAAGTTTGGAAGGCCCAAAGTAGGAACTTCTCGCATAGCCAGCTTCAGTTAGTTAATGGCAGTCGTGGCCTTATTAGACCAAACGAAGGACTCCTTTCGTAACATTTGAGTGAGAGGAGCAGCCAATTTCCAATAATTGTGCACAAAGCACTTGTAGTACCCAGTCTGTTGGGTTTTGGGGTTCATGTGCAGCGGAGATTACAAAACAATTTTGACAAAAAACCCCAACAGGATCCGAATCTAATTCCATTAAAAACGTTTAAACCATGAAAAACTTAATCACACCTCAGTCGCAATATACCTTTCTGAAGGTTGATCGATCTCTAAGGCGCCGCCAACGACAAACGCCCTCTACCAGTAGTCCACACACGAATGGCGGCCGAGATTCGAAGTGCTAGCTTCGAGAGAATACCAAACCTTTTGTTTCTCTCCAAAACGGTCCAGAGCATACCAAAAACCCTAAGTCGTTTATAAAATGAAAATAGAGTTTCGGCCTTTTGATCTTTCGTACGTGTATTGTAACTTAAAGCGTCTATTTATACAACCCTTGTATATAGATGGTTAAGTAAATTACACATATACCCTTACTTAAAGAAGTATAAGTGTAATGCACAACAAGGACGTTTCTGTCATGAATTTTATCATATAAAATTCGTTTTCCGAACCATCTTAAAATCTCGCTGAGCCATTCTTAGTGTGCGACCCAATAGGCTCATACAACGTTGGCAGTGTACCAAAACACATTTTGGTATACAAGTCATAAGCGGCCTCTAGCAAGACATTATGACTACCCAAGTTGTACGAATATCAAATCGATACAACCTAATCAATGGTGTATATAACATCCTTTTGTCACACGATATCCTTTTGATCAAACATAAGGCATGGAATTGTCATCCAACATGTTCAATCGTACTAGTCTCGATCTCTAGGTAGACTGAAAACATCCAAGTGACATTGATCAATATCAATTCACTTTGACTAGGCCTTTTAACAGTCTAACACATCGAGGGATCCACTGGATATCTCTCTTTATATGAGAGGGACAAATTCTATCTTGATTACACAACTTCATCACATCGCTCGCACAGTAACCAATCACAACCTTTATAATCGTCCGGTTAAAGACAACCCTTGATTGTGTCAAATCACTGTATTCCCAGTGTTGAAGTCTCTGGTAATCTCAAGTCAGAGGACTGAAAAATATACCTATTATGAGAAACAACTATGACTTAATCCATGTGATGTCCTCATAGCGGGTCGATCCAGTACTTTGTTCCCTAACAAGTACTTGTGATCTTGATTCGTATCCCTATAGGTATAATCATCATATGATCATCAATCAAGACTCACACTAGTCTTAATTCATTATAGTTCCCAATATAATGATCGACTAGGGACATTTAGGATATTTCCGTAAATACCCATGGATCTTATTATAATGTAAACATGCAAATTAATTATAATAAACAGCAAATGAAATCCTCTATTTTATTAACTAAAAGTATTCATAAAGACAGTTAATGGATTGACCTATGACACATGCCCCAACACAGTCAACCGCAAGAACCCACGCAAATCTTTGGAAGATGTGGGAAGTGGCCAATCATCCATTGCCTTCACCTTCCCTGGGTCTGCCATGACGCCCTTGCCGAAAATCACATGCCCAAGATAATCCATTTGAGATTTTGCAAAACACACTTTTTGAAATTCACAAACAGAGAACGAGTAGAAAGTATAGAGATGACCAGAATATCATCGAAAATGACCAACACGAACCAGCAAAGCAAGCCTTTGAATATGGAGTTCATCTGGGCTTGGAAGGTAGTCAAGGTGTTGGAGAGCATAAACGACATAACCAGGAACTCGTAGTGTCCTTTATTTGTCCGAAAAGCTGTTTTGTGAACATCTTGTGGACGGTCTCGTATCTGGTGGTATCCAGAACGCAGGTCGAGTTTCGAAAAGATGGTGGTGCCATGGAGTTTGTCCAGCAATTCATCAATATTAGGAATGAGAAATCAATCCGGTAGAGTCCCCTTATTGAGAGCTCGGTAGTCGACGCAAAATCGCCAACTACCATTTTTTTTTTTGTTGACTAATAAAAAGGGGCTTGAGAAAGGGCTATTGCTCAACTGGATAATGCCAGTTGCCAACATTTCCGACACGAGGGTCTCAATTTTCAATTTCGAATGTGAGGGTAGCGATGGGGATGAACGCGCACCGGATCTATGCCTTTCCTTAACACGATGGCATGGTCACAAGCTCGAGCAGGGGGTAAAGTGGTTGGTATTTGAAAGAGAGGGAGGAACGAATCAAGCAACTCCTAAATGCAAGGGTCCACCCCTTCTGCCCCAGCAGTGTCCGAGTCCGTAGCCACGTGACAGAATTCGATAAGGAAACCCCCCTTTGTCGCTGACCCAACCCTTCCGCACGGGCTTGCATGAAATCAAAGCCTTGTGTAAATTGGGGCCCCCTTTGATGGAATGTTGCCTACCACCCGGATGTGAAAGATAAGGTCAAATTAGGCCAATCTGTCGTGGTGACGCCGAGAGAGAACAACCACTTCATTCCCAACAATACATCAGAGCTTGTCATAGACATAGGAAAGAATTCATCCATGACGGTAATACATTGAAATTGCACCGCACGCATGTGTGACAGACCCCTAAACGTCGTACCTTATAACCATCCCCAACTAATGCCCCATATTTCGCGGTGGGAGAGACAGGTATGTTCAGAAAGGAGACCAATGCCTCTGAAATAAAACTATGGGATGCTATGCAATCGACCAAAATCACAACGTCGACACCCAACAATCCCTTTCACCTTGATGGCGCGAGGGCCCGGCTACCCTTCCACTGCCTAAGCTGATAACTACAAAACTTGCAAATCGAAGCCTTCCTTTAACTCACTCTATCGAAAAGCCATGTCAGTATCCCCTGAATCATCATCAACTAACATCACTTGCAATTCCCAAGTCTTGCATCGATGGCCGTTAACGTACTTCTCATCACATCGATACCAAAGCCCCTTGCTGCGTCGGGCTTAGGCCTCAGCCTCTGTCAGCCTTTTGAATCTTGGAGGGGAAGTGATGGGGGTGGCTGCCGTAGAAGTCGATTGGACTAGAAGAAGAAGTCGAAGAAGCTGGGGACAACTTTGAAGTGGGTGGGCCCACGCTCACTTGCACTTTGGGGTGCCCAAGTGAACCTTCACGACTTGGGCCCGAAACAGTATGTGTAACCCACCCCTTGGGCTTAGCATCTTGGGTAGTGGTGGAGCCTGTAGTGGGCCATTTAGCTTTTGGGCTTAGAGGAAGTAGGAGCTTTAGATTCTCCAGCCCAAACAACTTCGCTTCGGTCCACTTCGCTTCGGTCCACTTCGCTTGATCGAATGTCGCCCGCAACGTCTTTTGGGGATCTGCCAGCAGCTCAAGCCGAATTTTGTCCTGCAACCCATTCACGAACACAACCATCTTATGTTGTTCAGACAACACAGTGCCCAGATGTAGTTGCAAGAGCTCACATCTCTCTCTATACGCTGCCACCGCTGTTTCCTGGCGAACAACAAAAAATTTTTCACACAGCTCTAATGGGCGTGCCCCTTTGAACCGTCGAGATAACTCCAACTTCAGATTTGCCCGTGACTCGAAAACATGCTTTTGTTCCTGGCTTGTAACAAGATTTGAGTTGCTCCAACTAAATAGATCTGCGCCGCCCGGAGTTTCGAAGCCTCAGTCATCTCATGTAGCATGAAGTAGTGTTCAGCCTGGTTTAGCCAAACAATCAGATCCGCTCCATCGCAGGTAAGCATCTTAATCTTTCGGACCTGCGAACCACCACGGTAAGGTGGTGGATCTTGTCCCCAATTTCCATATCTCCTCTGTTGTGAACCTAAATCTGGTGGATCTGGCCCTTGGAACCCTGAATCTCCACGGATCCGTGAACCCCGAGTTGCATTCGCCAGATCTACACCTTGTTGCGGTAATAATGTCTTCGCCTACATGAAAATGCCTTAAGTTTCTGAAAAGACCTCTCTGATCTCGATTTGACGTCTGAAATGTTAGATCTGACTTCGGATCGAAAATTTCCCACTGTTGTTGAGACCCCAACAATCGAACTCTCCAACAACGAGATTTTATTTAACTGCTCCGGAATCTTTTGTAACTCGGTCTCCAATGTGTCCACCGAACATCTATATTTGGTGGCATTCGACTTCTCTGATACCAATTGATAGGTTGGGCGATGAAGAGGAGAAAAGAGGTTGTCGCCTCTGTAGGTTTTATTGATGAAGAAGCAAAGAAAAGGAAATACAAGGAGAGAGATGGCTCTCCCAATTCACCAGAGAGAACAAACTCTCACTAGACCCAAGGGTCACCACAATACTCAATTATTGACTAAATACCTTGCATACTGACTCCCTCTTATATACAGGACTGAATCATGACTAACACTGACTTTGATTAAATGACTTGACCCCCTGATTGGACCCCAAGACTAAACGACCTTGGCCCCACTACCCATTTCCCTTGGCTTTCCTTTAGGACCGCCCTTCGACTTCTTGTGATATGCATTGACAAAGGGGGGTCTTCCCCGGATCGTAACAGATAACTTGTGATGCATTGATTAAAAGACATTTAATGGATTTTGAAATCACAACATCAAGGACATGGAATCGAGTGAAGTGGAAGAGTTTGATCTATATGGCCGGATGCTTGTTGTTCTAATTATAAAGGTATTCTCTTATGATGAATGGAATAGAAATTGGACTACTCTAGTAGGGTGAGAGACGTATGTACATTTGCATGATGGGAGCCACTATTGCGTGGCTTTTCTAATTAATGTTTCTCGCAAACACTAAATAAAAAATTGCATGTGATTGAAATTTTACAAAAACGCTATCAAATTAGGAAAAGAGGATGTAGTTTACTAGTTTTATTGCTAACGCATTGGAAAATAAGATTATATTTATAGCTAATGGAATTTTTTCGAAAGGTGTTGATCAGAAATGTATTAGATATTGCTAAACTCCAAAAAGGTGGAATAATGAATTCTTACTAATTGCAAAAAGAGAGAAAGATAGGAATTTTTGAGAGATTAAGACTATGAAAGCTTAACTTGGAAAATTTTAAAATACATAATAGGAGAAAGGACATGATATATGATGAACAACGTGCTTTTTCAAAGTATCTTAGTAAAGTTTGGATCATATTATCATTTAAATGATGCTTCTTATACTTCTTTATAGTGTTGAAACTTCATTCAAAATTTTGCAAGTCAAATTAGATCCTTGAAATTATTTTTGAATTTTAGTGATCAAAGTCTCAGGAGGAGGCGATTTTTGATCCTTGCTCTTTCTGATGCAGTAGTCAGTGCAAATTTAATGCTTAAAACAACTATAAGTATTTATACTTGTCGGGCTGACATGCACCGGTTTATGCGATTTTAGGATCTTCGTATGTGCTTATACTATCCTCGATTTAACCATCTTCGACGCACAAGTGGTAAGTTTCGATGCTATTTGGGAGAAATGACACTTATATCCTTTGTTATTAAGAAGTATTTTCAAGTCCCCGACTAGTCCACTCTAGGCAACCCACTAGTTCGGCACCAATAGGCATGCAGTGGGCCTGAAATTAAATTTTAAAATATGTTAGGGAGGTCTTTATAAATACCAAAAGTCTTTAATATAAAAGCACAAACTTAAATCCTAATCCTCCATCCCCATCTCCCTATCGCTCCTTCCAACTCTGATGACTCCTCTCTCCAATGACGCTTCAACTCCGATGACTCCTCTCAACTTATATATATATCTACTATTCTCCATGAGTAACAATCGATTATTTTGGTAGACTTAAGTATTTGTGTTTTATTTTGGTTTGAATGGTTGTTTTTATAGTTTGATTGTGTGAGTGGTTGATGATGGTTATATACTTGATTTGTTGAGCTTGAATTTTATGCAATATGCAATATACATATTTGTACTTTGTCTTTTCGACCAATGCTTGATTTTATGTATTTGATAATTGATGCATATATTTTTTTTGCTTTTTATATGATATATTATAAATCATATTGTGCTTCTTAAGTTTGTGTTTAATTATTAAAAATATTTTTAATTTTATTATTTTAAAAATATATTTTATTATTTAAAAATGTGAGGGAAAATGAGTGGAAAAATGTGGAAGTGAAAATATGTTGATGAGAATATGTAGGTGAAAAAATATGGTCATTATTGAGGGGTCTCTAAATAAACTATATTGTTTGCTAGGGAGTTCTCTAATTGTAGCCCTTTATTTGCTAATCAACTTATCTTTTATTTTTGGTGGTGTTATAGGCCATTCGCTTCCTTTTAAGTTGTGATCAATTCGATCGCTATGAAAGTATAGAATCAGAAGGAAATTCCACTGATAACTCCCTGACTGACGAATACTTGAACATGGCTGATTCAATTTTTGATTCTGACTTCATGAAGGGTAAGGTTGTTTTTGCGAAGTTCATTGTGCATATAAATTCTGCGTTGGCTCATATGTAGTTGACATAAAAAAATAAAATTGTTTTTTTTTTCTTATGTCTAATATTTTGTTCACCTTTAAAACTTCTTATTAATGATAGTTAAGACTGTCCAGTTCTTGTTCTTGGTTATAGTGTATTTTGTACATATGTAGTTTTGTTTGATTTTACTTTGCTTCGAGGACCAAAGTCCTAGTCATATTGGTGTTTGCATTATTTATTGGCCCATATGGTAAGTCTTATGTGAGAACTTGGTCTAAATGTTAAGCTCTTGCCTCTACATAAGAGGGCGTGGATGGTAAGCAAAGCAGCATGTGGACTAGGACTTTCAACATGATGGACTGAGTTGATTTCTAGAAGGAAAATACCTTGTAAAATATTTGAATGTCCTCAATATTTGCGCCTTGGTGTCTAAATAGGAAAAAGAGGTATAGGAAAAAGAGGTAGGGTAAAAAAGGAACAAATGTGATGGGCGAGAAGTGATCAATAATGTAGAAATTCTACTTCGCAATTCATTGTTTTTTGTTCTTTTTTTTGTAATAACTTTTTAAGGGCCTTTATGTATTGACCTCTATCTAATCATCCTACTTCAAGGTAAAAAATGAAGGAAAATACTAGGATGACCTGTTTTGGGACATCCGGAATGGATGCCCGATTGTTGATGTTCTTTCATTGAGACATCGATGTTTGTGCGCACACAAATCGATGTGCATTGAATGGACACCAACAATCGGGTGTCCATTCTGGTTGTCCCAAAAGGTCAACCTAGCATCTTCCAAAAATGAATACTATGAAAAGTAAATATAGTAGATTACTAGATTTTAATCTAGTGCAAATATAGAAGTCACGATCTGATGTGTTCAAATGTTGAAGATGTAAGTCTACCACCTCAAAATGTAGAGATAGGGTCTTACAAAATGTAAAATTTAAATATTATTTATTAATTGCTTTAGTATTACTAAAGAAATGTATCAATGCAAATGCTTAAGGCATTCCATGTTTTTTTCAACTTCTTGGTTGCGTTTTGAATTTCTCTGTATATAATGAGGATGCCCTTGACAAAATAAAAGAGACACTAGACAAAATTTTGTGTCTTTGCTTGGTTACCCAGAACTATGAGCTTTCCTTTCAATGTATAGAATACGTACAACAAAGCAGATCTCTCAAACTCAGTTATAATATCCCCAATTACAATAAAAAAAAACTCTAATCTAAGTATGCTATGTAATCTAAATACATAACAGCAACAACTATAAAATCCCAAATTTCAGCAGAATATCCTAATCTTGATATGGTATGCATTTGCATTAAGTGTTAGAGGACATTCATATTTTATCAAAATACATTAGAAAAGCATGCTTTTTATAATATTCTATGTTTTTTCTTGTCTTTACTTGATCTTAAGTTTATATGCTTCAATTTCGATAGGTTTGATTGTTTTAGATATTTCTTTCTTCAACACAATTTTTTAGAATCCATTTCTTATATATGAGATTGAGTTTGGTCTTTTATCATCTAATTTATCTTCATTCTTCAAGATTATTTTGCATTTTCCTACAGTTAACATTAAAATCCGTATATCTTGTCCTTACTCCATAATTTTGATGGAAGTCTTGTGAAATCTCGCTTACATCTAATTCTTAATTTGATCGTCCAAAAGTCTAATTAACTCGGCTAATTTTTTGAACTTTGGAAAATTTTCATTCCATGCTCAATGGATTTCAAGCCTTAAAAAAATAAGCAAGAGGTCCATGGTCCTTCATGTGAAAAGAAACTTGAAGAGAGGCTTTCAGCTGTTGAACCGCACCAATGTCATTCCTTGTGATAATAATTTCTTCTACAAAGACAGTAAAAGGAAAACACCTAGTGAAGTCTTGTCACGAATCAGTCATTAAATCATTTTTGTAACCTTGTGGTTATTCAACTTGTCGAAACCTTTAAGCGTGGTCATTTTGTCTATCTTTTGTTTACGATTCGTCAAAAAATGCTGACATGGCACGTCTTGAGGCTACTTTGGCTTACCTCACTAGTTGGGGCTCAATTTTGAACTCAAAAAAGCCCAAATCTTTCACTCACACACTTTTTTTTCTCATACTAACCATACCCAAACTCCTAATGTGGATGTCTTGAAATGAGCCCTTACATGCAAGATCTAGTGGCGTGAATGACAAGAGACCCGTGTGTGGTAGATTTAAAGAAACCCATTACTAATTTGGTCAAATATCGACTTCAAAACCTCAATAACATTATTTGTATGCAACCCATTTTGAGTTTTCTTGCTAATTCTTTGATACGTTCTCACAGGGGGCCAGTCATTAGAGTTAGTTAGTTAGACACTTATAAATAGGGGTGAGTGAGTAGGATGGGGTATCGGGGAATTGGAATGTAATTGAGACTTAGGTCTGGTGAGAAGAGGTGCGCCTCTCTCTGGTGAGATCTTGAGAGTTCTTCTCTCTCGTCTCTGGTTGTATTTCTCTTTTTAGTTCTTCATCAATAATATTGTTGTGCTACTCTTGATCTGTTGTGTTAGTTGTGTTAGTATTCTATCATTGGTATCAGAGCACACTTTCAAACATGGAAGCTCGATTAGATCGAATGGAAGCTCGATTAGATCAAATTAAAGAGGAAGCGAAGAGGATTTCGACCATTGAGGTGTCGATTGGCGAACTCAGATCTGAAGTAAAGTGGGCGTTGAAATGCTTGGCTCAGAGGTTTGACGAACAACTCCATCACTATCTCGGCTTAAGAGCACCAGATCCGCCAGATTTAGAGGTGTCGAAGTTGTTTCCGATCACCGGTGATCTAGATCCATTGACGACCAAGGGGGTGCCGACTGTCGGTGACACAAATTTGGTGGCGTCGAAGGTGACTCGATTTGTTGGTGATACAGATTTAGTTACAAAACAGTCGCTCGGTCGCATATCTGAAGTGAAATCGAAGAAAGGAGGGTTGGTGTTGCTAATTGATGAGCCTCTCCATCAACCTCGCGCTTGCTCATCGAGGATTTCACATGTTCAACAGGTCAGGGAGTCGAACGGCCCAAAAGTGCCAGATCCAGGATTATCAGTGGGATTGCCAACTGTTGACGAACTAGAACCACCAGATTCGACATATTTGGTGGCGTCCAAGATGTTGGTGTTCATAGATCGGAATGACTTTGTTGAGTTCACGATCATCCCTTTGTGTACACATGGATCTGGGGATTCAACCGCCTCTACTAAGGAGTTTTCGAGGATCTCTAACAGATCTATAGCCGTGAGCCCTCCGCCATGGCCTCCACCTTCTTCCACGCCGACGACCTTTGATGTCCCCTTACTCGTTTTCTTCACTGATTTTTACTCTATTGGAGATGCTTATTTGGGGAAGATGATGGTATATTGTCAGTTGAGAGATCGAGGATATGCAGTGGTACGAGCACTGACACTGGGATGGGGTTTATCTCACGACATGTCCTCATCCATTTTTGAACACCATGTTGTCATCATCAACGCTTCTCGACTGGCACATCACTTCTCACGGTTGGTGATGGCGCATCACTTCTCACGGTTGGTGATGATGACTCACTTCTATATTCAACAATTTATGCCTGTCGAGGAAGATCTTACATCACTTGTACTAACTTCAGCATATGAGTCTTCTTCTTCTCAGTCTTACTGGTTATCGGGTTACACGTGTGCTTCATTGACATTTTGTCACACATTCTTGGCAACTCCATCTTGCAATTACAGTGACATGAAGGTGCCTTGTTCTGCTGTTACATTTTTTATTTGCTTTGGTTTCGGCCATTGCATATAGCATATTATTGCCCCAAGACGTGCTTACATTCTCTAGTTTCATTACGGTTGGCGCAACGAGTACCTCTGCATTTGTTCTACCAAATTCGTTTAAGCATTGGATCATTTACATGGGTCTTGTGGCATTTTCGGTCTCTCTATTGGATACTTCTCTGCCTTAGATTTTACGGACTATATGGATCCTACCATGGCTCTCTTCTCGTGTTTAGTCACTCTTTGGCCCTCTCACCAGTTCAAGGTCTACGCATTGTCTCCATGCTTCATTTCTTTGTCTGCCACCTTGAGGACAAGGTGGATTTTAAAGGAGGGAGTAATGATACGTTCTCACAGGGGGCCAGTCATTAGAGTTAGTTAGTTAGACACTTATAAATAGGGGTGAGTGAGTAGGATGGGGTATCGGGGAATTGGAATGTAATTGAGACTTAGGTCTGGTGAGAAGAGGTGCGCCTCTCTCTGGTGAGATCTTGAGAGTTCTTCTCTCTCGTCTCTGGTTGTATTTTTCTTTTTAGTTCTTCATCAATAATATTGTTGTGCTACTCTTGATCTGTTGTGTTAGTTGTGTTAGTATTCTATCATTCTTCTATCACGAGTTACCCATATGTTGCTTCTCATTTGTCCTCTGATTTTCAAGATACCCACTCATAAATTAAAAAAGTTGAATTTGGGAGTTTTCCTCTCAAACATTTATATTTTTGCAAGAAACAATTTGTTTATGGCTTTTGTGGACATTACATGTAACCTTTGATGTGCATACCATGAGGATACAACTTTTCACGAAATTCAAATATGGGCATCGAATGATCAATTCAGAACTTCAGATAGACGATGTTGGCTGTTGGGTAATGGATTACATTAGATAGACGATGTTGGTTGTTGGGTAATGGATTACATTTGTTTCTTCGTGACTTTAGCAAAATTGAAAAGTAAAAGAGCTAATAAATGAGATTTGTTTCGGTTATTTCCTCACCTATGTGCTCTTAATTGAAGAATGGGGTAGATGAACCTAAGACCGATGTGTTCTCTTTACATTTGCCCTCCAACATTGGCTTAAGTGAAGATAAAGAGCAGGTGTTTGACTTGATGAACATGGAAAGTACAAGTGAATATGGCTAGGGCTCTTTGGTCGCAAGCTTGTCTGGTTCATTTGAGTAAGGCGGTGGAGAGCAAAGGTGAAGGATGATAAAGATAGTAGTGACAATTAGTGAAAATTTGGGTTTTTTTTTGTGTTTTTAATCGGGCCCCAACTTGTTTCCTGGGCCAACATTGCCCCAAGTCGTGTCACATGATCATTTTTTCATAGAGCACGTAAGGAAGATGGATGGAATTACCATATTGGAATTATTCAAAAAGGTGGATGACCGTGAGGTTACATAAAGAGTTATGTGACCAATTTGTTACAAACCGTAAAATTACATGATTGTCAAAGTAATTAACCTGAATATTTTAATTATATGTAAACATGCAAATTTCTTAAGAGGGGGTGTTTTTTTCCGTATGCTAGTCTTTGCACCATCCTCTTTTTTAGTTTTCATTCGAGATTACTCATGAAACGCTCCTTTTTTAAAATTTAGTCATCAATTATTCTAGTCATTGTTTTATTTTGTATGCACCACTTTATTTCTTAAATGCTTTGTGTGAGAATCCCCGCCCTTACCCATATTATTTAGATTTTTCTTAAACCTCAAATTGAGAACTACATGCAAACAAAGTCTTACTAAATTTGAATCGATGTTAGAGAAAACTCTAAGTTATAACTTCCCAATGACATGATGTGTGAATTTTATTGCTAAATTGGAAGATAATGAGTATTATTAATGTCAATTTTTTTTGTTAGATAAAAGTACTAACTCATGTTTTTTTTTTCAGATGCACTCTAATAGAATTACAAGTTTACCACATCATAAACAATGAAAAACTAGAAACTATGTCAAGTGTAAGGAATATATTGTAAATAACAATGCTAAGTTGGTCTAGCCTAAGCTAATTAAAGGTCATTCTCTTTTTATAACTTGCTGAATTGGCTCATAGGGTGGACAATTCTACAGCTGTTTTTCATTGTAATTCTTGGTCACTAGGTTTATTTCAGCTAAGGATTTAAAAATCGACAAATCTCGCAAAAATTTTGTCGAGTTTTCTTGATTTTGAAAGAGGGGAAACAAGATCCATATGTATGAAAAAAATGTCAAAACCACGAAAATTTGACATATTTTAGGGAACTTCGGCATAACTATGGGGAGTTGTGGAGAAAATTGCTAATCTTTCATAACTTTGTGGATGCTTCGGGGAAGTTTCTTGGAATCCTTGCAAAATATACTAAAACCAATCTAAAATGAAACCTTAACACCTCAAAAGGGAAGGAATCGACGAATTGCATGTTGTATTCTTAAATAATGCTATGTTATTAAAAATTTACATCTTGCTGCGAAAAATAACTATTTTAAAAGTTGTATTGTCTCTCCTATGCATTACATTTGTATAATTATGTATGTGTAGCACTTTTAAAGCGGAATTTGAGTTTTTAGCATTTACAATGAAATTCCATGGATTTCCATACACTGACTATTTTTTGTACAACTAATGATGTTTAGGTGGATGTATGGTAAACCTCGTAGGATATAAGAAATACATAAATTCAAAGAAAAGTACGAGTGACTCGTTGACGCAAAGATTAGAGAAGGGCGATTGTGGTGGTTTGGAAGCCTTCAAAGATGGTCTGCAAATGCCTCAGCTAGAAAACTCGTTCCACTAGAAACTTAAGAAATTAGACGATGTAGGGGTAGATCGACGCTAACTTAACTTGAGAGACATTGATAATGAGGGATTTAAAGGATTTGGAAAACACACCATCAATTACACTAAATCGAGTGCAATGGAAAAGTTTGATCTATGCAGTCGATCCCAACTAATTTGAGATTGAGGCTTTGTTGTGTTGTTGTTCCTTCGTCGAAATTTGGAACCTTGATTTCAGGGCTTTGTATGTTTAATATTGTGTACTCAGTTTTAAAAATATTGGTATCACGATCCTGTCTAGAAAAGTACAAAGTAATAATTTTCTTGATTATATTGATTATTATGCGGTACAATATATATATATATATATATATATATATATATATATTTTGATAAGAAAGAAACAACTTGCCTCTACAGGGTTTCGAACCCATGGCCTCTTACTCCCAAAGTCCATACCAAACTATTAGGCCACCCAATTGGTTGGTGGATCATATTCGTTGTATTTGTTAGGCAAACTTGAGAACAAAGTATCATTGAACTTGGGCCTACATTGTATATTTCTTTTGGTTCAAATACTCTCTAAAGTATCACTAAGCAGCTCATTGTGTTCCTCATTTTCTAGGTTGCACCAAGTTTGAGTCTTCTACTTTGGCGGAATTACAAGAACCTATTTTCTCAGATAAATTGTTGGTTCTTATGAAAATTCTTTCCACTTGCAGGTTGGTCCATTGCCTATTTGGTATTTTTATTATTCATGGTTGGAATTGTAATCAGTTATAAGTTTACACTTGCGAATTGTTATTTTATTTTATTTATTTATTTATTTATTTTTAATCCGACAATCAATTTGACTTCATGCTTGGAAGGTCCAATATGGAGGCGATTTTCATTAGAAGATTGGTGGAAAAATATAGAGAAAATAAAAAAGGTTTTCATATGATATTTGTAGATTTAGAAAAAGCATATGATAGGGTTCGTAGAAATATTTTTGGTGGATCTAGAAAGAAAAAAAGTGTCTTCAAGGTACATTGACACTGTTAAAGATATGTATGACGAGGTAGCAACAACAACAAATTAATTGGGGAAACATAACCTCAGTCCCAAATTAATTGGAGTCGGGATCCAAACTTTTCCATTGTGCTCGATCAAGTGCAATTGATGGTGAGCTTTTCAAACCATTCAAATCTCTCTTAATTAAGGCGTCTCATGTTAACTTTGGTCTACCTCTATCTCGTTGAATTTCTTAGAGTTTCTATTAAGTCAAGTTTTTTAGTGGGAGCATTTTTAGGTCGTCTTTGCAGGTGACCAAACCACCGCAACCGCCCTTCCTTAATCTTTGTGTCGATTGGTGCTACTCTTACTTGTCTTTGAATTTCTATATTTCTTATTCCGTCTTTAAGAGTTTTACCACACATCCACCTAAGCATCCTCATTTTTGCTACGTTTGTTTTATGTAATTGTTGTTGCTTTACCGCCCAACATTCACTTCCATAGAGCATAAATGACCTAATTGCGGTCTTATAAAATTTTTTTTTTAACTTAGTAGGAACATTTTGATCACAAATCACCCCTGTTGCACTCCGCCATTTCTTTCATACAGCTTGAATTCTATGTGATATGTTATTTCCAGATAATGGATGCCCATTTTTCGGGTATGCAAAATGAGTTTGGGTGCCCTCTTTTATCCGAACATTGAACTATCTATGTAGTATGTAGTGCATATAATGTTCTAAATAAGTGGAGTTTTTTATTACAACTATATGTTTGACTTATTCAATCCTTCTCTTAAACGTTGAAAGTGACTATTATAAGTGGAGCATGTAGATCTTCTACTTAAAAAGAATTTGAGTAGTCAGATCAGATGTTTCTATATATGTACTGCATTATTTTGATAAAGAGAAGTCGTGAAGTATGCCAATTTGTTTGTTTGAATTCATGCTTCAGAAAATAACCATTAATTTTGACTTTATTTTGTTTTTCAATTTTAATGTTTCAGGCAACGGACAAACATGAAATGCATAATTTTTGTGAATAGAATTATTGTTGCGAGGTCTTTGTCATCCATACTTGAGAATATGAAATTTCTGCAATTTTGGAAGTGCCATTTTCTCGTGGGATTTCACTCAGGATTGAAGACTATGTCTCGCAAAACCATGAATTCTATCGTTGAGAAGTTTCGTGCGGGAGAGGTATCACCATCCCTCCAAATCAAAATTTGATTTGATTTTTTTTTTTGATAAGAATCAAATTCGATTATTGGTAGTTCCTTTGTGCTTTATGGTTTATTAAGCTACATTGATTCTATTTTTTTTTTTTTTTTTTTTTTTTTTTTGCAAGGGTTTTTGAAAAATGAGATGTGGATAATCATGTCATTAGCAATTCATTCACATTGTGTTCTTATGATGATTCTTGTTCTTGATTTTATGGATGTGTGTGATCTAGTGAGTAATTTGTGAATTGCTCGCTACAAGAAAAAACAAAATTTTATGTCAACTTGTTGATTTTGCGAATACCCGAATTGAAAGAATCTCTTTCTCTGTCGGTGTTTTCCCTCAAACACACAAGTACAAAAGAACACAAAATGAAAGACAAATCTTTCACTAACCAAACTTAATCTATCAATAATCAAAATATCAACCACCTAAAAAATTGACATATATCCATTAATCATAGGCTTAATAATGACAAACTTTACTTAGACTCCATCTTAAACTCGAACTTAAATTGCAATTATAAATACACCCTCATATTCTTCCATTTTCAACTCCTTAACACAAATTTTAGCTATCTAAATTAGAAACAAATCCAAGTTATCCAACTCCTGTAATGACTAATGACACAAACATTAATATCCTAAGGTAATACTAACTGTTGTATGGGCTAAAAGAATTGATGGTGAGCTTTCCAGACCATTCAAGTTCTTCCTAATTAATGCATCCCATGTTAACTTTGGTCTACCCCTACCTCGTCGAATTTCTATAGTTTCTATCGAGTCAAGTTTTCTAATGGAGGCATTTTTAGGCCGTCTTTGGAGGTGCCCAAACCACTGCAACCGCCCTTCCCTTAATCCATTACTTATTAATTGGGTCGCTTGGTTGTAGTTTCGTTGCTGCCGATCGACACTACCCTTGCATTCCGCATCACTGTGCTAACCGTTCAACCCTATTTTATGATTGCTGACTAGTTATTGAAATTGACATTAAGTGTCTTGTGGATTCATTTCCAGTAGATTACTTGAGTTGTCAAGTGTTGGTTGGAGACTAGTCAAATATAAATCAACAGAGAGCATGCCGTCCAACTCACTCGTGTTCTATTTAAATCAAAGCTAATTTAAAATTTCGATTTATTTGATACAATAAATAAAAAAGCTATCAACAAATTTATAGAGGCGCACCTGCTCCCATCATACTTTTTTGTTTTTTCTAGTCAATATCTATCATACCGTTTTCATTGGTTTGAGATTTTTTAAAGTCTTATGGATACAAGAGTGAAAATACGGAACAAGAAAAGACAAAAGACAAAAAAAACATCCCCTCCAGCAACTCTCAGTTTTTCTTCATCTTACAATAGATTTCCAATTTCTTACCCAATCATTAGTTGAGCCTAAGTGTAATGGCCACCAGCCATGTTGCCAAATTCGACACATTCTATGCTATCTTGAATATTGAACATGTGCTTATCTATGGTTATATTGTTTGTACAAAGCTATCTACTTGTATTTCTGTTTGGACAGATGATTTCAAAAAAATTTGGAAAGATATATTTGCTAGTGTCCTTGTACAGCTACCAAATCCTTGCAGAAACCTGATTTTAAATATAGGTAGCTGATTATATAAATTTATGTGGCTATTTTGGCAGCACTGTAGATTGACTGATTATATATGCATTTTTTCATCGAATTATATTTTGCACGTAATAATCTAATTTCTGTCTAATTATTTGATTTCGTATCTATTATCTCTGGAGGAACTTCTGAAGTGTAATCATGTAATTTTTATTTGAAGGCATAAGCCATATGCAACATTTTTTTCTGTGAAATCATGATTGAGTAGTCTATAGACAAATGTCGTCAATACAATGTCATAATAAGTCATTTTCCTTGTTTCGCATATCAATGTTTTGAACCTACGAATAACTAGCAACTACTTTGTATCAATTAAAAGCTAATTTAAACATCAACGTTCCTAGTAAAAGACTAATTACAATCAAAGCATGTTCTCATTTTAGTGTGGTATTGTGTTTTCGCTAACTACTCAATGGCGCTTCCATGGCTTCATTTCACTCAGGAATGGAAATATCAAACTAGACTTTGCATCAGTTTTTCTTGAGCTCAGCTTAATCCTTTTTGTCTTTGATTTTACAGATTAACCTTTTGGTTGCGACTAAAGTTGGTGAAGAAGGACTTGATATTCAGACATGCTGTCTTGTAATACGCTTTGATCTACCGGAAACCGTTTCGAGCTTTATACAGTCTAGGGGTCGTGCACGAATGTCTCAATCTGAATATGCATTTCTGGTGGATAGGTGCCCCTTGACCTTGTTAGTTGTTTAGAGAACTGCTTCTATGGATCTTATCATCATGCAACTCAACCTTCTTGGCTTTGCAGGGGAAACCAGAGTGAGCTGAACTTAATTGAAAATTTCATATCTGATGAAGGCCGTATGAACAAGGAAATCACGTGTAGGACATCCTTAGAGACATTTGATTATTCTACAGAAGAAAGCTATAGAGTTGGTTCTACTGGCGCTTCTATTAATGCAGGATATAGTGTTTCTCTACTTCATCGTTACTGTTCAAAGCTCCCTCATGATGAGTAAGTCATTAATATGGTCAACTTGCATTTGTGGTTCTTCAGCGTTAAGATTTATACATTACTTTGGCATTGTCTAGTGTTTGCTAATATATGCATTTTGTTATTAATTGATATCAATCTGCAGATTTTTCAATCCTAAGCCAGAGTTCTTTTATTTTGATGATCTCGAAGGGACTGTATGCCGTATAATCCTTCCTTCAAATGCTCCAATCCATGAAGTTGTCAGTCTACCCCAGCCATCTAAGGACAAGGCTAGAAAATATGCTTGTTTGGAAGCATGTAAAAAACTGCATTCATTGGGTGCCCTGAACGACCATCTTTTGCCTGGTCAAGATGATGATATTGATGAAGTTTTTTCAGACTCTGACGACATTGAAGGTTTTGCAGACTAAACTCATTTGGTTAGAAGTTATAAGATTCTTCTTTATCATTTTGTCTTCAGCCTGTACTTGCTGCTTCTATTTTCAGGTGATAACTCACGAGGTGAGCTTCATGCAATGCTAATCCCTGCCGCACTTAGGGTACCCTGGACTGATACTGAGAACCCTGTATTTCTCCACTCCTATTCTATTCAACTTGTTCCATTTCCTGCGGACAGGCAATATCAACAATTTGGTCTTTTTGTCAAAGGACCTCTCCCAGGTGGAGCTGAAACCATGGAACTTGACCTGCATCTGTCTCGGGGAAGAATCGTGAGAAGCAATCTCATTGCTCTTGGGGTTACTGAATTTGATGCGGAAGAGGTCAGTTAATTAGTTATAGCATGACCTATGCCATTTTCCATGTCTTAAGTAATTTATAATGTTAGCTTGCTTCTTTCCAGATTATTCAGGCACAAAATTTTCAAGAATTATGTCTCAAAATAATCCTTGATAGATCGATATTCTTTTCTGATTTTGTTTCATTGGGGGAGAGTGATACATCTCAAAGCTTATCTACATTCTATTTGTTACTTCCTATGAGGGAGACTAATCATGAGAATAAACTCGGTGTCGACTGGAATATTATAAGACGCTGTTTGTCATCGCCTGTTTTCCACAGAGGAGTTGATTCCATAGACCACAATCCCATTCATGGAACCTTGATATTGGAGAGTGGCCCGGTCAATCCAAGGGACATTTTAAACTGCTTAGTTTTCACTCCACACAACAAATTATTTTTCTTTGTTGTTGATATACTTCATGGAATGAATTCAGAAAGCGCTTTTCCTGATCATAAGCGAGTGAATTATTCTGAGCACTATAGTGAAGAGTAAGTAATCTTGCGTAGGAGTTTTTTTTCTTACCGTTACTTGTATTATATTTGCATATGACTCGTGAGCCATAAATTTGACTGGTTCTGTCTAGTTACTATGCTTTACTTCAGAACACCTGTTTTTTCAGGTTTGGCATTCACCTGAGATACCCCAAACAACCACTTCTGAAGGCAAAGCAGCTATTTTCTCTGCATAATTTGTTACACAACCGTGTGCAAAAGAACACAGGTATCTTCAAAATCATAAATTCGCAGGACTAGATACACATTATATATGTGGAATCCCACACCATACTGTTCCACTAATATCATTTGCGTTCAAGGTCCTTGTATGTTTGATATTCGAATGTGAACACCAAATCTCAAATGCCACATGATCCTCATGATATTCTTTAGCGTTGTAACTTGTACATATTTTGTTATTTTTGGATTAATCTGTCTACTTATATGATTTAGCTAGCCATTTGACAAAAACAGAAAAAGAAAATAGTTGGTATTTTCCAATTTAGCCATGTTTGGTTGCACGAAACAGGAAAATGTTCCAAAGAAAATGGTAAATTCCGTGAGAAAATGATATTTTCATGCGTTTGATAGCCAAGACTTTCTTGTGGAACATTTTCTTACGAGTGCCGAATTTCCATCCCAAGACCCATATATTTTTCTCACTTATTAGGGTGGGAAATTGAGTTTTCTCTTGAGAAAATGATTTAAGCATATAATGACCCTGATGTTCAACTGCAATAATTACCATGCCTTTGTTAACAGTCACCCCTTAACAAAAGGAATGTAGCTTTAGAAATTACTAAAATACTCAAGCTGTACAAAATTATGTTTGTGTCCATATATTAAAAATTAAGTTGTTAAAATGCCCTTTAACAACATAAATAACAGTTTCACCATATTTAAAATATTAAAATTGCTGAAGTGCTCCTATATGCATAAAGTTACATTTTTGCCCCTATTTGTAAAAATATAGATTTACCCGTTCATTTGCAATTTAGCATCTGAATGATGTGTTACGTAAACATATGAACTAATTAAAACACTAAAAATGACATGATAATAACAATTTATAATATGGGCGAATTTGTAATTTTATGCAATCAAAATATTTTAGCATATGATCCAGCATATGATCTTGTCTTAGCAAATACTAGTTTTAGGAAGAGGGAGTCGCATATAATTACTTTTAGTAGTGGTCATAACAAGAGTCAAATAGACTTTCTTTTAACAAGAAAAATAGATAGAAAACTATATAGAGACCGCAAAGTAATACCTGGTGAAGCACTTACTACCCAACATAAGTTAGTAGTACTTGATATTAAGCTAACACAACGGAATAATATGAATAAAAGAGTTAGCGACCTTAGAATAAAGTGGTGGAACCTAAAACATAGTAAACAAGTAGAGTTTAGAGAAAAACTACTAAAGGAAAATGTTCGGAATCTTGACTTAGATGCTAATACAATGTGGCTAGAAATGAATAGTTGCATAAGGAGGGTGAGATCAAACATATTAGGTATGTCTAAGGGCTTGGGACCTCCAAAGAAGGAAACATGGTGGTGGAGCGAGGATGTCCAACGAGCAATTAAGACTAAAAGAGAGATGTATAGGAAAATACCTAAGTGTCAAGATGAAGATGCGTACAATCAATATAGAGAAGCTAGAAAACAAGCTAAAAAAGTAGTTAGTCAAGCTAAAATAAATTTCATGGAAGATTTATATACAAGGTTAGGTAATAGAGATGGCGAAAAATATATATATAGGCTAGCCAAATTAAGAGATAAAAAGAAACAAGACCTAAGTCATGTAAAGATGTATTAAGGACGAAAATCAAAATGTTTTAACGCGCGAGGAGGATATTAAGGAGAAATGGAGAAGTTACTTCGATAGTTTATTTAATGATGGCCAAGTTGATACTATAATAGATGAAAACCCACACCAAGAAAGAAATGTAAACTATACACGCAATAGTAGAATTGTAGAAGTTAAAGAAGCATTGAAAAGAATGAAAATAGGGAAAGCATGTGGCCTAGATGAAATACCCGTAGAGGTTTGGAAATGCTTAGGAGAAATCGGATTGACTTGGTTAACAAAACTTTTCAATAAAATTTTAAAATCAAAACGGATGCCAATGGATTGGAGAAGAAGCACGCTTGTGCCAATCTTCAAAAATAAAGGAGACATTCGAAGTCGCTCAAACTACCGGGGAATTAAACTTATGAGTCACACTATGAAACTGTGGGAGAGGATAATTGACAAATAGGCTAAAGAGAGAAACCACAATATCAGAGAACCAATTTGGTTTCATGCCTGGGAGGTCAACTATGGAGGCGATTTTCCTTGTAAGACGATTGTTAGAAAAATATAGAGAAAAGAAAAAAGATCTTCATATGGTATTCGTAGATTTAGAAAAAGCATATGATAGAGTCCTTAGAGATGTTCTTTGGTTGGTTCTAGAAAGAAAAAGAGTGCATGCTAGATACATAGACACTATTAAGGATATGTATGATGGAGTAGTAACGAGTATAAAAACATTTGGAGGAGCTACAAAAGAATTTCCCATTACGATAGGACTACATCAAGGATCGGCTTTAAGCCCATATCTTTTACTTTAGTTATGGATGAACTAACTAGACATATTCAAGATGATATACCATGGTGTATGTTATTTGCAGATGATATTGTCTTAGTGGATGAAAGTAAAGATGGAGTGAATAGGAAATTAGAACTCTGGAGGAACGCATTAGAATCTAAAGGCTTTAAGTTGAGTAGGACGAAAACTGAATACATGCATTGTGAGTTTGGAAACACTAGACATCGAGATAATGGAGTGGTAAAATTAGGGGAAGTAGAAGTTCCTAAGGTAAACCACTTTAGATACCTAGGATCAATCATACAAAATGATGGTAACTTTGAAAATCATGTCACACATAGAATTCAAGCGGGATGGAAGAAATGGCGGAGTGCAACATGGGTGATTTGTGATCGACATGTTCCTACTAAGTTAAAAGGAAAATTTTATAGGACCGCAATTTGGCCGGCTATGCTTTATGGAAGTGAATGTTGGGCGGTAAAGCAACAACAATTACATAAAGTGAGCGTAGCAGAAATGAGGATGTTTAGGCGGATGTGCGGTAAAACTCGTAAAGATAGAATAAGAAATATAGAAATTCAAAGACAAGTAGGAGTAGCACCAATTGATACAAAGATTAGGGAAGGGCGGTTGCGATGGTTTGGTCACCTGCAAAGACGGCCTACAAATGCCCCAACTAGAAAACTTCACTTAATAGAAACTGTAGAAATTCGACGAGGTAGGGGCAGACCAAAGTTAACATGGGATGCATTAATTAAGAGGGATTCGAATGGTTTGCAAAGCTCACCATCAATTGCACTTAAACGAGCACAATGGAAAAGTTTGATCCATGTAGCCGATCCCAGTTAATTTGGGACTGGGGCTATGTTGTTGTTGTTGTTGTTGTTGTATGCTATCAAAATATTTTATTTATCTTTTATGTCTTAACAACAACAACAACAACATAGCCTCAGTCCCAACTTAATTGGGGTCGGCTACATGGATTAAACTTTTCCATTGTGGTCGATTAAGTGCAATTGATGACGAGCTTTCCAGACTATTCAAATCCCTCATAATTATTGCATCCCATGTTAATTTTGGTCTACCCCTACCTCGTCGAATTTCTACAGTTTCTATTGAGTCAAATTTTCTAGTGGGGGCATTTGTAGGCCGTCTTTGCAGGTGACCAAACCACCGCAACCGCCCTTTTCTAATCTTTGTATCAATTGATGCTACTCCTGCTTATTTTTGAATTTCTATATATCTTATTCTATCTTTACGAGTTTTACCACACATCCACCTAAGCATCTTCATTTCTGCTACGTTCATTTTATGTAATTGTTGTTGCTTTACCCCCCAACATTCACAAATTTTTTGTCTTAAATATGAAAATCAATATATTTAACATTTATATATACATTAAATTTTCATCATTTGTTTTCAAAAAATGTTGGTGAGTTTTGAGGGAATAAATTCTTATATGTGTAGTCAAATACACGTAGGAATTTTTTGTACGAACATTTCCTAAACAAAGTTTTCTTAGGAAAATGTTCTTTTCTTATGGAATATTTTCTTTGCAAAGCAAACAAGGCCTTAGCTTGATCCATTTTATGGCTTTTGGCTATCTTTGTTCTCATGGTAAAACTTGGGAAATATGGTGCTTTTCTCCATGCGCATAAGATGAGACCAATCCTCAAAATTCAGCAAACATGATTTAAGCCATTTCTATTGGCTACATACTCAAGCTTTCTTTGATCTCTTTGTTGGGGGATTAATTCTTCATTAAATAGGTACAAAGCTGATAGGAATGGTACGAGTCAAGTTTATTAAACGAAATAGACATTATTGCCTTGCCATGTTCAAATTCTCCACGTACCAACGTCTAAGTGGCATAGTTTCACTTATTTGCAAATAGTTTTTTCTTCGTAGGAGTAGCACCAGTGATTGCAAGGTGGCGCCTAGGCATTACCTATGGAGTTTGGGACAGAACCACCTAGGCGGGCAGTGTCCTTCTAAAATAGTTTTAGAAATTGAAGTGTAGGGGCTAACTATAATTAAGTTTGGCAATATGGATACCTATGCAACAACAAAATCTTAACATAATAAATGTTACATAAGGACCTAAATCTTTTAAGTATCCTTCATGTTTATATTAAATATGGATTACGGTGACCGAGAAAAAATTATTGTTAATTATAGATGTAGAAATAAATAAATAATGATTCAGTGGGCCTCGAAATAAATATTTTGTAGCCACCTAAGCTTCACCTATGCGCCATCTTGGCACCATTTAGGCGCCATCCTGCCTAGGCCATGTAAATTGCCTTGCACTCCTTGAGTAGCTCCAATTAACGCAAAAATTAAGGTCGACTGTGGTGGTTTGGACACCTTCAAAGACGGCTTGCAAATGCCTCAATTGGAAAACTCGGCTCATTAGAAATTGAAGGAATTTGACGGTATAGGAGTAGACCTAAGGTAAGTTGGAACTCGTTGAATAGGAAGGATTTAAAGGATTTGGTAAGCACGCCATGAAGTGCATTAAATCAAGCGCACATGATTCATATAGCCGACCTCGTCCAATTTGGGATTGAGGCTTTGTTGTTGCCAGTATATATCCCGCAAAAATGCCTTTCAAGGAACTAAACCATTTTCAAAAGGTGAAAACTCATAACTCCAAAGTTTTGCATTTCATTTTGTTATTTTAAATTTAGAATATTCTGGCCTTTTCTTTTTATCGTATAATGAATAATTCTTCTCTATTGTGTTTTTTCTGTTCAAATGTCAATTTTCTGATTTTTTTTGTTGTTAAAATAGCACCTCGTGAGCTTGAGGAGCATTTTGTAGAGTTGCCTCCTGAACTTTGTTCTTTGAAGATAATTGGTTTTACAAAATTTATGGGGAGTTCCTTATCCTTGTTACCTTCAATAATGCATCGGCTTGAGAATTTACTTGTGGCAATTGAATTGAAGGGTGTTTTTTCATCTGCATTCCCCGAAGGATTAGAAGTTACAGAGAACAACGTAAGTCCTTCATGCTTCTCTTTTCATATAGTATTTGTATTTGGAGTATTGTATTTGTATCATGAACTTCAATTGTAGCATTATCAAGTTGATGGGTCCTTATTTTATTTAAATGTAGATGGTATTGAAAAATTCATGGTTTTATAAAATCTATATTACAGATCTTAGAAGCACTTACTACAGAGAAATGCATGGAGAGATTTTCTCTCGAAAGACTTGAAGTCCTTGGTGACGCATTCCTTAAATTTGCAGTCGGTAGGCATCTTTTTCTTGCACATGACGCCCTTGACGAGGGGCAGCTGACCTGGAAGCGTTCTTGTATTGTTAATAATTCTAATTTGCGCAAGTTGGCAATTAAGAGCAATCTTCAGGTATTTAGATTATTATAGTTGAAGTATGAGCTTGAGCTAGAGAGCCTTTATGTGTGGTTCTTAACTTCTTCTAGATCTTTTTTTTTTTTTTGGTTTTCCATCTTATTTGTGTTTCTAGCACTTAAAAGAAAGCCCCCGAATTCAGCTAATAGAAGTTATTTTCTCTTTCTTTGGGGGGAGAATGGTGTGTAGACATTTGCCAATATACCTTTTTGTATATACAATGCCACTCTTGTTTTGTGAAAACATAATTGTAGAGGGGCCTACATTATCCTAAAGAAAAAAGCCCATATATTTACTGCAAACATAATTCACGATGACGGCACGCGTTTCATTAAAGTCCAAGCAACAACTGCCAAAAAAAAAAAATTGTAGAGAGATGTTGAAATGTTCCGTGTGACAGCTTGTTTGTGTGAGTAAAATGAACTGAATGAATCTCATATTTTTCCTTTTTGATTGTAAGGTCTTGGAAAGGCATACATAGCTAATAAAAAAAGGCATTCATAGTGGTTAGAGAAAGTTTAAGTTGCAAATGTGGATCAAAAGTTCATATTTTTAAGCTACACGAGACCATCATAGTCTTCCCTCTTAGAGTTCCATGTCCTTGGAAGCCACTTCTTGGAGCAATCTCTTGTGCTATTTTTTTCACCTCTTGTCAATGTTCGCTCATTCAACTCCAGTCACCATGTGGGCTCTTGAGTAAAAACTTGACAGTTGACACTGGTCAAATAGTTTGTTTCACAATCTCAGTCCCAAATTAGCTGGAGTTGTCTACATGGACCTGACATTTTCATTCTTCTCTCTGTTTAATTCAAGTCAGAGAGTCTATAGTTCGTACAAAAAATTATTACCTTCTCGGTGATGAGTGAGGAACACATTTTAGACTATGGTTCCTTGTGAGATTTTTTTATAAGTAGTTGTTCTACCATTCTTTGTATTTTTTTTTCTGGATCAAAGTATCGCTTGTGATTTTTATATGTTACGAACGACATTTCCTGTTTAGAGTGAAGATATGCTCGCTTTTCCTTTTTTTGTGGTTTGAAGATATGCGTTGTTGACCAATGGCAGTTACCTCTGTAACTGTCCAAATGAGAAACTATTTATGCCATTGGGTATTTTTGTAGATTCAATAGCTCTGTAATTTAAAATATTACCTTTTGTCGTCAAGAAAATTTTATTTAACAGTGATGCTTCTTCTCATTTCTAAACTGTCCACTAAGTTGCTTTGAAATGTATTTTTTGTTTCCTTATTCTCATAGTTCCAGAAGTTGTATTAATCATAGAATCATAGATAATTAAAATTTCATATTAAAAGCTTTTAAATACTTACCTTTACATGATCTGTCAAATAAAGTTTATCAACCTTGTCGGATCACCGGATCTATTGATAGCCATATTTAATTCTAACCTCATGATGATTAAATCCTTGTTCTAGGTGTATATTCGTGATGAACAATTTGATTCTAGTCAGTTCTTTGCATTGGGCCGCCCTTGTACGGTGATCTGTGACGATGATACCGAAACAACCATTCATTCTCAGCAAGAAATTGAAAATATTACTGGTGGCGATGCTGCTGCTAACCGAAAGTGCAGTAAAGCTCACCTTTGGTTACGCATGAAAACTATTGCTGATGTGGTGGAAGCCCTCGTTGGAGCTTTCATAGTTGATAGTGGGTTCAAGGCTGCTATTGCATTTCTTAAATGGATTGGCATTGAGGTGGACTTTGAACTCTCGCAAATTTCTAAAATATGCTCCGCAAGCAAGAGCTGCATGTCACTCAGTAAAAACATGCACATAGCTGATCTGGAAAACTCAATAGGGTACAAGTTTCTACATAAAGGTCTGCTAGTTCAGGCATTTGTTCACCCTTCCTATAACAAACATTCCGGGGGCTGTTATCAGGTAGTCATTTCTTTTTCATATTGGATTTAAAATGAATAAAGAAAGTAAGTTCTGCTTCATGTTTCTGCTAGTTTTGACATTGTTTATGCACAATTTTTGGTGATGCATTTCCTGCCATATCAGAGACTTGAGTTTCTAGGGGATGCTGTCTTGGATTACCTTATTACATCATATCTATATTCGGTTTACCCTAAGTTGAAGCCAGGCCAATTAACGGATTTGAGATCAGCAAGTGTAAATAATAATTCCTTTGCTCATGTGGCTGTGAGCCGAGGCTTCCATAAATATCTTATAAGTGGCTCTGATAGTCTTAGTGATGCCGTCAAAAGTTTGTAGACTTATCTGAGAAATGTTTCAGAAAGAGTTTGTCGAACGGTCCTTCATGCCCAAAGGTAAGCTAAGCATCTTACGAACATCATTTTTGTATGAACTTTTAATTTGTTTAAAAATTGAGTAGTAAAATGTTTCTTCAAACCATGTTGAAACGTTTGTTGTTTTGATGCAGGTTCTTGGAGACTTGGTAGAATCTTGTGTGGGGGCCATACTTCTTGACTCTGGATTCAATTTAAACCTTGTTTGGGAAATTATGCTTTACCTTTTGGCTCCTGTCTTGAATTTCTCTACCTTGCAGCTTGATCCCATTAGAGAGCTTCAAGAACTTTGTCAGTCTCGTAAGTGGAAATTGAATCCTTCCAGCACTAGGAGGGGTGGAATTTTCTCAGTCATAGTAGAGGTTAATGCAAAAGATTTTCGTTTAAGTAGTTCTGCAACCAACTTAAGCAAAAAGGTTGCTACAAGAGTAGCATCAGAAGAAATCTTTTTAAACTTAAAGGTATGAAGATACCTTTAGATATTTTAACATTTCCATGTCGTCATGATTATCATATTGCTTTTAGTGTACCCAATTAGATGGTTAATTGATGCTTGCCATTTCTTTGTTTTATTAAATTTCTTTTAACTGTTTTTTATTTTGTTCATATACATTTACTTATTTGCGAGGAATGAGGAAGGATTGCCTTTTTGGTGGTTTCGAACTCTCTAATGTAGTATTTCACAAATACTATCAATTTGAGTTGCATCTTCTTGCATGCATTGATCATTTTCCAATTTGCATTCGAACCTTCAAGTCATATCAATTTAATGTGTATATAATATAGGATACTTAAGAAACATACGAATTTTGATGGTAAATGGTATTGTTCTTTTATTATTGATGAAACAATGTGACAAACATAAATGATAAGCAATAATGAAAGATTTCAGAGAGTTAACTATTTATTGTATTTTGATGTTACAATGGCATTTGGGAGTGAGGCTATGTTGTTTTTGTTGTTGTTGTTGATGTTACAATGGCACTAGATGATGCCTCTACCCTATTTGATCTCGTTAGATGGAGGTATTCATACAACATAGGCAATAAAAATAAAAACTTAATTAATATATAGGCATTATAATTTTACAGGGTAGCATTTCCACCTGGGAGAACAAGGTTCGAGTTTCGTGTAATTTATAATCAATGCTAGACCTTAGTTGATATTTAATCCAAGTTTATCATGGATCTTGGTAGAATAATTTAGGTCCACTATAGATCCTAGCAGTTATGTGAGGCTATCGGGCCTAGGGTTGCAAGTAGGGTAGGGCGAGGTGGGGATTGAACTTCCCGTCCCTGCGGGGCACGGGGCGGGGATTTATCCACACAAATGCCCCGTGAGGAGAACTTTGCCGCCCCATACCCCTCTCCGTGGGGATCTCGGGACTCATCAATTTTGTAAAAATATATATTTTGATCTCCAACTATTTATCATTTTGCCACTTGACTACTTTATCAATTTTATTTTTTTAGGAAACTATTTTTCTCAAATTGAAAGAATAATTTAATTTTGTTTTTGATATTGTTGTATTGATTGAGTTATAAATTATCATACTTAATTGAATATATAAGATTTCAAAAATTAGTATGACAAATATATTTCAATCTAGGTTACCTGGACTCAGGTACGGGTATCCGACACGGGTACATATCTGGAGGTCGGACTTGCGATTCATAGAGTTTAAGAATATAGGGACTCGACTAGTAAGTGTACAAATATTTGGACATAGGTGCTTGGACAGGGCAAAAAATAGAAATTTATACATATATAATCAAGTATATATATACATAAATTTGTATGATTGATCCTAGGTATCTAAAGTGGTTTACCTTAGGAACTTCTACTTCCCCCAATTTTATGACGGAGTGATAAAATTAGGAGAAGTAGAAGTTCCTAAGGTAAACCACTTTAGATACCTAGGATCAATTATACAAAATGATGGTAACATTGAAAATGATGTCACACATAGAATTCAAGCGGGATGAAAGAAATGCGGAGTGCAATAGGGGTGATTTGTGATCGACATGTTCCTACTAAGTTAAAAGGAAAATTTTATAGGACCGCAATTTGGCCAGCTATGCTCTATGGAAGTGAATCTTGGGCGGTAAAGCAACAACAATTACATAAAGTGAACGTAGCAGAAATGAGGATGTTTAGATGGATGTGTGGTAAAACCCGTAAAGATAGAATAAGAAATATAGAAATTCAAAGACAAGTAGGAGTAGCACCAATTGATACAAAGATTAGGGTAGGGCGGTTGCGATGGTTTGGTCACCTGCAAAGACGGCCTACAAATGCCCCAACTAGAAAACTTGACTTAATAGAAACTGTAGAAATTCGACGAGGTAGGGGCAGACCAAAGTTAAATGAGATGCATTAATTAAGAGAGATTTGAATGGTTTGTAAAGCTCACCATCAATTGCACTTAATTGAGCACAATGGAAAAGTTTGATCCATGTAGCCGACCCCAATTAATTTGGGACTGAGGCTATGTTGTTGTTGTTGTTGTATATATATACATAAATTTATAATTTTGATGTATTGCATTGATTTATTCTGGGTAATGTGTAGATTAGATTGTTTTTTTTTTTTTAAACCAAATTGGATAGTTGTTATATTTCTTTTATTGAAGTTTTTATTTAAGGATGGGAGGGGCCGATGTCTATGAAAGAAAGAAAAAAAAGAAAAAGCATTGAATCATTGATGGTATGTGGGCCCATGTGTTAGCACGTATGTAATGTAAGAGTGTGTTGTTAAGAAATAAGCACGTGGGCCCATCTTGATTACTCCTCTCTTTCTTTTCTGATGGATTAAGGTTTCTTCTCATCGTGACTGCAAGTCTGCAACTTTATGGTGGTTCAACTCCCTCTCTATCATTGCATCTCTTGCCCTCATCTTTGCATCCCTCTTTCTCAGATCTACATCTCTCTCACTTTATAGACTCATCTCTGTCTCAGATCTACATCTTTCCTTCAGATATTTCCTTCCTTATCAGATCTGCATCTCTCCTCAGATTTGCCGCATCCAAACCTAGATCTGCCACGTCAACACATATTTCGTGTTTGAATCTGTGTCGGATCGTGTCGACGCGGGTACTCCGTCATTAAGTTCCGAGTCCAGGTATATGATATTTCAATGATATTCTAAATATAATTTTATATATCCTTATTATAATAGGATTGGTTTAATGGTAGAAGTTGTTTTATGGTTGGAGGTCTTGAATTCCATTCCATACAATTACATAAGTTTTCGGTAAAAAATTAAATAGCTTTTTAGTATTAAGTTATTAATATAGAAAAATTGGGAGTTTTATGCGGCGCGGGGAATCACCGCGGGGCAAAGCGCTATCCCCGTAACCGTCTTGCCTCACGTGGCGGGGTAATGTTTTGCCTCGCGCTCCACCCCATAAGGGACAAAGAAGCGGGGAGTCTCCGTCCATCGGGGCTAGGCCCACGGGGAACGGGGATTCCCTGCTCACTCGAGCCCACTAGGTTCACCTAGGCGCATGGGTTCGCTATGACCCAAAGAAGGAAACATGGTGGTGAAACGAGGATGTCCAATGAGCAATTAAGATTAAAAGAGATATGTATAAAAAAATACCTAAGTGTCAAGATGAAGATGCGTACAATCAATATAGAAAAGCTAGAAAGCAAGCTAAAAAATAGTTAGTCGTGCTAAAACAAATTTCATGGAAGATCTATATACAAGGTTAGGTAATAGAGATTGCGATATATATATATATATATATAGGCTAGCCAAATTAAGAGATAAAAAGAAACAAGACTTAAGTAATGTAAGATGTATTAACGACGAAAATCTAAATGTTTTAACGCGCGAGGATGATATTAAGTAGAAATTGAGAAGTTACTTCGATAGTCTATTTAATGATGGCCAAGTTGATATTAGAGTAGATGAAAACCCACACGAAGAAAGCAATGTAAATTATACACGCAATACTAAAATTCTAGAAGTTAAAGTGGCATTCAAAACGATGAAAATAGGGAAAGCATGCGGCCCAGATGAAATACCCATAGAGGTTTGGAAATGCTTAGGAGAAATTGGATTGACTTGGTTAGCAAAACTTTTCAACAAAATTCTAAAATCAAAACGAATGCTAATGGATTGGAGAGGAAGCACGCTTGTGCTAATCTTCAAAAACAAAGGAGACATTTAAAGTTGCTCAAACTACCGAGGAATTAAACTTATGAGTCACACTATGAAACTTTGGGAGATGATAAATGACATAAGGCTAAGGAGAGAAACAATAATTTTAAAGAACCAATTTGGCTTCATGCCTGGGAAGTCAACTATGTAGGCGATTTTTGTTGTAAGAAGATTGTTGGAAAAATATAGAAAAAAAAATCCTCATATGGTATTTGTAAATTTAGAAAATTAGGGTTCCTAGAGATGTTCTTTGGTGGGTTTTAGAAAGTAAATGAGTGCATGCTAGATACATAGACACTATTGAGGATATGTATGATGGAGCAGTAACGAGTATAAAGACATTCGGAGGAGTCCTGTTACGATAGGACTACATCAAGGATCGGCTTTAAGTCCATATCTATTTACTTTAGTCATGGATGAACTAACTAAGCATCTTCAAGAGGATATACCATGGCGTATGTTTTTTGCAGATGATATTATCTTAGTGGATGAGACAAAAGATGGAGTAAATGAGAAATTAGAACTCTAGAGGAATACATTAGAATCTAAAGGCTTTAAGTTGAGTAGGACGAAGACCGAATATATGCACTGTGAGTTTAGAAATACTAGACATCGAGATGATGAAGTGATAAAATTAGGGGAAGTAGAAGTTCCTAAGGCGAACCGTTTTAGATACTTATGATCAATCATACAAAATGATGGTAATATTGAGAATGATGTCACAAATAGAATTCAAGTTGGATGGAAGAAATGGCGGAGTGCAACAAGAGTGATTTGTGATCAAAATGTCCCTACTAAGTTAAAAGAAAAATTTTATAGGATCGTAATTAGGCCAGCTATGCTCTATGGAAGTGAATGTTGGGCGGTAAAACAACAACTTTCTAAAACGAATGTAGTAGAAATGAGGATGCTTAGGTGGATGTATGGTAAAACTCGTAAAGATGGAATAAAAAATATAGATATTCAAAGACAAGTAGGAGTAGCAACAATTGATACAAAGATTAGGGAATGACAGTTGCGGTGGTTTGGTCACCTGCAAAAAGGGCCTACAAATGCTTCCACTAGAAAACTTGACTCGATAGCAACTGTAGAAATTCGACGAGTTAAGGGTAGACCAAAGTTAACATGGGATGCATTAATTAGGAGGGATTCGAATGGTCTGGAAAACTCACCATTAATTGCACTTAATCGAGCACAATGGAAAAGTTTGATCCATCTAGACGACCCCAATTATTTTGGGATTGAGGCTATGTTGTTGTTGTTGTTGTTGTATCTTTTTTGTAGCCAACAATTTGCCAATTCCTTGCTACATTTGTTGGTACCAGAGATATTGGTTCATCCATCTTTCCGTATTGACGCCATGGTGTGTCAAAGCATTGACAAGAGCCACAATATGATTGTTAGTTATTTCAATTGCAACAAATATGGCAAGACCGTGAAGATGGTCAAAAGAGGCAAAATCATATCATGGAGTATGAGGAGAGGGAGAATCTTCGATTAGAAGACAATGACAATTTTCTTGTTATCCAGGGGGACGAAGAAGTTGATCCGATCTTTTCGAGGAAGAACATGTCAATTTTGAAAAGTGGCTAAAGTTTGATAATGATGATCAAGACTTTGTCGAAGACAAAGTGGTTCTTGGGGATCTAGGTCATGTCAAAGTTGTGATCCCGCGGTGTACATATTTATGCGAAGTTTTTGTTGTTAAAAGTTGTCGGACAAGGAAGAAGATTAAAATTCTAGGACAAATTTTTTCGAACCAAAGAGAATTATGAAGAAAGAGAAGGGGGATTTCTTATTATTTAATTTATTTAATTATTTGTATTTTAGTATAATAGGGTTATTATAAGCTTGAGATTTAGTTGAGTCTAAATAGGAATTTGTTGTTATCCAATTATAATTTTTATGTTTTTGTTTTAGGAGTCTTGTTAGAATGTGTTTAGCCTATATAAAGGCATTATATAATTTTAGGTCGATTAATGAAGATCGAGATTTTAAGAGATAGAAAATTCTCGCGTTTGTGTGTTTCTTCGTACTTGTCTGATGAGGGAAAAAACGAGTAAAGAAACAGGTTTTCTTTAATTCGGGTATGTGTAAAGTTAACAAATGACGTATAAAATATGTTATTTTCTTTGTAGCGAGCAATTAACCTATTCTTCACTACATCAAAAGTTGACGTGCAACTGTATTAGTTAGATTATTCAACTCATTAGAAACTGAAGAAATTGCCTCCAATTGAATTGATGCGGTGATAAAGTTACCGAGATGTGCTTGATGACCAATAGCTCATGGGGTTGAATTCTGCCATCCAACACCAGAAATGTTGGTTCTTTTGGGTCTTGGGGTTGGGGCACCCAATTGACTCTCGTGGGAATAATCGAGTTTAAAAGGCTTAGACACCCATGATTATTAAAAAAAAAAAAAAAAAAAAAAACTGAAGAAGTCAGAAGTTGTAGGGGTAATACCTAAGCTTACTTGGGACACATCGATTATGTGGGATTTGAAGGATTTGAAAAATATGTCATTAAGTGCATCAAATCGAGCACAATGGAAGAGTTTGATTCATGTGGCCAACAACTAATTTGGGATTGAGGCTTCTTCTTGTTGTCGTGAAAGGTGCAATCTCTATCAATTGTCCAAGTGATTCTAATTGATGGATAAGAACTGAATGTTGTGATATTACGTTTAAATAGGGATCCATATAATTCTGTACAAGTTTGGGTAAAGAGATGAAACTACTGTTTCAGGTTTAAGACCTTGTATGATAAAAGATATGTATCAGTTGGAATGATTATAGTTATGGCATTGTTTTATAATTTTAAGTCTATGACAATATCTGCTTTGGTTTTTCACTTTCTTTTTCTTGGTAGCTGACTTTTTAAAGCCTATATTGTGTGTAACAGGCTAAAGGTTACAAAAGTAAAAGAAAGTCGATGGAGGATGTTTTGAAGTCAATCATAAAACAGGAAGCAACTCTTATTGGATTTGATGAAGCAACCATGGAGTCCCTCAATCCCTCTCAATTAGGGGACTTGGAGGGACATGATACTTCACTTTCTGCTGGCGCCCTCTCCAACTTAATGACCACTAACGATAAGCTTAACCACAGAGTTGATGTCAGCTTCAAATCAAGCTGTACACAGTCCACTCCAGCACTGACACCTCAATGGCAACAGGGTGAGACCAGTGAAGGTGGAAGCAGTTTAATTGACTTGCAGATGGGAGGTATGGCTTAAAGAACAGGAACCTTGTGAACTGGTGCAAAGCAAGTTACAGTTGCTTTACATTTTTTCCATGACTTCATCATATTTACTTTAGTTCTTGCTGTAGGTATGAAAAACAAGGTGTCAGCGAAGTCACGTCTTTTTGAACTATGTGATTCCAATTCTTGGAACCCTCCATTTTTCGAGTGCATCAATGAGGAAGGACCACATCATCTCAAGTTGTAAGTCAGTGATTAGTCTAGATATTTCCAGCATGCTCTCTTTACGGTGTTACCGTACTCTGTAGATTTTGAACTTTAATTTGCTCGAGGGGAGAATAATTCTGCCCCAAAACATATTTTCGATGAATGAATGCCTTTGTTAATAAATTTACCTGAGTCGCATTTAGGTCAAACACTTAGCATGAAAGAAAGACATGAAACATTATAAATATTCTTACATTGTAGATACCTGATATGATCTATAAATTAACATGAACGTACATATTACATGTGATGGCTAGCAATGTTTATAATTGAAGGACATGCTTGACAATGTGTTAAAAAAATAAAGTTCAAAAGCAAGGGGAAACTATTAAGTTTTAATTATTCATTCAAGGTGCCAAGGCGATCTCAAGGCAGTTTCCTTAGGCTAGGCATGGCGGTGCTTAGACAGCAACTAGGCGTTGCCTAGGCGGCCAAAAATATATTTATTTAGAGGCCCCTGACTTATTTATTATGTATTTGTAGATCCTTAAGTAACAATTATTTTCTATTAGTCACTATAATCCATATTCAATTTATACTTCAAAAGCCTTTAGGTCCTTAATTAGCATTAATTATATTAAGATTTTGTTTTTGGTAGGTGTTCATAGTACCAAACTTAGTTGTAATTAGCCTCTTCGATTTTCTAAAAAAAATTATTTAGGACACCGACCGCCTAAGCAACCGCCACCACGTAGGCGGTTTTTTCCCAAGATACCTAGGCAATGCGTAGGCGATCGGCTTGCAGTTGCTGTGATCAAACTATTTCATCATGCTCAATTTAATGTTGTTGATGATGGGCTTTCATAATTCTTACACTAGCTTTTAAACATTATGAAGGCAATATTATGTTGCTTTAGTATATAATTTATTTAGCCTCAAGCAATAGTGCACCAAATTTACATTTCCATTAAATTTTAGACTTTTCAATGATCGAGTGGCCTTCTAGGCTATTTTACATAGGCCTAATGATCAAAAATATCCTAACCTTTATAGGTTGTATCAATTATATCATAACCTTTGAAATTTATCAATTATATCCTAACATTTTTTATGAGGGCCGCTAAGGGCACCCCACCAATTCATGAAGGCACCCTCTTATTGAGGGCACAAATCAAATTACCAAGGGCACCCAAAAATTAGGCCCGAAATCCCGAAAATACCCCTCGTGCAAAACAGAGGCACCCCACCACCGTCATCTTGAGGCACCCCACCACCTCACCACCGTCTTCTTGCTTGATTTGCCTTACTTCTCGTCAACGAACCGGCTAGCAATCTCGAATCTCAGTTGTCTTCGTTCCTCTCCGTCTCTCTCCGCTGTTGTAGGACATTTTTCGAGTTTGAAGGCTCCGAGTTTTGGTCGATTTCGTCTCCACATTAGGGCTCGGTTTAAGTTTTTCATTCACACACTCAAGTCGTGAAATCGGTCGTTTGAAGGTACGTTGATAGTCTAAGTAAGTTGCATTTGGTAGAGTAGTTGTTATGTTTGCGTGGCGGTGCATTCAATGGTGCATTTATTGGAAAGTCGTGGTTCTCGGCCACACAGGCCAGAGATTTTGTTTAAAGTCTCGGCCAAGCATGGCCGAGACTGAGGGGAAACTTTTGGAAACTCGTGGTTCTTGGCCAGACGGCCAGTATAGTTTACAGTCTCGCAACGTATGGCCGAGAGTTATATTGTTATCTCGGTCACCACTTCACGAGAGCAACCATTAGTGTATAGTTTATGTTCTGTCGGTGTTGTACAACCGAGAGTGTAAGATAGATCTCGGTTGTCCATGACCGAGACTTTTATTGTCGTCTCGGTCACCACATCACGAGAGTAAGTCGAAGTGTATAGTTTATGTCCTGTCGGTGATGTACGACCGAGAACGTAGCATTTCTCTCGGTTGTCCATTAACGAGACTTTTATTCCTTTCTCGGTGGATGTTGACCGAGATTTTTTATTTAGTATCAATTCTATCCTCAATTGATTTGAGACACTTTTTCTTTGGAAGAAAATGCACAAATGAATTGATGATAGAATTGTGATCGGGCTAAATTACCCGGACTTGGATATGGGTATATATCTAGATGTCTGACTTGTATATTCTCAATTTATAGGACTTGGCAACTCGGCACAAAGTGTCCAACATTTTGGCCACGGGTACATGGAACGGATAAGGGACTATTAGTTTAGATACTTTTTTCTTAAGTTTTATGATATATTATGATAAGTAAAGAGTTTAAATAAGTTAAACTTGTTTTCTTTTCAATAAAACTTAGGAAAAGCAGTTTTAAATTAAAATGGCACACTTGTTTTGAGTGTAATTTTGGCCTTTTACATATTAAAGCCCTTAAACTCAAATTAAATGCTATAATTACTTTTGCTTCTGGAACTAGAAGTATACATACTGTTTTATCAAGATTCCTCGACAAACCAAAATATCCGAGGATAGTTTCTATATCTTGAGCCAAGAAAGCTGATCCAAACGGATTTACTTATAGTCATTTTAAGAACTTATCTATTAGAGTGCATATCTGGTTTGTTGCTGGGGTTTGGTGGATATGAAAATTCTCCAACATGTGAGATTTTGATAAAAAGTGAGTTGTAGCTCTCAAAAAAAGTAAATGAAATCGTAGCTTGTTAGATTTTGAAGATACTTGTCAGCTCTAATGGCCTGTTCGGTTCAAATTTTAACAAGACCCAAGGCCATGGGATTAGTTTGTAATGGGACTAACACATGGTTTATGTATTAGTCCCTTTTATGGGACTTGTTCGGTTGGGAGTTTTAAGCTTGAGAATAAATGTGGTTCTAAAAGGTACATTTACCAAATTACCCTCTATTTAACATACATCTCCAACAAAATCATCAAAGTCGATTTCCTTCCCTCTGTTCATCATTTCCCTCGTTCATGCCTTCATTGTTTCTTTCCCCCTGTTCACCCTCTTCACAATTTCCTTCCTCACTGTCTCTCAATCTCTCTCGTCTCTGGTTCTAATACATTTCTACCCGTCACTGTAAATTGTTGGTGTAATGGAAAATAAATTGAATTTTAGTTTCGATTTTGGTGAACTGTGTATGTGTGTAATCAAAAGAGACGTTGAGGGTATGATTGAAGGTTTCGTTGTTGTTGTTGGTTGTGTTGATTGAGGGAGAAAGGAGGAGGTGAGGGATCGACCGTTTAAAAAAAAAAACAAAAACAAAACAACACACAGTTGAGGCTCGGATTTGAGGAAGAAGATGACACAAATGGATGTTATCTCTTATGTGTATTCGGCCATGAGCTCAACCCCAGATTATGAGAAATTAAAAAAAAAAAAAAAAAAATTGTGAAGAACGAAACTCGTTCTAAAGGTTGAGAAAAGTGTGTAAAGAGGAGGGGCAATTTGGTCATCTGTAATGGCCAAGCATTGGGACTAGTTAGTCCCACCAAAATTGGTGGTTTACTTTAGTCACCTCTACTGAGTATTACTTAATCCCGTGGCTTAGTTAATCTGCGAAGCGAACACTGGCTTAGCCAGTCCAGTGAGGTTAATCCACCTTAAGACCATGAAGCGAACGGGCCATAATAGTGTAAACTGTAGAGCTTGACCTCCTGTCATATTAATCTCAGTCGATCGTCAGGTTTACATGACATAATCACACTTATTCCTGGGCAATTTTAGCTGTGAAGCCGAAATAGTCTTCAATCATTGATTATGAACTTTGCAGGCTTTCCCATTAGTTTCTCAATTGCTGAAATCGAACTTTGCTGCAGGTTTGTGTACAGGGTTAGAGTCGAAGTAGAAGATGCCAAAAGTACAATCTTAGAGTGCTATAGTGAACCTCAGGCAAAGAAGAAAGCTGCGCAAGATCAGGCTGCTGAAGGGGCATTATGGTTCTTGAAGCATCAAGAGCACTGGAAGAATTAGCAAGGTGAATGTGCTGCATTCTTCTGGGCTTCTAGGACCACGCCACCCTCACTTGGTGTAGTCATGTTTTCATTGAGAAAAAGTAAGTTGCATTGTGATTCTTACAAATATTATGGTTCATCTGGTTCTTCTATTCGAGCACAATTCGAGGATGTCTAGGGAGAGACTGATCTGGAGGCTTAGAGGCCTTGGCTCCTAGCCATTATAGTTGACGTCTCACTTTAACAGATGATGGATTTTGTCTCCAACAAACTTTGTTGTGCTTCTTAGTGAGGACACCACTCATCCCTTGTCTGTTTAATTTCTTGTTTATGCTGATATATGCCTACATCTTTTCTTGCACAAAACAATGAGCTACCATGATTCTACCTGCATAGGTTAGAAAAATTTATTGTTTATTGTATTGTGTCGATTGTGAAAGGAGAAGACATAATGTGATACTAACTTATTATAATGAGACTACTATTGTTATTTTTGTATTTAGTCATATTTTCTTGTTACTTGCCATAATAACAGCTCTTAATCCTGCTATATCTACGACGACAACAACAACAACAACATAGCCTCAGTCTCAAATTAATTGAGGTCGGCTACATGGATCAAACTCTTCCATTGTGCTCACTAATAATCCTGCTATATCTAAAATTTAGATAATGAAGTGTCCTTACAACCAACAAAGATCGAGTGGTTGAGACTAATAACCATAAATTAGGTAGAGGTGCTTGAGACATGATTATGGAGAAAATTACGTAGGAAGATTTTACCCATGGACCCTTTAAAAGATCGGTCTGAAATTCTTCATTAGTTGCACTATATTTGTTTGTGGACAAGATACACTTTAAAGGCATTCCTCTCAATGTTCATTGATTCTTTCTTATAAATAAATTAGGGCCTTTATGAGGACTATTTTTGAAGGTTACTTAGTGTCCATTTCCTTGTTCATAGCATGTGTCTGCCATAAGCTCACGTACCATTGCTAGATCCAACATATTTTCTTCCATTTCATTTCCGTCAAACCGTACAATTTTAATGCATTATACTCGTTCTCTTTACTCTCATGTCATTAAAATCTCTTACAATACTTATCTCGTTTCCCATTTCATCAATATCACTTCAAATTTGCTTTTTGTTTGTTCATTCAAGACCATACTCGGTACTTAAGCTTTTACTACATTAATTATTATTTCATCTCTTATTTCTAATTGATATGGTCTTTGTCATCTTTTATACTCTAAGATTGGCTCGGCTTGCAGGGTTGGTGTAGTCTTTCAGTATGATCTTTCCTCCTAATGTCTCAAATGAGCTGTACTTACTTTTAGGAAGAGATGCTACTAGTTTTATTTGTTTTTCTTTAGGGTCACGCTATGTGCACCCCAGTTATTGCTCAATGCAACCATTTACAAAGGAACCCATCACATTTGCCAAGGCACCCCCAAATTGGACCAAAATGCCCCTGAAACCTTATCGATGAGGCACCCCATTGATTTTGATAAAAAGAGGTTCGAAACTTCATTTACATTTTTTCTGCTCTCTCTGTCATCATGATTTGGAGGTGTTTTTTATCGAATCTTCACATTTTCTTTGTTCTTTCCCACAAATTTGTGCGATTTGTGCATTTTTCGAGTTTTGTGAGTGTTTACTTGATTAGTGGAAGTGCTCGGTAGTCTAGGGTTTGTGGGACGAGTTTGGATTTGGGGTTGATGTGAAATCGAGAGGCAAACTGAGGTACGTTTGTGTTTTTCGTTCAATTTTATGTTCATTTGATTCGTTTTCTTTGTTGTTTGCCATGAAAATGATGTAATAACTAGATTTCCTTGAAAAAACCCATATTCGTTGGATACACAGGGTCGTAACATGTTCATTAGTCTCTGCAATATATTTCCAAGACTAATGACCATGTCACATATTAACTTAAATGAAACCTAAAAAAGATGGATTTCATTACATCTCGATAATAGGTACCCGAGACTACCTTTTATGGTATCAAAACAATACTGTCGAGACTTCATATTTTAGTGTATGTTGGTTAGATCTCGGTGAGTTGATACCAAGACGTAACCTTGGATATCGATTTTGTGCGATTGAGACACTGTAGGAAGTGGTTTTTTTAAGGATTTTTTTTTAACAGATTCAATATGCTTACAATTTCTTCTCTTATCAAATATGGCTCGGAAAATATATTGTTTTCAGGCAAGAAGTTGATGGTGAGCCCACATGAGCATAACGTCGATCCAATGCGGCGACGTTTGCTAGTCCTTCTGCTCATGTGAGAAGTGATGCCATTTGACTATAAAAGTCAAGAAACTTTCATTTTCCACCACCTTTTCTCTCTCTTATCTCATAATTCGAAAATTGGAAGAGAAGAAAACAAGGGTTTAGAGATCAAACTTGGTGATATCAGGAGCTCGGAGTGGGAAATCATCAAAGCAAGGTGAGAATCACGACTATATCCACTTTCTTTACCTTTTGATCACAATTTTGAGGTGTTAGAGTGAATCCATTATGGATTGTTTTGGTGGTTGTTGAGTTGTTGTTTTAGTGGTGTTTAAGTGCATGAATTTCAATGGTTGGAGTTGTTGTTGGTGTTGGTGGAAAACAAAAGTTTCAACAAAACTATTATCCAGAGCACGATTAGCGCGTTAATGTAGTCGTTTAGTGCGCTAGATGACAATTAGCACGCTAGGTAAAAATAGTAGCGTGTGCTACCGTTCTTCCTGATGAAGAACAGTTAGCTGCCCAAAAATCTAGTGCGCTACTTCCCAGACATAGCACGTTAGATCTCACGGGTTGTACATTATTTGTGCTAAACAATATCAAACACATTCAATTGACTAAAAATCACTTATAAATGGCAATAAGTTATTTTGGGCAATAATTTGGATATCGGGGAATTAGCGAACTGGACGGGGCATTAGGTATCGGGACACGGAGTGCGGTTTGAGGTGTATAGTATCTCAATTGAAATTACTCGAGCAATATTTACTTTTGCTTTTGAATTCATATTATGTCTGTCAATACTTTATTCCTGGTGTGGTTAAATGGACGGACGTTGAGGCTTTCCCTCCGTGTCATTCCTGTGTGTATGTCCACTAGGCCATAGCGCGTGCGTCACGGATCTCGGTGAATAGTTCAACCCGAGAGTCGCGTCGGCGTACGTGTGGGTGCTTTGTTGGTTCCACGCCGACTACCTAGCATGAGATGACCCTCTTCCGACCTAAGGTCGAGTCGCTCGGCCCCAAACCGTTACCCAAGCCCGATGCTTGAACCAAGCTCATATAACGGCTTGGCACGCCTAATTCAACCTGTGGAACTACACAATTGTACATATGAAACAATAATTGTGGAATTTAAAACTAAAAGGTTCCATATGTTAAACAATTAATTATAAACAAAGGTGTTCAAGTATCCCTGAGTAATTGCAAACTATACTACCAAGGTACTGAGTTAACAAGTCTCGAGGATTAGAATCTACCCCATTAAGTGCTTATACAACCCATGTTTAGATGTTTTGAATATCGATAATATAAATAGTATGCAATGTTCACATCAAAGGCAAAGCTCTACGCTATCTTCTTCCCTTTATCCCGTGTTGTTATTAATGAAGATGAACCTGGAGAGTGAGTGGGGTGAGCTAAAAGAACCAACAGAGCTAAGTAATGCAGAAAACTCGCTCGACCATCAAACATACAAGTAATACTTACTAATCATGCAAGTCTATCATGAATTGAAAGTAAATATAAAAAAAAAAAAGTATTTCAAGAGTATCCTTAGTCAACTTCATAAATCATCGCATCAAGAACATAAAATCATTTATAGATAAAATCATGCAATGGTGAATTCAAGAGAAATATCATAAAAGCATAATAATATTGTAAGTCATGACACATTCAATACGTACTAGTTATTGACAAGAATCTAGTGACCGATTCACCTACTCTTGAAATGATGCAAACCATTAGTTGACATAAAGGCCTTTATGTCCCCTAACTAGACCCATCAAATCCACAATATGTTTGTCCAAAGCCATCACCGATGTATGCACCAATCTCATGCTTCAATCTCGAGGTATAATTCGGGTAATGGCGACGACCATACATGTGACGACCCCTTCTCCAAATAAGGGCACCGTCCGGCCTATTCCCAAATTAAGCTCTAATATCCCATATATGACCTAACAAGGAACTAGTTAGCCTTATGTAAACACCTAAAAACCTACCAATTATTCCATATTAAAAACATAATACCACCTATAGTTTAAATACCTAACAAATCAGAGTTAATTTAAAATTTTCAAACTAACAAGTTATTCAGCGGAAGTCTTCTTAATTTACTGGTGGAAATTATAACATAAGGCCTAACATATTGTGGAAGAACCAGGAAATAGAGATCACATGCATATATAAAACAAAAATGACTATATATACAACATGTGTATGGTCAGGGTTCATATTACTCAACCCAAAAGCAAAGTATCAAGTACATAGAAAATGTAATACAAAAGAATGCAAAACCTACAAAATATGTCGTAGCTGTCCTCCACCGACTCAGAGGTAGTCGCCAATCTTCTACTTGCCCGGTCTGCTACTCGACTGATCTGCACCCACTGTCACAAACTAGATGGTGAGTACATGAAATTATTTTAAGTAATACCGAGAGACATTGATCCACATTCCCAAACAAGCAACAAGTATTAAATGGCATAATTGAAGTAGCAGCTATGCTGAAAGAAACATCATGCAAAGAGATGCTTGAGTTAACCAAATATGAAACTGACTCAAGGCTAAGTAGTAATGGATTAGGGTCGATCAGTCGTGAGCTACGTCACATCAGCCTTTCCACTACAATTTGAGCTCTGTTCGATATTATTCCATTACAAATTGAGCTCTATATCATAATCTCAAAAGGTCGTACTTACGATTACTCTTTTTCTATTCAAAGTTAATTAGTCATCACCGGAATGTATACTGCTAACATACCCGAGTTTTATACTCACCCAAGTTATTCTTGCGCCAACAAACCCCGAGGTCCGGTTACCTTGTTCGAGGCACGTTACCCTGTGTGTTATACAAGGTAGTGAAGAAATTCCCTAACATCCCGAAAGATCTAGTGACCCCCCTATGAAAGCTGAGTTTCTATCATCAAATGAACCACTTTCACTTTCAATAATGACTCGGTAATAGAATCAAATAGATGTAATCGCATACTAATGCACAAATGATTATAGTCAAAATAAATAAACTAACCTAATAATGCCCGCATACTAATGCACAAAGGTTGTATGCCTAGTGTAATTAGAGGCAAAATAAATAAACTAACCTAATAGCATGCTATATCACTGACTTCCAAACACAACAATCAAGATGACAAAGTATAGGAATTGGAATCAATGATAGTATATAAACAACAGTGTATGCTATGAGCAACGTCATAAAATGAGAAATAAACAAGGCATAGCATATGAATTTCATAGGTAAATTCAGTTCGAATAACTAAGAATGAATAAATAAATGGAATGAAATGTAAACAAATGTCTCACTCATTTTACTTACAAATCGAGTAGCGGCTCATGGGGTAAGTGTAATTAGTTGAATTTCGTTTTATAAAAAAATAAAAATAAAAATAAAAAATAAAAAATATGTGGGCCATAAATGGCTTCATCTACCAATACATATATATATATATATATATATATATATATATATATATATATATCACAACAATTTCTAAGCTATCGGTGTCGTTGCCATGGAGGATCGGCCTCCATGGTCGACCGAGAGAGGAACGGGAGAGATGGCAAGGGGATCTCCCTTGCCATCAAAACCCATTGGGGTTGGAGTTTGCTTCGAAGAAGAAGAAGAAGAAGAGGAAACGGGTCGGGTCGGACCGACCCTGACCCGATGGAGATCGGGTCAGACCGACCGGGTCCGCATCTAACACCCCGTAACATTTATATATATATATATATAATATTTTATTATTTAATTACCCTTCTCCCTTTAGGGTCCTAACATTTGACAATTTATCAATTTAGATTCAATATCAATTATGTAAAATTCATAAATTGGTCGATGTCTCTCGTATTACTTAAATAATTTCATGTAAAATTCGATACCAATTTATCAATTTCACGCTGGTTTTTCGAGGTAAAACCTTCCATTGAATAATTGGTAAAAGTCTCCTAGAACAATTAAGTTAACTATACGTGGTATCGAAATAGTTCAAATAGTTTAGATTTGCCCTTATTTATAGAAATTTATCAATTTCTATATTTTTTGAATCAATGATAGTATGAAATATAATTTTTTGGGTTCGCTTCCTAATTTTTCGCGAATTTTTCTTCCAATTTTTTCCATTTCTTTTTCTCTTTTTTTTTTTTTTTTTTTTTTTTTCTTTGGGCCTGAACCGGGTTGAACGAGTTCGGCTCACCCGAGCCGAACCGCACGGTTCGGATCATCGTCACCAACTTCACGAAACACAGAGCATATGCTCTATTTCAATTTTTTTTCGACTTCGCTGAGGTTGGGCTTCCATCCCTAACCCCATGTTGGGTTTTATATGCAGGGGAGACTGCTCCCCTGCCTTCCTTGATCTCGGATGAACTGTCATGCTAGTTCGTTCGAGTTCCCCAACTAAAACCAACAACGACGACCACACACACGCCGCTCTCAACTTCTTCGTCTCTCAACTTCTTCGATCTCTCTCTCTCTCTCTCTCTCTCTCTCTCTCTCTCTCTCTCTCTCTCTCCTTTTCTCCTTCTTCTCTCTTTGGATTCTTCTTCTTCTTCTTCTTCTTCTTCTTCTCTCTTCTTTTTTTTTTTTTTGTTTCATTGAGATAAAGATTCACTAATGGGGGGTTAATTGACTTAATATATGGTTTAGGATGGTTTGCATGTGAACCTCTCATCTCAAATCGCACATGTATCTTGAGACACATCGTGTGGTGTTCCACCCCACACTTGTCCCTTGTGTCACATGCAAGTGACTCCAAACATGTACACACAAGTCTAGAGATGAGTGTATATGTCTCTATATGCTTATCTAGTGGTGATTGTTTTATTTAACTTTATGGCCATTTAATATATATGTATATGTGACCACATCAAAGCCACCAATATCTCATATTTAGTGCACAATTTAAATAAATTAATTACACTTAGCCCACGAGCTGCTACCTCGGGCCCACATTGGCATGCAACTCGAGCGCATCCCCACTCGTCTGGGTATCTGCATACCGTAGAATTGACTTAGTAGTCTACACATATACAATATACTATGCATAAAACACCTAAATATAACATTTACCTCGGCCACCGTGCCTCGGTAGTGACACGTATCTCGCTGCAGGTCCCACGTCACGGTCAATTGGTCTTGATCAACGAATTAAACGGGTATTAACTATTTGGGTCGTGACAATACAATATTCAAGTGGTGGCGACGACCACACGAATATTCAATAGTAGCGACAACCACGAGATAGTCAATTAATGACGACGACCACAAAGGTGAGATAAAGACAACATGAGCAATGGGCAACACATTCACAATCCATAGATAGTAACATTCAAGTCAATAATAAGTCACAACCCATTCCCCAAGTCTTGAATTAAAATCATGAGACCTAATTATATCTAATAGCATGTCATGTTTGATAATTGAGTAAGCTCCCCACTTATCTCGTTTCGTCGCGATATTTTTTCCCGGTTTTTACGCTCGGGATTCTATATGAACCTCTTTGCGAATCTATACAATTTAAACAAAAGTCGCATTATTCAACAATTCGAAATTCAAAATTAATTATTATTCAAATACTTTCATAGTGGGACCCACTAGGGTGGTCCCGAGGGTCCCGCGCCGTGAGAAGGTCGAGTGTGAGGGGCCCACCCAACCCATTTGAAAACAATTATTATTATGTTTATTTATAATATATCTATATATTATTGTATTATATTTTATTTTTATTTATTATTTATTTTATATATTTTGTGTTGATCGGTCAACTGACAGTTGAGTGGTCAACAACAGTCGTCGACTACGGGGGATGGGGGAGCAATTGCTCCCCCTATTCCCTAGTCGCTAGTCGAGGGTGCGAGAGCGCTCTTGCGAGTCGCGGCTTCGGCAGCCACCTAAGGAAGGGTGGCTTTGGGTGCCACCCATTGTCGTCTTCCTCGCGGTAAATAAATTGCATAAATCTAGATCAAAAGAAAAGTGGGAAATACCTTATTTTTGGAGTCTTTTGCTTTGATCTCTAAGCACCTTTTAGATATCCTTTTTTCTTATTATTTCTCCTCTTTTTTTGATCTAGAGTTTGCAAATAACTAGTGGTGGCTAAGGTTTACAATTTGGTTTATTTTATATTAGGGTTAATTTAATGTAGGGTTTGGGGGTAAATTACTAAATTGACCCTTGGTGGGTCACTTGGATTTTGGGTAATCACATAGTGGATCCAGATATTGGTCTTGCTTATGTGCTACTCGTCGGCAGTAGTCTGTGGAAGAGTCTGAAGTATGGCGCTAGTCAGACCATAGACACTAGGAACACACATTTGAGTTTGCATTATTATTTATGCATGCGACGAGCACAGTTGCATGTATTTATTTCTGCATGTTTATTTAATAGTTTTGTTTAAATTATAATATTTACTTTCAGTATTGCTCACTTAATTTCCTTGGGAATACTCACTCTTGACTCGTCATCTGTCTTTTTGTGATGGCTTGAGTGCAGATCCTAGTACAAGTCATGGCAAGGGCAAGCTACCGGAATACTTGTGATTCAGAGACATTGAGCTAAACTTGTACGTTTGTGTTATATATATTTTGTTTTATATTGGGATTTGGGATTGCGAGATATCTCAAGACTCTACATTGATATTTTGATACATTGAGGTACATTATTGATCTATGATGGTATATGAGTTTTTCACTTTAGGTATCAAAGTTACATGCATGACGTTATGATAAAAGACTTTCGCTGTGGTTTATTTGGGATTAACATGATATTATATGCAGATGATTTGAGTTTATTAACAATTTAAACAGTAAATTGTTGTTTATTGTGGTTAATAATGATAAATGGTGGATGAGATGTCATGTGGAACAGAGCTGGTACTGGTAGGCCTAGTTGTGGGCCCACATTGGCCCCCATAGCGGTCCATTTAAAAATGGGATGTTACACATATCTCGTTTTTTTTTTAATTTCTTTTTATATTTATCAAAATATGAGGATGATCACAAATAACTTATATATATATATATATTAGGGGTGGGCATCGATTTCCTTAAAATCGCCCAAACCGTATGGTTTAATCTAGTTTTTAAAACTCGCGGTTTGGGGTGGTTTGAAAAACTTGAAAACAACAAAATCATGGATTTGGTGGTGATTTTCAATTATGAAAAATCGCGGTTCACCAAACCAAACCGAGGGTAATTTAGTTGGCTTGGGCAAACCACTTAATTTTTTCTCTTCATTTGGGCAAACCACTTAATTTAGGCAAACCACTTAATTTTGGGCAAACCACTGTTTTTTTTTTTTTTGGAAAACATGTAACAAGAAAAACGCGAAACTAAACCGACCAAACCGCGGTTCAGTTTGGTTGCGGTTTTGGTGGTTCGCGGTTTGGTGGTGGTTTACAAAATGACAAAACCGTAAACCCTCGATTTGCCTACCCCTATATATATATATAAAGATAAATATAAACAACCGTGATTTTGTTTTCAAAATAAGTAATTTCGATTTTTATACTAAATAGAATAATGTGCATGTATAATCGTTAGTTATTATTTTTATATAATTTAATAGGTTAAAAAAAGTTGCCACATCATGGATAGAAGGTGCAATTACCCATCGGAGATTATTTTCAATATAAAATGTGTATTTACGTCACATAATCTAGACATCTTTGGTGATGTGACGACAATCTACATCCTAAATCTCCATGAGGCCCGCTATGGGCACCCTACCAATTCATGAAGGCACCCATATTTTTTTCTCATTTTCCCATCTAAAATGTAAATGTCTATTTGCCCCTTCATATATATTCACTCAAACCTCGCAAATCATTTCAATGCAAAACTGGGGCACCCCACCACCTTATATCACAAATGAAACCTAAAGCCACAATTGTGTTTGCCGAGCGTGTATCGATTATTGCGTCTTGACATCATCCGACAGCGAAGTAACAATGTTTGACAACCATATGAAGCTTTGAAGGAACTGTTTTTTGGATCAAAAACTGTGAAATTGATGATTTTATTTGTCAACTTAGGGTTTCTTATGGACGCGATTGATTCGGCCTCGCATGACCGAGAGTTATGCAAACGTCTCGGTCAACATCCACCGAGAAATGAATAAAAGTCTCGGTAATGGACAACCGAGAGAAATGCTACGTTCTCGATTGTACATCAACGACAGGACATAAACTATACACTTCGACTTACTATCGTGATGTGGTGACCGAGACGACAATAAAAGTCTCGGTCATGGACAACCGAGATCTATCTTATATTCTTGGTTGTACAACACCGACAAAACATAAACTATACACTAATGGTTGCTCTCGTGCAGTGGTGGCCGAGATAACAATATAACTCTCGGCCATTCATTGTCGAGACTGTGTAAACTATACTAGCCTGTCTGGCCGAGAACCACGAGTTCCCAAAAGTTTCCCCTCAGTCTCGGCCATGCTTGGTCGAGACTGTAAACAAAATCTCTGGCCTGTGTGGCCGAGAACCACGACTTTCCAATAAATGCACCATTGAATGCACCGCCACACAAACATAACAACTGCTCTACCAAATGCAACTTAATTAGACTATCAACGTACCTTCAAACGATCGATTTTACGACTTGAGTGTGTGAACGAAAAACTTAAACCGAGCCCTAATGTGGAGACGAAATCGACCAAAACTCGGAGCCTTCAAACTCGAAAAATGTCCTACAACAGCGGAGAAAGACGGAGAGGAATGAATACAACTGAGATTCGAGATTGCTAGCTGGTTCGTTGACGAGAAGTATGGCAAGTCAAGCAAGAAGAAGGTGGGGTGGTGGGGTGCCTCGAGAGGAGGTGGTGTGGTGGTGGGGTGCCTTTGTTTTGCACGAGGGATATTTTTTGAATTTCGGGCCTAATTTTTGGGTGCCCTTGATAATTTGATTTGTGCCTTCAATAAGACGGTGCCTTGATGAATTGGCGAGGTGCCCGTCGCTGCCCTCATCTCCATTTACCATTGGAGACGCTCTTAGATTGTGATATTGTGCATTCCTGGACTCCGTGGGGCCTCAAAAACACCTTCTCCAATCCACAGAGATTTCTTCGATTCACCATTAACTCAATAATTAGGGTTCGCGCGAGCGAGCGCCAAAATTAGGGTTTACAAATTTCACCAACAAAACATCAATCAACGAATCGATCGATCGATTGAGAGATGCCTCAGCGACACTCGAAGAACAACAACGACCTCGCCTTCTTCACGTACGACGAGAAGCGAAAGCTAGGGTACGGGACGCAGAAGGAGCGGCTCGGAAGGGACTCGATCAAGCCCTTCGACGCGTGCTCGCTCTGCTTGAAGCCCTTCATCGACCCGCTATGCTGTCAAAAAGGGCACGTCTTCTGCAAGGAATGCATTCTCGAGTGCTTGCTTGCTCAAAAGAAAGACATTCAGAGGTACGTGTTTTGGATTGGATTGATGGGATTTGATAAAGTTTGGGTTTTTAGGGTTTTTGTTGATTTAATTTGTGTATTGTGGTTTGATAGATTTTGGGTTTTTAGGGGTTTTGTTGATTTTGTGTGTAGAGTTGATAAAGTTTGGGTATTGGGGTTTTGTTGATTTTGTGTGTGGATTTGATAAAGTTTGAATTTTTATGGTTTTTGTTGATTTAGGGCTTTCGGAAATTGAAGAATTTAGGGCAACAACAACAATATAGTCTTAATCCCAAATTAGTTGGGGTCGGCTACATGGATCGAAACTCTTCCATTGCGCTCGATTTAGTGCAATTGATGGTGTGCTTTTCCGATCCTTTAAATCCCCCCTAAATTGAAGAATTTTGAGCATCTTTGGGTAATTGATATAGTTTTTTCATTCGGATTTTGATTTTCTGATGAATTCGGTTGTCAATTTACGAACAGGAAGCTGGGGTTGCCTAATTTGTTTCTATGCTTTCTTGGCCTTCATGAAGTTTTGGTTGAAGGAAGGATTCCAGTGTAGTTGGCAATGATTATTGTTAGAATTTTGGTGTTTGTGTTTTAAAATAGTGAAGACCCAAAAAAGCTGGATATCTTTAGTTGAGACCTTTGGAGATTTAGAGGTTATTAAAAAGAATACTTAATCATACTAAATAGATAGTTTGGTCACAATTTTCTTCCCTATATTTATTACGAGTGTGATCGCAGATCAGTCATGACTATTCCATGCTAGAATCTAGAGTATTATGACGAATAATTAATCTTGTGCACTACCTATCAATGATGACTCAGTAATACACTTGCGTATACTTCATCACAAATTCAGAGTACTGCCTGTCGCAACTTTGGCAATCATCAGGAATGTCATTCATATTCAGAAAGCTGATCTTAAGCAAATTATGTTGTAAAGATTGGGGTTTTTAGTAGATTTCATCTGCTTCTGTAACCTGGAACCTTCTACTTGACGACTCGAGTACAATTAGCATACTTTTTATTCTGATGGGAAAAAAGGATATCACAAATTCAGCTGCTTTTGTTTTCTTCTAAAACTATTTATGAAGTAGAAACTATTCAAATATAAAATTTCTCAATGACTAAGTAGTGAAATCTCAAAGAAAAGTAGGAGTAGCACCAATTGTGACAAAAATCAGGGAATGGCAATTGTGGTGATTTGGAACATCCTAAGACGGCTTGCAAATTCCCCAGTTAGAAAACTTGACACAGGAGAAACTAAAGAAATTGATTTTATTGGCGTAGGCCTAAGATTACTTGGAACGCACTTATTAGAAAGGTTTGTAAGAATTTTGATTGCATGACATCATGGGCATTGAATAGAGTGGAGTGAAAGAGTTTGATTCATGCAACCGACCCAACTAATATGGGATTGAGGCTTTGTTATACTTAGTCGTGGAGTTCTTTTAACTGGCCTAAGCTTTGGAAATTGAGTCCTAATGGTCTGTTCGGTTCGCATGACTGTTTAGCTAATCCATTGGATTAGATGTAATTCGTTGTTCACTTCGCATAATTAGATAATGCAACGGATTAGGTAATCATACAAATTTTGGACTAAACTAAGTGGAGTCTTACCCTATCACTAGTTAGTCCGTTCTCTCCCATTAGTGTAAAGACGAGTTTGTCCTTCATTTTAACAGTTAAAAGCTCATATACTTATAGATAAATGGAATGATCTTCAGCCATGGCAGTGCCAAATAGTCCCCATTTGACTTTGAAATGAAAGCCCAACGAAGCACAAAATTGATAAAATTATATAACTACAAACGATATGAAAATAGTGTCACAAAATGACCGCCATCGCCATCATCTTCTTCTGCGCTTACATGTTTTTGGAGATGGGTACAACGAGTAGGTGAAGAGTTGGGGGATCCCAACTTTCCATCTCCACCGATGATCAACTGATATAGAAAATAAACTCTACCGTGGCGCGATGTGGTTGGTCTAAGGTTTCTCCTCCATTAATGGAGTGTGTGGGTGTCAACATTTTGTCCATCTGATGAATGTCACGGGAGTGATAGAGTTGGTGAAGATGTTGGAAAACAATGGTGGGTGTTGCTGGAGGGTCACCTCCATTAATATAAAAAACTGGAATAGGAAGTTCAACATACCCATTTTTAGTCTTCTTCCCGAACGCGAAGTTCCACCTTAGTAGGATTTCGGTTTCTCAGTTGAAAGGTGGAGAACGATGTAGGGTTTCGGTTTTTCAGTTGCAAAATGGAGAACGATGGAGCTTGCTTGGGGTTTTTTGTATGGGGAGGGGTAAAATTGGTATTTTCATTAAATCACTTAAAATCCTATCATGCCAACCGAACAAGTCTCCAAATTCGGATTACCCCTAATCCATAGCAATGTAATCAATGTTTGTTAATCCGACCCTATCAGGACAACCCTATCAACCCAACCGAACACAATATAGTTGTATTAGAAATCTGAAGGAGTATTGCTCAGTCTGATTGAGTATTCCTTTGTCATATGCACAGAGATGCATTGTGTTATGAATTTATAATTTTCATTGATGGTGAAACATTGGGTCTACCAATCGCTTTTCTCTCATACTGTCTCTCACTGCTGTTGTTGCTATTACGTGGTTTTTCCATTACCAATATGGATGGTTTCAGAGAATGAAAACGTATAATTTAAAGTTAACTCAAGGAAGATGAAAAATTACGAAATTTGATTGCTGATTCTTTCTTTTGACTTTTGAAATTAAATGTAGTTTGCTGGTTCCCCTGGTATGAAACCCTTTTAGTGTAATCTCTTATGAGCTTGATATGGTTTATTTTTTAATACAGATCTTCAGGAAATGAATCTGTTGACCATATATATGCCATGAATTTATCTCAAATGATTCTGACTTCCAGGTTCTGTTTTAAAACTTGTGCTGTATAGGAAGCTGACTGCCCATGCTGCCCAACAGAAACAAGAGAAAGAGGAGGAAGAGGAAAAGATATTGCAAGAGAAAGCTAGAGAACTCGATGCCTTCGACCAGCAAAATCATGGAGCTGTGCCTCAATACAACGACAGGAGCAGTTCCCGAGACAAGAATGGCTTTCATGGAGCCAACAGCGTAAAGGTGACATCATATGAAGAGGAGGCCCTCCGTAACATGAAAGCATTTTGGCTGCCTTCTGCAACACCAGAAGCTCCCATCAAAGTTGATGCCCCCTCGACCAGTACGGTCTGTCCAGAAGGCAAGGAGAAGCTCAAAATGAAGACCCTTTTCTCTATCCAATACACTGAGGATAACAATGAAGAAAAGAAGTATAATTCCATAGACAAGACATTCATCTGCCCTAGCTGCCGCGTTACTCTCAACAACACGTTGACGCTTGTGGCAATTAACACTTGTGGGCACGTCTTCTGCAAGAAGTGCGCTGATAAGTTCATCACCGTCGACAAGTCATGTTTGGCATGCAACAAGGCCTGCAAGGATAGAAATCTGGTTACCTTGGAAAAGGGAGGTACTGGGTTTGCCGGCCATGGAGACCGTCTCCAAGCAACTGATTTTAAGCATCTGGGAAGTGGCTCAGGCTTGGGGCTTGTGAGGCCGTCATCTTTGAAGACCTGACCAATCTGTTTCTTGATACAAGTTTCAAACTGTACTCAAATGTTTGATGGTTTTGATCAGTCATATATATTGTGGTCTATCAATCTTTGTATCCCTCTTAACATTACTAGAAGAAGATTCTAGTTTAGAGTGTGCTCCTTAAAAGATATTTCTCTAAATATAATTCACTTTTTTCTGCAATTATTTTCACTCTTGGAACTGCTTTCATTTGGCTTTGTTGGACAGTGGATATAACTATAATGCTATTTCATTGGGACATTTGTCACACGTATCCAAATGAAAGTATGTACCAAAAGTATGTAACAAATCATTTTCCTATAACTACTAGCAAGTAAATGTCAAAGTGACCAAGGCTGCTTGAACAAAACAGATTGAATCAATTTTTATAGACATAATAACCAATTAACCATCCTAGGCTTCCTAATCCTACCCCACCAAGGTTCTTGAAAAATTGAAGGCCTCAAAACTTGAGCGAGTAGGACTTTCCCTGGGTAGGCTCAATGGGGCAAAGACCCCCTAGTTGACAGCGAAAAGAACTATTGACTTCTGGGACTTGTTTCGATAGCAGATGAATGATGATTACACATGTTAAAGGGGAGCTATCCTCTCAGATATTTGTATATTAATATTATTACTAGAATAACAAGACAACAAGGTGGACGTGCCGGAGTGGTTATCGGGCATGACTAGAAATCATTTGGGCTCTGCCCGCGCAGGTTCGAATCCTGCCGTTCACGCCCATCAAATATAACGTAATTCTTTTGCTTATTGTACATATGGTTTCAATTTTTTAATTTTTTTTAGTGCGGGTATGTGCACCCCACACAATAAACAGGTACCTAGCCAAAATGTTATAAAAATTGGAGTAAGAAGAAATATCGAAATTATCATTTCAACCCAATTGATTTACTCGCGTACCCAAAACTCTTCATTTTCGAGCACCCCACCTTCAATCCTTCAAATTTTTCACAAGTACAATCGATCATTAACCATGCATATACATAGAGTTAAATGAACTCAATTGATCAGTTTTGGAGGAGACAATAATGTAGGTTTGTATTGTAGGATTTGTTAGATTCAGTGATGTTTGCATCACTGTTAACGTTTAATGGGTGAAGAAAAAGAGTGGGAGGTGGACGTAGAACAAGATAAGGTTTATTTTCTTGATTTTTTTTTATATTTTTTTCATTTTCAAACTGTATTTAAGTGGTCAACCACACAAGACCGAGAAACTACATAGGGTCTCAGTTGCATCTAGTCGATACTAGTCTTGCATGAGTCTCGGACTAAAGCAATCGAAACCATATGTATGTATTATAGTACTAGTCACGAGCACTGAGTACCAAGAATTAATTAAAGAATGGTCTCAAACATGTGCAACCGAAACTATATGCTATTTCTTGAACTTATGGGATCAAAACATACGAGGTGCCTTGAGAAACAGCTGGGGTGCTCTGATAACCAGGATGGAGTAGTGCTAGTTTTTCAACTAAGGGACAATTTGAGAAAGTTGATGAGGTGCCCTGATCATCTGGTTACCTCCATAAACAGGCAGGAAATGCGCATAGCCGCACTTTTTGTTTTTGTTTTGTTTTTTTTTTTTTTTTTTTAAAGAATGGTTTTGTTGTTACAAATGTAAGAAGGAAATGCTTTAGTGACCGATATTTTGAGCACTGATATTGTGTGCGCGCGATGATGATCGACTTTTGGGATCGGTTTTGAGCAGCGAATTTGGTCACTCTAGCATATATTATATCGTCATATAATTGTCTTAATGGTAATAACATATAATAATCATTTGAATTAAGTAATATGACCATGCATCTATGCGCATTCCTAATCATATATATATATGTGTGCACATACGTGCGTACGTGCATGTATGCAAACAATGCAATTGTATGTCTTTTTTTTTGTACAATACATAAGTCTTTCGAGATAATGTAAAGCTGCAGGTTTAAAATTAATCAAATATGAAAATATAATTTTTCAATGTAATATCATATTAATTATTTGCAAGAGCTGTCATGAGTTCTTTTCTTTCTTTTTCTTTTTCTTTTTAATTCATTTCCACTACTTATAAAAGTAGTGAGATAACAATCCCTCAGAGTTCTTGATTATCTGCATGCTTTTAATTTCATCAGTATTGATAAATTGCAATAACATAATTAATTTAGGCCATGCATTTTCATATTCAAACAAACACATTAATATGTTCAAGTTAAAAATCGACTCTATAAAATGACGTTCTTATCAAAAAAAAAAAACTCTACAAAATGATGAGATCTACAAAGATGATGTGACACCCCTATTGTATACACCTGCAAATACTAATACGAATTTCTCATTATTAATTAACCGATATAAAAAAGAACCAACACTATGATCAGCTAAATATATTGGGGAATGCTAGGGTTACCCGATGCGAGATAGAACACGCGCTTGTGTGGGTTCTATGCACCTGGGCCGGGATATTTAATTACCCACACAGTTGTCGATAAAAATCAAGGAACACGCACAAGTATGTGTCCTATCCGGGGTGTGTTATCTGAGCATACATGATTGATCTCGTCTTGAAAAAAAAAATTATCAAAGAATTAACTTCTTAAAAAAAAAAACTTATTGAGAAAAAAAGATCTTAATTGATTTAACATGCATGTGTTGGCTTATCTGATTAGAAATTTGTTAAGCTAGCACTAGCAGGACAGTACAATGTTAAGGTTGTGGACAGTATATGATCATGTGTGTTATGTGCTTTACCCATCAAATGTCACAAAACTTGCATGTGTAGTGTAAATCCGTGATGAACAAACCCAATTAAGAAGCTATGCCATACACTGGGACAACATGTAGACCATGTATATATACATACACATTATATATATATCCCCACTTAATTAATTGTCTGGATATTGTTGAGATGAATTTGCAGACCTAATCAATGCCCATATCACCAAAGCATGCCTATAGGCTTTCATATACTAGCTAGTATGTATTTGTTTTGACAATATGCAAAAGAAATCTCAGCAGACACTTGTCTCATTAGCTAATAGCTAGGGTCAGTTAACCATCACTCGCATACATTATAAATGTAGAGGACAAATATAGTTAATCATCAAAAGAAAGTATATATACTCATCAGTCATCACACAAAAAAAAATATATCCAAAACATTAATGCTTAATGTTGTACTGGTTGATTAATTAACAAGAGAGCCTGAGTGACAAATCAATCAAACTAGTAGTATTGTTTGTAGAAGTACTATCAGTATTATTATTATTATTATTAGAGAGAGAGGGTTCAGTGATACTCATCGGTGATTGTTCCGCGCTTTGATCATGATGAGCTTCTGCAATGGAGGATGACCAGTGACATTGTTTGTTAGAATAATTGGTACTGCTTCCACGACTACTTCTAGGGAAGAACTCATACTCCATTAACACGCTGCTAGCCGATCCCGACGTCGGATTTCCCCTTCTATGAACCGCCACCACCTCCACTTCCTATACAATTAGTTTGAAATTAATTAACAGCAAACATAGCATCATCAATTCATCATCATTCATTAAACACTGATTGATTTCTCGAAAACTTGATCGAAAGAGCGCACCATGAACAAGTAAGTTTTCGTTTGATTAATTAATTATACCTCTTTCGAGTTCGGCGAAGACGAATAGTGCCAGAGATTTCCTATACTAGATCCATCAACAATGGTGCTTGTTGTTGAGTTGGTCTGTCCGAGGTTCAGCCTCAGCAGATCACAGCTCTCCACAGACACCATGTTTTGATGATGATGATGATGTTGATCCATGTACTGATGATGATGATGATGATGATGACCTCTAATTCCTCCATTAACAAACCCTAAGTTCTCACCATGAAAATTTAAACCTCTTGTATTAGTACTATTCCGATCAAACAGTACTTCATGGATCTTTTGGCTTGAAGAGAGCTCTCCGGCCGAGATCCGCGCTCGATCCTCCACCGGAAAAGGCTGAAACATTGCGCTGATGCTGCCGACGCCGCAGACGTCGCTTGTTATGGACGGCGCCGATCCATAGCTTCTAGCCGGATCAAATTTTAAGTACTGATCATGAACTGATGGAAATGGAGATGGTGATGGTGATGGTGATGGTGATGGTGGTGTTGGTGGTGTTCCACCGCCAACACTGCTGCCGCCGTGTGCGGAGATCGGGAATGGAAAGTACTGGAACTGGAGCTGGTGATTGGCATGATGAAAAACTTGCTGTTGTTGTTGTTGTTGATGATGATGGCGCGCTTGCGGAGCTTGTTGAGCTGGATGAGTACGATGATCATGAATCTCAGTCATCTTCTTCCACCGCTCCTGCAACCTCAACCGCTCCAGCTGCGCCACGCCGAGGCCTCTCTGCGGCGGCCGCTTCGGCGCCGCGACCTTTCCGCTCTTCGATCTCCCTCTCTGCTTCACATTCTGATCATTCTGCAATTGTGTTGTTGTTGTTGTTGTTGTTGGTCTCTCACTTCCATCGCTTCCGCTGTTTGATCCGCCACCATTGTCAATTGATCTTCATTGTTGCCGGCCGTCTCCATTGACGATGCAGATCTGGTGTTCCACATCAGAAGCGAAGTCGCCATTAAAGAGCTCCCGAGCTTTTCAGAGCTTTTCAGATACGAAAACGTGATTGGCGTTTTAGGGTTTCGATTCAGAGAGAGAGAGAGAGAGAGAGAGCAGATTTGTGTGTGTGTCTGAGAAATGCAGTGAAGAGGTTGGTTTTGTTTACGCTTTATAGACAACGTGGAGACTGACAGTGTGAGCAGACCGTCGTCCACTGGTGTGCACAGTTAGATTGGCCTCGAGATTTGGAGTGTCTCGAGCAAGTGTGTTTGGACGGTTGGGAGATGAGGATGAGGTAGGCTTGATTGGATGTAATGCCTTTTGTTTCAGGCCCCACACTATATAGCTTGATGTCTACGTTTAACTGAGATTTTTTATTGAGATTTAATTAAGATTTAAATTTGGATAAGATTTGATTAAGAATTAGATTTGGGAAAACTATCGATACTTCAAGAGATGAATAATTAAGGCATATTTATTTTGATGAAATGAGTTAATTGATAGGGAGAATGTTTTGTAAACCAGGAAAGATATACATATGTCCGCATTTGTATACGGATTCGGTGCAATAGGTCTCGAGTTGCATGTGCATCAAAATGAACGCATGCACAGACAGTTTTAACTTGTCTTTCTTAAGTTAACATTCTTTGGTTACTGATAGCATGTTTCAATTGAGAGCAATGCTAAATTGATGTCATGCATCATCAAGATCGATTTTGAATTTGAAGAGAATTATATTAATGAAAACAATATAACAACTTTGGTAATAACCTTTTTTGTATGATTGAAAATTGCTAGATTAGTAACGATTGTGAATGATTTAAAAGATTTGAAAAAGCAAGCAAATCAATTGCACTAAATTAATTTAATTAATACAATTAAAAAGTTTGATGTATATATATATATATATGTAAGCCAACCCCAATTAATTTAAAATTAAAGTTTTTTTTGTTATTGTTGTTGTTGAATATCAACATAAGATTTTCAGACAATTAAACAATAAATAGTTAAGATAATCCGAGCACCACATAGCAAAAGAAAATGTGAATTGAGTATCATGTACAAACTCACAACTATGCATAATCTTAATTATCCCTTTTTAGGCATTAATGTTAGAACTTTCACTGAGTAGTACGGCCACTAAGCGCAAGCCACGTGGACGAGAAAAGCCTCACTAAATGACAAACTACACAACGGTGGCCCAGTATCTCTCACGCATTTGGACGACAAAAATACTATATTTGTCTTTGTTTTGGTACCCAAAGTTTCGTCAATAAGTTTTTACTTAGGCAGTTAAAAAAAAAAGATTTAATGTTTTTTTTTAACCGGAATAATTAATGTTATATATTTTGCGTGATTGACTGATAGTTTTAAATTAGTTCATTGTCCAAAAGAAAAGTTAATAATTAATTAGTTAGAGTAGATACTCAATCGTATAAGGATTGAAGCTTTGTTGTTGTTGATGTAGAAACTCATCATGCATGGAGGAATCCATGTTGTAGGTTGAACTCCAATTTTGATGACTAGTCCAAAGGTGTCATTTGGTTAATTTTATCAAAGGTTTTGCAAGGTCCTTGTTTTGCTTTAAGTGACGATTCATGCGCGAAGATATTAATGTTCGACACATAACTAAGTTTCTATAATGCTTCAAGTCTTTTACAATGTTTATTAATGTAATAGATTGACTGAAAAACAACTTAGTAAGATTTATAACTTCGAATCATGATCAATAGTAAAAACTTAGAGTTAGACTAAAATTCTTTCACTCGATTTTTTTGATTTAGTATATACATAGTTGATAGCCCACTTTCGAAGTTCTTTAAATATATACTATTTTTAACAATATATTTTAAATTATCTAAAGTCTATATTTATTATTTTTTCAATTTTTATTGTGTCAAGTTTCTCACATATTGTTTGCTTCCTATTTGACAGCTCCCTAAATTTATTCCTTGATTAAATTAAGTACATCTTAGCTCCTTTTTCTTCTAAACGTATTGTTTTTTTATCCATTTTTTCATACTAATGCTTTTATAATTTTGTTAGGAACACATTTGGGTAAACCCGCTTTGAAGACCGATTCAATCAAATAGCATGCATTTCACTTCGAAAAATACATTTTAGCTCATATTTTCTTCTAAACGTGTTATTTTCTTGTCCCTTTTTTTTTTCGTACTAATGCTCTTATAATTTTATTATGAACAAATTTAGAATAACCCACTTTGAACACTAATTCAATCAAATAATATTCATTTCACCTCAAAATATGTATACATGTATCTCGATACGTGTTACACGTCATCCAATTCGGTCGATGCTCCACGTGGGTTGATATCGCAGTTCCACCCTCTTAGCACCACGTAAGGTGGTCCCACATTGGTTATTAAAGGTCCGACGTGGCGCGCAGGGACCACAGGAAGATATGATTTTGTGGAACGGCGAGTGGCGGCTAAGGAACAGAGCATCTGAGCGAGGGGAGTGTGTCTGCAGATGACACGTGGCGGGGGGAGAGTGGTTGGGATTTGGGTTTCCGAGAATGGACAGACACGATGGATTCTCAGTTTCTGTGAAACAGATCCTGCTCTGCATAGAATGATTGGGTGTTTACGTCTCGTGGTGGACCCCACTTCAGGCCTCAAGCTCAGTCTTTGTTTCGACTGACACTTGTCTCCCTGTCATCTTTTTCTATACCGGATATACCCCTGTTACGCTAAATCATCCTAAGAAATTTTTATTTTTATTTTTTTTTGGCAAAACTATTATATATCCAAACTAATAAAAGGCAAAAAGAACTTCATACATAAGGCCCCAACTCTAAATCATTGCTCTTATTTCTTGTTTATTTCTTATTTTGAATTTTAATGTAATGATTGAAACCTACTAATTGTTCGCTTGAACCTTCAAGAGGTCTCAAATCATACCTCTTAATTTTTGAGACATCTCTCTTGTAAGGTGATAGAGTATATTTTATGTGAACTCAAAGGCAATCATGACACCACAATATCAATGTCAAAAAAGATGGTAGCTAATCATATACCACTAGAACACGATTTTCCCTTTTTTTCGGTGGAACATTAGAACACAATTTATTAATCAAACTAGCAAGTTGATAATCTAAATTATAAACTGGCTCGTCCTTGCCAAACACAATCTCCTGTCTAGACTAAAGAAGAAAGAATTTGGTTCTACTGAAACCAATTTTTGTGAGTGGTACCAAAAGGATTCCATAGCCTCGGTCTCACACCAAACCACCTATTTGAGGAATTTGATATCCTTTGAAGTCTCCTGTTCACACTATTTGCTAATAAAATGTTGGTTTCTAGCCAGAAGATTAAGCAATGCATATACATGGGCATGTTCAATATAGAAAATAATTGACATACTTGGAACACATACATCCTATTACAAACTTGCCCTATTCCATGAACTGTGCATTAATTAAGATATGTGCGTGCATATTTCAATATGTGTTCAAAAGGACAACCAATAACATATATAGTCCACTCACCTTTCCCTTAATTTTGTCATTAATTATTTGGAAATCAGATTCCTTCGACTATTCTATAAGAGATCATACACCCCATCCTACAAAAAAGACTTACCTCAAAAAATTAGGAGCTCAAATGAACAACTAGCAGGTTCCAACTTCCAACCAAGGCCATAGTTGGTAATTCACGGCCAATTTAGACACTAAACCAGAAGCATTCTTGTTAATGTTTTGCCAGTACATTATATTACCAAATATCCTATTCAAAAAAAAAAGATAAGTCAGTAGAAACATGGCCCCTATATATGTAATTACTAGAGCTTATACATTAGGAATTTAGCATATATTCATCTTGACATATAATCCAATAAATTCAGGTAATTGGTAGCTAAGGTTTCTGTTCCATAAAACCCACAATTTATTCATCAACTTTAAGTACACAATAGAGTTTTATTGCATCACATTCCCAAATTTACCATTAAAAAAAAAAAAAAAAAAACTAATGCTACTGCGACTCATCAAAAAGTTTTAAATACAAGACTGACCATTACTTCACCTCTTCAATTTTTTTCTTTTTCAACATAAGATCATAATGGTATAAGGGGTTGTTGGCATAAAAAACCTAGATAAGGTGGAGGGCTCAGTGTCACAGTTAGGGTTGGGTCAGATAAGATTGCAAATACTATGTTGGGTGTAAGGCCAAATCTACATGTCGGCAAAATAAGAAAAGATCCTTTCCTCCACTTTGTTTGGGACCACTGTTATATAGTGTTATAGAGAGAGAAGAAAAGCTGGTGCATATAATGCAAAGCTAGTACATAAAATGCAAAGTTTTGGAAAGCTTTCAGAGAGAAGAGAACTAAAGAAGAAAGTGTCAGATTGGGGAGACCATGATTTGGATCTGAACTGAGATATGCTTATTATATATATATATATGTGTGTGTGTGTGTGTGTTGTACACCTAAAAAGCTTTATTAGCCCAATCTGCCATGTGGGACTCTCTCTCTATATAGTCTCATGCAGAGTAGGTGTTGGTGTTGCTTCTCTCCATTATTTCACCTACACTGACTACAATATGCATTGTAGCCATGTCTATTTTTGAACAAATAAAGTCAAGAGTACCAAACAGTGTGGTCCTCTAATGTGTATATCAGCAGCTGGTGTTCACATTTTATACCTTGCAGAGCATCAGCTATTAGTAGGTCCAAGTCAATGTGAATTATGTGATGAACTGGGGCTGTGTTTGTTATGTATATTAGAAATGAGAATTTGGGTTTCTCTTGACATGTTAGTGTAACATCATCACATCTTGTACAAGTGGTTCTTCTCTGTGCTGGGTACATACCATAGTTTCTCCACTACTTAATTTACATATTTGCACAACAAAATTTTAGGAACCCTACTATTGTAACCCGGGAAAGAAAACCACTAGTGCAAAACCCTTCGATGCGCATTGGAGAGAATGCACACAAGCATCGCAGTGTAAATCAAGGGATGAGCGCAAATGCATTTCGTTTGTGCGTTTCTTTCCGTGGTTACACAAACATTTTTCAAATTTTGGTACTCAATGCCTCTCAACCAGAAGTCTTGTTATTTTAAACAAGATGCAACTAAGGAGTTTAATCAGGCTAGTGTTTAAGAAAGTTAGCCACTTAACATTTGACTGTAGTTTTGTTTTGACATACATTTTAGTATACAGAATAATTGATTGTCACTTTTCTATTAATGCTTTTACTTTTTTCCCGTTTTGCATCAAAGAAATTTATTTCTTGTCATCAGATATTCACAGTAGAGCCTTTATTTTTCAAGGGGAACTAGGAGACAGAAATACAATAAGCTTGTTAATTACTTAACTGACATGTAATAAAATTATGAGGACTCAAGACTGTCATTTCATAGTGTGTCTATGTTTGGCTTAGGATTCAAAACCAATCTCTACAGTTCTGATGTCATCTTAAAAAGCAAAAAACTTGAATAAATAAGGAAAAAATTCACTCTTCTGTTATATTTCAAGCCTTTTTTATACTACACAAACACAATACAGTTTCAAGATCATATAACACCAAATGCATATTCTTATACGAAGAATAAAAATGCATACCCTTTGTTTTTTAGGTTTCTGGAAGAAAACACATGCTTTCAATTCTGAACCCAAATAAAGCTATACGTAAAAAAACTAGTATGAAACTAAAAGTTCATACCTGGGTATAACCGCATGAGTACACATCACTTCTCCACTGGGTGTAGTTTCTTTTTGAATCTTAATTGCATTCTGCATCTTGGAATGCTCCTGCTGTCCTGCAGAAGCACTTGTAAGTAGAGTTTTGTACAAGCTCAAACGACTTGCAAATTTGCTTGCAAAATGAATTAAAATTATGACAAAAGTCACGAAACATGGGCTCTAATCGTCATCAGTTCAAAACCCAAATATGCTACATCTTTCGGTTCTTCAATTCTTCTTCATACAATGTAAAGACCTGCAGAAAGCAATTTCACTTCATAAACTAAATTGTATGCACAACAAGCAATATGTACAACTCAGCTGCTCTTGCATTTATCTGCTCCTGACAAAAAAAGTTGTTTAGATGAGCTTCGATTTTCAGACCACGCTGTGGCTTTAGCTACACTTGGTGAGTTGCCACTGAAACTTAAACTTGCTTGAGTAGTCCATTGACACATTCTTGCAAGTTGCAAGAGATGTTACATAGCAGTCACAACATGCAGGGCCCCATGAATGTCGCACCACTTGTTACCTCAATTCATTGAATCAGTCCAATGTGAAATTCTTGCTCACTGTCTGTAACTCAGTCAGTCCCTGCAGATGATGCAAATATTATTTCAGCCCAGCAATGCAGCAGCTGGTTCACTGCACTAGCATCATAAAGATGAGAAACACAGTTAAGAATTAGAATGGAATTGCCCAAAAAAAATTAAAAAATGAAGGTAAAAAGGGATCTCAATTACCTGTTTAATGTTTTGTTCCAAGGGCTACACTCCGTGGAAGAACAAATGACGCACAGAGCATCCATTTCCGGGGTGCAACTAGCCGAACCCTATGCATTTCCACTTCAACCGCAAACTCCGAAAGAACAGTTCTTATACGCTGCGGATATTGAAAGGAGAAAGAGTTGCTATTAGAGAAAAGAGACAGTTAAAATAAAAACATGGAGCTATTTCCAAGTTGAATGCCAAAACAAACCTGATGAAAATCAAACTCGGGATCTTGAGCTTTCGAGAATCCATAAACATGGATCGTGGGCAAGAGGGTAACTGTCTCTTTGGGCCTCTTTCGATATATTCCTATGAATGCATCTAACATTTACAATATATTGAGTTAAGATGAGAGTTATTTGTGAACCACAAAAAAAAGAACGAAAAAAGAAAAAAGAATAACCAACTAGTATTGAACATCTAACAAAATGTAGGAGCTTCTTTGTAGAAATGACATGACAAAAGTGTCATCCATCATTTAGGTGACTCGTGGAAGAGTCCCAAGGATGTACATGACGTCTAGTATGATAAAAAAATATGTTAAGTATTAATCACGAACTAACTAGACATATTCAAGAGGATATACCATCATGGTGTATGCTATTTGCGGTGATTGTCTTAGTGGATGAAACTAAAGATGGAGTGAATAGGAAATTAGAACTCTGGAGGAATACATAAGAATCTAAAGGCTTTAAGTTGAGTAGGACGAAAACCGAATACATGCACTGTGAGTTTAGAAACACTAGACATCGATATGACGGAGTGGTAAAATTAGGGAAAATAGAAGTTCCTAAGATAAACCACTTTAGATACCTAGGATCAATCATACAAAATGATGGTAACATTGAGAATGATGTCACACATAGAATTCAAGTTGGATGGAAGAAATGGCGGAGTGCAACAGGGGTGATTTGTGATCGAAATGTTCCTACTAAGTTAAAAGGAAAATTTTATAGGACCGCAATTAGGCCAGCTATGCTCTATGGAAGTGAATGTTGGGCGGTAAAGCAACAACAATTATATAAAATGAACGTAGCATAAATGAGAATGTTTAGGTGGATGTGTGGTAAAACTCGTAAAGATAGAATAAGAAATATAGAAATTCAAAGACAAGTAGGAGTAGCACCAATTGATACAAAGATTAGGGAAGGGCGGTTGCGATAGTTTAGTCACCTGCAAAGACGGCCTACAAATGCTCCAACTAGAAAACTTGATTCAATAGAAACTGTAGAAATTCGACGAGGTAGGGGCAGACCAAAGTTAACATGGGATGCATTAATTAGAAGGATTTGAATGGTTTGCAAAGCTCACCATCAATTGCACTTAATCGAGCACAATGGAAAAGTTTGATCCATGTAGCCAACCCCAGTTAATTTGGGACTAAGGCTATGTTGTTGTTGTTGTTGTTGTTGTTTAAGTATTAATCGCATATTCACAGCAGTGTGGTCATCTCAGACGTGCATAAAAGCACATTCCGAGATCTAGACCATTTCGGAGGCGTTAATTGAAAACCATATGGTATTTTAGCACAATATAAGATTCCAAAATAAACCATTCAGCAAAACTAAGAATGTCCAGAGACTGTAACTGTCGTTTCTCAAACACTCCAAAAAAGATCCAGTGCACTTTGCTTCCATTGCATGAAGATTATGAAAGAATCGTGCTGAAATATACTGTATTAAACAACTTCTAGTTCAAATTACCAATCAGCAGAAAGCCATTCCTAAGAGTTTATGAGATTATACAATAGAAAAAAAAATGCCAATATATGACCAATGGAGAAGTCAACAACTAAAATTGTTGAGTGCAATGGCTATTTAATCCAATTATTAAAGATGGTGACTGTTTATTCTTTCCTTGGTGCTTCTATCAGCAAGAAGATGGGTATCAAAACTTGCACAAAACACACCAACAAAATAACAACATAGCCTCAGTCCCAAATTAATTGGGGTACTCTTCCATTGTACTCGATTTAGTGCAATTGATGGAGATCTTTCCAAACCATTCAAATCTCTCCTAATTAATGTGTCCAAAGTTAACTAGTAAGGGCATTTGTAGTAGGGGCATTTGTAGGCCATCTTTGAGTCAAATTTTCTAGTAGGGGCATTTGTAGGCCATCTTTGTAGGTGACCAAACCACCGCAACTGTCCTGCCCTAACCCTAATCTTTGTGTCAATTGACACTACTCCTACATGTCTTTAAATTTTTGTATTTCTTATTTTATCTTTACGAGTTTTACCACACATTTGCACAAAACACACCAAAGAAGAAAAAATCACAAGACAAAACTCCTTGATGGTTAAATATTACCTTTGAGCCCCCAACTGTAAAACTCAAGCTAAGTAAACATAGGGTAGAAGATGTGACTAAGAGATGCAAGAGGACAATATCATAATTTTAAAACAAGTGTCGACACCTTCCTAGAAAAAAGTATGCAAAATTTTAAAAAGCATTACCAAGATATTCCACGGCATCCTGCGGCAAATTCATAACAACTTGAGTGATGAAGGCAGCCTTTTTGTTTGAAAATACAGCATCAATGAACCTCCTTCCCTCCATGTTATACACCTGAGATTGGCAGTCCACTTAACTCAATAGGTAATGGGCCTTTCGCAAAGAATCAAACATCATGTGAAGTAGGTATTTAAAAAACTGATAGACTGAATAAAGTACAACAACAACAACATAGCCTCAGTCCCAAATTAGACTGAATAAAGTAAAGATGGAATATTTTTTGTAAGTAAAAGTCACAGCAGATGCATGCTAATATTTTTTGTAAGTAAAAGTCACAGCAGATGCATGCTTCTAATTCAATACTTGTAAGAACCTCATACAACATTAGTGCCCTAAAACATGTAATATAAAGATAGACATTTGCATTTGACCTAGACACTGAAAAGAAACTCATACCTCAATTTTCCTCTCAAGTTTGTTGAAAACGCAATTTCGTTCAAGATATTCTACAGCTGCAGGGTTTAAATCATTGGCATACACGCGTTTTACTTTCTTTGCAGCAGCTAAAGCTAAAGGACCGACACCAGCAAATACATCACCTGCATGATTAAATGACATGATTAAGTTCAGGCAAGCAACACAACATGACAACAACAAAAACATACGACATGATCTGAAAAAATGATGAAAAATGAGGTAAAGTTCAAAAGTACAGAAAAAATGGTGTTTTCCGGAACAAGAAAATTGAAAATTGAAAATGTTCACAAGTTGGCACAATGAAAGGGACCTCTCTGACCAGTTAGTACCACATCATATCAAGTCATCAAACAAGGCTGGAATTTGACCAGCTGAAGTCCTGGTGAAAAAATATAAAGCTGGACCTACACTAGAAAGACCTAATTATTATTGTCAAATACTATGGTTTCACTTGAATATGACCTGCTTAGTCGTTGTTATAGTGCAGTTGAGAGGACCAATCTAGGATCTTTTTTGTCTGGAAGAAGAAGTTTTGACATTAAATGATCATGTGGACAGTTAAGAGGCATACATAAAACATCAGTGTTTGTAAAGCGGCTTACAAGCCTTAGTCTTTCAGTTGCAAGCCTTGAATTCCAATATCTGCATAGAACAAGAAATAGGTCCATGTAAATGCTATTTAAAGGCATGAATGAGAAGAATCTAATAATAAGACCAACAATGGTCTACTTACAAAACAAAATAACATGAGCCCCATTTCCTTTCACACTTTCTCAAGTCTTATTTACAGTGACATAATGTCTAAAGAAATAATCAATAGAAATATAAACATAAGTCTTAGTATTTTAATATAAAGACCTCTTCTTCCCTTCTTCCTAACTTAAAAAAAAAAAAAATGACGAGAGGATATATATAATCAAATTCAGGAGGAACAAAGTCGCCTAAAGTGCCACTGTAAAGTCCAATCAGATAGAGATCAACAGTGGCGGAACTAGAAAATTTTGTTAGGAGGGGCGAACTTTAGACGGAACTACAAGGGTCTCGGGGTTTAGGTCCCCCCCCCCCCCCCCCCCCCCCGATCCGCCCCTGGAGATCAGACTGTAGTCTTTCACACCAGCCTTGTCCAAAACCTTATGTTTACCAAAACAAATGGAACAGTGCACGACGAACATGTTTAAAACAATCAAGCATGATCTTTAGGCGTGGACCAAGTTGCAATGGAATATCAGCAGCTTATTGTTGTAAATGCTATAAACCATGTTTACTTTGATAACTGGATGGTTTTTTTGGATTGCAGCTCATACAATTATATAATATGCATTAGCATACAATTATATAATTTGGAAAAGGCTATGTTGTCGTATGGTTCTTATTGAATGGCAATTATCTTGATAGTTGCTGTTAGCACTATCAAGGGCATTGAATCTTGATAGTTGCTACTTACAGTTGAATTCCAATATGTCAAATTCTATCAATGAATATGCATATGAAAGAGAACTCACACTTTCGCCAAATCTACATGAAAACGAAGTCCGTTTTCAACAACAATAGTTACAAGGGAGTGATTTCCGGCTAGAACTTCGAGCTCCATCGTTCTATAGTCATTTTGTATAGCATCAATCTTGTTAACAACTGTTTTTATCTTCGGTTTGTTTTTATCCAAGACTACCTGAAAAGTAGGGCGAAATAAAAACCTTTCAAAACTAAACTTCGTTAAAATTCATGGAAACTATCCGCTTAACAAAGTACCTGAGCAATAAGCTTCTTGTACGGTATGTGCTCGTCTCTGAGATTCAAGTGAGCAATATGGCCCACTGTTTCAAAAGCAGCAGGAACTGTCATATCAGTTGGCAGCAATGACTCTAATATCTGCATAAGGTGGGTGAAGCTAAAGTTATCGTCAACAGTTTTACGAATATGAAAATGTAAACAAACGAGAAAAAAATAAGGACAACGAAGAATGCATTAATAAATGCATGCTGATCAATTTATAAAATACGCCATGTTATCCTTTTCTATTCTTTTTCAAGGATAACAATAACAACGGCAACAAGGATCAACAAGATTACCGATTGGCGCAAAGATTAGGGAAGGTCAGTTGCGGTGGTTTGGAGTTTGGACAACTCCAAAGACTACCTACAAATGCCTCGTTAGAAAACTCAACTCAACAAAAATTGAAGAAATTCGACGATATAGGTGTAGACGAAGCCGAGTTAGCTAACTTGAGGCACATTGATTATGAAGGATTAAAAGGATTTGAAAAGCACACCATCAATTGCACTAAATCGAGCGCAATGAAAGAGTTTGATCTGTGAGTAGCTGACCCCAACTAATTTGGGATTAAGGCTTTGTTAGAAAAACGATACATCTATTTATTCTTGTCAACTTGCTACTCCACTGCTCGTAGGATTGTTTGGTTGTGCTAAAAGAATAATATTTTTCCTTCCCATGTCCTATGTACCAGGACTCGGGTGGGTGTCGGGTTTAGGTATATGTCTAGAGATCAAACTTGGATATTCTCTAACTTTAAGGACTCATGGACTTGGCTAAAAGTGTCTAAAAATTCAGACGCGGGTACTCGATTTTCATATACGGATACATGAACATGGCATACAAGCGAAAATGTCTCTTCAACTTTTATGAATTGTTATAGTATACATTTACATGTACAATTCCAAAAATCTACTCTAAATGCAAAACTCGAAAAAAAAAAAAAAAAAGATAAAAAGGCATAAGATGAAATGCATGCAATTACACAAAAAATATCAACTTCAACTCATCATGAAATTCTATAACAGGATAAAAATGCATCAACTATTTATTAACAAAAGAAAATTAACTATAACTTATAAGTTTTTAACAATGAGAGTGAAATATACTTAATATTACACAATATTTACAATTCTAAGTTCCAACTCTCTTACATTAATTTCTTTTGAAAAAGAATGACATTTTTCAAAGTAGTTTTGAAGAGTCCGACACATATCAAGAATTGTGTTGACACAGGTACTTGACCCCAAAGTGAAGAGTCTAGGTATCATAGCCCATAGCAAAGAATAGTCAAGTTGCCAGTGTTAGAAGAACCTAAATGAGGCACAGGATTTCATAAAACCAAAATTGTAAACTTCAATTGCTTGTCTATCTAAGAACATAGTAATAGATAAAGTAGAGAAACATTCATATAAATCTGGAAAATCATCTGGCGGGAACAAACGCATACTAAAAAAGAAGCGCACTATAGCTTGTACCTCATTCATCTGCCAATAGTTGTAAAATAAAGTCAGCCTGCACTGAACTAACTCAGATATGGCTGCCCGACTTTGACTTGTATCTTCTCTTAACAAAACCTAAAAACAATGGCATAAAAATATTATAAGAAGTCCATTATCAAAAGTTTCCTAAAGAATACAAATACAAATGATAACTTTGGGGGAGTTACATCCATCTCTCTCCAATAAATTGGTCAGAAACAAACTATTGAAACCATAAAGTACCCACCACATAACCAAGGAAATGAAACCCATGATTAAAAATTAAAAATAAAATGTAAAATAGGTACCTTAAAAAACTACGTGCACATTAGACCATCTAGTTTCTACAAGCACTGAGAAAAAACAATGAAAAGAATTTATACATAAATATGTTCAAGGTTTTCCTCCAGTAATTTGTCTAATAGAAAATCTGGAATTGTCAGTGGTTCAAGCCCAATCATATGTTGTGAGCACATCCATATCATTTGAGGTGCATTAAGTGATTCGCCCTTGACCAAGTTCTGTTAATCTAGCAGAACTAATGGCATATTAGAAAACAAATGGTCGTAATATCTATTGTGAAGTTAAACGGTGTCGGGATGTGTGAACCGAATAATAGTCCCACATCGGTTAAGTGTGACTTAATAAAGAAGTACTAAGTGGTTGTGTCTCCCCAAATAGTACCGAGGCCTTTTAAAGTAAAACCTCACACCTATGAGTTGAAGGTGGCTAAGGTGGGAAAAATATAAGTACTAGTGAGATCCACGGACTCGCGAATAAAGGCGCGGGCAGGCCCAACAGTCGGGAATCATTAAATTCAAGAACTTCGTGCTATGGTGGCAGAAGATGAGGCTTGGGTGAGAGGAAACAAAGTAATTAGTCTAGAAACGTCAAAGAGATGTGGAAAAGAAGAACAAGCCTCAACTCAAGGAGCAGCTAATGGTAGCTGCAGAAGAATCAAATGAAGTCGAGCTTTAAGAACTGCAAAAGTTAATAGGCGCATTAATGGGCATACAAAGTACGTAACCATGTGGAAGATGATAGTCCAACGTCATGAATGAGGGAGCTTCAATAAGCCACAGAAAACGAAGAACGTGGCCATTTAAACGAATGTCACAGAATAATTTCAGCTATTGTCAACCACTGTCCAACCTACAACTCAATTGGGGTAATTCTAATGAGCTTGCGAAGAGCATTGTGGTACTATACCTACCTCAAACCTATCTTGTGTGAATCAATTCATCAAAATTCGCAACCGTGCCTCTAACAGCACAACTTTCACATCCATTTGATTTTCCATGGTCACTCAGAAAGCTAGGAAACACCGGCCTATTTACCAATCAAAGACGCGAAAAATACTTCCAGCTGATCTACTCAGGATGGTTTCTAACACCAATCTAGTAATTGCTAATCATGTGATAGAAGTCCAAAATATAGTGCTCTCTGATGATATATGTGGATAACTGAAAAAAATTTGACAATAGCTAGAGGCATATCGAAGGTAACGTGAGACGCATTGATTAGGAGAGATTTAAAGGATTTGAAAAGTACGCCATCAATTGAACTAAATCGAGCACAATGGAAGAGTTTGATCTACGTAGCCGTCCCCAGCTAATTTGGGATTGAGGCTTTGTTGTTGTTATTGTTGTTGTTGATCATATATATGGATAACTAAAAAAATTTGACGATATAGCTAGAGGCAAACTGAAGCTAACTTGAGACGCATTAATTAAGAGGGCTTTAAAGGATTTGAAAAGTACGCCATCAACTCAACTAAATCGAGTGCAATAGAAGAATTTGATCCATGTAGCCGACTCCAGGTAATTTGGAATTGAGGTTTTGTTGTTGTTATTGTTAATGATATATATGGACATCAAATGCCAATAATTCCTAGTACTCACACTATAATTTAAACAAATGCAAAGCATCTCCTTCAATATCACATAACCAAAACAGAAGCAAAACTCACAAAGCATCACCAATGTGTTCAAACAGACACCTTGACGACCTCGGGAAGCTCCTCCGTGCTTCGCCCCGCGTACCGCTCGTCCAAAAGCAGCAACCGCGTCGATCCCCTCCACCTCCCCCCTTAAATCCATCCCCCAAAAGCCCTCTCAAATCATCCTCTCCACCGTCGCCGTCCTCCACCACCTCCACCGCCACAAAATCACTCCTCCCAATCCTCTTCCCCTCTCCGACCCCTTCATCGACCTCCTTCTTCTTCCTCCTCCTCTTCGGCCGCGAAATCTTGGCGAGGTTCCTGAACCTCACGAACCCAAGCGAATTGAACGTCCTCGCCAGCCTCTCCCTGTACAGAACCGGACTCAGCCCCTCCCCGTCCCCCTCCGCTCTCCCATGGATTCTTCTGTTCAAGGCATCGAATTTCTCCTCTCCTTCGCCTTCCTCGCCTTCGCCACGAACGATCCTCCTCAATTCCTCCTCCATTTCGTCTCCGGCGACGCGCGCGACGTTGCGAACGCGAGGCCAGTTCAGGAGGTGCCCCCGGAGTCTCCTCTCTAGGTCGAAGCAGTCCTCGGCGGGGACTCTTAGGGCTGCCACATCGAAGGCTCGAGCGAAGCTCTCCCGGTCGATTACTCTCTCGTCCTCCGACTCTCCTCGGGATTCGTTCTCGGTGATTTCGCGGTGGCGAGGGGGGTTTAAGGGTTCGGCGGCGGCGCCTTTGGAGAGGGAGGGGCCGTAAGAGAAGTTGTGAGTAGCGATGGTGGCGATGAGAGGGAGAAGAGATGGTCTGGTGCGGAGAGAGCGAGTTGTGGAGGAGAAGATGGTGAGTGGTAGGGAGTGGGAGTGAAGGGTGAGCTTGGAAGCCATTGGCTATGATAACACCTCCCGCCACTACTTAATTTTCCCGTGGACTATATATATCTGGTAGGTTCCGTAAACCGAACACCCCGACTTAGTGTCTCACTAAGGGGGCAAAATGTGTCTAGACCAGTTTGTCGTATTTGTTCGGACTGTTTAAAACGAGTTTAGGATATAATTTTTTAAAAATTAATAAAGATCTGAACATATTTTCTTTTGTCCATTTTAAAAAATGGTTACGAGTTAGACAATTTTTTTTTAAAACGGTACCAATTTTACGATTAATTTAAATAATATTTATTTATTTATACGGAAACTTGTAAGATAGAATTTTATAAAACTTTTATAATGTTTGAATTATAATTTTACTAATGATGATGCCTTTTTTATATGGAAACTTGTAAGACTTGAATTTTAAATTTATAACATTTCTTTTTTGTAGTGATGAAATGTATGACAACATAAAAATTATATATTTTTGTTAATAATTAAGTAAAAAATTATTTTATTTTATTAAAAAACGGGTCCGGACATTATTTTTAGTCGTTATTAAAAGGGGTGTCCAGTCCCGTACTCGTCCATACCCGTTTTTTTGCCACCCCTAGTCCGACTACTTAATTTGAATTAATATCATGAATCAGACAGGCTATAAGATGTGTGTACGCACCAAGTGCATGCTCTTCATGCATGTTGTTACTACAAAAGTCATATATGTATGTCTCAAGATGCGTTTATACACATATCTCGATGTATAACACGAGGATCGAATCGTGTAAACGATTATTGCTAGTCAACTTGTCTTATTGCGTGACATTGCTCTTCTCGTTATGATATTTTCTTATTTTTATTTTTTTCATCAATGTTAAGAAGATCCACTAGCTTATTTATACAAAGCTCGGATACATCAACAACATAATAGTGAAGGGACATCGCGCTAACCCTTCAATTAATTTTGCATTAATTGAAATTCAATCCTTCAATCTTATATCAAAGTTATAAACATAGCAATTTATTGAGCTACCCCACACGGGGTTGGTTCCTTTTTAAGTTTAGGTATGTTTTGATGTTTTTCGTATTTTTTTATTTAACCTATCTAATTTTTGCATTATTTAACTACTTTGAATTTATTTCATGAGTGGAGGACTTTTTTAATATTATTTTCTTCAGCGGAATTGGTTCATTTTTAAGTTTGAAGTCTCTTTGGTGCTTTTTGTATTTTTTTAATATAAATCACTAGTTATTTAAATTATTCGACTACTTCGAATTCGCTTCAAATCGGACACCATAGAAGTGTGTGAGCTCCCACTTTGATGTTTTCCATTCCTACGACTCCAAAAGTTTGTGTTTATGCATCTGCTATAAACCCTAAACCTGATCTGTTCTCAACTAAAGCTCTCTCCTTTAAATCCTCATTCTCTTCCTCTATGTCTTCACAGTGTTTCTCGACCTTAAAACGAAACCAACTTCAATTAGTTTATTCTCTCTCTCTCTCTCAACAATCATTGTGTACGTTCTTGGATTCACTTTTGAACATGAATGGAGGTTCGTTCTCAAATCTCAACATCTTATTTCTTACCATAAGACTTTGGTTTTCTTTGCATTGCTTCTAAGGAAATAATTTTGAAGCTCCCATCAAACTTTGTGCTATTGAATTATGAATCAGTCAATACTTTATTCATGATTGAACGGCCCGTCGCGGTCCGTCGATTGCAATTGCTTGGGATTTTGTCTCTGAATGGACAATGTATTGATGGTAAATCTGTAGAGAAGGACTAAAGTTTGTTGTTGGAAGGATATGGATTATTGAACAATTTGTTCATTTTCATGGCGATTGTCATCGCGGGTGGGGATTTTATTCAATTAGGCAAAAGCACTATTAGGTTTATCATTTAAATTTGCAATATTGTGGTTGTGATATCTTGCGTAGAAGTTGCAGACTTGGTGGTGCGACCTTAGCTAAGCTCTTATGGCCTGTTTGGTTCAAATATTAGTTAATCCTAACACTTGGGATTATTTAGTGATGGGACTAACACATGGGTTTAGATAGTTTAGTCCCATTTGTGTATCTTGTTTGGTTGGGAGTTTTAAGGTTGGGATTAAATGGGGTTGTACATGTACATTTACCAAAATACCCTTAGATAAATAACACCAAAAATCTCCCCATCTCACACATTTCTCATCTCCTCACCGCTGCTTGAATCGGCTGTGAAGAAGAGCAGAGAGGCTTCCGGCGCAGGGGATGGCGTAGAGAGCGCAGGGTTGGATCCAGAGCATGGCGCAGGGGATGCGATGTTGGGCGGCGACGTCGGAGACCCATGGCACGAAGGGGTTCATGACTATGCATGAGAAGTTGTGGGGGGAGGTGGCGATGAGGTGGGAGAGGTTTTGGGGGCCGGCCTTGCCGAGGGTGTCCTTGTAGTGGTCGAGGTTGGCTGACATTTTGGTAATTTCGGTGAAGTTCGGGGGTTTAGTTTCGGCGTTCGGGGGCATGGGTTGATTGGCGGCGTGGAGATCAAGGACTTTTGTAACATCCTGCAAGAGTTTCTATTTTTTTCATTTAATGAGGCTGACTTTTTAACATTTTTGGAATCTAAAAGAATTTTCGAACGCTTAAGTTTCCATATCTTTCGATCGAAGTTGGTTTATGAGAAACCCATGTAAGACCATCATGCGTCTCAAACTTATGTCTTAATTTATGTAACTTATGAAATACCTAAAGTCTCAAGTCTCTTGAGTTCCCTTTAGGTTATCAATTTGATGGAAATTTGTATTAATGTGGGAAGCTTAAAGGTTCTTCCTCAAGCCTATAAAAGGACACTTGTACCATCAAACAATGTGTCGAATGTTTGAGGCTCGCGAGGGCGATAAGATCTTGGTGTTCTAGGAGACTAAAAGCTTTCACAAGTAATTCTCTAACTGATCTATATTTCTTATGTTAAAAGAACACTTACAACCCAATCAATGAGGGATTTGGCAAGAGTTTGCTTCCTTAATTGCTATGAGTTTCTACCTCTGTTGAATGGTTTAATTAGCATTGAAAGAAAATCAAGCGTACCTATGGTATGATGACAAGAGGGTCAGCTGCATTTGGGTGGGATGGACTGAGAGGTGCATTGCAAAGAAGAAGATTTGGGATTTCGCGAGAAAAGATCTGCTAGGAGCAAACTATTTCATTAAATTATGCAACTACTCTTACTTTGCTTTATGATAGGTATAGAAGTAAGACTCAAGGTCATTTAAGTAATCTGATAGTGTTTTTTTTTCGAATTTTTTTTTGTTTCGAAACTAATATTAACATGACTTTTATTCCTATCAATTTAATTTTTATGCTTTAAATAGGATAAATAGATTTTTTAGTTTTTTGGTAGATAAATAGAGTTATATATAAGAGCGTGCATGTTAAAACCAAGCATGTTTTTATCAAGTTTTGAGAAATTGAGAGTGTCTAAACCTTGCAGATATGAGTAAACTAAGTGCGGAAAACAGTTCGAATCAAAACCCAAGGATCACTTTGGGAAGGTTACAGTGTTTTGCTAGACATCAATGATGGCGATCGCCTTGTGTTCGCTCGTCTCTCGGATAAATCGTTAGTACAATTTTTTTTGTCGAAGCATAGCATAGTGTAGGACAGTTCATGTGCTGAAAAGTTTTGAATTTGGTGTTCCAGGACAGTGAAAATTGGGAATAAGAAGTGTTCGCTTCGACCTCTGATCGGTTGTCCTTTTGGTTCTATATATCAAGTAGAGATCAGGCCTGAAGGAGCGTATCTGTCTCGTGCTGTCACCACTTTGGAAGGTATTGATCCTAAATTTCTTCTCTATAAATCTGGTCGAGACTTGAAGATTAATGCAGAAACATTGTTTGTGAATGTAAGTAACTAGAACATGTATTTATCGTATCTTAACGAAAAGTTGGAGGCATTTACACTGCAACCCTATATTTGTTATATGTATTGTTATAATGTTCAATCCAATATCTTTAGTTGTTTTTACTTATCTGCAGATCTGTTGAAAGAAAAAAAAAAGTACTTTCCTTCAAAATATGCTGCAATATGAATTCTTCATTGATGAAGAGTTGGTAATGGCTTAAATATGATCATAGGAATATAATTGGTGGGTCTTGCGTAGTGTTGATGGTAGCCGATGGTGGATATGTCATATAAATGCTAAGCCTTTTTTTTCCTGAATAAGCTTATTAAAAAGACTTTTTTTTTCCGCAGAAGTTGGTTCATTGGTTACATTGCTTCCTTTTTTTTTTTTTTTTTTTTTTTCTGAAGATTATTTCAGAGGTGATTCTTAGCTTCACTTTCATTAGCAATAGTTTAGGCTCAATCTGAACTAGATCATTCGGTGATATTCTATACCCTTAATGTAAAAACATGACAACAGTGAAAGAGACACTGGTGAAGTAGAAAAATAATTGGGAACAATATGTCCAGTCTTTGGAATTTCCAGTAGTATTGGATGTAGGCAAATCAGTGTCGAACCCGCTCAAATCTGTCTTCCTTGCTGTGACTGATATTAGCATTCTTTGTGATATGGTCATATTTATTTGGAGGAACTCGTGACACAAATTTGATGTAGAATCTTTTTGACAAGTTTTCTTAGAAAAATTATCTCAGGAAGATGCTGCAGATCATTCAAGAAATGTGAGAAAATTATAAGTATACATTTAATACGCTTCAAAGTTTGAAACACTCAGTCCATTACATTTGAACAGACTAGTCATCTTTTCCTATTCTTTACAGATGATAATCGTGAAGAGAAGGGCGATGCCCAAGTAAAAGATGAAGTGAAAGACAACCGAAACATAGTTGATAGTAACTGTGCTCAAAATCTATCTGGCGAAGATATTGATGAAATGAAAAGATCAGACTTCGTTTATTTGTGAATTTATGGATAATGCAGTGACTTTCTAAGGCACTTTAATGCAATCTCTGAAGATACTTCCTATAGGCTCCATTCTCGGGTTTTATTTTTCTTGTGTGTAAGTCTTGAGAATCTTTCTGACCCGTCATTCTTTGCAGACAGGATGCAACTGGTGTACAAATAATTGAAGCTCTCATCGCAAATAGCTCAACATTTGAGAAGAAAACTTCGTTTTCACAAGTGGGTTTGTTTGTCATGTTTAAATTTGAAAGATGCACTGTTTACTGGTTATGCTGATTTTCTTTCTTGCAGGAGAAATACAAGCTCAGAAAGCAGAAGAAATATGCACCTAAGGTACTTCTAAGACGGCCTTTTGCTCGAAGGTAAAAATTGTAGTTAAAAACTTTTTTCTGTTTGCTATGTTTACTTGATAACCATCATAACTTAATGTGTGTCATTGACATTTCTTGAAAATTTTCTTTTCCTCATTTTTCAAATCTTGCAACATTGTTTCTAGTTCAATATTAATTTTAAGGTTTCTTCTGATTGCTCTCGTAGAATTTGGCAATTTGCAAGTAGATGCCGCCATTTTTTTTTTTTCTTTAGTTAGCAATATTTAATGGTGCTTACTTTTCAGGGTTACCTTAAGCTATTGATTTGACGCAATATTTCTGTACGATTTAATCACCATTGACCGGTTAATCGGCTATAGTGAATTATGTGTGATTATTTATATATTATTATTGACACTCTATGGTGCCGTTTTGTGTTTAATTTACCGATATGTTCTCGCTTGTGTTTTATGATGCAGTATATGTGAAGCATACTTCCAAAAGTACCCTGCCAGAATTGGGTAATGAAACATTATGTTGTTTAGTTAATTTATTTGTATTTGATACTGAAGTTGCTATTGCTTTGGTTTTCTGGCCCTTGTCAGACCTGTTAGAAATCCTCTAATACCAACAAAGAATTATATCTTTTTAACCCATGTTCATATGGAATGACAAAATTTTACGCTTGTTGTCAATTTACCACAATCCTCCTCCGTTATTTGGACTTGGGAGTTGGGATTACTTATGTAAAGCTTAGAAGTACCTATTTCTTTGTTAGAGGAGTTATTTTCTTACACTAGTTTTCATTAAACAATGCTTATTTGATATCAAGAACCCTCGTCCATTTCAGATTTTTGCTGGTGGATGTTCTATCTCTCCTTCTATCCTTGGCTAATGTTAGTACTTCTCAGATATTATTGTGGTGGATATGGTTGGTGGCATCCTTACTGGTGCAATGGCAGAACGCTTGGGAGGTAACTTTTTGTCTGTTCTTCTCTATGTCCTCAAGTTGTTTTCTTAACTTCCCTGTACTATCAATTTTTATACGACAAAAAAAAAAAATCACTTTCAAGGTGTGCCTTCTTATCTGTTTGGACTATATTGGGTTCACATCTCTGACGGTAGTTCACTTGTTTCTTATAATAATGATGTTTGCTGTCTGCCAACATACTGCACTTTGAGTGAATATGTGGGACTTCTCAGAGTAGCAAAAACGGTATATAGATTTTTCTCTACAAGTTTAAAGTTTAAAGTGTTAAATGCTAGTGATTTCTGATGTTTGGTATGGTAAGGTCCTTTATTGGCGTTTGAATTTGCGCCTGTTATCTTGTATGATTGCATCATACTTGTGAGTCGTGACTGAGTAATATCAATGGGCAAATCAGTTTAATACTTCATCTTTTCTTTGCTGGTTAGTGATATATCTTGGGTCCAATTCTCACAGCTGTGCATGAGCAATTCAGTTCTAAAGACCTGCATTGCCTTTGTTTGGCTCAAACTCGATAATTGCTGACTATTGGATCCTAACATAAAATATTTGCCATTGTTTGGTTTGCGGAGCCGTTAATGGCCGTATTTCAAATTCTACTTCATATGTACTGAACACACTGTTTATTGTCTGCATTGGTTCTTGCATAACAGGTACAGGTCATGTATGCAATGCATATTTTGGGACTACACCATGCTCTATAGATATTGTACGGATGTTCAACTTTGATGACAAAATCTGCCGCAGGTATGATTGATTCTGGGTTTTGTTTTATCTGATTTGCATGACAAAAAACTTAAATTGGATTTTAGTAGAGTTTAACATGTTTTCATACTAATTTTCCCTGGATTTAAGCAAAATTAGGCATGATTGAAGATCACTGCATTCATTTGGTTTTATATAATGCGAGCGTGCGTTCATGGAACCGATATAAGCATGTATTGATCTCATTATCATGATTCATGAGGAAATGCAAGATACATCGGTGACGCAAACTAAATACAGGACAATAGGAATATAGGATTGAAATCCACCAATAAATACGGAAGTTGTCTTTCCCTTTGTTTGGTCAAATGGTGTCAGCTATCTGATTTGAGCTTGCACGAAGACGTTATATCATAGTTACTACACTCACTTGAGATAATGGATAATGGAAATAGCAATTCTTCTCTTAGTAACCAAATTGGACTTAGATATATCTTTATTTTTGTTCTGTTAAATGATGGCATCTATCTAGTTGAAGCTTGCACCCAGACAAGGTTGATTACAATAAGATCTGAGATCCTTTCAAACTTAGAGCACTCGCTTCTTTTAGTAGTTTCCTTTCTTATGTCTGTGGGATGGTTTACTCTTCAATCTCTTTTTACAAAGTCCACTTCTGAGGTTTCTAATAATTTTTCAACAGCATTTTGTGGTCTCCACTTTCTGATATCTGTTCCGTTTGGAGCAATAAGTCCAAACTCCTCGAGAACAAGGAAAATGCTTTGGATTCAGTTTGTCAATTAAATGGAGGGAAGATATTTTCACATACTGGGTTTGACTCGACCCATGATTCCTTACTTGCACCAGAAGTCCAAATGATTCAAGAGGAAGTGATTCCTTCCGCGTGTTCAGTTGTCACTGGGGAAAGCTTGGCCGTATCTGCTGATGGAGGTCCAGGACCTGTTCCAATTTCTATGGAAGAGTTTGATGCTTCTCCAACTATTAAAGCTTGCAAATCTTTAAAATTTGGTAAAAAGGCTACATCAGAAACCATTAACTTGTGGAAAGCAAATGGTTTTTCGAGGTAAATTGAAATGTTCTGAATGCTAATGTGCATGATACAAGCAACTATGATGCTCTTTGAGAATTCTCGACATCAAATTTCTTTTTACAACCTTGTAATTGTTGCTCCAGAGCTAGATACATGGAGCACGGTTCAAGAACTCTTTCCGCTTTTGTCATTTTCTGCTCCATTTGCTATTTATCATCAATACCTTCAGTTAAGTTCTCAGATTTTGGTAGTTGTAAAGTATAGTTTCAGCAGATCTCCTGAGTAGTGGTTTGCGTTCCAATTTGACTGTAGAGATACGGGTTTATAACATAATACATCCTCTTCTATTTGTTAGTCTTGTTTGCTTTTAGCCGACATGAGATTGAGCAATAACCCATGATTTTTTTTGCTAATGCAGCCTCTTGCGTCGTGCGTGCATAACTTACAAGTTGCAAAAATGGCCGTAGGCTTGCAAATCACAGAACCTTGGCTACGCGAATATCAGGTGCCTTGCTCAAAGTTCAAGAGCTACCATAATTTTATAGTTAACTTTTTTTTTGCCCCTTTTTAAAGTTTTGCTAGCCTTGGCTAATGTTTTTTGTCTTTCCCTTCCTGTATCTATGATCATCATCATCAGGTTCTTCCTTCCAGAACACACCCACATATGCAGATGAGTAGTTTTGGCAGATACATATTAAGTGGAATAAAAGTATGCTCTGGCAAATCCCAGAACAATGCAAATTAGTTTCCACTTGCCTTCCTTTCTCAAGAGTAAATTTTGCGCTGCATAACTTACTAGCATGCAAAGATCGATGCCGAGTTTTTTTTTTTTTTTTGCCTCGTCGAAGAAATCCAAAATGAAGCAAGTTAGTATGATTCCATTCCCGCCTTTATCAAGAATAAACCTGAGCTCCATAACTTATTAGCATCCAAGGATGGGTGCCAAGTTTTCATTACTTCTTTCAAGATCATAAGAGAGTGCTCTCTCGTGAGCTTTCGCCCTCATTTTTTGCTGCGAAGGTGGATGTATATTAGCCATTTGTCTTGTTATTATGATAAGGGGTAAATTATGTTTGTTCATGTGTAATTCGTTGCGACAGTGGTAGATGGAAGAGGTATGTTGTATCATGGGATTGAATAATATAGTCCTTTTTTTCTTTTTTTCTTTTTTTTCTTAAGACATAAGCCAGCAATCTTATTTTGTTTAGTTAGGTTGTTGGCAATTTATTACCAGTTTCAAGCACAAGCTTACGTATTATCAGTTATTGCATTCTCTTCTAGTCAAACTAATGTTCTAGAAAAAAATAAAATAGAATACTATAAAGTTTAGAAATCATCTCATAATTGAATTATTAACTTCAAAGTACCACTGTACTTTCTTCTTCTTAAAAAAAAAAGAAAATTAAATTGGTTAAAATATCTTAACATTTTATTACTTTCATTATTACATCATAACCTTTTCAAATTTGTTATTATATTTTTACTTTTATTTATAGATTGATAATTTATCACCATCAATCACAAAGTCATGGAAAAGTTTGATAACTCTAGGTTAATTTGAGACTGAGGCTATGTTGTTGTTGTGTATTTATAGATTGATAATTTATTATCCAAAGTCACTTTTTAACTTTAAATTTGATGATGTGGTACCTAAGTAATGAACTTAAATAATAAGTTTGGTAATTAAAGGTGATGAGGTGGCTTTTTGAAGTAATTATATAAGTGTTATTTCATTAAATTTGAAGTTAAAAAGTGATTTATGATACAAATTTATCAATTTATAAAAGTTAAGATATAATAACAAAAGTTATAAAGACATCTATAACCCAACAACACTAAAATAGTGTAATATTAACACTATTTATGTCTATTTAGATGTAAACAGTGACATTAATACTATTCACGCATTCCTTCCATCAACACTATCCTATATACTATTTTACTTTTTATCGTTATTCTACTCAATTTAATTTTTATTTTAAAAGTAATATAATCATAAACATAACTTTATAAAATATAAAAACAAAACATAAAATAAAAAACAAATAAATAGTGATAAATTTGGTGAATAACGCCGTAATATAATTCCTGTACCTCCACGAGCTTAATTTGGTGCTCACTTTGGAATCCAGTCCCCACTATAGTTTAGAACTAAAAGAAAAAAAAGGTGCTGATGTGATGTAACTAGCCTAGCGTTCTGTATGTGGACGGAAAGCTTAAAATGTGACGAATACGTACTTAATACGTTTTCAGTCTACAACAAAGAAAGCGCAAAAGCGAAAGCCGAACGAAACATCCGCTCGGAAAATTCTAGATGTACATCGATGATCCTCGAAATGCGTAAGAATAGCATCTCGAGGTGAATCGCACGTGATGTGCCCCCAGCAACTCCCCGTTCTGCTCTCGCGTTCCTTTCGCATAAACACACAACACGCAACTTCACTCGCAGAACATTTCCCCAAAATCAACACTAAACACACACACACACACACACACACACTCTCTCTCACACAAACCCTCTCTTCGCCTCTCACAAACCCTAGAACCGCAATGGACCTTCTCCGATCGCACCTCTCGAGAGTCCGGATACCGGAGCCCACGAATCGCGTCTACAAGCAGGAGTGCTGCATCTCCTTCGACAATCCGGTACTCTTCCTTCGATTTCGTTCAGTTTTGTTGATTTTGCTTTGTGTTCGTCAATGCGGAGGTGTTTGTTCATCTGTTGCGTTGGATTTGGTGTTTCAGAGGTCCGAAGGCGGTCTGTTCATTGATATGAACTCGTTTCTCGCTTTCGGTAAGGATTACGTGGTTTGGAACTACGAGAAGAGTGGGAATCCGGTGTATCTGCATGTGAAGCAGACGAGGAAGTCGGTTCCGGAAGATAGGCCTCTCAAGAAGCCCACGCTTCTCGCTATAGGTATAATTACGGTTTTGGTGGATTTGATGGTGTGGTTGAGATTGATGAGTCTGGTTTTGTGGTGTAGTTGATTTAGTAATCTATGAACTGTGTTGTTGAGGATTAGACTTTCATCGGTATCTAATGTTGGCAAATTATGTTATCGCGTAAAAATGATTTCTTTAGTGTGGAGATTAGAGATGGCGCTTGCGAAAACCTAGAAGATTGTAGTCTTTAATGATGTCATTTTAGTAATTATAACATCCAACAACAATGATAAAGCTACAATCCCAAATTAGCTGAAGTTAGCTACATGGATCAAACTTTTCTATTGTGCTCGATTTAGGGCTATATCCTAACATTCAAATGAAAAAAAAAAACTTGTTAACATCAAAATTGGATATTTGTGGTAGATCTTTTTTGTTACTTCGATATCTATATCTTGTTAATTTCTTAGGCCACCTTTATTTAGCTATGATAGGCAGGATAATTAGTTTCCGTACTCTCTTTTTCTGCTGTTGTGGTCCTTGTGAAACTATTCCGATGTCATTGACGCATCCCTTTTTGAGTTTTTTCTTTCTTGGCACTCAATCACTCTTTATATTAACAAATTGCCAACTTGAATGTTCTTTTGCCATCCTTCGTAGAATCATATTACTATCTCATACCTTTTTTGCTTAAGTAAGCGAAGTTAATTTTTTGAGCACGCTATTTGGTTTTCATTTCTCAGGTATTGAAGGTGGATTTGACAACAATGAACCTGAGTATGAAGAAACTCACAGCATTATCATTCTTCCTGATTTTGTCTCTCTCCCATTTCCGTCAGTGGAGCTTCCAGAAAAGGTAAATAGCATTGCAATTTGAGATTTTCAATAGGTTACTATATTGTTGGGGTTGAGTTACTTTTGAAAATTGCAGGTTCGGTTGGCTGTTGATTCTATTTTAATGTCCGAGGGCGCTGAGAGAAAAGAGCAAATAGCATCCTGGACTGCTGATAAGAAGCAAATTAGTGCTTATGCCATGAACTTGCAGCAAACGGATAATGGTATCAATGTACCTCCATCTGGGTGGAAATGCTGCAAGTGCGAAAAGACTGAAAATCTTTGGCTAAATTTAACTGATGGTACGATTCTTTGCGGGAGAAGAAACTGGGGTGGAAGTGGCGGGAACAATCATGCTATGGAGCACTACAAAGAAACAAACTACCCTCTTGCTGTAAAGCTTGGGACTATAACAGCTGACTTGGACAAAGCAGGTGACTTTATCCGATTCTACTTCTTACATGTATTTTACCTGGCATTTTTTTTTATATGGTTTTGACTTCTGAGCGATTATATCACTTAAGAATGTGCATAATTTACTCCGGGTTTGTTTTATTTTCCTTTTCACAATTTCGTTAATTTCGCATGAAGTGGTTAACGGTTATGTAAACCTGCTGTGGCAGCTCAGACGTTTTCTCTTATCCGGAGGATGAAAGTGTAGAAGATCCACTATTAGCTCAACATCTAGCCTTCTTTGGCATTGACTTCTCATCATTGCAAAAGGTCTGTAAAAACTTTTCTCAATTGTATTTTCTCATTGATCAAAAATCATTCATATGCTAAAAATTTTCGAATGAATCTTCCTTCTAGGGAAGAACTGTAAATAGGAGAAACATTGTGTTCTATTTGATAGGATATTTTTTGTTTCTCGTTCGATAAAAAAATCATTCGTATGCTAATTTATAAGTTTTTAAATGAATCTTAAACTCCATCTGCAATTTCCTTCTAGGGAAGAACTACAAGTAGGAGAAATGTTGTGTTATATTTGATAGGATTTTTTTTTCCTCATTGATCAAAAATCATTCGTATGCTAGATTATAATTTTTCGAATGAATATTAAATTTCATACTGCAACTTTCTTCTAGTGAAGAACTACAAATAGGAGAAACGTTGTGTTTTATTTGATATGATATTTTTTACTTGATATTTGTGGGTGTTTGAAACTTTTTTAGCCCCTTTACTTTGGTTAGACTAATCTCGCGGGAGCTAGTCGGACGCCCCAACCTCATAACCCGAGAAAAACCAACGGGACATAATGTAGCTACCAAGAATTGAATCCACAATCTCTGTCTCTAATAAAGTTGTGGTGCTTATCTCTTTGCCACTACACCACAACCCTTGAGGGTTATTTGATAGGATAATTGTAACCTAAAAATATATTGGACTTCAAAAGTTGGAAATGTGATAGGGTGAAGGATGCACTATTGTTTACTAGTGATTTATGTGGAAAGCTAAATAGTGTAAACAACTATGGTTGTCAAAATTAATGCAATTTTTTCAGAAATGATGAAAAATGCTTTGAGGATTTAGTTTGATTTGACACCTATTGACGCAAAAATTAGGGAAGGACGGTTGTAGTGGTTTGGACACATCCTTAGACGGCCTGCAAATGTCTTGGTTAGAAAAACTTGACTCTATAGAAACTGAAGAAACTCCACAATGTAGGGGTAGACCTAAGCTAACTCGGGACACATTGATTAGGAAGAATTTAAAGGATTAAGAAAGCACACCATTAAAGTGCACTAAATCAAGTGCTATGGAAGAGTTTGATCCATGTAGCCAACCCCAACTAACTTGGCATTGAGGCTACGTTGTTGTTGTTGGTAAGTGATCATAGCGTCATTATTGATATGAATGGCAGTTTTTCGCGTGACGAGGTTGAATATGATAAAGCCAACATATGGCTTGCTTAACATGAGAAAATGGATTCTTAAGTTTATGATCTAATTGGAATTTTCTTGAAGATGGTGGAGCTAACAATTACATTTACTTGTCATCCTATTGGCACTGCAGAAGCAGAGGGCGGTCAGAGCTTTATTTGTTGGGTTAAAGAGCCGGTTCATCTATGAATGAGGCTATTAATAATCTCAGCTTTATTCCAATCAGAAGAATAATCTGAGCCTTCCTAGATATTGGTTGGCTTTACCATATCGTTCGTTCTATAATTCTTAATTTTAATGCCTCTGGCTTCCTAGGATCAATACTTTTATTTTCCAATGATCATTGGACAGTGTAGCTTGTTTGTGCTGTTTACTCAATAGAATAGTTAATGTTTTCTTTTGAAATTCTACAGAATTCATTGATTCTTGTTGGTTTTTGTGCTGTCGAAATGTTTAAATAGGATATATGTTCTATTAATCTTTCTTGGTTTGTGTGATGTAATACAACTTTATATTTGATGAAGGATCCTCAAGAATAATATTTTCCCGACTCTATGGTTTTCAAAAAAAAAAAAAAAAAAAAAAAAAAAAAAAAACTGACTATGAATAACTCCTAGATCTTTATCATTCCTAAATTTTTATCAGCATCTTTGCATCTCTAATTTCTATTGCAATTTTAAGGACTTCTTTCGATTTTTTTCTAGATTTGATGAAGGATCCTCAGGAATAATATTAAGGGACTCTATGAATTCCTAGATCTTTACCATTCCTAAATTTTTATCAGTATCTCACCATCTCTGATCTCTATTGTGATGTTAAGGAATTCTACAATGTTTTCTAGATCTGTTTGTTTAATCACATTGTTCTTTTTGCATTCTCTTGTTTTCTTAACGCCTTTTTAGATATATGCTTCTAATTCAAAATCTATTATTTTGGAGTTATTCCTGTCATGTTTAACTCGGCTCTGCCCCCATTATTTGTTTTGTACTACTGCGATTAGAGCTTGAGAATTAAGAGGTTGAAAAAGACCTTATAAGACACATGAAAGTGGTTTAGGTTGTGACATCGCCTTCACTAGAAGGAAAACTAAGTCAGAACCTTCTATACTGATTGTGACTATGCAAAATTGTTCTGCGTCTGAAATCTCGATTTCATATCTTTCAACATAGCATTAACTTATGCCATTTCGAACCAAACAACAGGTTTTTACTCGTCTTCTCATCACTAGAAGGGAAAGTGGTTTAAGACCTCCATACTGATGGCGACTATGCAAAATTGCCCCATATCTTGAATCTTGATTTCATCTCTTTCAACTTAGGCGTCAACTTATGCTACGGAAAATAATGCCCCATCTCTATTCTACTAAACGTCCTGTTTAATCTCCGTGTTGTTAAATAAATGTATTGGGTAAAGGGCCTCCATATTGTTGTATCTGCAATAAAGAATTAAGGGCAATTGGTCAAGGGTCTACTGTAAGCCCAGTTGCAATTTAAGATTTAGCTCGACAAAATGAAGTGAAGTTCTTTTGCCGGGATAGGAGTTGAAATCACTGCTTTTTATTTTGCCCATTTTGAGAGGCAAAGAAGCTGAATCCAAATTTTAGTCGGGGTCAACTATATGGATCAAACTCCTTCCTCTCCACTTGATTCAAGTCAATTGATGATGTGTTTTCGTGATGATGTGTTTTCGTAATCCGTAAGTCCTTCCTAATTGATGCATCATAAGTAATCTTAGGTCTACCACCTCTATTGTCTTTTTTTTTTCCCAATTTCCGTTGTATCGAGAAGAAATGAAGCAAACATATTGGGTCTTGAGGTTCATCTGGCTCACCAAAATCTACCAGATTTGATAACCCACAGTAGTTGCTCCTGCGGATGGTTTTCACTATGGTTATGGCTCCATCGCGCTATCCCTTGTCTACTTAGTATACTTTCTCATTACTCATTAGTAAAGTGTACTTTCTTTGGGAAAAGAAAGTTTGTGAAGTCAAATGTCAGTCTTTTTTTCCTTTAAAAATTTCTTATTTGATATCCGCTTCACATTCATTGGAACTGTTGCAGCTTTAAGTAACTTCTGTTCAAATCTATCATTACCACAATTCATTATTTTTAATTGAGGGATATCAATGCTCCAATTATCTTTTTTCTTTTCTTTTCTGTTCTTCTTTCTATCTGAAAACCCGTGAGGAAACTGTAAGTCTGTAACTATATTAAATCAATCAACACTATACCCTCTTTGCCCAAAAGAGTAGATGCTTCTGCTAAAAAAAAATGCTTAATAATCTTATAATCAATAAGTGCGAAATCAGGGCACTGGTTGAGAGAAAATTATTAGGGTTTGACTTTGATGAGTTTGGTTCGATATACATTTATTGTTACAAATTGGTGATTTGTTTTCTAATATATATTTTTAAATTAAATTTATTTATTTTTTTACAATCTTTTACACACTACACAGGTTCTACTTGTTAGAAACTGGAAGATGGTGACATTATCTTATTTCATAATCTAACGGAGTATGAATAAGAAAGAGTTTTGAAGGACTCCCCTATTTATGCTAATTTCAAGATATGAGAACCTGTCTAATTGTGTTTATTGCACCTCTTACTTTCAGACTGAAATGACCACTGCTGAAGAGGAGCTCGATCAGAACACTAATTTTGATTGGAACCGCATACAAGAAAATGGGAAAGAAGGGGAGCCACTATTTGGACCAGGTTACACTGGACTTGTGAATCTTGGAAACAGGTAAATTTTCATGGAAATTACCCTTGTGACTGTTTATTTGCTATTTGTTTACCTATGCGGTTTGCAATATCCTTTGCAGTTGTTACCTGGCATCAACAATGCAAGTTGTATTTGCTACACATCCTTTTTGTTCAAGGTTGGTATTTTCTTTATTGCACGTTGAGTTATTAGGATTTCCACCAGAAAGGTAATTTTTTTTTGTACTTCTGTTCTTTTTAGTTTCATATTCTTCTCTCATCTTTTTTAAGCAGATATTACAAGAGCCAGAGTTTAAAGCAAGCCTTTGAAAATGCTCCTGCTGATCCAACTTTAGACTTGAATACACAATTGTGAGTTATCTTGCTATGTTATAATATTAGCTCTTCCAAATATTTTGGAAATATTTTTGATAACAGTTTGTATGTGTTTGCTCCATTCCATCTTCCTAAAAATATATTGCAGCTTTAATTAATATCTGATTATTCGATAAGAAATATACTTTTTTATTAGTAGAAGGGTTCGATAGATACCAAAGCTCTAAGACTTAATTAACTTCCAATGACAAATTATTATGGGGCCTGAATGTGCAGGTATCTGTATCATTCTGTTGGACTTTGTGCTATGTCATTATCGTCTTCTCTTCTTTTTGCTGTAATCGTATTTAGTGCCATAAAAAGGATGTCTATTTATATACATTTGTAATTAAAGCCTTCAATTTATGTTACTTTAGTACTTTTCTCCAGCCTTCAATTTATTTCATCTCAGTAGTTTTCTTCTCATTAATATGAAATATGGTAGCTTGAGGGGCTTCGTATTTGGTTCCATAACTTTATCCTATCCGCTACTCAAGGTCAAGACATAAAAGTTCACAAAGCTTCTGTTCATGGAAAAATTGAATGATATTTATGAAGATTTTGGTTCTATTAATTTCTATCTATATTTTTTTTTTGAATGCGAGGCATATCTACTATTTACACCCCCAATTTTTTTCTTGGAATTTCTGCTTTAGATAGATTTTATCAGTGCATCTGTGTTCTTTGATAGGACAAAACTTGGGCATGGTTTGCTGTCTGGTAAATATTCAGTTCCTGCACAGGAGGTATATAAACTGCCAAACCTACATGTTTCTTTTAAATAACTTTCTTGTAAATCTTATGTGCTGGCGGATTTTATTTATTTATTATTTTATTTATTCATATTTTGCATTCCCTCCAGAAGCATGAAATTGGAAATCCTACTAACCCTGCATGTAATACAGTAAGTTCTCTCTCTACTTTTGTTTTCTGGGTGAGATTGCAATTGCACCTGACAGGGCTGTTGCAACATTGGATGAAGTTGTCAATCCTGGTTTGTTGAAAATGTCTTCTGAAGTTGTATTCTTTTGTCAGGAGGCCGATTGCTATTGTTACCGTTTTGGACGCAGCTATTTCTTATTTAACTTTTACCCTGGCTCTGTCAGTTAATCTGGTTCAAGCTGGTTCACTTGTTTATTTATTATTATCTCGGTGCACAAGTAGATGCCTTAACTTTTGTGTATATATGTATACCTTATATTGCCATACATCCATGTTACTTGTCTGGTGATTATTTGATTCACACATTTCATTTTTCTTGATGAATTGTATTGGTATTCTTAATTTCTTATATGTAGTTGTGTGTCGTTCATTTAATTAGTAAGTCATGTATTGACCTCCTATTTATTTTCTGCTTGTTCCTTTTGCAATGGTCGAGTATGACGTCTTTTCCTCTTTCCTCCATTATAGAAACAAGAAGGCATACCGCCTCGCATGTTCAAGGCTGTTATTGCTGCTAGCCACCATGAATTTTCTACCATGAGGCAACAGGTTTGTCTCTGTTTACATCACACATTTATTTTAAATGCAAAACTTTTATTGACTTTGTTATCCTACATGGAAATATTGTAGCAAATAAAATAAATTCTTGTGTTCTTTTTCTTTTCAAAATTTTTACTTTTTGACCTCTTTTGTATATCTGTAATACTTGGTTTGTTGGACTTGTAATTACTTGTTTTGTTAGAATGTGGCCATTGTTCTTTGAATCTTTTTCGATATAAACTTAAATTTGGCAGAAGATTTACATGATGATTGTTTTACTAATCAAAATTTGCATTGTATATGTATGTCATCTTTGCACGGGATTTATGCACCTTGATAGCAATGTTCCCAGTGCATTTTCAAGTCAGACTGAATCAATTGTCTGCTTTTCAGGATGCTTTAGAGTTCTACCAGCACTTCATTGATCAAGTTGAACGATCGAATGCTGGAAGTGCTGCAGCGGACCCTACAAGGAGTTTCAAGTTTGGTATCGAAGAACGTATTCAATGTTCTTCTGGAAAGGTTGCTTACAACAGAAGAGTTGAGAATGTCCTTCCATTGAATATCCCTTTACATGAAGCCACTAATAAAGGTGGTTTCCTGCCTTGTAATTTTTGTTTTTTGTTCATTCATCATTGTTGGTGTTGTGTAAAATTCGTCCTCATTTTTACTTATCATTATTAATTGCTTGATACGATAATCCAGAGCAACTCAAAGAATTTCACAAGTTGAAAGGAGAGAAGGGTGCCAAAGGAGAGGAAGTGTGAGTGATAATGCTACTCTGGCATTGAGATTTTTTTTATTTGGATGCACTTAATATGCGTGCTGAGCATTATGCTTGTTCAAACAGATCAGCCGATGAGATCGTACGACCAAGGGTACCCCTTGAAGCATGCTTGGCAAACTTCTCTGCACCAGATGAGCTTGATGATTTTTACAGCACTGCATTGAATGCTAAGACAACAGCATCTAAGTAAGCATCTAAATGTGACTGAGTGCAATACACTATAATTTGTTTTAGTATTAGTTGGGTTCAATTGCAGTTGTCCAATGTTTCTATCGAGGTTGATTTGATGCAGTTGATTTTCACTGGCGTCTTGTGGTACAAAAAATGTTGTGGAAAAGTAAAGCTGTCTTTAGTAACTCTGGTTCATGATTAGATACAATTTTCTGCATCTGAAATCTGAAAACATGAAAATATATGTTTTGTTCTTCAACTGTATATTTCTTTTGAAGATTTACTTAAAAAGAATTTTCCTTTTCCAAAAAGAAACAATACGTGAAAACGTTTTGGAAGTCTTACTTTGTGGGCAGTATCCTGATTCTGGAACCACAAACCAAATTAGCTTAAGAAAGCGATTTAAACTGTACATACTTTTAAAACTGATGGATTTTATCATTTGGCATTAATGAAAATGAGAATTGGCATTTGTTTTTTTTTTATTTGGTCTATGACAATTATTGTTGTGTTGCCATTCCCTAAAGGCAATGGTACAAATGTTAAACATTGGCTGTGAAAGTTTCTTTGGACTGATGTGCCTGGATCTCTTTCTTGCAGAAGGGCAGGGTTGACTTCATTTCCAGATTATTTGGTGTTGCAAATGAAGAAATTTGTATTGGAAGAAGGCTGGGTGCCAAAGAAACTTGGTATGCTTATACTTTTTCTTAGCCGTTCTTGGTGCAATTTTTGTGCTTGAGAACTCATTATCTAATCTTTTGGCAATTATTTCATATGATGACCAGATGTCTACATAGATGTACCTGACATTATAGACATTAGTCATATGCGCAGCAATGGTCTTCAACCAGGGGAAGAACTATTACCAGAGGCAGGTGTGTAAAGGATATATTTTTTAATCCTCTAGTTTAGTTATGGTTATATTTTCCGTTTCTGTGCTGTAGGTTAAATAGTATGAACCTGATTGAGGAGTGCATAGAGTCACCTGGATTTATAATTTTATTCTAATCTTGGAAACAGTTTTTTTCTCAATTCTCATTTCCTTGGTGCAATAGTTTGTTATTTAGTCCCGGATACTTCCCAGACTGATAATTTTTTTTGCATGAGAGATCTCATCTTGAATGAGACAATGGGTGTTTTGCTGATGAAAAATCAGTCAGTGTTTTCAGGGGAATTTGGTTTGTAATCAGTTGTTTAGAAGATTGTTTGTATGTGAAAATAAACTAAAATGAGAATAGCTTGAGATACATTAAAAAGAAAAGAAGATAAGTACTGATAGGGAGCTTTTAGTATCGATTAAAAAGGAGCAAAATGTATTAAACAAAATACTACCTTATGATGCTATTTCTTTTCTTTGAGAAGGAGCTGACCTAATATGTTATTTTTGTAAATACGATGACGAAAATTTTGCAATAAAAAGTATGGGGGACCAGGAATCCTCCTTCTAAGGTACGACAAAAACTACACATAAGTACTGATTGATTGATGTAGAACTAGGTCACAATTCAATCTATTAGGCCAAATACATTCCCTATCTTGCTAGCAGCTGACCGAAATGCCTCAGACCTTAGATGTGTCCATTCCTTGGTGGGAAGAATACTTCTCACTGTATTAATGCTCCATATGTTCTTTTGAATTATCTTAGACACCAGATGGGATTCTATACAATGAAATATAAAAGTGGGAATTTGTCACAAGTCGACCTTTAGAAAAAGCTTCAACCCCAAATTAGAAATTCTTTCTGAACTGATTGAATTCCTTGGAAAGTTTTGAACCTTATTATGATAGCTTTCACTGTATTCTCATTGATGATGAAATCCATTGTGTTCTAATATGCGTGTGATAGATGCTTTTTTCTAAACTGCCGATGGAGTTTGAGTTTTTGCTTTTGTGTCGTTGCTTGTTTTGTTGCTCAAATTAATTTATTGCCAATTATTTCGATTGTCATATGCCTTGACTTTTATCAATGGTTGCAGAAGATAATATGCAAAAATTTGTGTATAAATTTGCAACTTCTTATTGAGGAACATTGAAATGAATTACATATTTAAGTAGGGTGTCCAAATAAATAGTTTAATTTGCCTAGGCAACAAATGGCCTTTGTACAGTAGATCCCTCACCCATTAACAACATTAGTGTTATACTTTTAATGGTTGCAATAATTGGGTGTATAGGCCCCTAGAGAAGTCTCCCACTTGATAATGTCTGGGCCACGACAAGGATTAGATGCGCATTAGCTTGATTATCCCCCAGGCCATCCCCTAAATAAAAGGTTTTAGGTAGTTTCCCATAGAATATAATACTTTGTTAGATTTGTTAGCTGATTTTATGAAATTCTTTCATGTTATGAGATGATCAATAAAGAACACTTCGTATCCTCCATGCGTTCACATTGAATACAACGGAAACAAAAACTATATCTCAAATTGGTTGGGATCAAACAACAACTACAAAGTCCTGATCCCAAATTAGTTGGGGTTGGCTACATGAATCGAATGCTTCCACTTAATTTGATTTTACTTAGCTGATGTTGGGCTTTCATATTCTTTAAATCCTTCATTATTAATGGGAAAGTGAGTAACATACTTTTGATACATACATTCGCTACACAATAGTTGGGATTTTTTCAACATAAATTGAGATGTGTGTTCCCTTAATGTATCCCAAGTTATCTAAGTTCTACCCATATGATGTGTTCCCCTCGAACAACATAGCCTCAATTCCAAATTAGACGGTGTGGGTTACATGGATCAAACTCTTCCACCCTTCTTAATTTAATTTGATCAATTTAGATCACTATTAGGTCTACCTCTATATCGTGACTACCGTTGAATTTCTCTTGTTTCTACTATATTGAGTTTTCCGATTGTGGTTTAGCTACCCTTCTGTAGACGTGTCCAACCATAGCAATTACCTTTCTTTATTTTTTGCATCAATTGATACTACTCATAATTTTTATATTCTATCTTTACAAGTTCCATCACTTCCAGGTAAGAATCCTTATTTCTTGTACAATCACTTTATGTACATGTTTCTTTACCTTTACAATTCACTTCTATAAAGCACCGTTGACCTAATTGCAATCTTAAAAAAAGGTAAAACACATTATTTGGTCGTCGAACTTTTACATTTTTTTTATTGGTCCTCAAGGTTTGATTTGTTAACATTTAGTTCATAAACTTTTGTTTATGCACACGTTTACTCCTATCAAATAAGACTCTTACAAACTGGATTCAACAAGCGGGTGCATGTTCATGAACAAAATTGAACTGATAATGAATCAGGAGGGTTCAACTTTACATGATAAACTGTTCACCACTTCAAATTTTGTTAGCGTCCCATTTGATAAAAGGATAAAATGTGTGCAAAAAATAAAAGTTCAAGGACCAAAAGTTAACAAATGAAAGTTTAGGGACCAAAAAACAGTAAAGCTCAAGGACTAAATGTTAACAAATTAAAGATTGAGGACCAAATTAAGAAAAATTGTAAAGTTCAGGGAGCAAATGATACATTTTACCAAACAGAAATTCTTTTAGGTTAAGAGTGATATTTTGATCACAAATCGGATTCATTGCACCACTTCTTCTATCTAGATTCTAGCTTGAATTCCATGTGCAATGCCATCCTCAATATGACCATATTGAATGATTGATCAAAGATTTCTAAAATGGTTCACCTTACGAACCTTTCTTTCCCGTAAATTTTCTAGATGTATGGTATTCACATTGTTGTAATGCATGTATTAGGTCTTAGTTCTTCTCAACTTAAAACCTTTAAGTTCTAACATATTTCTCCAAAGTTCTAATTTTCATTCTCTCTTATTTCGTCTATTAAAACAATATCGACTATAAATAGCATACACTATATCCTCTTGAACATGCCTTGTTAGTTCATCCATAATTAGGGTTGTGATAGAATACCAATATAGATTGATTGATTTCAGAAGTCAAGTACGATTACAAGAACACAAAATGAACCTCAGAGAAGAGTCTTAAAACTCTCTCAACCCAATCACTCCAAGAGTGCTCAATTACATTCAAATTCCAAGATGTCCAAACCAACTAACTCACCACTATTTATAATGTGCCCCTCTAACTAACTTTATGTGACTCTCTATATGGGATCTTATCATTGCTCCCCTCTTAAACATCCACCTTGTCCTCAAGGTGGAAAGAAAAAAAAACCAAGGAAAGAGGAAAACATTAGAAACATGCACCCAAAGATGTAAGTAAGCAAAGTTGCATAGAAAACAATCTTAAGCGCAACATCTTCCATTGTCGTTTCATCGAACACCTGTTGCGCACTGTGAATGGGCTTCAAAAGCATGTAAAGAGCAAGAAGCCAGAGAGTGCATATTGGAGAGGTAACCATGCTAGAATCCAAATCCACCACGTGGCCCACCGCGGAGCAAAAGTTGACAGACGATTGACCATCAAGAAGAAGGACAAGTACACTGACCCACAAGCGAGCAAGGTGCTCCATAACCTTCAAATTGTTTAAGGACATTACAACCGACACTTCATTTGCAACCAACAGATAGGCATATTGCACAAACATGCCTTTAAGAACACCCACAATGTGAGGGAAACCAAAATCCTCGTGTTGTCAAGGCTTCCATCATCAAATTTCCTCGAGATGCGCATAGAACCAAAAAATTATCTTCTTCCTCAAATAGTCACGACCAGTTGAGCAAGAATAAGAGAAGTCTCGACTATGAAGGGGGAACGTCAAATTGAGAATGAATAACACCAACAAAGGAGATGGGGGCGGTGGCCAGGGAGGTGGCGTCATCGTGTAGTGAGCATTCTCAAGCAGAGAGAGATCTTGCGACCTTAAAACTGTACTTCCTTGAGAGTGCAAAACCGTTGAACGAGAGGTGCGATGAAGCCAAATCTGGCCATACAAAGGCTGTTCGAACATCAGATTCATCAAGATGAAGCCGGATCAGGTGAATGTCTAGGGTTTGTGTGAGAGAAGGTGGTAGATCTGGTGGATGTGGCGGAGCTTGAATTGATAAAGATGGGGTTAGCCAACATTCTGCAATCTGCCTCGATTGCTCTCTACGCTCATTGCGAGACTGCACATCCACGTCGGGGACGCTGCTCCACTTCAGATCTGACTTGGAAACCTCTTCAATAGCCTTTGAAACTTGAAGTCTAATGTTGTGTGGTGTTAGATTGACAGTGGATGGATATGCAAATGTTAGCTTCTTCTTTTCTTGATCTAAGTTGTGAAGTTGAAGATCGGATGGAATGGCAGTCTTTGCTACACTCATTTGCACACAATCGGTGACCGGCGACACAATCATGATTGATAAGCGATCAAGCATCGACAAAAATTTGTCTAGACCCCTTACTATCTTGTTTGCTATAAATCTGGAATCCATTCTTGATATAATGCTCTGATACCAATGATAGAATACCGATATAGATTGATTGATTTAAGAATTCAAGAACGAGTACAAGAAAACAAAATGAACCCCATAGAAGAGTCTTAAAACTCTCTCAACCCAATCACTCCAAGAGTGCCCAATTACATTCAAATTCCAAGATGTCCGAATCAACTCACTCGCCCCTATTTATAATGTGCCCCCTCTAACTAACTCTATGTGACTCTCTATATGGCATCTTATCATGTTAGAATAAAAGAAAAAAAAATGTGACATATTCTTCTTTATCTTGTGACTCCTTGTCGTAGCCTTGTAGGTTAAAATGATAAGTTTCTTTTGCAATTTATTAAATTGAAGAAAATACTTGATTCATGCGTGGTCAAGGTCTTGAGTGTGTTGGTAGTAGTTGTCTTTTAGGAAGATGCATTTAGAAGGAAAAGATAACTTCCCTAAATATAAACTAAGAAATGGTCAAATGGTGTTACTGGACTTTGCTAGTAGAAACTCGTGTTATCTGAATTGCTTTTTTTCTCTTGCTAGTCGAGTTATAATGTGTGTTTGCTCATCGGAGTATAGTACCATTTTTTTTAAAATAATATAGTTCTTGAAATTTGCTGTAGCAGGAAGTGAAAATGTTGAGTCAACATTGTCAGCAAATCAGGATATAGTTTCTCAGCTTGCAAACATGGGATTTAACTATTTTCACTGTCAGAAAGCTGCTATCAACACTTCCAATGCTGGAGTAGAGGAGGCTATGAATTGGCTGCTGTCTCACATGGATGATCCAGGTAGTGGAAGCCTGCTCAAATGAATTTTATTCATTATCAGTTTTATGCCGTCAATTTTCGTTCCATTAACTGACACCTCTCAATTTTGTTTTTAGATATAGACGATCCTATTTCCCCCGAACAAAATGTGGAAGTTGACCAATCTCAAGTTGAAACATTGATCTCATTTGGTTTTGGAGATGAGGTTGCTCGGAAGGCATTGAAAGCATCGGTGATTTCCTTACCCCCAAACTTATTTCATGGAATTGAGGACTTTATGCACTGTATTTATGAGCGTTGGGACTCATCTCAGTGGTTTTATCTAATGGGTTTTCACAGGGTGGGAATATTGAAAAAGCAACAAATTGGATATTTGATAATCCAGATGCTTCTGGCCCTTCAAATATGGATGCTACGAATGGTGTGGACAAAGCAGTTGGAGAAGGATTACCTGATGGAGGAGGAAGTTAGTTTTTTTTCTCTCACTCATCTAGCTTACTTAATTTGGAAGTCGTTTAACATGTTCTTGCATATTCTTTTGACTGTTATTGTCATTCTTGGTTGTGGTCCTCTGCTTTGGAATGGACTGATCAACAGCAATTTAATTTTTAGAACTGATGAAAGAAAGAAAGAGAAAACATAAAATAATCTCTGATCTGTTATTTGATTTTCCTCTTTTTTCTACTAATTTTGCCATTGTGTTAGATTGGAATATTTTAGCCGTTCCGAACTAATTTGGGATATTTTTGCCCTGCATGTGGTATTTTCAGAATCTGTGTGATCAACCAACGCGAATTTGGGATTGTTGTTGTATTTGGTTCGTGCTCGAAATGGTTTTCTTAATTGATCAAAGCGCTTACTGATGCCTCATTGCCCTTTTTATGCAGAGTATAAGCTTCTTGGATTTGTGAGCCATATTGGTACCTCCGTGCATTGCGGACACTATGTGGCTCATGTGTACAAAGATGGGAGATGGGTCATCTTCAATGACATTAAGGTTGGGACATCTATTAATCCTCCCAAGGACATGGGCTACATATATTTCTTCGAGAGGCTTGCTCAATAAATGGTACGGAAATCATTGTTCCAGTCAAACTATACAAACATCGTTACTCTGATGTGCATGCCTTTTGCCATTTACATGACACTTGGTTGGTTGACAAAGTTTTCATACCTTAAGCGGCATAGTTCACTAGGGAAACAGTTTTCTGGTCATGCAGAGCTTGCAATCGGAATAAAACTGACATTTTTCTTTTGCATAATGTACTAGCGATGCTTGAAATAGTTTTCATGTTGTATGTAAATTTTGTGAATTGAACTAAAATAGAAATCCTCAGTTCCATGCGCAAAGTTAAAATTTTGCATGCTTTATTTGTTCTATTTTGAAAATGCACCTGCTGAGATTCTTAGCTATAAATAAAGTGTTTCAGTTGAGATAATAGTCTTTCATAGGAAGTAGTGGAATTCATGACTTAAGATTTATGTGTGGATAAATCTTTTATAGCCTTATAGGCATTAAGACTTTTAGGTAGAAAAATTTATATATGAGACTGTAATCAAAGTTGGTTTTATTTGATGATGGTTTTTAATCAATTTATGTTACTGAAGCTTTATATAATTTTTTGGAGTACTTTTTGTAACATCTTAAGCTTCATAACTGGTGACCTTGGTTTAGACTTTGCTGTACCATCAAAGTCAGGTTAACTAGAGGTACCAAAAAAAAATCATTTATGCTTCTTTATCCTTGCGAGGATGATACGGAACATCCCCATATCAGCCTCATATTGGATTCTCACCTGGAAAATAAAAATCATCGATCCTCATGGACCAGTGAGTTAGCAAATTCACCAATTCCATAAGGTACATGTGCTGCTCTGCATAGCCTTTGAAATTCTTCTGAAACTTTATGCACCATATAGATGGTGCGTTTTGATTTAAGCGGCGACATTGAAATCATGAAATTATGGAACTAAGTGGAGTAGATAGTACAGAGCGAAAGCAACCAAGGTGGGAGCGCACGGGGTAGTGGTGCTCCTCTCTCAATGATCATACCCATAGCATAATAAACACCCAAAAACCATTAAATGAGAATTGCAGTGTGTCTCCTGTTGTGGTGTTGATAGGCTTGAATCAAACACAGTCTAACAGCTCGACCAATTTACTAAAAGTCTGAACACATTGTGAAATACAGTGTGTATGTGTGTATGTGTGTGTGTGTTAGAGAGAGTTAGACCCCACTCTCATAAATGATAGCTACAAAGATACTTCTCATAACTTCAAGTCTCGGAATCCATGTGACTTGGCTCTCTCCATCCATCCACCTATACACTTTACTTTTAACTTAATTGCCTTACATCTGCTCCGTTCTGTTCTCTTCTGCTCTGCTCTGCTCTGGTCTTGTCTTTTACATTACATGAACCTCTGAAACCGAGCTTCTTCTCCACTCAGCGTCCCACCTCCTCATTTCCCTATTAATTAATGACTTTAACATTCACTCCACTTCATTGTTATCCATGTATGTGTAAAACAATTACTTAGAATATTTGTTCAGTGATTTGTTATCACCTTTCGACACGTATTATGACAATTAATATGGGACATCTTTAATGTTGTGTATACAAATGTGTTACATGTATACAACAACTACAAGCCTGAAACTCCAAATCAGTTGGGGTCTACTACATGGATCAAACTCTTTCACTTCACTCAATTTAATTCAGTCGATGGCATGTTTTAAAACTAAACAGTGTTCAACTGACCTTCCCTGATTTTACATCTATTGGCGTGACTCATAATTTTCTTTGAATATCCGTATTTTTCATTCTATCTTTACTTATTAGTTACCACACATCAATATGAGTATCTTCATTTACTGATACAATCATTTAATGTATGTGTTGTTTCTTTACCGCGTTGTGCTACTTGTATCAAAGTCCCTTTTGTTTCTCAATTGTGCATTAGAATTTGTTGTCTCTGATACAATTAAATGCTTGGGGTCTTCAAATTCTTGGTCCTACATTTGTCCAATAGGTAAGAATGAAAAAGGTTTCATTAAATGGCTCTGTTTGTGGGGGAAACCATGTTGGATGTCCATTGTGCATAATCCAAAACTCTCACTCTGTATATGTGTGTGTTCATGTGTGATTTTAGTTTTAGGTGATGAAGGAAGCTATATATCTATATATAATAGTATGTCAGAAGTGGTGAAGAACACAAGTTAAACGAAGCGGTAAAATGGCCGGTAAGTGAGACCGAAAGAATGTTACATGGCCTATTTTAAATGCTCTTGAGGACTCTCTCTGCTTAGATGTTGACTCTTCACAGTTCCTCTATTTAATACTTCTCAGCGCAACTGTTTTTTCAGAGTTGCTACAAAGAAAAAAAACATCTTTAATTTTCCAGTTACAATTTATTGGAAATTTATGTGCCAATCTTTTGTCTTTTCTAATGTGGGTCTAGGTTTGATATCAACTCATCCATGCCAAGATCCTAAAGGGGTCATCCTTAGGGAATTAGAATTGTATGGATATAGATGTTTTTAGTTGTTTTTTTTTGGTTTGGTTCCAGTACATGTTTATACAAAAATTATGCCATTGATTTTGCAATTTGGCTGGTTAGTGAAAGACATCTCTACTGTGTATTTAAGGCTCTTATAGGGTGACTTAATGTCTACCACGCTATAGATGTGGAGTTTTGCATTAAATCGAGCAAAGCTGAAAAGTTTCATCCATGTAGTCGATACTAACTAATTTGGAATTGAGGTTTTGTTAGAGTTTTAGTTTATGTGTTTTAAGTTTTGATCGGTTTTCGATGGTTTTAGTTTATGTTAAGCAATAGTCATACTATGGTACATCTTTTTTTGTTTGGTTACAATGGTACATCTACTTTAGGAGGGTAATAAAAATCGTTTTTAGAGTTGGAACTAGAAAATCAATGACATTCAAAATTACTCCAACTCCAACTACAAATGTTCAAACAACGTTAAAACTGTAAATGGTGCCAATACTGTAAAGAAATTGTGTTCATTGTGAAGAAGAATGAAGGTGCCAATCCCAAGATTTCCAATGGAACTTGCTCAATTGCCATGATGATCATGGAAGAACTGACCAGAGATGAGACTGTCTTCATTTCTGCAAACCCTAATAAAAGAAAAAATAAAAAATTACGCAACATACTTTTGACTCACACAATTTACAATGAAGTTATTCAGGTTCGTTGGATTATCCATTAAGTTATTTGTTCGAGTCTCATTGTGTATCTAAATAACTTCCAACAATTTGTAGCAATTACTTGGAGAATCTCACAATATATAATATTACTTGTACCAAAAAATTATTAGCTCTGAATTTATTGTCCAACGTTGGACAAACAAGTGGTGACAAAAGGGGTTGGATGTATGTGTCCTCAAGAATTTGGACTACTTTAGACATTGTTATGCATCCTAACAAGAAATGGTGATCATTGCACTATTGCTATTGTCATCATCTCGTCTAAATGCTAGGACTCTCTTGTAAGATAGCTCGTGTATATTGAATTCATTTTTTTTTTCTATCTTTTTGGACAATAATGAATTTTGTTTTTCTATATGATTCCACCTTATATGTTTAAATCTTACATGGAGGTTGATTTTATAGTGGATTTCTGTGAAATTGTGAATCATTTTTCCTTTTTGTATTGATGAAAATTTTCTTTTTCAGGAGTTAAGTTTGGTACTATTGATTTCTTGTAGTGGATTTTTCTAAGGAGATGCTAGCGTGACCGGCAAGGGCGCGCACCTGACTCTGTATTGACAGTTGTCCGACTATCAGTGTTGAAAGTTAGTTGACGGTCATACAAAACAGAAAAAAAAGTAAGAAAATGCTAACAAAAAAAAAAAAAAAAAACTTTTTGATGGGCTCCACTGCAACTGGCTCAGTTGCTTGTCCTTGTTGGGGGCATGCTTAGTATTTGCCTTTTTTTAATAGTGAAGATTACCAAACTTATTTCAATTGATATTTTTTTGATAGAGGTGATAAAACTTGATCAACCGTATTTTAATTTCTAAATGCCTTAATTGAACAAAGACATAAACTTCTTTTATATGATGAATATCTAGAGAAGTAAATTAATGAAGAAGCAGTACTATTTTGACTATATATGGTCATGTGATCAAGGTGAATAAATGTAGGCCAAGACTTGGTTAAAAATTTACAAGTTTCACCTTTATTATATTGGGGCCATATGTTCATCCATCAATAGTAACTCTTACCTCTTTATTTTTCTTGTTCCTTATCATCTAATAATTTTAGCCTATTCTTTGGAAAATAGAAAAAAAAACTTTTAAATTATTAAATTACATTTTCAAAAAAAAAAAGTTAAATTACCCATGATTGAAAGCAATTTTTTGTACAATTTTTTAGTTTGTAATTAAAATAATTTTTTGGAAGATATAAAATTGACCTCAGCAAAAAAAAAAAAAAAAAAAAAAAAAAAAAAAAAAAAAAAAACTCTTTGATGTGGTTAATATTTTCACAAAAGAATGATAATGTTTTTAATGCTATAACTAAATTAGCAAATTGAGTAGCTGAGCAATTTTTATAGTTGGCATACATGCATAGTCTAAATGGAATTTGGACCGAGTTCACCAATTCATAAATCTCCTTGTAAAAAAAAGTGGTCCCTAAGGGAAATTTTCATCCAATGAGTAAGTTGATAGAATTCCTATTTTGAAACCATAACTAAAGTATATTTGTCAAAATTCATAGACTATGATATATTTGCCAAAAAGTGCAAATATTGATATACTTTTGCCTATTAAGCATTTTTGCTTTTACCATTGATGTATTTCTTTCCTAAGTCCTTTCCTTTCTAGAAAATTAGAGCTTGAAATTAATTTATCATGATACTTGTAATCAACAATGCAAATTATACATATGATATTTTTGCAAGCTATATCCCATTTCATTTAAGGAAAAAAAAGTACAATAAATACAACAATCGGTCGACTGAATTTTGTCAGGTCTTATTTTTGTAGGTGAAAAAGTTATACATGGTATTTTACTAAAATAATTGAAAATGTGGTGGTCCTTTTTACTTTATACATAGGTTTCCTAACACAAAATAAATGTACCATATATATAGGGAAGCATCTATGGCTCTCTTACTACATCCTTTTTTTTTTTTTTTTTTTTTTTTTTTTTTTTTTTTTTTTTTTTAACATTCTATGATACTCTATTTACAGTTTATAAAAGAAGAAAGCGAGAACCAATGGCTATTCAGTTAAGTGGTAACGAATGTTTGAATCCTACCATGCGCATGAAGTTTTTTTTTGGTCGTTGTACCTAAAGCGTCTATTGTAAGAAAGGTCGACCACTATATCTTACAATGCCCCAGACTCAGATCAATCATAATAATCCAAATATTGAGAATTGCGAGAATAAATAAAAAAGAGAGAGTGAGAGATGCAAAGTTACAAAACCTAAATCATCATCAATAACTGAAAACATTCTTTTAGGAAGAAAAGAAAAGTGAACTTTCTTACTTATAGACAAGACAAATAGAAAAAACCTACCTCAAGAATTCAGTTTGTTGATAAGGTACAGTATCTATCATCACCTGCCCTACATTTAGATGTGATTGGGACCAAACTATTGGACAGAAAAAACCTTGCCCTGCATTGCATTGCTTTGCTATGAAGGGGACCATACCAACCAACAATGGTCCCTAATCAACACCAAGTTCCAAGGATGAGATCTTTGGACCACTCACTCCTCTTTAGACTTTCAAACACCCCTCCTCTTTAATAATTCAACCTTCTTTATACATAGCTATATTGCATCTTATATAACATAATAAATTGGTTATACATGTGACAGCAACTTTGGTAACCTATGGACTTAGAAAAAATAGTAATATACATACACTTGAGAGACATTCAAGCCTTTGTCAATTTCATGCATGTGAATGCATGAATGTGAACCATAGGACTTCTCATAATGTTTGGTATTAATGAAGCAATCCTTCTATTAATGTGTTTCTCTATCTTTAGTAAATTCAATAGGAAAGTTACGTTTCGTTTTACATTTCACATTCTTGACCAATAAGACTACATGCTGCTCGGATGTCTATTTATATACATATCTTCAATTTAAGGCCTTGTTTGGTTAGGGGTGGAGTTATCTTTCGAGAGAAATAACTTATATGGAGTTGGGAACTAATCTTGTTTGGTTGCCTAACTTGACTGTAAGTTATCTTCAACTTACACCCTAGGGTGTGAAATATCTCCCCACCACCCCTTAGGAGTTATCTCATAGGAGTTGTGGACATAATTACCCTTCATTAATAACTTATTTATTACTTATCTCTCTCTTATTTAAAAGTTATTTATGTCAATTCATATTTTTTATTGTTTAAAAATTTAAAACTTCCTACAAGTTTAAAGTTTAACTAAACTTAAAAATATTAACTCCAAGGAGATAACTCCCAACTAACACTGTTAGTTAGCGAAAATGAACCAAACGAAGTCTAAGTCATTAGGGTCATTTTTTGATTGAGATATAGAATCAATGTCCAAGTGAATTGGAGCATTCATTGTATTTTATTAAGCAAAATATTAGAATGCCAAAAATAACGTCACACCATAAGATACATTGGCTCACAAGAGCCTTGCATGCGATTTCGATCGCGTGTTATGCATCAAGATTTTTGTATATCTTCATCTCGAGAAGCATACATAGATGATTTTGTAAGCTAATGTGATACGGTATGACATGTTATAATCCTAGCAATTCTGTTTTATTAATGTGCGTTAGGTGTGTTGTATACCAAATTCAAAATCAATTTGATAATTTATGGATAGTCCCATATCTTATATGAATTTAGTGGACTGTTTATTGAATCTGTCCTTCACATACCTTTTGGAAAAGCATGCAACTACCTAACCAAGACTAAGAGCCAAACAATGTCAATGTTACAAAAGCAATGTCAATGTGACTAAAGTCATATTTAGTCACAAACCTACTTAGAAACTGTGTAATCCATATCGAATAGTGTGTTTTAATTTTAATATAATTATTCAAAGTTTCAGAGTTTTAAAGCGAGTTCAAATCAAATGGAGCAACCACAAGTTTTCCATCTTGTCATGTTACAACCCGGATCAATCCACGAATCATCTATAATACATAACAAAATTTGTGATGCATCTTTTTTTTTTTACACTGCAATATCAAGATTATCATTAACTATTCTAAGAGTCACACTGCACCTTACAAAAGATTCTTCGAAAAATTAAGAGATGAAAACCTATGACATTGTAAAAGTCCAAGTGAATAACTAACACGTTTCAAGTCTCAACCACTACAACAAAATAATAATTGGTTGCATTTATGTCTTTATGCTCATCAAAAGATTATTCCAAAGCAAATAAAGACATTGTTCTTTCTTTTTTTCAAAAATGTTTGTGACCCAAACACTTAACGTACGCTACCTTACGATTAGGGCTGACAATTTGGGTCATGAAACGATTAACACGACACGACACGACACGTAATAAACGTGTCGTGGGTTTGGCTTAAGTGGGTCTGAGTCATAAACATGTTAACACGTTTATACACGGTTAATAAACGAGTCATTAACATGTCAACTTGCTCAACTCGTTTATGACTCGCTTAACACTGCTAAAGAATAATGTATAAATAATAAATAATGTATAATAAATAGATTGATACAAAATTCACCTATTTGAATGCATGTTAATAGCATGATTTATTTATTTTATTTATAGACATCTTTTATCATATTTTATTTTATATTTGAGAGGGAATATCATTTTACTTTTAATATATTATTTATGTTTTAGATTTTATTAATAATTATTTATTAAGAAAAAATAAAACTTCTCCCAAAGTAAAATTTAGATATTTTTTTAGATGATTCTTATAATTTTGTTTATGTTATTATTACGAGTCATTTTTGCTTTATTTTTAAGAGTAATAAAGACTTGAATGAAAAAGTAAAGTAAAACTAACGACTATATACAACCACATTATATTTTATTGGTTATTTAGTATGTTTTTTCGAATTTAATCATTTAGATATATTTTTAAAAAATAGTAACTTAATTATAAAAGTTTAAATAAAATAAAAATTTTAAATACAATATTTAATAAGTGGGTGACACGATTACACGACATGTTTAACACACGACCCACTTAGACACGAAAACGATTAACACGATTAATAAACATGTCATGTAATGGGTTTGCATTATATGAGACACGACACGTTTACGACTCGCCGATACAAATTGCCACCCCTACTTACGATGCACCTTGAGAAGCGTACATGCCAAAATAGATATCATTTAGACAATCGATTTAAGTTTATGGATTAGAAAAGCATTTCCCTTAAATTGTTTTTTTTGAAGTAATTCTTTATTTATTTATTTATTTTTAGTTTTTTAAGAACAAGTAAAGACATTGATAGTCTTTGTTTATGATTTCCCTTTCAATCAAGTTATCCGCATTACCAGATCTCCCATAGATGATATTAAATCATATGAAGATACTATTAGTCTTTGTTAGTGGTTAATTCCTGTTCCCCATAATAAAGCCTGTGTAAATCACGTGAAAAATCACGTGCTCAAATATGATCCTCATTTTCACAAAGCCAATATATTGCATTTCTAACATTTCCACGCCCACACAGACTTTTCACTCCATGCACGCGACGACACCGCCTCATCAAGCGCGGGCGCGCGCGCGCACGCATCTCGATGCACATCCAACCCACTCCAACCCACACGCCCTCAAACTATTAGCTAGGCAACCAACCATTGATCTCATTGGTACGTTTATTGGTCAAAGCCACATCAGTCAACTACGTTGACCAGTGACAACAAATGAGGAGCCAGCTATATGAGAATCACACTCACTTGTCAAATTCCTTCGTTGTGCATCGAGATACGCACACAGCAAAACCAAAGGACGATGCACATCTCGATGAAGTAACATTAATGTTTAAGAAGTGCCTAAAATGACAAAGTCACATTAGACATTTGAGCTACTATGCATGGATATAAGCACATATAAATTTCGATCCAGGATATTAAGAGAACATGAACAATTTTTAGAGCTACTCCAACCATATAGGGAAAAGGATTTGGTGCTAAATCTCCAACATTGTTCACATTAATTCTATTCATCAATTTTTTTATTTTTTTTTTTTTATTTTTGCGTTATTCATCTTATCCTTTTTTATATTTATCTTATTTAGTATTATTCATCTTATCCTATTTTATATTTATCTTGTTTAGTATATATTTTTAATTATTTATTAAATGCATTATTATTAATATAAGAATGTTGTTTATAAGTATGAAATTACTTTGAAATATATTAAAATTAAGAGTAGTGCTAAATATATTCAAAAAGTTTGAACTCAAATAAACAAAAATACATAAAATTTTTTAATTCAAATTCATTATTAATGTTTGAAGTAAAAAGTAATTAAGTCTTTTACTTAAATAAATATCTTAAATTATTAATAAAAAAATTTTTGAGTAACAAATTTTTTGTAAGATTAAATTAAATAAAATAATGATAAAAAGTATAATAATATTAAAGATAGTTGCTGATAAATTAAAAAATAAATAACATTAATGTCAATATTTACTTCAAAATAAAGATAAATAATATTAAACTGTCCTTACAGTCATTCCCAAATCATAGTAAGTAGTACTACTGAACAAGTAGCAAAGAATCTCAATTGATAACCATCTACATTTACAAAACCTGTGATTTGACTTGGATTTCCCCAACTAAGAACTACAACGCAAAACTCAACGGGCTAATATTTGTTGCGATGATTCAAAGTTATATTTTGTCCTCTTTAAACTCCCTCTTTTGGGAAATTTCGATTTCTACGTTGCCTTGTACTATTAGAGAGGATAGAAAGAAAGAAAGAAAGAAACAAAGAAAAAAGAGGGAAAGAGAGACCGTACGCGATCGAGCAGCAGCGATTCGGTCTCTGAGATCTCGATTTCTTCGCTCCCTCATCAGTCACTCTTATCAATCAATCTATCAGTCACTCACTAGCGCTTCTTCGTCTTCCTCGCTCGCTCGGTCGATCGATCGATCAGCATCAGCAGCGTTGGATCTGAGAGAGGCGGATCGAGTTGTTGTCGTTGCTGTCGTCGTTGTTGTTGATGCAGAAATCGCAGATGATTTTACGCCTCTTCGGCTCGTGTTGTGTGGTTGTGGTTTCTGAGCTGGAGCAATGGCGGTGGAGGACGCTCACCGGTGTATCTGAGCCTGAAACCGAATCGATAACAGAAGTTTCGAAACCGTCTGTGATCAGTGTTTCTCGCATCGCGTTGTGGCAATCCAACAGTGTCTCCTGACAACAACAAAGCGGAATCGCCATTAAAATGGTGAATCAAAACACGAAAAACACGAACAAATCTGGTTATAATTCTTACTTTATTCACATATTCACAAGACAGAACGGCGTTTTTGAAGCAAAGATGTTGTGAAGGGAAGAGATCGTTAGAGGCGCAGAGAAGCGCAGAAGCTGCGATAATCGACGGCTTGAATGCTAGCAATGCAGTTTCTGCAGGCGTACAAGATGATCAATCAAGACTCAGAATGGAAGAAATGCGTATCAAAATTTGTCTAAATTAACATCAATTTCTGCAGTTTTTACCGCTTTGAGCTCTGAAGATGATCTCCGCAGCTCGATTTCTTGCGCATTCTTGCAATAGAAGAGAATCCTTGATTTGGAGTAGAGAAACGAAGAAATGCACAAAGGAGAACGGCGTGACGGAGCGCATTCTCCACTTGAGAGCTCCGAGAATCAGGACCTCCATTCGTTGAATCGTCTGTACATCGAAAATGAACCGTCCATCTCTCTAATTGACAATTTCATCAAATCAAACACTGAAAAGAAATCCAAATGTTCTTCGCCAAAAAATCACTATATAATCATCTCCTCCATTAATGAGCACTCGATCTCACCTGGAAATCAGTGAGCGAGAACTCAACCTGCTTCATCTTCGCCGCAAGAGAGACGCAAGAGATCGCCGTAAGCCTCAGAATCCAAGGCTCTCCTCTCTAAAACAAACAAACAAACAAACAAAATATCAATAAAAAATGAATCTCAAACTCATCAATCTTGATACATTGATTCTCACCGGCAATCCTTGCGCAGAGACGAACCTATCGAAGTAATTCACGGCCAAATACGAAGTAAACCGATCGAAATCTCTACACAACTGCGCAGAAAAACACATAATCCAATCATCGAAATCATCAAGCGAACAGTAATTAATAAGAATGCAATGGCTAGTATTAATGTTTACATGGAAAATCATGGACATGGCGTGGCGGCGAAGAGCGAGATCGGAGTCTCTGGATTTGTAGTGGTAGTAGTTCGGGGTGTGGTCGGATTCGGAGGCGAAGAGAGGCGGAGCGGCGGTGTGTGGGTTTTCGAGGTCGAAATCCATGGTTTTGGTTTTGTTGTGGGATTTGGTGTGTGATTATGTGTTAGTTTTGGGGTTTGTGATTTTGGAGAGGGCGGACGAAGAAGCGAATGGCTTGTTTGTTTGGAGGGAAAAGAAGGGGTGGAGTCTCACTCACGCAGTCACGCGCACGCTCTCTCTCTCTCTCTCTCTCTCTCGGCTTTCGTTGGGAAGGAAAACTAGTAATTAAGCGCAGCGCCAAGAGTAGACGCTACACACTGTAGACAGGTAGTTGAGCACGTGCCGGGGCATTTTCGTAATAAAGATTGGGAGTTTGGTCACGTGAGGCCTCTTGGCTAATGGCCCGCCCAATGTGATGAGAGAGGATTTTGGTTATCAAAATGAAGACAGTTGGATTAAGGTAAGTGTTCGTTAGGAGTTATTTTTTGAAGTTAATATTCTCCAAAAACTTAAAACAATAAAAAATTTGAATTAACGTAGTGCTAGGTGGACTCAATGAGTCCAGACTCAAATAATAATAAAGACTTATATGCTCTTTTGAGTAGTATTGGTGTTAATTAGGGGTAAGGGTAATTATGTCTTTTTACATAATTGAGTAATTTGAGTTACTAATAAAAATCATTTGAGTCTGGGCTCAAAGAGTCCAAATAGATTTTTTGTTAAAATAAATAACCTTTGAACAAAAAGAGGTGAATAATAAGAGAATCGTTAATGAAGGGTAATAGTGTTCGCAATTCATAAGAGATAATTCCCTATAGGAGGTGGTGGAGAGATATCTCTCACCTTAGGGTTTAAGATGAGAGATAACTTGCATGCTAGTTGAGCAACCAAACAAGATTTGGCTTGCAAGTTATCTCCTTAGAGATATCTCTGTGCATGATCCATTATTTTCACTTGGAACTATTTTTTTTTTTTAAGTAGAATAAAATTATCGATAGATATATGAGTGGAGTAGATTAGATCTTAGTGTAAGTCAATTGGTTATGTGCAAGATGGGCTACAACCTCATTTATATACCAACATGATAAAGCTACAAAATATAACTATATAAAACAATGCACCGATTCTTTTTCTCTTAATAATATTCAATAGTGAACCAGCTTATTTGATATATAGTTAACTTTTAACTTGGCAAATTTTTTTAGTTGCATCATCCACACACATATATATATACCTTCAATTTCGAGTTTGTAATATAAATGTAACAAGAACTTTTAGTTTATAAGACCAATTCCAATCAGCCTCATTTTGGTGATGGTGCACCATAACAAGAATAAATAGTGCCACTATTCATCAGATCTTTCACTATTCACCTTTTTTTTATTTTTTATTTTTATATTTTATAAAGTTATATTACTTTTAAACTAAAATGAAATTGAATAAAATTAAATAAAATAATGATAAAAAGTAAAATAATGTAAAAGATAATGTTGAAAACGTGAATAGTATTAGTATTACTGTTTACATCGAAATTGACATGAGTAGTGTTAGTGTTACACTATTTTAATGTTGTTAGGTTGGTGATGCCCTAACGATACTTCTAGCAAAGTTGATGTTTATAGTCAAATTAACCTCTAGCAAAGTTGACGTTTATAGTCAATTAACCTTTCCTATTTACTGTCCTTCAGCTAAAGATCATATGGCCCAAGCTTGTACAAGAGCATTGAAGAGAATTAAAAGGTTGTGTAGAAATTTTTAGCACTATGAATTAATTTTCTGCCTTTCGAGTTTTGATCTTTCAATGACATTGACATCAGATCACACGTGAAACACACCCTAGCTTCTAATTGCAACAATATTGCTTTGTTATAACTAATCAGTATAAGCTTTTTTCTTAGTAACCACTCAAAGAAATTGAGGGGTGTATATTAGCTCGTATATTACATTAAATCCTACTAATTAAGCATGGGTTGACCTCTATGAAAGGACTCACTAATTCATCTGACTGTTGAGAAATATCACTTCAACAGCAATGAGAATTTTAAACAATCAATAATGGTCAAAGTGTTAGAAATGTATGATGATAACAATAGAGATTACGGGCGTTGAACTAGAGGTAAATTTTTTCTTTAATATACGCTAAATAAGCAAATGTATTGAGTTCAAAACTTATTCACTCATTTCTCTCTCTCATTTCTTTCATAGGCTCTTTAGTGAGACAACTAATTAAGGATCTCGTGAGGGAATAATCGAATTCATCGTTAGTTTGGTGTTAGCAGCGATGACTCGGATATCTTCGGCTATAAAAAAAAAAAGAGATTTAAGGGAAATTAAGTTTGGACTTATATAGTTATGTAAAAATCGTAAAATATATTTTGTATATGTGTATTAATAAAGAAAGACACCAAACCAATTTGTTAGCTTTTCTGCACCTCTCCCAACCTCTTTTTTGTACATTTTTTTTAATTTTTGCTGCAGTAGTAATTGTCTTTCTTCTTTTAACAAACAAACATATTGTAGTTTTGCCTTGATGGAAGAGAAAGCCAAAAGCTTAAAGAGAGTTCAATTTCCACTGGGAGACCCTCCATTTGTACCTCCCCCTCTCTTTTTTATCTTTTATTTTCACGTTGCTCTCTCATCTTTGTACATATGTTATCGTTACATATATCACATTACAGTTACAATCTATTAAAATTGAAAAGTCCAGCATCAACCAGCCCTTCACTTCACAATTGTAGGACTTTCTTGACAACATGTCTCAATAATCGCAAACCCTTTACAATAGCCGCTCCAAATCATCTGCAACAAGTAATTTAACTGGAGTTCACTGCAACATAGAGCGAGTTGTCATATGGAGCGAGGGATTGTAAACAAAAAAACAAAAAAAACAAAATAAAATCCCACAACCAATCATTATGCAAATTCATAAAGGTCCATTAGGTATCAGAACTAACATGCCATAAAAGTTGAAAAAGGTCAGGCCCATTTCATAAATTTCTTATGGGCCTTTCCAATAGAGGATGGACCTATGTGCTGACACATAAATATGCACATACATTCAAAGAAATCTATTTTCAACGGTTGGGCTAAATGTAGTCTATATTAGAGAACCATTGTCAATGAAACTATTCAGTCGTTAATTACAACAGTTAATTTTACACTTGGCCACTAACCTTAATTTGCATAGTCGAACACTTTGATCACTAAAGTTAATTTCGAAACAAAAAACTCATTAAACGTTTTGAAGTGTTTCACTAAAGTCACTTTGGCATATTACAACATGTAAAGGTTAGTGACACGATTTGTTCCATTGTTTTTGTCACAAAGTGTTTTTTTTTTTTTTTTTTTTTGCTCAATGACAAAGTGTTTATTTGTGTGCTACACATCCTCGACCGCACTAAAATGGAAGCAATATAAGATTTTGATTCATGCACCCGACTTCAACTAATTTGAGAATTTGTTGTTTGTTGTATCTTTTATTTTTGGGTAATGATGTAGTACTTGGTGAACAAACTCGCTTATATGACATATATTCGAGATACGAGCTTATGTGTCTTGAAGTGGATAACTCGATCGTTAGAGTGTATGCTACATAAGAGAATGTGCTCCCAAGTATTTCCAACATTAGCCCTTGTTTTACGACCTATGGGTACAATATTGGCAAAGTCAGTTCAATCATCCATCAAGATTTATGCGCACACATTCCAATGTGTATTCAATTGACTCCATCAATGTTGTGAATTATATAACCCTAAGTCTCTATAGAATCTATACATGCTATATATGCTACTCATTCAGTTCCATATTATCTTCATATTTGAACTTGTGCACATAAATTAAGGTGATGATTAAAAGTCTTTAAAAGATAAACATTGAGACTAGATCATCCTTCATTAATAGTCTATTTTTATTAGTTTTTGCTTTAGAAATTAATGTAGAACTCTTAATTGACATTAATGATATAACTTTAAATAAGGGGTAAAATTAGAAAAAAATCATAAATACACCTTTGATTTTTTAAGTGACACGTGTTATGGAACAAAAAAAAAATCCAATGCGACAGATAATATGAAACGAAAGGAGTCGTTGATTGATCAATGGGATGGAATCAAAGATTTGGTGAAGTGCCCACCATCAATCAGTTTGTCTCATTTGTTTCCTGAATGAATCCATCCCACCAATCAATCCAATTGACAAAATGAAAAATGGACACAAATTGTTAAGACTCATGATCCCATCTTTGCAAAACAGCAATCCAATCTCACCAAATCAAACTTCAATCACAATACAATCCTATATTTCTCACCCAACTTCATCTACCATTTCTTTGGCTCTCCAACACTACATTCAATCCAAATTCCCTCTTCATGGCCAAAAGATTCATGCCCACATTTTGAAAACTGGATTTAGACCCAACACCAATGTGTCCATCAAACTCCTGATTTTGTACTTAAGATCAGGCTGCTTGCGGTGCTCACGCAACATGTTCGATGAAATGCCGAAACCAACTGCTTCCTCTTATAATTCCATGATTGCAGGGTACATTAAACATGGTAATGTGGAGGAGTCAGTGTCTTTGATTCAAAAATTTGCTTTTTCAGATGAAAGACTAGATGGGTTTACATATTCTATGATTTTAAAGCTGTCTACCGCAGCGCCCGCTGTAGTTAACGCGGATTCGGGAAGGCAGGTACATGGTCAGATACTGAAGTCTTGTGTTGAGATGGATGATATCTTGAGCACTGCTCTTGTTGATTCGTATGCGAAGAATGGCAAGGTTGAGTATGCGAGGAGGTTGTTCGATATGATGCTTGAAATCAATGTGTTTTGTTCTACAGCGATGATTTCGGGGTACATGAATCGAGGGTCTGTTGAAGATGCTGATGAGATTTTTGAGAGAACTAGGGACAAGGATACTGTGGTTTTCAATGCCATGATTGAAGGCTATAGCAAATCGCTCGAAACTGCTGAAAGATCACTTGACATGTACATACAGATGCTGAGGTTGAATTTCGAACCGACAATCTCTACGTTTGTGAGCCTAATCGGCGCTTGCTCTGTACTGTCTGCATTTGAAGTAGGCCAACAAGTTCAAAGCCAACTTATGAAGTCAAGGTTATTTGCAGATGTGAGACTTGGCAGTGCACTCGTAGACATGTACGCGAAATGCGGGAAGATCAATGATGCAAGAATGATTTTCGACAACATGTGTGAGCGGAATGTGTTCTCATGGACTTCCATGATTGATGGTTATGGGAAGAATGGGAAACCAACCGAGGCGCTTCATCTCTTCGAAAAGATGCAAAAGGAATACAAAATCAAGCCCAACCATGTTTCCTATTTGAGTGTCCTCTCGGCTTGTGGTCATGCAGGGCTAGTTCAAGAGGGATGGAAAATCTTTAGGAGTTTGGAGAGAGATCCTTCTTGTAAACCAAGAATGGAACACTATGCTTGCATGGTTGATCTTCTCGGGCGACCGGGAAATTTAAATGAGGCGTGGAACTTCATAACACAAATTCCCGAAAGACCTAATACCGATGTTTGGGCTGCTCTCCTCGGAACGTCTAGGCTTCATGGTAATGTGGAGATGGCAGACTTAGCTGCCAATGAGATCTTCAAGTTGAGCCGCAACGAGCGGCCAGGAGCTTATGTTGCATTGTCTAATGCTTTTGCAGCCGCGGGGAAATGGGAAGGTGTTAATGGAGTTAGAGTGTTGATGAAGGAGAGAGGGGTCTCCAAAGATACTGGTTTCAGTTGGGTGGGAACTGAAAGTGGTTTATGTGGATTTCATGTTGGACAAAGGATTTGATTCGAATGGATGCAAATGCCATTTGATTGGTTGGTGTCAACCTGTCTTTGAACTAACAATGATCTGCTGAATTACAACACTGTTTACAAATTGTTCATACCACTAGCCAATCTCTCTACCCTCTACACCTCTTGTAATTTCTACTGCAATTTCAAAATTCATGTTCTTTCCTTGATTGGAAATGAAGTGATGCTACAATTGTCGAGTGTGATTGGGTATAGTGGTTCGCATTCAATACTATTTTATTAGAGGTCTCAACTTCAAGTCTTGAGATGCCGAAAAAACTATGACTCCAGACTTCATTTCTTTATGAGCTCTGCGAAAGGTTGGTTCAAATTAATCAGGGTAATCGGCTTTACAAAAGATCAAAAGCAGGAAAAAAAAAAGGTAAGCTCCCAATTTCAATTGAATGGTTGATGGATTGATTTTTTATTTATTTATTTTATTTATTTTATGTTGCATTAAGTGCTAACTGCACCGATTAATCTAGCTTAGGAATTGTCAGGTCCTATAGGGGCCTTCCAACTCACTATACTCCATCACTTGATCACACACCTCATATTAAGGACCAAAAGATCACAAACGAGTGGCTCTATTTTTGCATCCACTGCTCATCAACGCCACCTTATCTCCTCACAACCACACTCCCCAATATATCTCTCCATGTAAGCCTCACAACCAACTCTAGTACTCTACACTCTTCACCGGCCATGGCTGCTGCAACCTCCACTCTCTCTCCGATAACTCCCTCACAGGTCACCCACTCTTCAACTTCTTAGCATTCTCTAACATAAAACCTCCTTTTCTCAAATGGGTGGTGTTGATTTCTCTGCAGATTTGCTCCAGCAAAAATGGGCTGTTTTCACCATCTCAAGCTCTGGTGGTGAAGTCTGGGAAGACCCATTTGAAGAGGGGCTTGAAAATTGCGTGCCAGGCCACCAGCATTTCTGCTGATCGAGTGCCTGATATGGAGAAAAGGAAGCTCTTGAATTTGCTGCTTTTGGGTGCTATTTCTCTCCCTACAGGGTTCATGTTGGTCCCCTATGCATCATTTTTTGTTCCACCTGGGTGAGTGACCTTTTTGACTTAATTACTTGTTCTTTGATTGATTTTTTTTTTGGGTGCATGTGTTTTGTGGTTGAAATTTGTTATTGATTTGGATTGGGATTGATTGAAATTGATTGAGATTAGATTATTGGCTGAATTCTTAGGTTTGATTTGCTTAGGAAATCTAATGTCTTGTACTAGTTTTGTTTTGAGATAAGGGAATGCAAAGAATGTGTGTTATTGGGTTTTGTTTTTTCAAATCAAATCTTTGTTGTGTGCATAATGGAATCGGTTCGATGGTAAAGTGAGTAAGGTCATGGAATCGAATCCTGCCATCCAAATCCTCCAGATTTCTCTTGAGTCTGAATGACTCTGGTGGGAACAGTTGAGTCTAAAGAACGTTCACGATTATTAATAAAAAATAAAGCTAAAGCTAAACTTTGTTGTTTTTTAGTTTGCGAATGTTATATGAAGTTCTCTTGTCAAATAGGTCGTGGATTGCATGATGGATTAGATGTGAATTGATTTTGGATGAATTAGAGGAGTGGCAAGAAGGAAAGATGAAATTCACTTTCGAGATTGAATGTTCTCTATTAGTTCTGGTTGAACTAAGCAACTTCGTAGGGCGTTGTTGGGTATTTGTTTCTTGAATAGGGAGATTATTCTCATTTGGTTTGGGTATTTGAGATTGGTGTTGATTTGGTTATGAGTTACATGTCCTGGTATAGTACAAAATTACCCAAGTAAAATTAGAATCTATGAATGTATAAGTTTTGGGTGATCTCGTCTTGCTACCTAGTTTTCAAGTATGAGTTAGGTTTGTGGATTTCATCACAACATCAAAGCAAGCGTGCAAGGATTCGGATGGGTTTGTTGATGTAGCCTTGGAGTGGGAGGCTAAGCAGTTTTAGTGCTAAGATGTAGTGTTAGAATGGTCTCAGTAACTTAGGCAAAATTGGAAGTTGTAAGATAAAAGTTGTGTGAGCAACCCTCTCCTTGCTAGTCAATTTCACAGATGAGATCATTGTGTGAATTGCTTTTGGGTGAAAAGGATGAATGAGTCAAGGGAAATGGCGATTCACTTAGAAGATTTTTTTTCCTAGTTTTGTTAAAGGTGAGTGGGAGTGATTGATCCATGTAGCCGACCCCAACTAATTTGGGATTGAGGCTTGATTGTTGTTGTAGTTGTTCTCTTTAAAAAACTTGATGCACTAGAATTTGGGGGGATAGGGACAGAAATAATGTAAGATAACTAGCTTTTTGATGTCATTCTCATTTTATTAAGATAGACATTTTTCATAAAACTACACGCAATGTGAAAGACAAGTATCGACATGAGGCCCTAATATGTAGAAGCAGCAATTTTCCAAGACTAGAATCAAATTGCAGTCCCACAACTCTGCGACCAATCTGCAGGCAGTTCCACCATCTTTTTCATTGGTCGAAATATGTACTGTCCCTAACTCTGCAGCTAATATACTAAATCATAAATGCTGTCCAACTCATGAAACTGTCCCAACTATCCCAGGTCATGTTAAAATCATTCTTAATGAGATGGAGGAGGCTGACTTGAGCATTTCTGAAACTGTCCCAACTATCCTAGGTCTTGTTTTTACAATGGAACTGTGTATGAAAATATTTTTCGAAGAAAATTTGACTTGGATTGAACAGAACATTGGAGAGACAGTTAATTTTTCTTTCTTTGATTCAATCGCGAGTATAACTTCAAAAAAAATAAAATAAAAAATCAATCAAGAGTGTTGAGTATTTTTCAAGCTAGCTAAAAGCCAACCGAAAAATCTTCGCTTTTGTGTGAACATGAGTTTTTTAAATAGAAGAGGCTAAGTGGGAATGGTCAATGGGCTTATCAATGAATGTGAAGCGATTGGATTGACATAATTTTTACGGTTTGTTCATATTTATTATTTTCATGCAGATTTATCTCCAGTAGAATCCTTTATTCTTGACATTGTTGCTTTTGGGGTTCTGATTTTTTATGTTCTACTATCTTTTGGGGATTGGTTTCCCATAATAGAACTGGAGGTGCTGGTGGTGGAATTGTGGCAAAGGATGCACTTGGCAATGACGTTATTGCCGAACAATGGCTAAAGACGCATGGACCTGGTGACAGAACTCTTACACAGGGGCTTAAGGTATGTAAATCCAGAAATCATATATCGTCTGACTCATTTGACGTGCATCATACATAATATCTCGATTATACTCTCTTGTTTAATCTCAATCGTCTGCCTATTTCCTCGGCTTCTTGACTACTAACTCCTTACCGCTGTAATATTACATTAACGTTCTCTCAATCCTCTGCATGATGTGCTAATGCTTATTTTGAATTGAGTAGCATTTTTTATTCAACTTCAGCGAGAACTTAAAGAATGGTCTATTTCAGGGAGATCCCACATACCTTGTCGTGGAGAATGACAGAACACTGGCAACCTACGGTATCAATGCTGTCTGCACTCACCTTGGGTGTGTTGTGCCATGGAACACGGCTGAGAACAAGTTTATATGTCCCTGCCATGGATCCCAGTACAATAACCAAGGAAAAGTTGTTAGAGGACCAGCTCCTTTGGTGAGGAAACAAATTGCTTATAATCCTTATTTTCTCTCTTGTTTTACAACTTGCTTGAGATGAATATGATTCTTAGACTAAAATCTTATTCAAAAAATCCGAAAAATGTTTTCTCACTTTCAAAGCTACACTGAAATAGGGGGATTTACGATCAATATCAGGTACTTTCGGATTGTAAAGAAAAAGACTCCCTTGCTTTCTTGTTATGCTAACCGATGTATGTATTTCTCTGGCGCAGTCGTTGGCGTTGGCACATGCAGATCTTGATGATGGAAAGGTGCTGTTTGTTCCATGGGTGGAGACTGACTTTAGAACAGGTGAAGATCCATGGTGGGCTTAATTAAAATTCTTCAGTTTTGGCTCCAAAATTCCCTTAAAATGGAAAATGAATTAAGCCAACTCAATTGTCAGTCATAGATAGCTTGTGTTGAGCACAATTTCTGCATAAAAAGACAAGCTTGTATGTAGTGAGGATCCAAATGGAATCTTCCAGTTTACTGTTGATATATACATTATTTTTGATTCCTTATACATTTCCAGGGTTCTCTAAGTTAATTATATGTGTTTAGTGAATTCTGATGTTGGATATTGAGATCTAATGGTTATATGTTAGATAGAACTTTTTTTTTGTCAAATGGCTATTGATTTTCTTAAATGACTTTTTTTTTGATAACTGTGGATGTTTGAACTTTTTTCTAACCCTTTACTTTATTTGAAATAATCCCATAAGAGTTAGTTGAGCTCCTTAATCTCATAACTCAGGAGAAACTAATGAAATATAATGTAACTACAAAAATTGAACCTATAACCTCTGCCTCAATTTGAGTAATGGGGCTCGCTTTTTTGCTACCACGCTACACCTCTTTTGTAAATCTACATCAGAGATCAATAGTGAACAAGAGAGATGGTCTTTCTCTTCTCTGATTCAATGAATCACAGAGAGAGTTGATTGCAATTTATAGACATCATGAATGTGTACAACCATTAGATCAATTACATGTGTCACAAAGATCCTTAAATCACTCTAACAAACTTAACTAATCCTGAGCTATATAATAACAACAACACATGACACTGAATCAGATGATCACATACACCACAATCTACTCTCTCAGTGATTAAGTCTCACATCCCCCCTCAAACGAAGTGGTATAGGTAATACACCAAGTTTGCTACAAAGATAGAGAAATCGAGAAGTAGACGGGGCCTTGGTAAAACAATCTGTTATTTGATCACCAGTTGGAACATAATTCACAGCTAATTCACCATTCAATACCTTATTTCTTACAAAGTGAAGATCAATCTCAATATGTTTAGTTCTTGAGTGAAACACAAGATTTCTAGCTAAGGAAGCTGCACTTTGATTATAACACCAAATGACAGGAGTATGGGATGAAGGAACTTGCAATTCATTTAACAAAGATCGCAACCAAGTCAATTCAGCTACAACTTGAGCCAGAGCCCTATACTTGGACTCAGTACTGGAACGCGCCACAATGTTATGTTTCTTAGACTGCCATGAGACAAGGTTAGAGCTAAGGTAAACCGCTGTAAGAATAAACCATTAAGGGTGTAGGTGTACTGGATCAGTGATGTTGTACATCATGTTGTAATGTAGTTATAAAGCATCAGTAGTTAGTTATGATAGTGAAATGATCAATGGTTGTAATCTCTTCAATCCATCTATAAATACAAGTACACTCTCTGTTTTCAGTTTGATGAAAACAGTGAGATTGTTCATACAATTCTTGATGAATTAGTTACGTTTTCATGGTATCAGAGCTTAAACGCTCAGGCGATGGAAGATCCTAGAACCCTAGCATCTTCATCAAGATCATCGTCAACATCGACTCCATTGAAGACTCCAGTGAAGACATCAATGGCAGCATCAACACCTCTCCTCACTCCATTTGGTAATTCTGTAAGTCAATTTGTTTCAATTAAACTAGATGAATCAAATTTCTTCTTTGTGGAAAGCAATTGTAGTTCCGATAATTGAAGGAATCAGATTTGATGGTTTTATATTTGGAACAAAAGAATGTCCTCCTAAGTTCTTGGATGGTTCGAAGAAATCAATCCAGAATATGAAGAATGGTTTTCGAAAGATCGAATTCTTGTTTCTTGGCTACTGACTTCATTGCAAGATTCAATTGCTACACAAGTCTCAGGATATGCTTCTTCAGCAAAATCACTATGGGAAGCTATTGAATCTCTATGTGGAGCTCAAAATTATGCTTAAATTCAGATGAATCGCATAATGTTGCGAACCCTAAGAAAGGGAAATATGTCAATGATGGAGTATCTGAAGAAATCGAAAGAATTGTCTGATAAATTAGCAACAGCTGGTGAACCAATCTTGATGAAAGATCTAATCTCATGTGCATTGTCTGGATTGGATGCTGAATACCTTCCAATCACTACAATATTGGAGGGACAGCGAAACCTATCTTGGCCAGAAGTTCAATCTACACATTGTTAAGTTTTGAGGCGAAATTGATTCAATTGCAAGCATTGAATGGAATCAATTCAATAAATCTGAATACATCAACACAAGCTAATGCTGCTGAAATGAAATATGGAAATGGAAGTACAAACAAGTCACAAACCCAAAGTTATGGAGGAGGATATAGAGGTGTTGGAAATGGTAATAGAGAGGTCGAGGATATGACAGATTCAGAGGAAAAGGAGGTTTCAAGAACACAAACAATCGTCCAACTTGTCAAATCTGCAACAAGATTGGACACACAACTGCAGTGTGTTACTACAGGTCTGATATGAACTACATGGGAGCAAATGCACATAACGGATTATCACAATCACAATTCAATCAGCCTCAAGTTCAGTTCAATCAGTCTCAATCTCAGAGGGGAGCATTCCTGGCACACCAAGTTCCTACTGTTGCACAACAATTCTATCCACCTCCACAGAATGCACAAAGTTTCATATCATCCGCTGATTCCATACCAGACTCCTCTTGGTATGCCGATAGTGGAGCTACTTCACATGTGACTGCTGATCCATCACAGCTCACAAATAGTACTACTTATTCAGGTAATTGCTCCTTGGTTGTTGGGAATGGTAATCGTTTACATATTGCATCTATTGGTCATGCTAAGACCCCTTCACAACAATCTTCATTGAAATCTCCCAATACACTTTGTGTTCCATATATAAAGAAAAATCTATTGAGTATTTCTCAGCTAACTCGGGACAATGATGTGGTTATTGAGTTTAACTCTTCTACTTGCTTGATAAAGGATATTCAAACTAAACAAGTTCTCCTTCAAGGCAAGCTCAAAGATGGATTGTACCAATTCTTTCCAAGTTCAGTCGATGCTCAAGCATTTGTTACTTCTCAGCACAAACCAAATCAACTATGGCATTTGAGATTGGGTCATCCCTCACTGTCAACACTTCAACAATTGCTGAAAACTCACATCAAAGCTTCTTCAACATCAGTTGGATTTTGCTCTACTTGCCCTCTTGGTAAACATCATGCTTTACCATTTCCTGTTTCACAATCACATAGTTCACATGTATCGGAGTTAATACACACTGATGTTTAGGGTCCAGCACCTGTAACTTCTCATGATGGATACAATTACTATGTGCATTTCATAGATGACTGTACAAGGTTTACTTGGCTGTACCTATTGAAGAATAAATCAGATGCTTTTAATGCCTTTGTTCACTTCGAAACTCTTGTAGAAAATCAGTTTTCTACTAAAATTAAAAGGTTGCAATCTGACTGGGGAGGAGAATTTAGGTGTTTTAAACCTTTTCTTGATAGTCATGGCATTTTCTTTCAACATTCTTGCCCACACTCATCAACAAAATGGTAGAGCAGAGAGAAAACATCGACGTATCATTGAGACTAGCTCGACACTTCTTGCTCATTCACAGTCGCCTTATAAATTTTGGTCTGATGCTTGTTCCACATCAGTTTTCCTCATTAATAGACTTCCTTCACAAGTATTATCTGGAAGCTCTCCTTATCAGCAACTATATCAGCAACCTCCAGATTATACAATTCTTAAGGTGTTTGGTTGTGCTTGTTATCCATATACAAGACCTTATAATCAACACAAGTATCAGTTCAGGTATGAGAAAAGTATTTTTCTGGGTTACAGTTCAGCTCATAAAGGTTACAAATGCTTGGGAAAATCAGGAAGACTTTATATCTCAAGACATGTTATCTTTGATGAAGAAGATTTTCCTTATTCTTCTATGTTCTCCACAGCTAAATCTTCTTCTCCTATATCTGTTGTTCCACACTCAATTGTTACTATTGATAAACATTCTTACCCTGGTTCATCTCAGTCTCAAATGTCACCATCTTCATCAGTTTTACCAACAAATTTACCACAATCATCTCCACCACAATCATCTTCACCACAATCATCTCCATCACAATCATCTCCTGTTACCCTACCTACAAATACTCACCAAATGATTACCAGGGGAAATAATGGGATTTCTATGAAGAAAGTATTTACTGCTACATGTTCTGCTGCTGATTCTGTTCCTTATACAGTGGAGATGGCTCTAACTATTCCTCATTGGAGAGAAGCAATGGAAAAGGAGTATCAAGCATTGATGAAAAATGGTACAAGGTCTTTGGTATCTCCTTCTAAACATCAAAATGTGGTTGCTAATAAGTGGATCTTCACGATAAAGAAAAATTCTGATGGAACTGTTAACAGATATAAAGCAAGGTTAGTTGCCAAAGGTTTTAAACAAATACCTGGCATTGATTTTTCAGAAACTTATAGCCCTGTGATCAAATCTGCAACTATTAGAATCATTTTCTTAATTGCAGTGACATATGGTTGGTCTATTAGACAAATTGATGTTAATAATGCCTTCCTTAATGGCCAGTTAATGGAAGATGTTTATACTCATCAACCAACTGGTTTTGTTGATGATTCCAATCCTCATCATGCTTGTCGACTTCGTAAGGCCTTGTATGGTCTTCGACAAGCTCCAAGAGCTTGGTTTGATCAATTAAAAGGAGCTTTGTTGTCATGGGGTTTTCAGAATTCTAAAGCCGAATCTTCTCTATTCATCACTACTTGGGAAAATTCTCCTCTTTATGTGTTGATCTATGTTGATGACATTATTGTCACTGGTGCTAAACCTACTGCAATTCATCTTTTATCAACAAGCTGAATAATACATTTGCTTTGAAGGATATTGAGGAGTTAAGCATGTTCTTGGGGTTTGAAGTTCGAAGTGATGCTTTTGGTTTATATCTCAATCAGTCCAGCTACATATCCTCCTTGTTGTTGAAGGCTGGCATGTCCAATGCAAAGGTTCTTTGAATCTCCTCAACGCTTCAGGGAAACAATTGTGCAAAGTGATAGTCACTCTTTGTTTCATGATCATTCTCTTTATAGAAGTCTTCTTGGTGGATTACAGTATGTTGTACATACCAGACCAAACATTGCCTTCATCGTCAATCGATTAAGCTCATATCAACAAAGTCCTTCTACTTCTCATTGGCAAGCTTTGAAACGTGTATTGCGATTCTTAAAAGGCACAATTCATTTGGGTTTAAGTTTCAAACCTGGTTCAAAGCTTATTTGGACAGGGTATTGAGATCTTTTGATGATCTTGATTGGTTTTGCAAATCCAGATGATCAAAAATCCATTCTTTGGTTTTTCTTGTTTACTTTGGTTCAAATCGATTTCTTGGCAATCCAAGAAGCGGTTGTTGTGGCAAGGTCTAGCATTGAATCGAATATCGAGCATTAGCTCATGTGGTGCTTGAGGTTACTTGGATACGTTCCTTGTTAAGCGAATTACAGTTTCAACTTCCTGCTTGTTCAGTTCTTTGGTGTGACAATCTGAGTCTGCTTCCCTTGCTCGCAATCCTGTCTTTCATTCAAGAACCAAGCATATTGAGATTGATATCCATTTTGTGCGAGACAAGGTGTTGTTGGGGATCTATCGGTGCAATATGTTCCCACTTGTGATCAAATTGCTGATTGTTTTACTAAAGCTTTGTCCACCTCCAGGTTTCATGAGTTACAGATCAAACTTGGTGTCATTCCCATTCCTCTTCGTTTGAGGGGGGATGTAAGAATAAACCATTAAGGGTGTAGGTGTACTGGATCGGTGATGTTGTACATCATGTTGTAATGTAGTTATAAAGCATCAGTAGTTAGTTATGATAGTGAAATGATCGATGGTTGTAATCTCTTCAATCCATCTATAAATACAAGTACACTCTCTGTTTTCAGTTTGATGAAAATAGTGAGATTGTTCATACAATTCTTGATGAATTAGTTACGTTTTCAACCGCAAAGCCACCAATAAACTTCCTGTCATCTGGATTTGTAGCCCGTCTGCATCAGAATAGCCAGTTAACGTCATTTTAGAACTTGGTTTGAAACACAAACCCCAATGGTGAGTCCCTTTCAAGAACCTCAACACTTTTGCAATGCTTGCCAGTGAGAGGTAGAAGGACATTATTGAAAAGAACTCAACCTATTAACAATGAAGGCAACATCAGGTCTTGTATGGACAATGTACTGCGAACCCCCAATAAGACTTCTGTAAAGAGAAGGATGAGTGAAAGAGGAGCGACTATCCAGACATTATTGATTCCTAAAACAATAGGAGATTCAACAACTTTAACATTAATCATACCAGCCTTTTGTAGAAGAGAATTAATGTAGCTAGCCTGATTCAAGTTCAAACCAGTAGCATCTCGTCGAACTTTAAAACCAAGAAACATACTAAGTCCTCCAATGTCCTTCAAAGCAAAATGATTATTCAACTTATCAATAAAGGATTGAATAACTTGAGAGTTTGATCCTGTAATGAAATGTCATCAACATAAACCAACACATAGAGAACAAAACCCTGTCCAACAGAGATGAACAAACATGAATAAGCTTTAGAATTACTGAATTCCCAAGTCCGGTAAAACAACCTTCAGTTTATCAAACCATGCCCTTGGAGCTTAACGAAGTCCATAGAGAGCTTTGTTGAGGTGACAAACATAATCAGGAACAGTAGCATAAATAAAACCTTCTGGTTGATTGGTGAACACAACCTCTATCAGTTGACCATTCAAGAAAGCATTCATGAGTAACTGCAATATAAAGAATCACTGTATGGTAGAAGACTTGATAATAGGACTATATGTCTCAGTAAAATCTACACTAGGAATTTTTTTAAAACCTTTTGCTACTATTCTGACCTTGTATCTGTTTATAGAGCCGTTTGAATTCCTTTTAATGGTGAAAATCACTTGTTACTTATAATATGCTGTGAGGACTGATGTGGAACAAAAGTCCAAGTATGATTATCCATAAGAGCTTGATATTCATTCAACATTGCATCTTTCCAATGAGGAGTAGATAAGGCTTCATTTACTATTTTTGGTAAGACCCCTTCATCTAAAGTTTGAGCTGCAAACACATTCTTCATAGAAATGCCATTATTTGCCCTTGTTACCATAGGATGTACATTAGTAGTAGGAATAACATGAACCTCATACATGGACTCCATATGATTTTGAGTAGACGCCTCTGGTGAAGGAGAGACAATTAGTGGAGCAAACTCTGGCTCAAATGAAGAAGAGCTACGAGACTGTGGAACTACATGATTCAATGAAATCATTGAATGGGGAACTAAGGATGTGACAGATGAATCAATAGAATTTGTAAAAAAAGTAGCAGCTGGAAACTCATCCTCATCAAATAAGACATGTCTAGAGATAAACACTCTTCCAGTTTTACTTAGGCATATGTAACCTTTATGGACTGAACTGTAACCAATGAAAACACACTTCTCAAACCTAAACTAATATTTATGAGAGTTATAAGGTCTAGTGTAAGGGTAACAAGAACAACCAAACACTTTCAACAAAGAATAATCTGGGACCTGATGATGTAGTTTCTGGTAAGGAGAAATATTAGAGAGAACTGGTGCAGGTAATCTGGTGATGAGAAATGTAGCAGTAGCACAAGCATCAAACCAGAATGTATAGGGTAATTTAGCATGAGCCAGTAGAGTTAAACTTGTCTCCACTATATGTCTATGCTTCCTCTCAGCTCTACCATTCTGTTCATGTGTATGAGGGCAAGAATGTTGAAAGAATATTCCATGATATTCAAGAAATGGTTTGAAACTACGAAATCCACCTCCCCAATCAGACTGAACAAGTTTGATTTTAGTAGAAAACTGACTTTCCACAAGATTTTGAAAGCAACAAATGTAGGTAAAACATCAGATTTATTCTTGAGAGGAAATATCCATGTAAATCTTGTACAATCATTCTATAAAATGTATGTAGTAGTTGAAACCTTCATTAGGAGTAATAAGTGCAGGACCCCATGCATCAGTTTGTATCAAATCTAATACATTGGATGTACAAGATGATGACACAGGGAAAGGTAATGCATGATGTTTGCCCAATGGACAGGTAGAATAAAACTGTACTGGAGTAGAATGAGCCTTTATATGATGCTTCAGTAGTTGTTGAAGAGTAGATAATGAGGGATGCCCAGCCTTAGATGCCATAAATGATTCGACTGTCTCTGAGAAGCTATGAAAGCCTTTGTAGCAACTGCACTTCCACCAACTGAAGAATGACCAAAAATTGATACAATCCATCTTTAAAGACTCATTGCAATAACACTTGATTATTGTTGATGTCCTTCACCATGCAACAAGAAGAATTAAACTCAATGATAACATTATTATTATGAGTAAGTTGTGAAATACTCAATAAATTCTTCTTTATATTTGTTACACACAAAGTATTAGGAAACTTCAAAAAAGAGTTCTGAGTTGGAAACTTATGATGACCAATATATTGAATATGTAATTTATAGCCATTACTAACTACCAATGAGCAGTTACTTAAATAAGGAGAGCTATTCAGGATTTGATTTGGATCAGAGGTAACATGAGAAGTTGCACCACTGTCAGCATACTATGAGGAATCGGCTATTGAATCAGCTGAGGAAAAATAATTCTGTGTAGCTTGTTGAGGTTGAATAACCTGTTGTGGAAGTGGTACTGCTTGATGAGCAAGAAAGGCACTCCTCTGAGGTTGTGACTGAAACGTAGGTTGTTGATTTGTTACATTAGTATGAACAGTAGTTCCCATGTAGTTATTGATAAGTCGTTAATTAGGCATATTATATATAGTTTATTTAGTTATTTTTATTGTTGAATCCCTAAAATTTTGGCCTAATTGTCTTTATTGGTCATTTTCAGGATTTTTTAAGTGTGCGGTTGAGTTCGTGGCGAAAAATCGCGTGAAATGAACTACTCATACACAATGATCCGATATCGGAAGATACGCCTCGAGATATGCGCTTTCGGGCAGTTTTCCCACTCTCGTGACATGTGTCACTCCATCATTGGTTGGTTCCCTACTACAGTCCACGGGGATTGGTCACTAGACGTTAGTAGACACCAGCAAAAGCTGCCTCACCTGCTAGCTCCACGCCACGTGTCACATGCCCATTCGCCCGCCTCTCTTCTTCGCGTCAGCAGCTGACGCGTGTCTTTGCAAAGCCGCACAATGGCAGCCGTCACACCAATGCGCACGCGACACGTGATAGTCTTCTGTCACGCCAGTGTCATCACAATAGTAGTCCTCATCCAATCACATTGTGCCACGTCATCCGATCACCTCCTTCGCCCAATCGAGCGCTGACACGTGACAGAGACCTGAAAACAAACTCGTAACAACTATATGATCGTCCTCGGCGTACGATGATGCACGAAAATAACATTCTAGGGGCCAATTTTAGGAGTTTTTCACTATTAGAACTTTAAGTATTTTTAGGACCTCTGGGACAACGAATTCTCTCTTCTATTCGACCTCTCTAGCCGAACTCTCTTCTCCCCCATTATATTTTTTATTTTTCTTTGTTCTTTGTGTTCTTGGATGGGAGGCTAAAACCTTTATCCTAGGCAAGACTGCGAGGAGGTTCGACTGTGCGTATCAATGGATTTGTGAGATTTATATATTTTAATTTCAATCTTTTCATTATTATTTTATTTTCTTTGGTATTATTTAAACAATTGAGGTTAAACACTTGTTTAAACCTTGATTTATTTGTCAGTGAGTCGTAAGCATCCGTCCTTATGCGACAAGACCACATTAGTGGAAATTGATCCTACCAATTGATTAGCCTATTTTGGGACTAGTTGAATACTTTAAGAATCTAGGCTAAATCGGACACACTAGTGATCTGGTTGTCTAGGTGTAGTGCCTTCATGAAGGCCCATCAACCCATTAAACCCAATTCGCTTTAGTCTAGGGTTGTGTGATTTGCTAGAGAAATAGTCATCGTCGTACTTTAGCTATCGAGATTATGAAGTGTGAGAAACTATGTATATTAGCGGTTCTATAGCTACACTAGGATATTTTGATTTGCATATTTTACATAAATCAAAGACCAAATCCAATCTTTTATCGAACCGAACTTGTATGTCTTGACCTAAGTGTTTTTATTAATTGTTTTAAAATTATTTTCATTGTTTTATTTATTTTGTCGATATTTAGATTGGCTGCATTATTCACTCTCTCAAAACCCTTGATTTTCCTTTTTGTTATTTTAAACCTTAAAAAGAATACCAATCTTTGTGGGATCGACCTTTGCGACTATTCTACAAAATAGTTGGTTTAGGTAATTTTATTTTATTTACGCGTCCGACGCGTGTCAATTTTTGGCGCTGTTGCCGGAGATTGGTTTTTTTCTTTCTTTGATGTTCTTTTATTTATTTGTTTTATTTTTTTTTGTATCTAGTCCCTTGTTTCTAACATTTTTGTAGGTAATTCCATAATGGCATCCTACCCCTACAATTATGGTCGATTCGAATACTCACATTATTATAATGTGAATGGGGTATGTTTGTCATATAATGGATATCAATTTTTAACGTGCATTTTTTTGTGCAACAGGTCGAGGTTTGCGAAATTTGTGAAGATTATTCTCATCCCACATATGATTGTCCGTATTATCCAAAGTATGAAAATTATCACTATCCTAGTTATGCATCGCCACAACCCGACTTCTTTGGGCTCATGCTAAGTCACAGATTCCTTAACAAAGCACCCCTTGGAAGATATGATGAAAGAACTCACTAGATGATCAACAACGGTTTCATGAAAAGCTTCAACAATTTTCGCGTGAGTTTCCAAGCTTGCAAACTTGGAAACTCAATTTATTCAAGCGAATACCGCACTCCAAAATATGCTTGACGAGAAAGAATTGTGTAACGCACAACCAATTTCTTACTCAGATGAGAATGTGAATGTTGATACATTGAGGAATGTTGAGGTGAATGAGGTTAGGTGGAGAACTATTGGTGTAAAACAACGGAATGACTTGAAGTCCTTCAAATTTATCCGGAAATTTCATTGCACAAAATGACGATGATGAAGCTGAGATAGAAATTGAGTCATTTCAAAAGGCCGGAGGAGCCACAAGATAGAGAGCAAAGAAGACCAACCTCTTGTGTTGGTGAAACCACCCACCCTCCCATGCATATTTGTTAAACCTTATAAGGGGGTGGAAGTAAAGGAGCGTTCGTAGATTTTCTACATTGCCGACACTTTTGTGTTGGATGACCATGATATGACAAATTCGTTTGTGTTAGAGATCCCGAATGAGCTCCCAATTTTGAAGGAGGGCGTACATGCTACATTGCCCAAATATGTAGATGCGCCATTCATTGTAGATATCTCAAAAGGAGAGGGCATCACGTGATGAATCACAATAAGTTTAGCCAAAGATTTAAAAGAAAGACGCTCGTTGGGAGGCAACCCAGCTTTGTTTTTATTTTTATTGCATTTATTTCAATTTTAGTTTAATTTTTTTATGTTTAATAAAGCTCTAACTTGGTCTCTTGAATTTTTGTAGGTGTCATGATTGATGAGCACTAGAGGCATTTGGCACACCCCCTGAGTTTTGCTAGGTTTGATTATGGATTACATTGTTTTTGGAGTAATTTGAGTATATTCTTTTTTAGGAATTAACATATTATTAGAGTTTTAGGTGTTTTGAGACTTGGTTGGGATATATTCAACTTAAGTCGCCACATTAGTAGCGAGTTTTTGAGTAGATCCAAAACCCTAGACCTCATTCCATCATTTTGTTGACTTCACCCGTAGTTGAAAGACTTCGGGCTCGCAACACTTGATATGAATCATTTGAGATAACTCTTATGCTTATTATTTGTTGCTCTTGTTATGATGAATTTATTTCATAGTTTACTTAGTCACCTAGACATGCGAGATTTTGTACATTCATTAGTTTTTGGAGACTTTTGTTATGCATGCACTTGTATCATATTCTTATTTTTTTATCCATTTTTACTTTAGGATTTGTGGATTGAGTTGGATGGATTGTTTTGCAAAAGACCGCAGGTGAGATCGTTTAAATTTTTTTCAATTATATGCGGCTATATGTGGTTGTTGGACAGTATTGGTGGTGTTTGATATCTCTTATTCGTTCATTTCTTCCATTTCTTTTCCTTCCATATCTCATTTCATTAAGAGTTGATACACTTTCATGCATGTATTTAGTATATTTTTCATTTTTATTATTGTTTAGAGTCACCCGAGACTTTGTTTCATGCATTTGGTTGCGCATGAGTACATTATGGTTGCCTTTTTGACATGAAACTTAGGAAAAATTAGGAGAAACACTCACTCGAGCTCGTAGCCCGACATTTTTATGATTTCATAATTAGGGACTTAGTATGATGGTTAAGCCTTATGCTAGATACCAAAATGGGTAGACGATTGAAATTGTGCAAGTGATAATATTTTAACCCATAGTGGGGAATTTGCTTAATTATAGTGAAAGTGAGAAGGACTAACATGAGTTTTCTTAATATTGAGAACTAAAGGTTTCCATAGGAAATTGAGCAGGGAAACTTTTGGTGGGAAAAAGTGAGAAAATCGGTCCACAGGAAATGGAGCAGGGACCATATTATTTGAAAAAAAATGTTGGAGAAGAAAAAAATAGAGAGTATACATATAAAACGAATAAAGACGGAAGTGTATGAAAACTCCTCAACTAAAAAGATTTAGCTCGAGTGCTTATAACTATATTAAGTGAGTTTTTAAGCTTTAATGCGTTATTTTTTTTCGGAAAATAGAAAACTTGCATGCTTGAATGTATAGACCAAGAAAACCCGCGAGTAGTTGATGACCTTTGTCTTAATCGAGTCTTTGTCTTGAAAGTGTGATTTTAATTGAGTTTGGATTGCGATTTTTGACATCTCATAACTCCGAAATTTCTTGAGTGGCTTGTTAGCTTGACAACTATGTAAACCAAAGGAACTCCATGAATTTTTTAATCGGGTATAGGATTAGTTGAGTCAATGCATAGCTTTATTAGGAATCTATTTTATTTGTGTTTTTTTCATTTACACCTTTGCTCGGGATGTGCAAAGTCTTAAGTTTGGGGGTAGCGCTAAACGCGTCATTCATGTCTGCCTTATAGTAACATGCAGCTGCAGAATGTCCAACTCTACTACAAATTTGTCATGTTGGGTGATTTGTATTATTGAATTTGAAACCACCTCTACCTCTGTACTTGGTGTTTCCTCTTCCTTTGTTGTTATATCCACCATAATCTCTAATTCCTCCACCTTGATTGTTGTTCCCTTGCTGAGTATTCTTGTATTGACCACCATTTCCATATTTCACTTTGTTGAGTTGATGTCCATTATGTTCTAAAGTTGTAACAACTTTGCTTTAAAGCTCGATAATGAAGCTTGAAGTTCTGGCCATGTTATATCTCTTCATTCTTGCAATACAACAGTCATTGGCAAGTATTCACTATCAAGACCTGCCAAAGAACACGAAATCAAGTCATTCATTGGTATCATTTCGCAGCTGTAACCAGCTTAGCAAACAATTCTTTCATCTTCTTTAAGTATTCAGTCATACTTAGATTTCCTTTTCTCATTGTCTGTAAAGTTGTTCTGTTCACTTGAATTTGTGCACTACAAAGATCTTCAATTGCTTTCCACAATGTTCTAGCTGAAGAACTGTATCCACTCACTTGAGATCCAATGGATCCATTCAAAAAACTCAAAAGCCAAGCTACAAGAATAGATTTCCAAAGCAAGAAATTCAATTCATCAAGTTTAATTGAAACAATTTGACTCAACGAGTTACTAAATGGAGTAAGAGTTGGAACTGTTGATGTTGTTGTTGTTCTTGCAGATGACATACTTTAAGAAGACACATCATTCCCAGGAGTCTCCATTGCTTTTGCATGAAAGCTTTGATACCATGCAAATCTACATCAAAGATCAATAGTGAACAAGAGAGATGATCTTTCTCTTATCTGATTCAATGAATCACAGAGAGAGTTGATTGCTATTTATATACATCAAGAATGTGTAGAACCGTTAGATCAATTATATGTGTCACAAGATCCTTAAATCACTCTAACAAACTTAACTAATCCTGAGCTATATAATAACAACAACACATGACACTGAATCATATATCACATACACTACAGTCTACTCTCTCAGTGATTAAGTCTCACAGGGGAGGCAAAAACAACTATTTTGGAATACTAGCAATTATGGGTAAATTGTTGAAATGATTTTGGGACGAATTGGAATGCTATAGAGCTAATGTAATAATGGTTAAAGGATTTTGAAAACTCGAATTAGGTTAGAATGAATAAATACTTTTTGTTGATGCAATGCATTTCCACCAAGCTGAGCAGGTTTTGTTGAAAATTCTTAAAGGCCGAATTTTTAAGTGTAGGCTTAGAAATAGAGGAGGTGCTATCGAAACTTTTTTTACGAAACTTTGAGGACTATTTAATTAATCTAAATGAAATTTAAGGTTTAAGATTCACTTTAGATTCCTTTGTGGTTAATAAAATTTTATATTTGATGAGTAAAATGAATTGATTTCTTTTATTTATTAACAGTGAGGTTACAAATTTTATATTATCAGGGATTAAGGAATCTAGGTCGGTCAAATGCCCTAATTAAGTGGGGTCTAACACCACCTATGACCAAATAGACATTGGAGCGAGAAAAATCTCTCCAATAGAATGTGCATTTTGAATGTCGAGGTGACGTGGATAGGCATTGTCTATTTTGAATGTTTACTTTTAGACGTAGGGATGCAAGTGGTGTAACGACTCATTTTCTAAATGGACCGCCACAGGGGCCAATGCGGGCCCATAACCTGGCCTACCAGCACCTGTTGTATCCCAAATGCAATCTCCTCCACCATTTAATCATATAAACAAAAATTTACTGTCTAAATTGTTACTGAACTTAAGTCATCTGTTAAGATCATTTTAAATCATAGTAAATCACAACGGAAGTCTTTTATCATGACAATCAAAATATAAACATTATAGTCATACATTTAACTCTGATACTTAGTGTGGAAAGCCCATTTATCATCATGGACCAAAACTACACCTCAATGTATCAAAATACCAAAAGTATAGAGTCCTGAAGTATATTAAAACCTTAAATTCCCAAAATAAAAAAAAGTATATATAATACAAACGTACAAGTTTTGCTCCATATCTCTAAATCACAGGTATTCCGGTAACTTGCCTTTGCCACGACTTATACCATGATCTTTACTCAAGCCATCATGAAAAGGCAAATGACGAATCCAAAGCGAGTATTCCTAAGGAAATTAAGTGAGCAATACGGGAAGTAAATAGTGGAATTTAAACAAAACTATTAAATAAACATGCGAAAATAAATACAGGCAACTATGCTCATCGCATGCATAAGTGATAGTGAAAGCTCAAAGTGTATTCTTAGAGCTAGGATCAGACTAGCACCATACTTCGAACTCCCCACAGACTACTACCCGCGAGTAGTACTCAAACAAGGCCATCATTTGGATCCGCTAAGTATTCGACGTGGAATCTATGATGCACCCACACATGCCCCGACACGACTCTCGGGTCAACCTATTCACCAAGATCCTTGGCACACGTGTTATGTCCTAGTGGACATACACACAGGAATGACACAGAGGGAGAGCCTCAACGTCTTTCCATCAAATCAAACCAAGAATAGAGTATTGAAAGACAAAATATGAACTCAAAAGAAAAATAAACTACTGCTCAAGAAATTTCAGTTGGGATATTTCACACCTCAAACCACACTCCGTGTCCCAGTAAATAACCCCCCGGTCTGGCTCCGCCGAATCCCCGATATCCAAATTATAGCCCGAAATGACCTATTTCCATTTATAATTGATTTTTAGTCAATTGGATGTATTTTATGTTACTTAGCAAAAATAATCTAAAATCTGCAATATCTAGTGCGCTAGGTCTGAGAATTAACGCGATAGATTCCTAGGCGTTAAACATTCTTTGTCAGGAAGAACATTAGTACGCTGTATTTTTACCTAGTGCGCTAGCTGACCTCATTAGCACGTTAATCGCGTTCTGGACAACAGTTTGGCTGAAAATTATGGGTTTTAAACTCCACCACCAAGAACAACATAAACCACTGAACTTCATAGCACTTAAAACTCACCAAAACAATTACTTAACAACCACTTAACAATCTTTATAGGATTCACACAAACACCTCAAAAATTTATACAAAAGATAAAGAAAGTTGAGGTAATTGTGAATCTCACCTTGCTTTGATGATTCAACCACTCCAAGCTCCTATAATGATCACTTTAAATCTCCAAAACCCTCATTTCTTCTTTTTCAATTTTCAGATTTGTGATAAGGAGAGAGAAAAGGCGGTGGAAACTAAAGTCAATTTGACTTTTATAGTCCCATTTGCATCTTCCTTCACTTGTGCATTTCAATGCAATCTAATGAGCGCCATTTGCTTCATTTTTCTACCCCTAATGACTCTGAAAATGACACCAATGACACACTTGCCCTTGTATTTAACCCAAAAAGTCATATTTTGGGTGTTCTGATGCGCGGTACTACCATGTCTAGAACCATCAAATATACCTTACATATTAATTATTTAACTTATTTCATTCATTTCATGTGTCTATTATTTCCCTGCGTTAGTATTTAGTCTTTTAAACTATCCAGTACCAGCGTCGACACGCATATCGAGACAAATACTTAACACACAGTTTCGCACATCAAATGTAATATAAATACTCACATTACGATGTCGTTTAACCCATTTCAACGTAAACATCGTAAATACACAAAATAATTATTTACCTAGCTCTAAATGCGCACTACGCTATCTATGGGTCCTGCGAGCATCTGAGCTTTCAGCCACGTCTGCAACCACGTCATTAATAATTGTGAATTAAATTAAGGACATTATAATTCTTTCCAACTAGATGAGATTTCATCCCGAAATCTAAATTAAATGAAAACACTTACCATTAAATAAGTGGGGATACTGTCATCGCATAGTAGACTCAAGCTCCCAGGTGAGTCCCTCAGTCCCGTGATGCTGCCATCTGACCAAAACCTTTGGGATCTCCTTATTCCTCAAAATTTGAGTCCTCTTATCCATAATTTCCATAGGCTGTTCCTCATATGACACTCAGGTCACACCTCGATCTGACGTATATCAATCGTAGGCCTCGGTCCCGACCTAGCCAGCCTCAACATGAAAATGTGAAACACTGGATGTACCCCTGCTAATTACGGTGGCAACTCCAGACGGTACGCCACTCTGTCGATGCATTCCTCAACTCTGAACGACCTAATGAACCTTGGTGCCAGTTTTCCCTTAATGCCAAACCTCTGATGGCCTTTCCGGGGCGAAACCTTCAAATACACCAAGTCTCCAACCTCGTAGATCAGACTTTCAAGATATTTTTCCGCATATTTCTTATGCCTATCATGTGCCGCCCGGAGCCTCTCCCTAATCTATCTTACCTTCTCGGTATGGTCAACAACAACCTCAAGTCCTATAGCAGTTGTATCCTCCGGTGTTGCCCAACATGCTAGTGACATGCATGGCCTACCATAAAGTGCCTCAAACGGTGGCATCCCGATACTCGGCTGATAGTTGTTGTTGTAAGCAAACTCACACAAAGGTAAGTAATCTTCCCATAATCTAATAAATTGTCATATACACGCCATGAGCGTATATTCGATAATCTAAATCAAATGCTTCGACTTCCCGTCGGTCTGAGGATGGTACACAGTATTGAACTGTAAACGAGTGTCAAACTGCTCCTGCATACTCTCCCAAAGTCTCAAAGTGAATCTCAAATCTTTGTCAAAAATAATGGAGACTGGTACACCATGTAATCTGATAATCTCTCTCTCGAAGATAGTACTCAGCTGTGTAACTGAATATCTCATGGCGATCAGTATGAAATGCGCCAACTTCGTCAACCTGTCGACAACTACCTAAACTGTGTCGTGCCTCCTCGTCATATGGGGCAGGCCACTAACGAAGTCCTTGGTCACGTGTTCCTACTTCCAATGAGGAATGGGCAGCAGCTGTAGCAATGCAGTTGGTCTCATGTGCTCAGCCTTCACCTGCTTGCATATATGACAACTCCGGACATATCTACCCATGCCAGCCGTCATCCCTGACAACCAAAATAATATATGCAGATCGTGATCCATCTTGATCCGACCAAGATGAACTGTATACCGCGACCAGTGTGCGTCCTCGAGAATGCTGTCCTTGAGCTCTGATACCCCTGGTATCCATAAACGACCCATGTGTCTCAAGCATCCGTCTGAACCATCAGACCACTCAATGCACCCCGGATCCTGAGCCATGCCACTGATCCACAAATATCGATCATCAGCTCTCTGTAACTCAGCAACCCGCTCAAATGACACTGTAGGAACTCGCATCTTACAACAAATTTGTAACTCGGCAATAGCCTCTGTTACATACAACACGCTGCCTCAAGTAACTCGTGCTCATGTGTCATATGCCACAATATCGTCTGGCTTTCGATGTTGCTATTGCTCAGCTCACCAGCTACAACGTTCGCCTTACCTGGATGATACTCAATTGCGAAGTCATAGTCCTTCAGTAACTCGAGCCATCGCTGCTGTAGCATGTTCAACTCCCGCTGAATGAACAGATAGCTCAAACTCTGGTGGTCTGTGAATAACACGAACATCTCACCATACAACTAGTGCCTCAAAGCCTTAAGTGCAAACACGACCACCGCAAGCTCCAAGTCGTGCACTGGATAGTTTACCTCATGAAGTCTCAACCGTCGAGATAAATAGGCCACTCGGTGTCCATCCTGCATGAACACGTACCTCAACCCAGTGCCTGATGCATTAGTATAAACTAAAAATCCCTTACCTGCTATAAGTAATGCCAAAACTAGCGCTGAAGTCAATTTCCTCTTCAATTCCTATAAAGCATCCTCACACTCTTGTGACCATTCAAATCTAACATCCTTCTTAGTCAGCCTCGTCAACGGCGTTGCATTCATTGCGAAATCTTGCATGAAATGCCTGTGATATTCTGCCAAACCCAGGAAACTCCAGATGTCAAATACAGACTCGGGTGTCTTCCAGTCAATAATCACCCGAATCTTGTCACTATCCACTGATATGCCCTAATCACTGATGAGATGCCCCAAGGGTTTCACCTCAGTCAGCCAGAATGCGCACTTACTGAACTTGACATAAAATTCATGCTCTTTCAGCAGCATCAAAACATATATGAGATGCATCTTGTGCTTTGATGTCATCAATAAAAACTATGACATATCGATCCAAAAATGACCTAAAAAACCTATGCATCAAATCCATGAAGATCGTCGTGCGTTAGTCAGTCCAAAAAGCATGACTGTAAACTCAAATAGTCCATACCGCGTACTAAACTTCTCCACATCCTCCTCTCAAATCCTCAACTGATGGTATCCTGGTCATAAGTCAATTGATTAACCTTCAGGTAGTCCACACACATCTGCATCGAGCTGTCCTTCTTCTTCACAAACAGAATTGGAGCTCCCTAAGGTGACATGATAGGGCGAATGAAACCCTCATGCAATAATTCATCTAATTAGGTCCTCAACTCCTCGTGCTCTGATGCTGACATCCTTTATGGCTAGCTGTAAATTGGCTGAGTCCCCGAAATCGGCTCAATAATAAACTCAACAGCTCTTAGTGGTGGCAATACTAGCAAATCATAAGGGAAAACGTTTGGAAACTTACGGACAATAGGGATATCCTCAACCTTAATCATCGTCTTAAGCTCTGGCTCAACCATAGCTGCGTACGCCTCCATCTCCGGTGATGTAGCTAGTCTGCCTCGAGTGATAGGTAATGCAGTCAGAACTCCAGCAAATGTAAACTTTGGAATCCCCTCGATGTCAAACGTCACATTCTTACTGAAATAGTCGATCTGTGCGTGATAGGAAGATAACCGATCCATATTAAACATCGCGTCGAGCTCCACATACTCTAACACTCTTAAATCAGTTGGTAGTTGATGTCCTTCAATCTCCACAATACGATTGTGACAAATTCGGTTAGGGTAAATCTTATCCCCAGCTGCCATACTGAGAACAAGATATGTATCTAAGGTCTATGCAAGTAACCCTAACTCTCCTACCATGCGTGTAGAAATAAAAGACAGTGTGCTACCATAATCCATCATAATATACATGGAACTTCCAAAAATAGATAACGAACCCTCAACAAACTATCTGTTTGCCTCCCTGCCCGGTTGTACAACCTCGAAAGCTGCAATCTGGGCCCTATCTCTTGCATACTCCGTCTATGGTGGTAGTGGTTCCGATCTGATGCAATCTGCCATAATATGTCCAATCTGATCACATCGGTAATATGTACGAGTCTTTGATTTGCCAGGACTCTTCCGACTCTGTGCCTAACCCTGGCATCGACTCTGACCTATCTGACCTCTATCCTACCTATACTGATGTCTATGCTGATCGACTGGTCCAGAAGCCGTGGAATATGCCGCATGGCGATCATTACGCCGCTCTCGGTTGATCAGACTGCCAATCACCTCGACGAGGTCTCTAGCCATGTCTTTGTCAATCCTGGTCTCTCTTCTGTTTCTTCGATCTCTAATCAGATCGAGAACTCGAAGCCGGTTGACTATGCCGACTCTGCAGCGCAGCCTGAATCACTAATCGACCGACCCTCTAAACTAAGTATCTCTCATGTGTAAGGGAGCTGTCGTAAATCTCTACCAGTGTACAAGCTCCACTAGATACGACCGTGCTCATAATCCTCTCATCTAGACCTCGAACAAAACAATATATCTGTAGATGATATGTACTTGTTATGACTATAGAGTACGACAATAGATATCGGTACCTCTCCATGTACACCGTGACAGACGTATCACCCTGAACCAAAGACAAAAACTCCTTCCTCAATCGGACCCTAACCTCCATAGGTATGTACTCATCCATAAATAACGTTTGGAACTCTGCCCAAGTAGTCAAAGCAGAATGAGTCACGATATAGGTAGTCCACTAAATTGCCTCATCAGCTCTCAAGCAAAGACTAATAATCTCGACCGATCAACCTCCTCAACCCGAAACAAGTCATATAGCCGCTCATGAGAGAATAGCTACCTCCCGGCTATCTCTGGGTCCTCGGCTCCACAGAAGTATCCTGGTGAGAACTTAATGAAGTCCTTCATCTTCTTAGCCTCAACTGTCATCAGACACCTTGAAGTAGACACCACTTCTAGCTGCTCTATAGTCGCAGGCGTAAGAACCACTACAATATCCACTAGTACTGCTACTGGCGCATTCCTCTCGGCTAGTGTCTTAGATACTGTTGCCTGCACATGAGTCTCAGCTGTAGTAGGAGCTACAACTACCTGAGTCGTAGTCATCGGTGCAACCATAACAGTAGTAGGAACTATAGTAGTCTCCCGAGCATCCCGAGCTCGCATCATGTCTATCAGCAACGCGAGTCTATCATCCATAGTTCGCGCCAATGACTATAATGTCAAAGTCGGCCTAGTCGGATCACTGGTATCCTCGACCTCAGGCTGATTAGTATCTGAAGGTTGTCCGTCCATTGGTATCTGCATCAAAGAACGTACTTCTAATCAGCCTCGGTACATATATACGTGTCTCGTATGTATTATACAACAAAAAATATAACACGTATATCCCTTGATTTTTGCCCATCTCACCTCACTTCCCAACCATGACTATAGGCAATTCCTTTTGATTTCTACATCTAAAGTTTAGTCATCGGGTCTATTCTCAAAGTACTCCATAAATGTAATCATATCAAAATTAACTTTAAATTCCTCGAGGTTCACCAACCTTACTCTCATACCAAAATGTAACGGCCCATTTCCAAATGGACCGCCACGAGGGCTAATGCGGGCCCACAACCTGGCCCACGAAGGCCGGCTGTGTCCCACATGCAATGTCCTCAACCATTTAATCATATAAACAATAATTTACTGTCTAAATTGTTACTAAACACAAGTCATTTGTTAAGATCATTTTAAACCACAATAAATCGCAGCGGATGTCTTTTATCATGACAATCAAATAATAAACATTATAGTCATGCATTTAACTTTGACACCTAGAGTGGAAAACCCATTTATCATCACGAACCAAAACTACACCTCAATGTAACAAAATATCGAAAGTATAGAGTCCTAAACTATCTCACAATCCCAAATCCCAAAAAAAAACAAAGTATATATAATATAAACGTAAAAGCCTGGCTCAATATCTCTGAATCGCAAGTATTCCAGTAACTTTCCTTTGCCACGACTTGTACCAAGATCTGCGCTCAAGCTATCATAAAAGACAGATGATGAGTCCAGAGTGAGTATTCCTAAGGAAATTAAGTGAGCAATATGGAAGGTAAATACTGAAATTTAAACAAAACTACTAAATAAACATACGAAAATAAATACAGGCAACTATGCTCATCGCATGCATAAGTAATAGTGATAGCTTAAAGTGTGTTCCTAGAGGCTAGGGTCAGACTAGCATCATACTTCGGACTCCCCACAGACTAGTGCCAGTGAGTAGCGCTCAAGCAAGTCCAGTATCTTGATTCGCTAAGTGGTCAGTGTAGAACCTATGATGCACCCACACGTGCCCCGACGCGACTCTCAGATCGACCTATTCACTGAGACCCCTGACACACGCGTTATGGCCTGGTGGACATATACACAAGAATGGCACTGAGGGAGAAAAGGTGGTGGAAACTAAAGTCAATTTGACTTTTACAGGCCCATTTGCATATCTCCTCACTTGTGCATCTCAATGCAATCTAATGAGCACCATTTGCTCCATTTCTCAACCCCTAATGACTACGAAAATGACACCAATAACACACTCGCCCTTGTCTTTAACCCAAAAAGTCGTATTTTGGGTGTTCCAATGCCCAGTTTCGGGTCCCAAACCGCGACATACGCGTACTACCATGTCCCTAACCACCAAATATACCTTACTTATTAATTATTTAACCTACTTTATTCATTTCATGTGTGTATTATTTCCCTGGGCTAGTATTTTAAACTATCCAGTACCCGCGTCGACATGCATATCGAGGTGAATACTTAACACACTGTCTCGCATGCCAAATGTAATATAAATACTTACATTACGATTTTGTTTAACCTATTTTAACGTAAACATTGTAAATTAAACAATTCAACAGACAAAATAACTATTTGCCTAGCTCCAGGCGTGTACTAGTCTATATACGGGTTTCACGAGCGTCTGAGCTGTCAGCCAAGTCTGTAAACACGTCATTAATAATGATGGATTAAATTCAGACCGTTACAGGTGGGGCAGGGTGTAATGGTCCAAAATCTCTAACCGTGTGTAATGCTTTAAACAGGATTGACGACCCGTACTATGGGACCCACACCGTGATATGTTCATTGATCGAGGCGGGAGTCGAGGTATGTTTTATTTTTGTTATGTGCATGCCTAATGTATTGTATATGTGTAGATTATTAAGTTACATTTATAGGTATCGAGATGAGCAGGGACGTACCTCGAGTCGCGTGTCGACGTGGGACCGAGGTAGCGGCTTACCGGGGTAAGCGTACTTTATTTGAGTTCAAATGTACATTTATAAGTGGTTTTAGTGGCTATAATGTGGCCACATATACATACAAATTAAATGTGCCTATAGTTAGTGAACATAAAACAAGGTTCGCTAGATGAGCATCGAGACACGCATAACCTCATCAAGAGACAAGGTGTCTAAATGTTGAGTTACTCACTAATGACTTGAGGGACAAGTGCGACAAGGTGGTCCATGAGCTGAGCTTCGAGACACATGTGCGTATCATGATCAACGGCTAGCATTTAAACATCATATTAGTGAAATGAGTATATAAGTCAAACATTTTCATTTCTTATCTCATCCAAATTGATTTGTGCAAGGAGGAGAGAAAGAGAGGAGGAAGAAGAGAGATTCTAGAGTGATTTGGAGAGGAGGAAGGTGTGGATTTGGTGAAGCTTTGGCAAAGAAGAATAAGAACAACAAGTTAGGTAACTATTCCGCACAATACACTTGTGATTTCATGTAAATTTAATGCTGTTGTTACTGTTGTGTGTTAGGATAGGTGTTAGGGACCTCATGTAATATGTATGAGGGTCCCGAATGCGAAAACATGACCTATGTGTGGCAAAAACTCGAAATTCGAAGTGCAGAATTCTAGGTTCTGCTGCACATAGCACACTAGATCTGTGCATTAGTACTCTAGAAAGCTGAGGTAGCGCGTTAATGTGGCAATTGGCGCGCTAATTACCCAGCCAGTACTAAAAATCAGCCAAGTCCAAAAATGGTCTAAACACTATAAATGGGTCCAAACACACTCTAACACCTGTCAAACACCTCTAGGGAAATAAGAGGAGATCTCGGGCATGCATTTCAGAGTGTTGAGGGATTGGTTAGGCTAGGACGATCATGTGAATTGTAAGTAAAGCTGTGAGAATTCTATCTTTCATTTCATTCACTTTTCTTGATTTATTGGTTTTTTTGTCGACATTGCTACTTGTAATCTTACATCATGTTGTTCTTGTGTCTATTCATGATTGAATATTTGTGACATGATGCCTTGTGATGTATTTCATAGATTTCGATTCCTACTATTGATGTAATTTTTGATAAAGAATGGATGAAAAGCATGCCATTGGGACAATTTGGATTTACTTGAACTTGTATTTGGCTTCCTTTGGGCTTTGTAGCCTAACTTGTTTTGGAATCCTAGAGCTTTGAATTAGCTGTCTTTGAAACTAAAATTGGGATTATCTAGTGTCCATTCCACGAGAGATGCGCGGTTCACGGGGACATAGGTCTACCGGGGTTCCGGCACTCATCACTACACTTGCATGACACACGAGTTATGAGACTCGGGGTGGTCGATTAGAATGAGATTGATGATGTATACGCGTAGAGTGCATCTTCGTTATTTGTGTGAGATATGTTTAGCGGAGCTCCATATAGTAGCGGAAATGGTTTGGTGATAGGTTCTCACCGCTGATCGGACGTAGATCATCTCGACTTGGCTTGTGTCAGTCGATACCTCTTTAACTGTGATATTTACTTGCATTATTTGATTAAGCACTTCTTTCGCTATTTATGCTTTTAAATACCATTATGTTATTTTGGAAATGTGGCATAGAATTCTCCGGTTATTACTTAAATATTATTATATTCACCTTCTAGTTTTTTTACGGTAGGTGTAGGTTTGTTAAGCAGCAGCCGATCAGAGGAGGAGAAGATCGACGACTTCCTCTGAGCAGTTCGGCGACTCTCCTTACTCATTTTGTACAAATCGACTTTTGTTGTATTATACCGTTTATGTCTTTACTGTACATTTTGGATCGAGTGAATAGTTTCATATATATATACATGAATGTAATGTTGTATTTTCCTGGTTTTCCATACTTAGGAATTTTGAATCATAATGAAATCACATGAAAATGATAAAGGGATTTTACTTAACTTTAAATTGAATAATATATTCGTATATGCATTTGGAGGAATATAGGGACAAAAGGCCGACTAATACGTAATTAAGTCTTATGTGATTGGGATTAAAGCTTGATTACCAGATTAGGTCGGGCGGTGCCTCGTTCAGTAATCGGGGCCGTCGCAGTTTGTATCAGAGCATGGTTTAGAGACCTATATGGATAAAACACAAACCGTAGTTGTGGAAACCAGATGACCTTCGCCTAGAACCCATAAGTTGGGAAGTGAGTGACCGTGAGATGGGGATTTCTTATATGTATTGGTTAATTTCTATAGCATACATATACTTCTGCGCTATGTCACGTAGATGCTGATTAGCGTTCACCCCGATGGCTGATACACGAGGGGAAGGGGATGCAGAGCTTAGTGGCAATCAACCTCCTACTATTGCAGAGGATTTATAGAGGTTGTCTGATTGAGTGACTCCTCAAGGCTAGCAGTTGACATACTTCATCACTATGATGACAGCTTGTTTCGTTCCACCAGCATCGACATCGACTCTTACGACTATTACACCGACTATTCAGGCGCAAGTACTTCAGGCTGGAGCTTTAGCAGCGCTGATAGCCATGACTACACCAGTGGTGGAGACAACTGAGGCAGTACCATCTCCCACACCTGCATATTCCAGCATATCAGTAGAAGTTCAACTGGTGAAAAACTTCATCGAACTCGAACCAGTCTACTTCGATAGCGTACGAGATTGTACTCAAGCCAGGCGCAAGGACACTTACCGAAATATATGAGCGAGCCCTAACACATGAGACCTATTATCTGGGAAAAGTTACTAATGGCAGAGCACCGAGTCCAGTGTTATTTGTAGAGCAGACCATGGAGTATGAGAGGAGGGGTCAGAGGGGTAAGGGCGCAAGAGGATGGAACCAAAGCTCTTAGGGTTCGGGGACAACAACTTACTTACTGGGTGTGCCTTTTGTATCATCCATTACTCCAGGACAGAGCTCCATTGGCAAACTTCCCTTGCCACCTCCCATTAGACCAGCCTTACCAACTCCCGTTGTTCCTACACTTCCCACCCCACAGGCTTCACGACAATAGTCAAAGGGTGGTAGAGGCCAAGGCAGAGGCAGAGGCCGAAATACTGAACAAAGACCAGAATAGTTGCAGAGAAAAGGTTATTATCAGGCACATGGCCAATCTCGGACTCAAGGTCAGTGTAGACAGTTGACATGCTACAGATGTAGATAGGTTGGACATATAATGAGAGAGTGCATGCATCCTTCAGCAGTGTACGCACAGCAGGCCCGAGAAAATGTGCACATGGTCGCCCAGCCAGACGCCGACGCCACGAAAGGTCTCATTGAGGGTACAATTTTATTTACGATAGAGATGCGTACATTTTATTTGATTCTGGATCTACCGTATCTTTTCTTGCCGGTCGCATGATAGACATCCTAGGGTTGAGACTTGTTAGGCTCGGAGTACATTCGATTTTGAGTACCGCAACAGGGGATATGGTTTACCCTAACAGTGTTGTTGATGGATGTCTGGTCGAGATAGATGAGGTAGAATTACCTGCTGACTTTAAAGTCCTCGAATTTTTTGAGTTCAACGCGATCTTAGGAATGGACTAATTAGGAGCATACCACACTCATATCGACTGTTTCGGCAAGGCAGTGATATTCGAGATCCCAGTGCATCCGACATTCACATATAAAGGTAGATCAGCAAGAACAATAGGTATGAGATGTGACGGCCCCAATTTCCCATAAATTGGACCCCGCCTAGCCTAAACCCACGTGAACCACCGAGCCAGTTTCGCAAGGTCAACACAGACCTAGTCAGCCTTCCAATCCTTCAATATACGTAAATTCACAATTTTGAGTTGAGTTATTAGTATTATGCTAGTTTTACAATTTAGAGGAAGCAATTTCTACAAATCAAATAACTCAACGATAATGTAAAAAGTTAGGCAACCTAATCGTGGAACCCAGTAAATATGTTAATCAGAGGAGAGTAATACAAGGTATACAAAAATTTCGCCTAGCTATGGAGCCTTCCCCTTGTTGGACCGCGGATCTGCACTCAGTCATACCCAAAAATGATGAGCCCAGGTAAGTAAAGCCAGTAGGACATATACATCATTTCAAAATAACCAAAGCAGTCGAATTCATGCAATTTGAAAGAAATGAACAGGTAACGCATGAATATAAAAGACCGTAAATAATCAATCGATGAGTGAGGCCAAATAACAAGGAGTCCCGACCAAAGGTCGTTGAGTCGCTGTACAAGCCCAGTAGACTCGGGTTTAGGACGAGACCCCAGCCTCCCAACCCTAACCCTTGCGACTATGAGACATTCACAGACCCGGATCTAGGACGAGACCCTGCTTCCCAGCCATAGCCCGTACGACTATGAACCATCTATGGACCCGGATAAGAGCCCCCAATGTACACTCAATTGGGAGATATCGACAGGCGACAATGAAAGACCTCGGGTTTAGGACGAGACCCCTGCCTCCAGCCCTAACCCTCTCATATTGCAGATAAACAATAACCATGACTCGCTTGCTAATGAACTCACTCGATCGACAACAATTTCAACGATAGCATTCATCACAAAGCAGTGAACAACGATAAAACTATCACAAAACAGTAAACAACAACAGCCAATGGAGAGAAAATGAAATACCGTATAAGTCCCTAGCTGGTTTACTTACCTCGAAATTAGTAAATCAAAATCAAGACGTCCTGCTCGCTTCTCGATTTGCGCAACCGACACCCGACTCCTAAGTCCCTGGTGTCCATTTCGACATTCTATGCCTATTTTACTTCAAATGATTCAAATCATACTGAAATTAGGTGAAATAAACCTCACCTCCATCGCTTCGTCGTGATTTCGTCAAAATTGCGCATCCGACCGGTCGACAACGCGCCAATGCGCCGTTCATCACGTCGCGACCACGCGGCCGGCGCGCTGCGGCACTGCCGCATGCGCGCCGATCGCGCCGCGGTGAGTTCTCTCGCTTTGTGTCGCGTCGCGTCGCCGGTTTGTTATTCTGCCGCGCCCGCCTTTGGCGTCAAAGTAGCGACGGCGTCGACGAGCCGTCCAGCCACCGCCGCTACCGGCCGCAGCCGCGCCGCCGTCCTCCGCTTGTCGCCATCGTCGCTTAGTTTCTGGCCATCTCTGATCCGCTGCCGATGCGGGTCCGCGTCCCGTCGTCTCCGATCTGCGCTCTGTTGTCCCGCCGCCGTCCAGCTGGAGCGCTCCTCGCCGTCCGCCGTCCAGTTGGAGCGCTCCTCGCCGTCCGCCGTCCGCGAGCTTCTCGCCACTGCCGGACGTCGCAGGTGCACTGCAGGGCCGCTGCTTGCCATCTCCGCCGTCGCGCGGCTGCTACGTCCTTCTTGCTGTCGTGAGCCGCCGCTCGCGGCTGGAGCTCCACCATGGCTCTTCGTCGCTCATCTCCCGTGGTCTCCTTCTTCCTCTCTTTCTTCTCTCTCTTTCTGATTTTTTTTTTCAATCTTATCCCATCCTTTTTTTATTTTATATATATATATATTTTATTCGTACATACATACATATATATACATATATATACATTTTTTATTTTCTTTTTGATTTTAAATGAAAAGTGCCCTCAAGATTCACGCGGAACGGTACTCGAGGCACATCAACATACTTTCCTTATAATTAAGCGGCGCGCATCTCGAGGCACCAACCCACCTCATTTCAAAATCTCGATACTCGCGCTATGCATCACGAGGCGTATCCAATGTACACATTAAAACCACATAGAGCCACTATCTCGGTTCCTCATTGGCACACGACTCAAGGTGCGTCCCCGTTCGGCTCACCGCATTCCCCGCATATTCATTTCTCACCAATTTGCATTATAGTCTCCAATTAAACATTCTCGGTGTCTCCACTCAAGATTCGAACATACGTATTCGACGAGTGGGTCCCACAAACGACCCTGACCTGACACGTGGCACAAGTCAAATTTTCGGGTCGTTACAGTCTTCCGAACAAATTAGAATTTTGTCCTTGAAATTGCTGCAATTCCCAAATGAAGATCGTGTGTTATGAATGAAGACCCAAGCCATACCCGCCCAAGGCTATACTTGCCCAAGGCCATACCCCCATCTTATTCTTTAGGGCTGGGCTCCTCCGCGACAAGCTGGGCTCATCCGCGATGAGCTGGGCTCCTCCGCGACCTCCAAGCAAAGAACACACCATCTGTCTCCTCCCATCAATATATGCCAGGGCAAAATCCTCGCAACATATATTGGAATACAAAAAAAACATATCAATCTCATGACCCACCATCACTAACATACTCGTATGCGCAGTACGTCCGCGATAATGTAACTCAATATCTCTGATCGAATGAGTCTCAACCCAACTCGTACCCTCTATCAGGTTACGATGGATAGTAGTCGGACCTGACGTGACAATAGCACGAATCTGTTCCTGGCTGTCCACACGCCCATACAGGTACGTTGAAATCCCAATCCAAATGGAACATGTCAATGTCCTTGTCTCTGTGCATGACTAGATCGTTGTTCTTGTCAGTGCACTCGACTAGATCTCTGACCCTGTCTCTAGCCACTATTAAGGATCTGACGGTGCTGGCTGCTGTAGTGCACTAGCGTGACTCTACGTTGGACCAACTAACATAGGCGCAGTATACGCTGCATATGGCGGAAACGCAAAATATGCTACACTCAAAGCTCGATCTCTTAGCCACGACCGTCTCACTATCTTTTTCCTTCGATCATCTGCAAACCCTTGCACTGACTATAATTATGTCAATAATGCAACTGGTCTTTCGGTGCGTGTGCTCCCAAAGCTCTCGCCATCATATAGCCCTCGCTTAGGCCTCCTGTACTATGCTCGGAGACGTCGTCACCCAACAGAACCAATAAAATTCTATGAAACCATGTATGACGTAGTACGCTTGGTCAGTGTCCGTGTCAATCGCACCCTCAGCATATTCATCACGCGGATATACCGATCCATATACTACTACCGACTCCCCGATCCTCTGTCGAATGGTCTGAAACTCAATCCTCTTCAGGTTACGAACTGTTTCCCAATCGACACCTCCGTAATACGCTGCCAAACATCGACCACGCCGACCAGTGGAGTTGATGTTATACTCGGTTGCATTTACGCTGGTATGACCAGTACATCATGTATCTTCACGTGGCTCCTCATATACACTTCTGCAGCCTTGAGGTTAGTACCCCCCAGTGGAACTTTTCCGGATGATGCCTCTGAAACTCACGAGCCTGGCTCGTATCCGCTGTAGCCTTAACACCCGTATCAATCGGTGTGCTCGGCGTATCCTCAACCGGTGTCTCAGGTATATGAAGTACTATCTCGGCCTGAACATGTGTCACCTCGGTCACTGCTAGTCCTTCCTGAACTGGAATTTTTCAGGTGGTTTGTGAACTGTAAAAACACGCTCAACCTAAATAACTAGCGCTGCTGACGTAGACAGCGATGCTGTAGCACGCGCCCTTAACAATCGAAAAATCTCTTGCAGTTATTGGTAGTGCAATGCATGCAATGCGAGGTATACAGCTCCTCCGCACTCTCAAAATGCAAACCTGCGGCCCCACGATCATTCCTAGACCCGGTCTGAAGCGTAATCGCATTTTCCATAGCCACGAATCCTCGAATCAAGGCATAGTTACCGATATCGTATATAGTATATTACAACACCACAAATATACCATATAGGATCAAGTATTACTCTTTTCTTAGCAACTTTAAACACACCCTTTTTTTAGATGAATTGCTAATCTTAGCAACTTTACGAAGTCCCATTCACTCTATTCAGAGGTGCTCGTTCTTTTCAACATGCACTACTCGCACGAGAATTCCCTTAAGTACGCTTACTAACGCATCTGAACGAATTTTAGAATGTGAGAATTCTTGAGATGTATAATCTCGTAGGATTTGGACTTAGGTGGCTCCTAACTTTTAGAACGATTTGCAGACTCTACCTTAACTCGTGACACTAATTCATTTATAAGTCCCTAAAGGTGGTGGTCGACTTCACCAACCCTTAGACTGTAAATGCATAGTGTCACTAAAGTGGAGTTACTTGGGCTTCTGATCCAACAGTACTACTCCAAAGCTTTCGTCAAAACTAAAGGAGTCCGTACATGATGTAATCGTTAGCTCTCAAGTCATCTCAACACTCTGCTCCCTTAGAGTCTGCTTGTCTCACAAATCTTCGTTCCTTTTATTTATTTATTTATTTATTTATTTATTCTGATTTCTTATTAAGTCAATACAATTCAACTCTTAATATTTGAACTCCAATTCAATATTCAAAATCAATTTCACATACTTTACCGATCCACTTTGGCATTTACATTCCAACTAAGACCCTCGAATTCCTCGAGTTCTTAAAAAAATGTTTTTTATTTCCAATCCCATTCTCAGCAATCCAATCGGTGTTCTAGCATTTTAAAACTCCAAAAGCTCTTTAAGTTCCTAAACATTGATTTCAAGTCCCAAGTAGACTCAAAGTTATTCAATTGTCTCCATATTACCAAGTTAACATCATTTAGATACTCAAACTTCTATTTCAAGTCTCAATACTATAGGAAATCCTCAATTTCAGTAAAAACTAAACAACTTGAATTGAATTTAATGAACTCTTTTGAGTCCTAAATAAGATCGAAATTCCTCTAAATGGCTTGAAAACCAATTCACATGTTTGTTTGAGTCCTACATGGCATTTTAAGTTTCAATTGGAAACCATACCATTTGTAATACCAAAGTTTCGAATTGAAAACCTTAAAAGTCTTAATTATCTCATTTTACTCAAAATGAATTGTTTCATTTTCCATTGGTTTCACCAAACCAACAACGATATTTATCTCAATTTATCAATTTCCGCGAATCCGATAAATTTATCGTCAATCTTTTTCAAATTTATTCATCGCATCTCACGCGACACATAGAGTGAATATCGTATATCTATCAATAATATAATACAACACATCAAATATCACATATAGTTCAAGTTTTAATTTCTCCAACTCTCCTCACTTCCCAACGAAGACTTAAGTCGGGATCACATAGTTCCACTCAAAGTTCAAGGTTCCTAACTTCCGCTGGTTTATGTCTTAATGGCTTGTGATTTAAATCAAGAGTCGAGTATTTACAACTTCGGCTTTGATACCAACTGCGACATTGGTATCACAATGTCTTAAGCCATTAAACTTTTCCCTAGGTTCGCCCGAACCTAGGCTCTGTAACAACTGTGACGGCCCCTATTTCCCATAAATTGGACCCCGTCTGGCCTAAGCCCACGTGAACCACTGAGCCAGTTTCGCAAGGTCAACGCAGACCTAGTCAGCCTTCCAATCCTTCAATATACGTAAATTCACAATTTTAAGTTGAGTTATTAGTATTATGCTAGTTTTACAATTTAGCGGAAGCAATTTCTACAAATCAAATAACTCGACAATAATGTAAAAGGTTAGGCAACCTAATTGTGGAACCCGATAAATATGTTAATCAGAGGAGAGTAATATAAGGTATACAAAAATTTCACCTAGCTATGGAGCCTTCCTCTTGTTGGACCACAGATCTACACTTAATCATACCCAAAAATGACGAGCCCAGGTAAGTAAAGCCAGTAGGACATATACATCATTTCAAAATAACCAAAGCAGTCGAATTCATGCAATTTGAAAGAAATGAACACGTAACTCATGAATATAAAAGACTATAAATAATCGATCGATGAGTGATGCCAAATAACAAGGAGTCCCGACCAAAGGTCGTTGAGTCGCGATACAAGCCCAGCAGACTCGGGTTTAGGATGAGACCCCAGCATCCCAGCCCTAGCCCTTGCAACTATGAGACATTCACAGACCCGGATCTAGGACGAGACCCCTGCTTCCCAGCCCTAGCCCGTACGACTATGAACCATCCATGGACCCGGATAAGAGCCCTCAACGTACACTCAATTGGGAGATATCGACGGGCGACCATGAAAGACCTCGGGTTTAGGACGAGACCCCTGCCTCCAGCGCTTAACCCTCTCATATCGCAGATAAACATTGACCATGACTATGACTCACTTTCCAATGAATTCACTCAATCGACAACAATTTCAACGATAGCTATCATCACAAAGCAGTGAACAACAATAAAGCTTATCACAAAATAGTAAACAACAACAACCAATGGAGAGAAAATGAAATACTGTATAAGTCCCTAGTTGGTTTACTTACCTCGAAATTCATAAATCGAAATCAAGACGTCCCGCTCGCATCTCGATTTGCGCAACCAACACCCGACTCCTAAGTCCCTAGTGTCCATTTCAATATTTTATGCCTATTTTACTTCAAATCATTCAAATCATACTAAAATTAGGTGAAATAAACCTCACCTCCATCGTGTCGTCGCGATTTCGTCGAAATCGCGCATCCGATCGGTCGACAACGCGCCACCACGCCGTTCATCGCGTCGCAGCCACGCCGTCGCTCGCCCTCCGCCGCCTCCGCTTGCTGGTCGCCCCGCCTCCTCTTGCCGGCCGCCACCGCCGCTGATGAGTTCCTCCGTGTTACGTCGCGTCGTTGGTTCGTTGCCACCGCCGCTGAAAGTCGTCGCCGCGAAGCCGCGACGGCGTCGCCGAGCGCCGGCGCCGACGGCGCGCGCGCGCGCCGTCCTCCGCTGGTCGCCATCGTCACTTAGTTGCTGGCCATCTCCGATCCGTCATCGACGCAGGTCGCGTCCCGTCGTCTCCGATCTGCGCTCTGTCGTCCCGTCGGGTCCGCCGTCGTCCAGTTGGAGCGCTTTTTGCCCTCCGCTGTCTGCGAGCTTCTCGCCAATGCCGGCCGTCGCAGCTCGATGCAAGGTCTTCGCTTGCTTGCCATCTCTCGCGCTACGCGACTACTACCCCACCGATGCCCGCGAGCCGCCGCTCGCGGCTGGAGTTCCGTCGTGGCTCTCTGTCACTCGTCTCCCTTGGTCTCCTTCTTCCTCTTTCTTCTCTCTCTTTCCGATCTTTTTTTTTTCAATCTTATCCCATCCTTTTTTATTTTTTATATATATATATATTTATATATAAATTTTATTCCTACATATATATATATATATATATATATACATATATATACATTTTTTATTTTCTTTTTTATTTCAAATGAAAAGTGCCGTCGAGATTCTTGCGGAATGATACTCGAAGCACATCAACATACTTTCATTATAATCGAGCAGCGCGCATCTCGAGGCATTAACCCACCTTATTTCAAAATCTCGATACTCACGTTATGCATCACGAGGCGTATCTAATGTACACATTAAAACCACATAGAGCCACTATCTCGGTCCCACGTTGGCACGCGACTCAAGGTGCGTCCCCGTTCGTGTTTCGGCTCACCTCATTCCCCGCATATTCATTTCTCACCAATTTGCATTATAGTCTCCAATTAAACATTCTCGGTGTCTCCACTCAAGATTCGGACATACATATTCGACGAGTGGGTCCCACAAACAACCCTGACCTGACACGTGTCACAAGTCAAATTTTTGGGCCGTTACATGAGAGGTCGACCAGCGACTAGTGAGGAGATGGAAGCGTTGATTTCACTGTACACTATACCAGAGATTCGAGGACCTAGATTCGAGGACATACCGGTGGTTAGAGAGTTTTTTGATGTATTCTCGGAGGATTTACCTGGTTTACCGCCTCCGCGAGAGATTAATATCATTATCAAGTTGGTACCAGGTACTAAATCGATTTCTATACCACCATACCGATGACACTACGAGAGCTAGTGGAATTGAAGACTATGCTTCATGATTTGGGACAAATGGGGTTCATCACACCTTTTATGTCGCCATGGGGAGCACTCGTCCTTTTTGTGAAGAAAATGGATGGTACTTTGAGACTTTGTATCAACTACTGATAGTTGAACAAAGTCACTGTTAGGAACAAATATCAACTCCCGAGGATTGATATTTATTTAATCACTGAGATGAGCACAATTTTTCTCCAAGATAGACTTGCGATCATCGTATCATCAGCTTAGGATCAGGGACGACGATAGGTCCATTATAGCTTTCAGCATAAGATATGGACATTTTTAGTTCACAATCATGTCGTTTGGGCCGACCAATTTTCTAACGGTGTTTATGGATCTGATGCATCGATTTTTCAGACCATTTCTTGACAGATTCATGAAAGTCTTCATCGATGATATCTTGATATACTCGAAGACGAGGGAGGATCACGATCAACACCTCGAGAGCGTTGCAGACAATGAGGGTTAGTAAATATGGACTTTGGTTGTCATAGGTCAAGTTTCTGGGGCATGTTGTTGGAGTAGCAGGTATATTAGTGGATCCAGCCAAATTTAGGCGATTATGGATTGGCCAACACCGACTTCCGTGACTAAGATGAGGAGTTTTTTGGGTTTGACGGGGTATTATCGCCGATTTGTGAAGGATTTCTCAAAAATCACTTCACCACTTATGAGACTAACTTAAAAAGATGTTAGATTTGAGTGGATCGAGGAATGTGAGGAGGCATTCACTTAGTTGAAGAGATTGTTGACTACTATGCCAGTTTTAGTGTTATCAGAAGTTGGACAGGGATTTTCAGTGTACACCGATGCTTCTCATAGAGGTTTGAGATGCGTATTGATGCAGGATGTTTGTACAGTAGCATATTCATCAAGATAGTTGAAAGTACATGAGAAAAACTATCCAATGCATGATTTGGAGTGAGCAGCAGTAGTGTTTGCATTGAAGATATGGAGACACTATCTATATGGAGAGAAATTTACATTTTTTTACTAATCATAAGAGTTTGAAGCATATCTTCACACAGAAAGATCTGAATATGAGACAACACATATAGTTAGAGTTTTTGAAGGATTACAACTTTTCTTTGGAGTATTATATGGGAAAAATGAACGTAGTCGCTGATGCGCTGGGTAGGATACCTGTTGGAGATGCAAAGATTCCTACGAAAACTATGTTGAGACTTGCATTCAAATGAAAGTACGGACCGTATCTACACAAAGAGTGTCAGAGGGTCAGAATATCGACAAGTTGTACTCCATGTTTAATGAGTTAGCGCAGAGTGCAGATTGTATTGATTGGACGGAAACGTCTAACTAGTGTTTGCGATTTAAAGGCAGAGTGTAGATACTTTAATATTAGAGGTGAGAGAGGAGATTCTTAGGAGTCACACCGTTCCTAATTCACTATTCATCCGGACAGGACCAAGATGTACCACGACATGAAGAGGCATTTTTGGTGGCTTAAGATGAAAACGGATGTGTCATAGTTTATCGGGAACTGTCGGATTTGTCAATAAGTGAAGGCCTAACATCGTGGACCTGGAGGATTGCTACAACCTCTTCCCATTCCACGCGGGAAATGGGAAGACATTGCAATGGATTTTGTGAGAGGATTATCGAGAACTACTCGGAGACATGATTCCATCTGGGTTATTATTGATAGACTGACGAAGTCTACTCATTTTCTACTAGTGGTCGCACATTATACACTCGATAAGTTGAGTATACTATTTGAACGAGAGATTATTAGACCGCATGGGGTACTAGTGACTATTACGTCAGATTGAGATGTTATATATACATCCAGGATGCAGTGAAGTATGAAGGAGCGGTATGGTACGCGCCCACTATTTAGTACGACTTTTTATCCTCAGACCGACGTGCAGATTGAGAGATTGATTCAGGTTATTGAGGATATGTTGCGGGCTTGTGTTTTGGAGTTCGGAGGATTATGGGAGGAATACCTACCGTTGTGTGAGTTTGCATATAACAACAGTTATCAGGCCAGTATTGAGATGAAGCCTTTTGAGGCTTTATATGGTAGACTGTGTCACTCGCCATCGTGTTGGGCTGAGCCGGAGGACTAGGAGACCGTTGGGCCTGAGATTTTTGTTGATCACCGGAGAAGGTACGACTGATTTGTCAGAAACTCAAGGGAGCCCAGGATAGACAACAAAAATATGCAGACATATATCACGGTGATCTCGCATACACCGAGGGATCCTTTGTGTATTTAAAGATTTCTCCTCGGATAGAAGTTCGATGTAAAAGGAAAAATTGCAACGTGATTTATCGGACCTTTTCGGATTAAGAAACGAGTCGGAAAGGTTGCATATGAGCTTGAACTACCTCACAGATGTTAGAAGTTCATCTAGTCTTTCATATATCCATGTTTCGATTAGCAGAGTTGAGAGAAGGTGATCGTCCAACTGTAGATGTGTGCCAGATAGACCTGAGTGAGGATGTTTCATACGAGAACAACATGTTCACATTCTAGATCGAAGGGTACAACAATTGAAGAACAAGCCTATCCCGAAAGTACTCGTCAAGTGGCAGTTTCACGATGATACGGAACTCGCTTGGGAACGGGAGGACTATATGCGAGATAAGTTTCCGTACCTATTCGAGTCAGGTATAACTCCTAGTTCAAATTTAAAATTTCGAGGATGAAGTTTTCATTAGTTGGGAAGAATTGTAATGGCCCAAAATCTCTAATCATGTGTAATGCTTTAAACATGATTAACGACCCGTACTATGGGACCCACACCGTGATATGTCCATTGACAAAAGCAAGGGCCGAGGTATATTTTATTTTTGTTGTGTGCATGCCTAGTGTATTGTATATGTGTAGACTATTAAGTCACATTCATAGTTATCGAGACGAGCGAGATACATACCTCGAATCGCGTGTCGACATGGGACCGAGGTAGCGGATTATCGGGGTAAACATACTTTATTTGAGTTCAAATGTACATTTATAAGTGGTTTTAATGGCTATAATGTGGCCACAAATACATACAAATTAAATGTGCCTATAGTTAGTGAACATAAAACAAGGTTCACTATATGTGCATCGAGACACGCATAACCTCATTAAGAGACAAGGTGTCTAAATGTTGAGTTACTCACTAATGACTTGAGGGACAAGTGGGACAAGGTGGTCCATGAACTGAGCCTCGAGACACGTGTGCACATCATGATCAATGGCTAACATTTAAACATCACATTAGTCAAATAAGTATATAAGTCAAACATTTTTGTTTCTTATCTCATCAAAATCGATTTGTGCAAGAAGGAGAGAAAGAGAGGATGGAGAAGAAAGATTCTGGAGTGATTTGGAGAGGAGGAAGGTGTGGATTTGGTGAAGCTTTGGTGAAGAAAAAGAACAAAAATAAGTTAGGTAACTATTCCACACCATACACTTGTGATTTCATGTAAATTTGATGTTGTTGTTATTGTTGTGTGTTGGGATAGGTGTTAGGGACCTCAAGTAACATGTATGAAGGTCCTTAATGCAAAAACATGGCCTATGTGTGGCAAAACCCCAAAATTTGAAGTACATAATTCTAGGTTCTGCCGCACATAACGCGCTAGATTTGTGCATTGGCGCGCTAATACTGATTAGTGAGCTAGACAGTTGAGGTAGCGCGCTAATGTGGCAATTAGCGCGCTACTGTTCATAATTAGCGCGTTAATTACCCAGCCAGTACTAAAAATCAGCCAAGTTAAAAAATGGTCTAAATATTATAAATGAGTCCAAACACACTATAACACCTATCGAACACCTCCAGAGAACTAAGAGGAGATCCCGAGAGTTTGGGCACGCATTTCGAAGTGTCGAGAGATCGACTAGGCTAGGACAAACGTGTGAATTGTAAGTAAAGTTGTAAGAATTTTATCTTTCATTTCATTCAACTTTTCTTGATTTATTGGTCTATTTGTAGACATTGCTACTTGTAATCTTGCATCATGTTGTTCTTGTGTCTATTCATGATTGAATATTTGTGACATGATGTCTTATGACGTGTTTCATTGATTCTGATTCCTACTCTCGATGTCATTTTTATTAAAAAATGGATGAAAAACATGTTATTGGGACAATTTGGATTTACTTGAACTTGTATTCGATTTCTTTTGGGCTTTGTAGCCAAACTTGTTTTGGAATCCTAGAGCTTTAAATTAGTTGTCTTTGAAACTAAAGTTGGGATTATCTAGTGTCCATTGCACGAGTGAGGCGCCGCTCATGGGGACACATGGGGTCTACCGGGGTTCCGACACTCACCACTACACTTACGCTGCACACGAGTTATGAGACTCGGGGTGGTGGTCAACAAGAATGAGATTGATGATATATACACGTAGAGCGCGTAGCTCCGCTATTTGTGTGAGATATGTTAAGCGAAGCTCCATATAATAGTGGAAAGGTTTGGTGATAGGTTATCATCGCCGACCGGACGTAGATCATCTCGACTTGGCCTTTGTCATTTGATACCTCTTTAACTGTGGTATTTACTTGCATTATTTAATTCAACATTTCTTTCTCTATTTATGCTTTTAAATACCATTCGTTATTTTGGAAATGTGGCATAGAATTATGTAGTTGTTATTTAAATATTATTATACTCACCGTCTAGTTTGTGACGGTGGGTGTAGGTCCGTTGAGTGGCAGCAGACTAGGGAAGGAAAAGATCACCAACTTCCTCTGAGCAGCTCGACGACACTCCTCAGTAATTTTGTCCGACTCGACTTTTGTTGTATTATATTGTTTATGTCTTTACTGTACATTTTGGGTTAAGTGAATAGTTTCATATATATACATGCACGTGATGTTGTATTTTCCTGGTTTTTCACACTTATGAATTTTGAATCATAACAACTTTCGCATAATCTTTAAATTTCATAATAATATGAAATCACATGAAAATGATAAAGGAATTTTACTTAACTTTAAATTGAATAGTATATCATTACATGTATTTGGAGGAATATAAGGTTGAAATGCTGATTAATACGTAATTAAGTCTTACGTGGTTGGGATTAAGGCTTGATTACAGGATTAGGTCGGGCAGTGCCCTGTTCAGTAGTGGGGGGCCGTCACATAGGGAATCCTCATTCCCCATGGGGATCCGCCCTGATGGGGGAATTTCGTCTCCACCATCGGGGGCGGGGCGAGGTGGTATACCCCTCCCCATCGTGGGAAATCTCCATGAGGATTCCCTACCCGACCCAATAGAGATTCCCCATAGAGATCCTGAATATTTCATGTGTGAATTGCACAAAAATAATTAAATCTTATATTTTTTTGTATGGTGAATGCTTCACATAAAATTTAAAAATCGACTTACAATTGCAAAGAAAAAGCTTTAAATGATATTAATTTCAGATATATAATGTATTTGATATTCTTTTTTTAGGTATTATTTGAAAAAGTGATGAGGTGGAGATCTCTGCTGGGTAGGGAACATGGGTCAAAATTTCTCCAATAAGAAATTTCAAGCGGAGAATCTCCGCTCCCCCATAAATGAGGATGGGGATTGCATTTACCATTGAAGATGCTCGACGGTATGAATGTGTGTCACTTAGGAGTAAATCGACATTGAAACAAAAAAGTAATCTCTGATGCAAATATATATTTATAAAATTGCAATTCAATTTTAGTCTATTTATTTTACTAATCCAACTTGATTCGATTTACTAAATGCAGAATGGATCAAGTTATGTTGATTGACAACAAATTTAATATTTATAAAATTGTAAATTTAATATTTTAAATTAAAACTTTGACAATCCCAATGAGTAACAAAGAAAATTATAATTAATAAAAAAATGTTGCATATGACTTTAGTTCAAATATATTAATTTTAATAAATTTTATATTTATTTGACTTTGGATTACTTTAAAATGTATAGTTGAACATGAAAAAATTAACTTTAAGTTGCAAAAATTTAAATTTTCAAGTGTATATGAATAATTAATATACGAATTAGGGGATAACGTTATTTAAATATAGTTCAAGATTTTAAGAGTGAATGTGTATATATAATGTGATGCTTAGGTGGATGTGTGGTAAAACTCGTAAAGATAAAATAAGAAATATAGAAATTCAAAGACAAGTAGGAGTAGCACCAATTGATACAAAGATTAGGGAAGGGCGGTTGCGATGGTTTGGTCACCTGCAAAGACGGCCTACAAATGCCCCAACTAGAAAACTTGACTCAATAGAAACTGTAGAAATTCGACGAGGTAGGGGTAGACCAAAGTTAACATGGGATGCATTAATTAAGAGAGATTTGAATGGTTTGCAAAGCTCACCATCAATTGCACTTAATCGAGCGCAATGGAAAAGTTTGATCCATGTAGCCGACCCCAGTTAATTTGGGACTGAGGCTATGTTGTTGTTGTTGTTGTTGTTGTTGTTGTTGTTGTATGTGTATATATAATGTAATTAATATAAAAGTCAAATTGGACCGGATTACTGATTAGACTCGCAGATTAAAGTGTGCAATCCACAATTCAATTCAATTCATCCCATTTAACAAACTCAAATCATGAACCAATAAATTTAAATAGATTTGATCAAATTTTATAAAAATTGATTTGATTAAATTGGAGCCACTGATTTAATGAACACTCCTACGTACAGAGGGTGAGAGGCCCCTTGCTGCTAGCCAAACAATATTCCGTACGCTCTGATTCAACTAAAATGGACTTTTTCTAAAATTAAGGTGGGTATGGTTTTATATTCCAAAAATAAGGTTGGCTACTTTTAATTTACAAAACTAAGGTATGTCTCCTTTTGAAAATGAGTCATTGGTGATGATGTGGCTCCAAGTGGCATGTGTGTTGATGAGGTGGAGTGAATGACTCTTTTTGAAAATTAGTCATCTATACAAAATCAATGACACATTTTAAAAAGGAGTCATCTATACAAAATACATAACCTCTATTTTACTCCTCAAAAGGAGTACTTTGTTCAACTCGAAGCGGTGTGTGACGACCCCTTCTCCAAAGGGTCAGGGTTGGCCAGACCCAGCCTACCCAGGGTCGGGTCGGCCCGACCCGACCCATATAAGGTAGCCCGACCCGGGCTATCCATCTTCTTCCTCTCGTAAATTTTTTTTTTCATTTGTACTGGTGTTGGGCGTCCATCCCCAACCCCAAGTTGGGTTCGTGCAGGGGAGACGACTCCCCTACCGTCCCTTGAGCTCATGGCAGTTCGTCTGAGTCTCCTACCTCGGACCAACAACTACGATCGACTACAAAAATAACTACAAATCACATGACACCCACAAATATAACATTTACCTCAGCCACCGTGCCTCGGTAGTGACACGTATCTCGCTTCGGGTCCCACATCACGGGTCATTTTGTCATGGTTAACGAATTAAACGTGTATTAATTATTGGGCAGTGACACGGTGAACCCATGCAAATGTCATTTACGTATCGAGATGGACAAACCGTATCACGTACGTATCTCGAGATGGACAACCTTCATCACCCACATATCTCGAGGTAGACAACTGATGTAAAGGACACGCACGTATATGGACGTGGAGAACTCATGCAAACGCCACGCATGTATCTCGCGGCAGAGGCATCATGCAAACGACGCGCATGTCGAGGTGGCTAACCCATGCAACCTCGTGCAATTCATGCAAACGTTACGTACGTATCTGGAGGGCCAACTCATGCAAACGACACTAACGTATCTCGCGGTGGACAACCCTTGCCAACAAAATGCACGTATGTCGAGATTGACAATCCATGCAACCATTACGCACGTTTTCGAGGGGACAACCCATGCAAAATGACACACATGTATCTGGCGGTGGGAAACTCGTGCAAACAACACAAACGTATGTTAAGATTGACAACTCATGCAAATGTTACGCACGTATCTCAAGGGGGCAACCCAAGCATATCTACTATAAATCATGCAACACAATCGTGATCATAAGGAGAAATTTGTAAATGAAAACCGTAAATGCCAAAACCACGTTATATATTTGTGTAGAATTTAAAATTAAAGCAATAAAGAAGTTTGAAATTATGATTTCATTCCATAAAAAAACTTATCATACAGGTTTATCGACGGTTACATTGACGTTGTTGCTCCGTGATGCAAACCGGACGTACTCTATGTCGAGTTGGACGTTGTGTTTGTACTTCAGGTTGAGTTTGTCGAGGTTGTTGATCTTGCATTGAATGTCATCGAGACGATTGATGTTCATCCTTTGGTGCTTCACTCGACTCACTTCTGGTACTAATGCTCCTCCAAAAATAGGAGGTTGAACCGTCTAAAAAAATTGGCTTCCTGTATGCGGTTGGCCGATAGGCACATGAGTCGGCGGGGGCATGCTTAACATGTTCATGAATGAGCCATCTCCACTATATGACATATTATAATTATTACATGGTGGAGTAAATGGGCTGGCATGTGTTGAGGCAATGACGGATACATTGGATGTCTAGGCATGCCATAGTCCGTATATGAAGACGACCGCCCGGGTGCATACGTATTAAAATGGTAATGAGGAAGATTCATAATCGGCGCGCTAGGTACAAACATTTGAGGTTCTGGTTGCATTGGGGACAATGTAGGAATGTACCCATGAGAAGAATGACGTGGTGGGGATGAGCGTTGACTACTGTCACCAATAGTCTCTGTTGTTCTCCCTCTCGGACGAGATGAACATGGCGTAGGGGAACGTCTGCTGCTCTCAGCAGCAGTCTTTGTCCGACGAGAAGGACGTGGTGGACAAGGATGTCTAGTGCTCCCATCCACAGTCTGTGTTTGTGTTTTTTTTCCTCTCATCTCTCGATTCGATTCGCCCTGATCATCTTCTTCATCTTCATCTTCATTCTCCTCATCTATGCCCTCTTCGACATTAACTCCACTATTCCATATAGTTGACCATCGCCTATGATCTTCATCTAAAATCTCGATGTCTTCATCAAGCGCGACAAGACCTTACTCATACCCATCGTCAATAAAAACTCACCGCAGTCGATGCACCAAGTTACACCGATATAAAAACAGGAGGTTAGTACATACAATTTATGATATAAAACGTGAGGAAAGAAGAATAATAGTTTATAACTTACCGAATAGTCACGTAAAGCCCCGACATGTCCAATGAATCTTCTAGTGACCGATCGATATCACGTCATGTAGTCTTCTTGATCGTGGCATTCTTCTTGTTCCACTATGACTATGCTGTCACCATGATTTTCCCACATATGTATATAGTTTGCGTGAAAAGCTGCCAAATTTTCTTGAACGCGTCCTCGCATCTCGATGCGATGCAGTCGGGTGTCGTAATGACAGTTTGGTGGCACAGCCAGTGTTATTCCAAATTGTCTCAAAACTCTTTCAGGTCGATGCCACTCGACTATGTGGAAACAAATAAGGGGACACGTCGGTAGCCAACTACCATTATGACTTCAGAATAAGGTTGCCACATTACGTCATCCTCATTATGTGAATGGAGTGCATCACGGAAAGCTGATAAAAATTGTGTTGCACTTTGAGTAACCGAGAATGCATCGATCCATCTGTATAGAAAACTCATAAATTAGTAAAATGAAAATGTAGTTAATATTCTAAAAATTACGATATAACATTTCTATTACCTGTGTCCTAAAGGGACGTCATTAAGCATATCTTCTCCATCCACTGTTCGAGGTTGAACTCTAGGAACACCAAGCCGCCTTGGTGCTATGAATGGAAATCTATCCCATACCCACAGTTGTACAAGAATTGATGCTCCTGCAACCTCATGTGCACCCGCGTTAGATCCGCGGCACAATTCCCTGTACAAAAAAGGCAAACAGGCACTCCCCCAACTATACTGGCCAGCTATGTCAAAATCCTCGAGCAAAGGTAGAAACATAAAATGTACATATCGATTTGACTTATCGACGAATAGACAACCACCGATTAGTTGGAGAATGTACGATCGAACATACCATCGCACCGACTCCTCGTCGCTGTCGTCATGTATAGCTGGTACGTTGCGTTCAAGCTATTCGACTTTTAGTTTATTTCCATGAAGGTCATCTCCAACAGGAATTCGACCAAGTAGTCTCTCACACACCTCAACATAGTTTGTATCGGTGGTTCCTGTCACATACATATTTTCGATAGGTAAGCCGAGCTCTACCTATACATCTTGGAGTGTAATAGTGCACTCACCACATTGCATGTGACATGTATGTGTCTCTAGACGCCATCTGTCAATGAATGTAGTAATCAAAGCCTAATCAAGACTGGAAAATGATATGCGCGAAATCCCATAAAAGCCATTGGAACGTAGATATGGGATCATTCGAGAATGATACTCCACCGTTCGATCAACGGCAGCCCGTCGTCGACGCACGAGCAATGTCTCGTACACCTTAGAATTGAAAATTAGCTGTCACATATATGTATATTATACGTTCATTCACGAACATTGGATGTATCCATCTTAAAAGGTTTACATGACCCGTCCACGCTTGCAAGGATCTGCGTGTAGATTGGAGATGTAATAGTGAAGGATCTGAAGGACCTGGATCCATTTGTGTACAAACTACAATTTAGAAAGTTTTAAAATTTAGTCGTGTTGTTCGAAAAGTCGCATCTAATCGATTGTTAAAGGTTCAAACAAAAACGAATACCTAAACATTTCATGACGTAAACTATCTGGATAATTCAAAAGGTTCAATATAATATAATTATATACATACTTAAGCCATTAGTAATCAATATAGAAACTAGACTATTGGTTTTGATTGGAAGATTCAGTTCTGGCTGGACAATTTGTTTTGTTATGTCCCTCTGCACGACAAATGTCGCATCGGTTCTTCCTAGTAGAGATTCGATCACGATCTTTATTAGGACATGTTGTTCTTTTATGTCTTTCTTGACAACATATGCCACATCGCAAGGCTCTTGAAACATTAGGAAGATCCATCTCATTTGGCCTTCGAGTTCCATTTGGTCTCCATCGGCCACGTCTGCACCTTGGGTCTTGTATGATATTCGTCGCAAAAGTAGGCCAATATTTTTTATCTGAAATGGCTTTGAGTTTAAAGGAGTAACATTGCGCGTACACATCTATCCGGTAGTATGGTTCAATAAATTGTGAGTACCTCACCGAATAAAAGAACATGCAGCTAACACGTGTGAGCAAGGGAAACCAAACGATTGACATTTATTGCAAGTGCACACGCGGTCCTTTAGGATAACTACTTGTGTATTGTTGCTTTTATGCATGCGATCTCCATGTCGTCCGGTAAGGACTTCAAACTCACCTATGTCACGATTTATCAAATTGACTTGATGCCTCCTTCTTGAAGCTTGTTCATAATGTGTGAGTTTATTCGTGACATATTTCGTGTACGATTGCCCGTTTAAGATTGCTTCATTGATTTCCTGGTTGCGTTGATCGTGGTATGTCACAAATCTATAGTAGATCATTTGAGTCATTGCTGTTATTGGCAAGAATCGAGCCACTTTCAATACACCATTAAAATACTTTACAAGTGACGATAAAACTCATGTAAGTACTATTACTTCAGCGATAACTATATAGTTTAGTGCAACACATAACTTGCATTTCATACATACCAACGTCATTAGAATTCATCCATCTATACGCATGCCTCCGTTGTGCGATTCAGTCCATAGTTTTTGGGGATGACATTGACATATTGCAAATATCGAGGGGTTCGCGATGATAAATATACAAAACGCTCCATGCACGCATTAAATTTTTGAACTTGATGTTGACCGACAACTCGAGAAAGTAGGTTTTTCAAGGGTTCATTTTTGAATTGAGTGTTGAAATAACGGCCAAGTGTCGCAGACAATAACGTTAGTATCCTTTTGGAGGACAAAAACCGTTGGTCGATTTTGTGACGGCCCCAATTTCCACAAATTGGGCCCCGCCCGGCCTAAACCCACGTGGACCCCCGAGCCAGTCTCGCAAGGTCAACGCGAGCCTAGTCAGCCTTCCAATCCATCATTATACGTAAATTCACAATGTTTGAGTTGAGTTATTAATATTTTTCAAGTTGTACAAATTAAGCAGAAGCAATTCTACATGAAATAACTCAACCGTAATTAAAAAAAAATTAGACAACCTAATGGTGGAACCCTTGTATAACTATATCATCATTGGAGGAGAGTAACTAAAAAATATACAAAGATCACCTAGATATGGAGCTTTCCCTCCGCTACTCGTTTGAGGCTCTGCACTCAGTCAAACATAAGAATGACGAGCCCATGTAAGTAAATCCAGTATGACATATACACAACATTTCACAATATCCAAAGCAGTCAAATTCATGCAAATAGAACGAAAGGAATAAAGAACGCATGAATATAAAAGACTGTAAACAATCCATCAATGAGTGAGGCCAACTAACAAGTAAGTTCGACCAAAAGGTCGTTGAGTCGCGGCAAAAGCCCAACAGACTCAGGTTTAGGACGAGACCCCAGCCTCCCAGCCCTAACCCTTGCGACTATGAGACATCCATAGACCCGGATCCCCTCCTCCCAGCCCTAGCCCGTACGACTATGAAACATCCATGGACCCGGATAATATCGACGGACGACCAGGAAAAACCTCGGGTTTAGGACGAGACCCCTACCTCCATCCCTAACCCTCTCATATCGCAGATAAACAGTAACCATGACTCGCTTGCCAATGGACTCACTCAATCGACAACAATTTCAACGATAGCTATCATCACAAAGCAGTGAACAAAAATAAAGCTATCACAAAACAGCAAACAACAAAAGCCAATGGAGAGAAAATGAAATACTGTATAAGTCCCAAGCTGGTTTACTTACCTCGAGAAATCGCGAACCTCAAAACGTCTAACTCGCGTCTCGATTTGCGCACCCGACACCCGACTCATAAGTCCCGGTGTCCATTAGACATTTTAGGTCTATTTTACTTCAAATCATTCAAATCATATTGAAATTAGGTGAATAAGCCTCACCTCCATCGCGTCGTCGCGATTTCATCGAAATCGCGCATTCGACTGGTCGATAACGCGTCACCGCGCCGTTCATCGTCGTCGCAGCCACGCCGCCGCTCGCCGCCGCCGATGGTGAGTTCTTCCACGCCGAGTCGTGTGTTGCTGGTTCGTCGCTGCCGACCCCACCGTCGTGTCGCTGCATTGCCAGCGCGCCGAGCCGTCCGCCCACGGCGCAGCAATCGCTGCGCGCGCCTCTCCGCCGCCGCCATCGTCGCTCAGTTGCTGGCCATCTCCGATCTGCGATGTGCCGCCGACGCGGGTCCGCGTCCCATCGTCTCCAATCTGCGTTCTGTCGTCCCGACGGGTCCACCGCCGTCCAGCTGGAGCGCTCCTCGCCCTCCGCCCTCCGCGAGCTTCTCGCCACTGTCGGCCGTCGCGGCTGCATTGCATCGCCGTTGCTTTCCATCTCTCGCGCGCGCCGCGCTTTACTCGCTTGCATTGCCGCGAGCAAACGCGCGTTGGCTGAGCTTCGCCGTGGCTCTCTGTCGCTCATCTCCCGTGGTCTCATTCTTCCTCTCTTTCTTCTCTCTCTTTCTGATTTTTTTTTCAATCTTATCCCATCCTTTTTTTTTATTATATATATATATTTATATATATATACTTTATTCCTACATATATATACATATATATACATTTTTTTATTTTGTTTTTGATTTTAAATGAAAAGTACCATCGAGATTCGCGCGGAACGGTACTCGAGGCACATCAACGTACTTTCCTTATAATTGAGCATCACGCATCTCGAAGCACCAACCCGCCTCATTTCAAAATCTTGATACTCGCACTATGCATCATGAGGTGTATCCAATGGACAGATTAAAACCACATAGAGTCACTATCTCGGTCCCACGCGTTGGCATGCGACTCAAGGTGATTCCCCGTTCGTGTTTCGGCTCACCGCATTCCCCACATATTCATTTCTCACCAATTTGCATTATAGTCTCAAATTAAACATTCTTGGTGTCTCCACTCAAGATTCGAACATACGTATTCGATGAGTGGGTCCCAAAACGACCCTGACCTGACACGTGTCACAAGTCAAATTTTCGGGTTGTTACAGTCTTCCCAACGAATTAGAATTTCATCCTCGAAATTGCCGCAATTCCCAAATGAAGATTGTGTGTTATGAATGAAGACCCAAGGCCATACCCGCCCAAGGCCATACTCGCCCAAGCCATACCCCCATCTTACTTTGTAAGGCTGGGCTCCTCGCGACAAGGTGGGCTCCTCCGCGACGAGCTGGGCTCCTCCGTGACCTCCAAGCAAAGAACACACCATCTGTCTCCTCTCATCAATATATGACAGGGAAACATCCTCGCAACATATATTGGAATACAAAGAAACATATCAATCTCATGACCCACCGTCACTAACATACTCGTATGCGCAGTATGTCCGCGATAATGTAACTCAATATCTCTGATCGAATGAGTCTCAACCCAACTCGTACCCTCTATTAGGTTACGATGGATAGTAGTCGGACTTGACGTGGCAATAGCACGAATCTGTTCTGGCTGTCCACACGCCCATACAGGTACGTTGAAATCCCAATCCAAATGGAACATGTCAATGTCCTTGTCCCTGTGCATGACTAGATCGTTGTTCTTGTCAGTGCACTCGACTGGATCTCTGACCCTATCTTTAGCCACTGCTAAGGATCCGACGGTACTGGCTGCTGTAATGTACTAGCGTAACTCGCTACTGGACCATCTAACACTGGTGCTATATACGTCGCATATGGTGGAAACACAATACGCCTTGAGGTTGATTTCGTTGCCACGACCGTCTATCCCTCGTTTTTCTCTAATCATCTCCGGACCCTCGCCCGAAATGTGACGATACCGATGATGCTACCTGTACTCCGATGCGTATGTTATACGCCTCCTATAATGTGCTCGATCCGTCGTCACTACCCCAGAACCAATCGAGTCTAGTAGACTGTGCATAACTGACTCTTCGGTCCTCTTTCGAATGGTTTGAGAATCAGTTCTCTTCAGGTTACAAACTGTAGGAAGAATGTACTTCCCATCTTGAACTCAACCCAAATCCTCGAGCGTCCACATCGACGCCACCGTAGTGCTCCATCATACATCAGCCTTGTCGAACAACGAAGCTGGTAAGATGCTTGACCTCGTATGATCTGGTGTGTCCAAAACATCATGAATCTTTGTTGCTCTGCAACCCGTACCACGGTGAGACTTTTCCGGGTGATGTCGTTGAAACTCGCGAGACTGCCTCGCCTTAGCCGTTACTCTAACTCCCATATTAGTCGGCGCTCTCAACATCTCCTCAAGTATAGAAGGTAATCTCGGTCCGAACATGTGTCTCCTAGGCCACTGCAGGTCCTACCTATACTGGAGATATTTAAGGTGGGTTGTGAACTGTAAAACACACCCAACCTGAATAACTAGAGCTGCTGACGTAGACAGCAACAAGTTAGCCTATGACCTTAACAGTCGAAGAATTTCTGCAGTTGCTGGTCGCGCGATACCATTCTATCTGACAGAGTATGCAGCTCTTCGTACTCGCAAAATGTGAACTTGCAGCCTCACGATCATTCCTAGACCCGGTCTGAAACGTAATCGCATTTTCGTAGCCACAAATCCTCGAATCAGGGTCTAGTTACTGATATCGTATATAGTATATTACAACATAACAAATATACCGTATAGGATCAAGTGTTACTCTTTTCTTAGCAACTTTAAATGCTCTTTTTTTATATGTGAATTGCTAATCTTAAAACTTTACAAAGTCCCATTACTTTTTCACTATATTCAAAGGTGCTCGTTCTTTTCAACATGCACTACTCGCACGCGAATTCCCTTAAGTACGCTTACTAACGTATCTAAACAATTTTTAGCATGTGAGGATTCTTGAGATATACAATCTCGTAGGATTTATACTTAAGTGACATCTAATTTTAAGAACGATTCGCAGACTCTATTTCGACACATAACTCATTTACAAGTCCCTAAAGGTGGTTGTCGACTTCGACCGAGTTACTTGGGCTTCTGATCCAACAATACTACTCCAAAGCTTTCGTCAAAGCCAAGGAGTTCGTACATGATGTAATCGTTAGCTCTCAAGTCATCTTAACACTCTGCTCCCTTAGAGTCTGCTTGTCTCACAATTTTTCATTCCTTTTATATATTTTCTAATTTCCTATTAAATCAATACAATTCAACTCTTAACATTTGAGCTACAATTCAATATCCTTTAGAGACTCAAACTTCCATTTCAAATCTCAACACTATAGGAAATCCTCAATTTCAGTAATCACTAAACAACTTGAAATGAATTTAATGAATTCTTTTGAGTCCTAATGGACATTTTAAGTTTCAATTGGAAACCATACCCTTTGTAATACCAAAGTTTCGAATTGAAAACCTTAAAAGTCCTACTTCTCTTAGTTTACTCAAAATGAATTGTTTCATTCACCAAACCAACAATGCTATTTATCTCCATTTATCAATTTCCCTAAATCTGATAAATTTATCGTCGATCTTTTCATTTTATTCATCACGTCTCACGCGACACATAGAGTGAATATCGTATATCTATCGATAATATAATACAACACATCAAATATCACATATAGTTCAAATTTTAATTTCTCCAACTCTCCTCACTTCCCAACGAAGACTTAAGTCGGGATCACAAAGTTCCACTCTAAGTTCAAGGTTCCTAACTTTCAGCTGGTTTATTTCTTAATGGCTTACGATTTAAATCAAGAGTCGAGTATTTACAACTTCGGCTCTGATACCAACTGTGACGGCCTTAATTTCTACAAATTGGGCCCCGCGTGGCCTAAACCCACGTGGACCCCGAGACCAGTCTCGCAAGGTCAACGCGAGCCTAGTCAGCCTTCCAATCCATCATTATACATAAATTCACAATGTTTGAGTTGAGTTATTAATATTTTTCAAGTTTTACAAATTAAGCGGAAGCAATTCTACATGAAATAACTCAACCGTAATTAAAAAAAAAAAAAATTATGCAACCTAATGGTGGAACCCTGTATAACTATATCATCATTGGAGGAGAGTAATTAAAAAATATACAAAGATCACCTAGATATGGAGCTTTCCCTCTGCTACTCGTCTGCGACTCTGCACTCAGTCAAACATAAGAATGACGAGCCCAGGTAAGTAAATCCAGTATGACATATACACGACATTTCACAATATCCAAAGCAGTCAAATTCATGCAAATAGAATGAAAGGAATAAAGAACGCGTGAATATAAAAGACTGTAAACAATCCATCAATGAGTGATGCCAACTAACAAGGAGTTACGACCAAAAGGTCGTTGAGTCGCGGCAAAAGCCCAGCAGACTCGGGTTTAGGACGAGACCCCAGCCTCCCAGCCCTAACCCTTGCGACTATGAGACATCCATAGACCCAGATCTAGGACGAGACCCCTGCCTCCCGCCCCTAGCCTAGCCCGTACGACTATGAAACATCCATGGACCCGGATAATATCGATGGACGACCAGGAAAAACCTCGGGTTTAGGACGAAACCCCTACCTCCAGCCCTAACCCTCTCATATCGCAGATAAACGGTAACCATGACTCACTTGCCAATGGACTCACTTAATTGACAACAATTTCAACGATAGCTATCATCACAAAGCAGTGAACAACAATAAAGCTATCACAAAACAATAAACAACAGACAATGGAGAGAAAATGAAATACTGTATAAGTCCCTAACTGGTTTACTTACCTCGAGAAATCGCGAACCTCAAAACGTCTAACTCGCATCTCGATTTGCGCACCCGACACCCGACTCATAAGTCCCTGGTGTCTATTTAGACGTTTTAGGCCTATTTTACTTCAAATCATTCAAATCATACTGAAATTGGGTGAATAAATCTCACCTCCATCGCGTTGTCGCGATTTCGTTGAAATCGCGCATTCGACCGGTCGACAACGCGCCACCGCACCGTTCATCGCGTCGCAGCCACGCCGTCGCTCGCAGGCCGCCGCCACTTGCGGTGAGTTCTTGCGCTTTGCATTGCGTCGCGTCGCTAGTTCGTCGTTCGCGCGCGCGGCCGCCCCATCTGTCGATCCACCAGCGCGCTGCCGGCGTCGCTGAAGTCGTCCGCCACGGCCGCTACGGCCAGCCATGGCGCCGTCCTCTCGTTTGCCGCCATTGTCGCTCGATTCTTTGGCCATCTCTGATCCGCGATCTGCCGCCGACTCGGGTCCGTGTCCCGTCGTCTTCGATCTGCGCTCCGTCATCCCGCTGGGTCCGCGCCGCCTAGTTGAGCGCTCTCCCCTCCGCCGTCCGCAGTGAGCTCGCCATCGCCTTGTCGCGCCGTCGCTACGGTGAGTGCGGCGCTGCTTGCCATCTCCGTCGCCGCGCGGCTGCTACGCCACTGCTGCCCGCGAGCCGCCGCTCGCAGCTGGAGCTTCGTCGTGGCTATCCGACGCTCTCTCCCGTGGTCTCCTCCTTCCTCTCTTTCTTCTCTCTCTTTCTAATTTTTTTTTCAATCTTATCCCATCCTTTTTTTTTTTATTATATATATATATATATATATATATATATATTTTATTCCTACATATATATATATATACATTTTTTTATTTTCTTTTTTATTTTAAATGAAAAGTGGCATCGAGATTCGCGCGGAACGGTACTTGAGGCACATCGACATACTTTCCTTATAATTGAGCAGCGCGCATCTCGAGGCACTAACCCGTCTCATTTCAAAATCTCGATATTCGCGCTATGCATCACGAGGCGTATCTAATGTACACATTAAAACTACATAGAACCACTATCTCGGTAGAAGCACGTGACTCAAGGCGCGTTCCCGTTCGTATTTCGGCTCACCGCATTACCTGCATATTCACTTCTCACCAATTTGCATTATAGTCTCAAATTAAACATTCTCGGTGTCTCCACTCAAGATTCGGACATACGTATTCGACGAATGGGTCCCACAAATGACCCTGACCTGACACGTGGCACAAGTCAAATTTTCGGGCCGTTACAAGTTTATTGACCCCTCCAGAATGTTAGGGTGATGATCGGAAATAATGCAAATACCATCTCTATCCGTCACGTGTTTGCGCAACATCCTCAAAAACCATCCCCACGAATCCGTAGACTCGGTTTCTGCAACAACAAATGCTATCGGTAGTATGTGTCCATTACCATCAACAGATATGGCAATCAGTAGCTTACCACTATATTTGCCATATAAGAAAGTCGCGTCAATTTGAAGCAGAGGCCTACAAAACTAGAAAGCTTGTATTGATGCTTGGAATGCGAAAAACACATGACGAAACTGAGGACACTCAGTCCTTATCTCATCAGAAGCCCATTGTCTATGTGACCAATCAATTGCGGTCCCCAGGACTCTTAATCTTCACGACCGCCAACCAGCTTGGCAATCTAGCGTATGACTCATCCCAATCTCCAAATGCATTTGCAATTACATTCCTTTTGACATCCCGCATTCGCTTGTAATTTACTTCGTGTCCGTATTTTCTCTTAATTATTTGTATTAATGCCTTGATAGTTATTGCTTGATCTATCTGGATAATGCTTTCGATCTCTCTCGCAAGCATGTTGGCATCGATTTGGTCATGACCGCGTTCCACGTCGGGATTTATACAATTGTGCGGCGCGTATAATTGTGTGATCTCCCATAATTGTGTTCTCTTTCGCAAACAAGCACGAAGATGCCACATGCACCCGTCTTGCACACTTCTGCACTTGATCGCCGAAAAAGTCGTAGTGGATTCCATCACATGATATTGACAATGTCTGTTAACATGCCACACTTTGACGACATGTTGTGATTCTTCTTTATTGTCAAAGCACATCCCTAATTCCAAATCAAAATTAGAGAGGTCCCCCCAGTCTGTTGATGAGAATGTTGGGTCACAGTTGAGTTAGCCACCTCCCAATCGATTTCGTTGTACACCGGCAATGGTTGGTGAACATCAGCACTGCTTGCTTCCTCCATGAAACTCTCTTCATCGATAGCAAACTGCTCATCATCTTGTATGTTTTCTGCCCCTGGAGGTTCATACATTGGGTCATCGCCACAACATTTAGGTTTTCCCAATCGACAGTTGGTGCAGCCTCTTGGGGGGACGCATCCTCGCCCTCATCATTAATGTCATCGTCTTCGTTCGGGTTCATCATCATCATGTGGTGATTGCATATGCAATCTTTCCATCATCGATCTAGTGTCTGATGTGCTGACATCTTCATCTACGAATTGCGAATGAACTGTACGAATTTGACAATAGTCAATTTGCTCAAATGTTAAATAAATATCTACCATTGAAGTTAATGGTAGATTGGTCACGGTCGCCCACATCAATTCGAAGTTCATCGTGTCTTCCAGCAATATGGGGACAAAATACTGTGAACCCTCAGGCAGGGTTATTAGCGTGACGATAAGTCATCCTTACTCTAGTTTCCGTAGATGAGGCATTGAATGCGTTACACACGTGATCAATCAATTGTTGTCTACTCGTCCCATACCTAAACATCAACACTGCTGATGGGGTGCGTTGTACCTAATGTCATTTCTACCATTTACAATTTCATCATTCGCATAAAAGAGAAATGAGATGTCCCTATTTTCCATGACCTACATAATTTATTGAACAATGATGATGTAAAAAAATGACATATATATCAAACGTCATTCGTTCATCAAATCGAGCCATTTATTGCAAGCAAACTTTCTGATGTATAAGTTCGCTTTAATAGCGCAACTACAGAGCATACTCATTCGTCTACACGACATCAAGTAATAAATCATATCCTCGCCACAACTCAAATTAGGGCATTTTCGCCGTCGACATTGCAGGCCCAAGTATTCGAAGATAAGCCTAATTGCCGCAACCTTAATTTGAAGGTATGTATATATCTAACCAAATTCTTATTTATGCATTGAGATGACCATCACAACTTCATTCATCAAATTATTAGGGTTTTATAATTAAGGTTTGTTTTTTATTGACATGTGTTATATATTAATCAAGCAAACTAATAAAGAAGTGAAGAAAAGCAATAGTAGTAGTACAAGTACTGAAAGCACATTTAAAAGACCACAAATTGAGACACAAATTAAAATTGCCAACTTTCATATATTAAACCTCATGTGCTTATATTCCTAGCTAGTTATTGATTTGATGACATACATTCATATATTTTTAAGTTATTATACCCCTTAAGTAATCAATGTTGATTTTATTATTGGTTTGAAATGAAAAATTAGGTGATCGAATCACCATGCTCCAACAACTAGTGTCACCTTTTGGAAAGGTGAAAAAAAAAGTTTTTTATCATCTCCGAGTGCTTAATTTGAAAGACTATATGTATCAAATGTCATTCATTCATCAAATTGAGGATTTAAATCGCAAGCAAACTTTCTAATTTAGAGGATCGCCATCATAGCGCAACTACAGAGCATACTTATTCATTTACATGAAATCAATTAAAAACTCATATTTATATCGGCTATCTCAAATTATGTCCTATTTTTGGAAAAAAAAACTAAGCATATTAGGGCCTCCTTGCAACAAACAAACTCCACATATTAATTTTTGTAAACAAACAAACTGCATATAAATTTATTTTATTTTACTAAATTACCAACTCAAAACTACTTAAACTTAAATAAATAAATTTCTTAACTTACTAATTTTCCTCTTTTTTTCCTTTCCATCTTCAATTGGATTATCCTTGAAAAAATAAATAAAAATTTAACTTTTACTTATATCAATATTACGAACTACAACGAAATGACGTAAAAAATAAATAAAAACCCCGAACCTTTTCACAACCTTCAACCCAGATCAAACCCACTGGTGTGTATATTCTATGTTTGATATTCCTTGCAAAAACAAAAAAAATTGTCCCACCTCACAACCCAGACCCACAACTCACTCAACTCTATCATACCAACAAAATGACCCACCCCACAACCCAACCCAAGTCACCCCCAACTCTCTCTCTCACACACTCTCGGCCTCTCGGTGTCAAGGTCCCCCCCCACTCTCTCTCTCTCGAACTATCACCAACTCTCTCTCTCTCTCTCTCCCGGTCTCTCGCTCCCCCGACCTCTCTCTTCTCTCCGTCTCTCCTCTCTCTCTCTCTCTCTCTCTCCTCTCTCTCTCTCTCTCTCGATCTCTCTCTCTCTCTCTCTCTCTCTCTCTCTCTCTCTCTTCGTCGGGTCCTCCTCTCTCCATCTCTCTGCTCCTGCTGCTCTCTCCTTCCTCTGGTTTGTCCAACTCTCACTCGATCGCTACTCTCTCCCCTCCCCCTCTGTTGGTCTCTCCGCACCGGCTCCTTTCTCGTTGCTGGCTCTCTCCCGCACCAGACTCTCTCTCGCGACTCTCTTGGTTGCTCCACCCCACCAACACCCACCTTATAAAACCATCTAGGAACCCTAAACCCCTACCCCATAGCCGTATAACCTAGCCCGAGAACGCAGGGAATATATTCCCTGCGTTCTCGTGGGAAGATGATATCACGCGCAAAAGGATATCCGGGGGTATAGTACACGAATGGCACATTCGGAGAATGCGCCATTTGTCTACTGTGGGAAATCGACATGGCGCCCACGGGGAGGCCACTTGGACGCCTCGTCGTTAGGACGTTACACTAATGACGCATTCTCGAATGCGCCATTAGTGTACAGGGCCGATCCACATGGCGTACATGCAAACGCCACGTGGATCGTCCATTACATCATTGGATACATGTGGTGCCACATGGACGACACGTCAACATGAATCTCAAACTAATGGCGCATTTGGAGAATGCACCATTAGTTTGAGGGGACCGATCCACGTGGACGCCACGTTGGTCGGTCCCTAACATACAATGCGTCATTCGTATTTTTCTCTCCAGTGGCAAAAATACACGAATGTCACATTCTCCGAATGTGACATTCGTGTATTTTTGCCCCTTCATGTTGGACACTAATGGCGAATGCGCCATTAGTGTTAAATATTTGCCCCACTAAAAACGCATTTTCATAACCCGATTTACCTTACTTTTATAATAAAAAGTAAACCTAACTTATTTTACTAATTTATTTTATTATTAACAGTACTTATGTAATTTTTCCCAACTAAAATTATAGTGGCCAGAGTGAAGGGAGTACATGAAGGAAGCCACACGGGAAACATCATCAACCACATCCAGGAGCTCCTCCAAAGATGAGTGCAAGAAAACCATTTCTCACATCTCCAGATCTGTCAATGGAGTACCACACAATCTAGCCTTCCAGGCAAGTCGATTTGAGTTGTCCAACGCATGGCAGACTGTTATGCCACGTTTCATTTCCACAGCTGTAATGACTGATGCTATTATATTTCATCATAAAATCAAGTTACAGTTTGGTTTTCCAATAAAGAAGGACATAATTATTACAGATGCCCCGTCAGGAATCGCCTAGTGATCATTAATTTCTCCACTTGTCTAGGTATTCTACCACCACGAGCTTCACATTTCTATTATTTTATATTATTGCGACGTGGGTCAACGTACATAATCAACTTAATTATACAATACCTTTGAAAAAAATAATAATTATACAATACCACACGCTTCACTTTTTCTTTCGGATCGTGCTATTTGAACTCGTGAGTCTAGATTCAAAATTTTTTTAATTTCAAATACATCATCGAGTAATTAATTAAATAATCATAATCTCTTGTAAAATTCCTTTGATACCCCTTAATATTTATAAAAATTTTAAAAATTTTACTACGAGTCCGGATTTATGAGTTCAAGTAGATTTATTGTTTTCAATATATATTATGATCATTTGGTGTAACAAACTCACAATGATGATGTTGGGTCAACCTACATAATCCAATTTAATTATGCTTGTGGGTAGGGGTGGGCAGAGGTCTCCGCAAAACCGCCCAAACCGCATAGTCTGATCAGGTTTTTAAAACTCCCAGTTTGTGAATGATTTGAAAAACTCAAAAACCATGGAATCGCAATTTAATGGCGATTTTTTTTGAAAAATCATCTGTTCACCAAACTAAGGGTATTATAAGTATTTTCATTATTTTATACTCCAAAACTCTAGCCTTACAATTAAGTCTCAATCATCATCGCTCACGCTCACGCCAACCTACCCCCTCGTCACTCAACTCTTCTTTCTCGTACTTCCCTAACGTATCGTAATAACAACAACAACAACAACGCAAATCACTAACACGTAAACAAACCCAAACATGATAACCAAATATTTCGCATCTTTCTATCCTCGTCGCCCCCGCCCTCAAATCCCTTAGGCATCTCCCCTCATCTGATGAACCTTTACATCTTCGTGCATTGTCAGTCATCACTAATGAGCTTACAAGTCGTCGCGTCAAACCGGTCCTCAAACTCGCGCATGTCCTTTTGGCTCTTCAATCTCTTTGTATTGTCTTGCTTTGTTAATTCGTTTAGATTACTTTGTTATTTTTATGGGGGTTTTATGTATAGCCGTTTTTTTTTTTGTTTTGCGAAGTTTTGAGCAATAATGTTAAAATTTGGAGTTTTGGAGTTTTACTTCATTTCCTATTAAGTTGTTGGAGATGACAGTGATATTTTGAAGAAATATCTCGCAATTATACCAACCAAATTGGGCAAAATGCTATTGTTTAGGTTGTAGTTTAAAAGTTTTGCAGTTTGGTAGTGATTTGCGAAATCACCAAACCGCAAACCCTTGATTTGGTGGCGGTTTAAAGATTTTCACCACAAAACCACGATTTGCCCACCCCTACTTGTGTGCAAAATTAGCTGATAATAATTTAGTTTATTGTTGGTAGTCTAGTCGAGGAGCTAAAAATTTAGTGGGTAATAGCCGAAAGCAAATAATCTAACTCATCAATTAAAATTATTTGAAAATTAATTGATTAATTAAATAGATAAATGTAAAATGACATTAAAAATATGTCATATATACAACAACAACAACATAGCCTCAGTCCCAACTTAATTGGGGTCGGCTACATGGATCAAACTTTTCTATTGTACTCGATTAAGTGCAATTGATGGTTAGCTTTCCAAACTATTCAAATCTCTCTTAATTAATGCATCCCATATTAATTTTGGTCTACCCCTACCTCGTCGAGTTTTTACAGTTTCTATTGAATCAAGTTTTTTACTGGGACATTTGTAGGCCGTCTTTGCAGGTGACCAAACCACCGCAATCGCCTTTCTCTAATCTTTGTATCAATTTGTGCTACTTCTACTTGTTTTTGAATTTCTATATTTTTTATTCTATCTTTAAGAGTTTTACCACACATCTACCTAAGCACCATCATTTCTTCTACGTTCATTTTATGTAATTGTTATTGTTTTACCGCCCGACATTCACTTTCATGTAGCATAGCTGGCCTAATTGCGGTCATATGAAATTTTTCTTTTAACTTAGTAAGAACATTTCGATCACAAAATTAATCTTGTCGCACTCTGTCATTTCTTCCATTCAGCTTAAATTATATGTGTGACATCATTCTCAATATTACCATAATTTTGTATATACCGATCCTATGTATCTAAAATAATTCACCTTAGGAACTTCTTCCCTAAATTTTACCAATCCATCATTTCGATGTCTAGTGTTTCTAAACTCACAGTGCATATATTCAGTCTTCGTCCTACTCAACTTAAAGTCTTTAGATTCTAATGTATTCCTCTAGAGTTATAATTTCATATTAACTCCATTTTTTGTTTCATCCACTAAGACAATATCATCTGCAAATTGCATACGCCATGGTATATTCTCTTGAATATGTCTAGTTAGTTCATCTGTAATTAAAGTAAATAGATATGGGCTTAAAACCGATCCTTGATGTAGTCTTATCGTAATGAGAAATTCTTTTGTAGCTTCTTCTAATGTCTTTATACTCGTTACTACTCCATCATATATATCCTTAATAGTGTCTATGTATCTAACATGCACTCATTTTCTTTATAGTTACTACCAAAGAACATCTCTAAGAACCCTATCATATGCTTTTCCTAAATCTACGAATACCATGTGAAGATCTTTTTTATTTTCTCTATATTTTTCTAACAATTGTATTACAAGGAAAATCACATCTATAGTTGACATCCCATGCATAAAGCCAAATTGGTTCACTAATATGGTTGTTTCTCTCTTTAGCATATTATCAATTATTCTCTCCCAAAGTTTCATACTATGACTCATAAGTTTAGTTCTCCGGTAGTTTGAGCAACTTTCAATGTCTCATTTGTTTTTGAAGATTGGCACAAGCGTGCTTCTTCTCCAATCCATTCGCATCCGTTTAGATTTTAAAATTTTATTGAAAAGTTTTGTTAACCAAGTCAATCCAAATTTTTCCTAAGCATTTCCAAACTTCTATGGGAATTTCATCTAGGCCACATGTTTTCCTTATTTTTATTCTTTCAATGCCTCTTTAACTTCTAGAATTCTAATATTGGGTGTATAATTTACATTTCTTTCTTGGTATGAGTTTTCATCTATTATAGTATCAACTTGGCCATCGTTAAATAAACTATCGAAGTAACTTCTCCATCTCTTCTTAATATCATCCTCGCGAGTTAGAACATTTTGATTTTCGTTCTTAATACATCTTACATGACTAAGGTCTTGTTTCTTTTTATCTCTTAATTTGGCTAGCCTATATATATTTTTCGCCATCTCTATTACCCAACCTTGTATATAAATCTTCTATGAAACTTGGTTTAGCTTGACTAACCACTTTTTTTTATCTTGTTTTCTAGCTTCTCTATATTGATTGTATGCATCTTCATCTTGATACTTAAGTACTTTCCTATATATCTCTCTTTTAGTCTTAATTCCTTGTTGGATATCCTCGTTCCACTACCATATTTCCTTCTTTGGTGGTCCCAAACCTTTAGATATACCTAATACATTTGATCTCACTCTTCTTATGCGACTACTCATTTATAGCCACATTGTATTAACATCTAAGTCAAGATTCCAAACTTTTTCTTTTAGTAGTTTTTTTTTTTCGAACTCTACTTGTTTACTATTTTTTAGGTTCCACCACTACCATATTTCCTTCTTTGGTGGTCGCTAACTCTTTTATTCATATTATGTCGTCGTTTTAGTATAATATCAAGTACTACTAACTTATATTGGGTAGTAAGCGTTTCACCAAGTATTACTTTGCAGTCTCTACATATTTTTTTATCTATTTTTATTATTAAAAGAAAATCTATATGACTCTTGTTATAACCACTACTAAAAGTAATTATAGCGACTCTTTCTTCCTAAAGCTAATATTTGCTAAGACAATATCGTATGCTAAAGCAAATTCTAAGATTGATTCTCTTTCTTCATTTCTATTACCATAACCAAAACCTCCATGAACTCTCTCAAACCCATCGTTACTTGCCCCGACATGCCCATTTAAATCTCCTCCAATAAAAAACATTTTTCATCTAATGGTATGCTTTGCATAAATCCATCCATATTATCCCAAAACTTGCATTTAATGCTCTCGCTTAATCCTACTTATGGTGCATAGGTGCGCTAAGTATGTTAATTTTTTCGTCTCCAATAATTAATTTAGCTACAATCAATTAATCAATCACTCATTCTTTTAACATCTAGGACCTTATCCTTATAATCATTATCCACCACAATTCCTACTTCATTGCATTTTCTATCTATACCGGTGTACCACAATTTAAACCATGTGCTTCTTATATATTTCTCTACTCTTTTCTCATACGCATTTTGTCTATTGGAGGCAAACAATATTAACTCTCCTATTAATCATAGTATCTACTAGTTTTATTGACTTCTCTGTAAGTGTTCCTATGTTCTATGTTCCTAAACGAATCTTTTCTCCCATTTGTGTTTGTTTTCCTTTTCTATTTCTATTTTGTCTAAAAGATCTAGTATCTGTATCTACGATTTTGTTTTTGTTTTTGTGTTTGTTTTGAACTAGCTTCTTTATCCACACCCGTCCTCTGTGTGTGAACCCTTGCTCATTTTTATTCACATCCTGGTGACGATGTGAAGGGACTAGCTTCTTTACCCACACACGTCCTATGTATGGGAACCCTTGCTCATTTTTCTTCATACCCAGGCGACGATGTGAAACACACTCTTGCTCATTTCTCACTACACCCGGCTCTGATGCAGTGTTTCGCTAGGTGGGAACGCCCCAACATTTATATATGTTTGATTCATTTCATGAAAAATGACAAAAGTTTTATGTTGGTTGTCAACCTATCGCAACCCTCCTCCATTTTTCAAGAGTGGAAAATGAGCTTGGGGCCTCCCTCCCTACTTTCGGGTATGAAAAATGAATTTGAGACCTCCTTTACTCATTTTCGTCAGAGTCCTCATTTATCCGGACTTGAGATCGGCTATGTAGCGCACATAGTGTAGTATATGGAGTTTTCATCTCTCCATCTAACAATTCATCAACTTTCACCTGGCATTTGACGTGCAATCAAAATATATCTACCTACAACTTTTTTTCTTATTAGAAAACGACCAACGACTTATTAGCTTTGGATCCTTCATCATCTAATACAACTCATATCCTCCCATCTATTTAAACCTTCACATATATTTCTTTCGAACCACACCTCCTATGCTTTTGATCCTTCGTCAGCTCTAATAATCAATTCACATACAATATTATTCTTCATTCATGGGGAGCCTAGAAGATCGCAACCCTCATCACTTCAACCCCCTCGATCTGGAGGAGTTCCGAACCCAAGCCTACCAAACCATAGACTTCATCATCAACTACTACCAAAACATTGAGACCTTCCCAGTCCTCAGCCAAGCCCAACCCGGTTTTCTCAAATCCAGTTTTCCTAACACTCCCCCAAACAAGCCCCAACCCTTCCAAACCACCCTCCAAGACGTCCAAACCAAGCTAATGCCGGGCCTCACCCATTGGCTCAGCCCAAACTTCTTTGCCTATTTTCCCTCCACAATCAGCACCGCTGGATTCCTAGGCGAGATGCTTTGCACGGCATTCAACACCGTTGGATTCAATTGGCTCGCCTCGCCCGCGTCTACCGAGCTCGAGATACTCGTCATGGATTGGATGGCTAAGATGCTTCGACTCCCGGAAACATTCATGTTTTGTGGGTCCGGCGGTGGGGTCCTCCACGGGACCACTAGTGAGGCCATGTTGTGCACTCTCGTCGCCGCGCGCGATCGCGCGCTAGCAGTTGATCCGAACCGCGACGTCAATAAACTTGTAGTGTACGGCTCTGATCAGACGCACTCGACTTACGCGAAGGCGTGTAAGATAGCGGGAATAGCGCCCGAGAACATCAGAACAATATGTACCACGCTAGGTTCGGAGTTTGGGTTGGAACCAAGGCTCGTCTCCGAAGCTATGGAGGCTGACGTGGCGGCTGGTTTGAAACCGATTTACTTGTGCGCGACCGTAGGTACGACTTCGTCCACGGCCGTTGATCCGGTCGATGGGCTTGCTGACGTGGCAAGGAGGTTCGGGGTTTGGTTCCACGTGGATGCTGCGTACGCGGGCAGTGCTTGTATATGCCCCGAGTTTCGTGGCTATTTGGACGGAGTCGAGCGAGCTGACTCACTGAGTTTGAGTCCACACAAGTGGTTCCTCTCTTGCTTGGATTGTTGTTGTTTGTGGGTCAAAGAGCCGGTTTGATTACCGGGTCGCTGAGTACCGACCCGGAGTACTTAAAAAATAAGCAGAGCGAGTCAAACTCAGTGGTGGACTTCAAGGATTGGCAGGTCGGTACCGGGCGAAGGTTTAAAGCTATTCGACTGTGGATGATATTTCAAATGTACGGTGTGGCTAACCTTCAGAGTCATATTCGATCTGATATTCATCTAGCGAAAGGATTTGAGAAGATGGTTAATAGTGATTCGAGATTTGAGATTGTAGTGCCGAGGAGGTTTGCACTAGTGTGCTTTCGATTAAATCCGCCGAGGCCGAAATCCAAACCAAAACCGGTTGAGTTATTGAACCGGAAGCTACTCGAGTGGGTCAACTCAACTGGTCGACTCTACATGACTCACTCTATTGTGGGGGGAATTTATTTTCTGAGGTTCGCGGTTGGTGCTACTCTTACTGAAGATCGCCACGTGGCTGCAGCGTGGGAAGTGATTAGTGAGGGAGCTGATCATGTACTTCGCGATGAAAGTTAAGCCCGTTTGTAACTTTTCTCAATGATGATCGTGTGGCTAAGTGGTTATTTGTAATTTTGTATTGCATGTTGTATTCAATAATAAGATCCACACTGTAAGCTTTTGCTTGATTAACACATTTTGGAAAAAATATTTATCCATTTAACACACTCACATAAATATTTACTAATCTAACTCATTTACTGTCACGTCACTGCCATCTCGATCATTTTTTTTTTTTTTTGTCAAATACAAAACGTGACTGAAGATCACGTTTTGGTTAAAAAAAAAACAAATAAGTCGTGACTGCAAGTCACGACTTTTATTTCAAAGAAATCGTGACTTGCAATCACAACTTCCATTTGTTCCATTTTTTTTTTCGGTGTTGTTTTTTTAATGCTTTTAGTAGTTAATTTATAAGATATTTATACTTTAATGTTTTAAGTCTGATTTATTTTTATGAAAGAGATTGAAAATGATCTTGACAAAGTTTAATCTATCATATTATATCTCGTCTATCAAACAAGTAGAATCTCTAGCATCTACGTGTTTTTATTTTTTTCAATAAAAAGAAAATCTTATATATCTGTTGGGTTCCGATACGTGCCCACGTTAGCTTAAACAAAAGCTTTCAAACTAGTCCACTAGTACATTCGTATTATTTATTATTCTCTCAATACAAACTAGTCCAAAATTTGAAGTTACAACATGTTTATGACCTTGATCTTGTACAACAAAAGCTTGGAAACTCGAGTAATTTGCAAAATTCATAAAATTCACGTTAGTCATGCATAAATTTCATTTGCTATAAATAAAGAACTTGGAAGTCAATCGAATGCTATAATAATCCTTAAGTTTATGAACAAGAGTTTCATCATGTATCTTCATAAGCTTGTAAATACATTGTTAATTAAGTTATAAGTTTCCAAAGATACTTTATTGTTCTTTCACATTGATCATTATCACATTAGTAATACCATAACCAACTACAAAGCATTTATATAAACAAAAAGATGTCTTGTTATAGTAAAAAAGAAAATCCTAGTTTGACCCCAAATAATGACTTTCAGTCTCACAATGTGTTCTCTTTGCGACTCGCACATTACGATTTAAAGCTAATAGCACATTCGAAGGGCCCACATCAGCACTCAACGGATTTTGAGCATCTTCTGGTTGGATTTCATTTATATCATGTCTTCCACCATCATGAGTACTTGTAGTCCCAGATAAATTCATCATTATTTGACTTGCATTAAAATGACGTGAAAATGTAGGTATCCTATCAAATCGAAAGGCTTCCGTATTCTCGAATGCCATGTTGGGAGGTACTGATAGAGTATGTGGAGTCTCTAACTCGTTGAGAGGTAATGATGGAGTATATAGAGTCTCGAACTCGTTGAGAGGTATGGATTGAGTATACACTAGAGTGTCATGCCTCGAACATGTATCTTCATGAGAAGATTGATGAGATGCCTCAAAAGAATTTGGCATATTATGGATGCGATAATCTACATGTATTGTAGTCAAAGTCGATGCAGCTACATCTCGAATACGTAGAATAGACACATCATCACCCAATGTCAACTGATGAATTGATGTCATCCCTTGTGCCTACATATAAAATATTTATGAAGTTGTATGCGAAAGTAAAATCAAAAAAATTATTTAAAAGACTTCGTGATTGAATAATAAAAAATTGTACTTATCAATGCCTCAACTATAGCTCCACGATGAGACATGAACCGTCGTGTAATGCGACAATACCATTGCATATACGGGTTGTAAAATTCCAATGGCTCCTCCAATAATTCATCATTCGCAATATTAGAAGCACGTTCGTTCCACATGTAGACATAAGCACTATGTTCTGCACTTCAATCTTTATATGTTTTCCTTCTCAAGTCAATCTTATGTGGCTCCATACTTGTGCTATTTAAAGGTGGTATCTTTTGTTTCAAACCGAATTGTCGCATGACTCTATCAGGATTATACATTTCAACAATACAGAAGAAAAGTAAAGGTACCCTCGTTCGCCAAATAGCACGACCACTGCTACAATACGCATGCAAGTCCTTTATAATTGTCTTAAGATACAGATCCCAAATTACCTGAAGTCATAGAAAACAACTTGAAATGAATAAAATCCACATTTCACCATTTTACAAAAGGGTATTTGAAAAAATCAATTAAGTGTATTTCTTACTTCATCAGGTGTTTGCATGTCAATCATTTCTCTATATTTTGTTAGCACGTGCATTGATGTTCCTGTGGTCTCTAAGGCATGTCACAACCTATAAAAATGTGAAAAACAACACAATGCATGCATGAAATTACATATAATGGTAATTAAATGCTACAATAATCCTTAAGTTTATGAACAAGAGTTTCATCATGTATCTTCATAAGCTTGTAAATACATTGTTAATTAAGTTATAAGTTTGCAAAGATACTATATTGTTCTTTCACATTGATCATTATCACATTAGTAATACCATAACCAACTACAAAACATTTATATAAACAAAAAGATGACTTCTTATAGTAAAAAAAAAGTCTTAGTTTGACCCCAAATAATGACTTTCAGTCCCACAATGTGTTCTCTTTGTGACTCGCACATTACGATTTAAAACTAATAGCACATTCGAAGGGCCCACATAAGCACGCAACGGATTTTGAGCATCATCTGGTTGGATTTCATCTATATCATGCCTTCCACCATAATGAGTACTTGTAGTCCCAGATAAATTCATCATTATTGGACTTGCATTAAAATGACGTGAAAATGTAGGTATCCTATCAAATTGAAAGGCTTCCGTATTCTCGAATGTCATGTTAGGAGGTACAATAGAGTATGTGGAGTCTCTAACTCATTGAGAGGTACCGATGGAGTATATAGAGTCTCGAACTCGTTGAGAGGTATGGATTGATTATACACTAGAGTGTCATGCCTCAAACATGTATCTTCATGAGAAGATTGATGAGATGCCTCAAAAGAAGTGGGCCTATTATGGATGCGATAATCTGCATGTATTGTAGTCAAAGTCGATGCGGCTACATCTCGAATACGTAGAATAGATACATCATCACCCATGTCAACTGATGAATTGATGTCATTCCTTGTGCATACATATAAAATATTTATGAAGTTGTATGCGAAAACAAAATCAAAACAACTATTTAAAAGACTTCATGATTGAATAATAAAAATTTGTACTTACCAATGCCTTAACAATAGCTCTACGATGAGACATGAATCGTCGTGTAATGCGACAATACCATGGCATGTACGGGTTGTAACATTCCGATGGCTCCTCCAATAATTCATCATTCGCAATATTAGAAGCACGTTAGTTCCACATGTAGACATAAGCAATATGTTATACACTCCAATCTTTATATGTTTTCCCTCTCAAGTCAATCTTATGTAGCTCCATACTTGTCTATTTAAAGGTGGTATCTTTTGTTTCAAACCGAATTGTCGCATGACTCTATCAGGATTATACATTTCAACAACATAGAAGAAAAGTAAAGGTACCATCGTTCGCCAAATAACACGACCACTTCTATAATACGCAGACAAGTCCTTTATAACTGTCTTAAGATACAGATCCCAAATTACCCGAAGTCATGGAAAACAACTTGAAATGAATAAAATTCACATTTCACCATTTTACAAAAAGGTATTTGAAAAAATCAATTAAGTGTATTTCTTACTTCATCGGGTGTTTGCATGTCAATCATTTCTCTGTATTTTGTTAGCACGTGCATTGATGTTTCTGTGGTCTCTATGACATGTCACCACCTATAAAAATGTGAAAAACAACACAATGCATGCATGAAATTACATGTAGATAAATAAACTCAAGTTTTTTGACTACGTTAAAAAACTCTAATTACCTATGACCAAATGGAGGAGGTGAAAATAAATCTTCATTTGGTATGATGTCGTTTCGAAGAACATTTCATATTATTGGTGCAAGAAAAGGCAACCTGTCCCATGCCCATAGTTGCAATAATATTATTGGACCTGCAATCTCTACTCCATCAATGTCGGCGACAAGACGCAATTTTTTATATAGGTGATCCAAAGTTGCACTATCCCAACTGTATTTTCCTGACGCCTCGAAATCTCCAAAATTGTAAATACGTGATGTGAACAAGATTGTTAGACTTGTCTGCAAATAAAGTTCCTCTAAGAAGTTGTAAGATGTACGCTCTTGCATAGCGTTGCACTTCCACTTCACCAGCATTATTTGGAATGTTTGGAAACCATCTTGAAAGTTGTCGAATTTGGATCCGACCTCCAGTTTTGTTGTTTTCGGGGAATGGGAAACCTAGTAGTGTCAAACATAAGACATTATAATCTTGTTCTACACGACCGGTGATTGGTAATCCATCGACAGGTAACCCTAAAATTATTTGTACATCTTGTAGGGTAATAGTCATCTCACCAACTGGAAAATGAAACGTGTGAGTTTTTGGCCTCCACCTCTCAACAAGTGCAGTAATGAGATGCTAATCAAGATACCCAACTTTGCATTCATTAAGTGGGACCAATCGATGTAATGCTGCTGAATTACGCATGATAGTCGATATACTAGGATCCTCCTATGCAAATAACGTATAAGTTACATTAGTTCAAATTTAGCTACAATGCTCTAAAAATATGTAAACAAGCAAAAAAGTAATACCGGTCCATTCCAAACGCGAGTAGATCTATGTTGAGCCTGCATAGTCAACATTGAATCATCTATAGGTCCATGATCCATATCGCGCTTGAACACCAAATCATTAACAATGTTGTTATTAATAGAAAAAACCAATGATGAAAATATCAGCAATAAAGTTCATTCAAGAAACAATAAAATTAAAACAAAAGTAGGTGATTAATATAAAACATGGTTTAATTGAAACAAAGTACATACACCACATAGTCATAAGAAAGTGAACTAATATAAGAAAAAGATGAGTGAATGCGAAAGATAAGACTTGACACGCCTTTCACTATGAACCATTAGGTGGTTGTTCTTGCTGATGACGAGAGCAAGTGCGCCTATTGTGTCCATCCTGCTTACACTTACTACATCGCAACGTTGTTGGTGTTTCTCTCCATTCCTTCTCTCGCTGCATATGACATGGTTGTTTCTGATTGCCTCTCCAATCTATTTCAGTTAGCAAACATCTTGTTTGAGGACGACCTCTTTTGACTCGCTTTCGAGATGGATTAGGCAACAATGTATGTGGAACTCTAGAGTTAGGTCAATAATCTTCGTGAGGAATGGGTTGGAAACTCGTAGCATAACATTGGCCGTACATGGACAATCTGTAATATGACTCAATGTACTGATATGATCTATATCAACACTAGCGCAAATGGCTTGGACATGGGACCATGGAATGCTAAAACACTACGACTTCATACAAGTGCGTTTGCGAGTCTCCAATTTCACCACTTGCTTGTTAGACCATTTTCTCAAAAATGTCAACTTATTGCAGTGATGACTTCAAATGTGTCATTTTCACGATTCACTAACGTAACATTGTGCCCTCCTTTCGCCTTTCCCCGATGTGACAACTTATCAAGTGCGTACTTTATGTACCATTCGCCCATTCCAAGGCAGCACATATTTCGTCACATCTTTTGTTAAAGTAAGCCATGACACGATAAAATGTTACTTGCACTAATGCGGTGACAGGATAAAATCGTGCGCCTTTAAGGACACCGTTAAAGCATTCTACATTTGTGAGAAAAACCATATAAGTATTTGCTTGTAAATGATATAAATCAAACACATTAAATAAATAATAGTATAAACATATAGACACAATTAATACCCGCTAGATTTGTAGTCATCCATCCGAATCGAAATCATTTGTCGTATGCGTTGGTCCATTGTGTTCGATCAAGATCATTAAACCACGCAATACTTTCCGCATTGATTTGCTGAAGTTCCTTCATGTATGCCTTAAATTTTTGAGGTTGATGTTGTACACCGGCTAAGTACACCATATTTTTCAATTCTTTGCTCCCAAATCTCATGTTGAGATTATTGCATATGTGACGAAGGCAAAATCTGTGTTGAGCTCTTTCATAGGTCCATCCATTTTGAGGATTATTCATTGCCAACAATATACCAGGGTGTCGATCAGAAATGACACATATACCATCACGATCAGTTACATGATGTCGGAAACAAGCCGTAAACCATCCCCAGCTGTCTTGGCTTTCCTCATCGACAATGAAAAATGCTAAGGGAAATATATGACTATTACTATCAACAACAATGGCTATTAAGAGTTTTTGTTTGAATTTTCATAAAAGAATATGCCATCAATTTGTATAATATGTCTGCAATGTCTAAAACCTGCAATAGAATGTGCAAATGCCCAAAAAATCCTGAATATAACCTCATTGTTGGCATTAGGCTCGTCATGCATCCAATCAACACGTGTCCTTGGATTGCTTTCTTGAAGAACGACCATCCACCGTGGCAACATTTTATATGATTCTTCATAATCTCCAAAGATTTTAGCAATTGATTTTTTTCCCCAACCAAACTTTCTTGTAATGAACATCATAACTGAATTTGTCCTTGATAATTTGATGAAGAACTGGAACTGAGATAGACATATCTCTTCCCACCACATATTCAATTTCACGGCATATAACAGTGGAGTCCAAATGAGCATGATCATTGGATAGTTTTGCATAGATACATGTATGCGGTCCTGCATATTTACTTATTTCAAACATTTCCATGTTTTTTTTTTGAACACTGCAACCTCCAATCACATCCATCTGAATGTTTCTTACAACGGACAACCCACACATTGGGTGTTGAATGAGTTACCACAAATTGCCTATGTCCTTTAATGCTGTACAATTTCACGACATGTTGGATATCTACTTTAGAAAGGAACCACATGCCTACATGAAATTCTAATGCCTCATTCCATAAAGACGTAGAAGGCATCATTGAATTCTCATGGATAAGTTGCATTTCCTTAATACTCAATTCCATAAATGCAGATGAAGGTACGACAAATTCACCTACACCCACATGCGCATCATCAATTCCAACAGCCTTTTGATAGAAAAAATCATAGTTTCTAACTTCATTCGAGATTGGAGGACAAGATAATGAGTCATCATCTGCTATGACTCAATTTAATGTATCTCGAATTATGATATCATCAACATGATGAGCATCAACCCCTACATCATCAACATCATCATCGCTACTCTTTTCATTAGTATTCACATCACTACCACAATAGTCATTACTTCCTCAGTATTAACATAATCACAGGAACGAGCATCCTCATCTATATCGGGATTTGAAGTCATCAATGGCGATGCACAATGATTATGTTCAAATATTGGTTGAGTACTCGACCCTTATGCACTTACCACTATGTTACAATTGGAACTAGTATATGATTGCCTCATAACTAAATCTAAAAATAGCTCCATACAATTTGGTGGTGAAAATTCTGCCATAATCTCCCAAGCATCTTTCAGAGTTGATTCATCAACTATTCGCAAAGGGACATAGTTGTACGTTCCTGTTCCAATATACATAGGATATCGATATATCATGTTTAATATCATTTTTTCATTGTCTATCTCCAAGGAATTACAGATAAAACTCACAAATTCCTCGTACCCTAAACTCAACTTCGATATGAGATATTGAATAGGCGGTTTCGTGTACGAAATCCCATATGGTCCATCAACCATGACACCATTCATATAGCACACCAAAGTTACTCTTTGATCAACTATTATGAAATCTATATATGTAGAATATAATTGTTAATCAATAAAAGTGATGATAATTAATACACTCACTTAGCACAAATAAACTTAATAAGCTCCAACTTGTATTAAAACTTTATTTTATTTAAGTTCTTTATTTTATTCAAATAGGGAATCAACTATCAATCAATTTGCAGTAAATAAGAAATTTCACAATTGATGCAAACAATAGAACAAAGAGTCATTCAATGTTTGTCAATCAAACTACAATGTTTCTCAAAATGAGCCAAAGCCATGATAATCATTCAATGTCTTTCTTTATAATTTAAAGACTATGGAGCATTGATCATAGTTTATTTTTTCTTTCTTTTTCTACATCTTGCCATTTTAATTATACAATATACTATTATTTTTAAGTTGTTTGTTTAAGTGGTTCAAGGCATTATATAAATATCGCACCTACGAACCCGTGACCGCGAAAGTCTCAATTAATTCACCAAGGCATTATATAAATATTGCACCAACAAACCCGAGACCACAAAAGTCCTAATTAATTAAGCAAAGCATTATATAAATATTGCATCAACAAATCCGAGACCGCAAAAGTCCCAATTAATTCATCATGCATTGATAGTAAAGTTGACTACGGTGGAGGATATAATGCTCTTATATATTACTGCATGGTTTCAAGTCATTGACGTGTGTCATGTATTGCTACATTTTCTAAATTTATACACTTTATTCACTTTGAGACAGAAAAAAAATTAGGAAAATTAAATACTAACACAATACCAATGCATACTTATATTCATCAATCTGCAAATCAAGCATACGACCCAAAGAAAGAACATTGCAGACTTAATTCATTAATTAACACAATTGGGGGAAGATATTTACCTATACAAAAGACATTGGTGGGAAGGCGAGCATCGACGACAGAAGTGCAACCAGAAGCCGGCGGGAGGCGAGCAACGACCGACGGGACTACACAGCGAGGCGTGAGTGAAATCAGCCATTAACAGGAGGCGTGAGTGAAATTAGCCATTAACAGGAGGCGTTCCTGCAGTAGATGACTGCATCGTGCCTGCTTCGGACGACAGAGGTGTGCCTGCTGCGGATGACGGCGTCGTTCCTGTGGCGGGCGGACGCGAAGGTGGTTGCGCCGGATTCGTGGAGGCGGAGGTGCAGTGAAGACGTCGCGGTGAGAATCGTGGAGGAGATGAGTAAAATGGTTTTTAACCCTAGGTATCTAGTTAACGAAGCCGTGACCCGCGGTCTCGACTTCCTTTCCTTTTTTTTTAAGTAAAAAATAATAATAATAACAAATCGTGACCCGCACGATTTGTATCCAAGTGATGTGGCATTTATTGAGTTAGATTGGAAAATATTTTTATGAGTGTGTTAACTTGATAAATATTCTCCTCCTATGTGTTAATCAAGCAAAAATTCCGATCAGCAGTAGCAAAGATGGTAAACACCCACCCTCGTGACCTTTGACAAAAAGAAACATCCACGTGACGAAATTTCTGTTGTGGATCGTGGAAATTTGGAAGAAGCAAGAAGTGTACCACACGAAACACCTGTTCGAGTTTCTCTTTAATTCACGTCGAGGAAGGAAAGTACGTACTTCTTTGAAAAAAGTATGTCAATTATTGCGGGTAGTAGGAAAAAGCATTGATTCATGTAGACTATCCTATCTAATTAATTTTAGGATTAATGTTACGTTGACGTTGCTGTTGTTTTATTTATGGGTAGTGGTATTTCGGCTGATTAATTTAGACACTGAAATTTTTTTAAATTTTAAATTCATCTCAAGTAATTAATAAAACACACACAATCACTTGTAAAATTTATTTGTTACCTTTTAAATATTTGTAAAATCTTAAAAAACCTCCATATAAGTTCGGACTCATGAGTCAAGTAGATTTATTATTTATTTATTTGATAAAAGTATTAAGAATTTCTTTAACAATAAATCTATTTGGACTCATGGTCCGGACTCATATGAAGGTTTTTAAATTTTTGTAAATATTTAAGGGATATCAAATGAATTTTATAAGTGATTATAATTATTTCATTAATTGCTCGATGATGTATTTGAAATTAAAAAAAAATTTGAGTTCGGACTTACGAGTCCAAATAGCACGGAATTTAATTAGGACAGCTAAACACTTAATCGGTAATTATCAAATCTATGATGTCTCACTGCAAACCAATACAAGTTATTGACAAGACCTAGAAGAATTTTAAAATTGAAAATATATATGAATATATTTTATTTTTTTTTGCTGGTGAAGTATTACTTCTAACTGGTTATAACTGAATCAATATTCTTAGTTAATTAAAAAAAATAGATTCAATAAAAATTAAAAAATTAGATAACGATGTAAGTTAGACTGAAGCTAATTTTGGATATATTGATTAAGAGGGTTATCAAGGACTTGAAAAGTACGTCAACATAAAGTGCATTAAATCTAACGCATTAATAAATTTGAGCACCATATATATTTTTTAAAGAAATAAAGTGCCGCAAATATAGCATTACCAATAAGGAAAATACTAATAATAAATGAGGAAAAGGTGACAATTAACCGAGTGTGGACAAAAACACATTCCTTGAGGGGACAAAAATTCTACCTTATTTTCCTTTCTCTGTCTTTATATATAGTCACCTTGAAATCGATTGATCTCTTTGTTTTATATTAGTTTTGAAAGAAAAAAAAGTCACTAGATATTATTTTTTGGATGAAACACACTAGATAATATAAAACACATGATCCCTAGGAATAGATATTGGAGAGCAAAGCAAAACCCACATGAATCATGGACGGCGTCCTCAAAGAAAACTGGCCTTCCTAATTTGTCCCGTTATGGATTTATACAAATGAGTACGTATCCTTAATTAGTTATATTAGGAGTGACAATCCGTTATGGATTTGTAGTGGATGATTTGAACTCCACTTCCATTCATAAATTAGTTATATTAGGAGTGACAATCCGTTATGGATTTGTAGTGGATGATTTGAACTCCACTTCCATTCATAAAACATGGATGGCGTTCTCAAAGAAAACTTGGTTTCGTCCTTGGCTTCTTAATTTGTCCCGTTATGGATTTATACAAATGAGTAAGTAGCCTTAATTAGTTACGATTATGAGTAACAATTCGTGTAGCAAGTCGTAAACGTGTTGTGTCGTAACACATGTCAGACCCATACAATGCAAATTTATTACCCGACATATTTATTAATCGTGTTAATCGTTTTTGTGTCTAAATGAATCGTGTTAAACATGTCGTATATTCGTATCACCACTTATTAAATATTTTATTTAAATTTTTATAATTTGTTTACGACTTTTTTAAATATATCTATACGAATAAATTTAAAAGAACATAATTAAATAGCTATATAACAAAATATAATGTGTTTGTATATTGTCTTAAGTTTTAATTGACTTTTTCAAGTCTTTGTTACTTTTAATAATATAAAGGGAAAATGACTCGTGAAAATAACATATACAAAATTATAAGAATCCTTTAACAAAATCTAAATTTTACTTTGGTGAAAAATTATATTTTTTCTTAATAAATAATTATTGATAAAATCTAAAACATAAACAATATATTAAAAGTAAAAATAAATATTTCTTCTAAAAATAAAATAAAATATGATAAAAGTTGTCTACAAATAAAAAAATAAATCATGTTATTAACATTTATTCAAATAGGTGAATTTTGTACTAATCTATTTATTATACCATATTTATTATTTATACATTATTATTTGCTCGTGTTAAGCAATTCATAAACGAGTTAATCATGTTGACGTGTTAATGACTCGTTTGTTAACCGTGTATAAAAATGTTAACATGTTTATGACCTATACCCATTTTTACCAAATCCATGACATATTTATTATGTACGTGTTGTGTCGCGTCGTGTCGTATTAATCGTGTAATGACCCAAATTGTCACCCCTATTTACCATCAATTATTTGAACATCAGTAAAATTGATGCGAGATCTTATTTGCTGTCCACTTCCCCCAAAAAAATTAATTTTTGCAGTTTTTTATATTTTATATTTCAGTAAATATTAAAGTCAAAAAGTAGTACAAATTAATACCAATTAATTGGATGGCCTAATAGTGTGCATGTGATTTGAGAGTAAGAGTTCATGGATTTGAACCCGAGCGCGGGATCATGTTATTTCTTTCTTATAAAAAAAAATTAGTAGAAATATTTTCGAATCTGATTACTAATAAGGCGAAATCAGCATGTATAGCGCATATATAGAGTGGGTTAGAAATTAAATTGGGTTAATATAACATTTGTCTATACAATTTTGTAGATGAGGTCCCTTCAATCTTTCCTAAGATATGTGAGCATACATTTCTCTATAAAATTTTTATTATTTCAACCCATTAATAGGGTAGACTTTTAAAAATAAAAAGAAAAAAAGTTTAGAAAACCATTACCATTACTATAGGGAACTGACATTAATTGGCGGTTAAGTTAGTTGGTCTAGATTTCAACTTCTCATTTAAAACGGCAAAATATCTATCATTCCTTTTCAAGAAAAATTCAGTTATTTTCAGTTACACAATGAAGGGCCAACCTCTAATTTCCAATCTCGTCCACCATTCTAAAGGTCCTCAAAATCTTTCAAATCAATGTGTTTTCTTCAATTGATCAACTAAATCTACCTTTTCTTTATATATATTCAGTTCTTGCATTCCACTCCATGCATGGTATTTTAGATTCCAAGCTTAACTTGATGGCACACTCTTGGTATTTATCTTTGTTGTTCTCCCTAGCTACTTTATAAAATCTCAAAAGAAAATACCTGCAATCGACTTTAATTTGCGCCGTCGATGAGATCAAAGATTTAGTAGAAACTAGAAGTTTTCAAATCCATCTACATTGATATCAAACCAAGTTTTTTTGAAGTCATAGTTTCTTAGTTTTTTCTCTGACATTGTAAAAACTAGGAATTACTGCTTCATGATGTACATTTGTAGGAAACACTTGAACAAATTCACCTAGTTTTTCATCTCCTAACACTTAATCCTTTTCACAACACCAGGTTTAGGCAAAGAATCATACAAGGAAAAATGGCAAGTTTTTCTAGAATTCTTAGATGCCAAACAATAGTAGTACTAAACCCGATTTGCTCGGTAGTTAGGGGACGGCATAGTGTACCTAGTACGTTTACTTGGCGAAAACCCGATGCAGGATGTACTAAATTAAACTTTGATGGATCTACAAAGAATGGCACAGGATTGTCAAGCATTGGAGGGATCTTCAGGGATCACAAGGCAGAATTCATGCTGGGATATGCTGAGTCTATCGGACAAAAAACAAGCACCGTCGCAGAATTAACCGCGCTTCATCGAGGCCTCGAGTTGGCTCTAGAAAACGGTTGGCGCGATGTCTGGCTTGAAGGCGACGCAATGACATTGATCGATATTATTGTGCATAGGAGGCCAGTGAGATCAGAGGAAGTACAGAGGATTATTGGAGACATTAATTTGATTATATCAGAGCTAGGGAGTTGTAACTTGACTCATATTTATAGGGAGGGCAACAGGGCTGCTGATAGATTCGCGAAAATGGGTCATAAACTGCGTGAGCCTCGCATTTGGCGAAATCCTCCTAAAGAAGTTCTACCGATTGTTATCGAAGATGCAAAATGCAAGAGTTTTCAACGTTGAATGTAACATAATTATGTGAGTTTTTATGTATTTCTTATACTTTTTTTTTTTTTACCTCTCAATGTCACCAACATAAATGTTGGTCTGTTCACTTGTATATATATCAACTCTAAATTGTTTTTGTGTAGTTAAAATCTGGTGCATTATATTGTCTCACTTATGAGAGTCTTTTATTCACAAAGGTAACAAGAACAATGTACAATGCACATATTGTATTTGTTTTACTAATGTACTACTCGTTTCCCTGCGCTACGCGCAGGTGTTATAATCTATACTATTATAATAGCAATCTCAAAACGGTTAACCGTGAAGCTTTTTTGGCTAAAAGTCCCAACAATGACCCTATGAATTGATAGAAATAATTAAAATTAAGGATAAATTGGTAATTTAATTGATAAGTCCAAATTAATATGCGTGTTTTCCTAATAAAGTGGGATTTATAGGATTTTTTTTCTCTCTCCTCCACGTTTCTCTCTTCCACTCGGTTCTCTCTTCCCTTCTCTCTCCTCACGGTTCCTCCATGGTTCTTTCCTCTTCATTAATGTTTTTAATTTTTCACCAACTAAGATTATCTACTATTCCAACACAATACTTTAAGAAAAACATCTAATATATCCCTCACGTGCAACGCACGTGCTCATCGACTAGTAATAATAATAATAATAATAATAATAATAATAATAATAATAATAATAATAATAATAATAATAATAATAATAATAATAATATAAATAAATAAATAAATAAATAAAACATTATATTCATAGTTATTCTCATCGAGTCAAACGAAATGTTCATAAAAGAACAATAATAATAAGAAATAACAAAACACTATATTACCTTCTTTAGCTTTTATAGCATTCTATGGACTGAACAACATCTTTAAGCAATAGTAATCCCATGCAGTAGTGTATATTGATTCACTATAACCGTTAAATATAAATTCCTTCATATCGTCTGTTCACTCCAATTGAAGAATCTAAACCAATAGGCAACATAACAAAGGCGGCATAAATGTCACATGATTATTAATTTGTGTTATAGATATAATGATTCGCTTCAGTCTTGAACTTATGAAAAATGTACCAAACGATTAGATCTAATATAGAGCAAACATACCTAAAGGAGGACGATCAAAAGTGATTTAGCTTATAAGCGTTGTGAATGGTTGTTATATCACTGGATGCATGAAGCTATGGGTAAGTAGAACAACTTTTGAATGTTCAGGTGATGTTGAAATCCATCGATCCTATCTTGAATTTATTGGGTGAAAATTGGTTGAGAACCGGATGAATCTAAGGTTAAGTATTTTTTTGTGATTTTTTGAATGGTGAAGGAAAAAAAAAAAAAAAAACCAAATCGATTGCAAGAAGAATGGATGAGAGTTGAAATTTATAAAGGGAATGTAACTTGCACTACACTCGATTCCTTGTATTTTACCCATGATTTCAAGTTCAACGTATTCAATCTATTAATGATAAGATAACCATGATTAATTATTAATAAATGTACATATATATAATGTATAATTATATCTCTTGAAATAATAAATAAATAAATAACAAAAAATAAAAAAATAGAAAAAAATAGAAAAATAGAATGGCGAGATGAGGTAACTTTTAAACTTTCTCTCTCCTCCGACTTTTTATATATATATATATATATAGATTGTACAAGTACAATGTACATTAGTCTTCCTCCAATAACTATTGAAAATTCTTCATTGACGGTCGACAATTGAAACAAAAATTGGAAAATCAATGGCTACAACATTGTTGTGGAATCACAGAACTGTGCGTGATTTGAGAAAGATCTCTGGTGGAAAACCTTTTTTTTTTTTTGGTCCATTAAGCTGGTCTTTCAATTAATTTAGTACATCCATATAGAGAGGTAGTACATAGTTGCAGTACAGAGCAATCCAAACTAAAGTACCAAACCTCTTGGTTTGGGAATATTCATGAGTAGTGCTAAAGTAACACCCCCAAGTCAGGAAAAGTCGCACCGCCTTGTTTAAAACCGTGAGATACACTTCAAGTTGCATGCGCATACACATCTAGAGGTCTTTTTTGGGGAGTGCTACGCGTACATCAGACATGTGATGTACCTTGGGATGCATATCACATGCATCTCGAGGATCATTGCGCAATGACGCGATGTGAGTTTGATGTAAGCATAGAATTTTCCTTTTTGAAGAAACCAATGAGCAGTACAAGAGAATATGGAACTCAAGACAAGGAGTAGTTGGAATTGCAGTACTTCTATGCTTGCCCCCCCCCCCCAATAACATATAAACGGAGTTATGGTGGATGGAATTAATGCAAACATTAGAAAGCAAGCATCGAAGAGCAGCAAATTAACCAGGCTCCATGAAAGCATCATTGAGTGCAGCGTTGATGAAATCTAACTTTATTGGTATGTCCTCTGCGGTTTGTTAGCGATTTTGCCAGCGCTGCATTCAATCATGCTTTCAGATCTACTGGACTAACAAATCCATATGGAGGGAATGCATCCAAAGTAATCTTAAGAGGTACATTATGACATTCCCTCAACTCCATCACTTCTATGTTTCCATCTCTAGTTTTGTAACATTGATTTGCAAAGCAAGCATACATTTTTTAGCTATTTAGATATAAAGATTAAATTCAGCTTTTAGATCTTTTCCCTTCCATATCAGATCGATCTCTCACTTTCCTAGCAATATCATCTAGCTTAATTACCTGAGATGGCATAGATATTAGATATATAAAATTAAAGCACGAAGGAAAATATTAGAATGACAACAACAATGTCATATCACATGACAGATGCATCGAGATCTGATTTGTCCGTATTCCGAGATGCACATGAATGACTCTTGTGAACTACTATGTCTTGTGGTGTGACATGTTGTTGTTATTCTAGCACTTCTCAAACACATAAACCCCACCTTTGTTTGGTTCTGATTCAATCAAGTGCTTAATTTACTGCATATTCTGCCATTTCTACATTTTGTAAAATCTGTAACTAGCCATTATATATTATTGCACCAGGGCAGTGGTGTATATATATATGTTAACTCATTTATAAATGTTCCAATGCTCCCAACACCACTACCCACAATATTCGATCCAATGCAAATGCGGATTGGGGGGGAGCTAGAATGTGTGCCATGCACATAGCAGGCAATGAATATTGAAATTAAAAACCCTTCCTAATGCAACTGCGTACGGATTGATATATAATGTGCAGAATGTAGTTGATCCACGTGGCGTGAGAAAAATAAACAATGTCTATTCATTGTCAGGCACCACCTGTTCTTTTTAATATATATATATATAATATATAAAAAAGGTTTAAAAAACAAATATATCTTAATGTTTCAAGAAATTTGTAAAAATATCATAACGTTTCGATTTTTGTAAAAACATCACACTACAAAAAAAAATCAAATCAACAACAAATTAATCTGATGCTGAATTGGTACGATTATGTTGCTAAACCACTCTGCAACAAATAAGCGACAGATAGTAGTTGTTGCTAAAATCTTTGTTGTTGGTGCAACTTAGCGACAGATTAGGTATTCTATTGCTGTTCTGCGACAGATTTGTGACAAATATCCGTCGTTGAATTGCAACAGAAATGGGTATGTTGCTGATCGAAGTCCAGCCAGCACATACGTGTCTGTTCCAAATCTGTTGCTATATATTTAGCAACAGACACCGTCTGTCGCTGATTTGCCTAGTCAGCAAAGACGCTTTCTGTCACAACTATGTTGTTGTTCAATGACAAACTTTGTCTGTAAGACGTTGTCTGTCGCAACTCTGTTGCTATTCAGCGTCTGTCGCTGAGCCTTGTGACAAATTAATTGTAGAATGGTAATTTTTTCAAATAAAATTATAAACAGTAAATAGTAAAAGGAAAACCCGCGGTAAAATCTGCAAAAACAAATTAAAAGCTACTAATATTACAAAAATTGGAAAGATGTATGTATATTATCAAAATTTGCCAAACAATGTCTACAAAAGAATGAGATTAACATTTCATAATTAATTAGTGGTATACTATAAAGTAGTAAATGAACTTTATTCAACAAAATACAAACAACTACACAAGTTGGCTACACAAATTTACAAATATACAATGTGTACAAAACACTCCTATAGCATTCTTTCACCGATGCATAGATAGGCACTATACAAATTCTTTAGCTAGCAGAGCGTATCCCATCCGGATCCTGAAAATTAAAAGGAACATGAACTATATTCGACATGCAACCAAAATATTCCAACACAAATTAAAATAATGTCACATCCGATTTAAGTGAAATCGAAAACTATAAATGCTCTTCTTAAGCAACTTGAGATGTAGGCTACTTATTTAAAAAGTATAGTTGAATCTCAACTTAAAAGGCTAGGTTAAGGTTTAATATAGCCGGATTTGTCCCTAATCTAGCTTTGATCAATGTAATAAGTAAACTATAAAGCAAAATCATTTGAATGGAATCAAATAGAGTTGTAAGATTAAAAAGAGAAGACAAGGAAAAGAAAAAAGGAAGCCAAGTACAAGATAGAACACTCTTTCAATCAAATATAAGGTCTAGTGTGGCTTTTAACAAAACTCATTCTAACATAAAAGGTGCATTCATTGAGAATCCAATCTTTTCAATATTGGAACATACGAGGATAGTGATACATCTAAATGTAAATTGAAGTAAAAACGTGCTCATGCAGTCTTGCATACTGAGCCAACTTTGTTTCATGAAAGATTATTGATAAGCACATGTGCTTTGGTTCCCCTGTTCCTTGTATAGTAAGACCAATATTTGAGTTTTTTTCACTTTCCACTTTCAATGGCATAATCACTTTTAACTTGCACTAGTTTACATCAAATTATTGTTGTTTGCAATCCAATATCATGAATTGAACCATAAGATTTCCTAGAGTAAGTTTAATTCCAACACTACTTATTCACAAAGTATAGTACTATTTCAAGAAATGTCTCACTTTTTGTAATGAAGTCTTAGTTAAGGCTTCTTGATTAGATTCATAAGTCAAACTAGCTAGCAAAGACTTATGACACCAATAAATGTTAACTCTAACAAAAACTACCTATATAGAATTTTGCATGAAAAAGCATATAATGGCATTATTATTTAACACAATCACTTGGTCTCTGTAAAACCAAAATACACTCTCAATCAACCCCCATTCTCCAAAACATTAAATGCAGAAAAATAAACATAAAATTCAACATGGGAGTTGTAAAGTAATTATATCTTACCCAGCAAAAACAAAGAAGCCTTGTCAACTCCTTCTCTGTAAGCAACACCAATATCAAATGTCACCGCTGCACATACATGCAAATGAAGAATCACATCGACTACATTAGAAGAAGAAAAAATGTGAAGTTTAAAAAATGCGCAAACCACGAGTGATTTGGCGAAGATGTACTGGAATCGGGATTAAGCGAGGTTGGAACTATGATTTGAAGGTCCACCGCATCAACTTCCTGGTCGCGAGGCACTCTACGAGTCTATTATGCCCTCGTGCTAGTCCACGGGGGTAAAGCTCGGTCGACGGCAGTGTCGGTGTGCGAGCGGTGTATGAATGGGAAGGAGAGAGGTGGCGGAGTCGCGGAGGACGACGATCATGAGAGTGGCCGACGACGGCGATGGTGATGGCGATGGTGCTAGTGAAGATGATGCGAGGAGTCGCGGATGAGGATACCCGCGGCGGAGTCGCGGATGAGGCAAGCAGCGGCGGCGGAGGAAGAGAGCAGTGACGGCGGAGGAGGAGGAAAGCAGCGGCGGAGCGACGCTTGGGCCGATGGCATCGACGTGCGAGCAGCGGGTGATGCAGAGGAATGAAAGAGGCGGCGGAGTCGCGGAGGACGACGACGATGATAGTGATCGACGACCGCGATGGTGCTGGCGACGGTGCTGGCGACGATGATGCGATGGGCAGTGAAGGGGGTTTGGCGGGGTGGTTTGCGCAGAAAAGGGACAAGGAGGATGAGTTTTCGTTTCTAATTATTTTTCTTTTTGTGACAGATCAGCAACATACTATATGTTGCTGTAATCTGTCGCTGATCTGTAGTAGATCAGTATATTTTGCTACAAATCATCGACATAATCATTTCTGTCATTGATCTATAGCAGATCTGTCACAGCCTCGTTTTTAATAATTTTTCACTTTGCTACAGAATGACATTAATCATGTTTGTCACTAATCAGAAAGCAGAGATCGTCATAAATTTCTCGGCGGAAAATATATGGCGGGAGAAATCAGTGACTGATCTGTGACAACATATAATTTGTCATAATGTTTTGTCGCAAATCTGTCACTGAATTGTTGCTTTTGGCAACCGAGTCAAACGGACTATCTGATGCACAACTGTTGCTATTTAGCAACGTATTCTTTCTGTCACAATTTTTTGATGCTATTCCACCATGTTCTTGTAGTGTCATAACCTTTTAGTTTCATGCAAATTGTATATTTGCTTGTAATTATTATGTATCAAACCACAATCAAAATGATGAATGTTCACTAAATTATATACTGATTGCATTTATATGAAATAATATTTTTAATTGTATGCATAATTTTTAATATTTTTAAGTCTAATTTACTAAAAATTAGGAAGTGGGAATATAATTTACAAGAAATCAAAAGCTTAGGATATTTTTGCCAAAATTCAAACGTCAGGATATTTTTGCAAAAACTTTGAAACATTAAGATATATTTGCCTATTAAGCCTGTAAAAAAGTAGTAAAGTTTCAAAATAAAATGTGTGTATTTGCATTGGAGAACACTTTTGACTTTCAATGTCTAATTAAGCCACCTAAGAGCATCTCTCTAATGGTAAATGTGGATTGTGAGCGTGGATTCGTACCACGACATCAACATGGAGAGGATATCAATCCTAAGTGGCTTAAATAGACATTGAAGTTCAAATATTCTCTCCAATGATCAATGTGAATTGCACTTTCTATTTTAAAATGTTATTATTTTTTCTATATATTTTAGAGAGAATTGTTGACGTGGCTATAGATTATACCAAGGGATGCAAATGGGTAGGGTAGGGGATGATGACCTCATTCCCATACCCATACCCACAAAAAAGTTTATCACCCATACTCATACCAATACCTATCTTGGGATGAATTCTCATACCCATCTCCATACCCATCAAATCCCTATAGGTATGGAGAAATCCAATGGGTAAAATATTTTACCCATTTCATTTCCCATTGGGAATCCTCGTGGGGATTTTAATGGGAATTTTTGTAGGGATGGAAAATTCTCCGTGAAGTTTTTTTCCCTATTCCATTATCTATTGGGGATTCACTCAGGGTTTCTAAAAAAAAAAGAATTGTAACAAATAAGGTGTCAAATATACATACATAACAATAATCTCGTTATACAAAAAGAAACAATAATGTCAATAAGTTATAAATTCATAACATGTATATATAAATATAGACTATTTATAAAGTCAATAGCACCAAGGGGCCCCAAAACAATTTAGGATGACTACAAATAAGTTTTTGCAATTTTTCTCGTTTGATCCTATTTTTTCAATACTTTTGATCCTAAAATTCTAAAATATAAATATAGTAGCAAACAATTCAAAACAAAACATATAGTTATTAATTAACCAAATAAATTAAAATTATAAATCTTATTAAGAGGTTTTTTTAAAATGTATGGGTGTTTCGAAGTAGAAACTATGTAATATTATGTAATATTTATGTATAAATATCATATGGTATATACATAAACAATAAATTTCATATGGTGTATAAATCGATATATGGAGATATGGTGGGCATGTGCCATAGGTCAATCCATTAACTGTCTTTATGAATACTTTTAGTTAATAAAATAGAAGATTTCATTTGCTGTTTATTATAATTAATTTGCATGTTTACATTATAATAAGATCCATGGGTATTTGCAGAAATATCCTAAATGTCCCTAGTCGATCATTATACCGGGAACTATAATGAATTAAGACTAGTCTGAGTCTTGATTGATGATCATATGATGATTATACGTATAGGGATACGAATCAAGATCACGAGTACTTGTTAGGGAACAAAGTACTGGAACGACCCGCTATGAGAACATCACATGGATTAAGTCATAGTTGTTTCTCATGATAGGTATATTTTTCAGTCCTCTAACTTGAGATTACCAAAGACTTCAACATTAGGAACACAGTGATTTGACACAATCAAATGTTGTCTTTAACCGGACGATCATAAAGGTTGTGATTGGTTATTGTGTGAGCAATGTGATGAAGTTGTGTAATCGAGATAGAATTTGTCCCTCTCATATAAAGAGAGATATCCAGTTGATCCATCGATGTGTTAGACTGTTAAAAGGCCTAGTCTAAATGAATTGATATTGATCAATGTCACTTGGATGTTTTCAGTCTACCTAGAGATCGAGAAAAAATCTCATTCATAGCTAAGTGAAACAAACTTTGACAAAGTCATCAACATTAAGTGGGGATCAAAAAAATCTCATTCATAGCTAAATATGTGTGTTTCATTGTATGTTTTTGTCGCATAGGATTAAAACAACGGATTAGTAAATATTAGATTATAGTAAACAAACATATTTGTTGCATAAGACACTTAATCTTTATTTTTTTCATTATAGTAAACAAACACAACCAACTTAAGATTAATTTAATATTTTTTCATGCAAATCCTTTCTTCCAAACAGGCTTATGTTCTATCTCTTCCACTTATATCATATTTGTAGGTGCAACATTAGCTTAGAGTACTAATTTTGAGAAGCTCATCTCTTTGCTTATATATGAGGGTCCTATAATGAGATTTATATATACATCTAAATTTTTCAATTGCCATAACTTCTAATGAGAATCATTTTCATGTACTATATTAAATGAAGCTATCTACTACATTTTTCCATATCACACACTCTTATGCATTAAAAATGCTTTCAAAGCTCTTCACTTCACGATGATCTTCAAATGTTGAAAAATCTTCAAACCTTCTTCCATTTACATTCTCATTGTCCACCCTAGTAAGAGAAAAATAACCATTGTAAGTCCATATTGGCATTCTCAATTTCAAATATCTTAGTGTGCACATGATTGAAGGGAATATATCCAGTAATTACATGCTTCTTAATTATCTATTATATTAGTTACTTGCTTCTTTTCTTACATTAACTTTTGCTATTTTTAAGCATTATAAATGATTTTGGGCTATTTAAATTTTTTTTTCATTTTCTCAATTATTTATTTTCATTTTTTCCTTAGACGACTTTGTTTTCGTGTAGGCGGGGCTCGTGAGGAGGCGTGAGGAGCACACTCAGGCTACACTAGATTGGCCAATTGATGAAAAGCTACTCTACTAAGATGCGGTAGGAGAGTGCTCAAAGGGGCGTGTTTATGGGCTTGGGTCACTTGCTAAGAGGAAGAGGAGATATGAAGATCTCGGTGCCAGGACGTCCCAAGAGCCGATGGTGCGGCGTTCAGAGCTTGATGCAGTTGTTCAAAGGCTTGCACAGTTCGAGGCTTTCGTGTAGAGCCACTTGGGAATGCGCATGGACTTCAGAGCAAGCACCTTTTAGGCACCACCACCGCCACCACCACCTCAGGAGCATCATAACCAGGTTGGGATGGATCTGGCTTGTTCATTACAGCAGCAGCACGACGATGATGATGAGGACAACCATGATTGGCTGGATGAGAAGCACCATGGTGGCGAAAGTTAGGTATTTTAGTTAGTAAATACAATTTTGGGTTTGTAAATAAAATTCAAACAAAACTTTTTGCGCATATTGAGGTAGAATTCTCTTTTCTGGGTGTAATTTAGTATATAATAGTTGATATTTTGTGTGAATAAATGGTATGAAATTAGGTTTTAAAGGTTGTTATAGCACCCCCAATGAGTCATTGAAGGGAGTGTCGGACATTGGAGAAGGTCATCTGCTGGTTTTGTTGTTTAAAAGAACCGTAATGTAACAAAATGCAATGAGAAAATAATTCTGAGCATGCAAACGGAATAGCAACGGACATCAACCATATGTTCTTGTTTTATGACTTGCGTTTCATTGCTATTCTGTTGCTAACTAGCAACAGAATAGAAACAAAAATCTTGGATTTCGTTACTAATTAGCAACGGAATAGCAACAGAAGACTTGAAGGACGTTGTTATTTCGTTGCTAATTTAGCAACGTAATAGCAACGGAATGCAAGTTTAACACAATTTTTTAAGTGTTATTTTCATCTCTAATCTGTCTCTAATCCGTATCTATTTAGAGACAAAAAATAATTTTCACTGCTAAATATTTAGCATCGACGCTTTTACAAACGAAATTAATTCTGCTGCTAATTCGTCTCTAACTGTTGTTCCGTTGCTAATCCATGTCTTTTCTATTGCTATTCCCTTTCTATTTTGTTTCTAATTTACTATTTTCTGTAGTAATTTAGATCTAAAATGAGTAAGTTATGACCAAATTTCATGGGCTAATTCCTAATATAACATGTAGAATTCTAATTTTGGTCTTGCAATTTCAAAAATTCATATCTTTATGATTTCAAATTCAAATTAAGAACTTCAATATAGCGGATTATCAGCTTCAAATGAGGAATCAAAATATATAAATCGATTGCAAATATTCAATCATCTACCCTCCAGAATTAGCCAAAAACCAGAAATGATTTTAATCTAACATTAATAGATGTTTACCTAGTTGATGTACCACTTAGCTTGAGAAATTCTCACCAATCTTCTATAGATTCTTTCTCTCCATCAACCTCCTTCTTCTCCAGCAAGTTCTCTTGATTCATAGTAAGGTAATAATGATCCCTAGCCATTGATCTCCATGTATTTACGTATCTTAAAGCAAATCTAATGATCCACACTGCAATGACCCTAAAAATCTAACTCGTGTCATGTGTCATTCCAGGGTCGTATGTGGGACCCACTCGTCGTGATCCGTATGTCCAAATCTTGGGTGTAGACACCGAGTTATGCTATTTTTGTATGATGCTTATATTATTTATTATACAAAAGATTGAACAATTTAAAATAATTAATTTAAAAAATACGTAGGTAAGATCTTACCTCGAGTTTCGTATTAGTTGGCAGTAGTCGAGATTGAGATTGGGTTTAATTTGGTGTAAGCTTGGTTAAATATGGCAAGAGAATTGATTTGTGATAGTTGGGAATGTCCTGAACGAAGGTAAGATTTTTGGGGTTTTGGCGTGACCAACCAGTATTTTGGACATTTTATAAAGATAGACTATTTTGTCGAGTGTCTGGTTCAATTTAATGGAAAACGGGATCGAAAACGAGCACCGGATGTCAAAACACGTCAAAATAGGAATTTTAAGAATTAATAAACAAAAAAAATTAAGTTTATATATAAATATATATAACATGAAATGAAAATCAAAATCATTCGTTTCCAAAAGAAAGTTCATTCGAACATTATTCCCGAAACCCCTCGATTTGGGTTTTCGCTCGAGGAGCTCCCGACATCTAATTTTCGCCCTGTTTTTTTTCGCAAAATAGTAGAGAATTGCAAGACGGTCAATTCGAGCTAAGTTTTCACGGCAGAAACGAGGTATTCAACCCGCAATTTGGTAAATTCTCAATGTTGGACATTTTTCCTCAATTCAATTTGAATTCTTACGATTTTTCAATTTCTTTCGCGGGGTTTCGATAGAAATTGGTATGAATTATCGTTAATTGGTGTATTTGATTGATTTACGTCAATTTGGGATAAATTTCATCGATGTGGGATTAGGGTTTTGATGATTTGAATTAATGCAATTCAGTTAATAACTGTTTTAGAGATGTTTTTATACTTGATATTTGACTCCACGAGTCGTGAAAATATTTTGGTGTTGGTATCGAGTAGTTTCGTGGCATTTATTATTGAGTTTTGAGGATTTAATTGCGAAAACATTGATTTGGAGACATTTTCTAGTTGAAAATAAATAAAGTTTATCAAGTTGACATGCCATATTAGAAAATCCGTAACTTCTCCATTTGTGATCCGATTTGAGTATTCTTGGAGTCTATGGAAAGTACGTCATGAGTACCGCAAGTTCCTTTTTGGTTGTCGTGATAAATTATGAGGTTTTCAGAGTTAAAAATGTAACTCTAATGGACTAGTTGATAATACTTTGAAATTATTATAAAGTATTATTTTTAAAAATAGCTTTCGAGCATACTTTGGCCGCATTATTTGTATGTTATAAGAGTTCAAAACCAAGGTTATTGGATTTGAATTGATACCAAATGATATCAAGAAATCGAAGGAAGAGATACGGAGGTTTGAGAACGCGTTTTGGAGTGTCGAGAGGTCGGATAGGCTAGGAATAAGCGTGTGGATCGAGGTAAGTAAACCAGCTAGGAAATTGTACAATAATTTTATTTTAAGCTATTGAGTATTGTTGTTCATCGCTATGATATATATCCTTGGAGTTCCATTCTAATTGAGTTGCCCGAGGGCAAGTGAGTCAACGGTGGTCCTTTGAAGGAGTGGCGGGCCGAGGTAACATACCAGCGTCCCGACCTCGGGATGCAATGTACTGGTTATTGATTTTGACGAGGTGTGAGGTCCTAGCGTGTATGTTCCATGAAGTCTCACTATCTCGTGGGTTTAGGGCTTGTAAGTGTACCGAGTCCTAGAACCTGAGTCTTGATGTGTTGCCAAGACTCAACGACCTATTGGTCGGGACTACTTGCGCCTCTCTGTTTTCATTCCTGGACGTTCATATATCGATTGCATTTGTTTGATTTACAGTCTTTATTTATTCATGCGTTCTTTATACCGTTCTTTCTATCTGCATGAATGTAGGTTGTTTCATTTATTTTGAAATGTTGTTTAGTGTACTACTGGCGTTACATACCCGGGCTCGTCATTCTTTTGTTTGACTGAGTACATATCGGCAATCGAGTAAGGGAAAGGGACCAACACTTGGAGATCTACTTTGAGGACTTTGGAGCGGCCTTTCCCCTCACATTTTTGTAGGTTTTGTATTACTTACATATATTGATTTTTGTCACTTGGGATATGTGGGTTTTGTGAGATATTTTAAGACATGGAGTATATACGTGGTTTTCCACACTCTAGGTTGTCCTTACTGATTTATGTAGAGTTGTTTAGATTTGTTTAAGTTGAAATCGCTTCCGCATAAACTTTGATAACTTACAAATTTGAATAACTCACTATAGCTAATGAAATATGGCTAAGAAGGTTGACTAGGCTTGCATTGACGTCGCAAGGATTGACTCGGGGTCCACGTAAGTCTAGGCCGGGCGGGGCTCAGTTTGGGTAGTGGAACTGGGGGCGTCACACACACCTGAACATGTATCCCACTAACCCAATCAACATGGCACTAATTTGCTGCACCCATGGTTTCTAGATGTGTCAACACATTTCTCTAAGATAATCTTATGGTTTCTAATTTAAATAACCAAATTATAGACACTGATTTATTTGATTCAATTACATTAGCTTAGGCCCATTATAATATATATGGTTAGTGTTTGTATTCACCAAATTGACAAATTTTGTGATCCCACTAACCCTTGACTACCTGGCGCTCGATGCCCCGCATCTCAGCACACAATTCGAGGTATGTCATAGCCTATTGTTTTAATTGAAGTTTACTTGGCCTATAATCACATTACCCATTTTAATAACTAGTCATCCTAATATGGAGTAGTCTAATTTTTCAGTGTACCCGTAGTTTGCCTATTCGCTACCCGCATTAACACGTCTTTCGAGGCGAACAATCGTCACACAAACTCTAACATTCTATATCCTAAATGCAGTGAGTTAGCCCAGAGTTCCGAGTGTACTGACTGGACTGAGACAACAGATCAATGTCTCATATTTCGAGGCAGATTGTGGATACCAGCAGTAGCAAAGCTGAGAGATGAGATTCTTCAGGATTCACATCGTCCCGGTTCACTGTTCATCCAGGAAGGACCAAAATATACCATGATATGAAAAGACATTTTTGGTGGCCTGGAATGAAAGCGGACATATCAGAGTTTATCAGGAGCTGTGGGATCTGCCAGCAGGTAAAAACAGAGCATCGTAGACTTGGAGGATTACTACAGCCGCTTCCCGTTCCATGATGGAAATGGGAAGACATAACCATGGATTTCGTTTGAGGACTGCCAAGGATTATTCATCGACATGATTCCATCTGGGTGATTGTGGACTGATTGACGAAATCTGCCTATTTCATACCAGTTGCAGTTCATTACACATTTGACCAGCTTAGTGTTTTGTTCGAGTGAGAGATTATCAGGCTGCATGGAGTACCTATACCAATTACGTCGGACAGAGATGTTATGTATACGTCCAGGATGTGGCGGAGTATTCAGGAGCAATGTGGTACGCGCTTACAGTTTAGCACACCCTTTCACCCTCAGACTGATGGGCAGACTGAGAGGTTGATACAAACTCTCGAATATATGCTCAGGGCATGTGTACTTGAGTTTGGCGGATCGTGGGAAGATTATTTACCGTAGTGTGAATTTGCATACAACAACAGTAATCAGGCGAGCATTGAAATGGTATCATTTGAGGCATTATATGGCAGACCGTGTCGCTCACCATCTTGTTGGGCTAAGCCAGAAGACCGAAATTTGTTAGGGTCTGAAATCGTTGTCGATCACACAGAAAATGTAAGACAGATTCGTCAAAAGCTTAAGGGATCCCAGGAGAGGCAAAAGAAGTATGTAGACACGCATCGCAGTGATCTCACGTACGATGAGGGAGCTTTAGTGTATCTAAAGGTTTCTCCTCGTAAGGGTCATCATCGATTAGGTTTGAAAGGCAAATTAGCACCGAGATTCATCGGGTCTTTCAAGATTAAGAAACGGGTTGGAAAGGTTGCATATGAATTAGAGTTACATCCACAGATGTCGAAAATTCATCCGGTGTATCATATATCGATGCTTCGACTAGTTAAGTCAAAGGTAGATGAGAGATCGATAGTTGATTTGAATCAGATTGATTTGAGCGAGGATATCTCATATGAAGAGCAACCAGTTCAGATTCTTGACCGAATGGTACAGCAGTTAAAAAGCAAGTATATCCCGAAGGTGTTAGTCAAGCGGCAGTTCCATGGAGATTTAGAACTCACTTGGGAACGGGAGGACCATATGCGAGACAGGTTTCCGTACCTTTTCGAGTCATATACATTTTTAAATTCGTTTAATTTAAGTTCGAGGACGAACTTCCTATTAGTTGGGAAGTATTGTCACGGCCCAATAATTATCACACGTTTAATTCGTTAATCAAGACCAAATGACCCGTGATGTGGGACCCGCAGCGCGATACGTGTCACTACCGTAGCACTGTGGCCGAGGTAAATGTTATATTTATTGTGTTGTATGCCTAGTGTACTATACATGTGTAGACTACTAAGTTATTTACGGGTATGAAGATACCGAGACAAGTGGGGATGCACCTCGAGTCGCGTGCCGACGCGGGTCCGATATAGCAGCTCGTGGGGTAAGCATCATTGGGTAAAGTAAAAAATAAATAAATAAATAAATAAATAAAATAATTGATATGTGACTAGTGGACCATAAGTAGCCACATCACATATTATATAAATAATATATATATATATATATATATGTTGGTCAATTAACATTATCTCACTTTGATCTTTAAAAAGAAAAAGAAAAAACAGCAACAGAGAAGGAAGAAAAACACAGTGTAGAGAAGAGGAAGAAGAAGGAGAAAGAGAGAGATCAAGAGAGAGAGAGAGAGAGAGAGAGAGAGACCGACAGCTCGAGGATGAGAATGCAAGGTAAGTTGATTTTCGTTGTTGATTTGGTGTAGTTGTTGCGGTCGGTTGTTATTCGTTGGTTCGAGGTGCCGAACTCGAACGAGCAGTTCGTCAACCCACCCTAGAAAAAATATAATAAAATAATAAATAATATATATTAATAAAATAAATTTCAGAAAATGGATAAAAATGGAAAAACTCAGAAAAATTCCGAAAAATTAGGAAAAATTTCGAAAAATTATATTTCGACAAAATAAATAGAAATTGATAAGTTTCTATGAGAAATAAAATATTTGAACTTATGAACGCGACTTTTACGGGATTTTTTACCTCGAAAAGCGCAAAATTGACAAATTGGTCTCAAATTCGATTTGACCGATTTCGACCAATTTAGAAATTTTAAATAATTTAACTTGAAGCTAAATTGATAAATTGTCAATTGTTAGGACCATAAAGGAGCTATTACGAGGTATTGGATGCGTACATCGACGCGACGGAAGTTGGATAGCTTAGGAATTGTCGTGTGTATGTAAGTAACCTGATTGAGACATTTATTTACATTTCGTGCCATTTATTTATTTCTTCTCAGTTATTCGAACTGACTTGTCTTTGATATCCATATGTTATGACTTGTTCAGTTTTCATTTTGTGATGTTGTTCATAGCATACTCCGTTGTGTATATCATTGATTCCAATTCCCTTACTTTGTCGTGTTGATTGTTGTGTTTGTCATTGTTCAGTGATATAGCATGCTATTAGGATAGTTTCTTTATTTTGACTCTAATCCTTTGTGCATTAGTATGTTGCTACATCTCTTGGATTCCAATGTTGTGTCATTTTTGAATATGAAAGTGGTTCTTGTGGTTATGGTCATTTGATGATAGACTTGCCGGGATGTTAAGAAGTTTCTCCACTACCTTGCATGATACACAGGGTAACGTGCCTCGAATGGGGTAACCGAACCTCGGGGTTTGTTGGTGCAAGAATAACTTAGGTGAATATGACGAGTTTTAAAACTCGGGTATGTTAGCAAGTATGCATTCCGGTGACGACTAATTTACTTGGAATAGAAAAGGCGTAATTATAAGTACGACCTTTTGACATTATGATGTAGAGCTCAAATTGTAATGAAATGCTATGGAGCAGAGCTCACATTGTAGTGGAAAGGCTGATGTGATGAAGATCATGGCCGACTGACCCTAATCTATTACTACTTAGCCTTGAGTCAGTTTCATATTTGGTTAACTCAAGCATCTCTTTGCATGATGTTTCTTTCAGTATAATTGTTATTTAAATTATGTCATTTGATACTTGTTGTCTGTTTGGGAATGTGGATCGATGTCTCTTAGTATTACTTAAATAATTTCATGTACTCACTGTCTAGTTCGTGACGGTGGGTGTTGATCAGTCGAGTAGCATACCAGACAAAAAGAAGATTGGTGACTACCTCTGAGCCAGTGAAGGACTGCCGCAATGAAGGACTGCTACGACATGATTTTGTACGTTTTGTATTCTTTTGTATTACATTTTTATGTACAATCTATTTTTGCCTTTTGGATTGAGTGATAGGAACATCTGACTAGACACATGTTATATATATATCACCACTTTTGTTTATATATGCATGTGATCACTATTTCCTGGTTTTTTCACAATATGTTAGGCTTTATGTCCCACTAGTAACTTAATAAGACTTCCACTAAATAATTTGTTAGATAAAAAAAATTAACTGAACTCTGATTTATAGACAACCATAGGTTAGTCAGTAGAACTAGTTTGTTAACTGTAGGTGGTATCATAATTGATAGGTAATTAGGTGTTTAAATAAGGCTCACTAGTTCCTTGTTAGGTCCTATAGGGGAGATTAGGGCTTACTTAAGGGATTAGGCCGGGCGGTACCCTTATTCGTAATTGAGGTCGTCACAGTTACTCTATCTCTTGGATGTCTGTAGAACTGATATACGTCGAATTAATAAACTTTGTACCGCGGTTGGAGGGTCGAAAGCATCCGGTCCCTCCTTCGATATGACTCTATGGAGTTTTGCTAAACTTGTGAGCCTCATGTTGTCTAATCTACAGTGTTGGGGGAAGAATAAGATATTCAAAGTCAATAGGTCTTTAGACTTGTGAATCTTATGTTATCTAAACCGCACCATTGGGGGAAAATAAGTTAAAATCTACTACATGATAGGACTATTGGCATTCAGACTTGTGAACCTCTTGTTACCTAAACCACAACATTGGGGGAAGGATAAGCTATTGTCCATTGTCCAGTTGGATATATTAGTTGCCACTACTTCTAACTCTAAAAGCATTCGGTATCATCGTTATTCTTGTTGAAGTATCGGTTGGGCATTGTTGTTCTTTTATCTTGCTATATTATCATGTTTGATTATGTATGTCTTTAATACCCGAAAAATGATAATGGATCTTATGATCTAAACTGTTGAAATCTTATTTGATTTTATTACTAGGTATTACTTGGATGATTGATGGTAGAGCAAGCTTCTGCTTTACTACGCCCGTTGATATATTTTGTTTCCCACTACTTTTTCTTCCCAAGTACCTTAGCTGCTGCTCGGGGCAAAGGAAAATGCAAAGTCTTAGCATAAAAGTGTTTTTCCAGTTTGCAAGATTTAATAATAATTATCTATTTGCTTTCAGACTTTATGTAATAAACATGAGATTTATTTGGGTAGATGTTTGAACTTATAGAACATGATTCAGTTTATGTTTAATTTAATATGCAAGACTTCTACATTTAGTTTCGCATTTCATTAGACAATAAAGGCGTTATTATATGCCGCGCCTATTATCCTAGTTTAGTCTATTTTGTAGAATGTCTTGGTTTATTTCTGTAGGTTAAGGCTGACTAGATCATTGCCCAACATTATTGGGTTATCTCAAGGGGTTTGGCGATAATTCAGGCCGAGTGATCCAGGCTCATCGGGGGTTTTCTCGCCCAAGGCTTTAGAAATAGCCATATGGAGGAGAAAAATCAGAATTCGAAATGCGGAGTTTTGGGTTTTTCTGCAATTAGCACACTAATCGTGCTTGCTAGTATGCTACTTGCGTGTAGCGCGCTAATAAGTTTGAATAGCGCATTAAGTGGATTATTAGCGCGCTAATCATGCTATCCAACGCGTTAGGTGCTCCGATAACACAAAATCTGCGATTTCCAAACTAGAACTTAAACACCTTAAATAAGTTTAACACCCTAACTGATGGACTAAACACATTGTAAAATATGTATAATGGTATCAGGAGCCTAGGGGAGAGTCTCGGATGCTCGGGTACGTATTTCAAGGTATCGGGAGGACGGATTAGCTAGGAAAATAGCGTAGAGATAAGTAAATCGATTAAGACATTTTTCTCCATTTCATGTCTTGATGTTGTTTCTTGATTTTATTGATTTATATTGTTGTGTTTGCTGAATTCTTAGTGTTATAATTTGTGTGCTTGTCAAACCCCATCTAATTAGGGCATCTGACTGACCTAGATTACCTTAATCCCCTTGATAATCTAGCAGCCATAACCTCACCATCAATAAACAATTAAGAATAAGATCTTGTAATCTTTAGTTATAAAATTTTATTAATCGCAAATGATTCTAAAGTGAATCTTAAACCTTAAAGTTCCGGAAAAATTAATTACATAATCCTTAAAGTTCATTTAGATTGATTACATTATCCTCAGAATTTCGTAAACATTTTTCGACAGCATCTCCTCTATTTTTAAGCATACACCGAAATTTATGGCCTTCAAAAATCTTCAACAAAACATGCTCAGCTTTAGTGGAAATGTTAAAGGACTCACAATCCACTCATATTAATATATATTGCATCAACTAAATTATATATTCATTCTAACTTGATTTAAAGTATCAAGATTCTTAAACTAGCATTACCTTAATTCCAAAATTATTTCAATTCATCCTAAAATCGTTCCAGCCATTTCAAAGGAGAACAATCACACTCGAATAAACTCATTTATACAATATAATATATTCAAAAATCAATACATACATTTAAAAAATAACTAAGCAAGTCACATATAGTCAAAAAACTTTCCCTTTTCCTTGTTGCCGTTAGAACCTGTCATTATCCAATTATAAAAATTTCATAATTTCAAATAAGTAAACTCCATACTATCCAGTACACCTTTAATAATCAAATGCATAATAATCCTAGGAATTTAAACGAAGAATATAATCCAAGGAATTTAAATACAACCGTGAATCCATCTTATTTTTGTTATCCGACCATAATCAGATAACGTTATCTAAAAGTGGTAAGTAAACAATAATAAGGACTCATGCACGGGGAGAATAATCAAACGAGTATCATTCCTCTAGACTATGAGAGTATGATCTGATTCAGCGTGATCTCATGATAACCACGTAATGCAAAGTATCAGTGACTCCAGCCTTTCGAACATAATATAGTGTTTTATGATCATGGTATAGTTTATGCTATAAGGAGACTTGAATCGCCTTATCCTCCCAACCCGTGTATGCATGTATAAAAATATAATATCAAGGATCAATACGATTTATACGAAATTATAATCATACAATGTAAAAGTTACTATATGATTTATTTAACCTTATAAACGTGATATCGCAACTTCCTTGCATTCCGAATCGGTAAACTAGTCCACAAGGGGCTCCAATCACAGTCCTACAATTCATTAATACGTCCTGTAAGCATCCACAACAACTTCGCCACTTTTTGTTCAATTATTTGCAATTTAATTGACTCGATCATGTCTCGAAACCCCTTAATACTTTCAAAATAAATTCTCTGATGCTCAGACTTCATTTTTTACTCAAAATTATTATTTGGTATCGAAAATTACGTTGTCCAAGCTTAAATGTAAGTTTTTTTCAATTTTTTATATATTTATTGGTCGTACTCGACTCGAAAACCTCATAATTCTTCCAAATCAACTCCTCGGATGTCCGAATCCTGACTTTGACTCTAAATTATTATTCGAAATCAAAAATTACCCTAGAATAGGCTTTAAGATTATTTTCTAAGTTTTGAATATTTTCGAGTATCGTAGCACGCACTACGAGAAAAACCCTAAATATAAATCTTCGAGAAAATCCAAAATTCCTCGTTTTCCACCAAAATTTTCAATTTTCATCAATTTGTCTAAAAATCTTATTTTTTCTGATTTTTCTCTAATTTTTAGGGATTTATTTTATTTTTTCTATTTAAAAAACAAATTAATTTTTAAAAGAATTTCGTGGATGGTTTGATCCCCTGAACCGGACCGGTTCGGGTAATCAACCCCCTTCTTCTTCTTCCTTTCGACTTTTTGTTCTTCTGTTTCATCAAAACTATTTTTAATTGGGTTTGGGTTAGGCCCCAACCCCAAGACGAGTTTGGGCAGGAGAGATGACCCCCTACCATCTCCATCCTCAATCCCGTCCCATCTCATCTCCATTAACAACAACCTCAAATGCGGAATAGCAATGGCAAAAACAATCAACGATAACCACAACATTGACAGCTATCAACAACAACCCAACAAAACTCAACTTGTATGGAGATCTCTATCTCGGTTTCCTCCCTCTCGGTCTCTCGATCACTTCCTCATTGTTGATCTTTCCGTGTGTGAAATCAAAATAGGAATATAAGGTTTTGTTGAGTTAAGAAATATATATTAGGTTTCCTTAATATTTGCATCACGCGAATCTCGAGACAAATCTAATATTTCATGCTCATAATTTAAATTTGATCTTCCTCGATATATGTAGTACGTATCTCGAGGTGAATCTTTGTCTCCAAAACGAAGTTTAATGGGGCGATGTCTTGTTTTGATAATTATAAGATTTTTTAGATTCATATTGCACGAATCTCGAGAATCTCAAGGTAAGTCTAAAAACTTACAACCATTTACTATTCTCATTGTATATATTGATTTTTCTCGAGATACGTCTTGTGTTTCTCGAGGTCGATCTTAGTGACAACAAACAAGATCATCATCACCTAATCGCCTTTTACAAAATTAATTGTATTTGATCTCCTCGACACTCATGCTACATGTATTTTGAGGTGAATCCAAGGTATACTTTTATTTAATTCAAACTATAAGATTGATTATATAAACTGTATTATATATAAATACATATACAGCTATATATTCGTGGCTATAAATTCGCCACGCATGCCAACGATCAACCTCGGGCATACACATTATTGTACATCCCACGCGTGTCACCCTCGACCCCGCGTGTCACTAGGCACCCACCAATTTATTTATTATTTTATTTAATCTCGCAATTATATATTCGGTTTATATCCAAATTAAATTTTGAAAATACCCTAAAATTACTAAAAATTAGAGAAAATTCTCCAACGTGCACCGAAATTTACGGAGACCTCGTATACACTCCACTCGACCCCATTTCACGTCAAAATAGTATATAATACATCAAATAGACACATAACACACAAAAATAATATTAAATTCAGGTTTTAGATCTGTAGCGCGTGGGTCTCACCTCGAATACTTAAATCTCAAATTAAATCTGAAAATACTTAATTAGCCGCCTTATTAAGTTTATAAAATTCTCAGGTGTCACAGTGATTTATCTTGTTATGTAGTTGTAGTTAAATTAGAATATGTGTGGTTAGGTTTCATGATATGGCTTAGGGTATATGCGACACATAGGGGGATGTCGATATAGCTTACTAGTTAGTGTCACGGATCTACCATATAAAGTCGATGAAATGTACAAGCGGTGACCAATTAAGGTAATACTAAGTACTATGTGTGCCTACATATTACACGAGGTCGATAAACCGTGTTTCATAACTAATAAGGATAGGATATACAGGCTCTTACATGAAGGTTAATATTTAGGCCAATGCGTGAAATGATTAAGCGTCAACTAATAAGGGTAATACCGAAGTACTATATATGCGAACCTATTACATGATGTCGATATGTTGTGCTAAATAAATGACTACCCAAGGTCTATGTGATCAATAGGGTATTTGACGCAGCGGAGATCTTCTAAACCAGTTGAACGAATCCACGAACAACTCGATCTAGGTCAGAACTTAAGCCAAGGTTCGAAAAATTCTTTTATTCCAGCCAAAAACTGTGAATTACATCCAATAGGTCGCTTAAATAGCGAAACCCTAAAATTTGCCAAAAATAGTAAAAAGTTCAAAAAGCCATAAAAGCCCTAAACTGGAAACTAGACGAAAATAGCAACAAATGCCGCAAAAGGAAATAAAAATGGAAATTCCTAATGAAAGTTATAAGTTAAACAAAACTTTCCTAAAATAGCAAAATTGCCGTTTCGGAGGGCGAAACGATGGAATTTTGCCGAAAAACGTCGTAGCCACAGCATGGACTTCATCCGTGATCTTCACGCTGTTTCCAATCAACTCATGTCCCTGGAACGCCGAAACTCAAACGCCCGAACTTCACCGAAATTACCAAAATGTCATCCTGTCATATCTTTTAATCATATTTTTCCAAGAATTTGCAAGCTAATTCTTGGACTTCGTCATTCTCCCCAGAGTGGACAGAATTCGCCCTCGAATTGTCATCATTAGACGTATCCCTATAATAGGTAACAAAATGTTTGACATTAAATACAACAGTCGTGCGAATGTGACTTGGCAACTTCAATCTGTAAGCATTAGGATTAATTTTCTCAAGAACCTCCACAGGACCAATCTTCCGAACTGACAATTTGTTGTAATCACCCACAGAGAACCGATATATAGTGAGAACTGCCCATACAAAGTCGCCTACTCCAAACTCCACATGACACTTCTTCCGACATGCATATTGTTTGTACTTGTCAGCAGTCTTCTGCAAGTTATCTTTGACAGATTGATGAATCTCTTGCAGCCCACTAACAAAGTCTTATGCCTTGCCATGCCATCTAGTCTTACTTGGCACTTGTAACAGATAAAGAGGACATCGAGGTAGCACTGAATACACAACCTGAAAAGGACATCTATACACCTCCCGAAAGAATAGTTGAGCCACCTTTACAGCATCTGTGGTCTTCTTGCATGGGATGAAGTGAACCATCTTGGAAAAACGGTCAACCACCACAAAAATAGAGTCATTTCCTCACTGTGTTCTAGGCAACCCAGCACGAAATCCATGCTAATATCAACCCATGGCTGTTCTGAAATGGGCAAAGGCATATATAGACCGGCATTAGTTGCAATACACTTCGAAAGCTGGCAAGTTCGGCACCGCTGCACATATTTGTCCACTTCCTTGCGAATGGTAAGCCAAAAGTAAGAGGCATGCACCAGCTGCAAAGTGCGATCACGCCCAACATGTCCCTCTTCATGCAACTCTCTAATAATCATCAATCTCAGGTTGCAATTAGGAATGCAAAGTTGGTTGCCCCGAAATAAGAAACCCTCCTGGAGTGTGTAATCAGTACATTCCTCACTCTGCACCTTCTCCATAATAGTAGCAAAGAAAGGATCAGTAGTAACCAAATCAGAGAATGAGGAAAACCCAGGTACCTCAATGGTCATGCGGCTCAACAAACTTTTTCGTCTGCTCAGGGCATCAGCAACTCTGTTGGTCACACCAGACTTGTGTTTCACCATAAAAGTAAAGCGCTCCAAATAGGCCACCCAGGAAGCATGTCTAGCCGAGACCTTGTTCTGACCATATAAGTGTCGCAATGCCTCATGGTCTGTAAACAGCACAAACTCTCTGTGGAAAGATAATGCCGACAATGCTTCACGGCTTGTACCACTGCATAGAACTCCACATCGTATGTGTTATACCTTAACTTCGCCCCAGAAAGCTTCTCTCTAAAATAGGCAACAGGCATATTATTCTGACTCAAGACAGCTCCAATGCCTACCTTGGATGCATCACTATGCAACTCAAAAGGTAGGTAAAAATCTGGCAACACCAAAATGGGTGTAGTGGTTAACCGCACCTTGATCAGTTGGAATGCTTCATCTGCCTCGTTGCTCCACCCAAACTTCACTCCCTTCATACAGTCTGTAATTTGGGCCATGAAACTAGTGAAGTGTGGAATGAACCGTCTGTAGAAGGAAGCCAACCCATGAAAGTTGTGAACCTCCGTGACGGTGTTGGGTCTAGGCCAAGTGCGGATGGCTTCTACTTTAGACTCATCAACATGCAACCCTTCTCCAGAAATGACATAGCCTAAAAAAAGGACATTCGGTATCAAAAATGAGCACTTCTTCATCGCAGCATAGAACTTCTCCCTGCGCAAGATAGTCGAACATCTCGCACGCGTCTTTGGAGGTGTTCCTCCTCGTTAGTACTGTATATCAATATATCATCAAAATATACCACAACACACTTGCCTATCAAAGGTCTCAAGCTCTGGTTCATAACTCTCATGAAGGTGCTAGGTACGTTTGACAGCCCAAACGGCATGATTAACCACTCATACAGCCTCTCCCTGATTTTAAAAGCAATCTTCCATTCATCCCCAACTCTAATGCGAATCTGGTGGTACCCACTCTTCAAATCCAGTTTTGTAAAAAAATTTGCTCCACTCAATTGGTCAAGTAAATCATCCAAGCGAGGGATAGGAAAGCGATACCTGACAGTAATCTTGTTGATTGCTCTACTGTCCACACACATCCGCTAGGAGCCATCTTTCTTTGATGTAAGGAGGGCTGGTACTGCACACGGACTCAGACTTTCACGGATGAATCCATTCGCCAATAACTCTTCAACCTGTCTGCGCAACTCCTCATGCTCACTAGGACTCATTCGGTAGTGTGGTCTATTAGGTAGTGACGCACTAGGTTCAAGGTCAATCTGATGTTGAATATCACGCAATGGCGGCAGTCCTTCTGGCATCTCATCAGGAAAAACATCACAAAACTCCTTAACAATAGGAATTGCAGCTTTAAGAACATCTCTATCTACCTCATTTCCCATCAAGATGTAAACTATCTCAGAATCCTGTAATTCATCTTCAAATCTTGCCAAAGACAGCAAGCTGCTAGATTCTTTAGTAGGCTTAACTTCCTTCGGATCCTTGGCGGGTACTAGCACAATCTTCACTCTCTTGAACATAAGGGTGTATTTATTGGTTATGTCATCATGCACAACTCCCCTATCAAACTGTCAAGGACATCCCAGTAACAAGTGGCAAGCATCCATAGCCACAACATCACACCAGACTGAATCCTTGTAGTTAGCACCAATAAAAAAAAGTCACCAAAGCGCTTCGACACCTTCACCTCACCACCCTTCTTCAGCCAAGCTAGCTTGTAGGGCCTAGGGTGTCGTTCGATTGCAAGGCCAACTTCTGAACCGCTTCAATTGAGACGATATTCTCGCAACTGCCTGCATCAATCATGAACTTGCACACCTTGCCTAAGATAGTACACTTGGACTGAAAGATGTTATTCCGTAGCTACTCATCATCAGCGACAGCTCTAGGAGTCATACAAGAACACCTCACAATCAAGGCAGTACCCACATCTCCAGTCACGATCTCCTCTTCTGTGTTTTCAGAAGTATCAAAGGCTGGTTCTGCAGTGATGTTGGTCTCTTCCCCTTCGTCTTCCTCTTCATTCTCAATAAAGATAGTCTTCTTCCCTTTACATTCTGACTTCTTGTGACCAAGTTCGCCACAACAGAAGCATTTAATCCAACTAGTGCTAGGTCTGTTCGTGCGACTAGCAGGGTTAATTGCAGCGGTATTACCTCCAGTATTGGCTGTCCCAACACTAACATTACTGGAAGCATTACTCACACCCCGACGCTGTTGTTTCTCCACCAATAATGCTCGCTTGTGCGCTGCAGATAAGGAAGCCGGATCAAACATGTTGACGACATCTTGGATCTGCACCCTCAGTCCACCAATATACCGCGCCACTAATTGGTCGTTAGTCTCCTGCAGTTCGTTTCTAGCGACTAACTGATAAAACTCAGTAGCGTAACCATCTACTGACTTTGCCCCTTGTCTCAGATTCTGCAACCTCTGATACATAAGGCGTTGGAAATTATAAGGCAAGAACTCAGCCCGTAAGTGCTTTTTCATCTTCTCCCACGAGGTGATCTTCACCTTTCCATTCCTATTCCGCATCAACTACTGCTGTCGCCACCAAGTCGTGGCCCTATTGCGGAATCCGGTCGCAACCAGTTGCACACGCTTGTCTTCGGGCACACCTTTGAATTCTAGAACATCTTCAACTGATGCCAGCCAGTCCAAGAATTCTTCAGGTTAAAGGGTGTTATGGAATTCTGGGACCTCCGTCGTCATCCCAGACTCCCACCGCCTGCGATCATCCTCAATTGCACGCGGCCTGTAGCGCCTCCTCGGTGCCTCAACATATTCATCCTCCCCTTCGATAGAAGAATCTCCTACTGGTTCATCACCAACAGGTTACCTTCGATGGTTACGGACACGATCCATATTCTGACCCAACAACTGAGATCGATTCTGGCAGTTAATTGTTCTACCACCGCGCCCATGCGTTGGTCAATTATTTGGCCATTTTGTCGATTCACATTGTCACGGTCATACACCTCCTCGATACGCTGCTGGTTCCTCTTCGGCGGCATGATTTCTCCAATCACGCTGAAGCAGGCTCTGATACCAACTGAAGCAGCGGAGATCTTCTAAACCAGTTGAACGAATCCACAAACAACTCGATCTAGGTCGGAACTTAAGCCAAAGTTCGAAAAATTCTTTTATTCCAGCCAAAATCTGTGAATTACATCCGATAGGTCGCTTAAATAGTAAAACCCTAAAATTTGCCAAAAATAGTAAAAAGTCCAAAAAGCCCTAAACTGGAAACTACACGAAAAATAGCAACAAATGCTGCAAATGGCAATACAAATGAAAATTCCTAATTAAAGTTATAAGCTAAGCAAAACTTTCCTCGAATAGCAAAATTGTCGTTTCGGAGGGCGAAACGATGGAATTTCACCGAAAAACATTGTAGCCATAATGAATGTGACCCGTGATCTCCACGTCGTTTCCAATAAACCCATGTCCCCGGAACGCCAAAACTAAAACGCCCGAACTTCACCGAAATTACCAAAATGTCATCCTGTCATATCTTTCCATCATATTTTTCCAAGAATTTGCAAGCTAGTTCTTGGACTTCATCAATATTACTTGGCTAATATGTTAGGTACACAATTTAATATGTGTGGTACACTTGAATAGTTCATTAATGTTATATTGTTTGGTAATGTGTTTGTGTGGCGGCCCTAAATCCCGAGGTCGTCACGTGGGGAGGCGCTGCCCCAGCGGTCCTGTCGGATCTTTGACCCACTGGGTTCTACGCGCCACTGACGCCATTTTCGACAACACGACTCCTCGATATGCGTGTTAACTCCCTTCGTTAAGCAATTTAGTTCGACAGTTTAATCATTAAAACAACAGCGGAAGTCTTAAATTTAAAACAAGTAAAACAATTGAATTTATTATCGTATAAAACACCATTTTAAGAGCAACACCTATTGTGGAAAATCCGGGGAAAGTACTCTGTACATATGCGACAATTTTAAACAGTAATATATACAAGTACAGTACCTATTCAGTCTCTCATTTCCCAAAAGTAAGCAAAATATCAAAATCGCACGTACTAGTAGGTCCTTGATCGCGGATAAAGTCGTTCGAAAGCTCATTGCCCCTACTAGCAGGGTCTGCACTCGACCATCACAAAAAGTAAGATGGAGAGTACAGTTAGTAAGATTCCAACAAAGTACACCTAGCATTTATATGAGCATAAACAGATATCAATAAACATGTCAATTAATCATGTGGAAACTAAACATGCAACTGTACTAAGATCATCACATGAATAAATAACACGAGAGAAATAAACCGCGTACTCCTCCCGGTCACACTAAAATGTACGTCGAACCCCCAGGATCCTTTCGGTGGGTGCCTCACTTCCTTTCACCTGGTTTCCATACCCTCAGGATCCTTTCAGTGGATGCCCCCACTTCCTTTCACCTGATTTTCACGCGTACAGCCTAGTGTGCCATAAGTACACCACGAATATCAAAAGTCTAAACCCCAACCCAAATGCGTCACGGAAATCAATAACAAAGAATAGGGGGAATAGCATCCAATAACCACGAATAGGAAATCAATGATAGAAAAGTAAACCCTCAGTGACTTTTAGATAGAATATTACGTACCTCAAAAATGCACTCGCTTGCATCTCAATATGCGCACCCGACACCTAACTATAGCATCATAAGTCTCTAGTGTCCATTCGTACATTTAGCTACTAAATCATGCAAATCACAATTTAAAATTAGGTGAAATACACCTAACCTCAATCGCATCATCGACATTCGTCGATTCACGCCTCCGATCGGTCTTACAACGCCATCGCGTCGTTCACCGCGCGCGCCGTCATCGCACCACCATCGTTGTTCGCCACACCGTCGCGCCATCGCGGCGCTGCGCTCGCCGCTGCTTCGATCCGATCCGAGACGCCGCTGCGTGCGCTGCCTGCCGCTTCTCGTCCTCCACGCGCGCTGCTGCGCATAGATCAAAGAAATTTTCGCCGCGCAGCCACTCGTCGCGCGCTGTTGAAGACGCGCCTCTCGCCGGCCCTTCTATCGGGACCACTGGCCGCGCGATCGGCCGATCCGTTCTTGCCGCTGCATCGCTGCCCACCGCTTCGCAGCGCTTGTCATGTTGCTGCCGCCGCTGCTGCTTGCTGCGCTGCGCTTCGCTTCTCTCGCGCTCGATCGCCGCCGCTAGGCTTCTGCTTGTCCGCGAGCGCCGCTGCTCACGCCACTACACCGTCACCGCCGTCGTTGCAGGCCGTCCTTCCACGTCGCCGGTACGCCACCTCTCTCCACCGTCCATCCCTTTCTACTCCAATATCTCACTCTCTTCATTTCTCTCCTCTCTTCAGATCTATTTTCTCTCTTTCCTTTTTCTTCTCTCTCCTCTCCTCTCTCTCTTATCCAAATCTCTCTCTTTTTGTTTTTCAAATCAAATGTGTCCTCGAGATTCGTGCGGAGCGAAACTCGAGTCGCATCAAAAACATATCTATTCAATGTTTTCCTAAAATTTATGCAGCGCGCATCTTGAAGACCATAAATATTTACATCACTACCACCTCATTTCACGTTCTCGACACTCGTGCCACACGCATCCCGAGACGCATCCAATGTACACATTAAAACCACATAAAGCGACTATCTCGATTTCACATTGGCACGCAACTCGAGGTGTGTCCCCATACGTGTTTCGGCTTCGCGAATTCTCCGCGTATACTTTTCTCAACAATTAATATCTCCACTCGAGATTTTGACATACGTATTCCCTCAAGTGGGTCCCACATACGACCCTAAAATGACACGTGGCACGAGTCGAATTTTCGAGCTGTTACAGTCTTCCCAACTAAATGAAAATTTCGTCCCAAAATTTAACTGTAACCCGAATCCCATACCAGAGAATAGCTGAGGGTAACGTGTCCTTATCGTCGACTCGAGCTCCCAAGTGAGTCCCTCCACACTATGATGCAGCCAACGAACTAAGACTTTCGCGAGTTCCCTGTTCTGAAAAATCCGTACCCAACGTCGACAATCTCTATCGGTCTCTCCTCATATGTCACGTCAGAATGTATCTTCACCTGTCCCAACTCAATCGTCGATCTCGGCCCTGACCTAGCGTGTCTCAACATGAAAATGTGAAATGTCTGATGAACCCCAGCTAACTCTTCTGGCAAGTCCAAATCTGTAAGCCACACTGCCAACTCGTGCTGCGACTCTGAACAGTCTTACGTATCTCAGCGCCAATTTGAAAAACCTAGACTCTGTGTCATGTATTGTCTCTGATACATTACATCAGCTTTCCGACACTTCAACACGCGGGGAATGGATATTGTCGGTACTCTCATTTGTAGGGGTAGGCAAACCGCAACCAAACCGAGGGTCTACGATTTGGTGATTTTTCAAACCACCACCAAACCGTGAACCGCCAAAATCGCAACCAAACCGAACCGCGGTTTGCGCGATTCGCGGTTTGGTTTTGCGGTTTTGGTGCGAGGCGGCGGTGGACGTTCGCGCGGTGGAAGGCGACGACGACGATGGCGATGGATTCGGCGGCGGCGGTGAGACGAAGAGTGAGGAGGATGAAGGAGACGGCTGGGGTGAGAGGAGCGCCGGCGGGAATGAGAGGAGAGAGAAGCGTCGCGGGAGTGAGCACAGAGACGAGCGGGAGAGAGAGCGCAGAGAGGAGAGTGAGAGCGCAGAGAGGAGGCAGAGAGGAGAGTGAGAGCGCGAGGAGGCAGAGGAGAGTGAGAGCGCGAGGAGGCGAGATAGGAGAGAGTGAGCGCGAGGAGGAGATGAGGAGAGAGGAGAGTGAGCGCGAGAAGCGAGAGGAGGGAGGGGAGCGCGAGAGAGCGAGGAGGCAGAGGAGAGCGAGAGCGCGAGAGCGAGAGGAGGGTGAGCGCGAGGAGCGAGGAGGAGAGGAGGCCGAGGAGAGTGAGCGCGAGCGAGAGGCAGAGAGAGGAGAGAGTGAGCGCGAGGCAGAGAGAGGAGTGAGAGCGCCGCGAGGAGGAGAGAGGAGTGATGAATCTTTTTGTTTTTTTTTGTTATGTTTTAGGGTTTTTGATATGTAGTGGTTATTTACCAAAATGCCCTCAGTTTGGTTAAACCGCGGTTTTTCCAAAACGAAAACCGCGACCAAACCGCGATTCTGCGGTTTGGTCATTTTCCAAACCGCGACCAAACCGCGAACGTTAAAAACCAGACCGAACCGCGCGGTTTGGTCGGTTTGGGCGGTTTTTCCAAAACCGCTGCCCACCCCTACTCATTTGTCTGTAAATATGTGCCTCTGCAGCATCTGAAACCTCTGACAAACTCATAGCTGTCGCCGCCTCGAGCAAACAAAACTCGTATGTCATCTGGCGAACTACCGTCTCCCTGTCCGATCCCTCTCATGTGTCCTCAACTGACGCGATAACTAAGTTACCACTCTGTCTCCCTGCATCAGGACGCATTCCAATCCGGTGCCACAAACATCCGTATGAACAATCAACTCTTGGTCCGGCTCTGACAACACTAATAACGGTGCAGAAGTCAACTTCTTCTTCAACTCTGTGAAGGTCACATCGCATTCACTAGACCAAATGAAAAAAAATCATATCCTTCTTGGCCAATCTAATCATCGGCGCTGAAATTTTAGAGGAGTCATATACAAGCGTCGATAATATCCTGTCAATCCAAAAAAAACTCTGGATGTCTGTCACGCACTCTGGTGTAGGCCAGTCGGTGATAACGTGAATCTTACTCGGGTCCACTGAATACCTTTGTCGTTGATCACGTGTCCTGAGGGCTTCACCTCCGAACACCAAAACTCGTACTTACTGGACTTGGCGTACAATCCGCGCTCCATCAATCTCTAGTCAGAGTCCTCGAATAAAATAATGGATCTGAAGTCGCTCGATTCCAGCTACGTCCTTCGCAAGGTACGCAAGTGTATGAATCTCTCCATGTTTTACGCCACCGTCCGGCCACCATGCCTCAGCGTCAAAAACTCATCTCTCAGTCTCAATTGAATCTTGATCGGGGTATACTTCCTTGAATTCTACCCAAGTACTCGGCTCTCCGTGGGCAGCTGTATGGGCGATCCATCATACTGCACTACTCTTCTAGCCCCATTATCCGCAGGAAGAACCGGTCTTCCATCCATGTTGAATGAGTAAACCGCGAACGTGTCACATGTCAGCGTCGTACTACGTATATATAAGTATTACAATCAATATATACACATATAAGTCATAGTACTACCCGCTCACTTTGCTTCCCAACTAAAAGTTCTAAGGCAAGTACATCGGGTTTCCACATCTAAAATTTTAAATTTTTAAGTCCTATGCTCTTTCAATTAATTTCTCGAGGTTCCTCGAACTCTCGCTATGATACCACTTGTGACGTGGTATCAGTTTAAGGACACCTACGCTTCCTCCAACGGAGTCGACCATTGCTCTGATACCACTTGTAACGTGGTATCACAATGTCTTAAGCCACTAAACTTTCCCCTAGGTTCGTTTGAACCTAAGCTCTGATACCACTTGTGGCGGCCTTAAATCCCGAGGTCGCCACGTGGGGAGGCGCTGCCCCAGAGGTCCTGTCGGATCATTGACCCACTGGGTCCCACGCGCCACTGACGCCATTTCCTACGACACAACTCCTCGATATGCGTGTTAACTCACTTCGTTAAGCAATTTAGTTCGACAGTTTAATCATTAAAACAACAGCGGAAGTCTTAAATTTAAAACAAGTAAAACAATTGAATTTATTATCGTATAAAACACCATTTTAAGAGCAACATCTATTGTGGAAAATCCGGGGAAAGTACTCTGTACATATGCGATAATATTAAACAGTAATATATACAAGTACAGTATCTATTCAGTCTCCCATTTCCCAAAAGTAAGCAAAATATCAAAGTCGCACGTACTGGTAGGTTCTTGATCGCGGATAAAGTCGTTCAAAATCTCCTTGCCCCTACTAGCAGGGTCTGCACTCGACCATCACAAAAAGTAAGATGGAGAGTACAGTTAGTAAGATTCCAACAAAGTACACCGAGCATTTATATGAGCATAAACAGATATCAATAAACATGTCAATTAATCATGTGGAAACTAAACAGGCAATTGTACTAAGATCATCACATGAATAAATAACACGAGAGAAACAAACCGTGTACTCCTCCCGGTCACACTAAAATGTACGTCGAACCCCCAGGATCCTTTCGATGGGTGCCTCACTTCCTTTCACCTGGTTTCCATACCCCCAGGATCCTTTCAATGGATGCCCCCACTTCCTTTCACCTGATTTTCCCGCGTACAGCCTAGTGTGCCATAAGTACACCACGAATATCAAAAGTCTCAACCCCAACCCAAATGCGTCACGGAAATCAATAACAAAGAATATGGGGAATAGCATCAAATAACCACGAATAGGAAATCAATGATAGAAAAGTAAACCCTCAGTGACTTTTAGATGGAATCTTACGTACCTCGAAAACTCACTCGCTCGCATCTCGATATGCGCACCCGACACTTGACTATAGCATCATAAGTCTCTGGTGTCCATTCGTACATTTAGCTATTAAATCATGCAAATCACAATTTAAAATTAGGTGAAATATACCTCACCTCAATCGCGTCATCGACATTCGTCGATTCACGCCTCCGATTGGTCCGACAACGCCATCGCTTCGTTCACCGCGCATTGCTGCCGCTGTTGCCGAGCCGATTGCCGCTGCGCGCGACGCCGCCGCCATCGTCACAGCCGCGCCACCGCGGCCGCTCGCCGGCGATGCTCGATCGGCCGCCGACCGCGGCGGCCGCTCGTGTTTCGCAGGCTGCCCTTTCTTCTCTCCATCGCGCTGCGGCGGCAGCCACCGTCGCGCGCTTCGCGCAGCACCGCCTCCTCTCGCGGCCATCGCTGGACCATCGCTGCCGATCGGCCGATCCGTGCTGCTGCGCACCACCGTCCGCCGCCCTTCGCAGTCTTGCCGTTCACAAGACGCCGCCGCTGTTGCTTGCGCCGTCGCTTCTCCGATCCGATCGCGCGCCGGGATCGCTGCTTGTCCGCGAGCGCCGCTGCTCACGCCACCACACCGTCGCCGCCGCCGTTGCAGGCCGTCCTTCCACGTCGCCGGTTCGCCACCTCTCTCCACCGTCCATTCCTTTCTTCTCCAATCTCTCACTCTCTCCATTTCTCTCCTTTCTTCATATCTATTTTCTCTCTCTTTCCTTTTTCTTCTCTCTCCTCTCCTCTCTCTCTTATCCAAATCTCTCTTTTTGTTTTTCAAATCAAATGTATCCTCGAGATTCGTGCGGAGCGAAACTCAAGGCACATCAAAAACATATTTATTCAATGTTTTCCTAAAATTTGTGCAGCGCGCATCTCGAAGCACCATAAATATTTACATCACTACCACCTCATTACACGTTCTCGACACTCGCGCCACACGCATCCCGAGGCGCATCCAATGTACACATTAAAACCACATGAAGCGACTATCTCGATTCCACGTTGGCACGCAACTCGAGGTGCGTCCCTCGTTCATGTTTCGGCTCCTCGAATTCTCCGCGTATACGTTTCTCAACAATTAGCATCTCCACTCAAGATTTGTACATACGTATTCCCGCAAGTGGGTCCCACATACGATCCTAAAATGACACGTGGCACGAGTCGGATTTTCGGGCCGTTACAGTTTGTGTATTAATGATTATTGTTGTATAATGCATATATGTATCGTGAAATGTTTCTCTTGTTGTATTTGTAAATGTGGTTAAATATCTCTCAGTGTTACTTTCTATTTTCTTGTACTCATTGTCCTTTTTATGACGATGGGTGCATATCCATTAAGTAGTAGACTGGGCAAGGAGAATATCAGCGACTACCTCCGAGCCTTTAGAGTTACTGATACTTCTGATTTCGTAGGTTTTTTATTTTATTGTATAACGTGTATATATATATCTTCTATATACTTTTGGGGTTGTATGTATGGGATCACTAGAACAATTTCAGTATTTAATAGAGTTTTTTAAACTCCTATTAAAGGGGGTGTTATTAAATAACACCTAATTGATATGAGTTTTAAAAAACCTCTATGTAATACATGTATTAAAAATTAAAATGTAACACATTTTCACATGACATTTAATAACACTCTATTTAATAGGGGTTTTGAAACCTCTATTAAAAGCAAAAAATGTTCTAGTGGATGAGAGATAATATACTAGTCAAACACATGTTGATATATAGTTATCGCCATTTTGTTATATATATATATATATGCATGTGATCGTTATTTCTTGGTTTCCTTACTTAGGTTTTATATGAATGACTTCCGCTGAATAATTTTTAAACTGTATAAAACTTTATTTAACTCTGAAATACGTACTATTTAATCATGAGAATGGTGCAAGGTTTATTAGAAAGGTTGACTAATACGTTATTAAGGTCTACGTGGCTAGGATTGGGGCTAGCTTAATGACGTGATTTGGCTAGGCGGTGTCCTAGATTAAGAGAGGGGCTGCTGTCACACATTCTCTCCACTTTGGTGACGTGGCACGAATCTACACCCACAATCCACATTTACCATTACAAATGCTCTAATATATGGACATCCCCTCTACAATATCCACATTGATATATGGAGTGGCAAAAATTCACAACTACAATCCACATTTACAGTAAGAGATGCTCCAACTCCCCAAATTAAGGCAAGAAGCAAGATAACAAAGTTGCCCATCTATGATGAAATCTAGTTGAGTAATACTAGCTATTTATAGACCAATCTATATATGGTGGGTATCAATTTGACCATAATCACATAGTTGAATCAAGGAATAAAAATTGGGGCATGGACTATAATTATGAAAAGAAAACTTATTGGGCTTTATTTGGAATGGTGGTATCAATTTGACTATACTCACATAGTTGAATCAAGGAATAAAAATTGGGGCATGGACTGTAACTATGAAAAAAAAAACTTATTGGGCTTTATTTGGAATGGTGATAACAAACTCTTAATTAAAGAAAGACAGAAAACACTGAATACATATATAGATATAGCCATCACACTGTCGGGCAACTACTTCTAATTAATAACCATATACATTCTTCTATCATGGATTTGTTTTCTTATATATATCTTAGTACAAATTTTCATTGTATTGACCTGTTTTCTTATTGTGCAACTTACCATGCATATATTGTAATGCTAGCTTTATAAATAAGAGCACCATTACACAGTTAATACACAATTCAATCTGCATTAATTAAGTTGGACAGAGATATCATGAAGATGGTTGGAAAGAAATTAAGCACAGCTATCTTTTATGATATTGATGATGTTAATAGTTTACAATGGTACTGGGAGAGTTGCAGCTAGGATAAGATTTTCTACGCACGCCATCATCCATGTGAAGAGCAAGATCGTTGGAAATCATTTGTTGGGAGTTCACTGTAAATCTAAAGACGACGATTTAGGCCTTCATAAACTCTCCTATGGCCAAGAGTTCAAATGGACATTTTCGGAAGCATTTTTTACGCGCACTCGCTTTTGGTGTCATATGCAATGGACGGACTCCGATCGCAAAGTTAAAGACGCCACCTTTGAGGTTTACGACGCATATAAAATACCATGCGGTACTGAACTTTTCTGTGAAATGCAGTACAATGTAACTAATCATGGTGTGATGCTGTATAACTTAATAACTGGTGGGAAGAAAGAAGTTGTGGTTTGGCGGAAAATATGAAACTAAGAGAGATCTTAACATGCAATGAATAATATTTTTTTTTGACATCCGTGGGTATCCATTATTTTTAATTTTTTACGAAGTCCTGGTGCAATCGACCTGACAATGAATAATATTATGAACAAATTACGTCGCTCCATATATCTGAAAAACAGTTCAATATACATTGATCAATAGATTTTATCATGGCATCATACATTTAGCTATTTATCAGATATAGAGATTGAACGCAACTTTTTTTTAAGAAGTAAAAACTTCATTAATCATCGTTGACTCTCAATATATGATTCCGTGGAATAGGAGGAGACATAGAATCAATCACAGTAGCAAAATTGATTTGTTAAATCTAATTGTTCAAAAGAATGACATTCAACCGCCATAAGTTTAGTATTCAATTAGAACTGTAAATATTAATGGAACACAGCTTTTAAAGTGTTGTAAATATTTCAAAAAGATTGAAACACCTAAACGTATCCCACGTTTTTCTCTCCTTTTGACTCACCGTTTCTTAACGTTATAAGTCATATTATTATTTTGGTGCACGTAGGTGAGAATGAGTCACCTATCCATTGTTGGTTTTTGTTTATAAAGAATTCAACTCCGACTCTTAGATAGACACAAAAAACTTTACGTTCTCATTATTTTTCTATTTTAGCTATTGTTTACGCTTTTTCTATCCAACTCACAAAGTTTTCCCTTTTTATCTTCCGTTCACGTTCTCTGTTTTTTTTTTTTTTTCACTATTTTGCAGTGATTTTGTTTTTTTTTTTCACTGTTCTGCTTTTGCCTTTTGTTCACAATTCTGCAGTTCTTCTTAATTTGTTTAGTTCTTGCGCCAAGATAAATATGTTGTCTTAATTGATGATAGCTTGATGCACATACTTCTAACTAGTGTTAAAGATGACTTATATTCTCGTTCACTACTATAGTGGAGAGTTCTCATATGTGCTAGTCCCTTCATGGTTAATTTTACTTCTCAATTTAAAAAGGTTTTCACGTTAAAATTCTTGTGTTATGGTTTTGTTATGGTTTGGTTACAGTTCCATTGTTCTCTACTTATTGTATTGCGTATATTGTGGTTGTGGTCCATATTTGGTGACACAAAAGAGGGGTTGATTAATTGTTGGTGTAGGTTCACCCATTCAGCATCTTCAATGCAAATGTAGATTGGGGGAGAATGTGTGTCATGCACGTAGCATGCAATGAACATTGAAGTTAAAAACCCTTCTCCAATACATGCAACTATATGGATTGACAATTTGCAACTGACATGGCGTGAGAAAAATATATAGACAATATCTATTCTCAATGTCTACTTCTAGACTACGGTAATTCATAGCAACTTCGGCATTTCTTTTTAAAATATTTTAAAAAGAATAAAGTTTTGAAATAAACTGTGCAATCCATATTAGCATTGGAGAGCACTTTTAAACTTTCAATGTCTATCTTAGTCACCTAAGATAGACATCCCCTCTAAAATGATTGCATGGCAATAATCCATATATTTTACTATATATTGGAGATGCTCCAACTCCCAAAGGCATGGAAGATAACGAAGTTGCCCATCTGTGATGAGAGTTAAGACATCCTAGCTGTATAGATCAATTTGACAATAATCACATAATTGAATGAATTAAGTAATAAAAATTGGGGCAATTAATTACCTCATTAAACGTGCAACTGCCCAAACAAGATCAACAATCTTTCTTTTTTGATAAGAAAGACCAACAATCTTGGCCTATATTTGGGTTTAGAGTCTCAGAAAAAAGGGCTATATTTGGAATGGTGGTAACAGAAAGTTAGATAAATGAGAAGTGCTAGAATGACAACAATATGACATACCACAAGACACGTATATATTGGCTCACAAGAGCTATCCATATGCGTTGCAAGATGCGGGCATACAACTTATAACCATAAATTGTATGGCTCTATAAATAAGAGACCATGCATCTTAGTTGTTACATAGATATAAGAAAGAGATGATTAGGAAGATGGGTGGAAAGAAAGCAACGCTATCTTTTATGATAGTGTTGATGTTAGTCGTAGTTTGCAATTGTGGAATATTTGCCGCTGGGTTCAAGTTTTCTACACATGCAACAGTCCTTGTGAGGAGCGAGATCCTTGGACTTCATGTGTTGAGAGTTCACTGTAAATCTAAAGACGACGATTTAGGCCTTCACAGACTCTCTTATAGCCAAGAGTACAAATGGTCCTTTTCGGAAACTATTTTCGGGAGCACTCTCTTTTGGTGTCATATGTCGTGGACGGACTCCGACCGCAAAGTGAAAGGCGCCGCCTTCGACGTTTACGACGCGAAAAAAGATCCATGCGGTAGGGAAAGTTCGTGTGAGATAGAGTACCATGCAACTAACCATGGTGTGATGCTGTATAATGCAGCAACTGGTGAAAGGAATGAAGTTGTGGTTTGGCAGAATTTATGAAAGAGAGATCTTAACAATGAATGACATAATGAATATATAAATCGCTCTCTTCCGGGGCTCCATATATATCTAGGAAAACACAACAATTCAATTTACATTGATCAATAAATTTTATTATTGTATAAGAGGTCTGTGTTTAGTCGTAAGCTAGCTTATATATAGTTGTGGCTAGCTTACGTCTCCTGATACTCCTTCTGGTCATTTTATAAGTCATTATTCTACAAGGAATAAATGTTGCGGTCATTTTATGCACGTATCTGTTCATTTGTATATATCAACTGTAAAATCTGGTGCACTATTAATTCTTTCTCAATTGTGAGTCATTTGTTAAGAAAGGTAACCGGAACAATGTACTACTACTTATTGCTTTACTAGCTAATATTGTACAATGTACATCATTGGTCTTCCTCAAATTTCTTTTGAAAAATAGAATTGCTACAATGACAACACAAGGTCACACGACTCACACTACAGGATACATTGACCCACATGAGTCATTCATGTGCACCTCAAGATATGGGTATGTAAGATCATAATTAATGTGTCTAATAATCCTTTTAATTTATGTAATGAATACATTATGTAGCGTATAGACCTAAATACTCTTGAACTCCCATTATTTACAAAAGGACACTAGCTAACTTGAACCATCAAACAATGTGTCGAATGTGTTGAGACTCATGGCACTACAAAAAAATGCAAGATTAGCGACGGGAAAACTCGTCGCTAATCTTGTACGAACCGTTTCGAAATAGCAACGGGTGTCAGAAATAGCAACGGGACCCGTCGCTATTTTCTGACCGATGGACAAAAAAAAATTATTCTAAAAATTAGTTTTATTTTTATAATAAAAACAGTTTTACTTTTAAAATGAAAACAATATTATTTTTAAAATATATAAAAACACTGATTTTTCATAAAAATAAAAACAAATTAAACAAAACAAAGCCAAATCCTAAAAAAATAAAGCAATTTTATTCAACCAAAACAATTTTATAATGATTACAAATTCGAAACAACCAATCCAAAAATTACAAAAAAAACATAAAAATCAAACATATAGAGGAAGGCCTTAACAGGCGGTGGTGGATCTCGGCTGTGAGTGATACGGCGATGAGGGAGAGATGGGGCGTCACTGGCGAGAAGATCGGCGAGAGCGACTGGAGAGAGGAGGCAGCAGGAGAGGGCGGCTGGAGAGGGTGGTGGAAAGAAGAAGATCCGTCATCGCCATCATCATGACGCGCTCCATCCCGTCAACGAGAGTCCCATCATTCAACAACAACAACAACAACAACAACTCGTCTCGCCCGCGAAGGTCTCCTTTCGGGACTTCGTCGATGGCAGATCAGTCATGGCGATGTGGATGAGGAGGAGGACTGAGTGATGAGAGGGAGAGAGCGGCTAAAGATCTGAGGAGCTGGCTGTGGAAAGAGTGAGAGTGGGCGGAGAGAGGGAGAGAGGGCGGAGAGAGTGGCTATGGAGAGAGGTTGGAGAGAGGGGCAGTGCAGAGATGGAAAGAGGTTTTTAAGTGAGAGGGATTAGGGTTTATTGTGAGAGAAAGTGTGTGTCGGGGCCCCACTGCCACGTGGGCGGGTTAATTCGTCTCTTCAGCGAGAATTTTCCCGCCCAACAGTTAGCGACAGGGTCGTCGCTAACCCCGTCGCTAAATTGGTCAACGAGTCAAAGAAACTTTCCGTCGCCAATCTGTCGCTATTTGGGTCATTTTTTTGTAGTGTGGAGCGATAAGGTTTTGGTGTAGTGCTTAATATATTCAACTAAATAATCGCTTCCGCAGGTAATTATATATTTAACTGATATAGATTTCATTATGTTTTCAATGTTTAACATATGGTATAGAGCCTACTAAATCGGTAGAATTTTCCACGAATGATTCATGTATTTTTACTTGTTGATCTAGTTAGTTTCATATGAAACTAGTTATTTTAATTCTAATTTTCTATAGTGTTTTTATGTTGATGATGTTGAAATAATGCACTCATTTTGATCACCTTGATCTGGTAAATGTGTATTGCATGAAACTAAGTTTCAGGGGCACTTAATTAATTAACTATGCTATATCATTAGTCTCTAAAATGGATTGATGCCATGAAAGATGAGTTAAAATTAATGGATCAAAATAAAGTGGGACCTCGTCGAACTCAGAATAAGTCTGAGACCTCGTTGAATTGCCTCAGAATTTTAAACCTATTGGATGTAAATGGGTTTTTAAAACTAAATGTGATTTAAAGGCAATATTGAACGATACAAAGTTAGACTTGTAGCCAAATGTTTTAATAAGGCATTGACTATACAGAGACATTTTCACCTGTATCTAAAAAAGACTCTTTTAGAATCATAATGGCATTGGTGGCTCATTTTAACTTGGAATTACATCAAATTGATGTAAAAACTACTTTTTTAAATGGGAGTTTAGATGAAGAAGTCTATATGAATCAGCCTAAAGGGTTCATAGAAGAAGGAAAAAACACTTAGTCATTTGCAAACTTAAGAAATCAATACGTGGACTTAAACAAGCTTCTCGCTAATGGTATATTAAGTTTAATGATACCATAACATCCTTCGGATTTAAAGAAAATATCGTTGATCGATGCATATATCTGAAAGTTAGTGGGAGCAAGTTCATATTTTTTATTTTATATGTTGATGATATTTTGCTTGCTAGTAGTGATCTTGGTTTACTCTATGATACCAAAGAATTTCTCTCTCAGAAATTTGAAATGAAAGATATGGGTGAGGCACACTACGTGATTGGAATTGAAATTCTTCGAGATAGATCACGTGGCTTATTTGGATTGTCTCAAAAGTCATATATTAAAAAAGTTCTAGAGAAATTTAATATGGATAAATGTTCAGCAAGTGTTGCTCCTATACAAAAAAGAGACAAATTCAGCCTTATACAATGTCCTAAAAATGATTAGGAACGTGAAGAAATGAAAATATTTCATACGCTTCAGTTGTGGGAAGTTTGATGTACGCCCAGACTTGTACCAAGCCAGATATCAGTTTTATTGTTGGCATGTTAGGACGTTACCAAAGTAACCCTGGCATGGATCATTGGCGAGCTACAAAGAAGGTTTTACGGTATTTACAAGGGACACAAGATTACATGCTCATTTATAGAAAGTCTGATAATCTGGAAGTCGTTGGTTATTCAGACTCAGATTTTACTGGTTGTCTTGACGCCAGAAAGTTTACTTTTGGGTATGTTTTTCTTTTGGCTAATGGAGCAATCTCTTGGAAGTGTACTAAGCAGACAGTTGTAGCTATTTCTATTATGGAAGCTAAGTTTGTAGTTTGTTTTGAAGCTACAAATCAAGGATTATGGTTGAGGAACTTCATTTCAGAGCTTGGTATTATGAACTCAATTTCTAAACCTTTGAAGATTTACTGTGATAACTCAGTAGCTGTATTTTTCTCCAAAAATGATCGCTATTCAATTGGCACTTAACACATGGAGATAAAATATTTTGTAGTTAAAGAGGAAGTTCATAAGAAAATAGTGTCATTTGAATATATTAGCGCAGATCTAATGGTTGTTGATCCCCTAACGAAATGATTACCACCAAATGCGTTTAAAGAACATGTCGACAGAATGGGCCTTGGTTGTAAATCTTAAATATTTGTAATTTGGGATTTTATTATGATTATGTTTATGTCATGAGATCTCATTTTCATGTGCTAAGTGTATTTTACATGTGCACACTTATGGTTATTAATGATTTGAAGTAAATTAAGTCTTTGACACAGACATTATGCTTTATGAATCATATAAAATAAATTAGTAATTCTCGTGGTACATAGAAGGAAATATGTCTTAATTGATGTATAACCGCTATGACTCACATTGCTAATTTATTTTACAATGATCTAATGATGCCAAACATTTATGCGCGTTAATAAATTATGTAATGTTTGGTTTTAATGTGGGTCAAGTTGGAGAACCATTAAACTGTATGTGACCCACATTATCAAGATATAATATTATGAAACAAGTGAGAGAATGTTGGACCATTATTTGCCTCATTATTTTGTTTACATAGTGGCCAAGATATGTAACATATATTTTAATTAATTTTATGTCCATTAAGCTTCTCTTTTAGGTTACCAATTTGATGGAAATTGGTGTTAACGTGGGAAGTCCAATGGTTCTCCCTCAAGCCTATAAAAGGGCACTTGTACCATCAAATAAGTGTACAAAAATTAAGGTTTATGAGGGTGATAACCTTTAGTGTTGAGACTTTGGCATAGAGAAGATAAACAAGATAATGGCTTTCGCAGATAAAACTCTACTTGATCTATTTTATTATGTTTAAGAATACTTACAAAAAAAAATGTAATTTTTATAAGGTGTAAATACACTAATTTATATATTTCCTAAAACTTGGGACCTAAAAAAAATAAATAAATAAATGGAGTCTTGGGCCTAATCAGAATTGTAATAAAAAGGCTCGCCCAATCATATTAAATGTATATATATAATTAACACCAAATAAAATATTTTTTTATTACTATGGTGTCAAAAATATACATATTACAAAAAATATGGTGTATTCATATAATTTTTACTATAAAAATATATGTTATTTTAGCAACTATCAACAGCTTATACATTATTTAGAAATGGATGTGGAAAAGTCCACTTTCGCAGGCCAAACGTAGAAGCCACTGGCTATGTAATATTTTGAGCTGCTAAGTTTATTGATCGTCAAAAAAAATAAATTAATATGCACCTGAATCCCTTCAAGAAATTAGCACAATCTATGTAATAGGAAGATACTTTGGCTTCACAATCTTCTAATTAACTTGACATATATTATGTTGAACTAAAATAAAAATATCATCATTCAAGATTTTCCGAATAGATTTATTTAGTATTCCACAAATATTTTGTTGCATATTTAAATGAACTCACACAATACTTTGCAAATAAATCTATTCAAAAGTATGTTTGTTCAATTTTTATTTCTTTTAAAAAATATATTAATAAATGCTAACTATGGACACAATAAATTGAGTACAATGGATCAGAAGAAATTATACGATGCAGAAGTCCATAGTTAATTTATGATGCGTCAATTATGAAGGATTAATTTAAATGACTATAAAAGCACACAACGAGTTGAACGCAATCTTGCGCAATGGTTTTCTTTAAAAAAAAAATATAGCACAATGAAAGTTTGATTCATGTCGTCAGCCCTAATCAATTTGGTACCGAGGCATTGTTGTTGTTGTTGTTGTTGTATGCGACTCCAAGGTGTAGCTCATTAATGGATATATAGCGATTTTATAATAATAAGATTATCTAATTTATAAACTCTTACAAGTTTTTTATTAAAAAAATAAAATGTATTTAAATTTAATTTTGTATGTACTAATCGATTATTTGGGACTGAGACTATGTTGTTGTTGTTGTTGTAATCAATTATATTTTTTAAAACCATATCAGTTACATTTTTAGCAAAGTAAGGATTCTAGTTTTTTTGTTTTAAGGAATAGATAATAATTTTCAGTATTAAATTAACGAACGAAAAATTTATATGAAAATCTTATTCAACGTTAGGCTATAAATTAATAACATATATTAGTTATAAATTTCTATTTGGCAAATTTAATCAAAAGCAATTTTTTTGGTAATTAAATAATTTATACATTAATCATTAAAAAAATGTTCAGAAATATTTCAAGATTTTTAATTTGAAAAGTGATTATTACAAATGTTAAAAATAAATGAACTCCTTAAGGACGTCTAGAATGTTGTATATAGATTATACAATGTGGGTATACTGATATTAGAGCTGGCAATTTGGGTCATGAAACGATTAACACGACACGACACGACACGTAATAAACATGTCGTGGATTTGGCTTAAGTGGGTCTGGGTCATAAACATGTTAACACGTTTATACACGGTTAATAAACGAGTCATTAACATGTCAACCTGCTCAACTCGTTTATGACTCGCTTAACACGGCTAAAGAATAATGTATAAATAATAAATATTGTATAATAAATAGATTGATACAAAATTCACCTATTTGAATGCATGCTAATAGCATGATTTATTTATTTTATTTATAGACATCTTTTATCATATTTTATTTTATATTTGAGAGGAAATATTCATTTTACTTTTAATATATTATTTATGTTTTAAATTTTATTAATAATTATTTATTAAGAAAAAATAAAACTTTTCGCCAAAGTAAAATTTAAATATTTTTTTAGATGATTCTTATAATTTTGTTTATGTTATTATTACGAGTCATTTTTGCTTTATTTTTACGAGTAATAAAGACTTGAATGAAAAAGTAAAGTAAAATTAACGACTATATACAACCACATTATATTTTATTGGTTATTTAGTATGTTTTTTCGAATTTAATCATTTAGATATATTTTAAAAAATAGTAACTTAATTATAAAAGTTTAAATAAAATAAAATTTTTAAATACAATATTTAATAAGTGGGTGATACGATTACACGACATGTTTAACACACGACCCACTTAGACATGAAAACGATTGACACGATTAATAAACATGTCATGTAATGGGTTTGCATTATATGGGACACGACACGTTTACGACACGACACGACACGACACGTTTACGACTCGCCAATACGAATTGCCACCCCTAACTGATATAGTATAATTTATGACGTTTTTCTAGTAAACGTCTAGAATGTTGTTAGTACATTATAGAAGGTCCATAAATAATTTATGACATTTTTCTAAGAAACATTATAAATGTAACTACATTTTTAGGATATTCAGAGTAAAGCTTCGTACTTACGTCCTAACTTAAATAAGATGTAAGAAAAAATGTCCTAAAGGAATTGAAGGGAAATAGGTAATTTTGGCGGGAAGTGATACTATGACATTTTAGGAATGTCTTGAAATTAAAATATGTTAGGATATTTATGAAACATCCTAAACTCATCAATATTAAGAATGTTCAAGCACAAACATCCTAAAACCCATGCTCTATTCCCCACGTTTACAATATTTGTGAGACAAATGTCCTTTTACATCATATTTAAGGACGTTTGCACATAAACATCCTTAAATACCCTTTTTTGTAGTATATATAAAATTATATACATCCTTGTAAAGATCTTAAGAGTTTTTCTCAAGTTTGAATAAAGAAGAAAATGTATTATTGTTAATATTATGGATATAATTTATTGCTTATATTATAAAGTTGTGTTAATCACCAAAGTGATCCAACTAAATAATTTAAATATCAAAATTATATGAGTTTTTATACGCATTTTCTTATAATTTTATGATGATTATTAAAAATTGTTTTAGCCCAAAAGTGAATTATTTTTTTAATAATTTAATATTAAAATGATTTAATGCATATTAGTTCTGCTAATGATAATTAAGAAAGATGAAGGATACCCAAAGTTACCTCATCTTCTTGATTTTTTATTGATGATTAAAATATATGGTTGGCCTAAAAGTGCACTATATTTTTAGTAATATATGAACTAATATAATAATTACTAAAATATTATGGTTGACCTAAAGGTGCACCACATTTTAGTAAATTTTATTTATTATTTTATGACAAGTTAAAAATGAAATGGATACCCAAAGATATCATACATTTTAATTTTTTACACACCATCGATCTCTATCTGGTGAAAATTCTGAAAGATAGGATTGAATTAATTAAATAGTGTCTTGATCCATTTACTAAACTTCTTGAATGACATAGTATTTGTGATCAATAAACAATACTCGATATACGCTTTAGTATAATGATGTAAGCTGAAAGGTATAACCAAATATTGATGGAAATGGTTAGGGGTATATTAAGTAATTATACATTGTCAAAGTCATTGTAAATGAAAGCCTTAAAAAATTGCTACATATTTATTGAATAAGGTTATTAGTAAGTCAGATCCTAAAACTTTTTTTAAGTTATGGATTAAAAGAAAACCTAAATAGCTTAAGACGTCTCAATGTCTGAGGTTGTTCAGTAAATGTTAGGATTTACAATCCACAAGAAAATAAATTAAGTCTTAAAACGATCAGTGATTACGTTACTGTCCTAACAACTATTGCATAGAGATTGTTGAAATTGAAAATGTTAGGATCATCGTAAATTGTGAAATCAGTAAGAGAATCAATTAACAAAATGTAATAATCTAATTTCTTATTATGAAGTCATCAAAATGATGATTATATGAAATGGATTGATACATAATTGTGATATAATCGAAATATTAAACTCACTAGATGTAAATGAGTTTTCTAAACTAAACATAATTTTACAAGCAATATAATGATCCAAAACTAGACTTGCAGATTTAAAATTACACCAAATAAATGTAAACATTATTTTTAAGTTGGAGTTTAGATGAAGAAGTCTATAGGAATCAATCTAAAGGAATTCATAGTAGAAGGAAATGAACACCTAGTCTGTAAGCTTAAGAAGTCAATATATGAATTAGAACAAGCTTCTGTCAATGGTATATTAAGTTAATGATACTATATCATCCTTCGGAATTCTTAAAAATGTATCAATCGATGCATATATTTGAAGGTCAATGAAAGCGAGTTCATATTTTGACTTTATACACTTAATGATATTTTGTTTAGCAATATAGTGATCTCGGTATGCTCTATGAGATCAACGAGTTTCTCTTTCAAAACTTTGAAATAAATGATATGTCAAACCAAATTTTAGTTTTACTGTTGGCGTGTTGGGATGTTACCAAAGTAACCCTTGCATGGTTCAATGGTGATGAGCTACAAAGAATGTATTACAGTATTTATAATGGGCAAAAGATTAGATGTTTGCTTATAGAAAGTTTGATAACTTTAAAGATATTGGTTATTCGGACATGGACTTTGTTGTTTGTCTTCAAACTAAGAAATCTACTTTTGGGCATGTTTTTTTCTTTTCACTAATGGAGAAATCTCTTTAAGGGCTAAGTAGACAATTACTACTACTACTTTGACAATTGAGTTTGTAGTTTAAGGCTACAAATCAAGGATTATAGTTAATAAACTTCATTCAAGGGCTTCGTACTATTAACTCAATTTTCAAGACATTAATGAAGAAGTTCAAAAGAAAGAGGATCAATTAAACATATTAACACATATCTTACGGTTACAAATCCCTTGATAAAAAAAAAATACATCAAAGGCATTAAGAACATGTCGACATAATGGATCTTGATTGTAATTCTTAATGATTTCTTAATTTGCCATTACTGTTACCAATTTGATGAAAATTAGTATTAATGTGGAAAGCTTAAAGGTCTCCTCAAAGCCTATAAAATGACACTTGAACCATTAAACAATGTGTCTAATGTGTTGAGGCTTATGAGGGCGATAAGGGTTTGGTGTAGTACTTAAGATATTCAACTAAATAATCGCTACCGTAGGTAATTCTCTAACTGATCTAGATTTCATTATGTTTTGAATGTTTACAAGGTATACATAGATCTCAATGCTTAACACGCGGGTCGAGAAGTTGCATAGAAGGCTCTTATAATGTGTCTTGTGGTTTGACATTGTTAACAATGTTGTTGTCATTCTAGTATTTTTCCTTTGAAAAATCTTCATTAATTGAGGGTCAAACAATTGAAACACAATTTGGAAAATCAAATGGCCACATCATTGCTGTGGAATCACGGACTGTGCGTGATTCAAGAAAGATCATTGATGGAAGACCATTGTCTATGGTCATCATCTCTATTTTTCTAGTCCGTTTGTGCCACTTGAAGCCTAAATCTGATCGTTCAATTCAGTACATCAATATAGAGAGGTAGTACATATTGGCAGTACAAACCAATCCAAACTAAGTACCAAACCACTTGGTTTGAGAATATATTTATGAGAAGTGCAACAGTGACACCCCGAAGTCAGAAACGTCGCCAATGCCCATTGAAAACCGTCAGATACGCTTCGAGATCCATTCATACACAATCTTGAGGTGCATGACACGGTGGTAAGTGGGCGATGTAAGTTTTGCAGTGACTTAAGGTGTCCTTCTCGCATTTTTTGCTCACAACAAAGGACTATCATGAGTTTGTACTTGGTACTCACATGCATCACAATAGAGCAATTCTCATTGCTCATAAAGTTTGGTAAGGACATATGAACAAGCACAACTTCAGAGTCGTAGGAAAATTGGTCTTTTGAAGCAAACCAGGCTTCATGAAAGCATCATTGAGTGCAGCGTTGATGAAATGTAGCTAACATTATCGGTATTTCCTCCGCGGTTTGTTAGCGATTTCACCAGCGCTGCATTCAATCATGCTTTCAAATCTACTGGACAAACTGATTCATATGGAGGGAATACATCCAAACTAATCTTAAGAGGTACAATATTATGACATTCCCTCAACTCCATGTATCACTTCCTATGTTTCCATGCATCTCTAGTTTTGTAACATAGATTAGCAAGGCAAGCATAAATTTAGCTATTCAGATATAAAATCAGCTTTTAAAGAACATAGATATTGCACACATTACATCTATATATATACGGAAATTTGTCACCAATAGTCATTGCAACTGCACTTTCCATTCTTAAAATGATGGAAGCGAGTTCGATCTCGAACAATTAACTCTCTATCATAAAGCTTTGATATTAACTTAGTAACATGATGACAATCACCACATACTCTTAGATTTTTTACCATGCGAATAGGAAGACCGTCCGCAATGCTAATCAAGCCAAAAGCAATTGCCAACTTCTCGCTGTGCCGCGCCAATGCTTCTTCCTTATCTTCCTCTATAATGTCAAGTAAAACCTCCGTTTTATCGGGCTCGTAGCCCTCCAAGTCTAGCAACCTGTAGATTTCCTCCCATTTCACCATTATTTCTCTCATTTGAGGATGAGTAGTGTCGCCAACAATAAATTCATGTACAGTTCCACAGACTTCGATTAAGGTACACCCTGCGATCTTTGAAACGCCCTTCCTTTCCATCAAGTCCCTCGCTTTCCTAGCGTCGTCTAGCCTTCCTGAGACGGCATAGATATTGGATAAAAGCACATAAACCCCGCTATTGTCTGGTTCTAGTTCGATCAAGTGCTTTACCGCGTATTCCGCCATTTCTACATTCTTGTAGAACCTACAACCTGCCATTAGTGATCCCCATATATGGGCATCAGGCTTCATCGGCACACGTTCAATTAAGTCTCTTGCTTCATCGAGCATTCCAGCTCGCGCCAAGAGATCCACCATACATCCATAATGTTCAATCTTAGGCACAATGCCATAGTCTCTACTCATTGAATTGAAAATCTCTCGCCCTTTATCAACTAAACCAGCATGAGTGCAAGCGCAAAGGATCCCGATAAACGCAATATCATCGGGTTTGATTCCCGCCTTCTCCATATTCGAAAAAACACTAAGCGCCTCTTCCCCGCGCCCATGCATCCCAAGCCCTTTAATCATGGTACTCCAAGCCAACAAATTCTTCTCCCTCATCCCGTCGAAAACCTCCAAAGCCATTCCCACCTCCCCGCATTTCGCATACATATCAACCAACGCCGTCCCCAAATAAACACTCAACTCAATCCCATTCCCCCTCAAATACCAATGCACCCACTTCCCCAACTCCAACGCGCCCAAATCCGCGCACCCCGATACCGCACTCGCCAAAATCACCTCACTAGGCCTCACTCCTCCCTCCCCCAACATCCTACAAAACAACTCCAACCCCTCCTTCGCCATCCCACACTGAACATACCCACCAATCAAAGCCCCCCATGAAACCACACTTCTCTCAGGCATTTCATCAAACACTCTCCTTGCACTTCCAACATCCCCTACTCTCACATACCCACTAATCATACAATTCCAAGACACAACGTCCAAATCCAAACCAATCACAAACAAGCTCTCTGAGTCACCAACACACCCATTAACAGAGTAAAAATGAATCAAAGCATTGTTGACATAAACACAAGAAGCCAAACCAAACTTCAACGCTTGCCCATGAAGGCAACGCCCTTGTGGAAGCAACGAATGGTGAGCACAGGCCTTGAACACAAAAGGGTACGTGTAGAAATCAGGGGAGAGGCCGGAAGTGATGATTTGGGAGTAGATTTTGATTGGCTGAGAGTATGATTTTGAATTTGAGTGGGCTTTTAGGAGGGTGTTGTAGAAGAAGATGGTGGGGTGGGGGAGGAGGGAGAAGAGGAGGGTGGGGTAGTGGGGGTCTTCGCCGGAGAGGGCGGCGGAGGAGGTGAGGAGGCGGCCGAGGAGGCGGGGGTCGCGGCGGAGGACGGCGGAGGTGGTGAGGTGGGCGTGGAGTTGTTTGAGTTGGGCCTCCGTTTTGCATTTTCTGATGAGGGTGTGGAAGCAGGGTGGGTTGGGCATTGATTGGGGTGGCTGTTTGGGTACTTCTGGGGTTAACTTATAGTTTGATGGGCCTTTGATCTGTTTTCATTTGTATATTGGGCCAGGGCCACCACTATTCAAGCCCATGGTCTTTTAAATTCGGGCCATGAAATATGAGGCCCAGCTCAAGATGTCCTGGTTGGCTGGTAATGTCTTTTCAGTTTATTTAGGGGTGTCAATTTTTGTCCTGCCCGCTGGCTCGGTTTTTTTCGGCCCAAAAAAAGGGCTTGGACAATAATTTTATAAACTTGAGTCAAGTCTAGGAAAGGTTTTGATGTCTAAATTAAAATTTGGGCCGGGTCTGAACAAGACCCTCTAAGCCCGGACCTGACCTGAATTTCAAAAGATACTTATTTTATTTTGAAAATATACTTTCAATAATTCACAAAAACAACAATATAAATAAATAACTACATAATTTGTACATAAATATATTATTTTAGTTTCGAAACTTAGCTAAATTGTTTTAGACAGCATTATGGATTTTGTTTTTTAACAAAAAAACCTTATTATGACTTGTCATTTAAAATATTAAATACGACTTCAACATTATTTTTTGAAATTATGTTAAAAATATTATATTACGAGGGATTTACAATGATTTTAATAATTAAAAAAGCTTCCAAACATAAAATAATTTTAAAAAAACTCAACAAAATTTGGACATTTGGGCAACCCGAATTTAAAGTAAACTAGGTATGGGCACGCATATTTGTCAGAATTTACAATCGGGCCGGGTCTAGACAATGCAAATGCTTGTTAATATCAAAGGTAGCCTGACCTGGATCGGTCTGGACTCGAAAAATTGACACCCCTTGTTTGGTTAAAACAAACCCTATTGATAAGTTCACCCCCACCCATTTTTTAAAAGATTTGATATACTATTTTAAAAATAATGCAATCTTCCTATATTACTAGCACTAGGGCGTGCATGAGGAAGTCGTTAGGAATGGGTAATTTAAAAAGATTGCAAATTCTATTTAAAATGCTTTGGTAACCCACTTTGGACACCCACTTTGAGCATTCAGTGGGCTCAAATAAGTGTCTGTTCATTTGATACACCTTGAGGAGTGTGAGTGCATGTCTCGAGGTGTATCGCGTGGTTGGACACCCACTAAGTGCCTAAAGTGGGTTACTTTAGCAACTCCCTTTAAAAAAAATAAATAAATAAGTGGGGTGAACTTACCATAGGTATTGTTACAACATATATATGATTTGGATTAACTGGACTCATGTCTTTTTTTTTGGGTTTCTCAAGTGGTATCCAACGCTAGCTGTGTTCACTAATCAATGGTTTGGTACTGTTCAAATCCAAATGAGCTAACCCGATTGCTCCATCCACAAGACTCGAAATTGAGCCTTCTTTTTTTGTTACGGAAATTGAGACCTTTACCACATAAACCAAGTGGAGGTTGGTTGTTGATGTCTTGTAATGTTAATTACACTTCCCATTTGTTACAGTATAATTTTAGGGTGCCCCTTATGTAAACCAAAAGTGGCCTAACTAGAATGTGATGTGGCTGCATTTAGAGACCTTTTATGCATCTAATTCAACATTTTCGTCCAATTTAATTTAATACTAATACTTGTAAATTTGGAGGCTTTCCTGCTCTGAATAACATGAAAGTCTCTATTTCTCTTCTATGGTTTCACATTTTACATCAATCAAGAAAGAAATAATTTTGCAAATAAACAAAAGCTACATTAGTCATTCAAATCCCCTTTTGAACTCTATTCAAAACATTTCTTGCAAGCAAGCAACTCCTTAACTTTACACCTCAATGTTTCTGCTCCTGCAGCAATGGAGATATATAGTGTAATTTAGAGAGAAAAATCAAATCAAAACAACACGTACATGCAAAGACAAAAGTACACTTTTGAGCCTTTAAAAGATGGAATCAATAAAGTGCTTTAGTTTGGCAGGTCAACATACAAACAAAGTGACCAAAGCCTAAACGCAACATATTTTGGCAACAATTTATCGATCTATGTATGGTAAAGAGTTCAGACGAGTAATGGCCTCGTGAGAAATCTATTATTGGAGCATGTGAAGAACACATTTTGATTGTAAAAGCCGACATCTTTCTAGTCAAAAAATAAAGGTCCTGGCTTTGTTGTTATTAAATACGTACGTGTATAGGGAAACTCAACCTCGCTAGTCACGCCAATTATTGGTTCTCCACTAATAGTGTAGCCACTATTTCCACTTGACCACAATAAACATATATGTATTTTTTTGAGGAAAAATATATGTATTTAATATAATACTGTAATAGGTTCATCCACGAAAAATTTAATATAATAATATTATATGTATGTACATAATTTCTTTAAAAATGCTTATATTTGTATTTATCATGCTTACATATATACTATATATAATAATAGCTAAAAAAAATTAACATGTTTTTTTAAGTCATGAATTACTTTGAAATTGCACAATATATAAAGTATGTCGAAAAAAAAATCACACAATAAAATATGTAATTAGTTCCACCAAATAAAATTTATTTGAGATTTTACAAAAAATTAACAACTTTAAATTTATGTATAGAAAATGACTCGAGCACTCCACCTTATTTAAATTAATTATATATATAATTATTGAGTTATCACTTAACCGATAATTTTTGTTTTAAGGACACATGCATAAGTTTTCAAAGCACTATATACAATTAATTACGATTGAGAAACTGTAATATTATTAAAATTTATATGTCATTTCAACCTTTTTTTTCCAACGTCACTTTCTTAAAGAAATAAATGTAAGTTTGACTTGGGAGCGTCAACATCAAATATATAGTGAAGTTGATTATTACTAAGAAACTAATGGACCGCAATAATCATGATTTAGAAACTCAAATAATTGAGTCTCTTTCTTCCAAATAAGTTCTTTCTTTCTTGAAGTCCAAATGAAGTACTGCTTCATTTTCTTTTTGAGCGCATCTGTCTCTGGTTTCAAAGGTTCAATTTTCCGAAAGTGATCAAAAAGGTTACTAGCTTCATAAGAAAAAGTGTGAAGTGAAATAAGGTCAATTTTAGAGGCCATAGATTTCTAAGTACATATAAGATATAATATTGCGTATACAGTTAATTACTCCCTCCATTTATGTTTGACTATCTTTTTAGCTATTTTGAGATGTTTCACAATATTTATCATTTGATAATTTTAATACACATTAATTAGTTAATTGATTTTTATATTTTTCATAAAAAGTTTAATAATTACACATTAATAATTAGTGTATGTAGAAGTAGTGGGTTAAGAGAGATAAAATCTGATTTAATCATTTAACTGTCACTTTCTCCTCAATTAAGCTAATTAGTAAGTGATTTTCTTAAAAACTATGAAGAACCTTAAAACGATACTAAAAAAGAAAGTGAGGGAGTATATAATCAAGTTTAAAAGTTGAGTCATTTATTTAATTATAAAAATAATAAATCTACTTGGACTCATGAGTCCGGACTCATAGAGAGGTTTTTAAAATTTTCGTAAATATTTAAGGGTTATCAAAAGAATTTTACAAGTAATTATGGTTGTTTCATTAATTGTTCGATGATGTATTTGAAATTAAAAAAAGTTTTGAGTCCGGACTCACAAGTCCAAATAACACTACCCTTATAAAAAATAACAATAAAGATAAGGAATTAATTAATTAGATCCATCATATTCATGACACCTAAATTGGGTCTTACATAATCACAAAGCGATAATAAATACGCTAATTAATTATCTAAGTGGATCGCTGATGCCTAATGCTTGTAGAAATTGTTACATTTGTAACCTTTGTCATCCATGTTACCAACATGAATTCTTTTATATATCATCATCTATGACTTGTGTTGAGAAGTCTAGTGTTTATTAGTTTTTAATGTCACTCTATTGGGTTAAATTCAAAGCATTATTAAAGTTAGTAGAATTGAATAAGAAAAAATAATAATGGAAATGACATATAACTTTGACAAATCATATATTTATTTTGGTAGTGTTATCTGGCGTGTGAGTCCAGACTCAAAACTTTTTTTAATTTCAAATACATCCTCGAGCAATTAACGAAGCAATCATAATCACTTGTAAAATTCATTTGATACCTCTTAAATATTTACGAAAATTCTAAAAAACCTCCCTATAAGTTCGGCCTCATGAGTCCAAGTAGATTTATTGTATTTATTTTTACTATTTTTTTAATGTTCATATATAGGGTGTTTCTACGATGGAGTTCAAATATTTACCCATGTCATAGCTACTACATGATTAGAGATAAAATGGGTAGGAGAAAAGAGTAGAGAAATAGGAAGCACAAGGTTTAAATTGCGGTACACTGGTATAGATAGAAAATGCAATAGAGTATGAATTGTAGTGGATAATGATTATAAGGATAAGGTGGTAGAGGTTAAAAGAATGGGGGATAGATTGATTCTAATTAAATTAATTATTGGAGACGAAAAAATTAACATATTTAGCGCCTATGCACTACAAGTAGGATTAAGCGAGAGCATCAAACGCAAGTTTTATGACGATATGGATGGATTTATGCAAAGTATACCATTAGATGAAAAGGTTTTTATTGGAGGAGATTTAAATGGGCATGTTGGGGTAAGTAACGATGAGTTTGAGAGAGCTCATGGAGGTTTTGGTTACGGTAATAGAAATGAAGAAGGAGAATCAATCTTAGAATTTACTTTAGCATACGATCTTATCTTAGCAAATACTAGTTTTAGGAAGAGGGAGTCGCATATAATTACTTTTAGTAGTTGTCATAACAAGAGTCAAATATATTTTCTTTTGACAAGAAAAATAGATAGAAAAATATGTAGAGATTGCAAAGTAATACCTAGTGAAGCACTTACTACCAAACATAAGTTAGTAGTACTTGATATTAAGCTAACACGACGACATACTATGAATAAAAGAGTTAGCGACCCTAGAATAAAGTGGTGGAACCTAAAACATAGTAAACAAGTAGAGTTTAGAGAAAAACTACTAAAGGAAAATGTTTGGAATCTTGACTTAGATACTAATACAATGTGGTTAGAAATGAGTAGTTGCATAAGGAGAGTGAGATCAAACGTATTACGTATATCTAAAGGTTTGGGACCACCAAAATGGAAATATGGTGGTGGAACGAGGATGTCCAACGAGCAATTGAGATTAAAAGAGATATGTATATGAAAATACCTAAGTGTCAAGATGAAGATGTGTACAATCAATATAGATAAGCTAGAAAACAAGCTAAAAAGATAGTCAGTCAAGCTAAAACAAATTTCATGAAAGATCTATATACAAGGTTAGGTAATAGAGATGATGAAAAATGTATATATAGGCTAGCTGTGGCGGCCCTCGCCTCCCCGGGGCGACGTGTCTCCGTGTACTCCTCGCCAGCTGGCCTTACTAGGGGAGACACCCCTGCCATCACCCCAGCGACCCGGTTCGGCCTCTATGGCCGAACCCCCGTCTCGCCACCACGACCAAACCGAAACCCACAACCAAAACCAACTAGGCTCACCTCGATCGTGGCGTCTCCACTCCTTCCCGGCGCGTTCCTGCTTCTCCTCCTCCTCTCTTCTTCTTCTTCCTTGCTCTCGGCCTCTCTTGTGTGTGTGGGGTGTGTACGGTGGTGAGGGTGGAGTGTGTGTGTGAGGTGAGAGAAAAGGTGATGGAATGTGTAGATAAATATTGTAATGTTGACTTTGTGTCTTGACACCAAGTGTGACACAGCTGTGACACTCACCCGTTTTTTGGTGTTTCGACGCCCGATTTCGAGTCCGAACCGCGATATACGCGTACCGCCGCGTCACTAGCCGCCCAATACTCATTCCATATTAGTTATTTGGCCATTTTTTTATTTAATTTGTGTGTTTTAGTTTTTCCGACCTAATATTCGGTCCCGTCAACTACTTGGTACCCACGTCGACACGCATATTGAGGCGAGTACAGTTCACACAATCTCGCACGTATTTTGATGCACACACTAGCCAAATTAAGAGATAAAAAGAAACAAGACCTAAGTCATGTAAGATGTATTAAGGACGAAAATCAAAATGCTTTAAATTGCGAGGATGATATTAAGGAGAGATGGAGAAGTTACTTCGATAATTTATTTAATGATGGCCAAGTTGATACTATAATAGATGAAAACTCACACCAAGAAAGAAATGTAAAGTATACACGCAATATTAGAATTGTAGAAGTTAAAGAGACATTGAAAAGAATGAAAATAGGGAAAGTATGTAGCCCAGATGAAATACCCATAGAGGTTTGAAAGTGCTTATGAGAAATTGGATTTAATTGGTTAACAAAACTTTTCAATAAATTTTTAAAATCAAAACGGATGTCAATGGATTGGAGAAGAAGCACGCTTGTGCCAATCTTCAAAAACAAATGAGACATTCAAAGTTGTTCAAACTACCGAGGAATTAAACTTATGAGTCACACTATGAAACTTTGAGAGATGATAATTGACAATAGGCTAAGGAGAGAAACAACAATATCAGAGAACCAATTTGGTTTCATGCCTGGGATGTCAACTATGGAGGTGATTTTCCTTGTAAGACGATTGTTAGAAAAATATAGAGAAAAGAAAAAATATTTTCATATGGTATTCGTAGATTTAAAAAAATCATGTGATAGGGTCCCTGGAGATGTTCTTTGGTGGGTTATAGAAAGAAAAAAAGTGCATGCTAGATACATAGACACTATTAAGGATATGTATGATGGAGTAGTAACGAGTATAAAGACATTTGGAGGAGCAACAAAAGAATTTTTCATTACGATAGGACTACATCAAGGATCGGCTATTTACTTTGGTTATGGATGAACTAACTAGACATATTCAAGAGGATATACCATGATGTATGCTATTTGCAGATGATATTGTCTTAGCGGATGAAACAAAAGATGGAGTGAATAGGAAATTAGAACTCTAGAGGAATACATTAGAATCTAAAGGTTTTAAGTTGAGTAGGGCGAAAACCAAATACATGCACTGTAAGTTTAGAAACACTAGACATCGAGATGACGGAGTGGTAAAATTAGGGGAAGTAGAAGTTCCTAAGGTAAACCACTTTAGATACCTAGGATCAATCATACAAAATGATGGTAACATTGAGAATGATGTCACACATAGAATTCAAGCTGGATGGAAGAAATGGCGAAATGCAACATGGGTGATTTGTGATCGAAATGTTCCTACTAAGTTAAAAGAAAAATTTTATAAGACCGCAATTATGCTAGCTATGCTCTATGGAAGTGAATGTTGGGCGGTAAAGCAACAACAATTACATAAAATGAACGTAGCAGAAATGAGGATGCTTAGGTGGATGTGTGGTAAAACTCGTAAATATAGAATAAGAAATATAAAAATTCAAAGACAAGTATGAGTAGCATCAATTGACACAAATATTAGGGAAGAGCGGTTGCGGTGGTTTGGTCACCCGCAAAGACGGCCTACAAATGCCGTAACTAGAAAACTTGACACAATAGAAACAGTAGAAATTCGACGAGGTAGGGGCATACCAAAGTTAGCATGAGATGCATTAATTAGGAGGGATTTGAATGGTTTGAAAAGCTCACCATCAATTGCGCTTAATCGAGCACAATAGAAAATTTTGATCCATGTAGCCAACCCCAGTTAATATGGGACAGAGGCTATGTTGTTGTTGTCATAGGTACTACATATCTCACCATTGAATTACTATGAGATTTTAATCTAATGGTGATTGAACACATTCAATGCGCAATAAATGTTATGTAATTGGGTTCCATGGTAGAAGCACTCATATATGTGTGTGTATATATATATATGCATATATATACATGTATATTAAGATTTGTTGTTATTATTGTGAAAGTATCTGAGGCATAGCTCCAACTAATGTATGTATATATATATATATGTATATATTAAGATTTGTTGTTATTATTGCCAAAATATCCAAAGTATAACCCCGACTAATATCAGACTTGAGGAACGTAAGAGCACGAGGTGGTGGCAGCCAAAAACTTTAAAGTTTTTCCATTCTTATAATTCAGACACTTGAAACCGATCAAAAGAAAAAGGGATCCGTGTCATCCCCCACAGCTGATCTCTTGGTTTATATATAAAGAATTTCTTCAAATCTAGCAATGGAATTATCTCATGCATTTGAAATAATAGGCATCCACGAAATCACTAAGAAATTTTCAATTATCCGCCAAAAGCATCCCAATATGACAAGTGTAATTAAGTGGAGTCAATTTGATCATGCTTGTATATATAAAGTTTATTTGGCTATATACATATAGCTGGAGAGGGTGACTTGTTAATCTCTAATGCAATACTTGTCGAAAGTCTTCCTTGCAAGTGTTGTTGTAAGAAAGGAAAACAACAATAGAAATGACAAAAACATTCTTTTGGGCATTAAGAATTCAAAGTGGTGAAGAAAGTGAAGCTTTTGATTGGTCGGTGAAGAGGAGAAATTTTGCCAAAAATTGAAAGGGACTGTTGAGTAGTGTTTGGCTTTGTGAATCAAGGTCCTACCATATGTACATTATACAAATAATATGTTAGCGAAAAGCTTAATTATAAGCTAAGAAATGTGAGAAAAACAAAGTGTGGTATGGCTTATGTGGTCAATATATATAAGTGGCCTTATCGGATATATACACTACAAATGACCTTTTAATTAAAGATGATGTACTTTATACGTCATTCGCTGGTTATACGGCTTTGTCAGAGATGTCATAAATTAAGATTTCTAACTCATGTATTTTGTTTATACAATAATCAACCAATCTAATCGGATTTGTAGAGATTAATCTATCTTTATTACTAAGCATCTTCATCAACGACGTTGCGTAAATTTATACGGCACTAGATTGATATTGTCTTTAGTTTTATTTTATAGTTAGTTTTATTATCTGATTGAAAGTCTTTGATTTGTCTTCTCTTTATTGAGAAGTTTTAAGTTTCGATTTGTAGTTCTAGTAGTTTTGTGTATTGTCATGAGTTTCAGCATTACAGAGATCAATCATTGATTGTCAAACTTTTTTGATTTTGCATTTATAACCAAATTAATTAATGGCAATTTGTTTGAACAAATATGATTAATGAATAAATGTACTTGATTATATGTCTCGTCATATATTGAGTAATGGATAATTAATTAAAAAAAATTAAAAAAAGATTTATATCTCATGCATAAAAATAGTTTCATAACTTACATTATTAGTAATATGCATAATTTGATATGTACCTGTTTTTATGTGTAGTTGAATTGTATTATGTAAATTAATTGATCAGTGTCAAATTAAGACATTATTAAAAAAAAAGTTACGACTCTCCAACTCGAGTTCAAGACTTTACGAACACAAAAATTATTGTTGAGCCTAAGAGAGCTTTACCCATTCGTGGGCTGACCCGACTCAAGCTTGAAGTAGTCTGTTAAGTTCGAATACCAAATAGTCTAAACACAATTATAAATGATATGTTCATAAGTGATTTTTATTTTTTTGTTAAGATAGTGTACTAGAATTAGGATGTGAAAAATGTGTAACCCGCGACACATCGTTGCATAGAAAACACGAGAAACATAACATAGCATAAAATAAGATGCCTTCCATTTAATCGAGACCCGAACATGTTGGCTTAATAGTAAAGGAGAGTGCATAGTTTTTTTGGTTGTATAGGCACAATCTTGAGTTTGATTTCTCTGTATGGCAAGATCGGTTAAGTTATTGGGGCCCTTAAATTTACGTTCTATGAGCATCGCGACTTCATGTGAATAGTGAAGATAGTAAATTAGATACCCACAATTATCAACAAAAAAATGTCTTGCTATTCATGAAAGAGTTTGGTTAAAATAAAGTCTATTTATGTTGTAACAATCCATATTGATAAGTTTACCCTACTTATTTTTTTTAAGAAAGTTGATATACTATCTTAAAAATAATTTAATCTTTCTAAATTAACACTAAGGCGTGCGTGAGGAATACGATAGGGATGGTAATTTAGAAAAATAGCAAATTTAATTTCTTTTTAAAAAAATAGGTGACTTGAACTTATAATAGTTGTTGTTGTCATATAAATATGGTTTATTTTAACCGAACTAAAAAATAATGTAATTTTTTTTAAATTATTAATGCGAGTCATGCGTGAGGGAGGCATCATGGGATGGATAATTTTTAAAAAAAATTACAAATTTAAACTTTTGTAGAAAAAAATAAGTGGGGTAATTTATAGGCAAGTTGTTACAAAATAAATAAGGTTTGGTTCATTGGTTTAACCAAACTCTTCACGAAAACAAACAAAAGGCAAAAACATGAAGGCCGTCTTTTCAGTTTATTAACTTCACGTGACAATACCACGTGCGCTTTAACTCAATTTCCTCGAAAAACAAATTCACCAATCCATCAATCTTCCACCGTCCAGACTCGAGAGTATGATAAAGACAAACTCTCTTTCTTCGCGAAGACTCTCTCGAGTCTGTACAACGTATACGCGACGTACTTCTTACGCGTGTGGTCTTAACACGTAGAACCTGTAGCCGACATACGGAACGGACTACCGAATCGCCGATTAATTGAGTTGGTAGAGATAGAGAGAGTGTCCCACTTGAATGGTTGGTTGGTTTTGAGGTTTGGGTGTTGTATGTTGTTTCTAATAAGCTTCCTTTACTGAATGGCTTAAACTTGGATCTCTTATTATTGGTCCACATCTCATTATAATTAATAATACACTTTTTGGGGTTGACATTGATCCAAGATTCATAGGCTCACTTGAGACTGATTGCCACCTTTTTGGTGTTTCAATCGTTAAACTTTTCAAGCTAATCAATTAAATTTTTAGTTTTTAGTGACTCGTAAGTTTTTTTTTTTTTTTTTAATAAAAAAGAAACGATTTTGCCCTATTGAAGTTCGAACTCATTACTTTTTAATTTCAAATCTCACACCAAACAATTGATCTACGCAATTTGTTAGTGTAACTTGTAAGTTGCAACACATCAATTTAATTAAAAATGAGAGTTTGATATGATGTTGTAACGCTTTTTTTTTTTGACTAAACAAAACTTTTCAGAAAAGTGTCCGCTGAGTTATTGTAAGAAGGTTGTAAAAAATGTATTTTTTATTTATTTTCTTGCTATTGACAAATAATGTTAGGGTTTCAAAATAAATTATTAAATTCAAATCAATTCATATCAAGTTTTTTTTATATAAAGAACGTTGCATTCACGGCGAAAAAATAATAATTTACAAAAGTATGGGGTACCCTATCTATACATTTTATTTGCACAACCTCAATCGAAGAAAATTAAAAAACAAACAACTTAATGAATAGAGTGTTGTAAAGTTCAATCACTATCAGACTCCCAACACAGGATCGTTCGCCCATCTTTGCTTTAGCTACCAATACCAAAATGGCTAAAAAATGTCAATACAAATCGATTAACATCAAATTAATTATTAATTATTCACTGATTAATTTGGTATGAAGATTATTTATGGGTTCCGAGCTTAGACTCAATGTGGGCAAATTAGTTTCTAAAAAAAGTACGAATCGATTAAATTCATGGTTTGATGACCTATTATATCTCGAATTAATCATCGCATCGCAATCCCTTACCTAATAAATTTTGACTTTGCCTACACAATCAGGTCATCTCATGTACACTCGACAAAAAAAACACCCTCATAAATTCTTCTTTTCAATTCACTTTTGTAATTTTTATTTTTGAACCACTGCCGATTCTCCTATTCGATCCGCGATGGTTCCAATCAAATCCCTTTTACATTTTGTTCATATAATAACCAACAAATTTAATCGGATTTGTAGAGATTGATCTATCCTTATTGCGGTGTATAAGGGTGACAAAAAGTGTATAAATATGTTTGTCCGCATTTGTCTGAACCAACTTTAAATGAGTTCGGACATAATTTTTTCAAATTAAATACGGGTCGGATATGATTTTTGTCCATTTTAAAAAACGGGTTTGGGTCCGAACAAAATTTTTGAAAAACAAATACCCGTTTAATGATTAATTTAAATAATATTTTATTTATTTAATATGGATATTTTGAGACTTTCATGATGTTTGCATTTTAATTTTACTAATGATAATGTCATTTTAAATGAAAACTTGTATGAATTGAATTTTGAATATATATATATATATATATATATATATATATAACATTTTTTTTTGTAGTAATGGAATATGCACGATGACTTAAAAATCATGCATTTTTATTAATAGTTAAGTGAGAAAATTATTTATTATATTAAAAAATAGGTTCGGACAAAAAATGAGTCTTCATTAATAGTGTTATGTGAATTTATGCAGCGCTGAATTGATCTTGGCTTTAGTTTTATTATATACTTAGTTTTCTTCTCTAGTCGGAAGTTTTTGATTTATCTTATCATTGTCGGAAAGTTTTGTTGTTTGTTTTGTGATTTTAGTAGTTTTGTGTAGCGTCACGAGTTTCAACGTTATAAAGAGTCGTTCTTATTGATTGTCAAACTATTTCTATTTCGCATTTACAATCAAATTAATAATAATTTATTTGAATAAATAAGACTAGCAAATTAATTTACTTGATTCTATATCTAATCTTGTATCCAGCCACAATTTTTTAGTGAAATTTCTCTTCTAAAAAAAAAAAAAACACCCTCATTGAAAAAAAAAAAAAAAAAAAAAAAACCCTCATTTTTAAGGACTCTAATTTACAACTTAACGTGGATTCTTAGCATCTCCAAACAGAATCGGCGAGCAGCGGCGGGCGACTAATCGGGGCGACTAAAAAAGTAGGATAGTACGGAGAGGGACGTGTCCTCCCAAACTATACTCTGTTGGTGTCCTCCCTACTATTGGATAAGGCGAGCCATTAGAGACCGGTTCACCGGTTTTTCCAAACCGGGTTGTCAAAAAAATTGCATTATTGAGACCATGCGTATGTATATTTACCACTTTTAATCAACTAAATAGTTGTTGATATTTGAGGACCCTATTATTGTAACTCAAGACTAATATGTCTTGCTGGCGGAACTGTGCAATACACATTGAAATATACGTGCATTCATTAATATAATATTTAAAGGATGTCAATATATACCGTGTGTGATTTTTGTCCGTGCTGATATTGGGTCATAAAAATATTTTTTCTTATTATTGGTGTAATCGCGGTTTTAGTTATGAGTTTTAAATTTTTTTAAAAAACAGATTTTCCTTTATTTAATCATTAATTAATTGACACTTGATAAAGAGACAAAACAGCACAAGATCCACGCCGCGTATGTCAATAAAGCAAAACTTCAACCTATCAATCACCATTCACGTGTCAACACGTATCCCAATTAGTCAATGCTTTGACCAAGCCACATTTTTGTAATGTCCTTTTAAGTTGACACTTGTCTCCCTTATAGCTCAGCTCCCCCCCCTCCAATCTCTAATATAGGAGAGCAATCAATTGGGCCACAAGGATAGTCCTCGAGATGCACGTGAACATATCTTAGCGGTTAGATTATGGAGATTAGTTGTTAATATTGTTTTCTAATTATCCAAACTTCTAAAGTTTTTCATTATTTCTTGAAGCAGAGTTTATGTAAATTAGAAGTTCCAGAAATTGTGTAGAAAGCTCAAGAAACTCTACAAAAGAAAATTTTAAAAATCACACGCAGTTATATTCGTTTGAAGTACGTTGATGATATAAAAATAATTAATGCATATTTTCAGTGCTTTCATCGAGTAATTATACGTTATTATTGTAATAGTATTTATAGAAAGTGTTAGTTTGGTTATATATTTCTTGTAATAGAAAGTGGTTTTTTTTTGCATAATTTACAAAATATTAATTGGAATGTCTATGTTCTATAGTAATAGTTCCCCAACCACTCTACTGTAAAATGTGGAGGAGTTTTGGAATAATTTATTTGCATTGCACATAAAATAAGAATGTTTTTCAATGCAAGAACCCCAATATGTATCAAAAATTTGACTTGAATGAGTTTTTTTATGTATTAGGAAACCAATAATCAATAAATATGAGACAAGATAACAATAATGCAAACTTCTCTCAAATAAAAAAAACACAAAAGGGGATATAGGGAATCTTGTTTTGTTGATGATACATGGACCCTTGAAAGAGAAATTAATTGCATGAAATTCAAGTGGATTTTGCAGTATCAACATCAATGACATGCAGACACCCACAATTAAAGATCTATATATATAATAACTCTTTCATCATCTTGAATACAGTATGTGATGATGATGATGATGATCATCACATGAAGTCACTGACATCCAACATAGATGGGATCTCAAACTTCAATAATTCACTGCAATAGCTGTCTCTCTCATCTTCAGTTGTGCTGCTGTTGAGATGTGTAGAGCAAGATTGAGTGAGCTCAATGGGGCTAGAAGAAGGCGTGGACAGAACCGAATTAAACGCTACGTTGTTAAAACTTGAATTCTCCGATAAGGGTCGATAACGGAAGACTGATCAGAGCCGTAAAAACCCAAGCAGTTCGACGACAACCCGGAGAGGCCTCCGGCGATATCGGTTGGCAGTGCTGCTGCACCCACACATGCATTATTGTTGTCTTGCCAGATATTTGGTTGGTGATGATCACTAGTAGTAGTAGTAGTACTAGTGTTCTGATAAGCAAAGTTGGTGTGATTGGATTGAAATTGGTTTAAGTTTGCTTGCATGACTAGTTGGTCATTTAAAAATGGATCACAGCATGGTAGAGCTGAAGCACAAGCAGGAGTAGGAGTAGTAGTAGTAGTCGCGGTGGTGGTGGTGGTGGTGGTGCAATTATTTTGGATTTCTTGATGAATATTTGATGAGCTAGGCTGAACCAATTGTTGTGGAATATACTGATGATTTTGTACTTGGAGATTTTGCAAAACCAAATCTGGCTGGTTTATTTCACTCTGATGAGCCACTGATTGTTGTTGGGACAGTAGAGTGGATGCAATTCTTAGAACATCTGGATTGACAAACTGTTGGAGCCCAAGCAGTCTTGAGAGGTTCAACTGATGAGATTGGTGAGTGTATAGAGAAGAATTGAAAACCGACGAGAGGTCTAAAAGATCAAGCCGGGGACTATGCGTCACCGGATCGATTCCCATTTTTAGAAGCCTCTTCCTTATGTGAGTGTTCCAGTAATTCTTGATCTCGTTATCTGTTCTCCCCGGCAAGCGAGCAGCAATGGCAGACCACCTAACAATAATAATGCCCAAAAAAACTAATTAATTAACTTGTACATAATACATAAATATATAAACAACAACAACATAGCCTCAGTCCCAGATTAACTAGGGTCGGCTACATGGATCAAACTTTTCCATTGTGCTCGAATAATGCATCCCATGTTAACTTTGGTCTGCCTCTATCTCGTCGAGTTTTTACGGTTTCTATTGAGTCAAGTTTTCTAATTGGGGCATTTGTAGGCCGTCTTTGAAAGTGACCAAACCATCGCAATAGCCCTTCCCTAATCTTACAAGTTAATTAGAGCCTTACTTGTTCCCCAAGACGCTGTGGAGCTGAATGATGGTCTCTTCCTCCTCAAAGGAGAACCTCCCCCTCTTGATATCAGGGCGGAGGTAATTCGTCCATCGAAGACGACAGCTCTTCCCACACCTCTGAAGCCCTGTATCATAATCAAAAATCAAGAAACAATTCTAATTAATCAATTAATTAAACCAACTTGTCTACTATGCATACTCAAACACATTCAAAAAATAAATTCTACTATACATACTCAAACACATGTGCACTTACCAGCATTTTTGGGGAGTGTTCTCCAACTCCCATGCCCATGAAGCTGAATGTAGTCTATGAGCTTCTGATCCTCCTCAGGAGTCCATGGCCCCTTCTTCAGCCCATTTTTGTCACAACAAGGTGCCCTGCCCATAATTGCTAATGCTATACACAGTGAAATCCAATCCAATCCAATCCAATTCAATTCAATTCAATTCCAATCTCTTTAGTAGTACGAGTTGTGGTAATTGAAGCGGCAGCTGATGATGAGATGAAGAAAATGTTGAGTTGAGTTGAGTTGAGTTGTGTTGTTGCTGCTGTGTGATCTTTGGAAGAGGTGTGTTAAGGTACGTGTATAAATAGCGTAGAGAATAGAAGTCAAAGGTATTCGGTGCCGGCCTTTGTTTATAAGAGGAGCTACGTGTGTGCATCTCACAACATCCATCTATCTATCAATTCTTCCACACCATATATATATATATATAATTAACCCATTGTAATTATATTAATTAGACTAGATTTGTAGAGAAAATGAATTACATGCACTGTTATGTTAATTTAATTAGCTGTCACCAATACACATAAATGAGGCCACGTAACCCCTCCCCTGTGACGCTTTGGAAGACCAATGTGCATCAACTACTGTTCTTGGCGTGTTTTTTAATTTTTTGAGATTGCATGGCTCGATTGGAGTTTGAAGTGTGAGTCGGCTTGGCCTTTTTGTGGGCTATAATCACTGTGTTTTTTGTGATGTTTTGGAGTTTTTGTGTGTGTGTGTGGACTTGGATGGAAAAACTGGTCATTTGACTTTCAACTGTAGAGACTGTAGAGTGTGAATGCACATGTAGGATGTTACAATTTCTGGCACGTCTAACCGACTTGGCCTAGCTAGCCATGAAAGTGAAAACTGCACATTTTAAATTTTACTAGGTTGCCATTTATTTTTTTTACTCGAAAATTAAAAGTTTGATCATTTATTTTTATGGGGAAATTTAGGAGGTACAATATATCGTTTTTGAGATATGATTATTTTGCAGTATATGTGTAATTAAGAAGCCTCTTAACCAAAGTCTCAAGTTTCAAGCTTTCATATGAAAATAAAAAGTACAAATAAGATAATTGTGTTGAGGCGTGGGGACCGAAATAGTAGTCCTAAATTAATTAAATGAAACTTCATAATAAAAATATATATGTGATTGATTAGTTGAGATGCCTAATAAAGACTTGAATTTGGAGTGGCATCTTGTACCAAGTCCACATCGTCTTATGGTCAGGTAGCTCCACTCCAAATTAATCAAGCCTCATAGCAGGTAAGTCGTGTGGCATCTTGTACATACTCACGTGTTAAATCACTCAAATCAACGTCGGTTAAGTTTTCACTATTTCTTTTACTAATGCTAAAAGATGAATTTTTTATATTCACAAAAAGATTTTTAATTTTTTTAATAATTAATGTGTTAATCTAGATAAAATGTTATAGTTATTTTTTTTGGATAAAAAAGAAACCACACAACTTGCCCGCTACGAGGCTTGAACGCCCGACATCTTATTCAAGTAAATCTATATCAAATCAATGAGTCATCCTATAGTAAACACAATATTCTAGTTGATGGTGCATAACATACATCTATTAAATAATTTTGATAATGATCAAAACTTGAATCAAGCTAGCAATTAAATAAATTTACGGGGCAGAGAGGAAAATCCCCATATAATTAATTGAGCAGAAAACTTCAATAACACTAAAAAAAGGCATGCACAATTACAAATAAGGTATACTATGAAGCATAAATACATGAGAGAAAATTCTGGTTTCTCCTTTTCCCTCACTACTTATTAGACTCTTTAGACTCTTATACAATTGCATTCCACTGATTTTTCCCCGCCCTTTATATAATTGTTGCTATCCTCTTGAGCCCTTATAAATATTTTTTTGGCATGCTAAGATCTCACAAGATAGATAACTAACATTTCACCTAATAGATATGATTTTTGATCAGACAAGTGATCAAAATGTAGAGTACATGCATGTATTGCAAGCAAGTCCAAGAGAAACGACATAGTACTCCACATTTGTCAAGACGCAAAACCTTCTATTGGAGCACATCGTATTAATGTTGGGGGAAATTAGCATTTGATTCATAGTCATAAGAAAAATGTAAGATGTGACATTGAGAAAAAGAGTTATACAGTGTCACTCAAATTTGTCTCTAGCGCGCGCATCAGAAGTACTATAAATAGCTAGGTCTCTATTGTCACCTTGAATTTTGATGTATGAATTTTAACTTTCAATCACACAATCGATCATAAGTAGACCTTTGAACATTACTATCTCCCTTCGAAAACGGGGTTTACATGTGAGAGAAGCTGTGTTATATCAGCCATTACAGGCTGTACGATAAGATAGAAGAAGCTGCATGTACATGCACACATGTTTACTAGTATCCATTCTAACTAGACTTCCTTATTCTTAGAATTCCGACATCTTACCTAAGTAATTATATACCAAATCAATAGAGTCATCCACTTGGTTGGTCACGAAAATAAGTATTTTGAAGAACAATGAGTTTATTGAAGAAACTAAAGTGCATATTAGAATGAACTTTGAAGGCGGCTCGTGATTTACCATTATATTAAGCATCTAGAGAATAGAAAAGGCACTACCAAATCAAACTCATTAATTTTCATTCTTTTAATTAGCTTTTCTTCTATTTTGAGGACATCATACAATCGTCTTCATTGTTGACAAATTAAGTGAGCAAGGAATACCAGACTAATACAGCTAAATACCTACAATTAGCAGGTCATGCATCTGTACTTAAAATGACATGACAGACAACCACCCAAAATTTGTAAGGCAGCTAAATTAGAAGATCAAAGTCTAATGTACATAGACGGAAACGTAGTTAGGATATAGCACTACCTACTTTTGGACATCCGAAAAAGTAACACCCGATTGCTGACGTCCATTAAATACACATCGATTTGTATGCCCACAAACATCGATGCATATTCAGGGGATCCAAAAACCGATAACTCAAATCATTTTCCTAGTACATGTGAAAATCAAGAATCGTAAAATTTAATGAAGACATAAGAGTTATGTCCTCATTAGTTTCATACCTTTTCTAATAACCTTATATAACTTAAGCTCACTATTTGCACAATCATTAACTAGGTTAACTAACAAGAACAACATTGATACTAGGGACCATTATAAACGTATAAACGAAGTAATAGTGTCGTAGAGAACATCCATCTAATGCAAATGCATGATTACGACCTAATCAACCTTTTTTTTTGGGATAAGAAAGAAACTTGGTCCAAGTGATAATCGAACCCCCAACCTCTAAAACTCATAAGCTCATACTTAACCACAAGGCTACCCACATGTTTAAACTTAATCAAGTTCAGTACCGACCATCGATCTTTCCATAAGGTCAAACTTAATTTAATTGTTACGAGAGGCAAAGCTACTTAAAAAAGGAAAATATTAAGATGACCCAGAATGGGACACTCGATGATGGTGTCCATCCATCATGTATCGATGTATGTGCACACATATCCCGATGCGTGGATGGATGGACACCTTCACCGAGTGTCCATTTTGGGTGTTCCATTTCGAATCACCCTAACATTTCTCCTTAAAAATACTCATTATAGAGATAATGACCTTAACCAGAGTCCTAGCAAAGGAAATTGAAAAATACTAGGATGACAAAAAGCTTATGTCACACCACAAAATACATTGGCTCCCAAGAGCCATTCATACGGCCTCGACCCATGAATAATGCACTGAGATCTATGTAAGCCTGCAATCCAAGGCGTGCATTGACAACTCATGTAAGTCGATGCATCTTGCAGCGTGACATTTGTTACCATTCTAGCACTTCTCAACGAAATTAACCTTCTTGAACAAAATCCTTATCTATGTACCATTTGACTTGGCGGAGGCTGGTGATGGAGATTGAGGGAGCAGACTAACTATTAATATGAAATTTCTACTTTTGCGTCTCTCTACATCACGACTAACTCTATGAAGCTCAACCATATTATCCTCATCATCACCTCAAAAATGTATAACAGTAGTGCCGTACACAATGGGGTCATAAATCATAAGGAAAGAGATGTATATGATTCGTACAAGTTCCAAATATTTTTGTCTAATCTACCCTCTTTTTTGTGGTAAGAGCATCAAGAAAAAAAAATAACATAAAGAATTTTAAATTAGATTTACAACCAAGCAAAAGAAATTAAATCCAAAAAATTATATGTACCACAATAAAAAGAACACCCTTTCAAGTTTAATCCAAAAAATTATATGTACCACAATAAAAAGAACACCCTTTCAAGTTTGCATAAGCAAAATAATGGCTTTTAATTTTGTCAAAACATATATCCCCTATTTTAGAAGGCACCGATCCTACACAAACTTCAACTCGGCTATAGGCTAAATCCATGTTCGTACAAATCCAGGCAGGTTGGCTCAACGATTAGGGCAAACTGGAGATTGTGTGGGTTAAGTGCATAATCCTAAGTTCGAATCCCCGATGCGTCAAAATTGTCTAGGCCACAAGGATATGCTCAGACCAATTGTACCAAAGTCCCATAAGAATAGTCTAACACGCGTAGACATCCATGGATATTAAAAAAAAAAAAAAAAAATCCATGTTCAGTGGCAGAACCAAAAAATTTAATAAGGGGGGCAAATTTCACCCAAACTTACATTATTTAGACTACATTTAGAGTTTATAGAAAGTGTATCAAGCGTAAGGAGAGGGTGGGAGAGGAGTCAAGGGGCAAGAGAAGTGGTTGAGGCGGGATATTACAAGATGGTCCTGGAGCTGAGGAGGGCAACCGCCCACCCTACCCCCTCTAATTCCGCCACTGCCCGTGTTTGTACTGAGTCTTTGACCACCTTAAAACAACTCAACTAGGTTGATCAGACCTGCCCCAAAAGAGGGGGGTTAAAATATTTTGCTCATAAAATGATAAACATATATCCCCAAAAAAAAACTTAACATAAAAAAAAATATAACAAACATGTAAGATTTTCATGACTATTATTTTTATTCCTTTCATTACCTATCAAGTTTTGTTTCTCCAAACAAATAGTACCAGCTCAAACAAAAATACTAGTAATAACCAAGCCGGCACGAAATCAGCTTGGCTCGTAGCCAAGCCGACTTATTTATTTATTCACAAAATTAAGGGTTTGGAAGGCCACCATTGCCCAAATGCAGAAAGGAAGCCAACAGCATCAACGCCGTTAATACTTCGCGTTTCTACGTTTCCATTTATTATTACACGACCGCCATGCACGGGCGAATGAAATCCATTTTTTTTTTTTAATCTGATTACGTGGCATCTATGCCACTACGTGGCCTTATATCGCACGTTTACTTTCTCAAGCTGGGGACCACACCTCTGCCTATCAATCTCGCGACACGTTAGCCCCTACCAACACATCACTCTTGGTAGGTACGCGTGTTGAATCAATGGCATCAGATCCTTCTCGAGATTCTCGACAAAAGTGCAAATTTATCTGGTCTTGAGTGTTTAACTGTTGAGGAACACGGTTCAAAACTTCGAAGCCAAATGAGATGATGTGGTAAAGTGTCTCATCCACCTCCAACAATAAAGGGGAGGTCAAATAATATTTTAATCATCCACTGAGATTTGGTTTTCTTTTTAATTTTTTGTTGGGTGTTTTTTAACAGATTATTTGACCACTGATCTTTCTTTTCTATTGCTTGCTTGTTTGCTTTGGATTCTCACCCACCAGCATATATTTTAATTAATAGTAAATGCAATCTATGACACATATAGATACAATGTAAATATTTTTTAAGAAGTTAAAAACATAAAATTATAAACCATGCGGCCCACAAATGAACCATTCTAAAAACTTAAAACAGTAAAAATTGAAAAATTTTAATGACATGAGAACAAATCTACGATAATTTAGCAAAAGTATCAATTTAGAAAGATTTAAAAAATTTGAAAGCAAGATATCATTTGTATTAAATCAAACACATTTGAAGAGTTTGATTCGTGCAGTCAACCGTAACTAAGTTAGGATTAAGTCTTTGTTGTTGTCGTTGCAAATAATAAAGGTTAGGAGTAATAGTAAAATAAGGCTCATGGAGTTCCATCATTTGCATCACCAATGAATTAGATTAACGAGGGTGCAATTTATAATCTCAAAATATGTCACTAGGTTAATGTGTTGGGTTACATGGAGACACTCAATTTTTTAATAACAGAGTTGCTAATTAGAGATTAGAGGATAAAATATAAGGAGGACAAATCTCTTAATCTATGCTTGTAAGGGAAATTGCCTGCACTGAATCTCGGGCTTGCTTGCTTGCTTGCACAAGGGTATCCTAATAAAAGAAGTTAATAACATCTTATAGAGTTGACTCACAAAACAATATACATTTGGTAGATAATCTAATATTGTTATGTTTGTTGTGAGGTGTCCGCTTACTCCAACAAACATTGAATCCCAAGCCAAGTTTTTTCTCATTTTTTTAACAGGATCAGAGAGACTTATTAACATGTTATATGTGGGCATTGACGATACCAAATCTAGAGATGTATGTGTGGATGTGGAGTGTTCACTTGCTATTCTAAGTTAAGTTTCACTATAATACACTATTAAACTATGGATGCCATGCACATTTATTTAAATACGTACAATAATTTATGAAAAACAGAACAAACTAAGCTTACATGGAACATAATCTAATGGGGAAAAAAAGAAATGAATAGGTGGCATAGACTACATGTTTGATCAAGAACTTTCCTGTAGAGCTAATTGCGTAAACTGTCGCGCCACGTAGTAGGTGATGACATGGTGTGGATGTGGTTTATGTGAATGTAGACTTAGATGGTGTATATCAAATGACGCAATGGAGATCAAGAGATGTGAGGTTGCTGGGTTTCAAGATTTAGTGAAGGACACGTTGAGAGAATGATGTAATGATAAACAATGGTGACTGATGAGATGAGAGTCTATGGTCCAAAATCTACAAGGGATTAATGTATCAGATATTGAAAAATTATGAACATAAACTATTGTTTAAGGCAGATAGTAATATTTTCATACATGGGAGGGAAGAGTGAGAAAGCAAACCTTGCGGAGTTAGTTGGCCAACAACTGTAAGTTTAAAGGGAAAGTGTCCTTGACCTGTACCTGAATGAGGAAGTCACAATCTCAGATTGAAAAATAACAGTTAAAATGGTTGCTTCGCCGGTTTAAACACTGCGATTCTTCTTTTACTAGGATGAAAATGAAAAGTGAAAAGTGAAACCAAGGAAATTAAGGGATGTAGATTTTTCAATCTACATTGGCTTTGTTTCTGTTTCCTTGGTGTATACGACTGGATCTATTTAGGAGATTTGAGTGGATTCAACATATTTTAGGCCCAGCACAAAGTTTGTTTACTATTACATCAGGACCTGCATAAAACTACTGCATAGCAACATAGACCTGCAAATTGGTAAATACGAAACAAAGGTTTCCAAATACTAGAAAGCTAAATGACATGATAATAGACATAGGCACAATACCATCAATAGTTTATCTTTATAAGAATCAAAACAAATGCATAAGACACAAAATTCTATGTAGCAAGAACATGAACAATCTCAAAGCGTAACGAGAATAAACAATCACACTGATGAACTCTAAGGCTGCTTAGGAAAATAACACAAATACAATAAGATACATAGATGCAAAGACTGATAGAGCTAATAGCCATTAACCTTCAACAGAAACTTGTGCAAATACAATAAGATGCATAGGTGCAAAGCCTAGCCTATAAAATCTAGAGATATCAAGTATTAGAATCAGGTTTTAATCCTAAGGCCTTGTCATCAAACATGAATCGATTCAAGTTACATTTACGTCAGCTGTTAATTACGTCGTGTAGGGCAGAGAAGTATAAGGGACAAAAGAAAATGCTAAGATCTCCATTAAATTCACAAGAACGAAAAGAAAATGTAATACAGAAACCCCTCACGGTTTTATTCTAATAGTAGTACTTGCGACTACAATTCACTTATCAAAGTTAAAAATTTAACAGGCATATTCATGCTATAGCTGGTACTATTATCAGTGAAAAGGCTATAGTCCTTTACGAATTAAGTTATTACGAGTATCTATCGAAAATCAACTCCATATATTCCCGATCCCACTATTAGCCCTGTAAAATATTAATGTAACAAATATTGTCTAGCAATTTCTAGGCAAATAGAAGTAGCACTTCAACTAGAAAAATCAATGGGCGATTATCAAAAATGGTATTGAATGTAGATGTCAAATGGATTTCTGTGAGTACTCCAAAACTATTTATTTATAGCAATTTTTCATATTAATTTGATCACAGTCCATCACTTGCATTCATTCAAAAGCATGACGGCACAACAACAACAACATAGCCTCAGTCCCAAATTAACTGGGGTCGGCTACATGGATCAAACTTTTCCATTGTGTTCGATTAAGTATGGCGGCACTTTTGATTATTTAAATCCCATAACTTCAATACCCCAAATAGATCCTCGAGCAATCAAATTTCAATTCCTATATATTACATAACCAACAAAGCTCAATTTTGTGTATTTGGGCAAAGGAAATTCAAAGCTCTTCAGAGACATGTGAATTGCAATTCTAAATCACCATAGCAAAGAGCCCTATTGGTAAATCACAAATCATGTTGGGCAACATTCCTTTATATTATACCTTTTCAACCCAATAAATACATTATATCTACGCGCCATGTACTACGTAATACTAAAAACATTATTTTGAATCCCTAGGGAGCCAAGCCTTCTTCCTCCGGTTGTAAGGGAGACCAAACACTTTCCTGAAGTTGCAGGTCCAATGATTATTTTTTCTATTGCTTATACAAAATACTAAGCAAATAAGCATCACAAATTTATGAATGTTTTACGGATGTTAAAGGTAATAACTTAGTATATTGTATAATATAATATGTTTATCATGTAATGGGCTGAAAGGTGTTCATGGGCCTAATTATATTGGACTTATGGTTAGTTAAATAACAGTCGCCTGATGACTTAACTCAATCGTAGAATGTGAAATCACCTACCCAAATCCAAACTAAATCAACAAATTTGGCAAGTGAATAAATTACAACAACCTTACCCACCCTTACCAGTGTGAGCTTTGTGCACTAAGTTCGCACTTTTTTAACAAAATATTGACGCTGACAGACAAGAAGAAAGGCTAAAATTTGAACACATGTAATCAAATGGATAGCTTTAACATTAAATTTTTATTGAGTGATTTAATATAAATTTATAGCAGATAACCGCAAGAATAACGAATCAGAAGAAAAGAAATAAGTATTTCACCTAGCATCTCAATTAAATGATTGATGAACTTGCAGGAATCATCTTCAAAATCTGGTTGTGTAGGTTACCGTTTGAAACGAGCACACCACCAGAAGGAAAGATGACCCTCCTTTCAACCTGATCAGCAGCAAGATCAATCGGATTTCCTCTCCAATCAGTAACCTAAGCATGACGTGTTCATGCGCAAATTCATTAATGCTGCAAGAAAACTTGCATAAAAATAACTATAGCTTTTTAAATTGAAAAGTGGAAACACACTTCTTGCATTAGTTACGAATAGGAACAGATTTGGCATAGTTTAGGGCCATTTCAAAATGTAATAAAAACTGGGGCACTTGGAACTGTAACAGAAAGTCGACCATGTGAAACCTAGAAACCTGTAGGGCCTGACGTGGCCAAGGGTCAATTCTTCTTTAAAAAGTCGAAGGGCCTATTAGTACCACTTGACGCAACAAAAAGTACAGACACAACACAATTCTATATCTTTTACGCACCATCAGTAAGAATCAAATGTTTTCTATAGTTACCATGAATCACAATGAATCACAATAAGCATCATTGTGATTTTACTTAATCCACAATTATCACCAATGAAAAGTGAGACAAACTCTAGCATGCAACCATGTATCAAATGAAAACTGTAGGATAGCTTGGCATATACCTGACCGCCAGCTTCAAGAACACATATTATTCCAACGGCATGATCCCAAACCTGTAACGTCAATCAACTCAGCTGTCAACATGGCTATTTTAAGGAAGCTCTAGCTATGAAAAAGAATTAACGGTATGATGTACCTTGATAACAGTCTTAGTCCTAGCACGAAGTATAAAAACAGAAGCCCTACCAGATGCCACCATCAAGTACTTGCACAAGCTGAAACCAGAAAGTAAAGCAGCACAGTTAACCAAGGTCCATAACATTATCTGTCCCACCAGATTTACAAATGGGAGTTTCAACGTGTTTCGAGGTTCAAATTCCAAATTTCCAGCACTCAATTTGCTAATTTTACAACTGACTATGTCAAGCTAACTCAACTTGTTAATGCGCAAGTAATAAATGATTAACTGGAAAATCGAGCCATAATAGCTGGGTAACTTTAGTGACTTCTAGCAAAGTGAGGGCTGACAGTCATTTGCAAAAGCTTATACCAAATATAAACGTTGCTTTTTTTGAGACATACAAAGGGAGGATTCGACGTGGACGTTCAGGACCAATTTGAAGATAAATAAAGTGGAGGACAATTGATAAAAATAGGATGAAGATAATTCTTAAGATCATTCTTGAGACAATTCTCGTTCTTCAAAGTTTCTCATCTTGTTTTTAAGGCTTATAGTAGCCAGTCTGCAAGAACCACCAATTTTGACATTCATTCACCGGCCTTTGGTGTTTGCTAATTTGACAACAGGTTTGATTTTATCCAGCTGGGGAAATTAAAAGTGAGAAGAGAACCACGTTACTTGGTTATTTGATTACTCAATTCTGAACAAAATTAGATAATTAAGAACCTTGGCTTTAAAAAAAACAAAAAAAAAAAAACTTAGGGTTGGTACATAACAATCGAGAACCTTACTCAGGAAGTAAGAGCTTTCAAGTTCAAACTCGACACAAGAAGACAATTTCCCAAAAAGTGTTAGACCAAAAAGAATACGAAGTATGCACTCATCCAAGGACTAGCCAGATGCTCCAAGAGGCCTCAATATCCATGAACAAAGACATAACTTCATAAATGGACTACCAGTACTTCATGGTCCAAGACCAATTAAAAAAACTATTAACCAAATGCTATATCATGCCACCCAGGAGGTTCAGATAAGAGGTTCCCTATTAACTTCATTTCATCTTGTGTGTAAAGTGAATGCTCCGAGCAGGTTCTAATGGGGATGAGAAAAAGCTAAGGGAGAAGATATCCAATTTTTTTCAATCACTTGCAGTATGTGGAACTGCTTGAGCATGTCATCCATGGCAGAAATCAGATAAGCACACTGCTAGAGCTGTGGGGATTGAGATATAAATCTACATTGGGTGAGAAAAGACAAAGAAAGTAAATTTGGATTTACCCTCATATATCACAAGGCCTTTGAGTAAAACCCCACACCTGTTGGCTAAACGTGGTTATATAAGGTGCAATATTGCTGCTAGCGGAGAAGATTCAGCAGGCTAGATGTCTGACATACAAGAGGCCTTAAAATTGACTGTTCGCTTTCGGAACAGTGGATAAATGCCAAGGTGGAGTTGCGGGCTTGTTGCAGACCCAATGCTGGTCAAGAGTGTTCCTCGGAAGTTCCTCAAGTTGTTGATCCTAGAGATGGCAGTGATAAGTTCTTCAAGATGTTGACATCATACAATCTGGATTTGGGTTTCAGTAGAGGTAGAGAGTGTTGTAGTACGAACTGAAATATAAACTTAAAAAGGAAATACTTCAAGATGAAGAACGCTTGAGTGTAGCTTTCTTCTCATGGAGTAGTAAGGAATTATGATGTAAAACAACATACCTATTGGTGTCAGATATATGTAAGTTGGAGAATACTATTAAGTTTTAACACTACAGAGATGATGGATGACAAATTCCAACGCAAACTATAATCAGAGATCTTTTTAGAGTTTTTTTTCAGAAAAAAGATGATACTTCTTAGATTCCAACACAAACTATAATGCTCCAAAAGGTTCACACCGAAAAGGTTCCTTAGAATAGGAAACGGAAGCTGAATAAACAAAATACGCGACTCCACCGGTGACTTCAATTTCTATTCTTTGCATCCTCTAAACATTACTAAGTAAAGGTTTTGGAGTTGTTCATTGCTAAATAAGCTGATAAGAAGATAATGAAGCCAGCTAGAGCTGTAAACTATGTAACTCAATCTCAATGATAGTCATTATACATAATCTAGTGAAAAAAAATGGTACACAACAATTTATTCAGACAAGATAAAGAATAAAAAAAATAGAATCAGGCAGCAATGTTTCCCAATTTTTTCGCTTGCTTAAAATGATAGGAAAAAATTGTATTTTCCTATTCAGGCTATTCTATATCTATCGTTTTTAGAGTGCAAGCACCCATTCTATGTTGACAAATTAAAGTTGCTGGCTCAATCCATTCTTAGGAGGTTTAGAAAAATTTAATGAAACCATTGAAAAGTAAGACCCGAGTACTTCCTAGCAATAGAAAACATATTTGAATTCGTAATAAGAAATAACAATACAAATGCATATATAATGACTAAAGGATTCGAGATAAAACCTTCCACAACATGTTGGCAAAAGTAGAACTTGGTTTTCCCCAACAGAAGCATGATCATTAGTTGAGCTCAATGAAGCAGATAGTGGCAAAGAGTCCCAGGTTTGACTGTCAGGAATGCAATAGTGTGCCTCTTGAACCAAGAAACGCCCATCCACGAAGCATCTTGTCCAATCAGTAAATGCAGCATTGCTGTTCAGCTTATTTGATAATGTCCTGCTCCATGTCCCACAACCAACATGAGCAGCCATAACAATTCCTAATGCAGGGATACCAGAAATAGTTTCTTGTTCATTGGTGCAAGGGCTATCAGAATAATCTTCCTTCCAGTTGGGGCATCCCATAACGCCAACTGTTATCTTTCCATCCACTACAAGAGCCAATCCCACCTGAAACATTTCAAATTATCGAACTAAAATGAAAGTCAACTCCATGCAATACACCCGTGGGCGCACAAAAAAAAAAGAAAGGAAAAAACTTAAAACGATGGAGAGCTTACCACATACAAAGCTTCACTGCCTTTCAAAAACCCTCGTGTCCCATCAATTGGATCGAGCACCTGCAAGAATTATCCACCAATGAGAAGATGATGGTAGGAAACCTGCCAAGAGAAATCTTATCATGAAAAACAATAACAAATTACGGCTTGATGGAAGTATGCCACACGGTTTAGTTATCATAATAATGCCATTAAGTACAATAAAAATTGTATCACAATAACTCCATTGAGTGTAACAATAAAAAAATTTGCATTGTCAATCGAATTTTGACTGGAAAGTACTCAACGATAAACCCAAAAATCATACAAATCTCACCCAATAAGTGGCTGGTTTCGCTCCAAAAGTAAATGCATCTTTTCCTCCCCTATCAATGGCTTCCAGCACATCGTCCTGTGTTAATGGTTTTTGTTCTGGCTCCACTTTGTCGTTTACAACACTTAAGACATTGTCTGCCAGAAAATTTGACCTTATGAATGCTGAGTCCTCCTCGGCCACCAATGGAACGGATGGAAACATTCTTTTGAGTTCTGCGCCATAACAACAAAAATATCAAACAGTTTACCTTTTTGGGGAAAATATTTATATTTGAAACTTCTAAGGCCTTGTTTGATTGGGGATGAGCTAGAGGGGTAAGTGCACTTCTAAAGGTAATTGCACTTTTCAGACATATATGCCAATATTGCCAAAGCTGGTTAAATTGCTAATTGATCAAAATAATTGGGGTCGGCTACATGGATCAAACTTTTCCATTGTGTTCGATTAAGTGCAATTGATGGTGAGTTTTCCAAACCATTCAAATCCCTCCTAATTAATGCATCCCATGTTAACTTTGGTCTACCCCTACCTTGTCGAATTTCTACCGTTTCTATTGAGTCAAGTTTTCTAGTGGGGGCATTTGTAAGCAGACGGGATATAAATGGTTGAGAGAAAAAAGTTGCCTAGGCCTTCTGAAGTACAAAGTTTGGAATTGTCCAGATTATGGAAGTGCCTTAGGAAGATCAAATGCCAGTCTAAAATCACTAATTTCTTATGAGAATATCTGAAAAACTTCATCATAGTCAAAGTGACTTTGAAGCGAAAGAATGACATAGATGATTCGACATGCCCTGTTTGCGGAAATGAGGAGGAAAATGTCAGTCATCTACTCTTTTTTTCCCTGGATAGTCAGAGATTCTAGTTTGGTAGTCCATTAGTCATGACAATGGATATGTTAAAGAAAAGTCCTTTACAGACCTAAGGGGACGGCTGCTCAAATTCTGCTAGAGAAAGCCAAAGAGAAAGACCTTATTGCATGGGTAGCAATGGGCATGTGGCTTCCATGGAAAGGAAGGAGCAATGTTGTTTTGGAAAATTTAAAGATTCAGTGGAAAATACTCTAAATCTCACAAAACTGAGAGTTAAGGAATGACTTGAGAGAACAAACAATGGGAAAACAAAAAATTTGATTCAAAAGACTTGTACTATAACCATCTTCTTCCGCATAAAATAATTTTCCTTGATGCAGCAAGGAAAATTGAACCTGGGGAATCATAATTAGGATAGACATCACATTCACCAGAAATGGACAAAACATAAGCTGGACAAAAATCTTTCAAGAAATCCAGCGGCATTCAGGTTGCATAATCAAGTGCAATTTTGGAGGCTATACTTAAAATGAAAGAGTAATGTTGAAATGCAATGGCGTTGTCAATGTTTATGCTGGGCCCACCGCACACGCGGGCGCGAGTCCAAGGATTTCCGTTAATACCGATATTGTCCCCAACTTAACTACCTTCAAGTCTTAGGTGTAGGGTTTTAACTCAAAAGTCTCGGTACTAATTAAGGAGAGATCATCACTTATATACCCGTGGATCTCCACTAGTACAACTACCGATACTATCCCCAACTTAACCACCTTCAACTCGTAGGTGTAAAGTTTTATCTCAAAAGGTTTTGGTACTACTTGATGGGAGATAATCACTTATGTACTTCATTACAAAGTTTTACTTAACCGATGTGAGACTATAATTTCAGTCTACACATCTCCAACACTCAACCTTGGACTGAAATCCATCCAAAGTGTCTTCTTCTAGGTCCTGGTTGAACCGTCGGCTCTGATACCACGTCAATGTTTTGTTGGGCCTGCCCGCACATGCAGACGCGAGCCCCAGGGATCGCCGCCATTACCGATATTGTCCCCAACTTAACCACCTTCAACCCTTAAATGCGAGGTTTTAGCTCAAAATGTCTCGTTACTAATTAAAAAGAGATCATCACTTCTATACCCGTAGATCTCCATCAGTGCTGATATTATCCCCAACTTAACCACCTTAAACTCATAAGCAGGAGGTTTTATCTCAAAATGACTCATTACTAATAATTATATAGGGCCGATAACCACTTATATACTTTATTATGAAGTTTCACTAAACTGATGTGGGAATATTATTTCGGTCCACACATCTCCAACATGTGTCATCTGACTCCAAGTCGGTAATATGAAACACGATTAATGGAGCTATTGAATGCGTGAATTAAGGTTTTACCTGTGACTTACGGGATATAAAGTTTCAGCTACATAAATAGAGATCACAAATATCATAAGCACATTGTATAGCTAAGAATGCATTAGAATTTGGAAATACTACATCAACAAACAACAATGCCTCAATCCCAAACTATTTGGGGTCGGCTAAATGGATCAAACTTTTCCATTGCACTCAATTCAGTGCATTAGAAATTACAAATGAATCAATGAAATGTGATAATATATGGATATATGGTATGATACTGTAAATTGGAAGTCATAAACTGAAAATATAAGGTTAATAAAACCAAAACACGGAGAGATTACTAATGGAGAATATACCCAAACTGATCAAAGCTTGCACGCCAAAATCCGCAACCGTAACAGGCGTCTGATCATTCTTCTCTAAAATCCCTCCACCACTTGAACCAAGCGATTTCTTCACCTACACACAAACCAACCAAATCAGCACAAAAACACCACCAAAAGTTACAAAACCCTAATTCACCTCAAACCAACCAAAACCACTTCAAACTCAATTACATCAACGCAGAGACGGCACGCCTTCTCCACCGCGCCCACTGCCGCTTCAAGCTCTCTCCGGTACTTCGCTCTCTGCGGCAAGAACAACAAGCTCGACCTGAATCATCAACATCATCATCGTCATCATCATCATCATCATCATCATCATCGCTAAGAGAGATTCAATCATTCAAGACTCTTGATTTCCAACACAAATGAGACAGAGATTGCAATGCGAGCTCAACCTTACAGCGCTGAATCGAAATCGAGAGAAGTGACAACTGCGGTGATCGATTGATTGGATTAGCGAGATCGACATTGCTAGGGTTTGGGTTTTCTAGGGCTTTTGATGCTCACTAGCTGTACTTTGTATACTCTGGTTGCTTTTTCTTGGATTGGTTTCTGTTGAAGCGAGGGAGAGAGTGTAGTGGACGTATTTGTTGGGTTGGCGACTATGGAGCGAAATATCTAAGGAAATGTTTTACGGTTCGTTCGATGGGTGCCGAGATTTGTTAGGTTTGTATCTCGGTGTGTATCGATGGGTTGAAGGACATTAGAGCGTTGTGTTGCCTGTTGGGACGCATTTGAAAATGACGCTATTGGGACACTGGGTCCCATGTTGGACCTTTCATTCATTTTTCAATGATTTTTAGTCATTTGGTAGGGAGAGATTTCTAGATGACTAGATGAGCATTTTGGGCATGGAGTAATTAAATTAGAGAAATGCTAGTGCCCCCAGCTCGGACAAGCGCCCTGTTGGATGCGTCTTGCACACAAATCTTGAGGTACATCGACACATTCATTGATCATGTGTTCAACTAGGGTGCACAAAGTGCGCACTCTAGCATTTTTCATTGAATTAGTGCAGTGTTGAGTCTATCCACATACCTTTCTTACTTGTATTTCGAGTCTTGTTAATAAGAAACCAACATTTTTGACTTCAACTACATAGAGTCGAATTTTCAACGCTTTTTTAATCCTATCTTTTAGCAAAAGATGTCTCTCTCATCTTACTTTTTGGCACCGTATTCATGTCATCAAGTTATAATCTATTAGCATATTACTCAAAAAGTCAAAGAGCCCGTTCGATTTGCTCGCATTAAATGCGATATGGATGTTTAATTAGTCAAAAACGCTTTAAGAGACTTGGAATTGAAGTCTAATAGTGTTGGACCAATCTTTGTAATAATATGGTCTAAACTTAAAACTTTTGAGAGGTTTTTTGGTAATGGCCGTTACATGATAATTCAACAAACAAAATAAGCTAGTTTGAAACTTTTGGAACTTTCTTAATTTGAAAAGCACCTCGATCTAACTGTACAAAATTCTCCACGCCACAACTAGGAGAGAAGTTCCAACGGAGTGCTCTTTGAATTATTATATGTAACCTTGTCTTAATATTTTTGAATTGAGTGACATGACAAGCACAATAGCTATGTGTTTTGGAGGATTTAAAGGCAATTATGTATGTGAAGTGATCTAAAGTTCGAATCAGATATATAAGCTCAAATTAGAGACCATTAACATTGAATCTAAAGTTCTAACCCAGACCCAACCACCATTAAATGCTTTTTGATTATCTTTAATAAAAATCTTAGCTTTTAGTGGTATTTGGTGAAGACGGCTACGGAAGATTCCAAAATTAGGTATCAATAGAAGGAATTTGTAAATCAACTCAATAATAAAGAACTTTCAAGGCTGGAGGGGAATGCTAATTAATATAATCCACTTATGACACATACATTCAACATTTAATTGTTGCGGTCATTTGAATACAATTAAAAAAATGTACGCAAGCAACTCGATGCAAAAATTAATGGACAATAATAATTATGTTGAGATGTTTGGACTGAAATAATAATCTCACATTGATTAAATAAAATTTCATAATGAAGTATATAAGTAATGATTTATCTTTAATGAAAATTGATGTTTTTTTTATTTAAAATCCTAAAGTATGAATTGAAGGTGGTTAAGGACAACATCGGTGCCCGTTGATATCAACGGGCTACACATATGTGTGGCATAGTCAAGAGAATTTAACCAATGATTATGTCAACCAACGCTCATTTTCCATCAACTAATTAAATATTGATGCACGAACCTTCCAACTTTTTTTTGACTTCCGCCTTTCCTCCTTCCAACTTTTTTGTTGTCAAAATTGACAACTAACAATTAGTACAATAGTTATTTCCATAAAAAAAAAACGATTACAATAATTTTAACTTCTAAACTCCTATATCTTTTCAAAAAAAAAAAAAAAAAATCTAAACTCCCACATATTTTAAAAAAGATAAAAAAAACTTCTAAACTTCTTATTAATTAACAAATCAAATTTAAAATATATTTGGGAAGCATACTATGACGGCCCTCACCGCCCCGGGGTGACGTGTCTCCGTATACTCCTTGCCAGCTGGCTCTATTACACGTTTACGCCACCTGCCCGTCCTTTTCTTGTCTCTCAAATTTCGTATCCACGTGTGTGTACAGTGTATATATTAAATATGCAGCGAAAGTTGTACGTTAATTTTAGAAACATATTAATCCATGTACACAAAACCTAGTGTGGCAAAATCCCTGAACGTATTGCGTAATAAGGTAGATAATTGTACCATATCAGGTACCTATATCCAATGTCATGTCACTCCCCAGTTCCCAAAAAAAAAAAAAAAATCAAAATATCAAAATAAAGGCACACGTACAAGTAAGTGTCAACGGTAGGCAGTCAGATGTGGTCACGTAAGATCCCCTTGCCCTTACTTGTACTAGGATCTGCACTCAATCATCACAGAAGAAAATGGATGACGAGTACAGTCAGTAAAATCCCAAGGAACTCCTCCGAGCATTCAATAAGCAATTATAATTCAGTAAATACCGTTAAATAAACATGCGGAATGTAAACAAGCAACTGTAAGTAGGGCATCGCATGCGTAAATAACAATAAAGTGCAACTGTGTGTATGTCTGTTCCAGTCAGACTAAACCATACTCCGAGATTTCCTTCCAGGATCCCACTAGTGGGCACACCCAACTAGCTATCACATGATCCCTCTCGGTGGCCGGCGAAGACCTTCGACGCACCGACACATGTAGCAGTTCCCTCGGGTCGTTATCCACCGAGCACTCCTGATACACATGCTATGGTCTAGAATGCATAGACACACAACGGAAATCCGGTGGGAGCAACTCAACCAACCGTCCAAAAGATGACAATATATGAATGTAATTAAAGCACAAGAAATACTGGAAATGAATGAAAATATGAAACAAAATAAATACTCGAGAGTTTTCCCTTTGAGTTTTACAAACCTCACAACGCGCTCTCCTACCCCGTAATCAATCCCCGAATCCAAGTCCACTGGGTCCTTGGTCGCCAATTGATCACCCGTGTCACCCTATGTCCATTTATCAATAATGTAATTTAGCATGACAATTTCCAATATGTTTCTAAAACAATTCTAGGCCAAATTGCCTATTTCGCGCTTTTAGAGGCAAAACCCCGCAAAAAGTCGCGTCCGCAATATCCAAATATTTTATTTTTCATAGAAATTCATAAATTTCTATTTATTTTAGGGAAATATATTTTTTTTCAGAATTTTTCTCATTTTTTCAGAATTTTCCAAAATTTTCCAACTTTCTTCCCTTTTTCTTCTTTTTTTTTTTTTTTTTTGGGTTTGGGTCGGGTCGACCCAACCGGTCGGACCCGACTCCGCCCTGGACTGAATGGTCCATGGCTCGGGCTCACGGGCCGAGCCCGGCCCATCTCGGGCCCGGCTCGTGAGGGGATGCACACGCGCGCACGCGTGTGCATCTTCATCCTCTGATCGAACCAGTGACAACTGGTTCGATCAGACAGATTTTTTTTTTTTTTCTCTTCTATTTCTTCTCCGGTGATGGGTTGGGGTGGCTCTCCACCCCAACCCCGGTGGAGCCGATGGCAGGGGAGGCACCCCTGCCATCCCACCGTGGCCATGGGGTCCGGCCTCCATGGCCGAACCCCATCCTCCACCCCACCGTCACCCACCCGAAGCAAAAACAATCACCACCCACACTCACCTCAATCTCGCATCCCTGCTGCTCCTCCTCCTCTCTTTCTTCCCGGTTTCTCCTTTCCTCTCGGCCTTCAATTTTTATTTTATTTTTTTGATCGGGAGTGTGTGAGAGTGTGAGAGATAGGTGTAGGTGAGGTGAGAGAAAAGGTGATGGTGAGGATAAGGATAAGGATTGAAATGTTGACTTTGTAGCTTGACACCAAAGTGACACAGCTGGGACACTTGCTCATTTTTCGGGCGTTTTGAAGCCCGATTTCGTGTCCGAACCGCCGCGTCACAAACCGCCTAATACCCATTTCATATAGTAATTTGGCCGATGTTATTTAATTTGTGTGTTTTAGTTTCTCCGACCTAATGTTCGGTCCCGTCAACTACCCGGTACCCGCGTCGACATGCATATCGAGACGAATACAGTTCACACAATCTTGCACGTATTTTTATGCAACATACACACATGCGATGTATTTTAATAAATTATACCGCAAATAAGCATCCAACACATAATACCTAGCATACCTAAGTCTCTGTGTGTCCTAGCCTATCGCGTCGTCCACGTAGATCCGAGTTGGCGTCCACGTCTGCAAATTTAAGAAAATGGGCCGTTACAGTTCTTCCTAACTAAATAAAATTTCGTCCCGAAATTTAACTGTAACTACAGTGACATACCAAAAAATAGCTGAGGGTATCGCGCCCTCATCGTCGATTCGAGCTCCCAGGTGAGTCCCTCTGTCTTATGATGCTGCCAACGAACCAGGACCTTTGCGAGTTCTCTGTTCCGGAGAATCTGTACTCGACGGTCAACGATCTCTATCGGTCTCTCCTCATAGGTCACATCAGGCTGTATCTCCACCTGTCCCAACTCAATCGTCGGTCTCGGCCCTGACCTAGCGAGTCTTAACATAGAAATGTGAAATGTCGGATGGACCCCAGCTAACTCGGTAGGTAACTCCAATCGATATGCAGCAGTGCCTATTCTCTGTGCAATCCGGTATGGTCCAATGTATCTCGGCGCCAACTTCCCCTTAATGCCAAATCTCTGTTGACCTTTCCAAGGAGAAACCTTCAGATACACCATATCGCCCTCGTCATAGCTCGGACCCTCGCGATACCTATATGCGTATTTCTTCTGTCGATCTTGTGCAGCTCGCGGTTTCTGACGAATATGTCGAATTTTCTCTGTGTGATCAACAACTATCTCAGGTCCTACTGTCACTTTATCTTCCGGCTCTGCCCAACACGCAGGTGATCTACAGGGCCTCCCATACAATGCCTCAAATGGTGGCATGCCAATGCTTGCCTGATAGCTGTTATTGTATGCAAACTCACACAGCGGCAAATAATCCTCCCACGAACCCCCAAACTGTAATATACAAGCCCTTAGCATATCCTCCAAAATCTGGATCAATCGCTCTGATTGTCCGTCGGTCTGAGGATGATAAGCCGTACTAAAGCGCAACTTGGTGCCAAGTCGTTCTGCATTGCCTCCCATAGTTTCGAGGTCAATCTGGGATCTCTCGTCATCGACACGATAGAAACCGGCACCCCATGAAGTCTAATAATCTCATTTCAAATAATATGCTCATTTGGGAAACGTGTATTTTATCGAGATTGGAATGAAGTGAGCCGACTTCGTCAGTCTATCAATCACTACCCAAACTGCATCGTGACGCCTCGATGTCAGCGGTAGCCCACTAACGAAATCCATAGTGATATGTTCCCATTTTCACTGTGGAGCGGGCAACTTGTAATAATCCACCAGGTCGTTTATGCTCAGCCTTCACCTGCTGGCAAATGTGACAACCCCTAACGTACGCACCTACGTCAGCCTTCATCCCTGGCCACCAGAATAGTCGCTTCAAATCATGGTACATCTTGGTCCGACCAGGATGAACTGTGTAACGAGACCGGTGTGCCTCCTCTAGAATCTCGTTCCGTATCTCCTGATCCGCAGGTATCCACAATTTCCCTCGGTATCTCAAACATCGATCTGTGGTTTCTGCCCAATCAGTGCATTCCGGATTTCGTGACAGACCACTGACCCGCTCATAGAGCCCATCAGCCCTCTGACACTCGGCAACCCGTTCAATCGATACGGTCGGTATCCTCAACTGACAGCATATGTGATGTTCCGCCATACTCGACAACTCTGCCATGCACATAATCGAGCGTCTTTGTAATAAACCACGCTCATGTGTCATCTATCTGCATGCACGAACGCCGACCGTCAAGTCCACTCCTGCTCAATGCGTCTGCTACGACGTTCGCTTTGTCAGGGTGATACTCAATAGCGAAGTTGTAGTCCTTCAGCAACTCCAGCCATCTCCGCTGGCACATATTCAGATCCCTTTGAGTGAAGATGTAACGTAAACTCTGGTGATCTGTATATAACACAAATCGCTCTCCATAAAGGTAGTGTCTCCAAGTTTTCAGTGCAAAGACAACCGCTGCAAGCTCCAGGTCGTGCACTGGATAGTTTCCCTCGTGGGGTCTCAACCGTCTGGAAAGATAGGCAACTGGTCTACCATCCTGCATCAACACACATCCAAGACCAATGCCCGATGCATCTGTATATACAGTCAATATCTTGCCCGGATCAGGCAATGTCAATACTGGTGCAGACGTCAATCTCCGCTTCACTTCACAAAAGGCCTGCTCACATTCATCTGACCAGTCAAATCTGACATCTTTCTTAGTCAGTCTCGTCATCGGCACTGCAATCGAGGAAAAATCTTGCACAAATCGCCGGTAGTATCCAGCCAGTCCAAGGAAACTCCGTATATCAGTCACAGACTCAGGCGTTTTCCAATCAATGATCGCTCGAATCTTTTCTGAATCCACTGAGATACCTTGCTCACTAATGACATGGCATAAGAATTTCACCGCACTTAACCAAAAGTCACACTTACTAAACTTGGCGTACGATCGGTACTCTCTCGATGTCGTCAAAGCGTCTCCGAGATGTCCTCGTGATCCTCACGAGTCTGCTATAGATCAAGATATCATCGATGAATACTATGACAAATCTGTCCAAATACGGCCTCATAACCCTATGCATCGGATCCATGAAAATTCTTTGGAGCGTTCGTCACCCAAATGGCATAGCTTGTGAACTCAAATAACCCGTATCTCGTCTTTGAAAGCGATTTTCGGATATCCTCTTCTCGAATTCTCAACTGGTGATAACCTGAGCGAAGGTCAATCTTCGAGAAGAATCGGCACCCTTCAAGCTGATCAAACAGATCATCAATCCTAGGAAGTGGGTAACGGTTCCTCACAGTTACCTGATTCAACTTCCTATAGTCGATGCACATCCTCATTGTACCATCCTTCTTCTTCACAAACAGTATTGGAGCTCCCCAATGTGACATACTGGGGTGAATGAAACCCTTCTCCAACAGCTCATCCAACTTTCGTCTCACCTCCTCCTGCTCCGCTGGTGCCATCCGGTAAGGTCGACTGACAATCGGCTGCGTCCCCGGTAGCAACTCAATTATAAACTCAACAGCTCGTTTCGGGGGCAATCCGGGTAAATCATCCGGGAATATATCGACAAAGTCTCGAACCACCGAAACGTCCTTAATCCGGACCTCCGTTTGAACCTCCGGCTCAACTATCGCCGCAAACGCCTCCATCTCCTGCGCCGTAGCTAGTCGGCCTCTCGTGATGGATAAATCAGTTGCCGATCCAAATAATCTGAACTCCGGTATTCCAGGAATATGAAACTCTATCTTCTTGCCATAATAATCTATCCGTGCATGATAGGATGCTAACCAATCCATTCCGAGCAGTGCGTCAAACTCTAAGTACTCCAATACTCGAAGATCGGCTGGTTGCTGATGTCCCTCCACCTCTATCATCACGTCGCGACATATTCGATTAGGGTATATCTTATCCCCAGCAGCCGTACTGAGGACAAGATGTGGTTCTAGTGTCTGTGTAACTAACCTAACAATCCAACAATACGTCCAGCAAGAAAAGATAAAGTACTACCAGAATCGAACATAGCATGCATGCGACGACCGAATATAAGTAATGTACCTTCAATAAGCTGTCTGGTCGCCCCACTATCTGGCATGAATACGTCACCCACCATGACGCCATACTGATGTGTAGGGGAGACCGGGAGTTGGAGGAAGGCGACTAAATCATCGGAGACGAAGTTGTGCGAAGCCCCACAATCTATCAAAATCACGACGTCCACACTGTTGATCTGTCCCCTAACCTTTATAGTGCGCGGCCCCGGATACCCTTCAACCGCCTGCGCGGACAACTCGAGAACTGCCAGATCGACACCTTCTACACTCTCCTCCGGTTCTGGAGATGCAACATTATCAGAAGGATCATCATCAACTAACATGACTTGTAGTTCCCTTACCTTGCATCGGTGCCCGTTGAAGTACTTCTCATCGCACCGGTAACAGAGTCCTTTGCTCAGGCGGGCTTGCGCTTCGGCTTCGGTCAATCGCCTGAACTTGGGCGGAAAAGCGGTTGGAGTTGCTACCGAAGATTTGGTTGGGCCGGAAGATGACATCGAGGACTGAGGAAAACTTCGCGTCTGGGCCGAATTAATGGTGGATTGGGCCTTAGATTGGCCCCATGAGCCCTCCTTGTTTGGGCCCGCAATTGAATGGGTCACCCATCCTTTGGGCCGTGAATCGGGCCCAGCATGACTAAAGCCCCCTTGTGGATTGGACCGCGCTGTTGGGCTCAATTTGGACAGGGGCCCAAGGTTGTCAAGCCCACTCAATTTGGCCTCGATCCACTCCGCGCGATCCTGTGCCACTCTCATCGTCTCCGGTGGATCTCCGAGAAGCTCGAGTTTGATGCGTTCATGCAGCCCGTTGATGAAGACGGCCATCTTGTGATTCTCGGATAGGACTGACCCGAGATGCAGCGATAGTAGCTCGAATTTCTCTCGGTACGCCGCCACCGACGTCTCCTGCTTCACCGAGAAAAACTGTTGGCACAGCTCAGGGGTGAGCCCCCTTGAACCTCCGGGACAATCCCGCCTTCAAATCTGCCCAAGACTCAAAGATCCGCTCCCTTTCCTGGGCCTAGAGCCAGATCTGAGCTGCTCCTACCAAACAAATTCTTGCTGCCCGGAGTTTGGACGCTTCCGGCATATCGTGGAGGGCGAAGTAGTGCTCCGCCTGGTTGAGCCACACAATAAGATCATCTCCATCGCACGTGGGCATCTTGATCTTCCGTACCTCCGGCCCTCCACGGTAAGGTGGTAGATCGGGGTTGTAGGCCCTCGGATCTCAAGCTCTCCGAACCGAGAACCCCAGATCTGGCATCTGGACATCCAGATCTGGTCCCGAGTCGTCCGGATCTGGACCGAAATGTGAAGCGCGAGAGGTCCCTCCCGGATCACCACCCTGGGGTGTCAGCAGAGCTTTCGCTTGTACGAGAAAAGCCTCCATCCTTTGAGACAGCCCACGAATCTCCGACTTCACCTCGGTTACCTCCGATCGGACGTCCGACTGGAGGATCCCCATCCGAGTTGTCAGACCCGATATCGCCACCTCCAGATCCGGAATCTTGTTCAACTGCGCCGGCAATTTCTGCAGCTCGGCCTCTATGTTGTCCACCCGCGAATCCATCTTTGACGGCATCGATGAAGGACGAAGCTCTGATACCGGTGATAAACTGCTAGATACTAGGAGAACGAGGGGGTCGCCTCGGATAGTAGATTGATAGCCCAAATGGGAAAAATACACCACTCGAATGGAAGAAGAGGAGGCTCTCTCACAAGAACTACCGAGAGCCTCTTGTTCGTCCAAACCCACCCACCGATTTACAACCAAAACTTCAATGACTCTCCCGACATACTGTGACCTCCTTTTTATCTACACAACCTACTTCCTATTGACAACAAAACACACTCAACTGTGGACTCTCTGGACTGGTCCCAACAGCAATGTATGTAAAATAAGGGCCCAATGAACAATGGACTGGGCTTTACTGTTTGATCAGTTACTCCTGTGTATTTGGGCCCTCTGCGACAGGGCCCATTGAGGTCTTGGACCCCTTATTTCCCACTTTCTTTCGGCTATACATATGATGAATTGGGGGGCGGCCTCGTACCGTATAAGCCTTCTGAAGTACAAAGTTTGGAATTGTCCAGATTATGGAAGTGCCTTAGGAAGATCAAATGCCAGTCTAAAATCACTAATTTCTTATGAGAATATCTGAAAAACTTCATCATAGTCAAAGTGACTTTGAAGCGAAAGAATAACATTGATGATTCAACGTGCACTATTTGCGGAAATGAGGAGGAAAATGTCAGTCATCTACTCTTTTTTTCCCTGGATAGTCAGAGATTCTAGTTTGGTAGTCCATTAGTCATGACAATGGATATGTTAAAGAAAAGTCCTTTACTGAGACCTATGGGGACTACAATTTGCTCAAATTTCGCTAGAGAAAGCCAAAGAGAAAGACCTTATTGTATGGGTAGCAATGGGCATGTGGCTTCCATGGAAAGGAAGGAGCAATGTTGTTTTGGAAAATTTAAAGATTTAGTGGAAAACACTCTAAATCTCACAAAACTGAGAGGTAAGGAATGACTTGAGAGAACAAACAATGGGAAAACAAAAAATTTGATTCAAAGACTTGTACTATAACCATCTTCTTCCGCATAAAATAATTTTCCTTGATAAACAAGGAAAATTGAACCTGGGAATCATAATTAGGATAGACATCACATTCACCGAGAAATGGACAAAACATAAATTTGGACAAAAATCTTTCAAGAAATCCAATGCGGCATTCAAAGTTGAATAATCAAGTGCAATTTTGGAGGCTATACTTAAAATGAAAGAGTAATGTTGAAATGCAATGGCGTTGTCAATGTTTATGCTCGGCCAGCCGCATACGCGAGCGCGAGTCCAAGGATTTCCGTTAATACCGATATTGTCCCCAACTTAACTACCTTCAAGTTTTAAGTGTAGGGTTTTAACTCAAAAGTCTCGGTACAACTACCGATACTATCCCCAACTTAACCACCTTCAACTAGGTGTAAAGTTTAATCTCAAAAGGTCTTGGTACTACTTGATGGGAGACAATCACTTATGTACTTCATTACAAAGTTTTACTTAACCGATGTGAGACTATAATTTCAGTCTACACATCTCCAACACTCAACCTTGGACCGAAATCCATCAAAAGTGTCTTCTTCTGGGTCCTAGCTGAACCGTCGGCTCTGATACCACGTCAATGTTTTGTTGGGCCTGCCCGCACATGCAGATGCAAGCCCCAGGGATCGCCGTCATTACCGATATTGTCCCCAACTTAACCACCTTCAACTCTTAAATGCGGGGTTTTAACTCAAAATGCCTCGTTACTAATTTAGAAGAGATCATCACTTCTATACCCGTAGATCTCCATCAGTGCTGATATTATCCCCAACTTAACCACCTTAAACTCATAAGCAAGAAGTTTTATCTTAAAATGCCTCATTACTAATAATTATATAGGGTCGATAACCACTTATATACTTTATTATGAAGTTTCACTAAACCGATGTGGGAATATTATTTCGGTCCACGCATCTCCAACATGTGTCATCTGACTCCAAGTCAGTAATATGAAACACGATTAATGGAGCTATTGAATGTGTGAATTAAGGTTTTACCTGTGACTTACGGGATAAAAAATTTCAGCTACATAAATAGAGATCACAAATATCATAAGCACATTGTATAGCTAAGAATGCATTAGAATTTGGAAATACTACAGCAACAAACAACAATGCCTCAATCCCAAACTATTTGGGTTCGGCTAAATGGATCAAACTTCTCTATTGCGCTCAATTTAATGCATTAGAAATTAAAAATGAATCAATGAAATGTGATAATATATGGATATATAGTATGCTACTGTAAATCGGAAGTCATAAACTGAAAATATTAGGTTAATAAAACCAAAACACGGAGAGATTACTAATGGAGAATATGTTGAACATTGAAGTTCAAGTTATGTATTGGAAAATAACAAAACCTTTACTCCCACATTGGAGAGAAAAGGTTTGGTTTCTCACTTGATATATGTTCCAACACACTTCACTATTGTTTAAGTGAGAAGTGGGTTAAAGTGAGTGGACCATGGGGTTTCACTAGGCAATAACCCTATTTAAATAATCTTTGACAATGGCCTTGGGCTTTGGGGCCTTTGGGGCTTTGGTTTGTTCAAGACTTAGCCATTCATAAACATAGTTATTATTTTTCGTTTTTTATTTTTATTTTCGTTTTTGAAATAAAACAAAAGAGCACCAACAGTTGCTAAGTTCGAATTAGGAGTTAAATAACTATCAATTAGTGGCACACTAATTAAGACCACTAATTAGATAGTTATGGAAAAATGTCCACTAATTGGACAGTTAGATGTTTATCTATAATAGAAGAGTCTTTTGACAGAGAAAGTGTGGTTTTTTTTCCGAAATCAAATTTGATGTGATTTGTGTTTACTGAGAGAGAGACGATTTTGCAGTTTGAAGGTTCTTTGATTGTTGCTTTGATCAAAGAGCAAACCAGTTGTATCCTGGAGACAGAACTCCTAGTTGAATTCAGCACCGAGTTGGAGGAAATTTTTCTGTCTTAGGTCATTGCACTGCAAGCCTCTGGTACACTTTGTTTATTAATCTTCTCAGTTGTTAAATCAGCATGTTTAGTTGCTAGTGATAACAATCCATGTTCAGATTTATGTTTGATATAGATTGTATGGTCTAACAATCTAAGACAGAAAAATAAAAATACAAAAAGACTATACATAGTTCTATGTTATTATCTTAATTTCGATTTAATTCTACTTGCTTATTATTATTGTTTTCTGATTCGAATATACTTGCTGTTTTGTATATTTTAGAATCTGAATCTGAAATGGCATCATCTCATATTGTTAATGATAAGACAATCTCTACTACTGCATCCAATTCTAAGGATGAGAGGCCTGAAAAGTTTAAGGGACTTGATTTCAAGAGATGGCAACAGAAAATGATTTTCCGGTTGACCACTATGAATTTAGCCAATGTCATCAGAGAGGAGGTTCCTAAGACGGATGAGAATCCTATCACCAAGGAAACTATGATGACAATTGAGGCATGGAAGAATTCTGACTTCCTTTGCAGGAACTATATTCTGAACAGACTTGATGACACTCTATATGATGTTTATTCTGAGTGTGAGACTGCAAAGGATGTTTGGGATCTGCTGGAAAATAAATATCGAACTGAAGATGCAGGAGCAAAAAAGTTCGTGGTTGGCAAATTCTTGAAATATAACGTGGTCGACTCAAAGTCTGTGGTGAAGCAAGTTGAAGAAGCGCAAGTGTTGATTCATGAGTTACATCTTTGAGGGATGTATCGTGAATGAGCATTTTCAAAGCTGGTTCTATCATTGAGAAATTACCTCCATCTTGGAATGACTTCAAGGTGTATACGAAGCATAAGCGCGAGAGATATGTCAATTGAAGATCGATCTTGAGGTTGCGTGTTGAAGAAGATCACAGGAAAGGAGACAAGATGGAAGGAAGTGACATTGATGCAAAAGCAAACATGGTGGAAGGAAGCAATTCCAAAGTTCAGAAATTCTAGAAGAAGAATTTCAAAAGAGGAGCACCCATCAAACAGTTTGCACCGAAGGGGAAGAATTTTAAGAAAATCCAAGGAAGCTGCTGGGTATGTGGAAAACAGGGTCATAGGGCCCAAGATTGTCGTCATAAGAAAGATCATAATCATGGCAATTCTGGTTTGAACAACCAAGCGAATATTGTTGATGTCCAAATTGATGAAATGGACATTGATCTGATTGTTGTTGTGTCTGAAACTAACATGGTCTCGACACTCTGGGTCAGTGGATTGACAGGTGCAACTCGGCACATTTTTGGCGACAAAAGCTTGTTTTTTGAGTTTCTTCTGTTGATAGTGAAGAAAAGCTTTATATGGGAAATTCATCCTCTTTAATGGTTGAAGGCAAGGGTACTGTCAATATGAAGTTCACTAGTGGGAAAATAGTCACTTTACTCAATGTGTTGTATGTTCCTGAGATCAGGAAGAACCTTGTATCTGGCCCTTTACTTAACAAGAAAGGGTTCAAGTTGGTGTTTGAGTCTGACAAGTTTGTTCTCACCAAGGGTGGAATGTATGTAGGTAAGGGATACCCTCACGAGAGGGTCTCTTTAAGCTCAATATTGTAATTGTTAACTCTACTGGTAATAGAATGATCGTTTCTGCGTATATGGTTGATTCATTTAAATTATGGCATGCTAGATTAGGACATGTGAATAAAAGATCTATTTAGAGAATGGTTAAATTAAACTTATTGCCTAAGTTCAACATTGATTTAAATAAAAAATGTGAAATATGCCTTTGAATCAAAATTTGCTAAGCAAACTTTCAAATCTGTCAAGAGAGATCAAATGAATTATTAGGATTGATTTATAGTGATCTTTGTGATTTTAAATCCATCCCTACTAGAGGGGAAAGAATTATTACATTACCTTTATTGATGATTGCGTAAATATTGCCAAGTCTATTTGATTAGAAATAAAAACGAGGCCTTAGATATGTTTAAAATATATAAGGCGAGAGGTAGAAAATCAATTAGACAAGAGAATTAAGGCATTAAGAAGCAGATAGAGGTGGAGAATATGAATCATTGAATTTGCAGAATTATGTAGCAAATATGGAATTATACATCAAACGATTGCACCCTATACACCTCAACAAAATGGTGTAGCAGAGAGGAAAAATAGAACTCTTAAAAATATGATTAATTCCATGTTGAATGATTCTGGACTTTCTCGGAATTTGTGGGGTGAAGCGTTACTCACTGCAAATCACATTTTGAATAGAGTGCCTTTCGAGAAATTAGATAAATCTCCTTTTGAGATATGGAGAGGCAGAAAACCCACTTACAAAACTTTGAAAGTGTGGGGTTGCTTGGCAAAGGTCCAAATTCCCTTACCAAAGAGAACTAAGTTAGGACCTAAAACTGTAGATTGTGTGTTCATTGGTTTTGCTAAGAACAGTACAGCATATAGATTCTTAGTAGTTAAATCACATATTTCAGATATTAGTGAAAATTCTATTATAGAATCTATTGATGCTGAATTTTTTGAACACATTTTTCCTTTTAAGGAAAATCAAAGTGGTTCATCGCTGAAAAGAATTGCTGAAGAGAGTTTAGATGAACCATCTAATTCTAAGGTTCAAGAACAAGAGTTAGAACCTAGAAGAGGAAAAAGAGTTAAGGTCACAAAAAACTTTGGACCTGATTTTGTTAACATGTTAACTGAAAATGAGCCACAAACCTATAAAGAAGCTATGTCTTCACCAGACGCTCCATTTTGGATGGAAGCAATCAATAGTGAGATTGAATCCAGTTTACAAAATAATACGTGGGAATTGGTTGATCTACCATCGGGAATCAAACCAATTGGATATAAATGGATCTTCAAAAAGAAGCTAAAGGCTGATGGCACTATTGAGAAATACAAGGCACGTTTGGTTGCTAAAGGATATAGACAAAAAGAAGGTTTGGATTACTTGACACTTATTTTCTGTTTCAAGAATAACTTCCATTAGGATGTTAATTTCCATAATTTGCTTTGTACGACATGGAAATACATCAAATGGATGTTAAAACAACATTTTTAAATGGAGAATTAGAAGAAGAAATTTATATGGATCAACCTGAAGGGTTCGTAGTTAAAGGCCAAGAAAACAAAGTTTGTAGACTTGTTAAGTCTTTGTATGGGCTTAAACAAGCTCCAAAACAATGGCATGAGAAATTTGATCATACTATGATGGCAAATGGTTTCAAAATAAATGAATGTGACAAATGTGTGTACATTAAAGAAATGAAGAACTCATTTGTCATAGTATGTCTCTATGTTGATGACATGTTAATTATGAGCTCGAGCAAGGATGCCATAATGTCAACAAAGAAGATGTTGAATTCTAGTTTTGACATGAAAGACTTAGGTCTAGCTGATGTAATACTAGGAATTCAAATCAAAAGGAATAACGAAGGTTATATCCTAACACAATCTCATTATGTTGAGAAAATCTTAAAAAGATTCAATCAATTCGATTGCAAACTGCTCCAACTCCTTTTGATGCTAATTGTCATCTAAAGAAGAACTCTAAAGAGTCGGTTTGTCAATTAGAATATTCTCAAGTTATTGGGAGTTTAATGTACACGATGAACTCTACAAGACTCGATATTGCTTATGCAGTAAGCAGGTTAAGCGAGATACACAAGTAGTCCAAATGATGATCACTGGACATCATTGATATGATTCTAAGGTATCTCAAGTATACCTTGAATTATGGATTGGTTTATACAAAGTATCCAACCAGTGCTTGAAGGCTATAGTGATGCAAATTGGATTTCTGATAATACAGAAACCAAGTCAACTAGTGGATATGTATTTACATTGGGTGGAGCAGCAATTTCTTGGAAATCAACAAAACAAACGTGTATAGCACGATCCACCATGGAATCCAAATTCATTGCTCTTGACAAGGCAGCTGAAGAAGCAGAATGGCTAAGAAATTTCTTAGAAGATATTCCTTGCTGGCCAAAACCAGTCACAGCAATATGCATACATTGTGATAGTATGGCAGCACAAGCAAGAGCTAAGAACAACATATATAATGGTAAGTCGAGACATATAAGGCGCCGAAAGAAAACTATAAGACAATTACTTACAAGTGGAGTAATTAGTATTGATTATGTTAAGTCTAAGGAAAACATTGCAGATCCTTTGACTAAAGGCTTACCAAGAGATCAAGTGAAGATATTATCGAGGGGAATGGGCTTAAAGCCTATGGAGTAATTCAAGTCTGACGGAAACCTAACCTAGCTGATTGGAGATCCCATGGTCTAGGTTCAATAGGCAAACCGGTTAGACTCGAATTAACAAACAGGACACACAATTACCTGTTCCTATGATGAAGTAAGTGTGTTGATAAGATGTTTAGGGTATGCAATATGCATTTAATGACATAGTAATGTCACCTATATGGTAGTAAATGTGGGGTCGCATTTATGAGAATGAAATTAGGCTAAGTTCTCTAAAGCTATCATGAAACCAGGATCTGTTCAGGACCAAAATGAACAAAAACGTATGAACTGCATTTGGATTCAAGTCATGAGTAAGACATATTGTCTTGGTTTACTATAAAAGTGAACAGTTCAAGATAAATAAATACATCAACTGTGTCACAAAGTAAACCCGATATGCTTTACTAAGGTTAGTTCAAGTCTTTACGACACTCTTCCTTATAAGCATGACTTGATCATCTCTCTCTCGTGTATAATTATTATTATTTTTTTATGTTTATGATTTGGCAAAGTTAAGACATATGGGGTGTTACAATTTCCAATACAAATGTGGGGTATTGTTGAACATTGAAGTTCAAGTTTTGTTATGGAAAATAACAAAACTTTTAGTCCCACATTGGAGAGAAAAGGTTTGGTTTCTCACTTAATATATGTTCCAACACACTTCACTATTGTTTAAGTGAGAAGTGGGTTAGAGTGAGTGGACCATGGGGTTTCACTAGGCAATAACCCTATTTAAATAATCTTTGACAATGGCCTTGGGCTTTGGGGCCTTTGGGGCTTTGGTTTGTTCAAGACTTAGCCATTCATAAACATAGTTATTATTTTTCGTTTTTTATTTTTATTTTTGTTTTTGAAATAAAACAAAAGAGCACCAACAGTTGCTAAGTTCGAATTAGGAGTTAAATAACTATCAATTAGTGGCACACTAATTAAGACCACTAATTAGATAGTTGGAAAAAATGTCCACTAATTGGACGAGTTAGATGTTTATCTATAATAGAAGAGTCTTTTTGAGAGAAAAGTGGTGGTTTTTCCGAAATCAAATTTGATGTGATTTGTGTTTCTTGAGAGAGAGACGATTTTGCGGTTTGAAGGTTCTTTGATTGGTGCTTTGATCAAAGAGAAAACCAGTTGTATCTGGAGACAGAACTCCTAGTTGAATTCAAAGACAGAGTTGGAGAAATTTTTTTCTGTCTTAGGTCATTGCACTTTTGCAAGCCTCTACGGTACACTTTGTTTATTAATCTTCTCAGTTGTTAAATCAGCATGTTTAGTTGCTAGTGATAACAATCCATGTTCAGATTTATGTTTGATATAGATTGTATGGTCTAACAGAATATACCCAAACTGATCAAAGCTTGCACGCCAAAATCCGCAACCGTAACAGGCGTCTGATCATTCTTCTCTAAAATCCCTCCACCACTTGAACCAAGCGATTTCTTCACCTACACACAAACCAACCAAATCAGCACAAAAACACCACCAAAAGTTACAAAACCCTAATTCACCTCAAACCAACCAAAACCACTTCAAACTCAATTACATCAACGCAGAGACGGCACGCCTTCTCCACCGCACCCACTGCCGCTTCAAGCTCTCTCCGGTACTTCGCTCTCTGCGGCAAGAACAACAAGCTCGACCTGAATCATCAACATCATCATCGTCATCATCATCATCATCATCATCATCGCTAAGAGAGATTCAATCATTCAAGACTCTTGATTTCCAACACGAATGACACGGAGATTGCAATGCGAGCTCAACCTTACAGCGCTGAATCGAAATCGAGAGAAGTGACAACTGCGGTGATCGATTGATTGGATTAGCGAGATCGACATTGCGAGGGTTCGGGTTTTCTAGGGCTTTTGATGCTCACTAGCTGTACTTTGTATACTCTGGTTGCTTTTTCTGGGATTCGTTTCTGTTGAAGTAAGGGAGAGAGTGGAGTGGACGTATTTGTTGGGTTGGCGACAATCGAGCGAAATATCCAAGGAAGTGTTTTACAGTTCGTTCGATGGGTGTCGAGATTTGTTCGGTTCGTATCTCGGTGTGTGTCGATGGGTTGAAGGGCATTAGAGCGTTGTGTTGCCTGTTGGGACGCATTTGAAAATGACGCTATTGGGACACTGGGTCCCATGTTGGACCTTTTATTCATTTTTCAATGATTTTTAGTCATTTGGTAGGGAAAGATTTCTAGATGACTAGATGAGCATTTTGGGCATGGAGTAATTAAATTAGAGAAACGCTAGTGCCCCCAGCTCGGACACGCGCCCGTTGGATGCGGCTTGCCCACAAATCTCGAGGTACATCGACACGTTCATTGATCATGTGTTCAATTTGGGTACAAAGTGCGCACTCTAGCATTTTTCATTGAATTAGTGCAGTGTTGAGTCTATCCACATACCTTTCTTACTTGTATTTCGAGTCTTGTTAATAAGAAACCAACATTTTTTACTTCAACTACATAGAGTCGAATTTTCGACGTCTTCTTAATCCTATCTTTTAGTAAAAGATGTCTCTCCCATCTTACTTTTTGGCACCATATTCATGTCATCAAGTTATAATTTATTAGCATATTACTCAAAAAGTCAAAGAGCTCGTTCGATTTGTTCGCATTTAACGCGATATGGATGTTTAATTAGTCAAAAACGCTTTAAGAGACTTGGAATTGAAGTCTAATAGTGTTGGACCAATCTTTGTAATAATATGGTCTAAACTTAAAACTTTTGAGAGGTTTTTCGGTAATGGCCGTTACATGATAACTCAACAAACAAAATAAGCTAGCTTGAAACTTTTGGAACTTTCTTAATATTTTTGAATTGAGTGACATGACAAGCGCAATAGCTATGTGTTTTGGAGGATTCAAAGGCAATTATGTATGTGAAGTGATCTAAAGTTCGAATCAGATATATAAAGCTCAAATTAGAGACCATTAACATTGAATCTAAAGTTCTAACCCAGACCCAACCACCATTGAATGCTTTTTGATTATCTTTAATAAAAATCTTCGCTTTTAGTGGTATTTGGTGAAGACGGCTACGGAAGATTCCAAAATTAGGTATCAATAGAAGGAATTTGTAAATCAACTCAATAATAAAGAACTTTCAAGGCTGGAGGGGAATGCTAATTAATATAATCCACTTATGACACATACATTCAACATTTAATTGTAGCGGTCATTTGAATACAATTAAAAAAATGTACGCAAGCAACTCGATGCAAAAATTAAAGGACAATAATAACTATGTTGAGGTGTTTGGACTGAAATAATAATCTCACATTGATTAAATAAAATTTCATAATGAAGTATATAAGTAATGATTTCTCTTTAATAAAAATTGATGTCTTTTTTATTTAAAACCCTAAAGTATGAGTTGAAAGCGGTTAAGGATAATATCGATGCCTAGTTGATATCAACGGGCTACACATATGTGTGGCATAGTCAAGAGAATTTAACCAATGATTATGTCAACCAACGCTCATTTTCCATCAACTAATTAAATATTGATGCACGTTTTCCATCAACTAATTAAATATTGATGCACGAACCTTCCAACTTTTTTTTGACTTAGGCCTTTCCTCCTTCCAACTTTTTTGTTGTCAAAATTGACAACTAACAATTAGTACAATAGTTATTTCCATAAAAAAAAACAATTACAATAATTTTAACTTCTAAACTCCTACATCTTTTCAAAAAAAACAAAAAAATAAAATTTAAACTCCCACATATTTTATTTAAATTTCTATGTATTTGACAAAAAAGATAAAAAAAACTTCTAAACTTCTTATTAATTAACAAATCAAATTTAAAATATATTTGGGAAGCATACATTTTGCCACAGTGTTTTTTGTTTTTTCGTCAAATTTTGTTGTATTGATGTTCGTCATGCCCAAAGGGATACAACAATCGTTACATCTTAACCATGAGATTACATTTTTACTAGGAGGGCAACAAACGATTGAAAGAGGACCAAAATGCCTAGATATATAGGTCAAAATGAATAATAAAAAAAAAACAGCAAGACTACTACTAATCACGTACGCGATACTTCAAGCCGTCTCATGACGTTGCTCGCTTTTTGAAAGTCAGCAGTCGACGTTATTCTCACCGATTGAAAAGAATGACAGCAAGATGATGCGCTTCATTCCTCCTCCATTCGCTTTAGAGCATAGTCGAAAGAGTGTTTTTTGGTACAGAAAACCAACCGCCACAATCAATAATCAATAACCTACCAAAAAAGGCTTTCGGAAAACTCAAATCCGAATCTTCAAATAACTAAAACAACTTTAATAACTTTTAACAACTTATTATGCATCATAAGTACCACTTGATCATTTACATTAAATATGGTTAATTGCACAAACAAAAACGTGTTCTTTTAGGACATTTAATACGCCTTCTAAGTCGTTTGAATCAACACCGAATCGAATTTAAGACCCGCCAAACAGCACCTTGTACCAAGTTCAAGTCCCCAAAAACAACGGTCACAGACCATCGCCACCCACTTCCGTCAATTTCAATCTCCTCGATACCCCCACCCGGAAATCCCAACCCCCATCCAACGGCGCAGACCCAAATCTGACGGCCGCACTTTGGCCCTTCGCTTCGTCTTCCACGCATCTTCTTCTCTTCGCTGTTCACGCGGTTGACGTTTCTTCGTCGCGAATTATCACGAAAAAGTGAATCTCAATATAAAGGCGATTGGTCGATTGAATCCGGAAACGTTCGAATCTTCAGAACTGTGAATCGCTTGTTCAGGTAACCAAAGAATCTCGTCTTTTTGGATCTAGAGATTCGAGTTTCGGAGTTTGATGTTGATTTTGATTTTGGTTTCGCTGTGTTTGTGTTTGGGGCCCGATTAGGGTTTGATCCAACTATGTCTTGTTCATCTTCTTCTGCTTCTTCTCGTGCTAGGTTTTCGGATTTGAATTGGCTTTGGAAGAGATCGAGTTGGTGCGATCGGCGCAATACACTGTCGTCTACTAAGTAATCTCTCTCGTTTGATGTAGTCGTTGCAGTGATTTTGGTGATGAATTGATGTTGTTTGCGTTTTTGTTTGAAACTGTTGTTTTGTTTAGGCCGTCTGTAGGTCATATGAGTCATAACTAAAATATGAGTTGATAATGATTGATTCATGTTTATGATATATTTTGCCTACAATATATAGAAGCACAAAGACATTGAAAGAAGTACACATTTTTTGGACCAACTGTGACAATATGCAAAAAGGTAGAGACAATTTTGAAAGAGAAATCGTCATTGATAAGTATGACTCGTTTTCAAGTCTCCATGACTCTGCAACCTAACGGAAAAATAGTGTAAAATTATCAGAGTAGAATACTTATTTCGCTTATTATATGGAGGTTGTACGTACATCACATATATACAAAACGAATACAAAAATTGATTTCTGCATTTTTTTTTAATTATTACTTATGTTGTGTAGTTTCCTATTTTATCTCTTACTAAATAACTAAATTGATAAAAAAAACATGAAAGCAAATACTTTATAGTCTATTTGATACACTAGGGCAGCCCTATACATGCCTCTGCCATTGTCTGTGGTGCGAATTGTTGTGGAAAAGCGTTTTTGACTTCATGTGTGGTGTTGGAGGTGTTTTGGATTATGTTGGCTGCGTTGTCGGCAGAGGATTTGAAATAGTGATAGTGATTGTGTGAATTTTAGGTAGATATGTGAATTAGGAGTATTTGGAATGAATTGATTGTTCTTTTGAAGATGATAGGCTTAATTTGTAGACCAGCCTTAAAAAGTCATCTTTTTACCATTCCTGCATAATCGGGCACATCGGCTTGCCCACGACACTTCTTCGTGGGCCCGTGGATCTCCGCTAGTACCGATATTGCCCCCAACTTAACCACCTTCAACACATAGGTATGGAGATTTAACTCAAAATGTCTTGGTAATATTTTGAGGAGAAATCCACATTTATGTACTTCTTTATGAAGTTACACTTAATCTATGTGGGACTATTTTTCGGTCCACACATTTTCAACACTTTTTGAAGCAATTGTGGAAGATAAAGGAAGGTTAGCCTTGGAGGCTCTAAGCTATAGACTAGTTAACCTAGGGTCACTCCCTTAGAACCTCAGTAACAAGGTGAAAGAACTCCCCGGAGGACTAACTAGAGCAGCCAAAATGAGTATTTCTAGTGAACAAAGGAAGCGAAATGAGGTTCATCTATGGCGGGCTCTGTTACCTGGACTCGAGTATGAGTGTCGGATACGGGTATGTGTCTAAAGGTCGGACTTGCCTATTTTCTAATTGAAGGACATGGGGACTCAGGGAAAAGTGTGCTTGGATATTTGTACTAACACATATATACTAGCCCACAAACATATTTCTTTCTTATTTCTAATTCTTATTCTACATTAGGAAGTTTTGGTTGTTGTTTTCTTTTTTATTTTACATTTTGAATCTTCTTTGTACAAAGAGCTTCCAAAATGAAGTCTCCAGATCTTTTCAAGTGTCAGACTCGTTTCATGTGTCCGACACATGTACTTTGGGTCCAAGTGAAGGGTTCGGGTAACATAGATGGCGGGAAAATTTATACACCTCTAGAATGCACAATGATGGCCATATCATGATCCTTTTGTGCAATCGGCAGCCAAATACACCTAGAAATTAAAAGGAAATACGCAAAATATGAGTCCTTGCTTCAGAGCTGATCGAGAATGAGGATAGACCGAATTGGCTTCTCATATATGCCTATATGCATGTATATTTGTGTGGGGTGTGTGCGCACATGCATGTAGCATTCAAGTAGTCAAGTGGTGCTAACTCAATGGTTAGATTGTTTTTTTGACTTTAAGGTACATTGAAGGAAGGAATTCAATTTTTCAATGCGTACTTAAATAGCGATGGGTTAACATGAACCCCATCTAGGACAAAATGAAAGACAAACAATTTACAAGAGGTGACCAGTACAGGGTCTAATTAGGTAGAGTCAGGATTCCACATGTCGTCCGTTATTTCAAGGATGATTCTTTGCAACGTAGTAGTAAGGTTCCAACCACTCACAATTAGATGAAGGTCCATACTTCTTGTATGGGCGGATTGCGATACTGGATCTTATTTGCCTTTGTAGGTAGATGATAATGACCTCCCTAGAAACATTCATGCAACAGCGTTGACAGTCTCACTTTACCACTTTGAATTTAGACTTGACAAGTTAAGCTTCAAATAGATGCATCAATATATTGTATCCCTGGTAACTGTCTTTTTAGCATCATGAGAAAGCATATCACTCATTTTTTACTGGTCTGAGAGTGCCAACACTGTCTTTAGGATTTCAACTATTAGTGTGCAATATGAAGTTGCACTGACTTTATTTCTCTTATATACTTTAAATACTTCTTCTTCTTTGTTATTTGATTAGAATTTAGCTCGAGCTGCTTTGGAACTTATTACAATATTGTTTAATTTGCGTACTAGTTATACGTTATGAGTGCATCTGTTCGTGTTCTTGGTTTTGTGTTTTTCTTGTCAATCCATGGTAGTGTGCAAGTTACCTAGCTTTCCTTTGAACTTTGAAAGATTATCAGTTTGCACCAATAACACGGAGAAACTTAATTTTACAACTGCAGCCTGCATGAAGGAATGGGTGACTGCAATTCTGAATCCGACTATTGCTTGAATGATTTTCACATTCCTAATTACATACTTCGAGAAGAATCACACGTTGAATCTGTTTCTTATATACCGACATGTCCTGCAATAGTATTTATTAATTCCCAAAGTGGGGGTCAGCTGGGAGGAAATCTGCTCACAACATATCGAGAATTGCTCAATCCAAATCAGGTATTTATTTTACTGGTTGAGTCGTCTTTTGTTTTTTCTTATTTTCTTAAATAAAAATTCTTTGAAGGACTATTTGGAGTATGTTCAGAGAATAAGACCTAAAGCACCATCATTTCAGAGGAGACTGCTATCTATGGTTATACAGGGCAAACAGTAATTGTGTTATTCGTGCTGGAAGTAATTTCATTTAGCTGTAAATTGCAGGTCTTTGATTTGAGTGAAGAGGCTCCAGATAAGGTTCTACACAGAATTTATGGAAATCTTGAAAAGCTTAAGCTTGAGGGAGATGAGTTTGCCAAGGAAATCCAGAAGAAGTTGAGGCTGATTGTAAGTTGAATATTGTATACACTAGACAGAAAGTATTTTTTTTCTTCATACACGTTTGAATGGTTGATCTGAAGCTCTGAGGTGATTAGGTTGCAGGCGGGGATGGTACTGCTAGTTGGCTGCTTGGAGTTGTTAGTGATCTCAAACTGTCTCAACCACCACCAATTGCTACAGTGCCCTTGGGAACTGGAAACAACCTCCACTTTTCATTTGGCTGGGTAAGGATGCAAACTCTATGTTTGATGTTACACAAGTGAAGGGTTGAATAAACTAAATTTTCAGTTGATTCTTTGCTTTGAACATTCATTTATTTTCTCACTGAAAGAAAAAAATTACTTTTTTTCCTGTCATGTTTGCAGTATAAGCAATCTCCTTTTTTAATTTGATAAATTTTGTAGCTTTCATGTTTCAATTTCTCAGACATGATTCCTCTGTTTCTCATTAAGAAGTACAATCAATGCAGATGAATCAAGAATATCTCCTTTTTTTTTTTTCCTTTTTCTTGCTTTATCAAAAAAAAGAAAAAACCCCAAGAGCTGATGACGTGTTCTTGTTTCTGTGAATGAGTTTGTTCTTAGGCTTCGTTTGGTTTGTTTTTGCCAACTTACAGTGCGACTCACATTGAAAGGTCATATTTTCATGTTTGGTTCAACTTTAAACTTGCGGGGAAGTTGCAAATTTTTAAATAATAAAAGATATGAATTGACATAAATACCCTTCAAACAAAAGAGATGAATGTGGATAATAAAAGGTAATTAATGAGGGGTAATTGTGTTCACAAGCTCCTGGGAGATAACTCCCTTAGGGGGGTGGGGGAGACATCTCTCACCCTTGGGAGTGAGTTGAGAGATAATTTTGAGGGTAGTTGGGTAACTAAACAAGATTAGTTCCAACTCTCCTCCAAGTTATCTCTTGGGAGTTAACTCCACCCTAACCAAACAAGGCTTTAGTTTGACTCTATTCAGACTAAGTTTCACTCCATAATTATGAGTATATTCTCATTTTGCTGACTAACATGTAGTTCAAAATATTTCTTTTTTCTAGAAGTACTGCTTAGTGTGTATTTATAAAGCAGGGTCTGCATTCAAACTGAAGAACTGCATTCACTTCATTAATCGCAGGGCAAGAAGAATCCTGGTACAGATAGTCAATCTGTGAAATTGTTTCTGAATCAAGTAAGGAAAGCGAAAGAGATGAAAATAGACAGGTGATTTAATTTTCACATATTCTCTTTTAAATTCTAATAAATCCATGAAGGCCAATCCTTTGCTTGCTTATTGTGGAATTTCTTGATGTTTATTGTCAGCAAATACGCTTGTGATGCTCTCTTATGAGTTGTGTTGTTTAATCTTGCACTTCCTTCTTTCTCTTACTTGCAATTATCATATTTTATTTGCAAGTCTTACTTATTCTGTATATATGATATTTGACAACCACTGTGTCATGAACATGTTATTCGTGTGGACAAAGTTCTTTATGCTGCATACAATATGTTGTTGTGCTTACCATGAAAGCTATATTATATATTTTCTCTCTGATTGAGTGGTGTTTTCATTTATTTTCTTTTCTATTGGAGTTTGGTGCAGTTTGCAACATTGTATTACAAATCACTTTTTACCTGTGACAAAATCACTATGGTTATAATGCATTTTCTTATCGAAAAAATAATGCATTTTCTTTTTCTTGACAAGTATTTATTCTTTGATTGCTAAAGTTAAGAATGTTTTTTCAGCTGGCATATTCTTATGAGGATGAAAGCCCCCAGCAAAGGTGTTTGCGACCCCATTGCACCTCTAGAGTTACCACATTCATTGCATGCCTTTCATCGTGTCTCACATACAGACTCTATGAACAAGGTAAAGGAATTCTTCTTTACAAGTAATATAGTATTAGTTTTTGCTGGTATTAGATCAATAGGTAAACTCTGTGCTTGAATTTTACTATTTAAATAACAGAACCACTTTTATCGTCATAATTTTTTTTCGGGAATCATCATTCTGTCAAGCTTATCAAAAAAATGTTCACATCACGCATTATCATGCCATAGTTAAGCTCAACTCTTGCTGCCATGAAAAAATGAACAGCCCCTAAGTTTCTTTCATTATTGTTGAATCTCCTTTTTAAACATCTTTTGTTAGTTTGATTCACTCAACTTAAATGTAATTGGCTTAGTCTATCAATGCATGGATATGAATTATGGTCTTGAACGGGAATTGGCCTGAAATTGTCTACGAGAGTGGCTAACTTCGCTAGTTCTAATGTGTGCTCAATTCTTCATTTTTATGATTATTCTTTTCGTGAGTAAAAGTGGATCAACACCTTTTTCAATATTGTGTTCATTTCTCTGCAGGAAGGTTATCACACATTTCGTGGGGGATTTTGGAACTACTTTAGCATGGGTAAGAGTTCCATTTTCAAAGCTTGATTTATCCCTGAGAGAGATCATATGATTGATTGTTCACTTTAGCTTAATTCAAATTGGTTCCATAGTAACGGTCTCTTCTCAATGTAACCCTAGCTTTGTTGGAACTTTGTTCCTCTTTTAATTGCCCCTTTGGACATGATTTATAGGTGTGCCTAATTATTTAGGTTTGCTACATGTTTGAATATGATAAAAGTGCAGTCAACTTTTTCTTGATCAACCAGTGTTGTACTGGCAGTTTGAGACTTCACTGTATTCTGTAACCGAGAGATTTTCCTAATGAACTAAAAAAACAAAAGAAAGGAAAAAAGAAAAGAAAAATAGAAAAGATCTCACTGCTGAAATGATCTGTTATCACAGGTCTTTTGGAACAATTTCAGAGATGTGGCTTCAAGTGCCTCCAGTTTTTGCTAGCTTGTTATTCACATTTAATCTGAGTTTGTATTCATCAGTTTCGCTGGTAGGTAATCAAAGACAAATTATTTTCTGGAAAATGTATTTTGAATGGTATAAGCATTTTGTTTAGGAGAAGAATCTCACTAAGACTAATTTTATGTATATTTATGCACATACCATAATTTAACATATAAGTGCCGTTTTCAGTTTTGGGCGTTTGTTATAGTAGTTTCTGTACCTATACGATACCTCTTTTTATCACTGTTAGCAAATATCAACTTGGCATACTGGACTTGAGAGCAGGAAATCATGTCATACTAATATATATGTTAATTTTGTTTGCAAAACTGCTGTTACCGAAAATTTAGTTGAGCACCAAAAAGAAAGCAACCAGGTTCCATAAAATTATGCCAAATAGTTCACGAAATATGTATGCTTATTTCCTTCTTTCCAGGGATGGATGCTCAAGTATCATATGCATTTCATTCTGAACGAAAGCTGCATCCTGAAAGATTCAAGAACCAATTGGTTAATCAGGTAGTTTTCTGTTTCCATCAAATCTAATGGTGCAATGATAATATCCATGGTGTTTTCTTTTCTTTTCTTTTATATTTATTAACCGCATTGTCTCATATTTCAATTTTATGGATTGAAACACTTGTAAAGGTTGAATCTAACTGACAACATTTACTTAGAATGATAATCATTGTAATTGTTGGTGTGAGCTTCAAAAAGGAAACTATATAAACCTTGCCACTATATTGGAAGAAGGGTCACTGGTGGTTTATCATGAGCTTAAAGGAGAGCTTGTGGCTTTGTTGAATGTATTATTTTCTCAGTTCTTTTTAAAAACTCTCTAAGGGAAACAAAAGAGGGAATAGAAAATATCTACTATTTTAGAAAGTTTTCATTACATGGGAACCACTCATAGTTAGGATATACATTAATATTCTCTTATTTTGTGGAGAGCTCCTTTAACTCGTTTCTTATGGGATATCTGCTATCACTGTTATTATGCCACTCCTACAGTCTACAGTATACATTGAGGAAGATGTTCACTAGATTTTTTTTTTTTTTTTTTTTTTTTTTTTTTTTTTATAATTATGTATGAGGTCCTTTTGCTATATGCAGCTTTTAGTCATTGGTATGCTCATCAAATCTTAAGAAATTTGATCTTAAGTTCTTTTTCTTTGTCAGAGTAATTATTTGAAACTTGGATGCAAGCAAGGATGGTTTTGTGCTTCACTTTTTCATCCTTCGTCCAAGTAAGTTTTGCAAATTGCAATTGCTATCTATTACTTATCACTTGTGAGTCTTCCTTCTAATCTTGTTTGTAAACTCTAAGCAGGAACATCGCACAGCTTGCAAAGGTTAAGATCTCAAAGAGAGGAGGGCAATGGGAAGACCTCCACATACCGCCAAGGTACAAATGATCTCTTCTTTTCTTTTTCTTTTTTATTTTTAGTTATTGAATTTTCTCTCACTCATGCCTTGGAGCCAGCCACTTAAGTTTTATCCCTTAATATTTAATCATAAGCTCTTTGCATCCTATAACAAGTCTCATTTCATGATACTCTACTTCCTTATTTTGCAAGACTTAAATGGTGAATTTGGACACCGACAGTTGACGTGGTTTGGTCTACGGGGTCAAGACTCTCACTTACCTTAGCATTGTGCTTGAGTCTTTCCTAGGTGCACCTGTTGGTTTGGACCGTTACGTAATTTTTGTTGGACATTTTCAAAAGGAAATGCTTTAGTCTCACATTAGTTAGAAACTTCCACTTTAAAGAGTAATATACTCTTGCAGTTGCACTACAATGAGTTTAGAAGAAAAACCACAAGCGTTATGTAAAGTGAGCCACACGCGTGCGACGCATATGACGCATTTTAGGAGCTTTTATAGGCGCACTTAGCACTTTGCACGAGACATGTGCGCGTGTGTGTGGGCTAAACATGGGTAAAACTTTTACCATTAATTTTTTACGATTTTTGGATTTATTATGTGGGTGATTAATTAATTGACCCACTCAACATTAAATGGGCAGTTAATGGGAAACCCATTCAACGTTGACTGAGTGGAGCAGTTTCAATTGCCTTGGCAGTTTAAACTCTCCACTATCCCATTTCTTCTCCAAGTGGTTTTGACCAGAGAGGTATGAGAGAAGTGGCTTGGGGAGGAAGAAGAACATTTCGAAATTAAACAACAATTGCTTGTGTTTCAGCTTTCGCTACTGCAAGTGCAAGTTGATTTTACTTCATCTTATCCTCTAAGATTTTTGCTGACTTTTGCAGTATAGAGAGCAAAATTTCCTTTAGGAAAGTGGCAGTTATATACGCTAAGTCATTGCTCTTTCCTCTGGTCTAACAATTTTATTGTGGGAACTTGCTACCTGCCATATGGTGGGCTCAAGAATATGTTTCTTAGAAAAAAAAAAAAAAAAGGAAAAAAAGAAGTGGTGGGGCTTGAAGCAATTGACATCAATGCTTGCATACTGCATGTTTGACTACATAATCTTGCATCGAAGCAAGTTAATATTGTTGCTTCTTGTTGGATATTCCCCTTGCATGAAAATTTTAAATTTAAAACTAATAATTCTCAATCAGCTAGTTTTGTTTGTTGGCTCTATGCATTGTCTTCATGGATTCTACTAGGTGAGTTGTTCGACTTACATTTTGACCTATTTATACAGCATCAGATCGATTGTTTGCCTTAACCTGCCAAGCTTTTCTGGTGGACTAAATCCCTGGGGCACACCTAATAGAAAAAAAGAGCAAGATGTGAGTTGCTTTGTTACGTATCTTCTACTTTCATTCGGATAGTTTTTATTGACGTTTAGATGGAAGATTCCATTTTCAAACTGTTCAACTAATCTTCTCTTCAAATCTTTTCTTCATGTTTTATCTTATCTCTTGTCTTGTGCGTTATTCTACACAGAGAGAGTTGACTGCACCTTTTGTTGACGACGGTCTTCTTGAAGTTGTTGGCTTCAGGAATGCTTGGCATGGTCTTGTCTTGCTCCACCCAAAGGGACATGGCACTCGTCTTGCACAGGTCAGAACCACAATTGAAAACTTTTATTTTCAGTGACCGCATACAAACTGGTCAGTGTTATGTAGAAAGAAAATGGTAGCACACTGTCAATGAATTTATCCATCTCGTATAAGCATTTTTAAAGCATCCTATTCCTTATATGACTCTAGGGGGAAAGAGAATTTAGATCTTCACTTTTAGGTATCCGTTCAGTTGAAATGGAAGAAAAATTGCTGAGAAACACAGACAAAAAATGAATTGACTTGTCTACTATATGTAATAGAGTTTGGAAGTCTACAAATAGTGGTCCATTTTAGATTACAAGCAACGTATTAGTAGACTTATGAAACAGACCCTCATAAACCCATATTATAATGGAGGTTCTTAGGATAAACTGCTTTCAAAAAATACTTTTCGGGCATATTAATCCTAGTGTTCATCTAATTTGGGTTGGGCACCCTTCTTTTCTTTGATCCCCAGCCATACGAGTTTCTGATTGTTGGCAAATAGGATCTCAATTGTTAATATTAGAAAGGCCCTATGAAAACCGCCATTGCCTTAAATCGAAGTACTTGATCATTTTTATAAAAAAAAAATTCTGTACTATCTGACAGCAGAATTAGTAACTAGAACGCGTGCATCTGATGAAATCAACCCTTACAGGATAATGAATTTGTTTGTACTCGTGCTGCAAGTTAGTTCACTGGGTTGCTATTTTCTCATACAGTTCAGAAGGATCCACATTTTCTTTGTATCTTTTGATGAACAATATTCTTGTTTCTTATTGCAAGGAGAAAGCTGACTATGATTATAATCGGTTTCTTTTTCACTGTCATAACATAGGCAAACAAAATTCGCTTTGAGTTTCACATGGGTGCAGCAGATCATACATTCATGAGACTTGACGGGGAACCATGGAAGCAGCCCCTCCCAGTCGATGATGACACTGTTGAAATTGAAATCTCTCACTTTCACCAAGTGAAAATGCTTGCTGCAGAAAATTGTCGGTCCAAAAGTGTTTACGATCCCTCCTCCCCTATTAAGCACGGAGACGACGATGACAGTACTGAAGAATACTCAGACGATGATTCTGAAGAGCGAAGGAAGCTTGGCGCGGCAGACACATTCAGGTTTCCAGATAAGGTTGACATCAGTCATCTAATTTGAGGGATGAGAACTCTCTTCCAAGAAATTATATTCCAAGTGAGTGCAAGACTATTTAGTTCTGCCATTTACCTTCAGTTTGTGCATGTTAGGTTATGTAAGAATTTATGTTGTTTTTTATTCGTTTGGTTTCTCACATGTTAATCCACGCTCGGGCATTGTCGGACTCCATAAGAGTTGGTGTTTTTAGCTGAATTTCATGATTCTGTAAGTAAATAGCCAAGATTAATGTTCCAGGGAATTTTTGTACAAAAACAGTTGCTTGTACAGTTTGAATGAAATAGAAATACTACAAAATTTCAATTGGAAGTTTTTCTTTTATTCTCTTTTCCCTACTTTTATTCAGAAATATACCTTATGAGAAGATTATGGAATAATTCTAAAGCACATTAAACGATTACGAACATGAAGGCGAATTCCGATCTCAACTGTTCGGTTTAACGTTTCCGATCCAAGCAGCAAAAACATCTGTATTTCATTAATCTTCTCCACCAAAATCTTACAGGTCAAGAACATGATATGAAAAGCAATGCGCAACAACAGAGAATCCGAAGATATAGTGTGGCAATGAACTTATGATTTATGAATCTCACATTCTCGAAATCATGGGTACATTTGTAACAAAATTGTAAACAATTTCTGGATATAAAATACATAATTTAATTGCGTGAAAGCATACATGAATTTCTGGATGAAAGCTGGCCAAATCTATTATATTTGCAATATAGATATGTACATTTATAAGTGGTGCCGGTAACATAGCTCATCTCTTCCCCCTTGAGAAGCAAATAATAATTTTTCATATCATACCTTTAGAAGACTGGGACAGTAGAAGGTCTAGGATCGTCAGAACTAACTGCTTGCGCGTTCGAATTCTCCTAAGCATTTTGAAATTTCGTTGGCCTTTTGAGATTCTGTGCGTTCCTCTCTTTTCTTCTTTTCTCTGGAAAAATGGACCATAATTGGAGAAACAAACATAGATCATGAAAACACGAAAAAAATATATACACAAGTGCGATATAAACAAATAAAGTTCGCCAAATTGTTGAGAAGGTCAGAAAAGTTAACCAGTTCGAATTGAGAAAATCATTTTGGTGCAAATCAGAAATAAAAAGTCAGTCATCTTTCGCCTTAGGCTGCGCCTTTTTGATCTCATGTGTGACAATCTAATGTGTTGATAAATTCATCACCATTTTTCACAGGCACAGTGATAGTTCAAATGAACACTCCCCAAGTTATTCATCATTCAATTCTAGTATTCTCGAGAATCTCGACGTACGTACTTCAAATCCTTAAAACCGTGGTTCATAATGTCTACTGAAGTAAATATATTGGAAAGGCGAAAAGAAACATTCATCATACCTGTCGATGTACTCCTTTAGGAGCTCCTTTGCTTGGACTAGCTTGGAAAGCAGGTTGCGATACACATCGAGGTCCCTATCTACACTCCTTTTACTTATGTTTAAAACTGCACAAAGCTGTTAGATAAATTTGTTAAGTGCATAACCAATAAAACAAATACACAGAACTTCAGATGATCACCACTTTTAAAACTAACTGAATATATGATCAGCTAGGGGCTATGGTTGACACTCCCTCTTAACACTAGGACCAAAGTCACCAGGCATTCTCTCTTTACAAAGAGAAAGGAGTACAACCTAACCGGTAGTCGATGCAATTGGTGATGTGATTTCGTAATCTTTTAAACCTTTTATAGCTAATGCATCTCAAGTTATCTTAGACCTACCCCTACACCTTCGGATACCTTCGATATCTAACACGTCAAGCTCTTTAACAAGGGGATTTGCAAGTGCAAGTCATCTTTGGATACCACTGCAACCGAATTTTTATTATTTTTTCCTCTGATTGTGCTACCCCTACTTTTCTTTCAATCTTCGTATTTTTTTATTTTTTCTCACGTGTTTCACCAAACATCAACCTAAGCACCCTTATTTTTGCTACGCTAGTTTTATGTATGTGTTTTTCTTTAACATCCAACATTCACTCCTATACATAATAAGTTTGAACGAAAATTAAAGAAAAAGCAACAAAAGCTAATTTTAACATAACTAGAGATCCAACCTTCTCTAGAACACTAGGTTCTGTTGCGTTGGCCAGTTCAAGAATACGAAACAATCCAATTGCAAAGAATCGGCTGTAGCTGAAACTCCCCTTACCCCCAGCCCGCTCTGAGATGTCTTTCAAGATCCCCTCGACCTCTCCATCTCGAGATGGAAACTCAACCAACGAACTAGCATTCTGAGTACGAGCCCATTCTTCCATCTTTCGTGCATCATTTCTAATAATAAAAAAAAAAAAGGGAATTCAAGTGCATGGTTAGAGTTCATTTACAAATTGTATACTATACAAACAACAACATAGCCTCAGTCTCAAATTAATTGGGGTTGGCTACATGGATCAAACTCGACAAATGGTATACTACGCATGAGGAAATTTACATGTAACAGTGATAAGAATTAATTTAGCTTGTTAAACCTTCTAATAAGAATTGGATTCATTGAGTACCTATACTGATCAGGATCCTCCTTCAGTGCCTGAATATATGCTTGGAAAATAGCCTCACGATCGGTGGCACTTTGATAGCCTTCCATGAGCTGATCATACACAGTCACAAAACCAAGGCCAAACACAGCATCATAGCGATATGTCCTCTTGTACCGCATCAGGTGCTGTTGAACCATCAATTCCTGCAACACCGTACTGTATACACTCGGAATTGGCCGCTTATAGGCCTTTAGGAAAGCCACTTTTGTCTCAGCCACCGTTGGCGGTACTGCTAAAAACACAATCAAACAATGCCGAACACACAACATTAAAAACATGAAAACCCCAAATGCCCAAAACTATAACCATCTTTACTCAGCCTTCTGAATCAAATCAGGAGAAATTCTCTGAATATCAATCACAAAATGTCTCCAACAACAACAAAGCCTCAATCAAAAATTAGTTGGGATCGGCTACATGGATCAAACTCTTTCACTCCGCTCGATTCAATGCCTTGATAGCGTGCTTTCAAAATCCTTTAAATTATTTTTAATCAACGCATTCCAATTATGTTAGACCATCCCTACACGGTCGATTTTTTCAATTTCTATTATGTCGAGTTTTTTAATTGAGGCATTTGCGGGTCGTCTTGGAATGTGTCCAAAGACTCCAAACCAGCACAATTTGATTAGGGCTACTCCTACTTTTCTTTGAACCCATGTATTTCTTATTTTATTTTTACAAGTTTTGCCTTACATCCACCAAATCATCCACATTTCTGCTACACTCATTTTATATTTTATATACGTGTTGTTTTTTACCGCCCAACATTCACTTTCATGATCATAGCCGACTAAATTACGGTCTTCTCAACCCAGAAAAAAAAAAAAAAAACAAAACAAAAAACAAGAACACCCACAATTCACAAACCTACAATCTTCCTTTCCCCTCTTAAATTCTATAATCATAGAGATTTCCTTCCATAATCATGTAGAATGTATATACTGATTGATTGTAATTGAGAGAATTATCTGTGATGTATAGCTAATAGATCAGTGGGCCTACCTAACCCAATCTGTTAGCAATCTGTTAGAAGTTTGTTAGGGTTGGTTAAGTTGTTACTGTAGTTAGTTTTTGTAGTTAGTTGGGGTGTATAAAAGGGAGAGAAGACTGTAAAAAAGTGATTTTCAGATCATCTGTTTTAGCTCATATTGAGTTCATGTTCTAAGTTTGTTCATGGTATCAGAGCAGAAACAACTTGGGAAAATTTTCCATATGTTTTTTGCTCGTTTGATTAAGAAATGTGATGTTGTTGTCATTGATTTTTCAAGTTCGATTGTCGTTTGAAGATTCTTATTTGGATTGCCGATTTGGTAGAGTTTCAAATCATGGCAAACACGCAAGATCATGAAGATTCTTCAAGAAATGTGAGTTTAGTAGATCGAACATGGAGGATTCATCTTTGCATTTACAAAATTCAGATCATCCAGGTATGATCTTGGTTACCAATTCTCTTCTTGGATTGAATTATCTTACATGGAGTAGAGCGATGCGTATAGCTCTTGGTGCAAAGATGAAACTAGGGTTTATTGATGGTAGATGTGCTAAACCAACATCATCGGATCCTAATTTTGATCGATGGATCAAAGTGGATTTTATGGTTACTTCTTGGATCTTGAATTCTATTGCAAAAGAAATTGTTGATGCATTTCTTTTTCTTCTTGTGCTTTTGATTTGTGGGTGAACTATCTCGAAAGGTTTGGAGAGTGTAATGGTCCTATGATTTATCAATTGAAGAGAGAAATAGCTTCAATTGCTCAAGGAGATCTTAATGTGTCGAATTATTACACAAAAGCGAAAAAATTATGGGATGAACTTGCTTATCTAGTTCCTTTACCAAGTTGTGAATGTGGAGTCGCAAAGAAGATTGCTTGAATTAGAATCAACCGACAAGTTAATGGAGTTTTTAATGGGATTGAGTGATGTCTATGATCCTATTCGAAATCGATCTTGCTTATGGAACCTCTTCCTAGTATTAATAAAGCTTACTCTATGGTGATTAGAGTTGAAAAACAAAAAGAAGTACACATTGTGTTTGCACTGAAGTTGATTCTGTCATGATGGTTAGAAATACTGGAAATAAGAACCACTTTAAAGGATCTTTTAAGAAACAAGTGAATAAAGATGAGCTTTATTGTGATCATTGCAAGATGAAGAGGCACACCAAAGAGACATGTTTCAAATTACATGGATATCCAGATTGGTTTACTGCAGAAAAATCTAAGAAGAATGACAAATTTGATAAAGGAAGAAGAGTTACTGGAGAACAAAATAAGATGGCAAATATGCTTGAATCTCCTATAGATTTTATTGATGAAGGATGTGTGCAATATGATGATTTGCAGGCTAACATAGCTAACATGATTCAACAAGGATTTGATAGGATCATGAAAGGCAAGAGAGTGGTTTCTTTTGAACCTATGAATGCAGTTAATTGTGCACATTTGGAGGACTTTACAGGTACTTTGTTAAACCAAACTTCTTGTTCTAATGCTTATATTCAAAATGAAGATTGGATAATAGATACAGGAGCAACAAATCATATGTGTACTGATTTATCTCTTTTACATAATCCTATTGCACCATCAAAATCTACACCTGTTTTTCTTCCTGATGGTTCTTTTAAGTTGGTAGATCATATTGGAAATGTACTTCTACCATCTAATCTGACTCTTTATTCTTGCCTTCACATTGCCACTTTTAAACATAACCTTCTTTCGGTTCAAAAACTTACCACCACTTTGCGCAAAAATTAAGTTCATTTTTCTTCCTCATGCTTGTTTTATACAAGACCTTGAGAATTCTCAGGTTCTCGCAGTGGGCAAGGCAAAGGCAGGGCTCTACATTCTTAATTCAAGTTCTTTCTCTAACAAGGTCATTGAGGCATATGCAAAATCCATTGACTCTTCTCTGAATAAGTCTGTTGTTTGTAATTCTGTTAATGATGGTTTCTCTTGGCACAAGAGATTAGGCCATCCTTCAACACTGTTTCTAAACATTTAGAATCTTTACTTTCCACTTCTTTGCTCAATAAATCTGTTAATCCTTGTGATGTATGTCATATTTCGAAACAGTGTAGACTAAAATTTCCTGATAGTTCTATCAAGTCTATGACTTCTTTTCAGCTTCTACATATGGATATTTGGGGTCCATATAAACAAAAATCTTTGCAGGGGTCTCATTATTTTCTTACAATAGTAGATGATTTTACTAGATTTACTTGGACATACTTATTACCTTCTAAGTCTTCCACTTTTGCAACCATTCGAAATTTTTTAATTTTTGTATGCAGAATCATTTTAAGGTTTCGTCAAAGCAATAAGGAGTGATAATGGCACCGAATTTGTCAATCAAGATTGTACAAAATTATTCATTGATTTCGGTATTTCTCATCGAAATCCACTCCTTATACACCTCAAGAATGGAGTTGCGAGAGAGGAAGCATAGGCATTTATTACAAGTAACAAGAGCTTTGATTTTTGGTCTGGTCTTCCTAAAACTTTTTGGGGAGATGCGGTCTTAACATCTACATATTTGATAAATAAACTACCTTCTTCGAGTTCTTAGCTGAAATCTCCGTTTGAGCTTGTTATTTCATAAAAATCCAGATTTTTCTATGCTACGATCCTTTGGTTGTTTGTGTTTCTCTACCAATGTTTTACCTCATAAAGATAAACTTGATCCCCGGATCTTCTAAATGTGTCTTTTTTGGATATTTCTCTGGTCAAAAAGCTTATAAGCTTTTTGATCTTACTTCTAAAATTTTTTAATTTCTAGAGATGTAATCTTTTATGAAAATGTTTTTCCTTTCTTAAAAGATTCACTTCTTCCGAACTTCTGTTCTCCCCTGTTTTTGTTGATGATAATGATGATGAATTTTCACATCTTCCGGTAGTTCCTTCACTTCCAGTTTCATCATCTCCTTTAACTTCGATTCTAATATTCCAACTGTTCCAGTTGTCTCTCCCGATAGCTCTATTGTACTTCCCGCTTCTCCTATTAGAGAAAGAGTCAACGACATCATAAGCCACCTTGTTGGTTAAATGACTATGATACTTCTATAAAAAGAGTCAAGCCATTTGCTAATCAATTGTCTATTTTACCATCTTCTTCTATTCATTCTCCACCTACTTTTCCTTTTATTGTTTCACCCAACTTCACTGATCAATACATAACATACTTAGCTACCGTATCTAAGATTAAAGAACCTCATAATTTTGCACAAGCTAACACCGAGCCTTAGTGGATTCTTGCAATGCAAAAGGAATTACAAGCATTAGAAGATAATCAAACTTGGGATTTAACCGAGAGTTACTGTTGGCAAGAGAGCAATTGGTTCCAAATGGGTTTATAAAGTCAAGTTAAATCCAGATGGCTCTCTCGACGAGATGCAAAGCCAGGTTAGTGGCAAAGGGATATAATCAGTTGAGGGTGTGGACTTCACTAATAGTTTCTCTCCAGTGGCTAAGATTGTGACTGTTAGATTACTTCTTGCATTGGCAGCTTCTAAATCTTGGCCTCTTCATCAATTGGACATTAATAATGCCTTTCTTTATGGTTATATCAATGAAGATTTATATATGAAACCCCATGATGGTTATACCAAAGCTTTGCCTACTCAAGTTTGTAAATTGAAACGTTCCTTATATGGTCTCAAACAGGCTTCTAGGCAATGGAATTCTGAGTTTACTTCTCAGCTTCTAGCTTATGGATTTGTCCAATCAGCTCATGATCATTGTCTGTTTACTTTCACTAAAAATGGGGAGTTTTTGGCCTTAATTGTCTATGTCGATGATGTGCTTCTCACTGGGTCCTCCTTAAATGAGATTTTGTTGATTAAACAATTTCTTCATCAGAAATTCACAATCAAAGATTTGGGTCAAGCTCATTATTTTCTAGGCTTAGAAGTTGCAAGGTCTGATTCTGGCATCTACATCAATCAGAGGAAGTATGTACTCGATATTCTTGATGATGTTGGTTTATCTGGTGCTAAACCTGTTGCTACCCCATTACCTAGAGACTGTAAATTTGATGACATTCAGTCTCCTCTTATGCCTGATCCAGATAGGTATCGAAGGCTCATTGGTCGACTTCTCTACCTTGGCTTCACCTGGACACGATGTGATTCATTTAACTCAGCAATTAAGTCAATTTGTTCAGCATCCTACTGAACAACATTGGGATGCTGCTATACATGTTTTGAGGTATTTAAAGGGTTCTCCATCAATGGGGCTCTTTTATCCCTTTCAATCAGATCTTAAGGTGTCTGCTTACTGTGATGCAGACTGGGCGCTTGTCCTTTTTCACGAAGGTCTCTTACTGGTTTTTGTATCTTCTTGGGCCATTCTTTGATCTCTTATAAGACTAAGAAACAATCCACAGTTTCTAAGTCTTCGGCTGAATCAGAGTACAGATCTTTATCAGCAACTGTTTCTGAGCTCTTGTGGTTATCTTATCTCCTTCGTGACTTGCAAATTGAAGTGTCCCTTCCCATTGATCTCTGGTGTGACAATCAGGCGGCTCTCCACATTACTGCTAATCCAGTGTTTCATGAAAGGACCAAGCATCTTGATATTGATTGTCACCTGGTTCGTGATCAATACAAGCTTGGTTTTGTTCTCCCTCAGTACATTCCTTCTCGTCATCAACTTGCTGATTTGTTCACCAAGTCCTTACCTGCTCCTCAGTTCAATTTGTTATTGTTGTTCAAATCAAATTTCCCCAAATCCCCTTCTCAGATTTCGCACAAAAAAAAACATGCAAAACTCACCTAATCAAACAATGCTGACAACAAATCCCCCCAAAAACACAAATACCCACAATGCCCATATCTCAAATTTCACAATAAAATCAAAACAAACCCAAAACCTCAATTCACAACTAAACTCACCAACTGTGGTAGACATGCAATGAACCACAAACCGAGAACTGGAACTCGAGCTTCGAAGAGTCGTCGCGGTCGAGTCGGGGACAATGTTGCTCTTAAACTTGAGACCATCGGAATGGGAACCCAAACATCGAACCCCAAAACCTGGAACTTTGAGCTCTGAAGGTTGCTTTAGGGAGGCAAATGAGAGAGAAGAAACTGAGGCCATTAAAAAGATGAGATTTTGGAGATGGGGTTTGGTTTGGGAGTTGAAAGGAATAGTGGGTTTTCAGAATTGGGGGTTGTTGTTGATTGTAGAGTGTGAATTTGAGTGAAGTTTCATTGTTGGTGAAGTTGGGGAGGAGATGCAGAGGAGGAAGAACACAGAGAGGCAGGCGACTTATCCAGTTTTGGTTGAATATTCAACTAGCCACTCAAAGTTGACACGTGTCATCAGATGAATTTTTTTTTTTTGGATTTTAACTTTTTTTTTTTTGAATAATTGGGTCTATCCAAACATTTTTTATCCAAACATTTTTTATCTGACTAGTTTCACACGTTTGGCTGAACAGAGAATCGAAACGGATATCGTACGCTTAACATTTACATAAATTTTATTTATTTATTTTATATTTTTTAAAAAAGTAAAAAGTAAAAAAAAACTTTTATTTTAGAAATAAATAAATATTTTATTCATTTATCATTAAGAGCTCTAAAAAAATAGTCGCAATTGAATTGGTGGGATGATAAAGACAATGAAATGTGTGTTTGTTGATCAATAAATCATGGAATCAAATTTTGTCATTCGACTTTAAATATGTTAGTTTTTTTGAAATTTTGGAGAGCACAACTAATCGAGTCTAAGTAGGAAGGAGCCGAAAAAAATTCGGACACCTATAATTATGTAAATAAATTTCCAAAAAAAACTAATTTTGCTACTCATTTTACTTGTTTTTAAGAATTGATCGTCCAATCTTGTAAAGATAGGGATTTTTTTTTCATTGCGTAGCGTGATTGCCATTTTATTTATTTATTGCTAAAAGGAAATTTGAAAGTTTAATTACTCTCTCCAATTTTTCTTTTCTTTCTTTGGGTGCTCTTCACTTTATTTGTGTGCTTTTGAAGGGTTGGTAATATATATCCATTATAATATGATCCTTGATATTCCAAAGTTCTTTGGAGGAACTTATAAAATGCAATATGTTAAGTTGTTGAGCCTTGTTTTGCTTGCATGTGATTATACAACAACAAAAGCAATATTTTCTCAATCCCAAAATCAACTTCATAAACACTAAACCCAAAGTCCAATTAATGTTATTTTTTATTTTTTTTCAGTGATGTTATTTTGTATTGGAGCCTACAAATGCCCCAACTAGAAAACTTGACTCAATAGAAGAAACAAGTAGAATTATAGAGTAGAGCGGACCAAAGTTAACATGGAATGCATTAATTAAAAGGGATTTGAATGGTTTGCAAAGCTCACCATCAATTACACTTAATCGAGCACAATGGAAAAGTTTGATCCATGTAGCCGATCCCAGTTAATTTGGGACTGAGGCTATGTTGAGGCTATGTTGTTGTTGTTGTTTGTTGTTGATGTTATTTTGTATTGCAACTTCTGAGACAAAAAGATAGAAAAAAAAAAAAAAAACTTAATTAAAGACGTACTGATGATCTAAATCATCTGATATATCTTGTAAACAACTTTCTCAGTGACCTTATAAAGACAAAGACACTTACCCACAAATTTAACTCCATATTAATAATATATGACATATTGATATGTGCAGAGAATGATAAGTTGCTTTCATCTCTTACGATAACATGGGCAATATTTTGCATTTCGAGACACAACCATAAAGTTTGGAACTTGGAAGTGGGAATCAGATTCCATGCATATATAAATAGCTAGCTTATTAATATACCAAGTACCTAAGACAAAAAATACAATTAAAGATAAAAGATGTTTGCTGCAATATGGAATCAGAAAATAGCAGTGATGAAAAATTGGAGAAAGATTTATTGCTGCTTAAAACTGCTATATAATTACAGCATAACGTAGCCAATTTATAAACTAGCAATACTAACTAACTGCCCCTAAAAAAACCGCAACTACTCAAAATAAACTCTTCCCGAATTTTGCAACGACTCATAGAATTGATCAAGTCTCCCATAAAATACGAAATTGAATTTACTGAGAGAACAAAGCAGACAGAACTAATTTTATGTAAGATGCACTAAATTTTTGACACTCCCCCTTAGTGCATACTTACAATTAACAACTCCAAGTGCAGCTCTAAATTCTTCAAACTTAGCCTTTCCCAATGCTTTTGTGAAAATGTCTGCCACTTGGTTATTTGTAGAAATCCCTTGCAGCTCAATTTCTTGACTCAGTACCTTCTCTCGAATGAAGTGATGCCGAACTTCTATATGCTTCGTTCGAGCATGAAAAATAGGATTGGAAGCAAGTTTAACAGTACTTTCATTATCACACTTGATCAGTACAGCATACTCAACTTTGCACAATATATCTCCTATCAAACTTCTCAACCAAATGCATTCTTGAGCGACCATAGTTCTTTGCCACATATTCTTGATCTTCAGTGCTGGACAAAGAAACTACATTTTGCTTCTTGCTACACCATGATATCACAATTTGAACCGGTGTCAAAACAATAACACGAAGTTGAATGTCTATCATTTGCATCCTCGCCCAATCTGCATCAGTAAAACCCTTCAGGAGAAAATTATCACATTTTTCATACAATAAACCATAATCAAGAGACCCTTTTACATATCGCAGATGTAACATCCCTCGATTTCTAACACGACTTATGTGACACGTGTCAGGATCGTGACCCGGCCACGCGATACTGGACGGTATTTCGAACCTTGGGAGTCGACACCGAGGTAATTTTACGATTTTTGATATGTGTAAGCATTATGGATTAAATGCGTGTCACGAGCCACTCGAGCGATTTCCTTTTTGTTTATGCGTGAGTTCTCGCCTAGGTAACCGGGGGAGGAAATACAGTAAAAGTGTGCACGTGACGGAGAAAATACGGGTCGATGAGGTAAGGTGAGTCGGGAACCCCGGGGGTTAAGGTTGGGGACTTGTGGGTGGGTAATGCACACCTAGGACCCACCTCACCATATTGGTTTCAATTTCAAACAAAAACCAACCACCCCACCCACTCCCACCACTCACACCTAACACCTCCACTCATTCACATCACACTCCCATCACTCTCTCTCTCCTCCCGATTTTTCTTCTCAATCACTCACGTTCTCAATCACTCTCACACTCACTCACGGTTTCAACTCTCTCTCCTCCCGATCTTCAAGCCTCTCTCACTCACGGCCTCTCTCTCCCTCGGCTCACCGCCGCCTCGCTCTCGCCGGTGCCGGGACCAGGGACGTCGGAGGAGGCCGCCAACCGGAGGTAACACTCTCACCTCGGTTTTTCTCTCTCTCTCGCGTTACACTTCTCTCACGGGCTCTCTCTCTTTAGGTTCGCTCACCATTCGGTTGGCGAGACCAAGCCGTCGTCGGAGGTCCCGTGGTGGCGAGGAAGGTCGCCCGGAGGTCTCACACTCTCTCTCTCTCCCGTGGGCACTCGATCACTCTCCCGCTCCTCGCGGTTTGCTCTCCCTCTCGCTCACGTTTCTCTCCATTTCTCTTTGTTTTTGTTGTTGTTCGTCACACTTGTTACGTGTGCATGTGGTTGCCGTGACGAGGACCGGCCGTGGGCGACCTCAGGAGACCCACCGGAGTCCAAGACGTCCGGAACCACCCCCGCATGGCCCATGCAAAGTACTTGTTGTATACATACAACAAACTCGATTTTGCTAGGTGTTGACCCTCTCGCCGGAAAAGGTCCTCTTGGCGGCGCCACCGCCGGACCACCAGACCGGAACGTGTCGGGGACCCCACCAAAACTCATATGTGGGTCCCACAACCCTAAAAGTGGCAAAAAACAGTTTTATAGGTGCAAAGGAATCGATATTTCATGTGATGTGTACGTTGGAGGCTCGCCGGAAAACCACCATCGCCGGCGGTCCCTACCTGGTCGAACCACGATCATTAAAGGTTGTCGAGGTCTCACTTAATATTAGTTGACGTCTAGCAATCCTCGGCTAAGTCCGAAACAAACGTACGTAAGGCTTTTGGAATTAGTTCGTGTGATGCCATCGTCGAGTCGAAAAATGTATAGTTGCTATTCAAACGTCGCGTGGCGATGAATGGCTATGACGTCGTGATCATGTTGCTTGGTCCGCGAGACCATGACGTGACCCGCATACGACCGAGCCGAGCCTATGACTCGCGATGAGGCGAATACGTAGTTTGTCTTCAAAACCCGAGAGAGAGTGTCTTCTTTTATTTATTAAAATGTATGACCGTCCGAGCCATTCAGAACATTGGAAATAATGATAAGTTTAAACCTAAGTGTTAGTGAATGACTCGACCTAATAACACGAGTTTCCGACCTTGTCAGGTAACGGGAAACTTGAGGATACGCGTTAGGAGTCGCGGGAGTTTTACGTGGATTACGATAATCTCAAGTAAGTACACTTGCCTTAAAAAGCATTTGTACGTTAGTAAGCCAGCTAAGAAGATATCATGTGATTCGTTTTCACTTTTCTTGTGTTCGTTATTATCCCATCATTGGCATTCCATTCTATGTTCTTGTATGTGTGTTCTTGGCATAAGTACGTCTCGAAGGTACATGCGGCCTGCACTAGAAGGGATAAACGCGGCACTCGAGCGCACGAGTGTTTGACCACCCCTAGTGATTGTGTGATACCATGTCTTGGATTGTTGTGGATGGTTGTGGATTGTTGTGGTATTGTTGTGGAATATGGACTACTTATTGCCTCTCTTGACTCGTAGAACACGCATGTTTCGATTGCTATCATTTTTAGTCTGTCTATCATGCATTCTTGCTTATTTATATTCCTGCATTTCAGTACCCGCATGATATTTAGACTGTCTTGTTTGTCGTTTCATGAATTCTTGTTATATTCTTCGGCTTTACTTTCAATTTATCTCGCTTGCTCACCGTCTAGTTTGTGACGGTGGGTGCAGATAAGACGGAGAGCAGTAGGGGCAAGGGACCGTGTCTAGGAGACTTTTTGTGAGCAGCTGGACGTGAGGTACCGAGATGTAGGCTCGTACCTATCCTTTTTGTATGAAGTTTATGTATATACATATATGGTTGTTTTGGGAACAGGAACTAGGTTTGAGGTGATTTCCATAATTTCATTTTGTTGACTTGGATATGACTGTCTCGGGGGTTTCCACATTTATATAGATTCCTAATTTCCTTGATTGAGTTATTTCCCATTATTTGATTAGAATATGATTTTTGCTTCCGCATTTGTATTAAAGCGCAATAACTCTTTCATAAACCTTAAAAATCTTAAAATTTTGATAAGTTGAGGCTGACTAGGCTCGTCCAGTTCGCTGAGAAACTGACTCGGGACCTGCACGGGTCTAGGCCGGGCGTACCCAAATGCATTGGGAATTTGGGGCCGTCACAGCAGAATTCTTTTTGCAGCATCTAAGTGAGTACTCCTTAGACATTGCATGAATTGTGAGACTACACCAACAGAATAAGAAATTTCTGGTCGTGTGATAGTTAAATAAATTAAACTACCAACAAGTTGCCGAAATTTTGTAGCATCCCGCAGTAACGTTCCTTCATCTTTCATCAGCTTGAGATGTGGTTCCATTGGAGTTGCTTTTTCTTTTGACTCCCCCATGCCAAAACGATGCAAAAGCTCCTTTGCATATCGTTTTTGAGAAATAAAATATCCTTGATCTGATTTTTCAACTTCTAGTCCAAGAAAACAACCAACTTCCCCCATGTTTTTCATCTCAAAACGAATAGAAAGTTCATTTTTCAACATTGAAATCTCAACTTCATTATCTCCAGTTATTATCATATCATCCACATACAATGAACTAGCAAATGCATATGTGAATTTCGTTTGATGAACAAACTAGAATCGCCTCGAGATAATTTGAAGCCACAAAAGATGAAGTATTGAGCAACTTTACCATACCAAGCACGTGGTGCTTGTTTGAGTCCGTATAACGCCTTCTTTAGCTGACAAACATGGTGAGGAAATTGCTTAGAGACATAACCTTGAGGTTGCTCCATGAATACTTCACGATCCAACTCCCCGTAAAGAAATGCATTCTTTACATCAAGTCGCCACAATTTCCAATTCTTATGAGCCGCAAGAGAAAAAATAGATCTTAATGTTACCATTTTCGCAATAGCCGGATCGAATGTCTCCTCATAATCCAACCCGCAGCTTTGAGAAAAACCGCGAGCAACAAGTCTTGCTTTGCATTTATCAACAGTTCCATCTCGATTTTTTCTTCAATCGGTAAACCCATTTGCAAGTAATAGGCTTACAATTTTCTGGTTTTGGAACCAATTCCCATGTCTCGATTTTTGTGCATAGCCTCAATTTCTTCTTGCATGGCAGAACTTCTCATCTTGAATAGTCTTTAGCTTCATCATAGCTTGCGTGTGCTCTTCACCAATTGCTCCAATAAAGAAGCACGACAGAGTAGTACAATGATTCAATTTGCACTTCATAATCTTGAAGATAACTTGGTGGTCTTTTCTCCCTTGTAGACTTCCATAGAGCTTCATTGTTCAAGACCAACTATATTTGAGGTGTTTGAAGTTGAGCCTTCATCATTTTGTGATGCCTCCATGCTATTTTCTGAATGCATCTCCAAATGTTCTTGATCCTCATCAAGAATAGCTTCTTGAATTGAAGTAGACTTTGTAGTGTAAAAGGACACTTCATCGAACACCACATCTCTAGAAGTTACATACTTCTTTGTTTCAGGATCCATACACCTCCATCCTTTTCTGCAGGTATCATAGCCAACAAAAATACACTTCTTTGCTCTTGGATCAAGCTTAGTTCGGTTAGATTTTGGAATATGAACATAACAAGTTGAACCAAAAACTCGAAAGTAGTTTACATTTGGCTTTTTATCATATAGAAACTCGAATGGAGACTTCTCATTACCTGGCCAGGGAGGTAAGTGATTTATGACATAGCATGCACATTGAACGACCTCGACCCATAGCTCTCGAGGAGACCTTTATCATGCAACCATGATAAACTCATCGAAACAAGATGAGCTAACTTCCTTTCTGAAACGCCATTTTGTTGAGGAGTACTTGGACAAGTCATTTGTCGTGTAATGCCATTTTTGCTGCAGTAGTGGAAGAAATCATGTGACATGTATTCTCCTCCATTGTCACTTCGCAAGCATTTAATTTTCTTCCCGAATTCCTTCTCCACAGCATCCTTGAATTCAACAAACTTTGACAATGCTTCACTCTTTTCTTTTAAGAATTTCACCCAAGTGTACCTTGAAAAATCATCTACCAACACCATAACATAGTGATATCCACTATAACTTAGTGTTATTGTCGGACCCATCAAGTCTGTATGAACTAACTCAAGCATGGTAGACCTGCGATTTTAAGAATTCATGAAAGGAAGACGATGCGATTTGCCAAATTGACATCCTTGACAAATTACATCTTCACGGACATTTTGTAGACTTGGTATGCCGTCCACCAATTTCTTAGAGGAAATTTGCTGCAAAAGTTGATAGCCTAGATGACCCAACCGAGCATGCCAAACTGCCGCACTCTCAGTTTGGCTTGTTTTCTTCACATAGGCTTCTCCTGCTGGGACATAAAAGACGTCATTAAGTTGGACTGCATTGTTGTCAAGAATGCCGATCTTCACAACTCCTTCATTTGCTCTTTGGATAATTTGAATTGTCATTGTAATAATAACACGGTCTCCTTTGTGTTGACGCACCTCGGAAAGTAGCGAATCATTTTCGGTTACATGATGAGAGCAACCGGAATCAATGATCCATTCATCTTTGCAGATTTCTTGATCAAGAGATGTTTGAACTTGCGTCGATTCAATTGCAAGTGTTTCTCCCATCAATTTCTTCAATAGTAAAGCACTTGCTCCCATTTCAAACTTGTTCCCACCTCCTTTTCACTAGCAACATTTGCTTTGGAGAGCTTCACTCTACAGCTTTTTCTTGATGTGCCCAATTTTTCCACATCTCGTAGCACTTGATAATGTTCGATTTTGTGAATCATCAAGACTTTTCCACTTTTTGACCCTTCTTTGTAGTTCTTTGGTGAGTATTTCTTATTGTGCGAACCCTTGGAGAAGAAAGCGACCTCCAAGTCAAAATTCTTGGCCGTTTGCTTTGCAAAGCTTCTTGATTGGAAAGCAAGCTCTCCAATTCTTCAATCGAAGGTTGATTTGCCCATCCGTGAATGGAGGTTACGAATGGAGTGTACTCCTTCTTCAACCCTCGAATGAGAAATCGTCGTGACCGGCTTCACGATCTTCTCATCCGCATCTAGTTACGAAATTTCAGCACAAATGCTTTTAACTCGTAAGAAATATTCGAGAAATAGACATACCTCCTTGTGTTGAAGATGCCAACTCATTTTCAAGGAATTGCGGCCTTCTTTGTATTCTTTTGGAAAATAGCCTCTCAAGTGTCTCCACACTTCTTTTGGTGGTGATATCTCGAACATGATCGATGAATTCTTTGCTAATTGAAGTTCTTAAAGCAAAGAGAGCTTTGCCACACTTGATCTTCCATTTCTGCGTGGTTCGAATTTTCTAAAGTGTCTGCAGGAATTTCAATATCGACTCCCGAAACTAAATCCCATAGATCTTGACCTTGAAGATATGCCTCCATACACATTCTCCAAGTACTTGTAGTTTGTCCCTACAAGCTTCTCCACACCATAGTGTGAGTTTGAGTTGTTTCCCCCATTTGCAAGCTCCATCTTTTACACAAATTTCAATCTTTTCCAACAAGACACAAACTTGATAGACAAGAAGAAAGAAAGAGCAACAAAAGAGCTTCAACCAAGCTCTGATACCATAAGACAAAAAATACAATTAAAGATAAAAGATGTTTGCTGCAATATGGAATCATAAAATAGCGATGATGAAAAATTGGAGAAAGATTTATTTCGCTTAAAAGCTGCTATATAATTACAAAGATAACGTAGCCAATTTATAAACTAGCAATACTAACTAAGCGCCCCTAAAAAAGCGCAACTACTCAAAACAAACTCTTCCCGAATTTACGCAACGACTCATAGAATTGATCAAGTCTCCCATAAAATACGAAATTGAATTTACAGAGAACAAAGCAGGACAGAACTAATTTTATGTAAGATGCACTAAATTTTTGACAGTATCTCTCCTTATCTCTATATAGCTATTATAATTTATACAGGCTAGTAGAGATCAATTTATTTGAATATTATCACGAGTGTTTGATTTAATCTTAATCTTTTAGGCTTTATTCTTACTTAATTAGTCTGACTAGCTAGGTTGAATGCTCCAATTCTATGACTTGAGAGAAACTAATATATTTATGAGAGTTAGATGACGAAATTTAATTAACATTATATTGTTATTTGATTAATTTAATGTTTTTTATTAAAATATAAATTTTATTAATCATCAAGACTAGATATAGAATCAATTGCTCTAATAAAAGTACATTGATTCGCTAATATTTGAGAACCTGATTATCAATAATTCAACTAGACAAATCAGAAAATGTACATCATCATTTAACAAGGCTCCTAAGAATCAAATCGTTTATTGGGAATATATATCTAATCTAATAATCTAATATACTAAAAAAAAGCACATGGAGAGAATATTTAGTAAATAAAAGAAAATCGTGATATTGGGTATTTCTATTGAAGAATATGTAGATAAATTTCGATTAACACATGACCCTTTAAAAACAAAAAAAGTTGAGAATAGTATATAAGATGAATATCGTATTAAATAAAAAGCGTAAACTTTATATTAAGGTTCTCATTCCAATTAATATTTGATGTCCAAGTTGCAACCTCCGACCAAAGTTGGGATTTGGATGAGACGTCTCATGTCTGTGAATTGATTCTGATTCGGGTCTTAAGTGCTCATCAAAATTGAAATTCTCTTACTATTCATAACATAACATGAATATTTCAGCTAGAATTGATTCGATGAAATATTATTTCTTAACTGATGCGGGCTATATTCCGTCCACATGTCCTAATTTTAGTTGACATTTCATTCTTATTAATTGTTGTTCTTGTATCACTTTTTTTTTCACCATACCACCTATCACTTGATCAACTAAGCAATGTCATTAAAATTGACCAACTCAAAAATCACTTCAAATGAAGCGCGTATGCCGTACACGCGTGCCGTTAGGACCAATATTATTCCTAACTTAATGACTTTTAACAACATCTTCACACTCCCCATGGATTGAAAGTCGTAATGATTCAGGGTTTTTTCGATACCATGCGCCGCACAAGCATGTGCTAGCCCATAGATCTCCTACGTCAAGAGAGATATTATCATCAACTTAATCACTTTCAACTCTTATAGGATTGGAGTTTTAACTTAAAGGTCTCAATGTTAGTTAAAGAGAGATCATCACTTGTATACTTCATTGTAAAATTTTATTTAATCGATGTATGACTAACTTTCGGTCCACACATCTTCAACAATAAATTCCTTAGAGTTGTTTTGAAGGGGATTTGAACTAGATCAAATCAAGCGCCAACATCAACCATTCGAGGAACACAACACAAGATTTTATTTAATTAAGTTAATTAATTATTAACTAACTAGATCTAGTTAATTGTTAATTTTATTACAATATAGGGTTAGAATCGTTCATGCGCAACTACCCATATATAAAAATTAAAATCAACCACAACTTTAATTGAATAAAAAAAAAAATTGCTCAAGTACAAGTGCTAAAAAAATCCTCAAAAGAAAGGGACAAATATTCTTGATATCACCTATTAGTTAATGAGAAAGACTAGAATGACAACACAAAGTGAATAGGGGTGATGACAGTTGTTTGGGGAATTTGGGTGGAGAGATATCACAGAATTTTTAATGGAAAAAAAAATGAATTTAAAGACATAAAGAAAGGCATCCAATGTAGGTCTAAATGAGTTTCATGACTGGAGATGGAACCACATAAATGGGGCATGGGCAAAAATGATTAGGATATGCTGATGAGATGTGGGGTGTATTATGGAGGTAATGAGTGTAATTTTGATTTCCCACTTTTGTATCTCTAGCCATAAAAGCACAAGTTCAACTTAATTGATTCGGTGCAACTAAGGCAAGATGAGTTTCTATTATTTACTCATTTCGGTCGTGGGGGAATGGATTTTTTCCTTATTTAGGGATGAAGTGTTTTTCCCTACTACACTTGTAGGGGTTTTTTTGTCTTTATTTTTTAAAAAATACATTATTTCTTGTCATGTACATATCTTTATTTTGGCTATATTAAAATAAAATCTAGTTCTTATCAAAAAAATAATGACAACATCAAAGTTACACCACAAGATACATTAACTCAAAAAAGAATCATTTATGTGTCTCAAAATGCGGACACACACAGATCCTTGTGCATAACACGCGGATTGATGTTGCATAAAAGACTCTTGTAAGCTAATATGTCGTGTAGTGTGACTTTTGTGTTATCATCCAAGCATTTTTCTTAGTTAATTATACATATTTATCTTGATTAATTATAAAATTATTTATTTTTTTGTCCTCCACCAACCTTTATCAAAAATTTCTCTAATGGCTACTATTTCCTGTTACATAAAAAATAAGCATTGCAGGCTTCAAAAAAAATTATTTAATATACACGTCCTCACTATTACAGTTCTGAAGTGAAAGACAGTTTACATGTTTAATAATAAAATATTTTGATGGTCTATGTTGGGCATGATGCATGCTCATGCATATCAGTAGCTTTCCATATAATGAGAATTTATGAACTAAAATATTTCAATAAATATATAATATAATCCTATCATAAAAAATAAAAAGCATGTAAGAACAATGATTGATGCTTAATTATTGTTCTCATTTTCTAGCTAGTCAAGAGATAGTTTCAATAAGTGTAACTTTTAATCGACTTGCTCAAACCTGGGCAGCAGCTGCACAAAGAGCCAGGGTCGATGACTCTCGGCTTGCTCCGGCAAGCCGCCTAGTCATCGGTCCCCCCTTCCCCCGATTTCTCTTTCTTTTTTTCTTTTCCTTTCTTTGGAATGACCTCCCCCATCTCCCCCCTCTAATCCCCACCACCACCACCACCACCAGCTCCCTACTATCACCGTTCACTGGGATGACTTCATTGTCACCCCCTGTGAACCATCCTCACCACCACCACTGTTTCTCTCTCGTTTTTCATCACCCTCTTCCACCCCCACCATCAGTGTTTCTTCCTCCACTACATTTTTTGTGCAACATTCTGACTAGATGTGGGATTGTCACGTAGGTTTTCGGCGAGGTCGCCGTCGACGGTCATTTTGACTAAGGCTTGATCTTAGAGAAGAAGATGGCAAGTTGGGGTGCGGGTATCCACAACCGGTGAAGTCAACTAGAGGTGGCGGTTCTCACTTGCACAACGGTGACATTATTGATGCGGCGTGGTCCATCGAATCTCTACATTTTTTTTTTCTCATCGGGTCAAGGTTTTAATGTTTTTACTATGTATATGTTATGTATTTCTGCCTAAGAGCAATTTGTTGTCTCCAATGTCAAGGTTGTTGTCCCCATTGTCGGGGTGGTTGACTCAACCTTAGGGTTGGGGTTGGAGTTTGCACGATTGTGTGCCCATTTTCGAAATTTCTTCCATGCTTCATTGTTGTAAGATCTATTTGTAATAAATGTTTGTCCAATTGGACTAGGAACACCTTAATACAAACCACTTTGACAAAAAAAAAAAAGAAATAGTTTCAATGTTTCTTTAAATTATAGTTATAAACTGAACTCAAGTCCACGAGAAGTATAAGGCATGAGTTCCTAACTAATACAATTTTTTATACAAAACGAACTCTAAACTTGAACCAACTACACAATGTTATTTAAGAATGATGTTGCTAGGGGCAGAATCAAACTACTTGATCACCACATGATACCAATTGAATTAAGTGCTTGACTACGACTAATACTTAAGTATTCATAGAAAGGAATATAGAGTGAACTTGTTGAACCACAAAAACTCATAAGTCAGCAGCACAAAGAGAAACCCGGATCTCGAGACCGATGACTCTCAGCTTGCTCTGGTAAACCGCCTGGTCATCGATCCCCCCGTCTCAGGGGCGAATCCAGGATTTTTGATAGCCCTGGGCTATAAAAATTTTTTAATTTATTAATTTTATATTTTATTATGTATACTTTAAATAAAATATACCACTATATATATATATATATATATATATATATATATATATATATATATATATATGCATCCATGACAAACATAAAATTAGCATGGTTATCGAATAAATTAAGCCACAAACTATTAAACAAAGAAAAAAAAAACATTTCAACACAAACACTTGTAATAGATCAAATCGAAACCAAATCAATAGATAATGAGTTCAATCTGAAGTACCTTAAATTAAAAATTGTTGTCCACTTGTCACAAACATGACTCGATCAATGAAAAGTGTATCATTTAAAACACAAACAATATAGAATCAAATATAAATTATATTGGTGGGTAAAGAATAAAAATAATACTTAAATAATAAATTATATAAAAATCGAATATGAAGAAAAATAACCTATTTAAGTTGTGCCCTCCTTTGCTTTAAAGAATCGAATTCATCAATTACTTCATCTATATCGATATTTTGAGCGAATTCTCGTTCAATATGAATGATCATAGTATACGCTTAAGAATTCTTCTTCCATTCTATTTCGTAAATCGGTCTTAATACGCTTCATAGTTGAAAATGCTCGCTCTGCGATGCCGTGGATACAGGTAGAGTCAAAATAAGACGAATCAATCTCTCGACCAAGTTGTAGTGATGCGACTTATTTGTTCGAATTAATTTTGCAATAACTCGAGAAGTTGATGACAAATTGAAAACACTCGTGGTGAAGTACATCAACCTCATAATGCTCCAATTGAAATCTCAAATGATGCATTTCTTGATCACTAAAATCAGCAGGATAGAACTTTCTTGCAAGAATACATATTTGATCAACATCAAATAATTTGAACTGATCATTTGGTTGTAAAGCACAACTCAACTTAAGGATTTCCAATGCATCATCATTGAATCTGTAATTCAACTCTTCCAATTGGTAGTCAATCACGGAATTGAACATATCAAAGTGGTAATGATGCTGTTGTGACAAGACTTTTTCTTGACAAGAACGACTTTGTGCCCTCATTGTACCAAGCATTCATATCGGGTGTTTCGATTTCATACTCTATGCAAATCGAATTCACACACATCAAAAGGTGATCAAAGCTTTCATTTCGTAATTTTAGAAGAAGTACTTTTGTTGTGGCAATTGAATCTATTGCATTAGAATATCTAGAGTTTTTTCTTGCAAGTTTCAAAGCATATCTGTAATTCCTAAAATTCTATGCATTACATGCAACATGAATACGAAGTCAAAAGTTTCCATCATCATTAAAACACCTTTTGCTTCACCACGAATATCATCGTAGATCCATCACTAACCATTTTTTTAAGCACTTGCATCGTTGCCCAATACATATCAATCACACCTTTGCAAATAGAATCAAAATGAGAGCTCCACCGTGTTTCTCCGCTCGTTGTAAACTTCCGATTTGATTAGCTCCTTTACCAGTTTCACGTTCACCACTAGCTACTTTACGTGCAATCTCTACAGCTTGAAAGGCTTGCAACTCAGTAAGGCGTTTTGGAGAAGAACCTATAAGGTTAACAATAGAAGACAACTTTGAAAAAAGTAACCAAATCGACGGTTCCTTTTTAGAAATTTGCAACTAATGCTAGTTGTAGTCGATGAGCAAAACAATGCACATAATATGCATATGGACAGTCTTTGAGAAATAAAGCTTGCAACCCATTCCATGCCCCACGCATGTTACTAGCACCATCATATCCTTGACCACGCAAGTCATCTATAAGTAAGTTATACCGAGCAAGAGAGTTACATACACTTTTCTTAAGTGTTGAAGCAGCGGTGTTTTCGACTTGGACAATATCGAAAAAACGCTCTTTAATTGAGCCTTGACCATCTACGAATCTCAACACAATTGCCATTTCTTCTTTGCCTCCTGCATCCTTGGCTTCATCAACTAATAGACAAAACTTTCTATCTCCAATTTCTTCACGAATTTTTTTTCTCACCATGTTAGCCATAATATGCAAAATCTCTTTTTGAATATTTGGTGAGGTGTACTTTGCATTCCCTGGAGCATTGTCGAGTATAACGTCCTCAATGTTAACATTTAATCTACCCATAAGCTTCAACATTTCTATGAGATTTCCTCGATTTTACGAAGTTGAACCTTCACGATGACCTCTAAGCTGCGCAACCTTGTAAACTAAGCCATCGAACGACCTCACTTGTAACCTTAAGCCGCAACCGATTTTTTTCGAACATCCTCTGAAGTTTGTGCATTTATCACCCTGTTAATGTGTCGAGTAACATTCGACAAATTCTCAACATATTGTACGAGAATTTCTATGCGGCGAATTGATGCTTCCCATATGTACCAAGAATGGACAATTAACCCCTTGATTAACTCTCTTCCAATTTTTAAGTCCCCCATTAGTTAATGTGCGGTGAGGTGTATTACCATTTTCAAAAAGGTAACACGGGAAACAAAATACCGCGTCCTTTGAAGGAGAATACTCCAACCATTGAAATTCTCCAAACCATTTTGGTTGAAAGCGACGATATTGATTTCCGAATAGAGTTCGTGGGTATTACGCCAACCTAGGTTGATAAGGGCCCATCTTTATATATGCTCGTCTAATCTCATCTCTCTCATTGAAGGAATATTGCCGTATTAGAGTACGCAAGCCCGGATCTCTTTCAAGAGAATTAGAATCATTATAAACTTCTTGAGTTGGAGATTCTAAAGGTCTCGTTTCCTCGCGAGATGAAGCCTCAACAAGCGATGGAGAAAGATTGTCAACCTTAGATGCCTCCCACGCTTGATTTAAAAAAGGAAAAAATTGTCTTCGTTCTTTTGTTACCGGGACGCTCCATAGAGTTTAATTCTGCTCAAGTATGCTATCCTTAAAAGAAAAAATGTCTCCTTAAATATTAAAGTCATGCAAACATTTTTTATTATCCTAATTCAATCAATGTAAATAGTATATAATCAAAGATATAAAAAAACATGTGAAACATAAAAATAATCGCAACGTAATTGAAATCGAAATCAAACGTACAAGAGAAGCAGAGCAAAAGATCACATCTCGAAGAGATTCAAAAGCAGAAACAAAAGCGAAATAGATCGTTCATTTATCAAAGACAAATCTAGTAATCACTGCACAAAACAAAAACAAAATCAAAATCATCACAAAAGAACAAGGCCACATCACAACAACACTTTATTTCTCTCAACTTCAACTAAAGACTACACCAAATGTTTCAGAAATGAAACAGTAGAATTTAATTCTGCTCACTTTATTTTCTCACTTTTCAACTCTCCATATCACTGAATTTTGCTCACAAGAAGAGATCTAAAAAGAAACATAACTAACAAGCAAATGAAGCAATGCAGTTGCAATTCCCCTCTCTCATTCAGTCATTCTCAACATGCCTAGCTAAAACAAGCAGACATTTCGTCTCGGTAATTCGACTCGAATTATTCGAGTACTATTTGACAAATTCCCCCTCGACAAAAACCTCAATGCCTCGACACCTAGTCTTAACCAATAACCTCCAAACTCCAAAGGCTCCAATTTCACCGCCTCCCCTGCACTCTCCCTATCTTTCCTACCCTGCCCAGCAAACCGCGACGACGAAAACGAACTCGAACGAAGCCGATTCGGGCATGTAGGCTTACCAGTCCAGAATTTTGTACAAACAAAATCAAAATCAACAACACGATCGAAGAAACCGAACGAAGAGATTGAAGAGATGGCAGCCGGCAACGATCAATCAACAACAAAAACTGAAGAGATAGAATCATAAAAAGATGAACTCACCTTGAATCTTGATCGATTGGAAATTTGGAAACCCTAGGAAAGAGATTTGCTTGAGTTGAGGTCGAGCCGTCGTCGCGTCGAGGAGCGGAGGAGGCAAATGAAGTCTGGACCGTCTGGTCTCTGGAGAACATTAGATACTAAATTTTTTTTTTGGGCTTTTGTTTGGGCTTTAAATACTATTTTTTTTTTTTTTTTTTTTTTTTTTTTTTTTTTTTTTTTTTTTGGACTTCTTTGGGCCTTGCCCTGGGCTCTGACCAGGGCAGGCCCATGTGGTACGCCATCGCCCCCGTCTCCCCCTATTTCTCTTTCTTTTCCCTTATTTGGAGCTACCTCCTCCATCTCCTCCTCTCTAGTCCCCACCACCACCACCATCAACCCCCCACTGTCACCGTTCACTGGGATGACATCACCGTCACCCCTGTGAACCATCCTCACCACCACCATTGTTTCTCCTCGTTTTCCATCCACCATCTTCCACCCCCACCACCAGTGTTTCTTCCTTTACTCCATTTTTTATGCAACATTCCGACTAGATGTGGGATTATTGTGGGTTTTAGCGAGGTCGTCGATGGTCATTTTGCCTAAGGCTTGATCTTGGAGAAGAATATGACAAGTTAGGGTGCGGGTATCCGCAACTGGTGAAGTCAATCAGAGATGGCAGTTCTCACTGGCACGACGGTGGCATTATCGATGTGACATACTCCATCCAATCTCTACATCTTTTTCTCTTCAGGTCAAGGTTTTAATGTTTTTGTTATGTATAAGTTACGTACTTCTGCCTAAGCACGGTTTGTTATCCCCGATATCGGGTTGTTACCCCCGTTGTCGGGGTGGTTGGCTCAACCTTAGGGTTGGGATTGAGGTTCGCACGATTATGTACCCGTTTTTGAAATTTGTTTCATGCTTCATTGCTGTAAGATTATTTGTAATAGTTGTTTGTCCGATTGGACTAGGAACACCTCAATACAAAAGCACTTTGACAAAAAAAAATATTCATAGAAAGGAAAATAAAAGTATTGTTTCAATGTGAATGATACGTTCGGTTTGTGTTATAAGGTCAGATAAAATAGTTGGATTACTTAATTTAAGTGTTCAATTTGCCTACTATCTTATCGCGCGAATTATGCAATCTGAACCATGGTTTTGATGGTCTTAACTAGTTTGAATGGACTCATTTACTAAATGACAAGTTTGCCCTTTTCACTCACTTTCAAATGACGAGTTGGACTTAGGGGTGCGCAAAAATTGGATCCAGTACAATTAGAGTCAATCCGCAATCAAATCCAATTATTGTGAATTGAAAAATTACAGCTCAATCCAATCCAAATAACTAATCAATCCAACACAATTCAATTTACATAATACGGACTGGATTGGATCAAGTTCCGCAAATTGACGTTTTTCTATCAAAAGTGTGACGGCCCTCTCCTAATCTAGGGCACTGCCGGCCTAATCTCGTAATTAAGCCATAATCCTATCCATTCAGGACTCAACCACGTATTAGTCAGCCTTTACAACCTAAACGCCTCTTTTCTCGTGTTCAGGATAAGTAATACACTAGTCCTACTAGTTTATAAAATTTAAAGTTAATTAAAACTTTTTATTAAATTAATTATTTAGCAGAAGTCTTATTGGTCATGCGGAATCAATTATTAGATTATGCGGAAACCATTTATAAAATCCTAAGTGTGGAAAATCAAGAAATGACATCATATATATAAAGTCCTCAAAATGCAGTGAAACAGTAAAATAGTCTAAGTCAAGTCGGGGAAACTAACGCTCAACCCAATATACAACCCAAATAGTATTTGAAAGACATATATAACATATACAATCAAAATACCAAAAGAAGACCTATAATCGATGCGGTGACGTGCGCGGACTCAGGGATAATCGCCGATCTTCTCCTTACCCGGCTTGCTGGTAGATGGCTCTGCACCCATCGTCATAAAAAGGACGGTGAGTACAAGAATAAAACAGTAATCCCTAATGACAAGTATAATTTGCATTTCCAAATATTCAAATGGTATTTAAAAGCATATAAATGGGAAAATCGGAAAATAAACCATATGCGAGTAAATACCAGAGTTAAACAAGTGATACTGACACTAGGCTAAGTAGTGGTGATTTAGGTCCGGTCGGTAGTGAAACATGTCACTTAAACTCAATAATCATATAGCACAAGAGACTTTAACCCAAGTGTTACCAGGGATTCTAACCCCGATGTGTAGACCACCTCGGGACTCTAACCCCGAGTGTCATACAGTGTCAAGTAACATCTGCCGACATCTCCATGGACTCTAACCCTTGATTCGCGCACACCATGATCGAGTACGGGACCTAAATGCAAAAACTACTTTTAAAATTTCAAAAAATACCAAGTATGGATTGTCAAGGCATAAACACATCTACACACCTAGACAAATAAGGAATACAAGTTCCCTTAAACATTTATAACATATTCACTAGCCTAATAGCATGCTATTTATCATTCAATTCACATTTAAAACAACAAGAATAGATATAGCATGGGATAGAATCAATGAATCAAACCAAATGAATGGATATCATGCAAACTAGACTCATCAAGTGAGCATAGACACAAAGAACACATGATATAAGAATACAAAGGCAAAATAGTCAAAAGGACTATGCAAGGACAACAATTAATAGAAATGAAATGCTAAGTAAATTTTGTCATTGGGTATACTCACAACAATAAAGTAAAGTTCTAGCTTTACCGGCCTCCCGATACTCCAAATCTTGTATTCGCTCTCCGTACCCTTTTCCTAGGTTTATAAGTTTGGTATCTCATTAGTTCAAATATAGTGAGTTTAAGCTCAATTTAGTGGTGTTTGTTGTGTATTTAAATTGATTCGATAGACTTTAAATCAATCTTCCTAAATCAGTCCCTAAAGACTAAATTAAGTCTCAATTTCAGTCCTACATTTTAACGCAGTTTTTAGGCATGAAATAGTCAAAATATCGAAATCCTCCACCATTACAATTATTGTTGGTATCTCTCTTAGCTTTCCAGAAAGGTTTAGTTTTCAAGACTCTGATTTAGAATGAAGGAGATATCATGATTTTACTAGACATAGGTCTAATTAAAATTTAATCCGACCAACAGATTTAGAAAATCTATTTCTCCCAATCTATAGTTCTAAAAATGTGATTTTTGGTCACAATGCATAAAATATATCCAAATACAACATAGTAAAAGATCAGCTCATTTGGATAAGTAGTTAGGGAGTTATGCCTTAACAAATTTAGTTTCAAAACTTTCATTTTTAATTCCAGCACTTATTTGTAGAGCATGTTTGGACATAGAAACATTTGAATCAAAATACCTTCAGTTAAGCAAAGTTATTCCTCTTTAAATAAGCTTTCAAATGCCACTAGTTTGGATCTAAAATGGGTAGATTATGACCAAATTAGTTAGGTTGATTCCTAATACAACATGCAGAATTCTAGTTTTGGTGTTGCAACTTAAAAATTCATATCTTTATGATTTCAAAACCAAATTAAAAACTTCAATATAGCTGGATTATCAGCTTGAAATGAGGAATTCAGATATATAAATTAATTGCAAATACTCAATCATCTACTATCTGAAATTAGCCTAAAACCAGAACTTGTTCTAATTTCAACTAAAAAGATGTTTACCTAGTTGATGTAGTACCCTAGCTTGAGAATTTCTCACCAACTTTAATGGATTCCTTCAACACCTTGATGATTCACTCCTCTCCAGCAATTCCTTATTCTTCTCCAGTAAAAATGAATGAGTGATTTGGTTTGCATGTTGTTTGATCACTAATAATATATATTAAGGTGATGTTCCTTCCTAGCCCTTAATCTTCATGGATTTATGTATCCTAGGAATATCTAATGGTCCACCTTTGTCATTTATCCAACTAACTCCCACTAACTCAACCTCAAGTGACACCATTTCATTACTCACCTAGTTCCTAGATGTGCCAATGTGCATCTATAGACCAATTTTATGTTTTCCATTTAATTTACCCAACTATAGGCCTTTAATTTGATTTACATTAACAAACACAACCATAGGCTTATAAGTAATTCCTTATTTCATATTAGTATTAAATAAGACTTACCAAAATGCTAACTACTCCGTTCCCGGCTCCACGCTACTCGAGGCGTGTCCCCGCTCTCGTCTCGACGCCTACAACTGTACAAACCGACTTAGTAAGTCTACACAATACATAACACTAGGCACACATCAATACAAAAATACAATATACCCCGGTCACGTGCCTCGGTCGATGCATGTATCACAATGTAGGTCCCACGTCAAAGGTCGATGATCCCGATTAAGGAATTAAAACGAGGTTAAAGATTTGGGTCGTGACAAAAAGATTCATGAAATTAAACTTAATCGAATGAACCACAAAAAATTGTACCATACATGTTAGGGCATGTGCCCTAGGTCAATCTACAAATATTTTTATCTTATAATTTTAGTTAATAAAATATATATTTTATTTGTTGTTTTATTATAAGTGATTGCATGTTTACTTTATAGTAAGATCTATGGGATTTGTTGAAATATCTTAAATGTCCATAGTCGGTCATATACTGGGAACTATAATGAATTAAGACTAATGTGAATCTTGATTGATGGTCATGTGATGATCATTCGTATAAGGATACAAATCAATATCATGAGTACTTATTATGGAATAAGATATTGCACCGACCCGCTATGAGAACACAACATGGATTAAGTCATAGGTGTTACTCATGATATGTATATCATTTAGTTTTTGACTTGAGATTACCATAAACTTCAATATTATGAGCATGATAATTTGACACAATCAAATGTTGTCTTTAACCGGACTATTATAAAGATTGTGATTGGTTACCGTGTGAATAATATGTGAATGTGTGTAATCAAGATATAATTTGTCACTCTCGTATAGAGAGATATCAGTGGATCCCACGATAAGATAGACTAATAATGGCCAAGCCCATGTGAATTAATATGATCAATGCCACTTGGATATTTTTCAGTTTACCTAAAGATCGAGACTAGGATGATTGAACTTTGAGGGTGACTTTCCATGTCTTATGTTTAATCAAAGGATATCGCACGACAAAATGATATGATATACGTCATCGATTATGTTGTATCGATGTTGATATTCATGCTAGTTGGGTAGTCATAATGCTTTGTTAGAGACCGCTTATGACTTGTGTACCAAAATATTTTTGGTTTACTGTCAACGTCGCATGAACCTATTGGGTCGCACACAAAGAATGACTTTGCACAATTTCAATTGGTCTAGAGTAATGAATTTTATATGATAAAATTCATGACGTAAAAGCCCTTACGATTTTTTATATGATAACTTATTAATATGGATGTATATGTAATTAGCTTAACCTGCGTAAATACAATAGTTGTATTACAAATATAATTTTAAGTGAAGGCTTACTACACATATAAATAAAGGGTGGATCCTTAAAAAAATGAAATAAGATTTTGTTTTACAATTTTCGAGTTCTCTGAATTTAGGGAGAAAGATAGAAAAATCATTTTTCAATCTCTCTTGGGGCTAGCACTCCAAATTGTGGTCACTGTTCGTGTGTAGATTTTTGATAGAGGACGCGCATTTGAGCATCTTGAAAATCGAACAATCAAAAGAAAATCACGAAATAAGGTATGATTTACTTTCGTAGATTTAATTTAATGGAACTTATTTTCGATCATGTTGGGGTTTTTCAAAATTTATTTTGAAATTTTTGCTACGCATGAACCACAAAATCCAACAATACATCTCATGAATGACAAATCTAGAACATGCATCTCACAAATCTATACCATATTTTCGACATTAAAAGCTTGTCATCACAATAACCTTCCAAAATGTAAGTTCTTACATAAATAAATATGACATCCACAAACTTGTAGCATACATCGTCACAAAAAGCACAAAAAATGTGCATGTTGCAACATACAACCCACAAAAAGGTTTGATCAAATAAAATAGTTGAGAACAAGCATAGCTAGTCCTTTTAGTTTTTATTAAAACCTAAACACAATATAAAAGTGAAGTGATAACAAGAAAAAACTTTCATCATTGTTAATATCTATTTTCTTCAACTTTTCTCATATCTTAGTCATTTGCTTCAACTGAGTTTTCAAATTAAAAAAATAAAACACCTACACGCACATACACAAAAAGAAAAGAAGATGACGAGTCATGATCAAGTAAGGTAATTTCTTATTACTAATATATATATATATATATATATATATATATATATACAATGCATAATAAAACAAAACATAATCAAAGATAAAGAATTCCCTACATTTGACAAAAATAGGAGATACATGTAAGGACCTAAAATTTTAACCTGTGTCACGTGACATCTCAGGATTGTGAGCTGGACCTATCGTGATGTGGCACACTCGGTCAACTCGGAAGTCGACATCGAGATTAGGACCTGTAGTTCGGACCCACGTGTACACCACCGATAAGTCTAGGGCATATCAACCAAAGTATAAACAATTATTTTTGTGTGACGTGTGTTAAATTGTTGTATTATTAATTAATTCGCATCACACCAGATAATATTTTTATTGGTCGTATCGTGTGTGCGTAGTGACGAGAGTATACGACATCGCGGGGTGTGCGTAACGCGGGTGTATGAGATAGTCATGGGTAGAATATGTCACATCACACCTACCAATCACATCATCCCATACCTTACTTTTTCTCTCTCCTCCCAAACAAAACCAACAATTTTCCTCTCTCACTCTCCAACGATTTTCATCTTCTTCCTCACACCCTCCCTTCATTTTTCTCCCTCACCAAGTCTCCATCACCAAACTCTCCTCACACCTCCACGATCTCGTCGTCTCTCTCGCAAAGTCTCTCTCTCGTGGCGGCCTCCTCGGTGACCTCCCTAGATCGAGGTGAATGGTTATTTTTGTTGTCGATTTGGTAGAGGAAATTGAGAGCTATTTATGGCTTTGGGTTGCTTTTGTTGTTGATATTGTTTTAGTTGTTGTTAGTTGTTAAAAGAAAAAGAAAAAATATATAATTAATTTAAAAATTAAATAAAACTGATTTTATATAAGATAAATCACAAAATAGATAAAAATTATGAAAAACTCGAAAATTCTAGAAAAATATGAAAAAAATTAAAAAAAGCTAGAAAATTGAGTTTCGAGGTTTTTTCGGGCATTTGACACCTTGGTATAATTCAAAAAATGTGCCAAAATCAAACTTTTTGGAATAAAATTACAAATTTGTGGCCTCATATTATAAATTCACTTAATGTGACTATAAAAATGATTAAAATGGTATAATTGGACACCAGGGACTTATGAGACTATAGTCGGGTTTCATGCGCGCATCTTGAGGCGTGAGCAGGACGTTTTAAGGGCGATTTGGGATTGCTTGAGGTAAGTAAAATCAGCTAGAAAATGCACAGTAGTTCATTTGAGCTTATATTTTATTGTTATAATACTTTGTCTATTTCTTGGAATTCCCATCCATCTATGAGTATCCGAGGGCCAAGTGAGTCATGCGAGTGTTCTTGATTGGAGTGGTTACCGGCTTGCAACCGGGGCCATGACCTCGAGTCACTGGAGTATTTGGTCGAAATGATATGTGTTTTATCCGGGGCACCGTTGATATCCCTCATTCAACGACGGTCTAGGGTTTATGACCCCGACCCTGTAACACCCACACTTGATGGTCTTGGACTACTTGCGCACCTCTCTATTATAATATTATTTCTTTTGACACTCATTCCTCATTGTACTTTCATTTTTACAATCTTATTATTATGCATTCCATATAGTTTTCTTTCTATTCGCATGACTTTTAGACTGCTTTATTTATTTTGAATTACTGTTTAGATCATACTGAGTTTTACTCACTGGACTCGACATTCTTGTGTTTGACCGAGTGCAAATCCGTAGCCGAACAAGGGCAAGACGCCGACACTTGGCGATCTACTCTGAGGATATCGGAGCGACCCTCCTCTACATACTTTTGTAGGTTTTTTACTTTTTGTATTATTTATATATGTTGTTATCATACTTGAGATACTTATTTGGGTGCACGCGAGATACAATTTTGCTTACATGACATGTATATCAATGTTTATTTTGCTTTTAATTATAACACTTGACTTGTAAAAATTGAAAAAAAGAAATAATACGTAAAATATACATGTTTATGTTCGACTCTTTTACTTTATTCTGAGTTGTCTAACGTATTAATTGCTTCCACTAACTTGTAAAAATTGAAAAAAATACAAAAAAATTTATGTTGTAGGATTTGTAATCCGATCCAATCCGGGTTTTAATTTTGATTAGTGGTTGATTTTTCAATACATATATTAGTCTTCTTATGTGATAAAAAAATCTAGTCTAGATCGTAATCGATCCAATCCACGTGGATTAGGATCAAAAATTTGATTCAATTAGCGATAATTGGTTCGAGTTGATTAGATCCGAGGATCATTGCAATCCGTGTGCACCACTAATTGGCCTGCTTAATCCAAAGAGACACTTTTGTAAGTTCACCTATACATTGCAAGCATATTAATTCAACAATCAATACTTCTAACCGAATAAGACCTCCAAAACGGACTAATATTGAAACTCATCAAATTACAATTATGTGTATAAGCAAACCTCATAGTCGATCTAAAGAACCCAGTCATGCGAACTGAACATGTCGTAAGATTATTATCAAAATATCATAAAAATACACTTTCTGAAACTTTAATCAATCAAAGTATTATCCAAAATTACTACTCTAAAAACCAACATTTAATCCAACTTACGATCCTTATCAACACCCCCGACAAAGCCAACACTATTCCACGTCAAAACCTCTCTCAAATATTCACTCCCATTGATTAACTCGCTCTTATCCATAACTTCCCGGGACCCCCACTGACACGTGTCGTCCCCTCCTCCCACCTGACAACACTCTCGCACGTTGTTTTCACACTCCTTACCGTGAGCTCCGCCAACCGATACAAAGGGCACCCCGGTCATTTCCCATCCTAAAAAACCACCTAGTTTCTAAAACCCACCACCTCTCCGCCTATAAATACCACCTCACCACACTGCTCACAAATCTACCAAAATCAATTTCTATCTGTTTTTTATTTCAAGAGAAATAGAGAAAGTTCAGAAAGTTATATTAATCACAAAGTTAAATACATTAAAAGTATTATTAGATTTGAGGATGAAAGAACAGGGAACAAAATGCGAGAGCAATTCGTTTAACTCCATAAAAGACTACTCCGTTGCGTCTGGCAAGCAATCGCGGAGGTTCGGAGGAGGAGCGTTGATGAAGAACTCGAGGAGCGGTGATGAGAAGGTTAAGCAGGCGGAGGAGTCGCTCAGAACTGTCATGTACCTGAGCTGCTGGGGGCCTAACTGAGACTACTACTAATTAGTACTAATTTGGTGATCGATCTGATATATATATATGAGTGTGTGTGTGTGTTGTGGATTAGAGTTGTTGTTGTATATATTTGTTGTTGTTGATATGAAATTGATATATATATACGAAGTTCAAACCCTAGTTTCTTGATGTGTGTCTTGAATCAGTCAATTTTGGTGTTCAGGTTTGAGTTTGGGTACGTAGGGGAGATAGGATGTGATTAATTGAATGAAATGCGTGTTTGGTGGTGAGATTTCTTGTTTGATTAGGAAGGACTGTCTACATGGATGCAAGGATTTTGGTCTTAACTTTGTATATTTGGTACTCAATCAATCTACAAATCTACAAATCTACAACTAGTTTCTTACTATTTCCAAAAGAAGTATGCTATCCTAAACGCGCATATAATTAATTTATTCAATTTCATGACCAAATCTAATCACCGTGTATACATGTTCGATTATTGTGGTCGAACATTCAAGTTATGTTTTGTTTGGTCACGCAAATCGAACATATATTGTTGGTTGAATATTCAACATCATGATAGGCGCATGTTTGGCCTGCAACGCCAAACACGATGACACTACAAGATTCATATGTAATGGTGTTTGAATCTAGAGAGAGAGAGAGAGAGAGAGAGGTGGCAACGATGGCGGGGGAGGGCGACGACCTATCTAGTTGAACTTTGAGGGTTGGGGTTCATGGGTTCATCAAAATAAATCAAATAGATAATTACTTAAAAGAAGTGAATATCTAGCTAGTCTAACCTTCTTAAGCACTACACCAAAAATATTGCCGTCCTCGTGAGCTTCAACTTTCACCAAACGTATGATGGCTACAAAATATTTTATTTCTAATTTTGAGAGAGAACCATTGAACTTTTCATATTAATATCAATTTCCATTAAAATGGTAAAGATAATGAAACTCAAAAGGTTTTAAGTTCATATGTTATATTATTTATTCATTATATAAATTTATAAGTATTATAAGACACATATGGTCTTACAGTGTGTAACGGTATTGAGTGTGTGAGTTCAACAAGCTTGAAAAAACAAAGAGAGAGAAAGATAGGGAGACCTTTTTTGTGTCAAATTGGTTGAAGAGCATGATAGATGATACCATACATTGAAGCTCAGAATATCCTCAAGAGGTCAAGAACCTCACAAGTAGAACAACATGCAACTTCCCAACATAATAGATGATACCAACTCTAAATATTTTTGTTTCTCCTTTGATTAATTAGCTTCTGCAGAAATATTGGCTTTAAGTTATGTTTCGCAACACTAATTGATAAATTAGTTAAAAATTGAAAAAGTTAGTTGATTTAGAATTTTAACATTTATTTTAGTTTATTTAAAAGTAGTTAGTTCGTGATTTACCAAACACAATCAATCTAAGCAGGAAGGGGTGAAAAAAAAAAAGCTTAAAATACTTATGGCCTAATTATTATTGAGAAATTAAAATATTTCGAGTTGGACAACAGGATGATTCTTTGTAAGATTTATCTTTTACATGTCGCCTAATCGAAGTGATAAACATGATTAACCTGCAAAATTTTGTTAATAAATGTTGTTTATGCAACAATATATACATATACATATATATATATATATATATATATATATATATATTTGTATAAGTTGCAAGTGAAGTTACATATTCCGAGAGTATAGCATACAGATGTCTCCTTCACAGTTATATTTTTTAAGCTAAGTGAGAAACATAGGTAGATGGCCTAGAGGCAGATAAATATCTAATATCATTATCAGTGCAATATGCCTACAAAGTGAGTATTTTTTAAGCTAAGTGAGAGATATAGGTAGATGGCCTAGAGGCAGATAAATATATCTAATATAATTATCAGTGCAATATGCCTTCAAAGTGAGCAATCTCTATAAACAACAACAAGAAAGCTAGATCAAGTTGTTACTTTTTAAATAATAAAATAAAATATGTGTAGAGATAAGTTCAATTATTTATGTATCTTCATATCAGAAGCCAATATTATGTGACTATATAGTTTCATAAAATACCAAACATACCAAAGCCCCTCTGATATGGGCAAAGCAAACCCAAGCATAGGATGGAGGGTTTAGGGGTCAAAATCCAGTGGTAGAGTAACCTATTTTTTGTTTTGTCAACTTTATAAGATGGATAGAATTTTGTCTTTTGCATGAATTTCTTTAAAGTAAAAGCCCATTATCATGATTCCTTTGTGAGTGGGCACTGCTATCGTTTTCTCATTAATTTTTCCTTTTTTTTTATATCGGTTTTCACGATCTTAACTAGTTGTAAGAAAAGATTGATCTTCTTCTATGAGTAAGGAACATTTGAGTCCCATCTATTTAACTTTAATCGTTTTTATTGCTGTTTTTTTGTACTAATTAATGACTTCCTATGCTAGCTATTTTTTTTTAGCTAACAATTATAATCAATGCTCACCATCAATTGCACTTAATCGAACACAACGAAAAAATTTGATCCAGATAGTCGACTCTAGTTAATTTGGGATTGAGATGATGTTGTTGTTGTTGTAATAACAATTATAATCAATATAACATATTAACATGTGGAATGCATATATACAGTTGAATGTTACAAATCCAACTATTCATGTATAAAGCATATTAGCCAAACACCTTTCCTTAGTTTAATTCACACAAAATATGATTCTTGATCAACCAAAAAATATATTCTTAAATGACCTTTATTAATTTTAATGTAGAAAGATTAGGTATATATAGTACACACACTGGTGCTTCAGAGATGTGCAAATTAAAGTGCAGAAACCATAGGTATATATAGTACACACACTGGTGCTTCAGAGATGTGCAAATTAAAGTGCAGAAACCATGCATGTTAATTTGAGAACTAGTGCTCTAATAGTATACAACAAAAACAAAGCTTCAATCATAAATTAATTCGAGTGAGCTACGGTAAGTATGCACCAATGTGATATACATTAGCCAAATATATATATATATATATATATATCTAAAAAAGTTTTTTTAAAAAAGGATGAGAAGTCACTGTCACATCTTCCATACCTTGTCAAGTACTGAACAAATTAATCAGGACAGAGCATATTAAGAGGGCAAATGGATTAAACAAACCACGGCCTCGATTCCAGTGGGACCTTTTGTTTCATTCCAACATCACCAACTTCATCAAATCTGATGCTCAAAGACTCATAGTTGACAAAATAGGAAATTATGTTCCCTTCAACTTTTGCTTGTAATTTAGTTCTTTCCTTTTGCCGAAGCTTGCTATAGTTTTACGACTCTATAAAGTTCGAATCGTATTATTGCTGCGAAAATTTATGGTGTTGAATGTTGAAGTAGTTTGTCAATATAACAAAATGGAACATTGTAATATCTCAAAAACAAAGTGTACCTAAGTGTTGTAATCTTTTGGATAGACATAGAAATCAGCTTCGACCGAATCTCGACGCGTGTCCAACGCGAACAACAGACTTGAATGTTTTTGGGATTGTTACAAGAGGAGCATGTCTGCTACTACTGTCCAAACAGAATTAAGAGCCATACTGTCTTTCATGCTAGACTGATCTCTCCAGCATGGAAAAGGCCTTGTAAACTTGTTTGGTTTTGCAGAGTAGTGTACAAGGCCTCCACTTATGTGCCATTCCCTTGTGGGGTCTCTCCTTTGTTTTGTACCAATAATTAATATGTCTACATTCAAAGCACAAAAGTTTGTACACCAACATATTAAGCACCCACAAATTCTCCCCAAACCATTGGCCAAACCACCACTCTAGTCTCTACATATATGTTGAATATCATCCTCATTTTATTCATTATAACCAAACACATTGTAAGCCTTTCTTCATGATCATTATATAGACAAACAAGAAGAATAATGGATAGCTATGTGAGATGAGTTCGACGAGGCGAGCTTGGATAGCTGCGGCGAGTGTAGGAGCGGTGGAAGCATTGAAGATGGAGCAATTAGGCGTCCGGAGTAGGAAATGGAACAGTAGTAACCACTACGCTAATTTTAGTATTCGATCTTCACTACAACAACGAGCGAAGAGTGGGGGTAATAGTATCGGATCGTTTTCTAATCAAGCTAAGAAAATGTCGTCGTCGTCATCATCATCTTCATCTTCGTCGTCTAATGACAATGAGAAGAGCAATGATTACGGTCGGAGAGGCAAGTCCGAGGAAGAGAAGAAGCAATCCGAGGAGTCTCTTAGGAAAGTCATGTACTTGAGCTGTTGGGGGCCTTACTAGCTAGTTCTAACTCAATCACTACTTGCATATGTTTCTTGTATGTACACAAACGTTTTTTGAAGTTCAAACTCTTGCATTATTCCAAATTATTTATAGACACCCCTTTCGGTTATGAGATGGAATTCAAGTTCGATTTCTTGTTGCGTCAAGATTATCTGGTGAGGTACAATTAGTCTGTTTGCGCTAGGGTCACGTGGAAATAATCAAGCTTGCCTCATGTGTGGATACTCACGGATACAAAAAAAAAAAGCTGCTACTATGCCAATATCTCTCTAGTTTATATAAATGCATCTATATAAATAATTGGTTCAGAACCAATTGTTTTTAGACCAGCTTCATAAAAAATCAAATATATAGCTACCAAGCCCTGAAATAAGGGCTGGCCAAATCCAAGTAGAATACTTGTTTACACACATGTAGAAAATCTAAACAGAACAAACAAGGGAGAACTGATAATAATCAAAATTGTCCTACGTTACATTCCCCTCACAAATCATAATATTTATTGGTTCAGTTGATTCACCAGTAGCCATTACAAGAACACCTACCATCACTGAAGATATGGAAGCGGTTCCTGTCTCGAACGACAATATCTCGAGCAACCATTTTCGAGATGATCTTAGCGGCTTCATGGACAATCAGTACAGATTCGCAGATTCTTTACCACCCGAATGGTGGTGCCTTCTCTAGTGCTTATAAGCCCAAATGCGATCGCCAACTTCTCGCTGTGTGTGGAGAGAGCACTTTCCTTCTCTTCCTCATCTACACTATGCACCACTAGATCCGTTCTCGGCATGTAACCGGATAACTTCATTCTTTCCCCCAACTCACTGATCATCGCGTATATCTTGTCACTCTGAGGGTGCGTTCTATCGCCCACAAAGAATTCATGAACCATGTTATCTACTTCAATCCAACTACATCCAGGCGTTTTCGTGACACCATTCTCTCTCATCATAAGCCTGCATTTTGCTGCATCTTCCAGTCTTCCCGCTGAAGCATAAACGCTTCCTAGATAGACATAACTTCCCGAGTGATCCGAGCTAAGTTCTAGTATTCGTTCGACAACTTGCAGTCCTCTTTCATTGTCCTTGTAGATTCGACAACCGCCTAGCAGTGCGCCCCACACTATGACATTGGGTTCCATTGGCATTGAATTGATTAGGTCCTCAGCTTCACTAAGCCTACCAGCCCGGCTGAGAAGATCCACAATGCATCCATAATGCTCAACTGTGGGAGCAACTCCATACTGTGGTTCCATCACATTGAAATACTTAAGCCCCTTCTCGACCAAGCCAGAATGAGTGCACGCCGATAGCAATCCCATGAAAGTGACTTCATTTGGCTGCACTCGGCTCTCTAGCATTCCAAGGAAATGATCGAAAGCTTCTTCTGCGCGCCCGTGCATTGCTGAACCAGATATAATTATACTCCAAGAGACTACATCTCTCTCTACCATTTTATCAAAAACACGTTTCGCATCCACCAAGCATCCGCATTTGACAAACATATCCGCCAGGGCGTTTCCTAAGAAAAGATTCAACTCCATCCCAGTTCGAGTAATGAATCGATCAACCCACTTGCCCAAGTCAAGCGCACCCAAATGCGCACACGCTGATAACACGCTAACAAGGGTAACATCACTAGGCCTTGTAACACCACCATTTTGCTGCATTTGTCGAAACAAATTAACTGCATCAGAGTACCTCTCATTCTGCACATACCCAGCTATCATAGCATTCCAACAAACCACATTCCTCTCCCTCATCTCATCAAATAACTTCCTCGCCGCATCCAAATTCCCACATCGCGCAAACCCCGCAATCATAGTCGACCAGGACACAAAATTCCTTTCTACCATTCCATCAAAAACAGTCTTCGCAGACTCAACATCACCTCCATAAAATGCATACCCGGAAAGCAAAATATTCCAAGAAACAATATCTCTGACCGCCATTTCGTCGAACAGTCCCTGCGCAACACCGGGACGTCCAAACTTGAAGTACATGTCCACAAGAGAATTTCGAACGTAAAGGTTCGATTGGTACCCCGTTTTGGCAACAAAGGCATGAACTTTCTCTCCATTGACGACAGACAGAAGCCCGGCACAGGCCTTGATAACAGAAGTGAAGGTGTAATCGTCGGGTTTGAAAGGGCGAGGAGATGCCAATAGGGAGTTGAAGTAGTGAACGGTCTCCCCCCATTTATGATTCTGGGCATGAGCTTTGATAATGGCATTCCAGGCAATGCGATTGGGGTTCAAAAGCTGCGCAAACACAAGCGCCGCGCGGTGGAGCTTGTAGTGAGCGGCATAGACACCAATGAGCTTCACTGCAATGAGGTTGTCGTCGAGATCAGGTGGTGCGCAGGTGATGGTCTGTGCTTGAACCTGCAAGAGCTGTCTCATGGTCAGCTGCGAAGCGCATTTCAGAAGCAAAGTCGCGAGCTTTCGATGATGGTGGTGGTGGTGTTGAAGTGCCAGATTGAATTCGACCAAACTCCGCAACCATGACTAACTATCACATTTCAATGACAAAGTCAAGAAACAAAAATTACTCAACATGTTCAACAAAAGATCAATTTGGGTGCAACATGTTCAACAAATTAAAGAACACCACCATCAATTCAACATAATCAAAGAACATGATTTTGATGTAACTAAAACTAAGGTACATAGTGATTAGTTGAATCCACCATCAATTCAATATCAGGGAGTGGCTTGAATATCCTGGCTATCCATCGATATAGGTAGTTTTTATTTTTTTTTTTAAACGTGAGTGTCCAAACTGACTCAGTCTCTCCCGATTACAACTCGACCAATGTTGAACTATGGTTGAGTTTGTATTATATCCAATATTAGTCCCACATGGGAAAAAAACTTTTTGTTTCTTTCCTTATAAGAAATATTTCAGTTGAAAGTCTTAGTTAAGTGAATGTGGGGTTAGAGGCAAAGACCATGGGTATTCCCCCTTGATTAATATATATTAAATACTTGATATTTAATATGTCTATGATTAGACCTTGGTCCTTGGGGCTAATGTTAAAATAACTTAGCCAATTTACAACACAAAATTTTATTTTTATTTTTACATTAAAGTTAGTTATTTTCGAAATTGTTATTAGTGGTGAAGCAGACGTACCGCTATTGACCTCAACAGTTGTAATTGTTCAAAAGAAGTGTCTTTTGGTCTATAAATATGGTTTGTCACTTCATTAGAACATATAAAAAAATTTCGAAATTAAGAGAGTTTTTTTACGGTTTTGAGAGATAGATTTTTTTGTTGCGAGTGCAAGATATGATCTTTTGGTTGGTCGAAAAGGGATCAAAAGGTTGCAATCTTGAAGATTCTGAAGAAGGAACTTAGAACATTCATTTAGTAGTCTCTTGTATTGTTTTAATTTAGTTCTTAAATTCGATTATATTCGATTATATGCATGGTTTTGTACTTACATATATGCATATTTTGGTAACAACAACAATTCCCCTACTAACATATAACCTACTTGAGGGCAAAATAGAAGTAATTACATTAATAACAAATTAGTGATTGGTTCATATCTTGTGCAGTTGTCATAGACAAACAATCAAACATGTGATGTACATAAAAAAATTATGATGTACATGGAATTTTTTTGAATTGAAATTGGTGTGAATGAGATAAAGAATGTAAGATTGAATAGAACCTGAAGTGGAATCTGTTGAAGCTTGAGAAAGGCAATGGAGAGTAGAGGTGAAGTTGGAGTTGGTCAAGTTTGTTGACTTCGGGTTGTTGTGTTATAGGGTTGCGTTTTGATTTGTCTTGGACAATTAAAAGCAGCAACGTGGGATAACTGCACGATCTACGTTTGATTCCTCATTGCATCAATTAAGGGTATGCTCAGCCAAATTCCATTAGAGTGTCCAGACCATTAGGATATACTCACCTCAATTGCACCCGAATCTCATAAGAATAATCAACTTTGTCAAGATGCCCATGAATAGACCTGTTCGATAGCATTGAAAGGACCCTGGGCGGGCTCGGGTCGACCCTAATCGGACCCATATTTTTAATTCCTTACCTAGGTCTACCCAACTCAACCCAAGTTTAGAATTTTTTTACTAAATTTTTATATTTTTTTAATGAAGTAATATATATATACTTAATAGATGTAAAAATAAATGTGAAGTAAAAGTTACTATAGTTGTAAAAATTGCATATTTGTAGCAATTGACCTTAATGCGCAAATGTTTGAATTCTACATTCAACACTTTTTTATATATTGATACTAAAAAATTTATTTTAAATATTTGATGGACGTGTCGGGCGGATACTCAAGCTCATGATCAAGTTTACCCATAAATAAAAAAAACTTATATTATCATTTTTTAAGAAATGATAATCTCAAACTTTAGGAGAGGTTTTAGCAAGCGTGGTCCTACCCACCTCTAGTCCATAATTAATCAAGGTACAACCTCAAAAATAGGGTTGACAAAAGTTGTCTAGACTCGTTTGTCCGATTTTGTCCGAACCCGCTATAAACGAGTTCGAACAATATTTTTGTAAAAAACATACGTGTCGAATAATTTTTTGTGTCCATTTAAAAATACGAAACCGAGTCGGGGCAACAATTTCAAAAAAAAAACGGTACCCGTTTAGCGATTAATTTGGACTATTGAGATTATCTTTTTTTTTTTTTTTGAAACTTTTATGATGTGGGCATGTAATTTTAAAACTAGACAATAGTGAAGTGATGTGATGTTTTGCCTTATATTCCTTGAAGATTTTTTATCTATGATGTTTATATTGAAATTAAAAATTTTGTGACGTTGTGTATTTATTTTTTGGTAATTGAATGTTATGTGACATGTAGTTGAGTTTTTTTTTAAATAATTGATAAATAAAATATTTAATCATATTTAAAAATAAAAATCGAACAAAACGGAGCCGTATGTTTTACAAAAATAAGGGTCTGACAAAAAAAATGCCCTTTTTTAAAACGGCAACGGGTTTCCGGACACTAATTTTAATCATTATAAGGGGATGTCTAGTCCCATTTATGTCCGGTCCTTTTTTTAGCCCTACTAAAAAATACCCGGGCATAATCTAAAAGTACCATAATTGTCACATGGTATTTGACATTTTATATTCCTGTCCATGCGAACACATTTGGACAATACTCGTTACAAATTTTAAAAAATTATTGAGGGAAAACCATTATCCCAACATTTCACTTGACGGATCCTCGTGCCAACGGCTTGTTACGAAGTTTCAATCCCAAATTAATCAGAATCACATACATGATACATATATCAAACTCTTTTAAAAAAAAAAAATTATATTGACGTTTAAAAATTGAATACACCAAGAATTTTTAAAAATTCATTAAAATCTATTGAGATTTTAATTAAATACTCATTGACTTTTCAAAAATCAATTAAAACTCTTTGAAATCTAAGTTAAATACATATTGATTTCAAAATCCTTCTAACAAAAAATGGTAGGGTTACATATTTTTGTTACAACTATGGTACAACATTTATGAGTGCCATTAGATACACATTAAGTCCACTTGATAACCATTGAGAATCTGAGATGCTCCCACACATTACACCCACCCACATACATTGAAAATTGTATGGGCCTGGGCCTGGCCCTGGGTCTGGGCTGATAAAGATTTGATTGGCTTTCTTCATCGCTCACTGAGCAAACGCTCTCAACACATCGTCATTTCTTCTCTTCAACGCTCACAACTGTCGCCGCTTCGTCTCGGCTTCCATTAATGGCGGAACGAGCTCCGATCGTCACCATTGCAGGCAAAGGTTCGTCTCTCTCTTCATCTTCACTCCTCTCAATCGCAAACTCCACCTCACTCGTAAAAATCGATTCTTCAATCCTCGACAAGCTCTCCCCAAACGCGCCCCTATCGTCAACAGCCCCTCTCGCACAACCGGACACGAACCCTAGCTTTCTAACCCTAGAACAATCGAGAGCCGCATTGGTGGTGCTATTGAGCAAATTGGTCTCCTCAACGAAGGGGATTCGACCGGTGCTCCCGAATTTGATCGCCGAAACCCTAAATCGGGAGAACCTCGATTTGGGGGTTTTGGATTGGGGCTCGGGTTTAGGGTTTTTGGAGTCGGTTCTAGGGTTGAGTGGTGTGGGGATTGAGGGGTTTGGTGTGACTGATGAGGAATTGGGGGTTTTGGGGGATTTGAAAAATGCGGTTTTGGGGGGATTTGTGGGTTGTTAGATTGCTCTGCCTCCGCGCTTTCGAGGGCGGCGGACGCGGTGGCGGCGTTGTCTTGCGAGGCTTTGAGAGCTGATGTGAGTAATGCTGTTAATGTGGTGGATTCTGGCGATGGGTCGGCGGCGAAGGATGATGCCGCGGTGGCTAGTGATTTAAAGGTGTTGCTTTTGGGGTCGAAGCTTGTGGGGCGGGTTAAGGCGGATGCGGTTTCGGAGATTCCAGAGGTTCATGGGAGTTTTAGGGAGGTTGTGAGGTTTGTGCATTCGAGGACGCGGGTGGAGTTGAATTGTGGAGTTAGGGTTGGGAAGTGGGAGAGTGTGTTGAAGGGTGGGAAAGCATTGGTGACGACTTTTGCTTCGTTGGCGCAGAATTTGCAGTTTGTAGGTGAGGGTAGTTTGCGGCGCGCTAAATTGATTTGTAATTCGATTGATGATGCACGAACGCGTAGTTGGGTGCTGGAGTTGTTTGATAAGAATTTTGGAAGCTCTGGCTGTTTTCATGGTGGGTTGGAAATGGTTTCTGATCCTGCATTGTTTGTTAATTTCTTGGGTGAGACTTATAAATTGCTGGTGAGAGTGAGAAATGTGGTTGCTTGGGAGGGCGCATTGGCGCTTTTTGTGCTTGAGAGAATTGATGGTGAGAAAGATAAAGCTGTTGGTGGTGCTGTTTCAAAAATTAATGGGGAGACTTTAAATGTGGAGAAGAAGGGCGAGAAGAAGAAGAAAAAGGTGGTTATGGGAAAGGGGACTGCTGTTTTAAGACAGGTTATTAAGGATAGGTTGTTGAAAGAGGGTGGGGAATCAACTGACTCCTTTGAAGAATTTAATCAGTTGACTCTGAATTTCTCATCTTTTTTTGATCCGAAGAACGTGGAGCTAGATGAATTTCTCAAACAAGTGAAAGAGATTGTGGAAAGTAATGAGACTCGGAGACTTCCCAAAATTCCCAAGGTGACCAAACTTCACACTTAGAGATGTTATATTTAATGTGTAGTCATTTATTAATGCAGGTCAACTATCAACCTTTTTTGTTGCTGAGCTTGTATTCCTCCCTTCTAAAATTTTCAGGGAACTAGGGATTTTTCTAAAGAACAAATGGCCATAAGGGAGAAGGCATTTTCAATAATTACACAGGTATTCAAGAGGCATGGAGGCTCAGCCCTGGATACTCCTGCTTTTGAGTTGAGAGAGACTCTCATGGGGAAGTATGGTGAAGATTCAAAGTTGATATATGACCTTGCGGATCAGGTACTATTTGTTTCTTTAAATGTGGCGGACATTTCACTTATAATGGCCTTTTTTTATTTCATTATTTTTTTCTTTTTTGCTTTCTAAAATTTGGATATAGCTATAGTTATAACATGCATACTTATAAGAGACTTTGTTAAAGAAAGGAGAAATTGCTAAACAACGAAAAATGGGTAAACATGGATGAGATTGCTTGCAAAATGGGTATAACATGTTCGTATTTGACTGTTTATTTTCAATGAAATAAGGACCAATAACTTGACTCTGGTTAAGGCCAATATAATAGTGTATTTAACATCGGTAAAGTAGAGTAGATGGCCGAGTTTAGGTAGTTTAGCCCAAGGATTGCAAGGCACTAAGGCGATCCTGAGGTGATTTACCTGGTCTAGGTGAGGCGGTGCCTAGATAGTGCCTAGGTGATGCCTAAGCAGACAAAATAATATTTATTTAGAGGTCCCCAAATAAGTATCTATATATTTATAGGTCCTTAAGTAACACTAATTGTTTATTAGTCAATGTGATTATTATTCACTATATACTTTAAAAATATTATTAAGTCTTTTGGTCCTTATTTATTATTAATCGCGTCAAGATTTTGTTGTTGGGTAGGTATTGTAAATTGCTCCCCTTCAAATTTCTAAAAATTACATAGAAGGACACCAGTACACCACCGCCTAAGGCACCGACGACGCCTTGCAATCACTTTAGCCTCCAGGGAAGTTGAGAAAGAAGTTGTCGATTTTAGTCACATCTAATGACAAACCTGCAAATGCCCAAAACTAAAAAAATTTGAAACAATAAAATTTGAAGGAATTCGATGGTATAGGACAAAGTTAATCAGACGTGCGGGCGCATAAGGCGTGCGCCTTGGTGAAAAGTGCATATTTTTGGGTTATTTCTTTTTAACTGGAAAAAGGAAAAGTAAAGTTTTTTGTTCTCATTTTTAATCCAATCAAGATTTTTAATAAGAAACAATATAGTTGCGCCTTCGTATACCAAAAATTGAAGGTGAAATATAATGAGAAAACAGAGTTGGAATGTATAATCTGAAATTTCTATGTCATCTTCTTATCTAGCTGAAGTTCTTGATTTTTTTTTTTTTTTTGTTTTTTTTTTTTAAGTGAAGTTCTTGAGGTGGAAGAAGGAGAGGAATAATAGAAGAATGAACAATCAAAAAACACGTTCGTAAAATGCATACACCTAATATGTCATACACTAATATGTTTGGCTTCACTCAGGCGTGCACCTCGCCTTGCGCCATGCGCCCCAGTCACTCTAGGCCAATTTTGGATTGAGGCGTTAAAGCAAGCCGAGTAGAAACGTTTGATCTATGTAGTCGACCACAAATTTTGGATTGAGGTTTTGTTGTTGTTTAAAATTTCAATGTTTCCAATTGAAAGGTCTAAGAATTTTGTGTTAATTTGTTGCTTACAGAAAATAATTTATAGTTGTGGTTAACAATTTCGAACAAACTCTCAAAATTAAGTTTTTTTTTTTTTTTTTTTTTTTTTTTTTTTTAATTCAAGAAGTGTAGTTGATGTATTGCTTGGTGAGTGAGGTATAAAATTTTCAATTTTTCTAAAATTATGTATTTAAAATTTTCAATTTAAAATTTTCAACATTCTAAAAAATTGGTAATTAGTTAGAAGAAAAACACGCAATATAAGATATAAAATATGAAATATGGATATGAATGATTTGTCACATGCGAAGGCTAAGACTCCTAATAAAGACCCAGATGCATCGGCTACCTCAAATGTTTCAAAGATTGTTTAAAACTTAGAGCTTGTATCATGTTCAATATTTTCTATACTTTGTTTTTCAAATAATAATAAGAAGAAGAATAAGAATCATTGTGTGTGTGTTTGTGTTTTTTTTTTTTTTTCACATTATGATAATACTAATGACAATAACAATTGTAGCTGTTTAACATTTGGTAGTTCTAACTATTAGGGATATTTAATTTCTTACTGCTTTATTAGTAAGTAATGAGGATTTTTAGTCTAAAAATTTGGTATAATCATTTGGTTCTGAATTGTACCTAGTGATTTCTTATGTAGGTATAATCTTTGGGATGAGTAGTCTAGGCTAGGAGTTTAAAACTAGCAGTTGAGGTTTAAATGTGCCTGCTTTAGTGTTTTGTTATGCTTGGTATTATATAAGGTTAATTAATTTATCATGTTTGACATTGTAGGTTGGAGCATAGTAGTATACAAAAGCAACATGAAATGTTACTTGAATAAAGTAAAAGTCTACTATTCTTTTTGAAAAGAATAATTCATTTTTTCTTTGTAATTGCTCTTAAATTCTTAATTTTTGAATATAATTCATGTTATAAATTTTAAATATCTGGGTGATCAGCACATATCCTCTTTGAAGGTCAAAATATGTTACTCTATTCAACTTTAGTTGTCAACTATGCTTTATCGTGGTATTTTTTTTTTCTTTTTCCCTTTTCCTTATTTTCTTCTTCCCATCACAAATATATAATTTTCTTTTTAAAACTTTTACAGGGTGGCGAGCTTTGTTCTTTGAGATACGACTTAACTGTTCCATTTGCTAGACATGTAGCTATGAATGGTATTACTTCATTTAAAAGGTACCAAATAGATAAAGTACACAGACGGGATAACCCCTCCAAGGGGCGATTTCGTGAATTCTATCAATGTGACTTCGATATTGCTGGTCAGTTTGAGACAATGGGGCCTGACTTTGAGGTTGTGAAAATCTTGACGGAATTGCTGGATGAACTAGACATTGGTGATTATGAGGTATTTTTTAACCGCGTTCCTCATGTTCTCTTTTTTTTTGTTGGTAAATGCCTTACTCAGGCTTATTTAATTGTCTACGATATAACTTGATGAAGGTGTTGCATGACATATGCATAAATTTTAATCATAGTCTATGATATGACTATATGATTTCTTTTGAAGGTGTTGCACAATAAATTCATATTTTTATGGGTTGATTTGAGGAAGAACTCTCTGTATCTTGTTCACTTTCTTGTCTGCTGAATTTGATAGTACTATTCTTTTAAAAAAAGGAGACTGCCAAGTATTACGACTAGTACAATACTTATACCTAGGTTGGTAAGAGTCTAAGACACATCCCTTGATATCTTGCATGGTGCCTTTGAAAATCTGTGCTGGTGCATGTTCATGCATGTTCACATTTAAGTGTGTTTGGCCGTGCATGCTACAGCAAGGTTCGAAACTTCGACTTCGCCTATGACTTCGCTCACTCAAAATTCAGAATTAATTCGGGGAAGTGTAATTTGATGTGAGGAATTTTGGTAAAACTTCAACATTATAGTGAAGTCTAAATAATTTCATTAAAGTGCTAGAGAACATCCAAGTTTCATCAAAGACATTAAAAAGTTTGTTTTCTATAATATTTCATATTTTTTCTCATTCTATACTTGATCTTAAGTTTTCAAAACTTCAATTTTGACAGGATCGATCAATTTTTTACATTATTTTTTTCTTCACTAGAGAATATATTAGAATCCATTTCTAATAAGTGAAGTGAACTTGTGGTTTTGTTATCTCATAGCATGTTGCCGTTCTTTAGGATATATTCTAACAAAAGCTGACCCTAACTGTATTTCCCTTTTCTTACAAGAGAGCATTAAGACTTGAAATGTTATCATTTTTCTAACTGCAATGGAAGTTTTGTAAAACTTCGTTTACATCTTAATTCGGTGCTTCAAAAGATGTAATTAATTCGCAGAAGAATTTTCAAACCATGTGCTCCAGCTCTTTTTTTTTTTTTTCAGCATTAAATGTTTTGTAATAAGCATCAAGGAAAATAATTATGTGAACAGGAAAAAATTAGTACTTATTAATCCAATCAAAATGAATTTCCCTTTTCATGAGTAGGTATGCATATTAATGCACATTAATATATAGGGTACTTCTACAATGGGAACTAAAAAATACCCCCATGCCACGGGATCAAGTTCAATACACTTGGCATTTAAATGCACAGCACTATTAACCATTGGATTAAAATTTAATGGTCAAAGACATAGTTCTCTTAACATGCAGATATTTTGTTGGCTACATTGTAAAATTATCCATATGCTTGCCCTATTTTAAATATTTAGCTTTCTGTTCGTGTATCACTGTGTTGCTATTTTAGGTCTTCAAATGTAAGATATTGTATGCTGTTGCGTACATACTCTACTTTTGTAATTTTCTACTGAAATTGTGTCAATTAATTTATTTTTATATGTTATCAAACTGGTTGTCATTATTATATGCCATGTATAAGTATAACTTTTGCATCCCCTATGTTCTAACAATATAGTTATTTTCTCCTTCGTCAAGTATGATAGTCTTTTAATAGGTGAATACATATATAGGAAAAGTCGCATGCGAGTGTTATAAGTCGATAATAACGCGCATCCTTGCGCTTTTTTCTTTTTTTTCGTAAGAAAGGTGAACATGTACCATTGAGCACCTTAGCAGTTTCCACTACATTGGACCAAGGCAGCCGCTACATAGAAAGCAGAAAGAGTAAATGAGTGATTAATGACAGCCGATGATAATCACCTTTTCTAAGTGCTGGCCATCCTCTTCTATGTACTTAAGTTTACATGCAATATTGTCCCTGTCAGATGCTTTTTGATGTTATTGTCAAGAATACATATTTTCTGTATATTGACAGATTTTTCTCTTATACATTACAATACATTCCAATTTTTGATTAGTTGTGGTTTCATGCATGGATAAAGTTTAGTGTTGGCTTAATGCACTTACTTTTTTCGTCTTGCATAGATTAAGCTGAATCATCGAAAGTTGCTAGATGGTATGTTGGAGATTTGTGGAGTATCTGCTGAAAAGTTCAGAACAATATGTTCAAGTATTGACAAGCTGGACAAGCAATCCTTTGAAGAGGTTAAAAAGGAAATGGTGAGAATACAAGTTTCTTTCATCTCAATGTCATGGGTAATTTCTTGAGTCGTGTATTTCTAAGCATTCTGTAAATGATGATTATTCTTCACCATACCAGGTCTAGAATAGCCAATGGAATATTCTATGGTGGTGATCAATTCAAAATGATATGTGAAAAAGAAACTTTTGGAGCAATTTTCTCATATTCTTTATGCTTTCTTTTTGTCCCATACTTTGAGTTAGTTTTACCTTTGAGATTGTCTTGATCGTACAATTTATATCTCATGTAGTAATGAGCGTACCGACGTTCTAAGTGCTATCTAATGGCAGGTGGAGGAGAAGGGCTTGACTGTTGAAATAGCTGACAAAATTGGGAATTTTGTGAAGAAAAGGGGAGCACCTTTGAGTATATTGTCAGAATTGCGACAAGAAGGAAGTGAATTTCTGAACAACAGTGGATCCACTCTTGCTCTGAAGGAATTGGAGATTCTATTTAAAGCTTTGGAAAAATCAAAATGTATTCACAGAGTGGTTTTTGACTTGAGCCTTGCAAGGGGTCTTGATTATTATACCGGGATGATATTTGAGGCTGTTTTCAAAGGGGCTACACAGGTATTTATTTAGTTTTGAACATTATTTTGATAATTTATATATTTTGTTGAGATGTTGCCAGTAACCACAGAATTCGATTCAGTGCCATGGAGTTTGTATACGAAGATAGTGTAGACGTTTTGATGTTTGTCCTTTCCCAAGCGTCTATAATCATTTAACTGGTGTGGTTACTAAAGACGGCCTACAAATGCCCTCTCTAGAAATCTCAACTCAATAGAAACTGAAGAAAATTGATGAGGCAGGGGTAGACCAAAGCTAGGTTGGTACAGATTGATTAGGTGGGATTTAAATGCTTTTGAAAGCACACAACATCAATTGCACTAATTCGAGTGGCAGGGCGGTGAAAGAGTTTGATCCATGGAGCCGATCCCAACTAATTTGGGATTGAGGTTGGAAGGAATTTAGTTATAACAACTAGGACTCGTGTTACTCTGACCTTTTATGGAACAGAGTGATGTAGCTATTTAGGAATCATTAAATCATGTGTACTTGATGCACAATTTCTGGCCTGGCCTGAGGAAGTTGCAACTTTGTATACTACAAGTCTACGACCCACCTTTTCTATTCAACATTTTTTATCTTTTCCTCAGCAATTTTTTTTTTTTGGTCTAAATAGACTGCCATTTAATTTATAATAGTATTTTTACTTGTAAGCCTTTAATTATTATTTCATATATTTTAATTAGCACGTGTTTTTATTATTACAACAACAACAATGTGCTCGAACGCAACATGTTTTTGTTATTTCATTAGTTGTGAAATACGGTGAGTAAATTTTACAGAAATTAATTGACTATACTGATCATGACACTGTGCTAGCAGTATCAGGAAGTCTTGTGGGAGACTTAGAGCAATGTTTAATTTAAAATATGCCAGTCAAGCTTCTCAAATACCCATAGTCTCTAAGAATTTTTTAAATATCGCTAGGATTTTGTACTCATTGGAGGAAATTTTATAGCAGTTAATGGTTAAGGTTTAAAAAACTCATTTGTTTCAAGAAAGTGGCAGTCAAATGGCTGCGCTCCATCATAACTCTTTAAGTATTTGTTCATTGAATTCATAGTTGATTAGCAAACTTTAACTTGTTTGTCTATTGAATGTTGTATTGATTACTTAGAATTGCCATTATATGAGACACATTTGCATCCTTTTCCAGGGATGTGGAGTTTGCATTTTATAATTTCGTTGGTGTTTTGTTGATTGTGGAACTGAAATTTCCTCGTCTATTTGGAATACCTCTCTTTTAACTATAGTCTTGGTATTCTTCAAAAAAAAAAAAAAGTATAGTTTTAGTAAGTCACACAACTGAAATGCTGGTGGAATGGTTGCAATCTTGACACTTCGTTTGATTATATATTTTTGCTTTTCATGATGTCTTTAGGATCTGGAGTTGCATAATCAACTTTCATGTTCTCAGGTTGGTTCGATTGCTGCTGGTGGGCGTTACGACAACCTTATCGGAATGTTTGGTACAAAGCAGGTTCCTGCTGTTGGTGTTAGCCTTGGAATTGAGAGAGTGTTTACTATAATGGAGCAGCTTCACCAGGACAAGGTAATCTATGTCTGCTATGTGGATGTTGCCGTGTATTTTCTCTATTTGTTTTCTCGGAGTGTCTTGTATGTTTTGCTGTAATTTTGTAGGGGTACGTTAACTTCTGGACTACCGCAAGGCACAATCTAGATGTTTAACTGTGAAACTTTTTTACTTGTTTTGTACGAGTAGCATGCTATTTGGTATCCGGCAATTGTTGATTTGCAGTGGGTTGCCAACGTAGTGGTAGCCCTATTAGTTCGGCATGTGCTGAACTCAAAATAACTTGGGAGTTCAAGTATCCCATGTGGGAGTTTGAATTGTGCTTTGATGGGGGTGTAAGAGCAGACTGTCCATATATTGTCTTTGGAATTTTTCAGATTTTAATAGTTTTGTTGTTGTTGCTATAAAATAATTGGTAGCTCTAGTTAACATTTGTGGATCTTTCCTTGATTTTGGCAGGCAATTCGAGCAACTGAAACGCAAGTTTTGGTCGGGGTTCTGGGGGATGACTTGTCTCTAGCAGCTGAGCTGGTGAATGAGTTGTGGAGTGCAAAACTAAAAGCGGAGTACATAGTCAACAAAAGAATCATGAAATTGTTTGATCGTGCAACAGAGTCAAGGATCCCTTGGATGGTGCTTGTTGGCGAGAAGGAGCAAAACGAAGGAATTGTCAAATTGAGAAACATGGAAACAAAAGAAGAGGTTGTCATTCAAAGAAACTCACTTGTCGAAGAGCTTCAAAGACGATTGAGAGAGACATTGATGTAACTCTCTCCGCAAAGTATGGAGATCATCAATCGTCTTAAGGTGACGTCTTTCCATTATAAGCTATTCACATTGGATTTCCAAGAGTGTAGATTGTTTTGTAGGGTAGTTATATGTTTTAAAAGGTTCAATCGGTTACCTTGCACACATTTTGGATTGTAATGGTTTCTTATTATTCCTCTTTGAAAACAGGCTTGAAGTGCTCTTTTGAGCTGCCATTTTGGAAGGGTTACATTTTTTTTTTCTTTTGAAAACTAAAGAGCAACTGTTTGTTGACACAAAGTGAACAAATTATGTAAATTTTGGTGCACCTTGTATTAAGCATGCCATTATTTATAATAACTCACCTTATTTATGCTAATGACTCGAGCAATTCTACAACTGGTTTCATTGTTTCTTAATTTGCAATTTTAGCGGGTTTTTTTTTTTTTTTCCACATGCTAGCTTTTCTTTCTAATTCAGATTTTTTTTATGGGTTTATCATTGATGTGGCTAAATGTAAGTTGGATCAATGTAGTTGACCTCAACTAATTTGTTTTTTTATTGATACTGCGGTGACCAAGATACTCGACTATTTTATAGGTGACATTTCCACCCTAAAAGAGATACGTCTTTAAAAATTGGGGATGGGGATTCGAATTTGAGATTTTGTGAAGGCCCAATGGAACAGGCCTAGTAGGTCCAACTATTAGTTGTTCTCAAGGCCTTGATGACCATTCTTCATCATGTTATCCCTTCAAATGCATGTTTTTTTTAATACAATCTATCTCTTACTGCTTAGCTTTCCACATCCATTATTAAATTGCTTCGTTTTTTCTCCCTTGAGGATCAAATTTCTTCCCTTGATGTGTTGGCATGGTTATTTTGGCAATCAAAATGTGTTGTACTGGAGGGAAAAAAAAATGCCTACTTTTTGACGAGCTAGTGCTGGAAAAGATGATTTTTGCAGTAAAATAGAAACTAATCACAGCAATGGCCGAGATGAGGCAATTTCATTACTTACAGTCAAGCTGCAACAAAGCAAGAAGTAACAAAGCCCTAGCTAAACTATGAGCTACCTGATTCGCTGGCCGACGAACAAAATGAAACTCAACACAACCCATCTCTTCCCGTGTCATTAATTCCAGAATGTTAGTTGGGAGAGAATCTGATGCCAAGAAGCCACATGCATTAAGTTGACGAGAGATGCTACTTATTATTTGCTATCTTGTTGATGGCGCGACTGTTGACACACATGCGCCATGAACCATCCTTCTTGGTGAAGTTTCCCGAATGAAGTCCTTTTGAAGGAGGTCCTCAACTTTTTGTTGCATTGCATTGTGTTCTTGAGGGCTCAACAGACAATGTGGAAGGTCACATGCGCCATGAACCATCCTTCTTGGTGAAGTTTCCCGAATGAAGTCCTTTTGAAGGAGGTCCTCAACTTTTTGTTGCATTGCATTGTGTTCTTGAGGGCTCAACAGACAATGTGGAAGGTTTGGACTAGGAAGGACCAGAGATAGGGGGACTCAATGATAACATTGCAGACTTAACTCTTGATGGTTTTTATATGCTGCAGGGCGCGGCGGAGTTGCTGTGAGCTCCAAGGTTCTCGCAATTGCCACTATCAATGATAACTCTTGATGGTGCAGCGAGTCCGAAAGAATTGATGGCCTTGAGAGACAAGGGGACTCAAAAGTGTGTTGAATGACACAGTTGAGCTGATCTTCAAAAATAAAGACTGATTTCTGCGCCAAAAGAATGTTGTAACAGCACCAAAAAAATAAAAGAATGTGATTGCTAAGAAAGGCAGCTTCCTTGCTATCCAAAAAAAGGGTCTATGCATCTTGTTGATCTTGTTGGCAAGAGCTCATCTTTCTGAGTTGAATTAGTTGGCCTCTCAAGCTGCACTCTTCCACCTGAAAACACGATGAAGCGAAGAATTAGCAGTCCAACCAACCATTAGAGTAATGCTTGCCTTAATTCACCCCATGACAGCCTCATTCATGCATGTCTGCAACTCTACTTAAGCATCTTATTTGGCTAAGCATTCCTTTATCTAACTCTACTTTTAACATCCTATTCGGCTTGGAAGGAATCTAAATAGCGGTTTAACTTAATACAAGGAGTTAACTTGAGACGCATTAATTAGGAGGGATTTAATTATTTAAATGATTTGGAAAGCACACTATTAATTGCACTAAATCGAGCGCAATGGAAGAGTTGGATCCATATTGTTAGCCCCAACTAATTTGGAATTGAAGAAAAAGCTTTTCGCCCTTCTTTAGAGCATCTCCATTGCAAATGAGGATTGGTGGAGAATGTGTGCCACCTTGGATGCAATGAACTTTGGAATTAAAAATCCTTCTCCAATGCAAGTATGGATTAACGTGTAGCTGATGTGGAGTGAAAAAATAGATAATGTCTATTCTCAACGTCTATTTCTAGGTGGTGCATCCGTAGTTACCTCAGCAATTCTTTCAAAAAATATAGAAAAATAATAAAGTTTCAAAATAGAAGGTGTAATACATATTATGCATTGGAGAGCACTTTTGAATTTCAATGTCTATTTAAGCTTTCTAAGATGGGCATTCCCTCCACGTTGATTGTGTGACAAGAATCCACAGCTACGATCCACATTTACCATTGGTGATCCTCTTATAGTATAAAAAGTTGAGAAAACTAGCATTGCAGGATTTCTCAAAAGTCAAAATGTATGTGTTAGATGGTGAAAAATGAAAAGTGTATTAGTTAGAAAAACTGAATAAGCATCACAGACCTGAAAGTTATGCATCTTGGTCAATAGGTCTCCACATTCCTCAGCCAGAGCTCTCTCTCTACTGACCATTTCAGCGAGCGATGATATTGAAGTATCGACCGTTTTCGCCTGCATCCAAGTTGTTTTTTCAGACCAGCTAAAGCAAAACGACGAGCAAATCCCTTCAAACATTACATAACAATGTCACTTTAAATCTCATCTTCATAAATATATTTGCTTACCTTTGGAAAAAAGTTGTATATTTGGGAGGACACTGTTTCCATCAGGTTTAAAGCTGACCTTAAGGATTCTTCCAACTCTCCTATGTTTACCTGCAACACATGTAATGGAAAACTACTAAATAATTCCGAAAACAATATCGCAGCAACACTTCTAGGCATAACCAAGAGTGAATGAAAGAGTGGAAGGTAATATTACCTTAACATTCCCACTTATCGGAAGTTGAACAGATGCATCTTGCAATGCTTTGATAGCACCTGATAAGGAACTTGAATATTCAAATTCAAGAGTAGACCATTCATCCAAATATGGCATCTGCAATAATCCGAATAATATCATGACCACCGAATTCACGTTAAAGAACCGTTAGCAATTATCTTCATTTAGTTTATGGAGGTTCACTGCGAGTTTTAGCTCGATAAAGTTGTTAGAAACCTAACATGAAGTTCTCTTGAATTTTATGTTTGAGCTTTCTTAGTGCTGGAATAGCTTCATAGTTATTAGTTTGTCCCTACTTATTAGTCATGAATTTTAGCTGAAGTTGTGACATATTTGGTTTCAAAGTGACATGAAAGTATGTTTAACATGAAAAACAAACTAATAAGAGTCATTACTTGGGCTCCCATGATAGAAGACAACATTGCCAGCTTCTTGAGATATCCAAGTTCAATGCGCTTTCTCTGCACAGAATCATGCATTTCTGATTTTTTGACCAAAAGAGCGTAAAACGACCGCTGCAATGAACAAGGAAAGCCAAATGCTTAAAAAACAAATAGAGATGCAATGGAAAATCATCAAAGATAAGGTAGCCCAATTTTCTTCATATATGTTGAGCTTGGTCATGTGTAAAGAAACTATAGATACAAGCTATTTTTTCTCAATCAGAAAAGCTAAGTCTTTTCACTATGCACATTTTCTCCCTATTGAATTTTTATGGAAATTCTGCTTCTACTACTTTTTGTTTCTTGATTTATCTGATTAAGAAAAGATATGTGATAGTAATCGTTTCACAACATGTGTTGAAGGGATCAATCTCATTAGCTACAAGTGTGAATATCTTCCTTGTGTTCGGAAGAGAACCCCCTAATTTAGACAGTACAAACAACCAGTCCTAGTTAGGCCCTGAGCCTTCAACAGGCACATAACATGTAGATCAAAGTTGAGAATACATGGGATTGCCTAATATGATGCTACTAATCAAGAAATTGCGTTGCCATAAACCGATTAACTAACCTCGACGGTGTGTGACTGCACATTCATGGTAGCTTCAGCTTTTGCATTAGCATATCTCCACTGCAAATAACGATTTTGAAGTAAACGCAAAGCATGAACATGTTCTGCAGTACTTGTCGCCTTCTTCCCTTTCCTTGCCTCTACTTGGGGTCTTCATGCTTGAAGGGTGTGGAGGCAAACAATTGCTACCTGATCTTGAAGGAGTTGGTTGGGGTTTACAAAGGGACTTGTGAAGAAACTTGTTAGTGTAACAAAACGACGGCTCACAACTGGGTAAGGGCGAGTTCAATAAATGATTGCAAGGGACGGCAGGGACCTTGAAGGACTCTGCAACAACATTCCCCGAGCAACCTCTCTGGGGGATCGATCTAGATGGCAGGGTTGTCGTCGAATGTGATGGCAATTCAAGACCTGGCGTGGAACATCGGATATCTAGAACACTTGCCTGCACCTTGCAATAGTTGTCTTCACCAAGGGAAGGATTACTAGTGCTGCAAATGCTGCCTTCTTCCCGAGCTTCCACCGCGGCGATTGAGGGATCGGGCACTGCTGAATCTTCATTTTCGGGAACCAAAGTCGTTGCAACCTCAGACGAAGAGCCATTGCTATTTACAGAAGGTTCCATACCACACAACTGTACCAACTGCCTAGCAGTAGAACTGGTGATTGGCATCTGCTGATGAGAATTCGACACTGATCTCGGATGAGGGGTTCTTCTTTCGAAACTGGGTAAAGAGGGGAGAGGGGTCTCTGGCCTATACCGGCCAAGGCTTCCGCTTTTTCCATGTAACTGCTGCCGCTGCGGATCCCCACCGTTCTCCTTCAACAGCTTGAGAGACCTTTGAGGCTTTAATTGCGACGCCGCCAATGGCATATCCAAGCTCCGCACAACGTCAAGCTTAGTTTCATTGGAACAGCGCAACGGTTCTGCCTCTGATGCTTGCCTAGCCCTTTGCACAGACCGGGAACGCTGATAATGGTTGTAGAGATTAGAGTTGTCGGAGGAAGTGAGAACGGTGGCCTGTCTATGGAGTGAGCTCTTGGGCGCCGGGAGGTGAAGATCCCCCGAAGTAATAGCAGTAGTAGTAGAAGCAGAAGACGAAGTAACCACCGGAGACATAAACCGAGAGCTCACCTCCCTAACTCTTGGCCTACGAGGAGTCGGAGTTGGAGCCACCACCGAGGGATGCTGCGGCTGCTGCTGTTGCTCGATATAAACATCGCAAACTTTCGCCATCTTCTTCTACAACAAGCCCACAAAAGCAAGAACACTCGCGAAAACTTAGCCGCATAAATCAATGCACATATATACCTATTAAAGCTACATTCAAAACACCATGGACATTCAAATGAAAGACCAAATTCTAAAGACAACTCAAAAGCATTAAAGAGATTCTCCATTACAAGCACAATGACCTCGAATTCGACAATTATGGCAATAACTAATCCAATCAAGAAATTCTATCAACCAATCAAAAGGGCAAAATTAGGGCGAAAAAAGGTTCGGGCACCCGCGATTATCAAAAGAAAAGAGTGGCGGATCTTCGCTAACGATCCGAAATCATTTTCGCAGTTTCAAATGGGAAGCTTTTTTAAATTATATGAAACCCTAGCTCTGGTTCATAGATCCAGAAATCTAGAATTCCCAACTAACAAATCTAATCAATTCACCGGGCACGGAAAGTACTCGAAGAATTGGAAAACCTAGCGATGGACTCACCGAAAGAGCGAGCGATGAATTGAGGGGCAAAGCTGTTGTTGTTTATGGAGCTTGAACAGACTTTATCTTCTTCTCTGCGATTTGAATCACCATTCAATGATGATGATGATGATGATGATGATGATGGAGAGAGAGAGATCGATCGATCGATCAACGAGAGCGACGACGACGATGAGAAGGATTCATTTGCAGAGGCGATTGATTGATCCGTTCAGGTCGGAAGCCAAAAGCGAAGTTACAATCGGGTTTTGGCCTACTCTCTGCAACGGCTAGTTTCGTTTTTTGAACGTAATTACGCAACTAGCCGTTATGCTTGAATTTTCTATTTTGTAAATGCCCTTTTTTATATTTAGTGATGGGTTTATATTCTATAATTCTATAATAATATATGGACTGGAAAAAGCTGAGTGGGAGGGGAGGATCGCCTCCCTTATGGGGTCCGACAATGTTCGAGTGTGCATTATAAGTTTGCGTACTTAAATAAGTAAAGATATCCAAATATTTATTATTGCTGATAAAATAATTTTAGTCTTCCAAAATAAGCAATTTAATCTAATCTTTTGATTTTGTTATAGTTTTTACTCGAAGAATAGTTTGTAGTACATACATACAAATCAAGCTAACATGAGTTATTAACAAAATAGTTTCTTTCAAGTTTCTCACAAGATATCTACAGTTGAGCATCGACCGCATCGATTAATCTACGTTCAGGCATTGTAAGCCTCTACAGTGGCAACTAACTTGCTTTTGTTGCACAATAGTGTAGGTTTGATTGAAATGTATCTCGCACGTATTTCAAAAGAATCTACATTATTATGTAGCAAATGCATAAACCCAAAAAAAAATTGTCAAAACATTATTTCCTTGACTCAAAGATTAGGGAAGGGCGGTTGTGATAGTTTGGTCACCCGCAAAGACGGCCTACAAATGCCTCAACTAGAAAACTTGACTCAAAGCGTAGAAATTCGTGAGGTAGGAGGCGCACCAAAGTTAACATGGGATGCATTAATTAAGAGGGATTTGAATGGTTTGCAAAACTCACAATCAATTGCACTTAATCGAGCACAATAGAAAAGTTTGATCCATGTAGCCGACCCCAGTTAATTTGGGCCCGATGCTATGTTGTTGTTGTTGTTGGTAAAAAGTTGGAAACATTATGATATTTAAACTTAATAAGCCCAAAAGTTTAAGACTAAGAGGGCCCAAGCCCAAGAGTTTTATATTTTCCAAATGAGATGATCCAATATATCCAAAATTTGGCTCCTCACTTGAAGCATTATCCACTCACCACCACACAACCAATATTGTTTCCAACATCACAATTCACAAATAACTCTATCTATGTGAAAATTGCTTCTGCTCTTCTCCAAGCATGCTTTCTCTCAAACCCTGTAGACACCACACTCTACCATCATTTCAATTCAACACATTAAAGATCAGAAAACAAACACAAACATTCGACCAAGGTACTATAAATTTCTTTGTGGTGTTTTATAAATTTCAATTCTTTGCACTAGCTATACATTAATTGATATAGTGTGAGACTAAAGGAATGAATGTTTAATTCTTTATATATCTATTAATGTATGTAGCAACAAAGATTGATAAGGTTGGGAGGAACCTTGTAGTGAGAGTGTCTCAAGGAGATCAAGAAAATAGGACTGGTCAAGAGAGAAAAAGTTTTTTGAGCTTAGAGGAAGCTGGTTTGGTTGAGATTTCAGGGCTGAGCACTCATGAAAGGTTTCTATGCCGATTGACGGTAACTCGAGTTTTTTATTCTTGTTTAGATTGATTATGTACCGAAGTTTATTAAAATCTAAATTGAATACACCTAATGTTGATATGATATCAAAAGACTCTACATTAATAAATCGAATCGTGGTAATAACGTGCATTTTTGGTTTGTCTATTTAATTTGATTTGATTGTTAGTATGCAGTGCTAAATGTGACGACACTAGTTAATTTGTGGACCGAAAGTTAGTCGAAACTTTAATTAAATGAAACTTCGAAATGAAATATATAAGTTATCAACTCCTCCCATGGTATCAGAGCCCTTTTGAGATAAAACTCACACCTAGTTGACGGTGGTTAAGTTGGAGACAATATTGGTGCTAGCGGAGGAATCCACAGGCTTGCGCTCACGTGTGCGGCGTGGCTAGGAGAATTTTCACATGGTGTCAGAGCCCATGGTTTGGATGGGACTTGGGAGAAAAAGCTCTCTGGATCATGTGACTTTCGGTCCATGGGGGAGTGTTGAAGATGTGTGGACCGAAAGTTAGTCCCACATCGATTAAATGAAACTTTGAAATGAAGTATATAAGTGATTAACTTCTCCCAACTAGTACCGAAGCCTTTTGAGATAAAACTCCACACTCATAAAATTTGAAGGTGATTAAGTTAGGGATGCACATTCCAAAATAGAGTTTGGAGATCAAATTGAAAGAAAGCTCAAAACATTAATGTGATGGCCTTTATTAACGTAGACAAACACATGATTTAAAATACATATGACAACATAGACGAGTTTGTGTTTAATTTATGTATGTCATAGTTAGTGATAATTACATATGACAAAACATAGACTTGAGAGCGATAGGTTTGCAAAGTGTTTCAAGCACAATGGAAAAATTTATGTATGTCATAGTTAGTGATAATTAATGTATACTAAACCTTAATAATTTTTTTGTGGTATCAGATCTCATCCTTGAACCTGCTAAGAGTGATATCAGAGCAAGAAGGGTGTCCAATTGAGGAGCTTAATGCAGGGAAAATATGTGATTGGTTTGTCAAGGATAAGCTCAAGAGAGAGCAAAATTTGGAATCTGCTGTACTTCAATGGGACGATTCCCAATTCCAAATCTAGAACCACTTATTCTCATTCAGTTGCTTATCCATTATTTTACAATTAAGCATATATAGCTAGTTTGATTAGTGACCAAATCCTCCCTAATCATAGATTATGATGCAAATTAAAGTTGCAAAAAGTTAGGTCTTCTTGTTCTTCTCCTACTCATATTGTTAATTTGGTCTTTCTGATGGTTTGAGCTCAAGAAATTCAAGGTCCATTACTTTTGACTATCAACTTTATTTGAAAACGTGTTAATTTTGTAAAATTTATAGACTCCGTGTTAGAATTAATAGACTCCGTGTTAGAATTAATCTACGGTCAATTACTCTCAAGCGGATGAAATCAAGTCTATAATTAATATTGGACATTTTAACTAACAATTCATCCAATATTAATATAGATTGATTCCGTGTTCTTGAGAAGTTGTATCAATGTATAGTATATGACCGTAGACTATCTCCACATGGAATCAACTTTGTAAAATTTATAGACTCCGGTTAGAATTAGTTTACGGTCAATTACTATATATTGATACAACTTCTCCGCATATTATAACTCATCAACTACACGATAAAATTAACTAGTTTACAAGATTGGTCTATTTTATTTTACAATATATTTTTTTTTTCTGAATCTTACATATATTTTAGACTGAAATAGGATCGAGAATATACGACTATAGTCTAGTCAACGGAGGCAGACTTATTTCTTAATTAAAATGCAAAATTAAAACTCAACTTTCTGGTCTAATTCATCTCATGCATGGCCAGTCAAAATGTAGTTTAGTTTTCCTTAGCTTTATACTAATCAAACTTTGAACATCTATGAACCACAACGAAATTGTATTTTTTTATGACAATACATCATCAATCAGTCAATCCTATAACCTTAGCTTTTAATTTCTTTACAACTTCAATTTCATTCTCTTGATCATCAATCGTGTTTATTATTAACCGGGCCACCTGTTGTCATATTTAGAAAAGAAGTCTTTAAAATTAATGTACAATGTGTTCACATATTTTTTATTGATCGTCATTCGTCAACAATTAATATTCTCTATCTCTTAATGCAGCCATTAAGGGCTTCCTAGCTAGCTAGTTATACTCATTGTTTGGGATAACAAGAAGGTTTAAGACATATTAATGACTTGAACCTTTTATCATATTTTTCAAATAATAAATTTAATTGGACTCATGAGTCTGGACTCATAAAGAAGTTTTTAAAATTTTTATAAATATTTAAGGGGTATCAAATAATTTTACAAATGATTATGATTGTTTCGTTAATTGCTCGAGATGTATTTAAAATTAAAAAAAAATTTAAGTCCGGACTTACGAATTCAAATAGCAATACCTTTTTTCAAAAGCACAACTTTACTTTCAAATTGTCATGGAAAAATGAGCTGAACTTTCACAACAAGCAGCCAGATATTCCATAATGAGATGGAAAATGCTTTTGTAATATCACAAAAAAAAAAAAAAACTTTTGTAACAAAAAAAAAACAAGCATAAATAACATTCACTTATTCGTGTCCATAAATTTTTCGCCTCGATGTGTTTGCCCACAGGGGCGGATCTAGGGGGCCAGGGGGGCGGTCGCCCCTCCCAACCCCGGGATCCTTTATAATACCCCTACGTAAAGTCAAAAAAAAAAAAAAATTATGCGTAATTTTTTATATGATTATCCCTTAAACCTCGAGACTCCTTGTTGTTTCGTCTAAAATTGGCTCCCTTCTAACAAAATTTTGTAGTTTCGGCCGCCACTGTTTGCCCATGCTTACAGATGTGTCATTTATGCTAGTCTTTTTCTAGGTTGCATTAGTAGGGTCCTATTGTGACATCTTAATTAAATATATGTATAAATACAATATATAATGCCTTTAATAACTTCATTTAGGGATAGTATATACTATATAGTACAACCTTTATTAGAACATTAATTGGTTTTTTTTGATCCAAAGAACATTAATTAATTGGTTTATCCAAAACTTGGATTTTTTATTTTATTTTTTAATCAAAAGGAGAAAAACTTAGGTTCTTTGAAGCGAGAAATCAATTTTAAGCCATGAAAGATCATTTCTACATTTCAATTTAATTATATACAGTCAAGGTCTTTAATTAATTTATATCTTTGACCTTGAAGAATGAAAAGTTAAATTAGATAGAAACATCTTCCATCTCTTGGCTTTCATACAATACTTGGAAAAAAAAAAAAGATTATGATTGTCAACTATGCTTCTTTCATATTAATGGACAAAAAACATTTTTTTATGAAAAAAATCAACTTTTCTTGCCAACTCCGGCCCTCTTGCAAGACTACTATATACCAAATCATTGAGTCATTCACTTAATTGATCTAACAAAAAAACACTTAAATCTTGTTTAATTGGTTTTGAAGCTCCAAATTCAACTTAAAGAAATCATTCAAACATTGTCCATTGGTAAGACTGCTCAAATTGAAGGGCCATTTCAAACTCTCAAATGAAATTCTCCAAGAATGCGTTAAAATTTTTTTCTCTATTTTTATTAAAAATTTAAAATAAAATAATTTCTCCCCTGTTATGAAGTTAGAACACCCAATCTGAAAAATGTTAAAATACCTATAGATATTTAAAAATAAAAAACTTAAAAATACAAACAAAAAAGGAAAATATCACAATGACAAAACAAACTCATAATAGAATATACATTAGTATGCCCTCGACTAGTGTATAACAAACAAGTTGAAGTGAATCCAACTATTTTTGCATATCGTTATTTGTTTTGTTTTATCATCCCCTCACCAAAGTAGGAATATGCTTTTTCATGGCACTACAGCATGATTGGAAAAAATCGTGATTATATATTGGGTAGTGCTATTTGGACTCGTGAGTCCAGACTCAATTTTTTTTTTAATTTCAAATACATCATCCAACAATTAATAAAGCAACCATAATCACTTGTAAAAAATTTTTTTATACCTCTTAAATATTTACAAAATTTTAAAACCTTCTTATGAGTCTCGAATTCATGAGTTCAAGTAGAATTATTGTTATATATTAGGCTTAACCTTAATTAACACCCGTTGAGGCATTAATTGGTTGCCTAAAACCTTCAACCAACTCAAACTAGTCTGTCTTCACAACACAAACGACATTAAAAATCTCTCTCTCTCTCTCTCTCTCTCTCAATCAAGTCAACAACCCCATCTAATTAACCAAACCCCATTAAAGCTTTAAAATTTTGCGAACAAATCCGCGGACTTGAGACCCCACTTCTTCAATACGCCTCAATTTCTCATTCACATCCGCCACTCTTTCTTCTTCTCTCTCTCTCTGTTACACTCCTCCATCGATTGCACCTCAAAAGGGTCGATTTTCAGGGGAAATCACAATCTGGGTCTTCAATCTCTGCCCAAATCCAGTTCTGTGTCGGAGAGAAATCTGGGTTTTCATGGATTGATCGATTGGTTTAGTGGGCGGATTCGATTTTGGTGAAAAAATAGTGAAATTGGTGAAATTTGGGTAGATTTTTCATTTTTTTCAGGGAAAAAGGCGATCTGGGTGTTGAAGCACAGCGATGATCCAGTTCTGGGTAGGAGAGATTAGTGGGTTTTGATGGATTGATCGATTGGTTTAGTGGGTGGTTTCGATTTGGTGAAAAAAGAGTGAAATTCGGGTGAAATTTGATGGCGATTATTAGGGAGGAGAGTGAGTTTGATGGGAAGATTTGGAGTCTGTGTCGAATGCCGTTTTGGCAATCTTCTGGTGGCGGTGGCGGTGGCGGTGGCGGTGGTGGTGGGTCTTCATCGTCTTCGTCGCAAAATCTTCACAATCATCAGCAACAACAACAGCTGAACCAGCAACAACAACAACAACATGGGGAGAGAACGTCGTCGAATGGTGGTCATTCAATCAACACAGTTTCATCTGTTGCTAGGTCTCTTCTCCCTACTCGGCGTCGCCTCCGTCTCGATCCAGCCACTAAGTTGTACTTCCCTTGTGAGTATGAGTGTTATCTCATCTGGGTTTCTTGTTTTGTTGTTGTGTTGTTGTTGTTGTTGCACAATTTTGTTTGATTTTTTAGGTTCATTTGTTCTTTTGAGAACTTGGTATGCTGCTTTTTCTCAAATTTTTTGTGGGGTTTTGTTGATTCATTTAGTTTCTTAGAATTTGAGAAGTGAATTGTTGTTAAATTGTTCAGCTTTTGACTTTGTTTGTGATTGGTGTTTGGTTTTGTTCTTTTTTTATAATGATGTAAGTGATCATGTGGAATTGATGTTTTGGATGTTTTAAATAGAATTTAGGTTGTTAGTATTTGTCTCTATTGAATTCAAACATTTATTTTTCACCTTTTTGTTGGGTTTGGAAAATTGAATTGAGTTGACTGTCCTAGACTTCACTTTATTAGTTGTGTATAACTCTGTCTTAATTGTGCATAAGTTAGTTTTATATTGAGTTATTTGAGCATGTATGATATAAATCAATTGTTTACATTGCCAGGATTGTTACTTATATTTTCAAATTTTGTTCTTGTTGAAGATGAACCTGGTAAACAAGTCAGGAGTGCAGTGAGAATCAAAAACATTAGCAGATCTCATGTAGCTTTCAAGGTATGTTAGATTGTTCTTATTAAGACCATAACATTGTTATGGAAGCTCTTATATGGTTCCTAAAAATGAGACTGATGTCTGTGATATGGCGTAATGAAATTTATAATCTTTTGCCTTTTTGTAAAGAACTCAATTTGCTAGATTTTATATTGTGATATATTGATTTTTGTATATCTTACATTTTGTATATTCTATGTTTATTTTGCATTACTAGTCAAAATCTCAATGGCAACATGTAATGGCAGTTTTTTCGTTTTGCTTTAGTTTCAAACAACCGCACCAAAGAGTTGTTTCATGCGTCCTCCTGGCGGTATACTTGCACCAGGTGAAAGTACTATTGCAACAGGTAACGATTGCTGGCAACCTTGCTTTCCTTGCACTTATTTATTTTCTTTGAAGTATATGTTGCGTTGAGAAGAAAAAGAAGCTTTTCTGTTCTTGTTTCTAATTTGATTGTGTTATTTGGAATGCTAGTTTTCAAGTTTGTTGAACATCCCGAAAACAATGAGAAACCAGTAAATCAGAAGAGCAAGGTGAAGTTCAAGATCATGAGCCTAAAGGTTAAAGCCGGGATAGACTATGTACCCGAGCTGGTGAGTTTACTTTCATCATTCTTTAACTTTTGATTGTTGAATTTTTCATTTTGTTTGACCCTAGCTTTTCTATTGCCTTTAAATTCTTCAGACCAAGATGATTCACCATCTAAGTATGTTAATCTGGTGTATGCCACTACCATTTGGTATATAGTGCCCAAACACTCGCAAACATTTTTTTTTTCTTGTAAAAGTACAATTTAATTTTGGTGTCTAGTGGATAATATAATGTCGCATATTCTGGCTATTTGGTCTAAATCATAGTCCATCAGTTTCAGACATTTGGTACTGAGCTGCTAAAATTCTTTCTCTGCAGTTCGATGAGCAAAAAGATCAAGTAGCAGTTGAACAGATTTTGCGGGTTGTCTTTCTAGATGTGGAACGTTCCTCTCCTGTAAGTAGACCACTAAGGGTTATCATATGTCGAACGTGTTACCTATGCACACCAATATATGCGCAGACGAAAAGGAGGTCTAATTATCGTATACTTATTTTTTTTTTCTAGGCTATGGAGAAACTGAAACGGCAGTTGGCTGAAGCTGAGGCAGCACTAGAGGCCCGCAAAAAACCTCCTGAAGACACTGGTCCTCGGGTTGTTGGCGAAGGACTTGTTATTGATGAATGGGTAAAACTATTTATTTGATCAGTTTTTTCGTGACTCTTTTCCTTGTTTTGCAAAACTTCCTTGCTGAAGTTCTCTTCTTGATTTGCAGAAGGAACGGAGGGAAAGATACCTTGCTCGGCAACAGGTTGAAGGAGTCGATTCGGTGTAAAGGCACATTCGTCATTGTTGGAGGTCCTTTTCTTTGTGTAAGTCATCCCATGTAATTCCACTGAAGAAGAATGTATCATTTTCCTTCCCCTTTCTTTTGTTGGTTTATGTGATGGGAAGCTATTTATGCTTGAAGATCCGGCTAGGAAACAGTAAGTTGTTTCGTCGTCGAAAAATGCGAGATGAACCTGATGGAGTTGACAAGTTATTTAATTCTGTAGATAATATGATTTTGCTTATGTGAAAAATAAAATTGATTTCATAGGATGCTTCTCTGTCGTTCTGCTAGAGTCTTCACTATTCTGTTGTTCTTGCTAACTCAAGGAGTTGTATTTTACATGCAGTAAATTTTCAAGTTGCATCAAATTGAAAGTCCTGAAGTACATTTTGTGTTCTGGTTTTCATAGTCATATTATGTGTACTTGGCATGCTTTTGAAATCTCCTTCATGGTGCACTATATGTTGGAAAATGCTTTTGTTACCCGGAAAAGACGCGCATGAACGACATACATTTGTTGGTGTCCTTTCGATTTTTGACTCTATGCATTTGCGCACTTATCATGATGTGTATTAAAGAGACCTCAACAAGCGCGTCTAGTTCCTGTGTAGTATTATCAACAATGACAACAACAACAAAAAAAAAAACTTGAAAAAGGCCCAACAAGTGCCAGTCGTTCATGTGGCTCTTCTGTGCGGAAATAGTTTCCAGAGCATAAAATATGGGGTGTATCTCGAGGCTGGGGTGTGTATCTCGAGGCAAGCATCGAAGGCTTCCAAGAATGTGGGTGCACACACTATTGTGTAGCATTTTTTGTGTGTGACTTTAGGTGGGGTGTAAATTGTAAAGATAGAATAAAAAATATAGAAATTGAAAATGTTTAGGTGGATGTGGTAAAACTCGATAAAGATAGAATAAGTTGCGAAATATGGTCAAAAATTACAAATGCCTCAACTAAAAAATTTGACTCAATAGAAAGCGTAGAAATTCGACGAGATACAAGACTAAAGTTAAGATGAGATGCATTAATTAAGAGGGATTTGAATGGTTTGCAAAGCTTCACCATCAATATTGCACTTAATCGAGCACAATGGAAAAAGTTGATCCATGTAGTCGACCTCTGTTAATTTGGGACTGAGGCTATGTTGTTGTTGTTGTTGTTGTTGTTGTTGTTGTATGGTTATAATACTCTTATTTGTTGTCTGCTAATGCCCATGTAGCATGTATTCTGTCTCTATAATTGCGTACCTAACAAGGGCATTTGAGAGCCAACAATGTTCAAAGCACAATTAAGAAAACTAAAGTAGTGTCTCAATAATGGATATGTGTTGCACTATGGAAATAATTTAAAGTGAGAAAGGCATCTTAGTCATGTGAAATCAATTAGTTTATAAGAATCAGAAGATTCATTCAAAAGGATAATAAGATTTAGCCACTTAATTAACTTGGAACTAGTGGAGTGCAGATTTGGTTCAAGATATGACTTCAGATCCACTAGCAATAAACAATTCATCACCTTCATGTGGAGGCTTTGATTCTATGACAAAGCCCAAATCCTTAACATATCTGGCAATCTGATAAGGAATTTTGATTATAAAAATCAATCATTCCATAGTTGCTAACTAATCTTAGACATTGAGAATAAAACTCCAAGATCTTGTCTTCTAAGTATTGAAAAGAATTTAAATGAATGAGTGCCATACTTAATTAGTGTTATGATGTGCATTAAAATGCACATTGTATATATGCATAATCGAGTGGTGCTATTTGGACTCATAAGTCCGAACTCGAAACTTTTTTTAATTTTAAATACATCATCGAGCAATTAATAAAGCAACCATAATCACTTGTAAAATTCATTTGATACCCTTTAAATATTTACAAAAATTTAAAAACCTTCATATGAGTTCGGACTCATAAGTTCAAGTAGATTTATTGAATTCGATTATGTACTTCAACTATAAATGCAATGTCAAATCTTCTTAAAAATATATAAAAGAATTGGTAAACTACTAATCGCCTCGCGAGCTTTGTCATAATATACATTTATTTATTTATTTATTTATTTTGTGGTTACAATATACACTTTATTTAGTCCATAAAAGACTTATTCACAATTGTAAAGATAATTTGAAAACAAACCACAAGAAAAATGCTAGAATGACACCTCTACGACGTGGCAAGCGGGTTTCACGTCAAAATGAGTGCGCAAAATAGTTCATGCCTTCCTGGTGCAAAACTCGCGTGGTGTGTATCTCGAAGCGCGTACGACGACTCCCAAGAATATGGGTTAGGACACCACGTCACATTTTTACGTCGGACTCGTCCGTCACGTCATAAGGGTGTCACTTTGGGTTTCATTTGGGATGTAATTATAGCATTTTCCCAAACCAAAACTATCATCGATTCATGGACTAACTTATTTTAATTATTATTTGATTTTAAGATATTTGTTAATATTTATTTTAAGTGTCAATTTGGGATTGAGGCATTGTTGTTGTATTTATTTTAAGGGACAAAATGTGGCAAATGAACTAAAATACTTAATTTTAAAGTGAGTAAGGTGCATATTGTCAGCCCCTCAATAGCGTGACACGAGTAGGCTGGGCTAGGCAGCAAGAAACCTAGCCAATGACCGAGTTCAGGAGGGCTCGGCTGGTTCCATAAGGTTCGGTCGCGAGTAAACATGCGGAATAGTGCACATGCGTAAAGGGGTTTACGCCTGGGCACGGGCTTGATGCGAAACACGCGCGTAACGCCTTAGTGTGTGGACGCTTGGGCGTGGACGAGCGCGCGCATGGACGCGCATGGACGAGCGCACATGGGCGTGCGGACATGGACGAGCGCGGCGCGTTTTTCCTTGGCACGACGCCTTGGCACGAGCGCGGGCAAACCTTGGCACGCCTTGGCACATCTTGGTGCGAGGCACGGGCGGACTTAGGTACGCGCCTTGGTGTGAGGCACGCGAGGCACGGGCGGACTTAGGTACGCGCCTTGGCATGAGGCACGGGCGGACTTAAGTATGCGCCTTGGCACGAGCACGGGAAAACCATGGCACGCGCTTTGCGCGGGCGCGAGTAAGACTTGGCGGTTCTTTGGCACGAGCAAGGCACGAGGCAAGAGTGGACAAATCTTGACTTGGGCGTTGATCAAGTCAAAGTACGCTTGGTCTCATTTTGGTATGTTTTCTATTGGAGCTGAGGAAACGACTTAACATCTACTATAGGGAGAGGTGTGCTCTCTCCATGGGCGGCATGGGCGAACTAGCAGGGACCCTCGAGCATGCCTTGGGCGCAATGCCAAGGCACGACCCATGGACGGACCATGGTGCCGGCCACCCCGAGCCGGTGGGACTCGGTTGGGACCGAGCCCCGGCTAGCACGCGAGAGGTGCCTAGGCGTGCGCCTAGGCACCACGAATCGACCTGTCCCGAAATCAAGGTGAACTGAAGGCTTGGACGGACCAAGTCAAAAGCGGTTACAGGTGGTTATGTAACTACCTCGGTCATGGCTCAAAGCATGACCAAACCACGTCCCAGTAACTTTCAGGCACTAAGAGCATGTGCCTCTTGACTAGGAGGTCAAGGTGGTTATGGCACGAGGTGGCAGCAAGGGAGCAAGGTAGTTGGGTAACTTCCTTGACCACAAGGAGTGGATGTTTTACCTAGTCTATGACGGTTATGTAACTGATTGTTGGCTAGTCTATAAAGCCAGAGGCTCTAGGTATAGCAGGGTATGCATGAGTGGCATGAATACATAGAGTTCCAGTGTTGTATTCCCAATTGAGAGCTAGTAAAAACGTTTCCTTGTTGCCTATTGCTTGCCGTCCCTTTAATTCGAGTATTGGTGTGCTGAACTAAGGTGGCCCTTAGGCACCACGGGTTCGATTGAGTGAGAAAAACTTTCTAGTGAAAAATACCCTCTTTAATTGGTCCCGTGACAATTGGTATCAGAGTTTCGTTTGGAGACGATGACGACCCGAGCAGCGAGCGATCTAGGTGAGATGGTAGCTCACCTAGAACAAATGGTGGCAACAATGGCGGTCCCGGCAGACACAGCAGAGACTTCAAGGATGGCACAACGCCTTGAATGATTGGAAATGTTGGTGGCTTCATTGGTGGCTAGAGGAGAGTCACAAGAGGCCATGATAGCGACATGGGAATCCAAATTTGAGGAACCGGTAGCCGAGGTGCGTTATGTGGGAGAGCGCACTAGTGAAACTGCCACGAGCATGGCTATGGAGGTAGGCTTGCTCAAGCGAGTCGTGGGCGGATCCTCGGAGGTTACCATTGCGGCAATGCCTAGAACAAAGGTACCAGAGCCAAAGAAATTCTCAGGCAAGCGGAGCGCGAAGGAGCTTGAGAACTTTCTTTGGGACATGGAGCAGTACTTTGCTACTGCTAAGACAGAGGAGAGCCAAAAGGTCATTCCGACCTCCATATACCTAGACGGCGATGCGAAACTATGGTGGAGGACCAGAGTGGATGATGATGCGGCTGCGGCAGACCGAAGATTGTGGAGTGGAAAGTGCTAAAACGGGAATTTAGGGATCGATTCTACCCACGAATGCGGCATGGCAAGCGCGGGAGGCCTTGCGCCAAGTGAAGCAGAAAGGGACAGTTAGAGAATACGTGAATGAATTCTCTTCCTTACTGCTTGACATTAAAAATAAGTCCGAGGAGGACAAGTTGTTTAATTTCACTGCACGATTGCAAGGATGGGCGCAGTCGGAGTTGCGTAGGCAAGGTGTGAAGAACTTGTCAAGTGCAATTGCAGTGGTTGATAGTCTTGTGGATTATAAATGTAACGGCCCAGCCGCCCCACCCTTAGCCCTGTGAAGAACTTGTCGGCACCGAAAGTGCACCTCTTTATGCGGTGCACCAGTGCGTCCCCCCCGCGTGTAGACATGTCTTGCACGTGGATTATAAGAGGCTTGGTATTCAAAAAGCCGGTTGATGACTAGTGGATTTTGAATCAAAAGAAAAGAAGTACAAGGAGAAAGATCGAGTGGTGGATCCAGGAAGGAGGAGAAACATTCTTCAAAAATTGATGCTAGTGCTAAAACATCAAAATGGGGCTGTTTGATATGTAACGGACCTCACCGGGCAAGGGATTGCCCAAAAAAAGAGAAGCTAAATGCAATTGTTGCGGATGAATCGGAGGCTCGGATGAATCCATTGCAGTTGCTGAACACAGTGCAGGTGCACAAGGCTGGGGCATCAGTAGGGCTAATGTTCGTGGAGGCTCAGATCAACAACCAAACAGTGAAGGTGTTGATCGATTCGGGAGCCACACATTCGTTTATTGCGGAGAACCTAGCTCGGAGGCTTGGTTTACAGCTTGCTGAGAGTGCAAGCATGGTGAAAGCGGTCAATTCCGAACCAAGGAAGGCTATGGGCGTAAGCTCAGATGTGGGAATTCGAATCCACACTTGGGAGGGCAAGGTGAATTTGATTGCTGCTCCGTTGGATGACTTTGAAATCATTGCAGGAAATGATTTCTTGATAGCTGGGAAAGTCGCTGTGATCTCATCACTTCATGGCTTGTTGATCATGGATGAAGAAGGGTCGTGCTTTGTTCTAACAATGCGGGGCAGGGACAAAGGCCGTATACCAAGGCTGGTGGCGCTGCAAGTACGGGATCAGATGGAGAAATGTTGCTTTAGTGGGCAGGAGTCTGGTGGACAGGCAGACGCGGAGTGTTCGATGAGGGCATCGAACAATTCGGCGGGAGGATGTTTGTCAGCCCCTTAATAGTGTGACCCAAGTAGACTGGGGTAGGCAGCAAGAAACCTAGCCAATGACCGAGTTCAGGAGGGCTCGGCTGGTTTCATAAGGTTCGGTCGCGAGTAAACATGCGAAATAGTGCACAGGCGTAAAAGGGTTTGCGCCTGGGCACGGGCCTGGATGCGAAACACGCGCGTAGCGCCTTAGTGTGTGGACGCACGCGGACACGCTTGCGCTTGGACGAGCCCACATGGACGAGCGCGCATGGGCGCGCGCACATGGACGAGCGCGGGCGCGTTTTTCCTTGGCACGACGCTTTGGCACTCCTTGGCACGAGCGCGGGCAAACCTTGGCACGCCTTGGCACATCTTGGCGCGAGGCACCGGCGGACTTAGGTATGCGCCTTGGCATGAGGCACGGGCGGACTTAAGTATGCGCCTTGGCACGAGCACGGGAAAACCTTGGCACGTGCGTTGGCGCGAGCGCGAGTAATACTTGGCGGTTCTTTGGCACGAGCAAGGCACGAGGCAAGAGTTGACAAATCTTGACTTGGGCGTTGACCAAGTCAAATTACGTTTGGTCTCATTTTGGTATGTTTCCTATTGGAGCTGTGGAAACGGCTTAACATCTACTATAGGGAGAGGTGTGCTCTCTCCCTGTGGCGGCATGAACGAACTAGCAGGGAACCTCGAGCATGCCTTGGGCGCAATGCCAAGGCACGACCCATGGACGTACCATGGTGCCGGCCACCCCGAGCCGGTGGGACTCGGTCGGACCGAGCCTCGGCTAGCACGCGAGGTGCCTGGCGCGCAGCCTAGGCACCACGAATCGACCCGTCCCGAAATCAAGGTGAATTAAAGGCTTGGATGGACCAAGTCAAAAGCGGTTACAGGTGGTTATGTAACTACCTCGGTCATGGCTCAAAGTATGACCAAACCACGTCCCAGTAACTTCCAGGCACTAAGAGCATGTGCCTCTTGACTAGGAGGTCAAGACGGTTATGGCACGAGGTAGCAGCAAGGGAGCAAGGCAGTTGGGTAACTGCCTTGACCACAAGGAGTTGTGTTTTACCTAGTCTGTTATGTAACTGATTGTTGGCTGGTCTATAAAGCCAGAGGCTCTAGGTAGAGCAGGGTATGCATGAGTGGCATGAATACATAGAGTTCCAGTGTTGTATTCCCAATTGAGAGCTAGTAAAAATATTTCCTTATTGCCTATTGCTTGCTGTCCATTTAATTCGAGTATTGGTGTGTTGAACTAAGGTGGCCCTTAGGCACCACGGGTTCGATTGAGTGAGAAAAATTTCCTAGTGAAAAATACCCTCTTTAATTGGCCCGTGACACATATTATGTCAAGGAAAATAATTTGGTGACATTTTGGGACACTCCGAATTATAGACACTCGTTATAAATGTCTTTTGATTTGTGTATTGTTGTATGTGCGCACAAATCGATGTGTATTGAGGGGACTAATCAAACAACAATTCCTAGTTTATCCATAAGAAATGGCAAAAATAAAATAAAAAGTGAGCATGTTTGAGTTTTAAATTAATATCGGTTCATCTTCTAGAGATATGGTAAAAGTAGATCAAAGAATAGAAAAAACAATACATTAATTACCTTACTTATAGGAGAGAAAAACCTATAATTACAATGCACCTATACATTAATCAAGTTTCTCTCCACTTAAAGCTCATAAGTACTCTTTGGGTACTCCCAACTCTCATGATTGTGATCATTGCTTCATACTTTAAAGTTGCATTTTTTATTTTTTATTTTTATAAGAACTTTAAAGTTGCATTTGCATAATTTATGTAGTGAGCCCACTTGAAAAGGACACTGTACTTACGTCCCAAATTAAAAAAAAAAAAAAAAAAAAAAACAAAAAAAAACAAAAAACAAAAACTTGGCTTTAATCATGCCCAGTTTCTACTTGAAAAAACAACTTGGCTTTATCTTTATTTTTATTTTTATTTTTTTTGAAGTAAAAGAGATATATAGGAAAATGTTGGAGTTTTTCAAGAAATAAAGTGGATTTACTTTTTTATTCATCAAATAGGGGTTGCTTTAAAATTACAAAAGTAATGTATAACTTTTTTTTAAATGAGATGTGGAAGGAACTTGTATGAATAGGTTCTTCTGAAAATGAGCTATCTATATAAAATATTAAAGTGTATGCATAACTCATTCTCAAAATGAGTTATTTGTTCAACTCAAATATCACGCGCACGTATCGAGGTGGAGGACCCATGCAAATGATACGTGCGTATCAAGATGGACAACGTGGGTCTCGAGATGGACAATCGCACCACACACGTATCTCGAGGTAAACAACTCGTGTAAACAATATGCACGTATATCAACATGGACAACCTATGCAAACGTCGCATATGTATCTTGAGGAGGAGAACTCATGCAAACGCCACGCACGTACGTCGAGGTGGGCGACCAATGCAACCTCGTGCAATTCATGCAAACCTCACACATGTATCTCAAGGTGTGCAACTCATGCAACCTCGTGCAATCCATGCAAACGTCACGCACGTATCTCGAGGTGGATATCTTATACAACCTCGTTCAATCCAAACAAACCATGCAAATGTCACACACGTATTTTGAGGTTGACAACCCATGTAACCTCATACAATCCAAGTAAAACATGCAAATGTCACGCACGTGTCTCGAGGTGAACAACTCACAAACATTACACACGTATCTCGAGGTTGACAACTCATGGAAACACTATGCACGTATGTCGAGGTGGGTGACCCATGCAACCTCGTACAAATCATTCAACGTCAGACACATATATCTCGAGGTGGACAACTCATGCAACCTCGCGCAATCCATGCAAACCATACAAACGTTACGCAAGTATATCGAGGTGGATAACCTATGTAAACAACACGCATGTATCTCGAGGTGGACAACTCACGCAAACATCATGCGCGCTTCGAGATACGTATCAACATGTTATGCACCAAAACCTATTTTGCTCATTTTCATTTTCACATTGGTCCCGCATGCCATTGCATAGGGTCGAGTGTCGTTTGGAATGACATTCTAATTATATTTTTCTATATTATGTATAAATATATAAATAAATAATATATATTTTATATTGTATATAAAAATATAATATATATAATAAATATATAAATATAGTTTATATTATATATAAATATAATATATAATATTTAAATATTTAAATATTTAAATATTTAAATGTCCACGTGGGCGTCCAAGTGGACTGATCGATTTACATGAATAGCGCATTTTCCAAATGCGTTATTCATGTAAACCAGACCATGTGGACTAATTAATCCATAGGATTTACATAGATATCGCTTTTTATGAAAAGGCATTATTCGTGTGTCCACGTGGCCAGCAAATTTGCCTCCTATTAATAGCATTTTTTTTAAATGCGACATACATTATATCAAGAATAAAAAAATTAAATCCACACTTATTTAACTCATTTAAACTTCTTTTTACGGTACTTTCGTAATTTTTATATTATCCACTTTGGTCACCGACTCAATTAATTGTCGTGCGATGCACCTCGTGATGTGTGCACATATATCTCGAGGTCTATTTACACTGCATTTGACTAGTCGATGCCCAAAGTCAGTGACAAAGGGATTCTTGCGATAGGTTCCAAACAGATAATACACTGGTTGAGTCTTATAAGGATTCTATATAACAAATGTGTATGCATTAAAGCAAGCTATATTGTACCAAAAAAACTAGCAAGCTATATATCCACCAAAAAAAACTGCTATATACCCTCTAAATGCCCTTTTATTTAAATAATTGGGTAACTTAATTAATTACTTTTGATTCCTGTATTCGCTACAAAATTTCCGAAGTATGTTAGATTATTTATCATGATTTGCACGAGTATGTATATATAGTGTATGTTAATCCAACTATACTATAGCAAATATATGCATCAAAAGTATATATACCATTTTATTTCCATCGTTTTTCATCTTAAAAATGTGCTTGGCTGTTAATTAACAAGCCAATTAGATGCAGTATGATTAAAGAATAAGAAAGACATGAGAATTAGGGTTTTTATAAAAGAGAAAATTAGGTTTTAAAACTCTATGATACACATTGTAATATATATATAGGGTACTCTACGAAGCATATTGAAATATGAAGATTACTAATTTTTATTTATGACAACAAATAAACTACAACTTGCTTTTATTGCAAAATATGAGGATTATTAATTTATGTTTATGACAAAAAAAAAATCATAACTTGCTTTTATTGAGACTCGATCCCTCAACTTCTAATGGTCTGACACAATTAAGTGCCTTCGTACTAAATTAGTGAAGTAAACTACCCATGCACTTGGTTAGTATATAAGATATTAGGGTAATGCTATTTGGACTTGTGAGTCCGGGCTCAAAACTTTTTTTAATTTTCAATGTATCCTCGAACAATTAATGAAGCAACCACAATCACTTGTAAAATTTTTTTAATACCCCGAAAATATTTACACAAATTTAAAAAACCTCCTTATGAGTTCGGACTCATGAATCCAAGTAGATTTATTGATAGGTGATAGGATTAATAATTTTTGTTTATTAACTTGTCAACTAATCACTTCTTTTTAAGGCAAGCTTTACCCTTTTATTAGTGCCTCGCATAAGGACGCTAAAGTTGGCCCAAAAAAAAAATAAAAAAAATTGTCTTCAATGCCACTTCCACTGGCCAAAAGCCCAATACATTGAATCAACCACATCTATTAACAGTTATGGGATCCTTTAAGGAGACACGAGAGGACAAACCCTTGTGCTTTATGTTACTTCAATTGGCCAACACTTTAAACATTAGTGCCTTTAGTGCCTTTTGCTTATTTTCACAATGGCCTTTTGAGTCTCAAAAGAGGTGTGCCACATTGGCATAAGTGCATTTAATCTACAACAAGCATCTTTTGCAAATAATTGTGGGCATTCGAGCTTCTTAATTTTCAGATCTTCTGTACTTAAGCTTGATTAATTTTATAATCGAACATAACAATAAGAATGGGCTGCCAAATTAAGCATCTATGATGAGATAGTAGAAGCGTTTGGGGAGGTCACGAGTTCAACTCTGGCCACTTATGGCCTGTTCGGTTCACATTTTAGTGAATCATAACACATAGGATTAATTAGTGATGGGACTAATACATGGGTTTAGATAGTTTAGTCTCATTTGTGTATCTTGTTTGGTTGAAAGTTTTAAGGTTGGGATTAAATGAGGTTGTACATGTACATTTACCAAAATACCATTTAGATAAATAACACCAAAAATCCCCCCATTTCACACATTTCTCATCTCCTCCAATGAAGACCGCTGCTGCTCACCTGCGTCCATGAATCGCACCTCACCTTCGTCCAATTCAAGAGTGACCTAATTGAATCGAAACAAAAACTGATCTGATCTACTATTTGTGAAGAACTGATAAACTGATGCGACTCTGGATTTGATTTTGGCTTGCTCGGACGTTTTGGTTCGAGTCATTTTCCTGCATCTAAAGCGAGAACGTTCGAGCCATTTTAGCGCCTTGCGGTTCGTGATGGCGTTGGCTTCCTCCTCCTCGCTTCCTCTTCGGGCGTCGATGCAACATGCGTGGGTGGAAACGACGAAGAGAACGAAGAGAAGAAAAAAAAAAAAAAAAACAGGTCGCGAGAACGAAGAAGAAGAGAAAAATAGGGACGACGAGAGTTGAAGAATTGTGATTTGGTTAATGTGAGGGGTAAAGTGGTAATCTCCACTTTCAGTTACAATGAATTAGCTAATCCCATCAAAAATGGTGATATTGTTTAATCCACTACCATGCCTCTTAACTAATCCTGTGGCCTAGTTAATCCTCCAAGCGAACAGCGGATTAATTAGTCCAGTGTGGTTAATCTGATATAAGACGGTGAAGCGAACATGCCATTAAAGTCAAAAAAAAAAGGAAAAAGAAAACAATAAGAATGGGCTTCTACATCTCTCTCACATACTTGTAGATATTTACATAACATTTTTATTCTTAGAACCGCCTTGTCCTTGGCATCTAAAATGGATCATTTAATTCTTATTAGAAAAAAGGTTGTTTAAATAATTTATATCATCGTCTAATTACATGTCTTTACGTTAAAACAATTCAATTAAATTGAAGGCTATAAATTCTCTTAAAGACAATTTATACTTAATTAGGCCATGAATTAATTTCTAAAAATTTATTAACAAAATTTAAAATTTTAATTAAAATTTAAAAATTAGAAATACAAGTACATTTTTGATTGGAAGGAAAAAGAATGAAAAAATGATTCAACTTCCTCAAAAAAAATAATAAATTTTGATTTGAAAACATTTCAGTTTTTTCAAAAGAAAATGTTGTGATAAAAAAAATATATTTAATATTACCACTCAAAATTTTGATCGTGCTTTTATATATAGAATATTTTTTACAATTACCAATTTTTCATATTAAAACTTATATATTTTCTTACATATTAAAGTGAAAAAATTGAATTTTTTTTTTGAAAAATAAATTTTCATATTAAAACTCATGTTAAATTTATATTTTAAATATAAAAATTAATATAATTAATATATATGGTAAATTTTTCATTTTCTTTTCAAAACTTTTTGTTGGTGAATTAATTTTAATGAAAAAATTCTTATATTTACAATCAAACTCATGTAAGAAAAGTTGCTTATGAACATTTACTCGAGAAAACTTTATTAAAATTTTTTTTATGAAATATCTTTTTTGTAATTAATCGTGACATTATCGAGTTTCATATTTGTAAACTATTTTGTACATGAAATTTGCTTTTAGGGATTATTAGGGTGCCTAGCACGAACGTACAGTACTGATTGTCCGTCCTTATATACACCTCATGACAAGAAACACCCCATAATTAAGGTGAGGATAATATTATTTTTTATTTTCAATTATTTTAATCAAGCTGTTGCACAATAACAAAGTCTTGTACTGAAAATAATTATACACATCCTTGCTACAAATTTATTCCTTTGATTAATTTCAAAAAACTTAAACAAGAATACCATCCAAAAAAAAAAAAAACTTAATCAACAAACAAACAGATAATTTAGTCATCAACTCATCATACATACATGCTTATTGTTGAGACTTGTCTCAATTAAGCCGTTATCCAAAAAAAAAAAAACAAAATAGTTGTAATGAATCAAACAGTAATAATAAAACAAAAACCAAAAAAAAAAAAAGAGTCATGTCACGTTAAAAAATTAAAGAGACTACTCTATAATGTAGACAAAATAAATACAATAACACTAAGAAACAAAAAAATAAATAAACTACGTGGGACCCATCGATGGAGACCTGTCCATCAACCACACGGTCACTATGCATGACTCCATACCTATTCAAGATAAGCCCGCCACCTGTCCCCGTCGATTTCTCGCGAGAAGGTTTCATTTCTTCATCATCCAGCCCTAATAACCCGCCACGTGTACAATCCAACGGCTACAACCACTTTAAACTAATACCTCGCGAAAAACTAAATCACCGCAATCAGTCGCTATTTTCTCATGAGAAATCCACGATAAAGCACCCTCCAATACAACAAAACTTCAATTAAACCTGCAATTCCAAAACCAGAAACCACTCCGGAAAGCAAGCCCCGGTTTCCGGTTTCCCGAAACCGCTTTTCGTTTCGCTATATAAACTCATCGCCCACTCTCATCCTCTCCACTGGAAAAAACGAAAAACATAGGTTTAGATTTCGCTATTCAATCACAGCCGTTAAAGAGAATTAAAGACCGACTGATCAAAGAACAACCATTGGATCGACCTCGATTGACGGATCAAGATCGGATCAAGAACATGAGTTACCTGGGAAGGGTTTGGATGGCGGCGAGCGTGGCGGTGGTGCAGAGCCACACGGATCAAGGCGTGAAGTGGAACGCAGGAGTGATGAGATCTTCGAAGAGGTGGTTCTCCGGCGAGAGTCTCCGGCCGGTCGCCGGAGTTTTGGATATGGATCTCGGTTTCTCTCCGGCGAGGAGTGGCGGAGAGGAGAAGACGAAACAGACTGATGACTCGCTGAGGAAAGCCATGTACTTTAGCTGCTGGGGACAGAGCTGATGATGATTTGGTGGTTTCGATGATCATCTGACGGTCTCTGGATCAGTGCTGATTCAGTGTTGTTGCCTTTTCTTTGTAGTAATGTGAAATTGAGATGTAAATTGTATATAGTGAATGCAAATCATGCAATATAGAGTTCATCTTCATCAAGTTTTCCTCATATTATGTTTTTAATTTTCGCTTAGATTAGGAAGGTTCAGTTGTTGTCATTTAATAAAAATGGTAGAAATTTGATGACATAATTAAGAAATTAATTACAATAAATTACAAGTCAATTTGAACCGTGTTAATTAGAAAAAATTAAATATCAAAAAAATTTAATTGATTTGAAATGTATACTTTTAATTGCATTATGCACCAATTAGAAGAAATTTAAATGCACACGAAGAATGTAAGCATATCGATTTAAGATACATTTATTAAAAAAATGAAATGACTCCAATTAATTGTATTAGATTTCGTGCATTGTAATAGAAGAGTTCGATGATATAATTTGATGAAACTGATTAGAGTGAGTTGAGTAGATTTATTAAGAAGTGAAAATATTTTAGTGATATTTTTATATTTGTGAAATCTTGAACTTGAGATTGTTTTGATCAAAAGTGTAGTGGATTTTCAGTAAATTTAGGATGGAGGGTTTGTTGCTTTCTAATAATGGATCTAACAAAAGAGTTAAAAAATGAGAATCAAGCGGATTTGAGAGATGATTAGAAATTACGTTAGGGTAGTGCACAGTAAACTCAAAGAGTCTAGATTTAAATAACAAAAAAAATTTATATACTCTTTTTGATTACTTTAATCCTAATAACTAGTTTAATGGAGATAGGATGATTAAAATTCGATGTGGATGATGGCGAAGGTGGGCTTGGTCACGTGGACGGAGACACAAGGAGCTAATAAGAGGAGTACACGTGGCTGTTGTGTCTGGAATCCATAAAAGGTCAATGTCTTTGATCATTTGGTTCAGTGGCGGGTCACGTGGGTGGGGACTTTTTTACGGAATAAGACGTCTACACGTGTCACGTATTTTAGATGTGTTGTCGTTTTATAATGTTTTGTCATTACAATAAGAATACAGATAATTAAATGTTCATTATGTATCACTAGGACGTTAAGGTTGGGACACTTGTGAATGTCACAGTCAAAAGGGGTATTAGGAGCCGTACTGTGGAAGCGTACGTTGTATGAAAAGTTGTAAGAATGACAAAGACACGCCAAACTCAAGATCCATCATTTATATGAGTCTCAAAATATAAATAAAAAAATTTGTTTGGTCTTTGAGTTCGGATTCAAATTTTTTTTTATTAATAATTTAAAATATTTATTTAAGTAAAAGATCTAATTACTTCTACCCCAAACATTTATAATAAATTTGAATTAAGGATCTTTATATCTTTTTAGTTGTTTGAATCCAGAACTTTTTGAGTCCATCTACCACTACCCAATATAAATATATACATATTTTAGTGTATAATATTATTGTTGTTATTTTAGTATTTTCTTAAATTGTATTAGGAGGTCATCATTAATTGTAATTGTTCGCTTTAATTAATTTTGATTAATTGATAAATTACAGATTAAAATTTTAAGCTCAGACCACGCGTGAAGTCGCAGAAAAACTTTAGGGCATGCATACAAGGTAAATTTATTATTTTTGTGTGGCACGTATTTATTTATTTTATTATGGTTTACTAATTTGCGTCGTGCTAATTAAAAATTACGCTTAGTCGCGTTATACGCTTATAGTGAGTAGAGTGTACTAAGTCGCGTTGTGCGCGTAACGCGGGCGTATGAGGTAGTCAATGATTAGTTGTCACATCAAACATCACCTCACATCACCCATCAAATCAACTCATCCCTCACTTTTTCTCTCTCCTCTCCAAAAATAATAAAAAAATCTTCTCCCCTCACTCACTCCCTCTCTCTCCGAGCTCTTCCTCTCTCCTTCACATTTTCATTTTTTCCTCCAACAAAGCCTCTCAATCTCTATTAATCTCACTCTCATCAAGCTCTCTATCACTCATTCGAATCGAACTCACATCTCTTACAGTGTTCACTCCTCTTGGTGGCGCTCGCGACGATCTCCAAATTGAGGTGAGTTTTGTTGATTTTATAAGTTTTTTTGTGGAGAAAATTAAATTTTAATGGTGATGGTGTTGTTGGGTTGTTGGTGATGTTGTTGTGTTTTTTTTTATTTTAAAAAAAATCATCTCTGGAATTCTGCAGAGATGATTGGAGGGAGAAGGTGGTAGCCAGTTGCCCATAACTACCCCCCTTACAAGGCTAGGCCTGCTGGTCAGACCTAAATCGGGCCAAGCTGCCCGAACCCAAGTGGCCCTGGTTGGGCCGAATCGGGCCCGGTTCGGGCCCAACCTACCCCTAAATTAATTTTAATTAATTAAGAATTACAAAATTTAAATAAAATACATTTTAAAATCAAATAAATATAAAAAATAGGAAAAATAGCTATAAAATTATGAAAAACCCAGAAAATCAGAAAATATAATAAAATGGAAAAAAATATTAAAAATAATTTTTGAGGCTTTTTGGGAGCGTCGACACCTTGGTTTAACTAAAAAAGTGTGTCGAAACTAAACTTTTTGAAAATAAAAATTCAAATTTTTGGTCCTACATTATAAATCTACTTAATATAACTCTAAAATAACTAAAGTGGTATAATTGGACACCAAGGACTTAGGAGATTATAGTCGGGTGTCAGGCACGCATATCGAGGCGTGAGCGAGACATTTTGAAGAGATATTTGCGATTGTTTGAGGTAAGTAAATCCACGAGAAAGTCAGCGTAGAATTTACTTATTTTTCTTGTAAATTATTTATTTCACATTACTTTTCGCCAGTTCAGCTTGCATGTTTACTCTATTCTCGCGTGTGTTTGTGTATGGTCGAAGGGATGGTGTGACCCCTTTTTGGTTCTCTCGTTGATGATTATCCAATTATTGCTACGATGTTGGTCGTACCTTAAACTACGCATGAGATTACTTTCAGTGAGTTGATGATCTCGAGAATGAGTTGACGTGAGGCTCACCTCTGTCACAGATTTCATTTCATTTGAGGCATTGGGCGGAAGTCTACATCCCGACCAACAAAGTTCCTCATTTCTACTGTGAAGATGGGGTGTGGATTTCCTCACCTCTAGGGCCTTCTCGGTTTAGTATTTATGTCCCAAGGCTCGACATGTACACACCACACTCGCGCTCCATATTCTTGATTATCTCATGACTTATATTCATGCTTTACATTCCTGTTCATTTACTTTATATGCATGAATTATAGCCGTTTTCTTGGATTTCTTGGAAATACTAACTAAATTTTTGTGACGGACTCAACCCTACAAACTGGGCACTGCCTGGGACTAGGCCTCCGTTAACCCCCGATAAATCAGTTCGGAGTTAATAAAGGCCTAGTCAGCATAACAAATTGGTCTTCAGTACCTGATAGTCCACACAATAGAGAATATATATATATATATGAAATCATATGCAACAGAATTTAAATGCGATGAAAATGCGATAACAAATAAATCAAATACACAACGAGTCCTAGGTGTGGAAGCTAGTGTGTGGAAACCTCGTACAACATATACAAGAAGGAAAATTCACGTATCTCTCAACCCAAATACCCATTAATAAAATAATATACACATGATATAGATACATCAAATAACCTACTTATGCCGCACATCAATGTTCTCGAGCTCGGAGATTATGGTTGCAATTGTCACAAAAGCGGAGATAATTCCAGTGAGTAAATCCAGAAAAAGTTCAACAGTAATTCAGATTAAACAATAAATAAGTCTATAAATCATGTAGGAAAGAGATTGAGCTGAAAAGACCAATAAAATGCATGATAGACATACTACAATGATCAACGATGGAGACCAAGTGGCCCGTAAGTAAAGAATAGGCGCCTAAGTGGTCTTGACACTCTACACGTGGGCTTAAAGGCACTTAAAACATGTTAGTGTCAAATATTATACGTCGGGACCAAGTCTGCTTCAACCGCACCAAATCCATTTGGCAGTGTCGCCTCACTTATGCCGCAGCCTGAGAAAACATACCAAAGGGAGCCACAGTCGCAACCGGATGCTCAATCACAATGGAATCCTTGAAGTCCTGGAGAAGCCACAAAATGTGGCAAATTCTCACTGAGAGAATTCAATCTCGGCTAGGAGCCACGAGCGCGACTCGGATGCTGTAACGACCCGCTCTAATTAATCCCAATTAACTTACAAATTACAGATTAAGACCCTAAGCTCAGACCCACGTGGACGTCGCAGAAAAGTTCGGGGCACGCCTAACGAGATAAAAATTTGTTATTTTTGTGTGTGAGTGTTTACTTAATTTACTAATATTAAATAATTAGCGTCGCATTATTTGATATTTTATTGGTCGCAGTGTGCGCGTGTAGTGACGAGAGTGTGCGACGTCGCGAGTGTGCGACGTCGCGGGGTAGTCTGGGATTGAGTTGCCACATCACATCACACATCACATCAAATATCACATCAACCATCCCTCATCATTTCTTTTTGTCCTTTCTCTCCAAATAAAAAGAAAAAAAATCTTTTTTCTCCTTAAAACGGATAGAAGGGGAGGAAAGAGAGAGAAAGAGAGAGAGAAGAGAGAAAGAGAGTGAGAGAGGGACAACCAAGAGAGGTGGAGGGAGCATCGGACGACGAAGCTTGGCGGGGCGGTAACGACGAACGGCGGGAACGAGCAGCCAGGGCGGCGAAGGGCCGCAGATCGTTTGGCGGCGACGCGTTCCAGCAGCGGCGCCGATGGCGCGAGGAGACGCAGACGGCGGGGCACACCAGTGACGGACGACGAGCGCTCCCGTGGCCGGCCGCCCAGGCCTAGTGGGCGGGCAGCCCAGACCGGGTCGGCCCGAGCTGGCTCGATCCGGGTCGCCCTGGTTGGGCCGAACCGGGCCCGGTTTGGGCCCAACCCACCCTATATTAAATGAATTAATTAAAATTTTTAAATAAAACACATTTTAAATCAAATAAATATCAGGAAAATAGGAAAATAGCTAGAAAATTATGAAAAAATCCTGAAAAAATCCGAAAAAATATAATAAAATGAGAAAATATATAAAAGGCAGTTTTGAGGACATTTGGGGCGTCGTCACCCCGGTATAACTTAAAAAGCGTGCCGAAATTAAACTTTTTGAAATAAGATCTCAAATTTTTGGTCTCACAGTATAAGTTCATTAAATGAGACTCTAAAATAATAAATTTTTTTATAATTGAACACCAGGGACTTAGACTACCATAGTCAAGTGTCGGGTACGTATCTCGAGGCGAGTAATGGACGTTTCAAAGCCATTTGAGGTAAGTAAACCCACGAGAAATTTAGTTAAAATTTAATTTATGCACTTGCTTTATTTTGCATTCTAAATTATTCCATTGTGCTTTCCATTGCTGTTTATTTACTGTTCATCCACTCCCACGTGTGTATGTGTGTTTGTCGACGGGGTCGGCATGGCACGGAGTCACACCCCAGGGCTAGCTACCCCGCGCTGTTCGAGTAATTGGCCATGATAGGGCTACGCGGTGACTATTCTCTGCGAAACCCGTAGGTTGAGAGATGTTTGACGAAGACCTAAGTCTACGTCAATGGTTCCTCTCGAGAGATGTTTGGATGGGGTCTTCCATTCAATGGTTCCTCTCATTCGACCGTGAGATGTTTGGCGTGGTGGTCGTCAATGGTTCCTCTCGGTTTAGCTACGAAGATTCCCAGATGTCGACCAAGGTTCTCTGTCACGCTACACTCGTGTCCAAATTTGATTTCTTAACGACTTATTTTCATGCGATTGTTTTATTTTTATCCTTTATTTAAATTGCATGAATTGTAGCCGTTTTATTGGAATTCGTGAATATTAGCTAACGTTCTCTGGGATTTACTCACCTGGGATTTGTCATTGTTTTTGGTAACAAATCGCAGATCCCGCGACGAGCCGATGCAAGGGAGTCTTAGGCGACTACGTTTAAGTAGGGATAGGCCACCACTTGTGCATAGGTAGTTATATGTATCTATTAACTACTTTATGATATTTTGGGAGGACTTGTATACGCGATACATGTATATGCTCACCTTTTGTACTTTTGTCGCTTTTGATATAGATGGTATCTAATGCCGGGCTTCCACACTGTAGGGTTGTTCATAAAAATGCAAACTTTTCACTTTTACGATATATGCATGCCTTAAGACTTCCGCATCAAAGTATGATTTATATTAAATTACTAAATCATGAAAAACTTAATAATTCATAAAATATCAATAACTACTAAGTTAAAGGCGAATAAGTTACGTACAAGGGTTTAGGTCGCGGGCAATCAAACTAATTGTGCGGTGACGTGACATGCTTGGTGACGTGTCTGGCGACGTGGCGGTACCCGATTTGCCTTGGAATTTGGGGCCGTCACAGTTGGTATTAAAGCTTAGGTTCAGGCGAACCAAGGGGAAAATGTAATACAACCGAACAAAACTTAACAACAAACATTAGATGTGGAAACCCGAAGATCCTGATTTAAAACCTTTGTTGGGAAGCGAACATGGGACGGGTAGTGCCAAGGCTTAAACGTTATATATTTTGATTTGTAATAGTATATATGCATATACGAGGCTGATACAGGTCTTCGCTGTTGCAGATACGACATGGGCGGACAACCGACTCCACCTTCGGAGGATGGTGGACAGACGAGTGGTACTACGCCTATCGCGACTGATCAGAGTGTACTTGATCGAATTACGACACACGATCGACAGTTCGAGCTGATGATGGCCCTGCTCCGTGCTCAGACAGCAGCTATCGCGACGCTTACAGCCGCCATCACACTGAGCACCACCGAGCCGGCAGTCGCGCCTATTATTCAGGTTACGCCAGTTACCGCAGTTACGACAGAGACTCGTATGGAGACTACCACCCCGACGTCTACACAAGCAGTGACACTGACACATGCTCCTCATGAAATCACATTTGAAGCTTCCCTGTCAGCTGAGGCTAAGCTGACGAAGGAGTTTGTGAGATTTTAGCCAAGATATTTCACTAGAGGCAGAGACCCAAAGGCAGCTGCAAGATGACTTCTGGCACACGAGAAATTACATAATCTTATGAGGATTCACGACAGTATTCGCGCCAGGATATCTGGGTATATGCTCCGAGGAGAGGCTGGAGTTTGATGGACCGCTCATATTGAGACACATGGAGAGCCGACTACTTGGGCTCGTTTCAGGCATGTCTTTTATGACCGAGTACATACTGAGGGAGATACAGTTACGTTTGAGACAAGAGTTTTTGTGCCTTCGGCAGGGTAATCGTACAGTGGTCCAATACATGGAGAGGTTTCGCTACCTATTACAGTTCGCTAGGGATTTGGCTTCTACAGATCGCGATCAGGTTCACTACTTTGGAGTCGGACTTCAAGATGAGATTGCGAACGCAGTAGTATCAGGCGGAGCTCGTACACTGCAGGAGATCCACGAGAGGGCTTTAGCCCATGAGACATATCTTATTTTTCGTGCCGCAATGCCCATGCCACAGTTGGAATCGGGGTCGTCCCAACAAGGCAGCATGTCTGACAGGAAAGGGAAAATGATCATCGATCATAGAGATAGGAGAGGACAGAGGCCTAGACATACCATAGTTCACTTTCACGGGTGATGCGAGTATACTACTGACCACCAGGGGTAGATTGGCTACGACCTTAGAGATGGAAGTGTTTGCAGGGATAATAGAGTCATCCGATACCCGAAAGGTTAGACTTGAGGATGTTCAGTGAATTTTCCGATGTCTTCCCGGAGGATCTACCAGGATTGCCCCCACACAGAGAGATCGAGTTCGTTATTGAGCTAGTAGCAGTCACACAACCGATAGCTAGCAGACCGTACCGAATGTCACGGAAGGAGCAGGAGGAGTTGAAGACTCAACTAGAAGATTTAGAGAAGAAGGGGTTTATACACCTGAGCGCATCACCATGGGGAGCAGCGTTCCTATTCGTTAAGAAGAAGGACAATAGCTTGAGGATGTGTATTGACTATAGGAAGATGAACCAGGTGACAGTACAAAATCGTTACCCTTTGCCAAGGATCAACGATTTGTTTGACCAGTTGGCCGGAGCACCTGTCTTCTCTAAGATCGACTTAAGATCGGGTTATCATCAGCCCAAGATTCGGGACGAATACATACCTAAGACCGCATTCAGCACCAGATATGGGTTATTTGAGTTTACATTGACGCCATTCGGACTTATGAATGCACCGACCATGTTCATGGACTTGATGTACAGAGTACTGAAGCCGTACTTGGATAAATTCGTTATAGTTTTTTTTGACGACATATTGATCTACAGCAAGACTCGCGAAGATCACGGACAACATCTCAGGCAGATATTGATGGCACTGAGAGAGCACAAGCTTTATGCTAAGTTCAGTAAGTGCGAGTTTTGGCTGTCAGAAGTCAAATTCTTGGGACACGTGATCGGTGACAAAGGTATATCAGTGGACCCGAGTAAAATTCATTCTGTCATAGATTGGCCGACATCTGAGACAGTGACAGATATCAAGAGCTTCCTTGGGTTAGCAGGATATTATCGGCGATTTGTGAAGGACTTCTCGAAGATCGCCGCGCCGATAACTAAATTGACAAAGAAGGATGCACCTTTCAATTGGTCAAAGGAGTGCGAGGACGCATTTATACAGTTGAAGATGACACTGACTACTGGACTAGTACTAGTGTTGCCAGAACCGGGTAAAGGATTAACAGTTCATATTGATGCTTGCGGCACAGGGCTAGGTTGTGTGCTGATGCAGGGAGACATCGTAATCGCCTATCTATCTCGATAGTTAAGGACCCATGAGAGGAATTATCCCGTGCATGACTTGGAGCTTGTAGCAGTCGTATTTACACTGAAGGTATGGAGACATTACCTCTACGGTGAGAGGTTCACATTATATACAGATCATAAGAGTTTGACATACTTATTCGCTCATAAAGATCTCAACATGAGACAATGACGTTGGCTAGAGTTGCTGAAGGACTACGACTTCTCCATCGAATATCAGCCTGGGAAGGCAATTGTCGTAACGGATGCATTGAGTAGGAGAGGACCAGATTCTGAGACAGTTATCTGCCATATGATGCACGAGTATGGTTTACTTGAGGCGACGGCAACACTGAGTTTAATAGAGGTTCCTGCTACAGCGGACGTACAAATTCGTAGACAGATTGGTATACCGTCTATTTCTATTCCGCGAGTGTTGGAGTGTCAGAGGGCCGACGAGATGTACTCAAGATTCAGTGAGATGGCACGCAATCCTGATCACTCGGATTTGAGTGAGTCTGTGGATCAGTGTTTGAAGCACCGAGGGAGGTTATGGATTCCAACAGTGGCAGAGATACGCGATGGGATACTCCAGGAGGCTCACAGGTCCCGGTATATAGTGCATCGTGGCAGGACCAAAATGTATCATGATATGCGACGATTATTTTGGTGGCCAGGGATGAAGGCGGACGTCGGCGCCTATGTTAGGGGTTGTGAGGTGTGCCAGCAGGTTAAGGTTGAGCACAGGAGGCCTGGAGGGTTATTGCAGCCGCTTGCCCATCCCTCAGTGGAAATGGGAACACATTACGATGGATTTCGTTTGTGGATTACCGCAGACTTCGCGGAAACGCGATGTAATATGGGTGATCGTGGAAAAGTTGACGAAGTCAGCTCATTTCTTACCAATTTCTATGAAGTATAATTTCGCACAGTTGAGCATATTATTCGAAAAAGAGATTGTACGACTGCACGGAGTACCATTTCCCATTGTTCCAGACCGAGACAGTCGTCTTACATCATCATTGTGGAAAGCTATGCAGGAGCAGTTTGGTACTAGATTACAGTTTAGCACTGCATTTCATCCTCAGACAGACGGGTAGTCGGAGAGATTAATTCAAATACTCGAGGATATGCTCAGGGCATATATGTTGCAGTTTGGTGGGTCTTGGGAGGAGTACTTGCCACTATGTGAATTTGCTTACAACAACAGCTATCAGGCCAGTATTGGGATGCTGCCATTTGAAGCCTTGTACGGTAGACCGTGTAGATCACTGGCTTGTTGGGCAGAGCCCGAGGATACAGCAGCTGTGGGGCCTGAGATTGTTGTGGACCATACAGAGACGGTGAGACTGATTCGTCAATGGTTGTTGGCTGCCCAACACAGACAGAAGAAGTATGCGGATAGGTACCGCGATGGGATGAGCTATGAGGTAGATGATTGTGTCTACTTGAAAGTTTCTCCGTTGAAGGGTCATCAGAGATTTGAGATCAAGGGGAAACATCACCAAGATTTATTGAGCCGTTTCAGATTGAGAAACGAGTTGGGAAAGTCGCTTATCAGTTGAAATTGCCAAGTCGATTGGCAGAGGTTCATAATGTTTTTCATATTTCGATGTTACGGTTGGCTATATCAGGACCGAGATCGATGGTTGATATGACAAAAATCGAGGTTCGACCAGATGTGACGTACGAGGAACACCTCATTTAGATAGTGGACCGCAAAGTACAGACCCTTAGAAGGAAAGAAATACCACTTGTACTCGTTCGATAGCAGTATCATAAGAACGAGGGCCTCACTTGGGAGAGAGAGTCTACATTGCGAGAGCGATACCCCCACTTGTTCCAAGGTAAAGGTTTCATTAAATTTGAATTTCGGGACGAAATTCCTTTTTGTTGGGAAGATTGTAACGACCTGCTCTAATTAATCCCAATTAACTTACAAATTACATATTAAGACCCTAAGCTCAAACCCACGTAGACGTCGCAAAAAAGTCCATGGCACGCCTAACGAGGTAAAAATTTGTTATTTTTGTGTGTGAGTGTTTACTTAATTTACTAATATTAAATAATTAGCGTCGCATTATTTGATATTTTATTGGTCGCGTTGTGCGCGTGTAGTGACGAGAGTGTGCGATGTCGCGGTGTGCGCGTAACGCGGGTGTACGGGGTAGTCTGGGATTGAGTTGTCACATCACATCACACATCACATCAAATATCTCATCAACCATCCCTCATCATTTCTTTTTGTCCTTTCTCTAAAAAAAAAAAAAATCTTTTTCTCTTTAAAACGGATAGAGAGGGAGGAAAGAGAGAGAAAGAGAGAGAGAAGAGAGAAAGAGAGTGAGAGAGGGACAACCAAGAGAGGTGGAGGGAGCACCGGCGGCGAAGCTTGGCGGGGCGGCAACGACGGACGCCAGGAACGAGCAGCCAAGGCGGCGGAAGGCCGCAGATCGTTTGGCGGCGATGCATTCTAGCGGCGGCCCCGGTGGCGCGAGGAGACGCAGACGACAGGGCTCACCAACGACGGACGACGAGCGCGGCGACGACCTCCATTGATCAAGGTTGGTGGTGTTGTTGTTGTTGTAAAAAAAAAAAAAGAAGGATCGTCTCGGCTATACAGAGACGATCGGAGAAGACGAACCAGCAGGCCGGGCTCTGGTCGCTCGCTCCCTCCAATGGCTGGCCGGCAGTGCCCATATGGGCTGGTTGCCCAGTGGCCTGTGGCGGGTGGGCGGCCATTGTCTCAAGCCGGGCCGAGCCGCCGCCCGGTGGCCCTGGTTGGGCCGAACCGGGCCTAACCGAATCGGGCCCGGTTCGGGCCCAACCCACCCTATATTCAATAAATTAATTAAAAATTTTAAATAAAATACATTTTAAATCAAATAAATATCAAAAAAATAGCTAGAAAATTATGAAAAAATCCAGAAAAATCCAAAAAAATATAATAAAATGGGAAAATATATAAAAAGGCAGTTTTGAAGACATTTGGGGCGTTGACACCCCAGTATAACTCGAAAAGCGTGCCGAAATTAAACTTTTTGAAATAAAATCTCAAATTTTTATCTCACAGTATAAGTTCATTAAATGAGACTCTAAAATAATAAATTTTTTTATAATTGAACACCTGTGACTTAGAATACCATAGTCGGGTACGTATCTCGAGGCGAGTGCGGGACGTTTCAAAGGCGCTTGAGGTAAGTAAACCCACGAGAAATTTAGTTAAAATTCAATTTATGCACTTGCTTTATTTTGCATTCTAAATTATTCCATTGTGCTTTCCATTGCTGTTTATTTACTTTTCATCCACTCCCACGTGTGTATGTATGTTTGTCGACAGGGTCGGCATGGCACGGATTCACACCCCGAGGCTAGCTACCCCGCGTTGTTAGAGTAAATGGCCATGATAGGGCTACGGAGTGACTATTCTCCGCGAAACCCGTAAGTTGAGAGATGTTTGACGGAGACCTAAGTTTACGTCAATGGTTCCTCTCGAGAGATGTTTGGATGGGGTCTTCCATTCAATGGTTCATCTAATTCGACCGTGAGATGTTTGGCGAGGTGGTCGTCAATGGTTCCTCTCGGTTTAGCTACGAAGATTCCCAGATGTCGACCAGGGTTCTCTGTCATGCTACACTCGTGTCCAAATTTCATTTCTCAACGACTTATTTTCATGCGATTATTTTATTTTTGTCCTTTATTTAAATTGCATGAATTGTAGCCATTTTATTGGAATTCGTGAATATTAGCTAAAGTTCTATGGGATTTACTCACCTGGGATTTGTCATTGTTTTTGGTGACAAATCGCAGATCCTGCGACGAGCCGATGCAAGGGAGTCTTAGGCGACTATGTCTAAGTAGGGAGAGGCCACCACTTTTGTGTAGGTAGTTGTATGTATCTATTAACTACTTTATGATATTTTGGGAGGACTTGTATACCCGATACATGTATATGCTCACCTTTTGTACTTTTGTCGCTTTTGATATATATGGTATCTAGTGCCGGGCTTCCACATTGTAGGGTTGTTCATAAAAATGCAAACTTTTCACCTTTACGATTTATGCATGCCTTAAGACTTCCGCATCAATGTATGATTTATATTAAATTACTAAATCATGAATAACTTAATAATTCATAAAATATCAATAACTACTAAGTTAAAGGCGAATAAGTTACGTACAAGGGTTTAGGTCGCGGACAGTCAAAATAAGTGTGTGGTGACGTGGCATGCTTGGTGACGTGCCTGGCGACGTGGCGGTACCCGATTTGCCTTGGAATTTGGGGCCGTCACGGATGCTCAACTCACGAGTAAACAATGACTCAACTCGACCACTTAGACCCTAAGTCACTCGGTCGTGAAGTAGAGTCCAACAATATGTGTCATTTTTCATCAAAAAATGCAAGGAAATGAAAAGAATTAATATTGAATTTTTTACTAGTTTATTACCTTAAATTCACATAGGCCACCACGTCAAATTAATTGTTTGAATAGTAGGAGTCCTCGTCGCGTATCTACAAGTGTATAAGTATAACCCACATTGTTTAGACTCATCTATAACTCGTTTAGAATAACATATACTATTAAGGATTCATACGATTCGAAAGAGATAGAAATGCGGTAAAGCAAAACAAGGAAATTCCCATTAAACTTGATTTTCCCACATAAATCGAATGTGATCTCCTAATCACAACCAAAAAGCTTCAAATCACCATATGATAGTCAAGTTCGACTTAGAATTCCAAAATCATGACCGTTAGTCGAAAACCCATGACTTAGACTAATTAATTTCATATTTCAAGAAATGCATCAAAGTTTATTTCACGCTTTGACTTAATCTCAAATTCTATTTAAGAAGATGTATCACAACCACATTTGATAAATGAGACTAAAACATATTTTAAGGGAGACTACAAGCCATATGTGAAGAATCATTTACTTAGTAAAATAAAATTGAAATGGTTTTATCGAAACCAATGGAACCCGGTAATAATAATTTCAGGATTTTAAAATAATATCGAAGAAACTCAATTTATCGAATCATAGGAGTCAAACTTGATAAACAATCTTTAAGGCCTAAAATCATGTTCTTTCATACCTTGTATGAAAACCTTCGAAAACAAAGCTCAAACCATTGACAACATAGAAAAACCATTTTTATGGATTGCACCAAACCATAACAAAAAGATTAATCCATCGATATGACTCATTACAATGTAAATCAACCATTAAAAATCTCATTTTCAAAACTAGAATAATTCTTCAATCAAACTCCATTAAGCTTTTTAAATAATCAAGTGGGCAAAACCATTTTAAGGAATGTAAGAACTAAATCTTTCAATCTAAATCATATAAGAATCATCGACAACTAAGAGAGATTTATAAGTTTAACATGAGTTGGAATTTTATATACGGTTAAAAGCCTCACTAAAGCATTTAATGGAGTCTCAACTTCAAGATTTGTTCCTCTAAACAAGTGCCCTCGCCATGAAAGCTTCGTTGGAGCTACTATCTCGTCGGAGTTCTCTCCATGGCTCGCTGCCTGTTGGCCATCCGCTCCACTGCCTTGGTTTTTGTCGGCGTTGCCGTCAACACTCCATCGTGCCTAACTCCTGCTCGTTTGTGATCTCCCTTGCGTAGATCCCATGCAGGCCTGCTGCTGCATTGCGAGCCGTCGTCGCGCTGCTAGCTGAAGCCGCGGTCCGCGACCTCCGCCCCGCTCGCTCCTCCGCGTCGTTCGCTGCAACAGCTGCTCCCTCGCCGGAGCTCTCATCAGCCACCTCATCTCGCTCCTTCTTCTCTTTCTCTTTATGTGTGTGTGTATGTTGTGTTATAGCTAAGGTTTTTGTGTTGTGATGAATGAAATATGGTGAGAGCATTATTTCATTCCCTTTAATTTAATTTATTTTTATTTATTTTTTGGTTAAATTATTTAATTGTCCATTTTACTTATAATTTGATTAAAAATTGGACTATAGTGTGACGACCCCAACTACTAAACAAGGCACCGCCTGGCCTAATCCGTACTCAAGCCTTAATTCACATAATCTAAGACTTAAATACGAATTAGTCAGCCTATCGTCCCTATATTTTTCACATCCACGTATTGATATATTATCCAATTTACTGGTCATTCAAATGTTAAGCGGAAGCATTGGTAATTCAAATATTAAGCGGAAGCATTAATTCTCCAAAACATTCCTAAGTGTGGAAAACCAGGAAAAAATAGTAGCATCACAGGCGTGTATAGATGTGAAACTATTCTTTTTTTTTCTTCCTCATTTTCCTTCTAATCGTCTCCACTGTGTTGCTTATTTGTTGTTTTATTGTTTCAGCGAATAGGATAAGGTGGAAGTTAAGTATTTGATGTCCTCGAGACCCATGCAATACGAATCTAAAGGCAAAACCAATAAATATCTTCTTTTTCCACTACCTTTGACCACAAGTTTCTCGAGTCTCGTGAAATACGTATCTCGAGGCAAATATAATGCATCTTGTTTTATTTTGTAAACTATAGGCCTAGCATATAAATTTAATGTGACCACATTAAGACCACTATAGCCATTTATTAAACAAATCATTAATTTACATTTAATGTAAATTAATTAATCTTACCCTACGAGGTGCTACATGGGCCCACGTCGGCACGCGACTCGTAGCGCGTCCTCCGTCGTCTCGGTATCTACATACCCGTAAATGACTTAGTAGTCTACACATGTACAGTACATTAGTCAAACAACACAACAAATATAATATTTACCTTGGTCACCGTGCCTCGATAGTGACACGTATCTCGCTGCGGGTCCCACGTCACGGGTCATTTTATCCTGATTAATGAAGTAAATGGGTATAAGTTATTCGGGCCATGACAATACTTCCCAACTAATAGGAAGTTCGTCCTCGAACTTAAACTAAACGAATTTTAAAATTTACCTGACTTGAAGAGGTACGAAAATATATCTCGCATATAGTCTTCTCGTTCCCAAGTGAGTTTTGAATCTCCTTGAAATTGTCACTTGACTAACACCTTCGGGATAGACTTGCTTCTTAACTGATGTATCATTCGGTTAAGAATCTAACGGTTGCTCTTCATATGAGATATCTTCACTCAAATCAATCTGACTCAAATCCACTGTCGGTCTCTCGCCTACCTTTGACTTGGCTAGTCGAAGCATTGAAATATGAAACACCGGATGAATTTTTGACATATGTGGAAGTAATTATAGCTCATATGCAACCTTTATAACCCGTCTCTTGATCTTGAATGGCCCGATGAATCTTGGTGCTAATTTGCCTTTCAAACCAAATCGTTGATGACCCTTACGAGGATAAACCTTTAGATACACTAAAGCAACCTTATCGTACGTGAGATCGTTGCGATACATGTCTGCATACTTCTTCTGTCGATCTTGGGCTCCCTTAAGTCTCTGGCGAATCAATAGTACCTTCTCCGTATGACCGACAACAATCTCAAGCCCCAAGGTCTCCCGGTCCTTTGGCTAAGCCCAACACGATGGCGAGCGACAAGGTCTACCATACAAAGCCTCAAAAGGTGCCATCTCAATACTAGCTTGATAAATGTTGTTATATGCAAACTCACATAACGGTAGGTACTCCTTCAATGATTCGCCAAACTCCAAGACCCACGCCCATAACATATCCTCGAGAACTTATATCAATCTCTCAGTTTGCCCGCCAGTCTGAGGATGAAAAGTCGTACTAAACTGTAGGCGCGTACCATACTGCTCCTGGATACTCCGCCACATCATGGATGTATATATAGCATCTCTGTTTGACATAATAGTCACTGGTACCCCATGCAATATAATAATATCCCGCTCAAACAATATACTCAATTGATCAAACGTATAATGTGCGGCCATTGGTAGAGAATAAGCAGACTTTGTCAGTCGATCAACAATAACCCCGATGGAATCATGTCTCTAGGGCGGTTCTCGGCAATCCTCTCACAAAATCCATTGCAAAGTCTTCCCACTTCCACTGTGGAATGGGAAGAGGCTGGAGCAACCCTCCAGGTCTGTGATGTTCAGCCTTCACTGGCTGACAGATCCCACAGTTAGAGATAAACTTTGATATGTCCGCTTTCATCCACAGCACCAAAAATGTCTCTTCATATCATGGTAGATTTTGGTCCTTCTGGATGAACATAGTGAATCGAGAATTATGTGAATCCCGAAGAATTTCATCTCTTAGCTTTGGTATTGATGGGATCCATAGTCTACCCTTAAAGCGCAAACACTGGTCAGACGTCTATGTCCAATCAACACACTTTGCACTCTGCGCTAACTCACTAAGCCTGGAGTATAACCTGTCGGTCCTCTGACCCTTTGACACTCTCTGTGTGATACGGTTTATATTCTCATCCATGCGCAAATCTCAACTCGATTGTTAGTAGGAACCTTCGCATCTCCAATAGGTATCCTACTCAGCGCATCAACGACTAAATTCGCTTTTCTCGGATGATATTCTAAGGAAAAGTCGTAATCTTTCAGAAATTCTAACCATATGCACTGTCGCATATTCAGATCCTTCTGTGTGAAGAGATACTTCAAACTCTTATGATCAGTAAAGAGTGTAAATGTCTCTTCACACAGATAATATCTCCATATCTTCAACGCAAACACTACTGCTACCAGCTCTAATTCATGCGTAGGATAATTTCTTCATGTATTATAACGGCCCAAAAATTTGAGTTGTGCCACATGTCAAGTCAGGGTCGAATGTGGGATCCATTCGTCGGAATATGTATATCAGAATCTCAGGTGGAGACATCGAGAATATCCAATTTGAGATTTTAATGTTTATTGTTGAGAAATGTATATGCGGGGAATTTTGTTGAGAAATGTATATGCGGGGAATTTTGGTGTGCCGACGTAGGACCGGGATAATGGCTTAATGTGACTATATTAGCTATAGTGGTTTTAGTGTGGTCATATTAAAATCATATACATTGGATATGTCTCGTGATGCGTGTGGCACGAATGTCGAGACTGTGAAATGAGGTGGTAAGGTGGTAGTGGTGTGAATATTTATGATGCATCGAGATGTGCGCTACCCAATTTGAAGGAAAGCATTTCAATAAATATGTTTTAGATGTGCCTCAAGTTCCGTTTCGCATGAATCTCGAGGATACATTTGCTTTGATATTGTTATTCATTGCTTTGTTATTATCCTTGAAAGTGATATAGCATAGAGTTGTCCATTTGGCAAGTGAGTCATTGTGACTGTTATCTGCGATATGAGAGTGTTAGGGCTTGGAGGTAGGGTCTCGTCCTAAACACGAGGTATTTCCTGGACGTCCGTCGATATCTCCCAATTGAGTGTATGTTGGGGGCTCTTATCCGGGTCTGTAAATATTTCATAGTTGCACGGGCTAGGGCTGGAAGGCACGTGTCTCGTCCTAGATCTGTGTCTGTGGGTATCTCATAGTCGCAAGGGTTAGGGCTGGGAGGCTGGGGTCTCGTCCTAAACCTGAGTCTGCTGGGCTTTTTCCACGACTCAACGACCTTTTGGTCGGGACTCCTTGTTATTTGGCATCGCTTATCGATTGATTTGTTTACAGTCTTTTATATTCATGCGTTACCTTTTTCATTTCTTTCTAATTGCATGAATTCGACTGTTTTAGTTATGTTTTGAAATGTCGTATATGTCATACTAGATTTACTTACCTAGGCTCGTCATTTTTGGGTTTGACCGAGTGCAGAGTCGCAGACGGGTAGCAAAAGGGAGGGCTCCATAGCTAGGTGAAATTTTATATCTCGTGTATTACTCTCCTCCGATGACAATATTTTATGGGTTCCACAATTAGGTTGCCTAACTCTTTTCAATTACTGTTGGGTTATTTATTTGTAGTAATTGCTTCCGCTAAACTGTAAAACTTGCAAAATATTAATAACTCAACTTAAAATGGTGAAATTGCGTATAATGAGGGATTCGAAGGCTGACTAGGCCTGCGTTGACCTTACGAGATTGGCTCGGGGGTCCACGTGGACTTAGGTCGGGCGAGGCCCAGTTTATGGGAAACTGGGGCCGTCACAGTTGGTATCAGAGCTGAAGGTCTTAATACTCGACTCTTGATTTAAATCACAAGCCATGGAGACGCAAACCAGCGAAAGTTACGAATGACTGAACTTAGAGTGGAACCCTATGATCATGACTTAAGTCTTCATTGGGAAGTGAGGAGAGTTGGAGAAATTAATGATCAGAGGAACACGAGGGTTAGACGATCGTGGCAGAGAGATCAACCTTAGTGCGTATTACGTTTCCACCATATGCGGCGTATATGGAGCCAGTGTTAGATGGTCCAGCGTAGAGTTACGCTAGTGCATTACAACAGCCAACACTGTCAGATCCTTAGCATAAGTATCATCAGAGGATTGATGGCAGAGGCAGTGGTCAGAGGCAAGGTCAGAGATCCAGACGAAAGCAGAGATAGGGACAGCGGTCTAGTCATGCACAGGGGCAAGGACATAGACATGTTCCATTTGGATCGGGATTTCAACGTACCTATATGGGCGTGTGGACAGCCAGGTACAGCAGATCCATGAACAGATTCATGCTTTTGCCACATCAGGTCCGACTTCTATCCATCGTAACCGATAGAGGGAACAAGTTAGGTTGAGACCCGTTCGAACAGAGAGACTGACGGACAGTCAAAGAACTTTAGTTACATTCTCGCGGACATACGACGGATATTAGTATGTTAGTGATGGTGGATCATGGGACTCATGTTCATTTATAGTCCAATATATGTTGCGAGGATGTTGCCCTGACATATATTGATGGGAGGAGACCGATGGTGTGTTCTTTGCTTGAAGATCTCGGAGGAGCCCAGCTCGTCGCGGAGGAGCCCAGCTTGTCGCGGAGGAGCCCAGCCCTACAGAGTAAGATTGGGGTATGGCCTTGGGCGAGTATGGCCTTGGGCAGGTATGGCCTTGGGCGAGTATGACCTTGGGTCTTCATTCATAACACACTATCTTCCTTTGAGAATTGCGTCAATTTCGATGACGAAATTCTAATTCGTTGGGAAGACTGTAACGACCCAAAAATTTGACTTGTGCCACATGTCAGGTCGTCGAATGTGGGATCCATTCGTCGGAATATGTATATCTGAATCTCAGGTGGAGACATCGAGAATATCCAATTTGAGATTTTAATGTTTATTGTTGAGAAATGTATATGCGGGGAATTTTGGTGAGCCGAAACACGAATGAGGATACGCCTCGAGTCGTGTGCCGACGTAGGACCGGGATAATGGCTTAATGTGACTATATTAGCTATAGTGGTTTTAGTGTGGTCATATTAAAACCATATACATTGTATATGTCTCGTGATGCGTGTGGCGCGAATGTCGAGACTATGAAATGAGGTGGTAAGGTGGTAGTGGTGTGAATATTTATGATGCATCGAGATGTGCGCTACCCAATTTGAAGGAAAGCATTTCATTAAATATGTTTTAGATGTGCCTCAAGTTCCGTTCCGCATGAATCTCGATGACACATTTGCTTTGAAAGTCAAAAAGAGAGAGAGAGGGGGATTCAGATAAGAATGAGAGGAGAAGGGAAAGAGAGAGAAAACGTGAGAAAATGAAGAGAGGAGATGAGAGAGACGACCAAGAGAAAGAGGTGAGGGAGCTCCGGTCGGCGAGGAGCGGCGGCGAGCGACGGAATGACCGGCGAAGCGATGCGGTAGCGCGGCGAGGAAAGGTGGCGCGGTTCCACAAGGTGGCAACGTTCGCCAGCAGCGAGCGCAGTTCAGCGGCGGCGCAGTAGCACCAGACGGTGGGATCGGCGAACAACAGCGTCCATCCAGCGAGCGGCGCGCGCAGCGTAGTGGCACTGGACAATGGCGATCTATGCAATGCGCAACAACGGCAACGACGCGACTCTGGCGGCGGCTCAACTCCGGCGGCGGTGTGCGCCGATAGCATGGCGGCGGCGCGGTGCGCGCAGCGGCTACGCCGAAGCGGCGCGTGATGATGGCGGTGGCGCGGCTTCGATGTCGGCGCGGTGAACGACACGATGTCGTTGTCGGACCGATCGGAGGCGTGACTTCGATGAAGTTCGACGACGCAATGGGTTTCAAATGAATTTTGAAAGCCCTGGAAGTTAGGAGGCTATAGTTAGGTGTCAGGTACGCATATCGAAGCGTGAGCAGAACATTCTCGAGGTAAGTAAACGAGTGAGGAACTGTACAGTAATTTCATTGCCTTGATATTGTTATTCATTGCATTGATATTGTTATTCATTGTTTTGATATTATCCTTGAAAGTGTTATAGCATGGAGTAGTCCATTTAGCAAGTGAGTCATAGTTACTGTTATCTGCGATATGAGAGTGTTAGGTTTGGGAGGCAAGGGTCTCGTCCTAAACACGAGGTATTTCCTGGACGTCCGTCGATATCTCCCAATTGAGTGTACGTTGGGGGCTCTTATCCGGGTCTGTGGATATTTCAAAGTCGCACGGGCTAGGGCTGGGAGGCAGGTGTCTCATCCTAGATCCGAGTCTGTGGATATCTCATATTCGCAAGGGTTAGAGCTGGGAGGCTGGGGTCTGGTTCTAAACCCGAGTCTGCTAGACTTTTGCCGCGACTTAACGACCTTTTGGGCGGGACTCCTTGTTATTTGGCATCGCTTATCGATTGATTTGTTTACAGTCTTTTATATTCATGTGTTACCTTTTTCATTTCTTTCTAATTGCATGAATTCGACTGTTTTAGTTATGTCTTGAAATGTTGTATATGTCATACTAGATTTACTTACTTTGGCTCGTTATTTTTGGGTTTGAGTGAGTACAGAGTCGGAGACGGGTAGCAAAAGGGAAGGCTCCATAGCTAGGTGAAATTTTGTATCTCTTGTATTACTCTCCTTTGATGACAACATATTTACTGGGTTCCACAATTAGGTTGCCTAACTCTTTTCAATTACTGTTGAGTTATTTATTTGTAGTAATTGATTCCGCTAAACTGTAAAACTTGCAAGATATTAATAACTCAACTTAAAATGGTGCGTATAATGAGGGATTGGAATGTTGACTAGGCCTGCGTTGACCTTGCGAGATTGGCTCGGGGGTCCACGTAGGCTTAGGCAGGGCGGGGCCCAGTTTGTAGGAAACTGGGGCCGTCACATGTACCTTCAACCGTCTGGATGCATATGCTACTATACCGGTACCCCGCATCAACACACATCCCAGACCTCTATGAGAAGCATGAATATAGACGGAGAATCCCTGTCCAACCTTTGGTAACATTAATACTGGTGCAGTACTCAATAACCTCTTTAGCTGAGCGAATGCCTCCTCACATTTCCAAACTAATGAAAGCTCACATCTTTCTAAGTCAATTTCGTAATGAGTGAAGCGATTTTCAAAAAATCCTTCACGAATCGGCGATAATACTCAGCTAAACCCATAAAACTTTTGATCTCGGACATTGAAGTCGGTGCTGGCCAATCCATAATCGCCTGAATCTTGGCTGGATCCACTTATATCCCTGTTGCTCCCACAACATGCCCCAAGAACTTGACCTATGACAGCTAGAATTCACATTTACTAAATTTGACGTACAGTCTATGCTCCCTTAAAGTCTGCAACGTCTCCCTGAGGTGTTGTTCGTGATCTTCCCTTGTATTCGAGTATACTAGGATATTATCGATGAAGACTATCACGAAGCGGTCTGAACACACGATGCATCAAATCCATAAACACTGTTGGAGCATTGGTCAACCCAAACGACATGACTGTGAACTGAAAATGTCCATATCTCGTACTGAAAGTTGTAATGGACCTATCTTTGTCCCTGATCCTAAGCTGATGATACTTTGATAGCAGGTCTATCTTGGAGAAAAAGTGTCCTCCTCTTAGTTGATCAAATAAATTATCTATCATCGGGAGTGGATATTTGTTCCTAATTGTGACTTTGTTCAATCGTCGATAGTCGATACAAAGTCTCAAAGTACCATCCTTTTTCTTCGCAAAAAGGATGGGTGCTCCCCATGGCGACATGGACGGTGTGATGAATCCCTTCTGTACTAAATCCTGAAGCTAGGTCTTCAACTCTTCTAGCTCTCGTGGTGACATCCGATATGGTGGCATAAAAATCGATTTCGTACCTGGTACCAACTCGATAATGAAGTCAATCTCTCACGACGGCAGTAAACCAGGTAAATCCTCTAGAAATACATCAAGAAACTCTCTAACAATCGGTATATCTTCCACCCTAGGTCCCTGACTATCTGGTACAGTGTACAGTGAAATCAACGCTTCTATATCCTTACTAGTCGCAGGTTGACCTCTCGTTCCTAGAGTCCTCGCTGCACTACCTTTATAAGTGAATTGCGGACGCCCTGGGATATCAAATATCACAGTCTTACTGAAACATTCAGTATGAGCGTGGTATGCCTTTAACCAGTCCGTCCCTAAAATCGCGTCGAACTCCAAACATTCGAGGACTCTAAAGTCAACAAGTACCTCTACGCCATCTATGTTAACGATACATTTCTCAACAATACTATGAGGGTAAACTCTATCCCCGGTTGCAGTACTCAAGATCAAATGTACGCTAAGCCTAAAAGGTTTCAATCCTATGATGTTTATCATGCGACCAACAATAAATGATATGGTAGATTTAGAATCAAATAAAATGTATAAAATGTGATCACAAATAGAAACTGTACCCTCAATAAGACCTCGTGTAACGTCGGCGTCTGGCTGGGCTACCATATGAACCTCCTATCGGGCCTGCTGTGCGTACGCTGCTGCGGGATGCGAGCACTCTCTCACGATATGTCCAACCTGTCCACATCTGTAGCATGTCAACTTTCCGCGGGGTCTGAGACTGGCCATGTGCCTGATACTGACTCTGTCTCTGCACTGTTCCAGTCTCTGTCTCGTATCTCGACCTCTACCTCTGCCTCAACCTCTGCCACCCTGCGGTTGCTGCCGTGAAGCTTGTGGGGCGGGAAGTGCAGGAACTATAGGAGCTGGTAAGGCTGGTCTGATGGGACGTGGCAAGGGAAGTCTGCCCACTGTGCTCTGTGCTGATGAACTGGATGATAAGGATGATATATGAGGCATAGCTAGTGGGTGCGTAGCTATCCCCAAACCCTGAGGTCCTCGATTCCATTCCTTTGCTCCCTTACCCCTCTGTCTCCTCCTCTCATACTCTACGACCTGCTCTACAGAGAAAACTGGGTCCGGTGCTCTGCCATCAACAACTCGACCCAGATAGTATGTCTCATGCGCTAGGGCTCGCTCATAGATCTCAGTGCGTGTCATCGCGCCTGAACTGACGACGTAATATCTGATATCGGGCTTGAGTCCATCACCAAAGTGATATACATCTTCAGACCCATCTCTCACCAAATCTCTAACAAATTGGCGCAAATAATCATATCGATCCATGTAGTGCATCACAGTCTCTTCTGGCCCATGTCTCAACACCATGAATTATCGTCTCAATCAGTTCTTGATTGAAAGCAAAAAAACTGCTGATAGAACTTCTGCTTAAAAGTACCCTATGTCTCAAACTCTCCGTTAGTGGCCACTGTCATACGCCACCACACGTCAGCGTCTCGCTCGAGTGTATATGATGAGATCTCTGCCCGAAGTATATCGTCAATCCTTAGGACCTGATGAAGCTTCTCCTGAGATAGGATCCATATCTCAATTTTTTGAAAATTCCTGAGTCCATCAAAATAAGTTGGTTTGAGTTTGATGAAGTCTTTCACCAGCTGAACTTCCACTAAATGCTAGAAGATGCGGGCGTGGGAGACGGTATTGCATCAAATGTCTCCATCATTGGTGCGGTCACGTCTATCGGTGCTACTAAAGCTGCAGTAGGAAATGCTAGCTCCTGAACAGTTGGTGCAGCAGTTGTAGGAGTTAATGTCGATGCCGGTGCAACAAAACGTGTGGTCATCATCGTGATGAAATCAGTCAACTGTTGGCCCTGAACTGTCACTCGATCAGACAGTCGCTGTAAATCCTTCACTATGGTAAGAGGCGAACTGTCGCTAGGCTCTGCATCTCCTCCCCCGCGTGTATCAGTCATCGAGGTCTGCAATGGATAGCGAACACGAATCAGCTTCTACGTAACATAGCGCGTAAGTCTATATATACAGATAGCAATTACCAAGTACATGGACGAAATCCCTCATCTCACTGTCACTCACTTCCCAACTAATGGTGTTTAGGCAATGAATATCTGGTTTCCACAACTAAGGTTTGTATTTTATGCATTTTGGTCTCTAAACATGTGCTCTGATACCAACTATATTGGTATCATATTGCCTTAAGCCACACAATTCTCTAAAACTTGCTATGATACCAACTGTGATGGCCCCAACTATTAAACAGGGCACCACCCGGTCTAATCCCGTACTCAAGTCTTAATCCACATAATCTAATACTTAAGTACGTATTAGTCTATCATCCCTATATTTCTCCACATCCAAGTATTGATATATTATCCAATTTACATGCCATTCAAATGTTAAGCGGAAGCATTGGTAATTCAAATATTAAGCAGAAGCAATAATTCTCCAAAACATTCTTAAGTGTGGAAAACCAAGAAAAGACAGCAGCATCACATGCATGTATAGATATGAAACTATTTACACAACCCACTTTACAACCCAAAATGACATAATTAATAATAATACAACAAAAGTTGAGACGTACAAAATTAGTGACGAGAGTCGCCGAACTGCTTAGAGGAAGTCGCTGATCTTCTCCTTCCTCGGTCTGATACTGCTCGACGGGCCTACACCCACAGTCATAAACTAGACGGTGAGTATAGTGATATTTACGTACTAACTGAAGAATTATATACCACATTTTCAAAGAAACAAATGATATTTAAAAGCATAAACGAGCGAAATAAATTGCTGAAACAAGTAATGTAAGTAAATACCACAGTTAAAGATGTAAAGACAGACACAGGCTAAGTCGATATAATCTATGTCCGGTCGGCGGTGAGACCTATCACCTACCTTTTCCCACTACGATATGGAGCTGCGCTCAACATATCTCTCATAAATAGCAAAGTTGCGCTCTACGCTTTAGAACATCAATCTCATGCTTGTCGACCACCCCGAGCCCCGTAACTCGTGTTCCACGCAAGTGTAGTGGTGAGTGCCGGAACCCCGGTAGACCCATGTCCCTGTGAACCGTGCATCTCTCATGCAATGGACACTAGATAATCCATACTTTACTTTCAAAGACAAATAATTCTAAAATTCTAGGATTCCAAATAACTTAGGCTACAAAGCTCAAAGGAAATCGAATACAAGGCCAATTGAATTCAAGTTATTCAACTAGCATGCTTTTTATCACTTTTGTTCAAGAATGACATCAGGTGTAGGAATCAGAGGCAACGAAAGGCATCATGTCACAATATTCATCCATGAACAGATACAAGAACAACATGATGTGCGAGTTCAAGTAGTAATGTGTACCAATAGACCAATAAATCAATAAAGATGAATGAAATGAAATATAAAATTCTCACAGTTGTACTTACAATTCTCACGCTTGTCCTAGTCTATTCGATCCCTTGACAATTCGTAATGCGTGCCCAAACGCCCGAGTTCTCCCCTTAGTTCCCTAACATTCATTATTGTCTTAATTAGGCCAAATCGAAGTGGAGACAAATTTCGAAAAATGTTTTTATTTATTTTCGGTCATTCGGCCCATTTCGTGTTTTTCGAGGTAAAATCCCTGTATAACATCTCAACCGACTTTCGAATTCTTTACTTTTTATGGAAATCCAGAATTTCTATTGATTTGGGTCACAAATTATTTTACCAATTTTTTGAAATTTTTCTGGATTTTTTTCATGTTTTTATCCATTTTCTGGGATTTATTTATTAAAAATCAGTTTAATTAATTTAATTGATTAAATATATATTTTTTATTGTAGTGGATCCGAGTCGACCCAACCCAGTCCAGCCGGGGACGGGTCGGTATGACCCGCATCGCCGGTCGTGGTCCGGTCCGCGCAACCATTTCGGCTCGGGTCGGCCCGACCCGATTTCTTCTTTTTCTTCTTCTTCTTCGTTGAAACAGAGCTGATGCACTGTTTCTTTTTTTTTTATTCTCGTTGTTGGGGTTGGGCTTCCATCCCCAACCCCGAGTTAGGTCGCTTATGCAGGGGAGACTACTCCCCTAACTTCCTCGAGCTCGAACGAACTGCTATAGCAGTTCGTCCGAGATCGCCAACCCGAACAACAACAATCGCCGAAAACAACAACAACAAACGATACCACTCACATTGCGTTACTTCGAGATCTCGCTCTCTCTTTCTCCCGCTCTCTTTTTCTTCTTCCTCATTCTCCTCCCGACCGTCTCCACGGTGTTGTTTGTTTGTTGTTTTTTTTTTTTTCACTGAATGGGATAAGGTGGAAGTTAAGTATCTGATGTCCTCGAGATTTGTGCAACATGCATTTCGAGGCAAAACCAATAAATATCTTCTTTTTCCACCGCCCTTGACCACATATTTCTCTAGTCTAGTGAAATGAGTATCTCAAGGCAAATCCAATGCATCTTATTTTATTTTGCAACCTATAGGCCATAGCATATTGATTTAATGTGACCACATTAAAACCACTATAACCACTTATTAAACAAATCCATTAAATTACATTTAATGTAAATTAATTAATCTTACCCCATGAGCTGCTACCTCGGGCCCACGTCGGCACTCGACACGTGGTGCTTCCCCGCTCGTCTCAGTATCTTCACCCATAAATAACTTAATAGTCTACACATGTACAGTGCACTAGTCAAACAACACAACAAATAGAATATTTACCTCGACCACCGTGCCTCGGTAGTGACACGTATCTCGTTGTGAGTCCCACGTTACGGGTCATTTTGTCATGATTAACAAAGTAAATGTATATTAGTTATTTGGGCCGTGACAATAGCCCTTTATTCAAATCAAGGTATAGTTAACTTAATTTAAATCAAGTTAATTTAGTTGTACATCACACAATTGACACATCAATCGCAATTTTTTTTTTGCGACCACATCGACTAACCACAACTCTTATTCGGATTTTGAACCACTAATGACTCATGATTAGTGATTAATTAATGAATTAAAAATATGGGTGGTTACGATTTCTCTGGTATTTACTCACTGAAATTTGTTATTGTTTTGTGGCAAGTTACAGATCCTGCGGTGAGCTGGAGGAAGGCGGTGCTTGGAGACTACCTCTAATCCAGAGCGCCTCTACTAGCTTACTCGTAGGTGTTTGTATTTACATATATATACACTTTTTAGGATTATTTTGGGAGACTTTTTCACTTGATACATGTATAGTGACACTTGTTATACCTTTTGTCGCATTTATTGATATACATGGTTTTTTTTTTGCCGGGTTTCCACCCTATAGGTTGTTAATTAATGCAAGACTGGTTTATATCATTGATTTGCATATTATTAAGACTTTCGCTATTAAAAATAACCTAAAAAGAATCAAAATAAATAAATTAAGTGGTAAAACTCTTTGATTTGGTATATTTCGACAAAATAATCTTTTAAACGACGAAATTAACTAAGTCGAATCCTAAGATGGTAAGTTCGCGGGCCGTCATGGGTAAGTGTGCAAGTGACGGGGTATGGCTTGGTGACGTATCCAACGACGTGGCGGTGCTTGATTTGCCTCGAAATTTGGGGTCGTCATAGTTGGTATCAGAGCCTTGGTTCAAGAGAACATAGAGAAAGTTTAATATAACCGAATAAAACTTAACAACAAACATTAAATGTGGAAACCCGAAGATCATAACTTAGAACTTTAGTTGGGAAGCAAAGTGAACAGGTATTACTAGGACTTATGTACACGTATTACGACGCTGACTTGCGACACGTTCATGATTTGTAGATTCAACATGGATGGATGACCAGCTTCTCAAACAGATGATGGGGGCCAGATAAGCGGCTCGACACCTGTCGACTCAAATCATACCTTATACGACATGGTCACACTCTATAATTTGCAACTCTAGGAGATTCTTCGATTGCTTCGAGCGTAGACAGTGTTTACTCCGACCCCTGCCACACTCGTCGCCGCCACTACTGTAGAGTAGAAGTTGTCGCCCCGACTGTTCAGGCGACCCTGCTCACGACCACTACTACCGAGATACTGCCAGCAGTCACTATACCATCTACTACGTCGGTCGTGGCATCGACACCGATTCCACCCCAGGAGATCATATTCGAGACCTCCTTATCAACTAAGGCAAAGCTGATTAAGGAGTTCGTTCGTTTTCAGCCAGGCTACTATTATGGAGGCGGAGACCCATAGGTAGCTAGGAAATGGGTCCTTTCACATGAGAAACTTCACAGACTTTTGAGGATTCACGACCGCATACAGGCTAAGATTTTCGGATTCATGCTCAGGGGAGATGTTGAGTATGGTGGACCGCGCACACAGCCGCCCATAAAGAGTCGAGTACTTGGGTAGAGTTCAAGAAATTCTTCTATAATCAGTATATCCCGATCATGATTCAGCTGAGACTTAGAGAGGAGTTCTTGACGCTGAGGCGGGGAAGCCGGATAGTGTTGCATTACATGGAGAGATTCAAATACCTACTTAATTTTGCGATAGATATAGCTGGGACCGAGCGACTTCATGTCCACTACTTTATTCGAGGACTTGAGCCAAGGACTGAGTGCGCAATTATCTCGACAGGAGCCAGGACTGTACATGACGTTTATGAGAGGGCGTAAGCCCACGAGTCATTTTTTATGTAGAGCGACGTCATCCCCACTCCAGTGCATCACGACGACCATAGAGGCCAGGGGAGGTCAGATAGGAAAGGCAAGAGGAATCGCGATTAGAGAGATCAAAAGGGAAAGCGGTGTATACATGATGACGGTCATATAGCCAACGCACATGGAGTTGTACCAATGCAGATACATCAGGTTATGGTAGTCTAGTTACTGCAGAGACTCAGGGTCAGGGCCAGAGAGGTAGAGAGGAGAGTCAGCAGTGGCAGGGACAGGGACAGGGCCATAGGGCTAGCGGATAGCAGGTTCAAGGCTATGGATATAGGAAAAATGTCACATGTTTCAGATGTAGATAAAAGGGGCACTACAAGAGTGAGTGTACCATGAAGCCAGCACCACCACTAGCAGCTCAACTAGTGCAGGCAAGTGAGCAGGTGTACGCAGTTGTCGCACAAGACCGTGACGCATCTCAGCAGCTCGTCGAGGGTACATTGATTATTTTTTGTCGCCCTATACATACATTGATAGATTTTTGGTAGTACATTATCATTTACTTCAGGACGGATGGTAAGATAGTTGGGTTTAACACCTGACAGTGTTAACACCCACCTTATTCTTAGTGCAACCATTGGAGATAAGATATATGCTAATCGGATTTGTAGAGATTGTCCAGTTGAGGTTGGTGGTCATTAGTTACCTATAGATCTCCGAGTATAAGAGTACCTAGAGTTCGATATACTCTTAGGCATAGATTGGTTGGCGGATACCATGTTCAGTTGGACTGCTTTAGGAAGACCGTCATTTTCTAGATATCAGGGATTCTCGATTTCACCTTTACCGGAGTTGCGACATCAATTGCAATCACGAGAGGTAGGTTAGCGACCACCTAAGAGATTGAGATCCTCGCAAGGATAGTAGAGTTCGACAAGAGGCCAGTGGCCATATTTTAGAATGTCCCAATAGTATGTGAGTTCCTATAGGTTTTTCCTAAGGAGCTACCTAGATTACCCCTCGCCCAGACAGGTAGAGTTTATGATTGAGTTAGTGTCGCGCACACAGCCTATAGCGAGAAGACATTACCGTATGTCACGACCAGAGCACGAGGAGTTGAGGGCTCAACTAGAGGATCTATCGAAGAAAGGTTTCAAACACCCAAATATGTCACCCTGTGGAGCACCGGTCTTATTTGTGAGAAAGAAACACGATAGCATAAAGATGTGTATATACTACCAAAAGTTGAATCAGGTGACAGTTAGGAATAAATATCCCTTAACCAGGATCGATGACCTATTCGACCAATTGGCCAAAACAAGTTCTTATCCAAGATTGATCTGAGTTCAGGATATCATCAGCTACGGACCAGAGATGAGGATGTACCTAAGACGACGTTCAGCACGCGTTACGATTTATTTGAGTTCACTTTCATGCCATTTTGGTTGACAAACGTGCCACCTGTGTTTATGGATTTGATGCATCGAGTCCCGAGGCTGTTTTTAGATCGATTCATGATAGTCTTCATCAATAACATCTTGATTTACTCTAAGACTCATGAGGACCATAAGAGGCATCTCAGAGAGACGTTAAGGACTTTGAGAGCGCACAAATTGTACGCCAAGTTCAGTAAGTGTGAATTTTAGTTTTCTGAGTTGAAACTCTTGGGACACGTGATCAGCGACAAAGGGATATCAGTGGATACAAGTAAGATTCATGCTATCATCGACTGGCCTACACCAGAATGCATGACAAACATCATGAGCTTTTTCGGATTGGCAAGATATTATCGACGCTTTGTACATGATTTCTCCAAAATTGCAGTGCCGATGGCTAGATTGACCAAGAAGGTTGTAGTTTTCCATTGGTCCAGTAAATGTGAGGCAACCTTTATAGAGTTGAAGAAGAAGTAGGCTTTTACACTATTGTTAGTGTTGTCAGAGCCGGGCAAGGAGTTAACTGCTCACACGGATGCTTGTGGATCCGGATTGAGATGCGTACTGATGCAGGAAGATAAAGTGATAGCTTATTTTCGCGTCAGTTGAGGACCCATGAGAGGAACTATCCAGTGCACGACCTGAAACTTGCAGCTGTCGTATTCGCACTGAAGGTGTAGAGACATTACCTTTATGGTGAGAGGTTCACATTGTATACAGATCATAAGAGTTCGAAATATCTCTTCATTCGAAAGAATTTGAATATGAAACAACGACGGTGGTTGGAGATTCTGAAGGACTACGACTTCGCCATCGAGTATCAGCCTGGGAAGGTGAATGTGTAGCAAATGCCCTTAGCAAGAGAGGACCAGATAGTGAGACAATAATTTTTTAGTGACCCACGAGTTTGGTTTACTCGAGGCGTCATCAGCTATGAGTTTTTCAGAGGTTCCAGATATTGTAGAGGAACATATTAGTGGACAGATGAGAGACCGACAATATCTATTCAGCGTGTTTTGGAGTGTCAGAGAGCCAATGTGGTGTATCAGAGTTTCAAGGACATGGCACAGAGTCCAGATCACCCAGATTGGCGCGATTCAGTTGATGAGTGTTTGAGACTCCAAGGTAGATTGTGGGTTCCAACAGTGGCAGAGTTACGCGATGATATTCTTCAAGAGGCTCACAGATCTAGGTACACAGTGCATCCCGGCAGAACAAAAATGTACTATGATATGCGATGGTTATTTTGTTAGCCAAGGATGAAGAAGATGTCAGCCAGTATGTAAGGAGTTGTAAGGTGTTACAGCAGGTTAAGGCTAAGCACAGGAGGCCTGGAGGTCTATCGCAGCCACTACCTATCCCATAGTGAAATGGGAAAACATCACTACGGACTTCATTAGTGGGTTGTCGACGAATTTGCGAAGCACGATGCCATTTGGGTAGTCTTGGATCGACTGATGAAATTAGCGCACTTTATCCCAATTTCCATGAAGTATAGCTTTCCACATCTGAGCACGCTCTTGGAGCGAGAAATTATTAGACTGCATGGAATGCCAATATCTATAGTGTCAGACAGAGATAGTCGACTTTCGTAGCTTTGGCAGGCCATGCATGGCGTATGGTAATATATTGCAGTTCAGCACGACTTTTCATCCTAGAGTGACCAACAATCTAAGAGACTTATTCAGATTCTTGAGTACATGCTCAGATCTTGTGTGCTTCAATTTGGAATGTCATGTGAGGAGTTTTTGTCACTTCATGAGTTTGCCTACACATAAGCTATCAGACTAATATTGGGATGCCACCATTTGAGGTGTTATACGGGAGACCATGTAGATAACAGCTTGCTAGGTAGACCCCGACAACGTAGCTGTCGTTAGGCCTGAGATTGTTGTAGATCATACAAAGAAAGTTAGCCTGATTCGTCAGAGGTTATAGGCTGGTCAAGATAGACAGAAAAAATACGTGAATAAGTACTGAGATGGGTTAAGTTATAAAGTAGCGACTGGATCTAGTTAAAGGTTTCTCCTTTGAAAAGTCACCAGAGATTTGGGATTAAGGGAAAGCTTGCACCGAGATTCATCGGGCCGTTTTAGATAGTCCGACGAGTTGGGGAGGTTGCTTATCAATCGAGATTGCCAAGCCGGTTGGCAGGGGTTCATGATGTTTTTCACATTTCTATGTTGAGGCTATTCTGATCAGGACCGAGACCGATGGTTGATATGACTAGGATCGAGGCCAAACCGGATGTGACATACAAGGATCACTCCATTGAGATAGTGGATCGCAAGGTACAAACTATAGAAGGAAAGAAATGTCATTTGTACTCATTCGATGACAATATTATAAGAACGAAGGCCTTACTTATGAGAAAGAATATTCGTGCGAGAATGATACCCCCACTTGTTCTAAGGGAAATATTTAATTAAATTTGAATTTCGGGACGAAATCCTTTTCAGTTGGGAAGATTGTAATGACCCGATCTAATTAATTCCGATTAACTGATAAATTACATATTAAAATCCTAAGCTCAGACCCGTGGACGTCGCGTAAAAAGTCTATGACATCTAACAAGGTAAATTTGTTATTTTTGTACGGCGTGTGTTTATTTATTTTATTATGGTTTAATAATTTGCATTGCGCTAGTTCAAAATTACGCCTAGTCACATTGTGCACGTGTAGTGACAAGAGTGTATGACGTTGCGGTGTATGAGTAATACGGGTGTATGGGGTAATCAAGGATTAATTGTCACATCAAACATCACCTCACATCACCCATCAAATCAACATCCTTCACTTTTTCTCTCCTTTCTAAAAAAATCAAACAAAAAAAAATATTCTCCCCTCACTCACTCCCTCCTCTACCCGAGCTCTTCCTCTCTCCTTCTCATTTTCATTTTATCCTCCAACAAAACTTCTCAATCTCCATTTATCTCACCCTCACCAAGCTCTCTATCACTCCTTCCAACAAAACCTCTTTATCTCTCTTCTCATTTTCATTTTCTCTTCCGACCATACATATTTTTTTTTTTTTTTGTTACAACAACAATAGCAACTAAAACAACAACATCAACAACCAAATTAGCAACAATCTAACACCAACACCAACACCAACACCATTAAAGCTCCTAATCTCCTCCAAAAACCATCAACAAAATAACTACTCACCTTAATCTATGGAGGTCGCCGCAGAGCTACCAAGAGGGAGAGACTCGCGAGAGAGGCGATGAGACCGTGGAGTGCGACGAGAGCTTGGTGAGGGAGATCTAGGTGAGGAAGAAGATGAGAGAAGTGTGAGGAAGGGGAGAAGAGGAAAATCATTGGGGAAAAGAGAGTAAAAAATAGTAGGTTTTGTTTGGAGAGGAAAGAGAAAAGTAAGAGAGAGAAAGTGAGGTATGGGATAATGTGACTTGAAGAGTGATAGGATGTGACAAGTGATGAGATGTATGATGTAACACTTAAACACCTGACTACCTCATACGCCGCGTTACGCGCACCCTGCAACATAATACACTCTCGTCACTAATTATGCACAACGCGACCAATAAAATTCTTGACTATGTGGCGCGAATTAATTAATAATACAACAATTTAACACGCATCACACAAAAATAACTATTTAGACCTTGGTTGTGTGCCTTAGAATTGTCAGCAGTGTCCACGTAGATCCGAGCTACGTGTCCTAATATGTAATTAATAAATTAATTAAAATTACATAATGCGGGCCTTTATAGTGGCGCTCGCGACGATCTCCAAATCAAGGTGAGTTTTATTGATTTTATAAGTTTTTTTATGGAGAAACTTAAATTTTAATGGTGATGGTGTTGTTGGGTTATTGGTGTTGTTATTGTTGTGATTGTTGTTGTTGTTGTGTTTTTTTTTAAATCGCCTCTGTAGAGATGATTTGATGGAGAAGGGGATAGCTAGTTTGGCGATTGGGCCCATATCAGGCTGGGCCTGCTGGTCAGGCCCATGTGGGCCTGATAGCCCATGCACGGACTGGGTGGCCCTGGTTGGGTCGAACCGAGCCCGTTGCGGGCCTAAACCACCCATAAAATAATTTTAATTAATTAAAAATTACAAAAATTAAATAATATATATTTTTAAATTAAATAAATATCTAAAAAATATGAAAATAGCTATAAAATTATAGAAAAACCAAAAAAAAAAAAAATATATAATAAAATGAGAAAAATATAAAAAGTAGTTTTTGAGGCTTTTTGGGGCGTCAACACCTTGGTATAACTCGCAAAGTGTGACAAAACTAAACTTTTTGAAAATAAGAATTCACATTTTTGGTCCTACATTATAAATCCACTTAATATAACTCTAAAATAATTAAAGTGGTATAATTGGACAACAATGACTCAAGAGATTATAGTCGGGTGTCGAGTGCGTATCACGAGGCATGAGCATGACATTTTGGAGAGATATTTGCGATTATTGAGGTAAGTAAAACCACAAGAAAGTCAATTAAAATTTACTTATTTTCCTTGTAAATTATTTATTTCACATTACTTTTCGCTAGTTCAGCTTGCATGTTTACTCTATTCCCGTGTGTGTATGATTGAATGGACGGTGTGACCCATTTTCGACTTCTCGTTGATGATGATCCGACTGTTGCTATGGTGTTGGTCATACCTTAGACTACACGTGAGATTTATTTCAGCGAGTCAATGATCTCGAAAGCAAGTTGACGTAAGGCTCATCTCCGTCACATATTTCCTCTCCTTTAAAGCGTTGGGCGGAAATCTACCTTCCGACCAACAAAGTTTCTCATTTCAACTATGAAGATGGGGTGTGGATTTCCTCACCTCCAGGGCCTTCTCGGTTTAGTATTTACGTCACAGGGCTCGATAACTATACACCACACTGGCGTTCCATATTATTGATTATCTCACGACTTATATTCATGCTTTATATTCCTGTTTATTTACTTTATATGCATGAATTGTAGTCGTTTTCTTGGATTTCTTGTGAATACTAATTGAACTTCTATGGGATTTACTCACTAGAACTTGTCATTATTTTTGTGGCAAGTTGTAGATCTTATGGAGAGCCAAGGGAAGATGGTGCTTGGCGACTATCTCTGATCCGAGTGCCTCCACCGGCTTATTTGTAGATGTTTGTATTTACATATATATACACTTTTTGGGAGACTTTTTCACTTGATACATTTATATTGACACTTGTTATACCTTTTGTCGCCTTATTGATATACATGGTATCTTTTGGCCAATTTTCCATATATATGATGTTAATTAATGCAAGACTTGTTTATATTATTGATTTGCATATTATTAAGACTTCCACTATTAAAATAACCTAAAAAGAATCAAAATAAACAAATTAAGTGGTAAAACTCTTTGACTTTTTATATTTCGACAAAATAATTTTTTAAACGACGAAATTAACTTAAGTCGGATTATAAGATTGTTAGTTCGCGGGTCGTCATGGTCATATGTGCAAGTGACGTGGCATGACTTGGTGATGTGTCCGATGATGTGGCAGTGTCCGGTTTGTTCTCGAAATTTGGGGTCGTCACATTGATGTATAAGTACATACGTAAATCTATTTCAAATAGGACGAGGTCTTATTGAGTACTCCCTCCAATCATTTATATAAGTTATTGAAGGTAAGGACACAAGAATTATAACAGGTTTAATTACGAGTATTATTTACATATATGTCATTTGACATTAAATGAATTGAAGAGTTGAAGAATCATAAATGTTTGAATTATATAAAAGTAAAATGGGTAAAAATACAATAAATACACTCTTGAATTCCAAAAATGACTTACAATGAGAAGTTTTTGCTAACTAGAATGACTTATATAAATGGCCGGAGGGAGTATTGAATTATTGTAAGTGGTTATCATTGATAAGGTAATCTCATTCAACAAGTCCACCTTTCATGAGGAGTGCAGTTCTCTAATCCCTCTTAATAAAGAAATTACACTACAAGACACATTGCGCACAAGCCGGATTGACCAGTGTTATGCATGCCCACATCCCAATAAGGTGCTCACGAACAGTTCATGTGACGGCCCCAAATTCCAAGGCAAACCGGGTATCGCCACGTCGCTAGACACGTCACCAAGCATGCCACGTCACACCGCACACTTATTTTGACTGTCCGCGACCTAAACCCTTGTACATAACTTATTCGCCTTTAACTTAGTAATTATGGATATTTTATGAATTTTTAAGTTATTCATGATTTAGTAATTTAATATAAATCATACATTGTTGTGTAAGTCTTAAGGCATGCATATACCGTAAAAGTGAAAAGTTTACATTTTTATGAACAACCCTACAGTGTGGAAACCCGACATTAGATACCATGTATATCAAAAGCGACAAAAATACAAAAAGTGAGCATATACATTAATCGGGTATACAAGTCCTCCCAAAATATCATAAAGTAGTTAATAGATACATACAACTACCTACGCAAAAAGTGGCGGCCTCTCTCTACTTAGACGTAGTCACCGTAGACTCCTTTGCCGCGGCTCGTCGCAGGATCTGCGATTTTTCACCAAAAACAATGACAAATCCCAAGTGAGTAAATCTCAGAGAATTTTAGCTAATATTCACAAATTCCAATAAAACGACTACAATTCATGCAATTTAAATAAAGGACAAAAATAAAATAATCGCATGAAAATAAGTCGTTGAGAAATCAAATTTGGACACGAGTGTAGCGTGACAGAGAACCCTGGTCGACATCCGGGAATCTTCGTAGCTAAACCGAGAGGAACCATTGACGACCACCTCGCCAAAAATCTCACGGTCGAATGAGAGGAACCATTGAACGGTAGAACCCCGTCCAAACATCTCTCGAGAGGAACCATTGGCGTAGACTTAAGACTACGTCAAACATCTCTCAACCTACGGGTTTCGCGAGAATAGTCACCGCGTAGCCTTATCATGGTCAATTACTCGAACGGCGCGGGGTAGCTATCCCCGGGGTGTGAGTCCGTGCCATGCCGACCCCGTCGACAAGCACACATACACACGTGGGAGTGGATGAACAATAATTGAACAACAATAAATAGCACAATGGAATAATTTAGAATGCAAAATAAAGCAAGTGCATAAATTGAATTTTAACTAATTTTCTCGTGGGATTACTTACTTCGAACAAATCGTAAAATGCTTCCGAAACGCCCCGCACTCGCCTCGAGATACGCGTCCGACACCCGACTATGGTAGCCTAAATTCCTTGTGTCATATTAAAACATTTTTAATATCTTTCTTGATTTTTCTGGGTTTTTCCCATAATTTTTCACCTATTTTTCTTATTTTTCTGTAATTTATTTAATTTAAAAATAGTTTTTTAAATTAAAAATTAATATTATATTATTTTAATATAGAGGTGGCCCCTGGACCGGGTTTGACCCGGTCCAACCGGGTCGGCCCGACCAGTTCGGGCCCACCAAGGGTCGGGTCCGGTTGGGCCCGAACTGGCCCAACCGGGTTGGGCCCGGACCGGCCCAACCGGTCCAAGGGATGCACGCGTGCGTGCACCCCTCCCGCACCCCATCTTCTCCACAGGGATAGGAGTCTCTGTTGCTGCTGTTTTTTTTTTTTTTTTTTTTTTTTTTTTTTTTTTATACAACAACAACAACAACAATTCCAACAACAACAACAACAACAACAACACAATTCCAACAACAACAACAACATTAACCACTCACTTGATTAATGGGGGTTCGAGCTCGCGCCGCCGCTGCCCCGCCGAGCTCGCCGTCGCTGCCTGTCTCACTCCTCGCCGGATCTTCCCCTTCTGGTCGTCACTCTCCCTCTCTCCTCTCTCTCTCTGTACCAGCACCCTCTCTCTCTCTCTTTATCTCCCTTCCTTCCTTTTTCCTGATTTTAAATGAAAAACTTTTTTTTTTAATTTGTTATTTGGTGAGAAATGACAAAAAAGGAAATGATGAGGGATGGTTAATGTGGTATTTGATGTGATGACTGATGTGATGGGATGTGTGATGTGACAGCTAAATCTCATACTACCCCGTACGCCCGCGTTACGCGCACACCGCGACGTCAAACACTCTCGTCACTACACACGCACAACGCGACCAATAAAATATTAAACGATGCGACGCTAATTTTTTAATATTAGTAACTTAAGTAAACACTCACACACAAGAATAACAAGTTTTTACCTTGTTAGGCGTGCCCTGAGCTTTTCTGCGACGTCCACGTGGGTTTGAGCTTAAGGTCTTAATCTGTAATTTGTAAGTTAATTGAGATTAATTAGAGCGGGCCGTTACAGTTCATGTGCCGAATGTAACTCCGAGAGTGACTTGTGACTTCGTGGAGGCTCAAATAAGTAACTAGTAAGCCCCGACAACTACATAAAGACAACGATTGATTTTTTTTTTTAGTTATTCTCTTCTTTACCCTTTTCCCCTTGTATGTCCTAGTATATGGTGGAAGGAAAATGATTTGGTAACCTATTTTGACACTTGGAATGAACACCTAATCGTTGATGTCCATTGATTTTTCGCATCGATATTTATGCGCACACAAATCAATGTGTATTGAATAAACACCAACAATTTGATGTCCGAAAGAGATCGTCCCAGCATTGTCCATTATGGAATACATTATTTTATCGGTGCATCGCGGAGATCACGGGCTCACGCACGCACTTGCGGTGTATCGGGAGGATTTAACATGGTGTCAAAGTCGACGATTCGATTGGGACCATCGAGAAAAAAAAAAACCTTGGATGAATTTCAGTCCAAGGCAAATTGTTGAGGTGTGTGGACCGAAATAATAGTCTCACATTGATTAAACGAAACTTCATAATGAAGTTTATAAGTAATGATCTTCCCTTAACTATTACAAAGGCCTTCAGTAAAACCTCATACCTATCATTCATCAGGAGTTGATAGGTAGTTACGTTGGAGACAATATCGTGCCAATTAACATTGAGGCCTTAAATAAAACCCCCCACATCAGAAGTTGAAGGTGGTTAAGTTGAAGACAGTATCAATGCCGGCGAAGATCATAGGCTCGCACAACATCCGTGTGCGGCGCGGCCGAGAGAATTTAAGAGTGTCTGCCCAAGTGTATCATTTCCACTGTTATGAAATAAATATTATGCAGTTGGTCTTTTTTTTTTTAGTTATGAATGTGTCCCCACAAAATCTAATAAAAAAGTAGTAATAATCACAAAATAAAGAAATAATCAATATAATCAATTTAGTTTTCCTCAGTCCTCCACCCCAAAATTCAATAATTGCAATCCAAATCAACTTCAATCATCTACAACACTCCTAAATCACAAACCCTTCCAAGTTCATTCCACCCATCTTTGCTGTACAAAACAATGCAAATTCCCATTAAAAAATATGTATAAACCAAGCTCAAAGATTCTCCGGCAACACGAACTTCTGAGATCCAAAGATTTGAAGAGAACTATTCTGCGCGAACACTACAACGCCGCATTTGGTGCTGTTGAAACTTTCCCATAGCGAGAAGCTAATGTTTCCATTAATGGTTTTCTTGACTGAGGCATCCTTGAGAGTGCAAAGCTTTTCAAGTCTACGAACAACGTAGTCGTTGGAGAGAACGCGGCCTTTGTTCACCCCCTTTTGACAGTCAGTGACGATCCCCGATTCGTATAAGGCAACCATTACATTGACACCTTGATGATCAATCTTTGATCTTAATGATCCTGTAATGTTAACCTGTAGTGTCTCTGATTTAAGCCTTTGAAATGTTGCCTGCACAAATGTGATCACACATTGAGTTTCAGATGGACACAATTCACAAGAGAACGATACATTCATACCATGCAAACTGCAACTCAAAAGCATTAAAATACAATGTTAATCTTTCTCAAATCATGAGCCGGAAGAATGTTATAGGATACAGCGCCAGTACCAATACTGTCTCCAACTTGATCACCTTTCAGCCTCGGTTCTAGTTTAAGAGAAGATCACCACTTATATACTTCACAATGAAGTTTCAATTATCCTGGACTATTATTTCGGTTTCGATTATTCGATGTGGAACTATTATTTCGGTCCACACATCTCAACAGATACTAAGGATAGCTATAAATTCATCGAAGCAAGCATCTCCAAACTAGTAATGTATCAAATGAGAATTATTTACAGTAGAGCAAATGGAAGGAACTGCAAAGCCAAAGTAGAAAGTACATTTTTTTTTTTCATTGGTAACGATACAAGCATAAGTAGGGCAAATCCTGGGTGAAGCAATATTGTTTTGAAGAAACATGAGCATTATTAAGCATAAGTAACCGTATCTAATATAGTTTCAAGATTTAATTTCCAATTTGACAAAGAAGATTTAATTTCCAAGTCTGATTCAATATTACTAAATACAAGTCACTCAATTGTTAGTCATGCAAGCACATAAAAACAAAGATATCGAAGTAGTGTGTCTCCAAAGACAAAGTTATTGGAAAATAATGCGTCTCCATCTGTATTCATTGAGATAGAATCTCTATGTCAAATAATTTTCCTTTTTTTACATGAAACACTCCCTACGCCACCCCCAAATGGTGCGTTCGTTCAGTTCCATCTGCATGTATTCTTGGTAATCAAACCGCAAAAGCTCTAATATGTCTATAAATGTATCTTTTTAAGCTTTTAGTAGCAAATAGATAACCAGGGTACATATGATAAATAGTGAAAACCTAAAACATCACAACTCCATTCCTATCATACAAGAAAACATTATACCCATTCTAAATCTCATGTGGCTACGATATAAATCAACATATGTACAAGGATAGAAGCAATTGAGCATAAAATAGTCTTTAACACAAGTAACAAGGCTGGACTAATTTGAGATGGGGATAGGGGGCCAAACTCCAAAGGATGCTTTATCCTGCGCATTGCAGGTCTAACATATATTAGTCAATCTTACCAATTAAACATCTCCGAACCCCCAACAATAATCTATATTTCTACCCAATTAGACTCCAACTCTCAACTTCATATAGATGTGACTCACGGGCATACTAAACCACATGAGCTACCATTAATCGTTTTTTAATAAGAAACCAACACTTTTGACACCATCATGAGTCGAACCCCAGCCCAACCTCCCCCAACATGCATTTGGCAAGTGATATTTCGTTCATCTCACTAGAGATGCTTTGGACATACTATTATAATACATGCGGGATCTAATTAAACCAAGAGGACCTTATTTTGACTTGGCTCAACATAGCCTTTATGGAGACTATAACTCAAAACTTTTTCGAATCACGCACAACACATTTTGTAAGAAAGATCAATGACATCAAATTAAATTTTGGCTTGACATCCAAATTTATCCTTGTTAGTTATTCATCATCATGGAAATAATGAAAACAAATTTCTAAACATCAAATATTAACATATGGATAGAAGTTAACATATTGTTCCACACATCCCTCAATTCATCAAATCACCATCCTCCTCCTCCGCCTAAGATCAAACTCTTCCATTAAGCTTGAATTAATGCACATGATGATCGTGCTTTCAAATCCTTAAATCCATGCCCACTTAATTATACAATCTTCTAAAGAACAATAACAACAACAACAAATCAAGCCCCTTATATTAGTCGATGCCCCTACATGGATCAAACAATTTCACTCAATTGATATATAATCTTCAAAATCTATCACAAGCATTTAATGCACCCAAAATCTCCTCTACTCATTGAAACATTAATCAATCAATTTAGTTTTTATTAATATTTTTAATATTTTTAATACCATAAGTCCCAATCGATCGCCTCAGCCTCTCCTGATTAAAGCATGATGGTCGCCCCTATAACTAACTCAGAGGTGGAAGGAAAAATAATGCACTTGCTGCAAATCGAACAAATCTATCACAAATCATTCAATGCATCCTAAATCTCCCCTACTCATTGAAACATTAATCGATCAATTTTACTTATTTTTTATTTTTATTGTCCGAACTGCCTGAGCTCCTCCTTATTAAGACCCGACTAATTAATATCACAAAGGTGAGGCCAAATAAGAAATATTGTAGTTGATGCAAAATCTATCACAATCATTCATTGCACCCTAAATCTCTACTCATTGAAACACTAATCAATCAATTTTATTTTTTAATATTTTTATTATCCAAATCGCCTCAGCCCCTCTCGATTAAAACTCGACTAATATCACAAAGGTAAGGTCAAATAAAAAATAGTGTAGTTGCCGCAAATCGAACAAATCTATCGCAATCATTCAATGCATCTAAATCTCCCCTACTAATTGAAACATTAATCAATCAATTTTATTTTTTTATTTGTATTGTCCGACCCGAGACTAATAACAACAAAGGTAAGTTCAAATAAAAATAATGTAGTTGTTGCGAATCAATCGTTACCTGTAAACTGGGGGCGGGGAACCGCGTGGCGGCCCTGATGTTCCCCAGCATCCCATCCTGATCCGTCCCCACGCACTGCGCCGTCCCCTGCACCACCACCTGCGGCGTAAACAAGGTGTCCAGCCTCAACGCCTCCACGTAGGCCTTCTGCCTGACCGTCCACTGGCTCGCACCGTACGGATCCTTCCACCCCATGTAGTCCCAGTAGTCCACGTGGAACGCCAGCACCACCACCGCAGCCCCCTCCGCCTCCGCCGCGAAGTCACCCCGACCGAGCCTCGACACCAGCAGCTCCGCCTCCGGCGACGTCGCGCACCCCTGCGAAGAGAACAGCTCGACCACCACCGGAGCCGATTGGTCGGAGGTCACCGTCTCGGGAGTCGTCTGGTGGTGCGCGGCGGCAGCGGGTCGGGAGGATGAGGCGGCGCCGCCGCCCCGGCCGAAGCATGTGAAGAAGAGACGCGGCGCCATCTCTCCAGCTAATGGGTAGAGAGAGAGAGAGAGAGAGGGAGAAAGTGCAATGAAAGTAGAGAGAGAAAGTTAGAGAGAGATTTGGTGGTTGAGAGAAGAAGGTGGAGAAACAAAAGTTCTATGCAAAATATGTGGTTGATGATCTGATTGATCAACTATAATATGGTAAGAGCCTGACCATAGGCAATCCACCTCAAGTCACTCCACCTATTATTGAAGGCACCAAATGATTTACTACTGAAATTCTAAAATTGCCCTCAAAATGTACTCCACCATCAATCCACCAATTTGATAAAACAAATGAGCAATTTTGTCATTTCAATCAAGGTAAAGTTTAGAGGAGAGAACAATCATAAATTTTATGTGACTTTAACAATAGGTGAAGTGCCCATAGCGGCACTCTAAGGTAATGAAGCAACATGTGTTGTTTGAAGAGTTGGACATGATTTCTGACTTTGATTTTGAGTTCGGAGAGGATTCCCTAAAGTTGGTATGGTTGGCCCAAGGAGTAAGGTGGTGTCAATTTTTTGTCGGTTTGGTCCGGCCAAATCAATTTTGTCCGGCTCAAAAAAGTGGGTTTCAACAAAAATTTATTAAATTTGGGTAAGGTGGGCAAGACTTTGATGTCGAGATTCAAATTCAAGCAAAATTTAGAGAAGATCCTCTACGCCCGAATTTCAGAAGATACCAATTTTATTTTGAAAATATACTTCCATAACTCATATAATTCACAAAAAAATAACAAAAATAAGGAAAGTACATAACTTATATATAAATATACTATTGTAATTTCGAGACTTAGCTAAATTGTTTGAAACAACATGTAACGCCCCAAATTAATTAAACTAGGATTAACGTCAATCTCAAAGATTAACGGTCGTAATTCGAACATTACGTGGACAACTCGATTGACTCGGACATGAAAACCGAGGAAATATGTTATTTACGGATGGTGGTTGTGTATATGTAGTGTTAAAAAATTATTATTATATTGCACCGCATGTTTGTATGTTGTTATTCAGCAAGTTTGTGTGACGAGTGTTCACCTCGAAAGATGTGTCAACGCGGGTGTCAGATAGGCGAACTACGGGTACACTAGGAAACTCGACTAATTCAACGTTAAGATGACTAATTAATCAATTAAAATAGATAATGCGACCATAGGCCAAATAAATTCAAATTAAAACAATAGGCTATGGCGTGCCTCGAAATACGTGTCGAGACACGGGGCACCGGGTACCTAGTAGTCGAAGGTTAGTGGGACCACAAGTTGGTTGATTTTAATAAATAAAACACTAATCATATGTATTAAAATGAGCCTAAGTTAGTGCAATTAAATTAAAATAAATCAAGGCTTATAGTTTAGTTAAATTAATTGGTAACTATAGGATTTGTCTAGAGATGTGCATGGAAACATCTAGGAACTAGATGAGTATAAAATTTCTGTCACATGGAGTGAGTGAGTGGGATTGAGTGAGCTAAGTGGCAAGAGGTGGACCACAAGATAATCTTCGGAACACGTACACGCATTTGATTCCAACCAAACATATATAAATCAAAGTTAGTGAAATTTTTATTTAAACCACTTACAACTTCATGCAAGATTAGAGAAAACGAGATTTGGAAGAGAATTCAAGCTGGAATTCAACCACCTTGGAGGTCAATTTGAAGATTTTAACCTAGGTAATCATCATTTCCATCTTCTAGTCTTTTCAATAAACCCAATTTTGAGTGTTTTTGTTCAAATTTGAATTGGAAGGGTTGGTCTCTGATTTTGGGTGTTATTCTGATTAAATTTATGTGGAGAGTGTGTTGGATAAGTTTAGGTAGCTAAATTTGAAGGGAAAAACAGAATTCTCGACTTGAGAATTTTGTCCCAGAGGTTAAGTAGCGCGCTACCTTGGACGATTAGCGCGCTAATCATTCTGGGTTTCCAACTATTCTTCAGGATAAAGAACAGTAACGTGCTACATCTTATCCATAGCGCACTACACTATTTACATAGCACGCTAACAACATACATAAACTGAACATAAAGGGTTGTTTTGGGATTTTTGATTTAATATATATTCCAAACACCTACAAACATACTATACATATAAAATTGGTCTTCAAGGACTTAGGGGACCGTAGCTCGGGTATCGGGGTGCTAGTCTTGGTTGGATACGGGAGTCCGGAGAAGTCGAAACGCGAATTGAGGTGCATAAACCCATTGAAATGCCTTACAAAATTCATGATTTGGTTTATCGATTTCGCTTTTCATTTGTAACTGCTGGTAGACACATATGAGGTTTTCACTTCTATTTCGATGTGCTTATATGTAGGTTATGGCTAAATCGCATGCACAATTTACTTGTGATAGTCAAACGAGTCGATGACAGTAGAATATATCTACGACTATCGGGAGGGATTAGGATGGTCCTGATGTGTAACAGCGACGTCGGGAAAGGACCATGTCGTTTATTGAAGTTGGGATTTAGCCACTGTAAGTCTGTAAGTATATATGTGGTTCTTATTCGATTTATTGATTACTGATTGGTGTAGGTTAGAGTTTTCTCATGATTATACGGATGTTTACTGATTAATGCTTTATTTCCGATCTGATTTAATCGATATATGTTGTTTATATATTTCACGCTACTGTTTTTGTTTGTCGTATGCTTCTTATATTCACGGTAATATGACATACTTTTGTCAGATGTTATATTCGCATATCTAATTGTTTATCAATTTTATTTTATGAGTATTGTGTGGACTTCTCTTGGGATTTTACTCAGTAGACTCGTCACCGTATTTTTTGGGTGACTGAGTGCAGATCCTTCGACGAGCAAGGGCAAGGGCACAGAGGTACTGGACGACTACCTCTGAAATTGCGGAGCCACTCGTAGGTGATATCAGTATGTATTTATTTTACTTTTGTTGAGTTTTTGGGACCATAGAACACTGATTACGTGTATATGGAACTTTTGTTATACTTAACTCGTCTTGATATATACATAGTATCTTTTGTCAGGTTTTTCACTACTTAAGATTGTTGAATACCGTATAAGTTACTTAAATTAAGACTTCAGCTGTAAAATCTCATTATAACTTGATAAATTGATTAACCGGCTAATGAAATCATTAATGATTAAATGAAAATTGATTAGCTAAGTTAGGATTAAACGGAAAAGTGTAAGTAGCTAAGTAAGTCACAGAACGTCAAGGATAAGCAGACCATGATGTGGCAAGGCTTGATGACGTGGGATGCGACGTGGCGGGTAGCAAGGTGCCTGAAATTTAGGGTCGTCACACAACATTATGCATTTTGTCTTTTAACAAATTACATTATGTCTCGTAATTTAAAATAATAAATACAACTTGGACATTACTTTTTTAAAGTTATGGCAAAAAAATATATATTACGAGGAATTTACCATGATTTTATTAATTAAAAAAACTTTTAAAAATAAAATAACTTAAAAAAAACTCGAAGAATCCGAACATTTGGATAATCTGGATTTAAATTAAATTGAGTCTGAGCAAGACATACTTATCCAAATTTCAAGATGGGTCGAGTATGGACAACACTGATGCTCGTTTATATCAAGGGCAGCTCGATCCTGTCCGAACCCAGTAAATAGACACTTTTAAATAAGGGACCTGGTCTTTTTAAGTGAGCTCTCGAGTTAGAGTCTCGTGAATAAAAAAAAACTGAGTTTGGAGGATCAACCTTATGGGGCCTCGATAGTGTCAAAGCATGGATTAGTTTGTGAAGTTAACGTTGGATACCAAGTGAGATATCAAAAAAGAAAACAAGTGTAAAATAAGGATGCAGGTAGGGAGAAAAATCCTATTTCCCGCACGATCCGCCCTGATGAGGACAATGATTCCCTGCCGAGTGCCGACTAGCCCTTACGGGGTGGGGACAATGAGAATCTCATCCGCGCCATGCGGGGCAGGGGCGATATTACCCCACTCCACCCATTAAGGATTCTCCACTCTGTTATATCAGGATTCCCCACGAAGATCTTCAGAATATTCTTTTTTTTGCTTCGTCTTTTGTTTCGCTAGTTGTCGATAAGATATCAAATAGAATTGCATCAAAATCATTTTTAAGAGGACTTTTTTTTACAGGAATTGCATGGAAAATCATTAGATCTTATATTTTCATTTTTGGTATAGCGTTAACATAAGCTTTCAAAAACAACTTCGAATTGCGAAAGAAGAGTTCTTAATAATTTTTGTAACGGCCCATTTTTCAAATGGACCGTTATGGGGGCCGATGCGGGCCCACAACCACTGACCTACCAGTGCCAGCTGTGTCCCATATGCCAACTCATCCAGCATTTAATCATTATTAACCATTTAAATTGTTACTGAACTCAAGTCATCTGTTATGATCATTCTCAACCTAAATAAATCACAGCGGAAGTTATGAAATTAACTCTGATACCTAGTGTGGAAAACCCATATATCATATGTACCTTAATGTATCAAAATATCAACAGTACAGAGTCCTAATGTCTCACAAAAATCCCGAATCCCAAAATAAAACAAAATAAGTATATACAAACATACAAGCCTAGCTATACGTCTCTGTATTTCGGTAGCTTTCTTTTGCCCTGACTAGTACTAGGATCTGCACTCAAGCCATCATAAAAAGACAGATGACGAGTCCTAAGTGAGTATTTCCAACGAAATTAAGTGAGTAGTACGGATAGCGAGTACTAGAATTGAAACAAAACTATTAAATAAACATGCAGAAATAAAATACAGGCAACTGTGCTCATCGCATGCAAATGTAATAGTGAAAGCGCAAAGTGTGTGTTCCTAGCCCTTAGGGTCATACTAGCGCCATACTTCGGACTGTTCCAAAGACTACTGGCTGCGAGTAGTACTCAAGCAAGGCCAGTATTTAGATCCGCTAGGTGGTCGGCGTGGAACTTACGAAGTACCCACACGAGCCCATCACTCTCAGGTAGCCATATTAACCGAGATGGCACACGTGCTATGGCCTAGTGGACGTGCACACAAGAATGGCTTGAAGGGAGAGCCCAACGTCCGTCCATTATACACATACTAAGAATAGAGTATTGAAAGACAAGAAATTAATTCAAAAACAAAAATAAATTTTGCTCAAGTAATTTCAGTTGGGATACTACACACCTCACACCGCACTTCGTGTGCTATCACTACCCTAGTCCAGCTCCGCCTAGTCTCGGATATCTCAAATTATAGCCCATAATGACCTAGTTCCATATATAAATGATATTTAGGCATTTTTTGGTGTTTTAACGACAAATTATATTCGGGCCTTTACAATTTCAATTTTGTGTTTATAATGTTTTTGATCTATTTTTTTTAAAAAAAATATTATGTGAAAAAGTGATGGGGATGAGGATCCTTGCTCGTAGGGGTGGCAATAATTCGAGTCCGGACAAGTCCAGGTTTGGACAACCCCTACTATAAAGAAGTATATTCATTGTCTAGACCTAACTCGATTTTAGATTCGCACAAAACTAGCTTGTTTATACCCATTTTGCTTAAAATTTGGGTTGTCTAATTGTTCGGATTTATCACGATCTGAAAACTAACTTCTTATTTTAAAAGTCTATTTAAATGTTAAAATATGCATATATTACAATTATTAATGTTTGTTAATCTATTCTATAAGTATTTAGTGTCCAATACACATTTTTATCAAAGATATTTCAACTCTATTTAAAATTCAAAGATATAGAGTTCAGCCTTACACTATTTGGATTTTGGAAATTCTAACAATTTATTAAAATATTATTTAAATCCTTTTTATTTCGAACCAATAAAATCAGACCGACAGGTTCTAACACTAAATTACCACCGTTTCTTGCTGGGTAGAGAATGACTGTTAAAGTTTCCCCATCTACTTGCAACCTTAGCATAAAATCACACCTACATCGTATCCATGAGGTGACTATATAGACTATACCAACTTCACACTTTCTAACTTTAACAAATCCTCTCCGTCAGAGGTATTGTATTGGGATTTGGTGCCAATGTAAGGAATTTGTGTTGAGTTTTTCGTTTCATTTTACAGAAAGTACAGATGCTCCAAGAAAATGTCGGAATGCATCGGGATGTGGGTTTCCGCTATTTCATGTCGATCATTGTAATTTCCTTTTTTGTATGGCAGTTGTCGGTTTGGGTGGTGTTGGGCCGTGGACGTTACACGTGGAGACAGGGTTTACAGTGCTCCCGGGTGCGATGTTGTTTATGACGCTAGGTTTTATTTGGAGGTCACATGGAGATTGGGGGGATTTGAGGATGGGGAGTGAGTTAGTTATGTAGCAGTGGGGAGTAGGTAGGGAGAGGATGCTGTTTCGTGGTCGGCAAGTACAGGTGGGCGACAGTGATAGGGTGGGGTGTTAGCGTAGGTGAGTCAGGTTGTGAGTGGGACCCACCGAACAACTTCTTAAGATGGGCAGAGCCAAAGCACCTTTCCATTGTGTTGTGCACTGTTTTATACAGAATCTGTTTGGTTGAAATCAGAATATTGGACCCTACTAATGTGCCCACCACTCGTATTTGCGATACATATAAAAATGCATGTGCACATATTAGACCCTACTAATGTTTTAATTTATAATGCACTCACGTGAGGGGAGATAATTGTTAATAAGCAGTGAGGAGAAAATGTGTAATAAGCGGAAGAGAGAAAAAAAAATCAAAAGCTTTATTGATTTGACTTATCAATTAAATTACAATTTATCTTAATTTTAACTATTTTTATAAATTTTACTAGAGATTATTTGGTATAATAATAATTGTTAATATAGTTGATGATACATCTCTTTTAAATTTTACAAGAGTTATTTGGTAAAAATACTTACTAACAAGCGTAATATTTCGTCTAACAAACCCAAATGAATAATAGATCAGTGCACTTTAAGTAGCGTTATTTTTTTAGAAGAAGAAAATAAAGTACATATATATAGAGATTTAGAAAAAAAAATTCATGAGTACTGAAAATATCATTAACAGATAAAATCTTCTCTTCAAATTGGCCCCCTCTCACTTTAGGGTTGGTTCTGCCCTTGTCCTCGATGTATGTCCCTGCACACTTATTAAAATATAAAAAATAGACTTGTATAGACGAAGTAATATCCATTAATTCATTGCTTTATTACAGTGGTCGGGAGTGATGTAGATATGCAGGAATTGAAATATAATATCATATTTTGACTTCATAATAAAACATATTTATATGAGAAGATCTCTACTTAAATATATAGTATTGAAGTCTTTTACGATAAAACTTTGCTTTCGTGAGTTGAATGTAATTAAGATGGAGATAATAATATTGATATCAACAGAGATCCATGGATTCATGTTGATGGACCAAGCGGACTAAATACTAACATTTTTTTTATAAGAAAGAAACAAACTGTCTCATTAGGGTTTAAATCCTTGACCTCTTACTCTTAAATTTCATACCAAATTATTAGACCACTCAATTAGTCGTTCTCAATGCGAACATATTAATTGTTCAGTTAGTACATATTAGGAATCATGTACTTCAACAACAACATCAACAACATCATAGCCTCAGTCCCAAATTAACTAGGGTCGGCTACATGGATCAAACTTTTTCATTGTGCTCGATTAAGTGCAATTGATGGTGAGCTTTGCAAACTATTCAAATCTCTCTTAATTAATGCATCTCATGTTAACTTTGGTCTACCCCTACCTTCGAATTTAAGTTTCTATTGAGTCAAGTTTTCTAGTTGGGGCATTTGTACCGTCAAATTTTAGACCAAACCATCGCACCCTTCCTTAATCTTTGTATCAATTGGTGCTACTCCTACTTGTCTTTGAATTTCCATATTTCTTATTCTATCTTTACGAGTTTTACCACACATCCACCTAAGCATCCTCATTTTTGCTACATTCACTTTATGTAATTATTGATTAGGAATCATGTACTTAAATCATCTAATTTTGTCCGACATATTTCTTATAATGTGAGATGTAATCCTAAACGGTAATAATATTTTTTAAAAAGAAAATCACATCAGATAGTTGAAACAAAAAGATAAATTCACCCTCCAATTAATTTGCATTTGGCATTTTGGAGAAACATGTAGTCTCAAACTATCATGACTTGAATCGAGCTTGCATATATATACCAAATAAATGCAACAATTGGGGTAAAAAACTATATCTTGTGTAATTAAAGATTAGGGAAAAATAGTTGTGGTAGTTTGGACACCTTCAAAGATAACCTACGAATGCAAGGCCATATTAAAAAAATTCAATTCAATATAAACTGAAAAAAAAATGATAATGTAGGGGTAGATAGAAATTAACTTGAGACACATTAATTATGAAGGATTTAAAAGATTTGAAAAACACCCCGATCGATTGCACTAAGTCGAGGTGTTAAAGATGTGTGGACCGAAAGTTAGTCCCATATCGATTAAATGAAACATCATGAAAAATTATATAAGTGATTAACTACTCTCAACTAACACCGATGCCTTTTGAGATAAAACACTACATCCTTAAGAGTTGAATGTGGTTAAGTTAGGGACAATATATGTGCTAGAGAGAGGAGATCCACGGGCTCGTGCATGCCTTTATGACGCGGCGTAAGAATTTAGTTTTACATGGTATCAAAGCTCATGGTTCGGATGAGACTTGAGAGAAAAAACCCTTTGAATCATGCGACTTTCGGTATATGGGGAATGTTGAACATGTGTGAATTGAAAGTTAGTCCTATATCGATTAAATGAAACTTCATGAAAAAGTATATAAGTGATTAACTCATCCCAACTGGTACCGAGGCTTTTTGAGATAAAACCTCACACCTATAAGAGTTGAAGGTGGTTAAGTTGTGGACAATATCGGTGGTAGCGAGAGAGATCCTCGCGCGCGTATGCAGTGCGACCGTGAGAATTTTTATTTGGTATCAAAGCCGACGGTTCGATTGAGAACCGTCGAGAAAAACCCTTTGGGTGGACTTTGCTCCAAGGTGAGTATTGAGATGTGTGGACCAAAATAATATTCTCACATCGGATAATTGAAACTTTGTAATGAAGTATATAAATGATTATCCCCTTAATTAACATCGATGCCTTTTGAGATAAAGCCCCACACCTATAAGAATTTAAGGTGGCTAAGTTGAGGACAATATCGGTGCTAGCAGAGGAGATCCAATGGCTCACGCACATATGTGCAACTTGACCATAAGAATTTGACACGAACACAATGAAAGAATTTGATCCATGTTGTTGACTCTAACTAATTTGAGATTAAGGCTTTATTGTTGATGATGGGTTTTGAGTTCATAAGCAACGAAAAATTCAAAACAATTTTTGAAAAACCTCATAATGATCGAAAATAAGTTCTATTAAATTTGATCAACAAAAGTAACACATACCTTAATCTTGATTTTCTTATTTGATTTCCAATCATTCATATATTTAATACCTAATGACCTAACATGACCATCATATTTTGATTGTGGAAGAGTAATCTTCAAAGGATCTGCAACATTGTTTTCTGTAGGAACTCTGCAAATATTTATGTCTCCTCTCTCATTGATTTTCTGAATGAGATGAAAACATCTAAGTATATGTTTGGATATGTGGTGTTAACGCGCGCCGAATGTGTAACGGCCTGAAAATTTGACTTGTTCCACGTGCCAGGTCAGGGTCGTATATGGGATCCATTCGTCGGGATACGTATGTCCAAATCTTGGGTAGAGACACTAAGGTCTGATATTTTTCTGTGATGTGTGTATTATGTAATATCCAATTTGAGATTGGTATACGCAGAGAATTCAGTGAGCCGAAACACAAGCGGGGACGCGCCTCTAGTCGCGTGTCGACGTGGTCGAGGTAGCGGCTTATGGGGTAAGAGTAATTAATTTACATGAAATGTGAGTTAATGTTGGTTTCATAAGTTGCATTGTGATTTTAATGTGGTCACATTAACATAAATATCCATTGGCCTATAATTTGACCAATTAAACAAAATGCATTGGATATGTCTCGAGATACGTAATTCGCGAGACTCAAGACAATTTTGGTCAAACATAGAGGCGGTGGACAAAGAGGTGAATCATTGAGTTTGCATCAATATTCGTGTTGCACGAATCTCTAGGACACATTTGTTTTCTTCCTCGAGACAAAACGGAAAAGAAGAGAGAGAAAGAAAGAGAGAGACGCGGCGGAGAGAGAGAGAGAAAGAGGCGAGAGGGATAGAGAGAGAGAGAGAGAGAGAGAGAGAGAGAGAGAGAGAGAGAGACGGTGGAAAATGGCGAGGTGGAGGGAGCACTAGCCGGCAGCTCCAGCGAGATCGGAGCGGCCAAAGCGAGCAACTGCGGTGGCGGACCATCAGCGGGATGCTAGGGCGGGCGACGCGGAGGCCGCAAACGGTGGTTCCAGGGATCAGGACGCCGGCGAGGTGCTTGCGGATAGCAGCTCCGGCGGGATCAGCAGCAGCGGCGGTGGCGCGACTCTGGCGGCTGCGCGGCTTCGGCAGCGGCGGGGTGAACGACGTGGAGCAATGTCGCGGTAGTGCGTTGTCAAACCGATTGACCCTCGACGAGAGGCGTGACTTCGATGAAGTTTGACGACGTGATAGATTCAAATAGAGGTTGACTAGGCTTGCGTTGACCTTGCGAAACTGGCTCGGGGGTCCACGTGGGCTTAGGCCTGGCGGTGCTCAGTTTGTGAGAAATTGGGGTCGTCACAGAACGCGTCAATAAAAAATAAAATACCTAAACCAACTATGTTATAGAATAGTGGTAAATAGTCGATCCCATAGGGATTGATATTCTTTCTAAAGTCAAAAACAACAAAAAGGGAAATTGGGGGTTCAAGAAAGTGAATAATTTCACTAATCTAAATAACAATAAAGGAACGAAAATTATTTAAAATGTTGTAAATTGAATTTGAACTTGCTAAGAACTAGAGAAGGAAAATAGAAGACTAAGAACTTCTACTACTACAAATGAGAAGAGAAGAAATGAGATAGTTGGAATGAGAAGTTTTCATTCAACTTGGTGTGTTTTTATAATAAGGTTGACACCCTTGGTGATTATGATAAATGTGTTTTATATAATGTGTACAAGTAACACATACACCCCACGTCATACGACACATTGCAAGTAATTTGACAATACATGGAAGAGTTTGTGTACATTGGAAATGGTTACAAGTAACATGACAATACATAGACAAGTGGAGGTACTATTAAGCGAGAAATACAAGTTACATAGCTACACAATATGTTGGTGTACACGTATGGTCATCCATATTCCACAACACTCCCCCTTGGATGATATTTGCTTAGAGATTGTGCCTCGTTAAAACTTCTACTAAGAAAAACTCTGTGGAAAAAAATATAGTAAAAGAAAAAGAGTACACTATTCTCATAAATATTAAGATGGGTATAATATTGTTAAGATTGCCTCATTAAAAACCTTGGTGGGAAAACCCAATGGGATAAAACCATAGCTAAAGGAAAAAGAGTGCAATACACTAGTCAATAACTCCCCCTCATGTGAACAAGGGTGAAACTTGTTCAGTTTCTTTACTTGCAATGTCTTTAAGTTTCCGCAAGCCAATACCATATGTAAGCCTTTTAAATGTCGTAGTTGGTAAGGCTTTTGTGAATAAATCAGCAAGATTATCACTCGATCGGATTTGATTGACATCAATTTCACCATTCTTCTGAAGCTCATGCGCATAAAAGAATTTTGGTGAAATATGTTTTGTTCTGTCCCCTTTTATGAATCCTTCACTTAATTGTGCAATACATGTTGCGTTATCTTCATATAATATGGTTGGTGAATCTTTTATCGAAGGCTATCTACATGATTCTTGAATATGTTTAATCATGTTTCTCAACCATACACATTCACGACTTGCTTCATGAATTGCAAGTACTTCAAAAGGGTTGGAAGAAATAGCAACCATAGTTTGTTTTACTTACTTCCATGATACAGCAGTATTACCACATGTGAATACATATCCCGTTTGAGAGCGGGTCTTGTGGGGATCAGATAAAAATCCATCATCAGCATAACCTTGTAGATTCAATTTTACCCCTCTTGAGTAGAATAAACCCATGTCACTTGTTCCTCGAAGATATCGGAAAATATGTTTAACATCATTCCAATGTCTTCGAGTTGGTGAAGAGTTGTATCTTGCAAGTAGGTTGACAGCAAAAGCAATGTCAGGTCTTTTACAATTTGCAAGATACATAAGTGCACCAATTGCACTTAAATATGGTACTTCCAGATCAATTAGCTTTTCATCACTTTCATGAGGTCGAAATGAATCCTTATCCACTTCAAGTGATCTGACAACCATTTGAGAGTTCAATGGATGTGCTTTGTCCATATAAAATCTTTTTAATATTTTTTCAATATAATTTGATTGATGGACAAGTGCTCCACTTGAAAAATGTTCAATTTGCAAACCAAGACAAAGTCTTGTTTTTCCAAGTTCTTTCATCTCGAATTCTTTTTTCAAGTATTCGGATGTTCTAACGATGTCGTCGTGGTTTCCCACTATATTTAAATCATCAATATATACAACAATAATCACAAATTTTGTTGATGATCTTTTAATGAAGACACATGGACAAAGCGGATTATTTACATATCCTTCTTTCAGTAAATAATCGCTAAGACGTTTGTACCGCATTCGTCCGGATTGTTTCAACCCGTACAAAGACCTTTGTAATTTTATAGAATGCATGTTATGAGGTTTTGATTTTATTTCATCGGATATTACAAATCCATCAGGGATTTTCATATATATATCACTGTCTAGGGATCCGTACAGATATGCTGTAACGACATCCATTAAATGCATATCAAGCCCTTCAGAGACTCAAGGCTTATCAAGAACCGAAATATGATTGCATCTATAACAGGAAAATATGTTTACTCATAATCGATGTCAAGTCTTTGTGAGAAACCTTGAGCTACAAGTCTTGTTTTGTACCTTATAACTTCATTTTTTTTCATTTCTCTTTCGTACAAATACTAATATATATCCAACATGTTTTATGCCATCTAGCGTTTGGACAATCGGTCCTAAAACCTCTCATTTCCTTAACGAGTTTAGCTCTACTTGGATAGCATCTTGCCATTTTTACCAATCAGGTCTTTTTTGACATTCGTCCACTAATCGTGGTTCTGGATCATCATTTTCACATATTTCAAAGGACACATTGAAAGCAAATATATCATCAGGAACGATTTTATTTCAATCCCAAATCTTACCAGAGTTTAAATAATTTATTGAAATCTCATTATTTTCATCTTTTCCCCCTTTCTAGAGGCAGTTGTTCCTCATCAGAATCAACTTTTTCCGACAAATCCTTATCAAAGGATATTTGTGCTTTCTCCGGAGTATTTTGATTTGTATTTATTTTTACTCCCGTTTTTCTCTTTCGAGGAATTGTATTTTTTGAACCAACTGGTCTTCCACGCTTTAAGCGTTTCGTTGGTTCTTGTGCATTTTGTTGCACAAAGACATCAATTCTTACATGAGCATTTACAGCTGGAATATGTGATTTTGTCACTTGTTTTGCATCATTAAATGCATCAGGTAATTGATTTGCGATTTGTTGCAAATGAATGATCTTTTGAACTTCAAGTTCACACTGATTTGTGCGTGGATCATAATGTGATAAAGTTGATGTATTTCAAGCAATTTCACGCAATTCCTTTTGAATTGGTTTCTTATCTAATGGTGGAAAATTTGCTTCATCAAAGTGACAATTAGCAAAACTTGCTATAAATAAATTCTCTATTAGCGATCCAAGGCATCTTATAATATAATTGATGGAGAGTTAAATCAATATAAGTCTCATATTGATTTGCTTTGAGATAATTTCCAGCTGATAAAAAAAATCCTATTTGATAAAGGATGTTCGAACGAATTTACGATATTTTTGCATTATTGATGATTATGGATAATCAAATAGATCTTTCCACATTATGAATGTCATTTGATTTAAGATGACATTCGTTTTAATGTGTTTTATATATTCCAAAAGTTAAAGCCGAGAATATTATACTCGGATTAAATCATATAAATAAATTTTTTATTATTCTGAGTAGACTTCTTCTTAACAAGACATTAACAATAAAATTGTTATATTAGATATTGCCTGAACATTAGCGTCCGCTAAGCTCGAATTCGAAAAATATTCACTTTTATATTATAATGTACATGCATGTAGCATGATACATAAGACATAAACTCATCACCTATATTTAGGTCACGATTTAAACACATCTCGATGTGCTTGTTTTATCAAGTCATTTTCAATGATAAAATTCATAATATTTTGCCTTTGATTTTGAAGGCATGGTAAAGGTCATAAAAATATTCGGGTATATATATGACAATATTTAGGCGAAATAGCTTTTCATATATGACCAAAAAAATGTCACAATTATGAGCGCTTATTGTCAATAATTATTTGCCCTTTGTAGTGGTGCACAACTTTTGTTCCAATTTTTTGTGGAATTGTCAATACGACCTTTACATGATATTTTCACATTTTCCACGTCCATAAATTTATTGTTGCGATCATGATCATTATATGCAACATATGCTTCTTAATTTGAAGCTGAACTAATTGGACGTGAGCGATATTATATTTATAATATCTCATTATTTTACTCAGCTACCATGAGACAATAAATCAATCCTTAATATTTATTGGATTGACGTGCGCACTCAATATTTGTTGCAGCAATAAATCGAGGCGGGCCACGTGACCTTATTTTTATTGTCTCATCAATCATATTTCCGCATAGCTTCAACATAGAGGTACTTAAAATTATGGAATTATAATTAATATTTGACCGATTAAATTTTGTAGCATGAGACCCAGCCGCTCATTTTGAGCTTTTGGAGCATTACCCTTTTGGTACGTATATATATAACTCCATAAGGTGAAAATATATATAAAGTGAAATATTCACTTTTCAAATCTCTAAAGAGATATTGACGAATGATTATGTATAACACAGTTTTGCATATATGTTTTATTCACAAATTGTAGTATCTAAATGTTATGACAAGTAATTCTTGTCGGTAATATAATAAAGCAACAAGTTCAACTATGGTTGAATAATATTTTGAAAATAAATTTAATATAAAATAGTTTTTTCCTTTTTATATAAAATAAATAATATACGATTAAATATATGTTCACAACTTGATTATTAATATTCAAAATGTACTACTTGTATGAGTTGGTGGGACAACCTCCAGGTTGGGTGGCGAGACGAAATCTACTTTAAAACCATGCCTCTTCGAACGGGATAACCCGTCTTCCTTTCAATGTTTAGCTTTACCGGGGACAAGGCCTACCTACTATCAACCTAAACTCATAACACTATTTGCAATATAAAAAATCAAAAATAGAGCATAATTAATCATTTGTAGTATAGCGAGAAAACTAGTTATGTCACAATTTGACTTTTGATTTCTGATGTAGAAGATCGTATAAGACGCAACTATAGAGCATACTTTTGCAATCGGTGACGTTATAATGCATAGCATATGAATAAAGTATGCATATAGAAGTGATGCGTGTAATAAAAGGAAGCAACCATGACAATATAGAAATAAATTGAACTTATTTAAATAACAAAAGTTATACTCCTAGCTTTGTCTCCTTAACAAGCCTTCTTGAACTTCAAGATATCTTTAATGCTAGAGCAAGCTCGTGTTGAGAACGTGTTGTAAATTGAATTGGAACTTGCTAAGAACTAGAGAAGGAAAATAGAAGATTAAGAACTTCTACTACTATAAATTACTACTACAAAGGAGAAGAGAAGAAATGAGATAGTTGGAATGAGAAGTTTTCATTTAACTTGGTGTGTTTTTACAATGGGGTTGGCACCCTTTATATAGGCCATTTGGTGATGATGATAAATGTGCTTTATACAATGTGTACAAGTAACACATACACCCCATGTCATACAACACATTACAAGTAATTTGACAATACATGTAAGAGTTGGTGTACATTGGAAATGGTTACAAGTAACATGACAATACATAAACAAATGGAGGTACTATTAAGTGAGAAATACAAGTTACATGACTACACAATATGTTGGTGTACATGTATGGTCATCCATATTCCACAACATAAAAATCAATTAATACAAAAATACCTAGTTCATACTTACAATTCCGGTTCTATAAAAGACTGGATTTGATTTTTGATTTATGTAAAATATATGCAAATCAAAAGTATTCTAGTGTAGTTACAGACCCAGTAATGTACGCGGTTCCTCACACTTTCTAACCTCGATAGCCAAGGTACGACAGTAACTATTTTCCTAGTCAAATGTAGCCCTACAGTACCTAGACAACCAGATGATCGCAATGGATTTCGTGAAGACACTACACCTAGACAACCAGATCACTAATGTGTTCAATTTAGCCTAGACTCCTAAGGTATTCAACCGGTCTCAAAAGATACCAATCAATTGGTAGGATCAATTGTCATTAGTGTAATCTTGTCGCATAAGGACGGATGCTTACGACTCACTGGTAATTAAATCAGAGTTTAAATATGAGCTTAACTCTAATTATTCAAACAATACCAAAGAAAATAAAATGTCAATGAAAGCAATGAAATTAAAATATATAAATCTCATAAATCCATGAATAAGCATAGTTGAAACTCCCTCACAATCTTGCCTAAGTCATGAGTTTAGTCTCTCATAAAAGAAAAACGCAAAAGAAAAGTAAAATAGAAGTGGAGATGGAGAGAATAGAAGATTGAACTAAGATAGAAGTCGGCTAGCCTAAATAATACCCTTCAGCCTTAATATTGAAAAACTACTAAAAAATAGGTCTTTGGAGGTGAGAGGTGAGAGAAAGCGATGTTCATGGCATCATTATTGATGTATGCACCGAGGAGCATCACACGGCTGTTAGGCATTTCCTGCAAGTCCAAAGACACGTGGTGGAAGCTGATTAGCCGAGCTTGCTGTGTTGGCTGACGTGGCAAGCGCTGATAGGAGGAGGTGACGTGATGACATATGGGAGACCGCCACGTGGTTGCTAGCTCATGAGCGAGAGATGAGACAAAGAAATTATGCGTAAATGTGGGAGGTGGTGCAGCATGGATCTCGAGGAGCAGCAGTGATTGGTGAGGCATAAAGGAAGACACGTTGTCGACGTGTTAGACCAATGGAAGGCTGCCAAGTGGCATGCAACTGGCATGGATGAAACTCGCACAAGGCACGTATCAATCTAGGAGACAACACGATGCCAAGTGGCATCCAAACTGCATCCTTAGCTGCATCATGCGCTGTGATATACTCAGCTTCTATAGTAGAATCTACCACAATGTCTTGCTTCGAACTTTTTCAGCTCACTGCACCTTCATTCAAAGTAAACACATATCCAAACTGTGATCTAAACTCATCTATCTCAATTTGAAAACTTGCATTTGTATAACCATTTACACCAAACACGTCTTCCAAACTTTCATAGACCAAGAACAATTCTTTAACCTTTCTCAAGTATTTAAGAATGTTCTTTACTGCTATCAAATGACTCTCACCAAGATCAGACTGATATCTACTTGTTGCGCTCAAAGCATATGATACATCAGATCAAGTGTAAAACATGACATATATAATGGATCAAATAACCGATGCATATGGAATCGTATTCATGCGTTCTCGCTCATCATTAGTCTTAGGACATTGAGTCTTGCATACTAAACCTACTTAGTACTTTATTTATATAAACACTCTGACTTAGACCAATCAGCCATTTAAATCTATCTTTATAGATCTTAATCCCAATGATATAGGTTACATTTTCTAAGTCCTTCATTGAGAAACATTTCCCTAACCAAGACTTGACACTCTGCAAGATTGGGATGTCATTTTCGATTAGTAATATATCATCAACATGTTGGGGCATGTGCCCTAGGTCAATCCATTAACTGTCTTTATAAATACTTTTAGTTAATAAAATAGACGATTTCATTTGTTGTTTATTATAATTAATTTGCATATTTACATTATAATAAGATTCATGGGTATTTACAGAAATATCATAAATGTCCCTAGTCGATCATTATACTGGGAACTATAATGAATTAAGACTAGTGTGAGTTTTGATTGATGATCAAATGATGATTATATGTATAGGGATACAAATCAAGATCCCGAGTACTTGTTAGGGAACAAAGTACTTGACCGACCCGCTATGAGAACATCACATGGATTAAGTCATAGTTGTTTCTCATGATAAGTATATTTTTCAGTCCTCCGACTTGAGATTACCAGAGACTTCAACATTAGGAACACAGTGATTTGACACAATCAAACGTTGTCTTTAACCGAACGATTATAAAGGTTGTGATTGGTTAATGTGTGAGCAATGTGATGAAGTTGTGTAATCGAGATAGAATTTGTCCCTCTCATATAAAGAGAGATATCCAGTGGATCCCTCGATGTGTTAGACTGTTAAAAGGCCTAGTCTAAGTGATTTGATATTGATCAATGTCACTTGGATGTTTTCGGTCTACGCAGATATCGAGACTAGTACGATTGAACATGTTGGATGACAATTCCATGTCTTATGTTTGATCAAAAGGACATCGTGTGACAAAAGGATGTTATATACACTATTGATTAGGTTGTATCGATTTGATATTCATACAACTTGGGTAATCATAATGTCTTGCTAGAGGCCGCTTATGACTTGTATACCAAAATGTGTTTTGGTACACTGTCAACGTTGTATGAGCCTATCGGGTTGCACACTAAGAATGGTTTTGCGAGATTTTAAGATGGTTCAGAAAAAATAGATTTTATATGATAAAATTCATGACAGAAACGTCCTTGTGGTGTATTACACTTATACTTCTTTAAGGAGGGGTATACGTGTAATTTACTTAACCGTCTATATACAAGGGTTGAATAGACGCTTTAAGTTAGAACACACGTATGAAAGATTAAGGGCCGAAAATCTATTTTTGTTTCATAAACGAATTAGGGTTTTCTGGTACACTCTGGATCGTTTTGGACAGAAATAAAAAGGTTTGGTATTCTCTCGAAGCTAGCACTTCGAATCTCGGCCGCCGTTCATGTGTGGACTGCTGGTAGAGGGCGTTCGTTATTGGCAACGCCTTAGAGATCGATCAACCTTCATATTGCGACCGATGTATAATTAAGTTTTCATGGTTTAAGCGTTTTAATTGAATTAGATTCGGATCCTGTTATGATTTTTGCCAAAATTGTTTTTGTAATTTCCGCTGCGTATGAACCCAAAAAACCAACACAACATACAATACTACGAAAACACTTACACTACCACGGTGTAATGACCCAAATTAATTAAACTAATATTAGCGTTAATCTTAGGGATTAACGGTCGTAATTCGAGCGTTACGTGGAAAACTTGGTTGACTCGGACACGAGAACTAAGGGAATATGTTATTTATGGATAAAAGTTGTCTATATGTGGTGTTTAAAATTAGGCAAAACTCATCATTTGGTCTTTGAACTTTGTGTTTTTTATGCTTTTGGTCCCTAAACTTTTATTACATCACATTTGGTCCTTGAACTTTCACAAAGATCTACATTTAGTCTTTCCACCATTTAAAGTGTTAAATTCCGGTAATGTGGGTAATAAAAGCAACTTGTGACTAGTCAAAAAGAGTAAAATGGTTTATACTACTAAGCCGAACGACTCACATCGATCAATAAAAGCCAAAAAAAATAATTTTCTTCCAAATATATAAAAACCTCAAAGTTCAGGGACCAAAAGCATAACACATTCAAAAGTTCAGAAATGAAAGTTCAGGGACCAAATTGACACTAATAAAAGTTCAGGGACTAAAAGCATAAAAGTCTCAAAGTTCAAGGACCAAAAAATGTATTTTGCCTTAAAATTATTATTGTTATATTGCATCGCATGTGTGTATGTTACTATCGGGCGAGTTTGTGTGATGGGTGTTCGCCTCCAAAGGCGTGTCGACGCAGGTATTGAGTATGCGAACTACGAGTACGAAAGAAAACTCGATTAATTCACATTAGGATGACTAGTTAATCGACTAAGATGGATAATGTAACCATAGGCTAAATTGATTAAATGAAAGCAATAGGCTATGATGTGCCTCGAAATGCATGTCGAGACGCTGGACACCAGGTAGTCAAAGGTTAGTGGGACCATAAGTTGGTTAATTTTTATAAATAAATCACTAACCATATGGTTTAATAAGGCTTAATATGAGGTACATAAATTAAATAAATGATAAGCATATAGTTTGAACTAAATAAGGAGGACCATAAAATGGACATCTAGATGATCATAATGAGAGAAATAAGGAAGGGAGTGTGCTATTGGAGTCATCCAGTGGTGTGGGACAACATGAAATGAGATCATAAGATAATCCTCGGGATTCGTATGCACATTTGATTCCAACCAAACATATATAAATCAAGCTAGTGAAATTTTTGCTCAAACCACTTACAAATTCGTGCAAAGAACAGAGAATCGAGATTTGGAGGAGAAATCAAGCTAGAATTCAACAACTTTGAAGGAAAAATAAAAGAATTAAACTTAGGTAATCTTCTTCTCCATCATCTACACTTTCCTTTAAACCCATCTTTGTAAGATTTTGATCAATTTGATGCAAAATGGTTGTTCTGAGGTTGTTTAGTTGATGTGTGGAGTTAATTATGTATGGAGAGGGTATTAAATGGGTCTAGGTAGCTGATTGAGAAGTTTTTGAGACATAATCTCGAGTTGAGAATTCTATCATTGAGGGTAATTAGCGCGCTAATTAGACCTATTAGCGCATTAATGATTTTTGGGCACTTAACTATTTTTCAAAATGAAGAATAAGTAGAACGTTAGACAAATCCCCTAGCGCACGTTAACTCTACCTAGCGCGCTAGGTATACCTATTAGCGCGCTAACGACAGACAAACTTAAACAATAAAGGGTTGTTATGAGATTTTTAACTTAATATATATCCCAAACACCTATAAACATACTAAACATATAAAATTGGATTTTAGGGACTTAGGGGGACCATAGCTCGGATATGGAGGAGCTAATCGGGTTGGATACGAGAGTCGGGAAGTCAAAAGCGCAGATTGAGGTAAGTAAACCAATCGGAATGCCTCGTAAAATTCATGGTTTGTTTTATCGATGTCGGATTAGATATGTGGCTACTTGGTGGGCACACATGGGGCTTTACTCCTATTTCGATTTGCGTATATATTGGTTGTGGTTAAATCGCTTGCACGGGTTACTTATGTTTAGTGCTCATATCAACGATAGTAAGATATATTTACGATCGTCGAGAAGGATTTAGGGTGTTCCCTTAACTTGAAGTACCATCTGGAAGGGTTCATCCGGTAACTAAAGTTGGGATTTAGTCATTGTAAGCCTGTAAATATATATGTGGTTCTTATTCGATTTTATCAATTACTGACTAATTTAAGTTAAGGTTTTCTCTTGATTATATGGTTGTGTGATTAATGCTTTATTTTCCAAGCATGTTTAGTTGGTATATGTTCTTTATTTATTTCATACTACTTATTTTGCTTGTCATGTGCTACCTACATTCATGGGAATATGACGTATTATTGTTAGGTGTTATATTCGCATGTCTCATAGTTATCATTTTATTTCATGAATATTGTGTGGACTTCTCTTGCCATTTTACTCATTGGATTTGTCAATGTATTTGTTAGGTGACTAAGTGCAGATCCTTCGACGAGCAAGAGCAAGGGCAAGGAGGTACTAGACGACTACCCCGAGATTGTGGAGTCACTTCATGTGTATGACTACAATATGTATGTATTTATATTTTTATCGAGTTTGGGGACCGTAGAACGTTGATTACATGTATATGGAACATTTGTTATACTTATCTCGCATTGATATATATATATATATATATACATATGATATCTTTTATCGGATTTTCTACTACTTAGGATTGTTAAATATTGCATAAGTTACTCATTAAAAGACTTTCGCTGTCAAATCGTAATATAACTTGATAAATTGAATAACAGTTAACCAAATCATTAATACTTATATAGAGATTAATTAGTGAAACAAAAGGTTAGCTAGAAAAATGTAAGCAGTCAGGTAGGTCGCGGGACTTCAAGGATAAGCGGGCTATGATGTGGCAAGGCTTGATGACATGAAATGCGGCGTGGCGGATCTCAAGGCGCCTGGAATTAAGGACCGCCACACACTGACCTTCTTATGTACATAAGGCTCATCTTCATTTTTAATGAAACCAAATTCCTTAATTGTTTCATCAAAACGAAGATTCCAACTCCGAGAAGCTTGCTTTAATCCATAAATAGATCTTTGAAGCTTGCACACTTTCCTAAAATTTTTAGGAAGAACAAACCCTTCAAGTTGTATTATATACACATCCTCGAGTAACTTTTCATTTAGGAAAATTGTTTTGACATCTATTTGTCATATCTCATAATCAACACCTTGAGTCCGTCTGAAGCTTTTTTCTGCTAGTAGTGCTTTATAAGTATGTACATTGTCATCCATGTCATTTTTCTTCTTGAAAACTCATTTACATCAAATGGTATTGCCACCTTCTAGTAAATCAACTAGGTTCCAAACTTGGTTATCATACATGGATTACATTTCAAATTTCATGGTACTAAGCTATTTATTTACATCAAGGCTAGACATAAACTCCTAATAAGTAGTAGGTTCATTTTGATCCATAAGCAAACACCTTACTACTATCATTAATAAGAAATCCAAATCTCTCACGCTAAATGTCTTACCCTATCAGACCTACGCACGTCTTGTGATACTTGTGGACGTTTAACTAGTCTAAGACTTTGTTGACCTCCCATTAGCGATTGAGTGTTTATTTATGGTTCTTGAACTTCTTTAAGCTTTACTTTATTCTTATTTTTGTCTTTTGAAATAAATTCCTTTTCCATAAAGACATCATTCCAAGCAATAAACACTTTGTTCTCAATGAGATTATAAAAGCAATATCCTTTAGTTTCTTTAGGATAACAACAAATACACTTAATACTTGGGATTATAAAAGTAGTATTCTTTAAGACATTTGAAAGATTTGCTGATAATTTTTTTGAGATTTGTCATCGTACGAAAACCTCATAGCCTCAAATCTTAAGGAAAGACAAACTTGATATTTTCCTAAATCGCATCTCATATGGTGTTTTATATACCGTTTTAGAAGAAATATGATTCAGTGTAAAAGTAGTTGTTTCTAAGGCATAACCCAAAAAGAAAATAAGAAGATATGTATGACTTATCATAAATCAACCATATCTAATAAGGTCTGATTTCTCCTCTTAGAAACTTTATTTCATTGTGGAGTTGTTGGATGAGTTAAATGTAAGACAATCCAACAGTTTCTAGGATGATCATTAAACTCGAATATTCAACTCTTAGCTTAATATAGTTTTCATTCATTCGAAATGTTCGAAACATCTCAAAATATTCACTTTTATGTTTCATGAGATACACATAACCATATATGTTGAAATCATCAATGAAAGTAATGAAAAACTAATAACCACGTCTAGCCATTGTGTTAATAGAACCGCATACATCAGTATATATTAGATCCAATAAATCACTTGCGCTTTCATTACGTCCAGTAAAGGGACTCTTTGTTATCTTACATAGTAAACAAGATACAAATTTTTCTTATGATTCAAAATTAAATGAATCTGAAAGTCCATCTTTGTGGAGTTTAAAATGTGTTTTTCATATAAATGATCGAGACGACAATGTCAAAGGTAGGTTTGACTCAACTCATTTGACTTGAGTCTATTTTTATTTACGTTAAGAATATGAGTATATGTGGATCTTTTCATGTTTAGGATATAATAAACCATCACACAAAGTAGCATTCGTATAGAAAACGTCTTTATTAGAAATGAAGCATTTATTAACAATAATGAAATTAAAACCATCAAAATTCAAACATGAAACCAAAATGATGTTTCTGCTTAAGGCACTGATTAAGGATATTTATTTAAAACTAAAACAAGTCCACTAGCTAAGATGAAATTAATTCATAGCATCCGACAACCAATGCAACAACCTTTGCTCTATTTTCAACTTGTAAGATGACTTCTCTTTTCTTTAGTTTTCTACTTTTAGTGAAACCACGTGTAGAGCCCGACCACTGCCCAGCCTTATCAGACCGCACATGACAGAAGTGTGGCGCTTAACTAGGAAACCCCGCGCACCTCCACACCATCCACAGTCCCCGTAGTTTTTCGCCCCGGCTCAATGGTACTCGGGGTTCGCATTAAAGCCCCTCAATGCGAGTTCGAACCCTGGGGGGCGAAAAACCACGGGGACTGTGGATGGTGTGGAGGTGCGCGGGGTTTCCCTAGTTAAGCGCCACACTGCCTGCGCGGTCTCGATAAGGCTCGAGGGCAGGGTCGGGCCGTTACACCCTGCACATTAATACAAATGTGAGATATGCATCCGATTTTCAATACCCATGAATCACTGGTAGATAAGTTAACTTCAATAATGTAAATAACTGAAGCAATAGTCGCGTTACTCTTTTTTTTCTTTAAATCTTCAAGATAGAGGTAGATGATTGTACCATATAGGGTATTTATGTACAATGTCGTATTACTCCCCAGTTCTCAAAAAAATCAAAATATCGAAACAAAACACACGTACAAGTAATCCTCGACGGTAGGCAGTCAAAGGTAGTCGCCTAAGATCCCCTTGCCCTTACTTGTACTCGGATCTGCACTCGATCATCACAAAAGAAAATGGAAGACGATTCTAGTCAGTAAAATCTTAAGGAACTCCTCTGAGCATTCAAGTAAACAAATGGAATTCAATAAATAATGTTAAATAAACATGCAGAATGTAAACATACAACTGTAAGTCAGGCATCGCATGCATAAATAACAATAAAGTGCAAATGTATGTGCCTATTCAAATCAGACTAAACCATACTTCGGAATACCCTTCTAGAATCCCACTAGTAGGCGCACCCAACTAGCTATCACCCGGTTCCTCTCGGTGGTCTGCGTAGACCTACGAAGCACCGACACATGTAGTTGTTCATTAGCTCGGGTTGTTATCCACCGAGAACTCCTGATACACATGTTATAGTTTAGAATGCATAGACACATAACGAAAAATTCGGTGGGAGTAACTCAACCAACCGTCCAAACAACGACAAGATATAAAAGTAAGAAAATCACAAGGAATACTAGAATTGAATGGAAATACAAGCGAAATAAATACTCAGAGTTTTTCAATTGGGTTTTACAAACCTCACAACGCACTCCAAAACCCTGTAATCAATTCCCGAGTCCAAGTCCACTGAGTCCTTGGTCGCCAATTGATCATCCATGTCCACCTATGTCCATTTATCAAAAATCTCGATTTAGCATGACAATTTACCACCAATTTCTAAAAAATTTAGGCCAAATTGCTCATTTCACACTTTTTGAAGCAAATACCCCGCAAAAGTCGCGACCGAAATTCCCAAATATTTTATTTTTAATAGAAATTCATCAATTTCTATTTATTTTATTGAATATAATTTGTTCGGGATTTTTCCCCAATTTTTCATTTTTTTCTTCTATTTTTTTTATTTGTTTGTGTCGGGTCGACCCAAACGGATCGGACCCGACATTGGATAAGAATTGGTCCAGGCTTGCATCATGGGCTGAACCTGGCCAATTCTGGCCCGGCACACTTGCGCAAGTATGCACTCCTTCCATGTGATCGAACAAGGGAAGTCCCTGGTTCGATCGCCATGAACATTTTTTTTGTTATTTGGGTTGGGGCTGGCTCTCACCCCAACCCCAAGTGGAATCATTGGCAGGGGAGACGCCCCTGCCATCTCCACCCTCAAACCTCACGGCCTCCATGGCCGGACCTCCATGGCCACCATAACCGAACAACACATACCCAATAAAATCAACTATGACTCTCCTTGATCCTGATGTTTCCACCTTATCTTCTCTCCTTCCCGGCTTCTTCTTCTCCTCCTCTCTGTTTCTTCTTCTTGGCCTCCCAATTCGGTTGTGCGAGTGAGAGTGGTGAGAGAAAAGGTGGTAGAGAAATGATAAGTTTTGTTGACTTATAGGCACTTACCATCTCTACTCACATGTGCATATCTATGCATCCTTAACCCTCCATTTACTCCAACCTAACACTTACTCGACTCCGAATTGTGACACGTTTGGGACTCTTGCCTGTGTTTTGAGCCAAAAATGCCATTTTCGGGCATTTTGACGCCCGGTTTCGCGTCCAAACCGTGACATACGTGTACCACCGTGTCACTAGTCACCTAATACTCATTCCATATTAGTTATTTGGCCAATTTTAATTTAATTTGTGTGTTTTAGTTTCCTCGACCTAATATTCGGTCACATCAACTACCTGGTACCCGCGCCGACACATATATCGAGGCGAATACAGTTCACATAATCTCGCACGTATTGTTATGCAACATACACACATGTGATGTATTTCAATAAATTGCACCGCAAATAAGCATCCAACACGCAATAAACTATCATACCTAGGTCCCCGTGTGTCCTAACCTACCGCGACGTCCACGTAGATCTGAGCTGGTGTCCACGTCTGTAAATTCGAGATAATTAACGACATTAATAAAATGGGTCGTTACATTTATGACATTTTCCTTCTTTTTCTTTTTCCTTCTGGGACTGTGAAGTAGAAGCAGCCTTAGGCTTGACTTGTTCCACAAGGTTTGTGACATTCACAACTAGCAACTTTAACCTTGTTTTTTGCCTTCGTTTTCATAGCCTTTCTTTTCTGAACCATCAACACATTAGCAATGAGTTTCTTAACATTCTGTTTAGCAATTTTAAGCATCAAATGCAACTCTGAGATAGACTTTTCCATGTTATTCATGTTATAGTTCATCACAAATTGTGAATAACTATCAGACAATGAATTCGGGATCAAGTCTGTGTCTATCTCTTGGCTTATGAAAAATTCAAGTTTGTCAAGCTGGTCAATATAGCCCTTCATTTTCAGAACATGATGACTAACTAACGCACCCTTATCCATTTTGCTAGAATGAAGGTTCTTAATTGTCTCAAACCTTTCTTGCTTAGCCTGTTATTGAAACATTTCCTTTAACATCCCAGCCATATCGTAAGGTTCCATGTGTTCCATTTCCTTTTGAAGTTCAGGAACCATAATTGCTAAAAATGCATGCAACATCAGTTGAGTCATTGACATGCTTAGTATGTGCATCCTTCATGGATCTTAAAGCATTGGCTGGTGGTTCCTCAAGAATAGGATTATCCAGAACATACAACTTGTGTTCATGCTTAAGAATAATTCTCAAGTTTCGAACTATTCAAGAAAGTTTGTCCCAAACAACTTGTCCTTATTAAAGATGTAAGAATGATGGATTACAGTGACAAAGGATTAGTGTGATTTGAAGAGACCATAGATCTACAACAAAGATTATGCAAAAGTTCATTTTATTATAGAGGAATAGACTCCCACTAAATTAACAACCCTCCTTAATATACTATGTTAATTTAAGGGACTAAAATTCATGTTTCACCTAATTCAAAGACAGCTAAGGCATGCCACTTTGAATTATGTTATTTAAGCAGGTACCAATTATCAATTACATTATATGTAACTTTTAGTTATTTTTATGAGATTATGACATCTTATATCTCAGCATGTTGTATCTCATTTAGTGTCTAAAACTCAAAATTGTTTTGATAGCTTTATCAAGTCTAACAATTTCAAACAGTAGAGTAACCCTTATTCAACTTGTCTCACCAAGATAACACAATACACTTTGCGAAGGCAGACCCATATTGATGTAATCAAAGCCTTGACAAGTGTTTTAAAATGGATGACAGTTGACTTAAAATTTGAAAGAGGGGTTTTTTATTTGTTTTAGTGATCATAAATTAAACAAGATAAATATCATATATTACAATGCATGTATAATTACTAGACAAGCTAAAAAATTATACTGATATTGACTATCATATGAATTTCCTTGCGCTACGACTAGTTATCGGTGCTCCCGCTATTCGATCACCGGCGGGAGTACAATGGGCAACACCCCTTTTTTTAGACAACGAATTCTAATTCCAGAAATTGAAAATCGCATAAAATTTCTCATTATCTTAGTCAATCCAATTGACCAAAACTGTCATTTATTTTAATTCTAAAAATATTAATTAAAGTGTTTTTAATTAATTCGGACCACTTCTAACTTAATATCTTATCCTAATCCAATTAGAATTTAATATATTTTGAATCCTTATCTAATTAAAATTTGTTATATATCTCACATATTTTATAGGATTTGTGATTTTATCTCCTATCTAATAGGAATATACTAACAAATAACCACAATGAGATATATGATCAAAATTAATTTCGATTCGTATTCATACGAAACAAGCAATTCAATCGAGAAACAAAATATTAATCATGCATTCAACACCAGAATCATATTAAGTTAATCGTATTAACTTAATCATGATTTCTATCATGGAGACACACATAATTATTAAACATAAATGAAATATGTATTTACCACAAAAATCGCATTAACCTAAACATGACTTCAACAATGTGAACATACAAAATTTGCACGGTTCAATATTAAAACATATGTTATTCGAAATATTCTAAAAACGAATTCTATCATTGAATGAAATCATAAGTATGTATCAAATACATGAATTAATAACATGTTTTAAAATCAATTCTTGATAACAATTATCACAGAACCTATAAGCACATTATATATATATATATATATATATATATTAATTGAGAACATGTTTTCAGACATATATCATATATACATCAGAGAAAACATGTAAACGTTTAATAGAACTGAGCATAAGGCTCTGATACCATTGTTGGATTTTAGGGTTTATACGCAGCGAAAATCTAAAATGATTTTTGAAAAACCCTAGCAGGATCGAAAATAAGTTTTATTAAACTTGATCAACAAAAGTAAACCATAACTTAGTCCGCAATTTCCTTCTATGATTGATAGACCTCCAAGACGTTCAAACGCACGTCATTTATCGAAAATCCACATACGAACGTTGACCATAATTTGGAGTGCTACCCCCAAGAAAGATAGAAAATATTTTTCTTTCTCTCCCTAAAATTCAGAGAACTCGAAAATAGCAAAAACGAAAATTTTATTTCTTTTTAAGGTTTCAACATCTATTTATATGTATAGATTGCCCTCACTTAAAATCATATTCGTAATACAACTATTATATTATGCGGTTTAAGTAAATTACACATACGCCTCTATTAATAAGTTATCATATAACAAATTGTAAGGGTTTTTATGTCATGAATTTTATCATATAAAATTCATTACTTTTGACCAATTGAAATTGTGCAAAGCCATTCATCGTGCAAAGCCATTCATTGTGTGCGACTAAATAGGTTCATGCGACGTTGGCGGTGAACCAAAACTATTTTGGTACACAAATCGTAAGTGATCTCTAGCAAGACATTATGACTATTCAAGTAGCATGAATATCAAAATTTATACAACCTAATGAATAACATATATCATATCATTTTGTCATGCGATATCCTTTGATTAAACAGAAGGCATGGAAAGTCACATTTAATGTTCAATCATACTAGTCACAATCTTTAAGGTAAAATGAAAACATTCAAATTACATTGATCATATCAATTCACATGGACTTGACTATTATTAATCTATCATATCGAGAGATGCATTAATATCTCTCTCTATACAAGAGTGACAAATTCTATCTTGATTACATATTTCACATATTATTCATATAGTAACCAATCACGATCTTTATAACCGTCCGGTTAAAAATAATGTTTGATTGTGTCAAATTATCGTGCTCATAATATTGAAGTTTATGGTAATTTCAAAGCGAATGACTAAATGATATATCTATCGTGAGTAACACCAATAACATAATCCATGTGGTGTTCTCATAGTAGGTCGGTCCAATACCTTATTCCTTAACAAGTACTCATGATTTTGATTCATATCCCTATACGCATGATCATCACAGACCATCAATCAAGATTCACATTAGTCTTAATTCATTATAGTTCTCAGTATAATAACTGACTATGGACATTTAAGATATTTCAACAAATACCCATGGATCTTACTATAAAGTAAACATACATTCACTTATAATAAAACAACAAATGAAAACCTCAATTTTATTAACTAAAATTATAAGATAAATAATGTTTGTAGATTAACTTAGGGCACATGCCTCAACAGTTGATGTTATATAGTTGTTGACATAGTGTGTAACCTCAACTGTGTTTAATTTTTGTTGCATTGCCCTTATAAATATGATTAATCAATTATCTTTATTACATGGAACTTTTTTTTTTGATATTCATGATAAGAGTAGAACTACCAAAACAAACAAACAAACAAACCTACCAAGTATGTTGTTGTTGGGTATCCATGGTCCCATTACATGAAAGTTTAGTTAACGATGGACCGATATTGGTTAGTTAGTGCAGAAAATGAAGCCCTGCCCAATTGATTCTATGGGCCTCCACCGCAAGTTATTTAAGAACACTAGTCCACCGGCCCATTACCTTTTTATGGAGTGGTCTTATACTCCTACTTTTCTTCCTTTTTTTTTCATTTTTTTTTGATAAAAAGGATCAGTATAAATTCTGTAATGTTGCTATGAACTACAAGTGGAAGGCTAACTAAAATATTCGACTATGTAAAAATAGACTGAAGCTAATATTACACACTCATATCAACGAAAGTCAAGATAACAGGCACAAGATCGAGCATATTTTATTCGGTGCCCTATCGAGGTAACTCTAACATTTTTCAAACTGTAAACTCAAAGTCTTAAAAACCTCAATCTAACATTTGATTTGTTTACTCTCAAAAGACAAAGTTTTAAATAAAAATGCTACGCCGGCCTCTTGTTGCCTAGGTTAAATCTTTCTAATGAAGGATATACTTATATCATATACTTCTTTGCAACCAAGAAATTAACCAAGATTAATTAATTAATTTATTTATTAGGACCGGCCCTCGTCGATGCATTATATAATTTAATAAGTACTGCATAAATTAATTAATTATGCTCAAGATAACAACCTAGCTAAATTGTTGGATTCTCCTTCATCTACTGCCATTATAAATAAGGCTATAAGTTAGAAAGCTAGTAAAATCTCATAAGAACAAAGAGAGATCATATATACAAGTGAAAACAACTACATAACCATGTCCACTCTTAACAAGCTAGCTCTTTTGCTCACTCTTCTTCTCATCGCGTCTGCGGCTGAAAGCAGGCTATTTGGTTAGTATTACTTCAACTTAACTTTAAACTATATGTTAATTCGATCGATGTTAATGAATCGATGATACATCGGAACGCTACGATTGCGCATGCAGGGGCGTTTGGAGCTAATAAGAAAGCAACTACTCCTACTGTAACTTGCTTCACACCTTATGGAGTGCAGAGTGGTGAGACATGCTTCTCAATCAAAAAAGAGTTTGGACTGAGTGATGATGCGCATTTCAGTGCCATAAATCCTAATCTCAACTGTGATGCACTCTTTGTTGGTCAATGGATTTGCATTTCTGGCTCTTCCAACTGATGATAAGTTCACGAGGAGCTAATGCTGGTCATCACATGCAACAAGATCAACTTAATTCAGTGTTTTTATTGTCAATCTCATTATAATAAAGTGGAGGGAAATGAACTGAATTTCTCTCTCTCTCTGTGTACTTAATTTTTGTGTTGTTTTCCTATGTAGTACATGCTATTACTTATTATGTTATTCTACAGTTTACTACATCCTCATGGCTACTAAGTTTTGTGTGTTCAAATATAGTTTGTGTTCATAATTACCTCCGACTATTCAACGAGAAATAAAAGAAAAAAATGTAAAACTATAATTAAAAAAACAATAAGGTATTGAAAACTAATTATTTCTGCTTCAATCAGACATTGAAGTAAGTAAAATCCTTGACTACCTTAACCTACAAACTTGAGCTCACTCAAAAATAATCATAAGAACTAAAACTAGGAAAGCTATAAATTATAGGAAAAGAAACAAAATTATATAAGGGTGTCCTGTGGTTTCTTCTCTGAATCAACCCCTTCATCATCGTCTCCATCGACGACAAACTTCTTCCAATACCAGTGAGATCTCCACACTTTGCTCATCTCTTCAATTGGGATTCCCTTTGTCTCAGGCAAGAACCTCCAAACAACGAAAGTCGCAATGAAAACCCAAAAGGCGAAGAAGAAAAACAATCCAAACTTGAAGGTGCAAAGCATCTTCAAGAAGATTTCGGCGATGAAAAAAGTGAAGAGCATGTTAACTGCAACATTGATACTTTGCGCCGCAGATCGGATTTCTAGAGGGAAGATTTCACTAGGCACCAACCACCCAAGAGGCCCCCATGACCAAGCAAAAGCAACCACAAATGAACAAATGCCAATCACAACTAACTTTGCAGACAAAGAATCAATTGCTGCCACACCATCAACACCAAACTTTTTCCATATGATAGATCCAATAAACACCTATATGTTAACATAAGAACATATCATTAATTATAAGAAGTGAATCATAAAATAATTTGAGTTATAATTCAAACTTGATGTGAACTTGGCAATGTAACATTTAGTTTTACCTGGAAAATTCCCATTTGGAGTCCACCCTCAATGAGAAGAGCCTTTCTACCAACCTTATCAACAGCCGCGATCGAAACAAAGGTGGCGATTGAGTTAACAGTACCGGTGATCACCGAGGACAAAAGGGAAGCATCGTCTCCGAACCCGAGAGTCTTGAACAGCACGGGAGCGTAGAACATGACGACATTCATGCCGGTGAGTTGTTGGAAGAAGGGGAAGAGAACAGCGAAGACCAACTGAGGTCTGTACTTCCTCTTCCATATGTTTACCCAAGGGTGCTTCACTAGCCTCGAGGCTTCACCTGCGGCGCAAATGTCATTGAACTCGTCATCAACGTTGTCGGTGCCTCGGATCTTCTTAAGCATTTCTTTGGCCTTTTCGGGTTTGTTTCGCTCGAGGATGGAGTTGGGAGTGTCCGGAACGAAGAAACTGCCCAGCCCGATCATCAGCGCAGGTACCGCGGCACCTCCTAAACTCACTCTCCATCCCCAACCTCCCTCTATATTGGCAGTGAAGTAGTTGACAAGATTGGCAGCAAGAATGCCAAATGTGATCATAAGTTGGAAGCCAATGTTGAGAGCTCCTCTGTACTTGTAGGGAGCCATCTCTGAGAGGTATAGTGGCACAGACTACTCATAAAAAAAAAAAAAACACTAGTATGAGTGAATGGACACATAAACAAATTCAAACAATTGGTTGTTCAACTATATAGTAGATTTGAAATGACAACATTTATGTAACATTTTTAAATAGGCGAGAATTTATTTATAACAATGTGACGAGAAACAATGTGTTCTTTTAAGCATTGGATGTACCTGATTAGCAAAGCCAACACCAACACCGAGCAACACGCGACCAATAATAAGCATAATAACATTCTGTGAAATAGCATTGACAATGGAACCAGCCAAGAACACAGCACCACCTACAAACATGGATGATCTTCTTCCAAAGACCCTTGTCACAGTGGAAGCAAAGAAAGAAGCAACGAGAGCCGCTAAGTACAAGGACGAAGTAAACATCGTCAACTTGTGGCTATCAAACTTGCAGTACTGATTTGTAGATTGCATCCCCTTCTCCTTTTTGTAAACATCGGGAAAGAACTTCTGCAAGAACGGCGCCATCGACGTAACACCACCTAAAATCATTCACCAAAAATAGAGCTCTCATCATGGAAGATAGAGATTGAAGAAGCAATGAGGGAAAAAAAAAAAAAAGGGATTAAAGCACTACTAGGGCCTCAGTACTCAAACTAAAGCAGAGGTGATGAGTTTGATTCGCAACAAAACTGCACTATTATGTCTAAGTGTCGGGGGCGCCCTCCTTGCCCCTGTAGGATTAGTCAGGTCTTAATCAAGAAAGCAGAAAAAAACCTGAAATGCCGATGTCATAACCGAAGATCAAGCCGCCAAAAGCAGCGATCATGCACGCAATGAAGACGGATAACGTCATACCGCCGGGATACTTCTTCCCTGGCTTGCCTTGGGAGACCATGACTCCTCCTCCAGCCATTGATGATGAATGAATTAATAAGACCACTTCAACCAAAAACAATGCGGTGAAGAGAAGAGAAGAGAAATCAATTAATTAGTATTTGGGATTATGAAGTAGTGCATTCATGGGGTGTTATAGAAGTGAGCTGTTCGGATGATTCTGCGGTTGAGTAAATCGCTCAATCCCGCTACTGATGTTCTCAAATCTCAACTAATTCTCTCAATTTCAATTTTTTGGATAGGAAACAACCCGATGGATTAAAATTAAAACCTCACCTCTAACCACGTGTGTCTATTGACGGGGCCCAACAATTACTGCCGACAATTAAAAAACGATCGTTTTCACTTCGAGATGTGGCGTATCGATCTCGAGGTACATCCACGGCCATCGGCTGGGGCGTGGTGTATTTTCCGTATTTCTTTTTTTTTTTAGTGAACTTTTTTTTTCAAATAAAGATATATCTCCTTCAATTTTGATAATTATACATTTTATAAGGTGGAGGTAATATGTAGTTAAATATATCGAGGAGATGGATGAGACATCACTTGTCAAAAGCAAAGTTTGATAAAATTGTTACCCAATTTTAATTTAAGAAAATGATGGCTTCCTCGAAAAAAAAATAAGAAAACAATTTGCTCTCTAAAGTATAAGAGTAGGAGTACTAAATCTTGCATTGAGATGAGCGTTGTGCACACATCTTGAAGAATTAATGTAGTTGTTTGGCCATATTAATGGATTTACGTTCTCATATTACTCATAAATTACTCATAAATTTGTTTTATAAGTGCGAAGCGCACGACCTCGATTTCGATTCCCTTGTGTGGTATCCGTCCTCTCTCGGCCACAAAGATACGCCCAAGCCGATTATGACAGGCCTTTTAGAAAAAGTTAGCTCATCCGGACACCCACGGATATTAAAAAAAAAATAGATTACTTTAACTCTTTAAAATTAGATATTTACTTATAATGCAATAAAAAAGCTATAAAGTTATTTAAAAAAAAAAAGTTAAGAAAGAGAATGAGATTAATCCCTTTCGAGCAAATCAAAAGTTAGAAATTACATCGAGTTCCAAGTTATATATATACACACACACACACACAAGACTTAGAATTCCAAATTATGTATATCCATTATATCCATTCAACTTAGATATGTTCAAAAATTTGGATATGTTATCCACCAGGCCCGCTCAACGTGAGTCAGGTTTGGGCCTAGTGAAGCCCAAGTTGGGCCTGGCCCATGTATATTTTCTATTTTAATTTTAAAAATAATTTTGATATGTAAAATTAATATAATAAAGTAATTTATAAGTAAAAAATATAAATTTGTTGTGGAGTATGGATGACCATGCATGTACATCAACATATTGTGCAGTCATGTAATTTGTATTTCTCACTTAATAGTACCTCCACTTGTCTATGTATTATCATGTTACTTATAACTATTTTCAATGTACACCAACTCTTTCATGTATTGTCAAATTACTTGTAATGTGTTGTATGAAGTGGGGTGTATGTGTTACTTGTACATATTGTATAAAGTACATTTATCATCATTACCAAATGGTCTATATAAAGGGGGTTAACCTCATTGTAAAAACACATTCAGTTGAATGAGAACATCTCATTCCAACTATCTCATTTTTTTCTCTTTTCTTTTGCAGTAGTACTTTATAGTAGTAAAAGTTCTTAGTCTTCTGTTTCTTTCTCTAGTTCTTAGCAAGTTCCAACTCAATTTACAACAAAATTATTGTTTTATAATTAAAAATATAGGTGGGCTTGTTGGGTTGGACCTTGGCAAAAATTTTAAGCCTAAGTCGAGTTGGACCCAAGCTATATGAGAGGTCTGTCACTTTTGTGATTCAACTACTTATTGTGATTCTCTGTATATTAAATAATAAATTAAGTGCTTTTCAAAAATAAATAAATAAAATAAGATATCAAGTGTGTGATATAATAAAAATATAAAACTCGGGTAACCTGCTTTGAGCACTGATTCAGGCCGTTGAGTGAATCGCTCTATCAGCTCAGTATTTCTCGCTTCTTCTGATGTTCTCGAATCTCAACTAATTCGCCTAATTTCAATTTTTTGGATAGGAAACCAACCGGTTGGATTCAAACGCACATCTAACCACGTGTGTCTATCGACGGGAGCTAGCAATTGCTGCTAACAATTAAAAAACGTTCGTTTTTCACTTCGATATGTGGCGTGTCGATCTCGAGGTACATCCACGGTCATTGGCTGGGGTGTGGTGTATTTTCCGTATTTCTTTTATTTTTTTGGTGAAATTTTTTTTTTCAAATTAAAGATATCTCTCCTTCTTCTTTTTTTGATAATTATACATTTTATAAAGTGGAGGTAATATGAGGTTAAAATATATCGGAGGAGATGGATGAGACATCACTCGTCAAAAGCAAGGTTTGATAAAATTGTTACCCAATTTTAGTTTAAGAAAATGATGGCTTCGAAAAAAAAAAAAAAAAAAAAAAAAAAAAACAATTTGCACAGTGTATACTATAATATGATACATAAATTTGTTCTATAGTGACTAAAGTATAGGACTAGGAGTACTAAATCTTGCATTGAGATGAGCGTTGTGCACACATCTTGAAGAATGTTTAATGTAGTTGTTGGCCATATTAATGGATTTACGTTCTCATATTAATCATAAATTACTCGTAAATTTGTTTTATAAGGGCGAAACGCACGACCTTGATTTCGATTCCCTTGTGTGGTATCCATCCTCCCTCATGCCACAAAGATACGCCTAAGCCAATTATGACAGGCCTCATGGGAATAGTTAGGCTCATCCGGACATCGACGGATATTAAAAAAAAAATATAGATTACTGAACTCTTTAAAATTAGATATTGACTTGTAATGCAATAAAAAAGCTATAAAGTTATTTTTAAAAAAAAATTAAGCAAGAGAATGAGATTAATCTCTTTCTAGCAAATCAAAAGTTATAAATTATATCGGGTTCCAAATTATATATATATATATATATATATAGACTTTAGGAATTCCAAATATATATATCCATTATATCCATTCAACTTAGATATGTTCAAAAATTTAGATTTGTTATCCACCAGGCCTGCTCAACGTGAGTCATGTTTGGGCCTACTGAAGCCCAAGTTGGGCCTGGCCCATTTGCATTTTCTATTTTAATTTTAAAAAATAATTTTGACATCTAAAATTAATATAATAAAGTAATTTATAAGTAAAAAATATAAAATATTGTTTTATAATTAAAAATATAGGTTGGCTTGTTGGGTTGGACCTTGGCAAAGACTTTTAGGCCCAAGTCCAGTTGGACCCAGCCTATATGAGAGGTATGTCACGTCTGTAATTCAACTATTTATTATGATTCTTTATATATTAAATAATAAAATAAGTGCTTTTCAAAAATAAATAAATAAATAAAATGAGATATCAAGTGTGTGATATAATAAAAATATAAAACTCGGGTAACTTGCTTTGAGCATTGATTCGAGGCTTTGAGCATTGATTCGAGCAAGTTGAGTGAATCACTCTATCGGCTCAAGTATTTCCGCTTCTTCCGATGTTCTCAAGTCTCAATTAATTCGCCAAATTTCAATTTTTTGGATAGGAAACCAACCGTTTGGGTTCAAACCGCGCGTCTAACCAAGTGTGTCTATCGACGGGAGCTAGCAATTGCTGCTGACAATTAAAAAACGTTTGTTTTTCACTTCGATATGTGGCGTGTCGATCTCGAGGTACATCCACGGTCATTGGCTGGGGTGTGGTGTATTTTTCGTATTTCTTTTATTTTTTTGGTGAGCTTTTTTTTTTCAAACTAAAGATATCTCTCCTTTTTTTTATAATTATACATTTTATAAAGCGGAGGTAATATGAGGTTAAAATATATCGGAGGAGATGGATGAGACATCACTTGTCAAAAGCAAGGTTTGATAAAATTGTTACCCAATTTTATTTTAAGAAAATGATGGCTTCGTCGAAAAGAAAAAAAAAAGAAAACAATTTGCACAGTTTATACTATAATATGATACATAAATTTGTTCTATAGTGACTAAAGTATAAAACTAGGAGTACTAAATCTTGCATTGAGATGAGCGTTGTGCACACATCTTGAAGAATGTTTAATGTAGTTGTTGGCCATATTATTGGATTTACGTTCTCATATTAATCATAAATTACTCATAAATTTGTTTTATAAGGGCGAAACGCACCTTGGTTTCGATTCCCTTGTGTGGTATCCATCCTCCCTCATGCCACAAAGATACGCCTAAGCCAATTATGACAGGCCTCATGGGAATAGTTAGGCTCATCCGGACATCGACGGATATTAAAAAAAAATAAAGATTACTTAACTCCTTAAAATTAGATATTTACTTGTAATGCAATAAAAAAGCTATAAAGTTATTTAAAAAAAAAAAAGTTAAAGCAAGAGAATGAGATTAATCTCTTTCTAGCAAATCAAAAGTTATAAATTATATCGGGTTCCAAATTATATATATATATATATATATATATAGACTTTAGGAATTCCAAATTATATATATCCATTATATCCATTGAACTTAGATATGTTCAAAAATTTAGATTTGTAATCCACCAGGCCTGCTCAACGTGAGTCATGTTTGGGCCTACTGAAGCCCAAGTTGGGCCTGGCCCATGTGCATTTTCTATTTTAATTTTAAAAAATAATTTTGATATGTAAAATTAATATAATAAAGTAATTTATAAGTAAAAAATATAAAATATTGTTTTATAATTAAAAATATAGGTTGGCTTGTTGGGTTGGACCTTGGCGAAGACTTTTAGGCCCAAGTCCAGTTGGACCCAGCCTATATGAGAGGTATGTCATGTCTGTAATTCAACTATTTATTATGATTCTTTATATATTAAATAATAAAATAAGTGCTTTTCAAAAATAAATAAATAAATAAAATGAGATATCAAGTGTGTGATATAATAAAAATAAAAAACTCGGGTAACCTGCTTTGAGCATTGATTCAGGCGGAAACCTGCTCAACCGTTTGGGTTCAAACCGCGCGTCTAACCAAGTGTGTCTATCGACGGGAGCTAGCAATTGCTGCTGACAATTAAAAAACGTTTGTTTTTCACTTCGATATGTGGCGTGTCGATCTCGAGGTACATCCACGGTCATTGGCTGGGGTGTGGTGTATTTTCCGTATTTCTTTTATTTTTTTGGTGAACTTTTTTTTTTCAAACTAAAGATATCTCTCCTTTTTTTATATAATTATACATTTTATAAAGCGGAGGTAATATGAGGTTAAAATATATCGGAGGAGATGGATGAGACATCACTTGTCAAAAGCAAGGTTTGATAAAATTGTTACCCAATTTTATTTTAAGAAAATGATGGCTTCGTCGAAAAGAAAAAAAAAAAAAAAAAAAAAAAAAAAAAAAAAAAAAAAACAATTTGCACAGTGTATACTATAATATGATACATAAATTTGTTCTATAGTGACTAAAGTATAGGAGTAGGAGTACTAAATCTTGCATTGAGATGAGCGTTGTGCACACATCTTGAAGAATGTTTAATGTAGTTGTTGGCCATATTAATGGATTTACGTTCTCATATTAATCATAAATTACTCGTAAATTTGTTTTATAAGGGCGAAACGCACGACCTTGGTTTCGATTCCCTTGTGTGGTATCCATCCTCCCTCATGCCACAAAGATACGCCTAAGCCAATTATGACAGGCTTCATGGGAATAGTTAGGCTCATCCGTACATCGACGGATATTAAAAAAAAATATAGATTACTTAACTCTTTAAAATTAGATATTTACTTGTAATGCAATAAAAAAGCTATAAAGTTATTTTAAAAAAAAAAGTTAAAGCAAGAGAATGAGATTAATCTCTTTCTAGCAAATCAAAAGTTATAAATTATATCGGGTTCCAAATTATATATATCTATCATATATATAAAAGCACGAATCACAAATTTTTGAGTGGTAAAAAAATTTATTTATTTGCCCATACTTTTTTCTATCTCAAAATCAACATTTTTTTTTGTATCCAAATCAAAATCTAACTCTTTATCAATCCACTACACGGTTTTATTTTTCTTTATCTCCAAATCAATCATGAACTCATTCTCATAAATCCAATACATTTTTTTTGAGGAAGTAATGTCCTAGCATGATTAGTTTGTTTTTCCATTCACATCTTATCTTAATCACAGTAGAGAATATTGATAAGCTAAAAAATGTACTTTTATTTCTAATTTTTAAATTTTAATTACAATTTTAAATTTTGTTAAAAAATTCTTAGAAATTAATTCCCGCGAGCGAAGCGAGCAGAGGAATCGTGCGTAGCACGTCTTGAAACTAGTATATATATATATATATATATATATATATATATATATATATATATATATATATATATATATATATAGACTTTAGGAATTCCAAATATATATATCCATTATATCCATTCAACTTAGATATGTTCAAAAATTTAGATTTGTAATCCACCAGGCCTGCTCAACGTGAGTCATGTTTGGGCCTACTGAAGCCCAAGTTGGGCCTGGCCCATGTGCATTTTCTATTTTAATTTTAAAAAATAATTTTGATATGTAAAATTAATATAATAAAGTAATTTATAAGTAAAAAATATAAAATATTGTTTTATAATTAAAAATATAGGTTGGCTTGTTGGGTTGGACCTTGGCGAAGACTTTTAGGCCCAAGTCCAGTTGGACCCAGCCTATATGAGAGGTATGTCATGTCTGTAATTCAACTATTTATTATGATTCTTTATATATTAAATAATAAAATAAGTGTTTTTCAAAAATAAATAAATAAATAAAATGAGATATCAAGTGTGTGATATAATAAAAATATAAAACTCGGGTAACCTGCTTTGAGCATTGATTCAGGCGGAAACCTGCTTTGAGCATTGATTCAGGCAGTTGAGTGAATCACTCTATCAGCTCAGTATTTCCCGCTTCTTCCGATGTTCTCAAGTCTCAATTAATTCGCCAAATTTCAATTTTTTGGATAGGAAACCAATCGTTTGGGTTCAAATCGCGCGTCTAACCAAGTGTGTCTATCGACGGGAGCTAGCAATTGCTGCTGACAATTAAAAAACGTTTGTTTTTCACTTCGATATGTGGCGTGTCGATCTCGAGGTACATCCACGGTCATTGGCTGGGGTGTGGTGTATTTTCCGTATTTCTTTTATTTTTTTGGTGAGCTTTTTTTTTTCAAACTAAAGATATCTCTCCTTTTTTTTATAATTATACATTTTATAAAGCGGAGGTAATATGAGGTTAAAATATATCGGAGGAGATGGATGAGACATCACTTGTCAAAAGCAAGGTTTGATAAAATTGTTACCCAATTTTATTTTAAGAAAATGATGGCTTCGTCGAAAAAAAAAAAAAAAGAAAACAATTTGCACAGTGTATACTATAATATGATACATAAATTTGTTCTATAGTGACTAAAGTATAGGACTAGGAGTACTAAATCTTGCATTGAGATGAGCGTTGTGCACACATCTTGAAGAATGTTTAATGTAGTTGTTGGCCATATTAATGGATTTACGTTCTCATATTAATCATAAATTACTCGTAAATTTGTTTTATAAGGGCGAAACGCACGACCTTGGTTTCGATTCCCTTGTGTGGTATCCATCCTCCCTCATGCCACAAAGATACGCCTAAGCCAATTATGACAGGCCTCATGGGAATAGTTAGGCTCATCCGGACATCGACGGATATTAAAAAAAAATATAGATTACTTAACTCTTTAAAATTAGATATTTACTTGTAATGCAATAAAAAAGCTATAAAGTTATTTTAAAAAAAAAAAAGTTAAAGCAAGAGAATGAGATTAATCTCTTTCTAGCAAATCAAAAGTTATAAATTATATCGGGTTCCAAATTATATATATCTATCATATATATATATATATATATTTATAGACTTTAGGAATTCCAAATTATATATATCCATTATATCCATTCAACTTAGATATGTTCAAAAATTTAGATTTGTTATCCACCAGGCCTGCTCAACGTGAGTCATGTTTGGGCCTACTGAAGCCCAAGTTGGGCCTGGCCCATGTGCATTTTCTATTTTAATTTTAAAAAATAATTTTGATATGTAAAATTAATATAATAAATTAATTTATAAGTAAAAAATATAAAATATTGTTTTATAATTAAAAATATAGGTTGGCTTGTTGGGTTGGACCTTGGCCAAGACTTTTAGGCCCAAGTCCAGTTGGACCCAGCCTATATGAGAGGTATGTCATGTCTTTAATTCAACAATTTATTATGATTTTTTATATATTAAATAATAAAATAAGTGCTTTTCAAAAATAAATAAATAAATAAAATGAGATATCAAGTGTGTGATATAATAAAAATATAAAACTCGGGTAACCTGCTTTGAGCATTGATTCAGGCGGAAACCTGCTTTGAGCATTGATTCAGGCGGTTGAGTGAATCACTATATCAGCTCAGTATTTCCCGCTTCTTCTGATGTTCTCAAGTCTCAATTAATTCGCCCAATTTCAATTTTTTGGATAGGAAACCAACCGTTTGGGTTCAAACCGCGCGTCTAACCACGTGTGTCTATCGACGGGAGCTAGCAATTGCTGCTGACAATTAAAAAACGTTTGTTTTTCACTTCGATATGTGGCGTGTCGATCTCGAGGTACATCCACGGTCATTGGCTGGGGTGTGGTGTATTTTCCGTATTTCTTTTATTTTTTTGGTGAACTTTTTTTTTTCAAACTAAAGATATCTCTCCTTTTTTTTATATAATTATACATTTTATAAAGTGGAGGTAATATGAGGTTAAAATATATCGGAGGAGATGGATGAGACATCACTTGTCAAAAGCAAGGTTGATAAAATTGTTACCCAGTTTTAATTTAAGAAAATGATGGCTTTGTCGAAAAAAAAAAAAAGAAAACAATTTGCACAGTGTATACTATAATTTGATACATAAATTTGTTCTATAGTGACTAAAGTATAGGAGTAGGAGTACTAAATCTTGCATTGAGATGAGCGTTGTGCACACATCTTGAAGAATGTTTAATGTAGTTGTTGGCCATATTAATGGATTTACGTTCTCATATTAATCATAAATTACTCGTAAATTTGTTTTATAAGGGCGAAACGCACGACCTTGGTTTCGATTCCCTTGTGTGGTATCCATCCTCCCTCATGCCACAAAGATACGCCTAAGCCAATTATGACAGGCCTCATGGGAATAGTTAGGCTCATCCGGACATCGACGGATATTAAAAAAAAAAGATAGATTACTGAACTCTTTAAAATTAGATATTTACTTGTAATGCAATAAAAAAGCTATAAAGTTATTTAAAAAAAAAAAAAGTTAAAGCAAGAGAATGAGATTAATCTCTTTCTAGCAAATCTAAAGTTATAAATTATATCGGGTTCCAAATTATATATATATATATATATATATAGACTTTAGGAATTCCAAATTATATATATCCATTATATCCATTCAACTTAGATATGTTCAAAAATTTAGATTTGTTATCCACCAGGCCTGCTCAACGTGAGTCATGTTTGGGCCTACTGAAGCCCAAGTTGGGCCTGGCCCATGTGCATTTTCTATTTTAATTTTAAAAAATAATTTTGATATGTAAAATTAATATAATAAAGTAATTTATAAGTAAAAAATATAAAATATTGTTTTATAATTAAAAATATAGGTTGGCTTGTTGGGTTGGACCTTGGCGAAGACTTTTAGGCCCAAGTCCAGTTGGACCCAGCCTATATGAGAGGTATGTCATGTCTGTAATTCAACTATTTATTATGATTCTTTATATATTAAATAATAAAATAAGTGCTTTTCAAAAATAAATAAATAAATAAAATGAGATATCAAGTGTGTGATATAATAAAAATATAAAACTCGGGTAACTTGCTTTGAGCATTGATTCAGGCGGAAACCTGCTTTGAGCATTGATTCAGGCGGTTGAGTGAATCACTCTATCGGCTCAGTATTTCCCGCTTCTTCTGATGTTCTCAAGTCTCAATTAATTCGCCCAATTTCAATTTTTTGGATAGGAAACCAACCGTTTGGGTTCAAACCGCGCGTCTAACCACGTGTGTCTATCGACGGGAGCTAGCAATTCTTTGCGACAATTAAAAACGTTTGTTTTTCACTTCGATATGTGGCGTGTCGATCTCGAGGTACATCCACGGTCATTGGCTGGGGTGTGGTGTATTTTCCGTATTTCTTTTATTTTTTTGGTGAACTTTTTTTTTTCAAACTAAAGATATCTCTCCTTTTTTTATAATTATACATTTTATAAAGCGGAGGTAATACGAGGTTAAAATATATCGGAGGAGATGGATGAGACATCACTTGTCAAAAGCAAGGTCGATAAAATTGTTACCCAGTTTTAATTTAAGAAAATGATGGCTTCGTCGAAAAAAAAAAAAAAAAAACAATTTGCACAGTGTATACTATAATTTGATACATAAATTTGTTCTATAGTGACTAAAGTATAGGACTAGGAGTACTAAATCTTGCATTGAGATGAGCGTTGTGCACACATCTTGAAGAATGTTTAATGTAGTCGTTGGCCATATTAATGGATTTACGTTCTCATATTAATCATAAATTACTCATAAAGTTGTTTTATAAGGGCTAAACGCACGACCTTGGTTTCGATTCCCTTGTGTGGTATCCATCCTCCCTCATGCCACAAAGATACGCCTAAGCCAATTATGACAAGCCTCATGGGTATAATTAGGCTCATCCGGACACCGACGGATATTAAAAAAAAATAGATTACTTAACTCTTTAAAATTAGATATTTACTTATAATGCAATAAAAAAGCTATAAAGTTATTTTTTTTAAAAAAAAGTTAAGCAAGAGAATGAGATTAATCTCTTTCTGGCAAATCAAAAGTTATAAATTACATCGGGTTCCAAATTATAAATCTATCATATATATAAAAGCACGAATCACAAGTTTTTGAGTGGTAATAAAATTTACCTATTTGCCCATACTTCTTTTTTTTTCATCTTCAAATCGACATTTTCTTTTGTCTCCAAATTAAACTCTAACTTCTTATCGATCCACTATCTCCCAAATCAATCATGAACTCATTCTCATCAATCCAATACACTTTTTTTTTGAGGAAGTAATAACATGACTAGCTTGTTTTTTCATTCACATCTTATCTCAATCATATTATAGAATATTGATAAGCTAAAAAAGGTACTTGTATTTCTAATTTTTAAATTTTAATTACAATTTTGAGTTTTGAATTTTATTTTGAATTATATATATCTATCATATATATAAAAGCACGAATCACAAATTTTTTAGTGGTAATGAAATTTACCTTTTTGCCCATACTTTATTTGAGTGCTAATAAAATTTACCTCTTTGCTCATACTTCTCGCGTCTTCCCTTAAAATTAATAAATTAATTCAACCTAATCCAAATTGGATGATGATAGAGGAGTCCGACTTCAATTAAAGATCAACAACTCAACGACTTGAGAGAACGCTACCACTTCAACGTCTTAAATACTACATCTTCAAATCGATCAACAACTCATTGATCAACGACTCTCCTTTCTCTTCAAATCATTCAATCTGTGTTTTCCTTTGAGGAAGTAATGTCATAACATGACTAGCTTGTTTTTTCATTCACATCTTATCTCAACCACATTAGAGAATATTGATAAGCTAAAAAATGTACTTGTATTTCTAATTTTTTAATTTTAATTACAATTTTAAATTTTGTTAATAAATTCTTAGAAATTAATTCCCGAGAGCGAAGCGAGCGGAGAATCGTGCGTAGCACGTCTTGAAACTAGTACATATAAAAGCATGAATCACAAATTTTTGAGTGGTAATGAATTTACCTATTTGCCCATAATTCTTGTGCGTTCGCTAATCCAAATTTTTGAGTGGTAATGAAATTTACTTATTTGCCCATACTTCTCATGCATTCCCTAATCTTTTAAAATATCACTTTTATCCTTCAGCTCCTCAATTTCGTTGGTTCGTTGGTTCTCTTTCGTTGGTTTGTCGGTTCTCGATTCTTCAACTTTCCGATTTCGTTAGTTCTCGATTCAATACAAATACTTCTAATTTTCTTCGCCACCTAAAAAATCACTTTTACCCTTCAACTCTCTGATTTCCTATTCGATTGATGGTGGCTCTCCCTTACCTACTATTCGCTTTCTTTCTCTTATTGCACTGTTGTGATCTCTCGCTCCTAATACACAATGTATGAATGTGATCACATTCGTTTACAATTTATTCATTTTTTTTTTCTAATTCTTAAACTTTAATTACAACTTTGAATTTTATTAGTAAATTCTTAGAAATTAATTCTCGCGAGCGAAGCGAGCGGGTCAATCGTGCGTAGCACGTCTTGAAACTAATATATATATATATATAGACTTTAGGAATTCCAAATTATATATATCCATTATATCCATTCAACTTAGATATGTTCAAAAATTTAGATTTGTTATCCACCAGGCCTGCTCAACGTGAGTCAGGTTTGGGCCTATGAAGCCCAAGTTGGGCCTGGCCCATGTACATTTTCTATTTTAATTTTAAAAAATAATTTTGATATGTAAAATTAATATAATAAAGTAATTTATAAGTAAAAAAATATAAAATACTGTTTTATAATTAAAAATATTGGTGGGCTTGTTGGGTTGGACCTTGGCCAAGACTTTTAGGCCCACGTCCAGTTGGACCCAGCCTATATGAGAGGTATGTCACGTCTGTAATTCAACTATTTATTAGGATTCTCTATATATTAAATAATAAAATAAGTGCTTTTCAAAAATAAATAAATAAATAAAATGAGATATCAAGTGTGTGATATAATAAAAATATAAAACTCGGGTAACCTGCTTTGAGCACTGATTCAGGCGGCACGCATGTGATATACCATGCAACGTATACGCACACATCTCGAGATGTATCGCGTGGCAACTGACTAGATCGATGCTCAATTAAGTGAGTTACCGTAACAGGTTCATAAAAATAAGGGTTATTTATGCGCCCAACAAAAGATACGACTTCACAATCCTAAACTCTCCTTATTATATCATATGTATCCTAAATTAAAAAACTTCGCCAAGATATATAAACTTAGCCTAATTTCTCAATTTTATCAATTTTTATGAATTTTTTTTCTTTTAATAATTGTGGGTGTTGGACTTCTCTTTTTTTCTTTTTTGGTTTGGGCCACGTGGTGTCCGACAGGTATTATCGGCCTCCATTTGGGGGCGACCCTCTAATTTTATTTATTTAAGATACTCGAACTCGAGACTTTGCTAAGGGACCAAATCTCTTATCACTTGGACTAATCAATTATAAGTCGATCTTTTCTTTTCAACACCTCTCTAATGTGGTTCACTGTCTCTACTTCAATTTTGGTGATTAATTTGCACTTACGCCAAGGAATTTTTACTTGTTTTGAGTTCCAAATAAGAAGTTAGAGATATTGTCATATAACCATATATTAATTCTGAAATTGTAGAGGAATAGAATGAATACAAGTTATTATTATTATTATTATTATTATTATTATTATTATTATTATTATTATTATTATTTACTATAGGGACATTCTAGATGACATCTTTCTTTGCTTTAGTGTGCTTTTATAAACTGAATTGATTTGTAGGTCTCTCTTAATAAGGCATGTGAGGTGCCTTCTCAAAAGTTAAACGTCCACTCCTACATTTGTGGTCTACTCCTTAATTGTTCCCCTCATCTATCTATAGTGCTCTTGTCCATCAAAATTGACTTAAAAGAAAGTATACCACTAACTTCACATCTATATCAAATTGAAAAATACATGTCAACAAAAGTATCATCATCATAAGGCCACCATACCTACCAAAATAAGGCACCCAAATAATTAAATATATTAAGCTTCTCATCAAACTTAACTAATTAATTAAGGAGAACAAAATGTTAACTTCAAATTAATTAGAATTGGCTATACCGATCTAAGTCTCTTATAAAATTAACAAAGTTTTACATAAGAAAGTTTTACACAAGTTATCAAGATAAATAATCATCCTCACTAATGAAGATTATAAATAAAATTAGCACATCGCTGGATGGAGATTCCTCAACGTTGAATTTTTCTTATTCATACTTTCTTATAAAATTAACAAAGTTTTACACAAGTTATCGAGATAAATAATCCTCCTCACTAATGAAGATTATATATAATATATTAAGGACTTATTGCCTCATAAGACACGGTAGAGTCCAGTTTTTTTTTTTTTTTTTTTTTAATATTTATGGATATCGAGGCGAGCCTAACTATTCTCACGAGGGTTTGATGCAATCGGTCTGAGTGTACCTCAATGAAGCTTACAATCTTTATGCAACAGAGAATTGAATGTGGGGTCGTACGCTACTCATACAATCTCAAGCTCGTTCTTACCGTTAAGCCCAACCCATCTAGGTTAGGTGGAGTTCAACTACTTAAAGGTGCTCCAAAAAAAATCAAAATGCATTTTAAGATCATTATAAGGAAGACTTAATCAATTAGTCCTGTCATTGTAATCAAATCTCCTTGACTTTAGGGATCTTTAATGATATTGGAGTGGGAGGGGGACATTCAAAAAGAGAGATATAGCGTCGGTGGAATCTAGGCATGTTGTTGTTAGAATAAATGTACAAAAGAAGGGAGGAAAAAAATAGGATAAGAACATTGAACAACTACAAGGAAGGGCACATCCTCAAAGCTCCAACTCATCATCCAAATCTAAAAACTTTAATAAGCTACTCCAAATTCACGAGGTTCAATTGATCTCTTTTTCAACTTCTTCACTATAAAATCGTGACACATTTTTTCTTTAATGTTCTAGCAAATCTTGTAATGTGTGTTTTTTTTCTCTTCTTATCCACTTTTTTTTTTGTTATAAAACATTAACTGTTCTTCACCGCTAACTGTAGTTCTTATCCAATTTTTCTCTCAACTGATGGTCTTGATTGCTGGAATTCTTGTGGTGTTTTGGGTCTACTTTGATTTTGTGATGTGAACTTTTGTGCCCGTGAAATTCGATTCCCACTTAAGATTATGAAGTGTGTTCACTACTCTCTTTTTTGGCTCACTTTTTTCTAGAAAAATTGGATAATGTTTGTCTCCTGGATATGTTTCCTATAATCAGATGTTTCCTATAATGTGTCAGCTATAATCAAGTATCAATAAATCTACTTGGACTCATGAGTCTGAATTCGTAGGGGTATTTTTAAAATTTTTACAAATATTTAAAGGATATCAAAAGAATTTTACAAGTGATTGTGTTTCTTCATTAATTTGAGTTTTAAAATTCAAAAAACTTTTGGGGTCCTACCCATCAAGTAAGCTTTAATTATGGGGTCCCTTAAAAATCCGTAGGGAGAGTTTAATTTGCCGCCACTTAGTGGTCCTACCCACCTTGAGCTATGAATAATTCGGGCTCATTGAGCTTCGTGTTGTGATCGCCCGCTTCTTTATCCGCGAGTCTATGGATCTCATTAGTATCAATGTTGTCCTCAACTTAACTACGTATAACTTTGAGTCACGAGTGTGAAATTTTACTTTAAAAGGCCTCAAGTATTATTTAAGGAGAGATAATTACTTAAATACTTTTTATTAAGTCACATTTAATCGATAAAAATTATATTTTGGCCCACACATTCAACACTTCATATCCAAGTGGTTTAAAGTCTTCAGACCAAAAAAAAAAAAAAAAAAAAAAAAAAAAAAAAAAAAAAAAAAAAAAAAAAAAAAAGCAAAATGGATTAAGGAAGAACAGTTGGTGCATTCATGAAGATCAAAAGTTGATTCGTTTAATCTGGCCCCCATATGCTTTTTGAGGATCTCATAGTGGTGAATTTGTTAGGTGACACAGTTTGAAATAGTTGGTGTCTAACGTGGCTTATAAGTGGGCCACATGAAATAATAGAGTGTTTTCTTTTTGGATATTAGGGTTATACCTGCGGAATTCATGAGTTTTGGGTATGGTGATTCTAATATTTAAAATCGATCAAGAGAAAGAAAGCAGAGAGTGTTCACGTGAGCTTGTAATTAAAAAAAAAAAATAGCAAAAATTTTTCTAGCTCACTCATCATATATATACCTAGTTTTAGTTTAATGAGAGGCAGACGGCTTGCGGATAATGTGCCATCGAGCCTAAAATTTAACATCTAGTATTCATAACTAAAATTATTTAAAAAAACTAAAAACTAAAAACTAAAATTATATATTTATGATGTCTATGACTTAGAGTTCAACTAGTTAACCCCTCCTAGTGTCCACAAAATTGTATTCATTTGCTTTCATAGAAGGCTTGTCAAACTCCCCATCCTCATATGGTTACACATAACCAAAACCAAGAAAGTGACTCCTAGGATTAGACCAATAGTTTGTACCTTTTTTTATCAATACCAGCTCCTTTGATGGAACCTAACATTAGTAGCCTCATCGCACATTACTTTGTTGGAGATATCCTAACATTGCTATACTGATCGTGTGTTGGGCCTCATCATCCGTAGGTCAGTTTAAATTAGTCGAGATATTTAAGCATTAAAACTATCAAAATGCTAATAATACAGAAGAGACAGAGAAGGTTGAAACAACTTTTTTTCAATTTACTTTCACCATATGAAACTCTATTTATAAAGAAACAATTGGAAAGAGAGATAAACTGTTTCTACAATGTCATTAACACAACATGTAAAGTGATAAACAAGCCTTGCTTTCCTTTTCCCTTAAAAACTATAACAACAATAGTAAAACAGTTGATCTAATAAATAAAAGAGATTGAAATTTGATGTATAATCTTCACTTCTAAGCAACAAACTTCACAGGCTTCTCCAACTCGATCTCTTCCTCGCCCACGAATCTCTTCCAGTACCAATGGCTTCTCCACACTCTAGACATCTCTTCGATCGGGATTCCCTTGGTTTCGGGCAAGAAGAAGTACACGAACACGGTCATGATAAACACAAAGCCACCGAAGAAGAAGAAGAGACCAAACTTCATTACGCAAAGCATCTTCAAGAACACTTGGGCAATGATGAATGTGAAGAGCATGTTCACCGCGACATTGATACTTTGTGCGGCGGATCGGATCTCAAGAGGGTAGATCTCGCTAGGCACAAGCCACCCAAGAGGACCCCATGACCAAGCAAAAGCTGCAACATAGCAGCAAATGCATATCACCACACCAGCTGCATATCCACCGCTAATTGTTGCCACGCCACTCGTGCCAAACTTCCCGCCGATGAGACCTCCAACAGCAAACTATTCATTCATCACATATGAACAACAATTTCAATATCCAATCCAAATCAAGTGCATAACAAAATTTGATTAAAATTGAAGAGTTGTAGAGTTAGTTGTTCACCTGAAAAATGAACATTTGGATTCCGCCCGCCAAGAAGAGGAATCTTCTGCCCTTCCTATCAACCAAAGCAATTGAAACAAGAGTGGCAATCACATTAACCAAACCAGTGATCACAGCAGACATTAGAGAAGCATTGCCTCCAAAACCAAGGGTCTTGAACAAGACGGGCGCGTAGAACATGATGACATTGATGCCAGTGACTTGTTGGAAGAATGGAATGAGAACAGAAAAGACCAATTGAGGCCTATACTTTCTCATCCAGATATTCTTCCACGGGTGCTCAACCAATTTTGATGCTTCAGTGGCTGCAACAAGGTCGTTGAACTCCTCATCAACATCGTTCGTGCCACGGATTTTCCTAAGCATCTCCTTAGCCTTGGTAGCATTGTTCCTCTCAAGAATTGAGTTTGGTGTGTCAGGCACAAAGAAACTCCCTACTGTGATCATAATCGCAGGAACCGCAGCACCTCCTAAGCTGATTCTCCATCCATAACCAGCCTTAATTTTGTCTGTAAAGAAGTTCAAGATATTGGCAGCAAGAATGCCAATTGTGATCATAAGTTGGAAACCAATGTTGAGAGCACCTCTATACTTGTATGGAGCCATCTCTGATAGATACAGTGGCACAGACTGCAAATTGCAGAAACCCCACATGGGCAATCATGTCAATTCACATGTAGAATAGATTAAGTAAATCAGCTCATACATTAGAATAGAAAAAAAGATCATTTGAATATGTAAAGATCATATTGAATTGAATATACACATAAGTGTATAAAAGGACAAGAGTGTCCTTGTATCACAACAGGGCAGTGATGACTACTTGGTTTATTTTATGTGGGGTTTGTCCAGTAGTTCCTATCAACAACTAGTCAATAAAAGGCCAAAGTGACAGATCACAAATGAGACGACTTTGGACTTTACAAAGATCAAAAATCAAAAAAAAAAAAAAGGATATAAGCCTTAAAAAATCAACAAAATTGTGAAGCTCAAATTTCAAAAGCGTGCCTTCAAGGGTGGTGGATTTGGATAGGAGAGAGCATCATTTCCATGTCGTTTAGGGAGAAAAAAAAGGCCTTGCCATGACTTTTTAAAAAAACAAAGATCAAATCACATACAATCAGGTTTCAGGACAGTCTGTATGAAAATGAAAAATAGAGTTCAAACTGAAAAAGATTGAAAGGGATATGTAACTGCTCTGCAGCTTAAACAAAACACAAACGATTTTTTTTTCTTTTTTTTTGACAAATGAATTTCATCAATTGAACTTCTAGTTTGGAAAAAAAAAAAAAAAAAAGAAAAAAGAAAAACAGATCTGAAAATGTATAGATCTGAGACAAAAAGAGAACAACAAATTACAATACAACAAGTGCAGACAAGGAAAAAAAACACAAGAGAATTTGAGAAGCCTAAAAGAGGACAAATGTCCAAGATCCAAAACATGGAAAAACAAACACAATATTCACAGTACCTGATTAGCAAAACCAACACCAACACCAAGCAACATACGCCCAATAATGAGCATAGCAATGTTCTTGGCAGCACCATTGATAATAGCACCAACCAAGAACACAGCACCACCAAAGAACATAGAGACTCTTCTCCCAAACAACCTCGTCACACTCGCAGCAAAGAACGAAGCAATCAATGCTAGCAAATACAAAGAAGAAGTGAACAACGTCAAAGTCTCGCTATCAAACTTGCAGTATTGATTTGCGGATGTCAATCCACTCTCCTTCCTATAAACAGAAGGAAAGAACCTCTCAAAAATGGCTTCATAGAAGTAACTCCACCTGCGAAAAAACCAACAAATCATCAGACCCATCAAAATCTAGGCCAAGAATCAAAAATCTAAGAGGTACCCAGATTCCAAAATCATCAAAAACAGAACCCCTTTTCATGAATCTCACCAGAAATCCCAATATCATAACCAAAGATCAAACCACCAAAAGCAGCTATAACACAAGCCATGAGCACTGCCCCTGTCATCTTTCCTGGGTAGTTCTTCCCGGTCTCACCGGCCGAGACCATGACACCTCCCGCCATTGATCAACAACAGATGAACAACAAACGAACTAACAAGAGAAATGAAAAGTTGGAGAGATTGGATGAAGAAGAAGAATTAGAAGAAGTGATGAGAAGAAATGGTGTAGTGGGGGTTTATATAGAAGTGGAGTTACCATTTATTGATCGTAGAGATAAGAACATGTACACACATAATAAAGCTTTTTATTATCTGTACAATTGAATGGATTTTTAGGGACCCGTTGACTGTGCTTATCGTAGTTTGTACATTGTTTGGCTGTCCAAGCCATTACAAGGTATGTGAATATGTGATTAGTATTTTTTTTGTTAGTCAAATTTGTTGGGAAAGCCAAATTGGATAAATTGATAATATTATTGACTATTATGTGAGTAATCAACGCTTAATATGGACAAACCGTGGGAACTAATTTTGAGCCGGTTGTGTCTATATGTGTTGGCTTTTTTTAAAAAAAATAAAATAAAGGATAAAAAAATAAAAGAAAATCTCATTTTCCAAATTTAACTCTTTTATGAGAGTACTAATTAAGGGTTGTTTGAGTTGGCGATGACTCGTTAGTTGTTGCTTGTAACTAAATTAATTCACTTACATAGATAAGTACTTGCGGATAAGAGAAAAAATAAGTTAAAGATATTTAGCAAAATTATATCTTTTTCGGTGATCTTTTTTTTTTGAAAAAATTTTTTTTTGGGTGATTTGGAATGTAAAAAATTAATGTAAAAAGTCGAGATAATTAAAAAATAAAAGAAAATTATTTTTTCAATTTTAACAAGTATAAAGCACTAATTAAGGGTTGTTTGAGTTAGCGAGAACTTGTTAGTTGCTGCTTGTAATTTTATTTACGTGGATAAGTACGCACAGATAAACGATAAATAAGTTAAGAGATATCTTTATCAAAAATATAATTTTTTATATTGGATTTTCAATGTAAGATCAACCAAAAGGATAGACTATCATTTGATAGAAAATTATATTTTAAGTAGCGAGTGATACATCGTCTATTTCACCTAAGATACTTTAACAATTTATATGCAGTTTTTAGGTGTTTATTGAATTATTTATGTAAAACAAAGGTTTCCAAAATTATATATATGAAACAAAGGTGTTCATTGCGTGCACACTTATTCAAATGTGCACTCTACATGTATATATATAATTGTGTCACACTCTCGCTATCTCAAAATTAATGAATATTTTTGGGCATGTGCTTCCTTTCTTTCATTTTTTTGCTTTTTTTTTATTATGAGCATGAGATTAATAAGGAAAGCGATTGGATTAATTAAATTCTTTCAAATACTTTCTACATACATAAATACGATGTGAACATGAGTACAAGAGAACTCTATATATGTATTGTAGTTATGAAAAAAAAAAAAAAAAAAATATATATATATATATATTATATATATATATATATATATGTGTGTGTGTGTGTATATTGTAGGAGTCATAATTAATTAGTAGTATATGTGTGTTACTGATCAGTCTCTTTCTTAGGAAATGGTAACAAGAAGAAATTAAGGGAGTGTAGATGTGATGATGACCGGGTTTTTCTAAGAAAATAAGATTCTATCACATTTAATATGGCAACAGATAATACTCGGATGGTTATATATAGGAAAGATATTCAAATTAATTAAACGTGCAACTAATATTGTAGCTCCATTTGGTAACTTTGTTAAAAATGTTTAATGTTTATCCTTTTTTTCCAAAAGAAAATATATGTTTTGTGGTAAAGATATTAATGTATATCATACACAATAATGAAGACAGCTATTGCTTTAAATTAGCTAGATAAATTTGTTTTCGTCCACGTTTATCTTATTACATAATTAATGCGTCTTGTAAAAAATTAATAAAATTCGTTAAAAAACTGTATAAAGAAGAAAGAGTTTTATGTACGTGACAAATTCCTTACTAAATAAATGAGTTTTTTTTTTTTTAATTACTATCACGTATTCGAGTTACTGCTGCTGACATTAGACTGATAATGGGCTAGTCTCTCGATTTGAGGGTTAGAAGAACGTCTCTACCACTAACTCATAAGTTGAAGAAGAAATACCGCAATTGTTGTTAATCGAATTCATCACTTAGCTCTGCTTTAGTTAAAGTATTAACAGAGCCTCTTTGAAATCACTACATCACATCCTTTGAAAACAAATAAATAAAACTTTTTGAGCCAAAAAATGAATTTTTACTTAGTAAAAAAAAAAAAAAAAACATCCTCACTAGTACTAAAATAGTCAAATAGCATGTGTTCCATGCGGTGCACTGAATCAAATTGACTCACACATCTAAATTTCTTCATTCAAATCGCAACGGACAAAAAATATGTTTTATTTTATTTTTTTTGACGAAATTTCCAAAAAGGTTGATCACACATCTAAAATTCTTCAAAAAAAAAAAAAAAAAAAAAAAAAAACATACGTAAAAATCTATAAAAATGGGCAGAGGAAAAAAATACTTTTTTTAGACGAAAGGGTAGAGAAAACTTTAATCGATTGATTATCCCTGATCAATTTAATGCTTAAAATGCTATTGCTAATATTAATCCTTACTTGTCTAAAAAAAACACAAACAAACACAATATATATAGCATCAGTCCCAAATTAATTGGGGTCGATTACGTACATAAATCAAAATTTTACATTGTGCTCGATTAAGTGCAACTCGTAAACGCAACTTGATGAGAAATTCATAAACCCACAATATATAACATATACATAAAAAACAAATTCCTAAATTTAAAATTCGAGGGTTAAGAGAATGCCTCTACCACTAACTCATAAGTTGAAGGAGAAATAGTGCAGTGGTTGTTAATCAAACTCATCACTAGCTCTGCTTTAGTCAAAGTAATAAGGTGCACTTTGAAATCACTACACCACACCCTTAGTGCATGGATCAAAATTTTCCATTGTCTTCGATTAAGTGCAACTCGTAAACCCAACTTGATGAGAAATTAATAAACCCACAATATATAACATATACATAAAAAAAAAAAACCTTAAATTAAAAACTTGAAAGTTAGGAGAATGTCTCTACCACTAACTCATAAGTTGAAAGAGAAATAGTGCAGTTGTTACTAATCAAACTTATCACCTAGCTCTGCTTTAGTCAAAGTAATAAGGTGCAATTTGAAATCACTACACCACACCCTTTAAGGACAAATAAATGAAACTTTTTAAGCCAAAAAATGAAATTTTGGTTAGGAAACAAAAAAAAAAAAAAAACCTTCCGAACTAGTACTAAATAACTAACTAGGTCCTAAAAAAAAAGGAACTAGCTAGGTAATTCATACATTAATTTGCAAAGCTCGCGCGACAACGAGTCTGTGTCATATACTAGGAAAATGTTGTTTGCATGATTAGACAGAAAAGAAAAATGTTTCTATAAAAATGATAAATTTTGTGCGAAAATGACATTTTCACGCGTTTGATAGCCAAAATCTTCTCACGAAACATTTTCTTACAATTGTAAATTTTCCATGTTAAAATCTATAAATTTTCTCACTTATTACAGCGGACAAATTGAGTTTGCTATTGAAAAAATGTGAGTTTTTAATTTATATTATGACACTTTAAATCTGTATTTTAATTATGAAAACTAGTATATTTAATATATATATATATATATAAGTTTTCATATTTATTTTCAAAACTTATTGTTGGTGAGTTTCGAGGGAAGAGATTCTTATATGTGCAATCAAACAAATATAAAAAATAAAATAAAAAATCTCTTGAACATGTATTGGTGAAAACTTTCTTAAAAAATATATTTTTCATGTGGAACATTTTTTCTATAATCAAACAGAGCCTAAAATTCAATGTATTGCAAAAAGTCCAATATGTAAGCACAAAGCAAACGAGGTTGGCTACGCAAATGTCACAATAATCCAAAGGTCGATATTTTTCTGCAATTAATTTCATAGCCGTGGGACTAATCAGACAAAATACTCTCTAAATACTGATAGTTACTAAAAAAAAATAATCCAAAAGAATGTAAAACTCAAAAAAAGTACTAAATAACTAGGTGTCTTAGGGTTACGTGATGAGATATGGATAAGCCTAACAACTAAATTAGGTGCCGAGTTCAATTAGAGGAGCCCTTGATGGTAAAAAATTAAATCATAACTACTTCGAGTCAAAAACTATATATATATATAATATATATATTATATATATATATATATATATATATCTAAGTACCCTCGTTGATGAATATTAGGTGAATTTAATTAAACTATTATTTAAGCCCACATTGTTTATATGAAAAGCAAGATATTATTCATTAAATACATACTATGTGTAGTACTTTTTAAGACTCTTCGATCATCACTAGCATCTAGAAGTAGTAAATTATACAAAAGTTAAAACAAGGGTGAGAAAGAAAGAAAATGGAATCGAACTGCCATGATTAACGAGAGGCGTCTTGCTAATTAAGCATTGTGGATTCTTTTTGTTTTGTTTTGATTGATTAGCAGATAATTAAGCACCTTTTAAACTATATATGGAGAGAATGAAGAAATAAATGTTAATTAAAAATGTGATTCAAATATGTTAAAATGTTTTAACTTGTCAAATCCATTTTAAACTATGGAGAGAATGAAGAAATAAATGTTAAAATATGTGATTCAAATATGTTAAAATGTTTTAACTTGTCAAATCTCATGTTGTTAATGTGTAATGGGTAGTTACAATATGTGTACATAGTAGTTACAAAGAGTGCACTAATGTAATGAAGCTACCAAGTCATGGATAGTTACTAATTAGTTAAGGAGAAGGCCCTATGTGTGTGTGTGTAGTACAATTAAAGAAAATACTCAACGTATATGGTGGCAGTTTGTGAGCTAATTTAGTGAAGTTATATTCTTAATTTTTTCCTTTGACAAAATTCAACATGATATTAAAGCGATAGTTCAATCTTGAGACGTATTTTATTCAAGAAGTGAAGGCTAATTCACGGAGAGGTAATGCGAATGAAGAAAATAGTGGTATCCGAGAAGCTCTAACATAAGAGTGCGAGTGCTCTGATGTCATCAATGATGAATTGATTTCGAATGTGATAATACGATGAAGGTGGAAGCTGGTGACCATCGAAGAAGATATGTTTTAGAATGTAATGAGATGTGCACCACTATTTGGAGACAAGTGCTCCAAGAAGGATGATGACTAGTGCATCGTCGTCATGAAGACAAGAGCTTCATGAGTTTAAGAAGTTGTTTTTGCAAAATTTTAAGTTGGATTGATGTTTTGTGTTTTAAAATGTTTTAACTAGTCAAATCTCATGTTGTTAATGTGTAATGGGTAGTTACATTATGTGTACATAGGTAGTTACAAAGAATGCACTAACGCAGTGAAGCTATCAAGTCATGGGTAGTTACTAGTTAGTTAAGGAGAAGGCCTATATACTTATGTGTGTGTATGTGTGTAATGCAATTAAAGAAAATACTTCCAAAAATGATGAAAGTGCTTTGTAGAGATGAATGTATATATGGAGGCAGTTTGTGAGCTAATTTTTTATATTTTAAATTTTTCCGTTGAAAAAAATCAACAATAACCATTTATCCTTAGTGTCTGCATCTGGCCAAACTTGTCCCTATCTGATTAATCTTTTGCCAACATGAGTTGCTAAGAAAAGAACATGAAGTTGTACAAAAATTAATAAAAGACTAAAGATGGATTTGGGGGAACCATATTCTATGTGATAACTAAAATCAATATATGGTTACGTACCTTATCAACTTTTTTAGTTTTAGCATCTTGAATGTAATGCATCAATTTTAAATGAAGGCATACAAGCAATATAAACATGAAAATAATAAAATTGGAGAATCAAAGTTATTTGATTTTCATTGTTTTTGGATAAGCATTTGATTTTTATTGTTAGATTTGTTAAGAAGTTTTAAAAAGATGTGGGGGGTGTGCTTTAATTCGAAAATATTTTCACTTTAGCCCTTAAAAATATACTAGAAGAGTAAAAATATTAAAATTTAGCACGCTCTCAGCGTCGATACAAAAAATCTCAACATGTTGCATTATTTGCTAAAGCAAATATTTATGATAGGTTGTGATGGTAAAAAAATGAGGAATGCACTATTTTTATAAGAAAGAAAAGAAACATGATTTGTTCTCATCATTTAGACTCTAACTTCAAATCTATTACTCATCAAATGACCTTGTATCAAATCAGTGAGCTACCCACTAAGAACGCTTTTCAAATAGTATGTACCTTGTGTTATATGATGATTTTTATATCAACAATTGATTTAAAAAAAAATCAAGTTGAGATTAATAAATAATAATATTTTTATATTAAAATGTTTTAATTAGATTCTACAAGAGGATTTATTCTTATTCAATTCTTTTATCCCCATGTGAAAACATCTCAGGTTAGCTATATATATAATTAATCTTTTATTTACTTATGCATAATAATCCAATTCATGCTATATGTAATTGTTATTTTAACAACTAAATAAATAAAAAGCTGTAAACGTCTATATATTGAGATATCTTAGAATATAATACAAGAAAAATACAAGCTAATACAGAGAGGAAAGACAGCGAGAGAAACAATAAATTAAAAAAAATCAATTGTATGTGCATGGCGTATGTAAAAACAAAAAAATAATATTTCAGATTGTACGGTGTATTATTGGGTCCTCCAGTCCAGACAAGAACGTGAGAATGTGTAGAAACGCCAGCACATGAAAATAACATGTCGACACCAAGCGATGTGCGCCGTTAATTACATGCCCGGTTTGACATTCCGTTACGATTCAATTTCGGCCAACCGCCTATGTAGCAGTCAAGCTAGGTTGGCTAGGTAACTAGGTCGCGTTTGTTTGGCAACCCCAAAACAGTTTTCCCTCATTTGAATCTTAATTAACTTAAATTATATATATATATAATTTTATAATGGAACCCAAATATATACCTCATGACATGATAATCCCTCAAAATGTATTGTATATTTAAATGTTTTGGGCATTTATGACTCACAAATTAATGTGTTAGATTAGAATCAATAATTGTAAATGAGGTTTTCATGATAGTACTTTTGTGGTTCCTTACACACACATATATATATATATATATATATATATAAATAAGAGAATGGCTAAAACAGTTTTAATTATTAAAATACAAAAATTAAAAAGATTAAAGTAATGACTAATGAGCTGCAAGTAGTGTTTAGTATAACTAGATGGCATTGTTGTTTTTTAATTAATCTTTTATTTTAAGAAAATAACTAATTCGAATTAGTAAATTTTTAATTTTCAAATCATAAAACCAGAAAGAACATAACTATCTTTTTTACTTTAAATTATAAAAAAGATAAAATGTTAAAAATAAAATATTCGAGGTCATAATTAAGTTGAAGTATTTATTAAAGCTTTGAACCAAATGTTAACTCCTCTAATTTTAATTTTTTTAAGAAGAAAATATCTTTTTTTTTTCTTTTCCTATATAGTGACTAGAGAGGAGTTTTTTTTTTTTTCTTGGGGTTTTTTTTTTTGCAGTATGGAAGAATGTATTTTGAGAATGAGGACAAACAGTGCCTAACATCACCAAAGACTCTCCGAGTGCACCACTTGAAATGAGAGAGAATCGGTGGCTGTGGAACCCCACCAAGTTTGGCTAAACAAAAACTCAAAAAAGCCTTCTCTCGTTGATATTCTCCCTTTCACACTGTGTCGGAAACTCGGTATTCGTTGGTCCGTCCCATTCGCACACACTTTTTTTTGCGTGTGCGTCAGTGTAAACCACTTCGTATCTGAGCTACTAACTACTCTTAGTTTGAATTGTTATCAACCCATACAAAACCTTAGCTCTCTCAACAAAATTGACTTTATATGTATATATATGACTAGAACTCGACACTTCTATTTAAAGAATCTGAATGTTAAACCACTTCGACCACCGGTGGTCTAGTCATGATAGGACTTGATTATTGTTTTTGTTTTTTAAATGACGCTTGTCATCATCACTAATCACTAGTGAAGAAGACAAGCCAAAGCCAGCTAAATTCCAATCAGATTGACTCCAACGACTTTGGATTGTGTTTATGTGCGCGAGAGACTTAAAATAACTATCAAAATAACTATCATAAATAATAACTATATATCAAGCAAACCTTCGTATCGTCGCTCTCAAGACTTTTAGTCCGTGGGCCTTCTCTTAAAAATAAGAATAATAATATTTTATATTTATATTTTCATTAATTAGTCAATTGTACATAAATATATATATCTTGACTAACTAATTAATATCGAGATGCTTTCCTAAAAAAATAATAATATCGAGATGCTCTAAAAAAATTGATTAATATCGAGATACATCATCACCAACAAACATAGGCTTATACCGAGGTAATTGTAATATTAATTTTTCGTGCATTCAGTTCGATTTAATACGATTGATAATATAATACGTGATAAGTTGAATACTTTTGCTAATGAGGCGGTGTGCTATATATATTAATCTATATTTGGACTCAACAGTCTGAAATCATAAAGAGATTTTTAAAACTTTTGTAAATATTTAAGAGGATGATGGATTTCTTGGTGTGATAGTGAAATCAAATTAACCCGATTGAGAATCCCTAATTCATGCACGCAAACGACTAATTGGTGTGATACAGGTTCATTCTAATTGCATGAGCATAATTAATTGTGTCACACGTTAGGGTCTAAGGACATATTTCGCTTATGATGAAAAAGAAATGAAAAAAAAAAAAATGTTACGCGACGCCGTGCATGATAAGGAGGCGTAGTCGAATTGCTGTTTATTGTGACATCGATCAAGTATATATGTGTCTCCCTATTTAGTTTTTTTTTATCATTTTTTTGATACGTAGGAGATACATAGTTTCTAATTTTTTATACTTGGGCCAATTACGTTTTAACGTGTGTAGAACAAAATTAACCATTTATGGTGTAGTCTGAAAGGTCTATGATGAAACTAATATAAAGTCACACTTGGTGAGACCCACGTACGTACGTAACAGATTTTGTCTGAAGTCATAGTTTTCAGTTTGAATATCTCTTCATATGTTCCCGATTTTCAGTACGTCAAGTTGAAAAATCAACACTTAATAATTATATATACAAAACGAAGAAATCATTTAAGCTTTAATTTCTCCTAGAATATTTTTGATCTTTAATAGAAGTTTTAAAACTCTATTAAATAGAGTGTTATTAAATATTATGTGAAAATATGTTATGTTTAAATTTTTTATTTATTACATAGATATATACTATCAATTATGTGTTAGACTATTAATAGGGGTTTAAAAACTTCTATTAAATATCAAAATTATTTTAGTGTCCTTTAATTTCTTTTTTTACTTTTTTAATTTAATCCACCCCATATATACTCAAGGCCAATGAGCTCTCAATTAATTCAAATTCGAGCCAAATAGATAGCAGTCGACAAAATTTTTTTTAAAAATTTTAAAGAGATTTCATATATAGGATTCAAATTATATCACATTAAAATTGGCCGAGTTTTAAATCTTTATTCGATTCCTAAAAATGTGAACGTAAGGGCCGCAAATTGTGATCAGAACCGTCCAACATTCATCGAGATCAGATCATCAGCTAATTAATTAGCATGACTTGGATGGAAGACCTTGTAAGGGACAAGAAAAAATTAAAATTCAAAGGCAAGGATAAGAGACGTTATACATAAAGAGTTGACTTGCCAGATCATCAATAGAACCAGCTGTCCAAGAAGAGGAGGGCCATGCTCGATCAGAATTAATGCACATGCAGATATGGGCATAGAAAACATAAAAAATGAGATGGATTTGGTGATCGGACGGTTGTCAGCGAGTGTGCATGGGACCGTTTGGTCCACATAATAAAAAAAGGTTGACTTGATAATCAATCACGTAATCTTAACGGTGTTTCAACTGCAAGTTGAAGAGAAGGTGAGAGAACAGTTGTGGTTCCGCTAATGGAAGATTAATTAAGATAAATATATAGCTGAAAAACTCAAGTCAGGTTCTTCTAGTGGTGGAGTGTGGTCACGTGGATAAATATATTGACTTGACGCTTATTCCTCATCAATCATTAATCAAGTAGTAATTTAAAAACACAAGTTATGCGTTATGCATGGTATTCATGTATGATGTTTTTTTTTTTTTTTGTCTCAATTAGTAAATTTAGTATATATATGGTGTGCTATTCGTGCATTTATTTATTGATTATTATTTTATATAATCGATATAATTTGATATCTCACGTGCAGGGGCGAATCCAGAATTTTTGATAGCCCTCTATAAATATTTTTTAAAATTATTATTTTTATATATTATTATATATACTTTAAATAAATTATACCACAATATATATATATATATATATATATATATATATATATATTTATATGCATCCATGACAAACATAAAATTAGCACGGTTATCGCATAAATTAAGCCATAAACTATTAAGCAAAAAAAAAAAAACATTTGAACACAAACAATTGTAATAGATCAAATCGAAACCAAATCAATAGATAATGAGTTCAACTAAGGTACCTTAAATTAACAATTATTGTCTATTTGTCAGTTGTCACAAACATGACGCGATCAAAGAAAAATGTATCAGCTGCAAACACAAACAATATAAAATCAAAAATAATTTATCTTGTTGGGTAAAGAATAAAAATAATATTTAAATAACAAATTATATAAAAATCAGAATATGAAGAAAAATAACTTATTTAAGTTGCACCCTCCTTTGCTTTAAAGAGTCGAATTCATCAATTACTTCATCTATATCGATATTTTGAGCGAATTCTCATTCAATATGAATGATCATAGTATCTGTCAAGAATTTTTCTTCCATTCTATTTTGTAAATTAGTCTTAATACGCTTCATATATAGCTGAAAATGCTCGCTCTGTTGATGCCGTGGATACAGGTAGAGTCAAAATAAGACGAATCAATCTCTCAACCAAGTTGTAGCGATGCGACTTATTTGTTCGAATTAATATCTCCGATAACTCAGAAATTGATGACAAATTCTGAAAACACTTGTGGTGAAGTACATCAACCTCATAATGCTCCAATTGACATCTCAAATGATGGATTTCTCGATCACTAAAATCAGCAGGATAGAACTTTCTTGCAAGAATACATATTTGATCAACATCAAATAATTTGAACTGATCATTTGGTTGTAAAGCACAACTCAACTTAAGGATTTTCAATGCATCATCATTGAATCTGTAATTCAACTCTTCCAATTGATAGTCAATCGCATAATTGAACACATCAAAGTGGTAATGATGCTCAACTGTGATGAGACTTTTTTGCCGACAAGAACGACCTGTGCCATCTTTGTACCAAACATTTATATCAGGTGTTTCGATTTCATACTCTATGCAAACCGAATTCACACACATCAAAAGGTGATCAAAGCTTTCATTTCGTAATTTTAGAAGAAGTACTTTTGTTGTGGCAATTGAATTTATTGCATTCAGAATATCTAGAGTTTTTTCTTGCAAATTTCGGCAAAGCATATCTGTAATTCCCATAATTCTATGCATTACATGCAACATGAATACGAAATCAAAAGTTTCCATCATCATTAAAACACCTTTTGCTTCACCACGAATATCATCGGTAGATCCATCACTAACCATTTTTTTAAGCACTTGCATCGTTGCCCAATACATATCAATCACACTGCAAATAAAATCAAAATGAGAGCTCCACCGTGTTTCTCCTGCTCGTTGTAAACTTCCAATTTGATTAGCTCCTTTACCAGTTTCACGTTCACCACTAGCTACTTTACGTGCGATCTCTACAGCTTGAAAGGCTTGCAACTCAGTAAGGCGTTTTGAAGAAGAACTTATAAGGTTAACAATAGAAGACAACTTTGAAAAGAGTAACCAAATCGAAGGTTCCTTTTTAGAAGCTGCAACTAATGCTAGTTGTAGTCGATGAGCAAAACAATGCACATAATATGCATATGGACAATCTTTGAGAAATAAAGCTTGCAACCCATTCCATGCCCCACGCATGTTACTAGCACCGTCATATCCTTGACCACGCAAGTCATCTATAAGTAAGTTATACCGAACAAGAGAGTTACATACACTTTTCTTAAGTGTTGAAGCAGCGGTGTTTTCGACTTGGACAATATCGAAAAAATGCTCTTTAGTTGAACCTTGACCATCCACGAATCTCAGCACAATTGCAATTTCTTCTTTGCCTCCTGCATCCTTGGCTTTATCAACTAATAGACAAAACTTTTTATCTCCAATTTCTTCGCGAATTTTTTTTCTCACCATGTTAGCCATAATATGCAAAATCTCTTTTTGAATATTTGGTGAGGTGTACTTTGCATTTCCTGGAGCATTGTCGAGTATAACATCCTCAATGTTAACATTTAATCTACCCATAAGCTTTAACATTTCTATGAGATTTCCTCGATTTTCTGAAGTTGAACCTTCACGATGACCTCTAAATGCGCGTCCTTGTAAACTAAGCCATCAAACAGCCTCACTTGTAACCTTAAGCCGCAACCGATTTTTTCGAACATCCTCTGAAGTTTGTGCATTTATCACTCCGTCAATGTGTTGAGTAACATTCGACAAATCCTCAACAGATTGTACAGAATTTCTATGCGGCGAATTGATACTTCCCATATGTATCAAGAATGGACAATTAACCCCTTGATTAACTCTCTTCCAATTTTTAAATCCTCTATTAGTTAATGTGCAGTGAGGTGTATTACCATTTTCAAAAAGATAACACGGGAAACAAAATACCGCATCCTTTGAAGGAGAATACTCCAACCATTGAAATTCTCCAAACCATTTTGGTTGAAAGCGACGATATTGATTTCCGAATAGACTTCGCGGGTATTCTGACAACTTAGGTTGATAAGGGCCCATCTTTATATATGCTCGTCTAATTTCATCTCGCGCGCACATTGAAGGAATATTGTCGTATTGGAGTACGCAAGCCCGGATCTCTTTCAAGAGAATCATAATCAATATCAACTTCTCGAGTTAAAGATTCTAAAGGTCTCGCTTCCTCATGAGATGAAGCCTCAACAACTGATGGAGAAAGATTGCGAACCTTAGATGTCTCCCCACTTGATTTAAAAAAGGAAAAAATTGTCTTCGTTCTTTTGTTACCATGACGCTCCATAGAGTTTAGTCCAAAGCTAGTATGCTATCCTTAAAAGAAAAAATGTCTCCTTAAATATTAAAGTCGTGAAAACTTTCTTTTTATTCTCATAATTCAATCAATGTAAATAGTATATGATCAAAGATAAAAAATATATGAAACACAAAAACAATATAAAAATGGACTAATGTTGCTAATTTATATACATAATAAATTAAATCTTTATCTTAATTATACATTTTTTATCATAACTTTTGAAAAAATTGGATTTGATGCATTGTTAAGTTTGTACTTAACAAATTAAACTTCTATCGGTACAAACTAGTTTTGCAATATACATATATATTGGATTCTTTATCTCAATCACCCTTTTTTTTATCAATTTTTATCTTAATTTATATATAAACCTACTTCAAACTAGTTTTGCAATATATATATATATATATATATATATATATATATATATATATTATAACATTATATACAATATGTATATACTCTTTAGTTTAATATATATAATATATACGCTACTGTTGGAATATTTATGACTTTCTAATGTGTGTGTGTGTGTGTGTGTGTGTGTGTGTGTGCGTGTTTGTGTCAATGACATTCTAATGTGTTTGATTTATGTGAAGGTAGCCTGGTAGAAGAAGTGAAAATAAGGCTATTTGACATTTAATGGATTATCTGAAAATAACTGATTATTTTAACAATTATCTTTTTTGAATGGTCAAATAATACTAGTGGAACTATAAATAACTTTGTTCTATGTAGGTACTACTTTTAATTACTTCCATAGTACACTTCTCTTCCTCTAACCAAACATCTGATAAGGAAAATAATCGAGATTTGTTGATGATGATTTACTCTTTTTGTGTGATATGTTATTGCAAATAAGCTATGTTGTCAAAAATATGAGATTTTTGACAACATAGTTGTACAATCGATCTCTTTCTTATTAAAAAAAATCCAACTAACAAAACATAAAAAATCAACAAGTTAAGAAAAATTAAGAACTAGCATATATCTTCGCTCAATGATTTCCACATTAAAAAAATATCCCTTCAAAAAAAGACATACAAACAAAAAAAAATTATGAACTAACGTACCTCTTTAATCGCACTTTGTAAAAGAAATATTAATCTATCCTTGTAATATAGTGCAATCTAGTGAAAAATTAAATAAATGTGGAGCAATGAAATTAGTCCCAAATAGATGAATTGGTTTCTTCAAACACAAAAAGAATAGAGGTAGAAGACACAAGACAATATAATCTAAAAAATATTGCTCCAAAAAACTTTGAAAATGTAAAAAACTTACATTCGGTGAGTGTGAGAATTACATGAAAGTGCCGAGAAGCCGAGAGTTTTTTTTTTTGGCCGTGCGTTCTTGCTAATTTACTTGTTCTTAACGAAATAGGGTTTGGCCGTTTGGGAGATTGTTGGGGTTGAGGTGGGCTTAATTGTGCTTTTGAGCCTTCAACAAAAAAAAAAATAATAATTTTGGGCCTTGCCCTAGGCTACAGCCCAAGGCAAGGCCTACATGGATACGCCACTGCTCACGTGAGATGTGATTGAGTAAAAAAGGGGTTAAATTTTAAAGGAACAAAAGAGTAAGTGAGACCGTTGAGAGGCCAAAAATTATATAATCTATATAATTTGATATCTCACGAGAGATGCGATTGAGTTAAAAAAAGATTAAACTTAAAAGAATGAATTAGTACGTGAGGCCAGTCATGAGAGACCAAAAATTAATATTAGAGAAAGTCAGAATGATGCATCTAACTTACAAAGTTGCATAAATCAAATGAGATTTTATAAGAACAGAAAGTTAATTTCTTAAATAAATTTAGCTAGATTTTGTATGTGAGAAGCTCAGCATACTTACACTTCTTTCTCGAAAATCTCTTTACATACAAATCATCTATCATATATTCCACATTTATAAATTTTAAATTAAACACATATTCAAAAGCCAAATTTCATATTGGCTTGAAAAAATCTAAATTTTTTATTTTCATTAATTTATTGATAGCCCCGATATATTTAATTAATTTAAATTTTCATTTTGACATTTAATTCAACATGGATAGAAAGTCTACAACAAGAATCACGATCTTTAGCTGCAAAATAATTTGTAGCTAAATCTCAACTTTTCGTAGCCAAAGACTTTTAGCTGCAAAAAAAGTTTGGAGCCTCAGCCCCGAGAACGAAAGTATAACGCAACAATTTTCGTCTATTAGGACTAATTTTTAGCCACAAATCTTTTTTCGCGGCTGAAAATGGTAATTACCTAGGTGGGCCTAAAAAAATGGATTGAAGATAGAGATATGCAACAAATAATGTACAGCAGACGAGACAACTAGCACTGAAAATAACCCCAGATATGGACCCTAACCTAGGAGATCCCAAATCTCATATCCTTTATTATATAATAGTCACTTTTTTAAACAAAAAAACGTTTTTCAAAAATCTCCCATCGTTTTCCAAAGAAATATTGGATAAAAATCTGGAAATGTGAAATATTTTGAGGACTGATGAAGAAGAGTGATCCAATTATATTTAAAAACTAGATTTAAATTGTTAATTTTATCATAATTCATTAGAAAAGACATCAATTGCAATAGTTTCCTTTATTCTGTTTCTTTATTCTAATTAAGCTCTCCTAGAGGCGAATTAAAGATTTTTGATAGCCCTGGGCTATAAATATTTTTTAAATTATTATTTTTATATATTATTATGTATGCTTTAAATAAATTATACCACAATATATGTAAAGATGTTTTTGAGAGGCGTTGTGGAGAGAGCCCTCCGAAGCCAATGAGACTGAATCCTTCCCCATCGAGAGGGCATCAAGGGGTCTAATCGAAATCTTGTATCTCTAGTAAACAATAATAATCTCAAAAATTCAAAAAAAAAATCTACAAAACCAGCCTAAAAATAATATTTAAGAGAGAGAGAGAGAGAGAGAGTTGATTAGTTGTTGACGAAGCCATAAAATTCTCTCTCCCTCCCCGCGACAAAACCCTCTTTGCTCACCATGCTTCCATTTTTTTTTTTTTGAAGCCTCTAGGTTTCCATTTTAATCCCTGATGAAATCCCCCATTTTGTAATGCTATATGTGGAATGCAACATAAAGAATAGCGAATGAGAGCGCATAGCAAAGAGAAAAGTTGAGGACACTAGAGTTCATGAGTTAGAAAGAATTGTAAAGAACAAGGGAAATGGCCAAAACAAAAACACAGAAATCGACCGACTCAAAGCGAAAGGGCAGCAGTGAAAAATCAATCTGAATTGACACTACATTTCAATTACCACGCTATTTTTCACATGATGTGCTATATTGACGTTGAAAGCAACTATTTAAACCATTTTTATATGGTTAATAGAAACAAACGTTTTTCAAAAAACAAATTGGATAAAAATCAAGAAATATTAATTTGAGGACTGATGATTATAATAAAATTTGATTAATTACCTTTGATAAACTTAAAAAATACATTTAAATTATTAATTTTTATTATAATTCATTAAAAAAACATCAATAGCATTAGTTTATTTTATTCCATTTTCCTAAACCCTCCCCTGCCTTTGACAAAAAAAAAAAAAAAAAAAAAAAAACTTCAATAGCATTAGTTTATTTTATGCATTTGCTATACCTTTTTGCATCTCTTCGAAGAATAGGTTGCAATCGGTCAGCATAAAGCATGAATGAATACTAAATGAATATCGACGATGATGAAGATTAGAGGCTTGGATGGAGGAGAATCAATTAAGTCATAAACTCTTAGAAATCAATGCCAAAGATTTGGATTCAATGATAGCAAACATTAGCCATGGATGTGTGTTATCAATCAAACAACTTGTAGGAGTACGTACCTTCACCTCAACTATAGTCTTGACTCTTTGAGAATGCATAATCTAATCCAAAGACATTTTTTTTTTGATGACTAGGTATCCGCGCCTTTCGAGTACGACGAATCTCATAGGGTCAAGTCGTCCTATCAAATTCATTGACAGGGATAAATTGCAAAGAAATCGTTTCATTTTTTACGCTAGGACTCAAACTGTGACCCCTTTCCATATGAAGAAACCCTAATGTAGTACTTGCGCCACTCCGCCACCTATACCATGTAGTAAAGACATTTTCTTTTTTTTTTTTTAGGACCGAATACATCTTAATTATATAAGGAAAATGAAACAATATGCATTGAGGATGCATTAATAATGAAAGAAATAATAAGGCCAAGTGTCTCAACTCAAAGGTATGACGTGATGTCAAGGTTGCATTAATCTTAACCAAGCGTTTCGAGCTCAAGCCTTAAGTATGTGATCCTTTTAAAATTTTAAGGAGAGCTTTGCCGCCACTGCTTATTGGACTTATTGGACTCGAATACTAGCTAGTTTATACCAAAAAATAATAGAATAAAATAATAAGATCTTTCGAATACAAGTCCAATGGAGGCCCACAAATGACAATTCAAAGAAAATTTAGAGGTGCGTATGGCAAATATTAGATCAATATTGATCAAAACTTTATAACAAAGCCCATCGCAGTACACTAACCAGGCATAGACATAGATATAAGATAACTAGAATAAGTCCAAGATCTGAAACTCTTGGAGGCCAACTTAAAACAACTCTAGCAAGTAGCAACGTGAAGCATGCACGACGACAACACAGTCCTAAATAAATTAAAACTACAAAACTAATTAGTACGATAACACTTAGAATTAGCCACACAAAATCTCCGCCTAAGTTGCCTAAGTTGACTGAAAGTTAATTTGAACTTGCAAGCCAAGCCCAATTAAATCTAGCTATTCTCACCTCCGAGAATTAGACACGAAAATGTTGTGGTGCCCCATTTAGGACATGCATGTGTGACATGCACTATTCCAGCCGCCCTTGATTCTCGAGGGACGCATGCATATTAATGTTTATCGAGGAAAATGAAAAATGAGTGCCCCCTTGCATTCTCTATTAAAACAAAGGCAACTATTAACTCCAATCAACTTAAATTTCGATAAAAAAATTTGTGATACAAATGGTGGTGTGACTTTTTATGAGACCCCAAAATCTATGTAGTCCAAATTAAAACTAGCTATATTCATCTCGGAGAATTAGACACGAAAATGTTGTGGTGCCCCATTTAGGACATGATGTGTGACATGCACTATTCCAGCCGCCCTTGATTCTCGAGGGACGCATGCATACTGATGTTTATCAAGGGCGAAAAATGAGTGCGTGTTATGCCTACGCGGCCTACCCGGGCAGTTGGGCCCCCTTGCATTCTCTATTAAAACAAAGGCAACTATTAACTCCAATCAACTTAAATTTTGATAAAATTTTGTGATACAAATGGTGGTGTGACTTTTTATGAGACCCCAAAATCTATGTAGTCCAAATGAAATTAGGCCCAACAAATGAATCCAACGGCCAAGAATGATTTACAAGATTGATCATTTGTGGTCTTCAGAGTCCGCGCTTGTGGGCCTTCAAGTCCGGTCCAAAAAGCGCCCACATCTCTTCAGACCACCAGATCGTGCCACGTGTATACGGGCCTCAAAGATCTCATCGGAGCGTTTAGTGGAGCGGTTTCCAATCAAACGGTCCAAAAACCACTGTCGCTCCAACGTCTAGTTTTCTCACTAACGGTCGAAAAACTCAAACCCAGAAAAACACAAACCCCATCACAGATCTCTCACTCTCTCAACACAAATCACAACACATAGATTCAAATTCATCAAAATTTTGCTTTCTTTGATCAAATCAGTGTCTTTGAAGAAATCCCATTTGATTTCTCGATCCAATTATCAGAACAATGAGTGTTGTTCAGTTCCCAGATTTGGTTACAGTTCCTGATCTTCAGATTTGGAACAATGAGGCGTTTGATCCGAAAGAAGGCGACGATCGAGGCGGTCAATCGAAAGAGAATGTGAGTCCTACATTGTGCAGATCACCTGTTTGCACAAAGTCCCCAGTGGGCAACAAGGGTCTGAACACAAATGGCATTGTGGCGAAGTCGCAAGGGAAGCCATTGAAGATTCTTTTCAAAGAGGGTCTTCTGCGAGGGAATGTGTTTGTGGCGGAAAATGAGACTGCCCGCGATGAGAGGAAGATTGATGCCGAGATTGAAGAGATTGAGAAGGAGATCAGTCGGTTGTCTTGCAAATTGGAGGCGCTTCGTCTGAAAAGGCGGGGTTGAATTCGGAGGCAATGGAGAGGCCTAAAGGGGGGGCTGGTGCTGTAAAGATTGGGGAGAGAAAGGAGAGTGCAAAAGATTTTGTCGTGCCGAGAAGTGACAATGTCACTCGGAGAAGGGGAGTTAGTCTTGGGCCGTCGGAGATTATTGGGGTTTTGAAGTTGCAGAAGAAAGTGATTCAAGAAATGACTCCAATTCAATCAACACAGAGTCGCAGCAAATCATGTCTTTGGAAGATTGGAGAGATCGATGAGAGGGGGAGTAGAAGGGGCAGTGTGACTCTAAGCCCGAAATCTCGTACTAATCTTCCAAAGATTCAAGCTTCCCAGAGAGGGTTCACTACAATTGGATCAAAGAAATTTGAGAAGACAGACGATCGGCGCCTCTCTAGCATTCAACCCAAGAAGTTGTTCAATGAGGGAGACAAATTCACTTCGGTTAAAAAGCCAATCAGAAGCGGGAGGGTCATCGCAAGTCGTTACAATCAAATCCCTTCACAGCCTGCAAGAAAATTGGTTCAGAATGATCGTCGAAAGACTATGGCACCTGAAACTGTGAGGAGCGAGACCAAGAAAAGTGAGAAAACACGCTCTTCTTCAGTTGGAAGATCGCGCGTACCATCACAGGAACTCATTCGCATTCAAACCAATGAAGTGAAGAAGATGTTAGGGAATCAAGGCGAGACGACGAATCATGAGAAATCAATTACCAAAATTGCTGATCTGCTTCCAAAGATCAGAACTATCAGAAACACTTATGAGAGTCCAAGAGATTCTGGGGCTGCCAAGAGGGTAGCAGACTTGGATGGAAGAAAATCGTATTTTGGCAGCGCAGATTGTGAAGAAGATGATTCCGTTTGCCAGGCCCTTTGCTTTGATGATGATGAAGTATAGACTAAGGTGTACTTACTTTCTTTTCTTTGTCTCTTCAATTCCCTGTTGTTCCTATAATTTTGCTTTGTCAAGTTTAATGGAGTAAGCTTGCTTTAGCTTCCTCGCCACTTAGTCATAATGCGACGACACCTCTGTTCTTTTCTGCTTCATGAATAATGCAATCCTTACTATCATATTATGTTCTTCAGATGGATGATCAGTTTCACTATTAGAAAGATAGAAGTGGGTCCTTTGTTATATGCATCAAAAGCACTTTATATTCAGTGATCAAGTTATGTTGAATATTCATTCATCCATTTTTTTGTTCTTTTGGAGAGTCCAAATGAAGTAGGGTAGTAACTGTCATTCACAATTTCAGAAGTTGGTGCTCATTTTTTTTTCTAGTGGTGGGAAAGTTAGGGGACCCATATGAATAGTAGTGTTTGAAACAAGTTTTAAGAACTGTAATCAACCAAGTACAACTCACAAAAGGTGTTTTGAATCCTAGAAGAGTGGACTAAACGTGATGAAGAGAATGTTGAACAAGATGCCTACATGAGTCCCACAACCACAAGAGGGCACTGGCACCATTTTGGCAAACACAAATGGAGAAGACATGATGAGGGTGATGCCCAACACTGTCTTACTTGCAGATTCCACTTGCGTTTCTTGTATTGCCACTTTAATGTTTAATTTCTCTTGCACATTGGTCCTACTTTTTATGTGCATTTTCGGCATAAGTCAGTGCGCTGATTACATGTCTTCTCTAATGGAAATAACAACAACAACATAGTCTCAATCCCAAATTAGTTGAGGTCGGGTACATGGATCAAACTCTTCCAGGTTCGAGTTGTACTGGAGAGTTTTTCTTTGTTCAATACCTGATTTGATATAATTTCTTTGAAACAAAAAGAACAGGAGATGGATTTTTAAAAAAAAAAAAAAAAAAGTGGGAGTATGATTAGTATTGATTTTGTACAAAAATGCATCAGATTTCAAGAAAGATTGGAATTAGTTGGAACTGCTTGTTAATTTATCATCAATGCATCATTAGTGTCAATTATGATTTTCATGTTGTTATGAATATTCTGAAAGAAAAGCGCCCTCTCTACAACTAACCTTATAATTAAACTTGAATAGCATTCATGTCTTGACTGATTGGGTGGTTGAAGATTCTTGAAATGAAGCATTATTTAGAGTTGAAGAGGAGATTTTGCTTAAGTAAGATGGGATTGCAGTTCTAATAATTTTTTCATTAATTGAGTGCATTGTGTTTCCTTCTACTTGTGCATTCAAATGATTAAAACTATGATGCTTGCTATGCTTGTAAATGTATAACATCTAAACAAAAATTAGTTTTCTTTCCATCTAAAGTGAAAAAAAAAAAAAAGTAATGAGAGACTAACAGGGGTGTATTCAATTGAGATTTTAATAAATTTTTAGACTTTTAATGACTAAAAAAGTTCAGGTGTATTCATTTAAAACTTTTAGAGAGTTTATAAAAGTAAGGTGTATTTTATGCGAACTTTTATAAACTTTTAAAAAGTCTACAAAAGTTTTGGGGTATTCAATTTAAACTTTTAGAGAGTTCATAAAAGTAATGTGTATTTAATTTTTTGGTGACTTTTGTAGATTGGTTACAAATCTTGACTTTTGTAGACTTTTGTAGACTTTTTGTAGACTAAAAAAGTTCAGGTGTATTCATTTAAAACTTTTAGAGAGTTTATAAAAGTAAGGTGTATTTAATGCGAACTTTTATAAACTTTTAAAAAGTCTACAAAAGTTTTGGGGTATTCAATTTAAACTTTTAGAGAGTTCATAAAAGTAATGTGTATTTAATTTTTTGGTGACTTTTGTAGATTGGTTACAAATCTTGACTTTTGTAGACTTTTGTAGACTTTTTGTAGACTAAAAAAGTTCGGGCGTATTCATTTAAAACTTTTAGAGTTTATAAAAGTAAGGTGTATTTAATGCGAACTTTTATAAACTTTTAAAAAGTCTACAAAAGTTTTGGGGTATTCAATTTAAACTTTTAGAGAGTTCATAAAAGTAATGTGTATTTAATTTTTTGGTGACTTTTGTAGATTGGTTACAAATCTTGACTTTTGTAGACTTTTTGTATAAAAATACACATAAAGAAGTCTTCAACTTTTCTCATCACCTCGACCCAAAAACTTTTATAGACTTTTAATTTTTGTTGGTTACATTTTTCAATAAGGACTTCATTGTTCACAAGAGGTCTTTTCTTATCAATTGTTTTTATCAACTTCTCCAATCACTCCACAACTCTTGGATTTCATGTTCACCCATTATACTCTAATATCTATGTTGATTAAAATGGATTGATGTCATTATTTAACAAAATTCTTGCATCACATTCGTTTATTTAGTGTATTATTATAATCTCAAAAAGTGTAGTATTATTATTTTTGAAAAAATAATTGTATATTTTTTTTAAATGCAAGAAGTGCATTTTTTAGAATTTAAAATATCATTATTAAGGAGAAAAATATATTTTTTTTGCTTAAGTCAAACAAAAAAATTAAGCGCAAAATTTTTACACTAATATTTCCAATGATCTTTTCTCAAAAAAAAAAATTATTTCCAACAATCTTACTTGATTTTTTTCTACCACTAAAGGATGATTTATTATGTTGATATTTATTTACTTGTTTGTTATGCTACTACTTTGAGAGTAATTTATTAATATGTCTATATTTTTTTTTTTACTAAAATACAAAAATACTTTAAAAAAAATAGTAATAGTTCTTAAGAAAAAAATATAATTATTTATTTTTTTATAATAAAGTGCAAAATATTAGTTTAATTTTAAAAATCTCAATAATCTATTAGTATCATCAAAATCATGTTTAAGAAGTTAACAAAAGTCACTAAAAATCTTAAAAGTTGATAAAAATCATCATAATGAAATCTACATAAAAGTTTATCAAAGTCTTTAAAAGTCACCAAAATCAAAACTTCATAAAAGCCATTCACTTATAAAAGTAACCAAAAGTCTATTAAAATTTCAATTGAATACACCCCCTCTAAGATTAGAGATTTAATTAGATGAAAAGTTGATAAACCTCTATTTTTCAATCTCATTTAGTACATCTAGCTGTCATAAGAAAGGGACTAGAGCTCTTAAAATAAAAACAAATTGATCACTGGTCCTCATCTATCACCATCTGTCACTGTAAAATTTTAAAGAGATAGACAATAACTTGCTTCTCACCTCTCAACTTGCTTAATGTTTCTACAACCATTGCCATGTGCTCCTTCATTGTCATTGAAAACAAAAATTAAATGGGACAAAAGATCAAACAATGAAAAGAAAAGAAAAGTTCAAGTCCCTTTTATGATTCTACACTCCTCAACCTAAATCAAAGAAGAAATCAGTATTACAGTTCCTTGAAATATACCTTTTATCATCACTATAATGAAATTACATATTGTGTTTGATATGTTATGAAGTGAAGAAAGAGAAAAAAAAAAAAAAAAAAAAAAAAAAAAAAAATTATATGAGAGAAGATCTCAGATTGAGGAACTAAGACCTATATGAATAAACATATCATGAAGAAACTTTTGGACAAACATGAAAATTAAGATTAGAAGAAATTAAATTATATGTTCAAGATTCCACTCAAGAGACTCTGCAATCTGTTTCTTGACAACTTCTTCATTATGCTTCTTGCATCTCCAATTCCTGTTTCTGCAAGCCTCTCTAGATTTTTCCGATACCTTGAACTCGCAATCGCTTTTCGACCACTTTGTGCATTTGTTAATGACAGTAAAATAGATAGCAAGAACTTTTTGTTACCTGTTTTTGCTTCATCTGAGTTGAGCAACTGAAGAATTCTATCAGTGTTGAAGTTGTCCTGAATAAATCTTTTTCTGTTCTTGGACACCCAAACCATCTTGCACAATGCTTCGGCCGCCATGTCTCTCACTTCAAATGACCTTGCATCAAGCAATCTCACAAGCTCTGGCATGAACCCTGTGTCTCCCAAAGCCTTCTTGATATCTTCCGAAGTTCCACATAGATGATAAGCAGCTTTTACGGCTAATTCTTGAAGCGAAACCTCCACGCTTCGTATAAGAACGATCAGTCGAGCGAGAAATCCGTAGCCAATTAAGAGTGCCAAAGAGGTTGAAGATGTGAAACAAAAATTCTCAATTGCTCTAAGTGCCAATTCTCTGGCTTTCGTCGAAAACAAGGAGTTTTGATCCAGGCCATGAACTAGTGAATACACCCCCTTTCTTTGATGATCATAAGACGAATAGGCTCATCACAAGAAGCTATGATTTGTAAAAACTCAATTGCATTTATTTGTGACACTTCGTCTTTTGAATTCATAACCCTTATGAACGTCGAGATTGCGCCTTCTTCAACCATGAATCTTCGAATCTCTTCCACTCCAGCTAGGTTCTTCAACACCCCACAAGAAGCACTCATCAGTTCTTGACTTCCATTAACATTTGCACATAATTTCAGCAATGCTGTGACTCCACCATTAGCAGAAACAGACCAAGAATTGTCTGAGTTCTCTGTCAATTTCTTCAGAACCTTTGCTGCCATTTCTTTCCCATTTCACTCCCCGACTCCAAAACCCGAATCAACGGCGCAATCACACCGGCTCCTACAAGGGTGCTTTTATAAGAATCAAATCCTGCAATCACCAACACAATCTTTGCAGATTGTTCTTGTATCTCAACCGAACCCGACTCAAGAAAATTCACCAACAGACCCAGTATCTCACTAGTCTCAACAACAATCTTCACATACTTCTCATCTTCGCTAATCACCTCATCCAACCCGTCTAACGCTTGTCGTTTCATCACCGACCCGCCAATCTTCAGCCTTGTTAACAAGTCCTTGACATAGAACTTCATGTCATCTCTGCTAGCTCCCACACCAGGCTTTAAAACAACAATGGCCTGAGCTTGGTTTAGGATTCCTGCATTGTACACTTTGCCTAGACTCTTGAGATGAGCATCAAATTTCGACGAAACCACGTCGAGATCGCTCTGCATTAGCAATTTACCACTGTAGGAGAGATTCACACATCTGTCTGCAAGATCAGTGCAGCTCTTAAGAGTGACTGATATGGCCTTGGTGAGCTCACTGAAAGCAGAATTTGAAGCAAAGTCACAATTCTCTGCCGCTGTTAGCCCTGTATAGAGCTTCTCGAGCTTTTCTCGGATCATTTGCCATTTACCATGAAAGACTTTCGTCGAATGAGAAAGTGAAAGCAGAGAAGATAAGCGTTCTATAACTTGCCTTAGATTTGTGGTTGACTCATTCAAGCCTTGATCTTCATTGTGTTCTCTTGCTTCTTCTAATGACTTCTTCACACCCATTTTCGCGCTTCTCGGTCGGTTCACCGGGAACCCATTTTCCGATGTGGATTCCGGCGACAATACTCCGATGGTTGGAGTTTTTGAAGATCAAATTGGAGTATAATTGATCAATCTACAATGAAGGATGGTCTTCCTATATTTATCTTACAATGTTTGTTGATGAATGGAACTTCATTTTCAGTGGTGGTTTTTACCATATTAGCCTTTGAGGAGGATAGAGTAACGGTTGACGTGTCACTGGATAGGTATAAGGGTATTTTGGTCATTTAGAATAATTGGGTATTTTTGATATTAAAAGAATAAATGAGGATATTTTATATTTAATTTTTTTTAAGACTATTTGTGTGATGATGGGTGGGTGAGACATGAGAGGGACTGTGGTGTTATCAACGGACAAAATGAGGTGTAGTTTTTATTGATATTTTAAAGAATTGATTGATAACTGATTTGAATCATCATCAATTGCACTTAATCGAGCACGATGAAAAAGTTTGATCTATGTAGTCGACCAATTAAGTTGGGATTGAGGCTATGTTGCTGTTGTTTTTATTGTTGTTGTTGATTGATAACCGATTTGAATTAATTTAATTAATTTGTGTTTTATTATTGGTTTAATTAGGGCCATGTATGAGATTAGTAACATAGTATGTATACAAGGAACAGAAGCATGGTTTTGGTGGATCCTATGTTATGTAACATCTTATTCAGAGTTGTTTTGCATGAATATTAAGATAATAGAAGTGTGGTAGAACAACTTGCAAATAATTTATTCAACTCTTTCAATTTCATTCATTAATTTCTTAACTAATCCTATTAAATGAAAGCTTGAAGAGTCAACTGGAACATGGTGGAAATCGTTTTTGTTGAAGAAGTAGGTCATTTTCTTAATTACATATAATAGACTTAATCATTGAAGAAAAAAAAAAATGAAACCTAAAAATGATTGATTTTATGCATTTAGAATTATTTGTTCTTATTGTATTTGGTATGTGGTAAGGGTGGGAGTTCAAGTATCAATAGGGGCAAGATAAGATGATTTCTTTCTTGGATGTTTGCTACGGTAACCCACTTTAGACACAAAAATTGAGCACTGATCGATCCACTCAGTACCCATGTATACACATCGAGATGTGCGCATCTCGAGATGTATCGCATGAGCGCCCAACAAGTCGTTACCCAACCTTAGTGCTCAAAGTGAATTACTCGAGTTTTTTCTTTTTTATTATCGAAAAAAATGTTTATTTTTATTACTAAATTTCTCGTAAATTAAAAAGTGGTAGAACGTTCATAATTTTAACTACAAACAAAATATGATTAACAGTCAAAATCTTGTTTCTACTTTCACATTTTCAAATTAGGGTTCATTAGTAAAACAAAGAAAATGAAGACTAAAGAGAAGATTAATTTAAATTTTTGTGGTGGTAAAGCTAGCATGTATAGTAGCATAGAAAAAGAACAGTAATGAGAAGGACTTTTTTATGAAAAGAAAAGAAGGGTAGCTTTATCAAGGCCCCCTCTCCTTGGCAAGGTTATGACAAAGCCCCCACTCCCACACCCACCATGTGAACCCCTCCTTTTGTGAGATGCCTTAAGGTTGGGGTCACAACTTTGGTGAAGTGGAGAGGGGATTGATAATCTTCACAAGCAAGTGAAATAAATAAAGTTGGTTCAATTCCTCTCTTTTTTCTCTCCTTGCCTTCCCAACCTTTTAAGAAGAGTAGGATTGTGAGTGGAGCCACAAATGCCAAAAGGAGCCAACTGTGTGAAACACACACCAAGCCAAAAGAAAGCTTAAAAGCCAATGCACATATGTACTCTTCACCATCTATAATGCAACCAAGCAAATTATATGTACAAAGAGATGATGAGCTTTATCTGATGAGCAAATAAAGAAAGCTGAAGACACATACCATATATTCATGCATATATATAACAACTGCAAGGCAGCATCCAAGATTCCAAGTACTAAATGACAAGAGAAGATGGAAATTAATAATGATCAATATTTAGCGAGTCTCAAGCTTGGATAAAGGAGGATTGTGATAGAGTGATAATTGGCGTAAAATATTTTTCATTCTCTATAAATCAAGGTAGGGGCAATCTTTAACTATATACAAAGGCTCTCGGTCGTTAGGGGAGCTAGTCCGTTGGACATTTTCAAAAAGGAAATGTTTTAGTCCCACCTATGTTAGAAAGTTCTACTTTAAAGAGTAGATCGATATAGTTAATGTAGGACTAATGTTAGAACTATTGTATAGTATATAATAGGGGTATAATAGAAATATTTAATATTAATGTACTAGGGTTTTGATATAAATATATTTGAAAAGTGAAAGAACAAATAAAAAAAAGAACACTCATAAACACTCAATCTAGGGTTTCTCTATTTAATTCTTTAATTCATATGATAAAAGCTATTTACTCTATTGTGTTTACACATATTTATATCAAAACCCTAGTACATTAATATTATATATTCCTAATATAACTCTGTTATATACTATACAATAATTCTAACATTAGTCCTACATTAACTGTCACATCATACTCTTGCACTACTTTAATGTAAAAGAAAAGCCAAAAGAGCTATGCGAAGTAAGCCACACATGCAGCGACTTTTATAGGCGCTATCAACTTTAAATGGGCTAACTATGGTTAAATTTTTACCATTTTCAGATTTATTATGTGGATGGTTAATTAATTGACCCACTCAACTTTAAATGGGTAGTTAATCATTCAATATTGACTGAGTGGTGAAACTCTCCACTATTCATTTCTTCACCAACTGGTTTTGACTAGAGAGCTATAAAGATAAGATGCTTGGGAAGTTGGGAGGAAGAAGAACATCACGAAATTCACATCAATTGCTTGTGTTCTAGTTTTCACCACTGCAAGTGTAAGTTGGTTTTTAGGATTTCTAGAATTTTTGACACTTGCTGTATAAAGAGCAAAATCTCCTTTAGGAAAGTGACATAGTTATACGCTTTGAAATCATTGTTGAATCGATCCTTTGATCTAACAAGGTCGACAATTGTGTATGGCACATATTAGACATCTATCATATAGTACTAATCAATTAATTGATCTCTCCACCAAACACACAAGCAATTTTACACAGCATGGCATGAAACATTGTTTTATATGGAATACTGCGATTCTAATCATCTTTGGGACTAATCAAGCTTTTATTATAAGTTTGTTAAGTGGAGATTGGCGGCGTCTTTTCTCTTTTTAGTAGACTTTGTTATCCTTAATTAACAATGCATTGAATTACAACTTAGTTTGTTACATCCAAAAGAGCACTCTCTTTATCATGCGAGGGACCGCATGTTCTTTTAATGCCTGCACATAAAACCTATCTTAAAAGTGAGATAGAAAGATTGAAATAGATATATGACTATATCTTAGAGTACTCTTGTGTTTTATGACTGATGAGCCACTGTACCAAAAACATAGATTTGAATTGTCTATCGAGATGAGCAATAATATGTGGTATAATTTGAGATAGAGGCCTATTTTGTTTCAACTTTTAGGTACATTTGTCCCCTAATGATTTGGGTCGGGTGGACCTACAAGTTCGGATTGTCATCGCTATATATGGTTATACCTTAAATTCACACATCTACTTGAGTACCATGCAATACATACTAAAATGTAATGATATATATGTCAATTAATAATACTTAATTTCTCAAATCGATATCTTACTTGAAGTGCAACTTTAGGGCATCAAAGCATCATTCTGTGTTTGATTTGCACACCATCAAGTGCATTAAATCGAGAGGAGTGAAAGAATTGATCCATATAATCGACCACAACTAATTAATTTGAAATTGAGACTTTATTGTCATTATTATGGACGGCTTTGATGGAGCTAGCAAATGTTTTTTGTTATGCAAGATTAGCACTTGAGGTACACTTAATGTATGATGATTTGGATGAGAACACATGTAGGGTAGCACTTTATAAAGCTAATGCTATTAGGAATCGAAAGGCCTAGAAAGGTGATTCTGTTTTGCTAAAAAGGTTTAAAGAATGAGTGCTTGTTAGGAAGAATGTCATTTTACAATGAAGAAGAGAAGAAGAAGACTGATCATTGTGAGTAGAAACAAAGGGAAGTTGAAAATGGAAAAGACAAGAGTACCTTAGCTTTAAAGTGTAGGTACAATATCATTGTTTCACATATATGTCTATATAGTGAGCAACCACAAATACACCAAAAAAACAAAAAAATGAAAATACCTAAAACTTAAAAAAGAGTGAGATTTCTCAATGCTAGATCTAAGTCTAAAAAGAGTGTGAAGAGACTAATTGTATAACTGTATGGTGTTTGATCTAAGTGAGTTCTCCAAAATACCAAGGCTGATGAGTTCTCATTTCAAACTTATTAGGTATTGTTTTTGTTGTCAACTGCTCAATTATGTAAGACTATTCTGTATCTCCAACACTTAGGAATCAATCATTTGAATTTATCAATTCCAAGCACTAGTTTTTTGCTAAAGGTTACATTAATCTTCCCTTAATGATTTGAAATCATACAGAGATTTAGTTCAAGTTGACGTACTACTCAAATTTAAATTAGTTAATGCGAGTGGGTTTTTTTTTTTTTTCGGTTTAAACTATCTGGTAAGTGGTATCTGAGCTATTTAATTACTCTGAGTATAAATGGGGTGAACTCTCAACGTTGGTGTTTCCATATATATTTTCAGGGCTCAAACTCGAGATCACTGGTTTAAGGACAATGACGACCGACTTCCGATCTCACCAATCAACCTTTGATAGTGGCTTCTAGATACTTGTTAATGCAGACAAAATAAAAAATAAAGGCATCATAAATTGCAAAGATTTAAACAGTCATTTCTTTCTGGCCTGCCATATATATGTTAGGTCTTTCAGTAGACCTAAGAATTTGACAAAGATTTATAAAAATAAATGCAAATAGAGAAGCCCTGAAAAGAAAGACAATGAACCTACTAGACAAATTTTGTTCACAAATCACAATGTTTATACATGTGACACAAAACTATAACATTAACATTTATTAGGGCACCGAAAATTTGTCCAAGAAAAAAAAAATGCACACAATTACACAAACAGACATAAAGATAATGCCCATGAAAGGAAAGCAAGATAAAAGATCCAACTGACACAATTCTGATAACATGCATGTGCTATAATATCATGAAATAGACAAGAAGAGGGAACAGAAGTTTAATTTTCTCTAAAGCTATAAGAATATATTAGTACTATATGTTCAACATATGATGAATTGATTAATTCAATGGAAACTTGAGAATACTAAATACTTCCAAGAATATATTTTGTTAAGTTTCCTTTTGACCATTCATATATACAGTGTTGATGTTGACCCCTCAAGTCCCATGGAGACCTACCATGGAGCCCCCACCATCTTGACCAGCTTTTAACATACCACATTCAGTGAAATAAAAAGACTAATGGAAACAATGAATTAAATTACATTCCATTTAAGGCATGTTAGCTATGCTCCTACATATATAGAAATGATGTTTAGTTAGGTGGCATGCATTACATAAATATATGAACATGAAACATGTCACCAACACCCAGCTTGTAGTGATCATTAATGTTAGATTAGATCAAGCAATATTGTAGTGATCATTAATGTTAGATTATATTGCATTATAAATCAGTAGACAAAAGAAAGTCATATATATATAGATTAGCATTGTTGAATTGAGCAAGGTGACAATTATATATGGAGTATTATAAAGAGGTAACAATTGTAGGGATGCCCCATAAATGTGCTTTAATGAAATCGTAAAAATTAACATAAGGAACGCAAAATGTTCAATTAGCATCACTTCCACATCAAAAAGAGGAATTTTGAACAAAAACAAATCTAACATGGTCACATTTTAGTTTAGAAATCGATTACATAAAAAATAGATGTGGTACAATGGTCCTAATACATGGTCCTTCAAATATCAGTAAATTTTTTTTTTTTCAATTGTCAATCATAAACACAGTACTTTTGTTGCTTACATCCAAAACCTTACTACATATAATTATGCGTAGTCCCTACTCACAGCAAATGAAAGAGAAACCCTTTTGTTGAGTTGAACTAGTAAGACAAGACAAGGTGAAGAATTAAAATTAAACTTATTTCCATTTTTTAATTATTCTCCGTCTTATTTATATATATGTCCAATGTTCGGAGTCGATCATTCTGACTCTACTTAAAAGCTCAAAATCATTAGTTTAAAACCACTGAATCCTATCCACTCAACCTAATCTTTAACAGAGCTACGAACTCTATTTACATTATAAATATAGATCAATTTTTTTTTTGTCCTTTTTATTTTGGGCCATTTTATTTATATATTGTGATTTAAGCCTCGTTTGGTTGGGCGAAGTGTAATTTTTAGAAAGTTGGCACTTCCTTTGACCATTTTGAGCCAACTTCCTGAAAAGTGAAGCATATTTTTGTTTTGTACTAAAAAAAAGATCCAAGAGTTACAAATGACCATCCAAGAAAAACCTTACTTCAAGCAATTTAGTGCTTCATTGAAGTTATTCTTCCAAATATAGCTCATTATCCATTCAATACAGATTACAAATGTACATATGCTAAAACAGGACCAAGCAATCCAGAAATATATTCAATTAGTCGTACAGCTAGAAATGAGCTTCTCCATTAAAAGGACTCCAAAGTGAGGTTTGTTTTTATTATATATGGGAAAAATCAAATTATTCTTCATCACACCGTGACCTTTTGCGTATTGAGATGGAATTCCAACTGTTAGTGTTGAAATCCATCATGTGAATATACTTTCAGGAAAATGATTTTTTAACATTCTTTTGGTACATACATTTGCTACGTAATGATGTAGATTCTTTTAAAATTTGTGCAACACACATCTCAAATAAATATACGTCATTTTGTAGCAAATATATGTCTCTTAAAATATTAATATGGATTTGCTTGAGTTATATGCTTAATACCCACTCAACATTTAAGAAGTCCAAAATCCTTCAAGAGAAAAGTACTTTCTATGCTTACCTAATTGCCTATATTATGTGCATTGATGTTTATAAATGGACTGTCTACGTAGGAGACTGGTAAGGGCAAATAAGCTGTGGTTATGTTTTTGAGAAGGGCTTATTAGGAGGAGAAAGGTTGGAGAGGATGATGAGGGTTTTGGATACGTCCGATGAAGAAATCCATGGATTTTATTGGACTTGTCTATTAAAGGCCCAAGGACCTTCATAAAGTGGAGACATTACTGACTTCTCTATTAGGTCCAAATTAATCGCTGAAACCAAGTTACTGGACTTGTTTTGAATCACTCTCACATCCGGCTAAAACTTCAACAAATTCGAAATCAAGCGAAATCATATCTATTTGAGGCCGTGAGTATATTTTCCACCTTCGCTACAAAAAAATGGTAAAATAGATCAAGAATTAGTGACAAACTAATATTTGTCGCTGATTTGCGACAAAAAAGCGACAAAATTTGCCAAAATCATTTTGCAAAAGATCAGCAAGAAATTAGCGACAAACAAGATTTTATCAGTAATCTATCGCTAACCTTGGCGCTATAATTTCCCGCCCACGTGTCCATCAATAGTTTGTCACTAATATTTAGCGACAAATTATCGACACACCTCAGGATACCACCCTCTTAGATAATGATAGATTAGCGAACGATTAGCAACAAACGTTGATTTTTTACTAATAAACCGTTAAATTTTGATAAGGCTATTGCAAGAAATCTTCTTCCCCATTCCCTCGGCCTCGGCCTGTCCTCCAAGCCCTAGATTGGTCCTCATCCCCTCACTGGTCTCCACCCTCACCGATCGCCATTCCCTCACCCGGGCCCCTATTCCTTGTCGCCACCCTCATCGTCCCCCCACCCTCATCGTCCTTTCGCCAATTGTTGATCCCCGCCAACCACTGCTCACCACCCTCCGTCCCCTCTCTGACCTAATCCCCCCTTCACTGTCCTTTCACCCATTATTGATCTCTACCGTTCGCTACCCTCATCGCCCTCCTTTCACCCACCCTCGATCAATCCCCACCCTCTCCGGCCTCAGCTAGTTGGTAGCTCCATCGATCCCTGCTCTTGCTACTGTCGCCGCCGCTGCCGCGTGTCGTCGTCTAAGGTTAGGTAATTAGAATATTTTTTTATTTTGTAATTTATTTATTGTTTTTAAATTAAATTGGTGTTTAATTAATTTTTTATTTTATTTTGTTAATTTTTTGTTAGCTAGGGAGTGCCCGAATTTGACGGACTGCTTTATCTAAAGTGAACGACAAACCTCAGGGTTGATCAATAATCGATATTTTCATTTAATTTTATTAATTGAGTGGTGTTTTAGATTTTTTTAAATAATTGTGTGGTATATTTATCATGGAATTATATATATGCAAGTATTAATTAATTATATATTGCGGTTTCATGTTTGTGATATAAATTATTTAAAATAATGCATGTAGGCCGGTTTGAAATACAAATTAAAAGAATTAATTTGATATGGTAAAATTGATTAATTAATTTGTATAATCATAAAAATTTAAAATAATGATGTAGGCATACATATGTTTTTGATTGAAATGGGTAGGTAGAGAAGAGATATGTTGTTTTATGGATTATGTGCAATGTATATTTATTATTGTTTTTGTCGATGATTTATGATGTTAATTAATTAATTTGTTTGTTATGTACAATATTAACTGTATGTCATCATGTTGTTTAATAATTAATTATGGACACTAAATATAGTATATTGTTTTATGTGGAAAAGTGACTATATATAACTAGAAGGTGATAAAACTAAATTTGTTGAGATTGGAGTCGGTAGGTATGTTAATTAGTTGAAAAAAGTATATAATATTCAATTAGTGTTTGAATTAATTCTAATAATTTACTACAATTTATAATTTTAAGAAAAGTACAAACTGACAATTAAAATATAATAATTAATAAAATTGTATAATCGTACCTAGCTATATATATATATATATATATATCGTTGCAATGAATGGGAATTCAAAATTTATTTGAATGAGTATATAATTTAATTGTTAAAAATTTATAATTAGGATCAATCAAGATCATGAGTACTACTAATCGAGAATTGATGTATAACCGTATCGAAAATGGGTACACTCAAAGCGAGTTTGTGAATGGCATAAGTGAGTTCATAGCATTTGCTTAAGACACACTGGAGGACATTCTTCACCGAGAGTAAGATTCGGTGTCCTTGCTGTCATACCAAGTATCATAATCGTGCTTACCATGATCCCGACATCATGGAATATCATCTACTACGTAGAGGTTTCGTTCTGGGATATCAATGTTGGACAGAATACAGAGAGATAGGAACATATTTATACTCATCGTGAAGTTGAGGCAAGACCTAGCAATGCGACGAGAGACGACGACGTCCATGAAGATGCGCATGGAGCATATAATTTCACATTATATCATGAAATGGTGTAGAACTTGGCTGGTCCAAATTTTAATTGGACTCCCATTGAAGAGCATCCAAATCCACAGTCACACAAATTGAAAGAGATGATCGACGCAAATGAACCAGGGTGGTCGGGGTGTAAAATCATGACCAAATTGTTGGCAATGGCACATATCACATATCAGAAAGGACATATGATGATTTTCTACAATTTGTAAAAGACTTAGTGCCTAGTGATAATTGTTTGGTTGATAAATTTTATAGCACAAAATGATTTATGTAAGGATTACGCCTACCGGTTGAACAAATTGATTGTTGTATGTCTTCGTGCATGATTTATCGGGAAGAAGATTCAGAGTTAACGACTTGTAAGTTTTGTGATGAATTAATGTATGATATAAATGTCGTTGTCAGGGATAGAGCAACAATTGCGGCCCCGAAAAAAATGTATTATTTCCCTTTAGCACCTCGACTACAATGTTTGTTTGCTCCCGATTCGACGACTATGCACATGCAGTAGCACGGAGAACACGTCCTAAACGACATTTAATAAGTCGTTAATTATAAAATTATGTATAGGTTATTTATATATTTTTATTGTTAAGTCTCTAAAATATTTATTTATTAGTTTCAGGATTAATGGAGTGCGAGGTTAAATCTTGGGCGAAAAACTATGCAAAATAGTGTATTTACATGCAGTGATCAGCTACCAAAAGATTTGTTTCAAGTTACGCATTGCACGGATGATGAAGAGTTGAGGAACGACCAGTTGACGAAGTTGAGAGACAGGTTTATGTACACAACATACCAGAGCCAGCTGATCGTGCATCGGGATGCGTGCGGTGAGGTCTCCCACAAGTGCGATCGAGTAATGCATTTCTCCCCTCACCTCAGTTGCCTTAGGATATGTGCTAGCACCATCTCCCAGATTTTTGGTCTTATATGCGATTTTCCTCTCATCCAGCTGTTGTTGGATTTCCTCGGGATTCGTGGGGTACGCTCTCTAAAAACTTCGCGCGCCTTGCTCAATCCTCCTTCACTCCAGCCTGCGCTATGTGGTAGTCCCTCATTCGTCTATCACGTTTTGCGTCAGCTCCCTCCTCCAATAGTCATTGTCGTACATTAGTTATCGAGATTAGGAAGTACGAAGAACTACTTACGTTATCGAGTCTATAGCAACACTTGGATACTTTTGATTTGCATACTTTACATAGATTGATGACTAAATCCAATTTTTTATCGAACCGAATTTGTATGTTTTGACTTAGGTATTTTTCATTAATTGATTTCAAAACAATTTATATTGCTTTATTTGTTTTATTGCTACTTAGATTAGTTAATTTGTTTATTCTCTCAAAACTTTTTCTTTTAAACCTTAGAAAGAATACTAATCCATATGGGATCGACTTTTACCACTATTTACAAAATAGGTAGTTTAGGAAATATATTTTATTAATGCGTTTGGTACGCGTCAATTTTTGGTGTGTTGTTGGAGAATGATTTGTTTTTTTTACTTTCTTTGGTATTATTTTATTTATTTATCTTTTTATTTGTCTATCTAGTCCATTATTCTTAACATGTATGGAGGCAACTCCGCGATGGCCTCCTATACCTACAATTATGGTCGATTCGAAATGTAACGACTTGTTACCTTAAAGCTGGTGATTACTACTAATATAAATCTTAATTAATCGTAGTTAGGCTCATGATTAAGTTTGGCGTACCTCAATTAGCGTGTATGTGAGCTTGCAATGTTGTATTATATTTGTTTGGATTGTTAAATAAAAAAAGGTTGCGATATAATAACAGATTATATACAAACCTATAAAATAGAAAATACCCAATAAACTATGATTTACTGGGACACCAAGCATGACGAGGAAGACGTGGCATGAATGTCCACGTTTAAGGACACTTGTAGGCACATTTGGTGAGTTTATTGGTAAATAATACATAATATATATATATATATATATATATTTATATGTTTTTGGAATATATAAATATATATATTGAAAAATAAAAGAATAATAGAAATATATATAACCATATAGTCAAACAAACTTATCATTTCATCTTTTGATCTCAACGTCTTGGCAAGCAAAAAGAGAAGAAGAGAGGTTGTTGGAGTGTTCTAGAGGTAAGAGAAGACTCAAGAGTCAAGTGAAGTTTGAGAAGAAGAGCAAGTTCATCAAGCTAGGTACATCATTCACATAGCTTAGTCAATTCATTCAATTCATGTATTTGGAGTCTTTGTTGTTTTTGTGTTTCGGTTGATGTTGGGGACCCCTACATGTGTATGAAGGTTCCCACACAAAACGTAAGGACTATGTGTCATGCAAAACCCGGATTCAAACTGCAAAATTATGGGTTCTGCTGCACATAGTGTGCTAGATATCAGATTTAGCGTGCTAATCTGGATTAGCACGCTAGATGTACAGATTAGTGCGCTAATGTAGGAATTATCACGCTGATTCCCCTGGCAGTGCCAAAAATTAAAATTTTTCAAAATTGCCAAAACACTATAATTTGGTCTAAAAACATGTTTTAGGACCTCACGAACTTAAAGGAAGGTCTTGGAAATTCAGGTATTCACTTTGTGAGCGTGACTGAACAGCAAGGGCGGAATAGTGCGGGTCCGAGGTATGTGAGTAAACCAGTTAAGGAAATGCATAGTAAGTCATATTTCATATTTATTGTCTTAATTGAGAAATGTCTTTGTTTGGAAGTCCATTCTTTATTCCTTGGATGAGTATCTATGGCCTAAGTGTATCGGGAAAGTACTCTTGGGATTATTGCTAGTTGGGCTAACGTGAACACTACTTGCGGGGGTGCAGCTACCCAACCAAACTTGAGTTTTCCCCGAGTATTGGATTGTTGTGGATTTAAGACCACTTAGTTGCCACTTTTGATTCCTAGACATTCATGTTTCGTTGTGTATATATGTCGTATGTCTGTATCATGCATTTTCTTTCTTTTTATCTGTCTTTAAATACCCGCATGATATTTGGACTGTGTTTACATGATTCATGATTTATTGTTTATATCCTTCTGGTTATTACTTTCTACTTTAATGTACTCACCGTCTAGTTTGTGACGGTGGGTGCAGAGCGGACGGAGACGGGCAAAGGAAAGGACCAGTGATCAGTGATTTTCTTCGAGGACTTTGTGGAGCGGTTCCTTCCTTACACAATTGTATGCTTTGTCATTTTTGTATTTAGTGTATATTATTGTGAAGAACTGGGATAGAATGTGACCGAGTGATATATGATAATCATGTTTATATAATGGTTTTCAGGGTTTCCACACTATAGGTTATTTCATTTTTAATAAATCGCATTATTTACTCGTCATAAGTTTAATTTGATTGTAAAATACAAATTTAATGAGAATGTACTTATTTGAGGCTGACTAGGCCTGCGTTGACTTTGCGAGGATTGACTCGGGGGTCCAAGTGGGTTTAGGCCGGGTGAGGCTCAGTTTTATGGGGAACTGGGGTCGTCGCAAGACTTAACCGCTAAGAACATTGATTTGGCGCAAATTGAAGTGTTGCACGCAAACATCCCAAAAATCTTGTGCAAATTGGAGCAAATATTCCCACCCAATTTTTTTGACACAATAGAGCACCTTCCCGTACACTTAGCGCATGAGGCACATCTCTCTGACCCCGTACAGTTTCGGCAGATGTATCCGTTTGAGAGATAATTCAATTACCAAATAATTAAGTTCATCAATGATTAGTTCATTACGTAGTTATGCTAAAAATAATAATTATGTTTTGTTATTTCATTTTAGGTATCCTAAACATTTGAATAATAATATTAGGAATAAGGCGAAAGTAGAATGATCGATTTGCAATATCTATCTAGTTAAGGAAGCAACTTCATTTTGTTCATTCTACTTAGAGAATCATATAAACACTTCACATCAACGAGCTCGGCGGAATGACAGGGGAGTAGGTTCACCTTCTGGGTACGAAGGTACGTTCTCGGCTCTAACATCCTACACGACCGTTCGATAGATCTAAAAAATGATAACTCACATAAGAGGAATATGTTGTGGCTCATCAATATACAACAACAACAACAACAACAACAACAACAACAACAACAACAACAACAACAACAACAACAACAACAACAACAACAACAACAACAACAACAACAACAACAACAACAACAACAACAATAATATAGCCTCAGTCCCAAATTAACTGGAGTCGGCTACATGGATCAAACTTTTCCATTGTGGCTCATCAATATGTTTTACTAATTAAATTGTTCGAAAATATCGCCACACATAAGGTAATAGTCACATAATTAATGGTTTTGTATATAACGGTTTCGAATACAAAATGTATATGTTTTAATTCGCATGTTCGTGTTATTCCTTAATTTGTACTTAGCATCTTCTTGTCCAATATATGACATCGAGAGTCTCCTATTGCTGATCAGGACATCAAGTCTAGGCTAGAACAACTATTTGCGAGTTGGTTCATGCAATATGAATTTAAAGACAAAAAGCGCACATCCATTTAGTAATGTTATTAACTTTCTTTTTTATTGTTATGACATGATTTTATCCCTGTTAAATATTGGTAGGCTTGGGAAAATAACGTAGGTGACACGCTTCGTCAAATATCATATGGGCCATCTCGTTTGTATGCCACTTCCCTGCTTACTTTGTGAATGGATATAAATTTCATACTATGTCGTATGGGGGAATAAGGCATCGCAAAACAATGATGTATATGTCAAAGCCAAGGGTTGCGATTATTACGGGCAACTTTAAGAAGTGATTCAGATCGAATATGGTGATGGGTCACTTTGGACAATATTGTTCAAATGCAACTGGTTCGATCCTACCCCCGACGCCAGTATGCAAGTTCATGCTAAGCTGAAACTGGTGGAAGTTCACAAAAGTTAGAGATTCAACAAATATGAGCCATTTATTCTAGAAATGCAAAGCATGTCAAGTGTACTATCTTCCATTTCCCTTAATATTGAGAAAAGTTCGAGCCGATTGGTTAGAGTTGTATAAAAGCTTCAACCAAAGTTCGCAGATGAAACCACCGTGACAAGTAAGAGTGCAACCACTGATGATGCCTTTCAAATAGATCGATGATGCCTTTCAAATAGATCAAAATAACGATGTCAACATTGTTGATGTCAACATCGACACATTACTAGCGGTGGTTGTTGAACCAATAGGTGACGTTGTCTCGAACAATGATGAGTTCGAGACGAATGCAGACGATGACGGGGAAGATTGTGGTGATGAAGATGATGAGTTGACTTCATCGTCAAACAGTGGTAGCAAAAATGAGTTAGACTAGCTAGTTAGAGTAAGTTTGTGTAATTAAACACATCAAATTGTTATACCTAATTAGTCCGTATGTTTGGACTCAACGTTATATTTCATAAACTTGTAGTTTGTGAAGTATATGGTGTTAATAAACTAAGTACATTTGCATTCTTTTATATGGTATGGTCTTTTCAACATGCCTCGTGGTAGGATTACTCTTGATACGGATGAGATCGATATGCGACCTGCACCTGGTACCACGACGTCGACACCAGACACGTCCATACCCCAGAGTCGATTTTATATGTCTTGGCAGATACCTTCACCACCATCACATTATATCACTCTATCACCCCCGAGTCAGTTGTCCCCTCACCACATTATCCGACCATGACATTTCACATCACTATCTTCATGTCATTATGTTCTAACTTTGAGACCCTTCTCATCACAGTACATCGCTCGTTCGGCTTCGACTCCTTACTACACCACTACATCACCTCATGGTCATCTCCACCCATCTCCTATTGGACCATCATCACCCCACCATATTTCACCATCGGCTCATCTCCACCCATCTGATCATACCGGACCATCATCATCCTCACCACACTATTATTCATCTAGCAAAGGGTCATCTCTACCCCCTACTCAACCTTCATTATCACGATAGGCTCCTCCATCGGTGTATGATGGATTCCATCCACCCCTATCGGTCTCTCTTCTTTACACTCGGCTACTCCATATACCACCCCTCCTACCCCATTCGAGTTGGCACCTGATGAGACGGGATGAGATCCCATAATGGCTACATTTTGGCCTCAATACAACTACACCGACCCGGTGACCCCTTGATACCTCTCTCAGTAGACGAGTATGTCTTGAATGTTTCTCAACAATGAACCTAAAAATTAATTATTATCTTGTATATGTACTTAAAACCCTTAATATATGACTGACTAATTTCACGAACTTGGTTTAATGCGAAATGATAGGCTTAATCCTTCTTTTGCGGTTTCTCAGAAGCTCACAGATGCATTGAAGATGGGGTATATGAAGGATGGGTGGAAATAAGATTTGGTTCCCTAGGAGCAGAGGATCGCGTACTTCTATAGGTGGAAAGTACTTGTAATTTGCATCAAATTAATTAAAAATCAGAACAAAAAAAATAATAACTTTTCTTTTATATGTTTTTCGTTGACATATCCTCATTGTATATGTAAAATTTTGATAGGTGTGGTTTACTTGGCCGGTGCATTTATCTTGGAAGATCTACTATGCCTAGGTGAGGAAGGCAGGAAAGCGCTACATCGATAATATTTACAAGATAGTCAAAAAGGCATGCTCCGGCCTATTTGACTGATGAGTTTTTCAACACTACAAGGCAATGCGTGCGACTAAAGATTTCATGCAAAAGTTAGCAAAAATGAGCGCGAATAGAAAAAACTAAAAAAAGAGGCCCAAGGACGGGTTTATCATTGCATAATAGTGGGTTGATCTCGACAATTGAACACATGCGAGATCCGATAAGTCCTAATTAATATATAGTTTTTATGTTTTCATTTCATTAATGATAAATTACCATTTACGTACTTAACATATTATTAATTAATTGTCTTGTGTACAGACGAGTACTTTGGAGCGCCCCCACATACCCTAAGCCCCACCGACACCTCCACACTCACTCCCATGACGACTAGACTTTTGTCGATCAGAGATCGGAAAAGGTTGTTGTAAGTATCACTTCATGTTTACGAATACATTTATTTAATATACCTATATTTAAGAAGATAGTAAAATTATTAATTAAAGTCGTTTGAGAAATATGCACATAATATAATTATTTTAATGCAAGGCGACGTGGGTTTTCACCTAGTGCGCTATGTGGGTTTTCCTAGCCTGCTACCGAGGCTCTGGACATAAATTTTAAGATTTCTAAAAACTCATTAAACCTAATTAAACCAGTTTAAAATCTAAAACTAGCAACTCTAACCCACTCTAAAACATATCGAACAACTCCAGAAAATTAAAGAGGTCTCGGGAGTTCGGAAACGAGTTTTGGGGTGTTGGGAGGTCAGATAAGCTTTGTGACTTGTAAGTAAAGTTGAGAGAACCCTCTACTTCATTTCATTGACTCTTATCGATTTATAGTCTATTTGTAGACATTTGCTACTTGTAATCTCACATCATGTTGTGCTTGCTTCTATTCATTATTGGATATTGTTAACATTATGTCTTGTGAAATACTTCATTGCTTCAAATGTCTAAGCTTGATAATATTCTTGACATATAGTTAATCAAAAGCATGCTATTAGGATATGTTGTACTTGATTATACTTGTACTCTATTTCCTTGGGCTTTGTAGCTTAACTAGTCTTGAAATCCTAGACTTAAGACTATTGATCCTTGAAAATTAAAATAGGGATTATCTAGTGTCCATTGCACAAGAGATGTGTGGTTCACGGAGACTTAGATTTACCATGGTTCGGGCACTCACCACTACAATTGCGCGACACACGAGGTATGGGACTCGAGGTATGAGACTCGGGTTATCAACAAGAATGAGATGATTTATACATGTAGAGCACAGCTCCGCCATTTGAGGATTGATAGAATCTATGAAATATGTAAAGCGCGCTCCATATAGTAGTGGAAAAGGCTAAGCGATAGTTCTCACCTCCGACCGGACGTAAATCATCTTAACTTAGCCTGTGTCAGTCTATACATTTTTAACTGTGGTATTTACTTGCATTACTTGATTCAACAACTCTCTGTTACTTTATGCTTTTAAATGCCTTTCTTTCACTTTAGGAATGTGGTATATAATTTCTCCAGTTATTACTTAAATATCACTATACTCACCATTTAGTTTGTGACGGTGGGTGTAGGTCCGTTGAGCAGCAGCAGACCAAAGGAGAAGATCGACGACTTTCCTTGAGCATTTCGGTGACTCTCCTACCTCATTTTGTATATGACTAGGCTTTTGTTATATTACTTATGTTTATGTATTTCTAGTACATATTGTGGTTTTGTATATTAGGTTGAGAGAAATACGTTCCCCGACATATCACTTGACTATCGTTTATTTACTATCTTTTGATGTTTATATCTATGTGATGGTTTGTCCCTGGTTTTCCGCGCTTAGGTTTGATTATATTGCTTTCGCATAATTGTTAGGACTTTCGGTAAAATGATTTATAGATATTAAAGCAAAATTTTAATTCACTCTGAAACTCAATAATGATGTGAGATATGTATTACTTATCATGAATGCATTTAATGAGGAAAATATGACAAAAGGTTTACTAATACGCATTTGAGTCCTACGTGGCTAAGATTATGGCTTAATTACGAGATTAGGTCGTCGTCACAGTAAATCCCAGATAAATTCAATTAGTATTCACAGGAAATCCAAGAAAAATGGCTACAATTTATGCAGATCAAATAAATAAATGGAAATGTAAAGCATGGATATAAGTCATTGAGATAATCAAGAATATGAAACGCGAGTGTGGTGTATAGCTGTCGAGCCCTGAGACGTAAATACTATAAATCGAGAAGGCTATGGAGGCGAGGAAATCCATGCCCCATCTTCACGGTCGAAATGAGGAATACTGTTGGTCAGAAGGTAGACTTCCGCCTAATGGCTCGAATAAGAGGAACTTTGTGACGAAGGCGAGCCTCGCGTCAACCCACTTTCGAGATCATCCACTCGCGGAGAGGAATCTCACGCATAGCCTATGGTGTGAGCGACACCATAGCAACAATCGGATCGTCATCTACGAGAGAGCTGGAAAAGTGGTCATACCGTCCCTACGAGAGTAAATATAAAAGCCTAACTGACGAAAAGTAATAGCGAAATAAGTGAATTACAAGGAAAATAAGAAAAATTCTAAGCTGATTTCCTCGTAGGTTTACTTACCTCAATGATCGTGAAATCGCTCCTAAAAGACTCGCTCTTACACCTCGAATAGCGCGCCCGACACCCGACTAGTCTTATAATTCCTTGGTGTCCAATTTTATAATTTTAAATGTGTTAGTGTAACATTTAATAATTTAATAATGTAAAACTAAAATTTAAAATTTTATTCCAAAACTTTAGTTGTGACACGCTTTTTGAGTAACATCAAGGTGTCAAACGCCCGAAAATGTCTCGAAAACTACTTTTCTAACTTTTTCCCCATTTTTCCTATTTTCTCTTATTTTTTTGAATTTTTTTTCATAATTTTTTAACCATTTTTTCTTATTTTTGTAATTTATTTTATTTAAAAGCGTATTTAATTTAATTTTTAACTTTGTATTTTTATTTTTTATTGGGTGGGGTTCGTCCCAGTCCCCACGGATTCGCATGCAAACATGAGTGCGAATCCCTCCCCCCTTATTTCTGTTGTGAAGTGTGGATGACCATGCATGTACACCAACATATTGTGTAGTTATGTACTTTCACTAGTCTATGTATTGTCATGTTCTTTGTAACCATTTCAATGTACATGGGGTGTATGTTTTAGTCCCACATTGCTAAGGCACATTTGTCATCATACCAAATGGCCTATATAAAGGATACTAACTTCATTGTAAGAGCACACCAAGTTGAATGAAAACTTCTCATTCCAACTATCTCATTTCTTCTCTTTTCCTTTGTAGTAGTAATTTGTAGTAGTAGAAGTTCTTAGTCAGTATGCATATAGAAGGAGAAGTTCTTGTAGTTGGAACTTGCTAAGAACTAGAGAAGGAAATAGAAGACTAAGAACTTCTACTACTACAAACTACTACTACAAAGGAGAAGAGAAGAAATGAGATAGTTGGAATGAGAAGTTTTCATTCAACTTGGTGTGCTCTTACAATGAAGTTAGTATCCTTTATATAGGCCATTTGGTATGATGACAAATGTGCCTTAGCAATGTGGGACTAAAACATACACCCCATGTACATTGAAATGGTTACAAAGAACATGACAATACATAGACTAGTGGAAGTACATAACTACACAATATGTTGGTGTACATGCATGGTCATCCACACTTCACAACACTCCCCCTTGGATGACGCTTGCTTAGAGATTGTGCCTCGTTAAAACTTTTACTAAGAAAAACCCCGTGGGAAAAAATATAGTAAAAGAAAAGAGTACACTATTCTCATAAATATTAAGATGGGTATAATATTGTTAAGATTGCCTCATTAAAAACCTTGCATGGAAAAACCAATGGGATAAAACCATAGCTAAGGGAAAAAGAGTGCAATACATTAATCAATAACTCCCCCTCATGTGAACATGGGTGAAACTTGTTCAATTTCTTTACTTGCAATGTCTTTAAGTTTACGCAAGCCAATACCATATGTAAGCCTTTTAAATGTTGTAGTTGGTAAGGCTTTTGTGAATAAATCAGCAAGATTATCACTCGATCGGATTTGCTTGACATCAATTTCACCATTCTTCTGAAGCTCATGTGCATAAAAGAATTTTGGTGAAATATGTTTTGTTCTGTCACCTTTTATGAATCCTTCACTTAATTGTGTAATGCATGCTGCATTATCTTCATATAATATGGTTGGAGAATCTTTTATTGAAGGTAATCCACATGATTCTTGAATATGTCCAATCATGTTTCTCAACCATACACATTCACGACTTGCTTCATGAATTGCAAGTACTTCAGAATGATTGGAAGAAGTAGCAACCATAGTTTGCTTTACTGATTTCCATGATACAGCAGTATTGCCACATGTGAATACATATCCCGTTGTATAACGGGCCTTGTGAGGATCAGATAAAAATCCAGCATCGGCATAACCTTGAAGATTCAGTTTCACCCATCTCGAGTAAAATAAACCCATGTCATTTGTTCCTCGAAGATATCGAAAAACATGTTTAATCCCATTCCAATGTCTTCGAGTTGGTGAAGAGCTATATCTTGCTAGTAGGTTGACAGCAAAAGCAATGTCAGGTCTCGTACAGTTTGCAAGATACATAAGTGCACCAATTGCACTTAAATATGGTACCTCCGGACCAAGTAGCTCTTCATCGCTTTCATGATGTCGAAATGGGTCCTTATCCACTTCAAGTGATCTGACAACCATTGGAGAGCTAAATGGATGCACCTTTTTCATATAAAATCTTTTTAATATTTTTTCAATATAATTTGATTGATGGACAAATACTCAACTTGAAAAATGTTCAATTTGCAAACCAAAACAAAGTCTTGTTTTTCCAAGTTCTTTCATCTCGAATTCCTTTTTCGAGTATTCAGACGTTCTAACGATGTCATCGTGGTTTCCCACTATATTTAAATCATCAACATATACAGCAATAATCACAAATCCTGTTGATGATCTTTTAATAAAGACACATAGGCAAAACGGATTATTTACATATCCTTCTTTCAGTAAATAATCACTAAGGCGTTTGTACCACATTCGTCCGGATTGTTTCAATCCGTACAAAGACTTTTGTAATTTTATAGAACGCATGTTATGAGGTTTTGATTTTATTTCTTCGGATATTACAAATCCTTCAGGGATTTTCATATATATCTCACTGTCTATGGATCCGTACAGATATGCTGTAACGACATCCATTAAATGCATATCAAGCCCTTCAGAAACTGCAAGGCTTATCAAGAATCGAAATGTGATTGCATCTATAACAGGATAATATGTTTCCTCATAATCGATGTTAGGGAATTGTGCTCTTAACTTAATGATTTGTGCTAAATGTCTAACAAATGCAACATTGCGGGTCGAAAGCAAACAAACATGTGACCACCTAGTTGATGCATCTATCAAAACCATGAAATATCTAAATGGTCCACAGTGAAGATGAATAGGTCCACATATGTCTCCCTGAATGCGTTCTAAGAAAACTGGGGATTCCACAACAATTTTACTTGGGGATGGTTTAACTATCAATTTACCTTGAGAACAACTAGCACAATTATAATCACCAGCTGAAAATATTTTGTGACTCCTTAAAGGATGTCCATGCGAATTATTAATTATTCTTCGCATCATTGATGATCCTGGATGACCAAGCCGGTCATGCCATAAAATGAATGTCGTTAGATCATTAATTTTCTTATTTAAAACGACATTCGTTTCGACATGCCTTATATGAGTAAAATATAATCCAGAGGATAAAGCTGGGAATTTTTCTAACAATTCTTTTTTCCCATTTGAAACCAATGTGACATAGAGAAATTCTCTATTATTTTCGTTCATGGTTTCAATGTGATATCCATTTTGTCGAATATCTTTAAAACGGAGTAAATTTCTTATGGATTTTTCAGAGTATAAGGCATTGTCAACATGAATTGTTGTTCCCCCAAGCAACATAATATTTGCTCTTCCAGAGCCATTAATCAAATTGGAGAGGTCAGATATTGTTTGAACATTAGCATCAGCTAAGTTCAAATTGGAGAAATATTCTCTGTTTTTAAGAATTGTGTGCGTTGTAGCACAATCAGCAAGGCACATATCGCTCTTATTTGGTTCATGACTTGAACACATGATTTGTTGATCCATCTGGACAAATAATGTTTGACAAATCAGAAAAAGAGTCATGATAATATTTATAATATTTTGCCTTTGATTTTAAAGGCATGGTAAAGGTCACAAAAATACTCGGGCATATATATGACAATATTTAGGCAAAATAGCCTTTCATATATGACTAAAAAAATGTCACAATTATGAGCGCTCATTGTCAATAATTATTTGCCCTTTGTAGTGGTGCACCACTTTTATTCCAAATTTTGGTGGAATTGTCAATACGACATTTACCTGATATTTTCACCTTTTCCACGTCCATAAATTTATTGCGATCATGATCATTATATGCAACATATGCTTCTTAATTTGAAGCTGAACTAATTGGACGGGAGTGATATTATATTTATAATATCTCATCATTTTACTCAGCTACCATGAGACAAGAAATCAATCCTTAATATTTATCGGATTGAAGTGCGCACTCGATATTTGTTGCAACAATAAATCGAGGCGGGCCACGTGACCTTCCTTTTATTGTCTCATCAGTCATATTTCCACATAGCCTCAACATAGAGGTAATTAAAATTGTGGAATTATAATTAATATTTGATCTGATTAAATTTTGTAGCATGAGACCCAAATTAGCTCATTTTGAGCTTTTTGGAGCATTACCCTTTTGGTATGTATAACTCCATAAGGTGAAAATATATATAAAGTGAAATATTCACTTTTCAAATCTCCAAAGAGAAATTGACGAATGATTATGTATAACACACAGCCTTGCATAGAATTATCATGACAAGAATTATAATAAGGTAACAAATGCAAACTATGGTTGAAAAGTATTTTGAAAATAAATTTAATATAAAATAGTTTTCCTTTTTTTTATGTAAAAACATAACATATGATTAAATATATGTTCACAACTTGATTATTAGTATGCAAAATGTATTACTTGTATGAGTTGGTGGGACAACCTCCAGGTTGGGTGGTGAGACGAAGTCTACTTAAAAACCATGCCACCTCGAACGGGATAACCCGTCTCCCTTTCAATGTTTAGCTTTACTAGGGACAATGCTTACCCACTATCAACCCAAACTCATAACACTATTTGCAATATAAAAAATCAAGAATAGAGCATAATTAATCGTTTGTAGTATAGCGAGAAAACTAGTTATGTCACATATTGATTTTTGATTTCTGATGTAGAAGATCGTACAAGACGCAACTACAGAGCATACTTTCACAATCGGTGACGTTATAATGGTATATGAATAAAGTATGCATATAGAAGTTATGCATGTAATAAAAGAAAACAACCATGGTAATTTAGAAATAAATTGAACTTATTTAAATAACAAAAGTCATACCTTCCTAGCTTTGTCTCCTTAACAAGCCTTATTGAACTTCAAGATCTCCTTAATGCTAGAGCAAGCTCGTGCTGATAACGTGTTGTAAATTGAATTGGAACTTGCTAAGAACTAGAGAAGGAAATAGAAGACTAAGAACTTCTACTACTACAAACTACTACTACAAAGGAGAAGAGAAGAAATGAGATAGTTGGAATGAGAAGTTTTCATTCAACTTGGTGTGTTCTTACAATGAAGTTAGTATCCTTTATATAGGCCATTTGGTATGATGACAAATGTGCCTTAGCAATGTGGGACTAAAACATACACCCCATGTACATTGAAATGGTTACAAAGAACATGACAATACATAGACTAGTGAAAGTACATAACTACACAATATGTTGATGTACATGTATAGTCATCCACACTTCACAACAAACAACATAATATAACAACATTTTCAAATGTTTTTAAGTTAACAACAAAGTGGCCAAAGATGTAGCCTAGAGCAGTCGCTATTGTTCTTGTTACCCCTTCATCCTAACTTCTCATAATAAAGAGCACCACATGACACACTTCATGACATCACACGTGTCCCATCTCCCCCTTTTCACCGATAGACACTCCACGTGTACAAGAGACAAAAAAATAAAGCCCACGTGGACCCACCTTACCCATCTCTATCCCTTATTTTAAAAGAGAGAAGCCCAGTTCACAGAATCTCAATAAAGCCCATTTTGATGGGTGAGCCAAAAAGTTGGTCTCAGTGGCATCTCATAATGACCCTTCAATGTCTACAACACATACGTGGCCCGTGCACCAACATCCACCCTTACTAAACCTTACCCATATATTAACACACACAGTTGACAATTCCATCCACACAAACACAAAGAAAACTCACTTGGGCTTCCCAAGTTTTGTATTGTAACATAGGACTAGCTAGCAATGTTGGAGGGGAAGGCAGTGGTGGGGGAGACAGACATGCTACAAGCAATGCAGGAGGAGGCGCTCGGCCTCGCCGCGAAAGCCCTCGACGTCTTCGACGCCGCCGAGACTATTGAGATTGCACGCTTCATTAAGAAGGTAATTAATTAAAGATTCGACAATAACAAGAAGTACTAGCAGTGGCACATACAAAAAAAAAAAGAGATGGAATTCAATGCGAACATAGAATTTGAATTTAAGGTTTCCACTGGTGTTCGGTTTTGTGATGATGCAGGAGTTTGACAAGTTATATGGGCAAGGGTGGCAATGTATAGTGGGTAGAGACTTTGGGTCATTTGTGACTCACTGCCATGGCTGCTTCATTTACTTCTGCATCGGTAGCCTCTCGATTTTGCTCTTCCGGGGAGCTGCTGCCGGGGGACTTGAGGCGGAGGCGACGCGCTTCGTGGCTTTGGAAACTCTCAAGGCTTGATGAGGATGAGGAGGAGGTTATGATGATGATGATGATGATGATGATGAGAAGAAGCTAGCTTCTGTGAAAAAAAGAAAAAGAGTTGTTTTTGTTTTGCCTTCTTGTTTGCTGGTACTACTCCAATGTAAAGAAGAAGAGATCAAATAGAACAGTAGTTTGTTTTGTGCTTCATTTCCCTCTTCTTGGATGGTTCAGTGATTAATTTGAAAAAGCTATGATATTGATACATGCACTTGGAATTCTATTGCAAAAGCAAGTCGAGAGCTGTAAAAAAAGGAAGATAAAATTAGAAACCAAAGCAATGATATTGCAAGCATGTTCATGAAAAGCAAAGAAAGATGTAAGCTGCCAAACTGGTATTATCATAACCATACTTCAAGAAAACAAAAACAAACGAACAAACGAACAAATGTTCATGTCAAAGTTATCCCGTTTGACAAAACCTCAATCTCAAATTAGTTAAAATCAACTACTTTGACCAAACTCTTCAAAATGAATATTTTTAGACTTGGAATAGATAACGAAGCCTCAATCTCAAATTAGTTAAAATCATCTACAAGGATCAAACACTTCACAAAAAGAATTTTTAGGTTTGATCAACAACATTCTTATAGGGAAGGGTAGTTGCGACGGTTTGGTCACCTGCAAAGACGGCCTACAAATGCTCCAACTAAAAAATTTGACTCAATAGAAACTGTAGAAATTCGACGAGGTAGGGGCAGACCAAAGTTAACATGGGATTTATTAATTATGAGGGATTTGAATAGTTTGCAAAGCTCACCATCAATTGCACTTAATCGAGCACAATGAAAAAGTTTGATCCATGTAGCCAACCTGAGTTAATTTGGAACTGAGGCTATGTTGTTGTTGTTGTTGTAAACCTATAGAAACTTCTACGTTTTGCGTAGGTGGTAATCTTTTGACTTGGAATCTTCAAGGAAAATGACCCTTGTCCATAGAATGAAAGCAAAGATTTTGGCACCACAAAAAATAGATAATGGAAAAGACAAGATGGCATGGTGGACATAAGGTAAGAGGTGGAGAAATAAGAAACATTATGAACCACTTAAGCTGTGCTCAATAACAACCTCTAATACATGCCTTTACTTCTGAATATAGATTGAAGAGGAAAGAGTCTTAGACACAAACAGTCAAGAAACAAGAAGCTTATTCATCAAAAAAAAAAAGTAAATCCAACTTTAAACCTCTTAAGCTGAGAAAATTAATCACTTTTACCAAATTTTCAAACTTCCAAAATTTGTGCTCCTTCAATTTCATTATGATTCATGGTGGTATTATACTTTAATTAATGGAATCGTTTAGCGAGTTCTTGGCCTAATTCCCAGCCTAATAATGAACACTGCAGTGAACATAAACCACAAACATAAATCCAATGAATCCGAAGTGGACCTACACAAATGCTGGATCAAGAAACAAATGGTCGATCTAAATGCCACCACTTCACCAGTACTGATGCAAGTTAGAAGTCGCAGAAAGTCAAAGCGAGACGATGTGGTTGAAAGTTCAATTCATGAATGCTCCAAAAATTAGACTAGTTTAGAAAGTCCAAGTCGAAGACAAAATCCTCATCCGCACATGTAAATTTCATCGCTGATATCTGTTGATATCGCAATCATGCATGATAAACCGAAAAAAAAAACCCACTTGATCTTGAACAGAAGTACATCACACCATTTTATTTTTCCCAAAAGATGAAACCAACAAAACACCATTCTGACAAGAAGTTTCACCTATTAGTTCCATTCTGAAATTGGAAATCCTATCGATGATTATGACGTTCCGGCTTAAATGAACTATCCAAAATGTTTTTATTTAATGTGTTGGTTAGGGGCTCGAAAACAAGTTGCTTTTGGTAGAGAAGCCACTGGCCATGATGGAAGTTGTTCACATTTCAACTAATGAAAAAACAGGCAGATTAGAACACTTAATAACAAGGATGACAATCATTACCACACACCATAAATGAACAGCCTCTACCAACACATCAATTAGTGTTGTACGTATACAAGCAAATCAACGGTAACATCTCCTAGACCACTCATCACCCAATAAATGAAGATCGATTACTTGGTTTTTCATACTGGATCTAGTTTATCGGATCCACATAGAAAGCATGTTAGGCTTCTACAAGTCCTTACCACCGAGGCCATGTGACCAAATGCTGCATTTAGTTAAAAGTGGATGTGTTGGAGTGTTCCTTACCAAGTAGGTATGAACAATCTGTCAAATATGACAAATTGTGGATTTGGCATTGTACCCAAACAAATCCAAAATATATAATTCAGTCAATCAATTTGTTTTTGCTTGAACTTTTATCGAGCAAGCATATCTTCAAAAAAGTTAGATAATGATTGCTAAGCAGAAATGTCCAACACAAAATTTAGGAAGATTCTTCCACAACCTTAATTTGATGTTAACATTCAAATTCACAAGTAACTAAGTTAGCTTATAAAATTCTTCTCATTAGAATAAGAAAACCGCAAGTTGGTTGATCTCTGTGCTTTTCACCTCCTTATTGACTTTTTTTTTTTAGCACAATAAACAGCTAGAAATAAATATTAAGCAGACACTCTACAAACAAGTGACTCCAGGCAACTGAACAAAAAGTGATAGATGGTCTATGAAATTTGTGATCAGACTATCCGATCTGCAATTTTTCAAGCCTACTGAGGCAGAGCTTCCTCGTCAAAAGATATAGTAATAGAGATGAAGGAAGAGATGGAGACAAATACCTAAATTTCGAACTCCAATTAAAGAGTGAGAACAAATGGCGGAGCATCCCTTCTCGGCCCGGCAACTGAGCGGTAGACATAAACTTTCTCAGCATGGTTGTCATCATTTTCTTCCTCCTTGATAACTTCCACATTTAACCTGGGCATCTCTTTCGCCAGCTGTCTACATGCATTCATTGTTACTTTGCAAGCAGACATCCAGAGGGATCTCATTGATTCATATCTCTCCAACCCCGAAAGCAGTGCTGCATTCCCAAAAGGGCAATCTCTTATCTCAAGCTTTCGCAGCTTCTGACATCCCCCAAGGACACACTGCATTCCCAAGTCACTGGTTCCAGCAAAAGCAACTGATAGGGTCTCAAGGTTTTTAGCATACTTCCCAATGTACTGAAACGTCAGATCGGTTAATAGACCAGAAACAGCGAGCCTCTGGAGCTTTTTGCAAGTTTTCACTACTGCGCCAAATCCCTCGTCCATTGATTCATTGGTCAAGTAGTCAGGCTGCCAAGGGTTCATGATACAGAGGCGAAAATGGGTGAAATCAGGACAGTTTTGCACTACGGTGGCAACAGCTTCATTAGTCATTCGTTGGCAGAAGTAGAGTACATAATGTAGGTTGCGGCAGCCACGAGATACAGCGACAAATCCAGCTTCTGTTACTCCATTACCACCTTCATCACCAAGGATTAGATCCTGATTGAATGGATCAGCAGGGAAGACACGTAATTCCTCGAGCAAGGGACAACTCGAACCAACAGCCTCCAGTCCCTTGTCTTCCACAGTATCTAGTACCTGCATCAATAGGAGGATTTAGGAGATTTCAAGAATACTACTGATCGCGGATCTATGCATTGCATAAGAGAACATAGTCGCGCCCCATGCAAGAGTGTAATAGAACTGATTCGGCTCATTGCAAGGTCATTTTTTGAATTTGGTGTTTGAATAATCATTAGTTGGTTCACTTTTGAGTTTGTCAATCAATTCCCCAATGGCCTGGACAAGCCCATGGTCTCCACTGCACACACTTTTTACCAAAGTCGGAAACTAAGCAAAGATCCACAGTGACATTGTTCATCTCAAATGCCCAGGCCATTTCTTTAGAAGATATTTGGCCAGATTTATTTCATAGAGATCATTTCAAGAAATTGTCGGAGTAGCTGCGGCTAGCACAAAACAATGAAGACCAAGTGACATAACCTAACTGTCACCGATCTTAAGATTTAAGACAACCACCACCTGAATGGTAACCAACGGTAACTTCATGAAGGAAAACCAAATTAGGCGACCATAAACTACTGCAAAAAACACCCCCATTTGCATTTAAATAGTCTAACGTAAATGAGTGTTGTGGCAAATAAAAAAGGACAAGGAAAAGCGCTTAACGGCTAAGAAGAAGATTCTTACCCAGAGCTTCCGAAGCATTTGACAATTCGGAAGGAGCTTTGCCAAGTCAGAACTTAGCAAAGCAGCATCACTCAAATTCAAGAAAGTCAGTTTGGAACAAGCAGGATATATTACAGGGAGGTATATTGAAGCCGCTTCCCATAAACCCGAGAATGTTTGTAAATTCTTGCAGTTCTTGAATGCATTTCTAAGTTCCATGCACTGATGATCAGTAAGATCTTGTGAGAAAGACCCTGTGCCGAGCTCTGAGAGTTGGGGAGCTCGCACAAGCAAACCGTGTAACTGCTCCAAGTTAATATTCTTGTTTAGTTTCAAAACCTTCAACCCTTTGCATCTCGCAACAAGCTTCTCAAGCGAATCAAAATTGACTTCACTCTGCAGAGTCGCAAAATTCAATACTTCCAATGATGTGAATTCCTCAGGAAAGCAACTAAGCCAATTGCCACCTCTATCGTCGATGCCATTCTCCTGTATATCCAACTCAATCAAGTTTCTGCAATTGGATTAGAGAAGTACGTCAGCTTTCTTCCATCACTTAATAATATAGCTATTAACAACATAAAGAGAAGCAGAACGTGAAAACATTAATCTGAGATACACTGAGACAAAGAGAAGTCTTTCAACGAGGGAGGGATTGGGATTTGGGAACATCCAAAATGCCAATAATCATGCTTAAAAAAGTAAGCAGCATTGATCCAAAATCAAATCCTATAATGCGTTTCCAGCCACGTTCCACAGAAAGCAGGCACGTGCATTGGCATGAAAGCAACACCAGTAAATGCATAACATACCAGATAGAACTCGACATAAAAGCACTAGATAACTCAAGACCACATACTTAGATGCATCGAAACCACTAGGATTGGGGCAATGCACATGCATTATATGGATTTACAAGGATAAACGCATTCAACGGAAGATGGTGACCCATGGTTACAAACCACTCTCAATGTCATACCTTTAATAAACATCTTTACAGTTTGTAAATGGCTTCATCTCTTACTTTCCCAGTAAAGGAATCAAACGGATAAGACGGCCTCACAACAGAAAGCACAACTATAATCATGAAATGGCAAAATACCTAAGATGGAAAAGTCAAAGATTGATCAGCCATGCCAACAAAGGAAAATGATGCACAGATCATTACTACAGTATTCCTTGTTGGTGGACATACTAAATGGTTCTGGATATCTCTATATAGCACTAACCACAACAAAACAGTAGTTCCACTTTTAAGCATTCAAATTCTATAAATGCTGAGAGAGGGAATTATGTCTAAGCTTTCAAACAAATCAAACAAATCATCCAAAGTCATTCTTCACCATGAAGACTCCTAAAATGAAGCAGTAGAGAAAAGGGAAGCAGTCAATAAATACTCTTTTCAAGCAACATTGCTATCATAACTTTTACAAAGAAAAGTTACTCTTCCAAAGAAGTCAAACATGTTTACTCAACTTCACCAACCCAAAGTCCTTGAAAATGAATACTAATCTGATCTACCTTTTAGTGTCCATTTCTGTTTCAAATGAAAGATTAAAGACTTTTAAGATATATAAGATAAGATCTATAACCATTTAGATGAAACATGAAACACTAATATGCAAAATGTGAACAAATTCAAAGCATCTCCAAATTCATTCATTCACTAACAACAGATCTACACTAAGTAAGAATCAATCCTTTATGGGTCTAACTTAAAAACATCATGACAACCCAACCAAACTAATAATTCACATAAGACCACACAAACTTTATCAAGAAAATCAACCACTCAAAAAATCATTTCTGTGGTCCTATCCAAAAAAAAAAAAAAAAAAAAAAAAAAAAAAACCAAATCCCCATTGTTGAGAAAAACAAGAAAACAAGATCCTTACTTGCAATTACTGGCAATGGCTTCAAGCCCATAAGTGGTGAACCCATCACAGCTGACAAGAGAGAGAGCTTTAAAATCTGGGAAAGACTGAGACAGAAACTCCAAGCACTCATCAGTGACAGTCATCCTCTTAAGCCTAAGCTCCTCCAAAGAAGGATAAGCAGAAGCAAAGGCCACCAACCATGGATGTATATCAGCCCCCCAATTTGCAGGCACAAGATTGAAATCTGAAAACCTTGGCTTCCCTTTAAGCACAACACTCCTGATATTGGGAAACCTGTTGATGAGAATCTCTGGAGAGACTGAGTAACAGTTCCCTATGAACACATGAGTCCTTGTCCATCTCTCTGCGTTGTACCAGTCTTTACACACTAGAGAAACTGTGCTTCTCGCTCTGTGAGACTTCACAAATAACATGATCTTCTCCAACACTTCATCCGGAAATGGAGACACTCTTAGGCTCATCAGCTCCTCCTCTTCAGGAGAATCTCTTCTTTTCTTCATACCCATGATTTGAAACCCGAAAAAGATCAAATCTGAACTCAAAAACTCATCAGAAATTTGTGATTTTGAGGAGAAACACAAATGCAGGACCAAAATAGAGCAAAAGTGACGTGCCCACAAAAACCCCAGATTAGGAATTCTCAAAAAATGGGTCTTTTGATCCAATTTGTGCCCAAAATCACAAAACAAGCAAAACCCATTAAAAATCTGCAATGAAAATCAGAATCAGAGATGACCCAGTAGAGATCGTCATCAAAAGAATACACTATGCATAACAAAATGGAGTAATTGAAGTGAAGAAAAGGTGAGAGCTTTGAAGGGATCTCTCTCTATTAGAGCAAAGAAGGCATTGTGTATTATAAGATGAGAGAGAGGTGATGATGACTTTCATAAGAGAAACCCCAAAAAAGGCTTTTAACATCATCATCATCTCTCACTGACGACATTGCAACAACAACAACAACAACAACACTACTTGCACAGACAAGCACAGGGAGAGAGGAGAGAGAGAGAAAATCATGGTTGACATCCATCACGAGATGGATGGTCTACGTTTGCCACGTGCAGCTTCGCAATCTGTCCTCCGTATTGATCATCATGGTACGCTCCCATCATAAACTACTGTTTGTTTAATCATAATTACTTTTTCATCAAAAAATAATTATTATATTTTAAATATCTTAAGGTGTTCCTTTTTTTTCTTTCACGAAACTAAAAAAAAAAAAAAAAAAAGCATATTTTTTCATTTCTTCGATTCAATTAATACTTTTTTTTAAACAAATCAGTCTGTCAAAATATTTGAGCACTAAAAATTGAATACGTAATAATTTATATATTAAAAATATTATGTCTACGAGGCATCAAGTCAACACATAATTTAGTAAAAAATTGAAAAATATACAATAAACTTATAATGTGATTCGAATTCATTATTATTATTTAATCATAATAATTATTTTGCAATGTTCGATTATCCAATCTTTTAAGTAAATGTGTCGTCGTTTTTAAACATCTACAAATGTGATGACTTTTATTGATTATATTAAAAATTTACCTATTCGATACTGAATTGTATGATCAAAAATTAATAATAACTAAAATCAATTTTTTTCAAAGTAAACCAAATCAATTTTTTATTTTTATTTATTGTTTTTTACAATATTTTTTCTTCGTCGACGTGTTTTTTATTTCTTATTTTTTAATTTTTTACAAATTTCAACTCGACAGCACCTTGGTTCAATAATAACTTCAAAAAAAATTAAATAAAATAATCCAGTTAAAACTTTTCTCATATAAAATAAAATAAAGTTCATCTGAACTCAAGTTAAGAATCTGACGTGCTTTTACTGAAATCTCGCTTTCCCTGGACCGTCAGATCATAAACATCAATTAGAGAACAACAAAAGAAGTGACGCACGAGTAAAACTATACTTGCACACACAATCGGGCCACTCACCTAAACTATTACGGTTAGATCGAACTTTGCGATCAACAAAGTTGTATCAAGAGAACTTCAGTGCATTGTTGGGCAAATTTGTGTAAGAACGTGAATATTATTGGAAGCACAGCCGCTCACCTGAGAGTAGTGATTTGACTGTCTCGATGTCAGTTACCGAACAGTGATAACTCATTTTCAACCGTCGGATCCCGAGAACAGAAAGACCAAAATAGACAAATAAAGAATCTACAGCGAGAAAAACAGAACCCGAGACACTGTATCACTGCCTCTCGTTCTGCAGATCTCGTACTTCGCGCAAAAAGCTCGCTTAACTGACACCGCCTCTACTTTACGGCCACGACATTCTTTGGCGGCACGTGGCGGATAGTCAGATCGTGAGCTGTAAGACTAAGGCGTTGTCCGGAGTACAAGATCATGACTCGAGTTCGAACACATTTAACCATTTCACGTGCCTAAAGGTCTACTTTGCTGAAGTGACGTAAAGCTCCCTTGTCGTTTTCTTCACGGTTTATTAAATGGAGGGCAGTTTCGTCCGTTCAAGCTCCCAATACTCCTTCAGTTTTTTCCGTTATTTTTTAAGGTGTCCCTCATTGCACCCCATCTTCTTAGGAGGGCACCGGAATGATAAATGCACCCCAAGTTTAAAAAAGGAAAATATTAGGGTGGGCGCGCTTACGACACTCATGTCATACACGTGATCAATGCGTGCCGTCAATATGTGTGAGGCACATCGCTCAGCACTCATGTTCGACCTATGCGTTAGGACTTGGGGCATGTTAGCGTTTTTCTTCAAAAAAAAAAAATCTACTTGGACTCATGAGTTCGGATTAATAGAGAGGTTTTAAAAATTTTCGTAAATATTTAAGGGGTATTAAAAATATTTTACAAGTGATTATAGTCGCTTCATTAATTGTTCGATGATGTATTTGAAATAAAAAAAAGTTTTAAATTTAGACTCATTAGTTCAAATAACACTTCCCTTAAAAAAAAAACTTAATTTTTACAATCCACATAACTACGTAGAAAGCGACGAAAATGTCATTCCCATTGGAAAAAAACTTCTTATCCTAATTCGACTTGTTGATATATATTGACTTTGAGCAAATGTCGAATGCTTAGCTAGAATGCAATCAATTTCTTCCTGTTGCCAACTACAATATTGTTTAAGGAGCATTTATTGTGATAGTTGACGTATAGATGAACTATTCGAAAATTGTTGTAATGAAAGTAATTAGTTACATAGATATGAAATTCATCGTAATTGTACCTTGATCATGTTTAATCGAGGTTGCGTCTACAGTCTCAAACTTGGTCCAAATAAACTAATTGATTAATTTTACGTTGTTGAAGGTTCGAACAAGGAAAGATATATCGAAAAATACTTTTATAACTTTAGAAATGTTAAGAAAATTATAGTAGTTGCTATATTTCGTAGTTTAAGTATTTAGGAAGTTTATATATTTAACATCTAGGGAGTTTTGGTAACTTTCCTTATTTTATGATTTATTCAGCTCTATAAATAAGATCACTCTATTATACTCAAGAAACACACATTAATACAATTCTTAGTCTCTTCTTTGAAAAAAAAAAAATTCAAATAAGAATCTAAGAATTGTATTAATGTGTGCTTCTTGAGTACAATAGAGTGCTCTTATTTATAGAGCTGAACAAATCATAAAAGAAAGAAAATTACCAAAACTACATAAATATCAAAATATAGAAACTTCATAAATACCTAAACTACGAAATATAGCAACTACTATAATTTCCTTAGCACCCTCCCTCAAACTCAAGTTGGTTCAACTTGAAATTGTTAATCGAATCAGTAAACCTGACAAATCTAAGGTTCGTTGCGGAGCATATTAACTACCACCCAAGACGACAAATCTAAGGTTCGCTGCAGAACATATCAATGACCACCGAAGACGACAAGAAACAGATTATGACGTGGCAGAGTTAGAACAACGGAAACCGTAGAACAGCGGATATCAAAGTCAACAAAGTCGACTACGGACAGATAGTAGAGTCGACATAGTCGACGACAGACATATAACAAAATTGACAGATTCGACAACGTACAGATATAAAGTCAACGAGTCGACGACAGATAGTGGAGTCGACGTAGTCGATTGTAAGCAGACAACGAAATCGACATAGTCAATAGTAGATAGTATGGTTGACATAATAGACGACAGATAACGGACGCACAAGCAAAGGTCTCATATTGCACGAACATACGAACATCAAGGAGATGATTGGGTATGGTGTTCAGCGGCTGCAGCGACGAATCTGGTATGGGCGAGCAGCGGTGGCAGCGGTGGGCCGGTGTGTGTGTGGTCAGTGGGGTGGCGGGCACGTACGGCGATGGAGTCGTGCAGTGGTGGAGCAGGGATGGCAGACGATGCGACTTGGAGGCAGCGGCTCGGATAGCAGGCTACGTGGACGGACAACACCCCCAAAATGTCGAAGCGAGGTCGAGGAGGATCGGCGACGCAACGAACGAAGAAATGGCGCGACGCGAACATGTTTGCAAGGCAGCAGTGCGGTTTGAGCAAGCTACGAACGCAACGAGGGAGTCTAAGAAGAATGGATGCGTAAGCGACAAAGTGCACGAGCGCATGAATAGGTGCTCAAAGAGGTGCGATTAGGCAATACGACCCAAAACGAGAACAACAACTCGAAAGAGACACCCAATTGAAACGCTACTCTTAGTAGCGTTTGAACCGAAAATTCGTTGTTTGGATTTTTCTTGCGATTATACCCTTATTTTTACAATATTAATAAATTAATGCCCTTGCAAATTGGTGAAAACAAAATACGCAAATACTTAAATAAACCCCGCTAGTTTATTTGTTAAATAGCTTATATTAGTAATCTAGCGATTATACCTTTTAGTAGAGTTTGAAGCAAAAAAATGCGAAACCAAATTAGTGGAAACAAAAAACTCAAATTTTCAAGCTCTTCTAGGTAAACCAACAGTTATATAATATGTTATTAAAACTTATTGAATTTAAAATTATCATATAGCTTAATATTGTTAATGAAAAAAATAGTGATTAATAATTAACTAAATATTATAAAACAAAGAATTTCACTAAAATTAAAAATCATTACACATTAATTTCTTAATTATAGCTAGATAGTCTTGTTAGATATTTATTACATATTAAATAAGTTTTAACAACGCCGAGTATAAATTTTTTTTTAGATGTTATAAAAATATTTTTTAATGTAGTGTTCGAGTGGTGGACTATCCTACATATTTTTAATTTTTTTTACTAATATACTATTTTTTTTTAAGAGACTTCTCTAGAAATAAAGAATATTCGCAATAACATTGTTTCTCAATTATGGATGATGCGTTATGTATATGTATAGTTATCCAAGTCATTTATTGTATTTTATTAACATGTTTTTATTTTTTGCGAATTCTTATAAATTAATATAAAGTTATTTTCATGTAACCATTTATGGATACACATAATTTAGTTTTCTAAATGATATAAATTATTTTATGGTATTAATTTGTATTTTGTAAATAAAATATAGAGTTATTTATAACAATTAATTATATGATTATATAATTAATATACTTAATTATGTTATATGTTCTTAATTGTCATTTTGTATTTATCAACTATCATTTCAAACAATTTTTAATTGATCAGCTAGATTTTTAATTTTGATCTTAATTATAAATTATCAACTATATTAATATATATATTATCATCGCTATATTTATTAGTTAACATTGTCAAATAGAGCCATTATTGCATTTCTTGCCAAGCTCCATTTGAAGTTTTGAACATTTGGATTTGGAACCCTTATAAAATGTCACAGTGCAATCAGCCCGACTCTTTCTCAAGTTTTCATCAGCCGAACTACCCTTCGAATTCTAAACTATTCACGGAAAATGCCATCGTGACAGAGACCACACCGCGAAGCAACCACGTGACAAGGCCAGCTTTTGTCAGCGACGCAACCAAACCCAAACGATGGCACTTTCGTAATATTCTCCGTCCTCAATGGCAATTATCCGCAGTTGTCGTTTATTAGCGAAAATGACGTAGTAGGGAAAATTCTCGGCGACTACTCCGCCACAATCTGACAGTTACAGCGGAGTCACGCAGCTGTCACGTGACCGGTTATCCGGGTCGGTTCGGGTCGGGATCGGATCCGGAGACCGTGATCTGGTCTCGGATCTCAATAATTAATGTGTTAATAGAAAACTAATGACAGATTATAATACATATTAAATAAACAATAAATCATGAGTTGTGAAAGTAAAGCTGTCAGTCAATTAGTGTCCACATGTTCTTCTGCTGACACGTGTGTTTTATAGTATTGTAAGTTTTTTTTTTTTGCTAATGTACTCTCCTGACATTGACCAGATAGATGTGCGCAAGTTAGCATCATGTATGTTTTTGGTCTAATAATTTAATTTTATTTAAAATGTAATTACCTTACTCAAAGATATCTCTTCATATAAAAGGTACTTATGTATTTCTTGTTATTTGGGACGGACTCATTGAGTCCACCTAGCACTACCCTTATTTTTAAACTAGATATCTCAAGCTTCGCGAGTTGACAAAATAAAGTATCATAATATTATATAAAACTGAATTAAATGTATATTATTATATACCTAAAAAATAAGAAAAAACAAAAATAAAAACATTTTTATAAAATATGTCACGTGTAATAAAAAATTACTTAAAATAATAAAATAAAAACGGTGATATCATCATGTCACGTGTCAATCCGTGAGAGCTTCTCACATGCTACATATCGCATTGTGAGACTTTCTTACATAAATAGTTCATTTATATATGTAGAAGATTTGATCTCGATTAAAATTCATGATTATTCCCACAACTACTAGGCTTTGGCACTATCAGCTTGAGTGTTGTAATATTTTAGTAGCCCGAACGATCTCGTTGTGGTGGAGAATCGAACTTGAAACAGTGCGTCTAACCAACACAATCTCAAGCTCGTCCTTATCGTTGGGTCAACCTGTTCGAGTTATAAATTAAAGTTTTTAAGTATATGAAAGATAAATAAAAATTAATTGGCTTTTATTTGTGTATTGAGGTTAAGGATACAAATGGGTAGGGTAGGGGATGGACCACATCTCCATACCTATCAAATTCTCATGGGTATGAGGAATCTCCATGTGTAAAATAGTTTACCATTTCATTGTTCATTGGAGATCTCTGTGGGGATTTTCATGAAAATTTTTGCAAGGATAAATTATTTTTCCTATTTTATTCTTCATTGGGGATCCTCATGGGGATTTATCAAAAAAAAAAATAAAATTGTAAAACTCACTAAGTGCTAACAATTATAATTAAGTTTATACAAAATCATTGGCATATGCAAAATGAAAAGTTCAAATTCAAAATATAAATATAGTTGCGAACAATTCAAAACAAAAACATATAGTTATTAATTAACCAAATAAATTAAAATTATAAATCTCATTAAGATGTTTTTTGTTATATGTATAAGTAGGGTTGCAAGTGGGGCGGAGAATCTTCGTTCCCCGCGGTGCCCCGCCCTGATGGGGCAAGGATTCCCCGCATTTTGCTCCCAGCAAGACGGGGCATAGGGCAAGGCGGGATGGTATTTGTTCTCGCCCCGCATGGCGGGGATTCCCCGCCTCGTATCCCTTGCATAAAATTCTCCATTTCTTTATATTTTTACAAAAAAATATATAACTTTTTTACTTAAAAACATATGTAATATATGGAATGAAACTCAAGATCTCCAACAAAAAAAATTGATTTTTACCATTAAATTAATTTTATATATATATATATGTTATATCATAAAGATATTATAAAATTATATTTAGAACATTATTGAAATATATTTGCCATACTAGTTTTGGAAATCTTATATATTTGATTAAGTATGATAACTTATAATTCAATCAACAAAACAAATCCACATTATTCCTTCAATTTGAGAAAAATATTTTTTAAAAAAAATTGAGAAAATAGTACTTAAGTGCAAAAATAATCAAGGAGTGAAAATCAAAATAGATATTTTTTACAAAATAGATGGGGCACCGTAGGGGCTTCTCGCCCCGTGAGGATCCTCGCGGGGTGGGGCGTGGGGTGGCAAAGTTCGCCCTCGCAAGGAATTTACAAGAATAAATCTTTGCTCCGTGACCTGCGGGGAAGGGGACGGTAATTACGATCCCCGCCTCGCCTTGCCCACTTGCAACCCTATATATAAGTGTTTCGGAGTGGAAATTATGCAATATTAATATCATATGATATATATATAAATAATAAATATCATATAGTGTATAAAGTGGTACATGGGGATCCGCATGAGTGGATATGTATCTTTGTGGGGATTACCCATGAGTATCCTTGTGGAGATCTCTATGAGTATATTTTATTACCCATATCCGTACTCATACCCGTGTGGGTATGAAATTTTGTACCCATCCCCACCTCATCTCCATTTAAAATCCTCATATCAGTACAAGTTAGGGTAAATTTCCATCACATGTGAGTATTTCTCTACCCATTTACATCCCTAATTGAGGTCTCTCGGCATAAAATGAATTAAGAAGGTTGGCGATGATTAAATTAAGGGCAGAGGGGTGGACAGGTGAATTGGGGGATTTCGCGTTTTGTGGTTTCCCAATAACATAATAAAGAACATGAATATTGAACCTTGTAAAATAATCATAGAACATCAAGGCTAATACTCTCTTATAAAACCAGTGCAGACCCTCGTGGGCACCTTTATATTTTATGGCTTTTACAATTTTAAAACTTCAAGTATCTAATATATTAATGTAACCACCTTTATTATTTATTGTGATCCCAACAATTTTTAATTTTTTTTTTTTTAACATTATCAGCCATGAAATACATCTAAGCAAACCACCCTCTTTGGCCTCTCTCTCTATATCTCTCCATTTCTTAAACTCATGTTAATGGAAATAATAGTAAATAAATGAGTAGGTGAAGATATATAGTTGTACTGATCATATGATAATGTCTCACAATATCATGATCTATGATACTCACATGTAAAATCCAATCATGCATCCAACCTCCCAACTGTGGCAACGGTTTACCATTATTTTTCATCATGCAAGTACTTACACATATATATTATAGGATTGATACATAATTGAACCTGCACTAAAAATTGAAAGAATGAAGCTAGCTTTCGTGAAATCCACCTAAGGTAACAAATTAATTAAGCTTTAATATCAATAAATTGGTTAGCTCATTGATTGGGTCCACCCCTATATGTAGGTGTTAGAAGCGAGTTAGTGAACAAACAAAAAGATCAAGAACACACAGAGTGATCAAGAACATATCAGAAAAACAATCTGTATATTCATCAAAACTTACATTGTACAATGTACTTATATAGAAGGTGTACATTACACACCCTTGATGTAACTGACTGTAAGAAACTAACATAAGCCTATGATATAATACACAACAACATACATACAATGTGATATAATACAATACACTGCAACATATATATAACTCTACATCCCCCCTCAAGATGGAAGTCTATGCCAATCACATAGACCCATCTTGGATAACAATTCAGAAAACAATGGTGCAGGCAAAGATTTGGTAAACAAATCAGCCAGTTGCAAACGAGTAGGAATATACTGGGGAAGAATAAAACCAAGCTTGAACTGATGGCGAACCATATGACAATCAATCTCCAAATGTTTTGTTCGTTCATGAAAAACATGATTGACAAATAGTTGAATTGCAGTTTGATTATCACACCATAAAGGTATAGGAAGAGATATAGGAACACACAAGTCCTTAAGAATATAAGAGACCCACAACAATTCACAAACCGTGGAAGACATACATTTATATTCAGCTTCAGCAAATGACTTAGAAACAATAGACTGTTTTTTGTTTTCCAAGAGATCAAAGAAGAACCCAAAAATACATAATAACCAGTGAGAGATTTTCGTGAGAAAGGACACGCAGCCCAGTCAGAATCACAATAGGCAAGGAGATTAAGATCAGACTGAATAGGGAAGAACAACCTCTGAGAAAGAGTACTCTTACGATATCTGAGAATGTGAATAACACCAAACTAGAGTTGTTCAGTGGGAGCTTGAACAAACTGACTTAATTGTTGTGTGGCATAGGTAATGTTCAGGATGAGAGAAGCCCAAGTAAAGAAGACGACCAATCAATCGTCTATGTCGATCAGCTTCAAGTAACAAAGGTGAATCTGCATCATCAAATTTGTAGTCACGAGGAAGAGGAGTGGCAGTTGGTTTAGCAAAAGTAAGACCAACATCATGAAGTAAATCAAGGACCTATTTATGTTGATGAACATAAAGCCCTGAAGTAGATCTAACCAACTATAATCCCAAAAAATAACGAGTTTGGCCTAGATCTTTGATAGTGAACAACTTGTGAAAAAATGCCTTAACCTTGGTAAGTAGGGGTGGGCAGCGGTTTTCGAAAAACCGCCCAAACCGCCCAAACCGCCCAAACCAACCAAACCGCACGGTTTGGTCTGGTTTTTAAAGCTCGCGGTTTGGTCGCGGTTTGGAAAATGACCAAACCGCAGAATCGCGGTTTGGTTGCGGTTTTCATTTTGGGAAAACCGCGGTTTAACCAAACCGAGGGCATTTTGGTAAATATAAACCAAAAACCTTAAAAACAAAAAAAACCACTAATCTTCCTCTTCCTCTCGACGCTCATTCAGTCATTCCGCTCATTCGGTCATTCTGCTCCTCACTCACCTCCCTCATCGCCGCTCCTCACTCACCTCCCTCACCGCCGCTCCTCATTAACCTCCCTCTCACCGCCGCTCCTCACTCCCGTCCTCTCACCGCCTGCTCCTCCTTTCACCGCCGTCTCTCATTTCACTCCCGCACTGCAGGCCACCTCTCGAGCACTCTCACCGCCGCCGTCGGCCCGTCGCGGAGTGACGTGTCTCACTGAAGCCGCACTACCGCCCTTCATCCTCCTCACTCCGCCTCGCACCGCCGCCGCCGAATCCATCGCCATCGTCGTCGCCACTGGCTTGTTGTGAATGTGGTGTCGGCACCGCTTGTTTTTTCGTTTTTTTTTTTTTTGTTTTTTTTTTTTTTTTTTTTTTTTTTTTTTTTTCGAAAATAGGGTGCATGAAAACCGCAAAACCAAACCGCAAAACCAAACCGCAAAACCAAACCGCGCAAACCGCGGTTCGATTTGGTGCGGTTTTGGTGATTCGCGTTTTGGTGGTGGTTTGAAAAATCACCAAATCGTCGTTTGGTGGTTTTCACCACCAAACCGCGGTTTGCCTACCCCTAAGCATCTCAAGAGAAGTGCTAGTGAGAAGAACATCATCAACATAAACTAGTAACACTAGAAAATGACATTCAATGTTATATGTAAACAAACAAGGATCATGAGCAGATTGGATAAAACCAAAAAGATTGAAGTTGAGAAGTAAACTCATGATTCAATTGTCTAGAAGCCTGCTTAAGACCATATAAGGATCGTTGTAGTTTGCAGACTTGATTAGGAGAAGCAAGAGTATAACCATCAGGGGGTTTCATGTAAACATCTTCATCAAGATAACCATGTAAAAAAACATTATTAACATCCAACTGATGTAAAACCCAATTGCGAGCAACAGCCAAAGCTAAGACAATCCTTACTGTTACATTCTTGGCTACAGGAGAAAATGAATCTGTATAATCAACTCCATCAATTTGATTAAATCCATTTGCAACCAAACGTGCTTTGCATCTGTCTAATGTACCATCAGAATTAAGTTTCACCTTGTAAACCCACTTGGAACCTACGACCCTTTCGTTAGAGGGAAGGTTTGTTAGACTCCAAGTACCATTCTCCTCCAATGATTGTAACTCCTTATTCATAGCTGAAATCCAGATACGGTCATGTTTAGCTTGATCATAACAAGTAGGCTCTTTTATAGTTAAAACAAGCTGCTAGAAAATACTTGTAATCATTAGTAATATGAGAAGAATGGATGAAATGAAATGTTGGAGGTGCACCAGTAGAAAGAACAGGTTCAACAGTAATGCATTTATTGATTTGAACATTATTCAAAACAAAATCATTCATCCAAAGAGGCTTGTGAAGAGCATGAAGACTTTTGCGAGGAGCAAGAGGCAAAGAAGGAGCAACAACTCCATTAGGGGTCATCATATGATCAACATCAGATGAAGGACAATTTCCAAGAAGCTCATCAGTAGTAGTAGGCATGGAAGAATCGGGCATGGCAACATCAGTAGGTATTGCATCAGGATGAATAGTCTCAACAAGGGGCTCTATGGAACTTGGCACAACAGGAGAACCAGGTACACCTTTTAAAGAATAAGACATTTCATTAAAAGGTATAGGCAAAGGACAATCAGAACCTGAAGGGTTAGTCTGTAAAAGAAATTGATTTTCAAAGAAAATCACATCTCTCGAAACAAAACAAGTATGGGTTGCCAAATTGTACAGCCTGTAAGCCTTTTGTCCAGGGGAATAACCAAGAAAAATGGATTTAATAACTCTTGTGTCTAACTTGGTTTTACTTGTAGAGATATTAATAGCAAAACATAGATAACCAAAAGTCTTCAATGAGAGATAGTCTGGAATCTGTCCAAATAATAGGTGATAAGGAGATTTCCAATTCAACAACTGAGAAGGTAATCGATTAATAAGATAGGTAGCAGTAAGTACAACATCACCCCAAATTTTTTTTTTTGATAAACCAGATTGAAAAATAAGAGCTCTTGTGACTTGTATCAGATGACGATGTTTACGTTCAACTACTCCATTCTGCTGATGAGTATAAGGTGTAGACCTTTGATGCATAATTCCCAAACCAGAAAATAAAGCTTGACAATCTTGATTGCGAAATTTAGTACCATTATCAGTTCTAATGGTCTTGACAGATGCCTTAAATTGATTGTGAACAAAAGAGAAAAATTGCTTGATGATATTTCCCATCAGTGACTTATAATTCATCAAAAAAATCCATGTAAACCGACTATAATCATCCACAATAGTTAAGAAAAAATGAGCTCCTTGAAGAGAAGATTGCTTATATGGTCCCCAAACATCCATATGCAACAATTGAAAAGGAAAAGTAGATTGAATAAAACTCAATGGAAAAACAAGTCTACATTGTTTAGACATATGACAAACATCACAAGGTACATCATGTTTTTCAATTGAAGAGTCTTTGAGTAATAAATCAAGATGTTTTGTTACAGCAAGAACAAAGGGTGACCCAAGCGATGATGCCAAGAAAAATTAGCATTAGCATTATTACAACATGCTAATGATAACACTGAAGGAGAAACAAATGAGTTAATGACATCTTTATTGAAGGAGCTGGAATCTAAGATGTAGAGACCTCCAATCATCCTTCCCATAGCTAGAACTTGAGAATACTCAATGTTCTATATAGCACAAAATGATGGATAAAACTCAACTGTCAGTTTAGTGGAAAAAATGAGCTTACTAACTGATAAAATATTGTATTTGAATGAGTTTATGTGTAGACAAGAAGCAAGAACTATGTCTGAACTGAGATATGCATCTCCTGTACAAGTAACTTGTTTAGTATGACCATCAGGTAAACAAACTGAAACAAGTTTAGTTAAGGCAGTGATATTAACAAGCAAATCATAATTGATGCATATATGATTTGTTGCCCCACTATCCACAATCCAAGCATCTGTACCAAAGGATGTATTAAAATTATAAGTCTGTTTCAGTGACCTACCTGTAAACTCAGAAACAACAGAGTTCACACGAGCAGAGACATCTTCAGCTGAAATATATTTCCCTTTCATGAAACTTTCAATGCCTTGTTGTATCATAGTTGCAATATTAGTCTGGAAATCTTCAAACTGAAATGCTCCTGCATCTAGTATATCCAGAGGTGATTCCATCATGTTCATAAAGGATTTAGAACCATTAGCAACCCGTTTCTTTTCAAGCTCTTTCTTGTACCAATCTGGAACTCCATGAAGTTTAAAACAAGTTTCTTTGGTATGCCTTTTTGCCTTACAATGATCACAAAATAGATCATCTTTGTTAACAAACTTCTTGTGATTCCCTTTACCAACAAATTTATTTACACTAGATGAACCAAGTAAGAACTCTGTTAGTTTTCAACATCATAACTGTATCCAGGACAGGTGAGTAGCTCACATGAACCTCCTTCTGTTTCTCAACTCTAAGAATCATAGAATATGCTTTGTTTATATTTGGTAAAGGATCCATTACTAGGATTTGATTACGAATATGATCATACACCTCACTTAAGCTCATCAGAAACTGCATCAGTTTATCATTAGACTCAAGAGCAGCTATCTTTGTTGCAGCTCCACACTCACAAGAAGGTAAAGGAACCAAACAATTCAGTTCATCTTATAGTTTCTTAAGCTTTGTATAATATTGAGAGACAAAGAGATCTCGTTGAGTGATAGATGAAATATCTCGTTTGATTTGATATAAAAGTGGTCCATTGTGTTCTCCATACTTCTCTTTCAATTCAATCCACAAATCAAGAGACGAAGTAGTGTAAATGAAAGCTTCAACAATTTCTTTAGAAATGGAATTCAAGATCCAAGAAGTTACCATATAGTCCACCTTAATCCATCTATTAAGAGTGGAATCAATTGATTCAGGCTTCAAACATCGACCATCAATGAAACCTAGCTTTGTTTTTGCTTCCAGTGTTATCAACATCGCTCTACTATAAGAAAGATAGTTTGAACCAGTGGGAGGTTTTGAAACTAAGATCATACCGATCAGAACTCTGAAGGAAATATGGACTTTCTATGCCATATTCTCCTGAATCAACACTTTTCCAGCTCCATTTCGAATTGAAGAACTCAAAGAACCATGGATAGTAGCTATGATTACTCACAAATGAAAAAATAAGAAATGATTGCTAAAGATTACAATTAATTTCAATCAGTAAGTGCAAACAAGCTCAAAAACCAGATCGAACATACAAAACTTGCTCCGATACCATGAACAAATAGAGAGATCAAGAACACACAGAGTGATCAAGAACAGATCAGAAAAACAATCTGTATATTCATCAAAACTTACATTGTACAATATACTTATATAGAGGGTGTACATTACACACCCTTGATGTAACTGACTGTAAGAAACTAACATAAGCCTATAATATAATACACAACAACATACATACAATGTGATACAATACAATACACTGCAACATATATATATATATATATATAACTCTACAGTTAGTTTAGCATATCCCCTTACATACATGTACGGAAATGACTCATATGAATATTTAGGGGTGCATATGGATTAGATCTAGTCCAATTATGGTCTATCCATAATCCAGTCTAATTATTGTGGATTAGGAAACGACAATCCAATCCGGTCCAAATAAGTCAACAATCCAGTCCAATCCAATTCACTTAATTTAAGTAAGAATTGGATCAAGTTATGCGGACTTCCATTATTTCTGTTAATTTATATGCGTATGATATAATCAAGCATGAACAACAAATATATCAAATTGTATGAGTAAATCCATATGTGATTTTTGGATTATGTGATTAATATCATATCACATATGGTAAATGACTAAGATTGAACACAATATCCCACATTAAAATTCATTTAAGAAAATATTATTTAAAAAAAGCTGCGATAGTACATCTTCTGTACTTAAAAAAGAAGAAAAAACACATACCATATATTGTGTAAACTAATGGCATCACATTCTGCAGGACATATTGTACAAATAAATAAAAGCGAAAAACTAAAATACATATAATGCTAAACGAATTGGATTGGATTAGATCTATGGATTTCGGGCATGTGATCCGTAATCCAATCCAGTCTGTGTGGATTACTAATTTTGTGATCCACTTCAGGCCATAAGACTAAAATTCTAATCTAATTAACCTTAATTGGTTTGAATTGGACTGGATCCGCGAAGTACTGGATTTGTTATGCACCTCTATAAATATTGCTAGTTTACGGATGCAAGTGAGAGGGAAATACCCATTCCCCATGGAGATCCACCTCGACAAGAGCGGAGATTCTCACCAACTAGCCCACATGGGGCGGGGAGGGAATAGTTTCATTCTCACCATGTGGGACATGTTGGGGGTGGTATTACCTTCCCCACCCGTAAGATTCCACGCCTCACTCTATGAGGACTCCCCCATGGAGATCTTTGCAATAATTATGTTGTTACTTTAAAGGTGCGACTATTAGCCCCCCACTACCCTATATCAACCCCCATTTAATGTAATATGTTTTTTAAACTAAAATGTCTTTAGGCAAAATTACATAAATAACCCCACTCTACATCAAAACTCATTTCTTTTTTCTCTTCTACTTTTCACTCTTTAAACCCCTCCAGAACTTTACTTTTCACTCTCTACACCCCTCCCTAAATGAAACCTTAAAATAATTCCATCTTCTATCCCACTCACTACACTTACCTTCTCCATTCTACTTAAATTTCATTTTTTATACCTCACCCCAAATTAAACCATAAACTCATCTTATTTTCTCTTCTACTTTTTAATCTCTACACCCTTCCCCATCTTTTTGACCATACACTCAACCACTCATCACCAAATACAACATCTTCTTGGCTTTTAAGGATAAAAAAATCAACATTGAAATGCAACATGAAGCAAATTGAGTTAAGGAGGAAAAGAAAATAATGTGCAACAAGGGTTGGAGGTTGGAAATAACAAAAGAAAAAAAGGTTTTCTTTAGGGACTAAGGGAGACAAATGTAAGCTATGGGTACATTGAGGAGTTCACTAACAAAGGGTGCTAGAACATGAAGTAACTTATTAAGGGCTATAAATAACATTAAATTAAATAGGGGGCTGATATAAGGTATATGGATGCTAATATTCACTCCTTACTTCAATTAACCTTGTATTATAACTAATGTTTGAAGTCTAAACCTACATATAATTGTTACAATCAAATGATGATATCAATATTAGAAGTCTAATACATTAATTTAAATTTTATGCAATATAACTATAAATAATGTAATATTGTAATTTTATAATCTAGATCAATATGATAAATTTTTAATAATATAATATTATAACTTATTGCTAAAACAAACAATAACGATTTTAATAAATAATGATGTTTTTTTTTTATGATTTAAAATTTTAATGTGATATATTATTTAGATCTAACACATAATATATCTCTAATTAATGTAAGTAAGTTTATCAAGAAAAAAAATAATACAACATAAAACTCATATATAGTGTAGTATATTATTTGATATATTTGTATGAATTCAACAATGAAACTTTGTTTTTGATTAAAATAAATAAAACAATAGAACTAATTAATACTATTGCAATAATATAATACTATGATTTCAATTATATATAATGTATTTAACTTTTTTTAGATATTATGTGAAATAGTACCGGGGGTGGGGATCATCTCCGATGGGTGGGGAATGGGAGTCGAAATATCCCCAATGAGGAGTTTCTGTTAGGGATAAATCACACATCACACACAACTGAAACACATAATCAAACACTCATTAATCTATTTCATCAATACTAATGTATTTAACAATCAAACTATACAACATGGTGCACACACAAAAGCACACATAAAAGTAACCTACTATGTCATTTACATAGGACATAAACTCCTAATCCTGCTCAAACTCTAACTCATAATTCCACTCAAACATAAATACTTCTAAAACAATCAAATACTTCTAAAACTCAAACTTGCTAATTAAACACAAACTAAAATACTAACTCCTAATTAAATTAGGATATGGAGTTCAAGCCAAAAAACCTAATAATTTTCACCTTAGCAAAAAACTCCACCAAACACACAATCCAATCGAACATAGCCGTCGCGAACAACCACGCTCAAACATCCAATCAATCGCTAGCATGCATCATCACATTCAATCATGTGCGCACGAACACTCAATCAATGAAGGATCACAAGCGAAGAAGGGTTATGTTATGCTTCCATTCAATGTTGCTCCACAACACACAATCACTCAATCAATCAGTTCTTCTGATCAGACACTCACTTGATCAACCAATTCTTCTGGTCACACATTCACTCAATCAACCGACTATTTCGCTACACATACTCACCTAATTAATCTTGATCCTTCAAACAAACATCCATCCAGCACGTGCAACAATCATCTACTCATCAACGCTTAATAATCAAACAACAAAGCTGAATCAAAATACTAGACTAAACATCTTCAATCAAATATACAATCTCAAAGAAAGCTCCACCTTGAACAAACATTTTCAAACAAATTATTAATTAGACTTAATCACCGTGCAATTCTTTTAACGAAGAATCCCAATCCAAACACTATATTCAAAATTGGATTTCGCACCACTACCTCCATAATGCATATTAAGTTGATTTAAGTAGTCAACTTATTTTCTCCTTCAAAGACTTTCGACACACAATCTCTATCAATCATCCATCTGTCAACTAATGACCCAATCCATTCAATTCTTTTAGTATCATTATAACTTCATGATCGGATCAAGCACGAGTCGTCACACACGACCCATGATTCTCACGAACCCAACAAACATGACATAACAAGCAACTTTGGCGTTATTCCTTCACGACAACCTTCCACTTTTTTTCCTTTTCTTCTTTCTCATCTGAAAAACTAACCACATTCACGGCAACACACACCCAATTAGCTTATCAAAACTGTCATCTTCTTCGAATTCCAACGCAATCATAAGCGATATTCAAAACAAGCAATCTCCAAGCTTCCTTCACCCGTATGAACTCCCCAATCTCCACCTACATTGATACACTTGTTAGGGATAAATCACACATTGCACACAACAGAAACACATAATAAAACACTCATTAATCTATTTCATCAATAATAATGTATTTAATAATCGAACTACACAACGTGGTGCACCAAAGCACCATAGGTGCACACTCAAAAGCACACACAAAACTAACCTATTATGTCATTTATATATGACACAAACTCCCAATCCCTCTTAAACTCTAACTCACAATTCCACTCAAACATAAATATTTCTAAATCAATCAAATCCTACTGAAACTCAAACTTGCTAATTAAACACAAACTAAAATACTAACACCTAATTAAATTAGGACATGAAGTTTGAGCTATAATAATTTCAAGCAGGGAATCCCCACCCCAAACCCGCCCCTACTTGCATCGATCCGTAAGTTTACCCTTTTTATTTTTGGTACAATAATTTACCCCATTTGATACTTAATAAGGCTAATTGTCTTGACTAGTTAATTTAGATTGACCTTATATAATCGACACTCATATAAAGTAGAAGGTCTGACATCATTTTTTGTATGTAAAAGTACTTTGAGCTTAGAGGTTATTTGAGACTATTTTTGTCACATTTTGTCGCATTGATATTCCGCGCATTCAAAGAGATACAACAACCATTACATCTTAAGTATGGTGCAACATTCTCACTAAAAGGCAAAAATCTCACGAGGGGGATAACAAACCCTACACAAAGGTAGTGTGACGATCCAAAACCCAAAACACCTGCCCAAGGCAATCTGGTAATCATGTAAGCCTTACACTAATTTAACTATAATATATAAATCTCATTATAAACCATAACCCTTTTTAGGCACAACACACACTAATTAGGAGAGAAAGAGAGATAAGAGCTTGAGTTTGAGATCCATAGTGGTGGTGGTGGTGTTTTAAAGTCAAAGAAGTCTCATTGAAAGGTAAACATTATCCCTCTTACCTTATTTTTCCTCAAAACCTTCTAATTTTGGTCTTATTTGTGCAAAAATGGTGGGAAACCCCTTTTGGTTTGAAAATTTGTGGAGAAAGAACATCCCAAGGGTCGGTGTTGCCATCGAGGGTGGCGACAGTCCCGCTGCTACCGACGTCGAGGACGGGGGAAAGGGGTTCCAACAAATTGTGAATAAGGGGAGGGTAGCCAAAGGGGCCATCCCCACACTTTGACACCGCCAGTAGGGACGTCCCCAACAGGGGAGTCCTTCGCGCTGCCCCCGGACAAGCTGATCGAGGGGGCAGCACCACGGCGCCCAAGAGCAACGGCCCTAGGATGTCCTTACATTAGGCAAAGACCTATGTCTCTGCCCAATGTATCCAGGCGCTAGTTTAGCCCCTGGGTATCGGACTATGGGCCAGACTAGCCCTGGACCAGGTCAATAGGGACATCTGGCCATTGGATCGGTCAACAGGGGCAAACATGGCCCCTCGACTTTAAGTTAAAAAATAGTAATAAAATAAAATAATATATATGATAAAAAATAAGAAATATATTATATATAACAAAATAAAAAATCCTTGCTTTCAAACGAGGGGTGCTACCGTGTCCCCGAAGAGACTAGTTGTGGCGGCCCTGCGCCTCAAGGCTGTCGAATGAGTTGTTGCGTGGGTCCCGCAACCCTGCCGACGTCAATGCCACGTCAACACTCTTTGATGTGCGTGTTAGTCTTCATATTTTCTACATTATTATTTGTTAAAACTTACAATTTTTTATTTGAATGAACCATTTACAAGTGTGGTTTGTCTTTAACAGAGTTGCAAGTAGATTGTGACAGCCCCTACTTTTAAACAGGGCGCCGCTCGACCTAATCCCGTAATCAAGCCTTAATCCTAACCACATAAGACTCAATTACATATTAGTTAGCCTTTAGTCACTCTATTCTTCAATACACGTGTAAATAAATTATTAGATTTCAAAGTTAATTAAAACTTTTTATCATTTTAATATTATCACATAGTTTAAAAATTATGTGGAAGCCCTTATTACTAAAAAATTCTAAGTGCGGAAAACCAAGAAAATACAGCATCACATAAATGTATATATATATATGAATCTAAAAAAGGAGAACTATACACTCAACCCAATATACAATGTACACTAAAAACATAAGCAATAATAATACAACAAAAGTCGAGTCATACAAAACGAGATAGGAGAGTCGCTGAAGTGCTTAAAGGAAGTCGCCTATCTTCTCCTTCCCCAGGACTACTACCGCTCGATGGACCTACACCTACCATCACAAACTAAACGGTGAATATAGTAATATTTAGGTAATAAGTGGAGAATTCTATGTCGCATTTCCAAAATATAAGATAGTTATTTAAAAGCATTAAGTTGCTAAAGAATTGTTGAAACAAGTAATGCAAGTAAATATCATAGTTAAAATTTATAGATTAACACAGGCTAAGTTGAGATGATCTACGTCCGATCGGCGGTGAGAACTATCACCTAACCTTTCCCACTACTTAATGGAGCTGCACTCAACATATTCCATACCAATTGCGGAGTTGCGCTCTACGAATATACATCATCTATCTCATGTTTGCCGACCACCCCGAGTCCCATAACTCTTGTGCCGCGCAAGTGTAATGGTGAGTGTCGAAACCCCGGTAGACCCACGTCCCCGTGAATTGCGCATCTCTCATGCAATAGACACTAGATACTCCCTACTTTAGTTTTCAAAAACAAATAATTTCAAATATCTATGATTCCAAAACTAGACAGGCTACAAAGCCCAAAGGAAATAGAATACAAATCTAATCCATTCAATCTTATCCCAATAGCATGTTTTTTATCAACTATCTATCAAGAATAACATCAAGAGTAGAAATTAGAATCTATAAATCATTTCACAAGGCATCATGTCAATAATATTCAAATATGAATAGACATAAGAACAACATGATGTAAGATTACGAGTAGCAATGTCTTCAAATAGACTATAAAACAATAAGAGTCAATAAAATGAAATATAGAATTTTCACAGCTTTACTTATAATTCATAACACTTGTCTTAGCCTATCCGGCCTCTCGACACTCCAAAATGCGTTCCCAAACTCTCGAGATCTCCCATTAGTTCCCTAAATTTGTTTGATAAGTTTAAAGTGAGTTTGGACCCAAGGAGGGGTTCCCGGAAGGTCTGAAGGAAAAACATCCAAAAATTCCCTAACCATTAGAATTTTCTCAATTAGAACTTCTTGTCATTCCTCTTCCATAGTAGTCAAGCTCGTAATGGTCTCCATCTCAGCCAAACTTGCAACTCTATCGTGGTGATAACACTAACCACTGTACAACCTCCGAACTCAAACGGTGAAATGCCCAAAATCTAGAAAGTTACGGTCTTATGGAAACAATCTATTTTGGCGTGATACGATGCTAACCAATCCATACCCAACAGTGCATCGTACTCTAAACACTCTAAGACTCGTAATTCAAATGGCTTCATGTGATCCTCAATTTTAATTGTGCACCCTTCACAAATCATATTCGAAAAAATTCGTTAAGTAGAAATTGTGCTCAAAATCAAGTAAGTGTGTATAATAAAAGGTGTCAACCCCAAAGCATGAACCATGGTCCCTGATATAAGCGAAATAGTAGAACCAGAATCAAATAATGTATTCATGTCTCAACCGTTAATTGAAACCATACCTGCAACAGTGTCGCGTGGTTTTCTGATCCTGCTCAGCTATGTCATAGACTCTCCTTAAGCAATTGGAGTGACACTTCCTTCAAATAGTGATAAGTTATGGCACTAATTTTATAATGCCTAGCAGTCCCACACCTGTAACATATGATATGCGATTTCTAGTAGCCCTGTTGGCCCTCTGCCCCTGCTCTATTGTGATTCCTAAGGTGGACACAGTGGCCGAATGTCACATTCTGAGGCGGGGGCATGTAAATATCTAGTGGTCTCCTCGGAGTGTGTGGTACTCTTGAAGCTCCACCAGATGATGCATGGTTACTTGTTGATCCCCCAAATATTTACTTCTTGAAGTTTCCTCTCGGACCTTTATGATAACCACCAAAACTGTGCTCGCAAGCTGAATATACCGATTGGATCCTGCCTAAAACTATATATCATCCTCATCATGAAATGTTGACTCACACTCGAGTGCCCGATGGTAAGCCCGCTAATATACATCCAATCCTGATGCGCCATAGCCAGTATGTCTCTCCTCAATCCATCGATAAATCATCTCCTACGAGTCACCACGGATGGAACATAATAATATGCAAACTCGTCCAACTCATTAGATCTTGACGCGTACTCAGCCATGGTCATATTGCCTTATACCAAGGCGACGAACTCCCTAATCTAATATGCCTTGACAGTTTTTGGAAACCATTCATCATAGAACAAATGCTTAAATTGTGGCCAACTCATATTTGGCCCTCGAGTTCTCGAAACAGATAACCACTATTTGTGTGCCTTGTGTTCTAACAAGAAAGCTGCCAACTATACCATGGTCCTCTCGCTAATGCCCAAAGTATCTTTCTTATTCCAGCTCAGTATCCAAGCTTCCGCCTCAATAAGGTCATGGTCCACGTAGAAGTGCGACACATTGTACTTCATGAATTCTTTCTGGATCCTACCTTTCTAACATGCCTCGTTCTCTCTATCGACTGTGGGTAAAGCTACTGCAGTTGTAGCCGTGACAAAATCAACACCCTCTCTGCGGGGTGGTGCTGGTGTATCAGTGCTAACAGAGGTTCAGGCACTGGCCCCATCGATGCATGTCCGGCAACTCCATCATTCCTTTGATTTTGCAGTAGTTCCAGATCTGTGCCATGTACCTTTCATGTGTGATGGTCAAGTCATGTATATGCTTCTGATATGCCTCAATCATAGCAGACATCCGCTATTCGATCTGAATGCGCCATTACATTTCTTCTCTTTCTTGAGTTTCCCTCAAGTTGTAAGATGTCCTTTCGTGGTTACTCATCGTGCATTATGGAGCAATGGAAAAAGGTGATTAGTCCCACTAGTTAAGAGAATAGGCAAGAATATCTAAACACTATATATATTATATTACAAAGCAAATAACATTATATTAATATTTTATTTCATGTTTTCAATCCCTCCCCATCCTAAGATTGGTCTTTTGTGCACTTTAAGTTGAATTGAACTAATATCTCATACCATTAAGTTGTTCGACTTAAACTTGACCTTTAAACTTAAAAGCTCTATATACTTTGGTTTCACTAACCTAACCATTTTCCTAAGTTCTAATACCTAGGCTTTGATACCAACAGAAACGCCCATTACTTAAACTAGGGTGGGGTCGTCCGGCCCAAACCATTACTCGAGCTCGATACTTGAACCAGGCCCAAATAACAGTCAAGCACGACTATTTCAACCTGCGGAATAACATCCTAACCATATGGAATAATAAATGTGGAAGTAAAAATTAAAACTAGAATTTCATATATCATAAAATCAACATAATAAGAGTTCAGCTGTCTAAGTAGGTTCAATCATCGTAACTAGCTTTTAATACTACCATAAAGCTTCCAAATAGTCCAAAATGAATAAGGAGGGTTTCATACTACCCAAGTAATCTACTTTAAGTTACAACCCAAGTTTATTGTTCTCAAAATCAAATAAATAAATAATAGGAACATGCAACTTCTCACAACGTAAGGAAAGACTTCAAGTGGGTGTTTTTCCCTTGTCATGGCTAAAACGGATGTGGACGCACCAGGAGAATTCCAAAACCACCACCGAGACATGTCCCGCTATCACCAAGTCACACAAGTAGTAACTCCAACTCATACACTTATGTGATACATTTATGCATTCAATTAAACAAGTAAAAACCCTCGGTGGATAATTCCACAAAACATCCTGGGGCATTAACTTGTAAAGCCCTCGGTGGCACCACAAACATCCTGGGGCATTTAAATATGATAACTTGCTAATTAAGCCCTCAGTGGGAACTCCACAAATATCTTGGAGCAATAAACGACATAAATTGGGAAATAAATGCATTCCCATTCTATAGATTTGGAGATTTAAACCAATACCCCAATGCAACATTTAACCCAAGTCTTTCATTCAAAGCATGATACTTAATTATCTAAAAGCAAGCCATACTTATTGCATGAGCAAAGCTCCCCACTTACCTCGACTCGCAACGACGTCTATAACAACTCTTAGTACGCTCGGGGCTCGATGTGAACCTTCGCACGACACTATACAACCATAATACATCTTATCAATAAATGTTTTTATTTAAATTAATTCAATCTTTCATTTACTAGTCTTTGGGATCCACTAATGTGGGTCCCGCGAGTTCCCATCACCCGATGTGAGGGTTGAGGGGTGGGACTCGATCAATCTCCCCTGGAGACGTAATAGTCCCCTATTTGAAAGCAAATATTTTGCTTTTATTTTGTTATATCATTATTTTATTTTATTTATTTTATTTATTTATTTCTTATTTTGGGGGTTGATCGGTCAACACAGTTGACCGATCAACTATTGTTAACTGGTCCAAAGGCCAACCCTTGGTTTCAAACCACCAGGGAGGGATCCCCTCCTTGATCGTCGGCCATATAGGACTTAACGACGTATTAGTCAGCCTTTCTACAAGTTTTTTTCTCATTAGTTAGCTTATCAAATAAACATCATATTTTTCTCTTGTTAACTAATAAATCAGAGTTAATTAAAGCTTATACAATTTAAAGATTATTAAGTCGAAGTCTTAATAAATTAGCAAAAACTATTAATATAACCTAATATGTGGAAAACCGGGAAACAAAGATCACATGTGTATATATAACAAAACGACGACAAAAACATATCAACACATGTCTGGTCGGGTAACTATCTCACAACCCATAGTATACATTCCCAAAAGTATACAAAAGACATATACAAAAGTTATACAACAAACGAAAAATCTACATTATCAAAGGTAGCAGCACTCCACTTGCTTAGAGATAGTCGTCAATCTTCTCCTTGCTGGTCTGCTACTCGATAGATCTGCACTCACCATCATAAAAAAGGCAGTAAGTATAGGAAAGTAGAATGTAACACTGAGAGACATTTATCCACATTTCCAAACATACATGTATATAAAAGCATAATGATAGCAACTATGCTGAAAAAAGAAATCATGTTATAAGATACATCAACTAAATAAAACCAAATTAACACACAACTAAATAGTAATGATCTAGGGCCATTCGGCTATGAGTTTCATCACGTCGGCTTTTTTCCACTATTTAGGGCATAATCTGTTGGGGCATGTGCCCTAGGTCAATCCATTAACTGTCTTTATGAATACTTTTAGTTAATAAAATAGAGGATTTCATTTGTTGTTTATTATAATTAATTTGCATGTTTACATTATAATAAGATCCATGGGTATTTACAGAAATATCCTAAATGTCCCTAGTCGATCTTTATACTGGAAACTATAATGAATTAAGACTAGTGTGAGTCTTGATTGATGATCATATGATGATTATACATATAGGGATACGAATCAAGATCACAAGTATTTGTTAGGGAACAAAGTACTGGATCGACCCGCTATGAGGACATCACATGGATTAAGTCATATTTGTTTCTCATGATAGGTATATTTTCTAGTCCTCTGACTTGAGATTACCAGAGACTTCAACATTAGGAACACATTGATTTGACATAATCAAACGTTGTCTTTAACCGGACGATTATAAAGGTTGTGATTGGTTACTTTGTAAGCAATGTGATGAAGTTGTGTAAACAAGATAGAATTTGTCCCTCTCATATAAAGAGAGATATCCAGTGGATCCCTCGATGTGTTAGACTGTTAAAAGGCATAGTCTAAATGAATTGATATTGATCAATGTCACTTGGATGTTTTCAGTCTACCTAAAGATCGAGACTAGTACGATTAAACATGTTGGATGACAATTCCATGCCTTATGTTTGATCAAAAGGATATCGTGTGACAAAAGGATGTTATATACACTATTGATTAGGTTGTATCGATTTGATATTCGTACAACTTGGGTAGTCATAATGTCTTGCTAGAGGCCGCTTATGACTTGTATACCAAAATGTGTTTTGGTACACTGCCAACGTTGTATGAGCCTATTGGGTCGCACACTAAGAATGGTTATGCGAGATTTTAAGATGGTTCAGAAAAATGAGTTTTATATGATAAAATTCATAACAGAAATGTCCTTGTGGTGTATTACACTTATACTTCTTTAGTAAGGGTATATGTGTAATTTACTTAACCGTCTATATATAAGGGTTGTATAAATAGACACTTTAAGTTACAATACACGTACGAAAGATCAAAAGGCCGAAACTCTATTTTTGTTTTAGAAACGACTTAGGGTTTTTGGTATGCTCTGGATCGTTTTGGAGAGAAACAAAAGGTTTGGTATTCTCTCGAAGCTAGCACTTCGAATCTCGGTCGCCGTTCGTGTGTGGACTACTGGTAGAGGGAGTTCGTCGTTGGCAGTGCCTTAGAGATCGATCAACCTTCGTAAAGGTATATTGCGGCGAGGTATGATTAAGTTTTTCATGGTTTAAACGTTTTTAATGGAATTAGATTCGGATCCTGTTGGGGTTTTTGTCAAAATTGTTTTGTAATTTCCGCTGCGTATGAACCCTAAAACCCAACATAATCAATCTTTTAGATGTCTTCACATCATTATAATAGCCCATCACATAAATATTACTCACAAGTCCCCTCACATGTGATGTATACTTGTCAACAAGCCCGGGTCTCATACCTCATGTGTTACATAAGCTAGTGGCGGGATCCTGACATCCTAAAGAATCTAGTGACCCCATGTGTTGTGCTCATCTCTATTATTTCATGGTTCTAGACACAAAAACTACTTTTACAATTCAAGGAATGACACAGTTTAAGAATCCAAAAATGTGATTGCATAACTAATGCACAAAGGAAATGGATTTAGAAACCATAAATCACATGCCTAATAGCATAGTATTGCAATTTACCAAACACCTCAACAATCAAGAATGACATAGCACATGAATTAGAGTCAACGAAACCATTTAATCAACGACCAATGTCATGATAGCAAACTCATGAAATGAAAAAGAAAACAAGTCATGACATCTAGAGTACAATAGCTAATTTATTCCAAATGACAGTAAATGAATAGCAAAACATGAATGAAATGTAAATAAATATCTCAATTATTTTACTTGCAATCTACGCAAAGTTTCTAGCTAATTTGGCCTCATGTCACCTCAAAAAGTGTATCCAAACCCCAAGACTCTTCCCTATATTACTAATAACATTAAACATGTTTTGAGTGTGTTTAGATCTTTAATTAGGATATTATACTTATTTAATGTGTTTAAGTTTAAATTAAGAAATGCAGAATTTTACCTGTTAGAGCATCTAACATGTTGGGTTATTTATCTAGCGCGCCAGTAACCTCATGAGCATTATGTGCAGGAAAACCTAGAATTCTACACTTTGAGTTCTGAGTTTTCTCCCCACATGGCCAACTCCAAAGGCTTGGGATCTCTATTCTCCACCACTAGAGACCCAAAACATCCACCAAAGACATACAACAATAGTTTACACTCCATAATTATCATCAAACTCATGAATTTAAACTAAGTTAATGGTGTAGATCAACTTACCAAGTTGTACACAACTCCTAGTTTGATCAATCCTCTCCAAATCAACCAAACTTTCTTATCAACTTGCTGATCTTTTTCTCAAGTTTTCCTTTCCAGCCTTTTTTTTCTTGAAGTTATGATATGAAATGATTTGCATGAGTTCACCCATTCAATCTTATATATATATTGATATGGTTGATTAATAGTTATTGATCTTAATATGTATACACATCTCAAGAGTAATATAATGGCTTATAATATGACTTACAAACCATTATCTCTTCACATACACTCCCTTAGTACCCCATTTTCAACTCAATCAGTCTCTTGATGTGTTTACACGTATCTTGATGAACAACAAATGCCTATTATTTTAACTTCGTGACTTAGGTTTTATTTGATATAAATCAACTATAGTCATATCAAATTTAACTAATTAAGCTACATAAACTTAAGTTAGCTTACCACTTCATTCTCTACCCTGGTTCCACGCCGACATGCATCTCGATCCTCGTTCACATCTCAACACTTAATCATAAGTAGGAATGACTTAGAAGTGTACGCATATACATTAGTAGTCTACGCGTATACAATACATTATGCATACATCACAACAAATCTAACATCTACCTAGACCACATCGCCTCGGTCATGGCATGTATCTCGATGTGGTCCCACGTTACGGGTCAATGATCCTAATTAAGGAAATTAAACTAGGATTCTGAATTTAAGCCGTGACAGTTAGAGAAGTTTTACAACTAGTTAACCCAATCTTCATCTTCATTTTGGATAAATTCATAAAAGTTGTAAGTTTTGGGTATCAAATCATAAAGGCTTTAAATTATAGGTTTTGTTTAATTTGATTAAATTGAAGTGTACATAGACTCCTAAGCACTGGAATTCGAAGATAGACACCACAAAGTGTAAGCCAAGGTTGACGCCATGGCAGCACTGTGCCCTTTGTACACACGGCGACAGGCCACAATGTTAGGTCATCTAGAAAATAAAGGACAGATGACACAACGTCATTGTGGCACTAAGCATTTGAACACATGGCACCACCACAACGTCGTGCCCCTTGGCCCACTATAAGGATGACGCCACAATGGGGCCATGATATTATACACACAACGCCACTACTGTGCCAAACCTCGAAAATATGTTAAATTATTATTTAAAGTCCTAGGATTTTCTAATCAACTCCAAACAATCTTTAATAGTATAAAAAAAAGTGCTAAGACACCCTAATTAACCTTAAAAACTGATAAAAGGATTTTGAGGAGTCAGTGGCGAGTTACGGGGTGTCAGGAGGCCGAACTAGCATAGGATTTCTTGTGATTTGTAAATAAACCTGTTGAGTCAATTCTCTCCATTTCATTCCATTTGAGATTTGGTACACAATCATTCGGACTTTTTCTATTTGTTTTCTTTTACTCCAAATGTCATGACTTGTGTGTGTTCTCTATCTAGGTTATTGGACTCATTTAATCATGTTTTGGCTTGATGAATGGCATTCCTTGTGTTTCAATCACATTCTTCGTTGGATTCATTTATTGTTGTTGACTCTAAACTGTTGCATTTCCTTTTATATAATAGCATGTTATGTTATGTTATGTTCATTCTTTGTTGGTGTTTGTACACCTCGATGTCGTTATGCTTATTGTGAAATACTTGTGTATAATTAGTCTACAACTTCAACCTATTGTCAATTAGTTTTAGATAATCTACCGATTTAGGAATTTCCTATTATATGATATGTACGGCTCACGGGGTTAAATTCCCTAGGGGTGTCGGCACTCCACACAGCTTATGTTTCTAGCACGGCTCACGGGGTATAGGACCTAGGATGTCGGCTAACCTAGACATGCGTGACTTAATTTGTTATCCTTTATAGTAACTTGGCAACTATTTGCATACATTTCTTTCAATTTATCTTTCTTTTTAACTTTTGTATGCTTTCAGATATTGCTCTTTATATATGTTGGAAATGTGGATGGATAGCCTTCAGGATTTACTTTCTACTTTACTGTACTCAGCGTCTTTTTTATGATGGTGGGTGCAGATTTATCTAGTAATAGCATACTAGGGAAGGAAAAGATTGACGATTACTTTTGAGCCTTCAGCAAGTGGTTTTTGCTACTTTTGTAGGTGATCATTTTGTGTATTTATACCTACATCTTTTTGTACAATGTCGGGTAGTATAATGGCTTCAGAGAATAGATTCCTGACTAATACATGTATTAATTTGTTTGATTTCACGTGATCGTCTATTTTTCTGATTTCCACATTATTTATTTTTATAATGCTTCCGCTGATAATATTAAAATGGTATAAAACCTTAATTAACTCTAAAAATTATAACTAAAAAGAAGTGAATGATAATTATATTGAACACATATAATGAAGAGAAATGAGAAAAGACTAATTAATACATTGTTAAGTCGTCCTACGTGGCATAGATTAGGCCTTAATAATGGGATTAGACCAGGCGATACCCTGTTTGGTGAGACGGATCGTCACTCAGAGCCTTGTGGGAATAGTAAGGGTAACCTCGATACCCACGATTATAAAATAAAAAAAAAAAAACCATGAGTTAAAAAAATGAATATTTGCAAATAATATCGGATCGTGAGGTTCATAATTAGTGGCTATATTTTTTATGTTTAATTTAATTTAATTTAATTTCTTGTATTTCTATATATTAAGGGCAGATCAAAATATTTTTGCAATGAATAGGCTTTAGTACTAATCATATTTTAGCATTGTAAAAAAATGCAAGTGGCCAACCAAGTGGGCACTAGTTCACTAGTTTAATTAGAATGGGGGTATTTGGGTAAGATGTCACGTAGGGACTTGGGAGTTGGAGCCCTAAAGGGAACAAATAGTCATTTTGCAAGCGTATAGTTAGGGTGGTAAAATGAGTCATGACATGAAAACCTGATACGCTTAACACGAAAATAAACGTGTTAAGTTTGAACTTAAGCGAGTTAGTAGCGTAAACGTGCAACCCGTGTCACGAGTTGGCACGTCAACCTTGACACGACCCATTAATATGTATGGACCATATAATATTGTGTTTACTAACTCTACTCACCTAATTAAGGATAATATGTAGTACTTTATATTAAAGTTAGTATTTAAAACTTTAACCTCCCAAGTTATCTTAATATTACTTATCAATAGACTGTAAATATTTATAAGAAAAAAACATGTTAAATGTGTTATATGAGTCATGTTAGAGCAAAAAAAAGTATGTTGTTTAATTCAAATGCGTCAAATAGTTCGTATTGAAATAATATTAACGGGCCTATATCGAGCCATTAATATTGAATGAAATTTCTATTTTTCTGCTTATGTAATTTAAGGGGGAGGGGGTAATTTATTTTCTGCTTTTGTAATATCAGCCACATGAATACATACGGGTTCAACATAGTTGATTCAGTGTGAATGTGGCACGACAAAGGGAAATGTTTCCATAATTAACTCGCCCAACGAGTGAGAGAAGTACTTATTCATATGTAAGGAACGACGTGTTTTTCCCTTATTACACTGGTATAGTTTTTCCTTTTTTGTGAGAAACATATTATTTCTCACCTTTTGTAAATCATCACAATTCTTTGTAAATATTGAGTTATAATAAATAAAGTCTTGTTATTAGTAAAAATATATTAATTATCATGCATGACTGATAATATATGTTAGATTGTGGCTCAAACTTGTAAATTGAGTTGAACTCAAATTATTGTCCAACTAGTTCATGCACACACGATGATTACACATAGGATTCATCAGTAATTAGAGTTTGTATAGGATAGAAATTATTGCATGCAACACATTAATGTTGGTGTCCAATCAAGAGTTAACGTTTGTATTGAATTACAATGTACATATGTTATGTACAACAACAACAACATAGCCTCAGTTCTAAATTAATTGGGATGGGCTACGTGGATCAAATTTTTTCATTGTGCTCGATTAAGTGCAATAGATGGTGAGCTTTTCAGTCCATTCAAATCCTTCCAATTAATATATTCTATGTCAATTTTATTCTACCCCTACCTCATCAAATTTTCACAATTTCTATTGAGTTAAGTTATTTAGTGGGAGCATTTATAGGTCGTCTTTGATCATCAATCAAAACTCACACTAGTCTTAATTCATTATAGGTGACCAAATCACTACAAATACCCGCTTATTATAATGTAAACCTTCCCTAATCTTTGTATCAATTGATGCTACTTCTACTTATCTTTGTGTTTCTATATTTCTTATTTTATCTTTAAGATTTTTATCCGTACATCCACCTAAGCATCCTCATATCTGCTATGTTCATTTTATGTAATTGTTGTTGCTTTACCGCCCAACATTCATTTCCATAGAGCATAGTTGGCCTAATTGCGGTCATATAAAATTTTTCTTTAACTTAGTAGGAACATTTCGATCATAAGTCACCCCTGTCGCACTCCATCATTTCTTTCATCTAGCTTGAGTTCTATGTGTGACATCATTCTCAATATTACCATCATTTTATATGATTAATCCTAGGTATCTAAAGTGATTCACCTTAAAAACTTCTACTTCCCCTAATTTTACTACTCCATCATCTCGATGTCTACTATTTCTAAACTCACAGTGCATGTATTCAATATTCCTCCTACTCAACTTAAAGTCTTTAAATTCTAGTGTATTCTTCAAGAGTTCTAATTTCCTATTCACTTCATCTTTTGTTTCATCCGCTAAGACAATGTCATTGCAAATAACATACAACATGGTATATCCTCTTGAATATGCTTAGTTAGTTCATATATAACTAAAATAATAAGATACGGGTTTAAAATCGATCTTTGATATAGCCCTATCATAATGAGAAATTATTTTGTAGCTCATCTAAATCTCTTTATACTCATTACTACTCAATAATACATATCATTAATAGTGTTTATGTATCTAGCATGCACTCATTTTCTTTCTAAAACCCACCAAAGAACATCTTTAGAAACTCTATCATATGCTTTTTCTCAATCTACAAATACCATGTAATGATTTTTTTTTTCTACATTTTTCAATAATCTTATTACAAGAAAAATCGCCTCCGTAGTTGATCTCCCACGATGAAGCCAAATTAGTTCTCCGTGTAATGGGCTCAGTCTCCACAAACTAGGCCCCACACAACTTAAGCTTACGTTGACTCTCGATCAACCCTCACTGTGTCAATGCACGCCTAATGAGCCTCTTATTCGAAGTATTTATCCATTGGTTGCTTACTAAGTTTGCTAATTAGTTTCACAAGTCTTAATATTCATTATGCAGCAGAAAGTAATTTAAAGCAACAAAAAAATAAACCAAGTTCGGGACAAGTCTTAGATATGAAAATCATGTATAGTATAGATCTCATGCATATCTCAGGTGATGACAGTGTCAATAAGCATTATATACATGTATCTCAAGTGTATATCTCAAAACTCATACCTAAATGTATATAAAAACATCAAGTATAATACAATAGGTACAATTAAAACACCTACGACAGTAATAAAGGAATAGTCTACTATGAGGAAAACTCAGGAGTAGTCACCAATATTTGGCTCCTTGCCCTTGCTACTAAATGGACCTGCAATTGTCGCTAGTGACGGAGACAATTCCAGTGAGTAAAGGTAGATGAGATTCAACATTATTTTTTAGTAATAAATTATAATAGTCTCTAAATCATGCAGGTATTTAACGAAAACTGTAAATAAAATGACAAAGTACATGATAAACAAACTAATCAAGTAAAGTAGAGAAAGTTAAGTGGCAGGGAAGCAAAATAGATAGGCGAATAGGTAATTATGTTTAAATTGTTGGTCATCAGACCAAAGCACAGTTTGAAGTCGACACAGAGGGCTTAAGGCCACTTCCAACTGCCTCAACATGACTTTTTAGGCATTACAAACTCCTCAAGTTACTTCCAACAACCCCTTTTAAACTATCAAAGTAAGCCATAGCAACGTAGGATGTTTTATCCCCTGCATAGTCCTCATCGAGAAGCCGTGTGACATCCGAGAATTTCATAAACTTGATTAGGCGGCTAATTTAGTATTTTTGAATATTATTTGGAGTTTAAGTATCCGAGGTGGGACCTGCGCATTATGGACCAGAGATCATAAGATATATTTTATTTTCGTATGTTATGTACTTAGTGTGTGTATTATATGGTATTTTGTCGCGTAGTAGGGTTATGTTGAGGTGTATCCTTATTTTTCATATTCGGAGTTACAAGTGTATGTATAAAGGGCACAAGCGAAATAAAAATGATTAGTTATTCAAAAACTAATAAATTAAGTGTTAAATATCACTTGAGATTTGCCTCCATTTACATATAAGTTGGGATCAGTCACAGTGTAAGGTGAGAACGAAGTTGGTACAAGACTTTCTCTCGAGTTTCGTATCAGTTGGTGGTGGTAGTAGTTGAAATTGGGTCTAAATCAGTGCACATTTGGCTAAATATAGCAAAAAATGGTCTATAAGATTTTAGTATGTCGCGGATAAAGTTAAGATTTTTAGGGTTTTGGCATGCCAAAACTAGTATTATGGACGTTTTATGAAAATGGATAGTTTTGTCGAAAGTTTGGTTCAATTTGGTGAAAATTCAGATAAAAAATAAGCTCTGAAAGTGAAAGCATGTCAAAATATAGATTCGAGAATTAATGAATAAAAAGAAATTAAGTTGCTGACAATCAGTGAGGGTTTATATATAAAATATAAAAAATCAAATGAAATCGCTTTCATTAAAAACGTTCAAATAGAACGTTTTGTTTGTTTGATATATAAACCCTCTCACTCGAGTTTTCGTTCCGTGTAACTACCGACGTCCGATTTTCACCCAATTTATTTCCACAAAATCGTAAAGCATCGCGAGACGGTCAATTCAAGCTAAGTTTTCATGGTGAAAACAAAGTATTCGGCCTACAATTTAGTAAATACTCAATGTTAGGCATTTTCCTCAATTCAATTTGAGTTCTCGCGATTTCTAAATTTCTTTTGCAAGATATTGATAGAAATTAGTATGAATTGTTGAAAATTGATGTATTATGTTAATATGCACCAATTTGGAATAAACTCACCAACATTGGTTAGGTTTTAATGAATTGAACTAATGTGATTCAGTTGATAACTATTTTGGAGATGTTTTATAGTTGATATTGATTTACATTAGGTTTTTGGATGAATTGATTATTGGTTTTGATCCAATTTGACTCCATGGATTGTGGGAATATTTTGATGTTGAAATCGAGTGGTTTCGTGGTGTTTGTTGTCGAGTTTTGAAAATTTAATTGCGAAAATATTGATTTGGAGAAGTATTTTAGTTCCAAATAAAATAAAGTTTGCCTAATTGACAAGCCATATTAGAAAATTCATAAATTCTCTGTCGATGATTCAATTTGAGTGTTCTTAGAGTCTATGGAAAGTATGACATGCATACTACAAGTTCCTTTTTGGCCATCATGACAAATATTGAGATTTTCAAGGTTAAAAGTTACCCTAAATTGGCTAGTTGAAAGCTAGTTGAAACAGTTATATAAATTAATATTTTTGGAAACTGTTCTCAAGCATACTTTGGTTGTTTTTTTTGGGTATCGTGATTTGATTTCACTTGAAGCTTGACCCATAATATAATTAGGTATGCAGAGAAGCTATTGGATCTATTTTCAAGGAGATCCGACGCTCCAAAAATCCCAAAAATCAGCTCAAACTTGGTTGGTTGTAAGTAAACCTATAGTGACCTTTACTATTTATGGAATTTATCATTGTGCCTGTAATTATATCATAGTCTACAATGCATTTTATTATTCTTGGTCATGCATACATAGAGTGAGTGAGGTGGATAAGCTTGTTTTGGAGTCTAATTTGATTGAAACTAAGTTTCAATCCTACCTCTACGCCTTCTAGTAAGACTAGAGGAGTCTAACACCAACAAGTTATCTCTGCATTTCATGATCTCTTAATATTGTCTTTGTACAATATTTGGAACTCAACATTAGATTATATTTAGGAGACAACGACATAGTGAATTGCATGTCATGTTGACACATATATCTTATTGTTTATTTGGAAATAGAATTGCATGTCTGTATGTATCATACTAACAATTATAGGAGTACAGGTCAATGTAGGAATTTATTTACCTGACATCTTCGAGTTGTTTTGATGATGTCAGATTTTGTATAACGACGAGGGAAGAGTGGAAAAGACTCAAAGATTGTGGTGATTGCTTTCACAAATTAAAGTAAATTCTTTTTTTAAAATTGTTTATATTTATTGTTTTTAGATTCTTGGGGTAAGTGAAGGACATGAGGTTTATTTGAATGGTTTTGAGAGTCTCCTAATTTAGTTAAAATACGTTGAGAGGTTTGTGATTCAATTTTGGTCTATTTGAGATTGTGAAGTTGTGATTAAGCTATCGGGGACTCTAAATTCATAAATTGAAATTTGATATATATTATGAGGTGCGGGGAGTTGTGAGTCCTTCTAAGCTTCTCCCTAATTTTTCTGTCTATTAGGTGAATTTTCTAGCATACCACTTTTAGGTGAGGTGCTGTCGAATTTTTTGTGAAATACATATATGATTTCTAAATTTACTCCAATTGAACAAATCATGAATTGAGTTTTATTGAGGATATAAATATAGTTTTTGAGCCTTAGAAAGGATTGAAATAATTATTATTTTAAGGTCAAAGTTGAAAGAATGGATTAGGCTAACTAGATTATCAAATGATTAAGGTAATCTAGGTCGGTTAGTCGTCTTAATGACGAGGGGCTGAGAAGCCATGGTGACTCCATATGCTTAACCCGCTAGATAATACAACTAGTGGATTACCTAGACCGTAGGCCACTTGAAATAAGAATAAAATACAAGTATGACATGCTTTTCAAGATATTGGCAATAAGAAGTTGAAAAGAAATCATATTGACACTCTTACTGGTTTACTTACCTCAAAATGCAATAACATCTGAGATAAACGCGGCTCCCACATATCCGTACCACACTTCTGATACTTGACACTTGGCGACTCTAGGCCTTTGGTACCTATTAGTGTTCATTTGGTATGTGTTATAGTTTAATTAAGTTTGATTATCTCAATTCATTGTAAAACAGTTCACTATTTGCCTCAATATATTTTCTATTCAACTTCAATCAAATCTTAACTTCAGTGTGCCATAAACAAGTTCATGTTGAGTCCCTGGGGTTCCTAGTCACTTATTCTTACCATAAACGAGAAATGCCTCTTTTAATTATTTTAAATACTCATTTGACAATTAACTCGACAAAAATACCCAAACTTGTTGTTACAAGGTTGTAGATATTTTTATATTATTTTTTAAGTGTTATTAAATCATAAAATTTCATTGTAAATCATTTCAAGTTGTTTTAATGCATTGGTTTGCATTGGTTTGTAAAACGGTCCATTAAGGACCTTAATATAATTTACCAAAAAAAAAAAATTGATTTTTATGCAACTTGAAATGCAGCTAAAATATTCATAGAAGTTTCCAAAATTCTCGGTATTGGTTCATTAAAGTCTATTAACTTTAAACCAAGGTTTTTTAGTAGTAAAATCTTATCAATATGATCAAAAATCAAATTTGAGACTCTAAGTAAAACTTCAAGTCCTTATTTGTAATTATTGATCTCTTATTCGAAACATGACTTGAAAAATAAGTTAGACACATAAAAAAATCATGAGTTTTTAGTCTATTTTCGACAAATAAGATGACGAAATTTTTAAGAAACACTGATTTTAAATTTTGTTCTATGTATTAGCTTTCGAAATGGTAAATTAAGCTCAAATTCGATTAAAATTAAGAGAGTTATGGTCATAATACCAAAACAACTCAACTTAAGAAAGTTTCAAACTAGCAGTGTTAGGAAATTCATAATACTCAAACCACACATCCAAAAAAACATTATTTTTGGTGAAATGTTTTTTCAAATATAGAAGAATAACACGTAAAAATTTAGCCAATTCTGAGAAGAAATGAAGGACTTATGCTATCTACAATCTCAACTATAACTTTGGCTCGATTCAAGGCATCAATTCATCTATTCAATTTAATTCAAAACACCAACTCTTGACAGTAATTCCATCCATTTTTCAACTCTATTAGGGTCCTAATAATCACTTCAAATCAACCAAATAATTCAAGAAAAATCAGAATCAATGAATTTCCAACACTTAATACAATGCAACTCTTTATTGTGGCATTTCATCAAACATGCATTGTTCATGAGCACTATAAACACCAAATATTAGAAATTATAAGTCCAATTCCAAGACTTTGTTGTCCATAGTTGAAACTCAATCAAGATACTTATTTTTGAAGTGAAGATGATTGATCTAAACATTCCACAACTTTATAGAACAATCCATTATTAATTTGAACACTAAAACTCCAAATTTGAACAAGAAACATGGCTTATTTGAAAAAAAAATTCGATCTCATAAAAAAATGTTTTGAAAACCTCATTTAAGACTCAAAATCCTTGCATTATAAAGAGAATTGAAGTTCTAAATGCTCTAAATTGAAATTAGGTCTCCAAAACCCCTAATTTGCATTACATAAAGCAAGGAAAAAAAGAAAAGAAAGTACCAAGGTCATGAACTCTTCTAGGGCTGAGATTTCTTCAATGTTAGCTTCAATTCCCTTCCTTTAGTCTCATTTCTTTGTTCTCTCAAAAAAATGCATGTAGAGGTGATGTTAACAATATCTCCACTAAGTCCTCAATTTATAGACTTTTAGATGTCGAAACACTCATCTTAGGATCTACTTAGGATCCTACTTATTATGCATCTCTATGTGGATCTAAGGTGAGTTTTAATTTAAATATGCCCACCCTAGGATTCAAGTGTAGACTTGATCTCATGGTTCATGTTTCATGGGGTTTTTATAAAGACTTTAGGGACTTGCATTTTTAACTTGAGACAATTGATGCTATGAACTAGATTAGTTAGTTTACCCAAGGTCATATAAACCAATCTAAGCTTAATCAAATAATTAGTAGTTTGGCATATCATTTAACTTAGAGATTAATATCTAGGATAAGCATTCATTTTGATTTTATGACTTAGGTGTTTGATTTCACAAAATATTTTAGGCCTAATTTCTCAAATAAAAGCCTAAGTTGTAAGCCCATCCAAGTCCCCCGTTAGCACATCAACTCATCTAAATAGTCGCGCGCACCCATCTCAATATGCTATAACTCGCTCGTCTAATGTTAGAACTAGTAGCATTTATAGGTTAATTTAGATAAGTATAATATATTACATGACATCAAACACAAATAGAAATAATTCATTTAATTATTACCTTGGTTTCGACGTCTGAGTGTTGACCAAGTGTGCCACGTAGGATTGAACGCACAATCACGGTCCTACAAAGCGCACAACTAGGTTTAGATTATTTGGGTCGTTACACTCTGATATTGTTATTTATCTCTTTAACCTATTGTCAATCATCTCTTCCAAAATCTCATATTTTGAATCATAAGTTTAATTCCCTGGTACTTTAAGCAACTTTGAATGTCTCATTTGTTTTTGAAGATTAGCACAAATGTACTTCTTCTCCAATTCATTGGCATCCGTTTTGATTTTAGAATTTTGTTGAAAAGTTTTGTTAACCAAGTCAATTCAATTTCTCCTAAGCATTTCCGAACTTTTATGGGAATTTCATATAGACCACATGTTTTCCCTATTTTTATCATTTTCAATGTCTCTTTAACTTCTAAAATTATAATATTATGTGTATAGTTTACATTTCTTTATTAGTGTGGGTTTTCATCTACTATAATATCAACTTGACCATCATTAAATAAATATCGAAGTAACTTTTTCATCTCTCTTTAATACCATCATCGCGCATTAAAACATTTTGATTTTCGTCCTTAATACATCTTACATGACTTAGCTCTTGTTTTTTTTATCTCTTACCTATAAATATATTTTTTCATCTCTATTACCAAACCTTGTATATAGTTCTTCCATGAAATTTCTTTTACCTTGACTAACTACTTTTTTAACATGTGTTCTAGCTTCTTATATTTATTGTACAATTTGTACTGATCTTCATCTTGACACTAGGTGTTTTCCTATACATCTTTCTTTTAGTCTTAATTGCTCGTTGGACATGCTCGTTTCACCACCATGTTTCCTTCTTTGGTGTTCCCGAGGCTTTAGATATATAATGCGTTTGATTCTACTTTCCTTAAAAACTACTCATTTCTAGTCATATTGTACTAGCATCTAAATCAAGATTCCAAATATTTTCTTTAGTAGTTTTTCTCTAAACTCTATTTGTTTACTATTTTTTAGATTTCACAACTTTATTCTAGGGTCACTGTCTCTTTTATTCATATTAAATCGTCATTTTAGCTTGATACCAAGTACTACTAACTTATGTTGAGTAGTAAGTGTTTCACCAGGTATTACTTTGCAGTCTCTACATATTTTTCTATCTATTTTTCTTGTCAAAAGAAAATGTATTTGACTCTTATTATGACCACTACTAAAAGTAATCACGTGCAACTCTCTTTTCTTAAAACTATTATTTGCTAAGACAAAATCGTATGCTGAAGCAAGTTTTAAGATTGATTCTTCTTCTTCATTTATATAACCATAATCAAAACCTTCATGAACTTTCTCAAACCCAACATTACTTGCCCCCACATGCTCATTTAGATCTCCTCCAATAAAAATATTTTCATCTAATGGTATACCTTACATAAATCCATCCATATCATCTCAAGATTTGCGTTTGATGCTCTCGTTTAATCCTACTTTTGGTGAATAGGCGTTAAGTATGTTAATCTTTTCGTCTCCGATAATTAATTTGATTAGAATCAATCTATCATCCATTCTCTTAACATCTACGACCTTACCCTTATAATCATTATCCACAAGAATTCTTACTCCATTGCATTTTCTATCTATACCAGTGTACCACAATTTAAACCTATGTTTTCTTTTTTTTTTTTACTCTTTTCTCCTACACATTTAGTCTCTTGGAGGCAAGCAATATTGACTATCCTTCTAATCATAGTATCTACTAGTTATATTGACTTCAATGTAAGTTTTCATATGTTTCATGTTCCTAAATAAGTTTTTTTCTCCCTTTTGTGTTTGTTTTCCTTTTGTATTTCTATTTTGTCTAAAAGATCTAGTCTATGTATCTATGATTTTATTTTTGTTTTCGTGTTTGTTTTGAACTAGCGTCTTTACCCACACCCATCTTCTATGTGGGAATCATTGCTCATTTTTCTTCACCTTAGGGTGACGATGTGAAGGGACTAGCTTCTTTACCCACATATATCTTATGTGTACCTTACTCATTTTTCTTCACACCCAGATGGCGATGTGAAACACACTCTTGCTCATTTCTCACTACACCCAGACTCCAATGCAGTGCGTCGCTAGGTGGGAACGCGCCAATGTTTATATGTACGTATTTGATCAATTTTATGAAGAATGTCAAAAGTTTAATGTTAGCTGACAACATATCACAACCCTCCTCCATTTTCTAAGAATGGAATATGGAGTTGGGGCTTTCCTTCCCCACTTTTTGAGTATGAAAAATGGGTCGACCTCTCTTACCCATTTTCGATATGAAAAATGGGCATCAAAGTCCTCTTTCCTCTTTCTTTATCCGGACTTAGGACCGGCTATATAGTGCACATAGTGTTTTACATAGGTGGAGTTGTACATATGTTATGTACGGCTATAAATATAGGTTTGTGTGTGCAGTTAAACATAGAGTGTTGAGCGTACATGCTTTGTCACGCGGGTACGTAACATATATATAGTGTTATGGGAAGTGCTTGTGTGAGCTAAAAGTAGTATCATAGCATACAGGCCTGCGAGTGGGTACGTGACACAATGAGATTGAATCCTATTGGGGTTTTCATTTGGGGTTTAGATAAAGGAGTTTTTTCCTGTGTACTAAATAATTGCTACTGAATTGCCTTGTTTCTGGCTCGTGGTTTTTTCCTAATTTTGAGGCTTTTTACGTAAATTTTTGTGTTTATATTTTCTGTGGTTTGTTGCCTTTGGGTGTATTCATGTGATTGCATGCGATCTTGGGTATTTCACGGTGATTCACGTCATAACAATTAATATCTCTAGGATGATTATTCAATCCAAATTAAGAAGAAGAAAAAATGAAACTACATTGCATTTGCAAAACTGGGCAAAGTAAAGAACTGAGTTTTCTATGTTATTATTCCAAAGAAATAATCAGATTAATAAATATCTTTCCAATGGTAAACCCTAAAAAGATCTGAACACATATGGCTTGTGACATCCACAAAAGATTATCACTGATAAAGAGATCTCCAAATAATCAATATTGCAGAATTAATAGATTTAAAGAAAAGCTTAATTAATAATATTCACCTTTTTTATAACAATCTTGATTATGAGATTTAATACCAATACCGAGACTTAGTACAGTGTTCTCTTTTTTGTTTTTTCGTTTTTTTTTTTTTTTTTTTAAAAAAAAAAAAACTTTATGAATACAAAGCAACAACATTTTAATTACTATACAAACCAGTAGGAGTACACTTGCCATATATTTTAATGACTTAGTGCATCCCCTACTACTCCTATAGTGTTTTCATGTGGGTAGTGGGTCCTCTTTTTTTTTTTCAAAAACTATATATGCATGGACCTTATCTTATATGGGCACCCAACAACTCTAAAGGGGTAGCTCATTAAGACAATTTACTAACACATAGTTTTGTGAACTTATAAATCTCTCCTTTATTTATTTTTATTTTAAAGGGCTATAGTGGGTCACCTTTAAAAATGGCTGATTATGATGTGTTTGAATGTGGTTGGCTCTTCAACAAGTACATGTCACCTTTTAATGACTTTTAGCTCTTGTTGGACATGTGATGTGTTTTTGGATAAGTAGATGACCTCCCAACAGTACCCTACATTACAATAGTAAACCTCACAGTATTGTGTTGCAATAGGTAAAATGATTAATAATTTAGTAAAACGGAGAATTAGTTATATATATAATGGTTTCATAAATGGTGCTAGCTACCCAGCTAATTAAGGACTTAATTATCACATATATTATATAATTTAAAACTAATTAATTATATGAATTCAATGTCACATTGTGATGACAAGAACAAGCATTTAAACACTAAAGTTCTTATATATGTACATATATAATGACAATTTAATCTTCAAGCCACGGAAGTCTTAAGGACTGAATGGGAACTTATATTGTATATATAGACCATAGTTGTCGGACAATTAAAGAAAATTAAGATCCTTTTTTAGTTGACAAGTAAATTAATTAAGCCCTTTAATTTGGTCCTCTAGATATAGTTAACCTCACTAGAACAATTTTAGTATTTAATAGAGGTTTTTAAATCTCTATTAAAGGGGTGTAATTAAATAACACTTAATTAATATGAGTTTTAAAAAACTTTTATGTAATACATGTATTAAAAATTAAAATATAACACATTTTCACATTACATTTAATAAGGGTTTTAAAACCTCTATTAAAGACAAAAAATGTTTTAGTGCCTATCTTTATAAATGATAAAAAAAAACCTTATAAACCCTTAGATAATTAAATTACTAAAGGCATTGTGGGAAAAAGATTAAGGAGCAAATCTTAGACATTTATGTAAGAGAATTATGAGTGGCAAACTTATGTCTTAATTTTTATAACCTATGAATTACTTGAAGTCTCTTGAGTTTCCTTTAAATTGCCGATTTGATGAAAATTAGTATTAATATAAGAATTAAGCTTAAGGTTCTCCCTCAAGCCTTTAAAAATGTACTTGTATCATCAAACAATGTGTCGAATGTTTAAGACTCGTGATGACGATAAAAATCTTAGTGGTTTTAAGAAACTATAAGCTATCACGGGTAATTCTCTAACTAATCTATACTTGTTATGTTAAAAAGAATGCTTACAATATGATCAATAGGTCCAAATTAATTTTTGTCCGTAGTGTCATAATCTATCATCTATTAACAAAAGAAACTATATGGTATCAACTGAGCATTAAATAAGTAATAAGTATAAAAAATGATTGTAGTAGAAATGATGATGTTTAGGTAGATGCGTAGTAAAACTCTTATAAATAAAATAAGAAAGACAAGAAATTAAAAGAAAAGTAGGAGCACCACTAATTAACAAATACTACGGAAGAGTAGTTGCAGTGGTTTAAATATGACATCTCCAAAGACGACCTTCATGCTAGAAAATTAGGCTCAATATAAACTGAAGAAATTTGATGATATAGGGATACACCGAAGTAAACTTGAGGCACGTTGATTGAAAATTTATGAGGGATCTAAAGAATTTAAGAAGCATACAACCATCAATTGTTTTAAGTGCAATGGAAGAGTTTGACTCATCTAAGTAACTCCAATTAATTTCATGTTAGGCTTTATTTTTTGTTTTTTGTTTTATTTTTTGTTTTTTGTTGAGAAAATTAGGCTTTGTTATTGTTGTTATTGTATTTGCATAATTTAAGGCACACTTGATAACATATTGTTCTAGGGTATAGAATTTAATTAATTAAGTTTAGGGTTGACATTAATTATATATATCCTACTTAATTATGTCAACATATTTTAGTGTTCCATCATTTAATAATAAATATACATAATAAATTATTATATTAACTCTCCCTGCACCCAAATATGTCTTAGTATCCATATTATAAATTTTACCAGGGGTTACAATAATAATAACAAATTTTCCATACGTAGATGTAGACTTTTTCATTCGGCTGGAACGAGCTTTTAAGCTGATGTCAGGCTTTTAAGCCAACGTCCAGGCCCATCCAAACTCCCACAACGTTAGGATTCCACTAAGTCTTTATTTTTTTAATAATTAAATATATTAAACAAATGTTTCAAAATCAATACAAAGTAAAAGTTAGCTTAGAAGTAAAATAACAATTGAGTTTGGAGTTGAAGAATCAAACATTATTTTCAATATTTTTTTAAAAATACTTATATATACAAAAAAAAAAAATTTAAGTACCTATGGACAGACTCGATGGGCTTGAGTTTACAAATACAAACTCAAGTTCATCCCAACAAGGGGCGTCAACAAGTCTTCTCACATGAATTTTTTTATTCACTTTGCATATGTTGTAATGTGTTTATTTTTATTAAAAAAAATTGAAGTAAATATTTATTATTTTTTTTGAAGAAATAAAATTTCATTAATTATCAATAGCTCTCGATACATTATTAATTATCAATATAGCTCTCAATACATTCAATGGAACATGACGAGACATAAAATCAATCACCGTAGCTTATTAATCCTTATTGTTTAAAAGAATATTTAACCGCCATAAAGGTTGATTTTAAAGTATTGCAAATATAACAATTGAACAATTCGACAATAAGTGATTGTTCTTTTGACAAATTAACATCTGGAACAAGACAACGCGCATAGATACATTAATCGAACCATAACGAAAAATAAAACTTTCGATAAGAGAAGTAAACAAAAATTTCCAACAAGAAAAGACAATCTAAAATTTCAAAAAGGGAATAAAATAACTAACCGTGAAATAAAACCTATTGTCAAGTACCAATCCTATAAATGCAAATCCATGCACAGTGTGTGAGAAGGATGCAAACGTAAAGAAGTGATTATTGACAACAGTGAATCCGATGAACACAACGTGGATGAAACTGATCATCTCGTCGGATTTGAATAGATCTAAAACTTATTTGATAAATACAGGAAAGAAAAGGTAAGCGTAACCACCGCGGATCAAAAATATAAATTGGCAGTGGTTTAAAAGGCAAAAACCTTAAAGAGAATCAGAGAATGAAAAATTAGGGTTTTTAGAGAGAGCCCCGTGCAACGCGAATCAATAATAAGGAATGATTTCGATTTTTATTAAATATTTTAATTAATATGTAATAAGGTATATCACTTTTTAGCACAGAGTAAGGTATATAATTAAGTTCAATGACATCGACTCTAACTAAATTAATTATAACATTGGACTTGATCAACATCATTCTAATTAATCGTAACCTAACCCACTGATGTAAATTGAGTGACCTATATATAGCTAGCAAATGTGATTGACAAAGATATGCATGGATGTAAAATCAGAAAAACTACCTAGAAAATGATGGCTAGTGATGATAGCATTGGTTCATCAATACATATCCAAAACCAATTAAGGACACTTTGAAAGGGAAAAATATCTTCTCGCAATTTTTAATAAATGTTACACACCACTTCACAGCCTATAAATCTAAGATTTGACTGGCCTCCTACCACTTGTCTCCTAACTATAAGAAGGCTCACGTTCTCCTAATCTCTTTTCATTTCATGTCTCATCTTTACGTACCATACACTTACATTTATGAAATATATTAGAAAGTGACTTACTAGCTATATATGGACTCTACGCGGGACGTTCTAGTAAGCAATTAAACCAATAAAAAGAAAAGATCGTACAAACACCCACCCACCTACCCACCCACCCACAAGAAAGAAAGAAAGAAAGAAAATGAATAAATTAAAGAAAAGAAAAGAAAAACTCATCATCTACTCCTTTCGATTTTTTATATAAACGGCTTTAGCAAATTAAAATTTTGTGTTCAAAATTATAAATCGTTTTTAAAATTTAAGAATATATTTATTACATTTTTATCGATTTTACACTTCATACAATTCAAACATTTTAATTTATAATTCTTCAATTCATTTAATATCGAATGACATATATGTAAATTACACGTATAATTAAGGTTGCCTTATTGGGGTGTATTCAATTGAGATTTTAATAAATTTTTGATTACTTTTATAAGTGGATGACTTTTCTAAAGTTTATAGATTTTTGTAGACTTTTAAAGACTATGATAAACTTTTATGTGACCTTCATTTTGATTACTTTCATTAACATTTAAAATTTTTAGTGACTTTTATGAACTTTGTAAACATGATTTTGATGATCGGTCAAGGCATAATTATATTTTTTTTCTTAATAACTATTACTAATTTTTTTGAAAGTATTTTTATATTTTAATAAAAAAATCATATATACATATAAATGAGTTACTATCAAAATAGTAATATAACAAATAAGTAAATAAACATCAACAAAACAAATAGGTAAATGAATCATCTTTTAGTGGCAAAAAAGTTTAAGTAAGATCATTGTGTAAAAATTTTGCACTATTTTTACTTAAATAAAAAAATTCCTTAAGAATGATTGTTTAAGTTTCGTAAAACGCGCTTCTTGCATTTGAAAAAAAATGATTATTTTCTTTAAAAATAATAATATTACACTTTTTGAGATTATAATTATACACTTAATAAATGAAACTTCTTTGTAAAAAAATCCTCTAAAAATGTACAATGATACAAGAATGACATCTTATATATTAATAACAACATTATTTTCATAAACATAAACATTAGAGTGTAATGAGTGAGCAGTGATATCCGTGAGTTGTAGAGTGGTTGAAGAAGTTGATAAAAACAATTTATAAGAAAAGACTTTGTGAACAATTAAGTCTTAATTGAATAAGAGAATTAACAAAAATTAGAAGTCTCTAAAAGTTTTTGGGTTGAGGTAAGGAGAAGTTAAAGATTTCTTTACGTGTATTTTTATATAAAAAGTTTATAAAAGTCTAGAATATTTGTAACCAAACCACAAAAGTCGTCGAAAAATTAAATACACATTACTTTTATAAACTCTCTAAAAGTTTAAATTTAATATCCCAAAACTTTTATAGATTTTTAAAAAGTATATAAAAGTTCACATTGAATACACCTTACTTTTATAAATTCTTTAAAAGTTTTAATTGATACACCTAAACTTTTTTTAGTAATTTAAAGTAACCAAAAATCCATTAAAATATCAATTGAATACACCCCGTTAATTTTTGTGTCATTACCTCAAACGATTTATATAAATAATCGGAAGGAGCATGTCTTTTCAAAAATGCTGCAAGTAAGTGCATTTATAAGTGGACTATTATCTTAATTATACACAGTGCAGTAATTGGGACATACTCTATTTAATTAGATGTGCCGTTTAGAGATCACAAACTTAATTTTTTTTAACTTTTTGAAATATATCTTTTATAAGATGGGATGTATCATGTCTTTTTTGTAATCAGATATGCCTCATTTATGTAAAAACAATTAAAGTGATTCAAAGGTCCATCCACTTGCATGCAATTGAAAACTTTTTTTTTCTTTTTTCTTTTTTTCTTTTTTTGAGTTGCAAACAAAAGGCTTTAGTTGATTTTTAGTTCAATTATTTTTCTTTTTTGGTTCGTCTATTTTAGTACATAATAAAAATTAGACTTTAGTTGATATTTAATTAGTTCAATTATTCCATTATAAATCTTGACATAATTAATTAAAATTTAGATTTACAATAGATCTTGGCAGTTTGATAACTTTTTCTTAGCTTCCTAACTTATTAGTCCCAAAAATAACCGTGGAATCGGCCTACTTTAAGTCTCATGTATAAGAGATCTTGCGATATAATGTTTTTTCTATAAATACTTAAGGATTGAACAGTTGAACTCAAGATTTAAAATAATGTGCACCCTTCGCTACACTTCAAGTGTCATTCATGACCTACCACTTGTAAACTACTATGTACGTACTGGTCCATTTCAAGGTTTAAGAGTATGGAGAAATTAGTTTTACATATGTGCAAACACTAATTTCTCCAAATGGAAGGCAAGATAGACATCTCCATCCAAACTTATAATTTATATAATTTCTTTTGTCTTTCATCTCAATCAATCTGAAATTATATTAATTTTCTCAAAAAAGATGAGTATATTAATAATTTAATACTTTTTAATTATTTGTTTAACCTCCAATTAATATATACACCATGCATGCACCAATAACTCTCATGAGAATATCATTTCAACATGGAAGACATGGATGCATGAATTATTGTTGTCCTCAATTTAGAAGGCTAAGTCCCCTTGTTCAGGCTTTGGTGATGTTAACAAAGCGGTATACAACCTAAGCCTATCTTCTCCCAACGACGAGCTCCTCGACAATGGCCGCCGCGGCCTTATAAACGACAACGACGTGAGCGTAAGCCGGTGCCGGTACCTTCTCCAAGACAACTGAATTGCCACTGCTGCCCAAGTCCTCCAACCAGGCGAGTAGTACCTCGCACTCCTCTTCACCTTCTCATTCACAAACGTATACCTGAAATGTTGTGTCACATATTTCACGTCCTCGGCCTCTAGCCCGAAGGCCTCGGTGGTTTCGAGTGTCAACAATGTGAACGACGACGGCGGTAGTCGCTCGATGAAGGGCCGCCGGAGACACCATGAGAGGAGCTCGTCGCCGCTGAAGTTGCCCGGTCCGAGCATGCATTGGCTCTCCACACCATCCCTTAGGACTTGGCTGCTTTGAAGATGGCCCCTTACTACAAACAGCATTCTTTGTACAGGGTCCCCTTCTCTTGTTATCTGCATTACAATAGAGAGAAAGTTAATTATTAGAGGCTATAGTCATTAGGCTAATCACTCAAAAAAAATATTAGGCTGATGTAGATTATTGGTTGAAGTTAATTGACTCTTCATTATATTGATCAGTTAATTAAAACTTTTCTATAAACAAATAATTAATGAAATTTCAAAGTGGTACGTAAAATCCCTAATTTTTATTTGTTAAAATTGGGCAACAATAAAAGTACTACAAGGACTCAATCAAGAATTCTCGATAAGTTTAGCAGTCTAGACTCTATTTGAAAAATTACAAACTTGGCTCCAAATCAAATTAAGAAACCTTAAAACTAATTTAAATTACAACTCTTATAATTTGAATCGTTTTGCCTTTTTTTTTCTATATAATTGTAGGTGTGAATTTTTTTTTTGTAAGAAGTATGATAGTTATAATTACAAAAAGATCATTTTAATATATTACTACTGATTTAAATTGAGTTTGATCCATCAAACATAACTAATATGGGATTTGACACTATGTTGTTGTTGTTGATTTAAATTTCATAGTTAACTAATCAATTGAAAGAGAGAATTTCTCATTACCACTTCTCCTTTGGGGAAGATGAGGGACTTCACACGGTCACATATGTTCTCCAAGACCAGATCATCCATGTGTTGAAAAGGGGCACCTGAAAAAAAAAAAAAAAAAAAAAAATGTATTGGGCCTGAGTGGGCCTCCAAGAATGGGCAACGAAAGCACATATATATAAAACACTAGAAAGAGGCATGATCAGGTGGTACCTGTCGCACTAGATCTAAACAGAGATGGTATTTGATGTCTCTTCTGAGGCTCTCGGGGAGGTTCCGCGTCATCTCGTACTCGTCGACGCCACGTGTCGCGGCCCAGTGCTGCCTTTCGTACTGACGCACTCTCTGCCTGAAATTCACAGGCAAGTGCCTCTGCTTCATCCACCATTCCAAGTTCCTCATCTTTAGTTGCATTGCTTGTTTCTTTGATGTGGTTGCATTCAAGAACACCTAACGTATAAACCAATTTCATAATAAACATCAAACTCATCAAAAAAATATTAATTTATATCATTTGGGGGAATTTTAGTATCATGTTAGAGCACTTCGAATATTTCTAATGAAAGAATTTTATTTTCTCTCTATTTTGTAGATCCTTTCAAGTAAAACTCTATTTCTCTTCAACCAAAATCTCTATTTTTTATTTATATTTATCTTTTAATATTTATTTGTATTAATCTTAATAGGTTATTTAATCAATAAAAAAATTGTTTAAAAAATTATATTTTACTTTATGCCCTAAAATAAATGTAGCAAATTGGTTGAGAATGTAATCTATTTTTATTTAGGGTTTCTCAATGCTTTATATATTTGAAGAAGGTTAGATCTTCGAAAAATCTCTCTTAATATCGTTTGAATTCAAATTTTTCTTCAATTCCTTGTTTTGGATAGTTGATTAATAGAATGCATTGTTTGTTTTCCTACAATTGCTTCGCGCATTTGTTTTGACTGATTAAATTAGATGTTTTGATTGTTCATTCGTATTTTGTCGAGTTGTTTAGATAAATTAGTTGGTGACTATAACAACACTGTATTGGTCGGAATAAAATACAAAATTATATTAAAGTTTAATTTTAGTGAATAAAAAAGTCCTTAAACCAAAGAAAAGACATTTTAGTCCTCAAACTACAAATAAAAAAAAATCTCACATTCATCTTTCTATCTAAATATCCATGAAGTCTAAGTCGATTGCATAAGTAGACATAGAAGATGAACCCCAATCCAATATTTAATAAGGTAATGCTATTTGGATTCATGATTCGGACCGAATTTTTTTTTTATTTCAAATACATCCTCAAACAATTAATGAAACAACCATAAACACTTGTAAAATTTCTTTGACACTCCTTAATTTTTTTATAAAAATTTTAAAAACCTCCCTATCAATCCGGACTCATGAGTCCAAGTAGATTTATTGTATTTAATAATGAATTATTATAAGTTTAAAGAAATTTATTACTTTTTAAAAATAAATTCTGTATTTTAATTATGATATTCGATCACTTATCATTATTATATTTTTTTGTTGGGAAAAGTACATTTTATTGTAGATTAATTAATTTAAGATTTAATTAGTTTTAAACAACATATTGTACAACAACAACACTAAATATTGGAAAAATCATTTTTTTGAAGTGTCTAGTGTTATGATTGTGATGAAAAATCAATGCATGATATTTATAGTTAATATAAAAAAAGTATGAATATATCTTTAAAATAAATTATCAAATACCTATCAAAAAATTTATAAGACGTTGTTCTAAATTAATAATAATATAGATTTGAAATGAAAATATAGTAGGATACTTGCAGAGTACAAATAAGAATTCAAAAATTGTAAAGAAGTGGATATAATCAATCAACAATACTCATAAATAAGCGAGCTATAATCTTTTTCAATCATTTACAATTTTTTATTGAATTTATTAATTAAATTTAGCTTTTGAGATCAAATTTTCTACTCTATTAGTCTACTGATAACAAAATGCTAATAGACCAAACTAGTAACATCTTATTTTAGGATCATTATATATATAGTGCTTAATTTCGTGAAGATGAATTTATACCTTGATATTTCCAATCAACATAGTGACCAAAATCAATCCGATGGTGAGGATTACGATGTTGAAAACCACCTCCAGCCATTCTGTTGTACTCTCGAGGTTTCCAAATGTACTGAAACCTCACAAAACAGACACGCCCATGTTACTTATTCACAGTACGTACATGAACCAATTAATAGCATATACATAGATTTAAATTTCAAAGAAAATATAAAAATTGTTCAAATTAAGTCCTTTTATTCACGAAGTTCATGAATCTCACCATTCAACTTATCAATCAAAACTATATACGTACGTTCTTGTTCCACATGTATAGATATATATACGCTGTATTTGGCCATGTAACGTCTCTTTGGAGCGATTAAATGGAGTTCAAATCAAATAATCTTTTTGTTAGCCAATGGCCCCTACAACCATAGCTCTCTAGAAAAATAAGAAAAAGTTATATTACTTGACGTATACTTCTTCTACGACCTAGTCAGACTTCGGATACTCGTTGGATTGTACATCGAGATGTACACGTGTGTGCATCTTAATAGTGTGCGTCAATTAAATTAAATTGCAACAAGCTGATCAGGTTGACACAATGGTAGGGGCGAAGGCGAGGTTGTGTAAATTAAGCACATGGCTTCGATTTTGGTTCTCCGGTTTGGTAAGATTATTTGGGTCACTAAGATATGCAATGTCAATTATGTAAGGGCCTCATAAAAATAGTCAGGTTCGCCTGGATATAAGGATGCAAGTAGGGCGGGAAATTTCCATTCCTCGTGAGAATCATCCCTGATGGAGCAGAGATTCTCCACCAACTAGCCCCCATGAGGCTAGGGACGAGAGTAATTTCATTCCCACCATCGAAGGCGGTGCGGGGCGAGGTGAGGCGGGCGGGGCGGAGGTGGTATTACCTTTCTCTACCATGGAGAATCCCCATGGAGATTCTCTGCTGCACCCAGTGGGGATTTTCCACGGGAATTTTGAATATTCAAGTGAGAATTGCATCAAAATCATTAAATCTTATATTTCTTTTTTTGTATGGTGAATGCTTCACATAAAATTTATAATCGATCTACAATTGAGAAGAAATTTTTTTAATGATTTTAATTTCAGATCTATAATGTAATTGATCTTTTTTTTTTTTAAAAAAATATTATGTGAAAAAGTGATGATGGTGGGATCCCTGCTAGGAGGGGAATAGGGGTAAAACTTTCTCAGTGAAAAAATTTAAGCGAGGAATACTCGCCTCGTCATAAGTAGGGATAGGGATAGGGATTGCATTCCCCACCTCAAAACCGCCTCGCCTGTACGTACATCAAAAAATTAAATTTACAGAGCTTTGTAGCAAATATATCCATTCTTGGTTGGGCTTGCTTTAGTGATTGGACCTTATTAATTGAAGTCCATTAGCTATTTAGTCCAACCTTATAAACGTTAACTGGGCCATAACTCTCTAGGGCCTTTATTTACAATAAGCCCAACACATGGTTCTTGTCAAGAAAGGTGAAGTTTTAAGACAATAAAAATAAAGTGTAAAGCTCATACACTAACATTTGCAATTATCATACTTGATTTTATTTTTTTGCCGGTAAAACTTTATTTATTTACCTATTTATTTTGTTGATATTTATTTATTTATTAATTTTTTATGCTATTTTCTTGATAGTAATTCATTAATATGTTTGTATGATTTTTTTATTAAAAAACAAAAATGGTTTTATTAAATTAAATTTAGTAATAGTTGTTAAGAAAAAAATATATAATTATTTATCTATTTTTTTAATAAAGTGCAAAATATTCGTTTCATTATAAAAATCACAAAAATCTATTAGTACCAATCAAAATCATGCTTAAGTAAGTTTACAAAAGTCACTTAAAGTCTTAAATGTTAATAAAAGTCATCAAAATAAAAGTTCATATAAGAGTTTATCAAAATCTTTCAAAGTCTATGAAAATTTATAAACTCTAGAAAAGTCATTCACCTATAAAAGTAATCAAGAGTGATCTATTAAAATCTCGATTGAATACACATCTAGAATTTTTTTTTTTGTACAAGGTATTCCAGAAAGATGAAACTAGTTTACTTTCAGCCAAAATTGTCACTTTTAAGGCTTGAATTTTAAAATAATAATTATTTTCATTTTTTTAATTATAAGAAAGTTTCTCTTACCAACCCTAGCTAGATAGTTAACGCATCTTCAATAGTAATGTGGATTTAGACCATTAATTGGTCATAGTGTCACATCATGGATGAAGAGATGACGTTTATCACATGTAGCACAAAATAAATATTTGCCTCTCAAAATAGTTTCTAATGAAAAATAGATTTAGACTATAGATTGATGAGTTGACACTTTTATTTTTAATTTTCATAATATTAATAAAGGATTGAGAAAATAAAAAACTTTATAAAAAATAAAAAAGAGTCAATTTGTATGACATGACAGTCTACTACACACATTCCACTTTGATTCTATGCCACATGATAAGTCATTAATTAGACATATTATATATAGTTTATCAAATTATTTATATTATTGAGTCTTCGAAATATGGCCTAATTATCCGTATTTTTCATTTTCAAGAATTTTTTATATGTGCAGTTGAATTTATGGCAAAAAACGGTGTCAAATGGACAATTTATGTCCAGTGATCAGATACCTGAGGATTTGCCTCGACATACGCCCAACACAATTGAGTAGGGGGTAACCAGCAGCTAAGTGACGCATCAGGAAAACTTATTTACGTACACAGTACATCAGAACTGTTCAGATTAGCCTCAAGATCCGCGAGTAAACATCACCAGATCAACGCACGATTTGTGCAATTTTCACCTTCTCTTGATGCCACGTGTCACGCGTCTACTGGTCCATTTGTCCCGCGTCAGCATCCGCCACACGCCAGCAGTCCACGCTCCAATTGTTGACAAGTGCCCCTGCAAAGCTGCTCCTTTTCCAGCTACAGTCCACGCGTCAAGCTTCCATTTGCCTGCATCTGCCGCACAGCTGTCCCTGCCCACGAGACGCGTCAAGCTCTCCACCAACCTGTGTACGACACGTGGCGAAGTCCTAAACACGTCATACTAGCAGTCTCTCCACCACTCATAGCGCGACACGTCACGCTTTCAGCCTGCTCGGCCAATCACACTGTGACATGTGGCAGAGGCTCTGTTCGCACTTCAAAACAGCCCCACGATATTCCTCGTAGCACGTGTCACAAACCAAACTTGAAAATAGGCATTGGGGACCCAATTTTAATTAGGAGTTTACCACCTTATTTTTCTCGGCTTTTGTGTTCTTCTTCTCCTTTTCTTCTTTACAAAACATTGTTCTAGACATTGTTTTTGGATTTTAATAGAGTTTACCACTAGATGACCGATTAAGTTCAACAATCTGAACCAGTGGTGGATCAAATCATCTTTTTTGGCATAAACGCATATGTGAGATTTATTTATTTATTAATTTAATTTATTTATTTATAGTTTTTGATTCCCTTTGATATTGTTTGAACTATTGAGATTAAACAAGTGTTTAAATCTCGATTTAAATGTTAGTGGGTTGTATGCACACGTACTTGTGCAATAAGACCACATTAGTGGCATCCGACCATACCAATTGATTAATCCCTTTTGGGATCGGTTGAATACCATAGGGATCTAGGCTAAACTGGTCACACTAGAAATTCGATTGTTTAGGTGTAGTGCCTTCACAAAGCCCATTGCGGTCAGCACATTAAACTCAATTCGCTTGAGCATAGGGATATTTGTTTGACTAGGGAAGTGGTCATTGTCGTACCTTGACCATTGAAATAGGGAAGTGCGAGAATCCGCGTACGTTACCGAGTCTATAGCGATATTAATTTACTGTGAATTGCATGCTTTGATTAGATTGATGACCGTATGTAGAATTACGTCAAACTATGGAGATTTGTGATACTGATGGTTTAAATTGTTTTCCCCTTGATTGATTTATTTACTTGTTATTCTTATTCTTGTTCTTAGTTAATTTAGAGATTATTCCTGTGAACACCCCGAGTTATATTTAATTTCATAGCCTAGGTTGAAAACTTGGTCTTCGTGGTTCGACACCGTGCTTGCCACTACTGCAGTTCTTATGGTCATTGATAATATCATCGGGCTTATATATTTTGACGCATTCGATACGCGTTAGATTTTGGTGCTATTGCCCGTGACCAAGTTATTTTTAACTTAGGATTTTTATTCTTTTTTTTTTCCTTTTTAGTGTTTACCTTTATGTCTCACAGTCTTCGTCGATCGCTGCTGCCATATCTTATCTCCATTTTGATCCGGCGATCGAAAAGACCTGCCGTCGGAACTCGAAAGAAATTAGGCATAGGAACCACTCCTCGAGAGTTCAACTGGACGAGGAGCAAATCCCTCTGATGGCTGACCACATTGGGATCCTACATGCACCACACGCACCCGTTGCACCACGTGAGGGACAGGAGGAACCCATAATTATTCCTCCCTTATAGTTTGTTGCACCAGCTGTATCATATGCACCAATAGAACAGCAGAGGCCTGCAGTACACCAATATATACCATTCGATCAAATAGTGGTTGATCCCGCTCCACAAAGGCCACAAGCTAACCCTTCGGCACAACCTCAGGCCGATCGTCGCATTACCATTGGGATGACGAATGATGGGATACATGAACTCCTGGCTCATCAGCCATACTGCATCGCATTCCCAGCCCATAAAGGCAATTTTGAGCTCAGAACAGGTTTTATTAACCTATTCCCTGTCTTCCATAGATTGAATCGTGAGGAACCAGTCATCTTTATCAACGACTTCCATTCTAAGTGTATGACCATGATTCCCCATTGAGTCGATGAAAATGAAGCCAAACTTCCGGCTTTTCTTTTTTGCCATAAGGATAAAGCTTAGGACTGGCTCTTCTATCTTCCCTCTGGTTTCGTCACAAATTGGAACGACATAATTTATGAATTCTTCAAAGAGTTCTTCCTTGAATCTAGAGCCTCTAAACTTACTAAAGAGATATGTACTATCAAAATGAAACGGGGCGAATCTTTTGGCGATTATTGGGGTCGTTATAAGCGCTTACTTGTGTAATGCCCCCAACATGGCCAAAGCAACCTCTCCATTGTTCGTTTCTTCTATATGGGACTTACAACCATTGAGAAACGAATGATTGACAATGCTTGTGGAGGCGAGTACAGATGTAAGACCAATGAGGAGATGTTTGATCTGCACGACTCTATAGCAAGTCAGTCGTGTCATTACATTGATGACGATGAAGAAAGTCCCTCGCAAAGTCTTTATGACGGAGTAGGGTCAAATTCTGCCAATACTATAACAAGCTTGATAAACTCACTGATCTCATTGAGCGATTCCTCACCTTAGGAAAAGCTCAAGTTAAAGCATACGGCTTCTGCACAGCTAATGACCATTCCACTGACTCTTGCCCTACCTTGTTCGATAACGAGCAGGCGAATGCTTTAGGTGGCGGATTCCAATGACCACTAAGGAATCAATACCGCAACAACTTCAATAACACTTATTATCATGTTGTTAAAAGCCCCTATCATAATTATGGTCCCCAAAAACAAGACTTCCTCCAGTATGTTCCAAAAGGACAACCTCTTCCTCAACAGTCCCAACCCGCTCAAAATTCGGGGTTTTTAGAAGAAATGATGAGGACACTCATTGCTAATCAAAACAGACTCTATAAAGACTTGGCCCAACTAAAAAATGAAACAATTGCAAGCCATGCTTCTAGCATTAAAAGTCTCGTGGTTCAATTAGGGCAACTGGCCCTGCATGGTGGGTGTACAAATGAGAAAGGTAAGTTGCATTCTCAACCACATCCGAATTCTAATGCGAATGTCAATGCTGACACACTTTGTAGCGGTAGGGAATTAGAGGAGACCCCTAAAGAACGCAAGCCTACAGAGGCCGCCCTTAAATCCAAGGAAGTCGAGTAGGAGCTCGAGGTTCAACCGTCTCACACTGAAACGGTAAACTTGGATAAGGAAGTATAAACTTCTCTCAAAATCCTACCCCATTCCGTCAACGCCTCATTAAGAATAAAAAGGCGGGGGAAGAGAAGGAAATTTTGGAAATCTTGAGGAAAACGACGATAAACATCTCACTTCTTGATGCCTTAACACATATGCCCCGCTAGGCTAAGTTGCTCAAAGACCTATGCACCAACAAAGGTCGACTCAAAGGCAACGAGAAAATCACCGTAGGTGAGAATGTCTCAGCTATCCAACGCAAAAATTTGCCCACCAAGTGTGAGGACCCGGGCATGTTCATTGTCCCTTGCACAATTGGTGAAGTTGAGATCCATAAAGCTATGTGCGACCTCGACGCCACTATCAATGTCATGCCACTATCTATATATGAGACATTGAAGGCTGACCCTCTAAAGGATACTGGAATTGTCATACATTTGGAAGATTGGTCCATCGTTCATCATGTGGATGTTTTAGAAGACATCCTGGTGAAGGTTAGTGAGCTCATATTTCCTGCTGACTTCTATATCATCGATATGAAGACTCAGTCATGTCCCAATTTCTCTTTAGTCTTGCTTAGTAAGCCTTTCCTTGAGACTGCCAAGACCAAGATTGATGTTCACAGTGGTTCTCTGACCATGGAGTTTGATGGTGAACTTATTAAGTTCAACATCTAAGATGCGATGCGCCATCCCTGCAATGCATCTTCTATGGTGCTTGCCTTGGACATCATGGACTCACTTATCCAGGATACTTTTCTCATGAAAGGTGATGATATGAAAATAGTGTTAGAGAATTATCTCGACACCAATTCTTTGCGAGAGCAATGCTTCGTCCTCGATTATCGAGGAGCTGATCTCCGAGTTGGACTCTGCTCAACTCTATTTTCCCACCCTAACGTATCTTGACTTACCTGTTTTGAACTTTACATTTCTCCCCTCTATGGAGCGAGCCCCCACACTGAAGCTCAAACCACTGTCCATCCACCTCAAATATGTGTTTTTAGGTGAGAATGATTCTTTACCAGTGATCATCTCCACTAAACTCAAATTACCAGAGGAAGAGAAGGTGATTTTTGTGCTTTAAGAGTTAAAAGAAGCCCTAGGGTGGATGATTGTTGACATCAAAGGTATTAGCCTTTCCACATGCATGCATCAGATATATATGGAAGACGGTTCTAAACCTTCATGAGAAGCACAGTGGAGACTAAACCCACTAATGATGGATGTGGTTAAAAAGGAGATCCTAAAGCTCATTGACGTTGGGATGATCTACCCGATCTCCGACAACAAGTGGGTCAGTCCTATTCAGGTGGTTCCCAAGAAAACAAAGATCACAGTGGTTACGAAACCACATGGTGAGTTAGTCCCAACTCGCGTCCAAAATAGATGGCGAGTTTGCATCGATTACATGAAGCTCAACGCTTCCTCCAGGAAAGACCAGTTCCCATTGCCTTTCATCGATAAGATGTTAGAGCGTTTCAGGCATGTCTCACTACTTCTGCTTGGATGGATACTCTAGTTTTCACTAGATTCCTGTAGCACTTAAGGATCAGGAGAATACCATATTCACCTGTCATCTCGATATTTTTGCTTACCAGCGTTTGCCCTTTATGCTATGCAATGCACCTGGTACTTTTAAGAGGTGTATGATGAGCATCTTCTCTAACTTCGTTGAACACTTCATCGAAGTATTCATGGATGATTTCACCGTTTACGGCGATTCATTCAATCTTTGCCTTAGTCACCCGACTAAGGTTCTTCACCGATGTATCCATAAGAACTTGATCCTCAATTACGAGAAATGTCACTTCATGGTGGATCAAAGTCTTATCTTGGGTCACATCGTGTCTACTAGATGTGTGGAGGTAGACCCGACAAAGATTGAAGTAATTCAGAAACTGCCTTACCTCACGACTGTGCGAGAAATATGATCATTAATCGGCCATGCTGGTTTCTATCGGTGATTCATTAAGGATTTCTCCAAAATTGACAACCTATATGTCGCCTTCTTCAGAAGGACGTGCCATTCGATCTCGACAAGGCATGTGGAGTGCGTTCGATGCACTTAAAGACTCTTTTTATTTTTACTCATTTGATTCGAGCTCCCAACTGGGAGCTACCTTTCGAGATTATGCACGATGCCAACAACCACACTATGGGTGTTGTGCTTGGGCAACAAGTCGGGCGTGCTTCTCATGTCATATACTACGACTCCCGAACTCTTGATCTTGCCCAACTGAATTACACCACTACAGAGAAGGAGCTTCCCGCTGTCGTATTCGTTTTGGAGAGATTTTGGCCTTATCTTTTGGGGACTAAGGTTTTGACCATGCTGCCTTATAGTACCTTATGGCCAAAAAGGAAGCTAAACCTTATCTCATTCAATGGATACTCTTGTTACAATAGTTTGATATCGTGATTAAAGATGAAAGTGGTGCAAAAAATCTTGTTGTTGACCATCTCAGTCGTAACGAGAATGGTGAAGCACATGTCCCGCTTCAAGATGATTTTCCTGATAAAAATCTCTTAGCAATTTCTGAAGAACACCCTTGACTTGCGGACTTGGTAAATTACCTCGTTACACAAGAATTCTCACATCACCTAACGCGAGCCCAGAATGATAAAATCCAGAGCGATTCTAAATACTATGCATGGGACGACCCATACTCGTTGAAGTTTTGCTCAGACCAGGTTATTCGTCGATGTGTCTCCTAAACTGTGATACAATCTATATTGCATTATGTCATTCATACACCCGAGGCTGCCATTTTGATCCATGTAGGACGGCTATGAAGGTCTTGGAGAGTAGAGTGGGTTTTACCGGCCCACCATTTTTCACGATTCATATCTATACGCCAAGACCTGTGCCAGATGTCGGTCGACTGGTACCTTGAGTCGTAGAGATCAAACGCCATTAACCACGATCCAATTTTGCGAGATTTTCGATGTTTGAGGGATAGACTTCATGGGGTCATTTCCACCATCACATGGTTTTCTCTATATCTTACTGGCGGCGGATTATGTAATGACCCATAATTTATAACTGTGTTTATGTCTTTCCACAGGCTCAATGACCCGTACAGTAGGACACAAACTGTGATATGTCCATTTACCGAGGCAAAGATCGAGGTACATTTTATATCTATTGTGATGTATGCCTAGTGTATTGTATTTGTATAGACTAATGGGAGAACTCAGGCATTTGGGCACACGTTTCGAATTGTCGAGGGATCGGATAGACTAGGACAAACGTGTGAATTGTAAGTACAACTGTAAGAATTTTATATTTCATTTCATTCATCATTATTGCTTATTGGTTTATTGGTAGACAATACTACTTGAACTTGCACATCATGTTGTTCTTGTATCTATTCATGGTTGAATATTGTGATATGATGCCTTGTGAATTGTTTCATTGCCTCTGATTCCTACACTTGATGTCATTCTTGAACAAAATGGCTAAAAAGCATGCTAATGGAATAATTTGGATTTAAGTAGACATGTATTTGATTTCCTTTGGGCTTTGTAGCCAAACTTATCTTAATGTCCTAGAATTTTGGATTTTTTTTGTCTTTGAAATTAAAGTAGGGATTATCTAGTATCCATTGCACGAGAGATGAGCGGTTAACGGGGACATGGGTCTACTAGAGTTCCGACACTCTCACCACTACACTTGAGCAACACACGAGTTACGGGACTCGGGGTGATCGCCAAGCATTAGATTGAAGTTGTAAAGAGTAGAGCGTAGCTCCGCTATTTACGTGAGATATGTTGAGCGCAGCTCCATATCGTAGTGGGAAAGGGTAGGTGATAGGTCTCACCGCCGACCGGACGTAGATCATCTCGACTTAGCCTGTGTCTGTCTTTACATATTTAATTGTGGTATTTACTTGTATTACTTGTTTCAGCAATTTATTTCACTACTTTATGCTTTTAAATGTCGTTCGTTTATTTTGAAAACGTGGCATAGAATTCTCCAGTTAATATTTAAATATCATTATACTCACCGTCTAATTTGTGACGATGGGTGTAGGTCCGTCGAGCAGCAGCAGACTGGGGAATGAGAAGATCGGCGACTTCCTCTGAGCAGTTCGGCGACTATCCACACTCATTTTGCATGTCTCGATTTTCATTATATTATTATTGTTGTTTATGTCATTTTAGGTTGTACATTGAGTTGACTGAATAGTCTCATATATATACATGCATATGATGCTGTAGGTGTTCTAGTTTTCCACACTTAGGCATGTTAAATAATGAATGCTCCGCTTAACATGATAATGGCATCGGAATTAACTTTCTATTGCATAATATATCAATACATGGATTTAGAGGAATATAAGGACGAAAGGCTGACTAATACGTAATTAAATCTTATGTGATTTGGATTAAGGCTTGATTACGGGATTAGGCATGACGGTGCCCTGTTTTAAGTAGTTGGGGCCGTCACAGATTACGTGTCTAAATGGATGGAAATTAAAGTCACTCGCACAAATGATTCGTTAGTGGTATGCGATTTCTTGAAATCACGGATTTTTTCGACTTTTGGCGCTCCACGAGCTTTGATTAGTGATCGAGGTACCCATTTCAACAGCCGCATGGTTGAAAATCTCCTGCGCAAGTATAATGTTACACACCGTACGTCTACGACCTATCATCCTCAGACGAGTGGCCAAACAGATGTGTCAAATAGGGAGATTAAAGCCATTTTGGAGAAGACCATAAACTCGTCACGAAATGCGCCTAGATGATGCGGTATGGGCTTATCGAACGACGTATAAAAGCCAATCGGAATGTCTTTGTATCGCTTAGTTTTCGACAAATCATGCCACTTATTGATCATAAATCTCTATAGGCTATCAAACAGCTCATCATGGAACTCGATGCAGGCGACAAAGAGAGAAAATTGGATCTCTAAGAATTGGAGGAGATCCAGAACGATACCTACGAGTCCGCTCGAATTTATAAGGATAAAACCAAAGCGTTCCACGATCACAACTTATCTCGTAAGACTTTTATAATTGGCCTAAATGTCCTGCTTTATAATTCCATATTAACTCTCCATCTAGGGAAGTTGAGGTCACGACATTCTTACTTTTCTCTTCTTCTCTAGCGCCTTTTGTGTTATTCTTCTCATTTTCTTCTACATAAACCATTGTTCTAGACGTTGTTTTTTATTTTAATGGAGTCTACCACTAAGATGGCCTGCTAAGTTCATCAATCCGAACCAGTGGTGGATCAAATCACCCTTTTTGGCATAAACGCATATGTGAGATCTATTCATTTATTTATTTAGTTTTTTTATACTATTTTATTCCCTTTGATATTGTTTGAACTATTGAGATTAAACACGTGTTTAAATCTTGACTTACATGTTAGTGGGCACACCCGTACTTATGCAATAAGACCATATTAGTGGTATCTGACTATACCAATTGATAAATACCTTTTGGGACTGGTTGAATACCATAGGGGTCTAGGCTAAACTGAACGCACTAGTGATCCAGATGTCAGGTGTAGTGACTTCACAAAGCTCATTGCGGTCAACGCATTAAACCTAATTCGCTTGAGTATAGGGAGATGTGTTTGACTAAGGAAGTGGTCATTGTCGTACCTTTACCATCGAAATAGGGAAGTGCAAGGACCCGCGTACATTACCGGGTCTATAGCTACACTTATTTACTGTGAATTGCATGCTTTGATTAGATTGAGGACCTTATGTAGAACTATGCTAAACTGTGGAGATTTGTGATACCGATGGTTTAGATTGTTTCCCCATTGATTGATTTATTTACTTGCTATTCTTATTCTTCTTACTTAATTTAGAAATTATTCATGTGAACACCCCGAGTTATATTTAATTTCATAGCCTAGGTTGAAAACTTAATCTTCGTGGTTCGACCCCGTGCTTGCCACTACGACAGTTCTTGTAGTCATTGATAATCTCATAGGATTATATATTTTGACGCATTCGATACGTGTAACCACATAAGATAAACGTTATCAATGATAAACGTTATCAATCTATAATCTCATTGGAGAATATTTTTTGATTTGAATATAGATTACATCTTTAAGTAGATTCATTTCCAACCCAGTGTCCCATTATTGGAGATGCTCTTACCACGCAACTCTCATACAGAAAGACTCAATTCCAATCATGTGTAAACTAGGTAAAGACGTGTCGAACCAGTAGTGCAGGAGGTAGCTGCATACTTTATTATCGACATTATTTTTTGTCTTTTTTCGTGAGGTTTGATTTTTTTTTTCTTTATTTCCGCATGGTGGCTGGTGGGTCTACATATGTAAAAGTTTAATAAAAAAAAACATTATTTTTTGTCTTTTTAGTGAGATTTGATTTTTTTTTTCTTCGTGGTGGCTGGTGGGTCCATATATACTTAGATGTAAAAGTTTAATTAAAAAATTGTTTATATATATTCATGATCAATATTTAGGCGAGCCTTATTATTTTCACAAATTCTTTTGCAATCAATTTGAGCGTGCTTCAGTAGACCGAACAATCTTGACGCAGCAAATAATCGAAGTCGAGATTTTGTGCCTAATAATTCACATAATTTCAAGCTCATCCTTACTGTTAGGCTAATCCTTCTTTTATTTTTTTTAAGAAAAAAATAGTAGTTTCTAGTGTAACTTATATGTAGAGCGTACCTTAGAGTCATTAGGCCCCAAAAGATGGGGAAGAGCACCTTCTCCAAACGGTTCTCATTAGTGACCAAGGGGACGGTCCATCTATAAGCTCCATACACAAAATTATCAGCACTGTCTATGCACATAAACCTCACATGTCTGTTCTCAGCCCAAATCAAGCGTGATCTATCTCTTGAATTATTGGATCCATAGTACATAATCTGCTCACAGGCAAGTGTCGACCTAGGCATGCACCCTTGTGTGGCTCTGCATTGCTCTTTCAGACATTTTGTGGCTCTTTGCAACCCTAGCAAGTACCAACATGCCCCGGCAGCCTGTGATCACATGAGTACACACTGATCAAATTCATGTCTCCACACGTGAATAATTAAAAAAAAAAAAAGTGCAACCAAATTTTACATAATGAGCTATATACACACACACATGGGCCCGCGATTAGCTTGTTTCGCTTGAAACAATTTGATTTCATGGACCAGGTAGAAATTCATCTTTCAGCTTTAATTAGCCAGGCTGTCGGTTATCAGCTGGCGTTGTCAAACATAATTTTAAATTAAAGTTACGCCCTCCTTTATAGAGCCTTAATGTAGTACTTACATGAGCTGCAACAAAGTAGGCGATCATATTGAGAGCAATGCCCCACCAAACAGTGCCAAAAATGTAGCCGGAGAGGTTTTGCATGCGACGCAGAAAGCACACGGAGTGGTAAATCTTTGGGATGTATTGGAAGAGAAACATTATTAAGAGCACCGTCATTACCAATGTTGTGTATCCTTTATCTAGCAAAGATGGCACCACCACCCATAGAGCAACCTGCATGCTCACTTACAATTATATATCACGTTTTGATTGAAACTTCATTTCATGAAAAATAAAAGTCAGTTTGAACTATATATATCATCTCTTTCTCATCAAAAAAAAAAAAGAACTATATATGGAGAGATCAATTAAACTGCACGAGCACATCATAACGATGTATTCAAAAAAGATGCGCAATGTGTATAGGACTAATCATTAATGTTGTCCATGTAGTGGTTTCGAAAACGGCCTTAGTATTTTGACTAAGGTCGAGGTACTGTACTATTTCTTCTTCTTCTTTGACCACTAAATTAATAACAGTAAAAGCGCCCTCCTACACTCGTAAAATTAATCGAACCTTGATTAGGAGAGGGTTGTGACAGTTGGGATACCTCGTGCCCCTCATGATTGTCCTTGTATAGAAGATGTATGGTCTATTTAAGCTAAGAAGAGAATATATTTTTGTTGCAATTCATATATTGGTTGGTTCCACGAGACTACGACTTGTGATCAAACATCATTACATTTGATAGAGCAGAATCGGTCAGGATTGGGCCAACTATGCATGCATGGCCAGTGGCCACCGTGCCCCTCTTAATTTATAGCCCTAGAACACTCTTCATCAAGACAGTTGTGCAAGCACCATTAATATGTATAACGTACACCCTTTCACAGGTTCCCTATCAAAGTATATTGGTCATTTTCATGTTCATTCAACTATGAGCATATATATATTGTTATGGAATATGGATGACCATGCATGTACATCAATATATTGTGTAGTTATGTAACTTGTATTTCTCACTTATTAGTACTTTCACTTGTCTATGTATTGTCATGTAACTTGTAATCCTCTCCAATGTACATCAACTCTTCCATTTATTGTTTATGTTATTTGTGATGTGTTGTATGACTTGTGGTGTATGTATAACTTGTACACATTGTATAAGTATAATTATCATCATCACCAAATGGCCTATATAAAAAGTGTCAACCCCATTGTAATTTATACACCAAGTTGAATGAAAACTTCTCATTCCAACTATCTCATTTCTTTTCTTCTCATTTGTAGTAGTAGGTTATAGTAGTAGAAGTTTTTAGTCTTCTATTTTCATTATCTAGTTCTTAGCAAGTTCCAACCCAATTTACAACACGTTATCAGCACGAGCTTGCTCTAACATTAAGGAGATCTTGAAGTTCAAGAAGACTTGTTAAGGAGACAAAGCTAGGAAGGTATAACTTTTGTTATTTAAATAAGTTCAATTTATTTCTATATTATCATGGTTGCTTCCTTTATTACATGCATCACTTCTATATGCATACTTTATTCATATACTATGCATTATAACGTCACCGATTGCGAAAGTATGCTTTGTAGTTGCGTCTTGTACGATCTTCTACATCAGAAATCAAAAGTCAATGTGTGACATATAGTTTTTCTCTTAAAACTACAAACGATTAGTTATTGTTCTATTCTTGATTTTATAATACAAATAATGCTATAAGTTTGAGTTGATAGTGGGTAAGCCTTGTCCCCAGTAAAGCTAAACATTGAAAGGGAGACGGGTTATCCCGTTCGAGGAGACATGATATTAAGTAGACTATGTCTCGTCACCCAACCTGGAGGTTGTCCCACTAACTCAAACGAATAGTACATTTTGTTTATTAATGAATCAAGTTGTGAACATATATTTAATCATATGTTATGTTTTTACATAAAAAGGGGAAAACTATTTTATATTAAATTTATTTTCAAAATATTATTCAACCATAGTTGAATTTGTTGTCTTATTATATTACTGACAAAAATTACTTGTTATGACAATTAGATACTACAATTTGTGAATAAAGCATATATGCAAAACTGTGTGTTATACACAATCATTCGCCAATTTCTCTTTAGAGACCTAAAAAGTGAATATTTCACTTTGGATATCTTTTCACCTCATGGAGTTATAAATATATAAATACCAAGAAAAGGTAATGCTCCAAAAGCTCGAAATGAGCGGTTGAGTCTCAAACTACAAAATTTAATTAGTCAAATATTAATTATAATTCCGCAATTTTAATTACCTTTATGTTGAGGCTATGTGGAAATATGACCGATGAGACAATAAAAAGAAGGTCACATGGCCCTCCTCGATTTATTGTTGCAACAAATATCGAGTGCGCACGTCAATCCAATAAATATTAAGGACCGATTTCTTGTCTCATTGTAGCTGAGTAAAATAATGAGATATTATAAATATAATATCGCTCCCGTCCAATTAGTTCAGCTTCATATTAAGAAGCATATGTTGCATATAATGATCATGATCGCAATAATAAATTTATGGACGTGAAAAATGTGAAAATATCAGGTAAAGGTCGTATGGACAATTCCACAAAAAATTGGAATAAAAGTGGTGCACCACTACAAAGGACAAATAATTATTGACAATGAGCGCTCATAATTGTGACTTTTTTTGGTCATATATAAAAGGTTATTTTGCCTAAATATTGTCATATATACACCCGAATATTTTTGTGACCTTTACCATGCCTTCAAAATTAAAGGCAAAATATTATGAATTTTTCATTGAAATATGACTCTTTTTCTAATTTGCCAAACATTATTTGTTTAGATGGATCAACAAATCATGTGTTCAAATCATGAATAAAATAAGAGCGATATATGTCTTGCCGATTATGCTACAACGCACACAATCCTTAAAAACAGAGAATATTTCTCCAATTTGAACATAACTGAGGCTAATGTTTAAACAATATCTGACATCACCAATTTGATTAATGGCTCTGGAAGAACAAATATTATGTTGCCTGGGGGAACAACAATTCATGTTGACAATGCCTTATACTCTGAAAAATCCAGAAGAAATTTACTCAGCTTCAAAGATATTCGACAAAATGGATATCACATTGAAACCATGAACGAGAATAATAGAGAATTTCTCTATGTCACATTGGTTTCAAATAGGAAAAAAGAAGTGTTAGAAAAATTCACAATTTTATCATCTGGATTATATTTTACTCATATAAGGCATGTCAAAACGAATGTCGTTTTAAATAAGAAAATTAATGATCCAAAGACATTCATTTTATGGCATGACCGGCTTGGTCATCCAGGATCATCAATGATGCGAAAAGTAATTAATAATTCGAAAGGACGTCCTTTAAGGAGTCACAAAATATTTTCAGCTGGTGATTATAATTGTGCTAGTTGTTCTCAAGGTAAATTGATAATTAAACCATTCCCAAGTAAAATTGTTGTGGAATCTCCGGTTTTCTTAGAACGCATTCAGGGAGACATATGTGGACCTATTCACCCTCACTGTGGACCATTTAGATATTTCATGGTTTTGATAGATGCATCAACTAGGTGGTTACATGTTTGTTTGCTTTCGACCCGCGATGTTGCATTTGCTAGACTTTTAGCACAAATCATTAAGTTAAGAGCACAATTCCCTGACAACCCAATTAAGACCATCCATCTTGATAATGCCGAGGAATTTCAATCTCGAGCATTTAAAATTTTGTACATGTCTATAGGAATTACCATTGAACATTTTGTTCTACACGTGCATACCCAGAATGGTTTGGCAGAATCTCTGATCAAACACATTCAACTAATTGCCATACCTTTATCATGAGAACTAAGTTATCAACTTCAGTTTGGGGACATGCAATCCTTCATGCATCATCTATAATTCGTTATAGGCCTACTGCATACCATGAACATTCCCCATGCAACTCATTTTAGGTCAACAACCAAATATTTCACACTTGAGAATTTTTGGTTGTGCAGTATATGTTCTTATACCACCTCCCAATAGAACTAAGATGGGTCCACAACGAAAACTTGGGATTTATGTTGGATTTAACTCATCGTCCATTATAAGATACCTCGAGCCCTTAACATGAGATTTATTTACTGCACGTTTTGTTGATTGTCGCTTTGATGAAGCAATTTTCCCACCATTAGGGGAGATAAGAAGCCAATTCAAAAAGAATGACGCGAAATAGCTTGGAATGCATCAACTTTATCACATTATGATCCACACACAAATCAGTGTGAACTTGAAGTTCAAAAGATCATTCATTTGTAACAAATCGCAAATCGGTTACCCGATGCATTTAATGATGCAAAACAAGTGACAAAATCACATATTCCAACTGTAAATGCTCCTGCAAAAATTGATGTCTCTGTGCAACAAGATGCACAAGAACCAACGAAACGCTTAAAACGTGGAAGATAAGTTGGTTCAAAGGATACAACTCATCGAAAGAGGAAAATAGGAGTAAGAATAAATACAAATTAAAATACTCATGAGAAAGCACAAAAATCATTTGATAAGGATTTGTCAGAAAAAGTTGATTATGACGAGGAACAACTGCCTCTAGAAAAAAGGAAAAAGATAAAAATAATGAGATCTCAATACATTATTTAAACTCTGGTAAGATTTAGGATCAAAATAAAATTGTTCATAATGATATATTTGCTTTCAATGTGTCCTTTGAAATATGTGAAAATGATGATGATCCAGAACCACGATCAGTGGACGAATGTCGAAAAAGACCTGAGTGACAAAAATGACAAGAGGCTATCCAAACAGAGCTAAACTCGTTAAGGAAACGAGAGGTTTTTGGACTGATTGTTCAAATGCCAGATGACGTAAAACCTGTTGGATATAAATGAGTATTTGTACGAAAGAGAAACGAAAAAAATGAAGTTACAAGGTATAAAGCAAAGACTTGTAGCTCAAGGTTTCTCACAAAGACCTGACATCGATTATGAGGAAACATATTCTCCTGTTATAGATGCAATCATATTTCGGTTCTTGATAAGCCTTGCAGTTTCTGAAGGACTTGATATGTATTTAATGGATGTCGTTACAGTATATCTGTACGGATCCCTAGACAGTGAGATATATATGAAAATCCCTGAAGGATTTGTAATATCCGAAGAAATAAAATCAAAACCTCATAACATGCGTTCTATAAAATTACAAACGTATTTGTAGGGATTTAAATAATCCGGACGAATGTGTACAAACGTCTTAGTGATTATTTACTTGAAAGAATGATATGTAAATAATCCGCTTTGCCCATGTGTCTTCATTATTAAAAGATCATCAACATGATTTGTGATTATTACTGTATATGTTGATGATTTAAATATAGTGGGAAACCACGACGACATCGTTAGAACATCCGAATACTTAAAAAAAGAATTCGAGATGAAAGAACTTTGAAAAACAAGACTTTGTCTTTGTTTGCAAATTGAACATTTTTCAAGTGAAGTACTTGTCTATCAATCAAATTATATTGAAAAAATATTAAAAAGATTTTATATGGACAAGGCACATCCATCGAGCTCTCCAATGGTTGTCAGATAACTTGAAGTAGATAAAGATCCATTTCGACCTCATGAAAGTGATGAAGAGCTAATTGGTTCGGAGGTACCATATTTAAGTGCAATTGGTGCACTTATATATCTTGCAAATTGTACAAGACCTAACATTGCTTTTGCTGTCAACCTACTTGCTAGATACATCTCTTTACCAACTCGAAGACATTGGAATGGTGTTAAACATGATTTTCGATAACTTCGAGGAACAAGTGACATGGGTTTATTTTACTCAAGAGGGGTAAAATCGAATCTTCAAAGTTATGCTAATGCTGGATTTTTATCTGATCCACACAAGGCCCGTTCTCAAACGGGATATGTATTCACCCGTGGTAATATTGATGTATCATAGAAGTCAGTAAAACAAACTATTGTTGCTACTTCTTCCAATCATTCTGAAGTACGTGCAATTCATGAAGCAAGTCGTGAATGTATATGGTCGAGAAACATGATTGAACATATTCAAGAATCATGTGGATTGCCTTCAATAAAAGATTCTCCAACCATATTATATGAAGATAATGCAACATGTATTGCACAATTAAGTGAAGAATTCATAAAAGGGGACGAAACCAAACACTCTTCACCAAAATTCTTTTATGCGCAAGACCTTCAGAAGAATGGTGAAATTGATGTCAAGCAAATCCGATCGAGTGATAATCTTGCTGATTTATTCACAAAAGCTTTACCAACTACGACATTTAAAAGACTTACACATGGTATTGGCTTGTGTAAACTTAAAGACATTGCAAGTAAAAAAACTTAACAAGTTTCACCTATGCTCACATGAGGGGGAGTTATTAATTAGTGTATTGCACTCTTTTTCCCTTAGTTATGATTTTATCCTATTGGGTTTTCTTAGCAAGGTTTTTAATGATGCAATCTTAACAATATTATACCCATCTTAATATTTATGAAAATAGTGTACACTTTTTCTTTTACTATATTTTTTCCCGCAGGATTTTTTTTAGTAGAAGTTTTAACGAGGCACAATCTCTAAGCAAGTGTCATCCAAGGGGGAGTGTTGTGGAATATGGATGACCATGCATGTACACCAACATATTGCGTAGTCATGTAACTTGTATTTCTCACTTAATAGTACCTTCATTTGTCTATGTATTGTCATGTAACTTGTAATCCTCTCCAATGTAGACCAACTCTTCCATGTATTGTCTATGTTGCTTGTGATGTGTTGTATGACTTGTGGTGTATGTATAACTTGTACACATTGTATAAGTACAATTATCATCATCACCAAATGGCCTATATAAAGGGTGCCAACCCCATTGTAATTCACACACCAAGTTGAATGAAAACTTCTCATTCAAACTATCTAATTTCTTCTCTTCTCCTTTGTAGTAGTAGTTTGTAGTAGTAGAAGTTCTTAGTCTTCTATTTTCCTTCTCTAGTTCTTAGCAAGTTCCAACTCAATTTACAATATATATATATAGACACACACACACACACACACAATGGGAACTACAAAAATATCCATATCGTGAAACCACATGTACAACTATTGCATTTTAATCTAACACATTAATTTATGAGTCATAAATGCACAATAAATTTTGTAATGCACAACACATTTTGATGGGTTCTCATTAAACCTGATCACTGGGCTGGTACCCTGCCCAACTCGGCCCGAGCCTGAAAAACATGGGTTAGACTTGGACCTTGAGAACGTCAATAGAGGTCGGCCCGACCTAAGCCCGTGAAGGCCAGCTATTTTGTTGGTCGGGCTTGGGTTTGCACTTATCAACCCAAGCCCAGCCTGGCCTGACCTGCCCTTATAGACTTGTGTCCAAAATGTAGAAATATTATATATATCTTTAAAAAGTGAGGAAGTAATGATTTGAGCCCAAGTTGCACAAGTACTACGCTAGAGTCTTAACCAATGTGTTAATCCTTTGTTTCTTGTCATCTAATTGCATATGTATATATTTATTATAATATATTTTCTAGTTAAAAAAGTTATGGGTCACTTTTTTTAAAGGCCTAACCTAAGCCCAGCCTAAGCCCGACCAGCGCCGGCCTTAGGCGGGCAATGCTTAGTAGCAAGCTTGGGCGGTCTGGACAAGGCTTCAAAAAAAAAGCCCGCTTAAATTCAGCCCAAGCCCACCCAATTAAACCTACTCGACGATCAGGTCTAACGGTATGAGCATATTTTGGGCTCCATTGTAGAATTTTCCACACACACACACACACATAAACACACACACACACACGCGCGCGCGCAAGCGCATGTTATTAATTAAAAAAGTCCCAACTAAATATAACAAAAGTTTCAATATAACAAAAGTTTTTTTTTATAAAAAATAAACTTGCTCCCGATGAGAATTGAGGCCCCAATCTTTTACACCCATAACCCCATACCTAACTACAAGCTAGGCCACCCACATGGTTCATATAATTAATAAAAGTTATATATAGGGATGTATGGATACAACCTTTTTATGATATAAATTTAGAAATGGTAGAATGACAACAACATGTCACACACGTAAAATACATTGGCTCATAAGAGCCATTCATAGCGCATTTGGATGTGGGCGCCATACATAGATTACATGCATGACATGCAAGTCGAGATCGCATAAAAGGCTCTCGTGAGCCAATGTGTCTTGTGGTGTGACCACTAGAACATTTTTTACCTTTAATAGAGGTTTTAAAACCTCTATTAAATAGAGTGTTATTAAATGTCTTGTGAAAATGTGTTATGTTTTAATTTTTAATACATGTATTACATAGAAGTTTTTAAAAACTCATAACAATTATGTGTTATTTAATAACACCCCCTTTAATAGGGGTTTAAAAATCTCTATTAAATACCGAAATTGTTCTAGTGGGCATTGTTATTTTCATTATAGTATTTTTCATATATAAATCAGAATATTCTTTATGTGAATGTTCAATATATATCAACCTAGTGACTAGTACTGAGTACAATTAATTGCAAAATAATTCTTTATTCTAGCTATACTGCTGATTGAAAGAATCAAGTATTTAATTTGGTTGAAATATATGAAAGCATATACATGTCTGTGTGATGAACCACACAATACGTGCACGACACTGTAAGTACTGCAATGATATAAATCAGTTCCTGCACGAAAATTACATTAACTGTTCTTTGTAGCTAGCTAACACATGAAGACACACAGTATATACATATTCCAATAAGAGTGCTTGTATGATGATATACTTATATATTGTATAGGGTTGTCGACCTTGTCACTTTTAAGGCCTCATTTGGTTCGTTTTTACTTATTTACAATGTTAATTCGGAGTTATTTTCTTGGAGTTAATATTTTCATATTTGATTCAATTTTAAACTTGTTGGGAAAAAAAAACTTGCAGGTAAGTTTTAGACAATAAAAATATAAATTGACATAAAACCTTCAAACAAGAGAAATGGATAATAAAAGAGTCATTAATGAATGGTAATTGTGTCCACAACTCCTAAGAGATAACTCACTAGGGAGGCGATGGGGAGATGTCTCTTACTCTCGGGTGTAAGTCATTGAGAAATAACTTGCAGACAAGGCCTAAAGCATCTTTTTCTTTTCGTCTTCTTTTTATATAAGCTTTTTAAACATTTTTTTTTTCTTACATATATTCATAATCAATGATTTGAGACAAAATACTCAAACAACAAATTTTGAACCACCTTTTTTAGCATTGTAACTAGCTAATATTACTGGTAATGCGAACATCCCCACTGTCATGAAAAATGAGTTACATGTATATAGTGACACCCAATCAAACACGTAGTTGTGACCTACTAACTAGTTGTTCATTTTTTTATAAGAAAGAAATTAATAAACCAATTTATTTTGCCCTCATTTGGACTCGGACCCATCTTTTTATACCATTAACTATACTCCATACCAAACCATTATGCGCACATGTTCAAATTTTCATATTATTTCGAAGCATATGTTACCTAAAAAAACTCATAGTTCATCATATATAGTTCATCATGTTAGACCCCTCAAAAATGGGTTTGATGACGTGCAACTCAAAGTTTTAATTTGTGGGCATTAATTGCGAATTTTATGACTTGATGGTGTTATTGTACCAATGAATAATGATCGCTACATGCATGAATGAGTCATATTATAGCATTAATGCTCAAGTAACTGATCATTATTTTCTTATTAAACTAAGATCTTAAAAAGAATTATTAACAAAATAATGAACTTATTATGAACATTAAATTTAAGATACCAATTAATCAAGCTTGATTTGATACGTGATATTGTTGCTAGCTAGAGTGTGGGATCGAGTCCCAAAAGGGTAAGAAAAAGGGAAAATATTAGAGTGACAACTTTATATCACACCGTAAGATACATTGGCTCATATGAGCCATAGATGCGTCTTCGACTCGTGTGTTAAGCATCGAGATCTGTGTATGCACGCATCCCAAAACTTGCATGGACGGATTTTTTGTGAGCGAATGAGTCTTGATTTCTTTCTTATTTAAATAAACATGAAATTTAAGATAACGATAAATTAATAGACAACCCGGACGGGTGTGGCTTAGTGGTAAAGGCGAGGACGATGCTGTGTGAGTTAGGTGCATGACCTCGGATTCAATTTCCCACGATAGCCAAACATTAGGCCACTGGTAATCTCTTTCCACAATCTCAGGGCGCGTGGGACTAGTCCGACAAAGTGTCTAGATATTCACGGTCACTCAAAAATAAAAATAAAAAACCAATAATTTAATAGATATATAATCAATTAAAGGCACATAAAATATATAGATCAAAACCAAACCTGTGGCACAGGGAGGATCACAAAGAGATCAAGCAAGAACCCCTTCTTGCTCTTCAAGTACCTACGAGCCACTTCTTTTTCACCACACTCATCATCTTCATCATCACTACTACAATGGATTATCCTCTCAACCGTGACCATCTTGAACTGCAACCACATGTTCCACACGTGCAACGCGTCGGTCATGCACCGGAGCACCGTGACCGTGACCGCGAACCACCCGTCGACGAAAAGACACATACATGCCTCGCTGATGGACACAGCGTAGAAGAATAGGGGGTCCAAGAACAGCCCCGTTGCACACACCAACAAGAAGGCTCTGTTCCACTCTTGTACCCATTTTGCTCTCGGGTCTATTAGGACCCGGCCCATCATCACCCATTTTGTTGATGATCTCAATGTCTTTTGACGGCCGCGATCTTCTTCTTCGCCTTCTGATGATGATGATGATGATGATGAGGAGGAGTAGTGTTGTTGGTGCTGACTCTCCATGTTTAGAGAGGGAGCGATGGGGAGAAACGAGAGGTGAAGAAGAGAGTGAGTTAAATTGTCTGTATATATATCAATCTAACACGTATTATATAGGGACATGGTAGGGCGACTCGAGATGAAACACATATTATATAGGGAGATGCTATGGTAATTTGGGATGGACGTTCGATGTTGGTGTCCGTTTATTTGTGCAACGGGATAAGTGCACATGCCTAATATATGGATTGACATTAACACCTAGCTAGTGTTCATACCAACAGTCTTATTACTAGTAATCCTAATATTTTCCTATTAAATATATATGTGAAGGTTTGTGCTAAGAGCGATAGATTAAACACACTACATTACGTACAACGGCCTACACAGATAATATGTAATTCTTGAGATGATATATTACATATCTCGAGGTACACACCCTCGTTAGGTGAGACAAATAGGCGTGTCTTTGTTCACTATAACAATTTCGGTATTTAATAAAAAAAAATTTAAACCTCTATTAAAGGGGATGTTATTAAATAACACATAATTGATAAGAATTTTAAAAAACTTCTATGTAATACATGTATTAAAAATTAAAACATAACACATTTTCACATGACATTTAATAATATTTTTTTTAATAAACGTTTTAAAATTTTTATTAAATGTTAAAAATATTTTAATGATTTGGGTTAAGTTTCTTCTGTAATTTACAAAAAGCATTTTCCTTTCTCATGTGAGTTTGATGGGATGAGGCCCTTGAGGGGTGTATGGTGGTGACACGTGGCAGCGTGTCGTGTTGCAGCTGGACCCGGATTTTAATGTGTAGCTGATGGGATCGATCATGGAGGAAGGTTTTAATAAGTACATGTGTGTGTTTGTTGTGAAGATATTCGGCTATCTTGTTTAAGATGGACAAAATAATCGCTGGGACGTCAGAGAGGACAATGTATCGCGTAGCTTTGAAATGACTAGAATGTCCATGGTAAAAATTCATGCAAAATTGCAAATTAAGTGATATATGTTGTAAATTGGATGACCCTTTAACCAAGCTTATGAATGATCACATTGTCAAGCATGACTCTCACATTGAATTGTAACATCAAGCATGACTTCTACATTGTATGTAACTTGTACACTCTACATAACTTGTATTCAACTCCAATGTATAATCACTTATCCATGTATTGTCATGTAACTTGTAATCCTCTCCAATGTACACCAACTCTTCCATGTATTGTCTATGTTGCTTGTGATGTGTTGTATGACTTGTGGTGTATGTATAACTTGTACACATTGAATAAGTACAATTATCATCATCACCAAATGACCTATATAAAGGGTGCCAACTCCATTGTAATTCACACACCAATGTTGGAATGGAAATCTCTACATTTCTCAACTCTAGTTCTCTTCTCTCTTGTCTCCTCTTCTCTACTTGTTATAGTAGTTCTTAGTTTATGCCTTCTATACTTAAGTCTCTAGTAAGTCCAACTTAAGTTCTAGTTGGCTTACAACTTAGTTTACAACACGTTATCAGCACGAGCTTGCTCTAGCATTAAGGAGATCTTGAAGTTCAAGAAGGCTTGTTAAGGAGACAAAGCTAGGAAGGTATAACTTTTATTATTTAAATAAGTTCAATTTATTTCTATATAATCATGGTTGCTTCCTTTTATTACATGCATCACTTCTATATGCATATTTTATTCATATACCATGCATTATAACGTCACCGATTGCGAAAGTATGCTCTGTAGTTGCGTCTTGTACGATCTTCTACATCAGAAATCAAAAGTCAATGTGTGACATATAGTTTTCTCTTAAAACTACAAACGATTAGTTATTGTTCTATTCTTGATTTTATAATACAAATAATGTTATAAGTTTGAGTTGATAGTGGGTAAGCCTTGTCCCCGGTAAAGCTAAACATTGAAAGGGAGACGGGTTATCCCGTTCGAGGAGGCATGGTATTAAGGAGACTATGTCTCGCCACCCATCCTGGAGGTTGTCCCACCAACTCATACGAATAGTACATTTTGTTTATTAATGAATCAAGTTGTGAACATATATTTAATCATATGTTATGTTTTTACATAAAAAGGGGAAAACTATTTTATATTAAATTTATTTTCAAAATATTATTCAACCATAGTTGAATTTGTTGCCTTATTATATTACCGACAAGAATTACTTGTCATGGCAATTAGATACTACAATTTGTGAATAAAGCATATATGCAAAGCGTGTGTTATACACAATCATTCGCCAATTTCTCTTTAGAGATTTGAAAAGTGAATATTTCACTTTATATATATTTTCACCTTATGGAGTTATATATATACATACCAAAAAGGTAATGCTCCAAAAGCTCAAAATGAGCGAAATTTGAGTCTTATGCTACAAAATTTAATCGAGTCAAATATTAATTATAATTCCACAATTTTAATTACCTCTATGTTGAGGCTATGTGGAAATATGATTTGATGAGACAATAAAAATAAGGTCACGTGGCCCGCCTTGATTTATTCTTTCGCAACAAATATCGAGTGCGCACGTCAATCCAATAAATATTAAGGATTGATTTCTTGTCTCATGGTAGTGAGTAAAATAATGAGATATTATAAATATAATATCGCTCCCGTCAATTAGTTGAACTTCAAATTAAGAAGCATATGTTGCATATAATGATCATGATCGCAATAATAAATTTATGGACGTGGAAAAGGTGAAAATATCAGGTAAATGTCGTATTGACAATTCCACCAAAAATTGGAATAAAAGTGGTGCACCACTACAAAGGGCAAATAATTATTGACAATGAGCGCTCATAATTGTGACATTTTTTTAGTCATATATGAAAGGCTATTTTGCCTAAATATTGTCAAATATATGCCCGAATATTTTTGTGACCTTTACCATGCCTTCAAAATCAAAGGTAAAATATTATGAATTTTATCATTGAAAATGGCTCGATAAAACAAGCACATCAAGATGTGTTTAAATCGTGACCTAAATATAGGCGATGAGTTTATGTCTTGTGTATCGTGCTACATGCATGTACATTATAGTATAAAAGTGAATATTTCTCGAATTCGAACTTAGCGGAGGCTAATGTTCAGGCAATATCGGGTACAACAATTTTATTGTTAATGTCTTATTCAGAAGAAGTTTACTCAGAATAATAGAAATTTTATCTATATGATTTAATCTGAGTATAATATTCTCCGCTTTAACTTCTGGAATATATAAGACACATTAAAACGAATGTCGTCATAAATCAAATGACATTCTTAATGTGGAAAGATCTATTTGATTATCGATAATCATCAATAATGCGAAAATATCATAAATTCGCACGGACATCTTTTATCGAACTGAGTTTTTTTTATGAGCTGAAGATTATCTCAAGGCAAATCAATAGGAGACTTATAGTGATTTAACTCTCCATTAATCATATTATAAGATGCCTTGAATCCCTGATAGGGAATTTATTTATAGCAAGTTTTGCTAATTGTCACTTTGATGAAGCAATTTTCCCACCATTAGGGGGAGATATAAGCCAATTCAAAAGGAATGGCGTGAAATTGCTTGAAACACATCAAATTGCATTAAATTTGTTGTATTATGATCCATGTATAAATTAATATGAACTCGAAGTTCAAATGATCATTCAGTAGCAACAAATTATGAATCAATTACTTGATGCAAATATTATATACAAAAGAGTGACAATTATATGCTTCAGCATTAAATGGTTCATATAAAAACGATGTTCATGTGCAACAAAATGCACGAGATGTCTCACCCATGTGAACATGAGGGGGAGAATCAAAATGAGTTATTGGTTAGCGTATTGCACTCTTTTTCCCTTTGCTAAGGTTTTATCCCACTGGATTTTCCTTGCAAGGTTTTTAATGAGGCAATTCTAACAATATTAAAATTCTTTATCAAGGTTGGTTAGTGTATTGCAGTACTCTTTTTCCCTTTGCTAAGGTTTTATCCCACTGGGTTTTCCTTGCAAGGTTTTTAATGAGGCAATTCTAACAATATTAAAACTCTTTATCAAAGTTGATTAATATGAGAGCAATGTGTATCATTATTATGCTCCGTATAAAAAAAAAAAAAATTATGAGAGCAATGTACTCTTTTTCTTATACTAGATTTTTTCCTACATGGTTTTTCTAGTAAAGGTTTTAATGAGGCATATATATTCTCTCAAAGTGTATCAATGTGTTGCACTATTTTCCTTAGCTTTGGTTTTGTCCCATTGGGTTTTCCGAGCAAGGTTTTTAATGAGGCAATCAACAATATTATACTACAAATCAAGATTGACGAGAACATTGTACTCTTTTTCCTATACTAGATTTTTCCCACGAGTTTTTCTAGTACGAGGTTTTAACGAGGCATATTCTCTTAGCAAGTGTCATCCAAGGGGAGTGTTGTAAATTGGATGACCCTTTAACCAAGCTTATGAATGATCACATTGTCAAGCATGACTCTCACATTGAATTGTAACATCAAGCATGACTTCTACATTGTATGTAACTTGTACACTCTACATAACTTGTATTCAACTCCAATGTATAATCACTTATCCATGTATTGTCACGTAACTTGTAATCCTCTCCAATGTACACCAACTCTTCCATGTATTGTCTATGTTGCTTGTGATGTGTTGTATGACTTGTGGTGTATGTATAACTTGTACACATTGAATAAGTACAATTATCATCATCACCAAATGACCTATATAAAGGGTGCCAACTCCATTGTAATTCACACACCAATGTTGGAATGGAAATCTCTACATTTCTCAACTCTAGTTCTCTTCTCTCTTGTCTCCTCTTCTCTACTTGTTATAGTAGTTCTTAGTTTATGCCTTCTATACTTAAGTCTCTAGTAAGTCCAACTTAAGTTCTAGTTGGCTTACAACTTAGTTTACAACAATATAGTACTTTAATTTCTCTTGTCGGATCAAAATAGAGCAGATTAATTGGAGCACCGGACTGAATGGAAAAACTTTAAGACTCAGGTCCAGATGTTGATGTCTTTATGGTTTTTCCTTCTTCAAATTCGGGATTAGTGGGACGATGCTCTAAATACTTTGATAATAATAAAAAAATAGAGGAGATTAACTAATGAAATGCTTGTGCATGTAACTATAATACTAAAATATTTTTGACCTTTAATAGAGGTTTTAAAATCTTTATTAAATAGAGCGTTATTAAATGTCATTTAAAAATGTGTTATATTTTAATTTTTAATACATGTATTACATAGAGGTTTTATAAAACTCATATCAATTAGGTGTTATTTAATAACACCCCCTTTAATAGGGGTTTAAAAACTTTTATTAAACACTGAAATTGTTATAGTGTAAGTTCGATAGAACACTCAATTTTTCACAACATGCATATATATATATATATGTGGGAGCACGCATGCTGAGATGCATTAATTGAAGAGATGCGCACAAGTACGTGCCCTATTTGAGTGTTTCATTGGTTTACATTAGTAGGGTTCTTAATTAGTTACAAGTTCTCTTGAGGTTCATTAGACCCGCTTTTCCACAGTTGTAGGAATGTACACACCTAAAACGAACTGCAATGTAACCAAAAATGAAAAGGAACTGCAAACAAGGAATTGGACGACTAAAATGGCCATATTTTAATTTGTATTGTTATTTGACTGTAAAATCTTTAAAATTAGACAATTCTGGGATGAGAATTACACAACATACGGGGACTAAAGTGCACGTTAAAAACTGCCACCTCCTCCAAACCCTAAAACCATATTTTCTCTTTTGATTCTCTTTGTGATTTATGCATATGAACCACTATCGATCTTCTCTTTGATCGGCAGTGATTCTAATAACAACGTTTAATGCACTATTTTTCAATAAAACTCAGGTCTATTCAGATATGAGCGTTTCGACCTACAACAGTTATCGATTAGATTCATCAGTGGCTCCACTTGGTCCTCCTCTATGCGTGCTACCATCATTTAAGTTCATCTCCATTTCTATTGCTAGTGCATGGATCTGCGGTTAATGTTGTTGGTTTGATAGTTTTATTAAGTTATCTTTTTCAATAAATATTAATTGTCTTCCATTGTTGGAAGTTTGTATTTGTCTTCCCTTGTCGGAAGTCCTCGTTTGTTTTCTATTGTTGAAAGTTTTATTTTTTGTTATGGTCTTAGTATTTCTGTATGCTGTTGTATTCCAAACGTTTGTCAAGAGAATAATCACTGATTGTCATACTGTTCCATTGTTACAGTCGCAATTTTTCAAAATCAACTCTATGACAGTTGAATGTTCTTCAATTTTGAATAATTAAGATTAGCGAATCAATGTGCTTTTATCAAGGTAATTGATTATATGTATCGTCCTGCTATATTGAATGTAGTTAGCCATTATTATTAATGAGATTAATTTCTATCTTCCCTCAAAAAAAAAAGTGCATGTTAAAAACTAAATTAATTAAGTAATCCTAGTACGGGATCGATTTGTAATTTAATTGATCAGATTATAAAATCAAAAATGGTTAATCACTAGCGTTTGTAGTGCGGGCGACATGCTTTACATTTTTTACTTTTTTTGAAGGATATTTTCTTATAAGAATTAGACTTTATTTTATTATAATCAAAAGAATTTACATGACGAAAAATAATATGTTTCCCTAAAATAAAATCGAAAAAAAAATCATTACTAATGTAGTAGGAGAAAAATACTTCATCCCTGTGATGATTAACATCAGGCTCTCACAATGGGAAAAAGGTCAATGGTTAAAACTTTCCCTACGTGATGCCACATTAAATCAACTAGGTTGAACTCGTGTGATAACACGGCTGAGCAAATAGAAGCATATTATTTGTTAGGCATGGAGGATCAACCCTGGTCCAAACTAATTTTCTCTGCACACAAAAGATGAGGGGATGAGAAATATTTCTCAATGAACAAAAACTTTTTACTTTAATGTAAATTTTGCGAGAAATTCTACTGAAGCTGATGATTTGTGTGGATCATCAATAAAGACAAGCATCCTCTTTGAAACAAAAGACATGTTGCAAACTTGCGTGGTACGTAACATTATTACTGTTAGGACATTTATGTAAATGTTCAAATGGCACAAAATTTATTGTGGCGTGTCGAATTTGATGACGAGGTTGGCGAGGGGATCGAATATATATGGATCCACGAGAGGATTAGCATATATATATATATATATATATACTAGTTTCAAAGACGTGCTACGCACGATTCTCCCGCTCGCTTAATTCGCTCGCGGGAATTAATTTCTAAAAATTTATTAACAAAATTTAAAATTGTAATTAAGATTTAAAAATTAGAAATACGAGTACATTTTTTAGCTTATCAATATTCTCTATTGTGATTGAGATAAGATGTGAATGGAAAAACAAGCTAATCATGCTAGGACATTACTTCCTCAAAAAAAGTGTATTGAATTGATGAGAATGAGTTCATGATTGATTTGGAGATAAAAAAAAACGTGCAGTAGATTGATAAGGAGTTAGAGTTTGATTTGGATACAAAAGAAAAGGTTGATTTGGAGATAAAAAAAAGTATGGGCAAATATGTAAATTTCATTACCAAACGTGTAGTGGATTGATAAGGAGTTAAAGTTTGATTTGGATACAAAAGAAAACGTTGATTTGGAGATAAAAAAAAAAGTATGAGCACATAGGTAAATTTCATTACCACATTACCAAACGTGTAGTGGATTGATAAGGAGTTAAAGTTTGATTTGGATACAAAAGAAAATGTTGATTTGGAGATAAAAAATAAAAGTATGGGCAAATAGGTAAATTTCATTACCACTCAAAAATTTGTGATTCGTGCTTTTATATATATGATATATATATATATGCATGAAAGATATGCTTTAATTTTTTTTCAATAAATTTATATTTGGATTCATCAGTTTAGACTTACTCTTTGGAGGTTTACAAAATTTTTACAAATATTTAAAAAACATTAAAAGCATTTTACAAGTTGTACGTTGTGTTTGCTTCATTGATTGCTAATTAAGTATGACTGTTGAAATAAAAAAATATTTTTGAATTCGAATTCATGAGTCCAAATAACGCTAGTCAAAATTTTTAAGTGTTTTAAAATCAATTATGACATAGCATGTATTAGGACCAAATATTGTTAGGCTTGACAGAGACTCATGAACTCGACCAACGCAGGTTCGCTGCAGCTTCCTTGTTTTTGTTTTTTTGCACATCAATTGCATGCTAAGCTCGCATGTATAATGTACAATTCTTTATGTATCTTAAAATCTTTTAAGCGCCGTTATTGCATGGAAAATGTAACGATTTCGGTACGAAAATAACATTTCCTTTCTTTTGTGTTTGATAAGCAATATTTTCTCCTGGAAATTTTTCCCACGATGTTCAATTTCCCATTCAAAGCGTTATTTATTTTCTCACCTATTAAGGTGAAAAAATTGAGTTTCTCGTGGAAAAATGATTTTGAACACATAAATCATAATAAACTGATGTTCAACTTTATACGAAAATTATCATGTCATTTTTAATAGTCACCCTTTCACAAACATATAGCATGAGACGCCTTATACAAAATTAAGCAAAAGGGTCAATTTAGTCTCTGTACTCTCACCTAGTTGATAACTCAGTCTCTAAAGTTGAGGTAGGGCCAACTCAGTCCATCAACTCTCTAACTCACTCCATATCAGTCCCTCCAACAATCTTGACGTCAACTTTCTTGCGATGACATTTTCTTTTTTTTTTTTTGAAATAATAATTGGTCCAACCAAAAAGAGTGATAATTTTTTTAAAGCAATTGAGGACAAGCAATATAATTTTCTTTTTGAAGGGGTGGCTTTTTCTTGAATTATTTTGCGACTCTTCAAAAAAAATATAGAAATAATAAGCGGGGTTGGAGAGCAAAAAGAAGAAAGTTTTTTATATTTTTTAGGAAGTAACCAAAAAGATACAGTTAGACTGATTAATTTTTTAAAAAAAAAAAAAGAAAAGAAAGAAAACGTTGACTACAAAAGGATATTGGATTAGCGACGGGAAACTCGTCGCTAATCCGGTATTTTTCGTCGCTATACCGTGTTACAGACGGGATTAGCAACGACAAACCCCATCGCTAAAATCCTCGTCGCTAAATTTTTTAGCGACGGTGTGTCAGGTTTGGCGATGGAACCCCGTCACTAATCCCATAGCCAACGAGATCCCGTCACTAATCCCGTAGCCAACTCCCATCGCAAATTTGCCACGTGGTTTTGGTCGAATCTCGTTTGACCATGCCACGTGGACAATTAGCGACGGGGGCCGTCACTAAAACTCCGTCGCCAATTGTCCACGTGGCTCGTTGGCCCCCGTTGCTAAATGGGCGAAGTTTTTTTTTAAAGCTTGATATTATATATAATATATAATATTTTATATTTATAAAATGCAAAAACTATAATACATAATATAATATAATATTTAAAAATTTAAAATTAAATATTTGAAATATCATTAATTTATAAAAACTAAATATTAAAAACTTTATTAAAAATTAATAAATTTTAAATGAGATTAAAGTGTAAATATTTAAAATATTTAACTATTATATATATTTTTTATATAAATGCAAAAACTATTATACATGATATTTAATAATTTTATGAAATTTTTAAAATTTAATTAAAATTAAATTTTAAATGAAATATTTAAAAATAATACTATTTATAAATGATATTTAAATTTAAAAATCCTTTACAAAACTTTATTAAAAATTCTTTACAAAACTTTATTAAAAATTATTATTAAAATAATATATTTTAATCTATACTATATAATTTATTCGGAATAATTATAAGGACAGGAAAATTAAAGGAAATTAAAGTTAATAATTGAAGTCCATCAATCAAAATGAATTAGGTACAACAAAAAAAGTTAATTACAAGCACGAAAATGTACAAAACAAGATATGAACAATCTAAGGCTAAATATAGAAGGAAGTCAACTCAATCGTCGAGATCGTCGTCGGTCTTTGAGTCATCATATGGAACATCTCTCGGAGGCACAGTGCGAATGAAATCCCAAGTCTGTCCATTAGAGCCTGCTCCATGCAATTCAACTGGCCTGACCCTCTCGCAATTGATCTTGGGTTCGAGTGTGATCATGTATAACCCGAAGAATGTGTGTTTGCATCGCCTGGAAGTCCCTCCGCAAAAGCTCGATGGGCCCATTAGGAGTAGAAATAGGTCGAGAAGATCAACTCCATTTTGTGACGACCCCTACTACTAAACAGGGCACCGCCCGCCTAATCTAGTAACCAAGCCTTAATCTAAATCAACAAATTCAGATTCTTGACCGAATGGTACATCAGTTAAGAAGCAAGTCTATCTCGAAAATATTAGTCAAGTGACAATTTTATGGAGACTCAGAACTCACTTGGGAACAACACAACAAATATAATATTTACCTCGGCCACCGTGCCTCAGTAGTGATACGTATCTCGCTGCGGGTCCCACGTCACGGGTCATTTTGTCTAGATTAACGAAGTAAACGTGTATTAAGTATTTGGGCCATGACACATCTCCACCTCCAGCTCCTCCAGCTGTAGCATGTCTGCGTCACGACCCCGACAATGTCACCCTAGTTCATATGTCGTCCTTTTGTTGTCGCGCTCAACGATGGACAAATATAGCTCAAGCTCATCTATCGGAGTGTCAGGCTGCGATTGTGTCAGCTCAATCCACCTACGTTGAATCGTCGTCTAAATTAAGAACTTAAAACATTTACAAGTCATTAATACCTATCATTAATTAACTAAACAAAGTTTAAAAGCAAAACTATTTACTTACGACGATCTTCTCTACTATCGAATCGAGAAAAGTTACGCCGTCATGATCTTTCGTACGGAAGTATAGGCATAAATTCAAAGCAGTCGGAGGTCGACCCAACTTCTCCGCCGACAAAACATATATTTAAATAGGATTAAGTTTGAGATTAAATCCATGTATATATATATATAGAAACTTATTATAACATAACTTACCAACTTATCTGCATGCTAATAAATGGATAGTGAGCTACTAGTATGCACTGCGATCCTTATACCGGGTCCACTTTCCTTTCTCGGTTTTTTTAATTTTACTTGCTCGCTCTTACTTCTTCTTAAAATCAAGATTGGACCATTAGGATTTTGACTTGGTCCGACTCCACCATCGTAATTGCGAGGCGGACGGTTGTCCGGTGTGGAGACGTATTCCTAAAAATAATAAGAACAAAATGCGGCTGCTTCTTCCACTAAGTAAGCATTGCATATTGAGCCCTCAACCCTTGCCTTATTCCTAACATTATTTTTTAAAATGTTTCAAGTACCTACATTTGTAGAAATAACTTAGTTAAAATGTATATGTTAGAGTGTGATGTAAATTATTTTTGAGTCTAGTTGATTACCTCTCGAAAGGATACATCCACCGAAATTGTACCGGGCCAGCAATGATAGCCTCGTACGCCAAATGGATAGGGAGATGCTCCATTGCGTTGAAAAACTTGGCGGAAATATCTTTTCCAACTTACACAATATCTTGGGAATGTTTTCATGCAAAAGCCGAAGATTCTCAACTTTTAAATTTTTAGCAATTAAATCTCTGAAGAAAATGCTTAACTCACTAATTATAATCCATATGTCATCATCTGAGAGATCTTGAAAAGCAATCAGTAGCAATCATTGCATGAAAACATGACAATCGTGGCTTTTCATCATAAAAATTTTCAACTTCTTATAATCTACGCAATGGCCGATGTTAGACACGTAACCATCAGGGAAGTTCAATTCCTTAATCCAATTACACAATACTTGTTTCCTTCGTTTGTCTAGGGCATATCGTGGCTTGAGATGTTTCTTAGAAATTGGATCATAATGTAGCTCTGGACGATTACAAATCTCCTTTAAGTCTTCCCTAAACTTTGCGTTATCTTTTGTCTTCCCCAGCATACTCGTGATTGTGTTGAAAATATTGTCAAAGATATTTTGCATGTGCATCTAGGTTGTGCCTGATAAGGTTCGTCTTCCAATAAGACAAGTCTCACAGTATGCTTCATTTTCTCCACCCGCTAGTCCTCGAGACTTCGTTGTTTATTGTATCTGATTCCAATTTAGTGACTTTCATCAGCCCTAAAGCTTCAATTTCTTGCAAGATATCTCCACCTGATTTTATTAGCTAGTGGTATATCGGATACGATTCTATCTCTCCGAAAACTAGACTCGTATTTCCGCTCCTTCGAATATCGCGACAAGAAACGTTGATGACAATCGAACCAACTCGTTTTCCCTCCGAACCTCAATTGGAAAACGTCGATATCTTCCACGCAATAAAGACAAGCAGTCCTCCCGTGCGTGTTCCATCCCGACAACATGGTTTGTGCTGAAAAGTCGCTAACATCCACATAAAGCGCAACTCGCATTTGAAAGTTTCTCTTAGTCGATACTTCGTAGGTAGGCACTCTTTTATACTAAAACTCTTGCAATTCTTTCACCAATGGTTGGAGAAACACATCAATATTTTGGGACGAATTAGTTGACCCAGGTACGATTACTGTTAAGAACATCATTTTTTTCATACGAATCGAGGGAGGCAAGTTGTACGGTGTTAGAATCACCGTCCACGAAGAGTACGATTTATCGGTCATTCCGTAAGGTTGAAACCCATCAGAGCATAAGCCAAGTCGAATATTATGAACCTCGGAGCTGAACGTAGGGTTCATTTGATTGAAGTCGTTCCATGCAAAGGAATCGGAGCAATACTACATATTTCCGTCTTCTCTGACGTGTTCTGGGTGCTATCGCATGCATTTCGTAGTAGCATTTAAAGCGTACAAACGTTTGAGACGAGGCACCAAAGGGAAGTAAAACATTTTCTTATGCTAGTGTTTGTTAGAGTTATACCTAAATTCTTTGCAAATTTTACAAGATAAGCTCAGAGTCGAGCTCCCAATAAAACATGTACAAGTTGGGACAACTGTAACAACCCTAAAAAAATCTTACTCGTGTCACGTGCCATTTTAAGGTCGTATGTGGGACACACTCGCCGAATAGAAATCGACGTGAATTAGGGTCAAATTAAGTTTTAGATGCGGTGTTCTCGTGTTTCGGAGTACAATAGTATTTTCATCAATTTTTGGCGAAAATGGGTATCTTTCGAGGTTTATTTCGGACACAAAAATTGAGGAGATAATTATGAAAAAAAAAGATTTCATTTAAACGGATAAGAGAGAGAGAAAGAGAGATCGGATAAGAGGGAGAAAGAGAGAAAAAAAAGATGAGAGAGAGGGAGGAGAGAGAAAAAAAGAGAAATGGAGGAAAATATATCATAGAAGAGAAGAGAGAGAAAGAGAGAGACGGCGGAGAGAGGGAGCTCGGCGAGGAGCGAGTGTGGCGGAGCTCTAGCTCATGAGGCACGACGGCTCGCTGTAGCAGCAAACCAGCAGGCGGGTTGGACGGCCGGTGCGGACGACGGCCAGCAAACGTGTGGACGGATCGAATGGACCGCGAGCCTGCGAAGGGCAGTGGCTCCGGGGAGCTTGCGACGTAGATGAACGGCCAGGAGAGGAGCCGCGGCGGTGGATGCGCGCGTCGAAAAAGGCGATGCGGTCAGCGATGCGAGATAGAGCCGTGCGGCTGGGCAATGACGCAGCAATGAGCAGCACCAATGACACGCAAGCGGCGACGGTGTGGGCTTTGATGACGTGCGCAGAGGAACGACGTGGAGCAACGGCGCGGCGGCGCGTTGTCGGACCGATCGATCCTCGACGAGGGGCGTGACTTCGACGATGCGATGGATTCAAATGGATTTTGACGGCCATGGTGAGGTTTACTTCACCTAATTTTGTTGTGATTTGAATGACTTAGTAACTTAGCCCTAAAAAAGGTATAAATGGACACCCGAGACTTATGAGGCTATAGTCGGGTGTCGGGTGCGTATATCGAGGCGTGAACGTGACGTTTCGAGGATGGTTTGCGATTTCTCGAGATAAGTAAACCAGCTAGGAAATTATATAGTAATTTCATTTTAAGCTATTGAATATTGTTGTTCATTGTTTTGATATCTATCTTTGAAATTCTATTGATTGAATGGTCCATTGGCAAGTGAGTCATGGTTACTGTTTATCTGTGATATGAGCTCTTATCTGGACGTCGTCGATATCTCCCAATTGAGTGTACGTTGGGGGCGCTTATCCGAGTCTGTGGATATCTTATAGTCGCAAGGGTTAGGGCTGGTGGGCAGTGTCTTGTCCCAAACCCGAGTTTGCTGGGCTTTTGCCGCGACTCAACGACCTTTTGGTCGGGACTCCTTGTTACTTGGCTTTTGTATTCGGATCGCAATTATCAATTGATTTGTTTACAATCTTTTATATTCATGCGTTCCCTGTTCATTTCTTTCTATTTGCATGAATTTGACTGCTTTAGTTCTTCCAAATTGTTGTATATATGTCATACTGGATTTTACTTACCTGGGCTCGTCATTCTTGTGTTTGAGTAAGTGCAGATCTGCGGTCCAGCAAGGGGAAGGCTTCATAGCTATGTAATATATTTTTGTAAGGTTACACAATTAGGTTGTCCAACTTTTTACATTATTGTTGAGATATTTAACATATTAGTTGATTCCGCTAAATTGTTAAACTTGAAAAATACTAATAACTCAACTTAGAATTTTGAATATACTTATAATGATGGATGGGAGAAGGCTGACTAGGTCTACGTTGACATTGTGAGACTGGCTCGGGGTCCACGTGGGCTTAGGCCAGGTGGAGCCCAGTTTGTGGAAAACTGGGGTCGTCACAACAACAATCAATTCGCTCATATGGGAGACCCAACCAGTGCATCAAGCCCTTACATTTGTAAAAGCTATCTATCAAACAGTTGTCTTCATGCAACATGTCTTTAGATACTTACAAAATTTCGTCGAATGCTTGCTTCAAAATATGATGATTCGACTTTATCATCAATAAACGTAACATTGCTGAGAGTTTATTCATCTTCTCGCAACCTGGCCAAAGCGGTTGATTCGCCACGTCAATCATTTCAAAGAAATGTTTCGTTTCAGGGTTCGACTCCTCTTCACAATTCTAATCAAAACTGGGGCCCGCAATGTCGTGTATCATATGATGATATGATGTCGTATATTCATCCATTGAATCATCACCTTCATCGTCCTCATCGCTTACTATTTCTTTTTCCCCATACGCGGTCCAACGATAGTAATCGGGAACGAATCCACCCCTCGCTAAATAAAGCTCTACGTTGTCTACATCGTAGTATTTGTCATTGCGACATTTTTGACAAGGACATCAAATTTTTGTTTCATTCAAATAAGTGGTGCAGTGTTGCATGACAAATTTTATGAATTCCTTCACGCCATCCATAAACTCTAATATAATGTAACCGTCATCAATACGGTTGTAAATCCAATCTCGAGACACAGACATCTCGAAAGACCTAAACAACCCTAATTGAATACACGTACATATCAATCACTATATAAATTTTAGTCGAGTGTTAATTGTAATTAGTCGAATCGATTGCATTTGCACATACTTTGCGTAATATATTTTATACATTTTAGTCGATTGTTTACCGTAATTAGTCGTATTGTTTGCAATATATGCTCATACTTTTGCGTAATTTTGCCTAATTTTTATTTTTTCCTTTGAAATTTTAAATTTCACTTCAATATTTGCAGTTTATAATTTTATTTTTTCTCATTTATATAACTACATATATCTCGTATATAAGCATTGTTATATAAATATTATTTGGTTTAACCAATTCTAATTTCCTTATTATAGTTAAATTACTTTTAACTACTCTATATTTATTTATAGTATAATATATTATACTCTTATATTTTTGTCCTAATCGAAATTTAATTTGTCCAATAAATAAATTTGCCTCATTTTATTAAATTTCTATCTAAATTATATTGGATGTATAACAATTTACCGTATTAATATTTCATTTAACTTGTAACTTCATACTTATTTTAATTTTAGCTTATTAACATAAGGTAGATAAATATAGGTGTCGCATGAGATCAATATATATATTAATAGAACTATATGAAAGAAAATATTAGTGTGTGGAACATCTCTATCTCTATCAAATAAAAAGAGGTTTCTATAACCAAATGAAAATAGAAAAACAAAAGGAACAACCTTGGATCGAATTCCATATGCCAAAGCGTATATATATATATATATATATATATATATATGACCTTGGATTGAATATCAATCCTCCATACATATATATATATATATATATATATATATATTGATATATATATATATATCGTATGTAATTGTTGTTATATAAATATTATTTTGTTTAACCAATTACAAATTTCGAATAAGTTTGAAAGGCATTTTTACATTATCTCAAGGTTTTAGTGGGATTCGTGATATAAAAACTCTAGTTCCTTTAAAAGGTCCGTTAGCTATTTCGGCATCTATAATATTTCTATGAAAAACTCGACAAATCAAACGGGTTCCATTACATAAGCCTATTTGTGGGTCTAGATTTCTAAGTAAAATTACTTGGACATCCTATTTTTAGTATTAGTCTATGAGGTGGTAATCCTCCTGGAGAAATAGAATTTAAATATTCTTGTTGATAAAGATGTAAGGTATCGTCCTCTACACTATCAAATGAATAATAAATATATGTTTGACCTAAGAATTTTTGGACAACTAAATTATTAATTTGTTCAATCGATTCATTTGTCGGGGTTAGTATAGCCCTATTGATTATGTATTCTTTGTTATTAGAACTCTCGTGTAGTGATGAAATTGTAAAATCTATTAGGTCATGTATTGTTTGATCTCCTCGCCAAGGAATATTTATTTCATCTAGGTACTCTAATCATATCTTCTTTAATAGAATTTTCCTCTCCGTTTATTTATTTTGTTTAACCAATTACAAATTTCTTTATTATAGTTATATGTACTCTAAATTTATTTATAGTATAATATATGTATTACACGTATTGGTTCGCAAAAAACTTTTTATTTTAAATAGACTTTAATTCAATCATTTTTAAATTAGTGTAAAAAATAATTAAATAATAGTTTAATGGACATATTCAAATTCAACTAATTTAATACTAAAAAACATTACAAAAGAAGTACATATATATCAATACTGGACTTGTTAAAAAACATACAATAAACTTCACAAATAACAATAAAAAATAATTAAATTCAAATCACAAAAGCAAGCACGCATTTTATTTGTCACAAAAATAAATAAATAATAAAGATCAACATACATAGTTTATTGCAACATTTTGATCAATTGAAGATATGTTGGTTTGTCTTTTTTATTCAATTAAAAAAATTAAAAAAATACATGAAATACAAGTTTTATTTTCCAAAATTTTATTCCAACATAAAATACAAAATTAATATTATTGATTTGAAATGCCTATTAGGATGGATTTGTTTTCAATGTAATTAAGTATTTGTATGTATATAGACATTGTAGGATAATGGATGTAGATGTGTGTTAAGACTCGTACAAATCAAATTAGAAATTGTGAGACTCGAGAGAAATGTATTGAGTAATACCAATCAACATTAAAATCGGGAAAGATGATTGAGGTGATCTACAAAAAAACTCGGCATAATAGATGTAGACAAAATTTGACAACATGAGGATATCTAAAAATAACTTTAGATGCAATAATTAAGAAGGATTTGAAGAATTTTTAAAGCATATCATTAAGTGCATCACATCAAGCAGAATATAAGAGTTTGATCTAAAAAAATACTTTAAAATTTATTTAAAATACTTGTAATAACAAAATAAATCTTATTTTTTGTAGATCAATGGTTATTGTGTGGACTCTTAATTTATTGGAGAATTTTGTAATGTAACTCTATCTCAACAGTTTACCTATTAATGTACCCTAAGAAAACCATAGTATTGATAAAAAAAAATTTAAATAATAAATGATAGAGTCTTATCAATGAAGCCCTTTTGTCAATATGGTTATGGAATTATCACGGTTATATATTCTTGCAATTAGCTAATTGATTTTGAAAAAAAATGCTCGCCTATGGTACTATGCTCTAATATTGTTCTATAAATCAAAAATTTGTTTCAATTTTTTCCAAAAAAAGAATTGGTTGATTTTATCTTTTTCAAAACAAATATAATTTAGAGCTTATCCACTACTTTAGTTAATAAGGTAGCCATTGTATGTTGAGGTTGTTAAATGTGAATCAAATTTGCTTTATGGTCTCACAACCATTTGCGCAGACACTGTAGGTGACTATATAAGATTGGGGCCTTGAAGTGCTAGGAATCTCAACACCCTTAAGGAAAAAAAAACAGTTTTTAGAAAGTCTCAAATAAAATAAATATGTGGGGATCCAAACGGGTTATAATTAATTCAATTCGTTGTTTTTTTTTTTTTTCTCTAAGGATGTCCTACAATTAGACGAAAAAGTCGCAAGTTCCCAACTCAAATTCAAAGAGCAAAGTTCAAACCATCCTAAACCCCCAAATCAGCATTGCTTAATAAAAAAAAAAAAAAAAACCAAGAAGAGGACCTGTAATTGGACGAAGAGGAAGAAGAGGTGTGGCCGCCGTTGCGATGCCTTCTTCTCGCGTTTTGATTGCGACTCCCTGTTCTTGCGGATCTTGATCGAGTCCCCGTTATTTCGGCGAAGACGGCATCGCGACGCGACGATGAAGAAGATGAATCTGTTCAAGAAGATGAAGAAGAAGAAATCGAAGACGATGTCCTACAATTAGACGAAAAATCACAACTTCCCAACTCAAATTCAAGTATCAAAGATCGAACCCTCCTAAACCCCCAAATCGGGATTCTTTGAATAAAAAAAAATGAAGAAGAGGACCGTAATTGGACGAAGAGGAAGAAGAGGAAGAATTGGTTGATCGAGTCCCCTGTTCATTCGGCGAAGACGGCGGTCGCGACTCGACAATCCGTTGCGATGCCTTCTTCCGCGCTTCGATCGCGACTCTCTCTTCTTGCGGATCTTGATGGACTCCCTGTTGTTTCGGCGAAGACGGCGGACGCGACGCGACGATGAAGAAGACGGCGGACGCGACGCGAAGATGAAGAAGACGGCGGACGCGACGCGAAGATGAAGAAGAAGAACTCGCGGATGTGGTGGCCATTGAAGAACTCGCGGATGTGGTGGCCATTGAAGAACTCGCGGATGTGGTCGCCATTGAAGAACTCGCGGATGTGTGGTCGCCATTGAAGAGGTCGCCATTGAAGAACTCGCGGATGTGGAACCGCAAATTTAAAATGTTTTTTGTCTGAAACCGCCGATTAAAGTAGATGTAATTATTAACTTACCAAAATATCCTTATATTGATTTGTTTTCATTTAAGGTAATAAGGGTATACTTGGAATTTTTAGCCAAAAAGGCTTCACGGTTAACCTATAAATATTATTTTGTTTAACCAATTACAAATTTCTTTATTATAGTTAAATTGCTTTTAAGTACTCTAAATTTATTTATAGTATAATATATGTATTATACGTACTTTTTATTTTAAATAGATTTTAATTCAATTTTTTAAATTAGTGTAAAAAATAATTAAATAATAGTTTAATGGACATTCGAAATTCAACTAATTTAATACTAAAACATTACAAAAGAAGTACATATATATATCAATACTAAAAAAAACATACAATAAACTCACAAATAATAATAAAAAATAATTAAATTCAAATCACAAGCACATGCATTTTATTTGTCACAAAAATAAATAAATAATAAAGATCAACATACATAGTTTATTGCAACATTTTGATCAATTGAAGATTTTTTATTCAATTAAAAATACATGAAATACAAGTTTTATTTTCAAAATTTTATTCCAACATAAAATACAAAATTACAAGTTTTTAATCAAACCATTACATTTTTTAATTTAACATGCATATATTTACAAAATTTATTCCATATTTTCATTATAACATAAAATATAGAAAATCATATTTTTCTCAAAAAATACAAATTATATATATCACATAAATAACAAAATTTCACAAAAAGATTATTATAAATTAACTTAAATAACAAAAAACATAATTAAATCAACTATAAAAAACAAAATAAATAAAATAAATAAAAAATTATACCTAAATCCCAAATCAAGAAGGAGATGGGTGTTGGGGCGGCTGTGACGTAAGCGAAAAGCGGGGCGGACAGAGGCGGCGGAGCCGGATCGGCGAGGTGGCGAGGTGAGGAGGAGGAGGAGGGAAAGGAGAGGAGAGGGTCACGGTGAGGGAGATGGTTACGGTGAGGGAGAGGACATGATCGAGAGGAGATGGATCGAGGAGAGGCGGAGATGAAAAACCAGAGAGGAAGAGAGAAGTTTTGGTCTGGATCTTATTTTGGAGATTAGCGACGGGGTATTCTCGTCGCTATTTTTACACGTGGCCCCCTTGTTTCCTGCCACGTGGCCGAGAAAATATGGGCCTGGGCGATAAAACATAGTGACGGGGGGCCGTCGCTACCCCCATCGTTGACCCGTCGCTATTACTCATCGCTATTTGCATCCATTTTTTGTAGTGGCTAGGAAGTCACGTCAAGATTGTTGGAGGGACTGATATGGAGTGGGTTAGAGAGTTGAGGGACTGAGTTGGCCCTATCTCGACTTTAGGGATTGGGTTGGCAAGTAGATGAGAGTGAGACTAAATTGACCCTTTTGCCTGAAAAAATAGGATGAGATATTGCGAAATGCCATAGTAACTTAAAATTACTTTTTTACCCATATATTAATATTTTAAATACTAAAATGTCCCTAACTACATAAAAAGTGTTTTTGCCTTATTTATAATATTAAAATTAATAAAGTGTTCTTAAATGCATAAAAATACATTTTTGCCCCTCATTAAAATTATAGATCTGTTTTTTTTTAATAAGTTCACGTACCAATATATATAACATGTACATAATGCATTATATAAACATGAGAACCACTACAACAAAGTCTTTTTTATACTTATGCAAAAAAAAACATATGCAATGTTGTTGAAGGGGCAATCTCTAAATGATTATGCAAATTGTTATACCTCTATACTTGTTTCTCTAATTTAAGTTTGTTAAATTTGTATGTGTTTGTATCAAAAACTCAAAATCTCAGAGATGAAGAACAAAGAACAAAGAGAATAAGTGAAAAATATAACATCTGTTGCTAGAACAATTAATAGTGTCAAAGCATTCTATAATACCATAGTGCCTTCCTTGTTCATGAACCTCTTCACCTTCCAATGAGCTTCACTTAGATAAGTCCCAACTCTACTCAAAATCCAACATTAGGTCTTGAATTTTCAAGTAAATGTATTGGTGTTAGAGAACCTTCCTAGATATATAGAATATAATCATGAATACCGAGAAGGGCCAAAAGTTTTATTATTGAAGGTAAGAAACGTGCAATGTGATGTTCCTATCATTGTTCCTTACAATTCCCTCAATTTCATTATTTTTCAATTAATTAGTACTCTTTTTTGTTAGATTTGTGAGTTGTTTTCTTACAATTACATCATATTGGTGTATTCTGATTGTGGTACCTTGAAAAAGTGTTGTAGGCATTAAGTGGACTACTTGTTTCCATAAAAGAAATATATTATTTTTACAGTATAATTAACCCATGTTTTTTTTTTTTTTTGCAGATTTTATATAGTTCTTAATTATAGCCTTTGCAATTTCTATAGATCTTCGGCTCAACAATTTGTTCTCTTTCAAGGTAGATTCTTTCATTTGCACTTGTACTCATAACAAAACAAAAAAGAAATCACAATAACACAGTGAGTACCGACACTCTGATACATAGCTAGATAGGAATTAATGGCTTTGTTAAGCTCACAGTGAATACTAATGCTCTGATAAATATTTTGCTTTTATTAAGTAGCTTATAAATGTACTTTTCAAATACTTTGACAAGATTTCTAGCATTTGAAGCAATTATTTTAGTTGTGGGATTGTGAACCATGCAAGTCAATCCACTTGTTGTTTTCGATTGAAACACAACAACAAAAAGTGATGCTGGTAGCGTTGTTTTACCGCGCAAGGAATTTGGAGTGATTAGTGTTATGCTTTTGTGACTATCTATTAATCCAAAAAGTGATGTGTTTTGGTATTGTTGGATTGAATTTGATGGATTTTGACAATTTTGCTACTTTCTTTGGGGGGTTTTTTATTTGAGTTTTTCATTTCTTGTATTGATTGATTGAAGATTCGGGGAGGTGCCAAGTGAAGAATAAAGTAATATTTGCTAATGATGTGGTGGAGCTATCATCTAACAATGAAAAGTATTGAAGGAGAAGTTCAAGAGTTTTTGTAAGTAGATGTAAGATTTGTAACCTTGTTGATTGAAACATCAAAAATAGAGTTTTTAAAGCCCTGTTTTGACAAGTAAATTTAACTGTATATTTTTTTTCACCTTGAATTTGTACATTTGTTAGTTTGATTTTTGTTCAAATGAAATAAATAATTTTTTCTATTGATAAATAAATAATATTCCTATAAGTAGAAGTAGAAACATCTTTAATTTTATATATATATATATATATATATATATATATATATATATATATATATATATATATATATATATGACGACACTCAATATGAATGCGTTGTCAACTTAGAGACACTAAGTGTACATACATTGTCAATTCAAAGACATTAAGTATAAATGTGTTGTCAACTTAAAGACACTAAGTACACATGAGTTGTTAATTTAGAGACACTATGTGCAAATAGGTTATTAATTTGGAGACACTAAGTGTACATGCGTAGTCAATTTAGAGACATTAAGTGTACATGCGTTGTCAACTTAGAGACACTAAGTGTACATGCGTTGCCAATTTAGAAAGACTAAGTGTACATGAGTTGTCAACTTAGAGGCATTAAGTGCACAAGTGTTGTCAATTTAAGGACGTTAAACTTACAAATGTCCTTAATTTAGATATGCATATATAAAGAGTCACTAAATTGGAGACAAATAAGAAATAAATGTCCTAAAATTAAAGACACATAAACAACAAGCGTACCTACTTTCACGACGTTTATAGCAAAAGTGTCCTAAATAAATGTTACACTACAAGAAAAAAGTAAACAACAACAAACTAATATGTTGTTGAATTAGTACGGATTTGTTGCTAAGGGACTCAGCAACAGATCAGCAACAGATCAGAGGTGTTGCTAAACTCTTTGTTGCAGATTGAAGTTAGCAACAGATTTTGGTTCGTTTTTTGTTCACAACATATTTGTGATGAAATCTATAGTCTTGAAACAAAGAAAAAAAAATTGTTGCAGATTGAAAAATGAGGTTTTGTTGCAAAATATGTTGCAAATCAAAACAACATACGCTGTTGTTGATTTGCACAAACAAGACAATGGCCATTGCATTGATTTGCATAGTCAACAAAACCACCTTCTGTCGCTGATCTGTTGCAAAACAGGGATAGATCAACAACAAATACCTTTTTGTTGACTGTGCAAATCAGCAACAAACTTGGTATGTTGCCGATTTGGAATGGTAATTTTTTTAAAAAAATTACAGTTCACTATAAATAGTAAATGGAATTCTATAAATAAACAAAATGAAAAAAAAAAAATAATTTTTCCTGCTGCAATTTAAACTAAAATTGAAAAATTGTTTGTATATTATCAAAATTTGACAAAAAATATCTACAAAATGTGGAGATTAACATTTCATAATTAACTAGTAGTATACTATATACTACTAGATAAACATTATCCAACAAAATACAAAATAATACACAAATTAAGATGGCAACACAAATTAATTTACATATATATCTACATTGTCAATCTCACACCCTTACCCAATTGTGTCACCGATACAAAATAGACAATATACAATTTATGGGGCTAGGAGTGCGTGTCCCATCCAAATCCTGAAAATGAAAAGGATTAACTTGAACAATATTTGAAATGCAATCAAAATATTCAAACACAAATGAAAAAATTCTAAAAGTAAGCCTTGCTCATCGACCTCATACATAAAAGATCGTCCACAGTGACACACACAAAAATTTCAACTCAAAAGGGAATGAAAGAACTTCCATACATGACATTCCATGCATTTTTTTCAATTTCTTTCCTCTTGTACATTCATTCATATATATAAGAAGTTAAAAACATAAAAGAAGACACCACGCAACCCACAAATGAACCATTCTAAAAACTCAAAACAGTAAAAAATGAAAAATTCAATGACATGAGAACAAATCTAAGATATATAATTGAGCAAATCTTAAAATATGTAACTATTAATTGAAAAAAGTCAATGACATGAAAAAATTCATATTCTTCTTTTATAATACAAATCGAAGAAGTTACTAACATCATATAGAGTTGACTCGCAGAACAATATATATTTGGTAGATAATCTTATATGTTATGTTTGTTGTGAGGTGTCCGCTTACTCCAACAAACATTGAATCTCAATGCCAAGTATTTTCTCATTTTTTCAACAGAATCAGAGAGACTTATTAACATGTTATATGTGGGCATTGACGATACGAAATCTAGGGATATATATATGTGTACGTAGAGTGTTCACTTGATATTCAAGTTAAGTATTACTATAATGCAAATATTAAACTATGTATGCCATGCACATTTATTTAAGGTACGTACAATAGTTTATGGAAAACATAACAAACTAAGCTTACAATATTAAACTATAATGCCAATATTAAACTATGTATGTCATGCACATACCAAAGGAATCTCTGAAACTTGCAACCCAATTGGTGAACGCGGAGTTTGCCTCCTTATGCAACACCCATATCAAACGTGACCGGTGCAAATACTCGCAAAATGAAGTAATCACATCGACTACATTATAAGGGAAAAAATGTGTAGATATACATTACTCGAGAATAACAGTTTACCATGGAACAAGATAGGACATCCAATCACTCTTGCCGTGGCGGTGGTTGCGGAGGCGACATAAGCTGTGACGGCCCCAATTTTCCACAAACTGGGCACCGCCCGGCCTAAGCCCACGTGGACCCCCGAGCCAGTCTCGCAAGGTCAACGCAGGCCTAGTCAGCCTTCCAATCCCTTATTATACGTAAATTCACAATTTTAAGTTGAGTTATTAATAATTTTCAAGATTTACAATTTAGCAGAAGCAATTTCTAAATGAATTACATAACTCAACAATAATGTAAAAATTATTCACTCAAGCATTTGCATTACATTACAAACTAAGTAACGTATGTTTAAGCATTTAGTATAATGTTTATATTGTTTAAACTCATTCACATTCCTAATATTGTCAATTAAGTATTTCTTGACTTTAATAACCATTCCTTTAAATCAAGACGACGATTCGAGTAAAACAAGCATGCGGTGAAACAAAACAAAGAAAATCTCATAAACCTTGGTTGTCCAACACATTCAAAAATCAAAATCGATCTTTAAAGAGTCGATATTACTAACATGGTTTGAAAATCTAAAAGTCAAGTCAAGATTATTTAAAATAGTGTATCTCCCACGAATAAGTATTCAAAAACCTTAACATCGACTTGAAATATGCGATTTTTCATCCTATTTAGTTATTAGGATAAAAATAGAGCGAAATAGTCAAAAGGCTCGTTTAAAACATGTAAAGCATTCTTTTTAAAACTAAATTGGCCAGCTATGAGTTTTTAAAAAATTAGAGTTCATAGAACTCTGTTTGAGTCCTACAACTCTTTTCTTAGCCGAAGAATCCATGGAAGTCAATTAGAAATCCAAGTTTACTATTTAAAATCACAATTCCTTATTTCAAAACTTGTTTGGAATGTGTAGGGTCTCTTTTGCGTATTTCAACAAACACTTGGTGTACAATAGTAAAGGTTTTCCCTTAATTAAACCTACATTAATCTCAAGTTAGCAAAATCACTTGAGTTGTTCATAAAACCATTTCTAATGAAAACCATGAATCAAACTTTCTAATTAAATCATATTAACTATCAACAACTACTATGGATTTATAGATTGAACTTGTATTTGAATTGAATTTGATTTAAAACCTCACCTCTAACGCGACGTCAAATTTCGCCGACGTCACGATCCGATCGATCGACAACGCGCCACCAGGTCGTTCATCGCGCGCGCGCCATTGCCTTTCGTTGTCGTTGCGATCGGCGATGCGCGTCGCTTCGCTCGCCACTACCACTGCCTCGAGCGCGTCGCTGTCGCGTCGTGCGCGCATCACTGGGGAAGCCACGCCGCGCTTTGCTTATTCATTCGTCGTGCCACCGCCACCGCGCCGCTGCTGGCCGATTCTTGAACGTCGTTCATTGTCGGCCTCGTCGATCGTCACTTCTGACCGCTGCTGCCGGACTCGCTAGCTTCTTTGTGTTGCGGCCGCCATCCGTCGCGCCCGCTCGCGAGCCACCAAGATCGCCGCCGTCCATTGCCGAGACGTCACCGCCGCGGCAGCTCGCCGCTAGTTCGCGTCCAGCCTCTCGGAGCCGCGCCATCCGCCACCCTCGCCGGCTAGATTCCGTCGTTTCTCTTTTTCCCCTCTCTCCGCCATTTGTTTCTCTCTTCTCTGGTCTTCTCTCTCTCTTCTTTTCTTTTTTTTTCTCTCCCTTTGGTCCAATCTCTCTCTTATCTTTTCTTTTCTCTCTCAAGCGTCATAGGGAGCGACGGATCTGGAGAAGGGGGAAGCGACGGCGGCGGATTTAGAGAAGAGGGAAGCGGCGGCGACGAACAACGCGACGGTGGTGGCGCGCCTCGCTGTCGATCGGGCAGGCATCTTTGAGCGCGGCGACGGCTCACGGACTGAGCGGCGACGTTGGTGGCGGCGATGACGACGGAGACGGTGGTGGTGGCGGGTCTCCGACGACGGTGCAGCGGGAAATGGTTTTGCAGGGAGTGACGATCGAAATGGGTTTGCAGGGAGGAAGAGGAGAGAAAATTGTTTGTTAAAACCATTTAGAAATTAGTGACAAATCAGCAACAAATTAGTATGTTGCTGATTTTTTGTTGCTATTTTGTTGCTAATCAGCAACAGATCAAAATTTGTTGCTGATCAGCCTACGTGGCATTTGTTGCTGTTTTGTTGCTGATCAGCAACAGATCAAAATATATCGCTAATCAGCCTACGTGGACACTGGCAGACTGTTGCTAATTTGTCGTTGTTCAGCGACAGATCAGCAACAAACTATATGTATATAATGCATTTGACTTGCATTTGCATTATATTTCGTCACTCCCACACGCCACCACCACCGTCGCCGTCATCATCGCCGCCACCACCGTCGCGTCATTCATTCAGTCATCATCGCGATCATGAAAGTCGCCGCTACCACGTCGGCAGACTTTCGGTCCATTGGGTGGGCTCATACAGGGTCTATTTTTAAAATCCTTTTAAGGTAATCTTAGCTGTGAGACCTCGACAAAAAAAAAAAAAAAATAAGACAAACTTGGAGATTTGGTAAGGTTAATTAATTGAGACAACTTCGACAAAAAAAAATATCAAGACAAACTTAATTAGAGGGAAATTAGCTTCATTTGAAAATTAATTGATTGGAGAAGAAATAATTATATATGCGTTAAAAACCCTTGAAAATTCAATATTTAATCAAAATCATGATTTTTTAACTTTATTTAAGGGAAACATATTGTTTCCCGCTTTGCACATATTACTTTTGCTGGATATATAAAATAAAATATCATTCATATCAAAACTAAAACAAAAAAACACAAAAATTTCTTCGAGTGCTCTTGGAATTCGCACAAATGCGCAATATGATAAAGTCAATATATCAATTTAAATTGAGAGATATCTTCAAATTAATTCAAACTATACACTATATATATATATATATATATATATATATATATATATATATATATTATGAGAATTGAAACTGTTATACTTACCTCTAGCCGTGGCAACAATATTAATGATCATGAAGAGATTTAAAAGGAAACATCATAGCAAAACGTCCTCGGACCCTTTAAGCCTGAAAGTTGCCATGTATATGTGTGATGATATGATATATATGTGCAGCAAGGTACTTTTGATATCCACTCTATTTCTTCGTTAATTACTAATTAATTAATGGAATCTATATATATTTTGTATAAATGTTAGACATACATATATGTAAGATAATTAAGTGGACATCATGTTTTAATTAGTTCCCCGCGTTGCATTGACTTAACGCTATCTAATTAAAAATGAGTAAGTCTCACAAACTAAGATTACCTTAAATACTCCTAAAAAAAGATTAATATGATAAATATTAACTTAAATATCTAAAATCATATAATAAGCATTTCTTGACTTAAATAAAGTAATCTTTATTCATAAGAAGTTTGATATGTAATTTATAAAATCAAAATTAATAAGCATTTCAAAAAGTTGAAGGCGTCAATTTTTTTGTTTGGCTCATTGGCTCGATTTATCCCACCCAAAAAACATATTTTGAATAGTAATTTTTGAAATTCAAATTGAAACTGGGCAAGAGCGTGATATTCAAATTGAAGTTCGCTCCGGATCTAAACAAGACCCTCTAAGCCTCATACCTAGCCCAGATTTCAAAAGATTTTACTTTTAAATATGTCGTTGTACATTGTATAATTTATAAAAAAAAAACAATAAAAATAATAAACTAGAAAGCACATATAGAAATGTACTATATGTGAGTTAATTATTTCTTGCGAGTTAATTATTTCTTGGTCACTACATACAATATATATATATATATATATATATATATATTATGGTTGTAAGTATTAAAATAACTTAGACTTCTTTAATGAATCTCTTAATTAAACTTGTTGCTTCATTTTACCACCCCGCTGAATGGCAAGCTCGTTTTTGTTCTCTCACATTTGCAAGTAAACAAGTCGGATAAAACAATGATTACATTTAGAGTACGTGCAAATTTTAAGGAAAAAATCTTTTATTATGTTATGTCAATTTTTTTTTAATTTTCAAATTTTTTTTAGAAGTTGAAAATTCATGACAATATTTTACTTTGAATAAGAGGCAAATACCGCGCAGCGCCGGCAGCGCCTCGCGGTCGATCGTGACGACGGTGGTGGCGGCGAATATGACGGCGACGATGGTGGCGGCGGATTTTCACGACGATGCGGTGGCAAATGGAGTTTGCAGGGACGAGGAGGAGAGCCCCTGGTTTGAAAAAACCATTTAGAAATTAGTGACATATCAGCAACAGACTAGTCTGTTGCTGATTTGTTTGTTGCTAATTTGTCGCTGATCAGCGACAGATCAGCAACATATTAGTCTATTGTCGACAATAATTCTTGATTTGTCATTGATCGACGATTCGCTACGATGATCAATGTATGTCGCTGATATGTAGCAGATCTGTCACAGATTTAGCTACAGATCGGTGACAAACTAGGTTTTGTTGCTGATCTGTCGCAGATCTGACACGAAATGGGCGGAAAATTAATGGTGGGAAAATCAGCGACAATTCAGTGACAAAATACAATTTGTCACAATTTTTGTCACAAATCTATCACTGATTTGTTGCTCTTTGGTCAACCGAGTCAAACGCTCTATCTGATGCAGAACTGTTGCGATTTGTTGTTGTTTAGCAACAGATTCAGTCTGTTGCAATGTTTTGATGCTATTGCACATTTTTCTTGTAAGTGTTACCAATACATACATTTTGTATCGTAAAAAATAGGGCGACATCACTTTTACCAACACAAGTGGCAACACTTTATGATGCGTCGATAAAACTTTTAGAGACATTAATTAATGTCGTTAAATAAGTAAATTAATATCGCTAAACACACAATATTTTGTAGTGAACCAATCAAGACAATAAAAAGAGCCTGATAATCTCAATTTACCTAAAAAAAAAGGGCAAATGACGATTTTATATAATTTGGACATTTTACTTAAATTTTATATTATTAATGTAAAAAGTGATATATTTTAAATATTATTACGTATGAATATTAATATTAAATTTTTGATATTTTTTTCAAAAATTGTTTTTGGTGACTAATCACGAGGAAAAATTTTATATGTTCAATCAAACATACATAGGAAAGTTTTCTTACGAACACTTATCAAAAAAAATATTTTTTTCCTTATTAAATAATTTCTTTGCAACCAAACGGAGTCTTATAATTATTAATTTGTCCTTGTCCCCCTATTTTTAGTTTCTTGACATTTTATAACTTGTTTACCTTATAGAGTAATGATATATCGATGCAATAAAGTTACATCTTTTATATATACGGTCCCGAACCTATTTGGAAACCGTGTAATATATACTTCGAGATGTATACTGCATGATTTTCAATGAGGTGCGTGGTTTTATTGGACTGTCAATGAAGTAGCATTGTCGATCGTTAGCTAGTGTTTTGTGCCTCTTCATTTCCACCTTTAAAAGGGCCAAACAACCCAAAACCTAGTAAGAGAAGAGGGTGGTGCGCTGAGAATGGAAGGGCAAAGTTGGAAGATAAATAATTTGGAATGAAGGTTTAGTAACCTTAGTTAATATAAGAAGGTAGGATTCTCCATGTTAAAAAGTTTGTTTGGCTTTTTCTAGAAAAGTTTGCTTCTAGTTGACGTTAAAACAAGAAAAGTGTTGTGAAAGGATGGAAACTATGCATGTACATCAACATATTGAGTAGTCATGTAACTTGTATTTCCCACTGAATAGTACCTATTTGTCTATGTATCGTCATCTAACTTGTAACTATTTCTAATGTACACCAGGACTTTTTACTTGATTAATATAATTAAGAGAAATAATTAACAAAAAAACACATCTTCTGAAATAATTCCTAATATAACACACTTAGTGCCACGTAGGCTGCCACATCACGCGCCATGTGGAAACGAAATAACTGTGCAAGAGGGAAATCGTGAGTGGAAATCACGTTTTGTGGAAGTCGTGATTTCCACTCACGTTTTGCATATAGTGGAAGTCGTGACTTGCAGTCACGACTTCCCTTCACAGGAAATCGTGACTGCAAGTCACGATTTCCTTTATTTCGGGGAAAAAAAAACAGTGGAAGTGGCAACCAACAAAAAAAAAAAAACAAAAAAGCGAGTTGTAACCAAATGAAACAAACCCAAATACAAAGCAGTAAACAAACCAAATGAAACAAACCCAAATGAACGAATTGGTCATACATTTCCTCAAACGGGGAAAATAAAAACTAGTAATGAATGAATTCATGAAGTGGGTATAATGAGCTTCTATTGAAAGGATAGATCAAAATGCTAAGAGAGTCACTCAAACAACATATTATAACCAGTTTGAGCACAGAAACATCACCATTGAACAAAATACACAAAACGCACAAGCATGAGCACATAAAAAGAAACAAAACCAGTTAACCTCGCGGCCATCATGCAGAGAGGAACTAGCTTATGCTAAGGCACCACAAGACACTGTCAAATGAACTTTATGCAGGCTAAACAAATACAACAGGTAAACAAACCAAATGAAGCAAACCCAAATGAACGAATTGTCGTGCTTAAATCCTAATTTTAATGTCTAACTTTTCATCGTACTAATGATAACCATCCGTCAACCAGATGAAACAAACCCAAAGCTGAAACTTAGGAGGTTCTTTTCAAAAGTCCAAACATTGAGTAATTATAATCCTTTGAGGTCCTTACATACCTCTAAGAATCAAAGACTTGCAATTATAGCAGAAAAACAAACCAAACATTGAGTAATTATAATCCTTTGAGGTCCTTAAATTCACAAAAAGAATTGCTATAAATGAAGCACTTGCAATTTGAATAGGTACAAATGAAGATATTACAAGTTGATTGAGTACAAAGCAATAATAAAAAGAAGTCTTATTATTGTTAAAAACAAGTCCTATTCTGACCCCAAATAATGACTTCCAGTCCCACAACGTGTTCTCTTTACGACTCGGACATTACGATTTAACGCTAATGGGACATTCGATCGCCCCATATCGTAGGATTTTGATCATCTTCTCCGAATATCATCGATATCACGCATTCCACCTTCATGCGTACTTGTACTCTCAGAGAAATTCATCATTATTGGAGTTGCATTGAAATGGCACGAAGATGTAGGTGCTCTGTCAAATGGAAAGGCTTCCGTAGCCTCGAATGCCATGTAGGGAGGAACTGATGGAGTATTTGGAGTCTCAAACTCATGGAGAAGTGCGATGACGTATACACCTGGAGTGCCATGCCTCGAACGCGTATCATCATGAGAAGTATGATGAGAAGCTTCAAATGATGTGGGCACATTATGCATGCGATAATCTGCTCGTACTGCAGTCAAAGTCGATGCAGCTACATCTCTAATACGTGCAATCGACACGTCATCACCCAATGTCAACTGATGTATCGATGTCATTCCATGTGCCTACATATAAAATATGTAAGAACTTGTATGCGAAAGTAAAATGAAAACAACTATTTGAAAGACTTAAAAAACTAAAATTGCACTTACCATTGCCTCAGCAATAGCTCCACGACGAGACATGAATCGTCGTGTAATGCGACGATACCATAGCATATACGGGTCGTAAAAGTCCAATGGCTCGTCTAATATTTCATCAGTTGCTATGTTGGAAGCACGTTCGTTCCACAAGCAAACATAAGCACTATGTTCTGCACTCCAATCCTTATCCGTTTTCCCTCTCAAGTCAATCTTATGTAGTTCCATACTTGTGCTATGTAAATGAGGTATCCTTTGTTTCATACCGAATTGTCGCATGACTCTATTAGGATTGTACAGTTCGACAACACAGAAGAAAAGCAAAGGTGCCCTCGTTCGCCAAATTGCTCGACCACTGCTACAATATGCAGGCAGGTCACTTATCACTGTTTCCGGATACGGTTCCTAAACAACCTGTAGCCATAAAAACAACATTAATTGAATAAAACGGTGTCATCAACAAGATGTCGACATAAGCACTTGTTGGAGAGAATGATTAAGTATATTTATTACTTCATCCGGTCCTTGCATGTCAATCATTTCTCTCGTATTTTGTCAGCACGTGCATCGATGTTCCTGTGGTCTCCAACGCATGTCTCCACCTTTCCAAATGTACCAAACAACACAAAGCATGCATGAAGAAATGGATGTAAATATACTCAAATTGAAATTGTAATGTTAAAAAATATTAATTACCTATGACCAAATGGAGGAGGTGGAAATAATTCTTCATTGTCTATCATGCCATCTCGAAGGTGGTTTCCCATAATTGGTGCGAGAAAATGCAACCTATCCCATGCCCACAATTGCAATAAGATGACCGGTCTTGTTATCTCTGCTCCATCAATGTCGGCTGCAAGACATAACTGTCCATATAGGTGAGCCAGAGTTGCACTACCCCAACTGTATTGTCCCGCCGCCTCAAAGTCTTCCAAAAATTGCAAATACGTGATGTGCACGAGATTGTTAGACTTGTCAGCAAATAAAGTTCCTCCAAGAAGTTGTAGGATGTACGCTCTTGCATAGCGTTGCACTTCCACATCATCAGCATCCTGTGGAAGGTTTGGAAACCATCTTGACAGTTGGCGAATTTGAATCCGGCCACCAGTCCTGTTATTTTCAGGGAATGGAAAGCCCAGTTGTGTCAAGCATAAGGCATTGTAATCTTGCTCTACACGACCAGTGATAGGTAATCCATCGACGGGCAACCCTAAGATGATTTGTACATCTTGAAGGGTAATAGTCATCTCGCCAACAGGAAAATGGAACGTGTGAGTTTTCGGTCTCCACCTCTCTACAAGGGCAGTGATTAGATGCCAATCAATTGAGATGAAACCTACTCGCGACGTCCCATAAAAGCCAGCTGCGTGAAGATGCTCGACAATTCGGTCATCCAGTTGGACCAACCGATGTAGTGCAGCTGAATTACGCCTGATAGTCAATATACCAGGCTCCTATGGAAATACGAGATATAAGTTACATTAGTTAAAATATAGATACGAAGATATAAAATATGTATACGATGCTATAAAATTATGCAAATCGGCAAGAAGTCCTACCGGTCCATTCCATACTCTGGTAGATCTATGGACAGCTTGCGAACTCAAAACCGAGTCATCTATAGGGCCAGGATCCATATCGCGCTTCAATCCCAAATCATTATCAATGAAGGAACATGAGAAGTAGCAAACTACCAATAAATGCAACATTCATAAGTAGGAAAGGTTTAACAAAATTATGGAACTAAATCATCATCTACATTAACACTACTCATGAAAATATATCAAATGTTAGTCATTACATTGACCCTCAACGGTTAGTAGGCATAGCTTAACTAAATGTCAGAGTACTTGAATGAGCCTGTCACTATGAAGCACTCGGTGGTTGTTGTTGCTGACGACGATAGCAAGTGCGTCTATTATGACAAGAAGGTGCATAAACAAAATTAATGGAAATAAATCGAAAGGTCATAGAAAAGAGGAAAGAAAATAAGTGAAGATACATAACCATACCATATCAGTCAATACCACGGAATATGCCACAAACAAAAATGTAACTGCTATACATGTCGTCTTGCGCAATTCCTAACATTCCAACTAAAACTATCCTTAATACCTAAAAGCCACCCCAAAACTTATTTCAAATCATCACAGTTTTCTTATTTATTGCAGATTTACTTTCAATTTACATTATCATTGTTCAATCCATGCACTTAGACTTCAACTAATTCAAGACTAAATTAAACTTGGTTGTCGCTGGCTATTGTAACATAATTTCTAACAATTTACATGCAAACTCAAATCTCAATAACACCCTCAACATTTAGGGCAACAGTTCATGAAAAAAAAAAAAAAAACATCTAGGGATTTTATGGTAATGGTATGTAGATTGAGTTAATGAGAGTGAAAACAGATATAGATAGGGTGCCATCATATGAAAAGGGCAGAAGATCAACTATCATACATAAGCAATAACTATAAAAAAAATGATACTATAAAAAAATGTACCGGCGGGAAATTGAGTAGTGATCGGCGAGGGAACTGCTAGGGCTCTGCGACGAACGACGCCGGCAGGGACGGTGGAGGCAGGGAGGCAGGGACGGCGCAGGAGGAGGGCGCAGGAAGCGAGGGACGGTGGAGGCGAGGGAGGTGGACGCGGCGCGGGGACGCCGGCGAGGACGGTGGAGGCAGGGACAGACAGTCAACGAGACCTGCGAGGGATGGTGGAGGTTGCACCTAGGCAGGGACGGTTGTATGGAGGCAGGGACGGCGGCAGGGAGGCAGGGACGCCGGCAGGGACGGTGGGATCGCAGATCTCGGTGAGGCAGAGGCGACCAAATGGGGAAGAAAAGCAAACAGGGACGAGGTTTTTTGGTTGTTTAAACCAGCTTGGAAGTCGTGACCCAGGGTCACGACTTCCTTTTGTATAGAAGCCGTGACCCAGGGTCACGACTTGTGTTTCCTGGACACCTTGGCTGCTGTCACAGGGGAAAAAGAAGAGGGGGTTTTCTCTAGGAAAATTTTCTCTTTCTCAACCGAACCTGTGGTGCCTAAGGGCCACCTTAGTACAAAGACTCCAATACTCAATTAAAGGGACAAAGAACAAGCAAGCAATAGGCAACAAGGGAATGTTTTACTAGCTCACGAATTGGGAATACAACTAGGGAACTCTCGTGCTTCCCAAGCTCGAGAGCCCTTGGCTTTATAGACCAGCCATTAGGTAGTTACACAACCAACTAGTACACATGTCCAGCATACATTAAGCCAAAGACCTGGTAAAACGCCACTCTCTGGTGGTTTGGACGGTTACCCAACCGCCCTGCACTCCTTGTTGCCAAACGTTCCACAACTGCCTCCATTACTGGGTCAATCCACATGCTCCTGGTTTTCAGCCTTCCTTGGGACGTGCCTTGGTCATGGCTCCAGCCCATGACCAAGGTAGTTATCTAACCGCTTGGGAACTGCCTTGACTTGGTCTAGCCACGCCACAAGGGTCGTGGCCATGATCTCTACGGGACAGGGACTCGTGGGGACGTGCCTGTCCGTGCCCAGGCGCGTCGTCGTGCTAGCCGGGGCTCCGTTGAGTCCCACCGGCTCGAAGGGTGGCCGACGCCATGGTCCGTGCATGGGTCGTGCCTTGGCATTGCGCCCAAGGCATGCTCGAGGGTCCCTGCTAGTCCGCCCATGCCACCCCAAGGAGAGAGCACACCTCTCCTTATAGTAGATGTTAAGCCGTTTACTCAGCTCCAATAGGAAACATCAATTTTTCGACCAAGCGTACTTTGACTTGGGTCAACGCCCAAGTCAAGGTTTGTCAACCTAAGTCTCGTGCCAAGCTCGTGCCAAGGAATTCACTTAAGTCTGGCCCGTGCCGCGCTCGTGCCAAGACTTGCCAAGATGTGCCAAGGTTTGCCGTGCTCGTGCCAAGGCGTGCCAAGGCGTAGTGCCAAGGCGTGCCAAGGCGCTGCGCCAAGGAAAATACCCGCGCTCGTCCCGCGCGCTCGTCCGTGCGCGCTCGCCCACGCGACGCGCCCATATGCGCTCGACCATGCGCGCGCCTGTCCGCATGCGTCCATGCGCGCGCTCGCCCAGGGTCCTTGCCTCGCGCCCAGCGCATGCCTACTCGTGCCACGGTGTGCCAAGGCGCTGTGCCAAGGCGTGCCAAGGCATTGTGCCAAGGCGTGCCAAGGCGTAACCCCTTTTCACCAACGCACCATTTTACATGTTCACCCATGACTGCACCTGATGGAACTGACCAAGCCCTCATGGCTCGGTCTTTGCTAGGTTATCACGCCCGCCAGCCTTGCTCGGGTCTCGCTTTTAGGGGGCTGACAAACATCCCCCCGCCAAGATGTTCGATGCCCTCATCGAACTGCTCGGTTGCTGCCGCGCCTGATAGTCTGAAATCTCCTTCTCAAACTGCCATAGGGTAGTGTCACGCTCCCATGTAGGTTCTTCTACATCAACCCACTTGATCAAGTAAAAAGTTCGTCTGTTCTTTTTACTCTGGCCACGCGTCTCGTGGCTTAGAATATGCTATATCTCCCCAGAAAACTCCTTCCGCACCAAAGGTGGAGCTCGCCTCACTGTACTCCTCCCTGGATCAGCCTCATCCGCATGGAAAGGCTTGAGGTAACTGACATGGAACGTGGGGTGTATCTTCAGCCTCTCAGGTAGCTTTAGGCGATAGGCCGCCCTCCCCACTCGCTTGACCACCTCGAATGGTCCCTCATAGCGCTGGACCACCCCCTTGTGCGTCTCCTTCTTGTTGAACTTCTTCAGAATTTGAGGGGTAAGCTTCAACAAGACCATGTCTCCTTCCTGGAACTCCAAGGGCCTTCTATGCTGGTCCGCATATTTCTTCATCCTCCTGACAGCCTTGGCTAAGCTGTCTTGAGCTGCCTCCCTCAGCTCCTGTTTGCTCCTTGCAAACCGATAAGCCGCTGGGCTCGACCCCATCGACTTGGATTTGGCTACTTCATTTGGAGTAACTAGGTTCTGCCTTCGCCCCATCACCACCTCGAACGGACTCAGCTCTGTCGCTGAGCTCTTATGAAGGTTGTAACAAAACTGGGCAGAGTCTAGTAGATCCACCCAATTTGTTTGGCTCGCATTCATGTAATGCCTGAGGTAGTCCTCCAGCAAGGCATTGACTCTCTCCGTCTGCCCATCCGTTTGGGGGTGATTCGTTGTGGAAAACTTCAGTTCTGACCCCAGCAAGTTAAACAAAGCAACCCAAAACCGCCCAGTGAACCGCGCATCACGATCACTGATGATATCTTCTGGTATTCCCCAATACTTCGCCACATGTTTGAGGAACAGCTCTGCTGTCGTATCCGCATCACAAGTTTTTGGAGCAGCTATGAAGGTAGCATACTTCGAAAACCTGTCCACCACCACCAGCACGTTTGTCATACCCTGCACTTTAGGCAAACCAGTTATGAAATCCATGGATATGCTCTGGAACTGCTCTGTCCGAGACAGCAAAGGTTCCAGCAGCCCTGGTACCTTCCTTCTCTCCGTCTTGTCTTGCTGGCACACAAGACATGTCCGCACGTACTGATCCACGTCCTCCTCCATCTTTGGCCAGAAAAACGAACGTGACAGGAGGGCATAGGTCCGCTCCATGCCCGGATGCCCAGCCCATCGAGCATCATGCGTCTCTTTCAACAACTGTCGCCTCAATCCACCCGAATTAGGGACGTATGGGCGTCCTCCTTTGGCATAGAGGACCCCATCTTCACACCAGAATCTCCTTGTGACTCCATCAGCCACTAACTTCAGCAACTTCGAGCAAACAGGGTCTTTGCTCGTTTCTTCCTTGATGCGAGGCAAGAACTCGCCTTCTAGCCTCACGGTTGCCGCCACCATTTCAGCCACCACCTTGCGGCTGAGTGCATCAGGGACTGAATTAAGCCTGCCGGGCTTATGCTCGATTTGGACATCGAATTCCGCCAAGAAGTCCAAACACCTTGCTTGCTTCTGGTTGAGCTTCTTTTGGTTCATGAAATAGGTGATCGCCGCGTTGTCTGTCTCGCACTATGAAAGCTCGGTCCCCGACAAGAAGTAGTGTCTCCACGATTGGAGAGCATGGACCACCGCTAGCATCTCCTTTTCATGGGTGGATATCTCTGTTCCGCATCCTTTAGCTTTCGCTCTCGAAGGCAATAGGGTGTCCCTCCTGGACAAGCACGCGCCCTAAAGCCCCGTCTCGATGCATCCGTATGCACCTCAAATGGCAAGTCAAAATTCGGCGGTCCCAACACCGGTTCGAGAGGCAATGACTCGCCTCAAGTCCGCCATAGCTCGGTCGCATTGGTCCGTCCATTCCCAAGCTCGTCCTTCTTCAACAGTCCGTAGTGGAGCCACCCTCCGTGAGTAGCCCTCCACGAACCGCCCGTAATAATTCGCCAAGCCTAGGAATGACCGCAACTCCTGCACCTTTGTGGGATTCGGCCATTCCAAGATCGCCCGCACCTTCTCCGCATCCATCTGGAGCTTGCCTTGGCCTACAACATGACCAAGGAAAGAAATGGTTTCGCGCAAAGAAACTCGCATTTCTCCCTCTTAACATACGAGATGGTTAGCCCTCAATGTGGTCAGAACCTTCCTCAAATGATCCACATGATCTTGGAGGTTCTGACTATAGATTACAATGTCATCCAAGTAAACAACAACGAATCTATCAATATATTCCTTCAGAACATCGTTCATAAGATTACAAAAAGTGGCAGGAGCATTTGTTAAACCAAATGGCATGACCAAGTACTCAAAAGAGCCATACCTAGTCACCATGGCTGTTTTAGGAACATCACTAGCTGCAATTCGGACTTGGTAGTACCCTGACCTTAAGCCCATCCTTCACCTGAAGGGCCGAAAGGTGGGATAACTTTGTGTTCTCCTTCCCTGAAACTGTGTTAGCCGCAGGAACAAAACAAGGGTGGGACTTGTTCATCACGAACAGTCCCCTCAAAAATGGCATCAACGCAATACTCCCCATGTGCAAGAAGTCATTCCCTAGGATGACATCAAAATCATCCAAGGGAACCGCCATTAGGTTGATCTTTCCCTCCCAAGATCCAACCTTTAAATTAACATCACTGGCCATACCTTGAATCCGTTTTGCCTCCGAATTCACGGCCTTCATTCGACTGGAATTCTCCACAAGGTCCAGTCCCAACTTTCCCACCATGTGATCCGCCACAAATGAGTGGGTAGCCCCTGAATCAACCATCGCCAAGATTCGCTTCTTGTTCACCTCAGCGTCTACATACATTAGCCCTTCCGAAGGGCTTGCCTTGGCCTGCTGAATGGCATTCAACAGCTGCAACGGGTTCATTCGGGGCTGGCCTTCATTCTCCGCGATCAAGGCCGCAAGTTTTTCCTTCTTCGGGCAATCTCGTGCTCTGTGAGGGCCATTACAAATAAAACTGCCCTTACCTGAGGAACTTGATGAGGGCCTCGGGTCTGATTTTGGGAAAGGCTTCGGATTCGCTGACGGCTTGGGAGAGAAAGGCTTCTTCTCACCTTTCTTCTGGTGGGTCTTGAAAGGCTTTTTCTCCTTGCCCTTTCCTTCGCTCGGGGACGAGCTAGTCTTGAAATCAACAAGGCTATCGGCAGCCGCAATCGCACCAGGCAAGTCCTTCACTCCTTGCCTCCTCAGCTCAGCTTGAGCCCATGTTTGCAATCCCGTCGTGAAGTTGAATAGCTTGTCCTCCTCGGACATGTTTTTGATGTCCAGCGCAGAGGGACGAGAATTCCTTCACGTACTCGCATCGACCCCGTCTGTTTGAGCTTGCGCAAGGCATCCCGCGCTTGCCAAGCCGCATTCGTTGGTAGGAACCGATCCTTCGTTCCCTTTTGAGCACCTCCCAAACAACAATTTTCGGCCTTCCCGTTGCCGCATCATCGTCCACTCTAGTCCTCCACCGAGCTTTGCGTCTCCCTCAGGTACATCGAGGTCAAGATGACCTTGTGGCTTTCCTCCGTCCGACGGTGGCAAAATATCGCTCCATGTCCCAAATGAAGTTCTCAAGCTCTTTCGCGCTCCGCTTGCTCGAGAACTTCTTTGGCTCGGCACCTTAGTTCGGGACCTCACCGCAACGCCACCCTCAGGGTGATCCACCAACCGCTCGCTTAAGCAAGTTCACCTCCACAGCCATTGACGAGGCTGTTTCGGTAGTGAGTTCGCCAACCGACCGCACATCGGCTTCCAGCTCCGCAAATCTTTCTTCCCACATTGCGATCATGGCTTCTTGGGACTCTCCCCTAGTCACCAACGAAGCCACCAACATTTCCAGAGCTTCAATACGTTGGGACGTATTGGAAGACTCTGCCACTTCCACCGGCATGGCTAACGTTGCCATCCTTTGCTCTAGGTGAGACACCCTCTCACTCAAGTCGCTCGCTGCTCGGGTCGCCATCGTCTCCGAACGTAGGCTCGATACCAATTGTCACAGGGGCAAAAGAAGAGGGGTTTTTCTCTAGGAAATTTTTCTTTCTCAACCGAACTCGTGGTGCCTAAGGGCCACCTTAGTACAAAGACTCCAATACTCAATTAAAGGGACAAAGCAAGCAAGCAATAGGCAACAAGGGAATGTTTTACTAGCTCACGAATTGGGAATACAACTAGGGAACTCTGTGCTTCCCCAAGCTCAGAGCCCTTGGCTTTATAGACCAGCCATTATGTAGTTACACAACCAACTAGTACACATGTCCAGCATACATTAAGCCATAGACCTGGTAAAACGCCACTCTCTGGTGGTTTGGACGGTTACCCAACCGCCCTGCACTCCTTGTTGCCAAACGTTCCACAACTGCCTCCATTACTGGGTCAATCCACATGCTCCTGGTTTTCAGCCTTCCTTGGGACGTGCCTTGGTCATGGCTCCAGCCCATGACCAAGGTAGTTATCTAACCGCTTGGGAACTGCCTTGACTTGGTCTAGCCACGCCACAAGGGTCGTGGCCATGATCTCTACGGGACAGGGACTCGTGGGGACGTGCCTGTCCGTGCCCAGGCGCGTCGCCGTGCTAGCCGGGGCTCCGTTAAGTCCCACCGGCTCGAAGGGTGGCCGACGCCATGGTCCGTGCATGGGTCGTGCCTTGGCATTGCGCCCAAGGCATGCTCGAGGGTCCCTGCTAGTCCGCCCATGCCACCCCAAGGAGAGAGCACACCTCTCCTTATAGTAGATGTTAAGCCGTTTACTCAGCTCCAATAGGAAACATCAATTTTTCGACCAAGCGTACTTTGACTTGGGTCAACGCCCAAGTCAAGGTTTGTCAACCTAAGTCTCGTGCCAAGCTCGTGCCAAGGAATTCACTTAAGTCTGGCCCGTGCCGCGCTCGTGCCAAGACTTGCCAAGATGTGCCAAGGTTTGTCGTGCTCGTGCAAGGCGTGCCAAGGCGTAGTGCCAAGGCGTGCCAAGGCGCGTGCCAAGAAAAATACCCGCGCTCGTCCCGCGCGCTCGTCCGTCTTGTCGCTTCACGCGACGCGCCCATACGCGCTCGACCATGCGCGCGCTCGTCGCATGCGTCCATGCGCGCGCTCGCCCAGGGTCCTTGCCTCGCGCCGGCCGCATGCCTACTCGTGCCACGGTGTGCCAAGGCGCTGTGCCAAGGCGTGCCAAGGCATTGTGCCAACGCGTGCCAAGGCGTTGCGCCAAGGCGTAACCCCTTTTCACCAACGCACCATTTTACATGTTCACCCATGACTGCACCTGATGGAACTGACCAAGCCCTCATGGCTCGGTCTTTGCTAGGTTATCGGCTGCCCAGCCCAGCCTTGCTCGGGTCTCGCTTTTAGGGGGCTGACAGATGCCACATGGCGCTGACATGGCGCTAAATGTGTTATATTGGGAATTATTTCAAAAGATATGTTTTTTTGTTAATTATTTTCCTTATTTATATTAATCAAGTAAAAAGGTCCTGTACACCAACTCTTCTATGTATTGTCAAATTACTTGTAATGTGTTGTATGACATGTGGTGTATGTGTTACTTGTACACATTGTCTAAGTACATTTATCATCATCACCAAATGGCTTATATAAATGGTGTCAACCTCATCATAAAAACACACCAAGTTGAATGAAGAACTTCACATTTCTTCTCTTCTCCTTTATAGTAGTAGTTTATAGTAGTAGAATAAGTTCTAAGTCTCTTATTTTCCTTCTTTAGTTTCTAGCAAGTTGCAACTCAATTTACAACACGTTATCAGCACGAGCTTGCTCTTGCACAAAGGGAGATCTTGAAGTTCAAGAAGGCTTACTAAGGAAACGAAACTAGGAAAGTGTAATTTTTGTTGATTTAAATAAGTTCAATTCATTTCCATGTTATCGTGGTTGTTTTCTTTTTATTATATGCATCATTTATTGTGATCGCACATTCTTCTAAATAGGGCACTGCCTTGCCTAATCCCGTAATTAAACCTTAATCCCAACCATGTAAGACTTAACTACATATTAGTAAGCTTTTCTTTCTTATATTCCTCGATACATGCTTTCAGAATGAGTAATATATATGTCATGATATCATTAGATTTCAGAGTTAATTAAAACTTTTTATCATTTTAGTATCATCACAGAAATTTTAAAGGTTATGCGGTAGCAATTATTATTTAAAAATTCTAAGTGTGGAAACGAGGAAACAACATCACATGCATATAAATATCATAAGGATAATAAAACAGTGTGATAAACGAGTCTTAAGTCGGGGAACTATACGCTCAACCCAATATACAACCTAAAATGTACAGGAAAGACATAAGCATTAGTAATACAACAAAAGTCGAGTCATACACAAAATAAGATAGGAGAGTCGTTAAAATGCTCAATGAAAGTCGTCGATCTTCTCCTTCCTCGGCCTACTGCTACTTGATGGACCTACACTCACCGTGACAAACTAGATGGTGAGTATAGTGATATTTAAGTAATAACTGGATAATTCTATGCTACATTTCTAAAACGTAAGAAAGGTATTTAAAAGCATAAAGTATTGAAAAAGTTAATGAATCAAGTAATGCAAGTAAGTACCACAGTTAAAAATGTATAGACCGACACAGGCTAAGTCGAGATGATCTACGTCCGATTGGCGGTGAAAACTATCACCTAGCCTTTTCCACTACTATATGGAGTTGTGCTCTACATATTTCATAAATTATATCAATCCTCAAATGGCAGAGTTGTGCTTTATGCGTATAAACCATCTATTTCGTTTTTTCCGACAACACCGAGTCCCATACCCCGTATGGATGCGCAAGTGCAGTGATGTGTGACGGAACCCCGGTAGATCTAAGTCCATGTAAACCGTGCATCTCTTATGCAATAGACACTAGATAATCCCTATTTTAATTTTCAAGGATCAATAATTCTAAGTCTCTAGGATTTCAAGACTACTTAAGCTATAAAGCCCAAGGATATAGAATACAAGTCTAATCCATTACAACATTGTCACGACCCAAATAATTAATACACGTTTAATTTGTTAAGCATGACCAAATGACCCGTGACATAGGACCCACAAGGAGATATGTGTCACTACCGATGCACGGTGGCCGAGGTAAATGTTATATTTATTGTGTTGTTTGCATAGTATAATGTATATGTGTAGACTACTAAGTCATTTACAGGTATGCAGATATCGAGACTAGCGAGAACTTACCTCGTGTTGCGTACCGACGTGGGCCCGAGGTAGCAGCTTGTGGGGTAAGCGTAACTAGTTCAATTATATTGCATAAAAAATGAATGAAATGAAAATGAAAAAAACAAAATGATATATGATTAGTGGTATATATGAGGCCACCTCCACTAAAAATATATATGTAAAAAAAAAGGCCTAAAGGAAAGCATTAAAACATACACCACTAGATAGGCATGGATATACATACACATACCTTTCTAGAAAGGGTGTCGAGTGTTGGAGTCACTTGAGAGTGACATAAGGGACAAGTGATGTGAGCAAGAACCACACGATATGCCTCGAGATACATGTGTGGTTTGCAATGTGTGGCTCACATTCAAGCCAACCCAAATCATATATATGGGGTCCAACTTAGCTCATTTTGATTTCATCAAAGTCGGTGGAGAGAAACAACAATAGAGAAAAAAGAGGAAGAACCGAGAAGAGAAGAAGAAGAATGAGAGAGAGAGAGAGAGAGAGAGAGAGAGAGAGACCGAGACCGAGCTCGAAGAAAGTGAAGCAAGGTGAGTTGATTTCACATTGTTGTTGAATTCGGTTGTCATTGTTGTCATGGCGTTGTTGTTAAGCGATGAGAACTTGGACGAACTGCCATGGAAGTTCATTCGAGATTGAGGAAAGCAACCCCCTACATATGAGACCTAACATGGGGTTGGGGATGGAAGCCTAACCCCAGTGAAGCGAAAAAAAAAAATGTCGAAACAGAGCAGCCGCTCTGTTTCGATAGGTAGAAGATGAGCTTGAACCGGGCCGATTCGGCTCGTGTGAGCCGAACGCGGTTCGGCCCAGTTCAGGCCCAAAGAAAAAAAAATGAGAAGATGGGTTGGGTGAACTAGGCCGATTCGAAACCGGTTCGGCCGGTATCAACCCAAACCAAAATAAAAAAAAAAAAATAGAAAAAAAGAGAAAAATTGGAGGAAAATTGGGAAAAATCCTAGAAAAATTAGGAAAAATTCCAAAAAATTATATTTGAACAAATAAATAGAAATTGATAAATTTTATGAAAAATAAAATATTTGAAATTTGGACGAGACTTTTATGTGATTTTTACCTCGAAAAGCGCAAAATTAGCAAATTGGTTTTGGATTCGATTTCGACCAATTTAGAAATTTTACATAATTAGTAGTAAATCTAAATTTATTAGGACCCTAAAGGAGATATTATGGGGTGTTGGGTGCGTACATCGACGCGACGAGAAGCCTGATAGCTTAGGAATTGTATGGTATGTTAGTAAACTGAGTGAAACATTTATTTATTTCATTCCATTTATTTATTCATTTCAGTTATTCGAACTGAAGTTACCTTTGAAATCCATATGTTATGCCATGGTTATTTCTCATTTTATGACGTTCTTCATAGCATATTCTGTTAGTATTATTGATTCAAATTCCTATACTTTGTCATGTTGTTTGTTGTGTTTGGAAGTCAGTGATATACCATGCTATTAGTTTAGTTTGTTTATTTTGACTCTAATCCTTTGTGCATTAGTATGCAATTACATCTCTTGAATTTATTACCGAGTCATTATTGAAAGTGAAAGTGGTTCTTGTGGTTAGGGTTATTTGATGATAGAAATTTAGCTTTCATGCGGGGTCACTAGACTTTCTGGGATGTTAGGGAGTTTCTCCACTACCTTGCATGACACAAGGGGTAACGTGCCTCGAACAGGGTAATCGGACCTTGGGGTTTGTTGGCGCAAGAATAACTTGGGTGTGCATGACGGGTTTTACAACTCAGGTATGTTAGCAAGTATACATTCCGGTGACGATTAATTCACTTGGAATAGAAAAGGCGTAATCGTAAGTATGACACTTTGAAATTATGATCTAGAGTGCAAATTGTAGTGAAAAGGCTGATATGACGTAGCTCACGGTCGACCGACCCTAATTCATTACTACTTAGCCTTGAGTTAGTTTCATATTTGGTTAACTCAAGTATCTCTTTGCATGATGTTTTTTTCAGCTTAGTTGTTATTTAAATTATGCCATTTGATACTTGTTACATGTTTTAGAATGTGGATCGATGTATCTCAGTATTAATTAAATAATTTCATGTAGTCATCGTCTAGTTTGTGACGGTGGGTGCAGATCAGCCGAATAACAGACCAGGCAAAGAGAAGATTGGTGACTACCTTTAATCCAATGAAGGATTGCTACGACATATTTTTGTACGTTTTATATTCTTTTGTATTACATTTTCTATGTACATGATATTTTTTTACTTTTGGGTTGAGTGATAGGAACATCTGACTAGACACATATTATATATATCATCACTTTTGTTTATATATGCATGTGATCTCTATTTCATGGTTTTTCCACAATAGGTTAGGCCTTATTTCCACCAGGAACTTAAGAAAACTTCCGCTGAATAACTTGTTAGTTTGAGAAATTTAAAGTAACTTTGATTTGTTAGGTGGTATCGTGTTTTGAATATGACATAATTGGTAGTTTTTAGGTGTTTAAATAAGGTTGACTAGTTCCTTGTTAGGTCTTATATGGGAGATTATGGCTTAATGAGGGATTAGGTTAGGTGGTGCCCTTATTAGGAGAAGGGGTCGTCACAAACATATCATATATAATAGCATGCTTTAGATCAACTATATATCAAGAATATTAACAAGTTTAGGAAAATGAATTAATGAAATACTTCACAAGACATTATGTTAGACAATATGAAATAATGAATAGAAACAAGGATAACATGATGTGAGATCATAAGTAACAATGTCTACAAATATACTATAAATCGATAATAGTCAATGAAATGAAATAGAGAATTCTCACAGCTTTACTTAGAAGTCACAAAACTTATTCGGCCTATTGACACCACAAAACGTGTTCCGAACTCCCGAGACATCCCCTTAGTTTCCTGAAGTTGTTTGATATGTTTTAAAGTGGGTTAAAGTTGCTAGGTTTGGGTTTTAAACTGGTTTAATTAGGTTTAATGAGTTTTTAGAAATTTTAAAAATTTATGTCCAAATCCTCGGTAACGCGCTAGGTGGAAACCTCTAGCGCGCTAGTGTTCTTCTTGTCGAAGAACATTTAAGCTGCCCAGAACGTCTAGCGCGCAACCCAGATGGTAGCGCGTTAGATGTTGCAGAACCCAGAATTCTACAAGTGCAGGATTCTGGTTTCTCGGACATCTAAACCTCCTCCAACGCCTGGATCCCTCACTCTCCTCTACCAATGATCTATAACAAACCTCCAATCAACAACATGCACCAGACACTTCTATAATTCATTCATTTCATCCAATTAAACATGCATTTTGAAAAAAAAATCAAAAACACATAATAACTTTGAACAACCATAACTTGTTGATTTCAAAACTGTTTTGGAAACTTCTTTATAGTAGGATTAGTAGAATTTCATGAAGAATCCAAATATGAAATTTGATTTTATAAAAGAAATCATTTTCTAACTCTGATTTTGAAAAATCAGTTTTATATTAAAAAGTCCAAACTTTGCCAAAACTTGAAACTTCGAAAATTGTAACTTGTAATCCAAACCAATGCTTCAATTTGCTTATAAACAACCTTAAAAACAATTAAAATTGTTTAGAGGTAAAAGTGTTATGATCTACAACCAAACTCATCGAAAATTGTATGCATAGAAGTAAAAGAAGTATACCTAGGGTTGTAGTTAGACTTGTTGTTTTTATCCTTCAATTTGTTGAAGAGTCTTTCTCATACCACCATTCGAGATTCCAACCCCAAAACTAAGCACAACTCTAATTTTAGTTTGATAAACATGCAAAATGAAAAGAATACATACTAGTGTTGCTTTTATACTTCTCACTTCAACACTTACACACACACACCTCATAACTATAATGATCACATGACCATAATTCACTCCTTACCTTTCCATCCAAAGGTCCTAATTAAATTAAGCTCCACTAACCCACTTTAAGTGACACACAAAAGTTACACAATGGACCTTAACACGTATCTCGAGGCATGTCTAATGGTGGTTGATTTATGTGTTATGTTGTAGTTACCACTTAGGCTATTTAAATTGATAAAACTAACTACCATAGATTTTTGAAACAATTAAGTTGGTTTCATTAATTCATTCATTTTAAATAAAAGACTCATCATGTCATTCTACCTAGTCTCACGACTGCACGCATCTCGAGGCGTGTCCCCGCTCACGTCTCGACACCTACAAATGGGTAAAATGACTTAAATAGTCTATACAAATACATTACACTAGGAAACATCATGACAAATATAAAATATACATCGACAACATGCCTTAATATGCGTGTGTATCACGGTGTGGGTCTCATGGTACGAGTCGATGATTCTGTTTAAGGAATTAAACATGATTAGAAATTTTGGGTCGTTATTACACTTATATATGCATGCTTTATTCATACATTATGTATTATAACGTCACCAACTATTAAAGTATGCTCCGTAGTTGCTTCTTGTACGATCTTCTACATCAGAAATCAAAAGTCAATATGTGGCATAACTAGTTTTCTCACTATACTACAAACGATTAGGTATGCTCTATTCTTGATTTTTATATTGCAAATAGTGCTATGAGTTTGAGTTGATAGTAGTAAGCCTTGTCCCGGTAAAACTAAACATTGAAAGGGAGACGAGTTATCGCATTATTTTAAGTAGACTTCATCTCGACACCCAACTTGGAGGTTGTCCCACCAACTCCTACAAGTAGTACATTTTGTATATGAATAATCAAGTTGTGAACATATATTTAATCGTATATTATTTATTTTATATAAAAGAAAAATTATTTACCCAATTTCTTGACATGTTTTCAGACTACGACAAACCTTCAAAATTTGAATTTGTTGCCCTTGATATCACTGACAATAATGATTTGTCATGGCAACCGGATGTCGAGATACATATCCAAGCTAAAGACTTAGGAAAAACTATTTGAGAAGGAAATGAAACATTAATGCAAGACCGTGCGAAAGCACTGATATTCCATTGTCATCATCTCCATGAAGGTCTAAAAAGTGAGTATCTTACTAAAAGATCCTCTCACCCTGTGCTTAAGCTTGAAAGAGTGATATGATCACCAAAAGACGGTGATATTTCCAAAAATTCAAAATGACTGGATGAATCGTAAGCTACAAGATTTCAAAATAGTCAATGAGTACAATTCCACCATGTTTAATGTTACCTTTCGTTTGAGACTATGTGGAGAAAATATATCCGATGAGGAAATGATGGAAAAAACATTCAGTACTTTTCATGTCTTGAATATGTTGTTGCAACAGAAATATCGAGCGCGTCAATTTAAAAAATACTCGAAATTAGATTTTTGTCGCATGGTGGTTGAACAAAATAATGAGCTTCTATTAAAGAACCACAGCTCCCATCCAACTGGTTCCGCTTGAATTAATGAAGCAAATTATGCATCATATAATGACCATAAAAACTATCAAGGAAAGAAGAACCACGGAGTGAAAAGGGAAATGATCAATCGGCAAAGATCGTGGCAAACCAATTCTAAATTATGTGACGATAAGTTCTAAAATAAATGGAATCGAAATGACGCAGCTCTTAGAATAATAGAAATAATGTTGTTAAAAATAGGCATGCTCGTAATCATGACCAACCATGTCACATGTGTGGTGTGAAAGATCATTGGGTTCATGTATGTCGCACACCTAAGCATTTTATTGATCTTTATCAAGCATCCTTAAAGAAGAAAGGCAAAACAGTTTAGATGAACTTCACCGTCGGAGATGGCTCATAGGACATTAATTATATAGATGTCCTAAATTTTCATGATGATCCAAACGTTAGTTTTGATGTTTTTAATGATCACATGTAATGTTTCTCAATTTCTATAATTCTATGCACTAATTTTTTTGTCATGATTTTAATTCCTATTTACTAGTTTCTTATTATCAATGAAATGTCTTCTTTTCTAATTTAATCAAACATTATTTATCTAGATGGATCATCAAATCATGTGTTCAAATCATGAACCAAATAAGAGCGAAATTTATCTTGTTGATTGTACTGCAACGCAAATAATCCTTAAAAATAGAGAATATTTCTCCAACTTGAACTTAATTGAGGTTAATGTTCAAACAATATTTGACATCTCTAATTTGATTAATGGCTATGGAATAGCAAATATTATGTTGCCTGGGGGGTATAACAATTAATGTTGAAAATGCATTATACTCTGAAAAATTTAAAATGAATTTACTTAGCTTTAAAGATATTCATCAAAATAGATATCACATTGAAACTATGAGTGAAAATGATAAAGAACTCTCTATGTCATATTGGTTTCGAATGGGAAAAAAGTGTTAGAAAAATTTCCAGCTTTCTCATCTAGATTATATTTTACTCATATAAGGCATGTCGAAACAAATGTCATCTTAAATAAGAAAGTTAATCATCCACATACATTCATTTTATGATATGACCGACTTGGTCATCCAAGATTATCAATGATGTGAAGAATAATTGATAATTCCCATATACATCCTTTAACGAGTCATAAATATTTTCAGTTGATGATTATAATTGTGCCAGTTATTCTCAAGGTAAATTAATAGTTAAATCATCCCTAAGTAAAATTGTTGTTGAATCCCCGATTTTCTTTGAACGCATTCAGGGAGACATATGTGGACCTATTCATCCTCACTATGGATTATTTAGATAATTCATGGTTTTGATAGATACGTCAACTAGGTGGTCACATGTTTATTTGCTTTCAATCCGTAATATTGCATTTAGTAGACTTTTAGCACAAATCATTAAGTTAAGAGCACAAATCCCTGACAACCCAATCAAGACCATCCGTGTTGATAATGCTGGAGAATTTTAATCTCAAGCATTTAATGATTATTGCATGTATATAGAATTACCATTTAACATTATGTTCCACATGTGCATACCCAGAAAGGTTTGGCAGAATTTATGATCAAACGCATTCGATTAATTGCTAGGCCTTTAATCATGAGAACTAAGTTACCAACTTCAGTTTAGAGACATGCAGTCCTTTATGCAACATTTATCATTTATGCAGCATATATCATTCATTATAGACTTACTACATATCATGAACATTCCCTCATGCAACTCATTTTATGTCAACAACCAAATATTTCACATTTGACAATTCTTTATTATGCGGTGTATGTTCCTATACCGCTTCTAATAGAACTAAGATGAGTTCATAATGAAAACTTAGGATTTATATTGGGTTTAACTCATCTTCCATTATAAGATACCTTGAGCCCCTAACAGATGATTTATTTACTGCACGTTTTGTTGATTGTCACTTTGATGAAACAATTTTTCCACTATTAAGGGGGAGATAAGAAGCTCAATTCAAAAGAAATGACGCGAAATTACTTGGAATGCATCAACTTTATCATATTATGATCCACGCATAAATCAATATGAACTTGAAGTTCAAAAGATCATTCATTTGCAATAAATTGCAAATCAATTACCTAATGCATTTAATGATACAAAACAAGTGAAAAATCACATATTCCAGCTGTAAATGCTTCTGCAAGAATTGATAACTTTATGCAACAAAATGCACAATAACCAATGAAATGCTTAAAGCGTGGAAGACCAGTTGGTTCAAATGATACAATCCCTCAAAAGAGGAAAATGATAGTAAAATAAATACAAATCAAAATACTTATGAGAAAACACCATAATCTTTTGATAAAGATTTGTCAGAATAAGTTGATTCTGACGAGGAATAGTGCCTTTAGAAAAAGTTGGAAAAGATAAAAATAATGAGATTTAATTAATTATTTAAACTTTGGTAAAATTTAAAATTGAAAATAATATTGTTCTTAATGATATATTTGATTATTTGATTTCAACGTATCATTCGAAATATGTGAAAATGATGATGATCCATAACCACGGTTAGTGGATGAATATCGAAAAAGACCTGATTTGACAAGAGGATATCCAAGCAGAGCTAGACTCGTTGAAGAAACGAGAGGTTTTTGGACTGATTGTTCAAACGTCAGATAACGTAAAGCTTGTTGGATATAATGGGTATTTATATGAAAGAGAAATGAAAAAATGAGATTACAAAAGTACGAAACAAGACTTATAGCTCAGGGTTTCTCACAAAACCTATCACTAATTATAAGGAAACATATTCTCCTGTCATAGACGCAATCATATTTCCTCTCTTGATAAGCCTTGCAATTTCTGAAGGGCTTGATATGTATATAATGGATGTCGTTACAGTATATCTATACGGATCCTAAATAGTGAGATATATATGAGAATCCTTGAAAGATTTAAATATCCGAAGAAATAAAATCAAACCTCACAACATGCATTATATATAATTACAAAATTTTTTGTACGGATTGAAGCAATTGGATGAATATGGTACAAACGTCTTAGTAATTATTTACTTAAAGAATGATATGTAAATAATCAACTTTGCCCATGTGTCTTCATTAAAAGATCATCTACAGGATTTGTGATTATTGTTGTATATGTTGATGGTTTAAATATAGTGGAAAATCACGATGAAATCATTAGAACATTTGAATACTTGAAAAAGGAATTCAATATGAAAGAACTTGGAAAAACAAGACTTTGTCTTGATTTGCAAATTGATTATTTTTCAAGTGGAGTATGTATTCACATGTAGTAATATTATTGTATCATGGAATTCAGTAAAGCAAACCGTGGTTGCTACTTCTTCCAATCATTTTAAAGTATTTGCAATTTATGAAGCATGTCTTGAATGTGTATGGTTGAGAAACATGATTGAACATATTCAAGAATCATGTGGATTGCATTTAATAAAAATTCTCAACCATATTATATGAAGATAATGCAGCATATATCACACAATTAAGTGAAGGATTTATAAAAATGGACAAAAAAAACATATAAGTCACAAAATTCTTTTATACACATGAGCTTAAGAAGAATAGTGAAATGAATGTCAAGCAAATCCAATCAAGTGATAATCTTGATGATTTATTCACAAAAGTCTTACCAACTACGACATTTAAGAGACTAACATATGGTATTAGCTTACATAAACTTAAAGACATTGCAAGTAAAGAAACGAAACAAGTTTCACTCATGTTCACATGAGGGGAAATTATTGATTAGTCTATTGCCACTACAAAAAAAACAGGTGATCAGAAATGGAATTAGCAACGAAATTTAGTTCCGTTGCTACAGATAAATGGTTAGAGACGGAATTGAGACGGAATAGAGAGAGATCAGAGACGGAAATAGAGACGGAATTAAATTCTGTCTCTAAATAATGGCGCCAACATCCCCACCAAAAATTTAATTTTTTTGTAACTGTCTGTTACGTCTCGAGATTCGTGCATGCGTCGATGCGAAGAATTGAAAAATGAGACGGATGTTTATTTCGACCCCCCTTTCTCTCTCAACCCCTTCTTTCTCCTCCACGAGACCCCTCTCTCCCTCCTCAAATCTATTTCTCAAAGCCTCACCAATTTCTATCTGTCTCTCTCTCGCGACCGATTTCTCTCTGTCTCTCTCTTTATATCTCTCTCTAGAATTTATGAATTATGTTGCTAATCTGTTGCTAATTAGAGACGGATTAGCAACGGAATGCAAGTAAAATCATTCACTTTGGAAGAATGTGCATTTATGTTCCGTCTCTGTTTCGTTTCTAAATTCCGTCTCTAATCAGCAACGGAAACACTATTTTGTTACTGACTAAATCAGCGATGACAATTTTAAAGACGGAATAGACTTCGTCTCTGTTCCGTTGCAGAATTGAATTAGAGACGGAATTTATGTTAATCAGTAACGGAAATTTCCGTTTCTGATCGGCTTTTTTTTGTAGAGTGCACTCTTTTTCCCTTAGCTGTGGTTTTATCCCATTAGATTTCCTAGCAAGATTTTTAATGAGGCAATCCTAACAATATTATACTTATTTTAAGATTTATGAAAACAATGTATTTTTTTTTTTACTATATTTTTCTCACAGAGTTTTTCATAGTATAAGTTTTAACGATGCATATTCTCTAAGCAAGTGTCATCCAATGGGGAGTGTTATGAAGTATGGATGACCATGCATGTCATTAACATATTGAGTAGTTATGTAACTTGTATTTTTCACTAAATATTATCATCACTTGTCTATGTATTGTCATATAACTTGTAACCATTTCCAATGTACATCAACTCTTCTATGTATTGTCAAATTATTTGTGATGTGTTGTATGACATGTGGTGTATGTGTTACTTGTACACATTATCTAAGTACATTTATCATCATCACCAAATGGTCTATTTAAAGGGTGTCAACCTCATTGTAAAAACACACTAAGTTGAATAAAGAATTTCTCATTCCAACTCTCATTTCTTCTCTTCTCCTTTGTAGTAGTAGTTTGTAGCAGTAGAAGTTCTAAGCCTCATATTTTCCTTTTCTAGATTCTAGTAAGTTACAACTCAATTTACAACAAAAAAAAAAAAAGTTGGATTTTGGTCCCTTAAAATCTTAATTTAATGATCATTTTCAAAGCTGCTTTGATGGTTTTATAACATGGACCAAAGTCATTTCGTTAGAAAAAATAATAATAATAAGCTTATGATTTTTGTTATAAATAACTAACAGAGATTGATTTCGAAAACACCCATTTTTCTTTTGGATATTTGGCAAGTCACTTTTCCATTTTGTCCTACTCAAAATTATTAACAAAACAAAAAAAAAAAAAAAAAAAAAAAAAAAGCTAAACAAGCTTTTGATAATAACCAGTAGTTGCATTTGTCATCTTTCTAGATAAGATTTTTTAAAAGTGCTCTGCCCGTTAACATGATCAATTGGAGTTTAGAACATCAAATGCTACATGGTAGGTTCAATTCCTAGTCACTGTCAAATGGACCTCACATCGTACGTTTTGTGCACTTCTAGGGCCATCTGACAACACAAAAAAGACCATTTTATGCAGTTGATGTTGAAGTTGATGTTCATTGAACATTGCTGTTAAAACAAAATGTACTAACACAGTAAATGGAGTGATAGTGAGAGAAAACAAAGCCCAGCTTTCACCACCCCCACCAATTAATATATCATTGTACATAGCTGACCCTTGATAAGAACATTTGTTTAACTATTATAGATGTGGTGGGATAGGGATCCCTCATTCCTTAACTAGAGGACTCAATTTCGAGACCTGAAAAATGAAAAAAAATTTAAAACTCGTGGCTAGTGGATGCAACCCTTATGGCGCTTCCCTCATCGAGTTCGATATTAGTCGGGACAAAGCTTCATATACAGTGACAATAATCTTAAGAAAAAAATGTTTCCATACAATCATTTTCAGTCTATGTTACACTAGTTACTGAAACAAACAAGGGCGAGTGAAAACTGGATCTGCTTACCATGATAAAACTTCAACAATGTCTCCAACTACCAGTAGTCAGGGCTTTTGAGGCCCATACAAAAGAGGCTTGATTTATTGAACAACAAAGAATGTCAAAACAGAATGGGAACCAAAATTTCTTGATCACAGTTGATGACCACATGCAATGTGGGAAGATCAAAAATGAAATGATAGTATGATCAAAATTTGAATGTGAGGGTGATTTGATATAGTTCACACTGTGGATTTAGATTCGACTCGAGTCCCTCCCGAAAATGAACCTCCTAGTCCAATCTGTGACGACCAACATCCTGGTGCGCCAACTGACTTGTTTACTGCAGATTATAGCCGCGAGAAGTACCGGAGATGGTTGTAAGAATGTAGTTAACTTAGCTTCCACTATTTGACAATTACATAATCTGTATAGGTTGCAAAAGATTTACTTTAGTATGGAAAGGCATGAGAATGAGAACTATACCTTGCATAAACGGAGTACCAAAGCCATTGAGTGCTGTGACCAATGGAGACCCAGTCGCCGGGAAGCTGTGCCGCTGCTTGCTCTCCACCCAGTGGAGCAAACTGCCCAAGATGCTTGTACCTTTGTATGATATCAGAGAACAGATAAGTAACATATAATATACAACATAGCCTTAATTCCAAGTTAGTTGAGGTCGGCTACATAGATCACACTCACATTGCGCTCGCGCATATAATATACACAATCGAAAAAACATTTACACCGGGAGAAGAGACTTGATTGACACAATAGTAACTAGTCTCTCGCAAGTTCATTTTAACAGTCCTTTACCAATGAAAATCAAATTCATTTTAGCGCAAAATTGGCCTCTAAGCAGATGAGGAAGGGTTGATGTTGAATTGGAAAAGAACTAACAACTGATGCATTTCATGAACTTTAACACAATGTGTGATAATCAATAAATCTTTCTTATAACTTGATTTTTTCCCTGAAAGCCTTAGAACTTAATTTCGAGGTAAACACTCCAAACTGACTGATTTGGCCAATAAGTCAAGATAGTCTCCAAATTGACAGACCAATAATGCCGAGGTTTAAATGAAAGCTGTACTAGGCCTGAGTTTCACCGCTAAAACTTCTGTTCTGTAATCTACACACACATTCAGTAATTCTAATTTAGCTCTAAACTGATCCTAAAACTAACTACTAGTCATTGCTTGAAGTCAAAGCTCTAAAAGAATGTGTGAACTATCATATTTATTTTGTTGAGAGCATCTATCTGCAATTACTCATGTTTAGAGCTAATCAAGATGCTTACTAAATAGCATCCAAATCGTCAACTCTTTTTAGATGCTCATAGTCAGGGGCAAAGTCTCCGAAAACCATGCATTACGGAAAAAAAAAAAAAGAAGTTCAATTTTTACCTAAATGGATGAAATTTATGTCGTCCTGAGCCCCTCATCCTAAGAGGGCCTTCTGGGTTCTTTTCACATTCCTCCATGCGATTAAAACAATTTGCTAGATATTCGCCTTCTTGAGAAGCGACCTGAAATAGCATAATCATAAGCATTGCAAGGTTTCATCAGATAACACGCTTTTAGGTTCTTAGTTTCTAGCTAAAGTAATGTCTATGATAGAAATCATACCTGGGCAGTTGCTGGAAGAATCTTCATTTGAGTATCCACTTGGGAAAGAATTGTCTTAAACTTTTCTATGTCAAGTTCATCAGCTCCATTGCCGCCACCAGCTTTCAGAAGATCCACAATGTTTTTCATCCCTTTGTTCTTCAAATAAAGTTCCACTTGTGGATACCTTTCGCATATATCATTAACAACCTCTTTGAGCTCCTTAACAGTTAGTGTACCAGAGTTGTCTTTATCGGCTTTGCTAAAAATCGCAGCAATGTCTTCCTGAAACCATGTTGACGAGATAAAAAATTTAATTTGCAGTGATTATCAAGTAACGTGTCTTGCTAGAGTGAAGTTGTATTTGATGAAAACACTGAAAAATTCTCGCCAACATTAAGCAATAAAAATTAACATAAATAAACGAAAGAAACATACAGTAATAACTAATAAGATAATTTTAAGACTTGATTTAAACATAACATAATTAAATATACTGCCTAATGGCGAACTATCATAAAGCTAACAATTTGCTAATTTGCATGTTAAAACAGTTCTCTTTCTTAGTTTTTAATAGTCTTGTGCCTAATATACAGATTATTCCTGTTATAGTAACTGGAACAACAGTCACCATGAGGTCATTGTCATCAGCATGCTTGCTTTCTCAAAGGCAATATGCCTAAATAATAATTCTCAAAAATGTAGTTAACAATTGATGGTGGAAAAATAATAATTTGAATGCTATACGAACTACTGAAAAGTTCTGGCAGAGCTCCTAATCATTGATACGAGGAAGAAGAAATAGTATAACATTAAAGAAGCTCTACGTACCGTGACTTTACGTTGATTAATAGTGGCACAATCACCCAGCGCATATATATTATTACATCCCAAAACTCGCATCCATTCATCAGTAGCTAAGACGCGCCTGTTACCCTGTAATTGCAAAGGAAAATTTGATTAGTACAAGATAACACATCTAGTATACAACCACCTATGTAGAAAGTCTGAATAACTAGTGGAAGGGACTTGACAACATCCTTAATGGGATGATAGCATTCGAGAAAAAACAGTCAAGTAGGCAACAAAGGCCAAGTAAAAGAAGTTAAAAATAATTAACCTGACCAACTTGCTGCATAAATTCCGAGACAACCGGGCGAGTTCCAATACCAGTCGACCAAACAACCATCCCGTATGGAACTGAAGAAATCTGTCCATTTGACCTTTCTTTCGTAGAAATGTCCTTGTCTGTAACTTTCACAACCATAGATCCTAATTTGACATTAATTCCATCTCTTTGGAACTTCTCTTCAGCAAAACTAGTGATCCTTTTGTCAAACCTGCAAGGCAGAACTTTGAGAATTTTAGGAATGCCTTGATAGGATGCCTCTACAAAAGCAAATACAATAATTTAAAAAAAAAAAAAAGTACTGGCCACAAAAAGCTTGAATTAAGAGGGCGGGTTAAAAATTTTAAGAAACCTAACAAAAGAACGTGCAAATAAACATAATTTCAAAGAAAGACTCCATGAGAGGCTTCATTTCTTTTAATGGCACTCTACACACTCTTGCGACCGTGAACTGAACTGGTTTCAATGAAAATTCTAAGCAAGCAGAAGGCAATTCATGTCCCTAAGGATGCAAATACTGGATGGTTAGCAAGTTAAATCATATTACCAAAAACTCAGTGATCTAAGTATTAAGTTGCGGGTTAAGGAAACTACTTTATGAAACAGGTCCTTAAAGTCAATATAAAGACCTAACATAAAGAAGATGTACACTGAAGTTCTCTTACATGCTCAAAATATGATCTCCTGCCTCAAGAAGGGTAATCTGCACCATGTCCTTAACATTAGGATATAATCTGCCTAAATCTTCTTCAATAAAATCATTAAGCTCTGCAGCAAACTCCACACCAGTTGGACCACCGCCAACAACAACGAAATGAAGATTTTTCTTCCTCTCCTCATCAGAGAGGCAAGGAAGGTTGGCCCTCTCAAAACAGTCTATTACACTCCTTCGAATATTCTGTGCATCCTCAATTTCCTGCACAGAAAATGTGTATCGTTTGACATTAGGATCAAACAACAAACTCTACCAGATATGAAAGAAATATTGTCCTAAAACCTGTTGCTTAAACATCATCATCTACGAGTGTTGCTACATGCTACTTAACAAGTTAAGGTGTAGCATTAGGAGTCAAGTCCATAACTAGACTTCTAATGTCTCTTTGTCGAGGGCCTAAACACCATCAAAGGTACTAAACCGATTTTCCAGACAATCCAATCAATCTAGGACGAGAACAATGAACTCTCACAACTTTGCTTCACATGGAACAATTATACGTCAAGTGAATTACCTTCAAGAAATGGCAATTCTCCACGACACCAGGTGTGTTAAATGTATTTGAACGTGCTCCCATAGCTACCACCAAGTAGTCATAGTCAACAATGAACTCTTCTTTCCCTTCAAAATCTGTTTCTTGAGTAGAACGGCAGTGAACCTTCTTGCTCGTTGGATCAATCTTGAAACACTCAGCTTCTAAGAATCTAATTTCTCCATTTTTCTGCCAAACAATTGCTGTCAACAACTTTCAACCAAAAATAATAACGAAGATTTTAAAAAACAAATCAGGGCAACAAAACAAGATTGAACTTACAGTTCACTTGTTTTACATGAAAGATTGATATAGGGAAGGAAAAAGGTAGCTGCGGTCGAGTCAATATTATAGATGTCATACGTTAGCCATAACGGTTTTGAATAAATTGGTACTAAAAGCTTTTACCTTCTTTATTATGTTGCGAATTGGTTCGACTATACTTCGGGCTTCAACAGTGCCACATGTGACGCTTGGTAACAAAGGGGTGAATGCAAAGTAATTACGTGGTGACACAACTTGAACATCATACTGTGATGCGTCGATATTTTTCAAGAAACTTGTGCCAGCCCACCCAGTTCCGAGCACCACCACTTTCTTCTTCTTTCTATCTCCCTCGGATGCGGCTTGTGTAACATGAGGTGATGATGAATCAGAATAGGCAACAAGGCCAGCGCCACTGCAATAAACGAAGAAGTTGCAAACTTAGAGTTAAAGGAATTCAAATGAGTGCTAGTTCAATTTCGACATTTAAAAGTGGAGAGTTGAGTAAACAACATGGCTAACTGTTTGAAGAATGATGTGTAAGTAGTATTTAAGAACACAGTGAATATATGAATCAAATAAATAGATTCCATTTTCAAGATGAACTATTGCCATCAAGAGAATCTAAAATTGCGTCAATCCACCATCGACAAGCAATACATGAACTATTTTGATAGATGCATTATTAATTGCAACTAAACTATTCATTCATTATACAAAACCAATTTAAAATTTAAGTTTTAAAATTTACAACAAATTGTTCACATGGCATTCAACCTTCAATTACTAGCATAGAGAAGTGACCAATTCCAGTCTGGTTAAGAAAACCATCATATTTGTCTTCCTCCAGTGTCGACACAACTAAAGAAAGTTGACGACAATTCATGTGCATCGATTTACATGCAATCTCCTCTTGCAGGTGAAGAATGGGAACTCAAATATGTAAAATGAGGCTTACCCAAGACATCTAATAAACTAAAATTCTGAAAACCATGTCAGATCACAAGCAGAACTATACATGGGTTTAGTGATATATACCAAGCTATCCCAACATCAACGACTCATGAAAACTTCGTTTGTAGTGCGGAAAGACGTTAAATTCCACAAATAACAATCATGAATTATACGCCGATCATTATCATCAAGCCGAGCGCAAGTATCAACTCTTCACGAAGTAGAATAGAAATGCAGTTCAATTTTCTTTCTACATTAGCTATAACTTGCAAAAGGGGGCACATTAAAATTGTTCAAGAATATTTACATATAAAAGTTTCAATATATGATCACATAAATTATACAGCCGATAAGTATAATTAGACATTGATGTATGCATAAAAAATGAATCTTATGACACTATAAAATCTTTGTTCTACCTTGTTATTACCAATCATTTATTTCATACTGTTATATAAAAAGTTCCAATCATAAAAACAAATTTTAACTCATTTAGTCCATTGAAGCATTAAATCTTAAGAGATCACCACAATCTTTAAAATCTGAATTATTTATGGTAGGTGAATAAAGGCCTCAATGTTTCTCAAATGGATTCATAAATTTCCATCGATGATTCAATGAGAAACCCAAAATAGGAAACAAAAAGTTGTTAATTTCCCTGAAACCTCTCCATCTAATAGTGGTAGGTCCCATAAAACAAACAGAACACCCCATTAAAGAAAATCACGAAATACTAATTACCAAGAAATCTAACGTTGATGCAGAATAGCAGATCCTTCTTGGGTTCCTCAAAGAAAATTTTACTGCAATAATTTTATTCACCCAATATAAAAACAAAATTACGCTTCCCTGACAAATCTAGTAAAAGAAAAAACAAGAAATCGCTTAAATCAAATATTAGCTCAATTGATCAATTTTTAATCTAAACAATAGAATTTTGAATTCCGTAACTTGGGATGCATTGATTAGAAACGATTTAAAGAATTTTGAAATCATGTCATCAAAGGCATTGAATCGAGCAGAATGATAGAGTTTGATCCACGCGATAATTTGGATGAAAAATGATGAGACCCAATTACCACATCTCAATAGAAATCAAACTGAATACATAATAGATCAAGTAATTCAAGAAAATATATATATATATATATTAAGAAATCAAATCAATGAAACAGTCCCAACAAAACCCAAATCCCAAAAACCAAAAAAGCAAACACCCATCAAAGAAAAACCAATATTTTCCACAATTGAGAAAATTCCAAGCACATTAAGAGCACAAACCTGACTGAGACAAGAACAAGGACCTTTGAGAGAGATGGGTATTGCTTGAAAGCCCGAGAGGCTCTCTCAAAGAATGAGAAGCCACGCATTGTGTGTGAGATGAATCAAACCAAGATGGGTGGATTTCAAATGTTGAAATGAATCAAAGAATGGGCTTTGTGGTCGGTTTTGTGAGGGAGAGAGAGATGGGCGAATATGTAGGGACGTTGTGAGTGGGTTATTTGTGCCTTTTTTTTTGTGACTTAGACTTGTCCTCCAAGAAATCAGGGACGACACATAACGCAACACAACACAAACTTGCTTTCTTTCTCTCTCTTCTTCTCTGTGTTTTTTAAGGGTATTTTAACACGTGGTGGAATAATATGGATTGATATAGGCCGTTGGATGGAATTTATTTGGCTGACTTTGTGGGTCACCGTTGGATGTTACGACTGTCAGTTGTGTACTTGTTAATTACTGGAGTAGTTGTTATTAGACTTGTATATCAGATTCATTAGCATATTCGTTTTAGATCTCATGTTGAAGGCACACAAATAAAAAAAAATGAATAAATAGGAAGAGAAGATCTCCCATATTGTAAGAAAACTAGAGATATGAGAAGAATTGTTCTAGTATCAAATTTTACAAAAAGTATAGTAATTTATTTAGTAATGCACTAATTTTGGGCCGTTAACCCATTATTAATCACCAAAGTTTTTGGACACCCAACTTTTTAGCATAAAAAAGAAACAAAAAATATGTTTGATCTCTTTGAGTATGGACTCAAATATTTTTTTATTAACAATTTAAGATATCTATCTAAGTAAAAGAACTAATTACCCTCTACCCCCAAACACTAATAATAAATTTTAATTAAGAGTCTTTATGTCTTTTTGGTTGTTTGAGTCCAGACTTTTTGAGTTCATCTAGCATTACCCAAAAAGAAATTCAAGTAATTTTGCGGACATGTTGGTTCCGTCAGGTTCACTTAGGCTTTTTGGGTTCATTGTGACTCGCCCCACTTTGGACACCTTCTTTAGGTATTTAGTGGGCTCATCTCTATGTGATACAACTTGAGAAGTGTGAGCACACATCTTGAGGTGTATCGCACGACGAACACCTACTTGAACTGTTTATTAAAATGCATACTGCACATATCTCAATGAAATCTATACTATTGTGGCTTTACTTTGAAGTGCTACAATAGTCAAAGAATTTATGTGATGGCTAACTTTGCTTAAAAAAACATTTTTATTTAATTTTGTTTTTTGGAATTCAAATATTTTTCATTTAGTTAGATGACGGTGAGCACGAGAGAGAGGGAGAAAAGTGAACGTAGAAAATGAGGAGTGTGGGATTCTTCTTTCTGGTTTCATGGAGCTGGTTTGTTACAAGTGTTTATAGCATTGAATGCGTCCAAAATCAGAACGAGACCACATTGCATTGGTGACAGCTATGAAAAGCGTTACAAACCAACTATTAAAATCAACCGACTCGATTCAGCAAGAATCACGCCACCATGTTCGAAAGTGCCTTTTCTTTCACTACCTTCTAGAACATGAAGATGCCAAAATCTAACATGAACTTGTCTCAATATTCGAAGAGTCGTGCTATGTGCACTCTGGACTGTGATTAGGACATCCAGCAATTTTGAATTAAAATTTGGTTTCACAAAGAAATGTCCAATTTTCCCTTCCAACTCAATCGAGGGTAGGGGAATCAATTTGTCTCGACGAATCGTAAACGTGTCGTGTCGTAAACAAATTATGACTGGTATAGTGTAAACTCATCACATGATATGTTTATTAATCGTGTTAATCATTTTTATGTCTAAGAAAGTCGTGTTAAACATGTCGTGTTTTCGTGTCACTCATTTATTAAATAATTTATTTAAAATTCTTAATTTATTTCAACTTTTACAATTTGTTTACTACTTTTTTTAATATATCTACATGAATAAAAGTCTTTATTACTCTTAATGATAGAGAGAATATGACTCGTAATAATAACATATACAAAATTATAAGAATCGTCTGAAAATATTTAAATTTCACTTGGACGAAAAGTTTTATTTTTTCTTAATAAATAATTATTAATAAAATTTAAAACTTAAACAATATACTAAAAGTAAAATTAATATTTCCTCTTAAAAATAAAATAAAATGTGATAAAAGATGTATGCAAATAAAATAAATAAATTATGTTATTAACTGTGTATAAACATGTTAACATGTTTACGTCACGACTCAATAATTAATACACGTTTAATTCGTTAATTAGGACACAATGACCCGTGACGTAGGACCGCAGCGCGATACGTGTCACTACCGAGGCACGGTGGCCGATGTAAATGTTATATTTGTGTGTTGTATGCCTAGTGTATTGTATTTGTGTAAACTACTAAGTCATTTACGAGTATGCAGATACCGAGACGAGCGGGGACGCGCCTCGAGTCTCGTGCCGAAGTAGGCCAGAGGTAGCAGCTCGTGGGGTAAGTATAACTAGTTGAATTTTATTTTATAAAAAAAAAATGGAAAATGATATAAGTAGGTGGTTATAATATAGGCCATGTCACTCCATCTATATGTTAAAAAAAAAAAAAAAAAAAAAAAAAAAAAAAAAAAAAAAAAAAGTTCATATGGTGATGTGGACCTTATGAGGCCACATCACCTCATAGACATCACATATATATATATACATTACATATATTCACATAGTGGTCCTTTTGATTAAAAAAAAAAAAAAAAAAAACAACCAAACGAAAGCAACAGAAAAGAAAGAAGAGACAGGAAGAAGAAGAGAGAAAGAGACCGGGAGAGAGATAGAGACAGATCGAGGAACTCGAATTGAGGTGAGTTGTTGATTTGTTGTTGGTGTAGTGTGTTGGCTGTTGTTGTTGTTGGTTTCGGTGGTCGCGGCCATGGAGGGCCGAACCTCTATGGCCGGCAAAGGGATCTCCCTTGCCATCACAACCCATTGGGGTTGGAGTTGAGAGCCAACCCCAACGCCTCACAAAAAAAAAATCAGAACCAGAGCACGAGTGCTCTGGTGAGGAAGAAGATGGGATCGGGTTGGGTCCACCCGAACCCATGTGGATCGGGTCGGACCGACCCTGACCCGATGGAGACCGGGTCCGGCTGGACCGGGTCGGGTTTGACCCGGACCCACCCATTTATATATATATAATATTTTATTATTTAATTAATTTAACAGTTTTTAATATATAATAAATTCCTAAAAATAGATAAAAATTATAGAAAATTCAGGAGAATTCCAGAAAAATGGGAAAAAATATATTTTGACCCAAATCAATAAAACTTCCATATTTCTATAAAAAGTGAAAAACTCAGGAGTCGGTTAAGGCGTTATACCGAGGTTTTACCTCGAAAAACGAAAAATCGGTAAATTGATCTCGAACCTAATTTCGACCAACTTATAAATTGTGAATAAGTAATAATAACACTAAATTGATAAATTTTCAAATGTTAGGACAATAGATGAGCTATTACGGGGTTTGGGTGCGTACGTCGACGCGACGGAAGCCGGATAGCTTAGGAATTGTTGTGTGTATGTAACTAAACTGATTTGAGACATTTATTTACATTTCATTCCATTTATTTATTTTTTCTCAGTTATTCGAACTGAATTGCCTTTGAAATTCATACGCTATGACTTAGTTTCAGTTGCTCATTTTATGATATTCATAGCATACTCTATTTTTGTATATCTTTGCTTTTAATTGCTATACTTTGTCATATTGATTTTTGTGTATGAAAGTCAGTGATATAACATGCTATTAGGATAATTTGTTTACTTTGACTCAAATCCTTTGTGCATTAGTATGCTAATACATTTCTCGGATTCCAATGCTGTGTCATTTTTTAATATGAAAGTGGTTCTTGTGGTTAGAGTCATTTGATTAAAAAAATTCAACTTTCATACGGGGTCACTAGACTTGCCGGGATGTTAGGGAATTTCTCCACTACCTTGCATGACACACGAGGTAACGTGCCTTGAACGGGGTAATCGGAACTCGGGGTTTGTTGGCGTAAGAATAACTTGGGTGAACATGACGAGTTTTAAAACTCGGGTATGTTAGCAAATATATATTCCGGTGACGACTAATTCACTTGTAATATAAAAGACGTAATCGTAAATACAACCTTTTGAATTATGATATAAAGCTCAATTTGAAGTGAAATGATATAGAGCAGAGCTCAAATTGTAGTGGATAGGCTGATGTGATGAAGATCACGGCCGACCGACCCTAATACATTACTGCTTAGCCTGGAGTCAGTTTCATATTTGATTAACTCAAGTATCTCTTTGCATGATGTTTCTTTCAGCATAGTTTCTATTTAAATTATGCAATTTGATATTTGTTGCCTATTCGAGAATGTGGATCGATGTCTCTCAGTATTACTTAAATAATTTCACGTACTCACCGTCTAGTTTGCGACGGTTGGTGCAGATCAGCCGAGTAGCAGACCAGACAAAGAGAAAATTGGTGACTACCTCTGAGCCGGTGGAAGATTGCTACGACATACTTTTGTATGTTTTGTATTATTTTGTATTATATTTTTATGTACACGCTAGTTTGCCTTTTGGGTTGAGTAATAGGAATATATGACTAGACACATGTTATACATATATCACCATTTTCGTTTATATATTTATTTCTTGGTTTTTCCACAATAGGTTAGGCCTTAAGATTTCATTTCCACTAGTAATTTAATAAGACTTCCGCTGAATAACTTGTTAGAAAAAGAAAAAAAAAATTAACTATGATTTATAAACAACTATAAGTAAATGGTAGGCATTTAGGTATTTAAATAAGGCTGACTAGTTCTTGGTTAGGTTCTATAGGGGAGATTAGGGCTTAATTAGGGATTAGGCCGAGCGGTGCTCCTATTTGTAGTTGGGGCCGTCACAGTTTATTATACCATATTTATTATTTATACATTATTTTTTAATCATGTTAAGCGAATCATAAACGAGTTAAAAAGGTTGACATGTTGATAACTCGTTTATTGACTGTGTATAAACGTGTTAACATGTTTATAACACAGATTTATTTATGCTAAACTCATGACACGTTTATTATGTATCGTGTCGTGACGTGTTAAATGTTTCATAACCTAAATTGTCACCCTTAATCGAGAGCACCCATTTGGTTCACATTCTCGTCCACCTCACCTTCGAACTCTCAATTTTTTCTACCAAGTGAAGTCGATCTAACACTAGCTGGGCATCGCAGATGTCATTTCATGGTTTTTATGGATTTTTTTTTGTTATTTCGAAATTAAACCACAGATGTGACTTTATTGGCCACACATGACTGCGTCTCGATTGAAAGTAGTCGAGACTTTGGAATAAGTCTTATATAAGGATGACCAACTCATAGTTAATCCATTTGGTACATGCATCGGATAATTGATGCCGAGACTTGATGAATGTTGTCAGACATAGGGTGCCGATACAACATGTTGATTCTCAACCCTATCGAGAGACTTCTAAAGTATTTTTTTCGATTTTTTCGATTTTTCTATTTTCAATGGAATGCCCTCAGCCACAATCGTGCTCGGGGTGGGGTGTTCATATGAAATAGTTTTATGTGTTTTCGTAGTAGGGTGCTCGCGTTTCAAACAAATGACATTTTAGGAGACTCTCGGGGTGCCCTGAGAAAATGCTTGATGTGCCCACAGCTGCCGAGGTGCCCTAAGAAACAACCGAGGTGCACATAGCCCCAACTCTTAAAATGCCTCTAAAATTTTAAATTATTTCTAACCACAAAACTTTATTTTCCTTTTTATTTTACAATTATATCACATCAAATTATATTTCTTCTCTAACCACAAACTCTATTTCTTTTCCAAAACTCCATTTCTTATTTTTTTTATTTAATTTTAATAAATTATTTAATAATTAAAAATTTTCAAAAAAATATAGTTTATTTTTGAAATTTAAAACAAATATTATTAAAAAATCGCGTTTAAAAAATTGAGAAAACAAAAAAATAAAAAATAAAAATTGCAAAATGCAATTCGGTTGTAGATGCTCTTAGTTAGGAAACTAATGATCCCAATTTCAAACCTTTATGTGGACTTCATGCCTTCTAAGAAACCAACGATCCCAATTTCAATAATTTATATAGAGTTCAATTCAAATTGATTTTTCAATCCAATGACATCATTTACCACCTTTTTGGTCATTATTTTTTTATTGGATATTGGTAGGTATTCAAACAAACCTGAGTACCCGACTATTCCTACGAAGCTCTGAAGTAATTAGCTTAAGCTTACACAAGGGACTCGAACAATTTTGAGCCTTGCACCGAACCCATATAATCCTAAGCTCGCTCTTATCGTTGAGCCAACCCATCTGGGCTCATTTTTAGTCATTATAAATAATCAAATACGCTATTTACATTGAAAGGAAGAACCATGTATTTGTTTGAACGACACTATAAGCACCTCAATCTTTTATGATGACACCTCAATTTACATATATTTTATATGAGGCATTCCAACATTTTGAGGTGCTAATAGTCGTGCTCATTTTTTTTAATAAGAAATCAACTTATCAGTAAGGACCAAGCTACCTTGGTGGTGAAGAAGGTCTTACCTCATATAAAATGTTAGTAATATTGAGAAAGATATCACATATAAAATTTAAGTTAGATGAAAAAAAATGTAGAAGTGGAATATGTGATTATAAGATCAATTTATATGACTGCAGTTAAACTAGCTACACATTACGCAAGCTAATGTTATCGGTAAAAAACAGTAAGAAAAAAAAAAAAAAAAAACATAGCAAAAATGACACTTAGGTTAATGTAATAAAACTAGTAAGAATACATAAATTAAAAGCAAAAAAAAAAAAAAAAAAAAAAAAAAAAAAAAAAAAAAAAAACTAATTGACCAAAAAATTGGAGAATTATTGTAAATTGGATGACCCATTAACCAAGCTTATAAATGATCACATTGTCAAACATTACTCTCACATTGAATTGTAACACTAAGCGTGACTCTCACATTGAATTGTAACACTAAGCGTGACTCTGACATTGAATTGTAACATCAAGCATAACTTCTACATTAAATGTAATTTGTAAACTCTACGTAACTTGTATTCAACTTCAATGTATAATCATTTATCCATGTATTGTCATGTAATTTGTAATCTTATATTTAATGAAAATTTGGTGTAACTCGTACACTTTATGTAAGTACTTATTCTCATCATGACTAAAGATCTATATAAAGGGGTTCATTCACTTGTAAAAAACACACCAATGTATAAATGAAATTTCTACATTCTCATCTCTAGCTCTCTTCTCATCTTCTCTACTTGTTGTAATAGTTCTTAATTTATGTCTTCTATGTTTAAGTTTCTAACAAGTCCAACTTAAGTTCTAGTTGGCTTACAACTAGGGCTGATAATTTGGGTCATGAAACGATTAACACGACACGACACGTAATAAACATGTCGTGGGTTTGGCTTAAGTGGGTCCGGGTCATAAACATGTTAACACGTTTATACACGGTTAATAAACGAGTCATTAACATGCCAACCTACTCAACTCGTTTATGATTCGCTTAACACGGCTAAAGAATAATGTATAAATAATAAATATTGTATAATAAATAGATTGATACAAAATTCACCAATTTGAATGCATGTTAATAGCATGATTTATTTATTTTATTTATAGACATCTTTTATCATATTTTATTTATATTCGAGAAGAAATATTCATTTTACTTTTAATATATTATTTATGTTTTAGATTTTATTAATAATTATTTATTAAGAAAAAACAAAACTTTTCGCCAAAGTAAAATTTAGATATTTTTTTAAATGATTCTTACAATTTTGTTTATGTTATTATTACGAGTCATTTTTGCTTTATTTTTAAGAGTAATAAAGACTTGAATGAAAAAATAAAGTAAAACTAACGACTATATACAACCACATTATATTTTATTGGTTATTTAGTATGTTTTTTCGAATTTAATCATTTAGATATATTTTTAAAAAATAGTAACTTAATTATAAAATTTTAAATAAAATAAAATTTTTAAATACAATATTTAATAAGTGGAAGACACGATTACACGACATTTTTAACACACGACCCACTTAGACACGAAAACGATTAACACGATTAATAAACATGTCATGTAATGGGTTTGCATTATATGGTACACGACACGTTTACGACTCGCCGATACGAATTGCCACCCCTACTTAGCCCCATTTTTTTCAATCACAATGGGATACGGTGGGGGGAGTCGGTCATTAACTGTGCAATTGAGCTATTCTCCGGTGGAACACTGTCGAAGGAACTGAACAACATATTACTAGTACTTATTCCCCAAACAAATTCTCCTGAATCATTTTCAAATTTGAGACCAATAAGTCTTTGTAATGTAATGTACAAGGCAATTACCAAAATAATTGCAAATAGAATAAAAAATTTTCTCAACTCCCTAGTAAGTGGCTCACAATCTAGCTTCATACTAGGGAGAAAGCTTACTGACAATACTGTAAAGGTGCAGGAAATCATTCATTCTATGAAGAGGAAGTTCGAGAAAGTCGGGTGGATGACCATTAAAATAGACTTAGATTAGGCGTACAATCGTTTGCGTAGGGGCTTCATCAAAGAAACCTTAACATTGGCTAACCTATCTCGTATCCTAATCGACCGAATCATGTAGTGCATCTCCACTCCGTAGATGAATGTCCTCTAGAATGGTGGCTTTACTGAGGCATTGTCCCCCTCAAGAGGTGTGAAGCAGGGCGACTCTCTATCCCCGCACTTGTTTGTTCTGTGTATGGAAGTCATAACACATGGGAACCAGAATGCGATAGATCTTAAACGTTGGAAGGGGTGTTGTTTAGGGAGGTCAGTGTGTTGGTTTTTGTGTGGGCCACACACACACAAAAAATAGAAAGTCCAACACATGCAACGAATTGGAGTTGGAATAAGAATCACGAAGAGAGAAAATAGGAAAGAGAATTGGAGTTGGAATAGGATTTTGGTAGAGAGATATACAAGCATTGGAAAGTCGACTTTGAGAGTTCGACTTGGTGACCGATTGGTGTGCGCACTCGAGTTGAAGTGTGCAATCTCTCTAGTTTTCTTCTCTCTACATTGAAGGCATATCAAGATCTTGAATCTGAAGACCCGCGGAGAGGTTTTGGTGATTTCTTGGTGTTCAAGAAAAGAAGTGTAAGGGTTTGATACAATCGGAATAATTTTTCTTCGTTCTTAGTGTGATCATCTAAGTTTTTGGAAGAAATATTTTTGTATTACTCCATTGTTAGTGAATCTCAAGCGATTGAGATATCTTGTACTCTTTATTCATATAGTGGATTTATTCGGAGTTTGCCCCGTAATTTTTTCCCTCTGATTTAGAGGGTTTTCCACGTTAAATCTTGTGTTCTTCGTGGTGTGATTGATTTGGTGCATTGTTCGTGGCTTGGTGAATTTTATTCATCTATCTCTCGAGTTAAAGGGGTTACTTTCTTGTTGATTAACCCCAACAAGTGGTATCAAAGCCGCGGTTAGTTCGTGTTCCGAAAATCTTTGTGGGAATCAAGATGGTGGATGATGATGATAAATCAAGCAATATGGTCAAGTTGACGGCTTCGAATTATTCAATTTGGCAACCGATGATGGAAGATCATCTTTATTGCAAAGATTTATTTGATCCAATTGAATTTGGACAAAACAAGCCAGAGAAAATATCTGATGTTAATTGGAGGAAGTTGCACCGAAAAACTGCTGGGACTATTCGAAAGTGGATCGATCTCAGTATTTATCACCATGTCAGCAAAGAGGTTGATGCACAGGAGTTGTGGAGAAAATTGCAAAATATGTGTGAGAGGAAGGGGGCTCAGAACAAGGCTTCTCTAATTAGAAGGCTTGTTAATATGAAGTACAAAGATGGGCGATCGATGATAGAGCACTTAATGATTTCAAAGCATTGATCAATCAATTAAGTGCTATGAAGATATGTTGCATATTATGTTACATAAATCAATTTGAGCAACCATGCAAACAACAAACATGTATCTCGACATAGACAATGCACACAAATGTCACGCATATATCTCGAGGTGAAAATCTAATGCAAACACCACACACATATGTCGCGTTACGCAACGCATACAACATTGCGAAATTCATATAAACATCATGCACATATCTTGAAGTCGGCGACCAATGCAAACATCATCTTGAGGTGGAACTCATTCCAATATGTAAGTTCTCTATTCTTATATGCCTCATTCATTTTTACAGCAATAAATTTGATAACCACATTTCTTTTCCCAATATTAGAGCATCTCCAATAGTATGTAGATTGGAGTAGATGTATGCAAACTAAGACTAAAAAAACTATCCAATACAACATTTACTAATGTTTACATCTAGTCAGTTGCAATTGTGACATTGTCACAATCTATAAGTAAATCAGTAATTTTCTCTATAATGTATACAAAATAATGAAAATTTAAAATAAAAATACAATCCGAATTCAACATCATAGGACAGCGCTTACGATCTTCGATGACTAAAATCCACAATTACCGAGAATCTCTTAGATAAATCTCCCAACTTAAAAATCAAACATAGTTCATCCACAAAATGTGTGAAATATAGTGCTGTTATTTAACTCCAATCCCGTAAGGTACAAGAGAAGAAGCTGATGACAACACAAACTCTACGAGTTTTTCAGCCTCCAACCCTACATTCAATAAGGCTGGAAGATAGTTAAAACTCATAAAAAGATTCAACAAACTTTCTTTATCATATATACTGTCATGTTATTACAACTAAAATCCAAACATAAAATCAAAGCCTGTGCGAATTCAAAATTGATATTTTTTGGTCGAATAACGTGCCTCAGCAAGACCCAGTAATTTCATATGATTGTAGCTTCCCCAAGTAGGTTCTCCCTGTAAACAGGGTCTTGGTTCCACTACATCTCAACAAAGATGGATCATATCATCACTGGCACATAACATTACTTGACAAAGTATCAATATCATCCACAACAATTCAACAACTCAACTACTCTTTTGTTCGAGAAGGGTTAATAAAACCCTAAACCCTAAACATGGATCAGTTCAACACTCGATTATACACTACAACTAAACACTATACAACTAATAATATACTCCATAAGAGAAGGTTGAATGAAGCACTTCTAGAATTGGATTTACAATGGAATGTGAAACCTCAGAGAATCCAATAATTTCATACTTGAATGTCCTGAAATCAGGGTCTTGAAACCAATCACACCTCAACAACATGGTTGAATCGTCAAAGGTAAACAATGCCCAATAACATCTACAGGACTAATCAATCAAACTAGACAAAAGAACTTAACAACACCTACCATGTATAAAATTGATTAATGAGTATGGGCTCAGTGAATTACATCAGCTCTCTCAATCAAGAATTTTCTGAAGCAGAACTGGCATTAAAGCTGTACATTCATCATCACCGCCAATACCCACTGAATCAAATAACACAAAAATCCCTAAAAATCAAAAAAATTTAGCCTTACTGAACCCCTAAAAATCACACTTTAGTTTTCAATGAGAATCGTTGTATATTAATCGTCACTACCAACACCCACCAAATCCAATAACACAATCCCTAAAAATCAAATATTTCCCCTAATTGAACCCTAAAAAACATAAATACTTCAAACCCTAATCGATATGAACAGATTATTTGGCTCATATCAAGAAATTCAACCATTTTTTCCGAATTTGCTTCACAGATCACTCTCAGAAGCGCGGATAACATGTAATCATCGCCATTACACCAAATCAAACCAAACTCTAAAACCCCAAAACAAATCCCTAAAATCCAAACAAACCCTAATTCTGAAAGACTTGAATCAAACGACTTTGGCGAGAAATTTTAGGAGCTGAACAGGGAAAATCGTGAAGCCCCCACGTTGACCCGCCGAGATTCAATCTCTGCCTCCATGACTAAGCCCATCTGAGTTTCGTTATCAGATCAGAGAGGCTTAAAGGTGAGGAGAGGCAACACATACACAAATCGCAACACAATGAACAAATGCATGAAAAGACTTGAAATTTAGCCGATTTTTTGACACAGTTCAGCCGACGATCGAGGACGAACTACAACACGGATCGGCGAGCGATTTGGCACGAGCATTGGGGCCTGATTCGTCAATGGAGGATTCAGAGAAGCCCGGGGTGCTGCTACGTGCGTAGATTTGGATTGCTAATCGAACCCCTAGATAGAGTTTTGAAGAAATTGAATGCTAAGACTAATAGAAACCCTAACCCTAGAAATCGACATCGAGAGGGGGAGAGAGTGTGAGAGGTGGGCAATGGGTTGGTTCATTTATAGAGAGGGTTTGGAGAATATTGGGAAACCCTAATAGGGGGCGAAAGGCTAGTTTGGTGGTAAAGATTGTACCAGGATGTGGACCGTTCGATTGGCATCAAGATTCCATCATCTCTAAGGCTATTTTCTTATATTTTATTTTTTTTGTTTCAGTGGTAGTCTTCCATATCACCAAAGATACTACGATATTAGCAAGGCAGTTTTTTTTTTTCGAATTTTTTTTTTCTTTTTATATACTCTACTAATGAAGTTAGTAATTTTAGAAAAAAAAAAGAGATTTGTGTATTTATTTGCCTAAAGAGATAAATTTTCATTAAAAGACTAGTCGGCGTCGTGCGCTTCACCTGGAGCAAGGCAAAGTATCATTGTATTAAATAAAAAGTGAATTTGATTAAAAAAAAAAAATTGAGTCTTTTTTAAGTGAAATCTTTGATGAAAGGTCAATAACAAATCATTCGACGTAGACAAAAAGGATATTGAAAGATAGTTTTGAGAGGTGAGTGATGACAAATGTTTATAAAATTAAATATTGAAAAAGTGGTGAGTCAGTTCTAGAGAAGTTTTGGTTATATAGTGGATAAAATAAGGTTTAGTGGTTACATACTTACATGGGGAGATCAAGAGACTTAAAAAATAATAACTATGAAATAATAAAAAAATGGTTATAAAATTATTAGTGTTACGTGACATGCCTACCGAGAGAGATCAAAAGACTAAAATAAATAATTAATGTATAATTATTACAAATGATTAAATAATAAGTATTCGACTTAGTGGTTAAGTCAACATAAGAAAATCAAGAGGGCAAAAGAAAAAAAAATGGACTCTAATGTATGACTTATTAGGTTTGAGAAATAGTTAACACATGAAGTTTACGACGTGGCAGATGTCACGGGACCATTAAGCGAGGGGTTTACCCTAAGAAAATTTCTTCGCTTAACCCAATCCGTGGTGCTAGAGGACCGTTTTAGTTCAGCACACCAACAAAAACGTGATTGAGCAACAATGGCACAAAAGGAAGTTTATTACTTAGTTCAATGAGATTACAACTCTAGCATCTCATGTATGCTCTCCCAAACTTACATGCCTTGGCTTTAACAATCCTAAAAATCTACCTCGTGTCACGTGTCATTTTAGAATAGTACGTGGGACCCACTTGTCGTGATACACATATCCAAATTTCAGGAGTCGACACCGAGGTATGCTATTTTTTTTTGTTTGATGCTTGTATTAAGTATTATACCAAAGGTTGAACAAGTGAAATTAATAAAATTTGGTAATGTGCGGGTAAGGTAAATGTGGGGCATAACGGTGTCGAGACGAGCAGAGGAGTACTTCGAGTCGCGTGTCGACGTGGGACCGAAGTAGTGGCATATGGGGTAAGCAAAACTATTTTGGACTAATGTTGAATATATGTTAGTGGCTAATATGGTCACATTAAATGTAAACATTAATGTGCCTGTAGTTAGTGAAAAATTAAAATGACCGCGTGATGTGTCTCGAGACGCGCATTGACAAATCAAGAGGCCAAGAGAGTTAACTTGCGAGTCATTTGTGCATGACTTGGTAAATAATTGACTGAAAGTGGTCCCTTAGACATGCCTCAAGATGCGTGTGCACAAATGGATGTATGACTATGGTTCAATCTTTATCTAATATATAAAACTCAACAGTTTTACTCACTCACTCACTGACAATAGTTAGCAGGAAGGAGGAGAGAAGAGAAGTGGAGATCAAACAATTCAGGGAGATTGGACATCAAGTTTGAAAGTTCATCAAGCAATGTAACTCCATTAGCATAGCTTAATTATTTCAAGAAAGCATGAATTAAGTGTTGATGTTCTTGTTGGGTTGTTTCGGTTGTAATGGAGTTTTGATGAAATTAAGAAGAAGAAGAGAGTGTAAGGGAGTGATCTCCTTATTGTTGTAAGTATGAGATTGTATCCCAGAAAAAAAAAATCAAAGAGAAGGAAACACAGAGGCGTACGGCTCTGTGCTTCCTCTTAATTTAGGGGGGAGGCCCTGGGCCGGTCCAGCTTGATCGCAGCGAACTGGGAAAATTCAACAGAAATCAGGAAAACTCAAAAAAGTTCAGGAGAATTTTGAAAAAAAATTGGAAAAGATTTACACCAACAAATATTTCATTGAAAAATGTGTAACCACTAAGATTTTTCTAATTTAAACACTTTTGAGATTTAAAAACCTAAAAATTTCTCAAATAGGCTCTAACACAATATAAATTTGCCCATATGATTATTAGAGGCATAGTTTACTAGTGTCGGGTATTGGGTACGGAGTTGGAGGCATGTCAGAGCCGATTTGCGTGCGTAGTAGTTTGGATACAGGTAAGTAAACTAACTAGGAAATTTTACAGTTATTTATTGAGCTTTAAATTTGTTGTTATTGCTCTGTTCATCATTTCTTTTGAAATTTCTATGGGTTGAGTAGTCCATTGGTAAGTGAGTCATGGTTATTAATTATCGGTGATATGAGATATTATCTGGACGTTGTTGATATCTCCCAATTGAGTGTACGTTGGGGGAACTTATCCAGATCTGTGGATATCTTATAGACGCAAGGGTTAGGGCCGGTAGGCTATGTCTCGTCTTGAACCCGAGTCAACGGAGCTTTGGCCGAGACTCAACGACCTTTTGGTCAGGACTCCTTCTATTCAGTTTGCGTATTCAGGACCTTCACGTATCGATTGAATTATTTATTGTCTTTTATCTTCATGCATTCCCTGTTCTTTTCTTTTTATCTGCATGAATTAGACTAATTTATTTATTTCGAAACGTTGTATATATGTCATGTTTGATGTTACTTACCTGAGCTCCTCATTCTTGTGTTTGACGAAATGCCGATCCATAGTTCAGCAAGGGGAAGGCTCCACAGCTAGGAGATTGTAACGACCCGTTTTAATCGATCTCGATTAACTGGCTAATTACAAATTAAAAACATAAGCTAAGACCCACGTGGACGTCACGGAAAAGTCTGCGGCACGCTTAATGGGTGAAATATGTTATTTTTGTGTGGCGAGTGTTTAATTATTTTACTATTATTTAATAGTTTGCGCCGCGTTAATTGAAAATTACGCTTGATCGCGTTGTGCGCGTGTAGTGACGAGAGTGCGCGACGTCGCGGAGTGCGTAACGCGGGTTTACGGGGTAGTATGGGATTAAGTTGTCACATCACGTCATACATCACATCACCAACCTATCCCTCATCATTCACGTTGTCCTTTCTCAAAAATAAAATAAAATAAAATAAAATTTAAAATAAAAAAGAGAATAGAAAGAATCGGATAAGAGGAAAGAAAAGGAGAGAAAAGAGAGAAAAGAGAGAGAGCCGACAAAGAGGGATGAAGGTGGTGGGCGACGCGGAGACCGCAGATCGGAAGGCCGGCGAGGAGCTCATGGACGGCGGCAGCGGCGCGGCTCCAGTGATGTAGCGCGGCTGATGGCGAGATGGCGGTCACGGCGGCAACCAGCAGCGTGTGGACGACGGCGAGAGACGCAGCGATCGAAGCGGCGCGGTGTCTCGGTCTCAAAGACCGGCGGCGGCCAATGCAGCGGTATGGCGAAGCAACACATGCACGGACAACGGCTCCGGCGATCGGCAAGCGAACGATCGCGCGGGGCGATGGCGGCACGGCGATCGCGTAGGCGAAATCGAGAGCGCTGCTGCGCGGTGCGCGATGTGGCGGTCGGCAGCGGTGACGACGATCGGCAATGGCAGCGCTACTGGCGACGGCGGCGACGGCGCAGCGATGGCGCGATGACAAGAATGGCGACGTCGGCGCGACATCGGCTTCGCTTTCGGCGGCGGCAGCGACAGCAAGCGAACAACAGGTGATGTGACGCGTTGTCGGACTTCGTCGAATCTTTGACGAGGAGTGTGATTCGACGACGAGATGGAGGGGAAGTTTGTGATGGGGCATGTAACGGCCCAAATTTTAATTTTGCCGATATTATGGATTATTTTCAGACTTGGACGACAGCTCAGATCCACGTGGATACCGCAAATAAGGCAGGGCATGCTGACTAGGTAAATAGTAATTTTGTGTGATTGTTGCCTATTTGCGATGTTGTGTATCGAGTTATTCGATTAACATCGCATGCGTGTATTTATATCATCGAATCGAGCGAGATAGTGTAACGGGTGTTCGCCTCGAAAAACGTATCGAGAAGGGTACTGAGGTGCGAACCATGGGTACACTAGGTCGGAGAAACTAAAACACACAAATTTAATAAATAAATAAAAAATGGTCAAGTAATTACTATGGAATAGATGTATGGTGGCTAGTGACGCAGCGGTACGTGTACATCGCGATTCGAACGCATAATCCGGGCGTCGAAACGTCGAAAAAACACAGGCGAATGTCTCAGGTGTGTCACATTTTGGAGTCAATGACACAAGGTCAACAAGCTCACCTACATTTGCACTCCACCTCACTCCCTCATCATTTTCACCTCTCCCTCACGTCACTCCCTCACATCACCTTCTCCCTCACGTCACTCTCTCACCTCACCTACACCTCACCCTCTCATTTGCTTCCTACGTACAACACACACACCAGCCGAGAGGAAAAGGAAAGGAAACGGAGAGGAGGAGGAGGAGGAGGAGGAGAAAAGGGGCCGGGAAGGAGAGAAGAGAGGGCAGAGAAACCGGGAAGCAGGTAAGCCGTTACTTTTCGTTGTAGGTTTCGGGTGTCGGCCATGGTGGCCACGAAGGGGTTCGGCCATGGAGGCCGAACCGATAGCGGAGGTGATGGCGGGGGGGGGGGGGGGGGGTATCTCCCCGCCATCAAGTCCACCGGGGTTGGGGTGGAGAGCAACCCCACCCCAAATCACAATGAGAGAAAGAAAGAAAGAAAAAAAAAAAAAAAACCGAGAAAACCAGAGACGTCTCTGGGAAGAAGAGGAAGTGAGGGAGGGGTGCACGCACCCTGTGCGTGCGTGCAGCCCCTGGGCCGGTTGGGCCGGTCCGGGCCCAACTCGGCTGGGCCGGCGGTCGGCTCGGCCCAACTCGGGCTTGGCGGTCCGGCCCAACCAAACCCGACCCAGGTGGGTGGGCCCGACCCGGGTGGGTCCGAACCGGGTATGGTTGACCCGGGTGGACCGGGTCAAACCCGGTCCGGGGACCCACCCATATATTAAAATAATATAAAAATTTCAATTTTAATTTAAAATAGTTTTAAATTAAATAAATTACAGAAAAATAAGAAAAATATTTGGAAAATTTTGGGAAAAATCTAGAAAAATTAGGAAAAATATGAAAAATGAGAAAAAGATAAAAAAAAAATGATATTCGAGAATTTTTCGGGCGTTGACACCCCGGTTTAACTCGAAAAGGATGTTAAACCAAAACTTTTTGAAATGAAATTTTTATAATTTGGCCGCACATTATAAATTCACTTAATTTAACTCTAAACTAGTTAAAATGATTTAATTGGATACCAGGAACTTAGGATACCACAATTGGGAATCAGGCACGTATCTCGAGACATGAGTGAAACTTTGGAGTGCGTTTTGAGGTACGTAAGATTTCATCTGAAAGTCACTGAGGGTTTACTTTTCATCGTTGATTCATATTCCTTGTTATTGTACTTTATTATGTGATACGTTTGGGTTGGTGGTCGAGTTACTCCCACCTGTTCGTTGTGTACTTATGGCACACTATGCTGTAGCAAGTGTGATCAGGCATTCGGTGAATTGCAATCCGATGTAAGGGTGCACGTGTCGGTTAAGGCCGCGAGGAACCAGGTGAAAGGAAGTGGGGGCACCCACTGAAAAGATCCTGGGGGTCCGAAGTACAGTTTAGTCTGACCGGGACGAGTACACACTTTGTTTCTTTCGTGTTATTTATTCATGTGATGATCTTAGCACAGTTGTCTGTTTAGTTTCCGCATGATTATTTGACATGTTTATTGGCATCTATTTATTTCCTTATAAATGCTCGGTGTACTTCGTTGAAATCTTACTAATTGTACTCTCCATCTTGCTTTTTGTGATGGTCGAGTGCAGATCCTAGTGCTAGTAGGGGCAAAAGTATTTTGGGCGACTTTATCTGATTGACTGCAGTCGAGGACCTGCTAGTACGTGCGATTTTGATATTTTGTTTACTTTTGGGTATTGGGAGACTGGATAGACACTGTATTTGTATATATTACCGCTTAGTATCATCGTCTATATACAGGGTACTTTTCCCCGGGTTTTCCACAATAGGTGTTGCTCTTAAATTGATACTTATTACGATGATAAATTTAATTGTTTTACTTGTTTTTAAATTTAAGATTTCCGCTGTTTTGTTTTTAATGCTATAAAAATGATTAAACCGTCGAACTAAATTGATTACGAAATGAGCTTAACATGAATAATGAGTAGTGATGATGTAACAAGGGACGTTAGTGGCGCATAGGACCCAGTAGGTCAAGGATCTGACAGGATCGTGGGACCGCGCCTCCCCACGTGGCGACCTCGGGTTTTGGGGCCGTTACAGTTGGTATCAAAGCGAGAGTTCGAGGAACCTCGGGAAATTAACTGAAAGAGCATAAGACTTGAAAATCTAAAATTTAGATGTGGAAACCCGATGTACTTGCCTTAGAACTCTAGTTGGGAAGTGATGGTGAGGCGGGTAGAATTAGAATTTATATACGTGTTATGTTTTATTGTAAATTATATATTAACACGTATATATACCGAGGCTGATCCGACGCACGCTTTTCGATACAGATCACGATGGACGGACAGCCCTTGACCCGGCCTGAGATGGGACAGACTAGTGATCCTACTAGGGACGTCACTACTACTACCATAGCGACTCAGAGTATAGAGGATCGACTTGCAGCCCACAATTCCCAGTCGACAGAGATCCTCCAGCTACTTAGGGCTCAGGCTGCGACAGCCGCCACGACAGCAGCACTAGCTCCCACAGTTCGGTCGCATCTGCGATACAGACATCCGTCGCCCCGATAACATCACATATGCCTTCTGATACACCACTCTCAGAGACACGGGCTGAGGGAGTCTCGCCAGCTATTGTGATACCGTAAGAGACTTTGACTCTTACGCCCCTACCTATGACTACCGAGCGGCCGACAGCTACTACAGTTCCTGCTACTTCCGCATTTGTCTTGACCCCGGAGGCGAAGCTTGTTATAGAGTTTATGAAGTTTCAGCGGGGGTACTTCTACGGAGGTGGAGACCCTGAGGCAGCAGGGAAGTGGATAGTTTCGCATGAGCGTTTCCATAAGCTGATGCGGAATGATGACAGCATACAGACACGTTTATCCGGAGCATGTCTGAGAGGTAATGCAGCGATTTGGTGGACGACTTATCTGGATATCCACTCGGAGCCAGAGACATGGGCGGAATTTCGAGAGTTGTTCTATGACGAGTGCATCCCCATGCAGGTGAGGCTGAGATTGAGGGAGGATTTTCTGGCCCTAAGACATGGTAACCGCTCATTGATGCAGTACATGGAGAGGTACCGATACCTATTACGGTTCTCGATGGATGTAGCGGGCATAGAGACGCTTCAGATTTACTATTTCGTACGTGGTGTTGATGAGCGAATTGCTGACGCGATAGTTTCGACAAGTGCTACTACTCTTCAGGAGGTGTATGATCGAGCATTATCTTATGAGACATTACTCTTGGAGAGAAAGGCGGACGCGTACGACGACATACATCGCAAAGACAAAGGCGGGTCAGAGTTCTCGGTCAGATCAAAGACCGAAGAGACAGAGAGATCAGCTTGATAGAGGTCGTCGAGATGATATACGAGATAGGGACCGTAAGGTTGATCACCGGGATAGCCGGTTTCAGTACGAGGATAGGCAGCAGACGCATGCCTTAGCACCTGCACCCACAGAGCAGCAGCGAAATCAGCCACAATAGTACCGTCTGGATAGGGATCAGGGAGGCCGTGACAAGGGTCAGAGAGACCAGGGTCGGGATCAGAGATTCGAGGCTTGGCCGGAGAGACGTCGATGTCATCGTTGTGGTCAGAGAGGGCACCTGAAAGCTGATTGCGGGACACCACCACATTACCAGGAGCTCGGTAGGGTCAGGCCAGAGAGAGAGCACATGCAGTCACGCAGCCAGATCGAGATGCGACCAAACAGCTCGTCGATGGTACGTTATCTATTATGGGTAGACCGATGCATGTTATGATAAATTATGGTAGTACGTTATCATTTATTTCCGGACGCATGGTAGGAGAGTTAGGGTTAGCATCACATACGTTAGACACACACCTGGTCCTCAGTATGGCCGATGGGGATAAGATATATCCTAACAGGATATGTCGAGACTGCACGATAGAGGTAGAGGGACATCAATTGCCGATAGACTTACGTATCCTAGAGTATCTCGAGTTTGACGCACTTTTAGGGATGGACTGGTTGGCGGCATATCATGCGCAGCTTGATTGTTTTCATAAGACCGTCACGTTTCGAGTTTTGGGGATTCCAGAGTTTACATTTACCGGAGTCGCTACCGCACTACCCATTACTAGAGGCCGACTAGCTACGACTCAAGAGATGGAGGCATTTGCAACAATAGTCGAGCCTGAGGTTAGGGCCGAAGTCAGGATTGAAGATGTTCCAGTAGTCCGAGACTTTGTCGACGTATTTTCAGATGATTTACCAGGATTGCCACCATCAAGAGCGATTGAGTTCATTATTGAGCTGATACCAAGTACTCAACCGATCGCTAGCAGACCTTACCGGATGTCACCGTCAGAGCATGAGGAGGTCAGGAGGCAATTGGATGACTTACTGGAGAAGGGCTTCATTCACCCTACCATGTCACCTTGGGGAGCTTCGGTATTATTTGTGAAGAAGAAGGATGGTTCAATGAGGATGTGCATAGACTACCGAAAGTTGAATCAAGTGACAGTTAAGAACCGTTACCCACTCCCCATGATCGACTATCTTTTCGATCGTTTGAGTGGCGCCAAGTTCTTCTCGAAAATTGATCTGCGTTCAGGCTATCATCAGTTGAGGATTCGAGAAGAGGACGTCAAGAAGACAGCTTTCAGTACAAGATATGAGTTGTTCGAGTTTACAGTAATGCCCCGGCGAGCTTCATGGACTTGATGCATAGGGTCTTGAGACCATACTTGGACAGATATGTCATCGTCTTTATTGATGACATCTTGATTTACAACAAGACTCGTGAGGAGCATGCAAGTCATCTTAGAGCGGTTTTGATGACATTGAGAGAGTATAGACTATACGCAAAATTTAGCAAGTGTGATTTCTGGCTGAGTGCAGTAAGATTTTTGGGACACGTCATTAGTGATCAGGGTATCTCTGTGGATTCAGAGAAGATTCGGGCAATTATTGACTGGAGGACGCCCGAGTCTGCTTTTGATATTCGGAGTTTCTTGGGACTAGCAGGGTACTACCGCCGCTTCGACACGGGGCTTTTCTCTCGACAAAGCACCAATGACTAGACTGACTAAGAAGTATATCAGATTTGATTGGTCCGAGGAGTGTGAGCAAGCTTTTTGGGAGTTAAAGAGGAGACTGACCTCCGCGCCAGTGTTGACATTGCCAGAGCCGGGCAAGAGTTTATCAGTGTATACGGATGCATCGGGCATTGGACTTGGATGCGTTTTGATGCAGGAGGGTAGACTAGTAGCTTACTTGTCCCGACGATTGAGACCCCACGAGGTTAACTATCCAGTGCATGACTTGGAGCTTGCCGCGGTCGTTTTTGCACTGAAGGCTTGGAGACATTATCTCTATGGAGAGCGGTTCGTACTCTACACTGATCATCAGAGTCTGAAATACATTTTTACTCAGAGAGATCTAAACATGCGTCAGAGGAGATGGCTTGAGTCACTAAAAGACTACGACTTCACTATTGAGTATCACCCAGGGAAAGCGAACGTCGTAGCTGACGCATTGAGCAGGAGTGGTATTGACAGTCAGACAGTAGTGCGACATATGACACACGAGCATGGCTTATTATAGGCGGCGTTAGTTACGTGCCTGGCCGATGTTTTGACTACAGTCGAGCCACACATTTGTTATCAGATGAGAGTTCCGACTGTATCTATTGAGCGAGTTGCCGAGCGTCAGATGACCGATGAGCTCTATGAGCGGTTCAGTGGTATGGCTCGGGATCCGGAGTGTACGGATTGGGTAGAGTCGACAGATCAGTGTTTGAGACACCGGGGGAGGTTGTGGATCCCTGCAGATCCGGAGATACGGAACGGAATTTTGGAGGACGCACACCGGTTTCGCTACACAGTTCATCCTAGTCGGACCAAGATGTATCACGACTTGAGGCGATTGTTTTGGTGGCCAGGGATGAAGGCTGACGTTGGCGAGTACGTTAGGAGTTGTCATATCTGCCAGCAAGTTAAGGCTGAGCACAGGAGACCAGGCGGGTTACTACAGCCACTTCCAATTCCACAGTGGAAATGGGAGCACGTCACTATGGATTTTGTCAGTGGGTTACCGAAGACTACGAGGAGACACGATGCGGTTTGGGTTGTGATTGACAGACTAACGAAATCGGCACATTTCATTCCTATTTCTATGAGATATTCGTTCCTACAGCTGAGCATTATCTTCGAGAGAGAGATCATTAGATTGCATGGGGTGACAGTCTCTATTGTATCGACCGAGATCCTAGGTTGACTTCGAAATTCTGGGAGGCGATGCAGGAGCAGTTTGGCACCAGGTTGCAATTTAGTACAGCTTACCATCCTCAGACAGACGGACAGTCTGAGAAACTGATACAGATTCTGGAAGATATGCTCGAGGCTTGTATATTGCAGTTTGGAGGTTCGTGGGAAGATTATTTACCGTTGTGTGAATTTGCTTATAATAACAGCTATCAGGCAAGTATCGGGATGCCCCCGTTTGAGGCGTTGTATGGCAGGCCCTGCAGATCACCTGCGTGTTGGGCGGCGCCTTAGGATACAGCGGCGATTGGGCCAGAGATAGTTGTTAATAACACAGAGAAGATCAGACAGATTCGACAGCGACTTTGAGTAGCACAAGACAGACAAAAGAAATATGTGGATAAGTATCACGAGGGTCTGAGCTATGAAGAGGGCGACATGGTTTATCTAAAAGTTTCCCTATGGAAAGGCCAGAAAAGATTTGGGATTAAAGGAAAATTGGCGCCGAGATACATAGGACCGTTCAGAGTCGCAGCACGAGTTGACAGTGTAGCTTACAGATTGGACTTGCCAGCAGAGTTAGCTGGTGTTCATCCTACGTTTCATATCTCGATGTTAAGATTGGCTAGGTCAGGACCGAGACCGATGGTTGACTTGAGACGGATCGAGGTTCGGCCCGATGTAACATATGAGGAGCAACTAATAGAAATTGTGGATCGCGCGACTCAGACGCTTAGGAACAGGGAGATCCCTAAGGTGTTGGTTCGTTGGCAACATCATGGTACAGAAGGACTCACTTGGGAGCTTGAGTCTACTATGCGGCAACGTTACCCTCAGCTATTTCATGGTACGAAACTTCAAGTTATTTAAAATTTCGGGACGAAATTTCTTTCTAGTTGGGAAGAGTTGTAACGGCCCGAATTTTAATTTCGCCGTTATTATGGATTATTTTCAGATTTGGACGACAGCTCAGATCCACGTAGATACCGCAAATAAGGCAGGGCACGCTGACTAGGTAAATAGTAATTTTGTGTGATTGTTGCATATTTGCGATGTTGTGTATCGAGTTATTCGATTAACATCGCATGTGTGTATTTATATCATCGAATCGAGCGAGATAGTGTAACGGGTGTTCGCCTCGAAAAACGTATCGAGACGGGTACTAAGGTGCGAACCATAGGTACACTAGGTCGGAGAAACTAAAACACACAAATTTAATAAATAAATAAAAAATGGTCAAGTAATTACTATGGAATAGATGTAGGGTGGCTGGTGACGCAGCGGTACGTGTACATCGCGATTCGAACGCATAATTCGGGCGTCGAAACGTCGAAAAAACACAGGCGAATGTCTCAGGTGTGTCACATTTTGGAGTCAAACACAAGGTCAACAAGCTCACCAACATTTACACACCACCTCACTCCCTCATCATTTTCACCTCTCCCTCACGTCACTCCCTCACATCATCTTCTCCCTCACGTCGCTCTCTCACCTCACCTACACCTCACCCTCTCATTTGCTTCCTACGCACAACACACACACCAACCGAGAGGAAAGGGAAAGGGAATGGAGAGGAGGATGAGGAGGAGAAAAGAGGCCGGGAAGGAGAGAAGAGAGGGCAGAGAAACCGGGAAGCAGGTAAGCCGTAACTTTTCGTTTTAGGTTTCGGGTGTCGGCCATGGTGGCCACGAATGGGTTCGGCCATGGAGGCCGAACCAGTAGCGGAGGTGATGGCGGGGGGGGGGTGGGGTATCTCCTCGCCATCAAGTCCACCGGGGTTGGGGTGGAGAGCAACCCCAACCCAAATCACAATGAGGAGAGAAAGAAAAAAAAAAAAAACCGAGAAAACCAGAGATGTCTCGGGAAGAAGAGGAAGTGAGGGAGGGGTGCACGCACGCTGTGCGTGCGTGTAGCCCCTGGGCTGGTTGGGCCGGTCCGGGCCCAACTCGGCTGGGCCAATTGGGCCGGTCCGGGCCCAACCGGACCCGACCCAGGTGGGTGGGCCCGACCCTGGTGGGTCGAACCAAGTCGGGCTGACCCGGGTGGACCGGGTCAAACCCGGTCCAGGGACCCACCCATATATTAAAATAATATAAAAATTTTAATTTTAATTTAAAATAGTTTTAAATTAAATAAATTACAGAAAAATAAGAAAAATATGTGGAAAATTTTGGGAAAAATCTAGAAAAATCAGGAAAAATACGAAAAATGAGAAAAAGATAAAAAAATGATATTCGAGAATTTTTCGGGCGTTGACACCCCGGTTTAACTCGAAAAGGGTGTTAAACCAAAACTTTTTGAAATGAAAATTTTCATAATTTGGCCACATATTATAAATTCACTTAATTTAACTCTAAACTAGTTAAAATGATTTAATTGGATACCAAAAACTTAGGATACCACAATCGACAATCGAGAATCGGGCACGTATCTCGAGACGTGAGTGAAACTTTGGAGTGCGTTTTGAGGTACGTAAGATTTCATCTGAAAGTCACTGAGGGTTTACTTTTCATCGTTGATTCATATTCCTTGTTATTGTACTTTATTCCGTGATACGTTTGGGTTGGTGGTCGAGTTACTCCCACCTGTTCGTTGTGTACTTATGACATACTATGTTGTAGCACGTGTGATCAGGCATTCGGTGAATTGCAACCTGATGTAAGGGTGCACGTGTCGGTTAAGCTCGCGAGGAACCAGGTGAAAGGAAGTGGGGGCACCCACTGAAAGGATCCTGGGGGTTCGAAGTACAGTTTAGTCTGACCGAGACGAGTACACACTTTGTTTCTTTTGTGTTATTTATTCATGTGATGATCTTAGCACAGTCGTCTATTCAGTTTCCGCATTATTATTTGACATGTTTATTGACATCTATTTATTTCCTTATAAATGCTCGGTGTACTTCGTTGAAATCTTACTAACTGTACTCTCCATCTTGCTTTTTGTGATAGTCGAGTGCAGATCCTAGTGCTAGTAGGGACAAGGGTATTTTGGGCGACTTCATCTGATTGCCCGCAGTCGAGGACCTACTAGTACGTGCGATTTTGATATTTTGTTTTACTTTTGAGTATTGGGAGACTGGATAGACACTGTACTTGTATATATTACTGCTTAGTATCATCGTCTATATACAGGGTACTTTTCCCGGGTTTTCCACAATAGGTTTTGCTCTTAAATTAATACTTATTACGATGATAAATTTAAATGTTTTACTTGTTTTTAAATTTAAGACTTCCGCTATTTTGTTTTTAATGCTATAAAAATGATTAAACCGTCGAACTAAATTGATTACGAAATGAGCTTAACATGCATAATGAGTAGTGATGATGTAACAAGGGACGTTAGTGGCGCATAGGACCCAGTAGGTCAAGGATCTAATAGGATCGTGGGACCACGCCTCCCCACGTGGCGACCTCGGGTTTTGGGGCCGTTACAGGGCATATGCCCTAGGTCAATCCATTAACTGTCTTTATGAATACTTTTAGTTAATAAAATAGATGATTTCATTTGCTGTTTATTATAATTAATTTGCATGTTTACATTATAACAAGATCCATGGGTATTTACATAAATATCCTAAATGTCCCTTGTCGATCATTATACTAGGAACTATAATGAATTAAGACTAGTGTGAGTCTTGATTGATGATCATATGATGATTATACGTATAGGGATACGAATCAAGATCACGAGTACTTGTTAGGGAACAAAGTACTGGACCGACCCGCTATGAGAACATCACATGGATTAAGTCATAGTTGTTTCTCATGATAGGTATATTTTTCAGTCATTTGACTTGAGATTGCGAGAGACTTCAACATTAGGAACACAGTAATTTGACACAATCAAACGTTGTCTTTAACCGGACGATTATAAAGGTTGTGATTGGTTACCATGTGAGCAATGTGATGAAGTTGTGTAATCGAGATAGAATTTGTCCCTCTCATATAAAGAGAGATATCTAGTGGATCCCTCGATGTGTTAGACTGTTAGAAGGCCTAGTCTAAGTGAATTGATATTGATCAATGTCACTTGGATGTTTTCAGTCTACCTAGAAATCGAGACTAGTACGATTGAAAATGTTATATGACAATTTCATGCCTTATGTTTGATCAAAAGAATATCGTGTGACAACATGATGTTATATACACTATTGATTAGGTTGTATCGATTTGATATTCGTACAACTTGGGTAGTCATAATGTCTTGCTAGAGACTTCTTATGACTTGTATACCAAAATGTGTTTTGGTACACTGCCAACGTTGTATGAGCCTATTGGGTCGCACACTAAGAATGGTTTTGCGAGATTTTCAGATGATTCAGAAAAATGAATTTTATGTGATAAAATTCATTACAGAAACATCCTTGTGGTGTATTACACTTATACTTCTTTAAGTAAGGGTATATGTGTAATTTACTTTACCGTCTATATAAAAGGGTTGTATAAATAGACGCTTTAAATTAGAACACAAGTATATAAAGAAAAAGGCCGAAACTTTATTTTCGTTTTAGAAACGACTTAGGGTTTTTGGTATGCTCTGGATCGTTTTGGAAAGAAACAAAAAAGGGTTTGGTATTCTCTCGAAGCTAGCACTTCAAATCTCGTCCGCCGTTCGCGTGTGGACTGCTGATAGAGGGCGTTCGTCGTTGGCGGCGCCTTAGAGATCGATCGACCTTCAAAAAGGTATATTGGGATTGAGGTATGATTAAGTTTTTTCATGGTTTAAACGTTTTTAATGGAATTCGATTCGGATCCTGTTGGGGTTTTTGTCAAAACTGTTTTGTAATCTCCGCTGCGTATGAACCCCAAAACCCAACAGTTTGCTTCACCTAATTTAGTAGTTATTTGAATGATTTAGGTATCATAGTCCTAAATGATAAAATTTTTATAATTGGACACCAGAGACTCAGGCTATCATAGTCGGGTGTAGAGTACGTATCTCGAGGCGAGTGCAGGACGCTTCGAAAGCGTTTGAGGTAAGTAAACCCACGAGAAAATTAGTTAAAATTCTTTTATGGCATTAAATTATTTTGCATTCTAAATTATTCCATCGTGTTTTCCATTGCTGTTCATTTACTGTTCATCCACTCCCACGTGTGTATGTGTGTTTGTCGGGCATGGCACGGTCTCATATCCTGGGGCTAGCTACCCCGCGCTGTTCGAGTAATTGACCATGTTAGGGCTACGCGGTGACTATTCTTCGCGAAACCCGTAGGTTGAGAGATGTTTGACGAAGACCTAAGTCTACGTCAATGGTTCCTCTCGAGAGATATTTGGATTGGGTTTCTTTCGTTCAATGGTTCCTCTCATTAGACCGTGAGATGTTTGGCGAGGTGGTCGTCAATGGTTCCTCTCGGTTTAGCTACGATGATTCCCGGATGTCGATCAGGGTTCTCTGTTATGCTGCACTCGTGTCCAAATTTGACTTCTCAACGACTTCTTTTAATGCGATTATTTTATTCTTGTCATTTATTTAAATTGCATGGATTGTAGCCGTTTCATTGGAATTCGTGAATATTAGCTAACGTTCTCTGAGATTTACTCACCTGGGATTTGTTATTATTTTTTGTGACAAATCGCATATCTTGCGACGAGCCGAGGCAATGACGTCTTAGGTGACTACGTCTAAGTTAGGAAAGTCGTCACTTTTTACGTAAGTGGTTATATGTATCTAATTACTATTTTTTATGAAATTTTGGGAATGACTTGTATATCTGATACATGTATATGATCACCTTTTGTACTTTTGTTGCTCTTGATATACATGGTATCTAATGTCGGGTTTCCACACTATAGGGTTAATCATACCATGCAAATTTTTCAATTCTACCGTGGTTGCATGCTTCAAAGACTTTCGCTTAAATGTTAATTTACAATAATTTAATAAATCATGAATAACTTAACTTAGTTAATATAATATTCATAAATATCCATAAATATTAAGTTAAGGTGAATAAGGTACGTATAAAGGTGTAGGTTCTTTGGCAGTCAAAATTAAGTGTGCGGTGACGTGGCATGCTTGGTGACGTGTCTGACAACGTGGCGGTACCCGATTTGCCTCAGAGTTTGGGGCCGTCACAGTTGATATCAAAGCTTAGGTTCAGGCGAACCTAGGGGAAAGTTTTGAAAATTTCATTGCTTAAGATATTGTGATACCAACGTCTCAGTTGGTATCAGAGCCTAGGTTTAGACGAACCTAGGGAAAACTTTAATACAAACAAATAAAACTTAACAACAAACATTAGATGTGGAAACCCGAAGATCCTAACTTAGAACTTTAATTGTGAAGCAAAGTGAGTGGGTAATACTAAGACTTATATGTGTATGTATTATTGATTGTAATACTTATGTACACGTACGCCGATTTGCGACTCGTTTACGATTTGCAAATTCGACATGGATGGACGACCAGCTTTTTCATATGGATGATGAAGGCCAAACGAGCGGCTCCACAATTGCCGATTCGGATCAGACCTTGCGCGACACGACCGCACTCCATAGTTTACAACTAGAGGAGATTCTTCGATTGTTTTGAGTGCAGACAGAGGCAATACCAGCCCCTGCCACACTCGCCGCCATCACTACTATAGAGCAGACAGTTGTTACCCTGACTGTTCCAGTGACCCCTCTCACGACCACTACTACCAAGATACTTCTAGAAGTCACTACACCATTAACTACGCCGACCGTGGCACCGACTGTGACGGCCCCAACTACAAATAAGGGCACCGCCCGGCCTAATCCCTAATTAAGCCCTAATCTCCCCTATAGGACCTAACCAGGAACTAGTCAGCCTTATTTAAATACCTAAATGCCTACCATTTATGATACCACCTACAGTTAACTTAATTGTTCTAGTGACTAACCTATGGTTGTCTATAAATCAGAGTTAATTTTTTTTTTTTCTAATCAATTATTCAGCGGAAGTCTTATTAAATTACTAGTGGAAATGAAATCTTAAGGCCTAACCTATTGTGGAAAAACCAGGAAGTAGTGATCACATGCATATATAAACAAAAATGGTGATATACATAACATGTGTCTATAGTCAAGTGTTCCTATCACTCAACCCAAAAGTAAAAGCATGTACATAAAAATATAATACAAAAGCATACAAAACGTACAAAAGTAAGTCGGAGCAGTCCTCCGCCGGCTCAGAGGTAGTCACCAATCTTCTCTTTGCCTGGTCTGCTACTCGGTTGATCTGCACCACCGTCACAAACTAGACGGTGAGTGCATGAATATATTTAAGTAATACCGAGAGACATCGATCCACATTCCCGAATAAGCAACAAGTATCAAATTGCATAATTTAAATAGAAACTTATGCTGAAAGGAATATCATGCAAAGAGATACTTGAGTTAATCACATATGAAACTGACTTCAGTTAAGTAGTAATGGATTAGGGTCGGTCGGCCGCGATCTTCATCACATCAGCCTGTCCACTACAATCTGAGCTCTGCTCTATAGCATTTCATCACAAATTGAGCTCTAATGTCAAAAGGTCGTACGTACGATACGCCTTTTCTATTCCAAGTGAAATCGATGTCACCGGAATGTATACTTGCTAACATACCCGAGTTTTAAAACTCGTCATGTTCAACCAAGTTATTCTTGCGCCAACAAACCCCGAGGTCCGGTTACCCCGTTCGAGGCACGTTACCTCGTGTGTCATGCAAGGTAGTGGAGAAATCCCCTAACATCCCGACAAGTCTAGTGACCCTCGTATGAAAGCGGAATTTCTATCATCAAATGACCCTAACCACAAGAACCACTTTCATATTCAAAAACGACGCAGTATTGGAATCCAAGAGATGTAATAGCATATCACTGCACAAAGGATTTGAGTCAAAGTATACAAACTATCCTAATAGCATGCTATATCACTGACTCACACACAACAATCAATATGACAAAGTATAGGAATTAGAATCAATGATATACAAACAGAGTATGCTATGAACATCATAAAATGAGCAATTTGAACAAGTCATAGCATATGGATTTCAAAGGTAATTCAGTTCGAATAAGCGAGAAGAAATAAATAAATGGAATGAAATGTAAATAAATGTCTCAAATCAGTTTACTTACATACACACAACAATTCCTAAGCTATCCGGCTTCCGTCGCGTCGATGTACGCACCCAAACCCCGTAATAGCTCCTCTAAGATCCTAACAGTTCAAAATGTATCAATTTAAATTCCAATTTAATGATTTAACATCCCTAAATTGGTCGACATCGGTCAAAATTGAGTTTGAGACCAATTTGCCGATTTCACGTTTTTCGAGGTAAAACCCCGATATAACGCCTCGACCGACTCCCGAATTTTTTTTTCCTTTTTAAAGGAATATTGAAGTTTTATTGATTTTGGTCACAAATATATTTTTTCCTATTTTTCTGAAATTTTTCTGAATTTTTCATAATTTTTTATCTATTTTCAGGAATTTATTATATATTTAAAAACTGTTTAATTGAATTAACTAATTAAATATATATATAATATATATAAATGGGTGGGTCCGGGTCAAACCCGATCCGGTCCAACCAGATCCGGGTCGACCCGACCCGATCCAGTTGGATTCGGGTCGGTTTGACCCGATCCTCAACGGGTCAGGGTCGGTCTGACCCGACCCACATGGGTTCGGGTCGACCCGACCCGTTGTCCCCTTCTTCTTCTTCTTCGCGGAGCTTCTGCTGCTGCAATTTTTATTTTTATTTTTTTCTTTGCGAGGCGTTCAAACTTTGGCGTCCATCCCCAAAGCATCAGAAGTTGATGGCATGGGAGACCCCCTGCCATCTTCTTCCTCACGCCTTTCGGTCGGCCATGGAGGTCGATCCTCCATGGTCACCACTACCGAAACAACAACGACCGAAACAACGAAAATCAACAAAAACACTCACCTCACCTTGCCTTCTTCGAGCTCGCGATCTCTCTCTATCTCTTTCTCCCTTTCTCCTTCCCTTCTCTTCTCTTTCTTGATCGTCACTGTGTTGTCTCTCTGGTTTTACCAAAATTGGAAAAACAATGAGAAGATAAGGTTGAATTGTTGTCTCTTTTTACCAACTTATATATATATATATATATATATATATATATATATTGGAAGTGATGTGGCATCTTGACTACCACTCACTTATACATTTTCCAATTTTTATTTTTTCTTTTTACAATGAAATTCACTACATTTACCCCACGAGCTGCTACCTCAGGCCCACATCGGCGCGCGACTCGAGGCGCGTCCCCGCTCGTCTTGGTATCTGCATACCCGTAAATGACTTAGTAGTCTACACATATACAAGACACTAGGCAAACAACACAACAAATATAACATTTACCTCGGCCACCGTACCTCGGTAATGACACGTATCGCACTGCGGGTCCCACGTCACGGGTCATTGTGTCCTAATTAACGAATTAAACGTGCATTAATTATTGGGCCGTGACACCGACATTGATTCCACCTTTAGAGATCACATTCGAGACCTTATCAGCAGAGGCGAAGTTAAATAACGAGTTCTATGACGGCCCCAATTTTTCCAAAATTGGGCCCCGCCTTGCCTAAGCCTATGCGGACCCCCGAGCCAGTCTCGCAAGGTCAACGTAGGCCTAGTCAGCCTTCCAATCTATCATTATCAGTACATTCAACATTTACAGTTGAGTTATTAATATTTTTCGAGTTTTACAATTTTAGCGGAAGCAACTAATATATTAAATAACTCAACAAAAACATCAGGGAGTTAGGTAACCTAATTGTGGAACCCAGTAAATATCATCAGAGGAGAGTAAAAATACAAAATATACAAAAATCACCTAGCTATGAAGCCTTCCCTTTGCTACTTGTCCGCGGCGCTGCACTCAGTCAAACATAAGAATGACGAGCCCAGGTAAGTAAATCCAGTAGGACATATACACGACATTTCACAATATCTAACACAACAGTTCACGATATCCAAAGCAGTCGAATTCATGCAAATAGAATGAAAGGAATCAAGAAACGCATGAATATAACAAGACTGTAAATAATACATCGATGAGTGATGCCAAATAACAAGGAGTCCCGACCAAAAAGTCGACTTGATTTTTTTCGTTTTAGTAAAGGCCCAGAGCCCCCTCCCAGCTAGGCGAGCAAGCTCTGCGACTGCGACTGGCAAGGCAAGCAACCCTAGAACCCCCAAGGTATATGTATATGGACACCAGGCGAGCAAGCTCTGCGACTGCGAATCCACATACATCTTCTATGTTCCCCCCATATGTGCGTGCGAGCACGCTCGGCGAACTACACATATGGGCATAGATTTGCAGTGAACAACAATAAAGTTATCTCATAACAGTAAACAACAACAGTCAATGGAGAGAAATGAAATACTGTATAAGTCCCTGTGTGGTTTACTTACCTCGACAAATCGCGAACCTCAAAACGGCGCTCGCGTCTCGATTTACGCACCCGACACCTGACTCCTAGTCCCTGGTGTCCATTTAGACTTTTTAAGCCTATTTTACTGAAAATCATTCAGATCATAACTCAAATTAGGTGAATAAACCTCACCTTCATCGCGTCGTCGCGATTTCGACGAAATTGCGCAATCGACTGGTCGATAATGCGCCACCGCTCCGTTCACCACGTCGCCGCCGCTACCACGTGCCGCGCCTCGCGCCGCGCCGGCCGGCCTCTCGCCGGCGTCACCAAGCCGCCGCTGCGCCTTGCCTGCTGTATTGCTGCTGCGCCGCTTGTTCGCGCCGCACCCCGAAATGACGCGACCACCACCACCACCACTACTCGCGCCTCCATTCTTGTTCCGACCATCCGCCGCACTACGCGCCGATATTACGGACAAAGACACTAGCTCCGCCGCCGTCCATTCGCTGATCCGCGAGCCGGCAGATAACTCCAACTTGCTCGCGTCCGCGGCGGGTCCGCGCCGCTTTGTCGTGGACATCTCGCCGCCGTGTTGGAGAGTCGCCGGGGAGGTCGTCCGCAGCCGGATCCGCGCCGGGAGCCACCGTTCATCATCCTTCCTATCTTTCTCCTCCCATGTTTCTCTCACTCTCCGCCTCTTTTTCTCTCTCTGTTTCTCTCCTCCTCACGATCACTTTCTCTCTCCTTCTGATCTTATCCGTTTCTTTTCTTTTCTCTTTTTTTTTTCAATCATTATCTCCTTTTCACTTATATATATATATATATATATATATATTTATTTCTCTTTCACTTTTAATTTCAAATCAAAAGTGTCATCGAGATTTGCGCAACACGAATTTCGAGACAACTCAACAACCACGCAGCGCGCATCTCGAGTCACCAACTCGCCTCGTTTCAAAATCTCGATACTGGCACTACGCGCATCACGGGACATATCATGTCGGTCCCACATCGACACGCAACTCGAGGCGCGTCCTCATTTGTGTTTCGGCTCATCGAATTCCTTGTATAGTTAGCATTAACATCTCAAATTGGATTCAGACATACGTATTTCGACGAGTGGGTCCCACAAACGACCTTACGTGGCACAAGTCAAATTTTTGGGCCGTTACAGTTCATTCGTGTTCAGTCAGGCTACTATCATGGAGGCAGAAACCAAGAGGTAGCTGGGAAGTTGATCTGTTCACACGAGAAACGTCACGAACTTTTGAAGATTCACAACAGCATACGAGATATGATTTCCGGATTCATGCTTAGGTGAAATGCTGCAATATGGTAAATCGCCCACACGGCCACCCACGGAAAATCGAGTACTTAGACAAAGTTCGAGAAAAGAAATTCTTCTATGATCTGTATATCCCGATCGAGGTTCAGCTGAGACTGAGAGATGAGTTCTTGACGCTGAAGCATGGTGGCCGGATGGAGGCGCAAAACATGGAGAGATTCACACACCTGCGTACCTTGCGATGGACGTAGTTGGAACCGAGCGACTTCAGGTCCATGATTTTATTCGAGGACTCCGACTAGAGATTGAGGGAGCGCAGATTGTACGCCAAGTCCAGTAAGTGCGAGTTTTGGCGTTCGAAGGTGAAGCCCTTGAGACACGTGATCAACGATAAAGTTAATTTAATGGACCCGAGTAAGATTCACATTGTCATTGACTGGCCTACACCAGAGTGCGCGATAGACATCAGGAGCTGTTAGGATTTGCAGGATATCCTCGACGCATCGTGCAGGACTTCTCCAAAATTGCAGCGCCGATGATTAGATTGACCAAGAAGGTGGTGATCTCCCATTAGTCCAGTGAATGCGAAGCGACCTTCACCGAGTCGAAGAAGAAGTTGACTTCTACACAGTTGTTGATGTTGCCTGAGCCGGCCAAAGACTTGACTATTCTCACAATGTTTGTGGCTCCAGATTGGGATGCATATCGATGAAGGGAGACAAGTAATAACTTATTTATCGCGTTAATTAGGGACTCATGTGAGGAGTTATCCAACACATAACCTGGAGCTCGCAGCAGCTATGAGTCTGCTAGAGGTTCCAGATACTGCAGAGGCACATATTTGCGGGCGGATGCGAGGACCGACAGTATCTATTTCGGGCGTCTTGAAATGTCAGAGAGCTAATGTGATGTATCAAAGGTTCAGGGACGTGACACAGAGTCTAGGTTACCCAAATTGGCGCGAGTCCGTTGATGAGTGTTTGATACACCCATGTAGATTGTGGGTTCCGACAGTGACAGAGTTACGCGATGGTATTCTTCGGGAGGCTCACAGCTCCAAGTACACAGTGCATCCCGGCAGGACCAGAATGTACTGTGATATGTGATAGTTATTTTGGTAGTCAGGGATGAAGGCAGATGTCAGCCAGTATGTGAGGAGTTGTGAGGTGTGTCAGCAGGTTAAGGCTGAACACAAGAAGCCTAGAGGACTATTACAACCACTGCCTATCTAACAGTGGAAATGGGAACACATCACTACGGACTTCGTCAGTGGATTGGCGAAGACTTTGTGCAAGCACGATGCCATTTGGGTAGTCGTGGATTGACTGACGAAATTAGTGTATTTTATCCCAATCTCCATGAAATATAGTTTTCCACAGCTGAGCATGCTCTTCGGGCGAGCAATCATCACACTGCACGGAGCACCAATATCTATAGTATCAAATAGAGACAGTCGACTTACTTCGCAACTTTGGCAGGCCATGCAGGAGCAGTATGGTACCAAATTGCGGTTTGGCGAGGCTTTTCATCCGCAGACTGACGGACAGTCTGATAGACTTATTCAAATTTTTGAGGACACGCTCAGAGCCTGTGTGCTACAGTTTGGAGAGTCATGGGAGGAGTTTTGTCACTTGGTGAGTTTGCCTACAACAATAACTATCAGACTAGTATTGGGATGCAACCATTCGAGGTGCTATACGAGAGACCATGCAGATTACCAGCTTGTTGGGCAGAGCCCGAAAAAGTAGCTGCTGTTGGGCTTGAGATTGTTGTAGATCACACAGAGAAAATTATGCTGATTCGTCATAGGTTACAGGCTGCTCAGGACAGACAAAAGAAGTACGCGAATAAATACCGCGACGGGCCGAGTTATGAAGAGGATGATTGAGTATACTTGAAGGTTTCTCTCTTGAAGGACCTCATTGGGGAGAGAGAGTCTACCGTGCGAAGACGATACTCCACTTGTTCCAAGGTAGAGATTGGATTAAATTTGAATTTCGGAAAGAAATTCCTTTTAGTTGGGAAGATTGTGACGACTTGTTTTAGTCGATCCCGATTAACTGGCTAATTACAAATTAAGAACATAAGCTAAGACTCACAAGGACGTCGCGAAAAAGTCTACGACACATCTAATGGGTGAAATATGTTATTTTTGTGTGGCGAGCGTTTAATTATTTTACTATTATTTAATAGTTCGCGCCGCGTTAATTGAGAATTACGCTTGACCGCGTTGTGCGCGTGTAATGATGAGAGTGTGCAACGTCGCGGAGTGCGCGTAACGTGGGTGTACGGGGTAGTATGAGATTGAGTTGTCACATCACCCATCCCATCACCTCATACATCACATCACCAACCCATCCCTCATCATTCACTTTGTCCTTTCTCAAAAATAAAATAAAACAAAATAAAATAAAATTTAAAATAAAAAGATAAAGAATCAGATAAGAGGAAAGAAAATAAGAGAAGAGAGAGAGAGCCGATAAAGAGGGATGAAGGTGGCGGGCAACGCGGAGGCAGCGGATCAGAAGGTCGGCAAGGAGCTCAAGGACGACGGCTCTAGTGGCGGCAGCGGCGCGACTCCAGTGATGCAGCGCGGTTGATGGCGAGATGGCGATGGCATGGCCAGCGCAAACAACGTGACGAAGAGAGAGCAGCGCGCAATGGCAAGAACGGCAAGCGGCGGACGACAGCGACATGGCAGCAACACATGCACGGACAGCGGCTCTAGCGATCGCGCAGGGCAGTAGCGGCGGCGGTGATCGCGCAGGGCAGAGATCAGTAACGGCTGTGCGGTGCAGCAGCGGCGGTCGGCAGTGGAGACGATCGGTAGCGGCAACGCGGTAGCGACGATGGCAGCAGTGGCACGACGACAGCAGCGACGACGGCGACGTCGGCGCTGCAGCGATTTCGGCTTGTTAGCGGCAACGGCGCGGTGAACAGCGCTGTGGAGCGTTGTCGGACTTCGTCAAATCCTTGACGAGGAATGCGATTCGATGACGAGATGGAGATGAAGTTTGTTTCACCTAATTTAGTTGTGATTTGAATGATTTAGGTAACATACCCCTAAATGATAAAATTTTTATAATTGGACACCAGGGACTCAGGCTATCATAGTCGGGTGTTGGGTACGTATCTCGAGGTGACTGCGAGACGTTTCGAAAGCTTTTGAGGTAAGTAAACACACAAGAAAATTAATTAAAATTCTTTTATGGCACTTAGTTTATTTTGCATTCTAAATTATTTCATTGTACTTTCCATTGTTGTTCATTTACTATTCATCCACTCCCACGTGTGTATGTGTGTTTGTCGACGGGGTCGAGCATGACACGATCTCACACCCCGGGGTTAGCTACCCCACGCTGTTCGAGTAATTGGCCATGTTAGGGCTACGCGGTGACTATTCTTCATGAAATCCGTAGGTTGAGAGATGTTTGACGAAGACCTAAGTCTACGTCAATTGTTCCTCTCGAAAGATGTTTGGATGGGGTTTCTTCCGTTCAATGGTTCCTCTCATTCGACCGTGAGATGTTTGGCGAGGTGGTCGTCAATGGTTCCTTTCGATTTAGCTACGACGATTCCCGAATGTCGATCAGGGTCTCTGTTACGCTACACTCGTATCCAAATTTGACTTCTCAACGACTTATTTTCATGCGATTATTTTATTTTTGTCCTTTATTTAAATTGCATGGATTGTAGCCGTTTCATTGGGATTCATGAATATTAGCTAACGTTCTTTGGGATTTACTCACGTGGGATTTGTGATTGTTTTTTGTGACAAATCGCAGATCTTGCGACGAGCTGAGGCAAGGACGTCTTAGGCGACTACGTCTAAGTTAGGGGAGCCGTCACTTTTTGCGTAAGTGGGTGTATGTATCTATTTACTGTTTTTTATGAAATTTTGGAAATGACTTGTATACCTGATACATGTATATGATCACCTTTTGTACTTTTGTCGCTCTTGATATACATGGTATCTAATGCCGGGTTTCCACACTATAGGGTTAATTATACCATGCAAACTTTTCAATTCTACCGTGTTTGCATGCTTCAAAGACTTCTGCTTAAATGTTAATTTATAATAATTTAATAAATCGTGAATAACTTAACTTAGTTAATATAATATTCATAAATATCCACGAATACTAAGTTAAGGTGAATAAGGTACGTATAAAGGTGTAGGTCGCAGGCAGTCAAAATTAAGTGTGCGGTGACGTGACATGCTTGGTGACGTGTCTGGCGACGTGGCGGTACCTGGTTTGCCTCGGAGTTTGGGGTCGACACAGAGATATCATTTGAGGATATTGGATCAGTTCTTTCCACTTTTCTGATATAGGTGACTCTTTTTGTATTATTAGATATACTTATTTTGAAACACTAGGATTTTGATTTTTTGAAAGAACTTGTCATGTATATCTTGTGTTTACTCTCCTCTGAATGTTCATCGATGATGATATACATATTCGAAGTTTTCACACTCTAGGTTGTGTGAGTTTGTTTTTTTTAGTTAGTTGAGGTTTAATTGTTTCTGCTATAGCTATGATAACTCACTAATTGATTAACTCAACTTTAATTGCTTGATAAATGAAGGCTGACTAGACTTGCGTGACTTAGCGAGACGGGCTCGGGGGTCCATGTAAGTCTAGGTCGGGCGGGGCCTAGTTTAGGATTGTAGAACTGGGTCGTCATAGCTTTTTAGCAAAACAATCGCAAAACAATCAAGTTAGTTACATAACTACTGAGGACACATGTCCTATGTACATTACGAGACTAAGTAAACCACTACACACATGTAATGCTTAAAACAACCACCTAACTGCTCCATTCATTTGCTGCCACCTGGTTTCATAACCCTCTTGACTACCTGGTCAATAGGCACATACTCAAAGTGTCTGGAAGTCGTTGGGACGTGCCTTGGTCATGCTATGAGCCATGACCAAGGTAGTTACATAACCGCATGTAACTGCACTTAACTTGGTCCATCCAAGCCTATAGTTCGCCTTGCTCGAGGGACAAGTTCTGATTGGTGGTGCCTAGCTGCGCGCTTAGGCACTTTTAGGTGCTAGCCGGGGCTCAGTCCGATTCGAGTCCCACCGGCTCGGGGTGGCCGGCACCATGGTCTATCCATGGGTCTTGCCTTGGCATGCCTGACATGCTCTAAGGTCTTCCTTGCTTCCTTGCTCATGCTACCCCTAGGAGAGTCACCCCTCCTTATAGTAGATGTTAAGTCGTTCCCCCAACTCCAATAGGAAACATCAAGAAATGAGACCAATTGTGCTTTGACTTGGTCAACGCCCAAGTCAAGCTTTGTCAACCCTTGCCAAGGTATGTCTTGTCCGTGCCAAAACGCGTCCTTGCTTGTGCCAAAGGAATCTTCCAAGGCACGACCTTGCTCATGCCAAGGTGCGGCCTTGCTTGTGCCACAAGAATCTACCAAGGCGCGGCCTTGCTCGTGCCAAGGCACCACTGTGCTCCCCACCAAGGAATGTGCCAAGGTCCAACCGTGCTTGTGCCAAGGCGCCACTGTGCTCCCGTGTAACGACTCGCTTTAATTAATCCCGATTAAGCGGCTAATTACAAATTAATATCATAAGCTCAGACCTACGTGGACGTCATGGGAAAAGTCTATGACACGCCTAATCGGGAAATACGTTATTTTTGTGTGGCAAGTATTTAATTATTTTGCTATTATTTAATAGTTCGCGCTTAATTAAGAATTTCGCTTAATCGCGTTGTGCGCGTGTAGTGACGAGAGTGTGCGACGTCGCGGTATGCGCGTAACGCTGGTGTACGGGGTAGTATGAGATTTAGCTGTCACATCACACCTCACATCACATCACACATCACATCAAATGTCACATCAACTATTCCACATCATTTCTTTTGTCCTTTCCCCCCAAAAAAAAAAAAAAAATTTTTTTCCTTCCTCATTAAAGAGAAAAAACGGACACAGAGGATGAGAGGGAGAGAGAGAGGATAGAGAGAAAATAAAGAGAGAAAGAGAAAGAAAGAGGCGCTGGTAGAGAGAGAGAGAGAGAGGAGAGAGGTAGAGTGACGACCAGAAGGGGAAGCTCCGGCGAGGAGTGAGACAGGCAGCGACGGCGAGCTCGGCGGGGCGGCGGCGGCGAGCTCGGTGGGGCAACGGCGGCATGAGCTCGGACCCCATTAATCAAGTGAGTGGTTAATGTTGTTGTTGTTGGAGTTGTGTTGTTGGTTGTTGTTGGAATTGTTGTTGTATAAAAAAAAAAAAAAAAAATTTCTTGGTTTCGTTTGAGCCGAGGGGAAGAAGAAGAAAGCAGTGCACGCGCGCGCTGGCGGGCTCTTGGTCCATGGTCGCCCGCTGACCATGAGCAGGCGGGTCTGCCCGACCGTTTCGGTCGGCCGACCCAATTCAAAAGCTGGACCAGGCCGGACGGGTCGGGTCCGACCCGTCTGGATCGACCCGACCCGAACATATAATATACATTTTTAATTTAAAAACAATTTTATATTAAATAAATTACAGAAAAATAAGAAAAATAGGTGAAAAATTATGGGAAAAACCCAGAAAAATCAGGAAAAATATTAAAAATGTTTTAATTGGCACCAGGAATTTAGGAGACCATAGTCGGGTGTCGGGTACGTATCTCGAGGCGAGTGCGGAACATTTCGAAGGCGTTTTGCGATTCGTTTGAGGTAAGTAATCCCACGAGAAAATTAGTTAAAATTCTTTTATTGCACTTGCTTTATTTTGCATTCTAAATTATTCCATTGCTTATTTATTTATTGTTGTTCGATTATTGTTCATCTACTCCCACGGGTGTATGTGTGTTTGTCGATGGGGTCGGCATGGCACGGACTCACACCCCGGGGCTAGCTACCCCGCGTTGTTCGAGTAATTGGCCATGATAGGGCTACGCGGTGACTATTCTTGCGAAACCCGTAGATTGAGAGATGTTTGACGTAGTCTTAAGTCTACGCCAATGGTTCCTCTCGAGAGATGTTCGGACGGGGTTCTACCGTTCAATGGTTCCTCTCATTCGACCGTGAGATGTTTGGCGAGGTTGTCGTCAATGGTTCCTCTCGGTTTAGCTACGAAGATTCCCGGATGTCGACCAGGGTTCTCTGTCACGCTACACTCGTGTCCAAATTTGACTTTTCAACGACTTATTTTCATGCGAATTTCCTTATTGTTGTCCTTTATTTTATATGCATGAATTGTAGCCGTTTCATTGGAATTCGTGAATATTAGCTAAAGTTCTCTGGGATTTACTCACTTGGGACTTGTCATTATTTTTGGTGACAAATCGCAGATCTTGCGACGAGCCGAGGCAGAGAGTCTTAGGCGACTACGCCTAAGTAGGAAGAGGCCGCCGCTTTTTGCGTAGGTAGTTGTATGTATCTATTAACTACTTTATGCTATTTTGGGAAAGACTTGTATACCTGATACATGTATATGCTCATCTTTAGTACCTTTGTTGTTCTTGATATACATGGTATCTATTACCGGGATTCCACACTATAGGGTTAATTATACAAATGCAAACTTTTCTTTCATACGGCGATTGCATGTTTTTAAAAGGCTCCCGCTTGATATTTAATAACTTAATAAGTTGTGAATAACTTAACTTAGTCAATTTGATGAGAATATCCATAAAAATCTTCATAAATATTAAGTTAAGACAAATAAGGTATGTAGAAAGGTGTAGGTCGCAGGCAGTCAAAGTTAAGTGTGCGGTGACGTGGCATGCTTGGTGACGTGTCTGGCGACGTGGCGGTGCCCGATTTGTCTCGAAATTTGGGGCCGTCACAGTTGGTATCAAAGCTTAGGTTCAGGCGAACCTAGGGGAAAGTTTAATGCAACCGAGTAAAACTTAACAACAAACATTAGATGTGGAAACCCGAAGATCCTAACTTAGAACTTTAGTTGGGAAGCGAATATGGGACGGGTAGTGTCAAAGTTTATACGTTATATATTTTGATTTGTAATAGTATATATGCGTATATGACGCTGATTGGCGGCACGTTCGCGATTTGAAAATTCGACATGGATGGACGACCAGTTCTTCATACGAACGATGGAGGCCAGCCGAGCGTCTCGACACCTGCCGACTAGGATCAGACCTTGCGCGACACGGTCACACTTCATAGTTTACAGTTCGAGGAGATGTTCGATTGCTTCGAGCGTAGGCAGCGGCAATACCGGCCCCTGCTACACTCGTCGCCACCACTACTGTAGAGCAGACAGTTGTCGCACCGACTGTTCCGGCGACTTCGCTTACGACCACTGCTACCGAAATACTATCGGCAGTCACTACACCATTGACTACGTCGACCGTGGCACCGACGCTGATTCCACCTTTGAAGATCACATTCGAGACCTTCTTACCAGTTGAGATGAAGTTGATCAAGGTGTTCGTTCGTGTCCAGTCATGCTGCTATCATAGAGGCAAATACCCAGAGGTGGCGAGGAAGTGGATCCGTTCACACGAGCAATGTCACGGACCTTTGAGGATTCACGACGGCATACGGGCTAGAACTTCCGGATTTATGCTCAGGGGAGATGTCGCGGTATGGTAAATCGCCCACACAGCCGCCCACGGAGAGCCGAATACTTAGGCTAAGTTCAAGAAATTCTTCAATGATTTATATAGGTCGATCGAGATTCAACTAAGATCGAGAGATAAGTTCTTGACGCTGAGACATGATGGTCGGACGGTGGCGTGAAACATGGAGAGATTCACGCACATGCGTACCTTGCGATGGACGTAGCTGGGACCGAGCGACTTCATGTCCACTATTTTATTCGAGGACTCCGACCAGAGATTTGGGGGCAGAAAATCACGCGCGTGGGGAGTGTGGATGAAGTGGGTGGTCTTGACCCACTCTATCTGGGGGCTCAAGCGACCTGCGAGGTCGGAGTGAGACCGGCGAGGTAGGACTGGGCCTTCACAAAATTTAATTATTAGTTCAAATAATAAATGTTTGGAAAGGGTGACGTTATATTATTTTAAACCTAGCCACATGATAGGTGAGTTAAGCCAACACATACGTTATTCTCGGCATGGCAGTCAAAGGTAAGATGTTACCATAACCAAATTGGCATTGGATGCCTATTTTAGGTTGGCGAACGATAATTGCCGAGAATGTTTACGTAAGCCATGACCTTCTAGGTCGGAGTGCCACCAATTTGAATATTGCAACAAGTAAGGAAGGGCGGTCTAACGCGAAGTTAAATTATTAATAAAAACAAATATTATCACACCTTGGTGTCCCGTCGGGATTAAAATTTTGACGATTACTTCATGCATACCGCGGGTTGTGAGTTAAGAAATCCTATTGGTTGGAACTATTTAGGAAAATGACATATGCAAGATAGGAATGACCTCTTTCGAGTTGACACGTATAAGGTGTGTAGTACAATAGTTGACATTATGAGTGAGGTATAGCTTATAGAAAATCATTCATGATAGCTATAAAAAAAAAAAAAAAATCTAGCTTACGCTACACATTCCACTCTAGTGATCGTCAGATCGACGATTTGGAACATGTGTAAGACGTGGGACAAATAGGTTTTAGTAGACTCTATGTAAGCATATAGTGTTGAGATGACTCAGAACTACATGAAAGCAAGTACGGACTCCTTTAGCTTCGGCCAGAGCGCTGGAGTAGTCTTGCAGAAATAGCAGTTCGAGTAACTCCACTATTGTGCCATGATTTGTTCGCGGTCCGTGAGGTCAGTGGGGCCACACTGCCACTTATTGGATTGGGAACAAGTCAGGAATACGAGCCGAAATAGAGTTTGCAAGTATATTTAAGGTCGAAATGACCTCAAGCCAACCTAAGGAACGAGCTGTTCCGAAGTTCTCACGAATCCAGAATTGACTCAATCGTAATAGATTTTGCACTTGTGATTAGTCCGACCCAACCCGCAGAACGTTACGGATAATGCCCTGAAGGGACATGGAAAGCTTTGAAAGCTCAGTGATTTAAATCGAACTAAGCGTGCGAGTCATTAGTTTCGAGGAAAAAATGTTGTGCGGCGAAACAAGCGAGACGTAGGTGATGTATTATGACTATATTCTTAAACAGGGAAATAAAAGATTCTAGGTTTGCGTTAGATATGGATAGTTAAGTTTAACTCTGGAAGTCCAAGAGACGAAGTTGGAGTTAGTAGGTTAACTATTGTTGTAAATATTAGCTCTGACATCCTGGTAGGAAATAGAAGAAGCAGATTGTCTATATATCTAAAATCTATCCATGCACGACTCTTTAGAGAATCAAGAGAAGCAAAGGTTGACCTTACTATTTGGTTATTGCATTTTTTAAACCCTTGTATATGAGAGGTATGACCTAGTTAGGCATACGCTACAACTAAGGCATAAGGAGCGCGGATTGTACGCCAAGTCCAGTGAGTGCGAGTTTTGGCATACGGAGGTGAAGCCCTTGGGACACGTGATTCTCGATAGAAGTACTTCAGTGGACCGAGTAATATTCACGCTATCATCGACTGGCCTACACCAGAGTGCGTGACTGACATCATGAGCTTTTAGGATTGGCAGAATATTATCGACGCTTTGTACGGGACTTCTCCAAAATAGCAGCGCCGATGACTTGATTGACCAGGAAAGTTGGGATCTCCCATTTTCCAAGTGAATGTGAAGCTGCCTTCACCAAGCCGAAGAAAAAGTTGACTTCGGCACCGTTGTTGATGTTGCCTGAGCCGGCCACAGACTTGACTATTCGCGCGATGCTTGTGACATCGGATTGGGATGTTGGTTGATGCGAGGAGACCAGTGATAGCTTATTTATCGCGTCAGTTGGGGACTCATGCGAGGAGCCGTCCAACGCGCAACCTAAAGCTCGCAGCAGCTATGAGTATGTCAGAGGTTCCAAATACTGCAGATGCACATATTTGTTGGTAGAAGCGATGACCGACAATATCTATTCCAGACGTCTTGGAATGTCAGAGAGCTGATGTGATGTATCAGAGGTTCATGGGCGTGACACAGAGTCTAGGTTACTAGATTGGCGCGAGTCCGTTGATGAGCGGTTGATACACCCAAGTAGATTGTGGGTTTTGGCAGTGGTAGGGTAACACGTTCGGATTTTTCAGGAGGCTCACAACTCCAGGTACACAGTGCCTCCAGGGTGCGGTTTCGAGACTTTGAAGGCGAAAAACTATAACTCACGTGTCCGGTGCCTCGTGGCGAGTACGGGGGGTGTCAGGCTCGTGAGGGGGGACGTAGATGGTGTGGGAGGTCGCAGTTCGGGCACCCGCTCGCTGTGCGACCCAAGATCGGTGTGGGGAGGTCGCAGATATGTGCACCCTGTATCGTGGTCGGGCCGTTACATTCGCGATTTGTGGGAGGTCGTAGCTCGTGCACCCGCACTGCTTGTGCGACCCAGTACCGGTGTGGGGAGGTCGCAGTATGTGCACCCCAGGTATCAGGGCTGGGCCGTTACATTCACAATTTGTGGGAGGTCGCAGCTCGTACACTCACACTGCCTGTGCGACCCAGTACCGGTGTGGGGAGGTCGCAGTATGTGCACCCTGTGTACACTACTTGTCAAGCGAGCCCGTGAACATAGCTATCGTTAGGTCTGATATTGTTGTAGATCACACGAAGAAGATTTGGAAGACTAATCAGAGGTTACAAGCTGGCCAGGGCAGACAAAAGGAGTACGCGAACAAAACCGCGACAGGCTGAGTTATTAAGTGGATGATTTGTTCTACTTGAAGGTTTATCCCTTGAAAGATTCCATTGGGGAAAAAGTTTCTACCGTGCGAAGGCGATACTCCACTTGTTCCAAGGTAAAGACCAAATTAAATCTGAATTTCGGGACGAAATTCCCCTTAGATGGGAAGATTGTAACGGCCCGCTTTAATTAATCCCGATTAAGCGGCTAATTACAAATTAATATCATAAGCTCAGACCTACGTGGACGTCATGGGAAAAGTCTATGACACGCCTAATCGGGAAATACGTTATTTTTTTGTGGCAAGTATTTAATTATTTTGCTATTATTTAATAGTTCGCGCCGCATTAATTAAGAATTTCGCTTAGTCGCGTTGTGCGCGTGTAGTGACGAGAGTGTGCGACGTCGCGGTATGCGCGTAACGCGGGTGTACGGGGTAGTATGAGATTTAGCTGTCACATCACACCTCGCATCACATCACACATCACATCAAATGTCACATCAACTATTCCTCATCATTTCTTTTGTCCTTTCCCCCCAAAAAAAAAAAAAAAAAATTTCCTTCCTCATTAAAGAGAAAAAACGGACAGAGAGGAAGAGAGGGAGAGAGAGAGGATAGAGAGAAAATAAAGAGAGAAAGAGAAAGAAAGAGGCGCTGGTGGAGAGAGAGAGAGAGAGGAGAGAGGTAAAGTGACGACCGTGAAGGGAAGCTCGGCGAGGAGTGAGACAGAGACGACGGCGAGCGGCGAGCTCGGCGGGGCGGCGGCGGCGTGAGCTCGGACCCCATTAATCAAGTGAGTGGTTAATGTTGTTGTTGTTGGAGTTGTGTTGTTGGTTGTTGTTGGAATTGTTGTTGTATAAAAAAAAAAAAAAATAAATAAAAAATTTCTTGGTTTCGTTTGAGCAGGGGAAGAAGAAGAAGAGTGCAGTGCACACGCGCAGGCGGCTCGCTGTCCGCGGCGGCTCGGCTTGGACCATGAGGCGGAGTCGGGCCCGACCGTTTGGGTCGGCCCGACCCAATTCAAAACCGGACCGGGTCGGACGGCGGGTCCGACCCGTCTGGATCGACCGACCCCGAACATATAATATACATTTTTAATTTAAAAACAGTTTTATATTAAATAAATTACAGAAAAATAAGAAAAATAGGTGAAAAATTATGGGAAAAACCCAGAAAAATCAGGAAAAATATTAAAAATGTTTTAATTGGCACCAGGAATTTAGGATACCATAGTCGGGTACGTATCTCGAGGCGAGTGCGGAACATTTCGAAGGCGTTTTGCGATTCGTTTGAGGTAAGTAATCCCACGAGAAAATTAGTTAAAATTCTTTTATTGCACTTGCTTTATTTTGCATTCTAAATTATTCCATTGCGCTATTTATTGTTGTTCGATTATTGTTCATCTACTCCCACGGGTGTATGTGTGTTTGTCGATGGGGTCGGCATGGCACGGACTCACACCCCGGGGCTAGCTACCCCGCGTTGTTCGAGTAATTGGCCATGATAGGGCTACGCGGTGACTATTCTTGCGAAACCCGTAGATTGAGAGATGTTTGACGTAGTCTTAAGTCTACGCCAATGGTTCCTCTCGAGAGATGTTTGGACGGGGTTCTACCGTTCAATGGTTCCTCTCATTCGACCGTGAGATGTTTGGCGAGGTTGTCGTCAATGGTTCCTCTCGGTTTAGCTACGAAGATTCCCGGATGTCGACCAGGGTTCTCTGTCACGCTACACTCGTGTCCAAATTTGACTTTTCAACGACTTATTTTCATGCGAATTTCCTTATTGTTGTCCTTTATTTTATATGCATGAATTGTAGCCGTATCATTGGAATTCGTGAATATTAGCTAAAGTTCTCTGGGATTTACTCACTTGGGACTTGTCATTATTTTTGGTGACAAATCGCAGATCTTGCGACGAGCCGAGGCAGGGAGTCTTAGGCGACTACGCCTAAGTAGGAAGAGGCCGCCGCTTTTTGCGTAGGTAGTTGTATGTATCTATTAACTACTTTATGCTATTTTGGGAAAGACTTGTATACCTGATACATGTATATGCTCATCTTTAGTACCTTTGTTGTTCTTGATATACATGGTATCTATTACCGGGATTCCACACTATAGGGTTAATTATACAAATGCAAACTTTTCTTTCATACGGCGATTGCATGTTTTTAAAAGGCTCCCGCTTGATATTTAATAACTTAATAAGTTGTGAATAACTTAACTTAGTCAATTTGATGAGAATATCCATAAAAATCTTCATAAATATTAAGTTAAGACAAATAAGGTATGTAGAAAGGTGTAGGTCGCAGGCAGTCAAAGTTAAGTGTGCGGTGACGTGGCATGCTTGGTGACGTGTCTGGCGACGTGGCGGTGCCCGATTTGTCTCGGAATTTGGGGTCGTCACATCCCGCCAAGGAATGTGCCAAAGAACATGCCAAGGTCTGATTGTGCTCCTGTTAAGGCGCCACTATGCTCCCGCCAAGGAATGTGCCAAGGAACGTGCCAAGGTCCAGCTGTGCTCGTGCCAAGGTGCCACTGTGCTCCCCACCTAGGCACCGTGCCTAGGCGCGACCTTGTCTACACCCATACACACTGCCTCGTCCATGCCGCATACAATTTAATCATGCACATGCGCGAGCCTCCGCACGCTATACTGTGAACCATCCGTGGTGAACCATCTAGCAACTAACTCCCATAAAATCTTTTAAATCCACTAAAATCCGAATATTGCTAGATTTTTTCGCTGCTTAACCTGCTTACTCGGGTCACGCTATTGAGGGGCTAACAACATATTACTATTAAGGGAAGGTGTTAAGTGGTAACACAAGATATAACTTTATTACAATTAGTGTTGGTGTTGATGACGTGGCGGAAGCGTTATTGACGTGGCGAAAATGAGGCTTGAGAAGTAGTCATGTGACATCTCAAGATACAACTTTAATATATATATATATATATATATATATATATATGTTTTATACAGTCTTTTAAATCTGTTTAACTGTCGTAAATTTTATGTTGAAGTCATTTTTTTATAGGAAATGGCTGAACAGACTCCACTTGTTGCTATACGGACCCCAATGAAAACTTTCATTTTTGCCTTTGTGTGAAATAACGTTTATGCCCCTCCATATAAAATGGTTTTACTCTAGCATACCCTGCTCACCCATACCCTAGTCACTTAACCGGCTCTCCTCTCTGGAATCGCCCCTTACCTCTGGCTAAACTCCGAAATCTAAGCAAAACCACATCTATTTGACGTTGAAAGTGTGTTCCCCACCTATTTTCGTGTCTATTTTTGGAATTTTTTGATTTGTTGTTGTTGTTGTTGTTGTTGTTGTTGTTGTTGTTGTTGTTGTTGTTGTTGTTGTTGTTGGGTTTAAAGCTTCAATTTAGAACTTGAATATGGCATTTAGGGATTAAGAGCAAAACTCATTATTTGTTGGTTGTTTTTCATGTATTTTTTTAGGAGTTTTGAAGTTTTTTTGTTCGTACTTGTTGCCGACGAGTTTCGGACACATGGAACCGAGATTTCTTTAAAAGTCTCGACTATCGACTGTCTCTCTCCATCTTTCACCAAGATCGAAACTACTTCAAATATCTCAATGGGATTCGATTGAGACCTTTAAAGAGGTTTTGGCCCTGAGCGTTCGAAACGCGCGAGCGAGACTTCCTCATTTTTAAGGCACACCGAGACCAGATTCGACTTTGTTTGATGAAAAAAAAAAAAAAAACATTTCTAGGATACTTCCAATATAGTACAAGTGTTATGCAATGGCTAAAATCGAGAAACATAAAAGATTGAGGGGTGTTTGGAAAGTAGAACCTATACCAATCCAGTTGCACTTGACAAGCTATCTCGAGTTGCATTCGCCACAAAAATAAAAATAAAAAACAAAATTAAATAAAAAAATTGCACTCTAGTTGGTTTCTGCATCATATGTGACCGACCTTATAATGTGTCCTTCACCTTTGAACCCTAAGATTGCGAAAAGAGAGCATCAATAACCCGACGTTTGGTTGTCGTGAAAAATTAAAAATCGAGGCCGTGCACCTAACCCACAATACTTCATCTTTGCCCTAACTACTAAGCCACACCCGTCCGGGTTATTTGATGAGAAGAATGCAGCAAAGAAGAACGAAATTGAAATGCAAGAAAATTATATCTTTGATGAGTAGAATGCAACCACAAAGATGAACGAAGATGACATGCAAAATTGCGCCCCACCACAAAGATGAACGAAGATGACATGCAAAATTGCGCCCCACGTGCAAAGCAAGAGCTTTGCTTCCTAGTATATTGTACAGAAACCTTTCAATCATTTCTTACAAAATAACGCTATTTGTTGATTTATGAAAGACTTCAAGGGTCTAGCATGATAACCCTTGAAGCTCTATTAAAAAAAATCTACATAAACAGATACGCAAGTGATGCAGTCAGATATGAAATTTGAGATTCAAAACCATCATTTTCTCAAACTCAATTAAGAGGTAAATCGCCAACCTGCTAGGATCAATATAAACCCCAGTACAACACAAGGGTTCTTACACATTTTAACTCTATTAGATATCAGAAACAACAGCTATTAACTGTACAATCTTCCAGTTACAGGCTACAAATGATAATCTTTTCTAACAAGAAACATTGGAGATCATCGATATCGGATCCACTTGGCTGCAACGTGAATTCCAATTGCTGCTGCCGCTGCTACGAGTGGAAAGGGAACACCAACATTTTTTGCTGCAGATTCATTCCCATCGAGTTTCTCTTGCGGGAGCTGCGACTGAGAGTGCCTTGAGATAGCAAGTGTGATATATGAGGTCATCGCTGTGAATCTCACAAATGGATTCCCAATAGCAGTTAGCACGGCAGCTACAGGTAATGAAGATTGGACATAGTCCCTCTTCTTGAAAAAGAAAGAGAAGCAAAACAACCCGGCAAGAAGAGCCCAAAAAACCAGCTCTGGGATTAAGTCTATTGCAGCAGCAAAGCCAACCACTCCAGCAAATGCAAGGGGGTAAGGTTGACTTCTTACAGATTCTGGAGCAAGAGTTTCAGCAATTGCTAGTACTGCTGATGTTAGCAGGATAATCACTGTAAACTCTCCAAAGGGAATCGATGCTACTATACTAGCATACGTGTCCTGAACGGTGTAGCAAGAAATCTCAATAAATCTGATAAGGTTGGTGATGGGATCTCCAATGTAATGGAAAACAAAGGCCAATGCAAGTTTGAAGAGATAGCCCATGAACTTGGCAATGGCCTGGACAGCTTTAGTCCAATTGGAAAGTTCCCATAATACAGTTCGCCATGCATAGATTAGAAAACCAAGTGCTGCAAAATGAATGAGATCAAGGCTGCATTAGCGATCAAGCAGAAACATCGCCATCAGAAAACCAGGGTATTGGTAATAAATCAAACCGATTTTTTTTACCTCCATTTTATTCAATTTTTTACTTCTGGGGATTAAGCAACAAATATTTAGTATTAGAAACCAGAAAAAATGGTTGCTAATATCAAACTAAAAGTTGTATCAAAACATAACGAATTATGCAGACCATAAGCTTATTTGGAATGAAGAACATACTTTGATTCTAAAAAAAAGTTACTTGACAAGGGGGAAGTAACTCTTCTGGGGCAATGAACGATCCATAAACAATTTTATGTCCACGCTACTTGATAAGGCAAACTAAGAAATTTTGTACTATGCGAAGTAAATTCCTACCTCTATATATCCATGTTGGTGGCATTTGAATTTTTTTTCAAATTTGAGCACCGATACAAACCGCAAATTTGGAATGTTTCATAGCATGACCATTGGCAAGATAGATTCTTCCCGTATACAACAAATGAATAAAAAATCGACAAAATCGCACAAACTGCGAGTTACTCAACAAAAACTTAACTAATTAAACAACTCTCGAGCTGATTCTCGACGTAATCAAACCCAAACTATACACCAAATCCTCACAACACTTAACAATGTACATCTACCAATCCACACACAATTCAAGAATTCAGCACTAAAATATAAATATCCACATAGCCATTTCAATCAAATTCCACGCTTAATCAACAACAACAACAACAACAACAACAACAACAACAACAACAACATAGCCTCAGTTCTAAATTAATTGGGGTCGGCTACATGGATCAAACTCTTCAATTGTGCTCGATTAAGTGCAATTGATGGTGAGCTTTACAAACTATTCAAATCTGTCATAATTAATACTTACAAAGTTAACTTTGGTCTACCGTGGTCTACCGCTACCTCATCGAATTTCTTCAATTTTTATTGAATCAAGTTTTCTGGTGGGGGCATTTGTAGGCCGTCATCGCAGGTGACCAAACCACCGCAATCGCCCATTCTTAATCTTTGTGTCAATTGGTACTACTCCTAATTGTCTTTGAATTTATATATTTCTTATTCTATCTTTATGAGTTTTACCACACATTCACCTAGGCATCTTCATTTCTACTACGTTCATTTTATATAATTGTTGTTGCTTTACAACCCAACATTCACTTTCATATAAACATAGTCCACCTAATTGCGGTTCTATACAATTTTCCTTTTAACTTAGTAGGAACAATTTTTTTTTTTAACTTAGTAGTAACATTTCGATCACAAATCACCCATGAAGCACGTCACACTTAATCAATCAAAATTACATAATCACACAAATAAAACACCGAATCAACCAAATTAGAGAACTTAAACAAACCCTAACTCAAACTCCACATACCCACCAACCAAGGCCACCTGAGAGGACGATCCGGGGCCTCCTCCGTTAGGTACCTGAACCTCGACGGCATCGTGCTCTCCCCTCGGTCTTCGCCATCGACGCAGTTCGGCTCGGTACCCACATTGACCAGAAACCCTAAATTTCTGCGAGGATACAGCCCTACAGAGGTCTGTATCGGTTGTGAGAAATTGATGGACGAATTGAGTCTCGATTGGGACTTCGGGAGCTCTTCAGTGCGAAGACTGTGAAATTGGGGCGCCGGAGACCTTCTCGAGATTGGGAATAAGCGCGATTTGCGGGAGAGATATGGAGATGAGATGAGAGGGATCGACATCGGAGGGTGAGGGTTTTGGGAGTGGGAATAGAAGGGATTGGGGTTTTGTGGGCACATGAAGTGGTGGAGAGGTTTATCTTTTGTTATGACAAGAATGCCCTTTTATTTTTTGACATTATAAAATAAGGTGACTTTTGCCAAAAAAATAAAAATATAAATAAAAAATGAGTTGAGCATACAAAATGTATATATATCGGTTGACCCACTTTGAGAATCTACTACCTACACAGTGCTCGCGCGATATGTATCGAGATGTCCGCACGCAATCTAGCAGGCTCCATGCAAAATTGACATTTTTTATCTATCCCAAAAATTGTCAATTTTGTATTTTTTTTGGATCTTGGGTTTGATCCAAAATATGTGGATATTACTTGACTCTGAGTTAAGTTGTTGAAGTGTTGTCAATGTTAGACATATATACTTTGATACCCCATCTTACAACTTCTTTTATATTAGACCAACTCCAACCAACGACATTTTTTTGCACTGGTAGAGCTACATAAATTCTTTCACTATTTTGGTGTGACGCTATTCACTATTTTTTTTATTCTTTTTTGTTTTTATATTTTTTAAGTCATCTTTATAATTGTATACGTTTAGATTAAAAATTAAATTGGCTAAATTAATGATAAAAAATAAAATAGTGTAAAGGATAGTGTTGATGAGTTGGAGACATTAAATGTCACTGTTTACATCAAAATAGACATGAATAATGTTAGTGTTACACTGTTGTTGAGTTGGAGATGCCCTTATACTGTTTACGGAACATTCAATTCCTTATGTTTTACTAATTATTAATTTTTTTTATTTGAAACCTATCTCACCATAAAAATAATTTTGAATTTAAGACTTTTAAGTTCATCTTATATATAACAAAAATGCATGATACAAAAAAATTTCAATTGATAATTGTAGATATATTAGCTTATCATGCATGAATGACTTAATATAAATTTATAGTAATGCGACCCTGCTAATTTAAGATGCATTCACTTTTACATAAAAAAGTTCAGAGCTGAAAAACAAATTGATTATAATGTATTTAGGTTGAATTAAAATTATAGGGAGTGGACAATTGCACACATGATGTGAATTTTTTGCACTAATTTGATGGACATAAACCATTTTTTTTGGGTGCTCTTCAATTAACACTACTCTTGACATTATAACAAAAGTAATGTCCGTTGCAAAAAAAAAAAAGTAATGTTAATTGCATTATTAAATTTTTTTTTCCTAAAAATTAATGAAAGATTATCTTTTTAATTTTTACATGAAAAAAATGTTAAAAAACTTTATGAAGACGCTAGGGTGACTTTTTGGGATACTCGGAATGAACCTCATTCAATGGACATCAATAGATATCAATCGTACGATGTCTGTTTCAAGTGTTTTCAAGTGTTTCAAAACGGATCATCTTAGCATTTTTCAAAATTTTAATAGGGGAATTGATAAATTTCCGAAGGGACAAATATGTCATTTTAGACGCAAACCGTGGACAAAACCGGAATACCAGACTTATATTCCTCTCCCACCTTCACTAAAAAACTCAGTTCGCGCTTCCCGCCACGAAAACCTAAAATCTTCCCACAAAGCTCTCTCTTTTACTCTCAAAAACCACTCCATCTCCAAACCTTCCCACCAATCTCTGTAAGTTTTGTTCAATCAGCTCCTCATTTTCAATTCTATCTCTCCTTCTCCATTGTTGATTTCATTTTAGGGATTTTTTGGACCCAATTTGGTGGTTTTTGGGTTAGGTTTCAAATTAGGTCTAATTTTTTTGTTGTCAATTGTTTTGTAGGATCTGAGAGGCTTATCGGATTCGCTCGAAGACATGGGCGACTGTTCTGGGTAATTCCCTGAATTTCAATTCTGGGTTATTGAAGTTTTGATCGATTGTTTTGATTAGAATAAACGCCCAATTTGGTTGAAATGTGTTAAATTTTGATTTTTTTTAATACAATGATGTGTTTCGGCTATTGTCGAGCTTGTGATTTGGTTGTTGGTAGTGGGTTTGTTATTAGGGTGAGGGAGTAAAGCTGATCTAGTGTTTTAATTTTGGGGATGATTTTCAGAGAGGATGAGAGCGACACTGTGCGAGTGCTTGTTGCGACGGATTGCCATCTGGGGTATATGGAAAAGGATGAGATACGGCGAGTTGATTCGTTTCTGGCGTTTGAGGAGATATGCTCAATAGCTGAGCAAAAACAGGTGTGTAGCTTGTAATTTTCACTTGATTAAGTCTTTACATTAAGTGAACTAAAATTCCTCAAATTTCTCTTCAATCCATTCTAGCACTATCTTTGTGTAATCATCTATTTGTAATAGACCAAACATAATTCCTCAATCAATATTACATCTATTTTACTCCAAATTGTCTTTGAAAGATTTTTTTTTTCTTTAAATTTGGATGCTATCGTTTATGTTGGTATGCATAATTACTATGTCGAAAAGCTGCCAATGCTGTGAAGTGGTAACTTGAGGAATGTTCAAGGTTCTAAACTTCGACTTCGCCTATGACTTCGCTCACTTAAAATTCGGAATTAATTCGAGGAAGTTAACTTCGACGATGGAAGTTTGACAAAAATTCGCCGGTGTACGAAAGTTTACGGAATTTCACTTTAAAGTTAGAAAACTCAAGTTTCTTCGTAGAGATACTAGGAATATACTTAATCACACAACAATAGTACATAAATATGGTTTTATCAACTTCCATCGAAGTTTCCGAAGTTTCTGTCGAAGTTTCTGTCGAAGTTTGTTCAACTTCCGCGAAACATAACAATTTTACTTCACGTTTTATGAACTTCCATCGAAGTTTTCGAAGTTCGGTCGAAGTTAGCCGAAGTTGAGTCGAAGTTTTGCAATTTTTCAATTGCCCTTGAACTTTGCTTCGCTCATTTCAACATCGACAAATTTCGTCCAAACTTCGGCGAAGTTTGTCGATTTTTTAAACCATGGGAATGTTATATTTACTAATCTATGTTGCAGGTGGACTTCATACTTCTTGGTGGTGATCTTTTCCATGAAAATAAGCCTTCAAGGTCGACCTTAGTAAAGACAATTGAGATTCTTCGCCGATACTGCCTTAATGACCGACCAGTGAAATTCCAAGTTGTCAGCGATCAGACGGTGAACTTCGCAAATATGTAATACCTTCCTACATACCTGATTACTCGTGACCTTTTTGTGGAGGCGCTCTTGCACTCGAAAGTTAATTGGTGAATAAACTTAGACATATCTAGTTTAAACATGGCAAGGAATGGTTCGGGGTTTTAGTTTATGAGTGAAACTTGGCTATAAATCTAAGGCTTAATTAGTTAAAGTATCATAACCTTTCACAACTTTTGTTATATATCATAACCTTTTGACATTTGTTATTATATTCGAACTTTTCTAGATTGTTTGATTTGTATCTTATGCCATTTTTTTAACTCAAAATTTGATGAGGTGGCGCCTAAATAATAAATTTAAAAAATCACCTCATCATCCATAATTACTAAAATAATTATTAAATTTATTATTTATTATTATTTACATTCATTATTTGAGTGCTACATCATTAAATTTGGACTTCAAATTTGGGGATACAAATCAACCAATCCAGAAAGTTTAGGATATAATAACAAAACTCAAAAGGTTACGGCACAACAACAATGACGACAACATCAACAACGACATAGCCTCAGTCCCAAATTAATTGGGGTCGACTACATAGATCAAACTTTTTCATTGTGCTCGATTAAGTGCAATTGATGGTGAGCTTTTCAGACCATTCAAATTTTTCTTCACATCTGGGCGACGATGTGAAGGGACTAGCTTCTTTACCCACACGCGTCCTATGTGTGGGAACCCTTGCTCATTTTTCTTCACACCCGGCAATGTGAAACACACCCTTGCTCATTTCTCATTACACCCGGGCTCCGATGCAGCGCGTCACTAGGTGGGAATGCCCTAATGTTTATATGTGTTTGATCCATTTCGTGAAAAGTGACAAAAGTTTTACGATGGCTGTCAACCTATCGCAACCCTCCTCCATTTTTCAAGAATAAAAAATGGGCTTGGGGCCTCCCCCCCCTTTTTCGGGTATGAAAAAAGGGTTTGAGACTTCCCTTACCCATTTTTCGGTATGAAAAATGAAAATATACATTGAAAATATACATTGAAAAGTGCATCAATAAATAACTTGCTTCTGATCCAAATTTGAGAATAATGTTTCTTGGATCATCAGTTTTTTTGTTTCGGATAACCAACCAAGTGGTTGTTCATTGGTTTGGTACATGTTCACCTACGAATGAGGTTGAGGGATCGAGTCTCCCTGTGTGCAAGTTTGGAGGCAATATGTTGATTTCTTGTAAAAAAACTGTTTCAGATACATTAAACTATTTCCAGCTTGCGAATGGAATTGGGGCTTTAGGTTTTTGTATCTTCACTTTTCTTCTTATCTTTTAACTTTATGTTTTTTTTTTTGATCGTGTTCATTCCTAGAGAGTTGGTTTTACATTCAAATGGCTTACGATTGGTATCTGCAGATTTGGTCACGTAAATTATGAAGATCCCCACTTTAATGTTGGAATGCCTGTATTCAGTATTCATGGAAATCATGATGATCCTGCAGGAGTGGTAAGATTCAAATTATAGGGTTGTTTTTTCTTAGAAAAAATGAAGAAATCTAACGCGGTCAATCTTGTCAGATTATGTGGTCTTATATTCCAATAACCTGGTACAACAGTGCTCAAGCTAGGATAACAAGACAAAATTTTGAAAAGTTTAATAGAACAAAATAATTTGATTTTCATTAAAATTGTCAAGAAACTTATATACAAAAATAACCTTTTGATTTCTTAGAAGACAACTTTAATATTGACAATTGAGGTAAAAGTTTCAGAGTAAACATTTTGATTTTTTCTCTTCTTTTCGTACTGATTTGACAGGACAATCTTTCTGCAATCGACATTCTTTCTTCTTGTAACCTTGTAAATTATTTTGGGAAGATGATCCTTGGAGGCTCAGGTGTTGGGCAGATCACTCTCTATCCGATACTTATGAGGAAGGTTATTACATTTGAACTTTTGAATGTAGTTATGCTCTTTTGTGGATTGAGTCGTGCTTTTAGAATCATAGCATTATTGACTTATAGTTCCTAGGTCCTGAATCCCAGGGTTCAACAGCTGTGGCTTTGTACGGTCTTGGGAACATTAGAGATGAGCGGCTCAATAGAATGTTTCAGGTATTTGTATGTCCAGAATCGAGGAATAATTCATTTGTGTTTTATGGTTTGTCTCCATAATTGATGTACTATATTGTTTGAGAATGCTTCAGACACCACATGCTGTGCAATGGATGCGACCTGAAGCTCAAGACAGTTGTCAAGTGTCTGACTGGTTCAATATTCTCGTACTTCATCAAAACAGGTCTTTGTATCATCTACTCAGTTTTTTTTGTCCTCACAAAAAAGAAATCAAAAGATGCATATTGAACCACTGAAGGTCAATCTGGAAACTAGAACTTGGTTGAGTTGGTTCTTGAACATTTGTTTTCTAGTTTGAAACTTAAAATCGTTGATCGGTTTATGCTGACCATTGACTATTTTCTATTATGTTTTGAAGAGTGAAGTCAAATCCAAAAAATGCTATAAACGAACATTTTCTGCCACGATTCTTGGATTTCATTGTGTGGGGTCATGAACATGAATGCCTTGTTGACCCCCAGGTTGGATTGTAACATTTTTACCTTATGGTATTTTTTATATGTTCTTTTTTGTTATAATATCTTATTATGGCTGTTTTTTTCATCTTAAAGGAAGTTCCAGGTATGGGCTTCCATATTACTCAGCCAGGCTCCTCTGTCGCAACATCATTAATTGAAGGGGAATCAAAGCCTAAGCACGTTCTTCTTCTAGAAATTAAGGTTAGTTAGTTGTATGGTGGCAACTGATATTTTTCTTGCATAATTCCTTATTTCTAATCAATAATTTTCTATACTTTCAATATTACAAACAACAACCAAGCCTCAATCCCAAATTAGTCGGGGTTGGCTACATGGATCATAGGCTTCCACTCAACTTGATTTAAAACAGTTAATGATGCGGTTTCCATACTCCCTTGAGTCCTTCCTAATTAATGCATCTCAAGTTTTCTGAGGTATATTCCTATACCGTTGAATTTCGTCAATTTCTACTTTCTAATTGGGGCATTTGTAAGCCGTCTTTGATGTGTCCAAACCACCGCAATCACTCTTCCCTAAGCATCTGTTGGTGCTATTCCTACTTTTCTTTGAATCTCTGTATTTATTATTCTACCTTTACAAGTTTTACCTCACATCTGTACTTCCATCATTACATTACTCATTTTTTATTTCTTTGGCTCTTAGTGCTTCGTGTGGTGGTATGCTGTTTTTACAGGGAAACCAATATCGTCCAACTAAGATACCATTGAAATCTGTGAGATCTTTTGAATATGCAGAGGTCAGGTAGTCAGCATGCGAATAAGTGATATATTTCATAATCTATTAGACGTTATTTACACTATTATCACCTAATTCAGGTTGTGCTGAAGGATGAAACTGAAATTGATCCCAATGATCAGACATCTGTTCTTGCGCATTTGGACAAAGCGGTAACATCTATCTCTCCTCATTTACTGAGTATGCATACGATGATTCTTCATGGTACTTGGTTTAAATGAGTAACTCTTGGTGTCTATTTAAAATATTGAGAAGGATACTTAACTATGGTTTTATTTCATAAGGTTGGATCCCTGATTGAAAAATCCATGGAAAAGGCTGTCTGCAGAAAAGAGCTCAAACTTCCACTGATCAGAGTAAAGGTGATGCTTCTTTAGTTCTTTGTGTTCTTGATATGAACTGCACATTTTTCTTCCGTCATTTTTTTTTTGTGTTGCGATTCTTGTTAAAGATTTTTTGTGTATAGTCTTGACAGTGAATATAAAAACTCAGATTGATTGATAAGTCCTCGTGGACACGATAATAAGCACCAACTACTTTAACTTATCATCATAGAATACAAAAACATGTTCCCAAGTAAGCAAACAGACAGTGCACGATCTGAGTAAATCCACGAACAACCAAAAGGACGAAAATGTGCAACCTCCATAAAATGGAGCACTTGTACATATCAATGATACGACTGTTCCTTCTAAAAAAAAAAGAGACAACTCTTAAGTAAGTAATCTTAATAATTCACTTTTAAATTTTTCAACATCGTGGGAACTGGGAATGAACTGAGAACAGAAAAATTACATGAGTTCCCAAAACTTTACTCATCTTCTTCAGTCTCTTGGTCGCGGATTTATTGGAACTAACAATTTAAATGTTATCTTACAGAACATTCAATACCTTAGGAATTGCCATTAGATACATAATGATTGAATAATGGAATATTCTTTCTCTTAGATTGAACTGTGCATTTTGGCTTAGGGTTCAAGTACCAAATAATTTGTCCTGTAATTTGTGAAGCCACGTAGTTGTAGAAAAACGTATTTGCTGATAGAATCTTGGGTCGTACTCGTACATTCTAGTCAATTAGAGAGCTATGTCTGCTTCTCCCATTTGTAATGGTCCGAGCTATTTCTTTTGGCACTGTTAAAGTAGAATCAGCCCGAAAACAGGGGCTTCTGCAAATAAAGCATCTCTCATTACCTTACAAAAAACGACTAGATTATTGTGTTGACTGCTAGATTTTTAATTTTTACTGCACTTTCTAGTTCCAGTTGAGGGCTTTGTTGAAATTGAGTTGGTTTTTTAACGTGACAGGTTGACTACTCTGGTTTCATGACAATTAATCCCCAAAGGTTTGGGCAGAAGTATGTGGGAAAGGTGCACCTATTTACATTTTAACGTAGCGTTGGATGTTTTCATGTGGGTCCTTTTAGTTTAAGTTCACTTGGTCAATTGATCTCTTTTAGATTTTGTAGGTTGCAAATCCTCAAGACATTCTAATTTTCTCAAAGGCTGCTAAAAAGCGTCAAACTCTTGAAGGTACTTCAGCCTTATTACTATGTATTTGCTTCTAATAGTTTACTTCTTTTACTTGCATCACTATGGAGTAGGGGTGGGCAAACCACCACCAAACCGCGACCAAACCGAGGGTCTACGGTTTGGTAATTTTCTAAACCACCACCAAACCGCGAATCACCAAAACCGCAACCAAATCGAACCGCGGTTTTCGCGGTTTGCGGTTTGGTTTCGCGGTTTTGGTACGAGGCGGCGGTGGACGTTCGCGCGACGACGGAGACGGCTGTTCAAGGTGAGAGCGCAGCGCAGCAGAGAGGAGAGAGGAGTGAGAGCGCAGCGCAGAGAGGAGAGACGAGGGAGCGCAGAGAGGAGGGAGCGCAAGAGCGAACGAGTTCGTTTCGCGTCCGGCGGTGTAGGCGATCGATCCGGTCGAGTTCGATTCGCGCGAAACGAGGCTGATCCGATGGCGAGGAGACCGGACGAGGAGTACGATTACTGTTCAAGGTGGTGCGATCGACGACTCGAGCGTCGGGAGCGCAAAAGAGGAGAGACGAGGGAGCGCAGAGAGGAGGAGAGGAGAGAGGAGGAGTGCGAGAGAGGAGAGACGAGGGAGCTCGAGAGACGAGGAGCCGAGAGACGAGGGAGCGGAGAGACGAGGGAGCGCGGAGAGGAGGGAGTGCAGAGAGGAGAGACGAGGGACGATGGAGCGAGGAGAGACAGAGAGGAGAGATGAGTGTTTTGTTTTTTTGTTATGTTTTAGGGTTTTTGATATATGGTGGTTATTTACCAAAATGGCCTCGGTTTGGTTAAACCGCGGTTTTCATTTTGTGAAAACCGCGACCAAACCGCAGAATCGCGGTTTGGTCGTTTTCCAAACCGCGACCAAACCGCCAGCTTTAAAAACCAGACCAAACCGCGCGGTTTGGTCGGTTTGGGCGGTTTTTCGAAAACCGCTGCCCACCCCTACTATGGAGTATGAACCCCATCATACATTGATCACTGGTTCAGAATTCTCTCCCTCTTTGTCTCTCATATCTCTTAAACTAGGACATCCTACAAATCTCCACACAGTGTTGCCACCATGAAGTGGAAAAACTCTTTTTGCTTTTAATGTTTTGGCGTAATAACCAACTGACCTTACGCCTGATTGACCTTGTGGGTAGTGGGTACGTCTGATAAGGAACTTTTTATACTATAAAAAAGATTCAACTTAAGAGTAACAGAATTTGGCCCAGGAGGACTTTGTAACTTGTTTGTGGGGTAGCGACGAGACACACTTTTAGCCATTTGAAAAAGCTGGAGAACGAGAATAGCAGGTTCCTTATTATTCTTATTTTTGTACATTGAAGTCATTTACCTGCATTAGATTAAGATGAGTGTGAGCATACGTTGGAAGACATGTAGGCTGATTTTCATTTGAACATTTTTGGGTTCTTATGCATGCGTCGTTTTTTTTTTTTTTTTTGTTTCTGTCTTTCTTTTTTTATTTTGCTTTTCTGAAACTGGTTCAAATGTTAAATGGTTTTTTTCTGTTTGTTTGCAGAGAGGATTGGTGATCCTGAAAAGCTTCGGCCAGAAGAACTTAATCAACAGAATATTGAAGCCCTTGTTGCTGAAAGTAATTTGGTATGATCTCTATGCTTCTAATCTTTCTTAAGGTAATGCTTGCATAAAATAATTTTCAATTTGTCTATATTAATTGAAGAATTGATTGGTTCTAGAACAATATCGAGACTACGAGAGTCCTAAGTATAGATGAAGATTTGGAAGAAAGCTTGAGAATGGACTCTAATTTCTGGGATTTTTTACCATAAAAGAACACAACAATCCCAAATTAGCTGGGGTTTGCTACATGGATCACACCCTTCCATTGACCTCGATTTGTTGTTGTTGATGATGTGCTTTCATAATTTTTAAGTCCATAATGAACGCATCCTAAGTTATCTAAGTTTTTCCCCTATACTGTCGAATTCCTTCAATTTCTATAATGTTAAGTATTCTAACTGGGGGCAGGCTGTTTTTGGATGTGTCCAAACCTTTGGAATCATACTCCCCTAATTTTTGCATCTATTGGTACAACTACTTTTTGTTCAAATCTTTGTATAATTATATTTCTTATTCTATCTTCACAAGTTTTACCACATATTCATGATCCACCAAAGCATCCACATATCCACTACGTTCATTCGATGCATACAAGAATAGTAGGATAAGGAGTCGAAATTACTTTTATAGAATTATGCCTCCTTCAGAGGAACAAAGATTTTAAAAAACTTGGAGAACAGATGGTATTCCTATTTTTTTTAAGAAAGAAGACATTATTCCTATTAAAGTTTGATATTATTTAAGAGCAGATAGTTATATGGTTAAGCAATTGCTTAATGTCTGGTCACTTGAAAGAACAAACTTCAATTATTCTGAAAAAATATATATAAAAAATGGATTAAAACTGTTGATGTTAACCTAATGTGCCAGAGAATGATTGAGACCAAGAGCTGGAACTTTTGTTTGGGCAAAACAATTACTTTTTATGCTTGGTAGGTAGGTCAAATATTAATGTTAATTATGGAAGATTAGTGAAGAGGGTTTGATAGGAAAAACATACCTCTGTTTAATCTTCAATGAGATAGAGAATTTTAGTGTTTCATGAAGTAGCTGAGATAACTCCACCTATTTAGAACATTATATGTGCTACATAGCCGGTTTGAAGTTCGGATAAAGGAGGACACCGAAGCCAATCTTCCATACTCGGAAAATGGGGGAGGGTGGTCCCAAGCCAATTTTCCATTCTTGGAAAATGGGGAAGGGTTGCAATAGGTTGACTGCTAGCATAAAACTTTTGTCGTTCTTTATGAATGGATCAAACAAATGGGATAAATGTTGGGGTGTTCCCATCTAGCGATACGCTGAGCCTGGTGTATTGAAAAATGTTCAAGAGCGTGTTTTGAAAAACACACCATCAGTTGCACTAAATCGAGCGCAATGAAAGAGTTTGTTCCATGTAGCGACCCCAACTAATTTGTGAATGCTTATTGAGGATACATGAAATGCTCTGGCTATCAACTGTCTTGTGGAACTTTGTTGGAGATTTATGTCAAAGTTGGGATTTGATGAAGTGTTCGAGGCACCCTTTATTGAATCGTACTTAGAAATGGGATTATTGAATCGTACTTAGAAATGGGATGATATGCTGGCTGCAGGATATCAAGAAACATTTATACTTTTACCTATGACTTTTATCTTATTTTATTTCCCTTTATAGCTACTATAAGGCCGTTTATCTTATTGTATTTCCGTTTATAGCTACCATAAGGCATGGAGTTTTTCTTTGGCAGAAAATGGAAATCCTCCCAGTTAATGACTTGGATGTTGCATTGCACGAGTTTGTTAACAAGGATGACAAAATGGCTTTCTACACTTGCCTGAAATACAATCTTGAGGAAACTCGGGTAATTCTTTTTTGGCTAAAATGATGGGTATTAGTTTAGTATATTATTTCTAAGTTTTCCTTTTTTTTTTTAAAAAAAAAAACAGAATAAGATTTCACAAGAATCAGACGCATCGAGGATCGAAGAGGAAGATCTGATTTTGAAAGTTGAGGCTTGCATGCAGGCATGAAAGCTGTGATACTTACCTCTTTAGAATTGAACTAGTTGGTTAAGTGTGTTTTGATTTGTATCATGACTCAATATGTTCATGTTGCAGGAACGTGTAAAAGAAAGGTCTGTCCGCTCCAAAGACAAAACACAATTACCTTCATATTCACAGAACTTACAGGTGTGTTTTATCTCCATACTTTTAGCATTAGTTGTGTTGGAACTATTCACTTCTCTTATTTCCTATTTGGTTACTGCTCCTTATCCTAATTTCCGATATAGCTCCTATCTCCAGTCTGAATTTAAATTCTCGCATTCAATTTGAGTAGGATACTGGTGCTAAAAGTACACAAGGGCTTGGAACTTCAAATAACTTCAGCGACGATGAGGATGCCACCCAGATGTTTTCGGCCTCAAGGTCTGCAACTAGAGGCCGAAAAGGCTCATCCACCTCTTCCCAATTGTCACATGATCCTTCTGATCTAGGTAAAAATAAAGCATCTACGAGAGGCCGGGGTAGGGGGAGGGGCAGAGGCAGGGGCACAGGCAACTTAAAACAAACAACACTTGATGCTAGCCTGAGTATTCGACGTTCAGAGAGGTACTTTTGCATCCCTGTTTGAGTGTGACAGTTGAGTTCCAAATCAACAGTCTCAGTCCCAATCTTTTGTTTTTCTTCTTCTGGGGCTTAAAGCCTCAGTCTCAAATTAGTTTAGGTCGGCTAGTTTTTGAGTTTCAAAAACTTGCTATAAATTTCTTTTGCCTATCAATGAACAACTTAGTAGTTTTTTTTTAAATGATTTGTTTTCTTTGTCTGAATATTTAATGAAATCATATTTGAGTTTGTTTCTTATGGTTTGTTTGTAGAATATTTAATATTCAAGATGTACTGGTAATAAATAAACAATAACATAGCCTTAGTCCCAAAAGTTGGGGTTGGCTACGTGGGTCAAAGTCTTCCATCGCGCTCGATTTGATGCAATTGATGGTGAGTTTTCCAACTCATTTAAATCCCTCCTAATTAATGCGTCCAAAGTTAGCTTCGGTCTCTACCTCATCGAATTTCTTCAAACCACCACAATTACCCTTCCCTAATCTTTGTGTCAATTGGTACTACTACTTTTTTTGAATTTTTGAATTTTTTATTTTATCATTATCGCACATCCACCTAAGCTTCCTCATTTATGCTACGTTCATTTTATGTACTTGTTGTTTCTTTGCCGCTCAACATTCACTTTCTTAAAGCATAGCTAGCCTAATTCCTGCCTTATAAACTTGGTTGGAATATTTCAATCACATATTACACATGTCGCATTCTCCATTTCTTCTATCCAACTTGAATTTTATGTGTGACATCATTCAATGTCACAATCATTTTGTAGAATTTCTTGAAAATGCAGATTATCTTATAAATGCTTCTTGACCTTACTAATTTTAATTAGATTTATTTTATTTTATTTTTCACATTTTAGTAGAACTTTGTTTGTAGGTTATGTTTATGGGATTTCCTTATTTCTGATGGCAATATGTTCCAAGGAATACACAGTAACTTCTGCATCAGATTCATTTCCTATTGTTGAGTGTTTTGTCCATACGGCCTCGTGGATCCTGCTTCATGCATTTTGTACAAGACATATTCTGAAGTGAACTATATGCATACTTTTTATCACTCTCCCATCTCACTCTAATTTGTTCAGTGCTAATCATTCACTTTACATATGGCATCAACTCAATCTAATGCCTCTCTTTTCATTAATTCACTGTTATGCTTTAGATCTTGCTGCATCATTGTCCTCGATTTCTGAAGGATCCGCGCCTTTACTGTGTTCAATGCTCAAATAAAACGTGCCTGATTTAAATCTCGAATATTGCATCTTTCTTGATGTCACTCAAGGTTTTTTGGTTGCATTTCCATTCAGGTCTGCGTCAGTTGCTGCCTCTAGTGTTGCTGATGACGATATAGCAGACTCCCCTTCAGACAATGATGGACTTGAAAGTTCGGTACGTATCATTTTAGTTTTCTCCCGCCCTTTGTTTTTAACGGTGTGAACTGCCAAGGCTTGTCTAAGGTAGATCTTGTGACATCTTGGAGTCGAACGTGTTGCTGCCTCATTCTGAATGTTGAATATCGCCGCAAGACTCTACTAAGTCTGAAAAATGTGGAGTTATCTTATTTAGTCGGTTCAATGCTATCTTCTTGTTTCAGGATAATGAAGAAAGCCTACCAGGGAGAGGGCGCAAGAGGCAAGCTCCAAAAAAGGCTACACCAGCTTCCAAGAGGGGACGTAAATCGAATCTCTCTTCGATACATGAAAAGTTCATGAGCAAGGATGACGATGACGACGACGATGAAGACGATAACATAGCTAACAGATTAAAGAAAAGCCAACCTCGGGTAATTTATGTTTATTTTGACATCTAATTTTACTCATCTTATACAAACAATGTACTATACTTCCTTTGGTCATTTATATAAGTTGTTCTAGCAAAAACTTCTTGTTCAAAATTGTAAGTCGTTTTCGGAATTCAAGAGTGTATCTATTGCATTTTTACCTGTTTTACCCTTATACAATTTAAACATTTATGATTCTTCAATTCTTCAATTCATTTAATGTCAAAAGACGTATATGTAAATTACACTTGTAATTAAGACTGCCTTAATTCTTATATCCTTACCTTAAACGACTTGTATAAATGACCTGAGGAAGTATGTTTTAGTATGTTTTACTTTAGTAATTCTTTGCAATAGTTGGCATTTATGCTCTTCATTCCCTTTAGTATGTTTCGTTTGAGTTTTTTCTCTTACATCCATGGTGAAGGGTATTAATCTAGGCATTAATTAGTGCTATTTGGACTCATGAGTCCGGACTCAAGGTTTTTTTTTTTTTTTTTTTCAAAGTCACTCTCAAGCAATTAATGAAGCAAACGCAGTGACTTAAAAATTCCTTTGATACTCTTTTAATATTTGTAAAAAATTTAAAAACCTCATTATGAGTCTAGACTCATGAGTCCGAGTAGATTTATTGTTTTTTCTATAGCAATCTTGTTTATTGGTAGATAAATAAACAATTTGTCCCTTGCACATAAAGCTCGAGGCCTTGCAACTATGATTCATTAAAAACTTGGCTAAACCGCATTCAAAACACGGATTGCATTGAACTTAATCTCACAGTTTCAAGCATTCAACATCAGCTGTTAGTTCTGATAATTGTTCTTTGTATTTTTTTGCAGGTAACTCGCAATTATGGTGCTCTAAGGAGATGAATGCTCCTCGGATTGACATTGTTGTTCCCATGGAGTACTTGATGATCAGATAATCATTTATGTACCTCGGCTTCCTCTGCGCCACATTATCTGTTATCCTATGACTAAATGTGTGCAGCCCTGGCCGGAGGAGGGCAAGTATTTTCCATGCAACTTCCGGTTTTTAAGTTTAGGTTCATGATGGATGGAGGTGTGTAATTACTGAGACATGGTTTGATCCCAACAGCTTCAAGTGTATCACATTAATTTCTCATTAGTTCTAATGCAAAACCTTAGAGAGCTTCAACTCACCTTTTATTATTATTATTATTATTTTTTTTTTTGTTTTATTTTTTTCTCTACTTTCGCTTATCACAGTTGTAGAAGTTCCTTCTATGATCTTCACCTCATCAGCCACCACCATATTCAAGCTGCATACATCACAGCTCCTTTTGGAATCAAGCTTCCTCAATCACTTCTTTCAGCTCCCAACAGCTTCAAGTGTGTTACATTTCTTATTTGTTCCAATGGAAACTGTTGCCATTAACTTTGTTGGGCCCGCTCACGCCTTTAACCGTGGATCTGTGGATTTTACTAGTATCGATATTTTCTTCAACTTAACTACTTTTAAATCACAAATGCAGGGTTTTACTTCAAAAGGCCTTGGTACTATTTGAAAAAAGATAACCACGTACTTAAGTACGTACTTTTTTATTAAGTCACACTTAATTGATGTAGGACTATATTTTGGTCACACATCCCAACAATCTCTACCTTGGATTGAAATTTCAGATGCCTTAGCTCTACCTTAGACCAACTTCCCTCAAGATGCTTCGGTAAATGATCTGACATCGCTCATCTCGAGGAGAGACGACTCGAGGAAGCCACGACTACCAACATACATATCTTGTTTCTGTTAAACCATTGGCTCTGATACCACTTGTTGAGCTCGCTCGCGCCTTTATCCATGCACGGATCCGCGGATAAAGGGGCGGGCGGGCCTAACAAATTCAATGGATCTTTTCATGGATGTATTCATCTAGATCATGCCTCATAACAGAACCACTAGTTGAAATTTTCAGTGTATACATTGAGCAATCAGAATCCAACAAAAAAGAAAAGAAACGAAAGGAACTTGTTTCACAGTAAGGGGAACTCTCTAGTTGTGAAGGGAATTATTGACTTTAAAAGTACTTGGAAGATTGAAAGAATTTTGATAAGGAACTTTTCAGTTTCCTATGCATTGTCTGATATTGATGTTTGATTACATGCTGGAACTGCATAGGCCCTTTCATCAATTGTCTATTCATTACAAGTTCTCAATTGCTATATATAACTGCATTGGCCGTTTGCCCCTTTCATTCTTCCAACGTTTCATTTATAGATTTCAAGTGAGCTTTAGAGATTCTTTTCATGATGATCTCCAACACCTTCAAAGCTCATGTTCTGGTTGGATTGAACTGGTCGATATGCTTCCATGTTTCTTAATCACCCAGAAGTGGTATGAATGACGAACAAAAAAGAGATGTGCAACATAGATTCGTATCGTAGTCGACAATTACAATATCTCTTAAGTTTTTCAAACTTCATTCAAAACAAAATTTTGGTTCCATTGTATGCCACAAGGAGCTAATGTTATGGCCTAAACCAAACTATATTTATACACAAATAACAAAATTCAATCAAAAAGTTGTAAAAAAATGTGGAATTTATTTGGAGAAGATAATAGTGTGACTTATCAACACTACAAAAAAAAAGCAAATCAGAAACGGAATTTTCCGTTTCTGATTTGCAAAAATTCCGTCTCTGATTGGATTCAGAAACCGAACAGAGACGGAATGCGTTCCGTCTCTGAAAACGTCGTTGCTGATTGGATCAGAAACGGAAAATGGATTCCGTTTCTGATTTAGAGACGGATCAGAAACGGAATAAATTCCGTTTCTGATTAGAAACGGAATTTATTCCGTCTCTAATTCCGTTTCTGATTAGAGACGGAATAAATTCCGTTTCTGATTATTTCCGTCTCTGATCCGTTGCTAATCAGAGACGGATCAGAGACGGAATTTGATCCGTTTCTGATTCATATCTAAAAAAAAAAAAAATTAGAGACGGAAATAGCAACGGAATCCAAAGATTCCGTTGCTATTTCCGTCTCTAATTTTCATTTTTGTTTAGTTTTTAAAGTCTTACATATATAGGTCTCAATCCAAGCACATTTAACTCGCCAATATATAATAAATTGACATTCATACATCGACAATATATATCAACAAATATTCAATTGAGAGAACAAAAATGTAAAAATCAAAAATTGAAAAAGATATATATCCAAAAAAAATTGTATAGTATTACAAATGCTCCAAATTTCTAAGTATTCACAAAACCACCAATCCTATTGTTCAACAACCACAAAAAAAAAAAAAAAAAACTTACAATCCTATAAATATGCACAAAAAGAATTATCAATCGAAAAGTCTTGAGATGTTCTTCAACACCACCCGCACTTGACCCAAGGGACATTTGAAACAACTTAATAATTGAATAGTTGAACTTAAATTTTTCAGGGACATAAGCATCATAGGAGATAGAGCTAAGGTAGAAGAGCAATGACTCACATCGAACTTATAGTGACGATCCCCGCACTCGACCATCAAAGTCTACAAACAAGCAAAAAGATTAACATTAATTAATTCATTTGAGATTTAAGAATCCACAAACGATGATAAACACTTGCATATCTTGATTTAAGTAAATTAAATTCTTACCAATCCAAGTAGGAGGAAGATAGCAATGTTTGTCATTTTCACTTTTATCTTCATTTTCTAAAAACATATAAGAAAACAAAAATATGCTACCTCATAGATAGACCAAAAAACTCATAAGACTATTTTCAATCAATCCACTTTCACAAGCTACAAAATTTATCATAAGCTCACTCATCTCATTTCAAACTGAGCTTTTTTAACTTTCAAGAACCAAACAATAAACCTGTTTAATCCATTTCATAAAGATCGATTTACATTGGCTTTCAGCCTATTGCAACCCACCCCTTATTTTTCAAGCGTGACGGTGACTCCTTTACCTTTATCTAGAGCACACGATATTCTACATAGGTTGAGTTTGACAATATCAACTTGATGAGGAACTAGGATACCTTTTAAGTTGTGAAGTATGAACTTAATGAGTATCAAACTATTGATCACACTAAAAAAAATGATATGGACTTGTTATTGCCTAAATTTAAAGAAGACATATCCTTATTCAAACAACAATGCAAATTATAGATCATATTCAAGTAAAATTTATGCATTAAACCACTTAATCGAATATTTCAATCAAAAAATGAATGAACCAAAACCAATTTTAAATATGTTTTTCATGGATTCTTAAAGTAGTATTTCTTGAATTTATTTAGACTAACTTAAATCATTTAAGGACTCAAACCTCATTCCTAGTTATCCGACTTAAGTCATTCCTGACTTTTAAACCATTCTTTCAAATCAAAATTGACGATTCGAGTAAAACAAGTATGCGGTGAAGCAAAACAAGAAAAATCTCATAAACTTAGTTATCCAATATAAATTGAATGCGATCGACTAATCACAACTAAAAAGATTCAAATCAACTCATTAGAGTCAAGTTCGACTTAAAATTCTCAAATCATAGCATTTAGTCGAAAATCCATGATTTAATCGAAGTCTTTTTTTCAATGGATAAAACAAAGTCTCTTCCGCATCTCAACTTAGCTTCAAGTCTCACCCAAAATGATGATTACTAACTACATTCAATAAAGTTGGATTGAACATATTTCAAGACTTGGGAAAAAAATGAATGAGCTCTCCTTGAAGCGTTTTAAAAGGATTTTACCCAAATCAATGCAAATTAGCTACAATCCTTTCGAGACATGAAAAATCATACTAATGATTGCTCGATTAAATCATATCATAGAAACAAAGCTCAATAAAGAATCCATGAGACTTTAGAATCATGCTTTTCCATGCACTTCGTTAAAAGAACAAGTTAAGGTCTCTTTTGACAATTTCATCAAACAAAAGAGCACATTATCCACCAATACCTTTTACAAGGCATGATCACTTTTGAATACTAGCCCAAATCATCAATATCATATAAATTTTTTTTCATGGAATGCAACTAACCATAACAAAATCCCAAACTTGCCCTAGACATTCAAATTTCCAAGACAAATAGAATCACAAAAAAAACAGAAAAAAAGAGCTAAAAAGGTAGAGATTGAAATTCAATAGACAACCAAAAATCAGAAATACCTCGGCGGCCAAGTATTCAAGCACGGTGCGCCAAGTAAACAGAGCGCCAAAGCATCGCCTCATGACGAAGAAACCCGTCGTCGTCGGACTTGGTGAAGCGATGGTGAAATTTGTTTGCGGTGGTGGCGGTGGCGGCGGCGACGGGCTTGTCGGACGAAGCGCCCTTAGTTTTAGTGTTTTGGAGTGAGGTTTGAAGAGGGGGAGGGTTTGAGAGGAGAGAGCGGTCGACGGTCCGTGAGAGAGAGCGGTGACGAGAGAGAGCGGAGAGAGAGAGAGAGAGAGAGATCGCCGTCGAGAGAGAGGGATTTTTGGGGAGATAGGGTTTTCGGAGAGACGAGAGAATCGGGAGAGAGAGCGGTGAGAGACGAGAGAGAGAGAGAGATCTGCCGTCGAGAGAGAGAGAGAGAGATCTGCCGTCGTCGAGAGAGAGAGAGAGAGAGATCTCGCCGTCGAGAGAGAGGGTTTTTGGGGAAAGAGACAGAGAATCGGGAGAGAGAGGTCGAAGGGTTTTGGGAGAGAGAGAATCGGAAGAGAGAGAGGGAGTTTTATTTTTGAATCATCGAGATCGAAAGATGCACAAATCTCGAGATTTGATGAACGGGTATAACAAAATAAAGTTTTGGCGGGAATGGTGGCGCCATTTTTTAGAGACGGAATTTAATTCCGTCTCTAATTCCGTCTCTAATTCCGTCTCGATCCGTCTCTAATCCGTCTCTTGAATGTTTCCGTCTCAATTCCGTCGCTAACTTTTTAATTTAGAAACGGAAATTATTCCGTTTCTAATTTCGTTTCTGATTTAGAAACGGAACTTATTTCCGTTTCTAATTCCGTTTCTGATTTGCTGTTTTTTTGTAGTGTCAAGTTTGGATATATAGTTCTATTCTTTTAGCCGTCGGAGTTTCATCGGAGATTTGCTGGCAATTAAGGTGATTTGATGAGGAAGGAAGAAAGCAAGAATTAGAAAGTTAGACTCTGTTTGACAACACTAGTTGATAATCTAGTAGTTGGTAGCGAACAACTGATAATCTAGCTGATCAACTAAAAATTCTTTGAATGAATAGTGATTAAGTGTATTAATTATATATAATCATATAATTAATTATTATAAGAAATTAAATTAATAAATTATTATATATAAAGGATAATTATATAATGAAACCCAAATATATATACTCATGTCTTGAGAATTATATTTGTGTCTGTTGTCAAGCATTTGCGACCCTTATATGTAGCATTTAATACACAAGTGTTTAAACAATTAGATCAAATTTAATGGTCATAAAATAATGTTTTGATGACATGAGTATTTATTGAGTAGTATCTATGTTTTGATAACATGAGTATTTATTGAGTCCTATGATAGTAGTATGACGAGTGAATTGCTCACTAGTTAACTTGGTATGGTATTACTTGAGTAAGAAATCGGGACTCACAATGGATATCTATCTCTATATCAAAAGTAAAGTTTTAATTTCTTTTTTGATAATTATGGAAAAAAAAGTAAAATTTTTAATTTTTAATTTTCTTAGTTTAATATTAGTTAATGTATTTTAAGGTTTTTCAAAGAAATTTATTTAAAAGCCAAAATATATATTAACACGTGGATGCCTAATATTAATTAGTTAATGTATTTTTTGACAATCCGAGAGTATATATATCTTATGTTTTGTCAAAGGTATAAAAATAGACTTAAAAAAAGGAAAATGTTTTGCTAACATGATTATTTGACATGGTCAGCTCACATGCCTAGGTGGATGTGCCACATTGGAAACTAGTGACTTATTTGTGTCAGCTTTTGTCTCTGGCTGTCTGTATGTCTGTCTCTCTTTAACTTTCTTTTCTCCTTGTTTCCTAACATAGAGAGTTACATATGGCTTAGTTCTTTGGGAGAGATCATACAGAGATAAAATTGACTTCACGGACTTAGACGACCGTAGCTCAGGTATCGAGGAGCTAGTCGGGTCGAATTCGAGAGTTCGGGGAAGTCGGAGAGCGATTTAAGGTTTGTAAAACCCATAGGAAAGTCACTCAAGTATTTATTACTTTTATTACTATTTTATTCTATCTTGTTAAGTGTATTCTTGATTCTATGCCTTGTTCTCTTCAGTTATCTATATCTGTGTCACCGTTTGGACGGTTCGTTGAGTTTACTTCCGCTGGGTATTCCGTAGTGTGTCTATGGCATGCTAGACCATAACATGTGTATTAGGAGTCCTCAGTGGATAATGACCCGAGCTACTTTGTCGGTGCATGTGTCAGTGTATCGTGGGTCTACGCCAGCCACTGAGAAGCGCCCACTGGAGGGATCCTGGGAGGGTATCCGAAGTATGGTCTAGTCTGCTTGAAACATACATATTTGTTTGCGTTTTATTGTTATTTATGCATGCGACGAGCCATTTACAGTTGTCTGTTTACATTCTGCATGTTTATGTAACAATATTTATTGGATTTCCTGTACTTATTCGTATGAATACTTAGTAAATTTCCTCGGGATTTTACTTATTGGACTCGTCATTTGTTTTGCCGTAATAGCTGAGTGCAAATACTTTTATGAGTAAGGGTAAGTGACGCAGCGGAGATCTTCTAAACCAGTTGAACGAATCCACGAACAACTCGATCTAGGTCAGAACTTAAGCCAAAGTTCAAAAATTCGTTTATTTCAACCAAAACTACGAATTACACCCGATAGATCGCTTAAATAGCGAAACCCTAAAATTTGCCAAAAATAGTAAAAAGTCCAAAAAGCCATAAACTGAAAACTAGACGAAAAATAGAAACAAACGCCGCAAACGGCAATAAAAACGAAAATTCCTAATGAAAGTTATAAGCGAAACAAAAGTTTCCTAAAATAGCAAAATTGCCGTTTCGGAGGGCGAAACGATGGAATTTCGCCGAAAAACGTCGTAATCACAGCGTAGTTATGTGTCGTGATCTCCATGCCGTTTCCAATAAACCCATGCCCCCGGAACGCTGTGAATCATATCTTTTCCTATTTTTCCAAGAATTTGCAACTAATTCTTGGACTTCATCATTATCCTATCAAGAATTTGCAAACTAATTCTTGGACTTCATTATCCTATCAAGAATTTGCAAGCTAATTCTTGGACTTCATAAGTAAGGAGATTCTTGGCGACTATCTCTAAGCTCGCCTACTGTTCGGCACACTACTCGTAGATGTGTATTTTGGCGTATAAATTGTGATATTTTGGGTTTATGGAAGACATATGAGACATGTGTACTTGTATATATTTACTTTTGTCGCTTTATATATACAGTGTACTCTATTTCGGGTTTTTCACAGTAGGACTGATGCTCTATATAACCTAAGAGTTAATGAAAATACATGTTTATATTTAATTAAAGACTTCCGTTGTAAACTACTGATTTTCTACTTACAACTCTGTAAAATACAAATCACTAGCACGACTTCGTCGGCTAGGACTTGAATAATCTACAGATAGTTGAACTTAAGGAAATAAATTAAGACTAATATAAATAATCGGTTAACCAACTAGTAACACATACATGGACACGTACAGTTATTGAGACATTAGATGGATGGGGCAGGTGCTGGACACGTGTATCTGGGCCCATCGGGAGAGGAGCGCACGATGCGACAGCACCCCAGGCGGCCTTGGAGTGCGAGACTGCCACAGTCATGATGGATGAGGACGGTTCGACTAGGATGATGATAGAAGTGTTAAGGTTTAATGAGATTAAGAATCAAGTGGCGAAGAGTTTACAGGAGATTGAGTTTAGATTTGAGGAGCTTTTGCGATCTGATGATTGTGGTGTTGTTGTTGATTATCAGTTTTGTAATCTCTAGATCTAATCATACGTTGAGTCGGAACGATCGTGATGAGGTTGTGGTTGATTGTTCTTCGATGTTCACTGAGAAACCGTTCGTTTCCAATAGGTTCAATTATAGAATCTAATTTTTTTCTATTGCTCAACTTTAGTGTTGTTGGCGACAACGAATTAGAGAGATGATTTGGGGTTGCTGCACAATGTCGATTTTTTTCCCGTAGGATCGAAACATAGAAAATTCGTGGTTAATTTATTTGGTTAGAAATTTAGGGTTGATTCACAGTGTTGAATCCAATGATTGATGATCTCTTTGCAAGTACACAACAATAAAAGAAGGATTAATGGTAGAGAGATAAGATGGGAGCGGTGAATTGTGTAGTAAAATTTGATGTCTTTTTGTTCAATTGTAAAAGTTTGTTGTGCTCTTTTATAGATATTGATTTCATAAACATAGATGGATGGGAAACAAAATGGAATGTGAATTGTAAACTCTATGGTCATGACAGAAAGTATTTATTTTCATAAAATGACTCGAGTGTGCTCAAATTCTATTCTAGAGTTTGATTTCTCCACCATCACCATCATCAATTTTCTTATTTTTGATCAGATATAAAATATAGATCTAAAAGTATGTCCTTCAAATTGGTGTTGAAATTTCATGATGAGATTAATATTATCGAGATTTTCGGTTTCTCCGCCTATCATCGAAACATGATCACCTCTTGTAGAGTTTTACTGTCTCCAACAACAATTTCAAACTTGGAAAAGAAATTTATCGCTAATTCGTTCACTGTAAATTTGTTCGCAAAATATTTGAGCAAGCTCAATTTATGCAAAAAAATGTTTAAGTATTGTTTCGGAGACGCGAAAGGTTACACAGACTAAAAGTCCGACCACCTAAGCAATACCCAAAATTATGTGGCAAGGGTACGACAGTGACATATCAGTCGTGTGACTTTTTCGTGTTATCATAGCACTGCTCTAAAAAAAAAAGGAAAAACAAAGACTCTTTGCCGCAAAAAAGTTGGGAAATCAGGAACTTGAAGGTACGATTGGAAAGAAAAAAATATATGGCATTTTTTTGATAAAACGCTACTCAATGTAGCATCTACAATTCTAGCTCATTGGCGGCCCAGGGCATGCTCCACACATAGTCCCTATGTATTTATGTGTTTTACCAGTAAAAGTAATGAAATATCTGATTTAGCATAAGACTAGATCTTAAAAAATTAAGTGTATTATTACTCCAGCCCAACACAACAAAAATAAAATGCTAGCTGAAAATTTATCCATCAATTTGAAAGAGAAAACTCATTGTGTCCAGTCCATCTATCATTATAGTTGAAAGGTATGTAAAAACATATTGAATGTTACTTAAGGAAACATGCATTTGATACAAACTTACTAGATTTTTTTGGTACACATACCGAATTTCTTTGCATGCACATTGAAATATTTGCGGACACTGTAATTTGAATGCAAGCACAATTTTTTTTTTTTTTTTTGAGAACAGTACAATAATATTATGTAGCAAATGGATGTATTACGAGTATGTCTCTTGATATTCTTTTTTTTTAATAATTAATAAATCGTTAAAAAAAAGTGTAACAAGCTCTTTTTGCTCATTCATTAGCTAGAATTTTCTTTTTTAAAATTAATAGATTAAATGGAATTCTAAAGTCGATGGATTTTTTCTCAAGTAATTTCATTTTTAGTTTTTTTCTATAAAATACTTTACAAAACAAATTATATCAATATTTTACTTATTTTTGTCTCGAATCTTTTGGATTGTTTTTTTTTTGAAAAGAATTTTTTGGATTATTTAAAAATAAAGTAATTAAGAAAAATACCAACATATATGTGTGGTTGGTGCGAGTGGAAGCGACTCGCATTTCTTTAATTAATCAAGCACACGTCCAGAGTTTGAAATTGGTTGTGCGTATATAAACGACAATGTTAGGAGGTACCCTTCAAATGGAGTGCGATTCAAAGCGAATATATAGTCGATTAATCTGGATACAAATTAGTTTTGACAAATAAATTAAAGAAAGAAAACTTATTTTATAGTTGTTTCCTCAATCAAAAGAAAACGTAGTTTGAGACGGGACTTCACTCAAGTCTCTATTTTACATTGGTTGCAACTGCTCAAGTCGCTAACATATGTATACTATTACTAATAATGGATCACGATTGAATGATACCTCACATATATGGTTAATTAGCCTAGGGCAAAAACAAATTTTGGATGATACCTCACATATATGGTTAGCCTAGGGCAAAAACAAATTTTGGGTCCGACTCCGTTCTAGCTAATAAGCTAGATTATTTTAAAAATAAGCTAGTTGTCAAACACAACTTATTTGTTAAACTAGCTTATTAGCTAGATTATAATTAAACTAGCAGGTAAACTAGTTTGTGCTTACCAAATAAAACAAAATCTAGCTGATAAGCAAGTTTGTGCGTGCCAAACAAAACTTAAAATATAGATGATAAGTGAAAAGCTGGTTGCTTGTAGCTGAAAGTTGATAATCTAACTGATTATCTAAAACTGTTTGGAAGAAATAACTGGTCGAGTAGCTGAGAAGTACAAAATGACATAAAAAGACATGCTATATATTATAAATAATTTTGTATCAATTTTTTGTGTCAATTAAATGTACTTATACTGTTTTTCAAAAAAAAATTAAAGTACTTATAGGTAATTTTCTCTTCAATAAACATAATTATTCGATCATACTTACATAAACGTATAACTTATTATTTTATTTTATTTTTAACTTAAACGTATTATAGATTATTTAATAAATTATTGTTTCATAATTTTAAAAAGAATGTTAATGAAGTTAAAAACAAAGAAATATTAAACATAAAGATATTTTTAATTTAGTATTAGTTAATATATTTACAAGGTTTTAAAATAATAATATATTTGTATAGATAAATATTAAGAATAGTAGTACCTAACGCGAAAAGTTGAAAACCGAAAAGTGACTATGTTAAAAAAAGGAATAACGTAAAAACCGAAAACCTTAACAAATAAAAACAAATACAATTATCTTCTAATGCCGCATGCACAAGTTGGGTTGAGAGCATAAGAGGAAAGAAAAATACATCAGGCGTTTTTTTAAGAAGGGTTCCTGGGTAGCGTCAAGAAAACGAATTTTCATCTAGCTTAACCAAAAACTAGGCAAAATAGAGCCTTAGTGTATATGATATATTATATTTATCAAAGTTAAGATTGCCAACACAAATAAAGATATTTTGGTTCGAAACTTTATTGTTCATTTTAGTGTTAAAAGCAAATAAATGGGTGAAAATAATCGTCTTCTTTTTATTTTTAATGGAATTTGGGTTCTATACTTTTATATAGGTTGGGTTTGGCCCAATGCATAGACCGACATATTAATGTTGGGCCTAAGCCTGGCCTATGATCAGGTCTAAGTATGTTGATTAATTAGTAAGTGGAGTGTTTTTCGTAAAGTTTTCTAGTTAATTGATAAAGGCTATGGATCATTTTTCTTTTCATATCGTATGAACTAATTAATTTGGGTTGGTATTGTGGTTGGATTGAAATAGCAGCCCATCACTCACCCGATAAAGGTAATATTGTCATGATCAAAAAGTATTTTCGTAAAAAATGTTTTCTTCAGGTTGGGCGGGGAGATTGTGTGGATGGGTTGACATCCCTCTTCATAATTCATCCCTCTTCATAATTCACTGAATATATTGAAGACATACCAAATAATAACTCATACTGCTTTTATTCATAAACATATATAATATCAAAAGGCAATGCACGCGTATATGTGCCCAGCCATTATTTACTACTTATTTTTAAAAGCTACTGATTAATTAACAATTACAATGGCAAACTCCTTCTTTAGTGTTCCAGTCCCTGCATGACCCACGGTCTTGACCACCCCTTCTGCAAGATTCTGGGCAAGCGTTGCTGCAAGTAGCATTATCGTGAGCATTATGGATATCACATTTCATATGGATAGTTTCGCAACAACTAGCTCCCTCTGCAACTCTGTTACGCACATCTGCATATGCATATAATTAACCACCCCATTATCATAAGCAACACAAAAAAATAAAGAAAATTTATATATATCCATACGTGCATACTATAGAACGTAGCAAAAGAAAAAAACATGTGTTGAGGTATCAAAACGTAAGGTAAAATAAAAATAATAAAAACCAATAACTTGTTTTTGAGTTCATGTTTAAATATATACATAATCACGTACTAATTACCTTGACTAACAATGAGGAATACAATCATTATCATGAAAACAGCAGTTGCTCTCGCCATTTTCACCGTTAATGTATTGTTTAACGTCTTTAGTTGTGTGGTTGATAGGACGTAGGTGACTAATTTATATAGAATTCTGTACAAATTTAGAATGTTGCTATTCATATTGATAACTGCAAAAGAATAGAGATCTATTAATTATTTGCATATTCTTATTTCCTATTATATATACGATATTCTCAGGATCGATAAATAACAATAAATAAATAATCTCAAACGTTAAATATTTTTAATAGAAATATTATTCTCTTTGATTCTTTCCTATTATGACATTTCTAAGATCAATCTTCAAAAATCTCATGAAACATTGATTAATTCATTCCCTTACACTATTATTCATTCTGTGATTTTTACTAACACTTAACTTTAAAAATCAACGCTCTGACCTAAAATATTGTTTAAAAAATCAAATTATCATTTACATGAATATTATAATGACAACAACAATGTCACACAACAAGACACATTGGCTTACTAAAGCCTTTTATGCAATCTCGATCTACGTGTTATGCTTCAGGATCTTGTGTATGTACGCATCTCGAAGAGCACATGGATGACTCTTATGAGCAAATGTATTTTGTAGTGTGATATAATGTTGTCATTTTAGCACTTCTTTTTATAAAAATGGGGCGATCGGTCAAAATTATTTCACAAAACAAAATAAAATAAAAAACATAATAGAATTTGTGCAATTGGTCAATTTGAGACGTGACATTATTAGAGCATCTCCAATGGTAACATGAATTTAGACAATGGATTGGTGCCACATCATGGATGTTGAGATGATGTCTATCCTATGTGGCACTAAATAGACATTTACTTCTTAAAATTGTATCGTAATGTGGATTTAGACCATGGATTGATGAGTTGACATTTTTATTTTCAATTTTCATAATATTAATAAAGGCTTGAAAAAATAAAAACTTTAAAAGAATTAATAATGTCGACGTGGCAGTCTAACATTATAGTAGACACCTTTCGCTTTGATTTTGTGCCACATATGATAGACATTATGAATCTATGGTCCTATTGGAGAACATTTTTTGGGTTGGATGTGGATTGTATTATAGGTGAATCCATTTCCACCCCAATCCATGGTCCCCATTGGAGATGCTCTTAGATCAATATCTCAATCATTATCATTAATATATTTTTTTTATCAAAGATATTATAAGGTTCGGACTTACAAGGCTTTATCTACATTCGACCCGATTTAAATTCAAACTAGAGATCGATCAATCTTTGTCTAGATCCATCCTCGATTTTTTAAAACATTGTCCAAATAATTTTTATTTTGGGCCCGACAAAATTGGACGGACGGGTTGTGACACTTAAAATAAATTGTCACCCTGCGTATTACCATTTTTTATTTTTTTGGATGCAATTTTAATTTCTTTTTCTCTTGTTTTTGGGTACGATTTTAATTTCTATTTTTTTTTATTTCATGGTTTCATGAAACCATGAAACCATGAAGTCGATGCTATACTTTTATTTTAAAAAATCATTCTGATGTGCGTTTTGTTATAAATTAAGTTCTAAGCCAATTAGAACTTAAGTTGGACTTGCTAGAGACTTAAGTATAGAAGACATAAACTAAGAACTAATAGAACAAGTAGAGAAGAAGAAACACTAGAATAATTTCGGTATTTAATAAAGGTTTGTAAACCCCTATTAAATGGGGGCGTTATTAAATAACACCTAATTGATAGGAGTTTAAAAAAATATGTAATACATATATTAAAAATTAAAACATAACATATTTTCACATGACATTTAATAACACTCTATTTAATAGGGGTTTTAAAACCTCTATTAAATGTCAAAAATGTTCTTGTGAAACAAGAGATAAGAGAGCTAGATATGAGAATATGTAGATTTCATTCATACATTGGTGTGTGAATTACAATGGGGTTAACACCCTTTATATAAGCCATTTGGTGATGATGATGATTGTACTTATACAATGTGTACAAGTTATACATACACCACAAATCATACAACACATCACAAGCAACATAGACAATACATAGAAGAGTTGATGTATATTGGATATGATTATAAGTTACATGAAGTGTGAGAGACATGCTTGATGTTACAATTCAATGTGAGAACCATGCTTCACAATGTGGTCACATACATACACAAGTGTTCATCCATTTTATAACACTTTGCGATTTAAAAGCACGTTTTTAATCGAAACCACGAAGCCGACATTTCGTTACTCAAGCTATAAGCGTCAAATTAAGAAATACAAAAATGGAGATCTCTATACTAATAAAAGAGACCAATCACCATGCGAAGAAAGATTGCAAATGATCCTACATATGGGCCCATTTGTAGAATTGAGGAGATTCTTCCATTGCTCCCATGTACATCGTTTCTGGATAGGTAGCCCTTTGGGATTAGATACAAAGATGACTGAAGTGAAAGGATTCATTAAATTATTTCTTTTTTTTTTATATCTGTGGGTGTTTAGGCGAGCCTGATTATTTCTACGAGACTCGTGCAATCGGCCAAGGCATATCTCAGTGGTCCGATTGATCTTGCCATATAGGGGAGGGATTCATTTAATTATGAATTTTCATTACTAAGCTCCTAAAAAAAAGAACGGCTAACTCGTTATGGACATGGTTAATTAGCTACGTGTCTATCGCAAATTTGGAAGAGAAGAAACAAAAAGTATTTCAAGATATAGAGGATCCCACTTATACACAAAAGAGATGAGCGAAGTGGAAATCAACAAAACGACAATCAACTCAGATGCTCGAATTAAAAACTGAGGTGACATCAATTTTTTTTTACTGGGAATATATTATGTGTGGAAGCGGCCAGGGATCCAGCCACGAGAAGCATAGGAATAAGATGGGTATTGGGTAGTAATCAAGGACTAATTTTTCAGGCGGGATGTTTATACAAGGCTTTCTCGATGGACGTAGATTGGGCGGAACTATTTTTTTCGATAGTTAGGAGGCTGGACTCCTTTTACTATATATATATATTGTCACGAGGCCGTCAAGTGAGGGGTTTACTCTAAGGAGATTTTTCTCGCTCAACTCAACCCGTGGTGCCTATGGGCTACCTTAGTTCAACATTACCAATACTCAAATCGAATGAACAGCAAGCTATGACACCAAGGAAATATTTTACTAAGCTCTCAATGAGAATACAACACTGGTACTCTATGCTTCCCTAAACCTAGAACTCATGGCTTTATAGATCGGCCAACAAGTAGTTACATAACCGTCTGAGACACCTGTCCTGATTACATTGATTCATAGACTAAGTAAAACCCCACTCCTTTGTGGTCAAGGCAACTACCCAACTGCCTTTTTCCTTGCTGCCACCTAGTTCCATAACCGCCTCAACTGCTTGGTCAATTGCCACATGCTCGGGACATTTTCGGACATGCCTTGGTCATGCCAATGGCCATGACCAAGGTAGTTACCAAACTGCCTGGAACGACCTTGACTTGGTCCATCCACGCCTCAAGGGACTTGATCCATTTTTCTCTCAGGGACAGGGACTGCTCGGTGGTGCCTGAGCACGATCTCTTAGGGACAGGGACTGCTCGGTGGTGCCTGGCCGTGCCCAAGCACCCTAGGTGTTAGCCGGGGCTCGGTCGAGTCCCATCGGCTCGGGGTGGCTCATACCATAGGTCCGTGGGTCTTGCCCTGGCATGGTGCCCAAGGCATGCTCGAGGGTCTTCCTTGCTACCGTGCCCATGCCGCCACTAGGAGAGCACACCTCTCCTTATACTATATGTTAAGTCGTTTCCACAACTCCTATAGGAAATACCAAGAAATGAGACCAAGCGTACTTTGACTTGGTCAACGCCCAAGTCAAGATTTGTCAACCATTTCCAAGGTATGCCTTGCCAGTGCCAAGGCGCGGCCTGCTCATGCCAAGGCACGACCTTGCTCGTGCCAAGGCGCGTTCTTGCTCGTGCCAAAGGAATCTGGCAAGGTATCGCCTTACTCGTGCCCAAAGAACCTGCCAAGGTTCGGCTTTGCTCGTGCTAAGACGCGACCTTGCTCGTGCCAAAGGAATCTGCCCTGCTCGTTCCCAAGGAACTTGCTAAGGTGCGGCCTTGCTCGTGCCCAAGGAACTTGCCAAGGCGCGACCTTTTTGTGCCAAGGGATGCGTCAAGGCTCGTGCTAAGGCGTAACCTCGTTTGCATCTAGGCACCGTGTCTAGGCGCGTTCCAAAGCACGACCTCCTTCACACCTATGCGCTGCCTCATCTTTTCAGCATTCTATCCCGCGACCAAACCTCATGGAAGCATCCGAGCGCTCCGAGACTCGACTATTTGCTAGGTTTCTCGCTGCCCAGCCCAGCCTACTTGGGTCACGCTATTGAGGGGCTGACAAACATCCCCCGCCGAAATGCTCGATGCCCTCATCGAACTGCTCGGTTGCTGCCGCTTCTGGTAGTCTGTTATTTCCTTCTCAAACTGCCATAGAGTAGTGTCTCGCTCCCAAGTAGTTTCCTCAACATCAACCCATTTGATTAAGTAAAAAGTTCTCGTATTTTTCTTGCTCTGGCCAGTGTCTCGTGTCTTTGAATATGCTCGATTCCTCTTGCAAACTCCTTTCATACCAAAGGTGGAGCCCGTCTCGCCGTGCTCCTCCCTGGATTTGCCTCATCAGAGTGAAAAGGTTTGAGATAGCTAACATGGAATGTAGGATGCATCTTCAACCTTTCCGGTAGCTTAAGGCGATAAGTTACCCTCCCAACTCGTTTGACCACCTCAAATAGTCATTCGTATCGCTGGACCAGGCCTTTATGCGTCTCCTTCTTGTTAAAGTTCTTCGAAATCTAAGGAGTGAGCTTCAACAAGACTAGGTCTCCTTCCTGGGACTCCAAGGGTCTCCGGTTCTGGTCAGTATACTTCTTCATCCTTCGGACAACTTTGGCCAAACTGTCATGAGCTGCCTCCCTTAGCTCCTGTTTCTTTCTCGCAAAGTGATAAGCCGCTGGGTTCGACCCCATCGACTTTGATTTGGCTACCTCATGTGGAGTAGCCGGTTGTTGTCCCGTCGCTACTTCGAAAGGACTCAGCTCCGTAGCCGATCTCTTGTGAATATTGTAACAAAATTGGGCTATATCAAGTAAATTCGCCCAATTGGACCGACTTGCATTGACATAGTGTCTGAGGTAGTCCTCCAGCAATGCATTGGTTCTCTCCGTCTGCCCATCCGTTTGAGGATGGTTTGCTTTAGAAAACTTCAACTTTGAGCCCATTAGATTGAATAGGGCAATCCAAAACCTTCCAATGAACCGAACGTCTCGATCATTGATAATGTCCTTTGGTATTCCCTAATATTTCGTCACATGCTTCAGGAACAACTCCGCAGTCAAATCACCATCACAATTCTTCGGAGCAGCTATGAACGTAGCATACTTCGAGAATCGATCTACCACCACTAACACGCTGGTCATTCCCTGCACTTTTGGAAGACTAGTGATGAAATCCATATATATAATTCGAAAAGGTCTATCTAGTATAGGTAAAGGCTCTAGCAACCCTAGTGCCTTCCTTCTCTCTGTCTTGTCTTGTTGGCACACAAGGCAAGTCCACACATACCGATCTACATCCTCCTCCATCTTAAGCCAAAAGAACGAACGTGATAAGAGGGCATAAGTGCGGCCCATGCCCGGATGCCCAGCCCACCGAGCATCGTGTGTCTCCTCAGAAGTTTTCGCCTTAGTCCACCAGTACTAGGAACATATGGACGTCCTCCTTTAGCATAAAGGACTCCATCCTCGCACCAAAACCTCTGAGTGACTCCCTCCGCCACTAGCTTTAACATCTTAGTACAAATAGTGTCTTTGTTTGTCTCCTCCTTGATGCGAGGTAGGAATTCACTTTCCAACCTCACTACTGTTGACATCATCTCAGCCACCACCTTGCGACTAAGAGCGTCTGGGACGGAATTAAGCCTTTCGGGCTTGTCTTTGAACTGAACATCGAACTTTGCTAAGAAATTCAACCACCTCGCCTCCTTTTGATTGACCTTCTTCTGACTCATGAAATAATTGATAACAACATTGTTTGTCTGCACCACAAAGCTCGTTCCCAACATGTAATGCCTCCAAAGATGGAGTGCATGGATCACAGCCAACATCTCTTTCTCATGAGCCAGGTACCTCTGCTCCGCTTCCTTCAGCTTCCTACTTTTGAAAGCAATGGGGTGTCCCTCTTGGACAAGTACCGCCCTCAATGCTCGATCTGATGTGTCTGTGTGCACTTCGAAAGGTAGGTCAAGATTTGGTAATCCCAATATTGGTATAGAAGCAATGGCCTGCCTCAATTTTGCCATGGCTTGGTCGCATCGATCCGTCCATGCCCAAGCCCGATCGTTCTTCAGTAGATCTGTCAACGGTGTAACCCTCCTTGAGTAGCCTTCCACGAACTGCCGATAGTAATTTGCCAAACCAAGGAATGACCGCAACTCCTGGACTTTCGTGGGGTTTGGCCATTTCATGATCGCCCGCACCTTCTCTGGATCCATTTATAATTTACCTTGGCCTACAACATGACCAAGGAAAGTGATCGTTTGCGCATCAAACTCACATTTTCCCTCTTTACAAATAAATGATTAGCCCTTAAAGTAGTCAAAACATCCGTAAATGATCCACATAATCTTAGAGGTTTTGACTATAGATTACAATATCATCAAAATAAACAACCACAAATCGATCGATGAACTCCTTTAACACATCATTCATCAAATTACGGAATGTAGCAGGAGCATTTGTTAAGCCAAATGGCATGACTAAGTATTTAAACGATCTATACCTAGTCACCATGGTCGTCTTAGGGACGTCACCAGCTGCAATTCGGACTTGATGGTATCCCGACCTCAAGTCCAACTTCGTGAAGTAGGCTGCACTGGATAACCGATCGAACAAGTCTGCCACCAGCGGAATAGGGTACTTGTTCTTCACTGTCAGCTTATTCAGTGCACTGTAATCTACGCACATCCGAAGGGAACCATCGTGCTTGCGTTGGAACAGGACTGGTGTTCCATAAGGTGCCTTGGATGGCTGAACAAATCCAACATCCAACAACTCCTGCAACTGCTTCCTCAGCTCCTCCAACTCCTTTAGAGCCATTATGTAAGGGACCTGTGCTGAGGGCTTTGAGCTAGGGATCAGCTAAATCTAGTGGTCAATTACCCTTTGTGGGGGTAATTATTTCGGAAACTCCGCCGGCATTACATCACCGAAGTCCTCTAATACCTCACCAACTTCGTCAGGCACTTTTGCCGTCGTTACTGCCTTAGTCTCCACCAAGGCCGCTAGGTATGTTGGTTCACCCTTCCTTAGTTCATATTTCACTTGAATGACTGAAAGATGGGACGACTTTGCACTTTCTTTCCCTGCAATCGTGCTAGCCGCAGGAACAAAGCAAGGATGAGATTTGTTCATCATAAACAATCCCCTCAAGAAAGACATCAAGGCAATGCTCCCCAAATGTAGAAAGTCATTCCCTAGGATGACATCAAAGTCATCCAAATGAACTGCCATGAGGTTGATCTTCCCCTCCCAAGATCCAACCTTAAGATTCACATTAGTTGCCATACCTTGAATTCGTTTTGCTTCAAAATTCACAGCTTTCATTCGATTGGGATTCTCAACAAGATCCAATCCTAGCTTTTCCACCATGTGGTCTGCCACAAATGAATGTGTTGCTCCCGAATCCACCATTGCCAAAAATCATCTCTGATTCACCGCATCAACGTACATCAGCCCCTCCGAGGGACTTATTTTGGCTTGTTGAATGACATTCAACAATTGTAGTGGGTTCATCCGGGGCTGGCCATCATCTTCCGCGATCAAGGCCGAGATTTTCTCCTTCTCAGGGCAGTCCCGTGCCCTGTGAGGGTCGTTGCAAAAGAAGCAGCCCTTGTGTGAGGAACTTGATGAGGGTTTCGCGTCTGCTTTCGGGGCTGGCTTTGAGCTTACTTGCTTAGGAGTGAAGGGCTTCTTCTCGGCTTTCTTGTGGTGATCCTTGAACGACTTCTACTCCTTGTTTTTCCCCTTGCTCGTGGAAGAACTAGTCTTGAAGTCCACAAAACTATCAACCGCAGCTATCGCCTTAGGCAAGTCCTTCACCCCTTGCCTCATTAGCTCGGATTGAGCCCATGGCTGCAATCCAGTAGTGAAGTTAAAGAGTTTATTCTCATCTGACATGTTTTTGATGTCCAGCAAGAGAGAGTAAAACTCCTTAACGTAGTCTCGAACCGATCCTATCTGTTTGAGCTTGCGAAAGACTTCCCGCGCTTGCCAAGCAACATTGGTAGAAAGGAATTGATCCTTCAACTCCCTCTTTAGCACCTCCCAATCCACGATCTTGGGTTTACTCGCAGCCGCATCGTCGTCTACTCTGGTTCTCCACCAGAGTTTAGCATCACCTTCTAGGTACAGGGAGGTCAAGATGACCTTTTGGTTCTCCTCCATCCCGACAGTAGCAAAGTATTGCTCCATGTCCCAAAAGAAATTCTCAAGCTCCTTCGCGCTCCGCTTGCCTGAGAATTTTCTTGGTTCCGACACCTTGGTTCTTGGCTTTACCGCAACTGCAACCTCCGAGGGTCCACCCTCGGCTCGCTTGAGCAGACTCACCTCCAAAGCCATTGTCGCAGCTATTTTGGTGGTGAGTTCTCCCACGAAACGTACATCCGCTACAAGCTCATCAAATTTGGATTCCCACATAGCTATCACGGCCTCTTATGACTCTCCCCTAGTCACCAAGGAAGTCACCAACATCTCCAAACCCTCATTGCGCCGTGCCAACATTGAACACTCTACCGATTCTGCCGAGGCAGACATCGTTGCCATAATGTGTTCTAAGTGAGCTACCCTCTCACTTTGATCACTCACTGCTCAGGTCGCCATCGTCTCCGAAACGGGGATCTGATACCAATTATCACGAGGCTGTTATGTAAGGGGTTTACCCTAAGAAAGTTTTTCTCACTCAACCCAACCCGTGGTGCCTAAGGGCCACCTTAGTTCAACATTACCAATACTCAAATCGAATGAACAGCAAGCTATGGCACCAAGGAAACATTTTACTAAGCTCTCAATGAGAATACAACACTGGTACTCTATGCTTCCATAAACCTAGAACCCATGGCTTTATAGATCAACCAACAAGTAGTTACATAACCGTCTGGGACACCTGTCATGATTACATTGATTCATAGACTAAGTAAAACCCCACTCCTTTGTGGTCAAGGCAATTACCCAACTGCCTTTTCCCTTGCTGCCACCTAGTTCCATAACCGCCTCAACTGCTTAGTCAATTGCCACATGCTCAGGAAATCTTCGGACGTGCCTTGGTCATGCCAATGGCAATGACCAAGGTAGTTACCCAACTGCCTGGAACCACCTTGACTTGGTCCATCCACGCCTCAAGGGACTTGATCCATGTCTCTCTTAGGGTCAGGGACTGCTCAGTGCCGTGCCTAGGCACCCTGGGTGTTAGTCGAGACTCGGTCGAGTCCCACCGGTTCGGGGTGGCTCAGACCATGGGTCTGTGGGTCTTGCCTTGGAATGGTGCCCAAGGCATGCTCGAGGGTCTTCCTTGCTACCGTGCCCATGCCGCCTCTAGGAGAGCACACCTCCCCTTATACTAGATGTTAAGCCGTTTCCCCAACTCCAATAGGAAACATCAAGAAATAATACCAAGCGTACTTTGACTTGGTCAACGCCCAAGTCAAGATTTGTCAACCCTTGCCAAGGTATGCCTTGTCTGTGCCAAGGCGCGGCCTTGCTCATGCCAAGGCGCTGCCTTGCCCGTGCTAAGGCACGACCTTGCTCGTGCCAAAGAAATCCGCCAAGGTATCGCCTTACTCGTGCCCAAGGAACCTGCTAAGGTTCGGCCTTGCTCGTGCCACAGGAATATACCCTGCTCGTTTCCAAGGAACTTGGTAAGGTGCGGCCTTGCTCGTGCCCAAGGAACTTACCAAGGCGCGACCTTGCTCGTGCCAAGGGATGCGCCAAGGCTCGTGCCAAGGTGTAACCTCGTCTGCGCCTAGGCACCGTGCCTAGCACGCGCCAATGCACGACCTCCTTCACACCTATGCGCTATGTGACGGCCCCAATTTTCCACGAATTGGGCTCAGCCCGGCCTAAGACCCTTGAGCCAGTCTCGCAAGGTCAACGAAAGCCTAGTCAGCCTTCAAATCCATCATTATCAGTACATTCAACATTTTACAGTTGAGTTATTAATATTTTTCAAGTTTTATAATTTTAGCGGAAGCAACTAATACATTAAATAACTCAACAAAGAGATCAGGGAGTTAGGCAACCTAATTGTGGAACCCAACAATTATCATCAGAGGAGAGCAAATACAGAATATACAAAAATCTGCCTAGCTATGAAGCATTCCCTCTGCTACTCGTCCGCGACACTGCACTCAGTCAAACATAAGCATGACGAGCCCAGGTAAGTAAATCCAGTAGGACATATACACAACATTTCATAATATCCAAAACAACAGTTCATGATATCCAAAGTAGTCGAATTCATGCAAATAGAACGAAAGGAATAAAAAACGCATGAATATACAAGACTGTAAATAATCCATCGATGAGTGATGCCAAACAATAAGGAGTCCCGACCAAAAGGTCGTTGAGTCGCGGTACAAGCCCAGCATACTCGGGTTTATGACGAGACCCCTGCCTCCCAGCCCTAACCCATGCGACTAAGAGACATCCATAGACCCGGATCTAGGACGAGACCCCTGCCTCCCAGCCCTAGCCCGTACGACTATAAAAACATCCATGGACCCGGATAATATCGACGGACGACCAGGAAAAAAACCTCGGGTTTAGGATGAGACCCCTGCCTCCAGCCCTAACCCTCTCATATCGCAGATAAACAGTAACCATGACTCACTTGTCAATGGACTCACTCAATCGACAACAATTTCAACGATAGCTATCATCACAAAGTAGTGAAACAACCATAAAGCTATCATAAAATAGTAAATAACAACAGCCAACTGAGAGAAATGAAATATTGTATAAGTCCCTAGCTGGTTTACTTACCTCGAGAAATCGCGAACCTTAAAACGTCGCTCACGTCTCGATTTGCGCACCCGACACCCGACTCATAAGTCCCTGGTATCCATTTAGACATTTGAGGGCTAATTTACCAAAATCAGTCAAATCACAACTCAATTAGTTGAAATACATCTCACCTCCATCGGGTCGTCGCCGGCCGCGTCGACCACCACCGCGACCGCTACCGACCGCCGTCCCACCTCGTTGCGTCGCGTCACCGAGCTCGCGCGCCATCGCTGTCGTACCATCGTCGCGCCACCGCCCGCCGCGGCTGTCGCTGTTTCTTACCGTGCCGCTCCGCATTGCCACCGCGACCATGCCGCCGCCGCCGTCCAGCTGTTGAGGATCGCGACGTCCTCCACTAGGCTGCCGTCCCGCTGTCCGGCTGCTGATCGCTGCTATCGCTGGAGTCGCGCCGCTGCCGCACCGCCGCGTCGCATCGCGCCCGCGCGATCACCGCCGACGCCCTGCGAGACCGCGGCTGGTCCGTTCGTCTCGCGCCATCGCTCGTCCGCCCCATTGCCGGACAGTGCTGCTGCCGGTGCTGTCGGCCACCTCTGCACCGCGCAGCTCCTCGCGAGTTGCGGATCTCCTCCCCTCTCCCTCGTCTGATCTCTCTCTGGCTTCCTTTCTCTCCTTTTATTCTCCCTCTCTTCTTTTCTCTCCCTTTGATCTTATCCCCATATATATATAAATATATATTATATACATTTTCTTTTTATTTTCTTTTTGATTTCAAATCAAAGGTGTCCTCGACATTCGTGCAACACGAATCTCGATGCAAACTCAACAACCGAGCAACACGCCTCTCGATGCACCAGCCTGCCTCATTTCAAAATCTTAGTACTCGCGCTACACGCATCATGAGGCGTATCACATGTCGGCACGCAACTCGAGACGCGTCCCCGTTCGTGTTTCGGCTCCCCGAATTCTTCGCGTATACGTTTCTCAACGATTAGCATCTCCACTCGAGATTCGGACATACGCATTTCGACAAGTAGATCCCGCAAACGACCCTGACCTGATACGTGGCACAAGTCAAATTTTCGGGTCGTTACACGCTACCTCATCTGTTTCGCATGCTATCCCGTGACCAAACCTCATGGAGCCATCCGAGCCCTCCGGAACTCGGTTATATGCTAGGTTTCTCGCTGCCCAACCCAGCCTACTCGGGCCACTTTATTGAGGGGCTGACAAATATATAGATACGATGAATACAAAAGAACAGGGGATATGCAATAAAAACAAAAGAACCTTATTTTCAAACCAAAGACCCACCAACTGTTTATAAAAGTCCCAAAAAAAAGCGATCAGGTCCTCTTCTTCATTCTCGTAAAACCACGACCCTCCATCTGCAAGTTTCAACTCCAGGAAGAAACATTTCAGCGTCCATAGACTAACAACAAAACGCGATTGGGCACGCTACTTGAGTCGAAACCGATCCAAGCAATGCTCAGTTGGCCCCTCCAATCCCCATCACCAGTGACTCTATGAACAAACCATCATGGCCGTGAAATGTGAACACCAAATGCTAAAGAGGCCAGCATTAGTAAAACTCTCCAAAAAATAAGAAGAGGGGAGAGGTACTCCCGGCCACCTGTAGATAACCAGACAACACAAAAAAGTCCCTGCCGAATGCAAAAGACCACACATAAGAAACTAGCTCATACATAGCAATGCCCAGTTCCACTCAAATTACTCTATGACCAAAGCTTGAGATTTTTGTGCCCATACATAAAATTGCGTTCACCATCTCCAACCATTGGTTTAGAGAATGTGGTCTCTGCCACATTAGACCGAGCTCCCTTGACATAGCCTCCCAAACCTTATAAGAGAACGAACATAGCAACAAAACATGATCAATGGATTCAACATTTGAATGGCAAAGGGAACATCTCGATGGAAATAAAGTGCTATTCGGGCATCGTCGTTGCATCACATTGGTGGTGTTGACCTTCCCCAACAAAATCCACTCTTCATAAAAGCACTAGATTTTCATATTAGATTGAAAATTGGGCAAGCCCCTAAAGATAACTCAAGACAAAAACCATAAAATGCAGATTTGACAAAAAACAGATTAGATGGTTCCTGTCACGGGGCCGAGGAAAGAGGGGTTTTTCACTAGGAATTTTTCACTCTCAACCCAACCCTGTGGTGCCTAGGGACCGCCCTAGTTCAGCACAACCAATACACAATACGGAAGATAAACACGCAGCAAGCACAAACAACCAATGCAATGGACAACAAGGGAATGTTTTATTAGCTCTCAATTGGAATACAACTGGGGAACTCAAGGCATATATCTACTCATGCACCCCTATGCATTTTCGCCCTCAATTGCCTCCCTCCTTGCTCACCTTGAGCATTTGGCTTTATAGACCAGCCCACATTCAGTTACATAACCGTTTAGACTGGGTAAAACACCACTCCTAGTGGTCAAGGCAGTTACCGAACTGCCTTGCTCCCCATCGCCACTCGCCCACAACTGCCTTGACCCCCTAGTCAAGAGGCACATTCTTTTCGTGCCTGAAGCTACTGGAACGTGGCTGATCATGCTTTCGCCCATGATCCAGGTAGTTACCTTAACCACCTGCAACCGCCCAAGACTCGGTCCTCCCAAGCCTTCGGTTTACCTTGAATTCGGGACAGGGACTGCTCGTGGTGCCTAGTTTCTCGCCTAGGCTCCTGGTACTCGGGACTACTCGGTCGTGGCTTGGTCATGGCTCCAGCCCATGACCAATGTAGTTACACAACTGTCTTGAAACCGTCTTGACTTGGTCTAGCCACACCACAAGGGTCGTGGCCCATGTTCTCTACGGGACAGGGGCTTGTCTGGACGTGCATGTTCGTGCCCAGGCGCGTCGCCGTGCTAGCCGGGGCTCCGTTGAGTCCCACCGGCTCGAAGGGTGGCCGACGCCATGGTCCGTCCATGGGTCGTGCCTTGGCATTGCGCCCAAGGCATGCTCGAGGGTCCCTACTAGTCCACCCATGCCACCCCAAGGAGAGAGCACACCTCTCCTTATAGTAGATGTTAAGCCGTTTGCTCAACTACAATAGGAAACATCGAAATTTCGACCAAGCGTACTTTGACCTGGGTCAACGCCCAAGTCAAGGTTTGTCAACACTTTCCATGTGCCAAGCATGTGCATACTTACTCCGCCAAGTCTTGCCCGTGCCCGCGCTCGTGCCAAGACGTGCCAAGGCGTGTACCTAAGTCCACCCGTGTTTCATGCCTCGCGCCAAGGCGCGTACCTAAGTCCGCCCGTGCCTCATGCCAAGGCGCGTACCTAAGTCCGCCCGTGCCTTGCGCCAAGATGTGCCAAGGCGTGCCAAGGCGCCGTGCCGAGGAAAATCACGCCTTGCGCCCGTTCATGCGCGCGCGCCCACGCGCGCTAGTCCATGCGTCCACGCGCGCTCTCCCCAGCGCGCGCGCGCGTCCATCCTCGCGTTCCCATCACTCTGCCGCATGCAATTTCCCGACTACACGCGCGCATTACCGCAGGCCATGCTGCAACCCTCCGAAGTCCAGCATCTAACCTCCATGGAACCACCCGAGTCCTCCGGAACTCGGTCATTTGCTAGGTTACCGGCTGCCCAGCCCACCAATTCGGGTCTCGCTATTGAGGGGGTGACAAACATCCCCCCGCCGAATGGTTCGATGCCCTCATCGAACACTCCGCGTCTGCCTGCTCACCAGGCTGTTGCCCACCGAAGCAACACTCCTTTGTCTGTCCACCAGACTGCTGCCCACCAGAGCAACGTATCTCCATCCGATCATGTACTTGCAATGCCACCAGCCTTGGTGCACTGCCTTTGCCCCTGCCTCGCATCGCTGGAACAAAGCACGGCCTCGTCTCATCTATGATCAGCAAGCCATGAAGTGATGGAATCACGGCTACTCTCCCAGCCGTCAAGAAATCATTTCCCGCAATGATCTCGAAGTCATCCAACGGAGCAGCAATCAAATTCACCTTGCCCTCCCAAGTGTGGATTCGAATGCCCACGTCTGAGGCTACGCCCATAGCCTTCCTTGGTTCAGAATTGACTGCCTTCACCATGCTTGCACTTTCAGCAAGCTGTAAACCAAGCCTCCGAGCTAGGTTCTCCGCAATGAACGAGTGTGTGGCTCCCGAATCGATCAGCACCTTCACTGCTTGGTTGTTGATCTGAGCCTCCACGAACATCAGCTCTACTGATGTCCCAGCCTTGTGCGCTTGTACCGCTTTCAGCAACTGCAAAAGATTCATCCGAGCCTCCGGTTCCTCCGCAACAATCGCATTCAGCTTCCCTTTCTTTGGGCAATCCTTTGCCCTGTGAGGACCGTCACATATGAAACAGCCCTGTTTCCCCATTGATGCTTTGGCACTAGCATCAAACTTTGAAGAAGGCTCCTCCTCCTTCCTGGATCCGCCAGCTCGATCCTTCTCTTTGTACTTCTTTTCTTTCGTTTCAGAAGAAGTACCACTAGTCTTGTAATCCACAAGACTGTCCGCCACAGCGATTGCACTCGACAAGTTCTTCACGCCTTGCCTCTGCAGCTCCGACTGCGCCCATCCTTGCAATCCAGCGGTAAAATTGAACAATTTGTCCTCCTCGGACATGTTCTTGATATCCAGCAGCAAGGAAGAGAATTCCTTCACGTATTCTCTGACCGTTCCCTTCTGCTTCAATTGGCGCAGCGCCTCCCGCGCTTGCCAAGCCGCATTCGTGGGTAGGAATTGATCATTCAATTCCCGTTTTAGCACCTCCCACTCCACAATCTTCGGTCTGCCCGCAGCCGAATCATCATCCACTCTGGTTCTCCACTAAAGTTTTGCATCGCCGTCTAGATACATGGAGGTCAAAATCACCTTTTGGCTCTCCTCCGTTCGAGCCGTAGCGAAATATTGCTCCATATCCCAAAGGAAATTCTCAAGTTCCTTTGCGCTCCGCTTGCCTGAGAATTTCTTTGGCTCCGGTACCTTTGTTCTAGGCTTCGCCGCAACGGTAACCTCCGAGGATCCGCCCACGGCTCTCTTCAGCAGGCTCAACTCCAAAGCCATGCTCGTAGCAGTTTCACCAGTGCGCTCTCCCATAGAATGCACCTCTGCTACCAGTTCCGCAAATCTGGATTCCCACATAGCTATTGTAGCTTCTTGTGACTCTTCTCTATCCACCAAAGATGCCACCAACATTTCCAAGCCTTCAAGGCGCTGCTCCAGCCTCGAAGACCCTGCCGTGTCCGCCGGGACTGCCATTGCCGCCATCATTTGCTCTAGGTGAGACACCCTCTCACCTAGATCGCTTGCTGCTCGGGTCGCCATTGTCTCCGAACGCAGGGTCTGATACCAATTGTCACGGGGCCGAGGTAAGAGGGGTTTTTCACTAGGAATTTTTCACTCTCAACCCAACCCTGTGGTGCCCAGGGACCGCCCTAGTTCAGCACAACCAATACACAATGCGGAAGATAAACACACAGCAAGCACAAACAACCAATGCAATGGACAACAAGGGAATGTTTTATTAGCTCTCAATTGGAATACAACTGGGGAACTCAAGGCATATATCTACTCATGCACCCCTATGCATTTTCGCCCTCAATTGCCTCCCTCCTTGCTCACCTTGAGCATTTGGCTTTATAGACCAGCCCACATTCAGTTACATAACCGTTTAGACTGGGTAAAACACCACTCCTAGTGGTCAAGGCAGTTACCGAACTGCCTTGCTCCCCTTACTGCCACCTCGCCCACAACGGCCTTGACCCCCTAGTCAAGAGGCACATTCTCTTCGTGCCTGAAGCTACTGGAACGTGGCTGATCATGCTTTCGCCCATGATCCAGGTAGTTACCTCAACCACCTGCAACCGCCCAAGACTCGGTCCTCCCAAGCCTTCGGTTTACCTTGAATTCGGGACAGGGACTGCTCGTGGTGCCTAGTTTCTCGCCTAGGCTCCTGGTACTCGGGACTACTCGGTCGTGGCTTGGTCATGGCTCCAGCCCATGACCAAGGTAGTTACACAACTGTCTTGAAACCGTCTTGACTTGGTCTAGCCACACCACAAGGGTCGTGGCCCATGTTCTCTACGGGACAGGGGCTTGTCTGGACGTGCCCGTTCATGCCCAGGCGCGTCGCCGTGCTAGCTGGGGCTCCGTCGAGTCCCACCGGCTCGAAGGGTGGCCGACGCCATGGTCCGTCCATGGGTCGTGCCTTGGCATTGCGCCCAAGGCATGCTCGAGGGTCCCTACTAGTCCGCCCATGCCACCCCAAGGAGAGAGCACACCTCTCCTTATAGTAGATGTTAAGCCGTTTGCTCAACTCCAATAGGAAACATCAAAATTTCGACCAAGCGTACTTTGACCTGGGTCAACGCCCAAGTCAAGGTTTGTCAACACTTTCCATGTGCCAAGTACGTGCGTACTTACTCCGCCAAGTCTTGCCCGTGCCCGCGCTCGTGCCAAGACGTGCCAAGGTATTCCCGCTTCCGTGCCAAGGCGCCGTGCCAAGGCGTGCCAAGGCGTGTACCTAAGTCCGCCCGTGTTTCATGCCTCGCGCCAAGGCGCGTACCTAAGTCCGCCCGTGCCTCATGCCAAGGCGCGTACCTAAGTCCGCCCGTGCCTTGCGCCAAGATGTGCCAAGGCGTGCCAAGGCGCTGTGCCAAGGAAAATCACGCCTTGCGCCCGTCCATGCGCGCGCGCCCACGCGCGCTCGTCCATGCGTCCACGCGCGCGCGTCCATCCGCGCGTTCCCATCACTCTGCCGCATGCAATTTCCCAACTACACGCGCGCATTACTGCAGGCCATGCTGCAACCCTCCGAAGTCCAGCATCTAACCTCCAAGGAACCACCCGAGTCCTCCGGAACTCGGTCATTTGCTAGGTTACCGGCTGCCCAGCCCAGCCAATTCGGGTCTCGCTATTGAGGGGGTGACAGTTCCCACCCCCACTTTCGGAGGTCATCCGTGTGGGGTGACAAGAAAATCCCCTGTAATCGGCGTGTAAGCCCTGCATATTTGGTGATTTCGGCTTCTCCAATTCTTCCCCTAAAGTTAAAGTGCCAATTCTGATCACACTCTAGTGTGCCATCGAATAATGCGACTTCTGCCACCGCGGAGTTCGGGTTTCGTGCCAGCGAGAAAAGGGCCGAGAAATCCTCTAAAAAGCTCCGAACACCATTCCAAGTATCATTCCAGAATCGAGTACGTTGTCCATTCCCCAATCGGTAAGTGACGCTGTTGAGTCGTTAATTATGTAATATTATATATAATTTATTTATATATTTTTATTGTTAAGTCTTCAAAATACTAGCCTAATTATGTTTATTTATTATTTTCAGGGTTAATGGAGTGCGCGGTTGAATTCGTGGTGGAAAAATACTCAAAATGGAGTATTTACTTGCAGTGATCGGGTGCCGGACAATTTGCCTCGAAATACGCGTTGGGCTGTGGGTCGAATAGCGATGTGGTGTTCCACCAATCGAAGATGACACGCCAAAGCAAGCGGAGGTGCCAACAAACCGGCGTGAACCAATCAGACGCTGCCACGTGGGCATTCAAAGCCTACAGCACGTCAACACGCCAGCGCTACCAATCGGGTGTTCCAGCCAATCATGAAACCATGAAACCATGAAACAAAAAAATAAAATAAAATAGAAGTTAAAATCGTACCCAAAAAACAAGAGAAAAAGAAATTAAAATTGCACCCAAAAAAATTAAAAAAGGTAATACGTAGGGTGGCAATTTATTTTAAGTGTCACAACCCGTCCGTCCAATTATGTCGGGCTCGAAATAAAAATGATTTGGACAATGTTTTAAAAAATCAAGGATGGATCTAGACAAAGATCGATCGTTCTCTAGTTTGAATTTAAATAGGGTCGGATGTAGATAAAGCCTTGTAAATCCGGACCTTATAATATCTTTGATAAAAAAAATATATTAATGATAAAGATTGAGATATTGATCTAAGAGCATCTCCAATAGGGACCATGGATCGGGGTGAAAACGGATCCACCTAGGATACAATCCACATCCAACCCAAAAAATGCTTTCCAATAGGACCATGGATTCATAATGTCCATCCTATATGACACAGAATCAAAGTGGAGGGTGTCTACTACAATGTTAGATTTCCACGTCGGCATTATTAATTATTTTAAAGTTTTTATTTTTTTCAAGCCTTTATTAATATTATGAAAATTGAAAATAAAAGTGTCAACTCATCAATTCATGGTCTAAATCCATATTATGAGACCATTTTAAGAAGTAAATGTCTATTCAGTGCCACATAGGATAGACATCATCTCAACATCCATGATGTGGCACCAATCCATGGTCTAAATTTATGTTACCATTGGAGATGCTCTAATAATGCGACGTCTCAAATTGACCAATTGCACAAATTCTAATATGTTCTTTATTTTATTTTGTTTTTTGAAATAATTTTGACCGATCGCCCCATTTTTATGAAAAGAAGTGCTAAAATGACAACATTATATCATACTACAAAACACGTTTGCTCACAAGAGTCATCCATGTGCTCCTCGAGATGCGTACATACATAAGATCTCGACGCATAACACTTAGATCGAGATTGCATAAAAGGCTTTTGTGAGCCAATGTGTCTTGTTGTGTGATATTGTTGTTGTCATTATAATATTCATGTAAATGATAATTTGATTTTTTAAACAATATTTTAGGTCAGAGCGTTGATTATTAAAGTTAAGTGTTAGTAAAAATCGCAGAATGAATAATAGTGTAGGGGAATGAATTAATCAATGTTTCATGAGATTTTTGAAAATTGATCCTAGAAATGTCATAATAGGAAAGAATCAAAGAGAATAATATTTATATTAAAAATGTTTAACGTTTGAGATTATTTATTTATTGTTATTTATCGATCCTGAGAAATATCGTATATGTAATAGGAAAATAAGAATATACAAGTAATTAATAGATATTCTTTTGTAGTTATCAATATGAATAGCAACATTCTAAATTTATATAGAATTCTATATAAATTAGTCACCTACGTCCTATCAACCACACAACTAAAGACGTCAAACAATACATTAACAGTGAAAATGTCGAGAGCAACTGCTGTTTTCATGATAATGATTGTGTTCCTCATTGTTAGTCAAGGTAATTAGTACGTGATTATGTATATATTTAAACATGAACTCAAAAACAAGTTATTGGTTTATATTATTTTTGTTGTACCTTACGTTTTGATACCTCAACACATGTTTTTTTCTTTTGCTACGTTCTATAGTATGCATGCATGGATATATATATATATAAATTTTCTTTATTTTTTTGTGTTGCTTATGATAATGGGGTGTTTAATTATATGCATATGCAGATGTGCATAACAGAGTTGCAGAGGGAGCTAGTTGTTGCGAAACTATCCATATGAAATGTGACATCCATAATGCTCAAGATAATGCTACTTGCAGCAATGCTTGCCCAGAATCTTGCAGAAGGGGTGGTCAAGACCGTGGGTCATGCAGGGACTGGAACACTAAAGAAGGAGTTTGCCATTGTAATTGTTAATTAATCAGTAGCTTTTAAGAATAAGTAGTAAATAATGGCTGGGCACATATACGCGTGCATTGCCTTTTGATATTATACATGTTTATGAATAAAAGCAGTATGAGTTATTATTTGGTATGTCTTCAATATATTCAGTGAATTATGAAGAGGGATGTTATTTCAACCCATCCACACAATCTCCCCGCCCAACCTGAAGAAAACATTTTTTACCAAAATACTTTTTGATCATGACAATATTACCTTTATCGGGTGAGTGATGGGCTGCTATTTCAATCCAACCACAATACCAACCCAAATTAATTAGTTCATTCGATATGAAAAGAAAAATGATCCATAGCCTTTATCAATTAACTAGAAAACTTTACGAAAAACACTCCACTTACTAATTAATCAACATACTTAGACCTGATCATAGGCCAGGCTTAGGCCCAACGTTAATATGTCGGTCTATGCATTGGGCCAACCCAACCTATATGAAAGTATAAAACCCAAATCCCACTAAAAAAAAAAAAAAGAAGACAATTATTTTCATCCATTTATTTGCCTTCGACTCCTTAAAATGAACAATAAAGTTTTGAACCAAAATATCTTTATTTGTATTGACAATCATAACTTTGATAAATATAATATATCATATACATTAAGGCTCTATTTAGCACGCATAAACTAGCTTATCATTTAACTGCTTATAAGTTACATTAAAAGCTACTTTATTAAATTAGATGTGTTTTAAGCTAGATGAAAATTCGTTTTCTTTGACGCTCCCCAGGAACGCTTCTTAAAAAACAACGCCTGATGTATTTTTCTTTCCTTTTATGCCCTCAACCCAACTTGTGCATGCGGCTTTAGAAGATAATTGTATTTGTTTTTATTTGTTAAGGTTTTTGATTTTTATTCCTTTTTTTTTAACATTGTCACTTTTCGGTTTTCAACTTTTCGCGTTAGGTAGTACTATTCTTAATATTTATCTATACAAATATATTATTATTTTAAAAACCTTGTAAATATATTAACTAATACTAAATTAAAAATATCTTTATGTTTAATATTTCTTTGTTTTTTTACTTCATTAACATTCTTTTTAAAATTATGAAACAATAATTTATTAATTAATCTATAATACGTTAAGTTAAAAATAAAATAAAATAATAAATTATACGTTTATGTAAGTATGATCAAATAATTATGTTTATTGAAGAGAAAATTACCTATAAGTACATTTAATCGACACATAAAAAAATTGATACAAAATTATTTATAATATATAGCATGTCTTTTTATGTCATTTTGTACTTCTCAGCTACTCGATCAGTTATTTCTTCCAAACGGTTTTAGATAATCAGTTAGATTATCAGCTTTCAGCTACAAGCTACCAACTTTTCACTTATCATCTATATTTTAGGTTTTGTTTGGCACGCACAAACTTGCTTATCAGCTAGATTACGTTTTGTTTGGCAAGCACAAACTAGTTTATCAGCTAGCTTAATCTTAATCTAGCTAATAAGCTAGTTTGACAAATAAGTTGTGTTTGACAACTAGCTTATTTTAAAAATATTCTAACTGATTAGCTAGAACAGAGGCGGACCTAAAATTTGTTTTTGCCCTGGGCGAACCATATTTGTGAGGTATCATTCAATCGTGATCCATTATTACTAATAGTATACATATGTTAGCTACTTGAGAAGTTGCAACCAATGTAAAATAGAGACTTGAGTGAAGTCCCGTCTCAAACTTCATTTTCTTTCGGTAAGTGACACCCTCGAATCCCACCCATTCCTATCCAATCCGTATATGCTTTTAATGATAGTTACTGATGATGAAGTCCAAGAATTAGCTTATGCAGTGGTACAAGACGTGAAGCATTGGCGGCATTATATCTTTTCCACAGAGAGTTCATGCTGTTTACAGACCATGAGGCATTGCAACACTTACATGGTCAGAACAAGGTCTCGGCCAGACATGCTTCCTGGGTGGCCTATTTGGAGTGTTTTACTTTTGTAGTGAAACACAAGTTTGGTGTGACCAACAGAGTTGCTGATGCCCTGAGTAGACGAAAAAGTTTGTTGAGCTGCATGACCATTGAGGTACCTGGGTTTTCCTCAAGCAGTAATTTGTGATTCATTGAGCTTCCATGAATAGCTTGTTTACAAGGTTTCCTCAAGTACTAGGAACATATGAACGTCCTCCTTTAGCATAAATGACTCCATCCTCGCACTAAAACCTCCTAATGACTCCCTCCGCCACTAGCTTTAACATCTTAGTACAAATAGTGTCTTTGTTTGTCTCCTCCTTGATGCGAGGGTAGGAATTCACTTTCCAACCTCACTACTGTTGACGCCATCTCAACCACCACCTTGCGACTAAGAGCGTTTGGGACAAAATTAAGCCTTCTGGGTTTGTGTTCGAACTGAACATCGAACTTTGCTAAGAAATCCAGCCACCTCGCCTCCTTCTGATTGACTTTCTTCTGACTCATGAAATACGTGATAGCAGCATTGTTTGTCTGCACCATGAAGCTCGTTCCCAACATGTAATGCCTCCAAAGATGGAGTGCATGGATCACAACCAACATCTCTTTCTCATGAGCCAGGTACCTCTGCTCCGCTTCCTTCAGCTTCCTACTTTCGAAAGCAATGGGGTGTCCCTCCTGGACAAGTACCGCCTTAAATGCTCGATCTGATGCATCCGTGTGCACTTCGAAAAGTAGGTCAAAATTGAGTAATCCCAATACTGGTTCAGAGACAATGGCCTGCCTTAGTTTTGCCATGGCTTGGTCGCATCGATCCGTCCATGCCCAAGCCCGATCCTTCTTCAATAGATCTGTCAACGGTGCAACCCTCCTTGAGTAGCCTTCCACGAACCGCCGATAGTAGTTCGCCAAACTAAGGAATGACCGGAACTCCTAGACTTTCGTGGGGTTTGGCAACTCCATGATCGCCCGCACCTTCTCCGGGTCCATTTGTAATTTAACTTGGCCTACAACATGACCAAGGAAAATGATCGTTTGCGCATCAAACTCACATTTTCCCTCTTTACAAATAAATGATTAGCCCTCAAAGTAGTCAAAACATCCGTAAATGATCCACATGATCTTGGAGGTTTTGACTATACATTACAATATCATCAAAATAAACAACCACAAATCGATCGATGAACTCCTTTAACACATAATTCATCAAATTACATAATGTAGCAGTGGCATTTATCAAGCCAAATGGCTTGACTAAGTATTTAAATGATCTATACCTAGTCACCATGGTCGTCTTAGGGACGTCACTAGCTGCAATTCGGACTTGATGGTATCCCGACCTCAAGTCCAACTTCGTGAAGTAGGCTGCACTGGATAACCGATCGAACAAGTCTGCCACCAGCGGAATAGGGTACTTGTTCTTCACCGCCAGCTTATTCAGTGCATTGTAATCTACGCACATCCGAAGGGAACCATCGTGCTTGCGTTGGAACAAGACTGGTGCTCCATAAGGTGCCTTGGATGGCTGAACGAATCCAACATCCAACAACTCCTGCAACTGTTTCCTTAGCTCCTCCAACTCCTTTGGAGCCATTCTGTAAGGGGCCTGTGCTGGGGGCTTTGAGCCAGGGATCAGCTCAATCTAATGGTCAATTACCCTTTGTGGGGGTAATTGTTTCGACAACTCCGCCGACATTACATCACCGAAGTCTTCTAGTACGTCAGCAACTTCATCAGGGACTTTTGCCGTCGTTACTACCTTAGTCTCCACCAAGGCCGCTAGGTATGTTGGTTCACCCTTCCTTAGTTCATCTTTCACTTGAATGGCTGAAAGATGGGACGGCTTTGCACTTTCTTTCCCTGCAATCGTGCTAGCCGCAGGAACAAAGCAAGGATGAGATTTGTTCATCACAAACAATCCCCTCAAGAAAGACATCAAGGCAATACTCCCCAAATGTAAAAAGTCATTCCTTAGGATGACATCAAACTCATCCAAAGGAACTGCCATGAGGTTGATCTTCCTCTCCCAAGATCCAACCTTAAGATTCACATTAGTTGTCATACATTGAATTCGCTTTGCTTCAGAATTCACAGCTTTCATTCGACCGGAATTCTCAACAAGATCCAATCCTAGCTTTTCCATCATGTGGTCTGCCACAAATGAATGTGTTGCTCCCAAATCCACCATTGCCAAGACTCATATCTGATTCACCTCCGCATCAAAGTACATCAGCCCCTCAGAGGGACTTGTCTTGGCTTCTTGAATGACATTCAACAATTGTAGAGGGTTCATCCGGGGCTGGCCATCATCTTTCGCGATCGAGGCCGAGATTTTCTCCTTCTCTGGGCAGCCCCGTGCCCTGTAAGGTTCGTTGCAAAAGAAGCAACCATTGTGTAAGGAACTTGATGAGGGTTTCGCGTCTGCTTTCGGGGCTGGCTTTGAGCTTACTTGCTTAGGAGGGAATGGCTTCTTCTCGCCCTTCTTGTGGTGATCCTTGAACGACTTCTACTCCTTGTTCTTCCCCTCGCTCGTGGAAGAACTAGTCTTGAAGTCTACAAGACTATCAGCCGCTACAATCACCCCAGGCAAGTCCTTCACCCCTTGCCTCATTAGCTCGGATTGAGCCCATGGCTGGAATCCAGTAGTGAAGTTAAAGAGTTTATCCTCATCTGACATGTTTTCAATGTCCAGCAAGAGAGAGGAAAACTCCTTAACGTAGTCTCGAACCGATCCTATCTGTTTGGGCTTGCGCAATGCTTCCCGCGCTTGCCAAGCAACATTGGTAGGAAGGAATTGATCATTCAACTCCCTCTTTAGCACCTCCCAATCCACGATCTTGGGTCTACCCGCAGCCGCATCGTCGTCTACTCCGGTTCTCCACCAGAGTTTAACATCACCTTCTAGGTACAGGGAGGTCAAGATGATCTTTTGGTTCTCCTCCGTCCCGACAGTAGCAAAGTATTGCTCCATGTCCCAAAGAAAATTCTCGAGCTCCTTCACGCTCCACTTGCCTGAGAATTTCCTTGGTTCCGACACCTTGGTTCTTGGCTTTACCGCAACTGCAACCTCCGAGGGTCCACCCTTAGCTCGCTTGAGCAGACTCACCTCCAAAGCCATTGTCGCGGCTGTTTCGGTGGTGAGTTCTCCCACAGAACATACATCCGCTACAAGCTCCTCAAATTTGGATTCCCACATAGCTATCACGGCCTCTTGTGACTCTCCCCTAGTCACTAAGGAAGTCACTAACATCTCGAAGCCTTCATTGCGCCGTGCCAACATTGAAGACTCCACCGATTCTGCCAAGGCAGACATCGTTGCCATCATATGTTCTAAGTGAGCTACCCTCTCACTTAGATCACTCACTGCTCGGGTTGCCATCGTTTCTGAAACGGGGATCTGATACCAATTATCACGAGGCTGTTAAGTAAGGGGTTTACCCTAAGAAAATCTTTCTCGCTCAACCCAACCCGTGATGCCTAAGGGCCACCTTAGTTCAGTACTACCAATACTCAAATCGAATGAACAACAAGTTATGGCACCAAGGAAACATTTTACTAAGCTCTCAATGAGAATACAACAGTGGTACTCTATGCTTCCTTAAACCTAGAACCCATGACTTTATAGATCAGCCAACAAGTAGTTACATAACCGTCTAGGACACCTGTCCTGATTACATTGATTCATAGACTAAGTAAACCCCACTCCTTCGTGGTCAAGGCAATTACCCAACTGCCTTTTCCCTTGCTGCCACCTAGTTCCATAACCGCCTCAGCTGTTTGGTCAATTGCCACATGCTTAGGAAATCTTCGGACGTGCCTTGCTCATGCCAATGGCCATGACCGAGGTAGTTACCTAACTGCCTGGAACCACCTTGACTTGGTCCATCCACGCCTCAAGGGACTTGATCCATGTCTCTCTTAAGGTCAGGGACTGCTCGGTGCCGTGCCTAGGCACCTTGGGTGTTAGTCGAGACTCGGTCTAGTCCCATCGGTTCGGGGTGGGTCGGACCATGGGTCCGTGGGTCTTGCCTTGGAATGGTGCCCAAGGCATGCTCGAGGGTCTTCCTTGCTACCGTGCCCATGCCGCCTCTAGGAGAGCACACCTCCCCTTATACTAGATGTTAAGCCGTTTCCCCAACTCCAATAGGAAACATCAAGAAATAAGACCAAGCGTACTTTGACTTGGTCAACGCCCAAGTCAAGATTTGTCAACCCTTGCCAAGGTATGCCTTGTCTGTGCCAAGGCGCGGCCTTGCTCTTGCCAAGGCGCGGCCTTGCTCTTGCCAAGGCGCGGCCTTGCCCGTGCCAAAGAAACCCGCCAAGGTATCGCCTTACTCGTGCCTAAGGAACCTGCTAAGGTTCGGCCTTGCTCGTGCCAAGGCACGACCTTGCTCGTACCATAGGAATATGCCCTGCTCGTTCCCAAGGAACTTGGTAAGGTGCGGCCTTGCTCGTGCCTAAGGAACTTGCCAAGGCGCGACCTTGCTCGTGCCATGGGATGCGCCAAGGCTCGTGCCAACGCGTAAACGCGTGCCAAGGCACGACCTCCTTGACACCTATGCTCTACCTCATCTGTTTCGCATGCTATCCCTTGACCAAACCTCATGGAGCCATCCGAGCCCTCCGAAACTCGGTTATATGCTAGGTTTCTCACTACCCAACCCAGCCTACTCGGGTCACTTTATTGAGGGGCTGACAAATATATAGATACGATGAATACAAAAGAACAGGGGATGTGCAATAAAAATAGAAGAACCTTATTTTCAAACCAAAGACCCACCAACTGTTTATAATAGTCCCAAAAAAAGAGATCAGGTCCTCTTCTTCATTCTTGTAAAACCACGGCCCTCCATCTGCAAGTTTCAACTCCAGGAAGGAACATTTCAGCGTCCATAGACTAAAAACAGAATGCGATTGGGCACGCTACTTGAGTCGAAACCGATCCAAGCAATGCTCAGTTGGCCCCTCCAATCCCTATCACCTGTGACTCTATGAACAAAACCCTCATTGCCGTGAAATGTGAACACCAAATGCTAAAGAGGCCAGCATTGGTAAAACTCTCCAAAAAATAAGAAGAGGGGAGAGGTACTCCCGGCCACATGTAGATAACCAGACAACAAAAAAAGTCCCTACCTGTAACGACCCTCAAAATTTAATACGTGCCACGTGGCATCTCAGGATCGTGACCCGAACTCGTTGTGATGCCACACACTCGGTCAACCCTCGAGAGTCAACATCGAGATTATGACAGTAGCTCGAACTTACGGGGACACCACCGATAAGTCTATGACACGCCTAATGAGGTAAAAACATTTATTTTATGTGACGTGTGTTAAATTAGTTGTATTATTGTTAATTTACATCGCACCAATTAATATTTTGGTGGTCGTAATGTGCGCGCGTAGTGACGAGGGAGTGCGACGTTGTAGTATACGCATAACACGGGTGTATGGGGTAGTTGGGATTTAGTCATCACATCACATATCTTGTCACATCACATGTCTTGTCACATCAACAATCAACCACTCCTACATTTTTTCTCTCTCATATAATTTTTCCATCTCCTCCAAATCAAACACATTCTCCACTCCTTTTACCCGATCACCATTTCCCCTCCCTCTCACGTTCTTCATTCTCACCTCGCTCTCACTCACCCTCCTCCACGGCCTCAAGATCTCGGTGTCGCGCGTCCGGTGGTACCTCCTTCGTCGACGACCTACTTGATGATCTAGGTGAGTGAGTGGTTTATGTTTTAGATTCTTAAAGAAATTGAAGTTTTGATGTGGTTGTTGGGTTGATGTTGATGTTGATGTTGCTGTTGATGTTGTATTGCTCTGTTGTTGTTAAAAATAAAAATAAAAAAAAAATAAAAAAATTTGGGTTGAACGAACAGAGAGCAAGCTCTTTGTTCGTTCAACGAAGAAGATGATGAATAGGTGAACCGGGTCGGGTTGACCCAGTTGGAGTGGGTCGAACCGACCCGAGTCCGATTGGACCGGGTCGGGTCGACCCGGGCGAACTGGGTCGGACCGACCCGGGTCCAGCTAGACCGGGTCGGGTCGACCCGGACCCACCCCTATTAATAAAATAATAATTAAAATTAAATTGAATTAAACTGATTTATATCAAAATAAATTACAGAAAATAGATTTAAATAGATAAAAATTATGGAAAAATGCAGAAAATTCTCGAAAAATATGAAAAAATTTAAGAAGCTAAAAAGATGAGTTCGAGGCCTTTTCGGGCATTCGACACCCCCGGTATAATTCAAAAAGGGTGCTAAAAATCAATTTTTTTTAAAATAAAGTTACAAATCTATGATCCCATGGTGTAATGTGACTCTAAAGTTAAAATGATATAAATGGACACCATGGACTTAGGAGGTTATAGTCGGGTGTCGGGTGCGCGTATCGAGGAGTGAGCGAGGCATTTTGAGGACGATTTGCGATTTCTCGAGGTAAGTAAACCAGTTAGGAGATGCACAGTATTTTCATTTAAGCTTATATTTTATTGATGTTGTACTGTGTCCTTTCATTGGAATCCCTACCCACTTATGAGTGTTCGAGGGCCAAGTGAGCGATACTCGTGTCTCTGATTGGAGTGGTTGCCGGCTTGCAACCGGGCCCATGACCTCGAGTCACTTGAGTGGTCGAAATGAGATGTGTTTTATCTGGGGCACCGTTGATATCCCTCATTCGCGTTATTTTATGGTACGGCGATGCCGCATCCTACGATCGAGTCTGCTTGGCGTTGCCGCAACTCTGTGACCTCGACCCTTTGGCACCCGCATTCGGTGGTCTTGAGCTACTTGGGTACCTCTCTATATTGTTTCATTTGACACTCATTTCTCGTAGTACTTTCATTGTTTTTTTTTTTACAGTCTTATTATCATGCATTCCATACAGCTTTCTTTTATCCGCATGACTTTTAGACTGCTTTATTTTATCTTGAATTACAGTTTAGATCCTACTGGCTTTTACTTACCTGGACTCAACATTCTTGTGTTTGACCGAGTGCAGATCCGCAGCCGAGCAAGGGCAAGACGCCGACACTTGGCGATCTACTCTGAGGATATCGGAGCAGCCCTCCTCTGCACACTTTTGTAGGTTTTTGAATTTTTGTATTATATATATATATATGTTGTTATCACATTTTGGGATACTTATTTGGGTTGAGAGAAACACACGACTGGTATATCATTCTTGCTTGTTAATAACGCTTGACACTAGGTATACATGAAGGTACATATTTACATGGTTCCACAACTAGGTTGTCCAACACTTCTAATAACATTGTTGAGTTATTTAATGTAGAAATTGCTTCCGCTAAATTTATAAAACTTGTAAAATATTGATAACTTAACTTAGAATTTTGAATTTACTGATAATGAGGGATTTGAAGGCTGACTAGGTCTACGTTGACCTTGCGAGACTGGCTCGGGGGTCCACGTGGGCTTAGGCCGGGCGGGGCCCAGTTTGTGAAAAATTGGGGCCGTCACAGTTGGTATCAGAGCCTAAGTTTTCACTTATAGCTCTTGACTAATCCACAACCAATATAAGACACAAATTAAAAATAGAGTTAGGACACGGTTGGAATTTAGAGTGAAACCCTATGATCCTGACCTAGAGTCTTAGTTGGGAAGTGAGGCGAGCTGGGGTAAATTAACAAAAATAAAATAGAATTGGAACATATATTTATTATTTGTTGTATTGTACTATACTATACCGGTAACTATACGTTGATTAGATACTCGCCGGCTATTGCAGATCGCAATGGCAGATAAGCCTGGTTCGAGTGATGATAGTGGGGAAGCAGGTCCTCGATTTGCGAGTATTGAGGAGGTACAGTCATTGACTCAGAGAGTCGCATCTCAGGATCTGAGATTGGATGAGATCCTTAGGATACTCAGGGCACAGATCACAGCTACACCGGCACCATCTTCGTCGACAGTACCCACCGTGCAGGAGAGGAGTGCACCTACTGTACATGCCACTCCAGCGACTCTCGTCGTACCGACACCATCCATTATAGCTTAGATAGTACCTGTTCAGACCGAGATGGTATTGCCCGCACCACCCGCGCCGACAGAAACCACGCCAACTACGCCGGTAGAGATGAGTACCGGGGCGACAGTTGAGGCGAGACAGTCGCGAGAGTTCCAGAGACATAGACCAGCTGAGTTCTACTGAGGCACGAATCTCGAGGTGACAGAGAAATTTATGAAGAGCCACGAGAAGATACATGACATTTTAGCCACGCCAGAGTATATGAGAACGAGCATATCGTCAGGGCTGATGTTTGGAGAGGCCGATGCGTGGTGGCGTACTATGGTGGCTACTAAGGGTAAGCCCAAAGATTGGGCATAATTCAAGAGGCGATTTAATCAGAAGTACTTCCCGCCTTCGGTCCTGAAGCAGAAGAGAGCCGCGTTTTTGAGCATCCGACAGTACACCGAGGAGTCGGATGAAGATATGAGCAGGTATTTGCAATTATTGGATTATGCTGGAGGGGTAGCTGACACAGACGCCGATCAGACACACTACTTCATGGATGGTCTGTTGAGGGATATCGGAGGTACTGTGGTGACTACTGAGCCAGAGAGTTTACAAGCGGCTTATGAGAGGAGCCTGGCCAGAGAGGCATACCTGTGCACACACCCCGGTGAGATCATTCGAGCACCAGCATCAACACAGTTGGATCATAGGGCAGGTGGTGACAGAGGGAGGAAGAGACACCGACTGTCCAGGGCGAGAAATGACAGAGCACAGAGTACAGGATCCGTGGCGCCACCCGTCCATCCAGCGCGCACGGCGTCGATTATCGGTTTCAAGCACGGAGTTATGCGTACAGACACCACAAGAACAGCCCAAGACGTCGTGGCCGCCACAACAATATCAACGAACTGAGAGTGGAGGTAGAGGAGGCGGTCGGGGGCAGAGGCACAGACATGGTCATGGACAGAGATATGACTCGGGACAAGGACAGAGGTTCAGTCAGGTGCAGGGACAGGGGCAGCGAATTCCACCATGGTCAGGACCACATCGAGCATGTTTTGAGTGTGGACAGGCCGGGCACCTCGTCAGCGCATGTCCACGACTAGGCAGGGCTCAGCCACTGCAGAACAGAGAGCGAGTTCATGTCATCGCTACACCGGATCCAGCTGCCACTCGTAACCTTATCGAGGGTATGATTTACATTTGCAGTCGATTTATGCATACTATGATTGATTCAGGTTCTACTGTATCTTTTATTTCGGGTCGTATGGTTGATGAGTTAGGATTGAGACCTATTAGGTTAGAACGACCCTTGATCCTCAGCACGCTGCTGGGGACAAGATATACGAAATTATTATGTGTAGACTGTTCAGTTAAGATAGAGAACCAGGAAATGCCCGCAGACTTGAGGGTATTGGAGTTCTTAGAGTTTGATGCCTTATTAGGCATGGATTGGTTAGCCGCGTACCACGCACAACTTGAGTGTTTCAGCAAGGTGGTTACGTTTCGGCTTCCGGACCGAGCAGAGTTTAGCTTTCAGGGGACTTCGACCACGTTACCGATTACCCGTGCTAGAGTGGCCACGAGTTCGGACCTTGAGACATTTGCCAGTGTTTTGAGTACAACCGATAGAGTTGAGACGAAGATAGATGAGGTGCCCGTTATATGCGAATTTTTGGATGTTTTTCCCGCAGAGCTTCCAGGATTACCACCATCTAGAGAGATCGACTTCGTTATAGATTTGGTCCCAGGGACCAAACCTATTTCGATTCCACCTTATAGGATGGCTCCTAAGGAATTAGAGGAGTTGAGAACCCAGTTAGACGAGTTGTTAGAGTTGGGATTCATACATCCGAGCATGTCACCTTGGGGTGCACCAGTATTGTTTGTCAAAAAGAAAGACGGTAGTTTGAGACTTTGCATTGACTACCGACAGCTCAACAGAGTCACAGTGAAGAACAAGTACCCACTCTCACGTATTGATGATTTGTTCGATCAGCTGACAGGGGCACACTGGTTCTCTAAGATTGATTTGAGATCGGGATATCGCCAATTGAGGATTCGAGATGAGGATAGGGAGAAGACAACATTCCGCACGAGATATGGGCACTACCAATTTACCGTCATGTCATTTGGGCTGATGAATGCTCCAGCGATGTTCATGGATCTAATGCATCGAGTATTGAGAGAGTACTTGGATAGATTTGTGATAGTATTCATCGACGACATTCTAATATATTCCAAGACTCGTGAGGATCACAAGGGACACCTCCAGACAGTCTTACAGACTTTGAGGGAGCATAGACTGTACGCTAAGTTCAGTAAGTGTGAGTTTTGGCTCACTGAAGTCGGATTTCTTGGACATATTGTTGGAGCTAGTGGAGTGTCAGTGGACCCCGCTAAGATTAGAGCAGTGATTGATTGGCCTACACCGACATCAGTGACAGACATTCGCAGTTTTCTAGGATTAGCAGGCTACTACAGACGGTTTGTTCAGGGATTTTCCGAAATTGCAGCGACAATGACACTATTAACGAAGAAGGAAGTCAAATTTCAGTGGAATCACAGTTGCGAGCAGGCTTTTCAAACTTTGAAGGAACGATTAACGACTGCGCCAGTTTTGGTGCTACCCGAATCAGGGAAGGGTTTTGAGGTGAACACCGATGTTTCTATGATCAGTTTGGGTTGTGTTTTAATGCAGGGCGGTAGAGTGATTGCCTACGCGTCTCGACAGCTGAAGATTCACGAGAAGAACTACCCTATCCATGATTTGGAGTTAGCTGCAGTAGTCTTTGCATTGAAGATTTGGCGTCATTATCTCTATGGAGAAAAGTTTGTGTTATTTACTGACCACAAGAGTTTGAAGTACCTATTTACTCAGAAGGAGTTGAATATGAGACAGAGGCGTTGGCTAGAGTTCCTTAAAGATTATGATTTCTCTTTGGAGTATCACCCAGGGAAGGCCAATGTCGTAGCGGATGCATTGAGTCGGAGAGGAGCAGATCCAGAGAGATTGACGTGCCATATGACACACGAACATCCTACTCGAAGCAGCAGAGTTGATGAATTCAGTCGATATACCGACCAGTACCAGAGTGTTGATTTGTGGGCAGATGAGGACTCAGACGGTGTCGATTCAGAGTGCACTTGAGGGCCAGCAGGCAGACGAGCAGTACCAGAGATTTTTGGAGTTTGCTCAAAGTCCGGATCATCCAGATTGGAGTCACTCGATAGACTCATGCCTGAGATTTAGAGGTCGACTATGGATTCCATCAATGGCAGAGTTACGTGATGAGATACTTCAAGAGGCTCACCGCTCGCGTTTTACGGTTCATCCGGGTCGGACCAAGATGTATGCAGATATGCGTCGTCTATTCTGGTGGCCGGGGATGAAGACCGATGTTAGTGATTATGTTCGAGCGTGTGAGATATGCCAGCGAGTTAAGGCTGAGCATCGGAGACCCGGAGGATTATTACAGCCACTTCCCATTCCTCAGCGGAAGTGGGAGCATATTGCCATGGATTTCGTCAGTGGATTACCTCGATCTCAGCGCGGTCATGATAGCATCTGGGTGATTGTGGATAGACTGACTAAGTCTGCGCATTTCTTACCAGTATCGACGACACACAAGGTGGATAAATTAGCGGCGTTATATGAACGAGAAATTGTCAGGTTACATGAAGTTCCATTATCTATCGTGTCAGATAGAGGATCACAATTTACATCGCAGATTTGGCAGAGCATGCAGGCACTATTTGGCACTAGATTAGATTTGAGTACGACCTATCACCCACAGACGGACGGACAGTCGGAGCGGTTAATTCAGGTGTTAGAGGATATGCTTCGTATGTGTGTGCTGGAGTATGGTGGTTCTTGGGAAGAGTATCTTCATCTGTGCGAGTTTGCTTATAATAACAGTTACCAGGCCAGTATTGGGATGGCACCATTTGAGGCACTTTATGGTAGACCATGCAGATCTCCATCGTGTTGGGCAGAGCCCGAGGATGTGGCAATTCTCGGACCAGAGATTGTGGTAGATCACACAGAGAAGATACGACAGATCAGATTATGTCTGAGGAGTGCGCAAGAGAGACAAAAGAAATATTACGACAAGTACCATGGTGAGTTAAAGTATGACGAGGGAGCTTACGTGTACTTGAAAGTCTCACCTTTAAAGGGTCACAAGAGATTTGGAATCAGAGGAAAACTTGCGCCGAGATTCATTGGTCTGTTCAAAGTCAAGAGGAGAGTTGGCAAAGTTGCATATGAGTTAGAATTACCACCTCAGTTGATCGGGATCCACCCAGTATTTCATATTTCGATGCTTCGATTGGATAAGTCGAGAGGGGGTGTAAGGCCAATGGTGGATTTGAGTCTGATAGATTTGAGGGAAGACATCACGTACGAGGAGCAGCCTATCCAGATTTTGGACCGTCAGGTGAAGAGACTGAGGAACAAGAACATTCCGTCGGTCCTCGTCAAATGGCAACATCACGGGGACGAGGAGCTGACTTGGGAACTAGAGTCTTATATGCGCGAACACTTTCCACATCTATTTGAATCTGGTGAGTCTTAACCCAAGCTATTTTAATTTCGAGGACGAAATTCTTATTAGTTGGGAAGACTGTAACGACCCTCAAAATTTAATATGTGCCACGTGGCATCTCAGGATCGTGACCCGAACTCGTTGTGATGCCACACACTGGTCAACCCTCGAGAGTCAACATCGAGATTATGACAGTAGCTCGAACTTACGGGGACACCACCGATAAGTCTATGACACGCCTAATGAGGTAAAAACATTTATTTTATGTGACGTGTGTTAAATTAGTTGTATTATTGTTAATTTACATCGCACCAATTAATATTTTGGTGGTCGTAATGTGCGCGCGTAGTGACGAGGGAGTGCGACGTTGTAGTATACGCATAACACGGGTGTATGGGGTAGTTGGGATTTAGTCATCACATCACATATCTTGTCACATCACATGTCTTGTCACATCAACAATCAACCACTCCTACCTTTTTTCTCTCTCATATAATTTTTCCATCTCCTCCAAATCAAACACATTCTCCACTCCTTTTACCCGATCACCATTTCCCCTCCCTCTCACGTTCTTCATTCTCACCTCGCTCTCACTCACCCCTCCTCCACGGCCTCAAGATCTCAGTGTCGCGCGTCCGGTGGTACCTCCTTCGTCGACGACCTACTTGATGATCTAGGTGAGTGAGTGGTTTATGTTTTAGATTCTTAAAGAAATTGAAGTTTTGATGTGGTTGTTGGGTTGATGTTGATGTTGATGTTGCTGTTGATGTTGTATTGCTCTGTTGTTGTTAAAAATAAAAATAAAAAAAAAATAAAAAAATTTGGGTTGAACGAACAGAGAGCAAGCTCTTTGTTCGTTCAACGAAGAAGATGATGAATAGGTGAACCGGCCGGGTTGACCCGGTTGAGTGGGTCGAACCGACCCGAGTCCGATGGGACCGGTCGGTCGACCGGCGAACCGGGTCGGACCGACCCGGGTCCAGCTAGACCGGGTCGGGTCGACCCGGACCCACCCCTATTAATAAAATAATAATTAAAATTAAATTGAATTAAACTGATTTATATCAAAATAAATTACAGAAAATAGATTTAAATAGATAAAAAATTATGGAAAAATGCAGAAAATTCTCGAAAAATATGAAAAAATTTAAGAAGCTAAAAAGATGAGTTCGAGGCCTTTTCGGGCATTCGACACCCCCGGTATAATTCAAATAGGGTGCTAAAAATCAATTTTTTTTTTAAATAAAGTTACAAATCTATGATCCCATGGTGTAATGTGACTCTAAAATAGTTAAAATGATATAAATGGACACCAGGGACTTAGGAGGTTATAGTCGGGTGTCGGGTGCGCGTATCGAGGTGTGAGCGAGGCATTTTGAGGACGATTTGCGATTTCTCGAGGTAAGTAAACCAGTTAGGAAATGCACAGTATTTTCATTTGAGCTTATATTTTATTGATGTTGTACTGTGTCCTTTCATTGGAATCCCTACCCACTTATGAGTGTTCGAGGGCCAAGTGAGCGATACTCGTGTCTCTGATTGGAGTGGTTGCCGGCTTGCAACCGGGGCCATGACCTCGAGTCACTTGAGTGGTCGAAATGAGATGTGTTTTATCCGGGGCACCGTTGATATCCCTCATTCGTGACATTTTATGGTACGGCGATGCCGCATCCTATGATCGAGTCTGCTTGGCGTTGCCGTGACTCTGTGACCCCGACCATTTGGCACCCGCATTCGGTGGTCTTGAGCTACTTGGGTACCTCTCTATATTGTTTCATTTGACACTCATTTCTCGTAGTACTTTCATTCTTTTTTTTTTACAGTCTTATTATCATGCATTCCATACAGCTTTCTTTTATCCGCATGACTTTTAGACTGCTTTATTTTATCTTGAATTACTATTTAGATCCTACTGGCTTTTACTTACCTGGACTCGGCATTCTCGTGTTTGACCGAGTGCAGATCCGCAGCCGAGCAAGGGCAAGACGCCGACACTTGGCGATCTACTCTGAGGATATCGGAGCAGCCCTCCTCTGCACACTTTTGTAGGTTTTTGAATTTTTGTATTATATATATATGTTGTTATCACATTTTGGGATACTTATTTGGGTTGAGAGAAACACACGACTGGTATATCATTCTTGCTTGTTAATAACGCTTGACACTAGGTATACATGAAGGTACATATTTACATGGTTCCACAACTAGGTTGTCCAACACTTCTAATAACATTGTTGAGTTATTTAATGTAGAAATTGCTTCCGCTAAATTTATAAAACTTGTAAAATATTGATAACTTAACTTAGAATTTTGAATTTACTGATAATGAGGGATTTGAAGGCTGACTAGGTCTACGTTGACCTTGCGAGACTGGCTCGGGGGTCCACGTGGGCTTAGGCCGGGCGGGGCCCCGTTTGTGAAAAATTGGGGCCGTCACACTGTCGAATGCAAAAGACCACACATAAGAAACTAGGTCATACATAGCAATGCCCAGTTCCCATTCAAATTACTCTATGACCAAAGCTTGAGATTTTTGTGCCCACACATAATCGAGGCCACACTCCTCTTTGCAGCTTCCCAGACATCCTCCCATGAGATAGGTTTATCATTGAAGATTCGGTAGTTCCGTTCCGCCCATAACGCCCATAAGATTGCGAGGGATCCCGCTCTGCACAAAGCTCCTTTCTTGCTAAGGTTTGTACTTGCGTTCACCATCTCCAACCACTAGTTTAGAGAATGTGGTCTCTGCCACATTAGATCGAGTTCCTTTGACATAGCCTCCCAAACCTTTTAAGAGAACGAACATAGCAACAAAACATGATCAATGGATTCAACATTTGAATAGCAAAGGGAACATCTCGACGGAAATAAAATGCTATTCGGGCATCATCGTTGCATCACATCGGTGGTGTTGACCTTCCCCAACCACGCCATCCAAGCAAAAAACCCGCACTTCGTAAAAGCACTAGATTTCCATATTAGATTGAAAATTGGGCAAGCCCCTAAAGATAACTCAAGACAAAAACCATAAAATGCAGATTTGACAAAAAACAGATTAGATGGTTCCCACCCCCACTTTCGGAGGTCATCCGTGTGGGGTGACGAGAAAATCCCCTGTAATCGGCGTGTAAGCCCTGCATATTCGATGATTTCGGCTTCTCCAATTCTTCCCCTAAAGTCAAAGTGCCAATTCTGATCCCACTCTAGTGTGCCATCGAATAATGCGACTTCTGCCACCGTGGAGTCCGGGTTTCGTGCCAGCGAGAAAAGGGCCGGGAAATCCTCTAAAAAGCTCTGAACACCATTCCAAGTATCATTCTAGAATCGAATACGTTGTCCATTCCCCAGTCGGTACGTGATGCCCTCCAAGAAATCCTCTCTGCAGTCTCCGATGAAGCGTCAATGATATTTAATGAATCGAATACGTAACTAATTAACCATGTCCATAACAAATCAACTGTTCATTTTTTTAGGAACTTAGTAACGAAAATTCATAATTCAATGAATCCCTCCCCTATGTGGCAAGATCGGTCGGGCAACTGGGATATGCCCAGGTAGATTGCACCAGAGTTTCGTAGAAATAGTCAGGCTCGCCTGAACACCCACAAATAAAAAAATAATAATTCAATGAATCCCTTCATTTCGGTCATCTTTGTATCTAATCCCAAAGGGCTACCTATCCAGAAACGATGTACATGGGAGCAATGGAAGAATAGGTGCTAATCTTCCTCCTCAATTTTACAAATGGGCCCATATATATGATCATTTGCAATCTTTCTTCGTATAGTGATTGGTCTCTTTTATTAGTATAGAGATCTCCATTTTTGTATTTCTTAATTTGACGCTTTCTTTGTATAGCTTGAGTAACGAAATGTCGGCTTCTTGGTTTCCATTAAAAACGTGCTTTTAAATCGAAAAGTGTTATGAAATGGATGGACACTTGTGCATGTATGTGACCACATTGTGAAGCACGATTCTCACATTGAATTGTAACATCAAGCATGCCTCTCACACTTCATGTAACTTGTAATCCTCTCCAATGTACACCAACTCTTCTATGTATTGTCTATGTTGCTTGTGATGTGTTGTATGACTTGTGATGTATGTATAACTTGTCCATATGGTATAAGTACAATCATCATCATCACCAAATGGCTTATATAAATGGTGTCAACCCCATTGTAATTCACACACCAATGTATGAATGAAATCTCTATATTCTCATCTCTAGCTCTCTTCTCTACTTGTTCTATTAGTTTTTAGTTTATGTCTTCTATACTTGAGTCTCTAGCAAGTCCAACTTAAGTTCTAGTTGGTTTACAACTTAGTTTATAACAAAAAACACATCAGAATGATTTTTTAAAATAAAATTATAGCATTAACTTCATGGTTTCATGGTTTCATGAAACCATGAAACAAAAAAAAAATAGAAATTAAAATCGTACCAAAAAAACAAGAGAAAAAGAAATTAAAATTGCACCCAAAAAAATAAAAAATGGTAATACGTAGGTGGCAATTTATTTTAAGTGTCACAACCCGTCCGCCCAATTTTGTCGGGCCCGAAATAAAAATGATTTGGACAATGTTTTAAAAAATCGAGGATGGATCTAGACAAAGATCGATCGTTCTCTAGTTAGAATTTAAATAGGGTCGGATGTGATAAAGCCTTGTAAATCCGGACCTTATAATATCTTTGATATATATATATATATATATATATATATATATATATTAATGATAAAGATTGAGATATTGATCTAAGAGCATCTCCAATAGGGACCATGGATCGGGGTGAAAATGGATCCACCTAAGATACAATCCACATCCAACCCAAAAAATGTTTTTCAATAGGACCATGGATTCATAATGTCCATCCTATGTGACACAAAATCAAAGTGGAGGGTGTCTACTACAATGTTAGATTATAAAAGTGTCAACTCATCAATTCATGGTCTAAATCCACATTACGAGACCATTTTAAGAAGTAAATGTCTATTTACTGCCACATAGGATATACGTTATCTCAACATCCATGATGTGGCATCAATCCATGGTCTAAATTCATGTTACCATTGGAGATGCTCTAATAATGTCGCGTCTCAAATTGACCAATTGCACAAATTCTATTATATTTTTTATTTTATTTTGTTTTTTGAAAAAATTTTGACCGATCACCCCATTTTTATGAAAAGAAGTGCTAAAATGACAACATTATATCACACTACAAAACACATTTGCTCACAAGAGTCATCCGCGTGCTCCTCGAGATGCGTACATACACAAGATCCCGACGCATAACACTTAGATCGAGATTGCATAAAAGGCTTTTGTGAGCCAATGTGTCTTGTTGTGTGATATTGTTGTTGTCATTATAATATTCATGTAAATGATAATTTGATTTTTTAAACAATATTTTAGGTCAGAGCGTTGATTTTTAAAGTTAAGTGTTAGTAAAAATCACAGAATGAATAATAGTGTAAGGGAATGAATTAATCAATGTTTCATGAGATTTTTGAAGATTGATCCTAGAAATGTCATAATAGGAAAGAATCAAAGAGAATAATATTTATATTAAAAATGTTTAACGTTTGAGATTATTTATTTATTGTTATTTATCGATCCTGAGAAATATCGTATATGTAATAGGAAAATAAGAATATACAAGTAATTAATAGATCTCTATTCTTTTGTAGTTATCAATATGAATAACAACATTCTAAATTTATATAGAATTCTATATAAATTAGTCACCTACGTCCTATCAACCACACAACTAAAGACGTCAAACAATACATTAACAGTGAAAATGTCGAGAGCAACTGCTGTTTTCATGATAATGATTGTGTTCCTCATTGTTAGTCAAGGTAATTAGTACGTGATTATGTATATATTTAAACATGAACTCAAAAACAAGTTATTGGTTTTTATTATTTTTGTTGTACCTTACGTTTTGATACCTCAACACATGTTTTTTTCTTTTGCTACGTTCTATAGTATGCATGCATGGATATATATATAAATTTTCTTTATTTTTTTGTGTTGCTTATGATAATGGGGTGTTTAATTATATGCATATGCAGATGTGCATAACAGAGTTGCAGAGGGAGCTAGTTGTTGCGAAACTATCCATATGAAATGTGACATCCATAATGCTCAAGATAATGCTACTTGCAGCAATGCTTGCCCAGAATCTTGCAGAAGGGGTGGTCAAGACCGTGGGTCATGCAGGGACTGGAACACTAAAGAAGGAGTTTGCCATTGTAATTGTTAATTAATCAGTAGCTTTTAATAATAAGTAGTAAATAATGGCTGGGCACATATACGCGTGCATTGCCTTTTGATATTATACATGTTTATGAATAAAAGCAGTATGAGTTATTATTTGGTATGTCTTCAATATATTCAGTGAATTATGAGAGGGATGTTATTTCAACCCATCCACACAATCTCCCCGCCCAACCTGAAGAAAACATTTTTTACCAAAATACTTTTTGATCATGACAATATTACCTTTATCGGGTGAGTGATGGGCTGCTATTTCAATCCAACCACAATACCAACCCAAATTAATTAGTTCATTCGATATGAAAAGAAAAATGATCCATAGCCTTTATCAATTAACTAGAAAACTTTACGAAAAACACTCCACTTACTAATTAATCAACATACTTAGACCTGATCATAGGCGCGTAGGCCCAACATTAATATGTCGGTCTATGCATTGGGCCAAACCCAACCTATATGAAAGTATAAAACCCAAATCCCACTAAAAAAAAAAAAAGAAGACAATTATTTTCACCCATTTATTTGCCTTCGACACCTTAAAATGAACAATAAAGTTTTGAACCAAAATATCTTTATTTGTATTGACAATCATAACTTTGATAAATATAATATATCATATACATTAAGGCTCTATTTAGCACGCATAAACTAGCTTATCATTTAACTGCTTATAAGTTACATTAAAAGCTACTTTATTAAATTAGATGTGTTTTAAGCTAGATAAAAATTCGTTTTCTTTGACGCTCCCCCAGGAACACTTCTTAAAAAAAACGCCTGATGTATTTGTCTTTCCTTTTATGCCCTCAACCCAACTTGTGCATTCGGCATTAGAAGATAATTGTATTTGTTTTTATTTGTTAAGGTTTTTTATTTTTATTCCTTTTTTTTAACATTGTCACTTTTCGGTTCTCAACTTTTCGAGTTAGGTAGTACTATTCTTAAAATTTATCTATACAAATATATTATTATTTTAAAAACCTTGTAAATATATTAACTAATACTAAATTAAAAATATCTTTATGTTTAATATTTCTTTGTTTTTTAACTTCATTAACATTCTTTTTAAAATTATGAAACAATAATTCATTAATTAATCTATAATACGTTAAGTTACAAATAAAATAAAATAATAAATTATACGTTTATGTAAGTATGATCAAATAATTATGTTTATTGAAGAGAAAATTACCTAAAAGTACATTTAATTGACACATAAAAAAATTGATACAAAATTATTTATAATATATAGCATGTCTTTTTATGTCATTTTGTACTTCTCAGCTACTCGATCAGTTATTTCTTCCAAACAGTTTTAGATAATTAGTTAGATTATCCGCTTTCAGCTACAAGCTAGCAACTTTTCACTTATCATCTATATTTTAGGTTTTGTTTGGCACGCACAAACTTGCTTATCAGCTAGATTACGTGTTGTGTGGCAAGCACAAACACTACAAAAAAAATGTAAATTAGAAACGGAAATAGCAGCAGAATTTAATTCCGTTTCTAATCAGAAATGGTTAGAAACGGAATTGAGACGGAAATAGTCAGAGACGGAATAGAGACGGAAATAGAGACAGAATTACAGACGGAATTAAAATCCGTTTCTAAAAAAATGGCGCCAACTTTCCACCAAAAATTCAGTAGTTTATAACCACACATCACATCTCGAGATTCGTGCATTAATAGATGAAATATTTATTTGTTTTAAACTCTCTCTCTCTCCTCAAACTCTCTCTCCTTGACCGAACTCTCGACCTCTCTCCTCGACCGAACTCGACCTCTCTCTTCGACCTCTCTCCTCGACCTCTCTCGACCTCTGTCGAGCTCACCGGCAGCTCGACTACTGCTCTCTTCACCGACGGCTCGGCAACTCCTCTCTTCACGGCTCTGCAAACCCTCACTCCCTGTCTCGTCTTGAACTCTCTCTCTCCCAAACCCTAAATCTCCTCGAAATAGTCACCGCAGACAGCTTATGTTCACTGGTGCTCTCCATTTCTGATGTCTTCATCGTCGAGGGCAGTTACGACTTTGTTGGATGGAGATTGGAGAGCTACACTACAAAAAAAAAGCAAATCAGAAACGGAATTTTCCGTTTCTGATTTGCAAAAATTCCGTCTCTGATTTGATTCAGAAACGGAACAGAGACGGAATGCGTTCCGTCTCTGAAAACGTCGTCGCTGATTGGATCAGAAACGGAAAATGGATTCCGTTTCTGATTTAGAGACGGATCAGAAACGGAATAAATTCCGTTTCTGATTAGAAACGGAATTTATTCCGTCTCTAATTCCGTTTCTGATTAGAGACGGAATAAATTCCGTTTCTGATTATTTCCGTCTCTGATCCGTTGCTAATCAGAGACGGATCAGAGACGGAATTTTATCCGTTTCTGATTCATATCTAAAAAAAAAAAAAAATTAGAGACGGAAATAGCAACGGAATCCAAAGATTCCGTTGCTATTTCCGTCTCTAATTTTCATTTTTGTTTAGTTTTTAAAGTCTTACATATATAGGTCTCAATCCAAACACATTTAACCTGCCAATATATAATAAATTGACATTCATACATCGACAATATATATCAACAAATATTCAATTGAGAGAACAAAAATGTAAAAATCAAAAATTGAAAAAGATATATATCCAAAAAAATTGTATAGTATTACAAATGCTCCAAATTTCTAAGTATTCACAAAACCACCAATCCTATTGTTCAACAACCACAAAAAAAAAAAAAAAAAAAAAAAAACCTTACAATCCCGAACATGTACAAAAGGAATTATCAATCGAAAAGTCTTGAGATGTTCTTCAACACCACCGCACACCCAAGGGACATTTGAAACAACTTAATAATTGAATAGTTGAACTTAAATTTTTCAGGGACATAAGCATCATAGGAGATAGAGCTAATGTAGACGAGCAATGACTCACATCGAACTTATAGTGACGATCCCCGCACTCGACCATCAAAGTCTACAAACAAGCAAAAAGATTAACATTAATTCATTTGAGATTTAAGAATCCACAAACGATGATAAACACTCGCATATACTTGATTTAAGTAAATTAAATTCTTACCAATCCAAAGTAGGAGGAAGATAGCAATGTTTGTCATTTTCACTTTTATCTTCATTTTCTAAAAACATATAAGAAAACAAAAATATGCTACCTCATAGATAGACCAAAAAACTCATAAGACTATTTTCAATCAATCCACTTTCACAAGCTACAAAATTTATCATAAGCTCACTCATCTCATTTCAAACCGAGCTTTTTAACTTACATGCGCTGCGCTTGTCCATAAAACTTTCCGGCGATCCGAATAAGCGCAAGTTCATATTTCCAAGTTCCAATTCCAAAATTTCCACTAGATATATTGCCAAGCAAACCGAGATAGGAATGAAGTTACACTCGCTCGCGTGCTCCAAATACTTGACAACCATGTGTTCCTCGCTCCCCAAAAAAAAAAAAAAAACCAAACCAGTGAGGAAATCTCTTGCGGTGAAGAAATAGCATAACAACTCACAAATAGAATAAGAAAGCTTTAAAAGAAAAGCTTAGAGTGTGGCCAAGCAAAACCGAGATAGAAGCGCTATGATCTTCGCTAAAAAAAAAAAAAAAAAAAACAAACCAAGCTGGTTTCTTTGGTAATGTCACTTTATCATCCATTGTATAGCCATTATATATATATTTGAAATGACAATAGAAGAATCACTCACTATCTGTAGGAACTGCTGTGATACTTAACAGCCACAGTTGCAACTGGATGCTCAGCATTAATTGGATCCTTGAAGTTTTGTGAGGAGCCACGACACATGGCGAATGCTCACCAAGAGGATTCAGTCTCGTCTAGGAGCCACAAGCACGACTTGAATGCTTAACCTACGAGTAAACGACTCAATTCTACCACTTTAGACCCTAGGTCACTCGGTAGGGAAGTAGAGTCCAACAATAGGTATCATTTCCATTAAAATATGCAAGGAAAGGAAAAAGAAATAATATTGAATTTCTTACTAGTTTACTTACAATACAATTGCATAATTTTTACGTCAAATCGATGATTCGAATAGTCTAGTTGAACCATCCACGCGTATCTACAATCAAACAATGTATGACACAATTGTTGGACTAAGTGGTTAGTCATTCACATTCCGACCGAGATTTTGATGGAAACAAACAAGGTGAAAATGTACTAATCAAGTATTTCAGTTTGTGTTAAAGGATGCAATACAACACATCGGGGTATTCAAGAAATATGGAGAGATTGTGATGCAATACAACACTTCAAGAGTATTCAAGAAATACAAGTTCAAGACTCGGCATAAATGAAGAAATGAAGAAGAAAAGTTAAAGCCGCAATTTGTAATATCAATGTAAGGTATACAAATTCTTTCACACAAGCCAAATGCATTAGTTCATGCATACATCAAGTTTTCGAAATCATTTCTCAAAGTCATAAGTTGATTTCAAAGTTTAAAAGTGGATTTTAAACACTTAACTATGTAAATGAGGTTAAACAATGTGAAACCATGTGTGAATGGTCATTTACATATTAGAAGATCATTATAAATGTTTTTGAAAAAGGAAAACTTGTTTTTGAAATGTTAATCGAAAATTTGCAGGAAAGCCCCTAATAAGTTGTGAAACTTTGAATTTCCGTTTTGGGTTTATAAAATTATCAGGACCACCCAAGTAAGCTTAATGAATCATAATAAACATGTATAACATGTTATATAAGGGTTGGTTAGGTCCCTGGACAAGTTTAAGGGTTGCTAACACAAAGGAACAAATTAGATATTCGAAGTTCTGCAGTTAGCGCGCTAATATTGTCGTTAGCGCTAAGCTGCAGTGTTAGCGCGCTAGATCCCAGAATTAGCGCGCTAATAGCACTCTCGCCCGCAATATAAATCTCAAAATCCTAAGCTAATAGAACCATTGTTCTAGTAATTTAAACCTAAACAATACATTTGTCCAAACATGTGGTCGTATATGAAAGTATATTCAAAGGCGTTGGGTTTTGTTGGATTCATGTAACTACAAATATAGTTTCCAATTAGAATAGTTAATTACCCAAGGCTAGCATTAATATTAAATAGTTCTTTTAAATATGCAAGCCTACTTCCATGTGCTAGTAAAAATGAATTTATAAGTTATTCTAATATGCATTTATACCTAAACCTTTTCTAAGTTTGGTTAGGCTCAAACAAGTGATTTTAAATGGTTCAACTCTACCAAACCATTACTACTTAATTTTATGGAAGTCCAAACCTCTTCCAAGATCAATTTATAAGTAGTTTACTTCAACTAGCCAAGTGTCAGTTATTATATTCTTAAAAATAATTGCATATGATGCATATCAATCTAATTACTCTTTTATCCATGTAAATTTCTACTATTGAATTTGAAAAAAAGACAAGTTTCCTTTCAACCATTATATTAAACAATTGGAATGCATTCATTTAATATACTATTTTAATTCAAGCTTTTCTTCCTAATTACGTCCACAATCTCTACCTCACTCAAATAAAGTATTTCCAATCATCAAAGCAAATTTAGAATGAAGTCTAGCCATTGAAATTTTGAATCTTCACTTCAATAGTCTAAGTTGGAGTTAATTCATGAAGTTTAGTAAAAACCTAATTTGAGAAACAATTTTTGTAAGTTAAAATGTATATTAGTTCAAACTGATCAAACCATGCTCAAAACTCGAAATGAACAAGTAAACCTTATTTGAGTCATTTTATCAAACATTTGGTGTATATGTTCTACACACCAACTAGATTGATTATTAATTTAAAAAAAAAACTTCAACAACAACAACAACAACTCATTCAACGCTATCTCAAACTAAATATAAGTAACAAACGATTCAAATCTAAAATTCAGAACAAGATCAACCACGATGCTCAACATCGGAAAGCAAAGAACATCATCACAAACGAATTGAATCCAAGCTCGAAAGGAGAAGAGAAGATAGAATCTCACCTCGGCCGTCACGAGAGAAGGAGATTCCTCTCGCAAATCGCCGCAACAAAACCCTAGCGAAGCGAGAGAAGAGAAGAAGACTTGTGGCATCGCTGATTGCTAGTTAGCACCACATTTTATAGCAACAAACCCTAGCAGAGAGCGCGAGAGAGAGGTGAGAGAATGAGAAAGAGAGAGCATGCGAGAGAGAGACAGAGAGAGCGCGACGGTGAGTGAGAGAGAGAGAGCGGTGACGGTGAGAGAGAGGAGAAGCGGTGACGGTGAGAGAGAGCGGCGGTGACGGTGAGAGAGAGCGGCGGTGACGGTGAGAGAGAGCGGTGAGGAGAGAGGTTTCGTTGAGAGAGAGAGAGAGAGAGCGGTGGGAGAGAGATTTTAGGGAGAGATAGAGTTTTGGTCCCCATTTTTGAATTATCGAGATCGAGACACGCACGAATCTCGAGACGTAACAGCACGGTTGTAATAAATGCAAATTTTGGTGGGAATGTTGGCGCCATTTTTTAGAGAGATTAATTCCGTCTCTAATTCCGTCTCTAATTCCGTCTCTCGATCCGTCTCAAATCCGTCTCTAAATGTTTCCGTCTCAATTCCGTCGCTAACTTTTTAATTTAGAAACGGAACTTATTCCGTTTCTAATTCCGTTTCTGATTTAGAAACGGATCTTATTTCCGTTTCTAATTCCGTTTCTGATTTGTTTTTTTTGTAGTGCTAGTTTGGGAGATTTGGTGTTGTTTGAAGAGATTTGGAAATGGGGGTTTGGATTTGGTGGGTTTTGGCGGTGGTGTTTGGAGCTTGAGTTGCTCTCTGCCGGAGCTCGTGCCTTCTGCCGTCACCGTCGCATAAGCCCTCGCCGTCGTCCGCTTTGCATGTCGTCTGTCGTCGTCTCGTCGTCGTCGTCTGTCATTTGTCCCTCTTTGTGTGGCTTTTGAAGATGTTACTCTGTTGGGGGAAGTTCTGGTGTTTTCGCTATTTTCTTGTCGTTAGAACGTGTAAAATGTTGATGTTGAATTCTGGGACGAAATATTTCTCAGATCCCGTCGATCTTGTGTTTACGCTGGTTATCGGTTTATCTTATTTGATGTGTTTTTCGTTCTCTCTGTCTTCAATTTGTGCCTGCTCTGTTATATTTTCTTGGTCGTTTCTTTAATTTTCTTTGTTTGTTGGTTTGAAGTTTGCAAATTAGTGTGTAGGAGATACGGTGTGTTTTTTTAGAGGTTAGATGTGGTTGTTAGAACATGTAAATCCGAGATTTCCTTTGGTTGTTGAGGTTTGTGACACAATGTTTCTCAAATTTTGTCGGGCTTGTGTTGTTTGCATTTGTAGATCGATTTATGTTCTTTTTATAGTTGAAGTATATGAAGATAAGTTATTTATATCTTGCATGTTTTCACTACAAAAAAATCGCAAATCAGAAACGGAATTTTCCGTTTCTGATTTGAGAAAATTCCGTCTCTGAATGAAATCAGAAACGGAACAGAGACGGAACGCGTTCCGTCTCTGAAAACGTCGTCGCTGATACGATCAGAAACGGAAAATGGATTCCGTTTCTGATTAGAGACGGAATAGAGACGGAAATTATCCGTTTCTGATTAGAGACGGATTTAGAGACGGAAATTAGAAACGGAACAGAGACGGAACAGAAATGGATTTTATTTCGAAATGGTACATTTGTAATTGCATTCGTCTCTCGATTCCGTTGCTTCGATTAGCAACGGAATCGAGACGGAATTAATAAATTTATGAATTCGTCTCGATTCGTTTCTAATCAAGAACGAATCGAGACGGATTATTCCGTTTCGATTCCGTCTCGATTCCGTTGCTAATTAGAGACGGAATCGAGACGGAATTAATATTTCCGTCTCTCGATCCGTTTGTGATTGATAGAAATATTTCGGAAAATTAGAGACGGAATAGCAACGGAAAATTTGAATTCGTTGCTAATCCGTCTCTAATTTTTGTTTTGTTTAAATATGGCACGGATACATAAGCCAATCGATTCTCCAACCTAAAAATCAAAATACAACCCGATATGACATGCTCCATCGCCCGCACCCTCCAACAACTCCTTGAGGGTGCTAACATCCCCCAAAGAAGCCAAATTGCGCATCCATACATCAAAAATATATATCAACAAAAATTCAAAAGAGAAAGAAAAAATGTGAAACTCAAAATTAGCCCAAAAATTTATATATCCACGGAAAGTTGTCATGTATTACAAAAGCTCCAAAATTTGGAAGTATACACAAAAACCAACCAATCCTATCGTTCAACAAGCAAAAAAAAAAAAAGAACACTCACAAAAGGTCCAAAATTTGGAAGTATACACAAAAAGGACTTCATCTAATAAGTAAAACGCAGCTTTGAAGCATTTCTGAATCTCCATCCGAGGGCAACAACCAAGTGAGTATGCACTGAAAGAAGTAGGCAAAGGAGAGATTAATTAGTTTGAGGTCCCTGCAGTTAGCGCGCTAATTCCAAAGATTAGCGCGCTAATTAGCCACTCACGGATATTTTTGACTTTTGGAAATCAAGCTTTAAATTTGAATTTTTGATTTCCTGGATTCCTAGAACGGCTATAAACGGTCATATTGGAATTCCTATCACTATAAAACCACCACAAACTTGGTTTTAACATAAGGAAGACGAAACACATTCAAAAATGCAAGATCTACAAAGAGAAGAATGGCATAAGTGCAAGAATGCTAAAAGGGAAAAACTAAAAGTCAAGCACAAACCTATCATGTAAGTATGATTCTAGAACTCATCCTCTCACCCAATCTAAACTCTTGTGTGCTCCAAAGGCGACAAGCCATGTGTTCCTACTCAAAAATAAAAAAAAACAACAAACTGGGATTAAAGAAAAGCGATGAAGAAAGAAAAAACCATACAATGTTGAATAAGAATGCTTCAAAAAAAACATGATCATCAAGCAAATGCAGTCACAGACTGAAGTTGGTGTCAATGTTGCTATTTTCCTACGCATAGGAGATGGCGAACAATGTTTCTATAAGATGGACCTATCATGTAAGTTGAGTTGTAAAACATGTATAACATGTTTTATAAGGGATGGTTAGGTCCTGGACGAGTTTAAGGGTCGCTAACACAAAGGGATAAATTAATTAGTTTGAGGTCCCAGCGATTAGCGCGCTAATTCCAAAGATTAGCGCGCTAATTAGCCACTACCAGGGATTTTTGACTTTTGGAAATCAAGCTTTAAATTTGAATTTTTGATTTCCTGGATTCCTAGAACGGCTATAACCGGTCATATTGGAATTCCTATCACTATAAAACCACCAATAACTTGGTTTTAACATAAGGAAGAAGAAACACATTCCAAAATTCAAGATCTACAAAAAGAAGAAATTTGATTTTTTAGAAGGAGCAATAGGAGATCACTATAAAACCACCAAAAACTTGGTTTTAACTATAATATACTAGTGTTTGAAACAAAGTAAACCACCAACAATATGTAAATCAAGTAACTTAAAAAGTCTACACGACAAACTATTGAAAGGAAGTGATTCGATCGCTAATTAAAATAGAATAGCCAAGAGAAGATTCACCTCGATAAGCACCTAAGCCACCGCCCCCAAAGCCTCCATAACCCCCACCAAGCTCACCGCCTCCACTATACCCACCACGCCTACCTCCGAGACCGGAGTCCTATAAGGACCAAAATCACCACCACCAAAAAAAGAATGAGTTTAACATGCAAATGAAACAAATCGTCTACAACATGCTCATCGTCAAAAGCAATGAACCCATTCCCTCGAGAACGATAGGAAAAACTAAAACCCGCCTTTCCGAAACACGGGAAAAATAAAAATAAAGGAACTTCATCATCGAACCTTCTACTACATCGAGCTTCAACAAACCACCATCGTCCGAGTAAATTCATTGTCCATTTATCCTCTCGTATATCTTAGTTGGCTTGGACGCCCTTGATTGATGCATAAGTTATCATGGATTTTATTTTTAATACATTATCCTCCCCAAAATAAATTTTTTAACCTCAGTTTAAGTAAAATATACTATAAGTACCGAATGTTTGCAGAATTAATCCATGGGAGAAAAAAACATCTTTGTTTGTTGTGTGCAAATCTTATGCCGTTGCGAGTTCTCTCGAGTGCTATGATGAAGAAAGTGGTAGAATCGACGGGGAGCAACATCTTCATGCCATAGCAAATGAATTTGGGAAATCGATAAAGGGTCGTTTTTCATCATCATCGTGTTGAGAACATGTAGGCTATTCTTCTTCTACGGACATGCCATAATAGAAGAAGAAGAGCCTACATGTGCGTAATACGAGATGACCGAAAAACGACCCTTTATCGACTTCCCAAATTCATTTGCTATTGCATGAAGATGTCGCTCCCCTCGTCGATTCTACCACTTTCTTCATCATAGCACTCGAGAGAACCCGCAACGCATATGATTTGCACACAACAATGGCAAAGATGTTTTCTTCTCCCATGGATTAATTTCGCAAACATTCTAAGCATTACTTATAGTATATTTTACTTAAAAACAAAAAAAAGAATTGGGGGAGCAAAAGGGAAAAAAATAAAATCCACGATAAAATATGGAACATCGACCTAAAAATGCACAAAAAGAAGTGTGAATCATAAAGTAATTCGATGAATTTCTAAAGTTGTCTACACTATAAAACGTTTAATCTAAGCATTTGAAACAAACAACAAGTGAAGTACCTATGTATCACCAACCCGCTCATCTCTCGAGAGCCACGCTTACGTCTCACGCCCAACATTGTCCCCTTGTTGGGGTGGATCGACCGGATCTATTTGCGGCGCATTATTCTTTGGTCATGAGGTGGCGGTGGTGGTGGCGGTGGTGGTGGTTGGTGCCGAGCTAGGTCTATTTCGTCCATGTCCATCCCAAGACGCATTTGTTGCATGAAGTTCATAACCTTTCTTAGTTGCTCCGCAACGACATCGAACTCGCCGCGGCACCACATCCGCGCTCTGCGACGTGCTAGCACCAGGAGTTCCGTATCTCCTCTTCTTCTTTCTCCCTACGGACCCGAGTCCGTAGACACGTCCTTTGGAAGACTCACCCGCCACATTGAGGTACACCGCCTCATCATCCACCGATTGCTCCGGTGTAGCACGGGTCGCCTCGACGACGTCCGCTCGGAGCCTATCCCCGCATATATGCACAACAAACAAAGTACATGACATGGGGTAAGTGAAAGACTTAATAATATTTTACATTTCATTTCTCCGCTCTGATCTAGTATCGATGAATGTCGTCCTGTCGTGATTAACGGTGTGGAGATGCAAGTACAAATCATTCACCGACGGTGGCGTCTCGGATGAATCACTGCGTGCGGCAGACCAAGCATAGTGAACAAGAGTATAAATGTACAAAATATCCTAGATGTTAAAAAAAACTAACCAATCTTTCTTGGGTAGTCGCAAATGACACGGAACCACCACCGTGCTTCGAGGGTCCAGTCCCAGGGCCTTCGACCTCGTGTTCCTATTCTCCGTCGCTTGCCAGACCTAGCCTCGGAAGTCCTCGCTCTCCCAAGCATCGCAAGTATCTCCTCCATGCCTCATCTCGTAACATAAACCATTTCGCACCCGATTCTTCTTCAACTTGTGCATCAACGCGGTGTACCTCGTGCTCGCAAGCTTGTCGTACGCCGCTCGCACGAGATCCTCGGGAAGCGCATCATCCCATCTAAAAAATATCTACAAATTGGCGATTGCTATTGTTAGCACTTATTTGAGAAAATAGTATAAATCATAAGGCACATGGTAGTCTTGTTTACCTTCCATTGTCGCGTATTGGTCTTTATGATGAGGCGGTGCATCGACTTCCAACAATACCCTTCAGAATCATCCATCGTTTAAAAACTTTTGTCATCCTCCGTGCACAAAAGTGCGAAGGATGCAACTCCCGTGTTTCATGAACATGCATATCACCTTAACTACTTCTTCAATATTTGACATCCATATTGAAATTGACATATAAAAGTCAAACGCAAACTTACGTATCATTGGCAATCGAGTGATAGGGATCCCCCGCACGCGAGGGCCTCCATCCCCGGCCTCTCCGAGGTGGCGCGGAGGCCCTGTCACCTCCAACCCCGCTCTTACGTCTTCCTCTCGGGATGCCGCGGTGATGCCGTGGTGGGGGTGCAGCCTCGTGGGTAAAGGAGTCATTGATGTCGGAGAAGGTGTGGGGAAGTGTGTAGTAGGCATAGTCCTTGATGACGACGAAGATGGTACAGACGACCCCGACGGTATGGAAGGGGAAGGTGACGCTGCGGCTGTATCTCGCTCGAGAGACCGAGCAGTCGGAATCGATAATGCAGGTATCGAACCACGACCTCGACCGCCACGACCTAGATGGACCCCTCGTGTGGCCTGACCACGAGGGCCAGGTGGTATGTCGCCGCCAGATGCTCGGTGCCGCACCTATGCCTCATGGACGACGGCCTCCTAATGGCAAACCTCGACATCCCCTACGACCACGTCCGGCCATGATACCTAACAATATTCACGAGTAAAACATCATAAAAGACTCATAATAAACATGTATAACATGTATTATAAGGGTTGGTTAGGTCCTGGACGAGTTTAAGGGTCGCTAACACAAAGGGATAAAAATTTTTTTTGAGTTCCCTGCAGTTAGCGCGCTAATTCCAGTATTAGCGCGCTAATTAGCCACTGCCATATATTTTTGACTTTTGGAAATCAAGCTTTACATTTGAATTTTTGATTTCCTGGATTCCTAACACGGCTATAAACGGTCATATTGGAATTCCTATCATGATAAAACCACCACAAACTTGGTTGTAACATAAGGGAGAAGAAACACATTTCAAAATTCAAGATCTACAAAGAGAAGAAATTTGATTTTTTAGAAGGAGCAATAGGAGATCTTTGTGGGTCGTTCTTAAGTCCTCAAATCCAAAGACCTTTGAGGCTTTCAAAGGAAATGCGATCTACACCATCTAAAGAGAAGAAATTGATAGCTAAGTGAAAGAACGAGGTTCGCACATTAAACTCATGAATAGAGAATAAATTGACAAAGTTAGGAAGTCATTAATGAGTCATCACAATCTAAAGAGAAGGAATTGATTGAGTTATGTTGTTTATGTAAGAAGCTTGGGCATTATCAAAAGGATTGTTGTAAATGACTCATAATAAACATGTATAACATGTATTATAAGGGTTGGTTAGGTCCTGGACGAGTTTAAGGGTCGCTAACACAAAGGGATAAAATAATTTTTTTGAGTTCCCTGCAGTTAGCGCGCTAATTCCACTATTAGCGCGCTAATTAGCCACTGCCATATATTTTTCACTTTTGGAAATCAAGCTTTACATTTGAATTTTTGATTTCCTGGATTCCTAACACGGCTATAAACGGTCATATTGGAATTCCTATCATGATAAAACCACCACAAACTTGGTTGTAACATAAGGGAGAAGAAACACATTTCAAAATTCAAGATCTACAAAGAGAAGAAATTTGATTTTTTAGAAGGAGCAATAGGAGATCTTTGTGGCTGTTCTTAAGTCCTCAAATCCAAAGCACCTTTGAGGCTTTCAAAGGAATATAAGAGTCTCGCAAAGCTAATCTCTTTTGTCATCCTCTTGGTTGTAAGGAAATCCTTGATATAAACTCTTTCTTGTGCTTAATCGACATAGTTTTGTGTATTTGATTTGAAAATCAGTTTGATGTGTGTTTGAACAGTTTCATCCCCGCCTCTTGCACTTAAATTAAAATTTTTAAGACCCTAAGATTGCAAAAAGAGACCACCAAAGAGCCGACATTTAGTTGTGTGGGAATCGAAGTTGAGGTCGTGCGCCTAACCTATATCGATATCGAGGCATACAAATACCACATAGTATCAACGCGTCTACTACTTGTTCACTCATACGTCCTTAAGGTTATAGGTTTATTCCATTCTCTAGAAATGTAATGTGAAACAAAGCAACATTCACTAAAAGAGTAATCCTAGTGTTTCTAACCCTAACTAGTAGTAGAAATTAAGTAATTATAAGTATTATTCAATCGTAACCAACAACACCTAACTAATCAATCATCCATAGCAAGTGCATGAATATGAAATTACTAACAACTATAACATCAAACGACAAAGTAATTACCTCAAGTACATGATTCTAATGTATTATAATGACTCTCATGACATGCTTTACCGATAAAATAAACATGGAATAACAACCAAATACGGATGACATGCTTTACCGATAAAATAAACATGGAATAACAACCAAATACGGAATCAATATAAATCTTGAATTGCTCAATTAAAAGGTTGAAATGAAATAGTACATATTAATAAACCTAAAAATAGAACAAGCATAACCTCAAAAACTATGCATGTAAGAGAAAGCGAGAACAAAAACTTCTAAACCAAACAAAAGACACAACATTAACTTAATAGATCAAGTGAAGAACACCAACTAATGAACAATCAACCAAGGAACAAATCAAATCACTCAAGAACAGTTAAAATAAAACCTCATAAAGTAATAACAATTATAAGAACTGAACTCTTAAAATATGTCACCGATCAAGAGTTTGTTCCTTCACAGTTCATAAACAATAAGGTAGTACTATAACACGGCCAATTGCCAAGACATTTAATTTACAAAAATAAAATGGATTCCATGACCATAATAGCTAAGACCTTTCAAGAAAATAAATTTTTTATTTAAATCCATTTATTCGACTAGTATAGTGAGCCGCTAAGAAAACCTAGTATACACAATGGTCACCACATTATGTTCATTTCCTATATTTGAACATCAAGGCATATATATGATCGCTTTCCCTAGCAGATATAGCTTCATTCAAGTGAAAATCTATAACATATTTCATTCATGAGCATAATATTTGCAATGCTAACAAGTATTACGACTTTAATATTCCTGGATGCCGCATATAATGTACGTAGGAAACAGGACACCCCAAATATTTATTGATAGATGGAAATTTATGAAGTCTCGCATGCTTAATTTAAATTGGAAAATCTTTCTAGATAAAATAGCTTCTTGCCTTCAACTCCGATGTTTACTAGAAGCTCGAACTATCAAATGAACCATAGCGGAAACTTAAATAATTCTCATGTCACCCGACGGATTATTCCATAAATTTTTTAAATTAGATAAACAAGGGGACTAGAACGCCAACCCGACAGACGCAAATTTTTAGCGAAAAAAAAGTGTTCGTTTCAAGACTTCCTCAAAACCGTCACAAGGTGAATGATCTCTATGAAAGTGAAGAGCTCTTGATCATGAGAGTGTTGCCCGCATTATAAAGAACAATAAAAAACAAATAAGAAATGAAGATTGTAGTAAGACTCCAAAACTACAAATTCCTTGCTAACCGGATCCGAATCGAGACCGAGAGAGAGCGAGAGATATCGGCGATGACGGAGACCGGCGCGACGAGACGGAGAGACCGAGAGACGGCGAGACCAGAGACAAGAAGTGCGACCAGGTAGCACGACCAGACGGAGAAACGGAGACCACCGCGAACGAGACGGCCGAGCGGAGAGCACCAGAGAGACCAGTCGCACGACCAGACGGGAGAGACGAGACGATCGAACGGGATGGACGTCGGGGACGAGACGATCGACCGGCGCGACGAGACGGAGAGACGGATTTAGGTTTTTGGGGTTTTTTCGTGGGAATGATTTGGGGATTTCTTTGTTTTTTGTTGGGGGGGGTGGGGTGCGGGGAAGGAGAAGAGGTCGCCGGGATCGACAAAATACAAATCTCGAGGAATGATGAACGGCCAAAAGAAATGAAGAATTTGGCGGGAATGGTGGCGCCAAATTTCAGAGACGGAATTTAATTCCGTCTCTAATTCCGTCTCTAATTCCGTCTCTGATCCGTCTCAAATCCGTCTCTGAATATTTCCCTTTCAGTTCCGTCGCTAACTGTTACATTTAGAAACGGAACTTATTCCGTTTCTAATTCCGTTTCTGATTTAGAAACGGAAATAAGTTCCGTTTCTAATTCCGTTGTTGATTTGCTGTTTTTTTGTAGTGTTTTGCATTTGTAATCAATTTATTAGTTGTGTTGATTTTGTAATCGGTTTATTAGTTGTGTTGATTTTGAAATGCTTGATAACTCTGCTTTTATTGTTTTACATGGTTGTCATCTAGGATTTTATTTTAGAAGGTGATGCAGTTGGTATATAAAAACTCACTTTCTTTTCTTTATTTGTTTCCTTATTCGGAGTTCAAATAAAATTGTGGCAACTTCTTAGGAGAGCTGCTAGACAGTCGACTCAAGCAAGGGCAAAGAGAGTTTGAAGAAAAATTCCAGAAGAGTTTTAGTCTAACCAACAAGGTATTTACCCTAATAAAGCTTATTTTGTAATTCCCTCTCTTAATTTAATTCGTTTGTGATGATGTCTCGCTTACTTTTGGGGGTATACATCACCTGTAACCTTTCAGTGGATTCTCATCAATGAATGTTGGTAGAGTCTGCTATGGCAAATTTGGTGGGTGGCATTGGTTACTTCTACTGTCAATCTAAAATTGCCCTTGCTAGATCCTATAGTGTGAGTTCAACACATTCTACAAATCATCTCTCTTTTGCGGTTGTGTTTTCATGTTCGTAAAGTGATGATTGCGTGTTGTTAAATGCTATTTTAGCGAGAACAAAGGTGATAATTTTGTTCCATATTGGCTCATTGAGCTTTATACAAATTGTTCAAGCCGATCTTTTTTCCCGGGGGTTTTCTGTGGGATGAAGGTTTTCATCAATCGCTAATCTGGTCAAGACATGTTGTTGCTTAGATATGCTTTGAGTATATTCTCATTTCTTCTATTTAAGCTAACTCTCTCAATTTGCAAAGCTACTTTAAGAACTACTTAATCTGCCGCTTTTTCTTTAATTCTTCTTTAATACATCGTTACAACTCCAATAGGCGTTGGGATATTCATATTTGCTTGGACATTATTGGACACCTGGTTGTATTTGATGAATGCCGCTGGATGGATTCCTCGAGAGCAAATCTTGGGTGCTGAACCTTTAAGGTAATTTTAAGACTTTGTTTTACTAGGTATATCAAAATTCCACTTCTTTTAATGGGATTCATGTTTAACTTTTTTTAATATTTACAGTAAAGTGCCAGAAGAATTTGTTCCTCAGCACCCCTCAAATGGAAACCCACCAACTTTGTTTCTAATTTTACATGGCAAAGTTTTTCTTTGTATTGAGTTCCTTCATTCTCTTTTTTAACTTGGACCAAAGAATTGCGTTTATCTACCTATATTCTTAGATCTTGTTCGTAGAACCAAAAGGAATAAGTTTTCAGCTAGTGAAAATAGCGAAATCTTATCATTCTTGGATAGAGCATTTATTCGTCTTGAAGCATGGTTCCAATGGTTCAATACCACTCAAGCAGGTAGATTCGACTTCTTTTTTATGTGCTCTTCGTTTGATGTCACGCAGGGAAAAAACGCTTAAAACGTTTCTTTTCTATTTTTAGTTATATATAACCAATGATTCTTCTAGTAACTCAATTGAGAGCTTATGTTATCTATCTGAAGAGTCTGCTATTGGGTGAAATTGTGCTAAACCTTAGATTAACAACCACAAGTTAAACTCTTACAAATAATACACTTGGATGGAAATTTAGAAGTCTGGTTATATTTTCTATAAATGGAACCATTCAAGTTGATTGATTAGCTTACAGTTTCTTCAAAAACTCTTACAAATAATACAATTGTATCTGCTCACATTTTCCTTCGGTTTGGCTTTCATGTGCATTTGTTGGTGTTCTTCACTTGATCTATTAAGTTAATGTTGTGTATTTTGTTTGGTTTAGAAGTTTTTGTTCTGCTATTCTCTTGCATGCTTAGTGTTTTGTGGTTATGCTTGTTCTATCTTGTAACAATGAAATGTGAACTGCATTTCTCTGTTGTGATCTGGGTTTTGTAGTTATGTTCATGTTGCCATGTTTTGGATGATACGGGTTATTTTGATGCTTGACATGCTGATTGTTTTGGTTGGGTTCGCTATCTCTTGACTTTTGCTACGGTTATTTTTGCAGCTCATAAAGATCTATGGTGGGATTTTTTATGGGTGCTTCGTTAGCTATGGTGGGATTGCTGATGGGTGTCTTGTTTTTGGCCCGATATAAAAGTCTTATTGTTGTATAGCCCACAATTTTCTTAAATTATTACTTTATTATATATATATATATATAATAAATAAGTACCGCTTCAATACTCACCTAAAAAAACAAATTGGATGATATGGGGTTTTGTTCCATAATCAAGAACAAAACTCATTCCATTGTGGACTAGATCTCAATGTTTCATACACTTCTTTTATGACTTTAAGGCCCTCAAAGATGTCATGAGAAGGGTGATCATCGTTGGCCTTTGCCAATTTAGTTTCAAAGTATCTTTGTTCCATAGCAACATAATTTGGTAGTTTTCCTTCTTTTGCAATGCCTTTTGAAGCTCAAATCAAATTGGTAGAATTTGTCAATGTACTTTAGTTTTCTTAGATTCCTGCAGTGTATGAAATCAATTGTTAAATCATATAAATGATATTCTAGCTCTGACTCCCTTTGATGGAAAAAACATAATTAGTATGAAATGTAAGTGACCCTAAAGATATGTAGGATCTAAATGTGAAATGAGTAGTCCCTTTGTCAAAGCCTTTTTTCCTAGTGACCGAAAAGATATGACGTAGGGCATGAACATTCCTTTTAAATGTTGTGCATTAGGAGAAAAAAATTTGCAAATACTTCTAATTTATGCTCCAAGGAAGGGTATGGAAACCAACACAGAGACATAACCTGATCAATCAAGTAAGAGTCTCAAATTTTACTTTCGCATTTATTTTTAGGTTTATTAATATTTAATCTATCATTTCAACATTTTACTTGAGCAATTCAAGATTTTCTATTGATTTTGTATTTGGTAGGTATTTCTTGTTATAAATATAAAGCCTTTCAGCAATCGTGACCATAATATCCGTTCAGTTTGTTGAGAAGAAAACAATGTTTACAATTTTGTATTACCCTTAGCATGGATTAGGAGAAACAATTAGATGCTCTAAAAGGCTTTTGGGACACGGACGTTACTTAGGAAGCTCTTACGTACTGCAGTAGTCAGTAGACTCTATACATTGGAATAAAGAGCTTCAATGTTCAAAGATTCTGTACTTATTGATTATTGCATCATTTCATCCGCCACTCTGAGAAAACTCCGATCTCAAACTTATCTATGTGAATTTAGGTGAGGTGTAATCGAGGTGATATTTGACGATTCGTTCTTTTATATTACTGTCCAAGTGAAGTTGAATATATTTGTTCTTCTAATTTTTCTTTTTGATGTTATTATTATAGTGGATATGGTTTTAAATGTGTGAAGTTTCTAATAATGCAGGACTTGAATGAAGAAGCGAATAGAGCATTTCCTGATGATAAACTCCTGACGAAAGATGGGAAGCCAAAATAGTTTTTCTTTTCTAGTGATGCCCAAGCTCTTGTTGAACACACAAGAAAGGTTTTGGTGATTGAGGATGGTGAGGTGGTGCATCTTAAGGTATTCTCTCTTGTTTCTTTTACTTCATTTGTGATTTGTTTTCCTATTCATAAAGTAATGCTCTCGAACATAATTCCTTTACCACCTGAAGGTTTGCTTGTTTATATGCGAGTAACACATGAGGATGACCTTCTATGATAATTTAATGGAATTTGCCGGGAAGTGGATGACGTTCTTTTAGTATGCACCTTCTATGCAAACCATCAACGTGCATTGAACCTGGGACATTACATTGATTTTCTTATATTGCTTCCGGCAATGAAATTATACACATATGAACTGCCCACTTTACTATTAGTGGTCTTAGTGCGTGTCTTATATCCTAAATTGATTTTTCATTTAACTTAGGGTGCTGAAGTGGACATTTTTTTAATACCTAAGCTTCAAAGCATTCCACATTTCTTGGCTTCCTAAGCTGTGCTCCGTGCAAGGTTCTGCTATTTCCTCAAACCTTAAAGCTTTGTTTCCTGCTTGGTACTTTGCCTTCACCTATTTTACGGTAAATTTTTTCTTTCCTAAACCCTTAAACAATCAAACTTTCTTTCCGTGCAAGGTTCTGCTATTTCATAAAACTTTCTCATTGTGTGTTTTCTTTAGACGGACTGCATAGGTATTTTGACGGATCAGAACAAGCTTGTTGTAGCTGTCAGGGGAGCAACTGCACTGACTGCAGGGGTTTACACAACAAGGTATGTTCAAGATGCTCTATTTTTTAATTTTTTTTTTTGCTCTTCTTTTCAAAGATCTATTTCTGGTTGTAATGTTTGAACAAACATGCGCCTAATATTTAATATTAGTGGTTTTGGTTTCTATTTGAAATGCTTCTATTGCAAATTTGCATGTTCATTTTCATTTTGAAACTGCCACTAGATGCTTATTCTTGAGTTTCAGATTATGCATTCGAAATGGAATGTACGACTTCCATACTTCCATAGTTCCATTGAGTTGCATACTTGCTTTTTTTTTTTTTTGGGTTGCTATTTTTTGTTTTTTTTTTGTTGTTTTGTTTTTGCTTTTTTTTTTGTTGCATTACAATTTGGAATGGTCTTGCATTGGGTGGAATGGCTACCTTGGAATGGCTCCTAGTGAGTTCTATGGTTGAAATTGCCTCTTCATATCGATTGAGAGGCTTTGTATGTAATATATTTTCGGTTCATCTCGGTTTGTTTTTTCTTTGTTGTGAAAGGTTTCCTTAGGTTGTTACGGGATTTACTTGTTTGTATATTGTTTGAGTATTAGTTTCCTTTCAAAGATGAAGAGGTTTGTTTGTTTAGAGTCCGCATGCGTTGCCACCGGCTTGTTGTTTATTTTTGAAGTGTTAGTTGTGAACAATGTGTCGGCTTGCTTTTGTTTTTTTTTAGTTCCATTGAGTTGCATTGTTTTTTTTTTTTTTGCTTTTTTTTCTTTTTTTTTTTTTTTGGTTGCATTACAAAATTTGGAATGGTCTGGTCTGGCATTTGGAATGGCATTTGGAATGGCTCCTAGTGAGTTCTCTTGTTGAAATTGCCTCTTCATATCGATTGAGAGGCTTTGTATGTAATGTATTTTCGGTTCATCCGGTTTGTTTTTTCTTTGTTGTGAAAGGTTTCCTTAGGTTGTCACATTCTGGGATTTACTTGTTTGTATATTGTTTGAGTATTAGTTTCCTTTCAAAGATGAAGAGGTTTGTTTGTTTAGAGTCTCGCCACAGTGCCACCGGCTTCTTTGTTTATTTTTGAAGTGTTAGTTGTGAACAATGTGTAGGCTTGTCTTGTTTTTTTTTTTTTGTTGTTTTTTTTTTTTTTTTTTTTTTTTTTTTTTGCTGGTTTTTTTTGGGTTTTTGTCATTTACTTTAACTGCCACTTTATACATTCATTTGAATTTCAAACTTTATCATTTCTTCCAATACATAAGAAAGAAACTTGTTTTGTCATCTCTTAGTATGTAAGGAAGAACTTCGCTCCCAATTGTTCTTTGTTAAAAACTTTTATTTTATTTTATTATGTTCTTTGTTGTTGTGCATGTTTTATCATTCATTCTCCCTTTGTGTCTGTCCATGCGAAGGATGCAAGTATGCAACACGAGTAGCCATGTACCGTCGTAATTGTGCTTTAACAAAGCTTTTTGTTCATGTAGTTAGGTAGGTTCTCAGATTCCCCCTTCTAATAAATTGTGTTAGTTGGACACACAAGTAGCCATGTATCGTCAGAAATTATAGTTAAATATATTGTTTTCTTTTGCACTGTAAATGGGGATAGTTTTTTTGCAGTTTCGTATTTTTTATCATGAGTTTGATCTATTTTGCAATATTTGCAGAGCGTGGTCCTATCAGTAGGTGACTGGTTCTTCGATCGAGTGGGAGTTAGTGCCATTGATTGCCCATATCCCTGTGACAATACCTACCATAATCTGATTTCCAAGTGAGAGATGAGGAATTTAAAGCATTTCATGTAACTTTTATAATTGTTTACATGACTTTTAGATTGATAATTCTTTTTGTGCATATTTAGAGGATTGTAAGCTTTTTTTTGTGGTTGTTGAACAATAGGATTGGTGGTTTTTGTGAATACTTAGAAATTTGGAGCATTTGTTATACTAGACAATTTTTCGTGAATATATAAATTTTTTTCGAATTTTGAATTTTACATTTTTTCTCTCATTTGAATATTTGTTGATATATATTGTCGATGTATGAATGTCAAATTTTGCTTTTTTGGGGGATGTTAGCACCCCCAAGGAGTTGTTGGAGGGGGTGCAGTCGATGGAGTAGGTCCTATGGTTGTAATTTCAAGTTATAGGTTGGAGAACCAATTGGATTATGTTTATGTTTGAAAATTAAACAAAAAGAAAAATTAGAGACGGATTAGCAACGAAATTCAAACATTCCGTTGCTATTCCGTCTCTAATTTTCCAGGAATATATGCATGAATCAGACACGAAATCAGAGACGAAAATCATTATTTCCGTCTCTGATTTCGTTGCTAATCGGAAACGGAATCGGAGACGGAAATAATGATTTCCGTCTCTGATTCAGTTTCTAATTAGGAACAGATCAGAGACGGAATGCAAAAAGTCCGTCTCTGATTCCGTTGCTAATCAGAAACGGAATCAGAGACGCAATTCATGAATTTATTATTTCCGTCTCTGATTCCGTTTCGATTAGCAACGGAATCGAGACGGAATGCAATTACAAATGTACCATTTCGAAAAAATCCATTTCGTTTCGTCTCTCGTTCGTTTCTAATTTCGTCTCTAAATCCGTCTCTAATCGAAACGGAATTTATTAAAATCTCTAACTCCGTCTCTAATCGAAACGGAATCAAATTTTCGTTTCTGACTGAATCGACGACGACGATTTTAAAGACGGAATTTATTCCGTCTCTGTTCTGTTTCTGATTTCAATTAGAGACGGAATTTATGCAAATCAGAGACGGAAATTTTCATTTCTGATTTGCTATTTTTTTGTAGTGAAACTAGTTTATCAGCTAGCTTAATCATAATCTAGCTAATAAGCTAGTTTGACAAATAAGTTGTGTTTGACAACTAGCTTATTTTAAAAATAATCTAACTGATTAGCTAGAACAAAGGCGAACCTAAAATTTGTTTTTGCCCTGGGCTAACCATATTTGTGAAGTATCATTCAATCGTGATCGATTATTACTAATAGTATACATATGTTAGCTACTTGAGCAGTTGCAACCAATGTAAAATAGAGACTTGAGTGAAGTCCTGTCTCAAACTTCATTTTCTTTCGGTAAGTGACACCCTCGAATCCCACCCGTTCCTATCCAATCCGTATATGCTTTTAATGATAGTTACCGATGAAGTCCAAGAATTAGCTTATGCAGTGGTACAAGCCAGGAAGCATTGGCAGCATTATCTTTTCCACAGAGAGTTCATGCTATTTACAGACCATGAGGCATTGCAACACTTACATGGCCAAAACAAGGTCTCGACCAGACATGCTTCCTGGGTGGCCTATTTGGAGTGTTTTACTTTTGTAGTGAAACACAAGTTTGGTGTGACCAACAGAGTTGCTGATGCCCTGAGTAGACGAAAAAGTTTGTTGAGCCGCATGACCATTGAGGTACCTGGGTTTTCCTCCTTCTCTGATTTGTTTACTACTGTTCCTTTCTTTGCTTCTATTGTGGAGAAGGTGCGGAGTGGGGAGCGTACTGATTACACACTCCAGGAGGGTTTCTTATTTCGGGGCAACCAGCTTTGAATTCCTAATTGCAGCATGAGATTGCTGATTATTAGAGAGTTGCATGGAGAGGGACATGTTAGGCGTGATCGCACTTTGCAGCTGGTGCAGGCCTCTTACTTTTGGCCTGCCATTCGCAAGGAAGTGGACTGATATGTGCGGCGGTGTCGGACTTGCTAGCTTTCGAAGGGTACCGCAGCTAATGCCGGTCTATATATGCCTTTGCCCATTCCAGAACATCCATGGGTTGATATTAGCATGGATTTCGTGCTGGGGTTGCCTAGAACACAGCTGGGAAATGACTCTATTTTTGTGGTGGTTGATCATTTTTCCAAGATGGTTCACTTCATTCCATGCAAAAAGACCACAGATGCTGTAAAGGTGGCTCAGCCGTTCTTTCGGGAGGTATATAGATTGCATGACCTTCCTATCTCGATTGTTTCAGATCGGGACACCAGACTCCTTAGCCATTTTTGGCGCAGTTTGTGGGCTATGGTGAACACGCAACTGAAATTTAACAGTGCTTATCATCCACAAATAAATGGGTAGATTGAAGTTGTCAACCGTTCGTTAGGCAATCTTTTGAGGAGCTTGGAAGGGTGATAATGTCAGGAGTTGGGACTTCAAGTTGAGCCAGGCAGAATTTGCACACAACCATGTTGTTAATCGAAGTACCGGGTTTAGTCCTTTTAGGTTGTGTATTCAGTACTACCTCGAGGTCCTCTTGATCTGTTACCAGTGCCAAGTAAGACTAGATGGCATGGCAAGGCAGAAGACTTTGTTAGTGGGCTGCAAGAGATTCATCAATCTGTCAAAGATAACTTGCGGAAGGCTGCTGACAAGTACAAATAATATGCAGATCAGAAGAACCGTCACGTAGAGTTTGAAGTGGGTGACTTTGTGTGGGCAGTTCTCACTAAAGATCGGTTCTCTGTGGGTGATTACAACAAATTGTCAGTTCGGAAGATTAATTGGTCATGTGGAGGTTCTTGAGAAAATTAATCCTAATGCTTACAGATTGAAGTTGTCAAGTCACATTCGCACGCCTGACGTATTTAATGTCAAGCGTCTTGTTCCCTATTATGGGGATACGTTTGATGATGACAATTCGAGGGCGAATTCTATTCACCCTGGGGAGAATGATGAAGTCTACGAATTAGCTTGCAAATTCTTGGAAAAATATGATGGAAAGATATGACAGGATAGCACTTTGGTAATTTCGATGAAGTTCGGGCGTTTGAGTTTCGACGTTTCGGGGACATGGGTTGATTGGAAACGGCGTGGAGATCACGGTAAGTGACCCAAAGAATTATATTTCTTTTTGAAATCGCGAAAGCCATTTGCACGCTAAATCTTTGTTGCGGGTGACTAAGTTGCCAACTCCTAAGCATCTTAGTCTATTTGGAAGTGTAACTTGTTTCCAAGCTACTAAAGCCTACGAAGATTCTTCATTTACCATTTTTCAAAAGAAATCCCGCATCATTTATTTTGCCCTATTAGCGACTCCAATGGGTAGTCTGAACAACGACATAAAATACGTTGGAAGAGAGTCAAGTACTGACGCAATCAAAGTAAGCCTCCCTCTTTTTGAAAGGAAACCTTTCTTCCATCCGTCTAATTTAAGCGCAATCTTTCTCAAGATCGGTTCTTAAAACTCTTTTGATAGGGGGATCCGCCTAATGGCATTCCTACGTACTTGACTGGCCAGGAACCTACTTGACATCCAGTCTTAGTGGCTTCCCGAGCAACCTCCCCATCCATCACATTGATGGTCATTAGGTTACGCTTAGATAAATTCAGCTTCAAACCGAACAGGATACAAAAAGAGTGAACAAATGCCATTGCTTTCGGTACGACCACTTCTAATTTTTGAACAAAAAACAGCGAGTCATCCGCATATTGGAAGTGTGTAATGCGGGCCCCGTCCCGTCCGACTTTGAATCCCTTAATCGTTCCATGATGTTTGGCTGAATCAAACATTCTGCTGAATACGTCCGCTACCAGGATGAATAGGAATGGGGAGAGTGGATCTCTTTGTCTTAATCCCCATTGTTCGTTAAAACTCCTTTCCAGGCATCCGTTGATAAGCACTGAATAATGTGCTGACGATATGCAGCCATTTATTTATAATCTCCAATTTTCTCTAAATCCTTTCCTGGCAAGAACATAGTCAAAAAATGCCCAATCGACTTGGTCACATGCTTTTGCAAAGTCCAACTTGAGCACATATCCCTCCATGCTCTTTCTCCTAGCATATTCCACCACTTCACTAGTGGTGAGTACCGACTATAGCATCTGCCTTAAAAGACGAACGCGTTTTGCTCCTTGGCCACAGTGTATTGGAGGGTGCCTGTTAATCGAGCTATGAGGACTTTAGCCAGCAGCTTATACATAGATGTGATAAGATTGATTAACCGAAAGTCCTATATCCTACCCGCCTGTAAGCCTTTGGGTATCAGGCAAATAAATGTTTCATTCATGTTTCTACTGACCACTCCGTTGTAATAGAAGTCTTTGAAAAACTTCATGATATCCCCTTTGATGATACCTCAGGAATCCCTAATGAATGCGAAGGTAAAACCATCAGGCCTTGGAACCTTATCTTTATCACAAGATGCCACAGTCGCCCACTCCTCCGTTTTCGTGAATCGGCTCTCCAGCTGTTGAACAACTTGGCTTGGTAAGACTCCCCAGTCAATGCCACTGATCTCCCATTTGAATTCCATTTCATTCGTGTACAGTTACCTATAAAAAATAATCTCCTATTTGATTCGATGTCTATCCTCCGTGAACTTTCCATTCTGTAATTGCAGTTTTTCAATCGCACTCTTACTCCTCCATGCTCCAAGGATTCGATGAAAGAACTTTGTGTTGGCATCCCCTTTTTGGCCCACTTTACGCGTAGCTTTTGTCTTGCGATCCTATTCTCCACGAGCGGCAAATCGACGAAGTTAGACTTCGCCTTCTTGCTTTCCTCCATTTTTTGCCCATTTCAAGTTGAGTCCCCTTTAGCCCATCTAAGTGTGTGATGGTGGAACGAAGTTCATTTTTTTCTGCTCTGGGTAACCCAAAATGGAACAATGCTCTACCACTCTTTCAGGTAATGGAAAAAGGAACAATGCTCTAACCAGACGTTCCCAAAATGGAAGGGGGTGGGCCCCATTGTACCACCTCGGTATTAAAAATCACCGGTGACTGATCGGATGTCACCCAAATTCTAATACTTTGCGTCTCGTGCAGAAACATCTCCCTCCATTCGCTAAGAAAAAGAAATCGACTAGTCTCGCACAAATCGGATGCGCGCGAAAGTTTGACCATGTGAACTCTCCACGAGCCCTATTTCCCGGATGAGCTTGTCAAAATTTCACATGCTGGAAGTGACTCGCGAACTATTTTATTTCTTTGCCAAAAATCAGGGGACATTAAAGTCACTCGCAATGTACCAATTAAGTCCACATGGCCCAAATAGAGCTTCTATATCCTCCCAAAACTCCCTTCTACCTGTGGTGCTTGCAGGTCCATACACACAAAATAGCCACCAAAATGTGCTATTAGTACATTTTACCTGTACTGACATTGAGAAATGTCATACTATACTAGGCACAACCTTTACCCTACATGTATCCCATATTACTGCTATGCCTCCCCTAGCACCTGTCGAATCTAGTCTAACCCATTCCTTAAACCACCCTACGGCTAAAAGTTTCCCGCTTAGCCTCCTGTAAGATCGATAAGTATGGCTTAAGTACATTAACTTCTTTCTTAATTACCCTCATTTTACTGCCATCTTCGATGCCTTCAATGTTCTAAGTTACTACCTTCATTATGACGGTCCTGTGCCCCTCCTATATGGTCTACTATAATCAATCCCCGAATTGAGTCTTTTTCTCTCCCTCTCTACTCTTGCCGCCATAACTTCTTCTGTCGGCATCTCTCATGTGTTGAGTGACCTGAATCCCACATTGGCATAAGAAATCAGTTGGGACTTCGGAGCCACCACTGTATATTTCCTCATCAGTGGCTGAGGCCAACTCCGCCACCTATTGCCCGCCTATAAACAAGAATTCAATGTTCGAGGATTCTGGTAAACTTCGGTTCGTTTAACCATCCGTCCCGTGTTCCGAGTCTGTGGTCAGTAGTGATAATCCCATCTCGGCCCTAATCTGCATCAATAACCGGACTGACTCAATCTCCAAACACCTGATGTTGGTGGCGGTGCGTGAACTTGAGAATCTAAAAACCCTTTCTTCTATGATTTCATCTAATTCATATTCCATATGTATTGTTAAGGAAACTGAATATTGTATCCAACTGATAAGGAAACTAGTATCTCCGATATCTCGTAGGTTCTTTTTGTGATTACTTTTCTTTATTGTATTCTAAGCTTACCTATATAAATAGGGTACTATATACAAAATTAAATACACAATAAACATATTCCATTATCAAATTAACATAGTATCAGAGCTTGGTTTCTAGTTTTAGGTCGGTCGACTTTCGAGTCGACGACCGCTTCATGATGTTTTTCGGTATCGCCCGACGCCTGCTGCCTCTGGCAGTCCTTGCTCACCGCCAAGCACTCCCCACACACCACGGTCTGCTTCCGTCACCGCCACTGCCTTGGTCGAAGTCATCGCCATTGCCACCAGCCCGCCATCAGCCATGCACCGCCGGCTCCCGCGCGCCTGCCCGCGCCATCCAGATCCCGCCGCTACCGCTCCCTCACCGCCCCTGCAGATCCCGCCGCCCCAGCCGATCTCGCCCCTGCAGATCTCGCCGCCCCTGCCGATTCCGCCGCTGCAGCTCCCGTCAGTCCCAGATCTGCCTCCCGCTGGCCGCCCGTCCCAAGCACTCCAGCACCCGCGGCTGCGCACTCTCGCCGCCCGCTATCCGCCAGCTCTCCACCTGCCCGCTGCCACCGCGCCGTCCAGCGATCCGCCGTCCCTCCCGCGCCTGCCGCTCTCACTAAGAGATCCGCGCCTGTCCGCCCCCGTCCGCCACCGTCCGCCAGATCTGCCTGCCGCTCCCACCTCCCGTGCCTCCCGCTGCTCCAGATCCATCCGATCCCGCCGCCTGTCGCTTGCCGCCACCACCCGCCGCCAGATCCACCAGTCCGCTACCCGCCCCTACAGATTCCGCCGCTGCCACCATCCCACTGCCACCGCTCCCGCCATCCCCGCTGCTGCCTGTCCGCGCCCGCCGCCAGATCCGTCACCCGCCCCTGCCGCCAGCCGGCTCCCGCTACCACTGCCGCCGCTGCCGCCATATCCCTCGCCGTCCCCGCCGCGTAGCCGAGGACGTTCGCCTTGGCCACGGCCGCCCTCTGCCGCCGTGATCGCCGAGAGAGAGAGAGAGGAGAGAGGGTGAGAGACCGAGAGGAGTGAGAGGGTGAGAGAGAGGGGAGAGAGAGGAGATGCCGACAAAATAGAGAGGAGAGAGAGACAGCCCGGGAAAGAGAGTGAAAGTGAGATGAGTTTGTGGAAGCCGACCAACCATTAGAGACTTTCCAGCGAAGCGACGGCGGATGCTCGATCACGCCGAGAAGATTCAAGGGTGTGAGAGATAAAACACCAGTCTGGGTGTGGGAGACGAAGCACCAATTCTGGGTGTGGGAGACGAAGCATCACTGCGGGTGTGGGAGATGAAGCACCACTACAGGTGTGGGAGACGAAGCACCAATCTGATTGTGAGAGACACACTCCATCGACTTCGATATCAGTCTGTCGACTTGATCGACTTTGCTATTCGTTGTTCTACAATTTCATTGTTCTTACTGCGCCACATCAGAATCTGTTTCTTGTCATCTTCGGTGGTCGTTGATCTGCTCCGCAACGAACCTTAGATTTGTCAGATTTACCGATTCTTAACAAACTCAAGTTGAACCAACTTGAGTTTGAGGGAGGGTGTTAAGGAAACTGAATATTGTATCCAACTGATAAGGAAACTAGTATCCCCGATATCTCGTAGGTTCCTTTTGTGATTACTTTCCTTTATTGTATTCTAGGCTTACCTATATAAATAGGGTACTATGTATAAAGTAAAGACACAATAAACTCATTCAATTCAGAAACCAACATGTATGTTAATACCTCCATTCTTAGTCTCAACCGAGTCGTCGCTTTGAGAGAGGAATTCTTCCTTTGCGAATATCACTTCCCCATTTCGGTCAAGGAAATTAGTATCCACGGCATTGAGGTTCATGCCTTCATCGCTCCCAACTAGAATACTCGTTCCCACCGCTTGAGTTGAAACTATTTCTTGATGGATGATGCCTTCTCTAAAACGAAACCTCTGCCCATCTGGTTCATCCACATGGTCCTGAAGTCGTTGAGGTAGACGTGGCTGACACTGCTCTGTAGAGTTATGTAATGTACAGGCATTGTAATGTATTGTATCATATAGGCTGTTGTGTGTTGTATCATAGGCTTATGTTAGAAACACCTTTTTTCTAGTTCAATAACAATTACATAACAATATAAAGCACACTAATTACAAGATCAAGAGTTCTGCAAACATAACAATACAAAAAAATGTAATTAAGCAACAACATTAAGACATGAAATGGAGAGAAATATATCAATTAACTTACTTACCTCTACGCTAATTTTCTAGCTATTTCAACCTCCTAATACCTCGAAATACGTACTCGAACCTCCTAGACTCTTTCCTAGGCTCCTGGTATCATTAGACATGTTTTACAATGTGTTTACACCCTCAGTTAGGGTATTAAACTTGTTTAAGATCTAGTTAGGAAATTGCAAATTTTACACTGTCATGGCACCTAGCACACTAGGTGGAATGTCTAGCGCTAATGCGGTCATTAGCGCGCTAGTCAACTTGATTAGCACACAACATGCAAGTACTGCGCTAGCAAGCACACTTAGCGCGCTAATTGCTGGAAAACCCAGAATTATGCATTTCAAATTTTGAGTTTACTCCTCTATATAGCCATCTCCAAAACCTTGGGTCCTTATTACCCTCCACCAAAGACCCAACATATCCATCATAGCCACAAAACAACCACTCAACAATTATCATCAAATTGAGCAAATTTAACACAAATTAAAAGTGTACACTAAGTTATCTATTAGTAGAATACCTCTAGATTGAGTGTCTCCTTCAATCACACTAAAATTTCTCCACATAAGTTTGTTGATTTTCTTCTCTCTAATCTTCTCTCTAGCTTGCTTAACTTCTAAGGTAAGAAATGAGAATATGGTTGTGTGAGTTGGTCATTTCAATCTTATATATTATAGATAAGATTGATTATTAGCCATTGATTTTTATGTAGAGACGTATCCCGAGACTTATCTAATGACCTACATATTGACACAATTTTCACTAACTCTTCACTATCTCCATTTAACTAACACCAAATGAAAACTCAATTAGTCTCTTGATATGTCAACACGTATCTCGAGAAGTATCAATGACTAATGTTTTAACTTACTAACTTAGGTTGCATTTAATATAAAATCAACTATAGCCATATTAATTCTACTTTTTAAGCTACATTAAGCTTAAATCAAATTACCATATCACTTTTTTCCTGGTCCTACATCAACATGCATCTCGAGATGTAGTAGTAACTTACTATGTCTACACATATACAATACACCAAACATACATCATACCACAAACAATACTTGGTATTTGTGTCGAGTATTGACTTCGTGTACCCGTTCTTGAGCCATGTCACGGATCAAATCCATTATTAGAAATTTAGGCCATTACAAGGTTTTTCAGCCTATTTTTTGTATGATAAAAGCACGTAAATGGGTGGAAATAATTGCCCTCAATATCTATGCATATGATAGTAACTATGTTTGTGAAATAACCAAACTACCCTTTATATATAATTAAAGGTTTTTTCTTACCCATACCTCACCCTTCTAATCCGCTATCGAGATTGAACTCTACCCACCCTCAAATCACATTAACCTTTCCAGTCACATTTTGACGAGATCACGTCGTCCCTTTGTTAGTGAAGATGTTCTCACTATTTTGGATTTGACTTGTCAGTTGCTTGAGTGATTTTAAGGTTGATTTTGTTGGGCTCGCCCGCCTTTTTATTCGCGGGTCCGTTGATCTTGCCAATATCGATATTCTCCCCAACTTAACTACATTGCACTAATTGGTGTGGATTTTTACTCCAAAAAGCTTCGGTACTATTCGAGGAGAGATAACCGTATTTCTTTATTAAGTCACACTTAACTAATGTAGGACCATATTTTGGCCCACACATCCCAACAATCTCCACTTTAGATCAAAATTTCATGTGTTTTAGCTCTACTTCATATTGACTTCCCTCAAAGATGTTTCACTGCATGATTTGTCATCACTCATCTCGAGAAGAGATGACTTGAGAAACCTGTGACTACCAACATACATGTTTTGTCCTAGTCGAACCATTTGCTTTAATGACATTTGTTGGGTCGCCTACATTTAAATTGGTAAGGTCTAAGTTAATTACTTGAATATCTAAGTTAGCGTCTTGATTAGTTGGTGAGCTTGAGATAGTTAGAGGCTTGATGTTGTTGTAATCTTATAAATTAATAACGTCCCTACATTTTTTTGTCATGGAAGTAGGCATATTGTTGAATCACGTGATTATTTTACGTCGATCGTGTGCATGTGTTGTTTGTTTGTTGTGTTTGTTCTAACAAGCTGGTATCAGATTCTTGGAGAAGATCCTGCAATTTGAAGACCTTGTAATGTCTTATAGCAGTTTGTGGCGGAAGGTCAAAATTGTTCAATGTAGCGATCTGGGAACCAAGACGATTGGTGCGGTGCGTGACGCTTACTCTGTTTCTTTTTTGCGATCGGTTGCAATTAGGGGTGTGACGACCCCTTCTCCAAATAAGGGCTCCGCCCGACCTAATCCCTAATTAAGCCTTAATCTCCCTTATATGGCCTAATAAGGAACTAGTCAGCCTTATTTAAACACCTAAAAACCTACCAATTATTCCACATTAAAAACACGATACCACCTACAGTCAACTAGATAGTCCAAATACCTAACAAACAAGAGTTAATTTAATTTTTTTCAAACTAACAAGTTATTCAGCAGAAGTCTTCTTAAGTTACTGGTGGAACTTATAACATAAGGCCTAACCTATTATCGAAAAACCAAGATATCGAGATCACATGCATATATAAAACAACATGTGTCTAGTAAGATGTTCCTATCACTTAACCGAAAAGTAAAAATATCATGTACATATAAAATGTATTACAAAAGAATACAAAACGTACAAAAATATGTCGTAGCAGTCCTTCACTGGCTCAAAGGTAGTCACTAATCTTCTCCTTGTCTGGTCTGCTACTCTACTGATCTGCACCCACCGTCACAAACTAAACGGTATGTACATGAAATTATTTAAGTAATACTGAGAGACATCGATCAACATTCCTAAACAGGCAACAAGTATCAAATGACATAATTTAAATAACAACTAAGCTGAAAGAAATATCATGCAAAGAGATACTTGAGTTAACCAAATATGAAACTGGCTCAAGGCTAAGTAGTAATGGATTAGGGTCGGTCAGCTGTGAGCTGCGTCACATCAGCTTTTCCACTACAATTTGAGTTATGCTCTATATTATTTCATTACAAATTGAGCTAGATATCATAATTTCAAAAGGTCGTACTTACTATTACATCTTTTCTACTCCAAGTGAATTAGTCGTCACCGGAAAGTATACTTGCTAACATACCCGGGTTTTAAAACTCGTCATGCTCACCCAAGTTATTCTTGCGCCAACAAACCCCGAGGTCCAGTTACCTCGTTCGAGGCACGTTACCCCGTGTGTCATGCAAGGTAATGGAAAAATTTCCTAACATCTCGGAAAGTTTAGCGACCCCTGTATAAAAGCTGAGTTTCTATCATCAAATGACCCTAACCACAAGAACCACTTTCAATTTCAATAATGACTCGGTAATAGAATCCAAGAGATGTAACTGCATACTAATGCACAAAGGATTAGAGTCAAAATAAACAAACTAACCTAATAGCATGCTATATCACTGACTTCCAAACACAACAAACAACATGACAAAGTATAGGAATTGGAATCAATGATAGTAACAGAGTATGCTATGAACAACGTCATAAAATGAGAAATAAACAAGTCATAGCATATGGATTTCAAAGGTAAATTCAGTCTGAATAACTGAGAATGAATAAATAAATGGAATGAAATGAAATGAAATGTAAATAAATGTCTCACTTAGTTTACTTACATACCACAACAATTCCTAAGCTATCCGACTTCTTGTCGCGTCGATGTACGCACCCAACACCCCGTAATAGCTCCTTTAAGGTCCAAACATTTGACAGTTTATCAATTTAGATTCCATAGTAATTATATAAAATTTCTAAATTGGTCGAAATAGAATTTGAGACCTCGCACTTTTCGAAATAAAAACCCCGTAAAAGTCTCGTCCGAAATTTTCAAGTAATTGACTTTTCTTAGAAATTTATCAATTTCTATTTATGTTGTCGAAATATAATTTTTTGAAATATAGGTTTGGGTTTGAGAGATAATGATAAGTTTGGACTTTGGGGTTAATTTGACTCATTTATATGATTTGGGGTTGGTGTGTTTGTGAGCCACACATCTACAACCACACACATATCTCGAGGCACATCATGTGGTCTTCAACACCATACTTCTCCCTTGTGTCCCTCTCAAGTGACTCCAATACTTGACACTTGTTCTAGAGATATGTGTGCGTGAATCTAAATGCTTATCTAAAGGTATATATTTTTATCTTTTTACTTTAGCCCATTTAATCACTAAGTAGATGTGGTCACATATAAACCACTAACGCATATCATAATTTTTTTAATGCAATATAATTGAACTAGTTACGCTTACCCCACGAGCTGCTACCTTGGGCACACGTCGGCACGCAACACGAAGCGCGTCCCCGCTCGTCTCGATATCTACATACTCATAAACGACTTAGTAGTCTATACATATACAGTACACTAGGCAACCAACACACCAATATAACAATTAACAAAGAAAGACTACAATTGTCTAATGACAATCAATAAGAGAAAGGAAAAGACAAATTGTTGTCTTGTGACTCTCGGCGTTCCTTTTTTTTTTTTTTCTAATTCATTTATTGATCCGATTTGGTTCCAAGTCGTCCCCATGGAAATTTATCATTAATTCTTTGTAATTAAGATGGTGTCCCTACCATACCAATTAGGCAATTACAGTGCAAAAGAAAATTCCTCCAAAAAACCTCGATTTAAAATTCCTAAAATCTTTCTCCAAAATTTTCCAGTTTTCCACCTTTTTCTACTTTTCAGCATTTTTTTTCTATTTTTTTCAAAAAAAAAAATAATCATTGGGCTTGGCTTGGCCATGGGTTGAGCTTGACCCGTACCAAGCGCATGAGTTAGGCAAGGGAGCCCTTTTCCCATATATTTTGTTCGATTTCTGTAGGTTTTTTTATTTTATTTTTTTGAGTAATCATATGTATTTAGACACTTTATATGATTAATATCATCGGGCCTAAAACTGTGAAAGAGATCTCCGGTGGCTCAACGTTTGATTGTAATGAAGAATCAAAATCGAGGTCGTGTGTGTCATCCGCACAACCTCATCTTCGCCCTTACCACTAAGTCACATCTGTTCAGATTATTGATCTTAATCCTCTCATCCACAAAGGAAGGATCAACACTTAAGGATCAAACCCATCATTATTCTTACCAAACTCCAAGAATTCAAGGCTTACCATTAAAGTTTCAAAATCAAAATTTCCAAAAAAAAAAAAAGTCAAAACTTATTGTTCTTCCACTCATGATTCCTTCAAGTAATTAAACTCGAGGCAAAGCCTCGTATTTATTGATCTAAAGTAGATCTCATCTCATTAGTTGTCAATGTCATCCTTTAATTAATTAATTAAAAAGATCTTACTGTATACTTCTAAGTCACCAAAATTAATTAATGTGGAGAAAGTCATATATAATTCACTTAGTATACTTCTATGCCATTAAATGCTGACGTAAGAACTACATTTATTGCATGCTTTGGTTGCTTTCCTCGGAAAAGTCATATATAATTCACTTAGTATTTTATTTATGTGTAGTGCTATTTGGACTCATGAGTCCGAACTCAAAACTTTATTTAATTTCAAATACATTCTCGAACAATTAATGAAATAACCATAATCGCTTGTAAAATTCATTTGATACTCCTTAAATATTAACAAAAATTTTTAAAATCTCCTTATGAGTCCGGACTCATTAGTCTTAGTAGATTTATTGTTTATTTATTTATTTTAATCACTACCTATGTATACTCTTAATTATATATGAGATTATTCAAGCTTAAGCTTACGTAGGGAGGGCAAAAATAATTTTATCAGTACCCACGATTGTCATTAAATCAAAATTTCCAAAAAAAGAAAATAAATGTCAAAACTTATTGTTCTTCCATGCATGATTTCTTCAAGTAATTAAACTCGAGGCAAAGCCTCGTATTAATTAATTAATTAAAAAGATATATATTTAAGTAAAATACATAATTACCCTCTATCCCCAAACATCAATAATGAATTTGAGTTATGAGTCTTTATGTCTTTTTGGTTGTTTGGGTCCTAATTTTTTGAGTCCATCTAGTACTATCCTTTTATTTATGTATAGTGTTATTTGGATTTGTGAGTCCGGACTCAAAACTTTTTTTAATTTCAAATACATCATCGAGCAATTAATGAAACAATCATAATCACTTGTAAAATTCATTTGATACCCTTTAACTATTAACAAAAAATTTTAAAATCTCATTATGAGTCTAAGTAAATTTATTGTTTATTTATTTATTTTAATCACTACCTATGTATACTTTTAATCATGAGATTATTCAAGCCCAAGCCTACGTAGGGTGGGCAAAAAAATTTGAACAGTACCCACGGTTGTCATTAATAAATAAATAAATGATTAACAAAGCACGAGATTTTGTACTACTACAATTAATGAAGCCTGAGATTTGAAAGAAAGGTTAGAAAATTAAATTAGTAATTTAGTACTAATTTTGGTGGTCTAGTATTAGTAAGAACATGCCATTGAGGTCTGAAATGATAGCAAGTCTAGGAGTTGGAGGTAATTAACCAGTTGTTGATTAATTAATCAATTTTCTTTTATTATTTCCTTTTGATAAATATAGTTTGGATTTGGATATAAAAATATGTAGATGATTTTCATCATATTATACGTTTGCTTATTGGGAGAAAAAGCACCAAATTTGTGGTGGAAACCAAACTGATTTAAGCTTGAGATATTGATAGGGAGGAGGCAGTTCAATGTCTAGGGCAATTCGTCATATTCCCATGAATGTAGGCAATACACCACAAGCAAAATCAGTAGCGTGAAATAAATAAAAAATATAGACCAATTAAATGTGCTGGAAAATAAACAAATTAATAAGCAATCGTAAAATCACGAGAAAACTCTGACCCAAACCGGCCAGTATTCAATACAATCGAATAAAAACCACGTATATACTTACAGGCTTACAGTGAGTAAATCTTAACTTTAGTTACCGAATGAATCCCTCCAGACGCTATTTCAAGTCAAGGGAACACACTAAGTCCCTTTTGACTATCGTAAGTATATCCTACTGCCGTCGACACGAGCACTAAAACACAAGTAACCCGTGCAAGCGATTTAGCCATAACAAATATATACACAAATCGAAATAAGAGTAAAACCCCATGTGTGCCCACCAGCAGTCAAACATGTAATCCGACATCGATAAAACAAGCCATGAATTCGATGAGGTATTCTAATAGGTTTACTCACCTTAATCCACGCTCCGACTTCTCCGGACTCCCAAATCCTACCCGACTAGCTCCCCGATACCTGAGCTATGGTCCTTTAAGTCCCTAAAGTCCAATTTTACATATTTAGTATGCTTATAAGTGTTTGGGTATGTATTTAAGTCAAAAATATCAAAACAGTCCCTTAAATTCAGTTTTTATCTGGAATTAGCATGTTAATGGGTCTACCTAGCACGCTAGGTGGAGTTAGCGGCTAGGGGATCTGTCTAGCACGCTACTATTCTCCATTTTGAAAAACAAATAAGTGTCCAGACTGATTAACGCGCTAACCAGCCTAGTTAGCGTGCTAATTGTGGCGGCCCTCGCCGCCCCGGGGTGACGTGTCTCCGTGTACTCCTTGCCAGCGGGCCCAGCTACACGTGTACGGCACCTGCCCGACCTTCCACTGTCTCGAATTTCGTATCCACGTGTGTGTACAGTGTATATATGACATATGCAGCGGAAGTTGTACGTAAATGCAGAAAAATATTAAGTAATTCATCAAATCCTACTGTGGAAAAACCCTGAAAAGTACTGAGAATAACGGTAAATAACTGTACCATGTAAAGTAACTATACAATGTCATGTCACTCCCCAGTTCCCAAAAGAATCAAAATATCAAAATAAAAGCACACGCACCAGTAATTCTCAACCGTAGACAGTCAGAGGTGGTCACGTAAGATCCCCTTGCCCTTACTTGTACTAGGATCTGCACTCAATCATCACAGAAGAAATTGGATGACGAGTCCAGTCAGTAAAATCCCAAGAAACTCCTCTGAGCATTCAATAAATAAATGGAATTCAATGAATACTGTTAAATAAACATGCGGGATGTAAACAGACAACTGTAAGTAGGGCATCGCATGCGTAAATAACAATAAAGTGCAAATGTGTATGTCTGTTCTAGTCAGACTAAACCATACTTTGGGATTTCCTTCTAGGATCTCACTAGTAGGCGCACCCAACTAGCTATCACCTGATCCCTCCCGATGGCCGGCGTGGACCTACGACGCACCGACACATGTAGCAGTTCCCTCGGGTCGTTATCCACCGAGCACTCCTGATACACATGCTATAGTCTAGAATGCATAGACACGCATAGACACACAACGGAAAATCCGGTGGGAGTAACTAACCAACAGTGCAAACAACGATAAGATAAGATATAGGAAAAATTACAAGGAATAATGGAAAGGAATGGAAATACGAAAGCAAAATAAATACTCGAGAGTTTTTCCATTGGGTTTTACAAACGTCATAACGCGCTCTCCTACCCCGTAATCAATCCCTGAGTCCAAGTTCATTGGGTCCTTGGTCGCCAATTGATCACCCGTGTCAACCTATGTCCATTTATCAATAATTTCATTTAGTATGAAAGTTTACAACAAATTTTTAATATTTTTAGGCCAACTTGCCTATTTCACGCTTTTCGAGGCAAAACCCCGCAAAAACTCACGTCTGAAATATCCAAATATTTTATGTTTCGTAGAAATTCATAAATTTCTCTTTATTTTATGGAAATATATTTTTCCAGAATTTTTCCAATTTTTTCCGGAATTTTCCACAACTTTCTCAAATTTTTTCTCTATTTTTTCTTTTTTTTTTTTTTTTTTTTTTTTTTTTTTTTTTACTGTTTGGCTCTGGGTCGATAGCTTCAAATAACGATTTTGAGTATTTTGATGCATTTAAAACAAATTTCTATCAGCAATACTTTCCACCTGCACACCATCTTGTTTGTTTTATATGTTTGGACTTCTTGACTTGTTTTAAACCTTGAGGACAATGTTTGGAATAAGTTTGGGGGTGTTTTAGAGATTGTGGATTGATTTGGATCTCTACGAAAGACCGCAGGTGGGATCGTTTAATTTTTTTTATGCGGTTATATGCAGATATTGGATGGTAATGGTGGTGTTTTATATCATTTCTTTCCGTTCTTTCATTTCTTGTCTATTCATATTCCTTTCTCATTTCATTAGGAATTGATACACTTTCATGTATATATATGCATTTAATATATATATATATATATATATATATATATATATATTTATCTATTTAGAGTCACCTGAAACTTTGTTCATGCCTTTGGTTGTGGATGAGTAAATTATAGTTGTCTTTTTGACTTGAAACTTAGAGAAAATTAGGAGAAACATTTAATCAAGTTTGTAGGTCAGCATTTTTATGATTTCATGATTAGAGACTTAGATGATGGTTGGACTTAGTGCTAGATAACGAAAATGAGTAAACGGTCCAATTTATGCAAGTTATATTATTTAACCTACATTGGGGGATTTGCTTGATTATAGTGAAAGTGAGAAGTACTAACACGAGTTTTTCTAATAAATAAAAAATAAAATTGAGTCCCACAGGTTTCCATAAGAAATGGAATAGGGAAACTTGTGGTGGAAAAAAAATGAGAAAATCGGTCCACAGGAAATGAAACAGGGACCGTATTAATTGAAAAAAAGAAAAAAAAAGATTTGGAGTAGAAAAAAAATAAAAATGAAAAAAATGAATAAAGGCGGAAGTTGAAAACTCCTCCAATAAAAGATTTAGTTAGAGTGCTTTCACTATATTAAGTGAAATTTGAACTTATGTGCTTGAATGTATAAACCAATAAAACTTGTGATTAGTTGATAGCCTTTGTTTTGACCGAGTCTATGTTTTGAAAGTGAGATTTTAATTGCGTTTGACTTGCGAGACTTGACATATCATAACTCTGAAATTTTCTGAGTTACTTGTTAATTTGGTGACTATGTAAACCAAAGGAACTCCATGAATTTGGGTCGGGTATAGGATTAGTTGAGTCAGTGCATTATTATATTAGAAGTCTAGTTCAGTTTGTGTTGTCATTTACACCTTTGCTCGGGACATGCAAAGTCTTAAGTTTGGGGGTATTTGATAAGTCGGTAATTATAGGTATTTAGTACTCTATTTTAGTATATTTAATTATTAAAAGTATTTAAAATACCTAAACCAACTATTTTGTAGAATAGTGGCAAAGGGTCGATCCCACAGGGATTGATAATCTTTCTAAAGTCAAAAATAACGAAAAGGGAAATCGAGGGTTTTAAAGAACGAATAAATTAACTAATGTTTAAAATAAATAAACAAAACAATGAAAATAATTTGAAAATAATAAATAAAAATACCTAGGTCAAGACATACAAATTCGATTGGATAAAAGATTGGATTTGGTCGTCGTTTTATGTAAAATATGCAAATCAAAATATCCTAGTGTAGCTATAGAACCGGTAACGTACGCGGTTCCTCACACTTCCCAATCTCGATAGCCAAGGTACGACGGTGACTATTTCTCTAGTCAAACGTATAATCATATAATTAAGCGCATTGAGTTTAACACGATGACCGAATGCAATAGGTTTCGTGAAGGCACTACACCTAGACAACCGAATCACTCGTGTGTCCGATTTAGCCTAAATGTCTAAGGTATTCAACCGGTCCCAAAAGAAACTAATCATTTAGTAAGATCAATTGCCACTAGTGTGACCTTATTGCACAAGTACGGATGCTTACGACACACTGGTGAGTAAACCAAGATTTAAACATTAATTTAACCTCGATTATTGAAATACTACCAAAGAAAATAAAATAATAATGAAAAGATTGAAATTAAAATATATAAATTTCACAAATCCATTAATATGCGCAGTCGAACCTCCCTCGCAATCTTGCCTAGGTTAGAGGTTTTAGCCTCCCATTAAAGAACACAAAGAACAAAGAAAAAAAAAACAGAATAGGGGAGAAGAGAGTTTGACCCCCCCTGTTCGGCAGAGAAAGAGAATAGCCGTCCCCTTTTTCCGTCCGTTCTTTCTTTGTGCCTCTGTTTCTATTTCTTCCAATACGTATCTGTGCGTTCCTTTCTTTAGGATCTCTTGCTATTTTTCTCCACTTTCTATATATTGTATATTTATCTAAGTTATTAATAAAATAACATAAAATCAAACAAATCAAGAAACACAACCCTTCAACTTTCTTTTCCTTAAATCATGCAATGCATCAACGCCATATAATGCTCCACTTGATCTTCATCAATCACCATAACACATGTGGGCCCGCCAAATTTGCCTCGAGATATACGTTAACACGATTTTTGATGTTGAACGGGTTCGGGTATATGAATACTTGACTTTACGCAGTTTTTCGCTCCGAATTCAACTACACACTCCAATAACCCTGAAAATAATAAATAAAGTAGGCTTATATTTCGGGGATTTAACAATAAAAATACATAAATATACTATATATAATATGCATAAATAATGACATTTCAAATGGAAGATGTCGTTTACTGAAGTTGGAGTTTAGCCATTGTAAACTTGTAAGTATGTATGTGGTTCCTATTCGATTTATCGATTAGTGGCTGGTGTAGGTTTGGGTTTTCTCGTGATTATACGGATGTTTACTAATTTATGCTTTACTTCTGAACTGGTTTAATTGGTATATGTTGTTTATTTATTTCACGCTACTGTTTTTGCTCGTCATGACTGCTTACATTTATGGGAATATGACGTACTATTGCTAGGTGTTATATTCACATGTCTCGTAGTTTATCAGTTTTATTCCATCAATATTGTGTGGACTTGAGTTGGAGGTTTACTCACTGGACTCGTCACTATATTTGTTGGGTAATTGAGTGCAGATCCTTCGATGAGCAATGATAAGGGCAAATAGGTATTGGGCGACTACCTCTGAGATTGTGGAGCCAACTCAAGTGTGATATCAGTATGTATTTATTTTACTTTCGTTGGGTTGTGGGGACCATAGAACACTGATTACATTTATATGGAACTTTGGTTATACTTAACTCGCATTGATATATATATGGTATTTTTTGTCGGATTTTTCACTACTTAGGATTGTTGAATACTGTATAACTTACTTATATTAAAACTTTCACCGTAAAATTTCATTATAACTTGATAAATTGATTAACTAGCTAATGAAATCATTAATAACATATGGAAATTAATTAGTTAAGTTAAGATTAAATGAAATTACTTCAGTTTGTTATAACAAGGGTGTGTAATGTGCACCTTCTCTATGTGTATATAAACATGTACTCTGTATTTTTTGATTAATTAATGAATAACAGAATGTATGTTGTTCATGTTTTCTTGTTCATCTGATATTCTGGTCTGGTTCATTGTTGATCATTTGATCAGCTGATCTTTTGATCTCCTGGTCTGGTTTATTGTTGTTCATGGTATCAAAGCAGGTCTTCACTATTTTTGAGTTTACTTGCTTGAGTGTATGATCATGACGACTATTCATGGTTCCTCGAGTTCTTCAATTCGAAATGGAGCAGGAAGAGCTGTTGATTCAGGAGATCTTGGTGTTGAGAGTCCTTATTTCCTTCAAGGATCTGATAATCCTGGTATGGTACTGGTTTCTAACTTTTTCATTGGTTCCTATTATCTTTCTTGGAGTAGAGCAATGTTGATTGCTTTGGGTGCGAAAACAAAGCTTGGCTTCACTGATGGAAAATGTGTGAAACCAGATTCTTCCAATTTGGATCGGTGGATCAAAGTGGATTATATGGTAACTTCTTGGATCTTGAATTCCATTTCAAAAGATATTGTTGAAGCCTTTCTTTATACTACTTCATCTTTTGATCTGTGGAATGAATTGAAAGAAAGGTATGGAGAGTGTAATGGACCTCTCTGGTATCAACTCAAACATGATATTTCTTCTATAATTCAAGGAGATCTCTCTGTCTCATAATATTACACAAAACTTAAGAAATTATGGGATGAACTGAGTTGTTTGGTTCTTTTACCTGCTTGTGAGTGTGGAGCTGCAGAAAAATTGGCTGTCCTGGAGTCTAATGACAGATTGATGTAATTTCTGATGGGATAGGTGATATGTATGATCACATTCGTAATCAAATCTTAGTGATGGATCCCTTACCAAATATAAACAAGGCATACTCTATGATTCTTAGAGTTGAAAAGCAAAAAGAAGTTCATGTTAGCTATTCACCTGTAATGGATACAGCCATGATGCTGAAGACTGACAAAGTGTATTATGGTCTATCTGGTTCATCTAGTGGTACTAAATTTACTGGTAAAGGGAATCATAAGAAATTTGTTAATAAAGATGAAATGTTCTGTGATCATTGTAAGGCAAAAAGGCATACCAAAGAAACTTGTTTTAAGCTTCATGGAGTTCCATATTGGTATAAGAAAGAGCTCGAAAAGAAACAGATGAATAATGGTTCTAAATCTTTTGTAAACATGATGGAATCACCTCTGGATATACCAGATGCAGGAACATTTCAGTTTGAAGACTTTCAGACTAATATTGCAGCAATGATACAACAAGGCATTGAGAATTTCATGAAAGGAAAATGTATTTCAACCGAAGGTGTCCCTGCTCATATGAATTCAGCTGTTTCTGACTCTACATGTAGTTCACAAAAAAGGCTTTCTAGCTTTAATTCATCATTTAGTTCAGATGCTTGGATTGTGGATAGTGGAGCAACAAATCATATGTGCATTAACTATGATATGCTTGTTAATATCACTGCTTTGGCTAAACCTATTTCGGTTTGTTTACCTGATGGACATACTAAAGAAGTTACTTATATAGAAGATGTGCATCTCAGTTCAGACATAGTTCTGTCTTCCTGCCTGCATATAAATTCATTCAAGTATAATCTTTTGTCAGTTAGTAAGTTTCTTTCTTCTACTAAACTGACAGTTGAGTTTTATCCATCATTTTGTGCTATACAGAACATTGAGCAATCTCAAGTTCTAGCTGTGGGAATGATGATTGGAGGTCTCTACATACTAGATTCCAGTTCTTTCAATAAAGATGTCATTGCTTCATTTGTGTCTCCTACAGAATTATCATTAGCTTGCTGTAATAATGCTAATGTTAATTTTTCATGGCATCATCATTTGGGGCACCCTTCTATTACTGTAACAAAACATCTTGATTTGTTACTCAACAGTTCTTTAATTGGAGGACACAATGTACCTTGTGATGTTTGTCAAATGTCAAAACAATGCAGACTTGTTTTTCCATTAAGTTCTATTCAAACTTCTTATCCTTTTCAATTATTGCATATGGATATTTGAGGACCATATAAGTAATCTTCTCTTTAAGGAGCTCATTTTTTCTTGACAGTTGTGGATGATTACAGTCGATTTACATGGATTTTTTTGATGAAACATAAGTCTTTGACAGGCAGTCTCATCAAGCAGTTTTTAGCTTTTATTCACAATCATTTCAAAGCATCTGTTCAAACCATTAGGATTGATAATGATACTGAATCTTGTAATCAAGATTGTCAAGCTTTGTTTTCTGGTTTGGGGATTGTACATCAAAGATCTACACCTTATACTCTTCAGAAAAATGGTGTAGTTGAAAGAAAGCATCGTCATCTGTTACAAGTTACGAGAGCTCTCATTTTTCAATCTGGTTTGTCCACAAAATTTTGGGGTGATGTTGTTCTTACTGCTACCTATATCATTAATCGATTGCCTTCTCAGTTGCTGAAATGAAAGTCTCCTTATCATCTCTTATTTGGAAGGTTACCAAATTATCTCTCATTGAAGACATTTGGTTGTTTATGCTTTGCTACTAATGTTTCACCAAGTAAAACCAAGTTAGATACACAAGCAATTAAGTGTATCTTTCTAGGCTATTCCCCTAGAAAAAAGGATTACAAGTTATATAATATGGCAACACATGTATGTTTTGTTTCAAAGGATGTGATTTTCTTTGAAAATCAATTTTCGTTTCACAGTGTTTCTTCAAGGTCAGATTGTCCATTGCCTATTCCTTGTAATGACACATCTGATTCATTGAGAACTGTCCCTATTTCTGCTGCTGTACCTTCTTCATCTGCTTCCTTAAGCAATGTACCTACTTCTGCTGATGTGCCTCATTCTAGGGAGTTTCCTATTGAGGCTTTTCATCCTGATGCAGTGCCTTCTAATGTTATTTTGCCTGACTCCTCTGTGCCTGTTACTAATGTTATCATGCCTCCTGATGCAATTGTTCCTCGAAAGAGTCTTCGAGCTGCTCACAAGCCTCTTTGGATGAATGATTTTGTTTTGAATAATGTACATACCTCTGTATCCATTCCTATAGAATCCATTCTTTCTGCTTGTGCACCTCCAACATTCCCTTTCATTCATTCTTCTCACATTACTGCTGATTACAAGTGTTTTTTGGCTGCTATTTCAACTATAAAGGATCCTACTAGTTATGCTCAAGCTCAACATGATCCTGTTTGGGTCGAAGCAATGAATAAGGAGTTACAAGCTTTGGAGGAGAATGGTACTTGGAGTCTCACTGATCTGCCACCTAATAAAAAAGCCATTGGTTCTAAATGGGTTTACAAGGTCAAGCTTAATGCTGATGGATCATTGGATAGATGTAAAGCACGTTTGGTTGCAAAGGGTTTCAATCAAATTGAAGGTGTTGATTACACAAATTCTTTCTCTCCTGTTGCTAAGAATGTCACAGTCAGGATTGTTTTATCCTTGGCAGCTGCTCGAAATTGGCCTTTACATTAATTGGATGTTAATAATGCCTTCTTACATGGTTATCTTGATGAAGATGTTTATATGAAACCTCCTAATGGTTACACTTTGGCCTCTCCTACTCAAGTTTGCAAACTTCAGCGATTTTTGTATGGTCTCAAGCAAGCTTTTAGACAATGGAATCATGAGTTTATTTCTCAACTTCAGTCTTTTGGTTTCATTCAATCTGCGCATGATCCTTGTTTGTTTACATACAACATTAATGGTCAGTTTTTGGTGTTACTAGTATATGTTGATGATGATTTTTCTTACTGGAGCTTCTCTTGAGCTGCTTACCAAAGTCAAGGATTTCCTGCACAAATTGTTCACCATAAAAAATCTCGGCCAAGCTCGTTATTTTTTGGGATTAGAGTTGGTTCGATCTTCATCAGGACTTTATGTTCATCAACGTAAATATGTCCTTGATTTACTTACTGATGTTGGCCTTACCTTTGCTAAACTAGCAGCTACTCCTCTTCCTCATGACTGTAAATTTGATGATGTTGATTCTCCTTTGTTACTTGAAGCTGATCGATATAGAAGATTAATTGGACGTCTTCTTTACTTGGGTTTCACTCGTCCTGACATTACCTATGCCACACAGCAGTTAAGTCAGTTTATTCAAGCTCCTACTGAACAACATTGGTCTGGTGCTCTTCATGTTCTACGATATCTTAAGGGTATTGCTTCTCAGGGATTGTTCTTCCCTGTTCAGTTGGCTTTACCTGTCATTGCATACTGTGATTCTGATTGGGCTACCTGTCCTATTTCACGGAAGTCTCTCACTGGTTATTGTGTATTCCTGGGCTCTTCCTTGATCTCATGGAAAACAAAGAAACAAGCTACTATTTCTGAATCCTCTGCTGAAGCCGAGTATAGGTGTATGTCTTCCATAATTTGTGAACTGTTGTGGATTTCTTATATTCTTATTGACTTAGGTGTTCCTACCTCTCTTCCTATACCTCTTTGGTGTGATAATCAAGCTGCAATTCACCTTTCTGCCAACCCTGTTTTCCATGAATGAACAAAGCATTTGGAGATTGATTGTCATTTGGTTCGTCATCAGTTCAAATGTGGTTTTGTTCTTCCACAATATGTTCCTACTCAATTACAATTAGTTGATTTGTTTACCAAATCTTTACCCAGGCTCCTTTGTTTTCTGCCTTATTATCCAAGAAGGGTCTATGTGATTGGCATAGACTTCCATCTTGAGGGGGGATGTAGAGTTATGTAATGTACATGCATTGTAATGTATTGTATTATATAGACTATTGTGTATTGTATCATAGGCTTATGTTAGTTTACTTCAGTTTGTTATAACAAGAGTGTGTAATGTGCACCTTCTCTATGTGTATATAAACATGTACTCTGTATTTTTGACTAATTAATGAATAACAAAATGTATGTTGTTCGTGTTTTCTTGTTCATTTGATATTCCGGTTTGGTTCATTGTTGATCATTTGATCGTCTGATCTTTTGATCTTCTGGTCTGGTTTATTGTTGTTCACGCCTAAAGCTTCTTGGCCCAATGCGTTCAGGCCTGTTTCCCATTGCGTGGCCCATAAACAATAGTATGCATTGTCATGCATTTGTTGTTTGTGAGGTTGGGCTTTCATGTGGGGAGAGAGTCCGTTGAGTTCGTAAAGACCCATGAGCTTACTAATTAGGCCTGATGATTAAGCCCAACATCTATTCTTTAAGCAACAAACGGCCTCGTCTCCCACATTTCTCGAAGGGGCCTTTTCCTGTGGTGTATTAGATCCTATACGAACATTGACTCAGGTAGGACGTGCCGTATCGCTCCGCACATCTGCCACGTTCGCTTATTTTATCAACGGTACCTCATCCGTCACATCTGCTTGAGGTGACCCAAGAGCAGTTGTTCTCACTACATCTTGGTCTTTTTCAAACAGTAAGGCACATTTACCATTTATTTCACAAAATAGGGTGGTGTACTTTTAATTAACAAAAATAGGCAATAACACCGTATGAAAATTCGTTATTGCTTACGAAAGTTGTGAGGTGGCGGTGAGGTGGCGAGGCAATGTATAGATAGCTCCTTTTGAAAATGAGCTATCTATACAAAATTATACAATCTATTAATGACTCCTTTTGAAAATGAGCTATTAATACAAATTTTCTTCCCTATGACCACCATGTGCATATGGAGATGGATGACCCACGCCACTCGCGTATCTCGAGGTAGACAACCAATGTAAACAACGCGCACACATATCGATGTGGACAACCTATGCAAACGTCACCCATGTATGCCGAGGTGGAGATTTCGTGCAAATGTCAGGCACATCTGTCAAGGTGGGCGACCCATGCAAACGTCACGCACGTGTCTCGAGGTGATAAAGCCAATGTAAACGTCACGCACGTATTGCGAGGCGGACAACCCGTACAACCCGTGAAACCCATAGGTCATATTCGGACGGCTCATGTTCATGCGTCATACATGGACTGTGTTTCACGGATAACGCATTTTCAAAAAGCGATATCCGTGTAACACACTCCACGTAGGACCGTCCATGTCAGCGAAAAAAATCTACCCAACTAATAGCGCCTTTTGGAAAGGCGACATAGCCTATTTTTTGAAAAAAAGAAAAAGAAAAAGAAAACTACGCCTATTTTCTGGGGTTTAAACTAAAAGGTAATGTACTTTTGTAATTTTTCTCATAAAATAGTGACAAAATATCAAAAATCTGAAGTTGACACTTCCAAGCTACGGGAAGTAAATTTGCGCACAAGTAGTTTCAGTACTCCCAAATAGTTACTGCTAAAATGTATAATAAAACAACTAACCATATATTATAGTTCTATATAGGCATTGGGGCTATCAATTCAAAATTATAGATTGCATAAGCCAAGACTCCATAGGATCATGTACAATAGAAATTACTTTTAACCTAAAAAAGTTGCAGTAAATTAAGGTATATAAATAAATTACAAAAACACATAACTTGGTAAAGCTCTGGCCTAGCCATACTCACATTGAAGTCCTTTTCTTTATATTCTTTCATATGATTCGGCTTGAGATTTTTTTTTTCAATTAAATGATGATAATATCAATAAGATTGATTAAATTTATTGATTAAGCACCGAACTTTAAGTCAATCACTTCAAGAACTTGGATACCGTACCTTAGACTCTTAAAATTAGTACTTAAAACTCTTCAAAAATAAATAAGTAAAGCACCAGTCAACTTGGAGGTCAATGAAACCAACCCTGAGTTTCATGCATTGGTTAGGACCTAGCTAGCTACTAGTTGTTTAATTAATTGAAGTTCTTGAAGGTTATAAGTTCGAATCTTTTAATTTTTCGAGATATATATATATATATCTTTCATAGTGATGAGTTTCTTTTATGGAATATTCAGGAGTAATCACAGATACCACATTATAATAATATGGAAAACATGAGAAATAAATTTATTCCATGAGAAGGTTGTATACATCAACTTCGTTTACCGAAAATATAAGATGGAACAAATCACCATGACATCAAGAAAACTCATCATGCAGGTCTATTACGACGGTTACGTTGACGTTGTTGCTCAGTGATGCAAACCAGACGTACTCTATGTCTAGTTGGACGATGTGTTTGTACATCCGGTTGAGGTTGTTGAGGTTGCTGGTCTTGCATTGAATGGCGTTGAGTAGATTGATGTTCTTCCTCTGGTGCTTCACTCGACTCACCTCTGCTACTTAAGCTCCCAAAAATAGGAGGTCGAACCATCCCAAAATACTGGCTTCCTGTATACGGTTGGGGGAAAGGAACATGAGGCTGAAGCATGGTCGACGAGTTCATGAATGAGCCATCTCCACTATATGACATATTGTAATTATAATATGGTGGAGTATATGGACATAAATTGTATTTCGTACATACCAACACCATTAGAATTCATCCATCCGTACCGCACGCCTCTATCGTGCGATTGAGTCCATAGTTCTTTAGGGATGGCATTGACATCTTGCAGACATTAAGGCGTTCGTGATGATAAGTATGCAAAACGCTTCATGCACGCATTAAGTTTTCGTTCTTGATGTTGAACAACTGCTCGACCCAGGAATGCTTTCAAGGGGTCATTTTTGAACTGGGTGCCGAAATTACTAAGCAAGTGTCGCAAGCAATAACGCTGGTGACCTTTTGGGGGACAAAAATCGTTGCTTGGGGTCTTGACTGCCTCCAAAATGCCAGGATGACGATCAGAAATAACACATACTCCTTCTATATCTGTCACGTGCTTGCGCAACATCCTTAAAAACCAGCCCCACGAATCAGTTGATTCGGTTTCTGCAACGGCAAATGCAACCGGTAATATGTGTCCATTTCCATCAGCAGAGATCGCAATCATTTGCTTCCCACTTTATTTGCCATATAAGAATGTTGCGTCAATCTGAAGCAAAGGCTTGCAAAACTTGAAAGCATGTATTGATGCTTCAAATGCAAAAAACATACGATGAAATTGAGGAGACGAATAAGAAATAAATGTCATAAAATTAAAGACACATAAATAAAAAACGTCCCCACGTTAATGACACTTTAACACTTATTTCAAAAGTGTCTTAAATAAATATTACCAAAACATATATTTTGCGTCACAAAAAAATGGGGCGACATCACTTTTACCAACACAAGTGGCGACAATTTAGGATGCGTGGGTAAATTTTTTAGAGACATTAATTAATGTCATTAAATGACTAAATTAATGTCGCTAAACACACAATGTTTTGTAGTGTGGACAATATATTGACATAACATGTACATCATGAAAGAGTTACAAATAATTACTTAGACAACACATACATAATCAATAGTGGGTGTACAAAGCGAGGGGATACACATGGAGATGTACAAGTCATACGTGTTGATGTTCCACATGCTTGATATTAGGATAATCCAATTTACAACAGTTATATAATGGTATGTACAGTTTGAAAATCAACGTAACCACCCTCTTTAAGCTTGCGCTCTCATGAGTACTCTCGTCGAGTGTTTGATAATTCTGAGGCAAACATGAAAAACTCATCCTTGTCCGGATGATGTTCATTGCTAACTAATGGAGGACGGATCCTTCTCCACATTGACCTAATAAGAAACACCATTAAACAGACTAAAGATATTCCAAAAGAGAGTATAAAGATAACTCTAAAGCTAGTCAAGTCTAGCCTTAATGCTTCCTCACTATTGAATTTAGAATCCACAGTACCCGAACAGTTGTTGAAGCGCAACATTTCGTTCTCTAACTCTTGTATTCTTCCTGTCTCTATAAGTTCTAGAATTACTTTCGAGAAGTCTGCAAGCATCGGAGACCTTCGCGGAAATCCTAACCCAAACCCTCCAAAGTTATATATTGGTCCAATAGAAACAAAGTCTTTGCAGTACTTGGAAAGGAATAATTTTACATGAGGAGACGTTAGAAACGCTGCAGCAATCTCTCCTCTCTTTAGAGCTAGCGGATACTCTTCATGAGAACTTATTGCCTTAATGTTTTTAGGAGAGAAGTGCAAGACATCAACCAAGTAATCATAAATGAAGGAGCCTGTGTCGCACCCAATCACTTTATTTTTCATGGAGCTAATGTGTACGTCTGGATTTAAATTGCTTAAGGTAAGCCATGTTGTCAAGTTTGCCACGTAACTTTGCATGAGGACTATAGCAACCAAAAGCCACCCAACCAAGATCATTCGAGACAGATTGTTTTGTATCTTGTGACCTACGTTATAAAAATTCATCCATTAATATAGCTAGTCCTGGAGTACATGTTCACATTAATAAAAGATACGTCATCATGAATATAAGAGGCGATCATGCGCACATGACCCTTTTAGCAAATGCAATTAATTTGCGAGGCCCTAATTAGCGTACGCAGTGAAATGAAAAAATATAAAAAATAATAAAATAATAAAAAAAAATATATATTTACTCCATCTGTTTCTATATAAATACCTTCTTAAGGTTATTCACACTTTTTAAGAAAATCATTTAATTATCGTGATTGATGAAAAATGGTTGTTAAATGACTAAATCATCCATTTATATATCTCTCCCAACATACACTAGTTATTAAAATATTGTAAAATATTTTAAAATGACTAAAAAGACACTTATAAAGAAACGGAATGAGTATATAGGTAAAACAATAATTAAATAAGAAACACATGCATGCAAGGTTAGGGAAGTCGTAAGTCATTGATGCTCTAACTGGGATAAGAGTCTCTGATGCGATGGATGAAACATCACTTTCCAATGAGCAAGGTTTAGAGAGAGGTCGTGGGTTTCACTCCTATTGAAGTGAAAAATAAAAATAAAAATAAAAATAAATAAATAAATAAATAAAAAATCTTTTACTTAAAATTGGAAGGATTCAAAACTAACCATCCCGCGAAAAGATTGTTGAGAAGATTAACCAAGCCAAGGTTCCAATCCGGTTCCAAAAGGAGCCACCTAATTCCGGATTGCTTTTGTGCTCTATCCACCATATTGCAAACCCGTTGAAAATATTTATGCCAGTTGTGGTAAGCCATAGCTTTTTTGTGAAAGGTTTCACCACCAACCAAGCATTATTATTCAATTTCTTCCTGTACATGACCATTTGTATTCCAGAATCTGACCATGGTTGTGAAAATTCGGCATGATCACAACGCTGGGCCAAAATTGAAGTGTCGCCAACGACCATATCGACAGTCTAAATTAAGCCATGCATATATAAAACAAACATTATATGTAAGATGAACTGAATGTCATATATATAAATCAAAAGACGTCCCCAAATAGCTAAAATTATTACTTATTACAAGGAAGTTGATTTTTTTTTGGAAGTGGCAGACCCCAAAACTTGCTAAAGGTACCATTACTCAAGCATATCCCGATTTTGAATTTCAATTGTTGAACATACCCAACTTTTTTTGAAATCCCCAAACCATGCAACACTTGTATTAGGTTTGAAGTGTCGTAGGAGTTTTTTTTTTTTTTTTTTTTTGTCAAACTAGTTCGGATCTGGTATCGATGTGCCCTATAAGTGATCGAGGAAGTGTCGCCTATGGGTTTCAGACGCACAAGGTCAAGACTTTTTTAGAGATTTCGATTGACTCCCACCGAGTCCTCTTTAGTTAGAGCTCATGACTGACTCCCCTTGAGAACTTAGAATGAAGAAGTCTCGGTCGCCTCCCACCTAGACCGAGTCGTCTCACGCTTAGACTCTAAAGAGGTCTCATTCTCGGTGGGAGATGGACGGATCCAAGTGAGACCTTTAAAAAGGTCCCGACCCCTGTGTATCTGAAACTCTCGGGCGACAAGAACAGGCAAAAAATTTCAATACTAAAAATAACATGAAAACGACAAAAAACTATTGAATTTTGCTCGGAATCACTTGATATTCTCAATTTCATTGACATTTGTGCCCAAATGCAATATCAAGCCTCAAATCAAATCCATAAACCCAAAAACAACACTAAAACATACTAATAATAATAATAATAAATCCAAGAAAACCTAAAAATCGATATGAAAAGAGGTAGGGAATGCACTCAAGGCGTTAAATCGATATGGTTTTACCCTGATTTCATCAAACTTGGGTCGGAGGTGAGAGTGCGATTCGAGAGTGCAGTTCAGTTAGGTGACTGGGTCGGGTATGGGTAAACGAGGGTGAGTGGGGTATGAGTGAGCAAAAACCCTTTTATATGGAGGAACAATAATGTCGTTTCATGCGGGAGCAAAAACAAAAATTTGAATTGTGGTCCGTTTAACCGCTTTATTTTTTTTTCTAAACCACTCGGTATCTAGACTATCTGACTATTCCGCGTTTGCCCCGAGTCCCGCACTATATAGGTGAGGGGAGCTTCCAACGTTTTGGTATTTCTATTCCAACCAATTGCTTGTATTTTTTTTATCATGACGCAAAGCTGATTGAAAGATTATTTAACTTTTTACTATGATGTAATCTATTTGAAATTACACAGCTCGAAACTTGAAAGAGCTTTTCTTATCGTGGACTAAGATTGGGATAGATTCACATGCATGCAAACAAAAAATAAAATAAAAATCTAATAGACAAAAGGAATTAAAAGAACCTGGTAATTGGTTAAATAAATATTTACCTTGTTCGATAGTTGTGCCACCAAGGAATCATAAGACCCATTATAAGGAATAAAGCGATATGGAAATTTATATGGCAACCTTGTTAAAACTTCCTTGAAAACTTCAATGGCATGCCCAGTCACCAACTTTGGTTCAGACTTGTTGAAATCATCATAGATGATATCAACAAATTGAGGAAAAGCAGACCTAGGCACTCCTATCTTAAGAGGATCATTGCTATTTGGCAAAGCCCAACCTCTTGGAGGTAACAAAGGTCCTCCTGGCCAAAAGACGTCTCCTAGAATTTCCATAGAAGAAGTATTAGAGTTATTCTGAATTACTTCCTTATCATTACTAAGTACTCTTGAGAAACCTGAATTCTTTGACCAAAACCCTAATTCTCTATAACTCTTTCCAACCACATTGATAAGTTGAAATGTTTCCGCAGCAGTCAGTTCATCGCTTTTAGTGAATTGGAATTTTCCTGTCAAACCCTCAAAACTTCCGCCTAAAATTCTTTCAAGTAGTTCTTTCCCCCCATGTGATGAAGCCGTATTTTCCTTTCGTCCAGCTTCCAATGCACGGGTCACAGACCACACTGCATCATATGCCTGTAAAGAGTAAATCCCAGGACATGGTCTTTTTTCTTTTGGGTATTCAACTCGGAACTTTCTCCGAAACCGAAGCGAGAAACTCCTAAACCGGTCGGTTGATTGCGAGAAGTAGCTCTTGATTCCGACTACGCCTTGCATAGAAGAGATATCAGAGGAGTTGGCATAATATTCAAGGAGATCTGTGATTACACTGGTGGTGATCCACACTGAGCCTTCTTCCATCATTCCCATTTTCTTTGCTTCTCTAAACAGATGTGAAGCTGCTGAGAAAGATGAGTGAACTATAAAAACTCTGCATTGGCTTTTTTTTAGCTGCTCTAGTTGTAGAGTTAACAAGGTAGGTTGTTGATCAAGTGGAAGTGGCACCAAGTTCTCAATTTCGCAGTTGACTTGTTGAAGGGCGTTAAGGAGAGGTGGAATTATGTTAGCGGTAGCTGAACTAATGCCTTCATAGAGAAGGTTGACCTTTCTCCATTGCCAAGTACCGATAATTGCAGCGATAGTATTCATTTGTTCATGTTTGGGTTGGATGGCGCGGACTAAGAAAGGCCAACGCTTGAAGGCACCGCTAGGGGCGGTTCCCACAAAAGAAAGAATAGGGATTTGATCTTTGCTTCCAAGCTCCCCAACAAAGGCAGCTTCATCAAAGCTTCGCATACCTACAATGGCTTGCACTTTTTTCTTCTCAATGAGGTCCACAGCTGCATATTCATGGTTTTATATAAGCAACGTACTTTAGTTTACTTTCTTGATGTGTATGCATAAAAACCGCTTAACATCTAATTATTGTATATATATATATAAACACTACGATACCTAATAGCTCAAATAGTTGTGGTTATATCAAGTAGCTAGATGCTAATATATATATATATATATATATATATATACTAGTTGAGAGCTTTAACAACAAATGAACACATACCAGCAAAGGCAGCTTGGCTAGGACTTCCACCAGAGTTCCTTATGTGAAGGAGTGGCTTATAGTTACTTGAGTTCTTATAGAAGTCATCGATCACCATCTGCATAGCGATCATTTCTTGTTTACCAATAGGCGTACTGGAATCTACGATTGCGCCAAGTCTAAAACTTGCTGTATCAGATCCAAGAACTAAAAGATAAACAGAAGAGCAATACAATAAGTACTGGTGAATAAGTGATTGTAATGTAACCATTTTTTGTCTTTCCACCAATGAAACACTTCGCAGCCTTGTTGTCTTTGCTGTTTTAAGTTAATATAAGTTCAACTACATATTATTGTATGAATATATATTGGGTAAAAGTCATTAAACAAAATAAAATATATGCAACTTGCTTTGGGCTAATAACCACGAAATTTACGAAAGTCAGATGCCAATATTTTCTATATAGGTACAACAATTAATACATATTGACCAAGTACTAAATATATGATAGAGAGTGACCATATTATAGTACGTACGCTAGACTTTTCTATAATATTTGAGAAAGATGGCCCAAAGATTTAACTCATTTCAATTTTATCTATATATTTTTCAATATAGTGTTTCATTATTTTATTCTAATTTTATTGATAAGAAAGAAATCACATACAAACTTGCCTCCATTGAGGCTTGAACTCCAATTTCTTACACAAGATAAACCATGCCATACCAATGAGCTACCCCCTACTCATTCTTAGTAATTTTTATTCTAGCTATCCTTTTTTTTTTTGGGCAGTGATTCTAGCTAATTGATTATATATTACAAACAATTTTTTTTTGATAAGATAGTATAAATAATTTGGTTGTGTTTGGTAACTTTACTTTTTAAATGATAAGTAGTTCTTATTTGTAAAGTCTTTTTATTTGAGAGCTTAATAAATAAGAGCTTATTTATTTTGGTGTGTTTGTTAGCAAAGTAATTCTATCATTCCTGATGAAAAAGTAAATAACCATATCGAATCGAGAAAGGCAATAGATTGCTCCATGCCCGACTTTGTTTGTTGTTGCCTTTTGATATGAATGGAGTTGCAGAGAGCAGCAGTACATAATGAAGGGTTTAAGACTTGGAATTTTCATATGGATAAAACAAAATGATGGCACAAAAGATGCTAGAGTGCATACTTTGGTCATCGAAATTGGGTACCAATCCACTTGATTGTCGAGCAATGCACCTCGTGATGTGTGAAGCTGCTAAAATAACATACTTTGGGCACCGATATTTGGCATCAATCCACTCATTGCCTTGTGATGCCCTCACACACATCGTGACGCAGCGGAGATCTTCTAAACCAGTTGAACGAATCCACGAACAACTCGATCTAGGTCAGAACTTAAGCCAAAGTTCGAAAATTCTTTTATTTCAACCAAAACTATGAATTACACCCAATAGATCGCTTAAATAGCGAAACCCTAAAATTTGACAAAAATAGTAAAAGTCCAAAAAGCCCTAAACTGAAAACTAGACGAAAAATAGAAACAAACGCCGCAAACGGCAATAAAAACGGAAATTCCTAATGAAAGTTATAACCGAAACAAAAGTTTCCTAAAATAGCAAAATTGCCGTTTCGGAGGGCGAAACGATGGAATTTCGCCGAAAACGCGTCGTAGTCACAAAGATAGTTTGTGAGTCGTGATATCCACGTCGTTTCCAATAAACCCATACCCCGGAACGCTGTGAATCATATCTTTTCCTATTTTTCCAAGAATTTGCAACTAATTCTTAGACTTTATCATTATCCTATCAAGAATTTGCAAACTAATTCATGGACTTCATTATCCTATCAAGAATTTGCAAGCTAATTCTTGGACTTCATCACATCGCGAGGTGCATCGTACGGCAATCGAATGGGTCGGTGCCCAAAGTATAAAATTCTTTTTAAATAAGACTTAAGCATACTAAGAGGTTAGAATAAGATTTTCCGAACACAACCAGCGCTGCCCTGTGTAAGATTCGGGGCACTTCTTCTAGCTAGTTGTACGACTTTTCCACTAGCTATATCACGGGTTTCCAATGAATTGATTTTTCAACTTTTGAAGACATACAGCTCTAAGCTCTTCTAGAGTGAGATGTGTGTCTTGTATGTGACATAGTTGGAGATAATCAATCTAAATACCACATTATGAAAAAAAAATAAAAAAAAATAAATTGCTTTGAATTATTAATTAGTTTGATCGAGCTATATTACATAAGAATTAGGAAAAACTCCATAATTGTACAATTAATTAACATATCTATCGAATTTTGGACGGCATACAAATTAATAATCAATTATTAGTTTATTACTTATCATCAGTGGCCAAAGTCTTCAAATAACAATTTTTGTACTGGCCGGGTGTGAATTTTCTTCAATTGAAAAAATAGTTATTTGAAGACTTCCATTGTTGATTTGGTCCAAACCACATCAACGTTAATTCATAAGTCAACTAATTTCATGCCTAAACTAATTATGGTCAACTTAGCAAAAGCATTTTTTTTTAAATGTATTCTGAGGAGGAAACAACTATGCACGCCCTATTTGGATGTGGAGATTCACCTGCTTTTATGAAAATCATGGAATAATAAAATTTCTCCAGTTCAGTCATGAAAGGATCCCCTTTCTTTGGTATTTGTAGGTGTAATACGCGACCACCAGAGAGGGTGATGCCTTAACGGTGGTAAGGCTTTACAACAAAATCTCACTCAGGGTTCGGTCCTTTAATTTAGTGCAAGATATAATCGCAGTAGTTATCCCATCCGAGGAGATACTCTCTATTTTAATTTACTTAAAGATATGGAAATAGAGGGTAGACACTGTAGGCTTTTAGCTTCATTGTGAGAAAGTATAAGAGAAAACAAGAATTGAAGAACAAATGAATGAATCACTACTATGCTCAATTGAGTCAGAGAGTTCTCTCATGAGATTTTATATATGCATAAGTAGGATTACAAGGTGATCGTTAAATCAGTGACACATGTCATGATCTTATCATACAATGAGTAACTAACTTTCATGAATAACATGTGACTACAAGTTTGTTACAACACACAGTTAGTGCGCTTGTCTCACATTCCCCCTCAAGCGAGGCGGGACTTCAAGAACACCGAGCTTGTGCTTGAGATAGGTAACTCTGTGATGAGGTAGAGGTTTAGTCCGACAATCAGTTATCTGATCTATTGTGGGAACATAGCGTACTTCCAACTGCTTTTGACGAACTCGATCACGAACAAAGTGAAGATCAATTTCAATGTGTTAGTTCGAGAATGAAAAACATGATTCGAGGCTAAAGCACCAACACCTAAATTGTCGGACCAGATGACAGGAACAGATGGGAGAGTGAACTTTAGTTCCCTTAGTAACGATTGAATCCAAATAACTTCAGTAGTACCATGTGCAAGTGCTCGGTACTCAGCTTCAGTACTAGATCTATATAGCTACCACTTATTGTTTCATGGATTGCCATGAGACTAAACTCCCTCCAAAATAAATGTTATAACCATCAATTGATTTCCTATCATCAATAAAAGTTGCCCAGTCTGCATCAACAAAACTAGTGACAACAAGCTCTTTGGAAGATCTGATGTGAAGACCTTGAAACAACGAACCCTTCAAGTATCTCAGAATGCGCTTCAATGCTTACCAATGGAGTTCTGTAGGAGCTTGTTGAAATTGACTCAATTTATTGACAATGTAAGAGATGTTAGGCCTAGTATGAGTCATGTATTGAAGACCACCCAAGAGACTTCTATATAGAGATGCATATGAGAAGAGGGAACTGTCATTCTTAGATAGCTATTTTTTGTGTAATTGTAGGAGTATTTGCAGCTTTAAGATTTTTCATGCTAGCCTTGTGAATAAGGGACTAAAGATAAGTAGATTGTGTAAGATAAAACCCTATAGTATCTCTGAATACTTCAATACCAAGGAATAAATGGAGATCCCTCAGATACTTCAATGCAAAAACAATATTGAGTTGTTGAATAAACAATTGAATTAACTCCTTAGAGTTGCTAGTGATGATAATGTCTACATTGATTAAAATGTAGATAAGGGAGATGCCTTGAGAGTAGATGAACAAAGAGGAATCTGCTTTAGAGTTAACAAACTTCCATGCCTGGAGAGTGGTCTTCAACCTATCAAACATAACTCTAGGTGACTGTCTTAAACCATAGATGGCATTGTTTAGCTTGTATACATAGTCAGGAAACTCAAAATTGATGAAACCCTCAGGCCGAGGCATATACACAATCTCAGTTAAGTGTACATGAAGAAAAGCATTATTGATATCCAATTGACGGACAACCCAGTCACAAGAAGCTGCAATTGAAAGTACCAGTCGAATGGTATAAGACTGATAATAGAACTGTAAGTTGTAGTGAAATCAATGCCTGGTACTTGAGTATAACCCTTTGCTACCAAATGTGCCTTGAGTTTATTTACAGATCCATCAGTATTTTTCTTTACTTTGAACAACCATTTATTACCAACAAGTGTCTGAGAATCAGAAGGAGGGAATAAAGACCAAGTATTATTAACCGGCAAAGCTGTAAACTTAGCAGTCATAGCCTTAAACTAATCAAAAGAGGCTAAAGCTGCTTTGACAAATGTAGGTTTAGCAGAGTACCCTTGTACGAAGGTAGCCAGTGCATTTGGTTTATGAATCCCATTCTTTGATCTTGTAACCATAGGATGAGTAGGGAAAACAGTAGGTGAAGGGACATTGACAGCAGGTGCAGCATTAGTTGGTGATATAGATGTAGTAGGTGGTGAAAGTTTAAGAATTGTAGGTGGTGAAGGATTAGGTGTGGGAGTTGTATTTGATAAAGCAAGTGAATTAGCAATTGATGTAGTAGGTACAGGTAAAAAAAGAGATGTTCTAGAGGTCGATGGGAAACAAGTATTTGGACATAAAGTAATGACAAAATGAGGTGAGTTAGTAGTTGGCACTGGCATTGAACTTGTAAACAAAGAATTGTAAGGATATTCCGACTCAATGAAGAGTACATTTCTACTAATATAGATCCTTCTATTGGAACTCAAACATCGATAATCTTTATGTGATGAACTGTAACCCAGAAACACACATTTCTCGAACCTGAACTGAAATTTGTGATTGTTGTAAGGTTGAAGATAGGGGAAACATGTACACCCAAACACTCGTAGTATAGAGTAATCGGGGAACGTTTTCCATAACAGCTTATACGGTGACTTAATCTGTAACATAGCACTAGGAAGTCTGTTAATAAGAAACACAGATGTGCGACAAGCATCCCACTAGTACTTGTAAGGCAAGTGAGCTTGAACAAGAAGTGTAAGAGATGTTTTAATGATGTGCCTATGTTTTAATTAGTTCATCTCGTCCATTTTACGTGTGAGTATATGGACAATGGTATCTAAATTGAATGCCATAAAAGGACAAATACTACATAAAAGGCCTATATTCTCCACCCCAATCAGACTGAACACATTTTATGGTTGTAGAGAAGAGATTTTCCATCAGAATCTTAAACTCAATAAAAGTATGTATAACATCACTCTTCTATTTTAAAGTATAAACCAATGTGTATCGAGAGAAATCATCTATGAAATTTATGTAATATGCATATCCATCAATAGATTTTATAGGTGCATGCCTCTAAATATCAGTGTGTATGAGTTCTAAGGGTGTACACGCATGAGTAATAGACCTTGGAAAGGGAAGGGCATGAGTTTTTCCAATCTTGTAAGCATCACAGAACGAAAGTACATTCTTAGAAGATGTAGAAACATTATTCAGTCTCAATACATGAAGTAATGTTTCAGCAGCTAGATGACCCAATCTGGAGTACCATAAAGAAGATGTTGAAGGTAAAAAATGATCAACAACAACCACATCTGCTGAGTTTATTGAAGATGTGAATGGCATCACTGAGGGGAACACGTAAAGTCCATCTTTAAGAGTCCCTCTGAGCAAAGTCACTATGGACTGTAGATCCTTTACCAAGCAAGAGTCAGCATAAAACTCAATATACACAGGATTATCATGTGTTAATTGAGACATACTGAGTAAATCTTTAGCTATTAATTTGTGGAACATAGAATTAATTGGGAAAATTTAACTTGGATGACAATGCAGGAGAATTAATAGTTCCAACATGAGTAATTTGTAAAGAAGAGCCATCGCCAATAATTAAAAATTTGGTACCTGTATATGTAGATCGATTTATCGTCTGATTTGAATCATTTGTCACATGAGAAGATGCACCGCTATCAACATACCATGCCTAATCAACACCAGACTCAGATGGAGCAAAGAAAGCCTGATTTGAGGCAGTAAACATGGCTTGATTTGCGTGATTAAAATAAAACTGTGTCTGGCCATTGAAAGAATGTTGATGAAATGTAGAGATACCATTAAGAGCTGGAGAGTTTGCATATATTGCATATTGGATTTGTAATAGCACACAACAGCCGTGTGTCCAGTCTTGCCACAGATTTGGCCAATTGGTCTATTGTTAAAGTTACGACCACGTCCACGGCCTCGTCATCCTCAAATGCCATTGAAACCACCTCTGAATGCATTTGAACCTCTGGTATGTTGGTCATTTGACTTCTGTGAACTCTTATCAAGGATAACATTTGCAATTGAAGATATACTGACATTTGATGAAAAACTTGCAGTCATACCATTCAATTGTTGAATCTTTACTTCAAAGCTTAGTAAAAAAACATGAAGTTCTTGCTAAGACAATGAAATCTTGTCTTGAAGAAGTGTTGTAATAGGCAAATACTCATAATCCAAACCAGCCAACACACAAGAAATCAAGTCCTCTTTGGAAAATTTGTTTCCACCAGCCGAAAGACTATCAGAAATTTCTTTCATATACTTGAGATATTCAGTCATGGGTTTGTTACTTTTTCTTGCAGTTTAGATTGCAATTCTACATTATTGAATCTTGGCACGATACAAAGATTTTCTATGAGGTTCCTTGCCTCATGTGCTGATGTTATCTCACAATCGATCACTTGTAACATCGCATCTTCAGACAGTGAATTCAAGATCTAGCTTAAGAGCATCAGATCTATTGTCTTCCAGGCTATACTTTGGATCAACTTTATCTAGACATTTCTTTGTGCCAAGAAGAACTCCATCAAACTTATTCCCCTTGATAGCAAGAAGAATCAAGGCTTTCCATACATGATAATTGTTCAGATTTAACTTGATCGTCAAGTTTTGCTTAATGTGTAACCAAATGGAGCCTTGACAAAACTGGTTGACGATGACCGATCATTCAGTACCTCATTAGACATCTGACTTGGTTGGGTTGCCATTTGTGGCTAAGAAGAGGATTGTCCTTCCTTTATTTTCATCTACATAGACTCTTCTATGTGTTCTGATACCATGAGAAAGTATAAGAGAAAATAAGAATTGAATAACAAATGAATGAAATGAATCCCTACTCTACTCAAGTGAGCCAGAGAGTTCTCTCATGAGATTTTATATATGCACAAGTAGGATTACAAGGTGATCGTTAGATCAGTGACACATGTCATGATCTTATCATACAATGAGTAACTAACTCTCATGAATAACATGTCACTACAATTTGGTTACAACACACAGTTAGTGTGCTTGTCTCACACATTGATTAATGAATTCGCCCGATTGTGGCTTCAAAAAGGAAGTATATATTATGTAATGCAAAATCCCTTTGATAATCCTCGTATCAGATACATACCACTTTTTCTTGAAATCCCATAAATACCTTTCTCTCACAATGTTCAAACCTCGTCTCCTTCACCCTCACCTCATCACCCCTTAATCCTATCGATCTATTTCTCAATTTCGGTCATCGTAAAGCACTTATGCTTGGTCGAAAATGGCGTAAGAGTATTTTTGTTGGAACAAATAACTTCGGATAGAGAATGCAAGATGAGAATGGTGGAACCAAACAAAGACTTGAGGTACGTAATCTCTCTCTTTTAGACATGATTTCTATATACCTGTTGAAACCATGTACACACAATTAACATGATTAATCGAAACTTGCCTTCAGGATACAATCAAGTATATAATGGTTGTTGGATGATATGTGTGTAACACAACTCTAACCAAAAACGCTTTTTGAAAAAAAAAATTGAGAGAAAAATGATACTTTGACTCAAGAACACACTTTGATTCAAAAAACCTTTTGTGTTTCAATGTTTCTCAATATATCTCAATGTATTTAGTACGTTCTTGATCCTTTTAATTTATAGAAAATCAAGAGATTTGGTGTTTATCAACAAAGATGTGAGTTTTGGTGCGAATAGGTACCAACAAACAGACAAAAAATGGACCAAATAACACCCAAAACTTGCACCTGTTCGTTCTAAGCACTATGGTGCAAACCCGGCGCTTCAACGCCATAAACAATGATGTTTTTGGTGTTTTCTATCCACAAAGAGGTGAGTTTTGGTGCAAATAGGTACCAACAAACAAACAAACAAAAAATTGACCAAATAACACCTAAAACTCATACCTATTCGTTCTGAGCATTGAGGCGCCGACCTAGCACTTCAGCGCCAGAAACAATGATGTTTCTGGTGTTGGCGCTGAGCTTACGCCACAGCGCCAGACACAAAACCTACAGTTTTCCCCTATTTCCCAATTATATGGACATATAAATTGAAAATTACACTTAGAAAATAACACGACTAAAAAACATATAGCATCATTCAGAAATCGATACATAAATGAGAAGCGTTTTTTGGACTTGAACTTTTCACTTAATGCAAACACTTCAAAGTTTCATCAGGTACTATGATGAATGGATCTTGAACCAAGAACCTTTGTGACAATACCAGAAATATCACACATACCAATTTCGTATAATTAAGAGTGTTTTGTTGATTACACATTGCGACTTTATGCAAATCGTGTCTTTCTTGAGTGCTTTAGAGTCGGTTAGGCTTACAGGATTTAGTTACACTTGTACACCCATATAGGTAATTCTACTTAAGTGATTATATGAGTCACTTTATTCAACTTACTTAGACACAATTGTCAACCTCCGTCATGCAGAAACCAACACTAGAACCAGGAATGGACATTTTATAATATAAATTTTCTAGTATTCCGTAATCTTCACTTGACTTGTTAGTATCACATTGAACTTATTCTGTATTTTCAAGAATTAAATCAGGTTCCTATCAAGTGACGATCTAATTAGGCAAACATAAGTCTCATTCCTTTTAATGTATGAAACACTATATCTCTAAAATGACCCTTTGTTTATGGATCCGCTAAATTCTTATTAGATTCCACGTAATCAACTGTAACAACATTATTTTTGAGTAATTTCCTCAAAAGATTATGTCTTAGACTTATATGTCTATATTTTCCATTATAGGTCTTGCTTGCGACCTTATGAAGAGTTGCCTTATTATCAAAATTGATTAATATGGTCGAGCGTGGCTTGTTCCATAATGGTATCTACATTAACAAGTTCCTAAGTCATTTCGCTTCCTTTCTTGCATTTGTTAGGGCAATTATTTCTTATGTTATTGTCAAATTAGAAATACATGTTTGTTTCTTTGAGCTCCAAGAAACAACCGCTCTTCCTAGTGTAAAAATTCATCCACTAGTTGATTTGGAATTTGGCTCCACATTATTCCAACTAGCATCACTGTAACCTTCCAAAACTAGGGGATATCTATTAAAATGTAGACCATAATTTAGGTATCTAAAGATGTTGGTAACCGTATCCCAATGTTGTTTGTTTGGATTACTAGTGAATTGAAATAGCATACAAATCGCGTAATTTATATCCGATTTTGTGCGATGCATAGCATACATGAAAGTTCTTATCACTCTAGAACACTCTAGTTGTGATAAACACCTAACGGTGTTCTTACTAGTTTAAATGAGGCTATATAGGAGTACAAACTGACTTTTGATCAAAATAACCAAATTTCTTCAAAATCTTTTCAATATAATGAGATTGAGATAATGTAAGACCATTATCTTATCGTAAGATTTTGATTTCCAAAATTAATTCAACTTCTCCTAAGTCCTTCATGTCAAAACTAGTAGACAAGAATCGTTTAGTTTCTTCAACTTATGTTAGTGAAGTCCCAAATATGAGCGTGTCATCCACATATAAACATATGATGACGTCAATACCATTGTCAAACTTATTGTAAATACATTTATCAACATCATTGACTTTGAACCCAAATGATTGTACAATCGTATCAAACTTCTCTTGTCATTGCAATGGAGCTTACTTTAAGTCATAGAGAAATTTCACCAATTTGGAAACTTTCTTCTCTTGACCTAGCATAACAAAACCTTCCGATGGTTCCATATAAATTCCTTCCTCTAGATCACCATTTAGAAAAGCCATTTTCACATTCGTTTGATGGATAACTAAATGACCAATAGAAGCAAGAGATATCAACACCCGAATGGATGCTATTCTTGCAACCGGTGCGTATGTATCAAAATAATTGATGTTGTAGCTACCCTGTCGCCTCAGGGTGACGTGTCACCGTGTCCTCCTAGCAAGGTGGGCCCAACTACAAGTAGTTAAAAGTTTATTCTAATGCCTAACCATAGTAGTGGGTTGTATCTTACAAGTTAACACATATATCAGTGGAAACCTTAATTGATACATTTGGTAAGTAATTTAGTATGGTAAACATTATTAATAAGAGCAAATCCTACTAGAAAAAACCTGGAAATTAAGTACTCTGTATATAAGCGAAAGTACCATGAACAGGGTATATATATCTAGTGTATCATCCTAAGTCTCCGGATCCAATACCCAAAATATGCAAGATATCAAAATAAAACACCTACTAGTATGTCCTTGACGGCGAGCAATTAGATGTAGTCGACTAGGATCCCCTTACCCTTACTGGTACTAGGATTTGCACTCAATCATCACAACAAGACAGATGATTAGTATAGTAATAAAATCCCAAGAAACCCTTTGAGCATTCGCATAATAAAGTAAATGAAATGCAAGAAATACCGTCAAGTAAACATGCGAAATATAACCAGGCAACTGTAAATGGCTCATCGCATGAATAGATAACATATAAGCTAAAAAATGTGTGTGCTCGCTCCAGATGGACTAGATTATACTTCAGGTCACCAAGTTCCCACTAATAGTCGTGTCCAATAGACCTGACACTTGGTCCCTCGTGGTGTTAGCCGAATTCCCTGAGTCGCCGACACGTGCACCAAGGGCAAGCTCAGGTTGCGTGCACAAGAGCAAACTTGGGTTGCCATTTACTGAGGGCCGGGTCACACGTGCTACACTCTAATGCATCATGAACACACAACCAGAAAAATTTGAGGGGGTAACCTCAACCCATGTCTAAGTAACGGGATAGAGTAGTAGAAACTACAAGAAAATGATGGAAATGAAATAGAAACATAATTAAATACTCAGAGTTTTTCAGTTAAGTTTTAAAAACCTCAAACCGCTTTTCGACCATCCCCCAAGTACCTAAAGTCCAAGTTTTATAAGTTTAGGTTATTTCCTAGTGTTAGACATGTATTAAGTGGAGAATTACCAAAACAACCTTTTAAATCCGTATTTAATTTGTCTTTAGCGCGCTAAAGGGTACACATAGCGTGGTAGGTTATTGTAGCGTGCTAGGAATTCATGTAGTGCGCTATTGTTCTTCAGGAAGAAGAACAATTCCAAATCCAGAACGATTAGCGCGCTAACCGTTCTTGGTAGTGCATTATCTGTACTCTAAGATAGAATTCTCTAGTCAAGAATTCTATCTTTCTCCTTTCAATTGGCTACCTTATTGGTTTACACATGCTTCATATATAATATTAATTCCAAAACAACCATTAAAAAATTCCAGAACCTCAAAATCAGCCCAAACTCTCCAAATTCATGCATTCACCCAACTTTCTAATTTCATCAAAATCATCCAATCTAGTTAAGCTAGTAATAAATTCATTATGAATATGATCGAACAACATGTAATTCATTACATTTTCACCAAAAATCAAAGGTCTCATCATTAAATCTAAATTTCACTAAACCAAGTTAAAAATGGATTCATTGAAGAGTGTAGAAGATGAAAATGGTGATTACCTTGGTTTGAGCTCTTAGATTGGTTTCTAGTGTGCTAAATTCTCTGTTTGAGTTCCTTATTCTCCTTTGGTTTTCTGGTTTTTGCTTGAATTCTCACTATTAGTGGAGATGAAAATCCCATTCATTTTTTATATATAGTTTTGATCTTGATCAAGTGTGTGTACGTATCTCGAGGATTATCCTGTGGTTCATAGGCATGTTGTCCCATACCACTTGATGACTCCAATGGTAACTCCAATAGCACACTCCCTTCCTTCTTTCTCCCATTTTGATCATCCACATGCCTATCTTGTGGTCATCATTATTTAGTTCAACTATAGGCTTAATATTTATTCAATTAATTCATCTTATATTAAGCCTTACTAAATAATATGATTAGTATTTCTATTGAGCAATTTAACCAACTTATGGTCCCACTAACCTTCGGCTACTCGATATCTGGTGCCCCACGTCTCGACATGCATTTCAAGGTGCGTCATAGTCTATTATTTAAATTTCAATATAGTTAGCCTATGGTTACATTACCCATTTCAATTTAATAACTTAGTCATATTTATGTAAGTTTGTAAAGTTTTTCTAATATACCCGTACTTTGCCTCTCGATATCCACATTAACAAGCACTTTGAGGCAACTACCCATCATACAACCTCACATAATATCGCTATTCAACCTACACACATGCGATGTATTAAGAAATAAATTTATGAAATGCATTGGAAACAAGCAATCCAACACACAATTACGAGATGAATAATGCATTTCATAAATTTCTACACACATGCGATGTATGATGCCATTAATAAAATGGGCCGTTACAGTTCTTCCCAACTAAATAAGATTTTGTTCTGAAATTTAACTATAACTTAAATATCATACCAGGAAATAGGAGAGGGTATCGCCCTCTCATCGTCGACTTGAGCTCCCAGGTGCGTCCCTCTATCCTATGATGCTGCTAACGAACTAATAAGACCTTAGAGAGCTCCCTGTTCCTGAGAATCTGAAGTCTGCAGTTAACGATCTCTATCAGCCACTCCTCGTAAGTCACGCTAGGCTGAACCTCAATCTGCCCCAAGTCAATCGCATGTCTCGGCCCTGATCTAGCTAGTCTCAACATCGAAATATGAAATGTTGGATGAACCCCAGCCAACTCAGCAGGTAACTCTAGGCGATACGCAACACTGCCCACTCGTTGCGCAATCCTGTATGGCCCAATGAATCTTGGCGCCAATTTCCCCTTAATACAAAATCTCTGCTAACCCTTCCAAGTGGAAACCTTTAGGTATACCATGTCGCCCTCCTTATAGCTCAGACCTTCGTGATACCGATCCACGTAGTTTTTCTGTCTATCCTGTGCGTCTCATAACCTCTGACGAATCTGTCTGATCTTCTTTGTGTGATCAACAACTATCTGAAGCCTAATGGTCACTGTATCTTCCAAATATGCCCAACATGTAGGTGATCTACAGGGCCTCCCATATAACACCTCAAATGGTGGCATGCCAATATTCGCCTGATAGCTATTTTTATATGCAAACACACACAAAGGCAGAGAATCCTCCAACGAACCCCCAAACTGCAATATACAAGCCCTGAGCATATCATCTAGAATCTGTATTAGTCGCTCTGAGTGTCTATCGGTATGAGGATGATAAGCCATACTAAACTGCAACCTGGTGCCAAATTGCTCCTGCATAACCTCCTAGAGCCTCAATGTCAACCTAAGATCTCTGTCCGATACAATGGAAATCGGTATTAGCTGTGGGAACATGTACTTTATAGAAACCGAAATAAGTGAGCCAATTTCGTCAGTTTGTCAATCACAACCTAAATTACATCATGACACCTCAATGTCTGAGGTAGTCCACTGACGAAATCTATGGTGATGTACTCTTATTTCCAATGTGGAATGGGTAACGACTATAATACTCCATCGGGTCTCATATGCTCAGCCTTCACCTGTTGGCAGATGTGACAACTTTTGACGTACGCCCCTATGTCAGCCTTCATCCATGGCCACTAGAATAGATGCCTCAAATCATAGTACATCTTGGTACGATCAGGATGAACTGTATAGCGTGACCTGTGTGCATCCTCCAAAATCTCGTCTCGTATCTCCTGATCTGCAGGTATCCACGATCTCCCTCTATGTCTCAAACACCGATCCGTGGTCTCCTCCTAATCAGTGCACTCTAAATCCCGAGCCAAACCACTGAACCGCTCGTAAAGACCATAAGCCCTCTGACACTTAGCAACCCTCTCAATCGATACGGTTGAAACTCTCATCTAACTACAAATGTTTTACTCAGCCGTAGTAGATACATCTACCATGCACATGATTAATGATGTTTGTAACAAGTCATGCTCATGTGTCATAGGTCGCAGAATAGTCTTACTATCAATCCCACTCCTGCTCATTGCGTCCGCTATGACGTTCGCTTTCCCAGGGTGATACTCAATGGCGAAGTCCTAGTCCTTTAACAGCTCAAGCCATATCCTCTGGTGCATATTCAGATCCATTTGAGTGAATAAGTAGCATAAAATCTAGTGATATGTATACAATATGAACCTCTCTCCGAAGGGATAGTGCATCTAAGCCTTCAGTACAAAGACGACCGCTGCAAGCTCTAGGTCGTGCACTTGATAATTCCCCTCATGGGGTCTCAACCATCTAGAAAGATAGGCAACTAGTCTACCGTCCTGCATCAACACGCATCCAAAACCATTGCCCGACGCATCCGTTTAAACTATCAAAGTCTAGCCCTGCTTCGACAATGTCAATACTAGTACTGAAGTCAACCTCCTCTTCAACTCACAAAAAGCCTGCTCACACTCCTCTTGCCAGTCAAACCTAACATCCTTCTTTGTCAGTTTCGTCATCAACGTTGTAATCGAAGAAAAATACTGCACAAATTGCATGTAGTATCCTGCCAGTCCGAGAAAACTTTGTATATTAGCAATAGACTCAAGCGTCCTCCAATCAATGATAGTCTGAACCTTATCTGAATCTACAGAGATACCCTGGTCATTGATGACGTGTCGTAAAATTCTTACCCCACTTAGCTAGAAGTCATACTTACTGAACTTGGTGTACAATCTATGCTTTCTCAGAGTCTTCAAAACTGTCATGAGATGTCTCTCATGATCCTCACGAGTCCTGCTTTAGATCAAGATGTCGTCGATGAAGACTACAACGAATATGTCAAAATACGGTCTTAAGACTCTGTGCATCAAATCCATGAAAATCGCTAAGGCATCAGTCAGTCCAAACAACTTGATTGTGAACTCGAATATCCCGTACCTAGTGCTAAAAGCGGTCTTTTGGATATCCTCCTCTCGAATCCTCAACTGATGATAACCTAAGCGAAGGTTAATCTTCGAGAAGAATCTGATACCTACCAACTGATCGAACATACCATCTATCTTAGGAAATGAGTAACGGTTCCCAACCGTCACCTGATTCAGCTTCCTATAGTCTATACACATCCTCATCAAATCATTCTTCTTCTTCACAAACAATACTGGAGCTCCCCAAGGTGACATACTAGGGTGAATAAAACCCTTCTCCAACAACTCATCAATCCTTAAAACACACCCAAACTTATTCTGAACCTTGTCCTCAAGGTTCAAAACAAGTCAAGACATCCATATAACAAAAAGAAAAAAGACAGTGGTGAAGAAGGACATGGATAAGAAGATGATAGAAATGCATGCATGACAAAAAGTCTCTAAAAACTAGTGAACGCATAAAATCTCGCATGTGTAGATGACTAAGGAAACTGTAAAAGAACAATCATAACAATAGCAAGAACTAGTAAACATAGAAGTTCACTTAAAAGAAATCTCAATCAAGTTTTGTGAGCTCGAAGTCTGTCAACTAAGGGTGAAATCAACAAGATGATAGAATGAAGTTTAAGGTTTTGGGTCTACTTAAAAACCCGCCACTAATGCGGCGACTTAAGTTGGATATGTCCCAACCAAGTCTCAAAACACCTAAAATTCTCTAAACATGCTAATTCCAAAAAAATGCTCAAATTATGCTTAAAATATAATCTAAAGTCAAACCTACAAAACTCAGCGCTCCGATCCTCCTGTGAACATCAAACGCAATATATCACCTGTAAAGATAAAGAGACCAAGTTACAGTGTGATTATAAATAAATAAAAGCTAAAACTAAACTAAAACTGGAATAAATGCAAGAAATAAGTAAAATAAAATAAAAATGAAGCTGGGGTGCCTCCCGACGAGTCGCCTTTCTTTTAAGTCTTTGGCTAGACTTGGCGTGATTGATCACATGATGTCCTCTCTTTTAGAGATGTCAACAATAAATGTCACTACAAAAAAACAGCAAATCAGAAACGGAATTTTCCGTCTTTGATTTGCCTAAATTCCGTCTCTAATTTAAATCAGAAACGGAACAGAAACGGAATAAATTCCGTCTCTGAAATCGTCGTCGCTAATTCAATCAGAAACGGAAATTTGATTCGGTCTCTAATCAGAAACTGATTAGAGACGGAATAAAATCCGTTTCTGATTAGAGACGGATTTAGAGACGAAAATTAGAAACGGAACAGAGACGGAACATAAATGGAATTTTTTTCGAAATGGTACATTTGTAATTGCATTCCGTCTCTGATTCTGTTGCTAATCAGAAACGGAATCAGAGACGGAAATAATAAATTTATGAATTCCGTCTCTGATTCCGTTACTAATCAGAAACGGAATCAGAGACGGATTAGAGACGGAATGCAAGAAAGTCTGTTGCTAATCAGCAACGGATCAGAGACGGAAAGTGTCCGTTTCTGATTCCGTCTCTAATCAGAAACGAAATCAGAGACGGAATTCTTATTTTCGTCTCTGATTCCGTTTGTGATTCATGCATTGGGAAATTAGAGACGGAATAACAACGGAATTCAAAAATTTCGTTGCTATTCCGTCTCTAATTTTCCTTTTCGTTTTATTTTCAAACAAAAGCATAATCCAATTTGTTCTTCAACCTATAACTTGAAGTTACAACCATAGGACCTCCTCCACCCCCTCCAACAACTCCTTGGGGGTGCTAACATCCCACCAAAAAGCCAAATTTGACATTCATACATCGACAATATATATCAACAAATATTCAAAAGAGAAAAAAAAATTGTAAAAATCAAAATTTGAAAAAGATTTATATATCCATGAAAAATTGTCTTGTATTACAAAAGCTCCAAATTTCTAAGTATTCACAAAAACCACCAATTCTATTGTTCAACAACCACAAAAAAGTAAACTTACAATCCTATAAATATGCACAAATAGAATTATCAATCTAAAAGTAATGTAAGCAACTATAAACGTTACATAATATGCTTTAAATTCCTCATCTCTCACTTGGAAATTAGATTATGGCAGGTATTGTCACAGGGATATGGGCAATCAATGGCTCTAACTCCCACTCGATCGAAGAACCAACCACCTACTAATAGGGCCACGCTCTGCCATCATGGCCCTGCGCAAACGAAAGAAAGCAGGAGAGGCCCCGTAAAAAAAAGATAGCGACGAGATCAATATAAAATCTAAAATTCTTCTTATCGCGCTACTCTACATTTTATAAGCATACAAATGTTTCGGAAACTTGATATTATATACATCAACCATGCAGTCAATTTAGATCCGCTGTCAGAATCGAAGACTCACAATTTCCATGTCCACATGCCCATAGAGTCTTCTTGCCTCACCCTTATGGAGCTTGATCGCATGGCGGCTAGCTTGTCAAATACACATCATCTTTGTCATTCACCCTTCTTTTTAATCTACAAAATATCACAAACAAGTTAAGTACCAATAAAAATACAGCAAGATCGAGCCAAAGCAGTTCATCAATGCGATTGGCAGCAATTTCACCATTTTCATGCTTTCTTCGAATGGAAGCACTCATATTGATCCCTAATTGGTATTAATATTTTTTCCTATGGTGTCATTGTACAATTTCATAACTGGGAATCTATTGTTAACAGAATTCTTGTTGGAGGACATGACAGCCCCATGTTACCAATTAAAAGCTTAAACAAATGATGGCATGAATTCAGATGTTCCCCAATCATCTCGTACTCTACCATCTACAAATTAACATGCAACAACCAGAGGTAACATGGTTGAATTCTCTGGCATTACTTATCAGCTGTATCATAATCAAGTAGAAAGCAAATATGAATAAATTTTTCCATAAGTGGCAATGGATTCCCCCAAAAAGCTTGAGTTGATTTTTTCATTAAACATGATCAAATCAAGATTAATTTCCAGATAGATGTTTTTTTTTATTTTTTTTTTCATCTCACAAGATGCTCTCACATGCGTAACCACTTTTTCACAACTAACTTTCAAGTCTTTCTAAATATCAGTGAAGCTCCTTAGCAAACGTAAAGTTTTATTAGTTTCTAAAATGATGACACAAGGTCATTAGATCTCCATAAAGCTTCTGACCGATGGCCTCTCTAGCCAAAAACATATGCATGCATGTACGACATTTGACTTACCGAGCATTTCGCTCTTCTCTAGCATCAAGGGTTTCCACTTCCTCATTTGATAATAGATCAACAATGGGTTCATACAGGTCCCACTCCTTCCTTTTCCTGATAAGTAGGAATGCAAACAATGGAATTTTCAAGAGCTGCGTCAAGGTACAGTTAATAGACTCCAACTAATTTTAAAACAGATAAAATCAAAAGGCCAAGCAAATTGGTAGGAGATGAATTTTCTTACCGAATAACACTTGATTTTCCACCGAATAACTTCACCAAGTCCAAAGCAATTCCACTTCCTTTGCCGCAAATAGTGAAAACCATTACAAAGGAACATGAACATGTCTCGTGACTACCTCTAACAGGCAGATTTCTCGTTAACGCTAATTGCTTGATCCAAATAAGAGTAAGCAACAACAAAGAATCAAGGACCAACAGGGAAAAAAAGAATTACAACCTAGAGGAAACATGTTCAGCCCCTCGGCGTCCCTTCTTGCTTATTCTTGTTTCCTTGCAGAGGCAACACTTTGGAAAGCAATCTGAAAATTATATCTTCTCAAGCTATAGGAAGGGGGAAATATTTACGTTCTTTCCATGATGTACTAAAAGAAAGAGGATTAAAGATATGAATTATTACCCTAAACACCGTTAAAAGCTTAAACAAATGAGTGTTAAAATTAGCACTTCATAATTCATCTATAAAACCAAAAACAGTACCTCATAAAGTTGTTCTCTAATTGCAACCGCAATCGCTAGGTACGCAAAAAAGAAAAGAAAAAAAAAGTTAAGCAACTTGATTAGTTCTAGTCGGTAAGTGATGCACTTTATTTTTTTCTTTGTTTCCTTTTGGAAAGACACCAAACTTAAACCACCTCACTCAACAACTTAAACTCCAACACAAACAAGGACACTTGAACTCTCAACCTCATGTAGAGGAGAAGAAATACCCAACAAGTGGAGCTCCCACTTGGCTAGCATCGCAAGTGACATGCTAGAGAAGTCCAAATCACATAAAGCGAGTAAAGATAACCTGAATATATGGTATAGAGCAGAAGATTTTTGCATATAAAGCTTTTTGTCTAGTTTGAAAGCGAATAATAAAGTAACCAAATGATTTCCGCAAATAAAATAAATATGTTTGCCTCTTCCATTGTGTGTCGTATTGTGTATATAAGAAAGAAGCTTTATTGATCAGCCAATGGGAACCACAGACAGCCAGTCAAAAGCCTACACATGTCATCTTAAAATCAACAAAAATGTAAATTCTTGATAATGCATCCAGAGCCAATTCAGGGTATTCAGGTAGGTAGCTAGAACACTCTTTCAATGTCCTAATGACCTACAAGAAATCATTTAGCACAAACGACGTAGCATATTTTAAGAGATTTGAAAGGACTCTAATTGTGTTTTGTTACTTAATAGTCTAATAGTAATGAAAAGCATAAAATCAATAAAAGTTGACAACCAATTCTTACCGCAACTTCAGCATCTCGAATGTCCAAATCTTTGCAAAGAGTTCTTGCAAACTCTTCTGGATCACTATCAAAGTTGTTCAGGTCCTAAAGTCTAATGATTCGTTAAAAGTATTTAAGTGAGAAATGAAAGAAAATGCAACAAACTATCCGATATAGAGAAAATTTCTAATCAGAATACATTACCAACAAACCCTATTATTTATGGAAACCGTCGAACTAAACTCACCCACAAAAACTGATCCCTTATAACTATATTATTTACTCGAATGTCAAGCTGTGATGGAAAAAAAAGGGATGAGATCAACCACGCGCGCAGTAAAAAAAATTCAATTAGTCCAACATAACAAATGAGAAGGGTTGAAAATAAAAGCAGAAATGAGAAATTGAAGCAAACCTTGAGAGGAACAATCTTGTCACCACAAAACACTATGCATGTAAGAGAAGAGCAGAACAAAAACTTCTAAACCAAACAAAAGACACAACATTAACTTAATAGATCAAGTGAAGAACACCAACTAATGCACATGAAAGCCAATCCGGGGGAAAATGTGAGCAGATACAATGTGAAGAGAATTCGGGTGTTAAAAAAAAAATTTGTTACCTTGACGAGCAGAGAGCCGAGCAGTAAGCACAGAGCGACCAAAGAGCAGAGAGCAATGAAAGAGACCGAGATTCAAGATCGAAAATAAAAAAGAATCAGAACGATGTGCACTCATTCACTGCACAATCAACCACGTAACAAATCAAATCACTCAAAACAGTTAAAATAAAACTAGAAGCAATCAACAATTAAAAGAATCGAACTCTTTAAATATGTCACCCGATCAAGAGTTTGTTCCTTCACAGTTCATAGACTATAAGGTAGTATTATAACACCGCCCATTGCCAAGACGAATTTAAAAAAAAAAAAAAGGATTCCATGAGCGAGAATAGCTAAGACATTTCAAGAAAATAATTTTTTTTTTTTTTATCTATTTAGTAGACTAGTATAGCGAAAGACTAAGAAAACCTAGTATACACAATGGTCACCACATTATGTTCATTTCCTATGTTTGAACATCAAGGCATATATATGATCGCCTTGCCTAGCGAGAAATAACTTGAGTTCAAGTGAAAAACTATAACATATTTCATTCATGAGCATAATATTTGCAATGCTAACAAGTATTAGGACTTTAATATTTCGGATGCATGAGATAAGGTACGTAGGAACACCGGACACCCCGAATATTTATTGATAGATGGAAATTTATGAAGTATGCACGCTTAATTTAAATTGGAAAATCTTTCAAAATAAAAAAAAGCTTCTTGCCTTCAACTCCGATCTTTACTAGAAGATCGAACTATCAAATGAACCATAGCGGAAACTTAAATAATTCTCATGTCACCCTTGGTTTTCCATAAATTCTTTAAAATAGATAAACAAGGGGACTAGAATGCCAACCTGACAGACGCACATTTTGAGCAATTTGTTTGTAGCAGTTCAGTACTTCCTCAAAACCGTCACAAGGTGAATGATCTCTATGAAAGCTGAAGACCTCTTGATCATGAGTGTTGGCTGCATTATAAAGAAAAAACAAAAAGAAAGAGATTATATCAGAATGTAGTAAGACTCCAAAACTACAAATGCCATTACAAACGGAATCAGAGACCAGAGAGAGCGAGAGTTGAGGGCCGATGACGGAGACCAGCGCGACGAGACGGAGAGACCAAAGAGACGGCGAGACCAGAGACAACAGAGAGACCAGCTAGCACGACCAGACGGAGAGACGGAGACCAGCGCGACGAGACGGAGAGACCAGAAACAGTAGAGAGACCAGCTAGCACGACCAGACGGAGAGACGAGACGATCGAACGGGATGGACGTTTGGGGACGAGACGATCGAATGATTTTGGACGAGACGGAGAGACAGATTTAGGTATTTTGGGTTTTTTCGTGAGACTGATTTAGGGATTTCGGGTGTTTTGTTGGGAGGGGGGGAAAGAGGAGGGGGTGTCATGATCCAAGCACATACAAATCTCGAGGAATGATGAACGGTCATAAGAAATGAAAAATTTGGTGGGAATGTTGGCACCATTTTTTAGAGACGGAATTAAATTCCGTCTCTATTTCCGTCTCTATTTCCGTCTCTGATCTGTCTCAATTCCGTCTCTAAATTATTCCGTGTCAATTCCGTCTCTAACTTATTTTTTTAGCAACGGAACTTATTTCCCTTTCTAATTCCGTTTCTGATTTAGAAACGGAACTTATTTCCGTTTCTAATTCCGTTTCTGATTTGCTGTTTTTTGTAGTGTGTCGCATCTACGTATTTGGGCAATGAAGCATGCACGCCCTCTTTCAGATTTAGGAGTTCATTCGGGACTTCCAACATGAAAGAATCTGTTTCATCTGGATCGTCTAACATAAAGATGTCGACAGTATAGAAGATCTGCGAACGCTCTTTTACTTCCACCCCCTTAAAAGGTGTACCAAATGTGGATGGGAGGGTGGGTGGTTGCACCAACACCAGAGGTTGGTCTTCCTTGCTCTCTATCTGCGGCTTCTCTGGCTTATCTGAAATGACATCAATTTCCATCTCATTTTCCCCCTCATTTAGTGCAATGACAATTTATGGCTCAATTTGAAAGACTTCACATTCTTCCGATGTTTCTCTCAAATAGTCCTCCACCTGTGTAACCTCATTCACCTCAAAATTTTTCAACGTATCAACACTCACATCCTTATCTGAGTTAAAAATTGGTTGTGTACCATACAACTTTTCCTCATCAGTCATGAAGCCTGACATTATATTGAATTAATTATTTCCAAGTCCTTCAAGCCTGGAATCTTAAAATCAATTTGTCGGATCTCTTCAAAAAGTTGTTGAAGCTGTTGTTAACTATCTATCAATTGCTTCACCATATCTTTCAAGGAGGTGTTTTGATGAAACTGTCGATTTCTTTCATGTTGAAGAATCTTTGGGTTTGACATGAGCCCAAAGAAGTCAGGTTGTGGCGATGCATAGCTAAAATAGTGATAATTCTCATACTGTGGATAATAGGGACAATTATATGCGGAATGAGAATAATCTCCGCAAATTTCGCGAACCTCAACCTGTTGCACAAAAGAATGCATGTTAAAAAAACTGATATCCATTATGTGTTGTACCTACCCCATTCACATTATAATAATGTGAGTCTTCGATTCGACCATAATTATGGGGTAGGAGGAGTCCATCGCGGGGTTGCCTGAATACATGTTAAGAGCAAGGGACTAGATAGGATAAAACAAAAAAAAAATCAAAGAAAGATAAATACCAATCCCCGGCAACGGCGCCAAAAATTAGTGCGCGTTGAACAATCAATAAACTAAAGTTTCCTAAACCAACTATTTTGTAGAATTGTGGCAAAGGGTCGATTCCACATAGATTGGTAGTATTTTTTAGGTGAAAAACAACAAAAAAAGAAAATTAGGAGTTTTAAAATAAATTAATTTAACTAACTAATCTAACTAAACTAAATAAATAAAATAACTAAACTAATTTTGAAAACAATTAATCAAACAACATACTTGTGAACCACAAGATATGTCTTGGGATACGTACGTACAATTGATTCCATAAACATATATATATATATATATATATATATATATATAAGAGTTAGTGGAGTGTTGATCACAAACACTCACATTCATTTCATGCAAAACCAGAAGAATCTGAGGAAGGAGAAGAGACTTCCAGTAGGGAATTCAAAAACCTAGGCATCAAACCAAGTGATCTAACCTAGGTAATCACCTTCTCCAACCTTTAAGCTTGCAAATGAACCCATTTTTGGGGTGTATTTAATGAAATTCAAGTTGATGGTTTAGCCTATGGTTTTCTATGTAAATATGATGCATTTCATGTCATTAGATCATATATAAGGAGAATTTATCACTGGTGTAGTTAGTTTTGATGAAATTGGTTGTTAATGGAGATGGTGGTAAATGTATGATTTGTGGAAAATTGATGTACATTGATGTTTGGAGTGTTCTGATTCATGGATTGAGGTTATTTCGATGAGGAGATAGTAATAGACCAGTTAGAATAGCTAATTGAGAGGGCTAGGACAAAATCCTCGAATTGAGAATTATGTCCTAGAATGCAATTAGTGCGCTAACTGTCATAAGTGTGTCGTTGTTCTTCGCAACGAAGAACAAAAGCGCACTAGTTAAAAATTCTAGCGCGCTAATTCCATCTAGCACGCTAGGTACACCCCCTCAGCGTGCTAGGTGGATAAATTAGCGCGCTAATGACGGATGAACTATGAAGTTAAGGGATGTTTTGATTATTTTCAATTTAATACATGTCTAAACACTTATAAACAATCTAAACTTATAAAAATCGGACCTCAGGGACTTAGTGGGTTGTAGCTCTGTATTAGGGAGCTTGGTGGGTCGGATCTGAGAGTTCGGGGAGGTAGGAGAGCGATGTGAGGTTTGTAAAACTCAACTGAAAAACTTTGAGTATTTATTCTGCTTACATGTTATTTTTATTATTCCTTGTTATTCATCATTTATTTCGGATATTTGGATGTGGGGTGAGGTTACTCCCTCAGATTTCCTTGTTGTGTGTTCATCAGCCATTGGATTGTAGCATGTGTGACCCAACCCTCAGTGAATAGCAACCTGGGCTTGCCTTAGTGCACGTGTCGATGACTCAGCAGATTTGGCCAACGCCACGAGGGACCAAATGTTGGGCAGTTAGACGCGACCACTGGTGGGAACTTGGTGACCCGAAGTACAGTCTAGTCCCTCTAGAGCGAGCACCCATATTTGTTAGTTTGTATATTTTTTATTCATGCGATGAGCTATTTACAGTTGCTTGTTTTACATTTCACGTGTTTACTTGACAACTTTTCTTGTATTTCCTTTATTTTATTATATGAATGCTCAGAGGAGTTCCTTGGGGTTTTACTTACTGTACTCGTCATCTATATTTTGGGATGATTGAGTGCAAATCCTAGTACCAGTAGGGGTAAGGGGATCCTAGGCGACTCCATCTGATTGCCGTCTGTCGATGACCTACTTGTAAGTGTTTATTTTTTATATTTTGGGTATTGGGAAACTTGAGATAACACAGTACATGTATATATACCTGTTGTGGTGATGTCGCTTATATACAGAGTACTTTCCAGGGTTTTCCATAGTAGGTTTTGCCTTTGAACAATGTTTATCATGCTAAATTATCTTGTTTAAATGGTATTAAATAAGACTTAAACTGAATATGTTAACCTTAAAATACAACCCTTTAGTATAGTTATGATTTCAATAAATTGTCAACTAGGTAACAGTTGAAACAGTTAGATAGCCACAGTTGGTATGGGACAAAGAATATAAGGATGATTTACTAGTTTATCTAATATTACACTTGTGGACACGAGTTACGAGACATAAAGAAGACAGGAAGGTGCCGGACACGTGTAATTGGGCTAGCCAGCAAGGAGCACACGGAAACACGTCACCTCAGGGCGGCTGGGGCCGCCACACAAGACAGGTAGAGAATTCTCATAATGTTAAAGAGAGATGCACATAAATCAATGACTTTCTTGCATCCATCATGAACATCTCTTCATGCGTTGTGTTAAAGCCCGCAATGGAGGGCCATGAACAAACGCACCGGTTGCATATTGTGACGAATAGATCGGTAAAGACAGAGACGCACGGGTGTGCGCACAAGCAGCAGAGCACTTACATGAAAGAACGTCGATTGGAAAAGAAAAAGAAACACAAAAAGGGAAACGAACACCAAGAGTAAGAGAACGAGCACGAAGATGAGCACCGCAAATTGGTCGTCGACTTAAAAGTCGACCGACCTAGTACTAGAAACCAGGGTCCATTTCTCTCATGGTCATCCAACTTTAGTAATTATAGCTTTTTGGTCACAAAAGTTATCTTTGTAATAGAAATTTCACAAACCTTTTAAAAATCTTGCAACCACGGTCACTAAAACCCATTTTAGGTCAATTTTTGGCGAATGTGCAACGTGGCAATGATGTGGCACTACATGGTAATTAACAAATAGACCTTTACTCCAAATCGGACAACTTTTTTTTTTAGTTTCACAATCCCAATCTTCAGAATCCCAAAACATGATTCATCGGAAAAAATAAAATAAAAATTATGAACTCAAAAAAAAGAAAGATGAGATTTTTGCCTTGGTGCTGAACTCATCTCTACATCATCCTAAATATTATTTTCCTTTTCCATTGCAAATTAGTTCAAAAGAACACATCACTTACAACATCTCAAAAATAAAAGAAAAAAGAATTGCTATGTAATGTAAACAAGTATCAAACAACAAAATGATCAATTAAGAATTGCATCGATATCATATAATTTCAAAACATCAATTAACGTAAAGGTTTAAAGAGCTACGAAAGAGCTAGCTATAACATGAGGTCATTATAACCCATAAAACAACAAATGCAAAAAAAAAAAAAAAAACCCTTAAGAAACTAAATAGAATCAGGTCAAGGTTATAACATTATATTTAAAAAATGGAAGTTTTTTTAACACAAACATAAGTATTGCAGTCTTTTGGGTTCAGGGTTTTCGAAATTATTTTACAAAATTGAAAAAATTATTCGATTTAGAGTGGTTTTTTTTACCCTTAATTGTCATGTGACACCACGTTATAGCCACGTTGGCACATTCACCAAAAAATTGACCGAAAAAAGGTTTTAGTGATCGCGGTTGCAAATTTTTTAAATAAGAGCCTAAAAATTGAGTAACCGTGAGAGAAACTAACCCTTAGAAACCAAGCTTTGATACCATGATAGATTTCAAAGAAGATCCTAAAAATTGTATTAGTTTGGGCAAATTGAGTAGGATAGGGTGCTCTTATTTATATAGTTGAACAAAGCATAAAATATATAAGGAAAGTTTCTTAATACTACATAATACCAAAATATAGAAACTACCCAATTAAATACCTAAACTATGGAAATATAGCAACTATTATAGTTTCCTTAATAGTTTACTTCTATTGGGACATGCACTTCAACAGTTTAGAGCATCTCTAATGGTAGCATGGATTTAAACAGTGGATTGGTGTCACATCATGGATGTGGAGAGGATTTATATCTTATGTGGCACTAGATAGACATTCACCTCTTAAAATGATCTCCAATGGTAATGTGGATTTAGACCATGGGTTGATGAATTGATACTTTTATTTTTAATTTTTATAATATTAATAAAGGCTTGGAAAAAATAAAAACTTTAAAAGAATTAATAATGTTGACGTGGTAGTCTATCACAATATCTATAAGTAGATGTTGTAGTAGGCACCGTTCATTTTGATTCCATACCACATAGGACAGACATTATGAATTCATGGTCCCATTGGATAACATTTTTTGGGTTGAATGTGGATTGTATCATAGGTGGATCTATTTCCACCCCAATCTATGGTCCCTTTGGAGATTCTCTTACCAATGTTAAATCTTTGGAGCTGGGCACAACCATAAAACAGTTTGTCTCCATACGATCAGCAAATGTTTTTCAATCGAAAATCTTTCATTGAACTCATGGTCAGTCAAGGTACCTTCAAAAACTCTATTTTAGATTCCTCTTTGAAATTGAAGTATTATCAGATTAATAATGCTCAACTCCTAATGCATTTTTGATTAATTGGAGACCAACGAAGTGGACCTTGTTGCGCCAGAACAATGTTCCTTGAACAATCTCAAGTTTGTTTCCATTGGAAGACTCAGTCGTAGCAAAACCGAGTCCAAATTCTTGAGGTTTTTGCTCAACAGTGCAAGCAATTGAAATTAGTATATAACCTTTGATGTTATTCACCTGAGACTGCTACATGAAATGTTTGAAGCTACTGAAATTTGATTATCTGGAATTTGAAATGCTATTCATCAGAGACTGCTACACCTTCTAGATATGAGACACATAAAGTCACCTGAGACTCACTACTGAAATTTGATTATCTGGAACTGCTACATGAAATGTTTGAAGCTAGTTATTATGGCTATCTCAGATTGTGTGCAGTTTGATGTTGTCAATGTTGCGGATGAATTAGGTCGACTTGGAAAGTCCAGTTCATAGATTCAGAAAGTGTAAAAGGTGAGGTGTTAAACATAAGATTTCGAATCAACCAATTTATTGAACCAACTCCAAGTCCATCATGCCCTACGGTAATGTAAGTTAATTGTAATAACATCCATGATAAAATGCCAACCTACTCTTACCATAACAACAATAACAAATAGGTCTACAGCAAAATAAAAGACGTAGGCTGCATGAGAAAAATTATCTTCAAAGAAAAGTATATATACGAGCTGCGTATCTATATCTTTATTCAAAAAATCACATTCAATTCTACGTTTATTTTTATTTTCATCTTTCTCTATAAGAAAGCCAAACTTGCCTGAGCAAGGCAAACAAAACAAGCATTGAAAGATGGGATGCACCTTTAGAATTTTCCTTGAAAGGTTGTATGTTTATCTCAGTGAATTCAACAACAACTGCATACGTACACATACATATTTATATATATCTATCATATATATAAAAGCACGAATCACAAATTTTTGAGTGGTAATAAAATTTACCTATTTGTCCATACTTTTTTTTATCTTCAAATCAACATTTTCTTTTGTATCCAAATCAAACTCTAACTTCTTATCAATCCACTACACGTTTTTTTTTTATCTCCAAATCAATCATGAACTCATTCTCATCAATCCACACTAGAACAAATTCTACTTTTCATAGAGGTTTTGAACCTCTATAAAAGACTTTTCATAGAAGTTTTTGACCTCTATGAAAAGTGTTATCTTTTAAGGTGTTATCTTATCTTCCAAGCTTACATAAGGGTTTCAAACCTCTATCAAATATTGACTATTTCATAGGGGTTTCAAACCTCTATCAAATCTTGGCTATTTCATAGGGGTTTGAAACCTCTATAATATCTTTAGAGGCTTACATAGGGATTTCAAACCCCTATCAATTGTAGTGATTTCATAGGGGTTTAAAACCTCTATATTATCGCCAAAGGCTTACATAGGGGTTTCAAACCCCTATCAAATGTAATTTGAAAATAATAATAACTGAAAATGCCCAGAATTAATTTTCATTTTCATTTTCAATTGAAAATATACAAATCTACATTCAACTCGCAATATTATTATTCCATCAAGAAATTCGGAGTGTTCTACAACCAATCAACAAAACAACAAATCGATAGCCACACATTTCACGAAACCAATCAACAAAACTCAGTTTTTCATTGTCAGACAATGTGTTAGCAGAGAGAAGTATCTGTAAAAAGTCACCATGCTTGTTTGAAACTTCACCATTGCCAATTCTCTCATCCACAATTGCTTTGACAGTGGAAGCAATTCTTGTTGTAGCCTTTGATTTGCAGAGTTGGGATTGACCTTCCCTCAATCGAAGTCCGGTTTCAACGCATGAACATCAATGCGGAAACCTGAGCATTACCAACAATTCTCAATTTTTCAGTTAACATGGCAGAGGTACTGAACAAGGATGTAGAGAAAAGTTTATTCCCTATAGAAGGACTATTCAAATAGAAACTCTCGTAAACAAGCTTACCACCAAAAGCAACGCTGATAGGGTCATTATGGCCACCACCAAATATTTCAAGTGCACTTGCAAATGCAATGTCTCCATCATAACCTTCCCCAAGCCCCTCCCTATAATTATAACATGTTATGAGATCATTTACAAGTTTCAAGTTACAACAACGGAAATTAAACAAGCATGCATTTCAATTAAAATTAAAAATGTGTTTTAGGAAAAAATACCAACATTGCAGCTTATGTTCCATACATCCAACAATATCCGACGAAATATTGACATATGTTATACCAAGAAAATGAGATCACCATATTACAAAAATAACATTGACAAAAGGAATTCAACATAGCATTCAAAACAGTACAGAACACGCAGATAAGAAACAACTGCTTGGTTGAAACTTGAAAATAGACATTGGTAAACTGGCCTACATGAAAAAATGATACAACAATACTCACATACGTGTACTTTCGACATCCTTTGTAGAACTTTAGACTTCTATCCCTCAACAACTCAGCATTTTCCTCCAGAGACTCAATCTGCTTGACAGAAAGGAACGCAAATCATCAACGTTCAAGAAAACAGTGTTAGAAGCAGAAAAATGCAGAGGTCAAGAATTATCCCAACAAACGAGCACGTAATAAGAAACAATACGGTGAGCAAAACATATAACTAGAAATAAATTCAACTTTTTAAACGAATAACATCTGCAAGCACACGCCAATGCGCACAAGAAGAACATGCAGCTAAAAAACTAAACCCAAAAGAAAACAAAGATCACAATCAAATAATCATTAGAATAATACTGGAATAAACAATTATAGCTGCCAACGAACGTAACCTATTAGACAAGGTTATTGCACACAACATATGGTTCAAATACATGAAATTAAATTAATCAGAATATGAAATCCAACACTGGAATGAAACAACTGACAAATCCAAAAAAACATTGAAGACATTAGAATAAAATTAGATTTATTTAGGATTTCAATGCATCCCACTCAACAAAATAATGCACAAGGAAAGCATTCAAAGCAATCAAACAAATAAACGCATGAACATCAATGCATATTACAATAATAGATTATAAAAATAATCTCAACTTGACACCCAAATTAATTAATTTGAATCATGGTCACTATCTACAATAACTTAATTTATATATAATATATTGTTAGGATCAAACCCTTCCATTGAACTCGATTTAGAACAATTGATGATGTTAAAGCGACATGTAATAGTGTATTACAAATTTACAGTATCTTTTTTTTTTTCATATTTAGAACTTTTATGAGATTTCCACAAACTTTGATGGACTGATAATAAAATGAAGATTTCCAGCAAAACCTCTCACTCAAAGCAAACTTAAAAGTTGAAATGAAGATTGAGGGTGATAGGCGTCGAAAACTGAGAAAAAATAGTGAGAAGGACATGCCAACAATAATTACAGAACTTGCCATGCCAACAAGTAAACTTTCCTAGGGAACCAATTGATTTCTATATAAGCCTTTAGTTTCATAGATTAATTAAGAGGTTTCTGGTTTTAATTAGTGCATTTAGCAACACTAAAAAAAAATTCAAAAACCTTCTGCCCTGCTCTAAAGTAATCACTTCAAATTTTCAAATTTTCAAATTTCCAATGTTTCAATTTCATCAATATGCATCAAAACAATTACAGAACTTGAAAATTTCAAAACTTGCATGAATCTGTTTAAGCTAAAACTCTAAATACTTGGTGAAAAAAAAGCAATAGTTTATGTTAAAAGTAACTGTGGCGCGCATTTGATCAAAGAACGAAAATTGGATTTGATTTTTCACTCACCAATTTATTACACCAATTTCACAAAGATTGTAGCATTTGTTTCCTCAAATGAATAAGCATATCTAGTGGCTGATGCACATTCCTTCAAATATAATTTTCCAAGCATGCGTTCTACATTTACAGCATTTGCTATTTATTTCAAAAATATAAGCCTTCCAAATATAATCATACAATATAAGCAATGGGTATGCCATAAATGTATCGTGTTTTCTTCCTTGTTGGATGATTATAGTTGACTTCAAAAATCTTACCGAATTTCATCTTTAAGTTCAAAAGTAGCAACCATTTTGCAACTTTCATGAACTTGCTCATAGACAAGGAGTTTGAAATGTTATTGCTTGGCTATATGATCCTGACCAACCAAAACCACCAAAATCAGTCCAATCCTACATGTAAACCACTTAGAATTGATTATCAACGCCTTTCAGAAAATTGAGTATTTAATCTATCTTTCTTTTGATTTTAAGTTTCATAAAAAATTTGTAGTATGCAATAGATGATACTGATATATATATAGACCCTATTTTTATTATAAGTACAAGCACACTAGCAGTGCAGTGCCATGGCTTCAATCCAAACACAGTACATAACAAAGAATGACGACGACGAAGATTTTACACACGCGATGCAATTGGTCGGCGCATCAGTTCTACCAATGGCGCTTCAAGCAACAAAATAAAAGAATCAACTCAGAATTTAAATAAACAATAGCTGGTATTGATCAATATTAGGGCTGGCAATTTGGGTCATGAAACGTTTAACACGACACGACACGTGATAAACATGTCGTGGGTTTAGCAAAAGTGTATGTGGGTCATAAATAGGTTAACCTGTTTATACATGGTTAATAAACGAGTCGTTAACATGTTAACCCATGTGACTCGTTTATGACTCGCATAATTATTTACATATAAATTATATAATTAATCAATAATCACTATTCACTAATCACTCATATAAATACAAATTTTTTATTTCCCTTCAAGTTTCAACAGTTCAACTCTTATCAAACAGGTACACAAACGAGTCGAGTTAAACAGGTTAAACATGATTTGTTTAATAAACGTGTTAAACAGGTACACAAACGAGTCGAGTTAAACAGGTTAAACATGATCTGTTTAATAAACGTGTTAAACGTGTCATAAACAGGTTACTTGTTTATTAAACGTGTCGTGTGTCGTGTTTACAAATAGTGACTCGTTTAATAAACGTGTCGTGTGCGGGTTTAGGATAATTATGACACGACACGTTTACGACACGACATGTTTACGACTCGCTGACACGAATTGCCAGCCCTGAATCAATATGAGAAATCCATCTAGTATTGCTGCTAGAAGAGAAGGCCATGCAACAAAATGCTTCAATATAATGTCTACAGTGAAGAAACTTGGAACAGCAAAAATAAAAGAAACTTGGAACAGCCGAAATAAAAGAATCTATAACCTCTTTATTAAAATACCTTGGCTCAAGTATGTATAGTCCACCAATCATTCTTCCTACTGCAATGACCTGAGAGTGTTCAATATCCTGTAGAATATAAAAGGATGGATAAAATTCAAACTTCAACTTAGAGGCAAAAGTAAGCTTGCTCACTGATAACAAGTTATACTTGAAAGAAGCTATATGTAAGCAAGAATAAAGGGTAATTGTAGGGCTGATATGAACATTCCCTACATATGCCACTGATTTAGTAGTACCATCAGGTAAACAGACTGAAGATGGCTTATACAAACCAGTAATATGATAAAGTAATGACTCATTTGTGCACATATGATTAGAAGCCTCAGTTTTAACTATCCAAGCATCATTGCTAATAAAAGCATTAAAACTGAAGCTTTAGTTCAACATACTACCTGTAAATTCAGTGTCCTTAGTCCACCCTTCTAGTTCATCAAAATCCATCAACTCTCTAATCAAATTTCACACTTTAACACCTAAAACTCACAATATAACCAGAACCAAACATGAATCAAAACAAAAGCCACAACCACATTGCATCAAAACCTAATTCAATTTCCTAATCGGACCTCCTCTGCCAACGAAGAAGACAAATCTGGATCCAGAACGAGCTCCATCAATCGAACGCATGAACACATAGACACGCACACACATCCACAAATGCACAGAGATCTGAATCTCACGATCTCAAATCCAGATCCAACCAACACAAAGACGCCGTTACTGATCAAACACGAAATGCGAGACCAAATCGGTCAAATAGGTCGAAATCGACGCGCATTGGCTCATCAATCGATCGAAAACCTCGACTTATCGACAAACAGAGAAAACTAAGAATCCATACCTCAAGAGACGATGAAGGTAAGGACGAGCGAGTGCAAGCGAGAGCCATACGATGACGATGAGACGACGCAGTGAGACGACGAGATGAGCCTGTGAGGACGACGCTGTGAAGACGATGGTGATGAGCCATCTCGATGGTGATGTCCTCGTTCGCCATTTCTCGCAGCTCCTCCGCCGCCACCGCTGCTATCGCAGCTCCTCCTCCTCCTCCTCCTCCTCCTCCTGTGCTCGATGAGATGTTAAATCCCTTGTGAATGATGCCTCAACGAAATGTTGAGTTTTAATAACCTAATACATAGAGGTTTTTAAAAACCCTATGAATTATGTGTTATAAAAAGTTTAATCATCTAATACATAGAGGTTACTTAAAAACCTCTATGAATTAGGTGTTATAAAAAGCAATACATAGGGGTTATTGAAAACCTCTATGAATTAGCTGCTATAAAATGCCTAATTTGTTCTAGTGCCAATACACTTTTTTGAGGAAGTAACGTCACTCGCATAATTAGCTTGTTTTTCCATTCATATCCTATCTCAATCACAATAGAGAATATTGATAAGCTAAAAAATGTACTTGTATTTCTAATTTTTAAATTTTAATTACAAATTTAAATTTTGTTAATAAATTCTTAGAAATTAATTCCCGCGAGCGAAGCGAGGAATCGTGCGTAGACGTCTTAAAACTAGTATATATATAAGTGAATTCGAAAGACTGAAATGTTCATCATTAGTTAGCAGAGTGTGTTCTTTGCAAGTCGAAACATTGTATAATCTAAAGGCATAATTGAAATTCATGAATGGATATATTGAAGACGTACCAAATATATAACTAAAACTACTTTTATTCATAACTCATATAATATCAAAAGGCAGTGCACGCGTATATGAGGTGCCCAGCCATTTACTTATTCTTAAAAGGTTGCACTACTACTAATTAATTACTTAACAATTACAATGGCAAACTCCCTCTTTAGTGTTCCAGTCCCTGCATGATCCACGGTCTTGACCACCCCTTCTGCAAGATTCTGGGCAAGCGTTGCTGCAAGTAGCATTATCGTGAGCATTATGGATATCACATTTCATATGGATAGTTTCGCAACAACTAGCTCCCTCTGCAACTCTGTTATGCACATCTGCATATGCATATAATTAACCACCTCATTATCATCATATGCAACAAAAAAAATTCAAATATATATGCCTATACATTCTATAGGACGTAGCCAAAAAAAAAAAAAAAATCAAGAATGAGGTATCAAAACGAAATGTACATAAACAAAAATAATAAAACTAATAACTTGTTTTGGTTTTTTGTTAAAACATATACATAATCACATACTAATTAATTACCTTGGCTAACAATAAAGAACACAATCATAATCATGAAAATAGAAGCTGCTCTCGCCATTTTCACAACTAATTTTATTGTTTAATTTCTTTAGTTTTGTGTGGTTGATAGGACTTAGGTGACTAATTTATATAGATTTCTAACGAGTTATTTTTGTTTAGTTTGAATATTTAATATTATGATTTGTTAAATTTGGAATGTTGTCATATTTTTTCCGTTTTATATTTCTTTATTTCAACTTTTGAATTACGAAATTCCTATTACATTTATATAATATTTCACAACATCACTAGATAACCTCAAACATTAAATATTCTTAATATAAATATTATTCTCTTTGATTCTTTTTTTATTACATTTATTAATATAATTCATCTTTCCTATTATGACATTTCTAGGATCAATCTTCATAAATTTCATGAAACATTAATTAATTATTTCCCATATACTATTATTCTTTGTGATTTTTACTGCTAAACTTTAAATCAACGTCCAAAACAAAAAAACAAACTTTCCTATTATGACATTTCTAGGATCAATTTTCATAAATCTCATGAAACATTAATTATTCTTTCTCTTATACTATTATTCTTTGTGATTTTTACTTACTCTTAACTTTAAAAATCAATGCCCTGACCTAGAATATTGTTTAAAAATTAAATTATCATTTGCATGATTCTTAAAAATGGGGTGATCGGTCAAAATTATTTTCCAAAGATTAAAAAAAAAAGTACAGCTGAATTTGTGCAATTTGAGATGTTCATCATTAATTAATTGGGTAAAGGTACGAATAACACCATGAAGTCTGACGGGAGGTATGATTGGGCTCATATAATCGATTTCGCAACAACTTGGACTTTAAACTTATGGCTGTTAGGTTCAAATTTTAACATGACCTAAGACTATGAGATTAATTTGCAATAGGACTAAATGAGTTTATGTATTAATCCCTTTTATGATATGAGACTTGTTTGGTCGAGAGTTTTAAGCTTGAGAATAAATGTGGTTCTAAAAGGTACATTTACTAAATTACCCTCTATTTAATATATCTCCAACAAAGTCATCAATGTCGATTTCGGTCTTTATCATTACCGCTCCTCTGGTCGAAGTCTGCGAACTCGCAAGATTCATCCTCCGCATCTTCGTCATCGTGTTGTTGTGTCTGGACGTCTTCTTCATTCGAGGTAAGTCGATTTCAGATCTGAATCTCTATAAATATATATATATATATATATATATATATATATATATATATATATATATATATATATATATATGTATGTATATGTATGTATCAAAGAAAATCGACTTTGATGTTCGTCGAGATCTAGTTTAGATGTAAAGATTGATGTTTGGGATCGCACTGTTTTGTGGCATCTTTGATAAGAGAATAACTTTGTCCATGCCATACAAGTGATAGACTTCTTTTGGTGCTCACCTTTGATTTTAGGTTCTAACAAAACTGAATTCAAAGAAACAACTAATATGTGCTACCACCAACATGGACCCAAATTCTTTTATTCCAAACCAACAATCAATTCATTTGATGGATTGAGTTGGAGAGAAAAATGTGTAAAGAGGAGGGGTAATTTGGTCATCTGTAATGGTCAAACATTGGGACTAGTTAGTCCCACCAAAATTGGTGGTTTACTTTAGTCACCTCTACTGAATATTATTTGATCCCGTGGCTCAGTTAATCCGCGAAACGAACACTGGCTTAGCCAGCCCAGTGAGGTTAATCCACCCTAAGACCATGAAGTGTGGTTAATTTCCATCCTTTGTCATCCTCTACCCATGCACCTCTCCCATTAACTCCCCTTATCACTAGAACATTTTTTACCTTTAATAGAGGTTTTAAAACTCTTATTAAATAGAGTGTTATTAAATGTCATATGAAAATGTGTTATGTTTTAATTTTTAATACATGTATTACATAGAGGTTTTTTAAAACTCCTATTAATTAGGTGTTATTTAATAACACTCCCCTTTAATAGGGGTTTAAAAACCTCTATTAAATACCGAAATTGTTCTAGTGTATAACGCTTTAACACATTAGTATATGCGTGTCAATTTTTTGTTCAACTAGCCAACTTGAAAAAATGAATTGGCCAATAATTTTTTAAATTCGAGCCAGGTTCGGAAAATACCCTTTTAGCTTGATCCTGGCTCAAATTTCAAAAAAAAAAAAAACTTTCCTATTATGACAACTCAAGTGACACCGTTGTGACATAACGTGAGATCCTGCAATCATGGGAGTCGTCGCGCGCACTTTGAGATACACACTACGTATGTTATGCAAACTCATTTTTAGGTGGGGCCCGTGCACCACAACAAATAAGTGTCATTTGAGGTTTTTCGATTCTAACATTTTCCTATTTGTACGTGTTAAGCATGTGTCCGCAATTTGGAAATTATATATTTTTTAAAATTACTTCTAGAACAACTTATCAACTTATTTTTTTGGCAAAATGTTGGCGGTGCAACACATTTTGGTAAAGACAATGTTTGGAAGGTGGTGTAATTAAGAAACATTTTATGAACAGAAGAACGATGGCGCGTATTTCATTCTTGATTATTAAGTTCTGAGGAAATTTTTAGAACAAATAACTAAAAACATCTCTAATGGGAATGTAAATTAGATGTCAATGTGTGTCACTTATGACTAAATAGACATTGGAGTGAAAAAAAAAAATCTTTCCAATGGAATGTGGATTTTAAATGTCAAGATGACGTGGATAAACATTGTATATTTTGAATGTCATTTATTGACATTCAAATAGACATCCATATTGGATAATAAATTTTTTAAAAATATTTACTTATTTTATTTACACTTTTATTTTCACATTTTAATTAATAAAATTACAAAAAAACGACACCTCATCAATTGAGCTTCAAACTCACATCTACCATTGGAGACCTAATTTAAAGTTCAATGTCAATTTGAGTCATAAGGGATGGACATCCTCTTCACATTGAGAATCCACACCCACAATTCACATCTACCATTAGAGACTTATTTTGAAATTCAATGTCAATTCGAGCCACATGAAATGAACATCATCTTCACATTGAGAATCCACGCTCACAATTCACATTTACTATTGAAGATGCTCTAAGTATGAATTGCCAGTTGGTCGAGGGTATACTGTCTTCAACTGCATTATTTAAAGAGAATAGATTTGCTAATGTGAGATGTAATGTTTGTAATTTTTACTAATAGCAACCTGCCACATTTACAATGTAGATGAGCTTCGACACTTTTGCCCTCGTCTCTTCAATAATTCTTTCTAAAAGGAAAAGATGGAAGGTGAGGGAGACACGCTCAGTGAATTACCAGAACCTATTCTTCACCTAATCTTCTCTTCCTTCGACGCCAAGACATTAGTTCGAAACGCATGCCTTATTTCCAAAAGATGGAGGCATTTCTGGGCTTTTGTTCCCCATCTATCATTTTAATTACTAGGAGATATCTAGACCGTAAACTCGGTCGATCTATTTCTACTTGGACGTTGCGGAAACTCTCCTATAAATGCACAGCCTGATGCTCAATGTCTCGGAGGGCACGGTTCAGTCCGATCGCTTAAACAGATGGATCTCTATTGCTCTAACACAAAATCTTAGAGACCTTCAACTCTTCTTTGGTTTTGGTTGCTAGTTTTGCAAGCTGATTCGAATTCCTTCTCTAATCTTCACCTTATCTCCCATTACCACATTTAAGCTATCAACCTCTAATAATTTCTCAATAGAATAAGTTTTTATTGTATCTTTATCTTGTGTACATGATAATTTATATATATATATATATGCACAAGTCTTAGAATACAAAAGGAAAATGCAATAATAAAAGAAAACTATTAATTACACAAGTAACTTCCATAACTGTTAATGTAATATTGAGTTTCCTTAACTGGTAGTTTTCTTGACGACCTCTAAAATCAAGCTCCCTCAATCACTCCTTTCAGCTCCCTACCTTAAGATTTTGGAGTTTTGGAAGGTCTCATGCTTCCAAAGCCAAATTCAAAAGGTCGCTTCCTTCACTGCTGCGCGCCGCTTGCCTGTCTTGCATGCCACAGCGCCGCCGCTCGCCGTCGGCGCCGTCTTGGTGCTTTCATTGCCGACCGTCGGCAGCGATCCGCAGATCCGCCACCGCCTCATTTGCATCTCTTCACCTCGCAGCCGAGCCGCCGCCACCGCAAAGCATGCCGTCGCGCCGATCCATTTACTTGACGACGAGCCGACGGCGTCGCATCCGAGCTCTGGAGCGCGCGAGCCGTTCTTTGGACCGCCCGCCGCTTCAGCGTAGCCGCCGCGCCACCCCTGGTTCGCCATCCGCCACCGCGCTTGCAGCTTCCCGCGTGGCTCATGCGCTGTTGCAGCTCGTCGCGTGGCTGGCCGTCCATGCCGCCGCGTAGCCGCCGTCCACGCGGAGCTCCAGCCGACATCCCTCTCTCCGATCTCCTTCTTTCTCTCTTCTCTCTCTTTCCATCCTCACCTACCGATTCTTATCCTCTTCTTTCTTTTCTTTTTTATAATATATATATATATATATATATATATCTTTCTCTTTTAATTCCAAATCAAAAGTATACTCGAGATTCGTGCGACACAAATCTCGAGGCAAACTCAACAACCAAGTAGCGCGCAGCCCGAGGCTCCAACCCGTTTCATTTCAAACTCTTGATACTCGCACTACACGCAACACGAGACATATTATTTCGTGTTTCGGCTCACCGAATTCCTCGCATAGTTAGCATTATCATCCCAAATTGGATTCAGATATACGTATTTTGACGAGTGGGTCCCACATACGACCTTGACTTGACATGGGACACGAGTCAAATTTTTGGGTCGTTACAGCGATGAGTGGAGCGGTGAGCACAAAGAGAGCAGAGAGCAGAGATAGAGAAAGAGAGTAGAGAGCGGTGAGCGGAGATGACCGATGAGAGAGCGGTGAGCGGAGAGAGAGCAGAGAGCGGTGAGCGATGAGAGCGAGTGTTAGAGACCTTCAACTCTTCTTTGGTTTTGGTTGCTAGTTTTGCAAGCTGATTCGAATTCCTTCTCTAATCTTCACCTTATCTCCCATTACCACATTTAAGCTATCAACCTCTAATAATTTCTCAATAGAATAAGTTTTTATTGTATCTTTATCTTGTGTACATGATAATTTATATATATATATATATGCACAAGTCTTAGAATACAAAAGGAAAATGCAATAATAAAAGAAAACTATTAATTACACAAGTAACTTCCATAACTGTTAATGTAATATTGAGTTTCCTTAACTGGTAGTTTTCTTGACGACCTCTAAAATCAAGCTCCCTCAATCACTCCTTTCAGCTCCCTACCTTAAGATTTTGGAGTTTTGGAAGGTCTCATGCTTCCAAAGCCAAATTCAAAAGGGGTGGTGGTTTTTAGTAGCGCCATTTTGGAGTCTTTCGCATTAGAGAGAATTCGGTCGTAACGAGCCTATATATGTTCTGCGCGCATATCACAAGCAATCAGCTCAAGACGTTTATCTTTTTAGATAATTTTCGACCCTCTAGCTTGGAAGAAACAAATGACTCTATAGTGGTAGTGGATTCTACAAAAACTCTCCGCTCTCTTTATTACATTGGACCATTTTATCCAAATTGTCTCCAACTTGGAATCCTTTCAGACATTGCCATTGTAAAAATATGTGTGTCAAGCAGGGTTCGTGCGAAAGTCAATAAAGATGCACTTGCAATTGATGTTCTTCAACCCGTATGCAATGCGAGTAGTTTGATGACGATTCAGCGGTTTGAGGTTAGTACTTGGCATGCAGTTGATATATTACTTGCATTGAAATGGAAACTTTACTAATTAAATTTCATTTCAAGAGACTCATCATCATCTTCAAACATTATTTTACAATCTCTTGTTGGTTATGGACTAGATTTCTCCAGAAAGATATTCATTGGGAGATGCACTTCCACAGTTTACTAAACAAGTCTTTGGAGCTGGACACAACCATAGAAGAGTATGGTATCATACTCGGCAAATGTTCTTCCATTGAAACTCTTCTTTTGTATTCATGCTCAGCTAAGGTATTATCTAAACTTTATTTTAGACTTCATTTTGTAAACATCATATATATTGTGGCTCACCTCTTCCATTGTCTTGTACTCAATTTCTGACTAATTGGAGAAGAATGAAGCAGAGACCTTGTGTTGCCAGAATTGTGCTCCCTCAACAATCTCAAGTATGTTGATGTTAGAAAACTCAGTCGTGGCAAAACTGAGCTCAAATTCTTGAGGTTTTTGCTCAACAGCGCAAAGCAATTGAAACTTGTAATCTTTGATGCTGGTGCTAATTCCAAATATGAGAAACATGAAGTCACCAGCAGAGATTCACTACTGAAATTTGATTACCTAGAATGGCTACGTGACATGGTTGAAGCTGGTTGTGGCTATATCAATATGAGTTGCAGATGAATGTTGATGTTGTGAATGAATTGGCTACACTGGTAAAGTCCAAATCAACTTGTTTTGTTTAGTTTTTTAGATTCATCAAGTCTAATTAGGTGAGTTGTGAACTTTTGATACACCTATCATTTTGTGCAGGGAAGGGTGGGCTTTGAAGGTTTACAGTCCAAACACTTGCTAAAGGTTCTATTCCTCAGTTGGGCACTTATGATTGGGAGCATTGTCTCCTCTGTTCCTTTTATTTGTATTAAGTCCTGATTGTTGATTAATGGAACTTAATTTAAGAAAGAAAAAAAAGGTATGTAATTCTCCAATTCATCTAAAACTCCCTTAGTGGACACCAATACTCTTTCTGCTGTTTAATGACTTTTGTATGTTGTCTCCATTTGTAGTTTACCATTGATTATAGAAGACTCGGGAATGAATTATGAATAACATACAAGAAGAGAAAGTCCAATTGAGGTGGAATGGCCAGGCACACTCATGGGATGAGATATGGTCAAAGGCAAGGATAAGGGCACGGAGTTGGATTGCAGGACAAAAGAAGCAAAAAATTGGGGCTGGAGATATTTAGATCGAGATTGGGCTCCATTGTTAGGTCCGTAGGATTTTTGTTTACATGTTTTTGTAATTAGGTTGAAATACGAAGAGATAACCATTGTAATTTGTTTTTCCACTTTTGTAAATCCCAACAGTTGAACACGAGTTCAACCTAGTTGATTCGGTGTGAATACGACACCATGTTAGGTCGAATTCACTCGGCTCAATGTGGGGGAACGGAAATAGTTTTTATTACATAGGGACGACGTGTTTTTTTCGTACTACACTGGTAGGGTTTTTTTCGACTTTATTTTTAGGGAAACACATTGTTTATCGATTTGTACATAACTAGTGGCTATAATAAGAATAAAGTCTCATTCCTATCAAAAAAAATTTAGGTGGTAGAAATAGATTAATATGTCCTAAATATTGAGAATGGAATATCCAACTTTTTTTTTCATAATTTCATCAACTTAATAGAGAGACATTTTTGAACCATAATGCATTTCATGATTTTGAAATTAAGAAAGTGCGGCTTGGTCGAACAGTGGTTGTGCGACTATAGATCCAATGAATTACAAACAAAAGTTGATGTTTGTTATCAAAATTTGAAAAAATTGAGTTCACATATATACATAGTGATATATCTGAGCAAATAAAAAATAAGAGAACAATCTAAGACATAATATGATGAATATAGAATGCAATTGGTTGGAGTCTTTTCTTACGAGTTTTTATGTTTCATGAGAGAGGTTGAAACCAAAATATGGATTGGGATAGATTTGCAAGAAAAAGTAACGTTTGTGATATATTTAAAAAATCTCAAAGTTTGTTATAGATTCGCAAAAAAAACTAATATTTTTTGTTTTTTGTTTTTCGTTATACAACTAAATTTTGCGTGTTTTCAATGGAATTCCACAGTAATAAAATTACTTAATTAGATGTATTTGATAAGTAACAGGACTTGAAATTGAATCATATACCTAATTTCCCTTAGTTTTTAACTCCGAAAAATAAACTTCCCTTAGTTTTTTGTGGTAGACATTAGGTTGGGACGTTGGACTATACAACTCTTACTGAAATAGCTAAACCTAATAAATAGGAATGAGTTAGATAAACAAAATTTGAGCGGAACCTTTTATTTATATATGTCAATATATAAGAGATAATAAATATGAATGAGTTACAAATGACAAATTCTGGGAAAAGACGTCAGTTGTCAACCTAGTAACATCTTCTCTCAAGATCGATTGCAGATGAAGCCGATGGACAGTAAGGAGAAGGGGAGTGTCAATCGAGTTTTGTGTTGTAAAAAAACCAACCAAATTTACAGCCCGAGTACTGTCACATGATGAATATGATTCCTATAGCCGGTGGATTAGAGTAACAATGTGACATTATTGAATGATTAGAGTAATTCTTTTTATTACTACAATGCCACAAATTTTTAAGAGGCAGGCATACTTAATTCAATTTTTCCCATAATTAATATGTCAAAAAAAATATATGTATGGGTTTCCTTTAAAAAAAAAAATTTGTATGGGTTGATATTTAAAGCGAAAACACTTGGTCGGTTCTCTAGCTATGTGGGTCCAAAGTGACAGGTGAGGGAAACAAAAACAAGTTTACGTAAGTAAATTTTGGGGGATGTTAAGTAAGCACATTTGACATACTGGTAGTTTGAGGTCCTCAAGACAGATTTCAAACCACGTGCATACGTATCTCGATGCATAATTTAAACAACCACAAACTGGTGTTTCAAGAGTACGTCACCTAATCACTTTCCATTTTAAAGAGCAAACATAGGATTCTCTGGGCTCATGCCACGTGGCAGACCCGAATCTCCGAAGCCTCTAAACGCACGAGGCGTGCTACGTACGCAACACCGACATGGCACAAAGCCGCCAAAACCGACCAACAAGTCAACCAATCCCAGCCACCCACATCACCCCATCCCTAATCCCGCCACGTGTCCCACTCCGCAACGGCTACTTCCTCTCCCAACATTTAAAAATCCCCTACCCCACGTGTCCCCATCTCCATCGCCCATCACAACATTTTACAACCCACAAACTTCCACGTGTTCCCATCCTCTCGCTCGACATCGTCATTAGCGTCCACTGCGCTACACGTAATTTCGAGGGGCTTCCAGAGAGAGAGAAGAAACCGCGTAGAGAGAGTTTATAAAGGCGAAATTGGGGGAATCCAAAGCCTATCAATCTGCGGTGTTTGGATTTCAAAATCGTCAAATCAAAGTCTCTATTCGTCAATTAGGGTTTCGATTTCTCATCAGGTGAGCCTAAAAATGTTCAATATGATTTCAAGTTTGGATTTTGGGGGGAATTTGTTTGTGCTTTCACTGAAATTTCCAATTTTGGAAACACCCATTTGGGTTTTTGGTAAGAAAATCAAAGCTGAGAATCTGAGACCCTTAATTTGTAAGGAAAGTTTGGTTTTCTCATCATTTTTTTGAACAATCTTGATAAGCTTTGTTATTTTTTAATTTTATTTTTGGATACTCCAAGCCACCGCTGACACCAAATTGATAGTGAGCCCGTCTAATCCCTCGCCGTCCTTTATTTGATAAGCTTTGTTAGTTGACAATGCAGAAATTACACATTGTAGAAAACTAGTAATAGTGGTTGTAGACTAGGAGTTCTAATTTGTTGTGATTTTGTTTTGTAGGTGCAGGAATTTGAATAGTTTAAGCAAAGTCATGGCTATGGGGAGAGGTCTTAGGGCAAGGGCTACAAAGCTGAGGAATTTGGATGTGGATTCAGTTGGGAAAGAATTGGGTGTTGTTTCGCACAAGGGCGCAATGGGGCGAAAACGGGTGGAACCCTCGCCGACCGGTCTTTCGCCGGTTAGGACGCCATTGAAGAGGGCTTGTAGTTTTAGGTACAATGTGGAGAAGTCATTGTTAGAAGCACTCCCACAAGAGATATTGGTAATTAAGAGCTTAAAACCTAAAACTATTTGAATCGTGTTTTTATTGATTTAATGTTGATACTAATTGTTTGTTGATGCAATGTAGGTTAAGATACTTTGTTGTTTGCACCACGAAGACCTCAACCGAGTCTACAATGTGTCGAAAACGATTAGAGACGCTGTAAGTATTTGAAATTACACTTAGTTTGCTAATTCAATTAATGGACTTTGTTGGTTACATTCATTGGTGTCAATAAATAATAGTAGTTCTAATAAGTAATGGTGTGTTTATTTCTTTATACAGTCTGTAATTGCTGGGGCAACGCACTTTGCATTTCGAACTCCATCGCCGAAGCTGAAGTTCGCGTACTTCAACAAGTCATTGAGTGATTTAGATGATGATGAATTGACGATGTTGAACCACCGAGTGCCCCGAAGCGGCGGCTTCGCAGGTGTGAGGTGGAAGGTGTGGGATTGTTTCAAGAGCCATTGCGGAGGGGACTTTTATTTATGGAAAGTGAAATGTGACTCTATTGTCTATACTTTTTTTTAAGTTAGTATTCTTCACAATTACGGTGTTGGTGACTTGATTAGTGACCAATATGTTGTCTATGTAAACTATATTACACGCTCATTCTTCAATTTGTTCATTGAAGATAAAGTCCCTTCAATGTTGTCTCCTCAATGTAAATATGCCACTAGAGGTACAGTAGGGATTATTGTAATTTAGGAGTTGATGAAAGCAAAGTATGGATTTGTTTATTAGTTCATCTCTTTTGATATTTATTTATGTATTTTTTTTTCTTGGAATCTTAATGAATGTTACAAGCTTACATTTTCTCATCCGAAGAGATTGAACTCGGTTTTGTTGTTTGGATCTTTGGAAATATGGATTATTGTAATTTAGGAGTTGATGAAAGTAAAGTATGGATTTGTTTATTAGTTCATCTCTTTTGATATATATTTTCGTATTTTTTTTCTTCTTGGAATCTTAATGAATGTTATAAGCTTACATTCTCTCAACCGAAGAGATTGAACTTGGTTTTGTTGTTTGGATTTTTTGGAAATATGGATTTGTGGGAAAGTGAGGAACACGAGTTTTGTATCTACAAATCTTTAGTGGATAAAATCACAATCTAGAAAAGATTTAACTTGATTTGATTGTTTTAGTTGTTGGAGTCCCAAATTGGCCTCTCATTTTCTTTTGTATGGCATAAATTGTAGCATTTTCATTTAAAAAAAGCAAAAAGAACAAAACAAAATTATGGTAATATGTCATTTAAAGAATCCAAAATCTGGGAAAAAGTTCAGTGTACATAACGTATTAACATGGTAGCGTCGTAGTTACCTTGGAATCGATGTTAACGAAACCCTCCCCCTCTTCTCCCGAAGGAGGAGAGCCGCTTGACAAAAAAAGTAAAGAATAGAGAGACCTGATGCGGATTGAAGAAGAGCCCCTCTTAGGCCTAATGAGGTGGATAGTTAGTTGGTGAACAACATTGGCTCTGTTTGGTAAGCACAAACTAGCTTATCAGCTAGCTGATAAGCTAGTTTATTTTTTAAGCTGTGTTTGGTTTGTAGCTTATTTTAAAAATAAGCTAGCTGATAAGCTCCCAATTGAAACGCTACTCGTTTGAACAGAAAATCTGTCGTTTGGATTTTTTTTTACAATTATACCCTTATTTTTACGGTATTAATAAATTAATGCCCCCGAATATTAGTAGCCCGCGAAACTACGAACCAAATAGAGATAAATACAAACAGATTTGCTATATCACGTAACTGATTTGCTATATCACGTTAGAGATTTCCAGTGTGATTTCTATCGTTGTTTTTTTTTTTTTCTTTTCAGAGTTGGCTATCTCTCAATCGTTCAGGCTTTGTTATTCCTCTTTGGCGGTCGGGCATTAGAGACTGGAATCTTGGGTTGAAGGACCATATTTGTAAGATATCAATTGTTATTTTTGTAATTTTTTAATTTCATGGTGATCTCCTTGATAACTTCTTCTTCGGCTTAGTAGATTTTTCGATGAACGTAGTGTAGTAGATTTTTTTTCGATGCCTATTCAATGAATTCTGCAATGAGATTATTTATAGTTCATCTTCTTTAGAGTTCGTTTCGATGCTCGATGCATTTGCTTTGTGCCGCAGGGCGATATATATATGCTAAACTGAATTGCGTCATCTGATGATGAGAATCATAATGCTGATGAGAAACCTTAATTTAGCTAGAGAATTGGCAGTTTACTTAAAACTAATTTTAGTTCATAATACTAAAATCTTCACCCTCAAAGCAGAGAAAAGGGAAACAATCCCAACCACAAATTCACGGCACAACTATAATATCAATGTATCTATCCCGTTAACCTCAAGAATGAAGAGATTATAGAAGAAATTTAGTACAACAACATAACTAATATGGTAGAACGGTTCTATACTAAGGAATGTCATCGCAGCCATCTTAAATCTAGAAAGTAGTATCTCTTCAAAAATAAAATGTGTTCGGCTTCTTCAAAAGCAGACAAACAAATGGTCCCAAGTGCGGGGGTTAGCATTTCAATTGTTATTGTTAATGCCTGCTAAACCAAAAAGCTCAAATAGCATTTCACTTCATATTTCCAGCTCCTTTTTTCGCTAAATTCCAAATTAGCAAGCATTGATACGCATTTTAATCTCCTTTCAATCTGTGAAGTTTAAATTGAGAATTCCAGCATGTAAATCCTTCCAAATTAGCTGATAAGCTAGTTTGTGCTTACCAAACAGAGCCAATATCTTAGAAGATTTAAGCTTAGAAGAAAAATGGGAATGAAAAGAACATTTTATAAACTATGGAAGGTTAAAATAGAGAGACTAAAAGGTGAATGGAACTGCCAATATCTTATAATATAATTTTCGAAGTCTACAAATATCTCTTGTGGGGTTCCTAACAACACACAACGTAGTTATTTAGTTAATTTGGGGTGATGTTCCATAGAATTAGTATCTCCTCCAAAGGATCGTACAAATAAAAGTAAACATGAATCAAGTGTGGTATTAAGACAACTTAAAGAAAGAATTTCTTTATGTAATTTATTTTTTATTCGATTGTCGAGATATTTATAGAATTGCGATTGTTCTTTTTAGTTGTAATGATTATAAATATTTGTTTCAACCCTCAACTATCTCTTATGTTTGTTGGTGTTAAATATGATTGTAGCTAGAAATGGCTTTGATTAATGATGATGCGGAAGGAGTAAAAGTATTTAAATGGAAAGGTTATGAAAAGATTTTCTGTGAAGTTTGCCTCAAGTACATAATGCACAATGGGCGTGGAAGTAATTTTAAATGGAACAAAATTAGCGAGATGTTGGAAGATGAAATAAAGATAAAAGTGACGATTGCCTCTTGCAAGAACAAGTTTGATCATATGAAGAAACAATGGAAGCTTTGGAAAACTTTATTGCTTAGTGAAACTGGCCTAGGATGGGATCCTACAACGGGACAACTGAGTTGTTCAAACGAGTGGTGGGAGAAAAAAATTGCGGTTAGTTTTTTCTTTGTTATATTCATACCATTAATTAATATAATAATAAAGAAAGTTGATTTAGTACAAACTCATTAGTATAAACTCTCTTTGTTGTAGGAGAATCCCGAAGTTAAAGCATTTCGCAACAAATCACCGGGTCAAGAACTTTCGGATTTATGGGCTCAACTATTCGATGATAGTTGTGCAAACGGATGGGATAATGTTTCACCCTCTATGGACCCACCGACAAACATGACTATGAATGTTGAGGAAGCCAAAGAGAATGAAGAAATTGGTGCAAATGAAAATGACATGAATAAAGCTACAGGAAATATTTTTGAAGATGCGTTTTCTGAATATAACCATTATGACCAATTACTCGACTCGGACAACAATTTCAATGAATTTTTGAAAGAAGTAAGAGTTCGTAAAGGTGCTCAGGAACTCAATCAAAGTTCTAGTAGGAATCAAGTTCCCAACTTGGAGTCTAGAGAAGGTGATAGCAACAAGAGGCCTACTAACCAGCCTTCTAAGTCCTGCTCAACCCAAACGAAAAGGAGACGGTCAGGAGGGGGATCTGCAATACTAGCCGCTTCATTGAACTCTTTGCTTTCTAATTCTAATGAGGCATTGGAAATTATGAAGACGAAAAATCATGCAAGATCTCAAGTTGTATCAGATAGTTCTATTAACACAGGAATGAGTATTATTGGTCGTATGGTTAATGAAGGCACTTTAGAGGAGGGTAGCGATTTGTGGTGCTTTGCGCATGACTTTATTTCAGACGAGACAAAGAGAAAGATATTTGTGAACATGAAAGATGATAACAATAGAAAAGTTTGGCTAGATTTTATGAGTAGGAATAAGTGAATGTTTAGACCATGCTCGTATTATTTGCGTATGTTTTTTTTTCTTTGCTGCATTTATTTTTTTAGACATCTTTCTTTCTACATTTATTAGTTGTATTTGGAGTTGGATTCTGTTTTAGTTCTCAATTTATATAAATTGACATGCATTTTCAAGAGTTATGAACTTATGTAAATTACTTTTAGTTATATGTGTGTGTTTTGTTTTAAAAGTATTTCATATATCTTTTAGTTACATGTTATTTATGCATATCAGGTGTATCATGGATATCGGAGAGTTGCAAAGGCAGAAAATGAAAAGACTTGGTTTTATTGTTATATCCGGATACACGACATGGGCTATAGTTGCTACACATTATTACAAAAACATATATAAAGAATCATGCATGACTTCACTTCAAACAGGAGAATCTTGGATGATGGAAATTCTAAACGGACATTATGCTCGAAGTAAGAACAATTTTAGGATGGAGAAAGAGCTTTTCATAGAACTATGCAATGATTTAGAATTAAAATATGGTTTGGAACGAAGCAGAGTAACAATTATAGAGAAAGTAGGTATATTTGTATATGCATTAGCCAAGGGTGCCTCTAATAGGGATTTAGGAGAGCGTTTTCAACGTTCTGGTGAGACTATAAGTAGATCATTTCATGAGGTTTTGGAAATTATTACCGGTAGAAGCAATGGTTTTAAGGGTTTTGCACGTGATATGATAAAACCAACTGATCATACATTTCAATCCATACCGTCTCATATCCTTCACGATGAACGCTATATGCCTTATTTCAAGGTAAGACAACATAAAAATATTTGTCACCTACTATTTTATAATTTGATTGCACATTATATAACCATTTATATTTAATACAACAGGATTGCGTAGGATGTATTGATGGTACCCATATTGTTGCATGTGTTCCTGAGGCAGACCAAATGCGTTATAGGGGGAGAAAAACTTTCACGTCTTTCAATGTCATGGCAGCATGTGACTTTGATATGTGCTTCACATTTATATCAGCTGGATGGGAAGGATCGGCACATGATTCACGTATTTTTCTCCATGCAATTAATACGCCATCGTTAAACTTTCCAAAGCCACCAGAAGGTACCAATACTTTCGAGTTTACCTTATTGTCATATGATATTTATAAATCATGTAATGCCATTTTTTTTCTTTCAATAGGCAAATATTATTTGGTGGACAAAGGATATCCAGATAGGCGAGGGTATTTAGTGCCATATTTCAAAACAAGATACCACCAAAATCAGTTTGAAAATGTTGGTCCCAACAATGCAAAAGAAGTTTTTAATCGTGCACATTCATCTCTTCGAAGTTGCATCGAAAGGTCATTTGGAGTATTGAAGAAGAGATGGAAGATACTTAATGCTATGCCGCAATTTAGCGTACAAACTCGAATTGACATCATAATAGCTGCATTTGCATTGCATAATTATATACGAAAAAATGCACAGGATGACGACTTGTTCAATATCGTTGCACAACATCCAGATTATGTACCTCTTGACGAACTTCCAGATGTTTTTGATGACGACATCAATCACGGAAGTCATAGAGAGACTTCTCTCGAAATGAAGAATATTCGCAATAACATTGCTTCTCAATTATGGATGATGCATTAGGTATATGTATAATTATCCAAGTCGTTTATTGTGTTTTATTTACATGTATTTATTTTTTGCGAATTCTTATAAATTAATATAGAGTTATTTTCATGTAAGCATTTATGGACACACATAATTTAATTTTCTAAATAATACAAATTATTTTATGGTATTAATTTACATTTTGTAAATAAAATACAGAGTTATTTATAACAATTAATTATATGATTATATAATTAATATACTTAATTGTGTCATATGTCCTTTATTGTCATTTTGCATTTATCAGCTAATCAATCAGCTATCATTCCAAACAGTTTTTAGTTGATCAGCTAGATTATCAGCTTTCCGCTATCGGCTAGTAGATTATCAGCTATCAGCTAGATTATCAGCTATCAGCTAGCTTATCAGCTAGCCTTGCCAAACAGAGCTTGTTGGTGAACAATGTTGTTAGGCTCTGATAGGTAAGCACAAACTAGCTTATCAGTTAGCTGATAAGTTAGTTTATTTGTTAAGTTGTGTTTGATTTGTAGCTTATTTTAAAAATAATTTAGATGATAAGCTCTCAATTGAAATGCTACTCTTAGTAGTTTGAACTAGATCGTTTTTCTTCTAGGCTCGACCAACATTTATATAATACGTTATTAAAACTTATTGAATTTAAAATTAACATATAGCTTAATATTGTTAATGAAAAAAATAGTGATTAATAATTAACTAAATATTATAAAACAAAGAATTTCACTAAAATTAAAAATCATTACACATTAATTTCTTAATTATAGATAATCTTGTTAGATATTTATTACATATTAAATAAGTTTTAAAAATGTTGAGTATAAAAATATTTTTAGATGTTATAAAAATATTTTTTAATGTAGTGTTCGAGTGATGGGCTATCCTACATATTTATATTTTTTTTTACTAATCTACTATTTTTTAAGTTACAAAGACACTTCTCTAAAAATGAAGAATATTTGCAATAACATTACTTCTTAATTATGGATGATGCATTAGGTATATGTATAGTTATGCAAGTCGTTTATTATATTTTATTTACATGTGTTTATTTTTTGCGAATTCTTATAAATTAATATAAAGTTATTTTCATGTAATCATTTATCGACACATATAATTTAGTTTTCTAAATAATATAAATTATTTTATGGTATTAATTTGCATTTTGTAAATAAAATACAGAGTTATTTATAACAATTAATTATATGATTATACAATTAATATAATTAATTGTGTCATATTCCCTTTATTGTCATTTTGCATTTATCAGTTAATCAAACAGCTATCATTCCAAACAAATTTTAGTTGATTAGTTAGATTATCAGCTTTCCGCTACCAGCTAGTGGATTATCAATTATCAGCTAGATTATCGGCTATCAGCTAGTTTATCAGCTATCAGCTAGATTATCAACTAGCCTTGCCAAACAGAGCCTTAATAATTTAATGGTGCAATCAATGCAAAATGTAGTTATTGTAAAAGTATTGGGTCGCTCAGTGGGATTTAAAGTTCTCTCTAACAAACTTGGGGTGTGTGGAGACACCTAGGGCAAAGTTTACTTTAAAATTTTAAAAGTAAGGTATAACTCCTTTTCAAAATGAGCTATTGATGATGAAGTGGCATGCATGGTGGTGAGGTGGAAGACGTTTGTATGGATAACTCATTTTCAAAAGGAGCTATCTATACGAAATTATACACTTTATGAAACACTTATTTTGAAAATGAGCTATCTATACAAAATCTTTCGCCCTATGAACGACATGACCATAAGAAGATGGACGACTCGCATCACTCACGTATCTCGAGCTAGACAACCAATGTAAACAACATGCACGCATTTCGACGTGGACAACCCATACAAATGTTACCCATGTATGCTGAGGTGAATATTTCATTCAAATGTCACACACGTTTGTCGAGGTGGGTGACCCATGCAACCTCGTGCAACTCATGCAAAAGTCACGCACGTGTGTAACGACCCGTTTTAATAGATTCCGATTAACTGGCTAATTACAAATTAAGAACATAAGCTAATGTAACGGCCCAAAAATTTGACTTGTGCCACGTGTCAAGTCAAGGTCGTATGTGGGATCCACTCGTCGAAATATGTATATCCGAATCCAATTTGATATGATAATGTTAACTATGCGAGGAATTCGGTGAGCCGAAATGATACGTCTCGTGATGAGTGTAGTTCGAGTATCAAGATTTTGAAACGAGGTAGGTTTGTGTCTCGATATGCGCGCTGCATGGTTGTTGAGTTGCCTCGAGATTCGTGTTGCACGAACATCGATGACACTTTTGATTAGAAATCAAAAAGAAAATAAAAAAAATGTATATATATATATTATATAATATATATATAGAAAAAGAGAGGATAAGATTGAAAGAAATAATAAAAAAAAGAGTGATCAAGAGAGATCGTGAGGAAGAGAAGGAAATAGAGGAGAGACGGCGGCAAGGTGCGGCTGCTTGGGGTGGGAAGAGCGACCGTAGCGGTCGACAGTGGTGGCATGGATACGGCGGCGGCGGTGGTAAAGCCGGAAGTTCGAGGCGGATGACGATGGCGCACCGCGAACAAAGACGACGCAGAAAGCGTGGAGCAATGCTGTCAACAAGACGAGCAGAAGACGCGCATGGCCAGCATGAGAAGGACGACGGCCAAGCGGCGCCGGCAAGCGGCCAGCGGCTATACCGACGAACGAACGGCGACGGCGCCGGCGAGGCAGCGGCAGCGACGCGGTAGCGACGGCGATGCGGTGAACAGCGCGGTGGCGCGTTATCGACTGGTCGGACGCGCGATTTCGACGAAATCGCGATGACGCGATGGAGGTGAGGTTTATTTCACCTAATTTCAGTTTGATGTAAATAATTTGAAATAAAATAGACTTAAACTGTCTAAATGGACATCAGGACTTATGAGTCGGGTGTCGGGTGCGCAAATCGAGACGCGAGCGACGTTTTGAGGTTCGCGATTTCTCGAGGTAAGTAAACCAGTTAGGGACTTATACAATGTTTCATTTCTCTCCATTGGCTATTGTTGTTTATTGTTATGTGATAGTTTTATTGTTGTTCACTGCTTTGTGATGATAGCTATCGTTGAATTGTTGTCGATTGAGTGAGTCCATTGGCAAGTGAGTCATGGTTACTGGTTATCTGCGATATGAGAGGGTTAGGGCTGGAAGGTAGGGGCCTCGTCCTAAATCCGATGTCTTTCATGGTCGTCCGTCGATATTATCCGGGTCCATGGATGGTTCATAGTTGTCACGGGCTAAGGCTGGGAGGCTGGGGTCTCGTCCTAGATCCGGGTCTATGGATGTCTCATAGTCGCATGGGTTAGGGTGGGAGGCAGAGGTCTCGTCCTAAACCCGAGTCTGCTGGGCTTGTACTGCGACTCAACGACTTTTGGTCGGGACTCCTTGTTATTGGGCCTCACTCATCGATGGATTGGTTACAATCTTTTATATTCATGCGTTTCTTGATTCCTTTCGTTCTATTTGCATGAATTCGACTGCTTTGGATATCGTGAATTGTTGTTTTGGATATTGTGAAATGTTGTGTATATGTCCTACTGGATTTACTTACCTGGGCTCGTCATTCTTATGTTTGACTGAGTGCAGAGCCGAGGACGAGTAGCGGAGGAAAAGCTTCATAGCTAGGTGAATTTTTGTATATTTCGTATTTACTCTCCTCTGATGATATTTACTGGGTTCAACAATTAGGTTGCCTAACGCCCTGATCTTTTTGTTGAGTTATTGAATGTATTAGTTGCTTCCGCTATAAAATTGTAAAACTTGAAAAATATTAATAACTCAACTGTAACATGTGAATTTACGTATAATGATGGATTAGAAGGCTGACTAGGCTCTCGTTGACCTTGCGAGACTGGCTCGGGGGTCCACGTGGGTTTAGGCCGGGCGGGGCCCAATTCGTGAAAAATTGGGGACGTCACAGTTGGTATCAAAGCCTGAATTTTAAAAATCTCATTGCTTAAGACATTGTGATACCAACGTCACAGTTGGTATCGGAGACGACGTTTTAAAGAACTCAACTCTTGATTGGCACGATAAATTAAGACACAAAACCAGCGGAAGTTAGGAATGGTTGAACTTAGAGTGGAACCCTATGATATTGACTTAAGTCTTCGTTGGGAAGTGAGGAGAGTTGTTACTAGATGTGATATTTGATGTGTTGTATTATCAATAGATATACGATATTCACTCTGTGTGTTGCGTGAGATGTGGTGAATAAAATGAAAAGATCGACGATAAATTGATCGGATTTGGGGAAATCGATAAATGGAGATAAATATCATGGTTGGTTTGGTGAAGCCAATGGAAATGAAGCAATTCATTTGGAGTAAAATGAGATATTTAAGATTTAAACAAGCCATTTAAAGTTATTTATTTCAAGTTGTTTCATTATTACTGAAATTGAGGATTTCCTATAGTATTGAAGCTTGAAATGGAAGTTAAGTCTTTAAATGATTTTAAATGGGTAATATGGAGACAATTGAATAACTTTGTATTGTATGTAAAAAGTTTTTTTTTGAGAAAAAAAAAACGAAGAGCAGACTCTTAAGTAGCAGAGTGTTGAGATGACTTGAGAGCTAACGATTACATCATGTACGGACTCCTTAGCTTTGACGAAAGCCTTGGAGTAGTAGTGTTGGATCAGAAGCCCAAGTAACTCTGCTTTAGTGACACTAAGCATTTATAATCTCAGGGTTGGTGAAGTCGACCACCACCTTTACGGATTTGTAAACGAGTTACGTGTCGAAGTAGAGTCTGCGACTCATTCTAAAAGTTAGATGTCATTTAAGTATTGTATATCTCAAGGATCCTCACATGCTAAAATTTGTTTAGATGCGTTAGAAAACGCATTGAAAGGAAATTCATGTGCAATAAAAAAATAAAATGTATTCGATATTGTATATTTGTTGTGTTGTAATATATATACGATATCGAGGATTCGAGGCTTTGGAAAACGCGACGACGTTTCAGAAAAATGATCATGAGGCTGTTGGTTCGTGATTTTGCGAGTGCTGATGATCGCACGACCTTGAGATGTGTAATTTGCGAGATTCGAGACAGGCGGTGGTTCGAAATTCGTGTCGCACGAATCTCGAGGACACATTTACTTTGAAAGTCAAAAAGCGAACGTGTTAGAGTGAACGAGTTGAACTCGTAATTACATGAAGAGATGCTGAGTGCGCCAACTGAAACGAGGATTAGAGTGACTACTCAGGCGAGGTAGTTTCACGAGTTTTAGTGGCATCACTCGGAAAAGTTTCATGGTAGTACGAATCTCGGAGCAGCAAATATTCGTGACGTTTTGGCCACACTAGATCGAGGTTGAGCATCATATAAGTTTCGTTGTTCGGCGAGGCCGATGTCTAGTTGGGCACTACAGTGGCGTTGATATGGACGCTCTGGGGTGCAATCGATGTTATGGTGAGTGAGAGCGTGGGAGTACACGCATCAGAGTACCAGTCGCATTCTCGGCATCGTCACATTCAGTGCGAGGGTCTGGAGATGATGGACATGTTCCAGTTGGAACGGGATTTCAATGTACCTGTATGGGCGTGTGGACAGCCAGAAACAAATTCATGCTACTGCCACGTCAAGTCCGACTAAGTTACATTTCTCGCGGGCATACACGGATATACGTATGTTGGTGACGGTGGATCCCGAAATTAAAATATTCAGTTGTATTCCAATATATGTTGCGAGGATGTTGCCCTGGCATATATTGATGGGAGGAGACAGATGGTGTGTTCTTTGTTTGGAAGTCGCGGAGGAGCCCAGCTTGTCACGGAGGAGCCCAGCTTCTCGCGGAGGAGCCCATCCATACAAAGTAAGGTGGGGGTTTGGCCTTAGTCGAGTATGGCCTTGGGTCTTTATTAATAAAACACCATTGTCCCGTGAGACTTGCTTCGATTTCGAGGACGAAATTCTAATTCGTTGGGAAGACTGTAACGGCCCGAAAATTTGACTTGTGCCACTTGTCAAGTCAAGGTCGTATGTGGGATCCACTCGTCGAAATATGTATGTCTGAATCCAATTTGAGATGATAATGTTAACTATGCGAGGAATTCGGTGAGACGAGACACGAACGGGGACGCGGCTCGAATTGCGTGCTGATGTTGGACCGAAATGATACGTCTCGTGATGCGTGTAGCGCGAGTATCAAGATTTTGAAATGAGGCGGGTTGGTGCCTCGAGATGCATCGCTGCATGGTTATTGAGTTGCCTCGAGATTCGTGTTGCACGAATATCGATGACACTTTTGATTAGAAATAAAAAAGAAAATAAAATAAAAAATAAATATATATATAGAAAAAGAGAGGATAAGATTGAAAGAAATAAAAAAAGAGTGAATCATGAGAGATCGTGAGGAAAAGAAAGAAACAGAGGAGAGACGATCGGGGTGCGGTACGCACGGTACAAGGGCGATGATCGGCAGCGGTCACCAGGGTGGCAATGACAATTAATTCATGCAGCGGGCAATGGAATGGAGAAGGACGACGATGGCGGCCACCGAACACCATGACGCGGAGGCGAGCGGCTCTCCGCTGAGCAAAGACGCGCACGCCAGCCATGGAAAGTGACGGCGCAGCATGGCAGCGCTTCGCAAGCGCTTCAGCGCGCAGAGCTAATCGCGAACGGCGACGACGACGACAGCAGCGGAATGGCAGCATGACGCGCAGTAGCGGCGACGACGCGGTGAACGGTGCGGTGGCGCGTTATCGACCAGTCGGACGCGCGATTTCAGCGAAATTGCGACGACGCGATGGAGGTGAGGTTTATTTCACCTAATATTAGTTTGATGTGAATAATTTGAAATAAAATAGACTTAAATTGTCTAAATGGATATCAACACTTATGAGTCGGGTGTCGGGTGCGCAAATCGAGACGTGAGCGACGTTTTGAGGTTCGCGATTTCTCGAGGTAAGTAAACCAGTTAGGGACTTATACAATGTTTCATTTCTCTTCATTGGATGTTGTTGTTTATTGTTATGTGATAGCTTTATTGTTGTTCACTGTTTTGTGATGATAACTATCGTTGAATTGTTGTCGATTGAGTGAGTCCATTGGCAAGTGAGTCATGGTTACTGTTTATCTGCGATACGAGAGAGTTAGGGCTGGAAGGCAGGGGCCTCGTCCTAAGTCAGATGTCTTTCATGGTCGTCCGTCGATATTATCCGGGTCCATGGATAGTTCATAGTTGTCACGGACTATGGTTGGGAGGCAGGGGTCTCGTCCTAGATCCGGGTCTATGGATGTCTCATAGTCGCATGAGTTAGGGATGGGAGGCAGGGGTCTCGTCTTAAACCCGAGTCTGCTGGGCTTATACCGCGACTCAACGACTTTTGGTCGGGACTCCTTGTTATTGGGCCTCACTCATTGATGGTTTGGTTACAGCCTTTTATATTCATGCGTTTCTTGATTCCTTTCGTTCTATTTGCATGAATTCGACTGCTTTGGATATCGTGAACTGTTGTTTTGGATATTATGAAATGTCGTGTATATGTCCTACTGGATTTACTTACCTGGGCTCGTCATTCTTATGTTTGACTAAGTGCGGAGCCGCGGACGAGTAGCAGAGGGAAAGCTTCATAGCTAGGTGAATTTTTGTATATTTCGTATTTACTCTCATCCGATGATATTTACCGGGTTCCACAATTAGATTGCCTAACGCCCTGATCGTTTTGTTGAGTTATTGAATGTATTAGTTGTTTCCGCTATAAAATCGTAAAACTTGAAAAATATTAATAACTCAACTGTAACATGTGAATTTACGTATAATGATGGATTGGAAGGCTGACTAGGCTCTCGTTGACCTTGCAAGACTGGCTCAGGGGTCCACGTGGCCTTAGGCCGGGCGGGGCCCAATTCGTGAAAAATTGGGGACGTCGTGAAAAATTCTATGGCACGCCTAATCGGGGAAACATGTTATTTTTGTATGACGAGTGTTAAATTATTTTATTATTATTTAATAGTTCGTGCCGCGTTAATTAAGAATTTCGCTTAGTCGCGTGTGCGCGTGTAGTGACGAGAGTATGCGACGTCGTGGAGTGCATGTAACGCGGGTGTACGGGGTAGTAAGGGATTAAGTTGTCACATCACCCATCCCATCACATCACACATCACATCACATCAAACCCATCCCTCATCATTCATTTTGTCCTTTCTCAAAAAAAAAATTATTCTCTCTTTAAATCTGGAAGAGATAGAAAAAAAGAGAGAGAGAGAGAGAGAAGAAAAGAATAGAGAGAAAGATAAAGAGAGAGAGAGAACCAGAGAGAGGAAAGAGAGTGAGAAAGAGATTCACAAGAGAGAGCGATCGGGGAGAGAGCGGCGGCGGCGGCGGTGTGAGCGGCTCGGCGCGAGGAGTGAGATGGGGGTCGTGGACCGCGGACGGCAACTCGCGACAGCAGCGAGGAGTTACGGAACGACGAGAGGAGCAAAACAAGCCAATGGGCGGCGGGGCATGAAGCTGTGAGCGAAAGCAATGACAACGATGGAAAACGGCGGCGGCAGCGGCGGATGGTGCCCGCCCGCGGGCAAGACACTCGCGGACGCGGAGGGAGCGGCGAGGAAGAGAGAGGAGAGAGAGAGAAGCGCGGCAAGCGTGGTGGTGGCGGCGGCGGCAGCAGCGGCGCATAGCGGCCAAGCGCGCGACAATGCGCGGTGGCGTGTTGTCGATCGGTCGGAGGCGTGACTTCGACGAAATTAGACGACGCGGTGGAGGTGAGGTTACTTCGCCTAATTTAATGTTGATTTGAATTATTTAAGTAACATAGCCCAAAATGATCAAAATTGTATAATTTGACACTAGGGATTTAGGCTATCATAGCTGGGTGTCGGGTACGTATCTCGAGGCATGTGCGAGATGTTTCAAAGGTATTTTGTGATTTGTTGAGGTAAGTAATCCACGAGAAAATTAGTTAAAATTCTTTTATGACACTTTATTTCGCATTTCAATTATTCAATTGTGTTATTTATTGTTGTTCAATTACTTTTCATCCACTCCCACGTGTTTATGTGTGTTTGTCGACGAGGTCGGCATGACACGGACTCACACCCCGAGGCTAGCTACCCTGCGTTGTTCGAGTAATTGGCCATGATAGGGCTACGCGGTGACTATTCTCCACGAAACCCGTAGGTTGAGAGATGTTTGACGAAGACCTAAGTCTACGTCAATGGTTCCTCTCGAGAGATGTTTGGATGGGGTCTTCCTTTTAATGGTTCCTCTTATTTAACCGTGAGATGTTTGGCGAGGTGGTCATCAATGGTTCCTCTCGGTTTAGCTATGAAGACTCCCGGATGTCGACCAGGGTTCTCTATCACGCTACACTCGTGTCCAAATTTGACTTCCCAACGACTTATTTTCATGCGATTTTCTTTATTCTTGTCCTTTATTTAAATTGCATGGACTGTAGCTGTTTCATTGGAATTCGTGAATATTAGCTAACGTTCTCTGGGATTTACTCACCTGGAGATTTGTCATTGTTTTTGTGACAAATCGCAGATCTTGCGACGAGCCGAGGCAAAGGCGTCTCATACGTCTACAATTGAGTTAGGAGAGCCCGTTATTCGCGTAGGTGTTGTATGTATCTATTTACTATTTTTATGAAATTTTGGGAAGGACTTGAATACCTGATACATGTATATGATCACCTTTTGTACTTTTGCCGCTATTGATATACATGGTATCAAATGCCGAGTTTCCACACTATAGGGTTAATCATATCATGCAAACTTTTAATTCTACCGTATTTCCATACTTCAAAGACTTCTGCTTAAATGTTAGTTTATAATAATTTGATAAATCGTGAATAACTTAACTTAGTTAATTTAATGTGATCAGCCATAAAATATATATAAATATTAAGTTAAGGCGAATAAGGTACGTATAATGGTGTAGGTCAAAGGAAGTCAAAATTAAGTGTGCGGTGACGTGACATGCTTGGTGACGTATCTGGCGACGTGGCGGTACCCGATTTGCATCGAAATTTAGGGTCGTCCCAGTTGGTATCAGAGCTTAGGTTCTGGCAAACCTAGGGAAAGTTTTGAACATGGCTTAAAACATTGTGGAAAGTTTAATACAACCAAATAGGGGAAAACAACCAAATAAAACTTAACAACAAACGTTAGATATGGAAACCCGAATATCCTAACTTAGAACTTTAGTTGGGAAGCGAACATGGGACGGGAAGTGTCAAGGCTTATACGTTATATATTTTGATGTGTAATAGTATATATGCGTATACGAGGCTGATACGAACGTTCGTGATTTGCAAATTCGACATGGATAGACGACCTGTTCTTTATACGGACGATGGAAGCCAGCCGAGCGGCTCGACACCTGTCAACTTGGATCATATATTGTGCGACATGGTCGCACTCCAGAGTTTGCAGCTCGAGGAGATTCTTCGGTTGCTTCGAGCGCAGGTAGCGATAATACCGACCCCTGCAACACTCGCACCGACCTACTATCGAGATATTGCCGCAGTCATTACATAATTGACTACGCCGATCGTGGCACCAAGTTGATTCCACCTTTGAAGATCACATTGAGACATTTTTATCAGCTGAGATGAAGTTGATCAAGGAGTTCGTTCGTGTTCGGTCAAGTTACTATCATAGAGGCAGAGACCCAGAGGTGGCTGTGAAGCGGATCCATTCACACGAGAAACGTCACGGACTTTTGAGGATTCACAACAGCATGCGAGATAGGATTTTTAGATTCATGCTCAGGGGAGATGTTGCAATATGGTAAATTGCCATCACAGCCACCCACGGATAGCCGAATACTTAGGCAAAGTTCAAGAAATTCTTTTATGATCTGTATATCCCGATCGAGATTCAACTGAGACTGAGAGATGAGTTCTTGACGCTGAGGCATGGTGGCCGGACGGTGACGCAAAACATGGAAAGATTCACACACCTGCGTACCTTGCGATGGACGTAGCGGAACCGAGTGACTTTAGGTCCATTATTTTATTTGAGACTCTGACTAGAGATTGAGGGAGCGCATATTATACGCCAAGTCCAGTAAGTGCAAGTTTTGGCGTTCGAATGTGAAGCCCTTGAAGACACGTGATCAGCGACAAATATACTTTAGTGGACCCGAGTAAGATTCACGTTGTTATCGACTGTCCTACACTAGAGTGCGTAATAAACATTAGGAGCTGTTAGGATTGGCAGGATATCATTGACGCTTTGTGTAGGACTTCTCCAAAATTGCAGCGTCGAAGACTAGATTGACCAAGAAGGATGTGATCTCTCATTGGTCCATGAATGTGAAACGACTTTCACCGAGTCGAAGAAGAAGTTGACTTCTGCACCGTTGTTGATGTTGCCCAAGCCGGCCAAAGACTTGACTATTCTTACGATGCTTGCGGCACCGGACTGATATGCGTACCGATACAGGGAGACAAGTAATAACTTATTTATCGTGTTAGTTAGGGACTCATGTGAGGAGCTGTCCAACACACAACCTAGAGCTCGCAACAGCCATGAGTCTGTCAGAGGTTCCAGATACTGCAAAGGCACATATTTGCGGGCAGATGCGAGGACCGACAATATTTATTCCAAGCATCTTGGAATATCAGAGAGCTGATGTGATGTATCAGAGGTTCAAGGACATGGCACAGAGTCTAGGTTACCCAGATTCGCGCGAGTCCATTGATGAGTGTTTGATACACCCAGACTGATTGTGGGTTCTGGCAATGGCAGGGTAACAGATTGAGATTTTTCAGGAGGCTCACAACTTCAGATACACAGTGCATCCCGGCGGGACCAAAATGTAGCATGATATGCGATGGTTATTTTAGTAGTCAGGGATGAAGGCAGATGCCAGCCAGTAGGTGAGGAGTTGTGAGGTGTGTCAGCCGGTTAAGGCTGAGCACAGGAAGCTTGGAGGACTATTGCAGCCACTGCCTATCCCACAGTGAAAATGGGAACGCATCGCTACGGACTTCGTCAATGGGTTGCTGATGACTTTGCGCAAGCACGATGCCATTTGGGTAGTCGTTGATCGACTGACGAAATTAGTGCATTTTATCCCAATCTCCATGAAATATAGTTTTCCACGGTTGAGCATGCTCTTTGGGCGAGAAATCATCAGACTGCACGGAGTGCCAGTATATATAGTGTCAGATAGAGACAGTCGACTTATTTCGTAACTTTGGCAGGCCATGCAGACCCAGTATGGTACCAGATTGCGGTTCGGCGCGCTTTTCATCCGTAGACTACCAGGCAATTTGAAAGACTTATTCAAGTCATTGAGAACATGCTCAAAGCATGTGTGCTACAGTTTGGAGGATCATGGAATGAGTTTTTGCCACTTTATGAGTTTGCCTACAACAATAGCTATCAGGCTAGTATCGAGATGCCACCATTCGAGGCGTTATACGGGAGACCATGCAGATCACCAGCTTACTTAGCAGAATCAGAGAACGTAGTTGTCATTAGGCCAGAGATTGTTGTAGAAGCACACAGAGAAAATTATTCGGATTCATTAGAGGTTGCAGGCTGCTTAGGACAGACAAAAGAAGTACGCAAACAAATGCCGCGATGGGCTGAATTATGAAGAGGATTATTGTGTATATTTGAAGGTTTCTTCTTTGAAAGGGCTCATTGGGGAGAGAGAGTCACAGTGCGAGGATGATACTCCACTTGTTCCAAGGTAGAGATTGGACTAAATTTGAATTTCGGGACGAAATTCTTTTTAGTTGGGAAGATTATAACGGCTTGTTTTAATCGATCCCGATTAATTAACTAGCTAATTACAAATTAAGAACATAAGCTAAAACCCACGTGGACTTCGTGGAAAAGTCTATGCACGCCTAATCGGGGAAACATGTTATTTTTGTATGACGAGTATTTAATTATTTTATTATTATTTAATAGTTTGCGCCGCGTTAATTAAGAATCTCGCTTAGTCGCGTTGCGTGTGTGTAGTGACAAGAGTGTGCGACGTCGTGGAGTGCACGTAACGCGGGTGTATGGGTTAGTATGAGATTGAGTTGTCACATCACCCATCCCATCACATCACACGTCACATCAAATCCGTCCCTCATCATTCATTTTGTCATTTCTAAAAAAAAAAATTTTCTTTTTAAATCTGGAAGAGAAAGAAAAAGAAAGAAAAGAAGAGAGAGAGAACCAGAGAGAGGAAAGAGAGTGAGAAAGAAAGTCGCAAGAGAGAGATCATCCGGGAGAGAGCGGCGGCGGCGGCGGTGCGAGCGGTTTCGACGTGAGAGTGAGACGGGAGGTCGCGGACCGCGGACGGCAACTCACAGCAGCGAAGGCGGCGAGGCAGCGAGCGAGGCGAGCTGACGACGCAACGGCGAGCGCAGCAAGCGGTGGCGTGGAAGAGTGGGCGAAGCGAGCAATGGCGGAACGGCGCAGCGTCGGCCGACCGGCGACGCGGATGGTGGCGGCCGGGGCAGCACCTCGCGGACGGCGGAGGAGCAGCGGTGAGGGAAGAGAGGGAGAAAGAGAGAGCAACGGCGGCAGTGGAAGATCGGGGGCGGCGATGATGCTGGCCGTGGCGTCGGCTTTGACGGCGAGCGATGTCAGCCGCGTCGGCAAGGGAGCGACGGTGATGCGGCAGCAGTGGTGGCGAGGCGACGACAGCGGCAGCTGTGCGGTAGCGGCTTGGTGGCGCGTTGTCGACCGATTGGAGGCTTGACTTCGACGAAATTCGATGACGCGATGGAGGTGAGGTTACTTCACCTAATTTAATGTTGATTTGAATGATTTAAGTAACATAGCCCAAAATGATCAAAATTGTATAATTGGAAACTATAACGGCCCGAAAATTTGATTTGTGCCACCTATCGTAAGGTCAGGGTCGTTTGTGGGACCACTGTCGAATACGTATGTCTGAATCTTGAGTGGTGACACCGAGAATGTTTAATTTAAGACTATAATGCAAATTGGTGAGAAATGAATATGCAGGGAATGCGATGAGCCGAAACATGAACGGGGACGCGCTTCGAGTCGCGTGCCGACGTGGGATACACCTCGTGATGCACGTAGCGCGAGTATCAAGATTTTAAAATTAAGAAGGTTGATGCCTCGAAATGCGCACTGCTCGGTTGTTGAGTTGCATTGAGATTCGTGTTGCACGAATCTCGATGACACTTTTGATTTGAAATAAAAAATAAAAATAAAAAGGAAATATATATACATATGTATATATATAAGGAAATGTATATATATATAAGTAAAAAAAAGGAAAGAAAGAATCGGATAAGAAATGAGAGGTAGGAAATAGAGGGAAGAGGAGATCGACGGTGCCAGCGGCTCCGGCGAAGGCGAAGCCGAGGCGCGGTAACGCGGCAAGAATGCAAGACGGCAGCGCAGCGAGGCGACGATGCGCTCCAGGGACTCGGCAGCAGACGGCTCGAGTGGTAGCGGCGGCGGATGGCGGACCACCGAGCGGTTGCATGGAAGTCGGTGGCGGCAACGCACGAGATCGGCGCACTGGATGGCGGTGGTTGAGGAGGCCGCGGACGAGCGTGGGGTAGTGGGCGAACGGCGGCGACGGGCGACTCCAACATCGCGGCTTGGCGAGCAGCTCGCGGAAGGAGGCAAGTGCGACTGCAGACTGCACCAACGCCGGCGAGCAGCGGCATTGACGGAGCCGTCCAACAGCAGCGGCGTCGCCGGCAGCTGTAGTGGCGCGACAGCGACGCCGGCGTGGTAGCGACGCGATGAACGGTGGTGGCGCGTTGTCGACCGGTCGGATGCGCGATTTCGACGAAATTGCGACGGTGTGATGGAGGTGAAGTTTATTTCACCTAATTTCAGTATGATTTGAAGTAAAATAGACATAAAATGTCAAAATGGACACCAGTGACTAAGGAGTCGGGTGTCGGGTGCGCAAATCGAGATGCGAGCGAGACGTTTTGAGGTTCGCGATTTCTCGAGGTAAGTAAACCAATTAGGGACCTATACAGTTTTTCATTTCTCTCCATTGGTTGTTGTTGTTTACTGTTTTGTGATAACTTTAGTGTTGTTCACTGCTTTGTGATGATAGCTATCTTTGGAATTGTGGTCGATTGAGTGAGTCCATTTGCAAGTGAGTCATGGTTACTGTTTATCTGCGATATAAGAGGGTTAGGGCTGGAAGGCAGGGGCCTCGTCCTAAATCCGATGTCTTTCATGGTCGTCCGTCGATATCTCCCAATTGAGTGCACGTTGGGGGCTCTTATCCGGGTACATGGACGGTTCATAGTCGTACGGGCTAGGGCTGGGAGGCAGGGGTCTCGTCTTAGATCCGGGTCTATGGATGTCTCATAGTCGCAAGGGTTAGGGCTGGGAGGCTGAGGACTCGTCATAAACCCGAGTCTGCTGGGCTTTTGCCGCGACTCAACGACTTTTTGGTCGGGATTCCTTGTTGTTTGGCCTCACTCATTGATGGATTGTTTAAAGTTTTTTATATTCACACTTGGGACTTATGCTATCATAGCTGGGTGTCGTATACGTATCTCGAAGCGTGTGAGAGACGTTTCAAAGACATTTTGCGATTTGTTGAAGTAAGTAATCCCATAAGAAAATTAGCTAAAATTCTTTTATGACACTTTATTTCGCATTTCAATTATTCAATCGTGTTATTTATTGTTGTTCAATTACTGTTCATCCACTCATACGTGTATATATGTGTTTGTCGACGGGGTCGGTATGGCATGGACTCATACTCCGGGGTTAGCTACCCTGCGCTGTTCGAGTAATTGTCCATGATAGGGCTACGCGGTGACTATTCTCCGCGAAACCTGTAGGTTGAGAGATGTTTGACGAAGACGTAAGTCTACGTCAATGGTTCCTCTCGAGAGATGTTTGGATGGGGTCTTCCATTCAATGGTTCCTCTCAATCGACTGTGAGATGTTTGGCGAGGTCGTCGTCAATGGTTCCTCTCGGTTTAGCTATGAAGATTCTCGGATGTTGACCAAGGTTTTCTGTCACGCTACCCTCGTGTCCAAATTTGACTTCCCAACGACTTATTTTCATGCGATTTTCTTTATTCTTGTCCTTTATTTAAATTGCATGGACTGTAGCCGTTTCATTGGAATTCGTGAATATTAGCTAATGTTCTCTGTGATTTACTCACCTGGGATTTGTCATTGTTTTGGTGACAAATCGCAGATCTTGCGACGAGCCGAGGCAAGGGCGTCTCAGACGTCTACAATTGAGTTAGGAGAGCCCGTCATTTGCGTAGGTGTTGTGTGTATCTATTTACTATTTTTATGAAATTTTTGGGAAGGACTTGTATACTTGATACATGTATATGATCACCTTTTGTACTTTTGCCGCTATTGATATACATGGTATGAAATGCCGAGTTTCCACACTATAGGGTTAATCATATCATGTAAACTTTTAATTCTACCGTATTTCCATTCTTCAAAGACTTCAGCTTAAATGTTAATTTATAATAATTTGATAAATCGTGAACAACTTAACTTAGTTAATTTAATGTGAACAACCATAAAATATATATAAATACTAAGTTAAGGCGAATAAGGTACGTATAAAGGTTTAGGTCGCAGGCAGTCAAATTAAATGTGCGATGACATGGCATGCTTGGTGACGTGTATGGCGATGTGGCGGTACCCGATTTGCATCGGAATTTAGGGTCGTTTCAGTTGGTATTAGAGCTTAGGTTATGGCAAACCTAGGGGAAAGTTTTGAAAATCTCATGGCTTAAAACATTGTAATACCAACGTCACAGTTGGTATCAGAGCCTAGGTTCCGACGAACCTAGGTGAAACTTTAATACAACCGAATAAAACTTAACAACAAATGTTAGATATGGAAACCCGAAGATCCTAACTTAGAACTTTAGTTGGGAAGCGAACATGGGACGGGAAGTGCCAAGGCTTATACGTTATATATTTTGATGTGTAATAGTATATATGCGTATATGGGGCTGATACGGACGATCGCGATTTGCAAATTCGACATGGATGGACGACCAGTTCTTTATGAAAGCCAGTCGAGCGGCTCGACGCCTGTCAACGCGGATCAGATATTGTGCGACATGGTGATTTGACACTATCAAACGTTGTCTTTAACTGGACGATTATAAAGGTTGCGATTGGTTACTGTGTTAGCAATGTGAAGAAGTTGTGTAATCGAGATAGAATTTGTCCCTCTCATATAAAGAGAGATATCTAGTGGATAACTCGATGTGTTAGACTGTTAAAAGACCTAGTCTAAGTGAATTGATATTGATCAATGTCACTTGGATGTTTTCGGTCTACTTAGAGATCGAGACTAGTTCGATTGAACATGTTGGATGACAATTCTATGCCTTACGTTTGATCAAAAGGATATCGTGTGACAAAAGGATGTTATATACACTATTGATTATGTTGTATCGATTTGATATTCGTACAACTTGGGTAGTCATAATGTCTTGCTAGAGGCCGCTTATGACTTGTATACCAAAATGTGTTTTGGTACACTGCCAACGTTGTATGAGCCTATTGGATCGCACACTGAGAATGGTTTTGCGAGATTTTAAGATGGTTCAGAAAAATGATTTTTATATGATAAAATTCATAACAGAAACGTCCTTGTGGTGTATTACACTTGTACTTCTTTAAGTAGGGGTATATGTGTAATTTACTTATCCATCTCTATATAAAGGTTGTATAAATAGACGCTTTAAGTTAGAATACACGTACGAAAGATTAAAGGTCGAAACTCTATTTTTGTTTTAGAAACGACTTAAGGTTTTGGTATGATTTGGATCGTTTTGGAGAGAAACAAAAAGGTTTGGTATTCTCTCGAAACTAGCACTTCGAATCTCGGTCACCATTCGTGTGTGGACTACTGGTAGAGGGCGTTCGTCGTTGGCAACGCCTTAGAGATCGATCAACCTTCAGAAAGGTATATTGCGACTGAGGTATGATTAAGTTTTTCATAGTTTAAACTTTTTTAATGGAATTAGATTCGAATCCTGTTGGGGTTTTTGTCAAAATTGTTTTGTAATCTTTGCAGCGCATGAACCCCAAAACCCAACAGTGGTATCAGAGCCTTCAAGTTCGATTCCATTAAATTCATTGCATGTTTTATTCTGATATATACATGATATATGATGGAAAACATGTTAATAATTGATGTATATGTGATATACATAAGTTTTCTGTGAGATTTATTATCATGTTTTGTGTATATGATACATATATTCGTGATTTAATTGAAATTAGTTTCATACATGCTAGTAATCATGTTAGGTTAATTCGAATAATTTTAATGAATTGAGTTTCGTGTTCTGTGATCCATGACATCATTAGGTTCGATTGGGATAGTAGTTCATGATTCAATTACATGTTTGTGATTATTTGGATGAGGACCGAAATTGCAAATAATTAATTTTTGAAATTATTTATTTATCTTGTTATATCTATTTTGTTATCTAGTTTCTATTTGATAAAGATAGATAACAAATTAGATTAGAGATATAAGCAAAATCGGTTTCTTTATCCATATTGGATAGGAGATAAATATGGAGAAGTTTGTTATTGGTGGTATGCTATGATTCAAATATCTTAAGTCCAAATTGGATTGGGATAAGATGATTAGTTAGATGCGGGCCCGGGTTAATTAAAAATGTTTTAATTGACTTAATTTTGGAGAAATTAAAGGGTAAATTTAGGATAATAAAATCAGCAAAAAATATGATTTTCTATAGCGAATTTTAATTTTCAAAATTGAAATTCGTGTTCTAAAAGAAAAAAAAAGGGGAGCTGACTAATCCTAGCGCACGCAAATTCTTTTATTAGTAAACAGTATAAAAATCTCCAAATTGTTTAGTGATTTAACAAATCAATAAAAACATATGATATTTCATTGTTTACATAAAATCACTAAAACTGAATAAAATCCCTCTATTAAATTTTAAGTCTCACGCCATCCATTTTAAACACTTATCAAAACCTTGATCACACTAATACAGTTTCAGCCATAGTTGGGTGTATTGTGTTATTTTGGTGAGACGAGTTGGATAAGAGTTACCTAAATGTTTAAAATGGTCCGACTTAATAAAGCTATCAAAATAGTTTTGAGCTTTAGGCACATGATGAGATAAAAACATGATAAGACATAAGATGTCCCGTATCTCATAAAAGTATCTATAAATTACATAAGATGTAATTGGTAACTGTTACCTACCTAAATAATCTAGTTATGTGTTTCATGTCATAGCTGTCATAAAATTAGGTGATATATTGATTTTAGTCCCCTAAATAAACAGTGTGTTTTATGAGGGTTGTTAATTTAGTGGGAGTCTATTCCTCTATACTAAAATAAACTTTGCATAGTCTTTATTGTAGATCAATGGCCTCTTCAAGTAACAATAATCCCCTGTCACTGCGATCCATCTTTGAGAAGGATAAGCTATCTGGCACTACAAAAAAATAGCAGATCAGAAACGGAAATTTCCGTCTCTGATTTGCATAAATTCCGTCTCTAATTGAAATCTGCAACGGAATAGAGACGGAATTCATTCCGTCTCTAAAATCGTCGACGCTGATTCAATCATAAACGGAAATGTGATTCCGTTTCTGATTTAGAGACGGATTAGAGACGGAATAAATTCCGTTTCTGATTATTTCCGTCTCTGATCCGTTGCTGATTTATGCATCTATTCCTCGAAAATTAGAGACGGAATAGCAACGGAATCTCTGAATTCCGTTGCTAATTCTATCTCTGAATTCAAATCCATCTCAATTTCGTATCCGAATTCATATATATATATAGGTCTCAATCCAATAGCATATTTAACCTGCCAATATATAATAAAAATCATAGCTAAATAATATATTGATATTGCACAGTTTATATAAACTTAACATATCCTTAAAATTATCTTTTCTCAATGTACCGTACACGAAACAACAAAAACAATCTAAAAAGTTTCTATATCGTATCTTTCTACAAAAGTAAAAGCGAAAATTGTTCTAAATGAAAAAAAATGAAGAAGTGTTCCGAGATTATATATAGTTGGTTGTGCTTCAAATAATACTTGACTTCGTACAAAACACTTGAAAAAAGATCAAAAAGAAAAAAATCACTAAATTATACAAACAATAATAGGAATATAAACAATATTATGGGAGAACTACGTATCATCGCAAGCACAAGTGTATGAGCCAAACACAACATAAATAAAGTAATAAAGAAAAAGAAATTCATCATTATCCAGAAGGAACATGGTGTTAATTAGCAAATTATCTCTCGCTCCAAACAATGACACAAAATTTAGTTCTAGATTAACACAAACAAGAGTCAATTGTCCTCGATGCTCCAAAAAAATAAGAAGACACTATACAAAATGAAATTAAAGTAAAATGAAACAAAGGATAGAACACAAATTAAAAGTAAAGAAAACTAAAATAAAAGACTCAATAAGATAAACAATGTGTAATGGAAGTATGATAAATAAATGATACAAGACAAGTACCAATTTTCATAAGTACTTCAATATTAATAACTATTTCTTTTTAGAGACAAGTGATGTTCATGATCTTCAACACATTATTACAATGAATGCATTCTGAAAAAAAAATCTAACTCTTAATTTCCTACAAAATACTTAGCAAAGTTTCTCCTAAAACTAGGGGTTCCCAAAAATTACAAAACATGAAAGAACCCTATAGTAATTACTAGGGTTCTTTCATTGATGAGTTCAATAGGAACTTTAGTATATATTCTTCTTAGCAAACAAAATATAATTAAATCAACGTTAAGAAACTTAGTCACCCAAAAGATATGTAGGATCTAAAAGCAAGTTATTTATGTCAAGAAATGAAGTAGTACCTTTCTCATAGCCCTTTTTTTCAATGACACAAAAGATATGATGTCGAATCTCTTACATTCCATTTGCACCAAAAATTACAAATAACAAAAAGAAAAAGTAAACCAATTAATACTATTATAACGTTGTGCATCACAAGAAAAATCTTCATATATTCATCATCATTATTGATATTGAACCATCAGAAAGTAACACAAAGTTTGGAATACAGTAGAAATTTCCAAGCAATTGAAGTTTTTCTTGCTGAAGTGGTAAGTGTCAAATTCTCCTCGACCTTCTCTGATTTACTTCAATGTAAGAGCATGTAATTTACGAAGATTAGCATGACAGGCTAATCTTTTCAATCTTTATCCCCTAGTAGTCATACTAACCATTACTACTAGTATGGAGTTTTTCGAAATTTAGAGAAGGAATGAAAATCCATGTGCATGACATGCTAATCTTTTCAATCTCGATGCACTATTAGTCTAGTATGACTCTTTCTTTCTGCCACTTTCCGTTAAACATTCGCGTGGCACGAATTTCATGTTTCTTACTGAAGATGGTATGATTGTAACTATAGAAAGCAGGTACATGACCAACAACACAATAAGCTTTGCTTTGATAAAAAATGAATAAATAGTTTGAAATCAGCAAAACTGAAAAAGATAAGCTAAAAAAAAAACTAAAGATTTAGAAAATGATTGAATGCCAAGGCTTTGACCTGCTCATTGACTTCACAGTTATTAAGAAACGGAAGGTTTAATCAATACATAATTGCAAAGGCATGAAAAGTTAGCTTTTGTACTTATGTAAATACAAAGAAAAAGAATAAAGATAAAGAAAACAAAGACAGAACAGAGAACTTTTTGTTTTTGTTAATGCATTAGTAACCTAAAAATGTAACAGAGTAGATCTGTCTCATCACAATAATGGTCATGCATTGAACGATTTAATCAACAAACAAGTGCCGTCTTATCATTTTTTATTTTTTTTTGGGAAAAAACTCACCATTGCACGAGATGAGGCAAGATACCATATAGAGAAAATATGACAATGCAATAGGCAAAAGCGTTTGAACCAGTTGTCTTAAATGGAACAAGATCCGTTGAATCGTCGATTCGTTCAAAGAATAAGCAAATTTGAAAAAGATATGATCTTCCAACGTTTTAATATATATAGAAATGTGCAAGAACATATTATCTCGCAACAAATGCATAAGAAAAGTGCTTAAGTTAATAATATTAACCTTACTTTCCAACTTAATTCCTAAGAAGGGACATACAAAATGAGAAGGAAAGATAAAATTAAAAAAAAAAATGAAAACGAAAACCCTAAAATACAGTGCACAGCCCTTGTAGTTGTAGACATCTGAAAGCAAACAAGACATTTTTTAAAAAATAAAAATAAAACAAGACAATTTCAATTAGAGAAATAATGCAGAGTTCAGATTCCCCATGTGGGAGTTAGGGTGGTGTAAGTTGGTTTCTTATTAAAAACATTAGAGAACTAATGCAATTATGCAAACCAAAGATCCCATGGAATAGTAATATAATCGACAATTTTGTCCATTGTAGGCTTGTAGCACACTGATGATGTGATCAGGTACTTCTGTTCTTTCTCTTATTACTTTGCCGTAGTAGCAACTTGGCTGCAGATGAATTGCATTTAAAATCCTTCCACTACCAATATATATATTTTTTTAGAAGAGTTCCACTACCAATATTGGATATATTAATTGAGAGCACACGCCCATATGTATATTTTAACATCAGATGAGCACAAAGAATCAAAACTGGAATGATGAATGAGTTCAGAGAATTTGCAGAAGATAACAAATTCGTACAAGGCAATATAAATATTCGTGAAGAGATGAAAACCCAGCAGGAGATTTAGAATGTAAAGGGAGAAAAAGTTCAATATAGAGGGAATAAGTTTTAAAGACACAACATCCATCAGTTGGATTGCAAGTTTGTTTTCCTTTATTGAGTATTTCTCTAGAGAAAACTTTGATTAGCAATTATATATTAAAAAAAAATAGATGCCTGTTTAAAAATAACTTCATATTTTATACAACACTGATATTGTCTCGCATCGACATCATTCGTCAAACCTCCTATGTTTCTTCAATAATGATTTCTTTATTTCTTAAGGTTTCTATCAGTATTGCTTTCTTATACTTTCAGTTAATTGTTTTTATTACTTCTCTCCTTGTACATGCAGTATATGTATGGAAGGAAGAGCTATCTAGCATGAAAAAAACTTGTGAGATAGTGAAAGTCAATTGTTAGTTACAAGTGTTACACTACATGACCTTGTAACTAAAACTATAGTAGCTAGTGACAAAAAGCAGGAAAATAGCATGTCTGGTAGCTCTTCACATGTTTGATACGTTCGAGCTAGCGTTATATTATAATGTCTTTGGGTTCTAGATGCAATGCTTCATTGATTGTTGATAACACTTGTTTTTGAAACAATGTAAGTCTCATAGTAAATATTGTCTTCTATATAGAATCATGACTGCTTTTGATTTAAGTTACACTGTATAACTGTTGCTTGGGCCTCTCATTTGATTCTCTGTTGATTATTTATTTGGATAACCACAGTTAGCAATATGTCATTGCTATCAATATCAATCTTATTGGAGGTTTTTTTTTTTTTAGAACGCCAATTTGAGATTTTTTTAGTTATACTTATACATTGCAAACTTTTGAGCTATTTTGGACCATACCATATCCAAAGATGACATGCAAATGCCATAATTAGAAAATTAAAGGAGAAATGAAAGAAATTGGAAGGTAACTTGTTCGGGACTGAGGCTTAGACCTAAATAAAAATATTGGGTCCATGTAGCTGACCTCAACTAAGGGTTTGTTGTGGTTGTTGTTATTGTAAACGTTAACCCCCCGCTCGCTTTACCTCCAAGCTAACTCCTTTATAATGATTTTTTTTTGGCATTCTTTGGTAGTGTGGTGCTGAAACTATTGATAGTACACTGCACTAGATATGCAAATCATGATTTAATGGAAGTGGATCCTTTCCTTCGGTAGTTACATTCCAGTGCATACATGCATGTCCCCAAAGCTTCAGTAACAAGAAAATATCATTTCAAGTACACTTACATTAATAAATGAACAAATGTTCATGTTGTTATCAAATCTTAGTTAGAGTTGGATGAAGCTCTGGCCATGCACTTGCAGGATTTGGATAACCAATTGGAGAATGATTCTCTCGACGACGATATCGGAAGAGAAGCTGGTAGATTTTTGTAAAGCTAATTTTTTTTTGGTGTTGTGATTTGGGCGGTTTTTTAATTATTTCTTTGGAGTTATAAGTGTCATTAGTCACTAGCAAGTTTTCCTTGCTGATTTACATTCACAAAGGGTTCAGTTTGACATGCACGTTACCTTTTATGATCAGGAATGCTTTCTGCATTTGCATGAGGTTTGAGTAATCTGATGAATAGAATGCTTTTATATGATAAATATGATGTGGGTGACAGGTTTTATCCAGAGTTAAACCCAATGAGAAGAAGCAGTTTGTTAGAGAGCTTCAAAAGAAAAAGAAAGTTGTAGCAATGGTTGGTGATGGTATCAATGATGTTGCTTGCGCTTGGCATCAGCAGATGTTGGAGTAGCCATGGGTGGAGGTGTTGGAGCAGCTAGTGAGGTTTCTTCTATTGTGCTTATGGGTAATAGGCTTTCACAGGTATATTACGTGTGCAATATAATTTCTTCTACTTCAACTTTTCTTTTAGGAAATGTTGCCTCTTTCTTAATATTAAGCTTATCATGTTCTGGCCTCCTTTTATGTTTATTGTTTTTCGCTGCTATTGTTTTGAATCAATCTTTGGCCGCCTATATAATTCTTAGTTTTCACTTTGTTGAATCTAAAATAAAGAAACACCTACATGGCATTGCAAATATACAAACCAATGCAAAGAGTGAAAGCACATGGTTTAGAGCCACAGTGTTCTTATTTTGCTCATGTACTTCCAAGTTATAATTCATTATCAGAGACAGCAATGTGAGGAAAGTACTTCATTCTTTTTCTTGAAAACGATGAAATATACGTTGGAGCATGAATCTGATCACTTGAATGTAGTTGATGGATGCTTTGGAGCTGAGCAGATTGACAATGAAGACTGTAAAGGAAAATCTTTGGTGGGCATTTGCACATAACATTGTAAGTCAATTCTATTTGAGAAAATTTCGTGATAACTTTTGCTTATCAAAATGAGTTGGGGTTGGCTATATGGATGCAAGGTGTCTATTCCGCTCAATTTAATGTAGTTGATGATGTGATTTAATAATCTTAATAATTTGTTATAATTAATTTCCAAGTTATCTTTTCAATTTATAGTGCATTCAGTTTTTGAAATGAAGCATTTGTTCATGTTTGGATTTGTCCAAACCATCTCTACAAACATAGGAACATATTTTTTTATTTGGATTTGTCTCTCACGTACCCCTTGCAAACACAACAGAAAATCAAAAAGACTCTCAAAAAGGGGTAACAAGAAAGCAATAGAAAATTCCTTTAACAAATTTACAGCTGAACATTTGTCTTCCTCGAGTAGGATATTCTGCCAAAGACAGGAAAGAGAACAAAAGCTCTTGCAGATAAAGAAGCTAAAGATGAAGCTGATTATGAGATCAAGAAAGACCTCGGTGCTTTTTCAAGAGAGAAGCAAATGGAAGTTGTTTATAGGTGGCTTTTTTCCTCATAGCTTTGAAAGTGCTTCCATAATATATATGAATAATTCAGTTGGTCATTTGTATTTCACGTTTTGAATTATCTTAAGTTATCAGTGGAAACCAGTGAAAATTTATGAATCAAGATGTTTTGCTGTAACTATTTAGAGGCTGATGAACTTGTTTCTCAATTGTCTTCCATGCTTAAATCTTCCTTTTTAACCCTAAAATTGTTGGTTTTTTTTTAATTTTCTTATGTTGTCTTATTTGTTGTTTGATGCAGTTCTGCCCTAGAGCTAGTTGGTTTGTTATCTGATCTGAATGATGCTCTTGATCAACTTGAAGGAAAAGTAAATCCTCTCTTGAACAAGGTACTTCTCTTTATCATCTTGTGTGGAAAACTACCTGTTGGGTTTTTACTTTGACAGCGGATCGGGATATGAGCTCTTATTCATTAGTCCATGAAAGTTCAGTTATTGCTTAACTAGAGTAAAGTATTGTAAATTCTATTTACAGGACAAACTTCTAACTTCCCTTGGATCTTTTGGGACTATTGTATTATTAGTCACCATTCTTACTCAATTAAGAGTGAATATCCTACAAATTCTTATTGGATGTTTATGCCATGTCTTAGTTTTTCTTTCTTGGAAATGCGTAATTTTTTTGTGATATTATGCCATTTTTTCTTGTTCAGACTTGTATGCATGGCCACCTCTTCTGCATTTTCCAATACTTGAACTTGCTTTATGTGGTTGTATGGCTTAATCGCAAGTTTCCCATTCACAATAGTGTTTACTTTTGAAAGTTTAATTGTTGATCACTCGCTACAATCGCTTACTTTTGAATTTTATGTCTTTGTCAGTTTTTCGTAAGTTGTTTATATCATTGTATGATCTGATTTCTGTTGATTTCATGCTATTGTTCATGCATTAATTTTATACTAGTTTATTGTTCATGCATTTTCAAACAACCATACGATTCTTGAGTTGGTTCTCTAAATACGAGATGATATACATGATTCTTGTATGTTTGCTGATACATATATAATTATTGCAAAGCAAGAATAAGTATTAATTTTCCATAGTGAACTGATGTGTTAGTCTTACATGTTTATTGATTATTAATATTGCTCATAGTCAGGACGCCATTGTTGGTTTAAGATGGTTGGAAACTTTTGTTATGTTTGATGGTTTTTTTTTCTTAATTTCAGGCTATTGGACATTGAATAAACAGTTCATTACTTTTATTGGTATGCATTTGGTCTTTAAACTTTTATTGGTATTTTGTTAGGTTTCATGGCGGGCAGTGATCACCCCCTACTTCGAGGGCGCACATTACCTCATTGTAAAGTTGCACCCGACTTGATATATGGTTGAGTTCCCCCTCTTTTGTTATTCCTTTTGAGTTAACTGAGTAGCTATGTACATGATCTATTTACTTATCTATGATGTTGAATTTCATGTAAATGTGTTGTCCTGGCACTGTTGCTATATATTGTATAAGGCCTTTTTGTGCATATTTAGAGGATTGGAAGTTTTTTTTGTGGTTGTCGAACAATAGGATTGGTGGTTTTTGTGCATACTTAGAAATTTGGAACATTTATTAAACTTGACAAGCTTTCGTGGATATATAAATCTTTTTCAATGTCGAATTGTACATTTTTTTCTCTCATTTGAATATTTGTTGTTGATATATATTGTCAATGTATGTATGTCAAATTCTATTTTTTTGGGGGATGTTAGCACCCCCAAAGAGTTGTTGGAGGGGGTGCAGGCGATGGAGTAGATCCTATGGTTGTATTTTCAGGTTTAGAGGTTATGGAAAACCAATTGCATTAAGTTTAGGTTGAAAACTAAACAAAGCGGAATTGAGACGGATTAGCAACAGAATTCAGTGATTCCGTTGTTATTCCGTCTTTGATTTTCGAGGAATAGATGCATGAATCAACAACGGATCAGAGACGGAATATAATAATTCTGTCTCTGATCCGTTGCTAATCAGAGACGGATCAATTTCGTCTCTGATCCGTTGCTAATCAGATACGGATCAGAGACGGAATACAATAATTCCGTCTCTGATCCGTTGCTAATCAGAGACGGATCAGAGACAGAATGCAATTACAATTGTACACTTTAGAAGAATTTTCATTTCTGTTCCGTCTCTGTTCCGTTTCTAAATTTCGTCTCTAATCCGTCTCTAATCAGCAACGGAAACACATTTCCTTTGCTGACTAAATCAGCGACGACGATTTTAGAGACTGAATAGATTCCTTCTCTGTTCCGTTGCAGAATTGAATTAGAGACGAAATTAATGCAAATTAGAAACAAAAATTTTCGTTTCTGATCTCCTGTTTTTTCGTAGTGAAACCAACGGATCGAGGTTGTAAGCATGAGATCCCTCGCTTAAGTACTGGACAGTTTCCATCGAGTCGAGTTCGCGTATCAGATTATGATGCCCCCTCTCAGTGCCAACTTCATACCTATCTTCATCCCCCAAAGTTCCGCCATTAACAATGAACAACGACCCATAAAATTTTAGAAATCCAATCTACATGAGCTATTCCTATCCCGCAGCAAGCCACCTACACCCACCTTCTCAATTACTAAATCAACGGCTCTATCGTAGTTAACCTTCATACACCCTGGATCTGGTCGTTCCCAGCTATATATTTCCCGTTGTTGGGGAATATCCTTTATTTCCTTATTAAGGCGGACGCTCTAAGGACTTCATCTGTCCCAATTCAGATGGGTCAAATTAGGTCTTTAGGTGTCCCCTTTTTAAAGTCGGACATATTATCATTTCTCCATTTCCATAGTAGTTAAAAGGTAACGCCGAACAAAATTCGCCACCCTGTATCTTTGTAATGCAGATCCGTATCCAACCACTTCTTTAGGGAGTTTGTGTAAAATTTCATGTCCTGCCTTGCCATATCAAACTGATTCCAGATCCGTTCAGCGTTTGCATAGTCTCGCATCAAGTGGATCACTGATTCAGCTGCAAACCGGCAACATGCACACACATTTAAAGCTGCATACCCCCTTCTTAGGCATTCCTCTCTGGTGAGCAATCTATTATGTCTTAGTAACCCTAGAAATTAGCAGATTCTTTGTGGTTCCTCCCATTTTACCATTTTCATATCTGATCCCAGCTTTTCGACTCGGTCTGAGGTATTATTTGTGTCACCGGCTTGTAGGCCTCTTATAACTCCCCTCTTCGATTGAAATAGTGTAACTTTAACATCATATTTTTTTATCTTCTCCAACCCATTTAGTGTTGTTTTGGCTATCTACGTAGGATAGTGCACATCAAAATAGTGAAAGGTTGGGGCAACATTGCGTTGTTTGTGGCCACATCAGATGCTCTTATGAAATTCTAGCCAAAAAAATAAATAAATAAATAAATCTTTAGGTTAACTAAAGAAAGCATTTGACTTCGTTGACGCTTTTTTTTTTTTTTTACTTCAACCGATCAAACACACGATCTCTCTATAATTTATTTTCTTGGCAAGTGATGTCTCGTCCATCTCATCATAAATGTTTTGGCTTTTTAAGTTCTTTTTCTTGCTTCTTTGACCCCAGGTCCCCATTAAATTGAAAATGAGAATATATCATACTTAACAGTTGACACAAGATGTCAAGACCCAGCATATGGGCCAAGCAGTTCACACTTGGACCAAATGGGTTTGGCCCATAAGTTTTCGGACTCAAACCCAACCACTGCCAACTCCTCTGTGCATGCAATATATGTGCTGTTGCCTGTACCTTTGTTGGAACTATATAGAGTAGATTTTTTCTTTTTTAATGAAATGAAATAGAGTTGCAATTTTTAAGTATGATTCAAATTCTGAATCTGTATAATAATTATTAGTTTTAATTTTTTAGGGAATTATTTAGTTTTTTGTAAGCTAGGGAATTTTTTTTTACTTAGTACTATATATTTAAATAGAATAGTGCTTTAAGGACTAGGTTAAAGAGTATTTAGTGTATATTTGACTATAAATTATAGTTTCAATTAAGCTTTTTTTTTTTTGGATGACTCCTATATAATTGATCTATTATGGAATGAATAAAGATTAAGGTCCCGCATAAAAATATTGCATTAATTTTGAAAGATTTATTTATATTATGCACAAAATACTGAAATATCTTGTCATGAATATAGTGGTGAATGCGATCAAAGGGGGCTTGGGCAGCTAAAAGGCTCAAAACCCTATTATAGTACTCTTACATAATTATTATCTCATAATCAATAGTTCCGTTATAGCTATAATTGTAGTCATTGCATTAGTGTTTTTTTGTTAAAAGTTTCTCCCCCCGAATTTGATGGTCATCAAAGCAATTAATTAACTAGAATACTAAGTGGGTAGCTCACCAAAGCATCTCTAGTGAGAAGGTAGAGACATGATCACTTGTCAAAAGACAACACTAGAACAATTTTAGTCTTTAATAGAGGTTTTAAAACCCCTATTAAATGAGGTGTTATTAAACAACACTTAATTGATATGGGTTGTTAGAAACCTCTATCTAATACATGTATTAAAAATTAAAACATACTTATGTAACATTTTAAAAAAAAACTTCTATTAAAAAAATGTTCAGTGCAAAGTTGAGGAGGACTTCCAAGTACTTATGTCAAAAAAAAAAAAAAAAAAAAAAACCACAAAGCGGTTGCTCACTGATTTTGTATGCGGTATTTGAGCAAGAGGTTTGAATTGTTTGATGATCAACAATATAGCCTTAATCCCAAATAAGTTGGGATAAGTTACATTGATCAAAACTTTTCCATGGCTCTCTATTTAATGAAAAAAAAATAAAAATAAATAAACAATGAACTAGAATGGATAAATCTTCATGATGAACCAACCTTTTGGTTTAAGTGAAGAAGCCAAAATCTTTTCAACAAACTAATGATGGAAGATATATACATCTATCTAGCTAGCTAGCTAGCTAGCTTTTTAAGATGAAAACTCAAGAGAGGAACAGAAGGACGTGAGAAGTTAGGCTTTAGACATAGGTGGGCACCATAAAGATGGACATGCGTGCGTGAGCAGTGAAAATTAAAGGGCCATGCATGTGTGATGTGTTTGGTCTCACATTACACCACAATAATACAGAGTTGCTTGGGACTTAGGCATTTAGTGTCCCACACAAGACCACACCTAGCCCAAGCACATTTTTGTCTGCAAATGGTTCTGCTTCTCAATATTATATATATCTTGCAAGCTTGTTGTGTATGTATATATATAAACCGTATTTTAAATATAATCTTAGTTGTTCAAATTTCATTTTCGACAACATGGATTTAGAGAAAGTTTTATATATATGAGGATCTAATAAGTGATACATATTTCATATTTGCTAATCATGGTGTCTTTTTGAGTATGACTCGCAGGGTTATCCCTGCCAGGTATGTGAAATTGGGGGCTCCCTATATACAGTTTTATTTCATTATTAATTTTTCTCTCTTTAATTATTATTTTTTTCTGATAAGGAAATCATTATTTTTTCCAACTTTTTTTAATCAAGTATCTAACAAATTAATGTATATATACTTGAATGAGAACAATTGAATAAGATATTCGACCTTGATTTTTATATGTTTATGTTGTTAATTGTCTAAAAGTTTGTTCTTTATTAAATATTTTAAAAAAACAAGATTAACGTAGAGTTTAATATATCTATTTAGTAAAAATTTTTTTTTTGAAGCCACGATTAAAACAGGCAAATTTCATTCAAAGATCTTGAGCTACATGTTTTGCAAAGATATAAGCAAGATGTCACAAAATAAGATACATATTTTTAATTATTCATGACGTTTTTGGTATTTTGTGCAAGTAATAAAATTACTTATGTATTATTATCTAATTATATAGGAGTATATGTCATGATTGATCAAAAGGTGATACAATTTAACTAGAAAGATGGGCAAATCTTAATTAAAATTATTAGATGTGAACATAATAATGTAAACAATCACAAAACTTTATGGGCACATCTGTTTAGTTATAACTTTTGGCCCACTTAATTTGTCAATGACCATAACAAGATCCATGGACCAAATTAGAACATCAAAAAGCGTGTTCTACACCCATCTCTTTTAGCTTTTCTCTCCCTGCTATTTAATTAAGAGAGACGTTTAATTAGCTTTCTCGATCCCTAGTAACAACATTAACAAAAGCGCACATGTACAAGGCCAGAAAATCAAGTTAAAGGGGGAATTAAACTATAAAGAGTGTCATTCGTCAAGGGGTACAATAGTCATGCATACGTGGATATATACTATAGGAGGTGTTGGGCGCAGGGGGGCCTTTGGTTCCTTCAAACTCACCGAGTATTGCACAACCTTCCAAACCTAACAAAACCTGCATGTCGTCTAGGAAACTATCTATTAGTACTCCAACTCTCTCATTGGATGTTTTATTTATCAAACACATGTTACATATGATAGTACATTCGATGCGTTTGTAACCTTGTACGTTGTTGTGTTTGTTATACATTAATTAGCTTATAATTTAAGAAGATTTTTTTTTTATTGTGTTACAGCCAATAGAACTGACTTGAAGATATATCCAAGGAATTTATAACTAGCTTGATGAAGAAATTAGTTAGATTATTAATGATCATAATAGTTATCAACTTTTAAAGCTATCCATGTTCACATGCTGTTGTTGAAACTGAATTATTCTAAAATAAAGATGGTAGTTATTTGCCTTTGATTAGCTCTCTTTTTGAGCTTTAGATGAAGAATATATATAAGAATCACCTAAAAAAAAAAAGAAAAAAAAAAAAGAAAATTTGTTCCAAAGTTTTTTTTTATTATCTTTTTTCAGTTACTGATCTTAATTGTCTTTCATTGCGATCTAATTTCTTTATAAATTTACTTATTAATATTTAACTTAGATCGCTGAGTGTCCAGAGTCAATCATCCCAATTAATTCATTATATATAAAAAATTTTAGACAAAATTCTCTCCATACACACAGAGCTTAAAAATTTAAGAGATTTAAATAATAGACATTATACGATATTATCCATTCTACCTAACTCTGATGGTAAAAGTGACTGATATATAATGTTCTACTTTAATTATATAATTTAATATAAATAAATAACTTAAATTTTATTTATTTTGTAACTTATATAATATGTATTATTTTTAGTACTTAAGCGAGACCGGGCCAGACATGGTAGTACTTCACTAGCCGCTAAGCCAGCCCATGCCATGTTGGGCAGGTCTGGTGGACCGGGCGGGCATCATCAAGTACATCTGTACACACATAAGGATAATGGGCGGTTCACTTATCAAATAGACTATATTTGTTCAAACAAAGTAAGTATATATCATGATCTTGATTCAAACATATATATGACCTTAATTACTTTCCTTTTAATTTAATACATCAAGAGAGAATTCTTGATAAGCTTCCATGAGAGTGTGCTGTAGGGCCCTGTAAGCGGAGGAGGTTGGCCATTGGAGGTGCCCACAAATAAGAAAGCAACTTAATTTCATTTTCCATTGCAACAAGTCAAAATTGGAGCAGCAGAGAGAGAGAGAGAGAGGGAGTGGCAGTGTGGGCAACAACCCTAAAAGAAAAGTGGCAATTGGCCCTGACTGGAAGTTATAGGGACATGTACTAAAAAAGTAAATAATAATTCAACCAAAGATGACAGCGCACAAAAACCCCCATATGGCACCCACTTCCCAATCCCAACCCATACACACCCTATACCATCTTCAATCAATTTGATTTTTCCAGTTTTTCACTATTTATTTTTTGAGAAATGTTAGGTAACGTTTACAACCTTTAAGTACAATATTGATGAGTTCAGTTGATCATGCATGCAAATGTGTGTGTTCACATTAATATATATCCAATGGATCACATTAATGCGTGTCTCAAAGATTGTAAGTTGTAATAAAAGAGTGCATCCCCTAGCTTTTTCCTTGTATCTTTTGATAATGGTGAGTGTGAATTTTTTTTCTCATTCTCTAACTACTTGGGCGAACTAACCTTACGACAATCAATATATGTCGCTTTAAATCTCATATTTTGAAAGAAATCAACATATTTAAAATTAAATGATAGGACATTGGTTTTTGATATTGGATGTTCGAGCGATTTATTTGTCTCCTTCCTATTTTGGCCAATTAATCCTACAAAAATCAATCAAACATCTCAACTCCATAACATGAAAGAAAGCAATGTATTTAGGGTTAGAAAAGACAGGTTACTAATTTAGATTAATTCGTTCATCAAAAAAAAAAGTTACATTTAATTCTACCATTTAAAATTGTTTTGCATGCACCATATCCAAATGTGAAACTATGAGAGAAACAATTAGATCCAATGTCCCAAAAGTTTACCTTTAAGGGTAGGTTTTGGGGCGCATATCAAATGTGCAAGGACAAGGGTGTGATCAAAATTGCTTGAAAAGATGTGTTGTTAACGCCAAATAACCCAATTCCACAAGTATTAAAATGCACTTTTATACCAACTTAAGCCTTTGAACCTTCCAAAGTTATCTTGATGTATGATGTACTTCTAGAAGAGTGCATACCAATCCTTGCCCATTTCCATAGGTGACAAGTTGGTAAGTAGAACGAGACACCTCCATTTCTACTAAATACGAATGTTACACAAAAGTAGGTAGAGCATGTTAATTTGCTTCGTTATTCCAAAATATATATATAGTTATTTTTCATCGTATTTTATACATATAATTGCTATGGGGCAGAAAGCACAAGCGAATGTTTAAGAGTTTGCATAACCTACTAGTTATTCATCAGCGCTCTTAAAATTACATGTTCGAATTCTAACTTTTTTTTATTTCTTTTTGAAAAAAATTCTCTAACTTTTTAAAACATAATTACAAAGAGAATATATATTTCTTGTAGAATAGTCAAGAATGACCTTAAATACTATAATATCAAAAATAAATACTAAAAAATCATGCGATTGTAAGTTCAAGTGTTGCTCAATGTGTCTTGTAAAAACTGTCTTTGTTTTTGTTTTAAGTCTAACTTTTCTTTTCCAGATTGCAATCTCTACCAGATTTTTCTCACCAATTGGTTACTTTATATTCTTCTCTTTGATAAACTCTTCCTCACCTAAAGCAAAATGTATGGTAAACGTTAATTGTGCCCATGAGCCAAAGAATCCCAAACATTTTTTGCTTAGTTTCCCAATATATATGTATTATATATTTAGACGTGTAAACTTAAATATTTTTAACAAAAAATTTATTTAGACTCTTTGAGTCCGGACTCAAAGATTTTTTTGTTAACAATTTAAGATGTCTACCTAAGTAAAAATCATAATTACCCTCTGCCCCTAAACACTAATAATAAATTTAAATTAAGGGTCTTTATGTCTTTTTTATTATTTGAGTTCAAATTTTTTGAGTCCATCTAACACTACCCTATTTTTAATTGAAAATTGGTAAGTTCAAGATATGAAATCAACATATAATGAAGCTTTTTGAAGGCAACTTAGAGGGCATTTTAGTCACCAACGAATTTGTGCGAAAAGAGGGTCGCGAGACACAGCTTTCTTCTTTAACTAGTGGTCTCATGTTCGAAATCAAAATTAACCGGGGCAAAACTCTAGATACAACAATAATCTAAAAAAAAATAACAATTTGAGGGCATTTTCACATGGGCAATGCTATAGGAACGCTAAAAGTCACACACTATGACTACTCACCTATATTGTAACCGATCAATATATGTGAGCACACATCTCGAGATGTATCAACCCGATACTAAATAGTTATGTGAGTTTTAAGCATGTGAAAATATCATTTTCCTTTTCACAGTGGCACCACCCCACCTTGCCCTCTCTTCTTTGCTTTTTCCCTTCATATTCCATGCCTCCCTCTCACGCTCTTCACCCTATTCTCTCTGTTTCCTCTGTTCATCAATTTATGGTACTCTCTATTTTCCAATCACACATTTCTTGTCAAAATCAGCTTGTCCAGCCCAAATTGATTCAATGGAGGAAAAGCAGAGTCCAGTCAGACCAGAAACCTCTCGTTCATCATCAAAGGTTTTGGTTGAAATGCTCTGTTTAATGTCATCTCTTACAATGGATCCTCTGTTTTCAGTCTTTGTCACTCTCTACACTCTGATCCTCCTCTACTTCCCCAAACAATTTCTTACTTTGATCTTCTCGCCCATTTTGATCTCCACATCGATAATCCTCACTACCCTTCTTCGATTAGGATCTAATCAACATACCGACAAAGAGAATTTCTCAAACTCACCCAAGAAAGACCTTGAATTGGTCAAATCAAGAACGGAGACCAAAACAGAGCACGAAACTGAGACCAAGATCGAGACTTGCGCGGCCCCAAATGAGTATTTCTCGAAACCCTTTATGGAGTGGAATGTGAGGGGGCCATTGGAAGTGATATACGAAGAATACGATGAAGGAATCGAAGAAAAAGAAGACGAAGAGACGAATAACTTCGATGAAGAAAAGCAGAGCACCGTTGTGTCTCTGGCCCTGTACTACCCGGAATCATCTGACTCCGAGTGCTCGTCGGACGGCGAGTTCTCCGGCATTGAAGGGTGGGACTCTCCTGAGAACATTTGCTTCATGTGGGATGATGATGATGATGATGATGAGAAAGATGATTTGATTGAGATTGAATTGGATGGGCTGAAGAAGAGCTGCTTTGATTTTCAAGTTGAGGAGGATAATCTGATTGAGATTGAAATCAGTCATGGCCTCAATTAGGGGTTTTTGGATTGATTAGTCACAGAGAATGTGAGATTAAAGGTGAGTTGATTACTTGATTAGAGATTAATTTGGGGTTTAATGATTTCTCTGTTTTTTTTTGTTTGTCCAAAGCTTTTCCCCGACTAATCCTGAGTCCGGGGATGATAGGCACGAGGGCTCTAAACGTTGTTGCATTATTAGAGCTCGAACTCAAAACCTCTGATAAAGTAGAGTGGATAATTAAACTTGTCATCCCTCGCTCTTTGGTTTTTAATGATTTGTTTTGCTATGTTTTTGTTTGTAATCTCTCTGTTCATGTACAGTAATCACTGCCAAGCTTCAAGGCAGAGCTACCAGTGGTTTTTTTTGTGACGAGAAATTACTAATATACCCTCCAAATATTTTTCTATTTTGCTTATTGTTTTTGGAGAAATAAATATGTTAATTATGGGACACGTGGCAGAATGGGAGATGGCAACCATGCATGTGTTTTATCTTTGTTTTTGATGGAGCATTCGTTCATGCATCAGTTTTTGTGAAGACACCATAAAATCTAGGGCAACAACTTTACCAAAAGCTAAAAAAGGTGCATTGTATGTGCTTACTTTTTAAAAATACAAATCCAAATCCATTGTCATTTGTCAAAATGATATTTTAACATGCAATGTAAAGCTTGTGCAATTGTAATGTGCAGGTGGCCAAAGAATTATATATTGTTATTATTATTTTACAAATTATTAAATTTATGAAACTTAATTGATAAAGAATTCCTCAAGATAATCAACATCGAAAATAAGAATAGTAATTTGGCAATGTCTATGTCGATGCAATGCATTCTAATAAGTTTTTTAATTAGTAATTAATTGAAATTGGAGCAGAAAAAATGAATAGGGTTGATTTTAAAAAAAAAAAATGAAAGGCAAAGTGGTCATATATGCATATTGTTGAGAAACAAAAGTTATGATTTTTTCTTAATTTATGTTTTTTGATAGGAACAAAAGTTATGATTAGAATATCAAGTGAGATTTTGTGAGATCGAAACAGGATTTTATTTTTATTAACGTCTTTCTTACCCTGACACACTTATGATACATAATTTTTCTTATGTTAAAACTCAACTTGTCTCGATGGCTGACTTTCGAGCCCTGTGTCGACATACCACATGCAAAGTTGTGCCTAACATACTACTATTATATGACAACAATATATGGCAATGAAGTCGATGACAACATTTTAAGTACAATATTTAGTCAAAGAGAAAAACATTTTTAGTACGATAACAATTAACAACATTAACATCATGTGTACGTATTTGATACGAACCAAATAGAATTGTCTATATACGAGGGGAATGTGTAGTCTTGAAATGGCTTTAGGGTTTCAATCTCATCCAAACATGCATGTACTCTTGAATGAGTGCTCAAAGATAGTTCCAATGGTATAGCTAGACAAGATTAATTAATGTACATATGTAACTTTCAAAAAAGAAAGAAACTCGATAGTTAGAATAGTAGAACTACATCTCTGGTGTTTATGTGTATGACCATGACACTCCATCAGAAGAAATTATCACAAAATTCCAAATTTTATTTATGAAACACATGTTTATGTTTGTTGTAATGAAGAGCTCATAGCTTTTGTGACAAAACCACTCATACATCCAATTGTCTAGGGTGGCGGCCGGGTAGATCATCCCAATAGTTTGTAGCTTGTAAATGTGATATGATTTGTAGGAGACAAGTAGGCAGAAAGAATTATTGCAATTAATGACTAATATGGATGTTTATATATTGCATTAATTAAGTGTTGAGAGATTATATTTTTCCAATTGCTAATTAACTACTTAATTAGTAGCATCAATACTATTGATTCGGCATGTCCTCACCTCTTTCATATATAATTAGGCCGAGAGTTCAAATCTCTCATTCGTCTATGAAAGTTTGTTGGTTTATTTTTCAATTCTAATAGTATAAATTAAAGACTAACTAAACTTTAAATGCTCAGCTCTGAAAACACTAGTTTCCCTTCTCTAGTTCTCCCTCGTGTTTTTATCTTTTGAATCATCGCCGATCTATTTTTTGATCAGTGGTGGATCTGATTTCTTTTTCTTATTCCGCATTTATCAAATAGATTTTAGATCTATTCACATATGACGAGATGATCAATTTTATCCTTGTTGCGGTCATTAGATTCACTATTAGTAACAATCACTCATTTACGTCTGATTCTTTCTCAATCAAAGGCTCTGTGTAGATTTGCGTTTATGAGGTTGATCGTCACTAAGTTAAACTTTTTAGGACGTACGTAATTGTTTTTTCCCCATGTTGGAAGGTTTAGATTTTTTTTTCTTGGTTGAAAGTTTTGTGTTTACTTCTTTTGTCAAAAGTTTTATTTTTTGTATAGTTCCAGCGATGTATATGTGTGTTGCCGTATTTTAGACGTTTGTCTAGAGAATTGGCAATTATGGAGTATATATCTTAGACACACTAGCATTGCTTGAGCCTTGAGAACACAAATTTCCTTTCAAAAGATTTTTAATTGACTTTACAAAAGAAATTGGCCAAGAATTATGAGTTGCGACTAATTATGTGCTTAATTAAAGCTTAAACTTTATAGTGAAAGTAACGCTTCACCTTCTTAACGACTTCTCACATGACTTTCATTAATTGCCTATATTAATTCATTATGCATTTGAACTTCTTGTGAAATTATATATGTTCATTGTGGGTTGTGCATTTTGTTATGTGTATTTTAGGGTGCCATTCTACTTTTTTTTTTTTTTTTTGTATTATCGAAACATTTTTTTTTTTTTTTTTTTTATATAAGCGTGTCTTACCCATTAAGCCCCTCTTAATTATAGCTTGACTAATTTCACAGGAGCTAATGAGAGCACCGCCCCACAACACTTAAAGAAACCTCAAAAAATAATACATCAACCAAAAAAATATCATAATTTCAACTACCCTAAAAATTTGCTTCAGTCAGTGTCGTAGCGGTCATGCGGTTGTCACTGTGCCACACCTGTGGGTGCAACAATTCCTCTTTAATCTAACCAAATCAATGAAAATTAAATTAATCCTCGAAATCAAAAAATTAAGAGCGCCGCTATGGGCACCCCACCAATTAATGAAGGTACCCATTTTTTTGTCATTCTCCCCTCTAAATTACACTTTGAAGTAAATGACATTATTTCCCCATCATATAAACTCTCTCTAATCTCACAACACGTTTTGAAACAAATTTTGGGGCACCCAATACATTGGTCTCGCATTTCTAACCTAAAGCCACGTATTTGTTTGTCGGACGTGTATCGATTCTTACGTTTTCACATCATCCGATAGCGAGGTAATACTGTTTTACAACCATATCAAGATTCGAATGAACTGTTTTTTTTGTTCAAAATAGTGACATCGATGATTTGGTTTTTCATTGTAGGGTTTGATAGATTCAACCATTGAAGAGGTTTTTTTGCTATTTCCTATGTTTTTTTTTATATTTTTCATGTTCTTAGTCGAAGTTGCACGGGCTCGATTGTTTCAGCCTCGCAGTACCGAGACTTATAAATAAGTCTCGGTCAAAAGTCACCGAGACTCATATGTAAGTCACGGACATGCTGTGACCGAGACACATGGAAGAGTCTCGATTTTTGCGTACCGAGACTCTTCCATAACTCTTAGTTCCTAGTGAATGAAAGTTGGTTTCAAGTCGCGGACCTGTACTACCAAGAATGTTGGTTTTTGGGTTTTTTGGTGAATCTGTTGTGTATTGGTGTTGAGTCATAATGTTACAATGTATGTATTGCAAGTAATGTTGGTTTCAACTTTATTTTCAGACTATAAGGATGCGTTTACTCCTTGTAGGTCATTCCTATCTAGAGAATTGGTTATTTCATGGCTTCAAATGATTAGTCGTGAGAACAAGTTTGTGTTAGTAACGAAACACTCTAATGCCTGAGGGATTAAGCACAGGGGAAAGGTCAAACTTGCAGATGAGAGGTCCGGAACATTTAAGGGAATGTCACAAAGAGTAGAGAAAGCTAAAGTGGCAAAACTTGCTTTGACACCAAGAACCGAAGAGGAAGAGGAAGCAACGAGGACTCAAACTGGTACAAAGAAATGTGGTTGCCCTTTCCTTCTTAACATCAAGGAAAATGTTGATTCTTTGTGGTATGTCACTGTCATATGTGGGATGCATAATCACGACCCAGCCAAAAACTTGGATGGCCACTCATTTGCAGGGAGATTGGATAAAGGTGAGTATGTGGTTGTAGTGTAGATGACTAAGGGTAATGTGAAGCCAAATATATCCTCAACACATTAAAGCAAAAAGATGTTAAAAACGTATCAACAATGCGGACAATATATAATGCACAACAAAATTCGAATTGAGGATGCGGGTGGTGGACTCAAATGCATTAACTATTGCACATATTATAAAAGAATAAGTGGATGTCGTGGCATAGGAAGCATCCCGATACGAATATCGTCACTGATTTATTTTGGTCACATCCCGATTCAATTAAGTTGTTACGATGTTTCCCGTCGGTTCTTTTAATGGATTGTACTTACAAAACAAATAGGTATCGAATGTCGTTATTGGAGATTGTTGGCATCACTTCGATGCATTTGACGTTCTTAGTTAGGTTTGCTTTCATACCATCGGAGGCTCATGCAAATTATGTTTGGGCACTTAAGAACTTGAGATTCATATTGGATGGGAGGCCTAAACTTGACGTGTTTGTTATGGATCGGGAGTTAGACCTTATTACTGCCATCGAAGAAGTATTTTCATCATCATCTCACATTTTTTGCTATTAGCACATCAATAAAGTAGTATTGGCTAAGACTAAGAAGATGTTTGCCGATAACGAAGGCTTCGTTCGTTTCATGGATAGGTGGACGAGCGTGTTATATACTAATTCGGAGGCCTTATTTGAACTTAGGTTGAATGAGTTACGTTGTGAGTTCAGTAATGTGAAGGGTTTTACCAATTACTTGGATAACACATGGGTGAAGATCTAAAAGGAGAAATTTGTACCGGCATGGACAGATCGAATTATGCACTTTGGGGAAACAACGACGCAGAGGGTTGAGTCTGCACATTCCACTTTGAAGCTACATCTTGACAACAGTCAGTCAAATTTTGAGACTTTATGGAATGTTGTTGATAGTCTTCTTAGGATCTAACGTAACAACTCAAGGCATCATTTGAGCTCGGTTTGAATATGGTGCAACATGAATATGTTGATAGTTTTTATCGTCGATTACGTGGTTATATCTCTCAAAGGGCACTTAAGTTAATTAGAGATGAATTGGAACGTAGAGAAGATGTTGGACATGACTCTACTTGTTGTGGTTGTGAGATACGTACTATGCATGGTGTTCCTTGTGCACACGAGATAAACTTTCATAAATTGACGGTTCATCCATCCCTCTCGAGAACATTCATGTATACTGGCGAAAGTTAAGTACGATACCAAAGAATCATGTAGATCGGGCTGGGTACAATGTAAAAGATGAGATTAAAATGGTGTTGCAAAATTTTCATGCTTGCACTGACGAAGACGATCGCATTAGGATTATTCAACAACTTAGAGAGATTATTCGTCATTTATTTACACCGCGAGTTGTCATACCTACATAAATAAAGACAAATGGAAGGACACCGAGGTTTTCAATTGTAAGTTTTCTGAATAAAGGAAAGAAGATATGATAAAAAAATGAAACACGATGAAGAAGATATTTCGACGACAAGATTGCCTAACGGGTTTGAGTATGTATTATCAAAAAAAGAGGCATCTAGTTCGAGAAAGAAGAAAAATAAAGTGGGGCCTAAGATACGTCGCACATGTCGGGAGACCCAAGGTGTATCTAAGATTGGTTATTCTCATTGCATATAACCGGACTAGTTTTCATACGTTGAGAGCACTATTGATGTGATGAGCAATAGTAATTGTGGATATCGGTGTGTTGCCTCCTGGCTTAGACTTCTGATGTCGATGGTTGGAAGTTAGTACGTAGAAGGATGTTTGATGAGATAATCGGGTATAAAAACCTTTGGCGGGAAGTGCTTGGAACGAGTTACGAGAATATGAAGACTATTGTGCATTGTCCGGATGATCGTGTTGGTGCCTCTTTTGAGAAATGGCTGACACTTCCAGACATAGGCCTCTTAATATCAATGGCCTTTAATGTCATTCTAGTAAACCTTTCGCATGGTAGTTGCTTGACATTTTCTCATCTATGTAATGTCCCACCGTCATCGGTAGATAGTCGACTTATCATTGACATGATTAATGATAGGAACATCCATTGGGTTAGGGTACGTTCGTACATTAATTTGTACATTACATGATGTTTTATTACTTTTGACATATTTGATAATGTATTCTTTGTTGTACTTTGTATTTTGTAGGCGAAGTTGATTGTGAATGTACCGCTTCCATCATTATATCCATCATGGGAAATGTATGCCGAGAAGTGCACTAAATGTTGGCGTGATGGAATCATAATTTCAAAAATCATGTCGGTGATGACTTCTCAGCTAGGCACGCCTTCCGTAGTAGACTTAATAACATTGATTGTATGTTAAGGCGGTGCCTTATGGAGTTTATGTTATTGTTCACAAACTGGGTACCGCCTGGCCTAAGCCCACGTGGACCCCTCGAGCCAGTCTCGCAAGGTCAACGCAGACCTAGTCAGCCTTCCAATCCATTATTATCAGTAAATTCAAAAGTTTTAAGTTGTGTTATTAATTTTTTTCAAGTTTTACAATTTAGCGAAAGCAATACTACATTAAATAACTCAACAATAATGTTAAAAGAGTTGGACAACCTAATTGTGGAACCCTGCATAAATATATCATCATCAAGGAACATTTAGAAGTGAGTAAATACAAGATATACATGCACAAAATCTCAGTGTTTTTAAAACAACAAAAGAATCACCTAGCTATGGAGCTTTCCCTTTGCTACTCGTTTGCGACTCTGTACTTAGTCAAACACGAGAATGACGAGCCTAGGTAAGTAAATCCAGTAGGACATATATACAACATTTTGAAATAACCAAAGCAGTCAAATTCATACAAGTAGAAAGAAAGGAGCAGAGAATGCATGAATATACAAACTGTAAACAATTCAATCAACAAATCAATCAATAAATGAGGGTCTGGAATACAAACGAAACAAACAATAAGGAGTTCTGACCAAAAGGTCGTTGAGTCATGGCAAAAGCCCAGCAAACTCGGGTTTAGGACGAGACACCTGCCTCCCAACCCTAACCCTTGTGACTATGAGATATCAACATACCCGGATAAGTGCCCCCAACGTACACTCAATTGGAAGATATCGACGGCCTCCAAATAAAAGCTCATATCACAGATAACTAGTAACCATGACTCACTTGCCAATGGACCACTCAACGAACTACAATTTCAAAGATAGCTATCACCAAACAACAATCAACAAGAGTGAAAGGAAGCTATCACAAAGCAGTGAACAATAACCAATAGAATGACAAGAAACTACTGTATAAGGTCCTAACTGGTTTACTTATATTTTTCGCGAACAATCCAAATTGTCCCCAAAACGTCCTGTTCACGCTTCGATATGCGCACCCGACACCCGACTATAGCCTGCTAAGTCCCTGGTGTCCATTTATACATTTTTAAGGCTAATTTACTAAGTCGTTCAAATCACAACCAAATTACTTAACATAAACCTCACCATGGCCTTAAAAACTCATTGGATCCATCGCGTCGTCGAACTTCATCGAATCACATCCCTCGTCGAGGATCGATCGGTCCAACAATGCGTCACCTCGCTGTTGCTCCACGCTGTTCACCGCGCTCGTTGCTCCTGTCGTGCCGACGCCGCTGTCGTGCTGACGCCGTTGCTGCGTCGTCGCCACTGCCGGTCGCCACCGCTGCCTCGAAGCTGCAGAGCAGCGCCACTCTTCGCTACTGCCCCGCTGCCATGTCACTGCTGGCCGTCGGTCGTCATCGTCTTCACCACCATCAGCTGTCTCCGCGTCGCCCGCCACCATCACCGAGCTGCTGGTCCGCCGCTGCATTGTTGGTCTGCGTTGTCGCTGCCTTGCTTGTCCCGCCATCCACCGCTGCATCGCTGGAGCCGCGCTGTTGATCTCGCTGGAGCTATTGTCCGCGAGCTTTTTGCCGTCACTGGCTCTCATTCTCTCTGGTTCCATTTCTCTCTCTGTCCGTTTCTCTATCTTCTTTTCTCTCTCTTCTCAATTCTTATCCGATCCTCTTTTTTATTATTATATATTATTATTTTTTCCTTGATTTGCGTCCGAATTAGATCCTGAAAATGTCGTTGCACTTCGAAACATGGGTACAACGCATCTAAACTTTAGCTTGACCCTATTTCGCGTCGATTTTGATCCGAATCACGACGAGTGGTCCTACACACGACCCTGGCCCGGTACGTGGCACAAGTCGAATTTTCGGGCCATTTCAATTAGTTACAACATTGCAATAATATTGACAAATAACATGTTTTCTTGAGTTTTGGACGAGCAAGGCAAAGGCTAAGGCAAATATATAAAATTCTGAACTAGTTAAAAAATAAGTTAGTTATGTGTTCTTTTGTATTGCATAATATCAGGGTCTTCTTCTTGTGGTGTACATTCATGCACCTCACAGTATGACGTAGCCAAGAATGTCACCATGGTCCGGGTTACTACATAATGAGAATATATAAAATTCATGCAATTAGGTCACCCCACGGTATGACATAACTGAGAATGTCATCATGGTCTCGGTTACTACATACCGAGAATATATAAAATTCATGTAATTAGGTCACCTCACGGTATGACGTAATCGAGAATGTCATCATGGTATCGGTTACAACATACCGAGAATATATAAAATTCATGCAATTAGGTCACCTCACGGTATGACATAACCGAGAATGTCATCATGGTCTCGGTTACTACATACCGAGAATATATAAAATTCATGCAATTTGGTCACCTCACGGTATGTTGTAACTGAGATTATGGTAGCATTTTCGTCCCCAACTAACCGATCTGGGATCCATATTTTCGTTTATATCCAACCGAGACATTACCAAATTATGTTGTCTACATAACTCTCAGTTAGTAGTCAACAAGACTCATGTAAAGCTATCAGAGATACATACCCGAGAGTTATGTGAACGTTTCGGACACGTCCAGCCGAAACCTCACCAAACTGGTACATTGCACATACAACTCAGTTACATATGTGTATAAGTACAACAACAATTTCGGTCATGAGGGATCGATATTGTCATACCGGTCTCGGCCCTGAAGGATCGAGACTATTTTCTGATCACAAAATGAACATGTTTATCCACCAGAATTATTACAATACAAGTCTCAATACAAACGATAACACCAAAATATAGACAATAGTAAAATATTTAACAAATTCACACCATACAAGCCTTACATTCAAACAAGTCTCACATTCAAACAACATTCAACAAGTTCCATAATCCAACAAAAACTAAAACAATACAAGTGCCAATCACAATCATGTTCCCTCATTGGTTTGGCTTCTTCAAATTCTTTCGAGTGTATTCTTTGACAAGCATTCTCTTTGGGGGCGAGCATCGACCAGTGGCGGTGGAGCATTAGCTGAGGTGGAATGTGTAGAAATGTTTTCGTGTTCGGGCTGCCTAGGGCCTGCTTGGGTAGGGGCTGATGTGTCGGTTGCGGTGGTAGTGGTGCCGACTGCGGCGGTGGTAGTGGTAGTAGTGGTGGTAGGACCGAGACTCCTCCCTGAAAGGAAATTGACGATGTCGCTCGCAATTTTCCTTGCAGACTCGAACGTACACAACTCCGGCGGGGAGTCCATTCATCGTAGTGCCACGTCCAATGCATGCCTATTACACTGATGATACAAAAATAAATATTTTAATGTTAAAAATCATAGGTTTTCAAGAAATGTCAAACACATCTACATAACACTTAAAATACATTCAATACCTCCAATAGCTCATTGTCAGCGATGGTTGGGGCAACCATATCTTCATTTTCATGGCTCGGGTTGTCGATCACTGGGTGAGACACTTTAAGGAACCAAGGTAGATAGTTCGGTGTAGCCAAAACTCGAACTGTGCCTTCTCACCGTGAACTTCGGGGGCCAACAAATGGTTACGCCAACGTTCCCAATTATCTTGTTAGAACCCATACTTGATAGAGTATTTGAGTGCAGATGGGCCTTGATGTGCTTCCAATGGGCGATACAGAGGATCTGGCATAGATTGCACGTGGCCAAACTATCTAAGAATCATCTCCGGATGGTAGGGCTCCATCATATCCATGTACTTCAATGTGCCACTATAAAGGCTATCGCGTGCACAACTCCATTATCCCCGTAATAACATAAAGGTCACAAAGTGATCTAATCAAACATAAACAACCATAATTAGTAAACATAAACTAACTTTAACATTTACCAACAAGACTGGCCAAGTAACTCACTTCGCTTGGCCGCAGCTTGTCCAACGTTCTCCTTATGGACCCAACCTTGTCAATATTCATCATAGTCTCGTACTTTTGAATCCATCTACAGACATGAAGTTGCACTTAGTCCATGTACTTTGCATTGGGTGTGGCGAGCTCAAGTTTGAAATGGTCGTACACCCATCCCTGCAAATACATACAACGTTAGTTATTGGGAAAATGCAAAACCTAATTCTAATTATTCAGAAAACAATCTAAGTTGATTTAAGAATATACCTCAAGTAATGCGAGGTAGCTGTCGATCTGAGAAACTTGTACTCTAGTGGCAAACCCCAAGTGTCGGTATAAGTACGCTAATACAGCTGTACCCCATTTATACTTTCCCACGTCATCCAAATCTTCTAGAAGCTTCGACAATGCAATACATACACGAAATCCACTCTTACCCGCAAAAGGGTGCAAGAAAGTAGGTACAACAAATACGCCCGAGCTGTGCATTCTACGGGGGGATAAATAGTGTCACTCGAACCAGCTTTGGGGCATCATCGACTATTCAACCAACATTTTTGCACTATAAGCCCCTTGCTGATGTTCACTTCATCCTCAACATCTTCAATGTTAACCCTAAGTAGTTTGGACACTAGCTTAATCGCATTCGAGCAAGATTCCTCGGTGTACCTCGCAAAGTTCTCAATTGCAACCACTTTGCTTGTCACAAGAATCTTCAGGAGAATGCTCACATCTTCTAAGGAGATAGACATTTCACCGAATGGTAAGTGAAATGTGTTCATCTCCAGGCTGCCACCGCTCCACAAAGGCAGATATAACCTCCTTGTTAGCCTTGCATTATGAGCAGTCTATCAGCGTATTCAACCAGACTCTACCGGATAATCCTCTGAAGGCCCTCGGTGTCAGGATGTCACGACTGTAAGTCCCATTCTTGGATCTGAGCACCGTGATTGATACACTTGAGTATCTGGCGATCCCACAACAACAAAAAACATTTAATCAATTATATAAAAGCCATAAGTTTTTAAGTGTAACGGCCTGAAAATTTGACTAGGGCCACGTGTCAAGTCATGGTCGAATGTGGGATCTACTCGTCGAAACACGTATGTCCGAATTTCGAGTTGAGACACCGAGAATATTCAAGTTGAGATTATAATGCTACATGTTGAGAAAAGTATATGCGGGGAATGCGGTGAGCCGAAATAAGAACGGGGACGTGCCTCGAGTCGAGTGCCGACGTGGGACCGAGATAATGGCTTATTGTGGCTATAGTGGATTTATGTGGTTTTAATGTGGTCGCGTTAAAATCATATACATTGGATACGCCTCGTGATGCGAGTGGCGCGTGTATCAAGATTTGTGAAATGAGACGGGTTGGTGCCTCGAGATACGCGTTGTTCAATTTATAAGGAAAGCATAAAAAATATGTTTTTGATGTGTCTCTAGTTTCACTCCGCACGGATCTCGAGGACACAAGTTTACTTAATGAGGAAGAAATCAAATATATATATAGATTAGGTGGAGAGGCCGGCGGCGAGGTCCGGCCAGGCGAGTCGGCGCGGCGGCGGTTGAGGCGAAGACGGCGGGACTGGAAGTGCGGCCTAGCGAGTAGCTCGCGGACGACCAGCCTCGGACGGCGGATCGCGACATGAGCGGTGGCGTGGACGGCCGGCGGCTTCGCGGGAGCCGCAGCGGTGGAGCAACGAGTTGGCGCGGGACAGCAATAGGCTGGACGGCAGCGGGAAGCTGATGGCGGCGGGTGGTGGCTTCAGCGCCAAGGGTGGCACGACTGCCACGGAGGACGCTGACGAGGAACTAGACAGCAGAGGCGGCGGCGCAACTCCGACATTGACGCCGATCAGCGGCTCAACGACGCGACAGCAAGCATCGGCCGAGTCGGTGGTGTGGTGGCAATGGTGGAAGCAGCGGCAATGACGGTGGTACGGCAGACAGCGGCGGTGGCGGGGTGGCGCGCGGCTTCGACGGCAGCGTGCGATGAACAACGCGATGGCGTTGTCGGACTAATCGAAGGTGTGACTTTGATGAATTTCAACGACGCGATGGAGGTGAGGGACTTCACCTAATTTTAGTGCGATTTGCATGATTTAAGTAATTTAATTGGTATAAAAAGACACCAGGGACTTATGAGTCGGGTGTCGGGTGCGCGTATCGAGGCGTGAGCGAGATGTCTTGCGGACGATGTGGATTGTTCGCGGAAACTGTAAGTAAACCAGTGAGGAACTATACAGTAATTTCATTGCTTTGCTATTGTTGTACATTGTTTTGATTTTGTTATTCATTGCTTTGATATTATCCTAAAGTGCTATAGCATGGAATGGTCCATTTGGCAAGTGAGTCATGGTTACCGTTATCTGCGATATGAGAGTGTTAGGGTTGGGAGGCAGGGGTCTCGTCCTAAACATGAGGTATTACCCGGACGTCTGTCGATATCTCCCAATTGAGTGTACTTTGGGGGCTCTTATCCGGGTTTGTGGATATTTCATAGTCGCACGGCTGGGGGTGGGGAGGGACGTCTCGTCCTAGATCTCGGTCTGTGATATCTCATAGTCGCAAGGGTTAGGGCTGGGAGGCTAGGGTCTCGTCCTAAACCCGAGTCAGCTGGGCTTCTGCCGCGACTCAACGACCTTTTGGTCGGGACTCCTTGTTATTTGGCATCAATCATCAATCATCGATTGATTTGTTTACAATCTTTTATATTCATGCGTTACTTGCTCATTTCTTTCTAATTACGTGAATTTGACTGTTCTATTTGTATTTTGAAATGTTGTATATGTCCTACTGGCTTTACTTACCTGGGCTCGTCATTTTGGGTTTGACTGAGTGCAGATCTACGTTTCAGCAAGGGGAAGGCTTCATAGCTAGGTGAATTTTTGTATATCTTGTATTTACTCTCCTCTTGATGATAACATATTTACTGGGTTCCACAATTAGGTTGTCTAACTCTTTTCAAATACTGTTGAGTTATTTATTTGTAGTAATTGATTCCGCTAAATTATAAGACTTGCAAAATAGTAATAACTCAACTTAAAATTGTGAATTTATGTATAATGAGGGATTGGAAGGCTGATTAGGTCTACGTTGACCTTGCGAGACTGGCTTGGGGTCCACATGGCCAATTTGTGAAAAATTGGGGCCGTCACAGTTGGTATCAGAGCCGAGGTTTTAAACACTCGACTCTAGATTTAAATCACAAGTCATGGAGACGCAAACCAGCGGAAGTTAAGAATGGTTAAACTTAATGTGGATATGATCCTGACCTAAGTCTTCGTTGGGAAGTGAGGAGAGTTGGGGAAACTATCGATCTATATACGATATAACCGTATTTACTCTTATGTATCACGTGAGACACGATGAGTAAATTGAAAATGATTTACGATAAATTTATCGAATCTAGAAAAATGGATTAGGTCCATCTCAGTGGTACAAGTTTTGCAAAATTTGTGGTCTTAAGGACGCGGGAAAAAAAAGAAAAGAAGAAAAGGGAAAAATGACGAAGAGCAGACTCTAGGGGAGCAGAGTGTTGAGATGGCTTGAGAGCTAACGATTACATCATGTACGAACTCATTAGCTTTGACGAAAGTTTTGGATTAGTAGTGTTGGATCAGAAGCCCAAGTAACTCCACTTTAGTGACACTAAGCATTTATAGTCTCAGGGTTGGTGAAGTCGACCACCACCTTTAGGGACTTGTAAATGAGTTACGTGTTGAGGTAGAGTCTACAAATCGTTCTAAAAGTTAGTTGCCACCTAAGTATAAATCCTACGAGATTGTACATCTCAAGAATTCTCACCTGCTAAAAATTACTGCAAGGAGTACATGTTGTAAAAATAATTAAAACATTCATGACAAAAAAGGACAAACATTTATGAATCGAATGAACGGGTTACTAGAGAGAGAACTTGAAGATTGATAGGGCTAGGTTTTTTCAAGATTTTGAAGGACACCTATCATGTTTCAACAACCCTAATTTTTCAGGCTGTGTGTGTATTTTTATAATTCAGGACAGTTCACAACCTACCTGAAACATCTCCAGTTTAGGCAGGGCCTACAGTGGTCGAGGAGGCATAGGTTCAGATTGAACTTGTACTTCCTACATATCAGACACTACATGAGGAGATGCTAAGCGCGCCGACTGATACGGGAGTTACAATAACGGCTAAGGCGAGGCAGTCTCGCTAGTTTCAGCGACATCACCCGGAAAAGTTTCACGGTGGTACAGATCGCGGAGCAGCAATGATTCATGACGTATTGGCCACACCAAATCATACGTGGTCAAGCATCTTATTAGCTTCGTGGTTCGGCGAGGCCGATGTCTGGTTGCGCACTATGGTGGCGTTGATGTGGACGATCAAGGATGGGCTGAGTTCAAGGATGGGGAAGTACATTCCTCCTACAGTTCGTAACCTAAAGAGAACTGATTCTCAAACCATTCGACAGAGGATCTGGGGAGTCAGTTATGCATTATATGGATCGGTATCTACGCTTGATGGAGTCGGCTGGGGTGCAGTCGATACTGACGCCGACCAGGTTTACAACTTTGTACACGGTCTCTGGACTCGATTGGTACTGGGGTAGTGACGACGGCTCGAGCACAGTATATGAGGCCTATGAGAAGGCTATGACTAGTAAGAGCGTGGGAGCACACGCATCGGAGTACCAGTTGCATTATCGGCATTGTCACATTCAGTGCGAGGGTCTGGAGATGATCAGAGAAACACGAGGGTTAAACGATTGTGGCAGAGAGATCAACCTTAGCGCGTATTGCGTTCCGCCATATGCAGCGAATATGGCGCCAGTGTTAGATGGTCCAGCGTAGAGTTACGCTAGTGCATTACAGCAGCCAACACTGTCAGATCCTTAACATAAGTATCATCAGATTATTGATGGCAGAGGCAATGGCCAGAGACAGGATCAGAGTTCTAGTCAAGTGTACAGACAGGGACGGTGTAGTCATGCACAAAGACAAGGACATAGACATGTTCCATTTGGATCGGGATTTCAACGTACCTGTATGGGCGTGTGGATAGACAAGTACAGCAGTGCCATGTACGGATTCATATTATTGCCACGTCAGGTCCGCTCTATCCATTGTAACCAATAGAGGGAGCAAGTTGGGTTGAGACCCATTCGAACGGAGAGACTGACGGACAGTCAAAGAACTTTAGTTACATTCTCGCGGACATACGACGGATATGAGTATATTAGTGACGGTGGATCATGGGACTCATATTCATTTATAGTCCAATATATGTTGTGAGGATGTTGCCCTGACATATATTGATGTGAGGAGGCAGATGGTATGTTCATTGCTTGGAGGTCACGGAGGAGCCCAGCTCGTCACGGAGGAGCCCAGCTTGTCGCGGAGGAGCCCAGCCCTACAGAGTAAGATGGGGGGTATGGCCTTGGGCGAGTATGACCTTGGGCGGGTATGGCCTTGAGTGGGTATGACCTTGGGCGGGTATGGCTTTGGGTCTTCAGTCATCACACACTATCGAAGTGCGTAAATTTCGAGGACGAAATTCTAATTCGTTGGGAAGACTGTAACGACCGAAAATTTGACTGGGGCCACGTGTCAAGTCATGGTCGAATGTGGGATCCACTCGTCGAAACACGTATGTCCGAATCTCTAATTGAGACACCGAGAATATCCAAGTTGAGATTATAATGCTACTTGTTGAGAAAAGTATATGCGGGGAATGCGATGAGCCGAAACACGAACGGGGACGCGCCTCGAGTCGCATGTCGACGTGGGACCGAGATAGTGGCTTATTGCGGCTATAGTAGATTTATGCGGTTTTAATGTGGTCACGTTAAAATCATATACATTGGATACGCCTCGTGATGCGAGTGGCGCGTGTATCAAGATTTGTGAAATGAGACGGGTTGGTGCCTCGAGATACGCGTTGTTCAATTTATAAGGAAAGCATAAAAAATATGTTTTTGATGTGCCTCGAGTTTCACTCCGTACGAATCTCGAGGACACAAGTTTACTTAATGAGGAAGAAATAAAAAATATATATATATATATATATATATGGATAAGGTGGTTTTTATCCATACATTCAAAAAAAAAAGTGAAGGAAAAAAAAAGTGAGGATCGGATAAGGAGAGAGGGAGATGGAAGGAAAGAGACAGGGAGAAGAGGAGAGAGAGAGACGGTGGATAGGCCAGCAGCGAGGTCCGGCCAGGCGAGTCGGTGCGGCGGCGGTTGAGGCAAAGCCGCGGACACCCAGCAGCGACGGTGGTACCGGCAGCGGCGCGGTGGCGACAGTGGCGCGGCTTCGACGTCGGCACGATGAACGACGCGATGGCGTTGTCGAACCAATAGAAGGCGTGACTTCGACGGATTTCAACGACGCGATGGAGGTGAGGTACTTCAATTAATTTTAGTGCGATTTGCATGATTTAAGTAATTTAATTGGTATAAATGGACACCAGGGACTTATGAGTCAGGTGTCGGGTGCACATATCGAGGCGTGAACGAGATGTCTTGCGGACGATGTGGATTGTTCGAGGAAACTGTAAGTAAACCAGTGAGGAACAGTACAGTAATTTCATTGCCTTGCTATTGTTGTACATTGCTTTGATTTTGTTATTAATTGCTTTGATATTATCCTTGAAAGTGTTATAGCATGGAGTGGTCCATTTGGCAAGTGAGTCATGGTTACTGTTATCTGCGATATAAGAGTGTTAGGGCTGGGAGGCCGGAGTCTCGTCCTAAACACGAGGTATTACCTGGACGTCCGTCGATATCTCCCAATTGAGTGTACGTTGGGGGCTCTTATCGGGGTCTGTGGATATTTCATAGTCGCACGGGCTAGGGTTGGGAGGCAAGGCGTCTCATCCTAGATCTCGGTCTGTGATATCTCATAGTCGCAAGGGTTAGGGCTGGGAGGCTAGGGTCTCGTCCTAAACCCGAGTCAGCTGGGCTTCTGCCGCGACTCAACGACCTTTTGGTCGGGACTCCTTGTTATTTGGCATCAATCATCAATCATCGATTGATTTGTTTACGGTCTTTTATATTCATGGGTTACTTGCTCATTTCTTTCTAATTACGTGAATTTGACTGTTCTATTTGTATTTTGAAATGTTGTATATGTCATATTGGCTTTACTTACCTGGGCTCGTCATTTTGGGTTTGACTGAATGCAGATCTACGTTTCAGCAAGGGGAAGGCTTCATAGCGAGGTGAATTTTTGTATATCTTGTATTTACTCTCCTCTGATGATAATATATTTACTGGGTTCCACAATTAGGTTGCCTAACTCTTTTCAAATACTGTTGAGTTATTTGTTTGTAGTAATTGCTTCCGCTGAATTGTAAAACTTGCAAAATAGTAATAATTTAACTTAAAATTGTGAATTTATGTATAATGAGGGATTGGAAGGCTGACTAGGTCAGCGTTGACCTTGCGAGACTGGCTTGGGGGTCCACGTGGGCTTAGGCCGGGCGGGGCCCAATTTGTGGAAAATTGGAGCCGTCACATTAAGTACTTTATTCAATGAAACTTTATATATCTCATTGCTCCAAATCGCTAATGCGACATGATCTTTAAAGCTCTCCAGCAATGATCCATCTAAAGGACCACCGGGGAAATGTGCACACATTTCCAATTGCTCTTGTGACTCCCCTTCATTATGGCTACCTCCACCACTAGTACTCCCACCCACATTACGATCGGTAATAGTGTTGTTTGCTGGTGCTGATGAGTCACTACTACTAGACTCTGATGCATGAGCCTCACATTCACCTCGGGCAACTTGAAGATCTTTTTTTCGATGCGTGTCAATGTTGGAACCCTCATCGTGCAATTGAACATTCTTTGCACGATTCCTATAAGTGTTTCCCTTTCCTTTCATATCTACCTTTTTGTGACGGCCCCAGTTCCACAACCCAAACTGGGCTCCGCCCGGCCTAAACTTACGTGGACCCCGAATCACTCCTTGCGACATCAACCCAAGCCTAGTCAGCCTTCCTAATCATTTTTCATTATTTATAGTGAGTTACTCAAATTTGTAAGGTATCAAAGTATATGCGGAAGTGATTTCTACTTAAACAAATTGAAACAACTCACACAAATCAGTTAGGACAGTCTAGAGTATGGAAACCCGTATATACTCCATATAAATATCTCACAAAACCCATGTGTCCAATGTGTCAAAAACAATGTACATAAGTAATACAAAAACTACAAAAATGTGAGAGAGAAGACCGCTCTAAAGTCCTCTCAATAACTCTCCTAGCACGAGCCCCTTTCCTTTACTCGATTACAGATCTGCACTCAGTCAAACACAAGATTGACGAGCTCATGTAAGTAATGCCAGTAGAATACTAATCAACATTTCAAAATAAATGAAATAGCCTACATTCATGCTGATAGAAAGAAAGGTATAAAGAACGCATGAATAAATAAAGACTATAAATCAAACAAAAGCAATCGATATATGAGCATCCAGGAATGCAAACATAGAGGCGCAAGTAGTCCCGACCAATAGGTCGTTGAGTCTTGGCAAAACATCAAGACTCGGGTTCTAGGACTTGGTACACTCACAAGCCCTAAACTCGCGAGATAGTAAGACTTCCTGGAACAACCACGCTAAAGACCTCACACCCCGTCAAAATCAGTAATCAGCACAGTGCATCTCAAGGTCATGACGTCGGTATGTTACCCCAACCTACCACTCCTTCCAAAAACCACCGTTGACTCACTTGCCCTCGGACAACTCAATTAGAATGGAATTCGAAGGATAGATAATAAAGCAATAACAAAGCAATGAACAACAATATTCAATAGCTTAAAATGAAATATTGTGCATTTCCTAGTTGGTTTACTTACATCGATCCACACGCTTATTCCTAACCTATCCGGCATCCCGACACTCCAAAACGCGTTCTCGAACCTCCGTATCTCTTTCTTAGATTTTCTGTTATCATTTAGTATCAATTCAAGTTCAATATCCTTGGTTTAGAACTTTTAAACCATACAAATACTACAACCAAAGTACGCTCGAGAGCTATTTCTAAAAATAATACTTTATAATAATTTCAATATATTATCAACTAGCCAACTATAGTTACAGTTTCAACTCTGGAAACCTTATAATTTGTCATGATAACCAAGAAGGAACTTGTAGTACTCATGACGTACTTTCCATAGACTCCAAGAATACTCAAATCGGATCACGAATGGAGAAGTTACGAATTTTCTAATATAGCATGTTAACTTGACAAACTTTATTTATTTTCAACTATAAAATGTCTCCAAATCCTTAAAACTCAATAATAAATGCCACGAAACCACTTAATACCAACACCAAAATATTTTCACTATTCGTGGAGTCAAATTGTATAATTAATTCATCCAAAAACCCAATATAAATCAATATCAATTATAAAACATCTCCAAAACAGTTATCAACTGAATTACATTAATTCAAATCATTAAAACTCTAACCCACGTCGGTGAAATTTATCCCAAATTGATGCGAATCAATCTAATACACCAATTAACGATAAGTCATACTAATTTCTATCGAAACCCCGCGAAAGAAATAGAAAAATCGCAAGAATTCAAATTAAATTGAGGAAAAATGCCTGGTATTAAGAATTCACCAAATTACGGGCTGAATACTTCGTTTCTATTGCGGAAACTTAGCTCGAATTGATCGTCTTCCGATCCTCTATGATTTTGAGGAAAGAAACCGAATAAAAATCGGATGTCGAGAGCTCCACGAGCGAATACTCAAATTGAGGGGTTCAGGGAAACAACGAACCAGACGTTCGGTTAAAATAATGAAATGAGTTTTTGAATTTTTCATTTCATGTTTTATGTATATTTATATATAAACTCTTTATTTATTAATTCCCGAAAGTCCTATTTTGACATGTTTTGACTTTCGGTGCTCATTTTCGATCCCCTTTTCCACCAAATTAAACCAAATTCTCGACAAAATAGTATATCTTCATAAAATGTCCAAAATATTGGTTTTAGTCATGCCAACTTTCACAAAACAATTTTCTTGTCATATTTAACCAAGCTTACACCAAATTAAACTCAATCTCAACCTCGACTACTGCTAAGTAATACGAAACTCGAGGTAAGATCTTACCTTCACATTTCCAAAATTAATTATTTTAAATCGTTCAATCTTTTGTGTAATAAATAATACAAACATCATACAAAAATAACATACCTCGATGTTTACACCTGAGATTTGGACATTTAGATCACGACGAGTGGGTCCTACATACGAACCTGAAATGACACGTGACACGAGTTAAATTTTTAGGGTCGTTACATTCTCTTTCTATTTCTCGTTCCGATAAGACGCAGTCGGGGGTCTCTGGCCGCCTCGCCCACGGTTACCCTCGACGCCTCAATACCAACCTCCTCCCTAGTCACCGGGGTTTTCGAACGAGCCATACCTGATAAGACTACAACATGTAAGCACCTGGAGCAGAAACATAAGTAAAATTCAAACAAATAAGAACAAAACTTTCCATTTCTATAGTCTCGGTCAAGCAGGTTTGAGAAAACAATTACAATCTCGGTTATGCATGACCGAGATAAAACAATAAGTCTCGGTAATTGACAACCGAGATAATTAGTTCATTCTCGGTTGTACATCACTGAGACTAATGCAACTATACACTCTGAATTACTCTCGGTATGTGGTAACCGAGAGCAATTCCAGTGTTACGGTACCTAAAACAATAATGCATAAGCATAATCTCGGTTATGGATAACCGAGATAACAATGTGTCTCTCATTACTATGTAATCGAGACTTTATGTGCAACTAACCTTAAACCTAAGTCTCGGTCATGGTTAGCCGAGATTGTCAGCATCTTCTTTGACCCGTGTGGCCGAGAAAAACGGGTTCGCAAATTTGTCTAACCTAGCAGACGAACCACACAAAACAAACAAAAATCGAACAATAATCTATCAAAATTGAGTTCAAACATACCTATAAGCTGCCGAATAAACGCCTCCTATGAGATTTGTGCAGTAAGACCGAGCCTTACAACGTACCTAATGCAAATAGCTCGAGATCTCTGAATATGAAAGAAAACCACTACTCGAATGAACGACAAAACAGAGCAGATGCTCAAACACAGATTGGTTAACATAGATATCTGAAACAACGCCTCATATGAGATTGATTGCTCGTTAGTATGTGGATTGCACCTAGGGTTCGACAAAAAAATTGAGTTTCTCCTTGTTCGTTTATTAAATTCGAAATTTGGAGGTAGGGTGCACTTGGGGGTAATTTTGAGATTTCATTCAAAAGTTTTGGGTGCTTTTGATAAACAACTTGGTGCCTTCAATAGTGATGTGTCTTCATTAATTGGTGGGGTGCCCATAGCGGTGCTAAAAATTAAATAAAATTAAATCCTCGAGATCCATCCTCATCTTAGTGATTCTACGGTTCAGATCATAACGTACGACCGTAAGGCTTCCCACTTTGAACTCCAACGGTCGAAACGAAAGCTATCTTAACCTGCACCAGTAGCAAGTTAAGCGCGCTATCTCATTCGTCCACATTAGTCAGAGATTATGATTTTTGACCCATCAACCAATACCCATATTTTTAACGGCCCAGCTCAACCCGAGTGCTCGTACTTGTACAGCAACGATTCCACTGGAACCACCAACATCTTCAGAGATTTTTCATTTTCATCACAAATGTTGTAGTAGTAGCAGTAGCAGCAGCAGTAGTAGTAGGGTTTAGGGTTTAAGTTTCAGAGGAGCAGAGATGGTTTTGAAGAAAAAGAATGGCAATATTGATGCCGGCAATGGCGGCAGCGACGCAAGAACTCATAGAAGAGACCCCATTGATCATTGGGGTTTTCTGGTAATCTTGACTTTTGATTGAATCTTAAGTTTTGTTTGATCTACAATTGATCTTCTCTTCTGGGCATAATTTGCTTTTTGGGTTTCTGGGCCTTGTTATATAATTGGGAATCTTGATTTTCTTCATCTTTTAGTGCCTTCTTTATGGATTTTAATGAAGTTTGAGATGGATTTTGATTGGGTTTTTTCATGGGCATTTTGATTCTTGTTCTTGAATTTGTTTCATTCTAATGCTTTGTTCATCTTGACGATGGGCCTATTGGGGTTTTTTTCTTTGAAATGCACACCGATTGCATATTGGTATTGGTTTTGGATTGGCAATTGAGGGGTTTCTGCTTGAATGTTCTGCAGGAAGAAATTGATGCCGCGATGTGGGTCGATCTGACGCTTGAGTCGGAGAAGATGTATCAAGACATGTAAGTCTTGAAATAAGTGGTTTTTGGTTGTTGATTTGTTTTGAGAAGTTTCTTTAAGGTTTTGCTTTCGTTGATTTAACCCTATTTAATTTGTTGCGTTGCAGTGACGATAACTGGTTCCGAGTTACCCACATGTAAACAAAAAAATATTTCTAATGTCTGTTTGATTGATCATTTGGTTGTAACAAAATGAGATTTGTTCTAAAAAGAAAATCTCATTTATTTCAGGTTCCATGAGAACTTGCCGCACGACTTAATAGCCCAAGGGCTTCCTACATCAGTTGAAGGGAAAGCAAGCTCTGATATCGATTTCGTTGGATCGTCTTCTCCCAAACTTCCTTCCTCGGTTTCGCGGTCTAGAGGCAAAGATTTTATAAGTAGGAATTGGAGAGGGGATGACGGCGTTCATTTCGATGAGAAGAAACAAATCAGGAAGCTTAGTGGAGGAATTCAGCAAAAACTTTTGGGATGTACTGATAAACCAAAAACTAGTTCTGTAAGTTCGAAATGTCATGCGAGTGTGGAAGGAAGATTAACGGGTGAAATCAACCAAACAAAAGTTAGACCACAGAATTTAAGACATGCTTCAAGCTGGAGACCAAGTTTTACTAGTGAAAGCAGCTCAGCCGAGACCATGAATCCTCGCTTACCACCAGCAAAACTTAAATGTCGCAGGCTACAGGGCTCTTTGAGCTTGACTTCAAGATCAATAGGCGAGAGCAATTTAACCAGCAATAGCGTGCCTGATTGCTGTGAACCGAATTGTAGTGTTGTACATTTGAGAAACTCTTCCAACAAGTTTTGGAATTTAACACAGACCAATTGTGGGACTGGAGGTTTAGAAAGCACGTTAACTCTTGACGGAACTAATATGGGTGGAAATAACTCAGCTAGCTCTTCAAGGCCTGATTCTCGAAAGCTTAAATCTAGGTTCAGCGATTTCAAAAGCTCTTTGAACTCAAAAGTGAGTAATGTGACTGAAAGTAGTCAGCAGGGGAAACAAAAGGCAGCCATTATGTCTTGCCAAATAATTGGCCGATCAAGAAGGCCGACATCATCTACAAGGATAAATCTTCCAAACAGGTCTACAACAAGCCAAACATCGAAGATAGAGGTAAAGGACAGGATACAAATAAAAGATGCAAAGAGTTCTTCGAGTGAGGCCAATGTAGCTTTCTCTTCAAATTCTGACAGCAACAGCAAGAACAAGTGGTTTACTGTTGCGTTGAATCAAGACAGCAACTCTGAGAGAAGCAACCCAATTAAAATGGATAAACCCTCTAACCAGCATAAGGGGAGGGATAAAAGGGCATCTAAAGCATCTAATGGATCACTCATTGGCCTCACATCAAGGTCCAAAGTTGAAGGGAAAGACACCAATATTAAGCGTGCCAGCCAAGAAGTTTTGAAAGCAAAGGTGATGAGAATAGTTCAGTAAAAAACATTAATTATTAATTAGATTAGAAGCTAATATAGCTTGACAATTATTTCTGCAGGTTTTGGACCATTGCGAGTGTAGAGAAACATCTTCGCGGAATCGTAATGTGCAGTCAAATGGAAAGGAATGTGTACTCAATAAAAACCAACTTAAAGCCAATGGACCATATGTCTCAATTCACAAAACTGGTGGAAAAGAGAATAACATTGGAATCGTGGGTCGAAATCGGAATGACTTAAAGCTCAGATCAGACTCATATGACAAAGGAGTGACAAATCAAAAGGTATATTTTTATCGCTGACAATTTGTTTCACGACCTCAATGTTTTTTCTTCTGTTTGTTTGTCCTGGTTTTGTTTTTGTTTGCCTTCAAGGCTACATAGATTTTGGCCACAATGCTTGATGCACTGAAATATATATATATTTTTTGTATAGTGGAGTGAAATATAATTTAAATATTTAATCCTTTTTTTTAATCAATGGAGTTGGAATTTAAGGTACTTCTGCTTTCTTAATGAGAGTGTGGGGACCTACTATTTGTATTTTCATTTGTCTAGGAATACTGAGATTCATGATAACGAGAGTTAGGTAGGCTCCTAGAGAATCTAGAAAGTCTCTTCATGGCAAACATTTGAAGTGGTTATAGAGGATGATATCTTCTTTACATATTTTTATTTATAGAAGATGATGGTATCTTGATCATTCCAGGTTGTTTCATGCAAATTAAGTTTAGTTTTTCTGTTGAAAGCTTCAGTTCCTTCTCAGGTTAGAGTATTTGGGAGGTGGCCATCTATATAGGCAGTGAAGCATGATGCATATTATGTAAATTGAAACCAAACCTTCTCCACAAAAAAGATACCGAACGTATGGACTGCCTTCTCTTTTGTTATATAAGGAGTTTTCTGGTTTCCCCTAGAGGTGTTGCGTTTCTCCTCAATAATGCATTGTATGAGAAAAGAGCACAGAGTCTACGAATAATTTCTCGTAGAAACATCATTTTGAGTTGAGAATTAGCTGGGTTTCCCCCTCAAAGATAGAATGAGGCTCGTGCTGATTGAGGATTGATCCTAAGAAAAGAAGGAGATAAAGGAGAAAGGTGTCCAAGTTTTGCTCCATCGGCAGTGAATCAATTAATGCCGATGCAAGAAAATTTCTCATTGATTAACCCCAAGCCAATGCAAGTATTGCTCCATCTGTTAGTACTAGAGATTGGAGTTCAATTTTCCGGTGACTTTGTGACTTCTCCTTGGAGGCCAATTAGTCCCTGACCATATTCTTAAACTGGTCTTCTTACCAAAAGTGAAAAGAAAAAAGGCTCTAAATCTGAGTTTCATATTTTAGCATTTTAATGCCAAGTTTTAAGATAAATTAAACAGTAACACTGCAGTTTCCTTCCCAACATGATTCAATGTGCTACTGTTGGTGGTCATGATCTGTGTCTCAGTTGAATGTATCTGTAATCTCACAACTAATTGCTTTCTATCATGTCAGGAAAAGCCAAATGGAAGGAGCAAATTGGACAACCAGAAGAAAACAGTTCGAAGCAGTTACTTTCGGTAGTCTTGAAAGAAAGGAAGACGACTATTGTAAATACAACCTTTAATTTTGTAGAATGTATACACTGAAAATCTCAACTAATATTGGATCTAACAGTTCCACAGAGGTTTACAACTTGAGAGTTCTCCTTTCTGTGGCAACAAGTTTCAATTTTTTTGGTTGGATTTATATTGCTCATTGTATACACTGAAAAACTTAACTAATATATGAGCCATCGCTGTTATTTTCCATGGCGTAGATGAATACACCCATGAAAGGGCTGTTAGCAGATGCATGAGATCCACTGTTTATAGGCTAAATTTTCCATTGAAACTAATATAATATGTGATACACTCCGAGCTTTAGGGTATCAAACTCTTGTCTCGATGGTTACACCCCTTTGTCGTTTAAACTTACAAAGAACATAAATTACATGGAGAATTCTTGCCTTCCAATGGCATTAAATCATAGAATTAAAGTTGATAATATGTTCTTAAATAGTAAAAACTGCCAATAAAAGACTATTCCCTTGTATTGAAATGGCTTGCTCAGCAAAATCTTGATATAAAGGTGAAGTACCTTTGGTTAATCTGTAAGACATTGGTGAAGTTAAGTTCAAAAAAGGAGGGAGCTTGATTGCAAATTTCTAAGACTTATGCTAAATTGCTAATGCTGTCGTGGTTGATTTGGGATTAGGACATGCTGTGAACTTGATATGCAGATAAATTTCATTCGTCTGATTATTCTTATTGGTTGCGATGCTTCAGTATGTCTATTAATATTTTAGTTTGTTTCTTGTGAAGGTGTTTATGAGTTTCAAATCTTGGCTTATTTCTCACTTCTGTCTGTTGCAATTTGATTTTCGTAAAAACATGCATCGCTCATCAGTGCTTGTTGCGCTTTTTTTAACAATACTATCTTGGGTACAGTTTACCATTTGTGGCTTGGTTTTTAGGCCCTACCCGATCCATATTCGCTTTCAAGAACATGGGGATTTTTACTATCTGCTTGTTTCCGCTGCCTTAATTCAAGAAGCTGAATTTCTTTCTTAAACAACAGCTAGAGGGCCTCTTGAAATTGGCATGCAAGACATCTGAAAGGACATCAATTTTCCGAAGGAGGATTCAGTCTTTATCTTAGCACTCACAGTGAAGAGGTAATACTTCATTTCCTTGTTCGGATAAATTTAACTTTTCTCTAGAGATTAATTAGTTGTCCAAAACTTGAAAAACTTGATTTCTCTTAACAACTTTTTTGTTTCAGCGATCATTTATTAAATGAGAGGGGGGAACTGGGGATGGATTGCAGTGGGAAAACCCAATAACAAAGGCCCTACTTTAATATATCCCATTTCAAGGTAGTTGATGAAAACAATACTAAGACCCACGGTCGTCGTATATCTCATCTAAAACTAGTTATTTGATACGTCGGCATGCTTCAACTCTGGCATTGTATGCCATTAGTACTATGCAGTTGATTTTCCAAGCCGAAGTCGTCATCCCTAATGCCTCCTATACATTCAGTCTTAAGAGGTTTGTCTATGTTCCTCTTCCTGGTTATTTTGCAAGCGTAATCCAAGTACTTTTTACTTCTCGATAATATTTGTGCTATTTATTTTCTATCATTAATTAGGAAGCTTTTCTATGTCTGCCTGTGTGTTTCAATGAGTTTTGATTGGTGGGTTTTGATGATGAGTAATTTGCGCTGATGTTTTCACATACTCTTCAATGTATTAATGTTCTATGTTTGGTTAATTATGTTTTCTGCTCTAATAGTTTAAGAATTGTAGATAGTGGTTATTACCTCGTCCATTTCAATTTTCAACTCCTTTATTCTCATTCTTGATAAGATATAGGAAAGAATTTATTAGTTCTTATAACATTTTTCAAACCGAGTAGACGATGCTTTCTAATCATAAGTGCCTAACCGATACTCCAAATAGAAGGCTTTAACAAGTGTATGAGTTACCAGATTTGCGGACCTTTTAACAAAACAAATATGAAGACTAGCTAGCAACCTCTTTTAGGATTGATAATCAGTCACCAGTAAATACTCAGATATGGACTGCAAACTTTCAAAGTTCACAACAAAATCTTTGTGAGAAGGAATACATGCTACAACGAGATAGTGATTGATTTGGTAGACCTAGTAAATATTGTTGTCATGACCAGAGTAGATTGGCATTTTAGCTTGAATGCTATAATTGCTATTACAGTTTGATTTACATTTCTGAAGGGAATGATAGTCTTCATATTTTTTAGACTGCAAATGCTTGATGCTTGTACAAGGTGACTATAAATGTAAATTGTTTGGCTATCTCTGTCTTATGAATCAAATCATTCAATTTCTTTAAGGATTACTTTTAAAGATTTTCAACAGATTTCAGCTGCAATAGGACTTCATCAATCTTCTTCTTAATGTACTTGTAATTCTTTCCTGAGTCTTGAATAAGCTACAAATTTGAGACAACGTACAAAAGTCACTAAGCAGCAACAAGAAAATTGGTGTCCACTTTGGAATTTTAGATGAATTAGAGAGAGCACACCTTTTTTTTAAGTAAAATAAGTTCCATTAATCAACAAGCAGGAAGAAAACACAGATAGAAGGAACTGAAGAGACGATGCTTCCCCAAGCATAAACGCCTAACTAAGAAGCATAAGCTTTAGCAAATGTACGAGCTATTTGATTCGCAAACCTTTTAACCAAATAAACATGAAGAGTAGCAACCTCTCTGAGTATTGATGAACAGTCTCCTGCTATTACTCAGATAACTGCAAACTTCAAAAGCCCTTCTCTACACAAAATGCTAGGTGTATCACACTTTCACAACTCACCTAATAGACTTTCTGAATGTAAAAACTAAACCAAACAAATTAAACAAACTGATTCGAACTTTCCAAGTCAAGCCAATTCATTCACTGCATTAACATTCATCTGCAACACAAATTGAGAAAGCCACAACCAGTTCTAAACATGTCCTCGAGCAGTTCTAGATAATAAAATTTCAGTAGGGAATATCTGGTGACTTCATGTTTGACCCATCCGTTTTTTGGGACGATAAACTGAAAATGTTGCTAGTTTCAATTACTTTGCGCTTTTGAGCAAAAACCTCAAGAATTTGAGCTCGGTTTTGCCATGACTGAGTCCTATAATTGAAACATACTAGAGATTGTTTTTGTGATATGTAGAACATGGGCTAGTTCCGTGCTATTTCTTGCTAGGATAAAAGACTCCAAAACAGGACAACTAATTAAAAACCACCACCCCTTCTGAATTTGGCTCCAGAAGCATTAGGCCTTCCAACTGTAAAATCTTGAGATGGGAAGCCGAAGGAAGTGATTGAAGAAGCTCGATTAAAGATGGGTTAACGTTCGAGCAGGTTGATAGTTAAATATGGTAGTGGGTGATGAGGTGAAGATCATAGAACGAATTTCTAAACATGTATCAAACAAAGGAAAGAAAAAGGAGATTTGAAGCTCTCTATTTTGAGATCATGAAAACTGAAAAGACTCTTCAAAGCGTGCTTGAAATTCTCATAGAAAAAATTGAGGAATGAATGAGTATTCTCAAGAAATGGAACACCTGGGCATCTATAATGATCAGTCATTTGTTTCATCAATGCATAATCACTGTCTTTAATCAAAGTAAACTCCAAGGAAGGTCAAATTCATAAATAATTTTGATGTATAAAATACTAAAAACTGTACAAGAATGAAATGGAACACCATCAGTACTGTTCTTCAAATTTAAGAAAGACAATGCCTATGTAAAAAGCACACACTGTCAATGATCATATTAGTTCTTTTAAAGACACTGAGATATATACGGATACAAACCAAAACAATCTTACCCTATCTGCGAAATTAGATTCACAGAACTTGAATTGAAATATGGGCATTCAGAAAATATTGTTGGGCGAGCTTGATGTTAAAGTCTTCCAACATTTTTATTTTAGTGTATTCCAATTCACGTTTCATGGCATGCCCATTTTCCATCATAACAATTCTTTCTAAATTCGCTCCACTGTCAGACAAATATGCGAAAAAGTCATGCTCGCATTCGAATCCTTCAATCCCTCGAGCAGCAACATTCTTGAGATTGTATAGAGTGCAAGGAGGAGGCAACTCAAGCTTCACTTCATGTCCTGAATATGAATTCTGTAAATGACAGACATAACGGAAGTTAGCATTGCAGTAGAAAGGAGGGAAAAAACTATCAAATGGAATTCACCTAAATAGAAAGTGTCGATCGTTTGCTACCTGATCATCATGAGTAAAATTCAAGAGAAGAACTTCTATGGAAGGAAATGATGCTAACATAGCGATAACTTGGAAATTGTTTAGACCTTCCAGTTCCAATGACCTTAGGTTGCCATAGGAGTCGATCAGTCTTCTCAATGAGCTTGCAAAATTTTCCAATCCCTTTGCAAGTAAACAATGAATAATCAAATTCCAAAACCACTAGAAATCACAAAGTTGAGAAAAGGGACTAAAGTCATAAACAAGAAGCAAATTGGAATGTCTTTTTTCGTTACTCGGAGGAGCCCAGCCCGCTGGCTTAAGCCGGCAGGGGTCTGGCCTTGGGCGAGTATGACTTTGGGCCTTCATAGGGCATCTCTAATAGATGTGGATTGAATGTGAATGTGCGCCACTATGATTAAATAGACATTGGGATAAGAAAAAAAATCAAGCTGACGTTACTTTGAACCTCTACTTCTGGACGTTCAAATTGACAACCACTCTGGATAATCGATTTTTTTAAAATATTTTCACATTTTAATTAACAAAATTATAAAAAGAAATGTCACATCATCAGGTGAGGCGCAATCCACATTTATCATTAGAAAGCTCTCAAAGGATCTATTTGATAACACTAACTGATAGCTGATAATCTAGTAATTAGTAGTTGAAAGTTGATAATAAGCTGATTAATTGTTTTATTATTTGGAAAGGAAGCTGATGAAATAGCTGGTAAGTGCTAATTGACATAAAAAGACAAAAAAAATTAGGGATGCAAACAGGGTGGGGAATCCTTATGGGTCGGGGACGGGGATTCTCCGGCAACGAGGACGAAAATGAGGAATTTAAATAAGAATGGAGGTGGGGATGAGGATAAAATCTCATACCCACGCGGACTTGGGTACGGGGAGGGGAAAAAATATATTCGCGGAACGAGGGGAATCCCCATTGGTAATCTTCATGGGGATTTTCATATATATATATATATATGATCTATGTATCAATTTTATATAATATTATAAGACTTTCACCCAAAACACTAGTGATAGACAAACTCTAATGTGATTTATAATTTTAACTTGTTTGGTTAATTATATGTTTTGTTTTGAATTGTTTGCAACTATATTTATATGTTATACTTTATTTGGTTGGGATTTTTAACAATTGTGATTCTATGTATGTGTACAATACTTTTTATAAATCTTTTTGAAAAAAATTAAGTGGAAAAAAATATTTTCCCACGGCGATTCTTTGCAAAATCCCCGCAAGAATCCCTACAGGGATCTTCAATAGAGAATGAAATGGGAAATTTTTTTTTCCCATAGAGATGTGGATAAAAGTTCATCCCCGCGTGGGGATGGGTATGGGGATGGGGAGATAAATTCTTAAGCGGGGATGGGGATGGAGACGGGCCCCATCCCCTACCCTCGATTTGCATCTCTATATAAAATCATGTAATATTATTTATTTATAGTTTTATTATACAATATTATACTTATTTGTTGTCATTTAATATTTATTACATATGTACTATAATATAAAAATATTATTTTAATATGTTTGTATATTTAGTAATGATATATAATATATTTGTATGTAAAATATTTTATAATAATAATTAACGTATCAATATGTTACTAAGGATAAATAAATCCTATCATACTTATGTCAGTTATATATTATCAATATTAAAACAAACAGGGACAAGCTTATCACCAAATGTCTCTTCGAACATATTAGTGATAAGTAAAAACAAACATAATGGTTATCATCAATATTAAAACATATTAGCGATAAAACATATTAGCGATAAGAAAAAACAAACATAATGGTTATCATCAATTTTAAAACATATTAGTGATCAGTAAAAACAAACAGAATGGTGATCGATATTATTCCTTACATCCATTTTAATATATATTCGTTGTAAAACTTTGATTATGTTTAATAAAAACTAATTTTTAAAATGGACGCTATATTTTAAAAAAATTGAAAGATCGACCAAGCACACATGCGTGCATTTTTTTGTCAAAGTGAACGCACTAGCTAATGAATATCCTTTAATTGAAACCTATCTATTGATGCAAAAGTTGTTTTTTTTTTTTTTTTTTTTTTTTTTTTTTTTTTTTTTAAAGAATTGATGCCGAAGTTATTTTGCCCAAACGGAAAGTGGTGAAATTAAGAAAAAAAAAAGTCATCCGTTGCTGCAAAGTCTAAGATTTTTGATAAGCTTCACAAAACTTACTATTTATTAAATTAACATATAAGCTAGATTATAAGCTAGATGATAAACTAGTTTGTGCTTGCTAAACAGAGCTATTAAAGATTCAACAAAAGTACTTCGGATCATTGAAAATGTTAAAATGACAACAACAATGCCACACTACAAGACACATATATTTGGTTTACAAGAGTCTTTCATGTGACATAACTCGTGTGTTATGCATCGAGATATGTGTATGCTCGCATCCCGAGGTGCGCATGGATGGTTCTTGCTAGTCGTTCTTGTACTTCTCTAAATTAATCCGAACATGTATCCATGGAGAGAAAAATCTCAAGGAAATGCTATAATAGGAATACGGCTACCGTAATTAGCATTGTGTACTTTTTTTTATCAAAAAAAGCAACATAAGATTTGGTAAAATAAGATCATCAGAACAAAGACTTCAAATTTAAGTGAAGTAAGTTAAAATAAGATCATCAGAACAAAGACTTCAAATTTAAGTGAAGTAAGTTGAAGTTCTAGCAAACTCCACCTATGTTGTACACTATATGCGTTACATAGCCGGTCTCAAGTCCGGATAAAGGAGGAGGGTTGCGATAGGTTGACAGCCAGCGTAAAACTTTTGTCACTTTTCATGAAATTGATCAAACATCAATGAAAAAGTTTGATCCATGTAGCCGACCCCAGTTAATTTGGGACTGAGGCTATGTTGTTGTTGTTGTTGTTGTTGTAAGTGTTGAAATATATTGAGTTTGTATTGTATCCACTATTAGTCCCACATGGGAAAGAAACTTTTTGTTTCTTTCCTTATAAGAGATCTTTCACTTGAAAGTCTTAGTTAAGTGAATGTGGGGTTGGAGGCAAAGACCATGGGTATTCCTCATTGAATAACATATATTAAATACTTGATATTTAATATGTCTTTGATTATACCTTCATCAGTCGCAAGGAAAGATTTTTCTTGGAAGAACAACAGTCGAGTAAGGAAGCCAACCAATTGAAACTGGAGTCTTTGTCAAGAATTGTTATGAGCTCCAACTTCTTTAAATTACCATATGAAGTACATAAGTACTCTTCCGATGAATCTCCAACTCCTGGAACCATCTTTAATTGTAACAGATGAATTAATGATGATCTGATAAGTACATGGAGCCAAGTACTAAATAACAAAGATATACAGTACCCTAACTATTGTTGAACTTTGGAGTTAAAATTTTGTATTGCAAAGTAACTAAACCTTTAGTCCCACATAAGAGATAAATGTTTGGTTTCTCACTTAAAATATGATCCAACACACTTCACTAGTATTTCAGTGTGGGGTTTCACTAGATAAACATCATATTTAAATAATCTTTGACAAGAGCCTCAGGGCTTTGGTTGGTTCAAGACTTAGCACAAGAACATTTTTCGCCTTTAATAGAGGTTTTAAAACTCTTATTAAATAGAGTGTTATTAAATGTCATATGAAAATGTGTTATGTTTTAATTTTTATTACATGTATTACATAGAGGTTTTTTGAAACTCTTATCGATTAGGTATTATTTAATAACACCCCCTTTAATAGGGGTTTAAAAACCTCTATTAAATACCGAAATTGTTCTAGTGTAACCATTCATAAACATAGTTTTTCCTTTTTCGTTTTTTATTTTCGATTTTGAATAAATCAAAAGAGCACCAATTGTTGCTAATTTCGATCTAAGGAGTTAATTAACTATCAATTAGCGACACACTAATTAAGACCACTAATTAGATAGTTATTGTAAAACTGTCCACGAATTAGACAGTTATTGTAAAACTGTCCACGAATTAGACAGTTAGATAATTCTCTATAAGAGGAGTTTATTGACATAAAAAAAAGGTTTTTCGAATTCAAAATTTTATATGATTTGTGTCTTTTAGAGATAGTCGATTTTGCAGTTTTGAAGGTTATTTGATTGGTGCTTTAATCAAAGAGCGAACCAGTTATATCGATCCTGGGGACAGAACTCCTAGTTGAATTCAACACCAAGTTGGAGGAAATTTTTTGTCTTAGGTCACTGCAAGCCTCTGATACACTTTGTTTATTAATCTTCTTAATTGTTAAATCAACATATTTATACCGGGCGAAAATCGGATGTCGAGAGCTCCACGAGCGAATACTCCAATTGAGGTGTTTAGGGAAACAATGAACTAGACGTTCGGTTGAAATAACGAAAAGAGTTTTTGAATTTTTCATTTCATGTTTTATATATATTTGTATATAAACTCTTTTTATTTATTAATTCCCGAAAGTCCTATTTTGACATGTTTTGACTTTCGGTGCTCATTTTTGATCCCGTTTTCCACCAAATTAAACCAAATTCTCGACAAAATAGTTTATCTTCATAAAATGTCCAAAATATTAGTTTTAGTCACGCCAAAATCCCAAAAATCTTACCTTCGTCCATGACGTACTCAATTTTTACAAATCAATTCTCTTGTCATATTTAACCAAGCTTACACTAAATTAAACTCAATCTCAACCTCGACTACTGCCAACTAATACGAAAATCGAGGTAAGATCTTACCTTAATATTTCCAAAATTAATTATTTTAAATTGTTCAATCTTTTGTATAATAAATAATACAAGCGTCATACAAAAATAACATACCTCGATGTTTACACCTGATATTTGGACATTTAGATCACGACGAGTGGGTCCTACATACGAACCTGAAATGACACGTGACACGAGTTAGATTTTTAGGGTCGTTACATTCTCTTTCTCTTTCCGATAAGACGCAGTCGGGGGTCTCTGGCCGCCTCGCCCGCGGTTACCCTCGACGCCTTAACACCAACCTTCTCCCTAGCTAGTCACCGGGGCTTTCGAACGAGCCATACCTGATAAGACTACAACATGTAAGCAACTGGAGCAGAAACATAAGTAAAATTCAAACAAATAAGAACAAAATTTTCCATTTCTATAGTCTCGGTCAAGCAGGTTTGAGAAAACAATTACAATTCGGTGATGCATGACCGAGATAAAACAATAAGTCTCGGTAATTGACAACCGAGATAATTAGTTCATTCTCGGTTGTACATCACCGAGACTAATGTAACTATACACTCTGAATTACTCTAGGTATGTGGTAACCGAGAGCAATTCCAGCGTTACGGTACCTAAAACAATAATGCATAAGCATAATTAATCTCGGTTATGGATAACCAAGACAACAATGTGTCTCTCATTACTATGTAATCGAGATTTTATGTGCAACTAACCTTAAACCTAAGTCTCGGTCATGGTTAGTCGAAATTGTTAGCATCTTCTTTGACCTGTGTGGCCGAGAAAAATGGGTTTGCAAATTGGTCTTACCTAGCAGACGAACCACACAAAACAAACAAAAATCGAACAATAATCTATCAAAATCGAGTTCAAACATACCTATAAGCTGTCGAATAAACGCCTCCTATGAGATTTGTGCCGCAAGATCGAGCCTTACAACGTACCTAATGCAAACAACTCGGGATCTCTGAATATGGAAGAAAACCACTACTTGAATGAACGACAAAACAAAGCAGATGCTCAAACACAGATTGGTTAACAGAGATCTCTGAAACAACGCCTCATATGAGATTGATTGCTCGTTAGTATGTGAATTGTACCTAGGGTTCGACAAAAAAATTGAGTTTCTCCTTGTTCGTTTATTAAATTCGAAATTTGGTGGTGGGGTGCACTTGGGGGTAATCTTGAGATTTCATTCAAAAGTTTTGGGTGCTTTTGATAAACAACTTGGTGCCTTCAATAGTGATGTGCCTTCATTAATTGGTGTGGTGCCCAAAGCGGCGCTAAAAATTAATTAAAATTAAATCCTCGAGATCCATCCTCATCTCAGTGATTCTACGGTTCAGATCATAACGTACGACCGTAAGGCTTCCCACTTTGAACTCCAACGGTCGAAACGAAAGCTATCTTAACCTGCACCAGTAGCACGTTAAGCGCGCTATCTCATTCGTCCACATTAGTCAGAGATTATGATTTTTGACCCATCAACCAGTACCCATATTTTTAACGGCCCAGCTCAACCCGAGTGCTCATACTTATACAGCAACGATTCCACTGGAACCACCAACATCTTCAGAGATTTTTCATTTTCATCACAAATGTTGTTGTAGTAGTAGCAGCAGCAGCAGCAGTAGTAGTAGGGTTTAGGGTTTAAGTTTCAGAGGAGCAGAGATGGTTTTGAAGAAAAAGAATGGCAATATTGATGCCGGCAATGGCGGCAGCGACTCAAGAACTCATAGAAGAGACCCCATTGATCGTTGGGGTTTTCTGGTAATCTTGACTTTTGATTGAATCTTAAGTTTTGTTTGATCTACAATTGATCTTCTCTTCTGGGCATAGTTTGCTTTTTGGGTTTCTGGGCCTTGTTATATAATTGGGAATCTTGATTTTCTTCATCTTTTAGTGCCTTATTTGTGGATTTTAATGAAGTTTGAGATGGATTTTGATTGGGTTTTTTCATAGGCATTTTGATTCTGGTCCTGAATTTGGTTCATTCTAATGCTTTGTTCATCTTGATGACGGGCCTATTGGGTTTTCTTCTTTGAAACTCACACCGATTGCATATTGGTATTGGTTTTGGATTGGCAATTGAGGGGTTTCTGCTTGAATGTTCTGCAGGAAGAAATTGATGCCCCGATGTGGGTCGATCTGACGCTTGAGTCGGAGAAGATGTATCAAGACATGTAAGTCTTGAAATAAGTGGTTTTTGGTTGTTGATTTGTTTTGAGAAGTTTCTTTAAGGTTTTGCTTTCGTTGATTTAACCCTATTTAATTTGTTGCGTTGCAGTGACGATAGCTGGTTCCGAGTTACCCACATGTAAACAAAAAAATATTTCTAATGTCTGTTTGATTGATCATTTGGTTGTAACAAAATGAGATTTATTCTAAAAAGAAAATTCTCATTTATTTCAGGTTCCACGAGAACTTGCCGCACGACTTAATAGCCCAAGGGCTTCCTACATCAGTTGAAGGGAAAGCAAGCTCTGATATCGATTTTGTTGGATCGTCTTCTCCCAAACTTCCTTCCTCGGTTTCGCGGTCTAGAGGCAAAGATTTTATAAGTAGGAATTGGAGAGGGGATGACGGCGTTCATTTTGATGAGAAGAAACAAATCAGGAAGCTTAGTGGAGGAATTCAGCAAAAACTTTTGGGATGTACTGATAAACCAAAAACTAGTTCTGTAAGTTCGAAATGTCATGCGAGTGTGGAAGGAAGATTAACGGGTGAAATCAACCAAACAAAAGTTAGACCCCAGAATTTAAGGCATGCTTCAAGCTGGAGACCAAGTTTTACTAGTGAAAGCAGCTCAGCCGAGACCATGAATCCTCGCTTACCACCAGCAAAACTTAAATGTCGCAGGCTACAGGGCTCTTTGAGCTTGACTTCAAGATCAATAGGCGAGAGCAATTTAACCAGCAATAGCGTGCCTGATTGCTGTGAACCGAATTGTAGTGTTGTACATTTGAGAAACTCTTCCAACAAGTTTTGGAATTTAACACAGACCAATTGTGGCACTGGAGGTTTAGAAAGCACGTTAACTCTTGACAGAACTAATATGGGTGGAAGTAACTCAGCTAGCTCTTCAAGGCCTGATTCTCGAACGCTTAAATCTAGGTTCAGCGATTTCAAAAGCTCTTTGAACTCAAAAGTGAGTAATGTGACTGAAAGTAGTCAGCAGGGGAAACAAAAGGCAGCCATTATGTCTTGCCAAATAATTGGCCGATCAAGAAGGCTGACATCATCTACAAGGATAAATCTTCCAAACAGGTCTACAACAAGCCAAACATCGAAGATAGAGGTAAAGGACAGGATACAAATAAAAGATGCAAAGAGTTCTTCGAGTGAGGCCAATGTAGCTTTCTCTTCAAATTCTGGCAGCAACAGCAAGAACAAGTGGTTTACTGTTGCGTTGAATCAAGACAGCAACTCTGAGAGAAGCAACCCAATTAAAATGGATAAACCCTCTAACCAGCATAAGGGGAGGGATAAAATGGCATCTAAAGCATCTAATGGATCACTCATTGGCCTCACATCAAGGTCCAAAGTTGAAGGGAAAGACACCAATATTAAGAGTGCCAGCCAAGAAGTTTTGAAAGCAAAGGTGATGAGAATAGTTCAGTAATAAACATTAATTATTAATTAGAGTAGAAGCTAATATAGCTTGACAATTATTTCTGCAGGTTTTGGACCATTGCGAGTGTAGAGAAACATCTTCGCGGAATCGTAATGTGCAGTCAAATGGAAAGGAATGTGCACTCAATAAAAACCAACTTAAAGTCAATGGACCATATGTCTCAATTCACAAAACTGGTGGAAAAGAGAATAACATTGGAATCGTGGGTCGAAATCGGAATGACTTAAAGCTCAGATCAGACTCATATGACAAAGGAGTGACAAATCAAAAGGTATATTTTTATCGCTGACAATTTGTTTCACGACCTCAATGTTTTTTCTTCTGTTTGTTTGTCCTGGTTTTGTTTTTGTTTGCCTTCAAGGCTACATAGATTTTGGCCACAATGCTTGATGCACTGAAATATATATATTTTTTGTATAGTGGAGTGAAATATAATTTAAATATTTAATCCTTTTTTAATCAATGGAGTTGGAATTTAAGGTACTTCTGCTTTCTAAATGAGATTGTGGGGATCTACTATTTGTATTTTCATTTGTCTAGGAATACTGAGATTCATGATAACGAGAGTTAGGTAGGCTCCTAGAGAATCTAGAAAGTCTCTTCATGGCAAACATTTGAAGTGGTTATAGAGGATGATATCTTCTTTACATATTTTTATTTATAGAAGATGATGGTATCTTGATCATTCCAGGTTGTTTCATGCAAATTAAGTTTAGTTTTCTGTTGAAAGCTTCAGTTCCTTCTCAGGTTAGAGTATTTGGGAGGTGGCCATCTTTATAGGCAGTGAAGCATGATGCAGATTATGTAAATTGAAACCAAACCTTCTCCACAAAAAAGGATACCGAACGTATGGACTGCCTTCTCTTTTGTTATATAAGGAGTTTTCTGGTTTCCCCTTGAGGTGTTGCATTTCTCCTCAATAATGCATTGTATGAGAAAAGAGCAAAGAGTCTACGAATCATTTCTCGTGGAAACATCATTTCGAGTTGAGAATTAGCTGGGTTTCCCCCTCAAAGATAGAATGAGGCTCGTGCTGATTGAGGATTGATCCTAAGAAAAGAAGGAGATAAAGGAGAAAGGAGTCCAAGTTTTGCTCCATCGGCAGTGAATCAATTAATGCCGATGCAAGAAAATTTCTCATTGATTAATAACCCCAAGCCAATGCAAGTATTGCTCCATCTGTTAGTACTAGAGATTGGAGTTCAATTTTCCGGTGACTTTGTGACTTCTCCTTGGAGGCCAATTAGTCCCTGACCATATTCTTAAACTGGTCTTCTTACCAAAAGTGAAAAGAAAAAAAGGCTCTAAATCTGAGTTTCATATTTTAGCTTTTTAATGCCAAGTTTTAAGATAAATTAAACAGTAACACTATAGTTTCCTTCCCAACATGATTCAATGTGCTACTGTTGGTGGTCGTGATCTGTGTCTCAGTTGAATGTATCTGTAATCTCACAACTAATTGCTTTCTATCATGTCAGGAAAAGCCAAATGGAAGGAGCAAATTGGACAACCAGAAGAAAACAGTTCGAAGCAGTTACTTTGGATAGTCTTGAAAGAAAGGAAGACGACTATTGTAAATACAACCTTTAATTTTGTAGAATGTATACACTGAAAATCTCAACTAATATTGGATCTAACAATTCCACAGAGGTTTACAACTTGAGAGTTCTCCTTTCTGTGGCAACAAGTTCCAATTTTTTTGGTTGGATTTATATTGCTCATTGTATACACTGAAAAACTTAACTAATATTGGAGCCATCGCTGTTATTTTCCATGGCGTAGATGAATACACCCATGAAAGGGCTGTTAGCAGATGCATGAGATCCATTGTTTATAGGCTAAATTTTCCATTGAAACTAATATAATATGTGATACACTCCGAGCTTTAGGGTATCAAACTCTTGTCTCGATGGTTACACCCCTTTGTCGTTTAAACTTATAAAGAACAGAAATTACATGGAGAATTCTTGCCTTCCAATGGCATTAAATCATAGAATTAAAGTTGATAATATGTTCTTAAATAGTAAAAACTGCCAATAAAAGACTATTCCCTTGTATTGAAATGGCTTGCTCAGCAAAATCTTGATATAAAGGTGAAGTACCTTTGGTTAATCTGTAAGACATTGGTGAAGTTAAGTTCAAAAAAGGAGGGAGCTTGATTGCAAATTTCTAAGACTTATGCTAAATTGCTAATGCTGTCATGGTTGATTTGGGATTAGGACATGCTGTGAACTTGATATGCACATAAATTTCATTTGTCTGATTATTCTTATTGGTTGCGATGCTTCAGTATGTCTAATAATATTTTAGTTTGTTTCTTGTGATGGTGTTTATGAGTTTCAAATCTTGGCTTATTTCTCACTTCTGTTTGCTGCAATTTGATTTTCGTAAAAACATGCACCACTCATCAGTGCTTGTTGCGCTTTTTTTAACAATACTATCTTGGGTACAGTTTACCATTTGTGGCTTGGTTTTTAGGCCCTACCCAATCCATATTCGCTTTCAAGAACACGGGGATTTTTACTATCTGCTTGTTTTCGCTGCCTTAATTCAAGAAGCTGAATTTCTTTCTTAAACAACAGCTAGAGGGCCTCTTGAAATTGGCATGCAAGACATCTGAAAGGACATCAATTTTCCGAAGGAGGATTCAGTCTTTATCTTAGCAGTCACAGTGAAGAGGTAATACTTCATTTCCTTGTTCGGATAAATTTAACTTTTCTCTAGAGATTAATTAGTTGTCCAAAACTTGAAAAACTTGATTTCTCTCAACAACTTTTTTGTTTCAGCGATCATTTATTAAATGAGAGGGGGGAACTGGGGATGGATTGCAGTGGGAAAACCCAATAACAAAGGCCCTACTTTAATATATCCCATTTCAAGGTAGTTGATGAAAACAATACTAAGACCCACGGTCGTCGTATATCTCATCTAAAACTAGTTATTTGATACGTCGGCATGCTTCAACTCTGGCATTGTATGCCATTAGTACTATGCAGTTGATTTTCCAAGCCGAAGTCATCATCCCTAATGCCTCCTATACATTCAGTCATAAGAGGTTTGTCTTTGTTCCTCTTCCTGGTTATTTTGCAAGCGTAATCCAAGTACTTTTTACTTATTGATAATATTTGTGCTATTTATTTTCTATCATTAATTAGGAAGCTTTTCTATGTCTGCCTGTGTGTTTCAATGAGTTTTGATTGGTGGATTTTGATGATGAGTAATTTGCGCCGATGTTTTGATATACTTTTCAATGTATTAATGTTCTATGTTTGGTTAATTATGTTTTCTGCTCTAAGAATTGTAGATAGTGGTTATTACCTTGTCCATTTCAATTTTCAACTCCTTTATTCTCATTCTTGATAAGATATAAGAAAGAATTTATTAGTTTTTATAACATTTTTCAAACCGAGGAGACGATGCTCTCTAATCGTAAGTGCCTAACCGATACTCCAAATAGAAGGCTTTAACAAGTGTATGAGTTTCCAGATTTGCGGACCTTTTAACAAAACAAACATGAAGACTAGCAACCTCTTTTAGGATTGATAATCAGTCACCAGTAAATACTCAGATATGGACTGCAAACTTTCAAAGTTCACAACAAAATCTTTGTGAGAAGGAATACATGCTACAACGAGACACTGATTGATTTGGTAGACCTAGTAAATATTGTTGTTATGACCATAGTAGTAGATTGGCATTTTAGCTTGAACGCTATAACTGCTATTACAGTTTGATTTACATTTCTGAAGGGAATGATAGTCTTCATATTTTTTAGACTGCAAATGCTTGATGCTTGTACAAGGTGACTATAAATGTAAATTGTTTGGCTATCTCTGTCTTATGAATCAAATCGTTCAATTTCTTTAAGGATTACTTTTAAAGATTTTCAACAGATTTCAGCTGCAATAGGACTTCATCAATCTTCTTCTTAATGTACTTGTAATTCTTTCCTGAGTCTTGAACAAGCTACAAATTTGAGACAACGTACAAAAGTCACTAAGCAGCAACAAGAAAATTGGTGTCCACTTTGGAATTTTAGATGAATTAGAGAGAGCACACCTTTTTTTAAGTAAAATAAGTTCCATTAATCAACAAGCAGGAATAAAACACAGATAGAAGGAACTGAAGAGACGATGCTTCCCCAAGCATAAACACCTAACTAAGAAGCATAAGCTTTAGCAAATGTACGAGCTATTTGATTCGCAAACCTTTTAACCAAATAAACATGAAGAGTAGCAACCTCTCTGAGTATTGATGAACAGTCTCCTGCTATTACTCAGATAACTGCAAACTTCAAAAGCCCTTCTCTACACAAAATGCTAGGTGTATCACACTTTCACAACTCACCTAATAGACTTTCTGAATGTAAAAACTAAACCAAACAAATTAAACAAACTGATTTGGACCTTCCAAGTCAAGCCAATTCATTCACTGCATTAACATTCATCTGCAACACAAATTGAGAAAGCCACAACCAGTTCTAAACATGTCCTCGAGCAGTTCTAGATAATAAAATTTCAGTAGGGAATATCTGGTGACTTCATGTTTGTCGCATCCGTTTTTGGGATGATAAACTGAAAATGGTACTAGTTTCAAATGCTTTGCGCTTTTGAGCAAAAACTTCAAGAATTTGAGCCCAGTTTTGCCATGACTGAGTCCTATAATTGAAACATACTCGAGATTGTTTTTGTGATATGTAGAACATGGGCTAGTTCCGTGCTATTTCTTGCTAGGATAAAAGACTCCAAAACAGGACAACTAATTAAAAACCACCACCCCTTCTGAATTTGGCTCCAGAAGCATTAGGCCTTCCAACTGTAAAATCTTGAGATGGGAAGCCGAAGGAAGTGATTGAAGAAGCTCGATTAAAGATGGGTTAACGTTCGAGCAGGTTGATAGTTAAATATGGTAGTGGGTGATGAGGTGAAGATCATAGAACGAATTTCTAGCCATGTATCAAACAAAGGAAAGAAAAAGGAGATTTGAAGCTCTCTATGGTTTTGAGATCATGAAAACTGAAAAGACTCTTCAAAGCGTGCTTGAAATTCTCATAGAAAAAATTGAGGAATGAATGAGTATTCTCAAGAAATTAACACCTGGGCATCTATAATGATCAGTCATTTGTTTCATCAATGCATAATCACTGTCTTTAATCAAAGTAAACTCCAAGGAAGGTCAAATTCATAAATAATTTTGATGTATAAAATACTAAAAACTGTACAAGAATGAAATGGAACACCATCAGTACTGTTCTTCAAATTTAAGAAAGACAATGCCTATGTAAAAAGCACACACTGTAAATGATCATATTAGTTCTTTTAAAGACACTGAGATATATACGGATACAAACCAAAACAATCTTACCCTATCTGCGAAATTAGATTCACAGAACTTGAATTGAAATATGGGCATTAAGAAAATATTGTTGGGCGAGCTTGATGTTAAAGTCTTCCAACATTTTTATTTTAGTGTATTCCAATTCACGTTTCATGGCATGCCCATTTTCCATCATAACAATTCTTTCTAAATTCGCTCCACTGTCAGACAAATATGCGAAAAAGTCATGCTCGCATTCGAATCCTTCAATCCCTCGAGCAGCAACATTCTTGAGATTGTATAGAGTGCAAGGAGGAGGCAACTCAAGCTTCACTTCATGTCCAGAATATGAATTCTGTAAATGACAGACATAAGGAGGGAAAAAACTATCAAATGGAATTCACCTAAATAGAAAGTGTCGATCGTTTGCTACCTGATCATCATGAGTAAAATTCAAGAGAAGAACTTCTATGGAAGGAAATGATGCTAACATAGCGATAACTTGGAAATTGTTTAGACCTTCCAGTTCCAATGACCTTAGGTTGCCATAGGAGTCGATCAGTCTTCTCAATGAGCTTGCAAAATTTTCCAATCCCTTTGCAAGTAAACAATGAATAATCAAATTCCAAAACCACTAGAAATCACAAAGTTGAGAAAAGGGACTAAAGTCATAAACAAGAAGAAAATTGGAATATGTCTTTTTTCGTTACTCTGAACTCTCAATTTCATATAGAGACGAGCACATGAAAAATCAATGAAGTTAGGATATTTGGTTTGCAAAAGATCGGGACTCGTCGAAGGTCTTTTTCTCTTTCACTTTCCTAACAAGAGATATTGTAGATTTCGCCGCGACAATTTAATAGAGGGTAAGCATGCATACCTGAAATTGTCCCTTAACCAAAACCCTTGCGTGTGAAGCTATATCTAGTGGCAGCTTGCACCTCGAACCGTTTAACCAGGACGAAGCAATGTCTCTATCAAACCTACTATTTGCATTGCGTAGCACATCAAGCTCCCCGAACGAACAATCCAACAAACACTGGCCATCTTTTTTGTACAAAAAAGACGATAGCTTTGGCGTATTCAATTCGAGTTCACATGACCACCAGTTCTCCACCTCTAACTTCTTCAGTTCACAAGTACACAACCTTAAAACTCTAAAACCCATAAAAAAACTATCCCTCAAAACCAAACTTTCCAAATTTGGACAACTGATAACAAGATCATTAGTTGTGTTTCTCGAAGGAAACTCCACATTCTCTAATTCTAAAGTTCTGAGATTGGGTGCCGAAAGTATTCCTGAGTTCAAAATCGCCCTACCAGCGGATCGATTACGATCACCCTCGCAACACGATTCTTTCAGACAAATACGAAGCTCACGAACATTCAATTGCAACGCGACATCTAACAAGTTTATAAACACTATAGGCCGGTAGAACATACTTGTTAATGTTTTTGGTGGATGAATACTATCAAGTTGAATGCTCAGACTTTGTAGGATCGTCGATGAGGCATTGCGGCGACGGGATAAAAACTGTTTCAAGAAATCTACAGAGCGTCCTTTTCTGTGTGGATCTAGATGCCGGAGGTTGACCTTGAAAGTAGTCATGGAATGGTAAGGAGCAGACACCCAGAAGTTCCTCCATGTCCTTGAAAGAAGGCTTGTTCTGACGAAATCCTTGGGACCCAGGAATGCGAAGATGCGTTGAACTACTTCTTTTGGTAAATCTGTCGTGTTGTTGTTGGTGTTCATCATCATGGTGCCTAAAATTGTAAACTAGAAGCAGAGGGTTTTGTTTTTGTTTTGTTAGTTGATGCGTTATACTAACAAATCCCTTTTTTTTCGTGAAATTAGAGTTACGCATCTATATATATATAAAAGTTGAAGGAGAAAGTTTCACATACTCTCTCCTTCTAATATTTCATTTTTAAAATTTTCTTAATTTTTTTTATTTTTTATTTTAATATATTTATATATTTGTGTTATTTATTATTTTAAGCTACATTCATCACCATATTTTTGAAAAACGAAAAATAGATATATATATATTTATTTTTTTATTATTTTAAAATATATTCATTCCACCGTATTTTTGAAAAACTAAAAATCTAACTTTGAACAACTAAAAGTCTAATTAATTATATATTCATATTCTTTGTTCGAATCTTACACCATCGATTTGGTTGCCGCAACATTATTTATATATATATTGTTTAGGGCATTAAAGCAACAATTAAGTTCATTCGAATTCTTTTTTTTTAAATGAATGGTTACTTCAATGATTTATAAGTAAATATTTTTTAAACCTTATATTGTATATTTTTTCTAAAAAAATATGGGTTGATTATTGTGAATTGTAATTTTAATTGTAAAAAATATTATAATGTATTCATATAAATTAATTTATTAACTTTATATTAACGTTTTAATAACTCGCGCAAAGCGCAGGAAATCGACTAGTTAAATAGTAAACATGGGTGATACCGTACGGTTTTTTTAGGGATGCAGCGACGAATCTCTATTCCTTTAGAGTCGGTCGCGTGTTCCTAAAAAAACTAAAAATATGAAAATTAACCTATTCTTCAAATACTACATTAAAAAATTATTACTTTTAAAACTTATACTCTAAGTTGTTTTTTTTTTTTGATGAAGCTTATACTCTAAGTTGTTAAAAATAATATAATATGTAATCAATATGCAACAAAATTATCTATAATTAAAAAATTAACGTATAATGATTTATAAATTTAATTAAGTTCTTTATTTTATAATATTTAATAAATCATTAATTATTGTTTTTTGTCATAAAAATATTTAATTATATGTTAATTTAAAATTTAATAACTTTTAACAGAGTATAGTATAACAACATTATTAAATGTCGTAAAAAATCATTTTTCTTGTAGTTTAATGACTAGACTATCATTGGTTTAGCTTAGGGAAACTTGAAAGCCTAGATTCTGACTCTACCGCCAACTAGCTCTCATGAGTCCTGGAATGGGAGAATTTCATCTTCAGCATCAGGGGTGGAGGTGGTATTACCCTTTTCCACAATAGGGAATCGAATCCCCATGAGGTGAGGATTTCTCTCGAGAATCTTGAATATTCCATACGGAAATTGGATCAAAATCATTAAATCTTATATTTCTTTTTTTTCATATAAAATTTGAAAACGGACTTACAATTACAAAGAATGCTTCTATAATGTATTTAATATAAAATTTTGAAGATGCAATTAAAAGTAAATGTATTGACTTACTTATTGTATTACAAAGATAAAAACTTTTAATGATCTTAATTTCATTAAAATTTTAATGGATCTATAATGTATTTAATTTTTTGGAATCAAGGCTTTTGATGTTGTTGTTCATGAAATCTCTTTATGACGCCAGTATTCTCTTATTGTGGACTTCAAGCTTTACGGGAGTTTGAATGTGTGCCGAACAGTATTTTGCATTGACTTGTTGCATTTAGACTCTTAAGCACTGTATATATGGTCCTATTGATGAAAGAAGATGCAAATATTCATGACGTGTCTTTGTTATTGATGAGGCTTTAAACATTAAATTACTTGAATAGATACCTCCGGACGTCTATATTAAAAAACTTTATGAAGTGTAATTTCAAAGTGCATAAGCTGAATAGGTGATGTAATCAACCCACATGAATAATGAATATTAATTTTCTTGTGCTTTTCATATGTAGTTAGCACGTATGGTGCTCACTTATAAGACATGTAAATACTAAAGGTTAGATTCTGAATGGAATAAGTTTATTGTGTACTTTCTTGTATACATGGTACCCTATTTAGTCGTAGAGTCGGTCAAAGCTCCTTGATACAAGCAAGGGTTGAAAGAGAAGGGTACAAAAACCCTCAATTCTGAGTTCCTACCCCCAAAAAAGGTATCTTTTGTAGCTTAATTGCTTTGAATTCATTTACATGTGAATGTATTTATAAAGTCTCAAGCAGTAGCTGAAGGTGCACACCAACTATTTGATAATGTTTCTCTGATAACAAAACCTACTTGTTTTTAACTTTGTTTTGGAGTTATCATTCAGGTTGCATTAGTAGAGAATGGTGAGCAAAACAGAACTTGCAAGTCTATTACACTCTCTCCCTCCCATCGAGTTTTGTTGCGCGTATGGCTAACCTCTTCTTCCCAACAACAAGCCTGACAAGGTTTAATTCATTTCAAGTTAAATTGTTTCTAATTGTGTTCTTGCCGTAGGGTCTTGTATTTTTAATTCGCATATGAAAAGCAAGTCGTCTAAACATTAATGTCTTAATGATTTCTCCAATTCAACAATGGATTGAGTTTTATTTGGTCACTACCCCCATCTCCAAGACATTTGACACCCTATTTTAAATTTTCCTTCTTCTTTTTTTGGTTGTTTAGTTTATTTCTTTCCAAATGTGTTGAATACAACATTGCGGGAAAGCCACTTCAGGAAACAGTTATACCAAAGCTAGAACTAGATAAGAAACCATCCAATGATGTATAATCTTGAAAACTGCTGAGTTTGCTGATCATTAAGGCATGAACGAAGAGGTGATTGCCTTAGCATAAAACAAATCAATTGGGGAATGATAAGGACAAAGGCATGTCAATCATTCAATGTAGAGAGCTTTGACTTGGTCTTCTTTGATGTTGATTGATTGTATCTCAAGGCTTCTACAGATGATGGTTTCCTTTAATGGATCATTTGTTTTTCAAACTAATTTTAATGTGTGCATGATTACCAGTTCTCGGTTGAATTTCCATATTCCATTGTTAAATTGGTCATTATTATTTGTGTGAAGTTCCATCTCTTTGAACTTCCCTTTCGGAACTTCGATATTTGAACCATTTAGCGCATAGCTTATTCATAAAAATTTGTTAGAAATAATAATGCCCATACGAATTAGCCTTGATTATGAACAGACGACACATGTCTCATGAAAACCATTTTAAACTCGGAAAGCCTTCTATTAACAGGAATCTCAGAACATGATTTTATTTTTTCGTTGCTTTCTTATCTTATCTCTTTCAATTTCTTTTTCGGACTTCTGATTATGTAATATAAAGAGCATGATTGTCTTATTGAGAATAATATGATGGTGGAAGTTTAAGTGTTGTGTTTCTTATTGGTTGATCTTGTAGGTGAATGTTGTCACTGTTGATATTGGCGCAGGTGTCGGCTAAATTTAGGGAAAGTGATTTTTCGCTACTTCGTTGAATTGCTACAGGTAGTTATGTTGTCTTTTCACTGATTGTCATCTCTTATTCTTTATATCAATTCGCAATGTTCATTTCTTTAAACTTAGAGACTTTTATGCTTTTAGTCCCTAAGCTTTCATTAGTGTACATTTGGTTCCTAAACTTTGGAGTTTTTATGCTTTTGGTCTCTGAACTTTGAGTTTTTTTATATTTTTAGGCACAATAAAATTAAAAAAATAGCATTAAGTTGCTAAATGAAAATGTGGAATCCATATAACTAATTAGTTTTGCTTGAGCCAAAGCATCTCTTGTAAGATGAATGAGGCATCACTATTAATTAAAAAGTAAGGTTTAGGTAGGTCGCGGGTTGGACTCCAGTTGAAGTAAAAAAAAGTAGTATAATGATTGAAGTACCACCCTTGTTGGAGGTAGTCCTTATTAGTTATCTCGGCTAAGACAAAAGAAAAATTGCACTATTTTTTTGCCAGTAATGCATTTGTGTTTTTTTTTTTTTGTGATAATGCAGTAATGCATTTGTTGGTCCTTAAAATGAACGAGTTAATTTGATCGATTGGATTGACGAACATGTCCCTAATTTTATTTTTATTTTTTTGTCAAAGAAACATGTCCCTAATTTTGTCTTTGCTACTTTTCTCAATTTTTTTTTCTTTGACCAATAAAAGTTATATACTTGTATTAGATAAGAAAGATGCATGAATGCATAAGAGAATTTAAAAGGATTGATGCATATTATATAGTTTGAATCAAATACAAAAGTAAATGTTCTTCGTGTTGGATGGTATTTTAGATGAAGGTCTATACTTATTGATATTAACAATTATAAGAGGGATTCAGTACTCATACAAATCTCTCTATCATAATTCATGACAAGGTTTCACCTTCTTCACCAATTCAGCCATTACATCCTTCTACCCAATTTTTTCTTTTTGCTAATCTAGGCAATGGAATGACTAGGTTTGCAAGAGCTTTTGAGGGTTTTCTTGTTTGCTTATATCAATGTAACGTATCTTCATGGTCTTGCTAAATAGAATTTAGGGTTAAACTCAATATAACGAGAACAAATTAGTGTCGAGGGCTCAGACACTATTGTACCAAATTGACTCACAAGTACAAAGTCAACAAATAAACCCATGTTTAATTGTGAGCCTTAAAAGTGGTAGATTTAATAAATGTTTTCAACCAATAATGAGTTATAAAATCCTTATAAAAATAGCCTTAAATGAACCATTTCAATGCTCTTGAGTCTTTGACACTGTCATTCTTTTAATTAACCGAGTTAATGTTCGAACTCTCAATTTTCTCTTATCGAAGAATGTTCTAAGCTTTCTACGCTTCTTCTTTTTTTCTCTATTGAATCTTGTTCAATCAACTCATGCTCTCATTTTTCCATTTTGACTATAATTTACTCTAACTCTGCCTATAGTGGTTTGAGTATTCAATTTCTTATCCTTTAAAAACGCTGCTTCCTTCAATCCCTTTTTTGATTTGTCGCCGTTTGTATCTGTTGTTATCGCGTGTGTCAATTACTTAGTTTTGAGAGTTTTTTTCTTCAAAGTTTCAATTTTAACGATCTTTTTGGTATATTTAGCTAAAATTCCTAAATTAAAATAATTTTTTGCTTCAATTTTCGAGCAAATTTTGCTTTTCTTCAATCATTATTTCATGGTTTTTTTATTTTTTGTTTAAGAATGCAGCTTTTATAGGTGCTATTGACATCTGTAATGGTTCTTCTCTTTGCATTTTCATTGACACTCGCATTCGTCATGCATCATCATCATTGCAAAGCCATCAACCCACCTGTTCAATTGAAGGAACCCACTTTTGAGTGACTTGAAAGTGAAAGATTGGCGTTTCGTCAACTAAGTCAGAGCACATGGTGAGGGGTGTTGGAGATCTCTCCAAGAAGCTGCATGTGTGTGTGTTTTTTTTTTTCTTAATTGTGTGTATGGTTTTGTTTGATGTATAGGGTGGTTTAAAAATTTTATTGGTTGATTGATTTGTAGAGTTTTGCTTTTTTGGGTTTTGAAAGTTTTGTGTGTTTGTAGGTTTGCTTAGATGTGGGAAGAGTTGCAAATGAAGAAGGAAGATGCAAACCAAGGAAAAAGATTGTAAATTGGAGATTTGGGCGAAAACATGCACACGATCATGCGGACATGTCATACATTATCAACATGGCTTTAGTTTACTTGGAGATAGGAAAGGGTAATTGAGACCATTTTACTTTAAATATAAATATATATTGATGCGTAAATCTGCGCTTGCTTAAAAATTTACTTTTGAGATGGTGAGGTCAAGGATGATTTGTTTTTTGTTTTACTTTTATAAGTTGTGATTAATTTTTAAGAAAGATATGAGCACAATTGAAGAAAAATTAGATTTATACAATGAAAAATTATTGGTTGACCCAGTTTTGACACTTATATATTATGGTCATTTGAATTTTGCATCTAGATGTGTGTGCACATGTTTTGAAGTGTACTATCTAAAGTTCCACAACAACTTAGTGGCAAATGCAGGAATCAAAAGTGGGTTACTCTAGCAGTAGGTAAAAATAAATCAATTTTGACTTCTCGTGAGGTTAGTTTAGTTCCTTGAAAAAATCTATGAACATTACAGTATGTTGAAAATTTAGGTTTAGTTGAAGTTAGGAATGAAATGAGTTGGTTTGCTATCATAAGAAGAAAAAAAAAGTTATCAGATTCTCAACAAGTTGGATTGATTTTCTTTTGGTTTATTAATTTGTTTTCGAGGAAGTGATTTCGTTGCGACCTTTATGTTATCTGCTACTTGCCTTTCGTATTGTCTAACTTGTTTGGAGTCTCGAAAAAAGCTACTACTGGAAAAAGCATGTTCAATATCCTTGCTTAGTGCTTCAAGGATGTGTTTCATAGTTTATTTGCTCATAATGCAAATGCAATTAAAGTAAATGTATTGTTTAACCAATCTAGCAAATCTTCAAGTTTATTTGCTCATCCAGTTGTTTAATATTTCCCAAATCTTGTATTTTCGCTTCCCATCAAACTAAATATGTAGAATGCAATCTTGTTGATGCTTTATGACGTGCTAACAAGGTAACCTTTTTCTTTTCAACACAAGAGACGGCAAAACTTTTAGTTATTAGTTTTAATTTGGAGGTTCTTTGTTGTGCCGCGAAAGATCTTCCATTGACCCACGCCATTTCAATGTTGGTAGTGCCTGAGTTGATTGACCAATTAATTGCTATGAAGAAGTTGTTTTTGCCTTGCCTCTTATCAAATCATCATCAAGTAATGACCGCTTTTCCAGTTAATCCAGTGTATCAAAGTTATAACAAACCTTTTTTTTTTTATCCCCTGTATGATGTGGCTTAAACGACATTGTATGCGCACGTAATTTAGGAGGAATTGCATTACTTAAAATGTTGTATGTGATATATGTAAAAAACGTCAGGGTTAACATCTTTTTGAATTGTGGTTTAAAAGATCATAATTTTATGTATTCTATTTTGTGTGTTTCTGCTTTATGTTTATTTTAACTATAACACCTTTTTAGGAAACTTCTACTTATACCTTATTCTCTATTTTATTCTCTATTTCTTCTCCATTTCTTTTCTTTGTTTTCATTTCACGTTGTAGGTAGGATCAATGAATTGATTGGGCTTTTCCTTTTGCTTTCGAGCATTTGCTTATACATTTAATCTATGTGCTCATCTTGAATAGAACATCCAATTTGGAAATTAAAGGATTGGAAATAATACGATTACTCGAATGACCTGTTAAATAGTTGTAGGGCTCGGAAAACTCTATAAATAACTCTACGTCAAGATGAAATTACTTTGTTGGAGGAAACATGGTTTTGTGACATCTATACAAACTCAATCATACTAACATGATGTAGAAAATTATTAAGGACTTGCAAGCATGTTTATGAGATTTTTTTAGCATAGATGTTTATGGGATTTTGAGGCCTTATGAATCATACTGCTTTTCTCTTGCCTTTTTGACTCATTATATATCATTATTTTTTGAATAATTAAAATGCTTGTGTTGTCCTGCAGGCTGGTTAAATTGCCTTTCGAAGTTGCCAAAATTGATTATCTGAGATCGTTTGGACAAGTCTTGCTTACAAAATTCTCATATTTATTAATCATGGCAAAGGTCCCATAAAAGTGAAAAAAACATTTAGAAACCTCTTTTTCAAAAAACTTCATAATTATTAGAAAACAAAGGTCTGCCGGCAACCTCCTCATCATAATCACCTTAAGTAAAAATATGGAGGCAACAATTGAGTCAACAATTGGGCAAATATTGGAAACAATCATTTTGTTGCTAACGTCTTAAATATAAATGACGAAGTTTCTTCTCTCAAATGTACAGCTTCTGCAAAATAGAAAAAAGACTTTTAGAGCTCTCTCCAATTCCATTATCGAATTTGAGTAAAGCAGATCCGGCAACTTTTTTTGCAGAGGATGAGGGATCTCCACCTTTAGACGATGATGGAAGAGAAGAAACAACTGACATTGAAGGGGCAATTGAATGTAACACCTTTGACGACACTGCCACAAATAAGTTTCCCAATTGTTCAAATGATACCTAAACAACAAAAATCTAATTTTCTGTGCAAAATCAACTCGTTCAGGTAGAAACCGTTAAATGTTCCGCACCACCAGTTGATTGCATTAATCTTGGATGTAGTGTTACAAGTTCATTTCTCAAATCTCTTTATTGCTTCGATGTCATTGAGCAACATAAACGGATAGACCCTGCTCATTACAGTCAATAACTTATTATCATCATTTGACAAAAAAATAACTTATTATCATCAATCGAAGTATGGAGAACTAAAAGATCAACATTAATATATGCTTATCATTTGGGATGACATGAAAGAACAATAAGCGAATACAACTTAATTTATTCAACGTTTCGGGATCATTCATTGTTGCACATTTTTGCAATGGGATGACTCCATTTTGAAAATCTTTTCAATTTTAAGTGTAGGTCCAAAAATGTGAAATACATGGAATATGCTCTTACTTCATATTTTTGCACAAGAAATCACAACAAATATCTTACTTTTTTTTATATTGTTGTCTATATAAAAAAAAATTTAAATCAATATGTTAATTCCCCTTGTGCTATTCAAACTGTGAAATTTTGTACCACAAATTAACGAATCAAATGATATATTACTAAACAAGTTTAGAATCCAATTGTTAATTGTTGTTTTTGATTGGAAATAAAATTTGAGATGTTAACAAACCAAACACATTTTTTGAGACTTCAAAATATTTTTTTTTTAAGTTGAATTGATATTAAACATAATTTATACTAAAATGTAGATATACATATTTGAATTTTTCAAATTTTGTTGACATGTTATTGAAATTGAACTCCCGCGAGCGTAGCTAGCGGGTTCCCACGTGCGTAGCACGTCCAAAAAACTAGTATATATATAAAAGTTGAAGGAGAGAGAAAGTTTCACATACTCTCTCCTTCTAATATTTCATTTTTAAAATTTTCTTAATTTTTTTTATTTTTTATTTTAAGATATTTATATATTTGTGTTATTTATTGTTTTAAGCTACATTCATCCTCCATATTTTTGAAAAACGAAAAATAGATATTTATATATTTATTTTTTTTATTATTTTAAAATATATTCATTCCACCATATTTTTGAAAAACTAAAAATCTAACTTTGAACAACTAAACGACCGTCTAATTAATTATATATTCATATTCTTTGTTCGAATCTTACACCATCGATTTGGTTGCCGCAACATTATTTATATATATATTGTTTAGGGCATTAAAGCGACAATTAAATTCATTCGAATTCTTTTTTTTAAATGAATGGTTACTTCAATGATTTATAAGTAAATATTTTTTAAACCTTATATTGTATATTTTTTCTAAAAAAATATGGGTTCATTATTGTGAATTATAATTTTAATTGTAAAAAATATTATAATGTATTCATATAAATTAATTTATTAACTTTATATTAACGTTTTAATAACTCATGCGCAAAGCGCAGGAAATCGACTAGTTAAATAGTAAACATAGGTGATACTGTACGGTTTTTTTAGGGATGCAACGACGAATCTCTATTCCTTTAGAGTCGGTCGCGTGCTCCTTAAAAAAACTAAAAATATGAAAATTAACCTATTCTTCAAATACTACATTAAAAAATTATTACTTTTAAAACTTATACTCTAAGTTGTTAAAAATAATATAATATGTAATCAATATGCAACAAAATTATCTATAATTAAAAAATTAACGTATAATGCTTTATAAATTTAATTAAGTTCTTTATTTTATAATATTTAATAAATCATTAATTACTGTTTTTTGTCATAAAAATATTTAATTATATGTTAATTTAAAATTTAATAACTTTTAACAGAGTATAGTATAACAACATTATTAAATGTCGTAAAAAATCATTTTTCTTGTAGTTTAATGACTAGACTATCATTGGTTTAGCTTAGGGGAACTTGAAAGCCTAGATTCTGACTCTACCACCAACTAGCTTTCATGAGTCCTGAAATGGGAGAATTTCATCTTCATCATCAGGGGTGGAGGTGGTATTACCCTTTTCCACAATAGGGAATCGAATCCCCATGAGGTGAGGATTTCTCTCGAGAATCTTGAATATTCCATACGGAAATTGGATCAAAATCATTAAATCTTATATTTCTCTTTTTTGTACGGTGAATGCTTCATATAAAATTTGAAAACAGACTTACAATTACAAAGAAAAAACTTTTAATGATCTTAATTTCGGATCTATAATGTATTTAATTTTTTTTAGATATTATGTGAAAAGTGACGGGGGAATCTTCGTTGGATTGGGGATTCCCACTGGGGGGGGAATGGAGTTCGAAACTTCTCCAAGTGGGGAATTTATAGCGAGGAATCCCCGCCATAAGTGGGGATAAAGATGGGGATGGGGAATTTATAGTAACAATATTATTTTAGAAACTTAAATATCAAATTGGTTTAGGGACACCAAATTGAGAAGCTGTACTTTCACTACAAAAAAACAGCAAATCAGCAACGGAATTAGAAACGGAACTTATTTCCGTTTCTAAATCAGAAACGGAATTAGAAACGGAATAAGTTCCGTTTCTAAATGTAACGATTAGCGATTTAACCGAAAGGGAAATATTCGAGACGGATTTGAGACGGATCGAGACGGAAATAGAGACGGAATTAGAGACGGAATTAAATTCCGTCTCGAAATTGGCGCCACCATTCCCGCCAAATTCTTCATTTCTTATGGCCGTTCATCATTCCTCGAGATTTGTATTTTGTCCGATCCCGGCCTCTTCTCCTTCCCGCACCCCACCCCCCCCCCGCAACAAAACAAGAAATCCCCAAATCATTCCCACGAAAAAACCCCAAAACCTAAATCCGTCTCTCCGTCTCGTCGCGCCGGCCGATCGTCTCGTCCCCGACGTCCATCCCGTTCGATCGTCTCGTCTCTCCGTCCGGTCGTGCGAGCTGGTCTCTCGGTGCTCGCTCCGGCCGTCTCGTTCGCGGTGGTCTCCATTTCTCCGTCCGGTCGTGCTACCTGGTCGCGCGCTGTCTCTCGGGGTCTCGCCGTCTCTCCGGTCTCTCCGTCTCGTCGCGCGGCTCTCCGTCATCGCCGATATCTCTCGCTCTCTCGGTCTCGATTCGGATCCGGTTAGCAAGGAATTTGTAGTTTTGGAGTCTTACTACAATCTTCATTTCTTATTTGTTTTTTATTGTTCTTTATAATGCAGGCAACACTCATGATCAAGAGCTCTTTGCTTTCATAGAGATCATTCACATTGTGACGGTTTTGAGGAAATCAACAGCTTGGTGCATTTTCGCTAAAAATTTGCGTCGTCAAAGTTGGCGTTCTAGTCCCCTTGTTTATCTAATTTAAAAAATTTATGGAATAATCCGTCGGGTGACATGAGAATTATTTAAGTTTCCGCTATGGTTCATTTGATAGTTCGATCTTCTAGTAAACATCGGAGTTGAAGGCAAGAAGCTATTTTATCTAGAAAGATTTTCCAATTTAAATTAAGCATGCAGACTTCATAAATTTCCATCTATCAATAAATATTTGGGGTGTCCGGTGTTCCTACGTACATTATATGCGGCATCCAGGAATATTAAAGTCGTAATACTTGTTAGCATTGCAAATATTATGCTCATGAATGAAATATGTTATAGATTTTCACTTGAACTGAAGCTATATCTCGCTAGGGAAAGCAAATCATATATATGCCTTGATGTTCAAATATAGGAAATGAACATAATGTGGTGACCATTGTGTATACTAGGTTTTCTTAGCGGCTCACTATACTAGTCGAATAAATGGATTTAAATAAAAAATTTATTTTCTTGAAAGGTCTTAGCTATTATGGTCATGGAATCCATTTTATTTTTGTAAATTCGTCTTGGCAATTGGCCGTGTTATAGTACTACCTTATTGTTTATGAAGTTGTGAAGGAACAAACTCTTGATCAGGTGACATATTTTAAGAGTTCAGTTCTTATAATTGTTATTACTTTATGAGGTTTTATTTTAACTGTTCTTGAGTGATTTGATTTGTTCCTTGGTTGATTGTTCATTAGTTGGTGTTCTTCACTTGATCTATTAAGTTAATGTTGTGTCTTTTGTTTGGTTTAGAAGTTTTTGTTCTGCTCTTCTCTTACATGCATAGTTTTTGAGGTTATGCTTGTTCTATTTTTAGGTTTATTAATATGTACTATTTCATTTCAACCTTTTAATTGAGCAATTCAAGATTTATATTGATTCCGTATTTGGTTGTTATTCCATGTTTATTTTATCGGTAAAGCATGTCATCCGTATTTGGTTGTTATTCCATGTTTATTTTATCGGTAAAGCATGTCATGAGAGTCATTATAATACATTAGAATCATGTACTTGAGGTAATTACTTTGTCGTTTGATGTTATAGTTGTTAGTAATTTCATATTCATGCACTTGCTATGGATGATTGATTAGTTAGGTGTTGTTGGTTACGATTGAATAATACCTATAATTACTTAATTTCTACTACTAGTTAGGGTTAGAAACACTAGGATTACTCTTTTAGTGAATGTTGCTTTGTTTCACATTACATTTCTAGAGAATGGAATAAACCTATAACCTTAAGGACGTATGAGTGAACAAGTAGTAGACGCGTTGATACTATGTGGTATTTGTATGCCCTCGATATCGATATAGGTTAGCGCACAATTGACCTCAACTTCGATTCCCACACAACTAAATGTCTGCCACTTTGGTGGTCTCTTTTTGCAATCTTAGGGTCTTAAAAATTTTAATTTAAGTGCAAGAGGCAGGATGAAACTGTTCAAACACACATCAAACTGATTTTCAAATCAAATACACAAAACTATGTCGATTAAGCACAAGAAAGAGTTTATATCAAGGATTTCCTTACAACCAAGAGGATGACAAAAGAGATTAGCTTTGCAGAGACTCTTATATTCCTTTGAAAGCCTCAAAGGTGCTGGATTTGAGGACTTAAGAACAGCCACAAAGATCTCCTATTGCTCCTTCTAAAAAATCAAATTTCTTCTCTTTGTAGATCTTGAATTTTGAAATGTGTTTCTTCTCCCTTATGTTACAACCAAGTTTGTGGTGGTTTTATCATGATAGGAATTCCAATATGACCGTTTATAGCCGTGTTAGGAATCCAGGAAATCAAAAATTCAAATGTAAAGCTTGATTTCCAAAAGTCAAAAATATATGGCAGTGGCTAATTAGCGCGCTAATACTGGAATTAGCGCGCTAGCTGCAGGGAACTCAAAAAAATTATTTTATCCCTTTGTGTTAGCGACCCTTAAAGTCGTCCAGGACCTAACCAACCCTTATAATACATGTTATACATGTTTATTATGAGTCATTTACAACAATCCTTTTGATAATGCCCAAGCTTCTTACATAAACAACATAACTCAATCAATTCCTTCTCTTTAGATTGTGATGACTCATTAATGACTTCCTAACTTTGTCAATTTATTCTCTATTCATGAGTTTAATGTGCGAACCTCGTTCTTTCACTTAGCTATCAATTTCTTCTCTTTCGATGGTGTAGATCGCATTTCCTTTGAAAGCCTCAAAGGTGCTGGATTTGAGGACTTAAGAACAGCCACAAAGATCTCCTATTGCTCCTTCTAAAAAATCAAATTTCTTCTCTTTGTAGATCTTGAATTTTGAAATGTGTTTCTTCTCCCTTATGTTACAACCAAGTTTGTGGTGGTTTTATCATGATAGGAATTCCAATATGACCGTTTATAGCCGTGTTAGGAATCCAGGAAATCAAAAATTCAAATGTAAAGCTTGATTTCCAAAAGTCAAAAATATATGGGTGGCTAATTAGCGCGCTAATACCGGAATTAGCGCGCTAACTGCAGGGAACTCAAAAAAATTATTTTATCCCTTTGTGTTAGCGACCCTTAAAGTCGTCCAGGACCTAACCAACCCTTATAATACATGTTATACATGTTTATTATGAGTCATTTACAACAATCCTTTTGATAATGCCCAAGCTTCTTACATAAACAACATAACTCAATCAATTCCTTCTCTTTAGATTGTGATGACTCATTAATGACTTCCTAACTTTGTCAATTTATTCTCTATTCATGAGTTTAATGTGCGAACCTCGTTCTTTCACTTAGCTATCAATTTCTTCTCTTTCGATGGTGTAGATCGCATTTCCTTTGAAAGCCTCAAAGGTCTTTGGATTTGAGGACTTAAGAACAAACCCACAAATATCTCCTATTGCTCCTTCTAAAAAATCAAATTTCTTCTCTTTGTAGATCTTGAATTTTGAAATGTGTTTCTTCTCCCTTATGTTACAACCAAGTTTGTGGTGGTTTTATCATGATAGGAATTCCAATATGACCGTTTATAGCCGTGTTAGGAATCCGAGAAAATCAAAAATTCAAATGTAAAGCTTGATTTCCAAAAGTCAAAAATATATGGCAGTGGCTAATTAGCGCGCTAATACTGGAATTAGCGCGCTAACTGCAGGGAACTCAAAAAAATTATTTTATCCCTTTGTGTTAGCGACCCTTAAAGTCGTCCAGGACCTAACCAACCCTTATAATACATGTTATACATGTTTATTATGAGTCATTTACAACAATCCTTTTGATAATGCCCAAGCTTCTTACATAAACAACATAACTCAATCAATTCCTTCTCTTTAGATTGTGATGACTCATTAATGACTTCCTAACTTTGTCAATTTATTCTCTATTCATGAGTTTAATGTGCGAACCTCGTTCTTTCACTTAGCTATCAATTTCTTCTCTTTAGATGGTGTAGATCGCATTTCCGATTTACAATATTCTCCATTTTGGAGGCTTCTTATCATCTTAATCATTATTATTTCATTACTTGAATAGACAACCGGCTCGACAAGGGTTACGTTCGACTAGGAATGTCGTCTACAAACAAGAGATCTGGATGTACAACCGGCTCGACAACGGTTATGTTCGAATAGAATTCGCGGCGAAGGTTAAAGAATTCATATCATTTGCAAAACAACATTGTCCTACATACCACAAAGTTGAACGGAAGATTAGATGTCCGTGCAATTTTAAGAAATGTCGACTTGTTCCGTGCACTGGACGTCGAAACGGTTGAGCACCACCTATGTAGGTATGGATTTGTCCGGGGATATCACGGTTGGTACGAACATGGTGAGAACGGAGATGAAGGGCCGCAAAATTTTCACGCAATGGATTGCCATATTGATGATGCTGATGTTCGAGGCTACGATCCGACACCTTACCGCGAGATGCTACACAACGTGGCAGGTCCAAGTTTCAATTGGAATGTCGTGGAAGAATCACCAAACCCCAAGCACGCCAACTATATGACATGATTGATGCAAGTAGGGAACAATTGTGGCCTGGTTGCGAAACCATGACAACGTTGTCCGCAATGGCAAGATTACTTGCGATCAAGTCGAACATCATATATCTCGAACGAGGGTATAATGAAATCATTAAACTCATGAAGGATTGTTTGCCAAATGACAACTCAATGGTTGAGAATTTTTATGCCACTAAAAGACTAATGCGAGGTCTAGGTCTACCGGTTGAGAAAATAGATTGTTGTGAGGACCAATGTATGATTTATTGGGGAGTGGACTCTGAGTTGACGTCATGTAAATTTTGTGGGAAATCACGATACGTTGCACATCGACGAGGTCGTGGTCGGAACACAAAAAACCGCCCTTGCAAAAGAATGTACTACTTCCCTTTGGGCCCTCGGTTGCAACGATTGTATGCGTGCTCGAGTCAACCGCAAAACATATGCGATGGCATGGAGATCATTCATCGCCTGAAGATGTTATGCAACACTGTTCTGATTCGATTGCTTGGAGACATTTTAATGACGTCAATAAAGACTTTGCCTCCGAGGTTCGGAATGTTCGTTTAGGATTGTGCACTGATGGTTTTCAAGTATTTGGGATTTCCAGGAAATCGTACTCTTCGTGGCCCGTGATTTTGACTCCTTACAACCTTCCACCGTCGATGTGCATGAAATCGAGTTTATGTTCTTAACGGTTATCGTTCCGGACCGACCAGCCCAAAGCGAGAAAATCGACGTGTTCCTTCAACGCTTGTGAAAGAGTTGCAAGATTTATGGAACAATGGGGTGGTTACATACGACGTTTCCACCAAGACAAATTTTGTCATGCGAGTTGCCCTTTTATGGATCGTTAGTGATTTCCCCGCATATAGCATGTTGTCCGGTTGGAGCACACACGGTAAGTACGCTTGTCCATATTGTATGGAGGATACAAATGCATTTCAATTGCGAAATGGAGGTAAGACATCGTGGTTTGACTGTCATCGTCGTTTCTTGGAGAAGTCATCACCATTAAGGAAAGACAAAAAAATTTCATTAGAGGCAAAATGGTCATAATCGATGATCCGCCCGCTTTCATGCCTGGTGAAGAAATTTTGGCAGAAATTGAATCGTTTGGCTTGATGAAGGTGACAGAAATCGGCGCTGAATACGTGAATGGGCGGATAGCTAAGAATTCGGGATGGAGGAAGAAAAGCATATTCGGGACTTGCCGTATTGGAAGACAAACTTGATCTCGCCACAACTTAGATGTCATGTACATCGAAAAAAATGTTTTTGACAACATTTTCAACACTATTATGTGTGTACCGGCAAGAGTAAGGACAATGCAAAATCGAGGCAAGATATTCGTGAATATTGTCACCGACCTTCTCTACACATTGATTCGGCGACAAATACTTACGTCCTTGGGTGCTATGCTCTTGATACATCAAGAAGACAAAAATTGTGCGAAAGTGGGTTGAAAAGTTGCGTTTTCGATGGTTACGCATCGAATCTTGGTCGATGTGTAGATCCAAAGAAAGCGCGAATGTTCGGCATGAAGAGCCATGATTGTCATATATTCATGCAACGGTTGATACCAATTGCATTCAGAGAACTTCTCCCTAACCCGGTTTGGGTTGCAATTAGCGAATTAAGCCTATTTTTAGGTCCCTATCGCGAAATGTGTCAAGATTCAAGATATGGAGGTCTTAGAGTCTGAAATTCCAAAAATCATTTGCAAGTTGGAAAAAATTTTCCCTCCAAGCTTATTTGACTCTATGGAACACCTACCAATCCACTTGGCCTACGAGGCCCGTCCGTCGGTCCCGTTCAATTTCGATGGATGTATCCATTTGAGAGGTACTATCTTGAGCCCTTGATATTATTTTCCCATTCAAAAGGTTTTATATCAACATTTCCTATAACATTCATATAGGTACCTTAAACATTTGAAGAACAATGTGCGAAACAAAGCGAAGGTTGAGGGCTCCATGTGTAATGCTTATTTGGTCGAAGAGGTCACATCCTTTTGTTCTTACTACTTCGAAGATCACGTCTTTACGTTGCATGACAAAGTGCCACGTAACGACGATGGCGTCTCGGGCCCACACCGAACTTCGTTGGCAATTTCTCAATTTTCACTTATCCCGGTCGACCCATGGGCAAGTCGAAGGAGCGGTACTTAACAGAGCGGGAGTATAATGCCGCTCATTCGTACATACCGCTCAATTGTCCAGAGATCGCTCCTTACGTTCGTATGTCCATCACTTTCTTTCATTAATGCAAGACATTCATTGTTCATACATTATAAATACATCCGACTTACACGTTCGTTTCTTCTAGGATATTCGTCGATGAAATCACTCAAGCAATGGGGAGTCGCAAGTTGATAGTAGTCTAGAGCACAACTTCCCCATTTGGTTTCAAACATATGTAAGGGCATTACTTTTGTACGTTATAGATTCAAATGTTTCTCCCATAACTAATGTGTCATATTGCATCTCTAATTTTGACGAATAGGCTCGGAATTCTATAGTTGACGAGACGCTCGTTGATCTTTCTGTTGGTCCTAGTCGATCATGTCTTGTCTACCCTGGTTACCTTGTTAATGGGTATAAGTTCCACTCGCAACATATGACGTTAATAGATCAACGCAGAGCAGCGGTGTTTTGGTGAAGGGTTCAAACTACGCTGATGTTTCCCATAACTATTATGGAGTATCGCAAGAGGTTGTGGAGATTGAGTATACCGGCCTCAAACGTGTGGTCTTGTTTAAGTGCGAATGGTATGACCCTACACCGAATCATGGTGTGAGGACTCACCCAACACTTCAATTGGTAGAGGTTCAACGAAGTCGACGATATAACAACTACGAGCCATTTGTACCGGCAATGCAAGCCACTCAAGTCTACTACCTTTCGTACCCTTCTATGCGGAACGATCGACAAGAATGGCTAGCGATTTGTTCTTTGTCACCAAAATTCGCCGACGAGGAAACTAGCAAAGACGATAATGACCAGGGCTCGGCAGAGATTGCTTTCCAAGATGGGATGCCCACCACGTGCGTAGTCGATGATGCGACGCCGATATCAACAACTGGATGTTCCGATCGGGACTCGATTCATTGTTGAAGCGGGTCCAAGCGATGAAGTTTATAGTGGAGATGAATCAGAAGAAGAATCATCACCTTCTACTCATGAGAGTGAATTTGAAACGGATGATAGCGAATAAAGTTTGTATATGATATGTCAACGACCAATAATGTAGTTACTTTTATTTGCATGGATTTTGTTCTTATTTAGTCCAATAATATAGACTGAATTTCTACTTTTTGTATGCCCTTCTTTTATGATGTTTTACTCGTGAATATTGTTAGGTATCATGGCCGGACGTGGTCGTAGGGGATGTCGAGGTTTGCCATTAGGAGGCCGTCGTCCAGGAGGCATAGATGCGGCACCGACATCTGGCGGCGACATACCACCTGGCCCTCGTGGTCAGGCCACACGAGGGGTCCATCTAGGTCGTGGCGGTCGAGGTCGTGGTTCGATACCTGCATTATCGATTCCGACTGCTCGGTCTCTCGAGCAAGATACAGCCGCAGCGTCACCTTCCCCTTCCATACCGTCGGGGTCGTATGTACCATCTTCGTCGTCATCAAGGACTATGCCTACTACACACTTCCCCACACCTTCTCCGACATCAATGACTCCTTTACCCACGAGGCCTGCACCCCCAGCCACAGCATCACCGGCAGCATCCCGAGAGGAAGACGTAAGAGCAGGGTTGGAGGTGACAGGCCCTCCGCGGCCACCTCAGAGGCCAGGGATGGAGGCCCCTCGCGTGCAGGGGATCCCTATCACTCTGATTGCCAATGATACGTAAGTTTGCGTTTGACTTTTATATGTCAATTTCAATATGGATGTCAAATATTGAAGAAGTAGTTAAGGTGATATGCATGTTCATGAAACACAGGGAGTTGCATCCTTCGCACTTTTGTGCACGGAGGATGACAAAAGTTTTTAAACGATGGATGATTCCTGAAGGGTATTGTTGGAAGTCCGTACCGCCTCATCATAAAGACCAATACTGGCGACAATGGAAGGTAAACAAGACTACCATGTGCCTTATGATTTATACTATTTTCTCAAATAAGTGCTAACAATAGCAATCGCCAATTTGTAGATATATTTTAGATGGGATGATGCGCTTCCCGAGGATCTCGTGCGAGCGGCGTACGACAGGCTTGCAGGCACGAGGTACACCGCGTTGATGCACAAGTTGAAGAAGAATCGGGTGCAGCCAGTTTATGTTACAGATGAGGCATGGAGGAGATACTTGCAGTACTGGGAGAGCGAGGACTTCCAGGCTAGGTCTAGGCAAGCGACGGAGAATAGGAACACTGAGGTCGAAGGCCCTGGGACTGGACCCTCGAAGCACGGTGGTGGTTCCGTGTCATTTGCGACTACCCAAGAAAGATTGGTTAGTTTTTTTTAACATCTAGGATATTTTGTACATTTATACTCTTGTTCACTATGCTTGGTCCCGCACGCAGCTTGTAGTGATTCATCCGAGACGCCACCGTCGGTGAATGATTTGTACTTGCATCTCCACACCGTTAATCACGACAGACGACATTCATCGATACTAGATCGAGCGGTTCTATGTAAGTATAGAAATGAAATGTAAAATATTAGTAAGTCTTTCACTTACCCCATATCATGTACTTTGTTTGTTGTGCATATATGCGGGATAGGCTCCAGAGCGGACGTCGAGCGACCCAGCTACACCGGAGCAATCGGTGGATGATGAGGCGATGTACCTCAATGTGGCGGGTGAGTCTTCCAAAGGACGTGTCTACGGACTCGGGTCCGTAGGGAGAAAGAAGAGGAGATACGGAACTCCTGGTGCTAGCACGTCGCAGACGCCGGATGTGGTGCCGCGGGCGAGTTCGATGTCGTTGCGGAGCAACTACGAAAGGTTATGAACTTCATGCAACAAATGCGTCTTGGGATGGACATGGACGAAATAGACCTAGCTCAAGCACCAACCACCACCACCGCCACCACCACCGCCACCTCATGACCAAAGCAATGCGGCCGCCGCAAATAGATCCGGTCGATCCACCCCAACAAGGGGACAATGTTGGGCGTGAGACGTAAGCGTGGCTCTCGAGAGATGAGCAAGTTGGTGATACATAGGTACTTCACTTGTTGTTTGTTTCAAATGCTTAGATTAAACGTTTTATAGTGTAGACAACTTTAGAAATTCATCGAATTACTTTATGATTCACACTTCTTTTTGTGCATTTTTAGGTCGATGTTCCATATTTTATCGTGGATTTTATTTTTTTTCCCTTTTGCTCCCCCAATTCTTTTTTTTGTTTTTAAGTAAAATATACTATAAGTACCGAATGTTTGCAGAATTAATCCATGGGAGAAGAAAACATGCTGGCTGTTGTGTGCAAATCTTATGCCGTTGCAGTTCTCTCGAGTGCTATGATGAAGAAAGTGGTAGAATCGACGGGGGGCGACATCTTCATGCAATAGCAAATGAATTTGGGAAGTCGATAAAGGGTCGTTTTTCGGTCATCGTAATTCGCACATGTAGGCTCTTCTTCTTCTATTATGGCATGTCCGTAGAAGAAGAAGAGCCTACATGTGCGTAAACACGTATGACCGAAAAACGACCCTTTATCGATTTCCCAAATTCATTTGCTATGGCATGAAGATGTTGCTCCCTCGTCGATTCTACCACTTTCTTCATCATAGCACTCGAGAGAACCCGCAACGACATAAGATTTGCACACAACACAAACAAAGATGTTTTCTTCTCCCATGGATTAATTCTCGCAAACATTCGGTACTTATAGTATATTTTACTTAAACCGAGGTTAAAAAATTTATTTTGGGGAGGATAATGTATTAAAAATAAAATCCATGATAACTTATGCATCAATCTGGGCGTCCAAGCCAACTAAGATATACGAGAGGATAAATGGACAATGAATTTACTCTGCGGACGATGGTGGTTTGTTGAAGCTCGATGTAGTAGAAGGTTCGATGATGAAGTTCCTTTATTTTTATTTTTCCTGTTTTCGGAAAGGCGGGTTTTAGTTTTTCCTATCGTTCTCGAGGGAATGGGTTCATTGCTTTTGACGATGAGCATGTTGTAGACGATTTGTTTCATTTGCATGTTAAACTCATTCTTTTTTTGGTGGTGGTGATTTTGGTCCTTATAGGACTCCGGTGTCTCGGAGGTAGGCGTGGTGGGTATAGTGGAGGCAAGTGAGCTTGGTGGGGGTTATGGAGGCTTTGGGGGCGGTGGCTTAGGTGCTTATCGAGGTGAATCTTCTCTTGGCTATTCTATTTTAATTAGCGATCGAATCACTTCCTTTCAATAGTTTGTCGTGTAGACTTTTTAAGTTACTTGATTTACATATTGTTGGTGGTTTACTTTGTTTCAAACACTAGTATATTATAGTTAAAACCAAGTTTTTGGTGGTTTTATAGTGATCTCCTATTGCTCCTTCTAAAAAATCAAATTTCTTCTTTTTGTAGATCTTGAATTTTGGAATGTGTTTCTTCTTCCTTATGTTAAAACCAAGTTATTGGTGGTTTTATAGTGATAGGAATTCCAATATGACCGGTTATAGCCGTTCTAGGAATCCAGGAAATCAAAAATTCAAATTTAAAGCTTGATTTCCAAAAGTCAAAAAGCCCAGCGAGTGGCTAATTAGCGCGCTAATACTGGAATTAGCGCGCTAAGCTGCAGTACCTCAAACTAATTAATTTATCCCTTTGTGTTAGCGACCCTTAAACTCGTCCAGGACCTAACCATCCCTTATAAAACATGTTATACATGTTTTACAACTCAACTTACATGATAGGTCCATCTTATAGAAACATTGTTCGCCATCTCCTATGCGTAGGAAAATAGCAACATTGACACCAACTTCAGTCTGTGACTGCATTTGCTTGATGATCATGTTTTTTTTTGGAAGCATTCTTATTCAACATTGTATGGTTTTTTTTCTTTCTTCTTCTTTTCTTGAATCCCAGCTGGTTGTTTTTTTTTTTATTTTTTGAGTAGGAACACATGGCTTGTCGCCTTTGGAGCACACAAGAGTTTAGATTGGGTGAGAGGATGAGTTCTAGAATCATACTTACATGATAGGTTTGTGCTTAACTTTTAGTTTTTCCCTTTTAGCATTCTTGCACTTATGCCATTCTTCTCTTTGTAGATCTTGCATTTTTGAATGTGTTTCGTCTTCCTTATGTTAAAACCAAGTTTGTGGTGGTTTTATAGTGATAGGAATTCCAATATGACCGTTTATAGCCGTTCTAGGAATCCAGGAAATCAAAAATTCAAATTTAAAGTTTGATTTCCAAAAGTCAAAAATATTTGGCAGTGGCTAATTAGCGCGCTAATACTTGGAATTAGCGCGCTAACTCAGTGAGGACCTCAAACTAATTAATCTCTCCTTTGCCTACTTCTTTCAGTGCATACTCACCTGGTTGTTGCCTCGAGATGGAGATTCGTAAATGCTTCAAAGCTGCGTTTTACTTATTAGATGAAGTCCTTTTTGTGTATACTTCCAAATTTTGGACCTTTTGTGAGTGTTCTTTTTTTTTTTTTTTTGCTCGTTGAACGATAGGATTGGTTGGTTTTTGTGTATACTTCCAAATTTTGGAGCTTTTGTAATACATGACAACTTTCCGTGGATATATAAATTTTTGGGCTAATATTGAGTTTCACATTTTTTCTTTCTCTTTTGAATTTTTGTTGATATATATTTTTGATGTATGGATGTTAGCACCCTCAAGGAGTTGTTGGAGGGGGTCCAGGCGATGGAGTATGTCATATCGGGTTGTATTTTGATTTTTTAGGTTGGAGAATCGATTGGCTTATTTATCCGTGCCATATTTAAACAAAACTGAAAATTAGAGACGGATTAGCAACGGAATTTCAATTTTCCGTTGCTATTCCATCTCTAATTTTCCAGAAATATTTCTATCAATCACAAACGGATCAGAGACGGAAATATTAATTCCGTCTCTGATTCCGTCTCTAATTAGCAACGGAATCGAGACGAAATCGAAACGGAATAATTCGTCTCGATTCCGTTTCTATTAGAGACGGAATCGAGACGGACTCTTTGCATTCCGTCTCGATTCCGTCTCGATTCCGTTCTTCGATTAGAAACGAATCGAGACGAATTCATAAATTTATTAATTCCGTCTCTCGATTCCGTTGCTAATCAAAGAACGAATCGAGACGAATGCAATTACAAATGTACCATTTCGAAATAAAATCCATTTCTCGTTCGTCTCGTTCGTTTCTAATTTCCGTCTCTAAATCGTCTCTAATCGAAACGGATAATTTCGTCTCTATTCGTTTCTAATCGAAACGGAATCCATTTTCCGTTTCGATCGTATCTCGGACGTTTTCGAGAAGAACGCCGTTCTGCGTTTCGATTTCATTCGAGGAGAAATCGAAACGGAAAATTCCGTTTCTGATTTGCGATTTTTTTGTAGTGTTTGGAGGTCTCGGATAAGCTCGCGAGGGTGCCGGCAGCCGGCGGGGGAGTATGACTTTGGGCCTTCACAGGGCATCTCTAATAGATGTGGATTGAATGTGAATGTGCGCCACTATGATTAAATAAACATTGGGATAAGAAAAAAAATCAAGCTGACGTTACTTTGAACCTCTACTTCTGGACGTTCAAATTGATGACCACACGGATAATCGATTTTTTTAAAATATTTTCACATTTTAATTAACAAAATTATAAAAAGAAATGTCACATCATCAGGTGAGGCGCAATCCACATTTATCATTAGAAAGCTCTCAAAGGATCTATTTGATAACACTAACTGATAGCTGATAATCTAGTAGTTAGTAGTTGAAAGTTGATAATAAGCTGATTAATTGTTTTATTATTTGGAAAGGAAGCTGATGAAATAGCTGGTAAGTGCTAATTGACATAAAAAGACAAAAAAAATTAGGGATGCAAATAGGGTGGGGAATCCCTATGGGTCGGGGACGGGGATTCTCCGGCAACGAGGACGAAAATGAGGAATTTAAATAAGAATGGAGGTGGGGATGAGGATAAAATCTCATACCCACGCGGACTTGGGTACGGGGAGGGGAAAAAATATATTCGCGGAACGCGGGGAATCCCCATTGGTAATCTTCATGGGGATTTTCATATATATATATATATATGATCTATGTATCAATTTTATATAATATTATAAGACTTTCACCCAAAACACTAGTGATAGACAAACTCTAATGTGATTTATAATTTTAACTTGTTTGGTTAATTATATGTTTTGTTTTGAATTGTTTGCAACTATATTTATATGTTATACTTTATTTGGTTGGGATTTTTAACAATTGTGATTCTATGTATGTGTACAATACTTTTTATAAATCTTTTTGAAAAAAATTAAGTGGAAAAAATATTTTCCCACGGTGATTCTTTGCAAAATCCCCGCAAGAATCCCTACAGGGATCTTCGATAGAGAATGAAATGGGAAATTTTTTTTTCCCATAGAGATGTGGATAAAAGTTCATCCCCGGTGGGGATGGGTATGGGGATGGGGAGATAAATTCTTAAGCGGGGATGGGGATGGAGACGGGCCCCATCCCCTACCCTCGATTTGCATCTCTATATAAAATCATGTAATATTATTTATTTATAGTTTTATTATACAATATTATACTTATTTGTTGTCATTTAATATTTATTACATATATACTATCATATAAAAATATTATTTTAATATGTTTGTATATTTAGTAATGATATATAATATATTTGTATGTAAAATATTTTATAATAATAATTAACGTATCAATATGTTACTAAGGATAAATAAATCCTATCATACTTATGTCAGTTATATATTATCAATATTAAAACAAACAGGGACAAGCTTATCACCAAATGTCTCTTCGAACATATTAGTGATAAGTAAAAACAAACATAATGGTTATCATCAATATTAAAACATATTAGCGATAAAACATATTAGCGATAAGAAAAAACAAACATAATGGTTATCATCAATATTAAAACATATTAGTGATAAGTAAAAACAAACAGAATGGTGATCGATATTATTCCTTACATCCATGTTAATATATATTCGTTGTAAAACTTTGATTATGTTTAATAAAAACTAATTTTTAAAATGGACGCTATATTTTAAAAAAATTGAAAGATCGACCAAGCACACATGCGTGCATTTTTTTGTCAAAGTGAACGCACTAGCTAATGAATATCCTTTAATTGAAAGCTATCTATTGATGCAAAAGTTTTTTTTTTTTTTTTTTTTTTTAAAAGAATTGACGCCGAAGTTATTTTGCCCAAACGGAAAGTGGTGAAATTAAGAAAAAAAAAAAGTCATCCGTTGCTGCAAAGTCTAAGATTTTTGATAAGCTTCACAAAACTTACTATTTATTAAATTAACATATAAGCTAGATTATAAGCTAGATGATAAACTAGTTTGTGCTTGCTAAACAGAGCTATTAAAGATTCAACAAAAGTACTTCGGATCATTGAAAATGTTAAAATGACAACAACAATGCCACACACGAGACACATATATTTGGTTTACAAGAGTCTTTCATGTGACATAACCCGTGTGTTATGCATCGAGATATGTGTATGCTCGCATCCCGAGGTGCGCATGGATGGTTCTTGCGAGTCGTTCTTGTACTTCTCAAAATTAATCCGAACATGTATCCATGGAGAGAAAAATCTCAAGGAAATGCTATAATAGGAATACAGCTACCGTAATTAGCATTGTTTACTTTTTTTTATCAAAAAAAGCAAACATAAGATTTGGTAAAATAAGATCATCAGAACAAAGACTTCAAATTTAAGTGAAGTACGTTGAAGTTCTAGCAAATTAAGAAACTCCACATCAAGTTACAAAGTTCCAGACGATACTTCAACGTCGGCTAAATATATATCCTAATGTTGGGGGTGTGACAAAAGACTTCCAGACACATATCCTGTGATGATAATTGTCTGTGGATTCATTGCACTGTCAAACAAAATTCGCAACAACTCAAGCTCGCTTTCGAGTCCTTCAAGTCTTTTACAGCAACATTCTTGAGGTGGTCGAGTTGGTAGAAAGAAAGGCAGTCTGGGATCCTGACGCAGCAGAGATCTTCTAAACCAGTTGAACGAATCCACGAACAACTCGATCTAGGTCAGAACTTAAGCCAAAGTTCAAAAATTCTTTTATTTCAACCAAAACTACGAATTACATCAAATAGATAGCTTAAATAGCGAAACCCTAAAATTTTCCAAAAATAGTAAAAAGTCCAAAAAGCCCTAAACTGAAAACTAGACGAAAAATAGAAACAAACTCCGCAAACGGCAATAAAAACGGAAATTCCTAATGAAAGTTATAAAGCGAAACAAAAGTTTCCTAAAATAGCAAAATTGCCGTTTCTGAGGGCTTAAACGATGGAATTTTCACGGTCGTAAGCACAAAGATAGCCGTGAGTTGTGATCTCCACGTCGTTTCCAATAAACCCATACCCCCGGATCGTCATGAGTCATATCTTTTCCTATTTTTCCAAGAATTTGCAACTAATTCTTGGACTTCATCATTATCCTATCAAGAATTTGCAAACTAATTATTGGGCTTCATTATCCTATCAAGAATTTGCAAGCTAATTCTTGGACTTCATCAGATCCCCTTCCGCCTTCATCATAAGATTGCCAGAAATGTAGAATTTAATTACCTATGGCAAATGAATTTAGACATCTATGATCAATGAACTAAAAGTAAATGCTATACCTTCATCAGTCGCAAGGAAAGATTTTTCTTGGAAGAACAACAGTCGAGTAAAGGAAGCCAATCAATTGAAACTGGAGTACGATAGGTACATAAGTACTCTCCCGATGAATCTCCAACTCCTGGAACCATCTTTAATTGTAACAGATGAATTAATGATGATCTGATAAGTACATGGAGCCAAGTACTAAATAACAAAGATACACAGTACCCTAACTATTGTTGAACTTTGGAGTTAAAATTTTGTATTGCAAAGTAACTAAACCTTTAGTCCCACATAAGAGATAAATGTTTGGTTTCTCACTTAAAATATGATACAACACACTTCACTAGTATTTCAGTGTGGGGTTTCACTAGATAAACATCATATTTAAATAATCTTTGACAAGAGCCTCAGGGCTTTGGTTGGTTCAAAACTTAGCACAAGAACATTTTTCGCCTTTAATAGAGGTTTTAAAACCCTTATTAAATAGAGTGTTATTAAATGTCATATGAAAATGTGTTATGTTTTAATTTTTATTACATGTATTACATAGAGGTTTTTTGAAACTCTTATCGATTAGGTATTATTTAATAACACCCCCTTTAATAGGGGTTTAAAAACCTCTATTAAATACCGAAATTGTTCTAGTGTAACCATTCATAAACATAGTTTTTCCTTTTTCGTTTTTTATTTTCGATTTTGAATAAATCAAAAGAGCACCAACAGTTGCTAATTTCGATCTAAGGAGTTAATTAACTATCAATTAGCGACACACTAATTAAGACCACTAATTAGACAGTTATTGTAAAACTGTCCACGAATTAGACAGTTAGGTAATTCTCTATAAGAGGAGTTTATTGACATAAAAAAAAGGTTTTTCGAATTCAAAATTTTATGTGATTTGTGTCTTTTAGAGATAGTCGATTTTGCAGTTTTGAAGGTTATTTGATTGGTGCTTTAATCAAAGAGCGAACCAGTTGTATCGATCCTGGGGACAGAACTCCTAGTTGAATTCAACACCAAGTTGGAGGAAATTTTTTGTCTTATGTCACTGCAAGCCTCTGATACACTTTGTTTATTAATCTTCTTAATTGTTAAATCAACATATTTATACCGGGCGAAAATCGGATGTCGAGAGCTCCACGAGCGAATACTCCAATTGAGGTGTTTAGGGAAACAACGAACTAGACGTTCGGTTGAAATAACGAAAAGAGTTTTTGAATTTTTCATTTCATGTTTTATATATATTTGTATATAAACTCTTTTTATTTATTAATTCCCGAAAGTCCTATTTTGACATGTTTTGACTTTCGGTGCTCATTTTTGATCCCGTTTTCCACCAAATTAAACCAAATTCTCGACAAAATAGTCTATCTTCATAAAATGTCCAAAATATTAGTTTTAGTCACGCCAAAATCCCAAAAATCTTACCTTCGTCCATGACGTACTTAATTTTTACAAATCAATTCTCTTGTCATATTTAACCAAGCTTACACTAAATTAAACTCAATCTCAACCTCGACTACTGCCAACTAATACGAAAATCGAGGTAAGGTCTTGAAATAAGTGGTTTTTGGTTGTTGATTTGTTTTGAGAAGTTTCTTTAAGGTTTTGCTTTCGTTGATTTAACCCTATTTAATTTGTTGCGTTGCAGTGACGATAGCTGGTTCCGAGTTACCCACATGTAAACAAAAAAATATTTCTAATGTCTGTTTGATTGATCATTTGGTTGTAACAAAATGAGATTTATTCTAAAAAGAAAATTCTCATTTATTTCAGGTTCCACGAGAACTTGCCGCACGACTTAAAAGCCCAAGGGCTTCCTACATCAGTTGAAGGGAAAGCAAGCTCTGATATCGATTTTGTTGGATCGTCTTCTCCCAAACTTCCTTCCTCGGTTTCGCGGTCTAGAGGCAAAGATTTTATAAGTAGGAATTGGAGAGGGGATGACGGCGTTCATTTTGATGAGAAGAAACAAATCAGGAAGCTTAGTGGAGGAATTCAGCAAAAACTTTTGGGATGTACTGATAAACCAAAAACTAGTTCTGTAAGTTCGAAATGTCATGCGAGTATGGAAGGAAGATTAACGGGTGAAATCAACCAAACAAAAGTTAGACCCCAGAATTTAAGGCATGCTTCAAGCTGGAGACCAAGTTTTACTAGTGAAAGCAGCTCAGCCGAGACCATGAATCCTCGCTTACCACCAGCAAAACTTAAATGTCGCAGGCTACAGGGCTCTTTGAGCTTGACTTCAAGATCAATAGGCGAGAGCAATTTAACCAGCAATAGCGTGCCTGATTGCTGTGAACCGAATTGTAGTGTTGTACATTTGAGAAACTCTTCCAACAAGTTTTGGAATTTAACACAGACCAATTGTGGCACTGGAGGTTTAGAAAGCACGTTAACTCTTGACGGAACTAATATGGGTGGAATTTAACTCAGTTAGCTCTTCAAGGCCTGATTCTCGAAAGCTTAAATCTAGGTTCAGCGATTTCAAAAGCTCTTTGAACTCAAAAGTGAGTAATGTGACTGAAAGTAGTCAGCAGGGGAAACAAAAGGCAGCCATTATGTCTTGCCAAATAATTGGCCGATCAAGAAGGCTGACATCATCTACAAGGATAAATCTTCCAAACAGGTATACAACAAGCCAAACATCGAAGATAGAGGTAAAGGACAGGATACAAATAAAAGATGCAAAGAGTTCTTCGAGTGAGGCCAACGTAGCTTTCTCTTCAAATTCTGACAGCAACAGCAAGAACAAGTGGTTTACTGTTGCGTTGAATCAAGACAGCAACTCTGAGAGAAGCAACCCAATTAAAATGGATAAACCCTCTAACCAGCATAAGGGGAGGGATAAAATGGCATCTAAAGCATCTAATGGATCACTCATTGGCCTCACATCAAGGTCCAAAGTTGAAGGGAAAGACACCAATATTAAGCGTGCCAGCCAAGAAGTTTTGAAAGCAAAGGTGATGAGAATAGTTCAGTAAAAAACATTAATTATTAATTAGAGTAGAAGCTAATATAGCTTGACAATTATTTCTGCAGGTTTTGGACCATTGCGAGTGTAGAGAAACATCTTCGCGGAATCGTAATGTGCAGTCAAATGGAAAGGAATGTGTACTCAATAAAAACCAACTTAAAGCCAATGGACCATATGTCTCAATTCACAAAACTGGTGGAAAAGAGAATAACATTGGAATCGTGGGTCGAAATCGGAATGACTTAAAGCTCAGATCAGACTCATATGACAAAGGAGTGACAAATCAAAAGGTATATTTTTATCGCTGACAATTTGTTTCACGACCTCAATGTTTTTTCTTCTGTTTGTTTGTCCTGGTTTTGTTTTTGTTTACCATCAAGGCTACATAGATTTTGGCCACAATGCTTGATGCACTGAAATATATATATATATTTTTTTTGTATAGTGGAGTGAAATATAATTTAAATATTTAATCCTTTTTTTTAATCAATGGAGTTGGAATTTAAGGTACTTCTGCTTTCTAAATGAGAGTGTGGGGACCTACTATTTGTATTTTCATTTGTCTAGGAATACTGAGATTCATGATAACGAGAGTTAGGTAGGCTCCTAGAGAATCTAGAAAGTCTCTTCATGGCAAACATTTGAAGTGGTTATAGAGGATGATATCTTCTTTACATATTTTTATTTATAGAAGATGATGGTATCTTGATCATTCCAGGTTGTTTCATGCAAATTAAGTTTAGTTTTTCTGTTGAAAGCTTCAGTTCCTTCTCAGGTTAGAGTGCCATCTTTATAGGCAGTGAAGCGTGATGCATATTATGTAAATTGAAACCAAACCTTCTCCACAAAAAAGGATACCGAACGTATGGACTGCCTTCTCTTTTGTTATATAAGGAGTTTTCTGGTTTCCCCTAGAGGTGTTGCATTTCTCCTCAATAATGCATTGTATGAGAAAAGAGCACAGAGTCTACGAATCATATCTCGTGGAAACATCATTTTGAGTTGAGAATTAGCTGGGTTTCCCCTCAAAGATAGAACGAGGCTCATGCTGATTGAGGATTGATCCTAAGAAAAGAAGGATATAAAGGAGAAAGGTGTCCAAGTTTTGCTCCGTCGGCAGTGAATCAATTAATGCCGATGCAAGAAAATTTCTCATTGATTAACCCCAAGCCAATGCAAGTATTGCTCCATCTGTTAGTACTAGAGATTGGAGTTCAATTTTCCGGTGACTTTGTGACTTCTCCTTGGAGGCCAATTAGTCCCTGACCGTATTCTTAAACTGGTCTTCTTACCAAAAGTGAAAAGAAAAAAAGGCTCTAAATCTGAGTTTCGCATTTTAGCTTTTGAATGCCAAGTTTTAAGATAAATTAAACAGTAACACTACAGTTTCCTTCCCAACATGATTCAATGTGCTACTGTTGGTGATCATGATCTGTGTCTCAGTTGAATGTATCTGTAATCTCACAACTAATTGCTTTCTATCATGTCAGGAAAAGCCAAATGGAAGGAGCAAATTGGACAACCAGAAGAAAACAGTTCGAAGCAGTTACTTTCGGTAGTCTTGAAAGAAAGGAAGACGACTATTGTAAATACAATCTTTAATTTTGTAGAATGTATACACTGAAAATCTCAACTAATATTGGATCTAACAGTTCCACAGAGGTTTACAACTTGAGAGTTCTCCTTTCTGTGGCAACAAGTTTCATTTTTTTTGGTTGGATTTATATTGCTCATTGTATACACTGAAAAACTTAACTAATATTGGAGCCATCGCTGTTATTTTCCATGGCGTAGATGAATACACCCATGAAAGGGCTGTTAGCAGATGCATGAGATCCATTGTTTATAGGCTAAATTTTCCATTGAAACTAATATAATATGTGATACACTCCGAGCTTTAGGGTATCAAACTCTTGTCTCGATGGTTACACCCCTTTGTCGTTTAAACTTACAAAGAACAGAAATTACATGGAGAATTCTTGCCTTCCAATGGCATTAAATCATAGAATTAAAGTTGATAATATGTTCTTAAATAGTAAAAACTTCCAATAAAAGACTATTCCCTTGTATTGAAATGGCTTGCTCAGCAAAATCTTGATATAAAGGTGAAGTACCTTTGGTTAATCTGTAAGACATTGGTGAAGTTAAGTTCAAAAAAGGAGGGAGCTTGATTGCAAATTTCTAAGACTTATGCTAAATTGCTAATGCTGTCGTGGTTGATTTGGGATTAGGACATGCTGCGAACTTGATATGCAGATAAATTTCATTCGCCTGATTATTCTTATTGGTTGCGATGCTTCAGTATGTCTATTAATATTTTAGTTTGTTTCTTGTGATGGTGTTTATGAGTTTCAAATCTTGGCTTATTTCTCACTTCTGTCTGTTGCAATTTGATTTTCGTAAAAACATGCACCACTCATCAGTGCTTGTTGCGCTTTTTTTAACAATACTATCTTTGGGTACAGTTTACCATTTGTCGCTTGGTTTTTAGGCCCTACCCGATCCATATTCGCTTTCGAGAACACGGGGATTTTTACTATCTGCTTGTTTCCGCTGCCTTAATTCAAGAAGCTGAATTTCTTTCTTAAACAACAGCTAGAGGGCCTCTTGAAATTGGCATGCAAGACATCTGAAAGGACATCAATTTTCCGAAGGAGGATTCAGTCTTTATCTTAGCACTCACAGTGAAGAGGTAATACTTCATTTCCTTGTTCGGATAAATTTAGCTTTTCTCTAGAGATTAATTAGTTGTCCAAAACTTGAAAAACTTGATTTCTCTTAACAACTTTTTTGTTTCAGCGATCGTTTATTAAATGAGAGGGGGAAACTGGGGAAGGATTGCAGTGGGAAAACCCAATAACAAAGGCCCTACTTTAATATATCCCATTTCAAGGTAGTTGATGAAAACAATACTAAGACCCACGGACGTCGGATATCTCATCTAAAAACTAGTTATTTGATACGTCGGCATGCTTCAACTCTGGCATTGTATGCCATTAGTACTATGCAGTTGATTTTCCAAGCCGAAGTCATCATCCCTAATGCCTCCTATACATTCAGTCATAAGAGGTTTGTCTTTGTTCCTCTTCCTGGTTATTTTGCAAGCGTAATCCAAGTACTTTTTACTTATTGATAATATTTGTGCTATTTATTTTCTATCATTAATTAGGAAGCTTTTCTATGTCTGCCTGTGTGTTTCAATGAGTTTTGATTGGTGGATTTTGATGATGAGTAATTTGCGCCGATGTTTTGATATACTCTTCAATGTATTAATGTTCTATGTTTGGTTAATTATGTTTTCTGCTCTAAGAATTGTAGATAGTGGTTATTACCTTGTCCATTTCAATTTTCAACTCCTTTATTCTCATTCTTGATAAGATGTAGGAAAGAATTTATTAGTTCTTATAACATTTTTCAAACCGAGGAGACGATGCTTTCTAATCATATGTGCCTAACCGATACTCCAAATAGAAGGCTTTAACAAGTGTATGAGTTACCAGATTTTGCGGACCTTTTAACAAAACAAATATGAAGACTAGCTAGCAACCTCTTTTAGGATTGATAATCAGTCACCAGTAAATACTCAGATATGGACTGCAAACTTTCAAAGTTCACAACAAAATCTTTGAGAGAAGGAATACATGCTACAACGAGACTGATTGATTTGGTAGACCTAGTAAATATTGTTGTCATGACCAGAGTAGATTGGCATTTTAGCTTGAATGCTATAATTGCTATTACAGTTTGATTTACATTTCTGAAGGGAATGATAGTCTTCATATTTTTTAGACTGCAAATGCTTGATGCTTGTAAAAGGTGACTATAAATGTAAATTGTTTGGCTATCTCTGTCTTATGAATCAAATCATTCAATTTCTTTAAGGATTACTTTTAAAGATTTTCAACTGATTTCAGCTGCAATAGGACTTCATCAATCTTCTTCTTAATGTACTTGTAATTCTTTCCTGAGTCTTGAATAAGCTACAAATTTGAGACAACGTACAAAAGTCACTAAGCAGCAACAAGAAAATTGGTGTCCACTTTGGAGTTTTAGATGAATTAGAGAGAGCACACCTTTTTTTAAGTAAAATAAGTTCCATTAATCAACAAGCAGGACTAAAGCACAGATAGAAGGAACTGAAGAGACGATGCTTCACCATGCATAAACGCCTAACTAAGAAGCATAAGCATTAGCATATGTATGAGCTATTTGATTCGCAAACCTTTTAACCAAATAAACATGAAGACTAGCAACCTCTCTGAGGATTGATAAACAGTCTCCTTCTATTACTCAGATATGGACTGCAAACTTCGAAAGCCCTTCTCTACACAAAATACTAGGTGTATCACACTTTCACAACTCACCTAAAAGACCTTCTGAATGTAAAAACTAAACCAAACAAATTAAACAAACTGATTAGAACTTTCCAAGTCAAGCCAATTCATTCACTGCATTAACATTCATCTGCAACACAAATTGAGAAAGCCACAACCAGTTCTAAACATGTCCTCGAGCAGTTCTAGATAATAAAATTTCAGTAGGGAATATCTGGTTGCCCCACGCTGATCCGGAGCGGGGGATTATACAAAGAGTCGACCAGGCCTTGTAGAAGCGAAGATCGATGTTCATGTTTGTCCCATCCGTTTTTTGGGATGATAAACTGAAAATGTTGCTAGTTTCAATTAATTTGCGCTTTCGAGCAAAAACCTCAAGAATTTGAGCTCGGTTTTGCCATGACTGAGTCCTATAATTGAAACATACTCGAGATTGTTTTTGTGATATGTAGAACATGGGCTAGTTCCGTGCTATTTCTTGCTAGGATAAAAGACTCCAAAACAGGACAACTAACTAAAAACCACCACCCCTTCTGAATTTGGCTCCAGAAGCATTAGGCCTTCCAACTGTAAAATCTTGAGATGGGAAGCCGAAGGAAGTGATTGAAGAAGCTCGATTAAAGATGGGTTAACGTTCGAGCAGGTTGATAGCTTAAATATGGTAGTGGGTGATGAGGTGAAGATCATAGAACGAATTTCTAAACATGTATCAAACAAAGGAAAGAAAAAGGAGATTTGAAGCTCTCTATGGTTTTGAGATCATGAAAACTGAAAAGACTCTTCAAAGCGTGCTTGAAATTCTCATAGAAAAAAATTGAGGAATGAATGAGTACTCTCAAGAAATTAACACCTGGGCATCTATAATGATCAGTCATTTGTTTCATCAATGCATAATCACTGTCTTTAATCAAAGTAAACTCCAAGGAAGGTCAAATTCATAAATAATTTTGATGCATAAAATACTAAAAACTGTACAAGAATGAAATGGAACACCATCAGTACTGTTCTTCAAATTTAAGAAAGACAATGCCTATGTAAAAAGCACACACTGTCAATGATCATATTAGTTCTTTTAAAGACACTGAGATATATACGGATACAAACCAAAACAATCTTACCCTATCTGCGAAATTAGATTCACAGAACTTGAATTGAAATATGGGCATTAAGAAAATATTGTTGGGCGAGCTTGATGTTAAAGTCTTCCAACATTTTTATTTTAGTGTATTCCAATTCACGTTTCATGGCATGCCCATTTTCCATCATAACGATTCTTTCTAAATTCGCTCCACTGTCAGACAAATATGCGAAAAATTCATGCTCGCATTCAAATCCTTCAATCCCTCGAGCAGCAACATTCTTGAGATTGTATAGAGTGCAAGGAGGAGGCAACTCAAGCTTCACTTCATGTCCCGAATATGAATTCTGTAAATGACAGACATAACCGAAGTTAGGATTGCAGTAGAAAGGAGGGAAAAAACTATCAAATGTAATTCACCGAAATAGATAGTGTCGATCGTTTGCTACCTGATCATCATGAGTAAAATTCAAGAGAAGAACTTCTATGGAAGGAAATGATGCTAACATAGCGATAACTTGGAAATTGTTTAGACCTTCCAGTTCCAATGACCTTAGGTTGCCATAGGAGTTGATCAGTCTTCTCAATGAGCTTGCAAAATTTTCCAATCCCTTTGCAAGTAAACAATGAACAATCAAATTCCAAAACCACTAGAAATCACAAAGTTGAGAAAAGGGACTAAAGTCATAAACAAGAAGCAAATTGGAATATGTCTTTTTTCGTTACTCTAAACTCTCAATTTCATATAGAGACGAGCACATGAAAAATCAATGAAGTTAGGATATTTGGTTTGCAAAAGACCGGGATTCGTCGAAGGTCTTTTTCTCTTTCACTTTCCTAACAAGAGATATTGTAGATTTCGCCGCGATAATTTAGTAAGAGGGTAAGCATGCATACCTGAAATTGTCCCTTAACCAAAACCCTTGCGTGTGAAGCTATATCTAGTGGCAGCTTGCACCTCGAACCGTTTAACCAGGACGAAGCAATGTCTCTATCAAACCTACTATTTGCATTGCGAAGCACATCAAGCTCCCCAAACGAACAATCCAACAAACACTGGCCATCTTTTTTGTACAAAAAAGACGATAGCTTTGGCGTATTCAATTCGAGTTCACATGACCACCAGTTCTCCACCTCTAACTTCTTCAGTTCACAAGTACACAACCTTAAAACTCTAAAACCCATAAAAAAACTATCCCTCAAAACCAAACTTTCCAAATTTGGACAACTGATAACAAGATCATTAGTTGTGTTTCTCGAAGGAAACTCCACATTCTCTAATTCTAAAGTTGTGAGATTGGGTGCTGAAAGTATTCCTGAGTTCAAAATAGCCCTACCAGCGGATCGATTACGATCACCCTCGCAACACGATTCTTTCAGACAAATACGAAGCTCGCGAACATTCAATTGCAACGCGACATCTAACAAGTTTATAAACACTAAAGGCCGGTAGAACATACTTGTTAATGTTTTTGGTGGATGAATACTATCAAGTTGAATGCTCAGACTTTGTAGGATCGTCGATGAGGCATTGCGGCGACGGGATAAAAACTGTTTCAAGAAATCTACAGAGCGTCCTTTTCTGTGTGGATCTAGATGCCGGAGGTTGACCTTGAAAGTAGTCATGGAATGGTAAGGAGCAGACACCCAGAAGTTCCTCCATGTCCTTGAAAGAAGGCTTGTTCTGACGAAATCCTTGGGACCCAGGAATGCGAAGATGCGTTGAACTACTTCTTTTGGTAAATCTGTCGTGTTGTTGTTGTTCATCATCATGGTGCCTAAAATTGGATAATAGACAAACTAGAGAAGCCGATCAGGGTTTTAAGGGTTTTGTTTTTGTTTTGTTAGTTGATCCGGTAGACTAACAAATTCCTTTTATTTCGATGAAATTGGAGTTCCACATGAAATAGTAAACATGGGTTGATACTGTACGATTTTTTTAAGGGATGCAGCGACGAATCTCCTCTAGGTCGGTCGCGATAAGGTGCCCCTCGTATACATATACTCCCAAAAAAAACTAAAATAATTTAAAAAATTATTATTTCTAAAAATTATACTCTACGTTGTTAAAAATAATATAATATATAATAAATATGCAACAAAATTATTTATAATTAAAAATTAACGTGTAATGATTTATAAATTTAATTAAGTTTTTATTTTATAATATTTAATAAATCATTAATTTTGTCATAAAAATATTTAATTATATGTTAATTTAAAATTTAATAACTTTTAACAACGTATAGTATAACAACATTATTAAATATTGTAAAAAATCATTTTTCTTGTAGTTAAATATCATTGGTTTAGCATATGGGAACTTGAAATCTTGGATTCGCCTCTGCCGAAAACCAGCTCTCATGAGTACTAGAACGAATTTCACTTCATCATCGTGACGGGGCGGTATTACCCTTCTCCACATTGGGAATCGAATCCCCTGGGGATTTCTCTAGATAATCTTGAATATTTCATACGGAAATTGATCAAAATCATTAAATCTTATATTTTCTCTTTTTTGTATGGTGAATGCTTCACATAAAATTTGAAAACAGACTTACAATTACAAAGAAAAAACTTTTAATGATTTTAATTTCGGGTCTATAATGTATTTGATATTTTTTTTAGATATTATGTGATGAGTGGGGAATCTTCGTTGTATTAGGGATCCCCGCTGGGTGGGGAATGAAGTTCAAAACTTCTCCAATGGGGAATTTATAGCGAGGAATCCCCACCCCGCCATAAGTAGGGATAAAGATGGGGATGGGGAATTTATAGTAACAATATTATTGTAGAAACTTAAATATCAAATTGGTTTAGGGACACCAAATTGAGAAGCTGTACTTTGGAGGTCTCGGATGAGCCCAGCTCGTCTCGGAGGAGCCCAGACTGTTGGCTTAGGCCGACAGGGGTATGGCCTTGGGCGAGTATGGCCTTAGGCCTTCACAGGGCATCTTTAATAAATGTGGATTGAATGTGAATGTGTGCCACTATGATTAAATAGACATTGGGATGAGAAAAAAAAATCAAGCCGATACTACTTTGAACCTCTACTTTTGGAACCACGTTGGATAATTGATTTTAAAAAAAATATTTTCACATTTTAATTAACAAAATTACAAAAAGAAATGTGACCTCATCAATTGAGGCGCAATCCATATTTACCATTAGAAAGCTATCAAAGGATCTATTTGATAACAATAACTGATAGATGATAATCTAGTAGTTAGTAGTTAAAAGTTGATAATCAGCTAATTAATTGTTTTATTGTTTGGAAAGGAAGCTGATGAAATAGCTGGTAAGTGATAAATGACATAAAAAGACAAAAAATTAGGGACGTAAACAGGTGGGGAATCCTTATGGGGGACGGGGATTCTCCCGCAATGAGGATGAGAATGAGGAATTTAAATAAGGATGGAGGTGGGGATGAGGATAAAATCTCATACCCACGCGGGTTTGGTTACGGGGAGGGGAAAAAATATATTCGCGAACGCGAGGAATCCCCATTGGTAATCTTCATATATATATATATATATATATATATATATATATATTCTATGTATCAATTTTATATAATATTATAAGTCTTTCACCCAAAACATTAGTGATAGACAAACTCTAATGTGATTTATAATTTTAACTTGTTTGGTTAATTATATGTTTTGTTTTGAATTGTTTGCAACTATATTTATATGTTATACTTTATTTGGTTGGGATTTTCAACAATTGTGATTCTATGTATGTGTACAATACTTTTTATAAATCTTTTGAAAAAAAATTAAGTGGGAAAAATATTTCCCGAGCAAAATCCCCGCAACAATCCCTGCAGTGATTTTCAATGGGGAATGAAATGAAAAGATTTTTTCCCATAGGGATGTGGATAAAAGTTCATCCCCGCGTGGGATGGGGATGGGGATGGGGAGATAAATTCTTAAGTGGGGATGGAGATGGGGATGGAGACGGGTCCCCATCCTCTACCCTCCCGATTTGCATCCCTATATAAAATCATGTAATATTATTTATTTATAGTTTTATTATACAATATTATACTTATTTGTTGTCATTTAATATTTATTACATATATACTATCATATAAAAATATTATTTTAATATGTTTGTATAATTAGTAATGATATATAATATATTTGTATGTAAAATATTTTATAATAATAATTAACGTATCAATATGTTACTAATGGATAAATAAATCCTATCATAGTTATGTCAGTTATATATTATCAATATTAAACAAACAGGCACAAGCTTATCTCCAAATGTCTCTTCCAAGATATTAGTGATAAGTAAAAACAAACATAATGGTTATCATCAATATTAAAACATATTAGTGATAAGTAAAAACAAACAGAATGGTGATCGATATTATTCCTTACATCCATGTTAATATATATTCGTTGTAAAACTTTGATTATGTTTAATAAAAACTAATTTTTAACATGGACGCTATATTTTAAAAAAATTGAAAGATCGACCAAGCACATGCGTGCATTTTTTTGTTAAAGTGAACGCACTAGCTAATGAATATCCTTTAATTGAAAGCTATCTATTGATGCAAAAGTTATTTTGTTTTGTTTTGTTTTATTTTTATTTTTTTTTGAAAGGATTGACGCCGAAGTTATTTTGCCCAAACGGAAAGGGGTGAAATTAAAAAAAAAAAAGTCATCCGTTGCTTCAAAGTATAAGATTTTTGATAAGCTTCACAAAACTTACTATTTATTAAATTAACATATAAGCTAGATTATAAGCTAGTTGATAAACTAATTTAAAGTACTTCGGATCATTGAAAAGATTGTTGGTTTTTGTGTGGCCCACACACACAAAAAATAGAAAGTCCAACACATGCAACGAATTGGAGTTGGAATAGGAATCTTGGAGAGAGAAAATAGAAAAGAGAATTGGAGTTGGAATAGGATTTTGGTAGAGAGATATACAAGCGTTGGAAAGTCGACTTTGAGAGTTCGACTTGGTGACCGATTGGTGTGCGCACTCGAGTTGAAGTGTGCAATCTCTCTAGTTTTCTTCTCTCTACATTGAAGGTACATCAAGATCTTGAATCTAAAGACTCGCGGTGAAGTCTTTGGTGGTTTCTTGGTGATCAAGAAAGGGTACATCAAGATCTTGAATCTAAAGACTCGCAATGAAGTCTTTGGTGGTTTCTTGGTGATCAAGAAAGGGTACATCAAGATCTTGAATCTAAAGACTCGCGGTGAAGTCTTTGGTGGTTTCTTGGTGATCAAGAAAGGGTACATCAAGATCTTGAATCTAAAGACTCGCGGTGAAGTCTTTGGTGGTTTCTTGGTGATCAAGAAATGGTACATCAAGATCTTGAATCTAAAGACTCGCAATGAAGTCTTTGGTGGTTTCTTGGTGATCAAGAAAGGGTACATCAAGATCTTGAATCTAAAGACTCGCGGTGAAGTCTTTGGTGGTTTCTTGGTGATCAAGAAAGGGTACATCAAGATCTTGAATCTAAAGACTCGCGGTGAAGTCTCCGGTGATTTCTTGGTGTTCAAGAAAAGAGGTGCAAAGAGGTTTGATACAATTGGGGTAGTTTTTCTTCGTTCTTAGTGTGATCATCTAAGTTTTTGGAAGAGATATTTTTGTATTACTCCATTGTTAGTGAATCTCAAGCGATTGAGATATCTTGTACTATTTATTCATATAGTGGATTTATTCGGAGTTTGGCCCGTGATTTTTTCCCTCTGATTTAGAGGGTTTTCCACGTTAAATCTTGTGTTCTTTGTGGTGTGATTGATTTGGTGCATTGTTCGTGGCTTGGTGGATTTTATTCATCTGTGTCTCGAGTTGAAGGGGTTACTTTCTTGTTGATTAACCCCAACAAGTGGTATCAAAGCCGCGATTAGTTCGTGTTCCGGGAATCTTTGTGGGAATCAAGATAGTGGATGATAATGATAAATCAAGCAATATGGTCAAGTTGACGGCTACGAATTATTCAATTTGGCAACCGATGATGGAATATCAACTTTATTGCAAGGATTTATTTGATCCAATTGAATTTGGACAAAACAAGCCAGAGAAAATATCTGATGTTAATTGGAGGAAGTTGCACCGAAAAACTGCTGGGACTATTCGAAAGTGGATCGATCTCGGTATTTATCACCATGTCAGCAAAGAGGTTGATGCACGGGAGTTGTGGAGAAAATTGAGAATATGTGTGAGAGGAAGGGGGCTCGAGAACAAGGCTTCTCTAATTAGAAGGCCTCGTTAATATGAAGTACAAAGATGGGCGGTCGATGATAGAGCACTTGAATGATTTCGAAGCATTGATCAATCAATTAAGTGCTATGAAGATTGTGCTTGAGGATGAGTTACAAGCACTTTTCCTCTTGAGCTCGCTGCCTGAAAGCTGAGAAACCTTGGTGGTGTCTCTAAGTAATTCTGCTCCAGGCGGTGTCTTGTCTTCATCTATAGTGCGGGATAGTCTCTTTAACGAGGAGACTAGGAGAAAGGATAAAGGCATTGAAACTTCACAAGCTCTTGTTACTACTGCAGAACATAGAGGCAGAAGTCAGTCTAGAGGTCCGAGGGGGCGGAGTAAATCTAGAGGCAAGTCTCGAGGAAAAGGAAAATTCTCTTGTTATCATTGTGGCAAGGAAGGACACATAAAGAAAAATTGTAGAGTGTGGAAAAGAGAACAGAATGATGAGAAAAATCAAAATAAAGCGAATGATCGAATACTACGGCTGCTATATCAGATGCAATTGAAGACTTGGTTGTGCTTTCTTTAGTTGAGGATCAAGGTCATGTCACTAATACAGATAGTGAATGGGTTGTTGATTCCGCGGCATCCTTCCATGCTACTCCGAGGAAGGATTTCTTCTCTGTTTATTGAGCAGGGAATTTTGGTAAGGCAAAGATGGGGAACAACAATTTTGCAGATATAGTTGGCATTGGAGATGTCTTTGTGCAGACAAATATAGGTTGCACGGTAATTCTGAAAGATGTGCGACATGTTCCGGATCTACGTCTGAATTTATTTTCTACTCATGCTTTGGACCTAGATGGTTACTACAACATCTTTGGGGGTAAGGAGTGGAAACTCACCAAAGGCTCAATTGTTGTTGCTAGAGGAAAATTGAGCTATACACTTTACAAGACTCAATTGAAGACCGTCAGAGGTGACCTGAACGCAATCGAAGATGATTCTTCACCAGATCTGTGGCATAGGCGGCTAGGTCGCTTGAGTGAGAAAGGGTTGTAGGTGTTGGCAAAGAAGTCTCACATTCCCTTTGCCAAAGGTAAATATTTGAACCCTCGTGATGATTGCTTATTCGGTAAGCAACCTAGAGTTTCTTTTTCTTCATCATCTGAAAGAAAAAGAAATTTACTTGAGTTAGTATACTCTGATGTTTGTGGTCCCATTGATGTGGAAACTATGGGAGGTGACAGATACTTTGTTACTTTTATTGATGATGCTTCACGGAAGGTTTGGGTGTTTGCGTTGAGAACAAAATGTCAGGTTCTTGAGTACCTCAAGAAGTTTCATATGTTGGTGGAACGAGAAAAATAAGTATCTCTGAAGTGTCTTCGTAGTGATAACGGGGGAGAATACACTTCGAAGGAGTTCGAGAATTATTGCTCAGAACATGGAATCAGACATGAGAAGACTGTTCCGGGTACTCCTCAACATAATGGTGTTGCTGAAAGAACAAACAGAACCATCCTTGATAAAGTCAGATGTATGTTAAAAATGGCTAAGTTGCCCAAGTCGTTTTGGGGTGAGGCTCTCAGGACTGCTTGCTACTTGATGAATCGCTCTCCTTCAGCACCATTGGAGTTTGATGTTCCAAAGAGAGTTTGGTATGGGAAAGATGTTACTTACTCTCACTTGAAGGTGTTTGGATGCAATACATTTATGCATGTGCCTAAGGAGCAGAGACAAAAACTTGATGATAGAACTGTTCCGTGTATCCTCTTGGGATTTGGAGATGCAGAGTTTGGTTATAGGTTATGGGATCCAGAGAAGAAAAAGATTGTCAGGTCCAGGGATGTGGCCTTTCATGAATATGAGACCATAGCAGATTTGAAGACATCAAAGAAAATCATAGTTGATGACGATGATGTTTCTGGATTGGAGTCTTCTTCCATTACTGATGCCACACATGAGGGAGACTTGTTTGAAGAACATGTGGTTGATGTGCCAGAACCAGTTGATGATGCTGAGCAGGGGGAGCAAACTCCTCCACCAACAGCTTTAGTTGAACCTTCACTTAGAAGGTCTAAGAGAGGGTTGCTTCCTTCTACAAGGTACCCCAGTTCTAATTATGTTACAATTACAGAAGATGGGGAGCCTGAGAGCTTCCAGGGAGTTCAGATTCACAAAGACAAAGCTCAATGGATGAAAGCAATGCACGAGGAGATGAGTGTGAAGAAGATTCACACTGATAAGAATTCAGCTGATATGTTGACGAAGGTGGTGACTCGTGAGAAGCATCAGTCCTGCACCAAGTTAGTGGGGGTGAGTTGTTATTGAGCATCAAATATGATAGAGATCTCCCCATGTGTTGGAGGGGGAGATTGTTGGTTTTTGTGTGGGCCCCACACACAAAAAAATAGAAAGTCCAACACATGCAACGAATTGGAGTTGGAATAGGAATCTTGGAGAGAGAAAATAAGAAAGAAAATTGGAGTGAATTAAGGAATTGGGTGATTCTTTTAATTAGCCAATTTTGTGTGTTTTGGAAACTTCTTCTTCTCTCTTCTACGTTGTGCGATCAAGGCGGTGAATGCGACAACAATTTTCTCTACATTGAAGATACATCAAGATCTTGAATCCGAAGACCCGCGGAGAGGCTTTGGTGATTTCTTGGTGTTCAAGAAAAGAGGTGCAAGGGTTTGATGCAATTGAGGTAGTTTTTCTTCGTTCTTAGTGTGATCATCTAAGTTTTTGGAAGAGATATTTTTGTATTACTCTATTGTTAGTGAATTTCAAGCGATTGAGATATCTTGTACTCTTTATTCATATAGTGGATTTATTCGGATATTGGCCCGTGATTTTTTCCTTCTGATTTGGAGGGTTTTCCACGTTAAATCTTGTGTTCTTTGTGGTGTGATTGATTTGGTGCATTGTTCGTGGCTTAGTGGATTTTATTCATCTGTTTCTCAAGTTGAAGGGGTTACTTTCTTGTTGATTAACCCCAACACATTAGATAATTTGAACCCTATTATCGTACTTATACCTTGGGCGAGAATGGCGTTAACATTTAAGGAGAAAAGAATTTGTGATTTCTCCGCTCTCATTTTGTATCCTGAGAAGTTGTAGAACTCCTCCAAGATTTGTTTCACCTTCCCAGCTTGCTCCTCAGATACTTCCGCGAAGATCATTAAATCATCCTTAAAAAAAAAGTGGGAGATCGTCGTATTGTCATTGCCAAATCTCGGTGCATTCTACAAGCCATCCTACATTGATTTGAGATGACCTGGGACAACCTTTCCATACACATGACAAACACATATGGAGATACCGGGTCGCCTTGGCGAACCCCTAAAGTAGGGGAAAATGGCAGTGAGCTATCCCCATTCCGTGAGACGCAAAACTCACTGGATCTCAAGCCCTCAAGGATTTCCTTGAAAATTTTGGGGTGGACGCCTACGTATTCAAAGGTATTTTGTATAAACTTCCAGCTTAGTATATTGTAGGCCTTTTCGAGGTTGATTTTTATTGCCATCCAGCCCATCAATTCTTTAACTGTCTTCATAGAGTAAATACGTTCTTAGATAATTATAATATTGTCGGAGATATGCCTTGCCGCTACAAAGATTGATCGGGATTGGTTCACATGTAGGGGCATTACTGTCTTGAGTCTATTCACCACCACCTTCATAATGAGCTTGTAGTTGACTGTGCATAGGCTTATTGGTTGGAAACGGCTGAAGCATTCGGGGACATCAATGTTGGGCAGCAGCGTGATGAAGGACCTATTGGATACTGTGGTGATGATGTTCTGTTCAAACTAGGGGTGGGCAAACTGCGGTTTTGTGGTGAAAACCACCAAACCGCGACCAAATCGAGGGTCTACGGTTTAGTGATTTTCCAAACCACCACCAAATCGTGAACCACCAAAATCGCAACCAAATCGAACCGCGATTTGCGCGGCTTGGTCGGTTTGGTTGCGGTTTTGGTGCAAGGCAGCAGCGAGGCAGCGGTGCGAGGCAACGGTGGACGTTCGCGCGGTGGAAGGCAACGACGATGGCGATGGATTCGGCGGCGGCGGTGAGACGGGGAGTGAGAGGAGAGAGGAGACGGCGGTGACGGCGGCTGTGAGCGGAGAGAGGAGCGGCGGGAGTGACGAGAGTGAGAGAGAGAGAGGAGCGGCGGGAACGAGAGGAGAGAGGAGACGGCGGCGAGAGGAGAGAGGAGTCGGCGGGAGTGAGAGGAGAGAGGAGCCATCGGTGAGAAGAGAGAGGAGACGGCGGTGAGAGGACAGAGGAGCCGACGGTGAGAGGAGGAGCTGGTGGTGAGAGGAGGAGCCGGCGGTGAGAGGACGGGACTGAGGAGCGGCGGTGAGAGGGAAGTGACGGCCTAACGGGGAGTGAATGAGAGGAAGAGGAAGATCATTGTTTTTTTTTTTGTTTACCTTTTACTTTTAGGGTTTTTGGTTTGTATTTACTAAAATATGCCCTTGATTTGGTTAAACCGTGATTTTCCCAAAATGAAAACCGCGATCAAACCGTGAGTTTTAAAAACCAGATCAAACCGTACGGTTTGGTCGGTTTGGGCGGTTTTTCGAAAACCGCTGCCCACCCCTAGTTTAAACGCCTCATCCACCATCTTGATTAGGCTCACCTTCATGGAGTCCCATTGTGATTGGTAAAACAACGCTGCCACCCCATCCGAGCTCGAAGCTTTCAAGGGCGACATATCAAATAGGGCACTGTGGACCTCATCTTCCGTAACACCACCTGCCAAGAAACTCAGCACACCTGGGGGAATCCCCGAAAGATGGTTATGTAAAGGAAAGGGAAGTCCATTAGATGAATCATCAATGTATACGTTTCAAAAGAATGATGTCATCACCAACAATCTGTAATGATTTTATGTGCAATAAATAAAATGAAATAAAAATAAACATCAACATAATCGAATGATAAGTAAACAAATAATGTAATTATTGGATGCCTGCTCGAGAGCAATGTCCTGAGACAAAATTGTTTCTTGATTTGGTGATAAAATCTCTTCAGGAATCTGTCCACTGTAGGATTCAACTAGAGTGTCATTCCAAATTTAGAAACCACAAATTTGAAAGTCTGCCAAACTGTGTTTCTTTCTCTCTCACAAAACAATTAATTCCAAAAAAAAAAATTAATGTTTAATTTTGAGTTCTAGTTGAACTTAAATAGTATTTGAAGAGGTGTTTCCTAAAAAACACATCTCTTTAATTTCAAAAATAAAACAATCCGTTAGGTTCAACAATCATGACTATTGTAAAACCCAATTGTATTAACTGTATAACCGTTAATTAATTTTAAAAATTAATTACGAAAAATTAAAAATTTAAGTAAAAAGAAAATTTATGTTTGACAACCAAGCCAAAGCCCAAAGAGCCCAAAGGCCCAAGGCCCAAGACCCATCTTAGATTGTTATCACCAACAATCTGTAATGAATATGCAATAAATAAAACGAAATAAAAATAAACTTCAACAAAATCGAATGATAAGTAAACAAATAATGTAATTACCGGAGGCTTGCTCGAGAGCAATATTCTAAGACAGAATTGTTTCCCGATTTGGTGATAAATCTCTTCAGGAATCTATCTCCAAGATTCAACTGAAGTGCCCTTCCAAATTTAGAAATCGCCAATTTGAAAGTCTGCCAAATTGTGTTTCTTTTTCTCTAACAGAACAATTAATTTCGAAAAAAAAATCAACGTTCAATTTTGAGTTGTAATTGAACTTAAATAGTAGTTGAAGAGGTGTTTCCCAAAAAAGACATCTCTTTAATTTCAAAAATAAAATAATCCGTTGGGTTCAACAGTCATGATTGTTGTAAAACCCAACTGTATTAATCGTATAACAATTAATTAATTTTGAAAATTAATTATCAAAAATTAAAAATTTAAGCAAAAAAAAAATCTATGTTTGATAACCAAGTCAAAGCCCAAAGAGCCTAAAGGCCATAAGTCCCAAGGCCCATTTTTGACATAAAAATGTATGAGTCACCCTATACCCATGTGCATCCATGTGCACCCAATGGGTCCCCAACTCCTTGTCCCTTTGTCCTAAACAAAATATGTTGGGTTGCTTTCGCTTATAAAGTGTGAAAGTGCTTTGTAGTTCTCCTATGTGGGACGAATGTTTTCTCTTCAAAACACCAGAACAAGACATATAGTCTTTTGTTCCAACAAATGAGATTGCTTCTGGTTTGAGCATCTCGTGATCTTCGCTCCACCGACCATCAGGCAACCTCAGACGCGAAATCTTTTGCTTCCTCGACCGTTGTTTCACCTTGGCATGGAACAGGGATGGATTCCTATCCTCCAAAGTGATCCACTCCGTATTGACTCTTTGTTCCCATAGCAACTCTTCTTAAGTTAGGGTTGCCTCAAGTTCTTCTCTTAGAGTTATGTATAGCGCCTGTAAGTTCTTGGTGGTGTGTGTCTCCAATGTTTTTTAAATTCCTGCGAGGCGTGCAAGGATCTTCTTCTTCTTATGGAATATGTTGCCAAAGCACTTACTGTTCCACGCTTCTACTTAAGAAGAGAACGAGCTCACCGTTTCATCAATCAGGGTGTCGCTCCTTGAGTTCGCGTTGACAAACTCTAGTCAATCTAGGTGGGACTCCCACGTGGCCAGAAACTGTGGTCTTTTGCTGCTGCTCGAGTGCCTCCAAAACTGTGTACATCAAATAACAGGGGGAAGTGGTCAGAGCAAACTTTAAGGAGATGGGTTACCTTGATAGGGAGAAATGAAGAGGATAATTCCTTATTTATGAAGGCATGGTCAAGTCTCAAACATCAATCCTTGAGACCAGGTAAAGGCTGGCCCCGAGAAGTTTGGCTCAATCAGGCCGACATTTGCTACCCTGCTGACATATCTTTTGCACAACAATGGGCATGATCCCCCATTTTTGTCTTTACCATGGAGGAGGGCGTTGAAATCTCCAGCAACCAACTAAGGTAACCGTGACTCAATCGCAACATCACCTAGCACACTCCATAGGTGCCTTCGTAATACAGGGTTTGGGCTGCCATATACTCCTATGAATAGGGACAGGTTGACATCACCAATTTGCACTTTCAAGTGCACTGATTGCCAGTTATTCCAAATTATCACCACACTGGCCTCACTCTTCCATAAAACCTAAATACTACCAGAAAACGCAATTTCTTCAATGCGATGCGATCTCGGGAAACCGAGTCTCTGGATGACCCTGTCTGCCAGTGACCCGTTAACCCTTGTCTCGACTACACCAGTACTTTCAGCTTGTGAATTAAGCACAATGATTTCAGCATTATTAGGAACTTCCTATTCGCGTCCCCTTGAACAATATTCAGACTAGTATTAGTGTCGACATATCAACCATTTAGGGGGATGAGTACCCAAAAGGTACCAAACAAAATCAGGTTGAGGGGGCTCTCCTCCATTAGCTCGGCCCATGTTTTGCTCAAAAGCCTCAACCAAGTCAGTGATGGCCGACTCATTCACAGCTCATTTCCCCTTAGAAGAACCTCTCTTGAGTTTGAGCTCACTTTTCAGGTGAACGACTTTCGACTTGTCAGGAGGTCAACTACCCTCCGACATTTTATGTCATGTGCTAAAAAAAGTAATGGAAAATCGTGATGTTTGGTGACGAACCTGTTCTCGGAGCGAGAGAGCGAGAAACATAGGAGACGAGCCTCGAGCTCTTGCAACGTGTAGAATCTCTCGAGCTCTTGCAATTTGTGCCAACATAACTCGTCATCATGGTCAGCTTTTTCAATCTCTCTTTCAATCGATCGTTCGATCTTCTTCTCTTCGATTTGTCGTTTTGGTTGGATTGATCCTGGATCTACCGTCAATTTGATGTGTTTTGAACCTAGTTTGATGAATAACGTTGGATTTGTTGTTGTTGGTTGCGATTGTTGGTTTCGGTTGTTGTTTTGTTGATCTGTGAGGCTGGATCTGAGATCTGTTGGTGCAGATCTGTTGGTTTTGTTTGTATGTGCGTTTTGGTGTGGTGAAATTTGGTAATCGTGTTCCGGCAAAACAGAGCACAATCTGCTCTGAGAAAGATAAACGGCGCCGGTGAAATTCCGACGAGTATTTATTGCTGCACTGCAGTTGTGCATCGCGATTTTTTTTTTTTTAGCTAAGTCATGAACTCGGACTAGCGACTACAATGGTTCGGGAGGCATGGACGGAGGTCGTTCGAAAAGGGAAACAAAAAGTGGGAGAAAAAAATAGGTGGAACGATGAAGGGAATGAAATTCGGTGGTATTTCATGGGAGAGAAAAAATAGTTCTCAGTGGATATTTTGAAATCTGGGGCCATAAGAGTTACCGAATTTTTCTCTAAGCAATCATACGTAGTTTTGGTTGATTCAAGGGCTGTACAATGGATGGTTGGGGTAATTAATGGGATAGTAAAAGGGGCGGAAGAGTTATCCTCACCTAAGTTTTGGCATGAAGGGCTTGTGACTCTTTCCTTGCAAATTCTACACAACAACAGAGGGGCGGTCTTGAAGATCTAGAAGCTATCAGGCAGTGGGAGGCAAATGGTGTTAATTCCAGAAGGAGACAACAAACAAGCTTGGCGTAAATTTCTTGATGCTCTACAGGACAAGCATGAAGGCCCGAACTTCATGGGTATCTCGTATGGACCTCAAGCTTCTACCTCAGCAAATGGTGGTTTCGTTAGTGAACCACATCGAGGTACTGCGGCTGCCGAGGGAGGACATCCAATCCGTCCCCTCCAAAGAGACAACAACGTCACGGTGTGCGATTGAGAACCAGCACTTGTGATCTTTCGTTCGTCGCGATATGCTGCATGGGAAGAGATTGAAGAATGACTAACTTTGGCTCTTAATCGTCCCATCCAGGCTGAAATTTATAGGGGAAGATCGGGCCATATTGTTTTGCTCCTTGGAGGCGGAAAGGATGCGGATAACTCATCGATTGGAATCAATCGGAGGAGACCTTGTGGCCTCGGCGACGCCGTGGAAACCAGAGCTACATTGGGAGGATCGCAAGTAGGGAGGGGTAAATTGTTGGACCTCTATTGCAGGACTACCACTTAGCCTTTGGAACACAGAGGCGTTGGCGATGATTGGAGATAGATTCGGTGGGCTGTTGGAGGTTGACACGCAGACGAGGAGGCGACAAAACTTTGAGTCGGCAATAATCAAAGTCAAAAGGAGAATCAAAGGCTTCTACCCCTCAGAGCTGACTATACCATGTCCAAATGGTACTGCGAAATTGTTCATCTCTCGAACACCTGAAGCTGTTCATTTGAAGGCTCCCGAAGTGGTGAACCATTCGGATCATCATAAATTGGGAGTTGGGCGGATGGATAGGCCAGCCGAGCAAGCCGCTGATGCTCCTACACTGAGATGTTTACCTACTATGGTTGATCTCACAGCTAGGAAGGATTTGCAGCTCGCACCAGCGATGATAACGACCTTGCTAGTTGGGTTAATGGAGAACACGACCCCTGCGAGCCCAAATCTGCAGCCGGCGGAATCGTTGACGCAACACCAGTCGCCTCCGGGACCGGGACAGGCGCCGATAACGCTAATGGAGAGCACGGTCCCTGTGAGGCCATATACGCTGCCGGTGGAGCCGATGATGCAACTTATGCCGACGTCGGGACTTAGACGAGGCCCACAGTCTCCGATCTCTATTTCGATCCTGCCCGCCGGCAGCAAGGTGGTCAGAGATCAGGGAGCGCCGCAGCTGGGTGTACGGCCTGACACCAGGCATAATGATGGGAATACGTGCTCTCTCAATGCTCCCCTTGCAGCCATTCAAACGACTAGTCCATTAAAAAGCAAGGAGCATGCATTGATAGGAGAGGGGTCAGGGGCATTTAATGTGGCTGACAAAGGGATTGAAGATCTTCACAATGTTGATATACAACTGGCGACGATGATGCGTGTAAGTTCGCCTATCCGAGATAACTGGCGAAGTGAAGACCTTTTAGAACATCCTTTACACATTAAGTCAATGGGCCTAAATGCCACAAAAGCCCAGTTGGAGATGTCCAATATTGATGCGGGCCTATGGCATGTTTTTGATCGGGCGACAGTTCAAGATGTCAAGTCTGGCCCAGGGAGATTAATGTTTGAATCCCAATTGAACGTGAACAGTATGGGTTGGGAATCCCAAATTGAGGAAGGAGGCTCGGCCATACAACCACAGACGAGTGTGATGGGTATGGGTCACACGGGAGACTTCTCAGTAGGAATGATCAGGTCGACTGCAGGGGTTGAGCAGACAAACCAACAGGGGGACGAATGCAGTTTGTTTAATGAAAGTGGAGGAGAGGCCGGTCTTGACGACTTTGGAATAGAAGCCAACGAGACTCTCCAAGGATTACAAGAGGAAGGACACACACAATTGGATGCGGAGTCCCAGTCTGATGACTCGGGTGAATCTAGGGAGATAGAGGTGGGGGTGGACATAGATGAAATTATTGCGGAAACCCTCGAGGAACGGATTTTGGAAGCCCAACTGGTGGATACGACGCCGACGGAACCACTCACGGGGAATTTGATTGAAAGGGAAGTGGAGGCAATCCAACACCTTACGCAGTCAAGGGCGGCCGTGGGATTACTTCCCATAGGATCCACATATATTGAGGACGGGGGTTGTGAGGCGACACCAATAGATTCATCCGAGTTTGAGGCCCTATATAGGGGGAAGGTCAAAGGAACATTGAGGAGGAGAGCTCTGGTGTGGCAGTGGCCCCACCGGATTTTCTCTCACAATGTGGCATTGAGATCATGAGGCAACCCAGGGTTGTCACCCAGGGGAGTCAAGTATTGTGCGCTTAGCGAGAGAACAACGCCGAATACAATCTAGCATAGACTATAGCAAACCGGACATGAGGGGAGTTGGTGCGCCTATATGAGGATCTTGACATGGAATGTTAGGGGTCTATGGGATGCAAATAAGAAAAGACCGATTAAGGAGGAGGTTAAGAGGCATAACCAGATTTCTTGATCTTACAAGAAACGAAGAGGGAATCGTTTAGCCGTAGTGAGGTGTCAGCCGTGTGGAGTGGGCGATTCAAGGAATGGGTGGTAATGGATTCTGTGGGCGCTAGTGGGGGCATTGTAATCATTTGGGACACTAGGAGAGTTAAGGTGATCTCTAGTTTAATAGGACTCTTCTCGGTCTCGGTGCACGTTGAAGGCGAGAATGATTCCACGTGGTGGTTGACTGGGGTATATGGGCCGGCAACCAGTAGGGAAGCAGGAGTTTTGGGAGGAATTAGGGGCATTATTTGGATTGTATGGACCAAGGTGGTGCATAGCCGGAGACTTTAATGTTATTTGTTTTTTGGCAGAAAAATCGAATAGCACAAGGTTGACGTCTAGTATGCGGGAGTTCGATAATCTCATCAGGGAAATGGAACTTACGGATCTACCTTTGCTTAACGGAGAATTTACATGGTCTAATCTTCGCACAAACCCTATATGTGCAAGATTAGATCGGTTTCTCTTTCTAAGTGAATGGGGGCACAGTTCCCGAATGGGAGACAATCCCTGGGAACTCGCTTAACTTCAGACCACTCTCCGGTGATTCTAGAGACAGGTTTGATTCAGTGGGGCCCTGCGCCTTTCCGTTTCGAAAATGTATGGCTAGATCACAGCTCCTTCCAAACCCACATAGAAGGCTGGTGGTCTTGGGAGGTAAGACATGGAGGGTCGGGTTTCAAATTGATGAGGAAACTATGGAAAGTCCGCAAGGAACTGAAGACTTGGAACATAGAGGTTTTTGGCTCGACTCAAACTAGGAAAGAGGTGCTACGTGCTCGAATTAAACAACTAGATGATATAGAGGGTGGTCCTAATTGGAATGACATATTGTTGGCAGAGCGAAGGAGGGCAAATGATGAATATGCGGATGTCTTACTTATTGAAAATCGATTGGCGAGCCAAAAATTGCGAGTTAAGTGGGTAAAAGAGGGGGATGCGAACACGAAGTTCTTCCATCGCATTTTGGGAGCAAGGAAGTCTAAGAATGTTATCGACAGGATACAGCTTCGGGGCGGGGAGTTTACTGAGGAAAGAAGTAGAATCAAGCAAGAGATTGTTGATTACTACAGACATTTATACACGAACGAAATGGATAGCACATGGGAGATCAATGGTATTAATTGGGGCGTCATTCTGGGAGAGGAGGCGAGTCATATGGAAAGATCATTCTCAAAAGACGAGGTATGGGCGGCGGTTACTTCCTGCGAAATGGATAAAGCACCGGGCATCGATGGATTCACCTTCGCATTTATCAGACGATCTTGGGGAGTTATCAAAGGTGACATTATGAAGTTTTTTGAAGATTTTCATACTAACGAAGTGATTAGTCGAAACATGAATGAGACATTCATATGCTTGATTCCCAAAGGCTCCCATGTTGGGAGGATCGAGGATTTTCGGCCTATTAGTCTGGTTACATCTATCTACAAACTGTTGGCAAATGTCCTCGCTCATCGTCTAAAGGCAGTTCTCAAACATACAATTGCAATAGAACAGACTGCATTTGTCCCCGATAGACAGATGGTGGATTCGGTTCTTATAGCCAGCGAAGTGGTTGAATATGCCAGGAAAAGGGGGCTACAAGGTTTTGTTCTGAAACTGGATTTTGCCAAAGCTTATGACCGAGTGAACTGGATCTTTTTGGATTATGTGCTTCAAAGGAAAGGTTTTGGCGAGCGATGGCGATTATGGATGAAAGGATGTGTCTCATCGGCTCACTATTCGGTTCTCATTAATGGGCGACCTGAAGGCAGTTTTAAAGGACAAAGGGGTTTGAGACAAGGGGACCCATTATCTCCATTCCTCTTCATCTTAGTGGCTGATGTCATGGGAAGAATTATGGACACTGCCAAGAACAATGAAATGGTAGAAGGCTTTAAGGTAGGCAGAGAAGGGGTTCATGTCACACACCTGCAGTACGCCGATGATTCACTTTTATTCGTCAAAAACTCGGAAGAGGCGGTTCATAAGGTGATGCAGCTCGTTCAAGCCTTTTGCAAGATCTCAGGTCTAAAACTAAATTTGTCCAAATGCAGCTTGTTGGGGATCAACTTGTCGGCCGATATCGTACTACATGCGGCTGAGGGTGTCAATTGTCAGGTCGGGACCTGGCCCATGAAATACCTTGGTATGCCATTAGGAGTTCCCCACTTGAGGCCGATTTTTGGGAACCGGTTCTTCGGAAAATCGCGCGCAAGTTGGATGGGTGGAAGCGAGGTTTCTTATCCAAAGGAGGCAGAGTCACATTAATCGCTTCAGTTCTCGACTCCATTCCCACATATTTCATGTCCCTATTTCGACTCCCGGTAGGTATTGCCAAAAGGGCCGAAAAGATGATGCGGGATTTCCTATGGAAACGATGGGATGGCCAATCTTCGTGGCCGCTCGTGGCTTGGAACCAAGTAAAGCTCCCCAAACAACTTGGGGGTCTTGGAATTGGAAACCTCTTAATGCGCAATACGACCCTTGCTTGCAAATGGCTATGGCGTTTCCAGCAGGAGCCGGAGGCTTTTTGGGCGAATGTCATAGGAAGTATATATGGTAAGGAGGCTAATGGCTGGGATACGTCATTAAGATTTAGGTCATCGTTCAGATCTCCATGGCGCTTTATTGCTAGTTGCAGGCTGGATTTCATCAAAGGTGTGAAGTTCACGCTAGGGAATGGTATGAAACTGCGCGTTTTTGGCAGGATGCATGGAACGGGGCGCGCTCTTTTGCTGAGGACTTTCCGGGTTTATTTTCTCTCTCGCGAAATCCTGAAGCAAGTGTGGCGGAGGTGGCCTCTTTTGTCGGGGAGCGAGTGGGATCACTCGTGGCATTACGATTTTCGGCGGAGGTTAGGAGAAACGGAAGCTATAGAATTCGCGGCACTCACGCATCGTCTCCAGGAAGTTTCTCTCACCCCACACACGGAGGATAAGCGTGGGTGGGGGTGGGACCCTTCTCAGCTCTTCTCTGTTAAATCTTTTTTTTATGGTCTTTGTCTTGAAAATTCGTTGGCATCTTTTCCGGTTTATAATTTAATATGGAAATTTGTTACTTCTATGAAGGTTAGGGTTTTTGCTTGGATGGCGTGGTTAGGAAAGATTAATACGACACGGATGTGCTCCAAAGACGACTCCCTCATATCACCCTTTTGCCGTCAAGATGTTTGTGTTTTTCTCATATGGAACCCATTGATCACATTTTTTTGACATGTTCTTTTTCGTGTAGGTTATGGGAGGAGTTGTCGAGGGAGATAGGCATCGAGTGGCAAAACCCCCAATCTTTAAGAACATGGATGGAACAAGCGGCGGCTATTTCATGTGGCAATAAAAGGAATTTGTTGTTTAAAGCCGGACTTTTGGCACTCCTTTGGGCACTGTGGGGGGAGAGAAACCAATGAGTTTTTAAAGAGATTGACAACACCTGGCAAGAGATATGGGAATCTACGAAGAGGAATGTAGGCTTGGCCTTGCATGGTCATAAGGAATTCGCTGGATGGTCATGGCAACAGTGGCAAGGAATATGGTCTATTTTTTGTTGATGATTTGTTGTTTTTGGTTTTACAGGCTTATGTTTGTTTTTGCGGAGGAAAAATGGTTGGGGGGTCAACTGGGCATTACTTTGTTTGAAGTACCAACAAGGTAGTGCGCCCGACCTTTTATTTTTCAATGACAAAGAAAGCCGATGGGAAGCAGTATGGGAATCATCGAAGAGGTGTGCGACCTCTTTTGTCCTTGGGCACAAAGAGGTAAAGGATTGGTCGTGCTCTCAATTAAATGGCTCTTGGGCTCTTTTTTGTGAGTAGTGGATCGATAGGTTGGGGGGCCAACTGGGCGTTGCTATAATCTACTATGTTTGTAGCGCCCATGAGCAAACTACAGAGACGGGTGGTCGAGCTGTCTTAGGTTCTCACCTACTGGCGTCGATTTGCATTTGGTGTTTGATGAATATGGTGTATTGAACATATTTGTTTGTTTTGGTGTTCTATTTCATGCTTTGGGTGTGTCAACCTGTGGGTGATATTGAGTGGGAGTATAGTGGACCCTGCAGGGGAAGACACTGCTTTTGAGTTCTGTTGACTGTTGGGATGTTTGTTTGGTTAGGAGGCTCCCACTTGCAATGATGTCACTGCTACGTTTGTGGTGGGGGTAATATACATAGGGGTGCTATTTCCATGGGAGTGCTTCGTTTTTTGGGGACCGGACATACGTATTTGGGGCCCTTATTGATCGCGCCATGTTTTTTTTGGACCTTTTGGATTTCTGCAATTTTGGCACGGATGCGCACATGGGGTTTCTTCTAACTGATGTGGTTAGAGAGCAGGGATACTAGGCCAATCTCTCTTTTGTTCTTACTATACTTGTAAATTTTGTTTACCTTACTTTTGTACAGAACTTTATATACCTATAAATACATATTTGGAGTATCACATCTTTTATATAAAAAAAAACTACCCTCCGACAAGTGACGAGTTTGCACAAGGGGACTATGGCTTTCCACCGAGTGAGGTGTGTGGGCCTCTCTACCTGACTCTTTATATGCAAATACCATCGCAGTATGATCTCCCGAGTCGAGGCAACGATCATCTTTCATTATGTAGGCTAGCGTAGGAATCTGATGAGGGGTTCAGGGCTCCTCTCCCATAGCGGTCGGTGGGGCTTCCAGAGGGGAAGTCAAGGGGGCTTGAGTGTTTTCTAGGGTATTTTCAAGTGTGATACATGAACGTCGGCTAAGTGTATTGGGATTTCAGTTCTCTTTTTGGGCTGGGCTGTTAGCACATTTAGAGGGAGGGTCTGGTCCTACCAAGGCCGACGAAGGGTGGGTTGTGGGGCTGCGGGGAGGCTTTGGAGATGACTTTTGGGTCCATTTGGTGTTAGAGAGGGTCATAGGGCTCTTATTTTTCCTTTAGGCCCAATGGATGAAGGCCCGGGTTATAGGGTAGGCCAAACAATCAGATCCATGCCGCCACCGTTGAGAGGTTCTCCTCATACGGATCGAAGAAAGGGGTCTATGGCTAAACCAGCAGGTAGTAGCCCATTATAGTCCATGGACCTTCCAGTAGAGCATGAAGGTAGTCTTTTTATGTATTAAACTTGACCATAAAGAAGTTTTTTTTCGTATCAATGATTTTCATCCCCTTACCGGCCTCCATTGGTTTAAAAGCCTGGTCGACTACATTTTAAAACCAATCGATCTCCATAGCAGTTTAACCATAACCACATTCTGCATTGATTACTCCATTAATGATCGCATTCTCTTCGTGAAGTTAATGTGTCCATTTCATCAACTACTGGCCTCTGCACGTCCTCTGGAAAAATCTCGATTTCACCTAAAAAAGGGTTGCTCCCCGTGTCAGCATTCGTTCCTCCATCACCTCTCATAACACTCTCTTTAAAGGAAATGTTGAACCCTGTATCTTCCCAGTACCTACCAAACTCTTTACCTTATTGTGTACCTTCTTCATCGAGCGGCCCTCATCGTCCGAGAGACTTGGTGGGGATGGTTTCTCCATAGTGCCTGCAAGTGAATCCAGGATACCTTTGTGTGTCTTCATTACTTTCTTCTCGCCTACCCTTTTTGTTTCTCTTCAAATCAACAATATTTCAAACATATTTTTTAAAGATAAAAAACTGCATTATTATTTTCACAACATGCACTACTATTATTCAATTACTAATAAATAAATAAATAAAACTTGAAGTAAATAACAAATATATAAATTATTTACAAAAATATTAAAAAACTTTAAATAATTATAAATATTTTATAATTTTCTTAAAATAATATTTTAATAATTATTAATAATAACATTATAAAATACAACTAATGATAATTTTTTAAAATATTTATCTTACTCGAAAAGTATTTTCTTTTTGTAAAAAAACTACTTTCTTTTATGAGTTATTTATTTAATCTATATATTCATGGATTAATAACAAGCATTTTAGTTCTTTTAAAAAGAACAAAATATGTTTACTACAAAAAAAAGAATAAAACATATATATTAAGAGGAGAGATGGATGTGGACAACAAAAACGTGGGGAATTATAAGGGGCGGTTTTGTCATTATTTTCTAGGGAGATAACTCCTCTAAGAGTTGTGGAGGTCTCTCACACACTTAGGTGTGAGTTGAGAGATAACTTACATGCAAGTTGAGCAACCAAACAAGATTAGTTGCGACTCCCCTCCAAGTTATCTCTAGGAGTTAACTCCAATTCCAACCAAACAAGGTTTGAGTTTTCTTCTATAAAAAACAAAAATGATATGTTCGGTTTTGTTCTACTAGCCAGGAGAGCTCTTTTGGAATATAAAAATTGTATTGGGTAGAATCCTACTCCCGAAATTTGGTTGATTAATGATAATTGTTAAGGAAACTAAATATTGTATCTAGCTATTAAGGAAACTAAATATTGTATCTAGCAGTTAGGGAAATTAGTATCTTGTGTATCTCATAGGTTCTTTTTGTGGTTATACTTTCCTTTCTTGTATTCTAGACTTGTATATATATAGGGTATCATATACACAAGTTTACTACACAAGTTTACTACACAATAAACATATTCTATTCATAAACTATCATGATATCAGAGACCTAATCGTGGGTCTTTCCTCTTTATTTTTCTATCTCATCTGCTGCGACGCCTCAGTAGGCACCTATATTACACCTGCATCTTTGTCTCTGTCTGACACATCTGGCGCCGCTGCACATCTGCCGCCGCCCCGCCCACCTGCTCCGCCTCTGCCATCACCTGTGCACCTACTCCGTCGTCGCCATCTATAGATCTACTCTGTCGCCGCTCACCCACTTGCTCCACCGCTGTCGTCGCCTGCGCACCTACACTACAAGAAATTAAAATTTTTGTCACGGCTTTGATTCCGTAGGGACAAGTTGTTTTTCCGTCACCTATAGTTTTTTTTACGGTATTGTCACGGAAAAACTAAAGTTGCGTATACTCCGTTGCAAAAACGTTTTTGTCATGAAAATTAGCGTGACAAATACCTTTTATGACGGATCTCTGACATATTTATTACGGGAATATTGCACGTCATAAAAAACACATTTTTGTTACGACTGTATTTGCGTTACAAACGTTTCATTAAACAACGAATAAAAATGTTTTACGTCACAAGACTTTGTCCATCACAAATACATGTAGTTACGACTTTCTACTGGTGACAAAAAATAATAATATTTTATATGTACATTGCTTCGTCACAAAAAAAAATTTTTATATAAAAGTTGTTATAACTATCTCGCATCCGTCAATATAAAAATATTGCATCTATTAAAATATTAGGAATTTACTTTACTTGCATTACAAGGCCAACATTATCAATCTATTCAAAAGTTTGATTTTTGTAATTTTGAATCCAAAGTACCAAAAAAATGATAATACTTAATTTAGAAGTCTAACATAGCAAAATAAAATTAAACTTTAAAAAGGTTTCTTCATGGCTTAAGTCTAACATAGTAAAATAAAATAAATCCATGTTTTCTTCAATGTTTTCACTCCATGCTTCTTCAATTTCTTCTTCACGTGAAGCTTTCTTCCAGTTCATCATCTTTACCCTTTGATGTCTCATCCAATTGCGCATCTAAAATTTCAAAGTTATAAATATAAGGAATTGCACTTAAACACTTATATAAATAAAAAAAATCTTTAATAAATTATAACGTAGTAATAAAATTTCAACAGAACCTTCACTTAAATTAAAGAATAGCAAAAAATTTTAAACATAAAAAGGAATTGTTATGATGTAAACTAAATATGTATTACTAGTTATGAAGAAATAAATCTTTTCTTACCGCGAATTCTTTTGTATCTTCATTCGATCTAGCTCCTGGCCTTTTATAATAAGCTGTCAACCATACTGAAGCGCGGCCTGTGGGTAGACCCTTATTTTCTCTCTTAAAGGTAAAATCGTCAAGTAAGAAATGATTATATTTAAAAAATAGAGAACACTCAAAATTTTTGTAAGAACCTACTTGATTACCTTATGACGTACGTTCGTGAAAGACTTGCGACCTGTTCGATGGCAAATAGTCTTTAGTTTTCTATTTTCAGCATTTGTTTTAGCAATTTTCTGCAACAATATTAAAATACTTATCACACATATAAAAATGAATTAAATTGAAATCCAACTCTTATCCATTCTTGAGAATTTCGATCAACTAAAGATATCCAACTCTTATCCATTATTTCTGCACTGGGATTATCAAACATGACATTAACACAAATAAATTAAGATTATTACAATAGAATATATTAATCATCCCTAGCAAGTGTACGAACATGAAATTACAAACAACTATAACATCAAAGATTAAGCAATTACCTCAATACATGATTCTAATGCATTATAATGTTTAAGTAAAACAGTGGGAACTCTTTTCAAATCCTATACAAAACTCGGTCTTGGTTTATTAAATTTGAGGTACATTGAGCACTAGTAGGTCATTTTTATTGCTTTATTACTTTATTATAGACACTTTCTGTCTCTGATATAAAAAGGCACTTTCTGCCATGCCTTAGATTTATGATCCAAGGCTTAAAGTTAATAAAAGTTTTTTTAAAAAAGCCCTTAAATGTTCCATATTCAAATTATTTCATTGCATCTCCAAGTTGGATTATAATGGGTCAATCCATTGTCTGATTTTGAGGACAACTTGTAAAAAAACAACTCTTTGCTTCTAATTTAAATTGAATAGAGGTTCTAGCTGTTAGGCCTTGTTTCCACCAAAAAAAAAAAATTAAATAGAGGTTTTAAAGACTAACTGACCTATGCGTGAACCTTGCACCTCCCAACGAGAAAAAGTTCAAGTTAAGAAAAATTATAAAGAAAAGCTTTGCTGGAGAAAATGTATAGATACATTTCTTGTACATGATGAAAAGTGCTGTGTTTATTTTCTAAATTTTGTTTTTTTTTGTAGCGTTTCTTGTATTTTCTAAAATTTGATGCATTTCTCCACCCCCCAACTAATTTAGGATTGAGGCTTTGTTGTTGCATTATTTTCTCTTTTTACAGTGGTACAACCTAATGCTTTTGATCCCTTATATATATTCAATGATCATCAACAAAATAGCATGTACTTTCAATTGCATACTCAACACTATCAAAGTTTGTAGTCTTTATCTAACAAAAGTCCCAATCAAACAAATCTCTCTAAACATAAGACCTAATTTTAAATCACCTCTGGCATCCTCCATAATTTAGAAGTCGTTTATGAGTTGGCATCCACGTTCCTTGATTTAATCTTTCTGCATTTGTGCCATTCCAGCACTTCATAGTTTTTTTATATTGTTTTTCCTCTAGCTTTTGAGGTTTGATCATATGTCTACAAATATGTTAATTTTTATAAATATGCTGCTCGAAAAAAAAAGTTGTGATGCTTAAGTTTTGACTAATTCTTGATTTTATATGGCTTCAAAAATTAAGGATTCACATTACACCATAGTTGTAGAAATTGTGAATCAGAGGCAAAATTGTTGAGGGCTCTACCTAAATCGAATTAAGATTTGAATCAGAGGCAAAATTATTATTATTATTATTATTATTATTATTATTATTATTATTATTATTATTATTATTATTATTATTATTATTATTATTATTATTATTATTATTATTATTATTATTATGAGAAATATCCATGATTCTTTATAATATCCAAAATCCTATGAGAAATATGAAAGGAAAATTGAGAGAGCTTTCACAAATACAGAAATAAAAATCAAAATGTATAATTAGTATAAGCATTTGTACGATGATAAAAATGAAAAACAATCGACATTATTAAAATCTGAAATTAGTGAACAACCCGAAAAATTAAAGAGAGGAGTTTCAATGATTGTCTCAAAGAGGAATCTCATTAAAGGATAGAGGAGAGAACTTGATTGTTTGATCATTTGGGATTTCGTGGGTTTTTAATTGGAAGTTAAAAAATTCCAACAAAACCAAAAGTAGACCTTGAATTGTTGTGAATGGTTAAAACGTATGAGGTTCAAATCTGTAATCGTGAGATCACTAGTACTTGGATTTGGAATAAGGATCCGTGTTGTTGAGCTTGGATTTGAATCATAAATCATGGGATTCAAGGATGTGAATTAGGTTTCAAGAGGTGTCATGCTATACATTTTGATAGGGGTGTCAAATGGAGGATGGGTGGAATCAGTTCAGTAATCTCAAGCCAATTAAGGTGTTGGAGGGAAAACTCAAATTCCATGTAGTAATTGGAGAAATGGAAAATATATTTATCGGGAGAAGTTGACAAGAGAGGGTGGGAAAAATTAGTTTTTCATTTGGCACAAGGCATAAAATAACGCAGGGCTCTTTCGATAAAAAAAAAAACTAATAATAATAGTAATGCAGCGCGCTCAATATGTCATGCACATGCTCTATATTTGTGTTTATAAACAATGTACCATTTTGGTCTCTTTTTCATTGTCTTTCTCATCATCTATAGCGGCAATACTTTGCACCACGCTGAAGTACATCTATAGCTGAATTTACTTGTACCTCATCTATGTCACCCTTACTTTTGTGTTAGATATGAGGATTCGATCAACTTCCAGGTCATCCATTGAATGGTTTTTAGGTGCATCAGTAAAGAAAGCCCCCATTGAAACCTTTATGGAACTGCTAATCAATTTGACTTATAGTAGTCAACAGAAATACCATATTTATGGATTGATCTTTATCAGCATTTACTCATTTTAGTAAAATTTGCTGAGAAAAAGGATCTCCTTTTTATGACTTTCGTTTTCTAGGTAATGTTGCTTTTCTTATTCCCTATTAATCTATGGTCACGAGTTGGAGCATGGAAATTCAGTGGCTATCTCTTAGTAACTCTGTTATTCTCAATGATGAGAGTGATTCTTTCCACTATATTTAGTGAACAATTATGATCCCAATATTTGTCCATATGCTTCAAAATCACTAATGCAGGTGATCTTGGTAGGAAAAAATTGGGGGTTCATGAATGATCAATATGCGGATGTGTTTGTGTGGAGTCGCATACAAATTTGTGGTTATATTGTTCAATTTGAATCTGGGTACCTAGTGAATCTATAAGATTTAAGAGTGTTCCACTTAAAAAGTATCAAAGCCATTTTCCAGTAATTGTTGTATCTTGCACATTGTAACTTATGCCTATCCATGATCTGATGCGCAATTGTGTCTTCTTCAAAACATTTTCGAGGAGTTGACAAGAAATGTTTTACTGTATTGCAGGAATAAACTACACAAGCATTTAGGTGAAACAGAACGTGCTACTCTCGAATCAAGTTAAAAAAAAAAAAAACTCATTTAAAATTAGAAGACTTCTCAGGAATATTGGTCATCGACCATGGAGGTGGAAGTCTACCTTTATTTTTGCCGACCAAGGAGCGGCGGCGCCGAGCAGCGACCGGGGTGCAGCGACGCCGAGCAGCGACCAGCGACCAGCGAGCAGAGGCACCGACCGACCAGCGAGCAGAGGCGCGAGGTGAGGCGTCGACGAGATGCAATACGACCAGGGAGGGGGCGCGAGGATGACGACCAGGGAAGGGGATGACGACCAGGGAAGAGAATGACGACCAACGACCAGGGAAGAGGACGACGAAGTAGAGGCAGGAGGAGCGCGAGGAGCGACGACGACGAAGTGGAGGCGCGACGACGAGGATGACGACGACGGCGGATCGGAGGCTTGAGGAGGATGATTGGTGTTTATTGTAGGGCGGATGAAGGAGTTGGAGGAGTGGGACGAGAAGGGCGGAAACAATTTCGGGGGTTTCGCACAAAAAAATGGAAACAAAAAATGGGAAGGAGGTTGCGGGGGGTTTCGCGCGTACATAAAAAAATTTGTGTTTTCTTTTGTTACGGAGTAATGATTGTGAGCAAACACACTTTACGTGATGAAATGTTTTTACCTTTTTGTGATGGAAACATGTTCGTCTCTAAGGCTTCTTTTCATCACGCAAAATTTAAATCGTGACAAAAATAAGTGTTAATGTATAAAATCTTTGTTTACAATTAATGTATCTACTATGTTTGTAGCGCCCATGAGCAAACTACAGAGACGGGTGGTCGAGCTGTCTTAGGTTCTCACCTACTGGCGTCGATTTGCATTTGGTGTTTGATGAATATGGTGTATTGAACATATTTGTTTGTTTTGGTGTTCTATTTCATGCTTTGGGTGTGTCAACTGTGGGTGATATTGAGTGGGGAGTATAGTGGACCCTGCAGGGGAAGACACTGCTTTTGAGTTCTGTTGACTGTTGGGATGTTTGTTTGGTTAGGAGGCTCCCATTTGCAATGCTGTCACTGCTACGTTTGTGGTGGGGGTAATATACATAGGGGTGCTATTTCCATGGGAGTGCTTCTTTTTTTGGGGACTGGCATACGTATTTGGGGCCCTTATTGATCGCGCCATGTTTTTTTTGGACCTTTTGGATTTCTGCAATTTTGGCACGGATGCGCACATAGGGTTTCTTCTAACTGATGTGGTTAGATAGCAGGGATACTAGGCCAATCTCTCTTTTGTTCTTACTATACTTGTAAATTTTGTTTACCTTACTTTTGTACAGAACTTTATATACCTATAAATACATATTTGGAGTATCACATCTTTTTATATCAAAAAAAAACTACCCTCCGACAAGTGACGAGTTTGCACAAGGGGACTATGGCTTTCCACTGAGTGAGGTGTGTGGGCCTCTCTACCTGACTCTTTATATGCAAATACCATCGCAGTATGATCTCCCGAGTCGAGGCAACGATCATCTTTCATTATGTAGGCTAGCGTAGGAATCTGATGAGGGGTTTAGGGCTCCTCTCCCATAGCGGTCGGTGGGGCTTCCGGAGGGGAAGTCAAGGGGGCTTGAGTGTTTTCTAGGGTGTTTTCAAGTGTGATACATGAACGTCGGCTAAGCGTATTGGGATTTCAGTTCTCTTTTTGGTATGGGCTGTTAGCACATTTAGAGGGAGGGTCTGGTCCTACCAAGGCCGACGAAGGGTGGGTTGTGGGCTGCAGGGGAGGCTTTGGAGATGACTTTTGGGTCCATTTGGTGTTAGAGAGGGTCATAGGGCTCTTATTTTTCCTTTAGGCCCCAATGGATGAAGGCCCGGGTTATAGGGTAGGCCAAACAATCAGATCCATGCCGCCACCGTTGAGAGGTTCTCCTCATACGGATCGAAGAAAGGGGTCTATGGCTAAACCAGCAGGTAGTAGCCCATTATAGTCCATGGACCTTCCAGTAGAGCATGAAGGTAGTCTTTTTGTGTATTAAACTTGACCATAAAGAAGTTTTTTTTCGTATCAATGATTTTCATCCCCTTACCGGCCTCCATTGGTTTAAAAGCCTGGTCGACAACATTTTAAAACCAATCGATCTCCATAGCAGTTTAACCATAACCACCTTCTGCATTGATTACTCCATTAATGATCGCATTCTCTTCGTGAAGTTAATGTGATCCATTTCATCAACTACTGCCCTCTGCACGTCCTCTGGAAAAATCTCGATTTCACCTAAAAAGGGATTGCTCCCCGTGTCGGCATTCGTTCCTCCATCACCTCTCATAACTCTCTCTTTAAAGGAAATGTTGAACCCTGTATATTCCCAGTACCTACCAAACTCTTTACCCTATTGTGTACCTTCTTCATCGAGCGGCCCTCATCGTCCGAGAGACTTGGTGGGGATGGTTTCTTCATAGTGCCTGCAAGTGAATCCAGGATACCTATGTGTGTCTCCATTACTTTCTTCTCGCCTACCCCTTTTGTTTCTCTTCAAATCAACAACATTTCAAACATATTTTTTAAGATAAAAAATGCATTATTATTTTCACCACATACACTACTATTATTCAATTACTAATAAATAAATAAATAAAACTTAAAGTAAATAACAAACATATATATTATTTACAAAAATATTAAAAAACTTTAAATAATTATAAATATTTTATAATTTTCTTGAAATAATATTTTGATAATTATTAATAATAACATTATAAAATACAACTAATGGTAATTTTTTAAAATATTTCTCTTACTCGAAAAATACATTCTTTTATGAGTTATTTATTTAATATATTCATGGATTAATAACAAGCATTTGAGTTCTTTTAAAAAGAACAAAATATGTTTACAGCAAAAAAAAGAAGAATAAAACATATATATTAAGAGGAGAGATGGATGTGGACAACAAAAACGTGGGGAATTATAAGGGGCAGTTTTGTCATTATTTTCTAGGGAGATAACTCCTCTAAGAGTTGTGGAGGTCTCTCACACACTTAGGTGTGAGTTGAGAGATAACTTACATGCAAGTTGGGCAACTAAACAAAATTAGTTGCGACTCCCCTCCAAGTTATCTCTTAGGAGTTAACTCCAATTCCAACCAAACAAGGTTTGAGTTTTCTTCTATAAAAAGAAAAATGATATGTTCGGTTTTGTTCTACTAGCCAGGAGAGCTCTTTTGGAATATAAAAATTTGTATGGGGGAGAATCCTACTCCCGAAATTTGGTTGATTAATGATAATTGTTAAGGAAACTAAATATTGTATCTAGCAGTTAAGGAAACTAAATATTGTGTCTAGCCGTTAGGGAAATTAGTATCTCGTGTATCTCATAGGTTCTTTTTGTGGTTATACTTTCCTTTCTTGTATTCTAGACTTGTATATATATATAGGGTATCATATACACAAGTTTACTACACAAGTTTACTACACAATAAACATATTCTATTTATAAACTATCATGATATCAGAGACCTAATCGTGGGTCTTTCCTCTTTATTTTTCTATCTCATTCTGCTGCGACGCCTCGGTAGGCACCTATATTACACCTGCATCTTTGTTTGTCTGTCGACACATGCACATCTGCTTCGCCGCCGCCCACCTGCTCCGCCTCTGCCATCACCTGTGCACCTACTCCGTCGTCGCCATCTATAGATCTACTCTGTCGCCGCTCACCCACTTGCTCCACCGTCGCCGCTGTGCACACCCACTGCACACTCATCCGCCGATGTACACCAAATCCAATACACCGTCGATTGCCACCTCACACAGACACCATACCCGCTGCTCGCGCTACACCATATCCGATCAATCTGGCATTTCGCTAGACACCATACCCGCAACTGCACACCATATTCGATCTACCGCCGCCGTCGTTGCACATTAGACTCGCCATTGCCGTTGCACGCATCATATCGTCTGGCGCACTTGTTTGCTCTCGTACGCGCCTCGCTTGCCTACTCACTAGTAGTCACACTACGACCGAATCGATCACCGACAATCTGACAAGTTCCCTATTCAATGGAGAAAAGTGAAGCTTCACATCCTGTCTTCATGATTCTTGATGATACAAATTACTCACTTTGGTCCCAACGGATTAAAAGTTTTTAATTGGTCGAAAACTTTGGCGAATCGTTACGGGAGACAACCCCAATCCATAAAAGGATGACACGGAGATACAAGCCAAATTTATTGACGGACTTGACGATTGGGACAGTAAGAATCATCAGATCATTACCTAGTTTTGTAACACATCTACTCCCTATATTCATATTCAATTTGTTAATTTTGAGACGGCTAAAGAAATTTGGGATTTTTTGTCGATAGATACAAACCTCTGGTTTAGCAAAGTATTATCAATTGTTCACCACTTTGAACAGTTTGAAACAAGAAACTGGGTTAGTCTATCAATGATTTCTTAGCACTCATTCAACCAATCTGGAACCAGTTATAACAGGTCGAAATTAGCAAAGACCACCTTCATCTCGATCCAACCTCTCATGGCTCTTCGCCATGAATATGAATCAGTTTGTGCGGCCCTCCTGCATCGCGATCCACTACCTTCTCTTGACGCAGTTGTAAAAAAAATTTTGTTTGAAAAAACTCGGCTTGGCTTGGTCAATTTTGCCCCTTCGTCAGAAGTGGCCCTCACAACTACTTAATCATGGTCTAAATTCGTCCCCCACCCTTGTAAGAAGTGTAGAAAAATGGGCCATTCATTTGTTAATTGTCCTACAATTAAGTGTCGATGTTGCCATGGACGTGGTCACATAGTTCTTCTGTCGTTGCTGCTGCTGTCTCTGATGGGTCACATTCCTATCGATGTTTTCTATGAGTGATTTAGAAGCAATCATCAAACATGTGATACCTACCCAACCCACTGCATTATTTGTAACTTCAGGTAACCATTGGTTCTTTGATTTGGGTGTTGTAATCATATGACACCAATTATATATCTATTTTCTAACAGTAGTCCTTTCCGCATTCTTTGAGAATTCAAACTGCAAATGGTAGCTCCATGTCTGTTACCCACTCAAGAACCGTGTCCAACCATAGTTTAAATCTCTCCGACACTCATTATGTTCATGACCTCACACTAAACTTAATTTATGTCGGTCAATTATGCGACCAAGGCTTGACTATTTTATTTTCTCCCAAACGGGTTAGATTCTGGGAACGAGAATCAAAGTGGGACGATTATTTGAGCTCACATCACTTCATATGCATGTCGTCAAATAGATCTCTGCTAAAGTTTCCACCCCCTCACTCTATCAGTGGCGCCTTCTTCTTAGCCATACATCAGCTAGTAAACTATGCACTCTTATTTCCTAATGGGTCATTGGGTATTTCTAAATTTAAGTTTTTTTTATTGTGTGCATTGTCAGTTGGCAAAACAACTTGCTTCTTCTTTCTGTCTTAATGAATCCATCAATAATACCCCGTTTGGATTAGTTCATTTTGATATTTGAGGTCCTGCTCCTACTTCAACTATGAATGACTATCGCTATTTTATACTATTCATTAATGATTATTTAAGGTTTACCTGGATATATTTTCTAAAACATCAATATGAAATACCTCAAACTTACATTGATTTTGCTAACATGATCAAAACTCAATTTGCATGTACAATCAAAATTCTTTGTACTGACAATGCTTTATAATACCATGATTCCATCATTCACTTTCTTAAACCGCAAGGTATCATTGTTCAACGTTCTTGCCCGTACACCTCTCAACAAAATGGTCAAGTTGAAAGGAAACATCGACATATCTTAGACTTTGTACGTGCCCAACTTCTCTCTGCATCTTGTCCTGAAAATTTTGGGGTGAAACCGCTTTAAATTGTGTATATACCATCAATTGACTTCTCACACCAGTGTTAAAGAACATCTCTCATTTTGAATGATTATATGGTACACCACCAGACTATTCTAATCTTCAGGTTTTTGGTTGTGCATGTTTCGTTATTCTTAACCCCCTTGAACATACCAAACTTGAACCGCGTGCTCGTCTATATTGTTTTCTCGGGTATAGAATTGAACATTAACGTTATAAGTGTTGAGATCCTCTTTCTCGGCGATTACACATCTCCAAACATGTTACTTTTTGGAAAAATATCATTTTCTCTACCCTATCCAAATTTGACATTTCCTTATTATGTACTCAACCATTTTTCACTAACTCGTTTATCGAGCTTTTCTCATCTTCTGTTGCGGGCACTTCAAATGAGCTTAATGATCATGATCACATTCCACACTAGTCATCGTCTAACGTTTCTGCTCCCTGTTCCCTATCTCGAATACTCATGTTCCTACTCATGTTCCCCAATCGATTGAAACTTTCTATTGAATGGGTAATTGAATCCCCTCTTACCTCAAAGATTATCATTATTTTTGGCCAAAAGAATGAACGGGACGGGAGAGCGTATTTCTTCTTTTACATGAGCCTTGTCTCCTTCAAGAGTCCTATCGAGAGGCTAGTTCTGACCCCCATTGTCAACAAGCAATGTCAGAAGAATTGTGTGCATTAGAGAAGACTCATATTTGAGACTTAGTGGATTTGCCATCTAGCAAGACTCCGATTTGATGCAAATGGATTTACAAGATAAAAACTCACTCTGATGGCTCTATTGAGCGGTATAAGGCTCGTCTGGTCGCTAAAGGCTACACAAAGGAATACGACATTAACTATGAAGAGACATTTGCTCATGTAGCCCGCCTGACCTCTGTTCGAAGTTTGCTTATTGTAGCAGCTGTCCGACATTGGCCCTTATTCCAAATAGATGTTAAAAATGCTTTTCTAAATGGTGATCTTGCCGAATAAGTCTATATATGCCCACCCTTTGGCTATTCTCATTCTCCAAAAAAGTTTGCCTCCTTCGTCGTGCATTATATGGCCTTAAACAAGCTCCCCTTGCGTAGTTTGCCAAGTTCAGTTCCACTATTACATAGTTTGGTTTTCGGTTAAGATCACGATTTTGCCTTATATACTCGACAAACTGACAAGGGCACGGTTCTATTCCTGCTTTATGTCGATGACATGATCATCACCGGGGACGACTCCATTGGGATTTCTGATTTACAGCGATATCTCAAGAGTCACTTTGAGATGAATGACTTGGTAACTTGAGCTACTTTTTCGATCTTGAAGTTACCTTTACTCCTGATGGATACTATCTTTTACAAGCGAAATATGACTCTGATTTTATCTCTCGCTCTGTGATTACTAATACTGTTGTTGCATCCACTCCATTGGACACGGATGTCAAACTGACTCCATCAGATGGTACACTTCTTCCAGATCCTACCCTATATCGCCATCTTGTGGGTAGTTTAGTTTATCTCATTGTTATCCGTCCGAAAATTGCTTACGCTATTCATATTATTAGTCAGTTCATGTCATCTCCTCGTACTGCTCACTTCACTGCTGTTCTCTACATCCTTCGATATGTAAAAGGCACCTTGTTTCATGGTCTCCATTTCTCTGTCAACTCACCCTTAGTATTATGTGGTTATTTAGATGCAGATTGGGTTGGTGATCCTACCGATCGACGTTCTACAATTGGTTATTATTTCTTCTCGGACAACTCATCAATATCCTAGCAAAGCAAGAAATAAACAGTCACATCTCGCTCTAGCATATAATCTGAATATCAGGCTCTTACTGATGCTAACTCTGAACTACTTTGGATTTGTTGGTTGCGAGAAGATATGGGGGTTACACATGCTTCTGCTACCATTATGCATTGTGACAATCAAAGTGCAATCCAAATTGCGCACAATGATGTTTTCATGAGAGAACAAAACATATTGAGAATGATTGTCACTTTGTTTTTCAACACTTGGTTCAGGGTACTCTTCAGCTTTTTTCTGTCTCATCTTCCAATCAGAGGACTGATATCTTCACTAAAGCTCATCTTCAGGGTCACTTTCATGCTTTGGTTGACAAACTCGAGTTGATTTCTACAAACGCATCTTGAGGTTGAAGGAGGGTGTTAAGGAAACTAAATATTATATCTAGCAGTTAAGGAAACTAAATATTGTACCTAGCAGTTAAGGAAATTAGTATCTCGTAGGTTCCTTTTGTGGTTATACTTTTCTTTCTTGTGTATTCTAGACCTATGTATATATATGGGGTACCATGTACACAAGTTTACTACACAATAAACTTATTCAATTCATAAACTATCAATAATATATAAATTACCTTTCTGAAAAAGAAAAACCCAAAAAACGGTGGTGTCTTCAATTTTTATTTTCTACAATTTTTAGGACAGTTTCTTCTTCTTTTTCTTCTTTTGTTGGTGATAAGACAGTTTAATTTTAGGACAGTGTTGCATCTAGCTTTTTAGTTCTTCAATTCTGCTTTCGCTTGTCATTTGCACCATAACATTTTTCTAGTAGTCTGATACCAGGGCAGGAGAGACATGCAAGTTTGAGACCCATGCCTGTGTGCATCTCTCTCTGCATTTTTTATGTGCTCTCTCAGATGATTTTCAATCATCTATGCACTTAATTAAGACTAGATGCTATACATTTATCCAAAAAAAGACTAGACACTATATATCTCACCACAGAGATCCACCACAAGGAACAATTCCATATGTGAAACATTGCCAACAAAAATATTGAACAAAAAAGTAGGCAAGTGAGGAGTGAAGTTTTCAAAAGTAATGAGTGTGAAGATTTAAATTGAACTTCTATGAATGCTGACACGCGCCGAACGCGTCAATAATATTTAAAATTTACCTAAACCAACTATTTTTGTAGAATAGTGGCAAAGGGTCGATCCCACAGGGACTGGTAATCTTTCTAAGGTCAAAAATAACAAAAAGAGAAATCGGGGTTTAAGAGAGAATGAATGAATTAACTAATCTAAATATAAACAAAATAAACAAAACAATGAAAAAAATTTGAAAAGAATTAATAAAAATACCTAGGTCAAGACATACAAGTTTGGTTCGGTAAAAGATTGGATTTGATCTTCGATTTATGTAAAATATGCAAATCAAAATATCTTAGTGTAGCTATAGATCCAGTGACGCACGCGGTTCCTCGCACTTCCTAATCTCGATAGCCAATGTACGACGGTGACTACTTCCCTAATCAAACATATAACCACAATTCAAGTGAAATGGGGTTTAATGCGTTAACCGCATTGAGCTTCCTGAAGGCACTACACCTAGACAACCAGATCACTAGTGTGTCTGATTTAGCCCAGATTTCTAAGGTATTCAACCGGTCCCAAAAGAGACTAATCAATCGGTATGGTCGAATGCCACTAGTGTGTTCTTATTGCACAAGTACGGATGCTTACGACTCACTGACAAATAAATCAAAATTTAAACTAGTGTTTAACCTTAATTGTTAAAACAATACCCAAGAAAATAAAATATTAATGAAAAGACTGAAATTAAAATATATAAATCTCACAAATCCATTGATATGCGCAGTCGAACCTCCCTCGCAGTCTTGCCTAAGCTAGAGGTTTTAGCCTCGCATAGTTGAAGAACACAAAGAACAAAGAAAAATGAAATAGAAAATAATGGGGGAGAGGAGTTCGGCCAGAGAGCCGAGAAGATAAAAAATAAAACCAGAGAGCGAGAGCCGAATCGCCCGGAGAGAGAGACCCTTTAACTTTTAGGGTGTGTTTGATAGCAAAGAAAATGAAAAAAATCATGGAATTTTGTTTTGTTTTTTAGTATAACCGTTTTTTTGGGTGTTTGATACACTTGTAACCGCATAGAGAAAAAAAATCCACCCTCCTAATTTTTCTCATTTATTTTCTCTTATTTTGGGATGGAAATTCGAGATTTTTGGTGGCTAACGAATCTATTTTTGACCGAAACTTGAACTCCTTCTACAAGAACTCTTCCACGAACATACTCCTCTCAATTCATTCGTTCCGGCTCTGTGATCGTCTCTGTCTCCGATCTCTCCTCTTTCGTCTCTGCAATCTCTTTGTTCTCTCCTCTTTCGTCACGAACCATTTCGTTTCTGCCATCTCTGGTTGTTCTCTCTGAGATCTCTCCGATCTCTCCTCTTTCGGCGTCTTTGCGATCTCTGCGATCTCTCCTCTTTCGGTGTCTCTGCGATCTCCTCTTTCGGCTCCTCTTTAAACAAGTGGAGGTCGCTTCAGGCTCCTGGATTTGTGCTGAAATACTCTCCGAAAATGGACATAACTACGACATTACTTACGCTCATAGGCATGGCGTTGCAATTGTAGAGAGAATTCCGAGGAAGTTCATCAGGCCTTGCCAGCCCGTAGTGAAGAATGCAAAAGACTGGGCAGTTGGAGATATGGTGGAAGTTCTTGATAATATTTCTTGGAAAGTAGCCACTGTTTTGAAGGTTATTGGTGGGAGTTACTATATGGTTAGGTTCCTTGGATCCTACTTAGAACTTAAAGTCACAAATCTGACTTGAGGGCTCGGCAAATATGGAAATATGATCAGTGGTACATGGCTGAAAAGGTAAAGACATTCTGTACCTGTTAATGCCGATGCTCTATTGATCTATTTATGTGTTATTAGTTCTTTAAATTGCCTTTTTTTTTTGGTAATGTGAAGTTCTCATCTAGATGTTGGCTTACATTTATTTCGGAACTATTTTGCTATATTCCTATGCAGGATCTTGGAAAATGCGAAGATGCAATATTGGACAAATCTACAACTTTGAGGAGTTATCAGAATTCAAACTACCAAATGCTAGTTGGAGATGGGTTTATGAAACTGCATGGAGATGACAATGCTAGCGCTCAGGAAAGCTACATGCTATCATCAAGGAAGTTGAAAAGAGTGGCATCTAATGAATTATCCTTCTCTGAACCCCAGATGGGAGCTGCACCGAAGGTGAGAGCAGTTGAGGTGGGAAGATGATGAAGATATTTATGAAGATGAAGAAGATGATGATAGCCTACAAGAAGATAATATTTCATACATCAATCTCCAATTTGGATAGCTAAACGAGATGCATTGGCCGAGTTAATGTGGAATGAGTACAACTAGCTTAGACAAGCTTACTGACTAGTTTTAGATGAAATATTCCATAATGTTGAGCATATGAATTGGTACCTAGTTTGTATGAATTTTTTATTGGGAGGTGAAATGTTTCATAATGTTTCATAACATTCCTTAACTAAGTTGAGAAGACGTAATGCGTGTCATGCTTTTACTGGGAGGTGAAGTTAAGGATGCGAATATATTTTTTCAATTGGATGAAGACTTGAAGAAAGATTGGGTGATTTTATATTTGCAGAGGAAATTTTAGATTACTTATAGAAGTTAAACCATAAGTTTTTTTTAATAAATTTTAGTACATTGTTTATTTTCTTTCATTTATGTTACTTATCAATTAATTATTGAATGATTTTTTTTTAGTTCATTAATGGTTGTGAAGATAGTTGTTGCCGATTCAATTTCGGTGCGTAACCTTGATTAATTGTCCACTTGATTTCATTTTAGTATGAATTCGTGATACCGCAAAAAAATGAAAAAAAAATTACATTAGTTATCAAACAGCAGAAAATTGAAAAAAAAAATTCTCACGTGCAATCAAACGGCAAAGAGAAAATTCTTTTAAAAGAATTTTCTACAGAAAATTTGCCTAAGTAAATACTTTTTTCTCATTGAAAATTCTCTTTGCCATCAAACACACCCTTAATTCTCAAAAACTAATAAAATTCGTCCCTGGAAGAGAGAGAACGCCAAATTTGGAGTTTGGTTTGTGACATGTGCGCCGAGGAGGATCTGGTGGTTGTTGGAGCTTGTTGCTGGCATGCGCGACGTGTGGCGCAGTGAGTGGTGGAGAGGCTGCTGTGAACCTGGGCTGGTCAGACGCTGCAGCGTGGCAGCTGTGCAGACAACATGTGGTGTGCTCGCATTGGTGGGGGAGGCTGCTGGTGTGATGATTGTCGAACAAGTAGGCGACACGTGGCGGCTTGGAAGCTTTGGAGGAAATCGCACTATTTGTGCGAAAATATGGGAGTTGGTGCCGCGCGTATCTCGAGAACAAACCAACAACTGTTGTACGTGAGTAGGTTGACCATGTCCCTAGCCGCGTCATTTCAACTAATCTCACACCAAATCAACTGTGCAATGCGTATTTCGAAGCAAATCATCTGACATCTGATCACTGCATATAAATATTCGATTCTACATTATTTTTCACCACGAATTCAACCAAGAACTCCAATAACCTTGAAAATAATAAATAAACGCAATTAAGCTAGTATTTTGGAGACTTGACAATAAAAATATATAAATAACCTATATATAATATTACATAATTAATGACTCAACAAATGCATATATAGTCTGATCGGATTCTTCGTAGTTCAACCAGTGCAGACGAAGCCTTTATAGAATGAATGGCGGTCACGAATGCCTTCCTCCCATTGATTATAAAAGTCGTTTTGCCCAACAAACTACTCTTACAAGGAGTGCATTAATTTTCTGTTCAAATTACATTCTTGTCCGTGCAGTAATTATGTTGTTGACGACATCAACCATCTATTTTGGTATTGATTGGCATGAGGTGGAGATATCTCTAAGGAGATAACTCATAAAGAGTTGAGAACTAATCTTGTTTGGTTGCTTAACTTGCCTGCAAATTATCTCCCAACTCACACCCTAAGTTGAGAGATATCTCCACACTCGACTGTAAGTTATCTCCCAGGAGTTGTGGACATAATTACCCCTCATTGATTGTCCTTTTATTACTCATCTCTCTTTTTTGTTTGAAGACTATTTATGTCAATTCATATGCAAGTTTAAATTTGAACCAAACATGAAAATATTAACTTCAAGGAGTTAACTCTGATGAGATAACTCTGAATTAACACTATAAGTTAACAAAAATGAACCAAACGAAACCTTTATCTAATATTCCCTCCATCCAAAACTACAAGTCATTTTGGATGGAACACAATTGTTAAGGTAGCTTTAAAGATAGCTTTAATGATAAGCTTAAATTACATTTTCATCCCTTGACGTAAAAACACAAAATGCTTTAATTACTCAAAAAGGGTGTAAATACTTGATTAAATAAGAGATAAAATATGTTTAATAGGTATAAATGCTCTATTAAATTCATTAAACAACTTATCTTTTTTGAAATGAAACTTTAGGTAAAAAAGAACATATATTTTTGCAAGGAGGGAGTACAAAAGAGAACAATATTTAATGGCAATTAGAAGTTTAATTGACCAAAGGAGTACGTATTTTATTAGGATAGAAGAACAAGTTAGAGTCTAAAGACTCTAAACGTTTAATTAGTTTTTAACTTTTTTTGGGCCTAAACCTATAGTTGAATTTAGTCCAACTCTATTATAGATCTTATTAAAATAATTGATACAAATAATGTTTTTTAAAAATGTGGGGTTGCTCTTCGCAAGCTTATAATAAAAACTCCTAAATATATATAATTGTAATTTTGTAAACGATTCTCTCCGCTTCACTTTGACATATTTCTCTCTTTCACTCTGTTCTCTATTTTCACTTTCTCTTTCCATTGATAAGATAATAATAGTCGACTGTAGGATCATAAATAAGTGGACTATTATATACAATAGAAATAGAGATACAAGAATAATTATTTCATAGTAGTACATGGTATTCAATATTGCTAGTTGATAAAGACATGCATTAACAAGCTCACCCTAGGAAGTAATGCTTAAGCTGCCCTTAATTTATTTAGCCCATGAAACTTAAAATCCTAGCTCCGCCCCTGGTCCTGGATGGCGGCATTTAAAAAATTTATAGCAAGGCCGTTGGTATCCACCAAGAGCTCCTGAGCCACTACCACTACCACCACCTTTACCATTACGAATAAACCCATAAGAAACTTTGTTGTCTGGCCGAGCAGCTTCAACAACATTAACATTATTGTTCACCAACATCAAGCTCATAACCATCACTGCCAACACCACCAATAGCTTTCTCATTATCGGACCCATTTTCAATTGCCAATTAATTAAGAGCTCTCTCTTTTTTTTTTTTTTTTTGTTTCTATGTTCTTTTGCTTTTGTTCCAGTAGATTTGAAATGTGTGAAAGCTATATATATATATATATATATTGTTAGTGTTTTACTTTCTGTAACCACGTACCATTCCAAATATAGCTGAAGATTATTACCAAACAAAAATATAGCCTAAGATTGTTGGTCTTGTTTAGGTAGTTGTAGCTCTTTTCATAATTTTAGTCCTTCTTGTCCCAATCTTTATTCCTCGACTCAACTATGTGATTATAGTCAAAATGGTACCCACTAAATATAGATTAATCTATACATAGCTAGTATGTTACATAGTGGGTGGGCAACTAATTTATTTAAACGTCTCTATTTTTGGTAATTTGTTTGATTTGTGATTATCTTTTGGAAAACTTCTCAAGGACACACATTTACCTTTATTTAGAGTTTGAAGCCATCGAAACCTTTCAAGTACTACCAACCAGCAATTGAATGGCGCGTTGATTTGGTATGAAATTGTTTGGATAAGTGGTCACAAGTTCAAATTTTATAGTAGTCAAGTTGTGGTTTCTTTCTTAGAGATGCTAGGGTGACCCATTTTGGGACGATGATGGGGTTCATACTTTTGTACATCGGGATTTGTGTTCACACACATCGATGTGTGAATGGATGGACACTATCATCGGGTGTCTATTTCAGATGCCCCCAAAAAGATTATCCTATTATTTCCTTTGTTTCTTCTAAAAAAAAAACTTCCCAAGTTTCATTAAAAAAAAAAAAAAAAAAAAAACAACTTCCCAAGTACTCACACTGCGTCTTGTATTGAAGTTTTTGTTTTAAAAATAAAAATAAAATAACTGTAAGATCAATTACCAAAGGGATATTGATTTTTTTGAGGCAAGAAATCATTTCATAATATTCATACCAAAATATTGATATGAGCACTTGACATGGGTGTTGCAACAATATATCGAGATGTACCACATGAAATTCTTCTATCATTTGCCACTAATCACATTTTCGGATAGAGACTCAATCAAGAAGTAATTAAAAATTGCGGAATAATAGTTCATATTTGACTTATTTAAATTGTATAGCTTAAGACTCAGTCGCTCATTTAGAGCTTTTACTATTTTTGGAATTTACATATATAGCTCCATAAGTTGAAAGGATATCATAAAGTGAAATATTCACTTAATGAATAATATTTTGAAAATAGGTATAATATAAATTAATATTTTTTTAATTTTTTATGTAAAAGAAATGATATACGATTAAATGCATGTTTATATATAACTTAATTATTTTATTTTATATACAAAACCTACTACTTGTGTATAAGTTGGTAGGACAGTTAACCTTCAGGTTGAGAGCGGTGAGAAAAAACCTACTTAATTAATTAACAACCAACCTCCTAGAACAAGATAACCCATGCATATCTTTTAATGTTTAGCTTTGCCAATAAGGACAAGACTTACCCACTATCAACTCAAAAATTATAATATTATTTGTATTATAAGAATCAATTGCAAGAATATAACGTATATAATTAATCCTTAATTAATAATTAATTTTAGAAAAACTATATATATATATATATATAATATATATATATATATATATATATATATATATATATATATATATATGTTGCATATAAACTTTTGGTTTTTAATGTAGAAAATTGTGCAAGAAGAAAACTACAAATCATACTTTCTTAGTTGGCTTGATGTATACTTAATGTATATATATACATATATATAATGTATAATCATATTTTGTAAATTATTTAACAATACATGACATTGTTACACCATATAAACATATGTTTGTAGACAAAGCCCCACATTTTTTGGTTTTCAACTTATATATTGTTAATTAATGTGTTTATTTAAAATAATGTATGTAAATGTGAGTTGTGCATATATATTGAAAGATATCAACAATAGTAATTAAAATAAACTATTGTTGTATTTCTTTTTTTAGATCACAACTATTCATTTTGAAGTAACAAAATTATAAACATTCGGTTTCAAAAAGAAAAAAAAAAAAAAAAAAAACATTTGGGGGTTGAATCACAATGGAATAAACATCACTTGTAAGAAGATATTTTAGACCGAATTTGAAGATGGGCGATAGTAGACCCCTCGGTGGATCATAATCCAATGGAGGGGCTAACAACAACAACGAGCAAGGTCAGCAATGGTGATGAGTTGGATATGGCAAATGCCTCCTATAAGGAGTCACTGACGGGCACGACTAAGAAAGGCCTTACGGCCTGTATTACTTTACTAGAAGGAGATGTGGTTCATAGATCAGATGAACGTGGACCGATCATCACGATTTCTTAAAGGTACCAAGACTTTGTGGCAAAGGAAATGGAGTTTGACATAGTGGCAAAACTTATGGGCCAACGAGGTCAATATGCCAGGGTTGCAGTGGAGTTGGACATGTCTAAACCACTTCTCTCCAAGTTCATAGTGAATGCTCTTAGCTAAGTGTGGAATATGAAGGATTACCCCCTACATATATTTTCATTGTGGCAGAGCTGGCCATAATACTGTTGTTGGTCCTACCAGGCCTAGGACGGAGGAAGAGCTCCAACATCAGAAGACTCAGCCGAAGCCACAACCACCAAGTGCAATTCTAACAATACCAAGAAAGGCAACCAATTGAACAATGTCTACTCAATGGTTACAATTCTGCAGTACCAATTGAAATTCTGCAGTACCAAGAAAGGCAACCATAAGAACATCTACTCAGCCAGCATGAAATTCTGCAGTACCAATTGAACAATGTCTTGATGCAAGAGGAGTTGATATGGTACCAGAAGTCGAGGTCTCAATGGTTACAATTCGGAGACAGGAACACCAGATTTTTTCATATGAGCATTCTATCTCGCGGAAGGAGGAATAACGCATTACTAGCACTTATTCCCAAATCAAATCCTCCTGAATCCTTTTCAAATTTGAGACCAATAAGTCTTTGTAATGTAATGTACAAGGCAATTACCAAAATAATTGCAAATAGAATTAAGCATTTTCTCAACTCCCTCGTAAGTGGCTCACAATCTAGCTTCATACTAGGGAGAAAGCTCACTGACAATACTATAGAGGTGCAGGAAATCATTCATTCTATGAAGAGGAAGTTCGAGAAAGTCGGGTGGATGGCCATTAAAATAGACTTAGAGAAGGCGTACGATCGTTTGCGTTGGGGCTTCATCAAAGAAACCTTAAAAAGAATGTTGGTTTGCAAGCTAAATGTGCTATTAGTAGTGAGTTCTGCTTTGGTGTAACATCGAATTTAGGTAGATACATGGGTTCTCCCCTCCTACACAACAAGGTCACAAAAGGAACTTACAAATGAATTCTTGATAAGCCAAAGGATCGCTTGTCGGGTTGACAAGTAGACAAGCTCTCTTTAGCATGAAGAATCACCCTTACGAAGTCGTGCTTGCAGTCCATCTCAGTGTTTCAGATGCAAATAGCTCAATTGCTTATCCACATATGCATAGAAATAGACATGACGATCAAGCGTTTTATTTGGGGATCAACAACAGATCGAAAGTGACTCCACCTAAAAAGTGGGAGGATTTGTGTATGAATAAGGACTTTGGGAGGCTTAAGGATCAGGAAATCTCACGAGAATAATGTAGAATTCGTCATAAAGCTGTGTTGGGAATTTCTTACCCAACCGAAACATTTGTGGGTGCGTGTTTCAAGTGCCAAATATTGTTCAAGTGATAAAATAAGGAAATACAACCTTAAGAACAAACAAACGTCTTCGATATGGAGGAGCATGTTAAATATTGGTCCATATTTCTTCAGGGGATTACTGAGGCTATCGGTGACGGAGGCAGAGCCAAGTTTTGGCAAGATTAGGGGATCGAATGGATCGAACCACTGGTATTTTATGCTTCGGAAGAAGTTTCAGATGATGACCTCAATACTCCCGTCTGCCAGATGACTACTTCAGGGGGAGAACGAGACTAAGCACGAATCAGAGCAATCCTACCTAAGGAGATCTGGGAACGCATTTGAGCTATTCCTCACCCAGATCCTAGTAAAGGCCATGACAAATTAAGGTGGATGTCATCTAAGAAGGAAACCTTTTTAGTCAAAAAAACCTACCAGTTGGTTGCGGGTTTATCAAACTAGGAGGGAAGTATAAATTGGGAGAGTATATGGAAATAGGAGGGCCCTATGAGAATAAGATCCTTTTGTAGTTAGCCAGACATAGGAAATTACCTATGAATGCGCTATGTGCAAGGCGCCAAGTAATCCCCTCGGAGCTTTGTTCAAGTTGCGGCGATGAACCTGAAACAATTATTCATGCTTTGAAGGATTGCCCAAAAGATAGATAGATCTGGGGGCCATGGATTGGGTGTCTAGAGATGGGGCTTTTTTTACTTCACCCCTAGAGGATTGGTTGGATGTCAACTTACATAAACGAGAAGCAAGATTAAGACTACTGTTTGGCGTGGCATGCTGGAGTATCTGACAGTGAGGAACGAGACCTTATTTTAACAAGATTACTCTCCATCCCCGATCCATTATGTGTTATTCGATACCGATCAGATCGTATCATTCGTAGCTTGGGCTTTTTCTCCATTTCAAAATGGGGTAAGCAGATGAGACAGTGCTTAAGGTAGAAGCCCCCGGAGGAAGGATGGATAAAGCTCAATAGTTACGGAGCTATTGACATAAATACTGGTCTCGCCTCTACAGAAGGGCTCTTCCGGGATTGCAAGGGGAATTTCTTGTTGGGTTATAAGACAGATCTGGGTATATGCTCTCCTCTATCTGTTGAATTATGGGGAGTGAAACACGGGGTCAGTGTGCACAGTAGATGGGTATCACCAAACTGGTTTTGGAATTTGACTCTATGGAAGCACTTCAACTTATAGGCGACCCTTCTCGAATGGCAAGAAGGGATTTTCTGGTGACAGATATCCGAAGTATGTTCTTTGCTTTTCTGGAGAAAAAAAATTCTTCTCCCCAACATTTCTATATTGTTAGAGTTTGATTCTCGTTCAATAAATAGAAATACCACTTAGGCCTAGTTAGGCCTTGTTCCTACAAAAAAAAAATGGTTTAGTAGTTTAGTCAAGGTACTAAATGTATTGCCCATGCGTAGCCACGTCCCTCTCACTAGTCAAATTAAATGATAAAACCAACTTATATACCATTAAAGTGGGTTATAAAACTATTTTCCATAATTAAAATGATGAAATCAAGTTTCTCTGTTTTTTTAATATTATAAAAAATGATATCAAATTAGACACATGCTTGTAATTGTTCATTAGGACAAAGATGCCTTATACGGAGGCAGACTCACTCCCTGTGAGCTTTTTCAATCGCATGTTTGGGCTTTAAAAAAATAGACATACATGTAAAAACCTTGAAAAAATGCAACGGCTTGTAAATGATCTTAAATAGCATTACATATTTAATTAAGAAAATACACGTTTTCTCCAAACGTTTTACTTTGTGTATGCTGGTTCTTAAATCTGATTTTACTTTCAATATTACACTCTATATCTATATGTATTTAATAAGCATGAATAATCCATCTTTCAACCATCACTTAAATTTATTATTACATCATTAATTAAGTTTTCGAACCCTCACTTAAATTTACTATTCTACTCTTAATTAAGAGCATAATTAATATTTCAACCGTCAATTGAATTTACTATTTTACACTTGATTAAGTCTTTCAACCTTCTCTTAAATTTACTATTCTGCCCTTAATTAAGGATCTTCCTCTATTAAATCCAAATAGTTATGATCAATTGTCAAAAAAGTCAGAATAAAAATGAACTAGTATTCTTTTTGAAATATAAAAATAGATGATTAAATTAATTAAATTCCCGCGAGCTTAGCAAATAGGTACAAGAGTGTGTATAGCACGCTCCCGAAACTATATATATACTAGTTTTCATAACGTGGTCCGCACTTGCCTTGCACATGCTACGCATAACAACAACATATATAGCCTTAGTCCAAATTAATTGAGGTCAGCTATATAAATTAAATTAAAATTATTTTTTATAAAATTAAACAAAGTTTATAAATATAAAAAAATTAATATAAATATTTTGTACATTAATCATAAGAATATTGTTTATTCAACATATATGTTGATGTCTTGTATTTTGAATTGATGTTATTCACTAAAGAATTGATTTAGAGCTATAATATAATTCATTTGCTATAATATAATTCATTTTGAGTAAGAAAAATCACAAACAACATTATCAACAAACAAAACATTAGACTCAAGAAAGGGATAACAAATGTAGTGGGTAGAAAAAGATACAAATAAAGCTAAAGAAAAAGTGGGAAGGGGAACTTGCAATACAAAGCATAACCATTGTTCATAAATGAATCAAAAGACTAACATCTAATGTCATTCAATCTAAATTTTAATACTAAAACAACTAAAAAGTATGTAAATCTTCTAAGTTGCCTCCAAAGCATTATGAATCAAGAACCATTAAGGGAAATCAATGGATACCTAGTTCCTATCAGCTTTGTTTATGCAAGCAGAAATACGGGTGTGATCATGTTGTTAGTTAGAGTAAAAACAAATGAAATATCCTAGAAAACATCAACAACAATGTCACCACTATTAGATGGTCAACAATTTTTGATATTTGCAAAAGAACTCCCATATAACACAATAATAAATAAAAAAGAAAATCATTGAATCATTTAGTAATTTTTCATGGTACCAAATAAAATAAAAAAAGAAAGAAAAAGAATCTATTATTATAATATATTTGTTGTTCACATTTCATGCATATAATCAATCAATATGACTAATAAACATGAAGAAGCTTGAGAAAAATTACATTTAGGCAAACCATATATTTGTATAGTCATTTCTAGCCCTATTTTATCGATTGTTGTTGAGCCTAGCCCACGATCTATTGTAGTCATTTGTTTACCATCAAATTGGAACTCTTTTATGATATAAAGGCCATACAATTTTGGTATCCAAAGTACCTACAACAATAATTGTATGCTTCTTCATGAAAAGTAAAAAAGAGATTAGAAGAGGCAGTGGCTAAATAATAACATTCCAAGGATTAAAAGAGATTAGATGATGAGAAATTATCAATAAGAATAGGTAGTGGCTAAAAAGACCTCAATTTTTGTTAAACGGGCCCCATTATTCAAGCATACCCGATTTTGCTAAACATACCCCACCTTTATTTTCATAAATTCCAAAAATACCCTTGCTTACCAATGTCTTAGAAGTGAAGAAGTTTCGCCCGTGGGTTTCGATTACATGTGACCGAGACCTCTAAAGAGGTATCTCGGCTTATACCGAGACATCTTTAGGGTCTTGACCAACTCATACCGAGACCTTTGAAGTGGTCTCGGTCTCGGTGTGGTCTCGGTTGGAGCTTTTCGAAACCTCTAAAGAGGTTTTGGACTTGTGTAACCGAGACTTTCAAAGCGGTCACGGACTTGTATGACCGAGACTTCCAAAATAGTATTGGCCCTGTGCGTCCGAAGCTCACGGCAACAAGAACGAACAAAAAAATTTTAAAACTCCAAAAAAATACATGAAACTGACAAAGAAAATTAGTGGGTTTTGATCGGAATCGCTAGATATTCTTGATTTCATTGATTTTTGTGTAAAAAATGGTATTCAAGTTCCAAGTTAAAAGCCCTAAACCTAACAACAAAACCACAAAACACCACTACCGACTCAAAAAGCGCACGAAAAAACCCAAGAAAACACAGAAATTGACATGAACATAGGTGGAGAATAAACTCACGGTGTCTAATCGATGTGGTTTCATTCGAATTTCGTTGGTTTTGAGCCAAAAGTGAGGGCGATTCGAGAGAGGGGTGAGTGGGGTATGAGTGAGTGAGTGTGAGTGGGGTATGGGTTAACAAAACCTAGGGTCCTTTAGCCGTTGCCAAAGAATATTAAAGAGACTAAGATCAATTTGTTGATTAACTCAATTAAGAATGAAATGAAATTTTACCCATGGCCAAGATTGATAATTGGTGAGTATCCAATTGGTCCTTGACGTGGCTTTTTCTTAGCAACTTCAAGCTTTTGACAAGCCAAATTCGGGACCTTTTTGTTGTTTGGAATTAAAAAATTGGAATTCTAAGAACAAAAAATCCGAAGAATTTCTTTATAAGAGGTTAACTTATTTGAGACGTCGGCATTTAACATAAATTATAAAAAAAGTTGTAAATATTTCACTTAATATTTGAAAAGCTCAGCACTTTACAATAAAAGAAAAAAAAAGGTTGTCTGCACTTAATATTTGAAAAGGTCCGCTAATTGAACCTATAGTGTAAAATTGGTTCTTCAATAAAAATGCACAGGCGTACCAATCTTTTTTTTTTTCTTTTCTTTATTTAAATAATAATCGAACTCACGACCTCTCTAAACTTTTGTTAGAGTTAATCATTGAGTATTATGTAATGTGGATCTCGAGGTGTATCTGTGGTGTATGTTGTAAATAACAGTTGTAAGTGTTGTATGTGTGTGTGAAGTGGTTGTATTTGAACGGTGATGATCACAACAACTGGATGGTTGAGATGTAAAGTTGGTTTTCATATATAAATAGAAAGCACAGATTACTCAGTGAGATTATTGAGGATCTGTTTCTCTCTAGGTCTTCTTCGTTTCTCTTCTTTGTTGTTCTCTCTCGGTGTTCTCTGGTTCTCTCTCTTCTGGGCTTCAACATGGTATCAGAGCAAGGACAACAAACGCTGTAGGTCATGGAAACCAGATTCATGGAGTCTGGTGATGTTAGTGACGGTTAGAGATGAGGGTATCAGACTCACTTCTTGTGAGAGACGAGTGAGGTTCTTGAAGAAGAACAAGATCTTGAAGAGAAAGAAGATCGAGATCTTGCTTGGTGTATAGATCGGTGAAGAAATCGCTGCTTTGGTGTATAGATCTGGTGAAGAAATCGCCAGATCTGGAGAGAAAAAGAAGAGATCTAGTGTTGAAACTACCAGATCTAGAAGCAAAGTTGAAAGATCGGTGAAGAAAACACTAGATCTGAAGAGAAAACAAAGAGATCTAGTGTTGAAACTACTGGATCGAAAGTTCGTGTGACCGTGTCGACAGCGAAGAGGCATCGCAAGGTGCTCCGCGACAACATCCAAGGCATCACCAAGCCGGCGATACGCCGTCTCGCGAGACGAGGAGGCGTGAAGAGGATCAGCGGTTTGATCTACGAAGAGACCATGGGAGTCCTCAAGATCTTCCTCGAGAACGTCATCCGCGACGCCGTGACTTACACCGAGCACGCCAGCAGGAAGACCGTAACGGCGATGGACGTCGTGTACGCGCTCAAGAGGCAGGGACACACTATCTACGGCTTCGGTGGATAGGCAGTGAAGTATACCAACGGATCTGGTCAATCTTGAAGAGATGGCGAACAGATCGGTGTGTGGAACAAGGATCTCCGTCTTCGTGGTTCAGTATCGAGGTTCCTCGTGTTTGAGTTCGTACTCCATTTGGTAGTTCTCTCGAGTCAATTTGTTACTACTAAACTTGATGGCACAAATTTTCTTTTGTGGAAATCTATTGTTGTTCCTGCTATTCAAGGATTTGATCTTGATGGTCATCTTTTCGTAACACTGGAAATTCCAGATAAAGTCTTGACTGATGGATTACCAAATCCAGAGTACAAGATATGGTTCAGTAGAGATCGATTTTTGTTAGGATGGTTGATAAATGCAATGATGCTTGATACTGCAATGCAGATTATTGGAAATACACCGAAACAAATGGCAAATGAGTTGTGGAAAGAAATAGAAACATATTATGGCTCTAACAATAGAGTTCATGTTCAGTCTCTCAAGAAAGCACTTCATACAACTCGTAAGGGTGCTATGAAAATGAGAGAGTATTTGTCTAAGATGAAATGTATTTTGATAATTTGGCTATTGCAGGATCAGTAGTGAGCACAGATGATTTGATTTCAAGTGTACTAATTGGTTTAGACAGGAATATCTGCCTATTACTACTTTCTTGCAAGGAAGGTGTGACGTGCAGTGGCAAGAACTCTACTCTACACCGATAGGGTTTGAAGAAACATTGGATCAGTATAATGTGATTCAAGATATAAATGCTTTAGTGGTACAAGATTCTCCGTCTGCAAATGCTGCTGAGATTAAAAATAGTAGCTCCAAAGTGACTGTTCAGAATTACAATGGGAATAAAACAAATGGGGGCTTCAGAGGTCGTGGTACTGGAAGGTTTCGAGGCCGATGAGGTTTTAAATCCTCCAAGCAGCAACAACAAACCCACATGTCAAATTCGTGGGAAGTTTGGTCATTCAGCAGCTGTGTGTTATTACAGGGCAGACATGAAATACATGGGGGCTCAATCTGGGAGTTCTCAACAGCCACAGCCTAGGCATTTCATTCCTCAAACTCATACACCTTCATCTTTCTTTACTGCATCAGAAACTGGTCATGATGGATCATGGTACATGGACAGTGGTGCAACATCTCATGTTAATGGGGACTCCTCACAGATGCTGAACAACTCAACATATTCAAGTACTCAGTCTTTAATGGTTGGTAATGGTCAGTTGTTGAAAATTGCTGGTACTGGGTCTGCTTGCATTCCATATGTTGACTCTAAATTATCATTTCATAATACTTTGTGTGTACCTAGCATCAAAAAGAATTTGTTGAGTGTCTCTAGTTAACCAGAGACAATAATGTGTTGATTGAGTTTCATCCTCTTGTATGTTTCGTGAAGGACCTTCAAACCAATGAGATTCTTCTTCACTAACAAGACAAAATGGTATATATCGCATCTCTCGGGTCCACCCGCACAATTACCTTCTTCACATGTTGCTTTGTTTGTGTCCAATAAAAGTGTGTCCTCACTGTGGCATTTCAGACTTGGTCATCCTGCCCAAAAGACACTTCAACAGGTTATGCATCAAAAACTTCATCTACCATTCAGCTTCAAGAATTGATCTTTGTCGCCTTGTCCATTGGGCAAGAGTCATGCATTGCCATTTCATTCATCCAGTCGAATGTCGAATAATGTTTTGGATTTGATACATACTGATTTGTGGGGTCCTGCACCGATTACTTCTCCGAGTGGTTTCAACTATTACATTCATTTTATTGATGATTCTACTCGTTTTACATGGTTATATCCTTTGAAGTTGAAATCTGATGCATTGCATGCTTTTATGCATTTTAAATCTATGGTGGAGAATCAGTTTAGATCTACTATAAAGAGAGTACACCTGATCCGGGGTGGTGAGTATAGATCTTTTAAATCAGACTTGATAAACGTGGAATCATTTTTCAAAGATCCTTGTCCTCATACACATGCACATGTAATGGTATAAATAACGCAAGCATAGACACATAGTTGAAATGAGTCTTACATTGCTTGCTCATAGTAAAGTTCCTTTGAAATACTGGTGGGATGCATGTTCTACTGCTGCTTTTATTATTAATCGGCTGCCTACTAAAGTTCTGAATGGTATGTCACCTTTTGAGAAGTTGTTTCATGAATCACCTGATTACAATTTGCTCCGAGTGTTTGGTTGTGCATGTTTTCCATATTTGAGACCCTATAATGATCATAAGTACCAGTTTAGATCTGAGAAATGCATTTTTCTGGGCTACAGCAGTCAACATAAAGGATATAAATGCTTGAGTCCATCTGGGAAGGTTTATATTACCAGAAATGTTGTTTTTCATGAAAATGATTTTCCTTATCATTCTTTAGTTGTTACTGAGTCTATTCCAACAACATCTTCCTCACATGAGTCGGCTACCGATTTTCCGTTGTTGGTTCCACATCAGCCCTTGGTTTCATCAGGTTCATCTTCATCTGATTTGTCTGATGTACCGGCTCCAGTTGAGGTTACACCTCCGGATATAGTGGATTCAAGGCCTGATGTGGATCCTCACAACGTTCATCCCATGATTACTAGAGCCAAGGATGGAATCAGTTTAAGAAATGTGTTTTTGTCTACTACATCCACTCATGAACATGATATTCCTGCCTCTGTTGCTGCTGCTCTTCGATTCCTCATTGGAAGGCAACAATGGATCAAGAATACCATGCTCTCATGAATAATGGTACTTGGTCTCTTGTTCATTCTTCTCCTAGTCAAAATGTGGTTGGCAACAAGTGGATTTTTTCTGTTAAAAAGAATTATGATGGGTCTGTTAATCGATACAAGGCTAGATTAGTGGCCAAAGGGTTTAAACAAGTACCCGTATTGATTTTGATGAGACATACAGTCCTGTTGTGAAAGCTTCTACTATTCGAGTCATTTTGTCTTTGGCTGTTCATTTTGGTTGGTATTTGAGACAAATTGATATAAATAATGCATTTTTAAATGGTCAATTAGTTGAGGAGGTTTACACAAATCAGCCTATGGGATTTGTGGATCCTTCTCAACCTACTGCTGTGTGTCGATTGCATAAAGCATTATATAGTCTTCGTCAAGCTCCTCGTGCATGGTTTGATCAGTTAAAATCCACTTTGTTGTCTTGGGGATTCCACAATTCTAAAGCGAACAGCTCTTTGTTCATTTTTCATCATGAACAAGTTGTGTTGTATGTGCTGGTTTATGTGGATGATATTATAATTACTGGCTCTCATCAAACTTCCATTCAATTTTTCATCAATAAGTTGAATGGTAAGTTTGCTTTGAAAGATATTGGAGATTTGAATTTGTTTTTGGGAATGGAAGCTCATAGGACTGCCAAAGGACTGTAATTGACTCAAACTGCTTATATTCAGCAGCTCTTACAAAAGGGAGGCATGTCTCATGCAAAGCCCATTGCTACTCCCTTTGCTGTTGGTAAGCTACTGTACAAGGATGGCAGTGCTTCTTTTCATGATAAAACTCTTTATCGAAGCTTACTTGGTGGTCTCCAATATCTTGTTAACACACAACCATACATTGCTTATATTGTAAACACTTTAAGCCAGTTTCAGCAATCTCCTACAATGGTACATTGGCAAGCTCTTAAGAGGGTCTTGAGATATCTCAAAAGTACAGCTGATTTGGGTTTGTGGTTTAAGCCAAGTTATGATTTGTTTCTTACTGGGTATTCTCGATGTCGATGGGTCGCATCATCGTGGATGATAGAAAATATGTGGCAAGGTTATGCAAGAGTTTTTGGGCTCTAACTTGATTTCTTGTAGTCTAAGAAACAACATGTGGTGGTTGCTAGATCAAGTACAAAATCAGAATGTAGAGCTCTTGCTCGTGTAATCGCTGAATTGAGTTGATTCGGTCTTTATTTTCATAACTCGCATGATTTCTATCGATGCTATTCCCACTGCCTGGTGTGATAACACGAGTGTCGCCGCTTTAGCCAAAAATTCGTATATCACTTCGCACTAAACATATTGAATTAGACATTCATTATGTTAGAGATAAAGTGTTAGGTGGTCTTCTTCATGTCCATCATGTTCCATCAGTTGATCAAGTTGCTGATATTTTTACTAAATCATTTTCTGCTGCTATGTTTTCTTATTTGAGGGACAAACTAAGTCTCACTTCACTTCCCCTTAGTTTGAGGGGGGATGTTAGAGTTAATCATTGAGTATTGTGTAATGTGGATCTCGAGGTGTATCTGTGGTGTATGTTGTAAATAACAGTTGTAAGTGTTGTATGTGTGTGTGTGAAGTGGTTGTATTTGAACGGTGATGATCACAACAACTGGATGGTTGAGATGTAAAGTTGGTTTTCATATATAAATAGAAAGCACAGATCACTCGATTAGATTATTGAGGATCTGTTTCTCTCTTGGTCTTCTTCGTTTCTCTTCTTTGTTGTTCTCTCTGGTGTTCTCTGGTTCTCTCTCTTCTGGGCTTCAACAACTTTACATTTTAGCAAGTGATGCCTCTATCATGCATCTCATTAGAGATGCTTTGACTGACATACCAATCTTATAAAGTAAACATTTAAATAAAACATAGTTGAGCAAAGACATTTCAGCATCACATACAGTATGTGGACTATATACATGCATGGATTTATAATTACAACTTAGCCAAGTAAAAACAATAGTTATCTTTATGGAACTTAAATGTATTAGTTTACATGTTTCATGTATGGCATAACATTTACAATTCTAGTCTCATAATTATGCATTAAAGAGTAATTATTTGTATTAGATTTTTGCTTCGTGTCAACTACACAAAAGATATATATATATATATATATATATAAACTAATTGAACAAATTCATACACCAACAGTGGATCAATGACCAAAAAGATCAGTTGATCAATGTAACAGTACACATTGAAACAATGAATCAATGAAGTACAAAGAAGAACTTTCAATCTCTTATTCAATACATCGAAATTACATTGTACATTGCTTATATACAAACTAATATGGTGTACATTATACACCCCAGTTACAACTGCCTAAAACAAGCTAATATAAACATGTGCTACATTACACCATAATAGATGATCCAATACACATACATCAGATTACATAAACAGCTATGTTACATAAAAAACTCTGTTACATTATATAACTCTACACTAATCACACCTTATTTCATTTGTACTACAAATAAATGATTAACACTACATAAAAAAGAGCTCAAATACTCTTATGTAGCGCAACCTTTGAGAATCTAATAAACCTTATTTCGGTTGCTTACAAATATCAGAAAGAAAAAAAAAAAAAATGTAAAAAAGAAGACCAAAATCATGATAGTGTTGCGGCTGAAAAAGTACCCTATTTACCATTGTGAAGAATGTTTTCATGAAGCTCTTGTAAAGAGATTTTGTAGAAAAAGAACGAGTTTCCCACAAAATAATTTTAAATTGTACCGTATATACCTTAATCCACATTGCCGATTTTGATTCTCCGAATCATGACCAAATGCTATGTGAAGGTCAAGGAGAAAAGATTAATCCTTTAAGTTCCGTGAATTCGCTAATATAAACTAAAAAAGGAAAGATAATAACCAAAATGAAAAACTAAAGAGTGCCCCAACACATATTCAATACCAATTATAAACTACGAAGAAGTTTTTTCATGAATCTAATAGTTTATGTTGTTCAAACGGTCAAGTAACCCTCGTTCCTAATGTTGTTCCTAAAGAAATGTTCGACCTATTTACTTCAAACAATGAAGAGACACGTGAGTTTTTGATGTACATCCGTACTTATAACACCAATTTTGGTTTTACTTCTTTTGGCGTGAAGTAATATGGGTGTATATACATTTAGAGTGCAAGGCCAAATTCATCATTTTATAAATAATTTACTTCCTGACAAGGAGCATCCTTCTTATTTGCAACTGTACTTTTATGATACTGATCATGAAGTGCAAAACCGAATGCATTGTTCTGATAAGATGAAAGAGACAATTTTGGCAAGGTTAATTAGTATTCTTGCGAAAAATCCATATGCAAGTTTTTTTCGCACTTTACAAAATAAGGAAAATTTAGAAGATCATGTTGTTCAATTAGTTTCAAGTGTTAGTCTTGATCGAGAGAGTATTTAATATGCCCATTTGCTTCTCTTTATAAATCTTATTTATTGTCGCTTTAATTATTTATTTTCGCTGCGTAATTTATTAAAGATTGCAAAACTTAATAACAACTCTGATAAGCGACCAAACGATAATTAACTTGAATAAGAAGCTAATTAATTAAACATGCATTGACTCTACGGGAGTTGACTGAGGTCCATGTATGTTTAGTGCCGAGCGGGGCACAGTTTGTGGAGACTGAGGCCGTCACAATCACTAATTTACCCCTCACTAACAAAGAAAGTTAATTTTTTGACATCATCGAACACACACCCTAAATGTACATCGACTTTATGAGTAAAATTATTTTCCTCCAACTTAAGAGAAGACTTCAGTTGAAGTAGTGGGGGTAAATTAATAATAGATAAATTAATAGATTCTCCATCATTTATTCTCTTTATCAGATGACACATAGCGCGTAGCAATTGGTAATTGTGCAAATCTTACTATTTGCAATTGTATATTAGCCCCTCCCAAGTATAAGACGTTTTCAGAATTCGAGTAAACTTATGCCTTTTATACCTATTTTACCCCTTGATTAACCGAAACATTTATATATATATATATATATTGATGAAACAAGGGATTAAATGTGGGTAACCACATAATTAAAGCACTTAATCTTTATATGTGTTAATGAGCAAGAATGTAATTTAAATTTATAATTAATGCTTTCTTAATATGTGTGTTTGAGCAAAATGCCTCATAATATTTTTTTACGAAAAAGAGTAATAAAAATGTTTGAAACAAATAAAAAGTAAGGCTAGACGTAGACTTGTTTATGGGCTCAAGTGCCCGTCCGGCTCATGATTGTAGGGCTTGGACTTGTTTTTTCATGCGACGCACATCCCAATCAAATCTGCATCATTGTGCAACAAATGTATGTCTCGTAGAATGTTAGATTACCATCTTCATTTTCTAAACATATATATTTATATATATATATATATATATATATATATATATGTTGGAGCCAAAATTCAAACTCAAAATTATTTACATTAATCATTGTTCTTTGTCAAAGCGTTGTATTCATCTCTTGTGTTTTATTTGTATGTCAACATAACTATTTAAAAATTGTACAATGCTACATTTTATTTTAATTTTATGGAAGAAACATTCCAAAAAACATTTTATTAATAAAAAAAATGTCGGTTTGTTGGGATATGCTTAGGTTTTATATTTTGTACATGAGTTGGGTTTGGGCCATTGTATAAAGTATAAACCCGAACATGAATTATGGGCTTGGCATAGATTAAAATTCTTAGAATTGGGCTCGATCGGACCCGACCTAAGCCCGTGAACAGATTTGGGCTTGAGGGACCTAAGATTAATAAATCTAATCTATCGATGTATGTAGGTGAGAGATATTTCAAACAACACCCCTTCACCAACTCCACCATTTTCTCTCTCTCTCTCTCTCTCTCTCTCGTCCCTCTCCTCTTCATTTCCCATCAATTCAGAGCTTGGGACCAAGTTTGAAACTAAATTGGAAACCATACCAAGTCCATATCAGTTCAGCTCTTTGCGATAGTCATCAAATTTAACTGGTGTTCGAGCCTGGTTTGTGGTTGGGGATGTGTTGATTTAATTAGTTAACCATGTATGGTTACTGGAACTAAGTGTTTGGGGAAGTGTTAGAGGATGTTAATGTAAGTCAGGTTAATCATGTTATGGTTTTACAAAAAAAATCCTGGGGTTTCTCTTGTTTTCGTTGAGAGAAACCCCAGCGTTGCCTCACCTTTTAAGGGTCTACTCCAGATCTACTGCTTTTTGGGGGCTGCCGGTGTCGGTGAGACTTGCTCCGGTGGTCTTGAACGTCGCCGGTGAGCTCCTTTTCCTTTTTCATTTTTTCATTTTTTTCCCGTTTTCCCTTTTCTAACTCTTCTTTCCCATCCGAGGGTTTGGAGGGTTCGGGTGTTAACGAGAAAGGTGTTGGTGTTTGGGTTTTTGAAAGAGGTGCTTAATTATTATTTTTTTTGAGTAATACGAGGCGAGATATATATATATATATATATATATATATATATATATATATATATATATATATATATATATATAAATATATAAATGTAAAAATGTACTCGTGCTAAAAAAAAAATGACTTACACTACGTCAAAAACAAACAAAACTAAAAAAAAGAGTCGTGGAAGCAAAACATCAGACCTGAGATTGATTGTTCACCCATAGAACCTAAGATGCAAGAACCTAAGATGCAACTGCACTCCACTATCATTGTTCACACACAAGGCATCCATACTTCATTCATACTGACCCAATCATCGGAAGAGGTGAATAATTGGGTTTGTTTTCCATCAAACAAGCCTCTGAGGCTTCCTCTTCTGGATGTTTACCAGATTGGAGGTATTGGAACTGTCTTACTGGGGTGAGTTGAGACTGGCGTCCTGAAGCCGTGTATGGTTGCGTCCGAATGGTGGGCTTGGAAACTTGATGAATGAAGCAGGTAGAGTTGGCCAGATCTTTTGTAGCATTGGTGGGCTATGAGTGGAAGTTTCAGAGGGGTGGAATGGTTTATACTATTGATGGGGCTTTTTGTTGGGGGTTTCAACAGTGGCATGATGATGAAGGGGGTATAGTTTGATTTTTGTAAAATGACGCGCATGGATCTCACTCATGAGATCGGTGGATTGATTCCACCGATTGAAGGGTTTGGTGGAGGTGGTAATGGAGGGTATGTGCGAGAGGATTTGGCGGGTTGGGTGTTAACGGAAGAGGTGTGATGGCTGGCTTTTGGTGGCATCTTTTGTATTTTTGTCATTGTGGAGTTGTTTTTGGTAAGGATTGGGAAGGGGTTTCACTTTCACCGACACCCATTTTTTTTTTTTTGTACATATTTTTATAAATTAATAAAAAGAGTATTGCCTCCCTTGCATAAAAAAAATCATGTTATAGGTTTAGTAATTAAAATTGAGTGACCCAATAATTTGATACGTTACATTGTTACAAAAGAGTGGGTTGGAGTCTCATAGGGGCAAGAACATTAAATTGCATTCTTAATCACATTTAATTATTTAAATATCTCATTCGATAAAAGAAGAACAATTTGTTAATTATAATTAAATAATTGAGTTAAAAGAGGGATAAAATAGGTATAAAAGGTACAAAGCTTTCTCAAAATCCAAAAATATCATATATTTTTTGAAGAAGGATTTTGTAGAATGTCTTATATTTTTTTTTACCGAAAGGAGTATAATAGAAATAAAAATACAAGAACAAAAGATTATTTCATATAGTAGTATACATGTTACTTTTTTGAAGTAAAATAGAAATTTCATTGATCATTATGACTCGATACATGACTAGATAACAATTAATTGTCATAATAAAACTACATTGTCTAATTGTTCAAAAGAATTGTCATCAATTTGGTCGTGAATGTAACCGTAATATTGTACCTTTACAAACATATGAAACACATGACAATACACAAACATTACTAGAACCACATTTCCAACAAATGGAAAAACTAAAGAAAAGATCAACCCAACAGCCGCACAAATCCACGAACCATCGTTGAAAGAGATGTAGCACAACAAGATGAAACCAATCTTCTTAGATGAGAACAGATTTGTAATTTATTGAATAAACAAAATGAAAAGAATTGTATTTGGAATTACTGTCGATCTAACCACCACGATCTAATTAAAGAGAAGATCGGTCATGGTTCAAGATCTGAAATCACAAGATAGTATCAAGGTCCCTAGTTACTGCGACATTTATGACTCTTATAGCAAGGTCGTTGATAGGCACCATGAATCGTTGAGCCACGACCGCTACCATCACCTTTATTATTACGAATAAACTCATAAGAGATTGTCTTGCTTGGTCTAGCAGCTTCAACAATATTAACATTATTGTTCACCAACATCATGCTCATAACCACCATTGCCAACACCGTCACTAGCTTTCTCATGAGACCCATTTTCAATTGCCAATTAATCAAGAGCTCTCTCTGACCTTTTTTTCTTCTTTTTTGTTTCTATGTTATTGCGTTAACTTTGTTGGAGTAGATGTAAAATGTGTGAATGGCTATTATATATTCAGTGTTTTCTGACTTTCTGTTACCAACATTCCAAATATAGCCCAAGATGGTTGGTCTTTTTTTATGTAGTTGTACGTTTAATGAGGTAATACGACCTTAGTTTTAATAATTTTAGTCATTCTTGTCCCAAATTGTATTCATTGATTCATTTATATGATTATAGTCAAATTGATACCCACCATATATAGATCAATCTATACATAGCATGAATGACTGAAGTTTGATGTCTTCTTTGTCATCGGAGCATCTCCAATGCAGCCATGGATTGAGATTGATATGAAAATGTAAGTCTCCTGAGATGAATTGACATTTAATTCAAAAAAGGCTCTCTAATGCAACCTCAACCATGAATTCATGTGAAAGTGTAGATGATTTGACAAGAATAAAACTAAATAGCGTCTACTTACCTAATGTCTATACTTCTAAATATTGAGATAGACATCCTACATGCATGAGTCACATAAATGACGTGACACCAATTTATGGTCCCAATCCACTTTTACTGTTGGAAATGCTCTCATGTTAGTTGTCTTCTTCACATTCTTGTTCTACGCCATCATATTCCTAGTCTTCACCACGATTTCAAAAAAAAAAAAAAAAAAAAAAATGGAAACAATTTTTTTTTTCGAGATTTTAAATAAATTTTTTTGTAACTGATGTGAGACTTCTACATTTCATGGATCCCAGGCCACGTAAGTTGGATTTGGGCGAACATGAACTCTCAAGATTACAAAATTTAAAATACCATTAACTGTATGCTATTGTTTATATATCACTAATTTATCAAGGCTTAAATTTAATTCCTTGATTGAGCCAAATCAAGCTCTGATACCAACTCTATCAGAACGTCCCTTTTCATTAAGTCCCTAACATTTCTCAATTAACTTATAAGCTCCCAAACAAATCATTAACAATCTCAATTATCTAAACTCCTTAATATATGTGACAATCCTTAAGTCATATTCAAGGTCTTAATCTTCAAATGTGGAGCAATTTTAAAAAATATATTAAGATTTTGATATTTTATTAAAATATGGGCAGAGCTTCCACTAGAAGTAAGTTGCCGACACCCAAAACTTAGTAAAAAAAACTTTGGGAGAAGGTCTAAAAAGACATACATCTCCACAACAGTTCACAACATAATATTAAAATGAATTAAAAATTCGATTTAAATCAAGTCTACAAATTTTAACCTTAGGACTCATTTACAAATTACAATCATATTGACTCTCCAACCCACTTTTACATCGAAATGAAATTTAAACTATCTAATTTTTTTTTTCAAATTGCCTCATAAAATTTCATAATAGTTTTAAATTCATAATTAATGATATTTTAATGTGTGTTTGAGCAAAATACCTTATATTATTTGTTACCAAAAGGAGTAATAAAAAAGTTTGAAACAAATTAGAAGTCGGGCTGGACTTAGATTTATTCATGGACTCGAGTACCCATCCGACCCGTGATTGTAGGGCTTGGACATGTTTTTTCGTGCGACACACATCTCAAAATCAAATCTACAATTGTGCAACAAATGCATGTCTCCTAAGATGTTAGATTATCATTATTCTTAAAATCAAAATCAACTTCTTTTCTAAAAATATAAGTCGGGGCCACAATTCAAACTTAAAACCATTTTACATTAATCATTGTTCTTTGTCAAAGTGTTGCATTCCTCTCTTGTGTTTTATTTGTATGTTAATATAAATGTATAAAAATTCTAAAATGTACAATTTATTTTAATTTTATGGAAGAAACATTTCAAAAAACACTTATTTTTCAAAAAATATAATTATTTCTTAGTAATCAAAAAATATATGTACATTTGATGTGACGTGCTTGGGTTTAATATTTATATTTTGCACATGGATTGGGCTTGAGTCAATGTATAGACTTGAACATATGTTATATATGGGCTTAGCCTGGGCTAAGGTTCTTAAATGTGGGCCCGACCTTACCACGACCCATGAACAGAATTGAGCTCGGCTCGAGGGACCTAAGATTAATTAAACTAATCGATGTATGTAGGTAAGAGATGTTTCAAACAACACCACCTTCAACCAACTCCCACTCCAATTCCATCTCTCTCTCTCTCTCTCTCTCTCTCTCTCTCTCTCTCTCAGCTTAGGAACCAACTTTGAAGCTAAATAGGAAACCATTCCATATCAGTTTAGCTCTTTGTCAGGTCCAAAGTGAGGTTTCTTCACTTTTCCATCAAGTTTAACTGGCGTGTTCGCTAGCTTGGTTTGGGGTTGCGGATGTGTTGATTTAATTAGTTAATCATGTTATGGTTGCTGGAATTAAGTGTTTGGGGAAGGGTTTAAGGATGTTGATGAAAGGTTAAATGTTATATAAGGTTTAAGGATGTCACTGGTTTGATGAAAGTGAGGTTAATCATGTTATATATAAGATTTGTATATTTTAAATAAATTAATTGGGTCCATGACTGGTTTGGCATGGTTATCGCATATAACCTATTTAAGTTGTGCCCTCCTTTGCTTTAAAGAATATTGCCGTATTGGAGTACGCAAGCCCGGATCTCTTTCAAGAGAATTATAATCAATATAAACTTCTAAAGGTCTCGTTTCCTCACGAGATGAAGCCTCAACAACTGATGGAGAAAGATTGCCAACCTTAGATGCCTCCCCACTTGATTTAAAAAAGGAAAAAAATCGTCTTCGTTCTTTTGTTACCATGACGCTCCATAGAGTTTAGTCCAAAGCTAGTATGTTATCCTTAAAAGAAAAAATGTATCCTTAAATATTAAAGTCATGAAAACTTTTTTTATTCTCCTAATTCAATCAATGTAAATAGTATATGATCAAAGATATAAAAAAACATGTGAAACATAAAAAACCAACAAGTTAAAAAAAATTAAGAACTAGCATACAGATCAGGTTAAATTGAGCTAACTACACTTATACATTTATTTTATGTAACCAATCTAAGCTACCAACAAATAGCCCATACAAATGAAAATTGCTTATTTTAGCACTTTAGGCATGAACTAAGCATAATTACTAAACTTGCTTTCCCTGTCAGAATGCTAGACAACACAAAAGCTTATGTCTATGCACGAGCAAGATTACGGACATCAAGCACAACACACTTCAATTTATGAAGCATAACAAAACATTTTACACCATATACAATGGAGAGTAGTATCTACTAAATACAAAAAGTTTTCACCTAAATACAAGTATTCGACTAAAGAATTTATCAAAAAAAGTATTCGACTAAAGAAGGAAAATACTAAAAATCGATTAGAAGTTCATTGAGAGATTTCGTCAAGCACTTGGCTTACATAAAGTTAAACACTAAAAACAAACCAAAGTACGTAATTGCCCCAGCAGAATGTATCCAATTAGATTCAAAAATCACACTAACCCAATCACATACACTTTGAAGCAAGAATTGATCTTTATCAGTGTAACAACAATCCAAACAAACCCCTAATTCAAGATCGACAACAAATGTGATATTGTTGTAAGAAGGTAGGCTTCGAGATGTTAGATGTGTGGATCGAAATAATAGTCTCACATTGATTAAACGAAACTCCATAATAAAGTATATAAGTGATGATCTCACCGAGGTCTTTTTAGATAAAACCACACGCTAAGAATCGAAGGTAGTTAAGTTGTGGACAATACCGGTGCTGGCGGAGATCCACGGGTTCACGACGCTCTAACAAAAATGGTTGATCGATGTACTGTGGTCAAGTCTTAGTGGACTTGAGGGGGGAGTGTTGGAGATGTTAGGATAGTCCCACATTGACTACTTACAAAGAAAAATAAGGCTTATTAGTGTGGAGTGGACACCCCAACTTGCCTTGGCATTTTTTTTTAAATAATTTTCACACTCGTAGCCCATACATAAAATTAGTCACCACACTCTCCTCACCTTTGATGGGACCAATATTATAAAAACTTCACATGGTATCAGAGCCAACGGTTTAGTAAGGACCTATGAAAAAAACCACTTATATGGATTTTGGTCTGAGATGGAGTGTTAGGATGTGTGGACAAAAATAATAATCTCACATTGACTAAACGAAACTTCATAATGAAGTATATAAGTGATGATCTCTCCTCGGCCTTTTGAGATAAAACCCCACAACAAGAGTTGAAGGTTGTTATGTTGGGGACATTATCGATTCTGGCGGAGATCCATGGGCTCTCGTACGCATGAGCGGCGCGACCGAGAGAATTAACACGTGTCTTAAAGGGGTAAGAAAAGTTAGTTTCTTTTCTCATAAATTTTTTTTATGGTTTTGCAAAACCTATCTGCCATTATCAAATCCAATCATCGTCAACTTCTCGATTTCTCCAGTCAACAACCTCGAGTTTTCCTTGGTAATTGAATGTAATTAGAAAGTTTTTTGGATGGAATTGTAACTTTTATCATTTAATTATTTGACTTGTTGATTAATAGTGTTATTTTCCAATTACCAAAAAATTAAATCTCGATTACTAATAAATGGGTGGCCTGATGATTTAATTAGTTAGGTATTCTTCTAAGAGAGTTGGGGTTTGAGTCCTATAGAGGGCAAAAAAAAGTTTTTTTTTTTTATCAAAAAGAAATTAAATCTTGATTGAACTTTACACATTTGTTTGTCCATAAGTCCTATCAGTTTCTTCCTAGCTATATGCATTGAATTAGAGTGGGTCGTTTGGTTTCTGTTCTTAAATTAAAGTTTGAAAATGATTTAAGGAAACATAAATCAAGAATCTTGTTGAGGTATATGTAAAAGGTTTTGATTAAGTTATGTATCTCGAGGTAGATAAAGTTGACTAAGTTATCAGTTGGATTAAGGTAATGCAGATAAGTAAAATGCCCTAATAACGTGAGGTCGATCAATATGTAGGAGCCAATACCACTAACTTCAATTAAGCCAAAATTTTAGGTTTTTCCAATGTAGTTCATAATTTAGTTTCTTCTTATTCGTTTGAAAAAGTTAACAATTAATGAATGAGAGTATTTTTAGAAAATAATTATATTTACAGTGACTTGTTTTGAAAAAAAAAATATGTACTATGGATTAGTTTTTCTAAAAAGAATAGTACACATATATACATTTCTCTCCCTTTTACTGTCGTCTCTTTCTCCACTTTCTCCTTCTATTCATAAGAAAATAATTGAAGAATGTATGATTATAATTAACCGATATATAAATACGCCATCTGGTAAAAAAAAGAAAAGGCCTTTTGCTCAAAACCTACATATAATTTAAAAAGCAATATATATTAATTGTGAGTTTAAGTTACATTCTTAATCACATTTAATTATTTATTTCATCAATAAAAGACGAACACGTAGTTAATTATGGCTAAATGTTTGAGTTAAAATAGAATCGATATCTATATATATAAGCATACATCTTGAGTGTGTTATGTGCTAGTTTCGAGCCTTCTTATAGAACTACGTGGTATTCTCAAGATGTAGGTTTCATCAATCTATATATGGTATGTGCCACGTGGCGTTTTCTATCTCGACGGGCCACATGTCATACCCAATATATAGGTTTTGTGAGCCAAATATGGTGCCACGTGGCCTTTTTTAGCATTCTTGATAGGTCACGTATCATTTCGATCTTGGTTTCGTCAACTTAATTATGGTATGTGTCACATGACATTTTTAGCATCATCAACTCTTCAAGTGTCATATCTAAGATGTAGGTCTCGTCAAGCTACATATGGTATATGCCACTTGGCGTCTCGAGCCATCTCGACACACCAGTGACACACTAATATGTTGGCTTAATAAAGAAAAAAAAGTTACATGTTCGCTATAAGAAAGAACCAATTCAGCGATAAACCAATCCGATGCTGAATTTGTACGATTCTGTTGCTAAATGTGACGACCCCAATTTCTCACAAACTGGGCACCACCCGGCCTAAGCCCACGTTGACCCCCGAGCCAGTCTCGCAAGGTCAACGCAAGCCTAGTAAGCCTTCCAATCCATCATTACAAGTAAATTCAAAAGTTTTAAGTTGAGTTATTAGTGTTTTTCAAGTTATACAATTTAGCGGAAGCAACTAATACATTAAATAACTCAACAATAATGTAGAAAGTTGGACAACCTAATTGTGGAACTCTGCATAAGTATATCATCATCAAAGGAGAGTAAATACAAGATATATATGCCCAAAATCCCCGTGTTGTTAAAACAAGTATATTTAATAATACACAAGATTCATCTAGCTATGGAGCTTTCCCTTTGCTACTCGTCTGCAACTCTGCACTCAGTTAAACACGAGATTGACGAGTCCAGGTAAGTAAAATCCAGTAAAATCTAACAGTAATTCAAGATAAAATAAAACAGTCTAAAAGTAGTGCGGATAAAAAGATAACTGTACGGAATGCATGATAATAAGACTGTAAAAACAATGAAAGTACGACAAGAAATGAGTGTCAAATGAAACAATATAGAGAGGTGCCCAAGTAATCTAAGACCACCGAATGCGGGTGCCACAGGGTCGGGGTCGCAGAGTCGCGGCAACGCCAAGCAGACTCGGGTCATAGGATGCAGCATCGTCGTACCTAGATTGTCGCGAATGAGGGATATCAACGCCGCCTCGGATAAAACACATCTCATTCCGACCAAATACTCAAGTGACACATGGTCATGGCCCCGGTTGCGAGTCGACGACCACTCAAATCAGAGACACGAGTATAACTCACTTGGCCCTCGGACACTCATAAGTGAGTGAGAATTCCAAGAAAGGGACATGGTTCAACATCAAACAAAAATGCAAGCTCAATGAACTACTGTACATTTTCTAACTGGTTTTACTTACCTCGAGAACGTCCTGCTCACGCCTTGATGTGCGCACCCGACACCCGACTCATAAGTCCCTAATGTCCATTTATACCATTTAGGTTATTTAAGTCATTCAAATAATTATGTTCACGATTAAATCGAAATCACTCAATCCCAACACCAAAATATGGTTTAGGACCTCACCATGGCCTTTAAAAATTCATTCGTAGTAACACGTCGTCAAATCTCATCGAATCGGACCTCTTGTCGAGGATCGATGGGTTCAACAATGCACCACCGCGTAGTTGCTCCGCGCCGTTGTCGATGCCGCGTCGCCGTCGCTGCCGCTGTCGAGTAGCCGTCATTGCCGCTGCAGTGGCTACTGCTGCTCGCCGGCGCCGCCGTCGTCGCTGGTCGGCGGCGCCGCTGCTGAATCCGCGCCGCCACTGTTGATCCCGCCATCCACCGCCAGTTAACGCGCCACCGCGCCTGCAGCTCATCCGCAAGCTCCCTCGCGCGCCGGTCTCCTCGCTGACTCGCTGCCGCTGGTCCGCCGCGGCGTCCCTTCTTGTCGTTGTCCCCAATCGGTTGCGCCACCTCTTCCGCTGCCTCCGCGTAGTCGCGAGCAGCCGTCCGCGGCCTCCGCGTCGCGCGCGAGCCGCCGGCCGCGCCGATACCGAGCCACTGCTGAGACGCCGCCTCTACTCGCCGGCACCTCTGCTCCTCGTTGGCGCCGCTCCTCTCTCTCTCTCTTTCCTCTTTTTCTCTCTCTCATCTCATCCGATCTGTTATCTGATTCTCTTTTTTAATTAAATGTGTCCTCGAGATACGTGCAACACGAATCTCGAAACGAACCCAATAATTTCACCTCTTTGTCCACTGCCTCTAAGTCTGACCAAAATTGTATCGAGTCTCACAAATTGCGTATCTCGAGACACATCTAATGCATTTTGTTTAAGTTCTCAAACTATAGGCCAATGGATATTTATGTTAATGTGACCGCATTAAAATCACAATGGCCACTTTAGGCGCATTGAGGCGTGTCCCCGTTCGTGTTTCGGCTCACCAAATTCCTCGCGTATACCAAGTCGTAAAACAGCTCAACAATTAGCATTATAATCTCAAATTGGATATTCAGACATACGTATTCAGATGAGTGGATCCCACATACGACCCTGACCTGACACGTGGCATAAGTCAAATTTTCGAGCCGTTAGACTAAACCACTCTGCAACTAATCAGTGACATATAAAGGCTGTTGCTAAAGTCTTTGTTGCTGGTGCACCTCAGCAACATATTTAGTATTTTGTTGTTGTTCAGCGACCAATTTATGACAAATGTCTCTCGCTGAATAACAACAGAAACATGTATGTTGTTGATTGAAGTCCAGTCAGCACAGACATGTCTGTCGCAAGTCTGTTGATGTTCAGCGACAGACTGACGTCTGTCCCTAATTGGTGTCCAGTCAGCACAGGCGCCTTGCGACAAATTAGTGGCAGCGCTGAGCTGTCGTTAATTTTTAAATAGTAGATTTAAAAAAAAAAAACTTTAACAATAAATAGTAAAAAATAACTTGCAATAAAATCTGCCAAAACACTTAAAAAGCTACCAATATTACTTTAATTAGTAAGATTATATGTATAATATCAAAATTCTACAAACAATGTCTACAAAAAAATGAGTTTAACATTTCATAATTACTACTATACTATAAAGTAGTAGATCAACATTATTCAACAATCAGCAAACAACTACACAAGTTGGCTACACAAATTTACATACATACAATGTGTACAAAACACTCCGATAACATTCTTTCACCGGTACATAAATAGGCACTACACAAATTCTTTAGCTAGCAGAGTGTACAACAACAACAATAACAACCACAACAACAACAACAACAACATAGTCTCAGTCCCAAATTTTTAGTTAGCATAGTGTATCCCATCCAAACCCTAAAAATTAAAAGGAACATCAAAGTTATTCGACAAGCAACCAATATATTCCAATACAAATTAAAACAACATCACATCCAATTTTAGTGAAATTGAATACTATAAGTCTATAAATATTATTCTTAAGCAACTTGGATGTAGGCTATTTATTTAAAAATTAGAGTTGAATCTCAACATAGATACCTTGTTGAACTAATTGGTGAAAAGCTTTTTAGAGTAATGGTAAGAAACACATACATAATGTCAATATAGTCATTGAGAGAAATCTAATAATAAAGAGAATTACATGGGTTGTGTTACCTTTGATTCATGGTCCTGTTTGTGTTGACCACTTGTTTCGTAACTGCTATTATTGTTCCATCTGTTTTCCATATCGCTAGTCTAAACATTGAAATACAAGAATGTAACACCATAATAAAATGAATGAGTTAGTGAAGAAAAATAAGAAACCAAGCTAATTAATAGGCAGCGTGAATTCACAAAAACTCACTTGTAAGGTGTGTGTGGTGTAAGGTGTAATTTTGAAAAGAAAAAGTTGAATATATAGGTAGTAGGATGGAACAACTTAACTCTCTACTACTACTAGTACTAATTGTTGGATTGGTGTAGGTCCAAAACCAAAAAGTCCAGCCCATGAAAATTCTAATTTCTTGATTAGAATTGTAAACGGATGGGAGAGTACGAATTAGAAATTCGTGAATTTTGAAAAGTCGACTTTGTGTACGACTTAGAGACCGAATATGTATTTCGGTTGTTTGAGAGATCGACTTGGATATATACCGAATAAGGATTTTGGTAGAAAGATATACAAGCATTGGAAAGTCGACTTTGAGAGTTCGACTTGGTGACCGATTGGTGTGCGCACTCGAGTTGAAGTGTGCGATCTCTCTAGTTTTCTTCTCTCTACATTGAAGGCATATCAAGATCTTGAATCTGAAGACCCGCGGAGAGGCTTTGGTGATTTCTTGGTGTTCAAGAAAAGAGGTGCAAGGGTTTGATACAATTGGGGTAGTTTTTCTTCGTTCTTAGTGTGATCATCTAAGTTTTTGGAAGAGATATTTTTGTATTACTCCATTGTTAGTGAATCTCAAGCGATTGAGATATCTTGTACTCTTTATTCATATAGTGGATTTATTCGGAGTTTGACCCGTGGTTTTTTCCCTCTGATTTGGAGGGTTTTCCACGTTAAATCTTGTGTTCTTTGTGGTGTGATTGATTTGGTGCATTGTTCGTGGCTTAGTGGATTTTATTCATCTGTTTCTCAAGTTGAAGGGGTTACTTTCTTGTTGAGTAACCCCAACACTAATAACTTGAATTTTTGGAAAGATAAGATGGATAAAATGAGTTAGTGAGAAAACATTGTAATTACTAGCTAGGAAGAGTTTGGTCCGTGTAGGCGAGCTCAGCTAATTTGGGATTGTAGATGATAGCCTTCTTAAAATCATATAAAAAATAAAGATGAGATTGGTGGTGTACTAAGCATAAGCATAGGCATAGGCATGGAGACGGTTGAAACAATGAATCAAAAAATTAAAACAAGGTTCGAATGGCATTATGAAGATGTAAAACAATTATCATTAATCTCAAATGGGTAGCAACAAAACACACTCAATTCAATCTCTATACCAAACTAAAATAACCAAAACAAGTTAAAAGTAAAATAAATCACTTATTTGGATTGAAAGACTTAAACAATCTAAAAAATAAGTGTTTTTCTCACCTTGATCTCAAAAGGGTAGCAAGAAAACACATTCAATTGAATCTCTAGACCAAACTAAATTTGCAAAATAAGTTAAAAGTAAAGTAATTCGCTAATTTGAATTGAAAGACTTAAACAATCTTAAAAGTAAGTATTTCTCACATTGATCTCAAAAGGGTACTAATGATGTTGGATCTTTAAACCTTTCTCTGATATACTCTACCATCATTTAACCCATCTTTTCCCTCTATCAATACCAATAAAGACAATTTTATCCATCACTACACTATTAATGAACATGTTCATGGAGATCTTACAGAGAATCCAACATCATAACATCCAAAGTAGATGTCCCACCAACTTCAAATCAATCCAACCCACATGGAAACAATTCATCAATCTAATATAGTGAATTATAGTACATGCCCATAAGTAAAACCTATCAAAACAAGGTGAATACATAAAAACATCAAAATCAAGGAAACCCCATATTAATATTACTATAACATAGAGATAGACACTACTTGGTTGATCAACTCCAAAAGGCACAAAGAATTGAGAATAATTATAATCACAGCCAGAAGAAAGAACCTATTTTGGTTTAAATTTAAAATGCAACATACCCCAAAAAGTGGTGGACGATGTGCTTTTATTGGATCTCATCCAGGTATGATTTCTAGAATTAAGGCGATTTATTTTTTTCCTGCCCTTCTGAATCTATTCAAATATGGATAAATTGAGTTAAAAAAAGTCGTGGACGATGTGCTTTTATTGGATCTCTTTGAGTCTATCTATGTGTGATTGACAATATTTTTCAATCTAAATTTATGTTAACTAAGCATTTCGATAAGCACATCTCTCTAACTTCAATTCAAAACATTTTCTATACCACGAAAAAATTTAAATGAATATTTAAAGCATTGAAAAAATTTCCTATGAAATCATCATTAGTGAATGCAAGGCTGAAGAGATAATTAGAGATGGCTTTCCAACAGCTATCAACGGATTACTAATGCACTCATCAAGATAGAGTTGAACGACCGAAAAATAATATTATGTGCCCAAAGTTATAGAACAAAACAGTAAATAAGTAATGAATACTTACCAATCTCATAAAAATAACAATCTCAATGCCCAAAGAGGCTAAGACATACAACTAACTCCAGCATAACTAAATATGGATAGTGATAAGGTCTCATACAAAGCAAGTCATTCTAATTGAATGCTAAGCAACTCGACAAACCGAGAGATGGAAAACAACTTACAACAATGTCAGCAATGAACACTTGCCAATCGCAGTGGGAATTTTTCTAGTTATGAGGTTCTTCTTTACACTCAATTCCTTTCAAATAACTACCAATATCAGATAGGATGCTTCCACTGACCTGGTTTGCACTTAAATCAATAACATCAAAAGCCTTCAGCCTTTGGTGACTCATCTCGAACCTACTCTCCGCTAAACCAAAAAACAACATCAATTGAGAGAGAGAGAAGGGTTTGAGCAGAGGGTTCGAAAAAAGGGATTCGACAAAATGGTTTGGGTAAAGGGTTTGAAAGAACTTACACATGGGAGTAGCTCGAACAGCGGGTCACATAGCCACAGAAGACGGACTAGAGGGACCGATCGATTTAGGAGGCAGATGGCCACGCAGTCACGGAAGATGGTCGTGAAGAGTGGTTTTGGCAGATGGTTGTGAAGAGATAGAAGATGATGGTTTAAGGAACTGTAAAGGGAAGACGATAAAAGTTTTCCATATTTTTATTTTCCACTTTGCAACAGATCAGCGACAAACTCTATGTTATTGTTGATTTATAGCAGATCTGTCATTGCCACGTTTTGCTCACCAGATTGAACGACACGTGTTCATATTCGTATCTCTATGTTTGTCACATGGGGTAGGAATATATGGCGGAATAGATCAATGATAGATTTGTGATAACCAACAATCTGTCACAAATATGTCGCTGAATAATTGCTTTGCGGTCAACTGAGTCAAACAAACTATCTGATGCACATTTATTGTTGATTTGTTGTTGTTTAACAATAGATTCTGGATGTCGCTATTTATTGTTGCTATTCCATCCTATTCTTGTATTGGTTATATATACGAAACGCTCTTTAATTACTTTAATTTTATGAAATGTAGAAACGAAAACCTTTCTGCCACACCATCATACTAATGCCAAAATATCTACAATTTCATTAACAAATTAATAAGAAAAAATAATACACATATGGAACGCCCCTTAATTACGAGCTACATATGGTATGTGCGTTGTCATCATACTCATCATACTAAAATACCTAAAACTCAATTAACTAATTAATAAAGAAAAAACGTTTCATATATGGAATACCCCTTAATTACGAGCTACATATGGTATGTGTCCATTAGGGGTAGGCAGCGATTTTCGAAAAATCGCCCAAACCGCCCAAACCGACCAAACCACACGGTTTGGTCTGGTTTTTAAAACTCGCGGTTTGGTCGCGGTTTTCGTTTTGAAAAAACCGCGGTTTAACCAAACTGATGGGCATTTTGGTAAATACAAACCAAAAACCCTAAAAAGCTAACAAAAAAAAAATCCACTCATTCACTCCCTCACCTCTCTCCTCTCCTCTCACTCCCTCACCTCTTTCCTCTCCTCTCACTCCCACTCCTCACTCCCTCACCTCACTCCTCCTCCCGTCACTCCTCCTCTCACTCCCGCTACTCACTCCCGTCACTCCCGGCTCTCTCTCTCCTCTCACCGCCGTCTCTTCTCTCCCCGCCGGCTCCTCTCTCCTCTCGATCGCCCGCCGCTGGAGTCGCTGGCGTTGTTCCCGCGCTGACCAGTCCACAACCGCACCACCCCACGCAGCCTCCGCGTCGTCGGTCCGCCATTCTTTGCGCGCAATGCGTCGTCGGCCCGCCACTGCCCGCGCGGCGCGCCGATCCGAGACGTCGCCACCGTTGCTGCCGTGCGTCCGCGACCTTCGCATGTGTCGCGCCGTTCGTCCGCTGCTGTTGGAGCTCCGCCGCGAGCCCCCTTCGCGCTGCTGGCTCCGCCCGTATCACTGTCGTCGCACCGCCGCCTCGCACTGTTGCCTCGCACCAAAACCGCGAAACCAAACCGATCAAACCGCGCAAACCGCGGTTTGGTTTGATTGCGGTTTTGGTGGTTCGTGGTTTGGTGGTGGTTTGGAAAATCACCAAACCGTAGACCCTCGGTTTGGTCGCGGTTTGATAGTTTTCACCACCAAACCGCGGTTTGCCCACCCCTACTGTCCATCATACTCATCATACGCAATCAAACTAAAATGTTTACCTCGATTTTCTGAAAAGTAATTAATTAAACATTTTCATAGCCACATGGCACACTTAAGATATTCCTAATATATGAACTATTTCAAATATAAAACCTACTATGTATGGATTGTTTCAATTTTAAAACTCCCACTATAAATTCAAAACACACTATCTTCCCCTATTATTAGCTTTTATTACATAATTCATAACTCACATAACATATTTAACTACTTTAAATTCAAAACACCTCACTCCTCACTCTTAATTAAAAAAGCGCATGTTAACTTTAATTACAATAATGAAATCTTTAATTAAGACAAAAAGAAAACGATCTTAAACCTTTTGAAAATCAAAACACTTGCCTAATTAATTAATTACTACATTAAATTGCATTCTTTGATTAAGCCTTGAATGATTGATTATATAAACATCGTTGCACAAAGAAAACTTGCTTACTATTTTATAATTTTTGTCAACAAAATGTATTTCCACCGTTATTTCTTCATTCTGCAAAGGTTTTTTTATATTTTTATTTCAATTGGCTCTTTCGAATTTTCTTATTTTATATGATATAGATTATTAATCTTTTTCTTGATATAGTCGATCCTATACGTTGTCTTTATATATGGAATGTAGGAGTGTTGTCTTTATTTATAAAATGTAGGAGTTTGCAGCTATGCCTCCACGAGTTTATAGGTATTAACTATTTTTTTATTTTTATGTGAAATTCGTGTTTTGTGAAGAGTCATTTCCGATTATGGAATGTACAAGCATGTAGAGCATATCGATAACTCAATAAGATTTTTTATATTTTTATTTCAATTGACTCTTTCTACGAAGTTCTTTTGTATTTATACTTCAGTTGTTTTTTATTAAATCTGATGTAAATTATTAACTAATTTATATTCTTGATATATTGTATTACTAATGCGCTCGAGTCCATCGATGACTCTATAATATTTTTTATCTAATACTAATATTCAGTCTCTCATGTACGCTAATACTCAGAACTATCCCGAGAGCAAAGCGCAGGATGCCGACTAGTAGTTATAAAAAGTACAAGTTTTATCGAATTTTGAAAACGTCTTATATTTTTTGAAGAAGAGACTTTGTAGGATGTCTTATATTTTTTTTTTGAAAAGTGTAAAATGTAAATAAAAATACAAGAATAATTATTTCATAGTAGTACATTTTATTTTATTTTTGAGGTAAAATAAAATTTTTATTAATTAATGGCTCAATACATGACCAAACATAAAATCAATTGCCATAATAAAAGTATATTAATTTGCTAATCTTAGTTGTTTAAAAGAATTGTCATCCATTTGGCTGTGAATGCGACTGTAATATTGAAATAGTGTGACAATCAATGACTGCTCTCTACAAACATTTGGAACACATGACAATACACAAACTCCAATACAACCTAAGACAACAATTTGAACAATAGGGAAGACAGACTAACTATAAAGTGGAAAAACTAAAAAAAAGACTAACCCAACATCGCACAAATCCACGAACCACCATTGAAGGAGATGTACTGCAACAAGAATGAGACCAATCTTCTCAGATATGAACAGATTTATAGTTTATTGAATAAACATAATAAAAAAAGTTTTATTCAGAATCACCATCCATCTAACCACCACCAATCTAATTAAATAGAAGATCAGTCGTGGTTCAATATCAAGAATCACAAGAGAGAATCAAAAGAAAAAAAAAAGTTAGGTTTGAGCGGTGGCTGCTGACAATGAGATTAATGTTGTTAAGTTTATTTATCAGTTTACAACTCATTAATTAAGAGTAATCATGGTCCCTAGTTACTGCGGCATTTATCCTTCTTATAGCAAGGTCGTTGATAGACATTAGGAATCGTTGAGCCATGACCACTGCCACCATTTTTACCATTACGAATAAACTCATAAGAGATTGTCTTGCTTGGTCGAGCAGCTTCAACAACATTAACATTAATGTTCACCAACATCAAGCTCATAACCACCATTACCAACACTACCATTAGCTTTCCCATTTTCAATTGTCAATTAATCAAGAGCTCTCTCTGACCTTTTTTTCTTCTTTTTTGTTTCTATGTTATTGTGCTACCTTTGTCGGAGTAGATGTAAAATGTGTGAATGGGTATTATATATTCAGTGTTTTTTGACATTCTGTTACCAACATTCCAAATATAGCACAATATGGTTGGACTTGTTTATGCAGTTGTAGGTTTATGTGGTAATAAGACCCTTTTTTTAGTAATTTTAGTCCTTCTTGTCCCAAATTGTATGTATTGAGTCATCTAAGTGATTATATTCAAATTAACACCCACCATATATATATCAATCTATACATAGCATGCATGACTGAAGTCTGCTGTCTTCTTTGTCATCGGAGCATCTCTAATGCAGCCATAGATTGAGATAAAAATAGATGCTGCCTAAGATGGATAGACATTTAATTCAAAAACACTAGAACAATTTTGGTATTTAATAGAGGTTTTTAAACCCCTATTAAAAGGAGTGTTATTAAATAACACCTAATTGATAGGAGTTTTAAAAAATCTCTATGTAATACATGTATTAAAAATTAAAACATAACACATTTTCACATGACATTTAATAACATTCTATTTAATAGGGGTTTTAAAACCTCTATTAAAGACAAAAAATGTTCTAGTGAAAGGATCTTCAATGCAACCACAACCATGAATTCATGTGAAAGTGTAGATGATGTAACAAGAATAAAACTAGATAGTGTCTACCTACCTAATGTCTATACTTCTAAATATTGAGGCAAACGTACCACATGCATTAGTCACATCCATAAGGTGGCACCAATCTATGGTCCCGATCTATATTTTCTATTGGACATGCTCTCATATCTGTTGTCTTCTTCACATTCTTGTTCTACATCATCATATTCCTTGTCTTCACCACGACATCAAAAAAAAAAATGAAGACAATTTTTTTTTAGAATGGAAATAAAAACTTTTGTAATTGACATGAGACTTCTACATTTCATGGATCCCAGGCCAAGTAAGATGATTTGGGCGAACATAAACTCTCAAGACTACAAAATTTGAAATAGCATCAATTGTATGCTATTGTTAATATATCACTAATTTATTAAGGCTTAAATTTAATTTCTTGATTTAAGCTAAATCAAGCTCTGATACCAACTCTGTCAGGATATCCCTTTTCATTAAGTCTCTAACATTTCTCAATTAACTTAAGCTCCCAAACAAATCATTAACGATCTCAATCATCTAAACTCCTCAAGATATGTGACAATCCTCAGTCATATTTGAGGTCTTAATTTCCAAATGTGGAGCAATTTTAAAAAAAGAAATATTAAGATTTTCGTATTTTATAAAAATATGTGCAGAGCCTCCACTAAAAGTAATCTAAAAGTAAGTTGTCGACACCGAAAACTTAGTAAAAGAAAAAGCTTTGGGAAAAGGTCTAAAAATTAAGATTCACATCTTCACAACATAACATCAAAATGAATTAAAAATCAAATTCAAACTAAGTCCACAAATTTTAACCTTAAGACTCATTTACAAAATACAATAATATTAACTTCATAACCCGCATTTACATCAAAATGAAATTTAAATTGTCTAAATTTTTTCTCAAATTGTGTCATAAGTTTTCATAATAGTTTTAAATTCATAATTATTGATATCTTAATATGTGTTTGAGCAAAATACTTTTTTTTACCAAAGGAGTAATAAAAAAAATATGAAACAAATTAGAAGTCGGGTTGGACGTAGATTTGTTCATGAACTTGAGTACCCATCTGCCCCGTGATCGTAGGGCTTGGACATGTTTTTTCGTGCGACACTCATCTCAATCAACTTTACACAAGTGTGCAACAAATGCATGTTTCCTAAAATGTTAAATTATAATCTTCTTTTCTAAAAATATAAGTTATGGCCACAATTCGAACTCAAAATCATTTACATCAATCATTATTCTTTGTCAAAGTGCTACATTCTTATCTTGTGTTTTATTTGTATGTTGATATAAATGTATAAAAATTCTACAATGTACACTTTATTTTAATTTTATGGAAGAAACATTTCAAAAAACTTTTATTTTTAAAAAAATATAGTTATTTGTTATCAATCAAAAAACATATGTGAATTTGATGTCACGTGTTTGGGTTTTATATTTATATTTTGTACATGAATTGGGCTTGAGTCAATGTATAGACCCAAACATACGTTATATATGGGCTTGGCCTGAGCTAAGGTTCTTAAATGTGGGCCCGACCTGAGCTCGGTCCATGAACAAGATCGGGCTCGGCTCGAGGGACCTAAGATTAATTAAACTAATCGATGTATGTAGGTGAGAGATATTTCAAACAACACTACCTTTAACTGACTCCCACTCCAATTCCATCATTTCTCTCTCTCTCTCTCTCTCTGAGCTTGGGAACCAAATTTGAAGCTAAATCGGAAACGAGTCCATATCAGTTTAGCTCTTTGTGATGGTCCAAAGTGAGCTTAATCATATTATGTAAGGTTTTTCCAAACAATTAATTAGGTTACCGATTTGGTATTTGGTATTGTTGCTAGATGGTGGGGTTCGAGTTGTTAGATGGGTGGACCGAGATAATAGTTTCACATTGATTAAACAAAAGTTCATAATGAATTATATAAGTGATGATCTCACCGAGGCCTTTTGAGATAAAACCCCATACCAAGAGTCGAAGGTGGTTAAGTTGGGGACAATACCAGTGCTGGCGTAGATCCAACAGCTCCCGCCGCTCCAACAAAAATGGTTGATCAAAGTATTATGGTCAAGTCTTAGTTGGACTTGAGGGTGAGTGTTGGAGATGTTGGGATAGTCATACATCGACTACTTACAAAGAAAAATAAGGCTTATCAGTGTGGAGTGAACACTTCAACTTGCCTTGACATTTTGGAGTGAACCCCATTTTCACACTCATAGCCCATACATAAAATTAGTCACCACACCCTCCTCATCTTCGATTGGGACCAATATTATGAAAATTGAACATGATATTAGTGTCGACATTCCTTATATGGATTTCGGTCCAAGGTGGAGTAATGAGATGCGTGAACCGAAATAATAATCTCACATTGATTAAACGAAACTTCACAATGAAGTATATAAGTGATGATCTCCCATTGGCCTTTTGAGATAAAACCACATACCAAGAGTGGAAGGTGGTTAAGTTGGGGACATTATTAGTGCTGACAGACATCTACAGGCTCGCATACGCATGTGCGGCGCGACCGAGATAATTAACACGAGTCTTAAAGGGGTAAGAAAAGTTAGTTTCTTTCTTATAAAAAATGTTATAGTTTTGCAAAACCTGTTTGCCATTATCAAATCCAGTCATCATCAACTTCTCGATTTCTCTAGTCATCAGCCTCTTGTTTTCTTTGGTAATTGAATATAATTTGTAATGACCCATTACTTTAAGCTGGTAATTAGTACTAATTCAAATCCTAATTAATTTGATTTAAGCTCGTGATTAAGTTCGACGTACCTCAAATAACATGTATGTGCGTTTGCATGATATATGGCGTTTGTTTGAATTGTTAAATCAATTTGTATATAGGTTGTTATATAATACATAAATTATACACAAGCCTACAAAACAAAAAATACCAATAAACAATGATTTATCGGGACACTAAGTGTGACGAGGGAGTCGTGGCATGAATGTGCACTCTCAAGGACACTTATAGGCACGTCCGGTGAGTTTATTGGTGAATAATATATGATATATATTTATATGTTTTTAAATATATAAATATATATTGGAAAATAAAAGAATATTAGAAATAAATAGATTATCATATCGTCTCGAACGAAGCGTAATTGCATGATGTGTCAAAATTTGTATCACTTTAAAGAGTGTCACTTTAACGAATCAACCATGTGATTGGTCTTGAGATAGTGCGATGCGTATCTCAAGGAAGATCCATATATAAAACCAAAAAAATTTATTCTTATTGATTGATTTCGATCATTCGAGAGGTTCGGGAGGGTTCGGTCCATTCTTGATCGAAAGGAGGTCGTTCTGATAGACGAATTCGATCAAGTTGAGGAGCTTAATTGAATCAACAGCTTAAGAGCATCATGTAGTTATGAATTGTTCTAGTATTCATCAAAGTCCAGTTTGATGGTGATGTCAGGAATTCAGTAATTCTTGCTATTTGTTGATCAATTATAGTCTCTCACCTCATTAGAGGTTGTTCTCGATCTGTTTTGATGGATTTGTGACCGTTTGGGATGATTTGGAGGTGTTTTGGATCGATTTGGATCAGCAAAGGTATGTTGTTGTTGCAGGTCTGATGCGCATAATGCGCTAGGCACTAGCCATAGCGCACTATGCATGCTAGGGAAAATGACTTACTTATGGATAGCACGCTATCCATGTCATGTAGCGCGCTATCAGACCCCTGAAACATTTAAATGTGGTGTGTTTTATGAATAATCTCCTGGGGACTTAGGGACTGGTCTAGGGGTTCTAAACATAGTGTATTGAACATATTTTGATCTCAAATGATTGGTAATAGGTTTAGAAACGCCGAGGAAGAGTGACATGACCGAAAAGTTAGGAAATTTAGATAAGGACTTGAGCCGAGGTAAGTATAGATTCGTTTATTTATCAATATTACCTGGCTATTTAATATATAGCTCATGTAGTTGTTGGATTGAAATGGAGGATTATGTACACCGTGATGGTTATTCTAATGAACAGAAAACGGTGTTTACTGTGATTCATGAGAGTAAGATTCTGGAATTGATGCGAGGTGATATAGGAGATGGGTTAGCTTCCCGGCCTATATGTAACATCCGACTCAATTTATAAGTGACGTGGGTTACATTTACACTAGAGGGTTTGGGATAGAACCATTGGACATTTATGGATGGGCTACAGAGCACATGAGCGCGATGTGTTGGTCTAGCAATCGCATTAATGACGCCGGTGGATAATCGACCCTAGTTTTTACAAAAAAAAATGGGGATCACGGTGTAATAGTCCAAAGATATTTGCTTTGCATTCGTTTATGTATTAAGTTTATATGCTTTACATATTCTTGTTAGATATTATTGGTGCATGTTGTTATTGCATGATATCCTTGTTTATTATATGGAATGTTGATGATTAGTGTAAATCCCTACTTACTTAGCAAGTTGGAGCGCTCACCTAATTAACATTACAAGTATATTCGACAAGCGCTATGACTACGATATGGAGAAGTTAAAGAAGTCTTGTGTAACAACCCTAAAGATCTTACTCGTGCCATGCGCCATTTTAGGGTCGTATGTGAGACCCACTTGTCATTATACGGATCGAATCGACTCGAAATAGAGTCAAGTTAAGGTTTAGACGCGGTGTACCCGTGTTTCAGAGTGCAATGGTATTTTCGTCAATTTTTGGCAAAAATGAGGTATTTTCGGGGTTTAATTTGGATACAAAAACCGAGGGGATAAGTAAAAAAATATCGAATTAGAGATAGGAGAGATGAGAGAGAAAGAAAAATGAGAGAAAGAGAGAGGAGAGGAATGAGAGACGGCAAGAGAGAGAGTGTAAGAGACGATGGAGAGAGGGGAGCAGCCCGGCGGAGCTCCGGCTCACGGGAGCGGCTCGTAGTGACGGGGGGTGCAGACGACGGTGCCCGGTGAAGCGGCAAGTAAACCGGCGCACAGGGGAGCTCGCGGATGAGCGGACCAGCAGCGGAGGTCGCGGACAGCAGCTCAAGCAAACCAGGAGTCCGGCCAGGTGAGCGATCGCAACGGCGGATGACGCGACGGCGAGGAAGCGACAAGACGATGAGCAGCGGCACAGTCCAAGACGTCGGCGAGGACTAGCACGCCAGCGAGGGGCAGTGACGCCGGCAAGGAGGAGGAATGGCAGCGGCGCGACAGGGATAATTGTGCAATGAACGACTCGGAGCAACGACGTTGTGGTGTTTTGTCGGACCGAATGAGGCGTGAAGTCGACGAAGCTCGACGACGCGATGGATAGCTCGCGGAGAAGGTAAGTAAACCAGCTACGAAAATGTATAGTCATTTCACTTTACTCTATTGAATATTGTTGTTCATTGCTTTTGCTAGCTATCTTTGAAATTGTTGTTGGTTGAGTGGTCCATAGGCAAGTGAGTCATGGTTAGAATTTATTTGTGATATGAGCTCTTATCTGGACTTATCCAGGTCTGTGGATATCTCATAGTCGCAAGGGTTAGGGCTGGTATGCAGTGTCTCGTCCTGAACCCGAGTTTATTGGGCTTTTGCTACGACTCAATGACCTTTTGGTAGGGACTCCTTGTTGTTTGTTCTTTTTGTATTCAGGACCCTCACTTATCGAATGATTTGTTTATAGTCTTTTATATTCATGCGTTCCCTGTTCCTTTCTTTCTATTTGCATTAATTCGACTGCTTTAGTTGTTCTGAAATGTTGTATATATATCCTACTGGCGTTACTTACTCGGGCTCATCATTCTTGTGTTTGACTAAGTGCCGATCCACGGTCCAGCAAGGGGAAGGATTCATAGCTAGGTGATCTTTTGTATTATTAGATATACTTGTTTTAAAAACACTGGGATTTTGGGCATATATATCTTGTATTTACTCTCCTCTGACGATGATATACATACGCAGGGTTCCACAATTAGGTTGTCCCACTCTTTTACGACTATTGTTGAGTTATTTAAGGTATAAATTGCTTCTGCTAATTTGTAAGACTTGAAAAATACTAATAACTCAACTTAAGATGTTGAATTTACTTATAATGATGGATTGGAAGGCTGACTAGGTCTGCGTTGACCTTGCGAGACTGGCTCAGGGGTCCACGTGGGCTTAGGCCGGGTGGGGCCCAGTTTGTGAGAAACCGGGACCGTCACAGAACTAAATTAGAGTTTCTTCCTCGAAATTGAAGCAATTCACAAAGGAATATAGTGTTTTGTGAAGGCCCAAGGCCATACCCCCATCTAACTCTGTAAGGTTGGGCTCATCCGTGACGAGCTAGGCTCCTCCGAGACTTGCAGGCTGTGTAATGCCTTTACACATCTTACTCTATCTGTATCCTCTTCTCCAATATATGCCAATGCAACATCCTCGAAACATATATGGGAAAAAAACTCAAAGGACAATACCATTTCCATGATCAACCGTCACACATACACATACTCCGTATGTCCGTGGAAATTTGAACCAATCTCTCGGATTGTTCATCAGCCTCTCTAGTCTAGTGGATTTCAAACCCAACTCATCGACCAAGCGACCAGAAATAAAACTTCAAGTTACTGGTAGCAGTCGGATCTGGCTCGACAACAGCATGAACCTGCTCTCGGCTCTGCTGTGGCTGCCCTCTACCCAATCGTAGACACGTACTAGCGAAGTGACCTGGCTGTCCACACTCTCAACAATTATGCTAAGATCCTGATTCAGATGGAACACTCTGTCCCCGTCCACCTCCGCCTCTGACCACTGTCTCTGCCCCTGCCACTTAGTCCTCTGATAATGATGTCGCTGAGAACCTGTCGGTGCCGGCAGCTGTGGTGTGCTGATATAACTCTGTACTGGAGCAGATGGTATTGGCACCATATGCGTAGTAGGAGGTGGAGATACATCAAACCCCACACTCCAAGCTTGATCCCTTGACTTCCACTGTTTAGGTATTTTCCTCCTCCCGTCACCTCCGGTCTGACATCTAGCTGTGTTGGTGATGGAGCTGCAACTATTATACTAGTGCGTGTGCTCAGAAACGTCTCAGTGGCCAAACTCCTCTCATATGCCTCGTGCAATGTTCCTGGAGTTGTGGTCACCATCATAGAACCGATCTCACCCAACAGGCCATTCATGAAGTAGTAGGCCCGGTCAGCATACTAAGTTATGCCTCCGGCATAGTCCATCAACTGCAAATATTGGCTCATATACTGCATCATTGTCTCATCAGCCGCCTGTCGGATGTTCTGAAACTCGATCATCTTCATGATCCTGACCTCACGAGGGAAATACTTTTGATTGAACCTCTCCTAGAATTCAGCTCAATCCCTGGGTTTCCCCTTCATAGCAACCATGTTACGCCACCACACATTAGCCTCTCCGAACAACGAAGCTGATGAGATGCTCAGGCTCTGACGCGCGCCGAACATGTCAATAAAGTAAAGTTTCCTAAACCAACTATTTTGTAGAATAGTGGCAAAGGGTCGATCTCACAGAGACTGATTGTCTTTCTTAGGTTAAAACAACAAAAAAGGAAAATCGGGGGTTTTTAAATAAGTATGAATTTAACTAACTAATATATCTAAACTAAATAAATAAAATAACTAAACTAATTTCTAAAACAATTAATTAATAATTTAGTAACACCTAAATCTCCAGTTCCACAAATCAGAATCAATATTCAAGAGCAATCATGGTCTTCAATCTTTCCTAAAAAGTTATTAATTTAAATTCTCCTCGATTAGCTATGAAAAATCGACATCTGCCAATCAGGTTTAACACATTAACCGCAGTAATATGGATCTACGGGAACACTAATCCTAAATAACCGGATCGCGTCCGCTCTCGATTTAACCTAGATTCAATTATTGTACATTCAAGAACCGAAAGGGTTTTACGGCAAACGGGTGAATGTTTGTTACTTTATTGGTCTAAAAGCACAATTACACGAATACTAATATTCCAAATAACTATAGATTGTCCACCTAAAAGCATGCACTGACCACATACATACCATAAATCTAAATCATAATAATTAAAATCAACAACAATGAAATAGGAGAAATTAAATTAATCAAATAATAAAATTAAAAGATCTCACATAATATGCTTTGAATCCACGATCCCGACTTGCTTCCCCTTCGACTTAGGCAAGAAATTGATTACCCGGACATCATCGTAGAAAATCTATACTAAAAACTAATAGTAGTTAATCTAAAATTATACTTCTTTTAATAATAACTAGGTTCCTAATATATAAAAGCACTCCAAATTGGACTCAGATACTAATTTTAGGGGTTAGGGAGGTGGCTCGTGCGCCGAAGAGCATCGTAGGGGTGTTTTTAGATCAAAAATCTAAATCTGCCATGTGTTACATCGTGATTCGCTATTTTTCTGTTGCCCCGCCACGTGTCATAGCATGATTGGTCCGCTGCGGCACCGCCTCTGATGTGTCGCCGCATCATTCGCCGAACTCCTGGCGCTTGCATTGTGTGAGGGTAACTCAACGCTACGTGTCCGCACGTGGTTAGCTGAAACGTTTTTTGGTTACATGTCTGGGCAATTGGAGATCGCCATGTGGACGCTTGCTGGCAGAAGAAAAAGCGCGCGACTCTTACGAATTTCTGGGAGTTTGTGTGATCACGAATCTCGAAGCAGATTGACGAAGGATGTGCGAGAAAAAGGAATGGCGCTATGTGTGACGTGGTTTGCGCTAGGTGACGTGGCATGTTGTGATTAGCTAAAACATATTGTCTGTTATTCTACACACCGAGCAATGCGTACTTCGAGGCAAACTGTCCGGCATCCGATCACTGCAAGTAAATACTCCATTTTGAGTATTTTTTTGCCACGAATTCAACCGCGCACTCTGTTTCACCTAAAACTGACCAAAAATATAATTAAATATTTATTTTAAATACTTTTAATAATTAAATATACTAAAATAGACTACTAAAAACATATAAATACTGACTTATCAGCCTCATATGATCTGGTGTGGCCAAAACATCATGGAACTTCTAGTGACTCCTCATAAATTTCCCCACTACTACGAGATCCGTACCACCGTGAAACTTTTCCGGGTGATGTTGCTGAAACTCGCGAGACTGTCTCGCCTCAAGCATCGCTCGAGTGCTCCCATCAGTGGGTGTGTTCGACGTATCATCCGCCGGTATATCAGGTGTAGGTGGTACTCTCTCAACCTGAACCTATACTCCCTCCAATCTATCGGCATTGTAGGAGTTGTAACTGTGATTTGTACTGACGACGCACTCCCGCCATGAGTACCTGGTGTTGCATGCGGATGTTGAAGGCGATGTTGTAGCATGTGCTCTATAAAATAAGAGAATCCCATGAAAGTTTTGGCCATGTGAGGTGACTAGCTGGAATATCGCATCTAACCTCTCTTGAATGTCACCCGGACCGGTATCACTGATATTGGGTTGATCGGCTATTGCAATATGCAGAGAATGTGATTTCTCAATCATGATATAGCTATCGATAGTAATAATATACAATACATCAAATAGCTCATAGTCCAGTTTGAGATTCTCCAACTCTCCTCACTTCCCAACTGAGACTCTAAGTCAGGATCATAGGGTTCCACTTTAAGTTCCAACCATGTCCTAACTCTATTTTTAAAACCTTATTCTCTGATACCAACTGTGAAGTTGGTATCACAATGTCTTAAGCCATGAGATTCTCAAAACTAGGCTCTGATACCAACTATGTTGGTATCATATTGCCTTATACCAACTGTGACGTTGGTATCACAATTTCTTAAGCTATGAGATTCTCAAGACTAGGCTCCAATACCAACTGTGACGGCCCCAGTTCCACAATCCTAAACTAGGCCCTGCCCGGCCTAGGCTTGTGTGACTCGGCGAGATGAGCTCGAGGGTCCACGTAAATCTAGGCCGGGCGGGGCCCAGTTTCTGATTGTGGAATTGGGGCCGTCACATCTTGAACTTCTCTTCGATTTAATGACTTTCTATGGTCTTATATTTTTGTATTGAATTACAGGTTTTGTAATATCACATGGGATGGGTGATTTATATAACCGAAGTTTATTTCGGTTTGTTTTTAATATTGTATATCTTATTTTGGTTATCGGAAAAGTTATAAATTTTTTATGCATATATGATTTGTTTTATTTCGATAATCGATATACAGTAATGCTTATCAGGTGTAGGTGGTAAAGCAGCTGGCTCCAGTTAAGTCTGGTAAGGGTAATATAGGCTTAATTAGGGTTTCAGGCCGGGTATGGACCTAATCAGGTTAGAGGATGCTACATAATTTGAAGGTTTTTAGGATGGAATTGTAACTTTTACCATTTAATTATATGACTTGTAGATTAGTAATGTCATTTTCCAATTACCAAAAAACTAAATCTTGATTACTAATAAGTGGTTGGCCAGATGATTTAATTAGTATAAGGTATTCTTGCAAGAGAGTTGGGGTTTAAGTCCTATAGAGGGCAAAAAAAGTTTTTTTTTTCTTTTTTATCAAAAAGAAATTAAATCTTGATTGAACTTCACTAATTTGTTTGTCCAAAAGTCCTATCAGTTTCTTCCTATTGATTTCTGTTCTTTAACTTAAAGTTTGAAAATGATTTAGAAAACATAAAATTGAGAATCTTGTTGAGGTATATGTTAAAGGTTTTGATTTAAGTTATGTATGTGACAACCCTCCTCGAACCTATGGTCGATTCTCCCTGCTTAGACCGCCTCCTAAACCTAACAGCTGAATCAGGCCCAAACAAGGTGTATGGCTCGCCTCAACAACTTGCGAAACAACACAAAGACAGTATGGATATAAATATGCGGCATAAAATTAAGAACATTCCATATGTCTATCAAGGCCCACAAATGGCTTTTTTTATTTTCTAAAACCAAATAAGTAATTAAATGGCTCCCAAGTAAATCAACTAAAGGAATGAAGGGTCCGACCTACCCAAAAAACCTATTTAAAATATAACCCAAGTTTAATAGTCTCAAAAACAAATACATAGATAATAAAATACAAGGTTCACATAAAGAGAGAAGGCTTCAAACTATCGCCTCTCACTTTTCTCGATCTAGCGCCGACGTGGATACTTGAGATATAAGTGGGGTGAGCTAAAAGAACCAACGGAGCTTGATAAGAGAGATGACTCGTTTAAACACTAAACATGCAAGTATTACCTATAAAGCAAAACAATTATACACATGAAGTAGTAAATCAAATTGTAAAGCATTTAATGAAAACCAGTGAAAACATGATTCTTGTTCGTAAAAAGGGGTGTAAACAAGTTTCAAATCCAGTACATCTTAAAGGTAGATTCATAATTCAATAAGGAAGAAAGTGAGCATGCTTTTGAAATCACATCATAAAAGAGAATTCGAAATTCATAAATAAATTTCATTTATCCATGCAACAAGGTCCAACAAGAGATTTACCATAAGAAATAGTAATAAATATAAGGCATTGTTCCATTCAATGCATTCTAGCTAATGGTATGAATCTGGTGACCGAAACACTCACCCTTGAGGCGATGTGAACTAGTGGTGGTCTCAATGACCGTTGTAACCTCCATCTAGTTCCATCAAATTAACGGTAAGTATTTTCAAGTCATCGCCGATTGTGACCACTTATGAACTTGATTTTTCGTGGTGCAGACCACTAGTCTCTCTGTTTGATGGGTTACAGTCACACCATTGCAATTCGTGACGCGGACCACTCTTCTTTGGTGGGCGCACTATCACACCACCACCACCACTCGTGACGCGGACCACTCTATTTTGATGATCATACTTCCACATCACCGCATTTGATCGAATAACATAAGTGTTCATATCACATACATTCCATAGATAAGCATATTCATACCATTGACTAAATGCAACTCAATCCCAAGTCTTTCGATATAAATGTAATATTTCTATTTATCTAATATTCAAGCCATATTTAAATGCATAAGCGAAGCTCCCCACTAACCTCTCAGGTATTCACGTCGGCGCTAGATCGAAAAAAGGGAGAGGCAATAGCTTGAAGCCTTCTCTATTAATGTGAGTCTTGAATTGTATTATTTATGTATTTATTTTTAAGACTATTAAACTTGGGTTATATTTTAAATAGATATTTTGGGTAGGTTGAACCTTTCATTCCTTGAGTTGATTTACTTGGGAAATATTTACTTACTTTTGTGGTTTTAGAAAAAAAAAAAAAAAAAAACCATTTGTAGTCCTTGATAGATATATAGAATGTTCTAAATTTTATTCCGCAGATTTATATCCATATTTTTTGTGTTATTCTGCAAGTTGTTTAGGCGAGCCAGACCGCTTACTCTTGCCCGATTTGATTGTTGGGCTTGGGAGGCGGTCTGGGCCAGGCACACCCAAGATATTCCTTATATATGGACCATTTCAAATATAAAACTTATTATATATGGATTGTTTCAATTTTAAAACTCCTATTATAAATTCAAAACACACTCTCTTCACCTATTAATAGCTTTTATTACAGAATTCATAACTCACATAACATCTTTAACCACTTTAAATTCAAAACACATCACTCATCACTTTTAATTCTTTTAAAAAAAAAAAATGCATGTTAACTCTAATTAGAATAAAAGAAGATCTTTAATTTAGACAAAAATAAAACGATCTTAAACCTTGCAAAAATCAAAACGCCTACCTAATTAATTAATTACTACATTAAATTGCATTCTTTGATTAAGCCTTGATGATTGATTATATAAACATCATTGTACAAAGAAAACTGCTTAATATTTTATAATTTTTGTCAAGAGATGTATTTCCACTGTTATTTCCTCATTCTGCAAATGTTTTTTTTTATATTTTTATTTCAATTGGCTCTATCAAATTCTCTTATTTTATATGATGTAGATTATTAATTTGTATTCTTGATATAATCCATCGTACGTGTTGTCTTTGTTTATGGATTGTACGAATTTGCAGCTATGTCTCCGCGAGTTTATAAGTATTAACTATTTTTTTTTTTTATGTGAAATTCGTGTTTTGTGAAGAATCATTTCCGATTATAGAATGTACAAGCATAGAGTGTATTACTATTGCGCTCGAGTCCATCGATGACTCCATAAGATTTTTTATATTTTTATTGCAATTGGCACTTTCTACGAAGTTCTTTTATATTTATACTTCAATTTTTTTATTAAATTCGATGTAGATTATTAACTAATTTATGTTCTGTATTACTAATGCGCTCGAGTCCATCGATGACTCCATAATATTTTTATCTAATACTAATATTCGGTCTCTCGCGTGCGCTAATACTCAGAACTATCCCGAGAGCAAAGCACAGGATGCCGACTAGTAGTTATAAAAGGTACAAGTTTTCTCGAATTCTGAAAACGTCTTATATTTTTTGAAGAAGATATTTTGTAAGATGACTTATATTTTTTTTTACTGAAAAGTGTAAAATATAAATAAAAATACAAGAACAATTATTTCATAGTAGTACATGTTATTTTTTTTAGGTAAAATAATTTTTTTATTAATTAATGGCTCAATATATGACCAGACATAAAATCAATTGCCATAATAAAAGTACATTAATTTGTTAATCTTAGTTGTTCAAAAGAATTGTCATCCGTTTGGTGTGAATGTGACTGCAATATTGAAACAGTGTGACAATCAATGATTGCTCTCTACCAACATTTGGAACACATGACAATACACAAACACCAATACAACCTAAGACAACAATTGGAATACAAACTAACTATAAAATGAAAAAACTAAAGAAAAGATCAACCCAATGCCGCACAAATCCCTGAACAACCGTTGAAAGAGATGTACCGCAACAAGAATGAAACCAATCTTCTCGGATGTGAACATATTTGTAGTTTATTAAATAAACATAATAAAAAAAGTTGTATTCAGAATCACCATCGATCTAACCACCACCGATCTAATTAAATAGAAGATCGGTCGTGGTTCAAGATCAAGAATCACAAGAGAATATAAAAAGAAAAAAAAAATAAGCTAGGTTTGAGCAGTGGCTGCTGAAAAAGAGATTAATGTTGTAAGTTTATTTATTAGTTTAAAACTTTTTTATTAAGAGTAATCAAGGTCCCTAGTTACGGCGGCATTTATCACTCTTATAGCAAGGCCGTTGATGGGCACCTGGAATCGTTGAGCCACGATCGATACCACCACCTTTACCATTACGAATAAACTCATAAGAGATTGTCTTGTTTGGTCGAGCAGCTTCAATAACATTAACATTATTGTTCACCAACATCAAGCTCATAACCATCACTGCCAACACCACTAATAGCTTTCTCATTAGACCCATCTTTTCAATTGCCAATTAATAAAGAGCTCTTTCTAACCTTTTTTCAGTGTTTTATGACTTTCTGTTACCAACAATATTCCAAATATAGCCCAAGATGGCTGGTCTTCTTTAGGTAGTTGTAGGTTTTAGGAGGTAATAAGACCCTTCTTTTAATAATTTGTCCTTCTTGTCCCAAATTGTATTCATTGAGTCATATATATGATTAATAGTCAAATTGATCACATGCTTGTACACCCACGGATAAAAAAAAAAAGTCAAATCGATACCCACCCATATATAGATCAATTTATACATAGCATGCATAACAGAAGCCTGTTGTCTTCTTTGTCATTAGAGGATTTTCAATGCAACTATGGATTGAGATGAAAATGGATGTCACCTAAGATGCATTCAATCCAAAAAAAAGGCTCTCCAATGCAACCGCAACCATAAATTGTGAAAGTGTAGATAATGCGACAAGAATCAAATTAGACAGTGTCTACCACCTTAAGGTCTATACTTTTAGATATATATTGAGGTAGACATTCTCCCCATATGCATGGGCCACATCCATGAGGTGGCACTGTGACGACTCAAAAACCTAAAACACCCATCGCGGGGGCAATTCGGTAATTTACCATGTCAATTGCGCACGATGAACTTAAATTGTGTGTATTATGTGATTATAAGTCAAGTTGTGAAATTTAAAACCCAAGCTACTAACTTACCAAATATGAAATCTTATAAAAAAGGAAAAAAAAAACTTACCAAATATGAAACCAACCTAAACTAAGCCTAAGGGCAATTTAGCAATGTTGCAAAAATCTTACACTATTAGTCATAGTATATAAATCTCGTTATTAACCCTAGCCCTTTTTGCTCATCACACGAATTTGAGGAAAAAGATATATGAGAGCTTACGGGGTATTTCAAGGACTTATAGAGGAGCTAAGTCAAAAAGACACCACATAAAAGGTATTACTCACTCTCATCTTCTTCACCATGCTCTTTTTTGAAGTTTACAATGATGTATATATAAATGTGTATTTGTACAGAAAGGGTGGAAAATTCCATTTTGGGAGCGGCGCCACTGCGACACCGTCGTCGGAGGGCAGCGACATTGCCGCCTCTGCCGCTGTCCCATAGTGGGGCCTCCACTAGAGGTCCCTCAAAGTGAAACCGAGAGAAAGCATATTGCATATTTACAAGATCATGGCGGGGGGTATCAAATTGCATGTCTTAATTGGTCTTCAAAAAAACATCCTACAGTTGTTCCATCAAGCGCTGAAGCTGAGTATCGTTCCCTCGCCACCACAACTACTGAACTTACATGGATAATTTTCCTTCTTCACGACGTTAGCATGTCTGTCTCTACAACTCCTCAACTATTGAGTGACAACCTCAATGCTCTATATATGATAACAAATTCAGTCTTTCACGCTCATAGCAAGCACATTGAGTTTGACTACCATTGTGTTTGTGAGATAGTCGTGGCAGGTGCATTAGTCACAAAATTTGTCCCATCTCATCTTCAAATCGCTGATGTTTTCACCAAACCTTTTTTAAAGTATGCATCCAAAGTTTTTCGCGACAAGTTGGAGTTCATTTCCTTCCGCTCTCGCCTGCTTAAAGGAGGGTGATAAAGCTCACAAAAATGAAGATAGATTTGACATTCAAAATTTTTTTATGAATGGATTGAGACGCATATATGGTAAGAAGATCTAAGCACACATGGAATGAAGGTCCAACCACTACAACAATTTCGATATTTAATAGAGGTTTTTAAACCCCTATTAAATGAGGGTATTATTGAATAACACCTAATTGATAAGAGATCGAGTTTTAAAAAATCTCTATGTAATACATGTATTAAAAATTAAAACATAACACATTTTCACATGACATTTAATAACACTTTATTTAATAGGGTTTTAAAACCTCTATTAAATGCCAAAAAATGTTCTAGTGAACACATCTACAAAAGATTTGAAATTCAAATATGTTTCCAAACTTAAGTATGTAACTCCTTAGGAGTATTTTTTGATTTATTTTCAAATCGTGAAATAATGTCTAATCTCAAGCATCACTCTTTTGGAATATTTCCAAGAACAAAAATTAGCCGTTAGTGTAATTTTTCTTTACATATCTCATTAATGGAAAAGGAGTAAATAATAACTTTATCTTTATTCATTACTTTTCTAAAACTTTATCAATTACAAAGTCACCCAACAAAGTAATTTCTAATCTGCGCTAAATTAGCCAAGCCTAAACAAGCTTAAAATCTTGACGGCGGCGGATGGCGGCATTTAAAAATCCTAAAGCAAGGCCTTTGGTACGGAGGCATCGGCGCGCCACTTGTTTTAATAAACCCATCAGAGATTGTATTGCCTTGCCGAGCGGCTTCAACATTAACATTGTTATTGTTCGCAAACATCAAGCTCATAACAATCACGGCCAACACCACCAATAGCTTTCTCATCATCAGACCCATTTTCAAGATATAGGTAAATGACTTGACTCACCAATCCAATATATATATGGGTGGCAGTTAAGAGCTCATAAATCGAAAGATTAAATATTTAGTAAGAAAATCTCGATATTATTTTGTTGCTTATTATAAATATATGTATTATTTATGGCGTATATGTTTATTAGGAAGTAAATCCATATGAGATTTTCTTGCATTTACTTATAATTAATTTATTATAATCTTGCTAAAAAATTAATTGCTAATCAATTCCATACCAAAAGAATTCCTGTATACACAAACCTCAATCCCCCAATTTGTACCGGTCGGCTAGTTAATTAATTAAGGGCAAGTGCTACGCGTACGTTAGCAAATGCACATCAGACATGAGAACACACATCCTGTTCTTATGTGAGTACAATGTATCTTGTAATGTGTTTCACGTGCATCTCAAGAAGAATTACACGCACATCAGAACGCAATGTTTATTTCGGTATAAGCATAGAATTTTCCTTAATTATGAGCTCAATTTTCCTTAATTAAGAGCTCTTCTCTCTTTATCTTAACTTTTTTTTTCTTTCACTTTATGTTTTTTTCATTCAACGAACCATGTGTATCCAAACTAATCTCGTGAGCCTTGAATTACAAAAAGAGACCACCAGTGGTCCAACATTTGGCTACCGTGGATAATCGAACTCAAAGCCGTACACTTAACCCAAACAACCCCGCCTTTACCCTTACCATTAGGCCACATCCATCTGAGTTTAGATTCATTGTTTTTTTTTTTTTTTTTTCCAGTAGGATTTTGTATTAATTCAATAGGATCTTTGGTTAAATTGAAGAGCACTTTTTTTTTCTCCTCTATAGACATCACAAGCCCATAGCTAACTAAGATAAGAAAGAGTTTTCTTCTCGTTCTTTGATAAGATCAGACTGCATATATTTTTTTCCCAATGCATGCCAATCCTTTTAATGGTGTGTTCGGTTGAATTGATAGGGTTGTCTTGATAGTGTCCCATTAGCAAACATTGGATTACATAGCTATGGATTAAGGGAAATCCGAAGTTGAAGACTTGTTCGGATGGCATGATAGATTTTAAGTGGTTTCATGAAAATGACGATTTTACCCCTCCCATATAAAACCCCACTACCGTCCTCACGTCCTCATGATTCGGTTGCATCGTCATCATCGTCCTTACAACCCCTATTCAAAACCTCCAAAATCGAACTCGATCGAGTGAGTTTCACCCAGATCAGTGCAACCCCAATGATGATAAAGAGTAAGAAGAGATCAAGCATTGTGGTAGTTAACAATGGTGGAAGAGAATTTGAGGAAGAAGAGCAAAGAGAGATCGAGCGGGAGATGAAGTTGAGGGAATGTTGCTGCAGAAGCGTTTCTCCAAGCAAGGAAGAACAGAGAGAGAGAGAGAGAGAGAGGAAGAGAGAGAGAGTAGTGTTTGTGAAAAGAGAGGCAAAGGAGGAATATTGAGTAAAGAAGTTGAACTTGATGATAGACTAAGGAAAGGGTAAGGGGTCACTTAGTTTAGTCCATAGTTTGTGTGATTAGCTAATCCGTTGTATTATCTAGTCATGCGAAGTGAACAACGGATTACATCTAATCCAATGAATTAGCTAAGCAGTCATGCAAACAGAACACACCATAAATGCTCCTAAGTTCCAAGTCTAGAACTCTTATTCCATGAAAAATCTTTCGATCGTCTAGTGGTTTTAGGGAGAACTAGTCGTTTTGTTTTTTTCTTTTTTTTTTCCGGTCTAAACCACTCAATCTCCGAAGCCCAATAAAGCCCAACTAATCCGAGTTTGAACCAAGTAAGAGGGAGAACGAGTCTTGACCAAGAGGACAAGTGCAATCTTCTTTTATCATTATTTGAAGAACACCAAAAATCAGTCATTATCTGCTGCATTCTTTTGTAGAATGTTTATTTAGTTTAAACCAGGCCATTTAGTACATAGGATGAACAATTCCAACAGCATATACAAATTCTAGCAAATATGTAGTTTTTGGTAACCATGCAAAAAAGTTTCAAAAGCTTTTGCCTCTCTTAAAAGGAACGTTTATGTTCACTCTTTCCATTCTCCTTACCAAGATTTGAGAAGTCAAATCTCGACAAATTTTTCAATCAAGAAACCTCGAATTAAGAAATTGTCAAGGAAAAATCTTAAGAATTGCTTATTCTTGACGGAGAAATACCTGGGGATGTTGTCGAACCAATGGATCGAGGAACACAGCAGTTTTCTTTCCTCACTATGTTAAGAACAAAAATTCAGTCAGATTAAAATCACTTTCATCTTGAAAATTTACACAAAACATAATGTCCAACACGATTATATTTGTGTTGTGTCAATTGGAAGAAGACTTACTATAAATGATTACAACAATTCATTAATAATAAGCTTCAAGATACAGAGAAGCCCACAACAAATATCGAAATATAAAGCATATATGACATGCAATTTAAGGAACATCATCTTAAATTTTGTAATTTGCAGGCCAATTCCACATTTACAAGAGCGTGAGTGCGGGCTTAAGGTTAGAGAGTGGAGGTTTCACCACAATGCCAAGGTGCGTTGGAGTTTCCAATCCAAACTTACAACTCATTCTATTCTCTCTTCTTCATTAATCGACATGGGACTAGAGTGTTCTCTTCTATAAGAAGAACCTACGCGTGAATTCTTTAAAAAACTGAAACTTAACTTGAAACCTCCCAAAAACCAGTCATCAAAGCAAATTCCACCTAAGGAACGATAATTAGAAGTTTTATGAGGACTAAGCAATAAGTCCTTTTCACAAACAGAAAATGAGCTAAAGCCCTTGGATCATCTAGCCTTCTTGCATCATTTAGGCCTTGGAGAAGCTTAAATGCATTGGAGTTCTCAAACTGTATAAATTGGTTAAAGTGTGATTGTCAATGGGAGCTTAACTCAATCAATCGCGGAAATAAAGACAAATCTACATTGATTAGCATTGCAATTAAGCTTCCCAAATGAACAATCCTTGCATACGCTTCCCTTGTACACGAATCGCCTAGGAAATCCCTACAATTTGATTTCACTCCGCATTGATTTGGTAGGCAATAATTTGTACAATAATTACGTTTTCAATCGATCTCCATACAATTTCAAAACTTTAAGATGTTTGTGGAAACAATTCTTCAGAATCAAAGTCTCCAAAAAAAGGGCATTCCAATTAAGACTAACTCTTTTTTCGAGTTTCCACTCGGAAGCTTATCCTTAATCAATTCAATGATTCTAAGGTTAGGAGCAGAGAACGATAAACACCAAAGATGAAACTGCGAATAATTCATATATGATTCCACCTTTATTGAGGTCACCGAAGACGATGAGTTATTATTAATGTTGAAGTGGAGATAGGAGAAAGATTCCCCGAAATGTCGCCATTGCTTCGAGAGAAGACACGTCGAGTGGACGAGATCGACGGTGGAGAGGAAGGAGAAGAAGTGATGGAGAAGGTGGTCTGGTAAATCAATCACTCTTTCTTCTTCGCCTCTCAACTTTTTCATTTTTTTCTTGCTAGGGTTTCTATTCGGAGACCGTATGTTATGAAACAAGAGCTAAATTTGAAAATCCGTTGCGCGTTCCCGCGCAATTCGTGGCGGTAAATTTCGTTGCTTATGATGAGCACAGTTGATGCAACCAGGAATTTCAATCCTACAACAGAGAGAAGGAAAACTTTTTCTTATAATTTATTGATTCCACGATTATTGAATTAACCAACAAAGAGATATCATCTCTCAAAACCCAATTTTATTCATCAAATAATTTACCACACTTAATAAAATACGATCGACCTTCATATATAGACTTTATTATGGACTAATATAGACTTTGACTTAAACTCCAACTCCTATAAACTTCTTATTTATATACTAGTTTCAGGACGTGCTACGCACGATTGACCCGCTCGCTTCGCTCGCGGGAATTAATTTCTAAGAATTTATTAATAAAATTTAAAATTTTAATTAAAATTTAAAAATTAGAAATACAAATACATTTTTTAGCTTATCAATATTCTCTAATGTGATTGATATAAGATGTTAATGAAAAAACAAGTTTGTAATGCTAAGACATTACTTCCTCAAAAAAAAAAGGAAACAAGGAAAAAAAAAACAAAGTGGTTTGACCCATCAATTTGTGAACACTTGCTTGTGGAGATTCCGTAGAATTGTACATAAAGTTCAATCTTTACCTCAAACTCTATAGATAGAAATGATAACTTTGAAATTATGAATGTAAATAATTAAATTAGTTGGGATTAAAGCTTTAGACACCTTTTTTTCACATGATTAATCATAATTTTTCTCATTAAAATTTCTTATGGGTTTTGAGTTTGTTTCCCATTTTCCCAACACCTTTTTCAAACCACCTTCTTCTTTTCCCTCTCAGATTCTCTCTTCTTCACTGTTTATATATATATGTTGCTTATATACCATTGGAAGAACTCTAGATGAATACGTTGCATATATATATCATTGGGAAAACTCTGAGTTTACAATTTGTGATATTTAGTTGCTTTTATATATAGTTGTTTTTATATATATGATAAATATATATGAGCAAATAAGTAAATTTCATTATCACTTAAAAATTTGTGATTTGCGCTTTTATATATATGATAGATATAAAATTCAAAATTCAAAATTGTAATTAAAATTTAAAAATTAAAAATATAAGTACATTTTTTAGTTTATCAATATTTTATAATGTGATTGAGATAAGATGTGAATTTAAAAACAAACTAATCATGCTAGGACATTACTTCCTCCAAAAAAGTGTATTGGATTGATAAGAATGAATTCATGATTGATTTGGAGATAAAGAAAAAAAAAAGTGCAGTGAATTGATAAGGAGTTAAAGTTTGATTTGGATAAAAAGAAAATGTTGATTTGGAGATTAAAAAAAAAAAAAAAAGTATGAGCAAATAGGTAAATTTCATTACCACTCAAAAATTTGTGATTCGTGCTTTTATATATATGATAGATATAAAGGAATTGTTTCAGTTAGAAGGTCTCACATTGTGACATATGACATGTGAGAAGCTCTTACAAATTGCCCCTTGGCATAGTGATGTCACAGTTTCTATTTTGTTATGTTTAGGTAATTTCTTATTGCACATAACATATTTTATGTAGATGTTTCTATTTTTTTATTTTTAGGTAATTTTTTATTAGACGTAACATATTTTATGTAGATGTTTCTATTTTTGTTTTTCATATTTTTTAGGTATATAATATATGTTTAATTCGATTTCATATAATATTTTGATACTTTTTTTGTCAGTGCGCGAAGCGCGAGATGTCGACTAGTTTATACTTAAAACAAATCCAAGTTAATCTAACTATGACTTTAACTTTGATACAAACTCTAACAATCTTATTTAATAAATAAAAAATCATAATTTAACGCAAACTCTTATTTGCATCAACTAACTTTTCAAGTCAAACAAAACTGTCTTTGGTGAGATGAATGAGGCTATCACTAGTCAAAAAAATAAGTTTTTAGGGAGGTCATGGGTTAAACTTCCGCTTAAGTTAATATATATATATATATATATATATATATATATATATATATATATATATATTTATATTTATATATTTATATATAAACTCAAATCAACTTCCTTTATTGATGACATGATAACAAGCCAAAAACCTTAATCATAAACCCAAACATCCAACCATTTGGATCAACTTCATCCATATGCCTAACCAGGAATTAAGTCGCTTACTGCTTGGACCTACCTATATGTTGAACTAAATATTTATTTTTAAGGAAAAAAATGTTCTTCAAAGGCAAAAAGTATTGCTAGGTAGGTTGTAAAAGTTGTTGCCTATTAATTATGCTTTTGAGTTTTGAGTACACAAATCCTAAATTAGAAACGATTTTATATATGGCAGAAGAAAGAAGAAAATTGAAAAATTAAAAGGAAATACTAAATTTCCCTCATTGTCAACTTAAGTATAACATACAATTAAATTTGTGATTTGCAGTTCAAATTGTGTACATTGTTTCATTTGAATGTATTTTTCAAGAATAAGTAGCAATTTAGCATAGATTCTGAGATGATGAAATATATAATGCACCCTTCCCCTTTATTCTGTGCCATTTCAACTATTTCCACTCTTGGCAACCCCCACCCACCCCAACCCATGACCCTGCAATGGGAGCCACCTTTACACACTTCACTTGTATAATAGAAGAAAAGGGACTCATTTCTCTAATCAAATAAAAACTACTACAAAGCTATATAAATATTCTCCAAAATTCATAAAAACAAGTCATGATCATTTTGGTCATTTTGTTGCAATGGAGAAGTCAACAAGTGTGGAGAATCCTTGTATCCTGCATATAATGGAAAATCAAGTGCCTTCTCCGCAATTTGTCGGTCTTCATGGATTTTGGCTATAAGGGCCTCTAGGGATGGGAAATTTGCCTGCCCAGTACAAACAGCAGTATTAGCGAGTGCTAGGAAGGTAGAAAAGTTTGGAACATGAATATGAGCGCGCCTAGTCTACCTCAGGCCGTATATAACCAACAATGGCAAGACGGAGATCCTCCCCATAGAAATCCTCGTCAAATTCGTGCAGCAGCCATGGCTCCTGCAATGGATAATGTACTTTTTTAGGTTACTGAAGTAAATTAATCACCAGGGGGTTTTAGCACTCACTATGGTCTTCTTGGTGTTGTTGAAATATGGATTCCAGCCAATACTCATGACCATCTTGTAAATACCCCTGGTCGATAATCTCGCCCAACCAAAATACACTCCTGAAGCTTGTTCTGAAAGGGTAGTAGAATAACCATCTGTAGGCAAATTAGCTGCAAAAAGAAGCGAAGGGATAATGTCGAAGTTAAAGATTAAAACTGGTACAAAATATAACCTTGACCCCAAGATCAAAGAAGAAAAAGAATACAAAATATATAAGTTCACTACAATCCATTAAAGATATTCAATATTTCAATGAACTGATTAGCTCAAGATATCAATCAGCACATTAAATCAGCTATTGGGCATATGCGAGCAACCTTCACGTGACGGATGATGATGTATAAAAGTTGAATGGCATTTGTGAGTTCGACTTGAAAGATTCAAAGTGGCATTTGTGACCAAGTTCATTTTGCTATTTGTGTTGCCTAATTTGAGGATTTTCGGCCTTTTTAATACTAGAAAAGGGAGTTAAATTGGCCACTTTTTGAATTTAACATTGAGGTTCAGTTCAGCTTTTCTTTATCATTGTTCTTTGTGTACTATACTCAGCCGAAAATCAATACGTTTCAATAAATCATCCCTAAAGTTTTCCAGAAGATACAAAACATACATACTCACACAATAAATTTCCAATTAATAGGAGGTAACCAAGGCCTTTGGAATGTTAAACGCACCAGTGGGTACTCCTAGTACTTTTGATCCACGACCATAACCCTTGATGACGGGACCTCCAATATACCATGGTTCAATAGGCAAGGTACCATCAATCCCTGCAACAAAAGCCGGAGCTAAAATGAGTTATCTTTTTTCCAGATAGAAAACATGCTTAACATTTTTTTTTAAATAACTAAAGAGCTAGAAGCCTCAATGAGATCCCAGACAACGAAACATACAGAAAACTAACAAGCGCCATCAAAACAACAAAGCACCAATCATCAACAATCACAGTCCTTCTTTAGGAAAATAATATATTTTGTTGATAAGATATTGTAATAATGTAAGAGCATATATGCTTTCTGTAATGAGATTTTTTCTTTTCAATCTGTATAATGAGATTAATTATGCATAAAGGAAGTTTTCTCATAATGGATTTAATATGAGCATCAATGGTTTCAGTGCATACAATCATTGAAGGGTGGCAGCCCCCACTTTTCAGGTCTCAAATCAAGTAGAGAATTGATCACTTCATCCGCTGCTGCGTAAAAATGGGTTTGTTTGGGAAGGGATGGCACAGCAACCACTTCCATCCCAGCACCCTTACCAGCTGTAACACCTGGGCTGACACAAAATGAAGCAGACAATGTAAATAAGCAGCAAGGCAAATATGAATGGACAGGCCATAACTAATAATAGAGCATAGGTGCTTCAAAAACTTACTGACAAACTATACTAATTTAAAGCCTCAAATATGACGAAAACCAAGATGTCAATAAAACCAAGAGAAAATATCCTCGTAAGTAGGTCTTTATTTTACTTCTTTTTTTTTTCCTTTCATACAAAAAGATAAAATTACTTCAGTACCTCTGTACTACATTTATAGCAAGAACGAGAGAAGTTGATGCTCATCTGTCAATGGTAATCAAGTTGGTGATGGGAGTCCAAAACTTCATTCACTTTAGGGAACACCACTAACCGCCATTACTCAGACCTAACTGCAGTAGGTTTCTAGTAATTCAATAAAAACACAATGGGACGACACTCTTCCCCTATTTCAAAATTCAAAATATCCCAGGGCAGACAACCTTCCCTTTTCACGCTTCATTTTATTAGACATCAAACTTGAGATAGAGATCAATCAAGCATAAAAAAAACTCATACAAAGTAGATGACAAGGTTCACTTTCTTCGATATTCAAGATCCATGCCATCAAAGGTTAGCATCCAAGGTAATTTGCAGCAGAACTGTCCCCGAGCTACTTAAAGGTACTAAAATATTATCATGTTTTTGTTTGTTAAAATTGCTTTTCTTCAAAATCTTTTAATTACTTACCTTGTTTCCAACTGGAAGTAGAATAAATTGTTTCTCCTTTTCAAACATGAGTTGGTGGAACTGAGTTCTTTTTTTTTTGTCAATTTTATTGTTATTCAGTATGAGTGCATAGTTAAATATATCTGGATTCGGGTTTTATATAGGAATACTAATCATTTTTTACAATTAATTAGGGCGACATAAATAAAAATCATTTGAACAACTAAGCATGGCCAAGGTACCACTTTATTAGATGAGGCCAACGGCCCAGAAAAGTGCTTCCATAACATTAATTCAGATGCATCAATGGCCACAGGAAAAGGAAGACAGCATATCAAAGCATTTAGCAAATGAAGGCGTGCAAATAAGTAGGGGATGACGCTGGTTAAGAAGGAAAGACAAAAAAGACTGATCTTATTGGTTCATTTTGTAACTTCATAATCTCTTTCCTCAAAAAAAAAAAAAAAAAAAAAAAAAAAAAAATGATAATCTCATCGTTTTGTTCCTTCCCAGCCAAGAGAGGAAGTTATAGGAAATTGTGATTTATCACAATTCAAAAGGTCCGTTGTGTATGTAGCAACTAAGTCAGAATCAGCTTACTATTGTAGAGTAGATGATTATTTCTATAACAAAGTAAAACTACATTCAGACCAAAACCCTTTCAATGGCACGCAAGCATACAACAACCATACTTTCAGTAGCACACATGCATGAAAGGAAAAAATGCTAGCAGAACTTATACACCACTTACAGCGAATCCTCAATGACAAGGCAGCTGGAAGCATCAACATTCAACCTTTTAGCTGCTTCAAGGAATCTAAGTTAAAATAAAAAATGAAGTTATCATAACATTTGAGAACAGGAGAAACACGGTGTAGGTTTCCAACTACAAGCAGCTGAGCTTACATTTCAGGAGATGGCTTTCCCACGCTCACCTCATCTGCACCAATGATAACTGAAAAAGACTCTTTCCAGCCTAAAAAATGCAAATAGAGATCTACTCAGCTTAGAGTTGTAACAAAACAAAGGATACTCTTCATAATGAAACCACGGTAAGGACAGAAAGCTTATGGCTATTGCGAAACTTGAAACAATTGTTTTTGAGGTATCCAGAAAGAATAATACCCTGCTGATAAAATATTTTGGTTTCTATGTTTGCCTTAGCAGAATTTGATGCAACTGCCATTGGCACCCCGTGAGCCTTTAAATGCTTAATTAATCTATTAGCACCAGGAAGAGCCTTGATGTTGCACCATCTGCAAAGAGAATGAAAAGGTAGAAAACAAAAGAATAAAATGTAGGGCACTCCTAAAGTTAACATAAAGCATTTCAACAACAAAGCCTCAAATCCCAAATTAGTTTGGGTCGGCTACATGGATCAAACTCTTTCATTGCGCTCGATTTGGTGCAATTGATGGTGTGTTTTCCAAATCCTTTAAATCCCTCCTAGCCAATACATCCCAAGTTAGCTTTGGTCTACCCTACATCGTCGAATTTCTTAAGTTTCTATTAAGTCGATCTTTCTAGTAGGGGCATTTGGAGGCCGTCTTTGAACGTGTTTGAACCACCGCAACCACCCTTCCCTAATCTTTGAGTCTATTGGTGCTACTCTTACTTTTTTTTTGAATTGCCACATTTCTTATTCTATCTGTACGAGTCTTACCACGCATACACTTGAGCATTTCAACAACGGACAAAAAAACAAAAAAAAATTTCATAACATCCACCAAATAAATCTTTTTTTCAAGTACCTGTTGATATTAGATTGGGATTAAGTTCCAAGAACCGAAAACATATGGCACCAAGATAGAGACAGAACCACAAGAAGTTAAGCATCTATTCCGGAGAGATAAGTAGCAGAAAACCCCTCGCTAAATTGTTTTATAATGTATTTCCTTTTCATTGGCACCAAGATAGTTCCTTATCCACAATAAACAATAAAAGAAAGTATCTAATATTTCTCTCCTCTGATTTGGTGACTTTTTTTTGGATATGATAAAGAATCAATTTTCTTACAGAAGGATAGAAGCGTTAGGTGTTCCTTATATCAAGAAAACAATTGAAAATCAGCACATCTTAAGATTTTCAAATGGGTGAGTTATTGGAGCGAATAGGAACAGTTATTTAGTGTAGCATCTGAGTTTCATTTGGTCAAACTTAAGTAGTATCTGAGTTTCAATTGGTCAAACTAAACAACTCAGAGTCAAAACTATGAAGAAATTCATCTGCGACTACCACAAAAGTGATCAAGAAGATAAGTACCATTTGAATTTTTCCAAAAGCCATGTGATTAGAAGGCACGAAAATGGTTCAGTAACCAATAATGACAGCAGAACAGTTTCATTTTTTTATTGATAAAATGTGGTGATTGTTGTGTCTCTATTGTAAGAACAATCTCAAGTTTAACTGACAGTGCATTCATCCTCGTAGATTTCTTTTTTTAATAAAAGAAAACAAACTTTTGAAGTTTTTTTGAAAAAAATCTTCTCAACAATCCAACCAAATTTTCAAGTCTCTGCAAGTACTTCTCTACAATCCGTAAGATCCTAAAACTTTTGCTACTCAATAGAATAAAGCTTACTCCTGCTAACTATAAAGCTCACTCTCATGAATTTAATTTCCCTGCTCTGCAAATGATGGGCCGAATCCAAAAATGTTGGTACAATTAAAAAAAAAAAAAAAAAAAACATAAAGCAATTACCGGTCAGTAAACATTGGATTTAATTCAGAAAGAAACCCATCTGCTGTGAAAGGGAGCTCATAATCCTCTACAATAGCTGCAGCAGCTTCAAAAGGTGTCTTCCCTAATATTTTCTCGGCTCCTCTATCATCCCATCCCTTGCCATACTTTTCAAGAAACGCTTTCAGCACTTCACTCACAATGCCATCTGTCATAAAAAAATAAAAATAAAAATAAACAACTAATAAGACTGAATGCTGAAAGCACAAAATGTAGTACTTCCTAAATAAGATGTAAAACACTCTCAGGATAAGATTGAAAGATATGAAAAGAATACAACAAATTATAAAAATCATTAAAGAAACTTGATCGGAATGATTAATTGAAAGAAGGCTAGACAAGTCAATATAAAATCAATGTTGAAGAAGCGGCTAATTTGAGAAATAAAGCAATAGCTTTCTAGTCCACATATTGGTCTAAAGAATGGCTTGGACTGAAATACTAACGATTTATGATGATATGAATACCATGCTTCTTTATCGTGCCTTACCAAAATCTGGATCTTAATAGCACTAAAATGTGTAATCTACACCTCTATATATGGTGTCAAAATTTTACAAAAAACTCCTAAAGCAAATTAAGCATCCTCAAATTACTTCAAATTTTAAGTGAATGAAGTCTTAAGCGAAGCCAAATTTTCGATCCTTGATACATAGATTTTTATATCCAAGCAAATGAACTTAACTAGACAAGTAGCACAGTCAAAACTCTAGTACTCTCGACTAAGAGATGGCATAGAGAATGTAAGACAACATTGAGTATCTACATATCTTCCTCAAGTTGAATTCTCGAGATCAGGGTTGTCATAGTCAACTGCCAACAAACCACCCTCAACCCAAAAGAACTCAACTTCACAATAGGACAACATCCCTCACAAGTTGGTGACTGACCTAGATCTATAAAGGGCACAATGAACCAATTAGGATCCTTGGAAATTCGACCCAAATTACAATGATTGGCTACATGGATCAAACTTGTGCATTGCGCTTGATTTAGTGCACTTAATTGCGTGCAATTAAGGTCCTCTAAATTCTGACACAACAAAGCATCAATCCAAATTAGTTGGGTCGGTTACATGGATCAAACTCTTCCATTGCCCTCGATTTAGTTCCCTTAATGGCGTGCTATTAGGGTCCTCCGAAATTCGACAAAAACAAGAAATACATAGCCATCCCATTTGACAAAACATTAATAAAATGAAGTGAGAAGGAAAAAAAAAAAAAAAAAAAGGGTACCTGTGTTGAGAAGTGTACCATCCAAATCAAGAATCACACATGACACCAATCTCCTCAAAGGGTTAACTGCTGCCATTAAATTGCCACCACAGAAGTCCAAAGTAGAATCTGTGTATCATCAAAAAAAAAAAAAAAAAAAAAAAAAAAGAAACTCATAAAATTGAGTAATCGACAAATTATCAACACTAATAGATCAAAATTTCCACTCAATGTAAAAAAATTAACCAAAACCCAGAAAAACCCAACATTCTTTTTCAGGTAAAAACTAAAATTTAGGTTCAAAATCAAGACTTTGCCCCAAAAGAATCTACAATCAAAGACCACATAACAAATAGTACATGAAAAGTAGGACCTTTTTTTCTCTAGTGAATCGTGTGAAGTGATGATTCCAAGTGAACTACTTCGCAAAATGGCGATTCAGGAGAGAGAAAGATAGGATTGAAGGAATCTCTCTCTCTCTCTCTCTCTCTCTCTCACTCTCTTGCTCTCTAAATGGTCATTTGTTACATGGAGATTGTACAGACTGGTATCTAAATGATCATCGAACCGTTGAATTAGTATACGCTTAGTGACTTTACGTAACAAGGTGGCTTGTTAGGTGAATTTATGAATATACCCTTCTTTTCTGTTCAGCTTGTTCACTTGCAACATAAGCGTCACATCTTGTTCTCGAATCCCGAGAGGTGATTGTTGTTTTTCTTGCTGGACTTGAGGAATCTGTGCTTGAATTCAGTTTGAAGGTGAGATTTCCAATAAAATTCATTTTTTTATTTGAGTTTATTGGTTAAAAAATATTAGGGGTAAAGTTGAAATCATTGCGCATACAAACACCTTGGACATGATGTAATGGTTTGGGTTGCGTAAAGAAGAATGTTAAAATAACACCTTAAATGATACCCTAAGTGACATTCTTATTACGTGACATGCGGGTCATACGTAAAAATGTGAATATAGCGTGTTGGCTCACATTCATGTGAGCCGTCGTGTGTTTCGAAATACACATCACGCGTGTTATGCAGTATAAACTATTTTACACACTCATTTTTACGTAGAACTCGCACGCCACGTAGTAAGGGTGCCACTTGGAGTGTCATTCAAGTAGTGTCATTCAAGGTGTCATTCAACATTTTTCTTGCGTCAATCATAACCAGTGATCTTAAGTTGGAGCATTAGGTATGGATTCTATTTAAAACTTTTGATGGATAGCTTTACCCTCACTTAGTGATCTTATCCGGGCTAGAGTCCGGATTAGTTAGAGCTCACATGGCTTTAAATAATGGGTGGCTTGAATTTATAGAAAAAAAAAAAAAAAAATGGCTTGAATTTATAGAAAAAAAAAAAAAAAAAAAAAAAAAAAAAAACCTTGACTGAAGACTAATTATCCAATGGACTTCACTAGTCTTCAAATTTTATGTCACTATGCCAGGTATTTCGAAACCCACAAAAGCTATTACAGTCTTTATCTTTTATCATGTTGTTGTCTGTGATTCCACAGCAATGTATGACTTGCAGTTGAAATTCTATACTACTAGTTTTACTGTTTGTCTTGATTTTGTTATGTTCGATGTTATGTTGAGCTTGGGTTGTATATAAAGTGTTGGAATAAATTTCTAAGAGAAACACCACATAAGCATTCACCTAATAACAACTGCATTGTGTTAATGTATTGGATTTTTGTTAGACAATGGAAAACAAAGTTTATCGAACCCTCAGATGGAATTGCAAAAACATTTCGTAGTAACTGCAAGACCCTTTCAATCTAATCTATTGGAAGAAATGTCTGGGTCAAAAAAAATATAATGAGTATATTTGAAGTCATCCATGCGCACATAATTAGTATTTTCTATTACTTAAATATTCTGTTGTCCGGAACTAAAGGAGTTAAAGGAACTCCTTTTTGAGAGGTTGCCTTCTTAGAAAATATTTATGGAAAAAGTGAACGGTGGGAAGCATCGTAGTGGAATTATCCACCAACTAATTAGACCCTTCTTCAACCTTTCTCGGACAAGGGAATTGAATTCTCTGGTCATCGTATATATGTAAGTTCGATTTAATTCTCTTTTCCTTCTTTTACTGGTTTATGCGCATGCATCAATTTTAGTTTCAAATTGAAGGTCATTGAAAGTGCATTGTCTTCTTCGTCTTGTTTTTTGTAATGTGAAAAATTGACAATATGTTAGAGCAAACGCAGCAAACAAACAACACACAAACGATCGACACGGATAATAATGTGGTTCGACAATATGCCTACGTTTACAACAGAGAACAAAGAGATTTTAATAATTCATAAGATTACACCAACGCGAAGCCTCCGACTATCTCACGGTCAACAACTAATGAATACATTAACTTAGACATTCAATACATTACCAATTTAATGGTTACCCTACTTCCATATACACTAGGATATTAGAGTTATACTAAGAGACAAAACCATGTTGTATTAGGAGTCTACTTAACTTAGTGACTGGGTTTTACTAACCAGGTTAATCTAACACAAACACATATGAGTTAAGTGCCCCACCCATTGAAGCGCGTCGAACGCGTCAATAAAATAATATATACCTAAACCAACTATTTTGTAGAATAGTGGCAAAAGGTCGATCCCACAGAGATTGATATTCTTTCTAAGGTTTAATAACAACAAACAAAAAGGGAAATCGGGGGTTTTGAGAAAATGAATAATATAACTAATCTAAATAACAATAAATTAACAAACAATAAAATAGCTTTGAAAACAATTAATAAAAATACTTAGGTCAAGACATACAAGTTTGGTTCGAATAAAAGATTGAATTTGGTCTTCGATTTATAAAATATGCAATTCAGAAATTGTGACGGCCCCAACTACAAATAAGGGCACCGCCCGGCCTAATCCCTTAATTAAGCCCTAATCTCCCCTATATGACCTAACAAGGAATTAGTCAGCCTTAGTTAAACACCTACCTACCTACCATTTATGATACCACCTACGGTTAACTTAATTGTTCTAATGACTAACCTATGGTTGTCTGTAAATCAGAGTTACTAATTTTTTTTTTTATCTAACCAATTATTCAGCGGAAGTCTTATTCAGTTACTAGTGGAAATGAAATCCTAAAGCCTAACCTATTGTGGAAAAACCAAGAAATAGTGATCACATGCATATATAAACAAAAATGGTGATATATATAACATGTGTCCAGTTCTATAGTCCTATCACTCAACCCAAAAGGCAAATGAGCATGTACATAAAAAAATTATACAAAAGCATACAAAACGTACAAAAGTAGGTCGTAGCAGTCCTCCGCCGGCTCAGAGGTAGTCACCAATCTTCTCTTTGCCTGGTCTGCTACTCGGTTGATCTGCACCCACCGTCACAAACTAGACGGTGAGTACATGAATTTATTTAAGTAATACTGAGATACATCGATCCACATTCCCAAATAGGCAACAAGTATCAAATTGCATAATTTAAATAGAAACTATGCTGAAAGAAACGTTATGCAAAGAGATACTTGAGTTAATCAAATATGAAACTGACTCAAGGTTAAGTAGTAATGGATTAGGGTCGGTCGACCGCGATCTTCATCACATCAGCCTGTCCACTACAATTTGAGCTCTGCTCTATATCATTTCATTTCAAATTGAGTTTTATATCATAATTTCAAAAGGTCGTACGTACGATACGCCTTTCCTATTCCAAGTGAATTAGTCGTCACCGGAATGTATACTTGCTAACATACCCGAGTTTTAAAACTCGTCATGTTCACCCAAGTTATTCTTGCGCCAACAAACCCCGAGGTTCGGTTACCCCGTTCGAGGCACGTTACCTCGTGTGTCATGCAAGGTAGTGGAGAAATTCCCTAACATCCCGGCAAGTCTAGTGACCCGTATGAAAGCTGAATTTCTATCATCAAATGACCCTAACCACAAAAACCACTTTCATATTCAAAAATGACGCAGCATTTGAATCCAAGAGATGTAATAGCACACTAATGCACAAAGGATTTGAGTCAAAATAACAAACTATCCTAATAGCATGCTATATCAATGACTTCCACACACAATAATCAACATGACAAAATATAGGAATTGGAATCAATGATATACAAAACAGAGTATGCTATGAACATCATAAAATGAGCAACTGAACAAGTCATAGCATATGGATTTCAAAGGTAATTCAGTTCGAATAACTAAAAATAAATAAATAAATAGAATGAAATGTAAACAAATGTCTCAAATCAGTTTACTTACATACACACAGCAATTCCTAAGCTATCCGGCTTCCGTTGCGTCGATATACGCACCCAAACCCCGTAATAGCTCCTCTAGGATCCTAACAATTGAAAATGTATCAATTTAAATTCTAATTTAATGATTTAACATCCCTAAATTGATCGACATCGGTCAAAATTGAGTTCGATACTAATTTACCGATTTCACGTTTTTCGAGGTAAAACCCCGATATAAGCCTCGACCGACTCCCGAATTCTTCACTTTTTATAGGAATATTAAAGTTTTATTGATTTGGGTCACAAATATATTTTTTCCTGTTTTTCTGAAATTTTCCTGAATTTTTCATAATTTTTTTCTATTTTCTGAAATTTATTATATATTAAAAACTGTTAAATTAATTAAATATAAAAATATATATATATATAATAAAATATATATAAAAAATGGATCCGGGTCAAACCCGACCCGGTTCAACCGGATCCGGATCGACCCGATCCGATCCAGCTGGACCCAGGTCGGTCTGACCCGGTCTCCATCGGGTCAGGGTCGGTCAGACCCGACCCACATGGGTTCGGGTCGACCCGACCCGATCCCCTCTTCTTCTTCTTCTTCGCGAAGTAGCACCTCTGCAATTTTTTTTTTTTTTTTTTTTTTTTTTCTTTGTGAGGCGTTGGGGTTGGCTCCCAACTCCAACCCCATTGGGTTTTGATGGCAAGGGAGATCCCCTTGCCATCTCTCCCGTTCCTCTCTCGGTCGGCCATGGAGGTCGATCCTCCATGGCAACGACACCGGCAACCGACAACAACAGCGAACAACACAACAACAACCGAAATCAACAACTCACCTTGCTTTGAGCTTGCTCGATCTCTTTCTCGATCTTTCTTTCTCTTTTCCTTCTACTCCCGATCGTCTCTGCAGTTTCTTTTCTTTCCTCTCTGTTTAGTTTTGTCTCTTTTTTTTGTTTTTGTTTGAAGAGATAGAATGAGAGAAGATAAGGTCAGATTTATTTATTTTTTTATTTTATTTTTTTCATTTGACCAACTTTTTATATATACATATGTATTGGTAGATGTGGCCATTTATGGCCCACATATTTTATTTATTTTTTTTATAAAATGAAATTCAACTAATTATACTTACCCCACGAGCAAATTTACCTCGGCCCACGTCAAGACGCGACTTCGAAGCGACGTTCCGCTCATCTCGGTATCTCGCATACCCGTAAATGACTTAGTAGTCTACACATATATAATACACTGTTAGCAAACAACACAACAAATATAACATTTACCTCGGCCACCGTGCCTCGGTAGTGACACGTATTGCGTTGCGGGTCCCACGTCACGGGTCATTGTTTCCTAATTAATGAATGAAATGTGTATTAATTATTTGAACCGTGACAAAGATTTTCTTTTGAACATTTACCAGAGAAAAATATCTTAAAAAAATGTTATTTTCCTATGGAACATTTTCTTTATAATCAAACAGGACTTAGCAGTTCAATACATGATTTTTTTTTTTGTCAAAGAGAATACATGATTAGACATAGAATCAATTGCCTTAATAAAATTAAGTACATCAATTCACTAGTTTTATTTATTCGAAAGAACATCTATCCACCATGAATAATTTGGCTATGAATGCAATTATAATAATGAAACAGTGTGACAATCAGAGATATATACTTTCTACAAACATATGGAACATAAGATAGTGTACAAAACCCACTAGAACCACATAATGACAAACAAAACTTTCAACAAATGAAAAAAAGGCGGAAAGAGAAAATCAAACATTTCATGCAACAAGAGAAAGACAAACTACCTAATAAAAGCAAAAACTTGAAGAAAATACACTAGTCCAACAGCCATATAGATCCACGAACAATCGTTGAGAGAAAATAGAATCAATCTTAACATATATGAATAGATCTAAAATTTATTGGATGAATCAAATACAAAGTTATATGATTGGAACCACAACCGATCGAAATAGAAGATCGGGAAGGGATGCTAGTTGGACGGTTTGGGGCGAGGAAAGCAATCCCCATCTTCATCTCCACTTATAGCGGGGCGAGAATTCCCTGCTTGAAATTCTCCACTAGAGAAATTTGACCCACATTCCCCACCCAGCGAAGATCCCCACCCTCACGGGGATTCCCACCCCATCACTTTTCACATAATATTTTTAAATGATCAACTATATTATAGATCCAAAGTTAAAATCACTAAAAAAAAAAAAAAAATTTCTTCGCAATTATAGGTCGGTTTTCAAATTTTATGTGTAATATTACAAAAAAGAGAAATATAATATTTAATGTTTTTGATGCAATTCCCACATACAAGAAATATTCGGGATCCCATATATGGATCGGAAAATCTCCACTAGATGGAATGGGGAATCCCCATGGAGATTCCCCATGGTGGGGAGGCGCCCCCTGCCCCGCCCTTGATGGTGGAGATGCCCTCGATGGTGGATCGAGATGAAATTCTCTTGGCTCGGTGGGAGCTAGTTGGCGGGGAATCCTTGCCATAATGTTGTTACATAAGTATATTAATGTCGCTAATAAACACATAATGTTTGTAGTGTATGTAGCAAATGTCACTCAACCGCTTTATACTAGTAGTGGGCATCGGTTTCCCTAAAACCTCCCAAACTGTATGATTTGGTCTGGTTTTTAAAACTAGCGGTTTGGGGACGGTTTGAAAAACTTGAAAACCGCAAAATCGCGGTTTGGTGGTGGTTTTCAATTCTGAAAAACCGCGGTTCACCAAACCAAACTGAGGGTAATTTAGTAAATTTATTTAATTCACATTTTAAAACATTAACCAATATAAACAACTTAACCTTAACCAATATAAACAACAACAATTTCATTTTTTCATCTCCATATCAAGATCTTAACATATTCGCCTCCACCAATTGAGGCCATCCGTTGCCGCCTTCCACTAGTTGTCATCACTGCCGCTTCACACCAGTCGCCGTCGTCGCCACCTACCAGCCATCGTCGCCGCCACCTCTCATTAGTTGCCTCCTTCCACCGCGCCACTTGACGCCTCCCACCACCGCCGCCTCCTCTCACCACCGCCTCCCACTGCGTCTCACCGCCACCTCCTCTCACCACCACCTCCTAGGCTCCTATAGTTCTACGCCTCCTCTGTTGCTTCCCACTGATCACCTCCTCTCACAGTTGCCTCCCACCACCACCGCCCGCAGTTCCATGCCTCCCATCGCCATCTCCTCCAGTGATCTCTCACTACCTCCTCCTACCGTTATTTTTTTTTTTTTTTTGAAAAACTTGTAACAAGAAAAATCGCAAAAACCAAACCGACCAAACCACGCAAACCGCGATCAGTTTGGTTGTGGTTTTAGTGATTCGTAGTTTGGTGGTAGTTTGCAAAATGACTAAACCGTAAAACCACCAAACCGCTGTTTTTGCCCACCCCTACTTTCTACCTACTAATTAACTGTCGATACTAAGAGAACTCTTATGTATAGTCCATACCACCCTCAAGCCATGAATACAAACCAATTAAGACAAATGGCCACAACTGTATAGACTAGTCTTCTTTGTCAAATTGAATCACGTGGTCTTAAATATATTCTAAGTTTTTTGACGATAAAATAAATATTCCAGGTTGAGGTACATCTGTCGACGACCCACAAAATTACACATTAAATAACCCTATTATTGTGGTCACCATGACATCTTTATATTTTTTTAAAGTGTACCCATGTACACGTACCTAACCTTATAAACAAAGAGCAACTAATAATACGCTAATATCAAATGCAAATCTAGCTTAGATTATGAATTTTGTTTTGTCCAATGCAGAAAAACAAAAACAAAAACAAAAACAATACAAAAAGACTTGCTCCTCGAAGTCAACAATCCATGTGATGTTAAAAGCGGTCTAGCTCTTACCTCCCCATGAACTCGCGTGCTCTCTTTCTCTCAATCATAATGGAGTATGTTGCCCAGAAAGTTGGCAAACTGCTCGAATGCATCTGCGACAAAGGGGTTCGCCGCGTCGACAATCTCATTAACCTCTCGTCCAACATCAAGACCTTGCGTGAAACGAAGATTAGAGAACTAGTCGCCAAAGCGAGTGATATAAAGGCAAAGCTGCAGATTGAAATAGACCAACAAAAGCAGCCACTGGAAGCGGTCAATCTTTGGCTGGCAAAAGTGGAGGAAGCCGAAACCAAAGTGGATGAAGCAATAAAAATTTATGATAAAGTAGATGACAATTGTTTTGTTCGGTTGGGCCAACTGCTCAAGCTTGCTGAAAATGTTAAAGAGGAGTTGATCAAAGAAGTGGACGAGCTAATGGCAACGCAGTTCAACGATGGGCTTGTGTTATTGCCTGCAGCTGCTAATCCTACGTTGTTCAATCCATTGCCGACGCAACCAAATCATGAATCAACCAAGGCCCAGAAAATAGTAGAGCTCCTAATGTGGCTGAAAGATTCCAAGGCCGAAAAGTTTGGGGTGCCTGGAATGCAAGCAGGAGTTGGCAAGACAACCATCACCAAGACTGTGTCCATCCTAATTTTCTTATTAATATCATATGCTCTAGTTGATAATATGTAAACTCTCAAAGAATATTTTCACCTGTGTACATGGATATGGCAGCTAAGTCAAAACGCACACACTTAGTAGTTATGGAAGATCCTAATTGTCTTGATCCCATATTCTACGAATAGAGTAGAGTGGCACAAACACACACACAGCCCATGAGAGAGAAAGGGAGTGGAGGGAGAAGAAAAATGTGGCCATCTTGGAGTACTCTAGTTACTTTTTTGTAATGTTTTAATATCTGTTAAGAGATTTTAATTGAATAGATCTCAAAACCTAGTTCATGTGTAAGTTTGTGTTAGAGTTATAATCTAAATTAGATTAGTGTTTAAGTTTGATTAGAACTTCGAGTTAGAGTATGAGTCTATTTAGGGTCTTCTAGTTGGATTAGGAGTATGCTTATGTGAGTCTATAAATTAGAGTTAAGCCCCCGCATTGTAATTAACGAGTTTATTAGATATTAATAAAGTGTGTCATTGCGGTGTCTCTAAACCTAACATGGTATCAGAGCAAAAGTGAGATCCTGAGATCTGTGAGAGTGAGACCAAGATTTTAGATTTACAGTGTGAGACTTTGTTCAAGATCGAACAAAGAATTTGGGCTTCGCATCTATTGAGAGATCGAAGCGTGCCCGTTTCTTGTTTTGGAGAAGAAACAAAGATTTGAACAATTTGTTCAAAGTGTGTGCGGCAGAGAGATAAAATCAAAATTGAGATTTTTGATTTGGTGTGAATTATGGCGACATCGGGGAACGGCCAAGTTCAACCTACTCTTCCAATATTCGACGGGAAGAAGTTTGATAGATGGAGCACTCAGATGAGAGTCTTGTTCAGTTTTCAAGATTTGCTCGCAGTAGTTGAAGATGGGTTCGAAGACCCAGGGGCCACCGCTACCTCGACCAAAAAGGAGCTTCGCAAGAAAGATCAGAAGACACTTTATTTTATTTTGCAAACGCTTGATGATGTGGCGTTTGAGAAAATGCAACTGGCAAAGACATCAAAGGAAGCGTGGGACACTTTAGAGACATCCTACAAAAGTGTACAAAAAGCCAAAAAAGTTCGGTTGCAAACTTTGAGGCGACAATTTGAGTTGATCGAGATGGATGACTCCGAAGATATAGAGAAGTACACCAATCGTGTTCAGACAATCGTCAATCAATTAAAGATGAATGACGAAGATGTAGCTGATCTCGATGTGAACGAGAAGATTTTGCGCACCTTGACCACGAAGTTCGACCACGTAGTAGCTGATGGAGTCCGGGACAGATTATGAAACCAAGTCAGTTGAAGAAATCATTGGTTCATTACGAGCACATGAACAACGAATCAATGAAAAAAGTGAAAAAATCAAGCTTACTGAGCATGCATTGAAGACTACAGTTATCCCGAAGCTAAAGAAGAATTATGGATTCAAAGGCCGTGATAAAGTCAACAACAATGGCAAAGGTCATAATAATAATTACCAGTGGTGGGATAGAAATAAAGGTCGTGGACGAGACAAAGGTCGCTATCAACAGAGAAATCGGATTCAGTGTTACAACTGTCGCAAATTTGGGCATATAGCTAGACAATGCAGGGTAAAGCAATCATCAGAATCGGAGTCTGAGGAGCAGACAAAGCAAGATGAGGAGTGTCATCAGACACTAATGATGGTTTCATCAATCCAGGAGAATGCTCAGAGTAATATGTGGATTCTCGACAGTGCATGCTCTAATCACATGTGTGGCAATAGAGAATTTTTTGATGAGTTGGATGAGTTGGATGAGTCAATGTTGACAGAGGTCAAGGGATATGAAATGAATTTCAAAGATAGTCATCTCACTGTGTTTAACTCTAAATGTATGATCATTCTTAAGTCTCCTTTGAGAAATAGGTTGTTTCAGATTGAGAATAAGAGTGAATCTTATCCGTGTTTTAAATCCATTGTTTCTGATGAGTCATGGTTATGACATCTAAGATATGGTCATCTAAACTTCAAAAGTCTGAAGTTGCTGACTCATAAAAATTTAGTGAAAGGATTGCTTGTGATTCAACATCTAAAGCAATTTTGTGAGGGGTGTATTTTGGGGGAGCGACATAGACGAACGTTTGCTTCCAATACTCCAAGGCGTGTCAAATCTGAAATCTCTATTACAGTTGGTTCACTCAGATGTTTATGGTCCAATGCAGACTACTTCACTAGGAGGAAGCAAATATTTTATGACTTTTATTGATGACTGCAGCAAGATGATTTGGGTCTATACTTTAAAGAATAAGTCTGATGTCTTTAGTTGGTTTCAGAAGGTCAAGGCAACTGTGGAGAAACAGAGTAGACGCTACATCACGACTTTGAGGACAGATGGTGGCGGTGAGAACACGTCCTCGACATTTTCAGAGTTTTGTGATCGTCATGGAATTAAACGTGATATCATGCCACCACAGACAATGCAACATAATGGTGTTGCAGAGAGAAAGAATAAGACGATTATAGACATGGCTCATAGTATGTTGAAAGCCAAATGTCTACCTGATTCTTTTTGGGCTGAAGCAGTTGCATGTTCAGTTTATTTACTGAATAGGTCTCCCACGAAAGGTTTGTCCCATATAACCCCAGAAGAAGCTTGGAGTGGTTACAAGCCAAGTGTCAAACACTTGAAGGTGTTTGGATCCACTGCATATGTACATGTTCTTGATGCTAACAAGAAGAAGTTAGATGACAAAGGCGTGAAGGTCATATTTATTGGCAATGTTCCAGAGAGGATTGGAACGTACAAATTGTACAATCCAATTACCAATGCAATCATTGTTAGCAGATATGTCAAGTTTGATGAGAATAGTGCATGGATTTGGGACATAAAAGGAAAGCATATTGCTCAACCATCTAAGATTAGATGTGAGGATGAGGCTTCCACTTCAGTTGGTATTAACGCTAGACCCCATCGTACCAGTTGCAGACCACAAAGAAGCGTGAGACAACCAGCTCGACTTCGGGATTGTAAGATCACCCATGATAATGTTGTTGATGACAAAGGAAATCAAGTGCATTGTGCACTGTTCAGCATTAAGGAAGATGTGCGAGATAGATGGCGGATAAACGATAAAGGATGTCGTCGATGGAGGTCGAGATCTGCATTCGAGAGAAGATCAAGTGGAAGATGACGACAATCTGAATTATGGGGGGATGATTTTTTGTTTTTTAATTCAGATAGGTTATTTAGATTATGGGGGATGTTAGAGTTATAATCTAAATTAGATTAGTGTTTGAGTTTGATTAGAACTTCGAGTTAGAGTATGAGTCTATTTAGGGTCTCCTAGTTGGATTAGGAGTATGCTTATGTGAGTCTATAAATTAGAGTTAAGCCCCCGCATTGTAATTAACGAGTTTATTAGATATTAATAAAGTGTGTCATTGCGGTGTCTCTAAACCTAACAGTTTGCTCTATATTTATTTTTCTAATTTAATTTGTTGTATACCAATCTAATGCACCGAAGATTTTCCAAATCAAACGTTCAAAATCTACGAATAAGCAATTTAGGGTAAGAACTTAAAACAAAGTCGAAATTTCTTTAATTGATCAAAAACAATGAATTACAGTCATGAAGGTGTTTTATATGGCAATCTAGCCCTGATTTGGTTAGTTTTTTTTTTTTTTCTTTTGACTTACTATCAATAGTTATATAAACTGATGAGTGATGAATATTATTATAATTGTAGTTTAATTTGATATGGCTTAGCACAGAAATTTATGTCGGTACTTTGCGCTTGTAAATTATAGTAGGCGAATTGTATTTTCTCAAAAATATCTCTAGTTTGAAAACCTTAAGAAAATAACAGCAGATTCTATATTCCTATGGAATAGGGAGATAGCTTCATTGTCTTGCGCAGATCCTAACTGAGCATCAAGATAATGCAGAATTTGCGTTGCCATGTGCCCCATCAAGCCCTTTGTGCTCTCTGAAGGTATGTATAAGAATTTATTTACATTGCACACATTTGTTCATGGACACATTTTATTCTTTCTTTTGGCTTGACTGCCAGTTAGGTTAGCCTGCTCTCTTTGTTGTTTCGAAGGGGGGTTGTTTCCTCTTTTTTTTTTCTTACTTTTGTTCTGTCTATATTTGGTCTATAATTACTGATCTCCTACTTGGATCTCTGTATTAATGAACCTTTGAAAAATAAACAACAATACTAACAACAACAATGTCTCATTACCAAATTAATTGGGGTCGATTACTTGAGTCAAACTCTTCCATTGTGCTGAGCTTTAAAAATCAAAGTGATGAATTTGGAAAAAAATAGCATTGTGTTTGTGAATGTGAATTATCGCTTGCTTAATTAATTTATTGTGATCTCAATTGTCAATTATGCACTGAATTAATTTACAAACTTGCAGGTTCTTATTTCCAACTTTGGGAGGTTCAGTGTCGGAGCCATGTACAGGGTTGCCCTAGGCTGTAACCGGGCAGCCTTGTACAAGACCCCCTTTTTATATATATATATATATATATATATATATATATATATATATATATATATATATATATATTTGTTAGTGTTAGTGTTAGTGTTAGTGTATCAATAAAGTGAATAAACAAATGGACTTATTTGTTTTTCATGTTTTTTTTTTATCAATTTAGTTGTTTAGTTGGAGACGAAATATATAGGAAACTACACAACATAAGTAATAGTTTTTTTTTTTTTTTTTAAAGTGTAGAAATCAGTTTTTGTATTCGTTTTGTATATGTGTGATGTATAACCACCCTTGTATACTAAGTGAAATAAGTATTTTACTCTGATAATTTTACGATATTTTACAGTTAGTTAGGTCGTGTGGTCTTGAAGACCGTTGAAAACAAGTCGTTCTTATCAATGACTATTTCTCCATCGAAATTGTCTCCACCCTTTTGCATGTTGTCACTTAGTCTAAAAAATGAGTGCTTCTTTCAAGGTTTTTGTGCTTCCATATTGTAGGGAAAATATATCTTAAACATGAATCAATCATCATCAACTCATGTTTTAGTCATGGCCTAGCCCAGGGGAAGATAAAATCCTGGCTCCGCCCCTGGGGAGGTTTACTTACTATTTGGTTATGACATTAGTCCCGCTTCTGAAGCCACCATTTCTCTGCAGGTGTTTTTTATCCTTTTGTATGGTGCGACAAAACAAGCACTTTTTGAAAAGTATATATGGTGTTTATGTGATTTCATTTTATTGGTGTCGTTTGCTTCGCAGTCACCCGAACTCAGTGGTACTACATGGTTCAATCTTTCTGCAGTGCAGCTTGATCTTGTGGTATGTCTTAGCTAATTAAATTTTGATTGCTTCAGCCCTCGAATGCATATTTATTCAGCTCTAGTTTCCTTGTTGGCTTTGTATGGACTCATCAACATATATATTGTCTTGTATTGTACCCCATGAAGTTAGGTGAGTGGCTCACTTTCCGGACCACTACTGGGCTCTTGTCCATCACATTGCTGATTTTCTAGGTACTTTTCAGTTCTCAGGCTTATATTTATTCTTTTCAGAACTTTATCAAATTTGTAATCACTTTTTCCTGCTCCAATCTCTTGAACTATTTTGGTTAAGGAAGAAGAAGAGAACTCATCTTAGCAGCCGCATTATATGCAATTGGGGCGTTGATCCCTGGATTTTCTCCAGACCTTTGTCTTCTCATGATAATAGGGAGGCTTACCTATTGATGATACAATGTAAATGGATATGAATTTTGGTAATTAAATGTGATGATTATGGGTTTTTATTCATTATTAATGTTGGTATATAAATTTAGCGAATAAATGTATTTAATTATTTATTCATTATTAATGTTGGTATATAAATTTAGCGAATAAATGTATTTAATTATTTAATTAGTTATTTTATACATTTGAATGGAGTTTATTGGTACTCTATAATTATAATACTATCGAGGGTTTTAACGACATTTATAAGTTATCGTTAAATCTTATTTAATGATAGTTATATAGTGTCATTGAATAGTTAAGATGATATTTTTGAAGTGTCATTAAATATTTAAGATGACAATTTTGAAGTGTCATAATAAGCTAATACTTTCCACGACACCCCCATTATATGACGGTTAAAAATTGTCATCTTTTACTTTTAATGACAGTTATTAAATGTCATTAATGAGCACATTTCTTGTAGTGACCATAAACTAGACGAAAGAAGAAATCCAATGCCACAAACGGAGTTAAAAACGAAAACTCATACTAAAAGTTATAACCAAACTAACACTTTCCAAAAATAGTAAATTCATGATTTAGAGACTTAAACGCTTAATAAAATTTGAAATTCAAATCTTGGTGGATGTATTTGACCTTCATTTCATTTATGCCTAAATCTTCTTACCAAATATGGGTCTCGATCTATCTATAGAAACATTTTGAATGTCAAATCTCAATTTCCTTTTTGTGAGCCTTATCAAGAACAAATATCAAGTTCAATTGATGGCATCGACGAAGGAGTTGATCCAACTAATGATGCGATTGTTCTACCCAAGTTGCAGATTCTATACCTCGCGCGTTTGTCCAAACTGCGGACCATATCTAGCAATACATGGGCATGTGAGTAACTCAAAATCATTGTAGCGATTGGCTGCCAAGAACTTCGAAAGTTTCCTTTTGAGAAACTGCCTGCTTTGGAGAGTTTTTATGGAGACAGTGAATGGTGGGAAGAATCAGAGTTGGTTGATTAAAAAAGCAAGACACTTCTTTGTAACGTCCTAAAATCTCTAACTGTGTTTAATTCATTAAACAAGATCAACAACCCGTACCATGAGACCCACACCATGATAAGTCCAGTGACCGAGGCAAGGGTACATTTTATATTTGTTGTGATGTATGCCTAGTGTAGTGTATATGTATAGATTATTAAGTCAATTTATACGAGTGTATAGATATCGAGATGAGCGAGGACGTACCTCGAATCGCATGTCGACGTGGGACCGAGGTAGGGGCATATGGGTAAGCTTCATTTATTTGAATTTATGTTGGTTTTGTAAGTGGCTAATGTGGTCACATTTAAACATAACCATTAATGTGTCTAATATTAGAAAAATAAAACAAGAAGCATTATATATGCATCGAGACACATGTTAACCCATCAAGAGGTTAAATGAATCAACACATGGAGTTACTCACTTATGACTTGAGGGACAAGTGGACAAGGTGGTCCATTAGTTGAGCTTTGAGATACGTGTGCACACAAAGATCTATGGCTTTAGTTTAAACATATCTATATATAGTCAAATGAAGCATAAGTCAACAATTCATCACTTATCTTCATCAAATCGTTGGGTAGGAAGAAGAAGAAAAAAGAAAAGTTGTTGGAGTGCTATTAGGGAGGAGGAAAGTGAGAGATTCAATGGAGGTTTGGTGAAGAAGGTGTCTAGCTAGGTAACTTTTCCACTCCATTAACAAAGCTTAAGTTGATGAATTTGTGTAAATTGATGTTATGGTTGCTGGTATACATTGGGATAGGTGTTAGGGGCCTCTTGTAGTGTGTATGAGGGTAGATGATAACAAGGTCTATGTGTCGCACAAACTTAGAATTCGAAGTGCAGAATTTTAGGTTCTGCTGCACATAGCGCGCTAGGTAGAACATCTAGCGCGCTAATTAATATTAACGCTCTAGATCTGTGAATTAGCGCACTAACGTTTCCATTAGTGCGTTAATGTCAAAAGTTAGCGTGCTAACACTGAATAGCGCGCTAGACATTCGAGGTAGCGCACTAATGAGACAAGTAGTGCGCTACTAATCACAATTAGCGCTAATTGCCCAGCCAATATTAAAAATCAGCAAAGGTCCAAAAATAGTTTAAACACTATAAATGGGTCCAAACGCGCTCTAACACTTATCAAACAACTCAAGGGACTAAGAGGAGATCCCGGGAGTTTGGAAACGCATTTCGAAGTGTCGAGAGATCGATAGGCTAGGACAAGCGTTGTGAATTGTAAGTAAAAAGCTGTGAAAATTTTATATTTCATTTCATTGACTCTTATCATTTTATGGTCTATTGGTAGACATTGCTATTTGTAATCTCACATCATGTTATTCTTGTGTCTATTCATGATTGAATATTGCGACATGATGCCTTGTGAAATGTTTCATTGATTCAAATTCAGCTCTTGATGGTATTCTTGATAGATAGTTGATCAAAAGCATTCTATTGTGATAACTTGGATTGGATTAGATTTTACTCTATTTTTTTGGGGTTTGTAGCCTAACTACTTTTGAAATCCTATAACTAGAACTATTTATCTTTGAAAACAAAAGTATGAATTATCTAATGTCTATTGCACGAGAGATGCGCGGTTCACGAGGACATTGGTCTACAGGGTTTCAGCACTCACCATTACACTTGCGCGACACGTGAGGTATGGAACTGGGGTGGTTGCAAGATTGAGATTGATGTTGATAAGCGTAGAGCGCAGCTCCACTAGTGGTATGAGATGTGTTGAGCGCAGCTCCATATAGTAGTGGAAAAGGTTAGGTGATAGGTTCTCACGTCGCAACAATGCAGACTAAGGAATGAGAAGGACGTAGATCCTATCTCTCGACTTACGTCTTTATTGTTTATTTTTGGGTTGTATAGTGTCGAGTGTCTATACATTCTTAATTGTGGTATTTACTTGCATTGCTTGTTTCAATGGATTGGAGAAAAAGCAATGCTTTAGCTCAAACTACCGAGGAATTAATGCTTTTAAATACAATGTCATTTATATTTTGGAAATGTGGCATATAATTCTCGTAGATTTAGAAAAAGTTGTTACTTAAATATCACTATTAAGGATATGTATACTCACATTTGGATGAGTCTAGTTTGTGACTACATCAAGGATCGGGTGTAGGATGAACTAACTAGTCAAAAAGATATACCATGGTGTATGCTATTTGTAGATGATATTGTCTTAGTGGATGGCGAAGATGCGGTGAATAGGAAATTAGAACGGAGAAATACATTAGAATCTAAAACTTTAAGGAAGGAGAAGATCTTGTGAGTTTGGCGACTTTCTTTGAGCATCTAACATTGAGAATGATGTCACACATAGCAACTCTCCTATCTCATTATGTATGGCTCGAATTTTGTAATATTATTACTGTTTATGCCTTTATTGTTTATTTTTGGGTTGTATAGTGAGTTGAGTGTAAAGTTCCTGTTTTGACACTGATATATATGCATGCATGTGATATTGTGTATTCCTGGTTTCCCACACTTAGGAATTTTGAGTAATAAGAGCTTCCACATAATCTTTAAATTATAAGATAATATCAAAATGATAAAAAAAGTTTTAATTACCTCTGAAATCTTATAATATGTGAACATGTTCATTGAAAAATATAGGGACGAAAGACCGACTAATACGTAATTAAGTCTTACATGGCTAGGATTGAGGCTTGATTACGAATTAAGTCGGACGGTGTCTTGTTTCGAAGAAGGGGTCGTCACACTTCAACCTCATTTTGTGGATTATTTTGATCATAGTGGTGGTATTCCAGGAGAAGAGGAAGTATGAGGTCCTGATAGCATGTAAAGTTTTTTTAAATTTATTCTTTTCCTTTTTTTTTCTATTGGTTTAGGAATCAAACCCAAGATTATTAGTTAGAAATTCAACTTATTAATTTCTTGGCAAATAGTATCATTTGGTCTCTGAACTTTCACGTTTTTCTTGATTTGGTCCTCAAAACTTTTATTAATTCATTGAAATGTTATTTATCTCTACTTTTGATCATTTTGTTAAGTTTGAAGGTAACGGTTACTAACGAAACAATTCACAATCGATTTTTTGGGTTGATGAATCAGATGTGAACCGCCTGTGAACTTATTAGTTATCGTTGTTCTCCAAACTTAACAAAAAATCAAAAGTAAAGGGAAATTAAAGTTCATGAACTATAAAAGTGAACGATGAAAGTTTGATGATCAAATCAACAAAAGCTTGAAAGTTTAGCGACCAAATAAAACTTTATCCCTTATTTCTTTGCTTTATTTCATCTTTCCTTTTCCACACTGCTCCTTTTTCTTTTATGATATAAGTAAATCCCTTACTACAATGTACATAGGAATGCAAGTGATGAAGTAAAATGGGAGGCATTGGTTTGGGACTAGCAATAGAAATGCTGATGACCCTGGTATTGAAGCATTGGGAAAATTTTGAAATCAACATTGTCACATGCAAGTTCGATTTAAATTTATTCTTATTGCTATACTAGACATAATGTTTCTTTTTCTATTCTTTTTTCTTCTTTTTTGGTGAGCTTCTATACATGTTTCAAGCTTAAGGATTGTAACACTTGTATTACCTTATCCTAGCTCATTTCATGAAAAGTGTGCCATTTGAGACTTTTGTAAGTTTTTTTTTTTTTTTTTTTTCCCCTCTTTGAGGCTATCTCCAAATAACAATGAAAAATTCTTATTCCATTCACTTGAAGATCCTCAAGGAAATAACCCAATCTTTATGAATCTAACGCCATTTTAACACGCAGTCATTGGGTGTCCCTAAAATTCAAAATCAGTCACATTCATGTGCATGTGAAAATGAGTCAAAACTAGGCCGTCCTGTTCCATTCACCTAAAATTGGACATGCAACTTAAGCTAATTCTCAACTAGTTCTTCAATCAAGAAGCATTACAAAGATTTGCCAAAATAAAAATCTTCTCAACATATAATAAGACTAAAAGTGGGTAAAATAACTCATTCAGTCATTTCTAAATAGACATTGTAAACAAACGTACCTCAACTAGCTTAAGTGCCAAATCTGTTGCCGTGTTGAGCCCTCTGAGAAGCTTAGTTTGACAAGATGTTTCTCTCAGTAACTGTTGCCGTGTTGGATTCTCTAGTAATTAAAGATTGCAAAAGGAATTGGAGAGACCTTTTCTTATTTGACTTAACTTCTTTCATTGTATCTGAACCTTGGCCTTGCCACAGCATTTTGTATTTGTAAATTCTCTTTATACAGATAGAAAAGCTAGCTGTTTCTTATTTGAAATAAAATAAAATAAAATGAAGTGCAGTGAACAAAGATACTACTGTATATAATTTTAACGCTCAAGTATCGATTACATACCTCTATATATCAAGATTTTTCCAAGCATGAAATTTCAGTAGCTTGAAGAATCCATAGACAACGTAAGACAATCCCCAGTAATTTGCATCTTCGACAGAATTTGCAGTTCATGCAGGTTCAGAAAAGTAATCGGCAAATACTCAGGAGGTCCTGCTCCGATAGACTAACATACTGTACATAACAACAGATCATAATCCATGTGCATTTCATTAAACAAGGCACAAGAGTGAATCAAAATGAATAAATAAATGACAAGATTAACAAGCACATTACCATGAGACCTTGTGCTCTATCAGAATCTTGATTTGAGACAACAACAACAACAACAACATAGCCTCAGCTCCCTATCAGAATCTTAATTTGAGAAACAAAAGACAAAATATGAATGCTCATGTTCAGACTCATGTAAACTCAAATTCATCAATCAGAGCAAATATTCAAATCTTCTAAACCAAACACATTATGGAAATGTTACTCAATCACTTTCTAACTACTAATTAACTGTTGATCGTAAGAGAACTCCATAGTCCATACCATCCTGAAGTCATGGATACAAACCAAGACAAATGGCCACAACTAGTCTTCTTTGTCAAATTGAATCACATGGTTTTAAAATATATTCTAAGTTTTTTTTATAACAAAAAAATATATATTCTATGTTGAGGTACATCTGACGACCCAGGAAATTGCGGTGCCAAATTACAAACCTTATTGTGGTCACCATAACGTCCTTATATTTTTTTAAGCATGCCCACCTAACATTATAAACAAAAGAGCAATAATACGCTAATATTAAATGCAAATCTACATTAGATTATGCATATAGTGCTGTCCAAGGCACATTGACAAAAACAAAACAATACAAAAAGACTTGCTCCTCGAGGTCAACAATCCATGTGATGTTAAAAGAAAGCTCTCTTACCTCCTGAACCCGCATGCTCTCTTTCTCTCTTGTTAGTTTGTGATCTTATTTGTACTTGAAGCCCTCAATCATATATATGGAGTATTTAGCCCAGAAACTTGGCAAACTGGCCGACTTCATCTGCGACTATGGAGTTCGCCGCGTCAACAATCTCATGAAACTCTCAACCAGCATCAAGACCTTGCGTGACAAGAAGATTAAAGACCTAGTCGCCAAAGAGAGTGATATAAAGGCAAAGCTGCTGAGAGAAACAGAGCAAAAAATGCAGCCACTGGAAGAAGTGAATCTTTGGTTGACAAGAGTGGAGGAAGCCAAAACCAAAGTGGAGGCAGCAATAACAACTTATGAGCATAAAGGAGATGACAATTGTTTTGTTCGGTTTCGCCAACTATTCGAGCTCGCTGAAAGTGTTGAAGAGGAGGTGAGCAAAGAAGTGGAGGAGCTTCTTGGAAAGCAATTCCAAGATGGGCTTGTGATGAAGCAGTTGCCGGCTAAAGCTACTCTGTTCAATTCATCGTCGTTGCTACGCATTCGATCAACAATGACAGAGAAGAAGGTAGAGGAGATAATGAGGTTGCTGAAAGATCCCAAGGTCGGAAAGATAGGGGTGTATGGAATGGGAGGAGTTGGCAAGACAACCATCATGAAGACTGTAAACGACAGGCTTGCGGCATACTTTGCTCGGATAATATGGGTGACTGTGACCAAAGAAAAGGGTGGCATAGAAATGCTGCAAAGCATGATTGCGGAGCAATTTGGAGAGGATTTTCAGAAGAATCTGTTATGTGAGAATGATAAGGAGAAGCGAGCTTCCATGTTATCGAACGAACTGAAGAATGAAAAGAAGCTACTCCTCATCTTAGATGATTTGTGGGATGAGATTTCTTTGGACAAAGTAGGGATTCCTGATCCTCAAAGGACATCATCATCAGAGGGTTGCAAGATAGCAGTAACTACTCGGTCCTTGGTAGTTTGTGATTCCATCAACACTCAAGTCAATGTTCAAATAAATTGTTTATCTGATGAGGATGCATGGAACCTATTCGAAGCTATTGTTGAAAATGACGATCTTCTCTATAACCAAGAAATTGAACCTCTAGCAAGAGACGTGGTACGTGAATGTGGGGGTCTGCCACTCGCCATCATCACAATTGCTCCTGTCATGAAGAGAATGAAAAAGGCCAAGCAATGGAGTTACAATCTAGATAAATTGAGAAAATCTAGAGCAGAAATTGAAGGCCCAGACGGAAATGTTTTTCAGTTGCTGAGATTTAGTTACGATCATTTGAAGACGGAACGAATCAAAAAATGCTTCCTGTATTGTGCCTTCTATCCTGAAGACCAACAAATAAAAACTGAAGACTTGATAGAGTATTGGATGGTAGAAGGATTCATAGAAGAGGAGAAGAATGATGAGTTTGAATACAATACATCAAGTAGGAGGGATGAGATTGGCAAAGGACTCGACATCCTAAAAGAGATCACAGATTCTTGCATGTTGGAGACGATTCAAGAAAAGGAAGAAGAATATGTAAAAATGCATGATCTACTTCGAGATTTAGCTATTCGGATCATGAGAGAAGATTATGGATTTATAAGTAAAGCAGGGCTGCAATTGAAGCAATTTCCAGACCTAGCATGGGAAAAGGTTAGTAAAATCTCTTTGATGGATAACAGAATAACATTCCTTCCCCAACTCAATTGTCCTAATCTCTCAACTTTGTTGCTACGGCGCAATGGACCAACTTTAGGTTTCTTCGCAATTCCTGATCGCATGAAACTCCCTTCAATAAAATTTCCTGAATCATTCTTCTCCCAAATGCTTGCACTAGAGGTTCTCGACTTATCTCAATCAGATTTCATTAAAGTGTTACCTTCGTCCTTATCTGAATTGACCAACCTTCGTGCCTTATATTTACAATTCATGAGACAACTTCAGGAAATACCATCACTAGCAAAATTGACTAAACTTCAAGTTCTACATCTTGGTGGCACTTCCATTAAGGAATTACAAGGCTTAGAAAATTTGGCTAGCCTCAAATTTCTTAACTTGGACGATACATCTGAATTGAACTATATCCAAGCTGATGCCTTGTACAAGTTGAGTCTCCTTGAGGAATTACATTTGTGGGAATGTCAATTCTTCAGTGATAAGGACTCAACATGCATCCAGGATTTGACACACTTGAGACAATTGTCGATTGTTAAAATGAGCTTTTCAAGCTACGAAAACTATTTGAAAGCAATCGCGCACATAAAATGGAATAATCTTACCGATTTCTCCATTAAATTGTGTGTCGATTCTGAAGGATCAGTCGAACTAGCTCACAAGATGAAGGTTGTATCTGTATACGGTCTTGACATATACAACCAACTCTCTAGTTTTTGTATCCCTGTCAACACCGAAGCGTTGTTGTTAAGTCAATGCGATATCCCAATTTTATCCAAAATCCCATGCATCAATAGTGCCAAATCCTTGAAGAAGTTGTACTTGGAATTTGAAGATTCGAGAGATTGCCTAGTGATGGGAAATGAAATGAAACCCAACATGTTGGCATCTTTGGAAGCACTGAAACTTGAATATTTTTATGAGCTGAAAGTCATCTGGAAGGGGGTGCTGCCCAGCGGTTGCCTTCGAAATTTGAAGTCCATTTATGTTGATTCTTGTCACTGCTTGAAGAATTTGTTCTCTTTCAAGATTCTGCAACAATTGAAGAACATTGAAGTTATCAAGGTGACATTCAATGATGAAATAGAAGAAATCTCAGGTTTGGCTGATGAGGATGACCAAAGAGATGATACACTCATTCATGAGATTGCTCTCCCTAAGTTGCGCATTCTACACCTCCGGGATTTACCAAACCTGCACAGCATATCTACAAAGGCTTGGGTCTGTGAGTCACTCAAAATTATTGCAGTATTTGGTTGTCCAGGGCTTCGAAAATTCCCTTTTGAGAGATTGTCTGCTTTGAAGAGCATATATGGAACAAATGAATGGTGGGAACAAATGGAGTGGGATGATCCAGCAAGCATGACTGCTCTTCAACCTCTTTTCATGGACTGTGATAGTAACAGTCCAGATATTGCAGAATTAGGCGCCTTTTGAGGCCTAGTTAATAATATGCAAGTTTGCCTAATTTTTTGTCTATCTTATTTCATCTCTTTTAATCATATTTATGCTACAACTTTGGGATCAATATTTTAAAGGTCATTACATATTTCTGCTTTAATTCGTTAACATTTTATTTCCTTTATTTCATCTTTCAGTTCTGCCGTGATTATATCCCTAAGAAGTTTTTGTTCTATAATGAATTCAAAATTTCACCAGCAGTAGCAACTGTATGTATCGTGATTCATGTATGACATATCCAAGATACAAAAAACTTGAAATAATAGTTAAAAGGATATGAAAGGATAATATTTAAGTGATCTCCTTCCTTCACATGATGGAATAGTTTAAAGATCTATCTTATCCATTGAAATGGATGATCGATCACTATTTATGACCTGTTACACAAACTACCCAATCTTTGCAGTTTGCACCTTCTTCGTTCCTTTTTCATTTAGATAGACATAAGGCTAGCTTTGGCACCTTGGTGGATTTCAGTTCCTAAACAAGCTCCGCTAGAAGAATTATCCATTAGACCACATTTACCAAACAAGAAAGTTTTTCTAAGGTCCTAGTGTGCAATTAGTCTGCTTTAATTTCTCCAATTCCTTTCTTATTAATTTTTAACGTGTGCCACAATGTAGGCATCAAGAGAATGGCAGGAGGCTCTGGTTGGGATAATCAAGAAAGCAGACCTTATTCAACCTTGTTATAAGATCAGTCAAATTCTGAAATACTGTTAGATGCAAGCGTGCTTAAAGTTTAAGTTTATTGCTTTACGATGTATGTTTTAAGCTGAGGGGTTGTAATGCATATGCCCTTCCCTAGCTTATTTCATTGTGTGAATGTGTGACTTATGTTGTTCTCTCTCTCTATTAGACTATCATAACTCATTTGCTATTGTTGTTGTTGGAAAGAACGAGGTCTGCAAGTGTGCTTAAAGTTTTAAGTTCATTGCTTTACGATTTACTCCATGTTTTAAGCTGAGGGGTTGTAATGGCTATTCTCTTCCTTAGCTTATTTCATTGCGTGAATGTGTAACCTCTGTTGTTCTCTATTAGACTGTCATAACTTCTGTGTTATTGTTGTTGTTGGAAAGAACGAGGTCTCTCTCTCCTAATGGACTGGAACGTCAAGACCTGAGTGTAAAACACTTCTTCAACCTTAGGCATGTAATCAAGTTTTCTGAATCAAGGTTTGAAACTTCGACTTCGCCTATGGCTTCGCTCACTTAAAATTCGAAATTAATTCGAGGAAGTTAACTTCGACGATGGAAGTTTGACAAAAATTTGCCGGTGTACGGAAGTTTATGGAATTTCACTTTAAATGCTAAAAAACTCAAGTTTCTTCGTAGAGATGCTAGAACTATGTTTTATTTGAATTTAGCCGAAGTTTAAGTATATTTCTAGCAAAATCGAAGTTTCGGTCGAAGTTTAAGTCGAAGTTTGCTCAACTTTCACGAAACATGACAATTTTACTTCATGTTTTATTAACTTCCATCGATATTTTCGAAGTTCGAGCGAAATTAGCCGAAGTTGAGTCGAAGTTTTCAATATTTCTACTGCCTATGAACTTCGCTTCGCTCACCTCAAAATCGACAAACTTCGCTTCGCTCACCTCAAAATAGACAAACTTCGCCCGAACTTCGCTGAAGTTTGTCGATTTTTAAACCTTGTTCTGAAGCACCGAATTAAGAATTAGATGTAAACAAAATTTTACAAAAGTTCCATCGAAGTTAGAGAAAAATGATAACCTTTCTAAGTTTTTACACTTTTTGTAAGAAAAATAAAATACAATTGGTGCCAATTTTTGTTAGAAGATACTCTAAAGAATGACAATATGTAAGAAGACACTAAACCACAATTCAATCTCACCTATTTCCTAATAAATTAGAAAGAAATAATACCAAAATGATCAATCCCATCAAAAATTTAAGTTCTCAAACTTAAGATTAAGTATAGAAATAGAAAAGACATCGAATATTAGAGAAAGTTTGAACATCGAATTGACGCCAATGACAGCATGAGTTCTTCGCCAAAAGTTTTAACAATACCAACCAGCAATATCCAGTGTATAATGCATTTAAACTTTAAAAGAAACCTTAAAATGTGCTTTTAAAAGTTTAAACACCAAATCGACGCCATCAAGCACATAAATGGAATGCGCTTAAGAAAGTCCATATGTAGGTTATGATGCTAATTTATACACTTTTACTAGGAAAGAAAGTCATTTGCAAATATCAAAGGGTATATAGAAGTGACCATTTAACCTTAACGTTGAGGGGCTCAAAATTTCTCACTAATTTTATAGTCTGATTGGACAGTTCAGCTAGGACATACTATGGGCTAAACGAGCTAAGTAGTTGCAGAGCAGTCTTATATATTTCCTAATATTGAGGAGACTCAAGACCTGAATGATAGTCATTTCTAGTTGTCTCCCTTGGCAATGACATGCTGAATGCATGCCTAGATTTTTTTCATAGGAAACTTAGTACTTTAACGATCCAAATATTATTTTAGAACATTTAGAAACCAATACACCAATCCAACTGACTAATTAATTTTTTCTTTTATTTATATACTCCGATTAGGGAAGGACGGATGTGGTGTTCCGGACCCAGCCAAAGACGAGATGTGAATGCCCTAGTTAAAAGCTCTACACAGTAGAAATTGAAAAAAAATAATCGGTATAGAGTTAGGCCTAATATATCTTGAGATGCAAAATTTGAAAAGATTTAGAATGCTTCACATAAGTGCATCAAATTGAGTGGATTGAAAGAATTTGATCCATGTAGCCAACTCCAATTAATTTGGGATAGTTGTTGTTGTGTGTGGTTTTTTGTACTTGTTTACTATCCTTTCTCCGAATGGAAGGCACCAGCCAGAGCTTTTAAGCACATTTACCTTCTCTTTATACGCTTTTTTGTGGAATGTAAAGGTTCATCATAAATATTTGTTGATCAAGAAGTTTGTCATTTTAGCTATCAAGGGTCTAGGCAAATGAGAGGAAAACCTTTTTAACAAAATCAATGATCAAATACATGTTATGGTCTAGCAACAATAAAGGGTAGCATGCTAAGCATCATTCTAAACAGTAATATTCACCATGTGCAGGATAAAGTCATAATGCGATTTCAACTTTTCCTTGTTTGCATACTGGTACTCTCACAGGCTTTGGCATGTCTAGGAGTTCACCAAGGACGTTAACAAATAGGGTGTTACATGACTAGGAGAAACTCCTACCAAAATTGCTAACGAAACAGCATTACCACAGAAAAGTTCAACCAACTTCATCTCAATACCGATCCTCCCATGAAAGATACTGATCTTGGCTGTCTTCAGATTACTAAAAGAGTAGCTTGATGGTGTTGCCGATACTTTTAAATGGTGTTGGATAGCCTAGAGCAGCATGGTCCACAAAAATGACATGATGGCAATGAGTAAGTCATTTTGATTCTGTAGTGAGGCTTGGGAAAGGAATTGGAGAAACCTAGTTCGGGAATAATAGTTTTTTTGTGGAGAAAGTGGAGGATGACCTTATTGATGCTTGGGTTGCTTCATTTTGCGATGGATTATGCATCTTGCTCGTAGCTTTTATGTTTCTCTTCTTTTATACATTTTCTTGTTTAAATTTTCTTCTTCGTTGTACCTCTTAGCCTTGTCTCAGCGATTTTGTATTAGTAAATTCTCTTTAATAAGATAAAAGATGTTTCTTAATGAAAAAAGTAAAAAATAGAAATAGAACTAAAAATAAAATTGAGGTACTCTGGACAAGATAATACTATGCATAATTTTAACGTGGAAAGATCAATTACGTACCTTGATGAGACTTTTTCCACGCATGGAAGTTCAGTAGGTTTGAAGAGTCAACAGACATCGCAAAGACAACCCCCACTCATTGGCATCCTCAACAGGTTTGCAGTTCTTGCAGGTTTAAAAAAGGCTCTCAAGGAGCTACTGCTCTGATAAGCTGTCTCTTCCGAGACATCCGATAAAACTGCTCTGATAGACTAACGTGAGTAAACCAAGATGAATAAACAATGACAAGATTAACAAGCATAATACCATGAGAGGCCCTTGCACTCTTAGTACCCCACACTATAAAATGCTTTCAAGGGTTTCAAGAAACTCATACCAGTGGAGTTCAGGAGAGGACTAAAATCACAGTGCCCTAATTTCAAATGGGCAAGATAATCGCAACTATGTAGAAAATCAGAAAATATAAAATTCACACCCTCGTTGGTGTCCTCTGAATCATCATCGGTAAAATAATTTATTAATCTTTCCCAGTGTCTTTTCCTAAAACTCTAGCAGTTTCTCAAAAGCTCATTTTGAATATGAAACATTGAGCATTTAGATCCATTTGTTATTCCTAATTAGACGTCTCCGTAACAATTGCTTGTGCTGTTACCACAATCTAATTAGGCATCTCAATAAAACTACAGTTCCAGTTACTACTAACAAGCTTACTGCATGAGAGAGTCAGTGAATTTTACGACTAATGAGCCTCATACTCAATAAAGTAGTAGTTCAACAATGGGAATTGGGAACAGCAAGCATAGTCCATAAACAAGTGAAAATTCAAATCATTCTACGGAATTCAGTCCCGCCTTCAAATCATTCTACGGAAGTCGGTCCCGCCACTTATCATGCCTGACCAAAACTAAGATGTACACTATTTGAATATCTCAAGTAGCTTGCACCTTGAACTGTATGGGGATTGAACATTCACAAGTTTAGAAAGAAATTAAATAGCTGAAATTACAGGCATATTTGCATTCAATTGTAGATGGTATCCATTTTACCAATCCATGGTCTCTGTCAGATACAATGATTTTTTACAACAATAAAAGATGAAACAATAAGAGGAAATTCATATGAAGTCAATGCTTTTCGTTCTACAAATGAGCGTGTTTGTCTGCCATGAATAATAATAGGCACTAAACAATGCATCAACTCTCAGGGCGATATGGGAAATGCAGTCAATTCTAGGTATACGGATAAGTCTGGCACACAGGTAGAGTGAAAAAGTTATTATTCAACAGAGGACCAAAACAGGCTCTTTTCGGCATAACAAGATTATATGTTTGAATGAGGAAAGAAAGTACTTTGGGCACACACACACATAAAGCTCTAGTTCAACAGAGAACTGAAATTTATACCTGTTTTGGCATGATGAGAGTATATGTTCGAATAGAGATGGGAAAGTATTTAGGACTCTGAAATATCAAACACATAAAGCTGCTGGATATTGCCCATACTACCATTTTGATCTGTTCACACTTCCCATTATCTATAAGACCTTAACAACAATAAATTGTGAGCTTTCCAGATGAATGGCTAAGAAACTGAAACTGAAATTATTGAAGAACGTATACTATACATATACTGCCTTGAGGTTTTCAAAACAGACTCGGTAACTGATGTAAAACATGAGAACATTTTGTACAGTACAAGCATATACATGAGTGAAAGAAGGAAACATGAATTCCAGTGAACCATACATAACAGCAGTTGCCAACATTCAGCATTTAGAGAACACTGATAATTAAGATAGAGTTAGCAACCTAGCATCCTCGATACCCAAGAAGACAATATAAGGAAATTAAACTATCTTAGTGAAAGAAATTAATTTCCCTACAGTCACATTATGTTAGTAAGAATATCTAATAGAATAAAGAGAACGTATGGTTTCGTCGTTCCAAATATTCAGACTGTGCCCATACATGAAGACCAAAAACAGTCAAGAGATTATGCTTAGCCATCTGAGTGTCCAACTGGTTAAATTTGACAGTATCAAGCAGTTCATAATTAATATTACAGTACATCATGGACAAAAAACATGAAACAGTAAAGAGATCATGAAACGATGAATTGAGATAGATAATATAAATACCGTAAAGAATACAACGTGAAGAAGAGGGAGGCCAATATAACCAGGATGCCATAAATAATACATGCTACAGAGAGAAGAAGAGAATTCAATAATCACCCCTTTTGTCACTCCCTCGTCTGATGTTCACATAAACTGTTATATGCTCCCTCTCTACAAAATTGTGTGCTGGTTAAATAGAGACTACCTAAGGAAAGGTCAACCCATATGAATATCAATGGATGTTGCATTGTTGCAACAAGGGGTGAGAGTAATCAACATGTTTATCCCATAGTGGCTTGTACTTTTCCATCCCAATCTTCAACCATGGCTTCGAGTTCCCATTGAAATGCAGCACGGCACCTTTCTCTATCACGTGAGATTCAACATTTGTGTAACCCAACCCCAACACATGCCACTTGGGATCTAATGGGTGAGTCAAACCATAGAAAGTCAATAATCCAGGAGGCAAAGTCCCAAGTTTCCACAAAGTCCTGTCGACATTCCTTTCCTGCCAGTAATGGTAGATGCCAGTCACATTCCTTTTCCGCCATTCAACCAAATCGAAAACATTCATTCCAAAGGCCCACCCACATGCATCAGGATCAAAATTCCCTCGTATCAGAGGATGTGAGAAGTTCAAGTACTTGTGGTATCTATGGAACGTCTCCATGCACGTTTCTACTGCTCCATTCACATTACCATTCAGATCTATCGTAAACAATGGTGTCAAATCTTTTTGAACCACAACATCGTCATCAAGAAATACCACTTTTTTCAACATAGGGAAAACCTCCGGTATGTAGAACCTAAGGTGGTTTAGCATAGACAGGTATTTTGGATTCCGAAACTTAATTGGAGTCTGACCATCACCATTGTTACCAGAAAAGTAGTAGTTCTGTGTTTCGGAGTCTTGGAGTTGCTTAAGGACAGGCACATAAGAAGCATTGAGCCATGTCAAATCTTCAAACTTCTGAACTTCAACTGTTACTCCTCGGAAACTGTTCATTGCAAACCATGCCTTCATTGGAGCGTAGTTCACTTCATCAGTGACCAGGTGGAAGACGACACTTGCTGGATTGTGGGAGCTCAAAGCCGTTGAGTTCACTACAACAGAAGTTGCAAGGATATTGTCAGAGAACACACAGAAATGATAAAGATTATTATCCTTTAGCTTTTCCGTGGTTTGCCTTCCTTCAAGGAGTTTCCTTTGTATGTTGGAGCTTCTAAACCATTCAACAGTTAGTCTAACACCAAAGCAATAAAGACTTTTGGGGACCTCCTCAGCAGCAATTTGCCCGTATTTTGAACTCTTTTCAGTAATTGAGTGTGTTTGCTCTTCAAGAGACTGAATCTTGGCTTTAAGCTTCATAATAGAGGTGGCGCTGTCGTAATGGAGCTGTTGAGCTTGGAAGAGAAGAAGTGCCATATTCCTGATTGCAGTTTCTGATTCCCTGGCAGTCAACGGAGCACGCCTGATTGCAGCATTTGAGAGTATTACTTGTGAGTTACGAATCTGAGCACTTAACTCCCATGCAAATTGGAGATTGTTGTTCTCTTTTGCAATCACAACATAACTTTTCGCTAAAGATATCTGATCAGTCAATTGCCTTGTAATCGAGTATGGGCCAAGCATTTCTTCAGTAACATTAAGACCTTGTACCAAATTGCTGTACCGGTAAATCCTCTTTACCATTAAAAATATGGAATCCATGTTAGCAATAATGAAAAAGAAGAACATAAATGAACAAAAATGAAATTTTCATGACATTGAGAACAAGCAGAAAGCTTTTTTCAACAAAAAATTACCACAACGGCATAATTAAATAATAGTGACAACCCAACTATACCAACAACCGGTTGGCCCAAGTGGTAAAGGATTTGGTCCCCTTAAGCAAGGTCTCGAGTTTGAGTCTTGTGAATGGGAAAAACTGGATTGGGAGGGCTGCCCTTTATATGGGGCCCGACAGTGCCCAAGATTAATTAGTCGGTGCGGTTGGCGTCGGACATAACGTGGGAAACCAAAAAAAAAAAAAAAAAAAAAAGGACAACCCAACTATAATATAACCTGCTAAAGATATTCACTAAAATCAAAGACCAAAAGTGCCCCAAGTGGTGTCGACATGTCATGCAGTTGCAACAAGAAGAGCATAATATTTCTAACTAAGGCAAAGGTTATAGGTTCGAATCCTGGTAGCTACGCTACATTCCCTTGGTTTCTCCCACATTATGGGGTTGGAGTCTCCGACTAACTCCTGTGGAATCATTCGAATCACGCCAATGCCTATCTATGACGGAATAGAAACAACTTCAACAAATTATTCAAACAGTATGCAATTCAAACTATGACATGGCAAACACATCCATGAACCAAAACTACTACATCTCTTTGGTGTGCCGCCGCATATTATAGCTTCGCTACCACCCTACCACGCTACTACTAAATCACTATCACCTATCAAGATAGTTTATTCAGATATACTACACCAATATCATCAATGCTGGCATTGAAATTGAACAAATATCAATCAATGTAACCGAATTCAGCACAAGAGATCTTACATTAGGCGCCGCAGGCCGCGACGCCGGCCGCTTCTCTCGACTGAGCACTACTATGAGGACCAAAACCACCAGACCGAACAAAGCGAACCAGAACGCATTCGAGAACCTCCTCCTCACGGGCCGCCTGAAATCCACGCCTCTCCGCCTCATCATCCGCCCAAACCCTAACCCTAACCCGAAACCCTAGCCTCACCAAAGCTATCGATCGATCGATCAATCGACGACTAGAGTTGCATCGGAAACCGCGCGGTTAAGATTAAAAACCAGATCTGAGCACCGACGCGACAGACTCGGACTCTCAAGTCCGTCTTCTCGCCGAGAACTGCATCCGCTGAGCACGCGAATCGAGGTGAGATCTACGGAGATTGAGAGAGAGTGAGAGGAACGAAAGTTCTTCGACAATCTGTGCGACTGTGAATGGTTTTTCGTCTCTGTGGTTCAGTGGTTCAATGAATGTCTAATAATGAACTTGTGACTAGCGTGTGTGTGTGTAGAGAGAGAGAGAGAGAGAGAGAGACGAATCAGTGCGACTTTTGAGATTCGACCGGGACTGCGGACCGGGTTTACAAAATGTGCTTGGACCGGATTGTCGGTCTCACTTTCTCTCACCCTGTCACCCTCTCTCCCTCTATGCTGTGGGACACTCTCTCAAATTTGTCAGAATCGCGATCCAAATCGGATAGTACGATTCACGATTCTATGGCTAGCTGAAGATTCAATTTTCTATGGTGAATCGAGATGTTTACAAATCGCGAAAAAAAATGCAAGAATCGAGTTGAATCTTGCAAATCTAAGACGAATTACATGATTCACCGATTTAGGTCATTCATGTTTTTCAAATTTTCATATTTCAAACTTATACTTTAACTTAAATTTTGATATAGGTACAATTAAGTTCAAGTCATTTATAAATTTATTTACATAATTACATGTAAACTGTGTTTAAATTTTGAAGTTGAACTTTGCTCGATTGATTCATGTAAGCAATCTATTTTCTATAGTTCTTTTATTTCTTGTCATTTTAATAGTAATTGTGCAGTGCACTTGACCTACTAAACAAAGTTACAAATATAAAATCAACCTATTGTTACCATTTTTTTAAGAAAAAATCTTAAAAAGATGTTAACTATTAATATGCAAAAAAAAAAATTGGATCCTAAAAATATTAATTATATATGAACTTGAGTTTATTTAAAGTAACTCAAGCCCAGTGTAATTTAGAGCGAGTCTAATTAGATTTAACCCAAGCCAATCATTTCTTGAAAAAGATTACTTAGGCCCGATTATTTGCTTGTGGGGTTGGGCGGGCCGAGCAAGCCTTCGAGCCCCAATTATTTGACCTACTAAACAAAGTTACAAATATAAAATCAACCTATTGTTACATTTAAAAAAAAATCTTAAAAAATGTGAACTATGAATTTGGAAGAAAAAAAAAATTGGATCCTAAAAAAATTAAATATATATGTGACTCAATAATATTTATTAACTTAGAGTTTATTTAAAGCAACTCAATCCCAGTGTACTATAGAGCGAGCCTAATTAGATTTAAGGTAGTTTTATGTGCACCCCACATGTGTGTAAGGGCAAACCACATGATTAGCGCAATCCACATAGTGATTAGGGCACCCCCACAAATTCGGTTATTCCCCAAGATACCCTTGTTGAGGAGGGCACCCCACAAGAACAACGAAGGTTCCTCGTTCTCGCATCACCAAAACCCTCGAATCTTCGGATTTATTGGTGATTGACGAGTTGTTCTTGGCGATTAGAACCCCTTAAATTGGTTGGCGAGTGTTTGTGTCATCACCGTGCTGCTGGAACGAAGGAGGAGGCGTTGGGACTAACTCAGTTTCAGGCTCAAGGGTTTCGTTGAATTGAAGGTGAGCATTTGATTGGAGTTTTTGTTGTTTGTGTTGGTTTTGTTGTACAATTTATTGGTGTTGTTATTGTTGGTGTTTTGGTTGATATTTAATGTTTTCGAATTAGGTATTATGGATTTCTGGTGGTTCGGTTGTCCAGGGCTAAAAGTCCAACACAAGGTTTGGTTGTTGATGCTCGAACCTTGTGTTTGAGTTTCAATCCTATACCACCGAACCTTATGTTGAGGTCCAGTCACATGCGTCTGAATGTTTGGTTGAGTTTCGAATGCATGTGACTGAAACTATGGTTGAAGTTCAGTTTTACATGACCGAACTTATTCTCAAATTTCGATCTTACTTGATCGAACCTTATTGATTTGAATAGATTTAAAGTTTTTAAAATCTAGAAATTATAACTTGTACTTTCCACTACAGGGATGGATCATCCGAAGAGGCTGGTGACACGGGGGGAGGTCGCTGCCATGCGGGCGACAGGCAGCCGTGATGGACGGCGAAGATCGCAAACAGCTTCATATAGAAAGTCCAAGCAATTGGAACGTGTTACAAATCATGTTGATGTTGCGACCTCCTTTGAAAAATCATCGGGACTTTCTTCGGACTCAAGTGAAGAAGAGCGGGTACAAACCAAACAAGGCAATGTGGTGGAAGGAAAGGAGAACAAGGGGCAGGAAGTGGAAAAGTCAGGATCCTCATCTTAAAAGGAACCCGATAAGGAATCAGAAGGGGACTGGTGAGGGAGAATTAGAGGGAGGATCTGTGGGGAGTGGAGATAGTAAGAGAGATGGGGATGAGGAGGGAGAAGAATCCTCATCAGAAGAGGGTTCAAATAGTGATAAAAAAGGGAGTTGGAGAAGGAGAATAGGGGACTTCAGGAGATGGAGAATCATAGGGGTCTGATAAGGTCCAAGAAGAGGGTCCTGGAGTGCGAGAATTTGAGGATTTTGAAGAGGGTTCAGGGGAGGAAGATTCAGAGGGATCTTCTGGGGGAGAAGAATAGGGGAATGGAGAGGGAGAATAGGAGGAGAGGGTGAGTCATCTGAAAGAGCCGATGAAAATGAGGAAGAATGGACATGTGACAAGGCACGTGGGAAGCGGGCTTCATCAAGTAGTAGGGTAGTGGAAGAGGCCACAAATGACCCGTCGAGACCTATTCCAGGTGGCCCTACTAACCGTTCCATATTGGTTAGTTTCAACAACCATGTGGCGGCTGCTATATGGAAGAATGAGGCAACTCTCCAATAACTTTAAGGATTTGTGCACTTGCATTTTATTTAATAATTCTCCAATACGTTTGATAATGTCTCTAACTTTGTGTACTTGTGAGTTTCAGGAAAGACCCCTTCTTATGTGCATTAACTATGAGGCTCAATTGACGGCTTGAGATTTGTAGACTTGTTACCCTGACATTGCCGGCCTTCAAAGAATTATCGAACAGTCTGGTTTGAGCACACTTACCGAGTGTTCATATGTTCAAGGACAAAAGACCCTCATATCGGCTTTTTTGGAGCGCTGGCAGCCAGAGACCAATACATTTCACTTCCTATTTGGCGAAATGTCAATCACACTAGAAGACGTCGGTAGGTTGTTGAAAAGCCAGTTGCAGTTGAGTCACTTTCTAAGTCTGAGGCTATCGAGTTAGTGTCGCGTTGCCTTGAGGTGTCTAAAAAAGAGGTCGAGACGTCAATCGGTCCGCAGAGGGGCATGAATGTCGAGAAAAGTTGGTTGAAGTCTAAATGGGGGATTAAACCAAAAAGGACCAAGAAGGATAAAGACAAACTGTAACGGCCCGCTTTAATTAATCCCGATTAATTGACAAATTACGGATTAAGAACATAAGCTCATCCCCACGTGGACGTCGCAGAAAATTCTATGGCACGCCCAATGGGTGAAATATGTTATTTTTATGTGGCGAATGTTTATTTATTTTACTATTATTTAATAGTTCGTGTCGCGTTAATTGAGAATCTCGTTTGGTCACGTTGTGCGCGTGTAGTGACGATAGTGTACGACGTCGCGGTGTGCGCTTAACGCGGGTGTACGGGGTAGTATGGGGTTGAGTGTCACATCGCATCACATCACACATCAAATCAACCCATCAATCATCATTACCTCATCTTTTTCTCCAAAAAAATAAAATAAAATAATATTTTCCCTTTTAAATTTGGAAGATAGAGAAAGGAAAGAGAGAGAGAGAGAGAGAGAGAGAGAGAGAGAAAGAAAAGAGAGAAGAAGAGAAAGAGAGCAAGAGATGGCGGAGAGAGGGGGAAGAGAGACGGTGGCTCCAGAAGCAGCAGCAGCGAGAGAAAAGGCAATGGCGGCAAGGCTTCCGGCGGATCAGCGGGATGGCGGCAGCGCAGCGCGAATGCCGGCAGCGATGCAAAGCGGAGATGGCGGCAGCGATGCGGCGGCTTCATGGCGCGGACAGCGGCGCGACTCCGGCGGCTCAGCTGCAGCGGCGATGAGACGATAGCTCGCGCGACGACGGCGGCAGCGATGGCGAAAACGGCGCGCAGCGGCGGACTGTGACGGTAGCACGCGGACATGCAATGGCGCGGACGGCGCGCTGCAGCGGGTGACGCGAACAGCGGAGCTGGCGGCAGCAGCGCGATCAGCGAGTAGCTGGCGGCGGTCAGAAGACTCCGGCGAAGCGCCGAGGCGCGAGGCAGCAGCGACGCCGGCGTGGCGCGGCAGCAGCAGTGACGACGTTGGCAGCGGCGCAGTGGCGCGTTGCCGGAACAATCGATTCCCTGGTACGATTCGAAAAACGTGCCAAAAATTAAGCTTTTGGAATAAAAATTATTACCTCAAATTTTGGTCTCACATTATAAATTTACTTAATGTGACTCTAAAATGATAAAAATTGTATAATTGGACATCAGAGACTTAGACTACCATAGTCGGGTGTCAAGTACATATCTCGAGGCGAGTGCGGGATTTTCAAAGGCGTTTGAGGTAAGTAAACCCACGAGAAAGTCAGTTCAGAATTTACTTATTTTCCTTGTAAATTATTTATTTCACATTACTTTTCGTCAATTCAGTTTCATGTTTACTATATTCCCGCGTGTGTTTGTGTATGGTCAAAGGGACAGTATGACCCTTTCCGGCTCTCTCGTTGATGACAATTCGATTGTTGTTACGGTGTTGGTCATACTTTAGACTACGCGCGAGATTTCTCTCAGCGAGTCGATGATCTCGAGAGCGAGTTGACGTGAGGCCCACTTCCGTCACAGATTTCCTCTCTTTTGAGGCGTTGGGCGAAAGTCTACCTTCGACCAACAAAGTTCCTCATTTCGACCGTGAAGAGGGGGTGTGGATTTCCTCACCTCCAGGGCCTTCTCGGTTTAGTATTTACGTCCCAGGGCTCGACAGTTGTACACCACACTCGCGTTCCGTATTCTTGATTATCTTACGACTTATATTCATGTTGTACATTTCTGTTCATTTATTGTATATGCATGAATTGTAGCCGTTTTCTTGGATTTCTTATGAATACTAACTGAATTTCTCTGGGATTTACTCACCTGGAACTTGTCATTGTTCGTTGGTGGCAAGTTGCAAATTCTACAACGAGCCGGGGAAAGGCGGTGATTGGCAACTACCTCTAATTTGGAGCGCCTCCACTAGCTTACTCGTAGGTGTTTGTATTTACATATATATATATATTTTTGGGATCTTTTTGAGTGATTTTTACCTGATACATGTATATTGACACCCATTATACATTTTTGTCGCCTTAACTGATATACATGGTATCTTTTTGTTGGGTTTCCACCCCATAGGTTGTTAATTAATGCGTAACTTATTTACATTAATTATACGCATATTATTAAGACTTCCGCTATTAAAAATAACATGAAGAGAATCAAGATAAATAAATTAAGTTACAAAACTTTATAACTTGATATATTTTGCTAAAATAATCATTTAAGCTTCAAAATTTACTAAGTTGGAGTATTATGTGGTAAGTTCGCGGGCCGTCATAGAAATGTGTGCAGGTGACGTGGCATGGCTTGGTGACGTGTCCGGCAACATGGCGGTGCCCGATTTGTCTCGAAATTTGGGTCCGTCACACAAACGTATGCCGACTCCCCGGGTTGAGTGCATGGGACGAGTGTACCTTTGGTATATTCTCGGGTGCACTCTATTTGTCGACAAGACTTCCACGCAAATACATGTCTAACTGCTTCAGTTGCTGGAGAATTTGGACGAGATTAGTACGTATGCGTGGGGTGCTGCGGCACTAGCATACTTATATCATCGACAACTCGGCGACGCAAGTTGTATGGAAGCTTGCCTGATTGCTGGTTATCTTACGTTGCTTGAGGTTTGCCTCTTTACGTTTTTGCACACTCAATGACAAGTCCAAATATAAATTCGTATAATCCCTTTGTTTTTATTATTATTTGTAGGGATGGGTGTACGAACATTGGGATATTCACCTAGTACACATCAATACGAAATGCGTCGATACCTTCCCTCGTTTGTGTATGTAACAACCCATTTTATTGACTTTACATACGTGGACTCCGGCTCAGATCTATTTAGACGTCGTGGTAGGCTAGGACACACGGGGACTTAGGTATGCTAGTTATTGTGTGTTGGATGCTTATTTGCGGTGAAATTTATTTAAATACATCGCATGTGTGTATGTTGCATAAAAATACATGCGAGATTTAATGTATTTGCCTCGATATGCGTGTCGACGCGGGTACCGGGTTTTTGACGGAACCGAATATTAGGTCGGGGAATGTGATGGCCCCAAACTCCGAGGCAAATCGGGTACCGCCACGTCGCCAGACACGTCACCAAGCATGCCACGTTACCGCACACTAAATTTTTGACTGCCTGTGACCTACACCTTTATACGTATCTTATTCGCCTTAACTTAGTATTTATGAATATTTTATGGATATTCACATTAAATTGACTAAGTTAAGTTGTTTACGATTTATTAAATTATTAAACATCAAGCGGAAGTCTTCGAAGCATGCAAACACGGTAGAAATAAAAGGTTTGCATAGTTTAAATAACCTTATAGTGTGGAAACTCGACATTAAATACCATGTATATCAAGAGCAACAAAAGTACAAAATGTGAGCATATACATGTATCAGGTACACAAGTCCTTTCCATAAATTTCATAAAAATAGTAAATAGATATATACAGACGTCTACGCAAAAAGTGACCGACGAGCTATCCTACTCAGACGAAGTCGCCTAAGACGCCCTTGCCTCGGCTCGTGGCATGATCTGTGATTTGTCACCAAAAACAATGACAAATCTAGGTGAGTAAATCCCAGATAACGTTAGCTAATATTCACGAAATCCAATAAAATGGCTACAATTCATGCAATCTAAATAAAGGACAAGAATAAGGAAATTCGCATGAAAATAAGTCGTTGAGAAGTCGAATTTGGACACGAGTGTAGCGTGACAGAGAACCCAGTCGACATCCGGGAATCGTCTTAGCTAAATCGAGAGGAACTATTGACGACCACCTCGCCAAACATCTCACGGTCGAATGAGAGGAACCATTGAATGGAAGAAACCTCATCCAAATATCTCTCGAGAGGAACCATTGACGAAGACTTAGGTTTTCGTCAAACATCTCTCAACTTACGGGTCTCGCGGAAAATAATCACCGCATAGCCCTAACATGACCAATTACACGAACAGCGCGGGGTACCTAGCCCCGGGGTGTGAGTCTGTGCCATGCCCAACCCCGTCGACAAACACACATACACACGTAGGAGTGGATGAACAGTAAATGAATAGCAATAAAAAGCACAATGTAATAATTGAAATGTGAAATAAAGTAAGTGTCATAAAAGAATTTTAACTAATTTTTCGTTGGTTTAATTACCTCAAACGCCTTCGAAACGTCTCGCACTCTCCTCGAGATACGTACCCGACACCCGACTATGGTAGTCTAAGTCCCTAGTGTTCAATTATAAATTTCTTTATTATTTTAGAGTCTCATTTAATGAATTTATACTGTGAGACCGAAAATTTGAGATTTTGTTTCAAAAAGTTTAATTTCGGCACACTTCTCGAGTTATACCGGGGTGCCGACGCCCCAAATGTCCTCAAAAACTACCTTTTATATTTTTCCATTTTATTATTATTTTTATTTTTTTGATTTTTTTTCATAATTTTCTAGCTATTTTTCCTATTTTTTATATTTATTTGATTTAAAATGTATTTTATTTACATTTTTTAATTAATTAATTTAATTTAGGGTGGGTTGGGCCCAAACCGGGCCCGAGTCGGTTAGGCCCGGTTCGGCCCAACCAGGACCGCCCGGGTTCGGGCCGGCCCGGCCCGACCCGCCAAGTTATGGGTCGGCTCGACTCGACCCGGGCCAGGGCCGCCCGAGTCGAACCGGGCCTGGGCAGCCCAGTCCACGTGGGCCTGGACAGCCAAGCCCACATAGGCCTAACCACCAGGCCCATCTAGCCTTCTTCTTCTTCCTTCTTTTTCTTCTTCTTCTTCTTCCCTTCTTCTTCTTCTTCTTCTTCTCTCCCCTCCAAACTCGTCACAGAGGCCATTTTTTTTTGTTTTCTTTTTTGTTTAACACAACAACATTTTCAACAACAACAACATCATCAATAACCCAACGACAACAACAATTTCACTCACCTTGATCAATGGAGGTCCTTGCAAACGTCGTCGCTACTGACGCCGCTGCCGGAGTCCGTCGGCGCCGCTGGTGAGCTCCTCCGCGAGCCGTCCCGACCTCTCTCTCTCTCTCTCTCCATCCGTTCACTCTCTCTCTCCTTCTCTTTCTTTCTTCTCTCTTTCTCCTCCATTCCTTATCTTTTTCTCCCGATTTAAAGGAAATTTGTTTGTTTGTTTTTTTTTTAATTATTTGGAGAGGAGAGGGAGTAATGATGAGAGATGGAGAGGGAGTAATGATGAGTGATGATTGATAGGGTGATGTGATGTGTGATGTGATAGCTAAATCCCATACTACCCCGTACACCCGCGTTACGCGCACACCGCGACGTCGCACGCTCTCGTCACTACACGCGCACAACGCGACTAATAAAATGTCAAATAATGCGACGCTAATTATTTAATACTATTAAACTAAATAAACACTCGCATACAAAAATAACAAATTTTACCTCGTTAGGCGTGCCATGAACTTTTCTGCGAAGTCCACGTGGGTCTGAGCTTATGATATTAATCTGTAATTGTCAGTTAATCGGGATTAGTTAGAACGGACCGTTACAGGGAAACTAAAACACACAAATTATATAAAAAAAAAAAATTGGCCAAGTTACTAATATGGAATGTGTATTAGACGGCTAGTGACGAGGCGGTATGCGTATATCGCGGTTCGAACGCGAAACGGGGCATCGAAACTCCCGAAAACACGGGCGAGTGTCCCAGCTGTGTTACACTTTAGAGTCAAACAACCAAAGTTAACAAGCCTTATCTATACACTCCACCGCCTTTTTCTCTCACATCACACACACACACACACACACACACACACACACACACAAATAATCAACCTTATTTGGAGGTCGAGAGAGGGAAGAAAGAGAGGAGGAGGAGGAGAAGAAGAAGTCGGGAAGGAGAGAAGAGAAGGTGAAGACGTCACGATCGAGGTGAGTCCTCGTTGTTGTTGTGGGTTTAGGTTTGGCCGTGGTAGCGAGAGGGAAGAAGGAGATGAGGAGGAGAAGAAGAAGTCGGGAAGGAGAGAAGAGAAGGTGAAGACGTCACGATCGAGGTGAGTCCTCGTTGTTGTTGTGGGTTTAGGTTTGGCCGTGGTAGCGAGACAGGGGTTCGACCATGGAGGCCGAATCGGGTCGCGGTGGTGATGGCAGGGGTGTCTCCCCTGCCATCAAGTCCACCGGGGTTGGGGTGGAGAGCAACCCCAACCCAAATCACGGAGGAAAAAAAGAAATTGCTCCCGTCGAACAAGTGGTTCGATCAGGGAATGATGGTGCACACTCTCGCGCGCGTTTGCACCTACCTATAGGTTGAGCCTGGACCGATTCTGGCCCAGGGTCGGGTCCGACCCGGTTGGGTCGTCCCGACCCAAACGAAATTTATAAAAAAAAAAAAAAAAAGAGGAAAAGAGAAGAAAAATGAAAGAAAAATTCTGGGAAAATTGAGCAAATTCCGAAAAAAATATATTTCGATAAAATAAATAGAAATTGATAAATTTCTATGAAAAAATAAAATATTTGGGTATTTCGGATTCGACTTTCGCAAGGGTTTTGCCTCGAAAAATATGAAATGGGCAATTTGGCCTAAATTTTTAGAAATTGGTCGTACTAAATCGAAATTATTAATAAATGGACAAAGGTTGACACGGGTGATCAATTGGCGACCAAGGAATCTGTTGACTTGGACTCGGGGATTGATTACGGGGTATCAGAGTGCGTTAAGAGGTATGTAAAACCTAATGGAAAACTCTTGAGTATTTATATTGCTTCGCATTTCCGTCCAATTTCAGTATTCCTTGTGATTTTTCCTATATTTATATATTGTCGTTGCTTGCACGGTTGGTTGAGTTACTCCCACCGGATTTCTATAGTATGTCTATGCATTCTAGATCATAGCATATGTATCAGGAGTTCTCGGTGGATAATGACCCGAGCTAAGGAACTACTACATGTGTCGGTGCATCGTAGGTTTACGTCGGCCATTGAGAGGAACCAGGTGATAGCTAGTTGGGTGCGCCTGCTAGTGGGATTCTGGAAACGTATTCGAAGTATGATTTAGTCTGACTGGAACAGACGCACACATTTACACTTTATTATTATCTATGCATGCGATGCCCTACTTACAGTTGTCTGTTTACATTCTGCATGTTTATTTAACAGTATTTATTGAATTCCATTTGTTTATTTAAATGCTCAGAGGGGTTCCTTGGGATTTTACTGACTGGACTTATCATCCATTTTCTTATGTGATGATTGAGTGTAGATCCGAGTACAAGTAAAGGCAAGGGGATCTTAGGAGACTATCTCTGATTGCCTACCATCACGGACTACTTATACGTGTGTTTTATTTTGATATTTTGATTCTTTTGGGAACTAGGGAGTATATGACCTTTTACATGCCTATTCTTTATATGGTATAGTTGTCTACCTCGTACTTTTTAGGGTTTTTTTCCACACTAGGATTTGCTTAATTGATTATTAGTAATTCTTGCATTTAAGTACGCATTCCGCTGAATATGTCATTTATACACTGTACACACGCAAGTGGATACGAATTCCGAGACAAAAAAAGGACGGGCATGTGTCGTACACGTGTAGTAGGGCCAGCTAGCAAGGAGTACACGAGAGACACATCACCCCGAGGCGGCGAGGGCCGCCATAGTGTAGGTGCATACAGAAGAAAGAACAAGGGCTTAATAGATCTAATGTGGAGAGGTTGCATAGGTCACTTGACAGGGCCCAAGCAAGCAAGGTATTGTTATTGTTTAAACCCGTCAATTCAAATTTGGATTGAGCTGTGAATCTGCAACTTCTTATTAACTTTCTACTTGTTGTTTTGCTTCAAGTCAATTGGGACCCATATGCGGATATTCGGGTGGATAATGACGAGGACATTACAGAGATTGTGTTTTACATAACCTTAAAGTTCTTATCGATAGTGGAGCCGTACCACCCGGATAGGTTTTTGCGCCATATGAGCCACGTACAACGCATCCCTTTGGCTCCCTACATGGCTACTAGAGTGAATAGAGGCAAATCTATTGCAAGTTATCCCATGAAGTACAACTTCTAAGTAGAGATATGGGAGAGGTGGCAAGATCATGTCTTTCCACCAGAACTAGAGGCGCGAGAGCCTCGTATGCTTGGGAAGCTGCTCTGAACTATCTCCCATGGTTCAACAAGATTTCTCACCCATCAGTTGAGAATCCGGAGGGCAACACTAGCGATCCCATTTATGGTGATAATGACTTGCTCGATGTAAGTTATTCTTATATTGGATTTTCCAACTATCTCATTTATTCTCGATTCCATTGTTAAACCTTTTGATATAATTTTTTGTTAATCGTATGCAAGCGTGTCAGACGAGCCATAGACGTTGTGCAGAAATGGAAAGCATTACCGGACAGTAAGTCTACCATGACCTCGACAAATAAGATGGCAGATGATGTGCTTAGGCACCTGACGGGAAAATGATCATCAATATCAAGTGCTTTTGAAGAAGGAACTCAATTAGGATCACACATAGTTGGATATGCTTCGAACCATCTAAACGTAAGAACTCCAGCACATACCAACCCCCGATGAAGCGTAAAAATGGGAAGAAATGATTACTTTTAGTCCTTTGTATTTTTTCTTGGGGGAATGTTTTTGGATATTGATCAAACAATGATTTCGTAAAAGGATTGATAATTATTTTGACTTGGTTGCTTCATACCTTTCTTTAAATGAATGTGTTAATTAGATTTTTTTTTGTATAAATGTTATTTATTATTCTATTAATGTGCTTACTCATTGTTGTCTTTTGTTAAATTAAGGACAGTGCATGAATGATTTTTTATGGCCGAGACCGAGATTTGGCCAAGCAGGCCCGAACATATATTGAAGGGACTGTCACGATTGCCCAAGTGTTACTGTGAGGTTTGGTCACATACGACCGAGTGGTTGAACACCATGGTACTTAAATTCATTCGGTCGTTAACGACCGAAAAATCTTGGATATTTCGGTAATGTAAGCCCGAACCATTTGCTGACATTCGGTTAAGGAAAACCGAACATCATGATGAGATATTCTAACATTTATGTTCGGTTACCTACAACTAAAACTATTAAATATCTTCGGTTTAGCCCAACCGAACAATTCATAGTCAGTTCGGTTAGTACCAACCGAACAACACATTTGGTGGACGATCTGATACCTTTAGTTGGGTGTGATAGAGTTAAATTAATACATTCGGCAACCACTAACCGAACAAATTATAACAAACTCGGCCTTGCTTGCCTGAACTAGTAGCTGTAGTTGTTCACATGTTGCCCTGTAAGTATTTAATGTACACAAGTGTCTCCCAAATTGAAGTATAAGTGCTTCTCAAATTGACGTATAAGTGCTTGTCAAATTGAAGTACAAGTGCTTGTCAAAATAAAAGGGAACGAGGCAAGAAAAAACATTCAACTTTCCTCATGGAAACTTTACATGCATGCTAACCAAACAAAATCCATACCAAAGTATTTTATGTATACAAGGTAAGGTTCCAAAAATGGTACTTAAAGTTGTAGGTGCCAAAAAATGACTTAAACTTCAAGTGGAATGTACAAAAAAATGATTTTCAAAACAACTTCAAGGGGTGCCTAAGTCTACGGTAATCGAAGTCCCGCTTTAAGAATGAACAACTTCAGGTGGGTTCTTTGTGATCAAGTTCTCACCTCATCTTCTCGCCTCTGGTTCTATATTTCTTCGCCACCCGGGATATAAAGGAAGAAAATGGGCATCTGCATTGAATAAAACCTAGACATGAAACACGAATAACACCTTATCAAAATATAACAATGATAAAGTGAACCTGTAATAAGCTATCTCAATAGGAATACTTTTATAAAAATTGTAATTTTTACCCTCATAAAGTGGTTGTCATTAACGTGTGTTATCCCTATTATGAGCCTCTTAGCGATTGAAATCGGTGGTTTGCCCCTAAGTGGAGGGAATGTCATACTACCACTCGGTGATAAAATCACTACCATGGCCTGGTAACATGTAGCAATGACAAGTCTCATGTCAGGCATACTCATCCACTTTTTCGGTGGTGCAACCTCATACACGTTGTACTGCACATACTGTATAATGCGGTCGTAGTATTCCTTATCAAGGATTGTGCGCCAAACATTTTGGTTCTCATAGAGCTCCCAATATTTGTCATTGTCAACTTGTTTCCGGGCATCATCTTTTTATGGCTGAGACTGGTTGCAACAACCCGATATCCACAATTCCCATCTCCCCGTCACGTCGTCGACTTTATCAATATAATCAAGTCAGTCCATTGAGACTACACCCCTATAACTAACACTACACAAACGATCCAAGCATGTTCTCGTTCTATGAACCTTTATTTTGACTTGGTTGGTAACTTGCTACGCTATCTTATCTGGTTCAAGAACATACTCTGGGGTTTCTCTTCGTAGATACGTCACATTCATCTTCCTTAATGTCTTCCTCTCCTTCCCAACTTGTGACACATTTATTTTTCGGATTTTGGTCGCTTTCTTCCCCTTGTTTTAAGTTTCTCCTTTGGGAAGACAACAAACAGTGAGGAGGGACAACTAATCTCTCAAAGTTGTTGGATTATCCTCATGTGCTAATCCTCAATACCAACACTTTGAAATCTCTCAATTACCCTATGAATATCATTTCTGAAATTATACTCTGTTCGATTAACGGTATGCTCGGGATTCATGCTCAACTTTTTCCAGTGTTTATGTATATCGTAAAGTGGTATGGGTGAACCCGCCAATTGATAACTTGCAAGTTCATGGGCGCAAGGAAGACCACGGGTCATGCCCAACACACAACCACACCGAACGGAATCGGTCCCAATATTTTCCATGAGATCCAACTCTTGTCGAATTTTCTCTAATGCAACTTATGAAACAAATCCTCGCAAAGAACGAAATAAGGTGTCATCGAAGCCATATTGTACGATGTAACAGCCCGAAAATTTAACTTGTGCCACGTGTCAAGTCAATGTCGTATGTAGGACCCACTCGTCGAAATACGTATATCTGAGTCCAATTTGAGATGATAGTTATGCGAGAAAATTCGGTGAGCCGAAACACGAACATGGACACGCCTCGAGTCGCGTGCCAACGTGGGACCGAAATGTGGCTATAGTAGATTTATGTGATTTTAAAATGTACATTGGATATGCCTCGTGATGCGTGTTGCGCGAGTATCGAGATTGTGAATTGAGGCGGGTTGGTGCCTCGAGCTGCGCATTGCACGAATCTCGATGACATTTTGATTTGAAGTCAAAAAGAAAAGAAAAAAAAAAGAAAATGTATATATATATATTATATTGTTGTAAATTTAATTGGAACTTGCTAAGAACTAGAGAAGGAAATAGAAGACTAAGAACTTCTACTACTACGAACTACTACTACAAAGGAGAAGAGAAGAAATGAGATAGTTGGAATGAGAAGTTTTCATTCAACTTGGTGTGTTTTTACAATGAGGTTGGCACCCTTTATATAGGCCATTTGGTGATGATGATAAATGTACTTCATACAATGTGTACAAGCAACACATACACCCCATATCATACAACACATCACAAGCAACATAGACAATACATGGAAGAGTTGGTGTACATTGGAGAGGATTACAAGTTACATGACAACACAATATGTTGGTGTACATGCATGGTCATCCATATTCCATAACACTCCCCCTTGGATGACACTTTCTTAGAGATTGTGCCTCGTTAAAACTTCTACTATGAAAAACCCTGTGGGAAAAAATATAGTAAAAGAAAAAGAGTACACTATTCTCATAAATATTAAGATGGGTATAATATTGTTAAGATTGTCTCATTAAAAACCTTGCTAGGAAAACCCAATGAGATAAAACCATAGCTAAGGGAAAAAGAGTGCAATACATTAATCAATAACTCCCCCTCATGTGAACATGGGTGAAACTTGTTCAGTTTCTTTACTTGCAATGTCTTTAAGTTTACGCAAGCCAATACCATATGAAAGCCTTTTAAATGTCGTAGTTGGTAAAGCTTTTGTGAATAGATCAGCAAGATTATTACTCGATCGGATTTGCTTGACATCAATTTCACCATTCTTTTGAAGCTCATGCGCATAAAAGAATTTTGGTGAAATATGTTTTGTTATGTCCCCTTTTATGAATCATTCACTTAATTGTGCAATACATGTTGCGTTATCTTCATATAATATGGTTGGAGAATCTTTTATTGAAGGCAATCCACATGATTCTTGAATATGTTCAATCATATTTCTCAACCATACACATTCACGACTTGCTTCATGAATTGCAAGTTCAGAATGGTTGGAAGAAGTAGCAACCATTGTTTACTTTCTTCGACTTCCATGATACAACAAGTATTACCACATGTGAATACATATCCCGTTTGAGAATGGGCCTTGTGGGGATCGAGATAAAAATCAACATCATCGAATAACCTTGGAGATTCAATTTTACCCTCTCGAGTAGAATAAACCCCGTCACTTGTTCCTCGAAGATATAGAAAAATATGTTTAACACCATTCCAATGTCTTCGAGTTGGTGATGAGCTGTATCTTGCAAGTAGGTTGACAGCAAAAACAATGTCAGGTCTTGTACAATTTGCAAGATACATAAGTGCACCAATTGCACTTAAATATGGTACCTCTGGACCAAGTAGCTCTTCATCACTTTCATGAGGTCGAAATGGATCCTTATCCACTTCAAGTGATCTGACAACCATTGGAGAGCTCAATGGATGCGCCTTGTCCATATAAAATCTTTTTAATATTTTTTCAATATAATTTGATTGATGGACAAGTACTCCACTTGAAAAATGTTCAATTTGCGAACCAAGACAAAGCCTTGTTTTTCCAATTTCTTTCATCTCAAATTCCTTTTTCAAGTATTCGGATGTTCTAACGATGTCGTCGTGGTTTCCCACTATATTTAAATCATCAACATATACAACAATAATCACAAATCATGTCGATGATCTTTTAATAAAGACACATGAGCAAAGCGGATTATTTACATATTCTTCTTTCAGTAAATAATCACTGAGGCGTTTGTACCACATTCGTCCGGATTGTTTCAATCCGTACAAAGACCTTTGTAATTTTATAGAATGCATGTTATGAGGTTTTGATTCTATTTCATCGGATATTACAAATGCATCAGGGATTTTCATATATATCTCACTGTCTAGGGATCTGTACATATATGCTGTAACGACATCCATTAAATGCATATCAAGCTTTTCAGAGACTGCAAGGCTTATCAAGAATCGAAATGTGATTGCATCTATAACAGGAGAATATGATTCCTCATAATCGATGTCAGGTCTTTGTGAGAAACCTTGAGCTACAGTCTTGCTTTGTACCTTGTAACTTCGTTTTTTTCGTTTCTCTTTCGTGCAAATACTCATTTATATCCAACAGGTTTTACACCATCTGGCGTTTGGACAATTGGTCCAAAAACCTCTCGTTTCTTTAATGAGTTTAGTTTTGCTTGGATTGCACCTTGCCATTTTTGCCAATCAGATCTTTTTTGACATTCGTCCACTGATCGTGGTTCTAGATCATCATCATTTTCACATATTTCAAAGGACACATTGAAAGCAAATATATCATCAGGAACAATTTCATTTCGATCCCAAATCTTACCAGAGTTAAATAATTTATTGAGATCTCATTATTTTCATCTTTTTCCTCTTTTTCTTGAGGAAGTTGTTCCTCATCAGAATCAACTTGTTCTGACAAACTCTTATCAAAGGATTCTTGTGCTTTCTCAGGAGTATTTTGATTTGTATTTATTTTTACTCTCGTTTTCCTCTTTCGAGGAATTGTATCCTTTGAACCAACCGGTCTTCCATGCTTTAAGCGTTTCGTTGGTTCTTATGCATTTTGTTGCACAAAGACATCAATTCTCGCAGGAGCATTTACAGCTGGAATATGTGATTTTGTCACTTGTTTTGCATCATTAAATGCATCTGGTAATTGATTTGCGATTTGTTGCAAATGAATGATCTTTTGAACTTCAAGTTCACACTGATTTGTGCGTGGATCATAATGTGATAAAGTAGATACATTCCAAGCAATTTCGCGTCATTCCTTTTGAATTGGCTTCTTATCTCCCCGTAATGGTGGAAAAATTGCTTCATCAAAGTGACAATCAGCAAAGCGTGCAGTAAATAAATCCCCTGTTAAGGGCTTAAGGTATCTTATAATGGACGATGAGTTAAATCCAACATAAATCTCAAGTTTTCGTTGTGGACCCATCTTAGTTCTATAGGGAGGTGGTATAGGAACATATACTGCACAACCAAAAATTCTCAAGTGTGAAATATTTGGTTGTTGACCTAAAATGAGTTGCATGGGGGAATGTTCATAGTATGCAATAGGCCTATAACGAATGATAGATGCTGCATGAAGGACTGCATGTCCCCAAACTGAAGTTGATAACTTAGTTCTCATGATTAAAGGTGCGGCAATTAATTGAATGCGCGTTTGATCGAGATTTCGCTAAACCATTCGGGTATGCACGTGTGGAACAGAATGTTCAATGGTAATTCCTATAGACATGCAATAATTTTTAAATGCTTGAGAATGAAATTCCCCGGCATTATCAAGACGGATAGTCTTGATTGGGTTGTTAGGAAATTGTGTTCTTAACTTAATGATTTGTGCTAAAAGTCTAGCAAATGCAACATTGCGGGTCGAAAGCAAACAAACATGTGACCACCTAGTTGATGCATCTATCAAAACCATGAAATATCTGAATGGTCAACAGTGAGGATGAATAGGACCACATATGTCTCCCTGAATGTGTTCTAAGAAAACTGGGGATTCCACAACAATTTTACTTGGGGATGGTTTAACTATCAACTTACCTTGAGAACAACTTACACAATTATAATCACCAGCTGAAAATATTTTGTGACTCCTTAAAGGATGTCCATGCGAATTATTAATTATTCTTCGCATCATTGATGATCCTGGATGACCAAGCCGGTCATGCTATAAAATGAATGTCTTTGGATCATTAATTTTCTTATTCAAGATGACATTTGTTTCGACATGCCTTATATGAGTAAAATATAATCCAGATGATAAAGCTGAGAATTTTTCTAATACTTCTTTTTTCCCATTTGAAATCAATGTGACATAGAGAAATTCTCTATTATTTTCGTTCACGGTTTCAATGTGATATCCATTTTGTCGAATATCTTTAAAGCTGAGTAAATTTCTTCTGGATTTTTCAGAGTATAAGGCATTGTCAACATGAATTGTTGTTCCCTCAGGCAACATAATATTTGCTCTTCCAGAGCCATTAATCAAATTGGAGATGCCAGATATTGTTTGAACATTAGCCTCAGCTAAGTTCAAATTGGAGAAATATTATCCGTTTTTAAGGATTGTATGCGTTGTATCACAATCAGAAAGGCATATATCGCTCTTATTTGATTCATGACTTGAACACATGATTTGTTGATCCATCTGGACAAATAATGTTTGGCAAATCAGAAAAAGAGTCATATTTCAATGATAAAATTCATAATATTTTGCCTTTGATTTTAAAGGCATAGTATAGGTCACAAAAATATTCGGTCATATATATGACAATATTTAGGCAAAATAGTCTTTCATATATGACTAAAAAAAATGTCACAATTATGAGCGCTCATTGTCAATAATTATTTGCCATTTGTAGTGGTGCACCACTTTTATTCCAATTTTTGGTGGAATTATCAATACGACCTTTACCTGATATTTTCACATTTTCCACGTCCATAAATTTATTATTGCGATCATGATCATTATATACAACATATGCTTCTTAATTTGAAGCTGAACTAATTGGATGGGAGCGATATTATATTTATAATATCTCGTTATTTTACTAAGCTACCATGAGACAAGAAATCAATCCTTAATATTTATTGGATTGACGTGCGCACTCGATATTTGTTGCAGCAATAAATCGAGGCGGGCCACGTGACCTTCTTTTTATTGTCTCATCAGTCATATTTCCACATAGCCTCAACATAGAGGTAATTAATATTTGACTGATTAAATTTTGTAGCATGAGACCCAGCTGCTAATTTTAAGCTTTTTGGAGCATTACCCTTTTGGTATGTATATATATGACTCCATAAGGTGAAAATTTCAAATCTCTAAAGAGAAATTGGTGGATGATTGTGTACAACATACAACCTTGCATGGATACAAGCTTTATTCATAATTTGTAATATCTAATTATCATGACAAAAATTATAATAAGATAACAAATTCAACTATGGTTGATTAATATTTTGAAAGTAAATATAATATAAAATAATTTTCTCTTTTCTTTTATGTAAAAAAAAACATAACATATGATTAAGTATATGTTCACAACTTGATTTATTAATAATCAAATGTACTATTCGTATGAGTTGGTGGGACAACCTCCAGGTTGGGCGGCGAGACAAAGTCTGCTTAATGTCATGCCTCCTCGAACGGGATAACCCGTCTCCCTTTCAATGTTTAGCTTTACCGGGGACAAGGCTTACCCACTATCAACTCAAACTTATAGCATTATTTGTATTATAAAATCAAGAATAGAACAATAACTAATCGTTTGTAGTTTTAAGAGAAAACTAGTTATCACGTATTGACTTTTGATTTCTGATGTAGAAGATCGTACAAGACGCAACTACAGAGCATACTTTCGCAATCGGTGACGCTATAATGCATAATATATGAATAAAGTATGCATAGATAAAAGGAAGTAACCATGATAATATAGTAGTAAATTGAACTTATTTAAATAACAAAAGTTATACCTTCCTAATTTTCTCTCCTTAACAAGCCTTCTTGAACTTCAAGATCTCCTTAATGCTAGAGCAAGCTCGTGCTGATAACGTGTTGTAAATTGAATTGGAACTTGCTAAGAACTATAGAAGGAAATAGAAGACTAAGAACTTCTACTACTACGAACTACTACTACAAAGGAGAAGAGAAGAAATGAGATAGTTGGAATGAGAAGTTTTCATTCAACTTGGTGTGTTTTTACAATGAGGTTGGCACCCTTTATATAGGCCATTTGGTGATGATGATAAATGTACTTCATACAATGTGTACAAGCAACACATACACCCCATGTCATACAACACATCACGAGCAACATAGACAATACATGGAAGAGTTGGTGTACATTGGAGAGAATTACAAGTTACATGACAACACAATATGTTGGTGTACATGCATGGTCATCCATATTCCATAACATATATATATATATAGGAAAGAGATAAGGATTGAAAAGGAGAGAAAAAAAAACAGCAGAGGAGGAGAAAAAAAAAAAAAAAAAAAAAAGGGAGGAAAAAAAGATCGGGGAGATAAGGATTGAAAAGGAGAGACGAGAGGAGAGAAAAAAAAAAAGATAGGGAGGACGATGACGATCGGGAGAGTGATGGCGGAGGCGTCGGCGCGGAGGGGCGGCGTCGGCGACAGCGGCTCCGGCGAGCGTTGGCGACGGCGGGCCGGCCGGCGAGATCGGCGTAGTCACGGTGGTGGTCCACGCGGAGGCCGCGAGAGATGAGCAGGGCGGACCAGCGGGTGGCGGTGGCTACGCGGGAAGCTCGGCGGCGGCTCCGGGGCACTGGACGCGGACGCCGGCGGGCTCGTCGTAGTTGGACGGCTGGGCGGCGGGAGAGCTTGCGAACTGGCGGATCGGCGGGCTCGATTGCGAAGTGCAGAGATGCAGCGAGGTGTGGCGGATCGGCGGCGAGAACGGCGGCAGCGAAGAGATCGGCAGCGGCGACGAGACTCGACGACACGCGACGCGATTCCGGCGAGGATGGCGGCCAGCGGCGCGCGCGCGCGTGAGCGACCGAGAGCGGCGGACCGCGACCAGAGAGCGGCGGCGCGCCGGTGAGGCAACGACAGCGACGACGCGGTGAATGGCGCGTTAGCGGGTAATCGACCGGTCGGATGCGCGATTTCGTCGAAATCGCGACGACGCGGTGGAGGTGATTTATTTCACCAAATTTCAGTTTTATGTGAATAATTTGAAATAAAATGGGCTTAAACTGTCGAAATTGACACCAGGGACTAGGAGTCGGGTGTCGGGTGCGCAAATCGAGACGCGAGTGAGACGTCTTGATTTCGAGTTCGCGATTTCTCGAGGTAAGTAAACCAGCTAGGGACCTATACAGTATTTCATGTTTATCCATTGACTATTGTTATTTACTGTTTTGTGATAACTTATTGTTGTTCACTACAAAACTATGCCCATATGTGTAGTTCGCTGGGGTTAACTCGCTCGCACGCACATATGGGGGAAACATAGAAGATGTATATGTCTTTCGAGTAATTGGGAGTAATTGGGAGTGAAAGAGGCATATACATCTCGCACGCACATATGGGGAAACATAGAAGATGTATATGCCCAGTATTGTGGAGGCATATACATCTACCTGGGAGTGAAAGGTTAAGTTATCTGGGGTTAACTCGCTCGCACGCACATATGGGGAAAACATAGAAGATGTATATGTCTTTCAGAGTAATTGGGGAGGCATATACATCTACCTTGGGAGTATCACTCATTGATGAGTTGTTTACAGTCTTTTATATTCATGCGTTTCTTGATTTATTTCGTTCTATTTGCATGAATTCGACTGCTTTGGATATCGTAAACTGTTGTTTTAGATATTGTGAAATGTTGTGTATATGTCCTACTGGATTTACTTACCCGGGCTCGTCATTTTTATTTTGACTGAGTGCAAAGCCGCAGACGCGTAGCAGAGGGAAAGCTTCATAGCTAGGTGAACTTTTGTATATTTTATAATTACTCACCTCTGATGAAAGTTACTGGGTTCCACAATTAGGTCGCCTAACTCCTTGATCTTTTTATTGAGTTATTTAATGCATTAGTTGCTTCCGCTAAATGTTTAAAATTGTAAAACTCGAAAAATATTAATAACTCAACTTAAAAATGGTGAATGTACGTATAATGAAGGATTTGAAGGCTGACTAGGCTCTCGTTGACCTAGCGAGACTGGCTCGGGGGTCCACGTGGGCTTAGGCCGGGCAGGGCCCAATGTGTGGAAAATTGGGGCCGCCACATACGACATTTAAACTCTTCTCGAAAGACATTTTGATCCTATTGAGTTGGCTCCCAATCATATTGTTAATGTATGGCCATATAGTCACAAAGTTTCCTTGAGAATTTCTAATATGATTCTTCAAGGTATTGTGTTCACTCTCGACTCTATCGGTCATGCAATGTCCAAGATGTAATATTCTATCAGTCCGTGCTCGAACAAATCGTTCATTGTAATCCCTAACCCATGTGCCCATCAAATAATCTAACAACCCATTAATACAAGCATATTCGGCAACCAAGTTTGTAAATCTAGAATTGGAGACACCTTCAGAAGTAGCAACCATCACAACATTCAACCTACTCAATAAGAGGTTGAAATATTCGTTCCATGAAGAAAAAAAATTTCGTGTTCGCAACCACACCCTTATTAATGTGCTACGTGCACAGAAGGTGAGATGAAGAGGGGAAAACAAACTTGATGACCTTAATCAACCCCAACTCCCTGTCAGTAAGAATCACTTATGGGTCAGACCATCCATCCATGAGGTTCTTTAGATTCTCCAATGCTCAAATATAATTTTCTCGCGTCTTTCTTGATATAAATGCAAAGGCGACATAGAACGTGGCCCGGTTGACGTAACACCAATTATCTCAAGCAATGGCATACGATAGCGATTGGTCTTGTACACAATCCATCATCAAAATCAAAGGGAAACACCGAAGTAACTTGATAGAGTCTGGATGAGCCCAAAATAAGTTTGTGACCTCATCAGTTTTGTCATGTTTCCTATGCCAAGATAGATACCCATGTGTATCCAATAAATGCATCAGTTGTTGCATTTGTGATCTTCCCCCGGCTTCCTCAACCCTATGTTTTTGCCTAACATTGTAGATTGTGCGCAATGTTGATGCATTGGACACATCCCTCTCCTTTAAAGTGTCTAAAATATCTCGAGGCTTGATATTGCTTTTCGTCATTTGAATCATAAGAACATGCTCTCTCCTGGATTTAACCGTCCGGCGTATGAATGACCCTCTATGTAATACCCAATGTCGTGGTTATGTCGCCCGCAAACCACTGTCACATGCCATAAATCGTCTTCACGTTCCTTAATGTTAATAGCAAACGGACAATGACATTTTTTAATCCCAGTTTTACTCCTCGATTGCCCCTTATCACCCTTCTCTTCAATCTTGTCTTTTGAGTTAACTATGCTCAGAACTTTACCTACTTTCATTTTCCCAACTCTTTGGACCGCACCTCTATAAGATCTAGCCCTCTCACATACCATGTTCACCCTTCCCCGACGACGACCATCCCCCGCATCAGAATTCTTCGTGACTATAACAAACAATCTATTGGATCATTGTGTTTGCACCTAACTAATTGCATCATGCCTACTTGCAAATGGTGCTTCAGGGATGAATTCATTAGTGTAGTCGTGATAGACACTAGAATCAACTCTTTCCTGCAAATAATGATATACCAAAGTCTCATGTGTGAAATTCAATAAGACAAAATAATACTTGCAAAAAATCGATGTTCGGCTATGTTGAGAGTACATATGATCGGTTACTATCAACCAAACAATGGAAATATGTTCGGGCTTCCACAACCGAACAAATAAACATTGTTCGGTTACCCACCTAAAAACATTTGAAGTATGTTCGGTTTTGCCTAATCGAACATACAACTGAGGTTCGGTCTTGGATGACCAAACCAGATGTCGGAACCTTAAATTTGGAAAAAAATGAACAAAATCGACCCCACCTACCTCTCCATGTTGCACATCATCATTTCCTACATGTTCAGCCTCCATTTTCAATCAAAATCAACCAAACTACGATGTCAAATCACGAAGCCCTACACAATCAAACAAAGTACTTCAACACCATTCATTCAAAACCACTTCAAATCTTATTTTCGCGAATCTAACATGGAGGACACGATACTTACACGAATTGGGATAGTACCTTGATGCACAAGAACGAATGTGGGGTCCCTGATAGTTGGAAATAGTTGATCCGGTTGTGGGGTGCACAATGTATGTGAGAGAGGAGAGAGGACAGTGGAGAGATTTTGGTTTTATGAATGAGGTAAGTAGGTAACTTTCATATGTTTCAAATATATATATATATTTTGCTTGCCCTTACACATTTGTCGGGTGTAGGCAGCCTTCTTTTTCCTCCCTACCGGCCAGCGGGAAACAAAATTTCCGGGTTTATATGCAAACCTTCATTGCTAAAAAAAAAGTGTAATCATGAAGAAGAATGAGAAGAAGACAGACTGAGTGATTTACCAGATCACATTCTTGACTAAATTTTCTCCTCCTTTTACACAAAGGATCTCACTCGCAAAACATATCTTCTCTCCAAGAGATGGGCTAATTTTTGGGTTTCTGTCCCGTATCTCTTCTTCGAAGTAATCATTAAAATGAAAGATACGGCCTTGATGGGTCCCCATACGATGAGGATTTCGTTGATCGAGTTCTTCTTCGCCGCCGCGGCTGCTCGAAATTGCGGAGATTCCGCCTTCTGTGGATGCACATCCACGATACTAATCGCTTCGTTACTTGGATCAGAGCTGCTCTGAGTGAACAAGTTCAAGAATTGGATATATACCTTGGAGCCTCTATGAAGTCCAGGAGATTGAATGTTGAAATTCCTTCACATCTATTCACGTCTTCTTCACTTAGGGCATTGAAATTAGGGTTGTGTCGTTGTCGGCTGCCCTGTTTTGGAATCTTTGGTTTTGAAGAAATGTGGCCATGCCCATCTCAAGCTTCTTAATTTGACCTAGCTCTCTAGGGGTTTCATGTAATTGTTTAACCTTCTTTAAGTTTAAAATGTAGAGGAATAAGTATTGTTAATAAAGCTTCTTTGTCATCAAAAAATGGATTCAAAGAAAATTTTCGTTTTCAAAATCTCTGTTATATTGTTATAATTATAACTTTTATTTGAGTTTTAGAAAGTCTGGATTGTTTTTTTGAGCAGCTCCAAGTTAATGGAATAAGAGTTTTCATTATTGGTTGGTGTTTTGCATGAATGAAACACCAGAATCCAATAATTAGATTGGATTTAATGGTCCAAATTGAAATACATTTATGGTCTATATGACCTCCAGAGCTATAGAATCCATGCTGCAGGCCAACCCTAATTAATTTGAGACTAAGGCTTCGTGTTGTTGTTGCTATTGGAAAAAAAACTCCTACTAATTCAAAACTAGGGAAACTCGAGTAAATGGTTTTATTAGTAATGGGGGCGGAACTAGAATAATTTAGTTATATGAATACTTCTAAGTATCTTTCAAAATTGAATTTAATTTTTCAATACGACACTTTCGTAACTGATTATTGATTGTTTGCGTGCAAAGGTGTTTGACGAAATTCCTGATAAACTGGGTTTGCTAGTTACTTCCTCCAGTAACTTGAAGAAGTTGGAGCTGACATTTATTTAGAACATTACTTGGTTGGCTTCCTTTCTTCGCAATTGTGCTTCCATTGAAACTTTTATATTGGGCGTGGATCTGGATTGAGTTGGAAACTAGGTGTAGTTTACATTTGTCTTAATTCTCAAAATTTGGCTGTAATTTACTCTACTCCTAACATTCATTTTGTTTCACTAGGGATCTAGACAAAAGGATGAAGTAGAGACGGAGCCTCCTATTGTGCTCACACTTAAGCATCTCAAGTATGTTGCAGTCCGAAAAGTGGAAGGGCTGAATCGCGAGCCTGAACTCTTAAGATTTTTGTTTAACAATGCAATGAAATTAGAGAGAATGGCTGTCACTGGATTCAGATTGGCATCTACATACACAAATTACTTGGAAAAAAGATGGGATCTAAAGAAGTTCAAGGATAAGTTAATGTTGCTAGCTCAACAATTTCCCTCTGTTATTGTGGTAGATTGGCAACAGAGTGAGTGCTAAGGCGTTAACAGAAGCAGAGGTGTAGTGTTCGAGTCGTGGTAGCTTGAGTTGTCTCCCGGGCTATGGGTTTGGTAGGCTTGACTAGCACCCTTAGGTTAAGTTAAACTGATTTTTTTTCCTAAGGATATCTATGGTTCTCAAAAAAGTATCATTTAGTATTTTGTGAACTAATGGCCTGTTTGGTTCACATTTTAGTGAATCCAAACACATGGGATTAATTAGTGATGGGACTAACACATGAGTTTAGATAGTTTAGTCCCATTTATGTATCTTGTTTGGTTGGGAGTTTTAAGGTTGGGATTAAATGAGGTTGTACATGTACATTTACCAAAGTATCCTTTAGATAAAAAAACACCCAAACACCCCATTTCACACATTTCTCATCTCTTTGCCCCTGAAAATAGCTCTGCTGCTCCTCCTGAAGATCGGTGCTCCTGAAGATCACCTGAAGATCGGTGCTGCACAAATGATGCTCCTCCTGAAGATCGGTGGTGCTGTTCGCGAATCGCTTGAACGAGGTCCGTGATCGACTTGCGTGAAAAAGAAGATCGATGCTCGCGGAATCGCTTGCACTGATGCGACTGTGGATTTGATTTTGGGTTGCTCGGACGTATCGATTCGAGTCATTTTCCTGCATCTAGAGCAAGAGCGGTCGAGGCGTTTTAGCGCCACGCACCAATAAGCCGTTGGTGACTACATAGGAGGTAAATTTTAATTGATCATTGATGGCATGAATCCCAGAATTAAGGCTTGTTAGTTGGTTGAATGATAATTATTGAAATGCAGCTAAATTAGTTATCATCATAGCAAAGAGGATTTATATCATTTTGTCCAGCTAGCCTGAAAACATATAAAGGAGATTTTGAAACCAACCCTCTCTTTCACATTTTGCCACCAGACTTACTTTCATGTTTACTACTTTGAGAAACGTGGAGGACAAACTGGTTATAACAACAAAGCTATAGTAGTAGATTATACACTCCAATGCACAGGGTATGCATCACACTCCAATGTTGTTTTCAATGCCAATTCAAGTGCTGCTTCTTTTCTTAGCCAAACTTCTTTTTCCATAGATATTACCAATGCAACCCCTGTGATGTCTTGTTAAGCCACTCTATTAGTTTGCTTTAAAATTTTCGTGTGACTTGTAAACATTAGCAAAAAAGTGCAACTCACAGTTATGTTACTATTTTGTTTTTTCTTTTCTTTGCAAAATACTAGCCTAACTACTATCGAAGTGTTTTCCAAAATAATCGTTTATATGGGTGTTACCGAGCTGTTATTTGGAAGAAAGGTTGCACACATTGACAATATTGAGTTTCAAAACAAAATTTCGACTCGTGCTACTATTGTGATTTATCGGATTGATTGTATGTCGGTTTTATCATTGTTTGCTTTGTATGCAGTAAAATAGTCATGACGTCCAATACAAGTACTGAACTTCTTCTTTTCTTATAGTAAAATGGATCAACCTGGCTCACTAGAATCACACATTCCTAGTGGAGGGTCATTTCAACCCCCGAGAAAATTATCGGCGACAAGGGGTAGACCTTCCAAGCTCCTTCAACAATGTGCAGGTGCGTCAACAAAGAAAAGGGGGCAGGGCAAAAGAAGGTGTTCGCGTGAAGATTCGCATGAAGACTCTGCCGACAATTCCAAAACATCTAGACGTAAGTGGAGCCATGCAGAGGATGTTGCTCTCGTAAATGCCATGGTTGAGATGGTGGCCAGTGGCGTGTACAAATGTGACAATGGATTCAAGCCCGACTATTTGACAAAAGTTGAGGAGGCATTGAAAACAACATGTCCGAACTCGGGGATAAAGGATCAACCACATATTGAGTCTAGACTGAAATCGTTGAAGAAAGATTGGTTCATAGTTAATGATATGATATGCGGCATTCGGCATGGTACAAGCGGATTCGGCTTCGACTCGACTTCCAACATGGTCACCGCTCCCGAGGATGTATGGGAAGATTATCTGAGGGTATGCAATTGTCTTTCAAGTTTGAAATTATTTTGAATGCATCCTAATGTGTTATTTCATCCAAATGTTATGACTAATCTAGTACCACTGGTTGCAGAACTACCCGGAAGCAAGACCTTGGCGGCTAAAGTCATTCCCGCATTACGAAAATTGTTGTATCATTTTTGGGAATGACCGGGCCACAGGCGAGGAAGCACGTGCACCAGATGATGCTTTTGAGAATGTAAACGATGTCCATGACTCCAGCAGTACTAGTGAGCCGTTAACCGTGCCCATTGAAGAGTTTGATGCTACTCCCACATCATCGAGAACGCGGACCACTATGGCTGATGGTCGTGGGAATGAAGCAAAGAAGAAGAGAAAGGTGAGCAATGATGTTTATATTGGTGACCAAATGGTGGCGGCGGCACAAATCGTTGCGAACGAAATCTCCAAGGTGACTAGTGCCATTCGTGTTGAACACGACTTGTGTGAATCATTCATTAATGCTATGGCCGAAGTCCACGAATTGACAGACGTTGAGAGAGCAATTTATGGCAGCAAGATTATGGGTCGCGTGGAGCTTATGGCTGCATTCATGACTTTGCAACCGGAGTCCAGACTTCCTTGGCTACATGCAATGTTTAATTGACTTATGACTTCTTGGTACTCATCTTTTTTATGGAAGTAAGGTTGTACAAGCTGTGTTTTTTTGGATCGAAACAATGTTGTTTGGTGGTTTGTTTTTTGACATAATACTTTTTGACAGTGTATGTAATAAAGCTGCAGTAACAATGTATGGCTTCCTTTTTGTACTCTAACTTTATCGATATGTAACTGATTAAAATATATGTTTATGAACTGGAACGCCTAATCAATTATATATGTTTGATCCATTTTTGATCATAAGAGACGCTCTTGTATTATGCACACATATAAATTGCAGGCTCTGTTATATGTCTCACAAAGCAAGTCATGAATTCTGCCTCTGCACTACTTCTTGCCACCACAAACTTCCAATATTCTTTCTATCTTCACTTTTCCTTCCACACTCTCTAACACCTTTTGACACCCAGTGTATGGTCTGTCTTGCTACTCTTGCTATGTTAGAAAATCAGTCTTTGATTTATTCGAGTAGAAACTACTACTGAGGGGTTGTAATTTCAAATTTCGAACTGCTCCATGACCAACCATACTTTTTTTCTTTTTGACGAACCAACCATACTTTAATACATACCTTTATTACAATCTGGTTTTAAGAAGTATGTTTCGAGGGCACACACAAGCACTACAAATTGGCTCAAAATCAATTTTTGTAGAATCATATGATGGACACTTATTACAAATAGTCTTCAGGAGTGTAGAGAAAAAAAATGGGATACCAACAGTCCACCAGTGCAAATAATTATTCCAAACCTTTGGAAGATTTATTAGAAAAACTGTATCCGGGCTTGAGAACATTCAGTTCATTTCAAAATATATATGGCTTATCATTTTCTGTCAGCATTCCCCCCTGTTCCATGGGTTGAATTTATATTTTTGCAGTGGCTCTACAAGAACATGCCCACGCCCTTAACCAAAAAATCTCAATGCAATAGTATGTACTGTTGCAACTTATGCCAGTAAAATTCAAAACAACCAACAAGTAATCAATGAGTTCAAATTTGCTACATGGATTCAACGCTTCCAATCACATTGATTTAGTGCAGTTATGACATATGCCAAACTCCACACATTGAGTCTAGTACATTGATTAATGTTTTCTTGTTCCAACAAGATCATCGAATACAGAATACATCTAGTCAGACCACCATGGTTCCATAACAGCTTCATAACCCGAGCCAACTCTTTGGTAAAGGGTTTGGTCTCGAGGGAACAAGTCAATACGGGGTTCCTCGTCAATAGATGGTGATCGTGGTAGAGGTACTCCTTTCGCCTCATACAACTCTTCAATCCACATTCGCGGTGGTAGCGGTGGTGGGGGGGATCTCACCTATTTCTGCTAGAGCTTCATCCAGTGTAAGTTGATCATGAACCTCCCTTTCAATTGTCGCAGCGTGGTTGTACCTGTCAAAACCGGCTATTGCTTCCTCTTTCGTGTCGAAGTGAGCATAGTATAATCCGTCAAAGTTTATCCCTTGTTTGTAGCACTCGTACCACGTTCCATATACACCAGGGTCCCAACCACAAAACACAGTGTACTATTTCTAGTTGCTTGTCATGTCCTGCATAAAACATGTCGTTTCTTATCACAAGCAGCACTGAAATTATAAATAACATATGACACTTAAAAAAAAATTGTCATTCAAACAGAAGTACTGAACAATGATCATAACAACAATACGGTGTTCACATATAAATATTCTCGGCACATAAGTGGTAGCCCACCAAATACAAAAAAAAAAAAAAAAACTCATTAACTTCAACTGTGTTCGACATTAATCGTCTCCTCTCAATGGTAAGAATCCCACATATCTATGGCAAGGTTGTTGCGAAATGCGGTCCACGCATCAGTTCGTCCCACTTGGCTGATGACTTCAGGCGGTTCATTCGACGCGTCGTCTTCAGCCCCCAACTTTTGCCCCTCAACCACCACGGTATCCGATAAGTCATCCGGTACCTCCATTGTTAGGAAATTGTGAAGAACGTCACATGCAATGATAATAAGTGTAGTCATTTTCACATCGTAAAAACAAGGACTACGTAACACGGCCCAACGTTGTTTCAACGCTCCAAAGCAAGTCTCAATAATGTTTCTTGCCTTTGCGTGACGCATATTGAAAACTTCTTCGGATGTTTGTGCTGGATGATTGCCACTTGCCCACTCGGATAAGTGGTATCGTTGACCCCGAAAAGGTGCCAAAAACCCTTGACAGTTTGAGTACCCTGCGTCGACCAAATAGTAGTTGTCATTAGGAACTTTCAAACCATTACGGCGTGATAAAGCATCCCTCAAAATTCTCCCATCGGCGGCCGACCCTTCCCAACCCGGTAGGATGTATGTAATTAGCTTAGATGGTGTACAAGCGCACATGACGTTCATCGTTGGGAAGCCTTTCCGACACCTAAATCGAGCCTTTTGATTGTTACGAACGATGATTGGTATATGCGTCCCGTCAATAGCACCGATGCATCCCTACATTGACAAAAAATATGAATTACATAAATCATATAACGAATGAGAATTTCTATGACTATAGCAAAGTGAACGAGGAAGTGCCATATTTGTACCTGAAAGTAACTCCATCTCAAATCGTTTTCTTCGGGACCAATTGGGACAGGGTGCTTCAAAAGCATACGTTGCAATCGTATGAGCGCGCGAATTGTTCTCTCGAAGACCTTACTTACAGTTTCTCCTGACCTTTGGAACCATGTTGAAATGCCCCTATTGCGTATATTGTGCCTTAGTATGTGGATGGTTATGGCCAATTGCTCATCGACAAGCACACAACGCTTATCCCTCAACTTTCCATGTTCGTACAACATATCTCTCAATTTTTCAAATGGCTTCCTTCTCATCCGAAGCATTTTGTAGCAAGTTTCATCGGACTTGTAGACGAGGTTGTGGATTATTTGTCGATGCTTGTCATAACCTAGTTCGTATGTTCGTTCGACACGACGCCTACGACTTGCCAAAACTCTAAACATTTGTACGAGGAGTTCAATGAATCGAACACAAATGTGGATGTGGTTCATTACCAAATCCCTTGCACGAGGTCCACCGCTTGAAGAATTTGAATCCATCGCTGGGAAATCTATTTCAAATTCGACCAAACATGCATTTATTTGTTCAAAATGTTGAAGAAGAAGGAAAATTGTTAATACATGAGTACATTCCTAACAAGAGCTTGGACTTTCTACTCTTTGGTCTGACAGCCATGATGGCAATCTAGCCTTCTACAAGATCAAGTCTTGTAGTTCATAGACATGGTTGAGAAGTTGTGACTCATGTCAAGAATAGTGTGCCTTATATTAGAAATAGGTAAGGTAAATCACAAAGTTATGATCTTCATCAAGCATTTTTTAAGGTTGTCGTTAGAATCATGATGTACCTAATGCATATATGATGCATTGTCAATTCAATAAAATCGAAATTCTGATATTGATCAATGTGCTTGATATGAATTGGCAAAATGCATATATGATGCATTGTCAATTCAATACACCTTTTGTGCTTATTACACTTGCAATCACTAATTTGTGGTGTACCTCATGATGTACTATATGTCTCAGAAATTTTGTTTTTCGTCACGAATTGTGTTACATTGATTCTATGAGCGATTTAATCACAACTGCAATATCTCAAATGTTTTGCGGATATTAACTTATTAAATTACCTACTTCATTTTTAGCTAAACTTGGCTAAGCAGGTTTCGTATGATTGAAATGTAGCTTTATATAGATAAAGAGAACATTGAGCAAGAAAAATTTAACATCCCAGCAAACCGTAAATGGCTAATTCTTCAAAACTTTTGATTAGGTGAATAGTTTTGACTCATGGAATAAAACGGATGAGCCATTTTTAGCGAAATACTATAGAATCATAGATATATTTTATATAGATAATGAGAACATGAATCCCAGAAAAATTCGAATACCTTAAAATGTTTGACTGAACTGAAGAAGAATACCTCAAAATGATCGATTTCGGCTTGTTCGATTTCGACCGATAGCTGTCGAGCATGTTCGATTTCGGCTTAGGGTTTCTCTTCTCCTTCTCGCACAAATCGGCACCTTGCGGTGCGCTGCCTTCCTCCTCCTCACTTCCTCTTCGGCCGTCGATGCAAAACAGGGAGGGGGAACGAAGAAGAAGAGCAATAGGTCGCGGTCGCGGTGGTCCGTCTCACGAAGAAGATGAGCAGAACAGGAGGGAGGTCGATTGATTCGTGAGAATTGTTGTTTGGTGTTTGTGTTAATGGGAGGGGTAAAGTAGTAATCTCCTCCACCGCCCACTAAGGATTAGCTAATCCCACCAAAAATGGTGGTATTATTTAATCCACTATCATGCCTCTTAACTAGTCCGCTGGCCTAGTTAATCCTCTAAGCAAACAGCGGATTAACTAGTCCAGTGTAGCTAATCCGGGCTAATCCCACGAACCAAACAGGCCATAAGGGTTTCAATCTTCAATTCCTTCAAAGTGTTGTAAACTAAGTTGTAAGCCAACTAGAACTTAAGTTGAACTTGCTAGAGACTTAAGCATATAAGGCATAAGCTAAGAACTACTAGAACAAGCAACGAAGATGAGCTAAGAGAGAAGAGAGCTAGAGATGAAAATGTAGAGATTTCATTCATACATTGGTGTACATGCATGGTCATCCATACTCCACAACATTCCCCCTTGGATGACACTTGCTTAGAGATTGTGCATCGTTAAAACTTTTACTAAAAAAAACCCTGTGGGGAAAAATATAGTAAAAGAAAGAGTACACTATTCTCATAAATATTAAGATAAGTATAATATTGTTAAGATTGCCTCATTAAAAAACCTTGCTAGGAAAACCTAATAGGATAAAACCATAGCTAAGGGAAAAAGAATGCAATAATAACTCCCCATCATGTGAACATGGGCGAAACTTGTTCAGTTTCTTTACTTGCAATATCCTTAAGTTTACGCAAGCCAATATCATATGTAAGCCCTTTAAATGTCGTAGTTGGTAAGGCTTTTGTGAATAAATCAGCAAGATTATCACTCGATCGGATTTGCTTGACATCAATTTCACCATTCTTCCGAAGCTCATGTGCATAAAATAATTTTCGGTGAAATATGTTTCGTTATGCCATCTTTTATGAATCTTTCACTTAATTGTGCGATACATGCTGCATTATCTTCATATAATATGGTTGGAGAATCTTTTATTGAAGGCAATCCACATGATTCTTGAATATGTTCAATCATGTTTCTTAACCATACACATTCACGACTTATTTCATAAATTGCAAGTACTTCAGAATGATTGGAATAAGTAGCAACCATAGTTTGTTTTACTAACTTCCATGATATAGCAGTATTACCACATGTGAATACATGTCCCGTTAGAACGAGCCTTATCGGGATCAGATAAAAATCCAGCATCAGCATAACTTCGAAGATTCAATTTTACCCCTCTCGAGTAAAATAAACTCATGTCACTTGTTCCTCGAAGATATTGGAAAACATGTTTAACACCGTTCCAATGTCTTCGAGTTGGTGAAGAGTTGTATCTTGCAAGTAGGTTGACAGCAAAAGCAATGCTAGGTCTTGTACAATTTGTAAGATATATAAGTGCACAAATTGCACTTAAATATGGTACATGCGGACCAAATAGCTCTTCATCACTTTCATGAGGTCGAAATGGATCCTTATCCACTTCAAGTGATCTGACAACCAATTGAGAGCTCAATGGATGTGCCTTATCCATATAAAATCTTTTTTAACATTTTTTCAATATAATTTAATTGATGGACAAGTGCTCCACTTGAAAAATGTTCAATTTACAAACTAAGACAAAGTCTTGTTTTTTCAAGTTCTTTTATCTCAAATTGTTTTTTTCAAGTATTAGGATGTTTTAACGATGTCGTCGTGGTTTCTCACTATATTTAAATCATCAACATATACAACAATAATCACAAATTATATTGATGATCTTTTAATGAAGACACATGGGCAAAACAGATTAGTTACATATCCTTCTTTAAGTAAATAATCACTAAGACGTTTGTACCACATTCGTCTAGATTGTTTCAATCCGTACAAAGACCTTTGTAATTTTATAGAATGCATGTTATGAGGTTTTGATTGTATTTCTTCGGATATTACAAATCATTCAGGGATTCTCATATATATCTCACTGTCTAGATATCCATACAGATATGCTGCAACGACATCCATTAAATGCATATCAAGCCCTTCAGAAACTGCAAGGCTTATCAAGAACCGAAATGTGATTACATCTATAACAGGAGAATATGTTTCCTCATAATCGATACCAGGTCTTTGTGAGAAACCTTGGGCTACAAGTTTTGTTTTGTACCGTGTAACTTCATTTTTTTTCGTTTCCCTTTCGTACAATTACACATTTATATCGAACAAGTTTTACGCCATCTGGCGTTTGGACAATTGGTCCAAAAACCTATCGTTTCCTTAACGAGTCTAGTTCTGCTTGGATTGTCTCTTGCTATTTTTGTCAATCAAGTCTTTTTCGACATTCGTCCATTGATTATGGTTTTAGATCATTATCATTTTCACATATTTCATAGCACACATTGAAAGCAAATATATCATCAAGAACAATTTTATTTCGATCCCAAATTTTACCAAAGTTTAAATAATTTATTAAGATCTTATCATTTTCATATTTTTCCTCTTTTTCTAGAGGTAGTTGTTCCTCGTCAAAATCAACTTGTTCTCACAAATCATTATCAAATGATTTTTGTGTTTTCTCAGGAATATTTTGATTTGTATTTATTTTTACTCATGTTTTCCTCTTTCGAGGAATTGTATCCTTTGAACCAACTGGTCTTCCATGCTTTAAGCATTTCGTTGGTTCTTATGCATTTTGTTGCACAAAGACATCAATTCTTGCATGTGCATTTGCAGCTGTAATATGTGATTTTGTCACTTATTTTGCACCGATAAATGCATCAGGTAATTGATTTGCGATTTGTTGCAAATGAATGATCTTTTGAACTTCAAGTTCACACCGATTTGTGCGTGGATCATAATGTGATAAAGTAGATACATTCCAAGCAATTTCGCGTCATTCCTTTTGAATTGACTTCTTATCTCCCCCTAATGGTAGGAAAATTGTTTCATCAAAGTGACAATTAGCAAAACTTGCTATAAATAAATTCTCTATTAGGGATCCAAGACATCTTATAATATGATTGATGAAGACTTAAATCAATATAAGTCTTCTATTGATTTGCCTTTGATTTTGAAGGCATGATAAATGTCACAAAAATATTCGGGTTTATATTTGACAATATTTAGGCAAAATAGTCTTTCATATATGACCAAAAAATGTCACAATTATGAGCGCTCATTGACAATAATTATTTACCCTTTGTAGATGTAATAGCCCAAATTTTAATTACGCCGTTATTATGGATATTTTTAGACTTGGACGACAGCTCGGATCCACGTGGATACCGCATATAGGTCAGGGCACGCCTGACTAGGTAAATAGTGATTTTGTGTGATTGTTTGCATATTTGCGATGTTGTATATCAAGTTATTTACCTAGCATCGCGTGTATGTATTTATATCATTGAATCGAGCGAGATAGTGTAACGGGTGTTCGCTTCGAAAAACGTGTTGAGACGGGTACTGAGGAGCGAACTGTGGGTACATTAGGTCAGGGTTACTAAAACACAAATTTAATAAAAACTGGCAAAATAAATACTATGAAATAGATATTGGGTGGTTAGTGACGCGGCGGTACGCGTATATCGCGATTCGGACACGAATCTCGAGCGTCGAAACGCCCGAAAACACCAGAGACGTTGTCTCTGGGAAGAACAGCGTGCGTGCATCCCCTGAGCCGGTTGGGCCAGTCCGGGCCCAACTCGGTTGGGTCGGTTCGGGCCCAACCGAACCCGACCCGGGTTGGTCAAAATCGGGTCAAGCCGAGCCGGTTGGACCAGGTCAGACCGACCCGGGTGGATCGGGTTTGACCCGGTCCAGGGACCCACCCATATATTAAAATAATATAAAAAAATAAATTTTAATTTAAAATAGTTTTAAATTAAATAAATTACAGAAAAATAAGAAAAATATGTGGGAAATTATGGGAAAATCTAGAAAAATCAGGAAAAATATGAAAAAAATGAGAAAAAGATAGAAAAATGATATTCGAGAATTTTTCGGGCGTTGACACCCCGGTATAACTCGAAAAGTGGGTCAAACTAAACTTTTTGAAACAAAAATTTTCATATTTTGACCGCACATTATAATTCCACTTAATTTGACTCTAAACTAGTTAAAATGGTTTAATTGGACGTCAGGAACTTAAGAGATCATAGTCGGGAGTCGGGCGCGTTTCTCGATACGTGAGTGAGACTTCAGAGTGCGTTTTGTGGTACGTAAGATTTCATCTGAAAGTCACTGAGGGTTTACTTTTTCATCGTTGATTTTCTATTCCTTGTTATTGTACTCTATTCCGTGATACATTTGGGTTGGTGGTCGAGTTACTCCCACCTGATATTCGTTGTGTACTTATGGAACATTATGCTGTAGCACGTGTGATCAGGCATTCAGTGAATTGCGACCCGAGTTGTAAGGGTGCACATGTCGGGCAAGCCCCGCGAGGAACCAGGTGAAAGGAAGTGGGGGCACCCACCGAAAGGATCCTGGAGGTCCGAAGTACAGTTTAGTCTGACCGGGACGAGTACACACTTTGTTTCTCTCATGTTATTTATTCATGTGACGATCTTAGTACAGTTGTCTGTTAGTTTTCGCGTGATTATTTGACATGTTTATTGGTATCTATTTATTTTCTTATAAATGCTCGGTGTACTTCGTTGGAATCTTACTAACTGTACTCTCCATCTTGTTTTTTGTGATGGTCGAGTGCAGATCCCAGTGCTAGTAGGGGCAAGGGGATTTTGGGCGACTTTATCTGACTGCCTGCGGTCGAGGACATACTAGTACGTGCGATTTTGATATTTTGCTTTACTTTTGGGTATTGGGAGACTGGATAGACACTGTACTTGTATATATTACTGCTTAGTATTGTCGCCTAAATACATAGTACTTTCCCCGGGTTTTCCATAATAAGAGTTGCTTTTATAAATGATGTTCATATGATGATAAATTCAATTGTTTACTTGCTTTAAATTGAGACTTCCGATGTTGTTTTTAATGCTATAAAAATGATCTAACTGATCAACGAAATGAGTTAACACGCATAATGAGTAGTAATGATGTAACAAATGATGTTAGTGGCGCGTGAGACCCAGTGGGTCAAGGATTCGACAGGACAGCTGGGGGCAGCGCCTCCCCACGTGGCGACCTCGGGATTTGGGGCCGCCACTGTAGTGGTGCACCACTTTTGTTCTAATTTTTGGTGGAATTGTCAATACGACCTTTACTTGATATTTTCACATTTTTCACATCCATAAATTTATTATTGCGTTCATGATCATTTTTTGCAACATATGCTTCTTAATTTGAAGCTGAACTAATTGGATGAGAGCGATATTATATTTATAATATCTTATTATTTTACTCAGCTACCATGAGACAAGAAATCAATCATTAATATTTATTGGATTGACGTGCGCACTCGATATTTATTGCAGCAATAAATCGAGGCGGACCACGTGACCTTATTTTTATTGTCTCATAAGTTATATTTCAACATAACCTTAACATAGAGGTAATTAAAATTGTTGAATTATAATTAATATTTGACTGATTAAATTTTGTAGCTTGATACTCAACCGCACATTTTGAGCTTTTGGAGCATTACCTTTTTCGGTATTTATATATTTATAACTCCATAGGGTGAAAAGATATATAAAGTGAAATATTCACTTTTCAAATCTCTAAAGAGATATTGACAAATGATTTAAATTTTGCATAACATAACATTGTTTTGTATAGATGTTTTATTCACAAATTATAGTATGTAATTGTCATGACAAGTAATTCTTGTTGATAATATAATAAGGCAACAAGTTCAACTATGGTTGAATAATATTTTAAAATTAAGTTTAATATAAAATAGTTTTTCATTTTTTATGTAAAAACAATAACATCTGATTAAATATATGTTCACAACTTGATTCATTAATAAACAAAATGTACTATTCGTATGAGTTGGTGGGACAACCTCCAGGTTGGGTGGCGAGACATAGTCTACTTAATATCATGCATTATCGAACGAGATAATCCGTCTCCCTTTCGATATTTAGCTTTACCGGGGACAAGACTTACTCGCTATCAACTCAAACTTATAGCATTATTTGTATTATAAAATCAAGAATAGAACAATAACTAATCGTTTGTAATTTTAAGAGAAAAATTATATGTCACACATTGACTTTTGATTTCTGATGTAGAAGATCGTACAAAACACAGCTACATAGCATACTTTCGTAGTCGGCGGCGTTACAATGCATAATGTATGAATAAAGTACATTTACATAATTAAATATGCATGTAACAAAAAAGAAATTAACCATGACAACATGAAAATAAACTGAACTTATTTAAATTAATAAAAATTAGGGTTGGCAATTCGTGTCAGCGAGTCGTAAACGTGTCGTGTCGTAAACGAGTCACGACCCAATTATCCTAAACACGGACACGACACATTTATTAAACGAGTCACTATTTGCAAACACGACACACGACACGTTTAATAAACAGGTAACATGTATATGACACGTTTATTAAACATGTCATGTTTAACCTGTTTAACTCGACTCGTTTATATACCTGTTTATCAACCTGTTAAACATGCTACTAAATTAATGATATCTCACTACAAAATCAATACAAACAACATAAAATATAAATGCACCTACCAAGTTATATCAATGTTATCACATAGAAATGGACAAAAATCTAAGTTTAACAAGGAAAAATACAAGTTCTCAAATAGTCAAGTTCAAGTTTAATAACCCAACTACAAGGTTATATGAAGTTAACATAGAAATAAGAGATATATTCAAGTTTAATGAGCAAAAAAGTTGTATTTATATGAGTGATTAATTAAATGTAAATTATAAATTATATATGTATATAATTAAGCGAGTCATAAACGAGTCACACAGGTTAACATGTTAATGACTCGTTTATTAATCGTGTATAAACAGGTTAACCTGTTTATTACCCAGACCCATTTATGCCAAACCCACGACATGTTTATGACGTGTCGTGTCGTGTCGTGTTAAACGTTTCATGACCCAAATTGCCAGCCCTAATAAAAATTATACCTTCTTAGCATTATATCTTTGAAAAGCTTTTTGATCTTCAAGACCTCCTCTTGTAGAGCAACTTCGTGCTTCCTAGTTTTGTCTCCTTAACCAGCTTTCTTGAACTTCAAGATCTCTTTAATGCTAGAGCAAGCTCATGCTGATGACATGTTGTAAACTAAGTTGTAATCCAACTAGAACTTAAGTTGGACTTGCTAGAGATTTAAGCATAGAAGACATAAATTAAGAACTACTAGAATAAGTAGAGAAATGAGACAAGAGAGAAGAGACCTAGAGATGAAAATGTAGAGATTTTATTCATACATTGGTGTACATGCATGTTCATCCATGCTCCACAACACAAAGTAAATGTAAATGTATCGTTACACACAAGGCTCGCCATTACACGCCCAGGAGGGCTTTCACATTCTAACCTGCCCACAATATCTGAAAACGCAAATTCACTCAAGCTTCTCAAAGGCCTGAATGGTGCAAGAAATTTAGTTCTTGGGGAGCTTGAGGTATGTTTAATATCTTTTTGTAGAAATACCTCACTAATTACCTTTCCAAGGTTTACTCGTCGATCACGTATTACTTTTGTTCTGTGTTTAATCTTTAGTAGCCCTATGATTCTTATCTGTTTTTTTTTTTTTTTTTTTTTTTTTTTTTTTTTTTTTTTTTTTTTTTTTCAGAATTAGCTTATTATGGGTTACCCCCTTAATTACATGTCAAATCTAGCTTGAGTTTTGATGAGTAGCAATTGCATAAGACGCCTATTGCAACTAAACTGGAATTTTAAAATTGTTATTTCCATGTATTCAAGAACTAAAAATCTGAAGGAAGTGCTGCGCCATGGGGACCTCCGATAGCAATATTAAATCAAATTTGAAAATTGAATGTTTTCTGTGTTTGGAAAGAAAGAAGTCGGGAGGGTCAGAATGCGGGGTTTGGACCCTGGTATTTTTGCCTAACTTCTCTTAGTTGAGTATTTACTTCAAGCTATGTTTAGACGCGCTTGCTGAGAGAGTTACAGGATCAAGAGTGCAGACTCTACGGTTGGCTATGGCCTTTGATGTTGATAGTACAACATGGTATAGCGGGACTCGCCATGAGATTCTTTTTGTACATAGTATTTTTTTTTGTACATGGTCAGTACAGAGGGTACACAATCCCTCTATTGTACTATACTTTGAGATATATACAACTTTCTGAGCTAGCCTCCATTTCCTCAAAAAAAAAAAAAAAAAAAAAAAAAAAAAGAAGTTTGCTGCTTCACTAACTATATTTCACTAGTTAGAGTTTTAGTATTTTAGAATTTGGTTATTTGTTTGCTTAGGCTAAAATCCTTCATCAAGTTCCTAATGCCTTCACCAAGTTCCTAATGCCTTAGGAATGCTACTGATGGATATTACATTAGGAATTTTAATCATACAAGTTTATTCAGTAGTTGCCAACTCATGTCATGCTCATGTACTTCATAGGTGTCAATTTTTTATTTTTTTTTTTTTTTTTACTGAATCTTTTGCTTCAGTTGGTATCATGTACTAATTAAGATGTTAGTTTCTGAATACAAGTTCCTGTAAATTATTATCGAGAAGCATGACAGAATACTAGAGGTTGCTGATCAATCAATTTTCAATTCATTTAAATGGAGTTCACATTATCTAATGTTCCAGTAAAGTACAATACTTGAAAACATAAAATCAATGGAGATAGCATAACCTTGCGGCTAAAATTGGAAATCGACTAGCTAATGTAACTTAAAAAAATGGAAAAAAAAAGATAATAGTTGTTCATTCTGTGTCGGCTACTTAATAGAAAAAAAATGTTGTTATACACATTGAAACTCCTTTATTATTTTACTGTCTCTCTTCTTTTTTTTTTTTTTTTTTTTGAAATGGCTTTCTATAATTTTTTGTTAGATATGTAATACTAGTTATAGTTTTTCTTTTTAATCTAAACTGTTCATGGTTTGCTTGTTATCTATTTATTCTATGAGATTAAATGAATTCAAGTTGAACAATTTCTATTTTTCTGTTGGTTGGATACATTTTCCATGTCCTTTGTATTTTGGAAACTGATTATTCAATGTTTGTATGCCAAGATTCATTTTGAAACTCCAGACATATTGGAAGAGCTGCTTACTTCATATATTAACCTAAAGAAGTTGGAGTTGGAAGTATCTCTTGTCGACTACACTAGTCTTACTTGGTTGGTGTCCTTTGTCTGCCAATGTTCTTCCATAGAAACTCTCGTTTTGCACACAATTCAGGTAACGAATGAAAATTTTCTTATAGTTTATGTTTGTCTTAGTTCTCCAAGTAATTCATTGCAATACTCAATTTTTGTGCCGAATTTCTCATCTGTAACATGTGCGATCTACTTTCATTTTTTTGTCACTAGCGTTGGCGAGAGAAGAAAGAGGAACCTGTATTGCCTTTCCGTCCACTGCATCACTTGAAATATGTTGCTGTCAGGAGACTTGAAGGAGACAAAAGTGAGATTGACTTCTTGAGAACTTTGCTTAAAAATGCAGTGAATCTAGAGAGACTGGTCGTTACTGTCGATGAAACAGAGAATTTGGAAATTAAAAGAGGCAGCCTGCTGAAATTTCATACTGAGCTAATGGAATTATCCCAACAGTATCCTAACATTAAAGTATCATTCGAATCGTACAAGTCTTACAAGGCAAATGATTGGTCCACTTTCATTCACAAGTTTTAGGTATAAAGTGCTGCTGTAAGCCTTTTCGAGTATGTTGTCATTAGGTGACTCTAAGGACAAGACAGTGTGCTTGAACACTTGAGATTTTTGTTAAACATGCAGTCAATATAGAGAGGATGGCAATCAATAGAGGCGGGTCATAGAGTTTTGCCATTAAAATAGGTGCCCTGCAGAAATTTTACGAGTAGCTACGTACATATATTATCCCCGAACTTTCCTTATGGTGATTTACATTTTGAATTCTACACATTTGATGTTGTTTGTTTTACTCAAATTTCTTTTCTTTTTATGGAAATGTTTTACTCAAATTTTAATTTAGTAGCAAAAGGAATTATCCATTTTGAAGTCTTTATTGATTTGATCATAGTTTAAAGCTTCTCTCCTGTTCAACTATGGTTTTTTTTTTTTTAAATCCATCTATCTCAGCCTTGTATAACTTTCTTCAAATCATTTCCTTGAATGGCCTGTTAGAATCATCTAAACAAATGTCTTGCAAGTGATCTGGTGTACCTGAAACTGATTTTAGGTTGAACTTTTTGGAGTGATCTAAAAATTTGTTCTAATTACCATCCATGATATTGATATTTTAGACAAAAGAAATATTGTGTGACACAAGCAACTGGTTCAAGGATGAACTGAAGTACATTACTGTCAGAAGCTTGTGAGGACCAACTGTGACAAGATTTTTGAATAATCATGAGGTTGTTTAGCAGGGCAAGTGTTGATAATTGGATCTTCACTCGTGAAGTTCCCTGAAAACTATGATGAGATCTAATCCTAACCTTTTTTTTTTTTTTTTTTTTTTTTTTTTGACTTCAGTGGGAGTCAAACCAACAACTTCTTAAATCTTGTTTTTTGGCAAGTGATGCCTCATCGATGTCACCAAAGGTGCTTTGGCAGGTTTAGCCATAAGTTGTTGAAACCACCCCAAAAGTTTCCTATTTTTCACTGTTTCATGTTGAATTTTGTTCTTCAACAGCAATCGACGATTCTGCATAATTTTCTAAAACTCTATTCCCATCACCTTGTCTCCTCTCCTCTTCGGTTGATCATAGTTTTCCATGCATGTTTACATTGTTGCTAATTTTTTTTTCATGGTGTATTAATGACAGAAGTCTCAATGATGTTTCTGTTTGCTAGTAATGTCAGTCATGATCATTCATAATCTGAAGGAATGTCTGTCGACGTCAGTCATGATATTAATTCCAATATTTCCTGGTAATGTCAGTCATGATCTTCCATGTTCTGTAGTTGTTCAGTAGTTCATGCTGCGTTTGAGTCGATTGATTCATCCAATGTAGATAATAAGGGAGCAAGGAAGAAGGATCCATCCAATGCCAGTTACTGTTCTTTAATTTGCTGCAACTTATATTCCATCTTGCGTTGGATACCTCGCGAATATGACATGTTTGTTTATATACTGTATTTGCATGTCAATTAGTCTGCTTTGCATCATTTTCTTGAATTGCATTGGACATTTTAGCTTTCAGTGCTTAGTAGTAACTCATCTAGCAAGTGAATAAGTGATTCAGGCACATTTGTACTTGAATAAAAACTTGATTTTGTTAGTAGAAATTTGATAAACATCAAAGAAACTTCTTGTGAGATTTTAGAGAAAAAAAAAAAAATCTTTAATGGTTACTAAGAAAAGTTTACTGGCCTTAATTGGTTCAATTTTTACTTTTAACTTATGCTTTGTTGACATGAATAAGTGTTTATGACTTACGAGAAGAAAAGAGCATGTAGGAAGATACTTTTGAAAATCCAAGAGTTTTAATAGTTTTGGTTGTCATGTCAGCGATCAAGCAAAAGCGTAAGCTGAACCAAAAAGGGCCACTAATTCATTTGCCATTGTCTACTCCACTAAAAAAAAACTCAATCTCTCCTTATAAAGTTCAATTTTGCCATGATCACTTTTTTTTGTGGTTTCCTATTGTATCTAACATCAGTACTAACTAATTTATATTCGAGGGTTAGCTTTTTCAACTATCTCTTTCTAATTTATCAACTCAAAAAGGAAAATGAGGGTTAGCACTTCCAATTCAATCTCCTTCTAATTATGAGGCTTAGAAATTAAGATTGAGATCGTGCTCGAGGATGGAACGTGTGCCCGAGTTCAAAGACTTATCACGTTGAACTTCGAATCAACTCATTCGAAGGCTTCATCAATATTCTCATGTGATTGAGATAAGATGTGAATGGAAAAACAAGTTAATCATGCTTAGGACATTACTTCATCAAAAAAAAAGGACGCTTTGCTCGCGTGAATTAATTTATAAGAATTTATTAATAAAATTTAAAATTGTAATTAAAATCTAAAAAAATCGATTCCCTCTCGCTTCGCTCGCTGGAATTAATTTCTAAGAATTTATTAACAAAATTTAAAATTATAATTAAAATTTAAAAATTAGAAATACAAGTATATTTTTTAACTTATCAATATTCTCTAATGTGATTGAGATAAGAGGTGAATTTGGATACAAAAGAAAATGTTGAATTGGAGATGAAAAGAAAAAAAGTATGGGCAAATAGGTAAATTTCATTACCACTCAAAAATTTGTGATTCGTGCTTTTATATATATGATAGATATATATTTAGCGGGAAATTCGATCAACATGTCTTCTCTCTAAGAATTGGTGGGACTCATTTCAGCTCTTCTTTTCCCTATCTTTACTTCAACATAGGTCGCGAGGATGCCACAGCATACGTTGAGAAATTAATCTACCGCCATGGTGGTTACGGCCCAAGTCCCCCAAGTCTGCAAGGACTTCGTCTCCAGTTGTTGGACTACTTTAAGGAAGATTTGAAATGTGCGAAAAGATGGATTGCAACTTGCCCACCTTTCAATTATTATTAGTACTAATTAAGAGGAAATCACCACTTATATACTTCACTATGAAGTTTCAATTATCCGATGTGAGACTATTATTTCGATCTACGCATTTCAACAGTACAAAGGACTGTTCGTTTGGGAACATGGAGGAGCTAATCCAAGTAGATATACTTTTATGCCCACCTTTCCTACAAGGATGTTCACGCGAGGCCGGAAAACATGTGAAGTTTCTCTGAGGCCTAAAGGGTGCAAGGGCTTTAGCTCTCAAGGGGATTGAGGCGTGTGTAATTTATGTTTGTAGAAATAGCTCACTGAGTTCTGTGATCCCCTTGATTTTTGTTAGTGATTAATCATTTTAGATACAGCACTTTCTTAAGGCTTCTGTTGGAGCATAAATGGAGGAAGCGCGAATAAGCAATCCCGTTTGAACTATCACTATGGTTTTAGGATGCTGACATTGACTATGTTTCAAGAACTAAAAATTTGAAGAAAGAGCTGAGCACCACTTTGGACACCAAACATTGTGTTTTTGTTCTTTGCTTGCATTTTTTATGTACATGTTTTTGTCTCTGGTGTAGATGTGTGGTAAAACTCGTAAAAATAGAATAAAAAATGTAGAAATTCAAAGACAAGTAGGAGTAACACCAATTGATACAAAGATTAGGGAAGGGGGGTTGCGGTGGTTTGGTCACTTGCAAAGACGACTTATAAATGCCTCCACTAGAAAACTTGACTCGATAGAAATTGTAGAAATTTGACGAGGTAGGGGTAGACCAAAGTTAACATGGGATGCATTAATTATGAGGGATTTGAATGGTTTGGAAAACTCACCATCAATTGCACATAATCGAACACAATGAAAAAATTTGATTCATGTAGCCGACCCCAATTAATATGGGACTGAGGCTATGTTGTTGTTGTTGTTGTTGTTGTATGTTTTGTCTCTGGTAGTCTGAAATCTGACATTTCAATATTTGCATGTTAAGATTCATTCAGAAGTTCCTGACATATTGGAAGAGCTACAATTGAATACTTCCTATAAATATATTGAGTTTGGCAAAATTCTTATTTGTCGATTCTATTTATTCAAAGCGAGGAAAAGGGGCGTGCATTGCCTTTATGTCCACTGAACCACCTACATATGCCATGAATTTGTGAATTTGTGATTAGATCAAAGAACTCAGAAATTGAAACAGGTGATCTGCTGAACTTTCAGGCTAAGCTCATGGCATTATCCCAAGACTTCCCTAATGTTGAAGTATCATTTCAGAATTCATAAATCTAGTTTATGTTATTCTATAACTTTCTTAGTCTTGATGTACATTTTGCATTCTATAAATCTAATGTTTTACTTGAACTCAATTTACGAGCATACTGCATTTAGAAGATTTTACTGATCCGATCTTTGTTCAAGAAAACGTCTCTTACTGAATCACTAAATGCTAGTAATGAGTCAAACTTAAAGAAAATCACCAATCATTCAGAAAATGATTTCCAATCTTAATTGCACAGTTTGCTCGGATCCATGAACAATTGTCAAAAGATGTATTCGTAGCAGAAGTTTGTTCTTACCATTCATTCATGATAGTAGTATTAGGGCAAAAAATGAAATTAATCTTCTCAAATCTGAACTATTATATCATTTATTTTATTTGATTTTATTTAAAACGAGATAAATAAAAATATATAGTACGTTTTTGAAGGAAGGAGACAAAAGTGAGCTTGCCCACTTTGCCTTCTCCCCCTTTATTTTTTTTTTTATTTTATTTTATTTTACCGCCAAAATGACAAATCCATCTTTTCATTTATAAATTGCGCGCGAAACAAAACAAGTTGTCAGGGTTTTATATAAACAAGGACTGTTCCTCTTCTTCACAAATTCTCCACCCATGGATTCTCTCCACAAAAACATGAAGTTTTTTTCTCTACCACCATCTCTATCCATGGATCTCTTCAAGAAGACGTCGATGACCGGCTTTTCTCGTCACCGACCATCTCCAACTGCCGAGCGGCGCCAAGGCCAAGACAGACTGAGTGATCTACCAGAACCCCTTCTCCACCACATCTTCTCCTTCCTCCCCACCAACGAGGTCAATCGAACGACGTACCGCCTCTCCAAGAAATGGGCGCCCTTCTGGGCTTCATTTCCCTATCTCTATTTCGGCATCGAAGAGTACGGATACGAACACTGTGAGCGCTGGGCTATATCTGAATTAGAAGATTTAGAGGACAGGATTAGCAAACAGGGAAGGGACAGAAGAACTGATTTCGAAGACGTGCGATTCTACTCCAGGAAGCAATATGTAGACAATTATATGCATGGGCGCAGCCGCAGCGGCTTGGATTTGCAGGGGTTTCGTCTTCGCTGGCCTTTATGCAGCGATGGTTATCGCGTAAAAAATTGGATTGGGCAAGTAATGAAGCTTAATGTTCAAGAGCTGGATATATTTCTGGGTCTTGCAAACTCAGTGTTTACTATCCCTGCAAAGGTATTTAGCGCAGCTTCTTCGATTAAGGCGATTAAGCTGGAGTTACGATTTGATGGTAGACGTTTTAATCAATACCGTTTCCATGTTCCGCGTTCGATGATTTCAGCCCCTAATCTTAGAACCCTAGAATTGATTAGAGTTAGGCTTCAGAAGGGTAATGCGTATGGGGAGCTCATTTTGGATTGCCCGGTTTTGGAAACTTTGATCTTGAAGAATTGTTACTGCAAGCATCTTAAAGTTCTGAACTTGTCTTTGAATCAACTGAAAAGGTTGGAGATTGATATTAGAGGAAATAATAGCTTTCAGTATGGAAGTGAATACGTATGGTTCCCTTTTGATGGACTTGGTGAATGCAAGCTTCAATTGAATACTCCAAATGTCTCAACCTTTGTTTACAAAGGTGACATGTACAAGGATTGTTCATTTGGGGACTTTGCTGCACTAACCGATGTAAATGTATCGTTACACCCAAGGTTCACCATTACACGCCCAGGAGGGCTTTCACATTTTAACCTGTTCACAATATCTAAAAACGCAAATTCACTCAAGTTTCTCAAAGGCCTGAATGGTGCAAGAAATTTATTTCTTGGGGGCTTGAGGTATGTTTAATATCTTTTTGTAGAAATACCTCACTAATTACTTTTCCAAGGTTTACTCGTAGATCACATATTACTTTTGTTCTGTGTTTAATCATTAGTAGCCCTATGATTCTTATCTGTTTTTTTCAGAATTAGCTTATTATGGGTTACCCCCTTACATGTCAAATCTAGCTTGAGTTTTGATGAGTAGCACTTGCATAAGACGCCTATTGCAACTAAACTGGAATTTTAAAGTTGTTATTTCCATGTATTCAAGAAATAAAAATCTGAAGGAAGTGCTGCGCCATGGGGACTTTGATAGCAACATTAAATCAAATTTGAAAATTGAATGTTTTCTGTGTTTGGGAAGAAAGAAGTCGGGAGGCAGAATGCGGGGTTTGGACCCTGGTATTTTTGCCTAACTTCTCTTAGTTGAGTGTTTACTTCAAGCCACATTTAGATGCGCTTGCTGGGAGAGTTAGAGGATCAAGAGTGCAAACTCTACGGTTGGCTATGGCCTTTGATGTTGATAGTACAACATGGTATAGCGGGACTCGCCATGAGATTCTTTTTGTACATAGTATTTTTTTTTGTACATGGTCAGTACAGAGGGTACACAATCCCTCTATTGTACTATACTTTGAGATATATACAACTTTCTGAGCTAGCCTCCATTTCCTCAAAAAAAAAAAAAAAAAAAAAAAAAAAAAAAAAAAGAAGTTTGCTGCTTCACTAACTATATTTCACTAGTTAGAGTTTTAGTATTTTAGAATTTGGTTATTTGTTTGCTTAGGCTAAAATCCTTCATCAAGTTCCTAATGCCTTCACCAAGTTGTTCCTAATGCCTTAGGAATGCTACTGATGGATATTACATTAGGAATTTTAATCATACAAGTTTATTCAGTAGTTGCAAACTCATGTCATGCTCATGTACTTCATAGGTGTCAATTTTTTATTTTTATTTTTTACTGAATCTTTTGCTTCAGTTGGTATCATGTACTAATTAAGATATTAGTTTCTGAATACAAGTTCCTGTAAATTATTATCGAGAAGCATGACAGAATACTAGAGGTTGCTGATCAATCAATTTTCAATTCATTTAAATGGAGTTCACATTATCTAATGTTCCAGTAAAGTACAATACTTGAAAACATAAAATCAATGGAGATAACATAACCTGGCGGCTAAAATTGGAAATCGACTAGCTAATGTAACTTAAAAAAATGGAAAAAAAAAGATAATAGTTGTTCATTCTGTGTCGGCTACTTAGTAGAAAAAAAATGTTGTTATACACATTGAAACTCCTTTATTATTTTACTGTCTCTCTTCTTTTTTCCTTTTTTTTTTTTTTTTGAAATGGCTTTCTATAATTTTTTGTTAGATATGTAATACTAGTTATAGTTTTTCTTTTTAATCTAAACTGTTCATGGTTTGCCTGTTATCTATTTATTCTATGAGATTAAATGAATTCAAGTTGAACAATTTCTATTTTTCTGTTGATTGGATACATTTTCTATGTACTTTGTATTTTGGAAATTGATTATTCAATGTTTGTATGCCAAGATTCATTTTGAAACTCCAGACATATTGGAAGAGCTGCTTACTTCATATATTAACCTAAAGAAGTTGGAGTTGGAAGTATCTCTTGTCGACTACACTAGTCTTACTTGGTTGGTGTCCTTTGTCTGCCAATGTTCTTCCATAGAAACTCTCGTTTTGCACACAATTCAGGTAACGAATGAAAATTTTCTTATAGTTTATGTTTGTCTTAGTTCTCCAAGTAGTTCATTGCAATACTCAATTTTTGTGCCAAATTTATCATCTGTAACATATGCGATCTTACTTTCATTTTTTTGTCACTAGCTTTGGCGAAAGAAGAAAGAGGAACCTGTATTGCCTTTCCGTCCCCTGCATCACTTGAAATATGTTGCTGTCAGGAGACTTGAAGGAGACAAAAGTGAGATTGACTTCTTGAGAACTTTGCTTAAAAATGCAGTGAATCTAGAGAGACTGGTCGTTACTGTCGATGAAACAGAGAATTGGGAAATTAAAAGAGGCAGCCTGCTGAAATTTCATACTGAGCTAATGGAATTATCCCAACAGTATCCTAACATTAAAGTATCATTCGAATCGTACAAGTCTTACAAGGCAAATGCTTGGTCCACTTTCATTCACAAGTTTTAGGTATAAAGTGCTGCTGTAAGCCTTTTCGAGTATGTTGTCATTAGGTGACTCTAAGGACAAGACAGTGTTGCCATCAATAGAGGCGGGTCATAGAGTTTTGCAATTACAATAGGTGCCCTGCTGAAATTTTACGAGTAGCTACGTACATATATTATCCCCGAACTTTCCTTATGGTGATTTACATTTTGAATTCTACACATTTGATGTTGTATGTTTTACTCAAATTTCTTTTCTTTTTGTGGAAATGTTTTACTCAAATTTTAATTTAGTAGCAAAAGGAATTATCCATTTTGAAGTCTTTATTGATTTGATCATAGTTTAAAGCTTCTCTCCTGTTCAACTATGGTTTTTTTTTTTTTTTTTTAAATCCATCTATCTCAGCCTTGTATTACTTTCTTCAAATCATTTCCTTGAATGGCCTGTTAGAATCATCTAAACAAATGTCTTGCAAGTGATCTGGTGTACCTGAAACTGATTTTAGGTTGAACTTTTTGAACTGGGGTGATCTAAAAATTTGTTCTAATTACCATCCGTGATATTGATATTTTAGACAAAAGAAATGTTGTGTGACACAAGCAACTGGTTCAAGGATGAACTGAAGTACATTACTGTCAGAAGCTTGTGAGGACCAACTGTGACAAGATTTTTGAATGATCATGAGGTTGTTTAGCAGGGGCAAGTGTTGATAATTGGATCTTCACTCGTGAAGTTCCCTGAAAACTATGATGAGATCTAATCCTAACCTTTTTTTTTTTGTTTTTTTTTTTTTTTTTTTTTTTTTTTTTTCGACTTCAGCGGGAGTCAAACCAACAACTTCTTAAATCTTGCTCTTTGGCAGGTTTAGCCGTAAGTTGTTGAAACCACCCCAAAAGTTTCCTATTTTTCACTGTTTCATGTTGAATTTTGTTCTTCAACAGCAATCGACGATTCTGCATAATTTTCTAAAACTCTATTCCCATCCCCTTGTCTCCTCTCCTCTTCGGTTGATCATAGTTTTCCGTGCATGTTTACATTGTTGCTGATTTTTTTTTCATGGTGTATTAATGACAGAAGTCTCAATGATATTTCTGTTTGCTAGTAATGTCAGTCATGATCATTCATAATCTGAAGGAATGTCTGTCGACGTCAGTCATGATATTAATTCCAATATTTCCTGGTAATGTCAGTCATGATCTTCCATGTTCTGTAGTTGTTCAGTAGTTCATGCTGCGTTTGAGTCGATTGATTCATCCAATGTAGATAATAAGGGAGCAAGGAAGAAGGATCCATCCAATGCCAGTTACTGTTCTTTAATTTGCTGCAACTTATATTCCATCTTGCATTGGATACCTCGCGAATATGACATGTTTGTTTATATACTTTATTTGCATGTCACTTAATTAGTCTGCTTTGCATCATTTTCTTGAATTGCATTGGACATTTTAGCTTTCAGTGCTAAGTGGTAACTCATCTAGCAAGTGAATAAGTGATTCAGGCACATTTGTACTTGAATAAAAACTTGGTTTCGTTAGTAGAAATTTGATAAACATCAAAGAAATTTCTTGTGATATTTTAGAGAAAAAAAAAAAAATCTTTAATGCTTACTAAGAAAAATTTACTGGCTCTTGTTGGTTCAGCTTTTACTTTTAACTTATGCTTTGATGACATGAATTTTATGACTTACGAGAAGAAAATAGCATGTAGGAAGATACTTTTGAAAATTGCGAGGGTTTTAATAGTTTTGGTTGTCATGTCAGCTATAAGTAAAAGCGTAAGCTGAACCAAAAAGGGCTACTAATTCGTTTGCCATTGTCTACTCCAGTACAAAAAAAACTCAACCTCTCCTTACAAAGCTCAATTTTGCCATGATCACTTTTTTTTTTTTTTTTTTTTTTTGGTTTCCTATTGTATCTGACATCAACTGTACTAACTAATTTATACTCGAGGGTTAGCTCTTCCAACTCAATCTCTTTCTAATTATGAGGCTTAGAAATTAAGATTGAGATCGTGCTCGAGGGGAATTGAGTTCCTTATCACGAAATCAACTCATTCGAAGGCTTCATCAAAAAGGATAATGCAAAGGTAAAACAATTTGGACACCAAATCTACCGAATGCCATACATTTTACTTGGAGATGCGTATGCATATATTTTGGAGTGTATGGCACGACATTCGATTAAGTCCATGCCCAAATTGGTTTACTTTATGGGTTCCTCGTCCAAAACCCCTCCAACCCCACCCAATACTCGCGTACACTATTACCAAAACACGTTGCGATACAATCATCCTAATCACCATCTATGCTTTGTTTTGTGCACATACTTGAGTTTGAATTAGATTTGATGGAAATGAATTCTATGAATGCATTCATGTATATTATTGCATTGATATGTATGAAAAATATTAGAATGACAACATATAAGTCTTACCCACGACACATTGACTCGGATGAGTCATCCACACGTGTGCCTGCATCCCTAGACGCTCACGGGCGGCTCAAAGGTTGGATGCGACTTCTCTATTCTCATTCTAATACTTCGAATGTTGCTAATATAGTTTGATTGATATTTATTCCTCGATTGATGCTAGGATCTTCGTAATGAGTTCATATTCGATCACTTTGTAACACGAACGCATTTGCGTCTCCTCTAACTATTTTTTTTTAGGACCGCTAAGGGCACCCCACCGTTTAATGAAGGCACCCAAAGATTTTGTAAAAATTTCAGCAAAAGTGAAAAAGACCATTTTGCCCTTATATATATATTGATTCAAACACCACAAATCATTTTGACAAAGAAAAAAGGCACCCCACCACAAGGTTGAACCACAAAGCCACATTGCATTTGGCGAGCGTTGATCAATTCTTGCGGATTGACATCATCCGACAGCGAGGTAACAATGTTTGACAACCATATGATGGTTTATTAGAACTGTTTAGCTGTGGAAAACAGTGAAAATGATGATTTGTTTGTCAACGTAGGGTTTGGTAATTTCTTCAAATCCGAACTTGTTTCCACTATATAATGGAGGATTGTACTCATTCGGTCCAAGAGGAGGTCGAACTCACGGAAATTTTGTAAATTTATTGTGTTTTTTATGCGGTTACCCGAAGTTTCTGTGGATGTGAGCGATTGTATCGGCCTCGCAGGACCGAGATTTATGGTTATATCTCAGTCACCCATGACCGACAACTGCTCCAATATATCGGCGGTGTCCAACCGAGTCCGATGGAAAGGTTTCGGTTGTGCACCACCGATATGGGTTGACCATTTCAATTCGCCTTGCTCTCGTCAAGTCTCGGCCGAGAGAACTAGAGTACTATCGGCCATGCGTAACCGAGACACCGTGAGACTTTTCGGCATTTGTGGTTGAGACTGCGACTTCCCAAAAATGTAGCTTCCCTCTCGGCCATGCTTGGCCGAGACAGTTAGCACAGTCTCTGGCCTGTGTGGCCGAGAACCGCGAATTCCCATTTTTTTAACTATTGAACAAACCACCACTGTAAATCACAACTACTCTACCAAATGTAACTTAATTACACTAAATAAGGTGTGTCCGACGAACTTCAACCGAACCCTAACTTGGAGACGAAATCGGCTCACACCACGACCCTACGAACTGCAAAAAAGCCGTAAACCGAAGGAGAAACATAAGGTGAGACACGATTTCGGAGATTCCTCTCACTGGTCGGTTCAAACCAAATGGTTTCTTGGAGTCAAGATCGGTGAAGGTGGTGGAGGGGGTGGTGGGGTGCAGCGGGTATTTTTCGTGTTTGTGCAGGATGGGTAGTTTCGGGATTTCGGGTCTAATTTTTGGGTGCCCCAGGTAAATCAGTTTGTGCCCATATTAACTGGGTGCCCTCATTAAATGGTGGGGTGCCCTTAGCGGCCCTTTTTTTTTTTTAACATGTCTTCTCTCTAAGAATTGGACTCATTTCAGCTCTTCTTTTCCCCATCTTTACTTCAACATAGGCCGCGAGGATGCCACAGAATACGTCGAGAAATTGATCTACCACCATGGTGGTTACGGCCCAAGTCCCCCAAGTCTGCAAGGACTTCGCTCCAGTTGTTGGACTACTTTAAGGAAGATTTGAAATGTGCGAAAAGATGGATTGCAATAGCACTGCATCGAAATGTTCCGGAGCTTGACATCTTTCTAGGTAATGGATGGTCAATGTTCACAGGTTATGAACAAATGTTGTTATTGCCATGTTAAAGTTGTGAACTTGTCTTCTAATCAACAACAACAACAACAACAACAACATAGCCTTAGTCCCAGATTAATTGGAGTCGGCTACATGGATCAAATTTTTCCATTGTGCTCGATTAAGTGTGCAATTGATGGTGAGCTTTGCAAACCATTCAAATCCCTCCTAATTAATGCATCTCATGTTAACTTTGGTCTGACTACCTTCTTTGCAGGTGACCAAACCATGGCAATCGCACTGAAAAAAATTGGAGATTGACAACAGGGCAAAAGGGCTCTTTCCTGTTGGTGTAAACGGTGCTTTTAGTCGCCTTGGCAATTGCATGCTTGAATTGCGTACCCCGAATCTCGTAACTTTTGTTTACAAGGGTGTGATGTACAAGGTGTCACAGGGGCAAAAGAAGAGGGGTTTTTCTCTAGGAAATTTTTCTCTTTCTCAACCGAACCTGTGGTGCCTAAGGGCCACCTTAGTACAGCACTCCAATACTCAATTAAAGGGACAGCAAGCAAATAGGCAACAAGGAAACGTTTTACTAGCTCACGAATTGGGAATACAACTAGGGAACTCTGTGTCTCCCCAAGCTCAGAGCCCTTGGCTTTATAGACCAGCCATTAGGTAGTTACACAACCAACTAGTACACATGTCCAGCATACATTAAGCCATAGACCTGGTAAAACGCCACTCCCTGGTGGTTTGGACGGTTACCCAACCGCCCTGCACTCCTTGTTGCCACACGTTCCGCAACTGCCTCCATCACTGGGTCAACCCACATGCTCCTGGTTTTCAGCCTTCCTTGGACGTGCCTTGGTCATGGCTCCAGCCCATGACCAAGGTAGTTACATAACCGCTTGGGAACCGCCTTGACTTGGTCTAGTCACGCCACAAGGGTCGTGGCCATGATCTCTACGGGACAGGGACTCGTGGGGACGTGCCTGTCCGTGCCCAGGCGCGTCGCCGTGCTAGCCGGGGCTCCGTTGAGTCCCACCGGCTCGAAGGGTGGCCGACGCCATGGTCCGTGCATGGGTCGTGCCTTGGCATTGCGCCCAAGGCATGCTCGAGGGTCCCTGCTAGTCCGCCCATGCCACCCCAAGGAGAGAGCACACCTCTCCTTATAGTAGATGTTAAGCCGTTTACTCAGCTCCAATAGGAAACATCAATTTTTCGACCAAGCGTACTTTGACTTGGGTCAACGCCCAAGTCAAGGTTTGTCAACTTAAGTCTCGTGCCAAGCTCGTGCCAAGGAATTCACTTAAGTCTGGCCCGTGCCGCGCTCGTGCCAAGACTTGCCAAGGTTTGCCGTGTTCGTGCCAAGGCGTGCCAAGGCGTAGTGCCAAGGCGTGCCAAGGCGCTGTGCCAAGGAAAATACCCGCGCTCGTCCCGCGCGCTCGTCCGTGCGTGCTCGCCCACGCGACGCGCCCATACGCGCTCGACCATGCGCGCGCCTGTCCGCGTGCGTCCATGCGCGCGCTCGCCCAGGGTCCTTGCCTCGCGCCCAAGGCATGCCTACTCGTGCCACGGTGTGCCAAGGCGCTGTGCCAAGGCGTGCCAAGGCATTGTGCCAAGGCGTGCCAAGGCGTTGCGCCAAGGCGTAACCCCTTTTCACCAACGCACCATTTTACATGTTCACCCATGACTGCACCTGATGGAACTGACCAAGCCCTCATGGCTCGGTCTTTGCTAGGTTATCGGCTGCCCAGCCCAGCCTTGCTCGGGTCTCGCTTTTAGGGGGCTGACAAACATCCCCCCGCCAAGATGTTCGATGCCCTCATCGAATCGGTTGCTTCGCCGCGGTGATAGTCTGAAATCTCCTTCTCAAACTGCCATAGGGTAGTGTCACGCTCCCACGTAGGTTCTTCTACATCAACCCACTTGATCAAGTAAAAAGTTCGTCTGTTCTTTTTACTCTGGCCACGCGTCTCGTGGCTTAGAATCTGCTCTATCTCCCCAGCAAACTCCTTCCGCACCAAAGGTGGAGCTCGCCTCGCTGTACTCCTCCCTGGATCAGCCTCATCCGCATGGAAAGGCTTGAGGTAACTGACATGGAACGTGGGGTGAATTTTCAGCCTCTCGGGTAGCTTTAGGCTATAGGCCACCCTCCCCACTCGCTTGACCACCTCGAATGGTCCCTCAAATCGCTGGACCAGCCCCTTGTGCGTCTCCTTCTTGTTGAATTTCTTCAATATTTGAGGGGTTAGCTTCAACAAGACCATGTCTCCTTCCTGGAACTCCAAGGGCCTCCTATGCTGGTCCGCATATTTCTTCATCCTCCTGACAGCCTTGGCTGGCATTCGTCTTGAGCCGCTCCTCGCCTCTGTTTGCTCCTTGCAAACCGATAAGCCGCTGGGCTCGACCCCATCGACTTGGATTTGGCTACTTCGTGTGGAGTAACCGGTTGCCGCCCCATCACCACCTCAAACGGACTCAGCTCTGTCGCTGAGCTTTTGTGAAGGTTGTAACAGAATTGGGCAGTGTCTAGTAGATCCACCCAATTTGTCTCGCTCGCATTCATGTAATGCCTAAGGTAATCCTCCAACAAGGCATTGACTCTCTCCGTCTGCCCATCCGTTTGGGGGTGATTCGCTGTGGAAAACTTCAGTTCTTACCCCAGCAAGTTGAACAAAGCAACCCAAAACCGCCCAGTGAACCGCGCATCACGATCACTGATAATATCTTCTGGTATCCCCCAATACTTCGCCACATGTTTGAGGAACAGCTCCGTGTCGTATCCGCATCACAAGTTTTCGGAGCAGCTATGAAGGTAGCATACTTTGAAAACCTGTCCACCACCACCAGCACGTTTGTCATACCCTGCACTTTAGGCAAACCAGTTATGAAATCCATGGATATGCTCTGGAACGGTCTGTCCGGTACAGGCAAAGGTTCCAGCAGCCCTGGTACCTTCCTTCTCTCCGTCTTGTCTTGCTGGCACACAAGACATGTCCGCACGTACTGATCTACGTCCTCCTCCATCTTTGGCCAGAAGAACGAACGTGACAGGAGGGCATAGGTCCGCTCCATGCCCGGATGCCCTGCCCATCGAGCATCATGCGTCTCTTTCAACAACTGCCGCCTCCATCCACTCGAATTAGGGACGTATGGGCGTCCTCCTTTGGCATAGAGGACCCCATCTTCACACCAAAATCTCCTTGTGACTCCATCAGCCACTAACTTCAGCAACTTCGAGCAAACAGGGTCTTTGCTCGTCTCTTCCTTGATGCGAGGCAAGAACTCGCCTTCTAGCCTCACCGTTCTTTCGCCACCATTTCACCACCACCTTGCGGTGAGTGCATCGAGGATCGAATTAAGCTGCCAGGCTTATGCTCGATTTGGACATCGAATTCGCCAAGAAGTCCAACCACCTTGCTTGCTTTGGTTGAGCTTCTTTTGGTTCATGAAATAGGTGATCGCCGCGTTGTCTCATCGCACTATGAAGCTGGTCCCCAGCAAGTAGTGTCTCCACAGTTGTAGAGCGTGGATCACTGCTAGCATCTCCTTTTCATGGGCTGGATATCTCTGTTCTGCATCCTTTAGCTTTCGACTTTCGAAGGCAATAGGGTGTCCCTCCTGGACAAGCACCGCCCCTAAAGCCCTGTCTGATGCATCCGTATGCACCTCAAATGGCAAGTCAAAATTCGGCAGCCCCAACACCGGTTCAGAGGCAATGACCTGCCTCAAGTCCGCCATCGCTTGGTCGCATTGGTCCGTCCATGCCCAAGCTCGATCCTTCTTCGATAGGTCTGTTAGTGGAGCCACCCTCCGTGAGTAGCCCTCCACGAACCGCCTGTAATAATTCACCAAGCCTAGGAATGACCGCAACTCCTGCACCTTTGTGGGATTCAGCCATTCCAAGATCGCCCGCACCTTCTCCGCATCCATCTGGAGCTTGCCTTGGCCTACAACATGACCAAGGAAAGAAATGGTTTGCGCAGCAAACTCGCATTTCTCCCTCTTAACATACAGATGGTTAGCCCTCAATGTGGTCAGAACCTTCCTCAAATGATCCACATGATCTTGGAGGTTCTGACTATAGATTACAATGTCATCCAAGTAAACAACAACGAATCTATCAATATATTCCTTCGAACATCGTTCATAAGATTACAAAAAGTGGCAGAGCATTTGTTAAGCCAAATGGCATGACCAAGTACTCAAAAGAGCCATACCTAGTCACCATGGTCTGTTTTAGGAACATCACTAGCCGCAATTCGGACTTGGTAGTACCCTGACCTTAAGTCCAGCTTTGTGAAGTAGGCAGCACCAGACAATCGATCAAACAAGTCAGCCACCAATGGGATGGGGTACTTGTTCTTCATGTGAGCTTGTTCGGCGCCACGTAGTCCACGCACATCCGAAGGGATCCGTCATGCTTACTGGAACAAGACTCGGTGCACCATATGGGGCCTTATTGGATGGCTGAATGAATCCCGCCTCCAACAGCTCTTGCAACTGTTTTCTGAGCTCCTCCAACTCCTTCGGGGCCATTTTGTAAGGGGCTTGGGCAGGGGGTCTTGAGCCTGGGATGAGCTCGATCTCATGATCAATCACCCTTTTTGGGGGTAATTCCCTTGGTAACTCGGCCGGCATCACGTCATTGAAGTCCTCCAGCACTTCAACAACCGCATCAGGGACGTTCACTGCCTTGCACGCCTTTGTCTCCACCAATGTCGCCAAGAACGTTGGTTCACCTTTCCGAAGCCCATCCTTCACCTGAAGGGCCGAGAGGTGGGATAACTTTGTGCTCTCCTTCCCTGAAACTGTGTTAGCCGCAGGAACAAAACAAGGGTGGGACTTGTTCATCACGAACAGTCCCCTCAAAAATGACATCAGCGCGATACTCCCCATGTGCAAGAAGTCATTCCCTAGGATGACATCAAAATCATCCAAGGGAACCGCCATTAGGTTGATCTTTCCCTCCCAAGATCCAACCTTTAAATTAACATCACTGGCCATACCTTGAATCCGTTTCGCCTCCGAATTCACGGCCTTCATTCGACTGGAATTCTCCACGAGGTCCAGTCCTAACTTCCCCACCATGTGATCCGCCACAAATGAATGAGTAGCCCCTGAATCTACCATCGCCAAGACTCGCTTCTTGTTCACCTCAGCGTCTACGTACATTAGCCCCTCCGAAGGGCTTGCCTTGGCCTGTTGAATGACATTCAACAGCTGCAACGGGTTCATCCGGGGCTGGCCTTCATCCTCTGCGATCAAGGCCGATAGCTTTTCCTTCTTCGGGCAATCTCGTGCTCGATGAGGGCCGTTACAAATAAAACAGCCCTTACCCGAGGAACTTGATGAGGGTCTCGGGTCTGATTTAGGGACAGGCTTCGAGCTAGCCGCTGGCTTGGGAGAGAAAGGCTTCTTCTCGCCTTTCTTCTGGTGGGTCTTGAATGGCTTTTTCTCCTTGCCCTTCCCTTCGCTCGGGGATGAGCTAGTCTTGAAATCCACAAGACTATCGGCAGCCGCAATCGCCCCATGTAAGTCCTTCACTCCTTGCCTCCTAAGCTCAGCTTGAGCCCATGTTTGCAATCCCGTCGTGAAGTTGAATAGCTTGTCCTCCTCGGACATGTTTTTGATGTCCAGCAGGAGGGACGAGAATTCCTTCACGTAATCCCGCACCGAACCCGTCTGTTTGAGCTTGCGCAAGGCCTCCCGCGCTTGCCAAGCTGCATTTGTTGGAAGGAACTGATCCTTCAGTTCCCTTTTGAGCACCTCCCAATCAACAATTTTCGGCCTTCCCGCAGCCGCATCATCGTCCACTCTAGTCCTCCACCAGAGCTTTGTGTCTCCCTCAAGGTACATCGAGGTCAAGATGACCTTGTGGCTTTCCTCCGTGCCTACAGTGGCAAAATACTGCTCCATGTCCCAAATGAAGTTCTCAAGCTCCTTCGCGCTCCGTTTTCTTGAGAACTTCTTTGGCTCGGGCACCTTAGTTCGGGACCTCACCGCAACGCCACCCTCCGAGGGTGATCCACCAACTGCTCGCTTAAGCAAGTTCACCTCCACAGCCATTGACGAGGCTGTTTCGGTAGTGAGTTCGCCAACCGACCGCGCATCGGCTTCCAGCTCCGCAAATCTTTCTTCCCACATTGCGATCATGGCTTCTTGTGACTCTCCCCTAGTCACCAACGAAGCCACCAACATTTCCAAAGCTTCAATACGTTGGGACGTAGTTGAAAACTCTGCCGGTTCCACCGGGGTGGACATCCTCGCCATCATTTGCTCTAGGTGAGACACCCTCTCACTCAAGTCGCTCGCTGCTCGGGTCGCCATCGTCTCCGAACGTAGGCTCTGATACCAATTGTCACAGGGGCAAAAGAAGAGGGGTTTTTCTCTAGGAAATTTTTCTCTTTCTCAACCGAACCTGTGGTGCCTAAGGGCCACCTTAGTACAGCACTCCAATACTCAATTAAAGGGACAGCAAGCAAATAGGCAACAAGGAAACGTTTTACTAGCTCACGAATTGGGAATACAACTAGGGAACTCTGTGTCTCCCAAGCTCAGAGCCCTTGGCTTTATAGACCATGACCATTAGGTAGTTACACAACCAACTAGTACACATGTCCAAGCATACATTAAGCCATAGACCGGTAAAACGCCACTCCCTGGTGGTTTGGACGGTTACCCAACCGCCCCCGCACTCCTTGTTGCCACACGTTCCGCAATCGCCTCCATCACCGGGTCAACCCACATGCTCCCGGTTTTCAGCCTTCCTTGGACGTGCCTTGGTCATGGCTCCAGCCCATGACCAAGGTAGTTACATAACCGCTTGGGAACCGCCTTGACTTGGTCTAGCCACGCCACAAGGGTCGTGGCCATGATCTCTACGGGACAGGGACTCGTGGGGACGTGCCTGTCCGTGCCCAGGCGCGTCGCCGTGCTAGCCGGGGCTCCGTTGAGTCCCACCGGCTCGAAGGGTGGCCGACGCCATGGTCCGTGCATGGGTCGTGCCTTGGCATTGCGCCCAAGGCATGCTCGAGGGTCCCTGCTAGTCCGCCCATGCCACCCCAAGGAGAGAGCACACCTCTCCTTATAGTAGATGTTAAGCCGTTTACTCAGCTCCAATAGGAAACATCAATTTTTCGACCAAGCGTACTTTGACTTGGGTCAACGCCCAAGTCAAGGTTTGTCAACTTAAGTCTCGTGCCAAGCTCGTGCCAAGGAATTCACTTAAGTCTGGCCCGTGCCGCGCTCGTGCCAAGACTTGCCAAGGTTTGCCGTGTTCGTGCCAAGGCGTGCCAAGGCGTAGTGCCAAGGCGTGCCAAGGCGCTGTGCCAAGGAAAATACCCGCGCTCGCCCACGCGACGCGCCCATACGCGCTCGACTATGCGCGCGCCTGTCCGCATGCGTCCATGCGCGCGCTCGCCCAGGGTCCTTGCCTCGCGCCCAGCGCATGCCTACTCGTGCCACGGTGTGCCAAGGCGCTGTGCCAAGGCGTGCCAAGGCATTGTGCCAAGGCGTGCCAAGGCGTTGCGCCAAGGCGTAACCCCTTTTCACCAACGCACCATTTACATGTTCACCCATGACTGCACCTGATGGAACTGACCAAGCCCTCATGGCTCGGTCTTTGCTAGGTTATCGGCTGCCCAGCCCAGCCTTGCTCGGGTCTCGCTTTTAGGGGGCTGACACAAGGACTGTTCGTTTGGGAACATGGAGGAGATAATCCATGTAGATATACTTTTATGCTCACTTTTCCTAGAAGGATGTTCACGCGAGGCCGGAAAACATGTGAAGTTTCTCTGAGGCCTAAAGGGTGCAAGGGCTTTAGCTCTCAAGGGGATTGAGGCGTGTGTAATTTATGTTTGTAGAAATAGCTCACTGAGTTTGTTAACAATTTGTACTTGTGATCCCCTAGATTTTTATTAGTGATTAATCATTTTAGATACATCACTTTCTTAAGGCTTCTGTCGGAGCATAAATGGAGGAAGCGCGAATAAGTAATCCCGTTTGAACTATCACTATGGTTTTAGGATGCTGATATTGACTATGTTTCAAGAACTAAAAATTTGAAGAAAGAGCTGAGCACATGATACCTCTTATTGCAATGTTAATCAACTCTGAAAATTTAATTTTTCTGTTATTTGGATCCGTTGATTAGGAGAATACTTATCACTTCATAGAGTCTTACTTTGTTTGCTTGGGATATGATTTTTCCTTGAATTTCAATCATTCAAGTTTATTTAGTATTTAGCAATTCATGCCATGCCGGTTAAGTTATCAATCTCATATGTTAAGGTTTTAGTTTTTGAATTACATTACCAGTCTTCTAGGAATTCAGTTCTTTATAAATACAAGTGCTTGTGATTGGGATTAACAACTTGGTTAAAGTAAAGTCATTCTCTTTGCTTCCACATCAATTATGGGTCAGTAGAAAAATTAGCTTCTCTTCCTTTTTCTCCATCTACTTCGATATCCCATTCCTTTATTTATATTCCTTTCTTGTCATTTTTTTAATCAAGTTCTGGCAGTTTCTGTATATTATTGTTACACCTTACTAACTTGACTCGGCATCCTTTGGAGATAAATGTTCTATATGGTGGATCATAGCCCATTTTGGCGTCTTCCAAGATTTCTACGTGTGAACCTTTTTGCACTTAAGACAGATTGTTCAGATTCCATATTCTATCTGGTGTAATATTAAGCTGATATTGATTATTTTGCTGAGGTATTTAGTCGAGCACGAATATGTATTCTCGTTCTTTGGTGAATTCTTACTCCAGGAGTCAAGTCTATCAACCGAAAGGAGAATGATCAAGATTAAATTTGGTGTCAGACTTTTTAGCATTTCAGTTTTAGAATTATGTCGAGGGTCCTGCAAGGTTCTTTTTCTCCTTGGGATCAGTAGTTTGCTTGAAAGAAATTAATGGACTGTGCTTGAATTACACCCCTAGAACTCACATCCCAACTAACAACCCCCTACCCAACCGTCCGTGTTCATTTCGGGATGTGAGCTTACGCATTTTTGTAACTTAATAGTCAGACCAACTTGATGGGGCTCTGTAAATTGTGATAAGAATGAACTCAAAAAGAAGAAAAGGAAAAGATGAAATCGTTTCTGTGTTTTGTTCTTTGGATGCATTTTTTATGTACATGTTTTTGTCTCTGGTGCGGATGTGTGGTAAAACTCGTAAAGATAGAATAAGAAATATAAAAATTCAAAGACAAGTAGAAGTGACACCAATTGATACAAAGATTAGGGAAGGGCGGTTGCGGTGGTTTGGTCACTTGCAAAGACGGCCTATAAATGCCCCACTAGAAAACTTGACTCAATAGAAACCGTAGAAATTCGATGAGGTAGGGGTAGACCAAAGTTAACATGGATGCATTAATTAGGAGGGATTTGAATGGTTTGGAAAGCTCACCATCAATTGCACTTAATCGAACACAATGGAAAAGTTTGATCCATGTAGCCGACCCCAATTAATATGAGATTGAGGCTATGTTGTTATTGTTGTATGTTTTTGTCTCTAGTAGTCTGAAATCTGACATTTCAATATTTGCATGTTAAGAGTCATTCAGAAGTTCCTGACATATTGGAAGAGCTACTTAATTCCTATACTAACCTGAAGAAGTTGGAGTTGCAAGCATCTAGTAGATGTGGCCCTTGTCATACTTGGTTGGTTGTCATACTTAATTCCTATACTAATTCTGTGATAGTAGATATCAGTGGGTGTCCCAACTTTTTTAACCCTTTTTATTTTGATTCGACTAATCTGTGAGAGTAGGTTGAGCACCCCAACCTATAACTGCCAAATTTGAGCTTACAACCTTTGCCTTACTAGAACTATAACGCTACTTTGTTGTCACGCACCACCACTGCCCTTTGCAATAAACATTTCAACTAATAACTAGTTGGTCAAACTGGTAAATGACTTGGTTACTTCGTGCAAGATCTGAGTTCGATTCTCATAAATATAAAAAATTAAGTTAGTGGTCGTCTCCATATGAGGCCCGATAGTATCCAAGCGTGGAGACCACGGAAACCCACTTTGGGCAATGAATCAGTCGGAGTCGTGAGTTGTGCCTAAAGTAGGTTAATGAAACATTTTCCTAGAAATAACTAAAAATCAAAAGGTGACGACTTAAACCCTAAAATTTTTTTTTTTTTTTTTTTTTTTTTGTGATTCAATATCTTAAACCACCGTTGATCTTCTCTTTGGTCAGTGGTGGTTCCACTCAGTACATTCATGCGTTTTATTTGTTCGATAAAGTGTATATCTTTTTAGATCTCTAAAAATTGGATCCATTCTTGATATGGTATATCTTCCACAACATTGTTCGTGAATACGTGGGGTTGCTGGGTTGATCCTCATCTTTAGTTTTATTTTTAAGTAGTTTGTCTTTTCTTAGGTTTTCTTCTCTTGTTTGAAATTTTTATTTTTTATGTTTCGTCGTGTGCTTCCATCGGTGTTTGTGTAATGTTATGTGTTCTAGATGTTTGTAGAGAGCAATCCCTGATTGTCCCATTGTTTCAATTTTACAACTATAATCAAATTAATGACAATTTTTCTTATCAAATATGATTAGCGAGTGAATGGACATTTTTTTACGACAACAATTCTACATCTAGTAACAAAAAAAGAAGCGGGAAAGCAAACTACTTTAGGGGGTTAGGGTTATCCATTTCCACCATTGGCAACAAAAATGAGAGGGAAATACCTCTCCATCATGAACGAAAACAGATTAAGCGATCTACCAGAACCCATTCTCCATCACATCTTCTCCTTCCTCCCCACCAAAGAAGTCGTCCGATCAACATGTCTTCTCTCCAAGAAATGGAACCACTTCTCTGCATCTCTTCCTTATATCTTCTTCAACATTAATGACGCCAATTTGGAATTCCCCTGCTCCCCCACCCTCGTCGATCAGTTTCTGACCTCCCGCCGCGGCGGCAGCGATGGCGAAAGCGTCCCTGATCTCCACAAACTCTGCCTCAAATGGCCGGCTTGCTACGACGGCCGCAAAGTAAAAGACTGGATTGCAATGGCACTGGAAGGAAATGCCCGAGAGCTCGACATCTATCTGGGTCTGGAAGGAATCACATGGAAGGTCCCTGCTAAGGTCTTCGCCGCGGCTTCTTCGGTGAGGGTGCTTAGGATGGAGTCCTGCATTTGTTGTTACCGTTGTCTGTTTCCGCGCGTAATGCTTTTCGCGCCGAATTTGACAACTCTAGAGTTGTTTGGAATTAAGTTTCCGAATGGGGATTCGAAGGGGGAGCTTGTTTTGAGTTGCCCTGTTTTGGAAACATTGGTTGTGCATAATTGTTATCAAAAACATCTCCAAGTTCTCAACTTGTCGATTAGTAGACTGAAGAAGTTGGACATTGATACCAGGGGAGTGTGCTGGTCGACCCACGATGCTCTCGGCGATTGCAAGCTCGAATTGCATACCCCAAATCTCTTGACCTTTGCTTACAAAGGTGTCATGTTAAAGGACTGGTCGATTGGGAACCTGGAGGCGCTAATCGAGGTAGATCTATCTTTATATCTGCCATCTAAGCCTAAAGAATCAAATCATATGAACCTTTTCGAAGGCCTAAATGGTGCGAGGACTTTAACTCTGGAGATTATGGTATGATTCATTTTTGCTTGTATATATTGATCGCTAAAGAATCCCTTGATTTTGATTTAGTGATTAATTGTTAGTAGTCTCCACTTTCTCCTTAGTTGCAACTTGCAAGTCAAATCTAGCTTGAACTTTTGATAATTACCACGCGCTTAAGGCTTTTGTTGCAGTGAAAATGGAGGAAGCGCGACAAAAAATCCCATTTCGAGAGCTAAAAAGTTTGATCGAACAAACCAAAGAGCTGAACCACAGGAAACCATTTATTGCAATGTTAAACAACTATCGGAAGTTTCATGTTTTCTCTTATTCTGATCCATTGCGGACAAAAATACTTATCGCTTGCTGGATCGAGGCTCTTTTTCTAGAATTAGGTGATTTGTTTTTTGGATAAGAATTTTTCCTGATGCTCCCAATGCATTAGGACAACTACTGCTGGATACAACACCAGGAATCTCATCACTTATTGTTTATTTAGTAGTTACCATTTACCAATTTTCTTGATGGCATATGCATATTACTTCTGTTGGCATTATTTTTTAGCGAATTAATCTTTTGCTTCAGCAGTTTTTCTGTATCAAGATTTTTGGTTTTTGAATTACATTATGAGTCTTTTAGGAGTTCTATTCTTTATAAGTACAAGTGCTTGTAATTTGGATTAACAACTTGGTTGGAATAAAGGTATTCTCATTGATTCAAAATCAATTAAGGTTCATTAGAAATTTGGGGTCTCTCTCGCAAACATATCGAGGTGTATCCTAAAGGCCCCCAACAACAAGGTGTCCAAACTGGGTCGCTTATGCATTTTCCTTGTATTTTATCCAACGCTTTTTTTATGTTGCTCATTTTTCTTTATCAAGTGCGCTAGTTGCTGCACCTTATGAGATTTGTCTCATCATCCATCATGGATAAATGTTCTGTCTGGGGTATTGTCACGACCTATGTTGTGGTCTCCCAATATTCCAAGCTCTAAAATCCTTTTCTTTGAAAGTCCATATGAATCATTTTGCACATAAGACGTACAGATTGTTCAAACTCCATATTCTATTTGGTGCTGTTGTGTTAATATTTTGTTGTTTTGCTAAGTATTTTTTCTAGCTTAGAGATCGTATTTATGTTTTTGGTGAATTTTGACTTCAAGAGTATACTTACACAAGCCAAATTAGAATGATCAAAATCAAAATTGCAACTTTATTTAAGTTTACTTGATAATAATTCAAACTTTTTATGTAGATACTGATATTACTTATATTTTCTTTTAATATATTCTTAATTATTCATTGTTTGTTTACTGAGATTTTTCTTGCTTTGTGTTTATGTTCTTTGGTTGCACTTTTTGTTTATGTATCTGTCTCTAGTATTCTGGAATCTTATAATTCAATGTTTTTGTGGTAAGATTTATTCAACAGGTCCAAACACCACGCCACTTATTTCAGAGCTGCTTACTTCATATAATAATCTAAAAAAATTGGAGCTGAAAGTATATATTGTCCCTGGCACTTGTCTTACTTCGTTGGCATCGCAACTCCGTCACTTTCTTTCCTTGGAAACGCTTGTCTTGCACATAATTGAGGTAATAATTAGAGAGTTCGTGTAGTTTGTATTTGTCATATTTTCTTAGTAATTCTTAACAACTCTCAATTTTTATGTCGGAATTCTCATTTGTCCTTTTTTTTATCTATGATCTTAATAATAATATTTATATTTTCTTTTTGTCACTAGTACTTTGATTCAATGAAGAAAGAGGAGCTCACATTGCCTTTGTGCCCACTAAATCACTTGAAATACATAGTTGTCTGGGGACTTGAAGGATATGATAATGAGCTTGAACTGTTGAAATATTTGTTTAGAAGTGCAGTGAATCTAGAGAGGCTGGCCATCACTGGAAGTAGCTCAAAGAGGTCCAAAATCGAAACAGGTGATCTGCCGAACTTTCTGAATAAGCTCATGACATTATCCCGAGACTTTCCTAATGTTGAAGTATCTTTTCAGATTCTGTAAATCTAATTTGGCTTTGCTCCAACTTTAATCCTATTTGGAGTCTTATATTGCTCTAAGCCACATCAAGTATATATATATATATATGTTGTGAAGAGACTACTGAAGAACATTACTACTATATATGAGCTTGAATACATGAAAGCTTTTGTTTAAAGTTGCATGTTGAAATATCAATTATAGCTTGTAAATCTGATGTGTCTTTTTGCTCAACTTCAAGTCTTCAACTGCTCCATTCCGATGTCTTTATTGGTGAGATCATAATCTGGGGTGTACTTTCACATCTGAAAAAAATTTAAGAGGGATCATCAATGTTACAGTGCAGGCTTTTTTTTTTTTTGTTGGGTCAAAGGCAGCAGGCTTCAATCATCTCAAGGAGAGAGAAATTTTAAGACACCCTAAACCCTAAACCTCACTTCTTTGTAGAGTACACCCTGTTGGCATGTGTTTATGCACCTTAGGACTTGTATATAAGGTAATTTCACTTGATCTTCTAATTGATATTAGAAACACTACTATTAAAAAGTCACCAATCAAATAGATAGCTCAGTGGTTTGGTATGTGGTGTTTTGAGTAAGATGGTGGGGGTTCAAGTAATAAAGAGAGCAAGTTGATTTTTATCTTATCAAAAAAAAAGTCATGTTAGAAATTATCGAAGGACCCTTCTTACTTGGGCTTGACTATTACCATGAGAGCTAGTCAAGTGTCCCAACCCATGACTTGATGTAATTTCTTGGGTTTTTTTAGTGCATGGGTTGTGCCTTGTGGTTCTAGTTCATTTTTGAGTCCTTTGTGAGGTTTTAGTGTCGCTGGGCCGAGTATTATGTTTAAAGTTCAATGTTGCCCTACCAAACCTATTTTGTGGGAACTTAGCTGATAACCGCCGAATTAGAGGTTTATTAGACTTCAAGTGACTCTCCAACTAAAGATTTGGTGAGTCCTCGCTAATACTCTAACTAAAGGTTTAGATTTGTGAGGTTGAACCATTTGAGAAATAGTGTTTCCACCTTCACTATACTCTAAAAAATCCCAAAAATGTTGAAAAATGCACCTTCCACTCGTAAAATCTTCTTTTATTGCATAATCCTTTAACATTTTGTCCTAACATACCCAAAAAAATCTTCTTTTATTGCATAATCCTTTAACATTTTGTCCTAACATACCCAAAAATTAGGCTAAATCGACGATGTCTTACAAATCACAAAAGAGTCTATATGAGAGATGAAAGTAAGGTGCAAGAAACAAGAGGAAGGGGGGTGATGGGTGCACATAACACAATGATGAGCATGAAAGTCATTTTTCATTAAGAGGCAACCCTCACTTAAATCGCTGGCTTGCCATTATGACAAATTAGAGTGCAAATAAAGCGACCTTTTTTTATATACAATAAATTTTGTAATATGTAGGATTATTTATGTATATTTTTAATATTTGAGAAGAAAAAAATATATGTTTTTAGAAAAATGCTACTTTTATCCACTTTTGCTGCGCCAATTTAGAACATTTAACTCCATGCGCATCTAAGTGACTCCAAATGAGCGTGTGTTAAATTGGCGTATCTAAGTGGTAAATAGCAAAACTCATGTTTTTACTGATTTGGAAAGTGGAATGACACTTCCAGTGAAAATTGGGCGGGAATGAACCATTTTAGAGTTGTTTATGGTTGGTAGTTATGGTTATATATGTGGCCCACCTACATTCCTAGCTATAGTACTCTGTTACCCAAACCTAAATGAGAAGTGTCAGAATAACAATATGTAAGTTACATTGGCTCAGAAGAATCATCCACATGCGCCACAAAATGTAGACATACATAATAGGTGTGTCAAGTCCGCATAAAAGGAGCCAACGTGGTATTTTCCAACGCGAATCAATCAAGTCAAGTAATAAATCAAGTCATCAATGTCTAAACCTCAACCGAAAGGGTAAGGAGTTTGATTTCCAACATTGCCAACAATTTGGCAATGGAGTCCCCAAAATCCCCCTCCAAGAAGAAGAAGATGAGAGTTGAAGAAGACAGATTGAAAGTGATCTACCAGACCCCGTTCTCCACCACATCTTCTCCTTCATCCCATGCACCAAATTAACAAGTCATTCAATCAACTTCTCTTCTCTCCAAGAAATGGACACTTTTGTGGGCTTCTCTTCCCCGCCCCCACTTCCAAATTGAGGATCACCCACAATACTATCCAGGCTACGACGTTTGCACCACCAATCTCATCGACAACGTACTATATCGTAGACTATGGGACTCGCCGCTGCAAAGAATAACTCTCTCCTGGCATTTCTTCCACAATTCAATTTTCCTCTTCTCTTCGATGGCCAATGCAATCAAACATAATCTACATGAGATCGATATCTACTTTGAACATGGTATTCGAAACTTGGAGCTTCCCGGCGACGACATCTTCGATGGCTTGATTCGGGTGGTGAGGTTGAAGTCCTATGGGTGGAGCCACATACAAGGTTGCATAGGCCCTTGGTGTGAACCCCGATCAATGAAAAAAGAAAAAAATTGAAAATATATAATCTAGCCACTCTATAATATTTTTTTATGTTTTTAAAATTTATTTAATATGTAATCAATGTCAAATATAACTATCTATAACTAAGAAATTAATGTATAATGATTTATAATTTATTGAAGTTTTTTGTTTTATATATTTAATCTCTCGTCGCTTGCGTATGAAGCTGTGTATATTAGTTTGGATTGTGATGTTGGGGTCTTTGCTGGATTGGTGAAAGCAATGTTGTGTTCCAAAAGTTTTTATCCACTACGTAAGTTCCGAATTCTTCAGATGCAATGAAGGTTCTTGAAGGGCTCCAAAGAGTAGAACGCTTGTGGCTTAAAGACAGGTATGTCTAATTACTTTCTGTTTTGTTAAATTGATTCAAGTTATTCTTGGGATTTCATACAGTAGAAAATGGTTTCTTTTTTCATAATTTGGTCTATGAAGTTATACTGGAATCTCGGGAAATTGAATCGATAGTGTAATCTTCATAAATTCATGGTATCAGATGGTATATATATATATATGATGCTAAGCTAATTAAGTAATTGTTAATCATTCTATAAATGGTAGCTACATTGTTCTAGTTTGATTTAATGTCGAATCAGGTAGGCTGGTAGGGGCACTAGGAAAGAAATATCTTGTAAAAAAAAAAGCTCAAACTTATAATTAAGAGAAGCAAACTTTAGCATAATCGCCTTTTCGGCTTTGAAATCCTCATTGGAACTCAACCAAAGAGCTGAATGATGTTGAATGCCAAATCCCCTTTAAGTCAGTCGAATTGTTCCTGAAGATTCGATTGTTTCTTTCCTTCCAAATACGTCTTACATTGCCTGCGAAACAATTTCGACACCATGGGCCTTCTAATTTCTTCATTCAAATTTCTTCAACAACTTCAATCTAGAAGCCAACATGCACACTTCTGTTGCTGACCAAATCAAATGAAATGAAATGAGTGTAAAGGTTTCTGCATTGATTGGCATGAAATTAATTCAAATGAAGCAAAGAATCTTTGATGGTCATCACTAACGTCGGTATCTATCACCTTCGTTGGAAGGAACTGTGGCTCTCTTGAGTAGCCTTTTTCCTGCACACCGAAGTCAACTATGCAAAGAATAATATATTGATCCATTGATCAATGAAGAGATTTTAAATATATACTTTATATCAATTCGGATTATTTATTTTTTGTCTTACCTTTAAACCATTGGAATTGATTATTCATTGTTTACATGTTTTGAAAGAATTTCTAATACATTGGGACATTTGCTGTTCTTTCACCATGGGCATAGCTAGCATTTCAATCTCCTCTAAGCTATATTAATGGTAGTTTAAGCATTACTTTCATTACAATTTTTTTTTTTTTCACTTCTTGGTGACTCAAAAATTTGTGATTCGTGCTTTTATATATATGATAGATATATGAAAGAGGTGGGGCCCGGGGCGGTCGCGCTCCCATTTGCTCTCCTTCAAGGCCGGCCCTGTCAGCCTGCATTGCATCATCTCACTGCTAATCTAGTTTTTCATGAATGTACGGAGCATTTGGACTTCGATTGTCATTTGGTGGTGTGATCAGTTTAAGCAAGGATTTGTTCTTCCCAAATTTGTTCCTTCACGGCTTCAACTTGCTGATTTGTTCACTAAATCATCATTGCCTAGTCTTCGTAAGTGTAAAAAGTCAGTGAGTGTTTTATGTTGTTGGTGTTAATTAGTTAGTTAAGGTGTTAGTTACTTGAGTCACAAAATATTGTTAACACTCAAGAACGATGCCTTTCCCGCCATTTATAACCAACCGACCACCTATAAGAAACTCTCAAAAGCTAGCCTTTGGTGCCATTTTTCCAAATAAGTCGAATTAAGTCGAACAGAGATCACGATGAGAGGCGAAGAAGAAGAAGAAAGATTAAGCAATCTACCAGAACCAATTCTCCACCACATCTTCTCCGATCTCCCCATGAAAGAAGTCCTCCGATCGACATGTCTCCTCTCCAAGAAATGGCGATACTTTGGGCCACTGTTCCCTACCTACATTTCGACATCCATGAGCAATCGGGATTCCCCCCACTGCCAGACTACAACCACCACGGCACGAGCCCAGTCGACCACGTAATATATGGCCGGCGTCAACGAACCGCCTCTTCCTTGATCAGGTTACGTTTACGCTATCACTGTATCTGCAATGCCCATTTCTTGAAATCTTGGATGGCCAATGCAGTCCAACAAAATCTGCAGGAGATTGATATTTTCTTTCGAAAAGGTTATTTTAAGTTGGAGCTTCCCGACGAGACCTTCGGTGATTCGATTCGGGTGGTTAGGTTGAAGTGCCATCGTCTTCCTTACTACCTTCCCGATGCAATGCTTTCTGCTCCTAATCTTAGGACTCTGGAAGTGGATAATCTTGTGCTTCCCTTCCCGGGGAATGAGGATAGCCGCCGCGAGATTGTTATCAGTTGCCCGCTTTTGGAGACCTTGGTTTTGAAGGATTGTCGGTATGATTCTCTTGATGTTATAAAATTGTCTACTTATGGATTAAAGAAGTTGGAGATTGTGACTACAAAGTATGCATTTCGTGATGAATGTACATTTGAGATAAACACGCCGAATCTCTCGTCGTTTGTGTATCAAGCTGTGAATATTAGTTTGGATTGTGATTTCGGAGTCTTTGCTGGATTAGTGAAAGCAAGTGTTTTGTTTGAAGACTCATTTTTGCTTGAAATGTTAGTAGACGCTACAGAAGATCTGAATTTGCTACTGTTAGAATGGATCAAAGATTTAGATGCAATGAAGATTCTTGAAGGCCTCCAAAGAGTAGAAAGCTTGTGCCTTAAAAAGATTCAGGTATGTTTACTTTCTGTTTGAAGTAATTTGGTCAGTGATGGAGGTTATGTATATTCAAGAATCTTTCGTTTTTACGCCACGGATGGTACTATATATGTGTGGCTTACTAAGCTAATTAGTACCTTAATTAAAGGAGATAGTATACTCTCGTTCCGGAAAGAAAACGTACCGGCCACTGTAAGCTCGAATCAGCTAGGCTCCCTTAAAGTTATCTCAAATTAATTCCCTTTAAGTCAGTCACAATCTTCTTGAAGATTCGATTATTTCTTTCCCTCCAAATGCTCCATATTGGCCTGCAAAACAATCCTCCACAATAACTTTGCAAGTTTTCCTGCTAGACACTCAGACAAACTTCTAGGCATTATCCGAGAGTGCAGACAACTACTTGAACAACAAAGCAGAGGAAATCGAACAATGGATAAATAAATAATTGACTGTTTCTTCATCACTCATGCAAAGAGGACACTCTATTAGTTGATGCACTGCATAATCTTCCTCTGGCACGACGAAGTCACAGATACAAAGAATAATATCCATGCATCAATGAAGAGATTTAAAATATTTATTGTTTGCCAATTCTGTTGATTTTTTTTTCTTTTTTTGGTCTTCATCTATTTTGCTATAATTGTTCAGTATTTGCGATACCTTTTGGTTTCTTCTACTGGAGTTGATTATTCTTTGTTTGCATGCTAGTGTTTTGAAAGATTTCCAAATACATTAGGAGATTTGCTTGCTTCCTATGGCAAGCTAAAGAAGTTGGAGCTGAGCATGTTGCTGGGCAATGCTTGTAGCATTATTTGGCTGACAACATTGCTTCGCAGTTGTCCGTTGCTAGAGTCTTTTGTCTTGAAATTATTTAAGGTATCACTCGGATATTTCTTTCTTACTCTCTATTCTTGAAATATTCATCTTCTTTCAGTAATTACATTCAACTTCTTTTGTTGAGTATGTCCTCATTTCAACTGTGACATCTAAAAAAAGTTCTTGCCATTTTATCCTAGACATTTGATAGTGAAGAATTAGAAGATAAAGTGGAGCCTGTGGAATCTGTGATGCCTCTGCCCTACACTCTCAGCCACCTCAAATATGTTACTATAGAAACAGGAGTTGAAGAACTCAATGATGAGTTTGAATTCTTGCAGTCTTTGCTTAACAATGCACCGAATTTGGAGAGAATGACTGTTACGCGATGTGCTGTTAATCAAGAAAGAGTTCCAGAGTTTCGTGATAAGCTAATGGCTTTATTTCAACAATTTCCTAATGTTCAAGTGTCACTTCAGTTCTACTGAAACATCAGTTCAATCAGTTTCTGCTACTAGCTTTGGTGCTTTTGTCAAAATTTACTCATATATAGCATGCTATGATGTTCATACTACATGAGTCTTATCAAAAAAAAAAAAAACTACATGAATGAATGTAACTACCAAAATACATCTATCGACGATCCTTGAGTTCCTTTCTTGTCCGAATTTTGAATCGTTTTGTAATTCATTTTTGCTTTTCAATCACAAGATGGTTGCAGATGTTTGTGTAAATGAAATTCCAATTTCTTATCATGGTTTTGAGTTGCAGTTCACTTCATTTTCATTGTAAATGGCATGGCAGGCTGGTGTTCAACAATTACTGACTTTTTTATTCTCTTAAATGCATAAAATCCAATTAAAAAGACAAAGAGAATGTGGCATTTAGAGCCGTTAAACTTTTTTTTTAATGGTTACATAATTTTAGTTAGATTGCAAAAGTAGCAATGGTCATTTGTAACACGTTGAGAAAAGAAACCAAAGTTTGAAGTTGAAAGATTTATAATTTAGTGCTTTGGTTTTAATATTTGCAACGATTTCAATATTAGTTTTTAATGACTTGATGGCAATTTAAGGCCTCATAGCATGCGTTCTTGTATGGTATTGTATGTTGTTGGTACTAAGAACCACAAGATGAATGGTTGCAGATGTTTTAGTAAATGAAATCCCAATTTCCTTTCATGGCTGTGTTGCAGTATGTTTAATCTTAAATGTAGATGGTGTTCAACAATTACTTCATAAATTTTTTTCTCCTTTTATTGAATAAATAGTATGTCAGTTAAAGTATTTTTTAAGTACTTATTTATAAATCATTTCATTTAGATTGCAAAAAGCCACAATGGTTTGAGAGCCGCTGTTTATGGTGTTAAGTCTCAACATAGAAAGGTTTATAAATTAGTGAAGAAGTGATGAAAAGTTTTTTTTTTTTTTTGAGAACCCAGCACCTTCTTTTCCTTAAGATCATTCAGCACATAGTTTGAAATAAAAATAGGACTAGAGTTAGTCCTGCATATATGAAAATTCTGATCAGCAGCATATCTCGGTAGATAGCTTGCCACTTCATTTCTTTCTCGGCCTTGGTAGACACATTTGTCAACGCCAACCTCTTGCAGACCTTGTAGAATTTCTGCATAAATATGAGATTTCTCCTCTTGGTTCAGCTTCCACAAACCGATAAGTACATCATATACATACTGGCCCTTGAAGATCCTCGCCGTAAAACAATTCTCTAAATGATGTAGAAGTAGTCTCACCAGAATGTTGAAATAAAGGCAACACATTACAAGAATGGACTCTTGTATACAATAAATGCTAAATTCGAAAACTAGTTCCATGAAAGTAGCTGAAGCATTGGTTTTCACTGTCTAATCCCAGCTTTCATTTTTCTTCTTAAAACGAAAAAGCAGACAGAAGCTTAAGATTTATCACAGCCACAGGTGCTAGCAAAATTAGACTACTAAACAAAAAAAAAAAAAACAGTAAATCGATTCATACTGCTAAGAAAACTTCATCATAAAACTGGTCACGCTGTAGCAGGATAACTAATCGAGCTATAACTCCAAATACGCGGACGCTACAAAAGCATTTGTGATCTCATTTTTGTTTATCATAAGCAGCTATATTCTGGGGTTCACACTCGGGACTAAAGAGGCGAACCAACAGAGCTGAAGTTGAACTCACAGATAAAGCTCCACAACCAATCCACCGAAGAGTTCTGGGTACGGTAATTCTTGGGCCTGCATTGCGTACAAGATCTGGTTGTTATAACGAACAACGCAAAAAATGACTACTTTGTGCACAAAACATCATCTAGGCGACAAATTCAACATTCCAGACAACACAATCAGCCCAACAATACACAACATAATCAAGGAAGTCAATAGACTAATATATCACAACCTCGCATAAGTCTTGGATCTATCCAAAGTATTTTTTTATTCGATATACATAATCTAAAGCCCTAATCTATGTTGTTGTTGTATATACATAAACTAAAGAAAGTGTTACAATGGCGTGACTACTGTAGATTGAGTGTAGTAGTACACGGCTGATGGGCGAATAAATTTGGTAAAGTGAAAGCCAATTCATCAAATAAGCTGGCTCACAACCAAACCATGAAAGTGAAATAGTCAATCAATCACCGGTATGGATTTCCCTAAAGGGAAAGTCAACCTCACTAAGGAAGAATACAACAAACCCCACAACCAATTCCAAACTACACGAGTTTGCTTTTTGCTTCCTATTGATATTTGCAAAGAGATGGATAGAATAATAAACGCACTGTTGGAGCTTCGGTAGGTCATGGGGTATATACACCGTTTGAGATGGGGGAAAATGTGAATGAAGATATAAGAGGGCGGATTGGGTTTTAAAGAATTAAAGACTTTAGTCTAGCTGTTTTGGCAAAAAAGGGATAAACTCCTAACAAGAGAGGACTGTTTGACGTCCAAGCTTATGAAGGTGTGATATTATCTAAACACAATGATTTTAAGGCCCAAGTTGGGATCAAATCCATCAAACATCAGCGCAGCAGGAGCTCTTCAAAACAGAAAAATGGATGTAGCTAGAGGAGGATTGGAAGATGGCATGGTGTTTCAATCTGGGAGGATCCTTGGTTACCAGATCAGATGAGAAAGTGAAGCGAATTGCTCAGTGGCAAGTTTCCTTATTTCCTTTTAATAAGATGCAGCACATAGTTTATTTGAAAAGTTAAGTGTTATCAATAACATTCTTTAACAACAGTTTCAACAAAAACATTGCTTTCTCATATTCACACAAGAATTCAGACTAGCTCCATTTCAGTTCAATCCAAAGCTGTAGAGAGCATAAAAAAAAAGGTCCAATTGTTGGTTCAGTTAAAAAAGGTGAGGGCGTGAACATTTTGACTAAGGCAGAGGTTGCAAGTTCAAACCTTGAAGCTAGACTTTGACCTTAGTTTTTCCCAAGTCATGGGGTTGAGATAACCGACTAGCTCATACAGGATTAGTCGAGCTGAAGGTTATGAAATACATGTTTTTTTTTTTAAAAAAAAAAAAAAAAATAAGAAAGAGCGAATTGTCACTGCCCCTAGCATCGTTATGTAAAAGAGTAATGACACAAATTGAAAACTTGCACCAACCAGAACTACATGAAAAATCATGAAACGAGAAACATGGGATTTAATGTGAGTGTGTGTTGTGGAATGAATTATCACTCCTTGAACAATAAATAGAAGCATTAAGTACTGAGCAGTGAGCACTGACCATAATGTAGTCTACAAAGGATCCAAAAAGCCAGTCCCCCGCCAACAGTAAAAAGTCCAGCAGTGTGTCTCATTAGTCTAGAACACGGTTTTACATCTGATCTACAAAGTTCCCCATCAGAAAAACCGAAAAAGCGTCTCAATGCCATCCTTTCCTACTTCAATGTCTACAAAACAAAAGAAATCAAAACAACGATTGGTTACAGATTCTCCATGGGGTTTCAAAACATTGACATAGAGCAATTCCATCAATATTTCAAGCTCTCTTTAGAATTCAACAAGAATGAGTTTTTGAACTAAACCTACATGAATTGTTCTTTCTATAGCAAGTAGCAACCATTAGCATCACCTACCCTAATGCCTAGCATCACCTACCCTAATGCCCCTGCTATGAACTTTCTTACTTTCTATGCATCTCTTGATCGAATAACCACTATCGCCTACTCGCCCAACTCAAACAGCGGCCAATTAAACAGATAAGAATACGGATCCAGTTCAATGGAAATATAAAACTATAATAGTTAACCTTTTTATATTTTTTTTTTTATATCCGTGGGTGTCTAGACCAGCCTGTCTATTCCTACGAGGCCCTGGTGCAACCAGGCCGGGGAATTGAAACCGAGATCGTGCATTTAACTCACACAACCCCATCTTCGCCCTTACCGTTTTGGCAACCCAACCAGATTGTTAACCTTTCTACATTAGTCACTTATCTCAACTCCTGTTGGTTTAGCTATTCATTGTCAATTCTTACTATGAAAAACAAAGACTTACCAATGTCATAAGCAATAGTACTACCTACTCCTTTAATTTTCAATACAATTCAAGACCAGCTTAATGGCAACAACGATATCCACAATATAAATGAGGAACTTGACTAGCTAGATTTCTGATTGGGAATATGCAGTGAAGCATTCGTGTTAGTTCAACCTCACAGAGCTTGCCACCGCCTATAACATCGATATCATCTCAAATTAGATAGCATTTGGAATCATACATCAGCGCTAGCCAATATCCAATAAAAGGTAGCACAAAAATAAAGCTTACATCAAAACTAGTATTTTCCCATTTTTATTTGTTTCAATGGAACCATAGATAGAATGGAACAATATATCAGAGAAAATCTCATAGATACAAGTGATGATAGTATGTAATGAATTAGAATCAAATAATTTTAGCGAACAACTAACCATCAGCCCCCAAAATTCAGAGACAAAGAAACTCAAATTATTTAGAGTGCAAATTGAGTGAAATCCAAAAAGAAAAGTAACATCTGAAACCATAGATTTTATTACAACAAAATTAGGTCAATCAAGAGACTTACCAGGAGAGAGAGAGAGAGAGAGAGAGAGAGACACGTGATAGAGGAGGAGAGCCTGTTTGGCTAGAACTCAGCTCTATTGATTTTTTACGTTGGGCCAATTTAAATGGGCTTGAACGGTATAAACAAGTCTTTTTTTTTTCGATGAAAAATAAAAATTTTATTAATGGCTTGATACAGAATGTGAAATAGAATCAATTGTTTTCATAAAAGTATATTCATTCATAACTTCTCCTATTCATTCAAAAGACTTGTCATTTAATTTAGCTTGTGAATGCGATTAAATATTGAAACAATGAGACAATATTCATACTAGTGAAGTATTTAATGAGAGAATTTTTGTGTAGTTGTCCGTTTGGTCGCGAGGTTATGATTGTGAGGGATAATTGGGTGTACTTATGATCAAGTTTAACAGGTTATGATTGTGAGGGATAATTGGGTATACTTATGATCAAGTTTAACTAATAACTAGTCGATTTTTTGCGCTCTACGCAGATGTTATGAAAACTTTAAGAGAAAGTTAATAAACTACTAATTTACATAAATATATTGTAATATTTTTTTACAATTAAAATTATAATTCACAATAATCAACTCGAAATATACAATAGAGGGTAAAAAATATTTAGTTATAAACCACGCACTTATCAAACATCTTGAACAATCTTATAACAATAAACATAGAGATTTGAAGTTGTTGATTGCACTGCAAGATCTCTAATACGACTTGGAGTGTCATGCAGCTCAACAATCGCGACAATATTGTATTCGAGTGTGAATAACTCTATGAGAGGTACTTGGATGTTGCTAAAACATGTAGTAATTGTGAACTTATGATCTATATATATAAAGAGAAGATTAACGATTTATATAAATAATATTGCGGTAACCAAAAGGATGGCGTACGATTTGAAACGTATATTAAATACATAGAAAATTATATTGGTGTGAAAATTATATAGAATATAGATATAGATTTAAGATTTTATGACATGCATTTGATTCAGTTTATTATCAAAGACAACATTTAATTGGTTAAATTACTTTAAAGCTCCTTCAAAATAATTTTTCATTTGTTATTTAGCCCGCGCGATATTTATTTGAGTGCTTTTGTACTTTCTTCTGCTTTAGGAATTGAGTATTCATTCTTTCCTTAGACCAGTTTTTTAAAAGATATTTGAATACATTGTTACGTAAGACCAATTGTGACTCATAATGCTTTTAATTTATATAATGAATAAATTATGTAACGTATGAACTTAAAACCTTTTGAGTTTCATTACCTTTACCAATTTGATAAAACTGGTATTAATGTGAGAAGTTTAATAGTTCTCCCTCAAGCCTATATAGATCATCTTGTAGCCATCATATTTGTAATGAAAGTTGAGGCTCATGGGCGATGAGGTTTTTGATGCAGTGCTTAAGAAAGTTCAACTGGATAGTCGCTTTTGCAGGTAATTCTGTATTTGATCTATTTTTTATGTTAGAAGAATGTTTATATGGAAGACCTGCTTACTTCTTATAGTAGTAATTTAACAAATAGAAGTGTTAGAATGACTACGGGGAAGTCACAATGGCAACCTTTTTCAACAGTTGTTCGTTGCTAGTAAAAACTTTGGTTTTTGCGGGTGTTTCCTTTGACCATATATTTCTAATGTTCTTACTATTTTTTGTTCATCATAATATTCATGTTATTTCACTACTACATTCTACTATTTTTATTTATTTTTTCCACGCATTTACTCACTTTGACTTATGGACTTGGCTTTCACTATGTTATTATGGGATTTCAATATATCGTGAAGAATCTGAGGATAAAGTGGCTTTCTGATCAACTTACCAAAATGACCAAACCAAAATGATTTAAAGTAAAATAAATGAAAGTTGATGGATTAAAAGTTATATTGATAAAAGTTTGAGGACCAAATCAACAAAAAGCTTAGTAGTTCTGGGACCAAATGATACTTTTTTATTGTTCATCCTTCTCATGACTAGTTAAAACTTAATTAAAAGTACCCTTTGAAAATGGAAGTTCCAAGGCATATTTGATCATGCATGTAGTCTGTATGTCATGCAATGGATTAATAGGCTTTGTAAAGCGTGCATGCACCACTGTCAGTTTTTAAAAACAAAAAATCTATTTGAACTCTTTGACTCCAGACTCAAATGATTTTTACTATTAACTTAAATTACTCGATTATATAAAAAGATGTAATTACCTTACCCCTAATTAAATATTTTAAATCTTCAAAAGGGTTAAAAATATAAGTCTTTATCGTTATTTGAGTTTGGACTTTTTGGGTCCAAACAGCTTTACCCTTTTAAAAAATGATAGAGCAGGCTTTTGCAGCCTCTATTAGTGTCATTAATGTTTGATTATAGATTTGAGGCATTGCTTAATTAAGGAATAAGAACTGACTATAAATTCCCAGTTGTACGTATGTCTTTTGGGATTCTTCAACTGCATTGTCTATAAATTAATAGACTGATCTGCTAAATCAAGTGAGCAATAATTAGTATTGCATCGCGTGGATCACCACTGGTTCTACTCGTTACCAATAATAAGCTCAAAACTTTCTCTCTAGAAAATTATGCTCAAAAGCGTGATTTGAGTGTGAAATTAGATTCTCCAAATCTTTCTTCCCTTTTGTGTATAAAGGGTCATTTTATCCAAATTGTCTCTCTTTTGGGGTCCCTCTTTTGAGGCTTGCTTATGTGAAAATCTGTTCAAGAGAGGAGTCCAAACAATATTCTTATGCAACCGATGTTCTTCGGCACCTTTGGAATGCAAGTTGTCTGGATCTTGGATGGAGTAAGATAGGTATTGTTATTCTCGCATCTCTTTTGGAAGTTCTCATCATTCATACATTAGTTGCTATGAATTAAAAACCTGTCTATCTAACTTTTCTGCATTTTTTGTTATCTAAAAAGCTTTTATCCTTTAATTGCTTTTGAAGATTTTTCAACCAAGAGCGTCGATGTGCGATGTACTTATGCTATTAACCAATCTTAAAGTTTTGTAGCTTAATGCAACCATAGATGAGATTGTTTTCATGCTCATAAAATGTCCTTCCATTCAAACTCTTCTCTTGAATAGGATGACCTTAACTATTGCAAAGGAGAAGCATGAAGTGATCGGAGATGCCTTACTGAAACTAAAAAATCCGAGACGGCTTCGTAAGATTTTTTGTATCTGGAGTATATGAAAATGTTTTGTTGGATGAGCTGCTATAGATCAGGGTTTAATTTTTGAAGAGATGATCATTTTAAGTTAGCATGTCTTTTTTTTTCCCTCCAAAAAGTTTGTAGGTCTGAGTAACGGTTTTCGGTGTCTGCATCAGGTAAAGAAGGAACGTTATTGATGATACTGGAATTGTTTTGATACTGCAAAAGCTTTAGAAACATATTTGTGCGTTTACAAATTAAGACAGTTGAATTTTTAGTTATATGCTTACATTCTGTATGTAACATGTACTCCCAAGTTTCTAGTCTTTCATGCTTTTGGAAGACCTTAATTTAAGCACCTATAGAGTTTTCTTGATTAAAGAACTTTTCGATCAACAGTGTCTCCATCCTCAATTTTCTTTCCCTCGTTCTCTACTCTGTTGTTAGTCAGATAAAGCCTGCCTTGCTTGATTAGGCGACGAGCTGCGGACTTACTTTCAAGCAAAACAGTGGAAACCGAAAGATCAATTATTGAAACGTCCAAGACTTGATCATAAACCAAAAAACAAGAGGAACATCTTGAGATATATCTTCAATGGTCTTCCAATCTATATAGGAGACCTTGCTTCAGGGAAACCGAGTCTCTTACCACTAGAACCAACCGATTGTTGGTAGATATGTATCGGTATCCTATTAATTTATATATTCGATATGAAATTTAAATCATACTTACGATAACTTGAGGTGCGCTTACTATGAATGATTTAAAAAATTATTAGAGTACATCATTATTTGCAATAAGTCGAGCTGAATAGAACATTTTCATCCATGTACCCGTGTATCCATATTTGTTATTCATTTTTGTATCCAATCATTTTGAGTGGATTAAATGGCATTTCAGCCTCTAAACTAAGGTTGCAGAGAAGATCAGTCCCTAAACTGAATTTTTGAAGCATTCGACTCCCCAGGCACAAATTTGACGCCTTTACTCCTTCTTTCAGACACTAGTAGCAACTATTGTCTAGAGACGAACAAATCAAATTGACTTGAAAAAGGAGAAAAAATTCCTTGATCATGTCTGTACATCACACAATCGATTAATAGGCTTTGCAAAGCATGAATGCACCAGTATCAAAAGAGTAGGCAATAGGCATGCAGTCTCTATGACTATCATTAATGTTTGATTATAGATTCAAACCATTGCTTAATGAATACTAATAAACGCTGACTGTAAATTTCCAGTTGTATGTAGTCTTTTGGAATTCTTCAAGTGCATTGCCTTATCTCTTTAGGTCTCTTCGGTTCTTAGACCCTCATAAGTAGATTTTCGTTTTGGAGGGAAAGAATCAGTCTTTAAATAGGCCAATCTGCTAATCCAAGAAAACAACTAGAATTCCATCTCTTAAAGTTTGTTCTCTTGTTGTTCATTCATAATAATAAGATGAGCAATGAAGATAGACTTAGTGATCTCCCATATTGTATTTGTCACCAAATCTTCTCTTCCGTCCCGACGGAGGAGGTGTTTCAAACATGTCTCCTTTACAAGAGATGGAAAAACTTCTGGGCCTCTGTCCCAGTCTGAATTTCAACAATAGATTGTATGTCAATCACTCTTTAAAGTTTGTCGATCAAGTTTTATCTCGACGCTGCAACAACTCTTCTATAGAAAGATTGACTCTCACCATTCATGATATTATTTTGTTTCGAGGTATTAGATGGGATATCCCGGATACGGGTAATTGATCAGAATAGCCTAAACAATTGGATATCTTTTGCTATAATGCAAGATCTTAAAGAGCTTCATATATATTTTGTTGGTGCTTTCAGACCTATTGATATTCCTTCCCAAATTTTCACTGCATCACCTCTAGCCATATTTATTCTGTAAAATGACTCCTTTCCTAATGTCGAAGCTGTGAAGCTTCCTCAAGCAATACTTTCAGCTACCTACCTTTCGACTTTAGAGTTGTGCGGCGTCGAATTCCCCGAGTCAAATTCACAAGGGTGGTGGTCTTTACTTGCCCTCTTTTGGAGTCATTTGTCCTGCGGAGAATATGACGTGGATTTTTACCGCATGTTTGAGTACATATTATCAGTGATAAGGTCAAGACCTTCTCTCTTGTATATTGTCATTCACTGAGTGTGAAACTAGATTCCCCAAATCTTTCTTCCCTTGTTTATAAATGGTCATTTAATCCAAATTGTCTCTCTTTTGGGGCACCTCTATCAATGCTTGTTGATGTACAAATCCATTCAGAAGAGGACATTGATTCATATGGAATTGACGTTTTTCGACACCTTTGTATTACAAGTGGTCTGGATCTTGGAGGGACTAAGGTAATATTGTTAGTTGCTTTGAATTAGAAACCTGTCCCTAAACAATATCTTCTTTGACAAGTACCCTTTTTAGTCTGCAACTTTTAGTTTTGTTAAAATCTTTTATGCTTTGATTGCTTTTGAAGATTTTTCAACCTAGAAAGTTGTTGCGCGATGCACTTGTGCAATTAACAACCTTAAAGTTTTGAAGGTTAGAGCGACCATATACGAGATTGTTTTCATGCTCAGCATATGTTCTTCTATTGAAACTCTTGTCGCGGATGTGATCACAGAAGTAAAACAATTTTATCTATCTAATTTTTTGAAGATCTTATCAGACATGCATGTAGTTGGATTGAATTAGAAACCGGTTTGTCTAGATTTTTTTTTCAAGGAGCAAATAGTTATCTTTGATAATTACTCTTTCATGTCTACACTTTTTTTCGCTATTTTAAAACTTGTATACTTTGCACTTGTTAAGATTTCAACAAAGAATGTTGTCGCAAGGTGCGACTTTGCCATTCACCAACCTTAAAGTTTTGAAGCTTACTGCTACCATATGCGATATTATTTTCATACTCAACATATGTCCTTACATTGATATTACTATTGGTTGATTGACAGAAAAAGAAAGACAAGCTGTTGGCGTCAAAACAGTGTTCTCTGCATAACCTTAAGTATGCCGCTATCAGAGGAATAAGGCAAGGCAAAACTGAAACTAAGCTTGAATTTCTGAGGTTTCTGCTAAAATATGCTATGCGCTTGAATAGTATGACTTTCAAAATTGGAAAGGAGAAACATGAAGTGACCGGAGACGCCCTACTGAAATTCAATAATCCTAGACAGCTCTGTGTGATGTTTGCCGCAGGAGTACATGAAATTGTTTTGTTGGATGAGCAGGTATAGATCAGTGTTTTGCGATGAAGAATGGTAATGAGGTTATTGGAACTATTTTGACACTAGTCAATGTTGATGTTTTAGTTAAAGCGATGTAAAAGCTTTAGAAACATTTCTGTTCGCTTATAAAGATTATGTGTTTAATTGAAGCTTCACATACCATTGAAGTTTCTAAGAGGTGCATGCAATGCAAGGACTTCAGATATTGAAGGGTTTTAGTTAGATATGCTTACATTCTGTATGTGCCATTATACTTTGGAGGGACTTAAATTTATGCATGTTTTGAGGTTTCTTGATTAAAGAATTTGTCAAGAACTAACTTAAGTTGCTTGCAATGTCGATATAGGTATTGGTAAATGGTGATTGGATTGCATGCATCATTAATTTATGCTCTACATCTGAAACATTGTTCAAACTAAGGTTTATATAATCTCTATGAGTAGCTAATTGTGATAGATTCACTACTGCCAAAACCAGTAAGAGAAAACTGAAATTTTAAGTTCAACAATTATCTTCAACTGTTAACATTTAAAGATGCTTCGGTTTGTACCCAAAAAAAAGATACTTTGATTAATTTCATATGCAGAGTCAATTCAACAAATAAAAAGTATATATTTCATGGGAAAAATAAACAATTAAGATATCCTCACAACCATCTTATTCTTCTTTCCTGCAGATAACAAAAGAATTTTTCCATCAACAATGTCTCCACTCTCAATTTTCTTTCCCTCGTTCTCCACTCGGTTGTTATTGAAATAAAGCCCTCCTTGCTTGATTAGTCGACGAGCTGCAGACTTACTATCAAGCAAACCAGTGGAAACTGAAAGATCGATAACCGAAACATCCAAGACTTGATCATAAGCTAAAGAACAAGACGGGACATCTTGAGCAATACCCTCAATGGTCTTCCAATCCAAACTAGTTTCAGCGCCAGGTCTCAATGCCTCAGTAGCTCTAAGAGCCTCTGCTAGACCATCTTCACCGTGGACAAATCGCGTCACTTCCTCTGCCAACCTCCTTTGAAGTGAATTCGGCACATATCCCGGCCTCTTCATTTCCTTATCCAACTCTCTAATCTCCTCCAAACTCAAAAACGTAAGAATCTTGAGAAACCTCACTACGTCCGCATCGGGCACAGAGAAGAAGTACTGATAAAACTTATAAGGTGAAAGCATCAAAGGCGACAACCATATAGCGCCATCCTCCGATTTCCCAAACTTAGTGCCATCACTCTTCAACAAAAGTGGAAATGTCAATCCATAAGCTCCTTCTACTTGCAAAATTTTCCGAATCAATTCAGTTCCCGCCGTTATATTCCCCCATTGATCACTCCCCCCTATTTGAACATTCACTCCCTCATTTTCAAACAAATACAAAAAATCATACCCCTGAAGCAACTGATATGTGAATTCTGTATAACTCATCCCTTGTTCAGATTCCAATCTCTTCTTCACACTCTCCTTCGCCACCATCGTCCCCACCCTCGCAAACCTACCGACTTTCTTCAAAAAATCCAACAACCTCACCTCCTTCCACCAATCAAAATTGTTCAAAACCACAAAATTAGAATTCCAAACAGGGTTTTCTTCAGAACCCACATTTGAATTCAAATTCAAAATCTTTTCCTCACTACACCTACCCAAAATTGAATTGATACTGCCCGCAATTCCAAATGTGTTCTTCTCCAATGTTTCACTATCAAGTTCAGGCCTTTCTAGGGTTTTCCCAGATGGGTCACCAATCCTAGCAGTGGCACCACCAATCAATGCCACAGTTTTGTGACCACAACGCTGAAACCATGACAACACAATCAAACCAAGTAAATTTCCTAAATGTAGACTCTCTGCTGTTGGATCAAAACCACAGTAGACCCTCAAAGGGGCCAAATTAGGGTTAGGGTTTGAACAAGCTGACCTGAGATTCTCGCTTGTGATTGATTCAAGGAGGCCCCTTTCTTCGAGAATATCGACAACGTTCGGCCTTCGAGCAATACCCATATCTTGATTTTGGGGATTAACAGCTTGTTGGGCGGATTGGAGAGATCTGATTGTGGATATGAATTTAGGGTTTTTGGGGGTTTTAGGGATTTGGATGGAGAAGAGATTGGTGTTGGTACAGTGAAGGAGAGAGGTTGTGGAGAGCTTGTTGTGGATGGAAAGGAGAGACCTTGACATTGAAGCAGCCATGGCTGCCATGGTCGCCATGGATGAGTGGGATGTGAGCTTTGGTTACCATTACCACACAAATGGAGAATTGAAATTGGGGGTTTTTGAGTTTCAATGGGGCCCATTATAGATTATGTTGAATCTGACGGCTGTTGATTAGCTCAGATGTAGAGCAACCAATCCATATGTGGCTTAATCTAGCTTGTTATCAAGTGGTTGATGGAAAGGAAAAAGGTAGCGTATAAAATGTAAGTCATTCTATCCAAAACTCATCTTTCAAAATTACGAATGGTTTTTGGAATTCGATAGTGTATATTATTGTAAATTGGATGACCCTTTAATAGACTTTTGATTACTTTTATTCCCTAAAAAAGTTTAGGGGTATTCAATTAAAATTTTTAGAGAGTCTCTAAAAGTTTGGTGTATTCAATGTGAACTTTTAGAGACTTTTAAAAAGTCTCTAAAAGTTTTGGGGTATTCAATTTAAACTTTTGTAAACTCTCTAATTGTAAGGGGTATTCAATTTGTTTACAAATTTTGTAGATTTGTGGGTTTGGATAACTTTTGGAGACTTTTCACCTAACCCTATATATGTTGAAAGTCTTCTCTATCTCTTTGCCTCCACGAGAAACTTTTGGAGACTTTTCACCTAACCCTATATATGTTGAAAGTCTTCTCTATCTCTTTGCCTCCACGAGAAACTTTTGGAGACTTTTTTTTTTCTTCTTCGTCGCCTCTCTCTCTCTCATCGCGAAATCTCTCTCGCTCTCTTTCTCTCTCTCGGTCGTCTCCATCGCTGCCTCGCGTCTCCATCGCAGCCTCGCTTCTCCATCGCTGACTAGTAAAAGATAGCAGGCATAAAATAGCAAAATCAAGAGCAAAATAGAAATCGACAATTCGACGTGCTAGATTACAAGAAAACCGATAGAGAAAGGTTAGAATAACGGGATTCTTCCGCATTCTGTACGGTTAGAAGTGGGAGATCATGACAAGTAGATGCTCAAATCAAGATATCAAATAAGTTCATCAATGGGTTTCAAGACCACAAATAAAATAGTTCGGTAATGAAGGAATAACATATGTTGTAGTCTATTTAATTCCCCGCTGAGAACTCAATGGCAATCACAACCATGATCGAAAAATTTTGGCGAGGTTTTACTACTTTTTACAATCTTAAGACATCACTATGAGGTGTTCATAGGATTGTAACCAAGACAGATTAGGACAATATTGTTGTTCAAACAAGGAACGAATGAAGGACAACTTTTCTAGAGATTAGATGCAGTGACGCAAACAGATATAATCATAATTGGATGCATCAAATATAAAGAGAGCTATCGCGACGCTTAAAACAACAAAACATTACAAGGATGGCCCAAAATAACATGAGCAGAAATAACAAACAGGAGATTTAGAAATAACAAAAAGGAAAAGGTGTGGTAAAATATACTACATGGACCGCGGAAGAGAACAATGAGTCGCTTAAATTGTTGGTTGATGCTGCAAATCGTGGATGACGCGATAGTAATGGTGCTTTTACTAAAGCAACCATTGAAAAAAAAATGCTTCCTCTCCTCAATCACACAAACACCCACACATACACAAATCCCTAAAATCAAAATTAACGGTCCCGTCTTCTTCTTTTCTTCTTTATTCATCATAGGGGCGAAATTGAGAGAGAACGAGAGAAGGGATTGAGAGAGAGATTCAGCAAGACAGTGAGGAGAAACGAAGGAAGAACGAAGCAAAGGTTGAAGATGGTGAAAAGTGGGGCACATACCCGTGTTCGATTTCGAGATTTACATGGACGTTTATCAAAAGTCATCCAAATAAAAGTTTATCAAAGTCTATCAAAGTCCTTACAAAAGTCCATTAAAGTTACTAAAAGTCATTAAAAATAAAGTCTATCAAAGTCTATCAAAGTTTTAAAAAGTCTCCAAAAATCTACAAGTCTCTAAAAGTCTATAAAAGTCATCCACTTATAAAAGTAACTAAAAGTAACTAAAAATCTCAATTGAATACACCCCTAAGTTTATGAATGATTACATTGTCAAACATGACTCTCAAATTGAATTGTAACATCAAGCATGACTTCTACATTGAATGTAACTTGTACACTCTACATAACTTGTATTCAACTCCAATGTATAATCACTTGTCCATGTATTGTCATGTAACTTGTAATCATGTATGACATGAGACTTTGGTGTAACTTGCACACTTTGTGCAAGTACTTATTCTCATCATGACTAAGGGCCTATATAATGGGGTTCCTTCACTTGTAAAGAACACACCAAGTTGAATGAAAACATCTCATTCCAACTATCTCATTTCTTCTCATCTCATTTGTAGTAGTATACTACACGTAGTTTATAGTAGTAAAAATTCTTAGTCTTATATTTCATTATCTAGTTCTTAGCAAGTTCCAACTTAATTTACAACATATATATTATTTTTTATCCATTTTACCTTCATACAATATGGAGATCACAATTTAAATCCGGACCCGCCAATCTGATTTTGTTCAATTCGGAATAAAAAAAGGTTTGGACAATGTCTTAACAAATTCAAATCGGATCTAGACAAACACCTCTTATCCGAATTTTTGAGATCTCTCGACCCGGTCCGAACCCGTTAGAATTTTAAATAGAGTTAAAATATCTTTAATAAAAAGGTATATTGCACACTTAGTACTTATAAATAGATTAATAAACATTAATCTATTTTAATAAAGATAGAAATTAATGTACTAAAGATATTCTTGATTTTAAAATTAATTAAATTTTAGTTTTTTTTCTACTTAAATTTTTTTTTTGACATTAAATGTTTAATTACATGAATTATATACACTAACGTTATAACGATTTATAGTTTGCAATATTTGTTGAGACTTTGAAATTACTTTTTCAAATTACATCATACGAGATTATAATATATGCATGTTTTAATATTTAAAGAGGCTTTTAAATTAAGAAGTTATTTTTCAAGATTGCGAAAAATTAAGACAATCGGACAACCCGAGTTTTAAGCAAAATGAGTATGGACAAGCCAGTTTTGTCTGAATTTTAAAACTAAGTCGAGTTTGGACAATGAATATACTTTTTTATAGTAGGAGTTGTCCAGACTTGAACCCGTCTGCACTCGAATTTTCACCACCTCTAATTATTACAACCCAAACATTAGTGATTCTTTAACTCTCAGAAAGGGAATACTGAACTAGACTCAGAAAGGGAAGACTGAACTAGACTTAGAACTCAGAAGAAGATTGAACACTAAGCAAACCTACTTCTTAAGACTTCACTTATTTTTCGATGCTTTACTCACGATATAGCCGTGGTATTTATAGAAATGCAAAAGCCATCGAGAGTTAAAGCAATAATGTGAAACGACGCACTGGCTGTACAAAAAGACGCACTAGCTGTACAAAGCTAGTCCTACATGCCACTAAAAACAAACAACTGTTCACTTTATACTGTAGAACTTTTGACTTTTGATGATAAGATGTACTGTAGCTATACTGTAGAAGATGCGTTTTGATCTTTTCTTGATGAAGTGATAGGATCCTTATCAAAATGACATAATAGTGATAGTGAGGCATAGGCCAGGCATGTGCTAGTAATGATGCATAGGCCAGGCATGGGCCAAGAATGATAAATGGTACAGGCCAGTTGGCAGGCAAAGCCTGGAAACATGAGCTTGAAATGATGAATGGCATGGGCCAGATCGCAGGCAAAGCCTGGAAGCATGAGCTTGAAATGATAGATGGCATGGGCCTGTGATTTTTTTTTATATCATATAAAAGGTACAGAGTCACGTAATGGATGGCTTCTCAAAGTGCGCCATAATTCATAGTGAACAAAGTCGGCATAATGAAATGGTTCTGGATAATTGATATAAACCTTGATTTGATGAGACCGCATGAGGTACCAGGCGGTGATGAGCAAATTGCCTTCGGTAGGAGACCAACCATAAGCATCGGCGACAAAGATGGAGATGTGATGTGGTTGTGCTAGAGGATCGGGATGCAGATCGAAGAGAAAGTAATATCGAGAAGTATAAACACCAAAATGTGATAGGTCATCGAGAAGTGTATTCAATAATGGATGACTGGAGGGCACGAGCAAAGTCCATTTTATAGATCAATAAAATCTAGAGAAGATGATTCATCATCGGAATTAGTCTTGGACGAAGCTGAATATTTATCTTCAATTTGTTTGAAATGAGCTTCCATTTGTTGCTGCAGTTGTTGAAAGCCTGTTTGAAAATTTTGTTGAAGTTTGTTGAATAATGGTATTGGCAAGATCTGGTGAAGCGGTTGAGCTAGATTCAACAGTGGTTTTATGTTTGGGTGATGGGATAGTAAGGGTAATGTCTTTATAAGTTTGGGATATAGAAGGAAAATCATTGATCTTAGCAGGTGTAAGGATTGGGGTTAAATTGGAAGCTTGAATGGAATCAATATCAAATTTATCCCACCATTTGATTAGTATGTCTTGTGATAAATAGGTATACATAATATTGTGAACGGTTGTAACTTTATGAGTAGCATATTGCCATTTGAGGATCCAAGGGATATAATGTTTATGTAGAAACTGGAAAAGTGATAATCGTTCTTTCTCATATTTTTCATATACTGCTGGAGGGAAAATTCAATAGTAGGTCCAAATTTTGTCCATCATTCAGCTATAAACCAAGCATGAAAGTTGACATGTAGCGATTTTTTTAGAGTTAGATACCAGGAATGTCCGGAGGATGGATCTTTATAAAAAAGGATGTTACACCACGCATCAATATAATCTTTATAATTGACATGCATGGGTTGGCGATCAGCGACTAGCGTCATAGATTGATAAACATAAGGGCATTGTTTGATAGAATGTTGTAGCGACCATTCTGAACTAGATAATACCTTTTGAATCTTAAGTTTGGAATAAGCGATTAGGTTTTTTTAAGTGTTCAATAACAACAGATTGTGTATTGGTTAAGAGGGTTTCATAAAATTTGATAGTAATATTTGGGCGATTTGGAATAAAATGCAACAAAGGAGGCATAAGAAGTTTGTCTTTGGTATCAATAGATTGATATAAAAGATCATGGTCAAGAAGGGTAACTAAATGACGAGAACTGAATTTGCAAATAGATTTATTGACATCGACTTGATTATAAGAATGAAATAAAGGTGAGAATTTATTGGATTGGGGAGAAGCAGCTGGAGATTTACTTTTATCAGCCATTATCTGTAGGCAATGAATTTGAGGGGTAGTAAGAAACTCACGAGATAAAAAGTCAGGAAAACTATTATTTTCTCCTTTTGTATACTCAATATCAAAATCGAAAATACTTAATATAGCTTGCCAACGTGCAAAAATTTATTTTGACACTAAGTTTTTGACATCTTTGAAAAGAATTTCTTTTGCGGCTTTACAATCAACACGAATTAAAAACTTTTGATTTAAAATATCAGATTGAAATTTTTGAACACATAAAACAATAGCTAAAACTTCCTTTTTTATAGTGGTATAATTTTGTTGTGCTTTATTCCATAATTTAGAAGTATAACAAACTAATTGTTCTTTTCCTGTAGGGGATTTTTGAAGGAGAATTCCACCATATCCTAGGTCAGACGCATCTATTAGAAAAATCTTAAAGTAACTTTGATTGGCAACATGAAGACAGGGAAGTGAATTGACTTTATGTTTAATAAGCTGGATTGCTTGAGTGTGAGAAGTTGTCCATTTGAATGGTATATCCTTTTTAAGAAGGTGTTGTAGAGGCTGTCGATCAATCGCAGATAATTTATAAAAATTAGAAAGATAATTTAAACATCCAAGAAATCGTTGTAATTGAGTTTTGTCAGTGAGTTGATCAGGAAATTTATTTGCAAAATCAATGACACTATTAACTTGAGTAATTGTTTGATTTGCTATCTTAAAACCTACAAATGCAATAGATGTTTGAAATAGCTTAATTTTTGTTTGAGATAATACTAAACCATTAGAAATAATGATATGTTGAAAAGTTTGGAGATGCTTCCAATGTTGGTCAATAGAAGAGGAGAAAACAAGTATATCATCTATATAAACAATAATAAAAGTTTTGAATGGATTAAAAATATCATTCATTATTTTTTGAAATTCAGATGGGGCATTTTTTTTAACCAAAAGGCATTACATGCCATTGATATTGGCCAAAGGGTGTATTGAATGCAGTTTTATATCTATCTGTATGCGCAATTTGAATTTGCCAAAAACCAGATTTGAGATCAAATTTAGAAAAGAAAATAGCAGAAGTAACTCGTTTAATTAAATCATATTTATTAGGAAGAGGATATCGAATGGTTTTTAAAATTTTATTTAATGGTTTATAGTTTATAACTAATCGTGGTGCTCCTCGTTCGATTTCAGGGGCATTTTCGACATAAAAAGCGGTACAACTCCAAGGGGATTTTGATGGCGAAATTAATTTTTTAGCTAATAAATCTTTTATTTCAGAATCACATAATTTTAAAAGGCGATCATTCATTTGAGAGGGATTAGCTTTTGTAGGAATTTGAGATTCATGAAATTCATCGATATAAGGAAGAGTTACTTGATGTTGTTTTCGATTCCAAAATGTAGAAGGAATATTAGAGCAACATTTGTTATGTAATTGTTCTTGAAAAGTAGATAACTTTTGTTGAAAACTAGAGCTGGTTAAAATGTGATCAGTTTTGAGAAAATTAATCTCGGTTTTCAAAAAATTTATATGAGTTTGCTTATTTTCAATTTGGCTAAGTAGTTGATTTAAATATTTTGTTTTAGGTTGGGAAGTAAAAGGAAAGAATATTGATTTATTATTAATAGTGGTATTAATACCGAAAGTTGTTACAGAGAAAGGTTGAATATGTTGGAGAAATGGGGTGCCTAAAAGAATATCATGTTGTAAATCTTTTACAATAATAAAAGAAGTAGGAATACATATATTATTATGACAAATATGAGCAGATGAAACTTTGTATTTAATAGTTGATTTATTGCCTTCAGCTGTAGAAATACGGCTACTTGTAGGTTCACAATATTTTAAAAGAATTAATCCTTCACGAATGCAGTTGAGATCGGCTCTAGAATCAATAAGAGCATGACTTTTAACCTTAAAATCTTTTATAACAAGAGAGATCGGAGTAAACCATCGTTGATGTACATATTGAGTGAGAGCATAAATGAAAACATTATTATCGGAAAATTCATCTGTAGTATCTTCTAATTTTGCAATCCTTTGCTTTAATGAATTGATCTCATTTTTGAGAGTATTGACTTCTTGCTGTAGAGTTTGGATATTGCTAACTGTAGGTTGTCTTCTATTTACTTCATTTAATAAGGTTTTCATAGAATATTTATTTGGATCTAATTCAATTTGTTTTTCGAATTTAACTTGTTTTTTCGATTCTAATTTATCAGGGTCATTGGATTGTAATATTTCAGTAAAATATTTATATTTTAGAGTAGGATCAGTAATATTATTTCCAATTTCAAGGATTAATTCTTCATGAGCGATAAGAACATTAATTTCAGAGTCTGAAGAAGAAGAGGATATATTTGGTAGATTGTCAATACAATGAAAAGAAGATTCAGAATTAGAAGAAAGATCATCAATATTTTGAATTTTCTTATTGCGAGTTTTCAAATGACATTTATTAGCATAGTGACCAGGTTTACCACAAGAATAACAAGTATTAGATTTTTGTCTACGAGGACGATAGTACTTTGGACGAGATTGCTTTCTAGAAGGATATGTCTTTCGTGTTGAATATGAGGTTCGTTTATACGAGGATTTTTGAAAACGTTTAGGTCTTGATGAAGAAGGTTTGGTTATTTCGATATTATGGCCAAAATCGTAACAGAATGAGCCTAAGGCATTATGTTTTGTATCTTTTGAAAGCTGTTATTTTAACTTTATACTATTACATATAGCTAACCCTGTTTGATGAATAGCTTGAGTTAAATCTCCAAAGGTAAGATTATAATAATTGATGGAACCATTTAATTTATCACGGAGGTAAATTTTGACTTGTTCAGCAAAAGCAGGAGGTAAACCAGTAAGAAATCTTTCTTTCCAAAATGGCATATCGGCTGATGAAAGATTGTAGACTTTAGTAAGAAATGTATCACGATATCATCTAAAATCATTTAAGGTTCGACAACGAAGATTTTGTAATTGATCTCTAGTTTTTTCATCTTTGACACCTAAATTCTAAGAAAATGCTAGATAATATTTGCAAGTAAACAACTAACAACATTAGGTATTTGTCTATCGTAGCTATCGACTTCAGGTTGTCCTTTATTATTTATTTCGACTGAATTGATAATATCTATTTTCTGTTGATCAGTTAAAATATGATGTCACCAACCATATAATTGGCCAGCAAAACTATAAGAAATAGCTTTCGCTATATTATTTTCAGGATGTTCGGATATAAAACATGCTCGTGCATATATTTGCATGTGTTGAACTACTTCAATTAGATGATATTCAGATAATCCATCAACATTCCATTCATATAAAGAGTTTCCATCAAACTTAATTCTTCATTCTTTTGGTTCTTCGGCGATGATATCTGCAGGAGACGGTTTGGTATAATATTGTTTATAAAAGGGTGTATATGGTTGTTTTTGAAAAGATGTACGTCTAATACGCTAGATGTTTGGAGAAGAGGCTTCACTATCAGTCTGATAATCAGATATTGAAGGAGAAGAATGAGAAGGAGGCGCTAAATCTGGATTAGCTTGATTATCAGCATTGGATTATGTATCTAAAGTAGCAATGACAGGAGCTTTGTCTTTTCCTTTGGTTGTAGTAAGATCTAGTTTTTCTAATTGCATAGTGATTCTTTCGAGTAATTCAGGAGAATAGTTAGATTTTAGTTTGAAAGGAGGAGATGTAGAGAGTGAAGATGGAAAATCAGATCGTTTTAATGGTTCGGTGTAAAAGAGGTAGATGATGGTGTTATAAGCAGTGTATGAGTAGCTGAAATACTTTTATTTTTGAAAGTAGATAAATAAATATTAGTATAATTATTTTGTTCAACAAGATGATTTAAATCTTTGCGAGTAGCAAGTCCTTCTTCTTCAAAAGGAGTTTTGAATGGAGTGACCTTTATATTTTCTTTTATTTTAATAGGAGCGAGAAGAGGTTGAGTTTGATTATATTTTTCACCATTTGATCTTTCCCGTATAGTATTTATTTTATTGCTTAAATTAAGATTTGATGATGCTAAATAATAAAAAAATGGAATATTTTGTTGGACGGTATTAAGATGCAAAAAGTATTGTTCACGTATAACTGCTTGTTGCCGTTTAGAACATAGTTTACAAAAAAGGATTTTTAATGGATGAGCTAAAAATTGTTGTTTCAACATATCATAATTTACCTTAAAAGAAGTAATATCATCACTTAAAGAGATCATATGTATTTGATATTCATTGAATTCATTTATACTTATATTATCGTCCTTTGGATTAGAATATATTGGATAAGCAACTTGAGAAGGAAATTCAGAAGGCGAAGTCTGTATTGGAGGAGAAACAGATTTAGGAATACTTTCATGTTGAGAGGTTGAAGTGGATGGTCGAGCTGAAAATATAATTTCAACTTTTCCATCGTCATGGGTTATAATATGTTGTATTTCATCAGAAGTATTATTTTTGAGACGCTCTTCAACATTTTATCATAAATAATCAATGTTTGTGGAATATTTATGTCATTACAGTATAATTGTTTCCGAGATATGGTTTTATTTTGAATGTTTGTAAAAATTAATGTAGAAGTGCCCTTTTGAATATTAGTATATGCTACATCGGGAATTATTGTATGCATTACTTTATAGTAAATGCGATAAACAATTGCAACATTTGAAAAAATTCCTTTCATATGAAATCCTTTTGTATAGATGCTAATTATAGTAGCTTCATGTGTAAATTGATCGTGAAGGCTTAAGGTAAAATTTGGAAAACAGTTAAAATATATAGGTCCTTGAGATAAACTTCCTTCAATCATACCTAATAAAGAGTCATTAAAATATATATGTCTTTTATCACAAACTGAGAGAAGTACGGAGGTATTAAGACTTAAAGTGGTCCCGCCTTGACTCAAAAACCTTGAAATTAGTCCAACTAAATCCTCGAACGTCAAGATCTCGATTTTGCCTATAAATTGTGGTTAAAAATCAAAATTTATACTAGACAAGGCTTTAAATTCTTTTTCACAATTTTGGGCATTTTAATTGTTGTAACACGCATTACGAGATAAAATCCCAGATATAAATCCTCAAAAAAATCTCAAAATCCTCATTTTTCATTAAAGTACAAATTTTCTATTTATTTAGTCCAAAAATATTATTTTTTGTATTTTTTAACATTTTTGGATTTTTTTTTTTTTGCATTTTATGCATTTTCTTTCTTTCCTTTAAAAAATTGGGGTTTGACCCCTAAACTCGACCAGTTCGATTCAGCTGAACCGGATCCGAATTGGTCCGGTTTGTGAGATCAAACTTCATTTTCTTCCTTGCCTCTTTGATCTCTATTTCAATAAAATCATTTTTTTTCTTCATTTCTTAGGTTGGCCCCAACCCCAACCCCAGGTTGGGTTTGGGTAGAAGAGACCACCTGCCATCATTTTCTTCAAACGAAATGCCATAGTAGTTCGTTCGAGCCTTCCACCCCAAATTCACAACACACAACAACGACAACAACAATGACACACAAAACAATCATCAACAACAACAACCAATATAGCTTACCTTGTATTTTGATCTCCACCCCATTACGGTCTAGAGATCCCTCTCTCACTAATTCCATATCTCTCTTTATCTTTCTATTTATCCATCATTCATTCAATAAACAGTGGAGACGATGAACTATTGAAGATAAATATTAAATTTCCTTGAGATTCATATTGCATGAATCTCGAGGCAGATCTATTGGTTCCTTTATCTTTTTTAACTTTTTCGAGATACATGTTACGTATCTCTAAGTCAATCTTATGGCTATTGAGGAAATCATCATCACTTAATCGACTTATATAAGATCAACTATACTGATCTCCTTTAGATACATATATCGCCTATTTTGAGGTAGATCAAATCATTTTATTACTAACCCTACACCACTTCATTTTCCTTGAGATGGGATGCACATATCTTGAGGCATGGATACAACTCTCTAAAAACTAACGTTCAACCATTTCCTTCCTCGATGCTCATGCTACACGTATCTCAAGGTGAATCCAATGTTTTAAACAATTTTAATCAAACTATATGATTCATTTATTATATATATATTGTTACACAATATATTTTGACAACTATAAATTCACCATGCATGCCTATAACTATCCTTGGGCATGCACACTATTGTGCATCCTAAGCATGTCAACATTGACCCTGCATGTCACTAGACACCTATCAATTTATTAATTATTCTATTTAATTTCATGATTATCTATTATCTTATATTTAAATTAAACCCCAAAAAATAACTCAATTTCGAAAAAAATTGGAGAATTTACCAATGCGTTCTGAAACTCTAGAACAACTTGTCTCACACGTAAATCGAGGTATGTGAGCCACATTGGCTTGTTAAATCCAATTAACGTACAAATTTCAAATTTTAAAATTTAATTACAATTATTTTTTGCGAAATTCAAAACAAAAGTTTAGGTTAACCTTTTTATTTTTCTCGATATACATTTCGACATATATCTCGAGACAAAATCCCGCGAAATATCGAATTTACTCGTTTAATTTGAATTTCGCAAAATAAAACAATATATAGTACACGACACTAGGCACAGATGACACAAAAATAAAATTTCCAGTAGATCTCAATTCACTGGTCATTAGCTCGTGACTAGTAACCGTAACCACAATTAAGATCCATTAATCCCTGATTAGTGCTAATTATCGATTTAAATTTTTTTGCATTTGACACTACCTCCTACTACCATAAAATATCTAAACTATGATGAAATAGGTAAATTGAAATCCTGTAGTTTAAGACTCAAACTATCAAGTTATGGAAAACAAGTTTGCGAAAGGGTTTTACCATAAAGTCTTGGAGAAGTTGAAAATAGTACATCTAAAATAGTCGTATCGACATATCCTTATCAAATGTATGTATATATTGGAAAATTTTTTAGAAACCCCCAAACTCATTTTAAAACCCATATTTAAATTGAGAATTTGCTTAGAAACTCATTTTCAAAAATAATTTGCAATAAAACCCTCAACAGCTACATTTGATGAAATTATCAACAAAAATCGATTCTGTTCAAGACATCGAAATCAAAAGGATATTAGAGTATCGATTCATTACCTTCTTAAGAGTGAATCTCTCAAATAATATGCTCTATTAGCTCCTTAGACTCCTTTTCCAAGCCTTGATATAAAAAACACTCACCAAGCCTTATCTAGGTTGTATGAACTTTGATTCGAAATTTATAGGGTTGAATCACTAATATATGAGGTGAGATAGACTTAAATAAGCTATAACTCAAGCTTTGAAGGTTTGAATGTAGGCAAAAATTGATTAATCAATTAAATGGGTTCAAGGGTTTTAGGTGAGAAAGAGTTTATTATTGTCGATTTGGGGTTCTATTTTTAAAAACACATATTTATACTCAGCAAATTGAGGTTTAAGTGAATTCGCAGACAAATCGCCAGTGAAGTTAATGAAAATTGGTCCTGGTGGTCGAGGGACTAGTTACAAATCCTAGTATGAAACCAAAATCGCAGATAAATCATTGAATCATTTTTAATTCAAAACCAGCAAATTACTGGCGATTTAATTTGTGATTCCTAGTGTTGTTTAGTACTGCTAGTGGAATCCTATTTTTACTATGCCATAAGGTAGTAAATTGACAACAAGATTAGTTCCTATTTATCTCTTACAATGAAATATAATTGATTATACTTCTGAATATGGTATGCATCTCCTAATTATTTAGTCGGTGCAAAACTTCCTTAAATAGGGATCATCCCATAAAAATGTTTATAATCCTTTTTAATTTATTCTTTTGAGCTCTCGTTAAGTAAGGTGATAACCAATTAGTGGTTAGATAATTAACTATATCGGCATATCATGGGTCATCAATCTTTATATTATATAAATTTTCATCCAAAAATTCATCTGTTAATGGTATACGTGGTTCTCCATTTTCTATCCTACTCAAGTCATTTGATACTAGTTTTTTGGCTCATTTTTATCTTTTATAGTAAGCTTGAATTCTTGTAGAAGTAGTGTCCATCTTATTATTCTAAGTTTCGCATCTTGTTTTGTCATTAAATATTGCAATGCTGCAAGATTTGAATAAACTATTACTTTCATTCCTAATTAATACGGTCTAAATTTTTCTAAGGAAAACACTACCACTAAAAGTTCCTTTTCAATATTGGTGTAATTTTGTTGGGCTAGATCTAGTGTCTTCGAAGCATAATGTATAAAGTAAGATTCTTTTCCCACTTTTTGACCTAAAATAACTCCAGTTGCATAGTTACTTGGATCATACATTATTTCAAAGTGTAACAACCAATTTAGTGATTTAATCACAGGTCTGGTTGTTAAAGAACCGTTTAATTTATCAAACTCTATCTTGCAAACATTGGTAAATCCAAAAGGAACGTTTTTTTGTAAAAGTTTGCATAAAGGTTGTGTAATTTTAGAAAAAACCTTTTACGAATCTTTTATTATAAATTCAAAAGGAATGTATTTTTGTAAAAGTTGCAAGTGCATTGCATAGATCAATGTAGTGATTTAATCACATGTGTAGTTGTTAAAGAACCCTTTAATTGATAAAATGCTACTTGTAATCATAGGTAAATTAAAAAAGGAATGTCTTTTTGTAAAAGTTGCAGGTGCACCGTATAGACCAAAGGTCATACGTCTATAAGCGAATGTACCAAACGGATAAGTAAAAGTTATTTTTTCCTAATCTTCTGGGGCTACAAGTGTTTGATGAAATCTCGAATAACCATTCTAGACAATAGTAATGGATTTTTCCATCTAATCTTTTTCACATCTGATCTATAAATGGGAGTGGATAATGGTCTCTGCTAGTTAAGGCATTCAACTTCTTATAATCTATACATACCTTCCAAACATTTTGGATTCTAATTGGTACTAATTCTCCTTGCTCATTTGTTATTACTGTAATTCTTGTCTTTTTAGGGACTACTTGAATTAGGCTTACCAAATTGCTATAAGTTATTGAAATATCATTCTTGTGTCTAATAGTGTTAATATTTTAGTTTGTCTAGAAGATTTTGTGTGGTTGTTTCTAGATTTATCCTATGCATACACAAAGCTGGACTTATTCCTTTAAAGTTACTTATGATAGTCCCCTATATAAACATATTTTAAAACATTCGATAAAGTTTTTATATCTAATTTCGGGCTTTAACTATATAAGGTAAGGATTTTGAATGAGATCTAGATAAGTTTAGGTAATAAGTAAGTAATGGTAGTTTATTATATGATTCCAAGGTACTTACTATCTTTTTTTTTCCTCATCTATATCATCATTTTGTTTTCAATCTTCTATTAGCAATTCCAATTTCTATTTTATTTTTAAAAAAGATTTGTCTATTAATAGATCTACCATATATAATTTGCATATGGAAGAAACATCCATTAGGTGTTTCACTGCGTCATATATATATTAAAATTCAATGTATCGTCATCAATTTCCATTGTTAATGTTGATCAATTTCCATTGCATGAGTGACCGAAAATATGGTTTGTTTCACGAAACCTTGACCGAGACATCGAAATGGATGAATTTGAACATTACAAGTTTCGAAAAAATCTCCGTAGTAGTCAAACTAACAATACAAGATTGAAAATCCAAACACGACAATTTGCACCGAACTTTAATTAATTATAAATCTCCGTAACATTCAAACGACTATAAAAAAGGTCCATCCATAAGTAAACAACAATTAAAACACAACACAACATTTGCATATACATAGAACATTCGGACGAATTGGCAAGCTTACACCTACGGTGTATCTAAGTCTACAACGGTATGGTGGCTTCATGATCGCAGCGTTGCATTGGGCGCGATGTCTCGAAAAACGAATCCATCTCGCCAACCTTTGGCGCAGTCCTCAACGTACCGATCCCACGATGGATATAAGGATGGCAAGCGGTGCATTCACACGCAACCGCACTGTCAAAGTGAACAGAGAACATAGAAGATATTGTCACAAACCCGATTAAGGGGAAACAAACCATTTCACAAAAAAGTCATAGAACTTACCCTAACCCAATGGATATTCCTTTCATTCGCCATTGCAATGATAAGTCTCTTGTGCAATGACGACGTTGGAGTACTACGTAGAGGTAGGAATGTGGAGGCACTCCCATGCGAGAGGTTTACGAGAATGACATTGAATGCGGTGGATACCAACAATCCCATGTCCGGAAGTGTCAACCATTCTTTGAAAGATGCCCCCTCTTGATTCTCGGGCAATGCACCGCATTCTTGATAGGCTCGAAACTCGAGCCAAGCACTTCCCGCCATAGGTATTCATACCCGATAATCTCATCGTACATCCGTCTACACACAATCCTCCACCCGTCCACGTCCGCGAGTCCAAGCCCGAGGCTATACACCTATATCCACAGTTCCCATCGGAAACCACATCGATAATGGCATCAACATGTGGCAACCAATATGGTTCTAAGCAATGACTATAAGCCATGTTAGATCCACTTTGCGTGCGTCGGCGGCACGACGCATTTGTGGAACCTTGCATTTCTTCGCCTAGAAGCTTTTGTGGAGTGGGAGGACTCAAATCCGATTGGAGATTGGGGTGCCTCCCACCGGGGTGCCTCCGGTTGGAGACCCCGGTGTCCTCACACCCGCATCCTCAACTTCCCGCTCGCACTCCACAAAAGACGATGGTGGACTAATCTCCCTGAGCTGCTCACTTTCACTCCTCCCCCCCGCATCCTCAACTTCCTCCTCCCTCTTATCCAATCTTCCCGCGGTGTCGTGATTGTGCCTCCCACAAATCACTGTGACATACCATAAGGAGTCGGCATTCTCCTTGACGTTAATTTGGAAAGGGCATCCACATTTCTTCGTACTAGTGTGAGTCCTCGCCTTTTCATCATTCCTTGATTTCTTTAAAATTTTTGCCGCTTTCCCCTTCCCAACTCTCTGAGCCAGTCCCCTATATGTCCCCAGACCTGTCACAGCAATTTTCACCCTTCCCCTTCGCTTAACGCCCCGCATCCGAGCGCTTCGTTACTAACACAAACTTGTTCTCGCCACCAATCGGTTGAAGCCATGAAATTGCCGCTTCTCGAGAGGGGAATGGCTTAGAAGGTGTAAAAGTGTCCTTATAACGGAAAATTACAAGATAACGGCATTACTGCAATACAAACAAGTGTAACATTATAATCAACCAAAATGTACAAGCACAATCACAAAAAAACCCAAAAAAATCGGTTCTTGGTTGTACAAAGGTCTTTGAAACTTTCTTCATAGTCTCGTTTACGTGAGACCGAGAGTTAGCGAGAACCCTCGGTCGTTCCTGCATCGTGACCAACCCTAAACATCTCGGTCATATCCGAGACCGAGACGTAACCATACATCTCGGTCTGCGAGGCCGAAAGAATCGCGCACCCAGACGAGATACTTCGGATAACCGCAAAAAAAACACAAAAACATTTGCAACATTACCTCTAGGACGACCTCCTCTCGCACTTAATGTTCCATTTGAAACATCAATCTTTGTTTTTACTACTTTTTTTAAAAAAATCTCCTAAGATTAGTGAAGTCCTAATAGAGAAGTTATCTTCTTTCATATTTAAGATATAGAAATCTTCTGAGAAGACTAAATCATTAATCATGACTAGTACATCTTCTAGTAACCTTGCCGGTTAAAAGTAAATCTATCTGCTAGTTGTACCACTATACAAGTCTCTACTAAATGTACATATGTCATTTTGTAAATAAACAAATAAAGACATGACATTTATGGAGGCTCCAGATCACATAATACTTTAAAAATTCCTATATTTTTATATCGTACATGGAATAAAAGACATTCAAGGATCAGAACATTTAGGAGGTACTGCATTTTAAATTAGTGATGAACTTGTTCTCCTAGACTTACCTTTTCATTAGCCTTAATCTTATTAGTGTGCAAGTCTGTTATAAACTTCTGATACTTACGTACATTTTGAATGACTTCAAAAAGAGGTATATTAACTACTACTTTCTTTAATGTATCAGATATTTGTTTTTCTTACTATAATTTCTTAGCATTTTTATTATCTTTCAAGAGATGAGGGAATGGTGGTTTTATATTGATTGATCTATCTTTATCAAGTTCATTGCACTTTTTGTTGGGAATATTAATACTTGTTACTTGTATTTCTTTTTCTAGTTCTGTTTCTTCTGCTTCTATTTCTTTTCTAGAAACTAATTAGCCCAACGTTTTAGGTTTATCCATCTGCTTATCATTTATAAATGTTATGGCTAGTGCTTTTTCATATAAAGTAAGATAAGGTTGAGATGATAATTACCCTTCATTTACAAACTCACTCATTTGTATTGCCATTTAACTCAATTAGTTTTTCAATTCGGTCATATCATTTTGTAATGTTTGAATTATTTGATTTTTTTTTTCTAAATTTTTAGATATTTTATACCTTTGATAACCCTGATTGTTAATATGATTACCTTTATTCTATTGTGAGTAATTTATACAAGTATTAAAGTTATAAGTAGGATCAACAAACTCATCATATTGGTTCATCATTAGAACGACTTAATTCATTACAAAGTTGCACTTTGCTTGATCTATCCTTTAGTAATAACTCAACTATGACTTTCGGCTCATATATCTTATTGTGTGGTGTCTTATATGTCTTTCTATTCATTTCACTTAGATTTTCTTTGATTAATTCACTATTTTCATAATATTTCTTAGATTGCTTAGCCATTTTAAGTATAACTTCTCTTGATATAGTTAGTATTTTATTGAGCAAAGAGCCTCCACATACTGTGTCTATGAATCTCCGTTCTAAGTGATTTAATCTTTCATAAAAATATTGCATGAAAGTTTTCTGTAAAGATTGAAGTAGGAATAGCTTAAATACACTAAAATTAAGCTTTGAAAGGTTGAATCTAGTCGAAAAATTGAAATCTTCGTTGAAAGGTTGCAATGGTTTGTGACTGTTAAGGGCTTAAATTTAGTGATTTGGGGTTTCTATTTTTTACAACTCGAATTCATTTTTAACGAATTTGGGTTTAAGTGGATTTGCTAAGGAATCGTTGATGAAATCGCTGGAAATGAGCTTAAATGGCTTAGCGATTTGCCCAGTAATTTTTAGTTGTAAACTTGATTTGGAGAGATGTAGTTGATTCAAATTTGCACTGTGAAAATTCTGCATACTAATACCAATTTCCTCAGCGATTTGCTATGCAAACTGGAATTGCTGGGAAATCATTAGCTTAATTTTTACTATTTTAAGTCGATTTTCCTATTTAATTATCACATATATATATATTCAATAATGGTAGAAATATTCAAATTTTTCTGAGTTTAACTATGATATGCATTAAATAATCTATTTTGTTACCATAAATAACTAATTAATATAAATCTAATGCATAAAGCAATATAGTATGGAAATAAATTGACACGATCAAACTCCCTTAAATAAAACTATTCTAAAATTAAATTCCAAAAATATTCCCATCATCAGAGTCAAAAGTTGAGAGAATATAAAAAACAATTAAGTAATCCTAATACTGAAACTAAAATTAAAGATAGAGTATGAGCTGCCTCCCACACAACGCTTTTGTTTACTATCGTCGGTTAGAGTGAACCACGCGGTTCTAGATTGGTTCTATAAACTAAAATGTAGGATTATCCACTCTTGTGCCATTTTAGAAAGTGATTACTGGGCCATGCACTCAAAAAATAATTTTCTTGTTTATAGTATCCATGACTGCTTGCGAAGTGGCTAAGAATGGTCGTCCTAATATTAATGGAGGATCTTTGTTGAAGAAGTGTGGCATAACTAAAGAGTCTGTAGCAATACTATACTTGTCAATTTGAACTAGTACATTGGTAACCACACCTATTGATTTTACTGAATATCCATTTGGTAGGGCAACTTTATCGGAATCAAGTACATCCAATTCCAATTGAGTGTGAAAGAAAAAAATGATTTGGCATGTAGTTTCCTCTAGAACCTGTATCACATATAGCTTTAAAGTAGCAAGTCCATTTAACTGTTATGTTTTCTCGTGGATTATCGAGCTTGATAATTGTTGGATTATTCTTTTTATTCTTCTTATTTTTTGTAGATTTAGGTTCCTCTATGTTATTATTCTTAACATTGTTTGATTACTTAATCCTCCATTCTTGGGTTATTGTCTATTGATTAGAAATATCTTCACCTTGCTTGTTCATGGTCTTAACATTTCCATCTTCCAATGTTACAACATTAATAACATATAATTCAACTTCACGATAATTTAATTCTAAAGACTCATTATCTTTAGTTTGATCATTGTCAAATTCATTAGAGTCTTTATGCATATCTTCATCATTAAAACGAAAAGTGACAATTTTATTTTCAAACTCCATAGACATTATTCCTTCAAAGATATCAGACTTCGTTTTATCTATTTTAAAGAATGGTCTTCCTAAAAGTATAGATGAGGACTTTGCTGATATTGAGTCTCTCATTCCCATGACATAGAAGTTAGTAAGAAATATTAATTCATTTACTTTGACTAAGACATCTTCTAGTAAACCACGGGGTTTAATAACGGTTATGTAAGCTAAAGTAAGGTTAAGAGGTGTAATAGCCAATGAACCTATTGTCATTGACTCATATAACTTGAGTGACATAATATTGATTGATACTTCAAGATCACACATAGCATAATCCATAAAAGAAGTTCATATTGTGATAGGAATTCCAAACATCCTTAGGTCTGAATACTTTTTTAGGTATTTTCTTTTTAATTAAAGTAGATATTTTTTGTTTTATGTTGTCCTTAGGTTCTTCTAAAAGTTTGTCTTTTGATTAAAAAAATTCTTCAAAAATTTCATCATAATTAGAAAATTGCATAATTGATTCCACTAATGGTTTATTGATTTTTATTTTCTTGAATGATTTAATAATGTTTTCATTGATTTTTTCCTCACTAGCATTGGCTAATTGTTGTGGATTGGTAGAATATGAACACATGTATTCTTTCATATCATCAGAAATCGTATCATTTTATCCTTATCAATTAATTTAAACTTTTGTGAAGATTTTTCATATGCTTCAACTCTGGCTAAATACTAAGGGTACAACCTTCTAGGAAAAGGTGTATATTTCGATTACTCAGCCATCCATTCTCTAGTAGGGATGACATTAGCCATCATTTCTTCTTATTCTTCAATAGTATTATGAACCTTCTTTTTATTACTTTGTTTAGGTGTCTTGCCAATTGTAGTTGTGTCTTTCTTATCATAGAATATAGCATTAACTTGTGCTTGTTTATTATGAGCAACATTGGCCTGAGTAGGTGCTTTAGCTTGACTACTCGATTATGTACTCAACCTATTTATTTGGAAATTCATTTCACTTAACTAATTTTTCAATTTATTAATGGTAGTGTCAATCTTAATTTGATTTTAAGAAATTTGTGTATAGTTTTGATGACTTTGACTTATAAAGTTATGTAGTATTGCTCTAAATTTGGATACGCCAATTGAGTATTTTGTTGAGGCTGATAATTGGGTACAGGTTGTAAATAAGCTTTTGGTCTATAAGTGTTGTAATTTTAATTTTGAGGACCATAACTGAAATTTGGATTATGTCTTTTAGGATAATAAGTATTATTGGTACATTGATATTTTATGGGACCAAAAAATTAATTCATAATAGCATAAACCTCTTCAATATCTTCTTCTTGTAGAGTAGGACATGCATCCGTAAGATGTGTAATCTCATTACAAAATTCACAAGCCTTAACTTGAGTAGATCTATCATTAACTAACAGCTTAAACATCTTAGATAATTCATCGATTTTATTTTCAGATGCGTTATTTTTCTTAATATTTACTTATGTTGCTGATTCATCGATTTTATTTTCAGTTGATAATTTCATTCCATTAACTTATGGTCTTCATCGATTTTATTTTCAGGAAATCACTTTCCTACGTTTATATGAGCCTACGTGTATTGCTTACCCTGATGGATTTCTTGAAAATAAAATCGATGAAGACCATAAGAAATTCATTCTCAGTGTTATACTGAAATTAACTTTATGTTGATACTCTCAGTGTTCTACTGATTCAACTGGCAATTTATAGTTCATTCTCTAATTCGATCTTAATTCACTAGCCTTTTTCTGTTGCCGATTTAGATGGTGATTCATAGTATTATTTCAAATCGCTACTTTATCGTTGGTGTATTTTTTCTAGTTGACTGTTTTGCATTTCTTTCTCTTTTCTTCTATTTCTTTATTTTCCTATTTAAAACCCAAAATAAAAAAAGAGAATAGCTTGTGTAATATCATCATTTATGCTTCAAATCAACCTAAATTACATTATAAAATGTGTCTAATTATTGACTTGTCACTGGCTAATTACTGGACTTTTTTATTGTTAACTATTTTGCACTTATTATTCTTCTTTTTATTCCATTTCTTCATTTTCCTATTTAAATCCTAAAATCACAAAAACAAGAGAATACAAAGTTCAATATCATCATTTATATCTAAAATCTATCTAAATTACACGATAAAACATGTCTAATTATTGACTTGTCACACGCGCTTAATGGGAGAGGACTAGCTTAACCACGAACCATACTCGTGTTAATTAACTTTCGAATTAATACCAATCACCTCCTTAAGGTAATGGGTTGTTATAGTCAAGAAGTCGTGATGCCATATGTATTAACACACATCGCAGTGACAACACCAATGGGGAGGTAAGTGAAAAAAGTGAATTTTTACATGGTGTCAAACCGACGCTGTCTTGATGCTGTAAGTATACACAAACTGCGTCATGACAACATTTAGACTAAAACATAACATGCTCTTAGGGGTACTGATGCCATGACCATGCTATCATGGCATTGTCCTTATAAATAGATGATGCCATCTTCAAGACAATGTTTTAAACCCTAGTTTGAGTAATTTTAAATGAGAAAAAAGTGTTCATACTATTTAAGAGTTAAAAGTGAAGTCACATTATGGTTTTGCACAAGTTGGAGAGCTAGGGCATTGATTAGGAAAATTGAACCCAAAGAGAAATATGGTAGAAATTAGTGAGCAAAGTGAGAGGGCTTTGATTGATAGGAGTTTGGAAATGCTTTATTAGACTTACCTTATTCATATCGATAGGCGGAGTTCTAGTTTACACTTTATGATATTTTTTTACCACGTTAGTGGGTTGAAGTGAATATTAAGGAAATCTATCTATTCTAATTATGCATTGTACACACAAAAGAAAATGAAAGAACTTAGATATGGGAAACATAGTAATTCATTACCTAGGTGAAGTAGTGAACTAAGAGTTTTCTCGAAATAAGAATACAACTTGATTTAAATTACTTTTATAGAATAGATTAGTTTAGTTTAAATCAAACAAAAAGAAACATTTTTTTGCAATATAGTAAACTTGACTAAGTAATTGTGTCCATATACAGCTTTCCTAGAGGAACAATATCTGTAGTTAACCTTTGTTGATCATATTATTACTACAATTGAACCATTATACTTGCAATTATGATGAGTAGAAAATGTATCACATCGCATATCACAGATCACATTATCATATTACAGAACAAAACCTCTGTGGAAACCGCAAGCACTGAGGTCGCGGTAGGACCTACCACGTCGCATCACACGCCAACAAGCCTCACCACGTAGTGGCTTGCTTATCTATAATGTTCCACGACCTAACTGATTAGTTACATATTTCACATTACACTCTAATTTAGCTAATTAATCTTCATATAAATATTAGCGATTTAATTTAGCCTGTTAATAAGTTTATCTAGTATTAATATAATTTTTACAACTTAAGTATTTAAGTGAATAAATTATGCAATATTTAACAATCATTAGTAGTGGAAAACTCGGTAAAACAATACAATGTATATATCGAAAGAAAAATAAGTACAACATAAGATCCTTATATATACATGTATTCAATGTTTTGCAGTCCCCTCAACCTAACAAAAAGTAAATACATACATACTGTAATAAAAAATGAGCTGGTTTCACTATCTTAGAGGTAGTCGCCCAATACCTCCTTACCCTTTCCCTTGCTTATCAATGGATCTGCACTCGGTTATCCAACAAATACAATGACGAGTTCAGTGAGTAAAATCCCAAGCTATGTCAGGACAATTTTCATGAAATAAAACTGGTAAACTACGAGATATCAAATATAACATCTGACAAAAGTAAATCACATTCCCATGAATGTAGGCGGCATACGACAAGTATGAACAACATCGAATAAATATGATAATACATACCAATAAAGTAGGCCCATAAATAAAGCAACAATGAATAAATAAACAAGTAAATAATCTAAGAAAACATCGACCTAAAATAGTTGGTAATTGATAAAATAGGACAGGAACCACATATATACTAGTAGGCATACAATGACTAAACCCCAACTACGGTTAGCGGATGAACCCCTTCAGATTTATTTCAAGTTAAGGGAACATCTTACATTCTTCATGACGGTTGTAGATGTATTCTACTACCGTCAACATGAATGTTAAAAACAAGCAAACCTGTGTAAGTTATTTAACCATAACCAATATATACGCAACTGAATTAGAGTTAAAACCCATATGTTTCCACCAGAAGTCACAAGTGTAATTCAACATCGATAATACAAAACCAAGAATTATGTGAGGCCTTCCAATGTGTTTCAACACCTCGATACACATTCGAATTCCCTTGATCTCTCGAACCCAACTCACCTAGCTTTTCGGTACTTGAGCTATATTCTCTCAATCCCTTAAAGTCAATTAAGTATGTTTATTATGTATTCATATAGGTTGAATAGGTTTTAAATTGATTTTTTCCAAAACAACCCCTAAAGACTAAATAAAGTCTCAACTTTGGTCCTGTGTCGCGGCACATTTAAAGCATGAAATTGTCCAAATCTCAAAACTTCCCTTAGTTCAAAGTTTTTGGTCTCTATTTTAGCTTTCCAAAAAAGTTTGATTTGCGGTATTGCAATTCAAAACAAAATAGGTACCACAATTTTATCCAAAATAGCACAAATTGGAACCTAATCAGATTGGCAGACTTAGAAAATTTATTTCTTTAAATTTATAGTTTAAAAAATTTTGATTTTTGGTCACTAGGCAACTAACATACCCAATAACAACACACTAAAAGAACAACTCAACTAAATAAGTAAATAGGGAGCTACACAATTTAAAATTTAGTTTCGAAAAACTCATAATGGCATTCAATCACCTATTTGTGTAGCATTTTTGGACATGAAAACATTCAAATGACAAAGTTTTCAATAGGATAAAGTTATTCCCCTTTGGGTTGGATTTCAAATGCCACTTGATTAGATCCATTTTGATTTAAAATAAGGAAGTAATGACCAAACTACAGACGTTGGTTCATAACAACAACATTAAAAATTAAAAATTTTGTTTTACAACTTAAAAAATTCATAATTTTTGATTTCAAAGCCAAATTAAGAATTTCTTAATAGTTGGATTATCAGCTTGAAATAAGAAATGCAAATATATAAACCAATTTCAAAAACTCAAACATCTACCTTATGAAAATGACCAAAAATAAGAATTAAACTCAAACTTGAAATAAAGAGATGTATAGCTAGGTTCGTAGTTTGATCCCTATCTCTTGATGCCCCATAAAATTGATGAAGTGCTTTAATGCTACGCTTGAAATATTTTACTCCAACAAAAAATGAGTTCTAAACTTCAACTGCACATCTCCCACATATTTATCCATCTCTATTTAGATCTAGTGGTTCAAACTCACTCCGAACTCCACTAATTCAAATTAGCCTAACATACATTTGGACACTATGTCTTATAGAGAGGGTGACAATACGCATCCCGAGGCATATGAATGCCTAGTATTTTATTTTCTTAACTTAAGCCTAATTAATTTAATTTAAACTAATATAAACTTATACAAATCACATATGATTAGTGTGTTCAGTCACATACTTTACATATTTGCGATCCCATTAACCTTCAACTACCCAACACGTGGTGCCCTGCTTCTCAACACACATATCGAGGTGCACCATATTATTAAACACTGCACAAAAATAACCATCGTCCACAAATAACATTCAACCTCGATTCTCGTGGCTGAGTTAATCTAGTTGTCCACATAATGCCAGAATTACGACTATTAGTCCCTAAGATTAACGCTAATCCTCATTTAATTAATTTTGTATGTTACAATTTTTTCGAACTAGGGGAAATTTCTTCCTCGAAATTTAGATCTCGAGGAACCTCTGGTTCACCTAACCTATCCTTATACGACCACACCTCACACCTTGATAGTATCATTCTACGGTATTTTGAACACCCCATTACTCTCGTACCTATGACAAGGGACGTAGTGTTGCACCGAGTCATAGGTGCGCGCCACCAAGGTGATCATGATCCATCACACTTTTCGACACCTCCACAACGTACTCTTAGCTCGATTCTATACCTAAGTCTCCCTTACCCATTTACCTAACACCAGGTAATTGAAAACTTTTCTTATCATGTATTAAAACATAATAGACTTAACCATCTATACCATGACTTACCATGACATATCGTGATCTACCTAAACTTGGCATCCATGCATGAGCTTTAACAAAAATTGTTCAAAATTTTAAATCATATACCTTAAATCCACTGCTGGGATGTCTCATGAATGGGCTCAGCACAACGTGCACCGGCTCTCGAGTTTGCAACGGTGACACTACTATTAGAGTCATTGATCTCTATGGACAGTCCATCCTTACATGAAACTCCTACCCACTTTGCTAACATGTGGTCCTCCATCCTGGTCCTGCCTGCTGACTTCCTAACCCTTGAGTCGGTCTCTACGATGGAGTTGGTAGTGTTGGCATAACATAAGCTCTGGTTATCCGATCATCGTCCTTATGGCCTAAATCGTAATGTTTGTTCTCTCTATTATCTTGATCTCTTTGTCTCTTCTTCCTAGAACGTTGTCCCGTCTACCTCTTTAACTTAATGGATGAACACATGTAGCTCCTCTGCATCAAACACGTCTCATGGGTAAGTGATTTATCATACATTTCCTGTAGTGTCTGGGCTTTAGTGGAAACAATGGCTTTGGCTATATCCTTAATTAATCCTCAGACAAAGTAATAAATACGTAGTCTCTTACGGTGCCTGCGAATTCCGTGGAAAACTATATAAGTACCAGTATCTATTCATGTACTATAACACTGACCAACTACCATGTCTCAAAGCTAGAAACTCTTATCTTAGCTTCAACTGGATCTCGATCAAAATGTATTTATCATAGAAGACCTGTTGAAACTCAGCCTCTGTGGTCATATATGGATGAGTGTCTATGTATGTTGTCCACCACTCGAAAACCTCTCATATCAGCATATACCCGATATCTTGGCATGTATGCTATCATGAATTGGCAATTACTTGTATAGCCTCTTATGCACAATCAACCATTTCCCGACTACCACTGGCTCTCTGCCTCCATGGTAATATATGGGATTAAATTTAATGAAATCCCTCGTTAATTTGACATGCTATCATCAAAGTCTCAAATGCGTCTGTATATGCTAGCATAGTTGTCGGCATCTCTGTCGTAGTTGTCGCTGTCTCGGTCTGCTCTATTATCTGAGCGACAACCACAACTGAAGTCTTTTGTACCATTACTTGCATAGGTAAAACCTGGATAGTCGATGCGATTGTCATCGGAACAACTATCGTCTCAGTCATTCTTTGTATTCGGGCACCAGTGAGTGATGCAAGCGCGGTTGTCTTTGTGCATGTCATCTCCATCAATATCTCAATCTACTATCGTAAGTTGAGAATTGCGCGGCTACTACTGGATCTAAACTCTTATCTCTAATCTCATTGCTCGTTCGACCGACATTAGTCATAGGTGGAGTCGGTTGGGTGTCCATCGTGATTTGCATAAAAAAGCTTGCTCTATATCACCTTTTTGTATAAGCATACATTATATATACAATAAAAAACATAACATGTATATAAGCTCTATCGCTACCCGATTTAAGTTTGCTTCTCAACTAGAATTCTAAGTCAGGATTTTCGGGTTTCCACATCAAAGGTTTTTTGTTTAAGTTTTATCTTATTTCTTTAAAATATTCCCTAGACTCCATCGACCTCATTCTGATACCAACTGTGGCGGCCACAAGCTCTAAGGCTGGTGTGGGACCCGTTACGTCCCATCATAGGTCAACAAGCCTCGCCATGTAGTAGGTTGCTGATCTATAACGTCCCACGACCTAACCGATTGCTTACACATTTTACATTAAAGTCTAACTTAGCTAATTAATCTTCACAAAAATATTAACGATTTAAATTGGCCAGTTAATTAGTGTATCAAGTATTAATGCAATTTTTATTGTAGAAGTCTTTAAGCGAATAAATTATTCAATATTTAATAATCCTAAGTAGCAAAAACCCCAGCAAAAAGATACCATGTATATATCAAAGGCGAAATAAGTACAAAAAAATATTCATATACATGTATTTAGTGTTCTTCAGTCCCCAAAACCTAACGAAAAGTAAATACATACATACTATAATCAAACACGAGCTAGCCTCACTATCTCATAGGTAATCGCCCAATACCTCCTTGCCCTTTCGCCTTGCTCATTGAACTATCTACACTCAGTCACCCAACGAATATAATGACGAGTCCAATGAATAAAATCCCAAGAGAAACCCACATAATATTCATGAAATAAATGTGGTAAACTATGAGATATGCGAATATAAAATCTGACAATAGTAAATGATATTCCCATAAATGTAGGCGGCATATGACACACAAAATAGTAGCGAATGGATGTGATAATACATACCAATAAAGTAGGGTTGGAATTAAAGCAACAATGAATAAATAAACAAGCAAATAATCTAAGAAAACCCCGACCTAAACCAGCTGGTAATTGATAAAATGAGATAGGAACCACGTGTATATTTACTTGGTTACAGTGACTAAACCCCAACCATGGTTAACGGATGAACCTATCTAGACGTTATTTCAAGTCAAAAGAACATCTTACATCCCTTTCAATGGTCGTAGTTGCATTCTACTACATCAACACAAACACTAAAAACTAACAAACCCATGCAAGTAATTTAGCCACCACTAATATATAAGAAATCGAATTAAAGTGAAAACCCATGTGTGCCCAAAAGCAATCACCTAGAAGCTATCACACATGTAATCAGATATTGATAAAACAAAATCATGAATTCTGTAAGGCATTCCAAGGGGTTTATGCACCTTAATACATGCTCCAACTTCCCTGGACTCTCGAACCTGACCTTGCCTAGCTCTTCGGTATTGGAGCTACGTTCTCTCAGTCCCCTAAAGTCAATGAAATGTATTTATTATGTATTCAGATTGGTTGAATTGGTTTTAGATTGATCTTCCTAAATCAACCGTTAAAGACTAAATAAAGTCTCAATTTTGATATTGTGTTGAAGCGAACGTTTAGGCATGAAATTGTCCAAATCTTAAATACTTCCCTCGGTAAAAGTTTTTGGTCTCTTTCTCAACTTTTCGAAAAGGTTTGATTTGCAAAACTCCATTTTAAAATGGAAGTGATATCGCAATACTATCAAAAATAGCTCAAATTAGAACCTAATTCGACTAATGGCATTCATCACCTAACACTTGTGGACATGAAAACATTGCAAATTACAAAATTTTTCAATAGGACAAAGTTGTTCCTTTTTGAATTAGCTTTCAAATGCCAACAAATATGGTCCATTTTGATTTAAAATGAAGAAGTTATGACCAAATTATAGAAGCTTGTTCATTAAAACAACATGCAAAATTACAATTTTTTTTACAAGTTTAAAAATTCATAACTTTTTGAAATCAAAGCCAAATTAAGAACTTCTTAACAACTCGATTATCAGCTTGAAATTAGGAATCTAAATATATAAACCAATTTCAAAGACTTAAACATCTATCCACTGAAAATAAATAAAAATCGGAATTGATTTCAAACTTGAAATAGAGATATATATACCTAGGGTTGTAGTTTGACCCCTAGCTCTTGATGATCCATAAAATTAATGAAATACTTTGATCCTAATCTTAAAATATTTCACTTCAGCAAGAGAAGGAGTTCTAAATTTTCTTCTCTCAAATGTTGCTTTGTGTTACATGCAGAGTATGAGAACTACATGTACTCATATATATATATATATAAAATTGAATGGACTACTTTCAACTACACATCTCCTACATATTTATCCATATCTATTTCAATCTAGTGGTTCTAACTCACTTATAACCCTACTAATTCAAATCAGCTCAACACACATTTGTACATTAAATCTTATGGATATTGTGACAACACGCATCCCGATGCATATCAATGCTTAGTGTTTTATTTTCTTAACTTGGGCCTAATTAATTTAATTTATTCTAATATAAACTTATACATATAATCACAAATGATTAGTGTGTTTAGTCACATACTTCACATATTTGCGAGCCCACTAACCCTTGACTACCCAACACACCCCAGTGATACACATTTTGAGGCGCGCCATATTATTACATTATTTAATTAAATAACTTTGGCTATAGTGTAAGTATACATCATACTATAGTTCTTAGCTAGTATAGTATCCTTAGGTAACTACTACATGATACTTGCTTCTACACGTTTCCCAACGTAACTCCCCATCACGCCAATTCATCCGATAACAATGTCACATATATGCGATATAATATAATAATATAATTTATTTTTCAACATCGCACATAAACAACCATCATCCACAAATAACATTTACCCTTGATTCTTGTGTTCGAGTCAACCAAGTTGTCCACATAACGCCTAAATTATGACCGTTAATACATTTAAAACAAGAGTAATTTCTAAACCAGAAATAGTTATCTGTGGGTTAATTTTACCTAGTGATATGCAGTTAAAACCTCATGTTTAATTAATTTGAGCCATTATGTGGACAACTTGGTCAACTCGAGCACAAGAATCAATGGTAAATATTATTTGTGGATGATGGTTGTTTACCGAGTTAGGTAACCACAATCTTAGTTTAATTAATTTGAGCCATTAAAACCTCGTAGAAGATCACTCGGAGATAAACAAAATTTAGAAGAAAATAATTCATAAGCTCCATCTAGAAGTTGCTTCATCACCACCATCCCTTTGCTCATGTCGTTGAGATTTATAGCTCATTATAGGATCATAGAGTTTGTAGTCCCCTCTAACCTCTAGAGTTTTATCTATAAAAACTCACTCATTCGATAATCTCACTTGGGTAGGTGGTACTAGAATGTTAGCTCCTATTCTTTGCATTCTTTTTTCGCACCCATGCAAACTTCTCACAATTTCTCGCTGGTTATGAAATATATACTCTTGATTCCTAAAAGTTTGCATCTGATTACGCGGAATTGAATCCATCATGGACATTTTCGTCTCATCTGCGTACATGCTAGTGAAATGTTCAGTTGGTTGTTCTGAACTTTGGTTCTTTCTCTCATTATACTCAATAGTTTGCATTTTTTCCAAAACTCTTTATTTTTTGCTCGTATTCTTTTTCTCTCTGCGGTTTTTCTTTTGAGTATCTCATTTCTCTCTTTCTTCTCTTTTGAGTCTATAATGTCTTGCACTTGTTTAGCGCCCTCTATGCATTCATCAATGATAGTCTTGTCAGGACGAATATCCAACCCAAGACCTCTCATAGGTACTCGGTCTTGTTTAAAAAACTTATGTGATCATCAAGATAATGCTTTCTACTTTTAGTTACCTATTATGTGATAGAGGATATGCTCCATTCTTGTGATCATCAAGATCACTCGCTCCATCTCTTCTCCTTTCTTTAGCTTTCTACTTTTAGTTTGACCCTGTACATTAATACAAATATGAGATCCATATCTAGTATCCAATACCCAGGAATCACTAGTAGACAAGTCAACTTTAATAACATAAATACCTGAAGCAGTAATCGCCCTACTCTTCTTTTTCTTTAGATCTTCAAGATAAAGCATGCAATTTCTAGACCAATGCCCAAGTGCATGGCATAAATGAGAATTTCTTTCTTTTTCCTTTTCTTTTTGAGAGTACAAAGTAGAAAGAGCCTTAGGCTTGACTTGTTCTATAGGCTTTGTGATAGTCATAATAGCCTCGACAACTTTAACTTTGCCTTTGGCCATCTTCTTCATAACATTTCCTTAGTGAACCATTTACATATTAACAATGGGTTTATTGACATTCTGCTCAGCAGTTTTAAGTATCAAATGCAACTCGGAGATAGACTTATCCATATTCATGTTATAGTCTATCATAAATTGTGAATAACTATTAGGCAATGAATTCAAGATCAAATCCGTAGCCAACTATTGTCTTAAGAAAATCAATTCTTTCAAGATGGTCGATGTAACCATTCATTTTAGAACAAGAGGACTAACTAACGTGCCCTAAGCCATTTTGCAATAATGAAGCTTATTGACTATCTCGAATCTTTCTTGCCTAGCATACTATTGGAAAATTTTCTTCAGCATCAAAGCCATGTCATAAGGGTCCATGTGTTCCATGTCCTTCTGAAGTTTCAGAACCATGGTTGCCAATATAATACATGCAACATCAGTTGAGTCATTGACATGCTTAAAATGGGTATCCTTGACGGTTCTCAAAGCATTGGCTAGTGGTTCGTCAGGAATATGATCATCCAGGACATACAACTTGCGTTCATGCTTATTAACAATTCTCAAGTTTTGAACCAGTCAAGAAAGTTTGTCCCTTACAACTTATCCTTCTCAAGAATGGATCGTAATGACAAGGGATTAGTGTGATTTGAAAAGGCCATAAATCTACAACAAAGATTATTTAAAATTTCACTTTATAATACACTCTGCAGAGGTAGACCCATATTAATGTGAATGAAGCCTTGACAAGTGTTTGAGAATGGATGGCACTTGACTTAAAATTTGGAAGAAAGATTTTTTATTTGTTTTAGTGATCATATTTTAAATAAGGTAAAAATAATATATTACAATGCAGGTACAATCAGTAAACAAGTTAGGAGAATTTACTAATATTAACTATTATACGGATTTTCTTTCGCTACTAACAGTTAGTGGCGATCCCGTTGGCCGATCAGCAGGCAATGGTTCCACTGATCGATCAGTAGAATGGGGTATAAGGGGTTCCCCCTTTTTTTAAGACAACGAGTTCTAGTTTTAAAAATTGAAAATCACCTAAAATTCCTCATTATTTTAGCCAACCCAATTAGCCAAAGCTGCCTCTTATTTTAATTATGAAAATATTAATAAAAATAATTTTAATTAACTCGGGCCCACCTCTAACTTAATATCTTATCCTAATCTTAGTCTAATTAGATTTTATTTAAAATTTTATCTACTATCTAATACGAATATAATAAGAGATAACCACAATGAGATATATGATCAAAACCAATTTCGATTTTTATCAGTACAATGCAAGCAATTTAATCAAGAAATGAAATATTAATCATGCATTTAACACCTGAACTATATTAAATTAATCATATTAACCTAAACATGATTCTATCATGGAGACATACGTAATTATTTAACAAAAATGAATTATGTATTCAACACTAGAATCACATTAACCTTGATGTGAACATACAAAATTCGCATTGTGCAATATTATAACATATGTTCATCAAAATATTCTAAACATAAATATTATCATTGAATCAAATCATGCGTACGTATCAATATACATGAATTAACACCATGCTTTCAAACAAATTCTTGATAACAATTATTATAGAACCTATATGTACATCATATATACATTAATCGAGATCATGTTTTTTACATATATATCATTTATACATTAAAGAAAGCATGCAAATGTCCAATAGCGTCGAGCCTATAACTCTGATATCACTGTTGGGTTATGGGGTTCATACGCAGCAAAAAATTCAAAACAATTTTTGAAAAACTCCAACAGGAATGAAAATAAGTTCTACTAAACTACGTCTACAAAAGTAAACCATACCTTATTCCATGATTTCCTTCTATAATTGTTCGATTTTCAAGATGATTAAATGCAAGTCCTTTATCGGAAATCCACACATATTTAACGACCATAATTTGGAGTACTAGCACCAAGAAAGATTGAAATTTTTTTTCTTTCACTACCAAAATCTTGAGAACTCGAAAATATTAAAAACAAATCTTTCCTCATTTTAGGGTTTCAACCTCTAATTATATGTGTAGATAAGCCCTTACTTAAAATCTTATTTATAATACAATTATGATATTTAGGCAGTTTAAGCAAATTACACATATGCCCCTAATAGTAAGTTACCATATAACAAATCATAAAGGCTTTTACGCCATGAATTTCATCATATAAAATGTATTACTCTGGACCAATTGAAATTGCGCAAAGCTTTTCTTTGTGTGTGACCAAGAGGTTCATGCGACTTTGGCAGTGAAAAAAACCATTTTGGTACTTAAGTCATTAGCGGTCTCTAGCAATGCATTATGACTACCAAAATAGCATGAATATCAAAATCGATATGACCTAATGAATAACATATATCATATCTTTTTGTCCTGCGATATCCTTCGATTAAACATAAGGCATGGAAAGTTGCCCTTAAAGTTCGATCATACTAGTCTCAATTTTTAGATAGACTAAAAACATCAAAGTCACATTGATCATATCAATTCACTTGGAATTGGCCATTTAACACTAACATATCGAGGGATCCATTGATATCTCTCTATATATGGGAGGGACAAATTCCATCTTGATTACACACCTTCACATATTATTCACATGGTAAACAATCACAATCTTTATAATCGTCCGATTAAAAATAACGTTTGATTATGTCAAATTACCATGCTCCTAATATTGAAGTCTATGGTAATCTCCAGTCGAATGGCTAAATTATATAGCTATCATGAGTAACACCTATGACTTAATCTATGTGATGTTCTCATAGTGGGTCGGTTAAGTACCTTTTTCCCCAACATGTACTCATGATCTTGATTCAAATCCCTATATGTATGATTCTCACATGACTATCAATCAATATTCATAGTAGCCTCAATTCATTATAGTTTCGAGTATAATGGCCGACTATGGACGTTTAGGATATTTCAACAAATACCCATTGACTTTACTATAAGGTAAACTTGCAATCACTTATAATAAAATATCAAATGAAAACTTCAATTTTATCAAGTAAAATTATAAGATAAACAATTTTTGTAGATAGACTTAGGGCATAAGCCCCAACATACACTATTACTACAAGCGAGGCGTTATACTTGCGACACGAACACCAAGGTTTTGGCATCGTTGTCAGGGATAGGTACCAACTTAGACTTATTTGGTCTGAAAATTTGATAATATTATGTTAAGTACGTTTCTTTCAAGTCCATAGAAACGAAAAGAAAAAAAGGCTTAAGTTTCAAATTTGACTTTCTGCACTTGATCTTGTATGTTTTCTTAGTGCTTTACGACCCTGAGATTGATAAAACTAACAAAGGAAAGAAAAAAGAAAGAAATCAAGATGGCTGAGGATCAAACAAGAAACCTACAATAAGGCCGAGGGAACAACGAACTCGAAGGTGATCTAGTAGTATTGCAATGCAGGATAGAGTGCGAGAGTAGAGATGCCTTCATGAGTATTTCAAGCCAAAAGTTAAAGAGACTTACAATGTAGTGATGAGGCTTCCATCCAACACTACCGAGTTTGAACTAAGACTGTCTCTAATCAACATGGTGCAAAATGGCTTATTCAACATGCTAGCCAATGAAAATCCAGTTGCACATGTAGAGAATTTCTTGGAGAAGCGTGACAATGTGCACATTACCATAGTTACAAAAGAGGTGATCAGGATAAGACTTTGCCCATTATCAATTGGTGAAAAAACCAAATCCTTATTCCAAGTACAGAATGTGGGGAATATGACCTCATGGGTAAAAACCAATGAATGATTTCTAGAAGTATTACTTCCCCTAGTGAGAGTTAGTAAAATGAGCTAGAAATCAATCAATTCAAACAAGAAGATGCCAAGTCTCTTAGCAAGGCTTGGAAAAGAATTAAAGAGATACTGAATAGATGATCGGGACATGGATACGTAAAATGGGCATAACTCTAGATTTTTCTACTATAGTATGAACCATAACATGAGAATACTACTAAGTGCAACAATAAGTGATTTTCTACTAACTAAGGTTGAGGATGGAGCATTAGATCATCTATATCTTATGTCTCGAAACTCTACAACTGGTAATCATTCCATAGTGAGGAAACTAATGGGCGTATATGAGATTGATTCGCAAGCTACAATTATGGCATAACTATCCAACCTATGCAATCAAATGATGAAGCTTCAAATGGGAGAACAAAGTCCTCAAGTGCAGGCAATACAACAAACCATTAATAACTAAGCCATGTTTGTTAATCAAATGGATGTACAACAAGGAATGGATTATGAAGACATAAAATTCATGAACAACAACGGATATGGAAACAACTTCAGATTGAGAGGAATGACTCCTCAAAGTTTTTATTAAGGATACAACAATAACAACCCCAACTTCTTATATGAAAATCTTGATAATGAAATTACTTCCACGCGTCAATCAACAAGTCCAAAATTGAAAGCTAAAGCGGAGTAAGGAGATAACTTCATTGCATTCAATTAAGGAATTATATCAAGCCATGAACATGAGTAGTAGGGAATGTCATTTAAAACACGAAAAAGAGACGGAAGGATTGAAGCAATCCATGAAGAGAATGGATGATGAGAGATCATAATCCATTAATAACTTAGAGAGAAAGATTGATAAATTAGCCATTACCTTGAACTAAAGGAAAGAAGGACAATTTTTGAGTTACACATGTATTAATAGATGGAAAATGCGGTTGATGCCTAATTAAAAAATAGAAGTAACTAAAGATCCAAGGCAACCCAAAAATACAACAAATAACATAAGGAAACAAATTGATGAACAACACTATAGTGATGTAGAACACTTAGAGAGTGAAAGAGGTACTTAAAAATAAGTTGCAATAGTAGAAGAATCAATATCAACTCAAAAGAAAGTAGAGAGAAAGGCAGAGAAAAGACATGGTACCAGGGAGAGTTACATTTTTTTAACAATACACCATTAACAAATCCACCTCTACCTTATCCTCAATAATTAAAGAAATAGAAAGATCAAGAACAATTCAAGAAGTTTGTGAAGATGTTTAAGAAGTTACACATAAACATCCTATTTGCAAACGCATGTGAATAGATGCCAAATTACAAAAAATCTTTAAGGCCATAATGTCAAGAAAAGTATGGTTGTAAGATTATGAATTAGTGAATTTGACATAAAAATGTAGTGCTATTCTACAAAGGAAGTTACCACCTAAATTGGAAGACCCACGAAGTTTTTTCTTTTCATGCACCTTAGGAGTACACTTGTTTGATAAGGTACTATGTGATTTGGGAGCAAGCAAAGATTTTGATCCCCTTATCAATACTCAAGAAATTAGGTCTGGGAGAAGTAAAATTGACCAATATAACCTTGCAATTAGTAGATTGATCAGCGTCTATCCTAAAGGAGTAATTGAAGATGTTTTGTTACAAGTGGATAAGCTCATTTGGTAAGTTGAATTTGCAGTGTTGAATATGGAAAAGATTCAGCGGTACCTTTAATCTTTAGCAGAACTTTCCTAGCAACTACATGAGAAGTAATATATGTTTAAGAAAGAGAATTAAGGTTATGGGTAAATAACGAGGATGTCCTATTCAATATCTATAAGACCTTGAAATCTCCAAGTTTGGGAAAGCACTATAAAAGCATCGATGTTAGGGATGTAGTTTATGATTATGTTTATGAGATAGCCGAGGAATATATGCCAGATGACCCATTGGAGTAGTGCCTAGTTTAAAGCATAACAACAAGTTCGCAGTTGAGGGTGAACTTTAGGAGGCAGTATATCACCGATAGGACCCCCAAAGTTTCATAAAGGCTTCGAGAAACTAGAAACAAAAGTGAGAAGTGTAGTTATTGAACCAATAATGGAATTAAAGCCTTTACCAGCTCATCTAACATATGCATATTTATGTGAAATCTCAACATATCCTATGATCATCTTAGAAGCATTGACATAATTGGAAGAAGAGAATTGCCTCTAGTTTTGAGAAAGCATAAGTAGGAGTTGGGATGGACAATCAAAGACTTAAATGGAATTAATATAATGGTACGCATGCATAAAATCTTTATGGAAGAAAATTATAAACAATCAATTAAAGCTCAGAGAAGGTTAAATCCAGTGATGAAAGAATTAATCAAGTAGGAGATCTTAAGATGATTGAATGCCATAATCGATCATTTATGCTATTTTAGAAAGTTCATGGATTTCACCAATACATGTGGTACCAAAGAAAGGGGGAATGAAAATTATTTAAATTGAAAAATGGAGAAACGTTATCTACAAAATAGTAACTAGTTGGCAAGTTTGCATTGATTATGAAAATTTAAACAAGGCTACATGAAAGGATCACTTTCCTTTACCATTCATTGATCATATGTTAGATAAATTGGAAGGATATGAATACTACCGCTTCTTAGATGGGTACTCAAGATAAAATCAAATTGCTATAACACCAGAAGATCAAAGAAAAAATGACATTTACTTATCCTTATAGAACATATGCATTCAAATGGATGCCATTTGGACTATGCAATGCATTAGCAAAATCTCAAAGATGTATGATGGCTATTTTCTCCGATATTTTCAAGGATAACATGGAGGTATTTATGGGTGAATTTGTTGTATTTAAAGCATTTTTAACCTATGTTTGCAAAATCTAGCTTTAGTATTGAAAAGATGTCAAAACACAAACTTAGTACTTAATTTAGGAAAATGTCATTTCATGCTTAGAGAAGGAATTGTATGGGGATATAGAGTGTCTGCTTATGGATTAGAGGTATATAGAGATAAAATAGCACCAATTGAAGAACTTCTTATAGCAAGAAACATTAAAGATATAAAGAGCTTTTTAGGATATACGGGCTTATACATAAGGTTTATTCAAGATTTTTCAAAAAACACTAAACCATTATGTACAGTGTTGGACAAAGAGGTTCCAATTGAAATGAGTCCCTAATGTATACAAGCCTTTGAGAACTTGAAAGTAGCATTGATTTCGGCACCAATAGTGGTAGTATCATATTAGGAATCTAAATTTGAAATGATGTGTGTTGCAAGTGACTATGCAATAGGAGCAGTGTTAGGCCAACTAAGAGATGAAATATTTAGAACTATATACTATGCAACCTAAACTCTGGATTCAACATAGTAGAATTATACTACTATAGAAAAAATGAGCTTTTGGTTGTAGTGTTCACATGTGATAAGTTTAAAGCTTACATAATGGGATCAAAAGACACTATATATGATGACTATGTAGCAATCTGTTACTTATTTGCAAAGAAGGATGCCAAACCATGGCTAATTTGATGGATGTTATTATTGCGAAAGTTTGACTTGGAAATCAAAGATAAGAAAGGAAATGAGAATTTGGTTGCATATCATCTATCTAGGTTACCTCATAAAGAAAGTGATACATGGATGCGGGTAACCAAAGTATTTGCGGATGAGCAACTATTTCAAACGTCAAAAGTATTCGAGTACTTCAATTTAGACTCGAACGAAATGATCGAAAAAGGAGTCCGGCTAATGACGTTAAACTTAGCACTACTAGAAGGCAGCCCAAAGGTTTTTAAATTTCAAAGTTTTCAAGTTTTAGTAGTTAGTCAGTTTAGTTATGGACAATTCACATGTAATGGTTTTCTAAATTTTGAAAATTTATACTAAGATATGCTGGAGAAATGCAAACCGATGCGAAAGATTCATAAACTATAGATGAGCTATTAGGATTTTATATTTTGTGTTATTATAAATGTTTTTTTTTGTTTTAGTGTTTTCATGATTTCAGGCTTGATACTTGTCGAGAGTGCACAATAATTTTCCATGTTTTCTACTAACTTGTAGTAGTAGTAAATGGGTTAGGGTCTCCATAGCGATTTTTGAAATATCAAAGGAAAATAACTTTTTCTTTTTTCTATTAACTTAATTAATCTAGTAAAATTGGAATTTAAATAATAAATAACTTAAATATGATTACTAACTTAAATAACTGAAACTAACTAAATTACTATAAATAAATCAAATTCGAACTAAATTATACAATATTCAAATGCAATTCAATATAAATAAACAAGAACCCACTAAACAATATAATATTTTTAGATAAATTTCAAACATTATAACATCATATTAATTCATACTATTGTCATAATTATAAAATATATGGAATCTTGAAGTCATTAAACCCTACTTCATAATAGGTTGATAGCCTTTAGCCAGCCATCGTTTTTCCTTAATTCAATGGAAATGCCACATTTTTATCATTGTAAATCTACCCATTGGATAAAATATAATACCATAGAAATATGATAGCATTAAGCTCAATGAAAATCATGCCTAATCTAAGCCAATATTACTGAAGCCGCATAAACAACTTTGAACACAATCACCTAGAACATTCACTTAAGAAATGCCCTATAGATTAATCCTAGTTACTACTTCTATGATTTTTGTCCATAAATATAAATATAGAATCGAAATCTTAATACCACATAACATATTTGTAACTATGCATGCAATATTAATCTCCTTTAGTTGAAATATGCAAAACAACTTGTTAATTCCATGATTGACGTGTATTAGTAGATTTACAACATTAAGCACATGATTCCTTAATTATAACTATTTAGTAATCCAAAATATACTACATTGTCTAGGGTTTTTTTATTAATAAATTACTCTCTCATGTTAGAAATAAACAACACATAAATATAATTAAAAGACATAACGAATGAATAAATACTTCAATATAAACCAAAGCTTCAAAGTATCTTCAAACATAGACAATAAAACTAAACTAGAGCAATAGAAAGCAAAAAGAAAGAACATGGAGAGTTATTTCAAAGTTCTCTAGTCTTTTTTAGACTCTCCCTACATATACATATCATAGATAAACTCAAATTCATCATACTAATCTACAAAACTCGTAATTGACCTCACTGATTTCTTAGCAATTCCTAACTTACACAAATCATTGAGTAAATAACTTAGTTTAGCTCACGATGCTCCATTGATTCAGCTGGCGATTTATAAAACATTTTCTAATTAGCTGTGGATTCACTGGTCTTCTTCTGCTGCATATGTATATGGTGATTTCTAGTCTTATTCCAAATCTCTAGCTAATCGTCGGCACATTTTTCTAGTTGACTATTTTGCTTATCTTTCTCTTTTATTCCATTTCTTCATTTTCCTATTAAAAATCTAAAATCACAAAACAAGAGAATACCTAGTGTAATATCATCATTTATGCTTAAAATCAACATAAATCACACTATAAATATGTCTAATTATTGACTTGTCAAATACCTCCAAACTCAGCACTTTGATGTCCTGAGCAAATGAATATTGTAATCATATTCTCTTTTCATTCTTTATAAACTTATTTCAATCTGATTCATCTTAACTTCAAATAATAGCAATTTTAAAATAGAAATATATTATCTACAAGTAAATGAATGTTATGATAGAATAGAATGATTTAGTCAAATCAAAACATCCCTTTATGATAACTTGACCTCCTAATAGAGCACTCTTTAGAATTTAAGGTCCATTGCCAAGGTTAGTACATAACATAGGTTTTATCAATCTTGCCTGACAAGCATCAAGCTTATGACAACAAGTATAAAATCTTAAAACACAAAAACCACTAGATTGATTTCGATTTAAAAAAATATTTTATACAACAACAACAACAACATAGCCTCAGTCCCAAATTAATTGGGGTCGGCTATATGGATCAAACTTTTTCATTGTGCTCGATTAAGTGCAATTGAATATGTCATTTAAAACATGTTAGATTAAGAAATACTTCATTCAACTCTAGATTCAAGTACTTGAGTTAAATCTTTTCTTTTGAAGACTTTAAGGACATCCATCTTTTCTTTTTATTTATCTCTCTTATTTTTTCCACCCCATTCTAATTATTTCTTTTTATATTTCATTTACTTTTATTTTTTAGTCCTTGCTCATTTTCCTTTGGACATTCTCACTTTTTTCTACTATAGATTCCTTACTCCATTCACTTTGGAATCTATAAGTCTCTCTATATATTTATTTTTATAAACATTTGTTAATACTTTTCAATCATAATTGAAGATAGTATTCTTTCAAACTTATAAAAATTCATTGGTTTCTAACCCAATTCTTCTTTCAATTATGGCATAATAGCTTTTTATACATATACAATCAAAATACTTAATCAATAGCTTTTGTATCATAAGATTCATTGAAATCTATCTTGCTCATCTTGTACTACTGTTTCGATCTATTACCAATTATCATGACTAATACAAAACATTCAATTAGTGTTCATCAAGTAGTAAAGTTAATAAAAAAATGGTACAAAATTAATTCTTTCTATCATAAAACTCACTTGGGTAATAAAAATAACACTTCCATTCAAAATCTATTACATATATATTTCTTTTCCTAACTAAAATAATGAAAAATGAAATTCATACTTACTTGATATCGGAAGAACTTAGGTAAATTCCCATCAACTTACTTGAATATCAGATTAAAAGTATTTTTGAACTTTTCTTCTACCTTTCTTTCTTTTTATTACTGTCAATTCCATACTACACTTAAAATACCCTCAAACGCATTCTAAAACTTGCTCTCAAGGTTTAAAAATGAAGTATGATTTTCAATATAACAAATATACCAGGTGAAGTATAAAAGAATTGATAAAATATGAATAAATATTACAAATCAAGAAATTAAGTTAATTATAATAAGACAAAGTGCATAAAAATTTAATGAATAAATATCACCATTATATAATAAGTGAAATAAATATCATACCTAAGCACTGAATAGAATGTATCACAAAGTATCATCAAGAAACAAAAAGTGTATAACCCCTACTAGAATTACCTAGAGGAATCTGAAAACATTACTCAAAGACAAAAAATATAAATAGAAGAAGGAAATCAATATCTGCATACGAAAGTCACATCATCATCGTCCTCCACTGGATCAGTCATTTGTGATTGGTAGCTCACAGTAGGGTTGTAGTGGTGGTATTCCTGACCTGAAAATGTCTGAACATCAAGTTACTACTAAGCGGTAATCTCATCTGTGTAGACGATATGAAACTGATATGCTTCCTTGATGTGTGTTTCTTTTGGACATCATACACTCCATTCTAAGGATGTTCCTTACTGAGGCTCTGTGGTCCTTGAATACTAGTTCCTGATTGTAAAGAGTGGTCATCTGATTGCGTAAGATAACACATATGAAAGCCAACTTCGATTCTACCATATATAATCCATCATAGTTCCTAGTATGTTGCTCTACGTTTGAATCATTTCAAGCTTTTGACATCTCCTTCAAGATTCTCCTCGTGTCGTCTCTGATTTTTTGTTTTTGCTCAATTTCTCTTCTCGCTATCTCAGCTCTCTCTCTCTCATCCTCCATGTAATCATCACCATTCGCTCTACCATATTTTTCTATTATCGCATTAGTGATGGTCTTCTCCAGGGTAAAACATCTAAGTCGAGTATCACCATGTTTACTTGGTCCATCCTACAAAAGGACATAATCATAAAGGGAAAAGGTTGGCTGTTGTTCTTCTTTTTGGTGATGGCACTCCTACTGGATTCATAAATGATTTTGCTAATATCCAAGTATCCTAACCTCATGATTATGTGGTAAAGTAGTTTGGCCTTTTAATTCAATATTTTGTACTATTACAGGCTCAATTGTAAGCTGGCGTTGATGAAATAATATCAAGCTTTAGTGGTCTTCCTAAAGATTTTTGTGGTTATTTGTTTTAGACACCCCTCCGTATCAAGAATAAACCCATCTCCATGGATTGCCTTTAAACTTCCCCTTATTATCTCGGTGGGGGAAATGATAATTAATTCGATACTCAGGTTTGGAGTACTTGTCGTTTTGTCTTTTATGAAAAATTGGAAATCCAAAAGACCAATTTATTCTAGCAACGGAGTAGTTCATTATCTTTCCTTTAACTCAGGACTCATTCTTACTCTCATTTTCATATGCATTGGTGTAAAACTCTCGTTGTAAAGCTTCACAACCCCATTAAGGACATCCGACATATCTAGAAGGTTATAATCTCTAGTTAGTAAAACCTAGTTTCTTGTGTCTATGATTTCTAGGATCCTAGGCATATACTTCAATTCATTTTTCACATTAAATCCCCTATCCGGGGTTAACTTCCTATCATTAATTACATCACTCCTAAATTTTTCATAGGCATTCTCATTTACAAAATTCTCCTTCCTCAATTCATAGTTTATCTCCCCCTATTGATATATCTTTTTCAAATTCCTTTACTTCCTCGCCATCCACATAATCATTTTCGCTATTATAACCAAATGAAGAAGACGGAGTAGGCTCTCTTTGCGGTCTAACCGTAGGTCTGTTGAGGGATATATATGTGGGTTGGATTAGGGAAACTTTAGATTTTATTTTGATTTCTCCACCAACTTTCCGTTCCCATTCTCTTCATGTGAACTTCTACCCTTACCACCTCCCGTCATTTGGAATATTAGAGGTAAAAGAACAAACATGTAAAATCATTTGGGATGGGACTTGTCATAAAAGCATTCAATAAAGTTCAACTATCAATCGAGAGTAAGAAATCATCGGGAAAAGTTTTTTGAAATTGAGATTTTGAAATTCATATGATAGTTGTCGATAAAATGGCATTAGGAGAAATGAGCTTTGTAAGTAATTCAAATCAATCAATAAGTATTCATAAAACCCCCAGACTCATTTGAAACTTAATCTCAAATCTTTTTGCCTATAAAATTCAATTAACTAGACATATATGAAAAATAGTTCAAAAATGCGATAGTGATAAACAAATCATTACATCACTCCTATACTAGTATTATAATAGAAAACATTAGATATCAAAACCATTTTCAAGTAAAAACTTTGAAATTGAATTTCTATCCTAACAATCAATTGAAAATCTTCTAAAAACCAAAAAATTTAATATGTAGAAGGTTAGGGTTTTAGTTGATTACCTCCTTGAAAGTGATTCTTTTAAGTGTTGAATACAAGATTACTTCTCTATAATCTCCCAAGCTCCTATTTGAACAACCTTGCTCAAGCCTTAGGTGGCTTTATACTCTCAAAACTCATAATATTTTTGGGTTGAATGAGTTAGGATTGAGATGGGAATTACTTAAAGACACTAAAGGTAAGCTTTGAGGGTTGAATCTGGGAAAAAACCAAACTTTTGATCAAAAGGGTACAATAGTTTATGAGTCAGAATGGTCTAAATGTGGCAAATTGATGTTCTATTTAAGAAAAAACTTGAATTCGTTCTCAGCAAATTAGGGTTTAAATGGATTCGCTGCAGACTCACTAATAAAATCGATGGAAATGAGCCTCAGTGACTCAATGATTTGCCAAAAAATTTATTGTTGTAAAATTGGTTTGGTGAGAAATTGTTGGCTTCTAAATTATGCTGAAAAGTATGTATACTACCACTAATTTACCAAGTGATTTCTAGTACAAAGTGGAATCGCTGAAAAGTCGCTGGCTTAATTTCACTATTCTTCTAATTAAATCAATTTTCCCATTTCATTATAACACGTATTTATATATTAATAAAGGTAGAAATATTCAAAACTCCATAATTTAAATAAGATATGTACTAAATGATTTATTTTATTTATATAAATAACTAATTGAATTAAACTTAATGCACAAAATAAAAATACGAAAATAAATTGGCTTGATCAACCCCACTTACATGAAATTATTCCGAAATTAAATTCCTACAATATCCCTATTATAAGAATAAAAAGTTGAAAAAATATAAAAACAATTAACTTATCCTATTACTAAAGCGAAAAATAAAGATAGAATATGGGCTGCCTCCTATAAAGTGCTCTTGTTTATTGTCGTTGGTTCGACTGAACTAGGCAATTCTGGGCTGGTTCTATGAACATAAGTGTAAAATTATCCATACCTATTGGTTTTACTGAATACCTATTTGGTAGGGCAAATTGTTCGGAAGCAAGTACATCTAATTCTAACTGAGTGTGAACGCAAAAATGGATTTAGCATGTAGGTTGCCCTAGAACCCATATCACATATAGCTTTAAAGTACCAAGCCCATTTGACCTTTATGTTTATGTATATATCTCCCAAATCATTAAGCTTGACAATTGTTGGATTATTCTTTTTCTTTTTTCTATTCTTTGTAGATTTAATTTTCTCCATGTTCTTATTAAGAACATTGTTTGGTTATTTAACCCTCCATTCCTGGGTTATTGCTTGTTGATTAGTAGTTTCTTCACCTTGCTTATTCATGGTCTTACCATTTCCATCTTCCATTGTTACTGCATTAATGAATTAATTCTAACAATTCATTATCTTTAGTTTGTTCATCATCACCTTCATCAGATTTTCCATAGATATTTTCATTCTTCAAATGAAAAGTGACAATTTTATTTTGAACTCCATAGAAATTGTTCCTTCAAAGATATCTAGTTTCGTTTTAGATATTTCAAGGAATGGTCTTCCTAAACGTGTAGATAGGGAGCTAACTATATGAATTGTCCCATTTCTATGACATAGAAGTCGGTGAGAAATATTAAGTCATTAATTTTGACTAAAACATCTTTTAGTAAATCATATGATTTAATAACTGTATTGCACTAAAGTAAGGTAAATAGTTCAGTGAACCTATTGTGATAGGGATTTCAAACATCCCTAGGTCGAAAACATTTCTCAGGTATCTCCATTTTAATTAAAGAAGAAACTTTTTGTCCAAAGTTTTATTTAGATTCTTCTAAAACTTTGTCTTTTAATTTTGAAAATTCTTTCAAAACTTCATCATAATTAGAAAATTGCATAATTGATTTCATCAATGGTTCATTGATTTCTATCTTCCTAAATGACTCAAGAATATCTTCATTGATTTCTTTCCCCATAGCACCAGCTAATCGTCTTGGAACGGTATATATGAACACATGTCTTCATTCAAATTATTAGAAGTCTTATCATTTTTACCCTTATCGATTAATTCATACTTTTTTAAAAAATTTCAAACGCTTCAACTTTGGCTAAATACTATAGGTACAACCTTCCAAGAAAAGGTGTAAGTTTCAGTTGTTCAACCATCCATTGTCTAGTAGGAATTACATTTGCTGTCATTTCTTCTTATTCAATAGTATTTTGAACCTTATTTTTATTACTTTGTTTAGTTGTCTTGCCAATTATAGTTGTTGTCTTTCTTATCACTTAATATAGCATTAACTTATGTTTGATTAGTAAGAGCAATATTAGTCTGAGTAGGTGCTTTAGCTTGACTAATTTGTTGAGTATTTAACCTATTTATTTGTACATTCATTTGACTTAACTAATTTTTCAATTTATTAATGGTAGCGTCAGTTTTAAATTGATTTTAAGAAATCAGAGTAAAATTTTGATGACTTTGACTCATAAAATTGTGTAGTATTTGCTCTAGATTTGGATTCATAGGTTGATTGTTTTGTTGAGGTTGCTAATTAGGTACATGTTGCATCTAAGCTTTTGGTCTATAAATGTTATAATTCTAATTTTGAGGACCATAGCTAAGATTTGGATTCAGTCTATCAAGATAATAAATATTATTAGTATATTGGTTTCATAGGGATTCAAAAAATTGATTCATTATTACATTAACCTCTTCAGTATTATTTTCCTATAAAGTAGGATACACATCCGTAGGATGTGTAACATCATTACAAAATCTGTAAGCCCTAATTTGATCAGGTTTTTCATTAACTAACATCTTAACCATCTTAGATAAGTCATCAATTTTATTATCAATTGCATTATTTTTCTTACTATCCACTTCATAGAGTTTTTATTTTCTTATGGATTGAACCTTTTCACTATATTGTTTAGCTTACTTTGCCATTTTAGTACTTGCTTATTTCGCTAAAGTAAGTATTGTTTCAAATAAAGATCCACCACATATTGTGTCTAGTAGTCTTTGTTCAAAGTAATTGAGTCATTCATAAAAATATTCTTATATTGCTCTTTGAGTATATCCATGTCGTGGGCAAGAAGAAATTAGTCTTAAAAATCTATCTCGAGATTTATTAACGTTTTCATCATCTTTCATCTTAGCAACTATTATTTGCTTTCTATAGGAAATAATTTCTCTAGTAGTCATATATTTATCTAGAAAAACTTCTAACATTTAATTACAAGTAGTTATCCAGTCTTGTGGAAGATAGAGCAACTAGTCTTGTGTTTTATCTTTTAATGCAAAAAGGAAAAAGCCTTAAGTTTGACTTGTTCTAAAGTTTCTTCTTTTGGTTTCATCTCATTTAATTTGGGTTAATACTCCCTTATGAATTTATGCGGGTCTTCATTGTCATTACCGTAGAAGTTAGATAAGGCACTAATAAGTCCAGATCAATGTCCAAATTCTGGACAACTATCAGGGTATGCTATGCACATAGACTTATATGTTGTAACATTTTGGTTTGCTTATCTAAAAATGAGTTCTCTATTATTATTGATAACTCTATATTCTTATTAATGGCATTGTCATCAATGTCATTATTATTGTCTTCCATCCTATTAACTAAATTTTTCATAAGTTGTTATCTTAAACTCCGATTAATAGTTCTATCAATTTTAGGATCAAACAGATGTAAAGATCCTATTGAATTAACACGACGAAGTGAATAGACCATACAACGTCTATAATCCTTAAGAAATTATCTTAAAATACTTGGCAATTGTACCAAAAATTGACATGTGTTGGCGTGCACAATAGGTTCTCGTGTTTTCTATTAACTTATAGTAGTGGTAAATGGGATATTGTCTCCACAAGGATTTTTGAAATCTTGAAGGAAAGTAACTTTTTCTTATTTTTATTAACTTAATTAATATAGTTAAATGGGAATTGAAATACTAAATAACTTAAAAATTATGATTACTAAAATCAGTAACCAAAACTAACTAAATTAATCTAAAAAAAATCACAATTCAAACTAAATTAAACAATATTCAAATGCAATTCAATATAAATAAACATACATCTAAACAAACCCCCACTAAACAATATAATATATTTGGATTATGTTCAAAGACTAGAACATCATATCAATTCATGCTATAGTTATAATTATCAAACTTATGGAATCTTAGAACTACAAAACCCTGCTTCATAATAGGTTGATAGCCTTTAGTCAGTTACCGATTTTCCTTAATTCAATGAAAATGCCATATTCTTATCATTGTAAATCTGCCCATTGGATTAAACACAAACACCATAGAAATATGATAGAATTAATTTCAATGAAATCATGTTAAATCTAAGCCAATATTATCGAAGACGCATAATAAACAACTTAGAACACAATCACCTAGAACATCCCACTTGTGAAATGTCATATAAATTAATCCTAGTTGCTACTTCTATAATTATTGTCAATAACTATAGACATAGAATCGTAATCTTAATACTACATACCTCATTTGCAACTATGCATGCAATATTAATCTCCTTTAGTTACATAAGCAAAATCTACTTATTAATATGTGATTAACATTTATGACTATGTCTAAAGCATTAAGCACATGTTTCCTTAATTATAACCATTTAGTAATCCAAAATATACTTCAATTTTTAGGGTTTGTTTATATTAATAGACTACTCACTCATGTTGGAAATAAAAAATGCATAAATATAATTAAAAAGCATAATTAATCAATAAATACCTTAATATAAATCAAAGCTCAAAAGTATCTTTAAACATTGAAAATAAAACAAAACTAGAGCAATAAGAAAACAAAAAAAGAAAGAATTAGGAGAGTTATTTCGAAGCTCTCTATTCTTTGTTATAGTATTCCTCTGTATACATATCATAGATAAACTTAAATCCTTCATATTAATCTAAAAAACCTGTAAGTGACCTCAACAATTTCATTGCAATTCCTAACTTATATGCAAATCGCTGAGTAAATCATTGAGCTTAGCTCTCAGTACTCCACCGACTCAGCAGGAAATTTATAATACATTCTCCAATTCGCTATGAATTTTTGTTCTTCTTTTGATGTTGGTTTATATGGCGATTCCTATTATTATTCCAAATCGCTGGCTAGTATATTTTGCTAGTTGACTATTTTGTTATCTTTCTGTTTTCTTCCAATTATTCATTTTCCTGTTTAAAACCTAATATTACAAAAACTAGAAAATACCTAGTGTATTATCATCATTTATGCTAAAAACTAACCTAAATCACACTATAAAATGTGTCTAATTATTGACTTGTCGAGGCTTATTTTAAACTTTGAGGATAAGGTTTGGTTTAAGTTTGGGGGCATCAACACTACACTACATTTCGAGAAGCGATAAAAATGATGGAATAAGGATGAACACTGCAAATATGATTGTTAAAATTTTATTTTTGAAGCAGTTAAATTGGAAAACATGGTTGCATATTCTATTCCATTTATCTTATTATTTGAATGTGTCTAGTTTATATAGATTATGTTATATATATTTATATAGTAATATGTAATGAATATATAGTTCATTTGCATGTTCATGCCTTTGATAAATGATAAGTAAAATACAAATGTCTTGTTAATATGAAACTCGAGACAATGTTTTTAAATTTTTGAAGAAAATATGAAATGTAGCAACAACGGTATGATTTCATGATTAAAAACCTAAAGTTAAGGAAGACCATGGACTTGAAATAAACTCAAGAAATTACTAGAACTTCTCTTGTGAGAAAAGTTAGATCTATAAGGAAATTTATAATAACTATGAGTCTTACCTAAATATATAAAGTAAATAAAGACTTAGTGCAAAGGGGAAAGAAAAGGCATTTTATATGAAAAGTTGGAGTTAACTTGCTTGATTAAGCGAAAGTGAGAAGGGCTAACAAGAGTTTTAGAATAGAAAAATAGAGAGTCCTACAAGTTCTACAAGAAATAGAGCAAAGAACTTGATGGTTGGAAAAAGTGAGGAAAAACGAAGTCCATAGGAAAAAGAGGAGGGACTGTGGAATAAGAATAAAAAGGAGAAGAAGAAATAAAAGAGAGAAAGAAATAAAGAAAAGAAAGAGGAAGTTAAAAAAAAATCTTCAAATAAATGATTTAGCTCGAGTGCTAGTAGCTTTATTGAGTTAAATTCTCTTTCTAAATATATTAAGTCTTATAGACTCGTGAAATGCTTAAATATACCAAACATTAGTTTTATCTATGTTTATTAATGAATTCCTCGGCTTAATGAGAAATCATGAGGTTGTGCACTTGCTACTTGAGTGTCGAGGTGAAACAAAGTTGCGTGTAGTGATGGTTTTGATTGTGATATACTATGGTGTTTCTAAAGTAAGTTGTATGTGTTGCTAAAGCTACGAATTTTGAGAAATATAAGTTTTTGTAAGGAAAACCTCATGAGTGCATTAGTAATTTAAAACTTAGTGAATTAAAAAAATACTCCATGAATAATATTAAATGAAAATGAACTAGATAATAAACTTCTTAGGAGACTTAGTAAAATACACTTTTGCTTGGATGTGCAAAATCATAAGTTTGGGGGTATTTGATAAGTGATTATTTAGACTTATATATAGGGTTAGTTTATTAGTATATTTAGTATAAATATTCCTAAGTAAGCTATAATTGATGGTGTTTATGAATTTTATGGTAAATAAGTCATAAAGGAAGGAAACAAGTGAATTTGAGGATAAATATAGCAAAAAAACACGGCATTAATGAAGAAATGAAGCGCAAGCCAAATGCATTAGTCCATGCATATCAAGTTTCTTAAACCATTTTTCAAAGTTATAAGTTTACTTCAAGCTTCAAAGTGGAATTTAAACACATAACTAGGTCTATGAGTTTAAACAATGTGAAACTTTGTGTGGATGGTCATTTGCATATTAGAGATCATTGTAAATGTTTTCGAAAAAGAAAAACTCGTTTTTGAAAGGTCTTCGAAAAGAAAAGCGTAAATTTGTAGAAAAGCCCCTAATACATTATGAAATCGTGAATTTCCGTTTTCGGGATTTGTAAAAATATCCGGACCACCCAATTAGGCTTAATGACTCATAATAAACGTGTATAACATGTTATATAAGGGTTGGTTAGGTCCGGACGAGTTTAAGGGTCGCTAACACAAAGGGACAAAATAATTGTTTTGAGGTCCCTGCGCAGTTAGCACGCTAATGATTTCATTAGCGCGCTAAGTGCGAGTTAGTGCGCTAGGTCTCGCATTAGCGCGCTAATTGCATATCTCGATGACTTTTTTTGACATCTGGAAAACACACTTTAATTTGAATTCTTGATCTATTTTGGACCCTTGGATCCCTAGAACGGTCATAAACTGTCAAGATGGAATACCTAACATTATAAAACCACCAAGAACATGGTTTTGTAAAGAAGAAGGAAGAAACACACTCAAAAACTCAAAATCTACAAAGAGAAGAACTTTGATTTTTGTGAAGAAGCAAAAGGAGATCTTTGTGGTTTGTTCTTTAGTTCTCTAATCCAGCACTTTTGAGGCTTTCAAAGGAGTACAAGAATCTCTTCAAAGCTGATCTCTTTTGTCATTCTCTTGTTTGTAAGAAAGTCCTAGATCTAAAATCTTGCTTGTGCTTAATCTACATAGTTTTGTGTATTTGATTTGAAAATCATTTTGTTGTGTGTTTGAACACCTTCTTCTTGGGTTTTGCACTTAAATTTATTTTATCAAACCCTAAGATTGATTTGAACAAAAGTTTTGCACTTAAACTTGATTTTTGTTAAACTATTGTTCTTAGACTTGAAATCGGTTTTACACTAATATATTAAGTTTTTAAAACGATTTCACATTTGGGATTTGCAACAAAATCAGTGACATATTTGCATATTCCATTTATTCTCATACTTGCATGCATAAGAGTTGTTAGGCTCTAGGAGGCTTGCTAGTGTTTGAATTTGATACCACTTTGTGTTGTAAAGTGTATCTCATTATTTTTCAGCAACTTATTGTATTTGTATGATTGTAAGACTTAGTGGAATCTAAGTCAAAGGGGAAGACCTAGTTGAGACTAAGCACAAATCCTAGTCGCGGCTAGGTGGGAAGTCCTAATTGTAATTAGGCACTCTAGGCTTGTATGCTTAGGTTGTAACACTTATTTGCAATATAAGTGGGGGTTAAAAATCCTAACCGGGGAGGTTAGGTAGTGGACGTAGATCGTTGGATCGAACCACTATAAATTGTGTGTCACTTTCCATCTCTTCCATTCCATTCACTTGCATAGCATATATATATATATTCATTGATAGTGTATGCATTATAGTTGTAATTTGCGCATAAAGATTTAAAAGGGCAATAACTACTCGGTAACCCAATTCACCCCCCCTCTTGGGTGACCTTCATTAAGGAGGTTTGGCACCGTGGCTACATAGGTTAGCACTGTGGGGCTTCAAGGTACAACGTAGGACATCAATGCACGACATGAGAGAGTAAGGAAGTGGTGAAAAGTGGTCAGGAGGCTCGGCGGAGTACCGTAAAGGTAAAGGGATGGTGCCGGGTAGTCTAAAGGATAGTGCCAAAGCCAGTGAAGGGAGGAAATGTAAACTTTTGGATGGGTGCAGTGGTGGCACTGTGGGAATGTACACGCGATGATGAGGCTTAAGCGACAGTGCCGAGAAGCGAAAAAATAGAAAGTAAAGTTCTCTTTTATGTTAAATTGTCAAATATTGTTTCTAATTATTTGGAAACGTGATTAGTGAGTATAAATTGATAGGAAAACATGGTAAACATATAGCAACTAAGAGATTAGCCACCATTAGTAATAGTTTAGCATATGTTTACTTATTCTTGAGTATTAAGACAAATTGTAGATAGAAGACCTTGAAGACTCACGTATGGTGATTCATGTATTCTTTTTATTGATTTATATTGAAGTTATTTCATTATATCTCTGATTTCAATTAATACCACTATGTGCATTTTGTTTCACTAAAGTTGAGTAGTCTATTAATCTTAGGGATCAGTGGATCCTGTGGTATGAATGTTATGCTATTAACATGAATAGAATAGAAATATAAAAAGTGCAATGGTTATAATTTGTATTGATTTTGAGCGTAATGCTATGTACACCTTGATCACGTGTTTGTTAATATCAAATTTTAGAAGTTATCATGGACATTGAAGCTTTTAAGGCAGATATGGAAGGTACAACCATAAAATACACAACATCAAGTTGTTGATTAGGGAGGCACATATAGTAAACTTTATTGGTTATGAATCTAAAGATTTGAAACACTAAAGCAATGTGAAGCTTACATTATTCACATTGATAGGTGGAGTTCATGTTCGCACATTAGAATTTTTTTCGTCATGATAACGAATTAAAGTAGATTTGAAGGAAATATATCGACTTTAATTAGGCATTGCACACATTTAATGAAGATGATAAAGTGAGTTGAAAAAATAATATTTCATTACCTAGGTGAAGTTGTGAACTAATATAGGCTTAATATAAGAATTTAAGTAATTTGCATTGATTCATTAGTATAGAATAGTTTATTTTGGTTATAAAATCAACTAAAAGGATTCCCTTAACAATTGAGTAGTTGTAGCTAAGTACGTAGTGAGTGCATACACCTTTCCATGTGGACGATATTTGTAGTCAATGTAAGTTGATTACACTATTACTACAAGCGAGCTGTTATATTTGCAGTAGACATACCATTCGTCAAGCTAGTCTTTATAACATTTGATATATAAAAAGAAGTGAATAGTGTTTTTTCTAATCGTGGTGTCTATCTTCCTATAATCTATGCAACCATTCCAAACATCTTGGATTCTAGTTGGTACTAGTTATCTATGTTCGTTTGTTATAACTGTGTTTACTATTTTTTTTGGAACTACTTATACCAGGCTGACCCAATTACTATTTGATATTGAGAATATCATTCCTGCTATTAGTGATTTTAATATTTCATTCTTTACAACTTCCATCATTGGTGAATTCAATCTAAGTTAAGATTTTCTAATGGGTTTTGTGTCTGTTTTAAGATTAATTTTGTGCATGCATGTAGCTGGACTTATTTTTTTAATATCGGTTATAGTCCATCTTATTGATTTCATTAATTCTTTGAGAACATTCACTAATTTTACCTCTTCTAAATTTGATAATTTATTAGAGATTATAATTGGTAAGGCGTTGTTACTTTCTAAGTACGCAAGTAGAACTTTTATGTCTAAGTCACGAGATTTTAATATTGAGGGTAAGAGTTTCGGATGATTTATTGACAAATCCATATAGTAAGAGAGTTTAAGGAGTGCATTATAAGATTCTAAGGTGTTTATTATCTGTCCCTCACTTCATCTATATAATCATTATCGTTTAAATCCTCTATCATTTTTTTCAACTTTACCAGACTTATCATTTCTAAAACTGTTATCTATTATAATATCTAACATAGCTATGGTACATACTGATGAAATATCTAAAGGATATTTTATAGCATCATGGATGTCAAAGTTTACCGTTTCACCATCTACTTCCATTGTTACAGTTCCATTAGAAACATCTATTTTGGCTTTTGTTATTTTTGAGAATGGGCATCTTACGATAATATAACTTTTACTAGAAAAGGATCTTCATTCATGTCTATAACATAAAAATCGGCTAGAAAAAGTAAGTCATTAACCATAACCAGTATATCCTCTAATACTCCTACCGGTTTAACGGTAGATCTATCCGGTAATTGTATTACTATACCAATTTTTTCTAATGGTACATTTGTCATTTGCAAATATATTGACAACGGAATAATGTTAATTGAGGTGCCTAGATCACATTATGCTTTTGATATCCCTATATTTTTATTGTTCATAGAATGAAAAACATTATAGGGTTATAACATTTAAGGGTAATTTCTTTTGGTATTGCTGACACAAGTTCTCGTGGGCTTATCTTTTCATTGGGTTTGATTTTGTTAATGCATAAGTCTCTTATAAATTTTTAATATTTAGGAATGTTTTACATGACATCGAATAAAGGTATGTTTATCGCCATTTTCCTTAAAGTGTTTGAGATTTCTTTCTCTTTTTTTAATTTCTTATAGTTTTGTTTTCTAAATGACGCGTGTCGTGCGTGCCAAATATAACCCGTAATCGAGTTACCAACCGCAAGGGTGTAGTAGTGGTAAATACGGGGTCGAATCCGCAGGACTTGAGTTTACTATAAGTTAACTAAATATGGGAGTTTTCAGAGAAATCAATAAAATAATTAATTAAACAAGTAATAATAAAAAGTTCACAAAAATTAATATCAAGAATGAAAAGTTCACCCAAATCTCCAGTTCCACAAATCAGAATCAAGATTCAATAGCAATTATGGTCTTCAATCTTTCCCAAAAAGTTATTAATTCAATTATCCTAGATTAGCTATAGAAAATCGACATCCGCCAGAAATTCATAGTTCCCCTAATCTCGATAGCCAGGACGTCTGCCACTAACTATTTCCCTAATTAATGTATAACCCTAGACATCCGCCAATCAGGTTTAATACACTAACCGCAGTAATATAGATATATTGGAACACTAATCCTAAATAACCGGATCACAACCGCTCCCGATTTAACCTAGATTCAATTGTTGTACATTCAATAACTGGAAGGGTTTTACGGCAACCGGGTGAATGTTTGTTACTTTATTGGTCTAAAAGCACAATTACACGGATACTAATATTCCAAATAACAGTAGATTATCAACCTAAAAGCATGCATTGGCCATATACACACCCTAGATCTAAATCATAATAATTAAAATCAACAACAATGAATTAGGAGAAATGAAATTAATTAAATAATAAAATAAAAAGATCTCACAAAGAATGCCATGAATCCATGATTCCAACTCGCTTCCCCTTCGATTTGGGCGAGAAAAATCAATTAGCCGGACATTGTCTTCAAAAATCACCACTAAAAATTAATTGATCTCTCTAAAATCACTATTTAATTCCTCCCCCCTTTAATACCACGTTAAACATATCTATCATATATATAAAAGCACGAATCACAAATTTTTGAGTGGTAATAAAATTTACCTATTTGCCCATACTTTTTTTTTATCTTCAAATCAACCTTTTCTTTTGTATCAAAATCAAACTCTAACTCCTTATCAATCCACTAAACGTTTTTTTTTCTTTATCTCCAAATCAATCATGAACTCATTCTCATCAATCCAATATTTTTTTTTGAGGAAGTAATGTCTTAACATGATTAGTTTGTTTTTTCATTCACATCTTATCTCAATCACAGTAGAGAATATTGATAAGCTAAAAAATGTACTTGTATTTCTAATTTTTAAATTTTAATTACAATTTTGAATGGTTTGCAAAGCTCACCATCAATTGCACTTAATCGAGCACAATGGAAAAGTTTGATCCATGTAGCCGACCCCAATTAATTTGGGACTAAGGCTATGTTGTCGTTGTTGTTGTAATTACAATTTTAAATTTTGTTAATAAATTCTTAAAAAATTAATTCCCGCGAGCGAAGCGAGCAGGGGAATCGTGCGTAGCACGTCTTGAAACTAGTATATATAAAACTGCCAATTGTGTTCGGACCCTATTTTTAGGGTTTTGGAGGTGACTCGTGCGTCGAGGAGCATCGTACGGGTGCTTTTAGATCAAAAATGGACTCTGCCACGTGTAAATAGCTGATTGCCTGGAAATCTGTCGCCGCGCCACGTGTCTGCACCGGGTTCGGTCCGTCCACTGCACCGCGCTGAGTTGTCGCCGCGTAATTCTCGAAAATCCGCGCTTTCTATTTTGTACGTGCTGGCTCATCTCCACGTGGCGCTTCCGGATTGGCTGAGACACCTGTTAATGACGCGCTGGACGAATGATAGCTCGCCACGTGGCGCACTTGCTGGAGCGGAGAGAATCGCGCGACTCGCCCGAAGATCTGAGAGTGTGTGCTGTCTCGCATCTCGAGGCCGATCGATGGAACTCGAAACGTGGAGAAATAAGGCGGTGTATGACTTCTCTGATGACGTGGCACGCTGTGATTGGCTGGAACACCCTGTCCGCTATTCAACCCACCGCGCAACGCGTATTTCGAGGCAAACTGTCCGGCATCCGATCACTGCAAGTAAATACTCCATTTTGAGTATTTTTCCGCCACGAATTCAACCACGCACTCCGTTTCACCTAAAAATGACCGAAAAATATAATTAAATATATATTTTAAATACTTTTAATAATTAAATATACTAAAATAGACTATTAAATACCTATAAATACCGACTTATCAAATGCCTTCAAACTTAGGACTTTGCACGTCCCGAGCAAATGTGTAAATGACAACACATATTAAACTAGACTCCTAATATAATAACGCACTAACTCAACTAATCCTATACCCGACCCAAATTCATGGAGTTCCTTTGATTTAAATAGTCACCAAATTAACAAGTAACTCAGAAAATTTCAGAGTTATGATATGTCAACTCTCGCAATTCAAACACAATTAAGATCTCACTTTCAAAACATAAACTCGGTCAAAACAAAGGCCATCAACTAATCATAAGTTTTATTGGTCTATACATTTAAACACGCAAGTTCAAATTTCTTACTTAATATAGTGAAAGAACTCGAACTAAATCTTTTATTTGAGGAGTTTCACAACTTCCATCTTTATTCATTTTTTTCATTTTTATTTTATTTTATTCTCCAATTTTTTTTTCAAGTAGTACGATCTCTGCTCCATTTCCTGTGGAAACTTGTAGGACACTCCACACTAATAAAACTCCTGTTAGTACTTCTCACTTTCACTATAATCAAGCAAATCCCCCAGTGTGGGTTAAAACAATACAACTTGCACAAATTTGACCGTTTACTCATTTTCGTTATCTAGCACTAAGTCTAACCATCATCTAAGTCTCTAATCATGAAATCATAAAAATGCAGAGCTACGAACTTGATTAAGTATGTCTCCTAATTTTCTCTAAGTTTCAAGTTAAAAAGGCAACTATAATTTACTCATCCACAATCAAAGGCATGAACAAAGTTTCGGGTGACTCTAAAATATATAATAACATACTAAATATATACATGAAAGTGTATCAATTCCTAATGAAATGAGAATGGAATGTGAATAGACAAGAAATGAAATAAATGAAAGAAATGATATAAAACACCACCATTACCATCCAATACCCGCATATAACCGCATAAAAAAAAATTAAACGATCTCACCCGCGGTCTTTCACAAAAATTCATCTAAAACAATCCTCAATCCCTAAAGCACCCACAAACTTATTCCAAACCTTGTCCTCAAGGTTTAAACAGGTCAAGGAGGTCACACCTAGAAAACAAACAAGATGGTGAAAGAATATGATGAAGAAAATGATAAGGGAAATGATACAAAGTCATGTAAAATACTAAAAAAAAATGAAAATAAATAAACTAAATAATACTTAGCAAAGTTTGGGCTGCCTCCCAATAGCGCTTTTGGTTAAAGTCGTTAGCTCGACTTGGTCGGAGTCTATCAATCGATATAGACTGGCGTTGCTAGTGAAACAAACTCCACATCATGGCTCGGGAAGTCTTCATAGAAGATCTACAATCTGTGGCCGTTCACCTTAAACACATTACCAGTCTCCATACTCGAATCTCCTTTGCTCCGTGATCATACACTGCAGTCACAATATATGATCCTGTCCACCTCGATCTCAGTTTACCCGCAAAAATCTTAAGACGTGACTGAAATAAAAGTACTTTCTGACCAACACGGAAAGATTTCCTAGAGAGATTGCTATCATGGAACGCTTTCGTTTTTTCTTTATAAATCCGCGCATTTTCATACGCGTCGTTCCTGATTTCCTCCAACTCTTGGAGAGTGAGCTTTCTCTCATTTCCTGCTTCATCGAGCTTCATATTAAACTGTTTCACAGCCCAGTAAGATTTATGCTCGAGCTCGACTGGCAGGTGGCAAGCTTTACCAAACACAATGCAATATGGGGACATCCCAATTGGTGTTTTAAACGCCGTTCGGTAAGCCCAAATCGCATCATCAAGACGTGCACTCCAATCTGTACGAGTTGGATTCACCGTCTTTTCAAGATGGATTTGATCTCTCTATTAGAGACCTCTGCCTGGCCACTCGTCTGAGGATGAAATGCTGTAGAAGTTCGATGAGTGACATTATACCTCCTCAGAAAACTTTCAACCATACAGTTGCAGAAGTGAGTGCCTCCGTCACTGATTAGGGCACGTGGGGTACCAAATGTTGTGAAGATCCTCGATTTGAGGAATTCACATACCACTTTAGAATCATTAGTGCGTGTAGCCTTAGCTTCCACCCACTTAGACACGTAGTCCACTGCCAAGAGTATGTAAACATTACCAAATGACAATGGAAACGGTCCCATAAAGTCTATACCCCATACATCAAATATCTCGCAAATATGAATCGGAGTAAGTGGCATTTGGTCTCGATGACTAAGGTTACCAGTTTTCTGACAGTTAGGACAAGTCTTGGCAAACATGTATGAATCATGAAAAATGGTGGGCCGGTAAAACCCACTCTCAAGAAATTTCCTAGCTGTCCGACGAGGATCGAAGTGGCCACCGCAGGCGTAAGTATGACAAAAAGTTAGTATGGAATGACTCTCAGTCTGAGGAACACAACCCCTGATAACCTGGTAGGAGCAAAATTTCCATAAGTACGGGTCATCCCATACATAGTATTTAGCATCGCTCCTTAATTTATGCTTCTGAGACTTCGAAAGGTGAGGAGATAACTCACCCGAATTGATATAGTTCACAAAGTCGACGTACCAGGGGAGATCTTCTATAATGGCATAAATGTGCTCGTTAGGGAAATCATCCATCAGAGGGGACTCTCAACATTTTTAATTTTGCTGAGATGATCTGCAACTAGATTCTCTGCACCACTTTTATCTTTGATTGTGATGTCAAACTCCTGTAGTAGGAGTATCCATCTAATGAGCCTAGGTTTGGCATCCTTTTTGCTCATCAGGTACTTCAAGGCAACATGATCGAGTAAATTATAACCTTGGTACCCAAGAGATAATGCCGAAACTTCTCAAGTGCGAAGATAACAGCAAAGAGCTCCTTCTCAGTAGTAGTGTAGTTCATCTGAGCTGCGTCTAGAGTACGAGAAGCATAGTAAATGACATATGAAGCTCTCCCGACTCTCTGTCCTAAGACTGCACCCACCGCGTAATCACTAGCATCACACATAATCTCAAATGGGAGCTCCCAATTAGGGGCTGAATCACCGGTGTGCTAGTAAGTGAGTGTTTCGGTGCATCAAATGCACTCTTATATGCCTTATCAAACTCAAAAGGTATGTCCTTTTGAAGTAGATGGAATAGAGGCTGTGCGATTTTAGAAAAGTCCTTGATGAAACGATGGTAAAAACCAGCGTGTCCAAGGAAAGATCGAATCTGCCGCACATTCGTAGGGTAGGGAAGTTTCTTAATAACATCAATTTTAGCTTGGTCTACCTCTACGCCTCTAGCTGAGACAATGTGTCCCAAAATAAGACCTTGGTCCACCATAAAATGACATTTTTCATAGTTCAGAACCAAGTTCTTCTCGATACACCTGTTGAGAACTTTTGTCAGATTGTCGAGACAACTATCGAATGAATCACCGTAGACGGTAAAGTCATCCATGAAGACCTCAATGAAATGCTCAACAAAATCTGAAAGATACTCATCATGCACCTTCGAAAGGTGGCAGGGGCATTGCATAACCCAAAGGGCATGCGTCGATAAGCAAAAGTGCCAAATGGACAAGTGAAAGTCGTCTTCTCCTGGTCTTCAGGTACTACCGATATCTGATGAAAATCGAAATAATCGTCAAGACAACAGTAATGAGAACGACCTGCTAGTCTCTCCAACATCCGATCAATGAATGGTAGGGGAAAGTGATCCTTCCTGGTGGAAGCGTTTAACTTCCTGTAGTCAATGCATACCCGCCATCCATTTTGGATAGGGTTGGAACCAACTCACCATGTGAATTGGTGACTACTGTGACTCCCATTTTCTTAGGAACCATCTGGATATGGCTTACCCATTTGCTATCAGAGATGGGGTAAATGATACCAGCATCAAGGAGCTTCAGTATCTCCTTCTTCACTACATCCATCATGAGCAGATTGAGCCTCCTCTGGGCTTCTCTCGTAGTATGATGCATACAAGTGGAAGGGCTCAAACCTTTGATATCCGCTATGGTCCACCCAATAGCCTGTTTAAACTCCCGAAGTACTCGAACGAGCCTCTCTTCCTCTAAATGTGTAAGTTTGGTTGAGATGATCACAGGGAGTGTGTCATTCTCACCCAAAAACATGTACTTTAAGTGCTCAGGTAATGGTTTCAGCTCAAGTGTGGGAGCTTTAACCAAAGAGGGAGAAAGTTCGGAGTTAGAAGTAGGTAACTCCAAATAATAAACTGTTGGGGGCAGGGGTTGGATTGAATCCAACTCAAAAACAGCATCTTCGATATCAGTATCGAAGGTCGGATCACTCTCGTGGATATGAGTAGTGTCGAGATGATGCTCTAACACTACTTTAACTTCATCACCGCCACTCGTGAGTAAGGTATGCTCAACAAGTGGATCCACACTGTCAATGGTGCATACCACAGAAGACACATCACTGGGGTATCGCATCGCAAATCGATATCGTAGATGTTAAATTTGATGACTTCACCATCAAGCTCCATGGCGAGGGATCCATCATCAACATCTATCTTCGTCTTAGCTGTTTTCAAAAACGGACGTCCAAGGAGGACTGACGAAGCATTAGGGAATGACTCCTCTCTCATATCAACCACATAGAAGTCAGCAGGGAACACAAACTCGTTCACTCGGACTAGAACATCCTCGAGAACACCGACAGTCGACAACGAATGGTCGCCCGAATGACAATACCAGTCTCCTCTAATGGGCTCGCATGCAATGCTCATAAATGGACAATGGCATGACATTAATGGAAGCGCAAGGTCGCACATAGCCCTCTGAATGCTTACATCACCTATAACACAAGGTAGTGAGAACATCCCAGGATCCTTGCATTTAGGAGGCAACTTCTTTTGTAGGATAGCCGTGACGGTTTATCCCATTTGGACTTTTTCGTTTGCCTTTCAGTTTCCCTTTGTTAGTGCATAGTTCCTTAAGAAACTTTGCATACCTAGGGACTTGCTTCAGAGCGTCGAGGAGTGGAATATTGATTTCCACTCGCCGAAAGGTCTCGAGAATTTCTTTCTCTTCCTCCTTTTTCTTATCTAAGATGAGACGTTGTGGAAAAGGAGGCTTGACCTTAAATGTGGGCGGTGCTTCCTTTTGAGTAGTTACCATCTGTTTGGGGCAGGACGAGTCACTACTACCTCGCGTTCTTCCTCATTAGCCTGGTCTCGGGCATTAGATGACCCATTGTGCCTTATGGGTCCCTCCAGCTCTCTACCACTACGGAGTGTAACTGCGTTAGCACTCGCGTTAGGATTCGGGTAAGGTTGCGAAGGCAACTTTCCTTTATCCTCGAGACGTCCAATCTGTTGTGCATGTTGGTCCACTTGAACTTGAAGAGTTCGAACCGTCGAATTGAGTTCAATAAAGGATTTCTCGGTGGTAGCCCTGAATTGCTTCATTTCATTCATAATTTGGCTTTGTTGGCTCATAAGGGCTTTAACCATATCCTCAAGTGAAGAGGAATTAGTGGAGGGTGTAGGCAACGGTTGACCTCTTGGGATGAATGTCTGATAATTCTGATTCTGAGGCCCATAACTGAAGTTTGGGTTGTTCCTGGCCGTGGCATGATTATAAGTATTCCCGAATGGGACTCTAGGTGGCCCTTGGAAATGATTACCCATGGCATTGACCTGCTTATCATCACCAAAAAGTGTAGGACATTCATCAGTTGCATGATTTGTGGCAGCACAAAAGCCACAAGCTTGGACTTGCACTTTACCAGAGGAGAGGCGACGTTCCATTTTAGAGGTTAGGTTATCAATTTTCTGGTCAGTGGAACTCGAGACATTGCCTGTAGTCAGACTTCGGTAAGCAGTAGCATCGAGATCACCATAAAGGCGTGACTGCTGTGCGATGTCCTCATACGATTGCGTCATTGGGTGGAGTTTTGTCACGAATGTGACCCCCACACGCATTATCAATCATGCGTCGTTCCATGGGCGACATGCCAACATAGAAGAATCGAGCTATGGCCTTCTCAGATTGGCCATGCTGTGGGCAACTAGCAAGTAATCGCCTTAAGCGATCCCGATATGCGCCGAATGATTCGCCGGTCTCATTTTGATCTTTGCATATATCCTTGATGAGTGAGCAACTCTATCCTCGGGAAATATTCATTCAAAAATGCGGTTGCCATATCATTCCGGGAATTAATGCGGCCATGCGGAAGGTAGAAAAGCCATTCCTTGGCTTTATCTTTAAGGCAAAATGGAAAAGATCTGAGCTTAACCGTTTCCTCGTCCGCATTGGATGGTTTCATTGACTTGCAGATAGAATGAAACTCCTTAAGGAAAGTGATAGGGTCTTCATTCTCGCCGCCATGGAAGGATGGTAGGAGATGAATGAACCCAGGACCTCAACTCAAAGTTTCGGCATTATCCAGGATAGTTGATGCGAGAGGTACATTGCGCCAAAAGAGCTTGAAGCTCTTGATTGGCGTGACCCATGGTGATTTGGTGCAATGCAACCATGTTCAGATGATTTTGGCCTTCCTGTTGCCTAAGTTGGTTCTCTCTAGTCCACCTATGAAAAGTTCTCTCTGGTTCGGGGTCAAAAGGCAATAACGAGCCGGCCGATTTGGACCGAGTGAGGTGTGGTAGCATAAAAAAAAAATAGAGGAAAAGAAAATAGAATTCAGGGGTTATAACTAAGCTAAAGAAAAAAATAATAATAATAAATTAATTACTAATCTAACTAACAAGTAAACTAATAAAGTAATAAAGAAAAAAAAATAAAATAAAATAAAAATAAAACGTAAAAAAACTAACAGAATAAAAACTAAAAAAATAAAATAAAGTAAACTAAAACGTAAAAAAAACTAAAACCTAACCAACTAAAACGTAAAAACAGAAACGTAAAAAAAAACAAAACGTAATAAAATATATTAATTACTAATCTACCTAAACCAACTGACAAGATAAATAGATTAATTAAACTAATGTTAAAAATAATTAATATAACTAACTAACACCTAAACTCAAAGTAAAGACTAAGTCCCCAGCAACGGCGCCAAAATTTGACGCGTGTCGTGCGTGCCAAATATAACACGTAATCGAGTTACCAACCGCAAAGGTGTAGTAGTGGTAAATACGGGGTCGAATCCGGAGGACTTGAGTTTACTCTAAGTTAACTAAATATGGGAGTTTTCAGAGAAATCAATAAAATAATTAATTAAACAAGCAATAATAAAAAGTTCACAAAAATTAATATCAAGAATGAAAAGTTCACCCAAATCTCCAGTTCCACAAATCAGAATCAAGATTCAATAGCAATTATAGTCTTCAATCTTTCCCAAAAAGTTATTAATTCAATTCTCCTAGATTAGCTATAGAAAATCGACATCCGCCAGAAATTCCTAGTTCCCCTAATCTCGATAGCCAGGACGTCCGCCATTAACTATTTTCCCTAATTAATGTATAACCCTAGACATCGCCAATCAGGTTTAATACACTAACCGCAGTAATATAGATCTATGGGAACAATAATCCTAAATAACCGGGTCACAACCGCTCCCGATTTAACCTAGATTCAATTGTTGTACATTCAATGACCGGAAGAGTTTTACGGCAACCGGGTGAATGTTTGTTACTTTATTTGTCTAAAAGCACAATTACACGGATACTAATATTCCAAATAACAGTAGATTATCAACCTAAAAGCATGCATTGGCCATATACACACCCTAGATCTAAATCATAATAATTAAAATCAACAACAATGAATTAGGAGAAATTAAATTAATTAAATAATAAAATAAAAAGATCTCACAAAGAATGCCATGAATCCATGGTTCCAACTCGCTTCCCCTTCGATTTCAAGAGAAAAATCAATTAATGGGACATTGTCTTCAAAAATCACCACTAAAAATTAATTGATCTATCTAAAATCACTATTTAATTCCTCCCCCCTTTAATACCACGTTAAACATATATATATATATATATAACTGCCAATTGTGTTCGGACCCTATTTTTAGGGTTTTGGAGGTGACTCGTGCATCGAGGAGCATCGTACGGGTGCTTTTAGATAAAAAATCGGACTTTGCCACGTGTAAATAGTCGATTGGCTGGAAATCCGTCGCCGCGCCACTTGTCTCCACCGGGTTGGTCCGTCCGCTGCACCGTGCTGAGTTGTCGCCGCGTAATTCCGAAAATTTCTATTTTGTACGTGCTTGGCTCATCTCCACGTGGCGCTTCCGGATTGGTGAGACACTGTTAATGACGTACTGGACGAATGATAGCTCGCCACGTGGCGCACTTTGGAGCGGAGAGAATCACGCGACTCGCCGAAGATAGAGAGTGTGTCTTTGTCTCGCATCTCGAGGCCGATCGATGGAACTCGAAACATGGAGAAATAAGGCGGTGTATGACTTCTCTAATGATGTGGCACGCTTTGATTGGCTGGAACACCCTGTCCCACCCACCGCGCAACGCGTATTTCGAGGCAAACTGTCCGGCATCCGATCACTGCAAGTAAATACTCCATTTCGAGTATTTTTCTACCACGAATTCAACCACGCACTCCGTTTCACCTAAAAATGACCGAAAAATATAATTAAATATATATTTTAAATACTTTTAATAATTAAATATACTAAAATAGACTATTAAATACCTATAAATACCGACTTATCACTAAACGATAGGGAAATGCTGGTCTTCTTATATTTGGTTTATTATTTTCGAAATAATAATCATTTTTCTTTAGAATTTCGTTATCTTTAATTTCTATTTTTTTTTTCAAATTCATCCTCTAATTCTTTTCGAGAAACTAGTTGTTCCGGCATCTTTAATTCTTCCTTTGCTTACCACTTCTCAAAGTTATCACTTTTGCATACGAACTAGGGTAAGTTTTGGATGATAATTTTCCTTTGTTAACCCATGGAATCATTTGCGTTGTCAATTGACTTAGTTAATTTTTTAGTTCAATGATATCATCTTGTTAGGCTTGAATCTTTTGATCTTTTGCTTTACTTAAATCTTCTAGTGCTATTGTTCTATTGGTTAATGCCGGAATTGTATATCTTTGAAGATTCCGATTGTCTACACTATTAACTACGTTGGGTCTAAAGTAATTAACGTTGTTACTGGTAATATATGTTGGTTGATTATGATTATGGTAATGATTCATCATATGTTACCCTCTATGATTTGATTTTGTTGCACTAACACACATTCATAGTATAGATGATTGACCTACCGCAAAAAGACAAATTGTACTTTGAAATGACCTATCTTTTAATAGAAATTCAACCATACTTTTTAATTCATCAAAATTATCATCCTATGTCTTGACTATATTCCTATTAAGTTTGTAAGAATAGTATTTCATAAATTTGTTTTTCTCGCGATATTGTTTTGATTGTTTCGCCATTTTATTAATAGTGTATCTTACTATTGTTGGCATTATGTTGAATAATGATCCTCTACATAACTTTCTAGCAATCTTTGTTCTAAGTTGTTTAGTCATTCGTAAAAATATTCAAATAAAGTTTTCTCTGAAAATCCATGTTATGGACATAATTATATTAATCTTTGGTATCTATCCAAAAACTCACCAAAATTTTCCTCGATTTCCATCCTAGCATTACTAATTCATTTCCTATCCAAAATAATTTTACATGCTGGAACGTATTGATCTAAGAATGTTTCAAACATTTCAAACCATGTGGTTATGGAACTTTTAGGGAGATAGAACAGCCAATCTTGAGCTTGATCTTTTAAATAAGAAGGGAAAGTTTTTAGCTTGATATATTATAACTCTACTTTTTTTTGTTTTATCACACTTATTTTATGAGTGTATTTCCTAATAAATTGTTGAGGATATTCATCACCTTCACCTTGACAAGAATTGATGAATCGATTTTAACTCAAAATCAGGGAAATCCACGAGAAAAGCAATGCATATTGGTTCTCAAGCTATGATATTTTTATTGGCTTGACTAAAAGTAAATTTTTGTTTGATGTTTTCCATATCATATGACATGCAACAAGAATTATTCTTAAGAAATTATTTTAAAATCTCCGATAATAGCACTAAAAATTGACACTATTTGAGCATTTATAATAAGTTCCCCACCTTTATTATACTATTAATATTTTATGTAGTGGTAAGTGAGAATCATCTCCATAGGGATTTCATAAATCCCTTAAGAAAAGAAGTTTTATTATTTATTTATTTTTCTTTTAATTTTAATAAAACTAGAATTTAAACTAATACTTTCTAAATATAAAATCATTTAAAAAAATTAAACTTAAATAATTAACACTAATGAAAATTACTAAATTAAAAGTAATTCAATGAATAACAATAATAAATAAACATCTAAACAATCCTCCTAAACAATGAAATTTCAGTTTGCATTCAAATATGTTACTTTAATCATGTAATCATGAACATAATTTTTAAAGTATCCTCGATCATTAAATTCTAATCATAAGTAAGTAAACAGCCTTTAACCAACCATTTGTTTTCCATATACCGGTGAAAAAACTATTAATTTTATTAAGCTAACCCCTTTAAATACACAAAGACATTAACTTCATGCAATAAAACAACATTGCACTTTATGAAAACTTGAAAATACTAAATCTAACACATTTGAAAAGCCATTTAAACATTTGATTTAGATCTCAAATTCATCTAGAACATCTAAATGGTGTTTGCCTTTCAAAAAATCTTAGTTACTACTTTAAATAAATAATGAATCAAAACATCACATAAATGTTGACCACTATGCGCAAAACACTTAAATCCATGATTGCAATCTGTAAATAATAATCCATAAAAATAGTGAATCAAAGAATACGATATGTTTAAAGCATTAAGTACACATTCATCTTATCATGACTACATCACAAAACATATCTAGTTCATGTTTAGAGTTTTGTTTAAATTAATAAACTACTTATGATAATAAATAACACCATAACATTAAAATTAAAAAAAAAAAAAATTAAAAATCCTTAATGATAACTTGAATCTTCAATCTTCTTTAAAATAAAAACAATAAAAGTTGCCTTCCAAACTAAAGCAAAAGTGTAATACTATCAAAGGGCCTTTAATTTCATAGTCCAGGGTTTATATTTATAGTATATTAGGTAATACATATCCTAAACCGGCTTAAAATCCTTGTTTTAATTTGAAATCCACAAACACGTAACCAGCGATTCCAAGCAATTCTTGTGTAAGTGGAATCACTTAGAAAATCCATAGTTCAGAGTTCTCTGGTTTCACCAATTTAGTTAGCGATTCTAATTGTTGTAAGAATTGCTGGGAATCTCTAGAGAATTTTTGCTTGATTAATACATTTGGGGAGTATATTTATCAAGCTAACACACCCACAAAAAAATTTCCTAATCTAACACAGTAATTGCCACATCACCGGATCTGCCACATCAAGACATCAGTAGGAAGCAAAACGTGACTCGCGGTCACGTTTTGCGATTTTTTTTTTATTTTTTTTAATTTTGAGAAGGGAAATCGTGACCCGCGGTCACGATTTCCATTTCAATGAAGTCGTGACCGTGGGTCACGTTTTCTTGGAAGGAAGGACTGATGGTTTTGTTTTGTTTAAAGCAGGTGGGTGTATGGGATCACGTGACGCTTTAAAACCGCCAAATTTGAATATTAATTTGGTCATTAAAGGGTTAATTTGTTTCCAAAATGAGTGTTAATTTGATTTGGGGCTTTCCGTTGATGAGAATTTATTATCAATTATCTAAAGTTGATTTTTCTTTAACAAGGCTCCCCATCTAGCAAGAGTAACTATTGCGGATGGCGGAGCCAGCAGACGACGGAGGTGGACGGCGGCGCGGACAGTGAAGACGGAGGCGGGCGACGCTGCTGCAGACCGAGGCGGGTGGCGGCACGGACAGTGACGACGGAGGTGGACGGCGCTGCTGCAGACCGAGGCGGGTGGCGGCGCGGACAGTGACGACGGAGGTGGACGGCGGCGCGGACAGTGAAGAAGATGTGAAACTGTGAATTGTGGTGAGTTGTGAATCGTGGTGAAGGTAAAAACTTAGTATGGAATTTCTTCAAAATGCGCGGTCACGATTTCCATTTATATAGTAAAAAAAAATTCAAAGAAAATGTGACCCTCGGTCACGACTTCATTGAAATGCAAATCGTGACAGCGGGTCACGTTTTGCTTCCTACTAATGTCCTGATGTGGCAAGTCGGGTGATGTGGCGGGTGATGTGGCATTGAATGTGTTAGATTGAGAAATATTTTTGTGGGTGTGTTAGCTTGATAAATATATTCCCCAAATGTATTTATCAATCAAAAAACCCAATCTCTAGGTATAAAATCTAGTTTTTCTTTGATTCCTTGGTGAATCTTTGTGCAATTTTTTCACTTGGTCAATTCCTTCATTTTCTTCCCTTTTTCCTTCATTTTTTTCAAAATATTTCAATTATATCTAAAATGAAATATCTGAAATATAAAAAACAAGAGAAAACCCCATGTATTAGTCTTTATATCTAAAATGAAGTATTTTATGTATATGAATTGATCTGTATTGCACATCCAAGATGCTTAGTGTCTCCTTTATATGTTGCTCTTTATCAATAATTGTAGAGTCTAATGGTTGTGAGGTACATGCTTCTATTGTTCCTTCTAGATGAGCAATTAAGCACGATATTGTCTCCTAAGGGATTTTGCAAACTTCTCGAGAAAGTTGGTTTTTATTATTTTGTTCATTTGACTTTAATTAATTTAATTAAAATGAGAACTAAACTCTATCTAATTAATCTATTTAAATAAAAAATAATTAAACTTATTAAATTTACTAAACTAACACAATTCAAATCAAGTAACCAATATAAGGGAAACATCTAAACAAAACGTCATAAACAATGAAACTAAATCGGATTACATTTGAACATTCAACCTTAATTTAACTTAAAAAACGTAGCATACTAGTTATAATTATATCATGGAGTCTTTAAACCTAATATCATAATAGGTTGATAGCCTTTAGCCATCTACTGATTTTTCTATATTCAATGGAAAATAGCTACATCCTTATCATTATAATTCTACTTATTGAATGAAACACAACAAAGTATAAATACGATATCATTAACACTTAATGAAAAATATACCTAATCTAAATCAAATATTATTCAGAATATGTCAATCAATAACTAATTTAGAACATAATCACCTAGAACATCCACTCAGGTAATTTGGCCCTATATATTAATCCTACTTAGTACTTCTGTAATTGTTGTCAATAATCATAGACATAGATTTAGATAATTGAATATCACAATAAATATTGCACACTATGCATATAATATCAATCCTTATTAGTTGTAATATGTAAAAACAACTTATTAAAATCGTGATTATTGTGTATGATTAGATTTAAAGCATTAAGAGCATTCCATAATTACAACTAACATGCATTCCAGTTTAATTCATACTTAAAGTTTTGTGTAGATTAATGAACTACTCACACATATTAATAAACAAATAATTGAAAGATATTAATATAAAATACCTATATTAAATAATTCTTGAATCTATAAAGAGTCTACAAAAGTAATGAACAATGAACTAAATTAAAATGTAATTAAGATTTAAAAACTAATAATGGCTCATAGAGGGGTAAGAAAAAAAGCTAATTTCGAAGCCTTGAGGTCCTATTTATAGTTTCCTAATGTGTGCGTATCATAGATAAACTCAAATTATTCATATTAATCTAAAAAATCGTCACCGACCTCAACTATTTGTCAAGGAATCCACTTTGTGCTAAAATCATTAAGAAAATTCATTAAAAATTGTTTATGTGCTTCACTGATTCGGCACTGATTCCTTTGTAAATCAAAAATCGCTCAGAAATCGTTGACACTTCTCTGTTGCCAATTTTCTCATCAATTTTTGCGTAATCTCATATCGCTGGCCAATGACTTGAACTTTTTGCTACACTTTTTCCTGCACTTAACAAGATTTTTCACTTTTAATCCTATTTTCTTCCATTTCTTCACTTTTCCTTACTAAATCTTGAAATCACAAAAACATGAGAATACCTGTTGTAATATCATTATTTTCATCCAAAATCAACCTAAATCACCTTATGAAACATGTCTAATTATTGACTTGTCAGTGCACGATAAATATAAAGCATGCAAGACTAAGTCTTATACCTTGTAAGATTGTGATGAGGTTACTTTTTATATTGAGATAATTGTGGAAAGTAATTTAGTAATATTCCTTAAAAAAGCATATGATACATATCAACCTTTTAATATTTTGAAATAATATTACTCTCTCAAATATACACTTCTACCATTATATTAATTTGATGAAGATAACGAATCTGCAATTGCATACAACACTTCAGTGACTTTGCCAAATCCAATCAAAAAGTCAAAGACTTGGAGGAATGCCGCAAGTGAATAATATGTCATCACACCGAAAAGTATATACATATAAACTTAAGTTGACAAAAGAAAGAAAGACAAAATAACTAAATAGGCTATATGTGGCCGATGCAGCTTTAAGAAATTGATGATCTAAAAAACTTTACGTACATGGAACTAACTAAAAGACATAATTCTTTTTGAATAAGTGAAGAAATTACAAACCTTACTACCACCCTATTCTTAGAATCAACCTAATATCCAACCATTCAAGATTTCACTTTTGCTAGGAACGAATAATCCCTACATTTAAAGGATTGAATCTATCTGAAACATCAATTCTACTATTATTAAACTACCTTTTAAATTCTATCTCCTAGATTACCACATAGAATGTAACAACCATAATCCCCACAAACTGCACTCAATGTGCCTGGCACTAGGCATAAGTGGATCCCTGGTCAACCCTCGTTGCAATTACCGGTGTCCCTAACTAGGTGATTAATTGCAATCCAAACACCAATTAACTAGAGTTACACTGCATTTAAGCCTGACTTTTTTCGATTAGTGTGTGCATGCGATTGCGTGCCGTTTCATGTTTATGTCATATGAATATAGATTAAGTGAATTAAATGGATTAATATAATCAATTTTTTGAAAATTTAAATCAATTGAAAAATGATAGGTGTTTGATAAGCCTTGAGATATGAAGTGTATATCGATTAGTTTCACATTAGCGTGTGTCACTTTAAAATTTAAGCCCTTAGATTCACATTAAGATTTATGTTGATTTTGATGACGAAGATGAGCCATGAGGTGCCTGGAGTAGGAGGTGGCCATAGACACTTAAAAGGTAAGTAAGTGATCAGATGATCACCACTTCATCTCATCATCAAATTCATCACATCCTCCTCCTCCACAACGTTGCTGTCACTATCATCCTCATCTCCTCCTCTACTTCTCCTCATTGATAACACTGCCACCACCTATTCATTGTCATCGCCATCATTACCATCATCTTCACAATCTTGCTCAAGGAATGATAGATGTCGTCTTCTCTGTCGAAACTTGGTAAGTTCTCTTATGCCTCACTATTTTCATGTGGTTGGGATGAGTATTGTTGTGTAGGTGTTGTGGTTGCTATGGCCATGGGATAAGGGAGTCAGACCCCATCTATTTAAGGCATCTAACTGAACTAGATTACCTTAACTCCCTGATCATCTATCAGCCTTAGGGTGTGTTTGATAACAAAAAAATTGAAAAAAATTGCGGAAAATAATTTTTTTTTTAAGAAACCGTTTTTACAGGGTGTTTGATAGACTTTGTAACCGCCTAGAAAAAAAATCCACCCTCCTTTTTTTCTTCGTTTATTTTCTCTTGTTTCGGCGTGGAAATTTGAGATTTTTTAGTACGTAACGAATCATTTTTTGATCGAAACTTGGACTTCTTCTTCTACAAGAACTCTTCCACCAACAACTCCTCTCCGTCTCTGCGATCGTTTATTAATCAATTCATTCGTTCCGGCTTTGCGATTGTCTCTGTCTCCGATCTCTCCTCTTTCGTCTCTGCGAGCGTCTCTGTTCTCTCCGATCTCTCCGTTCTCTTCGTTCTCTCCTCTTTCCTCTCTTCATCTTCACAGCTTCAATTGGTTCGATCGTCGGGCGTTGGAAGGTGAGTGTTTCCAATTTGATTTTCAATTTAGGGACTGTTGGGGTGTGTATATGTGATTCGAATATGAGGTTGTTGTTGTTGTTTGTTGTTGATTGTGTGAGAAAGGAGATGTTTCTCGGCCGTGTTTGAAATCTAGTATTCGATGCGCTAGAAGCGCATTCAATCCGAGATTTCTTAGGTTTTTCGCGCGAGAGGCGGATTTCGGCACTTGCGGCGCCAATTTTCGATCTACGAGTGTCTAGTGGTCGAATCTGAAGACTTCAGCTCGTATAGTTGCGTAATCAGTTTCATCATACTCAGATTTGAAGGTTCGAATGTCTTGCTCGTGTTCCGTTTTTTCTCAATTTGTGCGTGTTTTGGTTGATTTGGCTTGTCTGCTGGTGTTTGTTGATGAAAACGCAGTCCTTAGGTTTAGATTTCGTTGTTTGAGTGCTTAGATTGCTTGGAATTTGAGTGATTACTTTCGTTTCTACACTTATTAAAGAAGAAAAAAATGAAACCGTTAGTTCGGTTAGTTGTATGGTTGTATCGTTTCATTAGTTTGGATCTCGTATACTTTGTTTCTTCACCTATTAATTATACCTTGATTTGATATACGTTGTTAGCTTCAAGCTGCGGCGATGGAACTGTTAGGGTGATGGATAATGCCTTGAGATTTAGGTGTTGTAAAGGTGGGAATTCGGAGCTTTATTGGTTGAGTTTGTGTGGTGATCTGGTGAAGGGTATCAACATTTGTGTTGTTCGATTAGGGTATCAACTTCAAAGAGGTTGTTGGGCGCCCAACATGCTCACATGGCATTAGTTTCACACTTAAGGCCGAGACACTCATGGCTATGCACACACACCGACACATACAAATGAACTATATATCTATCATGTCTTAGTGGTTTTGCGATATGTGCTTTTAATTTTTTTTGTGGATGAGTCTGAAAATATTTGCATATCTCATGAATCATTAACATCATTTCCTCTTTGTTTTGGTTAGTCTATCTATTCCTTTTTTCTATTCTTTCTTTCGTTTCTTTTTTTATTTTGATAACTTGGGAATTCAAGTTATTTACATCATGCAAGTCATTGTTGCCGATTCAAAACAGCTAGTAAAACTAATAAGAGCTTGAAAATTTGGTGGTTGATAATAAAGAAAAGATGTCAATTTAGTATACTAGCAGTTCTATAGAATCTCATCCTATTGTACATATTTTTTTCATCTAGAGGTGGGATTGAATAATTGAATTACTGAGCTTCTCTCACACTCTTTGCTATCAAACACACCTTTAATGTCACCGTCAATAAGTAATTAAAATTATGCTCGAAGTAATCATCAATTATAATACTTTGTCAACTTTAAAGGATTATAAAAGTAAATCTCAAACCTCAAAGTTCTGTAAGCTTCATTAAAAAATTCGAAAAATTTCATAAAAATTTCTTGATAGCACCTCCTCTGTTTCTAAGCCTACACCGGAAAACCCAACCTTCAAAAATCTTCAACAAACCTGCTAAGCTTGGTAGAAATGCCGAAGGAGTCACGATTCACCCATAACAATATATATTACTTTAACAAAAAATTAGTTATTCATTCTAACCTATTTATTTTTTGTTTCCAAAACTTTAACTAACATTACCATAGCTCCCAAGTATTCCAATCTGTCCCAAAACTAATTTGATAACTTTAAAATGGATCCTAACCCAATGCAAACCCAAAAACCCATTTATACTACATATTATATTAAAAGTAATACATACATAGAGAGAAAATGAACTGAGCAAGTCACAAACAGTCATAAAGCTTTCTTTTTCCCTTACGCCGCTAGAACCTATCATGCCCAATTATTAAAATTTGATAATGTCGGATAAGTAAATCTACACTATCTAGTACACCTATAATAATCAAATACATAATAATCTAAGAGATTAAATGAACAATATAATCTAAGGAATTTAAATACAACCATGAATCTATTACGTTTATGTTATCCGACTACAATCAGATGATGTCTTCGAAAAGTGCTAAGTAAACAATAATAATGACTCATGCCCAGAGAGGACAACTAAACGTGTCTCGTTCGTCTAGACTATAGGAGTATGATCTAGTTCAACTTGATCTCATGATAACCGCATGATGCAAAGTATCAGGACTCCAACCCTTCAAGTACAATATAGTGTTCTATAACCAAGGTGTCGTAAACACTATAAGAGACTTAATCGCCCTTAGCCACCCTACCCGTGTATGCATGTGCAAGAAATAATGCAAGATTAAGGATCAATGGAATTTATACAAAATTTATAATCATATAATGTAAAGGTTACTATAGGATTTACTTTACCTTACAATTATGATATAACAACTTTTTATGCTCCAAATCAGTAAATTAGTCCACACAAGGTTCCAATTGGGTGCTACAATTAATTTGTAAGTCCAGTAACATTCCATAATAATCCCACAATTGTTTTACAAGTAGTTGCAGTTTACTTGACCCCAATCGAGTCTCGAAACACTTAAAATACTTCCAAAAAAAAATATGTGATGCGTAGATTTCATTTTTGACCGAGAATTATTGTTCGGCATCAAAAAGTACATTTTCTAGGCTTAAATATAACTTTTTTCAATTTATTATATATTTATTGTTGGGTTTTGGGGTTCATACGCAGCGGAGATTACAAAATAATTTTGACAAAAACCCTAACAGGATCCGAATCTAATTCCATTAAAAACGTTTAAACCATGAAAACTTAATCATACCTCAGTCGCAATATACCTTTCTGAAGGTTGATCAATCTCTAAGACGCTGCCAACGACGAACGCCCTCTACCGGTAGTCCACACACGAACGGCGGCCGAGATTCGAAGTGCTAGCTTTGAGAGAATACCAAATCTTTTTGTTTCTCTCCAAAACGATCCAGAGCATACCAAAAACCTTAAGTCGTTTCTAAAACGAAAATAGAGTTTTGGCCTTTTGATCTTTCGTACGTGTATTATAACTTAAAGCGTCTATTTATACAACCCTTGTATATAGACGGTTAAGTAAATTACACATATACCCTTACTTAAAGAAGTATAAGTGCAATATACCACAAGGACGTTTCTGTCATGAATTTTATCACATAAAATTCATTTTTCGGAATCATCTTAAAATCTCGCAAAACCATTCTTAGTGTGCAACCCAATAGGCTCATACAACGTTGGCGGTGTACCAAAACACATTTTGGTATACAAGTCATAAGCAGTCTCTAGCAAGACATTATGACTACCTAAGTTGTACCAATATCAAATCGATACAACCTAATAATAGTGTATATAACATCCTTTTGTCAGACGATATCCTTTTGATCAAACATAAGGCATGAAATTGTCATCCAATATGTTCAATCGTACTAGTTTCGATCTCTAGGTAGACTGAAAACATCCAAGTGACATTGATCAATATCAATTCACTTAGACGAGGCCTTTTAATAGTCTAACACATCGAGGGATCCACTAGATATCTCTCTTTATATGAGAGGGACAAATTCTATCTCGGTTACACAACTTCATTACATTGCTCACACAGTAACCAATCACAACCTTTATAATCGTCCGGTTAAAGACAACATTTGATTGTGTCAAATTACTGTGTTCCTAATGTTGAAGTCTCTGGCAATCTCAAGTCAGAAGATTGAAAAATATACCTATCATGAGAAACAACATGACTTAATTCATGTGATGTTCTCATAGAGGGTCGATCCAGTACTTTGTTCCCTAACAAGTATTCGTGATCTTGATTCGTATCCCTATACGTATAATCATCATATGATCATCAATCAAAACTCACGCTAGTCTTAATTCATTATAGTTCTCCAGTATAATGATCGACTAGGGACATTTAGGATATTTATGTAAATACCCATGGATCTTATTATAATGTAAACATGCAAATTAATTATAATAAATAGCAAATGAAATCCTCTATTTTATTAACTAAAAGTATTCATAAAGATAGTTAATGGATTGACCTAGGGCACATGCCCCATCATTTATCTGTCTTACCACAACTCAAAACCCGCGAATCCCTCCTAATTAGCTCTTTAAATGTTCGAATCCCAATTTTTATGCCACATTGTGGTTTGGAATAAAAAATTAACTAAGACTAGGCTTTAGAACAATTTTTGCACTATTGGATATTTTTGGGTATCCACATTACAATGCAAAATCCCCAACACAAATCATCGAGATCCTAAAATCCTCAATTTTCATAAAAATCTCCAGTTTCAATCAATTTGTACAAAACTTCCTTTTTCATAATTTCCTTAATTTTTAGGGGTCTTTATTCATTTTTTCTATTTAAAACCATTTTTTTGGGGAGTGTTTGGTCTCTGAACCAGATTTGATTTGGCTCAACCAAGCTGAACCTAGTTCGAGGTTCATCCCCAACTTCCCCTCTTCCCTTTTTTTCTTGGTTTTAGACCGGTTGGGGTTTGAGTAAAGGAATCCATGGGGTCCCCCTCCATCATCTCTTCCTTCCTCATCATCTTCCTCCCTTAATCATTTTTTTTCTTCTTATTAACGCCTCTGGTTCTTCACTTTTCTTCCATTGTTTTTTTAATCCAAAACTCTCCTCTCCCTTTTCTCCATCAACACCATAACTAACCCATCAATAACGATTTCAAATTCATAATCACAGTCCCAACTTGATTTTTAAGTCTTTAAAATCGAAAATACAATGGCACAACAACCACTAATAGTTACGCCTTCCCTATTCAATCTAAATACAATGATAAGGGGGATATAGAAAGATAAAATACGGAGAAGATGAAGTTTCCAGTAGAGAGGTGAGGAAGTGAAAATGAAGAAGATGTACCCAATTCAGTCCCCTCTGCTTTGTTTTTGATTTACCTTTAAAAAGTTTGCCTTTCACTTTTTATCATTTCATTAATCAAACCAATACCTTTTATGGTAATTTAAAATTTTCTAACAAATTTCATGATTATCTTTTCATTTTTATGTTGAAATTTAACCTTGAAAAGAACCACAATTCGACAAAAATCAGAGAATTTACCAATGCACTCCAAAACTACCAAAAAAACTACCTCACATGCAACACTAGGTGTGGGACCCACGTCGGCTCCTTAAATCCATTTGAAGTCTAAAGTTAGAATTAAAAACTTAATTACAAATATTTTTTGTGAAATTCGAAACAGTAGCTCTATCAATATTTTAACTCTCATAAAACTCATTTGAGATAAGTATCTCGAGATAAAACCTCACTAATTTTGAATTTACCTGGTTGATAAAAAGTTTGCAAAATAAAATAAGGTATAGTACACAACACTAGACACATATTACCCATTAATAAAATTTATTGACAATCTCAATTTCACCGATCTTGACTCCCAACTAACGGCTAAAACCATAATTATTTTTCATGTGTAATGGCCTGAATTCAATTCATCATTATTAATGACATGGTTGCAGACATGGCTAACAGCTCGGATGTTCTTGGGACCCGCACCTAGGCTAGTGCGCGCTTGGAGCTAGGAAAATAGTTATTTTATATACCGATTTGTTTAATTTACGATGTTTATGTTGAAATAGATTAAATAGCATCGTAATGTTTGTGATTATATTACATTTGACGCGTGATACTGTGTGTTAAGTATTCGCCTCGATATGCATGTCAATGTGAGTGCTCGGTAGGCTAAAAGACCTAATACTAGGTTGGGGGAAATAATACACACATAAAATGAATAAAAATGGTTAAATAATAATTTTTAATGTATATTTGGTGGTAAGGGACATGGTAGTACACGTATGTCGCATTTTGGGACGCGAAATTGGGTGTCGGAATACTTGAAATACCACTTTTTGGGTTAAGAACAAGGGAAAGTGTGACATTGTTGTCATTTTTGGAGTCATTAGGGTTTAGAAATAGAGCTAATGGAGCTCATTGGACTGCCTCAAGATGCACAAGTGAGGAAAGATGTTTTTGAACTATAAAAGTCAATTGACTTTAATTTCCACCACCTTTTCTCTCTCCTTATCACAAATCCAAAAATTAAAGAAAAAGAAACAAGGTTTTTGAAATTTCAACTTGGTGATTTGAGGAGCTTAGAGTGGTGAAATCATCAAAGCAAGGTGAGATTCATAATCACCTCAACTTTCTTTATCTTTTGTTCTAAATTTTGAGGGTTGGTGTGAATCCAATATTGATTGTTAAGTGGTTATTAAGTAGTTGTTTTGGTGGGTTTTAAGTGCTATGAAGTTAAATGGTTTGTGTTGTCATCATTGTTATTAGTGGTGGTGTTGTTGGAAACCCATAATTTTTAGCAAAACTGTTGTCCAGAACGCGATTAGCACGCTAGATGATGATTAGCACGTTAGAAACAATATAACGCGCTAATGCGCTAATGTTCTTCCCGACAAAGAACATTTAGCCTAGGAATCTAGCGCTAATCCCCATATCCAGTGCGCTAGATATTGCAGATTTGAGAATATTTTTATCAAGTGACATAATATTCATCCAATTGACTTAAAATCAATTATAAATGGAAATAGGTTATTTTGGGCGATAATTTGGATATATGGGATTTAGCGGAGTCGGACCGGGGGTTATTTACGGGACATAGAGTGTGGTTCGAGGTGTGTAGTATCCCAACTAAAATTTCTTGAGCAATAGTTATTTTTAATTTTGAATTCATATTCTGTCTTTTAATACTCTATTCTTGGTTTGATTTAATGGATGGATGTTGAGGCTCTCCCTCTGTGCCATTTCTGTATGTATGTCCACTAGGTCATAACACGCGTGTGCCAGGGATCTCGGTGAATAGGTCGACCTGCGAGTCACGTTAGGACGCATGTGGGTGCATCGAAGGTTCCACGTCGACCACCTAGTGGAACCAGATACTGGCCTTGCTTGAGTGCTTCTCACCGGCCGTAGTTTGTGGGGAGTCCGAAGTATGGCGCTAGTCTGACCTTGGCTCGAGGTACACACTTTGAGCTTTCACTATTATTTATCCATGCAATGAGCAAAGTTGCCTATATTAATTTTCACATGTTTATTTAATAGTTTTGTGTAAATTCCAGTATTTACTTTCCATATTGCTCACTTAATTTCCTTGGGATTACTCACTTTTGACTCGTCATCTGCCTTTTTATGTAGGCTAGTAGTGACAATGAAATGACCAAACATGAAATGACATTCAAAGGATAACTTTTATCCATTTATTAGGATAAAGGCTAGAATTCATTTCCAACTTACCTTCACATCCCCTTAGTCTCGATCTGCCTTATTGACACTTCAGCGGATTTTCATATTTAAAACAAATACAGTCAAATCATGGTATATTGCCCAATTCCAAGTACATAATACTATATCAACTAAATACACTAGTTTATGATGCATAATCAATAAAATACAAGTCTCACTTATATGTGCCAAGCTTTTTAACTTTATACAGACTTACCCAACTCCCGAGATCCATAAACCTTTCCCCGTTGACCAAGAACCTAAAATAGATTGATTATTATCAATTTGAGCCTAATACTCATTAATTATAACCCCTAAATTGGTCCTAACTACATCTGAAACCAATCTGTCAATTTTTATGTCAATATGACCATTTCACATTTTTCAAGGTAAAAACCCCAGCATAAAGTCTCAAAAGAATTTCAAATTTTCATTTATCATAGAAACCCAAAATTTTTATTGATGTTGCCAAAATATATTTTCTTTGCTTTTTCATTTTTCTCAATTTTTTTAGAATTTTCCAACATTTTCTTTCTTTTCTTTTTTTTTTTAGGAAATGGGTTTAGGCATGAACCGACCCAACCAACTTCTTCCCAATCGAGCCAAATCAGCTCGGTTCAAGGACCCAATCATTTATTCCTCATCGAGCCCCTGCAACTCAAAATTAACAATTCTATTTTTTATTTCTTTAAGAGGGAAGATGACCACATAATGTCTCCTTCATCTGATAGGTCGTGCCACCCATCCCCATCTCCACACAACAACCCAACGAACAACAAAAATATCAACAATTCAACAACCACAACAACTTCAATGACTAACGACACAATGACCTTAACACAATGACAATGACGACCAACAACAACAATGAATCACCTAAACCCATGTTGTTTGATCGCCTTTATTATATTTCTCCATTGTTTTGATCTCTCTCTGTCGATTTTCAGTTTCGAAACCAATTTGATGAGGAAGTGTTTGTGTGCGTTTTTAGATTAATACTTCATTTTCTCAAGATTCTACATACGAATCTCGAGGCAAGACTGATGGTTCAAAATCATTTATTTTTCGCTTTTAATGTTTTGATCTTCCTCGAGATAAATGTTGCATATGTTGAGGTCAATCTTTATAGCTATTAGTAAGATCATTACCTTTTGACTAACTTTCATGAGATAAATAAAATTTTCTACAGATTCGCACACACGAATCTCAATGATGATCTAAAGGATAACAGTTAAAAAGAACCTCCCTTTAAGTGACACAAATTTAAACACATGCATAGACTTGCACATTGATCTTTCTTGAGATGTGTTTGCATGCAACTCAAGGCGTAGAAAATCTCTCTAACATTCCATATATTCACCTTCTCGACTCAACTTGCAACACGTATCTCGAGGTGAATCTAATGATTAACACAATTCAATTCAAAACTATAGGCTTCATTTTATATATATATACTTTATATATAATTATATGTATAACAATGTATTCACGCGCCTATAAATCCACTACGCGTGCCAACGACCACTTTCGAGCTCGTATACTATTATATGTTCCATGCGTGTCACCCTCAATGCCGCATATCACTAAGCGCCCATCAATTATTATTTATTTTCATTAGCAACTTACCTTTTATTTGTGGAACCTGTGGACTTCTTTAAGTATTAATGGACATCTTATGAGTTGGAAATGGAGCAAAGGTTGTTGCATTGGTTGTAGGATGCTATGAGTTAATTTTACCTAGTGGACTTCTTTAACTATTAAATAATTGTTATTATGTCCCTACATTGTATAGAAACATCATTTAAGTTTCATGTTTAGATTTGGATGGTTTTAATTTCATTATTTTGAATAATAAATGCTACGTTTATCATAAAGACGCTTTCTATGTGAATGTCGATTTGTATGATGGTCTTTATATTTTAAACATGAAAAGGTCCACAGATACTCCTATCCTTCACGTAAATACAAAAAGACACAAGTTAAATAATTTGAGTTAGACCTACCTTTGCCATTTTCATCTTGTCCACAAAAATGAGAAACATATTTCTAAACTCCATAAAGATGAACTTTTAGATTCGTTTGATTTTAAATCATATGAAACATATGCATCTTGTTTACTAGAATAGATGACAAAGAGTCTCTTTACTAGACACAGTGAAAGAGCAAGCGATTTATTGGGTCTAATACATAATGATGTATGCAATTCTATAAACACAACTTCATTACTTTCACCGATGATTTCAGCATATATGGTTACCGTATCACATAAAACATTAAGGTGAATCTTTTGAGATGTTTCGAATATGTCAGAATGAAGTGTGAAATAAACTCGGAAAAACTATTAAAATTTTTTTATCAGATTGAGGTGGTGAATATTTTAGGCAAGAGTTTGATGATCATCTTAGAAATTATAGGATTATCTCATAGTGAACTACTCCAACAAGTCCACAATGGAATGGTGTTTCTGAGAGGAAAAATCAAACTTAATTAAATATGGTTCAATCTATGATGAGTCACATAGATTTTCCTATTTCCTTTTGGGGCTATGCCTTAAAAACTATTGTGTTTACACTAAATCATGTTCCTTGATAAAACAACATATGAGAAGTTGTTTGGGAAAAGCCCAAGTTTGTCTTTCCTTAAGAGTTGGGGCTGTGAGGTTTTCGTATAATGAAAAATCTCAGAAAAATTATCAACCAAATTCAAAAAGTATGTTTTTGTTGGTTATCCTAAAGAAACTAGAGGACACTACGTTTATAATCCTACTGAAAACAAAGTGTTTTTGTTTGGAATTGTGTCTTTATGAAAAAGAGTTTATTTTAGAAGACAACAATGGGAATTAAATAAGTCTTAAAGAATTTCAAGAACCACAAATAAATACTCAATCACTAATGGGAAATTAATAAAGTTTTAAACTAGTTGAACCTCCATAAGTATCAATGGCCCATATAGGTCTGATATGGTAAAGCATCAGCCAGAGAGATTTGGATTCCTTGTTATCGATAATGATGAGGTGTTGCTTATAGATCAAAATGAGCCTACTACTTATTAGAAAGTTGTGTCTAGCGATGAGGTCGATTTACCTGATGGTGGTAAGACCATTTGATGTAAATGGGTTTTCAAGAAAAAAACTGACATGGATGGCAATGTTCTTACTTATAAAGCATTACTAGTATCAAAAGGCTTTAGAAATACTCAAAGTCTTGATCATGATGAAAATTTATCTGTTGTAGCCATGGTTAAATCTATTAAAATTCTATTTTTCATAGCTGCATATTATGACTTTGAGATATATCAAATGTATGTCAAAACAACTTTTCTAAATGGAAAGTTACTTGGGGATGTGTATGTCATACAACCTGAAAGATTTGGTTATCTTGAGAATTCTAGGATGGTGTGCAAGCTTCAAAGATCTATTTATGAATTAAATCAAGCTTCTCGGAGTTAGAATCTTTGTTTTGATAAAGCAATTAAGGAATTTGGTTTCGTTAAAAATGAAGATGAGCCTTGTGTATACAATAAGATCAGTAGGAGCATGGTTATTTTTCTGGTACTATATGTTGATGATATATTACTCATTAGAAATTACATCCCAACCTTGCAGAGTTTCAAGTCTTAGTTATAGAAGTGCTTTTAATAAAGGACTTAGGAGGTGCAGCCTACATCCTTAGGATTAAAATCTATAAAGATAGATCTAAAAGGCTTATCGGTCTAAGTCGGAGTGCTTATATTGATAAGGTACTAAGTAGGTTCAGTAAGAAAAAATCTAAAAGAAAGTCATTGTCAATGTCTCATGGTATAAGTCTTAGTAAGACTCAATGGCCAAAGACTAATAATGAGCGAGAGAGCATGAATCTGATTCCATATGCATCAGTTATTAGATCTAACATGCATGCCATGTTACGCACCCAACCTGATATATCAAACGCTTTAAACACAACAAGCAAATATCAATCTAATCCCTGTAAAGTTCACTTGATATAGTAAATAGCATTCTTATGTACTTGAGAAAGACTAAAGAAGTGTTTTTGGGATATGGAAGTTTGGAAGATAAGGTTGATGTAAATGTTCACACATATGCAAGTTTTCAAACTAACATAGATGACTTCAACTCGCAGATTATGTGTTTAGTTTCAATGGAGGTGTAATGAGCTATAAAACTTCAAAGCAAGAAATTATGGCAGATTCTACAATAGAAGCTGAGTATATTGCAATGTTCGATGCAACTACAGAGGTAGTTTGGATAAAAAAGTTCATCTCTAAACTTGGTGTGTCCGAGTATAGCTAGCCCCATTTGCTTGAATATTAACAACATGGATATAGTACAGGACAAGGAACCAAGATCACACCGCCGATCCAAATATGTACTTAAATTTTTTTGTTTCATTTGAGAAATCATTGAGAGGGGAGATGTGAAAATTTGTAAAGTTCCTACGGAAGAAAATGTTGTAGGTCCTTTGACGAATGCTCTTCCACAAGTGACACATCTTAGGTCATTAGTTATTAGATAAATAAATGATTGGCCTTAGTGCAAGTAGGAGATGTTGGGGCATGTGCCCTAGGTCAATCTACAAATATTGTTTATCTTATAATTTTAGTTAATAAAATTGAGATTTTCATTTGCAGTTTTATTAAGTGATTGCATGTTTACCTTATAGTAAAATCTATGGGTATTTGTTGAAATTTCATAAATGTCCCTAGTCGGTCATTATACTGAGAACTATAATAAATTAAGGCTACTGTGAGTCTTGATTGTTTGTCATATGATGATCATTCATATAGGGATACAAATCAAGATAATGAGTACTTGATAGGGAACAAGGTACTAGACCGACCCGCTATGAGAACACCAAATGGATTAAGTCATAGGTGTTACTTGTTATAGGTATATCATTTAGTCCTTCGACTTGGGATTACTATAGATTTTAATATTATGAGCATGTTAATATGACATAATCAAACATTATCTTTAACCGAACAATTATAAAGAATGTGATTGGTTACCATGTGAATAATATGTGAAGCTGTGTAATCAAAATATAATTTGTCCCTCTCATATAGAGAAATATTAGAGGATCCCTTGATATGTTAAATAGTTAAATGGTCGAGCCCAAGTTAATTGATATGATCAATGTCACATGGATGTCTTCAGTCTACCTTAAGATCGAAACTAGTACGATCAAGCATTAAAGGTGACTTTATATGCCTTATGATTAATCAAAAGATACTACATGACAAAAAAATATGATATATGTTATTCATTCTGTTGTATTCATTTTGATATTCATGCTACTTGGGTAGTTATAATGCCTTGCTAGAGACTATTTATGACTTGTGTACCAAAATGATTTTGGTTCAATGCCAATATCGCATAAACCTATTAGGTCGCAAATAAAAAATAGCATTGCGAAATTTTAATTAGTCCTGAGTAATGAATTTTATATGGTAAAATTCATGAGATGAGAGCCCTTACAATTTTTTATATGATAACTTATTAATAGGGGCGTATATGTAATTTGCTTAAACTGTCTAAATTTAATAGTTGTATTATGAATAGGATTTTAAATGAGGGCTTATTTACACATATAAATAGATGTTGAAACCTTAAAATGAAAAAAAGATTTTGTTATACTATTTTTGCTAAAAAGCTTGAATGGTCATGATAACTTCTAAAACCTAATATCAATAAACACGTGATCAAGATATTTGTAGCCTTTTACTCAGAATCAATACCATAAGATCCATTGATCCCTAAGATTAATAGATTGCTCACACTTCATTGAAACAAACATGCACATAGTGATATTCATTTAAATTGGAGATATAATGAAATAACTTCAATTGAATCAATAAACACAATACCGAGTCACCACATGTGAGTCTTTAATATCTTATGCCCACAAATTGTCTTAATACTCAAGAATAAGTAAACCTATACTAAACTATTTCTAATGGTGGCTAATATCTTGTATGCTATATCTTTACCACGTTTCCTATCTATTTATACTCCTTAAGCACTTTTCCAAACAATTAGAAACCTTTACAAATTAACATAAAATAGAACTCTACTTTCTATTTTTTTCTCTTCTCGACGTTGTCACTTCAACCCTAGCGCTGTGGCACCGCCATTGTGCTAGTCAATATGTGTGAAGTTCCTCTCTTCAGTGGCTTTAGTGTTGTCCCTTAGACTCCCCGACGCTGTCCCTTAACCTTCTCGGCGTCGCCAATATGCCGAGCCTCCTAATCATTTTTATCCACCTCTTTGCTCTCCTCAAATGTGCACTAATGTCCATCGCTATGCCTTGAAACCCCCATAGAGCCAACCTATATAGCCATGGTGCCAAACCTCTTTAGTGGTGTCTTTGCTCTATTTCTCTTCGAATTCACTCGTTTCCTTCATTTATGCCTTCTTTACTTGAAAATGAATAAACACCATCAATTATAGCTTATTTAGGGATATTTATACTAAATATACTACTAAAATAATTGTATATATAGGTTTAAATAATCATGTATCAATGAAACCATTACTATTGATTAGATGGATACCTAGGATTCCATTTGATTCCTGTAGCTTTAGAAGATCAAGAAAATACCATTTTTACTTGCCTTTTGGTACATTTACTTACAAGCGTATGCCTTTCATCCTATATAACGCACCCACTACATTCCAAAGATGTATGATTAGTATTTTTTCAGATTATGTTAAATATTTATTGAAGTTTTCATGGATGACTTTACCTTATATGATAATTCTTTCGATGAATTTTTACTCCATTTAATTAAAGTACTTAAAAGATGTATAGAAAAAATCTAGTATTAAATTATAAAAAATGTAATTTTATGGTAAATCAAGAACTTATATTAGGACACATAGTGTCAGCAAAATGAATAGAGGTAAACCCTACTAAAATTCAAGTTATCAAAACATTACCTTACCCCATTGATGTGAGGTAGGTAAGATCTATCCTAGGTCATGCAGGATTCTACAGACATTTTGTGAAAGGTTTTTACAAAATAACACAACCCTTATGCAAAGTTTTACAAGAAGATGTTACCTTTGAGTTCACTATTGAATGCAAGATAGCTTTCAATGAACTTAAAGATGCCAAAATCACCATACATGTGATAAAGTCACCAGATTGGTCACAACTTTTTGAAATAGTGTGTGATGTAAGCAACTATGTCGTAGGAGCTGTTATAGGTCAAAATTTAGGAAAAGATTTTTATTTCAAATATTATGCATCAAGAACTTAGGATCCTTCCCAACCAAACAATACCACCACGGAAAAGGAACTCCTGGCAGTTGTGTTATTTTGTAAAAATCTTTCACAAAATGTCTGTAGAAAAGACAAGAAAGGTGTCGAAAACTTAATTGCAGACCATCTAAGTAGACTAGAAAATAGTGAACCCCCAATACCATTGAAAAAGGAATTTCCACATGAACACTTATATAAGATAGTCATTAGTAGCACATGGTATGCCGATAAAGTCAGCTACCTCTCCACTAATAGGCTATCACCTTATTTAACAAGAGCCAATAAACACGATTCTAAACATTATTTATGGGATGACCCTTTATTTATGGAAATTATGTTCCAACCAAACCATTCGAAGATGTATTCCATAAACGAAAATATAATCCTTCATGGCTCATTGCCATACTTATGCTTGTGGATGACATTTTGCTCTACGTCATACATCCCGTAAAATATTAGACTCAAGATTATCTTGGCGTTATTTATCCAACGATTGTTATATTTACATAAAAGTTTGTCCAAATTTTTGAAGAACCGAATATTTAAAATGTAGGAACCAATGCCCTTATGTCATATTCTGTTTTGCAAAGTATTTGATATTTTAGGAATATATTTGGTAGGACCTTTTCCACCATCTAATGGAAATATTTACATTTTCTTAGCCATAGACTATGTGTTTAAGTGGGTTGAAGCTATAGCCACAAAATCTAATGATTCTAAAATAGTAGTTAATTTACTAAGATAAAGGATCTTTACTTATTTTGGAGCACCTGGAACATTTATTAGCGATAGAGGTTTGAATTTTTGTAATAAAATTGTCGCTACTCTACTTCATAGATACAATGTTACACATAGAACGTTAACCGCATATCACCCACAAACTAGTGGACAAGTCAAAAGCTCAAATAGAGAAATTAAATCAATTTTAAATAGACACTATGTCCAACATGTAAAGATGGAGTCTTAATTTAGAAGATGCATTATGGGTATATAGAACAACATTAAAAACACCTAAAGGTATGGCACCTCATAGACTAGTTTTCGATAAAGCATGTCATTTACCAGTCAAACTTGAACATAACACATACTTGGCATTCAAGACATGTAATATTATTTATGATAATGTAGGAAAACAACGTAAACTTAGTATCAAGAGTTAAAAGAATCGAGAAATGATGCGTATGAAAGTGCTTCTATTTATAAAAACAAAACTAAAGCACTTCATGACAATAAATTGAATATTAAGAATTTAAAAGTAGGAAAAAAAGTTTAACTCTTTTATTTGTGTCTTAAAATTTTTTTCTAGAAAAATTCGTTCAACATGGATGGAATCTTTTGTCATCACACACGTATTCCCCCATGATATTAAAGAGATAGAAAGTAGAGAAATAGGGAGAATCTCTAAAGTTAATATGGTCAAAGGCTAAAACCTTATCATAAAAATTTTGTCTCAAAAGATATAGTGATCATTAATTTTGACCCTGTGGACAACTCGCTAGATGAAATGAACATCATGGAGGATCATATCATAACCATAAACTCCAATGAAACAATTAAACTATTAATGGTTAAAATACCAATAAGGAAGTAGAATAAGAAATCATAGAATGAGAAACAACCCGCCAGAGACCCATATCAAAGACGACTCAGATTATAAGGAGTTTGGTGAAAATGGCAATCCAGTAAAAATCTCTATAGAGGATCCATAGTAAGCATACCTCAACATACAAATCAATGAGATGTCCTTCCACAGAGTTCAACTCGATGCAGAAGCCGATATAAATCTTATGCCCGAATATTGGTCTCTTTTAACAAACTTGAGGATTCATTGCAAACCTCCTATTATGGTATCAAAGCCAAATGGTGCTTACACAATCGCATTAGGAGTTTCAAAGAATGTGTATGTACGAGTGGGTAGGCTCTCCAATTACAATTTCTTAGTCATGCCAACAGCTACCCCGGATGATCAGATAATATTAGGTAGACTGTTCTTATCAAATGTTAGAGTTATCATTGATGTAAGTGAGCGCATAGTTACTCTAAGTATGGGTGATGAAGTAATATCATTCAAAATGGGATTGAACTTCATGAAGATATGCTAGACATTGGGAAATTTCATGTCGGTGATGAGACCTTTAATGATGGACGTTGTTCGGACCCTACTGAAGACATTCTCAATGTGGAACCACTTCAAGTGAAGATCGATTCGCTCACACTTAACAATGATTGATTTCTCTATTAGCTGAGAAAATGACTATAAATAACAGAGCTCTATAGGAGGCAACCAATATTTATTATTTCTTTAAGTTATTTCAGTTTTAAGTAGGGCACTTAGCTTTGGTGTTGTTTGTTTTTATACTCTCTCCTTTTGACTCTCTTTTCAAATTAGTTTCAGAAGACATGCTTTTGAGTAGCTTCAAATAGATAGGGGGATGATTGAGTTGTGTTTCTTTATTTTCATGAAGGTCACATTATAAACTTGCATATTTGTTTATCTATCTATTTCATTAATATAGTTATTAGTTAGGTACATATGCTGATCAAATTTATGAAAAATTTTTTAATTTTTTAATCAATCTTACCTTTACATTCACCTTAAAGTAGGATATATAAGTTACTCATGAAATAAAATTGCAAAAATAGCAAAATTAAAGCCTCGTAATTCCAGAGATTTCAAATAACATGGGAATCATTGGCAAAATTAGTAGCATAACATAAGAATTTCAAGGTAAATTAGGAGTCAGACTATTCCTAGATATTCACCATACATGAGAGTCGCTGGCTAAATTGGTGAAAATAACAACTTACTTTATGTCGGTTTACTCAGTAATTCCCAATGATTCAACTACACAGAAACTGTAGGGCATGATTTTTGGTTTTTAAAACCATAACCCTAAAATCACCATACACAATACCTCATTCACACCACCAAACCATTGCACCCCTTCATAATGATCATGATTTATTTCCACGATTCAACACTCCTAATCTTAATCTTAGTCTATTTAAGTGATTCCCACCTATGCCTAGCTTGACACAACACTAAAAACATCAAATTTGAGAGATTATAACGAAGCTGGGGTTTAAGGAATTCAGTTTTGGAGCTTGGAATACCGCGTTAGAGGAGTTCAAGGGTATATATCTTAAGAGATTCATTGTCGAGAAAGTAAACATCACTACTCTAGCCCTTTATTTTAATGAAACTTTAAATTTTGTTAGATTTATGAAAGTCTTTCAATTGATTTTGCAAATTTTTGTCGAACTCCCTTCTAATATATCAAATGAATTATTTTAGATTGGTTATTACAATAGAAGTGAGTGTTGGTTTGTAAATTCCATGATTTTAAAAAATATAGAGATTGTGGAAGTATATTCAAAAATATTTGAAATTAAACTTTTCATGGATCGAAGTGTAATTCACGAGTTTTTGAAAAACCATTCAATAGATTTCCTCTCATATTCTCGATATCAATTTGATTTTCAACAAATTACCTGCCTTAAGTCCATTTTTCTATCAAATATGATTTTGGTTACCAATTCATAGTAGTAATTTGATTAATATAATGAGTAGAGGTGGTAGAAGAGGTAGGTGTAGTGCACAAGAGAAAATAAAAGGGATTACGATAGAAAAAATCCAAGAGAACACCTACTCTACTTAGTTTTGTTGAGGATTATGACCAAATAGACCCAAACTCAAAAATCCCCTATGACTCTAAGAGATTTGTTAGTCCTAAAGCGCAAAATTGATATATTCAAGGTACTAAAAAAGTCATCATACCCGAGAGAGGACTCCAAATCCAAAACGTGAAGAAATATGAAGACATAATCGTGAACATCATATGGGAAAGAGAGTGAGAACACTTTCTTATGGATTACAAAAGTAGATTAGAGAGAGGATGGTGAGAGTTAGTTTGCCAATCCTAAACGAGGGATTACAAGGTAGATTAGAGAAGGCAATATGTTTTTTTTATTTCAAGATTATTTCTGTTTAAGAATAAGAGTATTTAATTATGAAATCAATACGAGGGAAGAAGAAAGAATTTGATTAAGAGTATTCCTTTGCTCGGGATGGCAAAGTGCTGATATTTAGGGTACTTGATAAGTCAATAATTAATCATGTTTTATAGTATTAGTAATATTTAAGATGTGAGAGACTATATTACATGGGTTTTCTCTTATTTTTGATATTTCAAGTGATAATTGAAATATTTGAATAAATGAAGAAATGGACCGAGTGAAAAGATTGCACAAATATTCACCAAGGAATCAAGAAAAAACTAGATTTTCTACCTAATGATTCCTAGCGATTCCTACAACACACAAACTTGCAAGCCAAATCGATGAAACTAGAGACCTCAGAATTATGAATTTTCTTAGTAATTTCACTTACATAAGAATAGCAAGGAATCGCTGGTTTCGAATTAATAGATTTTAGATTACAACTAAGATTTTGAGTCAGTTTAAGATATGCATTACCTAAAATACTATAAATGTAAACCCTAGACTATGAAATTAAGTACCTTTTGATAGTTTTACACTTTTATTTTAGTTTGGATGTCATTATTTATTGTTTTTATTTTGAAGATGATTGAAGATTCAAATGGTTATTGAGGTATTTTAATTGTCTTTTAATTATAATGTTATGTTGTTATTTATTATCATGAGTGCGTGGTTTGTTAATCTTAGCAAAACTCCAAACATGAGCTATATCTATTTTGCAATGTAGTCATGATGAGATGAATGTGTACATAATGCTTTATTTCAATCGTATTCTTTGATTCGCTATTTTATAGATTGTTATTTATGAATTACAACCATGATTTTAAGTGTTATGTGCATAGTGGCCAATATGTATGTGTTGTTTTGATTCATTATCTATTTAAAGTAATAACTAGAATTGATTGAAAAACGAACACCATTTAGATGTCCTAGGTGAACTTGAGATCTAAATATAATGTTGAAATGGATTTCCAAAGGTGTTAGATTTAGTAGTTTGAAGTTTTCATAAAGTGCAATGTCATTTTATTGTGTGAAGTTAATGTCTTCGTGTATTCAAAGGGTTAGCTCAATAAAACAAGAACATGACTTTTTCATAGGTATAAAGAGAACAAATGGATGGCTAAAGGATATTTGCTTATGATTAGGGTTTAATGACCTAGGGTAATTTAGAAGGTATGTTCATGACTATGTTATTAAAGTATAATATTTGGATGCAAAGCGGATTTAAGCCTTATTGTTTAGATTCATATTTATTATTGTGTTTCATCGAATTGAATTGCTTTTAATTTAGTAACTTTGATTTGTGTTATTTAAGAAAGTTTAGTTAGTTTAGTTGATATTATATTAAAAAAGTATTATTTCGAATTCGATTTTTATTTAAATTAAAAATAAAAATATATAAAAAAAACTTCTTTTCTTAAGGAATTTGCAAAACCCTATGGAAATGATTCCCACTTACCACATTACAAAATATTAATAGCATAATAAAAGTTGAAAATTTATTGTACACGCTCGATACGTGTCAAAAAATAATAATATGAGTTCTTATTAAGTTATATACGAAGTTTATGGTTGTATTATATATATTGATTGAATAAGGATCTCTTTACATTGCAGTAATAAAATTTGGGAAGGAATTAGCTATGTAAGGGGAAATTAATGCGCCAAGGAAAATAGTCATCCATCTAATAAACAACCTATTAATGTCCAAGAAAATATAAGGCTATTTAGAGGTGAGAGTTTTTTTTAAGAAGATATGAGATGTATATATAATTCGTTATTGAATCTTGTATTGAAAATTGTTTACATTAGAAATAAACTTATGATATTCACATATCTTTTAAAGAAAAAACCTCTTAATTTAACTACAACATACTCATATATTTATTTGGTGTATGGGTTGTTTCTATATGCTATATATTGGTAGTTATTTATGTCCAACAATATTTTTTATAAGTGAAGGAAGCTATGCAGATGGAACTTAATACACCTAAGCAAAAATTCATATAATTGAAGAATAGCCTATCAATGTTTATAAGTCGGTAATAATAATATATTTAAGTGTTTATTTTGTATCTTTTTAAAGCTCAATGCTTCATATTAATGAAAAATTCCCTTTCATTTATATTTTCAATGGTTTAGAGACAATTTGATTAAAATGATATAATCGGGGTCTTTTGAAGTGTTCTTAGTGTTCGTCATTGAAAAGTGAGCTTGCACACACTTCGAGATGCTTGGTGGGATCCACATTGGTATGTGTCAATGCTATGGTGGTTTAGAATAAGTTTGGTGGTGCATCAGTTTATGGAAGCTTAAAAAACGACTAAGTATAAGTCATTCCTGTAGTGTGAACACCAACCATTTGATTAGCCTCGAGACACGCACTATAAAATAATCAAAAGAGAGGTGAAAATTGAGTGACGCAACATAGGGACACGGTTGTGACATAACGCCAGCAGTAGCACTCGATCAAGTCTCGAGATTCACACGATTAGATTGATCATACGAGAAGTAAAGTTCTTCATCTGCCTCGGGACGCATGACATACAAACTCTTAGATTTACGCTGAGTCCTATACGTGTTCTTTTTGTTTCAGCAACTATTCATCATGCCTCAACATATGAGCAGCACTATCTCCACATCTTCGCCATCTCTCCCAAAAGTCTTCTCTTCACTCTGGAAGCCTTAATCTTCCTCGAGATGTGTTTAACATGAACTCCCATTAATTTGCACGTCTTTTCAAAACAACACGCCTCCATCTTTAGGCACCACATGTCATTAAAATAGAGGTCAGTCATGTCCATACTAGCATTCACAGTTAATCAAAGCGTTCCACGACAGCAACCACTAATGGAACAACCAATCGTTTTGTGATATGTGTTCGAAGCTCCATCAATAACTCACCACAACGATTAAATCTTCTTAGGCGGATGAGACACTAATTAACCCACGATTTCTACTTTCTTTCTCTTTTAGAGAGCAAAATTTAGGGTTTTATATATATAGACTTTAGGGTTTTGTTAAGTATCATCTCTTCTCTCGATCGATCAAACTAATTTTTTTATTTATTTAATGGAATTTGTCAAGGTGATGTCCAGCTAAGCAATCTTGTTTTACGTCTAAGGCGAAACAAGTATTGATTTATTATTTTTAACCGTGTCTATGAGATCTATTTATTTATAGTCTAAATTATTTTAATTCCTTTTTTTATTTGTTTTTATTTTATAAGTATGGTGCAAACTTAAGGTATGTATGTGGCTAGTGCCTATTTTTTTATGGAAGACCTATAGGTAATTGAGATAATTGTATTTGTAATTGTATGATTGGAATGATATAAGTGATAATTACTCACCCATTTGCCATCAAAACATTTTAGTTTTTGAGTGTATGTTAAATAAATCTAGGTTAAATTGGAAGCGGATGCCATCTGGTTATCTAGGATTAGTTTTCTCATGAGATTTTATGCGGTTGATGCATTAAACCTAATTGGTAGATGTCTAGGGTTATGTGTCAATTACAGAAGTAGTTAGTGGTATACGTCATATCTATTGAGAATAGGGAAATTGAAGGATTTCTAGCGGATGTTGGTTTCCTATGGCTAATCTAGGAGGCATTGAATTAATAATGTTTTGGGATAGATTCACGACCATGACATGCTATTGAATTTTGTTTTGAATTTGTGGAAACATAGACCTAGTTATTTTCTCATATTGAATTAATTTTTGCAAATTTATTTTCTAAGTAGCTTAAATTAGTTAATTAATTGCTTCCTTAAAAATCTATAAAAACACCAAAAATTGCCTTTTTTGTTAACTCAGAGTAAAACATAAGTTTTGATTGCATATTTTCCACTACTACATTCTTATGGGATTGGTAACTAGAGTACGGGTTATATTTGGCATGAACAACACGTGAACGAATTTTACCAAAGTTGTCTGAGACCTAGTTCTTTATTATGAGTATAGTTTAGTCTCTTTTTCTTTTTTCTTAGTTTTTTGATAGACTCACCCGGTCAAGATCAATCGTTTCATTGTTGCCTTTCAATCATGAACCTGAGAGAACATTCAAAAGGTTAAATAGAGAACCCCAAGCTTAAGGAAAACAAGGCTAAAATCATCTAAACATGGCGCAAGCTGAAAATTGCCAAGTCACTATGGGGAACACCAATCAAGTCTTTCAAGTTCTTTTGGGAAAATAACCACTCTACATCAATTATCCGAAGAATGCTAGAAATCTTAAGCCGAGCCTGGGTTTATTCATCGTCTACCTTCCTTTCATGGAAGAAAGAATGAAGATCCAGTCACTTTTTTTAAACAATTTCAAACTAATTCTAAGAACATGAAACCCTCTACAGTGGAGGAGGACATGTTTAAGTTTAGGTCTTTTTCATTTTGTTTTAAAGAAAAGCCAAGGAATGGCTTTTCTATCTTCCACCTGGTTGCATTAACTCCTAGAATGAGATGACAAATATGCTTTTAAAAAAGTATTTTCCTAAGGATAAAGTTGCTCAGTTCATAACGGACATATGCATCATCAAAATTAAAGTAGGAGAATCATTTGATGCATATTAGGGTTGCTTTAAGCGATTGATTACCATTTGCCCACAACATATCTCGACTAAGAAGGCCATAATCAATTTCTTTTATGTTGGCATGACACTCGTAGAGAGATGCACTATTGACAACGTGCGTGGAGGTCACATTGAGATAAGACACCAGCTTAACTGAAGTAGTTATACAAGGAAATTGCACGATAATCACGGCTTTATGGAGATCTTGATGATAACACATACTGAAGTCTCACAGGAGGATCATTTTTAAATTCTACTGGCCATAAAATTGACCTACTAACCTCAATGATGGAGTGTCTCCTCACCTCTGGCAAAGTGCAAGTCCAGGCTTGTGGTTTTTGTGCAGCCGCAACTCACGCAACTGATGAATGTCTTACTCTCTTAGAGGACAATCAACAAGCCAATTCCTTGGGTAATCAATTACAGGGACCACTTATAGCCTCATTCGACAATAGTTATAAACACGTAACGGCAAGGAACAACCCAAACTTCATTTATGGCCTCAAAATAAGAACTACCAAACCTTTATCCCCAGAGGATAACCCTTGCCTACACTTTCCAATAACTCCTCCGTACTTGAAGATATGATGAAAGCTCTAATGGCTCAGCAGAGCCAATTTTTTAGAGATATTGCTTAATTTACAAGAGATATTGCTCAATCGAATGCTAACACTGATAAATCCATCCATGATATCAGTGCGACGGTCTAAAATCTTAAGATTCAAATGAGCAAAAGGCACCACAATTAGGATGTCGAGAGGATAAAGGAAAGTTTCTTTTGCAACCTTACTCGAACCTTAATGCGAGTTCTAACACAATTACACTTAGAAGCGACAAAGAGCTGGAGGGATCCAAAAAGAACATTGGGCCATCTAATGCTAAAGACCATTTAAATAAGGAAGAACATGAGTTAGTAGTGACTCCGTCCGCTCCTAAATATATGGTAATTACTCGAAAGGAAGCACCGCCTACTTTCATGGTAAGACCTCATTTTCCACATTGACTTATCCAAGACAAGAAAAAAAGGAAGAGAAAGAAATTGTCAAAACCAATGAGTGGAAATAAATATTCCACTACTTGACGCTCTAAAGCAAGTTCCTAAGTATAAAAAGTTTCTTAAGAAACTATGCACCAACAAATGGAAACTAGAAGGCAGCGAAAAAGTTGAAGTAGGAGAAAACGTCTCAATTATCCTACAAAAAGGTTGCCCTCTAAATTCAACGATCCTAGGATATTCTCAGCGCCTTGTGTTATCGGTAATGTAAATATTCGAAGAGCCATGTGAGACCTTGGTGCTTCCATTAATGTTATGCCAATTTTTATGTAATAGACATTGAATGCAAACCCATTAGTGGAGATCGATATTGTCATTAAGTTAGCTAACCATTCTGTTGTTAGACCCGTTAGTGTCCATGATGACATTCTAGTTTGAGCAAATGAATTTGTGTTCCTTCTAATTTCTTTATGGAGGATGTCGGGTTTTAAGGTTCATACGCAATGAAAAATTCAAAATAATTTTTGAAAAGCCCAATAGAATCGACAACAAGTTCCATTAAACTATATCTACAAAAGTAAACCATACCTTAAACCGTGATTTCCTTCACTGATTGTTTGATTTTCAAGATGTTCAATCTATCAGAAATCCATACATGAGCAGTGACCACAATTTGGAGTGGTAGCCCCAAGAGTGATTGAAAATGTTTTTTTTTCTTTCCTAATATCCGGAGAACTCAAAATAGTAAAAAACAAAAATAGTATCTCATTTTCAAGTTCAACCTCTATTTATATGTGTAGATAAGCTCTGTTAAAAACTTATTCGTAATACAACTATTGTATTTAGTTAATTCAAGAACATTACACTTACACGCCTATTAATAAGTTATCATATAACAAATTGTGAAGGCTTTTATTTCATTAGTTTTATCATATAAAATTTACTACTCGACCAATTGAAATTATGTGAAGCCATTCTTTGTATGCGACCCAAAATGTTCATGCAATGTTGGCAGTGAACCAAAACCATTTTGGTACGCAACTCATAAACAATCTCTAGCAAGGCATTATTACTACCAAGTAGCATGAACATCAAAAATTGATACAACCTAATGAATAACATATATCATATTCTTTTGTCATGCAATATCCTTTTATTAAACATAAGGCATGGAAAGTTACCCTTAATGTTCAATCATACTAGTCTTAATCTTTAGGTAGACTAAAAACATCTAAGTGACATTGATCATATAAATTCACTTGGACTTCGCTATTTAACAGTCTAACATATTGAACGGTCCACTAATATCTATTTCTACATAAGAGGACAAGTTATATCTTGATTACACACCCTCAAATATTATTCACATGGTAACCAATCACAATCTTTATAATGTGTGGTTAAAGACAACATTTGATTATGTCTAATTACCATGCTCTTAATATTGAAGTATATGGTAATTCCAAGTTGAATGACTAAATGATATAGCTATCATGACTAACACCTATAACATAATCCATTTGGTGTTCTCATAATGGGTCGATCCAGTACCTTGTCCCCTAACGAGTACTCGTGATCTCGATTGTATCCCTATATGCATGATCATCACAAGACCATCAATCAAGATTCAATCTATTCTTAATTCATTTTAGTTCCCAGTATAATGACTGAATAGGGACATTTAGGATAAATAACTAAATACCCATAGATCTTATTATAAGGTAAACATGCAATAACTTATAATAAAATAGCAAACGAAAACCATTATTTTATTAACTAGAATTATAAGATAAATAATGTTTGTAGATTGACCTAAGGCACATTCCCCAACACCTCCTACTTGCACTAAGTCCAATCATTCATGTATCTAATACCTAGTGACGTAACATGACCATCATGTTTCGTTTGTGGAGAGCCATCGTCAAAGGATCTGCAACATCTCCTTCTGTAGGAACTCTGCAAATTTTCACATCTCCCCTCTCAATGATTTCTCGAATGATATGAAAATATCAAGTATATGTTTAGATCGGTGGTGTGATCTTAGTTCCTTAGCCTATTCTTTCACCTAATTGTCTTCACAATCCAATCAATCGAGGTTAGCTATACTCAAAACGACACTAAGTTTAAATATGAACCTTTTGATCCAAACTGCCTCCCTAGCTGCATTTGACTCTGTAATATACTCAGCTTCTATTATAGAATTTTGCCACAGTGTCTTGTTTTAAACTTTTCCAGTTCATTACGCCTCCATTCAAAGTAAACACATATCTAAATTGCGGTTTGAAGTCATTTATATTAGTTTGAAAACTTACATCTGTGTAACCATTGACAACAAGCTCATCTTCCAAACTTCCATAGATCAAGAACACATATTTAATCCTTATTAAGTACTTAAGAATGTTCTTTACTGCTATCCAATGACTCTCATTGGGATCACAATGATATCTGCTTATTGTTCTCAAAGCACATGATACATTAGGTTAAGTGCATAACATGACATACATGATAGATCCAATAGTTGATGCATATGAAATCGTATCATACGCTCTACTTCATTATTAGTCATCAAACTTTAAGTCTTGCTAAGACTTATAACTTAAGACATTTTCAATGACCCACTTTTAAAGTCTTGCATATTTAACATATTTAGTAACTTGTCAATATAAGCATTTAACATAGGCTGATCAGCCTTTTAGATTTGTCCCTATAGATCTTAATCTGAAGATTTCAACTGAACTTTTTGTATACACAAGGCTCATCTTCATTTTTAATAAAACTAAGTTCCTTAATTACTTTATCAAAATGAAGATTCCAACTCTAATAAGCTTGCTATAATCTATAAATATATATTTGAAGCTTGCACACATCCCTAATATTAACAGGATGAACAAACCTTGCAGGTTTTATCTTATACACTTCTTCTGGTTATTTTCCATTTAGAAGAATTGTTTTGACATCCATTGAAATATCTCATAGACATAATATGCACCTATCTCAATTAAGATTTTAATGGATGTAAGCATCTAAAGGATAAAAAGTTTCATCATAATGAACACCTTGAGTCTATCTGAGAACTTTTGCTACTAGTTGTGCTTTATAAGTTTGCACATAGCCATCCATGTCATTTTTCTTCTTGAAAACCTATCTACATCCAATGGCCTTACCAGCTTCATGTAAATCAACCAAGTTCCAAACCAGATTATCATACATGGATTGCATCTCAAGATTTATGGCACTAAGCCATTATATCTGGCTTAGGGTTAGACATAGCCTCTTGATAAGTAGTAGGTTCATTTTGATCCATAAACAACACCTCACTATTATTAGAAATAATGAATTCAAATCTCTCAAGCTGATCTCTTACCCTATCAAACACATGTGGGCCTTGTGATACTTGTGGAGGTTTAACTAGTTCAAGACTTTATTGATCTCCCACTGGTAGTTGAGTGTTTATTTGTGGTTCTTAACTTCAAGACTTACTTTATTCTCATTTTTATCTTTTGAAATAAACTATTTTCCATAAAGACACCATTCTAAACAACAAACATTTGTTCTTAATGGGATTATAAAAGTAATATCCTCTAGTTTCTTTATGATAACCAACAAATACACACTTAGTAGATATGGCTGACAATTTTTTTGAGATTTGTCGTCGTACAAAAACCTAACAGCCCCAAATCTTAAAAATAGACAAACTTGGTTTTTTCCTAAATCGCATCTCATATGGTATATTATCAACTGCATTAAAAAGATCAGGATTTAGTTTAAATGCAATAGTTTCAAATAGGAAAATTGGCATGACTCATCATAGATCGAACTATATCTAATAAAGTCTGATTTCACCTTTCAAAAACACCATTCTATTGTGGAGTTGTTGGTGGAGTTAATTGTCGGAAAATCATATAGTTTCTATGATGATCATCAAACTCTTGGTTCAAATATTCACCCCCATGATTTGATTGAAATGCTTCAATAGTTTTACCAAGTTGATTTTGCACTTCATTCTGAAACGTTGGAAACATCTCACAAGATTCACCTTTATGTTTCGTGAGATATTCGTACCCATATCTGCTGAAATCATCGGTAAAATTAATAGTGTATTGATAACCACCTCTAGCCTTTGTGTTTATAGGACAGCAATTGCTAGTATATATTAGACCCAATAAATTACTTGCCCTTTCAAGGCGTCTTATAAAGGGATTCTTTGTCATCTTGCCTAGTAAACAAGATACACATGTTTCATATGATTGAAAATCATAAGAATTTAAAAGTCCATCTTCATGGAGTTTAGAAATGTGTTACTCAAATGGCCAAGATTATAATGCCAATAGTAGGTTTGACTCAAATTATTTGACTTGAATCTCTTTGAGTTTACGTTAAGAATAAGAGTATTGTTGGAACTTTTCATGTTTAGAATATAAAGACCATCACATAAATAACATTTACATAAAAAAGGTCTTTACAAGAAATGAAACATTTATTATTTGCAATAATGAAATCAAAACCATCTGAATCCAAACATGAAACTAAAATGATGTTTTTGCTTAAGGCAAGGACATAATAACAATTAAAACTAAAACAAGTCCACTAAGTAAAATTAACTCATAGCATCCTACAGCCAATGCAACAACCTTTGGTCCATTTCCAACTTGTAGGATGACTAATTTTTTCTTTAGCTTTTTACTCTTTGTGAGATCCATATCTGGTATCTAATACCCAAGAATCACTAGTACATAAGTTAACTTAAATAACATAAATACCTAAAGCAAAAGTCGCACTACTCTTTTTTTCTTTAGATCTTCAAGATATAACTTGTAATTTTTTAACCAATGCCTAGGTGCATTGCGGAAATGACAATTTCCTTCATTTTTCTTTTCTTTCAGGCACTGTGAAGTATAAGCAACCTTAGGCTTGACTTATTCCATAAGCTTTGTGATGGTCACAACAGCCTTGGAAACTTTAGCCTTGCCTTTGGCCTCTTCTTCATAGCCTTTCTTTTATAAACCGTCAACACATTCATAATGGGTTTCATGACATTCTACTCAGCAATTTTGAGAATCAAATGCAACTCGATATATACTTTTTCATGTTATTCATGTTATAGTTCATCACAAATTGTGAATAACTATCATGTAATGAATTCATGATTAAATCCATAGTCAGTTCTTGGCTTTTGGGAAATCTAAGTCTGTGAAGATGGTTAATATAGCCCTTAATTTTCAGAACATGAGAACTAACTGACGCACCCTTAGCCATTTTGCAAGAATGAAGGTTCTTGATTTTCTCGAACCTTTCTTGCATATCCTGCTATTAAAACATTTATTTCAGCATCTTAGCCATGTCATAAGCTTACATGTGTTCCATGTCCTTCTGAGTTTTAGGAACCATGGTTGCCAACATGATGCATGCAACATTAGTTGAGTCATTGATATGCTTAGTATGTACATCCTTCACGAATCTTAAAGTATTGGCTGGTGGTTCCTTAGGAATAGGATCATCTTGGACATACAACTTGCGTTTATGCTTAATAACGATTCTCAAGTTTATGAAGAAGTCAAGAAATTTGTCCTAGATAACTTATCCATCTCAAGGATGGATCGTAGTGACAAGGGATTAGGGTGGTTTGAAGATGCCATAGATCTACAACAAAGATTACGTAAAATTTTATTTTAGTATAGATCGATAGACTCCCACTAAATTAACAACCCTCCTAAAAACACTATGTTAATATAAGGGACTAAAATCTATGTTTCACCTAATTCCAAGACAGCTAAGGCATGAAACTTTGAATTAGGTTATTTCGGTAGGAACTTATTACCAATTACATCATATTTAACTTTTAGTTTTTTTATGAGATTATGGCATTTTATGTCTTAGCATATTTTATCTCATCTTGTGCCTAAAGCATAAAACCATTTTGATAGCTTTATTAAGTCTAACCATTTCAAGCAATAAAGTAACCATTACTCAACTTGCCTCACCAAGATAACACTATACATTCTACGGAGGTAGACCTATATTGATCTGATCGAAGCCTTGACAAGTATTTGAAAATGGATGGCATTTGACTTAAAACTTAGAAGAGTGATTTTTTATTTTTTTTAGTGATAATAAATTAAACAAGATAAATATCATATATTAGAATGCATGTACAATCACTAAACAAGTTAGGAAATCTTAATAATATTCGCTAGTATACAAATTTTCTTGTGCTACGAACAGTGATCATAAATTAAACAAGATAAATATCATATATTAGAATGCTTATACAGTGGGTAGCGCCCTCATTTTTTAGACAATGAATTTTAGTTCTGAAAATTGAAAATCGCTTAAAATTTCTCATCATTTTAGTCAATCCGATTAACCAAACTTCCCCTTATTTTAATTTTAAAAACTAAAAATTAAAATAGTTTTTAATTAACTTGGGCCTCTTCTAGCTTAATATCTTATCCTAATCCAATTTGAGTTTAAATAATTTGAATTCTTATCCAATACGAATTTGTTATATATCTCATTTATCTTATGGGATTTGTAATTCTTATCCGATTACAAGTTGATCTCTCAACAAATAGGGATATAATAATAGGAATACACTAACAGATAACCACAATGAGATACATGATCAAAACCAATTTCGATTCTTACTAAAAAATAGAAATTGAATTAAGAAATGAAATATTAATCATGCATTCAACACCCGAATCATATTAAATTAACCATATTAACTTAATCATGATTTTTATCATGGACATGGACATAATTATTGAACAAAAAAAATCTATTGTTTCATATTAAAAATAGATGTTAATTGAAATATTCTTAACATGAATTCTATCATTGAATCAAATCATGTGTATGTATCAAATATTTGAATTAACAATAAGCTTTAAAACCAATTCCTAATAATGAATTATCACAAAACCTATATGTATATCATATATACATTAATAAAGATCATGTTTTTACACATATATCGTATATACATCAAAGAAAACATGCAAACGATTAATAGAACTGAGCCTAAGGCTCTAATACCATTGTTGGATTTTAGGGTCCATACGTAGCAAAAAATTTAAAACATATTTCTAAAACCCTAACAAATTCGAAAATAAGATCCATTAAACTATATCTACAAAAGTAAATCATACCTTAATCTGTGATTTCCTTCTCTAATTGTTCAATTTTCAAGATGTTCAAGTGTGCGTCCTCTAGAAAAAAATTCACACACGAACAATGACCACAATTTGGAGTGTTAGCCCGAAGAGAGATTGAAAACGTTTCTTTCTCTCCCAAAATCAAGAGAACTCAAAACTAGTTAAAAATAAAAAACTTATTTCGTTTTAAGTTTCAACCTCTATTTATATGTGTAAATAAACTCTCTTAAACAACCTATTCGTAATACAACTGTTGTATTTAGGCAATTCAAGCAACTTACACATACTCACCTTTTAATAAGTTATCATATAACAAATCTTAAAGGCTTTATTTTATGAATTTTATCATATCAAATTTATTACTTTGGACTAATTGAAATTGTGTAAAACTATATTATGGGCAGTGAACCAAAACTATTTTTGTACACAAGTCATAAGTGGTTTCTAGCAAGGTATTATGACTACCCAAGTAGCATGAATATCAAAAACTGATACAACCTAATAAATAACATATATCATATCATTTTGTTGTGCGATGTCATTTGATTTAATATAAGGCATGAAAAATCACCCTTAATGTTCAATTGTACTAGTCTCGATCTTTAGGTAGACTGAAAACATTCAAGTGACATTGATCATATCAATTCACTTGAAATTGGCCATTTAATAGTCTAACATATCAAGGGATACACTAATATATCTCTCTATATGAGAGGGACAATTTTTATCTTGATGACACGCCTTCACATATTATTCACATGGTAACAATTTTATTATCGTTCGATTAAATACATCGTTTGATTATGTCAAATTACTATGCTCCTAATATTGAAGTCTATGGTAATCTCAAGTCGAAAGACTAAATGATATACATATTATGAGTAACACCTATAATTTAATGCATATGGTGTTCTCATAGTGGGTCAGTCTAGTACCTTGTTCCCTAACAAGTACTCATTATCTTGATTCATATCCCTATATGCATGATCGTCACATGAAAATTAATAAAGATTTATACTAGTCCTAATTCATTATAGTTTCCAGTATAATGACTGACTAGGGACATTTAGGATATTTAAGCAAATACCGATAAGCCTTACTATAAGGTAATCATGCAATCACATGTAATAAAACAACAAACAAATACCTCTATTTTATGAACTAAAATTATAAGATAAACAATTTTTGTAGATTAACCCAGGACCTATTCCCTAACAGTGGATATGAAGGAGGAACCATTCCCCAATGCTTCATCAGTGCTACTTGGATGTCCATTCCTGAAGACGCGAAGATGAAGATAGATGTGGATGATGGAGTTCGATGATGAAGCCATTAAGTTCAACATCTACAATGCAATGCGATACTCTAATGATGTATCTTTCGTAGTCCGCGCCATGGACATATGGATCCACTCATTTAGCTGACTTTGCTCACAAGTGGCGATGATGTAATTCAAGTAGTGATAGAGAATCATCTTGACCCTACTCATAACTAAAAATATGTTCTAACCCTCAATACAAATGTCGAGGATACTATTTATGAGTTAGATTCATTCCAACCCTTGCCCCCAAATGCTTGTTACTTAGAGTTGCCTACTACTGATTCCAAACTTCCCCCTCCCGGTTAAAGCTTCAGCATTTGAGCTAAAGCCATTACCTAAGTACCTGAAATACATGTTTTAGGGTTAGAATGACATATTCCCTGAGATTATCTCAACCAAACTCACACAATTGGAGGAGGAGAAAATTTTATGAGTACTCTAAGAATTTAAACAAGATATAGGTTGGACCATAGTTGATATCAAAGGTTTGAGCCAATCCACTTACATGCATCATATACATATGGAATAAGGGTCTTACGAGAGAAGCTTAAGGAGGCTCAATTCGCCTCTGATGGATTCGTGAAGAATGAGATATTGAAGCACCTTGATGCTAGCATAACTTACCCAATCTCTGATAGGAGATGGGTAAATCCTATCCAAATGGTTCTTAAAGAAATGGGAGTCATAATAGTCACCCATTTACATGGTGAGTTAGTTTCAACCCGCATTTCGAATGGATGGTGGGTATGCATTGACTACAAGAAGCTGAATGCTTCCACTAGAAATTACCACTTCCCTCTTCTATTCATTGATCAAATGTTGGAAAGACTAGTCGGTCATTCTCATTACTATTATCTTGATGGTTACTCTGATTTTCACCAAATACCGAAAGCGCCTGAAGATCTGGGAAATACGACCTTTACCTGTCTATTTGGCACTTTTACCTATTGGCAAATTTCGTTTGGGTTATGCAATGCACCTGCCACCTTTCCAAGGTACATGATGAGTATCTTTACAGATTTCGTTGAGCTTTTCATATAAGTATTTATGGATAACTTTACTTTTTATGATGATTTAATCGATAGTTATCTCTCGAATCTAACTAAGGTGCTCAGTAGGTATATCGAGAAAAACTTGGTTCTAAACTACGAAAAATGTCATTTTATGGTAGACCATAGTCTTATTTCGGGACACATTATCTCGGCCAAGGGTGTAAAGGTCGATCAAGCTAAAATTAATGTATTAAAAAACTAACCTACCATATAAATGTGCGGTAGATTAGATATTTCCTTAGTCAGGTCGGCTTTTTATCGATGTTTCATCAAAGACTTTTCAAAGATCGCACAACCCCTACTACCCTACCCTATAAATATACGGGAGATTAGATCTTTCCTTAGTGAGGCCGGTTTTTTATCGATGTTTCATTAAAGACTTTTCAAAGATCGCACAACCCTATGCCATCTAATCCGGAAAAATGTACCTTATGAGTTTGACAAGGCATCTAAGAATGCATTTGATGCACTCAAAGACTCACTTACTAGCACACCAATGATTCAAGCCCCCAATTGGGAGCTTCCATTTGAAATTATGTGTAATGTTAATAATCATGTAGTTGGTGCAGTCTTTCGACAAAGAGTTAGGAAAGCTTCACATATGATTTACTATGCTTCTTGCACTCTAGACACTGCTCAAATGAAGTACACTACTACTAAGAAAGAACTCATATTCGTTATCTTTGTGCTTGAGAAGTTTCACCTCTATCCGTTGGGAACCAAAGTGATTATCTACTTTGATCACGCAACTTTGAAGTACCTTATGAGTAAGAAAGATGCTAAACCTAGGCTTATTAGATTGATACTCCTACTATAGGACTTTGGCATCATAATTAAAGGTAAGAATGGTGTAGAGAATCTAGTCACGAAGCATCTCAGCAAGACTGAAAATGATGAACATCCTATTTCTCTTAAGAAGGACTTCCTTGATGAGCACATCTATGCTATTACTGAAAATCTTCCCCGATATACAGATTTGGTGAACTACATCACTTCTACCGAACTTTTCCCCTCACATTTCTAAAGCCTAAAAGAATAAAGTTAAGAGCGATGCAAAATATTATGTAAGGGATGACCTATACTTATGGAAATTCTGTTTTGACCAAGTTATCACTCCATTTTAGCATTCATTTTTCTAGGACAACTAGGAAAATGAGAGACACTCCATTTTATCTTCTTGTAATGAGAATGACCGACTAGTCAAAATTCGTAAGATATTTGATGTATGGGGTATAGATTTCATAGGATCGTTTCCCATGTCATTTGGTAATGTAAACATAATTTTAGTGGCGCACTATGTGTCTAAATAGATAGAAACTAAAGCTACTTGCACTAATGATTCTAAAGTGGTATGTGAATTCCTAAAATTGAGGATTTTATAAGATTTGATACCCCACGTGCTCTAATCAATGATAGAAGCCTCACTTCTCAACCGTATAGTTGAAAGTCTGTTGAGGAAGTATAATGTCAATCATAGAACATCTATTGCATATCATCCCCAAACGAGTGATTAGGCAAAGATCTATAATAGGGAGATCAAATATATCTTAGAAAAGACTGTGAATGCCACTCGGAAAGATTGGAGTTTATGTATTTTGATGCGGGTTGGGCTTACTAAACGACATTAAAAACCCCGATTGGAATGTTACCCTACTTCCACATTTTTGTTAAGTGTGCAACCTGCCTGTTGAGCTTGAGCATACATCCTACTTGGGCAGTGAAACATATTAATATGAACCTTCATGAAGCAGGAAATGAGCAAGAAATTACTTTTTAAGAATTAGAAGAAATCAAGAATGACACATTTGAAAATTCGCAGATTTATAAAGACAAGACTATTGTTCCATGATCGCAATATCCTCACGAGATTTTTTTGTGTTAGCTAAAAAGGGCTTTTATTTCAATCTCATCTTAAGATTTTTGTAATTAAGCTGAAATCGATGTGGACAAGATTGTATGTGGTGATCGTGGTGTATGTTCATGGTGCAGTGGAGATTCAAAGTGTGGAAACTAGTAATGCTTTCAAAGTGAAAGGCCACATATTGAATATCATTGACGAAGACTTCTCAAATCATTATGTGGAGGGCTTATTACTTGCAGAACCAATCTATACTTATTTATATACTTGGTCTAAGTTGAGCCAAAGAATATAAGTAAATGCACTATTGGGAGGCAGCCCTAATTTCAGTTTATTTTACATTATTTCTTTGTTTTAGTACTCTTATTATGCATGAACTCGTATCATTTCCTTAATTCTATATCTATCATGTTCTTTCACCCTCTTATTTGTTTTTATGTGTGAGCATCTTGACTTGTTTGAACCTTGGGGACAAGGTTCGAAATAAGTTTAGGGGCATTTTAAGTGTTGTTGATTGTTTTGGATGGATCTTTTTGCTAAAGACCATAGGTATGATTGTTAAACTTTGTCAATTATGCGGTTAAAGAATGATAATGGTGGTGTTATTTATTTCGTTTTCTTTGTCTTTCCATTTCTTTCCTTTCCATTCATATTTCTATCTTCCATTTCACTAGGATATAATACATTTTCATGAATGTATTTAGTACAGTTTTTATTATTGTTTAGAGTCAACCAAAATTTTATTTCAGGCATTTAGTTTTAGATGAGTGAACTATGGTTGCCTTTTTTACTTAAAGTTTAAGGAGAATTAGGAGAAGCACTCACTCTGGCCTGTAGCCCGGCATTTTTATGATTTCATAATAGGGACTTAGTATGAGGTTAAGCCTCGTGCTAGATACCAAAGGGGGCAGACGATCGAATCGTGCAAATGAAAAAAAACCAAAATTTTAGGGTGCTAAATAGAGGGTGTAACCCACTCGAGGCTGAATTTCTATGACTAAATCACTTTTGGGAAATGATTTAGACCATTTTTAATGAAAATTCTTAACCTAAAGCCTACCTAAAATGATTTCCCTAGTTAACCCATTTTGATCCAACCTAACCTATAACTTCTTCATACCTAATGTTAAACCCATATCAATAGCCCGATATAATCCTTTACCTAGTTGGAAGCTAGTCTTAGATTAGAAATCTTTAAAAAGAGACATGAAAAGAAAGAAAAAAAAGATTAGAGAGAATAAAATGTTTCTATACCTAAAATAAAGGGAAATTAATTATGATGAAAAAAATTAAAGTCATCATTAGAGAGTCCTACTTAAAACAGTATCTGTAGGAAATGGAGCAGGGAGCCGAGTGGTTGGAAAAAGGTGAGAACTGCACATATTAAAAGAAAAATGAAATTAAGTATAGTATAGGCTACTTTCATGTTCTCTAAAAGTCTTTTGACAGTCTAAGTTTTAGTTTTTAAATGCTTCACATTACTTATATCATTTCATTAGTACCATATTTTGGCCATGTTACAACCTACGTGTTAATTCGGCAATGGAGAATGTGGTTACATTTCTCGCCTATGGTACACTCTAAGTGTTGATGTGCTATTTTTATAGAGATTGTAAACTCGCGCACTTGAGTGTATAGATCAAAAACACTCTTAAGTAGTTGATAGCCTTTGTCTTGACCTAGTATATGTCTTTAAAGTGTGATCTTAATTGTGTTTATATTATCATTCTAGAAATATAATACCTTAAAACCGAAGTTTCTTGAGTGGATTGTTAACTTAATGACTATGTAAACTAAAGGTATTCCATGAAGTTGGAATTGGATATAGGATTAGTTTAGTCAGGTTCATAACTATATTAATAGCCTAGTTTACTTTTGTTTCATCATTAATACATTTGCTCGAGCTATGCAAAGTCCTAAGTCTGGAGGATGATAAGTCGGTAATAATAATATATTTAAGTGTTTGTTTTATATGTTTTTGATCTCAATGCTTCATATTATTAAATAACTTTTTTTATTTAAATTTTTAGTTTTTTAGAGACAATTTGATTAAAACAATATAAATCGGTGTCTTTTAAAGTGTTCTTGGTGTTTGGCATTGAACAGTGAGCTTGCACTACCTTCAAGATAACTTGGTAAAACCCACATTGGTCTGTAATGATGCTATGGTGGTTTATAAAAGTTTGGTGGTGCATTAATTGAGGAAAGCTTCAAGAATGACTAAGTATAAGTCATTCCCGCAATGTAAACAACAACCATCTGATTAGCCTTGAGACACGCACTGTGAAATGATCAAAAGAGAGGTGAAAGCAGAGTGATGTAGCATAGGGACATGGTTGGGACACAACACCATTAGTGGGCTTTGATCAAATCTCGAGATTCACACGATTAGATCGATCAGATGAGAAGTAAAGGTCTTCATTTGCCTCGAGATACGTGATTCATAAACTCCCATATCGATGTCAAATCCTATAAGTTTTCTATTTGTTTCAACAATCGATCATCATGCCTCAAGATACGAGCAACACTGTCTCCCACATCTTTGTCATCTCTTCCATTAGTGTTGTCTTCACTCCAAAAGCCTTAATCTTCCTCGATACGTATTCGACACCTACTCGATTAATTTGCATGGCTTATCCAAAGAACACCTCTCCATCCTCAGCAACCACATTTTATCATAATAGAGGTCAGCCATGTCCACACCAATATTTATTGCCAATCAAAGGATACCACATCATCAACCATCAGCAGAACAACCAATTGCCTTCTAATACGTGTCGAGACTCCAGCAATAATTCACCAAAGCCATCAGATCTTCTGAGGTAGATGAGAAGCCAATTAACCCACGATTTACAATTTCCCTCTCTTCCAGAGACCAAAATTAAGGGTTATATATATAGACTTCAGGGTTTTGTTGAGATCCTTTCTTCTCTCGATCAATGAAACTACTTTTCTTTTATTTATTTAGTGGAGTTTTTAAAGACGATGTCCGACTAAGCAATTTTTTCTTACGTTGGAGGTGAAGCAAGTCCTAATGTATGGTTTATAGCCATGTCATGTGAGATCTATTTATTTAAAGTTTAAATTATTTTAATTCCTTCTTTTTTATTAGTTTTTTTATTTCTTAATTATGGTATAACCTTAGGGTATGTATATGGCCAGTGCATGCTTTTAGGTGGAAGACTTATAGTTAATCGGGATAATTGTATATATAATTGTACGATTCGACTGATATAAGTGACAATCACTCACTCATTCGCTGTCAAAACCATTCAGTTCTTGAGTGTGCGACAAATAAATCTAGGTTAAATTAGATATGGACGCGATTTAGTTATCTAGGATTTGTATTCCAACAAAACTTTATGTGGTTAATGCATTAAACCTGATTCGTGGATGTTTAGGGTTGTGTGTTAATTAGAGAAGTAGCAAGTGGCAAATGTCTTATCTATCGAGAATAGGGTAATTAGGGATTTTTGGCGGTTGTCGATTTCCTATAGCTAATCTACGATTAATAATCTTTTGGGATAGAATGAAGACCATGACATGTTATTGAACTTTGATTTGGATTTATGGAACCATAGACCAATGTATTTTCTCATATTGAATTAATATTTGCAAAAATTAATTTTTAAGTAGTTTTAATTAGTTAATTAATTGCGTTCTAAAAAAACTGTAAAAATCCTAATAATTTCCCTTTTTAGTTAACTCAGAGTAAAACCTAAGTCTTGTAAATTCGACTCTATATTTACCACTTCTACACACTTGTAGGACTGGTAACTCAAGTACGGGTTATATTTGGCACAAACAAAACGTGAACAAATGTTTAATTTAACTTGCCACATTTTCTTATCTTACAGATTAGCTATATATAATATATGTATGCATACATTTATTTTATTATATATTATTTCTAATGTTTAGTGGCGCGACATGACATCTAAAAAGAAATATTAGCAAATTACATATTTTTGCATGATTGGATGTTTAACAAGTTCTTGCAAATTGACATTTCACTATATGGGATCATATTAATTTTGTGTCGCGCTATAGGTACCTCAGCTTGAATTGAGGGCAGCTATTTTTTGGGCACTTGATGAGCCATTAAATATGTACTTTTATATAGGTTTTTAGCTATGTAAATCTAGAACAAAGTCTTATTTTATGGTTCTATATATTTACTTTGGAGATTTATAGGGTATTTAAGTGTTTGTGTATGAATAAGACAAATTTGGGAAAGAAGCCAAAGTTCAATAAAAAACCAGCAAACTTGACAGCCCCTATATACAGGGAAAGCACCTACAGAGAAGACATGGCACCACACAAAGTGCCATGCCAAAAAACTAAATGGTGCCAAAAATGAACCTACAACGACAGACTTTAGAAATGACAACATCACCCACGGTGCCATGATCAGAAATAGAAGGTTCGTAATTTTTAGAAGGTTCTTATTTCTCGGGCTTTCCTATTCTTGTACCCAGACTCACCTATATAAAAGAGGGACCTCTATGGATGAAAAGACATTTTAATCATAGTGATTTAGAAGTAGAGCAAGTTAAAGTAGCCATATCTGGCTAGGTTCTTTAATACCTAGGTTGGGGATGAAGCTCTTTAGCCAGTATTAGGTTCAATTTGCACGTGTTATTGAGGTTTGCTTTAATAATAGAGTTTTAATTATGTTCTATATCTTTACTATTTCTAAGTTTCGATTATTTACTTTCTTGTTTAGTACACCTTTAGGATAAAACTTTTCAAAAACCCCTAGATTTACTTTTCTATTTATTGAGGTCAGTTTGACTAAATCCTATAGATTTGATCCTGTGCTTGCCTCTACTACATTCCAGTAGGATTGGTAACCTTATAGGGTTATATTTGACACGTGCGACATGTAATCAAACTTTGGCATTGTTTCCGGTGATTCGATTCCAACTTGAGTTTAACTATTCTTTTCTTTTCCTTTTGTTGTATCTATTTTTGTATTTAGACCATTCTATCTATTATATATTTGTATGTAACTCCACAATAGCCTTCTACTCCCCAAATTATGGTCATTATAATAACTCATATTATTATAATATGAATGGGGTAAGTGCATTTAATTTTAGATGTGAAGTTTCTAATTGACCTTTTATTGACCAACATGGTTATATGGAAGCTAATAGAGTTTGTGCAGATGTCTCTCATCCCACTAATGCTTGCCACTATTACGCAGAATATGAAAACCATCCCGAGTGGAGCTATAAATTGCCACAACCTAACTTCTATAAGTTCATGCCAAGTTCATGGATTCCTCATAAGAAGGACATTATCATAAAGAAATAATGAAAGACTTAGTCTTTGTCCATGAATATTTCCATTAAGACAATCTATGCTATTAAGAAAATATGGAACAACATCGATAAAAGGTGACTTCAAGTTTTTAAAATATGGGAACTCTAATTTGTAAAATAAATGCTAGCCTTAATAATTCTATTAATTAAGAAGAGTTCCTTATGCATGTACATCATGATCAAGAAAAGAACACAAGTGCGATTACATTTAGAGGTGTTGAAGAAGACAAATATTGGTCCAAATCGGAGGATGAAGTCAAGATTTTTCCATCAGAGCCGAAGATCTTATGTGCCGATCACACTTTTGTGTTAGATGGTCACAATAAAATATAATCTTTTTTAATACATCCATGCATATCACATTACCCAGGATAGCAAAGTTGTTTGTTTGTGACTTCTCCAAATTAGTAGGTGTCACGTGATCTGTCATTCCAAGTCGAGCCATCGACTTTAAACATTGGCACTACGAGGAGGTAGCTGCGAGGGAAAATTATCTTTAGGAATTAATTTATGTTTTTAATTCAGTTTTTATATCATTTTGTTTTTATCTAATCATGGATGAAACATGTATCAATCTCTTAATATTATATATCCTTCTATTTCCACCATTCTTCTATTTTTTGGTATGCCCATGATTAATTTCAAACCTTGAGGACAAGGTTCGGAATAAGTTTGGAGATATTTAGGTAAGTGTTGGGTCGGAATATGGATCGTATCCGTAACCATCGAAGTTGGAATGTTGGTGATGAAGTTTTTTGTTGAAGACTCGCAGGTATAATCTTATAAAATTTACAAATTTTCGCAACTCGAAGTTGAGTGGACTCATGCAAATTCTTGATAGGATAATGATGAAGTCCAAGAATTAGTTGCAAATTCTTGGAAAAATAGGAAAAGTTATAAGTTTTCCTTTTTTTTCATTTCTTATCTTCCATCTCATCCATTCCATTTAGAAACTAATACAATAATGCATGCATGATTGGATAGTTTAGTATATTTACTATTTTATAGAGTCTTACCAACGTGTAAAACTTTGCTTTCAATTTTTAGAGTAAAACTTGGACGATTTTTGGAGTAAAAAATTTAGTATATTTAGTATATTTACCATTTTATAGTTTAATATATATTATTGTTTTACACCTACATAACAACATTAATTGAAACTTGGAGTACGAATAAGTCATATCTTGTGACCAAAGTAGGTAAGAGATCGAATTAACTTTGTGGGAAAATTCAAATCTCCAAGATTCTTAAACTAGGACATTTATTCACTTAGAGTATAGTTGTATGAGATTTAGCACTTGTAAGGGGAAGAAGTAGGCTTATTTACTATAATATAAATAAAGGCTTTAATAAATTTACATTTGAGAACTACCTTAACTTTAGCAAAAGTGAGAAGTGCTAATAGGAGTTTTTAAATAAAAAATAATAGAGAGTCCCACAAGTTTGCAGGAAATAGAGTGGGAACATGATGATTGGGAAAAATATTGAAAATCAGTATCCAGCTGGAAAATAAGTAGGGACTGTACAATAAAAACAACCATATAGAGGGAGAAAGTAAGGATCTCTAATTGAAATAAAGGCATAAGTTCATAAAATACTCCTCTTAAGAAATAAAAGATTTAGCTTGAGTGCTTGTATCTAAATTAAGTGAGTTTCGCCAATGCCATAATAGCCTACCCTTAAATAAGCCATAAGGACCCTCACAAGTGTGAAAATCTAAAAATAAGCAAAAAAATGGTGATAAAGTTCATTTAAAAGAATCCACCCATAAGAAGACCAATTAGATCTACTACTTAGATGAAAAGGCTGAGAAAATCTATGAGTAAGTTGAAGTTTATGGTTTTGGTATGCTTCAAGTTTTGAAAAAGTGTTGTCTCAAGAGGTAATCTTAAGTAATCAAACCAACCTTTGAAAATCCTAAGTCTCTTGTTAAACAAATTTACCAGGTTTGGATTAAAAGGAATCCATCATTTTGCAAAGTGGTTATAAAGTCTTTAGGTTAGTATCATTCAATTTTGTTACATTATGTTTAGTCGTTGTAGTCAGATAACCCTTTACTCAGGACAAGCAAAATTCTAAGTTTAGGGTAGACAATGAGTCATTAAATATGCACATTTATATATGTGTTTAGCTATGTAAATCAAGGTAACCTTACGTATATTTTATGGTTCTATATATTTATTTTAAAGATTTACAAGGTATTTGTGTGTTTGTACGTGAATTAGAAAAATCTGAGAAAGAAGTCGAAGTTCGGTAAAAATCTAGCAGATTTAACGCCCCTTAGTACATGGATAGCACCAACAAAAGAGACACGACACAGCACAAGGTGTCAGGCCAGAAGACTAGAAGGTGTAAGAAATGAACCAACGGCACCAGACTTTACAAAAGACGACGTCGCCTATGGTGCTAGAATCAGAAATAGAAACTCCAAACTAACTTGTTCAAGACTTACTATATAATGTTACGCCGCCATCCAATGTCGTCCCTTAATAACCACAGTGCCACTGAAGGCACCAGATTCATAGCATAAGAGTTTACGCAATTTTTAGAAGGTTCTTATTTCCCAGCTTTCCTATTCTTGTACCCAAGCTTACCTATATAAAGGAAGGACCTCTATGGACGAAAATAGTTGTAATTTAGAGTGATTTTGGAGTAGAGCAAGGTAAAGTAGCCATGTTTGGACAGGTTCTTTAATACTTATGTCAAGGATGAAGCTCTCTACACCGTACTAGGTTTTTTTTCATGTCATGTTGAGGTTTTCTTTAAAAATAGTGTTTTGTTTCAATTCTCTATATTTATTTTATGGTTTATAATGATGCCTCAATGGTATTTTAGAGTTTGTAAGTTCATTGCAAATCTCATAGCATAAACCTATCGACTTGCTATAAATGAGGTTGAGTCTGTGATACCAACCAGGTTAAGAAGTGGTGATCACTTAGAACAAGAAACCTAATACACTAATTGTTATAGGTAAATAACATGAGAACTAGGTTAAATCTTAAGAGTGATTGTCACATGTTATCTAAGGGTAGGTGTTCCCATAGAGCTGTTAATGATGCTCTTGTGCTAAATCTTGAGAGCGGTTGCCTAATGGTATATGGTGGAGTAAGAGAAATATTTAGAGAGATGTTGCTTTATCTATCAAGAATAGGGAGAGTAAGGTATTGGTCACCCCGATACATATAGCCTATCTAGGAAAACTATTTTAAAACCCATATTTCTAAACTGACAATGCAAGACATGGAAACAACATAGGTCTTGATTGTAGATTCCTAGACTTACGTATGCTTTACTATTTCTAAGTTTCAATTATTTACTTTCTTGTTGAGTAGACATTTAGGAAAAAACTCTTTCCAAAACCCCCTAGATTTATTTTTCTATTTTCTTAACTCAGTTTGACTAAATCATGTAGATTCGATGCTTGCCTTTACTACATTTCAGTAGGATTTGTAACCTTATACGGTTATATTTGACATGTGCAACACGTGATCAACACTTATCAATTTTGTGATAACACCCCAACTTCTTACCAAAACATCCCTAATGCCAACCAACACAGTTAGATTTGTGAGGTGCTATCAATCATGTATTCTCGATATCTATATTTAAGTGTGTGGTCTATACCACTTGACTCTCAAATAAGGTGGTTAGACACTTAATTTGATGGGTGACCACCGAGACTACAATTTGTCTAGGTGGCATGCGGCTGAGCCATATGTATGTCTCTGTTAACACCAACCAATACAATAAACTATATATCGGTCCTATGTCTATGTTAAGTTGTTTCCCATCGATAACTGAAAGGTAGAGTCGGTTATCATCAACCAACACAACGACCTATGTCTAAAACGTAGTGTCCCGCTATATACGTCTAAACCCTTGTATAAGGGCACCCTGTTATTTAAGAGGATTTAATTTTCATAGGGAAGAGACAATAATTTAAAAAAATAAGTTACCCTTAGTCGATGATAGGGTACCTGTGATGCGAATCCAAATTTTATGTATGAATTCAATTAGATTATATCATGTTACATAACATGTTGATTTTCTATTATACCACATATACCATAAATTAACAAATAAAAATTGAAAATAATGTGTAATAAATGACAAAATTTGCATATAAAAATCATCAAAATGTTCCTTGGAATATTGGTCCTCCTACGTACACATGTCGACATCGTGGAGCACTTTTGTGGTACAAAGAACGCATAATAAAATATAGAAAAGTCATATATCCAAAGTTTTCACTTTATTGTATGGAATGTTGAGTAAAGATCCCACTACTAAAAATGTTGGGTTTTGGGGTTCATACGTAGCGAAAAATTCAAAACAATTTTTTAAAAACCTCAACAGGATGTAGAATAAGTTTTATTCAAAATTCCTATTGATTTTGATCTTGGTACTATTATAAAATATTTTCTAAAATTAAAATTCATGATTTTTGTGTCTTAAGATTCTATACTAGTTATCATAAGCTTGATGTTTACTTGTGGAGATTGAGAAAACCTACATTGTGTATTGACCTTGGTAATGGAATTTAAGTTCTACAGTGTGTTATATTGGTTGGTTGAGTTAGCATTAAAGAATGTTTTGTTTTTTCTAAATTATTATATTCTATTATAACTCATGTTTAATTGTGGGTAATGTGCTTCCATTTGAAAATCACTTCCATTTTAAAATTTATAATATTTAAAATTAAGATAAATTAGCTTGAAATCAGTTTATAAGAATGAAAAGAAAATATGATTGAGAGTATTCCTTTGTTTGGGACAACAAAGTGTTGAGTTTATGGTATTTCACAAGTCAGTAATTAGCACATTTTACATTATAATTTATGTTGATTATATATATGAAGATATTATAATAGGTATTCCCTTTTTATGGTTTCAGGATTTAAATAAGAAAATGAAGAATTGGAAGAAAAAAAAAGAAGACCAAAACAATCAACTAGAAAAGAATTCGAGTGATTAGCCAGCGATGTATAATTACAATAGGATTCACCACTTAAAATAAGCAGCAGAAAAAAGTCAGCGAATCCACAGTGAATTAGACAATGAACTAGAAATCACCATCTGAATCGATGGAGCACTGAGAGACATTTCTAATAACTGACTCAGCGGTTTATGTACAACTTAGGTATCACCGAGAAACTATTGAGGTCGGTTACTGGTTTTTTAGATTAATATGAAGAATTTGAGTTTATAATGGATATGTATATGTAAGGAGACTTAAAAAAAACCATAGAGCTTCAAAATAACTCTCTTTCTTTTGCTCTACATTATTTCTATTGTCTATTCCATATTTATAGTTGATATTTGAAGATACATTGGAGCTTTAATTTAATTTAAGGTATTTATTTATTCATTATGTCTTTTAATTATATATTTTCATTGTTTATTTCTAGCATGAGTGAGTAGTCTATCAATCTAAACAAACCCTAGACATGTATATAATTTGGATTGCTAGATAGATATAATTAAGGAATCATGAACTTAAGGTTTTAAATTTATTCATACACATCTATCACGGATTTAACAAGTTGTTTATGCTTGTTACAACTATAGAAGATTAATATTGCTTGCATAGTTGAAAACGTGTATTATGGCATTTTGATTTTGAATCTATGTCTATAGTTATTGACAATAATAATAGAAGTAGTAACTAGGATTAATCTATAGGGTCTTTCCTGAGTGGATGTCCTAGGTGATTGTATTCTAAGTTATTTATTATGTGACTTCAGTTAATATTGGCTTAGATTAGGCATGATTTTCATTGAGTGTAATGCTATCATATTTCTACAGTGTTGCGTTTTATCCAATAGGTAGATTTACAATGATAAAAATGTGGCATTTCCATTGAATATTAAAAAATTGGTGGCTGGCTAATGGTTATCAACCTATTATGAATTTGGATTTAATGATTCCAAAATTTCATGTGTTATGATTCTAACTATTGTATGAAGTGATGTTATGTTCTAGTGTTTGAAAGCAATATCAATATATTACATTATTTAGTGAGGGTTTGTTTAGTTGTTTATTTAAGATATTTGAATTATATTGAATTTAAGTATTGTTTAATTTAGTTTAAGCTAAATTGTTTAGATTAAGTTAGTTAATTAGGTTACTTAATTTAGTATTTATAGTTTTTAGATAATTAGTATTTCAATTCATGTTTAATTAGATTAATCTAATTAATAAAAACAAGAAAAAAATACTTTCATTTGAAATTTTAAAAATCCTTGTAAAGTTGATATCCCATTTACCACTACTACAAATAATAGAAAAATACAAAAAATTATAGTGCGTGCACGACACATGTCAATGTATGTAATATTAACATGTTTATTTGAAGTAAGTTTACTCAATTCACATTAATATCTTTAAAACGGTATAAAAACCTTTTTAAACCATTGTCGCGCCTTTGCCATGGCATTAATTTTCGAGGTCAGTTATCGCTACCCCAATCCTTGTCTTGGCAATATATCTTAATAAAACTCGGTAATTTTGGGAAAAAACGAAATTCAATTTAATTCTATAAAAAAGACCGGTGCTCTCCCAAATTCTCTAACGACTCACGCCGACCCCCTGGGCCCTAAATTCGATTAAAATAGTAATAAATAGCTCGTTTGAAACCACAAGATCATTCTCATTCCATTAAGGAATGTATCCGAACTACAAATCCACCATTAAAATAAAGATTTTGCAAATCCATTTGAACAAACCAAAGAATATGAGATAGAGATGACCCAAATCATAAATCAAAGCATAGGGGTTCATATTCTATCTTAAAACTCCAGGAGAAACCATGATTTCATTCAAAATCAACTATGTGAATCAAATAGAGAAATTAGGGAAGATGAGACAAGTTGTTACCTTGTTTTGTAAGATCTTAATGAGAGTTCCCTCTCCTCCACCAAATCCACCAAGCAAGTGTTCTAAGGTTCCTAGGTAAAAGTGGCTTGAAGCCCTAATTGTGGTTTAAATACTTAATAAATGAGATTAGGGTTGGGTTGACTAAAATAAAACCCCACCACCCATCTTAGTATGTATAAGTATTAAGATGATCCTGGAGTCAACATTAAGTCCATCTTTTCTTGTATTTTACATAAATATCCTTATAGGCATTTATCCACCAATTTATTTATTATTATTTGTTTGATTTATTTAACCTTTTATCCAAGTCTATTTCCTTAAGTTAGGCTTAACTTCTCACCTAAGTAAACTAAATAGTATATAGTACACATATTATTCTCACCATTACATGCATATCATGTATATCTACCAAATTAACCTTAATAAAGGGAAAACTTATCCAAATAAGGATTTAGGGTGTTACAATATTCCAAATTTTAAGAAGTCTCCTCCTTGAAACTAAAAGTAAGATGAATCTTAAGATTCGAATAGATCTAAGAAGTGTTTCACCATATAATCCTCACATACCCAAGTTAGCTCTTCATCCCCATGAAATTTACATTGAACATTCACTAGTAGGATATCTTTGTTGCGGAGCTTCTGAACATTTCTATCAAGAATCTAAATTTGTTGCTCATCATACAATACATATTCCCTTAATTCATCTTACTCCATTTAATAGATTGTGTATGCTTAGTATGTGTCTTCCACAACATGGATGCATGAAACACGTTGTGAACTCCCACTAGTTAAAGTGGCAAAGCTAACTTATAGGCAATCAGACCAATTTGTTCATTCACTTCAAATTGCTTGATGTACTTAAGAACAAGCTTCTGTTTCAGCCCAAATCAGTAACGTCCCTTCATCGGTGAGACTTTAACCAACACATAGTCATTCTTCTTGATATGAACATCTCGTGATTCTTATCAGCATATTTCCTTTATGTCTTATGCGATTTGTACTCATTGCCTAATCTACTCAATCCTCTTAGGGTGATATTGCACAATCATTAGCCCTATCAACACTATGTCACCAACCTCTACCCAACATATCAGAGACCCGAAAGGCTTTCCAGAAAGTGCCTTGAATGATACCATACCAAGACTTACTTGAAAACGGTTGTTGTAGGCAATTTTTCATAATGGAAAGTAGTCCTCTTAATTTCTATAGAAATCCAACAAACAAGCCTTATGCATAACCTCTAAAATCTAAATAAGTCTCTTAGTCTTACAATTTTACTGTGTGTGAAATGTAGTGTTGAGATTAATCCTGGTTCCTATTTAAGTCAGTAAAACCTTCTAAAACTTGAAAGTAAAATGTGGATCTCTATCCGAAATAATACATCGAGACAATATGTAGCCTCGAGATCTCATCGATATATATCTCGCTCAGCTTGTCCATTGGATCTCCCATGGAAATAGTAATGAAGTGCACGAACTTAGTCAAAAAATCTACAATCACCCAAACTGCATCATGCTTCTTCTTTGTCAACGACAACCCAGTCATGAAATTCATAGCTATATGTTCCTACTTCCACTCTGGAATAGGTAATAGTTGCAACATCTATTCGAGCTTCTAATGATCCATTTTCACTTTCTTACGAGTCACACATTCCTGGATATACTTAGCAATATCCGCATTCATCCCCTACTACAAATACATTCATTTCATGTCATGGTACATCTTGGTGCTCCCTTGATGAGTTGTATAGTGTGATTGATAAGCTTCTTGAACTACATCCTCTCTAACTATGCATGCGGGGAATCCATAACCTATCCTTGAATCTTAATGCTCCGTCTATTGAAAGCTTCCAATCTGGAGATTCCTCACTGTCAGCTTATGATTTGTACATGTCATATTATGCATCAACTCTCTAACGGTCCATAACTTATGAAATAGCCTCTGGCTCTGCTCTTATCTCAACTCATATTGAGGAACCCGAAACATTGGACTCTTTCGTAGGTAAATCACGTATACAAATCATTGAGACTTCATCGAGCAATCTATAATCCTTGGTCATCATCATATCCACATCATCTATTTCCTTCCTTACACAACTTAAAGCATCAGCCATAACATTCGCCTTTCCTAGATGATATTGAAGTGTGAATTTGAAGTCTTTTAAGAACTCGAGCCAACGTCTTTACTACATGTTTGACTAGCTTTGTGTAAAAAAGTACTTCAAACTCTTGTTATCTGAGAACACTATGAACTTTTCACCATATAAGTAATGCCTCTATAACTTCAAAGAAAACACAACTGCAGCTAACTCCAAATCATGAGTTGGTTAGTTCTTTTCATGTATTTTCAACTATTTCGAAGCATAGGTGATTTACTATTCATTCTTGCATCAAAACATATCCCAAACCAATCTTCAAAGCATCAATATAAAGAACCAATTATTTCCCTACTTCTGGAAGTACCAATATAGTTGTCGTAGTTAGCCTATCTCATAATTCTTTGAAAGCACTATTGCACTATTCTATCCATTCAAATTTTGCATTTTTTTGGTTAGCCTTGTCATTGGTGTCGTAATCTTTGAGAAATCCTTCACAAACCTTTAATAATAACTCGCTAATACCAAAAAATTTCTAATCTCCATCACCGTAGTGGGTTGTGGATGTTTTTTTGATGACATCAATTTTAGCTAGATACATAAAAATCCCTTCCGTAGTCACCATGTGACCTAGAAATTGGACTTCGAAACCCAAAACATGCACTTGCTAAACTTAGCATGTAGCCGATGAACTTTCAAGGTCTGCAAGGTCACTTTGAGATGTCTCTCGTGCTCTTCTTGAGTCTTGAAATAAATCATGATGTCGTCGATGAAGACAATGATAAAGATATCAAGATAAGGCCTAAAAACTCTGTACATGAGATCCATGAACACTGTCGGTGCAATGGTAAGTCCAAACGACATCACTGTGAATTAATAATGTCAATATCTCATTTTGAATGCAGTTTTCTTTATGTTTCAACTTGTCTTCTCAACTGATTATATCACAACCTCAAATCTATCTTCAAAAAGAACTTCACTCCCTATAACTGGTCAAGTCATCGATCCTAGGGAGCGGGTATTTGTTTCAGTCAATGCTCGTCTCACTAAGTCCTGACAGAGTCAAATTCACATAATTTGGCACCTAATCCATTCAATTAACTTTAACCTTAAAATAATTTTGATTTCAATCTCTAATAATGCTCCAAAAATAAAATTTATATCCTCAATGCAACTTAATTCTTGTTTTATTTAATTGGAGCAAATTAGAGAATCATACAGAATATTATCCATATTTTATAAAAAATTTGGTTGCACCTCCCTTAAAAATGGTCTACCGAAGAACTCACCTTATAGTCAATAGAGTTGAATAGAGACCTAAAAGGACTTACAACTCCCTGTAGTTCCCAATATATATCAAATTCAAATTTAAAAACTAACTTAAAGTATCCAATACTTTAGTTATAACTTATAATTCCAAAATAAACCAAAACTAAAATATTAACTTCCCAACTTGCTTTGGACTAATTTAAAAGACTCTCAAAACCTATCACCACTATTTTACGACCTACACTTACTCTAAGAATCCCAAAATAATTTATATATATAACATGATTACAACAAGAAAGTTTAACTTTTAACAAATATGTCCACCCAAGATCTTTGAGTTTCTTTGTTCTTCCTTGTCTTCTAAGAGAACCTGACATCATCAAAAACATCTCAAAGATGTCATGTAAGTAAACTCATACACTGCTCTGTACCTGCAAATGTTAGTTCAAATACATGGAGACATGTAATTACATTTTCAAATAACAAGAAATTTATATAACAAAGTTAAACCCTTTTGTTACTATTCAAGGTTCATAAGTAGCTTGGCTGACCAAGAATAAACTTAAAATAATAATAAAATTCCAATGCATGTTCCTCAAGAAAACTAGCACGCCTTGGGCCTTTCATGTTTTAGTCTATCTGGTTAGGAAACATAGCTCCGAGTCCCACCCGTGAGCCATAGCACCAACAAGCCATCATCAGAAATGACATGAATGCATGACCAAGAATGATACAAAATGCAATGTAGAATAAATACAATGAAGGTACAAAAATAAATTCTAAATATAGTAAAAGACTAATATAGGGTTTACTTACATCTAACAAACTTTGAGCTTAATTTTTAAGGTTCTCAAAGCTCGAATCACCTTAAAAATGGCTCCAATAGCTTCTCTGCATACCCAGTTATATTACGAGTCAAGCTTCAAGTGAAACCAAATCACAAAATACAATGAAGTTTGCGTCCAAAGTACGCTTCAGAATAGTTTCCAAAAATATGAATTTATACAACCGTTTTAACTGGCTTTCAACTAGCTAATTTTAGGTAACTTTTTAACCTTGAAAGCCTCATTATTTTTCGTGATGACATAAAAAAACTTGAAGTACTCATGTCCTTCTTTTCAAAGACTCCAAGAATACTTAAATCGAATCACCGACGGAAAAGTTATGAGTTTTCTAATATAGCATGGCAACTCGGTAAACTTTATTTATTTTGAACTAAAAAACTTCTCCAAATAAATATTTTCATAATTAAATCCTCAAAACTTGACAACAAACACCACAAAACCACTCAATACTAACATCAAAATATCTTCATAGCTCGTGGAGTCAAATTGGATGAAAACCAATAATAGATTCATCTCGAAACCTAATGTAAATCAATATTAACTATTAAACATCTCCAAATTAGTTATCAACTGAATCACATTAGTTTAGTTCATCAAAACCATAACCTAGGCCAATGGGATTTATTCCAGATGAGCACAAATCAATTCAATATACCAATTTGTAACAATTCATTCCAATTTCAATCAAAACCCACAAAAGAAATTGAGAAATCATGAGAATTCAAATTGAATTGAGGAAAATGCCCTAAATCGAATCTTTACTAAATTTCAGGCCGAAAACCTCATTTCCACTGTAGAACCTGAACTCGAATTGACCATCTCTAATGCTCTATAGTTTAGCGAAAAGAAACCCGGTGAAAATCGAACTTCGAGGGTTCACGAAGCGAAAAACTAAATTGATAAGGTTTGATATCGAAAGAACAATGACCTTCTATTGAACGTTACTAATGAAATTGATTTCATTTGGTTTTTTAAGATATTTACATATAAACCCTCAACTGGTTGTCAACAGCTTAATTTCTTTTTATTTATTAATTCCCGAAATCCATATTTTGACGTGTTTTGTCTTACGGTGCTCATTTTCAATCTGGTTTTTCACCCAATTGAACCAAACTCTCTATAAAAGAGTCCATCTTCAAAAAACATCCATAAAACTGATTTTGTTCGCACCAAAACCCAAAAAATCTTAACTTTTTCTACAATATATCGGACCCTTATGAAACAAGTCTCTTATCATATTAAACCAAACTTACACCAATTTAAACCCAATCGCAACCTCGACCACCACCAACCGATATAAAGCTTGAGGTAAGGTCTTGCAACAACTTCATTCTTATTTTACAATACCACTGATGCCGACTCGCACACAAATCGAAATCTTCACATGGGATTAAAACTTGGTTAATTTGTTTTTGAGCAACTAATTATTTATTTTTACTCGTGCCTTTAAGACACGCACTTGCAACCTTGAGTACGGCAAATTGAAAATACAACTCAACACACCCCAACCTCATGAAAAAATACCATAATACACATACTAAGCACACAATACATAAAAATAAAATATCACTAATGATCTCTCTTCCATAATGCGTGGGTCTCACCTCTAATACTTATACTACAAATAAAATCCGAAAATACTTAATTAGTCGCCTTATCAAGTTTATGAGATTCTCAGATTTCACAATTTCTAATGATCACCTTATTTAACTCTCGATAGTCAATGAACATCCATAAACTAATATCCTTCTTCTTCCAGGAATAATACCAGTGCTCCCTAACACATACTTAAGTGAATAAACTCTTACTCCAACAATTTATCAGTGAGTCGAAGACTCGGCTAATTAATTGGGTGACATTCTATCTGGTAGTATATATATAGGTTTCATACTAGGAATAAGTTCAATAATAAAATCAATATCCCTAGTTAGAAGGATTCTAGGAAAGTCCGTAAGAAAGATTTCTGGGAATTCTCTAACCACCGAATTTGTTCAAGTTGAACATCATGACCATCTTTCTCTATGGTTGTTAAACTCATTAGAGTTTCCAACTCACTAACAGTTACTACCTTACCTGAAAGTTGAGACTTGGCTCGGTGCGTGACCTCTATATATGAATAGTGGTATAACAAATATTTGAAAGGTAACGTTCTTGGAAAATAGTCAATTCTAGCACGGTAAGCTACTAACAAATCCATCCCTAACAAGGCATCGTAATCTAATTACTATAATACCCTCAAATCATGCGGTAAGAAATGATTCTTAATTTTAATAATACACCCCTCGTATACCATGTTAAGATATTCTTTCTCACTAGTGGTGATACTCAAGATCAAAACTATACAAGCTCAAACTAGTTTCAACCCTTGCTTATTAATCATTTTACCAGAAATAAATGAAATAATAGACCCATAATCAAATAGTTTATCCATGCCTCTATCATAAATATAAGCCATACCTACCATAAACTTTTGAGTGGCCCCGACATCTGGTTCGGCAACAGCATGCACTCCACCAAGACTAGTTAAATAATGCTAAATATGGACCATACGTGTTTGTTAGGAAAATCTTCCTTGCAATGCCTAGCCTTTTTGCATGCAAAACACGGACCTCATGGCTTCTGAAATATTGCAGATAATGATTTTGTTGATTTGCTTGGATTTAACCCAGTCAGTCCTTTACTCTTACTCTTATGGCATGTTCGCTTCACATTTTAGTGAGTCCTAAGGGCATGGGATTAATTTGTGATGGGACTAACAGATGGGTTTATATGGTTTAGTCCCATTTGTGTATCTTGTTTGGTTGGGAGTTTTAAGGTTGGGATTAATGAGGTTGTAATGGTACATTTACCAAAATACCCTTGCATAAATAACACCTCCTCACCTCATTTTCACACATTTTGTGTGGTCGTTCCATCGCCACCTCCTCTCCTTCTCGTTCATGCCTCCCCTGGTTCATTCACACCGCCTCCTCACCTGGTTCATTCACGCTGCCTCCTCACCTGGTTCACTCACACCTCCTCACCCCTCCTCACCTGGTTCATTCATGCCTCCATACCTAGTTCATTCACGCGTTCATCCCCTATTCTTCCTTCCTTCCATCGCGATCTCAATCTATTCCTAGGGTAGTGTTCTTCATCACATATTCTTAGTGAAGGTGTCTCTTGCATCCGAGGTAAGTTTTACTTGATCATTGATGACTCTCTTCACCTACAAGAACACGGCATTTGGGTTTGTGTTGTTGTTGGTGAGCTACTGTTGTGTTCTTGTTGGTGAGCTGTTGTGTTGTTGGTGAGCTACTGCTATGTTAAATCTAACCTATAATGGCATGCAAGCGCTCCCTAATCTTGTTTCCCAAATACTCCACCATATTCCAATCAAGAAGATTGGTTTCAGAATTTTGAGTTGTTCAGGCAGGTTGATTAGTGTTGGATACTATCAAGCAAATGAAAAGTAAACATGTTTAAATATTGTTTACAATACTTATATAATTCCTTGCTTCATTGTTTCACAAACACAATTGTGAAAGTTTATTGATTCACTTCTAGTTTATTTGTCGCACATTGATGAGATACATTAGAATAAGAAAATTAAGGACCCAATTATGGTAGATGCTTGGCTCAAATCAATAGAGAACTCAATTAATTTGTTTGAGACAATCTTAGGTAGTTTAATTTATTTAGCATTGATATTTTGTCTTGCAGTAAAAGAAATGGCTGATCATTAATTTCATTCTTTTTTTTGAAGCATCATTAGTTTAATTCCTCATATGCATATATTTCCTAATAAAATTTTAGAATTCATTAGCCAGATATTTCTGTACAGAATCTGTTCTTAAAGTCCGTATTCTGTTGTATCTATTTTCTTTATTAGAATGAAAACCAATTAGTAATGCTATCGAGTTTGTTTGTCTATGTTTATCGACTGATTCAAGTCATGATAAAATCTCGATTTGTACGTAACATGATAATAGAAAGTGCAATAAATATCGAATGGTTTGGAAGATTTTGATCAAAATTGAGAACGATCACTCTAATATAGCTACGGCAGTTAAAATTTATGTACCAATATAGGAGAACAAAGTTTGAGTTTCATGATATGATCGCAGTTTACAATAACCACTTAATCAAACCATTTTACATAACTCCAAATTATCATGAAGAAGTGAACTAATTAAATAGAACAAGTGATTAAAAAGTTAACCATGTCAATGGAGATATTTTTCCCATACAAAATAACTGTCAAGTCCTCAAAATAAATATATCCACAATTCAACTAGAGTTCTTTACATTTAATTCTAACCAAGTATATATAGGCATGTATAAATGAAGAAAAAGAAAGAAAACCACATGTATGAGTTGTAATTCTAATTTAAAATGTCAACCTTGTGAAATTTCAACATTAGGGACTTCCTGAATTGTTGTGACTCCCCCATCATGATCATCATCAACTGGTGTTGCATTTTGATTACCATTTTGACTTCAATCATAGTGAATTAGCAGGAAATAACAACAAGATAGCAAGAGAACAAGACCATGATTTAAATCTAAACAAGGGGAAGGAACTTTTTTTACATGCCATGCTTTAATATGTGTAGCATGATTTTGGTACTTGAGATATGATATATGAAACTCAATGGATGAGGTTGAAAACTATATTGATGATAGATTGCTTGATTTACATGTTTGGGAAAATCAAAATTAGTTGGGCTAATATAAAGATACTTGCTAGATAGTGATTTTATATGAAGAGGATGTTGACTCTGCAGGACTGTTAATCATATGTTTATTGATTTGTTATTTGTTGGTCAATCATTTAAACCTACTAAACCTACCCCGAGAAAAATTAGCAACACATGAATTCAACTTTCACATGTTGGTTTTATAATTATTTGCTTTGTATGCAGTAAAATAGTAATGATGTCAAACACAAGTACTGAACCTCTTCTTTGCTTATAGTAGAAATGGATCAACCTGGCTCACTAGAATCACGCATTTGTAGTGGACGGTCATTTTAACCCCCGAGAAAATTATTGAATACAAAGGTAGACCTTCCAAGCTCCTTCAATAATGTGCAGGTGTGTCAATAAAGAAAAGGGGGCAGGGCAAAGGAAGGTGTTCGCGTGAAGATTCGCACGAAGACTCGGCCGACAATTCCAAAACATCTAGACGTAATGGAGCCATGCAGAGGATGTTGTCCTCGTAAATGCCATGGTTGAGATGGTGGCCAGTGGCGTGTACAAATGCGACAATGGCTTCAAGCTCGGATATTTGAACCATGTTGAGAAGGCGTTGAAAATCACATGCCCGAACTCGGGGATCAAGGCCCGACCACATATTGAGTCTAGACTAAAATCATTGAAGAAATATTGGTTCATAGTTAATGATATGATATGCGGCATTCGGCATGGTACAAGCGGATTCGGCTTCGACTTGACTTCCAACATGGTCACCGCTCCCGATGATGTATGGGAAAATTACCTTAGGGTATGTCATTGTCGTTGAAGTTTGAGTTTTTTACGAATGCATCCTAATGTTTTATTTCATCCAAATGTCATGACTAATCTAGTATTATTGGTTGCAGAACTACCCGGAAGCAAGACCTTGGCATCTAAAGTCATTCCCACATTACAAAAATTGTTGTATCATTTTTGGGAATGATAGGGCCACAAGCGAGGATGCACGTGCACAAGAGGATGCTTTGAGGATGTCAACAATGTCCATGACTCCAGCAGTACTAGTGAGCCATTAACGGCGCCCACTGAAGAGTTTGATGCTACTCCCACATCATCGAGAACGCGGACTACTACGGTTGATGGTCGTGCGAATGAAGAAAAGAAGAAGAGAAATGTGAGCAATGATGTTTACATAGGTGACCAAATGGTGGCGGTGGCACAAATCGTTGCGAACGAAATCTCCAAGGTGACTAGTGCCATTCGTGTTGAACACGACTTGCGTGACTCTTTTATTAATGTTATGGCCGAAGTCCACGAATTGACAGACGTTGAGAGAGCAATTTATGGCAGCAAGATTATGGGTCGCGTGGAGCTTATAGCGGCTTTCATGACTTTGCAACCCGAGTCCAGACTTCCTTGGCTACATGCGATGTTTAATTGACTTATGGCATAGTCATGTTTTTTGGTGGTTTTTTTTTGTTGTAAACTTTTTTACAGTTTATGTAATCCAGTTGCAGTAACAATGGTTGGCTTCCTTTTTGACAGTTTATGTATTGGTACCAACTTAAATATTTGTATTGTAATTTTACCAAATATGTAACATGAACATCATCTCTTTAAAAATATTGCCCTTCTTTCTATTATGTAAATTATTTTTTGCTTCATTGCTGTCATGTTACTATCAAGCATGTTAGGCAAGCATGTTATGCAAGAAAATATTGTACACCTTTTTAAGCTCAATGCAAGAACATGTTTTGAAATGTGGAGGAGTTCAAATGCCTTAAATGCAACAAAAATATGTCAAACTCCGCATATATCTACTACATGGATAAATGTTTTCTTGTTCATACAAGATCACTAAATACAAAATACATCTAGTCAGACCACCACGGATCCATAACATATTCATAACCCGAGCCAACACTTTGGTAAAGGGTTCGGTCTCGAGGGAACAAGTCAATACGGGGTTCCTCGTCAATAGATGGTGATCGTGGTAGAGGTACTCCTTTCGCCTCGTACAACTCTTCAATCCACATTCGCGATGGTAGCGGTGGTGGGGGATCTCATCTAGTTTCGCAAGAGCTTCCTCTTGTGTAAGTTGATTATGAACCTCCCTTGCAATTGTCGCAGCGTGGTTGTACCTGTCAAAATGAGCTATTGCTTCCTCTTTCGTGTCAAAGTGAACATAGTAGAACCCGTCGAATTTTATCCCTTGTTTGTAGCACTCGTACAACGTTCCATATACACCAGGGTCCCAACCACGAAACACAGTGTACCATTTCCAATTGCTTCTCATGTCTTGCATAGAACATGGCGTTCCTCATCACAAGTAGTACTGAAATTAAAAATAACATATGGCGCATAGAAATGATGTCAAACAGAAGTATTGAAAAATGATCATAAAAATGGTAGCAGTTCACATTTAAATATTCTCGGCACATAAGTGGTATCCCACAAAAAAAGGTTTATCGACTTCAACTATGTTCGACATTAATCGCCTCCTTTCAAAGGTAAGAATCCCACATATCTATGGCAAGGTTGTTGTGAAATGCGGTCCATGCATCAGTTTGTCCCACTTGGCTGATGACTTCAGGCGGTTCATTCGACTCGTCGTCTTCAGCCCCCAACTCTTGCCCCTCAACCACCACATTATCCAACAAGTCATCTGGTACCTCCATTGTTAGGTAATTGTGAATAACAACACATGCAATGATAATAAGTGTAGTCATTTTCACATCATAGAAATAAGGACTACGTGACACAGCCCAACGTTGTTTCAACGCTCCAAAGCAAGTCTTAATAATGTTTCTTGCCTTTACGTGACGCATATTGAAAACTTCTTTTGGTGTTTGTGTTGGACGTTTGCCACTTGCCCACTCAGATAATGGGTATCGTTGACCACGAATAGGTGCATTAGAGTACCCTGCGTCGACCAAATAGAGTTGTCATTAGGGACTTTTAAACCATTACGGCGTGATAAAGCATCCCTCGAAATTCTCCCATCGGTGGCCGACCCTTCCCAACCCGGTAGGATGTATGTAATTAGCTTAGATGGTGTACAAGCACACATGACGTTTATCGTTGGAAGCCTTTCCTACACCTAAATCGAGCCTTTTAATTGTTACGAACGATGATTGGTATATGCGTCCCGTCAATAGCACCAAGGCATCCCTACATTGATAAAACTAATGAATTACATAAGTCATATAACGAAGGAGAATTTCTATGACTAAAGCAAAGTGAACGAGGAAGTTTGCCATAATTTTTACCTGAAAATAACTCCATCTCAAATCAGTTTCTTCGGGACCAATTAGCACAGGGTGCTTCAAAAGCATACGTTGCAATCGTATGAGCGCGCGAATAGTTCTCCTGAAGACCTTATTTACAGTGTCTCCCGACCTTTGGAACCATGTTAAAATGACCTTATTGCATATGTTGTGCCATAGTATGTAGAGGGTAATGGCCAAGTGCACATCAACAAGCACGCAATGCGTTTATCCCTCAATTTTCATGTTCGTACAACATATCTCTCAATTTTTCAAATGGCTTCCTTTTCATCCGAAGCATTTTGTAGCACGTTTCATCGGACTTATAGATGAGGTAATGGATAATTTGTCGATGCTTGTCATAACCTAGTTCATAAGTTCGTTCCACACGATGCCTACAACTTGCCATAACTCTAAACATATGTACGAGGAGTTCAATGAATCGCAGACAAATGTGGATGTGGTTCATTACCAAATCCCTTGCACGAGGTCAACCGCTTGATGAATTTGAATCCATTTGTGGGTAATCTATTTGAAACCCAATTTCATAAAATAATTGGTGAATCTTTTCCAAAATAAAATGGAGGCATAATTGCTCAACAAAATCCACCAACAAAATCCATCAAATTCGACCAAACATGCATTTATTTGTTAGGCCTCCTTAACAACAACATATAGGTATGAAGAATTTTGACACCTTAAATACAAACCATGCCAAAAGGTTATAACAACAACACTTACAAAATACATGCACAAATGAGTCCTCACAAAGTTCATGCACCCAAACTCCTCAATAAAAATGAGTCTCAAAAACCATAAAATAAGCATATTTTATAAGGTACAAGAGGTTTAGAAATGCTATGATCCAGTTCCAAATAAATTCATTGATCCTACTATTTTATTCATTGAAAACATGCCATTTTTTAAGCCTCATCTTGGTAATCCTAATGCTTTTTCTACTTAACTTTTTGGAAAAGCTTGGGAGATAGTTCGACATAATTTCTTTGCGGCTCTTGAAGAACTCTTTGGTAATGGTCGAATGCTAAAGCAAATTAATGACACTTTAAAGTTCTAACTGAATGCTTTCGGGTTATGAGATGTGAATCTTAAGTTAAGAGAAAAGGTTGAACTTAATATCACTCTTCTTGTTGGGAAAGTATTGAAGGAAAGGTTTTGGATTGATAGTTGGTTACCAAGAGTTGTGCTGGTTCAATCACTTAAGAGGGGCCTATAGGATCTTGTTGGGAAGGTATTGAAGGAAAGGTTTTGGATTGATAGTTGGTTACTAAGTGTACTGGTTCAATCACTTGAGAGGGACCTATAGGATCTTGTTTTGATCCAAGCTAATTATGTGCATCAATGTGATGACTTGGGACTGCATCGGTTATAGCAAGCTTTTGTTAGTCTTCCCAAGTCTAGTGAGAGGAAAATGACCACAAATCGTGGAAAGCAAGATCCAATGGTGAGTTCAGCTTTAAGTCTGTAAGGAAGTGGCTTGTGATGTTTTGGCAGAGGTTCCATGGCACCAACTAATTTGGTTCTCTAATAATATTCCAAATTATAACAATACCTACTTGGAGAATGCTAATAAATCATCTTCCACTGGCTAATAGATCATATGGTTTGGGGTTGATTTCATCACCAGAATATTATCTTTTCCATATGGATGATGAGACTGAAGATCATCTATTTTTCTAATTGACGAGTTTCTGGTTTTATATGGACGAGGGTCCATTTGATTTGGCCTCATAATAGAGGTGTTGTTGTAAGGAAAGATGAGTTTATTTTTCCTCATAATAGAGGTGTTCTTGTAAGGAAATATGAGTTTTTGTATTGCGGTTCATTTACTTTTTTAGAGAGAAATCAAAGATCATTTTAACATTGAAGGAAATCAACATCCAATACTTTTTTAGAGAGAAATTCAAGATCATTTCATAAAACTTGTTTGATTGTGTATATTCATATATTAATTGTAGATTGTTAAAACCAGTGTGGTGACCAAAATCCCTTGCACAACGGTGAAGAAGATAAAGCAGAACAGTGAATGAAGATAAGAGAAACATGTTAAATTCATTGACAAAACCAATCGAAATGCATGACACAACTGAAGAAGAATACCAGTGAACGAAGCTTACCTTCTCGCGTTTCTCGCTGTTCGATTTCGGCTGATGGTCGATCGTCTTCTTTTCGTGACAGCGGTGGTGACGAATTAGGGTTCATCCTCTTCAGTTCCTCCTCTCCTTCTCGTAAGCACCTACATCTTCTTCTTCACGACATCGCTAGCGACGAAATGGGGTTCCTCCTCCTCACTTCCTCCTCTCCTTCTCCAGCAAGTAGTGATGATTCGGTGAGGTAGTGGTGCTAGAGCGAGGAATCGGTCGCTGAAGATGCTGGAGCGAGGAATCGGTCGCTGAAGCTGCTGGAGCGAGGAATTGGTCGCTGAAGCTGTTGGAGCGAGGAATCGGTGAAGTAGGGGATCGAAGATGGGTAGTAACGTGAGGGGTAAATTGGTAATCTTCAATAACCACCCACTTTGGATTAGCTAATCCCACCAAAATTGGTGGTATTTTTAGTCCCCTCTCATGCCCATTAACTAATCTCGTGCCTAGTTAATCCTCCAAGCGAACACCGGATTAACCAGTCCAGTGTGGCTAATCCGACCTAAGATGGTGAAGCGAACAGGCCTTTAGAATTCTCTAATCGTCATGGTGAAAGTGGCGATTTATACACTAAAACGTGGGTAGTCAAGAGGAAGGATGTGAATGGTCTCTACCGAAGTGTGTTTTATCCTTTGTGTTGAACCGAAACGAGTGAAACGACCAGAATGTTCCATGTTTTTTCTTCACTTATAATAGCCCGCCTGGTAACAATCTGTATATATGTTCCTACTGACTCCCCGATAGCCATCCCTACTCATCGCTCGTGGTGGTGGCATAGCCTCCCTATCCCTGTTAACCCGATATGTTGCCTCATGATGTTATGCACTAGCAACTTCTTTCGCATATGTCTCAAGCATAAAGGGTGCCCCCATGTCCTAAGGTGCTCATCAAGTCCATCAATGAATCTAGTGACCCTATCCTCCGTGGTAGCTAAATAGTCAGGAGAAGAATCTGAAAACTCATTATAATATGATTCTTATTCCCGCATTAGTCTGCCTCCCCGCACTATGTTAAGAAACTCGATCCTTTTAGCATCTCTTACCACCTTTGGAAATATTGTTCATGAAATAAAGTCTTGAGCCTTAACTTCAATCAGTCCGTTAGTCTTCTTCACTGACTTCCGCCACTTATAAGTTTTTTCTTCCAAGAGATGTGAGGCAAGGAAAATCATAGCAGGAGTATTAATCTTCAGAACTTCTTGCATCTTCTCTATGCGCGTGATCAAATGCTTGGCCTCATTTGTCTTTTTATCTTCATAGAAACATGGTATGTCATACTTCATATACTCTTTATGTACCTTAAGCATCCTGAGGGTTTGTTCGTCAGTTGGTAACATAACTGGTATCACTATTGATGTCATGGGATTCTCATCTACCCCAACCAATGACTAAGTTGAGTTATCTTCTTCATTTCTAGCCTTTTGAATGGGTCCTAAACCCGCCCCCACAATAGGTGGTTGCATCTTTGGAGGTACTTGTGGTGTGGCAACGGTGGCATTTGCAGTAGTGCTAATGGTGTTTTTTGTTGCCTAATAGCATCTGTCATATTAGCCATCTTGTGCTCATGTGTTGCAAACATGTCCTCAAGTATATTGTGATGATTCTTTATAATTTCTTCCATCTGGCACTCTATCTGAGCATGCCATTGACCATCATCAGTCCCATATGCACCTCTGCATTATTCAGGTCATAGGAACTTCCACCTCAAGTACTCATTATGCACTTTGAGCAGTTCACGGAAGTTAAAACCAAAAAATTTACATATGTGACAAGATGAATGAACAACATATCTAACAATATAAATATCATATACATAAGCAAATGGCATCATAACATGTACTTGTTCATTTTAAATCCCATGCCCGCTTTAAGTTTGGTCACTTGTGCATATTAAGTCAATGCAAACCATAAGCCTATGTATATGATTTCATTACTTAACAATGACCAACTTTTCCTAAGTTCAATAACTTACTAATCCTTAAGGAGCCTTAAGTTAGATATTGTTTGGATATTATCTTTGATTTTTAATCGAGTCATATTCCCAATTTTAGGATTAGACTACACATTTTTTCCATAGGCTATATTATCTAAGGTTTGAATATAACCATTGATCTTTCCTATGTGCTAATGCCTAGATCAGATACCAATTGTGGTTGTTTTCCACTTTTTTATAGGTCGCTTAACCTACCCTCTGATAGCAACTGTGATGACGCCAATTCCTACAATAACGGTCACCTAACTTAAACCATCGCCAAACCCTTCAAAATGAACCAACGAGTCAGGAGATGTTCTAGTAAGCCTTAACTTGAAGAAATACAACAAGACAATTTATAAATAGACTACTAAGATAGATAATAGATGCGGAACAAAATTATTCTAAGTCTATTAGGTGCAAAAATAAGATAGAAGGTCTTACAAAAGTTAAACAACTAGGCTATGGGTTTCAAGACCACCTATAGTAAAATCCCATATTTATTACATAAAATATATCAAAACTGAATAATAAATAATAACCTTACAAACAAGAAAAAAGTTTCTATGTTTTGACCTTGCTCTTTCCTCTATTTAGCAGCATGTAAGGTACATAGATGCGTAAAAGTAGTGGGGTGAGCAATATTTCAACAAGCTCAAAAAAGCAAAAGCATGTTTTACACTTAATCATCTAAGTAATACCTAATGCATAATAGCTAGCATGAATAAGGTTATTTACCAATTCTATTATCATTCGAGGCATGAAAGGATAATATAAACAAGCATAATATGCAATGAAAGATACAACAAAGCAAAACCCGAACAAGATAGTCAACAAGACAACAATGATAACATGAATTTCATAGAGTTAATGAAGTGGGAGCCAGATATAAACTATGTCATATGAAAACTAACTAGCTTCAAGGTAACAAATATGATCATGCATCGTAGATTGGTGTATAAGCATGATAAGTGTTTAATTAGAATTATATTTAGGGTTAGTTTAGTAGTATATCTAATATAAATATCCAGGAATGAGTTTGAATTAATCGTATTTATGTGTTTTTAGGCATACGAAGGCGTGGGTAAGGCGTATAGAAAGAGAGAAAAGAGAAGACGTGGAGAAAATGTACAAAAATACATTTGACGTTGTGGAATGAATGCTTGAAGTCGTGGAAAAAGTGCACAAGGCTTGGGTAAGGCATGGAAAAAGAGAGAAGACAAAAGAAATGGTGCAGTAGAGGCGAATCAGTGGCAGCGCCTTGGTGTTGTACACATATAGCCAAAATAATGTATACAGGGTGCCAAGCCTACTGTAAGAGGAAGTTTTACATAAAAAGGTCAAAGTTGTGGCAGTGATATGACTTAACACATACAAGCGGGACATTTATTGACAGAGCCGATGTCAGTCCCCTTGTCCTTGGGACGACTGACCAGCCTAGATAAACTTAATCATCTGATGATCTAGTCATCCTAATCCATTCTTTCAACTTTTAACTCAAAATAATAAAATTTCTCAATCCTTTATAATGCTTCAAAACTAATTTTTATTTCCTCGATAAAACTCAATTCATAATTTGTTCAATTTGTGCAAATTAAAAGATCATATTCATATTTAATAAAAATTTCAGCGGCACCTCCCCTAAAAGTGGCATAGCGAGAAATTTACCTAATAGACAACAAAATTGGGGATAGGCCTAGAAGGACTCCCAACTCCCTACAGTTCATAATATATATATATATATATATCAAATTGAAATTTATGAATTAACTAAAAAGTCTCTGATAGCTTAACCACAACTTCACAATCTGAAATAGACAAAAATCAAATCATAAACCTCTCAACGTATTTTAAGCTAACTTAGGAGACTCTCATAACCATTCAAATAAACTTTGCGTCCACTACTAACTCCAAGAATCCCAAAACAATAAATATAAACAATTTAAAACAAGAATTTACTTTAATTTATGAAAACAATCGCCACAATCTTCGAGTCTTGTTTATCTTCCCTTGTCTTTATACAAAATATGACATCATAAAAAAAACTCAAAGATGTCACGTAAGTAAATTCCAATATTAATCTGTACTTCTGCTTGTTAATTTGATACATGAGACGTGTAATTGCATTTTCAAATAAACAATAAAATAAATGTGTCAACATGACATGCAATCCACTATTTCGTTATCTCTTAACTATAATTAGACGTCAACTTCCAAAATAAATATAGAGACACTATTAAGAGATCATGAAATGTAGAGATAACTTGTCGGTATTAGATTCTGCTAGTCTCACTAGATGGTGTAAAGGCATCTGAAACCTAGTTTCAATCAAATTAGACTCTGAAACAAGCTTATACCCCTTACTCATTCTATGTATGCATGATCAAGAATGATAAAATGCAATGCAGACTATGTTGTAATTACATGTACATAAATATTCAATCAATAGTAAATATCACTATAAGAACTACTTTACCACCGAACCAACTCAAAGTTGGTTACGAAACCTCACAAAAAGTTATTCGGCTTTTACATACTTTATTCAACAAGCCCTATCCAAATCATAAAATTTAGATGTTAAGGTTAAAACTCTATTTTAATACTTCAAAACTATTTTTCAAGCTAAAGTGGAGTTTAAACCACTCGAAACTCCAACAATTTCATCTTAAGTTTCAAAACTTAATTTATGTTTTCAATTTCGGTCAAAAACTACTTAATTGGTTTCAAAAGCAATTAACAAATCTATTATGAATCTTAAATTGGGATTTTAATTCAATTGACAATTTTAATCTGACCAATTTCAAATTTCAACTTTAAAACTCCAACAAATCCTAATTTACTCACTTTATCAACTTTTGGAGCCTTTTCCTTCACCAAAACACCTAAACATTGCATTACAATGTTTATATGGGTCTCTTATTCATATTCTCAATCGAAACTAACCTGAAATAAGCCTTCAACACTTAGTCAAATTATAGGTATTGCAAATTTTTCATTAGCATTCGCCAAACATGGCTACTCACATTTGTCAAAATTGTTTACAAGTTTGACAATAGCTTGTAAGCTACCTTTGCACTACTTTTTCACTACTAAAACAACTGATTCTAAGTTTGTAACTTTTCATTCTATAAAACATGATAGATAAAGGTTAACATAAGCTCCACCTCACGTAATTTGGATTTTGTTTGATACCTTAACTTATCAAGCTAACTTGCTTGCTTGCATGCAAGCACTTTTTATACTTGGCCAGATTTTGGAACTTTTGAGCAATTCAAAACTAAAGTTATGCCCCTATTCAAATTTCCAAAATCCACACCCTTTTACCCAACCTCAAAATCAAAAGATTTAGATAAAAATGGATTATATGGAGTACCAATCCACCAAAGATCAAAAAATACCAAGAATTGAGAAAATTAACCATAATCGACTTTTCTAATCTCAACAGTTTAAAACTTTAATATTTCAAACTCAAACCTTTAATTTGATTTAAACTAATCACATTCGATTTCAAATCAATTCCAAATCATCAAAATTGATGAACACAATTAAAACTAACCAATAAAAAACACAAACAATAACCCTACCTATCCCCATCTCCAACCCTCACCACTCCCTTCCCCAATCAAGACATCAACACAACAATAACCTCACGATGGTTGCAAAACTTTACAATAAATCAATATAACCATGAAAAAGATGAACTAACCACATATTTGAATCCAAAAATATCACCTCTATCAAGGATCATTTCTTCTCTTCATCACCACTGTTTGCTAAGTGATGAACAACTTGAAAAAAGGAAAGATCGTGAGAAAGAGAAAAAGAACTTTGGCAAGAGGACGAGGGTGAGAATAAATAATGATGGATCGAAGACGATTAAGGGAGATCTAATTAGAGAATTGATTGAAGAAGGTGAGAATCGAGTAAGAAATGAGTTCGGGATGAAATGAATCCCATTTTCTTTTATCACTATTTTAATTGTATAGATAGGCGAAATGACAATTTTACCCTTTACAATTTATCCATTGCTTGATACCTCAATTACTCTTCTCGATCTTTTTACCACTTTTTTTATTTTTATGATTATCTTTTATATTTTATGTCCAACTTAATCCCATAAAGTATCTTAATTTTGTCAAAATATTGAGAAAATTCTCAATGCATTCTGAAACTTGTGGACACCATGTCTACACCTCAAGTTAATCGTATTTCGTGTTGAATAGAGTATAATAAGTCCGTTAGGCATGCAACAGACAAAAAAGTAATATATCTTATTATCTATGGTCCATAACATGTAGGTCCCACCTCGGATACTAAAATCTCAAATTAAATTCGAAAATACTTAATTAGTCGCCTAATCGAGTTTATAAGATTCTCAGATTTCACAATCTTCCCAACTAATTAAAAATTTCATCCTCAAAAGTTAAACTTACAGGTAACTGATCCAAAAGAGATATGCAAAAATAATCTTTCATATATAACTTTTTTAATCCGAACTTATAAATTATTTCCAAAGTGGACCGTTAAGTGGACCCAATCACTTTTGTTGTAATTAACAACTCGGTGGTAAAGATCATAACTATTTCAACTTTTCATTTTCAATTCCTTGGTTTAATAAAAAGTTTCCTTTGTCACTTAGTCAATCTTGGCAATTTTTGAACTTTTGACTAGTTAACAATCAGTTTTGCGGAATATTTAATAAACCTTACGTTACATATCATCTCATACTTTGAATCCTATTCAATAATCAATACTTAGCAAGATCTAACATATCTTATTTTCAATAAAATCATTTTTATTCTTAACAATATACAATTCCAAAAACTGTTGATAATTCTTTCCATATCCACCATACACTGGTCCACATCTCAGTATATATTCTCATCACTAATAATCCATTATTATAATTGTCGATCGACCAATTCTTAGACTATCATCAACCTAAAATTACATAGTGATGTAAATAATACTTAAACATGATATTAGATATAAAGTAGAGTTGCATGTCTATATGATCCATCATCATTTTCAGCGTTTCTCACCAGAAACCTGAAATTATAGAAGTCATCCCATGAATATAGTTGCACGTCGTCGTTGTCGTCGCCACGTCATTTGCCATTACATTTCATGCCGCTTGTAAAGTCGCGCCACCGCCACGTCGATGTCTCTGATTGGAGTGGTTGTCGGCTCGCAACCTGAGCTAAGACCTCGAGTCACTTGAGTATTTGGTCAGAATGAGATGTGTTTTATCCGGGGAGCCGTTGATATCCCTCATTCGCGACATTCTAGGTACGCCGATGCTGCATCTTTTGACCCGAGTTTGCTTGGCGTTGTCGCGACTCTATGACCCCGACCATGTGGCACCCGCATTCGGTGGTCTTAGACTACTTGGGCACCTTTCTATATTGTTTCCTTTGACACTCATTTCTCGTTGTACTTTCATTATTTTTAGAGTCTTATTATCATGCATTCGTACAGTGTTCTTTATATTTGCATAACTTTTAGACTGCTTTATTTTATCTTGAATTAATATTTAGATTCTGCTGGATTTTACTTACTTGGGCTCGTCAATCTCGTGTTTGACCGAGTGCAAAGTCGCAGACAAGTAGCAAAGGAAAGCTTCATAACTAGGTAAATCCATTGTATTAATATATATATATATATACTTGTTTTAACAACACTAGGATTATAGGCATGTAAACTGTGTATTTACTCTCCTCCGATGATATATCTATCCTGTATACTTGTTTTTACAGGAAGCAGAGGCTCGGGGCGGACCCCACTGGACCGGGACAACAGGATGAAGATCGCATTGAGAGCGGCATGTGGAGTGGCCCACCTCCACGTGGCAAGCAAAGTAGTCCACGGCAACATCGAGGCCTCCAACATCCTCCTCCGCACAGATCTCGAGGCATGCGTTTGGACTTCGGCCTCAACCCATTATTCGACACCTCCACCCCGCCCAACCGCGTCGCGGACTATCGTGCGCCGGAGGTGGTAGAGACTCGAAAAGTGATGTTCAAGTCTGACGTATACACCTTCGGAGTGCTACTCCTGGAGCTCCTGACAGAGAAGGCTCCGAACCAGGCCTCGCTCGGCAATGAGGGTATCGACCTGCCTCGGTGGGTCCAGTCGGTGGTCCGGGAGGAGTGAACCGCGGAGGTGTTTGATGTGGAGTTGATGAGATTTCAGAATATCGAGGAGGAGTTGCGACAAACACGTATGTGCTGACTGGACTTCAATAAGCAACAAATGTGTTTCTGTTGCTGTTCAGCGACAGATGTTTGTCAAAAATCTATCGCTGAATAGCAACATAATATTTATTCTGTTGCTGGGGTGCACCAGCTGATAAGTCGTATTTTTATATATTTATTAGTATATTATAGTCTATTTAATTATTTAAAGTATTTAAAAAAACAATTAATTATAGTTTTTGGTCATCTTTAGGTGAAACGGAGTGCGATGTTGAATTCGTGACGGAAAAATACTCAAAATGGAGTATTTACTTGCGATAATCGGATGCCGGACAGTTCGCCTCGAAATACACGTTGCGCGGTGTGTCGAATGGCAGACAGGGTGTTCCAACCTATCAGAAGCTGCCACGTCCGTCGCCACGTGTCACGCGCCTGTTGGTCCACAGCGTCGTCGCGTCAGCAACACAAAGCCAGCGACTAATGATGGACCGCCATGTGGTGCCGCGTCAGCAGCGGAGCCACGTCACCGAGATCAATCCTTCTCTTCGTTTCAGAAACCGTTGATATGCCTCGTGATCCATGCCAGCACAAACTCCGAGTTTTTCGGTCTACTATTGTGCGATTTCTCGAGCCACGTGGACGCCACGTGGCGTGATTTCACTCGTCCAGCGCGTTTCGGTGACGTGTCCCAGCCAATCATACTACACCACGTGGCGACGAGTCACCACATACAACCGAACGCGCAGAATCTCAGCGGATCACGCGGCGACAACTCAGCGCGATGCAGTGGACGGACCAACCCGGTACAGACACGTGGCGCGGCGACAAATTTCCAGCCAATCGGCTATTTACACGTGGCAGAGTTCATTTTTGATCTAAAAACACCCGTAATATGCTCCTCGACGCACGAGTCACCTCCAAAACCCTAAAATAGTGTCCGAGCACAATTTGGGTATATATATATATATATATATGTTTAACGTGGTATTAAAGCCGCATGGAATTAGTGATTTGAGATAGATCAATTAATTTTTAGTGGTAATTTTTGAAGACAATGTCCGGCTAATTGATTTTTCTAGCCCAAATCGAAGGGGAAGCGAGTTGGAATCATGGATTCATGGCATTCTTTCTGAGATCTTTTTATTTTATTATTTAATTAATTTAATTTTCCCTAATTCATTGTTGTTGATTTAATGATTATGATTTAGATCTATGGTATGTATGTTGCCAATGCATGCTTTTAGGTGGACAATCTATTGTTATTTGGAATATTAGTATCCTTGTAATTGTGCTTTTATACCAATAAAGTAACAAACATTCACCGTTGTTCGTAAAACCCTTTCGGTAAATGAATGTACAACAATTGAATCTAGGTTAAATCTGTAGCGGTTGTGATCCAGTTACCTAGGATTAGTGTTCTCATAGATTTATATTAATGCGGTTAGTGTATTAAACATTATTGGCGGATGTCTGGGTTATACATTAATTAAGAAATAATTAGTGGCGAATGTCCTGATTATCAAAATTAGGGTAGGAATTTCGCGGTTGTCGATTTTCCATAACTAATCTAGGGGAAATTTAATTAATAATTCTTTTTTTTGAAAGAGATTGAGGACCATTGAATTCTATTGAATCTTGATTCTGATTTGAGGAACTGGAGATTTGGGTGAACTTTTCATTATTGATATTAATTTGTGTGAACTTTTCCTTATTGCTTGTTTAATTAATTATTTTATTGATTTTCTTGAAAACCCCCATATTTAGTTAACTTAAAGTAAACTCAAGTCCTGCGGATTCGACCCCGTATTTACCACTACTACACCCTTACGGTTGGTAACTCGATTACGGGTTATATTTGGCACGCACGACACGCGTCACCAGCAACAAAGAATTTACCAACAACCACTATTTGTCGCTAATTTGTTGCAGAGTGGTTTAGCGACCACCTCAGCATTAGATTAGTTTGTTGTTGAATTGGTTCTTTCTTGTAGTGATGTTGTGGTAACCAAATGGATGTGTAAGATTCAAAACGGAGACTTAATGCATTAAAGTAACCTTTCATTAACAAAAAAGAATTCAAATGAACTTTATTGTTATTTCAGTGCTCTAAACAGTATAAATGATGTTGTGGTAACCAAAAAGATGGTGTAAGATTCAAAATAGACTTAATGCATTGAAGAAACCCTTCATTAATTAGACTGTCATTTGGTTGTTCAAGGATGAGTTTTTCGTTGTTCAAAAACATGAGGAGATGAATATATCTTAAAACGATAAATAACACAAATATCGTTACAAAAAGAACATAAATAAATAAATATCTTAAAATCAAAAAATTGAGATAATTCTAAAAATGAAATGCTGGAAGGAGAAAGCATGTGAAACTTTCTCTCTCTCCTCCAATATATATATATATATATATATATATATATATATATATATATATATATATATATATATATATAATAGATTTTAGAGAAATTAATTAAAGATCATCTATATTATTCTCTATAATTCCAGGTAAAGGAGGAATGCTTTGTGGATGATGAAACACATTGTTTGGATCAATCTCCGTCTTAGCTCTCACCAACCGATCATAGTTACTTAAGAAATACTTCTCACCCCATTTTCTACTAATCTCGATAGCGTTACTCGCCGAGCTTTCGTTACGCCAATCGATCTCTCCGTGATCAAAATCAACGTGATTCACATAAGAAACCCTTGGATTGTCATTTATAATAAACTGACTAACATACTCATAAAGCTCATTTAGCCAACTCAAAAACTTGTGACTCTCCAAATCTTCATCCATATTCCATGCAACAATGTACTCAACCATCATCAACGTACCTTTCCTATGCGGGAAGGGACTTGCTTCTCTGCTTATCTTGCCCATCATTCCATTAAATCCATTGAACACCACGAAGCCACGTGGCTCTTTCAATAACCTCTCTAACACACCCGTAATTGCTTTCAAAGGGAGGGGTGATTTCGGAAGATCAATTTTGGCTTTGAAAGCTCTGTGGTCCCACTTTAAGAACCTGTCCTTCATTTGAGCCACCGAGTCCAACCCGGCTATATGAGCAAGCGACTCGATCCAACTCACCTCGAGATACTCTTCAGCGGGAATCTCAAGATCCGGGTACACTTGTTCAATTCTTAACATGGCCTCTGACTTGGGCCCTAAATAGAACCCATGAAACTCAAGCAGGAATGAACCACCACCTATGTTAATGTTTTCATTATCATCATCAGCTTTGAAAAGAGCTGTTAATAATGAGAAATTGTCCTCAAGTGTGGGCCCCACTGATTGCCATTTGTGTAACAAATTTGTTGCTGCTTCAATGTCCATGTTGGGCTTGAAGAATCTAAAAACAGTGACCTTTTTAGGGACTTTAACTAGTTTGATCTTCCATGCATATATTGCTCCAAATGTACCACCACCCCCACCTCGAATCGCCCAAAACACTTCTTCTCCCATCAATCCACGGTCCAAAATACGGCCCGTGGAATCGATGAGCAATGCATCGACGACATTATCCGATGCGAGCCCGTATTTTCTCGACAACATTCCAAAGCCGCCACCGCTAATGTGCCCGCCGATGCCTACCGTAGGGCAATAACCGGCTGAGAAACCGTGCTCATCGCTTGCTTCATTGATGGCATGATATATCTCACCTAATGTTGCACCGGACTCGACCCATGCGGTTTCGGATCCGAGATCAATTTCGACCCGGTTTAGGTTCATCAAGTCTATGATCACAAAAGGAGTTGGAGCGGTTTGAGACAAGCCCTCGTAGCTGTGGCCCCCACTTCTGAGTCTGATGGTCCATGAACCGTGGGTGCAACATGAGATTGTGGTGGCTAGTTGTTTCTTGCTTTGTGGTAGGACTATTGTGGTAGGTTTGTTGAAAACGGGTCGGGTGAAGATCGGTTTTGGATCACGAGGTTGAATAAACGGTGGTGATCATTAGGTGTAGTTGTGAAGTTGTGGACACCATTTGAAGACAAGCATGAGTAGAGGGCTTCGATATTGTTGTGATGACTCGCTATGGTTGGAGGCAAGAGAGTGATCACCATGATCACGCAAATGAACAAAGTGATGGTGATTTTGTGGATCGACATGAGCTTCATCATGAACAGCCTGGTATTAAGCATATATTAAGTATCGAATGCTACGTACAATGGCACCTCCACCGGCTAACCCATGTATACTAATGTGCCCACTGCAAATAAAATATACGGGGCTAACTTTATAATATAATAAAATATAGGGGGCTAACTTTATAATATAATTGTAGCATTATCATCCCCAAATAAAATAATGGAAAATGTATATCAGGATATGATGGTTGAATATATATATATATACTAAATGAAAATACTATGATGACCAAGAATGGAACATCCGAGATAGACACTCGTCCATCATGCATCGATGTGTATGCACACATATCACGATGCATGAATGGATAGACACCTTCACCGAGTGTCCATCCCGAGCATTCAATTTCGGATCACCCTAACATTTCTCATATACTAATTAACTGGTTTTGTTAGTCTGATCAACTTTTAACATACCAATTTCTCACGCATTTATTAAGAATCCTTTATATGCCAATCCAACTTTGTGCGCTCATTGATGCAAAAATCAAATGCCACGATCAAGTGTGTGTTAAATTAGCGTGTTAAAAGTTGGTCAAAATAATACTCCCTCAATAGTGATTTTTTATGGATCACGGATGTATATGCACGTCATTTTGACTTCTTCATTTTTTTTATTTTTTATTTTTTGATATTTTCATTCATAGAAATTGCACGCCATTACATTAGACTTAACAATGAAATTAATTACATATAACAGCTTTTTCCCACACCTTGAGATCAAATCGACATTGCGAAAGAATGCAAACTAATATGCAACTTATACGCTTGTCTTTTGATTTTATAACTTTGAATATAAACTTTCAACTAGTGAAAAATAAACTTCAACAAGGAAAAACAACTACTTAAAAAGAAAACCTAGTAAAAAAAATATCAAACCAATAAGGCAATAACTGTCACATATCCATACACAAACATATAGAAGTGGGGGAGAAATTGAGTGATAGCAGATGCATGTGTAGAGGAGAGGTAAGCGGTGCCAGTTATGAATATGATAAATGTTGATTCAATGAAAATGAATATCTCAAATCTAAATAGATTCGATTTTTATTTAATAAATAAAAAAATTATTATTGAAACCATCGCCATGGTGTATGCTATTTGCAGACGATATTGTCTTAGTGGATGAAACCAAAGATGGAGTGAATAGGAAATTAGAACTCTGGATAAATACATTAGAATCTAAAGGCTTTACGTTGAGTAGGACGAAAACTGAATACATGCACTGTGAATTTGTAAACATTAGACATCGAGATGACGGAGTGGTAAAATTAGGGGAAGTAGAAGTGCCTAGGGTAAACCACTTTAGATACCTAGGTTCAATCATATAAAATGATGGTAACATTGAAAATGATGTCACACATAGAATCCAAGTGGATGGAAGAAATGGCGGAGTGCAACGAAGTGATTGTGATCGACATGTTCCTACTAAGTTAGTGAATGTAGCGAGAAATGAGGATGCTTAGGTGGACGTGTGGTAAAACTCGTAAAGATAGAATAAGAAATATAGAAATTCAAAGACAAGTAGGAGTAGCACCAATTGATACAAAGATTAGGAAGGGCGGTTGCGATGGTTTGGTCACACTGCAAAGACGGCCTACAAATGCCCCAACTAGAAAACTTGACTCAATAGAAAGCGTAGAAATTCGACGAGGTAGGGGTAGACCAAAGTTAACATGGGATGCATTAATTAAGAGAGATTTGAATGGTTTGCAAAGCTCACCATCAATTGCACTTAATCGAGCACAATGGAAAAGTTTGATCCATGTAGCCGACCCCAGTTAATTTGGGACTGAGGCTATGTTGTTGTTGTTGTTGTATTATTGAAACCATCGCGGATCAAAAAAGAGATCTGAAAAATAATCAATGTTCCAAACCCTTGACGCCACTGCTTGGAGGAGTAAAGTAAAAAAAAAAAAAAAAAACCTTCTCTAAAAAATATATGACTTCTTCATTCGTATCTTTTTTTATTTTATTTATCTGTCGTATTGCACATGACACACCAACCTTTATATATACACAATTTTTTTGATAAGATTAGCTAAAGATAAACAATGGTTTCGGTTAAAAATTTAAAATCAATTAATGTGAATCATGAAAATTTGTAAATCGATCGACCATGCATGTTCGTTGCACGTGGCACATTAATAAAAAAACTAGGATATTTTAGGGAGCAGCCAAACATACTCTACTTTTTTATTAATCTTCCCTCATCGTTACTCAACCTACCCCTAATTTAAATTTTAATTACTAAATTTTAATTACTAAATATATTACTTAATTTTTTAATTTCATATACATCCTCGAGCAATTAATGAAGCAACCATAATCACTTGTAAAATTCTTTTGATACCCCTTAAATATTTACAAAAATTTGAAATACCTCCATATGAGTCCGGATTTATGAGTTCAAGTAGTAGATTTATTGATTTTTAAAATCCTTGAAATTAATACTAATATTGTCAATGAATAATTTGATTAGGGTTAAAAGTGAAAATGAAGTAATTAATGCTTTCCTAATGTGACATGATTATTGAAAAAAAAAATTGTCCCAAAATGCAACAACAATAAATCTACTTTGACTCATGAGTCCGGACTCATATGAGGTTTTTAAAATTTTTGTAAATATTTAAGGGGTATAATATGAATTTTATAAATGATTATGGTTGTTTCATTAATTGCTCGAGGATGTATTTGAAATTAAAAAAAATTTTGAGTCCGGACTCTCGAATCCAAATAGCACTACCCATCCAACAATTAGTCCCTCATGCATAAAGCTCTGTGCCAACTCGTGACTCAGTACACTCGACATCACATAGCCTAACCAGCTCCCATCTTCACAACACTACACGTCAAACAAATCAAAACGTGGACACAGTTAGGATGGGAGTAACATTTGATAGGTGACGCTTGAGAGTACATTAGCATAGTGAATAGTGTCTCGTGTGGCAGTAATTGAATGCGAAATTTAATACAAAGGGGACAGAGTTGACAGTTTAATTTATTTTAGTGAAGTGCTAGGCGGATTCTTTGAGTCTAGACTTTTAGTTTTTGTATATTTGTAAAACACCCTTCTATTTTTACCTATATTAATCAAACACCCATAAAATAGTTAGGTCTAAATATGAAAGGGTACATGTAAATCTTTATGCCCTTTGGTGATATACTTTGGTACTATGCTACACTTTATGCCCTTCTTGTTTTTACATCAACTGGTTTAATTACATGAATACAGTTAATAGACGACAATGCTAAGTTCATAACTACACATGGTGAGTTGGTCACATATTTCGACGTATGCTACACAATGACGATTAAGATTGTTTAATAGGACACTTTAAAATCCATGTAAGTTTGTGATTGCTACTCTGGTACATAATATTTGAAAAAAGAGCACCGCTATGTCACTATGTGCACCTCAATTGTTTATTAGGACACCCTAAAATTCATGCAAATTGATAGACTTTTGGGGTGCCCTAATAAACAATTGGAGTGCACGTAGCGCCGCTCTTGAAAAAATAAATAAATAAATGTAATTAAAGCCCATAAAAGTCTATGCAAGTATGCAACCAAGTTAACTCAAATTAAAATGTATGTAATGTATTTTCTCAAAAATAAATTTAGTAATGTTTAGTGTTTTAGAAAATAAATTACACCATAAAAAATATTTACATTTGTTGACATTTGTTATGTTGTTGTTGTTGTTGTTGTTATGTTGTTGTTATTATTATTATTAGTATTATTATTATTAGTATTATTATTATTATTATTATTATTATTATTATTATTATTATTATTTATTATTATTATTATTATTTATTATTATTATTATTATTATTATTATTATTATTATTATTATTATTATTATTATTTATTATTATTATTATTATTATTATTATTATTATTATTATTATTTATTATTATTATTATTATTATTATTATTATTATTATTATTATTATTATTATTATTATTATTATTATTATTATTATTATTATTATTATTATTATTATTATTATTATTATTATTATTATTATTATTATTATTATTATTATTATTATTATTATTGCTATGTTGTTGTTTGTTGTTGTAAGCTACTTCTGTAAGGGGTTCAATCAATAAAAAGTATAATTGATCTTTTCCTTTTGATTCTTGTGGTTGATTAATCATTGGCAAAGAATGTCTTCTTTTACTTTTTTCAAAAAAAAAAAAAAAAAGAATGTCTTGTCCAATACTACTTCCAAACCTCCAAGTTCTTTAAGATGCAATCAAAAAGAATAATTAAACTTTTGTTGCTATATTGAATGTTTTTTGTACTGTATTTTCAAATTTTTTTGTAGTGTATTATTATTATTGTTATAACCTTTAATATTTTTTTGTTTTTAATAATAATAATACTAATAATAATAATAATATTATTATTATTATTACTATTAGTAATATTAATAATAATAATAATATTATTATTATATATAATATTAATAATAATATTATTATTATTATATCATGGGATCTGGATGAAGGTGGAAAGACTAGTAGTAGCGCAAACGAATACCTCATCTTGGTCATCTCCGTGCTCGCACAATAATCAATTATGATGTTCGTCTTATATTTGCTCCTCGAAGATCGACATTAGTGCTATTGATAGCATATTTTTCAAATTCGGGTCCGCACATACTTAGCGCGTACATCAAGAAATGTTTTGGAGAAGCCAAGGATGCACCCTCAAGAGGCGAGAGTACTTCTATATGACCCACCATGCCTCTAGGCGAGATCTACGCTCGTTTGAGTCCTCTATAGGCACGCCTTAGGCAAACCTTGACAAAGCTTTCTGCACAACAATGTAGAGGCCTAGCCACGCCTTGGGCCCTTCCCATATACGCCTTGATCACCTTAATTCAATCCAATAAATCTACTTGAACTCATGAGTCTGGACTCATTAGGAGATTTTTAAAATTTTTGTAAATATTTAAGAGGTATTAAATGAATTTTACAAGTGATTACAGTTGCTTCATTAATTGCTCGAGGATATATTTGAAATAAAAAAAAAATTTTGAGAATCCAGATTCATGAGTCCAAATAGTACTATCCAATTCAGTACTATCCAATTCAATATCATTTCCATGTATGCACGGATCTCGAGAAAAATTTAATCACATCTCTATGTATGTAAGGGTCTTGAAAATTAAAGAGCATGTGCACGAATCTAGAGAATTAATGAATATGGAGAATTAAACAGCATGTAAGTACCAATCTCGAGAATTTAAAGAGCATTTATGCATGGATATTGACAAATATAGAGAGAGAAATAATTAAAGTAGAGAGATAATTAAAGAGAGAAAGATAATAATAAGAGAAAGAAAGAGATAAAGAGAGAGAATTAATGTTACAAGAAGAGAGAGATAGTATGTAGAGAGAGAGAGTGCTCATTTAATGTTTTGAGAGAAGCATGTCGGATTTTGTAGGTAGATGACCATTTTATCCTTCATTATTTAATGTGACCCATTTTTCATTTTAAATTATTTTGAAGCCCTCAAGAATGTTTAAAATTATGAAAAACTCCTTTGAGTCTGGACTTTTGGGTCTAAACAACTTTTTTGTTAATATAAAAGGATTGAGCCCAATTACTTTTAAATCTATCGTAAGAGAAAAAAGGAAACTTCATAACTCATCAACTAGCCTAGCGTACTATAAGATCTAAATCTATATTTATTCCTTAGGTGGCTAGTTAACTACTTCTAATTAAACACAAAAATCTACAAAATCTACTAGATTCATGATTTATTTTATATATATATACATATGCATAAACCAACTGTTTATGTGAAAAACTATTCAAGACGCGACACGTGGAATGTGAGAAGTTCTCACAACGTGACAGGTGGTATTATGATGTCATAATTGATATTTTATAAGAAAAAATAAAAAAATACAAGCCATTGATATTTCTCGCAATTAAGAGAGGGGTAGGATGGTAAAATCTAGTTTTTTATTTTTTAATAATTTTCATTTTTTATTGTTTTTTTTAGAGTTTCTTTTTTCGATTTTTTTAAGAGTTTCTATTTTCGATTTCGATTTTTTAAATAATTTTCGTTTTTTTTTTTGTCTTTTTTTTGGGTTTCTAATTGTAAGACAAAGTATTTGACAAAAAAATTGTAATACAAGTATCACCAATTTTTTTCTTTCGTCCATTACAACACAAATTCAATTAGTATTTATTATAAAATATACGATTTTGTCTTTAGTGAGGTTAGAATCGGAAATATATGAAGCACTTGATGCTTAAGTTTTTTATTTCTTAAGGTTACAGTTAAAATAAAAAATTATCAAAACGTGACAAATATTTGAGAAGGGAGGGAGAACATCATAAGTTTTTTTTTTTTTGTTCCAACTTTTTTTCCTCATCAAAATTATTCTATCTAATAAGTAGATATTTATTCTTGTTCGGGCGCGAAGTGCGGGATGTCGTCTAGTTTCTTAAATAAATATTAACTTTTCCAATTAAACTAAATCACCTATCACCTTTCTTGTGCGTACGTAACATCGTCCAGTCCAACATGCAATGTGATCATCTCCGTATATTTAACCTTCATAAAAAATGAAACCAAATTAATCAGCTACGGTGGTGGGTCTCGAATAAACCACTTTAGGCTGCTAATTGTGATGCCATGCTCTCTACCATGCATCATACATGTCGTGCATTCTGAGACCATGGATTCATGAAATCAATTCATTCATCATGTCAAAACTATGAAAAAGGTCATCACGTCAAGCATTAAATCAATTGCATTGCACCCATCATAGAGACACATTTATGTGGTGCCTGAATGGTGGAGGGCAGTTTGGTCCACCACAAAATTGAGAAGGTGCCATAGGGCAGAGATTTGGGTAGCTCACACCCCTTCATATATACCATGTGCGATGACTTGTAAGCTAACAAGTGATAGCTCTTGCATATATGTCCTTGGTTTTACATGAAAGTGAGAATTTGAGTCTAAAAGTTTATTGCTAACAGATCGGCATATATGGTTTATTAAGCAGGTCTCTCCTGTCAAGAAATTAAGAAGGCTTAATTAAAATGAATTTAATACTATTTTTTATTAAATGGATGACTAAATAGTTTCTATATAGAATTATTAATAAATTCTTTTTGGTAGATTTTGATGACATGAGTTGCGAGATGATAATTTGGTCAAGAACCTCCCTTAGCTGCTGATGATCCAGCGTTAAAACAACCATGCTACAAGATACTATGTAATGATCACTTACCTATTACATCTTTCATTTTATGGTTTATTATATACCTTTTTTTTTCCTTCGGTCTAGACCACTTAGTATCTGGAATAATCGATTACTCTGAGTTTACTTCAGGTCGGCCTACAATTGGGGCAAAGAGCTCTTAGCTACTACCACCATCCATAGGGCTCGAACGCGAGTGCCGAACCACTTGAACCAACCAATCGTTGGTATTGAGTCATGGTTTAAATATAAGCTAATGTTGAAATTTTTATTTAAAAAATTTATGTTGTGAAAACCCATATTGATAAGTTCACCACGCATATTTTTTTTAAAAAAAGTTGATGTACTATCTTAAAAATAATGAATTTTTCTTATATTATTAGCACTATGGCGTGCATCACTACAAAAATAAACCAAAATAGCGACGGGATTTGGGTTTAGTGATGAGGTGACCCGTCGCTTTTTTGACACGTGGAACAAGTCAAACAAGTCAAGCCATTTTTTGCCATGTCACCACTAGAAACGGGCTCCAACGCTAAAGCCATCACCAATAGCTGCCATGTGGCTTGTCTAACAACCATGTGGACAAGAATAGCAACGGGAGCACGTCGTTCTAGAAAAAAAAATTATTTTTAAAAAATATTTTTGTAATTCTTTGTTTTTTAAAATAGATTTCAAAATTTATTTTAATTAAAATTAATAAAAAAAGTATTGTTTTTAATTTTTGTTTTAAAAATAGATTTCAGAATTTATTTATATTAAAATTATTTTAAAACATTATAAAACATTTTTCTTATTGTAAAATAATTGTTTTATTTTTTATTAAAATTAATATTGAAATTATTATTTTTATTTTAAAACATTATGAAATATTTTAATTATAAAACAAGTTTTTGAAAAAATATCAGTTTTTATTTACAAATGACAATTTTTATTTTTTATTTGGTGAAAATAATATTTTTAAATAATAAACAAATATAAATAAATTAAAGTAAATAATTGAAATAAATAAAGAAATACATGAAATAAATATAACAAAAGAAAGTTTACAAGTATAAAAATGTACATGTATGACTACAAAATATGAAAAAAAAAATTTAAAGTCTAAGTAAGTGCATATATCAAAGGACTTAATCATCAAGATCATGGTTGGTATCTGAATCATCATCAGGATCTGGTGGTGGTGCAAACGAATTCCAAATCTGTCCATCATAGCTTGCTCCATGTGACCTAAGTGTCACTACATCTCTTACAATTGGTCATGGTCGAGGGTTTTATCATTGATAACCCTTAAAATACTTCTTTGCATCTCCTTATTGGCCCCTTAGCTGCTCAATGGGATTATTATTGGCAAACATAGGTCGAGAAGATCCTACTCCAGCATGTCTATGCCTCGATTCTGATGGTGTCCACCCAAGTCTATATGTCCTCCCTTTGTCCTCTCGCTCCACGACAGATTAATACAGCTCGGTCTCATCAATAGGCATGTCGAGACCCTGTAACTGTGTGAGCTTGACGAGTCTGTCACATATTGCCATTTGTATTAAGAAGTTAAACATTCACAAAACATATATGTAAGTCATTAATGTTAGACCAAGCAATCTATAATAAACATAAATCTGAACATGGCACTGTTATCACAAGCAACTAAACATGCTGATTAAACAATAAAGAAGATTAATAATCAAATTGTACCAGAGGCTTGCAAAGAGCAATGTCCTAAGACAGAATAATTTCCTCCAACTCGGTGCAGAATTCAACTAGGAGTTCTGTCCCCAGGATACAACTGGCCTATTATTTGATTAAAGCACCAATCAAAGAACCTTCAAACTGCAAATCGTCTCTCTCAGATTAAACACAAATCACATGAAATTTGATTTCCGAAAAAGCTTGTTTTCTCTGTCAAAAGATTCCTCTATTATAGATAACCATCTAACTGTCCAATTAGTGGACAGTTTTTCCATAACTATCTAATTAGTGGTTTCTAATTAGTGTGCCACTAATTGATAGTTATTTAACTCCTAATTCGAACTTAGCAACTGTTGGTGCTCTTTTGTTTTAATTCAAAAAACGAAAATAAAATAAAAAACGAAAAATAAAAACTATGTTTATGAATGGCTAAGTCTTGAACAAACCAAAGCCCCAAAGGCCCCAAGGCCCAAAGCCATTGTCAAAGATTATTTAATTAGGGTGATTTCCTAGTGAACCCCATGGTCCACTCATTCTAACTCACTTCTCACTTAAACAATAGTGAAGTGAGTTGGAACATATATTAAGTGAGAAAACCAAACCTTTCTCTCCTATGAGGGACTAAAGGTTTTGTTCTTTTCCAACGCAAAACTTGAACTTCAATGTTCAACAATACCCCACTTTTGTATTGGAAATTGTAACACCCCATATGTCTTAACTTTGCCAAATCATAAACAAAAATAATAACTATACACGAGAGAGAGACATGATCAAGTCATGCTTATAAGGAAGTGAATGTTGGGCAGTAAAGCAACAACAATTACATAAAGTGAATGTAGCAGAAATGAGGATGCTTAGGTGGATGTGTGGTAAAATCCGTAAAGATAGAATAAGAAATATAGAAATTCAAAGACAAGTAGGAGTAGCACCAATTGATACAAAGATTAGGGAAGGGCGGTTGCGATGGTTGGTCACTGCAAAGACGGCCTACAAATGCCCCAACTAGAAAACTTGACTCAATAGAAAGCGTAGAAATTCGACGAGGTAGGGGTAGACCAAAGTTAACATGGGATGCATTAATTAAGAGAGATTTGAATGGTTTGCAAAGCTCACCATCAATTGCACTGAATCGAGCACAATGGAAAAGTTTGATCCATGTAGCCGACCCCAGTTAATTTGGGACTGAGGCTATGTTGTTGTTGTTGTTGTTGAACTGTTCACTTTTATAGTAAACCAAGACAATATGTCTTACTCATGACTTGAATCCAAATGCAGTTCATACGTTTTTGTTCATTTTGGTCCTGAACAGATCCTGGTTTCATGATAGATTTAGAGAACTTAGCCTAATTTCATTCTCATAAATGCGACCCCACATTTACTACCATATAGGTGACATTACTATGTCATTAAATGCATATTGCATACCCTAAACATCTTATCAACACACTTACTTCATCATAGGAACAGGTAATTGTGTGTCCTGTTTGTTAATTCAAGTCTAACCGTTTGCCTATTGAACCTAGACCATGGGATCTCCAATCAGCTAGGTTAGGTTTCCGCCATACTTGAATTACTCTATAGGCTTTAAGCCCATTCCCCTCGATAATATCTTCACTTGATCTCTTGGTAAGCCCTTAGTCAAAGGATCTGCAATGTTTTCCTTAGACTTAACATAATCAATACTAATTACTCCACTTGTCGATAATTGTCTTATAGTATTATCTGGCGCCTTATATGTCTCGACTTACCATTATATATGTTGTTTTTAGCTCTCGCTTGTCTTTGCCATACTATCACAATGTATGCATATTCTTGTGATTGGTTTTGGCCAAGCAAGGAACATCTTCTAAGAAATTTCTTAGCCATTCACTTCTTCAATTTGCCTTGTCAAAGCAATGAATTCGGATTCCATGGTGGATCGTGCTATACACGTTTGTTTTGTTGATTTCCAAGAAATTCTTTGCTCCACCCAATGTAAATACATATCCACTAGTTGACTTGGTTTCGTATTATCGAAATCCAATTTGCATCACTGTAGCCTTCAAGCTCTGGTGGATACTTTGTATAAACTAATCCATAATTCAAGGTATACTTGAGATACCTTAGAACTCTTATCAATGTTTGTCCAATGATCATCATTTGGACTACTTGTGTATCTGCTTAACTCGCTTCTTGCATAAGCAATATCGGTCTAGTAGAGTTCATCGTGTACATTAAACTCCCAATAACTTGAGAATATTCTAATTGACAAACCGACTCTTTAGAGTTCTTCTTTAGATGACAATTTGCATCAAAAGGAGTTGGTGCAGGTTTGCAATCGAATTGACCGAATCTTTTTAAGATTTTCTCAACATAATGAGATTGTGTTAGGATATAACCTTCGTTATTCCTTTTGATTTGAATACCTAGTATTACATCAGCTAGACCTAAGTCTTTCATGTCAAAACTAGAATTCAACATCTTCTTTGTTGACATTATGGCATCCTTGCTCGAGCTCATAATTAACATGTCATCAACATAGAGACATACTATGACAAATGAGTTCTTCATTTCTTTAATGTACACACATTTGTCACATTCATTTATTTTAAAACCATTTGCCATCATAGTATGATCAAATTTCTCATGCCATTGTTTTGGAGCTTGTTTAAGTCCATACAAAGACTTAACAAGTCTACAAACTTTATTTTCTTGGCCATTTACTACGAACCCTTCAGGTTGATCCATATAAATCTCTTCTTCTAATTCTCCATTTAAAAATGCTGTTTTAACATCCATTTGATGTATTTCCATGTCGCAAAAGCAACTATGGAAATTAACATCCTAATGGAAGTTATTCTTGAAACAGGAGAATAAACGTCAAAGTAATCCAAACCTTCTTTTTGTCTATATCCTTTAGCAACCAAACGTGCCTTGTACTTCTCAATAGTGCCATCAGCCTTTAGCTTCTTTTTGAAGATCCATTTATATCCAATTGGTTTGATTCCGATGGTAGATCAACCAATTCCCACGTATTATTTTGTAAAATGGATTCAATCTCACTATTGATAGCTTCCATCCAAAATGGAGCGTCGGTGAGGACATAGCTTCTTTATAAGTTTGTGGCTCATTTTCGAGTTAACATGTTAACAAAATCAGGTCCAAAGTCTTTTGTGACCTTAACTCTTTTTCCTCTTCTAGGTTCTAACTCTTGTTCTTGAACCTTAGAATTAGATGGTTCATCTAAACTCTCTTTGTGATTCTTTTAAGTGACGAACCACTTTGATTTTCCTTAAAAGGAAAAATGTGTTCAAAAAATTCAGCATCAATAGATTCAATAATAGAATTTTCACTTATATCTGAAATATGTGATTTAACTACTAAGAATCTATATGCTGCACTATTCTTAGCAAAACCAATGAATACACAATCTACAGTTTTAGGTCCTAACTTAGTTCTCTTTGGTAAGGGAATTTGGACCTTTACCAAGCAACCCCACACTTTCAAAGTTTTGTAAGTGGGTTTTCTGCCTCTCCATATCTCAAGCGGAGATTTATCTAATTTCTTGAAAGGCACTCTATTCAAAATGTGATTTGCAGTGAGTAACGCTTCACCCCACAAATTCTGAGAATGTCCAGAATCATTCAACATGGAATTAATCATATTTTTTAGAGTTCTATTTTTCCTCTCTCGCTACACCATTCGTTGAGGTGTATAGGGTGCAATCGTTTGATGTATAATTCCATATTTGCTACATAATTCGCAAATTCGTGCAGATTCATATTCTCCACCTCTATCTCGTTCTTAATGCCTTAATTTTCTTGTCTAATTGATTTTCTACCTCTGCCTTATATATTTTAAACATATCTAAGGCCTCGTTTTTATTTCTAATCAAATAGACTTGGCAATATTTACTACAATCATCAATAAAGGTGATGTAATAATTTTTTCCCCCTCTAGTAGGGATGGATTTAAAATCACAAAGATCACTATAAATCAATCCTAATAATTCATTTGATCTCTCTTGGACGATTTGAAAGGTTGCCTAGCAAATTTTGATTCAGTGCATATTTCACATTTTTTATTTAAATCAATGTTAAACTTAGGCAATAGATTTAACTTAACCATTCTGTAAATAGATCTTTTATTCACATGTCCTAATCTAGCATGCCATAAATTAAATGAATCAACCATATACGCAGAAACGATCATTCTATTACCAGTAGAGTTAACAATTACAACATTGAGCTTAAAGAGACCCTCTGTGAGGTATCCCTTTCCTACATACATCCCACCCTTGGTGAGAACAAACTTGTCGGACTCAAACACCAACTTGAACCCTTTTTTGTTAAGTAAAGGGCCATATACAAGGTTCTTCCTGATCTCAGGAACATACAACACATTGAGTAAAGTGACTATTTTCCCGCTAGTGAACTTCATCTTAATAAAGGCCCTTGCCTTCAACCATTGAAGATGATGAATTTCCCATATAAAGCTTTTCTTCACTATCAACGGAAGAAACTCTCGAAAATAAGCTTTTGTCGCCGCAAATATGTCGAGTCGCACGGTGTCAATCCACTGACCCCAGTGTCGAGACCATGTTAGTTTCGACACAACAAGAGTGAGATCAATGTCCATTTCATCAATTTGGACATCAAGCAATATTCGCTTGGTTGTTCAAACCAGAATTGCCATGATTCGATCTTTCTTATGACGACAATCTTGGGCCCTATGACCCTATTTTCCACATACCCAAAGACTTCCTTGGATTTTCTTAAAATTCTTCCCCTTGATGCAAACTTGTTTGGTGGGTGCTCTTCTTTTGAAATTCTTCTTCGGAATTTCGAACTTTGGAATTGCTTCCTTCCACCATGTTTGCCTTTGCATCAATGTCACTTCCTTCCATCTTGTCTCCTTTCCTATGATCTTCTTCAATCCATGACCTCAAGATCAAGTCTTCAATCGACATATCTCTACGCTTATGCTTCGAGATACACCTTGAAGTCATTCCAAGATGGAGGTAATTTCTCAATGATAGAACCGCTTTGAAAATGCTCATTCACGATACATCCCTCGGCATGTAACTCATGAATCAACACTTGCGCTTCTTCAACTTGCTTCACTACGGACTTTGAGTCGACCATGTTATATTTCAAGAATTTGCCAACCACGAACTTTTTGCTCCCGCATCTTCGATTCGATATTTCTTTTCCAAAGATGTCCCAAACATCTTTTGAGTCTCACACTCGAATAAACATCATATAGAGTGTCATCAAGTCTGCTTGAATATAGTTCCGCAGAGGAAGTCGAATTTTTCCATGCCTCGATTGTCATCATGGTTTCCTTGGTGATCGGACTCTCATCCGTCTTAGGAACCTCTCTCGATGACATTGGCTAAATTCATAGTGGTCAACCAGAAAATTGTTTTCTGTTGCCATCTCTTGAAATCAAGTCCCTTAAACTTTTCAGGCCTCTCATCCTTAGAATTGGATGCAGTCTTATCATTAACAATATGAGATGATGCCATTTCAGATTCAGATTCTAAGATATACAAAACACCAAGTATATTCAAATCAGAAAACAATAATAACAAGCAAGTATGAAAATCTCGAAGTTATATAACATATTCTGTCTTAGATTGTTAGACCAAGCAATCTATAATAAACATAAATCTGAACATGGCACTGTTATCACAAGCGACTAAACATGCCGATTAAACAATAAAGAAGATTAATAATCAAATTGTACCAGAGGCTTGCAAAGAGCAATGTCCTAAGACAGAATAATTTCCTCCAACTCGGTGCAGAATTCAACTAGGAGTTCTGTCCCCAGGATACAACTGGCCTATTCTTTGATTAAAGCACCAATCAAAGAACCTTCGAACTGCAAATCGTCTCTCTCAGATTAAACACAAATCACATGAAATTTGATTTCCGAAAAAGCTTGTTTTCTCTGTCAAAAGACTCCTCTATTATAGATAACCATCTAACTGTCCAATTAGTGGACAGTTTTTCCATAACTATCTAATTAGTGGTTTCTAATTAGTGTGCCACTAATTGATAGTTATTTAACTTCTAATTCGAACTTAGCAATTGTTGGTGCTCTTTTGTTTTAATTCAAAAAACGAAAATAAAATAAAAAACGAAAAATAAAAACTATGTTTATGAATGGCTAAGTCTTGAACAAACCAAAGCCCCAAAGGCCCCAAGGCCCAAGGCCATTGTCAAAGATTATTTAATTAGGGTGATTTACTAGTGAACCCCATGGTCCACTCATTCTAACTCACTTCTCACTTAAACAATAGTGAAGTGAGTTGGAACATATATTAAGTGAGAAAACCAAACCTTTCTCTCCTATGTGGGACTAAAGGTTTTGTTCTTTTCCAATGCAAAACTTGAACTTCAATGTTCAACAATTAATACCTATAATTAATTGAACAAACAATTACTATAAAACTAGTTTCTTACGACTATCTTCTCTACTCTCTGATCCATGAAAGTAACGCCGTCGTGATCCTTGGTGTGGAAGTACAAACATAACTCCAAAGCAGGAAGGGGTCGAGGTAATTTCTCCTCATATAAAACATATGTTTAAGTAGGATTAAGTTTGAGACTTATTATTATTAATATATATATATAGACTTAATTATTATAGCATGACTATCAGTCTCTAGCGCGCTGGTAGATGGATATGGAACCACCTATATACACAACTACTCCCGTACCAAGTACCCGTATCTCTGTATGCCGATTTTTGCTTGCTTGCTCTGATTTCTTCTTAAATTCATGGTTGGACCGCATTTTCTTGTAGTGCTCGAAGATCTTAGTAGATACATGGCTCGGCTTCTTATCTTTCAAACACACTTTGCTAAAGAAGTCGGCGTACCGAGCGACGATCTGTCTATCGTATGCCTCTCTAATAGCTCAGTCATGGATCCTAATTGAAAGTCATTTATGTACAAAAATATTGAAATTTAATATATTTATCCTAAGTAAAATAAACAACCTTGACTTAAAAGATTTTTTACCTTCCATTAATTCCAATATACGTCTCGAATGTGTTGAGGAATATGCTCCTAGGAATAGCCATCCTTGTGTGAGGAATACTTGTATGCCCTTGTCATCTTCCGTGCAACTTTGTCCAACAGGTGCAACTTGCGTCCACTAAATTAAAAATTTATTTTAGAACAAATTTTGGGAAATTAACGAAATGTAGGCATGCATAATTAAATCACGCATACTTACTATCTCTCATATTTCACAATCAAAAATATTCGCCCCCAACTTGGGTAGGAGTGTTGCCTATCGGGGCCCTAGTAGCTTGAATGCCCCGTTATCATCCATATGAGGCAGGACAGATGGACAAATTGCCCGAAGAGCATGTTGAATAACTCAGTAACTGTGAGGCATGCAAATGAAAAAGGCTTGGTGGTAAGGCCGTCTGGTGGTCATACTAGCAATCCTGTTGATGTGAAGGAGATGATGATCCCCTCGATGAAAAAGTAGAGGCAAAACCTTGTTGCATGGTAACGTGACCAGCGATGGGTGGCGTAGGTAGCGAAGAAAGAAGCGAAGAGTACATCTGCATAGAGTTCGGATCATCGACAAATACATATGCCAAAGACATATCGTATGCTGAAGAGAGATGTGGTGGATGTAAATAAAAGAGGGCATCTGATGGAAGAAGGGAGTTTATTAAGAGGGCAGATATGGGTACGGATGATATAAGAGGGCCTACTGGGGTGATACTCATGAGGATGTTGATGTTGAGTTTGCTGCCTCTGACTAGAGTGTGGAGCAACATCGTCATGAGATCGTAAGCGTGAATGATTCGAATGATGAGATCCGCTATCTTTAATGCCATTGGATCTCTCACTGCGAGATGGACTGTATCCTATTCCTGACATGATTTTTTTAAAAAAAATAAAAACTAAGTTAGAAATAGCTACATATAAACGTCCTACATTTTAAATATTACGTAACAAGCCAACAAATATAATACTAGGTTTCGTATTCCTTTACCTACTGAAATGGTTAAATCATGGTTCATTGCCACTGTTCCCATCATTCGACGAAACTCAGAATTATCAGTTTCATCATCTTCTTCGTCGACGTTTGACATGTGTGCGCCACTAGGATTAGCTAGAGAAATTGCAATATTGTTGCCAATATCAACCTCAGTATCATGCTCAAGTAGCTGCTCTTGAAAAACATCTTATTGGGTGGGCGCGCTGTCAACGTTCTTGACTAAGTTGTGGTCATCGATGAACTTCGGTTGAAGTCTGCATGTGTCTTGCAAATTATTCTGCGCACTTTTTACACTTGGGTAAAAAAGAAAGTACAATCGACTAGCTTGCATGGCTAGTATAAAAGGCTCGTACTTGTACAGTTACAGATTTCGATGCACATCAACAAGTTTTAAGGAGCGGTGAACTCTTATCTTGACGTTGGGCATGAGATTAAATGATTCACACTTGAACAACATGGTATGTAAGAACCCACCGCATTTGATTTATATCACTTTTTGCAATTTCCGGTAGATAAGGGTGTCAATTTTTTTCGACCTGTCGATTTAGACAATAATTTTTTAAATTCAGGTCCAGTCTGGGTTTTTTATGTCCAAATTAAAATTTGGGTTGGATCTGGATAAGAACATCTGAGCCCGGACTCGGCCTCAATTTTAAAAGATATATATTTTATTTTGAGAATATACTTCCATACATAGTATAATTCACAAAAACAACAATAGAAATAAAGAAACTACATAACGTGTATAGAAATGTACTATTTTAGTTTTGAGACTTAGCTAAATTGTTTGAGACAACATTATGCATTTTGTTTTCTTAATAAAAAAACATTATTATGTCTTGAAATTTAAAATATTAACTTCAACTTGAACATTAATTTTTAAAATTATATCAGAGAAGATTATATTACAAGGTATTTGCAATGATTTTAATAGTTAAAAAACCTTTTAGACATAAAATAGTTTTTTAAAAACTCGACAAAATCTAGACATTTGGACAACTTGGATTAAAAGTGAATTGGGTATGGGCAAGGCATATTTGTCCGAATTTACAACCGAGTCGGATTTGGACAATGCAAATGCTTGTTTATATCAAGGGTGACCCGGACCCAAACATGTTCGGACCTGAAAAATTGACACCTATACCCGTAAAAGTCATTATCACATTCTATGTAATTTGTGCCTCTAACGCACACCCCGCTACTATGCATATCGTTGTTTGTGTTATGTGACACTGTGTGAAACTTGTAGCCTTTAACAAGATACGCGTGATATACGGTGCATAGTCGACTTGGATCATATGAAAGCATTAACGATATTAGATCTTGAATATACAATGACGCCTACAATCAAAACAATTTTTATGATAAACTTCATTTTCAATTAAATAACAAAACATAAAGAATTGTGTTAATACACATTTATCAATTACGTAAAGTTGATAATTTTTCTCAAGATGTTCATCGATTGCATTTAGTGTGATATTCGATTGTTTGGAATGCAACTTCGATATGTACATCCATACATGACATAAAAGAAATAAAAAATTATGATTGAATAGAATAAGACTATTAAACGATTGACATGAAAACCGTGTATTGTAACGTATTAATGTATACCTCATGAAAGGAGTGACTTCAGGACAATTTAACAACACATAAGCATGTGCAGCATTACACTCATCATCCGTGAGATAATGCTTCTTTGATTTCCCAAAGGCCCGACCAGGGTGGGTGAAGATAGAGAAGTTGTCATCGAAATTTTGAGTTGGATCGACTCCACGATCGTAATTACGGGGTGGACAGTTGTGCGATGTCTGCATATGTTCATCAAAATAATAGGAACAAAACGCAGTTGCATCGTCCACTAAATAAGCATTGCATATTGAGCCCTCAAACCTTGCCTTATTCATAACATTATTTTTCAAATGTTTCAAATACCTATATTTATAGAGGTAAGTTAGGTAGATATACATTTTAATTGATTTTAAGTTGTGTACGAAAAAAGTAGACATGCAACAAATATAATTTATTACCACTCAAAATGATACATCTACTGAAATTATACTAGACCAGTAAGGATAGTATCGTGTGCCAGATGGATATGGAGATGCTTAATTGAGTGGAAAAGACTTGGCGTAAAGATTTTTTCTAGCTTACACAATATTTTTGAAATGTTTTCACGCAAAAGCCGTAGATTTTCAACATTTTAATTTCTAGCTGTTAAATCTCTAAAGAAAATGTTTAACTCGCTGATCCCAATCTATATGTCCTTTTCTAAAAGATCCCGAAATGCAATCGATAAAAGTTGTTGCATGAATACATGGTAATCGTGGCTTTTCATTCCAAACATCTTCAATTTCTAGAGTCTACTCAACTGCCGATGTTAAATGCATAACCATCAGGGAAGTGCAATTCCTTAATCCATTTACATACCATGTTTTTCTCTGCTCGTCAATCACGTATCGTGAATTTAGATATTTCTTAGATACTTGATCATAATGAAGCTCTGGTCGATGACAAATCTCTTTTAAGTCCTCCTTAGACTTTGCGTTATCTTTCATCTTCCCTGACATACTCATGATTGTATTGAAAATATTATCAAAACATTTTTCTCGATGTGCATTACATCTAGGTTGTGTCTGACAAGATTCGCCTATGGCAAGTCCCACAATATGTTTCATTGTCTCCACACACTAGTCTTCAAGACTTTGTTGTTTATAACATCTAATCTCAATTCAGTAACCTTCATCAACCTTAAAGTCTTAATTTCACACAAGATATTTTCACCTGATTTATCGGCCGGTGGCTTGTCTGATATAATTCCGTCTTTATGAAAACTAAATTTGTCTTTCCTCTCATTTGAATACCGTAACAAGAAATGATAGTGTCAATCAAACCAAGATGCTTTCCCGCCTAACCTCAAGCAGGAAAAAGTCGGTATCATCCGTACAATAAGGGCAAGTTTTCATCCCATCCGTGCTCCATCTCGACAACATGTCGTATGCTGTAAAGTTGCTAACAGTCTACATAAGTGCAGCATGCATTTGAAAGTTTATTTTGGTCGATACATCGTAAGTAGGCACTCCGTCATACCATAAATCCTGCAATTTTTTCACCAATGGTTAGAGAAACACATCAATTTTTTTTGCAATGGATTGGTCGGTCTAGATACGATCATTGTTAAGAACATCACTTATTTCTTCATGCACATCAACGGAGGCAAGTTGTATGGTGTTAAATCACCAGCCATGAGGAGTACGATTTGTCGATCATTTCAAAAGGTTAGAACCCATTAGCGCATAACCCAAGTCGAACGTTACGAACTTTGGAACTAAAAGAAGGATTCGTTTGATTAAAGTGGTTCCATGCCATGGAATTGAAGCAATGTTTTGCATTGTCCTCATCTTTAGTATGTTTTGCGTGCTATCGTATGTGTTTCGTTGTAGCTTTTTACATAAACGAACATTGTAAAGGAGGCGCCAAGGGAAATTAAAGCATTGTCTTGAGCGGACGTTTGTTTGAATTAAACCTAAGTTCCCCAGAAAAAATCGCAAGACATAAGGTTGGAGTTGGGGCCCCAATAAAGCATGAATAATTAAGGACAATAATCGATTTGCTCATACGACATATCCAACTAGTGCATTAAACTTTTACATTTGTAAAAGCTATCGACCAAACAATTATCTTCGGGTAACATGTCTTTACAGACCTGCAAGATTTCGTTGATGCTTGCTCTGAAATATAGTGATTCAATTTTATCGTTAACAAACGCGCCATTGCTAAAAGTTTTGTCATCTTTTCGCAACCCCGCCAAAGTAGTTGCTTTGCTACGTTAATCATTTCAAATGGAAACCATACCCTCAATAAGTTTCCGTGTAGCGTCTGCGTCTGGTGGTGTAATCGTATGGACGACCTCTCGACGCTGTGGTGGAATCACTGTTGCTGGCTGCGGACACTCTCGACTGATATGTCCCACTTGAACACATCGATAATAAGTGACTGCTTTAGCTAACCCTGCCCTCGATCCTGGGCCTGTGCAAATGCCTATCTATGTCCTGGTCCGGAACTATCTCTCGTCGTCCTCTACCTCTACCTCTGCCTCTAACACCATATTGTTGACGTGGAGCTGGTGGTGCTGGTAAAACTGGTAAAGTAGACGTAACAGGAGTTGGCAATGCAGGTCTTGTTGGGTTTTGGGGTTCATACGCAGCGGAGATTACAAAACAATTTTGACAAAAACCCCAACAGGATCCGAATCTAATTCCATTAAAAACGTTTAAACCATGAAAAACTTAATCATACCTCAATCGCAATATACCTTTCGAGAAGGTTGATCGATCTCTAAGGCGCATCGCAACGACGAACGCCCTCTATCGCTAGATCCACACACGAACGGCGGCCGAGATTCGAAGTGCTAGCGTCGAGAGAATGCCAAACCTTTTTGTTTCTCTCCAAAACGATCCGAGCATACCAAAAACCCTAAGTTGTTTCTTAAACAAAAAAGAGTTTTTGGCCTTTTGATCTTTTTTATGTGTGTTCTAACTTAAAGCGTCTATTTATACAACCCTTGTATATAGACGGTTAAGTAAATTACACATATACCCTTACTTAAAGAAGTATAAGTGTAATACACCACAAGGACGTTTCATGTCATGAATTTTATCACATAAAATTCGCTTTTTTACGAATCGTCTTAAAATCTCGCAAAACCATTCTTAGTGTGCGACCCAATAGGCTCATACAACGTTGGCGGTGTACCAAAACACATTTTGGTATACAAGTCATAAGCGGCCTCTAGCAAGACATTATGACTACCCAAGTTGTACGAATATCAAATCGATACAACCTAATCAATAGTGTATATAACATCCTTTTGTCACACGATATCCTTTTGATCAAACATAAGGCATGGAATTGTCATCCAACATGTTCAATCGTACTAGTCTCGATCTCTAGGTAGATCGAAAACATCCAAGTGACATTGATCAATATCAATTCACTTAGACTAGGCCTTTTAACGATCCCTAACACATCGAGGATCCACTAGATATCTCTCTTTATATGAGAGGGACAAATTCTATCTCGATTACACAACTTCATCACATTGCTCACACAAGTAACCAATCACAACCTTTATAATCGTCGGTTAAAGACAACGTTTGATTGTGTCAAATCACCGTGTTCCTAATGTTGAAGTCTCTGGTAATCTCAAGTCGAGGATTCGGAATATATACTTATCATGAGAAACAACTATGACTTAATCCATGTTATGTTCTCATAGCGGGTCGGTCCAAGTACTTTGTTCCCTAACAAGTACTTGTGATCTTGATTCGTATCCCTATACGTATAATCATCATATGATCATCAATCAAGACTCACACTAGTCTTAATTCATTATAGTTCCCAGTATAATGATCGACTATGGACATTTAGGATATTTATGTAAATACCCATGGATCTTATTATAATGTAAACATGCAAATTAATTATAATAAACAGCAAATGAAATCCTCTATCTTTATTAACTAAAATTATTCATAAAGACGGTTAATGGATTGACCTAGGGCACATGCCCCATCAGGTCTGACTGGTGGTGGTACGGGAGGTCTACCCATAATAGTTTGCAAAGGTGTAGGAGATGCTACATAGGGCACAATTGCCCCATGAACACCTCTATCCCATATCCTTGGTCCTTTGTCATTCTATCTCCTCCGCTCATACTCCGCCATCTGATCAGGTGTCATCGCGGGTACTAAGGGTGTCCCGTCAGCCACTCGACTTAGATAATATGTCTCGTGAGCAAGTGCACACTCGAAAATCTCTCCCAGTATCCTATCACCTGAACTAACCCATAAAAACCAATATCTGGCCTCAGTCCGTCGCCAAAATGATATACATCATATGCATCCTCCTTTACAAGATCTCCGGCAAACTGCCTTAGATAACCGTATCCATCTGGTAGCTCATCATCCTCATATCGGCTCCTTGTCTTAGATTTATGCATTCCTTCTACAACCTCTTCATCACTGCAGGTGGGAAGTATTGCTGATAGAACTTAGTCTTGAAAGCATCCCAAGACTCAAACTCTCCCTCAGCTGTTATCGTCGCACACCACCATACATCGGCGTCTCGGTGCAATGTGTACGACAATATCTCAGCTCTGAGTCTATCCTCAATCTGCAAGACTTTATGTAGTTTCTCCTGCGACAGGACCCATTTCTCGATCTTCTTAAAATCTCTCTGATTGTCGAAGTATATTGGTTTCAGTTTGATGAAATCTTTCACCAGCTGAACTACTGATGTGGAACTAGCTGATGGGGGTGTGGACGATGGTGTAGACACAGTCTCTACTACTGATGATGTTGTAGTCGTAGTAGGTCCAAATGTCTGAGCTGGCTGTGCTGGTGGAGTAAATTGGGAAGTCATCAATGCGATGAGCTCCGCCAATTGCTAACCCTGAGCAGTGACATGATCAAAAAGCCTCTGAAAATCCTCCGCTAATGGTATCGAAGGCTGGCTACCACTCGCACCAGCATCATCGCTTTCGTGTGGATCCGACATCTCCGATTGCAAATGGAGAACGAACGCGAATCAACTACTACGTAGATAACGCATATATACACATAACAAAAGTAACATGTAGATAAATATATCAAATCCTCAACTCACTTCACTCACTTCCCAACTAATAGTTTATAGGAAATGATCATCTGGTTTTCCACATCTAACTATGATTTTCTAGCTTTTACAGAGCTGAACAAGGTAGGTCGTTCACTACATATTGTAGTTGTGGTATTGTATTGTCGAATCTCCAGTTTCTACAATCTTACATTTATCAAGCTTCAGTAACCTAGATAATTCTCTACATCATGGCTTTGATACCAATTGTGTTGTATCATATAGCCTGACGCCATATAATTCTCTAAAGCTGGCTCTTATACCACCTGTGACGCCCCCAACTACAAAAAGGGCACCGCCCGGCCTAATCCCTTAATTAAGCCCTAATCTCCCCTATAGGACCTAACAAGGAATTAGTCAGCCTTAGTTAAACACCTAGACACTCACCGTTTATGATACCACCTACAGTTTGCTAGCTAGTTTAACTACCTAACAAATCAGAGCTAATTACAATTTTTTTATCTAACCAATTATTCGAGCGGAAGTGTTATTTCGTTACTAGTGGACATAAGGCCTAACCTATTATGGAAAAACTAGGAAATAGTGGTCACATGCAAATATAAACAAAAGTGGTGATATATATAACATGTATCTGGTCAGATGTTCCTATCTCCCAACCCAAAAGTAAAATATCACGTATATAGAAAACGTAATAGAAAAGAATGCAAAACGTAAAAAAATATGTCGTTGTCGCAGTTCTTCCCTGGCTCAGAGGTAGTCACCAATCTTCTCTTTGCCTGGTCTGCCATTCGGCTAATCTGCACACATTGTCACAAACTAGACAGTTAGTACATAAGACTATTTAAGTAATACTGAGAGACATTGATCCACATTCTCAAACAGGTAACATGAATCAAATGGCCTAATTTAAATAGCAACTATGCTGAAAGAAACATCATGCGAAAAGATACTTGAGTTAACCAAATATGAAATTGACTCAAGACTAAGTAGTAATGGATTAGGGTCGGTCAGTCGTGATCTTCATCACAACAGCCTTTCCACTACAATTTAAGCTCTACTATATAGCATTTCATTACAAATTGAGCTATATATCATAATGTCAAAAGGACGTACTTACGATTACGCCTTTTCTATTCCAATTTAAAACTCGTCATGTACACCCAAGTTACTTTGCGCCAATAAACCCTGAGGTCTAGTTACCCCGTTCGAGGCACGTTACCCCGTGTGTCATGCAAGATAGTGGAGAAATTCCCTAACATCCGAAAATTCTAGTGACCCATGTATGTAAGTTGAGTTTCTATCTTCAAATGACCAACCACAAGAACCACTTTCATATTCAAAAATGACACATTGGAATCCAAGAGCTGTAACAACATACTAATGCACAAAGGATTAGAGTCAAAATAAACAAACTAACCTAATAGCATGCTATATCAGTGACTTCCATATACAACAATCAACATGACAAAGTATAGGAATTGGAATCAATGATATACAAAACATAGTATGTTATGAACATCATAAAATGAGAAACTGAACAAGTCATAGCATATGGATTTCAAAGGCAATTCAGTTTGAATAACTGAGAAGAAATAAATAAATGGAATGAAATGTAAATAAATGTCTCAAATCGGTTTACTTACATACACACATCAATGCCTAAGGTATCCTGGCCTCTCGTTGCGTCGATGTACGCACTAAAAACCCCATAATAGCTCTTTTACGGTCCTAGTATTTGAAAATTTATCAATTTAGAGTCATTACTACTTATTAAAAATTTGTAAATCGTTCGAAATCGAATTAGCGACCAATTTGCCAATTTCACGCTTTTCGAGGTCAAAACCCGTAAAAGTCGCGTCTAAAATTTTAAATATTTTATTTTTCATAAAAATTTATCAATTTCTATTTATTTTATCAACATATAATTTTTCAGGATCTTTCCTAATTTTTCCGAAATTTTCCTGAATTTGTTTCTATTTTCAGGCATTTATTTAGTCAAAATCAGTTTAATTTAAATTAAATAATTAAATATATATATTATTTTATTGGGATGGGTCCGGGTTAACCCGACCTGGTCCAACCGAACCGGGTCGACCCGACCCGGTCCAGCCGGACCCGGGTCGATCTGACCCGCTCCCTATCAGGTCAGGGTCGTCCCGACCCAACGCATATGGGTAGCCCGACCCGGGCTACCCATCTTCTTCCTCACCAAAGCATGCTTTGGTTCTGGTTTATGTTTTTTTTTTTCATTTGTACTGGGGTTGGGCGTCCATCCTCAACCCCAAGGTGGGTTCGTGCAAAGGAGATGACTCCGTTGCCGTCACTTGAGCTCGGAAGAACTGCCATGGCAGTTCGTCCGAGTCTCCCACCTCGGGCTAACAACAATACCAAACTGCAACAACACCAACAACAAACAACGCACCTTGGAGCTCGATCCCTCTCTCTCGGTCTTTCTCTTTCTTCTTCCTCTCTTCCTCTCGACATTTCTTTCTCCTCTTCTCTCGCGCTTCTTTTTTTCTTTGTTCTCTCTTTTCACCGACTTGAGAGATAGGATTAGTTTTTTTTTTACTTTGGGGTTTAATTGACCCCTATATATATATATTGGATGTGGATGTGGTTAATTTGCTCATTTCTTTTTTTACGCAATATAATTGAACTAGTTACACTTACCCCACGAGCTGCTACCTCGGGCCCACGTGGCATGCGACTCGAGGCGAGTCCCCGCTCGTCTCGGTATCTGCATATCCGTAAATGACTTAGTAGTCTACACATATACAATACACTAGGCATACAACACACTAATATAACATTTACCTCGATCACCGTGCCTCGGTAGTGACACGTATCTCGCTGCGGGTCCCACGTCACGGGTCATTTTGTCCTGATTAACGAATTAAACGTGTATTAACTATTGGGTCGTAACAAGTTGTCATTTAAACTTAGGTTAATCCACTATTAGTTTCTGAGCATGAATTTTTCATTCAAATAATAGCATGTGTAATATAACCCTCAAGTTAATTACAATCAACTTCCACTCGCTGATGTATCTCATATTTTTTATAAAAGTGTTAACTTTCATTCCAGGTCAATGACAGTCATTTTGTCACAATGAGTTTGGATCTAGCCTGAATGAATATTTTAAAGAAATCTATGATATTCTCATGACATTCTTGCCTCCCCTTTCGATTTAAGTTTCAAAAACTTTCTTTTCATGCTCAAGGTTGTAATTTGAGATTATCTATATGAAATATCGTTAACTAGTAGTCAAACCTTGACCTACTAGATAATCTCAATCAATTATTATTGGCTCAGATCTAATCTGAGCTTTAAAGAATAGACTTGTAATTTTCAATTCAAACAACTCAGCTGATGATGTGCCTGTACAGGACTTCCTTTGTTCACCATTATACATCTCAATTAAGAGATATTACTGAGTAGCTTTACACCCTTTGCTCTTTTCTACTCAAGGCATTGTCCTCACAATCACCTTAAATAGTTATGTTTCAGAGTGAATCTCTAATATTTGAGAAATCCAAAGTAACTAGCTTACCTTCTATTTGTTTCACAATACACTTTTTCAAACTTCCTTAGTTTGAGACTTACTACCTTAATCTTACATCAATCCACTGGATTTTATATTCTCAAATTGTCTTTCAATGATTCCTCAAAGATTCTCGACAACCTCTAAGAATGATTAAACGACCCTCAACAAACCTTTCCTCTTATGTACAAGTGATGTCTTTCTTATAATTGGTAAAACTACCAAAATAGATATTTCGAGATTATTAATCTCCAATAGTTTTTTCTCAAATGTCTTAAAATATATATAAATAGAAGTATATACTACAATTTTTCTTTATTGTGTCAACACACATTCTTACCTAAATAAGAAGTCTTAGGATGAACCTCTAACTTCATTCACAATTCAGATATAATCAAGCAAATATTTTAGTCAAACTCTACTTTAACTTTTCCTTCAAGGCATCCTTGTATCTATTTTTTTTTACTTACACAATAATACACTTGCTTGAGTTAACTGAATAAATACCACAACGATATCAATGATCCTTGGATCAATCATATGTATTATTCCATTATTTCAAGATTTCTTTTCTCTTTCACATTTGTGTTGAACATACAACAATTCTAAATTGTCTCATTCACAGTCAAATCTCTTGATTAGCACTTAATATTCAACACTTATACCACTAACTTATCTTTGAGACTTAGTACTTGCATGTGCAAAATCTGACATGCACCAACTTACCGTCATAACTTAAAGTTTTTTACAGTGATGCTTGTGCTCCTCCTAAGTCTTCAAATATTTCACTTTGTTATCAATAAAATGACAACAACTTGAATAAAATAAGGTTCAAGACTTTACATTCATCCTTAACGAACATAGTATGAGTTCTAGCAAGTTCTACTAATTTTTCACTACCCAATTAAAGTGACTCAGTTATCGCCCGAAATCATCTTTATATATCTTTAACTCTGATCTTATTGCGATGATAACCAGATCTCAGCTGACTCTTGAGAACAACTGGTTTCATCATATTATCATAATGAGTTGTTACTCATGGACAATGAATATTTATTCTCATTACTATATATTATTCTTTTGAACTCCCGAAATTCTCAGTTTCGTTAGCTACTCATTCTCCCTAACTTAGACTGCACCAGTGTAAAACATCATATTAAGATATTTCACTAGCTCACTGCTCTATTCAACCTTGATTTATCTTCAAACTATTTCAGTTTGAATTCTCATACTTCGTAAATTTCATTCTCTGAATATACGTCTCAAGGTCTAGATCCAGTAAACACTTCTTCACTAACTATTATCATTCTAATAACATCAATGAGAATAAAAACCATTGAAGACAGTTACTTGAAGAATGAGTTTAATCTTTATCGTTATAACTTTTTTTTCATATATCTTTCCATTTTTCTCGTTTCCCGAGGTTAAGACTCTCTTGAGTTCTTACCCTCAGTGGTTTCTCATATCCTGAGAAATAGATGGACTTCATGCATCTTATTACCATTTAGGAAAAACATAGCACTTATATCTATTTCATAGATATAAAAACATATAGCATATAACATAACTCAGTCTTTTATCTTTCAATTACCCCCCGAAATCACGATAAAAACCATTTATTATGTCTTTAATTTCTACGTAACTCGAGACAAGTCTCAGAGTTAGTAAACTTAAGTATCAAGGTATCTCAGAGCCATAAAACTTAACTTCGATACCAACCTGTATCCAAGTTATTCTTTGTAACAAAACTTTTAAACCTAGGCTCTGACCAACTTTAACTAGGCTTTGACTAGTCTTTGACTAGGCTCGATACCAACTGTATCAGAGCTATTCCTTAATTCTAATAAATCTAAGAATAATGAAACGAAGCTTTATAAACCTTGGCTCTGATACCAACTGTGACGACCCTTATCCTAATTAAAGAATCGTCCGTCCTGAAACCCTAATTAAGTCTCAATACACCAGCCAGAATTAACTAGAGCTAGCAGCCTAATTTGCAACCCCTGATAAACGATATTGTATATCGTATATCGATAATAAAACAAATAATAAACGCAACGAAACTTAAAGACTTTTCTCGATATAAAACACGATATACAAATCAATTTAAATCGGAATAAACATCGGTTATACCAAACCTCCCAACCTTTGTAATATTACAAAACTGTAATTCAATGCAATATATATAAATAAAAAAAGAATCATTACATCAAATAGAAGCACTAGACTCTTAAATCTTCTCTGCCCAGTAGTTGTCGCGCTCATAGATATTTCCTGGAATGTAAAGTGGGGTGAGCGCTCCAACTTGCTTAGTAAGTACGGATTCACAAAACCATCAACAATCTATATAATATTCAAGGATATAATGCAATAACAATATGCACCAATGATAACTAACAAAAATATGGAAAGCATATATATCGATATATAACTGATGTAAAACAAGTTATCATGGACTATTACACTGTGATCCATATTTTATTTATAAAACTAGGGTCGATTGCCCATCGACACTATTAATGTGATTGCTAGACCAACACAATGCAATATGTGCTCTCTAGCCCATCTATTAATACTCCATTGTTCTATTATAAACCCTCTAGTGAATATGTTACCCACACAACCTATAAACTGAGTAGGAAGTTACATATAGGCGGGGAAGGTAACTCATTTCCTATATAACCTACTCTTAGTTCCAGGAACTTACTCTCGTGAATCACAGTAAACACCATTTTCCATTTCTTAAAAACTATCAAAGTGTACATAGTCCTTCATTTCAATCCATAAACTACATGAACTACATATACTAGAATATTCAAGCAAAGTTGATCATTAAACGAATCCATACTTATCTCAGGTTTAGTCTTCATTTCCAATTTCTTTAATTTCTCGAGTCACTCGACCTTTCTCGATGTTCCAAGCCTGTCATAAACTGTTTAAGGTAATTAATTATTCAATACCTTATTTTTAAAACCCATAAATTGATTCCAAATGAATTTGGAACCAATTTATTAAATTTTCGGTCGACACGACATTTTTCACGTTTTTATAGAAATATCGAATTTCTATTGTTTTGGTCCACCAATATATTTTTTCCCAATTTTTTTTTGGAGTTTTCCCTAAGTTCCCAGCATTTTCTTTTATTTTCCTCTATATATATAAATTTATTTAAGGATTGGGTTTGGTCCCTGAATCGGGCCGGTCAGGTTCAACCAGGCCCGGTTCGGGTGAACCGAACCCCCCTTCTTCCCCTTTCCTCGATCCTCTGTTCGATCAAACCAGTTCCTCTGGTTTTGTGTTTTTTTTTTTTTTTTTTTCTCTTGGTTCGCTGCCGGAGCAACGTTAGGAGGGAGATGGCCTCAGAGAAGTCGAGCTTCTCCTCGACCTTCATCAACAAACCTCTCGGCCTCCATGACCGAACCTCAATCTCACAAACAACAACAACAATCGATTACAACAATAGCTTACCTCTCCATCCCGAGATCTCTTTCCCTCTCTCGTACGAGCTTCATCTTCCTCTCCTTCTCGAATTCTCTCACCCACAATGACGCTTTCTCTCTTCTTCTCGGTTTCATATTGTGAAACAGAGACGAAACTGGTTTGTTGGGTTTATGAGGATAACTATTGATTTCCTCGAGATTCGTGAAACAAATCGAGGCAAACCTAATGACCCTAACCTTTCGCAACGAAAAAATTACAAAAGTACAGTTGATTTTAGTTTAACTAGCAAAATAAATGTGATTTTTTTTATAGAAATAGGGTATATCGCCTTTTGAAAATGTGCTATTAGTTGGAGGAAATTTTTTCCGCTTACGTGGACACACGTAGGACAGATAACACGAATAGCGTCTTTTGAAAATGCATTATTCATGTTATTCATCCACGCGGATTCGTGTTTACACGAATAGCTATTTCGTCTTGAAGAACAACAACTAGGTAGGTAGTAGGGCAGGTCAAGGGATTTTTGGAAGGAGAGGGGCATAGGAGGAGTAGGGCAGAGAGGGGAGAGGACGGGAGACAGCGGGAGTTGGCCAGAGAGAGGAGGTGACGGGTTGAAGGATAATGACAGATTGTTGAAGAGCAGCGGTGGAGAAGGATAAGAGGGAGCAGAGGAGCAAGCGGAGAGCGGTGCAACAGGGCAGCGGAGGAGAAGGAGTGGGAGTTGATGAGCAACGACGGAGAAGGAGGAAAGTGAGTTGACGAGCGGCGGAGAAAGAGAATGAGAAGGAGGGCGGCTTGATGGTATTTGATTAGTTTTGTTTTGTTTTGTTTTGTTGTTAGTTTAGTTAGTTTATGAATTTTAATTTGTTTAGTTTAGTTGACGTTGTTGGGTTAGTTTAGTTTAGGTTGTTAGTTTAGTTTAGGTTGTTAGTTTAGTTTATGTAGTTTGGTTAGTTTAGTTTAGATTGCTAATTTAGGTAGTTTGGTTAGTTTACTTTAGGTTGTTAGTTTAGTTAGTTTAGTTTAGGTAGTTAGGTTAGGTTAGTTTAGTTTAGTTAGTTTAGTTAGTTTAGTTTAGGTAGTTAGTTTAGTCGGTTTAGTTAGTTAGTTTAGGTATTTAGGTTAGTTTAGGTTAGTTAGTTTAGTTTAGGTAGTTTGGTTAGTTTAGTTTAGGTTGTTAGTTTAGTTAGTTTAGTTTAGGTAGTTAGGTTAGGTTAGTTTAGTTTCGGTAGTTAGTTTAGTTAGTTTAGTTTAGGTATTTAGGTTAGTTTTGGTTAGATTGTTAGTTTACGTAGTTTGGTTAGTTTACTTTAGGTTGTTAGTTTAGTTAATTTAGTTTAGGTTGATAGGTTAGGTTAGTTTAGTTTAGTTTAGTTTAGTTTAGTTTAGGTAGTTAGTTTAGTTAGTTTAGTTTAAGTATTTGGGTTAGTTTAGGTTAGTTAGTTTAGTTACTTTAGTTTAGGTTGTTAGTTTAGTTTAGGTAGTTAGTTTAGTTAGTTAAGGATTTTTTATTTGTTTAAAGGTTTAGTTTGGTTTTTTGTTAGTTATGCTTGGTTAGCTTAGTTTTGGTTTGTTGTTAGTTTAGTTTAGGTTAGTGTAGTTTAGGTTGTTACTTTAGTTAGGTTAATTTAGTTTAGCCTTATTATTTTGTCAAACTATGATGTTTAACTGCGTTATTGTTATCATGTGTCCTTCAATATACACACAAGTGGAATAAATTTTTTTGATCTTGAGATATTTTAGTCCCTTTACAAAATTTTTCATCGTAGGATTATTAAATTGAAGACAAAAAGAGGAGGGAAATAGTAAGTTTACAAATTTAATATTTCCATAATTATTTATTTGGTTTTGTTATAATTTTCATGATATGTAGTGACATAAGTATTTTGTTTTTAAAAAAATGAGTATGCTCTGTTTATTTAATGGTACGTGTGCTTAAAACATTATGTAACTCAAACACGGATGAATGAGTATGCTCTGTAGTTGCGCTATTAAGGCGATCATCTACATCAGAGAGCTCGATTGGTGTTTAAATCTCGCCAATTTGAATAAAATTCATGGCTTGATAATGTTTTGATGAAATACATGCTCCTTATGAACTAGTTTAGTAGTTTTCATCGTTTGTGATGTAAATATGAGTTATTACTTGATCAATTATGCAAACAAATGAATATGCTCTATAGTTGCGATGTTATGGCGATCTTCTACATCAGAAAGTTCGATTGCGCTTTAACTTCCGTTAGTAATCTACTTTTTCACTTAATATATTTGTAATCCATTTACATCTATGTCCAATAAATGATGTAGGTCATGGAACATAGGAACATCCCCTTTCTATTCTATGCTTATGGTGAAATTGTAAATGATTTAAATGACATCGCGTACAACGCACCCCTATCAGCACAATTATTGATGGTTAAATTTGGAATGAGTAGTCGTCAATTGATGGATGATGTGTGTAACACGCTCAATATCTCATCTATAGATACTTTAGTTAAGATGACTTATCACCACGTGATAATCCTCCCCGGAGGTTCGCATTATTTCGTCTATGTATTGCTGCATGACGCGACACACTTCGACTTGATGTGGGCGACAGTAGTCGATTTACCAATAACCGTAACGGTAGATATCTATTTGACATTCGAGTCAATCGACTCGTTTCGAAATCAAACGGTTCATTCGGTAGTCCGTGATGAAAATGACGGCACATCAGACGCATCGTTGATTATGGAAAGACTACATATGCAGTCACCACAAGGTGATGTCGCGCAAGATGAATTTGTTAGTCCATTACATGGCGACATTAATGCCTCTAGTGACGATGAAGTTAACGAGGACGCCATGAGGACATACATCCCAACGAGGATGATGCAGCAGCTGTCGATTGGGATGACGTCAATGTTTTGACGGATGACCCAAGGTACGAACCTCCAGTGTGGAAAACGTGCAAGATGATGAACAGTTTGCTATCGATGAAGAGATTTTCTTGGAGGAAGCAAGTGATGATGAAGTTCACCAACCATTGCCGGTGTATAATGAAATCGATTGGGAGGTGGCTAACTCCACTGCGACCCAACGTTCTCATCAACAGACTGTGGGGAACATGTCTAATTTTGATTTGGAAATATATATGTGCTTTGTCAAAAAAAGAAAAAAGACTTACAACATGTCATCAAAGTGTGACATGTTAATAGACATTATCAATACCATGCGATGGAATTGACTACAACTCAGTGGGTGATTAAATGCAGAAGTGCGCAAGACGAGTGTATGTGGTGTCTTCGTGCTTGTTTGCAAAAGAAAACACAATTATGAGAGATCACGCAATTAGACGTACCCGCAATTGTATAAATCCCGACGTAGAACGCGTTCATGCCCAACTTGACGCCAACATGTTTGTGCGAGAAATCCAAAGTGTCGTCCAGAGCGATCAAGCAATAACTATCAAGGCATTAACACAAATAATTAAGGGAAAATACAGACACGAAGTAAACTACAAGCGAATGTGGGATGCTAAAGGAAGGCAATTGCATGTGCATTTGGATATTGGGATGAGTCATACGCTTTATTACCAAGATGGTTAGCGGCTGTGAGGAATAAGAGTCGGGGACAAGAATCGAGTGGTCACATAGACAATGAGCTGTTGATGAGATAAGAACTGTGTCTCCTCAATTTGATCGTGTGTTTTTTGCATTTAAAGCATCGATACAAGCTTTCAAGTTTTACAGACCTCTGCTTCAGATTGACACAACTTTCTTATATGACAAATATAGTGGTAAGCTAATAATCGCGATCTCTGTTAATGGTAATGGACACATACTACCAGTTGCATTTGCCGTTGCAGAAACCGAATCTATCGATTCATGGGGATGGTTTTTGAGGATGTAGCGCAAACACGTGATGGATAGAGATGGAGTTTGCCTAATTTCTAATCGTCATTCTGGCATTCTAGAGGTGGTTAACACCCCGAGTAACGGTTTTGGTCCCCCAAAAGAATACCACCGTTATTGTCTGCGACACTTGCTTAGTAATTTCAACACCCAATTTAAAAATGACCCCTTGAAAAAGCTCATTTCTCGAACAGCCACTCAACATCAAGAACGAAAATTTAATGCGTACATGGAGCGTTTTGCATACTTCTCATCACGAACTCCTCAATGTCTGCAATATGTCAATGTCATCCCCAAAAAACTATGGACTCCATCGCATGATGGAAGCATGCGGTACGGATGGATGAATTCTAATGGTGTTGGTATATATGAAATGCAAGTTTTGTTTTACACTCAACTATATAGTTATTGCTGAAGTAATATTACTTACACGAATTTTATCATCACTTGTAAAGTGTTGTAACGGTGTATTGAAGGGGGCTCGATTCTTGCCACTAATAGCGATGACTCTGATGATTTACTACAGATTGGTGACATACCACAATCGGTGTAAACAGGGAATCGATGAAGCAATCTCTAACGGCCTAATCTACACAAAATATGTCGTGGATAAACTCACACATTATGAGCAATCTGCAAAGATGCATCAAGTCACTTTGATCAATCGTGACATTGGTGAGTTTGAAGTGCTGACTGGAAGACATAGAGATCGCATGCATAAAGGCAACAACACCCAAGTCGTCATCTTAAAGGACCGCGTGTGCAGTTGCAATAAATGGCAATCGTTCGGTTTCCCTTGCTCACACGTGTTAGCTGCATGTGTCTTTATTCGAGTGAGCTACGCGCAATTCATTGAGTCATACTATATGATAGATGTATACGCGCTATGTTACACCTATAATTTCAAAGTCGTCCCAGATGAGAAATATTGGCCGATATTTAGGACGAATATTATACCCGACCCAAGATGCAGACGTGGCCGATGGAGACCAAAGGGAAATCGAAGACAAAATGATATGGATCTTCCTAATGTCTCAAGGCCCTTGCGATGTGGCATATGTCATCAAGAATGACATAGAAGAACAACATGTCCTAATAAAGACTGTGAACGAGTCCCTACTAGGAAGAACCCGTGTGGTATTTGTCGTTCAGATGGACATAACAAAAAAATTGACCGATCAAACCTCAACCTTCCAATGAAAACCGATAGTCGATTTTGTATATTGTTTATCATGGCTTAAGTTGGTAATTTGATTATATTGGAAAAAATGAGCAATCGTTATTGTTTGAACATATATGAAACATTTATTGTATGGTTTTCGAACAACGAGATTAATTTTTTTTCAAATCATTAATTTGTAGTTGTACAACAATGGATCCAGGTCCATCGGATTCTTCATTTTTGCAACTCCAATCTACACAGAGATCATCGCAAACCTGGAGGGGTGAGGTAAATTTTTTTACGTGTATTTGCCAAATGTTCTTGCATAAACGTATAATATATATAGATTAATATATTATCAATTATAAGGTGTACGAAACATTGCACGTACGTAGAAGGCTTGGTGTCGTTGATCGAACGGTGCAGTATCATTCGAGGATGATCTCATATCTGCATTCCAGTGGGTTCTATAGATTTCTCGCGTAGCACTTTTTCAGCCTTGATTGGGCTTTGATTACTGCATTCGTTGAGAGATGGCACCCTGAGAAACATATATTTCACGTGCATTATGGGGAGTGCACAATTACACTCCAGGACGTGCAGGTACAACTTGACTTACCTATCGAAGGTATGCCTGTGACGGGAATGACCGATATAGACTATGTTGATGTATGCGAGAGGCTACTTGTTCGAACTCCCGTTGGAGATGACATTATTGGTTGTAAACTTAAAGTCGAATGGCTTGAACGTAACGTACCAGCTATAGATGATGATAGCGATGAGGAATCGGTGCAACGTTATATTTGATCGTACATACCGCAACTTATCGATGGTTGTCTATTCGCCGATTTGTACATTAAATGCTTCTACCATTGCTTGAGGATTTCCAAATAGTTGGACATAATAGTTGGGGAGTGCAAGTTTAGCTTATTTGTACAGGGAGTTGTGTCGCGTATCTCGCGCAGGTGCACATAAGGTTGCAGGTGCGTCAATTCTTGTACAGCTGTGGGCATGGACATATTTCCATTCATAGCACCACAACATCTGGGTGTTTGTAGAGTTCGACCGCGAACAGTGAATGGAGAACACATGCTTATGGATGTTCCATTGGGACACAGGTAATACAAATATTATTTCATAATTTCTTTAACATTTACTCTATTTTCGTTTTTCATAATTTATTCTTTTGTATACAGATAGCTCGATGCATTTTCGGTTACACAGAGTGCGACGCACGTCTTATCAACTTACCGTGATGCACTCGACTCGCAGAATGAGGATGATGTAGTATAGCAACCTTATGCTGAAGCCGTTAGGTCTCTTCTTGAATATTGTACCGATGGTCACGGTAGTTGGCTTTCGATGTGTCCCCTAATTTGTTTCAATATAGTCGAGTGGCATCGACCAGAAAGGGTTATTAGACAATTCGAAATGATACAAGTGGTGCAACCAAACCGTGCTTACGAAACCCGACTGCATCGCATCGAATTGTGTAGACGCAATCAAGAAAATTGGGTGACTTTTCACGCGAGCTTATACAAATATGGGAAAATTGTGGCCATAGCATAGTCACAGCGGCACAAGATGAAGGACACGATCATCAAGACTACATGACATGGTATCGCTCAGTTACTAGACGATTCATTGACACTTCGGGGCTTTATGTGACTATTCGGTAAACTTGAAACTCTTATTTTTTCTCGAACAACTACTATCTTAAATTGCGTGCTTTGAACTCATGTTTTTATATCAGTGTAACTTGGTGCATCGACTGAGGCGAGTGTTTATTGAGGATCTTGATGAAGGGATTAAAATTTTAGACGAAGATGAAAGACAAAGGTCTACTCTATGGAATGACGGAATTGATGTCAAACGAGACATAAATGAGGAGAATGAAGAGGAAGATGAAGAAGATGATCAGGGCGAATCAAATAGAGAGGTGAGAAGAAAAAGAACATGAACAGAGACTGTGGGGGACTAGATGTCCTCCTCCACCACGTCCATCTAGTCAGACTAAAATTGCTGCAGATAGTAGTAGACGTTCTCCACCAGCACGTTCGTCTCATCAGAGAGAGAGTAGAATAGAGATTGTTGGCGAGAGTAGACAACGCTCATCCCCACCAAGTCATTCTTCTTATGGGTACATTCCTACATCTTCCACAATGCAAGTAGAACCTCAAATGTTTGTACCAAGGCCGCCGATCATGAATCTTCCTCCTTACCATTTTGATCCTTATACGCCCGGGTCGTCGTCTTCATATGTGGACCATGGAATGCCTAGACATCAAATTTATCCGTCATTGCCTCAATACATGTTGAGTCTGTATACTCCACCATGTTATAATTACAATATGTCATATAGTGGAGATATCCCATTCATGAACATGTTAACCATGTCGTCGCCTCATGTTCCTTTCGCCCAACCACATACAAGAAGCCACTATTTTGGGATGGTTTTGTTGGACTAAGTGGTTAGTCACTCACACTCCGACCGAGATTTTGATGGAAACAAACAAGGTGAAAATGTACTAATAAACATCTAGTGTATTTCAGTTTTTGTTAAAGGATGCAAAACAACATATCAAGGGTACTCAAGAAATACAAGTTCAAGACTCGGCATTAATGAAGAAACGAAGATGAAAGTTCAAACCGCAATTTGTAATTTCAATGTAAGGTATACAAATTCTTTCACGCAAGCCAAATGCATTAGTCCATGCATATCAAGTTTCTTAAACCATTTTTCAAAGTTATAAGTTTACTTCAAGTTTCAAAGTGGAATTTAAACACATAACTAGGTCTATGAGTTTAAACAATGTGAAACTTTGTGTGGATGGTCATTTGCATATTAGAGATCATTGTAAATGTTTTCGAAAAAGAAAAACTCGTTTTTGAAAGGTCTTCGAAAAAGAAAGCTGTAAATTTGTAGAAAAGCCCCTAATACATTATGAAATCGTGAATTTCCGTTTTCGGGATTTGTAAAAATATCCGGACCACCCAATTAGGCTTAATGACTCATAATAAACGTGTATAACATGTTATATAAGGGTTGGTTAGGTCCGGACGAGTTTAAGGGTCGCTAACACAAAGGGACAAAATAATTGTTTTGAGGTCGCTGCGGTTAGCGCGCTAATGATTTCATTAGCGCGCTAAGTGCGAGAGTTAGCGTATTAGGTCTCGGCATTAGCGCGCTAATTGCATATCGACGATTTTTTGACAATTTGGAAAACACACTTTAATTTGAATTCTTGATCTATTTTGGACCCTTGGATCCCTAGAACGGTCATAAAGCTGTCAAGATGGAATACCTAACATTATAAAACCACCAAGATCATGGTTTTGTTAAAAGAAGGAAGAAACACACTCAAAAACTCAAAATCTACAAAGAGAAGAACTTTGATTTTTGCGAAGAAGCAAAAGGAGATCTTTGTGGCGTTGTTCTTTAGTTCTCTAATCCAAGCACTTTTGAGGCTTTCAAAGGAGTACAAGAATCTCTTCAAAGCTGATCTCTTTTGTCATTCTCTTGTTTGTAAGAAAGTCCTAGATCTAAAATCTTGCTTGTGCTTAATCTACATAGTTTTGTGTATTTGATTTGAAAATCATTTTGTTGTGTGTTTGAACACCTTCTTCTTGGGTTTTGCACTTAAATTTATTTTATCAAACCCTAAGATTGATTTGAACAAAAGTTTTGCACTTAAACTTGATTTTTGTTAAACTATTGTTCTTAGACTTGAAATCGGTTTTACACTAATATATTAAGTTTTTGAAACGATTTCACATTTGGGATTTGCAACAAAATCAGTGACATATTTGCATATTCCATTTATTCTCATACTTGCATGCATAAGAGTTGTTAGGCTCTAGGAAGCTTGCTAGTGTTTGAATTTGATACCACTTTGTGTTGTAAAGTGTATCTCATTATTTTTCAGCAACTTATTGTATTTGTATGATTGTAAGACTTAGTGGAATCTAAGTCAAAGGGAAGACCTAGTTGAGACTAGGCACAAATCCTAGTTGCGGCTAGGTGGGAAGTCCTAATTGTAATTAGGCACTCTAGGCTTGTATGCTTAGGTTGTAACACTTATTTGCAATATAAGTGGGGGTTAAAAATCCTAACCGGGAGGTTAGGTAGTGGACGTAGATCGTTGGATCGAACCACTATAAATTGTGTGTCACTTTCCATCTCTTCCATTCCATTCACTTGCATAACATATATATATATTCATTGATAGTGTATGCATTATAGTTGTAATTTGCGCATAAAGTTTTAAAAGGGCAATAACTACTCGGTAACCCAATTCACCCCCTCTTGGGTGACCTTCAATTGGTATCGTAGCGGGTTATTGCTCAAAGTATTACTAACGTATCTTTGAGTGTTCTTTTTGTGCAAGGATGCAAACCTTAGATCCGGCTCGCCTTCGGGAAGGCAACTCTTCGAGTAGGCCTCCGTATTTTGATGGAACTAACTATGCTCATTGGAAAGTGAGAATGAAATTCTACATTAGAGCACAAAATAGATTCTTATGGGATGCAATTGAAAGTGGCTACACTCCACCGGATAAGCCCTTGAAAGAGTACACCGCCGAGGAGATAAAGATTGAGCTCTCAAATATCAAGCCATGAATCACTTGTTTTGTGCGCTAAGTGAAAATGAATTTAACCGAGTAAGTGCTTGTCAAACGGCTAAGGAAGTATGGGAGAAGCTTGGGGTACACTATGAAGGTACCATGCAAGTGAAGAAGACCAAGTTATGAATTCTTGAGGAGCACTATGAAACTTTCCGAGTTGGGTCCGATGAAGACATAGCCACCGCCATCACTCGATTCACTAAACTATTGAATGAGATCAAGAATCTTGGAAAGAATTATGATCAAGAAACTTCGGTGTATAAATTCCTTAGAGGCTTGCCTAAGGAATGGGATGCCAAGAAGTATGCTATCCAATCGGCACAAAATCTTGGAGATTACACATTTGATGCATTGTGTGGAGAGCTAACGAGTCCATGAATTTGAACTTAAAGACCGAGCAAGATTGGAAGCATTAAGTGGAGGTACTAAGAGTTCAAGAAAAGATATCGCCTTGAAGGCAAATAGCTCCCCTAGTGCATCGGTAGAGATCATTGAAAATGAAAAATCATGTGATGACAATGATCTTGAGGAGGAAGTAGCTATGCTCTCAAGAAAGCTCAACAGGGCCATGTACAAGCGAGACAAGTATAAGAAGAAGTTTCGAAGTGGAAGCAAGGGAGGAAAATCAAATGAAACCATATGCTTCGGTTGCGGCAAACCGGGTCACATCAAGGCGGATTGCAAATCCAAGAAGGTGTTTGACAAGAAGAAAGGAAAGAAGAGTTTCAAAGCAACTTGGGATGACTCATCATCATCAAGTTCGGAATCCGAATCGGAAAGTGAGAAGGCAATACTTTGTCTCATGGCACAAGGCGAGGTAAATTCTAACTCTTTTAACTTTGATAATGTTGATGATTTGGATGATGTTCCAAATCTTGATGAGCTTAGGAAAGAGTTGAAAAAGGAGGTCAAAAAGACCAAACAACTCAAAAAGAGCTTGACCATTGCAATTAGTGAAATAGAGTCACAAAATGAGACCATTAATGATCTCCAAAGTGACTTAAATGAAGTCATAGAGGAGAGAGATGCTTTAGTCAAGGAAGTAGAGGACTTGACTAGCACGGTGCATAAGTTTACAAATGGTAAAGAAATGTTTGACATGATGTTGGGAGCACAACGACGTGCACTCAACAAAAGAGGCATAGGTTATGGAGCAAACTTGTTAAGTTACAAGAAATTGCTAAATGATGATCGTAGATGCTCTAAATGCAACAAGACTCATGTGGTCGGGAAATGTGCATTACGAAAGGCCAAAGTGGGTAGACTAGCATGGGTAGTTAAAAATGTTTACTACACTAACATTCTCGGACCCAAAGGTGTTTGGGTACCAAAATCTAGTGTGTTTCCCATTGTGTAGGATGCGAGGAAGAGCACCCCATGGTACTTGGATAGTGGGTGCTCAAGACACATGACCGGAGATGCACATCAATTTATTGAACTAAAGCGGCATGATGGTGGAAAGGTTACATTTGGAGACAACAACAAAGGAAGAGTTATTGGTCTCGGAACCGTCGGTAACAATTCACTTTCTATTTCTAACGTTTATCTTGTTGATGGGTGAAACATAATTTGCTCAGTATTAGTCAATTGTGTGACAAAGGATTTCATGTTATGTTTGAATCATCGAAATGCATTGTTAGGAATGAGAAGCATGAAACCTTATTTATTGCATATAGAGATAAAAATGTTTATGCCATTAACTTTGATGAGATGAATATGCAAAATGTCTCATGTTTGAGTGCACAAAGTGAATGTGATGCATGGTTGTGGCACCGTAGATTAGGACATTATAGCATGGAGAACTTGTCAAAATTGACTAAGCATGATCTAGTTAAGGGTCTACCCAAATGCACGTTTAAGAAAGACAAGGAGTGTGAACCTTGTATCCTCGGTAAACAAGTGAAATCGTCATTTAAGACGAAAGTAACAAGTGATGTGACTCGAGCCTTAGAACTTATCCATATGGATTTGTTCGGACCCACCCAAACACAAAGCCTAGGAGGTAAATCATATTGCTTTGTCATTGTTGATGATTTTACTAGATATACATGGGTGTATTTTCTCTCTCATAAGCATGAAGTGTTTGATGTGTTCGTAAAATTTTGTGCTTTAGTTGAGAATGAAAAGGGATACAAAATCACCATCATTAGAAGTGATAGAGGTGGTGAGTTTGTAAATAGAAACTTGGAGGATTTTTGTGCTAAACAAGGTTATACACACCAATTATCCTCTCCTAGAACACCCCAACAAAATGGAGTTGTTGAAAGAAAAACAGGACACTCCAAGAGATGTGTAGGACTATGCTAAATGAGTACAACATAGCTAAGCACTTTTGGGCAGAAGCCATTAACACGGCATGCTATGTTATAAATAAAGTAAATGTCCGAAAGCAAGTGAAAAAGACTCCTTATGAACTATGGAAAGGCCGAAAGCCCAACATAAGTTACTTTAAGGTGTTCGGTTGTACTTGCTATGTTCTAAATGATAAGGATCAATTAGACAAATTTGACCCAAAGTCAAAGGTATGTACTTTCCTTGGCTACTCTATGCACAGCAAAGCATATAGGGTGTTTAATAGATCAACCAAAACCATAGAAGAGTCTATCCATGTGAAATTTGATAAAGAGGATCCCAAAGTTAAGATGATGCAAAACTTGGAAAAATTGAGGATCGATGATGAAGATGATGGCACCCTAGGACAAACTTCAAATAGTCAAGAAGTTGAGGCATGTAAAGAATCCGACACAAGTGCGCCTAAGAATACAAGACTTCTAATTGGCCATTCATCCCAACAAATAATAGGTGATCCAAACAAATGAGTAATCACTAGGTCCACATTACATCGAGATGAAGGACATATAGCTTTTGTATCACAAACCGAGCCCACTAAGATAGATGATGCCTTAGGAGATGAATTTTGGGTAATGGCCATGCAAGAAGAGCTAAGCCACTTTGTTAGGAACAAGGTATGTGTTGGACTAAGTGGTTAGTCACTCACACTCCGACCGAGATTTTGATGGAAACAAACAAGGTGAAAATGTACTAATAAACATCTAGTGTATTTCAGTTTTTGTTAAAGGATGCAAAACAACATATCAAGGGTACTCAAGAAATACAAGTTCAAGACTCGGCATTAATGAAGAAATGAAGATGAAAGTTCAAGCCGCAATTTGTAATTTCAATGTAAGGTATACAAATTCTTTCATGCAAGCCAAATGCATTAGTCCATGCATACATCAAGTTTCTTAAACCATTTTTCAAAGTTATATGTTTACTTCAAGTTTCAAAGTGGAATTTAAACACATAACTAGGTCTATGAGTTTAAACAATGTGAAACTTTGTGTGGATGGTCATTTGCATATTAGAGATCATTGTAAATGTTTTCGAAAAAGAAAAACTCGTTTTTGAAAGGTCTTCGAAAAGAAAACTGTAAATTTGTAGAAAAGCCCCTAATACATTATGAAATCGTGAATTTCCGTTTTCGGGATTTGTAAAAATATCCGGACCACCCAATTAGGCTTAATGACTCATAATAAACATGTATAACATGTTATATAAGGGTTGGTTAGGTCCCGAACGAGTTTAAGGGTCGCTAACACAAAGGGACAAAATAATTATTTTGAGGTCTCTGCAGTTAGCGCGCTAATAAGTTCATTAGCGCGCTAAGTACAGTGTTAGCGCTAGGTCTCAGTATTAGCGCGCTAATTACCTACTGCCAGCTTTTGTTGACTGCTGGAAAACAAACTTTAATTTGAATTTTTGATCCATTTTTTACCCTTGGATCCCTAGAACGGTCATAAACGGTCATAATGGAATACCTAACATTATAAAACCAGCAAGAACATGGTTTTGTTTGAGAGGAGGAAGAAACACATTCAAAAACCAAAAATCTACAAAGAGAAGAAATTTGATTTTTGTGAAGAAGCAAAAGGAGATCTTTGTGGCTGTTCTTTAGTTCTATAATCCAGCATTTTTGAGGATTTCAAAGGAGTTCAAGAATCTCTTCAGAGCTGATCTCTTTTGTCACTCTCTTGGTTGTAAGAAAGTCCTAGATCTAAAATCTTGCTTGTGCTTAATCTACATATTTTTGTATTTGATTTGAAAATCATTTTGTTGTGTGTTTGAACACCTTCTTCCTGGGTTTTGCACTTAAATTTATTTTATCAAACCCTAAGATTGATTTGAACAAAAGTTTTGCACTTAAACTTGATTTTTGTTAAACTATTGTTCTTAGACTTGAAATCAGTTTTACACTAATATATTAAGTTTTTTAAAACGATTTCACATTTTGGATTTGCAACAAAATCAGTGACATATTTTCATATTCCATTTATTCTCATACTTGCATGCATAAGAGTTGTTAGGCTCTAGGAGGCTTGCTAGTTTTTGAATTTGATACCACTTTGTGTTGTAAAGTGTATCTCATTATTTTCCAGCAACTTATTGTATTTGTATGATTGTAAGACTTAGTGGAATCTAAGTCAAAGGAAAAATCCTAGTTGCGGCTAGGTGGGAAGAACACAAATCCTAGTTGCGGCTAGGTGGGAAGAACACAAATCCTAGTTGCGGCTAGGTGGGAAGAACACAAATCCTAGTTGCGGCTAGGTGGGAAGTCCTAATTGTAATTAGGCATTCTAGGCTTGTACGCTTAGGTTGTAACACTTATTTGCAATATAAGTGGGGGTTAAAAATCCTAACCGGGGAGGTTAAGTAGTGGACGTAGATCGTTGGATCGAACCACTATAAATCGTGTGTCACTTTCCATCTTTTCATTCCATTCACTTGCATAGCATATATATATTAATTGATAGTGTATGCATTATAGTTGTAATTTGTGCATAAAGTTTTAAAAGGGCAATAACTACTCGGTAACCCAATTCACCCCCCCTCTTGGGTGACCTTCAATTGGTATCAGAGCGGGTTATTGCTCAAAGTATTACTAACGTATCTTTGAGTGTTCTTTTTGTGCAAGGATGCAAACCTTAGATCCGGCTCGCCTTCGGGAAGGCAACTCTTCGAGTAGGCCTCCGTATTTTGATGGAACTAACTATGCTCATTGGAAAGTGAGAATGAAATTTTACATTAGAGCACAAAATAGATTCTTATGGGATGCAATTGAAAGTGGCTACACTCCACCGGATAAGCCCTTGAAAGAGTACACCGCCGAGGAGATAAAGATTGAGCTCTCAAATGATCAAGCCATGAATCACTTATTTTGTGCGCTAAGTGAAAATGAATTTAACCGAGTAAGTGCTTGTCAAACGGCTAAGGAAGTATGGGAGAAGCTTGGGGTACACTATGAAGGTACCATGCAAGTGAAGAAGACCAAGTTAAGAATTCTTGAGGAGCACTATGAAACTTTCCGTCCGATGAAGACATGGCCACCGCCATCACTCGATTCACTAAACTATTGAATGAGATCAAGAATCTTGGAAAGAATTATGATCAAGAAACCTCGGTGTATAAATTCCTTAGAGGCTTGCCTAAGGAATGGGATGCCAAGAAGTATGCTATCCAATCGACACAAAATCTTGGAGATTACACATTTGATGCATTGTGTGGAGAGCTAACAGTCCATGAATTTGAACTTAAAGACCGAGCAAGATTGGAAGCATTAAGTGGAGGTACTAAGAGTTCAAGAAAAGATATCGCCTTGAAGGCAAATAGCTCCCCTAGTGCATCGGTAGAGATCATTGAAAATGAAGAATCATGTGATGACGATGATCTTGAGGAGGAAGTAGCTATGCTCTCAAGAAAGCTCAACAGGGCCGTGTACAAGCGAGACAAGTATAAGAAGAAGTTTCGAAGTGGAAGCAAGGGAGGAAATTCAAATGAAACCATATGCTTCGGTTGCGGCAAACAGGGTCACATCAAGGCGGATTGCAAATCCAAGAAGGTGTTTGACAAGAAGAAAGGAAAGAAGAGTTTCAAATCAACTTGGGATGACTCATCATCATCAAGTTCGGAATCCGAATCGGAAAGTGAGAAGGCAATACTTTGTCTCATGGCACAAGGCGAGGTAAATTCTAACTCTTTTAACTTTGATAATGTTGATGATTAGGATGATGTTTCAAATCTTGATGAGCTTAGGAAAGAGTTGAAAAAGGAGGTCAAAAAGACCAAACAACTCAAAAAGAGCTTGACCATCGCAATTAGTGAAATAGAGTCACAAAATGAGACCATTAATGATCTCCAAAGTGACTTAAATGAAGTCATAGAGGAGAGAGATGCTTTAGTCAAGGAAGTAGAGGACTTGACTAGCACGGTGCATAAGTTTACAAATGGTAAAGAAATGTTTGACATGATGTTGGGAGCACAACGACGTGCACTCAACAAAAGAGGCATAGGTTATGGAGCAAACTCGTTAAGTTACAAGAAATTGCTAAACGATGATCGTAGATGCTCTAAATGCAACAAGACTCATATGGTCGGGAAATGTGCATTACAAAAGGCCAAAGTGGGCAGATTAGCATGGGTTGTTAAAAATGATTACTACACTAACATTCACGGACCCAAAGGTGTTTGGGTACCAAAATCTAGTGTGTTTCCCATTGTGTAGGATGCGAGGAAAAGCACCCCATGGTACTTGGATAGTGGGTGCTCAAGACACATGACCGGAGATGCACATCAATTTATTGAACTAAAGCGGCATGATGGTGGAAAGGTTACATTTGGAGACAACAACAAAGGAAGAGTTATTGGTCTCGGAACCGTCAGTAACAATTCACTTTCTATTTCTAACGTTTATCTTGTTGATGGATTGAAACATAATTTGCTCAGTATTAGTCAATTGTGTGACAAAGGATTTCATTTTATGTTTGAATCATCGAAATGCATTGTTAGGAATGAGAAGCATGAAATCTTATTTATTGCATATAGAGATAAAAATGTTTATGCCATTAACTTTGATGAGATGAATATGCAAAATGTCTCATGTTTGAGTGCACAAAGTGAATGTGATGCATGGTTGTGGCACCGTAGATTAGGACATTCTAGCATGGAGAACTTGTCAAAATTGACTAAGCATGATCTAGTTAAGGGTCTACCCAAATGCACGTTTAAGAAAGACAAGGAGTGTGAACCTTGTATCCTCGGTAAACAAGTGAAATCGTCATTTAAGACGAAAGTAACAAGTGATGTGACTCGAGCCTTAGAACTTATCCATATGGATTTTTTCGGACCCACCCAAACACAAAGCCTAGGAGGTAAATCATATTGCTTTGTCATTGTTGATGATTTTACTAGATATACATGGGTGTATTTTCTCTCTCATAAGCATGAAGTGTTTGATGTGTTCGTAAAATTTTGTGCTTTAGTTGAGAATGAAAAGGGATACAAAATCACCATCATTAGAAGTGATAGAGGTGGTGAGTTTGTAAATAGAAACTTGGAGGATTTTTGTGCTAAACAAGGTTATACACACCAATTATCCTCTCCTAGAACACCCCAACAAAATGGAGTTGTTGAAAGAAAAAACGGGACACTCCAAGAGATGTGTAGGACTATGCTAAATGAGTACAACATAGCTAAGCACTTTTGGGCCGAAGCCATTAACACGGCATGCTATGTTATAAATAGAGTAAATGTCCGAAAGCAAGTGAAAAAGACTCCTTATGAACTATGGAAAGGCCGAAAGCCCAACATAAGTTACTTTAAGGTGTTCGGTTGTACTTGCTATGTTCTAAATGATAAGGATCAATTAGACAAATTTGACCCAAAGTCAAAGGTATGTACTTTCCTTGGCTACTCTATGCATAGCAAAGCATATAGGGTGTTTAATAGATCAACCAAAACCATAGAAGAGTCTATCCATGTGAAATTTGATGAAGTGGATCCCAAAGTTAAGATGATGCAAAACTTTGAAAAATTGAGGATCGATGATGAAGATGATGGCACCCTAGGACAAACTTCAAATAGTCAAGAAGTTGAGGCATGTAAAGAATCCGACACAAGTGCGCCTAAGAATTCAAGACTTCTAATTGGTCATTCATCCCAACAAATAATAGGTGATCCAAACAAAGGAGTAATAACTAGGTCCACATTACATCGAGATGAAGGACATATAGCTTTTGTATCACAAACCGAGCCCACTAAGATAGATGATGCCTTAGGAGATGAATTTTGGGTAATGGCTATGCAAGAGGAGCTAAGCCACTTTGTTAGGAACAAGGTATGGACATTAGTACCTAGACCCAAGGACCACACAACCATAGGCACCAAATGGGTTTTTAGAAACAAAAAGAATGAAAAAGGTGAAATTGTAAGAAACAAGGCTAGGTTGGTTGCACAAGGCTACAATCAAGAAGAAGGAATTGATTATGAGGAAGCCTTTGCACCCGTAGCAAGACTAGAAGCAATTCGAATGTTACTTGCTTATGCTTGCTACAATGTGTTTTTACTATATCAAATGGATGTTAAAAGCGCATTCTTAAATGGCTTCATTAATGAAGAGGTATATGTAGAACAACCACCGGGTTTTGAAGATCATGAAGACCCAGGTCATGTATATCATCTTCAAAAAGCCTTGTATGGACTAAGACAAGCTCCTAGAGCTTGGTATGACAGACTTAGTGCATTCCTACTTGAAAAAGGATTCAAGAAAGGAACGCTAGATCCCACTTTGTTCATTTTGATCGAAAAACATGATATGTTACTTGTTCAAATTTATGTTGATGATATCATTTTTGGGTCATCCAACACAAGTCTATGTAATGAATTCTCATCATTAATGACAAATGAATTTGAAATGAGCATGATGGGAGAACTAACATACTTTCTAGGCTTGCAAATAAAGCAATCCAAACATGGCATTTTTATAAATCAAGCAAAGTATGTGAGGGACATATTAAAGAAATTCAAATTCGAAAATCGAAAGCATGTGACACTCCTAGTAGTTCCACCATCAAAATGGATAAAGACCAACTAGGAAAACCCATAGATCCTAAACTTTATCGTGGAATGATAGGTAGCCTCCTATACTTGACCGCTAGTAGACCCGACATTATGTTCGGTGTGTGCTTATGTGCTAGATTTCAATCGATCCCAAGGAGTCCCACTTAAAATGTGTAAAGCGCATATTTCGATATCTAAGTGGAACACAAGACTTAGGATTGTGGTTCAACAAAACTAAGAGTTTCGAACTCCGCAGCTTTGTTGACTCGATTATGCGGGAAGTCTAGTCGATAGGAAAAGTACTTCCGAATTTTGTCATTTGCTAGGAAATTCACTTATCTCATGGTTCAACAAAAAGCAAAATTCCGTTGCTTTATCTACGGTGGAAGCCTAATAATATGTGTCTACGGGAGTTGTTGTGCTCAAGTTCTATACATGAAACAACAACTTGAGGATTATCAAATCCTAGTTGGGTGTCTTTGAAATTTATTGAGATAACACAAGCGCGATAAACATATCGAAAAATCCGGTGTTACACTCAAGAACAAAACATATTGAGATTAGACACCATTTTCTTCCTGATCACGTCCAAAAGGGCGATGTTAAACTCATCCATGTGCCCACAGAGGATCAACTAGCCGATATATTCACTAAGCATTTGCCTAGAGAACAATTTTCTAAAATTCGGCGTGAGTTAGGCATGTTTCGAGAATCGGACCTTCTACATATGTTTTAGCTATTCCAAACCTTTTTATATGGTGTTAGTGAAGTGTCCATGAAGTTTGAAGAGAATCGGAGCTATATTGCAAAAATCCAAAATTTTTTGTCAAAAAATTCCAGAGAGGAATTAGCGCGCTAATAGTTAAAATTAGCACGCTAATGATGTACTGACCAAAAATTTCCAGAGGGGAATTAGCGCGCTAATAACACCCATTAGCGCGTTAATAGCGTACCGGCCCAGAATATGGATATTTTCACACTCATGTTTAAGCCACAACTATGCTCTCATTGCTTTATGCTATCTATATCATGAATTTTTTTTTGCGTATCTCTGAGTTTTCTATATGGATATTTCTTGCTTCACTATGTTTTATCGTCTATGCATTTGTATCGCTACCGTCTATTGTTTCTTGATATGCATAAAGTGAGGGGGAGAGTATATTTCTCTCGTATTGTTTCTATTGTGTTTATTTATGGGGATGTTTGGCCCCACTTTTTGATGGTATCAAACGGGGGAGAAAAATGTGGTGAACTTGAAAAGGTTGATGTGTTTTGAACTTGCATATATTGGTATACTTGAAAAGGTTGATGTGTTTTGAACTTGCATATATGAAATATAAAATCATGAATGCGATATACATTTAGATTACGTTTTACACCTTTAAAGTTCACATTGTTTGTTATCATCAAAAAGGGGGAGATTGTTGGACTAAGTGGTTAGTCACTCACACTCCGACCGAGATTTTGATGGAAACAAACAAGGTGAAAATGTACTAATAAACATCTAGTGTATTTCAGTTTTTGTTAAAGGATGCAAAACAACATATCAAGGGTACTCAAGAAATACAAGTTCAAGACTCGGCATTAATGAAGAAATGAAGATGAAAGTTCAAGCCGCAATTTGTAATTTCAATGTAAGGTATACAAATTCTTTCACGCAAGCCAAATGCATTAGTCCATGCATACATCAAGTTTCTTAAACCATTTTTCAAAGTTATAAGTTTACTTCAAGTTTCAAAGTGGAATTTAAACACATAACTAGGTCTATGAGTTTAAACAATGTGAAACTTTGTGTGGATGGTCATTTGCATATTAGAGATCATTGTAAATGTTTTCGAAAAAGAAAAACTCGTTTTTGAAAGGTCTTCCAAAAGAAAACTTTAAATTTGTAGAAAAGCCCCTAATACATTATGAAATCGTGAATTTCCGTTTTCGAGATTTGTAAAAATATCCGGACCACCCAATTAGGCTTAATGACTCATAATAAACATGTATAACATGTTATATAAGGGTTGGTTAGGTCCCGGACGAGTTTAAGGGTCGCTAACACAAAGGGACAAAATAATTATTTTGAGGTCCCCGATTAGCGCGCTAATAAGTTCATTAGCGCGCTAAGTACAGTGTTAGCGAGCTAGGTCTCAGTATTAGCGCGCTAATTACCTACCGCCAGCTTTTGTTGACTGCTGGAAAACAAACTTTAATTTGAAATTTTGATCCATTTTTGACCCTTGGATCCCTAGAACGGTCATAATGGAATACCTAACATTATAAAACCAGCAAGAACATGATTTTGTTTGAGAGGAGGAAGAAACACATTCAAAAACCAAAAATCTATAAAGAGAAGAAATTGGATTTTTGTGAAGAAGCAAAAGGAGATCTTTGTGGCTGTTCTTTAGTTCTATAATCCAGCATTTTTGAGGATTTCAAAGGAGTTCAAGAATCTCTTCAGAGCTGATCTCTTTTGTCACTCTCTTGGTTGTAAGAAAGTCCTAGATCTAAAATCTTGCTTGTGCTTAATCTACATATTTTTGTATTTGATTTGAAAATCATTTTGTTGTGTGTTTGAACACCTTCTTCCTGGGTTTTGCACTTAAATTTATTTTATCAAACCCTAAGATTGATTTGAACAAAAGTTTTGCACTTAAACTTGATTTTTGTTAAACTATTGTTCTTAGACTTGAAATCGGTTTTACACTAATATATTAAGTTTTTTAAAACGATTTCACATTTGGGATTTGCAACAAAATAAGTGACATATTTGCATATTCCATTTATTCTCATACTTGCATGCATAAGAGTTGTTAGGCTCTAGGAGGCTTGCTAGTGTTTGAATTTGATACCACTTTGTGTTGTAAAGTGTATCTCATTATTTTCCAGCAACTTATTGTATTTGTATGATTGTAAGACTTAGTGGAATCTAAGTCAAAGGAAAAATCCTAGTTGCGGCTAGGTGGGAAGAACACAAATCCTAGTTGCGGCTAGGTGGGAAGAACACAAATCCTAGTTGCGGCTAGGTGGGAAGTCCTAATTGTAATTAGGCATTCTAGGCTTGTATGCTTAGGTTGTAACACTTATTTGCAATATAAGTGGGGGTTAAAAATCCTAACCGGGGAGGTTAGGTAGTGGACGTAGATCGTTGGATCGAACCACTATAAATCGTGTGTCACTTTCCATCTTTTCATTCCATTCACTTGCATAGCATATATATATATTAATTGATAGTGTATGCATTATAGTTGTAATTTGTGCATAAAATTTTAAAAGGGCAATAACTACTCGGTAACCCAATTCACCCCCCCTCTTGGGTGACCTTCAGTATGGACATTAGTACCTAGACCCAAGGACCACACAACCATAGGCACCAAATGGGTTTTTAGAAACAAAAAGAATGAAAAAGGTGAAATTGTAAGAAACAAGGCTAGGTTGGTTGCATAAGGCTACAATCAAGAAGAAGGAATTGATTATGAGGAAGCCTTTGCACCCGTAGCAAGACTAGAAGCAATTCGAATGTTACTTGCTTATGCTTGCTACAATGGGTTTTTACTATATCAAATGGATGTTAAAAGCGCATTCTTAAATGGCTTCATTAATGAAGAGGTATATGTAGAACAACCACTGGGTTTTGAAGATCATGAACACCCAGGTCATGTATATCATCTTCAAAAAGCCTTGAATGGACTAAGACAAGCTCCTAGAGCTTGGTATTACAGACTTAGTGCATTCCTACTTGAAAAAGGATTCAAGAAAGTAACGCTAGATCCCACTTTGTTCATTTTGATCGAAAAACATGATATCTTACTTGTTCAAATTTATGTTGATGATATCATTTTTGGGTCATCCAACACAAGTCTATGTAATGAATTCTCATCATTAATGACAAATGAATTTGAAATGAGCATGATGGGAGAACTAACATACTTTCTAGGCTTGCAAATAAAGCAATCCAAACATGGCATTTTTATAAATCAAGCAAAGTATGTGAGGGACATGTTAAAGAAATTCAAATTCGAAAATCTGAAAGCATGTGACACTCCTAGTAGTTCCACCATCAAAATGGATAAAGACCAACTAGGAAAACCCATAGATCCTAAACTTTATCGTGGAATGATAGGTAGCCTCCTATACTTGACCGCTAGTAGACCCGACATTATGTTCGGTGTGTGCTTATGTGCTAGATTTCAATCCGATCCCAAGGAGTCCCACTTAAAATGTGTAAAGCGCATATTTCGATATCTAAGTGGAACACAAGACTTAGGATTGTGGTTCAACAAAACTAAGAGTTTCGAACTCATGATTTTGTTGACTCGATTATGCGGGAAGTCTAGTCGATAGGAAAAGTACTTCCGGATTTTGTCATTTGCTAGGAAATTCACTTATCTCGTGGTTCAAACAAAAAGCAAAATTACGTTGCTTTATCTACTGCATGAGCCGAATATGTGTATGCGGGAGTTGTTGTGCTCAAGTTCTATACATGAAACAACAACTTGAGGATTATCAAATCCTAGTTGGGTGTGCTGAAATTTATTGTGATAACACAAGTGCGATAAACATATCGAAAAATCCGGTGTTACACTCAAGAACAAAACATATTGAGATTAGACACCATTTTCTTCGTGATCACGTCCAAAAGGGCGATGTTAAACTCATCCATGTGCACACAGAGGATCAACTAGCCAATATATTCACTAAGCCTTTGCCTAGAGAACAATTTTCTAAAATTCGGCGTGAGTTAGGCATGTTTCGAGAATCGGACCTTCTAAGTATGTTTTAGCTATTCCAAACCTTTTTATATGGTGTTAGTGAAGTGTCCATGAAGTTTGAGGAGAATCGAAGCTATATTGCAAAAATCCAAAATTTTTTGTCAAAAAGATTCCAGAGAGGAATTAGCGCGCTAATAGTTAAAATTAGCGCGTTAACGATGTACTGACCAAAAATTTCCAGAGGGGAATTAGCGCGCTAATAACACCCATTAGCGCGCTAATAGCGTACTGGCCCAGAATATGAATCGACCCATTAGCGCGCTAATTTTATCATTAGCGCTCTAATGTCGTTCGGCCAGGCGTCTATAAATTCGTTTTTACCCTCAAAACTCACATCTCTCCCAAATTTTTCCTCTCCTCTTGCTGATTCTACTCTCCTTGTGTCGTCTCCACCGTGATATCCACTCCTACAAGGTAACAATCCTCTCCCTTCTTTGTCGAAAGGACTTTAACCGTTTATCCGGCTGGTATAACGGATACTGATTTTAAACTCCTACCTCACCTTCTCCATAAGGTACTTCACAAGGTCATTCTTCCGCGAGGTGGTAGTAAAAACTATGTCACTCTCCTTGACATGTTCATTCTTGGGCACCTAATTCGTATGATACCTCTCAGCCTACCTCATATCATCATTGGCTATATGACGAGCACGTGTAGCTCGGGTCGTCGTCTTCCTTATGCTCACATTATCACATCCTACTTGGAGTCTGCCCAAGTAGATCTCGCATTAGGCGGTCGCCCCCTCACTATATATGACACCATCGACATGGCTACGTTGAAAGCCATGAAATACCGCTACATTCGTGATAGGCAGCGGTGGACTCGGGAAGATGCCATTCCAGATGGTCAGCATCACGGCGGCTATGAGTCTCCCCTCCCTACGGACTCTCCAGTGGCTCCTTTTGATGCGCCGGACTATTTGGAATATAGCTATCAATTTGGCGATGATGACAACGCTGACGATGAAGGCAATGCCAGCCATGATGACCATGATGGTGATGATGAAGGTGCTCAGGACTTTACTGTTCCGCAGCAGCAGCGATATGAGTCGGCACAGCCTCCGATTCCCTCTACGTTCGGCGGTTTCTCGCCTCCACCGAATATGTCTCCATCATCGGCGTACGTATCTGCACCGCTGGGCTACCTGCACACTTATATGACTCAGTCATTCAATGCCGTCGAGACGAGTATCCAAAGCATCGAATGATCGGCTTCGTGCATTGGAGGTCAATTGCTCCCAGTTCGGACCGCGCGTAATGATCATGCCTCCAGCTCTGCACGTCCACCACCATCCTCGAGGAGGAGTGTTTAGACACACCACCACTAGATGAGCATTAGGCTCCAATATGTCAGTCTTAGATGTTTCAATTTTTTGTCAAACTCTTGTTTAAGCCACAACTATGCTCTCATTGCTTTACGCTATCTATATCATGAATTTTTTTGCGTATCTCTGAGTTTTCTATATGGATATTTCTTGCTTCACTATGTTTTATCGTCTATGCATTTGTATCGCTACCATCTATTATTTCTTGATATGCATAAAGTGAGGGGGATAGTATATTTCTCTCGTATTGTTTCTATTGTGTTTATTTATGGGGATGCTTGGCCCCACTTTTTGATGGTATCAAACGGGGGAGAAAAATGTGGTTGAACTTGAAAAGGTTGATGTGTTTTGAACTTGCATATATGAAATATAAAATCATGAATGCGATATACATTTAGATTACGTTTTACACCTTTAAAGTTCACATTGTTTGTTATCATCAAAAAGGGGGAGATTGTTGGACTAAGTGGTTAGTCACTCACACTCCGACCGAGATTTTGATGGAAACAAACAAGGTGAAAATGTACTAATAAACATCTAGTGTATTTCGATTTTTGTTAAAGGATGCAAAACAACATATCAAGGGTACTCAAGAAATACAAGTTCAAGACTCGACATTAATGAAGAAATGAAGATGAAAGTTCAAACCGCAATTTGTAATTTCAATGTAAGGTATACAAATTCTTTCACGCAAGCCAAATGCATTAGTCCATGCATATCAAGTTTCTTAAACCATTTTTCAAAGTTATAAGTTTACTTCAAGTTTCAAAGTGGAATTTAAACACATAACTAGGTCTATGAGTTTAAACAATGTGAAACTTTGTGTGGATGGTCATTTGCATATTAGAGATCATTGTAAATGTTTTCAAAAAAGAAAAACTCGTTTTTGAAAGGTCTTCGAAAAGAAAACTGTAAATTTGTAGAAAAGCCCCTAATACATTATGAAATCGTGAATTTCCGTTTTCGGGATTTGTAAAAATATCCGGACCACCCAATTAGGCTTAATGACTCATAATAAACGTGTATAACATTTTATATAAGGGTTGGTTAGGTCCCGGACGAGTTTAAGGGTCGCTAACACAAAGGGACAAAATAATTGTTTTGAGGTCCCTGCAGTTAGCGCGCTACGTGCAGAGTTAGTGCGCTAGGTCTCAGCATTAGCGCGCTAATTGCATATCTGACAGCTTTTTTTGACAGCTGGAAAACACACTTTAATTTGAATTCTTGATCTATTTTGGACCCTTGGATCCCTAGAACGGTCATAAACTGTCAAGATGGAATACCTAACATTATAAAACCACCAAGATCATGGTTTTGTTAAAAAGAAGGAAGAAACACACTCGAAAACTCAAAATCTACAAAGAGAAGAACTTTGATTTTTGTGAAGAAGCAAAAGGAGATCTTTGTGGCTGTTCTTTAGTTCTCTAATCCAGCACTTTTGAGGCTTTCAAAGGAGTACAAGAATCTCTTCAAAGCTGATCTCTTTTGTCATTCTCTTGTTTGTAAGAAAGTCATAGATCTAAAATCTTGCTTGTGCTTAATCTACATAGTTTTGTGTATTTGATTTGAAAATCATTTTGTTGTGTGTTTGAACACCTTCTTCTTGGGTTTTGCACTTAAATTTATTTTATCAAACCCTAAGATTGATTTGAACAAAAGTTTTGCACTTAAACTTGATTTTTGTTAAACTATTGTTCTTAGACTTGAAATCGGTTTTACACTAATATATTAAGTTTTTAAAACGATTTCACATTTGGGATTTGCAACAAAATCAGTGACATATTTGCATATTCCATTTATTCTCATACTTGCATGCATAAGAGTTGTTAGGCTCTAGGAGGCTTGCTAGTGTTTGAATTTGATACCACTTTGTGTTGTAAAGTGTATCTCATTATTTTTCAAAGCAACTTATTGTATTTGTATGATTGTAAGACTTAGTGGAATCTAAGTCAAAGGGGAAGACCTAGTTGAGACTAGGCACAAATCCTAGTTGCGGCTAGGTGGGAAGTCCTAATTGTAATTAGGCACTCTAGGCTTGTATGCTTAGGTTGTAACACTTATTTGCAATATAAGTGGGGTTAAAAATCCTAACCTAGGGAGGTTAGGTAGTGGACGTAGATCGTTGGATCGAACCACTATAAATTGTGTGTCACTTTCCATCTCTTCCATTCCATTCACTTGCATAGCATATATATATTCATTGATAGTGTATGCATTATAGTTGTAATTTGTGCATAAAGTTTTAAAAGGGCAATAACTACTCGGTAACCCAATTCACCCCCCCTCTTTGGTGACCTTCAGGTTTAACCTCTTATTTTTTGGAGCATTAGTAGCGGAGGTGAGTCGAGTAAAGCACCAAAGGAAGAACATCAATCGACTCAACGACATTCAATACAAGATCAGCAACCTTAACAACCTCAATCGGATGTACAAACACATCGTCCAACTAGACAGATGAGTACGTCTGGTTTGCATCACCGAGCAACAATGTCAACGTAACCGTCGTAATAGACCTGTATGATGAGTTTTCTTGATGTCGTGGTGATTTTTTTCCACCTTATATCTTGGATGAACGAAGTTGATTTATACAACCTTCTCATGGAATGAACTTATTTCTCAACAGATCATTGTTTTTTTAATTTTAAGCTCTCGACAAAAAATACCATTGTTTTGGCCTATGATTGTTTTATTCTTCGCATCTCTACTTATCATCACGAGATAGAAGTAACACAAAAGTTTCAATGATGACTTGCATGGTTACTATGTGTTGCACGGGTTGTCCACCTCGCAATACGTGGGTTACGTTTGCATGGGGTGCATGGTTTGTAGTGGATATGCATGGGTTGTACTCTCGAGATACGTGCATGACGTTTGCATGGATTGTCCACCTCGACAAACATGTTTGTTGTTTGCATTAATTATCCACCTCGAGTTACATGCATGACGTTTGGACGATTTGCATGGACTGTAGTAGGTTGCATGGGTTGTCTACCTCAAAATATGTGCTTCACATTCGCATGGTTTGAATTGATTGCACTAGGTTGCATGAGTTGTCTACACCTCGAGATATGTGTGTGATGTTTGAATGATTTGGACGAAGATGCATGGCTCACCCACCTCGACATACGTGCGTAGCGTTTCCATGTGTTGTCAACCAGGAGATACGTGTGTGACGTTTGCATTGGTGGTACCACCTCGAGGCACGTGCGTGACGTTTGCATGAGTTGCACGATGTTGCATGGGTCGCCCACCTCGACAGACGTGTCTGACACTTGCATGAATTCTCCATCTCAGCATACATGGGTGACGCTTGCATGGATTGTCCACGTCGATATGCGTGCGTATTGTTTACATGAGTTGTCTACCTCGAGATATGCGAGTGACGCGGGTCGTCCATCTCCATATGCACATGTCGTTCATAGGGCGAAGAATTTTGTAAAGATAGCTACTTTTCAAAAAGAGTCATTCATAGAGTTTTGAATTTTGTATAGATAGCTCATTTTCGAAAGGAGCTATCCATACAAATGCATTCCACCCCACCACCATGCATGCTACCTCATCATCAATAGCTTATTTTCAAAAAGGGTTATACCTTAGTTTTGAAATTTAAAAGTAAAGCCCACTATTTGGTGAATTATAAACTAAACCCACCGCCTTATGTTTTGATTAAACATTTCTCTAGTTACGCGCAACATGCATCTCAAGGTGAATCCAATTGATTTAAATAAATTAAATCAAACTATAGGTTATATATATTATATATATACCCGTTATATAAATAAATATATACACTTATGTATTTCCTCATTTAAAATTCACTACGTCTGCCAAGGAGCACCTTCGGGCGTGCACACTATTGTACACCCCACGTATCACTATATGCCCACCAAGTTGTTTATTATTTTAAATATATATATGCAACATATATATGTACATAAACATATCTATTTACGCGTTACACTCTTCGTCGTGCGCACCGACAATCACACTCGGGCTTGCACGCTATCCCATGACCCATGTGCGTCACCCTTAACCCACACACGGTATTAGACGTGTAGCATCCCCTAATTTGATTAGGGCAATACTCAAACCGAAACCCTCATTAAGATCAAATTACCCTTACCAGAGTTAACTAGAGCCAACAACCTACTACCTACACCTGATAAGCACTATTGTATATCGATTATCGAAATAAAACAAATCATATACGCAGTGGAAATTTAAAACCTTTTTGGATAACCATAATAAGATATACAATATTCAAAACAAACCGAGAAAAACCTCGGTTATATAATCACCCATCTCATGTGATATTACAAAACTGCAATTCAATACAAATATATAAGACCAGAGAAAGTCATTACATCGAAGAGAAGTTCAAGACTCATATAACTTCTCCATCCTGTAGTTGTAGTGCTCATCGGATCTACCTGCAATGTTAATTGAGGTGAGCGCTCCGACTTGTTCAGTAAGTAGAGATTCACACTAATCATCAACATTCCATATAATATTCAAGGATATCGTGCAATAACAACATGCACCAATGATATCTAACAAGAATATGGAAAACATATAGATTCAATTAATAATCATATGCAAAAGCAAGTAATTTGTACTACTACACTATGATCCCCGTTTATTTAATAAAACTAGGGTCGATTACCCACTGATGCTATTAATGCGATTGCTAGACCAACATATTAGCCAATATGCTCTCTAGACCATCCATTAATGCCCAATGGTTCTATCACAAACCTTCCAGTGTAAATGTAACCCACGCCACCTATAAACTGAGTAGGATGTTTCATATAAGCCAGAAAGCTCACCCATGTTCTAAATCACATCGTCTCAATTCTAGGATCTTACTCTCATAAATGACAGTAAACACAGTTTTCCTTTTATTAAAAACAATCACAGTACGAATAGTCCATCATTCCATTCTAACAACTGTATGAGCTATATATACTAAATAGCCAGACAATATTGATAAATAAACGAATCTATACTTACCTCGGGTTTAAGTCTCCATTTCCCAAATTCCTTAAATTTTCGGTCATCTCACGTTTCCTCGGTGTTCCTCAACCTATCACCAATCATTTGTTGTCAATTTAGGTCTAGTATACTCTAATTAGAACCCCTGGACCTAAAGCTCTCAACAAACCACCTAAATCCAATCAGTTATATATTGATCTAAGTGTGGATAGCATGCTACGTCCTAAAGTAGCACGTTATTTGCACTAGTGAACTTCATACACACTTCTGGCGTCCGATGGCGCTACCTGACATGGATATCACGCTATCTGTATCTCAGTCATCTTCCCCAGTACGCGTACCTTGCTATGGCCAATGTCTAGCGCACTATGCGCACCAGACCTGCAACACCACCATACTTCGACTGATCCAAACTTGACCCAAACCACATTTGAACTCAACAATTACACTCCCAAATCACTAGGGAGGACCTCTAACGATGTTATAAACCATTTTTAATCATCAAATTGAATAATTAACTAAAATTTAAACATCAAAATCAAATTGAACTTCAACAAACAAAATAACAAATCATACCTAAACGTTGATCTCCGGTTATTGGTTCGATTAAGCGCCTCAATTCACGTTAATTTAGCTCCTGAATCGTCCCCTTTGATTGAAATCAACTCCCGAACCCTCGGCCTTTCTCTCAAATGTTCGAATTGTGAGGAGATAACGATCAAATTTTGTTTATATATATGAATTTTCTCGAGATACGCGTTGTGATATCTCAACATCGATCGAGTGGTTGATGCGTTAAAATGACAACTTAAAGTGACATGAAATTTGACACATCAAGCACTTACGCTTCATTCGAGACGATCTAATAATCTATATATTTCTAATATTTTTTTATTTTCCAATATATATTTATATATTTAAAAATATATAAATATATATATATATCGCGTATTATTCACCAATAAACTCATCGGACATGCCTACAAGTATCTGAGCGTGCATACTCTTGCCACAACTCCCTCGTCAAACTTGGTGTCCAAATAAACTAAAGTTTATTAGGTGTTTTCCGTTTTATAGGCTTGTGTATAATTCCCTTATAATATAACAACCTATATATAAATTGAATTAACGATCCAAATAAACATCATATATCAAGAAAGCGTACGCACACACTAATCGAGGTACGCCGAACTTAACCCGGGTAAATTAGGATTTAGATTAGTACTAATCACCAGCTTAAGGTAACGGGTCGTTACGGTCTCCCCAATTTAAAGCAATTTCGTCCTCGAAATTAAAGTAATCTGAAGTTACTTGCATTTTCGAAGAGAAATGGGAACTATTTCTCATACTTCCGCTCTCAGGTTAGTTCTTCATCTTTGTGAAATCCCTATTTCACTATAATCAAAGAAATCTCTTTGGTTCTCAATTTTTTAAGATTTTACGATCAAGCAACCCGCTTGACTACTTTTCGTAAGATAAGTCTTCTCGAAAGTCACATTCATTCCAATCAATATTTGGAATAAGCCGAGTCTCCGTTTTACTGACTTAGACTTATGGAAGACATTAATAACTCCAACTAATGAAGATGCAACTTTAACCTGTAAGTACCAGGATTAATCCGTTCATGTACTTTGAATGAATCAATACACCTTGAAGCTAGCTTACCTCACAATCCAAACTTCTCACAATCCAAACTTACGCAACTCCTCTCATAGCGAGACTTTCAACAAAACATATTTTTGATAAGTCAGTATTTTATAGGAAATTAGTAGTCCATTTTAGTATATTATTTATTGAAAATATTTAAATATTATATTAAATAATATGTTTTTGTCATTTTTAGGTGAAACGGAGTGCGCGGTTGAAATCGTGGCGGAAAAATACTCAAAATAGAGTATTTACTTGTAATAATTGGATATCGGACAGTTTGCCTCGAAATACGCGTTGCGCTGTGTGTCGAATAACCAACAATACATTTCAGCCAATAAGGTGATGACATGTCAGCGAGAAAACATCTCTCCACCAATCACGGGACGCCACGTGGACAGCAGCAGGACAACAACCGCGTCATTTGGGCGAATCAGCCCAATCGCTGTGCCACGTGGCATCGCCACATCGCCTCAACCAATTAGCAAACGCCGCATCAGCATGCCACAGGGCCACGTCACACCACGTTTTCTCCAAGCTTCAGATGCTCTTTGATTGGCCTCGGGATTCGTGCTCATACAAACTCCCAGGTTTTCGCATGAGTCGCGCGACTTCTCCTTCGCCACGTCATACCACGTGGCATGCTCCCATTAGTCTAGACGAGTCACAGCAGTCACACGGCCAATCAGATATCGACACGTGGCTGTCCTATCTCCCACCAGCACCACGGCTGTCGTCCCTCCAATCAGCGCGCGCCACGTCACTACGCGCCAGCAAACTCGCCCAATCCGCACACACCAGGAGGACGCTCTCTCTCTGTTTTGATTTCTCTCTGGCCTTTTTTGGCCGAACTCGGCTCCTCTCCCTGATTCTTTATTCTTTTTATTTTTTTTTTCTCTTGGTGTTCTTCAACTATGCGAGGCTAAAAACCTCTAGCCTAGGCAAGATTACGAGGAGGTTCGAATGCGTATATCAATGGATTTGTGAGATTTATATATTTTAATTTCAGTCTTTTCATTAATATTTTATTTTCTTGGGTATTGTTTTAACAATCGAGGTTAAACACTAGTTTAAATCTTGATTTACGTGCCAGTAGGTCATACGCACCCGTACTTGTGCAATAAGACCACACTAGTGGCATTCGACCATACCGATTGATTAGACCCTTTTGGGACCGGTTGAATACCTTAGAAATCTAGGCTAAATCGGACACACGAGTGATCCGGTTGTCTAGGTGTAGTGCCTTCACAAAGCCCATTGCGGTCAACACATTAAATCCAATTCACTTGAATTGTGGTTATGTGTTTGACTAGAGAAATAGTCACCGTCGTACCTTGGCTATCGAGATTAGGAAGTGCGAGAACCGCGTGTGTCACCGGGTCTATAGCTACACTAAGATATTTTGATTTGCATATTTTACATAAATCGACGACCAAATCCAATCTTTTACCGAACCGAACTTGTATGTCTTGACCTAGGTATTTTTATTAATTATTTTATTTTCAATTTTATTTCCTTTGCTTTAATTATTTTATGATTAGATAATTAATTCATTCTCTATCAAACCCCGATTTCTCTTTTTGTTATTTTTTTAAACCTTAGAAAGAATATCGATCCCTGTGGGATCGACCCTTTGCCACTATTCTACAAAAATAGTTGGTTTATAAAAAATATTATTGAACGTTTTTCATTTTTGGCGCGCCGTCTTGGGGATTGGTTTTTTTTTTCTTTCTTTGGTTTTTATTTTTTTATTTTTTTATTTTTTTTGGTTTTTTTATTATTTTGTATCTAGTTCCTTGTTTCTAACATTTTTGCAGGTAATTCCATAATGGCCTCCTATGCCCATAATTGTGGTCGATTCGAAGACTCATACTATCATGCTGTGAATGGGGTAGGTATGTCACATAATGGACATTAATTTTCTAACTTGCAATCTTTTGTGCAACAGGTCAGGGTTTGTGGAAATCGTGGGGAGTACTTTCATCCCACGTATGCTTGTCCTTATTCGAAGTATAAGAATCATCATGGTTCCACTTATACATCACCACAACCCAACTTCTATATGTCTAAGCGAAGTCCACAGATTCCTCAACATGAAAAGAGGTCTATACGAGACATGATGAATGACTTGATATTCAGAGAACCAACTTTTCAACAAAGTCATCAACATGAACAGATAACCATTGCAGACATTGAGAGAAATATGATCTCCGATTGGCTTTCTCAAAGCACCACTCAGCAGCTCTTGAAGGAGGATATGCAGCATATGAAATCAAAGTTGCAAAATTCAGAAACTCAAGTTACCGCTATACTTGAGCATTTGATGGATGAGGAAGAGTTGCCTCCGCAACCAGTTTTTGACTCATATGAGACTGTGAATGCTGATACATCTAAAAGTGTTGAGTTTGATGAGTTCTCAATTGTGGACGAGCATTTAAGCGAACCGGAGGAAACACTATACGTTTCTTCACATGAGCTAGACATTACTATTGCACAATATGACGATGATGAAGCTGAGAAAGAAATTGAAGTCATTTCAGAAAGGTCGGAGGAGCCCTAGAAAGAGAACGAGGAAGACCAACCTCTGGTGTTTGTGAAACCACCCACCCTCCCATGCATATTTGTTAGACCTTGCAAGGGGGTGGACGTAAAGGAGCGTTCACGGATTTTCTACATTGCCGACACCTTTGTGTTGGATGACCATGACTCGACAGATTCTTTTGTGTTAGAGGTCCCGAATGAGCTCCCAATTCTAGAGGAGGGCATGCATGCTGCATTGCCCAAAGATATAGATGCACCATTCGTTGTCGATATCTCAAAAGGAGATGGCATCACGTGATAAATCACAATAAGTCTAGCCAAAGACTTAAAAGAAAGGCGCTCGTTAGGAGGCAGCCCAACTTTGTTTTATTTTTATTTTTTTCTTACATTTATTTCAGTTTTAATTTAGTTTTAGTTTTATGTTTAATAAAGCCCTAACTTGGTCACTTGGATTTTTACAGGTGTAATGAATGTTTGATGAGCACTGATGGCACTAGACCACCCCCTGAGTTTCGATAGGTTTGACTATGGATTACATTGTTTTTGAAGTAATTGAGCATTTATTTTAGGAATTAACCTATTATTAGAGTTTTAGGTGTTTTGAGACTTGGTTGGGACATATCTAACTTAAGTCGCCACATTAGTGGCGGGTCTTTAAGTAGACCCAAAACCCTAAACCTCATTCCATCATCTTGTTGACTTCACCCGTAGTTGAAAGACTCGGGCTCGCAAGATTCGATAGGAATCATTTGAATTCACTTCCATGCTTATTAGTTCTTGCTCTTATTATGATAATTTTATTTCATAGTTTCCTTAGTCACCTACACATGCTAGATTTGAGCATTCACTAGTTTTTGGAGACTTTTGTTATGTGTGCACTTGTATCATCTTCTTATTTTATCCATATTCTTTTTCACCACTATTCTTTGTCTTTTTGTTGCATGGATTCCTTGACTTGTTTTGAACCTTAAGGACAATGTTCGGAATAAGTTTGGGGGTACTTTAGGGTTTGTGGATTGAGTTGGATGGACTTATTTGCGAAAGACCACAGGTGAGATCGTTTAAATTTTTTTCAATTATATGCGGTTACATGTGGTTGACGGATGGTATTGGTGGTGTTTGATATCTCTTATTCATTCATTTCTTCCATTTCTTTTCCCTCCATATCTCATTTTCTCATTTCGTTAGGAGTTGATACACTTTCATGCATGTATTTAGTATAGTTTTTATTATTATATTGTTTAGAGTCACCCGAAACTTTGTTTCATGCCTTTGGTTGTGGATGAGTACATTATGGTTGCCTTTTTGACTTGAAACTTATGAAAAAGTAGGTGAAATACTCACTCGAGTCCGTAGCTCAGCATTTTTATGATTTCATGATTAAGGACTTAGTACGTTGGTTAAGCCTTGTGCTAGATACCAAAATGGGTAGACGGTTGAAATTGTGCAAGTGATGAGACTTTAACCCACATTGGGGAATTTGCTTAATTATAGTGAAAGTGAGAATGGTTAACATGAGTTTTCTTAATATAGAGAGTCTCACAAGTTTCCACAGGAAATGGAGCAGGGAAACTTGTGGTGGGAAAAAGTGAGGAAAGTGGTCTACGGGAAATGGAGCAGGGACCGTATTATTTGAAAAAAAAAATTAAAAAAAAATTAAAAAAAATTGGAGAAGAAAAAAATATAGAGTTTACATATAAAATGGATAAAGGCGGAAGTGTATGGAAACTCCTCAAATAAAAAGATTTAGCTCGAGTGCTTATAGCTAGATTAAGTACAATTGTAAACTTGCGTGCTTAAATGTGTAGACCAAGAAAACCCGCGAGTAGTTGATGGCCTTTGTCTTGACGACTCTTTGTCTTTAAAGTGTGATTTTAATTGTGTTTGGGTTGCGGTTCTTGACATATCTTAACTCTGAAATTTCATGAGTGGCTTGTTAACTTGGCAACTATGTAAACTAAAGAAACTCCATGAATTCTGAATCGGGTATAGGATTAGTTGAGTCTGTACATATCTATATTATGAGTCTAGTTTATTTGCGTGTTTGTCATTTACACCTTTGCTCGGGACACGCAAAGTCTTAAGTTTGGGGTATTTGATAAGTCGGTATTTTATAGGAAATTAGTAGTCCATTTTAGTATATTATTTATTGAAAATATTTAAATATTATATTAAATAATATGTTTTTGTCATTTTTAGGTGAAACGGAGTGCGCGGTTGAAATCGTAGCGGAAAAATACTCAAAATAGAGTATTTACTTGTAATAATTGGATATCGGACAGTTTGCCTCGAAATACGCGTTGCGCTGTGTGTCGAATAACCAACAGTGCATTTCAGCCAATAAGGTGATGACACGTCAGTGAGAAAACATCTTTCCACCAATCACGGGACGCCACGTGGACAGTAGTAGGACAACAACCGCGTCATTTGGGCGAATCGGCCCAATCGTTGTGCCACGTGGCATCGCCACATCGCCTCAACCAATTAGCAAACGTCGCGTCAGCATGCCACAGGGCCATGTCACACCACGTTTTCTCCAAGCTTCAGATGCTCTTCGATTGGCCTCGGGATTCGTGCTCGTACAAACTCCCAGATTTTCGCACGAGTCGCGCGACTTCTCCTTCGCCACGTCATACCACGTGGCATGCTCCCATTGGTCCAGACGCGTCACAGCAGTCACCCGGCCAATCATATATCGACACGTGGTTGTCCTATCTCCCACCAGCACCACGGCAGTCGTCCCTCCAATCAGCGCGTGCGCCACGTCACCACCCGCCACCAAACTCGCCCAATCCGCACACACCAGAGGACGCTCTCTCTCTCTCTGTGTTTTGATTTCTCTCTGGCCTTTTTTCGGCAGAACTCGTCTCCTCTCCCGGATTCTTTATTCTTTATTTTTCTTTTTCTCTTGGTGTTCTTCAACTATGCGAGGCTAAAAACCTCTAGCCTAGGCAAGATTACGAGGGAGGTTCGATTGCGCATATCAATGGATTTATGAGATTTATATATTTTAATTTCGGTGTTTTCATTAATATTTCATTTTCTTGGGTATTGTTTTAACAATCGAAGTTAAACACTGGTTTAAATCTTGATTTACGTGCCAGTAGGTCGTACGCACCCGTACTTGTGCAATAAGACCACACTAGTGGCATTCGACCATACCGATTGATTAGACCTTTTTGGGACCGGTTGAATACCTTAGAAATTTAGGCTAAATCGGACACACGAGTGATCCGGTTGTCTAGGTGTAGTGCCTTCATAAAGCTCAATGCGGTCAACACATTAAACCCAATTCTCTTGAATTGTGGTTATGTGTTTGATTAGAAGAAATAGTCACCGTCGTACCTTGGCTATCGAGATTAGGAAGTGCGAGGAACCGCGTGCGTCACCGGGTCTATAGCTACACTAGGATATTTTGATTTGCATATTTTACATAAATCGAAGACTAAATCCAATCTTTTATCGAGCCAAACTTGTATGTCTTGACCTAGGTATATTTATTAATTTTTAAATTATTTTCATTTTATTTACTTTGTTTATTTTTAGATTAGTTAATTAATTCATTCTCTCTTAAACCCCCGATTTCCCATTTTGTTATTTGTTTTAAACCTTAGAAAGAATAATCCCTATGGGATCGACCCTTTGCCACTATTCTATAAAAATAGTTGGTTTAGGTATTTTTTAAATATTATTGACGCGTTCGGCGCGCGTCACATTCCATTCTAGCTTGACGGTTGTTTTTATAAACAAACTCACAAAGAAATGTATATCTTCCAGGTTATTATTAAACTCCAAGACGCAAGCTTAAAGTATATCCTCTAGCACCAAAATCAATTACTCTGGTTACCTATCGGTCTACCGATAGTATACCATACTGAGGTTAAGATCAGTTCCACAGCTGTCGTAACAATTCACTCCATCATCTAGATGTGAATCTCGGATCCCTATCCGAAATAGTCGACACTGAAGCACCCTAAAAGCTAACACCTCATGTATGTATATTTTGCATAAACAGTTAAGAGGATTTCACATAGAAACCGGCAAGAAACGCGAGATCGCATCAACTGTTAACTACAATCTTTACCGTATTGTTTTTACGCTAACTCAGAGATAAACTGAAAATAAAATCCATCGTTCTATGTTCCCATTTCCATTCAGGAGTAGGCAGAGAATGCAATAAACCTCTAGATTTTTTATGCTCGCCCCTAACTTGCTGACATATCTCATATCTCTTTATTATTCCCACAACATCATTTTTCATCCTAGATTAACAATAAATAAAGGCGCCTCATTTCATGATATTCGTTACTGCTATCTGTATGAATGTAGTAAATAGATCTATGAGATTTTCATAGCATTTCCTGCCTCACCTGATCCTGAACCGGAATCCATAATCTATCCCTGAACCGTAACGCGACATTATCAGACACAACCAATCAAGATAATCTACACTAGTTGTTAACTTCTAATGCTTTTTATGATCATGATTAGCTTTCTGACAACCAATCACACTGAATCTTCTCCAATTCAGTTTGAATCTAAACTTAAAAGATCATATTAGTAGCTCCAAAATTAGCTCTATCAGTTGATGACATGCCAACTAAACTTACACAAATCGTCATCACTGTCATTTCCTTATGAAGTCTAAACTGATAAGCTCTATTAATAGCTACATTTTCTTCATATACCTGAGTTGCAATTGTATATTGATAGTCTGTTCACACATTTCTGTGTAGTTCTAAATTACTCATGTTCTAACAAATTTATATCATTACTTCTCGTCCCACATCGTTTAACGACAAAGTAAAGCATACAAGTTTTCAAGGTAAATACCTCAATTCTATATATACCTGTTAAAATTAACACCAGAGAACTCACAGTAAATATTTTTCCAGTAATTCATACTTTCCAAGTCACAAGCTCGGAAACTATGTTATCTGGAAACCATGGTCAACTTCAAATATATTGTGTTAAGATTGAGAAAGGTCCCTCATAGCTATTATACATCTATTCCCTCTTGAGAAGCAGATTTTCGGTTACTTACCGAAATAATAATATTGGTTCTCGACAACTCTTAACTCTTCTACACACATATATCTTGCTTACTTGTCCACGAGGATTTAAACCACAATACTGACAAGAAATTTTCAAACTTTGTCAGTTTTATCAATAACCTTCAGTTGTCACCACAACTTAGGTTCTTTCATTATGAATTTATGAGCGTAAAATATCATTCATATAAGAAAGAACAATATAACCCTCCAGGTAAAATTACTCAGCTTCTACCTATTGATATATCTCATATTTCTTTATAAAATTGACACCGTCAATTTTTTTCATTTCAAGTTACCAACTATTCATTTTTATCATAATAAATCTTAGACTTCACCTGAATAAATGTATTAAAGAAATCATAGAGATTCTCACGACATTCTTGCCTCACTCTTTGTTCAAGTTCTAAAAACTTTCTTTACATGCTCAATGTTTTGTTCTGGGATCATCCTTTCCAACATCAATAATTATTTGTCATCCTTGACCTGCTTGATAATCTCAATCAATCTTCTTCAATAATACATCACTCATTTCAATTGTTATTAGCTCAACTCCGATTCGGGCTCCAAAGAACAGACTTATAGTTAATGATCCAAACAACTCAACTGATGATGTGCTACACAGAACTTCCATTTGGTCATCAGTAAATATCTCACCTAAGAGATATTACTGAGCAACGTTTATTATAACTATAGTCTCTGTCCCTTTCTTTTCAAAGCATCGTCAACACATTCACCTTGATGAGTGTTATTTCTGAGTGAGTTCCTAATACTTAGGAAAGTTTTAAGGTAACTTTCTTACCTTCTATTTCTATCACTTTGACAATTTCCATTTTTCAAACTTCCATAGTTTGAAATTCATTACTTACTCTTACACCAGTCCATTGGTGTCATATTCTCAGGTTGTCTTTTAATGATTCCTATAAGATTTTTAGTAATCTTAAGTAATGATTAAAAGATCCTCACCAACCTTTTTTTTTAATTTACAAGTGATGCCTTTCCATATTTGGTGCAACTACCAAATTAGTTATCCATAGATTATCAATCTCTAATAGTTCTTCTCCTAAATCTGGAACGATTTATATATAGCTAGAAATATGAGTTACAAGTTTTGCTTTATTGTGACACCCACACATTCTTACCTAGATCGGAAGTCTTAGGATGAACCTCTAACTTCTTCTACAATTTAGGTTTTGTTAAGCAAACATTATAATCAAACTTTACTTTTACTATCCTCCAAGGCATCCTTATATTCGATTTCAACTTATAACCATCACATACTTGAGTTAACTGAATAAATCACATAACGATTTCACAGATCCCCGGATCAATCGTTTGTAATATTCAATTATTTCAAATTTATTTTCCTCTTTTTACCATTGTATTGAATATATGACAACTTCATATTGTCTCAATCACAGTCAAATCCCCTGATTTACTATTAATATTCAACACTCTTATTATTTATTATCCTTTGAAACTTAGCACTAGCATTTGCAAAAATCTAGTCTAAACAAACTTACAGTTAGCAATGTACAATTCTATACGGTAATTGCTCGTGCCTTTTCTAAGTCTTTAAAGATTTCATGTTATTATCGATAACACAATAACAACTTCATTACAATAGGGTTTTCCTTCACTTGACACCCTTAATTTATGAAAATAACATTAGTTCTAGTAAGTCTAGTGGTTACCACCATCCATTTAAAATGATCCAACACCCGCCTACAATCATCTTATAAAAATATATATCCTTAGCTCTGATCATCTCACTGTGAAAATCAAATCTTAACTACCTCTTGAGAACTGATGATTGCACTTATTTTCAGAAAGAGTTGTCAATTCTGAGTAATGAATACTCATTTCAACCACTACACATTAATCCTTGGATTCCCCAAATCCTCAGATTCACTGATCACTCATTCTCCCCAATTTAGACTATATTAGTCTAATAGATCAGATTATGATATCTTACCAACTCACGCTATATTATGGATTTAACTATCTTTTATTAATAAACCACTTCTTATTCCAATATGGATTCACGCCATGACTGGAATATCAACTTCATAACAACTTATGAAGTATAACTACATTAGTAGTTTCTTAACCTCCATTAAGCTTTTATCATTTCCCACTAATTTGTTTACTGAATAACTTTCATTACTTCTATACTAGTCTCAATACTAGTATTAAATCACCTCTTAAAGTGGTATGCCATCTTTGGATTTCATCGAAAGTCATTCAGTATTTTATTATTTTATAATTTTCATTCCCTAATACACACCTCAAAATCTTGATCCAATCAATACTTCTTCACTGACTATTATTTGTCTAATAATATCAGTAAGAAGAAAGACCACTTAAGATCTTACTTGGAGAAGAGTTTTTATTTCATCTTTGTGACTTTTCTTATGTCTTTCCTTTATGTCTATTCCCGAGGTTAAGACTCTCCGGAGCTCTTACCTCCAACACCTTCTCATATCATGAGAAATAGATGGACTTCAACCATCTTATTACCGTTTAGGAAAAACATACCTTCATATCTACCACGTAGATATAGTATACACAACAAATAACACATCTCGGTCTTTTACCTTTTGGTTACCTCCCAAAATCACAATAAAAAATTGTTTATCAATCCCTAAGCTTATTCATAACTCGAGACCACTCTTCGAATCCATAAACTTAGGCTCCATTATTAGGGTAATCAGAGTACCTTTCTGTATCAGCGGTATTCCTTGATTCTAATAAATCTCGGAATAATGAAACCAAGTTTTATAAACTAAGGTTAACCAAGGTTTTAAAACTTATGGCTCTGATACCAAACTGTTGTATCCCCTAACCTGATTAGGGCAATACCATACCTGAAACCCCAATTAAGCTTAGATTACCCTTATTAGACTTAACTAGAGCCAACAGCCTACCGCCTACACCTGATAAGCACTACTGTATATCGATTATCGAAAAAAAAACAAATTATATATGCAGCGAAAATTTAAAACATTTTTTGATAACCAAAATAAAATATACAATAATAAAAATAACCCGGAATAAACCTCGGTTATATAATCACCCATCCCATGTGGTAGTACAAAATTGTAATTCAATACAAATATATAAGACCAAAGAAATTCATTACATCGAATAGAAGTTCAAGACTCATATAACTTCTTCATCCCGTACTCTAGCGCTCGTCGGATCTACTTATAATGTTAATTGAGGCGAGAGCTCCAATTTGCTCAGTAAGTAGGGATTCACACTATTCATCAACATTCCATATAATATTCGAGGATATCATGCAATAACAACATGCACCAAAGATATATAACAAGAATATGGAAAGCATATAGATTTAATACATAATCAAATGCAAAGCAAGTAATTTAGACTATTACACTGTTATCCTCGTTTGTTTTATAAAATTAGGGTTGATTACCCACTGACGCCATTAATACGATTGTTAGACCAATATATTGACCGATATGCTCTCTAGCCCATCCACTAATGCCCAATGATTTTATCCTAAACCCTCTAGTGTAAATGTAACCTACGCTACCTATAAACTGAGTAGGATGTTACATATAGGCTGGGAAGCTAACCCATCTCCTATATCACCTTGTCTCAATTCTTGGATCTTACTCTCGTGAATCACAGTAAACACCATTTTTTTATTAAAAACAATCATAGTATAAATAGTCCTTCATTCCATTCTAACAACTGTATGAGCTATATACACTAAATAGCCAGTGAATATTGATAAATAAGTGAATCCGTACTTACCTCGGGTTTAAGTCTCCGTTTCCCAAATTCATTAAATTTTCGGTCATCTCACGTTTCATCGGTGTTCCTCAACCTATCACCAATCATTTGTTGTCAATTTAAGTCTAGTATACTCTAATTAGAACCCCCTAGACCCAAAGCTCTCGACAAACCACCTAAACCCAATCAGTTTTATACTGATCTGAGTGTGAATAACGCACTACATCTTGGAGCTAGCGCGCTATTCGCACTATTGAACTTCATACACACTTTTAGGGTCTGATAGCGCGCTGCTTGACATGGATAGCGCATTATCCGTATGTCGGTCATCTTCCCCAGTACTCGTGGCGCCCAATGCGCATCAAACCTGCAACACCAGCACACTTCGACAGATCCAAACTTGACCCAAACCACATCCAACCTCAACAATTATACTCTCAAATCACCAGGGAGGACTTTAATGAGGTTATAAACCAGTTTTAATCATCGAACTGCATAATTAACTAAAATTCTAGCATCAACATTGAATTGAACTTCAACAAACACAAAAACAAATCATACCTAAACGTTGATCTCATGTTGTTGATTCGACTAAGCTCCTCAATTGACGTTAATTTAGCTCCTCGGATCGTCCCCTTCTATCGAAATCAACTCCCCGAACCCTTGGCTTTTCTCTCAAATGTTCGAATTGTGAGGATATAACGATCAACTTTTGTTATATATATGAATTTTTCTCGAGATACGTTTCGCGCTATCTCAAGCCCAATCACGTGGTTGATGCGTTAAAATGACACAACTTAAAATGACACAAAATTTGACACATCAAGCACTTATACTTCATTCAAGATGGTATGATAATCCATATATTTTTTCAATATCTATTTATATATTTAAAAACATATAAATATATAGCGTATTATTCACCAACAAACTCATCGGAAATGCCTACGAGTGTCATTGAGCGTGCACATTCTTGGCACGACTCCCTCGTCACACTTTGTGTCCTAGTAAACCTTAGTTTATTGGGTGTTTTTCGTTTTATAGGCTTGTGTATAATTTTCTTATTATACACCAGCCTATATATAAATTGAATTAACAATCCAAATGAACACCATACATCATGCAAATGTACGCATACGCTAATCGAGGTACGCCGAACTTAACCATGAGCCTAACCCGGGTAAATTATAATTTTGATTAGTACTAATCACCGGCTTAAGGTAACAGGTCGTTACAAGGTGTCCCATAATTTTGGAATTATTTAATTTCTAAACTATAGGTTTTATTTATATATATATATATACCACCATATATAAATATATATACCTATATATTTTACGGGTTTTTTCCTTTCCATGTACGCCAATAACTACACCCAAACGTGTTGGGGCATGTGCCCTAGGTCAATCCATAAATGTCTTTATGAATACTTTTAGTTAATAAAATAGAGGATTTCATTTGCTGTTTATTATAATTAATTTGCATGTTTACATTATAATAAGATCCATGGGTATTTACAAAAATATCCTAAATGTCCCTAGTCGATCATTATACTGGGAACTATAATGAATTAAGACTAGTGTGAGTCTTGATTGATGATCAAATGATGATTATACGTATAGGGATACGAATCAAGATCACGAGTACTTGTTAGGGAACAAAGTATTGGACCGACCCGCTATGAGAACATCACATGGATTAAGTCATAGTTGTTTCTCATGATAGGTATATTTTTCAGTCCTCTGACTTGAGATTGCCAGAGACTTCAACATTAGGAACATAGTAATTTGACACAATTAAACGTTGTCTTTAACCGGACGATTATAAAGGTTGTGATTGGTTACTGTGTGAGCAATGTGATGAAGCTGTGTAATCGATATAAAATTTGTCCCTCTCATATGAACAGAGATATCTAGTGGATCCCTCGATGTGTTAGACTGTTAAAAGGCCTAGTCTAAGTGAATTGATATTGATCAATGTCACTTGGATGTTTTCAGTCTACCTAGAGATCGAGACTAGTACGATTGAACATGTTGGAAGACAATTCCATGCCTTATGTTTGATCAAAAGGATATCGTGTGACAAAAGGATGTTATATACACTGTTGATTAGGTTGTATCGATTTGATATTCGTACAACTTGGGTAGTCATAATGTCTTGCTAGAGACTGCTTATGACTTGTATACCAAAATGTGTTTTGGTACACCGCAACGTTGTATGAGCCTATTGGGTCGCACACTAAGAATGGTTTTGCGAGATTTTAAGATGATTCAGAAAAATGAATTTTATGTGATAAAATTCATGACGGAAACGTCCTTGTGGTGTATTACACTTATACTTCTTTAAGTAAGGGTATATGTGTAATTTACTTAATCGTCTATATACAAGGGTTGTATAAATAGACGCTTTAAGTTAGAACACACAACACGAAAGATTAAAAGGCCGAAACTCTATTTTCGTTTTAGAAACGACTTAGGGTTTTTGGTATGCTCTGGATCGTTTTGGAGAGAAACAAAAAAGGTTTGGTATTCTCTCGAAGCTAGCACTTCAAATCACGGACGCCGTTAGTGTGTGGATCATTGATAGAGGCGTTCGTCATTGTTGGCGGCGCTTTTAGAGATCGATCAACCTTCAGAAAGGTATATTGCGATTGAGGTATGATTAAGTTTTTCATGGTTTAAACATTTTTAATGGAATTAGATTCGGATCCAGTTGGGGTTTTTGTCAAAATTGTTTTGTAATCTCCGCTGCGTATGAACCCCAAAACCCAACATTGGTATCAGAGCCATCGAGTTCGATTCCATTAAATTCATTGCATGTTTTCTTCTGATATATACATGATATATGATTGAAAACATGTTAATAGTTGATGTATATGTGATATACATAAGTTTTCTGTGAGATTTATTATCATGTTTTGTGTATATGATACATATATTTTCATGATTTAATTGAAATTTGTTTCGTACATGCTAGTAACCATGTTAGGTTAATTTGAATAATTTTAATGAATTGAGTTTCGTGTTCTATGATCCATGACACCATTAGGTTCGATTGGGATAGTAGTTCATGATTCAATTACATGTTTGTGATTATTTGGATGATGACCGAAATTGCAAATAATTAATTTTCGAAATTATTTCTTTATAAATAATTAATTTTCGAAATTATTTATTTATAAATAATTAATTTTCGAAATTATTTATTTATCTTGTTATATCTATTTTGTTATGAAGTTTCTATTTTATAAAGATAGATAACAAATTAGAATATGAGATAAATATCAAGAATCTTGTTATTGGTGATATACTAGGATTCAAATATCTTAAATCCAAATTAAATAATTAATTTTCTAAATTATTTATTTATCTTGTTATATCTATTTTGTTATGAAGTTTCTATTTGATAAAGATAGATAACAAATTAGAATAAGAGATAAATATCAAGAATCTTGTTATTGGTGATATACTAGGATTCAAATATCTTAAATCCAAAATAAATAATTAATTTTCGAAATTAATTATTTATCTCGTTATATCTATTTTGTTATGAAGTTTCTATTTGATAAAGATAGATAACAAATTAGAATAGAAGATAAATATCAAGAATCTTGTTATTGGTGATATACTAGGATTCAAATATCTTAAATCCTAATTGGATTAGGATAAGATAATTAGTTAGATGTGGGCCCGAGTTAATTAAAATGTTTTAATTGACTTAATTTCGGATAAATTAAGGGGTTAATTTTTGATAATAAAATCAGCGAAAATTATGATTTTCTATAGCGAATTTTAATTTTCGGAATTGAGATTCGTCTTCTAAAAAAAAAAAAAAAAATCTCCAAATTGTTTAGTGATTGAACAAATCTATAAAATATATGATATTTCATTGTTTACATAAAATCACTAAAACTGAATAAAATCCCTCTATTAAATTTTAAGTCTCGTGCCATCCATTTTAAACACTTGTCAAGGCCTCCATCACACTAATATAGTTTCAGCCATAGTTGGGTGTATTGTGTTATCTTGGTGAGACAAGTTGGGTAAGAGTTACCTTAATGTTTAAAATGGTCCGACTTAATAAAGCCATCAAAATAGTTTTGAGCTTTAGGCAAATGATGAGATAAAAACATGCTAAGACATAAGATGTCTCATATCTCATAAAAGGATCTAAAAATTACATAAGACGTAATTGGTAACTGTTACCTACCTAAATAATCTAGTTTTGTGTTTCATGCCATAGCTGTCATAGAATTAGGTGAAATATGGATTTTAGTCCCCTAAATAAATAGTACGTTTTAGGAGGGTTGTTAATTTAGTGGTAGTCCGTTCCTCTATACTAAAATAAACTTTGCATAATCTTTATTGTAGATCAATGGCCTCTTCAAGTAACAATAATCCCCTGTCACTGCGATCCATCCTTGAGAAGGATAAGCTATCTGGGACTAACTTTCTTGACTGGTTTAGAAACTTGAGAATCGTTCTCAAGCATGAACGCAAGTTGTATGTCCTGCATGCTCCAATCCCTGAGGACCCACCAGCCAATGCTACGAAAGCTGTGAAGGATGCGCATAATAAGCATGTCAACGATTCTACCGATGTTGCATGTATTATCCGGCAACTATGGTTCCCGAACTTCGAAGGACATGAAACTAATGGAAGCCTGCGACAAGGCTATCGCGCTGAAGGAAATGTTCCAACAGCAAGCTAGGCAAGAAAGGTTCGAGACAGTCAAAAACCTACATTCTTGCAAGTGCGTCAGTTAGTCCTCATGTTCAGAAGATGAAGGGCTATGTTGACCAACTTGATAAACTAGGATTTCCCATAAGCCAAGAGTTGGCAACGGATTTGATTCTGAATTCATTACCAGAGAGTTACTCACAATTCGTGATAAACTACAATATGAATAATATGGAGAAATCAATTTCAGAATTGCATTTGATGTTTAAAACTGCTGAAAAAAATATCAAGAAACCCCCTAATAATGTATTGATGGTCCTAAAGGGAAAGGGAATGAAAAAGAAAGGCAAAGGCAAGGCTAGAGTTGCCAAGGCTGTTGATGCACCTGTCACAAAGCCTATGGAACAAGTCAAGCCCTAGCCTGTTCCTGCTTCAAAACACCCAAAAGAAAAGGAAGAAGATTGTCATTTCTGTAAACAAACCTATCTTTGGCATTGTCGTCTCGGACACATAAACGAGAAACGCATAACGAAGCTCCATAAAGATGGGCTTCTAGATTCATTTGATTTAGAAACAGACGAAACATGCATATCTTGTTTACTAGGCAAGATGACTAAAAATCCCTTTACCGGATATAGTGAAAGGGCAAGTGATTTATTGGGTCTAATACATACTGATGTATGCGGTCCTATAAACACAATGGCTAGAGGAGGTTATCAGTACTTCATTACATTTACTAATGATTTCATCAGATATGGTTAAGTATATCTAATGAAACATAAAGCTGAATCATTTGAGATGTTTCGAACGTTTCAAAATGAAGTGCGGAATCTACTTGGTAAAACTATCAAAACACTTCGATCAGATCGAGGTGGTGAGTATTTAAGCCAAGAATTTGATGATCATCTTAGAAATTGCGGGATTGTCTCCCAATTAACTCCACAATGGAATGGAGTTTTTGAAAGGAGAAATCGAACCTTATTAGATATGGTTCGATCTATGATGAGTCATGCAGATCTTCCATTATCCTTTTTGGGGTTATGCATTACAAACTGCAGCTTTCACTCTAAATCGAGTTCCTTCTAAAGCGGTTGATAAAACACCATATGAGATATGGTACGGGAAGAGACCTAGTTTGTCTTTTCTTAAGATTTGGGGTTGTGAGGCTTACGTAAAGCGACAAGTCTCAGAAAAACTAGCACCTAAATCTGACAAGTGTTTATTTGTGGGGTATCCTAAGGAAACGAAAGGATATTACTTTTATAATCCCGCTGAGAACAAAGTGTTTGTTGCTCGGTATGGTGCCTTTATGGAAAAATAGTTTATTTCAAAAGACACTAGTGGGAGAGAAATAAATCTTGAAGAAGTTCAAGAATCACAGGTAAACACTGAACCGCTACTAAAAGTTCAACAACGTTCCGAACCAGTTGAACCTCCACAAGTGACACAAAGCCCACGTAAATCTAGTAGGGTAAGACATGAGCCAGAGAGATTCGGATTTCTCATTACTGATAGTTGTGCGTGTTTTTTCCGGACCAAAATGAGCCCACCACTTATCAGGAGGCTATGTCTGGACCAGACTCAGATAAATGGCTAAGTGCCATGAATTCCGAGATGCAATCCATGTATGATAACCAAGTTTGGAACTTGGTTGATTTACCTGAAGGTGGTAAGACCATTGGATGTAAATGAGTTTTCAAGAAGAAAATTGACATGGATGGCAATGTGCATACTTTTAAAGCAAGACTTGTAGCAAAAGGTATCAGGCAGACTCAAGGTGTTGATTATGATGAAACTTTTTCGCTAGTAGCCATGTTTAAATCCATAAGAATTTTAATTGTCATTGTTGCATATTATGACTATGTGATATGGCAAATGGATGTAAAAACAACATTTCTTAATGGAAAGCTGCTTGAGGACGTGTATATGACACAACCTGAAGGTTTTGTACATCTTGAGAATTCTAGGAAGGTATGCAAGTTTCAAAGATTCATTTATGGATTAAAGCAAGCTTCTCGGAGTTGGAATCTTCGTTTTGATGAAGCAAGGATTTTGGTTTTATTAAGAACGAAGATGAGTCTTGTGTATACAAGAAGGTCAGTGGGAGTGTAGTTATTTTTCTGGTACTGTATGTTGATGATATATTACTCATTGGAAATGACATCCCAACATTACAGAATGTCAAGTCTTGGTTAGGGAAGTGTTTCTCAATGAAAGACTTAGGAGATGCAGCCTATATCCTAGGGATAAAGATCTATAGGGATAGATCTAAGAGGCTAATCGGTCTAAGTCGAGTGCTTACATAGACAAGGTTGAATAAGTTCGCTTTGCAAGACTCTAAAAGAGGATTGTTGCCAATGTCTCATGGCATAAGTCTCAGCAAGACTCAATGTCCTAAGATAAATGATGAGCGAGACCGTATGAATAAGATTTCATATGCATCACTATTGGATCTATCATGTATGCCACGTTATGCACTCGACTCGATGTATCATATGCTTTGAGCACTACAAGCAGATATCGATCAGATCCAGTGAGAGTCCTGGATAGCAATAAAGAACATCCTTAAGTACTTAAGAAGCACTAAGGAAGTGTTCTTGGTCTATGGAGGTTTTGAAAATGATCTAGTTGTAAATGGTTACACATATGCAAGTTTTCAAACCGATATAGATGATTTTAGATCGATCTGGATATGTGTTTACTATGAATGGGGGTGCGAAGTGGAAAATTTCGAAGCAAGAGATCGTGGCAGATTCTACAATGTAGCCGAGTATATTGCGGCGTCCGATGCAAATGAGGCAGTTTGGATCAGAAGGTTCATTTTTGAACTAGGTGTGGTTCCAAGTATTGCTAACCCTGTTTGTTTGTATTGTGACAATAACGGGGCAATAGCACAGGCCAAGGAACCTAGATCACACCACAGATCCAAACATATACTCAGGCGTTTTCATCTCATCAGATAAATTATAGATAGGGGAGACGTAAAGATTTGCAGAGTACCTACTGAAGACAACGTTGTGGATCCATTGACAAAAAACTCTTCCATAAGCAAAACATGATGGTCATGTTAGATCATTAGGCATTAGATGCATGTATGATTGGCCCTAGTGCAAGTGGGAGATGTTGGGGCATGTGCCCTAGGTCAATACATAAATGTCTTTATGAATACTTTTAGTTAATAAAATAGAGGATTTCATTTGCTGTTTATTATAATTAATTTGCATGTTTACATTATAATAAGATCCATGGGTATTTACAAAAATATCCTAAATGTCCCTAGTCGATCATTATACTGGGAACTATAATGAATTAAGACTAGTGTGAGTCTTGATTGATGATCAAATGATGATTATACGTATAGGGATACGAATCAAGATCACGAGTACTTGTTAGGGAACAAAGTATTGGACCGACCCGCTATGAGAACATCACATGGATTAAGTCATAGTTGTTTCTCATGATAGGTATATTTTTCAAGTCCTCGACTTGAGATTGCCAGAGACTTCAACATTAGGAACATAGTAATTTGACACAATTAAACGTTGTCTTTAACCGGACGATTATAAAGGTTGTGATTGGTTACTGTGTGAGCAATGTGATGAAGCTGTGTAATCGATATAAAATTTGTCCCTCTCATATGAACAGAGATATCTAGTGGATCCTCGATGTGTTAGGATCGTTAAAAGGCCTAGTCTAAGTGAATTGATATTGATCAATGTCACTTGGATGTTTTCAGTCTACCTAGAGATCGAGACTAGTACGATTGAACATGTTGGAAGACAATTCCATGCCTTATGTTTGATCAAAAGGATATCGTGTGACAAAAGGATGTTATATACACTGTTGATTAGGTTGTATCGATTTGATATTCGTACAACTTGGGTAGTCATAATGTCTTGCTAGAGACTGCTTATGACTTGTATACCAAAATGTGTTTTGGTACACTGCCAACGTTGTATGAGCCTATTGGGTCGCACACTAAGAATGGTTTTGCAAGATTTTAAGATGATTCAGAAAAATGAATTTTATGTGATAAAATTCATGACGGAAACGTCCTTGTGGTGTATTACACTTATACTTCTTTAAGTAAGGGTATATGTGTAATTTACTTAATCGTCTATATACAAGGGTTGTATAAATAGACGCTTTAAGTTAGAACACACAACACGAAAATTAAAAGGCAGAAACTCTATTTTCGTTTTAGAAACGACTTAGGGTTTTTGGTATGCTCTGGATCTTTTTGGAGAGAAACAAAAAAGGTTTGGTATTCTCTCGAAGCTAGCACTTCAAATCACGGCCGCCGTTTGTGTGTGGACTGCTGATAGAGGGCTTTCGTCGTTGCGGCGCCGCCTTAGATCGATTAACCTTCGAGAAAGGTATATTGCGACTGAGGTATGATTAAGTTTTTCATGGTTTAAACATTTTTAATGGAATTAGATTCGGATCCTGTTGGGGTTTTTGTCAAAATTGTTTTGTAATCTCCGCTGCGTATGAACCCCAAAACCCAACAAAATGTACACCTTACTTCCACATTTCCCTATGTGATCCCTCATGATTTACATGTGTCACCCCAAATTTATCGTCAATTTTATTTATTCTTTTCACACCAAACAAACATTATATAGCACAACAATCGCACTCACACGTTAATCGAGACAGATCTAGCTGAATCGTGAGTCTAACTCGGGTTAATTAGATATCAAATTAACATTAATCACCAGGTTAAAGATACGAGTCGTTACACCCTCGGTGAATCGGCTAAGTCCCCTTAGCCTAGTATGTGTAAATAAAAAAAGTTATCTCTCGAAAACTCTATCTCGTAGTTATTTTGAAAATGTTGGACTCAACAGATGAGCATGCTACTGTGATTACATAAATATAAATACGACGATCACGCAAGGTCTTGCTTGGAGACATTTCCTTGTGCATCTTCAATCAAATGAGTTGGCAAATATTTAATTTCCTTCTTTCTATGTTGTTGAAAGGAAACACACATTGATTATCTTATAAGTTGTCAATCTAATATCCTCTCTTAGCTGGACGTGAATTGCCAAAAAACATTTGGCCATTTGTAGATGAATCTGTCAGCCAACTGTAGATGAATCTATCGAGTATATTTGTTAATATTCTGGGACGAGTTCCATACAGACCAATTCTCCCTGCATACAAATCAATCATTTTTCATACGTGAGTATTGGTTGAACAAATAATGACAATAAATATTTTACCTTATCAGAAACATTATTGGGAAATATAATATCTAATCAAAATAAGATCTAAAAATGTAAATACTTTGGCGAAAGTTCGACCAATGGCTTCTACTATGGTGGTCAAGGTACTCTGCTCTCAGGGCTTGATATTAATGCGTATGCCCCTCCTCCATCTAAAGTTTTGTAAATGACTTCTCATCTAGTCAGTCGAAGTAATCTGTTGGGGTAGTTTGCCAATAGATACTCCTAATACGGTAGTTCGATTAATTAGGGACGGAGTCAAGATTTCAAGCTCCCTAAGCTAGACGCAACTTAAACATTACTTTGCCTACAAAAAAATGATCTTTTACCAATACTTTGCCTAAAAAAAAATGATCTTTTACCATACTTAATTATGTTGTTATACAATATGTTATTAAAAAATTATTAAATTTTATAAAACAAAAAATAATGATTTATTATTAACTAAATATTATAAAACAAAGAACTTCATTTAATTTATAAATTATTACATATTAATTTCTTACTTATACATAATTTGGTTGCATATTATTACATATTAAATAAGTTCTAAATTCTAACAACATAGTGTTGTAAAAACATTTTTTTCATTTTAGTATTTTTCTACTAATCTATTATGTATATAATGGGTCACCAGCCTTGTGTGTGGCTCTGCCCTTACAGCCAATGATAAAGTAGGGGGTTGATTTTGATATTTAGATGAATAGCATGGTTCTGGAGAGGGATAAGGCAAAATTATTCTCAAATAATCTTCACCGTCCGTGGTTAAGAATTACAAGCGTAAACGATCAAATTAGTTTCCTGAAGCAATTCATCTTCTTCTACACTTTATTTTCAACAAATCGGGAAATTGGGAGAAAACTTTGTAAGCAAGTACGGATTTGCACAACACATTGGGATGAAAGAGTTTATTGAATTTGTGCAGGCTCGATCCAAAGTATTAAGGGCGCCTAGGCGAAATACAATTTGGGAGCCTTCGATTATTGATCTATGAAAAAAAATGAATTTTTATGCACGTTGGACGAAGCAAATCTCATAAAAAAAACTTGTTCAATTGCTGCATAATAGCATGCATAATAGCATGATCAAAGTCTATCAAAACATCTTCAAGATTTTCGCATTAAGAAGATAATGTCAATCATACTTAAAAAAAGTAAAGTGTAATGCACATATGCAAATTAGAAGATAATGTCACTAAGAAAGAAAAAACAAGTTGTAAGAGCTACTTATATAAGTAGAAAGTTAAAATTTAATTTTAAAATACATATGAATACCTTGCTAAACAACATTTTATTATTCAATAAGCAGTAATTCTTTAATTATGAAAAAATTATATATTAATACATAATTTTTTATAAAAAAAAGGTGCTTGGGAGAGGGTGGGGACCTGGGGAGATCGCCTCACTCGCCGTTCTTAGGGCATGCCCTGAAAGGAATGTGTCCCCCCGAAGGCATTGCATCTAATATAAGCTCAGCGTCTTGGACGCAACCACATTTGGTATATATGTCAACCAATGCATTCCCGAGGACTAAATCTGGATGAAACCCGGATTTTACGATGTGGGCATGAATTTGAATTCCCTGATGAATTGAAGCCAAGCCAGCGCAGGCAAAACTTGCTTCAAAACTTGAAGACCAGAGCAAGCACCCAGCGCAACCGACAACGTACAAACACTCTGCGCGGTTCCATCATTACGAATCATGTTCTTGAACAATTTGAGTGACTTTGCATAGCATTGATGCTTAACATACCCAACCATCATTGATCTCGATGAACCAAAATTTGGACGCAAAATGGACACCATTGATTTATTCTTCAATCTATATGCATCTAATACACAAACGCAAGTCTGCGTCCAGTTCGCGTGGTCATTTTGAGTGACCCTAACATTTCCTTTTTTTAATCATTGATTATTGGAATTTGAAATATGCATCCAGAAGATTAAATCATTAACACTAACATTACATCCATCCTTGCCCAACATATTATTCATCTGAATAAGCCTTAAAATTATAGTACATCAAAGGACTAACTTCACACAAGTCCTGCCACTGACTGTTCAAACATTTTGAAGGGCTTTAGTATGTGTGTGAAACAAGGCTTTGCCATCTGCTCCCCAATCTCCACAAACTAAAACCTTAGCATTACTAGATGCCTTTGGCATGATTAGCACTTCATCAACAATTGTAATAGAAGTCATGCTCGAATCATTCGTGCCCGCGATTTGTTTCTCCAAATCAGAATCTTGAGCTGCTACTAACACCAGTTGTTCTAGTGAAATAGATTTGCTTAGGAAAAACTTCACCAATCTCATCTCAAGCTCGGTCCCTCGAAAATTAGTGATCTTGATAGTTTTCAGGTTGTCGAATGAGGTTGTCGCGAGCTCTTCAGCCTCTCCTTCTTTGAGTTGTGATTGCCATGAAAGTTCAAAGTGATCGGCACAGAGCTGTGCATACATAGATCAAATCAAAATTTGATAAACTTAACCGATATTGATTCATCTCGTTAAAAAAAAAATAAAACCCTTCAAGTTTTATCAAGTGTGTACACACCTTAATGAACAATTTGTCCAAACAAGGACAGATAGTGTGCTTGAAGAAGCCATAGAAGTAAGAGAGTTGATCTTCATCTAATGGCAATCCCACTATAATTTGCAGCTCTTCTAGATTTGGCAAATTTACTGGCAAGTCCTCGGGAAAGTACTCCTCGGCCGTTGTCATATACTGAACATAAACAAAAATGACTCACTCAAGCATGTAAAAAGAGGCCTAATATGCAAATTTATCCTCATGTTTGAGAGATTTAGCAATTTTATTCTAACACTACGATTTTGGCAAATCTATCCTAACGTTTTAATTTTGAGTGAATTATATAATTAATCCATCCATCGAAAAAAAAATTAACATTCGCATCATCAATTTTTGGGCGAAACTTGACTAGGATACGTACTATTTACACAAAGTTGAAACGTCAGGATAGATTTGTCAAATTCTTCGAACTATAGGATGGATTTGCCTATTAGTGCTAAAAACACTTCATAAAATCAAAATCAAAATAAATGAGCAGAGCAATTCATTGAAGCTTACCATTAGAGGGCCAGTGCACGCTGTGAGAATTTTGACAGTAGACACACTTGATAAAATTTCTATGTAATTGTGATCTGGCTCTGTGTGTTCAAACCCATTTGAGTTCAAGTAGACATCCTCCAAAGCCGAGATATCTCGAAACGAATACCCGTAAAAGAGATCGCCGTAGAAATGGAAAGATTTCAAATTTGGGGCCAAAACTTCAATCTCATAAGCCTCGTAACAATTCCCCACAAACAACCTCTCAAGCAAGAACTCTTTCGGACCGAAAATCTTAATCGAGTTCAACCCGGCGCACTCGCACAAAGACAAGTCAGTAAGCAAGGGACACTTCATCAAAACACTCCCCAAGTTCCCATCAGTGATGTTCACTCGTCGAAGGTAGAGCGAAACGAGAGACGCGAAGCCAGTGAATGACATAGGTGGATTGAATTCAAATTGGCCTAGTTTCAAATGATTAAGAGAATTGGACAAGTATAGCGAATCGAGCAATGTGAGACGCTCTGAGTCTAGATCATCGGACTCCGTTATCGGTCCACAGAAGTCGAAACCGAGCTCTTTAACCGACCTTTCGAGCGCGAATTCTAACCACTTGTCGGCGTGGACTTGGTTTTGGATGCCTGGGTGGAACATGAGATGGAACTTATGAATTTTACTGCCATTGTGGAGTTGGAGGTATTGGTTCACAGTGTTGATGAATTGTTGCTGTGTTTGAGCTTTCGCGTAGTCTTGGCCGAAGTCGAAAGAGTGTGTGTGGATCAAGAAGTGTTGGAAGAGGTTTGTCCATCTCTTGGAGAGAATGCTGGTTGTTGCTGTGGATTTGAATGGGAGGAGGGAGAGGATGTGGAGGAGGATTGAGTTGGGCAAGTCGCTGATTCGATCGACGAGGACTGGTGTCGGCGGCGAGCCTAGATTTGATTTAGAGCATTTCGCCATTGTTGTTGTTGGTGATTGGTGAACTTGAGTAATTGGTGTTGCTCTATCTCAAGCAGTTGTTGAGAAGATTTATAGAGGTGAAGCTTGTTTAGGAATTTTTGTTGCTAAAGAAGGAGTGAACGCGGAGACTTCTCTCGACTGTTGACTTGTTGACCTCTTCTTTGGCTGGAAGGTTGGTAGTCAAGATTAATTTGTTGTTGGGTACTGCTATTTGAACACAAGAGTCCAGACACAATAGATTTATTTATTTCAAATTCATCCTTCAAAAGTTGGTGTTATTGTTGAAACACCCAAGAGAAATTGGTGCTTTCTCATTCCCCCATCTCCCATGTAAGCCCTTCGTCTTCCTCCCAACGCTCCTTTGCTCGACTCCCCATCTCGATTTCGATGTGTTCTTCATCTCTCTGATTCCCTAGACAAAGAACACATCGAAATCGAGACTCATTGAAATCACCTCAAATTCCCGCATTGTTCAGCAGCGCGTCGATCCTCCCAAACGCGTCTCACGCAGGCGTCGATGCTTCGATCTCGCCGCCATGGAGACCAACCTAGAACGAAGAAGGTGCAGGAATGACAGACGACCGCCACTCGCACCATCTCCATTAACGAAACTCTTCATTTTGTATAACCATTGTTGTTGTTGTTGTCGTTCTATTGTCGTTGCAAAATCACGAAGGACCATTACCACCACAATCATCACAGACCACCACCATCTTCATCACCATCACCTTGTCGACGGCTGCTTTCAAAGCGAGGAATGGTTCACTGATGAGGCAACAAATCTTGAAGCATAATTGTGACGGCCCCAGTTCCACAATCCTGAACTGGGCCCCGCCCGGCCTAAACTTACGTGGATCCCCGAGCCACTTTCGCTGAGTCACGCAAGCCTAGTCAGCCTTACTTTATCATTTACCATTTACTCAGCAATTTAACATTTAATTAATCGATTAGCGGGTTATCATAACTATAGCGGAAGCAATTTACACTGAAAAATCTTAAAATTATCAGTTAGGACAACCTAGAGTGTGGAACCCTGAATATGTATATCATCGTAAAACTATTCAGAGGAAAGTAAACGAAAGATATACAGGCCTAAAATTTTTCTCAAAAAGCTAATTCCCCATGTTTTAAAACAAGTATAGATATGTATACAAAAAGAATTACCTATGTCAAACAAGCAACAAAAAAAGCTCCAGTATCCTCAAACAATATCTCCTAACTGTGGAGCCTTTCCTTTGCTAGTTTGTGGATCTGCACTCCGTCGCACACAAAAATGACGAGCACAGGTAAGTAAGACCAGTAGGACATATATACAACATTTCATATTATCCAAAGCAACAGTTCATGATATTCAAAGCAACAGTTCACAATATCCCAAAGCATCAGTTCACAAATATCCAAAGCAGTCAAATTCATGCAAAACGAAAGAAATAAACACGCATGAATATACAAGACTGTAAACAATCCGTCAATGAGTGATACTCCCAAGGTAGATGTATATGTCTCCCCGATTACTCTGAAAGACATATAAATCTTCTATGTTTCCCCCATATGTGCGTGCGAGCGAGTTAACCCCAGCGAACTACACATATAGGCATAGTATTTTCACTTCCAATGTAGATGTATATGTCTCCCCAATTACTCTGAAAGACATATACATCTTCTATGTTTCCCCCATATGTGTGTGCGAGCGAGTTAACCCCAACGAACTACACATATGGGCATAGCATTCACTCCCAATGTAGATGTATATGCCTCCCCAATTACTCTGAAAGACATATACATCTTCTATGCTTCCCCCATATGTGTGTGCGAGCGAGTTAACCCCAGCGAACTACACATATGGGCATAGTTGGGCATAGTTGGGCATAATTTTTGCAATGAACAACAATAAGTTATCACAAAACAGTAAATAACAACAGTCAATGGATAAACATGCAATATTGTATAGATCCCTAGCTGGTTTACTTACCTCACACATCAATTCCAAAACTATACGGCTTCCGTCGCGTTGATGTACACACCCAAACCCCGTAATAGTTCCTCTAAGATCCTAACAGTTGAAAATGTATCAATTTAGATTCCAGTTTAATGCTTTAACATCCCAAATTTTGTTGACATCGGTCAAACTTGAGTTCGACAATAATTTGCCGATTTCCCATTTTTCGAGGAAAAACTTCGGTATAACGCCTCGACCGACTCCCAAATTCTTCACTTTTTATGGGAATATTGGTGTTTTATTGATTTGGGTCACAAATATATTTTTTTCTATTTTTCCGGAATTTTCTTGAATTTTTTTCCATATTTCTTTACTATTTTCTAGAATTTATTATTATATTATTATTTTTATTGAAATGGGTCCGGGTCAACCCGAAAGGCATGACTGTGAATTGGTAATGCCCGTATCGAGTGCGAAATGCAGTCTTCTCTCTATCCTCTGCTCTAATCCTCAACTGATGGTACCCAGATCTCAAATCAATCTTTGAAAACCACTGTGCTCCCGTTAGCTGGTCAAACAAATCATCAAAGCGAGGAAGTGGATATTTGTTCTTCTTTGTCACCTTGTTGAGTGTCTGTCATAATCAATACATAATCTCAGTGCCATCTTTCTTCTTCACGAACAAGGCGGCGCGCCCAAGGAGACATGCTCGGGTGAATGAATCCTAATTCCAACAACTCCTCGAGAAGTGTTCTCTCGGCTCCTCTAGCTCCTTCGGAGCCATCCGGTACGGCGGAATAGATATAGGTTTGATCCCCAGAGCCAAATCAATGATGAAGTCAATCTCCCTAGGCGGGGGAAATCCTGGTAACTCTGCTGGAAATACGTCAGGAAACTCTCGTACTACTGATACCTCATCCAATGTAGTCACAACCCGTTCCGTCGTACTCAATACACTAGTGAATATCTCGACATCCACACTAGTGGCGACTCTACCTCTGGTAATAGGCAAACTAGTCGAAGTCCCCTGGAAACTAAACTCTGGATGTCCTAATAGATGAAAGATGACTTTCTTACTGAAACAATGGATCTGTGCATGATAAGCACCCAACCAATCCATGCCCAACAATGCATCAAACTCGAGGAATTCTAATACCCTTAAGTCCACCGGCATGATATGACCCTCTATCTCAACCGAACAATCAACACACAACAAGTTCGGGTAGATTTTGTCCCCAGCAGCTATGCTAAGGATCAATGGTCTCTCTAGTCTAATAGGTTTCAAACCCAACTCATCAACTATACGACCCGAAATAAAAGACACAGTAGAACCTGAATCAAACATAGTATGCATGAATCTACTGCAAATATAAACCGTACCTTCAATAAGGTTATGAGTGGCAGCTGGATCCGGTGCAGCGATGGCATGAACTTGCTCTCTGCGCTGCTGTGGCTGAGCCCTGCCTAGTCGTGGACATGCACTTACGAAGTGCCCTGCTTGTCCACATTCAAAACATGGTCGATGTGGTCCTGGCCCTGGTGGAATCTGTTGTCCCTGTCCCTGCACCTGACTGAACCTCTGTCCCTGTCTCGGGTCATATCTCTGTCCCTGACCACCTCCGTGCCTGTGCCCCTGACCACCTCCTCTGCCTCCACTCTCGGTTCGTTGATACTGTTGTGGCGGCCACGACGCATCTTGGCTGTGTGTACTAGCGTAGCTCCGTGCTGAACCCACTGACACAGGTGCAGGACGCGCTACATAGGGCGGAGCTGCAACCGATCCCACGCTCTGAGCTCGATCTTTCTGCTTCCATGATCGAAATTTCTTCTTCTTTCGATCACCTCCAGCACCTCTTACTAACTGTGACGATGTCGATGCGGCTACCGCTACTCCAGTGCGTGTGTTCCCAAAGTTCTCACTAGCCAAAGCCCTCTCATAGGCCTCCTGTAATGTACTCGGAGCAGACATCACTACAACAGAACCAATGGAATCTAGTAGACCGAGCACAAAGTAGTAAGCCTTATCAGCGTCAGTGTCAGCCGTACTCCCAGCATACTCCATCAAGCGCAAATATCGATCCATATACTTCGATACTGACTCCTCGGCCTTCTGTCGAATGGTCCGAAACTCAGTCCTCATCCGGTTACGAACTGTAGGAGGGATGTACTTCTCGTTAAACCTCTCCTTAAACTCAGGCCAATCCTCGGGTTTCCCCTTCGACGCCACCATAATGCGCCACCAGACATCGGCCTCGCCGAACAGTGAAGCTGACGATATACTTGGCTGCATATGAGTGGTGTAGCCAATACATCATGTATCTTCTCATGACTCCTCATATACTTCTCCATGACCTCGAGGTTAGTACCCCCGTAGAACTTCTCCGGATGATGCCTCTGAAACTCACGAGCCTGCTCGCCTCAGCGGTAGCCCTAACACCCGTATCAGTCTGCGTGCTTGGTATATCCTCAGTTGGTGTCTCAGGTGTAGGAGGTACTATCTCGGCCTGAACATGTGTCTCCTCGGCCACTACAGGTCCTGCCTGAACTGGAGGTGCTGCGGGTGGGTCATGAACTGTAGGAGCACTCCCGGTCTGAGTAACTGGAGCTGCTGACATAGAAGGTGATGCTGTCGCTTGAGCCCTCAGCAGTCGGAGAATCTCCTGAAGCTGTTGATCATGAGATGTAATCATTTGCGACATGCCATCTAATCTCCTATCTATGTTCCCCGAACCATCATCGCTAGTATCAGGCTGATCGGGCATCGCTAACTGAAAAGAAAGCGATTTTTCACGATCAGAACATAGCTATCGATAGTTAAAAGTACAACAAATCAAATAGCTTATAATCCAGTTTTAAATATCCCCAAACTCACCTCACTTCCCAACTAAGGCTTAGGTTAGGATCAAAGGGTTCCACTCTAAGTTCAACCATTCATAAGTTTCGCTGGTTTGTGTCTTATGCTGGTTGTGGCTAATCAAGAGCTTTAAGTAAAAATTTAGGCTCTGATACCAACTGTGACGGCCCCAGTTCCACAATCCTGAACTGGGCCCCGCCCGGCCTAAACTTACGTGGACCCCCGAGCCACTTTCGTTGAGTCACGCAAGCCTAATCAGCCTTACTTTATCATTTACCATTTACTCAGCAATTTAACATTTAATTAATCGATTAGCGGGTTATCATAACTATAGCGGAAGCAATTTACACTGAAAAATCTTAAAATTATCAGTTAGGACAACCTAGAGTGTGGAACCCTGAATATGTATATCATCGTAAAACTATTCAGAGGAAAGTAAACGAAAGATATACAGGCCTAAAATTTTTCTCAAAAAGCTAATTCCCCATGTTTTAAAACAAGTATAGATATGTATACAAAAAGAATTACCTATGTCAAACAAGCAACAAAAAAAACTGCTCCAGTATCCTAACAATATCTCCTAACTGTGGAGCCTTTCCTTTGCTAGTCTGTGGATCTGCACTCCGTCACATACAAAAAATGACGAGCACAGGTAAGTAAGACCAGTAGGACGTATATACAACATTTCATATTATCCAAAGCAACAGTTCATGATATTCAAAGCAACAGTTCACAATATCCCAAAGCATCAGTTCACAAAAAAGGCGCCTTTTTTTGTGAAGGCCCTAGGTCCTCTAACAGCCTAACAGCCTAGGCACCCTCAGGCTGTGCCATAGGACCTCTAACAGCCTATGCACACAGCTAGCTCAATTGGTACACAACTCCAAGAATTCGCATACTTGACCCCATGGGTGCGAGTTCGAGTTATGGGGTGGGGAAGCGTGTGCATAGAGGCGTTAGAGGTCTATGGCACTGACCTGAGGGTGCCTAGTCATTGAGGACCTAGGGCCTTCACAATAATAATTAACGAGGTAAAATTCTTCAGATATGTTTTTGTGGATCTTTAGTTGATGTCTACTGGTTGATATTTTCTTGTTCAAATTTGTTATTTTCTTGTAGATTTTTCGTTTTGAAAGTTTTTTTTCCAGATCTGTTTGTAGATTTGTGAATTTTTGTTCCTTACGTTGTTCAGTTGGGTTTCTTCCATCCTTGTCTTTTTTTTTCTATCGCTTGTACATCGTTGGATTAATTTTTGTCTGTGCAGTTGAAGTTTGTAGATCACTAATTGGATCAACATTTTGATCCCTAGCACTAGATTGTACTGAAAATCACCATTTTCCTTGAAGTGCACCCGGATTTTCAGACCAACTATCAAGGAGTAAAATTTCTTCATGTTAGTCTATCTGTTGAAATGCTTTGGGGCTTTAACCTAGATTCAAGGACTAAAACTTCATGTTAGTCTATTTATTCATAGTTTTCTTTCCATGTGCATAATCTCTTTATTTTTGTGTTTTTGATTAAGCAAGTCATCTCCAAGTTCAATTTTGGTACAATTTTTTTTTCTTTCTCTATTCTTGTTGAAAATTTTCGATTTGTGTTTGTTGTTTAAGTTTACTTGTGGAAGAATTATTAGGCTAGATTGTTACAATATAAAGAGGTCTTTGATGAATTATATTTCAATTCTCTTATAGTTTTTGTTTCAAAGAGCTTTAGAGTGGCTTTTTTAATTATTTAAGAAAAATTAGGCAAGTATGATTAGGTGATGCCCTATTAATTCTTAAACATTAGTTGTAAAAGCAATTTAAGACTTGGATTAGTATTTATTTGAATAAATGTCGAAGAGGAATTTTATATATCAATTTTTAGAGCCTAGTAGAGATTTGTGATGGGTAGATTTTGATGGCAAGTTGAAGTTAATTTGAATGTGATATGAAATCACCTTTGCACGATCATGACTAATGATTTCTTTTCTGTCTTTGTGTGTGTGAGTGTGATTTTTTATTTTCTTTTAATTAAAGAATCTTAGATTTTATTTTGTTCTCGTCGGTATACATATTGATGTATAATTTTTCATGATTAGAATTTGGAATCTTTGCGACTAATTAGTTTTCACTACTTTTGTTTCTTGTTCCAATGTTCGTGATGACTGTTCTATGTGGTTAATTATGTGATGATGGCTGGATCTTACTTGCACTTGCAGATGACTTATCAGGTTATTCATTTATCTTTTGGTAGATTGTTTTTAATGGAGGAGTTGGGAATCTGGTTCTTGATACAATTGGTCATACATTGAGTAAAAAATACCATAACCAAGTTGTTCAAGTAAGACTCACTTCTGCTCTCTTTCTAAAGAAGTTTTTTCAGTATGCATATAGTAGGCCCGAACCATTTTAATGTAGGACAAAAAGCAAACCTCTTTGTATGGCGAGCTCAGTGTCATTTCTTCAATTTGTTCTTACATCCAAGTTCCTCACTTTTTCTGCTTATTTGATGTTATGTTCAAAATAAAAGGCCTGCTTGGAACGACCTTCTAATTCTCTTGAATGGATTAGTAAGACCCTTATTTCAACTTCACTCACAAGAGCCACAACCAACAAGGAGAGACGGAGCATGTTCTTTAGTTACCTACTAAGCGCCGACATCATTTACATTTAGGTATTGCATTACTTTTGCTCTGTAAAGTACTTTTAGGCTCGAACTACTATCTAGCATACTTGCTTGGAGTCCTTAATTGCATACTTGCTTGGAGTCCTTCCAAGAGGATACACATTAACAAGTTTAGAGGCTCTGCAAAAGGAGGGATCTCTCAATGTTCAAGCTGGAATAGCTTTTATCCTGTTTTTGTTGAAATTAGAGTTGCGAGAATACAATTGTTTCTTATTAAACTTCAGCCTTTGAACAATATATACCTCATGTTATAGGTAATATGTCTTGCTTATTCAACCTATTAAAATATTTTTGAAGGTACATCATTTGGCATAGTCATGAATCTTGTTTTATAAACTTTGTTTTGCTTTCTTTTTAACATAACATTTCTTTTGTTCTTTTTAGCTAAACAATATCCTTATTTGCTATTGTGCATTTTCACTATTCATAACTCCTTGTTTCATCACGATGCAAGGCGTTCAACAGCTATGTCTTTAGACCTTCGAGGCTTTCGCTCTTCAATGCTATGAACAATTTGTCAGGTTTGTTACACTTTTTCTTTAATATATGTTTCTTTCCATTACATCAATTTTTATTAGTAACCTTCTTTTCATACGTATGGGTAAGATATGTCATTTCAGTATCCTACATAGTTATGGTGGTATGTCACTTGGTTAACGATGAATATCAAAAAAATATGGTTTGGTGTGTTGCATAGTTCTCATCCAAAGTTTAACATACTTTTTTCTCTATTCAAAAAAAGGCAATAGTTTTGCCACAATCAATTAAAGTGAAGTATTGAATCTTTATTCATAGATTTTGTTTTGCTTTCCTTAAAATATAATGTTTATTTTGTTCTTTTCGTCTAAATAATAGTCTTTATTTGCTATTGCACATTTTTACTATTCATTACTCCTATTTTTTCATCACGATGCAAGGTGTTCAACAACTATGCCTTTCGATCTTGGTGGCTTAAGATTTTCAATGCTAAGAAAATCTTTTTCGGGTATATTACATTTTTCTTTAATATATATTTTTTCCGTTACATCATTATTTTTGGTAACCGTTTTATACATATGGGTAAGAGGTGCGTTCCAAAAATTTTCTTAGTTATGGTAGTATGTTACGTGGTTATCGTTGAATATCCAAAAAATATGGTATGATGTGTCACTTGGTTGCCATAAAAGGTTTAACACAAAAACTAAAGTTTAAAATAAAACATTTTTCTCTAATTAAAAAGCAATCAATTGATAATTTTTTTAAAGTACATGTATATAAATTGTTAATTTCGTTTTTTTGTGTTAGGTGTTTTTTAAACCGTCCTTAGGTATTTTAAATATTTTAGATGTTTTAATTTTTTTTAATCTTTTTTAATGCAATGTTTTATTATTGATTTTTGTATTTTTTTATTTCTACTTGCTCTTCTTTCTCATATGCAATGCTTGGACCAACTAGATGATGATTAACTCACGAGCTCCTTTGATCCTTACCATTAAATAAGGAACAACAATGAAAGTGTTGAAGCAATTTCTTTTTTTTATTTTGATATGAAAGTTAAATGCACTAGAGTGATAAGCTTTCTGTCTCTGTGAACAACAAAGAAAGTATTGTTTTGTTTGTCTGTGTGAGTGCAATCTTAAATTAAAAGGGGGTAGAATTCGAATTGAGTTATGGGATAGGAATTGGTAGTCTGTGTAGATCAAAAAAATTACTGTAGTAGGAGAGCAGTAATTACATTTATTCGCACTGCAATTCTTGCAAGATATGAAACCAAAGAAGTAATTAATTTGCCTTATTATGAGATATATAATGGATATTGAACACTGTAAAAAACTATGCAGGTTCTACAAGAACCAAATCTTTATGGAATTGATGAGAGCTCAACTTGACAATAATCCTTGTTTATAAGAAATGCATAAACTTGACAATGATTACCTAAAACTGTGAGCTGGTGCTCAAGTTTTGTTTAGTGTTTTCTTATGTGCATTGTTTCATTTTACTTGTTAGTGTTAACCTGCTTTAATTAGGCTTCTGTGATTGGAGGCAACTATATGGTCTGTTTTAATTAGGCTTCCTTATTCGTCTAAACCGCGTCTGGTTGAGACTGAATCTTTTAACTTATTTGCATATATAGTTGAGTATCAAAAGTTGCTTATTTGCTTTCTTTTGCTTACTGAATTATGTAATATCAGTTGTCCTGTACCAGAGGGAGTTGCTATGCATACCAAAAAAAATTGGATAAGAGGATTCAGTTTTTTATCAATTGAATTTGCTTCAGCTTGTTTTATATATATATATATATATATATATATATATATATATATATATATATATATTATTTCTGCAATGGATTCTGAAATTTATTTGGCTTTCATTGTCTGATTTACTACTTCAGCTGTTCGTATGAACTTTTGACATGCCTGTGTCTTGATTGTTGAAGCTCTTTTAATCATGTTGTTTAACTTAGAACAAAGTATCACTAGGCAAAAAAAGGCATTTGGTTTGTCATATCATACTAACTTTTATGCTACTTATTGGTGTTTAGAAAAATGGCATTTTGTTTGTCATATCATGCTGACTTGTTAGCTCATTGAATATATGTCTTAAATGTTTAGGCACGTTGTTAGTGATTTGAAGATGGATGATTTACAAATAGCAAGAGCAACCGCATTAAGGGACATATTTGGTTCTAGTGATAGTGGAAGCTCATCCTATGAAAATCTTGGTTGTGAAAACAACGCAATTTCTTTGGCAGATGAGATAACGAGTCTGAATGTAGTTCAAGAACAAGATCTCAACATTAGTTCTCATCCTCTTCTCTTTGTAGGCATGTTGTTTGATAGCGTAGATGAGTTGCTGACAGCTTATCAAGACCATGCTAAGGAAAAGGGTTTTGCCGTTCTAATAAGATCTAGTGTTAGAGATACAAGTAGTCAATTTAAGTATGTGTCGATTTCATGTGATAGGGGACGAAACACATACTTTGAAAAGCACTCTAAGAGGATTAATTGCCCTGCTAAGGTTCGTGCAGTCAGACAAGGTGATAATTGTTGGTCGGTGTCAAAGGTTGTTGTTGAACATAACCATGAATTGATTCTTAACCTTTCATGTTTTATGAGGGGTCATCGAAAAATGAGCATGCACATGAAACGCCAGCTAGATGCGAATGACATTGCAGGCATCAGGCCTTGTAAGAGCATACGGATGCTTCAAGTTCAATCAGGTGGTCCAGAGAACCTAGGATGTACTCCTAGAGATTGTCGCAACTTCATCGATGCAAGGAGGAGACTAAGATTAGGAGAAGGAGATGCAGAAGCAATTCGAAAGCTTTTTATAACAATGCAAGAGAGAGACAGAAAGTTTTTTCATACATTCGAGGTTGATAATCATAGTAGGTTGTTGAATATCTTGTGGGTTCATTCACGCAGTAGAGCAGCATTCGAAGAATTCTCTGACGTAGTGAGTTTCGACACTACATACCTTGTGAATAGATATAGAATGCCTTTTGCGACAATGGTTGGAGTAAACCATCATGGTCAATCCATACTGTTAGGATGTGCTCTAATTTCTCACGAGCATGTCAAGTCTTTTGATTGGTTGTTTACAAATTGGATACGAGCTATGGGAAATGTATATCCTCGTTGCATTCTAACTGACCAATGTGAGAGCATTAAGGCAGCTGTTATGAAAGTTATGCCTGACTCGATTCACAGATTTTGTTTGTGGCACATCATGTGTAAAGTTTCAATGAAGTTCGGGAGTGTTCCGAATTATGAGAGTACGGTGAAAGAGTTCAAAAATGTAGTTTATGACAGCCTGAGCATTGAATTGTTTGAAAGAAATTGGAACGTGTTCGTAAGAAAAAATTCTTTAGAGAATCACGTGTGGCTGAATAATTTGTATGCACAGAGGGAGAGTTGGGTTCCAGTTTTCTTAAACAATAACTTTTGAAATTTGGAATGGTGTCTACCCAAAGAAGTGGGGGAATGCATGCTTTCTTTGACAACTACATTACGTCTAACAGCACACTAAAACAATTTGTTGAGCGATATGAGGTGGCAATTACGGACAAGATTCAGAATGAGTTGAAAGCTGATTTCGACTCGAAGAATGAAGTGATGAAGTTACATTCGGGATTCCATTGGGAAAGACAATTCCATGATGCCTACACCAAAGATATCTTCAAGAAAGTTCAAAGGAAATCGCAGATATGATTCTTGTCATTTGGATCCAAATAATGAGATCGATGTTTCGTATGTTCCTGGTGTTGAGAAATTCAATATCAAGGAATGTGGTATCGATAATTGGTATTGTAAGGAGTTTTTGTATACGAGTGGAATTTAGAGCAAATGGGCAGTACTTTGATTGCAACTGTAGAAAATTTGATTTTTGTGGCCTCCTTTGTAAACACATCTTCGAAGTGATGAAAATAAAAAACATTACAAGGGTTCATGAGAGATATATTTTGAGGAGATGGAGGAAGGATGTGTTAAGAAGGCATTCGAGTATCGTATACTCGGGAGGTTATCCGCACATGACAGATGAATACAAGAAATTCCAAGAGATTGAGCGTGCACTTCATGAAGCAATTGACTTATGCAAGAACAATCCCGCGAGCATGGGGTTTCTTAAGAGAGAAATGGATGCATTAATTGAAAAGATACGGAGCGGTGATATCCAAGTGGATCAAGCACAACATATGGATAATGATGCTTCTATTCAAGGTCCTAATTATGCTTCTATTCGAGATCCTACTTATGTTCGCTGTCGAGGGAGGCCTAGGGTGAACCGTTTCAGATCAGTCCGAGAAAGAGGAAATAGTAGTCAAGGTCGGCGAAATGGGCCAAGGCATGGAAGACAATCAAGGCATGGTGGGAGAAAGGTAATAAATTTTGTCACAATTCATAATAGTGGAGAGGTTTGTCAGGCCCAATTACTCTAACCAGTTGAATGATGTATTTTAATTTTTTTTTTTTTTTTTTTTTGGGAACTTTCGTGGAGCTTATTTCATGAAATATTTCACATTTGTTTCAGGACATCATAGATTTGAATGAGCCATTTATAGAAAGTCAAAACAGCAATGTGGCGAGACTGAATAGGAGTCTAAGCCAGCCAAACGGCCCAAGGCGTGGAATACAATCAAGGCGTGGTGGGCGAATGCCGATGACTTTTCTCACAGTTCATAACAGTGGAGAGGTTTTTTAGGCTCACTTTCTCTGACAAATTGAATAATGTATGTTAATAGTTTTGGCTGTCATTTGGAGCTTATTTTATGCAATATTCACATTTGTTTCAGGACTTTGTAGATCTCAATGAGCCAATTATAGAAAGTCAAAACAACAATGGACGGATATTGATGCATTAATTGAGGTAATTTCGATTGTTTTCCACATTTTCTAAGTTTTTTGTTGCTTCATATTTCAAGTTGCAATATATGATCTCATGGGTCACATCTTCATCTTCATCAGTGTAGTCTCATATTTGGTATGTAAGCTAGATGATGATTTTTAACAAATCTAGCCTAACATTTGAAAAGCATTCATGTTAATGCCATATAGATAAAATGCTAATGCAACATGCAGTTAGTCGAGGTGAGCTTAGGCATGCGTCTGGACGTGCTTTGAGGCAGGTTGTATCCATTGCACCGTGATAAATTTCATACACGGTACAACAACTCAGGCGTGTGCCATGTTGCATCTCGATGCACCTTCCCTCCCTCCTTTCCTCCCTACCTCTCGTAATGTGCTTCAATGAACCTAGACTCATTTACTTTTCTATAAAAAGATTTACAAATACGAGTACGCAACTTTTACATTCCACCATGAAGGAAAACGCAATTTCTTTGCCATAGTAAAACAGCCTCATTCTGCATTGCAAGTTTTTTAAATTAACCATGTTCAAGCTGTGATAGGAAGGTTCAGAAGTGTCCAACGAAAATTCTAGTAGGATTAGGAAGTTTTATTTCAGGCATATTCTAAGTTGGTTTCATGGAGTTCTCTAACACAAAGCTCTAACTACTATTTGACAGATGTTGATAATCAATTTTACTCTTTTATTTTGAGTCAGATCCTCATTTTCTTGGTTCATTTACTCTCTCGTATTGAACCAATATATTGATTCATACCCCTTTGCTGAGTAGGCTGTGATAATGGAATAAATTGTAGCCTATGCTTTTTTTTTTTAAGATTAATTGTAGCCTATGTTAATGATCTATGCATCTTGTTGCACCTTTAAGCTTAATTCGTCTTTTTTTTGTTAGCTTGATATTCATTGATTGCACCCCCTTACTTGAATTATGGCCTTAGGTCATAGGTACCAAGTATGCTTTCAAATCGCAAATTCTTTCTGATTCCTATCTGTCTGTATTGTTTCTAATGTCTCTGTGCTTTACTATTATATATAATATACATAAATATTTTTTGGCAGTTTCTGTGCAACGAAGGTTTCCTAATGGCCATCTCAAATGAGAACGAGATTCAGGTAATCCTTATTTTAGTGTATGAAATATTTTCCTTGTCAGTTATTATTTTTCATATGCATGCCTTCTCCTTAATTTCAATTTTAGAAGTTAATGTGAACATTCGATGGAGTACAACTCAGCAAAGTCCTATTTCGCTTGTGATTAGCTACGTTGTTAACTACATTTTATGAATTTAGAAACATCTGCTCCAATGGAATGACAAGGAACGCCGAAGTGAGTTCGAAAACGTCGATGGCATCAGAGGAGAGCCATGGATCATGTTCAAGAATTGTAGTTTTGAGTTCCATAGTTCAAAGTCCACATAATTTCCATAGTAGTGTAGGCATATGTTGTTATATTACTCAAATGAAGGTGTATCTATATACCCATTGTTGATTGGAATCTTGAAAGTCCCCATTTTGTTCTTCTATTATATATATATGTCATAGTTTTCTCTCATTTGTGTCACATCTTCTGTATGTCCTTACTCTAATATGTTTACAAAATATTAGAACTCCATGTTCTCAAGGCTTACTCTGACTTGTTCATAAAGTGTTGTGTTTGTGTTTTCATTATTGGCTTTGTTTGGTTCACCTTTTGCTATCGTTTTTTGTTGACGAGCGCTCAATAAGCAGCTTTTGTAACGTTTGGTTCAATCTAAAGGTTCATAATTTTCTATTTCATTGTAAGAGCTCAGAAATGAGGGGTCAATTCTAGTAAAATGTAAGGTTTACAGCATGCTGGGATTTGTATAAGTTGAGACTTGATTAACTATCAACTCTTCAGATTCAACCATATGTAAGATAATAAAGTAATACAGATTGATACCTTCAGATTATCTTTGTGGATCAAACTACATTTTAATATGATTGGTCCCTTCACATAGGGAAACAATTTTTATGTAATTAAGATTGAATCACAATTGGACTAGGCAAAAACAAATCCAATGCATACATCACTGTAAAGCATTAGGTAATGTAATATTAGCCTTCCAAGTAAGAGAAATCGAACTTCAACTTCATGAGTCATGACAAAAGGGTACTGCTATATCAGATGTTTTTTTCTCAACTGCACAAGTGCAGTTGAGGTTTTTTTTCTCAACTGCACAAGTGCACTGAAGACAGTAATAGAACTGGAAAAAAAAAAAAAACATGAGAGGCTGCAGAAGAAACGTATTGTGCTGATGTAACCCATTAAAACTTGCATTTTCATTTCAAACTTGCAACTACAAAATAGGCTATAATGCCTCAAAACCTCATTGAAAATAAAACAAAAATGATAAAAACATGAACTAAATGGCACTGGAAGCAGTATTGTCAGAAATGACAATTACTTCTTTTGCTGGGGGGGCTTCTTCATCTCTTTCGCAGCATCGCGAAAAATATCGTAACAAGCAACGAGTGGTTCATCATCCAAGATGACAGCCAGCAGTGCTTCCTCATCAGTTGAAGCGAGAATCCGCATCATTAGTTCCTTCATCTCAGCACGAAGGGTGTCAAACTTGTCTTCCATTTTAGAAAAAATTGTCTTCATGCATTTCGGAGATGGAGTGGACTGCGAACATCCGTCCTTGGCGGGAGTACCTCGATCCATTTTCAGCAGATTGAAATAAGGGAAAACCTTCCTTGCCTTGCTATTGACTGCACTTCCTGCAGACCTTTATATAGAGGAAGCAATTCATCTTCAAACCAAACGGTTCATATTCTGCATTCATGGTTTTGCCATCATCAGCCCACATTCTCATCTTCAGCCAACTTGATTCTCATCTTCCCAATGCTCCTTCACAGCTGTGCAATCTAGGAATCATGCCCATCACATCTTGTTTGCTGAACCTCATTAAGAGAGGTTTTAATTAAGACCTCATCAGGGGCAAACCATACTGTTACACTGATATTTAAACTTTTTCTAGTCGATATCATTCAATCAGGGGGATGTAAAACTATCACCATAGTACCTACAACAACATGAGGAATCCAGAATCCCAAGCATAGTACCATACATCCAAATAATGAAAATCCTTCAAGTTCCATTTGGAATTAATTCAACGTATCACAAAAAATTTATGGATAATAAACTCTCCAAATCACGGAATTAAATACCTAAAATAGTATAATGAACCAAGCATTATAGATCTTACTTTACTAGTCCGAGAACACGGATCAGACTCATCAAATCCAAGCTTCTGCCGCGGAAACCCAACCATCGAAGATAAAATACCTAAAAGTCGATCTGGATCGATACGACGAGTGGCGCCAGTGCGCGACGAATTGCGCCGCGTGATTGCAAGATCGTTGTTGTCGTTGATGTTTACATTGGAGGTTCGTTGATGGAGACGGACTCGTCAACTTCTTCGATTGTTAGGGTTTTCGCCATTGACGAGCTTCAGTTATGAAGAGGCGCCGTGTTGGTTTCACTGTGGGAGCTTCACTTCACACTTCACACTTCACACTTCACAGTCTTCACTGTGCGCCCAAAAAAAAAAACCCTAAGCCAAAAAAAAAGTTGTCTATCCTCAATAAAGACTCTGTTTATTTTATTTTATTTTTTTAGCACTACCCCTCAATTGTTTATGAGGTCACCCTAAAATATACATAAATTGATACATTTTTGGGTTATCTCATAAATAATTGAGGTGCACAGCGCAGCCCTTTTTTTTTACTTTTAGTTCCTCTCTCCAACATTTTGGTGCCAAGTCGTTCCTATTAATTCTTTTAACGGCAACATCTAAGACTGTTTTATATATTTGTGTTGTTAAATAGGAGTAAAATTTGTTGTTAAATACCTATTTTAATGAATTATTTCACTACTAGTGTTGAACGTTGTGTAATGACAACTTTTGAGAAACTGAAAGTTGTTAAATATAGGGTCGTAAAGAATGCGGGGAGACTGACATCAATAGCCCTACTCGCACTATCTTTTATTAGTTAATACGTGCTCGCGCATTTGTCAATAACTTCACAAGGCGTAGCCACACCTTGATCTCTCCATACAATGATATCTTTCAGTTTAGAGTATATGTTATATGGTTATTATTATTTCTTCATTTATTTTTTATTATTATTATTATTATTATTATTATTATATACTCATGTCAATGAGCTATTAATATATGAGGTCCTCAGTGAGTCGGGGAGACTATCTAGCAGCGAAAGCCTATTCGTACTTGATGTGTTTGTTATACATGTTACAGAGCTCTTGTATTACTGTCCAAAAAAGAAAATCGCGCTATTACATTATTAGTAATTATAATTACAAATTATTATTAATTACACATTATAATTACTGTTGTTAGTATTATTAATAAAATAAAATATTATTATGTCGCGAGGTAGGGGTACTTAGTATGTTTGTTATACATGTCACGAAGCCGCGAGGTAGGGGTACTTGGAGTGTTAGCTTTTGTATTACAGTCAAAAAATGATATTCGGACTATTACAATCATTATTAATTATATTTACGAATTATTATTGTAATTACCAATTTTAGTATTATTAATAAAAATAAAAATATTATGAGGTGGAGGTACTTGTTGTGTTTGTTATACATGACGGTGCTCTTGTATTACAGTCAAAAAATGATATTCGGACTATTACAATCATTATTAATTATATTTACGAATTATTATTGTAATTACCAATTTTAGTATTATTAATAAAAATAAGAATATTATTATGTCGCGAGGTGGAGGTACTTGTTGTGTTTGTTATACATGTCACGGAGCTCTTATATTATCGTTAAAAAATGATATTCGAACTATTACAATCATTATTAATTATGATTACGAATTATTATTGTAATTACCAATTTTAGTATTATTAATAAAAATAAGAATATTATTATGTCGCGAGGTGGAGGTACTTGGTGTGTTTGTTATACATGTCACGGAGCTCTTGTATTACCGTCAAAAAATGATATTCGGACTATTACAATCATTATTAATTATATTTATGAATTATTATTGTAATTACCAATTTTAGTATTATTAATAAAAATAAGAATATTATTATGTCGCGAGGTGGAGGTACTTGTTGTGTTTGTTATACATGTCCGTCAAAAATTGATATTCGAACTATTACAATCATTATTAATTATATTTACGAATTATTATTGTAATTATCAATTTTAGTATTATTAATAAAAATAAGAATATTATTATGTCGCGAGGTGGAGGTACTTGTTGTGTTTGTTATACATGTCCGTCAAAAATTGATATTCAGACTATTACAATCATTATTAATTATATTTACGAATTATTATTGTAATTACCAATTTTATTATTATTAACAAAAATAAGAATATTATTATGTCGCGAGGTGGAGGTACTTGTTGTGTTTGTTATACATGTCACGGAGCTCTTGTATTACCGTCAAAAATTGATATTCGGACTATTACAATCATTATTAATTATAAAAGGATTTATTATTATAATTACTATTGTAAGTATTATTAATAAAAAATAAAAAATTATTATAATTACTATTGTAAGTATTATTAATTATAAAAGGATTTATTATTATAATTACTATTGTAATTATAATAGGGGTACATGGTGTCTTTGTTATACATGTCAATAAGTTTTTTTATTACCCTTATATGTTTTTGACTAATTTTTTTTTTTTGTAAATTTAAACCTTAGAAATTGATTGTTTCTAACTATATATGTCTATGACCATTTTTTTTGTCAAGTATCACCATATTATTATTATAATAATGAATTATTATTATTATTATTATTATTATTATTATTATTATTATTATTGTTGTTGTTGTTGTTATTATAAATTAATGTATATTACTATTGTTATTCTAACAACAATAATTTAAAATAACAATAGTAATAATAGTAATATACATTAATTTATATTAATAACAATAATAATAATAATAATAATAGTTTATTATTATAATAATAATATGGTGATACTTGACAAAAAAATGGTCATACACATATATAGTTAGAAACATTTAATTTCTAAGGTTTAAATTTACAAAAAGAAAAAATTAGTCAAAAACATATAATTTTTATTCTAATTAATAACATATTATTACTATTGTTATAACAAAAGTTAGAAAATTTAACTATTGATTCTAACTATATATTTACGGATTAGTTTACATTTAATCAAATAAAAAAAATTAAATTTATTACTCTATCGATATATGTGTGTACCTAATTAATGTATGACAACATAATAAATGCTTTGTCTGACAACACAATAAAGGCTCCCTTGGAAATACCATTTTCCTTTTCTATAATGATTTGAATTTTCGATTTTTTTTCAAAAATTAGAATTTTCCCTCTAAAAATACAACAAATTGAAACATTCTTGTAGAACCCTTTAACTTTTGTAAAAATTCTTCACACATCCCTCTGAGTCTAGACTCTTGAGTCCATGTATATTAATTGTTTGTTTTTTTGTCCACGGCTGACTTTTTCACCTCATTCGTTCATTTTCTTGACATCAACGAAGATACTACGCACTAAAAACTATGGCCTTGTTTGATTCGTTTTTTGTTGAAGATGCGTAGATCGAAAATTAATCACATATTTATTAAATAAAATTTTAAATATAATTGATTAACTCATCCCTAATAGTATCGAGGACTTTTGACATAAAACATCATTCTTATAACATTTGAAAGTGGTTAAGTTGATGACAATATCGGTGCTAGCAACGGAGATTGAATTTGGATATTTTTTATTAACTTATAACGTTAATTCGAAGTTAACTCTTTGAAGTTAATATTTTAATGTTTGGTTCAACTTTAAACTTGCAAGAAAGTTTCAATTTTTTAAACAATAAAAATATGATTTGACATAAATAACTTTCAAACAAAAGATAAATGAGTAATAAAAGAGTCGTTAGTGAAGGGTAATTGTGTCTGCAACTTCTGAGAGATACCGCTTTAGGAGGTGGTGGGGATATATCTTTCACTTTCGGGTATAAGTTAGGAGATTAGGCAATCAAACGAGATTAATTCTCAATTCTAATGAATTACTTTCTCGAAGATATCTTCATCTCATATCAAAACAATGCCTATTTGTGCACACATTTAGTGTGGCGTGTGGCGTGTGGCGTGTATGGGCAACTCTTAAGGCGATGTGACTTTGGGGGTGAGTCAGCGATGTGAATGTAACAATTGCCTTTTATTGTTTCATTCCATAAATAGTATGATACAAAGTTTCACTAGATATATAGGAATACAAATTACAAATTAATCAACGGCTTTCATAAAATCGATTAACTAAGAAAGTTTCTTGAACTAGTTAGTTAGCTGCACTTTATCTATTATTTACTCCAAAGGAAAATACTAAAATAACAAAGGAGAAATCACATCTAGATAGAAAAGGCGTCCTTACATCCTTAGTTTGCGTGTTATACACCAAAAATTTGTGTACGCATGCATCCAATGGCAGAATCATAAAATTTAATTAGGGGGCGAATTTCACCTAAATTTATATTATTCAGACTACATTTACAGTCTATATAAAGTGTATCGAGCGTAAAATGAAGGATATGGGAGAGTCGAGGGGCAAGAGAAGTAGTCGAGAGTGGGGTATTACAAGAGGGACCCGATGCCGCGGGGGAGGGGGAGGGAGCGATCGCCCACCCTATCTCCTCTAATTCTGCCACTGCTAGCATATGAGGTGTGCATGGACAACTACAAGGGCTAGATGTGACTTCGAGTGTGACTTTCCGTTGTTATTCTAGCCTCTACTCCAAATTGCTTGAGGAGACTTTTAACTTCCAAATTATTGGTAATGCATTCTGTAAAATACAAGAAAAATGGTTTTCTAACTCACTTTGAGTAAGATTCATGTGACGGCCCCAAACTTCGAGTCAAACCGAGTATCGCCACGTCGCCAGACACGTCACCAAGCATGTCGCGTCACCGCAAACTTAATTTTGACTGCCTGCAACCTACACCTTTATACGTATCTTATTCGCCTTAACTTAGTATTTATGGATATTTTATGGATATTCACATTAAATTGACTAAGTTAAGTTATTCACGGTTTATTAAATTATTAAAAATAAAGCGAAAGCCTTTTAAAACATGCAAACACCGTAGGAAAGAAAAGTTTGCATTTGTATAAATAACCTTATAGTGTGGAAACCCAGCAGTAGATACCATGTATATTAATGAGCGACAAAAGTACAAAAGGTGAACATATACATGTATCAGGTATACAAGTCATCCCAAGAATTTCATAAAAATAATAATTAGATACATACAACACCTACGCAAAAATGACGACTCTCTTAACTCAGACGTAGTCGTCTTAGACACCCTTGCCCCGACTAGTCGCAAGATCTGCGATTTGTCACAAAAAACAATGACAAATCTCAGGTGAGTAAATCCTAAAGAATTTTAGCTAATATTCACGAAATCCAATAAACGGCTACAATTCATGCAATTTAAATAAAGGACAATAATAAAGAAATTCGCATGAAAATAAGTCGTAGAGAAGTCAAATTTGGACACGAGTATAAACCCTGATCGACATACGGGAATCGTCTTAACTAAACCGAGAGTAACCCATGACGATTACCGCGCCAAACATCTCACGGTCGAATGAGAGGAACCAACGAATGAGAGAACCTCATCCAAACATCTCTCGAGAACCCATGACGTAGACTTAGGTCTTTGTCAAACATTTCTCAACCTACGGGTCTTGCGGAGAATACTCATCGCGTAGCCCTAACATGACCGATTACTCGAACAACGCGGGTAACCCCAGGGTGTGAGTCCATGTCATGCCCGACTCCGTCGACAAATACACATACACATCTGGGAGTGGACGAACAATAATTGAACAACAATAAAATAACACAAAGGAAAAATGAAATGTGAAATAAATTAAATGTCATAAATTGAATTTTAATTAATTTTCTCGTGGGATTTCTTACCTCAAACGCCTTCGAAACGTCTCGCACTAGCCTCGAGATACGTATCCGACACCCGATTATAGTAGTCTAAGTCCCTGGTGTCCAATTATACAATTTTTATTATTTTAGAGTCTCATTAAATGAATTTATAGTGTGAAACTAAAATTTGTAAAATTTTTATTCCAAAAAGTTTAATATTTTGCACACTTTTGAACCATACCAGGGGATCGATTGTGCCGGCAACGCGCCACCGTGCCGTTGTTCCACGTCGTTCACCGCCGCCACTGCCGCAACCACCTCGTTGCCGCGACCGCCTTGTTTCCTCCGCCTTCTTGCTTCTTGGCGCCATCTTTGCTATTGTCGGTCGTCGTCGCCATTGCCAGGCGCTACGTTCTTTACCCCTGTCGCGCCCTTGCTGCGTCGCTCCATTGCCGCGCCCTGCCACCGCGCCACCATCGTCGCACCATTGTCGTCTCCTAGCCCGCGTCCGATCTTCGCGCGCGCATTCATTGCTCTATCTCCCCTTCTCAGCGATCTCTCTCTCCCTCATTTCTCTCTTCCCTCGCCGTTGCTGCCATCCGCCGTCCGTCATTTGGGAGCTCATTGTCTGCGCCACAGTGGAGTTGCCGGCAGCCGGCCTTGCTGGTGTCTTCGCCGGAGCTCCCTCCACCTCTTTCTCTCTTGTTATCTCTCTCTCTCTCTCTCTCTCTCCCACTCTCTCTCTATGTCCCGTTTTTAAAGGAATTTTTTTTTTATTATTTGGAGAAGAGATGGGGTAATGATGAGTGATGGGTTTGATGTGATTAGATGAGTGATGTGACAATTCAATCTCATACTATCCTGTACACCCGCGTTACGCGCACACCGTGACATCGTATACTCTCGTCATTACACACGCACAACGCGACCAAACGCAATTTACAATTAACGCGGCGCGAACTATTAAATAATAGTAGAATAAATAAACACGCATACACAAAATAACATATTTCACCCATTAGACCTGTCATAGACTTTTCCGCGACGTCCACGTGGGTCTGAGCTTAGGATCTTAATTTGTAATTCGCCAGTTAATCGAAATTGATTAAAGCGAGCCGTTACAATTCAACACTTACATATGTGGCACTGATATTGGGGGACCTCTGTTGATTGTACGGTGTCAGTCAATCAATCCTTCTGACTGGCCGATAGTTGGATGCAAGAGAAAATGACAACCTTTTAGATAGAAATTTAAATTTCTAAGTATGAAATGTACAATGCTCCCTACCTACTGCATATTGCACTATATGATACGTAAAATCGCATCCCAAGGTGCAATTTGAGGTATTATTCTAACACTTCTTAGTGACTTAAAAAATTAGTAGTAATAGTTGTAAATCCATGTGCCACGTAAGCTCCATGCTCGATCCATGTGTAAAAAAAAGGACGCTAAGAGCATCTTCAATGGTAAATGTAGATTGTGGGCGTAGATTCCAATGTGAATATGATGTCCATCGCATGTGGCTCAAATTGACATTGAACATTAAAATATGTCTCTAATAATAGATGTGGACTTGTGGCTCAATTGATGATGTGACATTTCTTTTCGTAATTTTATCAATTAAAATGTGAAAATAAAAGTGTAAATAAGATAAGTAATTATTTTAAAAAATGTTATTATTCAATGTGGATATCAATTTGAATGTCAAGAAATGACATTTAAAATAGATAATATTTATGAACGTTATCTTGACACTCAAAATGCATATTTTATGGGAGAAGTTTTTTTACTATAATATTTATTTAATTTGAAGTTATCCACATTAACAACTCTTTCACATTTGTATTAGAGATGCTATGAATTACAATGCGAAGCGAATCGCCGAAAGAAGAGGAATCCGACTCCATACGTTTTAAACTCGATACCGACATCTACATCAAAACCTCCGCACAGCGACACACGTGGTTATAAACTTTTAAGTGCTGCCCTCCTCAATAAGTTATAGAGTAACCTTCATGTATGGGCCATACACAAAACAATCACACAATACTCCCGTACTTTCCCAAGATTCACAACCCCCCTACTCCACCATTCCCATCTTCCGCCACGTCGCAACCCCAGTCACGGAATCACCTAACCCCATCACTCGGCCCCACCCTTAACCACCCCCGCCGTACCTGATCATCCCCCAAATCAAATACTAAAAGTAACGACATGAAAAAGGAAGAAACGAATTCAATGGCTTTTATCCGTTTTAATGACGACAACGGAGCACAACTCAATACTAACATTTCACACTCACCTCTTGAAATCATAACAAAAAACGTAACCTCAATCCTAATTTAGTTACAATTAGACGTATAGATCAAACTCTTCTACTTAGTTTGATTTAATATATAATTGATATTATACTTTTTAAATAATCTTTAGCTTCATTCTATCACTACGAGTGAGAGAGCTGATTGAATTTTTTTATTTACTATTAATTTTAATTTCTCGATGAGGGCAGTTGTAGGTCTCGTTAAAGGTGTCTAAATTATTATAATGGTTATTTCTTAATTTTTGTGTCAATTAACATTTCTCGTATTTTTTTTAATCTCTATATTTTCTATTATATCTTTGCCAGTTTTGCTACGAATCTCGATGCAAAATCCAAAACGTCCACACCAACTGTGTGCCAATTTGGAATGTTCACGTAACCATTTGTTTGTTTTCAACAACGAGTCGTAGAGCGAGAGAGAAGACGACGACGATGCGCTCTTAGTGTCTCTAGAGAGTGTTCGTGTTAGGGGAGGATCCAGGTGAGGCCCAAAAAAAGTCCAAAAAAGTCCAAAAAAAAGTATGCTATTTTGTCATTGATGCATATATATATATATATATATATATATATATAGTGGTATAATTTATTTAAAGTATACATAATAATATATAAAAATAATAATTTACAAAATATTTATAGCCTAATGCTATCAAAAATCCTGGATTCGCCCCTGGTTCGTGTGTGTGTCTTTAAAAGCTTAATCTCTCTGTGTGTAGTGATTTGAGAGAGAGAGCGAAAGAATAAAAACTGTTCTTCTCTTCGACGACGAAGCGTTTTTCGAGATAGGTAGTTAGGGTTTTGGTTTCTGTATTTCAGTGTTCCGATTCGTCGATGTCGTCGTGTTCTTCGAAGATCTGCTTCAATCCGGATTGCAAAGAGTCGTCGTCGTCGTCGTCGGTATCGGAGAGGCCGAGGAAGGGATGGCGGATACGGAGCGGAGAGCTGGTCGAGCTCTGCGGCCGAAGCGCGTGAGTAGTCTTTTCATCATTCATGTTTAGTCTGATGAACTTCTGCTCTGTTTAATTTGTTTGATTGAGATTGGTTTTGTGTGCTTAATTATTAGTTTGTTGATCTTAGTTTTGGTTTTGTTGATTAGTTGGTTGAATGTGAAGGTACATTATGTTAAACTGAAAGAGATTGAATTTTTTGACTTTTATGATGGCGGCGACAGCGAGAGTTGAAAAGTGTTTGTTTTGTTGGTGTTTGGGATTTCTTTTGATCAGTTGGTAAACCGTGTCTGCTTTTTTTTGAGTTGGCATTTTGGGGAAATTTGTGAGTATATTGTGCTTATTGAGCTAGCTGATTAGGGTGTGTCAGAGGTTAGACTGGTTGACGCAAGTCTGGTAGAGTGGATTATGAAAAGAACTAGAGTATCCAGTTATTGTTGTTGGGTCCCAGTTGCGGAGCCAGGATTTCAAACGCTAGACTAAAGGCAACTAGGCATTACTTTGAGTGGCAGGCTAGCCAAAGTTTTTTTTTTTTTTTTTTTTTTTTTTTTTTTTTTATCCTTGTATATGTAAGGGGATCACATGCCTAGGAAGTCTTGTATGTGGCTCGCCCGCACCTGTATCCGTAAGTCTGTGGATCTCACTAGTAACTTAACCACCTCCTATTTACAAGTGTGGGATTTTACTTCAAAAAGCATCAGTACTATTGAGTTTGTTGATTAATTTGTCTCAAAGGTTAGATTGGTTGATTTGTGTACGGGAGATTTGAATTATGAAAATAATTAGGATAACTTCTTGTTGGGTGTGCCTGTGCCGTTATTCATGGGTCCGTGGATTCACTTGTAACTTAACCACCTACAGTTCACCCATGCGGGACTTTACTTCAAAAGGCCTCGACACTATTTGGGGATTCACACTTTGTGTACTTTTTTGGGGAGGAAAATTAATAGAACAAACTAATAACTCGAATATCTGTTGAATTAAGTAGCTCAAACTTGTTATTTGTGTTGGACTTATATTAGTGTCATACATGGATTCATGCAAACACAGTGATTGCACATGAGATTAATTAGTAATTGAATACAAACTACATTAATGTGTTGTATTCCAATTATGAATTAATATTTGTGTTGGTTTATGTGTACAAGCATGTAACACCTATAAATAGGTGTATGGTGTTATGGGGAAAGCATAGTATTGTGTGCGATTAAACATAGTGTTGAGGTGCTTGTGAGAGTCGAGAGTTGTGTTGTAGTGTACGAGCCTGCGAGCGGGTAAGTGACATTGTGAGATTAAATCTTGTTGGGGTATCTATCTACAGTTTAGATAGAGGAGGTTTTTCCTTTGTGTATTAAACTATTGATAGTGGATTGCCTTGTTTTTTGTTTGTGGTTTTTTACCCTGATTTTGGGGTTTTTCACGTAAATTCTTGTGTTCATCTTTTCTCTGTAATTTGTATTCGTGTGACTGTGATCTTGGGTATTTCGCGGTGATTCGTCAAAACAAATCGGTATCAGAGCCAAGATTCATATGTGAGGGGGTTGCACTATTAACGTGAAGTTTTTTCAGAGAGGTCGAAGTATACAAGTGCGGTGAAGTTCGATGTTGAGAAGTTTGACGGTAAGATAAATTTTGGCTTGTGGCAAATTCAAGTAAAAGATTTGTTGATTCAATATGTGTTAGGTCAAGCGTTGATGGGTCGTGGGAAGGAAAGTGATAAGAATTGAGAAGAGTTGGATTTGAGGGCGGCGAGCGTCATAAGACTCAATTTGACAAAGAACATTCTTTCAAACATGAGGAATATTTATTCGGTGAAAGGTCTTTGGGAGAAATTGGAGACTATGTATATGACGAAAAACATGTCAAATCGTTTCTACTAGAAAAAGCGGTACCATCACTTGAAGATGGATGAAAGTACAAGTATTACTGATTATCTTAGTGCTCTTAACGAGATTGTCTCGGAACTCAAGGAGTTGGGAGATCGAGTCAGTGATGAGGATAAGGCGCTCAACTCATCTGGTCACTTCCGCCTTTGTTTAAGCACATGAAGCCAACACTGATGTACGAGAAGGAAACCACCATTTTAGCAGATGTCACTGTCATATTAATATTTGAGAAGAAATTTATGAAATGTGAAAACAACGGTTCATCTGAAAGCTCAGGTTTCGTAGTTGCTGGGAAGGGTTTCAAAAAGTACGAAAAAGTGGTATGTTGGAGATGCGGTCAACCAGAGCCTCTCAAGAGAGACTGTGGGAATAGAAAATTTGAAGGAGCGGGTTTGACAAAACGCTGGCAATTCGTTAGTTCTCAAGACTGATAGTAATTTGTGTCCAACAAAGAATATGATTGGTGATCAGAAGGGAGATTTGGTAATTGACAGTGGGGCCACATGACATGTGTGCGTACATAGGGGATGGATCAGTAATTCTGCAAGTTGTACGGGTGACAAAGTTATGCCGATGGACGACGACTCTCTGTGACCGATATTGGGAGTCGGTGTAGTTCAGTTGAAGTCGTTTGATGGATGCGTCATAGCACTTTGGAATATTCGACATGTGTCGACTCAAAATCTAATTTCTCTTTCCGAATTAGATTCTGAGGGTTATAGGTACTCTGGGCGAGGTGGAGTTTTGAAAATGTTTTAGAAGTCTTCGTTAGTCATGAAAGGTGTGAGAAAGAACTTATTTATTTTGGTGCATAAATATAGAGCAAGGTCTGAGCCTCGAAAGTTGATCAAGAAGTGGGTTTCGTTAGTTGGTAAGTCCAAACAGGCTGGATTGGACGTGATTCATTCTCGATGTTGAGAATGATAGCAAGAGCAAGGCAGTGAGTTTTCGCCAAGGTGAAGATATGTTGAATTAAGTGGCTCAAACTTGTAATTAGAGTTGGACTCAAATTAGTGTCCTACATGGATTCATGCATACACAGTGATTACACATGTGATTAATTAGTACTAGCATGTAACACCTATAAATGAAAACCACCACCAAACCGCAGAATCACAGTTTTTCAAGTTTTCTAAACCGCTCTAAACCGCGAGTAAACCCAAAAAATGCTACGATAACACCCCAACATCACACCCAAAGTCACATCGGGGTGACATGGCGTGGGGTCCCACATGAAATGGGTGTGCATACATAGTTTTCGGTGCATGACACATCGGGTATGTATCTCGAGGTGCACACGGCTCCTGAAAACGCGCGCTCACACGCGCACGTCACCCAATGTGACTTTGGGATGTCATTGTAGCATTTTCCATGCAATAAGGAAAGGAAAATGTTGTGGTGCCCCGAGTAGTACACTATATGTGCATTCATCCAGCCATCCTTAATTAATTATCAAGGTGCGCATGCATTCTAAGGTGTATCAAGCGCAGATGATGAGTGTGTATCCTACCTGGATCACCCTACCATTTCTCATAAATAAAAACAATCTATATATATATATATATATATATATATATATATATATATATATATAAGTAGGAGGAGAGAAAGTTTAAAAGCTACCTCATCTCACCATTCTATTTTTCTATTTTTCTATTTTTTTCAATTTTCTTATTTTTTTGTTATTTATTTATTTATTATTTCAAGAGATATAATTATACATTATGTGTACATTTATTAATAATTAATAGATTTAGTACGTTGAACTTGAAATCATGGGTAAATACAAGGAATTGAGTGTAGTGTAAGTTACATTTTCCCTATAAATTTCAACTCTCATCCATTCTTCTTGCAATCCACTTGGTTTTTTTTTTTCCTTCACCATTCAAAAAATCACAAAAAAATCAATTTTATTATACCTAACCTTAGATTCCTCCAATTCTCAACAATTATCACCCAATAAATCCAACATATGATCGATGGATTTCAACATCGCCTCTACATTCAAAAGCTATTCTACAGACCCATAGTTTCAGACATCCAGCGATATAACAATCATTCATAACACATTCATAACGTTTATAAGCTAAACCACTTTCGATCGTCCTCCTTTAGGTATGTTTGCTCTATATTGGATCTAATCGTTTGGTACGTTTTCCATAAGTTCAAGACTGAAGTTAATCATTATATCTATAACACAAATCAATAGTCACGTGACCTTTATGCTACCTTTGTTATGTTGTCTGTTGGTTTATATTCTTCAATTGGAGTGGACAGACGATATGGAGGAATTTATATTTAAGGGTTATAGTGGATCAATATACACTACTGCATGAGATTACCATTGCTTAAAGATGTTGTTCAGTCTATAGAATGCTACAAAAGCTAAAGAAGGCAATATAATATTTTGCTCTTTCTTATTATTATTGTTCTTTTAACCTTTCGTTTGACTCAATGAGAATAACTATGAATTTAGTGTTTTATTGTTATTGTTATTATTATTTCACCTGCGCGGAGCGCAGGGAAACTACTAGTATATTATAAAGAAAACACTATGCCAACTATATCTTATATTACATGTGGACCCCTTTTGCATGTCGTTAATGTGTGTTTTACGTACAAAGAGTATTCTAAAATTTTAGAATTTGAACACACAGACGCTGCGCGGACTCCAAATCCAAGATTTGAGCGACCAAATTTAGGTTTCCAAGATTGATAAAACGGATTCAGAGCTGAGAATCTCTCTCAAGAGTAGAAGAAGACGATCGATCGAGTCAGGGGCGGATCTAGCATTGCTCCCCTAATTATACCAATGGTAGTTTAAACATTACTTTCATTACAAAAAAAAAAAAAAAAAAAATTACAGATCTTGGTGTTATATAATACGTTATTAAAACTATTTAAATTTTAAATTAATATGTAACTTAATATTATTAATGAAAAAAAATAGTTATTAACAATTGACAAAATATTATAAAACAAAAAACTTCAATAAATTATAAATCATTACACATTAATTTTTTAGTTATAGATAGTCCTGTTGGACATTGATTATATATTAAATAAGTTTTAAAAACGTTGAATATAAGAATATATTTAGATGTTATAAAAATATTTTAAATTAATATATAACTTAATATTATTAATGAAAAAATAGTTATTAACAATTAACTAAATATTATAAAACAAAAAACTTCAATAAATTATAAATCATTACACATTAATTTCTTAGTTATAGATAGTCCTGTTGGACATTGATTACATATTAAATAAGTTTTAAAAACGTAGAATATAAGAATATATTTAGATGTTATAAAAATATTTTTAATGTAGTGTTCAACGAGTGGGCTAGCTTACATATTTTCAATTTTTTTTTATTTTTTCATATTTTTTAATGTAGTTGACAACAAGGTGCACTTGGCTATAGCCTGGAAGCTTTGTATGTGGCTCCGTCCCTGGATCAAGTTGATAGCGCTTCTTCTTTTGAAGGTTAATAATTAGAGCCAATTCATGGCTCTGTACATAGAATTTTCAGTGTTTGATTCATCGCATTGTCTCTTGATCGTTCAATTTCAGTGTTTCTTCAAATCTTGTGTTTCAGGTCAAGAACGAGAGCGGTGCCGCGCCGCGAAAAGCTGAACAATTAGCTGAATTTGGAGTGCTGCATGTGAAGGTAAAGATGAATTCAATGAGATGCCTAATTATTCATTCACATCCTTGTACATTTATGAGATGCCTAATTGCCTAGGGTTTTGGAAATTGTTTAGTGTTCAATTTGACGCGGTCGGAGTTCTGTGTTCTGTGACGAGATAGGATGTCTTAGATGTAGGAAGTTCTTGGATCTTTAATTATTTAGTAATGTGTTCAAGATTTTTGTACTCTTAATTCTCTTCTATTGTTCGTTGTTCTTTCCTTTCGATTTCAAATGCTGTAACGCCGCCTTTAAACAAATAATCGAAATGATGGTAAAAGGACATTAGTAATGTACTAGGAAGCAGGAGGCACTAGATGTACTAATGGTTTCTTGGATTATTCATTTTGGTTGAAACATATTCAACTTTTTTTTGACAAATAGATCAAGGATTGGTTGAGTTCTATTTCGAGTTCAATTAAGTTTTGTTTCGAGCATCGATCGAGAAGGAAAAGCCTATTGTCCAGGGAGTACATGAAGATCGGAAGAGTTTATGGGAATACCCATGGTCATAAAAAAAAAAAGAAGAGTTTATGGGGATCGGCTTATTCACCTGCCAAAAGAATTACTCTTCAACATATTAAGTCGGCTCCCCTTCAAAACTGTGATGGGAATGTTGATGTTATCGAGGGAATGCAGAGACGGAGCCACATACAAAGCTGTCTAGACTATAGCCCGGGTCATTAAAAAATATGAAAAAAGAAAAAAAAAATTGAAAATATGTAAGCTAACCCTGTTGAACATTACATTAAAAATATTTTTATAACATCTAAATATATTCTTATATTTTACGTTTTTAAAACTTATTTAATATGTAATCAATGTCTAACAGGACTATCTATAACTAAGAAATTAATGTGTAATGATTTATAATTTATTGAAGTTTTTTGTTTTACAATATTTAGTTAATTGTTAATAGCTATTTTTTTCATTAATAATATTAAGTTATATATTAATTTAAAACATTTTTATAACATCTAAATATATTCTTATATTCAACGTTTTTAAAACTTATTTAATTAATATATAATCAATGTCCAACAGGACTATCTATAACTAAGAAATTAATGTGTAATGATTTATAATTTATTGAAGTTTTTTGTTTTATAATATTTTGTCAATTGTTAATAACTATTTTTTTCATTAATAATATTAAGTTACATATTAATTTAAAATTTAATAAGTTTTAATAACGTATTATATAACACCAATATCTATCTGTAATTTTTTTATTTTTTTTTGTAATGAAAGTAATGTTATAGCTTTGGGGAGCTTGAAATGCTAGATCCGCCTTTGAGGGAATGGAAAACCATAGCTGGAGATTTTTTACCTGTGGAGAATATAGAATTCAGCTGTGGAGCTGATGAAGAAACAAATGAGTTCATCTACAACATAAATAAGTTTTTGCATCGTCATACAAGCCCTTTGATAAGGAGTTTGAAAATATTCTTTGCTTGTGGCGACGCAAGCTTAGAAGAACATTAGATACAACTAAAAGAGTGGATTGAATTCGCATTAAACAAGTCAGTATACGATCTTGATGTTCACTGCCCTTCTTATGACGATTGGGATGATTTGTTTGTAGTTCCGAAACGATTGTTTGCTTGCCCTTCCATAAAGTCTTTGAAAATGAGGACTTGCCAATTCAATCCTCTGCAAACTTTTGGTGGCTTGAAGTTTCTTCGGTTTTTGTATCTTAAAGAGGCTTGCACCTCAAACAAAGCCTTTAAAGCGAGTCAAGCAAACTTGGAGAATTGTCTACTTTTGGAAGAGCTTATTTTGCAGGATTCTTTTTGTGAATATGAGATGAGGATTTTGGCTCCAGAAGATTCACAACTCAAGAGTTTGCTTGTGATCAACTCTCATCTATGTGATTCCGATTCGCATGAATCTAATGCAGCAAGAAAAATTGAAGTTGCAGTCCCTAATTTGAAGAAGGTTCATTTTTATGGTCGTCTCTTTGATAACTATAAATTTCAAAATCATTTATCATTGGAGGAGGTTTGCATAGATTCAACTATGCACAAGCGAGATGAGGAAAATAAGGTGCTCGAGGATTACTTTGACCACTTGCGCCTTTTACGTGATGCTTGTAACTTCAAGATACTCACCATATATGATGAAGTAATAGCGGTAAATGCCTTCACATTGTTGTAAATTGGATGAACCTTTAACCAAGCTTATGAATGATCACATTGTCAAGCATGACTCTCACATTGAATTGTAGCATCAAGCATGACTTCTACATTGAATGTAACTTGTACACTCTACATAATTTGTATTCAACTCCAATGTATAATCACTTATCCATGTATTGTCATTTAACTTGTAATCATTTCCAATGTACACCAACTCTTCCATGTATTGTCTATGTTGCTTGTGATGTGTTGTATGACTTGTGGTGTATATATAACGTGTACACATTGTATAAGTACAATTATCATCATCACCAAATGGCCTATATAAAGGGTGTCAACCCCATTGTAATTCACACACCAATGTTGAAATGTAAATCTCTACATTTCTCAACTCTAGCTCTCTTCCCTCTTGTCTCCTCTTATCTATTTGTTCTAGTAGTTCTTAGTTTATGTCTTTTACGCTTAAGTCTCTAGTAAGTCCAACTTAAGTTCTAGTTGGCTTACAACTTAGTTTACAACACACATCATCTTTTATTCATTTATTTTTTTCACTTTTTACTTCTTTATAACAAAATAGAATGTCCTATCTTATTGTTTTCAGAATGTTTCTGAGCTCGGAAAGAGATATGATCGTAAGGATGAGTTACTTTTCAATCTGCCAATCACTTTGCCCAACGTGCAAGAATTGCAAATTTGTTTGGGTACGACATTGACTAAGAAATGCCTAGTTGATGTGTATGCCTTCTTCAACAATGTTCGCTTCCTCAAGTTAGAAAATTTGTTCATTGAGGTAGACATCTTTTGAAATTTAATTTTTATGTTGTCTCTCAGGAAGCTAAAATTAATGATTCGCTATCTTTCTTAACTTTATTGTGGCTATGGAAAATGCAGGTAGGTTATCATGATTATGGTGATATGTATGAATCCTACTGTCTCAGAAGAGAAAGTAAAGAAAGAAAGGGGGATGGTTCGTTCTCTAACTCTTCAAGCGCGGATGGTTAAGTTCACTCACTTTCATGGGAGTATGGAAGAATTTAAATTGCTCAAATTTATTTTGAGGAAGGCAACATTGTTGCAACTTATGGTAGTGGTTGCTGCGAAAAAATCAGATTCGGAGAAATATATTATCGATGTGCAACAATCTACTGGTAATTCTTCTGAATTTAGTGTTCGGCTACAACAACTTGCAAAGAAATCAGGAGATGCTAAAGTACTGCTATGCCGAGAGGGGGAAGTCAATCTGTTCCCTACTCAAACCAAACATGATTGTAAGTCTATCTCTTCAATGTAGTTTAGTTTTATAATATCATTCTTTAACTTATGATAATATTGTTGTTTTGGTGATGATTAGACCTATATATATTACAGGGTACGAGTCCATAAAAAAGGTCATCGAACAGGTTCGGTTCAAAGTATGAGTGGCACAGCTGCGTGCGGTAGTATAAAAGTCCCTGCATGAATCTCGTCCCCAAAAGCTCTAACAATTTGAAAATGCTTGAATATGCTGTTAGACATTGTTGATCCTTGATTTACCTTGTCACTTTTACGGGTTGGGTTAAGTCCTTCAGTTTCACTTTTTCGTGTTTGTCCAATTTATACGGTTTTGTGGATGTTATATTCGTGCTGAAACGTATTCAATCTTTTAAGAAAAATAGGGTAGAGATTACACAGTTGAAATGGATCTGAATGTTAGAAATTTGCCTTAGGGTTTCCAATGAAAAAATGGCAGTTGTGCTAAATACTCCTATTCTTGCTTGAGGCAGTTCTTCAACTTTGTTTTCTTCTGTTAACATCAACAATTGAACATGAAACTCGTCTCTTCTTCTTAATATCTCTAAGGGGCTGAGAGTGAGATGTATTTTATATCTGAAGTTCTTATTACATCAGTGATGTACACATGTCTACATTACATTGGACAATCCTCTAACAAACTCAACAAACATAACAACCTTAACTAACTTTCTCTCCCATACATACATTCTGATCATTTACATAATCTATCATCAATGGTTTATGCTAACATCCCCCCTCAAACGAAGGGGGAGTAACACGACACCAAGTTTGTCTCTCAAGTAGCAAAACCTTGAAATAGATAAAGCCTTGGTGAAACAATCATCAACTTGATCATGAGAAGGAACATGATGGACAACCAACAAACCTTTTAGAACCTGATCACGAATGTAATGAACATCAACTTCAATATGCTTTGTTCGGGAATGAAAAACTGAATTTCTGGCCAATGCAGTCGCACTCATATTATCACACCACACCACTGGAGTACGACGAAGAGGAAAGTGAAGTTCAGATAGGAGAGACTTGAGCCAAGTGATCTCATATGCAATATGAGCAAGAGCTCTATACTCGGACTTTGTACTAGATTTTGCCACTACACCTTGCTTTTTAGACTGCTAGGACACTAGATTGCATCCAAAATATACAGCATAACCAGCAATGGATTTACGATCATCAATTGAAGATGCCCAATCAGCATCCGAATAACCAGTAAGCAAAAATGAAGATCCTGGTTTAAAGCACAAACCACACTGAATGGTCCTTTTCAAGTACCTTAAAACTTTTTTTAAGGCTTGCCAATGTGAAGTGGAAGGAGATTGTTGATATTGACTGAGCTTGTTGACAATGTAGGCAATGTCAGGACGAGTATTAACAACATATTGAAGACCCCTAATATGCTTCGATAAAGAGAAGGATCATTGAACAAAGTGGCAGAGACATCAAGCAGCATTTTGGTAACAACAACAGGTGTATCGACAGGTTTGGTATTGATCATACCTGCCTTCTTCAGTAACTCAGAAACATAGCTGGATTATGTAAGATAGAGACCAGAGCTATCTCTATGGACCTCAAATCCCAGAAACAAATTGAGATTACCAATGTCTTTCAAAGCAAATTTCTAATTCAATTGATCAATGAAAGATTGAATCAGATCATTGTTATTGCCAGTGATGATGATATCATCCACATACACTAAAACATATAGAAAAGTGCTTTGATGATGTAAAATGAACAATGAAGTATCAGATACTGCATTGTGGAAACCTCAAGAAAGTAACTGAGACTTTAACTTGTCAAACCAAGCTCTGGGTGCTTGTCTCAAACCATACAATGCCTTATGAAGATGACATACCATATTAGGATAATTTGGATGCACAAAACCTTCAGGTTGATTGGTGAATACTTTTTCACTGAGATGGCCATTTAAAAAGGCATTATTGATGTCGATTTGTCTCAGATTCCATCCAAGAGTAACAGCAATGGAAAAAATGACTCGAAGAGTAGAAGCTTTAACCACTGGACTGTATGTTTCCGAGAAATCAATGCCAGGGACTTGCTTGAATCCTTTTGCTACCAATTTAGCTTTGTATCTATTCTCTGAACCATTTGAATTCTTCTTGATTGTAAAGATCCACTTGTTACCTACTATATTTTGATGAGTAGTAGGTGGAACAAGTGACCAAGTTCCATTTTGGACCAAAGCTTGATACTCCTTTTCCATTGCTTCTTTCCAATGAGGAATAGAAATAGCATGTTTAACTGATTTAGGAACTTTTCATCTAAAAGAGAAGAAGTAGCAGAGACAAACACATTCTTCTGAATAATTCCATCTTTAGCTCTTGTGACCATTGAATGAGTATTGATAGGAACATTAGTTGTGGTATGAATAGGAGCAGAGAGGTAGGTAGTGGTGAACTAGAAGTTGAAGGAGATGATTGAGATGGCACATGTACAGATTGTGTTGTAGAACCTGAATTGGAAGGAATAGACACAGCTTCTGACGATGATGATGAAGAACATACAAGTAGAGATATTAATGGACCAGTAGAGCAAGTATCTGAAGGTAATGGCTTGAAAGAAAACATCAACTAATATGGAAACTCATCTTCATTAAATAGGACATGTCTGGTAACATATAGTCTACCAGTAGAATTCATACATTTATATCCCTTATGAATAGAGCTATATCCCAAGAATAAGCACCTCTCAGATCTATATTGATATTTATGTGCATTGTATGGTCTTGTATATGGATAGCAAGAACATCCAAACACCTTCAAAATCATGTAATCAGGAGGAACATTATAGAGCAGCTGATATGGAGAAGATCCTTGCAACACTCTTGTAGGTAATCGATTGACCAGAAAACTAGCAACTTCACAAGCATCATACCAGAATTTATAAGGCAATCCAGCTTGAGCAATAAGAGTTAGACTTGTTTCAACTATATGTCTATGCTTTCTTTCAACTCTACCATTCTGTTCATGTGTATATGGGCATGGATGTTGAAAGAAAATACCTTGTTCCTTCAAAAACAATTTGAAACTCCGAAATTCACCACCCCAATCAGATTGTAAACATTTAATCTTGGCATTAAACTGATTTTCAACTCTAGATTTGAACACTTTGAATGCTTGAAGTGCATCAAATTTATTCTTTAAAGGAAAAATCCATGTAAACCTCGACCAATCATCGACAAATACGATGTAGTAATTGAAACCATCATGAGAAGTAACTGGAGAAGGGCCCCAAACATCTGAATGAATGAGGAGGTCTAGTACATGTTTACATCTTGAACTTGACTGTGAGAATGGTAAAGCATGATGCTTACCCAATGGACGGACATGACAAAACTCAGCAGAGGAGCATGGTAGATGAAGATGAGGTCGCATCACTTGTTGTAAAGTTTGAACAGCAGGATGCCCTAGTCGAAAATGCTACAGAGATGATATTGGTTTTCTGGATGCCCAGTAAGCTCGTGTAAAATTTGAATGTTTCTGCTGTGACTGAATTGGAGAACTGGCAAACTGGTAAAGTCCATCTCAAAGAACTCCCTTAAGTAAGATCTCCTTAGTTGAAGAATCCTTCACCAAACAATCCTTATTAGTGAACTCAATAACAACATTGTTGTCCTTAACCAGTTGAGATATACTAATAAGATTCTTCCTTATGTTTGGTACACATAGAGTATTTGAAAATTGTAGTCTAGGATCAGCAGATGTAACATTTGCATTGCCAATATACTTAATAGGAATAGAATTACCATTACCAACAATCAAAGAATCATTAACTTGATAAGGTGAGATATGATTCATTTGAGAAGTATCATGAGTAACATGTGTTGTAGCACCACTATCTGCATACCAAGAGGTATCATTTGCAGAATTTGATGATTCAAAACCAGAACCAAAACCAGAAGCAAAACCCAGAAGAGTTTCCAGCAGAACTATGTGTAACCCAGAAAATGTGCACTTGGTTGTGCTCCCTGAAACTGGCTTCCTCCTCTAAAATTTTGATTTCCTTGAAAACCATTGAACTGATTTCCATTTGAATTACTAGCTTGTGTGCCCATGTAACTCATATCTGGCCTGTAATAGCAGAATGCAGCAGAATGTCCAACCTTGTTGCATATTTGACATGTTGGTCTGCTATTGTTTAGAAATCGAAAGCCTCCTTTTCCTCGAAATCGACCACCTCGACCTCTATTGTTGTTATTGAAGTTCCTTCCACCATTACCTCCTTGTTTCTGAGAATTGTTATTCCAACCATTGGTTGATCCACCTTGTTTTATTTCAGCAGAATTCATTTGATTTGAGCCTTGAAGAGTCATAGAATTTAGTCCAGAAATCATTTGTAACTGACCAAGTTTGGCTTCAAAACTGAGTAAACATGACTGTAATTCAGTCCATTTCAGATCTCCTTGTCTTTCCAATACAATTGTAATTGGGAGATACTCTCCATCTAAACCAAAAAGTATACAAGATATAAGTTTTGCAACTGAGAATTGCTCTCCAGCAGTAGCTATGTTATCAACAAATTCTTTCATCTTTCTAAGGTAATCACTCATCTTAGTAGATCCTTTTCTTGTAGTTCTGATTGCAGTTCTGTTGAACTGAATTTATGCTCGATTGTGTGCACCACAAAATTCTTCAATGGATTTCCATAGTTCATTAGCTGTGTAGGTTCTTCCATCCTTTGCAACCACTGATGTTGCAATGCGTGGTTCCAATGTACATAAAAGCCAGGCATACAACATTCTATCACGAGAATGCCAAACTTGATATTCAAGATTTGGTTCTCCTTGATCATTTAGCAGTGAAGGAACTTCAATTGTTCCAAACAAGATTCCATCTAACCTACATCCTTCGATTGTAGGTACAATGATGGATTTCCACAACAAAAAATTGCTATCATTCAACTTGATCGATACAATTTGGTTAAGAGAGTTACCGAAAGGTGTAATCATTGATTGATTGTTTGCAGAAGAACTGGAAACATTTGGAGAAGAGAGACTTGAAGCATCCATGGTGATGTCTGAATTTGCAGAAGTAAGACCTCCAGAGTATCAGCAATGGTGAGTCTTCAATGTCTTTGATGATTCTCCAAGAACCACAGTGATGATGATTCCTTAAGAACCACAGGTCACTAACAATGGCGATGAGCCTTCACATGCTCTGATACCATGTTAACATCAACAATTGAACATGAAACTCATCTCTTCTTCTTCATTTCTTAAGAGGAAGAGAGTGAGATGTATTTTATATCTGAAGTTCTTATTACAACAGTGATGTATACATGTCTACATTACATTGGACAATCCTCTAACAAACTCAACAAACTTAACAACCTTAACTAACTTTCTCTCCCATACATACATTCTGATCATTTACACAATCTATCATCAATGGTTTATGCTAACATCTTCCAACATAATATTTTCTGAAAACTTCCTTTAGTTCAACTGATTTCTCTTCCCTTGCATATGATGTCAAGTCAAGCATTTGCATTCTTCATTATGCTTCATTTAATGTTATTTTACTCACATAATTTATACTGCAGTTGGTTTCTTTCATTGATTAAATTTACTGCATGAATTCCTAAAAGTTCATATATACCGTGTCGAGTCTGTGTTTTTGGCGTGTTAGATTCCAATGAAGGAAAATAAACTCTTCTTTGCATGCAGTCAATATTCTTTCAAAGGATCAAAATACTAATCCATCAAAAACTCTAATTATATCTTGGTTTCAGTATTTGCGTTGTACCACTCTTCACCATGCTTTCAAGAAATTCACTTGCACCTAAAATTCAGGCATGAATTCGGTATTTGTTGAATACCACTCCTTTTTTTTGAGGTTTTGCACACTTGATGCTATCTACACCCTTTCCTATTTTTTCTAAGCCATTCATAGTAGAATCAAGAGCTTAAGTATATCTCTATGCTCAAACGATCCCTTTTTTTGCCAATCTGATCTACTCTATTTTTTAAGCCTATTTACTGATATACAAACTATGCTTTTTTTCAATCAACTGCTCATAGTCCAAGGGTGTTGATTTGATCCAATGAGCAATGAAATGGCGTTATTTTAGAAATGAAGGATGTTGATGCATGCATATAGACACTGGTGCCAACCTAATAACCAATATCTTATAGTTCTTGCCGTTATATTTTATTTTTAATGTTTATAATGAAGTATAAACACAAGAAATGCACTCTACACTGAATTATATGTGCATCCCACACTAGAATATTTTTTACCTTTAATAGAGGTTTTAAAACCCCTTCAATGAGATGCCTAATTGCCTAGGGTTTTGGAAATTGTTTAGTGTTCAATTTGACGCGTTCAACGTTCTGTGACGAGATAGGATGTCTTAGATGTAGGAAGTTCTTGGATCTTTAATTATTTAGTAATGTGTTCAAGATTTTTGTACTCTTAATTCTCTTCTATTGTTCGTTGTTCTTTCCTTTCGGTTTCAAATGCTGTAACGCCGCCTTTAAACAAATAATCGAAATGATGGTGAAAGGACATTAGTAATGTACTAGGAAGCAGGGGGCACTAGATGTACTAATGGTTTCTTGGATTATTCATTTTGGTTGAAACATATTCCAACTTTTTTTTGACAAATAGATCAAGGATTGGTTGAGTTCTATTTCGAGTTAAATTAAGTTTTGTTTCGAGCATCGATTGAGAAGCCTATTGTCCAAGGGAGTACATGAAGATCGGAAGAATTTATGGGAATACACATGGTCATCAAAAAAAAAAAAAAAAATATTTTATGGGGATCGACTTATGCACCTGCCAACGGAATTACTCTTCAACATATTAAGTCGGCTCCCCTTTCAAAACTGTGATGGGAATGTTGATGTTATCGAGGGAATGCAGTTACGGAGCCACATACAAAGCTGCCTAAGCTATACCCCAGGGCACCTTGTTGTCAACTACAATAAAAATATGAAAAAAAGAAAAAAAATTGAAAATATGTAAGCTAGCCCACTCGTTGAACACTACATTAAAACATATTTTTATAACATCTAAATATATTCTTATATTCTACGTTTTTAAAACTTATTTAATTTGTAATCAATGTCCAACAGGACTATCTATAACTAAGAAATTAATGTGTAATGATTTATAATTTATTAAAGTTTTTTGTTTTATAATATTTAGTTAATTGTTAATAACTATTTTTTTCATTAATAATATTAAGTTATATATTAATTTAAAATATTTTTTCAAACATCTAAATATATTCTTATATTCAACGTTTTTAAAACTTATTTAATATATAATCAATGTCCAACAGGACTATCTATAACTAAGAAATTAATGTGTAATGATTTATAATTTATTGAAGTTTTTTGTTTTATAATATTTTATCAATTGTTAATAACTATTTTTTTCATTAATAATATTAAGTTACATATTAATTTAAAATTTAATAAGTTTTAATAACGCATTATATAACACCAAGATCTGTAAATTTTTTATTTTTATTTTTAGTAATGAAAGTAATGTTTAAACTACCATTGGTATAGTTTAGGGGAGCTTGAAATGCTAGATCCGCCCCTGAGGGAATGGAAAACAATAGCTGGAGATTTTTTACCTATTGTGGAGAATATAGAATTCAGCTGTGGAGCTGATGAAGAAACAGATGAGTTCATCGACAACATAAATAAGTTTTTGCATCGTCATACAAGCCCTTTGATAAGGAGTTTGAAAATATTTTTTGCTTGGGTCGACGCAAGCTTAGAAGAACTTAAGATACAACTAAAAGAGTAGATTGAATTCGCATTAAACAAGTCAATATACGATCTTGATGTTTACTGCCCTTCTTATGACGATTGGGATGATTTGTTTGTAGTTCTGAAACGATTGTTTGCTTGCCCTTCTATAACGTCTTTGAAGTTGAGGACTTGCCAATTCAATCCCCCGCAAACTTTTGGTGGCTTGAAGTCTCTTCGGTTTTTGTATCTTAAAGAAGCTTGCATCTCAAACAAAGCCTTTAAAGCGACCTTGGAGAATTGTCTACTTTTGGAAGAGCTTACTTTGCAGGATTCTTTTTGTGAATATGAGATGAGGATTTTGGCTCCAGAAGATTCACAACACAAGAGTTTGCTTGTGATCAATTCTCATCAAAGTGATTCCGATTCGCATGAACCTAATGCAGCAAGAAAAATTGAAGTTGCAGTCCCTACTTTGAAGAAGGTTGATTTTTATGGTCGTCTCTTTGATAACTATAAATTTCAAAATCATTTATCATTGGAGGAGGTTTGCATAGATTCAACTACGCACAAGCGAGATGAGGAAAATAAGGTGCTCGAGGATTACTTTGACCACTTGCGCCTTTTACGTGATGCTTGTAACATCAAGATACTCACCATATATGATGAAGTAATAGCGATAAATGCCTTCACATCATCTTTTATTCATTTATTTTATTCATTTTTTACTTCTTTATAACAAAATAGAATGTCCTATCTTATTGTTTTCAGAATGTTTCTTAGCTCGGAAAGAGATATGATCGTAAGGATGAGTTACTTTTCAATCTGCCAATCACTATGCCCAACGTGCAAGAATTGCAAATTTGTTTGGGTACGACATTGACTAAGAAATGCCTGGTTGATGTGTATGCCTTCTTCAACAATGTTCGCTTCCCCAAGTTAGAAAATTTGTTCATTGAGGCAGACGCTTTTGAAATTTAATTTTTATGTTGTCTCTCAGGAAGCTAAAATTAATGATTCACTATCTTTCTTAACTTTATTGTGGCTATGGAAAATGCAGGTAGGTTATCATGATTATGGTGATATGTATGAATCTTGCTGTCTCAGAAGAGAAAGTAAAGAAAGAAAGGGGGATGGTTCTCTAACTCTTCAAGCGCGGATGGTTAAGTTCATTCACTTTCACGGGAGTATGGAAGAGTTTAAATTGCTCAAATTTATTTTGAGGAAGGCAACATTCTTGCAACTTATGGTAGTGGTTGCCGCGAAAAAATCAGATTTGGAGAAATATATTATCGATGTGCAACAATCTACTGGTAATTCATCTGAATTTAGTGTTCGACTACAACAACTTGCAAAGAAATCAGGAGATGCTAAAGTACTGCTATGCCGAGAGGGGGAAGTCAATCTGTTCCCTACTCAAACCAAACATGAATGTAAGTCTAACTCTTCCATGTAGTTTAGTTTTATAATATCATTCTTGAACTTGTGATAATATTGTTGTTTTAGTGATGATTAGACATATATATATTACAGGGTACGAGTCCATAAAAAAGGTCGTCGACCAGGTTCGGTTCAAAGTATGAGTGGCACAGCTGCGTGCGGTAGTATAAAAGTCCATGCATGAATCTCGTCCCCGAAAGCTCTAACAATTTGAAAATGCTTGAATATGCTGTTAGACATTGTTGATCCTTGATTTACCTTGTCGCTTTTACGGGTTGGGTTAAGTCCTTCAGTATCACTTTTTCGTGTTTGTCCAATTTATACGGTTTTGTGGATGTTATATTCGTGCTGAAACGTATTCAATCTTTTAAGAAATATAGGGTAGAGATTACACAGTCGAAATGGATCTAAATGTTAGAAATCTGCCTTAGGGTTTCCAATGAAAAAATGGCAGTCGTGCTAAATACTCCTATTCTTGCTTAAGGCAGTTCTTCAGCTTTGTTTTCTTCCAACATAATATTTTCTGAAAACTTCCTTTAGTTCAACTGATTTCTCTTCCCTTGCATATGATGTCAAGTCAAGCATTTGCATTCTTCATTCTGCTTCATTTAATGTTATTTTACTCACATAATTTATACTGCAGTTGGTTTCTTTCATTGATTAAATTTGTTGCATGAATTCCTAAAAGTTCATATATACCGTGTCGAGTCTGTGTTTTTGGCGTGTCAGATTCCAATGAAGGAAAATAAACTCTTCTTTGCATGCAGTCAATATTCTTTCAAAGGATCAAAACAGTAATCCATCAAAAATTCTAATTATATCTTGGTTTCAGTATTTGCGTTGTACCACTCTTCACCATGGTTTCAAGAAATTCACTTGCACTTAAAATTCAGGCATGAATTCAGTATTTGTTGAATACCACTCCTTTTTTTTTTGAGGTTTTGCACACTTGATGCTATCTACACCCTTTCCTATTTTTTCTAAGCCATTCATAGTAGAATCAAGAGCTTAAGTATATCTATATGCTTAAACGATCCTTTTTTTTGCCAATCTGATCTACTCTATTTCTTAAGCCTATTTACTGATATACAAACTATGCTTTTTTTCAATCAACTGCTTACAGTCCAAGGGCGTTGATTTGATCCAATGAGCAGTCAAATGGTGTTATTTTAGAAATGAAGGATGTTGATGCATGCATATAGACACTGGTGCCAACCTAAGAACCAATATCTTATAGTTCTTGCCGTTATATTTTATTTTTAATGTTTATAATGAAGTATAAACACAAGAAATGCACTCTACACTGAATTATATGTGCATCCCAGTAGATCTACTCTTATGCCATTGTAAAGTATTCACTAAAGAGTGAATACACTAATCACACAAAGAAGAACAGCAAGAACAGCAATCAAAGGAGAGAAAAACGAAATTGTATTGAATGAATAAAATGGTTACAATGAATGTCATATATATAGGCATTCTTACAAACAAACTAACTGATATAACAACTTTACAACAACCTCCTAACTGTCCTAACTAATTTACAACAGCTTTACAACAACTTCACAAGCTTGTCATAACCTCCTAAGCTGTCCTAACTAATTAACAGACTTCTTGAACTTAACAAACATCTCGTTACAAGCGATCAAAGCGCCTGTCTCGTTGACATGAGCTGAGTGAGCTGTGCCACTGTGAACTTGAGCTGAGGAACCTGTAGTACTGTGATCTCTAACATGCCCCCTCAAACTGAACCTAGGAGAACAAACTAGATTCAGTTTGGATGAAAGAAAATGAAAACGAGGAGTAGACAAAACCTTGGTGAACAAATCAGCAGATTGATGATCAGTTGGTATATAACGAAGCTCAACAAGACCAGCTGCAAGTTTTTCCCTTAAGAAATGAACATCAACCTCAATGTGTTTAGTTCTAGCATGAAAAACATGATTCAAAGCCAATGCCCGAGCACTAGTATTGTCACACTAAAGGATAGGCTTGGTAGAACAATGAAAACCAAGTTCACTAAGTAGAGATGATGTCCATAAAATATCAGTAACACCCAAAGCCAATGCACAATATTCGGCCTCAGTACTAGATCGTGCTACAACTGATTGCTTCTTAGAATACCAAGTAATAAGATTGCCACCAAGAAGAACACAAACTCCACTTGTAGAACGTCGATCATTAACATCACCAGCCCAATCAGAATCAGTAAAAACTTCAATTGATAAAGAAAATGCAGGACGAAATATAATGCCAGTTCCAAGAGAAGATTTCAAAAATCTAAGAACTCGTTTGACAGCAACCCAATGAAGATCAGTAGGATGTTGTTGAAACTGACTAAGTTTATTAACAATGAAACTTAGATCAGGACGAGTGTAGGTAAGATCATACTTGAGCACCCAATGTACTCCTATACAATGTAGGATCAGAGAAAGGAATGCCTTCAGTAGCACTGAGTTTAACTCCAACAGAATAAGGTGAAGACATTGGTTTAGAATCCAATAAGTTAGTCCTCTTGAGAAGATCAAGAATGTACTTATGTTGAGACAAATATAATCCAGTAGAGTCTCTATGAACTTCAAAACCAAGAAAGAAATCTACATCACCCAATGATTTGAGAGAAAATTTGGAATTCAACCATGTTATAAGTTGCTAGATTAGTAATGGATTGGAACCAGTAATGAGAATATCATCAACGTATACTAGAAGCATGAGAACAGAAGATTGATCCTTTGAAAAAGAAGCTAACATCAAATTTGAACTATTAGTAAATCCCAATCGAGCAAAGTTTGTTTTAGAACTTAGAAAACCATGCTCGAGGAGCTCGCTTGAGACCATATAAAGCTTTGTTTAGTTTACAAACATAATGTGGATATTGTTTGCTAACAAAGCCTTGAGTTGACTCATGAATACCTCTTCATCAAGATCACCATTAAAAAAAGCATTATTCACATCAATCTGCTTGATAGGCCACCGATAAGTAACAAAGAAGAGTAAACATAATACGAAGAGAGGAAGGTTTAATGACGGGAGAAAAAATATCTCTAAAATCTAGTCCAGTGTATCGATGAAACCCTTAGCAACAGTCTTGCCTTATATCTCGAAAAGCACCAAGTAGGTGTAGTTTTAACTCGAAAAACCCACTTACAACCAACAATACTCATATCGAGATGATGGAGGAACCAATGTCCAAGTATTGTTATTGTCAATGCTTTTAATTCATCAGTCATAGTTGAATACCACTTTGGATCAGTAAGAGCAACTTTAACAGATGTAGGTTCATTTAGAGAATGTACCAAGGCATATGGAGAAGTAACAACCAGTGCCTTTGATTTAGAAACACCAGTTTTACTTCTAGTTAGCATAGGGTGAGTGTTAATATTAGTTCTGGTAATAGAAGGCTGTGGATCAGTAGGTAATTCAGTAGGAACAAAAGATAAAAGAGGATCAGTAGGAGCTGAGGAAACAACAGGAGTAGAGGCTGGTGGTAAACTAGAAAGAGGAGAATTTGAAGTGTCTAATGAAGAAGAATTTGAAACAGAATGTTGTGAAGATGAAGGAACAGGACAATATTGCATAACAGAGATAAAGGAAGACTAGAATAAGAAGAGGATGAATTTTGATTAGACGAAAAAATGCTAGAGTAAGGAAAGTCTTCTTCATTGAATATAACATCTCGTGAGATATAAATCTTGCCATTTGAATGTAAGCACTTGTAACCATGATGCCTAGGACTGTAACCAATAAAGACACATTTAGAAGATCGAAAATTGAACTTATGATGAGAGTAGGTAGTAAGATTTGGATAACAAGCACAACCAAAAGATTTGAACTAAGAATAATCAGGTAGTTTACAAAAACATACCTTATATGGAGACTTAAAACCAAGAACAACAGATGGTAAGCTATTAATAAGAAAAACAGCAGTTATGAATGCCTCTTCCCAGAATGAAAATGGCAGTTTTGAATGAGCAAGAAGAGTAAGTCCCATCTCAACAATAGATCTATGTTTTCTTTCAGGAACACCATTTTGTTGATGTGTGTATGGACAAGAGTAACGATTAATAATACCAGATGCATTGCAAAATTTCTCAATTGGTTTATATTCAAGGCCCATATCAGATTGAAAAATTTTTAACTTGGAGTTAAGTTGTAATTCAGCCTGTTTGATAAAATGTAGAAAAGCAGCATATGCATCTGATTTTAATTTGAGAGGATAGAACCATGTAAAACGACTAAAGGCATCAACAAAAACTATGTAATACCTTGAACCTTGAGATGACAGCAATGGAGAAGGACCCCAAAGATCAGAGTAAACCAACTCAAGTGGTTTAGTAGCAGTTATATTGCTAGACTGAAAAGGAAGTTTGTGCATCTTTGCTATTTTACAAGAGTTACAAAAGGATATGCAAGATTTATTTATAGTATTGTCTAATGAAGATAAAACTTTGTGTAACACTGAACTAGATGGATGTCCTAGTCTGGCATGCCATACATCAGTAGTAACAGAACTCACAAGTGAAGTAATACAAGAATTAGATGAACAAACAGGTGAAAGAAGAAAACAAGCTGGATGGAAAAGAACCTGCCTTTGGAAGACAATATAAGCCATTAAGAAGCACTCCTTGAAGCAATGTTGTCTTCAAATTCTTGTCCTTAACAGAGAAAGAAGAAGGAGTAAATTCAGTAATGACATTATTATCACGAGTAAGCTTTGAGACACTTATAAGATTCTTGGCTATTTTTGGAACAAGAAGAACATCATTTAGTTGAAGAGAAGGAAGAGAAGGAAGCTGAATTTGAATGAATCACAAACATTACTAAAGAGTATGAGAGATATTTAACAACTCACCATTACCAACAAGTAACTAAGCGATTACCTTTGTATTCGGTTTTATTGTGTAGAGTGATCCATCGATGTCATGTGACTAGAAGCTCCACTTGTCCATGTACCGGTTTGGATCAACAACATTCTCGGGAGTCACCGTCATGCCTTGAAAATGATTGATCATTGCTTGAGGTGCTGGTTGTTGATTGATCATTTGTTGGTTGATCATTGCTTGAGCATTACGAGGCATTTGATAGTGAGGCGTGCAACAGACGTCTAGTTTGAGCGCACTCGGCCTTGAGGACCAAAAAATGATTGATCAAATGCTGTGATAACATTGAAAAGCCATATGTCCATGTTTATAGCACAACCGACAAAAAACTTTTCCTCTATTTCCATCCTTCCTCCACGATTCTTGAAACCACCTCGAAAACCATTGTTAGATCTGTTTTGAAAATGTATAGAGCGCCTTTCATACCTTGTGACTTCTTGTCACCATGTCAACAAAATTTCTTTGAGAAATTGTTCATATCGTTTGTGAACCTTGATTTAAGTCTTCTATTCTCTGCTCATGCATCATCAACATGTATTGTGCATCTTGTAATGACATATTTGCTTTTTGAGAAGCAACTAACACAACAACAGGATCAAATTCATGACCAAGACCACTTAATATTGATTGAATCATATCAGATTCAGTAATCACTTGATTTATTGACCTCAATTCAAAGAAACTATTGTTTTAACTTTAAGAACAAACTCTGAAATTGAAGATGAACCTTTCTTGATATTGTTCATCTTCTTTTTGAGTTGAAGAACTCGTGCCATAGATGACCGAGCAAACAAACTTTCCAATGTTTTCCAAATCTCAAAAGAGGACTCACATTCTGTGACATGTCCAATAACATCTTTGCTAATGTTTGAAAACAACCAAACCATAAGCAGATTCTCACACCTACTTAGAACTTCATCTGTTATAGATGAGTCTATTGTAACTGAAGCTCTTTTGTTTTCAATGAAAAACTCCAATCCGAGAGCTCTAATGGCAGCTTTAACTTGCACTTTCCAATATATATAGTTACCTTCATCAAGCTTCGTCGGTAAGTTGAAATTGAGAGATTTGGCTATGGCTGTAACATCAGCAAAGGTGCTTAGACTGCCAGAGTCTCCTTCAGATGAGCTTCCTTCCGCCATTATAGGTCGATCCTGCTCTGATACCATGTAAAGTATTCACTAAAGAGTGAATACACTAATCACACAAAGAAGAACAGCAAGAACAGCAATCAAAGGAGAGAAAAACGAAATTGTATTGAATGAATAAAATGGTTACAATGAATGTCATATATACAGACATTCTTACAAACAAACTAACTGATATAACAACTTTACAACAACCTCCTAACTGTCCTAACTAATTTACAACAGCTTTACAACAACTTCACAACCGTCATAACCTTCTAAGCTTGTCCTAACTAATTAACGAGACTTCTTGAACTTAACAAACATCTCGTTACAACTGATCAAACCGCCTGTCTCGTTGACATGGTGAGTGAGCTGTGCCACTGTGAACTTGAGCTGAGGAACCTGTAGTACCGTGATCTCTAACAGCCATCTAGTTGCAGATTTAGATTCTCGTTTCGTTTTCCTTTTTAGTTCTGCATTTCTTGAGATTTTTTAGCTTGAAGAGTTAGATTAGTTGGATAGGAGAAAGTGTTTTTTGTGCTGTTGAGAGATTACACTGGTGGTCATGTTTGATTGTCTGAATTCTTTGGAATTTGTTTAAGATGAAGAAATCACTATGTATGGCACTTCAAGCTTTTGTTACATCAAAAGACTTGAACTCATGAAGTTAGTCGTAATATATTTGTCTTTATTACATTTATGTTATGTTAAGTTTTGTTTTGCGCGCATTCTCCATTCTGCTTCATCATTTGCACTGCAATTGGTGTCTTTCTTTGATTAAATTGTTGCATAAATTCCTTAAAAGTTAAAATTAAGATGCCATTCCTATCACCATGGTTTCAAGAAATTCATCACATGCATATCTAAACTCGAGGCAAGCTCTAAGTACCCCTTACATTCTAAAAAAGGATATTATCGTCGTCTCTTATTTTTGTCTTGCGCATGTATTATTTGAGGCTTGCATATTTGATGTTCTCTTAAGTCTTAACCTTCTAAGGCTATCTTCTCTGTGCATGTCCGTTCTTGATGCCCATCTTCTTTTTACATTTATGTTAGGAAGAAAAGCTGGGTTGATCATCCTCTATATTTATGTTGATTATATTTACGTTATGTGGATTTTCTTCTTCTGTTTGAAATGTTAATTTGTTATCTTATAACTACTTAGTCAAATAACAGGATCAAACAACTCATTTACTGAGATTTGCTTGCCCTTTGAAACAAAACTACAGTGCGGCCCCTCATTCTGAACGTAAAAATGTTAATGTGTTTGAAAGGAAAGTCGTGGGCGCCATTTTCTGCATATTGAGAGTGAAATTTGTTAGACCAGAAGAATATGCAATGACTTCAAAGCGTGTAACACTGTCACTTTTCTAAAGGAAATTTTGCTCTTTACACTGCAAGAGTCAGCTAAAATCCTAAAGTATACGATGAAGCAAACTCAGCTTTCACTGCAGGGGTGAGGGTAGTGGAGCAATTTCAACTGCATCCACTTAGTCAAATATTGAATGGTTTGTTAACTACCCGTTCAAACAGTGCATGTGGCTCACTTTGAGTAGCGTTTGTGTTTCTCTTTTATACGCATTATAGTGCAAGAATATATATATACTCTTTAAACTTGAAGTTTCTAACCAATGTGACACTAAACATTTCTTTTGAAAATGTCCAACAAAATTTTCATAGATTGTGCATGTTCTTTGATTGATAAATGTAGGCGAAAATCTGGCAGTGGTTGAGTTATGAATAATGTGAGAAAGGTGTTGAATCCGAACGCGCGGTATCTAGCCATGCTATGCTGCAGATGAGATCTGCGTCAACAGGTGCATCTGAAATTGGTATAAGATGATAAACACTTTCACATTTTTAGTTTCTTAAATGCACCAGAGCTGAGATGCTAACATCACTCAAAACTTGGCAATTTAAACTTGAAATTCAATTCAATTTACTCACTTTGGTCGTCATATACCTTTGGTGTTGTAATTCAGTAAAAGATCAGATCCTTAAAAATAAGGAGTTACTATTAGCACCCTTATATGTTATAATAGCCCCCCCATTTAATTTAATGTTATTTGTAGCCCCCCAATAACTTAGTTCATGCTCTAAGCACCCCCCTTAATTGTTAGTAAACTCTCTAATGTGCCCCTAGTTTATATTTGCTTCCCTCTTTTCTCAAAGAAAGCTCTCTTTTCATCTTTGTGATCTTCAACCTTCAATCCCTTAGTGCACATTATCTTTTTCTCATTCTTAACTCAATTTCCTTCATATGCATTCCAACTTCCAAGATTGATTCGTTGATCCTCAAAAGTTAAGATTCAACACAAATAAAGGTTTTAACCATTCAAAAATATGAATCAAATCTCAACCAAATACTATAATCAAGATGATGTATTTTGATGGTGAATTGTTGAGTGTATGAACAAAGAGATGAGAAGGGGGGTTTAGATATTAGAAATTAGAAGAGAAAATGAGATGAGTCTATGGTTTGATTTGGGGTGGGATATAGAAAGTGAAAATTAAGTAGAAAAGGAGAAGGTTAGTGTAGTGAGTGAGATAAGAGTTGGGGATGAATTAAAGTTTTATTTAGGGAGGGGTGTAGAGAGTGAAAAGTAAAGTTGAAGATGGGTGTAAAGAGTGGAAAGTAGAAAGGGAAAAAGAAATTGATTCAGTAAGGTTATTTTTGTAATTTTGACAAAAGACATTTTAATTTAAAAATATTTTAAATTAAATGGGGGGTTGATATAGGGTAGGGGCTAATTGCCGCTCCCTAAAAATATTGTTTTTTTTTTTTAACCATTACTAAAATCATCATCATCATCATCATCATCAACAACAACAACAACTACAACAACATAGCTTCAGTCTCAAATTAATGGGGGTCGACTACATAGATCAAACTTTTTCGTTATACTCAATTAAGTGCAATTGATGGTGAGCTTTTCAGACCATTTAAATCCCTTGTAATTAGTGCATCTCATGTTAACTCTGGTCTACCCTACCTCGTCGAATTTTATAGTTTCTATTGAGTCAAGTTGTCTAGTGGGGGTATTTGTATGTCGTCTTTGCGGGTGATCAAATCACTGCAACCGCCATTCCCTAATCTTCGTATGAACCATTACTAAAATCAAAATATTACAAAAACATGATCGTATTAAAGGTAAATCAAACAAATGATATTTAACAACAACAATTTGTAAATATTGGGGTGTACTAAATAAAGTCTTTTTCCTATAAAAAAATAATAATAACATAACCTTAATCTCAAAATCGGTTGGATCAAACTCTTCCATTGTGTTTGATTCCGTACAATCACTAGGGGTGACTACATGGATCAAACTTTTCTTGCTTAATTCAATCTTCTTGTTTTCTGTTTAGGTTGACGTCGATGAGCATCAGCTGTTTAACACTGAGAATTTGCTTATTAGTTTTCCCAATCTACAAGAGATTTATATTCAGTTGCGCAACCCATTTGATGAATATCGGCTTCTTTTCATCTGGAACTTTTTCAATTGTACCATCACTCCATGAAATTATTCATTGAGGTGAGAACTCTTTACGCTTGTTTGATTTTAATTAATATAACAAGTATTCTATACATTTCAGTGATCTTTCTTTCTTTTTTGTTTATGGTCACTTGTACAGATGAGTCCCATGCATTGATCCAATTAGCGACGAAGAAACAGCAGAAGAACCATCTAATTACTGGTGGTTCGACAATCTCAAAATTGTGAAAATCACCAACTTTAGAGGAACAAAATGTGAGATGAGACTGGTTAAGTTTATGCTAAGCAGATCTCCATCACTTGAGCTTCTGGTCATAGTTGCCTCTCGGAGGTCTGATTTAGCGAAACAGATAAGCCGTGTGAAGGACTGTAGCAAGACAACATCTTCCGAAGGCATCCACCGATGCCAGAATCGTTCTTTGTCGATGTCGGGAAGACGACAGCAGAAGCTTATCCCCTACACATGCCATATATGAATATGAAAAATACTTCTGGAATTTTTGAAGTTTTAGTCTTTATCTTTTTGTTTGGCATGTCCATGTGCCTTAGAATTGTATGTGCAGTTATGTGAAGAGAGTGCTATAAAGTTTTAAACCAAAAGACTAGGCAGTGCTCTGCAGTTCACATAATGCATTGTTACTACTTTAGATTACTCTTACTGACTGTTATAAGTGAAGAATATCTATTTATCTATCTTACTTATATTGCTTCTTCAAGCATACTACATGTTCTTTCTTAGAGAGTTTATTCATCGAGTTTTCCGCACTATATATCACTTAAAAGATTTCATTTTATGGGTTGAATCATAGTTCAATTTCTTTACTTTTGATTTGGTCTGTCTATACAGCTCTCTGCCAGTCTCTATGACCCTACGAGGCAATAGCGCCTCAAGGAAGGAGCAGCAAAAGAGCTCATGGCGACTTGCTTTTCAACAACCTCAAAACTGGCAAGATCATTAATTTTAGAGGGAACAAGACTGAAATGAGATTGGTGTAGTTTTTTTCTTAGCAAATCTATTTAATTGGAACTTATGGTGCTAATGTAGCTGCTTAAAATTTTGATCTGAAGAAACAAATGGCCACTGTGATTGTGACTAGCAGTACTAATAGTATAATTGTTGATGCCAAAGCATCTCTCGTAAAAGGGATGAGACATCACTTGCTAAAAAATAAAGTTTAAAGAGGTCGAGGGTTAGACTATCGTTGAAGTAAAAAAAATTGTACAATTGTTCATGAACTATTAGCCCTTCCAAAGGCATCAAATGATGATATCATGCAAGAATTGTTGCTGAGATTGGGTAGCTTTTTGGGGGGTCTAAACAACCCAATATCCGAACTATCAGACTACTATGGATTTGCCCTGAGTCGTGCACCATATAAGTCAACTATTTAGATTATAGAAATTTGAAATATGTAGACTCGTAAGGGCGACTAGGCTCACCTAAGCTTAATGAGTTCTGATAAAGTTCAAATCACTACAATCATAATTAACAAAACCTACAGCAAAGTAAAATAGAGTAACAAGACGCACAAAATTGTTATCGCAGTTCAGACCTCCCGTCCTACATCTGCAGGGCCACGCCCAAGTGTAGAATCCACTAAGAGAAAGTGATGTACAGATTTATGCAAAGTTCCTAACTAGTGACCCCTCATCTAGCTAGTGAATCCCCCACCAAACTTTGCTATACTACCCACTCCCCTTACAACCGATCCTACACAATACCTAAGTCCCCTTGGCACCGGAGATCCCCTCGGTGAATCGGCTAAGTCCCCTTAGCCTAGTGTGTGTAAATAAAAAGAGCTATCTCTCGAAAACTCCATCTCACAATTATTTTGAAAATGTTATACTCAACAGATGAGCATGCTACTGTGATTACATAAATATAAATATGAAGATCATGCAAAATCTTGGTTGTTGATGTTTCCTTGTGAATCTTCAATCAAAAGAGTTGGAGAATATTTAGTTTCCTTCTTTCTACGTTGTAGAAAAGAAACACGCCTTGATTATCTTGTGAGTTGTCAATCTAATATCCTCTCTTAGCTGGATGTGGATTGCCAAATATATCTTGGCCAGCTGTAGATGAATTTGTCGAGTATATTTGTTAATATTCTGGGACGAGTTATGTACCTACGAACAAGTCTATAGGTACAGACCAAGTCTCCCTACATACAACTCACACGATTTAAATAAATCATTTTTCATACGTCAGTATTGGTTAAACAAATAATGACAATAAATATTTTACCTTATCAATCACCCATTTTGTCATTTATTTGTCACAACCCAACATAAAAGGATTATGACAGATTTATCAAATAAAACATGCATTTATAAAGTGAATAAGATCAATATAAATAAGTTAAGGCATGTGTTAGCAATAGAGCAAAGTCCTGCAAAGTAAAAGTTCTTAGTTGAATTCAAATTATAACAGGACCAAATATTCAGACTTAAAAAAAAAAACTAAAACAGTTTGTAAAAACAAAGAAATTGAACTGAAATAGTATAAGTCATAATAAGCTCCCCCTATATTGGAGCTATTCTCCCCCTTTGTGACAAAATAAAAGACAAGGGTAAGAGAAAGTAACTCAAGGAAGCTATCATATATTAACTAAATGAACTCTCCCTTCGTCCTTGCATTGTCTCCCTATTTGGGACGTAAATGATCAAAACTCGAAATGAGGAAAATAATTAACTACCATATCAATAGTAAGCACAACGGAAATATAGATAATATAAAAGAGTTGTAGAATGATACAATATCAAAGTAATATGAAAGGACGCATAGAAACTCTTATGCTTACACTTACTCCCCATGAATTCATCATTTACCTCCAACAAAAGCTTCTGTAGATGCAAAGTGTTCTATGAGTATAGAGTCATTTGTAGGTACATAAGCAGTATCATTTTAAGTAAGTTCAATATGTCCACTTGTCGTCAATCTATCCAACTTGTTCCCTATCATAAAACAAAACAAAACATAATGCAAAAAAAAAGTAACTATGATTTAACATTATACCTAACTGTAGTCCATATGGTGTTGTCTTAATGTATGGACAAAGATAAGCATGGACTCAATGGAACATTTGTGTCATTACATTAAGATTGGGGCAGACCACGTACATCACTCATATGAGCTACTTTGCATTGCAAGCTCCTTTTGGGTACCCATTTTCATTTCTCTTTTGGAGCATGTTTAGTTGCATTGCGTGACATATCATTCTTTCTGGCGACAGCTTTTTGTCGCCTAGTTAGATCTTGATACATTTTGTAGCATCGAGGTCGGATACGACCCTTAATGCCGCAATAAAAACAAGTCGGCTTAAAACGTGATTGAACATCTTTGATTTTAGTAGCAGCAATTCCTTCATTTTTTTAAATAAAGGAAGTGGCTTCTTTTTTCTTAGAGGTTGATCATTCGCTTGTGTAGCCAAGGCCTTTGTGATCATGTGAATTCTTTCCCATTTAGAGGATGTCATCAAGTTGTGTTTTTCCCTTGTTCAATTGCTTGAAAGTTTGACTCTGATTTTTCAAGGGACTTCTTGACTGCACATAGTTCATTCTCTTTGGCGTTTAGTTGGTGTTGCAAGGCTGTGATTTCTCTTGACATTATGATATTTTGGTCAAGTTCCTCTAACCATTTCACATAGATCTCTGCATATGCTTCTTTTAAATCTGTAATATCAACAAAATTATTAGAATCTGAATCTGAATAATAAGTTGGAGAAATTACCTGATTTATTGTATTGGAGTCTGTAGGAACAACAAACGTTGTAGGTACCACCAATGCTGTAGGTATAGTGGACGTTGTAGGTACAACAGAGGAATTATTGGTTTCTTCAGATAATGCACATGCAAAAGCAACGTAGTTGCTTCGATGTCCATTCTCACTTTCGTTGTCTCAGTCACTATCACGTAGAGTCGTGTCAAATCCCGAAAACTTTAAACCGGTAATTACAGTTAATTCGAGATTATGAGTGCCTAATTATATGGTTTTGGCCGCGAGTTGGGAGTCAAAATACTAGTGAATTAGAGATTTATAATTAATGTTATTATTTTGTGATGTTTGTCTAGTGTTGTGTATATATATTATGTTATTTTGCGAAATTGAAGACGGTTGATTAAATTCGGTGTTTCGTGTGGTTTTGTCTCGAAATACGTTTCAAGACGGGTGCCTAGGTACTTAAAATGTTAAGTTGAACATTTATTTAGAATTTCGCGTAAAATCATGATGTTAAGTTTAAAAATTTAAACTTTTAAATTTTAAATGGACTTAATGAGTTGGCGTAGTCCCACACCTCGATTTGCGTGCGAGACAAGTTTTTCGAGGGTTTTGGAGAGCGTTGGTTGATTTGCCAATTTTTGGCGAAATTGGGTATTTTTCAGGGTTTACTTGGAATGAAAATCGATGAAATAAATATCAAAATAAAAAGGAAAATGGAAAATGACTAATAAGGGCAAATGGTTTGTATTGAGGAGGATAGAAATTGAGAGGTATTTTGGTCATTTGATCTCCCAATTTAACCCAAACGAAAAAAACGAAACAGAGGAATTGTGGATCGTCTTCTTCGTTTCTTTCCTTCCTGGTTCTTCGTTCCTCTCTTCCTCTTCCTCTCGTCTCTCTCTCGACCTCTCTATCTCTGTCTCTCTCTCATTTTTCTCTTTTTTGTTTGTTGTTGTTGTTGAAGTGTGTCGACAGTGATGGTGGCGTGGTTAATCGACAGTGGTGCTATTGAAGGTGAGTTTAAGATTTGGATTTTTAATTTTGATTATTTGGAACGGCTGTGGTGATCGAGTTAATTTTTGTTGTTGGATGGGTTTATTGATTGATAAAGAGAGAGAGGGGAGTTTGAAATCGAAAAAGAAAAAAAAAAAAAAGGTAGTGTCACTGTAAAAACCAGTGAGGGAAGAAGAAGAAGAAGAAACGAAAATGAAAAAGAAGAAGAAATCGAGGAGGGTGAGGGACTGTGAGAGAGGGTAGGGAGAAGATATGGGAAAAAAAAAAAAAGAGATCGAAACAGAGAAGCTTTTGCTTCTCTGTTTCGTCTCTTGGGGCAAGAAGACGACCCATGAACCGGTTCAGGTAATTTTCGGGGTTTTCTGGCCGATATTGGACCGATAAATTTATTATAAATTGGAAAATTGATATTTAAGTCTAGACAAAGTAATTTTCGATGCCGGACAATAATTTTGAGTTGAAAATAGAATCCGGACATCAGATAATTTATTTTGGAAATATTTTTGGGGTTTCAGGACGTGATTCAGACAGTTTAAGTGTAATTGGTTGGAAACAACTTGTGGAACGGTAGGGGAATCTTAATGGATTTATGAATGAATTGTAGGACCATAGTTGGAATCTTGTGTGGATTAGTTGAATGATTCAGAACGCAAGTGAGCGTTGGTATTGCGGTTTAAAGTTAAGTAAATCTAATGGTAACCCTTACATTGTATGATTATATTTTTCGTATAAATTGCATTCGTGGTCGTACATGCATACATGGTTGGAAGAATAAGGCGTTTCGAGTATCAGTATAGGGGTCTACCTTACTGTATTACAAGGTAGAACTATGCAGTGTCTGCTTGACTGTAAAAGCAGGGTATGTAAAGTTACCCGACTGTGTATTACAGGGTAAGAACTGGTAGTGTCTATTTGACTGTGTACAGAATAAAACTATATTATATTTGAGGAGCTAGAGTCATTGATATTTTGCATCACGTGATTATCATGAGGTCACGTTGAACAATATCATATTTGGATAAACTCAAGGAATGAGACTCGTACGGTTATTCTTTCTGCGCATAAATCTTTATTACTGTTTACCCACCACTTTTGGAAGATGCATCTTCTTATTAGGGTGTGACGACCCCTTCTCCAAATATGGGCACCGCCCGGTCTAATCCCTTAATTAAGCCATAATCTCCCCTATAGGACCTAACAAGGAATTAGTCAGCCTTATTTAAACACCTAAACACCTACCAATTATGATACCACTTACAATTAACAAGTTAGTTCTACTGACTAACCTATGGTTGTCTATAAATCAAAGTTAAGTTAAAATTTTGTTTTTTTATCTAACAAGTTATTCAGCGGAAGTCTTATTTCGTTACTAGTGGACATTAGATCCTAAGGCCTAACCTATTGTGGAAAAATCAGGAAATAGTGATCACATGCATATATAAACAAAAGTGGTGATATATATAACATGTGTCTGGTCAGATGTTTCTATCACTCAACCCAAAAGTAAAAATATCATGTATATAGAAAATATAATACAAAAGAATGCAAAACGTACAAAAATATGTCGTAGCAGTCATTCACTAGCTCAGAGGTAGTCATCAATATTCTCTTTGCCCGGTCTGCTACTCGACTGATCTGCACCCACCGTCACAAACTAGACGATGAGATTTAAGTAATGCTGAGGGACATTGATCCACATTCCCAAATAGGCAACAAGTATCAAATGACATAATTTAAATAGCAACTATGCTGAAAGAAACGTCATGCAAATAGATACTTGAGTTAACCAAATATGAAACTGACCCAAGGCTAAGTACTAAAGGATTAGGGTCGGTCGGACGAGATCTTCATCACACTAGCCCGTCCACTACAATTCGAGCTCTGCTATATAGCATTTCAGTACAAATTTAGCTCTATATCATAATTTCAAAAGGTCGTACTTACGATTACGCATTTTCTATTCCAAGTGAATTAGTCGTCACCGGAATGTATACTTGCTAACATACCCGAGTTCTGAAACTCGTCATGTTCACCCAAGTTATTCTTGCGCCAACAAACCCCGAGGTCCGGTTACCCCATTCGAGGCACGTTACCTCGTGTGTCATGCAAGGTAGTGGAGAAATTTCCTAATATCCCAGAAAGTCTAGTGACCCCGTATGAATGCTGAATTTCTATCACCAAATGACCATAACCACAAGAACCACTTTCACTTTCAATAATGACTTAGAATAGAATCCAAGAAATGTAACTGCATACTAATGCACAAAGGATTAGAGTCAAAATAAACAAACTAACCTAATAGCATGCTATATCACTGACTTCCAAACACAACAATCAACATGACAAAGTAGAGGAGTTGGAATCAATGATATATACTAAATAGCCAGGCAATATTGATAAATAAGTGAATCCGTACTTACCTCAGGTTTAAGTCGCAATTTCCCAAATTCCTTAAATCTTTAGTCATCTCACGTTTCCTTGGTGTTCCTCAACCTATCACCAATCATTTGTTATTAATTTAGGTCTAGTATACTCTAAATAGAACCACTGGACCCAAAGCTTTCAACAAACCACCCAAATCCAATCAGTTTTATACTGATCTGGGTGTGGATAACATGCTACATCCCGGAGCTAGCGCGCTATTCGCAATACTGAACTTCATACACACTTTCGGGGTCCAATAGAGCTACCTAACATGGATAGCGCTCTATCCGTATCTCAGTCATCTTCCCCAGTACGCGTAGCGCTATGGCTAATGTCTAGCGCACCAGACCTGCAACACAAGCACACTTCGACTAATCCAAACTTGACCCGAACCACATCCAACCTCAACAATTATACTTTCAAATCACCAGGGAGGACCTCTAATGAGGTTATAAACCAGTTTTCATCATCAAACCACATAATTAACTAAAATTCTAGCATCGACATCGAATTGAACTTCAACTAAACGTTGATCTCATGTTGTTTGTTCGATTAAGATCCTCAATTCACGTTAATTTAGCTCCCCGGATCGTCCCCTTCAATCGAAATCAACTCCCGAACCCTCAGCCTTTCTTTCAAATGTTCGAATTGTGAGGATATAACGATCAAATCTTGTTTATATATATGAATTTTCCTCGAGATACGCCTCGCACTATCTCGAGCCCGATCGCGTGGTTGATGCGTTAAAATGACACAACTTAAAGTGACACGAAATTTGACACATCAAGCACTTATGCTTTATTCAAGATGATATGATAATCCATATATTTCTAATTTTATTTTATTTTCAATATATATTTATATTTAAAAACATATAAATATATATATAGTGTATTATTCACCAATAAACTCACCGGACGTGCCAACAAGTGTCCTTAAGCGTGCACATTCATGCCACGACTCCTTCGTCACATTTAGTGTCCCGATAAACCATTAGTTTATTGGGTGTTTTATGTTTTATAGGCTTGTTTATAATTTTCTTATTATACAACAACCTATATATAAATTTAATTAACAATCCAAACAAACATCATACATCATGCAAACGTACACACACGCTAATCGAGGTACGTTGAACTTAACCACGAGCCTAACCCAGGTAAATTAAGATTTTGATTAGTAAAATCACCAGCTTAAAGTAACGAGTCGTTATGGTTTCCCCAATTTAAAGCAATTTCGTCCTCGAAATTAAAGTAATATAAAATTACTTGCATTTTTAATAGAAATGGAACTATTTCTCATATTTTTGCTCTTAGGTTAGTTCATCATTTTTGTGAAATCCATATTTCACTATAATCAAAGAAATCTCTTTGGTTCTCAGTTTTTTAAAATCTTACGATCAAGTAACCCACTTGACTGCTTTTCGTAAGATAAGTCTTCTCGAAAACCATATTCATTCCAACTAATCTTTGGAATGAACTGAGTCTCCGTTTTACTAACATAGACTTATGGAAGACATTAATAACTCCGACTAGCTGAAGATGCAACTTTAACCTGTAAGTACCAGGATTAATCCGTTCATGTACTTTGAACGACTCAATACACTTTAAAACTAGCTTACCTCACAATCCAAACTTACACAACTCCTCTCATAAGTGAGACTTTCAACAAAACATATTTGTCTTTTAAAAGCTCCAACTACCTATGATATTTATCGACGTATCTTTTTGTTTTAGTTGTATTGTAGTTAAACGTTGGCTAATCTGCTACCTTTCCTCTATGTAGTTCTAAATTAATTTCGGCTCCAACAAACTTGCATTTAACCCTTGTCCAAACACTCCGGTGAATGACATGGTTTACCATACAAAGTTTCAAAAAGAATTCCATTCTAGCTTGACAGTTGTTTTTATAAAAGAACTCACAAAGAAATGTATCTCTTCCAGTTATTATTAAACTCCAAGACACAAGCTTAAAGTATATCCTCTAGCACCAAAATCAATTACTCGGTTACCTATCGGTCTACCGATAATATACCATACCGAGGTTAAGATCAGTTCCACAACTGTCGCAACAATTCACTCCATCATCTAGATGTGAATCTCGGATCCCTATCCGAAATAGTCGACACTAAACACCCTAAAATCTAACACCTCATGTATGTATATTTTGCATAAACAATTAAGAGGATTTCGCATAGAAACTGGCAAGAAATGCGCAAACTCCATCAACTGTTAACTATAATCTTTACCGTATTGTGCTTACGCTAACTCAAAGATAAACTGGAAACAAAATCCACCGTTCTATGTTCTCATTTCCATTCAGGAGTAGGCAGCGAATGCAATAAACCTTCGGATTTTTATGCTCAGCCCTAACTTGTTGACATATCTCATATCTCTTTATTATTCCTACAACATCATTTTTCATCACATATTAACAATAAATAAAGGCTCCTCATTTCATGATATTCCTTATTGCTATCTGTATGAATGTAGTAAATAGATCTATGAGATTTCCGTAGCACTTCCTGCCTCACCTGATCCTGAACTGGAATCCATAATCTATCCCTGAACCATAACGCAACATTATCAGACACTAACCAATCAAGATAATCTACACTAGTTGTTAACCTCTAACGTTCTCTATGATCATGATTAGCTTTCTGACATCCAATCACCACTGAAACTTCTCCAATTCAGTTTGAATATGAACTTAAAAGATCATATTAGTAGCTCCAAAATTAGCTCTCTCAATTGATGACGTGTCACCTAAACTTACACAAATCATCATCACTGGCATTTCCTTGTGAAGTCTAAACTGAGAAGCTCTATTAATAGCTACATTTTCTTCATATACATGAGTTGCAATTGTATACTGACAGTCTGATCACACCTTTCTGTGTAGTTCTAAATTACTCAGGTTTTAATAAATTGATATCGTTACTTCTCGTCTCACATCGTTTAACGACAAAGTAAAGCATACAAATTTTCAAGGTAAATACCTCAATTCTATATATAGCCTGTTAAAATTAACACCAGAGAACTCATAGTAAATATTTCTTCCAGTAACACATATTTTCCAAGTCACTAGCTCGAAAACTATTTCTCTGAAAACCATGGTGAACTTCAGATATATTGTGTTAAGATTGAGAAATGTCCCTCATAGCTATTAAACATCTCTTCCCCCTTGAGATTCAAATTTTCGGTTACTTACCGAAATAATAATATTGGTTCTCCACAACTCTTAACTCTTCTACACACATATATCTTGCTTACTTTTCCACGAGGATTTAAACCACAATACTAGCAAGAAATTTTCAAACTTTGTCAGTTTTACAATTATATCAATAACCTTAAGTTGTCACCACAACTTAGGTTCTTTCATCACGAATTTCTGAGCATGAAATATCATTCATATAAGTAAGAACAATATAACCCTCCAGGTAAAATTATTCAGCTTCTACTTGCTGATATATCTCATATTTCTTTATAAAATTGACACTTCAATTTTTTTCATTTCAAGTTACCAACTATTCATTTTCATCATAATAAATTTTAGACTTCACCTGAATAAATGTATTACAGAAATCAATGAGATTCTCACAACATTCTTGCCTCACTCTTTGTTTCAAGTTCTAAAAATTTTCCTTACATGCTCAATGTTTTGATCTGGGATCATCCTTTCCAACATCAATAATTAGGAGTCATCCTTGACCTACTTGGTAATCTCTATCAATCTTTTTCAATGATGCATCACTCATTTCAATCGTTATTCGCTAGACTCCAATCTGGGCTCCCAAGAACAGACTTATAGTTAATGATCCAAACAACTCAGCTGATGATGTGCCTGCGTAGAACTTCCATTTGGTCATCAGTAAATAACTCACCTAAGAGATATTACTAAGCAACATTTATTATAACTATAGCCTCTGTCCCTTTCTTTTCAAAGCATTGTCAACTCATTCACCTTAATGAGTGTTGTTTTGGAGTAAATTCCTAATACTTAGGAAAGTTTTAAGGTAACTTTCTCACCTTCTATTTCTATCACTTTGATAATTTTCATTTTTCAGACTTCCACATTTTGAAATTCATTACTTACTCTTACACCAATCCACTGTGTCATATTCTCAGGTTGTTTTTCATGATTCCTCTAAGATTTTTAGTAATCTCAAGGAATGATTAAAAGATCCTCAACAACCTTTCTTTTTATTTTACAAGTGATATCTTTCCATATTTGGTACAACTACCAAATTAGTTATTCGGATATTATCAATCTCTAATAGTTCTTCTCTCAAATCTGGAACTATTTATATATAGCTAGAAATACGAGTTACAAGTTTTGCTTTACTGTGTCACCCACACATTCTTACCTAGATCAGAAGTCTTAGGATGAACCTCTAACTTCTTCCACAATTTAGGTTTTGTTAAGCAAACATTATAATCAAACTATATTTTCACCTTCCTCCAAGGCACCCTTGTATTCGATTTCAACTTATAACCATAACATACTTGAGTTAACTGAATAAATCACACAATGATATCACAGATCCCCGGATCAATCGTTTATAATATTCAATTATTTCAAATTTACTTTCCTCTTTTTACTATTGTGTTGAATATATGACAACTTCATATTGTCTCAATCACAGTCAAATCCCCTGATTTACTATTAATATTCAACACTCTTACCATTTATTATTCTTTGAAACTTAGCACTAGCATTTGCAAAAATTTGGTATAAACCAACTTATCGTTAGCAATGTACAATTCTATACGGTAATTGCTCGTGCCTTTTCTAAGTCTTCAAAGATTCCATGTTATTATTGATAACACAATAACAACTTCATTCGATAGGGTTTTCCTTCACTTGACATTCTTAATTTATGAAAATAGCATTAGTTCTAGTAAGTTCTAGTGGTTTCCATCATCCACTTAAAATGATCCAGCACCCGCCTACAATCATTTTATAAAGATATATATATATATATTTAGCTCTGATCATCTCACTGTGAAAAACAAATCTTAACTACCTCTTGAGAACCGTTGATTTCACTTATTTTCAAAATGAGTTGTCAATTCTAAGTAATGAATACTCATTTTGACTACTACACATTAATCCTTGGATTCCCCAAATCCTCATATTCATTAATCAGTCATTCTCCCCAATTTAGACTATACCAGTCTAATAGATCAGATTATGATATCTTTCCAACTCACTGCTATATTCCGGATTTAACTATCTTTTACTAATAAACCACTTGTTATTCCAATATGGATTCACGGTTTCACACCATGACTGGAATATATATCAACTTCATAACAACTTATGAAGTATAAATGCATTAGTAGTTTCTTAACCTCCATTAGGCTTTTATCATTTCCCACTAATTTGTTTATTGAATAACTTTCATTACTTCCATACTAGTATTAAATCACCTCTCAAAGTGGTCTGCCATCTTTGATTTTCATCGAAAGTCATTCAGTATTTCATTATTTTATAATTTCCATTCTCCTAATACACACCTCAAGATCTTGATCCAATCAATACTTCTTCACTGACTATTATTTGTCTAATAATATCAGTAAGAAGAAAGACCACTGAAGTTGTTACTTGGAGAAAAGTTTTTATTTCATCTTTGTAACTTTTCTTATGTCTTTCCTTTGTGTCTATTCCCGAGGTTCAGACTCTCCGGAGCTCTTACCTCCAACATATTCTCATATCATGAGAAATAGATGGACTTCAACCATCTTATTACCGTTTAGGAAAACATACATTCATATTTACCACGTACATATAGTATACACAACAAATAACATATCTCAGTCTTTTACCTTTTGGTTACATCCCAAAATCACAATAAAAACCGTTTATCAATCCTTAAGCTTATTCATAACTCGAGACCACTCTTCGAGTCAATAAACTTATGTTCCATTATTAGGGTAATCAGAGTATCTTTCTGTATCAGCGGTATTCCTTGATTCTAATAAATCTCGGAATAATGAAACCAAGTTTTATAAACTAAGGTTAACCAAGGTTTTAAAACCTATGGCTCTGGTACCAAATTGTAGCATCCCCTAACCTGATTAGGGCAATACTCGCCTTGAAACCCTAATTAAGCTCAGATTACCTTTATCAGACTTAACTAGAGCCAGCAGCCTACCACCTACACTTGATAAGCACTATTGTATATCGATTATTGAAATAAAAAAAATTATATACGCAGCAAAAATTTAAAACCTTTTTCGACAACCAAAATAAGATATACAATAGTAAAAATAAACCTGAATAAACCTCAATTATATAATCACCCATCCCATGTGGTATTACAAAACTGTAATTCAATACAAATATATAAGACCAGAGAAAGTCATTACATTGAAGAAAAGTTCAAGACTCCTATAACTTCTCCTTCCCGTAGTCGTAACGCTCGTCGGATTTACCTGTAATGTTAATTGAGGTAAGCGCTTCAACTTGCTCAGTAAGTAGGGATTCACACTATTCATCAACATTCCATATAATATTCAAGGATATCGTGCAATAACAACATGCACCAAAGATATCTAACAAGAATATGGAAAGCATATAGATTCAATACATAATCAGATGCAAAGCAAGTAATTTGGACTATTACACTGTGATCCCCGTTTATTTTATAAAACTAGGGTCGATTACTCACTGACGCCATTAATACGATTGCTAGACCAACATATTGACCGATATGCTCTCTAGCCCATCCACTAATGCCCAATGGTTCTATCCCAAACCTTCTAGTGTAAATGTAACCTACGCCACCTATAAACTGAGTAGGATTTTACATATAGGCCGGGAAGCTAACCCATATCCTATATCACCTCGTCTCAATTTCTGGATCTTACTCTCATGAATCACAATAAACACCATTTTCTTTTTATTAAAAACGATCATAGTATAAATAGTGTTCCATTCCATTCTAACAACAGTATGAGTTATATATACTAAATAGCCAGACAATATTGATAAATAAGCGAATCTGTACTGACCTCGGGTTTAAGTCTCTGTTTCCCAAATTCCTTAAATCTTTTGTCATCACACGTTTCCTCGGTGTTCCTCAACCTATCACCAATCATTTGTTGTCAATTTAGGTCTATTATACTCTAATTAGAACCCCTAAACCCAAATCTCTCGACAAACCACCCAAATCCAATCAGTTTTATATTGATCTGAGTGTAGATAGTGTGCTATGTCCTGGAGCTAGCGCGTTATTCGCACTACTAAACTTCATACACACTTTTGGGGTCTGATAGCGCGCTACCTGACATGGATAGCGCACTATCCGTATGTCGCACTATCCAATGCGCATCGATCATCGCAACACCAAGACACTTTGACAGATCCAAACTTGACCCAAACCACATCCAACCTCAACAATTATACTTTCAAATCACCAGGGAGGACCTCTAATGAGGTTATAAACCAGTTTTCATCATCAAATCGCATAATTAACTAAAATTCTAACATCAACATCGAATTGAACTTCAACAAGCACAAGAACAAATCATACCTAAACGTTGATCTCATGTTGTTTATTCGATTAAGCTCCTCAATTCACGTTAATTTAGCTCCCCGGATCATCCCCTTCGATCGAAATCAACTCCCGAACCGGCTTTTCTTTCAAATGTTCGAATTGTGAGGATATAACGATCGAATTTTGTTTATATATATGGATTTTCCTTGAGATACGTCTCGCGCTATCTCGAGCCCGATCGCGTGGTTGATGCATTAAAATGACACAACTTAAAGTGACACAAAATTTGACACATCAAGCACTTATGCTTTATTCAAGATGATCTGATAATCCATATATTTCTAATATTATTTTATTTTCAATATATATTTATATATTTAAAATTATATAAATATATATCGCGTATTTGTCACCAATAAACTCACCGGACATGCCTACGAGTGTCCTTGAGCGTGCACACTCTAGCCACGACTCCTTCGTCACACTTGGTGTCCTAGTAAACCTTAGTTTATTGGGTGTTTTCCATTTTATAGGCTTGTGTATAATTTTCTTATTATACAACAACCTATATAAATTGAATTAACAATCCAAACAAACATCACACATCATGCAAACGTACGCATACCCTAATCGAGGTACGTCGAACTTAACCACGAGCCTAACCCGGGTAAATTAGGATTTGAATTAGTACTAATCACCAGCTTAAGGTAACGGGTCGTGACAAGGTGTCCTATAATTTTCAAATTATTTAATTTCTAAACTATAGGTTTTATTTCTATATATATTTATATATATATACCAGTATATATAACTATATATATACCTATATATTTTACGAATTTTTTGTTTTCCATGTACGCCAATAAGTACATCCTAGCGTACACCTTGCTTCCACGTTTCCCTATGTGATCCCTCATGATTTACATGTGTCACCCCAAGTGTATCGTCAATTTTATTTATTCTTTTCACACCAAACAAACACAATACAACACGACAATCGCACTCACAAGTTAATCGAGACAAATCGAGCTGAATCACGAGTCTAACTCGGGTTAATTAAATATCATATTAACATTAATCACCAGGTTAAGGATATGAGTTGTTACACCCTCGGTGAATCGGCTAAGTCCCCTTAACCTAGTGTATGTAAATAAAAAGAGTTATCTCTCGAAAACTCTATCTCATAGTTATTTTGAAAATGTTATATTCAACAGATGAGCATGCTATTGTGATTACATAAATATAAATATGACGATCATGCAAGGTCTTGCTTGGAGACATTTCCTTGTGCATCTTCAATCAAATGAGTTGGCGAATATTTAATTTCCTACTTTCTACGTTGTTGAAAGGAAACACGCCTTGATTATCTTATGAGTTGTTAATCTAATATCCTCTCTTAGCTGGATGTGGATTGCCAAAAATATCTTGGCCAGCTGTAGATGAATCTGTCGGCCAACCGTAGATGAATCTGTCGAGTATATTTGTTAATATTCTTAGACGAGTTCCGTACAGACCAAGTCTCCCTGCATACAACTCACAAGGTTTAAATCAATCGTTTTTCATATGTGAGTATTGGTTGAACAAATAATGATAATAAATATTTTACCTTATCAGAAACATTATTTGGAAATATAATATCTAATGAAAATAAGATCTAAAAATGTAAATACTTTGGCGGAAGTTTGACCAATGGCTTATACTATGGCGAATGCCCCTCCTTCATCTAAAGTTTGGTAAATGACTTCTCCTCTGGTCAGTCGAAGTACTCTTTTGTGGTAGTTTGCCAATAGATCCTCCTAATATGGTAATTCGGTTAATCAAGGACGGAGCCAGGATTTCAAACTCCCAAAGCTAGACGCAACTTAGACATTACTTTGCCTACAAAAAGATGATCTTTTACCATACTTAATTATGTTGTTATACAATATGTTATTAAAAATTATTAAATTTTATATTAACATGTAACTTAATATTGTTAAAAACAAAAAAAATAATGATTTATGATTAACTAAATATTATAAAACAAAGAACTTCATTTAATGTATAAATCATTACATATTAATTTCTTAATTATACATTGTTTTGTTGCATATTATTACATATTAAATAAGTTCTAAATTCTAACAACATAGTGTTGTAAAAACATTTTTTTTTTTCATTTTAGTATTTTTCTACTATTCTATTATGTATATAATGGGTCACCACTGTGGCTCTGCCCTTACAGCCAATGCTAAAGTAGAGTGGGCTGATTTTGATGTTTAGATGAATAGCATGGTTCTGGAGAGGGATAAGGCAAAATTATTGTCATATAATCTTCACCGTCCGTGGTTAAGAATTACAAGCGTAAACGATCAAATTAGTTTCCTGAAGCAATTCATCTTCTTCTACACTTTATTTTCAACAAATTGGAAAATGGGGAGAAAACTCTGTAAGCAAGTACGAATTTGCACAACACATTCCCAATGGGATGAACGAGTTTATTGAATTTGTGCAGGGTAGATCCAAAGTATTAAGGGCACCTGGGCGAAATACAATTTGGGAGCCTTCAATTATTGATCTATGGGAAAAAAAATGAATTTTTATGCGCAAATCTCATAAAAAAAAACTTGTTCAATTGCTGCATAATAGCGTGATCAAAGTCTATCAAAACATCTTCAAGATTTTCACATTAAGAAGATAATGTCAAACAAAATTAAAAAAAAAAAATCAAGTGTAATGCACATATGCAAATTAGAAGATAATGTCACTAAGAAAGAAAGAATAAGTTGTAAGAGCTACTTATATAAGTAGAAAGTTAAAATTTAATTTTAAAATACATATGAATAATTTGCTAAACAACATTTTATCATTCAATAAGCAGTAATTCTTTAATTATGAAAAAAAGGGGGTTGTGAGGGAGTGGAGACCTGGGTGATCCCCTCACTCACCCTTCTTAGGGCATGCCCTAAAAGGAATGTGTCCCCCGAAGGCATTGCATCTAATATAAGCTCAGCGTCACATATGGTATACATGTCAACCAATGCATTCCCGAGGACTAAATCTGGATGAAACCCGGATTTTACGATGCGGGCATGAATTTGAATTCCCTGATGAATTGAAGCCAAGCCAGCACAGGCAAAACTTGCTTCAAAACTTGAAGACCAGAGCAAGCACCCAGCGCACCCGACAACGTACAAACACTCTGCGCGGTTCCATCATTACGAATCATGTTCTTGAACAATTTGAGTGACTTTGCATAGCATTGATGCTTAACATACCCAACCATCATTGATCTCGATGAACCAAAATTTGGACGCAAAATGGACACCATTGATTTATTCATCAATCTATATGCATCTATTAGACAAACACAAGTATGCGTCTAGTTCGCGTGGTCTGACACTTTACATCCATCCTTGCCCAACATATTATTCATCTGAATAAGCCTTACAATTATAGTACATCAAAGGCCTAACTTCACACAAGTCCTGCCACCGACTGTTAAAACATTTTGAAGGGCTTTAGTATGTGTGTGAAACAAGGCTTTGCCATCTGCTCCCCAATCTCCACAAACTAAAACCTTAGCATTACTAGATGCCTTTGGCATGATTAGCACTTCGTCAACAATTGTAATAGAAGTCATGCTCGAATCATTCGTGCCCGCGATTTGTTTCTCCAAATCAGAATCTTGAGCTGCTACTAACACCAGTTGTTCTAGTGAAATAGATTTGCTTAGGAAAAACTTCACCAATCTCATCTCAATCTCGGTCCCTCGAAAATTAGTGATCTTGATAGTTTTCAGGTTGTCGAATGAGGTTGTCGCGAGCTCTTCAGCCTCTCCTTCTTTGAGTTGTGATTGCCATGAAAGTTCAAAGTGATCGGCACGGAGCTGTGCATACATAGATCAAATCAAAATTTGATAAACTTAACCGATATTGATTCATCTCATTAAAAAAAAAATAAAACCCTTCAAGTTTTATCAAGTGTGTACACACCTTAATGAACAATTTGTCCAAACAAGGACAGATAGTGTGCTTGAAGAAGCCATAGAAGTAAGAGAGTTGATCTTCATCTAATGGCAATCCCACTATAATTTGCAGCTCTTCTAGATTTGGCAAATTTACTGGCAAGTTCTCGGGAAAGTACTCCTCGGCCGTTGTAATATACTGAACATAAACAAAAATGACTCACTCAAGCATGTAAAAAGAGGCCTAATACGTTATCCTCATGTTTGAGAGATTTAGCAATTTTATTCTAACACTACGATTTTGGCAAATCTATCCTAACGTTTTAATTTTGAGTGAATTATATAATTAATCCATCCATTGAAAAAAAATTTAACATTCGCATCATCAATTTTTGGGCGAAACTTGACTAGGATACGAACTATTTACACAAAGTTGAAACAGGATAGATTTGTCAAATTCTTCGAACTATAGGATGGATTTGCCTATTAGTGCTAAAAACACTTCATAAAATCAAAATCAAAATAAATGAGCAGAGCAATTCATTGAAGCTTACCATTAGAGGGCCAGTGCACACTGTGAGAATTTTGACAGTAGACACACTTGATAAAATTTCTATATAATTGTGCTCTGGCTCTGTGTGTTCAAACCCGTTTGAGTTCAAGTAGACATCCTCCAAAGCCGAGATATCTCGAAACGAATACCCGTAAAAGAGATCGCCGTAGAAATGGAAAGATTTCAAATTTGGGGCCAAAACTTCAATCTCATAAGCCTCGTAACAATTCCCCACAAACAAGCTCTCAAGCAAGAACTCTTTCGGACCGAAAATCTTAATCGAGTTCAACCCGGCGCACTGGCACAAAGACAAGTCAGTAAGCAAGGGACACTTCATCAAAACACTCCCCAAGTTCCCATCAGTGATGTTCACTCGTCGAAGGTAGAGCGAAACGAGAGACGCAAAGCCAGTGAATGCCATAGGTGGATTGAATTCAAATTGCCCTAGTTTCAAATGAGTAAGAGAATTGGACAAGTATAGCGAATCGAGCAATGTGAGACGCTCTGAGTCTAGATCATCGGACTCCGTTATCGGTCCACAGAAGTCGAAACCGAGCTCTTTAACCGACCTTTCGAGCGCGAATTCTAACCACTTGTCGGCGTGGACTTGGTTTTGGATGCCTGGGTGGAACAAGAGATGGAACTTATGAATTTTACTGCCATTGTGGAGTTGGAGGTATTGGTTCACAGTGTTGATGAATTGTTGCTGTGTTTGAGCTTTTGCGAAGTCTCGGCCGAAGTCGAAAGAGTGTGTGTGGATCAAGAAGTGTTGGAAGAGGTTTGTCCATCTCTTGGAGAGAATGCTGGTTGTTGCTGTGGATTTGAATGGGAGGAGGGAGAGGATGTGGTGGAGGATTGAGTTGGGCAAGTCGCTGATTCGATCGACGAGGACTGATGTCGGCGGCGAGTCTAGATTTGATTTAGAGCATTTCGCCATTGTTGTTGTTGGTGATTGGTGAACTTGAGTAATTGGTGTTGCCCTATCTCAAGCAATTGTTGAGAAGATTTATAGAGGTGAAGCGTGTTTAGGAATTTTTGTTGCTAAAGAAGGAGTCAACGCGGAGACTTCTCTCGACTGTTGACTTGTTGACCTCTTCTTTGGCTGGAAGGTTGGTAGTCAAGATTAATTTGTTTTTGGTTAATTTAGCTTTTGTCCACTCGAGATTCTGATTTTTTTTCACGAATATTTTGGTCACTAAACTTACATTTGTCCCAAATATATCACTCAACTTTATAAAACGTTTCAACAAAATAACTCCGACCACTCTCCGGTCAAAGACCAACCGGCGATGTTAACGTGGCACCACGTAGGATTTCATGGGAGGTCACTTAAGTTATTAAGTGATGGCATGACACGCAACACATCCACCCACCCACCCACCCTTAGTTCACCCCGGCTCGTGCTCCCACAGCCACCGGTCGTCTCCCCGCCCCCACTGGTTCTCCCGCCGCCCCCTTTCCCGGTTGTCTCTCCCCCACCCCCACTGCGTCCCCCGCCCTCCCCCCTCCACCCCCACCCCCACTTGTTCCCCCGCGCGCCCCCACCACTCCCAGTCGTCTCTCCCCCACCCCCACTGCTTCCCCCGCCCTCCCCCTCCACCCCCACTGCGTCCCCCCTCCCTCCCGGTCGTCTCTCCCCCACCCCCACTGCTTCCCCCGCCCTCCCCCTCCACCCCCACTGCGTCCCCCTCCCTCCCGGTCGTCTCTCCCCCACCCCCACTGCTTCCCCCGCCCTCCTCCCTCCACCCCCACTGCTTCCCCCGCGCCCCCTCTCAGTCGTCTCTCCCCCACCCCCACTGCTTCCCCCGCCCTCCCCCCACCGGTCGTCTCCCCCCGCCCCCACTGATGGGTACGACCAGGGGGGGGGGGGGGGGGGGGGGGGGCACGACCAGTAGGGGGCTGGGGGGGGACGGGGGCGACCGGGGGGACCATTGGGGGCGGGGGGAGATGACCCGGGGGGAGGGGTGGTTGGGTACGACCAGTTTGGTGGGGGGCGGGGGAACCAGTGGGGGACGGGGGAGACGACCGGGGGTGCGTGGGAGCATGAGCCGGGGTGAACTAAGAGTGGGTGGGTGGGTGGGTGGGTGGGTGTGTTGCATGTCATGTCATCACTTAACAACTTTAAGTGACCTCCCATGAAATCCCACGTGGCGCCATGTCAGCATCGCCGGTTGATTTTTGATCGGAGAGTGATCAGAGTTATTTTGTTGAAACGTTTTGTAAAGTTGAGTGATATATTTGATACAAATGTAAGTTTAGTGACTAAAGTGTTACAAACTGTAATCTTGAGTGACCATTTGTGAAATTAACCCTCGTTTTTTGTTGAAGATGTGTAGATCGAAAATTAATCACACATTTATTAAATAAAACTTTAAATATAATTGATTAACTCATCCCTAATAGTATCGAGGACTTTTGACATAAAACATCATTCTTATAACATTTGAAAGTGGTTAAGTTGATAACAATATCGGTCTGCATAGAAGGAGATTGAATTTGGATATTTTTTATTAACTTATAGCGTTAATTCGAAGTTAACTCTTTGAAGTTAATATTTTCATGTTTGGTTCAACTTTAAACTTGCAAGAAAGTTTCAATTTTTTAAACAATAAAAAATATGATTTGACATAAATAACTTTCAAACAAAAGATAAATAAGTAATAAAAGAGTCGTTAATGAAGGGTAATTGTGTCCACAACTTCTGCGAGATAACGCTTTAGGAGGTGGTGGAAATATATCTTTCACTTTCAGGTATAAGTTAAGAGATTAGGCAATCAAACAAAATTAATTCTCAATTTCTTATGAATTACCTTATTGAAGATATCTTCATCTCATATCAAAACAACGCCTATTTGTGCACACATTTAGTGTGGCGTGTGGCGTGTATGGGCAACTCTGATGTAACTTTGGGGGTGAGTCAGCGATGTGAATGTAACAATTGCCTTTTATTGTTTCACTCCATAAATAGTATGATAAAAAGTTTCACTACATATATAGGAATACAAATTACAAATTAATCAACGGCTTTCATAAAATCGATTAACTAAGAAAGTTTCTTGAACTAGTTAGTTAGCTGCACTTTATCTATTATTTACTCCAAAGGAAAATACTAAAATAACAAAGGAGAAATCACATCTAGCTAGAAAAGGCATCATTACATCCTTAGTTTGCGTGTTATACACCAAAAATTTGTGTATGCATGCATCCAATGGCAGAACCATAAAATTTAATTAGGGGGCGAATTTCACCTAAATTTATATTATTCAGACTACATTTACAGTCTATATAAAGTGTATCGAGCGTAAAATGAAGGATATGGGAGAGTCGAGGGGCAAGAGAAGTAGTCGAGAGTGGGGTATTACAAGAGGGATCCGGAGCCGCGGGGGAGGGGGAGGGAGCAACCGCCCACCCTATCCCCTCTAGTTCTGCCACTGCTAGCATCTGAGGTGTGCATGGACAACTACAAGGGCTAAATGTGACTTCGAGTGTGACTTTCCCGTTGTTATTCTAACCTCTACTCCAAATTGCTTGAGGAGACTTTTAACTTCCGAATTATTGGTAATGCATTCCGTAAAATACAAGAAAAATGGTTTTCTAACTCACTTTGAGTAAGATTCATGTGACGGCCCCAAACTCCAAGTCAAACCGAGTATCGCCACGTCGCCAGACACGTCACCAAGCATGTCGCGTCACCGCAAACTTAATTTTGACTGCCTGCAACTGACACCTTTATACGTACCTTATTCGCCTTAACTTAGTATTTATGGATATTTTATGGATATTCACATTAAATTGACTAAGCTAAGTTATTCACGATTTATTAAATTATTAAACATCAAGCGGAAGCCTTTTAAAACATGCAAACACCGTAGGAAAGAAAAGTTTGTATTTGTATAAATAACCTTATAGTGTGGAGACCCGGCAGTAGATACCATGTATATTAATGAGCGACAAAAGTAGAAAAGGTGAACATATACATGTATCAGGTATACAAGTCATCCTAAGAATTTCATAAAAACAGTAAATAGATACATACAACACCTACGCAAAAATGACGACTCTCTTAAATCAGACGTAGTCGTCTTAGACACCATTGCCCCGACTCGTCGGAAGATCTGCGATTTGTCACAAAAAACAATGAAAAATCCCATGTGAGTAAATCCCAAAGAATTTTAGCTAATATTCACGAAATCCAATAAATGGCTACAATTCATGCAATTTAAATAAAGGACAATAATAAAGAAATTCGCATGAAAATAAGTCGTAGAGAAGTCAAATTTGGACATGAGTATAGCGTGACAGAGAACCCTGGTCGACATACGGGAATCGTCTTAACTAATCCGAGAGGAACCCATGACGATTACCGCGCCAAAATCTCACGGTCGTATGAGAGGAACCAACGAATGAGAGAACCTCATCCAAACATCTCTCGAGAGGAACCCATGACGTAGACTTTGGTCTTTGTCAAACATTTCTAAACCTACGGGTCTCGCGGAGAATACTCATCGCGTAGCCCTAACATGACCGATTACTCGAACAACGCGGGTAGCCCCGGGGTGTGAGTCCGTGTCATGATGCCCGACTCCGTCTACAAATACACATACACATCTGGGAGTGGATAAACAATAATTGAACAACAATAAAATAGCACAAAGGAAAAATGAAATGTGAAATAAATTAAATGTCATAAATTGAATTTTAACTAATTTTCTCGTGGGATTTCTTACCTCAAACGCCTTCGAAACGTCTCGCACTAGCCTCGAGATACGTATCGACACCCGATTATAGTAGCCTAAGTCCCCTGGTGTCCAATTATACAATTTTTATTATTTTAGAGTCTCGTTAAATGAATTTATAGTGTGAGACTAAAATTTGTAAAATTTTTATTCCAAAAAGTTTAATACTTTGCACACTTTTCAACTATACCAGGGGATCGATTGTGTTGGCAACGCGCCACCGTGCCGTTGTTCCACGTCATTCACCGCCGCCACTGCCGCAACCACCTCGTTGCCGTGACCACCTTATTTCGTCGCTGCTGCTTGCATCCTTGCGCATGGCGCCATCGCGCTTGCGGCTGGTCGTCGCGCGCTGCTGCCGCTGCTTGCTGCTTGCTGTCGCTTCAGCTGCGCCTGTCGCTCGTCGTTGCCGATCGCCACCGCGCCACCATCGTTGCACCTCGCTGCCATCTCTCTCCGACGTCCCGATCTTCCGCGCGCCTCTCGCTCTCTCTCCCCTTCTCGGCGATCTCTCTCTCCCTCTTTTCTCTCTTCCTCGCATTGCATTCTTGCCATCCGCGTCCGTCATGCATTGGGAGCTCCGCATTATCCGCGCCACAATTTGGAGTTGCCGCTTGCATTGAGGCTTTGCGCCTTGCCGCCATTGGTGCTCTTCGCCCCTCCACCTCTTTCTCTCTTGTTGTCTCTCTCTCTCTCTCTCTCCCACTCTCTCTCCATGTCCCGTTTTTAAAGGAATTTTTTTTGTATTATTTGGAGAAAAGATGGGGTAATGATGAGTGATGAGTTTGATGTGATTGGATGAGTGACATGACAATTCAATCTCAAACTATCTTGTACACCCGCGTTACGCGCACACCGTAACGTCGTATACTCTCGTCATTACACACGCACAACGCGACCAAACGTAATTTTCAATTAACGCGGCGTGAACTATTAAATAATAGTAGAATAAATAAACACTACACACAAAAATAACATATTTCACCCATTAGACCTGTCATAGACTTTTTCGCGACGTCCACGTGGGTCTGAGCTTAGGATCTTAATTTGTAATTCGCTAGTTAATCGAAATTGATTAAAGCGGGCCGTTACAATTCAACACTTACATATGTGGCACTGATATGGGGGGACCTCTGTTGATTGTATGGTGTCAGTCAATCAATCCTTCTGACTGGCCGATAGTTGGATGCAAGAGAAAATGTCAACTTTTTAGATAGAAATTTAAATTTCTAAGTATGAAATGTACAATGCTCCCTACCTACTGCATATTGCACTATATGATACGTAAAACCCCATCCCAAGGTGCAATTTGAGGCACTATTCTAACACTTCTCAGTGACTTAAAAAAGTAGTAGTAGTTGTAAATCCATGTGCCACGTAAGCTCCATGCTCGATCCATGTGTAAAAAAAGGACGCTAAAAGCATCTTCAATGGTAAATGTAGATTGTGGGCGTAGATTCCAATGTGAATATGATGTCTATCGCATGTGGCTCAAATTGTCTCCAATAATAGATGTAGACTTGTGGCTCGATTGATGATGTGACATTTTTTTCGTAATTTTATCAATTAAAATGTGAAAATAAAAGTGTAAATAAGATAAGTAATTATTTTAAAAAATATTATTATTCAATGTGGATATCAATTTGAATGTCAAGAAATGACATTTAAAATATATAATATTTATCAACCTTATCTTGATACTCAAAATGCATATTTAATGGGAGAAGTTTTTTTACTCTAGTACTTATTTAATTTGAAGTTATCCACATTAACAACTCTTTCACATTTGTATTAGAGATGCTATGAATTACAATGCGAAGCGAATCGCCGAAAGAAGAGGAATCCGACTCCATACGTTTTAAACTCGATACCGACATCTACATCAAAACCTCCGCACAGCGACACACGTGGTTATAAACTTTTACGTGCTGCCCTCCTCAATAAGTTATAGAGTAACGTTCATGTATGGGCCATACACAAAACAATCACACAATACTCCCGTACTTTCCCAAGATTCACAACCCCCCAACTCCACCATTCCCATCTTCCGCCACGTCGCAACCCCAGTCACGGAATCACCTAACCCCATCACTCGGCCCCACCCTTAACGACCCCTGCCGTACCTGATCATCCCCCAAATCAAATACTAAAAGTAACGACACGAAAAAGGAAGAAACGAATTCAATGGCTTTTATCCGTTTTAATGACGACAACGAGCACAACTCAATACTAACATTTCACACTAACATTTCACACTCACCTCTTGAAATCATAAAAAAAACATAACCTCAATCCAAATTTAGTTACAGTTAGACGTATAGATCAAACTCTTCTACTTAGTTTGATTTAATATATAATTGATATTGTACTTTTTAAATAATCTTTAGCTTCATTCTATCACTACGAGTGAGAGAGCCGATTAAATTTCTTTAATTACTATTAATTTTAAATTCTTGATGAGGGCAGTTGTAGGTCTCGTTAAAGGTTTGTAATTATTATAATGGTTATTTCTTAATTTTTGTGTCAATTAGCATTTTTCATATTTTTTTTAATCTCTATATTTTCTATTATATCTTTGCCAGTTTTGCCACGAATCTCGATGCAAAATCCAAAACGTCCACACCAACTGTGTGCCAATTTGGAGTGTTACACGTCTGTCACGTAACCATTTGTTTGTTTTCAACAACGAGTCGTAGAGCGAGAGAGAAGACGACGACGATGCGCTCTTAGTGTCTCTAGAGAGTGTTCGTGTGTGTGTCTTTAAAAGCTTAATCTCTCTGTGTGTAGTGATTTGAGAGAGAGAGCGAAAGAATAAAAAACTGTTCTTCTCTTCGACGACGAAGCGTTTTTCGAGATAGGTAGTTAGGGTTTTGGTTTCTGTATTTCAGTGTTCCGATTCGTCGATGTCGTCGTGTTCTTCGAAGATCTGCTTCAATCCGGATTGCAAAGAGTCGTCGTCGTCGTCGTCGGTATCGGAGAGGCCGAGGAAGGGATGGCGGATACGGAGCGGAGAGCTGGTCGAGCTCTGCGGCCGATGCGCGTGAGTAGTCTTTTCATCATTCATGTTTAGTCTGATGAACTTCTGCTCTGTTTAATTTGTTTGATTGAGATTGGTTTTGTGTGCTTAATTATTAGTTTGTTGATCTTAGTTTTGGTTTTGTTGATAAGTTGGTTGAATGTGAAGGTACATTATGTTAAACTGAAAAAGATTGAATTTTTTGACTTTTATGATGGCGGCGACAGTGAGAGTTGAAAAGTGTTTGTTTTGTTGGTGTTTGGGATTTCTTTTGATCAGTTGGTAGACCGTGTCTGCTTTTTTTGAGTTGGCATTTTGGGGAAATTTGTGAGTATATTGTGCTTATTGAGCTAGCTGATTAGGGTGTGTCAGAGGTTAGACTGGTTGACTCAAGTCTGGTAGAGTGGATTATGAAAAGAACTAGAGTATCCAGTTATTGTTGTTGGGTCCCCAGTTGCGGAGCCAGGATTTCAAACACTCCTGGGCTAGACTAAAGGCAACTAGGCATTACTTTGAGTGGTGGGCTAGCCAAAGTTTTTTTTTTTTTTATTTTTTATTTTTTATTTTTTATTTTTTCCTATTGATCCTTGTATATGTAAGGGGATCACATGCCTAGGGAAGCCTTGTATGTGGCTCCGCCCGCTCGTGTATCAGTAGGTCTGTGGATCTCACTAGTAACTTAACCACCTCCTATTTACAAGTGTGGGATTTTACTTCAAAAAGCCTCAATACTATTGAGTTTGTTGATTAGGCTGTCTCAAAGGTTAGATTGGTTGATTTGTGTCTGGGAGACTGGATTATGAAAATAATTAGGATAACTTGTTGTTGGGTCTGCCTGTGCCGTTATTCATGGGTCCGTGGATTCACTTGTAACTTAACCACCTCCAGTTCACCCATGCGGACTTTACTTCAAAAGGCCTCGACACTATTTAGGGGACTCACACTTTGTGTACTTTTTTGGGGAGGAAAATTAATAGAACAAACTAATAACTCGAATATCTGTTGAATTAAGTAGCTCAAACTTGTTATTTGTGTTGGACTTATATTAGTGTCATACATGGATTCATGCAAACACTGTGATTACACATGAGATTAATTAGTAATTGAATACAAACTACATTAATGTGTTGTATTCCAATTAGGAATTAATATTTGTGTTGGTTTATGTGTACAAGCATGTAACACCTATAAATAGGTGTATGGTGTTATGGGGAAAGCATAGTATTGTGTGCGATTAAACATAGTGTTGAGGTGCTTGTGAGAGTCGAGAGTTGTGTTGTAGTGTACGAGCCTGCGAGCGGGTAAGTGACATTGTGAGATTAAATCTTGTTGGGGTATCTATCTAGAGTTTAGATAGAGGAGGTTTTTCCTTTGTGTATTAAACTATTGATAGTGGATTGCCTTGTTTTTTGTTTGTGGTTTTTTACCCTGATTTTGGAGTTTTTCACGTAAATTCTTGTGTTCATCTTTTCTCTATAATTTGTATTCGTGTGACTGTGATCTTGGGTATTTCGCGGTGATTCGTCAAAACAAATCAGTATCAGAGCCAAGATTCATATGTGAGGGGGTTGCACTATTAACGTGAAGTTTTTTCAGAGAGGTCGAAGTATACAAGTGCGGTGAAGTTCGATGTTGAGAAGTTTGACGGTAAGATAAATTTTGGCTTGTGGCAAATTCAAGTAAAAGATTTGTTGATTCAATATGTGTTAGGTCAAGCGTTGATGGGTCGTGGGAAGGAAAGTGATAAGAATTGAGAAGAGTTGGATTTGAGGGCGGCGAGCGTCATAAGACTCAATTTGGCAAAGAACATTCTTTCAAACACGAGGAATATTCATTCGGCGAAAAGTCTTTGGGAGAAATTGGAGACTATGTATATGACGAAAAACATGTCAAATCGTTTCTACTAGAAAAAGCGGTACCATCACCTGAAGATGGATGAAGGTACAAGTATTACTGATTATCTTAGTCCTCTTAACGAGATTGTCTCGGAACTCAAGGAGTTGGGAGATCGAGTCAGTGATGAGGATAAGGCGCTCAAACTCATTTGGTCACTTCCGCCTTTGTTTAAGCACATGAAGCCAACACTGATGTAAAGAAAGAAACCACCATTTTAGTAGAGGTCACTGTCATGTTAATATCTGAGAAGAAATTTATGAAATGTGAAAACAACGGTTCATCTGAAAGCTCAGGTTTCGTAGTTGCTAGGAAGGGTTTCAAAAAGTACGAAAAAGTGGTATGTTGGAGATGCGGTCAACCAGAGCCTCTCAAGAGAGACTGCAAGAATAGGAAATTTAAAGGAGCGGGTTTGACAAAAAACTCTGATTCAACAAAGGGGGATTTCGATGTTGAAGGTGATGACGCTGGCAATTTGTTAGTTCTCAAGACTGATAGTAATTTGTGTCCAACAAAGAATATGATTGGTGATCAGAAGGGAGATTAGGTAATTGACAGTGGGGCCACATGACATGTGTGCGTACATAGGGCATGGATCGGTAATTATGCAAGTTGTATGGGTGACAAAGTTATGCCGATGGACGACGACTCTCTGTGACCGATATTGGGAGTCGGTGTAGTTCAGTTGAAGTCGTTTGATGGATGCGTCATAGCACTTTGGAATATTCGACATGTGTCGAGTTGTACTCAAAATCTAATTTCTCTTTCCGAATTAGATTCTAAGGGTTATAGGTACTCTGGGCGAGGTGGAGTATTGAAAATGTTTTAGAAGTCTTCGTTAGTCATGAAAGGTGTGAGAAAGAAGAACTTATTTGTTTTGGTGCAGAAATATAGAGCAAGGTATGAGCCTCGAAAGTTGATCAAGAAGTGGGTTTCGTTAGTTGGTAAGTCCAAACAGGCTGGATTGGACGTGATTCATTCTCGATGTTGAGAATGATAGCAAGAGCAAGGCAGTGAGTTTTCGCCAAGGTGAAGATATGTTGAATTAAGTGGCTCAAACTTGTAATTAGAGTTGGACTCAAATTAGTGTCCTACATGGATTCATGCATACACAGTGATTACACATGTGATTAATTAGTACTAGCATGTAACACCTATAAATAAGTGTATGAGGACATAGGGAAAGCATAGTGTTGTGTGCGATTAAGCATAGTGTTGAGGTGCTTGTGAGAGCCGAGAGTTGTGTCGCAGTGTATGGGCCTACGAGCGAGTACGTGACAATGCGAGATTAGATCTTGTTGGGGTATCTATCCGGGGTTTAGACAGATGAGGTTTTCTTTTGTGTACTAAACTATTGATAGTGAATTACTTTGTTTCTTGTCCGTGGTTTTTTTTACCTTGATCTTGGGTTTTCTACGTAAATTATTGTGTTCATCTTTTCTCTGTAGTTTGTTTATCTTTGGGTGTATTCGTGTAACTGCGATCTTGGGTATTCCGCGGTGATTCGTCAAAACAATATCCATCTAGTTGTTCTTAAATATCTTGGCTCTTTTTCACATGAATCAAATCGAATTCACTCGGAATTTTACTTGTTAAAAATTAACAACTTATTCAGCTAAGTGCATGTCATCGTGAAGAGTTTATTATGAAATTTATTAAGCTAGATATTCTTTGCTTAAATATAATAAATTGACATGTTTTGCAAAATTTTAGACAACATAATAGTACAAGTTTAAGTTAACGCATTGAGAGTCACTACAAACTAAAAGGTAGTGCTATGTTCTTTTAACATTTAAAGCTCCGTAGAAATTTTGATCATTTGTAATAATAATATTCATGTAAAATAAAACCTGTGATTTTACATTCTACTGAATAGTTTTGAACTCGTATATTCTACTGAATAATTTTTTATTCTTATTTTGGTTTGTGATTTTCTTAGAATTTCTTTCAAATCATTTCAATAAAACATTGCAATTAGTTTTGATAAAATCCTACAATATTTTGATAAGATCTTGAAATTTTTTTGAGTTTTCTAAGTAGTCTAAGGTTCAAGTTAATACAAATTTTAAAAAAGTTCAGTTAATATATGGGATTTGGCTAATAATTTCATTTGCATGCTTGTAGAATTTTGCATGAGGATAAAGAGTTTACATGTAGCTTAGCTCCATGGTATTAGTTGGGTTGGTGAAAGTGCATGCATATCCTTAGTTATCAAAGAAAAAAAAAAGAATTTATTGCCTTTGAACATGATACCTCTGAAGAACTTGAAAAACACTGGAAAGGCCTAGTGTCCCTATCACTCAAATGAAAGTACATTTGGTTGTTGTTTTTCAGTTTTCAACTAAATTAATTTTGTGTGAATACAACAACAACAACAACAACAACAACATAGCCTCAGTCTCAAATTAATTGGGGTCGGCTATATGGATCAAACTTTTCCATTGTGCTCAATTAAGTGCAATTGATGGTGAGCTTTCCAAACCATTCAAATCCCTCCTAATTAATGCATCCCTTGTTAACTTTGGTCTACCCATACCTCGTCGAATTTCTACAGTTTCTATTGAGTCAAGTTTTCTAGTGGGGGCATTTGTAGGTCGTCTTTGCAGGTGACCAAACCACCGCTACCGCCATTCCCTAATTTTTGTTTCAATTGATGTTACTCCTACTTGTCTTAGAATTTTTATATTTCTTATTCTATCTTTACGAGTTTTACCACATATCCACCTAAGCATATTCATTTTTGCTATGTTTATTTTATGTAATTGTTGTTGCTTTACCGCCTAACATTTACTTCCATAGAGCATAGCTGGCCTAATTGCGGTCCTATAAAATTTTTCTTTTAACTTAGTAGGAACATTTCGATCACAAATCACCCATGTTGCACTCCACCATTTCTTCCATCCAGCTTGAATTCTATGTGTAACATCATTCTCAATATTACCATCATTTTGTATGATTGATTCTAGGTATCTGAAGTGGTTCACCTTAGGAACTTCTACTTCTCCTAATTTTACTACTCCATCATCTCGATGTCTAGTGTTTCTAAACTCACAGTGCATGAATTCGGTTTTCGTCCTACTCAACTTAAAGCCTTTAGATTCTAATGTATTCCTCTAGAGTTCTAATTTCCTATTCACTCCATCTTTTGTTTAATCCACTAAGACAATATCATCTGCTAATAGCATGCACCATGGTATATCCTCTTGAATATGCCTAGTTAGTTCATCCATAACTAAAGTAAATAGATATGAGCTTAAAGTCGATCTTTGATGTAGTCCTATCGTAATGAGAAATTCTTTTGTACCTCTTCCTAATGTCTTTATACTTGTTATTACTCCATCATATATATCCTTAATAGTTATGTATCTAGCATGCACTCTTTTTCTTTCTAGAACCCACCAAAGAACATTTCTAGGGACCCTATCATATACTTTTTTAAATCTACGAACGTGATAGGCCTTCAATCTATTTGAAATACTCAAGGAAGGGCTCGAAGGACACAAAGGCACGTGACAGCAAGGCGTGAAGTGGCGGGACAATGAGAAAAGCATTGGAGGGAAATGTAATGAGTGAGGATAATGAGTATAAATAGGGAGTATGTAATTCAGTTAAAGCATGTTTTGTATGAACGGTCAATAGGAGTGTTTTGGGCAGCTCGAAGTGCGTTCTCTCTTGTTATTTTCTTTTCTCTATCAATTGAAATCCTCCCCAGTTGATGATTAGCACTGGTTCTCCTACGTTGATCTTATCAAATTGGTATCAGAGCTCGTTCCGATTCGTGGTCATGGGAGGTCCGAAACAACAAGATGCTAAGTTTGAAGCGATTGAGAAGGAGATGGAGCAAATTCGTGGAGAACCGACTCGATTACCAACGATCGAGAAGACCATGGAAGGTCTGGTGCAAAATCTTGCTCAAGTACTCCAATCAATTGGAGAAACCCAACGATCAGTGCAGTCACTCTCGCGTGGCAAGGGAGCAGTGGTGGATGAAACATCCAACTCTGTGATAAGGGTTGGTGGTGTCCGGATCGGTAGCGTCCAAATCGAGGGCGAACCAGATCTGAGGGGTGGCACAACAGATCGCCTTGGGAGGAGACAGATCAGAGAAGATTCAGGGGGTGGTCTTCCTCCGACGTATCGACCCTATGATTTTGCATGCATGGGGAATCGAAGCGACTCGTTTACCTCTTTCGTTACTTGGCGTGGGGGAAGAAAGCTTCAACTACCGATTTTCAACGGATTTGATCCTTTAGGTTGGTTGTTTCTTGCTGAATTGTACTTTGAGATTAACAAACTTTCTGATTCCGAGAGGATTATGGCGACGGGGATTGGTTTTGACGAAGAAGTGTTGGCTTGGTTCTGTTGGGTGGATTCACAAATTCCTTTTTGGTGTGCTCGGTTGGGTAGATAGGGTTGTCTTGACAGGGTCGGATTAACAAGCATTGGATTACATGACTATGGATTAGAGTTAATCCGAAGTTGGAGACTTATTCGGTTGGTATGATATGGTTTTAAGTGATTAAAAGAAAATGCCATTGTTACCCCTCCCCATATAAAAATCCCCGAAATCAGTGGTTTTGTTTGGAGTAAGTGAAGGGCATTTTCGTCCTTACACATATTGTGAGAGATTGGATTAGCTAGTGATAAGGTGAGAGTCTACTTTGTTTAGTCCAAAGTTTGTATGATAACTTAATCCGATGGCATTATCTAATCATGCGAACCGAACAACGGATTACATCTAAACCAACGGATTACTTAAGCAGTCATGCGAACCGAACACACCATTTGTGAGTTGGTCCGATCTTCGTTCTCAATTGTTGAAAAGGTTTAGCGAGACTCATTCGGGGACATTGAAGGAGCGTTTCTTGGATATCAAACAAACTAGTACGGTGGCTGAGTATCGTCAGAAGTTTGAGATACTGTCGGCCTTTGTCCGCAGCATTCCAGAGGATATTTTGGAAGGGATCTTTGTCAAGGGGTTGAAGACGAAGTTTCAAACGGAAATTCGGTTGTTCAAACTGTTGGGCTTGAGGCGTTGATGGAGACGACCCAATTAATTGAGGATAGCTTTTCTTCTTATGGGCCGGCCTGCCATGGAGTCAACGTCGTTAGCCCAAAAGAGTTAGTCACTAAAACTTTGAGCTCCAGTCCAAATGTGCCACACCCTAAATCGGTCACTTTAGGGTCTGTTCATTAGGGCTCCTTTGGCAAACCCTCCTCTCACTTCTCCAAAACCATTTCGCCGCCGACTTCAACTCACGGAGGCTGAGTTCCAAACCAGGCGAGCGAAGGGTCTTTGCTTCTCTCGTGATGAGAAGTTCAGTCCTGGCCACACATGCAAGAAGGTGCTGCAACTCATGCTTGTGGAAGACAATGATTCGAGCACGCCTGCTAGCACAAACGTTGTCGAGGGAGAGCAGACCGAACCCGAGGAAACCACAGTTGTTGACAACATCGAGCTTTCCATGAATATGGTCATGGGCTTGACAAGTGCCGAGTACTATGAAGGTCAAAGGTGTGCTTGGATTGAAGGAGATCACTATGTTGATTGATTGTGGTTTGTGGAGCAACACACAATTTCCTTTCTCAAGAGTTGGTCGATGAGCTTTGCCTTCCACTCTTTGAGACAACCAGCTATGGAGTTATTATGGGCACGGGCAACGCCGTCAAGGGGCGAGGCATATGTCGAGGTGTCTGTATTGAGATTCAAGACGTCGTGGTCCTTCAAGATTTCCTCCCACTGCAGCTGGGAAGCACGGATGCGATCTTGGGCATGGTGTGGTTGCGAGAGTTGGGTAATATGGTGGTCAATTGGCGCACCATCACTTTGAGGTTTAACTTTCGAGGACAACAATTTCTGTTAAAGGGCGACCCTAGTTTGTGTAAGACTAGCATTTCCCTTAAAGCTATCTATAAGGAGTTATTACATGATGGCCAGGGTATCTTGATCGAATTATGTGCCTTGTCTTCCTCAGAACCACCTACTGTTACTGATTTGAAATTACCTTGTTGGTTTGAGCCCTTTTTTGTCACAGTTTGCTGATGTGTTTGCCGCCATCACTGAACTACCGCTGGTCCGTGAAATTGATCACGCCATTCCTTTATTACAACAGCTAGACCTGTGAATGTGCGGCCATATCGTTACCCCCATTTTCAAAAGACAGAGATAGAACGATTGGTTCGTGACATTTTGTTGTTGGTGGTAATCTAGCCTTCCACCAGTCCTTTCTCCAGTCCCGTCTTGTTGGTGAAGAAGAAGGACATAAGTTGGCGATTTGGTGTCGACTATCGGGCATTAAACAAAGTCACCGTTCCCGATAGGTTCCCTATTCCAGTAGTCGATGAGCCTTTTGGATGAATTAGACGGTGCAGCTGTGTTTTCCAAATTGGACTTGAAGTCCGGCTACCACCAAATCCGGGTCAAGGGCGAGGATATTCCGAAGACTGCCTTCGGGACTCATGAGAGACACTACGAGTTTGTGGTGATGCCTTTGGTCTATCTAACGCCCTGACAACTTTCCAAGCTTTTATGAATCGGGTATTTCGCCCCCACTTACGTCGTTTCGTTCTTGTGTTTTTTGATGATATCTTGGTGTATGGCAGGGATCTCGTTACGCATCAAGAACATTTATAGTTGGTCTTTCAACTTCTGCTAGCCAACAACTTACATGTTAATGCCAAAAAGTGTGCCATTGGTCGGTTTGTTTTTGATCGAGTATTTGGGTCACTGGATTTTGGCCTCGGGGGTTCATGTCGATCCTTCGAAGATTGAGGCCATGCAACGATGGCCGACCCCTACTAACCTCAAGGAATTGCGGGGATTTTTGGGCCTCACCGGTTACTATCGTTGTTTTGTGGCAAATTATGGCAGAATTGCTTGGGCTCTTACACAACAACTGAAGAAAGATGCGTTTGGGTGGACTACGGAGGCCGAGACATCTTTTCAGCTCCTAAAGAAAGCAATGACCAATGTTCCAGTCCTCGCCTTACCAACAATTTCATAACCATTTGTGCTGGAATCGGATGCTTCCGGGACAGGATTGGGGGCTGTTTTCATGCAATCAGGGCGTCCTCTCGCATACTTCAGCTAGGTTCTCTCTCTCCACGTAATCAGCTGAAGTCCGTCTATGAAAAGGAGTTGATGGCGATGGTGTTGGCTGTCCACAAATGGCGACATTACCTCTAAATGTGGCACTTGGTCATTCACACGGACCAGAGAAGCTTGAAATATCTGCTTGAGCAATGTATTGTGCAGACGGAGTATCAAAAGTGGATAGTGAAACTGTTGGGGTATGATTTTGAAACCAATTTCAAACCAGGGGTTACCAATAAGGCTGCCGATGCTTTATCAAGAGTCTCTCCAGTGGATGTTTCCTTCAACTCCTTAGTAATGCATTGGGTGTTGGAAGTGCAGGACATCAAGCAAGCCGTGGCCAATGATCCTCACCTCTCACACATTTTCTCGGCCTTGGAAGGGGGCTCTATTGATTGGCCTGATTACAGCATTCACCGTGGGTTCTGTTGCTATTCAAATCTAAGCTTGTCAGTCCCAAGGGGTCTCCTTTCTTACAACGCATCCTATTCGTATATCATGATGGTGTATTATGCGGCCACTCCGGGTTCTTGCGCACTTTTAAAAGGATAGAAAGGGAATTATATTGGGTGGGAATGCGACAGGATGTGAAACGCTATGTGGCCGAATGTCCGTATGCCAACAACACAAGTACCAATCTCTATCACCCGCGGGTCTACTTCAACCGCTTCCTATTCCGAATCAAATTTGGGAGGATGTTGCTATGGATTTCATCGAGGGGTTTCTCGGTCCAATGGTTTCTTGGTCATTCTTGTCGTGGTGGATCGTCTGACTAAGTATGGACATTTCATCGCTCTCTCCCATCCCTTCACGGCTAAGTCTGTGGCGGTTGTTTTCATCCGGGAAGTGGTTTGGTTGCATGGGTTCCCGAGGTCGATTGTTTCCGATAGGGACAAGGTGTTCCTTAGCATTTTTTGGACTGAGCTTTTCAAGTTACAAGGCACACGGCTACATCATAGCACGACTTATCAACCCCAAACGGATGGCCAATTTGAAGTAGTGAATCGTTGTCTTGAGACTTACTTGCGTTGCTTCGCATTTGATAAATCCAAGCGGTGGAGTGGATGGCTTGCTTGGGCTGAATTTTTGTACAACACGACTTTTCATGCTTCGACAAAGATGACACCGTTTTGGTGCCTATGAGACGGCAATTGCGGATTTAGAGGATCAGCTGCGAGCCCGTGATGCGGTCCTAGAAGAGCTAAAACTCCATCTTGCCCTAGCTCAAGCAAGGATGAAGTCAGCTGCGGATATTGGCAGGCGTGATGTCGAGTTTATGGTTGGTGATCTAGTTTACTTAAAACTACTACCTTATCGACAACAGTACCTTGCTCGCCGCATGAATGAGAAGTTGTCGCCTCGATTCTTTGGCCCTTTTTCGGTGATCGACAAGGTTGGCTCCGTGGCTTATAAGCTCAAACTTCCTGATTTTTCGGCCATTCACCTTGTTTTTCATGTCTCGCAACTGCGGAAGGCGGTTGGTACTGCTGATCGAGTGCAATCGTTGCCTCCTACATTGACTGCTGAATTGGAATGGGTGGTACAACCGACTACCGTCTTGGGTTTCCACCGTACCGAGTAGGTTCGTGAAGTCCTTATGCAATGGAAGGACTTGCCACACTTTGAGGCTACTTGGGAACTGGTAGAGGTGATCAAGAAACAATTTCCCTCCTTCCCACTTGAGGGCAAAGTAGTGTCTTTTGGGTCAGGTATTGATAGGCCTTCAATTTATTTGAAATACTCAAGGAAGGGACCGAAGGACACAAAGGCACATGACAACAAGGCGTGAAGTGGCGGGACAATAAGAAAAGCATTGGAGGGAAATGTAATGAGTGAGGACAATGCGTATAAATAGGGAGTATGTAATTCAGTTAAGGCATGTTCTGTATGAATGATCAATAGGAGTGTTTTGGGCAGCTCGAAGTGCTCTCTCTCTTGTTATTTTCTTTTCTCTATAAATTGAAATCCCTCCCAATTGTTGATTAGCATTGGTTTTCATTCGTTGATCTTATCAGAATACCATATGAAGATTTTTTTTTCTTTTCTCTATATTTTTCTAACAATCGTCTTACAAGGAAAATCACCTCCATAGTTGACTCCCAAGACATGAAGCCAAATTGGTTCTCCGATATTGTTGTCTCTCCTTAGCAACAACAACAACAACAACAACAACATAGCCTCAGTCCCAAATTAACTAGGGTCGGCTACATGGATCAAACTTTTTCATTGTGCTTGATTAAGTGCAATTGATGGTGAGCTTTGCAAACAATTCAAATCCTTCCTAATTAATGCATCCCATGTTAACTTTGGTCTGTCCCTACCTCGTCGAATTTCTACAGTTTCTATTGAGTCAAGTTTTCTAGTTGGAGCATTTGTAGGCCGTCTTTGCAGGTGACCAAACCATCGCAACCGCCCTTCCCTAATATTTGTATCAATTGGTGATGCTCCTACTTGTCTTTGAATTTCTATATTTCTTATTCTATCTTTACGAGTTTTACCGCACATCCACCTAAGCATCCTCATTTCTGCTACGTTCATTTTATGTAATTGTTGTTGCTTTACCGCCTCAACATTTACTTCCATAGAGCATAGCTGGCCTAATTGCGGTCCTTTTAACTTAGTAGGAACATTTCGATCACAAATCACCCCTACCTATTGTCAATTACCCTTTCCCAAAGTTTCATAGTGACTCATGAGTTTAATTTCCCTGTAGTTTGTGTGAATATACAAATTACATTAAATTATATTTGGGCGAGCTATGTATTCCATTTGCATTTTGCCACAAATAGAAGAGAATCCCTGCTTTTTATATCTGTTTAAAGTTCCATGCTGGTTTTAATGCCTGTAGTTCTGCGTATGAGGAAGGAAGATTTTGCAAGACATTTCATCTCGATTCTGCTGGTTGGAGGATCTGTGAGTCTTGTGGAAAGGTGAGCATAGAAACAAATTTCTACGCTTTATGTACTTAATACTTCTATTAACTATTAAGTTTCAAGTGGATGCATCATCCTTCCGCTAAGTTGGGTAAACTAAATAGATCGATTTCGTCTTGTAATTTTCGTTATCGCAAATTAATTAAGATCCGAGTGTGATTTGAATAGGAGATGAGTTTCTAATTCATAAAACTTCTTTTGCAGCCATTGCACTGTGGATGTATTGTTTCAGTCCATGAACTTGTACTTCGCGATTCTGGTGGAGTAGAGTGCCTGGCATGTGCTAACAAAAATGTGATCATGGTAAGGAATTGTTTGTTCATTTTATCTTTTGACCCTGGACACTATTAGCATCTTTCGTTGAATCTGATTACCTTTGGAAATCGAATGAAGAAAATGGGTGTTTTTATGCATCAGATGAATTTTCTTGATCTGTCGAAGTCTTTTATCACATGCAAAATTGCAGTTCAGGATGCATGCTAGTGTGTCTGAGAAGAACCTGATCATTAATGTCAGCATCTTTGGGATTTTGGTTGGATTGAAAATGTATTTGTTTCTTGTTTGGTTGAAACAGGAGGGAGGGGCTAAGTGAAATTCGATGTTGGTTCTACCTGTACAGGTGCCTTTTCGGAGAATAGAAAGATTCCTTCTTAAAAAATAACTTTAATATTTATATGATACATGGAAAAATTCCCACATTTTGGTTATGATATTTCCTAGTCCTCTTTTTTATGGATGTGACAGTAATCTCTCTGCCCAATCCAAAAACAATGTGTCAGAATTTTTTTTGGGGGGTTGGGGAAGGGAGGGTATGGCGTCAAGGGCAATTCTTTGTTCCTTTGTGCAATTGGGAGTCTTGGACACTTGGTAACAATTGCTTTTTGTATTTCTGCAACACACATGAATCCTTTTTATCCATAATTTTCTTGTATGGCTGGAGCCAAATAAGTGTTAGCTCCACTAGTTTGGCGTGTCCTTCAGTCTTCATGAGGTTGAGAGTTCAGGTTGTTAGTTGGAGCAGGTTTCTTATCAATAAAAAAAGTGGAATGTTCATTAGCTTCCAAGGCTTGGCTTGCAGTGGTATAAATCTTTAGGCTCTCTATAGTCTGTGAATAATATAAAAGAAATCGCCGTGTTTCGCTTAAGTTTCCGTGGTTTTTGATGATAAACTGATTAGTTGTTTCTGAATGATCTTGTTTCCTATTTTTGTCTCTTGGTGTGTCCTTTTTTAGTGTAATCTTTTTATTAATATAGAATCTCAGATTCTTATGAAAGAAATATATTAATTCAATTTTTCTTACTGTTTTTGGAGCATTTTCAGGCTTCAAACCAGATTTGGCCGCCAGCCTCTTCAATTATGTCAAGAACTCTTCCAGAGCGTCTTAAAGATTATCCTGTTACAATTGTTGGACACTGGTGGCATCCATCCAATGTGCAGATGACAGCAGCTGTTAACTCGGAGTTGCACTGGAGGATGCCTCAAAATGTTGAACTCCTATCCTCGACACCCATTGGAAAAAATAAACAAGTTGGGATGCCAGAAAGAGTGAAGTCTGGAAACCTTGAGCTCCCTGCTCTTAGTCGAGCTGCGAACGGGAATTCTGGTGACAATATAACTGCATCAAACACCTTTAAAATGGATGAAGTTGCTCCCGATGGACTGCAAGGTTCAAACCTCCTTTTGATCAAAATAATCCAATGAATATAAGAAAGGAAGTGATATCTTACGAGTTGGGAAACCTTTTCTTGCAGGGTTAGCATATGAAGTGCATTCAGACTCTGGCGTACATATTTCTCGAGAGCTATCCAGTTCAAAAGATGACTCTTCAATTCCACGTCTTGGTTCTGCTGTTTTTTATACTTCATCTGCTGATGCAAATCTTGCTAGCAGAGGTTCTGAGACTCTATCACAGGGACAGACACCTCTTCAATTGGTGAAACAATATCATGGTAATCCACATAATGGAGTGGAATCTTCCAGTGAAACTCAATTACGCATTGGAAAACAGCGTGCAGATGCTCGGGGAAAAACTCAGTTACTTCCTCGATATTGGCCAAGAATAACTGATCAAGAGCTGCAGCAGATCTCTGGAAAGTATCCTCTATTTTTCTATATGGTTTTGGTAACTTAATTTTGCTAGGACATTGCTTGATACTGGTTTTAATAATTTCTGTATATATTGTAAGATAAGTGTTGTGGCCTCAACGTTGGTCAGTTCTGCTTGGCCTTTTTCTATTTCATGTTGCATTACAAATGAAGCTGATGTTTTACTGATTAGTTTATTATCTTTATGATCTTGGCTTACCTTTTAATCTTGGCTGTAATCCTTAATGATATCATAGTTCAAATTCAGTTATAACTCCGCTTTTTGAGAAGATGTTAAGTGCTAGTGATGCTGGAAGGATAGGACGCTTAGTGCTGCCAAAAAAATGTGCTGAGGTAGGGCTTCTTTATTATTATTTGACAGATAATTCTTTTTTCTTCACTTCATTTTGGTAGAATTTTCTTTCTTAGAAATATGGTTAAAAAAGAATGTATTTCTCAGCAATCTTTTTGACACTTTCTTGACCAATAAGGCTGGCCAACAATATTGACTTATTTAGTATTTTGAAGATATTACATTACATGTTACAGATGTCATTATGGGATGTGTTTGCCATTTTGTAGGCTTATTTTCCTGCAATTTCTCAGTCAGAAGGATTACCGCTTAAAGTCCAGGATGCTAAAGGCAAGGAGTGGGTGTTTCAATTTCGATTCTGGCCTAATAATAATAGCAGGATGTATGTTTTAGAAGGCGTCACCCCTTGCATCCAATCAATGCAGCTGCAAGCAGGAGATACAGGTTATTTACCAGCATTAGTGGTGATTATTTCTTTAAGAGCTTCCTATGTTGAGCATTTTATGTGCGTTTGATTTTAGTCGTCCTGTTGACTTAAAATTTGCTTATGCATAGCTTAACTTATCATTTTTGAACTCTATGTTTTGAGAAAAAGGTGTCTGGTCAACTGTTCGCTTTACGAGTGAAACAAACTTTACACTTGGCAATTGCCTATCTCTTGCTGCTTCAATGTGACATCGATTTCAGTTCAAAGTTGTAATCAAGCTTTCACTGGGCACTTCTAATTGTTGTTAGGCAACAAATAAAAAGATTGTAGTCAATGATTATATAGAGATAAGAATTGAAAAGTTTGCTTCGTGTTATAGGCAATGCTTACATTAACATGCTTAGTGTGTTTGTCTGTGCCTGTGTTGATCTTCCTCAGTGTTTTTGAGATTTTATTCTTCCAATTATTTGTCATTTCTATTAAGGTTGGGGCAATTTGGTGAATTGAAAAGTTGATTCTTTTGGGGAATCTCAGTTTTCTTCTTTCAGCTATTTCATCTTTTTTTGTTTTTGAGATTCCGAAGGCTGCTTTTTACCGTCTTGGAATGTATTTCTCCCATTTTTCCAATTATTTGTTATTCGTTTTTTTTCTTTATTTTGGGATCTGAGACCAAAGCTTTCTTTGTTCAGTAACATTCAGTCGCATCGATCCTGAAGGAAAGTTGGTGATGGGATTTAGAAAGGCTTCTTCAAATGTTCAACCATCTGATCAGGTTCCATTTGTTTAATACTCGTGTTTTTTTAGCAGATTATTCTCTCTCCCTCTCTATCTCTCTTGTTGTTAGGAAAGGAGCTTTTTGTTTAAGTACGAAAAGGAACCTATAGAATGAAGGTCCAAGAATCACCACTGAACAAGGAGAAATTGTTGTGACTCATTTTATTCATCACTCTTTTCATTTGATTCTGCCTTTATATTTAGCATGGAAAATGCTTTAGTAACCCACTTTGGGCACCTAGTGGGCCCAAGTGGATGTCCCTCCATGTGATACGCCTCGTGGAGTGTGAGTGCACATCTCGAGGTGTTACCTGCACACCTCGAGGTGTATCACACGGCTGGACACCCACATGGGCCCACTAGGTGCCCAAAGTGGGTTACTCTAGCATCTCCCATTTAGCATATCATGTTTGTTTGCAGGTTACATCTCAGTGTAGTGTGATAAGTTGTTCGTCTTGTTACTTCTTGTCGTTCAAACATGTTCTCTTTCTTTTGATAGTTTTAAATGCTAGGAAGATGAAGTAGTTTTGAATTTTAGCGTTTGTGGTCTGTTAGTTTTGAGGTCTCTAACAGCTATCATTAATGTCTAAAATAGTTTGGGTATTAGTTTATAGTACTTTATTTTTCTCCAGAAAAATATTAAGACTCATTATAATAACTTTTGACACTTGCATTATTTCATATTCAGCTATTGTTCCATTAACGTTAATAGCATATAAGAATCCTTTTTCCCCCCTACATTACTTCTTATGCACTTGCTGGTGTTCCTCTCTGTTATTTAATTTTGTTAGTTTATATACATATGAAGTTTGTTGTACATTGCAGTAGAGGTTCCGTAGAGTTGTAGACCAGTATTTTTGAATGCTGAGAGGACTGGAAAAGAAACTCATGAAATTTAAATGCATTAGTAGATGACTATTCCTGATGGTTATATATGCACTTACCATTCTGAGCATACCTTTTCAAAAAGAAAAAGAATAAAAGAAGAAACTGTGCAAGTGGATTTGTGAAATTAGTGAAAGCGCTGCTTTAAAGAGGCAATGCTATTATGCTACAAAATCATTGTTAGAGCTGGAGTGGCTATGTTCATGTGGATGATCTGTAGTTTTCCATAATGTATTGTGTACGACGACCGCCTAGGTGGTAGCTTAGGTGGGCAGTGCCCTTCTAAGTAATTTGTAGAAATTTGAAAGGGCTACTTACAATTAAGTTTGGTTATAAGAATAACTACCCAACAACAAAATCTTGACACAATTAAAGTTACATAAGGACCTAAAGACTGATTAATATTTGTGAGGTATATATAGAATAGGAATCATTGTGACTAATAGAAAATTTGTGTTACTTAAGGACCTATAGATAAATAAATAAATATCCAGGGACCTCTAAATAAATATTATTTTGTCTGCCTGGGCGCTGTCTTGGCACCGCGTAGCCTAGGCTGCAATTCTTGACATGAATGTCTGTCATCTGTCTAGTCCTTTCTACCTCAGGCTCTAAAGCCAAAAAGTGAACAAAACTTCAAGTTGGCATCGGCTTCTGAAAATGTCATGCATGCCAGTGAATTCTAATCAGAAAATTGTTTTCATGGAGTATTCATCTCCATTTATATATAAAAAAAAAAAAAATTCTTGGTTTAAATATTGTTTCTAATTACCATGGAAATCGAACACTGAAGAATGGAAATGGTGTCACCATTGTTGTAGAGGTTTATAGTAATGAAACTTGTCCAAGTGATTGTGTGTGTGTGTGTGTTGCTTTTTTTTTTTTTTTTTTTTTTTTTTTTTTTTTTTTTTTCAGCCAAAATCAACTTGTCTTCGCAATGCACCAGGTTAATTCAACAGATCCAGACGATACATTGTCTAAAGTTGGTAAATCAGGCTACATGACAAAAGAAGTGCATGGGGCCAAGTCTTCTCTCATCCCCAGCAAGAGAAAAAGCAACATTCTAGGTTCCAAAAGTAAACGATTACGTATTGAGAATGAAGACTCGATTGAACTAAAGCTTACTTGGGAGCAAGCTCAAGGGCTGCTCCGCCCACCTCCGAATCATATTCCCAGCATCATGGTCATTGAAGGCCATGAATTTGAAGAATATGAGGTATGACAATTGCTTTGGCGCAGTGGTTATGCAATCATGCAATGTGATGATGTGAATACTTTTTACTCTTGTTCGTCTGATGGTTTTGATCCGGAGGGTGCTTGTAGCTGTTATTAGATGACGACCAGTTCCCAGACATGCGCACACCCACACCCAGTCCCACTGTGCTCCACAAACACATGCACAGCTATATGGTACAGAGAGATAGGAAAAGCAACAGGTTGTGTCTGGAAGTGTTTCTAGAAGGCTGACGACCACCACACTGTAGATGCTAACCTTCTTAGTCCTCATAACTGTACATGTAACTCTCACCGAAAATATGGCTAGCACAAAGACTTCTCTTCCTCTTCTCCTGTCAAGTCCTCATAATGACACTATATTTGCAGTCTATATTTGGAGCGAGGTGAAAGCTGCTGTAGCAAGTAGTAAAAAAGAAGGGCATTCCTTTTTCCTTCAGCCACCCACAAAAAGGAAAAGAAAAACACAGAAAAGGATGAAAGGGCAGTGCGAAGTTGCAAACGATATTTTCCAAAACAATCGTCCTTGAAAGAGAATGATCTTATAGTATAAACTGATTCTCGGACTGCATATGTTGCGTTTTTTCTCCCTTCTGATTATTGTCTAGATTTTCTTATGCATGGCAAGGATTTCTTGATGCTCTGTTTTGAAGAGATGTCTCGAAGTATTGCTCTCTGTGTCCCACTCACTGCTTCTACAATGATGATTATTAGCCAATGATCCCATTGATGTTTTGCATTCGTCAAAGTGACCTGGTTTTGGTGTATTATTCAAGTATATCTTCTTATATTTGATAAGGTTTTGTTCCAGTTCAAAACCATTGTTGAGATAATGCAGTTTGCTACTAATCACACCATGTTGCTTCATGGATACTAATGCCCTCAAAACTTACATGTCAAAGCTATAGTTGTTGTTAGTATTTATTTCCAATACTGAAACGTTTAAAATTCAACATTTGTCCTGACCAGCCAACTGAACATGAAAGCTGCAATGTAATGCCCGATACTTTATAATTTCATCAGTTGACAATGAATAATTGATTTTTTTTTTTTTTTGTTTGCTATCTATTAACCTGACTTTGAAATAATCATCCAGTTGTTTTGTTTTCGAATGTCATCCGTGGTTAAGCTAAAGGATATCATACATACTTTGAAATGATTGGTAAAAAGAGTTTCTACTTTCTAGCGTGTGCAAAACTTTATGAGTAGTAATGGTTAATGCTCTTTGATGTCTTTTCTAGAATTCTACATAATATCTGGATATGGCATGTAGATGTAGGCCTTCGATGGTGCCAATTATACTTTGTGCGCCTTGATGAGTGGATTGTTTTACAGGTGTTGGATCTCTAATGTGATTTTCATTACAGGAAGCACCAATACTAGGAAGGCCTACAATTTTGCCCGCCAATGATTTTAGGTAATCCCTAATTCTTTAATTTAATTTCAGTTTAACTTTTGCATCAGCATAACATCATATTAATCTTCTCTTTAAAAATGAAAATTAACTTTTGGGACTGAGGCTATGTTGTTGTTGTTGTTGTTGTTTTTACTTTGAAGAGCTTGTTGAGAGATTGCTAGCATTCCTTCTAGAATTTGAGTATTATTTTTCCTTGATTGAGAATTGAGAGACAAGAGATATCGATTGAAAAGGTTTGTTAGAATCTTTTGAAAAATGATGAATATAAGAGCTATGATATCAACTAAGTGGTCCTAGTCAAAGGTGTTTTGGACAAGTGATTTTCTTGTTTCATTTGTTGGAACATGATTGAACAACACTAAGGCGTATGCCTCAACCTTTTCTTCACGATGTGGTGGTCAAATTTTGGATCATGGCTTGAGCTTCCAAGTGAACCATTGCCATGCTACCAAGACTCGGGTGTGGGTATGAGTCTAAAGGTCGGATCCATCTATTCTCTAATTTAAGAACACGGGTACTCAGTAAAAAGTATCTAAAACTTGAGGCACATGTGCTTATATGTATATATAATAACATATATAATAGGGGGGTATACTCCAACTGTTTTTTTGTATTTTATACTTTGGATATCAATGCATCTTCCTTCATCTATCCAATATATAATAATATAATATATATAACAATTTATATACTTACATTTTTTTATTTTTCATTTCTTATTCTACAATAGTAAGTTTTAGTTAATTTTTTTTTTATTCTCTTACATTTTGAATCTTTTTATATAAAAAGCTCTACAAATGGAGTATCCATATCTTTCTAAGTGTCGGACTCGTTTCAAGTGTCCGACACGGGTACTTTGGGTTAGAGTGAAAGGTAACATAGAACCCGTGTTATTGCTGAGGCATGCTTTAGGGCTTGAGACATGGTGAGGGCCGGGAGGATAGGGCTTGAGACATGGTGAGGACCTTGAGGCATAAGTTTCACTTTTTCCTTAGTAACATTTGCTCCTTTTTGAGTTTTTTGTTTTCTTTGTTCGTAACTTCTGAGCCATAGAATTGTTCCTGTGATTTTTTAATGTTGTATTTTTCTTCAATTTAATAGAGTATATGAGAAGGTAAAATTTGAAGGAGAACTCCATTTACTAGCTCCTTGCAGGAAAAAAGTTGAACCCTTTCTGAATGACACTTAGAATTGTCAAAGGATGAAAGAAAACCCATGAATAAGAGAATCTGGAACTGCATCTAGAGTCCTAGGCTGATTATGATTTTAGTTTCTGCATTCATTTTACTTGAATTGTTAATTTTGTGTGTATCTAGGAATTGTTATGCTTTAGAAAACCTTCAAACATTGGGAATCTATATGATTAAGTCAGTAGTTTGTCACCCCAAAGTCTTAGACATACGAGAAGTTCAGTACTTTGTTGAGTTATCAATCGATCATTGGGATTTTGCTTGTGAACCATTATTTGCTAATTGGTTCTAGCAGTTTTGTTTGTTGTTTAATCAGTATATACACAGATCTAGCCATGCTTTTATATTTAGAATGATAATTTCAATGCCTGTTTCAGTGAGAAGATTCAATGGGTTCAATGTGAGGACTGTTCCAAGTGGAGAAAGCTGCCTCTTGGTTCTCTTCTTCCCTCTAGATGGACCTGTTCTGACAACTCATGGGATCCAAAGAGGTAATAGTATCTTCTAGGTTTCTAAATTGTAAATAAATTTTTTATCATTTTATATAACTCTAGTACCTTTTCGAATGCTGCTGCTGCTTATCTTCTCAAACTTGCTCCTACTCAGTTGCCATGTTCTCCCAATATATATTCTTATGAAGTTTTTCTGTTGTCTTTCTGATCTACGCTTCCTCACGGAAGGGTAAGAGCAAGTTCGCCTTAAGATAATCGTACTGACAATTTTAAAAATAAAATTGCTAATCAAGTAAAATCTTGAGAGCCAATTCTTTTCCAAAGGTTTAATCTTTACTTTGTATGAATATGACATTTGTAAATTTAGTTGATGAGGATTACCAACAGAGTTGGCTTGTATTTGTCTGGGTTTTAATCTGAGCAACTTCAAAACGCCTAAATTCTAGTAGCACACCGGAAGTAATTGTATCAAAATATTAGTGTTTCTCTATGAAGTTTTTCCCTGCTTCTTGATCTTTTTCATCTTTTCATTTCTTTTCATGTTGTGGTGTTTTTATATCTTTGCACATCTAAATAATTTTAGTTCTAGACAATTTGCAGTTCCATTGGCTTGAATTGTTCCAATCAAATTTTTAGTTCATTTGTTTCTATGAACATGTTCAATTTCTTTACACCCTTAGGTCTTCTTGCTCATCTGAAGAAGAAATGACAACAGAGCAAATTGAAAATCTCCTTTCCTCTAGTAATATTGGTATGATATCGTCAAACCTATTCCGTTCCATATTTCGATTGTTTTTTAGTTATAGCGGTATTCTACTTGCACGGCAGCTAAAGCGATATGAGAGTAGAATATCTATTAAGATACTGCAGGATAACAATTTATGGCTTCATTGTTTCATTGCTTATGCAGATGCTTCCAAGAAAAAGAAGTCCGTTGTAAAGGATTTTGTTGAACTCGAAGTATCAGATGGTCTTGACTCTCCTGCTGAATTTGCAATCATGAGAGATGGCAAGGGTGGGCAGCCTACAACCAAACACCCTCGCCATCGACCTGGGTGCACATGCATTGTTTGCATCCAGCCTCCAAGCGGCAAGGGCCCGAAGCATAGGGAGACATGCACCTGCAATGTTTGCTCGACAGTGAAGCGGCGATTTCGAACCCTCATGGAACGGCGTGGGAAGCGCCAGCCAGAAATGGATGCCGAGGACTCTCAGAAAAAGCATCTGGAGCTGCCTGAAAAGCTAGAGCAGGATAATGATCCAACGACATCCAGTTTTAATACAAGCTGCAATAACCTCACACCAAATGCTGAGGCCAATGGTCCCCTTGATGAGGATTATGGCAAGAAGAAACAGATCTCGCCATTTAAAGGTCAAATAGACCTGAATATCCAACCGGAGCGGGAAGATGAACCACCAGCGTTGTTGGATTCTGGCGGCATGATGAAGCTGCTTCGAGATGCCACCAACACCTGTCTCATTCAAAAGCACCTTGCAACATCAGCCACTAGTATGGACATGGACTCCGCAGTTGAGAAGTTGGAGTTGAATGGATGTGAAGGTACCATTGCAGAAAACCACCATGACATGCGTTCTCAGGACCGCGATAATGTAATAGTAATTGACGCGGATTGCCCAGTGATGATATCAATGTCTGTATCAACCTCTACATCAGCAGCAGGATAGCTGCGCAAATCTCAGATGGCGCGGAACATTTTGAAATAGGCGACTGGCTAATGAAGTTTATTGTTCATGATCCTTTAACGCCGCTTGGTGCCTTTTTAGCAAAGCTGCACCGTGGCTTCCTTGTAAGCCAATGTCCTTTTTGTGTACAGAAAAGATCAAAGGGTAGGAGTTAAATTAAGCTAATTAAAATGTTATTTGTTTTCTGTTAACCATCAATGTAAATTACCATCATTTGTAGGGAAAGCCTGTTAGTGTTCTGTATCATGTACTTTTGTTGTTCTCCTAAATGATGCATTAGCTTATGTCTTATGTATCTATGGTGTTTGTTTAATTCCTTCATAGTATGGGATTCACTTGCAACTATAATTGATATACAAGTTTGGTGGTCAAGAACAGTGTGCCTTTCTTCACCTAACGACTACGAGACGTCTCACGATAACATCACATCAGGATATCACCTTACAACAAGGGTAAGCTGATAGGCCTCCTATACACGAAGTGTACCAACGCAAGGGTGTGGGGACAAAGGTACATCTTACAATAGGTCTGCCGCAGGGGCCACATTAGCTGGGCTTACTTGAGGCAGGTGTGTAAGTGGCGTGTGAGTTGTGTGTGTCAAGTGTGCATGAGAGAACGTTAGGGAAATTTTTACAAAAGTACATATGAAATTACTATGTGCGAGGGAAATGGGGTGAAAATGCTTTTTTTTTTTTTTTTTTTTTTCGAAAATAGGTAAATAATGCATAATCAAAAGGCGTTATCAAAGTGGCGCACACGTGGTGATGACGTGGACACATGGATATCGCATTTTCAAAAGGCGCTATCCATGTGTCAAGGTGAGTTGGCAACATGACACTGATAGCGCCTTCGCAGATGGCGCTATCAGTGTACATGTCCACGTCGACATGACCACGTGGACCGACGTGAACAAAATTACACTAATAGCACCTTCCGAGAAGGCGCTATCAGCGTTAAAGGAGCGTGCCACGTGGATCCACGTGGAGGTCCATCCACGTGGACCCAACTCGTTGGGGGTGCGCAGATAGCGCCTTCTCCAAAGGCGCTATCTGCGCACAATGTCTTCTTCCCGAAATCGACGCAGAGAATACAGTGTCTTCTTCCCGAAATCGACGCCGAGAATATATTCTCTGCGTCGGTTCTCTGCGTCGGTTTCGGGAAGGAGGAGGGTAAGGGTTTGCAACACGGGTGGGTAGGGGGTGGTAGGGGTCACGGGTGGTTTGTGTGTGTGTGTGGGGGGGTGCGTCCGATATTTAAGGAGGGGAGGGGGAACACAGGGGGAAACGCAGCTTCGGGAGGAAAGAGGGAGAGGACGGTTGTGCGAAGGAGGAAGGAGGGAACTCCGGCGACGAGGAGGAGGAAGGAGCAATGGCGGTGGCGGCACACCGAGATCAGGCCGTAGCGTAGCAATGAGTGGAAGGAGGAGAAGGAGGAGGTATAGTTGAGTTAGTTAATTAAGTTTGTTTAAGTTAGTTTGTGTTTGTTTAAGTGAGTTTAGTTAGTTTGTTTAAGTTTAGTTAGTTAATTTAGTTTGTTTAAGTTAGTTTGTGAAAGTTAGTTTAAGTTTGTTTGGGTGAGTTTAGTTAGGTAAGTTTTGTACGGGGAGTTTAAGTTTGTTTAAGTAAGTTTTGTTAGTTTGTTTAAGTTTAGTTAGTTAATTTAGTTTGTGTAGGTTAGTTTGTTTAAGTTAGTTTAAGTATGTTTAAGTGAGTTTAGTTAAGTAAGTTTGTTTAAGTAAGTTTAGTTAGTTTGTTTTAGTTTAGTTAGTTAATTAGGTTTGTTTAAGTTAGTTTGTTTAATTTAGTTTAAGTTTGTTATTACCAGTTTAGTTAAGTAAGTTTGTGTAAGTTAGTTTAAGTTTGTTTAAGTAAGCTCAGTTAGTTTGTTTTAGTTTCGTTTGGTAGTTTAGGTTTCGTTTAAGTTAGTTTGTTTAAGTTAGTGTAAGTTTGTTTAAGTGAGTTAAGTTAATTAAGTTTGTTTAAGTTAGTTTAAGTTTGTTCAAGTAAGTGTAGTTAGTTTGTTTAAGTTAGTATAGTTAATTAAGTTTGTTTAAGTTAGTTTAGTTAATTAAGTTTAGTTTAGTTAGTTTGTTAAACTTAGTTTAGTTAATTACGTTTGTTTAAGTTAGTTAAGTTAATTAAGTTTAGTTAATTAAGTTTAGTTAAGTAAGTTTGTTTAGGTTCGTTTAGTTACTTAAGTTTAGTTTAGTTAGTTTGTTTAAGTTAGTATAGTTAATTAAATTTGTTTAAGTTAGTGTAGTTAATGAAGGTTAGTTAATTAAGTGTAGTTAATTAAGTTTGTTTAAGTTAGTTTACTTAATTTAGAAGGAGGAGTGTTTTGTTAATTAAGTTTGTTGAAGTTAGTTTAGTTAATTTAGGTTAGATGTTTAGTTTAGGTATTGGTGGTTAGTTTAGTTAGTTAAGTTTGGTTAGTTAGTTAAGTTTGTTTAGTTTAGTTTAGTTTAGTTTAGTTTAGTATAGTTATTTATGTTTGTTAAGGTTAGTTTGTTTAGTTTGGTTAGGTTTGTTTAGTTAGTTTGTTTAGTCAGTTAAGTTAATTAAGTTAGGTTAAGGATGGTCTTTACTATAGTTAGTTTACTTAAGGTAGTTTGTTTAGTTAATTAAGTTTGTTTAAGTTAGTTTAGTTAGTTTGTTTAAGTTAGTTTAAGTTTATGTATTAGTTTGGTTATTTTAGTGTAGGTAGTTGAGGTATTTAGGTTAGTTTAGGTTACTTAGTTTAGTTAATGTAGTTTGTGTAGGTTGTTTAGGTTGTTAATATGTAGTTACATAGGTGTTGTTAATTCGCAAAGCAATATAGAATCGCAATTACACCTAACTGCATGCATGCTAATAAGAAGCTAGAATTACTATATTGGTTCCGACGTAGAAGAGAGACGCCTGTTTTAACACGGCCAACCAATGGTACAGCTTGGATTAAACACATGATTCCCCCCATGATGCACCTACCTCCAATACACAAAACTGCACAAACATATATGTTCTATTTAATGTTAAGGAAAGCCCCAAAATTCCATGTGATGGAATATATATAGTAGACTAAGCTCATTTAGACTTTGAATTCGTTGCGATCCACATACGTTTCATGAACACATCTACACTTTTGCGTTTTTTTTTGTTATGTTTACGTTTTATTAGGTTAGTTGATGTTACGTTTGGTTCACATAGTTTGGTTAATTTATGTTAGATTAGGTTACATTACTTAATTAACTTACTTGAGGTTAGTTTTCATTTATTATTTGGGTATATGTTTGTTACGGTTACTTGGGTTAGTTAACTGTGATTAGTGTACTTAAGGTCTGTTGTTCGGCCATTTTAGGTTGGTTCTGCTCCTTAATTAGGTTTAATTAGGTTCGTTACCTGAGTTAGGTTAGGTTAGGGTAGGACTCATGGAATGGGTCATCGTTTATTTTTATTAGTTTAGTTATGTTTTCTTAAAGTTGATTTAATATATTCTTTGTGACCTAAAGTAACAAAAAGAAAATGTGCTTGCAGGAATATCTAGTTGAAGAGGAAAAGCGGAGGAAAAAAGTAAGTTCACAAACTTATTACTTTTTTAAGTTGCTATATTTAGGTTTCAAATTCATGCATGCTATATACGGACATAGGTATTGTGTTTATGACGAATGGTTGATATGTTTCTTTAATGAACGTTATTATTGCGATCTGGTGCATAAGAAAGTTCGATTGTGATTTACACTGCTTTGATTCGTCAAGTAGTTCACTTAACATATTTGTGCATTTGTGTGTAACATTTTTACATCAAGGTTCGCAAACTTATGTAGGTCATGTCACAAAGAAACATCGCTTTTCTATTCTATGCGTACGATGAAATTGTCAATGGGTTAAATGACATCGCGTACAACTCACCCCCATCAGCAGTGTTGATGGTTAGGTTTGGGTCGAGTGGCCGTGAAATGATGGATGACGTGTGTACCGCGTTCACTATCTCATCTACGGACACTATAGTTCAGATGACTTATTGCCACATGATAATCCTTCCCGGCGGCACACATTATTTCGTTCTAGTATTGTTGCATGATACGACACACTTCGACTTGATGTGAGAGACGGTGGCCAATTTACCAATAAATGCAACGGTTGATATATATTTGACATTTGAGTCAACCAACTCGGTTCAAAATCGTACGATTGATTCGCGAGTTCTTGATGAACTTGCCGACATGCCAGACGCAGCCTTAATGATGGAAAGGCTGCAAATGCAATCCCCACAGGCTGAGGTCGTGCAAGAGGGGTTCGTTGCTCCATTGCATGAAGATATTAATGACGATGACGATATCGACGACGAAAATAATGAAACTGATGAGGACATACGTCCCAACGAAGAAGCTCCATCAGTTGCCGTTTGGGACCACGTTAATGTTTGCACGGATGATCGAAGATATGAACCTTCGGGAGCGGAGAATGTCGAAGATGATGAGCAATTTGCTATCGATGAAGAGATTTTGTTGGAGGAATCTAGTGATGATGAAGTTCACCAACCAATACCGGGATATAACGAAATCGATTGGGAGGTGGCTAATTCAACTGCGACCCAACATTCCCATAAGCAAACTCGGGGGGACATGTCTAACTTCGATTTGGAGATATGGATGTGTTTTGACAATAAAAAAGACTTACAACATGTCGTTAAAGTGTGGCATGTTAATAGACATTGTCAATTCCATGTGATAGAATCGACTACAACTACGTAGGCGATTAAGTGCAGGTTTCCACAACACGGGTGTATGTGGCGTCTTCGCGCTTGTTTGCGAAAGAAAACACTATTATGGGAGATAACACAATTAGACGTACCGCACACGTGTATTAGTCCCGACGTAGAACGCGGTCATGCCCAACTTGACACCAACATGATTGCGCGAGAGATCCAAAGCGTCGTCAAGAGCGATCAAGGTATCACGATCAAAGCATTAGTTGAAATAATTAAGGAAAAATACGGTCACGAAGTCAACTACAAACGAATGTGGGATGCCAAAAGGAAAGCAATTGCAAGTGTTTTTGGAGATTGGGATGAGTCGTACGCCCAATTACCAAGATGGTTGGTGGCCGTGAGGAGTAAGAGTCCGGGTACCAGAATCGAGTGGTCACATAAACAATGGCATGCTGATGAAATAAGAACTGCGTCTCCTCAATTTCGTCGTGTGTTTTTTGCATTTGAAGCTTCAATACATGCTTTCAAGTTTTACAGGCCTCTGCTTAAGATTGACGCGACATTCTTATATGACAAATACAGTGAGAAATTAATGATTGCGATCTCTGTAGATGGAAATGGCCACATATTACCGGTTGCATTTGCCGTTGCAGAAAGCCGAATCAACTGATTCGTGACAGATCGAGAAAGAGTTTGCGTTATTTCTGATCGAGAAGGAGATTGCATGCATAAAGGCAACAACAAACAGGTCGTCATCTTGAAGGACCGGGTGTGCAGTTGTAATAAATGTCAGTTGTTTGGTTTCCCTTGCTCACACGTGTTAGCAGCATGTGGGTTTATTCGAGTTAGCTACGCGCAGTTCATCGAGCCATACTATAGGATAGATGTGTACGTACAATGCTACTCCTACAATTTCAAGGCCATCCCAGATGAGAAGTATTGGCCGACTTTTGGGACGAAGATCATACCCGGGGGTGCAGACGTGGCCGAGGGAGACCTAGGGGATCGCGAAGACATACCGAGATGGATCTGCCTAATGTTCAAAGGCCTTTGCGATGTGGGATATGTCATCAAGAAGGACATAGAAGAACAACATGTCCAAATAGAGACCGTGGACGAGTCCCAACTAGGAAGAATCGGTGTGGTCTTTGTCGTTCAGAGGGACATAACAAAAAAAATTGTCCTAGCAGACCTCGACCATTAAATGAAAACCTATAGTCGATTTTGTATAATGCGTGAAGTAACTTAAGTTCGTACATATGTTGATTTTGAGCATGTACGCAGTTGTTTTTGTGTGAACATTTATTAAATACTTATCGTTTGGTTTCGTACTATTTGACATTTTCTTTTTCTAACATTCATTTGTAGTTGTACAGCAATGGATCCAGGTCCTTTAGATCCATCACTATTGCAACTTCAAGCTACACACAGATCATCGCGATCCTGGAGGGGCTAAGTAAACTTTTTTAAATGAATACGTCAAATTTAGAGCAATAAAGTATCAAAATCATACATCACGTTTATCAATTATAAGGTGTACGAAACAATGCGCGTACTTCGAAGACGTGAGGTCGTTGATCGAACGATGCGGTATCATTCTAGGATGATCCCATATCTTCGTTCCAGTGGGTTCTATGGGATTTCTCCGGTAGCATTTTTCAGCCTTGATTGGACTTTAATTACTGCATTCGTAGATAGATGGCGCCCTGAGACGCATACATTTCACATGCATTATGGGGAGGGCACGATTACACTCCAAGACGTGCAGGTACCGCTTGGATTACCTATTGAAGGTATGCCTGTGACGGGAACGACGGACGCAGACTATGATGATGTCTGCGAGAGGCTACTTAGACGAACTCTTGGTGGAAATGACGTCATTGGTTGTAAACTTAAGGTCAATTGGCTTGAGCGTAACGTACCATCAATAGATTATGATAGCGATGAGGAGTCGGTCCAACGTTACGTTCGATCGTACATACTATAACTTATCGGTGGTTGCCTTTTCGCCGATAAGTCCAATCGATTCGTACATTTGATGTTCCTACCATTGCTGGAGGATTTCCAAGTAGCTGGACAATATAGTTGGGGGAGTGCATGTCTGGCTTATTTGTACAGGGAGTTGTGTCGCGGATCTCGCGCAGGGGCACATGAGGTTGCTGGTGCGTCAATTCTTGTACAACTGTAGGCATGAGACATATTTCCATTCATAGCACTGCGGCGCCTGCGTGTTTCTAGAGCTCAACCGCGAACGGTGGATGGCCAAAATATGCTTATGGACGTTCCACTGGGACACATGTATTAAAGTTGATTTGTCATTAATTTGCTAACGAATCTTGCTCACTTTCATTTATCTTAACTCATTGTTTTCTACACAGATGGCTCGATGCATTTTCGATTTCACAAAGTGCGACGCACGCCGTATCGGCTTACCGTGATGCACTCGACTCGCAAAGGCATGAGGATGATGTGGTATGACAACCATATACTGAAATCATGGGGTCTCTTCCCGAGTACTGTACTAACGGTCATGGTAGTTGACTTTCGGCGTGTCCCCTTATTTGTTTCCACATAGTCGAGTGGCATCGACCAGAAAGGGTTATGAGACAATTCAGCATGGTCCAAGTGTTGCCACCAAATTGTGCGTATGACACCCAACTGCACCGCCTCGAATTGCATGGACATCATCATGAAAATTGGGTGGCTTTTCACGCAAGCTACATACACATGTGGGAAAATCGTGCGGACACCATTGCGACAGCGACACTTAATGAAGGGCACGATCATCACGACTACTTGACGTAGTATCGCTCATTCACTAGGAGATTCATTGGACACGACGGGGCGTTACGTGACTACTCGGTAAGCTTCTAACACTTATTTTTCTTCGAACATCTAATATCTTATATTGCGTGCTCGAAGCTCTTATTTTTTGTATATCACCGTAACTTGGTGCATCGACTGAGGCGAGTTTTTGTACGAGCAAGGTCTTGCTGCGCTTGATGAAGGGATTAAAATTTTAGATGAAGATGAAAGGCAAAGGTCGACTCTTTCGCATGATGGAATTGACGTCGAACAAGACATAAATGAGGATAATGAACAGGAAGATGAAGAAGACGATTAGGCCGAACCAAACATAGAGGTGAGAAGAAGACGAACATGACCAGAGACCGTGCGGGAACGCACCAGACGTCCTCGTCCACCGCGTCCATCTACTCAGACTGAGATTGCTGCATAGAGTAGCAGACGTTCTCCTCCAGCACGTTCATCTCGTTCGAGAGCGAGTATAACAGAGACTGTTGGCGAGAGTAGCCAACGATCGTCCACACCCCATCCAGAACCTCAAATATTTGTACCCAGGCCGTCGAGCGTGAATCTTCCTCCTTACCATTTTGATCCTTACGCACCTGGGCCGTCGTCTTCATATGTGGACCATGGAATGCCTTATCCTCAAATGTATCCGTCACTGCCTTAATACATGCCTAGTCCATATACTCCTAGTCCTTATAATTACAATATGCCATATAGTGGAGATCCCTCATTCATGAACTTGTTGAACATGCCGCAGCCTCATGTTCCCTTCCCCCAACCCTATACAGGAAACCAATATTTTGGGATGGTTCCACCTCCTATTTTTGGGAGCATCAGTAGCAGAGGTGAGTCGAGTGAAGCACCAGAGGAAATGCATCAATCTACTCGACGTGATTATTGTGCAAGACCAGCCACCTCAACAACCTCAACCGGATGTACAAACACATCGTCCAACTAGACAAAAAGTACGTCCGGTTTGCATCACCGAGCAACAACGTCAACGTAACCGTTGGAATAGACCCGCATGATGAGTTCTCTTGATGGCATGGTGATTTGTAGATAGCTTATATTTTGGGTTCACGAAGTACGTGTATACAACCTTTTCATTGAATAAACTTATTTCTCATGTTTTCCATATTATTATAATGTCGTATCTGTGATTACTCTTCAATATTCCATAACAGAAACTCATCACTGTGAAAGATAGAAGGACTTCGATGTGAGTATGGCTAGGGCAGAGCTATACCAAGTAGTTTGTTTAGTTTGTTAAGTGAGTTTAGGTTATATGTTTAATTTAACTTAAGTGGTTAGCTTAGTTAGTTAGGTGTAGGAGGTTTGTTCACATTAGTTTAGGTTGGTTAGGTTAATTAACTTAGTTAGTTAAGTTAGTTTAGTTTAGGTGTTGAGGTTAGTTTAATTTCACGAATTTGAGTTAGGGTATGTTCGTTAGTGTAGTTTAGTGTTTAGTTAATTTAGTTTACATAGTTAGGTTAGGTTAGGTTAGTCGAGTTTAGTCCAAATAGTTACGTTATGTTAGGTTGTTAACAAGCAACTCTCGAGCTACTCGGTTGTTCGTTTAGTTTCGTTTGGTAGTTTAAACAATTGTTTTTTGGTTGTTTGTTTAGTTAGTTAAGTTAGTTATTTTAGTGTAGTTACTTTGTATTGTTTAGGTGGTTAGGTTAGTTAAGGTTAGTTAGTTTAGTTTGGTTAGTTCCATTTAGTTAGTATGTTTAGTTTGCAATTAAGTTGGTTTATTTTTTTGTTGTTTGTGTGAGATTCGTCACGGCCTTCATTGAACTTCCACACAAAAAACACCACAATGTCATGCACAAAGTTAAGGACTCGGTCAATGCAGCTACTTTTGATTCTTTTCAACTAGAGTCGAACGACTTTTCCAAACCTTCTAATCTATGTTTATTTGGTTCATGCTGATAACTGAGCTTTTATATATATATATATATATATATATATATATATGCAACTTCGAGTTGTCAATTATATCCTTTATGGAAATGCAAGACAATTCGAGGAATTTGCCATAAAAATATTTAATTGGACCATACCAAAAATCTAGTCAGGTTCTCGTTGTTCTCGTTCGCTCTTTAGTAATAAGATCCCCTAAGCCGTCTTTGGCTACTCAATGAGTTACCGTATATGGCCATTATGGGGAAATCCTTTACGAAGGAGATACATTAGTTACATTTATATATGAAAAATCTAGAACTGGGGATATAACGCAAGGCTTAAAAAAGTATAACAAGTGTTAGAAGTGCGATCGAGTGATTCAATATCAATGAATTTAGAAAAGAGAGTTGAAGGTTGGAACGAATGTGTGTGTATATATATATATCATGACAAAACTTTTGTCATATGTATTTGAAAATATAACAAAACTTTTGTTTTATTTTACATTTTAGCAGTAAATATTTGGTTTAACTTAGTTGCGTAGATTTTTTCCGTTGACGTTGGCGCTATCCGTGAAACATAGTCCACGTATGACGCGTGAACATGAGCCGCCCGAAAGTTCGTTTAACTTATTGGTTAATTTGCTATGAACACTTATGTAAAAAGCATAAAATTCGAGTCATCGTGGGTAAGTTCGTTTATTTCTAACCCCGACGAGTTGATCTAGTGGTAAGGTGAACGTAGGACTATGTGGGTTAGGTGCACGATCTTAAGTTTGATTCCCCACGACTGCCAATTTTTGGGCCTGATGGTCTATTTCGGCAGTCTCAGGGTAAATAAAACTATTTAAATCTAGATACATATGGTTAATAAAAAAAAACCAAAAATTGGTTTCTTTTTTATACAAAAATAAACTCCTCCTATGCGTATTCAAAATTGGTTGTAATTGTCGAGATCGCTCGACGATGACGACGACGACGACGGCGCATGGCGAGCAGGACTGAGCGGCCGAGACGACGCTGTCCAAGCTTACAGTGATTTGGTGACGGCCAATAAGCGCGGCAAGAAGTTAAAGAACGACGCGCAGGAAATCGCGGACCAGCGGCAGCCGACGAGTCCCGTTGGTGAGGTGGCGGTGACGTGGGGACACAATTGTATAGATAGTGCCTTTTGAAAAGACGTTATCTATACAATTGGGCCGCTACGTCACCGCCACCTCACAAACAGAAAAAAAAGGCAATAACGCCTTTTCAAAAGGCGTTATTGGATGTGTGTGACATGGCGGTGAGGTGGCGATGCGATTGTATGGATAGCGCCTTTTGAAAAGGCGCTATCCATACAATTGCACTGCCATGTCACCGCCATGTCGCACACTTCAAATGCAATAACGCATTTGAAAAGGCGTTATTGCCTACTTTTGTTAATTCATATTACACCACCCTATTTTGTGAATTAAATTGTAAAGGTGCTAAAAAACCCCGAAGGTTAGGTGAGGTTATTGAGTATTAATTGAGGCACTGTACAGCCTCTGAGGTCATTCAATTATTTTGTTAGTCAATAGACTTGGTTTAGGTGAGAAGAGAGTTGTCTCTTTCTCAAGGTCTAGGTCATTCTCTCAGTGCTGTAACCTTTCTCTTTGGTTGATTCTTCGATAAAGGTGCTCTGGTTTCCCTCTTTTTCATCATTAGAGTTGGAACCTTATCGGTGGAATTAGAGCAAGTTTCATGTGGCCAAAGATGGATCCTCGTCTTGAGGCGGTTGAAGCGGAGCTGAGCTGAGTAAATGAGCTAGAAGGTTCAATTCATGGCTTAAGATCAGAGTTCCAGTCTCAGATCCAAGTATTGTCCCATATCAATGGTAGATCCAAACGTTGGAACGTCGGATGGAAGAGTTGATGCTTCCCCGACCAGATCCAGGGAAGTCTCCTCAAATCGGAACGTCAAATGGTGTCATGACTCCATATCCACCAGATTCGTGGGGTAGTGCGCCAGATCTAGACCAGGAACGATAGATCCGACATTGAAGAGCTCGGATCAGGGTTTTCGCCGTACAGATCCGGACTAGAGGTGCGTAAGATCCAAATGTCGACTTATGATGTAGAGATCTAGAGATCTATTGGTGTGGTCGAACCAAACAGAATAATATTTCGCCATGCACAAATTGTGGGAAGTTTCCAAGCTTTGGGTGCTCGGATTTGCTTAATCGACCAACTCAGATCTGGCTTCAAATGGAAGAGATGGATCGCCCTTTCGAGAACTAGACGGAACTCAAGACGCGTCTAATGCTACGTTTCACCGAACTCAATTTTCTTAATTTAAGCCAACAATTCTTCTCGATAAAACAATAGTCCACCGTGAGTGAGTATCGTGAACGATTCGAGTTGTTGTTGCTCCACCAGATCGGGCTGACAGAGTTACAGAAGATGGTAGTGTTTATTAATGGTTTGAAAGATCACCTGCGAGGGAGATAGTAATGAATCCTTCGACAACTTACAAGGCGGTGGTGGTGCTAGCTGGAAAGTCGAGAAGAAACTCGATGATAGTTTTTCTCTTGGGCTCACAAGGGTCAAGGCCCTGGCCTCGTTTTTTTTTTGGCCCACAATGAAAGGGGAGCCTAAAGGCCCGCACTCGGTAAACCGCACCATAACAGGCCCCACTCGGGACTCCCAATCCAAGTCCCCAACTCCCTCGGCCCAACACCTTAAATCCACTCCATCTTCTTCTTCATCATCTTCTATGAGGCCCGCCTCCTCAAATTCGGTTACCCCCAATGTGTCACTGCCTATGCATAAACATTTGATCAATTCAGAGGTTCAAGTACGCTGGAAGCAATGTTTATGTTATAGATGTGATGATAAATGGTTTGTGGGACATCCTTGTGCGAAAATGTCCTAAACGTCATGCTGGTAAATGATGAACAAGCGAAAAGTTCAGCCGATTCGCCTTCTGAAGTTTCTAACGACCCACTGGAGTTGACCATGATGGAACTCTCGGCCCATGCACTCGGTGGTGGCTCCACTCCCTCACACCATTAAAGTGAGGGGCACCATCCGGGATAAGGAGGTGGTCATCCTCATAGACGGAGGGGCCTCCCTTAATTTTATTTCTGGAGGGGCCTCCCTTAATTTTATTTCTCCGGAGTTGGTTAATGTGTTGCACATTCTGTATCCCCAACACTTAATTATGGTGTGTATGTTGGGGGTGGTGTTGGGTTTTGGGGTTCATGCGCAACGAAATTACAAAACAATTTTGACAAAAACCCCAAATAGGATCCGAATCTAATTCCATTAAAACGTTTAAACCATGAAAACTTAATCATACCTCGATCGTAATATACCTTTCTGAAGGTTGATCGATCTCTAAGGCGATGCCAACGACGAACGCCCTCTACCAGCAGTCCACACACACGAACGACGACCGAGATTCAAAGTGCTAGCTTCGAGAGAATACCAAACATTTTTGTTTCTCTCCAAAACGATCCAGAGCGTACCAGAAAACTCTAATTTGTTTTTAAACGAAAATAGAGTTTCTGCCCTTAATTTTCATACGTGTGTTCTAACTTAAAGCGTCTATTTAAACAACCTTTGTATATAGACGATTAAGTAAATTACACATATACCCTTACTTAAAGAAGTATAAGTGTAATACACCACAATGATGTTTCTGTCATGAATTTTATCATATAAAATTCATGTTTCTGAACCATTTTAAAATCTCACAAAACCATTCTTAAGTGTGACCCAATAGGCTTATACAACGTTGGCAAAGTGTATCAAAACATATTTTGGTATACAAGTCATAAGTTTAACCTCTAGCAAGACATTATGACTACCCAAGTTGTATGAATATCAAATCGATACAACCTAATCAATAGTGTATATAACATCCTTTTGTCACACGATATCCTTTTGATCAAACATAAGGCATGAAATTGTCATCCAACATGTTCAATCGTACTAGTCTCGATCTCTAGGTAGATCGAAAACATCCAAGTGACATTGATCAATATCAATTCACTTAGACTAGGCCTTTTAACAGCCTAACACATCGAGGATCCACTGGATATCTCTCTTTATACGAGAGGGATAAATTCTATGTCGATTACACAACTTCATCACATTGCTCACACAGTAACCAATCACAACTTTTATAATCGTCTGGTTAAAGACAACGTTTGATTGTGTCAAATCATTATGTTTCTAATGTTGAAGTCTCTGGTAATCTCAAGTAAAATGACCGAAAAATATACCTATCATGAGAAACAACGATGACTTAATCCATTTGATTTTCTCATAGCGGGTCGGTCCAATACTTTGTTCCCTAACAAATACTCGTGATCTTGATTCGTGTCCCTATACGTATAATCATCATATGATCATCAATCAAGACTCACACTAGTCTTAATTCATTATAGTTCCCAGTATAATGATCGACTAGGGACATTTATGATATTTCTGTAAATACCCATGGATCTTATTATAATGTAAATATGCAAATTAATTATAATAAACATCAAATGAAATCCTCTATTTTAATAACTAAAAATACTCATAAAGACGGTTAATGGATTGACCTAGGCACATGCCCCAACATCTCTCACTTGCACTAGGGCCAATCATACATGCATCTAATGCCTAATGATCTAACATGACCATCATGTTTTGCTTGTGGAAGAGCTTTTGTTATTGGATTCGCAACATTGTCTTAAGTAGGTACTTTGCAAATCTTCATGTATCCCCTCTCAATAATTTTCTCTGATGAGATGAAAACGCCTTAGTATATGTTTCTGTTTATGATGTGATCTAGGTTCCTTGGCATGTGCTATTGTCCCATTATTGTCACAATACAAACAAACAGGGTTAGCAATACTTAGAACCATACCTAGTTCAGAAATGAACTTTTTGATCAAAACTGTCTCCTTTGCTGCATCGGACGCTACAATATACTCAGCTTCTATTGTAAAATCTGCCACTGTCTCTTGCTTTGAACTTTTCCAGCTTACTACACCTCATTCAAAGTAAACATATATCCTGACTGCGATCTAAAATCATCTATATCAGTTTGAAAACTTGCATCTGTGTAACCATTTACAACTATATCATTTTCAAAACTTCCATAAACCAAGAACACTTCCTTAGTCCTTTTTAAGTATTTAAGAATGTTCTTTACTGCTATCCAGTGACTCTCGCCAGGATCTGACTGATATCTGCTTGTATTGCTCAAAGCATATGATACATCAGGTCGAGTGCATATCATGACATACATGAAACATTGGCAACAATCCTCTTTTAGAGTCTTGCAAATTGAACCTATTTAGCACCTTATCGATGTAAGCACTCTGACTTAGACCGATTAGCCTTTTAGATCTATCCTTATAGATCCTTATCCCTAGGATATAGGCTGCATCTCCTAAGTCTTTCATTGAGAAACACTTCCCTAACCAAGACTTGACATTCTGCACTGTTGGGATGTCATTTCCAATGAGTAATATATCATCAACGTACAGTACCAGAAAAACAACTACACTCCAACTGACCCTCTTATATACACAAGGCTCATCTTCGTTCTTAACAAAACCAAAATCCTTGATTGCTTCATCAAAACGAAGATTCCAACTCCGAGAAGCTCGTTTTAATCCATAAATGGATCTTTGAAGCTTGTATACCTTCCAAGAATTCTCAGAATGTACAAAACCTTCAGGTCGTGTTATATACACGTTCTCAAGCAGCTTTCCGTTAAGAAATGTTGTTTTTACATCCATTTGCCATATCTTATAGTCATAATATGCAGTAATGACAATTAAAATTCTTATGGATTTAAGCATGGCTACTGGCGAAAAAGTTTCATCATAATCAACACCTTGAGTCTGCCTGAAACCTTTTGCTATAAGTCTTGCTTTAAAAGTATGCAATTTGCCATCAATGTCAGTTTTTTTCTTGAAAACCCATTTACATCCAATGGTCTTACCACCTTCGGATAAATCAATCAAGTTCCAAACTTGGTTATCATACATGGATTGCATCTCAGAGTTCATGACACTTAGCCATTTATTTGAGTCTGGTCCAGACATAGCCTCCTGATAAGTGGTGGGCTCATTTTGATCCATAAGCAACACGTCATGACTATTAGTAATGAGAAATCTGAATATCTCTGACTCATGTCTTACCCTACCATATTTTAGTGGGTCTTGCGTCACTTGTGGAGGTTCAACTGGTTCAGAACGTTGTTGAACTCCCAGTAGCGGTTCAATATTTATTTGTGTTCTTGAACTTCTTCAAGATTTATTTTTCTCCCAGTAGTGTCTTTTGAAATAAACTGTTTTTCCATAAAGGCACCATACCGAGCAACAAACACTTTGTTCTCAGCGGGATTATAAAAGTAATATCCTTTTGTTTCCTTAGGATACCCCACAAATAAACAATTATCAGATTTAGGTGCTAGTTTTTCTGAGACTTGTCAAATCTTAAGGAAAGACAAACTAGGTCTCTTCCCTTACCATATCTCATATGGTGTTTTATCAACCGCTTTAGAAGGAACTCGATTTAAAGTGAAAGTCGAGTAGCTTGTAATGCATAACCCCAAAAGGATAATGGAAGATCTGCATGACTCATCATAGATCGAACCATATCTAATAAGGTTCGATTTCTCCTTTCGGAAACTTCATTCCATTGTGGAGTTGCTGGTGGAGTCAATTGGGAGACAATCCCACAATTTCTAAGATGATCATCAAATTCTTGGCTTAAATATTCACCACCTCGATCTGATCGAAGTGTTTTGATAGTTTTACTAAGTTGATTCTGCACTTCATTTTGAAACGTTCGAAACATCTCAAATGATTCAACTTTATGTTTCATTAGATATACATAACCATATCTCATTTGAAATCATCAGAAATGTAATGAAGTATCGATAACCTCCTCTAGCCATTGTGTTTATAGGACCGCATACATCAGTATGTATTAGACCCAATAAATCACTTGCCCTTTCACTGTATCCAGTAAAGGGACTTTTAGTCATCTTGCCTAGTAAACAAGATACGCACATTTCGTATGTTTCTAAATCAAAAGAATCTAGAAGTCCATCTTTATGGAGCTTCGTTATGCGTTTCTCATTTATGTGCCCGAGACGACAATGCCAAAGATAGGTTTGATTCAAATCATTTGACTTGAATCTCTTTGTATTTGTGTTAAAGATCGGAATATCATTGGACCTTTTCATGCTTAGAATATAAAGACCATCACACAAATCAGCATTTGCATAAAATATACCTTTACGAGAAATGGAACATCTATTATTCGCAATAATAAAATCAAAACCATCTATATCCGAGCATGAAACATAAATGATGTTTCTGCTCAAGGCAGGCACAAAATAACAATTATTTAAAGTTAAAATAAGTCCACTAGGTAAGACTAAGTCATATGATCCAACAGCTAGGGCAACAACTCTTGCTTCATTCCCTACGCGGAGGATGACTTCTCCTTTCTTCAGCTTTCTACTTCTGGCAAGTCCCTGCATATTTATATAAATGTGAGATCCACATCCGATATCTAATACCCAGGAATCACTAGTAGTTAAATTAATTTCAATAACATACATGTAGTGGTAGTCGCACTACCCTTTTTCTTCTTTAGATCTTCCAGATAGAGTTTGCAATTTCTGAACCAATGTCCATGTGCACGACAGAAATGACAATTTCCTTCCTTTTTTTTTGTGTGTTTTGAAGCTGGAACAGGCTGGGGCTTGACTTGTTCCACAGGCTTTGCGACAGGAGCAGCAGCAGCTTTGGCAACTTTAGCCATGCCTTTGCCTTTCTTCTTCATTCCCTTTCCCTTTCGGACCATCAACACATTACTATAGGGTTTCTTGATATTTTGTTCAGCAGTTTTGAGCATCGAATGCAACTCTGAAATTGATTTCTCCATATTATTCATATTGTAGTTCATTACAAATTGTGAGTAACTCTTTGGTAATGAATTTAGGATCAAATCTAACTCTTAGCTTATGGGAAATCCGAGTCTCTCAAGCTGATCAACATAGCTCTTCATCTTCAGAACATGAGGACTAACTGACGCACCCTCAGTCACCTTGCAAGAATGTAGGTTCTTGACTATCTCGAACCTTTCTTGCCTAGCTTGCTGTTTGAACATTTCCTTCAGCGTTATAGCCATGTCATAGGCTTCCAATAGTTCCATGTCCTTCTGAAGTTCAAGAACCATAGTTGCCAACATAATATATGCAACATCAGTAGAATCGTTGACATGCTTATTATACTCATCCTTCACAACTTTCGTAGCATTGGCTGGTGGGTTCTCAGGGATTGGAGCATCCAGGACATACAACTTGCGTTCATGCTTAAGAACAATTCTCAAGTTTTAGAACCAGTCAAGAAAATTAGTCCCACATAGCTTATCCTTCTCAAGGATGAATCGCGGTGACATGGGATTATTGTTACTTGAAGAGGCCATTGATCTACAATAAAGATTACACAAAGTTTATTTTATTATAGAGGAATAGACTCCCAATAAGTTAACAACCCTCCTAAAATATATTGTTTATTTATGGGACTAAAACCCATATTTCACATAATTATATGACGGCTATAGCATGAAACACAAAACTAGATTATTTAGGTAGGTAACAGTTACCAATTACATCTTATGCAATTTTAGATACTTTTATGAGATACGGGACATCTTATGTCTTATTATGTTTTTTTTTTTATCTCATCATGTGCCTAAAGCTCAAAACTATTTTGATAGCTTTATTAAGTCGGACCATTTTAAACATTAAGGTAACTCTTACCTAGCTTGTCTCACCAAGATAACACAATACACCCAGCTATGGTTGAAACTATATTAGTGTGATCGAGGCCTTGAAAAGTGTTTAAAATGGATGGTATGAGACTTAAAAATTTAATAGAGGGATTTTATTAAGTTTTAGTGATTTTATGTAAACAATGAAATATCATATATTTTATTGATTTGTTCAATCACTAAACAATTTGGAAATTTTTATACTGTTCACTAATAAAAAAATTTCTGTGCACTAGGATTAATTAGACGACGGTCCTGCTGGTCGGTCAGCGGATGGGGGAACAGGGGGCAGCGCCCCCATTTTTTTTTAGGAGACAAATTTCAATTCTGAAAATTAAAATTCACTATAGAAAATCATATTTTTCGCTAATTTTATTATCATAAATTAACCCCTTAATTTATCCGAAATTAAGTCAATTAAAACATTTTAATTAACCCGGACCCACATCTAACTAATCATCTTATCATAATCCAATTAGGACTTAAGATATTTGAGTCCTAGCATATCACCAATAACAAGATTCTCGAAATTTATCTCCTATCCAATAGGGATAACGTAACTAATTTTGCTAATATCTCCTAATCTAATTTGTTATCTATTTCTAATCAAATAAAAATTTCATAACAGAATAGATATAATGAGATAAATAAATAATTTCCAAAAATAATTATTCGCAATTTCGGTCCTTATCCAAATAATCACAAACATGTAATTGAATCACGAACTATTATCCCAATCGAATTTAATCATATTAGTTTCGAATTAATATTAAGACTTATACAATTTAAGAAACTTAAAACAATGTAACCTAAATATGCATACTGTTTTACAGAGATTTCATCAATGCATCAACACACAAAAAATAAAGATTATACCTAATGGTGTCATGGATCACAGAACACGAAATTCAATTCATTAAAATTATTCGAATTAACCTGACATGGTTACTAGGATGTACGAAACTGATTTCAATTAAATCACGAATATATGTATCATATACACAAAACATGATAATAAATCTCACAGAAAGCTTATGTATATCACATATACATCAACTATTAACATGTTTTTAATCATATATCATGTATATATCAGAAGAAAACATGCAATGAATTTAATGGAATCGAACTCGAAGGCTCTGATACCACTGTTGGGTTTGGGGTTCATGCGCGGCGGAAATTACAAACCAATTTTGACAAAAACCCCAACAGGATCCGAATCTAATTCCATTAAAACTTTTAAACCATGAAAACTTAATCATACCTCGGTCGCAATATACCTTTCTGAAGGTTGATCGATCTCTAAGGCGCTGCCAACGATGAATGCCCTCTACCAACAGTCCACACACACGAACGACGGCCGAGATTCGAAGTGCTAGCTTCGAGAGAATACCGAACATTTTTGTTTCTCTCCAAAACGATCCGGAGCGTACCAGAAAACTTTAATTCATTTTTAAACGAAAATAGAGTTTCGGCCCTTAATTTTCATACGTGTGTTCTAACTTAAAGCGTCTATTTATACAACCCTTGTATATAGATGGTTAAGTGAATTATACATATACCCCTACTTAAAGAAGTATAAGTGTAATACACCACAAGGACGTTTCTGTCATGAATTTTATCATATAAAATTAATTTTTCTGAACCATTTTAAAATCTCACAAAACCATTCTTAGTGTGCGACCCAATAGGCTCATACAACGTTGACAGTATACCAAAACACATTTTGGTATACAAGTCATAAGCGACCTCTAGCAAGACATTATGACTACCCAAGTTGTACAAATATCAAATCGATACAACCTAATCAATAATGTATATAACATCTATTTGTCACACGATATCCTTTTGATCAAACATAAGGCATGGAATTGTCATCCAACATGTTCAATCGTATTAGTCTCGATCTCTAGGTAGACTTAAAACATCCAAGTGACATTGATCATTATCAATTCACTTAGACTAGGCCTTTTAACAGTCTAACACATCGAGGGATCCACTGGATATCTCTCTTTATACGAGAGGGATAAACTCTATCTCGATTACACAACTTCATCACATTGCTCACACAGTAACCAATCACAACTTTTATAATCGTCTAGTTAAAGACAACGTTTGATTGTGTCAAATCGTTATGTTTCTAATGTTGAAGTCTCTGGTAATCTCAAGTCAAAGGACTGAAAAATATACCTATCATGAGAAACAACTATGACTTAATCCATTTGATGTTCTCATAGCGGGTCGGTCCAATACTTTGTTCCCTAACAAGTACTCGTGATCTTGATTCGTGTCCCTATACGTATAATCATCATATGATCATCAATCGAGACTCACACTAGTCTTAATTCATTATAGTTCCCAGTATAATGATCGACTAGGAACATTTATGATATTTCTGTAAATACCCATGGATCTTATTATAATGTAAATATGCAAATTAATTATAATAAACATCAAATGAAATCCTCTATTTTATTAACTAAAAGTATTCATAAAGACGGTTAATGGATTGACCTATGGCACATGCCCCAACAGGTGGCGCTCGTCTTTCTGGATCTGGGGTTTGTAAAGGTGTCAAGGTTACTTTCCAAGGCTTGTGGGTAGTGGTTGATTTTCATCTGATCAGTACGCGCGACCACGATCTCATTTAAGGGTTAAATGGTTGAAAACCATTGGAGTTACAAACATTGATTGACAACAGCTTACCTTGTCATTCTCGTTTGAAGGGAAGCCCGTCGTCATTCAAGGTGATCCTACATTGCATTGTGCGTTAGTGTTTTGTAAGTCCATCAAACACTCATTAGATTCAGTTGTTAAAGGATTTCTGGTGGAAATGTGTACTCCGGCGACTTCGGACACAGTAGAGTTACCTAAGGGTGTTGAGCTATGTATACAACAAGTTTTGTCCGAATTCAGTGCCATGTTTCAGTTACCTTCTGGCTTACCCCCTTCTTGGGATTGTGATCATGCGATAGTATTAAAGGAGGGCACATAACCGATTCGAGTAAGGTCGTATCATTATCCCTAGATCTAAAAGATGGATATTGAGAAATTAGTGGCATAAATGTCATCTTCGGGGATAATCCAACAGAGTAATAGTCATTTTTCCAGCCCGGTTCTGTTAGTGAAGAAAAAAGGAGTTGGCGTTTTTGCGTAGATTACCGAGCATTAAATAAAGCCACTATTCGGACAGGTTCCCCACTCCTAATATTGATGACTTGTTAGATGAACTACATGGAGCTTCAGTTTTTTTAATGTTCGACTTATAGTCGGGTTACCATCAGACCCGGCTCAAGGCTTCAGATGTTCCAAAAACCGCTTTTCGGACTCATGATGACCTTTTCAAGTTCCTTGTTATGCCATTAAGTTTGTCAAACGCCAACCACTTTTCAGTCCCTTATGAGTTCCATCTTTAAAGGTTTAAGTCGCAGTTGTGTTCCAGTGTTCTTCGATGATATCTTAGTTTACAGTTCTTCCATGGCGGATCACTGTGCTCACCTCCATCAGGTCCTTACTATTGTGACATCCCGTCACTGACCAGACTGAACTCAGCCCGATCCGACTGGATCGGAAGCCAGAATTCGGTTCGACTAGGTGACGTGATTGTGCTCTACGATAGTGAACCGTAAATAATAAAATAATATTTTTGGTGTGCGTGTAATATCTAATAAATAATTAAATAATTATAAATGCACACGTAACATAAGGCAAGGAGAGTCATGGGTTTCACCTCGGGATACACGTTAGGTGGGAAATACGTGACTTTGGATAGTATCATGACCTATTACTAACTTAATTTAATTTAGCCTAAGTGGTGTATTAAAAATTGATTGATATGTCTATGGTAAGGATATAATAAAACTTAACTTATAGTCTATGCTTTAAATTAAAAACCATAACCTATGTAAAATGTAACACATGTGTTGCATATCAATCGAATAAGGAATTATGGTGCATGTACTTTATGTTATACATGAGATTGATCTTGAGATTCATAAATACATCTAGATGAAGGGCCAAGATCTAGATCTAGTTTGAAGACATAATCATGCAATATGGAACACTTGTCACTTATAAGCAACACTTGTCAATCTAAATCAATTCATGTCTCCAAATTAACAATTAAGCTACTTGATTTGGAGACTTAATTAAGTACTTAACTTAAACTAATTATATTGCTAATGTTGAAGTGTAGGATCCATTTTGGACCCTTAGATGTGCCACAAAACTAGTATCTCAAGGCACATATAAAGGTCGTTGTTTTAAGTTGATACAAGGTATATAAGAAACACTTAGTTATTGATGTTGCAAATGAAAATACAACAAGAATTGAGAGGAAGAACATGAGTTGCCGGAGATTGAGGATCAAGGAGCAATTGAAGTGCAATTAGAGTCTTAAAGAGGAAAAACATTAGATCCACAACAATCCTAAAGTAACGTCTCTCTTTTCCCTTTCAATTTCATGGATTTTGATGGAATAAACATGAATGTGGGCTGATGCGGTTTAGAAACAATGAGACCATACATGTGATTAGATTTGAACTTAAATTTGATGCCTCTAAACAAACATGTACTAAGAATCAAGAATTCAAACTTTGCATGGCTTGAAATTATATTATTTGACTTGAATCGAGAGATTTAACTATGATTTCGAAATTGGGGTTTTATGGACTGATATGAAATGGTTTAAGACTCAAGTTCAACTCACTTTATTCCCAATTTGACTGGAAATTTAGGTGGATCAAATGTATGTTCAAAAAGTTGAATAATTTAAGCTTTTAAGGTCCTTTAATGCTGAAATTGGCTATAGGTTATTAAATTATGGAATTCTTGTTGTAAGCTGGTGTAAATGGAACCCAAGTAACACCCAAAGGGACCCCATGGAGGTGCCAAGTCGAAACAAGATGAATCAACCCAAAAAAGAACAAAACAACCATGTTCAAGCATCAAGAATTAGATCCGATATTGCGATGAGCATAACTCACTCAATTTAACTCCAATTGGAGCGAGCTTTGGATATGTCATGATTAGGTATGTCAACAACCTTTCGATTAAATTCCATGGTATTTAGAGCTATACAATAGGAGAAATCGAAATTGTAACCTTGCTGGTGGAAATGAAATTCAGATGTGCGCACAGTGTTCGTAGAACTTTAATATCTCCCTCATTTTTAATCAGAATTGCGCATACCTTAACTTTTTGGAAAGATAAGAAGTAGAATTAAATCCTCGTGTAAATTAACTTGCCAAATTAAAAGATTCTGATCATCAAATTAAGCTATCAAGGTAGTAAATCGTATATGAAATTTTAAGTATATTAATAAATTCAAAGAATTACATAACTGGGTTAATAACCTTGGGATATGTGTGTGGGAATAACTGGGTAAATGAAATCAACAATCTTGAGTCTAACACCAAACTTTAAAAACTAGGCTCGACGGTGAGACTCTAGAGGGTTTTTGACACGTACTATGAGGTCTCAAATACGTGGTCGGATTTTGACATGCAACACACGAGGTTTGTGAACATCGAGAATTTATAAAATTTATTACGCATCATATTATGATCACATAAGTTAGTTGTGCATCGCATCATGATTTTCTGTGGCCATGCATATAGACATAAAGGACCTATAGGAGCCATCTCGAGAATCGTATATAAGAATTAGATGGGTCAGCTTCGACGGCAAGAGTCTCCCCCCCGGGCAGTTGGGTAGCTTCGAGGGATGAATATATGGTGATCTTCTACCCTCCAACCAATATGGCAGTTGGAGGAGGTTTCCGCCCTCCGACCTTTCCTACGACGGGGTAAGAGTACGTCGGTGCCACTCGAGTTCACGAATTCTTGTGACGGGACCTCCCCCGATCATCGATGCTGAACACCACCGGGCTGACGGGATTCAGGCTAGGTCCTTGCATATGGGGTTCGTGAGAGCCGTCTGTTCATACTAGAAAAGGATTGAATCATGTATAATTCCTGCAATTTACTTATATTATTCATTGTCTAATTACATTATGTTGTAACTTTTATAAAACCATGTTGTTCACTTACTGGAGGCATTTTGGAACCAGATCCATCCTCCAATGATCGAGGGAAGGGCAAGGCACACCAATGAGACGACGATTTCAGACTGCCCTGATCTTCACTATAGGAATTATCTCTTTTGTGTATCTATTTTGATTTATATACCGAACTTACTTTTTTTTACGCATAGATTATGGGATACTTTGGACATGTTCCTCGACTTGGATTTACAGTATTGATGATATGCTAGCTGTTTTCCCCACTTAGGTTCCCGTTTAGTTTCCAATATTTTATTATATGTTCACCGAATCCCGCATATACTTAAATTTGTCTTAATGGAAAAAAAATGGTCAGCGGGTCAGGAACGTCTTCTGGAGTCGATGGTGTAACCATATGCATTAGGAGACTGTTCAGACCGGTCAGATCGCCAGTTCATGGTACGGGTGCTGATAATTTTGGTATTAGAGAATATGTTACTAAAGATCCTAGGACTTAAAAAGAACTAGAAAACTTGAATAATTTGATTCACGAGAACTTAGAAAAGTGGGAAACACGAGCCGAGGACTAAGTTGGGAAGAACTAGGGAACTGTAGTCGATTGGTTATATTGACGTAATATGTTAGTTTTGAATGTATATTATATATAACGAAAAAAAATATAATGTGTTGACACTCGGATCATTATCTACGTGCAATTATGATACATTCTGGATCACGAATATGAGTGGATGAGATTCGATGCTATACGATAGATGATGCCTTCTTCCTCTTATACTATCACTAACGATATCATATGTGAGATGCATGAGGTGATCGCGCGTTAGCAAACGTCCTTGGAGGCATTCGGGCAACGCATTGAGACTCTCGAGCGTAAGAGAGAGGCCGAATATGCCAATATGAGATGATTGACTACAATGGTTGCATGTATTGTAAACTAGTTGGTGGCACGACCAGAGATTATACCTCAAACACCAACACAGGTTCCAGTAGTGCCAGCAGTGATAGTGACACAGACAGGTCTAGTTGAGCCCATAGTGGTAGTACCTCTTCTACCCGCACTAACGGAGACCCCAACAGTACATTCGATTGCGACCGAGAGTACGGTGGTTAAGCTTGATCGTTTTCAGAAGAACTTTGATAGATGTAAGGCTCTGAAGTTCTACGGAGATAGAGATGGAGAGACGGCAGAGTAGTGGGTCCACATTCAGAGAAGATTCGCATTCGATATGTACGGACGAGGATTGTGCATTGAGTTATCAACCATACATTTAGAGGGAGTTACTAACGAGTGGCGGTAGGCTGTATATGGTAGAGATGGTCTAATTGAGGTAGGGCAACTTTTAGACAACTATTTTTTTAGAACTTCTTTACTCCGACGATAAGGGTTAAAAAGAGAAATGAGTTTCTTGTATTTTGGGAATTATAGAGTTCAAGTTTTGAGGCGCGTCAACAATCCAGAGTAGTACCAGAGGATAACGCGAGACTTTACGGAGCTTTGGAATTAGAGAAGAGTATTGAGGACATCCCAGTCTTAGAAAACTTTTCTAACGTGTTTTCGGATGATCTCGTCGGGTTACCTCCATGCCGCGAAATCAACTTCATTAAAGAAATGAAGCAGGGAACGAAGTCAATTTTGAAGGCTCCCCACATGATGGCGAGATCGGAGTTTCTTGAGCTAAAAAATTAACTCGAGGAGTTATCCAACATTTGATTTATACATTCGAGTATTTCACCATGGGGCGCGCAAGTTTTATTTGTCAAGAAAAAGGACTCATCGTTAAGGCTTTGCATTGAATATAGGGAACTGGACAAGGTCACAATATGGAACAAGTACCCTTTACCTGGATTGATGACTTGTTCGACCAGTTGAGTGGTGCTCGACACTTCTCCAAGATTGACTTGAGATCGGGTTACCATCAGTTGCGTGTCAGGGATGAGGACATTGAGAAAACCGTGTTCCGTATGAGATACGGGTCTTTCCAATTCATAGTAATGTCGTTCGGGGTTACGAACCACCGCTACGTTTATGGACTTAATGCACTGTGTGTTCAGAGACTACTTAGATTAGTTTTTGCTAGTGTTCATTAACGACATACTCATCCACTCACAGACAGCTGAGGTCGACGAGCGTCACTTGAGGATTACCTTACAAACTTTGCATGAACATATACTATATACAAAGTTTAACAAGTGTGAGTGTTGGATGGACCAAGTTAGATTCTTGGGGCACTTAGTTGGGGCAGACGAGATTTCAGTAGATCCAAAAAAGGTTAAAGCGATTGTTGACTGGCCTGGGCCTACTACACCGATAGAGGTCCGGAGTTTCCTTGGATTGGCAGGCTACTATAGGAGGTTTGTTCAGAATTCCTCTAAGATAGCCGTGTCCATGACGACTTTAACAAGGAAGGACGTAATGTTTGATTTGACCGAGTAGTGTGAGGATGCCTTCAGAAAGTTGAAGGAGAGACTGACTACGACGCCAATGTTGGTATTACCTAAGGATGGCAAGGAGTTGTCTGTCCACACAGATGCTTCGGAGATGGGACTGGGAGTAGGTTGATGCAGGAGGGTAAGGTGGTGGCCTATGCCTCTCGCCAGCTGAAGGGGCGTGAGAAGAACTACCCCGTCCACGAACTCGAGTTACCGGAGGTAGTTCTTGTATTGAAGTTATGGCAACTTTATCTCTACGGAGAGAAGTTTATGTTATTTTCAAATCATCGGAGTCTTAAGTATTTTTTCATTCAGATCGAGTTGAATATGAGATAATGAAGGTGGCTCGAGTTGTTGAAAGACTATGACTTCACTATTGAGTACCGCCCCGAAAAAGCGAACGTTGTTGCAGATGCCTTAAGCCGAAGACAGTTAGCGCCGCAGATTCGACCAGAGTTAGGGTTGTTAGAGGTTGCGCTTGTGATGCATGTTTTTCAAGTATTTCAGCAGACTCGTGAATTTGTGCATAGTTGAGGTTACAGCCGATGCATGTCCAGACGATTATTGACGGATAGAGGGCAAATTCTAGCTATGACCGATATCACAATTTGGCCGACAGTCCTAGTTTTAGAGATTGGACACTGGCAGTGGATCGAGTTTGAGATTTCGGGGTAGAGTATGGATTCCAACAGTACCAGAGTCGAAAGAGGACATTCTTTGGGAGTCGCACCGATCGCACTATAACATTCACCAGGTGTTACCAAGATGTACTGTGACGACTCTTTCTCCTAAACTGGGCACCGCCCAACCTAATCTCGTAATTAAGCCTTAATCTCAACCACGTAGGACTTAACTACGTATTAGTCTGCTTTTTGTCATATTCTCCTCATTAAATGTATTCATGATAAGCAATACATATATGACATCATTATTGAGTTTCAGAGTGAATTAAGATTTTGCTTTAACATCTATAAATTATTTCAGCAGAAGTCCTAACAGTTATGAGAAAGCAATATAATCAAACCTAAGTATGGAAAACCAGGGACAAAACATCACATAGATATAAACATCAAAAAATAGTAAATAAAATGACAATCAAGTGATAAGTCGGGGTGTTTATTCTCTCAACCTATATACGAAACCCCAATATGCACTAGAAAGACATTGTGACGGCCCCTACTTCTAAACAGGGTACCGACGGCCTAATCCCATAATCAAGCTTTATTCCTAACCATATAAGACTTAATTACATATTAGTCAGTCATTCGTCCATATATTCATCATCATTACACGTGTCGATATATTACTAGATTTCAAAGTTAATTAAACTTTTTTATCATTTTTATATTATATGTATTTTAAAGATTATGCGGAAGCTCTTACTACTTAAAATTCATAAGTGTGGAAAACTAGGAAAATATAACATCTCATACATGTATATATGTATGGGTCTCAAAAATGGGGAACTATACACTTAACCCAATGTACAACCCAAAACGTACAATAAAAACATAAGCAGAATACAACAAAGTCGAGTCATACAAAATGAGATAGGAGAGTCGCCAAAGTGCTCAAAGGAAGTCGTTGATCTTCTCTTTCCCCGGTCTGCTGCCGCTCGATAGACCTACACCCACCGTCACAAACTAGACGGTGAGTATAGTAATATTTAAGTAATAACTGGAGAATTCTATACTACATTTCCAAAATATAAGAATGGTATTTAAAAACATAAAGTAGCGAAAGAATCGTTGAATCAAGTAATGCAAGTAAATACCACAATTAAAAATGTATAAACTGACACAGGCTAAGTCGAGATGATTTACGTCCCGTCGGCGGTGAGAACTATCACCTAACCTTTCCTATTACTACGTGGAGCTGCGCTCAACATATTCCACACTAATAGCGGAGCTGCGCTCTACGCATACAAATCATCTATCTCATTCTTGCCGATCACCCCGAGTCCCATGTCTCATGTGGCACGCACGTGTAGTAATGAGTGTCGGAACCCCGGTAGACCCATGTCCCCATGAACCGCGCATCTCTCGTGTGCAATGGACACTAGATAATCCCTACTTTAGTTTTCAAAGACAAATAATTCCAAATCTCTAGGATTCTAAAACTAGATAGGCTACAAAGCCCAAAGAAATAGAATACAAGTTTAATTAAATCCAAATTATCCCGATAGCATGCTTTTCATCATCTATAAAAACAACATCAAGAGTAGGAATTAGAATCAATGAAACAATTCGCAAGGCACCATGTTAACAATATTCGAATATGAATAGACATAAGAACAACATGATGTGAGATTACAAGTAGCAATGTCTACAAATAGACCATAAGATGATATGAGTCAATGAAATGAAATATAGAATTCTCACAACTTTACTTACAATTCACAACGCTTGTCCTAGCCTATTCGATCTCTTGACACTACGAAATGTGTTCCTAAACTCTCGAGATCCTTTAGTTCCCTGGAGTTGTTTAATAAGTTTTAGAGTGAGTTTGAATCGTTACTTTAAGTTCTAAACCCTTTTTGGAAAGTGCTGATTTTTGTACTAACATAGGCATTTAACGCGCTAGTTTTCGACATTAGCGCGCTAGATTATATACCTGGAGGGCTATTTGCTGCAAAACCTAGAATTCCGCACTTTGAATTCTGGGTTTTTGCTATACATAGGCTTTGTTATCAGCTTAAGGACCCTCATACACACCACAAGAGGTCCCTAACACCCACCCCAACACAAAACAACAACAACATCATCAAATTCATGAATTCACAAAGTTAATGGAGTGGAGAAGTTACCTAGCTTGAAGAACTCCTTCTTCTTCACCAAAGCTTCACTGATTTGCACACTTCTCCTCCTCCAAATTCACATCAGCAGAAACTCAATTTTCTCTCTTCCTTCCTTGCAAACCAATTTTGATGAGGATGAAATGAGAATTGTTGACTTAATTGCTTCATTTGACTATATATAGATATGTTTAAACTATATCCATTGATCGTTATGTGCACACGTGTCTCAAGGCTCAACTAATGGACCACCTTGTCACACTTGTCCCTCAAGTCATGTTTGAGTGACTCAAAAAGTTGACACCTTGACTTCTTGATAGGTGAATACGTGCTCGATGCACATCTTGTGTTCATGAATTTATTTTTCTAACTTTAGGCACATTAAGGTTACATTTAAATGTGACCATATTAAGCCACTTACAAAACCAACATTAGTTCAAATTAATTAAGCTTACCCCATATGCTGCTACATTGGTCCCACGTAGACACGCGACTCGAGGTACGTCCCCGCTCGTCTCGATACCTATACACCCATATAAGTTGACTTAATAGTCTACACATATACAATACACTATGCATACATCACAACAAATATAAAATATACCTCGACCCCCTTACCTCGGTCAATGGACATATCACGGCGTGGGTCCCACGGTGCGAGTCGATGATCATGTTTAAGGAATTAAACACGATTAGCGATTTTGAGCCGTTACAGACATAAATATAATTAATACAAAAAAATTCGAGTCATACTCAAAATGAGGTAGGATAGTCGCTGAAATGCTTAAGGAAAGTCGCTAATCTTCTCCTTTCCCTGTCTGCTGCGGTTCGACGGATCTACACCCACCGTCACAAACTAGATGGCAAGTATAGTAATATTTAAGTAATAACTGGAGAATCCTATACCACATTCCCAAAGCAAAAGAAAGGTATTTAAAAGCATAAAGTAACAGAAGAGTTGTTGAATTAAGTAATGCAAGTAAATACCACAGTTAAAAATGTATAGATTGACACATGCTAAGTAGAGATGATCTACGTCCGGTCTGCCGTGAGAACTATTACTTAGCCTTTTCCACTACTACATGGAGCTATACTCAACATATTTCATAAATTATATCAATCTTCAAATGGCGGAGATGTGCTCTACGCATATAAATCATCTATCTCATTCTTGTCGACAACCCCGAGTTCCATACCCCGTATGCCGCGGAGCGTAATGGTGAGTGTCGGAACCTCAGTAGTTTTAAGTCCCCGTGAACCACGCATTTCTTGTGCAATGGACACTAGATAATCCCTATTTTAGTTTTTAAGGATCAATAGTCCTAAGTCTCTAGGATTTTAAGACTAGTTAAACTACAAAGCGCAAAAAAATAGCATACAAGTCCAATGCATTACAACATATCCTAATAGCATGCTTTTGATCAACTATATGTCAAGAATATCATCAAGCTTAGACATTTGACGCAATGAAGTATTTCATAAGGCATCATGTTAACAATATCCAATAATAAATAGAAGCAAGCACAACATGATGTTAGATTACAAGTAGCAAATGTCTACGAATAGACTATAAATCGATAAGAGTCAATGAAATGAATTAGAGAGTTTTCACAACTTTACTTACAAGTCACAAAGCTTATCTTGGTTTATCCGACATCCCAAACACCCCAAAACACATTTCCGAACTCCCGAGACCTCCATTTAGTTTCATGGTTGTTTGATATGTTTTAGAGTGGGTTAGAGTTGCTAGGTTTAGGTTTTAAACTGGTTTAATTTGGTTTAACAAGTTTTCAAAAATCTTAAAATTTTTTCAGAGTCTCGATAGCGCGCTAGGGAAACCTACATAGCGCGCTGGTGGAAACCTCTAGCGCACTAGTGTTCTTCTTGTCAAAGAACACTTAGCTGCCAAGAACATCTAACGCACTAAAATCGTTAAAAAATGAGAATGAAAGAGGGCTACACTTTACCACATTCGAGTATGAATCGTTATGAAATTATATACTGAAAGAGAGTTTCGAGAGGTGAGTGAATTCCGGAGATGGTTTGGCTTATATATTAGAAAGAATGATTAGGGAATTAATGCTACGTTACATGTCTAAATGGGAAGGTCAAGAGACCAAAAACAAATATACTTAAGATATAATCGAAAAAATGGTTATGGAACGAATGTTATGTTATAGATTTAAATGGGGAGATAAAGAGACTAAAAACAAATAATTAAAGTCATAAAATATAAATGTAAATGTTTAATTGATTAATTGATTAATTTAAGTTGGGCAGTCCAAAATTTGTAACGTTCGCAATTATGTAATCTTTTTTTTGTCACATTAATTCATGTAAATTTAATAGTTAAGAGGAGTATAGAGTTGAAAAATCATTACATTAATTAGACACACATCTATATCTATAATAAGCCTACAACTTGAGTGGGTCAAGTGTCGATTTCGAGTCTTCTCGTAATGCCACGTGACATGCTCAAGATGTAGGCCAACATTTTGGGTGTGCCATGTAGAGTTTTCGAGTCTTTTCGATGCGCCGCATGGCATGCCTTGCGTTTTTGATCCATCACGACGCACGACGTACCACGTGTCAAACCCAATATGTATATATGGTATGTGACACGTGGCGTTTTATGTATATGATAATTGCTACATCTTGGGGTGTGCTGCGTGGCGATTTTGAGCTTTCACGTTGTGCCTCGTGTCATGTCTAAGATGTAGGTTTCGCCAAGACATATATGGTATGTGACACAGTTCGAGCCTTCACATCGCGCCACGTGCCATGCCTTGTGTTTTTTATCCATCACGACATACCACGTGTCACACCCAAGATGTGTATATGATCTGTGACACGCGACGTTTTTATGTATATAATAATTGATACATCTTGGATATGCCACGTGGTAGTTTCGAGCCTTCACGTTGCGCCACGTGGCATGTCTAGATGTAGGTTTTGCTAAGACATATATGGTATGTGACACAGATCTGAGCTTTCATATCGCGCCGCGTGCCATGCCTTGTGTTTTTTATCCATCACGACGTACCACGTGTCACACCCAAGATGTATATATAGTATGTGATGCGGGGCATCTTTTATGTATATGATAATTGCTATTACTTGGATGTACACGTAGATCAAGGTGAAATGTAACAATAGAGAAATAGTAACTTCAATGTTTGCAATAACTAATTAATTAGTTTTACGTTGAAGTTAAATGGTTTAGACACGTTTGCAGCCGTAGATTGTGAGAGAAAATTATAAAATGTTTGCAGCGAGTTGAAGTTAAATGGTTTAGGCACGTTTAAATTTGAAAATTAATGAATCGACGTACGGTACGCAAGAGATTTTATCAGAGAACTCCAATCCCCTACTCCACTCCAAACCAACCTTATCCAACTCCCAACTTCATAAAAAACGCGGGCCCACTCATCACCTCCTCTTCCACTCACCACGTATAACGCGTCTCTCGTTTACCTTAACTTACACCCACAACACAAAATCAAAATCAACTACAAAATTGGCCCCTGCAAGTGTAATTTTATACCATAACGTGTGAGATGAAAAGTTTTGAGGGCCGCTAAGGGCACCCCACCTATTAATGAAGGCACCCAACTTATTTGTGAAAATTCCAGCAAAAATGGAAAAGACCATTTTGCCCCTGTATATATATAATGGTTCAAACCCCATAAACCATTTCGACAAGGAGTTAGGGCACCCCACCAGCAAGCTTGAACCACAAAGCCACAGCTACATTGCGTTTGGCGAAGAGTTGATCGATTCTTGCTCGTCCGACAGCGAGGTAACAATGTTCGACAACGATATTCGGGTTTTTTTGAACTGTTTAGTTGTGTATAATGATTTGTTTGTCAACGTAGGGTTTGGTAATTTCTTCAAATCTGAAGTTGTTTCCACTGTATAATGGAGGATCGTAATGCTTCGGTGCCAGAGGAGGTCGTCATTGAGGTAATTTTACAAATTTTTTGTGTTTTTTTTGCGGTTATCCGAAGTATCTGTCTAGGTGCGCGATTGTTTCGGCCTCGCAGATCGAGATGTATGGTAACGTCTCGGTCTCGAGACCGAGAGGTTTCTCGTAGGTCACGGCCCGGAACGACCGAGGTACCGGTAACTCTCGCCGCGCACGTAAACGAGACTATGAAGAAAGTTTCGCACCGTACAACCGAGAACCTGTTTTTATGGGTTTTTTGTGATTGTGCTGTACATTTTGGTTGATTATAATGTTACACTGTTTGTATTGCAGGTAATGCCGTTATCTAGTAATTTTCCAGACTACAAGGACACTTTTACACCTTCTAAGCCATTCCCCTCTCGAGAAGCGGCTATTTCATGGCTTCAAATGATTGGTGGCGAGAACAAGTTTGTGTTAGTAACGAAGCGCTCGGATGCCGGGGGCATTAAGCGAAGGGGAAGGGTGAAAATTGCCTATGAGAGGTCTGGGACATATAGGGGACTGGCTCAGAGAGTAGGGAAGGGGAAAGCGGCAAAATTTTTAAAGAAATCAAGGAATGACGAAAAGGCGAGGACTCACACTAGTACGAAGAAATGTGGATGCCCTTTCCAAATTAACGTCAAGGAGAATGCTGACTCCTTATGGTATGTCACTGTGATTTGTGGGAGGCACGATCACAACACCGCAGAAGATTGGATAAGGGGAGGAGGAAGTTGAGGATGCGGGGGAGGATCGAAAGTGAGCGGCTCAGGGAGATTAGTCCACCTTCGTCTTTTGTGGAGTGCGAGCAGAAGTTGAGGATGCGGGTGGGAGGACACCGGGGTCTCCAACCGGAGCAGATGTCGGAGGCACCCCAATCTCCAATCGGATTTGAGTCCTCCCACTCCACAAAAGCTTCTAGGCAGAAGAAATGCAAGGTTCCACAAATGCGTCGTGCCAGTCGACGCACGCAAAGTGGATCTAACATAGCTTATAGTCATTGCTTAGAACCGGATTGGTTGCCGCATGTTGATGCCATTATCGATGTGGTTTCCGACGGGAATTGTGGATATAGGTGTATAGCCTCTGGGCTTGGACTTGCCGACGTAGACGGGTGGAGGATTGTGCGTAGATGGATGTACGATGAGATTATCGGGTATGAAGACCTTTGGCGGGAAGTGCTTGGCTCGAGTTTCGAGCCTGTCAAGAATGCGGTGCATTGCCCAGAGAAGCAAGAGGGGGCATCTTTCAAAGAATGGTTGACACTTCCAGACATGAGATTGTTAGTATCCACCGCATTCAATGTCATTCTCGTCAACCTCTCGCATTGGAGTGCCTCCACATTCCTACCTCTATGTAGTACTCCAACGTCGTCATTGCACAACAGACTTATCATTGCAATGGCAAATGAAAGGAATATCCATTGGGTTAAGGTAAGTTCTATGATTTTTTGTGAATTGTTTTGTTTCCCCCTTAATCGGGTTTGTGACAATATCTTCTATGTTCTACCGTTCACTTTGACAGGTGCAGTTGCGTGTGAATGCACCCGCCATCCTTATATCCATCGTGGGATCGGTCAGACGTTGAGGATCGCGCCAAAGGTTGGCGAGATGGATTCGTTTTTCGAGACATCGCGCCCATTGCAACTGCTGATCATGAAGCCACCATACCTGTTGTAGATTTAGATACACCGTAGGTTAAAGCTTATACCTAGACAGCTAAACATTTAGAAATTTTGCCAATTCGTCCGAATGTTCTATGTATATGCAAATGTTATGATGTGTTTGGATTGGTGTTGTATTTTGATTGTTGTTTACTTATGGATGGACCCTTTTTAGAGTTAGTTTGAATGTTACGGAGATTTATAATTAATTAAGGTTCGGTGCAAATTGTCGTGTTGGATTTTCAATCTTGTATTGTTAGTTTGACGATTACGGAGATTTTTTTGAAACTGTAATGTTCAAATTAATCCATTCCTGATGTCGCGGTCAAGCACGTTCGTGAAACAACCCATATTTTCGGTCACCCATGACCGACAAGTCTTCTAATATATCGTCCGTGTACAACCGAGTCAAATTTCAATTTCTCGGCTATACACCATCGAGATGGATTGACCATTTCAATTCGCCTGACTCTCGTCCTATGCTGAGACCCTCTCGGAAGTGGACAACCGATACGCAATTAACTCTTCCGGTCTTCGTGGCCGAGACCGCGAGTTCCCAAAAATATTAGCTTCTGTCTCGGCCAAGGCCGAGACAGTTGACACAGTCTCTGACCTGTGTAGCCGAGAACCACGATTTCCCAATTTTTTTACATTTGAAAAAACCGCCACACACACATTACAACTACTCTACCAAATGTAACTTAACTCGACGATCTTTAACCGAGCCCTAATTTGGAGACGAAATCGACCCCGACCCTACAAACTGCAGAAAACTCGAACAACGAAGGAAAAACACACGGCGAGGGACGGAGAACACGATTTCGGGGATTCCTCTCACTGGTCGGTGCAAAACAAATGAATTCTTCCACAAGGAGTTCGGTGAACGAGGGTGGTGGTGGTGGTGGTGGTGGGGGTGGTGGGGTGCCCAGGGGTTTGCACGAGGGTGGCGGGGTGCAGATGGATTTTCACGAGGGGTAGTTTAGGTATTTCGGGTCTAATTTTTGGGTGCCCCATGTAAAATTGGTTTGTGCCCACATTAATTGGGTGCCCCTTCATTAAATGGTGGGGTGCCCTTAGCGGCCCTCAAAGTTTTTTAATCATCTTTGGAAAATCAAATAGTAACTTCAACGTTTGCAATAACTTTATAAAACGTCTCTTCAAATTATAAAACCTTTTTTTTTTTTTTTTTTTTTTCAAATTACACTAATGTAGTTACACTTGCATTTAGCAATGAATCAAATTAAAAAAACTTTTCATCTCACTTCAAATTTAAAAACGTGCATTTAGCAATAAAGAACATTTTTATCTCATTTCGCAAAACGATGTTTTATTTTTTATTTTTATTTTTTTACAATAAACATTTTTATCTCACTTCACACTTCATTCTTATAAATAGTAGTTGTTGATGAACTTCAAACACAATCATTTTTGAAATCGATTCACATACTTCAACCTCTGTTATCCGTTTGTCCAAGCAAGTTATGATGGACTTCAAATACAATCATTTCCCGAAATCGATTCACATACTTCAACCTCTGTCATCCGTTTGCCCAAACAAGTTATGATGAAGATCTACACAAAAATATCTGATCTCAACCTATCCAAGGATGATTACAACATATGAGTACGGGTATGCCGAATTTGGGAGTCCTTCAACATGACCAATAGAAATTTGATATCCTTGAACTTAATATTGTTTGATGAAGACGTAAGTATACGTATACTCACTTTTTTTTATTCTTAAAAGAAAAAAAAATTACAGTATGCTTTAGATCACTTTTTATATTATTTCATGAATTTAGTCATATTTATATGGGTAGTAATTATATGTATTATTGTAGGAGACTTTGATTCATGCAAAAATCAAGAGCGGAAATACAAGACATTACTAAATAAGGGAAGATTTTTTTGCATTAAAAATTTTAAAGTTAGTTTAAAAACTAGGCAATATCATCCTGTCACTAACAAACACAAAATATATTTTTTACACGCAACTATAGTGAAACGATGGATGATATTGTTGGGATTCTCAAGCATAAGTTCCAATTTGTTTCTGAAGATGGTTTTAAAATTTCTTTGAGCTATTTTTAGGTTATGTTTTTAATTGTTATATAAATAAGATTTTTGGTTTTAAAATTTTAATTTTCTAATTTTCACTTTTTTTTCTATTTTTTAGTTATGTTTTTAATTGTTGTACAAATAGAATATTTGGTTTTTAAATTTAAATTTTCTAATTTTCGTTTTTTGGCTATTTTTTAGGTTATGTTTTTAATTGCTATACAAATAGGGTTTTTGGTTTTTAAATTTCAATTTTCTAATTTTCTTTTTTTTGCTATTTTTAGGTTAGGGTTTTAATTGCATAAAAATAGAATTTTTTATTTTTAAAATTTAATTCTCTAATTTTTTTTTGCCATTTTTAGGCTATTTTGTAATTGTTATAAAAATAATTTTTTTTTTCAGAACTTTCTATTCATTAGATACTACATGCTATATACATGACATATTAGATTATTTAAAAAGAAATTAAGCTATATATATTTAGGTTATGTTTTTAATTATTATACAAATAGGATTTTTGATTTTTAATTTTTTTCAAAATTGTTTATGTGAGAAGTTCTCACAATGCGACATATGGCGTGCGAGAACCTCTTACAATGTGACATGATGATATCATAATTGTTGTGTGACCCAACGATATAATATTAGATTTAGGAGTAAATGGTCATGGGTTCAAACCCGACTATTTCTATGTAATATTGTAAATATTAAATGTTTCGTGTATATTTAAAAATATGCATAGTGTTTGCAAGTATTTTTTTATTAATTGTTGAAGGAGCTAAAAGGAGCGACTTTGAGTTCATATAAAAAATTACATAATAATTCTTTTTACATTTTTTTCAACAATTTTTTTTATATAATATTTTGATACTTAGCTTGCCAGCGCGCGAAGCGCGGGATGTCGACTAGTTAATTAGACGGTGATGGAGGCTTACATTTTGTGTGTGCCACATGGCGCGATGAGAATGGTCAAAATGGTTATGGAACGAATGTTATATTACAGATCTAAACGGGGAGATCAATAGACTAAAAACAAATAATTAAAGTCATAATAAAAAATATAGATGTAAACGTTTAATTGATTAATTTAAGTTGGGTAGTCCAAAATTTGTAACGTTTGCAATTATGTTATTTTTTTTTTTTTTTTCGTCACATTAATTCATGTTAATTTAATAGTTAAGGGGAGTATAAAGTTGAAAAATCGTTACATCAATTACGCACACATTAAATAGACAATGACGTAGGCTTGCATTTTGTGTGTGCCACATAGCTCGATGAGAATGCTCAAAATCGTCACTTGACACACTCAAAATGTAAGCTTATTATATATATAGATATAAATATAGATATAAATTAGTTTCATCATTTTAGCTTTTATGCTTTTGACCTTTTGAGTGTTCACTAATTTATGTTCAGTCATTGTCAAGTTTCGTGGGAAGGGGGTGACCTTCGAACTCAATTTGTTTAACTTGTAAGACTCAAAATTGAGACGAGGTTAATAGAATCTCTACCCACCCAGACCAATAGATTCAGTGATGTCTAAAAACTAATTCTATTTCCGTGACCCTTCATCATAGATTTGGTCATCTGGTTGATGGTGTAGCTTGATTGGTGACTACATTGAACTAGAAAACTTTAACACAGTTTTCTGTCCCTTGATTTTCTCATCGATCTTTGTAAACACATATATCGATGTATATCTAAAGGACACCAACAACTGAGTGCCAAATGTACGTGCTTAACAAACCAACTTACTGTCCGAGAAGAGAATGCTCGCTGAAACCAAACCAGTCTCTTCAGTTCTCACTCGGAAGCTCTTCGAATTCGACAAGATGTGTTCGATCGTTGTGAGCGGGTATGGAGGTCTGAATCTGAGCCCTAGCAGAATCTCAACCTGCAAGCGCCGCCATCATCACAGATTCAGTCACGGTGAGAGCTCAATTTCTGAAGAAATGAACCTCATTTATGAACTCTCTAGCCTAGTTGACCTAGTTTGTTTGTTGTTGATCTCTTGTGAGATTTTTGATTGATGAGTTCAACATTTGGAGTTCTAGGGGTTGTTGGATGTTTAGGGTTTTGTTGATGTTAATTTAATCATTTAAGTGATTTGATGTCGTGGAAGGCGAGTTTTGGGGGTTCGAGTCATGTTGGAGTCGAGGCGTTGTAATTAAGTTGGTTTTTTATCAAAAAGAAAGGAAGTTATTTGATTTTAGGGTTAGCTATATAGCCTGTAGGATGTCAACTAGTTGAAGTTTGGTATGCCGAATTTATGTAGCCTTAAGATCAAACAACAAGAAGGACGACATAGACTTAATCCAAATTAGTTGGGGTCGGGTAAATGGATCAAACTCTTCTATTTCGCTTGATTTAGTGCAATTAATGGGAGAGTGAAAAATGTTTTACGCAAACTATGAACATATCGCAACCCTCTCTCATTTTCCAGGAATGGAAAAAGAGCTTGGGAGCTCTCTCCGTCATTTTCTAGTATGGAATGGGCTTTTGAAGTCCTCCTCCTTTATTCGGACTTAGAACCGGTTGTGTAGCGCATATAATTCTGCATAGGTGGAGTAAGCCTTAAGATCCCTCAAAAGAATTTCTTCTTCATCACTATGGTACACGCTCGTACGTGTCCGTACTAAATTTTTTTCTTTCGTTCCTATAACCATTTCATTCATAAAAGAGTGACACAAGTTTTACTCTTGCTATCAACCTATTGCAGCCCTCCACTATTTCCCTAGAATGAAAAGTGAGCTTGGGACCTCCCTCCCCCATTTTTGTTCCTGTAACCATATGAAAGCAAAAATAAGTCCATCATTCCAGTTTGATATTTGAGTTAGAATTAACAACTGAAAAGCCTAAGAATCGTAATCTAAATTGCTTATGGCAAGGAAATCCACATTACTTGCGCTCGAAGTTGAAAAATTTTGTTTCAGTTTTTTGTGTCTTTCTATGGTAATTATTTGATCTCGTGACTTGCAACTCAGCCGTTATTCCTGTCAAAGATAAATCACTTCTTTTCTCTTGAAGTTATCGGCATTTATTTACATCCAAACAACATGACTCCTATGATCTTCCGAAAATTTCACAACTTACCTATATTGCAGCAATGAGATAACAGTGGTATCTTGGTTGGATCCTAATTTTATGTCACCTCATTTTTATTCAATGATCTAGGCAAGTAAGGAAATTGAAGGAGTTCAATTGAGGATCCATTCCTTTTGCATACCCCATGTGAAGAACATCTAAGCTGATGTAATATTTCTTGAGTATAATGTCATTGCAATATTCGTTTTAGTATTAACAGTATTCCTTTGTTTAATTCATGTGTTATTCTTGCGCTTATATTAATTCAAGATGGTGAAAGAAACTTATGTTGCAAGGTTTATATGGTCTGCACTTTTCTTCCATGATGCTAGTGGCCATTGGCGCTGGTATCTATACTTTAGAGTTTGTAATTTGCTTTTTTTTTTTGCCATAGATGTGATTCGTGCAATCTGATACTAATGTACCTTCTTGTACATTTTTTCATCTGGAAACTTAAAACAGCTATTATGATGCTGAAGAGATCATTCATGAACGAGAATCCATATGGAGATATTTCCATGATAAAAAACATTGGCAACTTGCATGCCAAAGCCCTTATTAGTGCCATTGCAGGTATGCAATATGTTCTTTCTTCCTAAATGGATTTCTTTTTGCGCCCTTTCTTTGTGGTTAAAAATTTAATGGTGAATTCAGATCTATGCAATGGAGAGCATTGTAAGCCTCAAATTTGTTTTTCTTACTCTCTCCTTCAGATTTTGACAAATGCCATGGTTTTCTTTTTTGGCAATACATTTTTAGTAGCCCTAGGAATTAATATTGTTGCATTGATTTCTATGTTTTGTCTTGTAAAAGTAATATCAAAACGAAAACTGAAAAGAAAATCTGCAGGGAAATGGTACTCATTGTAATGTATGAGACATAATTTCTGAACATTGCCTACTATATTTGTTTCCTCTGCATAGTTGCTACGAAGTGTTGGGGTTACTCAACAAGAAAGTAACCCTTTCAACTTGAGAGACAGATGAATAAAATTCACTAAGCCACGAACAATGCACCAAATCAATCACACCACAAAGAACACAAGATTTAACGTGGAAAACCCTCTAAATCAGAGGGAAAAAAACCACGGGCCAAACTCCGAATAAATCCACTATATGAATAAAGAGTACAAGAATCTCAATTGAAGAAAATACAATATAACTCCTTCAAAGAACTTGAATGGTCACACCAAGATCTTGAAGAACTCCACCCTCAAATTGTACCCTTTCTTGATCACCAAGAAACCACCAAAGACTTCGCCGCGAGTCTTCAGATTCAAGATCTTGATGTATCTTCAATGTAGAGAAAATTGTTGTTGCATTCACCGCCTTGAACGCACAATGTAGAAGAGAGAAAAAGAATTGCCAAAAAACACAAAAGCTGGCTAATTAGAAGAATCCGCCAATTCGTTAATTCACTCCAATCTTCTTTCCTATTTTCTCTCTCCCAGATTCCTATTCCACAACCAATTCGTTGCTTTATGTGTTGGACTTTTCCATTTTTGTGTGGGGCCCACACAAAAACCAACAATCTCCCCCTCCAACACATGGGGAGATCTCAATCATATTTGATGCTCAATAACAACTCAACCCCACCAACTTGGTGCAGGACTGATGCTTCTCACGAGTCACCACCTTCGTCAACATATCGGCTGGATTCTTTTCAGTGTGAATCTTCTTCAGACTCATCTCATGATCATTCACAACTTCTCGAATCCAATGGTATCGGATATCAATGTGCTTAGTGCGGCAATGATAAGTCGCATTCTTGCTCAAATCTAGAGCACTCTGACTATCACGGTTCACTGCATACCCATCTTCTTGCTTCAACCCCAACTCTTGAAGGAATCTCTTCAACCAAAGCATTTCTTTGCTTGCTTGATTATAGCAATATATTCGCCTCGTCGTGGACAAAGCAACACACTTTTGCAATTTTGATCGCCAAGATATCGCTCCCCCGCAAAAGTGAACACATACCCCGAAGTAGATTTTTCGCCATCAAGGTCACCGCCATATCCGAATCTGTATATCCCTCCAAAGTAGGTTTCGAGCCCCCAAAACATAAAGACATCGTCGAAGTACCTCTCAAATATCTCAAAATCCATTTCACTGCTTCCCAATGAACTTTTCCAGGATTTGAGAGAAATCTGCTGACCACACCAACTGCGTGAGCAATATCTGGTCGGGTGCAAACCATCGCATTCATCAAACTCTCAACTGCAGAGGAGTAAGGAATATCTGACATCTCCGCTATATCTATAGAAGTAGAGGGACATGATTTCTTGCTAAGTGTGAAGTGATTAGCAAGAGGTGTGCTAACTGGCTTAGCATTGTTCATATTGAATCTGCTAAAGACCTGCTCAACATACTTTTCCTGTGATACCCATAACTTTTTGGATCTCCTGTCACGAATAATCTGCATGCCAAGAATCTGTTTTGCAGGCCCCAGGTCTTTCATATCAAAAGAACTAGATAATTCTTTCTTCAAGTTTCCAATCAAGGAAACATCATGCCCCACTATCAACATATCATCAACATAGAGCAACAAGATCACAAGCTTCCCATCTGAAAATTTCTTGAAGTAGACACAATGATCTGCATCTGTTCTAGTGTACTCTTGACTCATCATGAAAGAGTCAAATTTCTTATACCACTGCCTTGGAGCTTGTTTTAGTCCATACAAGCTCTTCTTCAACTTGCAAACTAAATGTGTTTTTCCTGTTACTTCAAATCCTTCAGGTTGATCCATATAAATCTCTTCCTCCAAATCACCATGGAGGAATGCAGTCCTCACATCTAACTGCTCAAGCTCAAGATCCAAGCTAGCAGTCAGACCCAAAATCACTCGAATAGAACTCATCTTCACAACAGGGGAAAAAATCTCATCAAAGTCAATTCCTTTCTTCTGATTGAACCCCTTCACTACCAAACGAGCTTTATGTTTTACTAGCTTATCTCCATCTGTCTTCAGCTTGTAGTTAGCTAAGCCTTCTGATTTCTGTGGTTGCAGCGGTGGATTTGGTTGCAACTGATGCAGCAAATGCTTTGCCAGTAAAAACTATGGCGGTAAGTGTTTTTTCTTCATTTTTAGAAAATATAACTCATGAGTAATTGCTATAGGTCATTTTTGGTTCACTTACCAATTATTTGTATTAGTTGGAGGGGAATCCCATATTGAGAGTGCTGACATATGTTTTCCTTTGGATTTCCTTCAACTCCCATATAACTACATGGACCAAAGGATTGCAAATCGAGTGATAAACTAAATGTTATTTTGCATGCTTGAACCACACAACTCTGCAAGTTAACCAACTGTCCTGTGACAAATGATTATTGAACAGAACCTTTAGTGTAACACTCCCTAGGTATTTGACTGTTTGTTTTTGGGTGAAGAGAGCATCAGGAACCTCACATTTCAACATTCATTTGCAACAGTTGTCCATATGTAGTATGTACTATGAAAATTCTCATGCTAAGTCTAGCTGCTATCTATTTACTGACCATATTATATATGTATACTGCAAACCAGTTTTCACGTGTATTGAGGTATCTTAGGAGGAGCACTTTTTTCTTCTAGTCAGGAAAAGCAGCATCTTTTGTCTGTTTGGCTGACTTAAATGTTGGAGATTGGTTTGGAAGCTTCTTATATTCAGCTGGACAGCAGGCAAATGATGCTGTTCAGGACCAACTGTCGGCTCTCAGTTTTACTAGGTTCGGTACTATGCAACGTTACTTGAAGGGCTGATTATTATAATTTGTATGTCTGCCGACTCTGCTGTAATGAGATATTTTTGCTCCTTCTCCCAGTTTGGCTGTTATTTTTGGAGCTGGGCTTGTAACAAGTTTATCTCCTTGCACATTAAGTGTCCTACCATTGACTCTTGGCTACATTGGTAAGCTGTGAGCATGTATAGGCCTCTAGTAATTGAATCTGCTGCCATATATTTTATGTTTCATGTATTCTTATTGCAATTTGTCCTTGATCCCTATTTGTCATGTAGGGGCTTTTGGCTCTGGGAAAAGTAGAGTTGAGGTAATGATTCATGAAAAATGATTGTCATTTTTCTTTGGTTCCCGTTTAATTTGCCGCATGGAATTTTTTCTGGATTAAACATAGATAGATTGTAATCCCTGCTGTGAGACAATGCTCATTCAATGGAGAAAAGCTGTTATTATATTTTATTTTTTGTTTCAAATCCAAAAAAGAATATAGAGAAGCAGGGTGACCATCTCCATGATACCATTTGGTCCTAACCCTCATTTTTTGTGTCTTAGTCTTACATCAAAGGCACCTATAACGAGCTCTGTAATTTTGCTTTAGGAAAGTAACAGGGTGACATACTTTTGATACATGCGTTTAGATGCAATCCAGATGACAAAAACTATTTATCAAAAGTGTGTCACTGAGTCTTTTCCCTTGGCTGTGTCAGAAAAGAAAAAGAATTTTTTTCCCATTGCTTTATTCTAATTTTGTTGGCATGCGTTATATTCTTCTGTTTTTTTCCCCTCTCAATGTAGTTTGTTAAAATCTTCTCCATACTTCTCCTGATAGGTTATTGGGAACTCAGTTGCATTCTCTTTTGGGTTGGCGACAACTTTGGCAATTTTGGGAATCGCTGCTTCATTTGCTGGAAAAGCTTATGGACAGATAGGGCAAGGCCTACCTTTAGCTGCTTCTGGTTTGGCTATACTCATGGGACTGAATCTCTTGGAGGTAAATGATCATGATCATGAGAAGCCTAAATGTAATCACTACATTACCTAATCAATTTATGATTTGGCTTTGGTGACATTACGATTTGGAATCCATACGAAATTTCTCTTTTCTTTTTCATCTCAGACCTTATAAAGGCATTATGAAACATTAATGGGGCTTTTATTATAGCATGTTTGATAAAAGTAAGTTTTAGAGTTATGCACTACTGAGCATGTCACTGTCATGTTTCCAGTTTGAGCAGTGTGTACTAGTGGTACTAAAAGTGCAGTAAATCAACTTCAAAAATTGGACAGAGGAACTTGTACATGTTTCAATTAGTCTACAATTCTTAACTGTGACTCTTTTCCCGTTATCAGTGTCAGAGCCACCAGTTGAGCATCTTCAACTTAAATTTTGTCAATAGTTTGATTATTATAGGACTTATATTCTTTTTCTTGATGATTTTATGACGTGTTTCCAACGCTTTATCGGCTTCCAATGAATTTGCCGCAGGTGGTTGAATTGCAACTCCCCTCCCTTTTCAACAACTTTGATCCCCGTGCTGCTGCGGCTAACTTACCTTCAAGTAATTGGGTGCACCTTTTATCTGCTCGAGTTACACTTTTCCATTGTATTATTAAAATATTTTACGAGCTTGATATGGTTCTAACTCTTGGTGCACAACTTGAAGGTGTGCAAGCATATTTGGCAGGGCTTACATTTGCTTTAGCTGCTTCACCTTGCAGTACACCTGTGCTTGCCTCTATTCTTGGTTATGTGGCCGCATCCAGGGTAACGTCAAATTTTCATTACATTGTGTTCTTGACGTTATGTTGAGTTTCTACCTGGTAATTAAAATGTTGTGCGACATCTTTATCCTTCATGAACTGGTTTTTGATTGGTTGAACTGGATTCTTGGGTCTTCATGTTATCTAGTGTAGATTGTTTTCTATTTGTTTATCTGGGGATTTGGTATGGCAGGATCCAGTCATTGGAGGCAGCCTACTTCTAACGTACACAACCGGCTATGTTGCTCCTCTTCTTCTTGCTGCTTCATTTGCAGGTGCATTGCAGGTATGCATCTGTACGAGAAAGTTTGATTAAATACACACACATTATTGGGGAAAAGAAAAGCTCTTTTCTTTAGTATCTCCAATGCACAAAGTGATCCAAATATGCTAAGACAAGCCCTTGGAAAATGTGGTCCAGTTTTCATCATTTGCTAGGTATTAGGAAACAATCAAATCTTGCAAGCACTAGCCCGCATCGATATTTATTAAGAAGAGAGAGTGAAACATCAATTGAGTTTCCACTTTCCATCATGAGGTCCAGAGATTCGGTTGCGATTTTTTCTCATTAGTAAGCCTATTCTGAACCTCATCGAAAATGCTCTGTGGATCTTAATTGTGTCTCTTCAATGGGTGAAATGTTTCCCCGCAACAGATATTTGTCACTTGAGCGTGAATAATAGTGGACAGGTGGAGTGTAACCAAAGAGCTTTTTTGACTCCTGTGCTTCATGAACAATTTGGTCATATGATGTCATTATAGCTGCTAAATTTCATTGGTGTTTTTCTCAAAACTTAGAACAAAAAATAAGTTGGACTAGAGTTAAGTTGTTTCAGGAAAATCAATTCATTGATTGTTCTATTTTGTTGTTGATTTGATGTGCATCTTTTCATCAAGAAGGAATTTTAATGGGATGTTGACGTGACACTTTTATTCTGCATGAGTTGTTCTTGTCGATTTTGACATTTCACAAATATGGACACAAAATGTGTGCCTACTTTTCATCCTCAACCAATAGGGAAGGGCATAACTCCTTGAAATTTCCAATTTGGAAGAACTTTAAAAAGATTAAAGGATTGATAATAATATGGGTATTATTATGTATTTTATTTGCTAAACTCGCTTGATTGATACCCTAGTAGAAGCCTACCAAAGAAAAAGAAATGGGAGAGTAAAACTTATAGTGATAACCTGCAGTCAACTCCTGCTTATGTAGTTTTAATGCATATTTGATCTTTTTCTTTCTATTTTTGAGATAGTTTTGATGCAGAGTTTTTAGTAAAGGAATAGGCAACTTAATAAGAAATTTTATTCGACAAAAGATGTGAAGTTTTTCTTACTTCTTACCTTCTTATTTGATACAGAGTCTACTCTCCTTTAGGAAGTTCTCTGCTTGGATCAATCCGATGAGGTTCATCTAAACACTTAAACTGTAATTGTGATTTTTAGAATAGCAATTTATTTACTTGATTTCTTTGTCCCCGAGGTTATCAATCAATCTACTTAATCGTGATTGCAAAGTGGTGCACTCTGCATTGTTGAATTCATCTTATCACATGAATTCATCTTATCACGTCATTGATCAAGTTGATTTAACTTAGGAAGCTTCATTTAGGTGGCGGCTTGTGTGTTGATACATGTTTTAATTTTGTTGCTTTCGCAGTGGTGCACTCCTATTAGGTGGTGGCTTGTATACTATGCTGGATAGGTTGTTTCCCACAACAATGGCCATGTGACAATTCATACTGAGGCTCAAAAGAATAAGAGACATGACTAAGGAGGAAACAGATACTGCACGTAAGCTCTCTTATCCTTACACTTTTGCTTTCACGTATGAGGGAGCTATCTGACAATTTTAGCATAGCAGTTCATCGCAAGTAACTATATGTCAGCATTCTATAAAATAGTTTTAGTAGGGTAACTCTTAAGGGGATGAGAAAAGATATATTCTGCTTATTAAACGTATAATCTATGAGTTAATCTCATGAAGAATTAAAAATTGATCCAACATATGAGATTTTTTTAGGTTATTGAATATTGTTATTGTGCAATGGAATGGTGTGGCCTGATTAACATATACTAAATAGTTGCTATACTAATGTGATGATAACTACTTTTTAATTTGACTATGAAGCCACCGGCCCCAAGGGGTGTGGTGTTGTGGCATAGTAAGGATCGCCATAACTCGAACTAAGGCGGAGGTCGTGGGTTCAATTCTTGGATTAATCAGCCCAAAGTAAGGAGGAGCTGAAAAAGGCCCAATACACCCATCATTATGAAAAAAAAAGACTATGAAGCTGAAAAATATCATTGTCTAGCTATCCATAGGAAAATTAATATTTGAGACAAAGGTAGACAACTTGGTGAGGAAGTGATTGAATTTTAGATTTACATATATTGACATGAAATATTAGGGAAAGGACATTCATTGATAACTCTGGAAGCGAAATCCATCCAAAGGTCTGCTTTAATCGCATACTCCCTTGCTTCTTCGACGATGACCATTCTTTCTCCATTCACGGCTCTGCTGAACAAAAGTCTAAGGAAGTCGACCTGATGATCAGACATTGTGAGCCCTTGTATAACAATACACTTGAGGTTGTCTAGAGTGCATGACTTAGGCCAGGGCTCCATTTGAAGATCAGTGTCGTTAGTATTCTGGAAGTAACAAAGCAGAGGTCAGTATTGTATTAGCTAAGAGAAAACAACAAATCCAATGGAGGAGATTAATTGAAACTAAAACAAAGTAATCTTTCATAAGTTCTTATATACTAGTTACCTCGTGAACCACTTTCAACACAAGAAATTCTGTGAAATAAGAGAACCTGCGGATCACCGAGGATGCTAACGGAGGTAAACTCGCAATGTCGTCAACAGTTGTAATGAGCTCCAATGATCTTAGGTTATGATATGACTTGAGCAGACTTGCCAATGGACTTAGAATCCTCTCCAGAACCTTTGCATGTATACAATGAATATAAATATAATCAGAATTCCATGAGTACAATAAACTATTAAGTTATTAAAATCACATCATGAGGCAAAACAAGTAAAACAAAAGGAATTAAATCTCTAGACTAAATTTCTCTTGTTCTCAGGCAATTATACATTTAGTGATTAGCCAATATCAAAGAGGATGATATTAAGGAGGATTTGTAGGATTTCCATTCCCAATTCCCCTATGTTGGAGTCAGAGTGTTGGTTCTTAAAAAAAAAAAATCTCTTCTACCAAAATAAATAAATAAAGAAAATCTCTAGCTAGTCCTAATGTCAAATATTCAAGTTACTTTCAAATCAAAAGACGAACTAATGACATAAAGCAAAACATACCAGAGGATTCCCTTTCACTGAAGCCCTAACATGCAAAGCTTCTTCTACCGGTAGTTGGCGCAACAACGAATCCTTTAGGCTTTTGGAAATCAAATGACGGCTATCTAACCAACTATCGGCATTGCTCAATGCATCAATCTGCCCAAACCAAAATTCCAAACATGTGTCGTCTTCTTTGTACGAAAAAGAGGAGAGCTTCGGCGTGTGCAATTGAAACTCTTCATCATAATTCTCCAACTCCAACTTCTTCAGATTTGCAGTATACAGTCTTAGAACTTCATCAGTAGAAGAACGCTCTCTATTCTTCAAAACTAAAGTTTCCAAATCCTGACAATTCATGATTTTTTGTTGAAGAGTAAGCTTAACATTATCCAACACCAGAGTTTTTAGTTTCAGTGCCATGATGTTTTGTTCAGGAGTAAGCTTAACATTATGCAACTCTAGAGCTCTAAGTTTCGGCGCTGAAAACACTAGACTAGGAATGGCCGAGCGACGCCCACTATTCTTCAGAACTAAACTTTCCAAATCCGGACATATGATATTTTGTCCAGGAGTAAATCTAACGTTATGCAACACCAGAGTTCTGAGTTTCGGCGCTGAAAAAAGTAGACTAGGGATGGCCAAGTTTGGTTGTGGAACGTGTAGTCTGGCTTTTGCTTTAGGAAGAGATATATGGAGCTCTTGGACATGGTGATTCAATGCAGTAGTAATCAGGTTTCCTAAAAGCTCTTCTCTGTTGAAGGAACACCATTCCACACTAAATCTATGCAAAACAGTCGATGAGGCGCCTCCTTCCCTGCGGCGTTTCATAAACTGTTGGAAGAAAGCAATGGAACTATTGTTTTGAGAGCTAATTTCGAAGCTGAGCGGGTGGCATAGATTTGTAGAGACCCAGGAATCTCTCCATTTCTTGGAAAGAAGTGATGTTCGAATTATGAGATCTCTTGGGCTGAGGAACGAGAAGATGTGTTCAATCACGTCAGCTGGTAAGGTAGGAGTCATCCTCCTCTTCTTGTTGATTTTGAAATTATGAGGACTTCTCTTCCTCTTCGTGTTGACGTTGAGATTCTGATTGATAATGTGTTTGTGAAAAGTTAATAGTGATTAAAGGGAAATATTTATAGCTTTGTAGGGGCGATTAGGAATTAGTAACTTGTATTGTATGTATGAATTGATAGTTTCGATCGTATTTGTATTATATGCAGGTGTTGGAGATGATTTTGGAATTAGAGTAGGATTAGGGTATTAAAAAAATAGTAAGTTGGTTTGATATTCGATTGGATTTTCGAATTAGAGATGGAGTAGGGTATTTAAAAAAAAATATAGTAATTTCGTTTGATATTGAGTTTGCTATAATGTAGGGGTGGGAAACCCATTTGTTGCATTTGTCTGGACCGATTTAAACGGGTTTGGACATAATTTTTTCAAAATAAATACGGATCGGACATTTTTTGTCTGTTTTAAAATCGGGTATCTATTTAGTGATTAATTTAAATAATATTTTATTTATTTATAGGAGTATTTTGAAACTTTCATGATGTTTGCATTGTATTTTCATTAATGATGATGATATTTTTATATGGAAACTTATAAGACTTAAATTTTGAATATATGACGTGTCTTTTTTGTAGTGATGAAATGCGTGACAACATAAAATCATGTATTTTTGTTAATAATTAAGTGAGAAAAATTATTTTATTATATTAAAAATGGGTCTGGACAAAAAGTAGGTTTTGTATGTTTTAAAGACATACGGGTTCGGACAACAAAAAAAATGTCTTTTTCAAAAATGGGTATAGATCCTGACATTATTTTTAGTCATTATTATGAGGGGGTGTCCGGATCCGTACCCATTCGTACCTTTTTTTTGCCACCCCTAACTATACGTGGTGTACAAATATAAGAATTATGGGTAGGCAACTGTCTTCGCAAAATCGCCCAAATCGTCTTGTCTGGTCGGGTTTTTTAAATTAGCGATTTTTGGTGGTTTATAAAACTTGGAAACCTTGATTCTGTGAGTTTGGTGATGGTTTTCATTTATACAAAACATGATTCACCAAATTGCAAAATCACCCTCAAACTTGAAATTGGATGGAATGATGCGAAGCTTTCTCATGTTGTTTTAACTTTAGAAATGAATTTAGACTCATAATTTTGATTGAGTTGCGTATTCCAAAGTTAACATGAGATGCATTAATCAAAAGGGATTTGAATGGTTTGCAAAGCTCACCATCAATTGCACTTAATCGAGCACAATGGAGAAGTTTGATCCATGTAGCCGACCCAAGTTAATTTGGGACTGAGGCTATGTTGTTGTTGTTGTATGTTTTGTTGATAGAGTGTATGAACTTGCATGGAATGTGTGGTATATTTTTTTGTTAAAAATGTATCGCAAGAAAATCATAAAACCAAAATGACCAAACCGCGCAAAATGCAGTTGATTTGGTTGTGGTTTTGATGGTTCGTTATTTGGTAGTGGTTTGCAAAACGACCAAACCGTAGAGCTCCGATTTGGTGGTGAAAAACCATCAAACCGCGGTTTGCCCACCATTAAAAAGAACTATGTCCAAAAAGAGTAGTGTTGTAGGTATCCCACCTCTACAAAAGGATATCGAGTTAGCGACGGGAAACGCTATCCCGTGTTAGCGACTGGATTAGCGATGGGAAACCTTGTTGCTAACCTGGTCTTCGCTAATTTTTTTAGCGACGACGTGTCAGGTTTGGCGACGGAACCTCGTCGCTATTTTCTGATCGATTAATAAAAATAATTGTTTTTAAAAAATAGTAAACATTATTTTTACAATAAAAAAGTGATTTTAAAAACTAATTTATAACAAATCAAGAACAAATCATACAAAATAAAAAAAAAAACAACAACAAAATCGAAAAATAAAATAATTTTATTCAAGAACAACAATGAGTACAACAATAACAACATAACAACAACAATGACTACAACAATAACAACATAGCAACAACAATGACTACAACGAACAAAAATCAAAACCTTAAAAAAATTCAAAGCAACAAATACAATTTTTTTTTTAAAAAAAACATAAAAATCTAACATCTATATAAGCTAAGAGAAAGTGTCGACCCACGGTGGTGGATCTTGACAATGGACGATGAGGCGTCACCTGCAGTGAGAAGATCGGTTGGAGAGCGGAGGGCGGCTGGAGAGTGTGACCAGAGAGAGGAGGCGGTCGGAGAGCGGAAGCAATGGAGAGAGAGAGAGCGGCTAGAGTGAGGAGGCTAATGGAGAGAGAGAGAGGCGGGGAGAGAGAGAGAGCGGTTATAGAGAGAGAGCAGTTCTATGATATATATATATATATATATATATATATATATATATATATATATATATAGAAAGAGGGTCGTGGAAAGTGAGGTTGGAGAGGTGAGGGGTTTATAAGTAGGAGGGATTATGGTTTGTTGTTAAGTGTAAGAGAGTGTGTGTGTGTGGGCCCCACTGCCACACGGACGAAAAAATCTTTCATTGGGTGGGATTTTTCCCTGGCCCAATAATTAGCGATAGGGCGTCGTCGCTAACCCCGTCGCTAAATTGGTCAACGGGTCAACGAAAGGCCTCGTCGCTAAATAGCGACGTGAAATAGTCTGCCGCTATTTCCCGTCGCTATTTGGGTCATTTTTTTTGTAGTGCACTCTTTATAAGAGCAAACTAGTCTTTAGAATTAGTGTCTTTTGTCAATCTACCCTTGATGAAATCACGAATTTGCTCCTCTCAAATGACCATATTCCACATTTGTCCATGTCCTTCCATCTTCGTCGTGCACCCCAACTACATTTCCCCAACTTCGTGGAATCGAAACCTCATACTTTCTTGCCGATTGGACCTCGAGTTTATCAAGCATATCGTAGATACAAATGTCTTTCAACCGTTTTTGTGTGAAAATTCATGATTTGAAGTTGTTTTTTTATTGTAGGTACACATGTTCATGGTGGGTTGTTACGACCCGAATTTCTAATCTCGTTTATGATCTCTATCAGGATCATCGACCCGTAACGTGGGATCCACACCGTCATATGTGTATTGAGTGGGGCGAAAGGGTCGAGGTATATGTTAGATATGTTGTGGTGTACGCGTAGTGTATTGTATATGTGTAGAATATTAAGTCATTTATATGTGTATATAGGTGTCGAGATATGAGCAGAGATGTACCTCGAGTTGCGTGTCGATGAGGGACCGAGGTAAAGATTTATGGGGTAAGTTTAATTTGAGCTAAATATAGTTTTATAGTAGCTTTATATATGGCTATGGTTAATATATAATTAATGTGACTAAGTTAGTGAATATAATTTAAATAGCCACTGATGTGCATCGAGACACTATTGGCACATATAGAGACAAAGTGAGTTAACTATTAGTGTCACTTAGGATTAGTTAGTAGAGAGGTAGTGGGACGTGTCATCATGAGAGCCATTAGATATGTCTCGGAGTACGTGTGTGTAAATAGATGTGTGGCTATGGTTTAATCTTATCCATTCACACACACACACACACACACTATGAGTCAATACTTGAAAGCTAAGTTTTCTCATCTCATCGATTTGGCAAAGAAGAAGGAACTTGTTGGAGCTTGAGGAAGGAGAGATTAAGAGAAAATAGTAGGTTTTAGTGAAGAAGATCAAGTTTGGTGGTGTGTTCAACAAATAGGTAACTTGTATACACTAGTTCATTTAGTTAAACTTGACGAATTCATTCAATGTTATATATGGCTCTTTTTGTGTTGTTTATGATGTCTTGAGTTTTGGAAGTGTGTATGGAGGTCCTCAAGGCTTTGGTAAGGTCTATGTGTGGTGTAAACTCAGAATTCTAGTTGCAGAATTATAGGTTTTACTGCACATAATGCGCTAGGTAGGGTAGCAAGTGCGCTAGATAGCTTGGTAGCGCGCTAAGTTGGTCATTATCGCGCTAACCACAATCATTAGCGCGCTAATTGTCTTGACATCACAAAAATTGCAATTTTTAAAATTTTCAAATGACTCCGTGACATGAGACCCGCAGCGAGATATATGTCATTATTGAGGTTAGGTGATCGAGGTAAATGTTATATTTGTGGTGATGTGTAACGACTTGCTTTAATTAATCCCGATTAATTGACAAATTACAAATTAAGATCTTAAGTTGATGCCTACGTGGACGTCGCAAAAAGTTTATGACACTTTTAACGAGGTAAAATTTATTATTTTTATGTGGCGAATGTTTATTTATTTTACTATTATTTAATAATTCGCGTCGCGTAAATTATAAATTACACTTGGTCGCGTTATGCGCGTGTAGTGACGAGAGTGTACGACGTCGCGATGTTCGCGTGTATGAGATAGTTTGAGATTTAATTATCACATCACACATCCCATCACATCACCTATTCAATCACCATACTTAAACCAATCACTCACTTTTTCTCTCATCTCATAAATCAAACAAATAAAAAAAATTTCTCTCTTCTCACTCTCTCCCTCTCTCTACCCGAGCTCTTCTTCTCCCCCTCTCATTTTTATTTTCTCTTCCAACAAAACCACTCAATCTCCATTAATCTCACCCTCATGAAGCTCTCCATCACTCCCTTGAATCGGACTCACATCTCTCGCGGTGTTCGCTCCTTTCGGTGGCGCTCGCGATGATATCCAAATTGAGGTGAATTTTGTTGATTTTACAAGCTTTTTATAGAGAAACTTAAATTTTAATAGTAATAGTGTTGTTGGGTGGTTGTTGTAATTGTTGTTGTTGTTGTTTTGTTTTTTTTTTTTTTTTTTAAGAAAATCGTCTCTGCAAAGAGCAAGACGATTTGAAGAAGAAAAGGGGTAGCCCGTTGGACCTGGCAACACCCTAGCAGGTTGGGCCTAGAAGCTCATGCCCGGGTTGGGCCGGCCCAAACTCGGTGACGCAGCGGAGATCTTTTAAACCAGTTGAACGATTCCACAAACAACTCGATATAGGTCAGAACTTAAGTCAAAGTTCGAAAATTCTTTTATTTCAGCCAAAACTAGAAATTACACTTAATAGATCGCTTAAATAGCGAAACCCTAAAATTTGCCAAAAATAGTAAAAAGTTCAAAAAACCCTAAACTGAAAACTATACGAAAAATAGAAACAAACGCCGCAAACGACAATAAAAACGAAAAATTCCTAATGAAAGTTATAAGCGAAACAAAAGTTTCCTAAAATAGAAAAATTATCGTTTCGGAGGGCGAAACGATGGAATTTCGCCGAAAAACGTTGTAGTCTAAGCGTAGCTGTGAGTCGTGATCTCCACGCCGTTTCCAATAAACACATGCCCCCGGAACGCCAAAACTCAAATGCCCGAAGTTCACCGAAATTACAAAAATGTCATCCTGTCATATCTTTTCCTATTTTTTCAAGAATTTGCAACTAATTCTTGGACTTCATCATTATCCTATCAAGAATTTGCAAACTAATTATTAGACTTCATCATTATCCTGTCAAGAATTTGCAAGCTAATTCTTGGACTTCATCATTCTCTCCACGGTGGACAGAATTCGCCCTCGAATTCTCATCATTAGAAGTATCCCCATAATAGGGAACAAGATGTTTGACATTAAATACATCAGCCGTGTGAATGTGACTTGACAACTTCAATCTGTAAGCATTAGGATTAATTTTCTCAAGAACCTCCACAGGACCAATCTTCCTAACTGACAATTTGTTGTAATCACCCACAGAGAATCGGTCTTTAGTGAGAACTGCCCACACGAAGTCACCCATTTCAAACTCCACGTGACGCTTCTTTCGATCTGCATATTGTTTGTACTTGTCAGCAGCCTTCTGCAAGTTATCTTTGACAGATCGATGAATCTCTTGCAGCCCATTAACAAAGTTTTCTACCTTGCCATGCCATCTAGTCTTACTTGGCATTGGTAACTGATCAATAGGACCTCGAGGTAGCACTGAATACACAACCTGAAAATGACTAAACCCAGTACTTCGATTAACAGCATGGTCGTGTGCAAATTCTGCCTGACTCAACTTGACGTCCCAACTCTTGACATTCTAACCCACCAAGCTCCTCAAAAGATTGTCAAACGAACGGTTGACAACTTCAGTCTGCCCATCTATTTGCGGATGATAAGCACTGCTAAATTTCAGCTGCGTGTTCACCATATACCACAAACTGACAATAATCTTGTTGATTGCTCTACTGCCCACACACATCCGCCAGGAGCCATCTTTTTTTGGTGTAAGGAAGTCTGGTACGCACACGGACTCAGACTTTCATTGATGAATCCCTTCGCCAATAACTCTTCAACCTGTCTGCGCAACTCCTCATGCTCACTGGAACTCATTCGGTAGTGTGGTCTATTAGGTAGTGACGCGTCAAGCTCAAGGTCAATCTGATGTTGAATATCACGCAATGGTGGCAGTCTTTCTGACGTCTCATCAGGGAAAACATCACGAAACTCATTCTCAATAGGAATTGCAGCTTCAGGAACATCAACATCTCTATCTACCTCATTTCCCATCAAGATGTAAACTACCTCAGAATCCTGGAAATTCATCTTCGAATCTTGCTAAAGACAGCAAGCTGTTAGATTCTTTAGTAGGCTTACCTTCCTTCGGATCCTTGGTGAGTACTAGCACAATCTCCACTCCCTTTAACATAAGGGTGTATTTATTGGCTCTGCCATCATGCACAACTCCCTTATCAAACTGCCAAGGACGTCCCAGTAACAAGTGGCAAGCATCCATAGCCACAACATCACACCAGACTAAATTCTTGTAGTTAGCACCAATAGAAAAAGTCACCAAAGCGCGCTTCGACACCTTCACCTCACCACCCTTCTTCAGCTAAAGTAGCTTGTAGGGTCTAGGGTGTTGTTCAGTTGCAAGGCCCAACTTCTGAACCGCTTCAACTGAGACGATATTCTCACAATTGCCTGCATCAATCATGAACCTGCACACCTTGCCTAAGATGGTACACTTGGAGTGAAAGATGTTATTCCGCAGCCACTCATCATCAGCGACAGCTCTAAGAGTCATACAAGAACGTCTTACAACTAAGGCAGTACCCACATCTCTAGTCACGACCTCATCTTCTGTGTTGTCAGAAGTATCAAACGCTGGTTCTGCAGTGATGTTGGCCTCTTCCCCTTCGTCTTTCTCTTTGTTCTAAATAAAGAGAGTTTTCTCCCCTTTACATTCTAACTTCCTGTGACCAACTTCGCCACAACCGAAGCATTTAATCCCACTAGTGATAGGTCTGTTTGTGCGACTAGCACGGTTAATTGCAGCGATATTACCTCCAGTATTGGCTGTCCCAACACTAACGTTACTGGAAGCATTACTCACACCCCGATATTTGTTGTTTCTCTACTAACAATGCTCATTGGTGCGCTGCAGATAAGGAATCCGGATCAAACATGTTGACGACATCTTGGATCTGCACCCTCAGTCCATCAATATACCGCGCCACTAATTGGTCATTAGTCTCCTGCAGTTCGTTTTTATCGGCTAACTGATAAAACTCAGTATTGTAATCATCTACTGATTTTGCCCTTTGTTTCAGATTTTGCAACCTCTAATAGATAAGGCATTGAAAATTGTAAGGCAAGAACTCATCCCGTAAGTGTTTTTTCATCTTCTCCCACGAAGTGATCTTCGCCTTTCTATTCATATTCCGCATCAACTTCTGCTGTTGCTACCAAGTCGTGGCCCTGTTGCGGAATCTGGTCGCAACCAGTTGCACACGCTTGTCTTCGGGCACAACTTTAAATTTTAGGACTTCTTCAACTTACGCCAGCCAGTCTAAGAATTCTTCAGGTTAAAGGGTGCCATGAAATTCTGGGACCTCCGTCTTCATCCCAGACTCCCACCGCCTTCGATCATCCTCAACTGCACGCGGCCTGTAGCGCCTCCTCTGTGCCTCAACATACTCGTCCTCCCCTTCGGTAGAAGAATCTCCTACTGGGTCATCACCAACAGGTTCCCTTCGATAGTTACGGACACGATCAATATTTTGACCCAACAACTGATCGATTCTAGCAGTTAATCGTTCTACCACCGCGCCCATGCGTTGGTCAATCAATTGGCCAATTTGTCGATTCAGATTGTCACGGTCATACACTTCCTCGATACGATGCTGGTTCCTCTTCGGCGGCATTATTTTTCCAATCACGCTGAAGCAGACTCTGATACCAACTGACGCAGCGTAGATCTTCTAAACCAGTTGAACAGATCCATTAACAACTCGATCTAGGTCAGAACTTAAGTCAAAGTTCGAAAATTCTTTTATTTCAGCCAAAACTACGAATTACACCCAATATATCGCTTAAATAGCGAAACCCTAAAATTTGCCAAAAATAGTAAAAAGTCTAAAAATCCCTAAACTGAAAACTAGACGAAAAATAGAAAACGCCGCAAACGGCAATAAAAACGAAAATTCTTAATGAAAGTTATAAGCGAAACAAAAGTTTCCTAAAATAGCAAAATTACCGTTTCGGATGATGAAACGATGGAATTTCGCCGAAAAACGTCGTAGTCACAGCGCAGCTGTGACTACGTGATCTCCTTGCCGTTTCCAATAAACCCATGCCCCCGGAACGCCAAAACTCAAACGCCCGAACTTCACCGAAATTACAAAAATGTCATTCTGTCATATCTTTTCCTATTTTTTCAAGAATTTGCAACTAATTCTTGGACTTCATCATTATCCTATCAAGAATTTGCAAACTAATTCTTGGACTTCATCATTATCTTGTCAAGAATTTGCAAGCTAATTCTTAGACTTCATCATTCTCTCCAGGGTGAACAGAATTCGCCCTCGAATTCTCATCATCAGACGTATCCCCATAATAGGGAACAAGATGTTTGACATTAAATACATTAGCTGTGCGAATGTGACTTGGCAACTTTAATCTGTAAGCATTAAGATTAATTTTCTCAAGAACCTCGACAAGACCAATCTTTCGAACTGACAATTTGTTGTAATCACCCACAAAGAACCGATATTTAGTGAGAACTGCCCACACAAAGTCACCCACTTCAAACTCCACGTGACGCTTCTTCCGATCTGCATATTGTTTGTACTTGTCAGCAGCCTTCTGCAAGTTATCTTTGACAGATCGATGAATCTCCTGCAACCCAGTAACAAGGTCTTCTGCATCGCCATGCCATCTAGTCTTATTTGGCACTGGTAACAGATCAAGAGGACCTCGAGGTAGCACTGAATACACAACCTGAAAATGATTATACCCGGTACTTCAATTAACAGCATGGTTGTGTGCAAATTCTGTCTGACTCAACTTGACGTCCCGACTCCTGACATTCTAACCCACCAAGCTCCTCAAAAGATTGTCAAACGAACGGTTGACAACTTCAGTCTGCCCATCTGTTTGCAGATGATAAGCATTGCTAAATTTCAGCTGCGTGTTCACCATAGCCCACAAACTGACAATAATCTTGTTGATTGCTCTACTGTCCACACACATTCGCCAGGAGCCATCTTTCTTTGGTGTAAGGAAGGCTGGTACTGCACACAGACTCAGACTTTCACGGATAAATTCCTTCGCCAATAACTCTTCAAACCTGTCTGCGCAACTCCTCATGCTCACTGGGACTCATTCGGTAGTGTGGTCTATTAGGTAGTGACGCGTCAAGCTCAAGGTCAATCTGATGTTGAATATCACGCAATGGTGGCAGTCCTTCTGGCATCTCATAAGGGAAAACATCACAAAACTCCTTCTCAATAGGAATTGCAGCTTCATGAACATCATCTCTATCTACCTCCTTTCCCATCAAGATGTAAACTACCTCAGAATCCTGGAATTCATCTTCAAATCTTGCCAAAGACAGCAAGTTGTTAGATTATTTAGTAGGCTTACCTTCCTTCGGATCCTTGGCGAGTACTAGCACAATCTTCACTCCTTTGAACATAAGGGTGTATTTATTTGCTCTGCCATCTTACACTTCCCTATCAAACTGCCAAGGACGTCCCAGTAACAAGTAACAAACATCCATAGCCACAACATCACACTAGACTGAATCCTTGTAGTTAGCACCAATAGAAAAAGTCACCAAGACGCGTTTCGACACCTTCACCTCACCACCCTTCTTCAGCCAAAGTAGCTTGTAGAGCCTGGGGTGTTGTTCAGTTGCAAGGCCCAACTTCTGAACCGCTTCAACTGAGACGATATTCTCACAATTGCCTGCATCAATCATGAACCTGCACACCTTGCCTAAGATGGTACACTTGGACTGAAAGATGTTATTCCGCAGCCACTCATCATCAGCGACAGCTCTAAGAGTCATACAAGAACGTCTTACAACTAAGGCAGTACCCACATCTCTAGTCACGACCTCCTCTTCCGTGTTGTCAGAAGTATCAAACGCTGGTTCTGTTGTGATGTTGGCCTCTTCCCCTTCGTCTTTCTCTTTGTTCTAAATAAAGAGAGTTTTCTCCCCTTTACATTCTAACTTCCTGTGACCAACTTCGCCACAACCGAAACATTTAATCTCACTAGTGATATGTCTGTTTGTGCGACTAGCAGGGTTAATTGCAGCGATATTACCTCCAGTATTGGTCGTCCCAACACTAACATTACTGGAAACATTACTCACATCCCGACGCTGTTGTTTCTCCACCAACAATGCTCGTTGGTGCGCTACAGATAAGGAAGCCGGATCAAACATGTTGACGACATCTTGGATCCGCACCCTCAGTCCACTAATATACCGCGCCACTAATTGGTCATTAGTCCCCTGTAGTTCGTTTCTAGCGACTAACTGATAAAACTCAGTAGTGTAATCATTACTGACTTTGCCCCGTGTCTCAGATTCTGCAACCTCTGATACATAAGGCGTTGGAAATTGTAAGGCAAGAACTCAGCCCGTAAGTGTTTTTTCATCTTCTCCCACGAGGTGATCTTCGCCTTTCTATTCCTATTCCGCATCAACTTCTGCTGTTGCCACCAAGTCGAGGCCCTGTTGCGGAATCTGGTCGCAACCAGTTGCACACGCTTGTCTTCGGGCACACCTTTGAATTATATGATTTCTTCAACTCACGCCAGCCAGTATAAGAATTATTCCGGTTGAAGGGTGCCATGGAATTCTGGGACCTCCGTCTTCATCCCAGACTCCCACCGCCTGCGATCATCCTCAACTGCACACGGCCTGTAGCGCCTTCTCGGTGCCTCAGCATACTCATCCTCCCCTTCAGTAGAATAATCTCCTACTGGTTCATCACCAAAAGGTTACCTTCGATGGTTACTGACACGATCAATATTTTAACCCAACAACTGATCGATTCTGGCAGTTAATCGTTCTACCACCGCGCCCATGTGTTGGTCAATCAATTGGTCAATTTGTCGATTTAGATTGTCACGGTCATACACCTCCTCGATACGCTGTTGGTTCCTTTTCGGCGGTATGATTTCTCCAATCACGCTGAAGCACGCTCTGATACCAACTGACGCAGCGGAGATCTTCTAAACTAGTTGAACGAATCCACGAACAACTCGATCTAGGTCAGAACTTAAGCCAAAGTTCGAAAATTCTTTTATTTAAGCCAAAACTACGAATTACACTCAATAGATCACTTAAATAACGAAACCCTAAAATTTGCCAAAAATAGTAAAAAGTCCAAAAAGCCTTAAACTGAAAACTAGACGAAAAATAGAAACAAACGCCGTAAACGGCAATAAAAACGAAAATTCCTAATGAAAGTTATAAGCGAAACAAAAGTTTTCTACAATAGCAAAATTGCCGTTTCGGAGGGCGAAACGATGGAATTTCGCCGAAAAACGTCGTAGTCACAGCGTAGCTGTGAGTCGTGATCTCCACGCCGTTTCCAATAAACCCATGCTCCCGGAACGCCAAAACTCAAATGCCCGAAGTTCACCGAAATTACAAAAATGTCATCCTGTCATATCTTTTCCTATTTTTCCAAGAATTTTTAACTAATTCTTGGACTTCGTCATTATCCTATCAAGAATTTGCAAACTAATTCTTGGACTTCATCATTATCCTGTCAAGAATTTGAAAGCTAATTCTTAGACTTCATCACCCGGGTACCCTTACTTTGGGCCCACCAACCCCAAATTAATCTTAATTAAATAAAAATTTTGAAAAATTAAATAAAATATATTTTTAAATCAAATAAATATAAAAAATAGGAAAAATTGAAAAATGCAAAAAAAAAATCAAGAAAAATATAATAAAATGGGAAAATATAAAAAAGTAGTTTTGAGGACTTTTTGGGCATTGACATCCCGGTATAACTCGAAAAGTGTACCAAAATTAAACCTTTTGAAATAAAATCTCAAATTTTTGGTCACATATTATAAATTCACTTAATGTGACTTTAAAATAACAAAAGTGGTATAATTGGATACCAGAGACTTATGATATTATAGTCGAGTATCGAGCGCATATCTCGAGGCGTGAACGAGATATTTTAGAGATATATTTGCGATTGTTTGAAGTAAGTAAACCTACGAGAAAGTCAGTTTAGAATTGAATTATTTTTCTTGTAAATTATTTATTTCTCATTATTTTTCATCAGTTTAGCTTGCATGTTTATTCTATTTTCGCGTGTGTTGTGTATGGTTGAAGGGACGTTGTGACCCATTTCTGACTCTCTCGTTGATGATGAATCGTTTGTTGCTACGGTGTTGGGCATACTAGGCCATAACTTTTTGTACAAAAATGATATGGGGATGAGCTTGTGATCATTGGAAAGCTTGTGGAATGAAGAAAATTATCATGTGCCAAAAAAAAATTTCACCAAAAAAATATTTTTTATTATTTTTTAATTCAAAAAATAGAAGAAAATGCTGAAAAATACGTAAAAATAGGGGAAAAATATATTTTGTTTAGAAACATCCTTGAGTAACATTCTTGAATGAGATCAATGTAGTTTTAATAAGTGATCAATGAGAAAAGGCCACAAGACATGAAGAAAGTTACGCATAAGATATCTCTCAGCGAGTCGATGATCTCGAGAGCGAGTTGACGTGAGGCTCACATCCGTCACAAATTTCCTCTCTTTTGAGGCGTTGGACGGAAGTCTACATTCCGACCAACAGAGTTCCTCATTTCGACTGTGAATAGGGGTGTGAATTTCCTCACATCCAGGGCCTTCTTTGTTTAGTATTTACGTCTCAGGGCTCAACAGTTATACACCACACTCACGTTCCATATTCTTGATTATATCATGACTTATATTCATGCTTTACATTCCTGTTCATTTACTTTATAAACATTAATTGTAGCCATTTTCTTGGATTTATTGTGAATACTAACTGAATTTATTTGGGATTTGCTCATTGGAACTTGTCATTGTTTGTTGGTGGCAAGTTGCAGATCCTACGACGAGTCGGGGGGAAGGTAGTGATTTGCGCCTCTCTCTGATCTGGAGCGCCTCCATTAGCTTACTCGTAGGTGTTTGTATTTATATGTATATACTTTTTAGGATTATTTTGGGAGACTTTTTCACCTGATACATGTATATTGACACCTATTATACGTTTTTGTCGCTTTAACTGATATACATGTTATTTTTTTGTTGGGTTTTCACCTTATAGGTTGTTAATTAATGCAAGACTCGCTTGTATTATTAATTTGCATATTTTTAAGACTTTCGCTATTAAAAAATAACCTAAAAAGAATCAAAATAAACAAATTATGTGGTAAAATTTATTGACTTGATATATTTCGACAAAATAATCTTTTAAACGATGAAATTGACTAAGTTGAATTATAAGATGGTTAGTTCGCGGGCTATCATGGACATGTGTGCAAGTGACATGACATGGCAGTACTCGGTTTGCCTCGAAATTTGGGGGTGTCACATGATGTGTACTTAGTGTATTGTATATGTGTAGACTGACTGAGCCACGCTTAAGTGTTGATAGGTGTTGAGATGTCGGTAGGAACTCGTTTTGATATGCGTGTTAGCGTGGGATCGGGGTAGAGAGTGATAAGGTAAATTGGTGTAAGCTTTATGTTGGTTTTATAAGTGAATTGAATGGATTATGCTTGATTAGGTGTTAATATACCTAAGTTAGTAAGTTAACACTTTAGCCACTTGATATGTCTTGAGACACTTGTTGACATGCTTCAATACCAATTGAATCACTATTTGGTGTCACTTGGCATGAACTAGTGGGACATGTGTAGTAGGAGGTTCACTAGTTAGGTCTCGAGATACGTGTACACAAATGATCAAGGACTATCATTCAACCATATCCAATTCATATGTATATAAAACATTTGACCAACTCAAGCACCTTACACTCTCATTTCGATTTCTTCATCGAGAAGAAAGGTGGCTAAAGAAGGAGGAGTTGTTGAAGGAGGAGATCAGCAAAAATATTGGAGTTGGTGAACGAGAGACCAAGTTCAGTTATTGTTCATTAAGTTAGGTAATTTCTCTACTTCATTAACATAGCTCAATTTCATGAATTCATGTATTTGATGTTATGGGTTGCAATGTTATGTTGTATATGGTGTTTTGGAACTCTAGAGGTGCGTATGAGGGTTCCTAAGGCATCAGCATAGCCTATGTGTAGTGAGAATTCAGAATTTAGATTGCAGAATTTTGAGTTTTACTGAACATAGCGCGCTAGGTTGGGCACCTAGCGCTCTAATATTAATTAGCGTGCTAGATAAGGCTTGGTAGCCCGCTAATTCCAAAATTAGCGTGCTAATTGCTATGACAGCATAAAAATCTGCGATTTTCAAAAATGGCATAAACACTATAAATGATTTTAATACACTAAGTACAGGTCCAAACACACTCAAAAGCATATAATATGATGTGAGGAACCTAGGTAAGTATTCCAAGAATTCAAATACGAATTTCGAGGAGTTGTGAGGCCGGAGTAGCATAGGAAATTGCGTGAATTGTAAGTAAACTGATTGAGATATTTATTTACATTTCATTCATATTCATATGTTCATTTCTAGTCATTTGGACTGAATTGCCTTTGTACTCCATATGTCATGACATTTTCATTCTCATTACAAAAAGTTGCTTTCATGATATAGTTTGTTGATAAAATGATTTCATTGACTCCAATTCATGTGCTATGTCATTATTGATTGTTAATACATGTGGTCAGTGAAATAGCAAGCTATTAGGTAAGTGTTACATAATGTTGTGAATCAATATTTTTCGTGCATTATTTATGCAATTGTATTTGTTGGATTCCAATACCGGTCGTTCTTTGAATATAAAAGTAGTTCTTGTATTTAGGACCATCTTATGATAGAAATCCGTCGGACATACGGGGGTCACTAGACTTTTTAAGGTGATCGGGATTTCTCCACTATCTTGTACAACACACAAAGTATGAGACTCGGGGTTGTTGGCAAGTATACATCCTAGTAACTTACATTTAGGATAACTATAAAGGTGTGTTGTACCATGTAAGTACGACTTTTACAGAGATGTAGAGCACAACTCTATCCTTATATAGTGGAAAGGCTGATGTGATGAAGATCACGACCGACCGACCGTAGATCATTACTACTTAGTCGTGAGTTAGTTTCATTTTGTTTAACTAAAATGTCTTTTTGCATGATATCCTTTCAGCATAGTTGTTATTATTATTACGTTTTTTTATACTTGTTGTATAATTAGGAATGTGAACAAAAGTCTCTCTAGTATTACTTTATTTTTTCAAGTACTCATCGTTTAGTTTGTGGCGGTGGGTGCGATCTATCGAGTAGCAGGTCGGACAAAGAGAAGATTGACGACTACCTCTAAGATAGTGGAGCAATACTACACCAGACATGGTAGGTTCTAATTTTGATGTAGTACTTTTATATGTGTGTGATATACTTTTCGTGGTTGTATATTACGAGGTGAATGATTAATACTTTGACTAGACACATGATGTTATATATCGCCGTTTCATTATATATATATATGCATGTTATCTTTCTTCCTAGTTTTCCCACAATGGTTAGGCTACATGTTATAAGCTTCGGATAATTAATTAGTTAAGACTTTCGCTGAATGACATCTAATTTAGTAAATTTTAATTAACTCTGATTTATGAATCGACATAGGTTAGGTATATATGTGTATTTATTTGAAAACTAAATAATTGGTAAGTAATTAGATTGTTGAAAAGACTGACTAATTCATTGTTAGGTCCTATGTGATGAAATTAGGGCTTAATAACGGGATTATGCCAAGCGGTGCCCTAAGTTGAGAAGGGGTCGTCACGTTATTTTTATTTCATTTTCAATTGATGCTTGTTTGTTATAGTCTATATTGACTATGTCTAGCATTATACTCTCATATCATGGACTTGTTTGTTATTCCTTACTTGTTGAGCTTGGTTTCAATGATATTTTAATAAATTAAGTTCTTTTGAATCCATCCATGTGTTATATGTCATTTCTTGCTAATTTACAGTACATGTAGTACAAATAGCGTGCTATTAGGAATGGTGGAGTTGTGAAGGATTTTATGACTTGTATTCATTGGTGAGTTTGTGCTTTTTCATGGCCAATTCTTGGAATCCTTAGTGAGTCAATTTCTCGAAATTATAAATTAATTATAGAATCTAGAGTCCATTGCACTTAAGTAGATTAACACACAGGGTTAGAGTCCTTGGGAATGTTGGCACTCCCCACTATGATGAGGTTTCCTATATACGGGGTTAGAGTCCCTGAGGTTACCCATATACGGGGTTAAATCCCTGATAATTTCAGGGTTAGAGTCTCTGATGCCATTGGGGTTAGAGTCCTTGGTGAAGATTAGGCTATACGTATAATCATCATATGATCATTAATCAAGACTCGCACTAGTCTTAATTCATTATAGTTCTCGGTATAATGATCGACTAGGGACATTTAGGATATTTCTATAAATACCCATAGATCTTATTATAATGTAAACACGCAAATTAATTATAATAAACAACAAATGAAATCGTACGATACCACGCACGTCATACATGATAGATCCAATAGTGATGCATATGGAATCTTATTCATACGGTCTCGCTCATCATTTGTCTTAGGACATTGAGTCTTCTTGAGACTTATCCCATGAGACATTGGCAACAATCCACTTTTAGAGTCTTGCAAAGGCTGAACCTATTCAAGCACCTCGTCTATGTAAGCACTCGACTTAGACCCGATTAGCCTCTTAGATCTATCCCTATAGATCCTTATATACACAAGGCTCATATTCGTTTAATAAAACTAAAATCATTGATTGCTTCATCAAAGCGAAGATTCCAACTCAGAAGCTTGCTTTAATCCATAAATGGATCTTTGAAGCTTGCATACCTTCCTAGAATTCTCGGGATGTACAAAACCTTCGAGGTTGTGTCATATACACGTCCTCGCAAAACTTTCCATTAAGAAACGATGTTTTTACATCCATTTGCCATATTTCATAGTCATAATATGCAAAGAGGGCAATTAAAATTCTTATGAATTTAAGCATGGCTCTTGCGAAAAAGTTTCATCATAATCAACACCTTGAGTGCGCTTTAAACCTTTTGCTACAAGTCTTGCTTTAAAAGTATGCACTTTTCCATCCATGTCGATTTTCTTCTTGAAAACCCATTTACATCCAATGGTCTTACCACCTTCGGGTAAATCAACCAAGTTCCAAACTTGGTTATCATACATGGATTGCATCTCGGGGTTCATGGCACTTAGCCATTTATCGAGTCTCAGTCCGAACATAGCCTCGATAAGTGGTGGGCTCATTTTGGTCTATAAGCAAACACATCACGACTATCAGTAATGAAAAATTCGAATCTCTCTGGCTCATGTCTTACCCTACTAGATTTACGTGGGCCTCGTGTCACTCGCGGAGGTTCAACTGGTTCAGAACGTTGTTGAACTTCCAGTAGCGGTTCAAGGTTTATCTGTGATTCTTGAACTTCTTCAAGATTTATTTCTCTCCCACTAGTGTCTTTTGAAATAAAATATTTTTTCCATAAAGGTACCATACCGAGCAACAAACATTTTGTTCTCGGCGGGATTATAAAAGTAATATCCTTTCGTTTCCTTAGGATACCCCACAAATAAACACTTGTCAGATTTAGGTGCTAGTTTTTCTGAGACTTGTCGTTTTACGTAAGCCTCACAACCTCAAATTTTAAGAAAAGACAAACTAGGTATCTTCCCGTACCATATCTCATATGGTGTTTTATCAACCGCTTTAGAAGGAACTCGATTTAGAGTGAAAGCTGCAGTTTGTAATGCATAACCCCAAAAGGATAATGGAAGATCTACATGACTCATCATAGATCGAACCATATCTAATAAGGTTCAATTTCTCCTTTCGAAACTCCATTCCATTGTGGAGTTCTTTGGTGGAGTCAATGGGAGACAATCCCACAATTTCTAAGATGATCATCAAATTCTTGGCTTAAATACTCACCACCTCGATCGATCGAAGTGTTTTGATAGTTTTACTAAGTTGATTACGCACTTCATTTTGAAACGTTCGAAACATCTCAAATGATTCAACTTTATGTTTCATAAGATATACATAACCATATCGCTGAAATCATCGAGTAAATGTAATGAAGTCTTGATAACCTCCTAGTCATTGTGTTTATAGGACCGCATACATCGGTATGTATTAGACCCAATAAATCACTTGCCCTTTGTGTCCAAAGAAAGGGATAAACAAGATACGCATGTTTCATATGTTTCTAAATCAAATGAATCTAGAAGCCTGTCTTTATGGAGCTTGTTATGCGTTTCTCGTTTATGTGTCCGAGACGACAATGCCAAAGATAGGTTTGATTACATAAATGACAATTTTCTTCCTTTTCTTTTGGGTGTTTTTGAAGCAGGAAAAGGCTGGGGCTTGACTTGTTCCATAGGCTTTGCGATAGGTGCATCAACAGCCTTGGCAACTCTAGCCTTGCCTTTGCATTTCTTTTTCATTCCCTTTCCCTTTAGGACCATCAATACATTATTAGGGGTTTCTTGATATTTTGTTCGCGAGTTTTGAACATCAAATGCAACTCTGAAATTGATTTCTCCATATTATTCATATTGTAGTTTATCACAAATTATGAGTAACTCTCTGGTAATGAATTCAGAATCAAATATGTTGCCAACTCTTGGCTTATGAGAAATCCTAGTCTATCAAGCTGGTCAACATAGCCCTTCATCTTCAAAACATGAGGACTAAGTAACGCACCCTCAATCATCTTGCAAGAATGTAGGTTCTTGGTACTCTCGAACCTTTCTTGCTTAGCTTTGTTGGAACATTTTCGTCGGCGTTATAGCCATGTCGTAGGCTTCCATTAGTTCCATGTCCTTCGAAGTTCAGGGAACCATAGTTGCCGGACATAATACATGCAACATCGGTAGAATTGTTGACATGCTTATTATGTGCATCCTTCACAACTTTCGTAGCATTGGTTGGTGGGTCCTCAGGGATTGAAGCATCCAGGACATACAACTTGCGTTCATGCTTAAGAACAATTCTCAAGTTTCGAACCAATCAAGAAAGTTAGTCCCGAGATAGCTTATCCTTCTCAAGGATAGATCGCGATGTGAGGGGATTATTGTTACTTGAAGAGGCAACTTGTTTATTTAGGGGACTAAAATCCATATTTCACCTAATTCTATGACAGCTATGGTTAAGGCTTACCAATAACAAGATTCTTGATATTTATCTCATATTCTAATTTGTTATCTATCTTTATCAAATAGAAACCTCATAACAAAATAGATATAACAAGATAAATAAATAATTTCGAAAATTAATTATTTAATTTGGATTTAAGATATTTGAATCCTAGTATATCACCAATAACAAGATTCTTGATATTTATCTCATATTCTAATTTGTTATCTATCTTTATAAAATAGAAACTTCATAACAAAATAGATATAACAAGATAAATAAATAATTTCGAAAATTAATTATTTATAAATAAATAATTTCGAAAATTAATTATTTATAAATAAATAATTTCGAAAATTAATTATTTGCAATTTCGGTCTTCATCCAAATAATCACAAACATGTAATTGAATCATGAACTACTATCCTAATCGAACCTAATGGTATCATGGATCATAGAACACGAAACTAATTTCAATTAAATCACGAATATATGTATCATATACACAAAACATGATAATAAATCTCACAGAAAACTTATGTATATCACATATACATCAACTATTAACATGCTTTCAATCATATATCATGTATATATCAAAAGAAAACATGCAATGAGTTTAATGGAATCGAACTCGATGTCTCTGATACCACTGTTGGGTTTTGGGGTTCATACGCAGCGGAGATTACAAAACAATTTTGAAAAAAACCCCAACAGGATCCGAATCTAATTCCATTAAAAACGTTTAAACCATGAAAAACTTAATCATACCTCAATCGCAATATACTTTTCAGAAGGTTGATTAATCTCTAAGGCACTGCCAACGACGAACGCCTCTCTATCGTGATCCACACACGACGAGCGTAGAGATTCGAAGTGCTAGCTTCGAGAGAATACCAAACCTTTTGAATCTCTCCAAAACGATCCAGAGCATACCAAAAACCCTAAGTCGTTTCTTAAACGAAAAAGGAGTTTTGGCCTTTTGATCTTTCGTTAGTGTATTCTAACTTAAAGCGTCTATTTATACAACTCTTGTATATAGACGGTTAAGTAAATTACACATATACCCCTACTTAAAGAAGTATAAGTGTAATACACCACAAGGACGTTTCTGTCATGAATTTTATCACATAAAATTCGTTTTTCTGAATCGTCTTAAAATCTCGCAAAACTATTCTTAGTGTGCGGCCCAATAGGCTCATACAACGTTGGCAGTGTACCAAAACATATTTTGGTATACAAGTCATAAGCGGCCTCTAGCAAGACATTATGACTACCCAAGTCGTACGAATATCAAATCGATACTACCTAATCAATAATGTATATAACATCCTTTTGTCACACGATATCCTTTTGATCAAACATAAGGCATGGAATTGTCATCCAACATGTTCAATCGTACTAGTCTTGATCTCTAGGTAGACTGAAAACATCCAAGTGACATTGATCAATATCGATTCACTTAGACTAGGCCTTTTAACAGTCTAACGCATCGAGGATCCATTGGATATCTCTTTATATGAGAGGGACAAATTCTATCTCGATTACACAACTTCATCACATTGCTAACATAGTAACCAATCACAACCTTTATAATCGTCCTAAGTTAAAGACAACGTTTGATTGTGTCAAATTATTGTGTTCCTAATGTTGACGTCTCGCAATCTCAAGTCGAGGACTCGAAAAATATACATATCATGAGAAACAACTATGACTTAATCCACAGGGTTAGAGTCTTTGGGGATGTTGGCACTCCCCACTACGATGAGGCACACGGGGTTAGAGTCCCTAGGGTTGCCCTATATATGGGGTTAGAGTCCCTGAGGTTACCCATATACGAGGTTAAATCCCTGATAATTTCAGGGTTAGAGTCCCTGATGCCATTGGGGTTAGAGTCCTTGGTGAAAATTAGACTGTACGATACCACGCACGTCTTATAGTGGTTAAGGCTTCACTGACGTAGGTCACGACAGAACATATCTAGATCAAAACTATTTAGTCTTGTGTTAGTTTCACTTGTTTAACTGTTGTATTTCTTAGCATGAGTGTGGTAATTGTCTTTTTTTGTTTTACTTATGCTTTTAAATACCATGTAGTTTGTTTTGAAAATGTGAATGAATTTGTCAACGACGATTATTGTTACTTTTTGTACTCATCGTCGTGTTTATGACAGTGGGTGCAAAGCCGTCGATGAGCTGGCCGGGCAAGGAGAAAATCGGCGACTACATCTGAGCCGGCGGTGTACTTGTGCATCGACATTTTGTAGGTTTTAGTGTTCTATATATTATATACGTTATGTCTTTTTGATTCATTTTGGGATTGTATATTGGGTTGAGTGTTTAGCACCCTGACTTATGATGACTATCACACTGTTTATATTCGCCACTTTATTATATATGCATGTGATTGTTGTTTCATGGTTTCGAAACATTTAAGATTTAAAATAATTACTTCCGTATAACATATTTAGTCTTTCGCTAAATTTTATAATTGTTAATAAGTTTTAATTAACTCAAGTTTTCAAATGTAAAATGACATTTGTTTTTACTTATTCTGAACATGAGTTGGAGTAGGTTTGGATGGAAAGGCTGACTAATACGTGATTAAGTCTTATGGGGTTAGGATTTGAGTTTAATTACAGGATTAGGGCAACGGTGCCCTAGATTATGGAAGGTCCGTCACAATTGGTATTAGATGCATATTTTAATAAGACACAAAACTTGAATAAAACACAAATTGTAGATGTGGAAACCAAATGATATTTGCTAAGAAACTATTAGTTGGGAAGTGAGCGAAAGTGATATGAGGATTTCTTATATATGTACGATATCTTTTATATGTATATATATATATATATCTATAGGTTATGCCACGTAGTAGTTGATTCACATTCGTTATCTATCTACAGACATTGATGGCAGACACACATGATGGCCGAGATACTGAAGCTAGCGGGAGTCGGCCTCCTACTACTTCAACAGATGACTATCAAAGGTTGTCTGACCATGTAGCGACTCAGAGGCAGCAATTGGTTGACTTCATTGCCTTCATGAGAGAGCACATGGCAGTTGTCACACTAGACTTTCCTGCCACTCTGACTACTACAGTGACACCCTAGACTACCAGGACTGAGACCGCACTGGCACTACTACGACATGGGACCTCCAACACCTGTACCACCAGTTCCACAACCACATGTAGACCCCACAACACCACATCCACCAGAGTTACAGATAGCGTCTACATAGGAGATAGCTATAGCTGGGGATACATCTACTCCTACACCTACGCTTTTTGAGGCAACAAAACTATCGAGGGATGCCAAGCTGATGAAAGAGTTAATCAGGCTTAGGCCGGTGTTTTTTGACAGAGAGGGAGATCATGAGAAGATTGAGCGATGGGTTCTCTCATAGGAGAAGTTACATCTATTATTGGGAGTTGAGTACAACTTACAGCCCATTCTCTCTTACTACACCCCAAAGAAGGGTGCATATGTTTGGTGGAGGACCACAGTGGCTAGCAGAGGTAGTTTTACATCATGGGATGATTTCAAGAAAAAGTTTTTCAAGCAGTATTTTTTGGCTTCTATGTTGAAGAGAATGAAGAAGAGGTTTATGGCGTTGAGACAGGCTGAGGGTGCGATAATGACGAGTTATAGAGATAGATATGGTTACCACAGATAATTTATCGGAGACTTAGTTACAGATGACGTTGATGATGCTTTTTATTTTGGTAATGGTTTGAGATGAGATATCGCACGATTTGTTGTGAGCATTAGAGCCGAATCTTTTCAGGAGATGTTTGAGCGGGCTCTCTCCCATGAGACATGAGTTAGGTGGAGAGGAAGATGAACATGCTGAGTTATCAGAGAGAGGAGATGATCATGAGCAGAGATAAAAGTGGGATAAGTGACAGAGAGATAGCAGTGGAGATAGATGATTCCAGAGGGGTGAACTGCAAGGTATTTACATACGTCTATTAGCACATGCACCACCACTAGCCCCGTACATAACACACATGGTAGACTGCCTTTCCCCCTCCCCCTGCTAGGCAGGCATTACCAGCACTACCAACACCTCGACAAACAACGCAGTAGGGTGGAGGTCGAGGTAGAGGCCTAGATTTTAAACATAGAGACAGAGACAATGGTTTGACAAGCGTAGACCCCTTACTTGTTGGAGATGTGGTCAGGTGGGACATATGTTTCGAGAGTCCACAGGTCGCGATAGCTGATCCACAATAAGGTAGAGAGGGAGCCCACATGGTAGCACAACTAGATCCCGAGTCGACAAGAGATCTTATTGAGGGTACGGTTTCCATTTATGGTAGAAATATTTATGTATTGTTTGATTTTGGTTCTATTGTTTTATTCATTGCTGGTTGCATGGTAGACATCTTAAAGTTGACACCTATTAGGCTTAGCGTACATTTGATTTTGGATATCGCGGTGGAGATATGGTTTACTGTAATAGTTTTATTGAGGGATGTCCGGTTGAGATAGGTGGGGTAGAGTTACCTGCTGACTTTAGAGTCCTCGAGTTTTTAGAGTTCGACGCGATTTTAGGGATGGATTGGTTATCAGCATGCCACGCTCATATTGTAATGACCCTTTACCTTAAACTTGTGATTAGTACTAATCCAAATCATAATTTACCGGGTTGAGCTCGTGGTTAAGTTCGGTGTACCTCAAATAGTATATGCGTGCGTTTGCATGATGTATGATGTTTGTTTGGATTGTTAATTCAATTTTTTATAGGTTGTCGTATAATAAGAAAATTATGCACAAGCCTATAAAACGAAAAATACCCAATAAATTATGATTTATCAGGACACCAAGTGTGACGAGGGGATTGTGGCATGAATGTCCATTCTCAATGACACTCGTAGGCACGTCCAGTGAGTTGATTGGTAAATAATACGCGATAAATATATATTTATATGTTTTTAAATATATAAATATATATTGGAAAATAAAAGAATATTAGAAATATATGAATTATTGGATCGTCTTGAACGAAGCGCAAGTGCTTGATGTGTCAAATTTTTGTTACTTTAAGGAGTGTCACTTTAAGGCATCAACCATGTGATCGGTCTCGAGATAGCACAACGAATATCTCGAGGAAAATCCATATATAAAAACAAAAATTCATTTTTATCAATTCATTTCGATCAATCGAGGGTTTGGGAGGTTCGATTTCGATTCAGATTGAATGGAGATCATTCCGGGAGCCGAATTTAATCAAGTTGAGAAGCTTAATCGAATCAACAACATGAGATCAATGTTTAGGTATGATTTGTTCTTGTGTTTGTTAAAATCCAATTCGATGGTGATGCTAGGAATTTATTAATTATGCGCTTTGATGAGTATAATTGGTTTATAACCTCATTAGAGATCCTCCCTGATTATTTGGGAGTGTAATTGTTAAGTTTGGAAATGTTTTGGATCATTTTAGATAAGAAAAAGGTGATGTTTTTGTTGGTCAGGTGCGCATAGCACGCTAGGCTTTGGACATAGAGCGTTGTGCGTGCTGAGAGGATGAACTGACATGTAGGTAGTGTGCTACCCACACCTAGATCAGTGCAGAACTGATTTAGAGTTAGTTTGTTTATCAAGATGCTTAGGGATTGTTTTAACGGTCTTAATAGACTATAATACACTTATATTAATTACAATTGGTCTATGATAGGTGTTGATTAACCGTGAAAGAGTTATAGTCCCGAGAAGTTAAGAAATTGGACAAGGACTTAGACCGAGGTCAGTACATATTCGCTTATCTATCAATATTGCATGGTTATTTCGTATATATAGTTCATGTAGTTGTTGGAATGGAATGGGAGACTATGTACACTGTGATGATTTTCAATAAATGGAAAACAATGTTTACTGTGATTCATGAGAGTAAGATCCTGGAATTGAGATGAGGTGATATAGGAGATGGGTTAGATTCCTGGCCTATTTGTAACATCCTGCTTAGTTTATAGGTGGTGTGGGTTACACTTGCACTAGATGGTTGGGATAGAACCATTGGGCATTAATGGATGGGTTAGAGAGCACATGAGCGCGATGTGTTGGTCTAGCGATCGCATTAATGGTGTCGGTGGGTACTCGGCCTTAGTTTTATAAATAAAATAGGTTTACAGTGTAATAGTCCAAAACATTTGCTTTGCATCTGTTTATGGATTAATTTATATGATTTCCATATTCTTGTTAGATATCATTGATGCATGTTATTACCGCATGATATCCTTGTTTATTGTATGGAATATTAATGATTAGTGTGAATCCCTACTTACTGAGCAAGTTGGGGCGCTCACCCCAATTAACATTCCAGGTAGGTCCGACAAGCTATACGACTACGGGATGGAGAAGTCATAGAAGTCTTGAACTTCTCTTCGATGTAATGACTTCCTCTAGTCATATATATTGGTGTTGAATTATAGTTTTGTAATATCACAAGGGATGGGTGATTTATATAACTAAGGTTTATTCCGATTTGTTTTTAATACTGTATATCTTATTTTTGTTATCGAAAAAGGTTTTAAATTTTTGTTGCATATATGAATTGTTTTATTTCGATAATCGATATGCAATAGTGCTTATCAGGGATATATGGTAAGGTTGTTGGCTCTAACTAAGTCTAGTAAGGGTAATTTGAGCTTAATTAGGGTTTTAGACGGGTAATGCCCTAATCAGGTTAGGGGATGCTACACATATCAATTGTTTCAGTAAGACAGTGATATTTGAGATCCTAAAGTGTTCGGTCTTCACCCATTGAGGTAGTTCAACAATGACAATAGGTACAAAAGGTTGACCTACGACTAGTGAGGATATGGAGGCATTAATTTCACTATACACAATACCAGAGAGTCGGGGACCTAGACTTGAGGATATACATATTTTTAGAGAGTTTTCAGATGTGTTTTCGGAGGATTTACCTGGGTTACCGCCGATGCGAAAGGTTGATTTTATTATTGAGTTAGTGTTGGGCACCTGATCGATTTTTATACCACCGTATCGCATGACGCCATGAGAGTTAGAGGAGTTGAAGACTCAGTTTCAGGATTTGGGACAGAAGGGACTTGTCACACCCTCTATGTCATCATAGGGAGCATCCGTCCTTTTATGAAGAAGAAAGATGACATTTTGAGACTTTTTATCGACTACAGACATTTGAACAAAGTCACAATTAGGAACAAATATTCACTGCCGAGGATTGACAATTTATTTGATCAGCTGAGATGACACAATTTTTCTCCAAGATAGACCTACGATCAGGGCATCATCAGCTTAGGATCAGGGATGAGGATAGGTCTATGACAGCTTTTAACACGAGATATGAACATTTTCAGTTCACGGTCATGCCATTTGGACTGACCAATGCTTTCGCAACTTTTGTGGATTTGATGCATCGGGTTTTAAGTCCGTTTCATGATAGTCTTCATCAATAATATATTGATATATTCGAAGGCTAGAGAGGATCAAAGAGGCGAGACTTAGCGAGCATAATGTTTATATCTGGTAGACCCAACCAAGATCATGGGGCATGCAGTGAAGTGGTTGGGTCTACTACTATGGATTGGTCAAGCATCGTTGCTTCTCATATGGATCTGGGTTACGTATTGATACAGGGAAGTGGTGTGAAGGAGAAGCTTACGCTCCACCTAGAAAAATGTTAGATTTTAGTTAAAAGTACATAAGAAGAATTACCCTACACGTGATTTGGAGTTGGCAGCAGTAGTGTTTACATTGAATATGTGGAGACATTATCTGTATGATGAGAAATTCACACTCTTTACTGATCATAAGAGTCTGAAGTAATTCTTCACACAGAATGATTTAAATATGAGACAACATAGGTGGTTGGAGTTTATGAAGGATTACGACTTTTTTGCAAAGTATCATTCAAGAAAAGTTAACATAGTCGCATATGCACTGAGTAGGATACCAGTTAGAGATGTAGGGATTTGCGCACATATGAGAGTACAAATCGTGTCCACGCAGAGAGTGTTAAAGGGTCAAAGGATCGATAGGTTGTACCTAAGGTTTAGTGAGTTGGCAAATAGTACAGATTATGCTGACTATACGGATACGTCTTATCAGTGTCTGAGATTCAGGGACAGACCGTCGATACCGCCATTATCAGAACTGAGAAATAAGATTCTTCAAGAGTCACACTGTTCTTGATTCATTGTACATCCAAGTAGGAACACAATATATACTATCACATGAAGATGCATATTTGGTGGCCTGGGATGGCGGATGTGTCTACGTTCATCAGGAACTGTGGGTTTTGTCAGCAAGTGAAGGCGGAACATCGCAAACTTGGAGGATTGCTACAACCTTTACCCATTCCACGATAGAAGTGGGAGGACATCTCTATGAATTTTGCGAGAAGATTGTCGAGGACTGTTCGGAGACATGATTCCATCTGGATTATAGTTGATAGACTTACGAAGTCTGATCATTTCCTACCAATGGCCGCGCATTACACGTTTGATCAGTTAAGTATACTATTTAAGCGAAAGATTATTAGGCCACAAGAAGTACCATTGAATATTACGTCTGATCTTGATGCGATGTATACGTTCAGGATGTGACGGAGTATGCATGAACGGCATGGTACACGCTTACAGTTTAGCACGGCTTCTCATCCTCAGTCCGACAGGTAGACTGAGAGATTGATTCAAGTTCTCGAGGACATGTTGTGGGCTTGTGTTTTAGATTTTGGCGGATCATGAGAGGAGTACTTGTTATTGTGTGAGTTTTCTTACAACAACAATTATCAAGCCGGTATTGAGATAACGCTTTTTGAGGCTTTGTATGGTAGACTGTGTCGCTAGCCATCATGTTACGTTGAGCCAGAGGACCGAGAGACTGTGGGGCTTGAGATTGTTGTTTACCACACGGAGAGGTCAAATTGATCCGTCAGAGACTCAAAGAGCCCAGGATAGGTATCGAAAATATTTAGAAAAATATCACAGTGATCTCACATACACCGAGGCAGCCTTTGTATATTTAAAGGTTTCCCCTTTAAAGGGTCTTCAGAGGTTTGGAGTGAAAGGTAAACTTGCACAGATGTCCATCGGGCCTTTCAGGATTAAAAAACGGGTTAGGAAAGTTGCATATGAGCTTAAGCTACCTCCATAGATGTCAAAAGTTCATCCAATATTTTATATTTCGATGCTTCGATTAGCTGAGTTGAGAGCAGCTGATCGTTCGACTGTAGATTTGAGTTAGATAGACTTGCGTGGTGATATTACATATGAGGATAAGCCAATTCAGATCCTAGATCAAAAGATACAGCAGTTGAGGAACAAGCATATCCCTAAGGTTCTCGTCAAATGGTAGTTCTACGATGATACGGAACTCACTTGGGACCGGGAATACTATATGATGGATAGATCTTCATACCTCTTCGAGTCGGTTATTAACCTAACCTAAATCTTAATTTCGAGGATGAGATTTCCATTAGTTGGGAAGAGTTGTCACGGTCTGAATTTCTAATCTCGTTTATGATATGTATCAGGATCATCAACCCGTAACGTGGGACCCACACCGTGATATGTGTATTGACCGAGGCAACAGGGCCGAGGTATATGTTAGGTTTGTTTTGGTGGATGCCTAGTGTATTGTATACGTGTAGACTATTAAGTCATTTCTACATGTATATAAGTGTCGATATGAGCGAAGACGTACCTTGAGTTGCGTATCGACGAGGGACCGAGGTAAAGATTTATGGAGTAAGTTTAATTTGAGCTAAATATAGTTTTATAGTAGCTTTGTATATGGATATGGTTAGTATATAATTAATGTGCCCAAGTTAGTGGAATTAATTTAAAAAGCCACATGATGTGCATCGAGACACGTTGTGACGACAACTTCTTCTAAACAAGGCACCGCCAGACCTAATCCCGTAATCAAGCTTTAATTATAACCACATAAAACTTAATTACTTATTAGTCAGCCTTTCGTCCATATATTCTTCAATACACGTATTCAAATATTATTAGGTTTTAGAGTTAATTAAAAACTTTTTATCATTTTAATATTATCAAGCAGTTTAAAAATTATGCGGAAGCTTTTACTACTTAAAACTCCTACGCATGAAAAATCAGGAAACACAACATCGCATAAATGTATATAGTATAAAGGTAACAACACAATATGATATATGAGTCTCAAAATGAGGAACTATACACTCAACCCACTATATAACCCAAAAATGTACAGTAAAGATATAAACAACAATAATACGACAAAAGTTGAGTCATACAAAAATGAGATAGGAGAATCACCAAAATGCTCAAAGAAAGTTGTCGAGTCTTCTGCCCTTCCCCGGACCGCTGCTGCTCAACGAACCTACACCCACCGTCACAAACTAGACGGGGAGTATATTGATATTTAAATAATAACTGGAGAATTATATGCCACATTTTCAAAATATAAGAAAGATATTTAAAAGCATAAAGTAGTGAAGAGTTGTAGAATCAAGTAATGCAAGTAAATACCACTGTTAAAAATGTATAGACTGACACAGACTAAGTCGAGATGATTTACGTCCGATCGGCGGTGAGAACTATCACTTAACCTTTCCTACTACTATATGGAGCTGTGCTCAACATATTTCATACAAATAGCGGAGCTGCGCTCTACGCGTATACATCATCTATCTCATTCTTGCCGACCACCCCGAGTCTCATACCTCATGTGTCGGGTAAGTGTAGTGGTGAGTGCTGGAACCCCGGTAGACCCATGTCCCCGTGAACCGCTCATCTCTTGTGCAATGGACACTAGATAATCACTATTTTTGTTTTCAAATAGCAATAATTCCAAGTCTCTAGGACCTTAAAACTAGTTAAGCTACAAAGCCCAAGAAAATAAAATACAAGTCTAATCCATTCCAACTTATCCCAATAGCATGTTTTGATCAACTATCTATTAAAAATATCATCAAGAGTAGAAATTGGAATCAATGAAACATTTTGCAAGGCATCATGTTAACAATATTCAAATATGAATATACACAAAACAATATGATTTGAGATTACGAGTAGCAATGTCTACAAATAGACTATAAAATAATAATAGTTAATAAAATGAAATATATAATTCTCACAGATTTTCTTACAATTCACAAAGCTTATCATAGCCTATCCGGCCCCGACACTCCAAAACGCATTCCCGAACTCCCAAAACATCCGTTAGTTCCCTGTGTTTGATAAGTTTTAGAGTGGGTTTGGGCCTCTACTTCGAGATTTAAAACTATTTATAGTGTTTAAGCCATTTTTAAAATTTGCTGATTTTTTACTGTCAGGGGCAATTAGCGTGCTACTTCTGAAATTAGTGCGCTAATTCCAACTTTAGCATGCTACCTCAAATATTTAGCGCGTACTAGATTTTCCACCTAGCACACTATGTGCAGCAGAACCCAGAATTCTGCACTTCGAATTCCGAGTTTTTGCTACACATAGGCTTTTTAATGCTTTGGGACCCCACATACATACTACTAGAGGTCCCTAACATCAACCCCAACACAAAACAATATCCCACAACATCAAATTCATGAATTCATTGTATCTAAGTTTATGGTATTACCTAGCTTGATGAACTTCTTCTTCCTCAACAAACCTTCAATGATTTGTGAGCTCCTCACCTCCACAAGGTCACTCCAGCAAACTCTATTTTTTTCCTTCATTGCCAACGATTTATGATGAGGATAAGTGATCAATTGTTTACTTATATGTTTATTTGACTAATTAGATATGTTTAAACCATGACCATTGATCATGTGTGCACTCGTATCTCAAGGCTCAATTAGTGGACTACCTTCATTTAATAATTTCCTAAGTTATGCTTAAATGACTCAATAAGTTGACTCAATTGACCTCTTGATTTGTTAATATGTGTCTCGATGCATCTCATGTGACTATTGATTTATTTCAATAACTTAGGCACATTAATGTTTTATCCAACATGACCACATTAAAGCTACTTATAAAATCATATTTAGCTCAAATTAATTAAGCTTACCCCATAAGCGCTACCTAGGTCCCACTTTGACACGCAACTCGATGTATATCCTCGCTCGTCTCGATAAACCTGTATAAATTGATTTAATAGTTTACACATATAATACACTAGGCATGCATCACAAAAAATATAAAATATACCTCGCCCCTTGCCTCGGTCAATGGACATATTAGGGTGTGGGTCCCATAGTACGGGTCGTTGATCTGTTTAAGGAATTAAATGCAGTTAGAGATTTTGGGTCGTTACAATTCTTCCCAATTAATGAAAACTTGATTTATATCTGACTCGAATAGGTACGAAAATCTATCTCTCATATAATATTCCCGTTCCAATTGAGTTATGTATCATCGTGATATTGCCACTTGACAAACACTTTTAGGATAGACTTGCCTCTTAAGTTCTGTACTAATCGACCTAAAATTTGCACAGGTTGCTCCTTATATGAAATATCCTCACTCAGGTCTATCTGACTCAAATTTAGAGTCCAACGATCACCTGCACTACTCGGCTAATCGAAGCAAGGAGATATGAAAGACTGGATGAACTCCTGACATTCTAAGCCGTTTCTTAATCCTAAAAGGTCCGATAAACCTCGGTGCAAGTTTATCTTTCACTCCAAACCTCGAAGTTCCAAGGGGAAACATTTAAATATACAAAGGCTTCCTCGGTGTACATGAGATCACCGCGATATCTGTCCGCATACATCTGTTGTCTATCATGGGCTCCCTTAAGTTTCGACAAATCAGTCATACTTTCTCCATGTGATTGACAACAATCTCAGGCCCCACGGTCTCCCTGTCCTATAGTTCAGCCCAACAAGATGAGAAGCGACACGTTCTACCATATAAAGACTCAAAAGGCGTCATCTCAATACTGGCCTGATAACTGTTGTTATATGCAAACGCACACAACGATAGGTACTCCTCCTATTATCCACCAAAATCTAAAACACAAGCCCACAACATATCCTCAAGAACCTGAATCAATCTCTCAGTATGCCCGTCACTTTGAGGATGTCATACTAAAATGTAGATGCGACCATACTGCTCTTTTGCATACTCTGCGACATCCTGGACGTATACATAGCATCTCTATCTGACGTAATAGTCTTGTGCACCCTATGTGGCCTAATAATCTATCATTCGAATAGTATACTCAACGGATCAAACGTGTAATGCGTGGCCACTAGTAGAAAATGAGCAGAATTCGCCTCGACAACAATAACCTAGATAAAATCATGTCTCTGGGCTATTCTTGGCAATCCCTTCACAAAATCTATAGCAATGTCCTCCCGCTTCCATCATGAAATGGGAAAAGGCTGTAGCAATCCTCTAGGTCTGCGATGTTCAATCTTCACTTGCTGACAAATTTCACATGATAAACTTCATCATTTGCCTTCATCTCATGCTACCAAGAATGTCTTTTCATGTCGTGGTACATTTGGTCCTGCTTGGATGAATGGTGAATCAGGAATGGTGTGACTCCTGAAGAATCTCCTATGCCAGCTATGGTAATAACGATATCCACAGTTGCCCCCTGAATCTCAAACACTGGTGAGACTTCTCCGTCCAATTAACACAATTTACACTCTACGCTAACTCACTAAACATTTGCGTACATCTCCGTATAGACATTGTCTGTATAGACACTGTCTGTACTCTCATCTAAGCGCAAATCTCAACTCGAGTTTCGGTAGGAATCTTTGCATCTCCAACAAGTATCCTATTATGTGTATCTGTGACTATGTTTGTTTTTCCTGGATAATACTCCAAGGAAAAGTCGTAATCCTTCAAAAACTCTAACCATTTGCGTTATCTCATATTCGGATCTTTATGTGTGAAGAGATACTTCAGACTCTTATGATCAGTAAAGAGTGTAAATTTCTTTCCATACAGATAATGTCTTTATATCTTCAGTGCAAACACTACTGCTGCCAGCTCCAAATTGTGTGTCAAATAATTCTTCTTATGTACCTTCAACTATTTGGATGCATAAGTTATTGTACCAATACCCTACATCAACACACATCCCAGACCTCTATGAAAAACATCAGTATATACTAAAAATCTATGTCCAACCTCTGATAATACCAATACTAGTGCATTAGTCAATAATCTCTTCAACTAAGCGAATGTCTCTTGACATTCCTCAAACTAATCAAATCTAACATCTTTTTAGGTCAATCTCAAAAGTGGTGGAGCGATTTTCAAGAAATCTTTCACGAATCAGCGATAATAGCTCGCCAATCTATAATTGTCTAAATCTTAGTCACTAAAGTCGGTGCTAGCCAATCTATAATTGCTTAAATCTTAGCTGGATCCACTGCCATCCCTGCTACTCTGATAATATGCCCCAGAAACTTGACCTCTGAGAGCCAGAATTCACATTTGTTAAACGTAGCATAAAGTCTATGCTCCCTCAAGGTCTACAACATAACATCTATGTGAGATGCTTTTCGTGATCCTCTCTAGTCTTTGAGTATATCAATATATCATCGATGAAGATTACCACAAAACGGTCAAGAAATGATCTGGAAACCCGATGCATCAGATCCCTAAACACTGCTGGAGCATTGGTCAACTCAAATGGCATGACTGTGAACTGAAAATGTCCATATCTCATGGTAAAAGCTGTTATAGACCTATCCTCTTCCCTGATCCTAAGCTGATGATATCTGATCGTAAGTCTATCTTGGAGAAAAAAATTGTTCTTCTCTCAGATGATCAAATAAATCATCAATCTTTGGGATTAGATATTTGTTCCTAATGGTGACTTTGTTCAACTATCGATAATTAATACAAAGTCTCAAAGTATTATCTTTCTTCTTCAAAAAAAGATGGGTGCTCCCCATGACGACATAGAAGGTGTGATGAATCCCTCTGTCCCAAATCTTAAAGTTGAATCTTCGACTCATCTAACTCTCATGGTGCCATACGGTACGGGGTATGGAAATCAATTTAGTACCCGGTACCAATTCAATAATAAAATCAATCTCTCGCAATGGCAGTAAACCAGGTAAATCCTCGAAAATACATCAGGAAACTATTTAACAATCGGTATATCCTTCAGCCTAGGTCCCCGACTTTTTGGTACAGTGTATAGCGAGATCAATGCCTCCATCTCCTCACTAGTCGTTGGTCGACCTCTCGTACCTACCGTCCTTGCTTAACTACCTCTATAGGTGAACGTCGGATGCCTTAGAATTTCAAATATCACTTTCTTATTAAAGCAGTCGATATAAACGTCGTACGTTGCTAACCAGTCCATCTCTAAAACCGCGTTAAACTCTAAAAATTCGATGACTCTAATGTCAATAGGCAACTCTACCCCATCTATCTTGACAAGACATCCCTTAATAAAACTATTAGGGTAAACTTTATCCCCAGCTGCAGTACTTAAAATCAAATGTATGCTAAGCCTAACAGGTTTCAACCCTAAGATGTCTACCATGCGGCTAACAATGAAAGATACGGTAGATCTATAATCAAATAATGCATATAAATCTCTACTGCAAATGGAAGTCGTACCCTTAATGAGACCTCATGTAACATCGGCATTTGGCTGGGTAATATATGAATCTTTTTTAGGCCTATTGTGCGTAGAGTGCTATTGGATGTGGACACTCCTCACAATGTGTCCGACCTATCCACAACTGTAGCATGCAATTTGTCTGCACTAACCCTGAGTCTGAGACTATCCCTGTTCGTGTCTATTATATCGGCCTCGACCTCTACCACCCTGCGGCTGCTACCATGGAGCATGTAAGGCAGGAAGTGCAAAAACGGCGGGAGTTGGTAACGATGGCCTGATGGGAGGTGGCAATGCTAGCCTAATGGGAGATGACAAAGGAAGTCTACCTACACTACTCTGTGCTGGGGCAATGTATGATACATAAGGCACAACCAATGGGTGAGTGGTTATCCCCACACTTGAGAACCTATGTTCCATCCCCTTGCTCCCTTACCCCTCTGTCTTCTCTTCTTATACTTCATGACCTACTCTGCAGATAAAGCTGGACTTGGTGCTCTGCCATCAGCAACTCGCCCAAATAGTATATCTCATATGATAGGGCTCACTCATAGATCTTAGTGAGTGTCCTAGCGCATGTACTGACTACTTAATAACCAATGTCTGGCCTAAGTACGCCACCGAAGTGGTACACATCCTAGAGTCATCTCTCATTAAGTTTTCTGCAAACTATCTCAGATAATCATATATGTCCATATACTACATCACATGCTCCTCTGCTCCCTGTCTCAAGTCCATAAATTCTCTTCTGAACCTCTTCATTACCGAAGGTGAAAAGTACTGGAGATAAAACTTCTGCTTGAAAGAATACCATGTCTCAAATTCTCCATGAGTAGCTATTATCATATGTCACTGCACATCGGTGTCTCTTTCAAGAGTATGCGATGAGATCTATGCCGAAATCTATAATCGATCTTCGGTATCTTATGAAGCTTCTCCTAAAAAAGAATCTATTTCTCAATCTTCTGAAAATCTCATACGTCATCAAAGTAAGCTGGCTTGAGTCTAATGAAGTCTTTCACCAGCTGAATTTCAACTGATGTGATAGAGGATGCAAGTGTGGGAGATGGTACTATCTCAGCTGTCTCTACTACTGGTGCGGTTACGGTTGGAATAGTATGCACCATTGTCACTGCTAAATCTGTAGTAGGAAGTAATGACGCATGATTGCCGATGTAGTAGTAGTAGTAGTAGTAGGAGTCAGTGTCGATGTTGGTGGAGCAAAACAGGTTGTCATCAAAGCAATGAAACCGCCAACTACTGGCCCTGAGATGTCACTTGGTCAAACAGCCTATACGAATCCTCCACAATAGTAAGAGGTTGATTGCCACTAGTCTCTGCAACTCCTCCTCTCGCATATCAGCCATCGGGGTCTTCAATGGATAGCGAATGTGAATCAGCTTCTACGTGACACAACGCATAAGTATATATATACATATAGAAATTAACAAATAAATAATACTCATCTCACTTGTACTCACTTCCCAATTAATAATTTCTAGACAAAGGTCATTTGGTTTCCACAACTAAGTTTTGTGTTTTATTTGTAGATATGATATACTTATAGAGAACAAGTGCTCTGATACCAACTGTGACGACCCTTTCTTCTAAACAGGGCACCGCTTGGCCTAATCTCGTAATCGAGCCATAATCCTAACCACATAAGACTTAATTATGTATTAGTCAGCCTTTCGTCCCTATATTCTTCAATACACATGTTTAGATATTATTAGATTTTAGAGTTAATTAAAAAAAAATTATCATTTTAATATTATCATGTAGTTTAAATATTATGCGGAAGCTCTCACTACTCAAAATTCATAAGTGTGGAAAACCAAGAAATACAACATTACATGCATGTATATATCATAAAGGTAACAACACAATATGATATATGAGTCTCAAAGTCTCAAAATGAGGAACTATACACTCAACCCGTTATACAACCTAAAAATATATAGTAAAGATACAAATGGTAATAATACAACAAAAATCAAGTCATACAAAAATGAGATAGGAGAATCGTCGAAATGTTCAAAGAAAGTCGTCGATCTTCTCTTTTCCCTGGTCTGCTTCTGCTCGACGGACCTACACCCGCTGTCATAAACTAGACGGTGATTATATTGACATTTAAGTAATAACTAGAGAATTTTATGTCATATTTCCAAAATATAAGAAAGGTATTTAAAATCATAAAGTAACAAAAAAGTTGTTAAATTAAGTAATGCAAGTAAATACCACAATTAAAAATGTATAGATTGACATAGGCTAAGTCAAGATGATCTACGTCCGGTCAGCGGTGAGAACTATCACCTAACCTTTCCCATTACTATATGGAGTCGCGCTTTACCCGTATACATCATCTATCTCGTTCTTGCTGACCACCTCAAGTCTCATACCTCGTGTGTCGCGCAAGTGTAGTGATAAATGTCAAAACCCTGGTAGACCCATGTCCCCGTGAACCGCGCATCTCTTGTGCAATGGACACTAGATAATCTTTACTTTAGTTTTCAAATACCAATAATTCCAAGTCTCTAAGATTTCAAACCTAGTTAAGCTACAAAGCCCAAGGAAATACAATACAAGTCTAATATGTGACGGCCCTAGTTTCCCACAAACTGGGTTCCGCCTGGCCTAAGCCCACGTGGACCCCCGAGCCAGTCTCGCAAGGCCAACGCGGACCTAGTCGGCCTTCCAATCCATCATTTCAAGTACATTCATAATTTTAAGTTGAGTTATTGTTATTTTTCATGTTTTTATAATTTAGCGGAAGCAATTAATTAAATAACTCAATCATAATTAGTATAAAAAGTTAGGCAACCTAATTGTGGAACCCCGCATAAATATTTCATCAGAGGAGAGTAAATACACAGTTACATGCCCATAATCCCAGTGTTGTTAAAAACAAGTATATATACTAATACAAAAGAATTACCTAGCTAATTAGCTTTCCCTTTTTGCTCGTCTGCGACTCTGCACTCAGTTAAACACGAAAATGACGAGCCCAGGTAAGTAAATCCAGTAGGACATATCTACAGCATTTTGAAATAACCAAACATTCATGCAAATAGAAATAAAGGAACAGAGAATGCATGAATATACAAACTGTAAACAATTTAATCAACAAATCAATCGATAAGTGAGGGTCCGGCATACAAACAAAATAAACAACAAGGAGTCCAGGACCAAAAGGTCGTTGAATCGCGGCAAAGGCTAGTAGACTCGGGTTTAGGATGAGACACTTGCCTCCCAGCCCTAACCCTTGCGACTATGAGATATCCACAGACCCGGATAAGTGCCCCCAACGTACACTCAATTGGGAGATATCGACGGCGAGTCCAGATAAAAGCTCATATCGCAGATAAATAGTAATCATGACTCACTTGCCGATGGATCACTCAACCAACAACAATTTCAAAGATAGCTATCATCACAAAGCAATCAACAAGAGTGAAAGGAAACTATCACCAAGTAATGAACAATAGCCAAGTGAAGTGAAATGAAATATTGTATAAGTCCCTAACTGGTTTACTTACTTTTTCCACGACATCAAGACGCCTTGCTCACGCTTCGATATGCGCATCGACAGCTGACTCCTACATCCCAGATGTCCATTTATACCAATTAGGCCTATTTTACAAAGTCAGTCAAATCACAGCCAAATTACGAAACATACAACTCATCATGGCCTTCAAAATCCATTTGAACCCATCGCGTTGTCGAACTTCGTCGAATCGCACCCCTCGTCGACGATTGATCAGTCCGACAACGCGCCACCGAGCAGTTGCTTCGCGCTATTCATCGCATCGTCGCCGCTGTCGCATCGACGTAGCTGCCGAGCCGCACCACCGCCACCGCTGCCGAGCATCTCCGCTCTCGATCGTCGCTGTCGGCCGCCGCCGATCGCCGCCGCCTCTGCCTTGTCCCCCGCTGCCGATTGCCACCGCTGCCTTATGCGATCGCCGCGGCGTCGCTGCCGCGTGTCAAGCTACTGCCGCACCTTGCTGGCTCTCCGCACCGCTGCTGGCCGTCCGCCACCCTTGCCGGCTCGCTGGAGTGCTCCGCTGTCCGTTCCACGTAGCTGCAGTGCTGTCGGCTCTCCGTGCCGCTACACCTCCTAGCGTCGCGCCGCTACACCACAAGTCGCTGTCCACGTTTCCTCGCCGACATCCCGATCTGTTGATCTCCGTGTCAGAGTTGTTGTGTCGCCGCTGCCTTTCTCTTCCTCTCTCCGCACCAGTTGCTCTCTCTCTCTCTCTCTTCTTTCTCTTTTCTTCTCTCTCTCTCTCTCTTTTCTTTCTCTCTTCTCTCATCTCCCTCTTATCTGATCTTATATATATTATATTTTTTTTTCTTATTATACATATATATATACATTTTAATTTTTATTTTCTTTTGATGTGACCACATAAAAATCACTATAGCCACATTACGTCGCCACCTCGGTCCACGTCGACAGATGCAGCCCCACGATCATTCCTATACCCGGTTTGAAACGTCATCGCATTTTCCATAGCCAGGATTCCTCGAATCGTGCGAATAATTACCGATATCGTACATAGTATATTACAATACAACAAATATACTATATATGATAAATTTTTATTTTTCCCCAACTCTCCTCACTTCCTAACGAAGATTTAAGTCAGGTTTATAGGGTTCCACTCTAAGTTCAGGGTTCCTAACTTTCGATGTTGGGCTAATCACGAGCCAAATGTAAAACCTTATCTCTGACACCAATTGTGATGTTGGTATCACAATGTCGTTTAAAACCTTACTCTCTGATACCAATCTGTGTTGGTATCATATTGCCTTAAACCATTTTGATCTCTAAACCAAGTCTCTGATACAAACTTTAAACTCACAACCGAGTTCAAGTTTTTTAACCAACAACGAAAATTCTTTAAAAATCTCTAAACACACTTCATACGTATTTTCTATGTTTTTGAACTTTTATGAGGGCATAAATTACATTTTAGAATCCAAATAAGATTATAAACTCTAATTTAACTTGGAAAAACTTATAACTCATCTATGAATCCTAAGTAGAGCTTACAACTCAATTTACAAATCATAGGATTTGTTTATCTGAAATCTCGATAAGAAACCTTTAACTAGTCCCAATTTGACTCGTTGTATACCACTCAACCAACAACAATTTCAAAGATAGCTATCATCACAAAGCAATCAACAAGAGTTAAAGAAAACTATCACCAAGCAATGAACAATAGCCGAATGAAGTAAAATGAAATACTATATAAATCTCTAACTGGTTTACTTACTTTTTCCACGAACATCAAGACGTCTTGCTCATGCATCGATATGCGCACCCGACACCCGACTCCTACGTCCCTGATGTCGATTTATACCATTTAGGCATATTTTACGAAGTCAATCAAATCACAGCCAAATTACGTAACATACAACTCACCATGGCCTTTAAAATCCATTTGAACCCATCACGTCGTCGAACTTCGTCGAATCGCACTCCTCGTCGACGATCGATCAGTCCGACAACGCGCCACCCCACAGTTGTTTCGCACTATTCATCCCGCCGTTGTCGTTGCCGCATCTACGTCGATGTCGCTGCGAAAGTGTGTCGCATTGCCGATCGTCCGCCTGATCGCCATCATCGACTGACGCGCTTGCGATGCCTTGTCCGCCGCTACCGATCGTCGTCGCTGTCATGTGCGATCGTCGCCCTTTGCTGGCTATTCGCGCCGTTGCTGGTCGTCCGGCACCCTCGCTGGCTCGCTAGAGCGCTCCGCCGTCCGCTCCATGCCGCTGCAGTGCCGTCGGCTCTCCGCGCCGCTGCACCTCCTGGCGTCGCGCCGCCGCACCACGAGTCGTTGTCCGCGCTTCCTCGCCGGCGTCCCGATCTACCGATCTCCGTGTCGGAGCTGTTGTGCCGCCACTGCCTTTCTCCTCATCTTTCCGCACCAGTTGTTCTCTCTCTTCTTTCTCTTTTCTTCTCTCTTTTCTCCTCTCTTTCTTATCCGATCTTATATATATTATATTTTTTTTCTTATTGTACATATATATGCACATATATATATATACATTTTAATTTTTATTTTCTTTTTGATGTGACCACATAAAAATCACTATAGCCACATTACGTCGCTACCTCGGTCCACTTTGACACGCGACTCGAGGCGTGTCCTTGTTCATGTTTTGGCTCCCCGAATTCTCCGCGTATAATTAGCATTATAATCTCAAATTGGATATTATTAAATAATACACACATCACGGACAAATATCATACCTCGGTGTCTCCACCTGAGATTCGGACATACTTGTTTTGACGAGTGGGTCCCATATACGACCTTGACATGACACGTGGCACAAGTCAAATTTTCGGGTCGTTACATAATCATTTCAACTTATCCCGATAACATGCTTTTGATTAACTATCTATCAAGAAATGTATAGGAGTCTAGTTAAGCCAAAATGTTACTCCATCCCTCCAAAAGTTCAAGGACCAAATGTATAACAATGAAAGTTCGAGGACCAAATGCACACTAATGAAAGTTCAGGGACTAAAAGCAAAAAGCCTCAAAATTCAAGGACCAAAAAATATGTTTAGCCTAAATATAATTGACCTTTGATTCATCATTTTTGATCTTCTTTTGTATACATAAAAGAAGAAAGGTATAGGAGTCTAGTTAAGCCAAAATGTTACTCCCTCCCTCCATTATTATAAGTCATTTTGGAAAAAAAAATCCTTTCACAATTATAAGTCGTTATAGGAATTTGAGAGAGTATTTATTGCTCTTTTACCCATTGTACCCTTATACAACTTAAACATTTATTACAATTAAAATAAGAGCGGCTAAATGAACCTCGGTTTTGGCTTAGAGGACCCCTTTTGAATTTTTACTTCGTCGTCCCCACTTTTTACTTATTGTACCCCATTTTTTTTCTCAAATTCCCAAAATACCATTGCTGCACCCCATTACCCTCAACCTAACCCCAACACCCCCTCTAAAGAGATGTTACCGTGTCGAACACAAAGTGCCAACATCTCGGAAGAGGTGTCGGACACACAGGGGTGACACATCTAAAGAGGTCTCAGTTGGATTCCTCCATCACCCACTAAAACCTAGTTCTTTTTGCAATTTCAGTCGAAGTCGTGCATTATTTCTTTAGAGATGTCGACTCTATGTGTCCGACACCTTTAAAAAGGTGTCGGCTTTGTGTGTCCAACACTCGTGAGGCAACAAGAACGAAAAATCAAAACTCCTAAAAAATACATGAAATGGTAAAAAAAAATAGTGTGTTTTGCTCAGAATCACTTAATATCTTTGATTTCACGAAACTTTGCACCTAAAATGCAAGATTCAACTTCCAAATCTAAGTCTAATTAAACCTAAAAATGATTCCATAAAATGATACTAACTCAAAAAATCAAAAAAAAATTGAAATCGACACTAAAAGAAATAAGGAATGCACCCACAGCGTAGAATCGATGTGGTTTTGCTTGAACTTTATTGGATTCGAGTTAGTGGTGAGAATGCGATTTGAGAAAGGTGTGACTAGGGTATGGGTGAGTGGGGCGGGTGGGGTATGTATAAGTAAAACCTTTTTATATGGAGGAGAAGTTGGGTAATTTCACTAAAGTGAGATCGTCTAAGCAAAAATGGGGTCTGTTTAGTCATTCCCTTAAAATATTTCTCTTCATCAACTCATTGTCAAAGGGTAGATATGTAAATCAATCGATAATTAAAGCTACCTTAATTAGTGTGCTAAAGCCAAAACGACTTATAATTTTGGAGGGAGGTCATATTTGTTTTATGGTAACCATCAATGAAAATCATCATTATTTGTATTGTGTATTCTTGCTACTTTCCTAAATGATGCATTAAATTGTCTCTTATTTGTGGTGTTTGTTTCATTTATTCAATTAGGGATTCACTTGCAATTTTAATTGATTTATGCATTTGACATTTAACAACAACACCTTCCTTTGCCTAACGACTATAGACTTCTCCCGACCACATCTTTTGACAACATCGCGAACCAAGCAAATCCAATAATTTCAAAGATCGGGAAGTAGCTTCAAATTAAATTATAAGCTAGATTAACCAGATTGTTTAAAAATAATCTATGATTAATTTTAAAATTTTGGTTGTAACATTTCTATATTATTACAGCCTACTGGCTTTTGAATTTTCAGCTTGATTGTTAACTAGCTTTGTTAAACATCATCATCCACAAATATATGCACCCCACAAAACATTAAGGACATGCCACAAATATATTATATATGTACTCTCTTTCCATAGTTGCACCCAAATGCACCCAAATGAAATGATATTTTTACCCCTCTCAACTCTCACAATCACTCATATGCCTATCTATCTCTCTTACCTTTGTGCACCCAACTAATCAACCCTTCGTCTTCGACAATACTCTCTGACCACGGGTGACGCAAATTTGCATTTTGGAGGCCACTACCATTGTTCGTACGAATGATTTCGACAATCTATTTTTTTGAATTGAAAGTTGTGGGGTGCACTTGTAAAACACAAGGGCATTTTAGGAAAAAAATAATTTTGGGGTGCATTCATCTTGTGGCTTGCCTTTAGTTTTTTAGAGGTGCACATAGTAGGTCCCTTATTATTATATACTAACCTTTTGTTGTAAACTAAGTTGTAAGCCAACTAGAACTTAAGTTGGACTTGTTAGAGACATAAGTATGGAAGACATAAAACTAAAAACTATTAGAACAAGTAGAGATAATCACCAATTGATAAAAAAATTTAGCTTGATAAATGATGTCCATGCGAATTTACGATATTTTCTCATTATTGATGATTATGGACGATCAAATAGATATTTCCACATTATGAGTGTCATTTGAATTATGAAGACATTCGTTTTACGTGCCTTATATATTCTAGAAATTAAAACCGATGATTTTATATTCAGATTAAATCATAATCATATAGAAAAAAATTATTATTCTGAGTAAACTTCTTCTGAACAAGACGTTAACAATATGATTGTCTTAAAGTTAGTCTTAGCTAAGTTCAGATTCGAGAAATATTTTCTTTTATATTATAATATATGTATGTAGCACAATACACAAGCAATAAACTCATCGTCAATATTTAGCTCATGATTTGAACACATCTCGATATGCATATTTTATCGAGACATTTTTAATGATAAAATTTATAATTTTGCCTTTGATTTTGAAGGCATATGACAATATTTAGGTTATATAGCCTTTTTGTACGTGACGAAAAATACCACAATTATGAGCGCTCATTGTCAATACTAATTTGCCATTTTCTGGTGGTGCACCACTTTTATTCCAACCTTTAATGAAATTGTCTGTAACCGCTCACTTTAATTAATTTCGATTAACCGACAAATTACAAATTAAGATCTTAAGCTCAGACCCACGTGGACGTCGCAAAAAAGTCTAAGGCACGCCTAATGAGGTAAAATTTGTTATTTTTGTGTGTGAGTGTTATTTATTTTACTATCATTAAATAATTCGTGTCACATTATTTGATATTTTATTGGTCGAGTTGTGCGCGTGTAATGACAAGAATGTATGACGTCGCGGTGAGCGCGTAATGTCGGTGTATGGGATAGGCTGGGATTTAGCTATCACATCACACGTCTGGGATTTAGCATCACATCACACATCCCATCACATCACACATCATATTACGATATCAAACTCATCACTCATCATTACTCCCTCTCCTCTCCAAATAATAAAAAAGGAAAAATTATCTTTCAAATCGAGAAGAGAGAGAGAGGGAAGGAAAGAGAGAGAGAGGGAGAGGACGTTGAGAAAAGGAAGAGGGAAGGAAGGGCGGAGAAAGAGAGAGGGAGGGAGAGAGAGAGAGAGAGAGAGAGAGAGAGAGATAAGAAAGAGAGAGATCAGCAAGAGAGAGAGTGAGAAATCGATAAGAGAGAGAGAGAGAGAGAGAGAGAGGCGACGGGAGGTCGGGACGCCTCGCGACGGAGCTCACCAGCGACGCCGGCGGACTCCAGCAGCGGCTCCAACAACGGCGGCGGCGGCAACGCGCTCCAGAAGCGGCATCGGCAGCGGCGACGCTCGCAAAGACCTCGATTGATCAAGGTGAGTGATTAATGTTGTTGTTGAATTTTGAGGAGTATAAGATCTCTAATGGTGATGGGGTTTGTTGTGTTGTTGTTGTTAGGTTGTTGATGGTGTTGTTGTTGTTGAAATTGTTGTTGTTGTTGTGTTAAAAAAAAATCGTCTCTGTGACGAGTTGAGGGGAAGAAGAAGAAGAAGAAGAAGAAGAAGAAGAAGAAGGCCAGAGAAGCTTGGTTGCCATGGCCCGGGTCAGGCCGGGTGGCCCAAGCTTGGGTTGGGCCAAGCCGGCCCGAACTCGAGTGGCCATGGTTGGGCCGAACTAGGCCCAACCCACCCTAAATTAATTTTAATTAATTAAAGATTTTAAAAATATAAATAAAATACATTTTTAAATCAAATAAATATCAAAAAATAGGAAAAATAATTAGAAAATTATGGAAAAATCCAAAAAAATCAAGAAAAATATAATAAAATGGAAAAAATATAAAAAAGTAGTTTTACGGACATTTGGGGCATCGACACTCCGATATAACTCGAAAAGTGTGCCGAAATTAAACTTTTTAAAACAAAATTTCAAATTTTTTGTCTCACATTATAAATTTATTTAATGAGACTCTAAAATAATAAAAAATGTACAATTGGACACTAGAGAGTTAGGCTACTATAGTCGGGTGTCGAGTATGTATCTCGAGGCAAGTGCGGGCCGTTTCGAATGCGTTTTGCGATTTGTTTGAGGTAAGTAAATCCACGAGAAAATTAGTTAAAATTCTTTTAGCGAACTTACTTTATTTCACATTTCAATTATTCCATTATGTTATCTATTGTTGTTCAATTACTGTTCATCAACTCCCACGTGTGTATGTGTGTTTATCGACGGGGTCGGGCATGGAGCGGACTCACACCCCGGGACTAGCTACCCCGCACTGTTCGAGCAATTGGCCATGTTAGGGCTATGCGGTGATTATTCTCCGCGAGACCCTAAGTTGAGAGATGTTTGACGAAGACCTAAGTGTACGTCATGGGTTCCTCTCGAGAGATGTTTGGATGAGGTTCTCCCATCCATGAGTTCCTCTCATTCGACCGTGAGATGTTTGGCGAGGTGGTCGTCATGGGTTCCTCTCAGTTTAGCTAAGACGATTCTCGAATGTCGACCATGATTCTCTATCACGCTACACTCGTATCCAAAAATTTGACTTCTCAACGACTTATTTTCATGTTATTATTTTATCCTTGTTCTTTATTTAAATTGCATGAATTGTAGCCGTTTTGTTGGATTCGTGAATATTAGCTAACGTTCTCTGGGATTTACTCACCTGGGATTTGTCATTGTTTTTGGTGACAAATCGCAGATCCTGCGACGAGTCGGGACAATGGCGTTTTAGGCGACTACATCTGAACTAGGAGAGCCCGTCACTTTTTGCATTGGTGGTTGTATGTATCTATTGACTGTTTTTATGAAGTTTTGGGAAGGACTTGTATACCTGATACATGTATATGCTTACCTTTTGTACTTTTGTCACTCTCGATATACATGGTATCGAATGTCGGGTTTCCACACTATATGATAATTTATATAATGCAAACTTTTTATTTCCACCTTGTTTGCATGCTTCAAATTAAGACTTGTGCTTGATGTTTAATTGATATTAATTTAATAAATCATGAAACGAATTAACTTAGTCAATTTAATCGAAATATTCATTAAAATATATATCCATAAATACTAAGTTAAAGCGAATAAGATACGTACAAAGGTTTAGGCGGCGAACGGATAAGTAAGTATGCGATGACATGGCATGCTTGGTGGCGTGTCTGGTGACGTGGCGGTACTTGGGTTTCCTTTGAGTTTGGGTCGTTACATTGTCGATACGATCTTTACCAAATCTTTTTACATTTTCACGTTTGAAAATTTATTATTGCGACATTGGTCATTATATGCAACATATGCTTCTTAATTTGAAGTTGAACCAATTAGACGGGAACGATATTATATTTATAATATCTTATCATTTTACTCAACTACAATGAGATAAGAAATCAATCTTAATATTTATTGGATTGACATGTACACTCGATATAAGGTTGTTGCAGTAATAAATTGAGGTGGGCCACGTGACCTTCTTTTTATTGTCTCATCAATCAAATTTCCACATAGCCTTAACATAGAGGTAATTAAGATTATGGAATTATAAATGATATTTGAGTGATTAAATTTTGTAGCTTGGGACCCAACCATTCAATTTGAGCTTTTTGGAGCATTACATTTTTTGGTATTTATATATATATAACTCCATAAGGTGAAAAGATATAAAGTGAAATATTTACTTTTTAAATCTCTAAAGAGACATTAACGAATGATTGTGTACAACATACAGTCTTGCATAAATGCTAGCTTTATTCATAATTTGTAATATCTAATTGTCATGACAAGAATTATAATATGGTAATAAATTCAACTATGGTTGATTACTATTTTGAAAGTAAATGTAATATAAAATAACTTTCTCTTTTCTTTTAGGCAAAAAACATAACATATGATTAAGTATATATTCACAACTTGATTTATTAATAAACAAATGCATTATTCGTATGAGTTAGTGGGACAGCCTCTAGGTTGGGTGGCGAGAGCAAATCTACTTAATATCATGCCTCCTTTTAACGAGATAACATTTATCCCTTTCAATGTTTAACTTTACCGGGGACAAGGCTTACTCACTATCAACCCAAATTCATAGTACTATTTACATTATAAAATCAAGAATATAGCATAACTAATCATTTATAATATAGAGAAAAAAATATGTATGTCATATAACTTTTGATTTCTGTGTAGAAGATCGTCCAAGACGCAATTAGTTACAATCCATAATGTACGAATAAAGTATATATACATAAATAAAATAATGCATGTAACAAAATAAATTAACCATGATAACATGAAAATAAATTGAACTTATTTAAATTAATAAGAATTATACATTCTTAGTTTTGTCTCCTTTTAAAAGTTTCTTGATCTCAAGACCTCCCCTTGTAGAGCAACTTCTTGTTGATAACGTGTTGTAAACTAAGTTGTAAGCCAACTAGAACTTAAGTTGGACTTGTTAGAGACTCAAGTATGGAAGGTATAAAACTAAAAACTACTAAAACAAGTAGAAAAGATGAGATAAGAGAGAATAGAGCTAGAGGTGAGAATGTAGACATTTTCATTCCAACATTGGCGTGTTTTTTACAAGTGAAGGAACCCTCTTATATAGTCGTGATGAGCATGAGTACTTACACAAAGTGTGCAAGTTATACCAAAGTCTCATATCATATAAGATGACAAGTTATATGTCAATACATTGACAAGTGATTATACATTGGAGATGAATACAAGTTACATAGAGTGTACAAGTTACATTCAATGTGGAAGCCATGCTTGATGTTACAATTCAATGTGAGAGCCATACTTGACAATATAATCATTTATAAGCTTGGTTAAATGGTCATCCAATTTACAACACCTTTCAATTTTTAGATTGATTATTAACTAGTTTTAAAATTGGTCCGTGTTCTTATGGCCATTGCTTCGACTACACAATTCTTTGTCCATTTTGATCAAAGAAATTTACAATACTACTACAACACAATCAATCCAAATATGTGGTTATGTCCAAAAGCAGTGCCCAAATAGCTACTCATTAATATGTTTTTTTTTTTTTTTTTTCTTTTTTTCTAGTGATTGGGGTTTGTCACAAGTATGCAAACTAAGGGGCGGTTCCTCGATGAGGTGGGTGCCCAACAAAAAATCAAAAACATAATTTTCGCTCTATGTATCATGTGTGTGTCCTATTAACTTGCCAGTTGCCACCGTCTGTTAATTATGTCAGGTATCACCGTATCAGTGTGAACAGTTGGTTGTACCCTATTGCCGCAACCCCTTAAAATTTGTTTTAATTGAACAACTAAACAATGAATTTTCTGATGTTAGATTCTCACAAAAAAAAAAAAAAAAAAACAAAAAAAAAAAAGACGATGCTAGAATAACACTTTTGAAACGCACATTTTTTATTTAAATGTCTATATCTACTTTAAGAGATTAGCTTACGTACGTATCTCAAGATTTAAACAAGATTAAATAAATAAGGCGTGCTTAGGGAGCGTGTGTTCTAGGGGTGTGAATTATAATATAAAAAATAGTAGGATGGCCCGAGGGGCGCCCGGGATGAACACCTGGTGATGGCGTCCATCTATCGTGCATCGATGTGTGTGCATACATATTTCGATGCATGAATGAATAGACGAGTGCCCCTCACTAGATCATCCTAGCATTTCTCTTATAACATTTTTCAAAAAAAAAAAAAAAAAAAAAACTAACGGTTGGTTTTGTTTCATCGTACTTGACGCATTCTTTTTATCCCTCCAACTTCGCAACTCGAGGTGCATCTGACGGGATAATTAACATCCAGACAATAACATCATATATCGGTAACGCTAATTAAATCCACGGAATTCTGATACTTACATAGACACTCAATCGTTAGATCCCTTTAGATACACTTAACAACCTTTGGTAGGTCAGATCTCGATGCCAATCGAACAAAAACCACAATAACCAAGTGTTAAATGCAATTGGTGAAAGTAGTCAACTAACGAACCAGAGCATTTGGTCTCGGAGCAGAGAACTCCTCTCGGTGAAGCCAAAACAGTCTCTTCCGTGAAATTCGACGCGATGTGTTCGATTCTTGTGAGCGGATTCAATCTGAGCCCAAGAAGAAGAATCTCAACCGCCAAGCACCGCCATAATCACAGATTCAGTCGCGGTGAACTCAATTACCACATTTCGCAAAATGAATCTCATTTATAAACTCTATATGGTGGTTTTGATTCAGTTGGTGCGAAACCTGTTTCATGCCTGCGGCACATTATCGGCACATTATCCGCAAGCGGCCGCAGTTCTCTGTGAGCCTATGATATCTACAAGTACCGATATTATTCCCAACTTAATCATTTTTTTTTACTTAGTGCGGAGTTTTATTTCATAAGGCTTCAATTCGGTTGGGACCTATCGAGAAAAAAGCCCCACGCCAAAAGTTGAAAGGTGGTTAAATCATGGACAATATCAGTAATGTCAGAGTTCATAGGCTCGCGGAGAAGGCGGATACTGTGACGCATGCATGAAAATCAACAAAACCTAGCTAGTTGACCTAGTTTGTTGTTTGTTGATCTCTTGTGGGAGTTTTGGTTGATACTTTCTGAAATTTATAGTTTGTTTGTTGTTGATCTCTTGTGGGAGTTTTGGTTGATACTTTGTGAAATTTTTGTCTCGCACACGCCTTTGTTGTTGGGGTTAATCAACAAGAAAGTAACCCCTTTAACTCGAGAAACAGATGAATAAAATCCACCAAGCCACGAACAATGCACCAAATCAATCACACCACAAAGAACACAAGATTTAACGTGGAAAACCCTCAAATCGGAGGAAAAAACCACGGGCCAAACTCCGAATAAATCCACTATATGAATAAAGAGTACAAGATATCTCAATCGCTTGAGATTCACTAACAATGGAGTAATACAAAAATATCTCTTCCAAAAACTTAGATGATCACACTAAGAACGAAGAAAAACTACCCCAATTGTATCAAACCTCTTTGCACCTCTTTTCTTGAACACCAAGAAATCACCAAAGAAATCACAAGATCTTGATGTACTTTCTTGATCACCAAGAAACCGCGAGTCTTTAGATTCAAGATCTTGATGTACCCTTTCTTGATCACCAAGAAACCACCAAAGACTTCACCGCGAGTCTTTTGGATTCAAGATCTTGATGTACCTTCAATGTAGAGAGAAGAAAACTAGAGAGATTGCACACTTCAACTCGAGTGCGCACACCAATCGGTCACCAAGTCTAACTCTCAAAGTCGACTTTCCAATGCTTGTATATCTCTCTACCAAAATCCTATTCCAACTCCAATTCTCTTTCCTATTTTCTCTCTCCAAGATTCCTATTCCAACTCCAATTCGTTGCATGTGTTGGACTTTCTATTTTTTGTGTGTGTGTGGCCCACACAAAAACCAACAATCTCCCCCTCCAACACATGGGGAGATCTCAATCATATTTGATGCTCAATAACAACTCAGCCCCACCAACTTGGTGCGGGGGCCGATGCTTCTCACGAGTCACCACCTTCGTCAACATATCAATTTGGATTCTTATCGGTGTGAATCTTCTTGGACTCATTCTCATGATCATTCACAACTTCTCGAATCCAATGGTATCGGATATCAATGTGCTTAGTGCGGCAATGATAAGTAGCATTCTTGCTCAAATCTAGAGCACTCGACTATCACAGTTCTTTGCATACCCATCTTCTTGCTTGACCCCAACTCTTGAAGGAATCTCTTCAACCAAAGCATTTCTTTGCTTGCTTGATTATAGCAATATATTACGCCTCTGTCGTGGACAAAGCAACACACTTTTGCAATTTTGTTGCCGAGATACGACTCCCCCTGCAAAAGTGAACACATACCCTGAAGTAGATTTTACGCCATCAAGGTCACTGCCATATCGAATCGTATATCCCTCCAAAGTAGGTTTCGAGCCCCCAAAACATAAAGACATCGTCGAAGTACCTCTCAAATATCTCAAAATCCATTTCTTGCTTCCCGATGAACTTTTCCAGGATTTGAGAGAAATCTGCGACCACACCAAGCTGCGTGAGCAATATGCAGTCGGGTGCAAACCATCGCATACATCAAACTCCCAACTGCGAGAGGAGTAAGGAATATCGACATCTCGCTATATCTATAGAAGTAGAGGGACATGATTTCTTGCTAAGTGTGAAGTGATTAGCAAGAGGTGTGCTAATTGGCTTAGCATTCTTCATATTGAATCTGCTCAAGACTGCTCAACATACTTTTCTGTGATACCCATAACTTTTTGGATCTCTCTGTCACGAATAATCGCATGCCAAGAATCTGTTTCTTAGGCCCCAGGTCTTTCATATCAAAAGAACAAGATAATTCTTTCTTCAAGTTTCCAATCAAGGAAACATCATCCCCCACTATCAACATATCATCAACATAGAGCAACAAGATCACAAGCTTCCCATCTGAAAATTTCTTGAAGTAGACACAATGATCGCATCTGTTCTAGTGTACTCTTGACCCATCATGAAAGAGTCAAATTTCTTATACCCTTTGCCTTGGAGCTTGTTTCGGTCCATACAAGCTCTTCTTCAACTTGCAAACCAAATGTGTTTTTCTGTTACTTCAAATCCTTGGGTTGATCCATATAAATCTCTTCCTCCAAATCACCATGGAGGAATGCAATCTTCACATCTAATTGCTCAAGCTCAAGATCCAAGCTAGCAGTCAGACCCAAAATCACTCGAATAGAACTCATCTTCACAACAGGGGAAAAAATCTCATCAAAGTCAATTCCTTTCTTCTGATTGAACCCCTTCACTACCAAACGAGCTTTATGTTTTACTAGCTTGTCTCCATCTGTCTTCAACTTGTACACCCATTTATTCTTCAAAGGTTTTCTACCTTTTGGAAGTTCCACCAGCTCGTAAGTATTGTTCTTCTTCAAAGAACTCATCTCCTCATGCATTGCTTTCATCCATTGAGCTTTGTCTTTGTGAATCTGAACTCCCTGGAAGCTCTCTGGCTCCCCCTCTTCTGTAATTGTAACATAATTAGAACTGGGGTACCTAGTAGAAGGAAGCAACCCTCTCTCAGACCTTCTAAGTGAAGGGTTCACTAAAGTTTGTTGGTGGAGGAGTTTGCTCCCCCTGCTCAGCATCATCAACTGGTTCTGGCACATCAACCCCATGTTCTTCAAATGAGTCTCCCTCATGTGTGGCATCAGTAATGGAAGAAGACTCCAATCCAGAAACATCATCATCATCAACTATGATTTTCTTTGATGTCTTCAAATCTGCTATGGTCTCATATTCATGAAAGGCCACATCCCTGGACCTGACAATCTTTTTCTTCTCTGGATCCCATAACCTATAACCAAACTCTGCATCTCCAAATCCCAAGAGGATACACGGAACAGTTCTATCATCAAGTTTTTGTCTCTGCTCCTTAGGCACATGCATAAATGCCTTGCATCCAAACACCTTCAAGTGAGAGTAAGTAACATCTTTCCCAGACCAAACTCTCTCTGGAACATCAAACTCAATGGTGCTGAAGGAGAGCGATTCATCAAGTAGCAAGCGATCTTGAGAGCCTCACCCCAAAACGACTTGGGCAACTTAGCCATTTTTAACATACATCGACTTTATCAAGGATGGTTATGTTTGTTCTTTCAAAGCAACACCATTATGTTGAGGAGTACCGAACGCAGTCTTCTCATGTCGATTCCATGTTACGAGCAATAATTCTCGAACTCCTTTGAAGTGTATTCTCCCCGTTATCACTACGAAGGCACTTCAAAGATACGCTTTTTCTCGTTCCACCATCATATGAAACTTCTTGAGGTACTCAAGAAACGACATTTTGTTCTCAACACAAACACCCAAACCTTAGTGAAGCATCATCAATAAAAGTAACAAAGTATACGCCACCTCCCATAGTTTCCACATCAATGGGACCACAAACATAGAGTATACTAACTCAAGTAAATTTCTTTTTCTTTCGAGATGATGAAGAAAAAGAAACTCTATGTTGCTTACCGAATAAGCAATCATCACAGAGGTTCAAATATTTACCTTTGGCAAAGGGAATGTGAGACTTCTTTGCCACACACCTGCAACCCTTTCTCACTCAAGTGACCTAGCCGCCTATGCCACATATTTGGTGAAGAATCATCTTCAATTGCGTTCAGGTCACCTCTGACGGTCTTCGATTGAGTCTTGTAAAGTGTATAGCTCAATTTTCCTCTAGCAACAACAATTGAGCCTTTGGTGAGTTTCCACTCCTTGCCCCCAAAGATGTTGTAGTAACCATCTAGGTCAAAGCATAAGTAGAAATCAAATTCGAGACGCAGAATCCGGAACATGTCGCACATCTTTCGAATTACCGTGCAACCCATATTTGTGCGCACAAAGACATCTCCAATGCCAACTATATCTGCAAAAGCTGTTGTTCCCCATCTTTGCCTTACCAAAATTCCGCTCGATAAACGAGAGAAGAAATCCTTCCTCGGAGTAGCATGGAAAGGATGCTGCGGAATCAACAACCCATTCACTATCTGTATTAGTGACATGACCTTGATCCTCAACTAAAGAAAGCACAACCAAGTCTTCAATTGCATCTGATATAGCAGCCGTAGTATTCCGATCATTCGCTTTATTTTGATTTTTCTCATCATTCTGTTCTCTTTTCCACACTCTACAATTTTTCTTTATGTGTCCTTCCTTGCCACAATGATAACAAGAGAATTTTCCTTTTCCTTGAGACTTGCCTCTAGATTTACTCCGCCCCCTCGGACCTCTAAACCGACTTCTGCCTCTATGTTCTGCAGTAGTAACGAGAGCTTGTGAAGTTTCAATGCCTTTATCCTTTCTCCTAGTCTCCTCGTCAAAGAGACTATCCCGCACTATGGATGAAGATAAGACACCGCCTTTGGAGCGAGAATTACTTAGAGACACCACCAAGGTTTCCCGACTTTACGGCTGAACGAGCTCAAGAGTAAAAGTGCTTGTAACTCATCCTCAAGCACAATCTTCATAGCACTTAATTGATTGATCAATGCTTCGAAATCATTCAAGTGCTCTATCATCGATCGCCCATCTTTGTACTTCATATTAACAAGCCTTCTAATTAGAGAAGCCTTGTTCGAGCCCCCCCTTCCTCTCACACATATTCTGCAATTTTCTCCACAACTCTGTGCATCAACCTCTTTCTTGACATGGTGATAAATATTGAGATCGATCCACTTTCGAATAGTCCCAACAGTTTTTCGGTGCAACTTCCTCCAATTAACATCAGATATTTTCTCTGGCTTGTTTTGTCCAAATTCAATTGGATCAAATAAATCCTTGCAATAAAGATGATCTTCCATCATCGGTTGCCAAATTGAATAATCGAAGCCGTCAACTTGACCATATTGCTTGATTTATCATTATCATCCACCATCTTGATTCCCACAAAGATTTCGGAACACGAACTAACCGCGGCTCGATACCACTTGTTGGGGTTAATCAACAAGAAAGTAACCCCTTTAACTTGAGAAGCAGAGATGAATAAAATCCACCAAGCCACGAACAATGCACCAAATCAATCACACCACAAAGAACACAAGATTTAACGTGGAAAAGCCCTCCAAATCAGAGGGAAAAAACCACGGGCCAAACTCCGAATAAATTCATTAAATGAATAAAGAGTACAAGATATCTCAATCGCTTGAGATTCACTAACAATGGAGTAATACAAAAATATCTCTTCCAAAAACTTAGATGATCACACTAAGAATGAAGAAAAACTACCCCAATTGTATCAAACCTCTTTGCACCTCTTTTCTTGAACACCAAGAAATCACCAAAGACTTCACCGCGAGTCTTTAGATTCAAGATCTTGATGTACCCTTTCTTGATCACCAAGAAACCACCAAAGACTTCACCGCGAGTCTTCGGATTCAAGATCTTGATGTACCTTCAATGTAGAGAGAAGAAAACTAGAGAGATTGCACACTTCAACTCGAGTGCGCACACCAATCGGTCACCAAGTCTAACTCTCAAAGTCGACTTTCCAATGCTTGTATATCTCTCTACCAAAATCCTATTCCAACTCCAATTCTCTTTCCTATTTTCTCTCTCCAAGATTCCTATTCCAACTCCAATTCGTTGCATGTGTTGGACTTTCTATTTTTTGTGTGTGTGTGGCCCACACAAAAACCAACACCATGAGAAGTGTTGTGACGAATCACCATAGAATACTCAAGATCACAATCACACGAATATACTTAAAGATAAACAAACCACAGAGAAAATATGAACACAAGAATTTGCATGGGAAACTCCAAAATTAGGGAAAAACACCACGGGCAAGAAACGAGGTAATCCACTATCAATAGTTTAGAATATAAAGGAAAATCCTCCTCTATCTAAACCCCAGATAGAAACCCCAACTCAAATTACAAGTTTGAATTCATGTAGGACACTAATTTGAGTCCAACTCAAATTACAAGTTTGAGTCACTTGATTCAACAAAAAGTCTATAAATCATTATTTGTATTGCTTCCGACAAGGTAGTCCAAATTACTTGCACTCAGCGTCAACAAATATCCGTTCTGATTTTTTGTGTCTATCTCTCTTCGGTAATTATTAGATGGATAATGCTAAAGTGACTCACTACAGATACTCACTCTGAGCACACACCTTAATTTTTTAATTTTTTTTTTACAATTTTGTGCTCACCTTCCACGCACCACCTCCTTGTCTACATACACCATCAACCTCCTCAACCACAAAATTGTAAAAAAAATAAAAAAAATTAAAAAATCAAAGTGCATGTTCATAGTGAGTATCCATAGTGGGTCACCTTAGCATTATCCTTATTAGATATTGCGGCTCGCAACTCAGCCTCTATTCTTGTGAAGATTAAGTGTTTCTTTTTACTTAAAGTTAGCGGCATTAATTTACATAAAAAATGTAATGACGCCCCAAAAAGCTTAGAATTTCCCTGTATTGCATCAATGGATGGAAACTGACAGTGATATCTTGGTTGGGATGCCTTAATTTGTGACACCTCATTTTTATTCAATGGCCTAGGCAAGAAAGGAAATTATGAATCTCAGTTGAGGATCCCTTCTTTTTGCTTGTCCCATATGAAGAAACATCCAAAATATCCAAGTTGGCGAAATATTTTCGACGTATGATATGTTACATGTCAATCCGTTCTATAATGATACTCTTTTGTTTAATACATGTGTCGTTGGTGAGCTTGTATTAGTTCTAGATGATGAAAGGAATTTACTTTTCTTTTCCATAATGCTAGTGGCCATTGCCGTTGGTATCTTTATTTTGTGCTTTGAGATTTGCATGTTTTTCCATAGATGTGTTCTTGCAATTTGATACAAATTTATTTTCTTGTACATTCTTTCATCTGGAAAACTAAAGCAGCTATCAAGATGCTGAAGACATCATTCATGGAAGAGAATCCATATGGAGATATTTCCATGACAAAAAACATTGACAATTTGCGTTCCAAAGCCTTTATTAGTGCCATTGCAGGTATACAATATATTCCTTCGTCCTGAAAGGACTTTTTTCTTTTGCGCCCATTCCTTCTTGTAATAAATTTGATGGTGAACTTCAGATTTATCCAATGGGGAGTGTCTCAAGCCTCAAAATCTTTTACTATCTCCCTTAAATTTTAACAAATGCCAAACATTTTTCCTTTTCACTACATCATTTTAATGTTTCCTCTGCATAGTTTCTCCGAAGCCCTATAGTTAGCTATGCCTTCTGATTTCTATGGTTGCAGTGGTGGATTTGGTTGCAACTGATGCAGCAAATGCCCTGCCAGTAAAAACTATGGTGGTAAGAGCCTCTTCTTCTTTTGTAGAAAATATATTCATGAGTAATTAATTGCTATAGGTCATTTTTGGTACTCTGACCATATTCCCATATTGAGATTTGAGAGTGCTAGCATATGTTTGGCATCGGATATCCTTCAATTCCCATCTAATTATATGGACCAAAGGATTGCGAATCTAAAGAATAAACCAAATGTTATTTTGCATGGTCAAACCATGCAACTGTGCCGAATAACCATCATGTGACAGAGGATTGCTTAACATAAACCTTTAGTGCATAACTCCCTCTCCCCTTTCATATCGGTATATGACTGTATAAGGGGTAAGGAGAGCATCAAGAACCTCACCTTTCAACAGAATCAACAGTCTTTAGTCTTTAATGACAATTGTCCACTTGTACTATTAAAATTCTCCTGCTAAGTCTAGCTGGTCTTTTTTTTTTGATAGGAGTCTAGCTGGTCTTTATTTAGTGACCATATTATGAATAAATACTGCATACCAATTTTCAAACGTGTATTGAAGTATCTTAGGAGCAGTACTTTTTTCTTCTAGTCAGGAAGGAGCAGCATCTTTTTGCAGTTTGGCTGACTTAAATATTGGAGATTGGTTTGGAAGCTTCTTATATTCAGCTGGACAGCAGGCTAATGAAGCTGTTCAAGAACAACTGTCAGCTCTCAGTTTTACTAGGTTCAATACCACACGAACATTGATTATATTTATTAATGGAAGTCCTGATGATTATAATATGTCTGCTCTAATGCAATATATTTGTTGCTTCTCCCATCAGTTTGGCTGTTATTTTTGGAGCAGGCCTTTAACCCCACTGGACTGGTTAAGCCGGTGTTCGCTTCACGAATTAATTAGGCCACAGGATTAACTAATACTCAGTAGAGGTGACTAAAGTAAACCACCAATTTTTGTGGGACTAACTAGTCCCAATGCTTGGTCATTATAGATTAATTACAAAATTACCCCTCATCTTTACAAACTCTTCTCACCAACTCAATTGAATTTCCATCGAATGAAGATTGCGATGAAGATCGAGGATGACGACGAAGACGATGACGAAGATGCAGACTCGGCCAAGGAGCGAAGACGATGACGACGATTGAGGACGATGATGAAGATGCAGACTCGGTCGAGGACGATGACGAGGACGAAGATGCGGGAATGAAGATCGAGGACAATGATAAAGATGCGGGAATGAAAATTGCGAGATCGCGGACTCGGCCGAGTAGCGGAAGTGATGAAGACCGAAATCAACTTTGATGATTTTATTGGAGATGTAAGATAAATAGAGTACTTTAGTAAATGCACATATTAGAACCACATTATTCTCAAGCTTAAACCTCCCAACAGAACAAGTCCCATAAAAGGTATTAATACATAAACTCATGTGTTAGTCCCATTACAAATTAATCTCATGGTCTTGGGTCTTGCTAATATTTGAAGCGAACGGGCTATTAAGTGTTCTACCATTGACTCTTGGCTACATAGGTAAGCTGTAAGCATTTTTAGACTTCTAGTAATTGAACCTGTCATCATATATTTTATGTTTTATGCATTCTTATTGCAATATGTTCTTTGTCCCCATTTGTCATGTAGGAGCATTTGGCTCTGGGAAAAGAAGAGTTGAGGTAAATGATTCATAAAGTGATTATCACATTCTTTAGTTCCTGTTTCATATGCTTCATGGAAATTTTTTCATGGATTTTATGTTTTAGAGTCTTGCGTTCCAGTGAATCTGATATTAGTTAGAATTGCTTCAGAAAACTTTCCCAAAACATAGATAGATGGTGATTCCTGCTGTGAAACCAAGTACATTCAATGGAGAAAGCAGTCCTCCTTTTTGTTCCGAAAAGATTATAGAAAAGCAGGTTCACCATTGTATTGTTATCGTAAGATTCTTACCCTCATTTTTTTTGGGATCCAAGTCTTACATCAGACACACCTAAAACCAGCTCTGAGAATTTGGTTTAGGAAAGTGGCAGGGCGAAATACTTTTGATGCATAAATATCCTACATAGTTGGGGAATCCTTTGGACATATCGAGATGATATCCAGAGGACAACAACTGTGTAGCAAAAGTACAGACCAAGTCTTAGATCCTATGGTTTGGTTAGAAGATCGTACAAGACGCAGCTACAGAGCATACTTTCGTAGTCGGTGACGTTACAATGCATAATGTATGAATAAAGTACATTTACATAATTAAATATGCATGTAACAACAAAAGAAATTAACTGTGGCGACCCCAACTCCCAAGGTCGCCACGTGGGGAAGCGCTGTCCCAGCGGTCCTGTCGGATCCTTGACCCACTGGGTCCCACGCGCCACTGACGCCATTTTCCACAACACGACTCCTCGATATGCGTGTGAACTCCATTCGTTAAGCAATTAGTTCGACAGTTCAAACATTTAAAATAACAGCGGAAGTCTTAAATTTAAAACAAGTAAAACAATTTAAATTTATTATCGTATAAAACACCATTTTAAGAGCAACACCTATTGTGGAAAACCCGGGGAAAGTACTCTGTAGATATGCGGCAATATTAAACAGTAATACATACAAGTACAATATCTATTCAGTCTCCAATTTCCCAAAAGTAAGCAAAATAGCAAAATCGCACGTATTAGTAGGTCCTTGACCACGGGCAGTCAGATAAAGTCGCCCAAAATGTCCTTGCCCCTACTAGCAGGGTCTGCACTCGACCATCATAAAAAGTCAGATGGAGAGTACAGTTAGTAAGATTCCAACAAAGTACATTGAGCATTTATAGGAGCATAAACAGATATCAATAACTATGTCAATTAATCATGTGGAAACTAAACAGGCAACTGTACTAAGATCATCACATGAATAAATAACACGAGAGAAACAAACCGTATACTCCTCCCGGTCACACTAAACTGTACGTCGAACCCATCCTTTCGGTGGGTGCCCCACTTCCTTTCACCTGGTTTCCATACCCCCAGGATCCTTTCAGTAGAAGCCTCCACTTCCTTTCATCTGATAACCCGCGTACAGCCTAGTGTGCCATAAGTACAACACGAATATCAAAAGTCTCAACCTCCAACCCAAATGCGTCACGGAAATCAATAACAAGGAATAAGGGGAATAACATCCAATAATCACGAACATGAAATCAATGATAGAAAAGTAAACCCTCTGTGACTTTTAGATGGAATCTTACGTACCTCAAAAACGCACTCGCTCGCATCTCGATATGCGCACCCGACACCTGACTATAACATCTTAAGTCCCTGGTGTCCATTTGTATCATTTAGCTAATAAATCATGCAAATCACAATTAAAATTAGGTGAAATACATCTCACCTCAATCGCGTCGTCGACATTCGTCGATTCGCGCCTTCGATCGGTCCGACAACGTCATCGCGTCGTTCACCGCGCCGTTGCCTTCTTTGAACCGACGTTGCTGCCAGACTGACGCGCTGCTTGTCGTGCCATCGCTGCCATTATCGGCGCCACCGTCGCGCCACCGCTGCCCTCGCCGGCGCGCCAGCTCTCCGCCGGCGCATGCTGCTCCCTCCGCGCACTGTTGCCCTCGTACCACCGCGCGCTGCTGCTGCTGCTTCAAGCCATGGCGCTGACGCTGGCTGCTGCTTCTTTGCTCACGTCGTCGCTCTCGCGCGATCGCCGCCGTCCGTCGTCTCGCGAGCCGCATTGACCGCTGCAGCCACCCTCGTCCTCGGCCTCCTCGCCGCGTCGCGCCCTGCTGCCGCTGCTGGCTCGCTGCTTGGCCGCGCGCTATCGTCCCACACCACCGTCTTTGCGAGCGATCATGGCGAGCGACTGCTGTCCGCCGGTGCTCACCGGTCTGCCACCTCTCTCTCCCTCTCTCTTCTTCGATCTCTCTCTCTCTCTCCTTGTTTCTTTCTCTGGTTTTTCTCTCTCTCTCTTACATTTTCTTTTTTTTATTTCAAATTAAAAGTGTCATCGAGATTCGTGCAATACGAAACTCGAGACAAACTCAATAATTTCACCTCTTTATCCACCGCCTCTATGCTTGACCAAAGTTGTCTCGAGTCTCGCAAATCTTACGTATTTCGAGACACATCCAAAAACATATTTATTTTTATGCTTTCCTTAAAAATCCGAGCAGCGCTCATCTCGAGGCACCAAGCCGCCTCATTTCTAAAATCTTGATACTCGCGCTACACGTATCACGAGACCTATCCAATGTACACATTAAACCCACATAAAGCGACTATCTCGGTCCCACGTTGGCACGCAACTCGAGGTGCGTCCCCGTTCGTGTTTCGGCTCACCGAATTCTCCGCATATACGTTTTTTCAACAATTAGCATTTCCACTCGAGATTTGAACATACGTATTCCGGCAAGTGGGTCCCACATACGACCCTAAAATGACATGTGGCACGAGCCAAATTTTCGGACCGTTACAGTCTTCCCAACTAAAAGAAATTTCGTCCTGAAATTTAACTGTAACCTGAATCCCATATTAGAGAATAGCTGAGGGTAACGTGTCCTTATCGTCGACTCGAGCTCCCAAGTGAGTCCCTCCGTACTACGATGCAGCCAACGAACTAAGACTTTTGCGAGTTCGCTCTTCCGAAGAATCCGTCCCGACGTCGACAATCTCTATCGGTCTCTCCTCATATGTCACGTCAGAATGTATCTTCACCTGTCCCAACTCAATCGTCGATCTCGGCTCTGACCTAGCGAATGTCGACGTTGAAATGCGAAATGTCAGATGAACACCAGCTAACTTTTCTGGCAAGTCCAATCTGTAAGCCACACCGCCAACTCGTTCTGCGACTCTGAACGGTCCTATGTATCTCAGTACCAATTTGAAAAAATCTAGACACTGTTTCATGTCCTTGAATCTCTGATACCACTTGTGGCGGCCCCCAACTCCCGAGGTCGCCACGTGGGGAGGCGTTGTCCCAGCGGTCTTGTCGGATCCTTGACCCACTGGGTCCCACGAGCCACTGACGCCATTTTCCACAACACGACTCCTCGATATGGATGTGAACTCCATCGTTGATTTCTTATTCCTGACGGTACTGTTGTGGCTGATGTCGCTGCTGCTCGGTAGGTGCAGGTGCTAAGGCATGCGTCTGCTGCCTATCCTCGTACTGAAACTGGCTATCCCGGTGATCAACCTTACGGTCCCTATCTCGTCGATCATCTCGGTGACCTCTATCAAGCTGATATCTCTGTCTCTTCAGTCTTTGATCTGACCGAGAACTCTGACCCGCCTGTACTGCAGTACATGTGGTACGTCTGCCCTTTCTCTCCAAGAGTAGTGTCTCATAAGATAATGCTCGATCATACACCTCCTGAAGAGCAGTAGCACCTGTCGAGACTATCGCGTCAGCAATTCGCTCATCAACACCACGTACGAAATAGTAAATCTGAAGCGTCTCTGTGCCCGCTACATCCATCGAGAACCGTAATAGGTATCGGTACTGCTTCATGTACTGCATCAATGAGCGGTTACCCTATCGTAGAGCCAGAAAATCATCCCTCAATCTCATCCTCACCTGCATGGGGATGAACTCGTCATAGAACAACTCTCGAAACTCCGCCCATGTCGCTCGCTCCGAGTGGATATCCAGATAAGTCATCTACCAAACCGCTGCGTGACCTCTCAGACACGCTCCGGATAAACGTGCCTGTATGCTGTCATCATTCCGCATCAGCTTATGGAAACGCTCATGCGAAACTATCCACTTCCCTGCTGCCTCAGGGTCTCCACCTCCGTAGAAGTATCCCGGCTGAAACTTCATAAACTCTCTAACAAGCTTCGCCTCCGGGGTCAAGACAAATGCGGAAGTAGCAGAAACTGTAGTAGCTGTCGGCTGCTCAGTAGTCATAGGTAGGGGCGTAAGAGTCGAAGTCTCTGATGGTATCACAATAGCTAGCGAGACTCCCTCAGCCCGTGTCACTGAAAGTGGTGTATCAGTAGGCATATGTGATGTTATCGGGACGACGAGTGTCTGTACTGTAGGTGCGACCATAACTGTGGGAGCTAGTCTTGCTTCTTGTGCCGTGGCTGCTGCCGCGAGCCCTGAGCCCTAAGAAGCGAAGGATCTCTCGTCGGTGGGCATCGTGTGCGGCGAGTCGATCCTCAATACTCTGAGTCGACACGGTAGTAGTCGCGGTGTCCCTAGTAGGATCACTAGTCTGTCCTACCTCTGGCTGTGTCGAGGGCTGTCCGTCCATAGTGATTTGTATCGAGAAACGTGCGTCGGATCAGCCTCGGTAAATATACGTTTAATATATCATTTACAATAAAACATAACACGTGTATAAACCCTAAGTCTACCCGCCTCACCATCACTTCCCAACTAGAGTTCTGAGGCAAGTACATCGGGTTTCCACATATAAATTTTTAAATTTTTAAGTCTTATGCTCTTTTAGTTAATTTCCCGAGGTTCCTCGAACTCTTTGTAAATATATATATACACATTTATTTTTTATTTCAAATCAAAAGTGTCATCGAGATTCGTGCAACACGAAACTCGAGGCAAACTCGATAATTTCACCTCTTTATCCACCGCCTCTATGCTTGACCAAAGTTGTCTCGAGTCTCGCAAATTTTACGTATTTCGAGACACATCCAAAAACATATTTATTTTTATGCTTTCCTTAAAAATCCGAGCAACACGCATCTCGATGCACCAACCCGCTTCATTTCTAAAATTTTGATACCCGCGCTACACGCATCACGAGATATATCCAATGTACACATTAAACCCACATAAAGCGACTATCTCGGTCCCACGTTGGCACGCAACTCGAGGCGCGTCCCCGTTCGTGTTTCGGCTCACCGAATTCTCCGCGTATACGTTTTTTTCAACAATTAGCATCTCCGCTCGAGATTTGAACATACGTATTCCGGCAAGTGGGTCCCACATACGACCTTAAAATGACACGTGGCACGAGTCAAATTTTCGGGCCGTTACATTAACCATGACAACATGGAAATAAATTGAACTTATTTAAATTAATAAAAATTATACCTTCGTAGCTTTATATCTTTGAAAAGCTTCTTGATCTTCAAGACCTCCACTTGTAGAGCAACTTCGTGCTGATAACGTATTGTAAACTAAGTTGTAAGCCAACTAGAACTTAAGTTGGACTTACTATAGACTTAAGCATAAAATGCATAAACAAAGAACTACTAGAACAAGTAGAGAAGATGAGACAAGAGAGAAGAGAGCTAGAGTTGAGACATGTAGAAATTTCATTCATACATTGGTGTGTGAATTACAATGAGGTTGACACCCTTTATATAGGTCATTTGGTGATGATGATAATTGTACTTTTACAATGTGCACAAGTTATACATACACCACAAGTCATACAACACATCACAAGTAACATAGACAATACATGGAAGAGTTGGTGTACATTGGAGATGATTACATGTTTACAAGATAATACATGGATAAGTGATTATACATTGGAGTTGAATACAAGTTATGTAGAGTGTACAAGTTACATTCAATGTAGAATTCATGCTTGATGTTACAATTCAATGTGAAAGTCATGCTTGACATTGTGATCATTCATAAGTTTGGTTAAAGGGTCATCCAATTTATAACACTCCCCATTGGATGACACTTGCTGAGAGAATATGCCTCGTTAAAACCTGTACTAGAAAAACCCTGTGGGAAAAAATATAGTATAGGAAAAAGAGTACAATGTTCTCGTCAATCTTGATTTGTAGTATAATATTGTTGATTGCCTCATTAAAAACATTGCTAGGAAAACCCAGTTGGATAAAACCATAGCTAATGAAAAGAGTGCAACACATTGATATACTTTGAGAGAATATATACGCCTCATTAAAACCTTTACTAGAAAAACCCTGCGGGAAAAAAATCTATTATAGGAAAAAGAGTACATTGCTCTCATAAATTTTTTATATGGAGCATAATAATGTTAGGATTGCCTCTTAAAAAAACATTGCTAGGCAAATCCAGTGGGATCAAACCAATAGCGAAAAGAAAAGAGTACAATACACTAATCAACCTTGATAAAGAGTTTTAATATTGTTAGAATTGCCTCATTAAAAACTTTGCAAGAAAAACCTGATGGGATAAAACCATAGAAAAGGGGAAAATAGTGCAATACACTAACCAATAACTCATTTTGATTCCTCATGTTCACATGGGTGAGACATCTTGTGCATTTTGTTGCACATGGACATCATTTTCTATATGAACCATTTAATGCTGAAGCATATGATTGTCACTCTTTTGTATATAATACTTGTATCAAGTAATTGATTCATAACTTGTTGCTACTGAATGATCCTTTGAACTTCGAGTTCATATTAATTTATACATGGATCATAATACAACAGATTTAATGCAATTTGATGTGTTTCAAGCAATTTCACGTCATTCCTTTTGAATTGACTTATATCTCCCCTAATGGTGAGAAAATTGCTTCATAAAAGTGACAATTAGCAAAACTTGCTATAAATAAATTCTCTATTAGGGATCCAATGCATCTTATAATATAATTGATGGAGAGTTAAATTAATATAAGTCCCCTATTGATTTGCCTTGAAATAATCTCCAGCTGATAAAAAAAAATTCAGTTCAATAAAGGATGTCCGTGCGAATTTACGATATTTTCGCATTATTGATGATTATGGATAATCAAATAAATCTTTCCACATTATGAATGTCATTTGATTTATGACGACATTCATTTTAATATGTCTTATATATTCCAGAAGTTAATGCCGGGAATATTATACTCAGATTAAATCATATAGATAAATTTTCTATTATTCTGAGTAGATTTCTTCTGAACAAGACATTAACAATAAAATTGTTGTACCCGATATTGCCTGAACTTTAGCCTCCGCTAAATTCGAATTCGAGAAATATTCACTTTTACATTATAATGTACATGCATTTAGCACGATACACAAGATATAAACTCATCGCCCATATTTAGGTCACGATTTAAACACATATCGATGTGCTTGATTTATCGAGCCATTTTCAATGATAAAATTCATAATATTTTGCCTTTGATTTTGAAGGCATGGTAAATGTCATAAAATATTTGGGTATATATATGACAATATTTAGGCAAAATAACCTTTCATATATGACCAAAAAATGCCACAATTATGAGCGCTCATTGTCAATAATTATTTGCCCTTTGTAGTGGTGCACCACTTTTGTTCCAATTTTTTTTTGTGGAATTGTCAATACGACCTTTATATGATATTTTCACATTTTCCACGTTCATAAATTTATTATTGCGATCATGATCATTATATGCAACATATGTTTCTTAATTTGAAGCTGAACTAATTGGACGGGAGCGATATTATATTTATAATATCTCATTATTTTACTCAGCTATCATGAGACAAGAAATCAATCCATAATATTTATTGGATTGATGTGCGCACTCGATATTTATTGCAGCCATAAATCGAGGCGGGCCACATGACCTTATTTTTATTGTCTCATCAGTCATATTTCCACATAGCCTCAACATATAGGTGATTAAAATTGTTGAATTATAATTAATATTTACTGATTAAATTTTGTAGCATGAGACCTGGCCGCTCATTTCGAGCTTTTGGAGCATTACCATTTTGGTATGTATATATATATAACTCCATAAGGTGAAAAGATATATAAAGCGAAATATTCACTTTTCAAATCTCTAAAGAGAAATTGGCGAATGATTATGTATAACACACAGTTTTGCATATACGCTTTATTCACAAATTGTAGTATCTAATTGTCATGACAAGTAATTCTTGTTGGTAATATAATAGGGCAACAAGTTCAACAATGATTGAATAATATTTTGAAAATAAATTTAATATAAAATAGTTTTTCACTTTTTTATGTAAAAACATAACATATGATTAAATATATATTCACAACTTGATTCATTAATAAACAAAATGTATTATTCGTACGAGTTGGTGGGACAACCTCCAGGTTGGGTGGCGAGACATAGTCTACTTAATATCATGTCTCCTCGAACGGGATATCCCGTCTCCCTTTCAATGTTTAGCTTTACCGGGGACAAGGCTTACTCACTATCAACTCAAACTTATAACACTATTTGTATTATAAAATCAAGAATATAACAATAACTAATCGTTTGTAGTTTTAAGAGAAAAATTATATGTCACACATTGACTTTTGATTTCTGATGTAGAAGATCGTACAAGACATAGCTACAGAGCATACTTTTGTAGTCGGTCACGTTACAATGCATAATGTATGAATAAAGTACATTTACATAATTAAATATGCATGTAACAACAAAAGAAATTAACCATGACAACATGGAAATAAATTGAACTTATTTAAATTAATAAAAATTATACCTTCGTAGCTTTATATCTTTGAAAAACTTCTTGATCTTCAAGACCTCCTCTTGCATAGCAACTTCGTGTTGATAACGTGTTGTAAACTAAGTTGTAAGCCAACTAGAACTTAAGTTGGACTTACTATAGACTTAAGCATAAAATGCATAAACTAAGAACTACTAGAACAAGTAGAGAAGATGATGAGACAGGAGAGAAGAGAGCTAGAGTTGAGAAATGTAGAAATTACATTCATACATTGGTATGTGAATTACAATGGGGTTGACACCCTTTATATAGGTCATTTGGTGATGATGATAATTGTACTTATACAATGTGTACAAGTTATACATACACCACAAGTCATACAACACATCACAAGCAACATAGACAATACTGTAAGTATTCTTTACATTATATTTATCCTAAGTGATCCATGTGGGCCCCACACATTACAAGTGTCAAATTATGATTAGAGATAACGGTTGATGGGCGGTTATCTTTTGGGATATTAATCAACGTAGTTTGGTCCCCAATTTCATTCTCTGTTTTTTGACTCCGAACACCATTAAGGAGAGGAGAAGAAGAAATTGGAAGATCAAGCTTTGGAAAGAACAACAATGGCTGGAGGTAATTCTTATTTTATTTCCGCAATTTAGATTAGATGATCTTTGTGTTTGTTCACACAAAGATCATTAATGTTTAATGATCTAACAATTGGTATCAGAGCTTTAATGCCTCTGCCTTGTTGTTTGTTCTTCTATTCATGTTTTGGAGTGTGTTGATATACACTTATTTACGAAATTGATTTCTAAAATCCGAAAACTAATTTTGAGTTTCGGTAATATTTCAAATACCTATTTGTGATTATCGATCAATAGTAGAGAGGCATAAATTTTATCTTGACCATATTCCTCTAATTTGTACTTATCCTTTTGTACATATGTATACATATAAGGAATTCTAGTGTGATACATACACGTACAAAGTTTTGATTGATTAAAAATAGGTGGTTTGATTTCTTTATCTCAATCTCATTAATTTAGGGATAGATTGACCGATCATAAACACACGTTTATTAATGTGTTGTGTTTCTTTGAAGTTGCCTTGCGATTTCAAAATTGAAATTTGCTCCATACATGATCCTTTCGTGACAATGCATCTCCACGTGTAAACTGAATATAGAAATCAGTTATTATATTTGATACAAATATAGATTTGTTGTAAACTGATAATAGATTGATACAAATAATTCATGCCTATTTTAATGGCCCAACGTGTCATATTTGGGTCAGTTATTATATTTGATTAGGATAACTACTAGCACACACGTGTAGTTTATTAGAACTGGCATATGCTATATGAATATGACGCCTACATATTAAGAGTAATACATGTGCATAAGAGGGATTATATATATATATATATATATGCATATATAATAGAACTGATACATGCTTAGTACAAGTTGATAATCACTTGATGAGTATTATGTTCTATATATTTAATTTTCAGGCACATTAATTATTTTATTTAAATAATACATGAGATAATATGCCATGAAGTATATATGCATGTATATAATTTGTTAGTATTGTTTAAATAAGGATGCAATACATTAAGAAATTCATTGATTAAATGTAGGATGATCCATGCATTAAATAATGTTAGAGTAGTCAGTGGCCTACGACATCTAAATTATAAAGGATCATTCATACATTTGTTGTAATTAGTAATATGGTTTGTGGTAAAATTTATCCCATATGATATTTTACTATACTCATATAATTAATTAGAATAGAATATCAAATTGTATTTTCTTAATTTACCCACAGAATTGAGAAAATGAAAATAATTTGATAGTTTTATTATATGGTTAATGAATCTTATTGAGTAAAGGCATTAGCCCATATAGGCATGTTTTTACGTCACTTGATTTATTTATTTAATTTATTATGTTTGCATTGGCAAAATATATTCTTTGTAGTCTCTATTTGGTGTTAAGCATGAGTTTATTTATTTAATATTTGCAACTACTCATATAACCATCTTAGGTTCTGAGTTAAAGTCTGAGATCCCGTATCTTAATGGAGAGAACTATAGGGTATGGAAGGAGGGAATTCTCCTTCATTTGGGAGTAATGGATATGAATTTTTCCATACATAAGGACAAACCACCGATAATCATCAAGACTAGCCTTCCCGATGCGGTTGATCTCTATGAAAAGTGGGAGAGATCTAACTGCATTTGTGTTATGTTCATCAAAACAAACATAATGGCTAGTATTCGGGGTATGGTGGAGAAGTATGACAAAGTCCATCCATTGCTTAAAGCCACCGATGATCAATTTCAGACATCTGATAAGGCATTGGCTAGTACCATAATCATGCAATTCTCATCACTCCGGATGACCTTAGTTAAGGGTGTGCGTGAGCACATCATGCGGATGAGGGACATAACGGCCCAACTCAAAACACTCGAGGTTGATATGTCTGAGAGCTTTTATCCCAAGACATTCTGAACACACTCCCTCATCAGCATGCACCCTTTAAGACCTCTTATAACACACATAGAGATTATTGGTCGATCAATGAGTTGACGACCATGTGTGTTCAGGAGGAGGGTAGATTGATTATGGAGCAAGGAGAGAGAATGATGTGTTGCTGACGGTGGTGGACAAGAAGAAAAGGACAATAGAGCCAACTGGAAGGGAAAGACAAAATGCAACCCCAAGGTGGAATTATGAAGAAAGAATCCAAGTGTTTCTTACAGTAAAAGAAGGGACACATGAAGAAGGATTGCATCAAATTCCAACGGTGGCTTCAAAAGAAAGGTATATCAATTTCATATGTTTGTTTTGAATCTAATATGGTTGATACTTTACATGACACTTGGTGGATTGACTACGGTTCTTCAATCCATGTTTCCACTACATTACAGGATATGATAAATCTGCGGAAACCAGCGGGAAGTGAGTTGAGCATTTATTCAGGAAATAAAATGCGCTCACATGTGGAAGGCTGTTGGGACATGCATCTTAAAATTTTCTAGTGGCTTTATTTTAAATTTGGACAATGTTTTCTATGTACCTAATTTTTCCAGAAACTTAATTTCAGTTTCCAAGTTGTTGTATTTGGGATTTCGCTTCAACTTTTCTGGAACATCTTTTGATTTGATATTTAAATCAAATATCGTTGGACATGGTACTTTATTGAATGGTTTATTTTGTTTGAATTTAGAAAATAATGTCACTGCAATGCATGTTACTGGTTTGAAAAGAAGTGTCATGAATGGTGAATCTTCTATGTTATGGCACCGGAGATTGGGACATATCTCCAAGGATCGAATCAAAAGATTAGTAAATGATGGAGTACTAAGTGCTCTTGACTTTGCTGATTTTGAGATTTGTGTGAACTGCATAAAGGGAAAACAGACTAAAGTATCCAAGAGAGGTGCTCATAGAAGTTCAACATTATTAGAAATCATCCATACTGACATATGTTGTCCAGATATGGACTTGAAAAATGGTCCTAAATACTTTATCTCCTTTATTGATGATTTCTCACGTTTCATGTATATCTACTTGCTTCATCATAAAAATGAAGCATTGAATGCCTTTAAAGTTTTCAAGGCTGAAATAGAGAAACAAAGTGGGAAACAAATTAAGATTGTCAGATCCGACAGAGGAGGTGAGTATTATGGTTAGGGGTGGGCAGCGGTTTTGAAAAAACCGCCCAAACCGCCCAAACCGACCAAACCGCGCGGTTTGGTTTGGTTTTTAAAAGTCGCGGTTTGGTTGCGGTTTTCGTTTGAGAAAACCGCGGTTTAACCAAACCGAGGGTATTTTGGTAATATAAACCAAAAACCCTAAAATTTAACTATAAAACCAAATTTTCTCCACTCTCCCACTGCCGCACAACCCTACCCGCCCCTCCCTCTCCGCACAACCCGCACAACCTCCCTCTCCGCACAACCCGCTCCCTCTCCCACGTCGCACAACCCTCTCCCTCTCCCACTCCCACTCCCACAGCCGCACAACCCTCTCCCTCCTCTCCCTCTCCCACTCCCACTCCCACTCCCACAGCCGCACAACCCTCCCTATCAGTCACACCATCATCATCATCATCATCATCATGAGCAAGAGGAGGAGGAGATGAAGAGATGGAGGCGATTGAGGTTCTTCTAGGGTTTGAGCAGTGTCCGATCTGAAATGCGGAAGAACAACGAAGACTTCTCCGGCTCCGGCGCCACCCACTATGGCTGTGTCCCCGATTTCCCAACCCAAAAACAACAGCAACAACAACAACGCATTCGTAACGAAAGAGAACACTCAACTATGCGTGAATTTGTTTTGCTTTTTTTTTTTTTGCTGTTTTTTGAGGGGGTTTTGAGGAGGTGCATGAACCTAACAACTTGTGGTGGTGGTGGTTAGGTTTTGTGGAATTGTGTGGATCGGTTGTTTTTAAGTTGAATTTGTGAGCATTGGAGAGTTTTTAGGTCGAATTTGTGTATTTTTCCATTGCATTACATGAATTTGTTTTGCTTTTTGTTTTTTTTTTTTTTTTTTTTTTTTTTTTTTTGAAAATACAGTGTGAAAAGTTAAAAACCGCGAAACCAAACCGACCAAACCGCGTAAACCGCGGTTCGGTTTGGTTCGGTTTTCAACTTTCGCGGTTTGGTGGTGGTTTGGAAAATCACCAAACCGTAGACCCTCGGTTTGGTCGCGGTTTGGTGGTTTTCACCACCAAACCGCGGTTTGCCCACCCCTAATTATGGTAGATACACTGAAAATGGACAAGCATTTGGTCCATTTGCTACGTTTCTTCAAGAGCAAGGAATAGTTCCTCAATACACCAATCCAGGTTCTCCAAGTGAGAATGGTGTAGCAGAAAGAAGAAACCGGACCTTGATGGATATGGTTAGGAGTATGCGTAGTAATGCAACTCTACCTATCTTTTTGTGGAGTGAAGCTCTTAAAACGGCGGTGTATATATTAAACAGGGTTCCAACTAAGGCTGTTTCAAAGACGTCATTTGAGTTAATGAAAGGTTGGAAACCTAGTTTGCGACATATACGCGTTTGGGGATGCCCGTGTGAAGTGAAAATCTATAATCCACATGAAAAGAAGTTGGATCCTAGAACCATTAGTGGGTATTTCATTGGATATGCCGAGAGGTCTAAAGGATATCGCTTCTATTGTCCTTCTCATAACACTAGAATTGTGGATCTAGAAATGCAAAATTTCTAGAGAATGACATGATTAGTGGGAGGAATCATTTTCAGGATAATGTTCCTAAAAGGGTTCATTATGATGATCTTCCTTCTAAATCAAGTAGTGATCATATGTATGTCATTCCAAGTTTTGCTCATGTTCCATTGAGAATTGAGGAACAAAGAGTTCAAACTCCACAAGTTGTTGACAATCCTCCAGTAGATCAAGTTGTTCATGAAGAACTTGAAATGGTAGAACAACCAATTATTCATGAAGTACCTCAAGTAAATGAACAAGTTGATCAACATGATCTTCAAGAAAATGTTGATACAACATTAAGAAGATCTACTAGAGTTAAAAGGTCAGCAATACCTAGTGATTTCATTGTGTATCTGCAAGAATTGGACTATAATGTCGGAGTCGAGAGTGATCCCGAAACCTTTTCACAAGCCATGAGTTGTCTTGAATCGAATTATGGTATGATGCTATGAATGATGAAATGAATTCTATGTCATCAAATGATGTTTGGGACCTTGTTGAGTTGCCTAAAGGAGCCAAAGCATTGGATGCAAATGGATCTTTAAGACAAAGAAGGACTCGTTAGTCAACATTGAGAGATACAAAGTTAGACTTGTTGCAAAAGGATTCACACAGAAAGAAGGAATCGATTACAAGGAGACTTTTTCTCCTGTATTTAAGAAAGATTCTCTTCACATAATTTTGGCTTTGGTTGCACATTTTGACTTTGAATTGCAATAAATGGATGTGAAAACTGCATGGTCAACTAGATGAAGAGGTTTACATGAAACAACCAGAAGGATTTTCCTCTATTGGCAATAAGAATTTGGTTCGCAAGCTTAAAAAACCTATATATGGATTGAAACAAGCCTCACAGCAGTGGTATTTGAAGTTTCATGATGTTCTCTTTTCATTTGATTTTGTTGAGAATATTATGGATAATTGTATGTATCAAAAGGTTAGTGGGAGCAAAATTTGTTTTTTTATTTTATATGTGAATGACATCTTACTTACAACAAATGATAAAGGTATGCTTCATGAAGTGAAACAATTCCTTTCTAATAGTTTTGACAAGGACATGGGAGATGCATCCTATATTATTGGCATTAAGATTCATAGAGACATGATACATTGTATTTTTGGTATGTCTCAGAAGCTTAAATCAACAAAGTTTTGGAAAGATTCAGAATGAAGGATTGTTCATCTAGTGTAGCTTCCATTTTGAAGGGTGATAAGTTTAGTTTGAACCAATCCCCTAAAAATGATCTCGAGCGGGAATAAATGCTTAAATCCCTTATGCTTCAGCCATTGGAAGCTTAATGTATGCTCGAGTTTGCACAAGACCCGACATAGCATTTGCGATTGGGATGTTAGGAAGATATCAAAGTAACCGGGTATGGACCACTGGAGAGAGAGCTGCAAAGAAGGTCATGAGATACCTTCGTGGGACAAAGGACTACATGCTTACATATAGACGAACATATACTTTAGAAGTCACTGGCTACCTAGATTCAGACTTTGTCGGTTGCATTGACTTACATAAATCAACATTGTGGTTTATTTTCATGCTAGCTAGTGGAGCTGTATCATGGAGAAGCGCAAAACAAACAATGATTGCTACTTCACTATGGAGGTGAGTTTGTTTCTTGTTTTGAGGCTACTTCTTAAGGTGTTTGGCTAAAGAGTTTCATTTCCGGGCTTAGAATCATGGATTCTATCTCTAGACCATTGAGAATGTATTATGATAATTCACCTACTATTTTCATGGCTAAGAACAACAAAAGTGGGAGTCGAAGCAAGCACATCGACATTAAGTACTTAGCCATAAGGGAACGTGTTAAGGGCAAAACAGTGATCATTGAGCATATTAGCACTAAATTAATGATTGCGAATCCTTTAACTAAAGGCATGCCACCAATGAAGTTTAAGGATCATGTTGATAAGATGAGACTTAGGTCCATTATGTGATTATTATTGTAAGAATGATGTTTATTGGAACTCTTTGAGGTATTTCTTTACTTATGTATTGTGTACACATTCATGTTTTATTTGATTTGAGAAATATCATTAAGTTTGGACCAAGAATAAACATGAGGTTTATTCATTAAGTTATGTCAATATGTTAGAAATTTAATGCATTATGATACATGGAAGATATTACTCACTTGATAGAGGACCTATCGCCATGATTCATGTATTTTATTTCTTAATTTTGGTGGTAATGTGTAAGTGATTATACATTGGAGTTGAATACAAGTTATGTAGAGTGTACAAGTTACATTCAATGTAGAAGTCATGCTTGATGTTACAATTCAATGTGAAAGTCATGTTTGACATTGTGATCATTTATAAGCTTGGTTAAAAGGCTCATCCAATTTATAACAATGAGATTGTACTTAATTTTTACAAATTATGTGCAAGCTTCGCTATGAATCAGGTGGTTTCTCTTGGTAATGGTTAAGTTAACCTATGTTTTCTTTGAACTATTAATTATGTAATATTGGTGTATGTTTTTGTTTTATTTACAGCCCAAACATGATGAAAGAGAAGAACCGCCTGCTTGATTTTGTTGAGATATGCGGAGCGAAAGTTATTAATGTACAACGTCAGTATACTTGTAATTGTTCCTTGTGAATTTGTAAATGAAACAAAGATGCCTCTTAAGTGGGCAAGCTTGCTCCTTGTAATTAGCTTGTAATCACTAGGCTTCAAAAAAGGAAAATGTTGCATTTTAGCAGATAATTATTAATATGTTATTTCCTCTTATTATATCTAATCCGTCTAAAAGGTGTGAACATAACATAATTTTGATCAACTATATATATACTCCTAATTAACTTAACAAAAATCTCTTCACTACGTCATTGAATCGCTTCGGATTTTCAATTTGCGGCACATGCGCCGAGTTCTTGATTACTTCCAATTGAACCTTACTTCCGAGGAGCCTGAAAAACAAGAACATATGTAAAACATGAATACATTTACGTACATAACACACACAAAAAATAGTAGTAGTGATTAATTTGTGCTGTAGTTTGAGCTCGAACGCCATTTCCAAAAGAAATATTTTGTCATGCTCTCCCCATACTATCAACACATCCTGCAAAATAAGGCCTGCTTAGATTTCCATAAAAGAAAACCTATGGGGTGTTGAGATGTGTGGACCGAAATAATAGTCTCACATCGCATAATTGAAACTTCATAGTGAAGTATATAAGTGGTGATCTCCTCTTAACTAGTACCGAGGCCTTTGGAGATCCCACACTTATAAAAATTGAAAGGTGGTCAAGTTGGGGACAGTATCGGTACTGGCGGAGATCATAGGCTCGTGGAGAAGTGTCACGGGTATGAAAAATCAACATGGTATCAGAGCCGACAGTTCGATCGAGACCTGTCGAAAAAAAAAAACCCATTGGATAGATTTCGGTCCAAGGTAGAGTGTTGAGATGTGGGCCGAAATAATAGTCCCACATCGCATAATTGAAACTTTATAGTGAAGTATATAAGCGGTGATCTCCTCTTAACTAGTACCGAGGCCTTTTGAGATAAAACTCCACACCTATAAAAATTGAAAGTTGGTGGAGATCATTGGCTCGTGGAGAAGTGTCACGGGTATGAAAAATCGACAATGATTAAAAAGTCTACATACTAGTGTGTGTATGAATTTTATATATGTATATTGTACCTGTTGAAGAGGAGAAAGTTGAACACTTTCATTTTTCCCAATTGTTAGCCCCAACAAAAGTTCCTTCTTTTCTTCCCTATTCTCGGAGTACAAACTCTAAAAAATCATGTCATGTTAGGGAACATGTATAGTACAATAACTTATTATATGATTTGAGATTTTGATTATTTTTTTTTATGTTTCGGCAGTGTTTCAGCTTGATATTTGGGATCAACTATACGAATGTAAATTTTTATGTACGCAATATTTGAATTTATCAAAATTTTAATTAAAGGACGTTGAGAAGAGACACGTACTAGCTTTAAACATTAAAATTAGTTTAATCAAGAAGATTTTTCAATTACTTGATATGCTATTCCTACACTTCCCATGCCAAAATAAAAGACTGAGCATGAAAGAGAAGCCAGAGTAGTTCGCCGGCCACTTGATTAAAAAAAAAAAAAAAATTGACTAGATACTCGAGACCACTGTCCAACTGTAATGCCGCGCGTGGCCCCAAATTAATTAATCAAAGGAAAATAGGTAAACAACCAGCGACCCATAATTATCAACTCCCTTTGACGCACTACACTATCATAATATGAGTATTATATATTTTTAGACTAAATGTGCTTTGAGTTGTGTTAAACACGTAATTTTGATGTTAACCTTCAAATTAAGAGGTTGTACCGATTAATTTGGTGCAAATATGTTATTAGTTTCATGCATATATAGTCTACTTAATTGGTATTTAATTAATAAACTCGTCAATTGATGCACATCTAGCTAGCATGTATGCGCCCACTTTTTAATTATAAATTTCTTAGTTAATATCTATACAATAAATATATTTAGACTTAAGGGTCGAGACTCATAAAGAAGTTTTCAAAAATTTTAGCATCAAAAGAATTTTATAAATTGTTGTGTTTACTTTTTTTATTGCTTGAGGATGACTTTGAAAAACAAAATATTTAAATTTGGACTCATGAATCTAAATAACGTGCAACTTCAATTAAGTAACAAAATATGTACGGAACACATGTATACCCTTTTGATATTGTAAGTTCCTAATGTCTAACGACAACTATAACCGCCACTACACTAATTCTCTAATCATCAGCCTATTTGTCTCAATTCTCAAATTTAAGTCTATCTATCACGAAGGATTTGGAAAGCACAACGTGAATTACATTACTAAAAGAGTTTGATACATGCGGCAAAGTCAGTCATATATAGTTATCTCCACGCGCATGAATGCACATATAAAAAAAATATAGGGACGTCGAGGGCGATGGATGAGAGAGTTACCCGGAGGAAATCGGTGAGCAAGAACTGGGGCATTACATTTTTTTTTGATAAATTGGAGGCAATACTCCTTTGCACCAACCAAGTTTCGAACCTATGTCATTTCACTTCCACAACCCATACCAAACCATTGGGCCACCCAAATGGTTGAACTAGGGCATTACATAGGGTTGGCGGAACATAGCGAGCGAGGACAACTTCTTGAGCTGGGAGGCGGTGGTGGGCAACATGAGATCCTCAATCCGACCCCCGTGCCACGCCCTCTTCAACAGCTCCTCATATTCACCCCGAAACTCGTTATCACCACCTTCTCCACCCTCTCCGACCAGATCCTCCCCATGTTGTAGGCCACAAACCCCCCATAACTAGTCCCCAACACACTATACCTATCCACCCCCACCTTCTCCATTAGCCTCGCCACCGCGCCGGCTTGGAACACCTCCGACCGCTCCTCGGAGGCGGTGGTGGAGCCCCCGAAGAAGACGAGGTCGGGGACGTAGAGGGAGAAGTGGCGAGAGAGGTCGTGGACTTGTTGTTGCCATTGCCATAGGGAGATGGGGCCAAAGCCGTGTATTAGGACCAAGGAGGGCTTGGGTGGGATGGAGAGTGGCGGCGCCGGGGCCCAGAAGGAGAGGGTGGTTTGGTCGTCGATGTCGAGGGCGAAGCGGGAGAGGCCCGCGGAGGCGAAGGTGCGCCGGAGGTAGCCTCCGTAGAAGGAGACTAGGCTAAGGCATGATGAGGTTCCCATTTTGTTGGAGGAGCTACTTCACCGGCATTAAGAATGCATGGTGAGACGTGAAAGATCTAGTGGAGGAAAAGATAGCTAGCTAGCTAGCTAGAGAGCAGTTATTTCCGTTGGTTGGTTGGTTCCTTTGTGTCATATGTGTGTAGCGGGGTGGCCACGTACGTGATTTATCAAAGTAGGGGTTGTTGTGTGCCACTGGTTTTGGGGTTAATTACGAAACTGCCTTTAATCTACGAGGGTTGGTACACGACACACGAGGCATCCTATTAGTCAACTTGGAGACGTGGTTTGTCCAATTAGGTAAGAAATTCGGCAAAGTAAGTGTTTGAAAAAAATATATATTATGTTACCAACAATTTTATGTTACTAACAATTGGTGAATTCAAGCGATAAATGACTCGATTTTCCTTTAATGAGGTTTTCGCTTTGAGACTCGTGGATCAAGAAAAGAGACACCCGGCCCTCATATAAAGCCCACGATGTATGAATATGAAAATCCATTAAATAAAATAAAAACATATTGTATGTTAAGGGAGCATGTGTGGATAAGTGTGGCTTTTTAATACAAAACATATGTGTGGATCATCTCCATAAGTAATACTAAGGTTTTTTGGAGTAAAACTTGATATCCATAATTTGAAGGTAGTTAAGTTAGAAAAAATATTGATATAGGTGGGGCAAGGCGGGGCGAGGATTTATTCTCGCAAATTCCCTGCGGGATGAATGTGGTCGCCCCATGCCCCACCCCGCGGTTCCCATCAATTTTGTAAAAATATTCATTTTAATCTTCATTCATTTGTCATTTTGGCACTTAAGTACTATTTTCTCAATTTTTTTAAGAAACTATTTTTTTCAAATTGAAGGATTAATGTGGATCTGTTTTGTTGATTGAGTTACGAGTTATCAAACTTAATTGAATATATAAGATTTCCAAACCTACTATGGCAAATATATTTCAATGATGCTCTAAATATAATTTTATATATCTTTATGATATAACAATATATATTATAATTAATTTAATGGTAAAGATAAGTTTTCACTAGAACATTTTTTACCTTTAATATAGGTTTTAAAGCTCATATTAAATAGAGTGTTATTAAATGTCATGTGAAAATGTGTTATTTTTTAATTTTTAATACATGTATTACATAGAGGTTTTTTAAAACTCATATCAATTATGTGTTATTTAATAACACCCCCTTTAATAGGGGTTTAAAAACTTTTATTAAATACCGAAATTGTTCTAGTGTTTATTGTTTAAGATCGTGAGTTTCATTCCATATTATTACATATGTTATAAGTAAAAAAGTTATATAATCTTTTTGTAAAAACATAAAAAATAGAGAATTTTATGTAAGAGATGCAGGACAGGGAATCCTTGCAGGGCGAGAACAATTTATGCCCTTGTCTTGCCCTACATGGCGAGGAAAGATTTTGCCCTGTGTCCCGTCCCACATGGAGCAAAAAACAGAGAATCTTTGCCCCACCGAAGCAGGGCACCGCGAGGAACGGAGATTCCCCACCCCACTTATAACCCTACCTGCAAGTTATCTCTAGGGAGTTAACTCCACCTTAACCAAACAAGACCTTAGTTTGTTTACAAATAAAAACATTAATTGTTTCTCTCTCCATATCAAAAATATCTGTCATAAATAAATCAATCATATTCTCAAGAAAAAAATAGTATCGAAATTTCACTTCTGAAATATAGTTTTTCAATATACATGTATCAAATTTTTTCGCTCTGTTGGATTCAATGTATTTAATGGCTAGCATTAAAGTTTTGCAATTTAAATTCTTAATTTTATTAGTGAGTGAGATTATTTTTCATTTATACGGACCGATCAAATAGTGACAAATAGTTTGAAAGAGATATCTACATGTGTGTGTACCGTTGACTCTATATGTTGACATGACTATAGAGTCAAAAATATGTAACAAATATTTTGGAGGGCCGCTAAGGGCACTCAACCTATTAATGAAGGCACCCAAATTTTTTATAAAAATTCCAGTAAAACTGGAAAAGACCCTTTTGCCCTTGTATATATAATGATTCAAATCCCACAAATTATTTTGACAAAGAAAAAGGGCACCCCACCACAAGGTTGAACCACAAATTCCACACTGCGTTTGTCGGCTTTTATCGATTCTTGCGGATTGACATCATCCGACAGCGAGTTAACAATGTTTGACAACCATATGATAGTTTATTAGAACTGTTTAGTTGTGGAAAACAATGAAAATGATGATTTGTTTGTCAACGTAGGGTTTGGTAATTTGCTCAAATCCGAACTTGTTTCCACTATATAATGGAGGATTGTACTGCTACGGTGTAAGAGGAGGTCAAAGTTGAGGTGATTTTGCAAATTTATTGTGTTTTTTTTTGCGGTTATCCGAAGTTTCTGTCGATGTGCGCGCGATTGTATCGGCCTCGCAGGACCGAGATGTATGGTGATGTCTCGGTCCTAAAGGATCGAGAGGTGTACTTAGGTCACGGTATGGTACGCCAATGTACAACCGAGAGTATGAGCACATTCTCTGTTGTACACCACCGACACCACATTACCTACCACTAATTGTAGCTCTCGTCATGTCTTGGCCAAGAGAACTAGAGTACTCTCGGCCATGCGTAACCGAGACACTGTGAACTTTTTCGGCCTTTGTGGCCGAGACTTCGAGTAACCAAAAATGTAGCTTCTGTCTCGGCCATGCGAGGCCGAGACAGTTAGCACAGTCTCTGGCCTGTGTGGCCGAGAACCACGAATTTCCATTTCTTTAACTATTCAACCGAACCCTAACTTGGAGACGAAATCAGCTCACACCACGACCCTACGAACTGCAAAAAAGCCGTAAACCGAAGGAGAAACACAAGGCGAGACACGGAAAACACGATTTCGGGGATTCCTCTCACTGATCGGTTCAAACTAAATGGGTTCTTGCACAACAGGTCGGTGGAGGTGGTGGGGTGCTCAGGGTTCGGTGAAGGTGGTGGTGGGGGCGCTCAGGGTTCGGTGAAGGTGGTGGTGGGGGTGGTGGGGTGAGAGGGTTTTTTGCACGAGGGGTATTTTCGGTATTTTGGGTTTAATTTTTGGGTGCCCCAAATAAATCGATTTGTATCCACATTAACTGGGTGCCTTCATTAATAGGTGGGGTGCCCTTAGTGGCCCTCATATTTTGAAAGAGACATCGATATATGTATTTTCTACACGTAGTACTTGGCGGCCTATAAAAAAAAAAAAAAAAAAAAAAAGGTCGGCCATAGTGATTAATATCTAGCATGATCTTGATTAGGTAGGCAGAACTTACCAGATTAAAAAAGGGCTGTGGGAAGAGAATTTCTTGGTGTAGAAGGCCCACTAAGCAAACACCAACCCTGCTTTTTGAAAATTAGATATGAAGAAAGAAACACTTCAATTCAATTTCATATTTAAATAATTTCATCGAATCTTTGCATGCACTAATAAGTTATAAACATGAGAAAATAAGAAATCAAGAAAGAAGTTAAAATTAAGATCAGGGACAATTTATGTTACATCAAACAATCTGTAATGATTTTATATACTATAAATAAAACGAAATTGTAAATAAACAACAACATAATTCAACGATAATAAGTAAATAAATAAATTTTCTAATTAGAAGTTTGCACATAAGCAATGTCATAAGACTTAATTGTTTCTCGATTTGGCGATAAAATCTTTTCAGAAATCTGTCTTCATGATTCAACCGGAGTGCCCTTCCAAATTTAAAAATCATCAATTTGAAAGTCCGTTAAACTGTATTTCTTTATCTTTCACAAAACAATTAATTTCGAAAAAAAAAATTCAGTATTTCACTTTGTGTTCTAGTCATACTTAAATAATAGTTGAAGAGTTGTTTTCCAAAAAAACACAACTCTTTAATTTCGAGAATTAAAATAATTCGTTGGGTTCAACAGTCATGATTGTTGAAAAACCCAACTGTATTAACTGTATAACAGTTAATTAATTTCAAAAACTAATTATTAAAAAATTAAAAATTTAAGTAAAAAGTAAATCTATGTTTAAAAATCAAGCCAAAGCTAAAGGCCCACGGCTCATCTTTGACATAAAAATGTATGCGTCACCCTATACCCATATGTACCTAAGTGCACCTAGTGGGTTCTCAACTCCTTGCTCCTTTGTCCCAAACAAAATATGTTGAGTTGCTTTCGTTTATAGAGTGTGTACGGCTTTGTTGTTCTCCTATGTGACTAAAATGTTTTCTCTTCAAAACAATAGAATAAGACACACAAGTCTTTTGTTCCAACAATCTATATGGTCCTATGTCCCATAATTCATAAATTGTGAGAACAAAAAGGGAAATTTATCAATTAGCTAGAAAAGAACCCCAACGCCTAGCTAGACCCTAAACCCTATTTATTTAGCTAGTATTAGATTTCACAAAGAAGAGGATAAGTTTATTGTAATTGTGTGTCTAATACTTCGACATATGTGGCTCTGTATATAGAGATGTGATTTGCATGTAAAAGGAAAAAAAAACATAATTATGGTGTGATTTGTGTGAGTTTATAATGTGAGCAATATTCCTTAAAGACTCCAAAAAAATAAAAAAAGTGAATCGTCGCCTGAGAGATTCGAACTCTCGCGGGGAAACCCCATGTACTTAGCAGGCACACGCCTTAACCACTCGGCCAAAGCGACTCAACGTGCCAGCTGAAGCATCAAAGCTATATTTACTTATATTTAAACACCAAAACAAGCCAAGCCAAACAAAACAACAACGATCTACGGTGACAAGATGGTCTAGGAAATCTGACGGCGGGGAACCGCCGCGTACTGGCGGCGGTGAACGGCGGCGCGTCGGCGCTGTCCTTCGTGGGCTCGAGTTTCATAGTGGTGTGCTACCTGCTCTTCAAGGAGCTCCGCAAGTTCTCTTTCAAGCTCGTCTTCTTCATCGCCCTCTCTGTGAGTCGACTCTCTTCAGATCTCAACCGTCAATCTCAATAATCAGTCAATTGCGTTGTTTCCGATGCAATTCCAACTGGAATCAGTTCAGATTTCTTAGATTTTATTAGTCTCCAATTGCTTTTTAGGTTTTGGTTGTGATTCGACTCATCATGTCACTGACTTATGAATTTGTTTATCAATTTTAATGCATTTGGTTCGCCGCCGCCATGGATTCCTGCTCTTTTATCGGGATTGCGTGGGGCCGAGGCGATTTCCCTAACTTAGGCGAGGCGGTGTCGAGGCGGCCAGAAATATATTTATTTAGAGGCCATGAGTTATTTATTTACTTGTTTATAGGTCCTTAATTAACTATTATTTTTTAGGGCAATGCAAGGCGCACATTGCGTTCTGATATTTGTGCCACGTACTTCGAGGTGCGATTTACATGCATCTCGAGGAGCATGCATATCAGAATGCGATGTGCGTTCTAATGTGCGTTTGGTGATGTACGCTAATATTTTTTTATTTTTTATTAATCGCTATAATCTATATGATTTAATATATACTTCAAAGATACTAATAAACCTTTAAGTCCTTATGTAATATTAGTTAGTTATGTTAATATTTTGTTGTTTGTAGGTATCACAACACCAAACTGACTTGTAATTTGCTCCTTCAATTTTTTAAAAATTATTTAAAAGGACATTGTCTAGGCGTCGCCTTGCAATCACTGCTCTTAGTTGCAAGTTTTTTTGTTATTTACACCATGAATCAGCATACGATTTAACAAATATAGTGATACTTGAAAAGATTGCGGAAGATTTAAGTGCCTTCAATTTCACAAAAAATCCAATAGTGGAGTTTTGCATACCTAGAAATGTCATTTGTACTAGTGTTGTATTTCTGTTTGTTCTGATTGGGGTGCTTTTCTTGCAGGATATGTTATGCAGTTTCTTCAGCATAGTTGGGTATACTTCCTCTTGTCACCTTATCGTTTTTTCTGGAATGCGATATGCTGAATGTTTTTATTGTTTAATATGCTTATTCTTATGTCTTATATAGCTCAATTCAATCTTATTGGAGTATTCTAGTTGATGAAAATGAGGGGTAATACTTTGTTCTTAATGCCGCAGGGATCCGTCAAATGGTTTCTTTTGTTATGCTCAGGGATATAGCACACATTTCTTTTGTGTGGCATCTTTTCTCTGGACTACAGTAATAGCTTTCACTCTTCACCGCTGTTGTTAGGCATAAAACTGACGTTGAAGATCTGGAGCCCATTTTTCACTTGTATGTTTGGGGTACGCACGTGTCTAGTTACTTTTCATCAAGAAGCTTTGTTTATTTTGTTTTTAATTTGTCGCTGATATTCGATTCTAGGTATTCTAGTTTTGAACCGCTTTCTTTGAACTAATATGATGTCTTGAATATTTGGAGCCCGTATATTAGTATCTGTTTTGAATTGGAGTAACTACCCGATTTTGCTCAAACACAAGAATAAACTTGGAAAATTTGTATGTATTTTTTTTCATAAGTAGGACTTGAACCGATGAACTTACAGTCATTTTGTTTCATTTCAAAGAAATTTATAATAATCACTGAAGTCCATAGTAGGTTCATAAAGTTTTCTGTGTCTATATAAGTCAAAGACTCCTTTGAAAGACTCCAATTAACTGAATACTGTATTTCTGCATAGCGACTTTGTAAAGTCTTTAGACACTTATAAACATCTTTAGAAGCGCATTCGAAAGATTATTTAATTAAAGAGAAGAACCTTACTAAAATCTTTTTATCAATAGAACTTCCAAAACAGAAACTTTCTATAAAGTATGTCAACAAACACAATCCCAAACTATGGTTCCGAAGTTTCCATTTAGGTCAATTTTATGCAGTTGATAATATTTAATGCATCGGGGGTTATCCTAGATCTACACCTATACCTTTCAAATTCCTTAAATTTCCCGCGCAGAATCTTTTTACAAACAGTAAACATTTGAAAACGCTATTGACTTTTCTAAGCTAATCTATGTCCTACATCAATTCAAGTGTAAACTTGTTTGCAAAATAGGACAAGAAGTAGAAGCTTCTAAAAGGTTTTTCCCTGGTTAATATGTTCCTGGAAGTTGGTAAAGCTCCTGTCATGATGATGCGTCTACTTTTTTGGATACCTATCACCGTGATGTACCTTGGTTGTCTTATTGAACTAGATGCATTTTTCTCATTCTACAACTTATTTACTAGCTAATCATGCAGCTCTTTTGTGACGACATTAAAATTTATGCACTTTATCTAAAGTTATTGTTATTCATATTTCTTAATCTTTTCGCAGGAACTTCACTTGTTATGACTGTCATGCATTCAATTGGTAACAATCATGGACACTTAGGTGTATGGTGTTTAACACAAACAGGACGGACTGGAAAGGTATGTGGCCTGATGTTATTACCTATCAGTGAAATCGTCAAAAGATGTGTTTTTATTCCGACTGAATTTCTGCATAGCTTAGTTATCTTTCCATGATTTCGATGATGCATGAAGGTCTACTCAATATTACAATCTAGAGTGTTGTTCGTGTTTTCGACTTTCTGTTTCTGACTTGAATACTGGTTGTACATGATGGTTGTTGCTCTTCTTATTAAGGTTGTTAGTCGTTGTAAATTTTCATTCTAAATGAGCTTGGCTTTTCTTTTGGCCCACATTTAACTCATGAAGTAAAACAAGTGCATTTTCATTTCGTTATTAATTAAATTACTTCTAAAGAATTTGAAATGTGTCTTCCTTTTTCTATCACTGTGTAGTATAAAATCAACCAACAGATTACAGAACAGAAAATGAGTGAGGCTAGCAAGTTATGTATACCATGTAATTGAGGTCAAGGGTATTGGGAGACATCTGCTCATTGGATTCTTCTCAACTCCCCTAGCCGTATTGCTTTTTGCAGGTTGTCCCCTCACTATAAGAACTTGGACATATGGGTTCTGTCTTTTTGCTTGTAAACTCCTTTTATTTACACATGTTGCTAAAGAGAAATCCTCAACTTGTGTTATCGTTACAGTGTTGATCACTTTGTTATGTAAATCAGAAATCTGTGGATTGCATTTTTAGCTGTTGGGCTTTTGTGACAGAGTTATGGAATGGTTGGCAATCTTTCTCCAAATGATTGGTTTTCCCGAGGCCAATGTACGAGGTTTTTTTATTCCCTGAGATTCAGTTTTGCAAACTCAGGTAGGGCTAAGAATGTTATGAAGCCTCAATTCCAAATTAGCTAGGGTCGGCTAAGAATGTTATAAATTTCACCAAATTTGCTATGATGTGGTCTTTGTGACTAGAAAGAATTTGAAGAGTTTTTGACAAAGTTAGCGAGGACCATTCTGAAGAAGCAAAAGCCTCGGGAGCATCTTGAATAGCATCTAGTTAGAGTATCAATGGTTATACTTTGGAAGGTCGAATGAAGGGTGGACTTCATTTAAGCGTATGCTTTTTTATTTGTTGGTGGTATTTTTTCTGTTTCTGTCGCTTAGTGTTTCTTCAGGGAGTATCATGCAGTGATCTTGTTACATGTCTATTCAAATACGTAATACAATTTCTTCTTCCCTCCTTCCTCACCCCACCAAAAAAATAAAATAAAAATCAAAGTGCTAGCTTTTGGTAACTCGAGCTTAAAAAATCTTCTTGTAGTTGCTGAGATATCTCATTCTAGCCTACTTGGTTGGCAGTTTTTGGATGGCACGTTTATTTATTGTTGCAGGTAATTCACTTCATTGCATTTTGTGCTCCTCTTTGGGGTGCTATTCTCTTCAATGGATTTACGTACTTCCAAGTGATACGCATGTTAAACAATGCTAGGCGGGTATGTAACTTGACTTTAGGTGCTCCCCTTTTATCATTAAAAACTAAATTCTTTAGTTTTCATATTCTCATCCATCAGTTCATTCAAGATGCTTACATCGTACTCAAATAACTTCAGATGGCCGCGGGTATGGCAGACCATCCACGCCAATTTGACGCAAGGGCAGACATGAAGGTATTTTGTGCATAATTAGTTGATTTTGCAGTACTGGATAAATACTGAAGAAACAATATTCTCATCAAATGATTTATGTTAATTTTTCACTTTCTTTTTACTTAATTTATTTACGAATAGATCTAAAAAAAATATATTTATGAATAGTGTCTTCTGACTTCCTTTTATTTCTTCATTTTCGATCAATGATGTTGGTAGCTTTTCAATTGTATACTTTTTTGTTGTTCGAAAATCTTTTTCCATCTTGATATTTTTCTTTTCAAAGGAAAGCCGTGTTGATTTTTGTTTTCTATTTTTTCTGACGTTCACTTTGTCTTTAGGCATTGAATAGGTGGGGTTACTATCCCCTGATCTTAATTGGATCATGGGCATTTGGTACAATCAATCGCATACGTGATTTTATTGAACCAGGTCAGAGAATCTTTTGGCTGTCATTTCTTGATGTTGGAATGGCTGCACTTATGGTAAGATATGTTAACATTCATATATCCAATATGCAGTCAAACATCTGATTACAAATAATACAATACAATTAAGACTATCAAATTTGTAGACGTAGATTTGGGTTTTCTGCTATGAAAGAGTGCCATGTTCTGTTTAGTTTGGAATTTAAACCTTCATTCCTTATCAAATTATTCTGACATTTCAGTTTCTTATTCTACAAACTTTTCTAATTTATCAACATTATGCATGATGTTGCAACAGATTCATTGATTTTCATCTTTTAGCTAAATACCATTCGATTCAGAGTTTTTATAGATGCTTCACATCTTGACTTTCCAATTTCTGCTGAACCTGCATAGGCCAAAATATAGCTCCATTTCTGTTTAATCGTTCGAAGCAGTTCTTTGAGTCTTTCCTATATTCCTTAGGAGGTGAAGACAAATTTCTGCTTGTTCTTCATCTTTTCTGCTCCATTTTATAAAAAAAAATTAAGTAATATGTTTGTTTAGCCTCGTTTTTTTTAATTCAAATCATCTGGTATGATGTGTTGGTTCACTTTCCGCTTTGATCATTGCTCATCTTCATCAACTGCTTGAAGGGGCTGGGCTTACCAAATGCTAGAGTTACAATCTGGGCCAGACTTATTGTTAATTAAGTTAGCTTATATGTGATCTTAGTAATAACTACCTATGAAGATCAAGGAAAGATTGATCATCATTGGGTATAATTGCCAAAATTCCTAGGCAAAGTATATACTCATTTTGTCAAATACATAGTACTTGTTTTCACCAAATAATTTACTCAATAAAAGGCCAATATTGTTAATGCTAGGCCAACTTCTTACATTTAACTAGTTTATTCAAGTATGCCATTATGAAATATTTGAACTTTCTTAATTAGCGTCATGCTATTTAGTTCTCGGAGATTTTTTCCCTATTTAGAAATTCAAAATCTCTTCTATGATTTTCTTTGATATATATAATTTGAAAATGGAATCGTTTGGTGGAAGATTAATTGGAACTTTCTGTCCATGTAGTGACTGTGCTTCAATTTTTAAGAAGTGCTCATTTCCCCGAGTTTTATTAACTAAATTGCTGTTGGTATAGGGTCTCTTCAATTCAATTGCTTATGGGCTCAACTCTGCAGTACGAAGGGCTATCTATGAGAGATTGGAGTGGTAAGTCTAAAGTGCAATCATTATTGTTTATTGTTTTTATCAGAATTGATTTCTGTTTTATTCCTTTAAAATACCAGAATCCATTATGTGCAATGAGTAGCTTCCCTATAGATAAAGCCGATAACCAGATACCATTTCCTCTTAGACTGAGCTCATAGCCTTTCACCTTAATGGTAGACACGTTTTCAAGACAAAATAAATGAGTGCCAGTAATGCAAGTATCCAACAAATAAAATGTTCATGTGAATGGAAGAATTTTGTTAGTGATGCTTGTTTACAAGCTTGCACTGTGATAAAATCCAACTTAGGTGAAATAACGAGCACGGATAATTGATGACCAGACCCCGTTGAGAACTCCCTTTGCCCTCTGCTTCAATAACTTTCACTAGAACCTTACATCCAGTATTAGATCAGCGCTACTTTGGTTTCCAGTCGCATAATGTTTTTCTGTGGTCACCATGCGTTTGCTCCTGAGAATACAGAAGCATGTTATGAGCCGAAGGGCCCCCTCTAAAGCCAAGGTTTCTCCATTTTTCGAAGTCTCGGACCCACATTTGCAGATGTTGTTTTCACTATGTTAATTACTGAGTTTGCGGTTGTTTTTTGTCCCAATGCACTCATTGTAGCTGTGGAGGGGCACATTCCTCTCAAGCTTAGAATGGATGGTAGTAGTGGTACAAACTCATCTTCGAGTTTTTTTTATGAATGATCCCATTACCATTCTAAAGCCTGAGCTTGAATAGTAAACCAAACATGGCCTCTGAATTTCTTTAAGTCTACAACCATAAATCAGTCATTGTTCTTCTCTAATTTTTCATTCGGAATCATATCTAATTCTTATTTTTTTCTTATCCATATGTGAACGTTAATCTGTTTATGCGTTCGAGCAGTTGGCGTCCAGACAAACTAAGGAGATGTTTGCCATCTTGTTTAAAGCTAAGAGGCCAAGAAGAAGAAAGCGAGCTTGTCTCATTGAAGATCCAAGATCAGCGGTAGTAACTTGGAGAGTAGCTACCATTTGATTCTTGCTACACGGCTTTTGCTTTGTCAGAACCAACACTTGAGCTCTTCATCAAAGGATCAGGAAAAATGATGGAAGTAGAGATTACAAACATGAGCCAGATATCAAGCATTGCAATTTTACACTTTTATCCGGATCGAAGTCTAGCAGGAACGACCGGCGTCAACTACCTCAGTAAAATAGCGACATGCTATGTTGTATTGAAGGTGCTTGTAGTAATCCAATTTTGAAGTATAAAGACCCGGATGCAACGAAAGCATCAATAGGAGGGATGGTGCCAAAAGTATAATTTTTTTTTGTATATACTGCAATAAAATTACAAGGGTTTGTGCGATGATTTGATTGTTAGAGGTTGGTTGGGTTTTTCACTTGTATTTCAAAGTGCAAACCATTAATCATTCTTTACCAAATGCATCTCTCCTTCAGTTTTTCTCATTGGCTTTTCTCCACTATTTTCCTTAGATCTCTCCTTCAGTTTTTCAAAGTGCCAAAAGTATAATTTTTTTTTGTATATACTACAAATTCATTCATAGCAACTATGCACAAGCGGAAACGATACATGCTTTGCATTAAGTGGATGGACAAGAAATTTTTCCATCTTCTTCATATCATTGTATATGAATATGGAACTTATTGTTTCACTCTGCATGTAATGAAACGAATACATGAACATACCTATACTTGTCATTTCAGTTGAGTGTTAGCCATAGAGTTGATGAATTTGAAGTTTGGGAGGTGAGTTCGAATAGAGTGAGAATGTGTTGTTAAGAGTTTGAATTATTAGTTGGTTGTGGTTGAATTTGAATTTTTTTTGTTTCACAAAATTTGAGTGTGGAGAAGAGTAGCTGATTTTTCTCCTAAGTTAGTTTTGGCGCTGAGTCATCTATATTAATGGCAGGTTTGTCCTTCTCAATTTGGGATATATTTTCATTAACCCAAAAATTAAATAATGGAGCCTGTTTGGTCCTTAAAAAAAAAATGAAATTGTTTCAAAAAATTATAAATAATAAATAATGAGCTCACTCTTTTAATCGGAATCCCTATTAACGATCCAAGGGCCCAAATCAGGTACGAAAAATTATTTGAAATTGGGTCAGATCCTATTAGGACTAATCAAAAAGCATCATCAACAGCTGAGGGAAACTTTAAAGAATAATACAGCTACTACGATTCAAAGTGTGAAACTAATTTCAAGAATCATTTAATATGATTTGGTACTCAATCCAGTCAAAAATATAAATATTTCTAGCAAAAACTTCTTGATCTTATTTTCAGAATTCGAGAATGTATTTATTTATGTTTTACCAATTATACTCTTATACAATTTAAATATTTATAATTATTCAATTATTTAATTCATTTAATGTCAAATAACGTATATGTAAATTACATTTATAATTAAAGCTGTTTTAATTTTTGTGCTCCTACCTTAAACGACTTAAATTTCTGACTTGAGGGAGTATAAAGTTGAGGGTTCATACGTTTTCTTGTTTACATGTTTAGGGGTCATATAACAATTTTATCGCAATTTTTTTTTCATTGTAATTATGATTTAAAGCTCATCAAAAGAATGAAAACATAGGGTCTATAATGTAAACTTAAATCTCTATTTTTTATTGAGCTCATTCTTGCTTGACTTCAAAAACACTCATTTACGAAATAAAACTTGCGTAACTCACTTTGAACTCCGATCTTATCGGATGCTGTGCATTTCACCCCGTGATGAGTAATCATACATCTTAACGGACATTGCTCGAAGTGGTTAGCTAAACCCTTTGATTGCTGCGCTCCGCGAAAGTATACAAAAACTAGGGGTGGGCAGCGGTTTTCGAAAAACCGCCCAAACCGACCAAACCGCACGGTTTGGTCTAGTTTTTAAAGCTCACTGTTTGGTCGCGGTTTGGTTGGTCGTGGTTTTCATTTTGGGAAAACTGCGGTTTAACCAAATCGAGGGCATTTTGATAAATAATCACCAAAAACCCTAAAAACCTCAAACAAAACAAAAAAAAACAAAAAATCTCACTCACTCTCCTCCCTCCCGCCTCCCGCCTCCCGCCTCCCGCCGCTCACTCTCGTCACCTCTCACCGCCTCGGTCCGCCCTCTCCAGCTTTTTCACCTCCCGTCTCCAACTCCGTCACCAGTCAGGTAACAGCCGGAACAACTCCCAGCGGTTTCATTATTTGTGTCAAAGAGTTTTGATTCACTCACCTCCCTCACCCTAACAAAAACAGTGTCTCAATCCGACGCAGAGAGAAACCCTCGCAACAATGGCGGACGCTGGCGAACAAGAAGAAAACGCGTTCCAAGAGAGCGAATCCAAGAAAAAGCACAAGAAGAAGCACAAGAAGAGAAAAGTAGACGTGAAGATGGAGATTGTGACCGAGAATCTCGAAAAGGTCGCGCCTTTGGTCGGCTACTTCCCGTCCGGGTTCGATCCCCAGAAGACCAAAGACGAGATCGGTGTTATGGTTTTCAGGAACAAAACCAAGCAGAATCGAATGCAGCTCGTCGTAAGCCCTAATGGCTCGAAAGTCGACTTCGTGGGGTCGAATCACTCCGGCGAAGCCGCGACGACGCAGGTCTGTACCTACGCGCTTGGGGTTCTTGATAAGGAGGCTCATACGCTCAAGATCGTGCCCATCGCGTCGAACAAGGTAATTTATTAATTGGAATTTATGGGGCTTTGTGGTGAGGATTGTTGTCGTTTGTGTGTGTGTGTGTGTTTTTTTTTTTTTTTGTGAAAGGTGAGTTTTTTCCTCTTATTTTTGGGGGATTTTGGAGTAGTTGTTAAAGATTTTGAAGAATGTGATGTTTATATTAATTTCGATTGGAAGTGATTTGTTAGCCTGTTTTGAATTGTTGCTGATATTGTGATTGACATTTTCTAATTGTTGTTAGTGTTGTTGTAAGGATAATTACTAGTTTTAGGAAGAGGGAGTCGCATATAATTATTTTTAGCAGTGGTCATAACAAGAGTCAAATAGATTTTCTTTTAACAGGAAAAATAGATAGAAAAATATGTAAAGACTGCAAAGTAATACATGGTGAAGCACTTACTACCCAACATAAGTTAGTAGTATTTGATATAAAGCTAACACGACGACATAATATGAATAAAAGAGTTAGCGACCCTAGAATAAAGTAGTGGAACCTAAAACATAGTAAACAAGTAGAGTTTAGAAAAACTACTAAAGGAAAATGTTTGGAATTTTGATTTAGATGCTAATACAATGTGGCTAGAAATGAGTAATTGCATAAGGAGAGTGAGATCAAACATATTAGGTATATCTAAAGGCTTGGGACCACCAAAGAAGGAAACATGGTGGTGGAACGAGAATGTCCAACTAGCAATTAAGACTAAAAGAAAGATGTATAGGAAAATACTTAAGTTTCAAGATGAAGATGTGTACAATCAATTTAGAGAAGCTAGAAAACAAGCTAAAAAAGTAGTTAGTCAAGCTAAAACAAATTTCATGGAAGATCTATATACAAGGTTAGGTAATAGAGATGACGAAAAATATATATATAGGCGCCAAATTAAGAGATAAAAAGAAACAAGACCTAAGTCATGTAAGATGTATTAAGGACGAAAATCAAAATGTTTTAACGCGCGAGGAGGATATTAAGGAGAGATGGAGAAGTTACTTCGATAGTTTATTTAATGATGGCCAAGTTGATACTGTCATAGATGAAAACCCACACCAAGAAAGAAACGTAAACTATACACGCAATATTAGAATTATAGAAGTTAAAGAGGCATTGAAAAAAATGAAAATAGGAAAAGCATGTGGCCTAGATAAATACCCATAGAGGTTTGGAAATGCTTAGGAGAAATTGGATTGACTTGGTTAACAAAACTTTTCAATAAAATTTTAAAATCAAAATGGATGTCAATGGTTTGGAGAAGAAGCACGCTTGTGCCAATCTTCAAAAATAAAGGAGACATTCAAAGTTGCTCAAACTACCGGAGAATTAAACTTATGAGTCACACTATGAAACTTTGGGAGATGATAATTGATAATAGGCTAAGGAGAGAAACAACAATATCAGATAACTAATTTGGTTTCATGTCTGGGAGGTCAACTATGGAGGCGATTTTCCTTGTAAGACGATTGTTAGAAAAATATAGAGAAAAAAAAAAAGATCTTCATATGGTATTCATAGATTTAGAAAAAGCATATGATAGGGTCCCTAAAGATGTTCTTTGGTGGGTTCTAGAAAGAAAAAGAGTGCATGCTAGATACATAGACACTATTAAGGATATGTATGATGGAGTAGTAACGAGTATAAAGACATTTGGAGGAGCTACAAAATAATTTTCCATTACGATAGGACTACATCAAGGATTGGCTTTAAGCCCATATCTATTTACTTTAGTTATGGATGAACTAACTAGACATATTCAAGAGGACATACTATGGTGTATGTTATTTCCAGATGATATTGTCTTAGTGGATGAAACTAAAAATGGAGTGAATAGGAAATTAGAACTTTAGAGGAATACATTAGAATCTAAAGGCTTTAAGTTGAGTAGGACGAAAATCGAATACATGCACTGTGAGTTTAGAAACACTAAACATCGAGATGACGGAGTGGTAAAATTAGGGGAAGTAGAAGTTCCTAAAGTAAACCACTTTGGATACCTATGATCAATCATACAAAATGATGGTAACATTGAGAATGATGTCACACATAGAATTCAAGCTGGATGGAAGAAATGGCGGAGTGTAACATGGATGATTTTGATCGAAATGTTCCTACTAAGTTAAAAGGAAAATTTTATAGGACTGCAATTAGGTAAGCTATGCTATATGGAAGTCAATGTTTGGCGGTAAAGCAACAACAATTACATAAAATGAACGTAGCAGAAATGGAGATGCTTAGGTAGATTTGTGGTAAACTCGTAAATATAGAATAAGAAATATAGAAATTCAAAGACAAGTAAGAGTAGCACCAATTGATACAAAGATTACGGAAGGGCGGTTGCGGTGGTTTGGTCACCGCAAAGACGGCCTACAAACCCCAACTAGAAAACTTGACTCTATAGAAACTGTAGAAATTCTACAAGGTAGGGGCAGACCAAAGTTAACATGGGATGCATTAATTAGGAGGGATTTGAATGGTTTGAAAAGCTCACCATCAATTGCACTTAATCGAGCACAATGGAAAATTTTGATCTATGTAGCCGACCCCAGTTAATTTGGGACTGAGGCTATGTTGTTGTTGTTGTTGTAAGGATAATGATTGGTGATGACCTGTTTTTGATGCCAAAAATGGTCACCTAGTTGTTGCGGTACATTGATTTGTGCATCGATGTTTGTGCGCACACAAATCGATGTGTATTTAAGGGACATCAGCAATCGGATGTCTATTTCGGGTAACTCTAGCACTACCCTTGTTATAATTCATTTACAAATGTATGAAAAGAGAAAATTTGGTAGGAGGGGTTTCATTGAAGAAATAAAATAAAATCTTGAATGTGCTAGAGGGTTATGCAGTCTGGCAGTTGGCTTCTATGAAGTTCTTGGAATTTTAGGTTATGCGGCGGCCCTAGACGGTTATGTACTTCACAAACGTATCGGTAGACACAATAGTTTTTTTATAGTTGAAGATTTGGAACTACCCGAAGGTCTTTGAAGAATGTAGAATGTTTATCTGCCAGTTATGTCTCTCACTACTTGGTGGTGTTGTAAGTGCTCCTCTAGCACTTGCAGGAATACTTGAATCTCACTTGATCATGAGAAATTTCAGCTGAATGAGTTAAAAGGTAGCTAGGAAAACAAAGCAAGTCAAAAGATGCGAGCAAGAAGAGGTCAATGAAGACGAGCTTTTATGCCTTTAGAAGATTGCTGTGAAACATTAAGTCATTAACTTGGGAGAGCTTCGTGCATGTGTTGCATGCATCGTCAAGCTTATTTGGTGTTTTGGACGTGGAACTTCTATAACCAACGATAGTCATTTGTCAGTTGATGACCTATTATAGACAATCAAATGAAGTGTTGAAACACTTCGAGACTCTTGTTATTGTACTTCCCTGCGCCAACTTTCAAAAACGAACAAGTCCTGCATGAGAGCGAACCTCATAATCTTGAATACTGAATTGTCAATAAGTTATCATCTTTTACATATCTCATGGTTGATTTGAGCTATATTAGTGAGCTGAGTTAAACAGTTTGATTCTCTCCTTTATCATATTGTTTTATGCCCTTCAGACGGTCTTTTTATTTGCATTCTTGTGGTACTTTAAACAGTGGAATCTCCGTTGATTGAGTTTCTCAATGTATGATTTCTTCTTGCCTTTGACCTCGCCTTATATTGTTGATATCCTCAAATGGATTCACTTGATTCAGTTCCTTTCAACCGGGATTCAGATTGTTGATAAACATCAAGACTATGTTCTGTGATTGTTCATCATTAAATCTCTTCTTTCTTTTTGTGCAACATGACATTGACTTCAGATTATTTAGTTTTGTAGTCAACTTGGTTTATATACCTGCGATTCTGTCAGCTCTGCAAGTTAAGTTTTCAATGAGATGATCTTTGTTTTCCTTCTTTCTTTCTTTTTTTCACAGGTCATGTGTTTGTCCTTGGTGTAAAATCACATGTCGTACACAAGTTTTTTAGTCTATTTATATATATATACTCATGTTATGGGAACCCCTCAAAATGTTTTGTGCATTAAATGTTTTGTGCATGATCACACGTGATTGAGCTATAGTTGAAAATCCCATATTTTTTCATTAGTGATGTCAAGCTCTTTGCTTGCTGACACTTTATTTTTCCTTTATGTTAAAATCCAATTAAATATATGTAAGGCTGGTTTTATTCTTCATTTTTTAAACTTTTTGACTAATGTAATTCCAGATATTCAGATTGGAACCAAGAGTTCCAGGGGTGGATCATCTTGATGAAGACATTCAAGAGTTGAAGGAAGATGCTGCCGCTGCACAAGAAAAGGCAAACCAAATTAATAATCTCACTCTCACATACGGAACAAAGGGAGCAAGGAATCAGGTATGACTTAATCTTCTTTTGGAAGAATAGATGCTATAACATGTTTTCCTACTGACTACTTAGGGAAAGTGGATTTAAAAAAAAAAAAAAAAAATAGCTGTGATATGGATCATGTTTGACGCCAAAAGTGCTTGTTTAAAGTTACCAAAAGAGTTCCTTTAAATATGCTGAAAGAATCTATTGTGAAACAGATTCTCATTTTGAATTATTGCAGGTTAAGAAGCAGGCAACCCTCAAGCAAAAAGAAGAGCCTAGTGCTCAAGAAAATTTAAAGAACAAACTCGAGGATATCTCGATAAATAAGGAGGCTATTGGAAGTGTTGAAGTAAGTACAGCACGTAACATTCCGCCCCATGACACTACAGCCACTATACCAGAAAAAGCTTATCCTCTTGAAAAAATTATTTATGAGGGAGAGTTCAGATACGTTCTTGATTTTCTGGAGCGTGTAGAGTCTGAAACCAAAATAGAAGCTAGCGTTTATCCAAGTTTTGTTTGCAACCGAGCACATAAGCTACTGGAGATTCAGGTGAGGTTATTAATGGTAGACTGATGGAATGCTCTCTCGTGACAGTTAATTTTTGCAGCAATAATCTGGCTAGTTGGAAAATTAGTATTATATCTACTCTTAACCAATTTATCATGATCTATGCATCATCACATTCGTGCTCTCACTTTTGACTTCGACATAGAGTTGAGCCAGTGACCTCCCCCAACCTTGACACTTAGCAAGTAATGCCTCATACATCTCTCTAGAAATGCTTTGACGCAAATGGTGGTTCTTGTATCCAATACTCTCCTCAATGTAGCTCATCAACTGCATATTGTTGAACCTGCTGCTACTATTTCTTCATATATCATCCATTTCTAGCATTTCCTATATAATAATTTGTTTCCCTTTTTTCCTTCCAGAATGAGCTACAAAAGAAGAAACTTGCCTGCGTCTTATCATACATCGCTCAACTTGTAAAGTTCAAGGACAAACAATCAATAGATCATGCCGAATCTGCAAAGAATTTCTTCGATTCCCGAGATTTTATACAAAAAGTTTGTTAACTTGTTTACGGATTCTTCGTCTCAACAAAACTGGTTTACTGATTTTGGGAGGCACAAGCCATCAGTTGAGAAAACCAATCTATTGGTCAGCTATGTTTTAGTGCTAACACTGTTTGCTGATGGGTTTCGAACTGACCCGTCTGACATTGCAAGGGATTTGAGGATGAGAACTCTGTCTATTAGAGAGCATTATAAGAACTTAGGTTGCAAGATTGAATGGCAGGACAAGGTGTCGTTTATGACACTCCCTGTTCCTCTGCAGTTTCCAAGACCAAGACCGAAGAAGCTCCAAAGATAGCTAGTTTTTTTTTTTGTTTTGGGCATCGTTTCTGTATCTTGGCTTCACTTCACACATTGCAGGAGGGCTGGTGCCCTTTATAGCTTTACGACGAAGATCAGTTCATGCTCCACAATGCTCGAATAGACATCGATCAGAGACCTGTGCAAGTGCGAAAAGTCGCTCTTTCCTATTAGTTTTTGCTCTCATGGTTCTGCAGCCAGCTTGAATGCGGCGGCTTAAAAAAAGTTCAGCATTACTTTTTTTTCTTGGTACAAGTTCAGCATTACTTTGTTTATTTATGCTGTTGTCTGATCCATTCATGCTACTTGGGCGTTTCATACATTTTCTCTATGTATCAGAAATTTTACAATCATGACTTTAGATGTTTGTATCCAAATTGCTTTTTGCAGGTTGTCCCCTCACTATAAGAACTCGGACATATGGGTTCTGTCTTTTTGCTTGTAAACTCCTTTTATTTACACATGGTGCTAAAGAGAAATCCTCAACTTGTGTTATCGTTACAGTGTTGATCACTTTGTTATGTAAATCAGAAATCTGTGGATCGCATTTTTAGCTGTTGGGCTTTTGTGACAGAGTTATGGAATGGTTGGCAATCTTTCTCCAAACGATTGGTTTTCCCGAGGCAAATGTACGAGGTTTTTTTATTCCCTGAGATTCAGTTTTGCAAACTCAGGTAGGGCTAAGAATGTTATGAAGCCTCAATTCCAAATTAGCTAGGGTCGGCTAAGAATGTTATAAATTTCACCAAATTTGCTACGATGTGGTCTTTGTGGGTAGAAAGAATTTGAAGAGTTTTTGACAAAGCGAGGACCATTCTGAAGAAGCAAAAGCCTCGGGAGCATCTTGAATAGCATCTAGTTAGAGTATCAATGGTTATACTTTGGAAGGTTGAATGAAGGGTGGACTTCATTTAAGCGTATGCTTTTTTATTTGTTGGTGGTATTTTTTCTGTTTCTGTCGCTTAGTGTTTCTTCAGGGAGTATCATGCAGTGATCTTGTTACATGTCTATTCAAATACGTAATACAATTTCTTCTTCCCTCCTTCCTCACCCCACCAAAAAAAAAATAAAAAAAAAAATCTTGTTGAAGTTGCTGAGATATCTCATTCTAGCCTACTTGGTTGGCAGTTTTTGTGTTTTTGATGGCACGTTTATTTATTGTTGCAGGTAATTCACTTCATTGCAATTTATGCTCCTCTTTGGGGTGCTATTCTCTTCAATGGATTTACGTACTTCCAAGTGATACGCATGTTAAACAATGCTAGGCGGGTATGTAACTTGACTTTAGGTGCTCCCCTTTTATCATTAAAAACTAAATTCTTTAGTTTTCATATTCTCATCCATCAGTTCATTCAAGATGCTTACATCGTACTCAAATAACTTCAGATGGCCGCGGGTATGGCAGACCATCCACGCCAATTTGATGCAAGGGCAGACATGAAGGTATTTTGTGCATAATTAGTTGATTTCACAGTACTGGATAAATACTGAAGAAACAATATTCTCATCAAATGATTTATGTTAATTTTTCACTTTCTTTTTACTTAATTTATTTACGAATAGATCTAAAAAAATATATATTTATGAATAGTGTCTTCCGACTTCCTTTTATTTCTTCATTTTCGATCAATGATGTTGGTAGCTTTTCAAATTTTTTGTTGTTCGAAAATCTTTTTCCATCTTGATATTTTTCTTTTCAAAGGAAAGCCGTGTTGATTTTTGTTTTCTATTTTTTCTGACGTTCACTTTGTCTGTCATTTCTTGATGTTGGAATGGCTGCACTTATGGTAAGATATGTTAACATTCATATATCCAATATGCAGTCAAACATCTGATTACAAATAATACAATACAATTAAGACTATCAAATTTGTAGACGTAGATTTGGGTTTTCTGCTATGAAAGAGTGCCATGTTCTGTTTAGTTTGGAATTTAAACCTTCATTCCTTATCAAATTATTCTGACCTTTCAGTTTCTTATTCTACAAACTTTTCTAATTTATCAACATTATGGGTGATGTTGCAACAGATTCTTTGATTTTCATCTTTAGCTAAATACCATTCGATTCAGAGTTTTTATAGATGCTTCACATCTTGAGTTTCCAATTTCTGCTGAACCTGCATAGGCCAAAATATAGCTCCATTTTTGTTTAATCGTTCGAAGCAGTTCTTTGAGTCTTTCCTATATTCCTTAGGAGGTGAAGACAAATTTCTGCTTGTTCTTCATCTTTTCTGCTCCATTTTATAAAAAAAAATTAAGTAATATGTTTGTTTAGTCTCTTTTTTTTTTTAATTCAAAGCATCTGGTATGATGTGTTGGTTCACTTTCTGCTTTGATCATTGCTCATCTTCATCAACTGCTTGAAGGGGCTGGGCTTACCAACTGCTAGAGTTACAATCTGGGCCAGACTTATTGTTAATTAAGTTAGCTTATATGTGATCTTAGTAATAACTACCTATGAAGATCAAGGAAAGATTGATCATCATTGGGTATAATTGCCAAAATTCCTAGGCAAAGTATAAACTCATTTTGTCAAATACATAGTACTTGTTTTCACCAAATAATTTACTCAATAAAAGGCCGATATTGTTAATGCTAGGTCAACTTCTTACATTTAACTAGTTTATTCAAGTATGCCATTATGAAATATTTGAACTTTCTTAATTAGCGTCATGCTATTTAGTTCTCGGAGATTTTTTCCCTATTTAGAAATTCAAAATCTCTTCTATGATTTTCTTTGATATATATAATTTGAAAATGGAATCATTCGGTGGAAGATTAATTGGAACTTTCTGTCCATGTAGTGACTGTGCTTCAATTTTTAAGAGTTTTATTAACTAAATTGCTGCTGGTATAGGGTCTCTTCAATTCAATTGCTTATGGGCTCAACTCTTCTGTACGAAGGGCTATCTATGAGAGATTGGAGTTGTAAGTCTAAAGTGCAATCATTATTGTTTATTGTTTTTATCAGAATTGATTTCTGTTTTATTCCTTTAAAATACCAGAATCCATTATGTGCAATGAGTAGCTTCCCTATAGATAAAGCCGATAACCAGATACCATTTCCTCTTAGACTGAGCTCATAGCCTTTCACCTTAATGGTAGACGCATTTTCAAGACAAAATAAATGAGTGCCAGTAATGCAAGTATTAGGGCTGACAATTTGGGTCATGAAACGATTAACACGACACGACACGTAATAAACATGTCGTGGGTTTGGCTTAATTGGGTCTAGGTCATAAACATGTTAACACGTTTATACACGGTTAATAAACGAGTCATTAACATGTCAACCTGCTCAACTCGTTTATGACTCGCTTAACACGGCTAAAGAATAATGTATAAATAATAAATATTGTATAATAAATAGATTGATACAAAATTCACCTATTTGAATGCATGTTAATAGCATGATTTATTTATTTTATTTATAGACATCTTTTATCATATTTTATTTTATATTTGAGAGGAAATATTCATTTTACTTTTAATATATTATTTATGTTTTAGATTTTATTAATAATTATTTATTAAGAAAAAACAAAACTTTTTGCCAAAGTAAAATTAGATATTTTTTTAGATGATTCTTATAATTTTGTTTATGTTATTATTACGAGTCATTTTTGCTTTATTTTTAAGAGTAATAAAGACTTGAATGAAAAAATAAAGTAAAACTAACGACTATATACAACCACATTATATTTTATTGGTTATTTAGTATGTTTTTTCGAATTTAATCATTTAGATATATTTTTAAAAAATAGTAACTTAATTATAAAAGTTTAAATAAAATAAAATTTTTAAATACAATATTTAATAAGTGGATGACACGATTACACGACATGTTTAACACACGACCCACTTAGACACGAAAACGATTAACACGATTAATAAACATGTCATGTAATGGGTTTCCATTATATGGGACACGACACGTTTACGACACGACACGTTTACGACACCCCTAGCAAGTATCCAACAAATAAAATGTTCATGTGAATGGAAGAATTTTGTTAGTGATGCTTGTTTACAAGCTTGCACTGTGATAAAATCCAACTTAGGTGAAATAACGAGCACGGATAATTGATGACCAGACCCCGTTGAGAACTCCCTTTGCCCTCTGCTTCAATAACTTTCACTAGAACCTTACATCCAGTATTAGATCAGCGCTACTTTGGTTTCCAGTCGCATAATGTTTTTCTGTGGTCACCATGCGTTTGCTCCTGAGAATACAGAAGCATGTTATGAGCCGAAGGGCCCCCTCTAAAGCCAAGGTTTCTCCATTTTTCGAAGTCTCGGACCCACATTTGCAGATGTTGTTTTCACTATGTTAATTACTGAGTTTGCGCTTGTTTTTTGTCCCAATGCACTCATTGTAGCTGTGGAGGGGCACATTCCTCTCAAGCTTAGAATGGATGGTAGTAGTGGTACAAACTCATCTTCGAGTTTTTTTATGAATGATCCCATTACCATTCTAAAGCCTGAGCTTGAATAGTAAACCAAACATGGCCTCTGAATTTCTTTAAGTCTACAACCATAAATCAGTCATTGTTCTTCTCTAATTTTTCATTCGGAATCATATCTAATTCTTATTTTTTTTTCTTATCCATATGTGAACGTTAATCTGTTTATGCGTTCGAGCAGTTGGCGTCCAGACAAACTAAGGAGATGTTTGCCATCTTGTTTAAAGCTAAGAGGCCAAGAAGAAGAAAGCGAGCTTGTCTCATTGAAGATCCAAGATCAGCGGTAGTAACTTGGAGAGTAGCTACCATTTGATTCTTGCTACACGGCTTTTGCTTTGTCAGAACCAACACTTGAGCTCTTCATCAAAGGATCAGGAAAAATGATGGAAGTAGAGATTACAAACATGAGCCAGATATCAAGCATTGCAATTTTACACTTTTATCTGGATCGAAGTCTAGCAGGAACGACCGGCGTCAACTACCTCAGTAAAATAGCGACATGCTATGTTGTATTGAAGGTGCTTGTAGTAATCCAATTTTGAAGTATAAAGACCCGGATGCAACGAAAGCATCAATAGGAGGGATGGGTGCCAAAAGTATAATTTTTTTTGTATATACTGCAATAAAATTACAAGGGTTTGTGCGATGATTTGATTGTTAGAGGTTGGTTGGGTTTTTCACTTGTATTTCAAAGTGCAAACCATTAATCATTCTTTACCAAATGCATCTCTCCTTCAGTTTTTCTCATTGGCTTTTCTCCACTATTTTCCTTACATGTCATTGACTTGCTATGAGGATACAAATGAAATAATATTAGCCAATGAATTTCACTGTCGTGTTTTACCAGTTTGGTTATGGACTTATAATGTCAGATGAGGAGCCAGCTCTAGTCTGAATTACTGGAGGTTCAGGCTTTAGATACCCAGTGGTTTAGACCAAAAACAAAAAAGTCCTAATATCCTAACTGAAAATTTGGTTTCCATTTCTACATATTTAAAAAGGCAACCTGCCCTTGCACCAAGTCACTCTCATTCACAAAACTCATCCTCTCAACCTCATGTCACGCTTGAAGTGAGCACATGTCAAACCAACAGATCTACCACATGCGAATTCACAAACCTTGAGGTGCATACTAACCTTGAGGTGCATACTACTTTTGTCGTCTAAGTCCATAGGTAAAATGAAACAATAGCCATTAATATTGTCCGTGGAAAAAAAAAAAATAAAAATAAAAATCCAACAAACAATCGTTGCATTCAGAAATTTCAATGCCCCAAACACTACAAATTCATTCATAGCAACTATACACAAGCCGAAACGATACATGCTTTGCATTAAGTGGATGGACAAGAAATTCTTCCATCTTCTTCATATCATTGTATATGATTATGGAACTTATTGTTTCACTCTGCATGTAATGAAACGAATACATGAACATGCCTAACAAAATAGACAAGAGTTGCAGCAACATCGTTTTATACATTCGGAGCAAGAGCATGAAGAGCATACCTTTGTACAATCAGGGCAAGAGCAACTACATGTACAACAATTTGGACAATCACACTACAATTATGGAGTATAGGTATCTTACATGCATTTCTCTGACTTGAACACCTTCAATGTGACAGATTAAACAATCTATTCAGCTAACCTTTCTTCTTTATTCTTAATTTATCTGGTCACATCCCTAGTATTTAAGTCACATTTCTCTACAAGTGGCCAAAGGTTTCTCTTAGTCTTGGCTTCTTGGAATTTAACTATGCGTGATGCCACAATATAGATATATTTTTACGCTTTTACCCCCTCCACTTTACCTTTTGTACACACAACGCCTTCCCTCAAAATAGATAAGCGCAATAATTTGCATGGTAGCAATCCAATAGTTAAAAATAATAATTAAATAAGGACTCTAATTTCAACAGTAGTCGATGCCGACACAGGCTCTCTCGCGCACATCCTTTCTTATCACTCCTTCGTACTCCCAAAACCCTAATATCCCAAAACCATGCAAAACCTCCCACTTCAACCCCCAATCACTCCCCACTCTCTAATCATGGCGGACTCCACTGCATTTTGTCGATTACCCCACAACATGTCCCAATTCAAGGCCCAATTCCACTCCTTCTCGCCCTCGCCGAGGAGATTCGTACTCCATCTTGTAGACATCTAACTAAAATGGTTGATCGATCTTTGGACACTCCATCATGCCTTGACATTTTGGGTAGAGTGAACCCTACTTTCACACTTGTAACCCATACATAAAATTAGTCACCACCCTCTCCTCGCCTTGGATTGGAACCAATATCATAAAAATTGAACGCTACCCTCTAATTATTATTTATTACCCAGAAAATTATTTGTTATCCGACAAAAAATTAAGAAAAAGAAAAAGAATTGGAGTATCCACTATAGACACTGACTTTGGGCACCCAATAGTTCGACGTTGCTCGATACATCTCAAATGCATATCTCACGGTGTGTTGACGACGCATCTTGGTAGTTGTGCCAAATATGGTGCCTAAAATGGGTACCTCTAACAGCTTCCCTAAAAAACATGCATAAAAAAACTTAAAGAATTTGAATATAAAATCACCCTATAACCTTTAAGAGGCATAGAGGAGAGGAGTTGCTAAAGTTGAGAAGTGTGAAGTTGGTTTAGTTTAGCAATAGCTATGCACCATGCCAATAAATATGTTTTTACACTTTTTCCTCCCTAAGTCTACTCTTTTGTACACATGGTGCCATCCCTCAAAACAGATAAGCGATATCATTTGAATTGTATCAATCTGGTAGTTAAAAACAAACCGAGGACTTCGATTTCAACTACAGTCGAAGCCGACGGAGACTCTCTCGCTCGCATGCTCTCTCCTTACTCCTCTCGCACGCCCCCCCTAATCCCCCAAAACCATGCAAAACATCATACGCCATTTCCCTCCCTTACTCCAATCACTCCTCACTCTCTAATCATGGCGGACTTCTCCGCATTCCCTTACAACAAGACCTAATTCAAGGCTCAATTCCGCTCATTCTCGCCCTCGCTATAGAGATTTGCGCTCCATATCGTAGATATCTAACAAAAATGGTTGATTGATGTTTGGACACTCCATCTTGCCTTGACATTTTGGTTGGGGTTCTACTTTCACACTTATAACCCATACATAAAATTAGTCGCCATAATCTTCTCACCTTGAATTGGAACCTATATTACAAAAATTGAGTGATACACTCTATATATTACTTGTTACCCAACAAAAAATTGGAAAAAGAAAAATAATTGGAGTATCCACCTTAGACACATACTTTGAGCACCCACTAGTTCGACGTCGTTCAATACACCTCAAATGTGTATCTCACGGTGTATCAATGACGCTTCTTGATAGGTGTGCCAAATACGATGCCCAAAGAGGTACATCTAGCAGCTTCCCTAAAAACATGCCTAAATGATTTAAATAATTTGAACATAAAATTTTTGGCGGCCCCATTGCCACCTGCCACGTCACATCCATGTCACTAAGCCTTGCCACGTCATGGCCCGCTTATTCTTGACGTTCCACAACCTACTTGGCTACTTACACTCTTCTATTTAATCCTAACTTAGCTAATTAATTTCCATATAATTATTAATGATTTCATTAGCCCGTTAATCAATTTATCAAGTTATAATGAAATTTTACAGCGGAAGTCTTAATTTAACTAAGTTATATAGTATTCAACAATCCTAAGTAGTGAAAAATCCGGCAAAAGATACTTTGTATATATCAAGGCGAGTTAAGTATAACAAAAGTTCAATATACATGTAATCAATGGTCTATAGTCCCCAAAACCCAACAAAAGTAAAGTAAATACATACTGATATCACATACGAGCTGGCTCCACAATCTCAAAGGTAGTCGCTCAGTACCTCCTTGCCCTTGTTCGTTGAAGGATCTGCACTCAATCACCTAACGAATACAGTGACGAGTCCAGTGAGTAAATCCCAAGAGAAGTCCACATAATATTCATGAAATAAAACCGATAAACTACGAGACATGCGAATATAACACCTAACAATAGTACGTCATATTCCCATGAATGTAAGCATCACACAAGAAGCAAAAAAGTAGCGTGAAATAAATAAACAACATATAAACTAGTTTCGAAATAAACTACTAATTAGTAAATATCTGTATAATCATGAGAAAACCCCGACCTACACCAGCTAGTAATTGATAAGTCGAATAGGAACCACATATATACTTACAAGCTTACAATGGCTAAACCCCAATTTTAGTAAACTGCATGGTCCCTTCCCGACACTGTTACATATAAGGACTACCCTAATCCCTCCCTACAGTCTTAGATATATTCTATTACCATCGATACGAGCACTATCACAAGTAACCCGTGCATGCGATTTAGTCACAACCAATATATACACACACTGAAATAGGAGTGAAAAACCTTTATGTGCCTACCAAGAGTCACACATGAAAAGCGAAATTGATAAACAAAATCATGAATTCTGTTAGGCATTCCAATGGGTTTACGCACCTCAACAGACGCTCCGACTCCCTCGGAGACCCGAATCTGACTCGACAAGCCCCCCGATACCCGAGCTACGGTTCCCTAAGTCCCTGAAGTCGGTTAAGTGTGTTTATTGTGTATTCAAAGTGGTTGAATATGTTTCAAATTGATCTTCCCAAATCAGCCCTAAAGACTAAATTAAGTCTCAATTTTAGTCTTATGTTACAACGCATTTTTAGGCATGAAATGTTCCAAATCTCAAAATTTTCACCTATACAAAGATATTCGGTCTCTATCTAAGCTTTCCAAAAAGGTTTAGTTTGCAAAATTTTGATTTAAAACGAAAGAGATATCATGATTTTACTAAACATAGCTCTAATTGAAATTTAATTCGACCAGCGGATTTAGAAAATCTATTCCTCCCAATCTATATTTCCAAAAAAAAGTGATTTTAGGTCACAAGGCAGAAAACATACCTAAATACAACATGCTAAAAGATCAACTAATTTGGATAAGTAGTTGGGGAGTTATGCCTTTAACAAATTTAGTTTCAAAACTTTTCTTCTGAATTCTAGCACCTATTTATAAAGCACTTTTGGACATGAATACAATTGAATTACAATATCTCCAGCTAAGAAAGTTGTTACCCTTTGAGTAAGCTTTCAAATTCCACCATTTTGGGTCGATTTGGGTCCAAAATGAGCAAGTTATAACTAAATTACATAGGCTAATTCCTAATATAACATGCAAAATTCTAGTTTTAGTCTTGCAACTTCAAAAGTTAATATCTTTATGATTTCAAACCCAAATTAAGAGCTTCAATATAGCTGGATTAGCAGCTTCAAATAAGGAATCCAAATACCAATTGCAAATACTCAATCATCTACCTTTAGAATTAGCCGAAAACCAGAAATAATTTCAATTTGATATAAATAGATGTGTACCTAGTTGATGTACTACACATAGCTTGAGAAATTCTCACCAATCTTCCATAGATTCCTTCTCTCCATCTACCTCCTTCTTCTCCAGCAAGTTCTCTTGATTTGAAAACGAAAATGTTCTCCTTGCATGTATTGATCTTATATATTAAGGTAATATTGATTCATAGCCATTGATCTCCATGTATTTATGTATCTCAAAGTTCATTTAATGATCCACACCTTGACATGTATCACACTAACTCCCACTAACCCAATCAAAGTGACACTAATTTGCTACTCACATGGTTCCTAGATGTCTCAACACGTATCTCTAGGACAATCTCATGGTTTCTAATTTAAATAATCAAACTATAGGCATTGATTTATTTGATTCAATTACATTAGCTTAGGCTTATTATTATAATATATATGGTTAGTGTTTTTATTCACCAAATTGACAAATTTTGTGATCTCACTAACCCTCGACTACTTGACACTCGATGCCCCGCGTCTCGGCACGCAATTCGAGGTACGTCATTGTCTATTGTTTTAATTGAATAATACTTGACCTATAGTCACGTTACCATTTTAATTAATTAACTAGTCATCCTGATATGGATTAGTCTAGTTTCCCAGTGTACCCGTAGTTCGCCTATCCGACACTCGCGTTGACATGCCTTTCGAAGCGAACACCCGTCACACAAACTCGACGATAGCAACATACACACACGCGGTGCAATATAATAATAATAATTTTTTTATACACCACATATACACAACCACCATCTATAAATAACATATTTCCTCGGTTTTCGAGTTCAAGTTAACCAAGTTGTCCACGTAACGCTCGAATTACGATTGTTAATCCCCGAGATTAACGCTAATCCTGGTTTAATTAATTTGTGATCCATCTTGTAGACATCTAACAAAAATGATTGATTGATGTTTGGATAAGCCATTTTGCCTTGACACTTTGGTTGGAGTGAACCGTACTTTCACACTTGTAGCTCATACATAAAATTAGTCACTATACTCTCTCTCACCTTTGATTGGAACCTATATTACAAAAATTGAACAATACCCTATAATTATTATTCGTTACCCAACAAAAAATAGGAAAAAGAAAAATAATTGTAGTATCTACTTTGGACACCGACTTTGGGCACCCACTAGTCCGACCCGTTTGATACACCTCCAATGCATATATCACGGTATATCGACGACGCATCTTGGTAAGTGTGTCAAATACGGTGCCCAAAGTGAGTAACTCTAGCAGCTTCCTTAAAAAACATGCCTAAAAAATTTAAAGAATTTGATCATAAAATCACCCTATAACCTTTAAGAGGCTTAGAGGAGAGGATTTGCTAAAATCGAGAAGTGTGAAGTTGGTTCAATCTATAAATAGTTATGCATCATGCCACAATATAAACATGTTTTACACTTCCCCCCTCTACTTTACTCTTTTATACATACGACGTCTTTCTTCAAAATAGATAAGTGCTATCATTTGCAATGCAACAATCCGTTAGTTTTAAAAAATAAAAATAATCCGAGGATTCCGATTTCAACTGCAGCAGACACCGACGTAGACTCTCTCGCTCGTACGCACTCTTCTCACTCCCTCGCACTGCTAAAACCCTAATCCCCAAAAACCATGCAAAACCTCCTACTCCGACCCACCCGATCACTCGCCACACTCTAATCATGACAGACTCCACCGCGTTCCGTCAATTCCCCACAACGGGCTCTAATTCAAGGCCCAATCCCGCTCCTTTTCCCCGTTGCCCTAGTAATTCCCGCTCCATCTTGTAGACATCTAACAAAAATGGTTGATTGATGTTTGAACACTCCATCTTTCCTTGAAGTTTTGGTTGGAATGAACCCTACTTTCACACTTATAGCCATACATAAAATAAGTCACATATTCTTCTCACCTTGGATTGGAACCTATATTATAAAAAGTGAACGCTACCCTCTAATTATTATTTCTTACCAAACAAATTATTTGTTACCTAACAAAAAATAGGAAAAAGAAAAATAATTGGAATATCCACTTTAGAAATCGACTTGGTCACCCACTAGTTCCACGCCATTCGAACACCTCAAATGTGTATCTTGCAGTATATCGACGACGCATCTTGGTAGGTGTGTCAAATATGGTGCCCAAATTGGATACCTTTAGTAGCTTCCCTAAAAAATATGCATAAAAAATTTAAAGAATTTGAACATAAAATCACATTATAACCTTTAAGAGGCATATAGGAAAAGAGTTGCTAAAGTTGAGAAGTGTGAAGCTGGTTCAGTCTATCAATAGCTACGCGCCATGCCATAATATAGATATGTTTTTACACTTTTGCGCCGTCCACTTTACTCTTTTGTACACACTGCGCCTTCCCTCAAAATAGATAAGCGCTATCATTAGCATTGCAGCAATTCGCTAGTTAAAAAAATAATAAACCGAGGACTCCGATTTGAACTGCGGTTGACGCCGACGGAGACTCTTGCTTATACACTCTCTCCTCACTCCTATGCACTCCCAAACCCTGATCCCCAAAAACCCTGCGAAATCTTCCATTCCGACCCCCCAATCACTCTCCACTCTCTAATCATGGAAGACTCTATCGCATTCCGTCTATTCCCCCACAACAAGTCCCAATTCAAGGCCTAATTCCACTCCTTCTCGCCCTCGTCGAGGAGATTTGTGCTCCATCTTGTGGACATCTAACAAAAAATGGTTGATTGATATTTGGACACTCCATCTTTCTTTGACATTTTGGTTGGAGTTAACACTACTTTCACACTTGTAGCGCATATATAAAATTAGTCGCCACACTCTCCTCACCTTAGATTGAAATCTATATTACAAAAATTGAACGGTACAATCGAATTATTATTTGTTACCCAATAAAAAAATAGCAAAAAGAAAAATAATTGCAGTATCCACTTTACAACTAGTTCTACGCAATTCGATACACCTCAAATGCATATTTGGGATGTATCGACTACGCATCTTGGTAGGTGTGCCAAATACGATGCCGAAAGTGGATATATCTAGCAGCTTCCCTAAAAAAACATGCCGAAAAAATTTAAAAGATTTGAACATAATATCACCTTGTAACCTTTTAAAAAGCTTAGAGGAGAAAAGTTGCTAAAGTTGAGAAATGTGAAGTTGGTTCAATCTATCAATAGCCACGCATCATGCCACAATATAGATATGCTTTTACACTTTTCCTCTCCATTTTACTCTTTTATACACACGACACCTTTCCTCAAAACAGATAAGTGCTATCATTTGCATTGTAGCAATCCGTTAGTTAAAAAAAATATAAATAAACTGAGGACTCCGATTTCAACTGTAGTCGACGCCGACGTAGACTTTCTTGCTCGCACGCTCTCTCCTCTTTCCCTCGTACTGCTAAAATCCTAATCCCCAAAAAACCATGCAAAACATCCCACTCCGACCAACCCGATCACCCTCACTCTCTAATCATGGTAGACTTTGCCGCATTCCGTCGATTCCCCTACAACAAGCTCCAATTCAAGGCCCAATTCCACTCATTCTCGCATTCACATAGGAGATTCCTACTCCATCTTGTAGACATCTAACAAAAATGGTTGATTAATGTTTGAACACTCCATCTTTCCTTGAAGTTTTGGTTGGAATGAACCCTACTTTCACACTTGTAGCCATACATAAAATTAGTCACCACACTCTTCTCACCTTAGATTGGAACCCATATTACAAAAAGTGAACACTACCTTCTAATTATTATTTCTTACCCAACGAATTATTTGTTACCCAACAAAAAATAGGTAAAAAAAAAATTGGAGTATTCACTTTAGACACCAACTTGGTCACCCACTAGTTCCATCTCGTTCGATACACCTCAAATGTGTATATTACGGTATATCGTTGGTGCAACTTGGTAGGTATGTCAAATATGGTGCCCAAAGTGGATACCTCTAGTAGCTTCCCTAAAAAACATGCCTAAAAAATTTAAAGAATTTGAACATAAAATCACCCTGTAACCATTAAGAGTCATAGAGGAAATGAGTTTCTAAAGTCGAGAAGTGTGAAGCTGGTTCAATCTATCAATAGCTACGTGTCACGCCACAATATAGATATGTTTTTACACTTTTGCCCTTCCACTTTACTCTTTTGTACACACGACGCCTTCCCTCAAAACAGATAAGCTCTATTAATAGCATTGTAGCAATCCGAAAGTTAAAAAAATAATAAACTAAGGACTCGGATTTCAATTGCAGCTGACGCCAAAGGAGACTCTCATTCGTACGCTCTCTCCTCGCCCCTACGCACTCCCAAAACCCTAATCCCCAAAAACCAAGCAAAGTCTTCCATTCCAACCCCCAATCACTCCCCACTCTCTAATCATAGTGGACTCAATCGCGTTCCGTATATTCCCCTACAACATATCCAATTAAAGGCCTAATTCCACTCCTCGCCCTCGCCGAGGAGATTTGTGCTCCAACTTGTGGACATCTAACAATAAATGGTTGATTGATGTTTGGACACTCCATCTTTCTTTGACATTTTGGTTGGAGTTAACACTACTTTCACACTTGTAGCGCATACATAAAATTAGTAACCACACTCTCCTCACCTTTGATTGAAATCTATATTACAAAAATCGAATGGTACAATCGAATTATTATTTGTTACCCAACAAAAAATAGCAAAAAGAAAAATAATTGCAGTATCCACTTTAGAAACCGATTTTAGGCACCCACTAGTTCAATGTCGTTCAATACACCTCAAATGCGAATCTCGCGGTGTATCGAAGACGCATCTTGGTAGGTGTGCCAAATACGGTGCCCAAAGTAGATATCTCTAGTAGCTTCCCTAAAAACATACCTAAAAAATTTAAAAGATTTGAACATAATATCAATAGCCTAATTATGGGTCCCACGAGTGTCCGAGCTGTTAGCTACATCTGCAAACACGTCATAAATAACGGTGAATTAAATTCAGGTTGTTACACCTACGCACTTCCTAAACCCTGATCCCCAAAAACCATGCAAAATCTTCCATTCCAACCCCTAATCACTCCCTACTTTCTAATCATGGTGGAGTCTATCGCATTCCGTCTATTCCCCCACAACAGGTCCAATTCAAGGCCTAATTCCGCTCCTTCTCGTCCTCGCCGAGGAGATTCACACTTCATCTCGTAGAAATCTAACAAAAATGGCTGATTTATTTTTAGACACTCCATCTTTCCTTGGCAATTTGGTTGGAGTGAACCCTACTTTCGCACTTATAGCCCATACATAAAATTAGTCACCACACACTCTTTACCTTGAATTGGGACTTATATTACAAAAATTGAATAATACCCTCTAATTATTATTTGTTACCCAACAAAAAATAGGAAAAAGATAAATAATTAGAGTATCCACTTTATTTGGGCACCGGCTAGTTCGACACCGTTCGATACACCTTAATGCCTATCCATGGTGCATTGACGGTGCATTTTGGTAGGTAAGCAAAATGCAGTGCCTAAAGTGGGTACCTTTGGCAGCTTCCCTAAAAAATATGCCTAAGAAATTTAAAGAATTTAAACATAAAATCACCATAAAACCTTTAAGAGGCTTAGAGGAGAGGAGTTGCTAAAGTCGAGAAATTTGAATTTGGTTCAGTTTATCAGTAGCTACACATCATGCCACAATATATATATGCTTTTACATTTTTGTCCCCTCTTGATTTACTCTTTTGTTCACATGGCGCCTTTCCTAAAAACATATAAGCGTTATCATTTGCATTGTAGTAATCCCGTAGTTAAAAAAAATAAAAATAAATTAAGGACTCGATTTCAACAACAGTCGACCCCGACGGAGACTCTTTCGCACGCGCGCTCTTTCCTCACTCCCTCGCCCTCCCAAAACCCCTAATCCCCCCAAAACCATGCAAAACCTCCTACTCCGACCCTCCCGATCACTCCAAACTTTCTAATCAAGGTGGACTCCGTCGCATTCCGTCAATTCCCCTATAGCATGTCCCAATTCAAGGCCTAATTCGGCTCTTTCTCGCCCCTCCCGTGGCGATTCTGCTCCATCATATAGACATCTAACAAAAATGGTTGAATGATGTTTGAAAATTCCATCTTGCCTTAACATTTTGGTTGGAGTAAACCCTTCTCTTACACTTGTAGCCCATATATAAAATTAGTCATCACACTCTCCTTACCTTGGATTAAAACCTATATTGTAAAAATTGAACATCACCCTCTTATTATTTCTTACCCTACAAAAAATTGGAAAAAGAAAAATAAATAGAGTATCCACTTTAGACACCGACTTTGGGTACCCACTAGTTTGACATCATTCGATACACCTCAAATGCTTATCTCATGGTGTATCGTCGGCGCCTCATAATAGGTATGCCAAATACGGTGGCCAAAACTGGTACCTCTAGCAGCTTCCCTAAAAAACATGCCTAAGAATTTTATAGAATTTGAACATAAAACCGCCCTATGACCTTTAAGAGGCTAAAGGAGTTACTAAAGTCAAAAAGTGTGAAGTTGGTTCAGTCTATCAACCCATGCCACAATATAGATATGATTTTACACTTTTGCCCCCTCCAGTATACTCTTTTGTACACACGACGCCTTCCCTCAAAACAGATAAACGCTATCATTTGCATTGTAGCAATTTGGTAGTTTTTTTTTAAAAAAAAAACTGAGAACTCCGATTTCAACTGTAGTCGACGCCGACGGAGACTCTCTCACTCGCAATCTCTCTCCTTACCCCCTCGCACTTCCAAAACCATAATCCCCCAAAAACCTTGCCAAACCTCCCACTCCATCCCCTCCTCCCCTCAATCACTCCCCACTCTCGAATCATGACGGACTCCACCACAATCCATTGATTCCCCCACAACAAGTCCCAATTCAAGGCCTGATTTCGCTCATTCTCACCCTAACAAAGGAGATTCACGTTCCATCTAGTAGACATCTAACAAAAATGGTTGATTGATGTTCAAATACTCCATCTTGCCTTAACATTTTGGTTGGAGTGAATCTTACTTTCACACTTGTAGTCCATACATAAAATTAGTTACCATATTCTTCTCACCTTGGATATATATTACAAAAATTGATCGGTACCCTCTAATTGTTATTTGTTATCCAACAAAAAAAAAAAGAAAAAAAAATTGGAGTATCCACTTTAGGCACCGATTTTGGGCACCCACTAGTTCGATGTCATTCGATCCACCTCAAATGCATATCTCGTGGTGTATTGATGGCGCATCTTGGTAAGTGTGCCAAATACGGCGCCTAAAATGAGTACCTCTACCAGCTTCCCTAAAAAACATGCCTAAAAAATTTAAAGAATTTGAACATAAAACCACCCTATAACCATTAAGAGGCTTAGAGGAGAGGAATTGCTAAAGTCGAAAAGTGTGATGTTGGTTCGGTCTATCTACCTATGCCACAATATAGATACACTTTTACATTTTTGCCCCCTTCCACTTTACTCTTTTGTACACATGGCACCATCCATCAAAACATATAAGCGTTGTCATTTGCATTCTAGCAATCCGAATGTTAAAAAAATAAAAATAAATTGAGGACTCCGATTTCAACTACAGTCGATGCCGGTGGAGATTCTCTCGCTCGCACGCTCTCTCCTTACTCCCTCGCGCTCCCAAAACCCTAATCCCCAAAAACCATGCAAAACCTCCCACTCCAACCATCTCGATCACTCCCCACTCTCTAATCATGGCGGAGTTCGTCGCATTCCGTCGATTCCCCACAACAGTTCCCAATTGAAGGCCCAATTCCGCTCATTCTTGCCCTCACCGTGGATATTCGTGATCCATCTTGTAAGCATCTAACAAAAATGGTTGAATGATGTTTGGTTAGAGTGAACCATACTTTAAGACTTGTAGCCCATACATAAAAATTAGTCACCACACTCTCCTCACCTTTGATTGAAACCTATATTACAAAAATTAAACAATACCCTCTAATTATTATTTGTTACCTAACAAAAAATAGGAAAAAGAAAAATAATTTGAGTATACACTTAAGACACCGACTTTGAGCACCCACTAGTTCGACGTCATTCAATACACCTTAAATGCGTATCTCGTGGTGTATCGACGACACATCTTGGTAAGTGTGCCAAATACAGTGCCCAAAGTAGGTACCTCTACCGGTTTCCCTAGAAAAACATGCCTAAAAAATTTAAAGAATTTGAACATAAAACCACCCTATAACCTATAAGAAGCTTAGAGGAGAGAAGTTACTAAAGTCGAAAAGTGTGAAATTGGTTCAGTCTATCAACCCATGCCACAATATAGATATAATTTTACACTTTTGCCCCCTCCACTTTACTCTTTTGTATATACGACACCTTTCTTCAAAACAAATAAATGCTATCATTTGCATTGTAGCAATCTGGTAGTTAAAAAAACTGAGGACTCAGATTTCAACTGCAGTCGATGTTGACGGAGACTCTCTCACTCACATACTTTCTCCTTGTTCCCTCACACTCCCGAAACCTTAATCCCCCAAAAACCTTGCAAAACCTCCCACTCCATCCCCTCCCCCAATCACTCCCCATTCTCTAATCAGGGCGAACTCCATCGCATTCCGTCGATTCCCCCACAACAAGTCCCAATTCGAGGCCCAATTTCGTTCATTCTCGCCCTCGCCGAGGGGATTCGCGTTTCATCTTGTAGATATCTAACAAAAATGGTTGATTGATGTTCGGACGCTCCAACTTGCCTTCACATATTGGTTGGAGTGAATCTTACTTTCACACTTGTAGCCCATACATAAAATTAGTTATCATACTCTTCTTATCTTGGATATATATTACAAAAAATGATCGGTACCCTCTAATTGTTATTTGTTATCCAACAAAAAAAAAAAAAAAAAAAAATTGGAGTATCCACTTTAGGCACCGATTTTGGGCACCCACTAGTTCGATGTCGTTCGATACACCTCAAATACATATCTCGTGGTGTATTGATGGCACGTCTTGGTAAGTGTGCTAAATATGGTGCCTAAAGTGGGTACCTTTACCAGCTTCCCTAAAAAACATGCCTAAAATATTTAAAGAATTTGAACATAAAACCACCATACAACCATTAAGAGGCTTAAAGGAGTGGAGTTGTTAAAGTCAAAAAGTGTGATGTTGGTTAGTCTATCGACCCATGCCGCAATATAGATATGCTTTTACACTTTTGCCCCCCTCTAATTTACTCTTTTGTACACACAGGGCCTTCCCCCAAAATAGATAAGTGTTATCATTTGAATTGTAGCCATCTAGTAGTTTAAAAAATAAAAATAAACTGGGGATTCTGATTTCAATTGCGGTCGACGCCGATGGAGACTATCTCGCTCGCCGCTCTCTCCTCGCTCCCTCGCACTCCTAAAACCCTAATCCCTTAAAAAACATGTAAAACCTCCCACTCTGACCCTCTCAATCATTCCCCGCCCTCTAATCATGGTGGACTCTGCCACATTCTGTCGATTCCCCACAGCATTTCCCAATTCAAAGCCCAATTCCGCTCATTCTCGCCCTCACCGTGGAGATTCGCATTCCATATTGTAGACATCTAACAAAATGGTTGATTGATGTTTGGATAATCCGTCTTGCCTTGACATTTTGGTTAGAGTGAACCCTACTTTCAGACTTATAGCCCATCCATAAAACTAGTCACCACACTCTTCTTACCTTGGATTAGAACCTATATTAAAAAAATTGAACGGTACCCTCTAATTATTATTTGTTACCCAACAAAAAATAGGAAAAAGTAAAATAATTGGAGTATCCACTTTAAACACCGACTTTCGGCACCCACTAGTTCGACATCGTTCAATACACCTCAAATGCATATCTCACGGTGCATCTAGGTAGGTGTGCCAAATACGGTGCCCAAAGTGGGTACCTCTAGCAGTTTCCCTAAAAAACATGCCTAAAAAATTTAAAGAATTAGAACATAAAATCACCCTATAACCTTTAAGAGGCTTAGAGGAGAGGAGTTACTAAAGTAGAAAAGTGTGAAGTTGGTTTAATATATCAACCTATGCCACAAGATAGATATGAATTTAAACTTTTGCCCCCTCCACTTTACTCTTTTGTACATACGACACCTTTCTTCAAAACAAATAAATGATATCATTTGCATTGTAGCAATCTGATAGTTAAAAAAACTGAGGACTCAGATTTCAACTGCAGTCGATGTTGACGGAGACTTTCTCGCTCACGAGCTTTCTCCTTGTTCGCTCACACTTCCAAAACCCTAATCCCCTAAAAACCTTGCAAAACCTCCCACTCCATCCCCTCCCATCCCCCCCCCCCCAAATCACTCCCCACTCTCTAATCATGGCGGACTCCACCGCATTCCGTCGATTCCTCCACAACAAGTCCCAATTCTAGGCCCAATTTTGTTCATTCTCGCCCTCGCCAAGGAGATTCACATTCCATCTTGTAGATATCTAACAAAAATGGTTAATTGATGTTCGTACATTCATCTTGCCTTGACATTTTGGTTGGAGTGAACCATACTTTCACACTTGTAGCTTATACATAAAATTAGTTACCACACTCTCATCATCTTGGATGTATATTACAAAAATTAAACGGTACCTTCTAATTGTTATTTTTTTATCCAATAAAAAAAGGAAAAAAAGCAAAATAATTGGAGTATCCACTTTATATACCGACTCTGGGCACCCACTAGTTCGACATCGTTCAATACACCTCAAATGCATATCTCACGGTGCATCTTGGTAGGTGTGCCAAATACGGTGCCCAAAGTGGGTACCTCTAGCAGCTTCCCTAAAAAACATGCCTAAAAAATTTAAAGAATTTGAACATAAAATCACCCTATAACCTATAAGAGGCTTAGAGGAGAGGAGTTACTAAAGTCGAAAAGTGTGAAATTGGTTCAGTCTATCAACCCATGCCACAATATAGATATAATTTTACACTTTTGCCCCCTCCACTTTACTCTTTTGTACATACGACACCTTTCTTCAAAACAAATAAATGTTATCATTTGCATTGTAGCAATCTGGTAGTTAAAAAAACTGAGGACTCAGATTTCAACTGCAGTCGATGTTGACGGAGACTCTCTCGCTCACATGCTTTCTCCTTGTTCCCTCACACTCCCGAAACCTTAATCCCCCAAAAACCTTGCAAAACCTCCCACTCCATCCCCCCAATCACTCGCCACTCTCTAATCATGGCGGACTCCACCACATTCCATCGATTCCCCCACAACAAGTCCCAATTCAAGGCCCAATTTTGTTCATTCTCGCCCTCGCCGAGGAGATTCACGTTCCATCTTGTAGATATCTAACAAAAATGGTTAATTGATATTTGTACATTCATTTTGCCTTGACATTTTGGTTGGAGTGAACCCTACTTTCACACTTGTAGCTAATACATAAAATTAGTTACCACACTCTCCTCATCTTGGATGTATATTACAAAAATTAAACGTACCTTCTAATTGTTATTTTTTATCCAACAAAAAAAGGAAAAAAGCAAAATAATTGGAGTATCCACTTTATGCACCGACTCTGGGCACCCACTAGTTCGACATCGTTCGATATATATCAAATGCGTATCTCGTGGTGTATCGATGGCGCATCTTGGTAGGTGTGCCAAATATGGTGCCCAAAGCGGGTACCTCTAGCAGCTTCCCTAAAACATATGCCTAGAAAATCGAAAGAATTTGAACATAAAATCACCCTATAACCATTAAGAGGCAGAGAAGAGAGGAGTTGCTAAAGTCGAGAAGTGTGAAGTAGGTTCAGTCTATCAACCAATACATCAATATAGATATGTTTTTACATTTTCGCCATCTCCACTTTACTCTTTTGTATACATGGCGCCATCCTTTAAAATAGATAAGCGCTATTATTTGCATTGTAGCCATCTGGTAGTTAAAAAAAAATAAAAATAAACTAAGGGCTCCGATTTCAACTGTAGTTGACGTCGATGGAGACTCTCTCGCTCGCACGCTCTCTCATCACTCCCTCGCATTCCCAAAACCCTAATATCTCAAAAACCATGCAAAACCTCCTACTCCGACCCTCTCGATCACTCCCCACTCTCTAATCATGGCGGAGTCCACCGCATTCTGTTGATTCCCTATAGCGGTTCCAATTCAAGGCCCAATTATGCTCATTCTCACCCTCACCGTGGAGATTCACATTTCATCTTGTAGACATCTAACAAAAATGGTTGAGTGATGTTTGGACAATATGTCTTGCCTTGACATTTTGGTTAGAGTGAACCCTACTTTTAGACTTGTATCCCATATGATAAGTCGGTATTTATAGGTATTTATTAGTCTATTTTAGTATATTTAATTATTAAAAGTATTTAAAATAAATATTTAATAATATCTTCTGGTCATTTTTAGGTGAAACGGAGTGCGCGGTTGAATTCGTGGCGAAAAAATACTCAAAATAGAGTATTTACTTGCAGTAATCGGACACCGGACAAGTTGTCTCGAAATACGCGTTGCGCGATGTGTCGAATAGCTGACAGGGCGTTCCAGCCAATCAGAGGATGACACGTGGCGCATTTTCATTGGAATAGTCCGTTCGGTCCAATCAGAGGATGACACGTGGACAGTGACGCACACAATGACGCTCGCACACACGCCACAGCAACGTGTGCGGTCCAATCCAAGCTTGACACGAGTCGCCACGTCATCCCACACAGCCACGTCACCCGTCAGCCGTTTCCTCTTCGCGCAGCCACCGTCGATCGGCCTCGAGATGCGAACCAGCACCAACTCCCAGATTTTCGGTCGTCAATCGCGCGATTTTCTTCTCCAGAACCATGCCACGTGGCGCGACGTGATTCGCCAGGACACCTCACAGCAACAAATCGGTCCAATCATAGAGCGACACGTGGCGCTGAGTCACCGCACACACTGCTCACACGCGCTGTCCCGACCAATGAGAGAGCGCCACGTCAGCACAGTGACAGAAACGGTCCAATAGCAACGTGACACGTGGCGCATGAGGAAAAAATGTGCTAGGGAACTCTATAAATAGGTGTGACATGAATTAAATGAAACACATCTCTCAACATCTCAACATCTCTCATTCTCTCAACACCTATTAATTAGGAATAATTAGTATAGTTTAGATTAGTTTTAGTAGTTATTTTTGTGCGACTATGTCCGGCTAGTCGACTTCTCGACTAAGTCGACAGGGAAGCAAGTCGGAGTCATGGATTCAAAGCGCATTATGTGAGATCTTTTATTTTTATTATCTAATTAATTTAATTTCTCCTAATTCATTGTTGTTGATTTTAATTATTATGATTGATAATCGACTGTTATTTGGAATATTAGCATCCGTGTAATTGTGCTTTTAGACCAATACAAGAACAAACATTCACCCGCTGTCGTAAAACCCTTTAGGTCGATGAATGTACAACAATTGAATATAAATTAAATCGGTAGCGGTTGTGACCCGGTTATTTAGGATTAGTGTTCCCATAGATCCAAATTACTGCGGTTAGTGTATTAAACCTGATCGGCGGACGTCTAAGGTTATACATTAATTAGGGAAGTAGTCGAAATGACGTCTGGCTATCGAGATTAGGGGAACTAGGAATTTCACGGCGGTTGTCGATTTTCCATAGCTAATCTAGGAGAATTAAATTAATAACTTATCGAGACCATGATTGTTATTGAATCTTGACTCTGATTTGTGGAACTGGAGATTTAGGTGATATTTAATTATTAATTATTTATTTTTGAAATTAGTTTTGTTAAGTTATTTATTTGGTTTAATTAAATTAGTTAATTAAATTAGTGAATTAAATTAAAATTTATCTCAAAACCCCAATTTTCCTTTTTGTTGTTTTAAACCTAAGAAAGAACCAGTCTCTGTGGGATCGACCCTTTGCCACTATTCTACAAAATAGTTGGTTTAGGAACTTTATTTTATTGACGTGTTCGGCGCGCGTCACCATACATAAAATTAGTCATCACACCTTAGATTGGAACCTATATTATGAAAATTGAACGATACCCACTAATTATTATTTGTTACCCAACAAAAAATAAGAAAAAATAATAATTGGAATATTCACTTTAGACACCGACTTTAGGCACCCACTTGTTTGACATCGTTCAATACACCTCAAATGCGTATCTTGCAGTGTATCGACGGCGCATCTTGGTAGGTGTGCCAAATACGGTGCCCAAAGTGGGCACCTCTTGCAGCTTCCCTAAAAAACATACCTAAGAAATTTAAAGAATTTGAACATAAAATCAATCCCAATATCTTGATTGCAAATCGCAATGCATCGTGCAAAAACGCAACTAATTAATGTTTGGATAAAAATTGTTATGTCATCATCCAATTTCGATGACTCACAGAAACACCTCGAATGATGCTATAATTTGTTCTACGTATAACAATAAGTTGAACTACTTCGACAAGTCTTCGCGTGAAATACCCAGCATCTGACGTTTGGACAACAATATCCTTTTCACCTTATAACCTTTGAAAGGCTTAAAGAAAAGGAGTTGCTAAAGTCGAGAAGTGTGAAGTTGGTTCAGTTTATCAATAGCTACGCGTCATGCCATAATATAGATATGCTTTTACACTTTTGCCCCCTCCACTTTACTCTTTTGTACACACGGCGCATTCCCTCAAAACTAGAAATGATCATCAGACAAGCTTAGGCATGCTCGGGCCGGGCCTAGGCGGGCTTTTTTTGAAAGCCTTTTCCAGGTCCGCCTAATTCCACTTCTAAATATTGTAGGCCCATGCCCGCCCAAGTTCGTCACAAGCTGGGCTAGTGCGAGGCCTAAATGGGCCTTTAAAAAAAATGAACCATAACTTTTTTAACAATAGCACAAACAAATCAAAATTGAAAATAATCACTTAAGAACCCAACTTCCACAACTTAAAATAACAATATATAATGGCAATTTTTTTTTATAGATGGACAAATGCAACATGTAAAAATACACTTACGTTAGTTGTAATAATAAATCTAATATAAGATTGATTGATAATATATAAATTATAATTTATTAATTTTTAAATTATTAACAAAAAATGTTTTAATAATTTATTATTGAACTAAAACATATTATAATAAATATATACATATGTAGTTAGATGACAAGAACAAAAAATTAACACATAGGTTAAGAATTTAGTATAGCATTTGGGTTCTTGGGTTGAAACCCTTACTTCATCACTTTTTAAAGATATATAAATATATTTCTACATTTTAAACATAAGTCTATAAAGGCGGACCAAATTGAGTTTAGGTTGATAAGTGCAAACTCAAGTCCGACCCATAAAATAACAGGCTTTCGCAGGCTTCAAGGCTCAAGCTCGGCCCATGTTGATTGGACGAGTACCAACCCAAAGATCAAGTATATTCAAACCAGATGAGCACTACTATTTGCATTGTAGCAATTTGGTAGTTAAAAGAAAATAAAAACATTCGACGACTCCGATTTCAACTGCATTTCGACTCCGACGTAGACTCTCCTCTCATGGTCTCTCCTCACTCCCTCGCACTCCCAAAACCCTAATCCCCCAAAACCATGCAAAATCTCCCACTCCGACCCTCTCGATCACTCCCCACTCTCTAATCATGGCGGACTCCGCCGCATTCCGTCGATTCCCCCACAATAGGTCCCAATTCAGGGCCCAATTCCGCTCCTTCTCGCCGTCGCCGAGGAGATTCTTGCTCCCTATCCTGTGGATCATTGGTTTCATTTCGGTATATATATGGCAGAGGAATGTGATCGAAGGAGTTCTCCTGTTCCGCCACCCCCGCCGCGCCCGATCCCGCGGTTGGTGAATTCGCCGAATTGGTTTGTTACTGTTTCATTTGATGATTCTGTGTTTGGGGTTTTGTTTTTTCAGTGAAAGATTTGAATTTGAGCAATTTAAATGTGTAGTGGAACAAAAAAGGAACTACATTGTGATTTTAGAAATTTGAAGTTGTTATGTTAACTGTTTCTTGTTTAGGAAGAAAGATTACAAATTAGGAATCTCTACTTTCACTTTCAAGCCCTAAAATAGAATGTATATCTCTCTTATAATTTATAATTGGGGTTTAGTCTAGACTGTATGTTAGGGCCTTAGGGGATGAGTAGAGTTGTAAAAAAACGCGCTAAAACGTATTTTGCTTTCATGTTCTTTTTATGGTTTTCCTGTTGTTGGGAATTTGACTGACTAGTGCCGGGTATGATGGAATAATTTCATTAGTTTCACTTGGTGATAGTTGAGGAAGTCTTACTATTTCCGGGAGTTCTGATAGTTGTTTGGTGTCGATGTTTCTAACTAGATATTCCATAGCTCGTTTCTACTTTGTTAGGAATGTCGAGTTGTCGTTTCCTAAACAATTTGGTACCGTAAATTCATGTATAAATCAGTCTATTCTTTTTATGTTTTTTCTGCCCGATATGATTTATTGGTTTTTTTGTATATTTTATGAACAAACCTGGCTAGCATGCATTATCGGCAATTGCTCTCTTTTGAATTGAAACTGAATCTGAACTTTGAGAATGTTGGGATGGTTAATCATTATTTTTTAATATTTTAAATTTATAAATTTTTACTTGATGCCTAACTTATTGAGAATAAGCTATTTTTCTAGATTGTTCATGCACGCTTTAGTAAATGTTGTGTCAACCCTTCATTGCATTGTCAAAGTTCTGTTATTTGTTCCAATCTAGCGTCTAATGTCAATGGTCATCATCATAATAGAACTCAACTGATACCCATCCCATCTTGGTTCTAGTGCTCATAATGTTCTAGTTGCAAGCAAGTCAGCTGAGATGTTATTCTTTTAAAGGGTTTCTTCTAAGTGTCTAGACTCTAGGATTCTATAATTATGTCATGTTGTTAATCTTGGAATGAATCATTGGACACGAAATGAAAAAAATTTGGTGGAGATAGTATAATCAAACCTGTAAAGAATTAACAAGAAGAAATTGTTTCACAAGGCTTAATGTTTTCTTTTGAAATTGTGAGCATTTTGGTCAATGTTAGCTCCTTTATAGGATTGAGACTTATTACTGATCCATCTAAGGAACAACAATGGATGGATCAACACGAGCATTTCTATCTTATTATAGTGACTGACCTTTGAGATTTGGTGTGAACCCAATAGGATAAGAAAGTTCTAGAACTTACAAGCCACAACAACAAAGTATGTTCACCCTAGGAAAGCTGAAGGCTAGATTGAATGATCCACTTAAACTCTTGAACACAAACGAACAAGAACCCGAAGTATTAAAACGCCGCACGGTTGATCATTCCTTGATTAGTTTGGTGTAGTTCATCAATGAACTAAAGAGAAGATGATACTTCTCAATCAAGAAGGGGAAATCTCCATTTCATTCACGATTCATCATTCATTTGTGTTATGTTGGTGACTTTATATAGATAGTCACAAGCTTTGAAAAGAAACAACAATTTAAAATACTTACCGAAAATATAAACCTAGGTAATGCAACGCAATTAGTAGACCTATAAACATGTAAGACGTACTAAAAAGCCCCAAAACAAGAATTTAAAGCCCAAATCATTGAGCTCCAATGTTTATCTCAGCGCAAACACTCACTCTCTCTTGTTCAAGGCCCAAAAAGTCTTCAAAAAAACCCATTTGCAATGCCTTTAACTCTTCCCTTGCATTGGATTGCATTAAAATCTCATTTTAATACACAATGAGTTTTATTCAAATACGGCTGAAGAGTTGCAACTTAAATGAAAATTTAATGTGATTTTTAAATTTCTGAAGAGTTAAATGATGAGGCTATGTTGTTGTTGTAAGAAATTAAATGATGACTTATTTGTTTTCAAATTTTTTTAAAAAAAATGATTACTTATTTTTAAATGAAATTTTAATGTGATCTTTAAATTTTACCAAGCCGTATTTGAGTAAAAAACAGTTCACTACCTCAGTTGATGACTTAGTTTTACTCAAATATGGCTGAAGGTTCCTTCGTATTAAATTTTATTTCCAAAGAAAAAATTTTAAATTCAGTCAAATGATGACTTGTTAACATGCCACAGTTAGAGTAGGAGTAATTTGGTGAATTGTTAAGATAGTGCTTCTTTTACTAGTATGAGCTGTTGGGATTTGGGACCAGTTAGTGGGAAAGTTGCACTAACTACCAAGGTATGTGTCAATATTCTCTCACTCATCTAGATCTAGATGTAGGAAAGTCTATTCACACAGATGTAGGGATGAACATAATATTGTGATTTGTACCTATCCATGAGGATGCGGGTTCAAATCTTCCCGCGTGCAAGTTTGAGGGGTAAAAGTTGGTTTCCTATTGAAAAAAAAAAAAAAAAAAAAAAAAAAAGACGATTAAAAACTATGTATCAAAAGGGTGTAACTGTACTTCAATAAAAGAGGGTGTGAATTTTTCTCCTTGGCTTTATTTTGATTTCTTTAGCAGGTTTTTTGACTTGTTTAACATTGTTAACAAAAAAATTTCAAAATCTAGCGCCCTTCTAAAAATATTTCAAAATCTAGCATCCTACGCTGATGTGGTGTTCTCGACTTCACATCTATTTGAAAAGTGTGTTTTAAAAACACTACTTTAATGTAAAAGTTGAAACAATGAAATTGTGTTTTTAGAACATGTCTTTTCTCCCAACAAGAAAAACGTGTTTCGAAAACACGTTTTCCTTATAGAACACGACTTTTGCCACATCAGCATAGGATGTTAGATTTTGAAATATTTTTAGAGGGGTGTTTGATTTGAATTTTTTTTCTCAATAGTATTAATCAAGTCAGAAGTCCTCTTTAGCAGGTGTTAAATTTTTTTTTTTTTTTTTCCCTCTCAATGAAGTTTATTGAACTCTTCCCCATGCTTCTCCTGATAGGTTATTGGAAACTCAGTTGCATTCTCTTTGGGGTTGGCAACAACTTTAGCAATCTTTGGAATTGCCACTTCATCTGCTGGAAAAGCTTATGGACAGATAGGGCAAGGGCTACCTTTAGCTGCTTCTGGTTTGGCTATACTCATGGGGCTGAATCTTTTGGAGGTAAATAATCATGATCATAATTAGCCGAAATGTAGTTATTAGTTTATTACGTTACCTAATCAAGTTATTAAGTTTTGGCGACATTACAATTTTAGCATCCATATCAATTTTTTTTTTTTTTTCATTTAGTCTTCTAAACCTAGTAAAGGCATTGGGAACCATTAATGGGATTCATCATTCCAACGTATTTGATAAAAGTAATGCACCACTGAGCATGTCACTGCCATGTTTCCAGTTTGAGCGCTACTGAAACTTTATTTCGATAAGGATACTAGTGCACTAAAACTGTATAATATCAACTTTAAAAATATGAGTCTACATGTTTTTTTTTTCTTTTTTTGGTAATGTACATGTTTCTTTTTTCTTTTGTTGGTAATGTGCATGTTTCAGTTAGTCTACAATTCTTAACAGTGACTCTTTTCCAGTTGTTACAATCAGAGCCACCAGTTTAGTATCTTCAGCTTAAAGTTTGTTAAAAGTTCTTTTATTTTTGGACTTATGTTATTTTTCTAGATGATTTCATGATATTTTTCCACCGCTTCCGATGAATTTATGGAGGTTTTTTGTTGTTGCAGGTAGTTGAATTGCAGCTTCCCTCACTTTTCAACAACTTTGATCCTCGTGCTGCCGCAGCTAACTTGCCTTCAAGTAACTGGCTGCATCTTTTATCTGCTTGGGTTGCACTGTTCTAATTTATTTATTTTATCCAGTTATTAAAATATTTTCATGAACTTACCATTGTTCTAACTCTTGTTATACAACTTTTGAAGGTGTGCAAGCATATTTGGCAGGGCTTACATTTGCTTTAGCCGCCTCACCTTGCAGTACACCTGTGCTTGCCTCTATTCTTGGTTATGTGGCTGCATCCAGGGTAATGCCAAATTTTAATTGCATTGTGTTCTTGACGTTATGTTGAGTTTCTACTTGGTAACTAAACTGTTGCACCCCATCGTCATCCTTTATGAACTGGATTCGTGGTATTATGTGGTTTATGAGGTAGCTTACCTCTTCATATTATCTAGTCTAGATTGTTTTCCAATTTGTTTATTTGAAGTTTGGTTAGGCAGGATCCGGTTATTGGAGGCAGTCTACTTCTAACATACACAACCGGCTATGTTGCTCCTCTTCTTCTTGCTGCTTCATTTGCAGGAGCATTGCAGGTATGCATCTGCACTAGAAAGTTTGATTGAGAAGAGAGGGTAAAACATCAATTAAGTTTCCATCATTATTTAGGGCAAGAGAAGCTCTTCTCTTTAATATCACCAATGCACAAAGTGATATTAAATACATTAGACAAGTTCTTGGGAAATGTGGTACAGTTTTCATCATTTGCAAACAAACAATCAAATCTTGTCGGCACTAGCCCGCATGGATATTTATTGAGAAGAGAGGGTAAAACATCAATTAAGTTTCCAGAATGAGGTTGTGAGATACATTTTTTTCTCGTTAGTAAACCTATGTTGAACCTCATCGAATGTTGTGTGCGTTTTACATGTGTCCCTTCAAAGGGTGAAATGTTTCTCAGTGGCTTATCATTTTTAACAGTCATTGTTGTTTAGTTCTTTCAGACGTTTAAACAACCATAAAATAATTTACGTATTAGTTAAGTTGCATTTTAAGATTTCATCAAGTCTGAATAGGAATAGGACTAAAAAGTCATTAATCCATTAATATGCAGGCAAAAAAAAGAAGGCAATTTGGTTGTTTCAGGCAAATCAATTCATTGATTGTTCTATTTTGTTGTCAGTTTGAAGTGCATCTTTTCATCATCTAGGAATTTTAATGGTATATGGACATGACACTTTTAATCTTCATGAGGTGTTCTTGTCGATCTGACATTTAATAGATATGGACTCAAACGTATGCCAACTTTTCATCCTCAACCAATAGGGAAGGGCATTACTCCTTGAAATTTCCAATTTGGAAGAACTTTAAAAAGAATAGAGGATTTACATTAATATGGGTATTATGTATTTATTTGGCAAACTCGCTTGATCACTACCTTAGTAGAAGCCTACTGAAGAAAAAAGAATAGGAGAGTGAAACTTGTAGTGATAACCTGCAGTCAACTCCTAGTTTTGTAGTTTTAATGCATATTTGCTCTTTTATTATTGAGATAGTTTTAATGCATATTTTCTGGTAAAGGAATGGGCAACTTAATAAGAAATCTGGTGTCTTTTTTATTTGAGAAAAGATGTGAAGTTGTTTTTACCTTCTTATTTGATGCAGAGTCTACTCTCCTTTAGGAAGTTCTCTGCTTGGTTTTAATCCGATGAGGTATTTCATCTAAACACTTAAACTGTAACTGTGATTTTTATAATCATGGTTTATTTGTTTACTATTAAAAAAAAAAAAGGAATAGCGGTTCATTTGATTGATTTCCTAGTCCTCATGGTTACTTATCAATCTCCTTCATCACGATAGCAAACTAACGTACTCTTTATTGTTGAATTCATAATATTACATTACTGATCACGTTGATTTAACTTAGGAAGTTTCATTTACAATTACATCAATGGCTCGATAAGGTGATTCTTTTATTTAAATGGTTATCTACTTTGGTGTGCATTGATGCATGTTTTAATTTGGTTGTTTTTGCAGCGGCGCACTCCTGTTAGGCGGGGGCCTGTACACTATGCTGGATAGGCTATTCCCCACAACAATGACCATGTGATAATTCATGACGAGGCCCAAAAGAACAAGAGGCATAACTGAAGTGGAAACGGTTACTGCATGTAAGCTCTCTTATCTTTACTCTTTAGCTTTCGTGTTTGAGGGAGCTATGCGACGATGTAGCCTAGCGCAACTGCATGATTATTTTTAATGAAGATCAACTGAATTAAATAGGTGGATTTCCTTGAAAAAAAAAATAATAGGTAGATTGGCGCCGGAAATATGTAGAAAACAAAATGTAAAGCTCACATAATAGATAAAAAAAAGTCTTGAGATAGACATTAGTAGCTTAACTTTGAATTGCAGAAAATAATGCTAATGTTTTCTTGTCAGAGGAAGTAGTGAAACTCTTGAGAAAATGCAGTTGGGCTTCAGTTTTATCTCATGCAGCTGCTTGTTGGCTTTGTATAAAATAGTTTTATTGGGGTGACTCTAATGGAGATAAGAAAAAATTGTCTCTGCTAATTAAACATATAATCGATTGGTTCATCTCATGATTAAATTTAATTTTACAAAATTAATCTAACATTTGAGATTTCGTTTAGGTTATTGAATATTGTTATTGTGCAATGGGATGGTATGGCCTGATCAATCTATACTAATTAGTTGTTATACTAATGTGGTGATACCCACTTTTTAATTTGACTATGAAGCCATAGGCCCCAAGGGGTGTGGTGCAGTGGCATAGTTAGGATCACCATAACTCTTACTAAGGCAGAGGTCGTGGGTTCAGTTCTTGGATTAATCGAACCAAAGTAAGGAGGGGCTAAAAAAGTCTTGGACACCCATCATTATTAAAAACAAAACAAAAAAGCAAAAAACAAAATACAAAAATACAAAAGAAAAAAAAAACACTACGAAGCTAAAAAAACATGTCATTGTCTAGCTATCCATTGGAAAAATAATGTTTGAGACAAAGATATACAACAAAGTGAGGAAGTGATCGAATTTTCGTTTAGTTAGATTTATCAATATTGAAATATAATCGGAAGGGAAGGACATTGGTGGGAAAACGTGTAACGGAAGTTCTCACTAAGAGCTAGATTAGCTGGATGCTCCTTTTTTACTTCAATGATGACCATTCTTTCTAAATGTGTGGCCCTTCTGAACAATAGTCTAAGGAACTCGATCTCATGATCAGACACAATGAGCCCTTGTGTAGGAATACATTTGAGGTTGTCTAGAGTGAATGACAAAGGCCAGGGCTCCATATGAAGATCAGTGTCTTTAATATTTTGAAGTAGCAAACCATTGTATTATAGAAACTACCTAAATACCTAAACTACGAAATATAGTAACTACTATAATTTCCTTAACAACTTTCAAGACGAGAAATTCTGTGAGATTAGAAAAACTGCGGATTATTGGGGATGCTAATGGAGCGAAATTCGCAATGTTGCCATGAGTTGTAATGAGCTCCATTGATCTAAGCTTATGATAGGGCTCTAGAAGCCTTACCAATGGACTTGGAATCCTCTCCAGAACCTTTGCCAAGAAATAATGAATATAGATGTAATCAGAATTCCAAAAGTACAAGAAACTATTAAGTAATTAAAATCACATTATGAGACCAAACAACTACAACAACATAGCATCAATCCCAGATTAATTGGGGTCGGCTACATGGATCAAACTCTTCCATTATGCTAGACTAAGTGCAATTGATGGTGAGCTTTCCAAACCATTCAAATCCCTCCTAATTAATGGGTATCATGTTAACTTTGGTCTACCTCTACCTCGTCGAATTTCTACAGTTTTTGTTGAGTCAAGTTTTCTAATGGGGGCATTTGTAGGCCGTCTTTGCCGCAACCGCCCTTCCCTAATCTTTGTGTCAATTGGTGCTACTCCTACTTGTCTTTGAATTTCTATATTTCTTATTCTATTTTTACGAGTTTTACCACACATCCACCTAAGCATCTTCATTTCTGCTACGTTCATTTTATGTAATTGTTGTTGTTTTACTGCCCAACATTCACTTCCATAGAGCATAGCTGGCCTAATCGCAGTCCTATAAAATTTTCTTTTTACATGAGCCCAAACAACTAAAACAAAAGAAATGAAATCACTAAGAGTTAAATTCAGGCAATTATATATGTAGTGATTAGCAAATATCAAAGGGAATTATGATATTTAGGAGGATTTGTAGGTTTTCATTCATAATTCGACTCATGTTGGAGACTTGGATTTAGTGTTGGTTTCTTATCAAAAAATAAAAATAAAAATCTCTACCCAGTCCTAATATCAAATATTCAAGTTACTATCCAAATCAAAAGACAAACTAATGACATGAAATTAAACATACCAGAGGCTCCCCTTTCACTGAAACACCAATATACGAAGCTTCTTCGACCAGTAGTCGGTGCAACAATGAATCCCCTAGGCTTCTTGAAATCAAATCACATCTATCCGACCAACTCTTTGGATTGCTCAATGCATCAATCTTTCCAAACCAACATTCCACACGTGTCCTTTTCTTTGTGCGAAAAAGAGGAGAACTTCGGCATATGCAATTCAAGCTCTCCATGGTAATTCTCCATCATCTCCAAATTCTTCGGATTTGCAGTACACAGTTTTAGAACTCCATTAGCAGATGAACGCACTCTATTCTTCAAAACTTAAGTTTCCAAATCCGGACAAGTCATAATGTTTTCTTGAAGAGTAACAACATCCAACACTGGAGTTCTGAGTTTCCACGCCATGATGTTTCGCTCAGGAGGAAGCTTATCATTACACAACTCTAGAGTTCTAAGTTTCGGCGAAGAAAAAATTAGACTAGGAATGACCGAGTTATGCGTCCTTTTCTTCAGAACCAAAGTTTCCAAATCCGGACAAGTCATGATGTTTTGCCCAGCAGTGTGTGCAACATTTTCCAACACTAGAGTTTTGAGCTGCAGCGCCACGATGTTTTGTTCAGGAGTAAGCTTAACATTACACAACTCTAGAGTTCTAAGTCACTAGAGCAAGAATGACCAAGTAATTAGGATCAATATTATTCAGAACCAAAGTTTCCAAATCAGTAAGAGTCGTGATATTTTGTTCAAGAGGAATCCTAACACTATCCAACACTAGAGTTGTGAGTTTTGCCATGATGTTTTGTTCAGGAGTAAGCCTAACATTACGCAAATCTAGAGTTGTAAGTTTCGGCGCCGACAAAGCTAGAGCAGGAATGTCCAAGTTAGACAGCACAATATTATTCAGAACTAAAGTTTCCAAGCCGGGACAAGTCACTGAGTTTTGTCCAGGAGTAAGTCCAACATTATGCAACTCAATAGTTCTGAGTTTTGGCGCCGAAAACATTAAACTAGGATTGACTAAGTTTGGCAGGGGAGCACCAAATCTGGTAGTTGCTGGGGGAAAGTAGACATGGAGTTGTTGGACATGACGCTTAAACTTTGTGATGCAGTCGACGATGAGCTGGTCTCGAAGGCGAGCGGGTTGTTGAGTTTTGTAGAGACCCAGGAATCTCTCAAACTCTTGGAGAGAAGGGATGATCTAACGAGATCTCTTGGGATGTTCTATTCAATCACTTCGTATGGTAATGTAGGGGTCATTGTTAATGTTGAAATCCCTAATTGTGAATGGTGAATGAGATGAATTGATAAGAATTAGGGTTTTAAAAGAAATGGTAGAGTTTAGGTTTGATTGGGATTTATATTTACATGCCTGTTTGGGATAGATTAGAAGTTCCTATATTTATGCTTATTATGTACGCTCTATAAATTTTTGGGATTAGGAGTTATTTTTAGCTATAAATCTCTAATTCCTATCAATTCGTCCCATTCACCAATCATCATTCACAATTAGGGATTTTTCTAAAGTAGAAAATGTTAAAAAAAGAAGAAGAAGAATATTATAGGTTTTTTTTTTTAAGTATAAGAAAAAGATTATAGTTATGCGTAATTCAATTAAAGAAACGGCCTAAAAAAATCAAAGAAACAAAAAATGATTATAGTTATATTACTTGCACACAAATTTCATATATCATGAGATAAAAAAACAAAAACAAAACAACAAATTTCATATATCAATATTTGTTTGCTTTCGAAAAATAATTGTCGTAATGTTGTGTTGGTGTGTGGATCCACAAGCCTGCGAAGAAGTGTCACGAGTAGGCCGCTTGCGGATATGATATTTCCGCAAGTGAAAAATTAACATGGTATTAGAGTCGATGATTCGGCTTGGACATGTGAAAAAAAAAACCCCTTGGATCATGAATTTTGGTCTAAAGTGGAGTATTGAAGATGTGTGGATCGAAAGTTAGTCCTACATTAATTAAATAAAACTTCATAAAGAAGTATACTTTTGACTTAAAACTCCACACCAATGAGTTGAAGGTGGCTAAGTTGAGGACAATATCGGTACTGGGAAGATCCATAGACTCGCGAAAAAGTGTCGTGGGTAGGCCAATTGGGACTTAAAAGAAGACACATTGGATTATGAATCTCGGCCTAAGGTGGAGTGTAGAAGATGTGTGGATCGAAAGTTAGTCTCACGTCAATTAAATAAAAACTTCATAAATAAGTATATAAAACTCTATTTTTTTCTTTTCGATTCTCTCTTTGTGATTCTTGATCTTAAACCATCGTCGTAGGGGCATATCTACATTGCCCTTGCCCTGGGCTGCAGCCCAGTGAAAGGATCAAAAAAAAAAAAAAAAAAATTATTTGTGGAAAGCTCAAAAACTATTTTTAGCTCAATCCAAAAATTTCCAAACCCTATCGTTGACAAAAAAAAAATAGCAACAAAGCACGCACACAACTCACAACTCGCACACACGACCAAAAAAAAAAAAAAAAAAAAAAACTCACATATTCGCGGCATCCACACACCCATCGAATGTAAGTTTTTTACATTTTTCGAGGTTCATCTAATTTACAAAAGAATGACAACAAATTTTATATCTTTTCAATTTTATTTTTTTTGTGGAACAATGTCTTCTCAAATTCTATTGTCTTGCGTCTTCTACCTCTATTCTTTTTGTGCTTGAAGAAATCAATCCATCTCTTTGGAGTTAATTTCATCGTTCCACATTTAATTTTCTTCACTAGATTGCACTATATTGCGAGGATAGACCGACGGTTCTCTTACATAGTGTGAGCAAAGAAGTATGTTAGTTCATAGATTTTCTTGTTTGTATGTCTTTTTTAAGGGGGTATATTTTTAATGCGAAAATCATTGAACAAAGTGGTATGCTAGCTCTTAGTTTTTCTTCATTAGTTGGTTTTTGAAGGGATATATTTTAAATGTGGAAATCATTGATCTATTATAATTGTTTATGTTCAAATTTTTTTTTTTACTTAATACTTTGGGGCTTAATTTATGTGATAAACAATAGTAATTTAATCTTTGTAATGGATGCATACATATGTTTTGGTATAATTTATTTAAAACATACATAATAATTTAAAAAGTATTTATAGCCCAAGGTTTTCAAAAATTCTAGATTCGCCCCTGACCATGCACCGTGATCATGCACCGTCGATCTTCTCTTTAGTCAATAAACTACGAATCAATTTGTTCATATCTAAGAAAATTGGTTTCATTTGTGTTGCGATATATTTCACTCAATAATTGTTCGTGAATTTGTGTGGCTGCGAGGTTGGTCTTATCTTTAGATTTTCTATTTAATAATTAGTTTGTCTTCCGTTGTTGGAAGTGTTGTTTTGTCTTCCCTTGCTGGAAGTTCTAAGTTTTCTTCCATTGCTGGAAATTTGTTTTACGTTATGTGGTTGTAGTGGTGTTAATATACTAGCATGTGTTCCAGATGTTTGTAAAGATTAGTTATCGATTGTTACATTGTTTCAATATTGCAGTCACATTCACAACCAAATGGATGACAGTTCTTTTGAACAAATAAGATTAGCAAATTAATATACTTTGGCATTTGATTCTATGTCGGATCTTGTATCAAGTCATTGATGATTATTGATTAATGAATGTTTTCTATTTCACTTTTTTTAAAAAGTATGTAATTAATTATCTTCTCCCAATTAGTACTTAGGTTTTTGAGGTAAAATTTGATACTTGTAAGTTGAAGGTGGTCGAGTTAGGGATAATATCAATACTGGCAGAGATCCATAAGTTCGTGAAGAAGTATCCGCTTACAGAAGTTGTGCTTGCAAGCGGGAAATTAACATGTTGTGAAGATGGTGATTTTGATTGTTGCTTAGCTGGTGTAGAGGGTGATGTTGTGATGAGGTAATGCTCGATTTTGCCTTAGTAGCTACTCACCTAATAACGCAACTAATTAACTATGCCACAGTTATTACTACTAATCGGGGACTCATACGTATTGATTTAGTCAAGGGCAATATAAAATAGGAAAGGAAAATATCAAGTTAACTCAAAATAAGCACGCAAAATGGACACGCATTTGTGCGTGTCCATTGATTTATGTATTGATGAGTGTGGATCTATATGTACATGAAAATCTAAGTGCATCTGATGGACACACAAGTACTTATTTATTTCGTTTGCCTATTTTGGGTGACCCTAGCATTTTTGAGTTAATTCAAGTATTCATTGTGTTTTTCACTTTGGTTGCTTTTATAGCATAAATAAATAATTAAAGGAAAATTATATTTTGATACATTTGCTACACAATAGTATAAATTTTGTTGGAATTCGTGCGACTCGCATCTCAATTAAATTTACACCATTGTGTAACAAATATAAGTATCTTAGAATGTTATATTATCATCTTCTTCAATTAAAACCAATCAACTAAACGTGAGCTCTTTTTGTTAGATATAAACGATTGCTATAATGTTGAATCTCGTTAATTTTTATTGAGTTATGGAGTTGGGGTGCATAGTAACCCTCTCGAAATTAATTAAACTAAAAGAATTAATTAAGGAGGGACTGAGAAAATCAAAAGGTGTAATGAGTTGGTTGCTCATTGGGTAATTGCTTAACGAACTCAAGAGTGTTGACAAAAGGAGTTGAGGCTTTATGTTCCGTGTATTAATTGTTCCATGGATGGTAACCAACCTCATGACTCCATCCATCCATGTCGGTTATCTTGACTGCCAAACTTATGTAGAAACACAAATTTAAAGCCAATCCAAAAGACAAAACTCCATAAAAACGGTGCCAAATCTTTGGAGTCTTCCATTTACTATAGTTTGTTTTCAACCAAACAAAGAGGGTGCTTGTGAGCTTATCTACATCTCCTCGATTGGGCAACTGATTAACCTCGTTTCAACACGTGTTGCCCGTGCATGTTACAAGTGTCCATCAATGGAAACATCCTTCGCAAATAAAATGCAACAATGATACTGAGTCCCCAATCTCGAATTCAAACTTTGAGAATAAAAAAATTTTAAAATTTTTAATTAGCGGTTGTTATTTTTGTGATCTTTCCTTGAGCTCGAAATTATATAATCGAGGTAAGGTTCTAAATATCCTTCTTAATGACCTCAAAAAAAAAAAAAAAAAACATGGACACTCTAAGTGAAAAAAATAATTGAAAATCATAAATGAATTATGGAACAGCAAGAAGTAATTTTGTGGAGCCACATATGTGGTATTAGAAGGGCTAATGAGGACAACATAGATGTTGATGTAGAGTGTGCTTTGTTTTGAATGCATGTGGACTTGCCTCTCCACTTATGTAAATGTGTCCAAGCCTTGTTGGGGATGTTAGAGATTAGCACAATTAGGTGCGGTGATGGTATTGTTGAATTTTTTCAGTTGCCCACTTCATTGGTCTTTCTTTATTTTGCCAAGCTCCAAAGAGAAGGTAAAAGAGGCAATTTAGTTTTTCTTTTCTGATTTTCTCTCTTTTTTGTTAAGATTTTGTTAATTAAGATAAGATCATAAGAAAGAAAGGAAGGTTATAATTTCATTCATATTAAAGGTGTCTTAATAAAGAAATCTTGAACCATCTAACCATATTTTTGTTTGATTGTTGGGGTTCTTGTCAACAAAAAAATATCTAATCCAATAGTTGCATTTTATCAATTAAGAGCAAATTTAAACTCGCAACCTGTAAACATAATATTTTATTGTCTGATAAAGTAAGTAATAGTTTTTTTTTTTTTTAAGTTTTATTTCGAGACAACCTTTAATTATGCATCATGATTTGTACGCACACTATATCAGAAGGACTTCAACGTTGATTGTTAATCCACCACTTTTATAAGTGAATTCTAGTTCTACCTTGTGCCTTCAACTCTTTGTACCCCACCGCAACCTCTATAGAATTTTTTAAACAAGCAAAACAATTTTCAAATCAGAAATCATGAATCTCTTTGACAAGAAAAAAAATAAAATAAAATCAGAAATCATGAATCTTCCCAACAACCTTGATTGATTGCAGCATATAGATATCATGCTATGCCCATGATCTTTACAAAACACATCATATCACTCCATTTTATTTTGTGATGGGCATACATGCACATGGATCAGATCATCAACAAACTTTAAGTGACAGTAATCAATGCCCCATCCATCCAAGACATGGCCCACAAAAAAAAGAAAAAAAAAAAAAAAACAAACACAAACACAAACACACACATATTAAAGTGAAAATAACACACATGTTGTTAATGGTTAATGATGAGTATGAGAGAGTGGCTGTTGTACAGATCACACACACTCAACCAACCCCTTTTCACAGCACTTATGCTCTGTTCTATTATTCTATCATGGCACCCCCCAACCCTAATTGTTTTCTCTCTTTTGTTTTGGACAATGCTTGGCAATGTCCTTTCAGTAGACCTCAATTTGCGTGCATACAAACATCGATGCACAACAACCAACAATAGGATGTCCCAAAAGAAGTCATCAAAAACATTTTCTTTTTTTTTTTTCTATAAGAAAGAAACCGCAATTCCGCTCTTATTGAGGTTTAACCCTGGGCTTCTTACACAAGTGACTCCATACCATACCAGCGAGCTACTCAACCAAGCAGAAATCTTTCAAACAAATTAAATGTGTTATTATCTCAAAATTAATAAAATTAAAGTATAATTGAACCTGTAGAGTGATCCGTGATGATCATCTCATTGATCAGTGCCTCTATTGATCATCTCCATGTACTGATTCAAAGACTCTTGCCTTTGCAACCTCATCTCTTCATTGAACTTTTTAATGAAAGCTTCAACTCTCTTGTTGAGCTCCTCCTGACCCAGTGATGGCTCCTTCTTCATCTTACCAATAGACCCCTTTGAAGAACGCCTCAATGAACTCTGGGACTTCTCATTGAACGTCTCCGCTTTCTTCATCATCTTTTTCGTCGGCGGGTCGCCAACATCCTCATCATCAACACTAGACTCCATTAATGGAGCTGAAATGTTGTTGTTGTTGTGGTTGTGAGTGTGAGTTTCCCATGTATCTGATTTCTTCAAGTGCCTTGCCAATGGCACTGATCTTCCTTCTGTGATCTTCCTCCATGTGCTCTCTAATGTGTCCTGGCGCTTCGGCTTCGCCACTCGAAGCGACTTCCCACCTGTTCATGATCATAATCAAATTACAATTCAATTTGGGAAGATTTGTTGATGGTGATGAATTAATAAAAGCGAAGGTCGCGTATTGATGCCATTCAATATGATAATCAATTAAGGAGCTCGACAGCAAGTCCAAAGTAAGGTATATGCGTAACAACAACAACAACAACAACAACAAATTAATCCTGAGATAACTACATGAATCAAATATTTTCATTGTGATCGATTAATGCAAGAAATACGTACGTAAACAATTATAAATTTTAATTCAAACTTGCTGTCGAGCTCTTTAATTGATTATTAGATAGGATGTCATTGCGACCTTCACTCTTAATAGTCTTAAACAACTTTGAGTTCTTAAGACTACCCAATTCCACCATTACTAGTATATATATATATATACCTTCAGAGCTCGCCGTGGCGCTTCTCCGGTGACTAAATCGAGTAGAAACCGGCGGTTTCTCTAACGGATTAATCAATAGTACCGCCTCCGGTGGAGTACTAGTACTCTCCTTCTCCTTCACCACCGTGACATCCCGATAATCCTCATCGGCAACATGATGAGGGACATCGACCGGAGTAGCCTTCTCGGGAGGATCTCCGGCGTCTTCGTGGTGGGGGTTGAGTTGGAAGCGGGAGGAGGCGACGATGATGATGATGATGCCGTTGATGACGAAGTAGAGGTAGGGAGGAGTGAGCCATGAACGGAGGGGGATGGATATTGAGGAGAGGAGTTGTTGGGATTGGTAGATTGGTGGGATTGAGAACTTGAGTATTAGAGCTGTTGAGAGGAAGAGAGCTGAGACTAGGAGGAGTTTTAGAGAGAGAAAGTAGAGGTGTTTTGGAGGTGATGTTAGAGAGAAGATTGCCATTGAAGAGAGCTTGGAAATGAGAGTCGCAGTAGTAGTAGTAGTTTGAATGAGAGGATATGAGGTGTTGTGGTAATGTTGGTGTTGCTCTGTTTCATATATTGGGAAGGACAATGATGATGTAATCCACAAAAGACACGCACTAGTTGATGTCTTTTAGATATACATCGTGTGTATACACATCTAGGGGTGGCAAAAAAATGGATCCAAACGGGTACTGTCCGTGACACCCCTTAATAACAATTAAAAACAGTATTCGGATCAATACATGTTTTTGAAACAAACATTTTTTTTATATCCGGACCCGTTTGTTTTTAAAATATATAAGACCCGATTTTTGTTCGGACCAATTTTTTAATATAATAAATATTTTTTTCACCTAATTATTAACAAAAATGCATTATTTTTATCTTGTCATGCATTCCATCACTACAAAAAAGACATGTTATATATTCAAAATTCAAGACTTACAAGTTTTCATATAAAAATAACATCATCATTAGTGAAATTACAATACAAACATCATGAAAAGTTTCATAATCCCTTATAAATAAATAAAATATTATTTAAATTAATATATCTAAAGTTTCATAATCCCTTATAAATAAATAAAATATTATTTAAATTAATTGATAAATGAGTATTTTTTTAAGAAATTTTGTCCGGATTCGAAACCATTTTTTAAAACGAACAAAAAAACATATCCGAACTCGTATTTATTTTAAAAAAATTATGCCTAAACCTGTTTAAAGCAAGTCCGGAAAATTGCGGACAAATAGGTCCGGTCACCCCTAGGCAAATCTAGGGGGCCCCAACCTCCAAGACTCCTATATATAGTACACATACGTATTCATCTTTCCCAGTATATATATATATATTATTTAATCTCACGGGCCCGTATATAATTATCACTAATTAAGCACATTAATATATCTCAACAACGTTGCCAAAGCACCAATTTTCTCGCACATATAGACTAATAATTAAGGTGGTGTGTGTTTGGTGTCCCAAATTATACTAATATCTTTATGGATATATTATATTTATATATATATCATATATATATATATATACTAGTTTCAAGACGTGCTACGCACGATTTCCCATTTTCGAATTAATTTCTAAGAATTTATTAACGGGAATTAATTTTTAAGAATTTATTAACAAAATTTAAAATTGTAATTAAGATCTAAAAATTAGAAATACAAGTACATTTTAACTTATTAATATTCTCTAATGTGATTGAGATAAGATGTGAATATAAAAAAACAAACAAACTAGTTTCATGAAGGCACCCATGCTAGGACATTACTTCTTCAAAAAAAGTGTATTGGATTGATAAGAATTAGTTCATGATTGATTTGGAGATAAAAATTAGGGCTCGGTTCAAAAAAAAAAACTTGTAGTGGATTGATAAGGAGTTAGAGTTTGATTTGGATACAAAAGAAAATGTTGATTTGGAGATTGTCCATAACCGAGACTTTTATTGTTGTCTCTGGCCACCACTTCACGAAAAAAAAAAAGAATATGGGCAAATAGGTAAATTTCATTACCACTCAAAAATTTGTGATATATATATAAAAGCACGAATCACAAATTTTTGAGTGGTAATGAAATTTACAATGTTTTTGCCCATACTTTTTTCTTTTTATTTGAGTGCAAATTTTTGAGTGGTATAAAATTTGCTTCTTTGCCCAAATTTTTGAGTGGTAATGAAATTTACCTTTTTACTTCTCTTTTTGTCTTCCCTTAAAATTAATAAATTAATTCAATCTAATCCAAATTGCACAAATTTTTAAGTGGTAATGAAATTTACCTTTTTTCCCATACTTTATTTGAGTGCTATTAAAATTTACCTCTTTGCTCATACTTCTCGTGCATTCCCTTAAAATTAATAAATTAATTCAACCTAATCCAAATTGCACAAATTTTTGAGTGGTAATGAAATTTACCTTTTTACCCATACTTTATTTGAGTGTTAATAAAATTTACCTTTTTGTCCATACTTCTCATGTTTTCCCTTAAAATTAATAAATTAATTCAACATAATCCAAATTGGATGATGATAGAGGAGTCCGACTTAAATTAAAGATCAACAACTTAACGACTTGAGAAAACGCTACCTCTTCAATGTCTTGATTCTTGAACACTACCTCTTCAAATAGATCAACAACTCACTAATCAACCACTCTTTTTCCTCTTCAAATCATTCATTCCATGCTTTCTTTCATCGATTCATTCGCTGCTTTCCTTTGCTCTTCGATTCAAAGGTGAGGTAATCCACCTTTCTTCTCCAATTTTTTTTTTTGTTGTATTGATTAGATTTGGTATTGGAAATTATTAGATACCCATGATCGATACTTTTTATAGAACTCTGTAATTCTTTGTTCTATGACCTAATCCAAATTGCACAAATTTTTTAGTCAATGGTAATGAAATTTATGTACTATTTTACCCATACTTTATTTGAGTGTTAATAATTAAAGTCAAATCTTGAAACTAGTATATATATATATATATAAGCATTATTCATTAATTCTTAGAAATTAACGTGAAGGTCAATAGCACGTCTTGAAACTAGTATATATATATATATATAAGTTTCATATACGTGCCATACGCACGCAGGTTTAGTCTGCCGCTTTTCGCTCGCGGAATTTCAACTAATTTAAAAAATTATGTCTTTTTCTTAAGTTTATCTAGAAATTTTAGTTATTAAACTTTCCATTAATGTGTAAACTTGTTGAGCTTGTGAGAGAGAACAACAAATTTATTGGCAAAATAATATGAGGCATGGGGTAAAGAATAAGTTATGCACAATTATTTTATTTACCATGAGAAAAAGGAGTCTCTAAATATGTAACTAGTTATAATAGTTATCCACATTGAAATGTAGAGTGAGAATTTTAATACGTGGACTACATGGTATAATCATTCGATTATATATATAATTTAATAATCGTTACTTTAAAAAAGTTGTAAAGTTGTTTAGTTCACTTAAACAATGGCACAATTAAATCTAACACGATTTTGAGATAAGGAAATCTATCCAAATTAATATATATGTTGAATGGGAGTTATATATGTCGACTACATATAATCGATTATATATATAGGCATAAATCGAAATAAAAAAAAACCGAAGAAACTAAAATCACAAATAATGCGATGCGTAGAAAATATAGGCGTCTTCCAAAAAATGTAGGCATAAATAAGTGACTAAAGGGTATAAACTCTAATTCAATATGAATGAAACTTTTGCTATTCGTGCTTTTAATATATAGGTAGATATGAATTTATGTGAAAAGCTCTCACAACATGACATGCGGCATTATGATATCATAATTGAGATTTATAATAAAAAATACAAGTCATTGATCTTTCTCGCACTTAAGTGAGAGGTAGAATGGTAAACACAAAATAGGATTTTCACAATAACATCGTGACATCATTAATTAAAATATAGTTTTTATTTTCCTTTTTTTGCTATTTTTTAGGTTATGTTTTAAATTGTTATAAAAATAGGATTTTTGGTTTTTAATTTTTTTTTGCGAAACTGTTTATGTGAGAAACTCTCACAACGTGACATGTGGCATGTGAGAAATTCTCACAACGTGACATGTGGCATGATGATATCATAATTGGTGGAGTGGTCTAATGGTATGATATTAGATTTAAGAGTAAGTGGTCATGGGATCAAACCCGACTATTTCTATATAATATTGTAAATATTCAATGTTTTTTGTAGATTTGAAAATATGCATAGTGTTTTTAAGTATTTTTTTATTAATTATTGAGGGACCTAAAAAAAAAGCGACTTTGAGTTCACATCGAAGATTACATAATAATTTTTTTTACATTTTTTTCAACGGTTTTTTAATATAATATTTTGATACTTAATTTTGCCCGCGCACAAAGCGTTGGATGCTGACTAATTTTCATACTAATAATATCTTTTTATTTAAAAAAAAAGTTAAAATTCGTCCTCTAACAACGTTTTCTGATTTTGCCACTTTGTGTGCATACACATTTATTTAAAAATCAAGTGACATTAATAAATAGGTCACATGTCATATTCAAAAGAGGTTGTGTTACAATGACACATTAAACACATAACAAAAGGCGTAAGGGTGCATGCAGATCGTTTGCATTCAGATATAAATGCAATCTTACACATCTCGAGGTACATAACAAAATTGTCCATAAAGTGTGGGTTTTGTTGTGTTGTTAGGTATGTGGTTCTAGCTAGTATTTTCTAGTGTGAAGAGTTGTGGACATAGGCGGGGAGGAGATATTGTGGTTAGCGAATCAGTTGATCACGTCGAGATGTGGACCAAACAAAGTGTAGGTTAAATTAGTTTAGTTTGTGTAGGTTAATCTGAGTGATTTGGGACCCGAAGGTTCAATTTTAATTAGAGGTCTCAATTTCAAACGTAAAAATGTTTGCACATAGAATTGTTTCTTTAGAGTTTTTACCACACGGGCCTAATGGGCTTTCGATTAGGGAAGGGTGCAACTTGGAAAAATAATTAAGGTTGTTTAAATGGGCCTTTTGTTCATTTTTTTTTTTTTTGGATTTACATGTTTTTACTTTCGGGAAACTTGATGCAGTTTAGTGATGTAATTTGTAATCTTTTCAAACATGTTAAAGAGTAAGCATGTTTGGTATGAAGTAGAGATATCTTAAAGGAGATAACTCATAGGGAGTTGAGAACTAATATTGTTCCGTTGTCCAACTTGCCTGCAAGTTATCTTTCAACTTACACTCTAGGGTGAGAGATATCTCTCCACCACCCCCTAGGGAGTTATCTTCCAGGAGTTGTAGACATAATTACCCTTCATTAATGACCTTTTATTACCTACCTCTCACTTATTTAAAGACTATTTATGTCACTTTATATTTTATTGTTTGAAATTTTGAAACTTCCCTGCAAGTTTAAAATTGAACCAAATATGGAAATACTAACTCCAATTGGATTTTTTACTTGATTAACGCATTTGGGGAGAATATTTATCAAGCTAACACACCCACAAAAATATTTCCCAATCTAACTCAGTTAATGCCACATCACCCGCCACATCACTCGCTTATCACAAAACATGGTTGGATACAAAACGTGACCCGCGGTCACGATTTACTATTTAAATTTATTTTTTTTACTTTAATGATTTGTTAGAAAAAAAAATCGTGACCCGCGGTCACGATTTTCGTTTAAAAGAAGTCGTGACCCACGGCGGTCACAACTTCCTTAAAAACCTAGAGTAAATAATCTCTTATCGTTTTACTCATCTCGTTTACGATTCTCACCGCGAGCTCTTCGCTGCAGGCAAGCCTCCACATCCGCCTTCGCGTCTAGCGCAACCAGCCTTCGTCGTCCATCACAGGAACACCTCCGTCGTTCGCAGCAGGCACGCCTCCGTCATTCGCCACAGGAACGTCGCCGTCGTCTGTAGGGCTGGCAAAATGTGCCCGGTCCCGTTTGGCCCGCTTTGTCCGGTCCCGTTTTAAACGGGACCGGACAATTTTTTTTTGACAAACATACGGGACTGGACAAAATTTTTTGTCCGTTTAAAAATACGGGACCGGGTCTGGGCAAAAATTTAAAAAAAATGGGTACCCGTTTTGTGATTAATTTGAAGGGTATATTTGTAATTTCACTGAGAAATTTGAGAAAAACCTACTTCTCTTCGCCGTCCTCTCCTCGGTCCCGTCTCTACGTCTCACCATCTCTACTACTCTCACGTTGCGCGGCTGATCTCCTCTCTCACGCTCTCACGCTCTCACGCTGCTCGGCTGATCTCTCCGTCTCAATCTCTCTCACGCTCTCACCATCTCAATCTCTCTTCTCAATCTCTCTCACGCCGCGGTCTCACCATCTCCTCTCACGCCGCGGTCTCACCATCTGTTCCATCTCGCCGTCTCCACCGTCTGCCTCTCCCTCCAGAACAATCCGTCGCCGCCACCAACTCGTTGTCTCGCTCGCCGCTGCCCGCCGCTCTCGCCGGTCCCACCATCGGATCTGCTCTCCTCTCCGGCTCTCGCGTCTCGCTCGCCGGTGCGCCACGCGCGGCACCGCTGTGCGGCCCTCTCTCCAGCAGTCCAGCTCTCGCGGTCTCGAATGGTGATGCATTGTGTTGTTGCTCTATACTGTGATAGCGACGTTTCAGTTCATATTCTAGTAAGCTCGATCCCCTTTTTTTCACTTTACTTTTTCGCTAGAGGTGCGTGACAATTAAGCGTTTCGAAAGTAAGCGGTGTTCGTGCTTGGGTAGCTTATAAAGTCTCACTAGATTTATGCTAATATAATGTTTGTGTAAGGTATGATTCGATGTTTCTGTTTGCATGAGCAAATTCTCATTTCCAAAAGCATAAATCTTTTGTTAATGTATTTCCTTGAGGGCATATGCGGAAACCGAACGCAGTGAAACTTGGGTCATGTTTTTCAACAAAAATATTGGACGCAGCACCCTTTCTTGAGGTGATCAGTACATTCGAAGCATAGTTCCGATTTGGTCGAATTGGTAAGTGTTGAATGTCTCGAATGAAAATTGTTTCACCCATATTGTTAACAGTAACTAGTAACTGACAATGACATTGTGTTCATTCATTTCAGAGGACGTGACCTCAATTCCCACCGACTCTCACGACTCGCGGTCTCTCGGTCTCTCCTCTCACTCCCGAGTCTCGACTCTCACGGTCTCTCCTCTCTAGTACCACATACCTTCACATAATTTGATTTAATTTATATTCAATTGTCTATATATATTATGGCCTCTACTCATTATTAACTAGACATTATTTCTTTTTTGTTCACGTAATTGCCTTTATTTGATTAGGAAAAAAAAAGAATGTAATGCGATTTTATTACTTTGTGTGCAACTGTGCATTTTTCATATTTTGTTAATGAGATTAATCCACTAGATTTAGATATGATTTTCATTTTATATTATTGCAGCGTCATGGGTGATAATATGCATAGCATTGCATCTAATTCTTCTCAAAAGAATAGGAAAAATCAGTCTAAAGTGTGGGATGATTTTACTGTAATTCCACCTGGCACTTCTGAGTATCCGGATAATAGGAAGATAGGGAAATGCAAACATTGTATGAGTGTTGTTTTGGCTGACGGTAATAATGGTACAAATGGCATGAAACGACACTTATCTGGTTGTCCTAATTATAGTCATTTTGGTAATCGTGATGTGGGACAAATGATATTAGAATCGTCAGTTACGGGGAATATGGGATTGAGGTCAATAAATTATGATTCCGGGGTTCATCGTGAAAATATGGCAATGATAGTCATCATGCATGAATTACCTTTCACCTTTGTGGACTATGAATATGTTAAGTACTCTTATACCTCTCTTGTTCCTGAAATTAAGTGTGTTTCGAGAAACACAGTCAAGGCAGATATATTAAAAATCTACAAAAGGGAGAAGAGAAAACTTTTTAATTTGTTGCAATCTCTTCGGGGAGAGAGTGTTTGACTTCGATATGTGGACTTCCATTACATCGATGGTTATATTACTTTGATTTGCTCATTATATTGATGAAGATTGGGTGTTATGAGAAAAGGATTTTGAATTTTTGTTTTATGCCATCTCCACATAGTGGTGTAGCAATTGCCGAGAAAATTTCTGCTTTGTTAGGGTCTTGGAACTTAGATAAGAAGTTGTTTTCCATTACTTTAGACAATGCAAGCGCAAATGACACATTTGTTGGAATTTTTAAAAATACTTTGAGAATTAAGGATGCATTGCTAGTTGGTGGTGAATTCTTTCATATGCGATGTTGTGCACATATTTTAAATCTTATGGTCCAAGATGGTCTTAAAGAAATTGAAATGATCCTTGACAAAGTTCGTGATAGTATCAAGTTTGTAAAAGGATCACAGTCTCGAAGGAAAAAGTTTTTGGATTGTGCTACACAATTGGCATTCGATTGCAAGAAAGGATTGGTGCAAGATGTGGTTACAAGATGGAATTCTACATACCTCATGATTGAATCTGCGTTATATTATCGTAATGCTTTTGCTCATCTTGCTTTGAGTGACACAAATTATGTATTTTGTCCCGAGTTGGAAGAGTGAAATCAAGTGGAATATGTTTTTAAGTTTTTGAAAATATTTTATGATCTAACTAATATATTTTCTGGTGCAAAGTATCCGACAATAAATCTTTTCTTTCATGGAATGTGGAAAATCCAAGCTCAGTTGAAGGATGAATTGAATAACCCGAATCATTTCATTCGATCTATGGCTTCAAAAATGCAATTAAAATTTGACAAGTATTGGAAGGATTGTAATGAAATATTGGCAATTGGTGTCATTTTAGATCCTCGGTACAAAACAAAAGTGGTCGAATTTGCTTTTTCAAAGATTTATGGTGATGAAGGCAAGTTCAAGGTTGCTATAATTCGCGATAAACTTCAATTGTTGTTCGAGACATATTCTCATGAATTTAATCATTCAAGTGGAGATGTTTCATCCACTAGCAACCAAACGCCACAATATGTTGAAGCAAATGATATAAGAGAAGATGATCTATATGCTATGGTATGTTCTACAATTATGATTTATTTATTTTTAGTGTTTGATTTAGTTGTGGTTCTTACTTTATGATTATCTTATTGTTTATAATTGTGTGTTAGGGTTACGACTTTTTCCAAGGTGATGATGTTTCTAATGAACAACAATCGGAATTGGATATTTACTTGCATGAGCCATTGCTTGATAGAAAGAATAATTTAGACATCATAGATTTTTGGAAATCTGTTCAATATCGATATCCAAAGTTGAGTATGATGGCACGTGATATTTTAGCTATTCCTTTAACTATTTGTTGCTTAAAAGTCGACTTTTAGTACAGCAGGTAGAACACTTGACAAGTATAGAAATTCTCTTTTACCTGAAAATGTTGAAGCATTGATATGTTGTTGTGATTGGGTGAATGGAGCAAAGTTGAAGAACAAATCTGGTGAGCATTATATAATTAGTTATTTGATTGGTAAACTATAAGTCTAAATTGATTTGTTGTGTTTGATTTTTTTTTTTTTTTTATGTAGATGCTCGAAAGAAAGAGTTTGATGATATCAATGCAGAAATGTTGAAATTGAAAATAGATCTCAATCCCACAACTTCTGGGCAAGCTTCAAATGATGTGGAGGTTGAAGATGTGGGTGACGAAGATGATGAAGTTGAAAGTTTAGGTATTGTTGCTTTATTTATTCTTATGTTTAAATGATCGAGCTTTTACAATTAATGAAAACATTTTTTTTCCTAATGTCTTTCAGATGAATGACTTGAGGTTGAGGGGTTAGAGACGGAGTCACGAAGAGTTGAAGGATGTGGAATTGTGTGGGATGAATTGAAGAACTACACTTAATTTTTTATTAAGTGTTTGTGTCATGAACTTTTTTATGTAGTTGTTGTTGATGCATGAGGTGAAGATATACTTTGATAATTTGGATTTTGGACTATTGAGAATTTGAGGTGATATCTCTTTTTTAAAAAAAACTTTTGTGATGTTTATATTGGAAATTAAAAAATTGTGATATTATGTATTTATTTTTTGGTAATTGGTGATTTGTAGTTGTAGACTTGTAGTTGTAGTTGAGGGGTTTTTTTTAAGATAATTGATAAACAAAATATTTAATCATCTTAAAAAAAAACGGCAAAGCAAAAACGGGTCTCGTATGTTTTACAAACATACGGATCGGACAAAAAAAAAAGTGTCCGTTTTGAAAACGGGACCGGGACCGGGCACCAAATTTAATCATTTTCAAAATAGGTGTCCAGTCCCGTTTTTGTCCGTTCCCGTATTTTTGCCAGCCCTACTCGTCTCCCGTCGGCCGCTGGTTGCACTTCTGTCTTCGTTGCTCGCCTTCCCACCGGTATCTTTTGTATTAGTAAATATCTTTTCCCAATTGTGTTAATTGATGAATTAAGTCCGCAATGTTCTTCTTTGGGTCGTATGCTTGATATCCAAGATTAGAAGAGTATGCATAATTGATGAATAAAAGTATGCATTGGTATTGTGTTACTTTTTAATTTCCCTAATTTTTTTCTGTATCAAAGCGAATAAAGTGTATAAATTAAGAAAATGTATCAATACATGACTGTGACGGCCCCTCTCCTAATCTAGGGCATCGCCCGGCCTAATCCCGTAATTAAGCCCTAATCATATCCATGCAGGACTTAACTACGTATTAGTCAGCCTTTACAACCTAGACGCATCTTTTCTCGTGTTCATGATAAATAATACACTAGTCCTACCGGTTTATAAAATTTAAAGTTAATTAAAACTTTTTATTAAATTAATTAATTAGCGAAAGCCTTATTGATTATGCGGAAGCAATGATTAACTTATGCGGAAGCTATTTATAAAATCTTAAGTGTGGAAAACCAGGAAATAACATCACATATATAAAATCCTCGAAATGCAGTGAAACAACAAAATAGTCTAAGTCAAGTCAGGGAACTAACGCTCAACCCAAGGCACATCTACACGCCTAAGCAAATAAGGAATACAAGTCCTCTTAAACATTTATAAGATATTCACTAGCCTAATAACATGTTATTTATCATTCGATTCACATTTAAAACAACAAGAATAGACGTAGCATGGATAGAATCAATGAATCAAATCAAATGAATGGATATCATGCAAACTAGACTCATTAAGTGAGCATAGACACAAAGAGCACATGATATAAGAATACAAATGCGAAATAGGCAAAAGGACTATGCAAGGACAACAATTATTAGAAATGAAATGCCAAGTAAAGTTGTCATTAGGTATACTCACTCAACAAAGTAAAGTCCTAGCTTTACTGGCCTCCCGATACTTTAAATCTTGTATTCGCTCTCTCATACATTTTTCCTAGGTTCTTGAGTTTGGTGTCTCATTAGTTCAAGTATAGTGGGTAAGCTCAATTTAGGCATGAAATGGTAGAAAATATCGAAATATAATTTTTTTCCAATTTTTCCCAATTTTTTCGGAATTTTCCCTCAAATTTTCTTCTTTTTTCATTTATCATTTTTTTTATTCTGTTTGGGTCGGGTCGAACCCAGTTAATTTGGGACTGAGGCTATGTTGTTGTTGTTGGGTCGGGTCGGGTCACCCAAACGGGTCGGACCCGACCAGGCCCTGGACCAGAATAGGTCAAGACTCAGCCCATGGGCAAAAGCCTGGCCCGTTCTGGGCCCGGCCCAGTAAGGGGGAGCCCACGCGCGTGCGTTTGTGCACATTCTTCCTCCCGATCGACTGGTTCAATCGGGAGCAACATTTTTTTTCACTTCTCCTCTTCTTTGGTGATGGGTTGGGTTTGCTCTCCACCCCAACCCCGGTGGAATACCACCTCTGCACAATTCGGCCATGGGGTTCGGCCTCCATGACCGAACTCCACTCTCGGCCACCCCACCGCCAACCACTCAAAACCCACAACCGACGATGACTCACCTCGACCGTGGCGTCTCCTCTCCTTCTCGGCGCGTCCCTTCTTCTCCTCCTCCTATCCTCTTCTTATTCCTCGCTCTCGGCCTCCCTTTGTGTCTCTGTGAGTGTTCGCATGGGGTGTATGTGGTGTGTAGGTGTAGGTAGGGTGGTGGACACATGGTGTTCAATTTGGACAAGCGTTGTTGTTGAGTTTGGCTTATATGGACAAGTGTTGTTGGGTTTGTGTCTTGACACCAAAATACGACACAGTTAAGACACTCGCCCAATGTTTTCGGGCGTTTCGAATTCCGGTTTCACGTCCGAATCGCGATATACGCGTACCACCGCGTCACTAGCCACCTAATACATATTCCATTTTTACTCAACTATAGGCCTATAAGTAATTCCTTATTTCGTATTAGTATTAAATAAGACTTACAAAAATGCTAACTACCCAGTTCTTGCGTCGACACGCATATTGAGGCGAATCCCCGTTCTCGTCTCGACGCCTACAACTGTACAAACCGACTTAGTAAGTCTACACAATACATAACACTAGGCACACATCAATACAAAAATATGATATACCTCGACCACGTGCCTCGGTCGGTGCACGTATCACGGTGTAGGTCCCACGTTAAGGGTCGATGATCCTGATTAAGGAATTAAAACGGGGTTAAAGATTTGGGTCGTGACAATAACACACGTCAATGATTTGAAATCATACACTAGTATATAATAGCACTATATCCTCCACCGTAGTCAACTTTATTGTCAACGCATGATGAATTAATTGGAACTTTTGGGGTCACGGGTTCGTTGATGCAATATTTATATAATGCTTTGATGAATCAATTGGGATTTTTATGGTCTCTGGTTCGTTGGTGCAATATTTATATAATGCCTTGATGAATTAATTGAGACTTTTGCGATCACGGGTTCGTTGGTGCAATATTTATATAATGTCTTGAACCACTTGAACAAACAACTTAAAAAGAATAGTATATTGTATAATTAAAGTGGCAAGATGTAGAAAAAGAAAAAGAAAAAGAAATAAAATAAAATAAACTATGATCAATGCTCCATAGTCTTTAAATTATAAAGAAATGCATTGAATGGTTATCATGGCTTTGGCTCGTTTTGAGAAACATTGTAGTTTGATTGACAAACATTGAATGACTCATTGTTCTATTGTTTGCATCAATTGTGTAATTTCTTATTTACTGCAAATTGATTAATAGTTGATTCCTTATTTGAATAAAATAAAGAACTTAAATAAAATAAAGTTTAAATACACGTTGGAGCTTTTTAAGTTTATTTGTGCTAAGTGGGTGTATTAATTATCATCACTTCTATTGATTAGCAATTATATTCTACATATATAGATTCCATAATGGTTGATCGAATAGTAACTTTGGTGTGCTATATGAATGGTGTCATGGTTGATGGACCATCTGGGATTTCGTATACGACACCGCCTATTCGACATCTCAGATCGAAGTTGAGTTTAGGGTACGAGGAACTTGTGAGTTTTATCTGTAATTCTTTGGAGAAAGATAATGAAAAAATGATATTAAACATGATATATCGATATCCTATGTACATTGGAACTGGAATGTACAACTATGTCCCTTTGCGAATAGTTGATGAATCAACTCTGAAAGATGCTTGGGAGATTGTGGCAAGATTTCCACCACCAAATTGTATGGAGGTATTTTTAGATTTAGTTCCGAGGTAATCATCTAGTTCTAATTGTAACATAATGGTAAGTGCAGAATGGCCTAATACTCAACATATATCTAAACATAATCATTATGCATCGCCTTTGATGACTTCAAATCCCGATGTAGATGAGGATGATCGTTCATGTGATGGTGTGAATACTGAGGAAGATGATAACTATTGTGGTAGTGATGGGAATACTAACGAAGATAGCAGCGATGATGATGTCGATTATGTAGGGGTTGATGTTCATCATGTTGATGATAGCATAATTCAAGATACATTAAATCGAGTCATAGCCGAGGATGGCTCATTATCTTGTCCTCCAATCTCGAACGAAGTTGGAAACGATGATTTTTTCGATCAAGAGGTTGCTAAAACTGATGATGCGCATGTGGGTGTAGGTGAATTTGTTGTACCTTCATCTGTATTTATAGAATTGAGTATTGAGGCAATGCAACCTATCCATGAGAATGCAATGATTCCTTATAAGACTTTATGGAATGTGGCATCAGACTTTCATGTAGGCATGCAGTTCCTTTTAAAGTAGATATTCAACATGGTGTGAAATTATACAACATTAAAGGACACAAGCAATTTGTGGTAACTCATTCAACACCCAATGTGTGGGTTGTTCGTTGTAAGAAACATTCAAATGGATGTGTTTGGAGGTTGCGGTGTTCAAAAAGAAAATCACATGGAATGTTTGAGATAAGTAAATATGCAGGACCACATATATATATATATATATACTGTTATATGTCGTGAAATTGAAAATGTGGTGAGAAGATATTCGTCTATCTCAGTTCTAGTTCTTCATTAAATTATCAAGGACAAATTCAGTTATGATGTTCATTACAAGAAAATTTGATTTGCAAAAAAAGGCAATTGCTAAAATCTTTAGAAATTGGGAAGAATCATATCAAATGTTGCCGCAGTGGATGGCCACTCTTTAAGAAAGCAATCCAGGGACACGTGTGGATTGGAGGCATGGCGAACCTAATGCTAATAATGAGGTTGTATTCAAATGCTTTTTGGGGCATTTGTACCTTTTATTGCGGGTTTTAGATATTGCAGACCAATGATACAAATTGATGACACATTCTTGTATGGAAAACACGAACAAAAACTTTTAATAGCCACTGTTGTTGATAGTCGTAATAGTCATATATTTCCCTTAGCATTTGCTATAGTTGATGAGGAAAGCCAAGACAGTTGGGATGGTTTATGGCTTTCTTGCGACATCATGTGACTGATCGAGAAGGTATATGTGTCATATTTGATTGACACCCTGGTATATTGTTGGAAATGAACAATCCTCAAAATGGATGGACCCATGAAAGAGCTCAACGCAGATTTTGCTTTCGTCACATATGCAGTAACTTCAACATGAGATTTGGCAGCAAAGAATTAAAGGATATGGTGTACTTAGCCGGTGTACAACATCAACCTCAAAAATTTAAGGCATACATGAAAGAATTTCAAAAAATTAATGTGGAAAGTATTGCGTGATTTAATGATCTAGATCGAGCACAATAGACCAACGCATACGACAAAGGATTTCAATACGGATGGATGACTACAAATCTAGCGGGTATTAATTGTGTCTATATGTTTATACTATTATTTATTTAGTGTGTTTGATTTATATCATGTTTACAAGCAAATACTTACATGATTTTTTTCGCGAATGTATAATGCTTTAATGGTGTCCTTAAAGGGGCAAGATTTTACCTAGTCACCGCATTAGCGCAAGTAACATTTTATCGTGTCATGGCTTACTTTAACAAAAGACATGACGAAATAGGTGCAGCCCTAGGAAGGGGTGAAAGGTACACAAAGTACGCACTTGATAAGTTGTCACGTTAAGGAAAGGCGGCATGAGGGCACAATGTTGCATTAGTGAATCGAAAAAATTACACATTTGATGTCATCACTGCAACACGTTGGTATCATTTGAGAAAAGGGTCTAATAAGCAAGTGGTAAGATTGGAGGCTCGTAGATGCACTAGTATGGAGTGGCAGTGTTTTAGCGTTCCATGTTCCCATGTCCAAGCCATTTGCGCTAGTGTTGCCATAAATCACTGTCAGTACATTAAGTCATATTACAGATTGTTTGTGTACAGTCAATGTTATGCTATGAATTTACAACCCATTCCCCACGAAGATTATTAGCCTAACTCTAGAGTTTCATACACCTTGTTGCCTAATCAATCTCGAAAGCGACTCAAAAGAGGTCGTCCTCAAACAAGACGTTTGTGAATTGAGATGGATTTGAGAGGCAATCAGAAACAACCACGCCATATGTAGCGAGAGAAGGAATGGAGATAAGCACCAACAACATCGTGATGTAGTAAATGTAAGCATGTGACGGCCCCTACTTCTAAACAGGGCACCGCCCGGCTAATCCCGTACTCAAGCCTTAATCCACATGATCTAAGACTTAAGTACGTATTAGTCAGCCTATCGTCTATATTTCCTCCAAATCTTCATGTATTGTTATATTATCACATTCACAGGTAATTCAAATGTTAAGCATAATCATTGGTAATTCAAATATTAAGCGGAAGCATTAATTCTCCAAAAAAATTTCCTAAGTATGGAAACCAAGAAAAACTACAGCATCGCATGCATGTATAAATAAGATACTATTCACTCAACCCACTGTACACCGAAAATGACATAATTAATCATAATACAACAAAAGTCGCGACGTACAAAATGAGTGAGGAGAGTCGCCAAACTGCTCAGAGGAAGTCGCCGATATTCTCTTTCCCCGGTCTGCTACTACTCGACAGACCTACACCCACCGTCACAAACTAGCCGGTGAGTATAGTGATATTTAAGTACTAACCTGGAGAATTTCATGTCACATTTCCAAAAGAAACGAATGGTATTTAAAAGCATAAATGAGCGAAACAAATTGCTGAAACAAGTAATGCAAGTAAATACCACAGTTAAAGATGTAGAGACAGACATCAGGCTAAGTCGAGATGATCTACGTCCGATCGGCGGTGAGACCTATCACCTACCTTCTTCCCACTACGATATGGAGCTGCGCTCAACACATCTCTCATAAATATAGCGGAGCTGCGCTCTGCGCTTTAGAACATCAATCTCATGCTTGCCGACCACCCCGAGTCCCATAACTCGTGTGCCGCGCAAGTGTAGTGGTGAGTGCCGGAACCCTGGTAGGCCCATAATCCCAACTTTAATTTCAAAAACAAATGATTCCAAAATTCTAGAATTCCAAGACAAATTAGGCTGCAAAGCCCAAAAGAAATCGAATTCAAGTCTATTTAAATTCAAAGTAGTCCATTAGCATGCTTTTCATCAATTGTATTCAAGAAACGACATCAAGTGTAGGAATCAGAGGCAATGAAATAATTCACAAGGCATCATGTCACAATATTCATCCATGAATAGATACAAGAACAACATGATGTGAGATGACAAGTAGTAATGTCTACCAATAGACCAATAAAGCAATAAGAGAATGAAATGAAATATAAAATTCTCACGGTTGTACTTACAAGTCACACGTTTCTCCTAGTCCAGCCGATTCCTCGACGAATCGAAGTGCGTGCCCAAACGTCTGAATTCCCCCGTAGTTCCCTAACATTCAATAATGTCTCACTTAGGCCAAATCGAAGTCGAGACAAGTTTCGAAACACTTTTCTTATTTATTTTCGATCATTCGGTCCATTTCGCGTTTTTCGAGGTAAAACCCATGTATAACGTCTCGAACAACTTCGAATTCTTCACTTTTTCTGAAAATCTCGAATTTCTATTAATCTGGGTCACAAATATGTTTTTCCTTATTTTTCTGGAATTTTTTCTGAATTTTTTCCATATTTTTCTCTATTTTCTGGGATTTATTTATTAAAAATCAATTTAATTACTTTAACTAATTAAATATAAATTTTATTTTATTGTAGTGGGTCCGGGTCAACCCGACCCGGTCCAGCCGGATCCGGGTCAGTATGACCCGACCCGCCGGGTCAGGGTCCGGCCCGACCCGCCCGACCCGGCCCGGCCCGACCTGGTTCCTCATCTTCCTCGAGAAGAAACAGAGCGCATGCTCTGTTTCTGATTTTTTATTTTATTTTATTTTTTTTTTTTCTTCTTCTCTGGGGTTGGGCTTCCATCCCCAACCCCAGGTGGGGTTCGCATGCAGGGGAGACTACTCCCCTGCCTTCCTCGGGCTCAGACGAACTGCCATGGCAGTTCGTCCGAGTTCGCCACCCGAACACCAACAACTACCGACACAACAACAACAGCAATAACAAACGACACCACAATAAGGGAACTTCACTCACCATGCTCGGGCTCGCTTTTTCTCCTTCTCTCCCGCTCCCTCTTTCTTCTTCTTTCTCCTTCTCCTCCCGATTTTCTTCTCTCTTTTTTCTCTTTTCACTAACTGGATAAGGTAGGAGTTAAGTATTTGATGTCCTCGAGATTCGTTCAACACGAATCTCGATGCAAAACCAAAAATATCTATTTTTTCTCCACCGCCTTACTGTATGGCCACATTTTATTTTATTTTATTTTATTGAGTCTCGCGAAATGCGTATCTCGAGGCGAATTCAACGACTATGGTTTTATTTTGCAAACTATAGGTCATTGCATATTGATTTAATGTGACCACATTACAACTACTATTGCCACCTATTAAACAAATCATTAAATTACATTTAATGTAAATTAATTAATCCTACCCCACGAGCTGCTACCTCGGGCCCACGTTGGCACGCGACTCGAGGCACGTCCCTGCTCGTCTTGGTATCCGCATACCCGTAAATGACTTAATAGTCTAGACATGTACAGTACACTAATCAAACATCACACAAATATAAAATGTGCTTCGGCCCTTGCCTCGGTAAATGGACCTATCACGATATGGGTTCCACAGTACGGGTCGTTGAGCCTGTGTAAAGCCAATAACACATTTAAAAAGTTTGGGCCGTGACAAAGTAGGATGGACACAATATGCGCACTTGCACTTGTCGTCAGCAAGAACAACCACCAAATGGTTCATAGTGAAAGGCGTGTCATGTCTTATCATTCGCATTCACTCATCTTTTTTTTAGATTAGTTCACTTTCTTATGACTATGTGGTGTTTGTACTTCGTTTCAATTAAACCATGTTTTTTATTTTGATCACCCACTTTTGTATTAGTTTTATTGTTATTGAATGAACTTTATCGTTGATATTTTCATAATTGTCTTTTTGTATTAATGACAACATTGTTAATGATTTGTGGTTCAAGCACAATATGGATCTTGAACCTACAGATGATTCAGTGTTGATTGTGCAGGCTCTACATAGATCTACTTGCGTTTGGAATAGACCGATAGTACTTCTTTATGCATGTTTGCATTTTTTTATAGCTTTGTAGCTAAATTTGAACTAATATAACTTGTATCTTATTTGCATAGGAGGATCCTAGTATATTGACTATCAGGTATAATTCAGCAGCATTACATCGATTGGTCTCACTTGATGAACGAATAGTTGGGTACCTTGAAGAAGCTGGAGTTTTATGGAACGACGCGAATAGGTTTCATAGAAGTTGATTGGCATCTCATTACTACATTTGTTGAGAGGTGGAGGCTAGAAACTCACACATTTCATTTTCCAGTTAGCGAGATGACTACTACCCTACAAGATGTACAAATAATCTTAGGGTTACCTGTCGACGGATTACCAATCACTGGTTGGGTAGAACAAGATGATGATGCCTTATGTTCGAAACTACTAGGCTTCCCATTTCCTAAAAATAACAAAACCGGAGGTCAGATCCAAATTCGACAACTTTCAAGATGGTTTACAAATCTTCCGAATAATGCTGGTGATATCGAAGTGCAATGCTATATAAGAGCTTACATCTTACAACTTCTTGGATGAACTTTATTTACAGACAAGTATAACAATCTTGTACACATAACGTATTTACAATTTTTGGAGGATTTTGAAGCAGCAAGAAAATACAATTAGGGTAGTGCGACTTTGGCCCACCTATATAGACAATTGTGTCTTGTCGCTGACATTGATGGAGCGGAGATTGTAGGTCCAATAATATTGTTACAACTATGGACATGGGACAGGTTGTCTTTTCTTGCACCGATTATGGGAAATATTCTTCGAAACGACATCATAGCAAATGAAGATTTATTCCCGCCTCCTCCATTTGGTCATAGGTAATTACAATTTTTTAACAAAGTAATAAAAATTGACTTTATTTATCTACATGTAAACTCATGCATGCATTGTGTTGTTTTTTCATGTTTTTATAGGTGGAGACATGCTTTAGAGACCACAGGAACATCAATGCGCGTGCTAACAAAATACAGGGAAATGATTGACATGCAAACACCCGATGAAGTAAGAAATACACTTAATCAATTTTTTCAAACACCTTTTTGATTATGTGTTGTAATGAGAATTTTATTCATTTCAAGTTGTTTACCATGAGTTCAAGTAATTTGGGAGCCGCATTTTGAGACACTGATAATGGACTTGGCTACATATTGTAGCAGTGGTCATGCTATTTGGGGAACAAGGGCATCTTTACTTTTTTCTGTGTTGTTGAAATGTATAATCCCGATAGAGTTATGTGGCAATTCGGTTTGAAACAAAAGATACCACCTTTAAATAGCACAAGTATGGAGCTACATAAGATTGACTTGCGAAGGAAAACAGACAAAGATTGAGTGCAGAACATAGTCATTATGTCTACATGTGGAACGAACGTGCTTCTAATATTGCGAATGATAAATTATTGGAGGAGTCATTGGAATTTTATGACCTGTACATGCAATGGTATCGTCGCATTATACGACGATTCATGTCTTATCGTGGAGCTATTGTTGAGGCATTAGTAAGTACAATTTTTTATTATTCAATCATTAGGTCTTTTAAATAGTTGTTTTGATTTTTTTTTCGCATGCAACTTCATAAATATTTTATATATAGGCACATGTAATGACATCAATTCATCAGTTGACATTAAGTGAGGATGTGTATATTCTACGTATTAGAGATGTAACTGCATCGACTTTGACTGCAATACATGGAGATTATCGCATCCATAACATGCCCAGTTCTTTCAAAGAATCTCATCAATCTTCTCATGAAGATATAAATTCAAGGCATGATACTCCAATGTATACTCCATCCATACCTCTCAACGAGTTAGAGACTCTATATACATACTCCATCAGTACCTCTCAACAAGTTCGAGACTCCACATACTCCATCGATGCCTCCCAACATAGGAATCGAGACTACGGAAGCGTTTCATTTTGATGGGATGCCTACATTTTCACGTCATTTTAATGCAAGTCCAATAATGATGAATTTATTTGGGACTACAAGTACTGATGAGGGTGGAAGACATGATACAAATGATATTCAACCAAAAGAAGCTCAAAATTTGTTACGTGCTTATGTGGGCCCTTCAAATGTGTCATTAGCTTTAGATTGTAATGTGCGAGTCATAAAGAGAACACGTTGTGGGACTGGAAGTCATTATTTGGGGTCGGATTAAGACATTTTTTTACTATAACAAGACATCTTTTTGTTTATATTAATGCGTTGTAGTTGGTTATGGTATTCCTAATGTGATAATGCTTAATGTGAAAGAACCATATAGTATCTTTGCGAATTTAAAACTTAATTAGCAATGCTTTCTCAAGCTTTTAAAGGTACATGGTGAAACTCTTGTTCATAAACTTAGGGATTATTATAGCATTTCATCGACTTCCAAGTTTTTCATTTATAGCAAATGAAATTTCTTGCACTACTTCTACTAATGTGAATTTCGTGAATTTTGCAAATTACTCGAGTTGAAAAAAAAAACACATATATGCTAGTGGATTATACTTGTATATGAGGGATAATATGATAAATTAAATTTTGTTAAGATTCATTTTCATTTTTTTCATAAAAATAAATCAGACTTAAAGCAAAACTTGCAACTATGAATTGACTCTGAAGAGTATCCAACATTTTTTTGTCGACGTTCGAAAGGAATAGTGGAAGCTAGAAACGTTACGCGATCTCTACGACGATTTACTGGCAACAAAAATGAGAAAGTTGAAGGGTCGTATTCATTCACGACTTGACCGAAATTGCTAAACTCGTTATCGGATTGCAAAATTTATCAACATTGAAGATTGGTTACATCGCCAATGTTACTTTGGGCGGCATACTCAGTCGATAAACTTTTTAATGCTTATAACTAAGCAAATAAATTATTTGATCTCGTATCCCAATTATCCTAGATGATCGATACCGCAACACTCATGAACTGTATCCATATTATCTCTTTGAGTGAAGTAATATTGATGATTAGTTGTTCCTATTTAGTGTTTACTAACTAGTCTAATTGGCTTTTCAACTGTACCATCTTTTACTATCCAAAGTGAAAGAATCTAGACATTCTCTAGTTTCTTCAAAATGCATTCATCTGTCCATCGCATTATAAGACTTAATTTCTCTAGGACAGATTGCATCCAAACCTTGAGCCAAACACAGGTATAAATAACTTAGAAGTTGTTTGTATTTGTTTGTGTTTATTACCAAAAGCAAAAAGAAAAAATACAACACAAAAAAACAACACCGAATAAAAAAAATTAGAAAAAATAGAAGTCGAGACAGCCACGACTTGCATTTCTTTTAAATTTTTGCATTAAGTTTTTTTAAAAAAAAGATCTAAAAGGAAAAAAAATTCAAAAAAGAAAAACTAAAAAAACAAAATTAAAGCGGTCACGACTTCGTCGTTTTTTTGTGTCCATTACTAGGCAGTGACGTGGCCGTGACATGGCAGCAAATGAATTAGATTGGAAAATATTTTTGTGGGTGTGTTAGCTTGATAAATATTCTCTCCAAATGTGTTAAAAAAGCAAAAAATCCAACTCCACTAAGATAAACTAACAATATAAGTTCAAAAACGTATCAAATGAGGCCTTGGTCCTCTTGGAGATGTGTGGACTAAAATATAGCTCATGGTATCAATCACATTTACCGATAGAGATGCTCTAATTTTGATTTTATAACCAAAACTAACTTAAAATAGTTGGTTACCCTCTTTTAAAAAAAAAATGTATGTTAATTTTTTTCAGAATCATGAGTTGGAAATTTGGGACCTGTGATTAACTATCGTAAAATTAGTAGAGCCTACAACTCATGAGAGATCGATGCATGCATGTGAAACTCCCATGCATGTCCGCTAGATCAAAATGCAATTAGTCCACCTCTCAATACTGTGCATGTTTGTCATTAGACCATGTCGGCTGCCCCTTCTGTCAGGATAAAGAATCAAATAGATACAAGTCAGACTTTGATTCCAGGTTTAATATATGGCAGTTTATAGTTGGGACACGCGTTGGTTCCGGGTTTTATATTAAAGGAGTTACGTTAAATTTCAGTTGGAACAGCGTTGTCAACAGGAATATTTAATAGTAAAATATTTGATATTAGGTGTAGTATAAGAGCATCTCCATAATGGTGACGTGGATTGTCAGTAGATGTGCGTCACTTTAGATTAAAGTGACATTGTCCCCGAGGGTGAGATTAGGGATGCAAGCGAGGCTGATAATCCCACGTGGAGGATGGGGATTCTCCGCAACATGGATGAAGATAAAAATTTTAAATGGAAATAAAGGTGAGGATGATGAAAAAATTTCGTACCCATATGGATATAGGTACGGGATGAGAAAAATATATATATTTGCAAGGATCCCCGCTGGTAACCCCATTGATAATCTTCATGGGGATCCCTATGAGGATTATCCATGGGGATCCTCGTATATATATATAGTATATATCAATTTTATGTTTTCACTCAAAACACTAGTGATAAACAAACTCTAATGTGATTTATAATTTTAGCTTGTTTGGTTAATTATATGTTATGTTTTGAATTGTTTGCAACTATATTTATACGTTATACTTTATTTGGTTGAAATTTTCAACAATTGTGATCCTATGTATGTGTACCATACTTTTTATAAATCTTTTTGAAAAAAATTAAGCGAAAAAAAATATTTTCCTACAATGATATTCTTCGTTAAATCCTCGAAAGAATCCCCGCAGAGATCTCCAATATATGGGGAGTGAAATAGGGAAAGATTTTTTTTTCCCATAGGGAGTCCCTTTCCTCGCATGGATTAGGTGGGGATGGGATGGAGATGAAAGTTCATCCCCACATGGAGATAGGGGATGAGTTCTTAAGCGGGATGGAGATGGATATGGGGTCCTCATCCCATACCCTCTCCATTTCCACCCCTAGGTGGGATAGACATTGTCTAGGTGCCATGTCATCTAAAAAAAGATATAAAAGAATAAAAAAACCATGTCGTTTTAAAAAACTTAAAAAACGAAAGGAAAAAAATGAAAAATGCTTAAAAGAAAGGGAAACAAATTGAAAAACGCTAGGAAACAAAATTAAAAAAAAAAAGTCTCAAAATAAAGAAAAAGGTGAGTTTATTGAACGTAGTCTAAATTATTCATTGGAGATGATTTTTGGTGTGAAATCAAATTTATACTACAACCCCTTTATAATCCCTACACAATGATGTTTTGGCAGCAATCTACACCCCAAATCAACATTTACTATTGGAAATGCTCTAATACATACTATTTATTAGTTTTAAATTCAAAAACTATATATCTATATACTCCAAATTAATGTATGCCTTGAAAAAAGATTTTTTTTTCTTCATTTTCAAAAAGCTAACAAATTATTTAGTTATAAAAACCTCGGCGATGACAAAGGCTTTGTTTGGCAAGGCTAGCTGATAATGTAGCTAATAGCTGATAATCTACTAGTTGGTAGCGGAAAGCTGATAATCTAGCTGATCAACTAAAAATTGTTTGGAATGATAGTTGATTGATTAGTTGATAAATGCAAAGTGACAATAAATGACATATGACAAAGTATATTAATTATATAATCATATAATTAATTGTTATAAATAACTCTGTATTTTATTTACAAAATACAAATTAATACCATAAAATAATTTATATTATTTAGAAAACTAAATTATGTGTATTCATAAATGCTTACATGTAAATAAAATACAATAAGCGATTTGGATAATTATACATATACCTAACGCATCATCCATAATTGAGAAGCAATGTTATTGCGAATATTCTTCATTTCTAGAGATGAATATTTTTAAAAAATATGTAGTATAGCCTACTACTCGAACACTACATTAAAAAATATTTTTATAACATCTAAAAATATTTTTATACTCGACGTCGTTAAAACTTATTTAATATGTAATAAATGTCTAACAAGATTATTTATAATTAAGAAATTAATGTGTAATGATTTTTAATTTTAGTGAAATTCTTTGTTTTATAATATTTAATTAATTATTAATCACTATTTTTTTCATTAACAAAGAAAAAAAAGCAACGCTGAACGATTGAGAGATAGCCAACTCCCAAAGAAAAAAAAGGGTTTGTTTAAGTATTTGCGTATTTTGTTTCCACTAATTTGCAAGGGCATTAATTTATAAATACCGTAAAAATAAGGGTATAATCGCGAGGAAAATCCAAACGACTGATTTTTGGTTCAAACACTGCTAAGAGTAGCATTTGAATTAGGAGCTTATCATCTAGATTATTTTTAAAATACGCTACAAACCAAACACAACTTAACAAATAAACTAGCTTATCAGCTAGCTAATAAGCTTGTTTGTGCTTACCAAACAGAGCCAAAATGCATATATATGCAGCCTTTGTTTAACAATACTAGCTGATAATCAGGCTGATAGCTGATAATCTAACTGAAAACTGATAATCTAGCTGACATTTGAAATGCTACTAATTAATAGCTGATAACTTATAATCTAGTTGATCATTTAAAACTGTTTAGAAGAAATAGTTGATCGAGTAGCGGATAAATACAAAATGACATAAAAAGACATGATATATATATTATAAACAATATATATGTATTATTAAATGTGCTATTATAAACATAATTACTTATTTAATAATTATTTAATATTAAATATAAAAATATATTTTTATTATTTAATAATTTTATTTAATTTTTATTTAAAAATATTAAATATTTATAATATATTTATAATTTAGTATTTTTGGTTTTTTATATTTAGTATTTTTTTTAGGGTGAAAGGGAAAGTAAACTAGATCCGACTTTTTCTTAACTAACGCTACTTGGGATAGCGTCCAAGATTTTATAGTTTCATCTAGCTTATTTTTAAAATAAGTTGCTAACCGAACACTACTTATTTACTAAAGTGGCTTATAATCTAGCTTATCAGCTAGATGATAAGCTAGTTTGTACGTGTCAAACAGAGCCGCAATATATGCCTATAATCAGCTTTAAAATACAAGCTAGGTTTAATTAAAATGCAAATAATTAATTATAATAAAGCATGTATAGGTCCTATATATAAACAATTTCTTTTCTTTTTTCTTTTGAGAGGTCTCTTGCAAAACAATATGTAGAATTTAAAAAAAATATGTGAACATATGGACCTAGTATTATCATAATTTTAAACCTAGCTAGCCATTATTAAAAAATGTAAGTACTACTCCTTATTGAGATTAATGCAAGTGTTTGTATTGAGATTTTGGACTTATGGCTTAATCAGGGTACATTACTAACCTTTAACTTATCAAAATTGTAAATATTTTATAAATAAATAATTAAAAATGTATAAATATCCACGAAAGGGGTAGTAGATCGATGACCAGAAATTAAAGTACTAAGTGGATAACTCAGACGGAGTTGGCTTAGTGGCAAGGGTAAAGGTGAGACCGTGTAGGTTAGGTGTATGATTTCGAGTTCGATTCCTCACAACAGTCAAATGTCAGACCACTGGTAGTTATATAATTCTTTCGCAATTTCAAAGTTTATGAGACTAATTAATCTGACAAGTGTCTGGATACTCAATTTATTTATTTTTTTTTATTTTTTTTTTATTATTATTTTTTTTTGCAAAAGGATACTCAAGGTTAATTAAAAAAAATGTATCGAATGGATAGAGGTCATGATTGAAGGAAACATTACTCGTTCTTACATATTATATTGGATCCCTTTATTTTTCTATATGGTATTAAAGAAAGGGATTAGTTTAAAAAGAATGATCAGAAAAGTAAAGTTAATATATATATATATATATATATATATATGCTAATTAATTAACTAATTAAAAGGTGTTAATCTATCTTTACTTTTTTATTGTAAACATTAAAAACATTAAGAATTATAGATCACTTAGAAAATTACATGAGGAAGTGATTACCTAGTTGTAATACTTTAAAGACTACACCAAAACATTATCACCCTCGTGGGCCTCAACGCATTTGACACCTTATTTGATGGTACAAGTGCCCTTTTATAAGCTTGATGGAGAACATTTAAGTTTTCCGCACCAATACCAATTTCCATTAAATTGATAACGGTAATGGAAGCTCAAGAGTCTTTAGGTAATTTATAGGTTACATAAATTAAGTCATAAGTTCAAGACATCTAATGGTCTTACATTATCTCACTTGTCTCATATTGTATTTCAATATGTGGGCCACATATAGCTTAATAGTTCTCTCACTTGACCTACATAACTTCTATATCAGGGCGCATATAAGTTTGGTATCATTAAATCATTATAAATAAATTAGCAATGAGAGTCGTAGCGGTTATACATCAAAATAGAACATATTCCTTTCTATGTACTACGAGTAATTCATTTGATTCATAAAACATAACGTCCATACATGTCAAACATTAAACTCACTTACTATTATTTCTAACATAAGTGTGCACATATATTAGTATAATTATAACAACAAATGAGATCGATTTCATAAAGTACACATAAACTTATACATAATCAAATCCCAAATTAAATCATTTAATAATTACAACCAAGGCTCGTTATGTCGACATACATGTTTTTGAATGCCTTTAGTGTAATATTTTCATTAAGGGATTTGTAACCATAAAATATGTGGTAATATGTTTTTATTGACACTTTTTACTTTTGAACTTCATTAATGGCTTGAAAATTAAGTTAATAGTACAAAGACCTCAAATGAAGTTATTTAACCATAATCCTTAATTTGTAGCTTTAAACTACAAACTCAACTGTCAAAGTAGAAGTAGTCATAATTGTCTGCTTATGTAATGGCCCGCTTTAATTAATCCCAATTAATTGATAAATTACGGATTAAGATCCTAAGCTCAGATCCACGTGGATGTCGCAGAATAGTCTATGACACGCCTAATGGATGAAATATGTTATTTTTGCGTGGCGAGTGTCTATTTATTTTAATATTATTTAATAGTTCATGTTGCGTCGATTGAGAATTACGTTTGGTCAAGCTGCGCGCGTGTAGTGACGAGAGTGTGTGACTTTGCGATGTGCGCGTAACCCGGGTGTACGGGGTAGTATGGAATTGAGTTATCACATCACCCATCCCTCATCATTTCCTTCTTTTTCTCCAAATAAAAAAAAAATTCTTTCTTCAAATCGGGTAGAGAGAAAGGGGGAGAGAGAGAGAGAGAGAGAGAGAATGAGAGTGAGAAAGAGACGACGGGAAGAGAGGGAGAGAGGGAGAGGCGGTGGCGGTGCGAGCAGCTCCGGCGAGGGCGAGCCGGACGCGGACCAGCGGAGAGGTGCGACAGCGGCTCCAGCAACTCTACGCAGAGCAATAGCGGCGTGTCGCAGAGGCGGACGTGGCTCCATCGAGGAGGAAGGGCAGCGAGTGGCGGCAGCAAGCAGCGGCGGCGAGCAGCAACGGCGGAGGGCAACCAACCCGCGGACAGCAACTCGCGGACGGCAGAGGACCAGCGGCGAGGGAAGAGATGAGAGAGGGAAGGGAGAAGAGAGAGAGAGAGTAGCGACACCGACGACGGCAGCGACGCGTGACACGACTGCAGTGGTGGCGAGGCGGTGGCGGCGCCGGCTGCGGCGCGATGGCGCATTGCCGGAACAATCGATCCCCCGATAAATATTAAACTTTTTGGAATAAAAGTTATTATCTCGAATTTTGGTATCACATAATAAATTCATTAAATGAGACTTTAAAATGATAAAAAGTGGTATAATTGGATACCAGGGACTTAGGGGACCATAATAGGGTATCGAGTGCGTATCTCGAGACGTGAGCGGGACATTTTGGAGAGATATTTGCGATTGTTTGAGGTAAGTAAACCCACGAGAAAAATCAGCTTAGAATTTACTTATTTTCATTGTAAATTATTTATTTCACGTTACTTTTCGTCAGTTCAGCATTCTTGTTAATCTATTCCGCGCGTGTGTCTGTGTATGGTCGAAGGGACGGTGTGACCCATTTCCGACTCTCTCGTTGATGACGATCCGATTGTTGCTACGGCATTAGTCATACCTTAGACTACGCGTGAGATTTTTCTCAGCGAGTCGATGATCTCGAGAGCGAGTTGACGTGAGGCCCACCTCCGTCACATATTTCCTCTCTTCTGAGGCGTTGGGCGGAAGTCTACCTTCCGACCAACAGAGTTCCTCATTTCGACCGTGAAGAGGGGGTGTAGACTTCCTCACCCCCAGGGCCTTCTCGGTTTAGTGTTTTTATCTCAAGGCTCGACAGCTATACACCACACTCACGTTCCATATTCTTGATTATCTCACGACTTATATTCATGCTTTACATTCTTGTTCATTTACTTTATATGCATGAATTGTAGTCGTTTCCTTGGATTTCTTGTGAATACTAACTGAATTTCTATGGGATTTACTCACCTGGAACTTGTCATTGTTGTTGGTGGCAAGTTACGGATATTGCGGCGAGTCGGGGGAAGGCGATGATTGGCAACTGCCTCTGATTCGGAGCGCCTCCACTAGCTTACTCGTAGGTGATTGTATTTACGTATACATATTTTTGGGATCATTCTGGGAGACTTTTCACACGATACATGTATATTGAGGCCTATTGTGACGGCCCCAATTTCCACGAATTTGGCCCCGCCCGGCCTATCACGTGGACCCCCGAGCCAATCACAAATCTCTTTAAAAATCTCTAAATACACCTCACACCTTTTTTCTATATTTTGTTTTGAACTTTCATGAGGTCGTAAATTACATATTAGATTCCAAATAGGATTATAAACTCTAATTTAACTTGGAAAAACTTATAACTCATCTATGAATCCCAAGTATATTTTGTACCAAAGTTCTAACCATTTAGGTCGCTAAACCTAGGCTCTGATACAAACCGTGACGACCCTCCAATTTCCATGAATTGGGCCCCGCCCGGCCTAAGCTCACACGGACCCCCGAGCCAATCTCGCAAGGTCAACGCGAGCCTAGTCAGCCTTCCAATCCATCATTATCAGCACATTCAACATTTTACAGTTGAGTTATTAATATTTTGCAAGATTTAAAAATTTATCGGAAGCGACTAATACATTAAATAACTCAACGAAAAGATCAGGGAGTTAGGCAACCTAATTGTGGAACCCAGTAAATATCATCAGAGGAGAGTAAATACATAATATACAAAATTCACCTAGCTATGAAGCCTTCCCTCCGCTACTCATCTGCGGCACTGCACTCAGTCAAACATAAGCATGACGAGCCCAGGTAAGTAAATCCAGTAGGACATATCCACAACATTTCACAATATCCAAAACAACAGTTCACGATATCCAAAGCAGACGAATTCATGCAAATAGAACGAAAGAAATAAAAAAACGCATGAATATACAAGACTGTAAACAATCCATCGATGAGTGATGCCTAATAACAAGGAGTCCCGACCAAAAGTCGTTGAGTCACGGTACAAGCCCAACAGACTCGAGTTTAGGACGAGACCCCTGCCTCTCAGCCCTAATCCATGCGACTATGAGACATTCATAGACCCGAATCTAGGACGAGACCCTTGCCTTCCAGCCGTATATTCGAATTCAATTGGAGATGATAATGCTAACTATGCGAGGAATTCGAGAAAATGAAACACGAAAGAGGATGCGCCTCCAGTCCCGTGTCGACGTGAGACCGAAATAATGGCTATATGGTTTAAAATGTGCATTGGATATGCCTCGTGTTGCGTGTAGCGCGGGTAGAGATTGAAAAACATTCTCGAGATGCGCGCTGCTTGCTCGGTTGTTGAGTTTGCCACGAGAAATCTCGAGGACATTTTGATTTGAAATCAAAATGAAAATGTATATATATAATGTATATGACTCATATATATTGCCAATGGACTCACTCAATCGACAACATTTCCACATATAGCTATCATCGCAAAACGAATGAACAATAATAATAGAGCTATCACAAAACGGTGCGCGCGATTTAAACGAAAACCACGACGCCAATGGAGAGAAAATGAAATATTGTATAAGTTCCTAATGTTTTGAGGTTCGGTTTACTTACGGTATAGAAATTTAATGTTTCATGATAGCCATAAAACAAAACTATGCTCATATATGTGGTATGTCCATCTCGGGCTTGTCTTGAACTTCATATATGCATAGAAGATGTATATGTCTTTCGAGTAATTGGGGAGGCATATACATCCATCATCTTACAAAACTATGCCCATATATGTGGTATGTCCCTGCGTTTCGAGGTGGGCTTGTACCCGACGACAGGCCGAACTTCATATACGGGCGAAGCATTATAGAAGATGTATATGTTTTTGAGTAATTGGGAGGCATATACATCCATATACATAGAAGATGTATATGTTTTTGAGTAATTGGGGAGGCATATACATCTATATAAAAGTTTTGGTTGGGACTCCTTGTTATTTGGCATCACTTATCGATGAGTTGTTTACGTCTTTTATATTCATGCGTTCTCGATTCATTTCGTTCTACTTGCATGAATTTGATGCTTTGGATATTTGTGTGCTAACCGATGCTTTGGGATATTGTGAATGTTGCTTTGATATGTGAATCTGCTGTTGCTTTGGATATCGTGAAATGTTGTGTATATGTCCTCTTTGGATTTACTTACCGGGCTCGTCATTTTTATTTTGACTAAGTGCGGAAGTCATGAGACAAAGTATAGAGGAAATGCTTCACGGCTAGGTGAAAATTTTGTATAATTGTATTTACTCTCCTCTGATGATATTTACTGGGTTCCAAAATTAGGTTGCCTAACTCCCTGATTTTTATTTTTTTGTTGAGTTATTAGTTGCTTCCGCTAAAATTGTAAAACTCGAAAAATATTAATAACTCAACTGTAAATGGTGAATGTACTAATAATGTTGGATTGGAAGGCTGACTAGGCCTTTGTTGACCTTGCGAGACTGGCTCGGGGGTCCACGTAGGTTTAGGCTGGACGGGGCCCAATTCGTGAAAAATTGGGGTCGTCACACTAACCTTCTCATATCGCAGATAAACAGTAACCATGACTCACTTGCCAATGGACTCACTCAATCGACAACATTTCCACACATAGCTATCATCAAAAAACAGTGAACAATAATAGAGCTATCACAAAACAGTAAACAACCACAGCCAATGAAGAGAAATGAAATATTGTATAAGTTCCTAACTGGTTTACTTACCTCGAGAAATCATGAACCACAAAACGTCTCGCTCGCGTCTCGATTCGCGCACCCGACACCCGACGCCTAAGTCCTTGGTGTCCATTTAGATATTTGAGGGCTAATTTATTAACATCAGTCAAATCACAATTCGATGAGTTGAAATACACCTCACCTCCATCGCGTCGTCGCGATTTCGTCGAAATCGTGCATCCAACCGATCGACACCGCACCATCGCGCCGTCGCTCTCGCCGCGTCGCAGTCGCCGTTGCAGTTGCCGCTCGCCAGCTTGCCTGCCGCCGCCGCCGGCTTAGCCGCCGCGCGTCACGTCGCATCGCTCGCGTCGGAGCCATTCGCTCGTCTACATCACTATGCAGCGCCGCTGTCGTGCGCGCCGCTTATGTTGCGTTCCACTGCGCATTGCGGCGGCCGCATGTTGCTGGTCGGCTCCTGCTCGCTGCCTACTCGCCGCGTTGGCGCGATCTTCCATCCGCTCTCTTCTTCACGATCTCTTTCTCTCCTTCTGTCTCGTTTTTTTTTTTTGATCTTATCCTCTCTTTTTTTCTTTATATTTATCCTTTTTTGATTTCAAATCAAAAGTGTCATGGACATTCGTGCAACACGAATCTCGAGGCAAACTCAACAATCAAAGCAGCGCGCATCTCGAGGCACCAACCCGCCTCGTTTCAAAATCTCGATACTCGCGCTACACGCATCACAATACGTATCCCACATCAACACACGACTCGAGGCGCATCCTCATTCGTGTTTCGACTCACCGAATTCCTCGCATATACGTTTCTCAACAATTAGCATCTCCACTTGAGATTCGGACATACGCATTTTGTGGCGGCCCCGAAACCCGAGGTCGCCACGTGGGGAGGCGTTGGTCCAGCGGTCCTATCGGATCCTTGACCCACTGGGTTCCACGCGCCACTGACGCCATTTTCCACAACACGACTCCTCGATATGCGTGTTAACTCCATTCGTTAAGCAATTTAGTTCGATAGTTTAAACATTAAAACAACAGCGGAAGTCTTAAATTTAAAACAAGTAAAACAATTAAATTTATTTTCATATAAAACACCATTTATAAGAGCAACTCCTATTGTGGAAAACCCAGGGAAAGTACTTTGTTTATATGCGACAATAATAACAGTAATACATACAAGTACAGTGTCTATTTAGTCACCCATTTCCCAAAAGTAAAGCAAAATATCAAAATCGCACGTACTAGTAGGTCCTTGACCACGGATAAAGTCATCCAAAATCTCCTTGCCCCTACTAGCAGGGCCTGCACTCGACCATCACAAAAATCCAGATGGAGAATACAGTTAGTAAGATTCCAACAAAGTACACCGAACATTTATAGGAGCATAAACATATATCAATAACCATGTCAATTAATCGTGTGGAAACTAAACATGCAATTGTATTAAGATCATCACATGAATAAATAACACGAAAGAAACAAACCGTGTACTCCTCCCGGTCACACTAAACTGTACGTCGAACCCCCAGGATCCTTTCGGTGGGTGCCCCACTTCCTTTCACCTGGTTTCCATACCCCCAGGATCTTTCAGTGGAAGCCCCCACTTCCTTTCACCTGATAACCCACGTACTGCCTAGTGTGTCATAAGTACAACACGAATATCAAAAGTCTCAACCCCCCAAATGCGTCACGGAAATCAATAACAAGGAATAGGGGGAATAACATCCAATAATCACGAACATGAAATCAATGATAGAAAAGTAAACCCTCGGTGACTTTTAGATGGAATCTTACGTACCTCAAAAACGCACTCGCTCGCATCTCGAAATGTGCACCCGACACCTGACTATAGCATCCTAAGTCCCTGGTGTCCATTTAAACCATTTTAGGCCTATTTTACGTAAAATCATTGCAAATACAACTCGGTTTTGTGAAATAACATCACCTCCATTGCGGCGTCGCGATTTCGTCGAAACCGCACATCCGACCGACAACGCGCCACCGCACCGTTCACCGCGTCGCCGCCGCTACCGTCGTCGCTGTCGTTGCCTCGCCGGCCGCTCGCCAGCGCACGCGGCTGCTGAGCCACCGCCGACCAACCATTCGCGCGAGCGCCCCGCCGGCCTTCAAGCTGTCTCATCGCGTCGCGTCGCGTCGCCGCGCTCGAGCGCCATCGTCGCCGATCCGACCCTTTCGCGCGTGTTGCTCGCGCGGCAGCAGCTCTCACCGAAGGCTGTCGTCGAGCGTCCTCCGCGTCGCGCGCTGCCCGCTTCTGGCCGCGCGTCTCCACCGTGCGCCTTCGCTCGCGCCGCGGCCTCGTCTTGCTGCCGCTTCGCGCGATCACCGCCGATCTTGTCGGATCTGATGTGTCGCAGTTGCTTTTCTCCCCGCCGTTGGACGCCGAGAGCCGCCGTCGCCATCGCTCTCTCTCTCCTCTGTTTCATTCTCTTCCTCACGATCTCTCCTGATTTTTTTTTTTTTTCTTTTCAATCTTATCTCATTCTTTATATATATATATATATATATATATATATATATATATATATATATATTATACATTTCACTTTTGATTTCAAAATCAAAAGTGTCCTAGAAAATCGAGTAGCGCGCATCTCGAGGCACCAACCCGCCTCATTTCCTAAATCTCGATACTCGCGCCACTCGCATCACGTGGCGTATCCATTGTATATGATTTTAACGTGACCACGTTAAAACCACATAAATCCACTATAGCCACATATCTCGGTCCCACATCGGCACGCGATTCGAGGCGCATCCCCGTTCGTGTTTCGACTCCCCAAATTCTCCGCGTATACGCATACGCATTCCGGCTAGTGGGTCCCATATACGGCCTTAAAATGACACGTGGCACGAGTCAAATTTTGGGCCGTTACAGTCTTCCCAACTAAAAGAAATTTCGTCCCGAAATTCAACTATAACCCAAATCCCATACCAGAGAATAGCTGATGGTAACGTGTCCTTATCGTCAACTCGAGCTCCAAGGTGAGTCCCTTCATCCTACGATGCTAACAACGAACTAAGACCTTCGGGAGTTCCCTGTTCCAAAGAATCTGTACCCGACGGTCGACAATCTATATCGTTCTCTCATCATAGATCACTTCAAAAAGTATCTTCCCATGTCCCAACTCAATCGTCGATCTCGGCCCTGACCTAACGAGTCTCAATGTTGAAATGTGAAATGTCGGATGAACCCCGGCAATTTTTCTGGCAAGTCCAATCTGTAAACCACACTGACAACTCATGCTACGACTCTGAACGGTCCTATGTATTCAGCGCCAATTTGAAGAATCTAGACTCTGTGTCACATCCTTGAACCTCTGATACATCACATCAGCTCTCCGACACTCCCACACACGCGGAATGGATATTTTCGGTACTCTCATTTGTCTGTAATTATGTGTCTCTGCTGCATCCGAAACCTTTGACAATTCATAGCTGTTGCCGCCTCGAGTAAACAAAACTCGTATGTCATCTGGCGAAACTATTGTCTCACTGTCTGGTTCCTCTTATGAGTCTGCAACTAACGCAATTAATAAGCTATCACTATGTCTCCCTGCATCAATATGCATTCAATTTCGGTGCCACAAACATCCATAACAGTCAACTCTTGGTCCGGCTCTGACAACACTAATAACGGTGCAGAAGTCAACTTCTTCTTCAACTCTGTAAAGGTCACATCGCATTCACTGGACCAAATGAAAAAATCATATCCTCCTTGGTCAATCTAATCATCGGCGCTGCAATTTTGGAGAAGTCATATACAAGCGTCGATAATATCCTTTGTCGTTGATCACATGTCCTGAGGGCTTCACCTCCGAACGCCAAAACTCGCACTTACTGGACTTGACGTATAATCTGCGCTCCCTTAATCTCTAGTCGGAGTCCTCGAATAAAATAATGGATCTGAAGTCGCTCGGTTCCAGCTACGTCCATCGCAAGGTACGCAAGTGTATGAATCTCTCCATGTTTTGTGTCACCATTCCTCGGCATCAAAAACTCATCTCTCAATCTCAATTGAATCTCGATCGGGGTATACTTCCTTGAATTTGCCCAAGTACTCGGCTCTCCGTGGGCAGCTGTATGGGCGGTCCACCACGCTGCACTGCTCTTCTAGCCCCATTATCCACATGAAGAACTGGTCGTCCATTCAAGTTGAATGAGTAAATCGAGAACGTGCCACATGTCAGCGTCGTACTACGTGTATATAAGTATTATAATCAATACATACACATATAAGTCATAGTACTACCCGCTCACTTTACTTCCCAACAAAAAGTTCTAAGGCAAGTACATCGGGTTAGCACATCTAAATTTTTTTAAAAAAAAATCTTATGCTCTTTCTTTGCTATGAATTGTCTTCTTGCTTTCCTGAAAGGCTTACTATATTTACTAATATCTATTTGAAGAGACTTGTTAGTTAGTGGATCTTAAAAATCTCTTGTCAGAGGAGGAGTTGGTTTTCACCATTTTTAATTACTACGCACATTTTTTGAAGGTTATTTTACACTAGTAATACATTTTGGGAATATTAGCCTACATGTGAATTAAGTTAAGGACAATGAATTTTCATCGGTGAAGAAAGATTTGCACTGTAAATGGAGATAGTTTTTTGCGGTTTCCTTTTGTTTATCATGAGTTTGATCCATTTTGCAATATTTGCAAAGCGTGACCTTATCAGTAGGTGACTGGTTCTTTGATCGAGTGGGAGTTAGTGTCATTGATTGCCCATATCCCTGTGACAATACCTGCCATAATCTGATTTTCAAGTGAGAGGTGAGGAATTTAAAGCATATCATGTAACTTTTATAGTTGTTTACATGACTTTTAGATTGATACTTCTTTTGTGCATATTTAGAGGATTGTAAGTTTTTTTTTGTGGTTGTGGAACAATAGGATTGGTGGTTTTTGTGAATACTTAGAAATTTGGAACATTTATTATACTTGACAAGCTTTCGTGGATATATAAATCTTTTTCAATGTCGAATTGTGCATTTTTTCTCTCATTTGAATATTTGTTGATATATATTGTCGATGTATATATGTCAAATTTTGCTTTTTTGGGGGATGTTAGCACCCCCAAGGAGTTGTTGGAGGGGGTGCAGGCGATGGAGTAAGTCTATGGTTGTATTTTCAGGTTTAAAGGTTATGGAGAACCAATTGGATTGAGCTTAGTTTTGAAAACTAAACAAAGCGAAATTGAGACGGATTAGCAACGGAATTAAGAGATTTCGTTGTTATTCCGTCTCTAATTTTCGAGGAAATACCCGATGTGACGGCCCCAATTTTTCACAAATTGGGCCCTGCCCGGCCTAAACCTACGTGGACCCCCGGGCCAGTCTCGCAAGGTCAACGCAGGCCTAGTCAGCCTTCCAATCCATCATATTCAGTAAATTCCCAATTTTAAGTTGAGTTATTAATATTTTATTCAAGAGTTACAAATTTAGCGGAAGCAACTAATACATAACTCAACAAAAAGATCAGGGAGTTAGGCAACCTAATTGTAGAACCCAGTAAATATCATCAGAGGAGAGGAATATACAAAAGTTTCACCTAGCCATGGAGCATTTCCTCTACTACTTGTCTGCAGCTCTGCACTCAGTCAAAATAAAAATGACGAGCCCAGGTAAGTAAATCCAGTAGGACATATACACAACGTTTCACAATATCCAAAACAACAGTTCACGATATCCAAAGCAACAGTTCACCATATCCCAAAGCATCGGTTCACAAATATCCAACATAAAACCAACATCTCGATCCCAAGTCGGCACGCGACGCGAGGCGCGTCCTCGTTCGTGTTTTATTTTCTTGAATTCCTCGCATAGTTAGCATTATCATCCCAACCTGGATTCGGATATACGTATTTCGACGAGTGGGTCCCACATACGACCTTGACTTGACACGTGACACAAGTCAAATTTTTCAGGCCGTTACAGCCGAGCCCAACTGGGCAAAACTAAACTTTGATACTTAGTAGCAACGGATCAGAGACGTAATTCATAAATTAGCAACGGATCAGAGACGGAATTATTGCATTCCGTCAACGTTCTTAAGCTAATCAGAGACGGATCAGAGACGAAATTATTGCATTCTGTCTCTGATCCGTCTCTGATTAGCAACGGATCGGAGACGGAATGCAATTACAATTGTACCCTTTAGAAGAATATGCATTTATGTTCCGTCTCTGATCCGTTTCTAAATTCCGTCTCTAATCCGTCTCTAATCAGCAATGGAAACACATTTTCGTTGCTGACTAAATCAGTGACGATGATTTTAGAGACGGAATAGATTCCGTCTCTGTTCCGTTGCAGAATTGAATTAGAGATGGAATTTATGCTAATCGGCAACGAAAATTTTCGTTTCTGATCTGCTGTTTTTTTGTAGTGTCATTCGTGCGTCACGCTCGCGTTATGAAACTAGTATATATATATATACACACTAGTTCCACGATTGTGCTACGCACTACTAAACCCACTCGCTTCTCTCGCGAGAGTTAAATGAATAAATAAATAATGTTAATTATATATAAATATATATATATATATTAGTTTATGGAGCGCTCTACGCTCGCTTGAACCCACTTGCTATGCTCACCGGAATTTAATTAATCTACTAATCTATTTTTATATTTTAAAAAATATACTACTTTCATTTTTATTTTGATTTTTTTACAACTAATTATAATTATTTGGATTTAATAGCGGGAATACCTGTAATTAAGGGTAGAATAGTAAATTTAAGTGATGTTGAAAGACTTAATAAAGGGTGAAATAGTAAACTTGAGTGATGGTTGAAACTGAAAGACTTAATTAAAAGTAAAATAGTAAATTCAAGTTACAATTGAAAGATTGGTTATTCGTTTATTAAGTATAGTAGCTCAACTTAACTATAATCATAAATAATGTCATTATATCTCAGTTTTTTTTTTTTGTGAGGGAATCTCAGTCTTTTTTTTACTTACAAGACTACTTGATTATACTTTGACCGGGTAATTTATATAGAAGTGCAAACTGCATGCCTCGCCGTCGGATTTATCTTCAAGTATGTAGATCTTACTAGCATCGATATTATCTCCATCATATTAATTATTTTCAACTCATAGGTGTGAAGTTTTACTACATCAAAAGATTTCGATACTATTTGGGAAGAGATCCACAATCAAAAACTTTTTTATGAAAAGTTACACTTAGCCGATGTGAAACTATAATTTGATTCATACATCTCAACCTTATGCACTATACTCCTTGATGTTAATATTATTGAAAATCTCTAGAAATTTGTAAGGAGATACATTTAAAAATGCATACTAAGTCTATCACCAATAATTTGTCCCCACCTGCTCAAGAGTGAGATTCTTGACTTCGTGAGATATTCTTCAATTAACTTAAAAAATAAACAATGAAGCACCCAAAAATCTTCGTAAGTTTACGACAAGGACCAAAGCATATAGGAATATAAAAATAAATTAATTAATTTGAGTGTCCTGGTCATGATATTTTTCCTCTCGCTTTTTTTAAAAAAGATGGTAGAGATCCGGGTCTTTATTTTTAATCTTTCTTTTTGCATTTGATGTGCCGACGAGTCTACAACTACTTTTCCTTGTATTAGGAAATGGAGCCATCAGTCACGTTCATAAAGCATAGTTTGATAATTATAAATCCAAGGGAAATGAGAAATATTATTCAAAAGTGAAGACGTGTGCCAATTTAATTAAATTTTTTTTGGTGGATAAATAATAAATTTAATTAGATTTTAAGTAACGTTTAAAGTATTTGAAAAGGAAGATATATATTAAAAATATTAGATTAATATAAAGAAAAGAGAAATCAAAAGAGACTATATATATATATACACACAATTAATTATATACATCCATCGATATCGATCACTCTCGTTCCATATATATACTGTCTTTTTTTTTTATCAATATATTCAATTAACTGGAAAATTTTATGTACGAAAAAAAAAAAACTCTATGCACTAAGGATATCGATGAACTAAGGTGGGCCTCCCAGGAGACGCCACATTCAGTTGCCACTAGAATAGCTGGATCGATTGTAAAGTGGGGAAGGTTGTATAGATTCATGATGTAAATGGTTAATGTACTGTATATTATCGTGACAGTGAGGGTGAATATGCTTTACGCATGAAAAATAAAAAGGAAAATATTAAAACGATAATGACAATTAATATTACACAGTAAAATATATTGGCTCACAAGATCTTTTCATACGATTTCGACTTGCGTGTTATGCATCGAGATTTATGTATGCTCAGCCCGCCTCGTGAGACATGCTTAGATGGATTTTGTAAGTGACACGTCTTAATTGTTGTGTGACAAGTTGTTATCATTCTACCATTTCTCAAATCAAAATTACCGCGAAATAACACTGCACACACTAGAACATATTTGGCTTTTAATAGAGGTTTTAAAACCCCTATTAAATAGAATGTTATTAAATGTCATGTGAAAATATGTTATGTTTTAATTTTTAATACATATATTACATAAAGATTTTTTAAAACTCCTATCAATTAAGTATTATTTAATAACACCCTCTTTAATAAGGGTTTAAAAATTTCTATTAAATACCGAAATTGTTCTAATGACATTCAAATTTTCCCTGTCATTAACAAATCTAAAGGTACTTAACGTTTACATCGATCGATCCTTATACTTAAGACACATCACAGATGTTCTATCTGTACAAAATTGTATATATGAACTCTTAATATATATACCAATGACACTTGTCACTCGTAAACACCGAAATACGATTCCCCCTATTTAACACCATATAATATAGAATCAATTGACGTTAGGAAATCTTTAGTTAATCCGTAACGCCGTTGATGCTTTTCAAGTACTGATCCAACGACTCCTGTCTTTGCAACCTCATATCCTCCTTGACTTTCTGTATGAACGCTTCCGCTCGCCGATTCAACTCGTCCTGACTCAGCGACGGCTCTCTCCATGTCTTTCCCGAGTCCTCGCGCCACGTCAACGGCAAGCACGATAGATCTGCTTCGTTCAACGGCTCTGATCTCTTAAGGGGCTGTGGGCCCCAGTAGTCGTGTCGGTTTGGACGGGTCGATCTCTCCCACGTCTCCGATTTCTTTAACCGTGCGTTCGACCGGTTCTCTGTTATCATCCTCCACGTGCTGTCCAGTGTGTTCGCTCCATTTCCTGCTGAAATGACCGAATTACCCCTTAGAAAGGTCAAAATGTCTGAAGAAATTGCGCCCTCAAATCACGTAGCTAGACTCACTCATGACACTAACGTAGGTGGCACATTTTCTAATGCGATTTTATGCATTTTAAGGTGCATAAAGAATTTTTGTATCCATAAAAATTTAAACTCATAACTTTTTAATTTTTAAATCTTATACAAAATTATTAAACCATCAATTGATTTCATTAAAAGGTTGTTATTTTAATATTTTTCGAAAAAAAAATTATTTATCCATTTAGAACAAATGGTGAACTAAGTTTGGACTTCATATTGGTTTCTTTCCCAATGAAGTTTTCAAGAAATATGAAGCCGAAAAGCTATTACTTTTTCAATTCATGCACAAACATTTCATCATATGGATCCTCAAATGGCAATATAACAACAACAACAACAACATAGCCTCAGTCCCAAATTAACTGGGGTCGGCTACACGAATCAAACTTTTTCATTGTACTCGATGAAGTGCAATTGATGGTGAGCTTTGCAAACCATTCAAATCTCTCTTAATTAATGCATCCCATGTTAACTTTGGTCTACCCCTACCTCGTCGAATTTTTACAGTTTCTATTGAGTCAAGTTTTCTAGTTGAGCATTTGTAGGCCGTCTTTGCAGGTGACCAAACCATCGCAACCGCCCTTCCCTAATTTTTGTATCAATTGGTGCTACTCCTACTTGTCTTTGAATTTTTATATTTCTTATTCTATCTTTACAAGTTTTACCACACATCCACCTAAGCATCCTCAAATGGCAATATGGGACTCATAAAATCAACAATTTTTGTATCCATGAAAGTTTAAACTCATAACTTTAAAATTTTTAAATCTTATACAAAATTATTAAGCCATCAATTGATTTCATTAAAAGGTTGTTATTTTAATATTTTTCGAAAAAGAAAACTATTTATCCATTTAGAACAAATCGCTACAAGACATATTTATACGTGGGGTGAGTGACTACGCAAGATAGGTGTACCATTTTTTTTTTTCATATTTATAGAGTGTACCTTCGAGGTGCAACTAACAGCTCTTCGGTGACCGTTACTGAAATTACTCGATGGCCTCTCATCCACACGATCAACCTGAATCACTTTCTCCACGTATCTCGAGGCAACATGGTCATCAATGCCTCTCGGCTCTTCCTCCATCGGTTGAGTGACGTAAGAGCTGCCGCGGTGGTGGTGGTAGAGGTGGCGATGGTCCTCGGGATACGCAACCTGTCGAGGAGGAGGAGGAGGAGGAGGAGGAGATGATAACCTGGAAGAGAGAAGAATGACGAGGATGATGACATGGATAACAACGTAAAGACAAGGAGGGGTAAGCCATGAACGGAGAGAGTTCCAAAACGGAGGCACTACAACAACATCTAAATGAACTAAAAACTCCGAGACCAGCGGCGCCGAGAGCTTCGCGACCACCGCCATCGAAACCACGCCGGCCGAGACGATCAAGAAACTCAAAGACATTGTCAAGTAGTTGTACGAGTAGTACCGCTTCGATGATGACCTGCGCGAAGAAGAGCTTCGCTTAGACAACGATGATGTCGACGAAGAGAACTCCATGTTTAATTAGTTTGTACAAGCTTTATTTTTGTTCAATGCATGTATGTAATGGTTGATATATTTATAGTTGTGGTGTCGTTGATGGTTGAGTGGGGCCGGGGTGGGCCCGGGGTGACGAGAAGGGACACGTGGAGGTGGGACAGGGGTTTATCTGATGAGCCAACTAACAGACAAGCGTTAATTTGTGGAAGTTACAGCGTTGACATTGACTGTATCTGTATGTACATGTACACATCTTCAGATGAGTCAGTCAGTTTTGTGTCAGTTAAATTGGAAGAAGTTTCGCACTTTGAGGTTTATATATATATAGTCTATAAATGTAGGAATATTTTGTACAAGTGTTACCGGGTCACAGTCAGCCAGTTTGAATGGATAAGGTATTAAGGTACCTACTGACGGAGATTGTGAAAACAAATAAAGTTTTTTTTTTTTTTTTTTTTGGTGGAAAATGCTTTGGTAACCCAATTTCGACATCCACTTTGGGCTCGTAGTGGGCTCAAGTGAATAACTCTCCATGTGATACTCTTCTATGAGTGTGAATGCAAATTAATCTCGAGGTGTTGTACGCACACCTCAAGTTGTATCATATGGTTGAACGCATTCACTTGGACCCACTAGGTGCCTAAAGTGGGTGATGAAAATGAGTTACTCTAGCATCTTTCTTTTTTTAGCCTACTAATTAAACGTCCCCTCTTTGGATATTCAGGTCAGTGCGCTCAAGCGTGTTAAAGTGGTTTTCCCAATCATTTTCTTTCTTTTTTTTTTTTATTTAAGTGAGAGTCATACTCACGATTGTTTTATGGAGATATGTTTTGCCTAAAAGCGACACCATGTTAATTTAATTAGGCTTAGTTAATTGGTTAAAATATTCTAACTTTTCACAATTATTATTATTATTATTATTATTATTATTATTATTATTATTATTATTATTATTATTATTATTATTATTATTATTATTATTATTATTATTATTATTATTATTATTATTATTATATCATAACATTTTAAGATTTTTTATCATATCCTTACCTTTTTAAATTGTTTAATTTATATCATAAGTCAATTTTTAACTTAAAAATTGATGAGGTGACACTTCAATTTAAATTTAAAAAGCCACTTAATCACTCATAGTAATCAAAACAACTATTAATAATTCATGATTTAAACTCATTATTGTAAGTGTTACATCATCAAATTTGAGATTCAAAAGTGATTTAAGATACAAATTAAACAATCTAGAAAGATTAAGATATAATAACAAATTTTAAAAGGTTTGGTTATAACAACAAAATTTGTGAAAGGTCATTAAATTTGAAATTCAAAAGTGATTTAGGATACAAATTAAACAATCTAAAAAGATTTGAATATAACAACAAAAAGTTATAAAAGGTTTAACCATTTGGTCATTTAATTACGACTTCTTTTCATAGAGATGGGAAATATAATTTCATTTCATGCATGTGGTTTACACACTTTTGAGTACTACATTTGCAAGCATATATAATTAATTGATTGCTTATACTACTTATTGATTCACTTTGATATTTCCGCACAATTGGTTGTTGTAGCTCACCATTAATTGTACCAAATAGAGCATAATAGAAGATTTTGAACAATGTAATCGATTCCAATTAATTTAGAAGAGGCTATGTTGTTGTTTTGTTGTTATTGATAGTGGTGGTTGTTGCAGCTAATATGACATTCAAAACTATCCAAAATTACAAAAAGGTAAGTGATTGTTATAACCAACTCTCAAGGGTGCTTTTTTTTTTTTCGAAAATTCAAGTTTTGATTATCCCATTATATATTCATGATCTCAGATTGGAATGGAAAATAATATTGTCTAAAAAAAGCGATTACCGCGAATTTATTTGTTTGGTACCCTCATGCATCTTTTTATTATTTTTCCTATCCGAATAATTTATTGCAACAACAATAAATCCCATTTTAATTATTTGACTTTTGTGTGAAGATTGTGTAACCAAATGAATTACTAGAACTTTACAAATAGTTAACTCAATTTCTCCATTCTTGTAATAAAAAAAATTCTCCATTAACACCAACTATTCTATAGAATCTAATAAACTGATACCATATCTTGATTTAGTAGCTTATTAAATCCCTTGATTGGAATAATGAAAGACACAAATTAATTAATCATAAGTTGGATTAGTTGGAAAGTTCCAAATTAAGGACTGGGTTTGGTTTGTTTAGTTGAAAATGATTAATTTTTCTCTTCCGCACAAAAACCTCTATCCTTTATTCTGATTGGGCAGCGGGCTCACGATCCAGTGGACCCATGGCAGTTGCTTTTGTGAGCCGACCACGTACGCTCCTCTTCAATATAAAGCGAAAAAGTACATATTGATTGTACAGGAAACGAGACAGGTCGTTATATAGATGGCTAGAGCGTATCCAACTGTTTGGGCAGTTGGGCCCACAATATTACCTTATCCAACTTTGGTGTTCCACGTGGACGGTGTACATTTCCTCGAAGCAACAGATAGGTCCTCTGGAGACATCGGGATCGTTTCTGACTTGAAGAACTCTAGGTTCCCCTTTTTTGTATGTCAAGACTTTTTGTCACTTTTTCGGATATGAAGAATTTTGTACTCGATTCTGGTTTTTACTGTTGCAATGTAGGAGTAGAAAGATCCTGTACTTTTAAGCTGTGTCAAAAAGGGTATGCCAGTATACTTGTTATGTCATAGATGACCAAGTAATAGTATCAATAGCAAGAGGAAAATCAATGAGACTAGGAGGTTAATTGCAAGGTTGAGTCCTATTTTGGACACTAAGTTAATTAGGCGTGCTTACCAAGTGAGAACCTTAAAATGTGAGTTGTGATCGTATCGAACGGTGTCATAGGTGCAGGTGCGGAACGAGCTAGTTTGTGCATGCATGTGTGGCCATGTTAGAGGTGCTTTTAGACCTTTTTTTTGGTGTGATGTTATTAAACTATCTTAGTGAAAGTCGTTACAAGAGTAGGAGCGAAGATCGGTCAAGTAATATAAATTACAATTCGAGTTATATTGTTGCCATAGACTCACAATCAGTTGTTGATACTTGTAAGTATATATCGATCCAATATTTGTTCTCGACATTGGTTTAAAACTTTCTAGTGCTTCAAAAGTTGTATTAACGTAATGATAAATTAAGTCATAACTTTGAATGAGTCATATGCATGTTATAGATTTAAATCGTGGTAGCTTAGCTACTTTATATCTTTTAATTTTTTTCGGGTTAGGATGAAATTAATCAAATTAAAATAAGGCGATACTGAAAAAGGTTCAAATCGAGCCACAGTTACAATGGTTGTTAAAAAATATTAATTCGGGTAGAGAGACATTATAAATATTAGTGTCACCAATTTAATTAAAACTACACAAGATGCTATATACGAAGGTTAAACTTTAATCGGATACGTGTACAAATAAAAATAAGTTAGAGAAAAATTGAAGTGGAGCCAAACAAAATAAGTGGTACAATTTAATGGTCGCAAGTAAAACCAAACGGTCGCACCAAGTAATCCAATAGTCAAAGAGAGCCACACGTACCAACGAGAGAGAGCGCCGAAAGATCGATACGTGCATCAACGCGGTGTAGCTAAAACTGCCTTGACTTTCCAAGTCAATGAAAGTCAAAAGTCCATTTTTATTATCCCTTTAGTTTGCACCGCCAAACGCACTGTGCAATGCCACGTGTCGAATACCCACAAGTGCTTATCTAAATAGATATGATCATATAAACTGTACAGCTTTCATAGATGCTCCTAATTACGTGTTACTGTGATTCGTGACTATATTTCTATCTATATACTATATAAGTTGTATGAACTGACTTTATAGATTATAAGGAAATTTTAGGGAGGAAAACTTGTTGGTTAAGTAGAGATTGTCACTCTCCAACAGAACCTCGTAAATTAATCTAAACCAATTAATTATGAAATTTTAATGCAATTAGTTTATGCTTATGGTGATTATGATTCTATGTAATTAATTTTGTGGTGGTAATTAATTAAGAGATATCGAGATCACGTTTTCTCCACAAGAAAGTCTAAAGATAAGATAGACGAGCCTTTATGGAAGATTAGTTTATCAATTATATCATATTTGATGCTTAAGTAGAGAAGTTCTTGCCATCTAACTCATATATGTTGATTTCATCCATATTATGGTAGAGACCCATATGAATCTTATGAGTATAGTCGAGTCTTTTTTTTTGAAGCCCAAACAAATAATTACATGCTCGTGATGAAGAGCAATCTAGCATCCCTTATAAGAGGTATTTTTTTATCCCAATTATGAGTTTACAAGTTTGGATGCCCACGATTATCGAATACAAAAAGGTAATGTCACAAATCTTTTTCCATATAATTATGATAATTTAATTGTTTGAAACTTTGATCGTTTGATTAAGATGAGAAAACAAAAAGTTAAGAATATAACAGTTGAAAAGATGTGATTGTCTTTGTTGGGAGCTTTGGACCATATATTACTTCCAAATTTTTAAAAGATGTATGTATTCTTGAGAGTTTTTTATTTCATTAAAATATTTCCTCCTTTTATTGCCTCCTATACCCTTTGATTGTTCTGTTAAGTAATCATCTCTTTTAGAAAAAAAAACTTATTCATACTTTTCTTGTTTAAAGTAAAAGACGGTCCTCCTAATGATCACTTAATATACATACGTAGATATATATGTGAAATTAACGGATATAGTTCAATGAATTAGTTGATACTTGATATTGACAAATCATATGGTCATATATATAACTAGAAACATAGATAGATTTTCTTGTATAATGCTCTAAAAATTAGAAACATCGATAGATTGATTTTGATAAGGGTTTGATTTGATCGAATAGATGGGTTAGAACTAGTGGAGATGCGACACTCATATATGTCGGCAAAACAAAGAATCAAATTAAGGGTCACGTAGGTCATGACTCGAGACTTGTGAAAACTGTGTCTAAGCCGAGAAGACTATTATGTCCTCTCTCTCTCTCTAACGCAAATGTCATGAGTTCAAATTCATGCCCTATATATATATATATACTAGTTTTAAGACGTGCTACGCGCGATTCCCCGCGATCAAATTTTTAAGAATTTATTAACAAAATTTAAAATTGTAATTAAAATCTAAAAATTAGAAATACAAATATATTTTAACTTATCAATATTCTCTAATGTGCTCTAATGTGATCGAGATAAAATGTGAATGAAAAAATAAGCTAATCATGTTAGAACATTACTTCTTCAAAAAAAGTGTATTGGATTGATGAAAATAAATTCATGATTGATTTGAAAATAAAAGAAAAAAAAAACGTGTAGTGGATTGATAAGGAGTTAGAGTTTGATTTGGATACAAAAAAAAAAAGTTGATTTGGAGATGAAAAAAAAAGAAGTATGGGCAAATAAGTAAATTTCATTACGACTCAAAAATTTATGATTCGTGCTTTTATATATATGATATATATATATTTTATTTGCTTCTCAATTATAAGGCTGAAGCTTGGGGCGCCCTATTAACACTCTTTGAATCAAAGTAAAGCGGGGCCGAAAAAAATATGAATATCATGTTTTGAAAAACTAAAAGAAAAAGTATCACAAAATGATTTTCTTCGACAAAATTAACTGACTTGGATTAGTTAAATTTTTCTTTGGATGTTATATTCGAACATGAGGTAATAATGCTTGCCTTCAAGAAATTAAATAGAGAGAAAAATATAGTACGAGAATAGAAAATATAATATTTAAGTTGTGATACATTGATGTAGATGATAAAAGTAACTATGCAATAGAAATTATTGTGTTACAGCTAAGGTTGGGTCAAGAGAATAGAAGATAGATTGATACTAGCTAGTTATACTAATTATTATATAGAGATCAAGAATAACATATATAGTTAGCTATTTTTCAGCATCTCTCTTCAACCTTAGACCTAGAGATCCTAATATTGTGTACATAAATACATCCACATCCACATGCATAACAAATAGCCAGACAAATCGAATACAATTTATTAATTCAACAATAGCTACTCGTACAAATTGAAGCCACCACCAAGTGAAAAGAACTTAAGCTGCCTCTCTACAAAGAGCTTATAATCCAAATGCAGGATAAACCCCACAAAATGTTACATTCCCTGTAAAATTACTCCTCTAGAATGGTAAAAAAAAAATCACATCTGTAATTCAATGATTTGGCACTTAGGAAGCCTAAGGCTTCGGCAACATCCCTTGCATTAGTGATGAAAAATCATACTCTTTTCCTGTCTTGGATGGGGTGACTAAAGGAATAGAAGAAGGCCCCGGCGAGCGATTTACTGCGTCGGAGGTCAGGCCGTTGGCGGGGGCAATATGCCCATTAGTATATGAGCTGCAACAAGGGATTAACCCAAGTACAACATAGTTAGAACATACATAAGTGATGAAAAATCGTCCTCTTTTAACCCGGACAGGTTGGCCTAGCAATAAAGGCGCACTCAGGATCGAGTGGATTAGGCGCACGATCTCGAGTTCGATTCCCCGCTTGTGTCAAGCTGCGTTTAGGCAACTGGAGTTTCTAACGAGTCGATTTCCGAGGCCCCTTGGGATTTGTTGGGAAAAAAATAATCGGATACCGAGGGTTTTCGAAAAAATAATAATAATAAAATCGTACTATTTTTCTGTTTTTAGACACTATGATTCCAACGTCTTTTTGGGAGCTGCTCGCCCGACGGAGAAATCTTGCTTAATCAAGTTGTGATCAATGGATCTCCTACCTAAAATTACAGTCCACTTTTAATGCTTAGGATATGAGGTTTCTTCACTCCTGCAGATGCAAAGTTCGGTGGTGATCCGCCTCCAAACCTGACTGTCTCTAATTTGATAAAATCACCGAGCATCGGAAGGATTGAAGAAATCTTATATCTTAAACACAAATAGAGGACTAACATCGAAGATGGGAGATCCATTGATCCCAACCTTATTGAGCGAGATTGCTCCGTCGCGAGATATGACAAGGAGCAAGTCGTTTTGAAAAAAAAAAAACGTTCGAACTGCAGTGCCTAACGGCAGCAACTGCAGGTTCTGTCTGACAACTTAATCGAAGAGATGTTGCACAGGAGAAGACTAAAAGGCTTTACGTATGAAACAAAAGGCAATGGCAGACGAAGCCTGAGAAATTAACTTAACAGAAAGTACCTGGATGTCGAGTATGATGTAGAGCTCCCGAACGTTTGCGTGGGTCTAACATTTCCCATCTAGTACAAGAAGTAAAGCGAAAGTGCGAAGAAAATTAATTAGTTAAATAGGCGTAAACCGAATTACACCTTAAAAAAATGTTAGTATGCTACCTGCATAAATTTTTGCAGTTCATTCTGGCCAGGACTGGCCATCCCTAAAAGAGGAACCTGATAACCAATGTTTTGCCAATTTTGAGCGGTCAAGCCAACACCTGCACCATTGGAGCCAAGTTGCTGCACATTGACAGGACCTGCTGAGACGCCACCACCAGCCTTAGCTGCAGCCGCCATTAGTAAAGATTGCTGCTGCGCCAACATTGCAAGTTGTTGTTGATGAAGGGAAAATGGAGAAACCATATTTGACTGCATAACACATTACAAATTAACTGATTAGATGAAGATGCTACACCGTCGCGAATAACAAATGATAACCAGGTAGCTTTGAAATCTCCACTCACAAATTACTACAATAGATTTAATAAATAGTAACCATGATGGCAAGGATGCAAAGAATAGTGAAACAAACTACATTGTTTAGAGAGGCATTCAAGTCACTTACATGTTGACATCAAGAATTGATATGCATCCAATAAAGCATCAAAGACCACAACAATGGACAGAGGTTTAACAATAAAAAGGTACATGCTTTTACTGCTTTATCTGCATGTAATGCAGATCTGAAAATACATATATTCCATGCAGCAATTTGACAGGAAATAAACAATAAAAATGTGATGTAACAAAAAAAAAACAATAAAAATGTGCCACCAGCATCAAATAGGTCGTCTAAGGAGCCATTTAATCCTACTAAAGGAAATTCGGAAAATACACATTGACTTACAGTATGCCACTGGTTGAAAAGTAAGAAATAACATTTTGGTTGTGCAAGGTTAAAATGCAGACATCTCAATTGTAGCAAAGCCTACCAGAAAAATATTACAAATGCCTACTGACTTTTCTTTGATATGCATCGGCTTTTATATTACTAAAAAGATTGTACAGTTACCAAAGCATGGATACAACAAGTCCCAAAAAGAACAAAGAAAATGAAAAGCATCAAACAAACATGGAACACTCAACATGTCCTCATCCCCAACTTCTAGTTCTAAACATTCCTCCATAAAATACCCGTCAACTCTTTAATTCCAAACAACGAGATAGCCACTTTATGTTTAATACACTCTTACGTCTTTCATGTTGGAACTCTTGCCCTAAAAAATTCTGCTGTTCCTTAATGCTCGTAGACTTTTGAATAAGCACGGGAAATGAACATGCACTGCAAATAGTATACACTCAGTAATATATGGTAGTGGATTAAACATATGGTATGTCGATAAGCATATCCACAATGAACTAACATATATTTTCAAGATTGGAAAAGAAATAAAAAAAAAGAACCTGCTAACTGACAGGTTTTTCCATAACAATATTGAGCAACAAAAATGACCAACATTAGCATTTCTTGATGCAAAAAGCATGTCAATGGTCTAGTAAAATGCAATCAATAATCGAAAAGATTTCATCATTCATTAGATGAATACTAAAGCATTTACCTTCTCGAAGAGGCTCATGATGTCACTTTTTGCGTCTTTGTTGGATTGCTCGGGAACTTGAGGTGTCGCAATGGATGAGGAGCTATTGAAAAGATCTTCAATTCCAGATAACGGACTGTTTTTGCTTTCCACAGGTTTTGCAGGAGCAGGAGCCTCAGTTGAAGATGTTGACTCTGCAGCTGCAAGTATTCAAGATTCAAAGTCAATACAAATAGTTGAGAACAATCGCCACATGAATGACTACAAACAATAACAAGTGCAGGAAAACATTAGCATAAGAGATTCTAGTCTATTAGAACTCCTTCATTTGGTGAAAAAACATTTACATTGAAACCCTGCCCAGGCGATATCATCAGAAGATGATGTCTCAAAACTGTTTGTACTAGGAGTTTCCATAGTGAGCATGTTGAAGAGATCAGTAGCATAATCAATTTTTGGAGGAGCTGGTTTTGTGCTAGCTGCAGGAGTAGATTGTGACTGCTGTACAACAGATTTTGGTTTAGGCGCGACTGTAGGTGGTTGAGTGTCAGGAGAGGCCTGTTTGCCATCTCAAATGAGTCAGGAATCAGGTGACAATCAGATAAGTATAAATAAACATTACACTTAGAATTCGTGCTCAGAATCAAATACTTTTTCTGGTAATATGCAAATGGAAATGCCTAATTTACCTGGTCTGATACTTTAGGAAGTGGAGGACTGCTGGTTCTTGACCTTGGAGCGCTATTTCTTGTAGAAGGGAGATTGCTTCTCCGCTCCTCCGAATGTTGGTCTATACTAGTGGTCTGTGCTTGGGCACCTCTATCTCCTGCTTTCTGCCTCTGTACAGTTGATCTATCATCCAATGCTTTTGAAGATGGCTTTGATTTTGTTTCCCTTGGCACCCATCTTTTTTCTTCATACCTAGTACATTGAGAAATGAAACTCATTATAAAAAAGAGGATAAAACAAATGTTAAAAAAGGATAAAAATTCATAGAAAATAAATAATTGGAAACTGCCAAAACTACATGAAGGACTATCAAATGTGTAAATCAATCGAGTATAGTTAATAATAGCCGATCATATACAATCTCAGCATACATACTTGGCGCGAATAAAGTTCTCAATCCCAACCCTATCATAGTTTGGGGGTAGCTCTGCTTCCCAATAGCTGTTAGACTTCTCATTGCCCATTGCTGTGCCCAAAAAATAATGAAATCGTCATTGATCAACCTCGAACATTAACTAGATAATCAAGCCTACCAATCAAACCGATAAGCTTACATTGAATAAAAGCAACTTGCTCCGGAAGCCAGGTATCGAGCGTAGCAGACCTTACCTGTAGTAATCCCAATGAAAATAAGTACGCCAATTAACAATTTGAGCTGAATTTAGAGAAGGAAAATAAAAAATAAAAAATAAAATCTTCTAACCACCCCATGCGTTTAAAGAAAAGCTTCAAATTAATGTTGGTGGTGTCAGTGCAGGTACATATGTATAAAGCAAACCATTGGCTGTATCAAAATTCAAATGTCCATGCAAGATCAACTTGCAAGGTGCAGTGGGAGAGCCCGGCGATATCTAGTTACTTTTGGAGCAATAGAGTGAAGTTAACAAACCTACATTTTTCCCAACTATTCTGGTTGCTTAGGGGCAACTCCAAACCATCAACTCTAAAATAGAGTAACACTACACTATTTTGGTGTAAATAGTCACACTAACATATTTACCTCTCCAACCCATCAATACTATCTTACACAATTCTACTTTTTTATCATTATTTTATTCTACTTTTCTCAAAGATAAAGAATACAACAACAACAACAACAACAACAACATAGCCTCAATCCCAAATTAACTGGAGTCGGCTACATGGATCAAACTTTTCCATTGTGCTCGATTAAGTGCAATTGATGGTGAGCTTTGCAAACCATTCAAATCCCTTCTAATTAATGCATCCCATGTTAACTTTGGTCTGCCCCTACCTCGTCGAATTTCTACAATTTCTATTGAGTCAAGTTTTCTAGTTGGGGCATTTGAAGGTCGTCTTTGCAGGTGACCAAACCATCGCAACCGCCCTTCCCTAATCTTTGTCTCAATTGGTGCTACTCCTACTTGTCCATGAATTTTTATATTTCTTATTCTATCTTTACGAGTTTTACCACACGTCCACCTAAGCATTATCATTTATGCTACGTTCATTTTATGTAATTGTTGTTGTTTTACCGCCCAACATTCACTTCCATAGAGCATAGTTGGCCTAATTGCGGTCCTATAAAATTTTCCTTTTAACTTAGTAGGAACATTTCGATCACAAATCACCCGTGTTGCACTCCGTCATTTCTTCCATCCAGCTTGAATTCTATGTGTCACATCATTCTCAATGTTACCATCATTTTGTATGATTGATCCTAGGTATCTAAAGTGGTTTACCTTAAGAACTTCTACTTCCCCTAATTTTACCACTCCCTCGATGTCTAGTGTTTCTAAACTCACGGTGCATGTATTCGGTTTTCGTCCAACTCAACTTAAAGCCTTTAGATTCTAATGTATTCCTCCGAGTTCTAATTTCCTATTCACTCCACCTTTAGTTTCATCCACTAAGACAATATCATCTGCAAATAGCATACACCAAAGTATATCCTCTTGAATATGTCTAGTTAGTTCATCCATAACTAAAGTAAATAGATATGGGCTTAAAGCCGATCCTTGATGTAGTCTTATCGTAATGGGACTCAAAGATAAAGAATACAAAAATAAAAAATAAAAATAAAAAACAACATGAATAGTGTTTTTATGGGTGAACAGTGCCACTGTCCAACGCTATGGTGCTCCATTTGTAATTAACGTTCGTCAACCAACGCCATTTTGGCGTTAGTTGGAGAAGCTCTTATGATGGACAATGCTCCATTGTCAAGGAAGCTAGGAGGGTAGTTAACTGTTTCGCAAGGCCTCAAATCTTGAGGTGAGTGAGATTGAAGGGGCTGATGTAATGAACTATAATTAGTCCTTTGGCTAGAGGTTCTGGGTATAGCATAAATCGACGACTATTGTTTTATTAGGATCTTCTTTTACCATGGATCCACCTAAGAGGGTGATATTAAAATGAACTAAAAAAACTTGTGGTCTTGGAATGAGTAGCCATCTTTGTGTGAATGGAAAAAAGGCATGGGAGAAGTTGATGATGGAATACATATGGTTTATTTCTACGTACAACTATCCTTCGGATTCTTTTGCATTCATATCATCTGCTTAACTCTAAAAGAGCTAAATCAATATTAGTCAAAGGAGCCAATAGAGGCAAAATTATTCGTTCTCAAATGATTGATCAAAGCAAAATTTACAAGGGAGCACGTTGGAATAGTGCCTTATATCCTGAATTTATTTTGTATAAAAATGGAGGTCATACCACTGCTTGTACTCAGGCCCGATTTTGTAGGGGGGGTTGGTGGGTGACTGCCCCAAGCCCCCAATTTGAGGAAGACCCCAATTTGGGCTATAAGTTAGGGGTAGTTTTGGAATTTCTTTTTTTCTGACACTTCTAACAAAAAAATTGGAAATGTGCTAACTAAGGAAGCGTTGCAGTTCTAACGACTTCCTAACTCCCATTCGACACGTGCCCTTCCCCCTCTCCCATCGAATCAGTCCCCATTTATCCTCTCTGCGCACTACATCCACATATACTCTCTCGACTCTCATACACCATCTTTTTCTCCTCTCTCAAATATCTAAATAAGAAATATGTATTTGTTGTAAACTTGCAAAAAGAAAAAGAGATAGCTTTTCGTTTTTCTCTTAAACAAGATCTCTCCACAACAACTCTCACATCCTTCCTTGATTATTCAATACACTAGTCTCTATTCTTTTTTCCTTTTTCATTATACTATGTTTCTATTTTAACAAGTGTATTATGGTGTAGATTTCATTAAAAGGATTTGAATTATTCACTTCTACAACTGCGGATTGAAAGTATACTTTCAACTAGAACTACTTTGATCTTTCTTTTTTGGGTATTCTACGCTGACATCTTTTTTGTTACTAACCTCATTTATCTATCAAATATATAAAAGAGTCAATCTTCAAATTCTGGGTCGTAAGGAAAATTACTATTTTGCCCTCATGCGTATCGCCCTCTCCAAATCGATCAACAATTCTCCCCTCCTGCGTCCAAGTCGATCAACGACTCTCCTTCCTCTTCTAATCGATCAACAACTCAAACTCCCCTCCTACGTCATCGATCGCGTTATTTATTGCTCCGCCCCTTCGATTCATTCGCTGCTTTCGCCTTCGTCGATCCTCCTCCGACGCTGCTCTTCGTCTTCGGTGAGTTAATCCACCTTTCTTCTCCTTTTTTTTTTTTTTGCGGAGAGGTTGGTGATACGATCCCACATCTAGGCCTTATAGAGTTAGTGGGAATAAGATAGTATAAATAGGTGTGAGTGAGTAAGATCCTGATCTTACTCACTCACACCTATTTATACTATCTTATTCCCACTAACTCGATCTTACTCACTCACACCTATTTATACTATCTTATTCCCACTAACTCTACAAGGCCTAGATGTGGGATCGTATCAGTTGGATTGTTTTATTTTTCGTTTTCTAGCAATAATATGTTCTTGACATTGTTTACCTGCAAGATTTTCTTCTTATTACCTCCTGATTGTTCTTCTAGGTCATGATCAAGATTTTCTTCTATGTAACTATGCCACAGAATCTGCAAATTAAGTCAAAGTAAATTTTATCATTTTGTAGATTTTGTTTGAGTTTATCCATCAAGTGATTGATCAATTGCTTGTTAGACTTATTGAAGAACACGGTGGTGAGACTTCGAGGTGATAGTGGTAATATCTTTAACTTTGGTTCAATTTACTCTATATATTAGAGTAACACTTCGATATACCTCAATGCCCTAAATTCATTTGATTAGAACAAAGAATTATTCTCTTCACCTAACACTTTCTCACACTGATCATGCTATCATGCATTACACTTCACTGGTCTTCGACTGATTGATTTAAGTTTTATATGGTGGGTGAGTGGTAATGATTTGCTCAACTGATGATTAACTATTCATTAAAAGAATTGCTTTCGTAGAGCATGGATGGACTGATGCGCACGTGCATTGATTTCTAATGATGTTTCTCTTTTTCAATGTCATGAGAAAAACTAATTGTGGATGATATAACTTATTTGAAGAGTCTTCACATGAGATATTCCAACATTGTTATTATTTTTATTAGAAAAGTTGATTTGTTGAACTGTTGGAGGATGAATGATCTGCTCAATATTTGTGAATCTTCATATTGTAGTTGAATAGAAGGAAAATGATTGGATGACATACTTCTCTATATGCATTTGCTACTCCGTTGTTGAGATCCTTTAACACAAAATTCTATGTTATACTAATATTAATGTAACACATAACAGTACATAAAATGCTATGTGTAACGTTCAATATTAATGTAACACATAAAACATGCATCTAAAATAGCATGATAAAATACTGTTGCATATTACATTTCTAATATGTCTTTATACTAAAAATTTTGGAAAAAAATTGTTTTTATGTTTTCAAGTTCTATTAAGAGTGGTTTTGATGACTGCAAGTGTTTTTTTGGTCAAGTTAATGCTTATGCTTTTTGAGACTGTTACATTTTCTCTGTTGAGATGATCTGTTTTGTGATTCTTATCATCACTACTCTTGTTTAGTGCAAATTATGCTAGAGAATATGGTTAGGAAACTCAAACAAAATAGAGAAAGTCACATTGTTAGTTTAAGCTTTAATTAAGAAAAGCGTTAAGTTACATGACCTTGTAACTAGAACTAAAACTATATTGGCAGATTTTTTTTTTTTTTTTTTTTTATGTTTTCAAGTTCTATTAAGAGTGGTTTTGCTCACTGCAAGTGTTTTTTTATCAAGTTAATGCTTATGCTTGTGAGAATGTTGCATTTTCTCTGTTGGCGTGATCTGAATTGTGAATCTTATCATTACTACTCTTGTTTAGTGCAAATTATGCTAGAGAATATGGTGAGGAAATTCAAACAAAATTAAACAAAGCTATTAATACAACTCACACTTGAAATATGGATTGGAGAATTTATATACATAGTAGCTATAACCTCAACTTATGAAACTTTACCAACAACCACCCTCTCAATTGATGAATGGTAGGTGGTAACAACATATATAACTCTAAAATGGTCTCAAGGAGTTTGTCTTATTTTTTTTTTATCCATTTTCGAAAGTTTAATTAGAATTGTTTTGGTGTTTCTTTTTGATGAAGTTAATTACAATCATTATGTATAGTCTATAAGATTTATCATCTTCTTAGAAGTCAAACTACCATTAGATTGTGGTTTTAGTTTATCTCAAGTTTCATCAGATTTTATTTAATCTTAGTTTTAATTAGTACTCTTATGTTTGTTTCATTGGATTGTAGTTTTATCAATCTCATCCAAAAATTCATCAAGTGTAACCATTTTACCTTGCATTAGCGAGTTACCAAGGTTAAGAACTTAGGAGTTGTCAACAATAGTGAAGACGCTGTAAGAAAAGCAATAAATACTAATCGTAGGGAGGTTGATAGTTTGAAACATAAATTTGCAACGGAGGAAGAAAAAGAAATGAAGCGGGCTCACCAAAGACAACTGAGGAGTGAAAAGAAAGAGTTGACTAATCACTGTATGGATTTGAAACTTCATAAAATATTGTATGAAATATTGAGTAGGGTAAATGCTATGAAACAAAATGAATGCTTTTAATTAATAATTTAGAAATTAAGTTGCCGTTATCTTTTTTTAATGTATAGGTCCCCGGAATGCAAAACCACGTTATGTCGCTATAGGTTTTGAGCACTTTGCAAATTCAACAGATGTGTTACCATCTATAAACTCTTGTCGAAATTGCGGTGCGAAGAGGTTTTTTCACGAATCTAATAGTTTATGTTGTTCAAACGGTCGAGTAACCCTTGTCCCTAACGTTGTCCCTGAAGAAATGTTCGACCTATTCACTTCAAACACTGAAGAGACACGTGAGTTTTTGATGTACATCCGAACTTATAACACAAATTTTGGTTTTACATCTTTTGGTGTAAAGTGCGAGAGAGAGTATGCCAAAAGTAATATGAGCGTATATACATTTAGAGTGCAGGGCCAAATTCATAATTTTATAAATAATTTACTTCATGACAAGGAGCATCCTTCTTTTTTGCAACTGTACTTTTATGATACTGATCATGAAGTGCAAAACCGACTGCATTGCTCTGATAGGATAAAAGAGACAATTTTGGCAAGGTTAATTAGTATGCTTGCCAAAAATCCATATGCAAGTTTTTTCCGCACTTTAGAAAATAAGGAAGATTTAGAAGATCATGTTGTTCAATTAGTTTCAAGTGTTAGTCTTAATCAAAGAGTATTTAATAGGCTCACTACTTCTCAAGTTGCTGCTATTTGGATAGACGATAATACATGCGCCCAGCCAACTAAGAGGGATATCCTTGCCTATAGTCACTCCGGAAGTAGCCATAGAATCAATTACTACTACGATTGTTATGATCCTTTACAATACCCTTTGTTATTCCCGTATGGAGACGGGTTGGCACGATGGAATTAAAAGAAAAATTACCACTGGATCACACGGAAATTACAACACAGAGCCCATTCTTGATCCTCATTTAGTCAACTCTACTGAAGAGTTACGTGACAACAAAAATGAAGGTAAAATACTTAATTACAGAACTTGCGCCATCTCTCGTTAAAAACTTCAAGTCCAACGCAAAAAGTATTGGACCAATCATTGAACTATATCCTACATCAAAACCAAGATAGTTAAAACTATAAATTTATCAAAAGATACTTGCTATTTAAGAAATATTTCTCTTTCGATCCATTTCTAAACAAGTTTAGAAACAAAAAAATAGCTAATTTGGAGTGTCGCAACAAAGATGGGAACTAATTCTTTTCACTCTCTTTTTTAACTTAAATGGGAGTCATAGAATATTATATTATGAGTTAAAGTCTGCCGTATTGGTGGTTGTCCAAATCATTTAGTTTTTGCAATTTCCAATGTGTGGATTCATGTATTCCTTCCGAAATTTTCCATTACTTTACATATTTTTGTTGCATCTATTGTTTGGCTGATACATATGACAATCAGTACATAAAGAATGAAGTAAATTGGAGATGCTATTGCTTTTTCACGCTTTTGACTGTTTTGTATGTTGCCTTCTTTGGCGACAATGTTCCCAAGGATAGTGCTGACAAAGGAATGGAAGCCGCAACAGAATGTGATGCGTTGCTTGCTTTGGGCTCATTCCTAATGACTATGTCTGATTTATGCCTTCTTAGGTATGCATGCCTACATCATTCTTTTCCAAAAGATTAATAACTAAAATAAGGGTATGTTTGGATGCATACTCTATCTTTTCATGCTAGATAGATGAAGCCATGTCCACTGGATTGTACCAGATAGATATACTGAAAATATTAGATGGAGAGGTTTATAGAGTGAAAAAAAAAAGAACATTTAAACTTTATTGATCAATGCCTAGATTAGATATATAGTATGGTGTGCCTTTCTATTATTGACTGAATAGTTAGTTAGATTTGTGCGATATGCACAACCGAACAATTATATCCCCTATTTTTGTTGGAAAAACTTATACTCAGGCTAGCTATATTCTATGAGACTGATGTTGTATACAAAAAAAAAAGAAAATATGTTAGTGAAGCCAAGAACTAGCATCATAGAAAATTAGAAATCATATATTGAGATGGGTAAGTGGTAGAACATAAGAGGATAAAATCTTTTTTTAAATTAATAGAAATTAATTTTTTTAATAAACAAACACACCAAGCTGCAGTTGCATGAATTAGATGGTTTGTACATATAAAACCAAGTTATATGCGTGCTTTGGTGAGAATTAATTGTCCTAATAAACAAATGATAATGCTATGATAAGTTTTATATCTTTACTGATAATATCTTTCATGTGTTAGTACTGTTCATGAGGCACGAGCATCAACTCCTATTGTGAATATAGGTGCAACCGTGCAACACGTACTGATGGCATCGTGCCTCTTAAAATTAATGTCTGTGTTGGGGAGGTATAGTTCGTCAGAGTTATATTAACAGTCGCTCTTTAGCATGCGTTCATTTTTCGTTTATCATACTCCAACCTCTGCCATTTCTTTTTACCTGAGATATTGCCTCGGTTACTTGACATCGGATCCCTTCTTCGTGCCTACTCGCAATGAAGCCTTCCAAAATGAACGCATGCTAAAGAGTGTAAAAGCGTAAAGAAATTTGGAGAATTACTTGCATGTTGGTTGTGTTTGTTTTTATTGGTAAAGTGCATTATGTTATGAATATTCTCATAATTATTTTGATAATTATAACCTGAAAATGCTTGCAATTAGTAGCATACGACTTTTCATTTTATTTATTTATATTGTTGTTGTTAGATTGTTAAGAAACTTTTGAAAGTGATCTTTTGTACTTCCATACTAGGATGTGGGGTAATATCCAACATTGGGACCTTTGAACTTCAAAAATCAAATGAATTTTAAAAGATTATAGACTTGAAATCTATTTATATGTTATGGATTTTTGTAAGTAAACGAGCACAATGGAAGAGTTTGATGAATATAGCTGGCACCAAATACTTTAGGATTTAGGCTATGTTGTTGTTACATAATCCCTCGGATGGTTTAAAGTTGTGCGGGAGAATAATTGCATTAAATGAGCGGTGTGGAAGAGTTTGATCCATGTAGGTGACAACACCTAATTTGGGATTACGACTTGCACTTCATGTCATGTTTTTCTTCTAAATTTTTTTTGCATGTATTCTAGAAAATTGAGTTCCCCATGTTTTCTTTAAGAAGCCATTTCTAATTTTCTTACTTTTTGCAGTAATTATCTTTCTTTGCTTTAGATAAGTGCTCACTTCTGGGGATCCATACATGCCTTTAACCAATGATAAAATATAGAAAAAGTCGCAAAGCAGGTCAGTAGCTTCAAAAATTACATGTGTTGTCTTAAATTCTTGATCATGTTTTGCTTAGATTCAGACACATTTTGCCTGTTAAGCATACATTTAAAGACAAGTTCATGAGAAAATATAAATTTACTTTCCTTTTGATTTATAAGAAAGAAACCGTAACTTGCCTCCATTGAGGCTTGAAACCACCAACCTCTTACACAAGTGACCCCGTACCAAACCCGTGAGTTGTCCACCTGGTTGGTGAGAATATATATATATATATATATATATATATAGATTGCCAAGAATGATGCTTCAAATTTTGTTAGATGGGTGCTTGGAAAGTGTCGAAAGTTTGAAGACCTTGGTGAAAGCAGTTTCAACGAGCCTGCATTTATGGATATATTTCATTATGTTCCCACCCTCTTCAACAATGGCAACTGCATGCTTGCCACCACAAAAGGGGAATCCTCCAAACAACTTGTTGAAACTCTTGTCCTCTCTTCTGAGGCTAGAGTTTCAGGTGATTCAAAATTCTCTTTTAGGAAACTGTTTTATCTATATGGTCTAATATAAATGTATTTGATAGACATCATGGAGTAGAGACATGACCATGCGAGATGCCTACTTGCACACATATCTGCACTCATTTTCTCTAGAAAATTCATTGCATACCTGATAGATGTGACCTACTGGCTTGCACATATATAGGCATGTAAGTGCATCTATAGCGATACTAAGCGACATTTTTCACTTATATTCCTACTTGTCCATGTGCTTTTTGTTTGTTGCGCTTCCTTTCTTCGTCTTTGAAACTTCTATTTGGATATTCTGCATCTTTTTTTGTTATGACGTAGACCACGCATTTTTATATTTATTTTGCTTTCGATGATTGACATTATGCCATTTCTGCATTGCAGCTTCATTGGGATCACATCCTTCCCCTTCTCTGATTTCACACTTGGGGCAATATTATACTAATGAAAAGTATTCACATGGCGGTTTTCAGTCTCTAAATCCACCTGGACAATCAACTGGACCTAGTAGAAAGGATGCAAGATTGAAGAGAGTGAAAAAAGGGAGTTATTACTTGATGATGTTGGTGGAACTATTGGCACATCATTCCGAGGCCCATCAGGTATTGGTGGTACTCTTTTGAGTGGTGCAAAAGGAAAGAAGAGTGAGAGATGGAAAGGGCATAACAGAGAAATGGTATCTAGAAGTGGAACAGCTAAAATTGATAGGGCCATCTTTAGGCAATGCTAAGGGTGAAAGGAAGTCCAAAACTAAGCCCGAGCAGAAGACAACCCAGTTGTCAACTTCTGTCAATAACCTTCTTGGTAAATCTTCAGAACTACCAGAAACAATAATAACATTAGTCTCAAAATCTTCTGAGGTAACTACCAGTAGCAATAAGAAAAAGGATGAGTCCCATATGGATAACTTCAATGATTCAGAAGCTCCCCTTGACTTATCCCACTTGCAGTTACCTGAAATGGATGTACTAGGTGTTCATGATGACCTGGATGGCCAAGATCAGGATCTTACTTCATGATTGAACATTGATGATGATGGATTGCAAGACCATGACTTTATGGGGCTTTATGGGACTTGAAATTCCAATGGATGACCTATCAGACTTAAATATGATGGTCTAAAGTTATGATGGTCTAAAGTTTCCTTCTTTGTATATTTCTGTGAATTATACAAGTTAAACAAAAGTTAGTACTTCTTATCTAGAAATGACCTATTACAAAGGTGGTAAATCGGCTACGAGTCTGTAAGTAGGCAATGGATTCTTTTGGGGACTAAAGAAGTTTGTGTAGGAGAGAACAATATGGTCCAAAAGTTCGCTCCTTCGTTGTCAAGCTCTTGATTTTTAGCTCATTGTTTGATGTGAAGTTAGTGAGCCCCCACTGTAAAATCACAAGCATCGAGTCCTTTTTGCTGAGTTTGTGAATGAGGGCACAGTGCAATTGTACATAGCTTATATTTCAAATAATAGTCTCAATTTTGTTTACTAGAATGGTTCTTCATGTTGTAATTCATGCAGGATTTTTTTTTCCTCTTTTCTATTCATGATAGATTATCACTTAACTTGATATTAAAATTTTGTTGCGTGGGTCTTTAAGATTCTCTTCTGAGGTTGATTGCAAGAGCTCCTGCTCCTATAATCATGGCATTGCTAGGAAAACTTCAGTAATGTCCTCTACACTCCCTTCACTTCGAGTTTTGAATGGCTTAGCATCTGAATTGGAAGACAACTCCAACAACACACTCATCGAAAACTCTCGAATCTTAGTTCTCCCAATTCGAATTGAATACTTATGACGGTGTAATTCTATTATTGACTGAATAGTTAGTTGGATTGGTGCGATATTCTTAACATTTTTTGCTTCGATATTTCGTTCCTATGAATCCTTTTTTTCTTTTTCTTTTTGTGGAGCTAAATGATGCTTCTTGAACAACATTTCCACTTATTACGTATTCAAATTATGTATGTTTGGATTTAATATTACATAGTTTGTTCAAACTCATACATATTATTTAAATTTAAATTTTATATTTAGTTGCATATTAAATTAACATTATTTATTTTTTTAATTAAAATCCTGCGAGCGAAGCAAGCGGGCATAGTCGTGCGTAGCACGTTCATGAAACTAGTATATATATATATATATGTTGAATTAAGTGGCTCAAACTTATAATTTGAGTTGGACTCAAATTAGTGTCCTACATGGATTCGTGCATACACAATGATTACACATGGGATTAATTAGTAATTGGATACAAACTACATTAATGTGTTGTATTCCAATTAGGAGTTAATATTTGTGTTGGTTTATGAGTACAAGCATTTAACACCTATAAATAGGTGTATAGGTCATGGGGAAAACATAGTGTTGCTTTGCGTAGCATGGTTAGTAAGCGTCGAGAGTTGTGTCGTAGCGTACAGGCTTGCGAGCGGGTACGCGACACTGTGAGATTAAATCTTGTTGGGGTATCTATTTGGGGTTTAGATAAAGGAGGTTTTTCCTTTGTGTACTATACTATTGATAATGGGTTGCCTTGTTTCTTGCTCGTGGTTTTTTTAACTTGATTTTGGGGTTTTCCACGTAAATTCTTGTGTTCATATTTTCTTTGTGGTTATTTATCTTTGGGTGTACTCGTGTGACTGCGATCTTAGGTATTCCACGGTGATTTGTCACAACAATATATATATATATGTCATTATCTATTGCTTTTTGTCACTTCATATCTTCTTTTTGTTACTAAGCTAAATTGGTTAAAATATCCTAATTTTTCACAACTTTTGATATTATATCATAACATTTTTGAATTTTTTATTATTTAAGTTAATTATTTAGGTGTCACCTCAACAAATTTAGAATTTAAAATGACTTAGAATACAAATCAAAGAATCTAAAACGTTATGATACAATAACTAAAGTTCTTAAAGATCATGGTGCTTTAACTAATTTTGCCTTGTTACTGACCCCTTTTTAACTATGCCAATGATAAGTGTTACATTTTTCAATGTTGGTCCCAATTCTGAAAAGAGGAGGGAATACGGCCTAAAAGTAACTTAATTACTTGATTTAAGTTTAATACATGCTATTTATAATTTGTTGACTTTTAGTTCAGTGCATGCATGTTATTCATAACTCACATAATTCTTAAGTAAAATTACAAAATACTTCCTCTGGTCATTTTTAAAAGTCAATCAAGCAATAACACTCATTTTCAAAATTATAAGTCATTTTCGGAATTTGAGTGTATTTATTGCTTTTTAACATATTTTACCCTTATACAACCCAAACATTTATGATTCTTCAATTTATTTTATGTCGAAGGACATAAATGTAAATTATACTTGTAATTAAGGCTGCCTTAATTTGTGCGTTTTAGTCAAAACGACTTACATTTTTGAACGGAGGGAGTATTTATATATTTATATAGAAGGTTTTTTTTTTAAGTTTCGTCCCAGGCCTAAAAAATGACAGGGTCGACCCTGCTCATACTTTAATGCACCACACCTTTAAATATAGAGTTTGGGCAAACCTGCTACCTGTTGGAGAGATTAGTTGGGTGAGGCCACAGATTGTGGCATATATTTTACTAGGCCTTTGCAAAAAAGTTAGTACAAAGTGTAGCCATAAAGACAGTTCTAACGGATGGTAGCCATAAAGACAGTTTTATGGGTACTACAATTGGTTCTGGCAATGGCAATAAATGGCAATCTTCGGGGAGAAGCTAAATGAAGTGAGAGAGAGAGATATGTGATGTTGCTCAGCTAAAGGCTATGAAGTGGCCATCATGCGTAATGTATTTGTCCAGTCTACTCCTCTAAAAAATTTTAGCAACATTAGATGTCTATCTCAGAGACCAGGAAGAAAATTTTACATGATAAATAGTTTGTGTTTTCTCTTGTTCCTAAAGTGTCCTCGTCTTAATATTTATGCAAGCCCATAAACAGTGAACATTGTCTTTGATAAAAAAAGGTAAATAAATAAAATTATCTTTTACTTTCCCTCTAAATAATTTGTCTAAAGATTTCATATCTAACAATTTTATCTTATGAGTGCTCTTTCCTCGAATGTGAAGTTTTTTTCTTATATAAAAACAAGCATTAGAGAAAATTTTGTATGTATAGAAGTTTATCATCCTTTGTATTTTTAGGAAATAGTAGCAATATTGAAATATATCAATCACACTAGTGGCAAACATGCACTGCGGGAGGTTGGATATTTGGTATATTACAAAGTTATTATGGATGATATAGAAAGGAGATTTCAAAGTGAATTTAAATTAATAAGACAATTTATTTTGTGTAAATGAACAAAAAGAAAGATTCTATGCATTGTTGTATAAGAGGAAACTTTTTTTTACATAATAAAATTCTTGTTTACTATTAAAAAAAGATTTTGAGCAAATTAACTCGAAATTAAAAATTCAATTTCTTACTTTGCTATAATTTCTAAATAAAATAAGACAGCAAAAGAATTAATTTTCTATTAATCAAACTGTTCACCAATATAATCCTAATTGTCAAATGAATCACACTATTTTATTGAGATTGTAACGAACCTACCAATACTTCTGAACTCCTAAGGCAAAATATTTATGGTACAAGCAAAATGAGCAAATAATTTGTATGTAACATGACGACAGGAACATTCTGGAGTCTCGGGACTCTGGTGTGAAGACAGTTAAACGATAATTTTAAAAAATTACGGAAAGTGAATTATGAAAGCTCTGGTGAAGGTTTACCTTGTAAACATGACAGTGCGATTTGTTAAATAAAGGAAAGAAAAACATAAAGTAAAAACACTCAAAAGTCTGTAAATGAAACAGAACATTGGTGGTGAATGATTTAAATTGTAGTGATTGCACCATTGGACATTCTTTAAATGACAGATACCAAAAATAAAATCTTTGCCAAAGAATTCCATCATACTCAAAATTAAAATAAAATATACGAGCGAAAATCAAAACACCACCTTCGATATGTGAACGCCAAGACTTCGATGGATTCCAGAGCACTGCATGCATATGAAGATACCCAAATTTACACTCGCCCATCTCGGACCCCTGCACAGGAAACCAGAAGAAATTATTAGCCCAAACAGATGAGCCTTGAGCATTAATTTATACATCTTTGCTCAGGGATTCCATATCTTCTGCATGTCAATGCAAACGTCGAATCCAGTAAACAAACCTACTTGCTTTTACAGTCAGCACACTCTCTGTTCTCTGGCAATTTAAGAAGTCCCTCTAATATCTGCAACAATATCAAAAAATTAAGAACCATCATAAGATTCATTCCCAAGAGAGTCAATACGAGAAAAGGAAGGGTTGGATGAAGATTAACACTATTGAAAATGGCTTCTGGGTAAAACAGGACGTGCAACGTCAAACGAGATTGTAATTTGTAACAATACCCTATACTTGCAATCAATCCGAGGCAAAGTTGTTCCGCCACACGAAATGAACAAAGAAACTTCACTATCAATAAGCTTCTAATCAAGATTTAGATATAACTAGGCAAACTCAATCTAAAAAGATTCCATAAACCCATCAAACACCCAACTTAAATATCAATCTAAAAGGGTGGCCTCAAAACGCCAAATCACAAATACGATTCAACAAGTTTGTAGAGAGAAAAAAAAAAAGCTTAACTAGAAAAATCAGAAATACAAAATCTCTACACAGTGAATGGCAATAGGCCTCAACCAAACAGATTCCAACATAGCCACAATCCCAAATTAGTTGGGGTTGACTACATGGATAAAACTCTTCCATTGCGCTTAATTTAGTGCAGTCAATGGTATGCTTTCCAAATCAACCAAACAGATTGCTCAAACACACGATACCCTACAACTATCAAATTCAATTATCACCGACAACTCAAAAAAAAAAAAAAAAAAAAAAAAAAAGATCTGCATAAACCCCCAAAACCAAATTTCAATGTCCACAAAACCTCCCAAAACAATTCAATTCAACAAAAAAGGGCAAAGATCGGAAATTGACAACAATTCCACATCAATCACACAATTCACAAAAAGGGGTTCAAGAAAATCTCCGAACACTCAATTACCCTCTCACGCCACCATAAATTCCCAAACCACTACTGCGATCATGCCCATCAAAGAATCACAAGAAAACAAAAACCCAGATCAAATTAGGTCTTTAAATGACAAATAAAGATTGCCCGTGAATTAGAAATCGAGAAATTGAGTGGATTGAAGATGAAAGTTGGGACCTTTTTGTGCTTGGCGTTGAGCTCTTTGGAAACGCTGGCCTTCTCGTTCATGGCGGCGCCTGAGATTCAATCGAGAGAAGCAGTGCAGAGAGGAGAGGAGAGAGGGGAAGGGACAAGGAGACGCTCTCTCTCTCTCTCTAGGTTTCTCTCTCTAGAATCGATCGACGGCGAAGACGAGGAGCGGGAGCAACACAGAAGCGCGTTTGGGTTTTGTTTGTTGGGTTGGGTGGAGACTCCTCTTTGACTTCAATTCTCTCTCTCTCTTTCTCTCTCTATCTCGCTATAGGTGTGGGGAGTTTGCTGGTTTGATTCACTTGGTCACCACTTAGAGACACTTACCAGGTGAACACCGCATGATACACCTCAAGATACGATTCAATCTCTCATCGAAAGGTACGTAAAGGCGTCAGCAGGTGGGTGCGTTTAAATGAGTTCTAAAGTTGATTAACCACTCATTTTCCATAGGAGTGGGTGTCTCTCTGGCATTGTTTTTGTTTTGTGGTAGTTGGCACGTGCGGGGTGGCTCAGTTTGGTGGGAACGTTTTCTTTGGCACGTACCAGACTTTTTTTACTTTTTTGGTTTTCCCAGGTTGTGTCCAATACTAATGGCCTGTTTGGTTCACATTTTAGTGAATCCAAACACATGAGATTAATTAGTGATGGGACTAACACATGAGTTTAGATAGTTTAGTCTCATTTATGTATCTTGTTTGGTTGGGAGTTTTAAGGTTGGGATTAAATGAGGTTGTACATGTACATTTACCAAAGTATCCTTTAGATAAAAAACACCCAAACACCCCATTTCACACATAAATTGCAGGCTCTGTTATATGTCTCACAAAGCAAGTCATGAATTCTGCCTCTGCACTACTTCTTGCCACCACAGACTTCCAATATTCTTTCTATCTTCACTTTTCCTTCCACACTCTCCAACACCTTTTGACAGACCCCAGTGTATGGTCTGTCTTCCTACTACTGAGGGGTTGTAATTTCAAATTTCGAACTGCTCCATGACCAACCATACTTTTTTTCTTTTTGACGAACCAACCATACTTTAATACATACGTTTATTACAATCTGGTTTTAAGAAGTATGTTCAGAGGCTACACACAAGCACTACAAATTGGCTCAAAATCAATTTTTGTAGAATCATATGATGGACACTTATTACAAATAGTCTTCAGGAGTGTAGAGAAAAAAAATGGGTCGCGGTCGCGGTGGTCCGTCTCGCGAAGAAGATGAGCAGAACAGGAGGGAGGTCGATTGATTCGTGAGAATTGTTGTTTGGTGTTTGTGTTAACGGGAGGGGTAAAGTGGTAATCTCCTCCACCACCCACTAAGGATTAGCTAATCCCACCAAAAACGGTGGTATTATTTAATCCACTACCATGCCTCTTAACTAGTCCGGTGGCCTAGTTAATCCTCCAAGCAAACAACGGATTAACTAGTCCAGTGTAGCTAATTCGGGCTAATCCCACGAACCAAACAGACCATAAGTGCACTGACTAATCTATACCCAGACATTATCGACCCCAAGGCCAACGGCCCAAAAATTTGACTTGTGCCACGTGTCAGGTCATGGTCATTTGTGGGATCCACTCGTCGAAATGCGTATGTCCGAATCTAGAGCGGAGATGATAATTGTTGAGAAACGTATACGCGGAGAATTCGGGGAGCAGAAACACAATCGAAAATGCGCCTCGAGTCACGTGCCAACGTGGAACCGAGATAGTCCCTTTATGTGGTTTTAAAATGTACACTGGATACGCTTCGTGATGCGTGTAGCGCAAGTATCAAGATTTTGAAATGAGGCGAGTTGGTGCCTCGAAATGCGCACTGCTTGATTTCCGAGGACACATTTGATTTGAAATAAAAAAGAAAATAAAAAGAAATGTATATATATATATATATATATAAATGGGATAAGAAAAAAAAAAGATAAGATCAGGAGAGAAATCGGGAGGTGAGAGAGAGAGGAGGAGAGAGACAACCAAGAGAGAGAGGTGAGGGAGCTCCGACCGCGAGCGAGTGGCGAGCGACCGCGCGCAGCTCGACGATGGCGGCGTGGCGATGACGCGGGGGACGAACCGGCCTGCAGCGAGGACCGGCGGTAAGGATAGCCAGCAAGAACGGCTCCAGCAGTCGGCTCGCGGTTACACAGAACCCGCGGACGAGCGGTGTGGCCTGCGAGGCCGAGGATGTGCGACAACGGCGGTGGACGGCCAACGTCCCAGCAGCGGCTCGCAGCGCAGCAGATCGGAGACGACGCAGAGCAAGTGAGCGCGGTGAGAGCGGGACGCGAACCGCGGCGGCTTGGTGGCGGCCGGCTGCGGGGCGAGATGGCCAGCAGCTGCGCGACGACGGCGGGATCCTCAGCGGCTAGACGGCGGCGGCGGCATGGTTGCGGTGGCGTGAGCTTCTTTGTCGGCGAGGACGGCGGCGGCTCGGCGGCGACGCCGACAAGCGGCGGGTGGCGCGACGATGGTACGGCGCGGCAGCCGACGGCAGCGGCGGTGGCGCGGTTTCAACGTCGGCGCGGTGAACGACTCGATGGCGTTGTTGCACCGATCGCTCCTCGACGAGGGGTGCGAATCGACGAATGTCGTCGACGCGATGGAGGTGAGGTGTACTTCGCCTAATTTCAGTGTGATTTGAATGATTTTAGTAAATTAGCCTAAAATGTCTAAATGGACACCAGGGACTTAAGAGTCGGGTGTCGGATGCGCAAATCGAGACGCGAGCGAGACGTTTTTAGGTTCGCGATTTCTCGAGGTAAGTAAACCAGTTAGGAAATGTACAGTGTTTTCCTTTCATTCTATTGGCTATTGTTCACTGATTTGAGATAGCTTCCTTTCATTCTTCTTGATTGCTGCTTGGTGATAGCTATCTTTGCAATTGTTGTTCGTTCAGTGGTCCATTGGCAAGTGAGTCATGGTTACTGTTATCTGCGATATGAGAGTGTTAGGGCTGGGAGGCTGGGGTCTCGTCCTAAACACGAGGTTTGTGGATGTTTCATAGTCGTACGGCTGGAAATTTGAGAGGCGAGAGGTCTCGTCCTAGATCCGGGTCTGTGAATGTCTCATAGTCGCAAGGGTTAGGGCTGGGAGGCTGGGGTCTCGTCCTAAACCCGAGTCAGCTGGGCTTTCGCCGCGACTCAACGACCTTTTGGTCGGGACTCATAGTTGTTTGTTTTGTTCGTATTTCGGGACCCTCATTTATCGATCGACGTGTTGATTGATTGTTTACAATCTTTTATATTCATGTGTTACTTATTCATTTCTTTCTAATTGCATGAATTCGATTGTTTTAGTTGTTTTGAAATGTTGTATATGTCCTACTGGATTTACCTACCTGGGCTCGTCATTCTCATGTTTGACTGAGTGCAGAGTCGCAGACGAGTAGCAGAGGGAAAGCTCCATAGCTATGTGAAATTTTTGTATATCTTGTATTTACTCTCCTCTGATGATAACATTTTTACTGGGTTCCACAATTAGGTTGCCTAACTCCTTGATATTATTGTCGAGTTATTTAATTTGTAGAAATTGCTTCCGCTAAATTGTAAAACTTGCAAAATATTAATAACTCAACTTAAAACTTTTAAATTTATCGATAATGATGGATTGGAAAGCTGACTAGGTCCGCGTTGACCTTGCGAGATTGGCTCGGGGGTCCACGTGGGCTTAGGTCGGGCGGTGCCCAGTTTGTAAGAAATTGGGGTCGTCACACTAGCTATTTGGAGCTCGGACAAAACTTTAATGCGGAGCCCTCAATTCTATATAGTAATAATTTTTTTTTAATAAATAAAATTTTTAATAAATTTTTAAATAACCTTTTAATTTTACCTAGGGCTCCATTTTGGAATTGTCTCAATTCTTTTTTTTTTTTTTTTTAGATTCGAAATCATACTTTTAACCCATATATATTTAACAATATTTAACAAACACCAAGAAACAACTTTTCCAACACACAAAATGGATACAATTTCGAAACAAGATAAGAAAAACGATGTAGCTCGCTAATCACTAGCAACAAAAAACTTCAAAAAAATGAAATAGTACAAATCTATCTAGATTAAAAGAGTAGCAAGAATTTTAAGTTTAGTTTGCACCAACTTGCATGGATCAATTGAGTTAGGATATGATTAGAAATTGTAATCACCAAATCTTCTAGCTAGTCTAGCATCCTTAACGAAGAAATTGATTGAAGATTGAAACTCAAAATTTGTAATACCAAGAGAATGCAAATAGACAAACACAAAGCCAAGCTTTCTTTTCTTCCAGGTGTTTTTTCTAAACATAAAGAACTGCACTTTTGTGTTTTTGTTGAGTCATTTCCTTTTCCTTTTTTTGTTATTATCTATTTTTACAATATTTTTTCATACAAAAGGATATTATTTATTTTATGAAACTGTGAACTTATAAGAAACCACTAGAAGGTTGTGACGACCCTTATTCTACAATCTTAAACTGGGCACCACCTAGCCTAGACTTATATGGACCCCCGAGCCCATCTCGCTGAGTCACGCAAGCCTAGTCGGCATTCATTTACCATTTACCATTTATCAAGCAATTAAAGTTGAGTTAATCAATTAATGAGTTATCATAGTTATAGCGGAAGTAATTAAACCTCAAACTAACTGAAAAAAAACCTCGAAGACACAAGTTAAGACAACCTAGAATGTGGAAACCTCGAATATGTATATCATCATCAATGAACATTCAGATGAAAGTAAACACAAGATATATGTAACGACCCGAAAATTTGACTTGTGCTATGTGTCAAGTCAAGGTCGTATGGGGGACCCACTCGTCGAAATACGTATGTCCGAATTCAATTTGAGATGAAAATGCTAATTATGCGAGGAAATTCGTTGAGTCGAAACATGAACAATGACGCACCTCGAGTCGCGTGCCGACGTGAGACCGAAATAGTGGCTTTTTATGTGGTGTTAAAATGTACATTGGATATGCCTCATTATGCGTGTAGTGCGATTATCGAGATTTTGAAAAGAGGTAGGTTGGTGCCTCGAGATGCGCGTTGCACGAATCTCGAGGACACTTTTGATTTGAAAATGAAAGAGATAAGGATAAGGAGAAAAAAAATATATATATATATATATATATATATATATATTATATATAAAAGATGAGATAAGGATTGAAAGAAAAAAAAGATTGATTAGGAAGCGAGAGAGGGAGAGATCGGGCGGGGAAGAAGTAGGAGAAGGGGTGGCGGACAACGGGACGACGGCGCGAGGTGGCGGCAAACACCGACCAGCAGATCTTGCGATGGTGGCGAGAGCAAGAAGACGGCGCGCATGAACTACGCGGGAAGCTGCAGCGCGGTGGCGGACCAACAGTGGCGGCGGCTACGCGGGAAAGCTGGCGGCGGTGCGGCAACGCGCGACTCCGGGAGCTGGACGCGGGACGTCGGCGGCTCGTCGATAGTAGCGGACGGTGGCGACGACATGCTTGCGGTGGTGGTAGCGGCTCGGCTGCGAGGTGAAGAGATGCGCGCAGCTGCCGGCGCGGCGGCGGTGCCGATGGCGCAGCAGCAGGCAGCCGGTGAGCAGCGGCGGCCGTAGCAGCGGCGAAAGCGGCAGGCAACGACGCGGTAGCGGCGACGACGCGGTGAACGGCGCGGTGACGTTTTGTCGACTGGTCGGATGCGCGTTTTCGACGAAATTGCGACGACGCGATGGAGGTGAGATTTATTTCACCAAATTTTGTGTAATGTGAATGAATTGAATAAATTAGGCCTAAAATGTCTAAATGGACACCAGGGACTTGGGAGTCGGGTGTCGGGTGCGCAAATCGAGACGCGAGCGGCGTTTTGAGGTTCGCATTTCTCGAGGTAAGTAAACCAGCTAGGGACCTATACGGTATTTCATGTTTATCCATTGACCGTTGTTATTTACCGTTTTGTGATAACTTATTGTTGTTCACTGCAAAACTATGCCCATATGTGTAGTTCGCTGGGTTTAACTCACTCGCACGCACATATGGGGGGAACATAGAAGATGTATATGTCTTTCAGAGTAATTGGGGAGGCATATACATCTACATTGGGAGTGAAAGTACTATGCCCATACGTGTAGTTCGCTGGGGTTAACTCGCTCGCACGCACATATGGGGGAAACATAGAAGATGTATATGTCTTTCAGAGTAATTAGGGAGGCGTATACATCTACATTGGGAGTGAAAGTACTATGCCCATATGTGTAGTTCGCTGGGGTTAACTCGCTCGCACGCACATATGGGGGGAACATAGAAGATGTATATGTCTTTCAGAGTAATTGGGGAGGCATATACATCTACCTTGGGAGTATCACTCATTGATGGATTGTTTACAGTCTTGTATATTCATGCGTTCATTATTCCTTTCGTTCTATTTGCACGAATTCAATTGCTTTGGATATCGTGAAATGTTGCTTTGGATATTGTGAAATGTTGTGTATATGTCCTACTGGATTTACTTACCTGGGCTCGTCATTCTTATGTGTGACTGAGTGCAGAGCCGCGGACGAGTAGCGAAGGGAAGGCTTCATAGCTAGGTGATTTTTGTATATTTTGTATTTTTACTCTCCTCCGATGATATTGACTGGGTTCCACAATTAGGTTGCCTAACTCCCTGATATTTTTGTTGAGTTATTGAATGTATTAGTTGCTTCCGCTATAAAATTGTAAATCTCGAAAAAATATTAATAACTCAACTGTAAAATGTTGAATTTGTGAAAAATGATGGATTGAAAGGCCGACTAGGTCTGCGTTGACTTTGCGAGACGGGCTCGGGGGTCCACTTGGGCTTAGGCCGGGCGGGGCCCAATTTGTGAGAAATTGGGGCCGTCACAGTTGGTATCAGAGCCTGAATTTTGAGAATCTCATGGCTTAAGACATTGTGATACCAACGTCACGGTTGGTATCAGAGCCGACGTTTTAAAGAACTCGACTCTTGAAATTAAGACACAAAATCAGCGGAAGTTAGGAATGGTTGAACTTAGAGTGGAACCCTATGATCCTGACTTGAATCTTCGTTGGGAAGTAAGGAGAGTTGGAAAATGGAAAATGGTAGAACACCTGGCGGATATGGAAAATGTTTACAACATTTTTGCCTCATGCGTTTCGAGGTGGGCTTGTACCCCTGACGTATATGGGGACCGTAGATGGTGTGAGTGAGGGAGTACATATGAAAGAACACCGATTGGATTTAAGAGTGAAATTGAAAAAAAAAATGTATAATATATGGTATGTTATATACTATATACGATGTCGATAATGATTCGAGGAATTGTGACTATGGTAATGATAATTGGATAGAAATTAAATGGAATCAGTAGTGATCGATGTTTCATTGCCATACTTGATTTCATTTTTTGGTAAATCAACAGTTTTTCCAGTTGTTTACGACATTGTGGACAAATGGGTGCCTCGAGATTCGTGTTGCACATATCTCGATGAAACATTTGATTTCTTCTTAAGGAAAACACCCTGCACGTATTTCTAGAGGATTCGCTCGAAATAATTAATGAAATTGGAATGTGATAAGGGAATCAAATCCGTAGTAAATGTTAGAGAATCTCATGTAAATTTGGTATAGTACTGCAGGGACGCTTAAACAATATTTAAATGGTTTGGAGTTAAATTTGTTTCAATAGTCCTTGTTTAAATTCGAGCCGAGTTGGGGATCAATTACGAGCGACCAAATGATTTTTTCTAGTCAGAATTTTTGATGGAATTCTTTGGTTATATGTTCAATTTGGTTCGTAATAATCAGCATGAGTTTTGGTGGGGTAAATTGAAGGTACAAACCCAAAGAAGGAAAAGGTTTAGGAGTTATATTTCCATCTCATATGAGGTCGTATGACATTGCCTTCATGCACGGATCGGATGTGACAATGTTGGTGATTATGGCGTATTTGAGAATAGTGGAGCTGCATGGATAAGTACTCGTGCCTTGGAAATGCGGGAGTTGTTTCAATTGATAAATTGATAAATTGAGGTATATAGCTTGGTTGGTTTGGTGATGCCAATGGAAAATGAAACAATTCATTTTGCGTAAAATGAGAACTTCGGTATTACAAATGATATGGTTTCAAAATGTAGGACTCAAACCAACTTGTGAATTGATTTTCAAGCTATTTAGAGAAATTTTGATCTTATTTAGGACTCAAAAGAGTTCATTAAATTCATTTCAAGTTGTTCAGTAAGTACTGAAATTGAGGATTTCCTATAAGTAGCGAGACTTGAAATGGAAGTTTGAGTCTCTAAATGGTGTTGAATAAAGTGAAAAAAAAAAAGAAACGAAGAGCAGACTCAAAATGAGCAAAGTGTTGAGATGACTTGAGAGCTAACGATTACATCATGTACGGACTCCTTTAGCTTTGACGAAAGCTTTGGAGTAGTACTGTTGGATCAGAAGCTCAAGTAACTCCACTTTAGTGACACTATACATTTATAGTCTCAGGGTTGGTGAAGTCGACCACCACCTTTAGGGACTTATAAATGAATGAAGTGTTACGAGATGAGGTAGAGTCCGCGGATCGTTCTAACAATTAATGGTCATCTAAGTATAAATCTTATGAGATTGTACATCTTAAAACTGTTTTCAGATGCGTTAGTAAACGTAGGGAAATGAATTTTCGTGCAAGTAAACCCGTGCGTTTAAAGTTGCCAAGAAAAGAAAAACATAAACGATGTGATGATATGTTTTAACGTGTCTCGAGTTTCGCGCCGCACGAATCTCGAGGATACATTAGATTTGGATTAGGTCCAGCTCAGTGTTATATGGTTCGAAACTTGGGAGGTTTCTCGAAGGACACATTTACTTTGAAAAAAAAATAATCAAAAAGTGAACGCGTTGGAGAAAACGTGTTGAACTCGTGCTTACATGAGAGATGTTGAGCGCGCCTACTGATACGAGAATTAGACTGACGACTCAGGCGAGGTAGTCTCATGAGTTTTAGCGACATCACCCAGAAAAGTTTCACGGTGGCATCGATGCGGACGTTTTGGAGTGCAGTTGATGTTATGATGAGTGAGAGCGTGGGAGCACATGAGAGTAAACTCATAATGTATTGCATTTTCGCCATATTAGGCGTATACGGCGCCAAAGTTAGTAGGTTCAGCGAAGAGTTACGCTAGTGCGCTGCAGTAGCCAGCACCGTAAGATCCTCATCATCAGTACCATCAGAGGATTGATGGCAGAGGCAGTGGCTAGAGACAGGGTCAGAGACCCAGTTGAGTGCACAGACAGGGACAGCGATCTACTCATGCACAGGGGCAAGGATATTGTGACGGCCCCAACTACAAATAAGGGCACCACCCGGCCTAATCCCTAATTAAGCCCTAATCTCCCCTATAGGACCTAACCAGGAACTAGTCAGCCTTATTTAAATACCTAAATGCCTACCATTTATGATACCACCTACAGTTAACTTAATTGTTCTAGTGACTAACCTATGGTTGTCTATAAATCAGAGTTAATTTTTTATTTTTTTTATCTAACCAATTATTCAGCGGAAGTCTTATTAAATTACTAGTGAAAATGAAATCCTAAGGCCTAACCTATTGTGGAAAAACCAGGAAATAAATGTCACATGCATATATAAACGAAAATGGTGATATATATAACATGTGTCCAGTTCTAAAGTCCTATCACTCAACCCAAAAGGCAAATAAGCATGTACATAACAAAAAGTTATACAAAAGCATACAAAACGTACAAAAGTAGGTCGTAGCAGTCCTCTGTCGGCTCAGAGGTAGTCACCAATCTTCTCTTTGCCTGGTCCGCTACTCGGTTGATCTGCACCACCGTCACAAACTAGACGGTGAGTGCATGAATATATTTAAGTAATACTGAGAGACATCGATCCACATTCCCAATTAGGCAACAAGTATCAAATTGCATAATTTAAATAAAAACTATGTTGCAAGAAACATAATGCAAAGAGATACTTGAGTTATTCAAATATGAAACTGACTCCAGGCTAAGTAGTAATGGATTAGGGTCGGTCGGCTGTGATCTTCATCACATCAGCCTGTCCACTACAAGTTGAGCTCTGCTCTATATCATTTCATTTCAAAGTGAGCTCTATATCATAATTCAAAAGGTCGTACTTACGATTACGCATTTTCTATTCCAAGTGAATTAGTCGTCACTGGAATGTATACTTGCTAACATACCCGAGTTTTAAAACTCGTCATGTTCAACCAAGTTATTCTTGCGCCGACAAACCCCGAGGTCCGGTTACCCCGTTCGAGGCACGTTACCTCGTGTGTCATGCAAGGTAGTGGAGAAATTCCCTAACATCCCGACAAGTCTAGTGACCCTCGTATGAAAGCTGAATTTCTATCATCAAGTGACCCTAACCACGAGAACCACTTTCATATTAAAAAATGGCACAATATTGGAATCCAATAAATGTAGCAGCATACTAATGCCCAAAGGATTAGAGTCAAATAAACACATTAACCTAATAGCATGCTATACCACTGACTTTCATACACAACAATAAATATGACAAAGTATAGGAATTAGAATCAATGATATACAAAAACAGAGTATGCTATGAATATCATAAAATGAGCAACTGAACAAGTCATAACATATAGATTTCAAAAGCAATTCAATTCAAATAACTGAGAACAAATAAATAAATGGAATGAAATGTAAATAAATGTCTCAAATCAGTTTACTTACATACACAGAGCAATTCCTAAGCTATCCGGCTTCCGTCGCGTCGATGTACGCACCCAAACCTGGTAATAGCTCATCTACTGTCCTAACATTTGAAAATTTATCACTTTAAGTTCCAATTTAATGATTTAACATCTCTAAATTGGTCGACATCGGTCAAAATTGAGTTCGAGACCAATTTGCCAATTTCACGTTTTTCGAGGTAAAACCCCGGTATAACGCCTCGACCGACTCCCGAATTTTTCACTTTTTATAGGAATATTGAAGTTTTATTGATTTGGGTCACAAATATATTTTTTCCTATTTTTCTGAAATTTTCCTGAATTTTTACATATTTTTATCTATTTTCAGGAATTTATTATATATTAAAAACTGTTTAATTTATTAAATAATAAAATATATTATATACATAAATGGGTGGGTCCGGGTCAAACCCGACCCGGTCCAGCTGGACCCGGGTCGGTCTGACCCCGATCTCCATCGGGTCAGGGTCGGTCCCACATGGGTTCGGGTCAACCCGACCCGTTTTCCCTCTTCTTCTTCCTCGCAGAGCCGCTCGTGCTCTGGTTTTGATTTTTTTTTTTTTTTTTTTTTCTTGTGAGGCGTCGGGGTTGGCTCCCAACTCCAACCCTAATGGGTTTTGATGGCAAGGGAGATTCCCTTGCCATTTCTCCCATTTCACTCGGTCGGCCATGGAGGTTCGACCTCCATGGCCGCCCCACCGATAACAACAACAACAACAGCCGACACACAACAACATCCACAAATCAACCACTCACCTCGCTGCGAGTTCCTCGAGCTCTCTCTCTCTTTCGGTCTTTCTTTTCTCCTACCTCTTTTCTTTCTTCTTCTTCCTCTCGTCTCCTCTGTTGTTGTTTTGTTTTGTTTTGTTTTTTTTAATCAAAATGACCACTATGTATATATATGTGATGTATATATATGTGATGTCTATGAGGTGATGTGGCCTTATATGGTCCACATCACCATATGAACTTTTTTTTTTTTTTTTTGAAAGTTCAAAGTGAGATAATATGAGTTGACCAACATATATATCTATATATGTATTGGTAGAAGTGGCCATTTATGACCCACATATTTTCTTTTATTTTTTTATAAAATGAAATTCAACTAATTATACTTACCCCACGAGCCGCAACCTCGGGCCCACATCGGCGCGCGACTTGAGGTGCGTCCCCGCTCGTCTCGGTATCTGCATACCCGTAAATGACTTAGTAGTCTACACAAATACAGTACACTAGGCATACAACACACAAATATAGCATTTACCTCGGCCACCATGCCTCGGTAGTGACACGTATCGCGCTGCGGGTCCCACATCACGGGTCATGGTGTCTTAATTAACGAATTAAACGTGTATTAATTATGAGGCCGTGACAGATATGGACATGTTTCCAGTTGGAACGGGATTTCACGTACCTGTATGGGCGTGTGGACATCATGGAACAGATTCGTGCTATTGCCACGTCAGATCCGACTACTATCCATCGTAACCTGATAGAAGGTACGAGTTGGGTTGAAACTCACTCGAGGAGTGAGACTAAGTTACATTTCTCGCGGGCATACAACAGATATACGTATGTTGGTGACGGTGGATCACGAAAGTAAAATATTCATTTGTATTAAATTGTATTCCAATATATGTTGCGAGGATGTTGCCTTGTCATATATTGATAGGAGGAGACAGATGGTGTTTTCTTTGCTTGGAGGTCTCGGAGGAGCCCAGCTTGTCACGGAGGAGCCCACCCATACAGAGTAAGATGGGGGTATGGCCTCGGGAGAGTATGGCCTTTGGTATTTATTCAAAAAACATCATTGTCCTGTGAGAATTGTTTCTATTTCGAGGACGAAATTCTTAATTCGTTGGGAAGACTGTAACGACCCGAAAATTCGACTTGTGCTATGTGTCAAGTCAAGGTCGTATGTGGGACCCACTCGTCGAAATACGTATGTCCGAATCCAATTTGAGATGAAAATGCTAATTATGCGAGAAAATTCGTTGAGTCGAAAGATGAACAATGACGCGCCTCGAGTCGCGTGCCGACGTGGGACCGAAATAGTGACTTTTATGTGGTGTTAAAATGTACATTGGATATGCCTCATTATGTGTGTAGCGCGATTATCGAAATTTTGAAAAGAGGTGGGTTGGTGCCTCGAGATGCGCGTTGCACGAATCTCGATGACACTTTTGATTTGAAAATGAAAGAGATAAGGATAAGGAGAAAAGAAATAATATATATATATATATATAAAAGACGAGATAACGATTGAAAGAAAAAAAAAAGATCGATTAGGAAGCAGAGAGGGAGAGATCGGGCCGGGGAAGAAGAAGGAGAAGGGTGGCCAGACAATGGACGGCAGCGCATGGAGGTGGCCAGCAACACCGGCCGGCCGTCTGGCAATGTGGTGGCGAAAGAAAGCAAAGACGGCGCGCATGAACTATGCGGGGAAGCTGCGCAGCGCGGTGGCGGACCAAAGCAGTGGCGCGGCTACTACGGAAGCTGGCGGCGGTGCAAAGAACGCGTGGCTCGGGAGCTAGACGCGGACGTCGGCGGCTCGTCGTCCAGAATCGTAGACGTACTGGCGGCGACGACATGCTTGCGTGCAGCGGCTCGGCCGCGAGTGAAGAGATGTAGCGCGACACCGCAGCAGCGAGTCTTGCAGTGAGCGGCGCGCGCAGTGCCAGTGGTGAGCAGCCCGGCAGCATGTAGCCGGCGAGGCAAATGTAGCGGCGGCGACGCGGTGAATGGCGCAGTGACTCGTTGTCGACTGGTCGGATGCGCGTTTTCGACGAAATCGCGACGACTCGGTGGAGGTGAGATTTATTTCACCAAATTTTGTGTAATGTGAATGAATTGAATAAATTAGGCCTAAAATGTCTAAGTGGACACCAGGGACTTGGGAGTCGGGTGTCGAGTGCGCAAATCGAGACGCGAGCGGCCTTTTGAGGTTCGCGTTTCTCGAGGTAAGTAAACCAGCTAGGGACCTATACAGTATTTCATGTTTATCCATTGACTGTTGTTATTTACCGTTTTGTGATAACTTATTGTTGTTCACTGCAAAACTATGCCCATATGTGTAGTTCGCTGGGTTTAACTCACTCGCACGCACAGATGGGGGAAACATAGAAGATGTATATGTCTTTCAGAGTAATTGGGGAGGCATATACATCTACATTGGGAGTGAAAGTACTATACCCATATTTGTAGTTCGCTGGGGTTAACTCGCTCGCACGCACATATGGGGGAAGCATAGAAGATGTATATGTCTTTCAGAGTAATTCAGAGTAATTGGGGAGGCATATACATCTACATTGGGAGTGAAAGTACTATGCCCATATGTGTAGTTCGCTGGGGTTAACTCGCTCGCACGCACATATGGGGGGAACATAGAAGATGTATATGTCTTTCAGAGTAATTGGGGAGGCATATACATCTACCTTGGGAGTATCACTCATTGATGGATTGTTTGCAGTATTGTATATTCATGCGTTCATTATTCCTTTCGTTCTATTTGCATGAATTCGATTGCTTTGGATATCGTGAAATGTTGCTTTGGATATTGTGAAATGTTGTGTATATGTCCTAATGGATTTACTTACCTGGGCTCGTCATCCTTATGTGTGACTGAGTGCAGAGCCGAGGACGAGTAGCGAAGGGAAGGCTTCATAGCTAGACGATTTTTGTATATTTTGTATTTTTACTCTCCTCCGATAATATTGACTGGGTTCCACAATTAGGTTGCCTAACTCCCTGATATTTTTGTTGAGTTATTGAATGTATTAGTTGCTTCCGCTATAAAATTGTAAATCTCGAAAAAAATATTAATAACTCAACTGTAAAATGTTGAATTTGTGAAAAATGATGGATTGAAAGGCTGACTAAGTCTGCGTTGACTTTGCGAGACGGATGGGCTCGGGGGTCCACGTGGGCTTAGGCCGGGCGGGGCCCAATTTGTGGGAAATTGGGGCCGTCACAGTATACATGCCCAACATCTCTAAAAAACTCAATTCCAAGTGTTTCAAAACAAGTATATCTAATAATACAAAAGAATCATTATGTCAGACAAGTGGTAAGAACTGCTCCGGTATCCTCAATCGATATCTCCTTATAGTGGAGCATTCCCCTTGCTGGATTGTGGATCTACACTCCGTCAAACACAGGAATGACGAGCCCAGGTAAGTAACGTCAAGCATGACATATATACAGTATTTTGAAATAAATAAAACAGTCTAATTCATGCAGAAAGAAAGAAAAGAACAGGGAACACATGAATATAAATGACTTCAAATAGATCAATCGATCAGATAGGGTCCGGAATACGAAAGCAGAATAGCAAGGAATCCCGACCAGGAGGTCCTTGAGTTGCGGCAAAAGCCCAACTGACTTGAGTTCATAGCCTATCAGCCCTAACCCTTGCAACTATGAAATATCCGCAAACATGGATAAATGCCCCCAACGTATACTCAATTGGGATATATCAACATCGTCCAGATAAAAGCTCATATCACAGATAAATAATAGAAATGACTCATTTGTCAATGAACCACTCAACAAATAGAAATTTCAAAAGAAATGTTAAATAGAGCAATAACAACAAATTTAAAGCTCAAGAAAAAACTGTAAAGTTTTCTAGCTGGTTTACTTACCTATATCCAAGCTAATACGCACTCAAATCGGCTCTGACACGCCTCCAAATCGTTATCCAATACTCGACACTAGTAAACTATGCCCCTGATAATCATATGAGCAAATTTATATTGTGTTAGAGCCTATTTGAGAAATTTTAAATTTTTAACTCCCAAAATTGTTTAAATTAGGAAAATCTTAATGGTGACACACTTTTCAAGGAAATTTTTCGATGCAAAAACTTCCGACAACGTCAAAACCAACTTTTCTATAATTTCCTCGACCTTTTTTTTTTTTTTTTTTTTTTCAATTTTTCCTGAATTTTCTTGAATTCTCCTATGTTTTAATTTAATTTTTTTCTATTTTTTTTTAAAGTTTGAGGCCCTTTGGGCCCTTTCTTTTTTCCTTGAATCGGGCCATTTGAGCAGGCTCGGTTCGGCCGCTGCTCATTCGATTCTTATCGGGACGCCGAAGGCTTGCCCCCTAATATTCTTCTCTTTCGATCGAAAAGAGGAATTCACAAAGGCATTTAACGCCTTTGTTTTTCCTTTTTTTTCAATCAACCACCAATCCTCAATACACCATATACATTATTTGAACATCACCAAGAAAATCCAAATGAGCTTAAGTGATCATCACATATTTTTTTCATCAAAACCCTAAATTCATAGTTCAAAGTTATGAATACATGGACATGATCAAACTATGCTATCGGAGGTACCTTGCTTGATGAACTTCCAAGCTTGAGCACCAACGCTTCTTCAAGCTCACTGAATTTCTACTTCTATTCATTCTTCTAGTAGTTCCTTCTTAATTGCTTGCCAAAATGATGTGAGTAAGAGTTTTGGTTTATATGTATTGGATAAAAATTGAACTATGACCACACATCCATTTGTGCACACGTATATCGAGGCATGTCTAAGGACCTGGTCAGCGTCAGTGTTGACTGCACTCCCAACATACTCCATCAAGCGTAAATATCGGTCCATATACCGCATAACTGACTCCCCAGTTCTCTATCGAATGGTCTGAAACTCAGTCCTCTTCCGGTTACAAACTGTATGAGGTATGCACTTCTCGTTAAACCTCTCCTTAAACTAAGTCCAATCCCTGGGCTTTCCTTTCAACGCCACAATAGTGTGCCACCAGACATCGGCCTCGCTGAATAGTAAAGTTGATGATACACTCGGCTGCATATGAGCTGGTTTGTCCAGTACATCATGTATCTTTTCGTGGCTCCTCATATACCTCTCTGCAGCCTCGATGTTAGTACCCCGTAGAACTTCTCCTCATATGAGCTGGTTTAACTCGTATCAGTCGGCGTGCTCAGCATATCCTCAGCCGGTGTTTCAAGTGTACGAGGTACTATCTCGACCTGAACATGTGCCTGTTGGGTTTTGGGGTTCATGCGCAGCAGAGATTACAAAACAATTTTGACAAAAACTCCAACAGGATCCGAATTTAATTCCATTAAAAACGTTTAAACCATGAAAAACTTAATAATACCTCAGTCGCAATATACCTTTTTGAAGGTTGATCGATTTCTAAGGCGGTGCCAACGACGAACGCCCTCTACCAGTAGTCCACACACGAACGACGGTCGATATTCGAAGTGCTAGCTTCGAGAGAATATCAAACCTTTTGTTTCTCTCCAAAACGATCCAGAGCATACAAAAAAACCCTAAGTCGTTTCTAAAACGAAAATTTAGTTTCGGCCTTTTAATCTTTTGTACGTGTATTCTAACTTAAAGCGTCTATTTATACAACCCTTGTATATAGACGGTTAAATAAATTACACATATACCCCTACTTAAAGAAGTATAAGTGTAATACACCACAAGGACGTTTCAGTCATGAATTTTATCATATAAAATTCATTTTTCTGAACCATCTTAAAATCTCGCAAAACCATTCTTAGTGTGCGACCCAATAGGCTCATACAACGTTGGCAGTGTACCAAAACACATTTTGGTATACAAGTCATAAGCGGCCTCTAGCAAGACATTATGACTACCCAAGTTGTACGAATATCAAATCGATACAACCAAATCAATAGTGTATATAACATCTTTTTGTCACACGATATCCTTTTAATCAAACATAAGGCATGAAATTGTCATCCAACATGTTCAATCGTACTAGTCTCTATCTCTAGGTAGACCGAAAACATCCAGGTGACATTGATCAATATCAATTCACTTAGAATAGGCCTTTTAGCAGTCTAACACATCGAGGGATCCACTAGATATCTCTCTTTATATGAGAGGGACAAATTCTATCTCGATTACACAACTTCATCAAATTGCTCACACTGTAACCAATCACAACCTTTATAATCGTCCGGTTAAAGACAACATTTGATAGTGTCAAATCACTATGTTCCTAATGTTGAAGTCTCTTGTAATCTCAAGTCGGAGAACTGAAAAATATACCTATCATGAGAAACAACTACGACTTAATCCATGTGATGTTCTCATAGCGGGTCGGTCCAGTACTTCCCTAACAAGTACTCGTGATCTTGATTCGTATCCCTATATGTATAATCATCATATGATTATCAATCGAGACTCACACTAGTCTTAATTCATTATAGTTCCCAGTATAATGATCGACTAGGGACATTTAAGATATTTCTGTAAATACTCATGGATCTTATTATAATGTAAACATGCAAATTAATTATAATAAACATCAAATGAAATAATCTATTTTATTAACTAAAAGTATTAATAAAGACAGTTAATGGATTGACTTAGGGCAGATGCACCAACAGTGCCTACTCGGCTACTGCAGGTTTTGCTTGAACTAGAGGTGCTGCAAGTGGGTCATAGACTGCAGGTCTTGCTCAGTGTATCCTCAGCTGGTGTCTCAGGTGTAGGAGCACTCCCGATCTGAGTAACTAGAGCCGTTAATGTGGAAGGTGATGCTGTCACCTGAGTCCTTAGCAGTCGAAGAATCTCCTGAAGCTGCTAATCGTAAGATGTAATCATCTGCGACATGCCATCTAATCTCATCTGTACGTCCTTCGTACCACTACCGCTAGTATCGGGTTGATTGATCATCGCTAACTGCAAAGAAAGAGAATTTTGTGACGACCCCTGTTTTCCACAAACTGGGTCCCGCCCGGCCTAAACCTACGTGAACCCCCTAATCAGTCTCATAAAGTCAACGAAGGCCTAATCAACCTTACAATCCCTCATTATAAGTAAATTCAAAATTTTAAGTTCAGTTATTAGTATTTTTCAAGTTTTACAATTTAGCGGAAGCAATTAATATATTAAATGACTCAACAATAACGTAAAAAAGTTGAACAACCTAATTGTGGAGCCCTGTAAACATATACGTTCATGTATCTCTTCACTAATGAACATTCAGACGAGAGTAAATACAATATATGCATGTCCAAATTCTCTCGAAAATCCAACTCCCAGTGTTGTAAACCAAATATATCTAATAGTACAAAAAATCACCTAGCTATGAAGCTTTTCCGTTGCTGGACTGTGGATCTGCACTTCGTTAAACACAAGAATAACGAGCCCAGGTAAGTAACGCCAATAGGACATAATACAGCATTTCGAAATAACTAAATCGGTCGAATTCATGCAAATAGAAAGAAATAAACAAGGAACACATGAATATAAAAGACTGTAAACAATTCACAAATGGGCACCGCCCGACCTTAGCCCACGTGGACCCCCGAGCTAGTCTCGCAAGGTCAACGCAGACTTAGTCAGCCTTCCAATCCCTCATTATACGTAAATTCACAATTTTAAGTTGAGTTATTAATATTTTGCAAGTTGTACAATTTACCGGAAGCAATTACTACAAATAAATAACTCAACAGTATTTGAAAAGATTTAGGCAACCTAATCGTGGAACCCAGTAAATATGTTATCATCAGAGGAGAGTAATACAAGATATACAAAAAAACTCACCTAGCTATGGAGCCTTCCCCTTTCTGAACCGAAGATCTGCACTCATTCAAACCAAAAAATGACTAGCCCAGGTAAGTAAAGTCAGTATGACATATATAGCATTTCAAAATAATCCAAAGCTGTCGAATTCATGCAATTAAAAAGAAATGAACAGGTAACGCATGAATATAAAAGACTATAAACAAATCAATCGATGAGTAAGGCCAAATAACAAGGAGTCCCAACCAAAGGTCGTTGAGTCGCAGTAAAAGCCCAGCAGACTCAGGTTTAGGACGAGACACTTGCCTCCCAACCCTAACCCTTGCGACTATGAGATATCCATAGACCTTGATAAGAGCCCCCAACATGCACTCAATTGGGAGATATCGATGGCGTCCAGATAAGAGCTCATATCGCAGATAATAGTACCATGACTCACTTCCCACCAGAGTAACCCATGCATATAAAATACACAAATCAATTGATAAGTGAGGCCAAATAGCAAGGAGTCCCGATCAAAAGATCGTTGAGTCGCGACAAAAGCCCAGCAGACTCGAGTTCAAGACGAGACCCCTGCCTCCCAGCCCTAACCCTTGCGACTATGAGATATCCACGGACCCCGATAAGTCGAGATAAGAGCTCGTATCGCAGATAATAGTAACCATTACTCGATTGCCAATTGACCAACTCAATCAATAGCATTTTCAATGATAACATCCAAGCAATGAATAACAATATAAAAGCAATGAAATTACTGTACAGTTCCTCACTAGTTTATTTACCTTGAGAACGTCCCGCCCACGCCTCAATACGAGCACCCGACAGCCTACTCCTAAGTCCCATGACATTCAACGGGGGTCTCTACTCCAAAATCCTTTAGAATCCACCTCGTCGTCGAACTTCGTCGAATCGCATCCCTCGTCGAGGATCGATCGGTCCGACAATGCCCACTGAGCAGTTGCTCTACATCGTTCACCGCAACGCCGTCAAAACCCCACCGCCGTCGCAGTCGCGGCCGTCGCCATCGGCGCGATCGCCGTCGGCCAGCTCGCCGTCTGTGCCACTCCGCTCAACCACTAGCGCTGGAGTTCAGGCCGCCGCCGCTCATCATTTCCCAGCCGCACCGTCTCTCCGTCGTTGCTGCTGTTGGCCGGCCGCCGCCTGCTGGTGTAGCGGATGCTCGCCGACCCTCGCCAGTGATACCGCTCACCGTCGTTGCTTGAATCATCCGCCGGATGGAGCGCCGCTATCCGCACAGTGCCGCTGCGGCGCTTTGCCTCGGCCCCTGCTTGGCGATCGTATTTACAGTTCGGCCGCGTCGTGGCCGCCATCGTCGCCGCTCCACTACGCCGCGATCTCCTTGCCAGCGTACCTCTCTCTCTCCCTTCTTTTCTCTCCTCTATCCGATTCATATCCAAATCTTTTTTTTTATTTTTTTAGAAGAAACCAAATATAGCCTCGAGATTCGAGCAGAGCGGAACTCGAAGCACATCAAAAACATATATATTCACATGCTTTCCTTAGAAATTAGGCAGCGCACATCTTGATGCACCATAAATAGTCACACCACTATCATCTCATTTTAAAATCTCGACACTCGCGCCACACGCATCACGAGGCACATCCAACATGTATATATATATATTTTTTAACGTGACCACATTAAAACCACTATAACCAATGTAGCCACATTAAGACCTTGGTCCTACGTCGGCACATTACTCGAGGCGCGTCCCAGTTCATGTTTCGGCTCACCGAATTCCCTGCATATACATTGCTTAACAATTAGCATCCTAATCTAAAATTGGATATTATTAAATAATACACACATCACAGACAAATATCATACCTCGGTGTCTCCACCCGAGATTCGGACATACATGTTTCGACGAGTGGATCCCACGTACGACCTAGACCTAGCACGTGGCACAAGTCAAATTTTCGGGTCGTTACACCATGACTCACTTGTCAATGGACCACTCGACCAATAGAATTTCAAGAGAATTGATGAGCAAAGCAATTTAAAGCTCAAGAAATCAAAGCAATGAACAACGATATTTAATAGCTTAAAATGAAATTATTGTATAATTTCTAGTTGGTTTACTTACCTTAGATTCACATAGGCCGCCATTTTGACATGCGACTCGAGGTACGCATTTCGTCATCTTCGCGAGCAATCCGTCGCGTCGTCGAGCTTCGTCGAAGTCACGCCTCATTGTCCACTGTTGTTGTGTCTCGTCGGGGATCGATTGGTCCAACAACGCGCCACCGCGCCTAGCCACTGCCACTGTCGCTGCCGCTGATGAGTCATCGTTCCTCCTCGCCGGCGTCCCTGTTCCTTATCGGCGTTCTTCGTGCCGCTGCTCGTCGTCTTCCCCCATAGCAACACCACCTCTGCTGCTGGCCGTCCGCGGCTTCGCCTCGACTGTCGCCGCGACTACTCGCCTTGCCAGACTCCCATCTAGCTGGAGGCGCCGTCCGCGGCCTCCGCTGCTGACTCGTCGCTGCTGCTGGAGCCGCGCTTCTCGGTTGGCGTCCACACCGGCAGCTCATCCGAGCCGCAACACCGCCTGCGTAGCATTTGGCCGGTGTCGCCGCTCCTCACCACCGTCTCCGCCATCTCTCCTTCTTCCCTCTATCCACTGTCACTTTCTTTATTTCTCTCTCTCTCTCTTCCCCTCTCTATTTCTTTCATCCTCTCTCTCATATCCGATCCTTTTTTTTTTCATAATTATCTCGTCGATTTTGTGTCCGCGTTAAATACATAAAAACACCCCATTTTCGCCAAAAATTGACAAAAATATCACGACGAGTGGGTCCCACATATGACCCCAAAATGGCACGAGTTAGATTTTTAAGGTCGTTACAATTTTCACGATCAGTGAGTGAGAGTTTTGGTTTAAAAGTATTGGATAAAAATTAAACTATAACCACACATCCATTTTGCATACGTGTCTCGAGGCATGTCTAAAGGACCACCTTCACTCAATTATTAACCCAAGTCATGCATAAATGACTCACAAGTTAACTCATTGTCTCTTGATGAGTTAGTGTGTGTCCTGAGACACATCATGCGACCATTTTAATTTTTCACTAACTATAGTCACATTAATGTTTATATTTAAGATGACCACATTAGCCACTTATTAAACCAACGTAAATTCACATTAGACTTACCCCATAAGCCGATACCTCGGCATCACGTCGACACGTAATTCGAGGTATGCATCAACTTGTCTCGACATCGATATGCCCCGCGTGTACCTTACCCGCACATTTCCAAATTTAATTTTAATTTAACTTGTTCAATCTTTAGTCTCATAAATAATACAAGCATTAAACAAAAATAACATACCTCGGTGTCGACTCTCGAGATTTGGACATGTGTATCACGACAAGTGGGTCCCACGTACGACCTTGAAATGACACGTGTCATAAGTTAGATTTTTAGGGTCGTTACAAAGGTAAATATGTAATGAAGATCTATTTATGGATATGTGTCATATATAATAATTAAATACTATACATGTACATTATTTTATTTTTTTAAAGTAGGACCCTCAAAAAGTGAGGCCCCGCCATCGCCCCTGCTAGCCCTGGTCGGCCCCCATATAGAGGACGTCCCTCCCAACCTAATTTTTTTATTCACGATACTCAAACTCGAGATATCACCGCTTGAGTATAGATTTTTTCATCATTTAAAAAAATGTAATGATATATAGTTGGAAAAAAAAATTCAAGTATGTAATTTTATATGAAAGAAACAAGGATAACAAATTATATAGGGATCAAATTAGCCTTTATTGATCGATTATGATTTGGATTTTTTTTTTCAAAGTGGTGTATGTAACCAACCACACCGACCAATCAACGTTCGGATGTTGTCAAGCTGTGGCGGCCCTCGCTGCCTCGGGGTAACATGTCTCCATGTACTACTTGCCTGCTGACCCAACTACACGAGTACGGTACCTGCCCGTCCTTACTCTGTCTCGAAATGTATCCACTTGCTTGTGTACAATGTGTAAATAACATATTCAGTGGAAGACGTATTTAAATGTAAAAATTTTCATGAATCAATTAAACAAATCCTAGTGTGGAAAAATCCTGAAAAGTACGAGGTAAACAACTGTACCATATAAAACTAATCATGTGCAATGTCATATCACTCCACAGTTCCCAAAAGAATCAAAATATCAAAATAATCACACGTACAAGTACTCCTCAAAGGTAGGCAGTCAGAGGTAGTCGCCTAAGACCCCCTTGCCTTTACTTGTACTCGGATCTGCACTCGATCATCACGGAAGAAAATGAACGACGAGTCCAGTCAGTAAAATCCCATGGAACTCCTCCGACCATTCAAGTAAACAAGTGGAAGTCAATAAATACTATTAAATAAACATGTGGAATATAAACAAGCAACTGTAAGTAGGGCATCGCATGCATAGATAACAATAAAACGCAAATGTGTGTATCTGTTCCAGTCAGACTAAACCATACTTTGGGATTCCCTTCTAGGATCCCACTAGTGGGCGCACCCAACTAGTTATCACCTGATCCCTCTCTGTGACCGGCGTAGACCTACGACGCACCGACACATATAGCAGTTCAATAGCTCGGGTCGTTATCCATCGAGAACTCCTGATACACATGTTATGATTTAGAATACATAGACACACAACGGAAAATCCGGTGGGAGTAACTCAACCAAGCGTCATAAAGATGACAAGATATGAATGTAATAAAAATCACAAGGAATACTGGAAATGAATAGAAATACGAAGCAAAATAAATACTCGAGAGTTTTTCCATTGGATTTTACAAACCTCACAACGTGCTTCACTACCCCGTAATCAATCCCCGGATCCAAGTCCTTTGAGTCCTTGGTCACCAATTGATCACTGTGTCAACCTATGTCCATTTCTTAATAATTTAAGTTAGCATGATAATTTACAATAATTTTCTAAAATTTTTAGGTCAAATTGCTCATTTCACATTTTTCGAGGCAAACCCCCGCAACAAGTCGCATCCGACATGCCCACATATTTTCATTTCATAGAACTTTAGCAATTTCTATTTAGTTTGTCGAAATATATTTTTTTCAGATTTTTTCTAATTTTTTCAGAATTTTTTTAAATTTTCTTTCATTTTTTTTTTTTTTTTTTTTTTTTTTTTTTTTTTCTGTTTGGGTTTGGGACGGGTCGGACCCGACCCGGCCCTAAACCAGAACAGGTCTAGGACCGGACTCGATCGGGAGCAACACATTTTTTTTATTTAAATTTCGGTGATGGGTTGGGGTTGCTCTCCACACCAACCAGGGTGGAATACCACCTCGGCACAGTTCGGCCATGGGGTTCGGTCAGGCCGAACCCCACTCTCGGCCACCCCGAATCCCACTCTCGGCCACCCCACCTCCAATCACCTGAAACCCACAACCACAACTAAGGCTCACCTCAACTGCGACGTCTCTACTTTCCTTCCCGCAACGTTTCTTCTTCTCCTCCTCATGTACTTTTTCTTCTTCTTCCTTTTCTATCTCTCGACTCCCTGTATTTTCTGTGTGAGTGCGTGTGTGTGTGTGGTGTGGTATATGTGTAGGTGTGGTGGTGGACATGTGGTGTGGAAAATGAGGTAGGTGTTGCTTGGGGTTGTACAAGTATGACACCTAATCGCGACACCACTAAGACACTCGCTCGTGTTTTCGGGTGTTTCGATGCCCGGTTTCACGTTCGAACAGTGATATCCGCGTACCGCCGCGTCGCTAGCCACTCAATATACATATTCCATATTATTTACATGACAAATTTTTATTCAATTTGTGTGTTTTTATTTTCCCGACCTAATGTTCGGTCTCGTCGACTACCCGATACCCGAGTCGACATGTATATCGAGGCAAATATAGTTCACACACCCTCACACGTATTATTTTGTAACATACACAAATGCGATGTATTTGAATAAATTACACCGCAAATAAGCAACCAACACACCATAACTTTCATACCTAAGTCCATGTATGTCCTAGCCTACCTCGGCATCCACGTAGATCCGAGCTGATATTCATGGTTGTAAATTTAATAAACATGAACAAAATGGGTTGTTACAGTTCTTCCCAACTAAATAAGATTTCGTCCCGAGATTTAACTGTAACTAAAGTCCCATACCAGAGAATAGTTGAGGGTATCGCGTCCTCATCGTCGACTCGAGCTCCTAGGTGAGTCCTTCCGTCTTATGATGCCGTTAACGAACTAAGACATTCGCGAGTTCCCTGTTCCAGAGAATCTGTACTCGACGGTCACCAATCCCTTTTGGTTTCTCCTCATAAGTCACGTCAGGCTATATCTCCACCTGTCCCAACTCAATCGTCGGTCTCGGCCCTGACCTAGCGAGTCTCAACATGGAAATGTGAAAGATCGGATGAACCCCAGCTAACTCGGCAGGTAACTCTAACCGATATGTAAGAGTGCATACTCTTCGTGCAATTCGGTATAGCCCAATGTATTTCGGCTCCAACTTCCCCCTAATGTCAAATCTCCGTTGACTTTTCCAATGAGAAACCTTTAGATACACCATATCGCCCTCATCATAGCTCAGACCCTCGCAATACCTATCTACTTATTTTTTCTGTCGATCTTGTGCAGCTCACGAGTTATGATGAATTATCGGATTTTATCTGTGTGATCAACAACTATCTCAGGTCTTACTATTACTATATCTTCTGGTTTTGCTTAACACGCAGGCGATCTACAGGGTCTCCCATATAGTGCCTCCTCCAAAATCCCGTACCGTATCTCCTGATCCGCAGGTATCCACAATCTCCCTCGGTATCTTAAACACCGATATGTGGTTTCTGCCCAATCAGTGCATTCCGGATTCCGCGACAGACCACTGACCCGCTCATAGAACCCATCACCCCTCTGACACTCGGCAACTCGTTCAATTGATACGATCGGTAACCTCAATCGACAACAAATGTGTTGTTCCGCTGTAGTCGACAACTCGGCCATGCACATAACTGATGATGCATGTAATAAGACATGCACTTGTGTCATCTGCTGCAGAATAGTCTGACAGTCGACCACTTTTGCTCAATGCATCTGCTACGACGTTCGCTTTGCCATGGTGATATTCAATAGCAAAGTCATAGTCCTTCAGCAACTCCAGCCATCTCCGCTGGCGCATATTCAAATCCCTTTGAGTGAAGATGTAACGTAAAATATAGTGATCTGTATACAGCACAAATCGCTCTTCATAGAGATAGTGTCTCAAAGCCTTCGGTGCAAAGACGACCACTGCAACCTCCAAGTCCTGCATTGGATAATTCCCCTCGTGAGGTCTCAACCTTCTAGAAAGATAGGCAATTGATCTACCATCCTACATCAACACGCATCCAATACCAATACCCGATGCATCTATCTATACTGTCAAAGTCTTCCCCGGCTCCGACAATGTCAATACTGGTGCATATGTCAACCTCCGCTTCAATTCACAAAAAGTCTGCTCACACTCCTCTGACCAGTCAAATCTGACATCTTTCTTAGTCAGTCTTGTCATCGACGCTCCGATCGAGGAAAAATCCTGCGCAAATCGTCGGTTGTATCCGGTCAGTCCAAGGAAACTCCGTATATCAGCCACAGATTAGGGCGTCTTCCAATCAATGATTGCCTTAATCTTTTATGAATCCACTTAAATACCCTGCTCACTGATGACATGGCCTAAGAATCTCACCGCACTTAGCCAAAAGTCACACTTGCTAAACTTGGCATACAGTCGATGCTCCCTCAGTGTCGTCAAAACTGCCTTGAGATGTCCCTCGTGATTCTCACGAGTCCTGTTATAGATCAAGATATTGTCGATGAATACGATGACGAATCTGTCCTCCAATACTCGAAGATCCGCTAGTAGCTGATGTCCATCCACCTCAATCATTACGTCTCGACATATTTGGTTAGGGTATATCTTATCCCCAGCAGTAGTACTGAGGACAAGATGTGGCTCTATTGTCTGTGTAACTAACCCTAACAATCCGAAAATACCCCAGTAAGAAACGATAAAGTACTACCAGAATCAAACATAGCATGCATGTGATGACCAAATATAAATAATCTACCTTCAATAAGTTGCCTAGTCGCCCCGCTATCTGGTTGTGCTAACGCATGCGCTCTATATCTGGCCTGGTCTGACCCTCGCCGTGGCGATGGTGGTGTCCGACAGTCAGCCCTCAAGCGTCCCCTTTGCCCACACCGGTGACATCTACGGCTCTCCGGTCTACCCGTCTGTCTGTCTCCATATCTCGGACCCTGAACCTGGTCTACCCGACCCCTGTAATGTCCCCCTTGATCTCGACCCTGACAGTACTCTTGTGGCTGTGTCTTCTGTCGATCCACTGGTGTTGAGGTGATAACATGAACTGGTTGTGGCTCTTCGTATCGGAAGTGACTGCCCTAAAACTCGTCCCAGTGGCCCTTATCCTATCTATCATCTCTCTGGCCTCTATCCGGATGCTCCATCGGTCTTTTCTACCTTTGAGTCGACCCATAACTCTGCCCTGACTGTACCTCCCTGCCAGTCAAACGTTTGCCAACCCTCCGCAGTATATATGTCTCATGAGCCAATGCCCTGTCAAAAATCTTATTTAAAGTCGTGGCTTCGGTCGAGATAAATGCTGATGCAATCCTGTCATCAACCCATCTGGTGAAATAATAGATCTGTAAATGCTATGTCCCGACAACATCTAGAGAGAACTGCAGCAAATGTCGGAACCTCTCTATATACTGCATCAAAGTCCGATTCCCCTGTCGCGGGGCCAAGAACTCCTCCCTCAGTCTCAACCTAACCTCCATCGGTATGTACCGATCATAGAATAGCTCCCTAAACTCAGCCCATGTCGTCGATTCCGGATGAGTATCCGTATATGTCGTCCACCAGACTGCCGCATGTCCTCTCAAATAGGCTCCCGAAAGTCGTGCCTATATTGTCTCATCAATCCTCATCAACTTAAGGAAACGCTGATAGGGCACTATCCATCTCCCTGTAGCCTCAGGATCACCGTTGTCGTAAAAGAATCCAGGCTGAAACTTCAAAAACTTCCTCAATAACTTCGCCTCTGGTGCTATGACGAAAGCCGATGTCGAAGGAGTATCAGCAGCTGGGGTGGCAGTAACATGGTCCGTCGTCGTGTGTGTAGGCGGAAGAGTCGATGTCCCTAGAGGAATAACTGCGGTAGCTTTATCTGTGGGTGCCTCTGCAGCTACCCCATGAACTAGTGTCTGTAGTACCCCTGAACATCAGTTGTCCCCGCCGGTACAGTTACAACTACTGGCTTTCTCGTTGAAGTGATTGCCGCCAGTATCGCGGTCTGCTCGCGTAATAGTTGTAATACCTCGGTCATCTGTGTCTCCTGGGCCGAGAGTCTATCCTCCATACTCGCCCTAATCAAAAAATTCCTAGTCGCATCGCCAGTCCGTCCAGTCTCAGACGACGCACCTGAATGTCCGTCTATAATCTGTATCGAGAACGTGCTCCGAATCAGTCTCAAGGTATATACGTATATCATATAGTAACATGAAAATATAACACATATATACAAGTTCTAATTCTACCCGCCTCACGTCACTTCTCAACTAAAGTTCTAAGGCACTAACTTCTGATTTTCCACATCCAAGTTTGTTGATTAAGTTTTATTGTCTTAGGACTTCCTCTTTTCTCTGATACCAACTGTGACGTTGGTATCACAATCTCCTAAGCCAACCTGGGCTTTGATACCAACTGATCCGGAGCACATTCTTGATCAAGATTATGGACGGATAATCTAGTACGCCTTTTGAGACTGTACAGACTAGCGATGCGACTAGGGATGTCCCGATTGAGGCGACTGTGGAGGATAGACTCTCGGCTCAGGAGACACATATGGCCGAGGTACTACGGCTATTACGCGAGCAAACTGCGGTACTGGCGGCACTCACTTCAGCTAGAGAGCATGTAGTTGTGACTATACCGGCGGATACAGGTGATGTTTAGAGGGTACCACAAACACCAGTTCATGGGGTAGCAGCAGAGGCACCCACAGATACAGCTACCGTAGTTATTCCTTTGGGGACGTCGACTCTTGTGCCTCCACACACGACGGCAGATCAGGTTACCGCCACCCCTGCTGCTGACACTCATTAGACATCAGTATTCGTTCTTGCACCAAAGGCGAAGTTATTGAGAGAGTTTCTGAAGTTCCAGCCTAGATTCTTCTACAGCAGCGGTGATCCCGAGGCTGCGGGGAGATGGATAGTGTCCCATCAGCGTTTTCATAAGCTGATAAGGAACGATGAGATAGTACATGTATGACTTTCGAGGGCCTGTTTGAGAGGAAATACGGCAGTCTGGTGGACAATATATACGGATACTCATCTGGAACCGACGACATGAGCTTAGTTTAGGGAGCTATTGTATGATCAATACATACCTATGGAGGTTAGGTTGAGGCTGATGGAGGAGTTCCTAGCCTTGAGAAAGGGTAGTCGGACCTTGATGCAGTATATGGAGAGGTTCCGACATCTGCTTCAGTTCTATCTAGATGTCGCCGGGACAGTGCTTGCAGATCTATTATTTCACCAAAGGGGTTGATGAAAGGATTGCTTCAGCAGTTGTCTCGACCGGAGCCACGACTTTGCATCAGATCTTTGAAAGGGCATTGGCTCATGAGACATATATACTGTAGAGGGCTGGCAGATGCGTGACTGGCAGGGAGGTGCAGGCAGGGCCGAGTTCTCAGTCTAGTCAGAGGCAGAAGAGACCGATGGATTGTCCGGATAGGGGTCGGAGAGATGATAGACGGGATAGGGGCCACTGGGACGAGTTTCGGGGCAGTCATTTTTTATATGAGGAGCACAGCCATAAGAGTATCGTCAGGGTCGAGATCAGAGGGGATATGACAGGGGTCAGGTAGACCGAGGTCAAGGTCCGAGATCTCGAAATAGACAGACGGGTAGACCGGAGAGCCGTAGATGTCACTGATGTGAGCAGAGGGGACACTTAAGGGCTGACTGTCGGACACTACCATCGCCACGGCGAGGGTCAGTCCAGGCCAGAGATAGAGGGCATGCGTTAGCACAGCCAAATAGCGGGGCGACTAGGCAGCTTATTGAAGTTTCATTACTTATATTTGGTCGCCACATGCATGCTATGTTTGATTCTCGTTTCTTGCTGGACGTATTGTCGGGTTGTTAGGGTTAGTTACATAGACACTAGAGCCATATCTTGTCCTCAGGACGGCTGCTAGGGATAAGATATACCCTAACCAAATATGTCGAGACGTGATGATAGAGGTGGATGGACATCAGCTACTAGCAGATCTTCGAGTATTGGAGTACTTAGAGTTTGACACACTGCTCGAGATGGATTGGTTAGCATCATATCATGCACGGATAGATTGTTACGACAAGACGATAGAGTTTCATATTCCTGAAATATCGGAGTTCGTATTATTTGGACCGGCAACTGACTTACCCATAACGAGAGATCGATTAGCTACAACGCAGGAGATGGAGGCGTATGCGGCGATAGTTAAACCGGAAGTTCGAACGGAAGTTTGGATTGAAAGCATTCCGGTGGTTCGGGATTTCGTCGATTTATTTATCCAGTGCAATGTCTGGAGCTTGCAGCGGTAGTTTTTATACCGAAGGCTTGGAGACATTATCTCTATGGAGAGCGATTCTGTTGTGTACAGATCACCAGAGTTTACGATACATCTTCACTTAAAGGGATCTGAATATGCGCCAGCGGAGATGGCTGGAGTTGTTGAAGGACTACGACATCGCTATTGAGTATCACCCTGGCAAAACGAACGTCGTAGCAGACACATTGAGCAGGAGTGGTGTGACGGCCCCAAATTTCGAGAAAAACCGGGCACCGCCACGTCCCCGAACAAGTCGCCAAGCCATGCCACGTCACCTGCACGCCTGTCTGTGACGTCCCGCGAACTTACCATCTAATACTCCAACTTGGTAAATTTTGATATTTAAATGATTATTTTAGCAAAATATACTAATTAAGTTATAAAGCTTTATAACTTAATTCATTTGTTTTGATTTATTTAAGTTATTTTAGTAGCGAAAGTCTTAATAGCATGCATATAATTAATGTAAACGAGTTATGCAATATTTAACAACCTATGGGGTGGAAACCCAGCAAAAAGAGATACCATGTATATCAGTTAAGGCGACAAAAATGTATAATAGGTGTTGATATACATGTATCAGGTAAAAGTCTCTCAAAATGTCCCAAAAAGTATATATATATATATATATATGTAAATAAAAACATCTACGAGTAAGCTAGTGGAGGCGCTCCAAATCAGAGGTAGTCGTCAATCACCGCCTTCCCCCGGCTCGTCGCAGGATCTGCAACTCGCCACCAATAAACAATGACAAGTTCCAGGTGAGTAAATCCCAGAGAAATTCAGTTAGTATTCACAAGAAATCCAAGAAAAACGGCTACAATTCACGCATATAAAATAAATGAATAGAAATGTAAAGCATGAATATAAGTCGTGAGATAATCAAGAATATGGAACGCGAGTGTGGTGTATAGTTGTCGAGCCCTAGGACAAAAACTGAACCGAGAAGGCCATGGGGGTGAGGAAATCAACACCCCCTCTTCACGGTCGAAATGAGGAACTCTGTGAGTCGGAAGGTAGACTTCCGCCCAACGCCTCAAAAGAGAGAAAATCTGTGACGGAGGTGGGCCTCACGTCAACTCGCTCTTGAGATCATCGACTCGCTGAGAGAAATCTCACGCGTAGTCTAAGGTATAACCAACACCGTAGCAACAATCGGATCGTCATCGACGAAAAAGCCGAAAAATGGTCACACCGTCCCTTCGACCATACACAGACACACGCGGGAATAGAGTAACAATGCAAACTGAACTGACGAAAAGTAATGTGAAATAAATAATTTAGAGGAAAAATAAGTAAATTCTAAACTGACTTTCTCGTGGGTTTACTTACCTTAAGCAATCGCAATGTCTCTCTGAAATATCTCGCACACGCCTCGAGATACGTACCCGATGCCCGACTATAGTCTCATAAATTCCTGGTATCCAATTGTACCACTTTTGTTATTTTAAAGTCACATTAAAAGAATTTATAATGTGTGACTAAAAATTTGAGCTTTCGTTTCCAAAAAGTTTAATTTTGGCACACTTTTCGAGTTGTACCGGGGTGCCGATGCCCCAGAAGTCCTCAAAACTACTTTTTTATATTTTTTTTCCTACTTTCTTATATTTTTCTTAATTTTTCTAGATTTTTTCCAAAATCTTCTAGCATTTTTTTCTATTTTCTTGATATTTATTCGATTTAAAAATGTATTTAAATTATATTTTAATATTTATTTTATTTTAATATAGGGGTGGGCCCCCCCTGGACCGGGTCAAACCCGGTCCAACCGAAGTCAGGCCGACCGGTCCTGCCCACCCGGGTCGAGCTGACCCGGTCCGGCCCACCCGGGTCGGGCCCAGACTAGCCTGGCCCGGCTCGGTTCGGCCCAACTGGGTTGGGCCCAAACCGACCGGCCCCGGGTCCAAGGGTTGCACGCATGCATAGCGTTCGTGCACCCCTCCCCCACCCCATCGTCTTCTTCTCCATAGACCTGCATTTTTTTTTTCTTCTGGTTTGGGTTGGGGTTGCTCTCCACCCTAACCCTGGTGGACTCGATGTCAGGGGGAGACACCCTTGCCATCTCCACCCCCGACCTCGGTTCGACCACCATGGCCGAACTCCTTTCCCGGCTACCATGGCTGACGCACCAACAACAACAAAAACAACGACTCACCTCGACCGTGACGTCTCCGCCTCCTGTTCTCCTTCCCGCTCCTCTTCTCCTCTTCCTTCTCAGCTCCTTCTTCCTCTCCTCTCGGCCTCCCTGTTCTTATGAACGTGTGTGTGTGTGTGTGTGTGGGTATGAGTGTGAGAGGGTAATGTGAGGGAGAGAGAAAATGAGTGACGTGAAGGAGAGAGGAAATGATGATGGAGTGTGGGATAGAGTATAAATGGGGATAAGTGTTCGTTTTGTGTCCTTAACACCATAGTGTGACACAACTGGGACATTCGCCTGTATTTTTCGACGTTTCGAAGCCCGATTTACGCGTCCGAATCGCGATATGCGCGTACCGCTGCATCACTAGCCACTTAATATATTTTCCATAATAGTTATATGACCATTATCATTTATTCATTTAATTTATGTGTTTTAGTTTCCCCGACCTAGTGTACCCAAAGTTCGCTATTCAGCACCCGTCTCGACAGGTTTCTCGAGGCGAACACCCGTTACACTATCTCGCTCGATTCAATGATAGAAAATACACACATGCGATGCTAAGTAATTAACTTGATATACAACATCGCAAATAGGCAAACAATCACACAATTACCTAGTCAGTGTTCACTGACCTATCTGCGACGTCCACATGGGTCTGAGCTTAGGGTCTTAACTTGTAATTTGTCAATTAATCGAGATTAATTAGAGCGGGCCGTTACAAGTGGACTCGACAGTCAGACTGTTCTGTAATAGATGACACATGAGCGTGACTTATTATGGGCAGCATCGGTTATGTGCATGACCGAGTTGTTGACTAGAGAGGAACGACACATTTGTTTTCAGTTGAGGATACCGACCGTATCGATTGAACAGGTTGCCGGGTGTCAGAGGGCTGATGGGCTCTATGAGCGGATCAGTGGTCTGCCATAGAATCCGGAATGCACTTATTGGGCAGAAACCACAGATTGGTGTTTAAGATACCAATGGAGATTGTGGATACCTGCGGATCAGGAGATACGGTATGGGATTTTGGAGGAGGCATAGTATGGGAGGCCCTGTAGATCACATGCTTGTTGGGCGGACTCAGAAGATACAGTGATAGTAGGGTCTGAGATAGTTGTTGATCACGCAGAGAAAATCCGACAAATTGGTCAGAAACTGCGAGCTGCACAAAATCGACAGAAGAAACACGCAGATAGGTATCGCGAGAGTCTGAGCTATGATGAGGGCGATATGGTGTATTTGAAGGTTTCTCCTTGGAAATGTCAACAGAGATTTGACATTAAGGGGAAACTAGCGCCGAGATACACTGGGCCATACCGAATTGCACGAAGAGTAGGCACTGTTGCATATCGATTAGAGTTACCTGTCGAGTTAGCTGAGATTCATCTGATCTTTCACATTTCCATGTTGAGACTCGCTAAGTCAAGGCCGAGACTGACGATTGAGTTGGGACATGTGGAGATACAACCTGACGTGACTTATGAGGAGAGACCGATAGAGATCGTTGACCATCGAGTACAAATTCTTCAAAACAGGGAACTCGCGAAGGTTCTAGTTCGTTGGCAGCATCATAAGACAGAAGGACTTACCTGGGAGCTCGAATCGACGATGAGAACGCGATACCTTCAACTATTCTCTGGTATGGGACTTTAGTTACAGTTAAATTTCGAGACAAAATTTTATTTAATTGAGAAGAACTGTAACGGCCCATATTAAATTTACAAACGTGGACGCCAGCTCAGATCTACGTGGACGCCGCGGTAGGCTAAGACACACGGGGACTTAGGTATAGATGTTTATGGTGTGTTGGTTGCTTATTTGCGGTGTAATTTATTCAGCATATGTGTATGTTGCAAATAATACGTGTGAGGGTGTGTGAACGATATTCGCCTCGATATACGTATCGACGGGGGTGCCGAGTAGTCGACGGGACCGACTATTAGGTCGGGGAAACGAAAATACACAGAGTAAATAAGAATTTGTCAAGTAATTAATATGGAATAGATATTGGGTGACTAACGACTCGGCGGTACGCGGATATCACGGTTCGGACGCGAAACCGAGCGTTGAAACGCCCAAAAACACGGGCGAGTGTCTTAGTTGTGTCATACTTAGGTGTCAAGACACCTAACATCACACTTGCCCAAATAAAATAACACTTTTCTAATTTCCACACCACTTGTCCATCCATCCACCTACACCTACACCCCCTCACATACAGACCAGAACAGGGAGGGCCGAGAGAGAGGAAGAAAAAAATTGAGAGGAGGAAAAGAAAAAGGGACGCACCGGGAAGGAGAGAAGAGGGCATTGGTATCAAAATCGCCTACGCCAACCTGGGCTCTGATACCAACTGTGGCGGCCGTCGCCGCCCCGGGGTGACGTGTCTCCATGTACTCATTGCCTGCTGGCCCAACTATACGTGTACGACACCTGCTCGTCCTTACTCTATCTCGAAATGTATCCACTTGCGTGTGTACAATGTGTAAATAACATTATTCAGCGGAAGACGTATTTAAATGCTGAAATTTTCATGAATCAATTAAACAAATCCTAGTGTGGAAAAACTCTGAAAAGTACGAACTAAACAACTGTACCATATAATACTAAGCATGTACAAAATCATGTCACTCTCCAGTTCCCAAAAGAATCAAAATATCAAAATAATTACACGTACAAGTACTCCTTAAAGGTAGGCAGTCAGATGTAGTCGCCTAAGATCCCCTTGTCTTTACTTGTACTCGGATATGCACTCAATCATCACGAAAGAAAATAGATGACGAGTCCAGTCATACTAAACCATACTTCGGGATTCTCTTCCAGGATCCCACTAGTTGGTGCACCCAACTAGCTATTGTCTTATCCCTCTCGGTGGCCGGCGTAGACCTACGACGCACCGACACATGTAGCAGTTCAATAGCTCGGGTCGTTATCCACCGAGAACTCCTGATACACATACTATGGTCTAGAACGCATAGACACACAACGAAAAATCTGGTGGGAGTAACTCAACCAAACGTCCTAAAGATGACAATATATAAATGTAATAAAAATCACAAGGAATACTAGAAATGAATAGAAATACGAAGCAAAATAAATACTCGAGAGTTTTTCCATTGGGTTTTACAAACCTCACAACGCGCTCCACTACCCCGTAATCAATCCCCGGGTCCATGTCCACTGAGTCCTTGGTCGCCAATTGATCACCGTATCAACCTATGTCCACTTCTTAATAATTTAAGTTAGCATGATAATTTACAATAATTTTCTAAAAATTTTAGGCCAAATTGCTCATTTCACATTTTTCGAGGTAAAACCCTTCAAAAAGTCGCGTCCGACATGCCCACATATTTTCATTTCATAGAACTTCAGCGATTTCTATTTAGTTTGTCGAAATATATTTTTTTTTTCGGATTTTTCCATTTTTTCTAAATTTTCTTTCATTTTTCTTTTCTTTTTCTTTTTTTTTCCTGTTTGGGTTTGGGTCGGGTCGACCCAAACGGGTCAGACCCAACCCAGCCCTGGACCATAACAGGTCCAGGATTAGACTGGTTCGATCGGGAGCAACACATTTTTTTTATTTAAATCTCGATGATGGGTTGGAGTTGCTCTCCACCCCAACCCCGGTGGAATACCACCTCGGCACAGTTCGGCCATAGGGTTCGGCCAGGCCGAACCCCACTCTCGACCACCGCATCGCCAACCACCCGAAATCCCCAACCACAACGAAGGCTCACCTCAACCGTGACGTCTCCACTTTCCTTCCCGGAGTGTTTCTTCTTCTCCTCTTCCTCTCATTTTTCTTCTTCTTCCTCCTCTATCTCTCGGCTCCCTGTATTTTATGTGTGTGTGTGTGTGTGTGTGTGTGTGTGGTGTATGTGTAGGTGGCGTGGTGTATGTGTAGGTGGCGTGGTGGACACGTGGTGTGGAAAATGGGACAGGTGTTGCTTGGGGTTGTACAAGTATGACACCTAATCACGACACCACTAAGACACTCGCCCTTGTTTTCTAGCGTTTTGACGCCCGGTTTCACGTCCGAACCGTGATATCCGCGTACCGTCGGGTCGCTAGTCACTCAATATATATATTCCATATTATTTACTTGACAATGTTTTGTTCAATTTGTGTGTTTTTGTTTCCCCGACCTAATGTTCGGTCCCGTCGACTACTCGATACCCGAGTCGACACGTATATCGAGGCGAATACAGTTCACACACCCTCACACGTATTATTTTGCAACATACATACATGCGATGTATTTGACTAAATTACAGCGCAAATAAGCAACCAACACACCATAACTTTCATACCTAAGTCCCCGTGTGTCCTAGCCTACAACGCCGTCCACGTAGATCCGAGTTGACATCCACGTCTGTAAATTTAATAAACATGAATAAAATGGACCGTTACACAAGCTCCATTTGATGGGCAATACTTTCAACTTAATTTTTCTCATTCGTGATATTCGAACTTGAAACCTCGCTTAACGGGAATTGAGTATCTTACCACTCGGATCAATCAATTTCAGTTTCAAATTTTTTAAAAAAAAAATGTCATTCTAATGTTTACACTTTAGCAAAAATATATTCTAAACTTTTATTTTGTTTTGTTTTTTCTTTTATATATGATTACATTAATAGACACGTTCCTTAAGACGACCTATAAATGTCTTTATAGTTGTTCAAAAACTTGATTCACTACAAATTGAATAAATTAAATAATGTGGGGTTGATCAAAACTAACTTGATATGTATTAATTTGAAAAGAATTTAAAGAATTCAGACATTACACTATCGATTATATTAAATCGAATATAATAAAAAAGTTTGATCGGTATAGTCGGCCCTATTTAATTTGCCCAAGCTTTATTGTTGTTGTTGTATTAGTAGACACTTGGGCATCATAATATATAATTTACTATGTTATTCTTTTTTTTTTGAATAAAGAATTTACTATGTTATTGAATGCATATCATTTGCACCCAAAACAAAAAAGCTTATCATGAATGCATAATAAGCATACTTTGGATGCGAAATATAACTAACTCCAACAAATAAGTAGCAATTGTCTAAAGTGCATTGGCTCCACATTTTTCCAACCTAATGTCTGCTGCATGTATGATTGCATCAATATTTTACACGTAGATATCGACTATTATCATCATTTTATTAGAGAATCTAATGTTGATTAGTGCACACACCGCACACTTTGGCAAGCTTGTTTTTTGTTCCATCACCCTCCACTTTCTTTGTTGGTTTCCAAATAGTATACCAATAGGACTTTAATAAGAAGGTAGGCTATAGATTCTTCTAGTTTTCTTTTAATCATTACAATATTCATTGTCAACTACAGATGTGTAACAGCAATGATGTCTCCCCAAATAAATAACAATATAGAATTAAAATAAACAATAATAAAATAAAAAACTTATTAAAAAAATAACTAAATAAATTGATTTGCCAAAACATCTACGTGGATGGATATAACATATCACTTACTAAAAGGCAGGTTGGATGATAATGAAAAGTCTTTTTGTTATTGAATCCAAACATTTATAATAATTAGTTGTCAAAAAATCCAGAATAAAAATAAAGTAGTATATTTTTTAGAATATAAAAATAAATTATTAAATTAATTAAATTCTCGCAAGCGTAGCGAACGATTCAAGCACGTTTCAAAAACTATTATACATATATGAAGGAAAAGTCGGGGGATGTTTCAAATTTAACTCATGTTGAAGTCACTTGTCAAAAAATAAAAGATAAAATTAAAAATGATGCAATGAATTGTTCAACGAAACTTAAAATTAGACAAAAGACTTGTTTAAATTTTAGAACGCGCGAATATAATTTTCGGTGCATAATACATTAAACGTGTATCTCGAGATGTGATTGGACACCTTTAAAGGCTGATATGACTTTGACGTTACTAAAACCACATCCTAAGTCACATCAGCATTAAAGCTATTTATATGCACATCGAGATATACTATTGAGTGTTACGCAGAGATAACTATAGTTTATGCCTCGAGAGAGAACTATAGTTTATATGCTGGTGTACACCCCAAATTCATACTTTTTATACAGGCCATACCACGCGTCACAATTTCGGTACCTTATTCTTGTATATAAGTTCAACTTCCAGCACAAGAAATATATTTCCACAACTACGGTACTAGACCGCAACAAAGCAGAGCTTCTCAAAACCCTAATCAGAGGTTCGTCTTCTCTCTCTCTCTCTCTCTGTTCTTCAATTCACTCTGTTTTTCCTCTGTTTTGGACCCAAAACCCCAATCCCCCGAACATGGGACTAGCAATCGGAACCCTCCCATGGAAGACAATCGCTAAGGAAGCGTTGAACCGAACGCTCCCATTCACAAACCTCCTCTGCTGCCTCCACATTACCAACACCTACCTCTTCACGCCGGCCCTCGTCGTCGGCCCCAGCATGGTCCCCACATTCTCCCTCACCGGGGACCTCGTCCTCGCCGAGAGGCTCTCGCCGCGGCGGGGCACTGTGGGGAAAGGCGACATTGTGCTGGTGAGGTCCCCCGAGAACCCACGGAAGGTTATCACGAAGAGGGTGGTCGCGGTGGAGGGCGAGGCGGTGGGGGGTGGTGGAGTGGTTGTGCCTAAAGGCTTCGTTTGGATTGTAGGAGACAATGTGGATAATTCGAGGGATTCGCGCCATTTTGGGGCGGTCCCGGTCGGGCTCGTCGTGGGGAGGGTGTTTTGGCGGGTGGCGCCGTGGGAGGGCTTTGGACCTGTTGGGGGGAATTGATAAGTTTTGGTGAAGATTTTGTTATTGCTGATTTCAATTCAATAAGCTTTTAATGCTGATTCGTTAGTTAGTTAGTGTTATCCGCATTGTACGACGTTTGAAATTATGTTCCATGTTTTGTTGATCTTGTTAAAAGAGTTGGTTGGTAGTAATTGATTTTTGATGTGGAGAAGCAATTAATTAAAGCTCTTTGTAGTTCCTTTTGCTATGGTTTGTTCGAGTTTATGTTTTCGATGTATATTTTTCCATCTATTGTTCTCTAATTTATGGGTTTTTCGGTAGTAGGAACTATGTTGGTTCCTCAAGATCCATAGTTTGTGTACTTGCATCTGCAAGAGGATAAGCAGCATATCATAAAGATCAAATTCAAAAACTAGATGATCTATATTACAGATAATCAGATAGGAAAATAATTTGAATTTGAAACCTTCTTCTTCTTGAGTTTGAGTGAGATAAGTTTGTTTGGATGAAGTGTTGCTTACGTCCCTTACTGACGACGAAGTAATAGTGTGAAGTATCAACTCTTTCCATATCATAATCTGGTTTTGTGCTAATTGATATTTGTACCAATTTGACAAACTTTATTTAAATTTTCTATATTGACATTAGAGTTAGTACTCGTCAACTTTTTTTCTCTTTTTCACCTTCCTTCATTAATCGACACAATTCAAGCTCATAATAACTACCGCTTCGAGATTTGACATGCATGTTATCCACTTTTTAAAGTTAGTGTTAATGCCATGGATCCCGGATGCTAGATGTGTTTTTCCTGTACATCTTTGTATTTATTGTTCTCGAATCTCAACTTCTAAAGCGCATGATGCATCTCTGGATTTAAATTTCTAATTATTATTTAGTTATCCTTATGAAGGGCTTTGCTGCCTACTGTTCGATGTACATTGGTGTCCCAAAACAAAATGCAAACTGATTTCTTTTGTTGAATGTATTTTATGTAGGATCACTTTGCAAACTGGATACGCTAAACCATCTGAAGGGCGGGAGCGCCCTCGGTGTGGCTAGTGGAAGTAAAGATGGACTATCTTGTCCAGACAAAAAAGCAGCAGTTCATGCAGAAATGGAACGGGTGAATAAACTTCCGGCACATAGCAGCTATGCAACTCATCGCATTCGGGTTCTCAACAAGTTATTGCAACTGCTAAGTATTCAGGTAAAAATTTTAGATCCTCGAAAAAAGAAAGTAGAAAGTTTTAGAAATGTCATACTGTCATTGGTGGACGTGCCCCTATCACATATCACACGCACATATATTTGATAAGAAACAAACACATTTGACTTGTGCGTTGAACCCCCAACCTCCCCCAACCTTGCATTTGGCATGTCTCGTTCATCTCACTAGAGATGATGTTAGTATTGATACTTTTTATCATTCTTCTTGTCGTTATTTTCTTTGAACTGGCTGCGGCTTGTGACTAAACTTGCTCCTTATAGATGGTTTATGAACTACTTGAGGCGGATACCTACTTGTGAAATTCTCTTTAAGAGACTTTGGCTTACATCGAATGATTAAACAAGGTGCTGGCATGGTTAATAGACTATAGACTTTCGTTGTTGTGTTGTGAATGTGGGTCATAGTTTGTGGTTTTCATAAAACTATTTTGAACGTTTGATGTCATGTCATGAATCATGATGCATCCTTGAGGGGTTGATCCATTAGGTCTAGATCTAGTTTGTGAAGCATGAAAGCATGTGAGGCTCATGACATATTGGCGTAGCATTTTGTTGATTTAAAATTTTTGAATGTATCCATCAAGTGCATTTAATCAAGCGGAGTGGAAGAGTTTGATCCATGTATCTGATCCCTCCTAATTTGGGATTTAGGCTTTGTTGTTGTTGTTGTTGTAAACTTTTTGTATGTGTATTTTTCTTGCTTGTTTTGCCATCCTTTAATCTTTTTGTTTTCTTTTGTTCATCTAATAGAATGAGGAAACTTGTAACTTGTTTCAGCTTCCAAATTCCATGCGCATCACCTTGTGGATGCCATCCTACATTCCAATTGTATTGCTTGAATATAAAAGTAGTTACTGGTGGGCAGTGAAATCAATGTGAATCTAATTGGATGCCTATGAGCTCTGTTTCCCTTTTAGGGGTAACTTATTGATAATCACCAGTTTTTCCTTGCCTAGGAAATACTGTTTTGGTCATTGCCTTTCAGAGACTAGTAAATGAAAGTCTCAGATTCCTGTTCTTTTAGTTGAATATTTTTTCACAATGTGTAGTGCTTTCTCTGATATATTTTATATTTTCAATTGGTTTGTATCAATTTAAATTTTCAGTTTGTCAACTATTGTGAGTATGCTTAGGCTGGGCACCCTGGTGGTAACAAAAAAAGATTTATGTTCCTTTACCAACCCAATGTACAGGATGAGATGGAAATAATGACATTATTGATGAATGCATGACAGTCCTTCGTATGCATCACAGTTCTTTTTATGGCTTCCAAAGTTCAAACTACTTGAATACATCTGTTCAAGAAGTTTCACGAATTCTTGGGTTATATGGGTGAAAACTAACTAACTAACTTTTGTATTCTTGTTTTGTTATCTATAAGCGATCACGTTCTCAAGATGAGGAGCTGGAGCTACTCTTTGCGGGGCTGTCTATTTGAAATTTTGAAAAGGAGATGTCTGCTACTAAGGTGACATTTAGTTTATTTTGACACTTCGACTTTCATGGTGAACATGACTGAGCATGCATTGCATTTGTCATGCCATTGTTTGTGTGACTTCTATACTTTAAATCATACCTTGTTCCTGCTTGAAATTGTTGAGAATCTTCTATTCCTCTAAATGCTGCCTTCTGCTTCACATGCATGATACTTTTTAGGCCTTTCTAATAACTTATATTCCCGGAGTCTTGGTCCCTTTCAGCAAAGGACTCGAGAAACTTTTTAATCATAAATCGGGCGTTGAAACACATGGTTTCGAGGCTAAATCTTTTAGTAGTACGAGTGTTTTCTTTTTCAATTGAAATCAAATATCCCCTCATTGATGTGGAAGAAAAGCCTTTGTATCTTAATTCGTGCATTTGGTTTGTATGCGAATTTAGAGAGGAATCCACTTTGCGACTATCCCGTCTACTGATAGATGGCCAAGCTTAGTAGCTTCATTATTATTATTATTTTCAAATTTAGTAGCTTTATTTACTTGCTTTAGAAACTGATACTTTATTGGTTAAAATTCATTGCAGTTTATCGAAAAAGGCGAAGGCAGGAGGAAACCGTTGAGAAGACCTTTTAAGTTGTAAATTTAGATAGAAGTGCTCTAGAACGTAGTGTCATGCTTTGCGAAAGCATGCAACTTCTTGTGTTTAGTTGCACCTTTTGTCATGAATGACCAATAGTTGTAAAGAATGTATTATAAGACTCATCATCTTAGCATGTTTCATAGAATGCATGTATTACCTCTACACTAAAGTCAATACTGACTTACTGCTTTGTAAACAATGTACTGTGTGATATTTGCATGTGTTACTGAATGCATATTTTACTTCCTACTCTTGTATGCAACATTCAAGGTTGTTTAGTTTGAGAATAGGACTAGTGGAGATGATCCAATTCAAGTATACAAGTTGGGGTTGACTCTTGAAAAAAAGGCCTAATATGCAGAAAATTCTATATATTTTCCTTGTGAAACCAAAATAGAGCAGTTTCATTAACTCAAATCATCACCCACTCTCAAGGCAAGCCTCCCTTGCTACCTCTAGAACCACCTCTACTAGTTCTTTCAAATTTGTTTCTCGTAAATTCTTGATCTAGCTCAAAGCTTCTTGTAGACCTATTGCTTCACCTATAAAAATAAAAATAAAAAAGACCTATTGCTTCAGCTTCTTGAGGTTCCGATAGTGCTTGAACTTGGATTGATCGGTTGTAGCAAGCACTGAACACCAAAAGAGAAATTAATCAAAAGTGTACTTAAAAATTATAAATTTTTTTGGTAGGAAAATTTTAGATTATCTTATTAAACTTTTTTGAGGAAAAAATTAGATGTTTTTTAACCGTTAGTCAAAACATTTTTTTTTTTAAAGCTAGAAAGCACTTATTGTCAATAGACCTTACATTCTTTTCAAGAAAAATGAAAGTTAACCATAGAAATTTGGTTGCTAAAACATCTTTGATAAAATAGACGTGACATCATTTGTCAAAAGATAATTTTTAAAAGGTAGTTGGTTTGCTTCCAATTGAAAAAAAAAAAAAAAAAAAAAATCTGGTCAACACGCATCTCGAGGTTACAAAACGAGTGAAAGAACACAATAAATCAGAAGTGAAAACAAGGGCACTGTAGTCATTCTCCTTCTCTCTCGACTCTCTTCTTCAGTTCCCTCACATTCTCTCTCTCTCTCTCTCTCTCTCTCTCTCTCTCTAACAATGGCGGCATGGGCGGCGGCTCGTCAAGCTGCGACTCTGGCTCGGCTCTCCTCCCAACCATCATCCGCGGCTCAAGCCGCCAAGCTCATCCCTCGGCGTGGCCTCGCTGCCGGCGCAGGTTAGCCCCTCCTTTCCCCCAAAACCTCTTAATTAGAGTTTCCACGATTCCACATTGATCCGATCTATCTCATTCTAGGTCTCTTTTCATCCGATCAATGTTTCCAATCTTCACTATTTCTTGATCCGTTTAAGGAATTGAACCCAATTTGATGAAATCATTGGTAAAGATCGTCGCTTTTGAACTTCGCAACCCTAAAAATCGGTTTTTTAGGGTTTCGCATTGTTGGATTTGATGTGTTGAAAAAAATGGGATCTTTTAGGGCAAATGCATTGATTACTAAGTATAGAAGTCTCATGTATGTGATAGATATTAGATGGGCATACCATTAACATCACAAACATAAAAATCAGGTTTTTGGGGGGGTTTCAATTGTTGCGAATTTGCGAGTAGAGATGTGGTGGAAAATTGGGTATTTTAGGTCAAGTGTTTTGATAACTAAGCTTTATCGCAAATAATCGTTGGCGGGCATTGTGTATTTTTAAAACTCTCTCTTTATAATTGTTTCGGAGGCCTTATCGAGTATAGAAATCTCATGTTTGTTAATGATGGGCATGCAATTCGCACCATTAAAAAAGTCGCATTTTGGAGGATTGCCATTGTTGAATTTGGTTACTATACTCAGATACTCAGCTATTTTTCGAATTCATGAGAGAGATGTGGTGGAAAATTGGGTGTTTTAGTCAAATGTTTTGATAACTAAGCTTAATGCGAATAATCATTGGCGTGCATTGTGTAATTTTTTTAAACTTTCTGTTTATAATTGTTCCGGAGGCCTTATCGAGTATAGAAATCTCATGTTTGTGAAAGATGCCGTACCATTCACATCTCAATAAAAAAATCGCTTTTTGGGGGATTGCCATTGTTGAATTTGGTTACTATCCTCAGCTATTTTTCGAATTCGTGAGAGAGATGTGATGGAAAATTGGGTGTTTTAGGTCAAGTGTTTTGATAACTAAGCTTAATGCGAATGATAGTTAGTGTGCGTTGTGTATTTTTTAAAACTTTCTGTTTATAATTGTTTCGGAGGCCTTATCGAGTATAGAAATCTCATGTTTGTGAAAGATGGCATACCGTTCACTTCTCAAAAAAAAAAAAAAAATTGCTTTTTGGGGGATTGCCATTGTTGAATTTGGTTACTATACTCAGCTAATTTTCGAATTCTTGAGAGAGATGTGATGGAAAATTAGGTGTTGTAGGTCAAGTGTTTTGATAACTAAGCTTTAACGCAAATAATTGTTGATTTGCATTGTGTTTTTTTTTTTTTTTAAATTTCGGTTTACAATTGTTTCGAAAGCTTTACCGAGCAGAGAAATCTCATATTTGTGAAAGATGGGCATGCCATTAACAACAGGTTTTGGCGTGATTCAAAAATTTTTATTACTTTTCTTCGTGTAATTCTATTGCTTACGTTGTTGCAGATCATGGCGGACCTGCAAAGGTGGACTGCTGGAAGGACCCAATGAGTCCATCTAAATGGAAGGAAGAACATGTGAGTTGTTTTTGTAATGATTTATTCTCCTTAGGAAGCGTTCAATAATTATGTTTGCTTAGAAATTGATTCCTTGATACTGTATAGTTCGACTACGTGCCTGTTTAGTTCATGTAATGAGGGCGCTAGTTCATGATTCTTGCCTGAAATGCTTATGTGGAGTAAAATTTAAGTGGCTTTTCTTTTTTCATTAATGTACAAAACATAATTTTTTTTTGCTTTTAGAAAAATGTGAGGAGAAATGATTTTTGCAAAGCACCGAAGACTTTCCTCCCATCCAACCAACATATGCATAGAAATGGAATATATGAACACTATTGCAGTCCACTCTCTTAGCCCTTTTGAAAAAGCGATCCCCGCTGAATGATGGCCTCCGACCAATCACAGTGACACCCTAAACGTAGTTATCTCCCAAACAACACTGTCTTCCTTTCTCATAATTGTCCATTTTAAATTCATGTTCTACCTGAATGGAGTTACTCTTGATTCTTTGGTAATGAACATGTTCTCCCTCATAAGGGCTTTATCCAACCACGAGCAAGCTCTTCAAATCAGCTGAGACTGAAGGTTGATAGCAAATTCACAAGTGAAAAACATGTGATGTAACTTAGTCCAAACTTACTTTGCATAGGATGCACTAGCTACGAGGGCATTATAGGAATTTTTGCGTATGGTAACGAGTTACAACATGCAAATATGAACACTTCTAAGACTTTGATCTCATAAGAACTGGAGCTTTCTAACTAATGGAACAAAGATGGTAGCCAAAAAAAAAGAAGAAAAAAGAAAAGAAAAGCAAAGAATGGGCACCATCAACTAAATGCGGATGCATGAATTTACAATAGAATCCCTTAGTAGGTCCAGGAGAGGTTCAGGAGTCTAAAGTTTTCTTTGGAAGTAAACTGGAAGCATTGTTAATTTGTTAGTATCATTATAATCGGACAGCAAGAGTAGGGAAAGCAAAACGAAGTTAGAAAGTTTCACTTCCACACCAAACATCTTCCATAGGACTTACTGTTCCGGAATTTGATGAGAGATTTGTTCATGAGAATAGGCCGTGGGGTCTTGGGCAAAAGAAGTTTTAGATTTGCTGACTTCTTCTGCGTGATCTTGAAACATTTTGATATATTTGTATCTCAATTGAGAATCTTGAGTTAATTTTCTTTTCCGTCATCGATAGTTTATTATCTTCAACAGTTGTGGTGTTAATTTTGCAGTTCGTGCTTGTCTCTCTATCTGGCTGGGGTTTACTTTTCTATGGAGGTTACAAGTTATTCACTGGAGGCAAGAAAGACAGCAAAGAAAAGGTACTCATAAACTTAGAATTATAGGGTACTTTGTCATTTTGAACTTGTTGGGAGGATCGGCAACGGAACATGGCACAATATCCTTCTCTCATTATCATTCATTTAATTCATGTGGAAGCTAGATATAAGAACTCTTGTTGAAGTTCATCGAAATAGTATTCTGTTTGATAATTTGCCTTCTATTCAATATAATTATCCGTAGATTGTGGAAAGAATTAGACTTAAGCTCAATCTATGTAGATTTTTCTATTTTTCTTTGTTGGCTTTTATATTTTTTTATTTGATCGATTGGAAGTTATATTTTTCATGTAAAATACAGGTAAAACATGCCCTAGCTTGGCTTTTTTTTCTTGCTGTGTTAAAATTTTTGGTTAGTGCTATGGTGGCATATTTTTTATCCATACATTTGCTGCATAGTCGTTAGACTTTTTTGGACAGACGTTGAGATGTACACCGTACTGGCATCAGGATGCGCAAAGGACAGTTCTAACAATTGTGTAGCCAGTGCATGTATTGGAAGTATTTCATGTCACCCAATCATTTTCCAATATTAGTTTACGCCTACCTGCAGTAAGACATTTCGTACCTCAGAGCAGCCTAAAGCTTTTAGTTTGAGCTCTCTCTAGTAGTTCCCATAAAAAAGCTCTATCTAGCAGATTGAACTACTGGGTTGTCTGAACATGTTTATGAAGTGTTTTTTTTTTTTTTTTTTTTTTTTAATGCAAAAATATGTTTATAAAGCTTTGTAAAGTTGAACTTCTAGTTTCGTTCAGTGTTATTGAGGTGGTGCACGCTTGAGGCGCCCCTTGAGGCGAGGCTCAACCTCTGCGCCTCAACAACACTAAGGCGATGAGACTTCAACAAGGCGCACCGAGGCAGTGCCTCTAACCCATTAAATCACTTTTATTTGCTTTTTTTTTTGGGGGGGGGGGGGGGGGGGGGGGGGGGGGGGGTTTACGTTAGTTCAATTATAGAAACCATTGGTTTACCTCATTGGATAAAAATTTAAAATAAAATAAACTAAAAAAAGGAGGGAGAAAGTTGATTAGATTATTTTCATAAAAAGCTATTTAAAGGGAAGATTGAAAGTTTGCATAAAAAGGAGAAAAGGTTGAGGATTTCAAACTCCATAAAAGAAGGAAAGTTTGCGTAAAGAAAAAAGAAACAACAACAATAACTACAACAAAGCCTTTATCCCAAAGAAGAAAAGGGAAGAAAATTACAAATCACAATGATATGCTATTGTCGTGATTTTCTTTTCCTATCATAATGTTCTTATAATTTTATTTTTACATAATGTTTGATACTTTGTTTTTCATGTCTGTTGGTCTTCTTTTTCTCTTATAATTTTTTTGTAGTTAACTTTGATAAGATGCAATATATTACATAAAATATATGCATAATTTGTTTATATTATATATTAATAATTAAGTACAATTGGCTTCACTCGGAAGCGCGCCTCGCGCCTTTCGCCTCAGCCATTTTAGGCAACCGTGCCTCAAGTGTGCCTCTCGCCTTCGATAAAAGTGGTTTCATTTTTTTCCCCATTTATTCTGAGTTATTGCCTAGCACTTCTTTTCTGCCAAAATATTTGTTGTATGCCGACAATCGTATGTCATCAACATGAACTTCACACTTCCATTTGGTCGTGCGTTTGTAGTGTCTTTGAACATGACCAGTAAGATAAGGGAATTCCTGTAACATCTACTCATCCATTCTTTCTTATATACCTTTGCAGAAAGTTGCTGAAGCGGCTCACTAGAGGTTTGGAACGAAAGTTCAATACTGTCTTGCACGAGCACAAAAAATAAATGTTTGCTCAGACTTTCGCAACCACAAGGGAAATCGTTTTTCTTCATGTTTGTGAAACAACCGGATTTTCATCTTATTCAATGGCTTTAGCCGATGAGCCTCTGGATTAGTTTCTTTTGTGATTACTGATCATTTTTGTTCTGTTGATATGTCCAATGCATGCTATATTCTTGTTTCTTGAAGGATTTTTGCTTGCTGGTGAAATGAAATCAGCTTGCATTTTGTTGGAAGTTGAATGAATTCACAGGCAAAATGTTTAAGAATGAGTACACATACCTAGCCCTCCATTTTCTTGACAAGGAGGCTCCAACCAGATTTTCAAAGAACGTCGCTATGTGCACCTCAATTGTTTATAAAGGCACCCCAAAATACATGTAAATTGATACACGTTTGGGGTGCCGTATTCTCATATCGAAAAGGAACATCACATCTAATTGGTCCAGTCTCATTCAGGCGTATATAGTCAAAATCAACAAACGCAACCTCTAATCTTATTTGTTTTTTGGGACGAGTCTACACTTCGGGACACGAGGTGGGCAGAATTGAAGTAAAATATGATTATGCAAAATAGTAGACAATTCTATCCACATCAGCTTCACATTCAAAATACACATTCACCCCAATGTCTATTTAGTCCTACATATCACACATTGACAACCAATCCATATCCCATTGGAGAAGCTCTTAAAATCAATTCAAGATGCCTGCTCCTATTACCTCGCATAGTTGATGGCATTCGACAAGATGGAGTTGTCGCCATTTATGTGCAAGAAGTCCAAAGTACACTCGTTCAAGGTACATCAACTCCGCTTCATAGCATTGCCAGACTGCATAAAACTATGAATACAAAAGAAAGTTCCTCTCGGAACAACAACTAGTTTACAAAAAATTGCAAAACTTCATTTCTTTGATTGTTACAAATTATTAAAGAAACAAACCCGTAGGGTTCTTCATGTGTGTATTAGCGGCCACCCCTCTTTTTTGTTTTCATTTCTCTTGAATCATTCGCGCTTCTGTCCTAGCCTCATCTTAGTTACAACGTCTCCCATGTATGGCGCGACGTGGAATGCATACTGCTGGAGAACAGAAAATATGATCATCTCCAAGCATATTAGGATGTTCTGATAGGCTTCTTCGAGGTGTTCTACATCAAGCCAGAAGTGATTGGACTTGATAACGCCCAAAGAAACTAAGATCTTCAGCATGATACCCTTCACACAGTAAAAAAAGAAAAAAAAAGATAAACAAACAGGAAGAAATAAACCCGTGACGACCCAAAAATTTAAAAGACCTGCCCTAGGGGCAATTAAGGAATTTCATAACCCCACACAACATTACCCGATTATATAAATTAAAGTAGAAACCCTAGCCTCCTTTTGTTTGAAACTTTAACTACGGGAAGAAAAAAAGAGATCGAGGTCTAACTCACATCAAAGGTACACGCATCTCCCTCATCCTTTTAATCACATTTTAAATTAAAATTAAACTTGAAATTTGACAACATGGTGGTTTGTAGCGTCGACGAGGCGACCAAAGGCCCTAGCGGCCGGTGACGGCTTCGTCGTCGCCATCGGCGACCGCCGCTGCCAGGATGGTGGGGGCGCCACCAGGTTGCCCCCACCTTTGATGCGAAGGAGAAGGGGAAGGGGGTGGTGTCGTGACCACCCCCCATCCCTCCATGGGCGCCCGTGACCAGCCCATGGCTGGGGAGGGTGCCAAGCACTAGTAGGCGCTGCCCCCCGGTCGGTGGCCAGGGAGGGGGAGGAAGACTATGGGCGTTTGACCCTTGGTTTGAAAATCAGGGACCAAAAACCCCTGATTGACCAGTCGGGTCCCACCCCTCGACCCTCGCATCGGGTGACGAGGGACCTGCGAGACCCCCACTAGTGGATCTCAAAGACCAATAAATAGAAGATTTAGTTAATTTAAATTAAAACATGTATTGATAAGATGTATTATGGTTGTATAGAGTCGCGTGAAGGTCCGCATCGGGCCCTGAGCGTACTAGGAGTTGTTATAGGCGTCGTTGCGAGTCGAGGTAAGTGGGGAGCTTCGCTCACGCATTAAGTATGACTTGCTATTAGATATTTAAGTATCATGCTTTGAATGAAAGATTTGGGTTAAGGGTTGCATCGGGGTATTGGTTTGAATCTTCAAATCTATGGAATGTGAATGCATTTGGTTCCCCATTTATGTCATTTATTGCCCCAAGATGTTTGTGGTGCCACCGAGGGCTTACTAGTTAATGCCCCAGATGTGTAATTGCCAGGGGTTTTTAAATGTGTCATTAATTTTCTGATGAATCCTTGTACTTGTGCCTTCTGCAAGTTAACTTTGAGAAATTGGTGAATCTCGTGCATGACCCACGAACAAAACCATCGTATAAGAGTTGGAGTTCCTACTTTGGCACCCCTCACCAAAGAACCTCATTTCGCGGATTGTAAGAGCTCGCTTTGCCAATCAAAATATCAAGAGACTCTCTAGTAATTTGGTGATAGAGGGAGAATGCTCCTTCATCTATCGCGGCCAGATAAATCGCCGACAAGCCATCTTAATTCTTGATGAATTCACCAATCTCTTCCTGGCGTCGCCTTCGAACCCGAATCATCACTTTGTCTCTTTCTTAATTGATGCATAAATGTGTCACATAAGTTAAGAGTTGGACGATGTAAATAGAGGGACATGTATCGGTAATGGGATCTTCTAAATGCTTGAACGAATCCACGAACAACTCGATCTGGATGAACTCACTTTGTTATTGCTAAGTTGGAGGAAACGTAATGGCCATTGCGTCCAATAATGGTTTCATCAAATCAAATGTGAGGGATTCGATCTTGGACTTCATCAATAAATGTGTGACTTTGTTTTCTACCAATACATAGCATGCATTGAATGGAACAATGACTTATACTTATTATTATCTCTTATGGTGTATCTCTTGTGGACCCCTTACATGAATGATTTGAATTCTATTATGCTTTAAATAATCCTTGAAACTCGTTTTAGAAGTTATGAATGCATGACTCCTTCCTTGTTTGTGAAGATAAACAATGCTCTCATGTTTCTACAGGCTTTTATATTTTATCTACATGCTTGAACTTGAATTTGATCATCAATACCTACGTGTTTTCTATTTAATGTCTGAGATTTAATTTTTCAACTTCATGTTAGATTTTGCATAATTAGTAGGTAGTACTTGCGTATTTAATGTTTGAGCGAGTCTTCTATCTTATTTAGCTCCGTTGGTTATTTAGCTCACCCCACTTATTCCCCAGGTGCGTCCACATCCGCTTTAGCTCGTGACAAGGGAAAGACACTCGCTTGAAATCTTTCCACACCGTATGAGAAGTTGCACGTTCCTATTATTTATTTAATTATGAGAACAATAAACTTGGGTTGTAACTCAAAGTAGATAATTTGAGTAGTTTGAAACCCTCCTTATTTATTTTGCACCATTTAGAAGCGTATTGGGAGTATTAGAAGCTATTTGAGATGATTAAACCTACTTAGATAGTTGAACTCTTACCATGTTGATCTTATGATATAAGGAATTCTAGTTTTGATTTTTATCTCCACATTTATTATTTCATATGGTTAGTATGTTATTCCGCAGGTTGAATTAGGCGTGTCAACTATTATTTGGGCTTGGTTCAGGTATCGGGCTCGAGTAATGGTTTGGGCCGAGTGACCCGACCCTAGTTCAGGTGAGGGTCGTCACAAAATCAGTGAACTGAGTATAGAAAAATCTCATAAAAAAAACAAAGAAAAAAATTGGGTATAGAGCATTGGAAGCAATAATTGTTGGACTAGATGTTCATGATGATGTTCCATAACTTATGTTATTTGCATATGGTATTATGTTTAACCGATTTGGAAATCACACCATCAATTGCACTAAATCGAGCGCAATGGAAGAATTTGATCCATGTAGCCGACCCCAACTAACTTGGCATTGAGGCTTTGTTGTTGTACTATGTTTAACTGATGAACCTAACAAAGAAGTCAATTTTGAATGAAAGATTTGGAAAAGAAGCTTTGTAATCTAGAGGTTTAGAATTAGCAAGACTTAAGGCCAAATACATGTAGGCAAGGATGGGAGATGGTATTATCTAAGGGAACCGACAAATTTGGACTGATACGAACTTCAAGTAATAAATAGGGTTCAATCATTTTAACAAGGACAGGTAGGAGATGGTATCGCCTACGAACCAAAGCAAGGTGGGTAAGTGGATGAGCATATTAAGGGTACCACATATTACAAGCATTTCCCGTTACAGTCAAAGAGGGGAAATTTAATCAAACAACAATGATGTAAGCTATGTTCAACAAAATTGAGAGTAAGAGCAATAAAGAAACGTGTTGTTAGCCATGTAAATGAAAGTAGAACAATTAATTATAAATTAAAGGGGACGGATTAAGATCGTTTGGACATGAAAATGGTGAACAAGTAGTTGCATCAACTAGGAAAAGTGACTATATTAACAACAAATGGGGCATCGTTAAAAGAAGTGCAGACCTCAAACAGCACTGAGAAGCATCAAAGAAATATATGCATGCAAATGCAAAGAGGATGTCTTATGTGATGGAAATTGGAAACAACAAAGTTAAGCAGGCACTATATACAGTTGGAAAAAAGCTCAAGTTAAGTTGGCCAAGATAGTATGAGTTGTTTGTAGTAACACTGAAAACAAACAAAGCTATGGGCCAAGCCAATTTGTTGACAATGCATATGCGAAGGAGAAAAAAAAAAAAGTTAGAAACTTACCTGCCAGAAGCAGAAGAAGACAATTCCTTTGACACAGAGAAACTTTGCGAGAGGCTTATGTGGCTCCAGCTCTTTTGCAAACACATGGTAAAAGACCATTAAAGAGTACAGTGCCAATGTAACAGAAATGTTGAGAATGATGGTGAATATCCAGCTAACCCAACTAGGGTACAAGCCAAGAAGTTGAAGTGACACCATCAAGACAGAACACACAGGCCGTATGACAACAAATTGCCATGTCCAATACTTCAGTTGCTTCAGTGTCCGATGATCCAAGCGAACAGTGCGAGGCTGCAGAGTGCATTATCACATATTAGGCATGCTTACAAATGTATCATCATGCACAACTTTGACCACTTTATTCCATGTTTTGCAATTAATTTGTGTTTCATAAAATAGTATTTCACCAAAGACTAAAAAATTAAAAATTAAAAAAAGAAAAAAACTTCAATGAATTTGGTGCTACAGCTAAATGTAAGAACTAAGGAATAGTCAAATTGCATTTTTCTTTCACCTGATTGGGCCTAATAAAAAGTGCATTTTTAGATCTTGGAGAACCAGTATTTTTTCATAATGTTTCACCTCCTAACAAAGAAATTGAATAAATAAGTTTATCCTACAAGACAAACATCTTGCGAATAACAAGGAACTACTTTGCTGTACAAAAACATAGAATTGAAAATTTGAAAACAATAAAAAATGAACAAGGAAAATGCATGTGTTCAATAATTATAGCTCGATGAGGTTTGCAAGTCGAAGGATCTAACCTAAAAAAAGTAAAAATTGCTTCTTCCATAAAACTAACTAGATAAGATGACATTAGAAAAAAGTAAAACAATACTCCAATACCTGAAAAAGTGTCATTGGAAACGTGTGGTGAATTTCTCTTCCTTTGATTTCATCAGGCACGATGTTTTGGCTAATTGATATGTTCAAGTAGCTGTACATCAGAGCCAAAAATTTAGCAATTACCTGTAAATTGTATCATCAGAAACCTAATAGCGTGACCTTATAATCAAGCTAGCAATAAAGAAACTCTTAAGCATCTGATAGGAATGACTTACCAAAGCTTCATAACATTCCTTAACAGATTCCAGAAACATGAAGAATGCTTTGCTTCCAGCAAAATCTGACAAACCAACAAATGAGACTGTGGCATATAGGGGAGCCATGAGGATGATGATTATTATTGCCCTTTGTTCCTTAGGGTTTTTCCAGTAGTACATATGCTGTGAGAGCAGCTGCACTGTGAAATGTGCCGAAAGCATGACAGAGAATGCAGAACCAAGCAGTGTGAGTTGGACCCGGTCCATTGAGCTGAAGTCCATTATTAAACACTGGATGAAAAGGCCGGAGGTGTAAAAACCTAATTCAGGACCTGAAACTACACGCACACAGGTTAAAAAATCAAATTGCATTTCATATATAGTTTTGACTTTTAAATGATAAGGCACCCCCTTTGGCCGTGCATCTCAGAGTATACAGAATGTATCGGATAAGTTACTAATATATTCAGAAAGATCAGTTAAAAATTCCACAGAGAACGAAGCACCATCCAAATAAGAAATTGTCATTCGCAAAGGGTAATTTTTATTTCAATAATGGAAAATTTTAAGTGCTACAAAATGTGTCAAAGACAGGAGCCCTAGGCAAAGACAATTACCTATATTCCGTCCTTTTTCAGAACAACACAATTTGTAATGCACAAGGTAGCCAACAGCCACCTCATTTTCTATTCTCTAAGAATATGATTTACGACATCAAATCAACAACACAAATTACTATAACCCATATAAAGCCCTAGAAGTAAACGAAGAGACGATGATACTTACATTGTGATGTCCTCCAACTTGAAATACAAATGATTTCTTTGAGGCATGCCGTACGTCCAGAAAGTTTCTTATTGTTTTGCAAACAGGGTAATTTTGATTATTTGGGCAGAACTGTATAATAAGGCTCAATAGAAACTTCAAATCAAATATTAGTAAGCGAACCACGAATTCCAATTGATTCAGTCACAATATTTTTAGTATCTAGGTTCGATTTTATAATTTCTTCTACGATTTTTTTTTTTTAATTTCAACTCTCTACTAGATTCTAAATTTATCTAAGAAAACATCGTTTTCTTTTCCTTGTCTTCAACTTCCACACTGCTTCAGTTTCTATCTAAGAAAACATCGTTTTTCTTTTCCTTGTCTTCAACTTCCTCACGACCTCATAGGAGCATTTTTACTTATTAAAAAAAAGGAAAGAGAAGACTTTCGTCAGGCCTAAAATCTTCAATTTCATATTATATTAGTAATAACAAATTAACAACTAATAATTAAGACACATGTTATCAATGCATGCCCTGTTCAAGGTGCACTTTCACTTTCTTGCCTCAAGAAATCATAAGCACAGTACCTATGTTACCTGGACTCAGGTGTGAGTGTCGGGTGAAGGTATGAGTCTAAAGGTCGGACCCACCTATTCTCCAATTTAAGGACACGGGACTCATAAAAAGTGTCTAAAACTTGAGGCACATATGCTTGTGCATATGTAATAACATACAGATAATAGCTTAAATACTCATATTTTTTTTATTTTTTTTATTTTTTTTTCTCATTTCACATTTCTTATTCTATGCTATAAAGTTCTTGTTGATTTTTTATTTCTTTTCTTACATTTTGAATCTTTTTATACAAAGAGCTCTACAAATGGAGTATCCATATCTTTTTACGTGTCTTACACGGGTACTTTGGCCCTTTGGGTTAGAGTGAAGGGTCTGGGTAACATAACACTGTACAACAACAAAGTCATGCACCAAGGCAATTTTCCCACCATAATGAATGAACAACGTAGCCTCAATCACAAATTAGTTGGGGTGGCCACACGGATCAAACACTTCCATTGTGCTCAATTTAGAACAATTGATGGTGAGCTTTTCAAATCATTTAAATCCCTCCTAATTAATGCATCCCAAGTTAGTTTCGTTCTAACCTTACCTCGTCGAATTTCTTCTATTTATATTGAGTAGACCTAAATTAATAATACTGGCCAGTTAGGGTTTAATAACACGGGGATTCATCGGACGTGTACATCAACATTTCATTCAATCTTACAATTCAGTTGATCATCTTAAGTTCCAAACCCTAACTAGCTAAAAATCAACGACAACATCATACCGATCGCACTAGAAAACCTAGGTTTCGATTCACACGATCCAACCAAAATGAAACCTAATTCCGACCTAAATCACACCAAACACAACTGAATCGAGCGAGAATAGCAGAAACCGAAAGAGGGAATTCACACTTACGATGTGTTTCGATCGGATTCGATGAATCGGAGAACCGTGCGCAGTCGAGGCAGCGAAATTAACGACCAGAAGAGTCCAAGAAGACTGACTTGGTTGAGAAAAAGTCTTGCTCAAAGGGGCTGAATTTGCTTCTACACCCTAACAAATTATGGGAATTGTAAGCTGCTCCCTTGGATTTTGTATAAATTAATTACTAATATGGGCCGACATAGACTGCTGGATTAATCAATCGAGGTGAGAAGGCTCCTTCTATAGTTCTATTGCTAATCCATTGGTAAAAAAAACATATTGTAATTGTTGTGAATTGAACTCATCGCATACTTTTGTTTTAGTTAAAGTACTAATTAATGTTCTCTTCTAAACCACTACGCCACAACCTTTGGGGCTACTTTTGTTTACATTTTGTAGTTCGTTAATATACTCTTTGTTATTTGCTAGTTCAAATCTTGATGCAAGCATCAAGAATATACAAGAAAATTAATAATCTGGAATAAATCTTGGACATCGTAGTATCAAAAAAACAAATACACCATTGAACAATTAATGAAACAACCATAATCACTTGTGAAATTCTTATTATACCCCTTAAATATTTACAAAAATTTTAAAACTACCTAATGAGTCCGGACTCATGAGTCCAAGTAAATTTATTGTTAAAATAGTAGACAACAATGATGACAACGACAAAATATTAGTTTTAAATTATTTGAGGTTGACTAAAGATCAAATTATTTTACTATGATCGATTTAATGCAATGGATTATGTATTTTCACAATTCACTATATCTTTCATAGTTAATGCATCGAAAATTATTTTATGACTACCCCTAAATCATATTATGGAGTAAATTTTTTCTGATCATTCTCATTTTGAAACACGCACACTTACTTCCATTCGTATAATTTTCAATAGGAAAATGTTTAAATGACAACACCCGAATCGCATTCGAAGTCACATCGAGCGCAATAGTCATATATGTGCGTCTTGAAATATAATCATACACAAATAATGATGAATAACATGTGAATTTATAACGGTTCCTACACTCTATATGACTTGAGGATATGACTTGCGCGTTGTTATACTAACATTTTCCTTTCCAATAACTTAGTTGGATTCTTTTCTTCTTTCTACAATTGTTGGATTTTCCAGCTTTTCAATAAAAATATAACCTAACACAGCTGCAATTCAACACCCTTGTCTCAATTTGGATGCTAGGTTCGTAGGGGCAAGCTAAACAATAGCTCGACATTACAAAAATCCTTATCTAGAAATTGTGATAGATGCTCAACATATCCGAAGCATTATAAATTTGAGAAATGTCTACTTTTTTTTTTTTTTTAATTTTCAACTTTACCTTTATCAGTGTCCTCTTTCATTTATTTGAACAGATTCTTTTTTATTCATAACCTTCCATGTGCTCAAAGTTGTTTTTTGTCTTTGTTTGGTAACCATCCATGTTCCTATTGTTTTTGCTTACTATTTTTTAGTCTACCAATATATTCCACTACAGTGATATAATAGGAAAAAAAAAAAAAACACATAGTGATATTATAACCATGCAGCTTAAGCAATAATGTAGATTTGTTACATAGATTAATAGTTTTTTTAAGAGAAATTTTATTAATCATTCATGGTTCAATACGTGATCAAACATAGAATCAAGTATATTGATTCGCTAATCCTATTTGTTCAAACAAATTGCCATTAATTTTGTTGTAAATGCGAAATTGAAACAATTCGACAGTCAGAGATCGCTTCTACAACATTAAAACACATGAAAATATGCAAAACTACTATAACCACGGAACGAATAACAAAACTTCTCAACAATGAGAAAGACAAATCAAACTTTCAACTAGGGAAGAAAACTAACTATAAAATAAAGTCAAAGACAAGATCAATTCAGCACCGCGCAAATCCACACAACACCGATGATGAAGATGCACCGCAATAAGGATGAACCAATCTCTACAAATGTGATTAAATCTGTTGATTATTGTATGAACAAAATGCAAAAGAGATTTGATTGGAACTACCGCCACTGATGAAGAGGAAGATTGGCGGTGGTTGAAAAACAAAAATACGAAAGTGAATCAAGAAGAAGAATTTTTCTTAATAGTTTGTATAGTAGCAATATTTCAAGTTGTTTTATTTATTTATTTTTCTTAATTGACTTGGAGTGCTTTACCTAATGTTCCGGCCATGCCAACAGTAATTAACCCTCAATTTACAGTTATATTTTTTGGGTTTTTTGATTTTTTGGTTTTTTTTTTTTTTTCTTGATTTTTTAGGTATTGAGTTATGGAACTTAATCTTTAGTTTGTGGTATTTTCTATCCAAAAAAAAAAAATTATGATATTATATTATTCAAGGCTTCCAGCAAAATTCATAAAAATACACTAGTATTATAATTTAGGATATTTTTACTTCAATTTGTTTGAATATTATATAGGTTTGTAGTGCTTATATTCGTTTCATTTTTTTTACAAAATTATCTCAGTTACTTTTGTTTCACTAAAAAATTAACAATCATTTTCAATAAAAAAATATACACCTAATTTACTTTAACATCATTCAAATGATATAGAATGATTAAAGATTTGTCAATTGTCATAAAAAAACATCTTACTTCATGATAAATACTATTATTTTACGGCTTGAGCTCATAATAATCGAGATTCATCTGCCTGATATCGTGTGGTTTTGATTGAGTTTATGATTACAAGATTATTTCAACACTTGTCTTGCATTAAATATAAAATATCTACCGTATTCATTTCAAAAATTTATTTCAGATTTACTTTAGCGCCTCGATGAAAATAATCATGAAAAACGCGTTAATTTGTAATAAATGCTTTTTTTAATGTCAAACTAACTATATTTTCATAATAATAATCGAGTTTCTCGTGATGTCTTGAAAAAACGTATCCTTTATTTGATACTATTTACTTTTACCTTTAACGTATACTTTTTTCTTAAAAAACCATAGGCATATACATTGCATCACATGTCTAACTTTATCAAATATTTGATCATAAGGAGTAAAAATATGCAAATGAAAAATAATAAAAAGGTACAGTAAAAAAAGCATTGGGAGCATCGATTTATTACTTGAAATAGTGGAGTTTTACTCGGGGCTACTCCCGACATTTTAGGAGCCTAGAGCGATATCTAAAAAAATAACCTTCATTAAAATTGTTTTATTTTTTATATTTTAGATTAACTAAAAAATCAAATATTTATTTAATTATTTTTATAGAAACGTATATATATATACACACACACTAAATTAAACACATAACATGAGGGGCCTTCTTATTAGTGACGGTTGAGGCGGTCGCTCTTCTTGCCCCACCCACCTTGATTTGATGTGGCTCAAATTTCAATTTTGATGTGAATAAAAAGGCACTTCAATAGCATGGATTCAAATTATTCAATCACAAGACAATGAAAAACTACTTGAAAAAAAAAAAAAAAAAAAAAAAAAACAGCTGCACAGTTTTTTTTTTTTTTTTTTCTTTGGTCAAGTAGCAGCTGCACAGTTACCACAGTAATTAACCTCGTCGCTTTCTCTTCTCTTCATGCACTGGGCCCCACACTTGCCAGCTTTTCCACATTATTACCACTTTTTTTTACATCACATTTTTTACTCACACCAACCACCACAACACACCATTCACAAGTTGTCTTTTTCGATATGTTTTGCAGTCTTTGAAGAAGACCCATGATTTAACAACGTTTTTGGGCACCAAATCTCTCAAGAGATGCGTCTTTTGTTGAGATTTCCTTGGTGGGTTTTCCATGTGTTTGCTCTCTCTATCTAAATATGTAAGAGTTTCCCCTTCAAACAAGCCCACCAGTTTTTCATGTTTATGGACCCAAGTCCCGAGATTTGTGTGAGTTTTTAGAGGGATTTGATGCGTTTCATTGATGGGTCTTATTGGTGGGTTTTGTATATAAATCAAAGGGGTCATCCGAAAAACCAATCAGATGAGTATAGAGTGTGATGAGAGATATGGAGAGAGAGATTGGTAATGGCGTTGGTGGGTTTTTCATGTTTAGTGATGAGGAGTTGAGAGAGATGAGTGGGTTGAAGAGAGGGGGGGACTATGTTGAGGTGATGTGTGGGTGTACTAGTCCTAGGTATGGGGATGCTGTTGGGAAGCTTAGGGTTTTGGCCAATGGTGATCTTGAGATTTGTTGTGAGTGCACTCCAGGTTGTCAAGAAGGTCTGTTTGGTTGTTTTCTTGATTTTTTTTTATTTTTTTTTTTAATATCCGTGTGTAGCTATCCAAGCGAGTCTGATTATTTTATCAAGCGAATCTGACTATTTTTACTAGGCCTGATCCAATCGGTCTGTTTGGTTGTTTTCTTATTGTTTGATTGGTTTTGGGAAATGCGTCTTTGATTTCCATGCACGTTAGGCCCATCATCACCACCACCACCACCACCATGTTGATGGGCATGTCATCAAATTCTGTTTTGTGTTTTGGTTCAAGAGATGTGCTTGCTTGCATGATGTTGTTTTGGTTTTGTATACATGAAACTGTATGTGAATATGTCTCAGAGATGGAGCTTGTCGTTTGAGTTTATGAATCATGTAACGTGGTTCTATGTTTTAGTTGTAACTGGTCCAAAAGATGCTTTCTTGCATACATAGAAAGAGAGTGTATGCGTTGGATAGTGCCCGGACTAGAGTAGTTGGAGTAGACCGGGTGCCGGGGTCACAAGACAAAGAGAAAGAACATATATAATATTCATGTATTATGTAAGCGACGTATATTCGGTTTTCAAGGATTTTGTGGAGCCTAGTTCTCTTGCAGATTAGGCTCAGCCATTAATGGTTCTCATGCTTCTTGGCCACTAAGTGATCTTCTCTTCTCCCTACTAAGTGGTTCTTGATATAAGGTGGTGTCCAGTTATGTACATTGGCAGAAACTCCGTTATAGATGGAGGTGTTGCAATGATCATCAGACAACAGTTCATATCTTAATACATAGATGTGCATGTGGTACATATGCTTCATATTATGTTTGGATGTGCTGGAGATGTGAGTCTCTTATCATTTTTCAATTTTGAAAGAAATCAAGTGGAGTGGAAGAATCTATGTAGTCGACTTTAACTAATTCGGGATTGAGGCTTTGTCACTTATCATTTTTCTTTGGTCATCATCTCATGTTTTGTTCAATCATGTAACACGTTATCTGTTGATTGTTCTATTCTTGTTATCTGAATTTGTTTTTAATTGTACTGCGTATATATTAAGTTTTTTATTTTTATTATTTTTATTTTATGGAACCTGCACATCTAATATTGATGTTTTTCTTTGGGTATGGTTTTATATTGCAAGTTTCAGACCTGAATGCTAAGAATCAAGAAAAGCTAATAGCTTGTTTATATGGAATGTGTTTTTTGTTCATCTTCCCATGTAGGTTTATGGAGTTGCCAGTATAAAGTTTGGGTACAGCCAAGATGTTTTAATTTTCATCTTCTCCGAGTTTTCACCTCTTTGTAATAATTCCATAATTGGATTTGAAACGCTTTTTTTTTATGAAAATTAAAAATTTCTATTATATATTGATCTTGGAATCTCCATATATGACTGAAATTATGGAAATTTGGGAAGAAACGAAATTCATTTCTTTAAAGAAATGTTATTTGTGTAAACTCTCTTAAATTACGTATCTGGTGAAGTATTTCGTGATGTAAATTCGCATCAAATGCAGCAAAATCGTTTGTTGATAATGAAGATTCATCAAATGTTTTGTCAATGCAACCTGTGTTTTTTTTTTTTGAATTCTCTCCACTCCACAAAAGATGGATATTCCTAATTATTTATTTCTATTGCTCTGCTGTGGCCCTTTTTTTTTTTCCTGCTAGAGGCGCCCATACTATACATTGAGCAATTCTTTTTTAGAAATAGGCCTTTTGAAGTAGGCACATTGTTCTATTACGTTGAGTTAGCAATTTCTTTATGTTGTCTCATGTTCTTTTTCTTCACTAGTTCTTTTCTTCTCACTGTAAGTGCTAACTCAATTTGGTTTTATAAATGGAACGTAATCAGATAAGTTGACTCCTGCTGCTTTCGAGAAACATTCTGGACGTGAAACTGCTAGAAGGTGGAAGAGCAATGTATGGGTCATCGTTGCCGGGGAGAAAGTTCCGTTGTCAAAGACAGCTCTTCTAAAATACTATAATCAATCATCCAAAAATGCCCATGGATCTCAGATAACTCACTCTGGACGTCAAGCTTGCCATCGAGATGAATTCGTTTGTTGTAAGAGTTGCAACAAAGAGCGCAGATTTCACCTCAGGACAAAGGAGGAATGCCGTAGCTACCATGATGCATTGCTTGACACTAACTGGAAATGTGCTGACATGCTATATGGCCAGTAAGCTTTCTATTGACTCCAAATTAAACTTCATTTAATTCATGAACAGAATGATGCCATTAATTTTGTGCTATCTCGATCTTCATTGAGTGTTATACATAGATGATCTATAGCTTTTTAAACTGCATCTGTTGGTTTCTCCCTAGATTTTAAGAGCAAATACCTTTGATTTGATGCTGACCAAATTACTTATGAAATAGGCAAATTGGTCAGTATGCAAGTATTGTTTTTATGATCAGAATCAGCATGTAAGCATTGTGACGACAATACCATTACTGTTGCCTCCAAAGCTCCAACCTTTTAATCATCAGGCCACTCACTACTGTTCCTACCGCAACATCATGACCATTCAATCATATATTTTGGTACAACCATTAGAATAAGCTTTCAGGTGTAGGTCCCTAAAGATTGAGAGAATTGCCTATATAAGAGCATATGTGGGATCTTTATTGACAATGAATTTCAGCCCACTGTTTACATGCGTGACCAATTCCTCTAACTAGTCTGTAAGATTTAAAATGAAAGACAGACACAGTAGAGATGAGGTCTGCTCGTTTATACAATGGTGTAAAACCACGCTACCGGACCATTGTCCATTCTAGTTTTGATCAAGAGCTTAGTTGGTACTTTCATTTGCATGCTACTGCGACTAGCAGTAATTGCATAAAAGCTCCAATAAATTTTAGCACATGAAGGCCTCTTGAAATTTAGATTCATATAAATTTCGATGTGGATATCTCCCCTCAAAGGGTTTTCGCCTTCATGAGGGGGAAAAGAGAGCGCCAATCCCATGAAAAGAGTCCTGCCTTTGATATTGCTTTCAAATGCGTGATCTTGCATGGCTGAAACGACGTTATTGTCATTCCCTCGGTTGTATTTGTAGTATCATTTTGTTTCTTTTCAGTAGGCTGTAGTGAATTACCAATTGCATGATTGATAATTTTAGCTGCATTGCGTTAGCAACAACAGTTGCTTCTTTAGTTTCTCAAGTATGATCTTTGTTTCCTTTTGTTCACCTTTATAGACTAATCAACAGGTGTGTATTTTTTTAAAAAATTTCAACTAAACCTGTTCTTCTACTCATTTCTGCTATTAATGAGCTCGGATTGTAGGTTTTGAGATCTTATGCCAGCTTTTGGTCTTGCAAATTTCCTGATTGCTTAGTTTATATGGAAAAGAACATTTTTGTTATTGCTATAGGATGATGATTGTCCAACACAGTTGCCCTCAAAAAACTTGCTCATACACTGTAGCTACAAGATCTTTGGAGTCTATTAGACACACTTCGGAATGCACATACCTGCAGCTTGCTGCTTAACAAAATGGAATCTCAACAACACTTCTGCTGAAACATTAAGGTTTGAACCAGTAAAAGCATGTGCAACTTTGTCTGATATAATTTCACCTGGTGAATACAGCCAATATTACTCTTTTGGCTCCAGCAAAGTGATTGAAGACGCTGGCATAGTACACTTGATTCAATAGCAATCAGAATTTTTGATTCAGTTGACAATTTTATTTTCTCTGTGCTGACTACTACAGAAGTTTTATTTTTATTTTTATTTTTATTTTTTTATAAGAATAGTTGTATTTATCATTGCAGTTGATTTCAAATTCACATGTTTCTCAATGTTGGTACTTTCTTTTTTTTCAGAATAAGCTGCGATGATGAGGAAGAGCGAAGGAGCCGAAGGGTTTATAGAGGTTGTTCTCGTTCTGCAACATGCCGAGGCTGCACCACCTGTGTTTGCTTTGGGTGCGCAACCTGCCGATTCTCTGAATGCGTCTGCCAAACATGCATTGATTTCACAAAGAATGCATAAGTGTAATCACCCATCGGCCAACTACCCTGCGACGGGCATTTTCTCGTCATCTCATTGGTGGGCAGCTCCCATTTTTTGCTGCCTCCACCTATTTTACAGAATGCTATAGACATTTTAAATCTTCAATCATCATTTCATTCATTGAGTTACATTTTTTTGGATTTTTTTTTATATATTTAATTGAGATCAGAACTCAATCAATTCATTCTCTCTTTATCTCTATTGCAATCTTTATATTTGGAAATGTGAGCACACTATATATTCTCCATCACAACTATTCTAAAGTGGTCCTGTTTGACAAGGACCAGATAGGAACTTGGCCTTTGGTTCACCCTTTGTTGGTGGATTATAAAACTGTGTTTGTGGTATGCTGAGGACCACAGTGGGAGTTCTGGTTTTGGTTCCACACTGTTGGATCCTGAACTTGGAAGTTATGAGTATTTTAAGTTGAAGAACTGCAATTGGATTGGTCTAAAGACTCATGGAGGACCACTTAATGAATAGAGTGCCAAAAATGCTAGACAAAGTAAGAAATAAGGAAGTGAAAAGAGATTTCCTTGACAGAAAAGTCAGAACTGTTTTCAATGATTTGATGATGCTGCTTGGACAAAAGGCTTTAAATATTTTGATCATTGAATTTTGAGCTCAAAACTTAGATGTTGATGTCTTGGGCAATGTGAATTACTTGGGTTTTTCATCTAATATAATAAATCTATTTGGACTCACGAGTCTGGACTCATAAGGGGCTTCTTTAAATTTTTACAAATATTTAAAGAGTATAAAAGGAATTTTACAAGAGATTGTGTTTGCTTCATTAATTGATTGAGAATGACTTTCAAATAAAATTTTTTTTTTGAGTTCGGACTCATACACTCTCATGATTTTTTATCTGTATGAAGCAACAAATCTTCTTAGGTTCAAAATCTCACAAATTCTTCATAGAAAATGCAAGGTTGAGGGTTTGGGATTTTTTTAATTTACTAGTTAATAAAGGAAAATAATCGAAGGAGACAACTTGACTATATATATACTACTGAAATAAACCACCTTGGTACATATAGCCTCAATTTCAAATTAGCCGAGGTTGGCTATATGCATGGATCAAACTTTTCGTTTGCTTTGAAATGTTCGATGCATTCTCGACCAAATTTATTTTGTATTTAATTAGTTAATATTAAGTATTCTTTTTGTTTGTATATTATAAGGCAAGTTAACACTGTGGCTAATTAGTTAATATTAAGTATTCAATTAGTTAATATTAATGTTCGATGTATTCTCGACCAAAGGTTGGCTAATTTTTTCAAATTAGCAGCTTTTTTTTTTTTTTGGTAACCATAGCTTTAATTAGTTAATATTAAGTATTCTTTTTGTTTGTATATTATAAGGCAAGTTAACACTGTGGGAGGGGACAAATTTTTGCATGTCTAATGATTAAATTGACTAGTTAGTAGTTACTGCTCTTTTCTTAGTTTACTTTATACCGATTATCAAAAAGTAAATGATATATAACTTTGAACATTCAGTTCACTGGGTCGGAAAATATCCCCTATAAGCTTTCATGCATATGACTAGCTTGTTTTACAACAATCAACTCAAACTCCATCATAACTTGAAACCTTTTATCAAAGTAAACAATATGCACAGTATGCACTACTTCTACATCAGTTAGTGTAACAGTAGTGCAGCTAAATCAATGATGATCAATTTATAAATGCACTTTTCTCATCAGAAAAAGCTAGCTAGTTAGCTAGCTATACATGCAGTCACTCTCTTCTCCATATATATAATAGTGATCATGAAAATTATGAGTGAACTTGAGGAGTCATGTGTTGGTTGAACAATATTATTGTGACAAGTACTGAAATCTAATTGAGCATAAAGTTACATGGATGGGAGAACTAATATTTATAATGATATCTTTCACTTGCATGCTTAATTAAGTCATAATTAGCTTTGTATCATCATAAATTAATTTTCATCATCATCATCATCATCATTTCCTCTCCCCCACAAAGCATTTATTCCTAGGTCTTGCATGCATCATGTTGAGGAACGAGAACAATAAGTTAATATGCATGGACATGTTTATCAATGGAAAATACAAATAGATCATTGAGCGCAATTTATAATTCCCTTATATCTCATATATAAACATATGTGCTGAAAACATGTCAATTTGTGAACCAAGATTTAGTCTCTCACAATATTGTATAAGTATGACTTTAAAATGAAGTATGGGAATATCTACTCTTCAAATAGTACCGATATATTTTAAAGTAAAACCTAGGGCTGGCAATAGTTGCCCGGTCCCGTTTGTCCGGTTGTGTCCGGACCCGTTTTAAACGGGACCGGGCAAAATTTTTGTAAAAAACATACGGGACCGGACATTTTTTTTTGCCCGTTTTAAAATACGGGACCGGGTTTGGGCAAAAATTTCACCAAAACGGGTACCCGTTTGTGATTAATTTGAAGGGCATATAAGTAATTTCTACTCTTCATTGTCAATTTGTCATCACTCATCAACCCTAAATCGAATCACCCAAACCAATGCCATCTCGTTCTCCTCTCTCACAGTTCACTCAACAAACAAGGAAACAACCCTAATCGCGCCCATCTCCCTCCGTCCGCCTCTCACGCACCGGCACGGCTCGCCCTCACGCCGCTCACGGCCATCACCCTCACGCGTGCGGCGTGCTCGCACAGATCGCTCTCTCGCGGCTCTCGACACGACGCATTGCGAGTGCCCTCTCGGCTCTCGACAGCCGCTCTGCCCTTCGATGGCGCTTCATGGCAGACAAGCCGCTTTCATGGCTTCGACAGTAGCCCTCTCATGCTCTTTCGCTGGCTGCATTGCTCGCCCTCTTCGCGGCTTCGCCGGTCATTGCTGCTCTCTCGCGGCTCTCGACAGTAGCCCTCTCGCGGCTCTGCGTTTCGGGCTGCTCGCCCTTTCGCTCATGGCCCTCGCCGCTGCTGCTTTCATGGCTCTCGACAGTAGCCCTTCTTCGGCTCTCGCGGCGGCGCTGCTCCTTCTACTCACGGCCCTCGCTAGCGCAGCCCTCTCGCGGCTCTCGCCAGCGCTGCTCTGCCCCTGCTCACGCCCTCTCGCGCCCTCACGCCTCACTTGAAAAACGGGCAAAACCGGTCCCGTATGTTTTACAAACATACGGGACTGGACAAAAAAAACAGTGCCCGTTTCAAAAACGGGACCGGGACCGGACACTAAATTTAAACATTTTTGAAATGGGTGTCCAGTCCCGTTTTCGTCCGTTCCCGTATTTTTGCCAGCCCTAGTAAAACCCCACACTAGCCTATTGAAGGCGTTAATTAAGTTGGTGACAATATCAATGTTATTGGAGATCCACACTGGCTCACGAATAAGTCTCGCGAGCAGGCAGCTTGCGGACGCTAATTAATATATTGTTATACTACTTTCTACAAGCTATATAGTTGTTTATTAGCTTGGATTATTTAGATTTTTCTTCCTCTAGGTAGCTTGACTTTTTTTTTTTTTTTTTTTTTTTTGACAGAACCAGTTTATTTAATATTTTTTTTATCTTAATTTATTTTTGTCAAATATTAGGTCTAAAGTTTACACTTACATTGGTTCGCATGCATGCATGATTACTGACTTAAATTTCTTTTTTCCCTTTAATAACTATGTGTATAACTTGATTGAAAGTAAATAATAAAAAATCCCTACACATATACTATGTTAGGTAGGTGAGGTAGTATATATATGGGATATGTGCACCTGGAGAACATAAGAAGACAGTAGTTTCAATCCAACAAGAGTACAGACAGACAAGCCCAGCACTACAACAACTGGTCACAGACAATGGACTACACCACTTCACACTTTGTCTACATTTTACTATGTATAGAGATGTAGGCTCACCTTTTTGGCTTTGGTGTACTAACTAAACAAATCTCACCGTCACAATTATAGGCCAATATGCACAGGCAGGATCTCTCCTAGAATCACTTATCTATTAATAGTATTTAATTTCTCTTATAAGTTAGGTAGTACTGGTCCCTATATTCTTTATTATAAAAAAAAATACAGCTTTTTTTTTTTTTGGTCTTGTGAATTTAGGTATCGGAATTACTCTAACTACTTTGAGTATATACGCGTTGTTGATGAACACCTATAATGGGTGGCCCTCTTAATGGCATACAACTCTTTAATTTTGTATAATTTTCAAGTTAGTTGATCTTGCTAGGAGTTAAGGTGCCTAGCTAGTCAAGCATTTGCTTTGAGACTTTGTGTTTTCTTTGCCCATGCATTACTTCTTGAATATCTTCTCTGCTTTTATGCTTTCTTCAGCACTAGTGATTGTTAATTGAATTAATTAAGAATTTGTTAAGGATATCATAGGGAAATATTGATTTATCTTTAGTGGTTTTTTCAGTCTTTGAGTACTCTAGCTTTCCTGATTAATCCGAAGTCGTGCCGCGTCATACCTATATTTATAGGGTAAGCCCTCCCTAATTCTTTACTCAAGTTGCAAGGTTGGTACTCGAAACCTTGCTTAAGGGACTCCGAGCTTCTTCCACTCGGATCAACAACAAAAAAAAATAGGGTGTGTTAATTTGTTTAGGATCTCAAGCTTTTTTTTTCTTAAGGGTAACTACTCCACCTATGTTGTACACTATGTAGGCTACATAGCCGGTCCCAAATCTAGATAAAGGAGGACTCTTGAGCCCATTTTTCATACCGAAAAATGAGTAAGGGAGGTCCTAAACTCATTTTTCATATTCGAAAAGTGGGAGAGGGAGACCCCAAACTCATTTTCCATTCTTGAAAAATGGAGGAGGGTTGCGATAGATTGACAACCAACGTAAAACTTTTGTCACTTATCGTGAAATGGATCAAAAATATATAAACGTTGGGGCGTTCCCACTTAGCGACGCGCTGCATTAGAGCCGTGAGAAACGAGCAAGGTGTGTTTCACATTGTCGCTTGGGTGTGAAGAAAAATGAGCAAGGGTTCCCACACAAAGGACGAGTGTGGGTAAAGAAGCTAGTTCAAAACAAACACGAAAACAAAAACAAAATCATAGATACGGATACTAGATCTTTTAGACAAAATAGAAATAGAAAAGGAAAACAAACACAAATGGGGAGAAAAAATTCTTTTAGGAACATGAAACATAGGAACACTTATAGAGAAGTCAATATAACTAGTAGATGCTATGATTAGAAGGAGAGTTAATATTGCTTGCCTCTAATAGACAAAATGGGTAAGAGAAAAGAGTAGAGAAATAAGAAGCATAAGGTTTAAATTGTGGTACACTGGTATAGATAGAAAATGCAATGGAGTAGAAATTGTGGTGGATAATGATTATAAAGATAAGGTCGTAGATGTTAAGAGAATGAGGGATAGATTGATTCTAGTTAAATTAATTATCGGAGATGAAAAAATTAACATATTTTAGCTCCTATGCACCATAAGTAGGATTAAGCGAGAGCATCAAACGCAAGTTTTGAGACGATATAGATGGATTTATGCAAAACATACCATTAGATGAAAATGTTTTTGTTGGAGGAGATTTAAATGGACATGTCGAGGCAAGTAACGATAAGTTTGAGAGAGTTCATGAAGGTTTTGGTTATGGTAATAGAAAAGAAGAAGGAGAATCAATCTTAGAATTTGCTTCAACATACGATCTTGTCTTAGCAAATACTAGTTTTAAGAAGTGAGAATCACATATAATTACTTTTAGTAGTGGTCATAACAAGAGTCAAATAGATTTTCTTTTAACAAGAAAAATAGATAGAAAAATATGTAGAGACCGCAAAGTAATACATGGTGAAGCACTTACTACCAACATAAGTTAGCAGTATTTGATATTAAGCTAAAACAACGACATAATATGAATAAAAGAGTTAGCGACCCTAGAATAAAGTGGTAGAATCTAAAAAATAGTAAACAAGTAGAGTTTAGAGAAAAATTACTAAAGGAAAATGTTTGGAATCTTGAATTAGATGCTAATACAATGTGGCTAGCTAGAAATGAGTATTTGCCTAAGGAGAGTGAGATCAAACGTATTAGGTATATCTAAAGGCTTAAGACTACCAAAGAAGGAAACATGGTATGGTAGTGGAACAAGGATGTCCAACGAGCAATTAAGACTAAAAGATAGATGTATAGGAAAATACCTAAGTGTTAAGATGAAGATGCGTATAATCAATGTAGAGAAGCTAGAAAACAAACTAAAAAATTAGTTAGTCAAGCTAAAACAAATTTTATGGAAGATCTATATACAAGGTTAGGTAATTGAGATGACGAAATATATATATATATATATATATATAGGCTAGCCAAATTAAAAGATAAAAAGAAACAAGACCTAAGTCATGTAAGATGTATTAAAGACGGAAATCAAAATGTTTTAACGCGCGAGAATGATATTAAAGAGAGATGGAGAAGTTACTTCGATAGTTTATTTAATGATGAACAAATTGATACTATAATAGATGAAAATCCACACTAAGAAAGAAACGTAAATTATACACGCAATATTAGAATTATAGAAGTTAAAGAGACATTGAAAAGAATGAAAATAGAGAAAACATGTGACCCGGATAAAATACCTATAGAGGTTGAAAATGCATAGGATAAATTGAATTGACTTGGTTAACAAAACTTTTCAATATAATTCTAAAATCAAAACAGATGTCAATGGATTGGAGAAGAAGCACGCTCGTGCCAATCTTCAAAAACAAATGAGACATTCAAAGTTGCTCAAACTACCGGGGAATTAAACTTATGAGTCACACTATGAAACTTTGGGAGAGAATAATTGACAATATGCTAAGGAGATAAATAACAATATCAGATAACCAATTTGGCTTCATGATTGAGAGGTCAACTATGGAGGGGATTACGATTATTAGAAAAATATAGAGAAAAGAAAAAAAAATCTTCATATGATATTCATAGATTTAGAAAAAACATATGATAGGGTCCTTAGAGATGTTCTTTGGTGGGTTTTAGAAAGAAAAGGAGTGCATGCTAGAAAAAAACATATGATAGGGTCCCTAAAGATGTTCTTTGGTGGGTTCTAAAAAGAAAGGAGTGCATGCTAGATACATAGATACTATTAAGGATATGTGTGACGAAGTAGTAACAAGTATAAAGACATTTGGAGGAATTACAAAAGAATTCCCCATTACGATAGAATTACGTTAAGGATCGACTTTAAGTCCATATCTATTTACTTTAGTTATGGATGAGCTATGCATATTCAAGATGATATACCATAGTGTATGCTATTTGCAGATGATATTGTCTTAGTGGATGAAACAAAAGATGGAATGAATAGGAAACTAGAACTCTGGAATAATACATTAGATTTTAAAAGCTTTAAGTTGAGTAGGACGAAAACTGAATATATACATTGTGAGTTTAGAAACACTAGACATCGAGATGATGAAGTGGTAAAAGTAGGGGAAGTAAAAGTTTTAAGGTGAACCACTTTAGATACCTAGAATCAATCATACAAACACTACAAAAAAATAGCAAATCGGAAACGGAATTTTTCGTCTCTGATTTGCGAAAATTCCGTCTCTAATTGCAATCAGAAACGGAACAGAGACGGAATCAATTCCGTCTCTGAAAACGTCGTCGCTGATTCGATCAGAAACGGAAAATTGATTCCGTTTCTGATTAGAGACGGAATAGAGACGGAAAAATTCCGTTTCTGATTAGAGACGGATTTAGAGACGAAAATTAGAAACGGAACAGAGACGGAACATAAATGGGATTTTTTTCGAAATGGTACATTTGTAATTGCATTCCGTCTCTGATTCCGTTGTCGATTAGCAACGGAATCGAGACGGAATTAATAAATTTATGAATTAGTCTCGATTCCGTTTCTAATCAAGAACGGAATCGAGACGAATCAGAGACGGAATGCAAATATTTCGTCTCTGATTCCGTCGCTAATCAGAAACGGAATCAAAGACGGATTTTTCTGTTTCTGATTCCTTCTCTGAATCCGTTTCTGATTAGTGACGGAATCAGAGACGGAATTCTTATTTCCGTCTCTGATCCGTTTGTGATTGATACATATATTTCTGGAAAATTAGAGACGGAATAGCAACGGAATGTTTGACTTTCGTTGCTAATCCGTCTCTAATTTTCTGTTTTGTTTAATTATGACACAGAAACATAATCCAATTGGTTCTCCAACCTATAAATTCAAATTACAACCATATGACCTACTCCATCGCCCGCACCCTCCAACAACTCCTGGGGGTGCTAACATCCCACAAAAAAGCCAAATTGCACATTCATACATCGACAATATATATCAACAAATATTCAAAATAGAAAGAAAAAATGTGAAACTCAAAATTTGCGAAAAAATTTATATATCCACGGAAAATTGTCATGTATTACAAAAGCTCCAAATTTGGAAGTATACACAAAAACCACCAATCCTATTGTTCAACAACCAAAAAAAAAAGAACACTTACAATCCTATAAATATGCACATAAAGAATTAAGTTTAATAACCAAGAACAAAATCCATCTAATGTTCAACACATCCAATCACCAACACTCCAACATGACTGGGTCGAATAAGAATAGCAAAAAGGACTTCATATAATAACTATAACGCAGCTTTGAAGCATTTCTGATTCTCCATCTGAAGACAACAACCAGTGATTATGAACCTGAAAAAAGTAGGCAAATGAGAGATTATTGAACTCGATAGTACATTGGAAGCGAATGAGAAAAATGGTGGATTTGAAGAAACATAGAAAGTAATAATAATCATACATAAAAAGTAGGCTTGGAACCTATTTTTTAATTTTTTTACGATTGAGTTTGCTTTGGTCTTTTGTCAATTCAACACATATGTAGGTAGAGAGTACTAGAGCTAATAAGGAACATGAAAGAAAATTAACTCCTATTAAACATTAAATACAACACCATAGTCAATACATGAAGTTCCTTAGGGAGACCCAATTTTCATTCAATTCAAAAGAAGACAACAACGACAACAAGTCCTAATAAAACACTGAAACAAAGTAGAAAGAACACACACATTGTTGTCTTTGATTTAGTTCTTTGAAAATTAAGATCAAAGCATTAACAACATTATGGGGATTGTAATAGGTGCAATGAGAATAACATGGAGCTTTTAGCATTAAAACAAGAAGAATTGAACTCCTTCGCTTGAGTTGGATTATTTATCAAGCTTTGTAAGGCATGCATTTCAACATGTATATGATAATGGTGAAGTGCAAGAATGCTAAAAGGTAAAAACTGAAAGTTAAGCACAAACCTTTATCAAAGCAAGATTCACATCCATCAATCTTGAAAGAAAGTCATCATCTCATCCACCAACTACTGCTTTGTGCTCCATCACAATACCAGCCATGTGTTCTTACTCAAAAAAAAAAAAAACCAGCTGAGGTCCTCTCCTGCGCTCAAGAAAAAAAAACTCATTTGAAGATAGTATACGTACATTGAAATGTGCACCTCTTCCTTGATCTCGTCGCATTAAAAAAAAACATAAAGAGTAACGAGAGAGGATCAATGACCCTCACAAAGCCCTCTATTTTCCCAGCCTCTCTGTCAGGGTTAAATGGGTCATTAAGTTGAGTTGGATTATTTATCAAGCTTTGTAAGGCATGCATTTCAACATGTATATGATAATGGTGAAGTGCAAAAATGCTAAAAGGTAAAAACTGAAAGTTAAGCACAAACCTTTATCAAAGCAAGATTCACATCCATCAATCTTGAAAGAAAGTCATCATCTCATCCACCAACACTGGATGCAACAACAAATGGGTGATAAAATCCATACAAATAGAATAAGAAAGCTTCAAAAAAAAGTAGGAGCATCAAGCAGAACTGATTTAGGACTGAAGTTTTGTTGTTGTCGTGACTTTGGGGTGTCACCGTAGCTATTATTTCTCCAAGTTATATCCATAATCCTAGCTAAAATTATCAAAATTGAAGAGAGTTACTCATTGATTCCATTTGAAACAGAAGAGAGAGGATCAACTGCCCTTCATGCCGAATCCAAAAAAACATTTCACCAAAGAACACCAAAAGCTCACCAGATCACTTCCACCATCCTACCATTTCTGCCCAGTATTGGTGTTGCAGAGTTACCTAGGCCATTCCAGTTGGTCATTTTGAAAAACATTTTAGTTCATTTCAAAATTTCAAACAAATGGGATCATTAACGATCAAACCACAATAAACCCGTAGTTGTTTCAGTCTAAACAATTTCTATAAACCTAAGATTTATCAAGCAAGTAGAGAACAAATTGTGATCACAACACAAATTATATAAGTGATTGGATGACACGTATATACATACTACTAATAAACAAGCAAACTCATTGGCTCATCGCTTCCATGACGCACCTTCAAATATACTAACAATATTCCCAAAACCTTTACATAGACCATATTCTAGCAAAATCAAGCAGCCAAATAGAAGACATATGTACCCACAAATCTCAGCAGCATAAACAACAGATCAACAAGACAACAACATTATACAAAAAAAGGACAATAGAAGAATAAGTTTGCAAAAACTGACATTGAAATCTCTCACCCAACACTAAATGCTAAACACCACAAACAATCTTTAATCATTATGAGCACAATAACTAACCCTTCTCTAGAATCAATCAATCCAACATGACTTCACAATCCCATCAAACCTTCTTTACTACAAGTGACTAGTAAGAAGGCATCCGCATTACCTAGAAGACCAAGACAACAAGTCAAACAAACCCTTAAAAACCCCCAAACATGGGAGAGCTAAGATGTCAAGTAGCAAAAAAAGATAGAAGAACAGATAGAACACCAACCGATTCCAAACTAAACAAGACCAATGATCTTACTTAAAATGATATCTTCAAGCAAGGGAACTTTCTTCTAACCCAAAGAAATCTAAACAATCAAACCGTAAGGCAGGAAGTTTACATAGAATCAACAAGTTCTAGAGTTAACTCTGTCATCTACCAATGATCTCCAAAACAATGAAATAATAATCCTTTCACAGCGATCAACACCATATGCAAGTAAAAAATAATACGATAGAAACCAAGCAGCCAAAAAGTAGCATGCAATGGCTAAACGGAGTAATGTCTAATAGCCATATATAACAATTACCTTGGCAGTATTGTAAGCAACTGCCATTGCAATCTGGTAATTTGTTTCTGTGAGGATCTGGCTCACCCCAGCCATGAACCCGAATTGAGCAAAGTAGTTTTCTTCTTAGGAAAAATGATATATAAGATCAGAAAACTTTCTTGGAATTTAAGGAAACAGTGAATATAATGCGAATTAACTAACCAAACCAGTACCCAATTTTCGGTCATGACTTAGGACTATTGGGATTGGTAGGTGTAAATTGATCACAATACCAGCCATTGCAAGTGTTAATCTAAAGAAGAAAAGAAGTGACACATTACATCATCCCTCAAGGAATTCTCAACTAGGGTTTTAAGCCTTCCAGAAAAAGTAATAATCCCAAAAAAAAAAATGAAGAAGAAGGCAGCATCTCAGTAAAACTATACAGCTATAAACATATTCAGTATGGAAATGATTGCAATACCTGTCGAGGAGGTGAGAACACAACTCCTCAAATTCACTCTCATAATAGTGGTTTCAATGTGTTTAGGACCATCAGCAGTAGCAGTGATGAAAGGCAAACTGTCAAATATATAAACAATTAATAAATTATTAAGTACAATTTGTCGAAAAGAAAAAAAAAATGAAGAAGAAGGCAGCATAAAGAAAAAAATATAATACCTAATGTTGGTTTGAGTCAAAGATGAAAGATCCATCTTAGCTTTCTCAGCAGTCTCAGTGAGGCGCTGAAGAGCTTGCTTGTCTTTCAAAAGATCAATGCCATCGTCTCTCTTGCTTGTCTCAGTGAGGTCCCAGCAAGGCAAACTCCAAACTCTCTGTTACAACATGAGATAGGTAGCTCAACAACTAACAAATAGCAACATGTTGAAAACTCGCAAAAAAAGAACTAAGGAACTTCATCATCGCACCCTCCACTACATCAGGCTTCAACAAACCACCATGGAATCGAAAACAAATTAGCATGCAATGGCTAAAAGGAGTAATGTCAAATAGCCATTTGTTACCATGGATCAAGCTGAGATAGTATTTTTTATTAGAACCTAGATTATTGGATGCATACCTTTGAGATGAACGAGTCCACCATGAATTGCAGGTAAATGTGTTCTTCCTTTATCCTCTGTATATCTTAGTTGCCTTGGAAGCCCAGTTCATGCATAAGTTATCATGGATTTTAGTTTTTTTACCTTTTCCTCCCCAAATATTTTTTTTTATGTTAAGTAAAATATACTATAAGTAAAGAATGTTTGCAGAATTCATGGGAGAAGAAAACATGCTGGCTGTTGTGTGCAAATCTTATGCCGTTGCAGGTTCTCTCAAGTGCTATGATGAAGAAAGTGGTAGAATTGACAGGGAGCAACATCTTCATGCCATAGCAAATGAATTTGGGAAATCGATAACGTTTTTCGGTCATCTATGTTGAGAACATGTAGGCTCTTGTTCTTCTAGGGACATGCGATAATAAAAGAACAAGAGCCTACATGTTCTCAACACAGATGAACGAAAAACGAGCCTTTATCGATTTCCCAAATTCATTTGCTATTGCATGAAAATGTTGTTCCCTATCAATTCTACGACTTTCTTCATCATAGCACTCGAGATAACCTGCAACGCCATAAGACTTGCACACAACAACCAGCATGTTTTCTTCTCCCATGGATTATGCAAACATTCTGTAGTTATAGTATATTTTACTTTACATAAAAATTTTTTTTGGGGAGGAAAAGGTCAAAAAAGTAAAATCCACGATAAATTATGGAATATCAATCTAAATATGCACAAAAAGAAGTGTCAATCATAAAGTAATTCGAAGAATTGCTAAAGTTGTCTACAAAGGCAAACGTTTAATCTAAGAATTTACACAAACAACAAGTAAAATACCTATGTATCACCAAACTGCTCATCCCTCGAGAGCCACGCTTACGTCTCACGCTCAACATTGTCCCCTTGTTGTGGTGGATCGACCGGATCTATTTGCGCACATTTATTCTTGGTCATGAGGTGGCAAGTGGTGGTGGTTGTTGCTGAGCTAGGCCTGCTTCGTCCATGTTCATCCCGAGATGCTGCTGCATGAATTCCATAACCTTTCGTAATTGCTCCGCAACGACATTGAACTCTGCCCGCGGCACCACATCCGGCATCTCCGACGTGCTAGCACCAGGATCTCCGTATCTCCTCTTCTTTCTCCCTAAGGACCCGAGTCCGTAGACACGTCCTTTGGGACACTCACCCGCCACATTGAGGTACACCGCCTCATCATCCACCGATTGGTCCGGTGTAGCTGTGGTCGACTCCCGACGTCGCTTTGGAGCCTATCCCTGAGATATGAACAACAAACAAAATACATGATATGGGTTAAAGTAAACTTAATACTATTTTACATATAATTTCTATACTTACATAGAACCGCTCTGATCTAGTATCGATGAATGTCATCCTGTCGTGATTTACGGTGTGGAGATGCAAATACAATTCATTCACAGTCTGTGGCGTCTCGGATGAATCAGTCTGCGTGCAGGACCAAACATAGTGAACAAGTGTATAAATGTAAAAAATATCCAAGATGTTACAAAAAACTTACCAATCTTTCTTGGGTAGTCACAAAAGACACGGAACCACCACCGTGCTTCGAGGGTCCAGTCCCAGGATCTTCGACCTCAGTGTTCCTATTCTTCGTCGCTTGCCTAGACCTGGCCTGGAAGTCCTCGCTCTCCCAGTACTCCAAGTATCTCCTCCATGCCTCATCTGTAACATAAACTGGCTGCACACGATTCTTCTTTAACTTGTGCATCAATGCGGTGTACATTGTGCCTGCAAGCCTGTCGTACGCCGCTCGAATGAGATCCTCGGGAATCGCATCATCCCATCTAAAAAATACCTACAAATTGGCGATTGCTATTGTTACGAGACATTGAGAAAATAGTATAAATCGTAAGGCATTTAGTAGTCTTGTTTACCTTCCATTGGCGCCAGGATTGGTCTTTATGATGAGGCGGTACCGACTTCCAACAATACCCTTCAGGAATCATCCATCGTTTGAAAACTTTTGTCATCCTCCATGCACAAAAATGCGAAGGATGCAACTCCCTGTGTTTCATGAACATGCATATCACCTTAACCACTTCTTCAATAATTGACATCCATATTTAAAACGACATATAAGAGTCAAACACAAACTTACGTATCATTGGCAATCAGTCTAATAGGGATCCCCTGCACGCGAGGGGGCTCCATCCCTGTCCTCTGAGGTGGCCGCGGAGGGCCTGTCACCTCCAACCCTGCTCTTACGTCGTCTTGTGGGGATGCTGCCGGTGATGTTGTGGCTGGGGGTGCAGGCCTCGTGGGAAAAGGAGTCTTTGATGTCGGCGATGGTGATTGGAAGTGCATATTTGGTATAGTCCTTGATGACGACGATGATGGTACAGACGACGCCGACGGTATGGAAGGGGAAGGTGACGCTGCGGCTGTATCGTGCTCGAGAGACCGAGAAGTCGGAATCGATAATGCAGGTATCGACCCACGACCTAGACCGCCACGACCTCTATGGACCCCTCGTGTGGCCTGACCATGAGGCCCAGTCGGTATTTCGCCGCCAGAGGTCGGTGCCGCACCTCTTCCATCTGGACGATGTCCTCCCAATGGGAAACCTCGACGTGGGGGATGACCACCTCCCGCCATGAAACCTAACAAAATAGCAATAAAACATCAGAGAAGGAGGGCATAAAAAAATTAGAAATTAAGTCTAAACGATTGGACTTAATAACACAGGATCTATGCTGATAAAAGTAACTACATTATTGGACGTTGACATATCATATACATACATTATTCGCTATCATCCGTTTCAAATTCACTCTCATGAGTAGAAGGTGAGGATTCTTCTTCTGAATCATCTCCACTATAAACTTCTTCACTTGGACCCGCTTCAACAATGAATCGAGTCCTAGTCGGATCATCCAGATTGTTGATATCGGTGATTGCATCATCGACTACGCACGTGGTGGGCATCCCATCTTGGAAAGCAATCTCTGCCGAGCCCTGGTCATTATCGTCTTTGCTAGTTTCCTCGTCGAATTTTGGCGTCGACAAAGAACAAATCGCTAGCCATTCTTGTCGGTCGTTCCTCATAGAAGGGTACGAAAGGTAGTAAACTTGAGTGGCTTGCATTGCTAGTACAAATGGCTCGTAGTTGTTATATCGTCGACTTCGATGAACCTCTACCAATTGAAGTGTTGGGTGAGTCCTCACACCATGATTCGGTGCGTGGTCGTACCATTCACACTTAAACAAGACCACACGCGGCGAGGCCGGTATACTCAATCTCCACAACCTCTTGCAAGTACTCCATAATAGTTATGGGAAACATCGGCGTAGTTTGAACCCTTCACCAAAACACCATTGCTCTCGCGTCGATCTATTAACGTCATATGTTGCGGAGTGGAACTTATACCCATTAACAAGGTAACCAGGGTAGACAAGACATGATCGACTAGGACCAACAGAAAGATCAACGAGCGTCTCGTCAACTATAGAATTCCGAGCCTATTAAAAAAATTAGAAATGCAATATGACACATTACTTATGGAAGAAATTTATGAATCTATAACGTACAAAAGTAATGACCTTACATATGTTTGAAACCAAATGGGGAAGTTGTGCTCTAGACTACTATCAACTTCCGACTCCCCCATTGCTTGAGTGATTTCATCGACGAATATCCTAGAAGAAACGAACATGTAAGTAGGTTGTCTTACTAAAATATGAACAATGAATGTACTGCATTATTGAATGAAAGTGACGGACATATGGACGTAAGGAGCGATCTCGGACAATTGAGCAAGATGTACGAATGAGCGGCATTATACCCCTGCTCTGTTAAGTACCGCTCCTTCGACTTGCCCATGGGTCGACCCGATAAGTGAAAATTGAGAAATTGCCGACGAAGTTCGGTGTGGGCCCGAGATCGCCATCGTCGTTACGTGGCACTTTGTCATGCAACGTAAAGACGTGATCTTCGAAGTAGTAAGAACAAAATGATGTGACCTCTTCGACCAAATAAGCATTACACATGGAGCCCTCAACCTTCGCTTTGTTTCGCACATTGTTCTTCAAATGTTTAAGGTACCCGTATGAATGTTATAGGAAATGTTGATATAAAACCTATTGAATGGGAAAATAATTTCAAGGGCTCAAGATAGTACCTCTCAAATGGATACATCCATCGAAATTGAACGGGACCGCCAGACGGACGGGCCTCGTAGGCCAAGTGGATTGGTAGGTGTTCCATAGAGTCAAATAAGCTTGGAGGGAATATTTTTTCCAACTTGCAAATGATTTTTGGTATTTCGAGACTCTAAGACCTCCATATCTTGGATACTGACACATTTCGCAGTTAGGGATCGGAAAAAAAAAGGCTTAATTCGCTAATTGCAACCCAAACCGGGTTTGGTAGGAGTTCTCTGAATGCAATTGGTATCAACCGTTGCATGAATATATGACAATCATGGCTCTTCATGCCGAACATTCGCAGTTTCTTTGGATCCACACATCGACCAAGAATCGATGCGTAACCATTAGGAAAACGCAACTTTTCAACCCACTCGCACAATTTTTGTTTTGTTGATGTATCAAGAGCATAGCACCCATGGACGTAAGTATTTGTCGCCGAATCAATGTGTAGAGAAGGTCGGTGACAATATTCACGAATATCTTGCCTCGATTTTGCATTGTCCTTACTCTTGCCCGGTACACACATAATAGTGTTGAATATGTTGTCAAAAACAATTTTCTCAATATGCAGGACATCTAAGTTGTGGCGGATCAAGTTTGTCTTCCAATACGGCAAGTCCCAGAATATGCTTTTCTTCCTCCATCCCGAATTCTTAGCTATCCGCCCATTCACTGATTCGCTCCGATTTCGTCACCTTCATCAAGCCTAACGATTCAATTTCGCCAAAATTTCTTCACCGTAATGCAAAGCGGGCGGATCATCATTTATGACCATTTTGCCTCTAATGAAATTTTTTTTGTCTTTCCTTAATGGTGATGACTTCGCCAAGAAACGACGGTGACAAATCGAACCACGATGTCTTACCACCATTTCGCAATTGAAATGCATTTGTATCCTCTATACAATATGGACAAGCGTACTTACCGTGTGTGCTCCAATAGGACAACATGCTATATGCGGGAAATCACTAACGAGTCCATAAAAGGGCAACTCGCATAAGAAAATTTGTCTTGGTGGAGACGTCGTATGTAATCACCCCATTGTTCCATAAATCTTGCAACTCTTTCACAAGCGGTGAAGGAACACGTCGATTTTCTCGCTTTAGGTGGTCGGTCCAGGAACGATAACCGTTAAGAACATAAACTCGATTTCATGCACATCGACGGTGGAAGGTTGTAAGGAGTCAAAATCACGGGCCACGAAGAGTACGATTTCCGGTAAGCCCAAATACTTGAAAACCATCGATTGCACAATCCTAAACGAACATTCCGAACCTCGCGGCGAAGTCTCTATTGACGTCATTAAAATGTCTCCAAGCAATCGAATCAGAACCAGTGTTGCATAACATCTTCTGGCGAGGAATGATCTCCATGCCATCGCATATGTTTTGCGGTTGACTCAGACGCATACAATTGTTGCAACCGAGGGCCCAAAGGGAAGTAGTACATTTTTTTACAAGGGCGGTTTTTTCTGTTTCGACCATGACCTCGTCGATGTGCAATGTAGCGTGATTTACCACAAAATTTACATGACGTCAACTCAGAGTCCACTCCCCAATAAAGCATACATTAGTCCTCACAACAATCTATTTTCTCAACAGGTAGACCTAGACCTCGCATTAGTCTTTTAGTGGCATAAAAATTTTCAACCAATGAGTTGTCATTTGGCAAACAATCCTTCATGAGTTTAATGATTTCATTATACCCTCGTTCAGATATATGATGTTCAGACTTGATCGCAAGTAATCTTGCCATTGTGGACAACGTTGTCATGGTTTCGCAACCAGGCCACAATTGTTCCCTACTTGCATCAATCATGTCATATAGTTGGCGTGCTTGGGGGTTTGGTGATTCTTCCACGTGATTCCAATTGAAACTTGGACCTGCCACGTTGTGTAGCATCTCGCGGTAAGGTGTCGAATCGTATCCTCCCACATCAGCATCATCAATGTGGCTATCCATTTGGTAAAAGTTTTGCGGGCCTTCATCTCCGTTCTCAGCATGTTCGTACCAACAGTGATATCCTGGGACAAATCCATACCTACATATGTGGTGCTCAACCGTTTCGACGTCCAGGTACGGTACAAGTCGACATTTCTTAAAATTGCACGGACATCTAATATTCCTTTCACTTTGGTATGTAGGACAATGTTGTTTGGCAAATGATATGAATTCTTTAACCTTCGCCGCGAATTCAATTCGAACGTAACCGTTGTCGAGCCGGTTGTACATCCAGTCTCTACTTGTAGACGACATTCCTATTCGAACGTAACCGTTGTCGAGCCAGTTGTCTATTCAAGTAATGAAATAATAATGATTAGGGTGATAGGAAATCTCACTAATTGGAGAATAGTGTAAATCGGAATAGCGATCAAGACAATCTAGAAGAAATTGATAGCTAAGTGAAAGAACGAGGTTCTTGTTGAACTCATGAATAGAGAATAAATTGACAAAGTTAGAAAATCATTAATTTTCTAACTGGTCAGCGTTACACGATGTGTCAGGTTTCATTTATGATCGTATTGTAATGTAATGTCTCTTTTCATATGATGATAGATGTAATTAGATCACTCTAGTCATGGAATGACTTATATAATTATAGGTTTTATTAAGAAATGCTAGTATGGTGATAGATCAAATTTACTTTAATATCTAATGTTGTGCTTAAATATTATCTGCATCATTTTTTAAATATTTTGGTTGAAAATAATCTTAGAATTGATCTGCTCAGAATTCTGATGAAAAAATGATTAGTAATAAGAAAGTAAACGAGGATTTGTACACGCGAGTTTGGTAAACAAGGAATGAATTATCAATGGTTTTTGGAAATGTTAGTAGTTATGAATTAAGGCAGATTTATATATATAAAAAAAGATAGGATATATCTTGCTAAGTATTAATGTTTGAATGCAATTCAAGGCACGAAATGCAAAGTACAACAACATTTATTCGATATTCCTCTTACTGGATTATTTACCTCATCATAAATATGTAAGATGTCTGGATTAGAAAGTAATTGTTTTAACTTTTCATTGAACTAAGGATAGGGAGTTGAAAATTCAAAGTGTTTTTTATCTATACCAACTATGCTCATTGGAAAGTAAGGATGAAGTTCTACATTAGGGTGAAAATTAGACTTTTGTGGGAGTCAATTGAGAATAGGTACAGTCCACCAAACAGGGCCATGAGATAATACATCATTGAGGAGACCAAGATTGAGCTCTCCAATGATCAAGCCATGAATAATTTTTTTTCCTCGCTTTATGAGAACACATTTAACAGAGTTAGGGCTTGTCAAACAACTAAGGAAGTGAAGGAGAAGCTTAGGGTACATTATAAAGGTAAACATCAAATGAAGAAAAAAGTTGATAATCGAGGGGCACTATGAGACTTTCAGAGTTGGCTCCGATGAAGACATAGCCACAACCATCACTTCGTTCACTAAGCTCTTGAATGAGATCAAGAATCATGCAAAGAACTATGATCAAAGTAATACCTAGTATATTCAGAATTAGATTTTCATATTTCGATCATTGCACCTATTATCAATTTTTTGGCATTTCGAATAGCATAACCAAACATAATAAAATAGCAAGGAATAAAAAACAATGCCTAACATGATAAATTTGAACAAAAATACCGAACGAAAATTCTTGATTTCATTAGATCGAAAGGAAGTGTAAACTTGTTCTTTTTATAAATGTTAGTTGAACACCAAAATAACACATCAAGAGAGACACCGAACATATAACAAAGACATCAATATATCACTTATGATAATTGAATAGTTATACACATCAAGATATCATACAATAGCAAGGAGACATACTTGGTAAAGTTACAACCAAATCAAATTTATTTAAATTATACATTTAAATAGGTAAACCAACATCAAGATATGATAAAATAGCAAGGAACACCTACATAACATGTCACTGCCAATTCACCAAAAATAATGGTTCGAGAGGAAAGAGGGAGAACTCACCAATCAAGCACAGCGAGGCGCGAATGAATGAGAGCACAATACCACCTAACAGAGATCGAAGAGGGGACTGAATGAGAGGACGAAGTGAGAGCCGAGAGGAGCAGAGGCGCGGACTGAAATGGTGCAAGACAACCGAACAGGACCAGAGCGGGCGGCGCTACCGAGGAGCAATGTAGTGCGATGACGACTTGTTGGGGGTTGGGGATTTGGGGGCGGTGGACTGAGAGAGACGGAGAGACCAGAGAGAGAGAGAGAGTTGAGAGCAACGGAACAGAGACGCCGATTTGTTGGGGGTTGGATATTTGGGGGCCGGTGACCGGAGAGACGGCGCGACCAGAGAGGAGAGACGAGAGTATAAAGGAGAGACGACGAAGACGATGAAATCGAATCGCGTGGTGGGTTTGCTTGGTTAGGGCTTTCGGTGGCTTTCGGTGGTGGGGAGGACGACGAGGGGGGGTTTTGGAGGGGTAAAGAGAAATCTCGAGATTTGTTGTCACAAATCTCGAGATTTGATGAAAGGTATAACAAAATAAAGTTTTGGTGGGAATGTTGGCGCCATTTTTTAGAGACGGAATTTAATTCAGTCTCTAATTCCGTCTCTGATCCCATCTCAAATTTGAACAAAAATACTTGATGTGTATAACTATTCAACTATCATAAGAGATATATTGATGTCTTTGTTATATGTTCGGTGTCTCTCTTGATGTGTTATTTTGGTGTTCAACTAACATTTATAAAAAGAACAAGTTTCCACTTCCTTTCAGTCTAATGAAATCAAGAATTTTCGTTCAGTATTTTTGTTCAAATTTATCATGTTAGGCATTATTTTTTATTCCTTGCTATTTTATTATGTTTGGTTATGCTATTCTGAAATGCCAAAAAATTGGTAATAGGTGCAATGATCTGAAATATGAAAATCTAATTCTGAATATACTAGGTATTACTTTGATCATAGTTCTTTGCATGATTCTTGATCTCATTCAAGAGCTTAGTGAACGAAGTGATGGTTGTGGCTATGTCTTCATCTGAGCCAACTCGAAAGTCTCATAGTGCCCCTCGATTATCAACTTTTTCTTCACTTGATGTTTACCTTTATAATGTACCCTAAGCTTCTCCTTCACTTCCTTAGTTGTTTGACAAGCCCTAACTCGTTAAATTTGTTCTCATAAAGCGAGGAAAAATAATTATTCATGGCTTGATCATTGGAGAGCTCAATCTTGGTCTCCTCAATGATGTATTCTCTCATGGCCCCTGTTCGTGGACCGTACCTATTCTCAATTGACTCCCACAAAAGTCTAATTTTCACCCTAATGTAGAACTTCATCCTTACTTTCCAATGAGCATAGTTGGTATAGATAAAAAACACTTTGAATTTTCAACTCCCTATCCTTAGTTCAATGAAAAGTTAAAACAATTACTTTCTAATCCAGGCATCTTACATATTTATGATGAGGTAAATAATCCATTAGGGAATATCGAATAAATGTTGTTGTACTTTGCATTTCGTGCCTTGAATTGCATTCAAACATTAATACTTAGCAAGATAATAATTAAGGACAACATTAGATATTAAAGTAAATTTGATCTATCACCATTCTAGCATTTCTTAATAAAACCTATAATTATATAAGTCATTCCATGACTAGAGTGATCTAATTACATTTATCATCATATGAAAAGAGACATTACATTACAATACGATCATAAATGAAACCTGATACATCGTGTAACGCTGACTAGTTAGAAAATGAATGACTTCCTAACTTTGTCAATTTATTCTCTATTCATGAGTTCAACAAGAACCTCGTTCTTTCACTTAGCTATCAATTTCTTCTAGATTGTCTTGATCGCTATTCCGATTTACACTATTCTCCAATTAGTGAGATTTCCTATCATCTTAATCATTATTATTTCATTACATGAATAGACAACCGGCTCGACAACGGTTACGTTCGAATTGAATTCGCGGCGAAGGTTAAAGAATTCATATCATTTGCCAAACAACATTGTCCTACATACCAAAGTGAAAGGAAGATTAGATGTCCGTGCAATTTTAAGAAATGTCGACTTGTACCGTACCTGGACGTCGAAACAGTTGAGTACCACATATGTAGGTATGGATTTGTCCCGGGATATCACAGTTGGTACGAACATGGTGAGAACAGAGATGAAGGCCCGCAAAACTTTTACGAAATGGATAGCCATATTGATGATGCTGATGTGGGAGGATACGATACGACACCTTACCGCGAGATGCTACACAACATGGCAGGTCCAAGTTTCAATTGGAATGACGTGGAAGAATCACCAAACCCCCAAGCACGCCAACTATATGACATGATTGATGCAAGTAGGGAACAATTATGGCCTGGTTGCGAAACCATGACAACGTTGTCCGCAATGGCAAGATTACTTGCGATCAAGTCTGAACAACATATATCTGAACGAGGGTATAATGAAATCATTAAACTCATGAAGGATTGTTTGCCAAATGACAACTCATTGGTTGAAAATTTTTATGCCACTAAAAGACTAATGCGAGGTCTAGGTCTACCTATTGAGAAAATAGATTGTTGTGAGGACCAATGTATGCTTTATTGGGGAGTGGACTCTGAGTTGACGTCATGTAAATTTTGTGGGAAATCACGATACATTGCACATCGACGAGGTCGTGGTCGGAACACAAAAAACCGCCCTTGCAAAAGAATGTACTACTTCCCTTTGGGCCATCGGTTGCAACGATTGTATGCGTCTGAGTCAACCGCAAAACATATGCGATGGCATGGAGATCATTCATCGCTAGAAGATGTTATGCAACACTGTTCTGATTCGATTGCTTGGAGACATTTTAATGACGTCAATAGAGACTTCGCCGCCGAGGTTCGGAATGTTCGTTTAGGATTGTGCACCGATGGTTTTCAAGTATTTGGGCTTTCCGGAAATCGTACTCTTCGTGGCCCGTGATTTTGACTCCTTACAACCTTCCACCGTCGATGTGCATGAAATCGAGTTTATGTTCTTAACGGTTATCGTTCCCTGGACCGACCAGCCCAAAGCGGAAAATCGACGTGTTCCTTCAGCCGCTTGTGAAAGAGTTGCAAGATTTATGGAACAATGGGGTGATTACATACGACATCTCCACCAAGACAAATTTTCTCATGCGAGTTGCCCTTTTATGGACTGTTAGTGATTTCCCGGCATATAGCATGTTGTCCGGTTGGAGCACACACAGTAAGTACGCTTGTCCATATTGTATGGAGGATACAAATGCATTTCAATTGCGAAATGGTGGTAAGACATCGTGTTTCGACTGTCACCGTCGTTTCTTGGCGAAGTCATCACCATTAAGGAAAGACAAAAAAAATTTCATTAGAGGCAAAATGGTTATAAATGAAGATCCGCCCGCTTAGCGTTCTGGTGAAGAAACTTTGGCAGAAATTGAATCGTTTGGCTTGATGAAGGTGACAGAAATCGGAGCTGAATCTGTGAATGGGCGGATAGCTAAGAATTCGGGGTGGAGGAAGAAAAGCATATTCTTGGACTTGCCGTATTAGAAGACAAACTTGATCCGTCACAACTTAGATGTCATGCACATTGAGAAAAATGTTTTTGACAACATATTCAACACTATTATGTGTGTACCGGGCAAGAGTAAGGACAATGCAAAATCGAGGCAAGATATTCGTGAATATTGTCACCGACCTTCTCTACACATTGATTCGGCGACAAATACTTACGTCCTTGGGTGCTATGCTTTTGATACATCAAAAAAATAAAAATTGTGCGAGTGGGTTGAAAAGTTGCGTTTTCCTGATGGTTACGCATCGAATCTTGGTCGATGTGTAGATCCAAAGAAACTGCTAATGTTCGGCATGAAGAGCCATGATTGTCATATATTCATGCAACGGTTGATACCAATTGCATTCAGAGAACTCCTCCCAAACCCGATTTGGGTTGCAATTAGCGAATTAAGCCTTTTTTTTCGATCCCTAACTGCGAAATGTGTAAGTATCCAAGATATGGAGGTCTTAGAGTCTGAAATACCAAAAATCATTTGCAAGTTGGAAAAAATATTCCCTCCAAGCTTATTTGACTCTATGGAACACCTACCAATCCACATGGCTTACGAGGCCCGTCTGGCCGGTCCCGTTCAATTTCGATGGATGTATCCATTTGAGAGGTACTATCTTGAGCCCTTGAAATTATTTTCCCATTCAATAGGTTTTATATCAACATTTCCTATAACATTCATACAAATACCTTAAACATTTGAAGAACAATGTGCGAAACAAAGCGAAGGTTGAGGGCTCCATGTGTAATGCTTATTTGGTCGAAGAGGTCACATCCTTTTGTTTTTACTACTTCGAAGATCACGTCTTTACGTTGCATGAAAAAGTGCCACGTAACGACGATGGCGGTCTCGGGCCCACACCGAACTTCGTCGGTAATTTCTCAATTTTCACTTATCCTGGTCGACCCATGGGAAAGTCGAAGGAGCGGTACTTAAAAGAGCAGGAGTATAATGCCGCTTATTCGTACATACTGCTCAATTGTCCAGAGATCGCTCCTTACGTTTAGTATGTCCGTCACTTGCATTCAATAATGCAGTACATTCATTGTTCATATTTTAGTAAGACAACCTACTTACATGTTTGTTTCTTCTAGGATATTCGTCGATGAAATCACTCAAGCAATGGGGGAGTCGGAAGTTGATAGTAGTCTAGAGCACAACTTCCCCATTTGGTTTCAAACATATGCAAGGTCATTACTTTTGTAAGTTATAGATTCAAATGTTTCTTCCATAAGTAATGTGTCATATTGCATTTCTAATTTTTTTGAATAGGCTCAGAATTCTATAGTTGACGAGACGCTCGTTGATCTTTCTGTTGGTCCTAGTCGATCATGTACTGTCTACCCTGGTTACCTTGTTATTGGGTATATGTTCCACTCCGCAACATATGACGTTAATAGATCGACGCAGAAGCGGCGGTGTTTTGGTGAAGGGTTCAAACTACGCCGATGTTTCCCATAACTATTATGGAGTACTGCAAGAGGTTGTGGAGATTGAGTATACCGGCCTCAAGCATGTGGTCTTGTTTAAGTGTGAATGGTATGACCCTACACCGAATCATGGTGTGAGGACTCACCCAACACTTCAATTGGTAGAGGTTCATCGAAGTCGACGATATAACAACTACGAGCCATTTGTACTAGCAATGCAAGCCACTCAAGTCTACTACCTTTCGTACCTTCTATGAGGAACGACCGACAAGAATGGCTAGCGCTTGTTCTTTGTCACCAAAATTCGTTGACGAGGAAACTAGCAAAGACGATAATGACCAGGGCTCGGCAGAGATTGCTTTCCAAGATGGGATGCGCACCACGTGTGTAGTCGATGATGCAATCACCGATATTAACAATCTGGATGATCCGACTGGGACTCGATTTATTGTTGAAGCGGGTCTAAGCGAAGAAGTTTATAGTGGAGATGATTCAGAAGAAGAATCCTCACCTTCTACTCATGAGAGTGAATTTGAAACGGATGATAGCGAATAATGTATGTATATGATATGTCAACGTCCAATAATGTAGTTACTTTTATTAGCATGGATCCTGTGTTATTAAGTCCAAACATTTAGACTTAATTTCTAATTTTTGTATGCCCTCCTTCTCTGATCTTTTATTGCTATTTTGTTAGGATTCATGGCTGGAGGTGGTCATCCCCCACGTCGAGGTTTCCCTCTAGGAGGCCATCGTCCAGGCGGAAGAGGTGCAAAGACCGACCTCTCGCGGCGAAATACCAACCGGGCCTCATGGTCGTGCCACACGAGGGGTCCATAGAGGTCGTGGCGGTCGAGGTCGTGGGTCGATACCGCATTATCGATTCCGACTTCTCGGCCTCTCGAGCACGATATGGCCGCGCAGCGTCACCTTCCCCTTCCATACCATCGGCGTCGTCTCCGTACCATCATCGTCGTCATCAAGGACTATACCAAATATACACTTCCCCTCACCATCTCCGACATCAAGGACTCCTTTACCCACGAAGCTCGCACCCCCACCACAACATCACCGGCACAAAGATCCCCACAAGAAGACGTAAGAGCGGGGTTGGAGGTGACAGCCCTTCGTTGCCACCTCGAGGACGGGGATGGAGCCCCCTCGCGTGCGGGGATCCCTATCGATCGATTGCCAATGATACGTAAGTTTGTGTTTGACTCTTATATGTCGTTTTAAATATGGATGTCAATTATTGAAGAAGTAGTTAAGGTGATATGCATGTTCATGAAACACAGGGAGTTGCATCCTTCGCATTTTTGTGCACGGAGGATGACAAAAGTTTTCAAACGATGGATGATTCCTGAAGGGTATTGTTGGAAGTCGGTACCGCCTCACATAAAGACCAATGCCGGCGCCAATGGAAGGTAAACAAGACTACTAAATGCCTTATGATTTATACTATTTTCTCAATGTCTTGTAACAATAGCAACTCGCCAATTTGTAGGTATTTTTTAGATGGGATGATGCGATTCCCGAGGATCTTGTGAGAGCGGCGTACGACAGGCTTGCAGGCACAAGGTACACCGCGTTGATGCACAAGTTAAAGAAGAGTCGTGGAGGAGATACTTGCAGGACTGGGAGAGCGAGGACTTCCAGGTCAGGTCTAGGCAAGCGACGGAGAATAGGAACACCGAGGTCGAAGGCCTGGGGATCGGACCTCGAAGCACGGTGGTGGTTCCGTGTCTTTTGTGACTACCCAAGAAAGATTGGTAAGTTTTTTGTAACATCTTGGATATTTTTTACATTTATACACTTGTTCACTATGCTTGGTCCTGCACGCAGACTGATTCATCCGAGACGCCACCGACTGTGAATGACTTGTATTTGCATCTCCACACCGTAAATCACGACAGATGACATTCATCGATACTAGATCGAGCGGTTCTATGTAAGTATAGAAATTATATGTAAAATAGTATTAAGTTTACTTTAACCCATATCATGTATTTTGTTTGTTGTTCATATCTGCAGGATAGGCTCCAGAGCAGATGTCAGGAGCTAACCCAGGCTACACCGGACCAATCGGTGGATGATGAGGCGGTGTACCTCAATGTGGCGGGTGAGTGTCCCAAAGGACGTGTCTACGGACTCGGGTCCTTAGGGAGAAAGAAGAGGAGATACAGAGATCCTTGTGCTAGCACGTTGGAGATGCCGGATGTGGTGCCGCGGGCAGAGTTCAATGTCGTTGCGGAGCAATTACGAAAGGTTATGGAGTTCATGCAGCAACATCTCGGGATGACCATGGACAAAGCAGGCCTAGCTCAGCAACAACCACCACCGCCGCCACCACCACCGCCACCTCATGACCAGCAACAGCTGCCGCAAATAGATCCGGTCGATCCACCACAACAAGGGGACAATGTTGAGCGTGAGACGTAAGCGTGGCTCTCGAGAGATGAGCAGGTTGGTGATACAGAGGTATTTCACTTGTTGTTTGTGTAAATTCTTAGATTAAACGTTTGCCTTTGTAGACAACTTTAGCAATTCTTCGAATTACTTTATGATTGACACTTCATTTTGTGCATATTTAGATTGATATTCCATATTTTATCGTGGATTTTACTTTTTTGACCTTTTCCTACCCAAATCTTTTTTTTATGTCAAGTAAAATATACTATAACTACAGAATGTTTGCATAATCCATGGGAGAAGAAAACATGCTGGCTGTTGTGTGCAAGTCTTATGGCGTTGCGGGTTATCTCGAAGTGCTATGATGAAGAAAGTGGTAGAATTGACAGGAGCAACATCTTCATGCAATAGCAAATGAATTTGGGAAATCGATAAAGGCTCGTTTTTCGTTCATCTGTGTTGAGAACATGTAGGCTCTTGTTCTTCTATTATCGCATGTCCCTAGAAGAACAAGAGCCTACATGTTCTCAACACAGATGACCGAAAAACGACCCTTTATCGATTTCCCAAATTCATTTGCTATGGCATGAAGATGTTGCTCCCTGTCAATTCTACCACTTTCTTCATCATAGCACTCGAGAGAACTTGCAACGACATAAGATTTGCACACAACAGCCGGCATGTTTTCTTCTCCCATGGATTAATTCTGCAAACATTCTGTACTTATAGTATATTTTACTTAACATAAAAAAAAATTTGGGGAGGAAAAGGTATAAAAAAAAAATCCATGATAACTTATGCATGAACTGTGCTTCCAAGGCAACTAAGATATACAGAGGATAAAGGAACAACACATTTTAGGCAATTCATGGTGGTTTGTTGAAGCTCGATGTAGTGGAGGGTACTGATGATGAAGTTCCTTATTTCGTTTTTTGCAGTTTTCAACATGTTGCTATTTGTTAGTTGTTGAGCTACCTATCTCATGTTGTAACAGAGAGTTTGGAGTTTGCCTTGCTGGGACCTCGCCGAGACAAGCAAGAGAGACGATGGCATTGATCTTTTGAAAGACAATCAAGCTCTTCGGCGCCTCTTGGGATCGCTTGAGAAAGCTAAGATGGACCTTTCATCTTTGACTCAAACCAACATTAGGTATTACATTTTTTCTTTATGCTTTGCCTTCTTCTTCATTTCGTTTTTCATTAGTGATAGTTGAATGGCCTTTTCTGCACCTCATCTTACTCGGCTAAATTATATTAGGTTTCTAGAAAGTTGATTTTTTGAATCATCCGTCGTGTTTTAATTTGTTTGGTTTTTGTGCTAATTGTTCTTGTTATTGGGCTAAATCCCATTCAAGAAAATCTTATTCAATAACTTAACTCATTGACAAAGATGCCTATTTTAAAACTCAGATTATTGTAAGTAGAGTCTTTGGGGTTCTATGATTAAGAATATATGTTATGATATAATATGATTGCAATGCCATGGGAGATTCTTACTCGCGTACTAATTATGACATTTCCATTTAGTCTTAAATGCTTTTTTTTCTAGCCAAGTGGATATAGGGGTTTTCTTGAATCTCAGTTGTGTCAAATAAACCAGTTCAATGATTAGCAGTGGTGGCTTTTCTGCCGAGGCAAGGACCTTCATTTATGCTGCTTTTACTTTGGATTTCATTGGGTTTTGTGTATGCAAATCTTTCAACTAAAAGAAATACCCTTCCTGATCCCAAAATATAGTGATTGTGGCTTGATTGAGGAAGCTGGCCCGTGTGATGCGAAGACCAATCTATGTCTTTTCTATATAGCATAGATCCAATCTCAACTTTAATGTCTCCTAAAAAAGTTTATACTAAGTCCACATAGTCCCAAATTGCTCATTGTTACTATATACGAAGGCTTGATGCGAATGAATAAACCCGAGAGGCGTCTTTTACTCATTTTAAATACCCTATTGATACTTAACTTAGCACAAATGTCCAAACTTGGTGTTACAAGTTTGTAGACACTTTCCCTATTGTTTTTAAGTATTATTGAATAATCAAAGTCCATTGGAAGTCATTTCAAGTTAGTTTAAGGCAATGGTTTGTAAGACAATCCCTTATGGAAAATAATCTCTTAAAACTTGGTTTTTGTGAAACTTGAATTGCGTCAAAACAATCATAGAAGTTTTCAAAATTCTCGAATTTTTTTCATTCAAGTCTATTAACTTTAAACTGAGGTTGTTGAGTGAAAAAATCTCATGGATATGTTCAAAAATAAAATTTGAAACTCATAGTCAAACTTTAAGTTGGTAAATATTCTTGGTTTTAAAGCCAATGAAAGATAGAAATTACAATTGTAAATATTCTACACATAGGAGAGAATGAACAAAGGAGTCCAAAATACAATGTTTTCGTTCTCCTTAAACACTGTTGCACACACAACTTGAAAAGTAATTTATGTCTCTTTATTTCATGAAAAATAGTTGCACGTAATAAATAGTTTAGAAAACTAAACCAAAATAGTAACTCCTAAAATACATAAACTCATAAATCTTATAACTTTCCTAGACAAAACACTTTAAGAATAGAAACTTATTAAACCTTAAATAAGTTCATCTGAACTAAACTAAACACCTAAGAAGTATGAGCTTCCCCAATTTAAAAAAGAAATAGGAAGTTTCTAAATCTTGACCGCACACATCATAATTAAATAAATAACATAAATAGAAACTATGTAGGCTAAAGCACTAATTTTAACACTCTTATTTGCTTTTGGTGTTCTTTGGTGAAATGGTAGGATGGTGGAAGTGATCTCGGTGAGCTTTTGGTGTTCTTTGGTGAAATGTTTGTTTGGATTCGGCATGAAGAGCAGTTGATCCTCTCTCTTCTCTTTCAAATGGAATCAATGAGTAACTCTTTTCAATTTTGACTGCATTAGCTAGGATTATGGATATAACTTGGAGAAATAATAGCTACACTGACACCCCAAAGTCACAACAACAACAAAACTTCAGTCCTAAATCAGTTCTGCTTGCTGCTCCTACTTTTTTTTTGAAGCTTTCTTATTCTATTTGTGAGTTTTTTTTTATTTCTTCACTGCAGGAGAGGACCTCAGCTGGTTATTATTTTTTTTTGGAGTAGGAACACATGGCTGGTTCAGTCTAATGGAGCACACATCAGTGTTGGTGGATGAGATGATGACTTCCTATCAAGATTGATGGGAAAATAGAGAGAGTCGGGAAAATAGAGGGCACCTTGTGAGGGTCGTTTATCAAAGTGAGTTCTGCTATGTTTTTTATTTAATTGCAGCAGATCAAGGAAGTGACCCAACATTTCAATGTACGTATACTATCTTCAAATGAGTTTTTTTTTATTTCTTCACTGCAGGAGAGGACCTCAACCGATTATTTTTTTTTTTTTTGGAGTAGGAACACATGGTCGGTTGGGCCTAATGGAGCACACAACAGGTGTTGGTGGATGAGATGATGACTTCCTATCAAGATTGATGGGAAAATAGAGAGGCCGGGAAAATAGAGGGCACTGTGAGGGCTGTTTATCAGGTGAGTTCTGCTATGTTTTTTATTTAATTGCAGCAGATCAAGGAAGTGACCCAACATTTCAATGTACGTATACTATCTTCAAATGAGTTTTTTTTTCTTCACTGCAGGAGAGGACCTCAGCTGGTTTTTTTTTTTTTTTTTGAGTAGGAACACATGGCTGGTTCAGTCTAATGGAGCACACAGCAGTGTCGGTGGATGAGATGATGACTTCTTATCAAGATTGATGGATGTGAATCTTGCTTTGATAAAGGTTTGTGCTTAACTTTCAGTTTTTACCTTTTAGCATTCTTGCACTTCACCATTATCATATACATGTTGAAATGCATGCCTTACAAAGCTTGCTAAATAATCCAACTCAACTTAAAAAAGGTCCATCTTATACATACATTATTCGCTATCTCCTATGCGTAGAATAATAGCTACAGTGACACCCCAAACTCACAACAACAACAAAACTTCAGTCCTAAATCAGTTTTGCTTGCTGCTCCTACTTTTTTTTTGAAGCTTTCTTATTCTATTTGTATGGTTTTTTTTTCTTCACTACTGAGAGAGGACCTCACTTGGTTTTTTTTTTTTTTTTTGAGTAGGAACACATGGTCGGTTCGGTCTAATGGAGCACACAAGCAGTGTTGGTGGATGAGATGATGACTTCCTATCAAGATTGATGGATGTGAATCTTGCTTTGATAAAGGTTTGTGCTTAACTTTCGGTTTTTACCTTTTAGCATTCTTGCACTTCACCATTATCAAATACATGTTGAAATGCATGCCTTACAAAGCTTGATAAATAATCCAACTCAACTTAAAAAGGTCCATCTTATACATACATTATTCGCTATCTTCTATGCGTAGAATAATAGCTACAAGTGACACCCCAAACTCACAACAACAACAAAACTTCGGTCCTAAATCGTTTTGCTTGTCGCTCCTACTTTTTTTTTGAAGCTTTCTTATTCTATTTGTATGGTTTTTTTTTTCTTCACTCGGGAGAGGACCTCACTGTTTTTTTTTTTTTTGAGTAGGAACACATGGCTAGTTCAGTCTAATGGAGCACCCAGCAGTGTTGGTGGATGAGATGATGACTTCCTATCAAGATTGATGGATGTGAATCTTGCTTTGATAAAGGTTTGTGCTATACTTTTAGTTTTTACCTTTTAGCATTCTTGCACTTCACCATTATCATATACATGTTGAAATGCATGCCTTACAAAGCTTGATAATTAATCCAACTCAACTTAAAAAAGGTCCATCTTATACATACATTATTCACTATCTCTTATGCGTAGAATAATAGCTACAGTGACACCCCAAAGTCACAACAACAACAAAACTTCAGTCCTAAATCAGTTCTGCTTGCTGCTCCTACTTTTTTTTTGAAGCTTTCTTATTCTATTTGTGAGTTTTTTTTTATTTCTTCACTGCAGGAGAGGACCTCAGCTGGTTATTATTTTTTATTGGAGTAGGAACACATGGCTGGTTCAGTCTAATGGAGCACACATCAGTGTTGGTGGATGAGATGATGACTTCCTATCAAGATTGATGGGAAAATAGAGAGAAATTTCGGGAAAATAGAGGGCACTTTGTGAGGGTGTTTATCAAAGTGAGTTCTGCTATGTTTTTTATTTAATTGCAGCAGATCAAGGAAGTGACCCAACATTTCAATGTACGTATACTATCTTCAAATGAGTTTTTTTTTATTTCTTCACTGCAGGAGAGGACCTCAACTGATTATTTTTTTTTTTGGAGTAGGAACACATGGCTGGTTCAGCCTAATGGAGCACACAGCAGTGTTGGTGGATGAGATGATGACTTCCTATCAAGATTGATGGGAAAATAGAGAGGCTGGGAAAATAGAGGGCACTTGTGAGGGTCGTTTATCGAGTGAGTTTCGCTATGTTTTTTATTTAATTGCAAGCGAGATCAAGGAAGTGACCCAACATTTCAATGTACGTATACTATCTTCAAATGAGTTTTTTTTTCTTCACTGCAGAGAGGACCTCACCTGGTTTTTTTTTTTTTTTTTTTTGAGTAGGAACACATGGTGGTTCGAGCCTAATGGAGCACACAAGAAGTTGTGTCGGTGGATGAGATGATGACTTCTTATCAAGATTGATGGATGTGAATCTTGCTTTGATAAAGGTTTGTGCTTAACTTTCGTTTTTACCTTTTAGCATTCTTGCACTTCACCATTATCATATACATGTTGAAATGCATGCCTTACAAAGCTTGCTAAATAATCCAACTCAACTTAAAAAAGGTCCATCTTATACATACATTATTCGCTATCTCCTATGCGTAGAATAATAGCTACGATGACACCCCAAACTCACAACAACAACAAAACTTCGATCTAAATCAGTTTTTTGCTTTGCTCCTACTTTTTTTTTGAAGCTTTCTTATTCTATTTGTATGGTTTTTTTTTCTTCACTACAGGAGAGGACCTCATTTGGTTTTTTTTTTTGAGTAGGAACACATGGTGGTTCAGTCTAATGGAGCACACAGCAGTGTTGGTGGATGAGATGATGACTTCCTATCAAGATTGATGGATGTGAATCTTGCTTTGATAAAGGTTTGTGCTTAACTTTCAGTTTTTACCTTTTAGCATTCTTGCACTTCACCATTATCAAATACATGTTGAAATGCATGCCTTACAAAGCTTGATAAATAATCCAACTCAACTTAAAAAAGGTCCATCTTATACATACATTATTCGCTATCTTCTATGCGTAGAATAATAGCTACAGTGACACCCCAAACTCACAACAACAACAAAACTTCAGTCCTAAATCAGTTTTGCTTGCTGCTCCTACTTTTTTTTGAAGCTTTCTTATTCTATTTGTATGGTTTTTTTTTTCTTCACTGCAGGAGAGGACCTCAGCTGGTTTTTTTTTTTTTTTTTTTGAGTAGGAACACATGGCTAGTTCAGTCTAATGGAGCACCCAGCAGTGTTGGTGGATGAGATGATGACTTCCTATCAAGATTGATGGATGTGAATCTTGCTTTGATAAAGGTTTGTGCTATACTTTTAGTTTTTACCTTTTAGCATTCTTGCACTTCACCATTATCATATACATGTTGAAATGCATGCCTTACAAAGCTTGATAATTAATCCAACTCAACTTAAAAAAGGTCTATCTTATACATACATTATTCACTATCTCTTATGCGTAGAATAATAGCTACAGTGACACCCCAAACTCACAACAACAACAAAACTTCAGTCCTAAATCAGTTTTGCTTGCTGCTCCTACTTTTTTTTTGAAGCTTTCTTATTCTATTTGTATGGTTTTTTTTTTCTTCACTACAGGAGAGGACCTCAGCTGTTTTTTTTTTTTTTTGAGTAGGAACACATGGCTGGTTCAGTCTAATGGAGCACACAGCAGTGTTGGTGGATGAGATGATGACTTCCTATCAAGATTGATGGATGTGAATCTTGCTTTGATAAAGGTTTGTGCTTAACTTTCAGTTTTTACCTTTTAGCATTCTTGCACTTCACCATTATCAAATACATGTTGAAATGCATGCCTTACAAAGCTTGATAAATAATCCAACTCAACTTAAAAAAGGTCCATCTTATACATACATTATTCGCTATCTTCTATGCGTAGAATAATAGCTACAGTGACACCCCAAACTCACAACAACAACAAAACTTCATCCTAAATCAGTTTTGCTTTCTTTGCTCCTACTTTTTTTGAAGCTTTCTTATTCTATTTGTATGGTTTTTTTTTTCTTCACTGCAGGAGAGGACCTCAGCTGGTTTTTTTTTTTTTGAGTAGGAACACATGGCTAGTTCAGTCTAATGGAGCACCCAGCAGTGTTGGTGGATGAGATGATGACTTCCTATCAAGATTGATGGATGTGAATCTTGCTTTGATAAAGGTTTGTGCTATACTTTTAGTTTTTACCTTTTAGCATTCTTGCACTTCACCATTATCATATACATGTTGAAATGCATGCCTTACAAAGCTTGATAATTAATCCAACTCAACTTAAAAAAGGTCCATCTTATACATACATTATTCACTATCTCTTATGCGTAGAATAATAGCTACAGTGACACCCCAAACTCACAACAACAACAAAACTTCAGTCCTAAATCAGTTTTGCTTGCTGCTCCTACTTTTTTTTTGAAGCTTTCTTATTCTATTTGTATGGTTTTTTTTTCTTCACTGCAGGAGAGGACCTCAGCTGGTTTTTTTTTTTTTTTTTTTGAGTAGGAACACATGGTGGTTCGATCTAATGGAGCACACAAGCAGGTGTTGGTGGATGAGATGATGACTTCCTATCAAGATTGATGGATGTGAATCTTGCTTTGATAAAGGTTTGTGCTATACTTTCGCTTTTTTACCTTTTAGCATTCTTGCACTTCACCATTATCATATACATGTTGAAATGCATGCCTTACAAAGCTTGATAATTAATCCAACTCAACTTAAAAAAGGTCCATCTTATACATACATTATTCGCTATCTCCTATGCGTAGAATAATAGCTACAGTGACACCCCAAACTCACAACAACAACAAAACTTCAGTCCTAAATCAGTTTTGCTTGCTGCTCCTACTTTTTTTTTGAAGCTTTCTTATTCTATTTGTATGGTTTTTTTTTTCTTCACTGCAGGAGAGGACCTCAGCTGGTTTTTTTTTTTTGAGTAGGAACACATGGCTGGTTCAGTCTAATGGAGCACACAGTAGTGTTGGTGGATGAGATGATGACTTCCTATCAAGATTGATGGATGTGAATCTTGCTTTGATAAAGGTTTGTGCTATACTTTCGGTTTTTACCTTTTAGCATTCTTGCACTTCACCATTATCATATACATGTTGAAATGCATGCCTTACAAAGCTAGATAATTAATCCAACTCAACTTAAAAAGTTCAATTCTTCTTGTTTTAATGCTAAAAGCTCCATGTTATTCTCATTGCACCTATTACAATCCCCATAATGTTGTTAATGCTTTCATCTTAATTTTCAAAGAACTAAATCAAAGTCAACAATGTGTGTGTTGTTTCTACTTTGTTATCGTGTTTTATTACGACTTGTTGTCGTTGTTGTCTTCTATTGAATTGAATGAAAATTGGGTCTCCATAAGGAACTTCATGTATTGACTATGGTGTTGTATTTAATGTTTAATATGAGTTAATTTTCTTTCATGTTCCTTATTAGCTCTAGTACTCCCCTCTACCTACATATGTGTTGAATTGACAAAAGACCAAAGCAAACTCAATCGTAAAGAAATTAAAAAATAGGTTCGAAGCCTACTTTTTATGTATGATTATTATTACTTTTTATGTTTCTTCAAATCCACCATTTTTCTCATTCGCTTCCAATGTACATCCTTAGTTCAATAATCTCTCCTTTGCCTACTTTTTTCAGGTGCATAATCACTGGTTGTTGTCCTCAGATGGAGTGGTTGTTGTCCTCAGATGGAGAATCATAAATGCTTCAAAGCTGCGTTATAGTTATTATATGAAGTCCTTTTTGCTATTCTTATTCTGACCAGTCATGTTGGAGTGTTGGTGATTGGATGTGTTGAACATTAGATGGATTTTGTTCTTGGTTATTAAACTTAATTCTTTATGTGCATATTTATAAGATTGTAAGTGTTCTTTTTTTTTGGTTGTTGAACAATAGGATTGGTGGTTTTTGTGTATACTTCCAAATTTGGAGCTTTTGTAATACATGACAATTTTCCGTGGATATATAAATTTTTTTGCTAATTTTGAGTTTCACATTTTTCTTTCTCTTTTGAATATTTTTTCCTATATATTGTCGATGTATGAATGTGCAATTTGGCTTTTTTGTGGGATGTTAGCACCCCCAAGGAGTTGTTGGAGGGGGTGCAGGCGATGGAGTAGGTCATATGGTTGTAATTTGAATTTTTATGTTGGAGAACCAATTGGATTATGTTTCTGTGTCATAATTAAACAAAACAGAAAATTAGAGACGGATTAGCAACGGAAGTCAAACATTCCGTTGCTATTCCGTCTCTAATTTTCGTAAATATATGTATGAATCACAAACGGATCGAGAGACGGATAAGAAGAATTCGTCTCGATTCGTCGCTAATCAGAAACGGATACAGAGACGGAATCAGAAACGGAAAAATTCATCTCTGAATCCATTTCTAATCAGAGACGGAATATTTGCATTCCCTCTCTGATTTCGTCTCTGATTCCGTTGCTGATTAGAAACGGAATCAGAGACGGAATGCAATTACAAATGTACCATTTCGAAATAAATTCCATTTCTGTTCCGTCTCTGATCCGTTTCTAATTTCCGTCTCTAAATCCGTCTCTAATCAGAAACGGATTTGTTCCGTCTCTATTCCGTCTCTAATTAGAAACGGAATCCATTTTCCGTTTCTGATCGAATCAGCGACGACGTTTTCAGAGACGAAACTCATTCCGTCTCTGTTCCGTTTCTGATTGCAATTAGAGACGGAATTTTTGCAAATCAGAGACGAAAAATTCCGTTTCTGATTTGCTATTTTTTTGTAGTGAATGTTTCCGTCTCAATTCCGTCGCTAACTTTTTTATTTAGAAACGGAACTTATTTCCGTTTCTAATTCCGTTTCTGATTTGTTGTTTTTTTGTAGTGAAAATGATGGTAATATTGAGAATGATGTCACACATAGAATTCAAGATGGGTGGAAGAAATGACGAAGTGCAACAAGGGTGATTTGTGATTGAAATGTTCATACTAAGTTAAAAGGAAAATTTTATAGGACCGCAATTAGGCTAGCGTTATGCTTTATGGTAGTGAATGTTGGGCGGTAAAACAACAACAATTACATAAAATGAACGTAACAAAAATAAATATGCTTAAGTGGATGTGTGGTAAAACTCGTAAAGATAGAATAAGAAATAGAAAAATTTAAAGACAACTAGAAGTAACACCAATTGATACAAAGATTAGAGAATGACAGTTGCGGTGGTTTGGTCACTTGCAAAGACAGTCTACAAATGCCCACTAGAAAACTTGACTCAATAGAAATTGTAGAAATTCGACGAGGTAGGGGTAGACCAAAGTTAACATGGGATACATTAATTATAAGAGATTTGAATGGTTTGGAAAGCTCACCATCAATTACACTTAATCGAACACAATGAAAAAATTTGATCCATATAGCCGACCCCAATTAATTTGGGACAAATGCTATGTTGTTGTTGTTGTTGTTGTTGTTGTTGTTGTTCAAGTACTTAAGAATAGAGACCTTAATTGATATATACAAAAGACAGCACAAGCAGCTAATTGAGTTTTTCATTGTCATCCATCCATACAGTATCTGAAACAATTGATCAAATCTATTAATGAGTAATAGTAGTGTATTGAAGTGAACCATACTTGGTTTCAAAACTAACCAGGACAATCTAGAACTTTAATGGGGGTGACTTCTTCATGCTTCCCCAAATATATTATCCTTCACAAACAATCAAATATGTTACAAACCAAAACAGATTATCGAGGAATACGAAAACGACGAGAGAAACATATATGTGCCTTGATGTAGTAGTTTGCAGAAGCTAAATCCTCGACAGCTCCCTTGGGCACTCTTATAGTGCTTGGAGTCAGTGCGCCGTGGAATGTAAGTATTTTCCAAGGCATTCTTCTCATCTGCCGCGGGGGTTCATCAGCTGTGAGAACACTGCACTAGTGGCAGCATCTTCACCATCATCATCAGTGCCTGAAGTCACTCCTTTTATCATACTAATGCTGTTATCGAATGGCGCAAGCGGAGTCATTGGAATGCCGGGGATGTGGTTTGTGCTGTTGTCGTCGGGTTCAGACAATGCAGATGAAGTCTCCTCAAGCTGAAGCGCATACTCGAGATTCCAAAGCACATCCCCCATTGTTGGCCTATCGACGCCATATTCTGCTAGACAATTCTCAGCTGTTTCGCCGAATTTCTTGAGCGACGCAGGGTTCACCTTCCTTACCAAAGTTGGATCCATGATTTGGTCTAGTTGGCCCTTCTTCTGCCAAGACATTGCCCACTCTGCTATGTTCACTTGCTCCCTTGGGAGGACTGGATTAAGAGCTGGTCTGGTGCAAAGGACTTCCATTAGAACAACGCCGAATGAATAGACATCCGATTTCTCGGTCAATTGTTGCCTTCTAAAGTACTCCGGATCGAGATAGCCGAAGCTTCCCTTAACTGCTGTGCTCACATGTGTTTGATCTAGAGAAGGACCTGTCTTTGAGAGCCCGAAGTCAGCCACTTTAGCGACGAAGTTCTCATCGAGAAGGATATTGGTGGTCTTCACATCTCGGTGAATGATGCTTTGAGCAGCTCCGGTGTGGAGATAATGCAGCCCCCTCGCAGCGCCGATACAAATCTCAAGTCTTTGCTTCCATGAGAGGGGAGGAAGATCAGTCCCATACAGATGGCTCCTAAGAGGCCCATTCGCCATATATTCATAAACAAGGATCATCTCTGATCTCTCGTCGCAATAGCCAATTAGAGAGACTAGATGGCGATGACGAAGCTTCGATAGCATTTCTATCTCAGTTCGAAACTCAGCCATACCTTGCTCCGATCTCGGGTTTCCTCTCTTCACTGCCACTTTAGTTCCATCTTCGAGTGTACCCTTATAGACCCTACCGAAACCACCAACGCCAAGAAGCAAGCTCTCGTCGAACTTGTTTGTCGCATCCATGATCTCTTGGAACATGAAGCATCGCCCGAGGCTTGACGACGCCAATGACATGAAGCTTGCAGTTCCACTCTTTTGAGAGGTGGTGGATCCTTTAGTCATTGTTAGGGAGTTTCCATGCAAAGGCAGTGATTGCCAAGGCTGTCGTTGATTGGTATCCTTCGACTTGCGGCGAACTAAGTAGCAATAACACAAGCCTACCAGCAACAAAACCACCAAAGCTCCCAAAACTAAACCTATTATAATCCAAGTTTTGTTCTTCCGCGACGCTGTTTGGGGATGAAGAACGTCGACAGAAGACAATCCATCCAAACTCCTGGCATCATTGCTAATCTTCATAATCTCCAAACCATTCAAAAGAGCATCAGCAGCATCAGCATCCATATCAGGCCCGACGCTGACCGACAAAGTATTGGAATCCATGGAGGAATTGGCAATGAAATCCTTATAGTAAGGGGCAGCCAAAGAGTCGGTTATCGACGAGAGGTCTAAGCTTCCAATGGCAATGTTGGTGTTGATATAAACATTGAACACCAAAGTGTTCAAAGTTTTGCTCACAATGTCACAGAAATGCAATCTAACAAAGTATGTGAAGCTAGAATCAACTGGAAAAACCCAAGTCGCATTGAAGTTTGAATCAGGCACATTACCATTCCCCATGGTTTCTGCTGTTGAATACACCCAATTCGGCGCAATCTCAGGCGTCACTCCCACCCGGTACTTTATCGTCGAAGGAGTAACCGATACATTCACCGCTGAGCTATTCACATGGAGGTAACTCCGGTCGAGATTCTGCCATGTTCGACCGAGGGTGTCGTTCTGAGGAGTGATCAAAGGACCCCCCATGTTCAACCTGTACACAGTCTCAAATGCAAGATTGGAAAGGCCATTCAAAGGACCAGAAGGGACTAATGCCGGTGCCTGATCGGGGATCAACTCGTCGGGCATCGAAACGACTTCGATGCCATTCACAAATGTGACTGAATTGTTTGATGGAATGAATGTGATGGACAAAGACTCAGTTGCAACATTGATCAAATACTCTTTAAACAAAGAAGACCCATTGTACTTGTTGAATGTGAAATTGCTAAGCAACACAAAATCTTCAGTGACTACTGTGATTGGTGCAGATTCAAGATCATGAGCAAAACCAGTGAGAGGGTAGAAGTAGAGACGAATCCAATGTCGCCCCTTTTGTTGGATTTCAAAATTATACGAAAATGGAGATGAAAACACACGAAGAGACTGAAAAATTGGGGATGGAACACTAACTTTACTGTTTGAAAACACTGTTGTCGTAGCTTCTACACTCTTCAATCCAAACATTGATTGAGCACTATCAGGGACGAAAACCCGACCCTGAACAGACACATTTTGCGACGAACCACAAGCAATCAAGTAGTTATCAACAGGGACGAATTCAGCAGAGTAGCCACGAAACAGAACACAAAACAGAACAACAAATACCAAATCCACCCACTTCGGTACCTCCATTGTCTTCTCAAATCCGAGAAACCCAAGTCGCAGAACCGAAAGTTAGAGGTGCCCGGATCGTTAGATTCCGAAATAACTCAACCGAGAAGCCCAATTTGGACAAAAATGGCGGAAATGGCGAACACAGAGCTCACCAAACAGAGCACCCAAAATCAGATTGTGTTGTTTTGAAGTCACATACCTTTGTGCATTCAAAATGTGTGAACATTTTACAACAATTGCTTTAACGCCATTTTTTTTTTTTTTTTGTTCTCCAGTTTGATGAACTTCTTCTCTTCTTCTTCTTCTTCTTCTTCTTCTTCTCTTTGTTGTTTTTAAGTTGCAAAAAGACACAGCTCTTTCCAGCCTGTTTAGATTGGGCTGTCAATGACACATCGCAGAGGTTGCGGGGCCCGACCAATGTATGTATCACAAATCCAAAAAAAAAAACTAATTAGGCAATGAAGGCTGAAATTTGGGCAGTTGTTGTCTCACTCATCATCTCCACTTGTTTGATTGTTTTCAAGAGATTCTCATTACTTGGTTGATGTGTTTGGTCGGGGAAGAGGCCATGGGAGGTCTGAAAGTGAGCTTCGTTTGGTTTTGTTGGTTTGTTTGATGTGGCTCTTTGAACGGATTTTCATTTTTGGGTTAGATTTTCAGAGAGGAACAGGTGCACGGTTTCAAGGTAACGGAGAGTGGCTGACGGCGTTACTGGCTGTTATCTTCTACCGTTTAGTAGCCGTCATCACTGTTTTTGTAGGGTCGGTTTTAATAGGGTCTAGTAATGAAATGACGAAAATGCCATTTGTAGGTGAGATTACACGGAACAAACCATTTAGGCATAAACCCTATACTTATGTGAATATTTAGAGGAATTTAGGAAGTAAAAACAATAAAGTCTCCATCCTAAATTAATTAAGGTGGAGTGCGTCAATTAAAGTCTTAAAGTCTGGACTTTAATTTATGGTTTACTACTACAGTATATTTCTTAAAAAAGTAAAAATTAATCTACTAGCTCTACAAATATGAAATAACTTTTTGTTAAGGTAACTATTAGAATGACAACCTTAACACATTGACTCACATGAGCCGTTCATGTGGCCTCGTTCCACGTGTTATTATTGGGGCATACGCCCTAGGTCAATTCATTAACTGTCTTTATGAATATTTTTAGTTAATAAAATGGAGGATTTCATTTGCTGTTCATTATAATTAATTTGCATGTTTACATTATAATAAGATCCATGGGTATTTACAAAAATATCCTAAATGTCCCTAGTCGATCATTATACTGAGAACTATAATGAATTAAGACTAGCTAGTGTGAGTCTTGATTGATGATCATATGATGATTATACGTATAGGGATACGAATCAAGATCACCAGTACTTGTCAGGGAACAAAGTACTGGACCGACCCGCTGTGAGAACATCGCATGGATTAAGTCATAGTTGTTTCTCATGATAGGTATATTTTTCAGTCCTCTGACTTGAGATTACCAGAGACTTCAACATTAGGAACACAATGATTTAACACAATTAAACGTTATCTTTAACCGGACGATTATAAAGGTTGTGATTGGTTACTGTGTGAGCAATGTGATGAAGTTGTGTAATCAAGATAAAATTTTTCCATCTCATATAAAGAGAGATATCCAGTGGATCCCTCGATGTGTTAGACTGTTAAAAAGTCTAGTCTAAGCGAATTGATATTGATCAATGTCACTTTCACTTGGATGTTTTCGGTCTACCTAGAGATCGAGACTAGTACGATTGAACATGTTGGATGACAATTCCATGCCTTATGTTTGATCAAAATGATATCGTGTGACAAAATGATGTTATATACACTATTGATTAGGTTGTATCGATTTGATATTCGTACGACTTGGGTAGTCATAATGTCTTGCTAGAGGCCGCTTATGATTTGTATACCAAAATGTGTTTTGGTACACTGCCAACGTTGTATGAGCCTATTGGGTCACACACTAAGAATGGTTTTGCGAGATTTTAAGATGGTTCAGAAAAAATGAATTTTATATGATAAAATTCATGACAGAAACGTTCTTGTGGTGTATTACACTTATACTTCTTTAAGTAGTGGTATATGTGTAATTTACTTAACCGTCTATATACGAGAGTTGTATAAATAGACGCTTTAAGTTAGAACACACGTATGAAAGATTAAGGGCCGAAACTCTATTTTCGTTTTAAAACGAATTAGGGTTTTTCGGTACGCTATGGATCGTTTTGGAGAGAAACAAAAAGGTTTGGTATTCTCTCGAAGCTAGCACTTCGAGTCTCGGTCGCCGTTCGTGTGTGGACTGCTGATAGAGGGCGTTCGTCATTGACAACGCCTTAGAGATCGATCAACCTTCAATTAGATATTTTGCGATCGAGGTATGATTAAGCTTTCTTGGTTTAAACGTTTTTAATGGAATTAGATTCGGATCCTGTTGGGGTTTTTGTCAAAATTGTTTTGTAATCTCCGCTGCGTATGAACCCCAAAACCCAACATTTATACATCGGGATTTGAGTATGCTCACGTCTTGAAGCACATATGGACGATTTCGGTGAGTTAATGTCTCTTGCAGTGTGTCATACCCATTGTCATTCTAGCACTTCGCTTTTGTTAATTAGAAGTATGCGATTCAATAGTAGAGTCGAGATGCGGTGAGATTATATAAACCTTGACGATAAGCCTTGGCTAGTGATATATTTATGTTCTAATTATTATTATAAGCACATAACTTATCCAAAAGCTTTAGGCCTCTAAGAATAGTCTCGAAGTGTAGGAAAGCTAGTCTCAAAAGTTAAAATATGTGAAGTAACATTATTTAAAAATAAAACATAAAAAATAAAAAATAAAGTTCTAATAATTGATAGACCTAAGTCACCTCTGTACGTATAGGTTCCCAACCATTTTAATTCATATAAAGGTTGCAAGCCATATATGTCTATAGTTCTTCCATACACGGCGAGTGAAATTAATTAAAAGCATTGAACAGCACATGGGTCCCTTGACGGAGAGACCACGGCCTTTTGGGGCATGACTTGCGGGGAAACATCACATGAGTGCTTTCTTATTTCATTTCAGTATAACAACTAAAATAGGATATAATAAAAAAAAAAAAAAAAGAAAAAGAAAAACTAAACCCGTGTTGTAAGCTATAGTACAGTCAATTTCCACGCGCATACTATGTATTGCATGCATGTATTTCTTTTAGCAAGCATTTTATGTGAAGGACATTGCTAAACAGGGATCTACTTTGGACATCGAGTGGATCTGCGCTCTATGATGTGCATCGAGATGCGCATTGTGTGGTGCGGATGCATTTAGTGCACCTATTTAAGAGCCTAAAGTGATATGGTAGGTATATATATATATATAATATTTGACTTTACAAAAATAATTAATAAGTTATTACCATATATAACCAACCATTAATTAGTTCCTCTCGTGATTTAGTATATATATGATCAGTTGATCACGAAGTTGAAGGTTCAAGTTTTCCCACCTCAAAGTAGAAAGTGTTTATTATTATTATTATTATTATTATGTAACATTAAGCCAATCCAAGCTTAATATATATGCTTTGATTATGGACAAGCGCAGAGCTAAATAGGGAGATTTTTTAATAATAATTAGCTCAAAATCAGATGCAGCCCCGCGTAGATTTACACACACTATCACTCTCTTCAACCACAAAATTATAAAAAACATTAAAAAAAGTTAAAAAAAATCAAGTTTTGTGCTAGTAATGAGTCACATTAGCATTATCGTTTCTAAAAAGCCCACCCATTGACTGCTAGTCTAAAAAAAAGCCTAACTAATGACTGTCAACCCAAAGAAAAACAAATATACACCATTGCTCTCTTGAATGAAAAAAATAAAATGAGGCCAAATGAATATCCAGATCGAAATCAAAAAAAAAAATACATTAATTTTAGTCGAAAGCTTTAAAAAACTCGGGCCATACCCTACTTATAGATGTGGCCGATGTTTTGAATTTGGGTAAGTTTGGAGGTAATGAGTTGGTTTTTTTTTTTTTTTTTTCTTTTTTGGACGCCTAGTTGGTTTCTTATTAAGAAAAATTGTGCTTGTACCCAAATTTGGAGCTATATTTTGAATAGATGAAATTATTTGACAAACTATTCATTTTATTCGAATTTCAAAATTGTTACCACTCACCACCAAAACTTTTATGCTTCACCATGCATGTGTAACCAGCTAGCCATTAGAAGTTTGGAACGGCAACGGCTCGTCAAGGGTTGATTCTCCGTTACATCTAACGTCTGTTATCATCTGGTGACGTCGCAATAAGAGACAGACAAGGATGGTCGAACTAACGACCGTTATTGCTTACGTTCAGTAGAAACTTTTTTCCAACAACGGCATATCAAAGCACGTGGTCACTTATCTATGTTCCCATCACTCTGTGTTTCTATCCAGACCCCCGCACGGCAGTCACCTCGAGATCAATCACTCATCAACGGTCTAGATATTCAGAACTATAACTGACATTTTATTTTGAATAAGATTTTGCTAACTACCACAAAGCAGCCACTGCGGCAACAGGCAAACACGGATTTTCGTTAGTATCGATATTATTTTCAATTTAATCACTTTCAACTCATAGAGCGCAGAGTTTTTTATTCAAAAGACCTCGGTTGTAATTGAATTGCAGAGTTTTTCATTCAAAAGACTTCGGTTGTAATTGAAGGAGATCAACACTTGTATGTATATACTTTGCTAAGGAGTCTTAATTATAGTATAGCAAACTGAACAATACTATATTTTTATGTTGTATATAGTATAGCTTGTATGTAGAGAGAGAATTTTGTTTAGTTAATACAATTAGATAAATGTACCTGAGCTTTAGCTTAATTTGCTTGATGATCATTTGCGAGAATGTATAAATTGAATTGCTAAAATATGTATGTCTTGCTAGCTCCAACATACAATCTATGCACATCCAAAAAAAAATAAAAAAAAAAAAAAAAAAATCTAAAGGCTCTCATAGTTAAGGTCCTTTGAGACATCTTATAGAATAGCATTTCAAGAATCAAAATCATAGTTTTATACTTCCATATATGTGGACTTTTACACAATCATTGAAAAGGGTTACTTGGGGCTTGGCCTACATTGTGGGGTACGTAGAAGTAGAACACAGCACACAGCACAGATGTCCCCTTAATTAGATTCTCCAAACAAGTTTTTTAAATTTTTAATACCAAATTAGTTAAGGATACAACCTACAAGTTGAAGTTGAAGAATAATGTGGTATCCCATGAATATAGAGAAATCAATATTTTTAATTAGAATTGGACCGCAGAATTCGATTTCATCATCAAGCACATCTTAATAAAGGCTTGATTCCTCGATGTCTCAAGATTGTTTATATCACTGCAGTACGTTCAGACCAATTGCATCAGAGTATTATGAGAATAGTCAGACTTGGCTTAATATCCATGAATATTCCAAAAAAAATCTCGGGACTTGAAACATCCATCAGCCTCATTAGAAAGGAGGACATCCCAATGTAACCAAATTAATGGAGCTACCACTTGAATGCAAATAATGATAATAATGATAATTGAAGTCAATGCAACTATATAAATACGTTGACATAAGTCAAAAAGTAGGGATAACAATTTGAGTCACGACACGAATATGACATGCTTTAAACGGGTTAAGGTTTGACATAAATAGGTTTGAGTCATAAACAGGTCAAGACGATTGTACACGACTAAAATGCGGATCGTTAACATGTTATAATAAATAGATTAGTACAAAACCACTTATTTAAAAACATGTTAATAACATGATTTATTTTTTATTTGCATATACACCTTTTACCATACTTTATTTTATTTTTAAAGAAAATATTTATTTTATATACTTTGATATATTATTTATGTTTAACATTTTATTAATATCTTTTTATTATTAGAAAAATTACAAAAACTTTTCCCCAAAATATATATTTAGATTCTTTTGGAGGACCCTTATAGGTTTTTTATAGTTTTTTTTTTCTTAAAAAAACTTATATATTATTTGCTATGAGTCATTTCCTCTCTATTGTTAAAACTTACCCCACTAGTTTGTCTCAATCTCACTTTCTTGAGATGGTATACCTTGCTGCATCCTAGAGTTCCATCGTAAGATGATTAGGAAAATGGACTGACTACCGGAGATATTCGTGATACTTTTTTTCACTGGTTTGTACACGAATGCGTGTAACCAAAACCTTAAAGTGAGTTCAAGCTAGTTCAAATAGAAGACTTAACAAAAAAGAAAAGTAACACATTTAAATTTATTTATGTAGATATATTTATCAAAGTTGTAAAAAAGGTATAAAAGTTTAAATAAAATATTTAATAAATAAGTGACACAAATATCTGACATGTTTAACACGATTCATTTTGACACGAACATGATTAATAAATTATTCGAGTTCGGGTTTGTCTTATATGAGTCCCGACCCATTTTGACACAACACAAACACGATTTGCTAACACAAATTATCACCCCTATCAACAAGTAAAAACTCTGAGAGTGATTCTACGCGTTCCAGGTCAAGGGAAAAAGTGAGAGTGAGAAGTTGGAAGTGCCCTCCACTTTCTAAAGCAATCTTAGATGCGCTTTTGTTATTTTCCTTATACATTTCATGGCTATTAGTGGATTCAATGGCCCCGACTCAATTTCTTTTTTTTTTTTTTTAAACACACACAATTCAATGACATTTAATTAGAGATATAACTTCGACCCTAAACTCTAATTGTAGATAAAACTTTGTATGAGAACATCCCCCAATAAATGAGCTGCGCTATAGTTAATTAATTGAGATTAGTTACAGTATTTGCTTTCAGACATTAACAAAAAGACCAAAAATATCCTTATTACACGTTTCCCTTCATTTATCCACTTTGTTGGGGCACACAATATGCTTGAGTTGAATATTTTAATAAAGGCGTAAAATATCATTTGGTCCCTGAACTTTCAAAGCTTTTGTTAATTCGATTCTCAAACTTTTATCAGTTCACCTTTGATATCTGAACTTTCATTTTTTTATACTTTTGATCTTCTTGTTAAATTTGAAAAAGAACGATCGCTAACAAAATGCTTCCCGAGCAATTTACGAATGATTTACAACTGATGCATCAACCTATAAAACAAATTATGAATCGTTTCGTTAGTATCTGTTACTTTTCAAACTTAACAAACGGACTAAAAGTAAAGGGAGATGAAAAATTCAAAACCAAAAATACATTGATGAAAATTTAAAGACCAAATCAACAAAAAACATAAAAAATCAGAAATCAAATGATACTATTTGCCTTCAATAAATGAAGGGATTCTTTTGATGAATTCTTTACCTTTTTAAAGTTCTTGAGAAAGACTACACTCCTACAAAATCAAAACTAGACAATCAAAAGTACTAGCCTGACAAATACCTCAAACTAGCCACAAAATTTCTTCAACCTAAGATTGTGGGTTCAATGCATACCAACTAGGCTATATAGCTGGCTATTGGAGATAAATAAGACTTTGCTAAAAACATTATAAATACTCAAAGCAATCAGAAAATAATTTGATGTTGAAGAATGTTGGGGATGCCGACAACGCAGCAAAGAAGAAATTAAGTGGAATAAAGTTGGAAATTAGCACAGCCACATGGATGACGTAATCCAAGATTGTCTTTGCTACTTTATTTTTTATTTTTGAGCCAAGTTGGAACCAATTGATATCCGTAGGTGTCCGAGCCGCCTCAACCCTCTCAATTTTGGTCCGATTAATTTCACGGATGCTGATCGGGAGCACTAACTCTACAACTTAGGGAAACCTCAAGAAACAATACAACTGTCACGATTTGAACTCTAGACTTTTGCCTTAGAGCCTTAGTGCTCGCACCATTGCCAGTGCCCTATGCCTGTTAGGTGCAAAAAATATTGCATTATTTTACTCTAATAGGAATGCATCAACGGGAAAAAAAAAACACATTTTATAACCACCGGCAAGCTAAAAAAAGCTCAAAAGGCGAATCAAGTAACCTTGCTCAAGCTTAGATTAGTAGAGGCCGAGTAAGTCTCCCTGGTCTCCCGAAAAAATAAGAAGTAATAGTTTTTCCAAAATCTCTATTTTGACGTGGTGAAGAGCCTGTCTTAACAGAACAAGTTGAAGTAGCAATCTCTACTCTCCAAAAAAAAAATTTATACTCCCAACATTGCATCTCTCATCATGCTCAAAGCTGGTTCTTTGCAACCATGTCATGAACATGGGCAGAGGTTTTCTATTCAGTCATTTGATGAACCCTTCTACAAAGTCTCCGAAAACTCAACGCTGATTCGCAACAATGAGCATTATCTCGGTCCGCTGAAGAGAAACCATAACACAGCAAGGCAATAAACAGTTCAGCACGCATACCATACACTTTGAGTAACTATAGGTATCCAGACACTTTATCTGACTAGTCCCACGGGCCCTGAGATTGCGGAAAGAACCCACCGGTGGCCAGACGTTTGGTTGTCGTGAGGAATCGAAGCCGAGGTCATTGTTGGAGTCTGGTGGATAATGAACCCTCGAACAAATTCATGAATCTACATGCCGCACGAAATGCCATTTTCTTGAGTGATTAGGAAAGAACTATCATTACCAAATCTTTCCATCAACAAGTGACCATGCTTATAATGAATGAAGAAATCACCTTCCGAATCAAAACCGCAGCACGGTATTTAGATAACTTAGGCATTCCCATTGGCACTTCATCAAACAAAAATCATATCATTCACTCACTCGCTCAAGACCAACTGATCCGATTCTGAAGCTTCTGAGGCCTCCAAAGAATCATAATCGGTTTCATAATCGAGTTGTTCTTCTTCTTCAGTTCCATACCCGAGGAGGTCCTCTCCTTCAGTTTCAGACCCAGAATTCCCTTGATTGTCAAAAGTGAATCTCATTTCCTGCTCGACCACCGACGCGAGATCGCGCCGTCTGCATTCTTTGTAAGCATCTATAACAGCCTTGAATAGCGTCTCATGAGGCTCGATATCTCCACACATAATTTGACCATATATCCGCTTGATTCCAGCAACTATTCTAGCTTTTCCATAACAGTGGACAAGATTTATGTAAGTAACAAGGTCAGGTTTAAGCCCCTCATTTTGCATTTTCATGAAAATATTGAGAGCTTCGTCGACCTTCTCAGATAACCTATACGCATAAATTGCAACATTGTAAACAAAATTATCAAGACCTGCTTTCGCTTTAATGACTTCACATGATTCTAATGCGAAGGCATGCAAACCAACAGCCGAGAACACACAGGTAATGACGGCTTCTCTAGTAAAAGGTTTTCCTGCATGGTAAGAAGACTCCAGCTGCACCAAAGCTTCTGTAGGAATATCAACTTTCTTCAATATGGTAAATAATACCTTAAAAGTGCCATCATCTGGCAAAAGCTTACGCGCAACCATCTGATGCAACAACTCGCCACATTCAACAAGCTGCCCGTTCCTAGCGTAAGACGCCAAAACCCTATTAAATGAAGTACAGTCCCTTAGCAAACCTGATTCCTGCATCTCCTGAGCAACATCAATGGCCTTGTCGAGCATGCCCATGCTTTTGTAGAGGTACATCATGTTCGCAAATGAAAACCCGTCTGCCTGACCATTTTCTCTTAACTCATTAAAGATCAATTCTGCTTCAGACACTATACCCAGATCCGCATAGAGATCAATCATGCTATTGGATGCAACAACATCTGGACCTCCATCCATACCCTTCATCTTCCCATACAGCCTTTGTGCTTCTTCCAAGCAACCAACCTTACTATAAGCTTTAATTAAAGATGTTAATATTATTTGATTCGCCGGAATCCCGACGTCTTCCATAGTGTGGAAATAATGTAGAGCTTCCTCAAGTCTTCCAGCTTCAGCAAAACCATTAATCAAGGACCCATAGACAACTTCATTCGGTTCAACTCCCACCCTTTTCATTTCTTTGTAGATATCCACAGCATCAGAAACCCGACCCAACCGGATGTGACTTGCAATAACAGCGGAGAATGTAGAACACCGAGGTTTAAATCCAGCTTCTTGCATTTCAGGCAAGAGATTTCTTGCAGTATCCACTACATCACCCCCTGAAAGCATTTGAATAAGAGAATTATAAGTGCACTCATCTGGCCAAGTTCCATTGCTTCTCATACTCTTGAATAATGAAAGCGCCTTATCATAGAGCTTTGCTCGCCCATATGCTTTTAGCATTACATTATACTCCATAGCATCCTTATTTGTTAATTTACTCCTGTTCCAGAAGAAAATCTCTTCGGCATCAGTCCAAAGTCCCTTTTCTGCATAAGCATCCAAAATTGCAGCATATGCCTTTGACGAAATCCGACTTCTTGGTTGACACTTCTCAAAGAAAGTCTTCGCCTTATCAAGTAACCCTGTATCTACATACATCCTAATTATAGTGGGAATAGAATTTTCATCAACGCAAATGCTTAATTTATCCATTTCTTCAATAATAGCTTCTACTTCTGAAATCATATGTTTTTCACACAGCACATGAATGACAGCCCTATGGGTTACATCATCGGGGAAAAGACCCACCTCTCTAATCTTCTTGTAGCACATGAGAGCTGCATCCATATTTCCTGCATCAGCATAAAGAGATAGAAAGATGTTGTAAGTCTTGGTATCGGGGAAAACTCGCCTTTCTTCCATCTTTTGAAGCAAAGATTCTGCCTCTGACAGAAGTCCATTAGTCCCACATGTAAAAATCATTGTGTTGAAAGTAATTGTATCTGGTGCTACACCAGCTTTCAACATCTCGGCAAAGGTATTTGAGGCATCTTTCAAACGACCAGCCTTCCCATACAAATCAATCAATGTATTATAAGTAGCAGTCATCGTAGGCTTCCTAATAGGGGACTCTACCTCCAATGAAGATGCCATGATCTTTGAAGGAGGCACTCGCCCTCCAGTTTTGAACAGCTCGGTCGACAAGAAATGCTTAACACTAAGCGGACCCAATCCCAACTTAGAATCAGCAACAGACTCGAAATCAAGATCATCAAGTTCGACCCGCCCCTTACACCAATCCTTGAAGAACCTCTCCGCCTTATTGAATTCTCCAACATCCTTAAGAACCCGGACAACTGTGTTCATAGTAACTTCATCAGGAAAAAGCCCTCTTTGCTTCATGTGTTTGATCCACAAAAGAGCTTCCTTAACCAACCCAGACTTCGCATACACATCGACAAGCATCCCGTAAGTATTATTCGTCGGAAAAACACCATCTTTTGCCATTTCAATCCAACAAAGCCGTAATTCATCCCATTTCTGAGCTCGCCCCAGCGATCGAAGCACCACATTGTAATGAATCACATTAGGATCATACTCCTCCCGCGATTTCATCCATCGAAAAACCCGTAAAACCCGCGCCCAGTCCCTCTGCTCTTTAAGAATCACAGTTTGCTCTTTAGGGTTCAGCTTCCCCACAAACGAATCCAAAACCCCATCAACATCATCACTCCTCTCCAACGCCCGCAAAATCGACGGCAACGCACCTCCATAATTCCTCTTTCGACCATTATTCGAGCTTCGAGTTGTCGAAACAACAGCTTGTAAGCGAAATCCAACTCTAAACCCTAAAGAAACCCTAGCACCGGATCTAGGGTTTCGATTGGCACAGCAAGATCCTAACTTTTTATCAAAATATGAATCAGATTGAGAATCTAAATACGGGTAATTCACAGAACTGAAAAATTCGGTTGTTCTGCATTTCGATTGGATCAAAAACCCTCGAAAAACCCTAGCTGTGCGCGGTGAAATAGAAACCCTAGAAGTGGAATTGAATTGGGGGTTTTGAGACTTACGTGAAGGGTGAGGCGTTTTGGTGATTGGGAATTGAAAATCTTTGTGCCCTAATTCGGCGGAGCAGAAATTGCAGAGCATTGTGTGCTTCCTTTGTGAGGAGTGATGGTTCCAAGCAGAGCTCTTCCAGTATAACGGACCAATTTTTTGCTAACTCATAGAGTCTGACGTCAAGTCTAAGACGCGATGGTTACCATTAGATCGTTTTGGAGTGTACAGAAACAGATCTCGATGCACTTATTCAACGGACTCAAACGCGTGAGTGACTTAGTATGTGCTTTCCATATTATGATAGTGTTTTTTCTAGAATTTATGCTTTTTTTTTTTTTTTTTTTTTTTTTTTTTTTTCTTTTGATTTGTGACGTAACATTTCCGTTCACTCGGGCCTTAAGCGGGAGGTGGCCCTCCCGACCTAATTTTTTCTACTTAGAATATTTGAATTCGAGACGTTACTTAAGGGGAACTAAAATTTCTTACTACTCGAACCAACTAATTCTTGGCTTACATTCGCTCTATTGTGATGTACTAAAATTTCTTACTACTCGAACCAATCAATTCTTGGCTTACGTTTGCTCTATTTGTATGGATTAAATTGATATACTATAATAAACTAGGGTTTAGAGTTATTAAGGTTAATTGTGATATACTAAAATTTCTTACTACTCGAACCAATCAATTCTTGGCTTACGTTTGCTCTATTTGTATGGATTAAATTGATATATTATAATAATAAACTAGGGTTTAGAGTTATTAAGGTTAATTGTGATATACTAAAATTTCTTACTACTCGAACCAATCAATTCTTGGCTTACGTTTACTCTATTTGTATGGATTAAATTGATATATTATAATAATAAACTAAGGTTTAGAATTATTAAGGTTAATTGTGATGTTAGAATATTTGGATTAAGCTTTTGATGTAGGGTTTTGGTGATTAGATATTGCTAGGAATGTCTAATAATTAAATGCGTAACGCATCAAGCCAAGAATCCATACAATTTGCATAATTAAGCTGTTGGGTTTAATAATTTATTTTAAAAATTTTAGAGATTATTTTTTTAATCAAGGAGTGGGACGCAGTGATATAAAAATGAACTTCATATTTCTGATTGAGGTTTCTGGTTCAAATCATTGCTGTCGCTACATTATATTCCATTAGTTTCTATCAAGTTATAAGATGTGGGTGTTCGACCAACTCCCACGAGATTAATTGAATTGAAGTGAAAAGTTGTTGAAAAGAATCGAGATATTTACCATTATAAAAAAAAGCAATTATTTTTTACCTATTAGGCCTTAGAATTCTAGTCCTAGATTGTTATGTAAGAGGTTTTACACACATTACTAACGTCTGGCTCTACTTGTACTAGGTCAACCTGCTTTCAAACGAAGCACTTCTAAATCAAACATTAAGGTTTAAATGATTGGGTGACCGATTTTTAAACACCCGAAATTCATGTGCCCAAAAATCAATGTGTATTTAGGAGCAACTACAATTGAATGTCCATTTCGGTTAATTCACAACTTGGAAATCGAAGTTCACCAGGTAAGAACTGAAATTGACCCGCTAATCTTTAATAAAACGTGCATTGCAGCCTTGTAGCTAATTAATTAAGATGCTATTGATTTATTGTAGAGAAAAAAGGTTATTTTTCAAATCTTGAAAATACACCAAAAATATTATAACTTCCAAAAACAAAAGAAAAAACTCCCCCAAAATATATTCTGCTCTTCCATTTACTTCAAAATAATAACAATAATAATTTTTTTACTGCCAAAAAAATAACAATAATTAAAAGTTTAATTTACATAAAAATGAACCTACATGCATACACATAACCTAAATGTTTGTCCGACGTCTAAAATAAATATAGAATTACTGTCTTTTTTTTTTTTTTTTTACTTCATAAAGAGTCGAACCTACGGCCTCGTAAACCTTGATTTTTTAACAAGTGATACCTCGTCCATCTCACCAGATATGCTTTGCCTAACATAATTAATGTCTCGGCAATTATAAAAATAATTCACCAAATATAGCTCAATTTCTCGCACATTTATCACTTTCAATAAAAAACACAAATAAACAATATGAACCTTTATCACTTTCAATAACAAACACAAAATAAACAATATGAACCTAAAAATAAATAAAAATATGAAAAATGCATTAAAATCAAGGGAAAAGAGCATTTTAAATGTGCAGAAATGTTACACATCATTATACATCCATGCAGAATATATATTTGCAATACATACAAGACCTTGAATTATTTGATCTCTTTAACTAGTCCTCTTCTATTTTTAATTTTAAGGTTTTGATATCTAATTAACTACAATGCTGACACTTACAAAAAAAAGGCCTCTATAGTTACTTGAGCAAAAAAGTCTATATATGGTTTATAATATCTCTTAAAGACACATAAGTTCCTAGGACTGCAATCAAAATCCCCACTACCAAGATACTAATAATGACTAACCATTGCAGCCCAAAACTGCAATATATGTTTGAAATTTTGAGGTAGCATAGACATGGAAGCAATATTGAAGCTGTGACACATAAGATGGCCCCTGTCAAAGCCATTAGATATCCAAAAAAAGGGACACTTAATGCAACAACAACAGTGCTCATCACCAATAAAGTTCTGATAGCAAAGCTGGTAAACTTGCTTTTATAGTATTGAAATACTTGACCTTCAATTGCCATCACTATTGGAGATAATATAATTGCATACTTTGCTAATGGATTCATCAATGTCGTGTAGATGGCGATATTTGAACTGATCTTCTTAATAGGAAGATTTAAAGTCACTTGGGATTTTACAGTGTCCCCATACATCAAGTATCCTAGAATTGCCATTGATGCATAATTGAAACTGCATATGACAAAGCAAATCACCAATACCTGCAATAATAAACAGTGAACATTTGTACACTTAAGTTAATAATTGATCATTAAAAAAAAACCTAGTTTAACTCATTTTTTGAGGTCAAAAAACTTCAAGAACTGGTTACAAATAAACACCGAGGAAATACAGATCCTAATCATAAGCTTCTGACTTATAAATAAAAACTCTAGCTAAGATATGAGCTAACTGATTTGCAAACCTTTTAGCACAAAAATAATAATTTAACTTTCTTGGTTAGTAATACTAGTAATAATTTATTTTTATTTTTTTTTACCTTGGAGAATTGTCTCTTATCTTTCATGGAAGTGATTAACGTGGGAAAAACGACATGACCGCAGTAGCAAAATGCATATAAGCTGAGAGTTGTTGGCATTCCACTCCATTTCAAAAAATGTCCTCTTTCATGAAATCCAACTCCATCTGCTGCACCAACCCAAAGTACACAAAGCACAAGAATTACAGAAGCCAGAACCCCACCAGCAGAAATATAAGCAAGTAGTCCCAAACTGTTCAACCATGTAGTTGGTAAAAACACTAACGCTGCAAGCAAAGTGAATCCTCGTTTCCCTTCAATTTTGAGATTTCCGACTTTAAAACTCATATTTGGAAACAACTTATTTAAGTTGTCGCCTTCGAGTATCAAAAATTCAATTGCAACAAGATACAGCTCAAGATATAAGAAGACTGCAACTATAACTTTCCCTTTATTTCCATAGGCGAGCTTGCCAATATCTGGATATGTCTTGATAGATGGATGAGCATTCATACATTTGCTTAGAAGAAGCCCTGTGTACCAACAAATGACTGCCACTAGTATGAGAAGGATCAAACCAGACCATCCTACTTCGGACAATGCATATGGGACTGATAATATCCCAACTCCTGAGAATGATTCAAATTAGATTAGCTAGAGACCTCAAAAAAATATAACAAGGCTAGCTAGCTAGCTATATATTGAAACAAGCAAAAAATTACCAAAAAAAAGAAAAGAAAATGCCAGGTGTAAATCACCAAATTAATGCACATCAGAACGCACATTGCGTTTTGATGTGTGTGCGATGCTTCTTGGGATGCGTGTGAATTACGCCTAGCAATGCCCCCAAAAAAATGATAACTTTGAAAAACTATACTCTTTCTTAATAAATCTCTCACTAGCTTGAACTTTCTCATATTCTTTTTCTATTCCCAATTCTAATATTTATTTTTTTTATTTTATTTTTGTATGATTTGATCATCTAATCTCACATATGTGGGAGCATGCTTTTTTTATTTATTATTGTTAGGGTATCTGGAGCATTGCCCTGAACTCGAGGAAGGAAGGGCCACAATCAGGCGGCAATCTCTGACCAAGAGTTATAAAGTTTTAAATGGAGCATGCCTTTTCTACTGCACCATAGGCGTGATTGCTTCTTATATTTATCGGTTAAATAAACTATGTATTAGTGTTGAAAAAGAAAAGAAAATTGTAATAGCATATAGAGGAGAAGAGATAAACCTGACATAGTGTTAACACCATTCAAACATGTTCTCATGAATGTTGTGCCTTGGCTAGATTGTATTTCTGAATGTTCGGTCTCCAAACTCTTTTCATTGTGATCATCTTCCATCTTTAAAGGGCAATTGGGATTCAATCTCAGCTGTTGCCTTCTATATATTGCACATGCAACGGCAACACAAGTGTAAGTAGATACCAGTATTTTTTTTTTTAAAAAAAAAGAAAAGAAGGAGAGAGAAGTAGAGAAGCCAATTATTTTGAAAACGGAAATCGCTGTAGTGATATCTCTTTATCTTTATCTAAGAGGAACGGACTCTTAAACCTCCTAAAAAATAGCTTTCTTTTAGTTTTTTTTCGATTTTGGGCTTACAAAATATTGAATATTTCGATTTTGTTTTTTTTGTTTTTTTTTTTTTTTTATATAATTAGGATTAGTATTTTCAATTAGTGGAAATAAAATATGAAAATACTTAAACAAACCCCACGAATATTAGTAACCCGCCATTATACCCTGGTAGAGTTGGCAAATGCGAAACCAGCATTTCAAGCTCTTCTAAGCTAGACCATCAGTTATATAATACGTTATTAAAACTTATTGAATTTAAAATTAACATATAGTTAATGAAAAAAATAGTGATTAATAATTAACTAAATATTATAAAACAAAGAATTTCACTAAAATTAAAAACCATTACACATTAATTTCTTAATTATAGATAATCTTGTTAGATATTTATTACATATTACATAAATCTTAACAACGTTGAGTATAAAAATATTTTTAGATGTTATAAAAATATTTTTTAATGTAGTGTTCGAGTGCTAGGCTATCCTACATATTTTTAATTTTTTTTTACTAATCTACTATTTTTTTAAGTTATAGAGAGACTTCTCTAGAAATGAAATTGCTTCTCAATTATGGATGATGCGTTAGGTATATGTATAGTTATCCAAGTCGTTTATTGTATTTTATTTACATGTGTTTATTTTTTGCGAATTCTTATAAATTAATATAGAGTTATTTTCATGTAAGCATTTTATGGACACACATAATTTAGTTTTCTAAATAATATAAATTATTTTATGGTATTAATTTGTATTTTGTAAATAAAATACAAAGTTATTTATAACAATTAATTATATGATTATATAATTAATATACTTAATTGTGTCATATGTCCTTTATTGTCATTTTGCATTTATCAGCTAATCAATCAACTATCATTCCAAAGTTAGATTATCAGCTTTCCGCTACCAGCTAGTAGATTATCAGTTATCAGCTAGTTTATCAGCTATCAGCTAGATTATCAGCTAGCCTTGCCAAACAGAGCCTGGGTGGAGTAGGGATTTGTTTGAATGGTATTTATGTCAATTCATATGTTTTATTGTTTAAAATTCTCATTCATTAAATAGCTCATTAGTACATCTATATATTACTAGTAGCGTTTGAACCGAAAATCCGTCGTTTGGATTTTTTCTCGCGATTATACCCTTATTTTTATCATATTAATAAATTAATGCCCTTGCAAATTAGTGAAAACAAACCCCGCAAATATTAGTATCCCACAATTATACCCTAGTAGAGTTGGCAGAGTCGAAACCAATATATAATACGTTATTAAAACTTATCGAATTTAAAATTAACATATAGCTTAATATTGTTAATGAAAAAAATAGTGATTAATAATTAACTAAATATTATAAAACAAAGAATTTCACTAAAATTAAAAATCATTACACATTAATTTTTTAATTATAGATAATCTTGTTAGATATTTATTACATATTAAATAAGTTTTAACAACGTCGAGTATATAAATATTTTTAGATGTTATAAAAATATTTTTTAATGTAGTGTTCGAGGGCTATCCTATATATATATATTTACTAATATACTATTTTTTTAAGTTATAGAGAGGCTTCTTTAGAAATAAAGAACATTCGTAATAACATTGTTTCTCAATTATGGATGATGCGTTAGGTATATGTATTTTGCGAATTCTTATAAATTAATATAGAGTTATTTTCATGTAAGCATTTATGGACACACATAATTTAGTTTTCTAAATAATATAAATTATTTTATGGTATTAATTTGTATTTTGTAAATAAAAAACAGAGTTATTTATAACAATTAATTATATAATTATATAATTAATATACTTAATTTGTCACATGTCCTTTATTGTCATTTTGCATTTATCAGTTAATCAATCAGCTATCATTCAAAACAATTTTTAGTTGATCAGCTAGATTATCGAGTTTTAAAGCTACCAATTTAGTAGATTATCACTATCACTAGATTATCGACTATCACTAGTTTATCATTATATCACTAGATTATCAGCTAGCCTTGCCAAACAGAGCCTACAACAATGCTTGAACTTCAAACAGAGCTAGATTCCAAATCTTTTCATTCTCATGATGCCGCAAGAGTTTTGCCATGTCATAGGCAACATCATCGTCCTGTTGTTGAACATGATGTGCAAACCATCTATATATATATAAAAGTCGAAGGAGAGATAAAGTTTAAAATCAATCTCATCTCACCATTCTATTTTTCTCAATTTTCTTATTTTTTGTTATTTATTTATTTATTATTTCAAGAGATATAATTATACATTATGTGTACATTTATTAATAATTAATAATAGTGGCTATCTTATCATTAATAGATTGAGTACGTTGAACTTGAAATCATGGGTAAATACAACGAATTGAGTGTAGTGCAAGTTACATTCCCCCTATAAATTTCAACTCTCATCCATTCTTTTTGCAATCGACTTGGTTTTTTTTTTTCCTTCACCATTCAAAAAATCACAAAAAAAATCAATCTTATTATACATAACCTTAGATTCGTCCAATTCTCAACCAATTATCACCAATAAATTCAAGATAGGATCGATGGATTTCAACATGGCCTCTACATTCAAAAGCTGATCTACTTACCCATAGTTTCATGCATCCAGTGATATAACAACCATTCACAACGTTTATAAGTTAAACCACTTTCGATCGCCCTCCTTTAGGTATGTTTGCTCTATATTGGATCTAATCGTTTGGTACGTTTTCCATAAGTTCAAGACTGAAGTGAACATTATATCTATAACACAAATCAATAGTCACGTGACCTTTATGCTACCTTTGTTATGTTGTCTGTTGGTTTAGATTCTTCAATTGGAGTGGACAGATGATATGGAGGAATTTATATTTAAGGGTTATAGTGGATCAATATACACTACTGCATGGGATTACCATTGCTTAAAGATGTTGTTCAGTCCATAGAATGCTACAAAAGCTAAAAAATGCAATATAGTGTTTTGCTCTTTCTTATTATTATTGTTCTTTTATGAACCTTTCGTTTGACTCAATGAGAATAACTATGAATATAGTGTTTTATTGTTTCTTCTTATTATTATTATTTCACTTGGCGGAGCGCAGGGAAACGACTAGTATATATATAAAAGTTGAAGGAGAGATAAAGTTTCACATGCTCTCTCATTCTACCATTTCATTTTTAAGATTTTCTTAATTTTTTATTTTTTATTTTAAGATATTTATATATTTGTGTTATTTATTGTTTTAGAGATACATTTATCCCCCTATATTTTTGAAAAACGAAAAATATATATTTATATATTTGTGTTTTTTTTGTTTTAAAATATATTCATTCCCCCATATTTTTGAAAAACGAAAAATCCAACTTTGAACAACTAAATGACTATCTAATTAATGATGTATTCATATTCTTTGTTTCGAATCTTACACCATCGATTTGGTTACCGCAACGTTATTTAGATATACTGTTTAGGGCACTGAAACAACAATTAAGTTCATTCGAATTGTTTTTTTTTGTTAATGAATGGTTACTTCAATGATTTATAAGTAAATAATTTTTAAACCATCTATTGTATATATTTTTTTCTAAAAATCTATATTATATATCTATATATATATATAAGTCGGAGGAGAGAGAAAGTTCATAAGCTAACTCCTCTCACCATTCTAATTTTCTAATTTTCTAATTATTTATTATTTATTTATTTCTATTATCGATTGTCCCAAGATATATAATTATCTATTATGTGTGCATCTATTAATAATTAATAATGGTTATATTATCAACGAATTGATTAATAGAATTAATACATTCTCTTCAGAAGCTACCTCCTCTCACCATTCTAATTTTTTAATTTTTTATTATTTATTTATTTCTATTATCGATTGTCCCAAGATATATAATTATCTATTATGTGTGCATTTATTAATAATTAATAATGGTTATATTATCAACGAATGGATTAATAGAATTAGAACATTCTACTCGAAATCATGGGCAAATACATGGAATGAAGTGTGGTAAAAGTTTTTAAAAATTATGGGCAGATACATAGAATTGAGTGTAGTGAAAGCTCTATTCCCCCTATAAATTTCACCTCTCATCCATTCTTCTACTCTGTAATTCTCCCGCATCCAGTTTGAAGAATTTTTGGGGAGTGCTTGGTCATTATCTAAATTTTTGTTTGGGTCTCCAAGTGCACATGTTTGTAGGGTTTTTTTGTTTGAATGGATGCACAAGTACCATGGGTTGGCTTATATAAAATGTCGAGCATGCCGATTTTTATTTTTTATTTTTTATATATAGTTTTTGCTTGACATAGGGGTCAACTACGACACCCATCATTTTGTAATTTTCCTATTTTTTGCCCATTTTTATACATATAAACCATGAAGGTCTTCACTGATACCTGCGGAAACAACTAGTTGTGAAATAAGGGAAAGGGCGTAGTTTCATTCTTTGCCAATTACCAAGCATGATAGTGCAAATTAGGAGTTCAAGAAAAAAGCACAGTGGGCATACTTATCCCCTCACCGTAATCCTCCTTTTTGTTCACTAAGCCAGTGTAGCTGAATGGTCCGTCGAAGTCTAAACCTTTTTCAGCCCCTCATGTAAGTTAGTTGGCCATCAAAACTCTATAACCCAGGAGAAAGTAAGGAGATTTAATATAGCTCCAACGATTAGAACCCACAACCTCAGCCTCAGTCAGAGTCACAATGCTTATCGCGTTGCCACGGCACCACACCCCATGGGAGCTAGTGTAGCTGAATGACCAATATCTCCTAAAGCGGGAAAGCGTTTTTTTCCCGGGAAACAAGAACGTCGGAGATCAAGGAAAGAACCAGTGTTGGCCTTGATTTCAATCCAACTCTTGCCAGGCATCTTCTTGATCCCTCTATTTTTCATTAACTTCCCTGATCCTTAGAGAATCCTCCCACTGACCAACTGCCCTATAAATATTAGCTAGAAGAACATAGCTCAAGTGGTAATCTGGAACCAGTTCCATCATTTTTTTGGCTACGCGCTCGGCTACATCCACATTTGAATGAGCTGAACAAGCACCGATAAGGGCTGCCCAAAGCGAAGAATCATCTTTAAAAACAGAATTTATAATCAAGTTTTCAGCTTCTTCGAGTAGACCAGCACGACCAAGAAGATCAACCATGCAGTTATGATGCTCAATCCCAGGTTGAATCCTATAAACTTGATCCATCAATGAAAAATATTTTCTCCCTTCATCAACCAAACCTGTGTGACTGCAAGCAAAAAGAACTCCTATGAAGCTAATATAATCAGGTTCAATTCCATCCCCAACCATCTCATCAAACATCCTAATAGCTTCCAAACCTCTTCCATTCTGCGCAAACCCGCAAATCATTGAATTCCAAGTTATTAAGTTTTTTAACTGGGTTTCATTAAAAACAGTGCGCGCGTAGTCAATATATCCACTCTTTGCATAAAGATCAACAAGAGCAGATTCAACAACAACATCCCTCCAACCACCTTTCCTTAGGTACTGGCAATGAACCTCTTTTCCCGGTCTCACAGCCGCCAAGCCTGCACAAGCACGAAGAACTGTACCAAAGCTGTAAAGATCATTCCCCATCTCCATCTCCCTAAAAAGCTCAAGAACAGTTTTCAATTCTCCATTTTGGCAATAAGCCCCTAGAAGAGCACACCAAGAAACTGCATTCTTCATCGGCATTCTGTCAAACACCCTTCTCGAATACTCGACCAATCCACATTTTCCATACATATCTAAAAGGCTGCTCTCAACAACCACATTTCCACTAATCCCAGCTACGACAACCTTCCCATGAACTTCTTTCCCTTGTTTCACCCTCCCCAGATTACCGCAAGCCGTCAAGATAGTTCCGAAAGTAAATCCATCAGGACACAACCTGTACCTCCACTGCATCGAATAAAACAACCCAAGAGCCTCCTCAAAGCAATCGTTCCTCGTGAAAGCTGATATAACCGAAGTCCAACAAATCGCATCCGGTTCACTCATTTCATGAAACACCTGCTGCGCCTCCTCCACCCTACAATTCCTCCCATACATATCAACAAGGGCACTCGCAATCACGCAATTCGCCTCAAACCCCCTCACCAAAACCACCCCATGACAACTCCTACCGAGCCCCATCGCCCCCCCAATCTCCGAACACGCCTTGATCACCGCCGACAAAGTAAACTCATTCAACTCAATCCCACAATCCAACATCCCCCCGAAAATCTCCAGCGAATCCTTAACCTTCCCCGCCCGAACACACCCGGAAATCATGGAAGTCCAGGAAACTACATCTCTCTCAGGCAACTCATCAAACAATTTGTGGGTGTCTTTGAAAATTGGGCATAATTTGAAGTACATTGAGAGTAGGCTGTTTCCGACGAAGCGGTCGGATTGGAGGCCGGATTTGAGTATGTGGGAGTGGAATTGGACGGCGTGGGGGAAGGCGGCGGCTCGAATGCATGTTTGCAAGAGAGAAGCGAAGATGAGGGGCTTGTTGGGTAGGGTTTGTGGGTCGGTGGAGTTGAGGAGTTGCAGGGCTTGGGAGAGTTGGCTTGATTTGCAGAGATGGAGAATTGTGGGTTGTGGAGATGGGGTGTTGTGGGAGAGAAGAGAGGTTGTGCTGTAATGGCGTTTGGAGAGAAGCCTCATCAATGGATGTGATGAGAGAGAGGGAGAGAGAGGCGCGAATGAGATTTAAAACTTACCTCTTTTTTTTTTTTTTTTTTTTTTTTTTGGTTTTTTGGTTTTTTCTTACGTGATGTCCCACGCCAATTGAATCCTTTTATCGAGAAGTAGGGATGGCAATTAGACGGTATGGGTACTCAAGGGTACCTGATTGTAAGGAGGTGTTTGGTTTGCAGTAATTTGTAGTGAAAATTTAAATACATGAGAATTTAATTCTTAAGAATTTATTGTAAGAGAATTCAAAGTGGTAGGAATTTAATTATAGGTAATTTAAATTGCTAGGAAAGCAAAAGAGTATGTTTGGTTGCACATAGAGAATTTATGGTCGGAATTGGAAATTCATTTTTAATTAACTAATATCTCTAATAATTCATTTTTTAATTAACTAATATCTTTAATAATGTCCTAAAAAACTAATATCTCTAATAATTTATTTTATTAGAAGTAAGAATTAATAAATTCTTTGATATATCTATGAGATGATAAAATTGATGATTTAGTTTTTTTACTTAGACAATTTAAATGTTTTATACTTTAATTTTTTTCTTAAAATCAGACAAATATAATTACAAGAATAAAATTCATTAATTTCTAATAGACTTTAGGAAAAAATATTATTCTTAAACAACAATAATAGGTGCAATAATAATAATAAAGTAATAATAATAATAATAATAATAATAATAATAATAATAATAATAATAATAATAATAATAATAATAATAATAATAATAATAATAATAATAAGTGTTTCAAGAATGTCAATACCCAAAGTCATCAGTGCATTGGTATTTAAAAAACTACTATACCATATTACTCTACCGCATAAATGTCCATACCAAAAAATATAAAGTATTATAAAATAAGTAAATATCAAATTGAGAACTACTGAAAGTCGAATTGTTGTTGATGCTCATGCAACAAGTGCATAAGGAAATCATATTTGTCATCGCCTTCCAATGAGAAAAGGTATCTAAGTCGGTGCGATCGTTATTGAGAAGACGAATAAGTTTTATTCGTTCATCATGTAACGACCCAAATTAATCTCGAAGATTAACGGGCGTAATTTGAGCGTTACGTGGACAACTTGGTTGGCTCGAACACGAGAACCGAAGAAATATGTTATTTGCGGAATGACGGTTGTGTCAATGTAGTGTTTAAATTTGTTATTATTATATTGCACCGCATGTATGTATGTTGATATCGGGCGAGGTTGTGTGACGGGTGTTCGCATCGAAAGGCGTGTTGACGCGGGTGTCGAGTAGGTGAACTACGGGTACACTAAGAAACTTCACTAATTCACATCAAGATGATTAGTTGATGAATTAAAATAGGTAATGTGACCATAAACTAAGTTAATTCAATAAAAATGATAGGTTATGATGTACCTTGAATTTTGTGCCGAGACGCGGGGCACTGAGTGTTGGGTAGTCGAGGGTTAATGGAACCACAAGTCGATAATTTTTTGGTGACTAAAAACATTAACCATAGATATTTTGTGAGCCTAAGCTAAGGTGAATAAATTTCAATGAATAAAGGCTTATAGTTTGAGTAAATTAAATGAAAAGCATATGTGACGACCCCAATTCCACAACCCAAACTGGGCCTCGCTCGACCTTAGACTTACGTGGATTCCGAGTTAATCCTTGTGACGTCAACATAAGCCTAGTAAGCCTTCCTAACCATTTTTCATTACAAGGCAACGAAATTTAACATTTATAGTGAGTTATTCAAATTTGTAAGTTATCAAAGTTTATAAAGAAGCGATTTCAACTTAAACAAATCTAAACAACTCTATACAAATTAGTTAGGACAACCTAGAGTGTGGAAACCCCACATAACACAGTCAACATGTATAACCAACTGAGAAGAGAAAAATAATATCATATACATGTCATAAAGTATCTCACAAAACCCATATACCCCATGTGACAAAAATAATATACATAAATAATACAAAACCTACAAAATGCGAGAGGGAATGCCGCTCCAAAATCCTCACAGTAGATCTCCTAGTACTGGCCCTTTTTCCTTACTCGATTGTGGATCTGCACTCAGTTAAACATGAGAATAAGGAGCTCAGGTAAGTAACTCCAGTAGGATACTAAACAACATTTCAGAATAAATAAATCAATTTATATTCATGCAGATAGAAAAAAAGGTATAAGGACGAATGAATAAATACATGATAATTAATAAATAAAAAATAATCGATCAATGAGTTTCCAGGGATGCCAACAGAGAGGTGCAAGTAGTCTCGACTAACAGATCGTTGAGTCTTGACAAACCATCAAGACTCGGGTTTTAGGACTTGATACATTCACAAACCCTAAACCCACGAGATAGTGAGACTTCCTGGGAGAACCACGCTAAGAACTCACACCCCGTCAAAATCAGTATCTAGTGCAGTGCATCCCGAGGTCATGACTCTGGTATGTTACCTTAGCCAGCCATTCCTTCTAAGGATCACCATTGACTTACTTGCCCTCGGACAACTCAATCAGAATATAATTCCAATGATAGATAACAAAACAATGAACAACAATATTCAATAGCTGAAAATGAAATACTGTGCATTTCCTAGCTGGTTTACTTACCTCAATTCTATAAACTTATTCCTAGCCTATCTGGCCTCCCAACACTCCTAAACACACTTTTGAATCCCCGTAGCTCTTCCTTAGGTTCCTTGTGAAGGCCCTAGCTCAATTGGTACACAACTCCAAGAATTCGCATACTTGACCCCATGGGTGCGCGTTCGAGTTGTGGGGGTGGGGAAAGTGTGCATGGGCTGTTAGAGGTCCCATGTACACCCTGGGGGTGCCTAGGCTGTTAGAGGACCTAGGGCCTTCACAAAAAAGGCGCCTCGAACTCGCACCCATGGGGTCAAGTATGCGAATTCTTGGAGTTGTGTACCAATTGAGCTAGAAGACTGTAACGGCCCGAAAATTTGACTTGTGCCACCTGTCAAGTCAAGGTCGTATGTGGGACCCACTCGTCGAAATACGTATATTCGAATGAAATTTAAGATGATATGCTAAGTATGCGAGGAATTCGGTGAGCCGAAACACGAACAGGGACGCGCCTCGAGTCGCGTGCCGACGTGGGACCGAAATGTTGGATATGCCTCGTGATGCGTGTAGCGCGAGGATCGAGATTGTGAATTGAGGCGGGTTGGTGCCTCGAGATATGCGTTGCACGAATCTCGAGAACACTTTGATTTGAAATTAAAAAGGATAAGGATTAGGAGAAAAGAAAAAAAAAAAATATATATATATATATATATATATATATTGTTTATTATATATATGTAAAGTGAAAAAGAGGATAAGTTTGAAGTGAGAAAAAAAAAAAGATAAGATGAAAAGGAGAGAGAAAAACAACGACGAGAGAGAGAGAAGGAGAAAACAGTGAACCGAGAGGAAGAAAAATCGAAAGAGAAGGAGAGAAGAAGAGACCAAGAGAGTCCGGGGGAGAGAGAGAGAGAGAGATCTAGCTCGAGCAAGGATCCTAGATGAGCTATTACGGTGTCGGGTGCGCGAATCGAGACGCGAGACATTTTGAGATTCGCGAATTTCGAGGTAAGTAAACCAGTTAGGGATTTATACAGTATTTCATGTTTATCCATTGATGGTTGCTATTTACTGTTTTGTGATAGCTTATTGTTAATCACTGCAAAACTATGCTCATATATGTTGTATGTCCCTGCGTTTCGAGGTGGGCTAGTACCCCCGGCGCTTGTGCTGAACTTCATATATGTATGCCCATATATGTTGTATGTCCCTGCGTTTCGAGGTGGGCTTGTACCCCTGGCGCTTGTGCTGAACTTCATATATGCATAGAAGATGTATGTATATGTCTTTCGAGTAATTGGGGAGACATATACATCCATCACCGTTAAAACTATGCCCATATATGTGGTATGTCCCTGCGTTTCGAGGTGGGCTTGTACCCCTGACGCTTGTGCTGAACTTCATATATGGGGGAAGCATAGAAGATGTATATGTCTTTCAGAGTAATTGGGGAGACATCCATCTAAAACTTTTCGGTTGAGACTCCTTGTTATTTGGCATTACTCATGGATGAGTCGTTTACAGTCTTTTATATCCATGCGTTCTCGATTCATTTCGTTCTATTTGCATGAATTTGATGCTTTGGATATTTGTGAACTGATGTTTTGGGATTTGTGAACTGATGCTTTGGGATATTGTGAACTGTTGCTTTGGATATTGTGAAACGTTGTGTATATGTCCTACTGGATTTACTTACTCGGGCTCGTCATTTTTATTTTGTCGAGTGCAGAGCCGCATGACAGTAGCGAGAGGAAAGCTTCATAGCTAGGTGATTTCTGTATATTTTGGATTTTTACTCTCCTCTGATGATATTGACTGGGTTCCACAATTAGGTTGCCTAACTCCCTGATATTTTTGTTGAGTTATTGAATGTATTAGTTGCTTCCGCTATAAAATTGTAAAACTTGAAAAAATATTAATAACTCAACTGAAAAATGCGAATTTACGTATAATGATGGATTGGAAGGCTGACTAGGCCTGCGTTGACCTTGCGAGACTGGCTCGGGGGTCCACGTGGGCTTAGGCCGGGCGGGGCCCAATTTGTGGAAAATTGGGGCCGTCACATTCCTGATATCATATTATAGGTTTTTGAGTATGTTGAAACCTTTACTTGGGGTATTACACCAATTTAGAGCGTTTAAAGAACTTTTGAAAATTGCAGATTCTTGTATTGTCAGGTTAATTAGTGCACTAATTCTGATATTAGCGTGCTAATTTCAACTTTAGCGCGCTATGTGCAGCATAACCCATAATTCTGCATTTCGAATTATGAGTTTCCTCTACACATAGGCCATGTTAATACTTTGGGACCCCTCATACACACTACTAGAGGTCCCTAACATTAACCCCAACATAAAAACAACAATAACAACATCAAATTCGTGAATTCTTGAAATGACCAAGCTATGTTAATGGAGTGGAGAATTACTTAGTTTGATGAACTTCTTCTTCATCAAACCTTCAATGAATTGCTCACTTTTTCTCCACCAAGATTACTCCAGCAACCTCTCTTTTCTCTCTTCTTCCTTGCAAACGATTTGATGATGATAAATATGATCATTTGGTTTGACTTATAAGACTTATATGATTAATTGAATATGTTTGAACCATGACCATTGATCATGTAAGCACACGTATCTCGAGGCTCAACTAGTGGACCACCTTCATTTAATAATTTCCTAAGTCATGCTTAAATGACTCAACAAGTTGATTTTCTCGATCTCTAGATTAGTTAATACATGTGTCGATGCACATCATGTGATTATTACTTTATTTCACTACTTTAGACACATTAATGTTTTATTAAATATGACCACATTAAAGCTACTTATAAAACCATATTTAGCTTACATAAAACTTACCCCATAAGCCGCTACTTCGATCCCGCATCAACTTGTAACTCAAGTTACGTCTCGCTCGTCTCGACATCGATTTGCCCCGAGTGTACCTTACTTGCACATTTATGAGATTAATTAGTTTAAATTGTTCAATCTTTTGTATAATAAATAACACCAGCATTAAACAAAAATAATATACCTTGGTGTCGACTCCCGAGATTCGAACATACATATTACGACAAATTGGGTCCCACGTATGACCCTGAAATGACACGTGACACGAGTTAGGTTTTAGGATCGTTACAACATATGATTATTCTTGAGATATACAATAGCATATCTAATAGCCATGTGAGTACTAAAATGGTGTCACTTGAGGTTGAGTTAGTGGGGTTAGTAGGATACATGTCAAGAGGTGGATCATTAGATAGTCCTCGGGATACATAAATCCATGAAGATCAAGGGCTAGGAAACACTCTCACCTTAATATATTTATATATATATATATATATATATATATATATATATATATATATATATATACAAGTTTTATCAAACCATGCAAATAAACAAAATCAATTGAACCGCTGGTGAGAAGAAAGATATTATTGGAGAACTGGAAAACATCAAATTGGTGGATCAAACATAGGTAATCATCATCATCATCATCTCCTTTATCTAATTAACCCATGTTTGGGAGTTTTGATGAAAAATTGAATTTAAGGGTTAGATCCCTGATTTTTGGTGATATTGTGATGAATTATATGTTAAATGATCATTTTATATAAGGATTTATCACTGGTTTTGATTGAATTAGTATTTTGATGAAATTGGGAAAACTAGTGAATTTATGAGATTTGAGGAAATTAATCAAATTGTTATTTTAAGGTTGTTCTAATTGTTGTTTTGGGTCAATTCAATATGGAGATGGCATTAAATGTGGTTTAGTTAGCTAATTGGGGGCTTTGGGACATAATTTTCGAGTTGAAAATTCTGTCGCAGATGGCAATTAGCTAGCTAATGAGGAAAATTAGCGCACTAATGCTTCCGGGCAGAAACTCGAATTTAGTTTCGCGATTAGCGCACTAATAGGCCTTATTAGCGCGCTAACTAGACACTAAAAATTCAATAAAAACGTGCTTTAATAACGTAGCTAGTTAAAACTAACCGATTCTTAGATTTACTATTTTTAACATATTTTGAAGGAATTAGTCTAATAAAAGACTATTTTAATAATTTTTAGGTTTTGAAATAAATATTGGTTTTGAGAGTTAATAGACACTAAATTAATCTTAAACCCACTATATTTAAACTGATAAGACACCGAACTCAGGGATATCGAATATCGGGAGGTAGTCGGGTCAGATTCGGGAGTCCGAGGAAGTCGAAGTGCGGATTGAGGTGCGTAAATCCATTGGAATGCCTCACAGAATTTATGGTTTGGTTTATGATATCGCATTACATGTGTGACTGCTGGTGGGCACACATGGGGTTTTCACTCATATTTCGGTTTTGCATATATATTGGTTATGGCTAAATCGCTTGCACATGTTACTTGTGATAATATATCATGACATTCGAAAGGGATTAGGGTGGTACTGATGTGTAACAGCGTCGGGAAATGACCATGCCATTTACTAAAGTTGGGATTTAGTCACTATAAGCCTGTAAATATATACGTGGTTCCTATTCGATTTATGAATTACCGGTTAGTGTAGGTCAGAGTTTTCTCGTGATTATACGGATGTTTAATGATTTATGCTTTATTTCTGAACTGGTTTAGTTGGTATATGCTGTTATTTATTTCATGCTACTAATTTTGCTTGTCATATGCAACCTACATTAATGGGAATATGACGTATTGTTGCCGGGTGTTATATTTGCATGTCTCGTAGTTTGTAGTTTATTTCATGAATATTGTGTGGACTTCTCTTGGGATTTTACTCATTGGACTGGTCACTGTATTTGTTGGGTGACTGTGTGCATATCCTTCGACGAGCAAGGGCAAGGGCAAAGAGGTACTGAGCGACTACCTCTGAAATAGTAGAGCCAGCTCGTGTGTGACTACATTATGTATTTATTTTACTTTTGTTGGGTTTTGAGAATTGTAGAACATTGATTACATGTATATGAATCTTTTATTTATCTCCCCTTGATATATATACATGATATCTTTTGACGGGTTTTCCACTATTTAGAATTGTTAAATACTACATAACTTACTTGATTTAAGACTCCGCCGTAAAATTGTAATATAACTGGATAAATTGATTTAACTGGCTAATGTGATCGTTAATATTTATATGGAAATTAATTAGCTAAGTTAGGGTTAAAGGAAAAGTGTAAGTAGCTAGGTAGGTCGCGGGACGTCAAGGATAAGCAAGCCATGACGTGGCAAGGCTTGGTGACGTAGGATGCGACGTGGCGGGTAACAAGGTGGCCTTGAAATTTGGGGCCGCCACACATCACTTCTCAAACCTTAAAACCTTTCTAGCTCTTCGTCGACTTTCCCTCTTCTATCAACACTTTTCACTTCGTTCTAGTAAAATTTTGCTTCATGTTGGTAACAATCCACCATATGACTCATGTTTTCGGATGCTGCAACATAGACATAATAAAATTGTTGCAAAATGTTATTTAATCCACCAACTATATCATTATTCTTTGTTTGCTTTCTTGCTCGATTGGTTGACTTTGATGATGTTGATTGCGAACGCAACTCATTACTAATTGCATTGACATGACTTTCTTTTTCTATATTATCATTGTACTCATAAGCATTAATACCATCTTCCATATCTTCGCCATCTTTAACCATATCAGAGAAGCTGTTGCATTATGCCCTGTTGCATAGTCTTTTCCAAAAACCCTTGACAACACGACATAATAAGGAAATGGTTTGTTCCTTATTGTCTTCATAAATGGATAAATCTGTTAAAAGATGAAAAAAATGAAAAATTAAATTAAGTGCAAAGCTTAATTGTAACAAATGTAATGTCAATTTCATACACAAATTTGTATAATATGTAACCTTAGCATAGTCATTGAAAACGACATCTTCAACATCCACACAAGATATGTGATCATTCCATCCAAATCCATTAGTGTTCAACATATGTGATATTCACATGATACTTTTGCTTGAGACGTTTCACCTGAGACTCAATATGAGGCGATGCTTTTAATTTACGGATTTTCTCGACAAGCATCCTCTCCAAATGAGTTTAGATAACCAGACTTAAAAGTCCCATTATCTGCTTTCAGTATCTTGTTATCATTCAAATCCACCAAACACTATACTAATCTATCATCTTCATTTCTCGTCCAACGATGATGACTTCTTGATGCCTCCGGAACACTCATTTTATATTCCACAAAAATATACACTGCCAAAAAAAAACAAAAATTAAAAATTATATATAAATAAAAAATAGTGCTAAGAAGGTCCAATAAAAATAACAAACTATACATGTATGTCTTACATACTAACATAATTAAATGAATTAAAATCAATCAAACTAATTAAAAATTAAACAAAAAATGCACAAAGAAAAAATTAGATGAAAAAAAAACGAAGTGTTTCTCCTATTAAACATCTCCATCGTTAGGTTGTCTCTCCATTTGTTCCAAACATTCGATGACTCGATTTGTGTGTAGTGTTCATTTGGAGAATTATTGTCAACATTTTCACTCCACCATTTAGTATTTGTGTTGTCCATTTGCCTCTCCAAAGGATCAAATAACATCTCTTTTAGAATGTGATTATGAAGAAGACAACACGCAACAATTATACGAATTTGCACTTTTAAAGGGTAAAAAGTATGTTTTCCTCTAAGGATCACTCATCTTCCCTTTAGAAGTCCAAATGCCCTTTCTATTATGTTTCTTGCTGAAGAATGTTTATTGTTAAAAAATTCTTTAGCGTTGTTGGTGGGTTTTCCTTATCATCCAAATGGAAGTGTTGTCCTCTATATGGTGCCAAGAAACCTTCGTCGTTGGGGTAACCACCATCGCAAAGATAATAACATCCTACAAATAATAATTTAATATATTTATTTTAGTATTTTTTTAAATATATAGTTTAGTTAACAAACATATAACAATGATGCATTTACCTTCCGAACCTTAAGCCCATCAATTCGTGATATCGCATCTCGTAATACTCGAGAATCAATAGCAGATCCCTCCCGACTAGGTAAAACATAAATGAGTTGCATTTATGGGGAACAAATACCAACACATTTATCGAGATTTTTATTTTCCTATTTCAAAATCTAGGCTTATCCGAGGCTGGCACGTTAACATTAATGTATGTTCCATCTAATGCTCTAAGTAGTTCTTAAACCACTTCCATCTACTATTAGTAGAATTCTCAGCTATAGGTTCTGGCTTCTTTAACAATATTGGATGGAGACGCAACACAACATTCAATACTGTGCTAAACGGTCGGCTAACTGTTTCTCGCGAGCGTGCAAATTGATGTTGTATGTCCCTATTTTTAGTGTCATGAGCTAATATATAGAGGAAAACTACAACCATTTCTTCAATGGTTCTATTGATAGTGCCTTTCAAGCTGCCAGTTGTTCGAAGAAGATCACAAAGTTTCGTAAATGCTTTCCTATCCATTCAGATGTTATCGATACATTTTTTGTCGTTTCTACTAAATTTCTAATAATAACTTAACTCACGTATTAATTCTCTATTGAAGTATATATCATCTATTACTTTCCTCCTCGATAGTTTCATAATAATAATAATAATAACTACAATCATATCGATAATTAATGTCATATCGTTTAACACCTGCATATATTGAATCATAATTGATAGAAATTTTTTACTATTATTAAATGAAGGGCGAGCCATATCTGCAAAGAAATGTTATTTTACAAGATTGTTAATATTATGTACTACTCATGAAACAAAAGCATAAACGGAAATTATAAATATATGATATGATATGGAGAAAAATAATATAGGCACATTTCAATGCGGATAGGCAAAGCTATTTTCATTTTTTTTTTTGGGTACCAACTTAATGTGACTTTTTTTCTTGGTACACTAAAATTTAACTTTATAATCTTATATTTCAGAGTAGCTATAACGAAGCTAAAGTGTTTATTAAAAAAAAATAGAGAATCTAAATGTACATATAGAGAAGCATGGGTACTATTTGAGAAAAAAAGCAATGGGTACATTGTTGACTTTGTACCTTTAAAAGTGACAAGGCTAGCATACTTTAATCAAGTCTAATGATCTTTGATTTGATTTTCTTGTATAACCTATTTAGCATTCAATGGTTTGGGTAAAAACTTTTATAGGTTGAAGGTATTAATTAACTACAGCAAGTTTCTATCAAAAGAATCCTTAAAAAAAGTTCCTATCAAAAGAAAATTAACTCAGAAAGTTTTTTTTTTTTTTTCACAATAACTACAAGAAGTTGGTTTTCAAGAAAATACACCATGGACGTGTTGAAGCACTGGATCTCAATTAGTCAATAGAATCACATGTTAACTAGTCAATGTAATTAAAAAAAAAAACTAGTCAGTGGAAGCATGATAAAAGCTGACGAAAAAAAATGTTAACATAACAAAAACTATATAAAAAAAAGGGTTAAAATAAAGTCTCCTCTGCACTCATTAAGCAGAAAAGATAGAACAGAAAAAAAAAAAAAATACTACCCATATGGGTTCATTCGTGCAAGGTTCCTCAATGCAGTTTGCTCCACGTTTAGGGTTTATCTTTTGCGCCAAAGCGCAAGAGAATCACACTAGGCAACAAATGCGATTAGCTGCGCACAAGAGTGCATATTTAATATTAAAAATTAAAAAAATCATACCTTTGCTAAAAAAAAAGGGATGGAGATGGAGAAGATGTTGGAGCATATAATATTATGTGAGAAAAAACATGTGTATATAACTTATGAAGATAGAAGGCTCGGCCAAGATTTCTCCCGTAAAAAGAGATCAAATAAACAAATAAACAAACAAAAGTGTATCGTACCAAACGTGGTAATTTGGAATCTTTTAATTCCCATCTTAAATTCCAACCAACCAAAACATGGGAATTTAATTTACAATTCCCACCCTAAATTCCTACCAACTAAACACCCCCAATGGATAGGGTAATACCCGACCCGATATACGTTGGGTAAATGTATGTGTTTATAAATGAGATACTCACGTAGGTATGAGTAGAGTAAGAGTATTAACATCTACCAACACCATTTACCTAATTACCCACCTCATATACCCATTTATATTATATTTTTATTTACATATATATATATATATATATATATATATAAACTTGATTTTAATATTAGAATATGTCTATTGTCGAAGATTGAAAGTATATTTTTACAGTTTTTGAAAATTAAAAATTCTTTTTTGGCTTAAATGAAGACTTTGATCTTTTAAAATTTAGAATAATTATTAGAGATAGCATACATTTTTATATATGTTTTGCAATAATTATAGAAATAATATAGTATGTAGATTCTATTGATATATTATGCTCAAATACTTTGTTTTACTGCTTTTAAATTTTAATTTTTTTTTTATATCATATTAGTTAATAATGGGTATGGAAACCATAGTTACCTTGCTACCCAAACGGATAATATACATACTCGCCTCATAAAAAAAATAGGGTAAAGGGTAGGGTACGGGTATTGGATGCAAAAGTCTCATGGTTTAAACTCCCTTAACCTATACAAATAAATAGCAGCTTAGGTATTACTTTCACTACATTAAAATTATGTTTTACAACACTTAATCATGTTGTTATATAATACGTTGTTAAAATTTATTAAATCTTAAATTAACATAAAATTTAATATTGTTTATAACAAAAAAAGTTAGTGATTGATTAAATATTATAAAACAAAAAACTTCATTAAATTTATAAATCATTACACATTAATTTTTAAATTATAGATAATTTTGTTACATATTAATTACAATATTAATTATATATTAAATAATTCACATGGAGTTGGGAACTAATATTGTTTTGTTGCCCAACTCCATGTGAGTTGTCTCCCAACTTACAGGGAAGGGTGTGAGATATCTCTTGTGGCGGCCCTCACTGCCCCGGGGTGACGTGTCTCCGAGTACTCCTTGCCAGTTGGCCCTACTACACGTGTACGACACCTGCCCGTTCTTTTACTGTTTCGAAATTCGTATCCACTTGTGTGTACAGCGTATAAATGACATATTCAGCGGAAGTCGTACTTAAATGCAAGAAATATTAATAATCAATTTAACAAATCCTATTGTGGAAAAACCCTGAAAAACACTCTATATAGAGGTAGACAATTATACCATATAAGGTATAGCCATGTACAAGGTCATGATACTCCACGGTTCCCAAAAGAAATCAAAATATCAAAACAAAACACACAGACAAGTAATCCTAAACGGTAGGCAGTCAGAGGTAGTCGCCTAAGATCCCCTTGCCCTTACTTGTACTCGGATCCGCCCTCAATCATCACATAAAAAAATGGATGACGAGTCAAGTCGGTAAAATCCCAAGGAACTCCTCCGAGCATTCAAATAAACAAGTGGAAGTAAAAAATATTGTTAAATAAACATGCGGAAATGTAAATAGACAACTGTAAGTAGGGCATCACATGCATAAATAACATAAAGTGCAAATGTATGTGCCTGTTCCAGTCAGACTAAACCATACTTCGGAATACCCTTCTAGGATCCCACTAGTGGGCGCACCCAACTAGCTATCACCTGGTCCCTCTCGGTGCCGACGTAGACCTACGACACACCGACAGATGTAGCAGTTCATTAGCTCGAGTCGTTTTCCACCGAGAACTCCTGATACACATGCTATGGTCTAGACTGCATAGACACATAACGAAAAATCCAGTGGGAGTAACTCAACCAACCGTCCAAACAATGACAAGATATAGATGTAAGTATTTTATATAAAAAAATTGAGATAAATTAAGGTAGCTAAGGGAGAGTGCAAAGAGGTAGTTCTAATTCAAACAACATGAAACAAGTTCTTCTCACCTTCCACTGCAGGTTGAGCATTTGTTATAGCAACTTTTCTTCTCTTCAATATAATTCTGAAGACTTTGTTGAGTATGACTCAAGAACATGTATACTAATAAGCCAAAGAGCAAGAAAATATAGAGAACTAAAATAGTACGAGTCTCTCAGATAATGATCACACCTCTAACTACAAAGGAAGAAATTTCTAAACTTTTGCCCTGCTAAACATCATAATTTGAATGACGTAAGAAACAATAACAAAAACTCAATATAGGCCAATGACATGTTTCCTAACACATAGCTCAAGTACTAAGAATTCCAAGCAGTAGAGAACATGTGTGAGCTAGTTGCGTTTCACTAGTTAAACACAAGTCAAATTCTATCCACAAAATATGCATTAAGATATGCACTTACCGTTAATAAAATCAAAGGTTCATTTCTAGATTACTGGGCCGTAGAATTTTTTTTAAAAAAAGTTAAATAGAAAGATTATTTGACGTTGATAATTGCTTTGTGAGCATGAAAGTATTCCTTAAAAACTTTGAATTGAAATAAGCCATTAGACTTATAATAAAAGGCTTCACTTGATCTTCTCTCACTATGATCACTAAAATAAGAGAAGTAGGGTCCCTAAGCTCATTGTAAGGGTACACATCTGCATGTACAAAACAAAAAAAGGAAACATGAATTCCATCTAAGCTATCTTTTTAGTTGATAAAAAGAGTTGACCTCATTGTCTAATGCATGCTCCACAATTATAAAAAAGAAAATTATGAGGTAGCTATGCGATTAGGCAACTATTGAACTCGAAAAGCTTCAAAAATAATTCTACAAATGTCACTAATTTTAGTATGATCTATGATAATCTCTATGAATAAAAGTAAAACACGATATTGAATCAACAACACAAAAACATAGCCTCAGTTCTAAATTAATAGGGGTCGGCTACATGGATCAAACTCTTCCATTGTGTTCAATTTAGTGTAATTGATGGTGAATTTTTTTAACCATTCAAATCCCTCCTAAATAGTACAATGAATCTAAAAGTAGAACCAACTTAGAAAGAACTCATTTCCTGAGTATCACATTGCACACGAGTAATGAAGATGATTGCTCAAATATCATGGCTACCATTGCTAAGAAACAACATAAATCTTCAACTAGAGAACTGATTAAACTAAAACAAACAAAAAAAATGTCAAATGAAATCAATGGCCAACAATACCTCTCTGATTCAAAACAAGAATTAAAAAAACCCCATAAATTTATTCACGGATACACTTAAATTATATATGAGAATCCAAAATTGATTGTAGACCCGATTATAACTTGGGGTATTTTATTTTGATAGTAGTAGTTTGTTATAAATTTATAATAAATTATAGACAATAGTAGTTTGTGCTATTTTGTTTTGATGGAAGCCGAAGGTATACAACCGCTGAAACCAAATTGATCTTAGACCCAATTAGTCCCTCAAGGTATTTTATTTTAATAATAGTAGTTTGTTATAAATTTATAATAAATTATAGACAATAGTAGTTTGTGCTATTTTATTTTGATGACAACCGAGGGTATACAACCACTGAAACCAATAGTAGACCCGATTAGTCCCTCGAGGGCTCTTAATTGCCTCGACAACAAAACTAGTATGTGTTGTTTTTCACTGGAGAGAATTTGATCATGGATGGAAGAAATTTAGATCTTTCATCGTTTCAATTAATATATAGAGAGATGGTATGATAATCATTTGATTAATCTTGGTACTGCTAGTTGTTGTATTTGTTTTGTAAAAGACCATTCACTTCCATGTGTTCTTAATTAATTAGCTTGAGTCGGTACCTGCAACTTTGCTATGGTTCTACTTGATTTACGTTTTAACAGTTTTTGTAAGGCAAAAGATAAGGGTGATTCAAGGTTCCTTTTGGTTGTCTAACCATGGTTGGCTAACGATTAAGAAAGGAGTTATTAGGATGAGGGTGATTTAAGGCCCCATTGAGAGACACATTGCAAGAAAACCTCACTGTAACAACAACAAACATCTAGGTTTCCCTCCTTTTTTTTGCAAAAAAATGGGGAAGAACAACATATGGGTTCTTGCTCCTATTCTCCAACTTCAGATCACACATAAAAGTTCTAATTTTTTTAATGCGGCATATAATATAATTATTTCTTTCATTCCCAAAAACAGAACAAAAGAAAAACATGTCCAAAGAATGGGTAGGTTGATATGCTATAAAGGGCTGTGAAATCGTATGTATGTCACAATTACATCAAACATATCCATATACAACTATATAGTTAACAACTATATCACATGTTTATATATGTGTGCGTATATATCATTAATTCCATTAATCTCATGACTATACAGAGATTTCTGATCTAGGTCTCCAAATCAATCTATCTTGCGCTTTGGGTTAGGGCAATCTCTTTTTACATTCGTACTTGCCAAAACTCAACATACTTATAAGAAAGGACAATGCTAGGGTGAATACAAAATTCTTGCATAATTAATTAAACACAAACCCCTACTGTATTAAGGCGAGATTTAATTCAAAACCATGCACTAAAAAATACAAAATAAACACAATTGAGATCAAGACTAAGGGTGTGTTTGATAGCAAAGAAAATGAAAAAAATCATAGAAAATTGTCTATTTTTATTGTGTAACCGTTTTTCCATTGTTTGATAGCTTTGTAACTGCATTGAGAAAAAAAACCACATTCCCCTATTTTCCTCATTTATTTTCTCATCTTTTAGTGAGGAAAATTGAAAATCTCTCCATCTCTCTCACGAACTGATCATTTTTTCCACCCAAACAAACTTGGTATCTGCTACTCTGTCGCGGATATACATTCTTTCTTTCTCTCTTCGTCTCCGGCTTCGCCACCAACATCATCGTCGAGCCGTTCGAGATCGACGATGATTTAGATGCGCACACGGATTGAACCATAAAAGAAAATTCTTTCTCGTGCAATCAAACAACTATGAAAAAATTTTCTTTATCAAATTCTCTCAAGAAGATTTGCTAAAAAAAAGTTTTTTCACATTGAAGATTTTTTTTGCTATCGAACACACCCTAAATCTACTTATTGATTAATAAGATCCTCTACATTTATTCTTCATCATCTTTCTTCATCAAACACATGGAAACTGCCTAGGGCAGCATTTTTACAAACTGAAAATCAACGTATGTAGAATGTATACAATGACACAGTTATGAAATTCTTTTAAAAGGTCTCAATCCCTAAGAAACAATCAAAATCATCAAAAACTCACATCCATAAGTGCTTCATAGACCAAGAAATGAAGCAAAAAATAATCAAGAAAGGAAGAAAAAGGGTGACATGTAAGAAATGTCCAAGGCCAAACCTCTGAAAGAAGACAATGAGATGAATCAACTCAAGACCTAGATCAAGGCTCGGCCACGCAAGCGCAGGCGAGTGGCCGAACGAAGGTCGATTTGCTCCTCGTCTTCCTTGACGTGGCTGACACCGTTGGAGATGAGGGGCTTGGATTTGGGGGACACGACGTAGAGGGGGTCTTCGTAGTTGTCGTAGAAGCGGAGGCGGAGGGGGCGACGGCGAGGTTAGAAGAAAGGCAGGCGGTGGGGGTGTCGAAGAAGAGGTTGGATTGGAGGCGGGCGAGGCGGTGGAAGGGGGAGAGGAGGTCGGAGAGGCGCTGGTGGGCGGCGGAATTAAAGAGGCGGAGCTTCACCTCGACTTCCATTTTAAGGGGCGGAGAGGCCGATGGTGCGGTGGGGTTTGGTGGCGAGGTGTTTGTTGCGGTTGAGGTGGTGGAGGATGGAAGCTGCGCCGGCGGCGGCGGCGGCGGGGCGAGGGAAATCAATAATGGCGATGAGGGTCTTTTTTGTTATCGATTTGAGTAGGGTTTCAAATGGGGAAGAAGATAGAGTCGTTTTGTTTTTAAAAATAAAAAATAAAATTAACGATAGATTAACAGATCTGTGGCTATTTAACATCTAAGGTTGGATTGAAGGCACGTGTATTATTGGTTATTTCGAGGTTAGTTGGTAATCTGTCGCTGAAATCAATGACAAATTAACGACACTTTGGGGCATGTCACAGATCTGTCGCTAAAATATTGTTTTTTAGTCAAACAGACCAAACTTTTAATATGTCTGTCACGGCCCGAATCTATAACCCATGTTTTAATTCCTTAATTAGATGACGTGGGACCCATACTGACTGAGGCACGTGGCCGAGGTATATAGTATTTTTTGTATTGATGTATGCATAGTTTTATGTATTACGTAGACTTACTAAGTCGGTTTGTATAGTTGTAGGCGTCGAGACGAGAACGGGGACGCACCTCGAGTAGCGTGCAAGCCGAGGAACCGGGTAGTTAGTATTTTGGTAAGTCTTATTTAATATTAATATGGAATAAGGAATTACTTGTAAGCCTATGGTTGTGTTTGTTAATATAAATCAAATTAAAGTCTAATAGTCTTGGTTTAAAATTTTACAACACTTGGACTTCCCTCGAGATACTTGCTAACACACACTCCCATGATATGTGTGTCAATATATTGTGTTAGAGAGCTGGAATTAGTGGGTTAGTATGAGTGAATGAGAACCACAAGACAAACCTCGAGATACGTAATTGCATGAGGATGAATGTCCAAGAATCAACCTCACACTGATACAAATATAATAGGTTGATCAAACACATGCAAATGGAACTAATTTAATCCTGAACATGTTGGAGAAGAAGATAAGGGTTTACTACTGGAATTAGAGCGGGAGAACGGTAAATTGGAGGATCCAAATTAGGGTAATCATCTTCTCCATCATCTCCTCTATCTAATGAACCCATTTTAGGAGTCTTAATGGAAAACCGAATTTAAGGGTTAAATCATTGATTTTGTTATTAGTTTGTCAAATTTCATATCTTATGAACAAATAAATGGAAGATTAATCAATGGTTTTGAGGAAATTGGGTTTTTGAATAATTTGAGAAAAACTAATGAATTTGTGAGATTTGAGAAAACTTATCAAATTGTTGTTTTAAGGTTGTGCTAATTGTTATTTTGCGTCATTTTGATATGAAAAATTCTGGCACAGAGGGCAATTAGCGCTAATGAGGAAAACTAGCGCACTAATGATTCAGGAAGAAACTCGATTTTAATTTCGCAATTAGCGCGCTAATAAGCCCTATTAGTGCGCTAATCAAACACTAAAAATTTGGAAAAAATGTGTTTTAACAACGTAACTAGTTCAAACAAAGTTTTGACACACCAATTCTTAGATTTACGGGGTTTTAACATATTTTGGAGACTTTACCCCAATAAAAAACTATTTAATAATTCTTAGGTTTGAAATAAATACTGGTTTTAAGAGTTAATAGACACTAAATTGAGCTTAAACCCATTATATTTGAACTAATAAGACACCAAACTCAGGAACCGAGGAAAAGCGTACGGGAGAGAGCGAATACAAGATTTAGAGTATCGGGAGGCCAGTAGAGCTAGGACTTTACTTTGTTGTGGTGAGTATACCCAATGACACCTTTACTTTACTTGACATTTCATTTCTATTAATTGTAGTACTTGCATAGTCCTTTTGACTATTTTGCATTTGTATTCTTATATCATGTGTTATTTGTGTCTATGCTCACTTGATGAGTCTAGTTTGCATGATTTTCATTCATTATTCGATTTGATTTATTGATTCTATCCCATGTTATGTTTATTCTCGATGTTTTAAATGTGAATTGAATGATAAATAGCATGCTATTAGGCTAGTGAATATCTTATAAGTGTTTAAGATGACTTGTATTCCTTATTTGTTTAGGTGTGGAGATGTGCCTATGCCTCGACAATCCATACTTGATATTTCTTAAAATTTTAAAAGTGTTTTTCGCATTAAGGTCTGGTACTCAATCTAGGTGTGTGTGACTCACGGGGTTAGAGTCCCTAGGGATGTCGGCACATGTTACCTGACATTGTATGACACTTGGGGTTAGAGTCCCTGAGGTGGTCTACACACCGAGGTTAGAGTCCTTGGTAACACTTGGGTTAGAGTCCCTTGTGCTACATGATTATTGAGTCAGAGTGACGCGTTTCACTGCCGACCGGACTTAAATCACCACTACTTAGCCTAGTGTCAGTATCACTTGTTTAACTCTGGTATTTACTCGCATATGGTTTATTTTCCAGCTTTCCCATTTATATGCTTTTAAATACCATTTGAATATTTGGAAATGCAAATTAAACTTGTCATCGGGGATTACTATTTTATTCTCGTACTCACCGTCCTTTTTATGACGGTGAGTGTGAGTGCAGTCCGTCTACCAAGCGGGGCAAGGAGAAGGCGGCGATTATCCTGAAACATGCGCGTCATCGCATCGATTGTAGGTATTATTTTGGTATTTTAATTGTATAAGTTATATATGTCTTTCAAATACTATTTGGGGTTGTATATTGGGTTGAGCATTAGTTCCCCGACTTGACTTAGACTATTTTATTGTTTCACTGCATTTTGAGGATTTTATATATATATGATGTCTATCCTGGTTTTCCACACTTAGGGTTTTTTAAGTGGTTTCCGCTTAAATTACTAATTGCTTCCACATAATCAATAAGACTTCCGCTAAATAATTAATTTAATAAAAAATCTTAATTAACTCTAAACTTTATAAATTGGTAGAACTATCGTATTACTTATCCTGAACACGAGAAAAGAGACATTTATGCTGTAAAGGCTGACTAATACATAGTTAAGTCATGTGTGGATAAGATTAGGGCTTAATTATAGGATTAGGCCAGGCGGTGCCTTAGATTAGGAGAAGGGCCGTCACAGTTGGTATCAGAGCACCCCGGTTTTTAGAAACTTAGGGATAAATAAGAAAAAAAGACAAACCTTAGAAGTGGAAACCAAATGATCTTTGCCTAGGAACTATTTTGTTGGGAATTGAGTGAAGGTGAGCCAGGGTGTTTTCTTTATATACATGTTAATTGATATACGTATAGGAATATAAGATACGTCCCATAGTAGCTGATTCGCGTACAATTGTCAACATGCAGACACCGATGGCGGATTCGCGTGATGTCGGAGACACCGGAGCTAGCGGCAGTCAACCTTCCACCGTATCGTTGACGATTTTCAGAGTTTGTCTGATCGGATGACCGCTCAGGAGCAACAGGTCGTCGAGTTCATCGCTTACATGTCGGCACAAATGATTTGACCACCCCCGTCACCACAAATACTAATACAGCACCCCCAACCACAGAGACTCCTACTGCACCGACCACTACTACTACTACTGCAGAGGCACGAGCACCAATACCACCCGCAGAGCCAGCGACACCGTGTCCACCAACATTATCGGTCGTCAAGGTACCGGCAACAGAAGCAGTAGTAGACACGCCCACACCCACTACATCTGAGATCACTGGCTTGTCAAGGGACGTCAAGCTAGAGAAGAAGTTCATTAGACTTAGGCCGGCGTATTTTTCGGGAGAGAAGGACCACGAAAAGATCGAGAAGTGGATCCTATCCAGGAGAAGCTGCATTTACTATTGGGTATTGAGGACAGACTCCAACCAATTCTTTCATAATACACATTGGATAAGGGTGCTGATGTTTGGTGGCGCACAACAGTGGCGAGCAGAGGCAAGCCGAGGCATTTTCACATCATGGGCAGACTTCGAAGTGAAGTTGTACAAGTAGTATTTTTCGGCTTTGATGTTTCAGAGGTCGGAGAAGAAGTTTATGAGGTTGAAGAAGAAGTTTATGAGCTTGAGACAGGCCGAGGGGGAGACAGTGATGATATACAGCGACCGATATGGTTACATGAGGCAGTTTGCAGGAGACTTGGTGAAGGATGACACATACGACACATTCTACTTTGGAGATAGATTAAAGCTAAATATAGCTAGACACGTTATTAGCATCGGGGCCCGCACTTTGCAGGAGATCTATGAGAGAACCCTTGCCCAAGAGTGTTATGAGTTAGGCAGAGAGGAGGAGAGAGCAGTAGAGGGTTACGATAAGGGTCCAAACTACGATAGAAGGTGGAGGAGTAAGGGACAGAGGAGAGGGGACAAGGGTCCACAGAAAGGTGGGGCACCTATTGCCCCTATTTCAGCAGTGCCTTACGCACCACACCCTGCACCCACACATCAGCAATGCCTTACGCACCACACCCTGCACCCACACAGACATATGGCAGAGCTCCCTTGCCACATCCCACCAGACAGACATTACCAATTACACTAGCAGTGCGACAACAACATCTGTAGGGTGGTCGAGACAGAGGCAGAGGTCGGGATGGACCACGACAGCGGTAGTTACAAGGACAGACGCAGTAGGCCAGGCAGCGTCGTCGGATCACTTTGTTGGAGATGTTTTCAGGTGGGAAACATGTCCAGAGAGTACACACAACCGACTGCACATCCCCCACAGCAGGGCAGAGAAAGTTCACATGGTCGCACAGCCAGATGCTGGAGCTACACGCAGTCTCATAGAGGGTACGATTTTTGTTTATAGTAGAGACTTATATGCATTGTTTGACTCTGAACCCACTGTTTCTTTTATTGTAGGTCACATGTTAGGCATATTAGGATTGAAATCTGTTAGGCTTAGCGTACACCTGATTTTGAGCACCGCAGCTGGGGATATGGTTTACCCTAAAAGTCTAGTTCGGGGATGTTCGGTAGAAATAGGCGAAGTAGGGTTACTGGTAGATTTTAGAGTACTCGAGATGTTAGAATTCGACACTATGACGAACCCGGTTCCCAAAAAACTGGGCCCCACCTGGCCTTAACCCGCGTGGACCCCCGGGTCAATCCTCGCAAAGTCAACGCAGATCTAGTCAGCCTCAAATAAGTACATTCTCATTAAATTTGTATTTTTCAGTACGAGTAAACTTATGACAAAAGTAAATAACGCAGATTTCATTAAAAATGAAATAACCTACAGTGTGGAAACCCTAAAAACCATCATATAAACATGCTTATTCTATATCACTCGATCCCATTCTATCCAGTGTTTGCAAAAAAAATAAAAAATAATATACAATAAGTACTACAAAAATGGCAAAATAAACAGTCTTGAAAGGAATGAACAGCTCCACAAAGTCCTCAAAGAAAATCACCTATCACTGGTCTTTTTCCCTTGCCCGTCTTTGTCCGCTCTGCACCCACCATCACAAACTAGGCGATGAGTACAGTAAAATAAAAAGTAATAACTTGAAGGATATAAACAGTAATTCATGAATCATGTAAAAATAGCCCAAAAATCATGCGGGTATTAAAAGCAGATAAAATAAAGAAAATGCATGATAAACAAACTGACAGATATACACAACGAAATATGAATGTCTATGAATCAAAAGAGGCAACTAAATGGTCTTAAACCCACAACAAACTAGTATTTGGGGAAAACTCACATTTGGTTGGGTAGTTGCGCCCCCGCAGGTAGTGTTCACGTTATCCCAACTAGCTATAATCCCATGAGTACCTTCCCGACACACTTAGGCCATAGACACCCAACCAAGGGAATAACAAATATAATTTCAACAATAAGGTATGTATAAACAAAGCCAATAAAATACTAAAAATGAATTACTATGCATTTCCTTAACTGGTTTACTCATTTACCTCAGACTTATGTTAATCTGGCCTCTCGGCTCAGACACGCTCCCAAATCGAATACCCGAACTCCCGAGACCTTCCTTTAGGTTTGTGAGGTCCCAAAACATGTTTTTAGACCAAATTATAGTGTTTTAGAGATTTTGGAAAATCTTCATTTTTGGTACTGCCAGGGGAATCAGCACGTTAATTCTGATATTAGCATGCTAATTCCTACATTAGTGCGATACCGTGTATGTCTAACGCACTAATTTTAATATCAAGCGCGCTAGATTTCTCACCTAGCGCTATGTAGAGCAGAACCCTGATTTATGCAGTTCAAAATCCGAGGTTTGCATGACACATAAGCCTTGTTTATTGTTTGGGAACCCTCATACACGTTAGTATGGGTCCCTAACATCACCTAAAACACAAAAAACAACAAAATCTCCAAAGACAAGTATTGAAGGAATTGACCAAGCTATGTTAATGGAGTACTTAGCTTGGTCTTCTTCCTCACTTCAATGGATTCATGAGCTTTCTTTCCACCTATGGAGCACTCCCCAGCAATCTCTCTTCTTCTCTTCTTGCTCGCAAAATCGTTGAAGATGAAAATGATGAAGTGATAAGTTGGTTTGACCAAATGTGCGCATATATGAGTGGAGTAAGCCGCACATATATGAGTGGAGTAAGCCCCACATCTATCTACACTCTCACATCTCAAGACTTATCTTGTAGTCCATCGACTGCTTCAGTAAGTCTATTATATTTGAGACTTCAGGACGTCTGATGTTCGTTCACCAAGGTAGTACACCGAGACTTAGCACCACTAGAGGTCGGCTTGCATCCAGTGGAGAGATGGAGACTCTAGTAGCGTTGTACACAGTAGCAGAGAGTCAGGGACCCAGATTAGAGGAGATACTAGTTGTTCGAGACTTCTCAGTTATTTTCTCAAAGGATTTACCTGGATTACCGCCACCGCGAGAGGCAGACTTCATCATCAAACTAGTACCGGTTACCAGACCGATCGCGATACCGTTGTACCGCATGGCTTCAAGGGAGTTGGAGGAGTTGAGGACTCAGCTTAAAGATTTGGGGGAGAAAGGATTAATCACACCTTCGATGTTACCGTGGGTGAGCCAATTCTATTTGTAAAGAAGAAGGATGGCAGTCTGAGACTATGCATCGACTTTAGGCAGCTGAACAGAGTGACAGTCAGAAACAAGTACCCACTTTCGCGGATAGACGATTTATTTGATCAGCTGAGAGGAGCACATTTTTTCTCCAAGATAGACCTGTGATCGGGGTATCATCAGTTTAGGATCATGGATGAGGATAGGTCCAAGACAACATTCAACATCAAATACAAACACTACCAGTTCACGGTCATGCCATCGGGCTGACCAACGCCCCCGCCGTATTCATGGATTTGATGCACCGGGTACTTAAACCATATCTCGACCACTTCGTGATAGTCTTCATCGACGACATCTTAATATACTCAAGGACATGTGAGGATCACGAGCAGCACCTCAGATAGACGTTGCAGACATTGAGGGAGCATCGACTTTTCGCTAAGTTCAACAAGTGTGAATTATGGCTTGTAGAGGTCAAGTTCTTAGGGCACATTGTTGGAGCAGCAGGGATTGCAGTAAATCTTGCCATGATTTAGATGATCAAGGATTTGCCAGCATCGACATCAGTACCGGAGATCAGGAGCTTTCGGGGGTTAGCAGGATACTAACGTAGGTTCGTGAAGGATTTCTCGAAGATCGCTTTATCGATTACAAGGCTGACATAAAAAGGATGTTGCTTATAAGTGGACTGAGAAGTGTGAGGCTGCATTTATTCAGTTGAATGGGTCATTAACTACCGCGCTAGTGTTAGTACTACCAGAGGTTGGACATGGATTTCTAGTGTACACAGATGTTTCTCATACCGGCCTAAGTTGTGTGTTGATGTAGGGCAGCGTTATTGTGGCATACGCATCGAGACAGTTAAAGATACATGAGAAGAACTACCCCGCACATGATCTAGAGTTGGCAGCGGTTGTATTTGCACTGAAGACTTGGAGACACCTTCTATATGGAGAGAGAATCACACTCTTCACTAATCACAATAGTCTGAAATATCTCTTCACAAAGAAAGAGCTGAAAATGAGACAGCGCAGATGGTTGGAGTTCTTGAAGGACTACGTCTTTTTCTTGGAGTATCACCCAGGAAAAGCGAACGTAGTCACAAATGCGCTGAGTAGGAAACCGACTAAAGATGTCGAGGTTGTCAGATGTCACATGACGCATGAGTACAGATTACTCAAAGCAGCGGCAATAGCATGTCAGATAAAGGTTCCTACCGATACTCAAGTGATGATTTGCGCAGAGATGAGACAACATACCATGTCTACACAGCGAGTGTCAGAGGGTCAGATGACCAACCGGTTGTACTTAAGATTCAGCAAGTTAGCGCAGAGTGCAAAGTGTACAGATTGGGCAGAGACGACAGATCAATGTCTAAGACACCCGGGCAAGTAGTGGATACCAAAAATATCGGAGCTAAGAGATGAGATCCTTCAAGAGTCGCATTGTTCCTGATTCACCGTACATCCAAGCAGGACTAAGATGTACCACAACATGAGGAGACATTCTGGTGGCCTGGGATGAAGGCAAATTTGTCTAGATTCATCAAAAACTATGGTATCTGTCAGCAAGTGAAGTTCGGCATCGCAGACCCGGAGGATTACTACAGTTACTTCCTATTCCTCGATGGAAGCGGGAAGACATATCTATGGATTTTTTTCAAAAGACTGCCGAGGACCGCGGGGAGACATGACTCGATCTGGGTGATAGTTGACAAACTAACGAAGTCTGCTCACTTCCTGCCAGTGGCGTCGCATTACACGTTTGATCAGTTGAATGTACTATTCGAAAGAGAGATTATCAGGCTACACGGGGTACCATTGATGATCACGTCAGACTGATATGCTACTTATATGTCTAGGACATGGCAGAGTATGCAGAAGTAGCACGGTACGCGCCTACAGTTCAGTATGGCTTTCCACCCTCAGATCGACGGGCAGACTGAGAGATTGATTCATGTCATCTTGGACATATTGCGGGCATGCGTGTTGGAGTTTGGCAGATCTTGGGCGGAGTACCTACCATTGTACGAGTTCGCTTACAACAACAGTTATCAGGCTAACATTGAGATGGCGCCATTAGAGGCTTTGTATGGCAGACTGTGTCGTTTGCCATCGTGTTGGGCTAAGCCATAGGATCGAGATAGTGGGGTCTGAGATTGTTGTTGACCATACGAAAAAGGCAAAACTGGTCCGTCAGAGACTTAGAGGAGCACATAAGAGACAAAAGAGATATGCAGATGAGTATCGCGGTGATCTCGCGTATTCCGAGGGAGCCTTTGTTTATTTAAAGATTTCCCCTCATAAGGGTCTTCAGAGATTTTGGGTGAAAGGCAAGCTTGCACCGAAGTACATAAGGCCTTTCATGATTAAGAAACGGATCGGGAAAGTGGCATACGAGCTTGAACTGCTTCCACAGATGTCAGGGGTTCATCCAGCGTTCCACATTTCGATGCTTCAACTAGCCGAGTCGAAGTCAAGCGTGCGACTAAAAGTTGACTTGAGTCAAATCGACTTGAGCGAGGACATCTCTTACGAGGAGCAGCCCATTCAGATCCTAGATCGAAAAGTACAACAGCTGAGGAGCAAGTCCATCCCGAAGTTACTCGTCAAGTGACAGTTCCACCACGACACGAAACTCACTTGGGAGTGGGAGGACTATATGCGAGATAGATTCCCGTACCTGTTCGAGTCAAGTAGAACCGTAACTTAAACTTAATTTCGATGACGAGATCTTCATTTTGTTGAGAATATTTGTCACGACCCAAATCTCTAACCCCCATTTTAATTCCTTAATCAGGATCACCGCTCGTGACGTGGGACCCACACCGTGATACGTACACCGACCGAGGCACCTAGCCGAGGTATATTATATTTTTGTATTGATGTATGCCTAGTATTATGTATTGTGTAAACTTACTAAGTCGATTTATATAGTCGTAGGTGTCGAAATGTGAGCGGTGACGCACCTTGAGTAGCGCGTGAGCCGGGGAACCGGGTAGTTAGCATTTTGATAAGTCTTATTTAATATTAATATGATAAGGAATTACTTGTAAGCCTATGGTTGTGTTTGTTAATATAAATAAAATTAAAGTCTTATAGTCTTGGTTTAAAATTTTACAACACTTAGACTTACCTCGGGATACACTCTAACACACACTCCCATGATATGTGTGTCAATATATTGTGTTAGAGAGCTAGAATTAGTGGGTTAGTAGGAGTGAATGAGAACCACAAGACAAACCTCGAGATACATAATTGCACGAGGATGAATGGCCATGAATCAACCTCACATTGATACATATATAATGGGTTTATCAAGCACATGCAAATGGAGCTAATTTGATCCTGAACATGTTGGAGAAGAAGAGAAGGATCTACGGCTGGAATTAGAGCGGGAGAACAACAAATTGGAGGATCCAAATTAGGGTAATTATCTTCTCCATCATCTCCTCTATCTAATGAACTCATTTTGGGAGTCTTAATGGAAAACTGAATTTAAGGGTTAAATAACTGATTTTGTTGTTAGTTTGTCAAATTTCATATCTTATGAACAAATAAATGGAAGATTAATCAATGGTTTTGAGGAAATTGGATTTTTGAATAATTTGGGAAAAACTAGTGAATTTGTGAGATTTGAGAAAACTTATCAAATTGTTGTTTTAAGGTTGTTCTAATTGTTGTTTTGTGTCAATTTGATATGGAGAAGGTGTTAAATGGGGTTTAGTTAGCTAATTGAGGACTTTTGGACATAATTTTCGAGTTGAAAATTCTGCCACAGAGGGCAATTAGCGCGCTAATGAGGAAAATTAGCGCGCTAATGATTCGGGATAGAAAATCGAATTTAATTTCGCGATTAGCGTGCTAATAAAACCTATTAGCGCGCTAATCAAACACCAAAAATTCGAAAAAAAAAAAAGTGTTTTAATAACATAGCTAGTACAAACCAAGTTATAACACACTGATTCTTAGATTTAGAGGGTTTTAACATATTTTGGAGAATTTACCCCGATAAAAGACTATTTAATAATTCTTAGGTTTGAAATAAATATTGGTTTTATGAGTTAATAGATATTAAATTGAACTTAAACCCACTATATTTGAACTAAAAAGACACTAAGGGTGTGTTTGATAGCAAAGAAAATTTTCAATGAGAAAAAAATATTTACTTAGGCAAATTTTCTGTAGAAATTTTTTTTAAAAGAATTTTCTCATTGCTGTTTGATTGCACGTGAGAATTTTTTTTTCAATTTTCTGTTGTTTGATAACTAATGTAATTTTTTTTTCATTTTTTTTGCAGTATCACGAATTCATACTAAAATTAAATCAAGTGGACAATTAATTAATCGGCAACAACTATCTTCACAACCATTAATGAACTCAAAAAAAAATCATTCAATAATTAATTGATAAGTAACATAAATGAAAGAAAATAAACAGTGTATTAAAATTTATTAAAAAAAAACTTATGGTTTAACTTCTAAAAGTAATCTAAAATTTCCTCTGCAAATATAAAATCACCCAATCTTTCTTCAAGTCTTCATCCAAATGAAAAAATATATTCGCATCCTTAACTTCACCTCCCAATAAAAACATGGCACGCATTACGTCTTCTCGACTTAGTTCAGGAATGTTATTAAGCTCTTTCTGAAGACGTGCACAGTTTGTATGCGCAAATGGCGACGATGAGGCCCTGCATTTCTTCATCTTCTCGGAGAGTTTTCATGGGCAGTTCTTCAATTTTGGGATGTGAGAGCAAAGAGAATTCATGGGCTAAGCTCACCAGTTCTGCAAACATAGCATCAGTGCAGCCTTTCTTCCGGAGTTTCAGTTCCACTCTGCCGGCATTTGACAAGGTCATGCCCAAGGCTATGGCCGAGTTGAGCGACAAGAGCTCCGGCCATGGTTTGCCTATTGATTTGAGAGGTTTGAATGCTCTCATCCAATTCGTCTATATGCATTTTTTGGTCCGTTATTGTTTAGAAATTGACTTGTAGGCAAAATGCGTGGACGAATTTGAAATTCTTTTGTGAACAAAGGAAAGTTCACTCCATTGCGTAGATAAAGTGCAATGTATATAACTAGAGCCTTCTCTAATGTTGTAGAGGACGTATTAGCACTAGTGAATTGGTGTTTACCATGTAGGGAACTAGGGTTCTTGAGGAGAATTTTGGCACCAGTATACATACAGTCGAATCAATACCCAAGGCTCCTCCTTAATCAATTCGGAACTGTGAAGATGAAGAGAGGAATAGAGAGACAAAGGGAGAAGAACCAGAGATCGCAGAGAGAAGAACCAGAGAACCAGAGATCGCAGAGAGAAGAACCAGAGATCGCAGACGAAAGAGGAGAGAACGGAGAGATCGGAGAAATGAAAGAGAACGGAGATATCGTAGAGAGAACAACCAGAGATCGCAGAGAACGGAGATCAAACAACCAGAGATCGCAGAGAGAAATCGTATGGGAGATCAAACAACCAAAGATCGCAGAGAGAAGAGCCGAAACTAATGAATTGAGAGGAGTATGTTGGTGGAAGAGTTCTTGTAGAAGAAGGAGTCCAAGTTTCGGTGAAAAATAGATTCGTTAGACCCTAAAAATCTCGAATTTCCATCTCAAAATAAGAGAAAATAAATGAGGAAAATTAGGAGGGTGGATTTTTTTTCTCTATGCGGTTACAAGTGTATCAAACACCCAAAAAAATGGTTATACTAAAAAACAAAACAAATTTCCATGATTTTTTTCTTTTTCTTTGCTATCAAACATACCCTAAACTCAGGAACCTAGGAAAATGGTACGGAAGAGCGAATACAAGATTTGGAGTATCGGAAGGTCAGTAAAGCTAGGACTTTATTTTATTGTGGTGTGTATACCCAATGGCAACTTTACTTGGCATTTCATTTCTATTAATTGTTGTCCTTGCATAGTCCTTTTGACTATTTTGTCTTTGTATTCTTATATCATGTGTCTTTGTATCTATGCTCACTTGATGAGTTTAGTTTGCATGATATACATTCATTTGATTTGATTAGTTAATTCTATCACATGCTATGTTTATTCTTGTTGTTTTAAATATGAATTGAATGATAAATAACATGTTATTAGGCTGGCAAATATCTTATAAATGTTTAACATGACTTATATTACTTATTTGTTTGGGTGTGTAGATGTGTATATGCCTTTACAATCCATACTTGGTATTTTTTGAAATTTAAAAAGTTGTTTTCGCATTTAGGTCTCGTACTCGATCGAGGTGTTCGCGAATCACGGGGTTAGAGTCCCTAGGGATGTCAGCACATGTTACCTGACATTGTATGACACTCGGGGTTAGAGACCCTGAGGTGGTTTACACACCGGGGTTAGAGTCCTTTGTAACACTTGGGTTAGAGTCTCTTGTGCTATATAATTATTCAGTTGGAGTGACGTGTCTCACTGTCGACCGGACCTAAATCACCACTACTTAGCCTAGTGTCAGTATCACTTGTTTAACTCTTGTATTACTGTTTTACTCGCATATGATTTATTTTCCTGTTTTCCCATTTATATGCTTTTAAATACCATTTGAATATTTGGAAATGCAAATTAAACTTGTCATCGGGGATTACTATTTTATTCTTGTACTCACTGTCCTTTTTATGACGGTGGGTGCAGAGCCGTCTACCAGCAGGCCGGGCAAGGAGAAATTCGGCGATTATCCCCGAGCCCGCGGTACGTCACTGCATCGATTGTAGGTCTATTGTATATGATATAATACTATTTGAGGTTATATATTGGGTTGAGCGTTAGTTCTCTGACTTGACTTAGACTATTTTACTGTTTCACTGCATTTTGAGGATTGTATATATGTGATGTCATTTCTTGGATTTCCACACTTAGGATTTTTCAAATGGCTTCCGTATAAATTACTAATTGCTTTCGCATAGTCAATAAGACTTCCGCTAAATAATTAATTTAATAAGATTTTAATTAACTCTAAGCTTTATAAACTGGTAGGACTAGTGTATTACTTATCCTTAAAACGAAAAAATAGGCGTTTAGGTTGTAAAGGCTGACTAATACGTAGTTAAGTCATGTGTGGATATGGTCAGGGCTTAATTACGGAATTAGGTCAGATGGTGCCCTAGATTAGGAGAGGGGCCCTCACAATTTCATTGATTTGTTGTTGATTTGTTGTTGTATAGTGACAGATTTAGTCTGTTGTTATAATTTGTTGCTATTCAATCATTTTCTTGTAATGGTTGGAGGCGTTATTTGAACTTATGATAAATGAGTTACGGTGTGAGTTCGGAACTGTGAAGGGTCTCATTGATTACGTGGATAACACATGGGTGAAGTACTATAAGAAAAAAATTATACCGGCATGGACAGATCGAATTATACACTTTGCAGAAACAACGACGCAGATGGTTTAGTCTGCGCATTCCACTTTGAAGCTACATCTTGGCAACAATTAGGCAAATTCTGAGACTTTGTGGGGTGTGGTAGATGGTCTTCATAGGATCCAATATAACAGCATCGAGGCATCATTTGATCCTAGTTTGAATGTGATGCAACATGAATATGTTTATGGTTTGTATCACTGGTTGCATTGATACGTCTCTCAAAGGGCGCTTAAGTTGATCAAAGATGAATCAGAACGTGGAGAGGATGTTGTACATGACTCTACTCTTTATGGTTGTGACATACGTGCCACCCATGGCCTTCTTTATGCAAACGAGATAAACTTCCATAAAAGGTCGGTTCACCCACACTTGAGGACATTCATGTATACTGGAGAAAGTTGAGTATAGTACCAGAGAATGTTGTGGATCCGGCCGGATACAATGACAATAATGAGATTCAAAGAATGTTGGAAAAGTTTCAAGCATGCGCTAATGATGACGATTACATCAGGATTATTCAACAGCTCAGAGAAATTAGTCGGCCTTCATCCACCTCGGGGGTTGTCCCACCTATAAAAATAAAGACAAAAGGAAGGACACCAAAGTCTACAGTTGGAAGTTTGATGAACAAAGGAAAGAAGAAAGGATAAAAGAGGAAACTCGATTAAGAAGATACTTTTACACAAGATTGCCAAGCGGGTTTTAGAAAGAAGAGGCATCTAGTTCGAGGAAGAAGCAAAATAAAGTGGGGCCTAAAATACGTCAGACATGTCAAGTGACCCAAGGTGTATCTACGGTTGGTTATTCACATTGCATACTACTGGATTGGTTGTCATACATTGAGAGCATTATTGATGTGACGTGTAATGATAATCGTGGATATCAGTGTATTGCCTCTGGGCTTGGACTCCTTGATGTCGATGGTTGGAGGTTAGTACATAGAAGGATGTTTGATGAGATAACGGGGTATAAAACTCTTTGGCGGGACGTTCTTGGAACGAGTTATGATAAAGTGAAGACTATTGTGTATTATCCGAATGATCGAGTTGGGTCTTCTTTTGATGAATGGTTGACACTTCTGAAAATGGGGCTCTTAATATCAACGGTTTTTAATGTAATTCTAGTAAACCTCTCGCATGGTAGTTGCTTGACATTTCTTCTTTTACGTAATGTCTCACCGCCATCTTTCGATAGTCGGCTTATCATTGACATGATTAATGGTTGGAACATCCATTGGGTTAGGGTAAGTTCGTAGATTTTCTTTATATGTGTTTTATCAATTTTGAATTATATGATAACGACTTTTTGTTGTACTTTGTATTTGTCAGGTGAAGTTGAACATGAATGCACCGCTTCCATCATTATATTCATCGTGGGAAAGGTATGCTGAGGAGTGTGCCAAAGGTTGGCGTGATGGATTCATAATTTGAGAAATCATGCCGGTTGTAGCTTTTCAACAAGGCACGCCTTCCGTGGTAGACTTACCTTCGCCTTAAGGACATTGATTGTAAAAATAGTTTTTTGGTTTACTTTACATTATGGATATATGTCGTTACTTCATATATTGCAACACGATTATTGGTGTAGGGATGTGTTATTTGTTGCTCATGTAGGGCTATTTGTGATTGTGGTAATTATTATTTTCATTTGGTTTAAAATTTCCTTTTCAAATTGTATCAGAAGGAAATCTCGGTGCCACAGGTTCGAAAACATCACCTACATTTCGTCATGCAACAACCAAAATACATATCACGCTTTCGGCATGCAATGATCGAGTTTGCTAATGTTATACATTAAACATTAATCTTTGTAGGCTATCACTGAACCCAAACTTACCTCTCTTTTAACATGCTACTTGGTACTATGTAACCAAGACTCGGTATAATATGTCGGAGTTGCATGACCGAGACCATGTGTAATGTTTCGTTTACATCCAACCGAAACAGAAAGAAACTATCACTTAAACATAGAACTCGGTAAGATATAACTGAGACTTAATTTACATTTGTAGTTACAATAGACCGAGATTGTTCTTACGTTCACGAAACTATACAACCAAGACTTGCAACTGGTTGGTTGTTGAATGCACATCTCGGTCCTACAGGTTCGTGGTAGCCCCAAAAATCACGGACCTGAGGGACCGAGTTGGTTTGACATGTGACCGAAAGTTAAGCCTGATCATTTTTTTGTGTGTTTTGAACACCGAATTCACAACACGGGCCTATAATGACAACAACATTAAGGCTTAATATAAACATTCACAAGGAGTTTCGAAAATCAATGGAAAACATATTAAACCAACCATAATGAAACATAAACAAGTTAAGAAGTGTACATATTAAACATATTAAACAAGGAAAGTCCAAATTTTACCAAACTTGAAAAGTTAAACAATACAACAACGAAATAAGTTATTTTTTCAATGACTAAATGCTTTCAATGCTCTCGAATTCACTAAATGCTTTGGCTTCTTTAAGTTCTTCCAAGTATATTCATTGCCAAGCATTCTCTTGGGGGCGAGCATCGACCGGTGGAGGTAGGCATCAGCTAGGGTGGACCTAGAAGGATGTGTGGAAATGTTGTCGTGCTGAGAGTACTTAGGGGCTGTCGTGGTAAGGGATGCCCCGTCAGTGGTTGTGGTTGTGGTGGTGGTAGTTGCACTAAGACTCCTCCCTAACAAGAAGTTGATCACATCACTCGTCATTTTCTTTGCAGACTCTAAATTATACAACTCCGCCGGCGATTCCATCCACCGCAATGCAGCGTCCAACGCAAGCCTATTCTGTTAATGAAAAAATGAAAATTATAAGAACATTATATGTGGCCATGCATCAACAAACAACCTAGTAAGGTAACGTACCTCCAAGAGCCCATTGTCATTGATAGTACTGGCGAGTGCGACATCATCTTCAACGATCGGGTCCTCGATCGCCGGGTGTGACACCTTCAAAAACCAAGGAAGATAGTCCGGTGTAACCAAGAACTCAAAATGTGTCTTCTCGCCTCAAACTTCGAGGGCCAACAAATGGTTACGCCAATGCTCCCAATTGTATTATTGGAACCCATACTTGACATAGTATTTAAGTGCAAATGGACCTCAGACTGTTTCCAATGGGCGTACGGATGGTCAGGTATAAATCGCACGTGGCCAAGCTCTCTCAAAATCCTCTCCGGATGGTACGGATCCACCACAACCATGTACTTCAAAGTGCCACTATAGAAAGTCATCGGGTGCACAACTCTATTGGGCCTTACATCAACGTAAGGGTCCCAAGTAACATAATGAAACATAAACAATCTTAATAAGTAAACAAAAGCTAACTTGAAGGTTTAGCAAATTGATTAAGTAAATTAATCACCTCGCTTGGTCGCAATCTGTCCAATGTCCTCCTTATGGACCCTAACTTGTCAATGTTCATCACCGCCTCGTGTTTCTAAATCCATCTAGAGACACGAGGATGCACATGGTCGTACTTTGCATTGGAAGTGGAGAGCCCAAGTTTGAAGTACTCATACACCCATCCCTGATAAATACATATAAGGTTAGTTATTGAAAAACTCAAAACCTAATCAAAACTTATGAAAAAACAATTTACATAGATTTAGAACTATTACTTCAAGTAATGCGAGGTAGTCGACAATCTGGGATACTTGTACTCTGGTAGTAGACCCTAAGTGACGGTACGAATATGCCAATGCAGTTGCAGCCCATGCATACTTGCCTATATCATCTAAATCTTCAAGAAGCTTCAATAAGATAATAGAGACCCGATATCCACTCTTGTCTGTGAAAAGTGTGCAAAAGAGTAGGTACAACAAGTACACACGAGCAGTGCAATCCACATGCGGATAAGTAGTGTCCCCTGAACCACATTTGGAGCACCACCGAGTCTTCAACAAACACTTCCGCATGGTGAGTCCTTTGCTGATGTTCACTTCTTCCTCGGCATCTTCAATGCTAACCCCAAGTAAGTTAGACACTAGCTTTATCGCATCTGCGCAAAATTCCTTGGTGTACCTTGCAAAGTTCTCTACTACAATAACTTTGCCCGTGATTGGAATATTGAGGAGAATGCTTACATCCTCCAAAGAAATTGACATTTCACCGAATGGTAAATGAAATGTGTTCGTCTCCAGCTGCCACCGCTCCACAAAAGCATATATAACCCCCTTGTTTGCCTTGCGGTATGAGCAGTCTATCAGCGGAGTCAAATAGGGTCGCTTGATGACCCTCTGAAGGCCCTCCGTGTCAGGGTGACACGACTGCAAATCTCATTCTTGGATTTGAGCCCCGTGATTGATACACTTAAGTAACGGGCGATCCGACAAAAAAATAAAAGCAGTTCAGTTGCATGAAAAAACATAAGTTTTTAAGTACTATGTTGCATGTTTTGCAAAAATAAATATACCGTGTTGAATAAAAGTACCTTACTATTCCAAATAGCCAAGGCGATATGATCTTTAAAACTCTTCAACAAAGATCCACCAAATGAACCACTAGGGAAATGAGCACACTGTTGCACTTGTGCCTCGTCTTCATTACGGCTACCTACACCACTACTACTATCACCCACATTTCGATGCCCACTAGTGGTTTCGACTAGTTCCGAAGTCTGACTAGTAGACTCCGATGCATGAGCCTCCGTAACTTGCCCAAAAAATCTCTTACTGAGTTTAATTCCTTAAACATGATTAACGATCCGTAATGTGGGACCTACATCGTGATATGTCCATTGACCGATGCAAGGGCCGAGGTATATTTTATATTTGTTGTGATGTAGGCCCGGTATATTGTATATATGTAGACTATTAAGTCAATTTATATGGGTACATAGGTATCGAGACAAGCGGGGACATACCTCGAGTTGCGTGTCGACGTGGGACCAAGGTAGTGGCTTATGGGGTAAGCTTAATTAATTTGAGTTAAATATAATTTTATAGTAGATTTAATGTGGTTACATTTAATGTAACCTTTAATGTGCCTAAAGTTAATGAAATAAAGCAATGGTCACTAGATATGCATCGAGACACGCATTAACCCATCAAGAGATCAATGAGTCAACTTGTTGAGTCACTCAAACATGACTTGAGGGACAAGTGTGACAAGGTGGTCCATTAGTTGAGCCTCAAGATACGTGTGCACACAAAGATCAATGGCTATAGTTTAAACATATATATGTAGTTAAACAACATATAAGTCAACATTTCTCATTTTTTATCTTCATCAAATCGTTGGGTAGGAAGAAGAGAAATCAGAAAAGTTGACGGAGTGCTCTTAGGGAGGAGGAAAGTGAGAGATTCATTGGAGGTTTGGTGAAGAAGAAGAAGTTCTTCAAGTTAGGTAACTTCTCCACTCCATTAAGTTGTAAATTCATATAATTTGATGTTGTGGTTGTTGTTTTGTGTTGGGTTTGGTGTTAGGGACCTATTGTAGTGTGTATGAATGTCCATAAGGCAATAACAAGGCCTATGTGTAGCAAAAGCCCAAAACTCGAAATGCAGAATTTTGGGTTCTACCGTACATAGCGCGCTTGTGACAGCCCCAATTTCCCACAAACTGGGCACCACCCGGCCTAGTCTCGCAAGGTCAACGTAGGCCTAGTCAGCCTTCTAATCCATCATTGTAAGTAAATTCATAATTTTAAGTTGAGTTATTAGTATTTTTTAGGTTTTTACAATTTAGCGGAAGCAATTAATTAAATAACTCAACAATAATGTAAAAGAGTTAGGAAACCTAATTGTGGAACCCAACATAAATATATCATTAGAGGAGAGTAAGTACAAAATACACATGCCCATAATCCCAGTGTTTTTAAACCAAATATAAATAATAATACAAAAGATTCACCTAGCTATGTAGCCTTCCCATTGCTGGACCGTGGATCTGCACTCAGTCAAACACAAGAATGACGAGTCCAGGTAAGTAAAAGCCAGTATAATCTAAATAGTAATTCAAAACAAATGAAGCAGTTCAAAAGTCACGCGGATGGAAAGAAAGCTATATGGAATGCATGATAATGAGACTATAAAAACAATGGAAGTACAACGAGAATGAGTGTAACAAGAAACAATAAAGAGGTGCCCAAGTGGTCCAAGACCACCGAATGTGGGTGCCATAGGGTCGGGGTCACAGAGTCGCGGCAACGCCAAGCAGACTCGAGTCATAAGACGCGGCATCGCCTGCTGCTGTACCTAGAACGTCGCGAATGAGGGATATCAATGGTGCTCCGAATAAAACACATCTCATTCCGACCAAATACTCAAGTGACTCGAGGTCATGGCCTCGGTTGCAAGCTGGCGACCACTCCAATCAGAGACACTCGTATGACTCACTTGGCCCTCGAACACTCGTAAGTGGGTGAAAATTCCAAGAAAGGGACACAGTTCAACATCAATAAAATATAAACTCAAATGAACTACTGTGCATTTCCTAGCTGGTTTTACTTACATTTTCCGCGAGTAATCCAAATCGTCCTCAAAACGTCTCGCTTACGCCTCGATATGCGCATCTGACACTCGACTATAGCCTCCTAAGTTTCTGGTGTCCGTTTATACCAATTAAATTACTTAAGTCATTCAAATCAATATGTTCGCGATTAAATTCGCAAAATTCCATAATAAATGCCATAAGTCACTCGATGCCAACACCAAAATGTGGTTTAGGACCTCACAATGGCTTTTAATGGAGGTATCAGCTCCAAAATGCATTCGTCTTCTTTGCAAGCAATCTATCGCGTCGTCGAGCTTCGTCAAAGTTGCGCCTCATTGTCCACTGTTGTCGTGTTTCGTCGAGGATCGATCGGTCCGGCAACGCGGCACCATGTCGTTGCTCGCGCGCGTTGCTTGTGTCGCGTCGTCGAGTCGTGCACTCGTCGCCGCGTTCTGCGCGTTCGCTTCTTGCCCGCTGCCGTGCCGCCGCCTTCGTCTTCTCCACCAAGACTACGCCGCTACCATCGTCCGCGAGCAGCTGCTGCAGAAACCGGTGGTCCGCGTCCAGCTCGCCGGAGCCGCGCCATCGCTGATCCTCGCGTCGTAGGCTCGCTGCCATCGCCGTCCGCGGCTCGGAGCCCCGTCGCGCTTCCACCGCGCTGCTCCCCTTTCTTTCGTCTCTCTCTCTCTCTCTCTCTCTCTCTCTCTCTTTCCTTTTTTTTTTCTCTTTCCTCTTTTTTTCTCTCATCTCACTTCTTATCTGATCCCCCCTTTTTTATTTTTAAATTTTAATGTGACCACATTAAAATCATTATAGCCACATTAAGCTGCTACCTCGGTCCCACGTCGACACGCGAGTCGATGCGCGTCTCCGTTCGTGTTTCGGCTTACTGAATTCCCCGCATATACCTTTCTCAACAATTAGCATTATAATCTCAAATCGGATATTACTAAATAATACACACATCACGGAAAAATATCATACCTCGGTGTCTCCACCCGAGATTCGAACATACGTATTCCGACGAGTGGGTCCCACATATGACCCTGACTTGACACGTAGCAAAAGTCAAATTTTCGGGCCATTACAGCGCTAGGTAGATAATCTAGCGCGCTAGATATGTGAAGTAGCGCGCTAATGTCGAAAACTAGTGCAGTAATTGTCCCTAACAGAACAAAAATCAGCAATTTCCAAAAATGGTTTAAACACTATAAAGGGTTTAAAACTCTAAGTAACGGTCCAAACCCACTCTAAAACTTATCAAACAACTCTAGAGAACTTAGGGGAGATCTCGGGAGTTTGGGAACACGTTTCGGAGTGCCAAGAGATCGAATAGGCTAGGACAAGCGTTGTAAATTGTAATTAAAGTGGTGAGAATTCTATATTTCATTTCATTGACTCGTATCATCTTATGGTATATTTGTAGATATTACTATTTGTAATCTCGCATCATGTTATTCCTGAGTCTATTCATTTTTTAATATTGTTGACATGATGCTTTGTGAAATGTTTTATTGATTCCAACTTCTACTCTTGATGATATTCTTGATCGGTAGTTGATGAAAAACATGCTATTGAGATAAATGGAATGTATTAGATTTGTATTCTATTTCTTTGGCCTTTATAGCCTAACTAGTTTTGAAATCCTAGAGAATTAGAACTATTGATCTTTGAAAACTAAAGTAGGGATTATCTAGTGTCCAATGTACGAGAGATTTGCAATTCACGGGGACATGGGTATATTGGGGTTCCAGCACTCACCACTACACTTGCACGACACACGAGGCATGAGACTCGGGTGGTCGGCAAGAATGAGATAAATGATTTGTATGCATAGAGCGCAGCTCCACTATTGGTGTGGAATATGTTGAGCGCAGCTCCATAAAGTAGTGGGAAAGGTTAGGTGATAGTTCTCACCGCCGACCAGACGTAGATCATCTCGACTTAGCATGTGTCGGTCTATACATTTTTAATTATGGTATTTACTTACATTACTTGATTCAGCAATTCTTTTGCTACTTTATGTTTTTAAATACCATTCTTATATTTTGAAAATGTGGCATAAAATTCTCTAGTTATTACTTAACTATTACTATACTCATCGTCTAGTTTGTGACGGTGGGTGCAGGTCCGTCGAGCAGCAGCGGACTTGGGAAGGAGAAGATCATCGACTTTCTTTGAGCATTTCGACAATCCTCCTATCTCATTTTTGTATGACTCGACTTTTGTTGTATTATTATTGTTTATATCTTTACTGTACATTTTGGGTTGTATAGTGGGTTGAGTGCATACTTCCTATTTTTGAGACTCATATATCATATTGTGTTGTTAGCGTTATAATATATACATGCATGTGATGTCGTGTTTCCTGATTTTCAACACTTAGGATTTTGAATAATAAAATCTTCGGCATAATCTTTAAATTATGTAATAATATTAAAATGATAAAAAGTCTTAATTAACTTTGAAATCTAATAATATATGAACACGTGTATTGAAGAATATAAGGACGAAAGGCTGACTAATACGTAATTAAGTCTTATGTTGTTAAGATTAAGGCTTGATTACAGGATTAGGTCGGGCGATGCCCTGTTTAGAAGTAGGGATCGTCACATCCTCACTTTCACCTTAGCCTTCCTTGCACGTTTTCCAGTAGCCTTTTCCTTTCCAACATCCACATTTTGTTTCTCTTTGCGATAAGACGCAGTCTGGGGTCTCCACCCGCCTTGCCTGCGGTTACCCCGCGATGGCTTAACACCCACCTCCTCCCTACTCGATGAAGTTTTGGGACGAGCCATACCTGATAAAGTAATTAAGTGTAAGCTCCATAAACATAAACTTTAGTAAATTCTAGCAAAAACATGGAAATATTAACAATTTCACTACTCTTGGTAGAGCAAGTCCGAGAATCTACACTCAGTCACGGTCATACGTGTCCGAGAAATCATCCCAACTCTCGGTAACTGATAATCGAGAGTTGAGCTATAGTTTTGATTGGACATCATCGAAACCAACCTAAATCTACATTCGAAGGTATTTTCCGAATGTAGTGACCGAGAGAAATGTTACTATCACGGCATCTAACACACGACAACCTAAGCATAATCTCGGTTGTGGACAACCGAGATGATCAATCACGAATTCAGTATAACATTTAGTATAATTCTCGGTTGGTGCCCACCGAGATAACCATGTAAGTCTCGGTAGAATGTTATCGAAACTTGTACCACGACACTTGACCCTATGTCTCTGCTATGGTTAATCGAGAATCTATAGACAATTTCTGGCCTGTGGCCGAGAACCACGGTTTGCAAATAACAACCAATTGAAGACAAACTACACAAAAACAATAAATACCGAACTAAATGCAACTTAATTGGACTTTCAACATACATTTAATCTATCGAATTAACGCCTTGTGTACGAGATTGAAACCCTAAAACCAAGCCCTAATGTGGAGACAAACTTCAACAACTCGATGAGCCTCCAAACTCGAACCACACCACAACAATTAGTGGCCATCCGACAATGGAGAGAAATCGAAAACATTTATGATCTCTCAACGTTCTTCGTTTTATCGAAATGGTGGTGAGGTGCCTCCGTTTTGAATGCGAGGTAATTTTGGGATTTCACCTTTAGATTTTGGGTGCCCTTGGTAAATGGTTTGGTGCCTCCAACAAAGGTGTGCCTTCATTAATAGGTGGGGTGCCCATAACGAGGACAAAAAAATCCCATGGAGTTTTTTCTTACTTCAATAGGAGCCAAACCCACAACCTCCTAAACTTTTACTTTTTGGAAAATGATGTCTCATCCATCTCACTTGAGATGGTTTGGCTCCCATCGAATGTTTTTATTGCAACGTAAGCGGATTAATGATTTATGAAAATGATTTTTTGATATTCTTTTGTTACATATATTTGCTATACAATGATGTAGATTCCCTTAAAATATGTGGGGTCCACACATCTCAATGAAATCTACACCATTGTGTAGCAAATATATGTCTCCTAAAATGTTAAATTTGTTGTGAAGTGTGGATGACCATGTATGCACACCAACATATTGTGTAGTCATGTAACTTGTATTGTCATTTCCAATGTACGCCAACTCTTCCATGTATTGTCAATTACTTGTAATGTGTTGTATGACATGGGGTGTATGTGTTAATTGTCCCACATTGATTACTTGTAAAGTGTTGTATGACATGGGGTGTATATGTTAATTGTCCCACATTGCTAAGACACATTTGTCATCATACCAAATGGCCTATATAAAGGATGCTAACCTCATTGTAAGAGCGCACCAAGTTGAATGAAAACTTTTCATTCCAACTATTTCATTTCTTCTCTTCTCCTTTGTAATAGTAGTTTGTAGTAGTAGAAGTTCTTAGTTTTCTATTTCCTTCTCTAGTTCTTAGCAAGTTCCAATTCAATTTACAGCACGTTATCAACACGAACTTGCTCTAGCATTAAGGAGATCTTGAAGTTCAAGAAGGCTTGTTAAGGAGACAAAGCTAGGAAGGTATAACTTTTGTTATTTAAATAAGTTCAATTTATTTATATATTATCATGGTTGCTTCTTTTTATTACATGCATCACTTCTATATGCATACTTTATTCATATATTATACATTATAATGTCACTGATTGCGAAAGTATACTCTGTAGTTGCGTCTTGTACGATCTTCTACATCAGAAATCAGAAGTCAATATGTGACATAACTAGTTTTCTCTTAAAACTACAAACGATTAGTTATTGTTATATTCTTGATTTTATAATACAAATCATGCTATAAGTTTGAGTTGATAGTGGGTAAGTCTTGTCCCCGGTAAAGCTAAACATTGAAAGGAGACGGGTTATCCCGTTCGAGGAGGCATGACATTAAGCCAGACTTTGTCTCGCCACCCAACCTGGAGGTTGTCCCACCAACTCATACGAATAGTACATTTGATTATTAATAAATCAAGTTGTGAACATATACTTAATCATATGTTATGTTTTTTTTACATAAAAGAAAAGAGAAAATTATTTTATATTATATTTACTTTCAAAATATTAATCAACCATAGTTGAATTTGTTACCTTATTATAATTCTTGTCATGATAATTAGATATTACAAATTATGAATAAAGCTTGCATCCATGCAAGGCTATATGTTGTACACAATCATTTGCCAATATCTCTTTAGAGATTTGAAAACTGAATATTTCATATATATTTTCACCCTATGGAGTTATAAATATATAAATACCAAAAAAAAAAAAGTAATGCTCCAAAAGCTAAAAATGAGCGGTTGAGTCTCAAGCTACAAAATTTAATCAGTCAAATATTAATTATAATTCCGTAATTTTAATTACCTCTATGTTGAGGCTATGCGGAAATGACTGATGAGACAATAAAAAGAAGGCCACGTGGCCCGCCTCGATTTATTGTTGTAACAAATATCGATTGCGCACGTCAATCCAATAAATATTAAGGATTGATTTTTTGTCTCATGGTAGCTGAGTAAAATAATGAGATATTATAAATATAATATCGTTCACATCCAATTAGTTCAGCTTCAAATTAAGAAGCATATGTTGCATATAATGATCATGATCGCAATAATAAATTTATGGACGCGGAAAAGGTGAAAATATCAGGTAAATGTCGTATTGACAATTTCACCAAAAAATTGGAATAAAAGTGGTGCACCACTACAAAGGGCAAATAATTATTGACAATGAGCGCTCATAATTGTGACATTTTTTGGTCATATATGAAAGGCTATTTTGCCTAAATATTGTCATATATATGCCCGAATATTTTTGTGACCTTTACCGTGCCTTCAAAATCAAAGGCGAAATATTATGAATTTTATCATTGAAATATGACTCGTTTCTGATTTGCCAAACATTATTTGTCCAGATGGACCAACAAATCATGTGTTCAAGTCATAAATCAAATAAGAGCGATATATGCCTTGCTGATCGTGCTACAACGCATACAATCCTTAAAAACAGAGAATATTTCTCCAATTTGAACTTAGCTGAGGCTAATGTTCAAACAATATCTGGCATCTCCAATTTGATTAATGGCCATGGAAGAGCAAATGTTATGTTGCCTGAGGGAACAACAATTCATGTTGACAATGCCTTATACTCTGAAAAATCCAGAAGAAATTTACTCAGCTTTAAAGATATTCGACAAAACGGATATCACATTGAAACCATGAACGAAAATAATATAGAATTTCTCTATGTCACATTGGTTTCAAATGGGAAAAAAGAAGTGTTAGAAAAATTCCCAGCTTTATCCTCTGGATTATATTTTACACGTATAAGGCATGTCGAAACGAATGTCGTCTTAAATAAGAAAATTAATGATCCAAAGACATTCATCTTATGGCATGATCGGTTTGGTCATCCAGGATCATCAATGATGCGAAGAATAATTAATAATTCGCATGGACATCCTTTAAGGAGTCATAAAATATTTTCAGCTGGTGATTATAATTGTGCTAGTTGTTCTCAAGGTAAATTGATAGTTAAACCATCCCCAAGTAAAATCGTTGTGGAATCCCCAGTTTTCTTAGAACGCATTCAGGGAGACATATGTGGACCTATTCATCCTCACTGTGGACCATCTAGATATTTCATGATTTTGATAGATGCATCAACTAGGTGGTCACATGTTTGTTCGCTTTCGACCCGCAATATTGCATTTGCTAGACTTTTAGCACAAATCATTAAGTTAAGAGCACAATTCCCTGATAACCCAATCAAGACTATCCGTCTTGATAATGCCGGGGAATTTCATTCTCAAGCATTTAAAAATTATTGCATGTCTATAGGAATTACCATTGAACATTTTGTTCCACACGTGCATACCCAGAATGGTTTAGCAGAATCTTTGATCAAACGCATTCAATTAATTGTCAGACTTTTAATCATGAGAACTAAGTAATCAAACTTCATTATGGGGACATGTAGCATCTATCATTCGTTATAAGCCTACTGCGTACCATGAACATTCCCCCATGCAACTCATTTTAGGTCAACAACCAAATATTTCACACTTGAGAATTTTTGGTTGTGCAGTGTACGTTCCTATATCACCTCCCAATAGAACTAAGATAGGTCCACAACGAAAACTTTGGATTTATGTTGGATTTAACTCATCGTCCATTATAAGATACCTTGAACCCTTAACAGGGAATTTATTTACTGCACGTTTTGCTGATTGTCACTTTGATCAAGCAATTTTCCCACCATTAGGGGGAGATAAGAAGTCAATTCAAAATGAATGACGCGAAATTGCTTGGAATGCATCGACTTTATCACATTATGATCCACGAACAAATCAGTGTGAACTTGAAGTTCAAAAGATCATTCATTTGCAACAAATCACAAATCAATTACCAGATGCATTTAATGATGCAAAACAAGCGACAAAATCATATATTCCAGCTGTAAATGCTCCTACAAGAATTGATGTCTCTGTGCAACAAATGCGCAAGAACCAACGAAACGCTTAAAGCGTGGAAGACCGGTTGGTTCAAATGATATAATTCCTCGAAAGAGCAAAACGGGAGTAAAAATAAATACAAATCAAAATACTCATGAGAAAGCACGAGAATCATTTGATAAGGGTTTGTCAGAACAAGTTGATTCTGATGAGGAACAACTTCCTCTAGAAAAATAGGAAAAATGTGAAAATAATGAGATCTCAATAAATTATTTAAACTTTGGTAAGATTTGGGATCGAAATGAAATTGTTTCTGATGATATATTTGCTTTCAATGTGTCCTTTGAAATATGTGAAAATGATGATGATCCAGAACCACGATCAGTGGACGAATGTCAAAAAAGACCTGATTGGCAAAAATGACAAGATGTTATCCAAACAGAGTTAAACTCGTTAAGGAAACGAGAGGTTTTTGGACCAATTGTCCAAACGCCAGATGACGTAAAACCTGTTGGATATAAATGGGTATTTGTACAAAAGAGAAACGAAAAAAATGAAGTTACATGGTACAAAGCAAGACTTGTAGCTCAAGGTTTCTCACAAAGACCTGACATCGATTATGAGGAAACATATTATCATGTTATAGATGCAATCACATTTCGGTTCTTGATAAGTCTTGCAGTCTCTGAAGGGCTTGATATGCATTTAATGGATGTCGTTACAGCATATCCGTACGGATCCCTAGACAGTGAGATATATATGAAAATCCCTGATGGATTTGTAATATCCGATGAAATAAAATCAAAACCTCATAACATGCATTCTATAAAATTACAAAGGTCTTCGTACGGATTGAAACAATCCGGACGAATGTGGTACAAATGCCTTAGTGATTATTTACTAAAAGAAGGATATGTAAATAATCCGCTTTGCCCATGTGTCTTCATTAAAAGATCATCAACGGGATTTGTGATTATTGTTGTATATGTTGATGATTTAAATATAGTGGGAAACCACGACGACATCGTTAGAACATCCGAATACTTGAAAAAGGAATTCGAGATGAAAGAACTTGGAAAAACAAGACTTTGTCTTGGTTTGCAAATTGAACATTTTTCAAGTGGAGTATTTGTCCATCAATCAAATTATATTGAAAAAATATTAAAAAGATTTTATATGGACAAGGCGCATCCATTGAGCTCTCCAATAGTTGTCAAATCACTTGAAGTGGATAAGGATTTATTTCGACCTCATGAAAGAGATGAAGAGCTACTTGGTCCGGAGGTACCATATTTAAGTGCAATCGGTGCGCTTATGTATCTTGCAAATTGTACAAGACCTGACATTATTTTTGTTGTCAACCTACTTGCAAGATACAGCTCATCACCAACTCGAAGACATTGGAATGGTGTTAAACATATTTTTCGATATCTTCGAGGAACAAGTGACATAGGTTTATTCTACTCGAGAGGGGTAAAATTGAATCTCCAAGGTTATGCCGATACTAGATTTTTATCTGATCCCCACAAGGCCCGTTCTCAAACGGGATATGTATTCACATGTGGTAATACTGTTGTATCATGGAAGTCAGTAAAGCAAACTATGGTTGCTACTTCTTCCGACCATTCTGAAGTACTTGCAATTCATGAAGCAAGTCGTGAATGTGTATGGTTGAGAAATATGATTGAACATATTCAAGAATCGTGTAGATTGCCTTCAATAAAAGATTCTCCAACCATATTATACGAAGATAACACAGCATGTATTGCACAATTAAGTGAAGGATTCATAAAAGGGGACAGAACAAAACATATTTCACCAAAATTCTTTTATGCGCATGAGCTTCAGAAGAATGGCGAAATTGATGTCAAGCAAATCCGATCGAGTGATAATCTTGCTGATCTATTCACAAAAGTCTTACCAACTACGACATTTAAAAGGCTTACATATGGTATTGGCTTGCGTAAACTTAAAGACATTGCAAGTAAAGAAATCGAACAAGTTTCACCCATGTTCACATGAGGGGGAGTTATTGATTAGTGTATTGCACTCTTTTTCCCTTAGCTATGATTTTATCCCATTGGGTTTTCCTAGCAAGGTTTTTAATGAAGCAATCTTAACAATATTATGTCCGTCTTAATATTTATGAGAATAGTGTACTCTTTTTCTTTTACTATATTTTTTCCCACAGGGTTTTTCTTAGTAAAAGTTTTAACGAGGCACAAATCTCTAAGCAAGTGTCATCCAAGGGGGAGTGTTGTGAAGTGTGGATGACCATGCATGCACACCAACATATTGTATAGTCATGTAACTTGTATTGTCATTTCCAATGTACACCAACTCTTCCATGTATTGTCAATTATTTGTAATGTGTTGTATGACATGGGGTGTATGTGTTAATTGTCCCACATTGATTACTTGTAAAGTGTTGTATGACATGGGGTTGTGAAGTGTGGATGACCATGCATGCACACCAACATATTGTATAGTCATGTAACTTGTATTGTCATTTCCAATGTACACCAACTCTTCCATGTATTGTCAATTATTTGTAATGTGTTGTATGACATGGGGTGTATGTGTTAATTGTCCCACATTGATTACTTGTAAAGTGTTGTATGACATGGGGTTGTGAAGTGTGGATGACCATGCATGCACACCAACATATTGTATAGTCATGTAACTTGTATTGTCATTTCCAATGTACACCAACTCTTCCATGTATTGTCAATTATTTGTAATGTGTTGTATGACATGGGGTGTATGTGTTAATTGTCCCACATTGATTACTTGTAAAGTGTTGTATGACATGGGGTGTATATGTTAATTGTCCCACATTGCTAAGGCACATTTGTCATCATACCAAATGGCCTATATAAAAGATGATAACCTCATTGTAAGAGCACACCAAGTTGAATGAAAACTTTTCATTCCAACTATTTCATTTCTTCTCTTCTCTTTTGTAATAGTAGTTTGTAGTAGTAGAAGTTCTTAATTTTCTATTTCCTTATCTAGTTCTTAGCAGGTTTCAATTCAATTTACAACAAAATTGTCATCTTCGGTGATTTATAATCGATGCTATTATACAAAAGTACACAGTTTCATCTATTTCCTAGGCCTTGCGTCTAATCAATATATTCCTAAATTGATGAAACTTTACTAGATCGTGAATAAGAAATTGAATTTGATATAATTTAATGTCTCTGAGTTGCCACATCCACTGAAACACCAAAATCCACCAAGTTTGGTAAAAAAAAATAACAAAAAAGCTCTTTCATTGTATTCAATTTTTTTTTTTTCCAAATGACGCAGTAGAGTAAGAAACAGCAAATCAGTTAAAGAATAAACAAACAATGAATTGAACAATATGTATCAGTATCCATGTTAGTGCAAGAAAAAAATGTGTTCCTGATTAAAGCACATTAATGCTGGATGATCCAGTCGACTGACCATGTCAAATTGCCGCCCTCATGGCTCCCCTTGCAGCGTCACGCTTCAGTTCCGCAGCTTTTCCAGTTCCTCGGAAATACATGTACACTTGCTGCTCAGAAATGCATAGGAAGAGTGAATAACCGAGAACAAACTTAATACGATGTTCATCCGAACGAGAGCACTCGCATAGTCGCATACAATTAGATTTATCAGATTTCATATTAAGTAGCACCAGCACACTAGCATATATTTCATATTGAACACATTAAACTGACCTGTAAGACCCAGATGCTGACTACTGACTCGAGGCAGAAGAAAGCGAAACCAATGAAGTAAAAGACCTGAAAACGAGAAGTCCGAAACAGGTCAAGAGTTCACCCTCAGAGATGAACTGCAAATCAGAGCAACCTACTATACCAACTAATTTGTCACAACGGCGCCAAGCATGGGCATTATAATAAGAAAGAAACATAATAGGAAGAATTCAGAAGACGAGATAACATAGAAAAATAACGGGGCTTCACTAGTGAAGAGAATGGGAATCCCCCAAATCCAATTTATACTAGTGGATGATGGACTCAAAATAAAAATATGCATATGCTAATGGATTTGCTTGCATACATAACATTAATGAAGGATTAAACTTACCCCAACCAAAATGTGGTCACTGATAAGGTCTATTGCCGGCAAGATACCTCTGTTCCAGACAATCAATCAAAAGAATCATTATTAGGCAGAAAGCGGAAAAGAAGTGATATGCCTTTGTGTTCAACATTGATGCCCAAAATTCAACAGCAAGAAAAAATTTTAAAAATGGCCACCCAAGGCTAGAAATGAAAGGAATCACAAACCCTTTCCAAATGAATCAAACCTCTCTAAAGATTCAAGAGAATATTCATAACCAATGTCTTCCCCATATATTATGACGTTCCAAGGCTGAGGACAGCTCTTCATCTTTATTCTTTATTCTAATTTTTTTATAGCTTAAAATTTCATGAAATGCTTAGAAACCTTATATCAACCACCCAGGGAATTTACTTAAACAGAGGAAAAATGTACACAACAGCCCAGGAGAATGGACATGCCTAGAAAACACTGCTTCAATTCTCTTGGTAGTTTCATAACTTCTGTAAGGTGTGTAAACAACCATTTTGATCTTGAAAATGTTAAAAGGGTATAGTTTAAAAACTTTTTCTCACCAGTTCGATAGTAGATGAAATCTTCTCCATATTGCACAAAGAGAGAGGGTCAAAAAATGAGAGAGAATGAAAAAAAATGAAATACTTGGACTAAAAAATGAACATAGTTTAGTTGCAAGGATTTATCGCAAAGTTATTCTCTACGCAAGTGCAGTTCTGGCAACTTCAGGCCCTTGCTTAAGAATCAAATCTGGTATCATATGGTCTTAACCAAAAGTAGATGCAACAATCCCCAAGGAAAAATTAAAGCATGAAATGAAGAAATAAAAAGATCCCCTGAGACTTCCAAATTCAATTATAGAACTTACGCCAAAGATTTTCCCTTGAAAATAATAGGAGGGGCCACAGCTGCAAAGACGCAGAAGGCTATGTGAAGCTGCAAAGAGGAAAGCAAAAAAGAAGACATCATTTGTTTCCCATGCATTCAGTAAAAAGGTACCTGAGATGAAAAAATAAAAGCAACAACTGACCGAATAAAACATGAAAAACCACCCAAACTTCAAAGCACTTTCAGTCCTGAAAGTATGAAAATAAAAAAATAAAAATAAAAAGGTCAAAATAGAAAACAAAAAATAACAAAATGAAACAACAATTGCCTTCAGGTGGGGATGGCCTTGCATTCCACACTTTTTTTTTATCAGAACTTGGCATATCACTCCTAAGGTCAGGCCTATCAAATTATCCGGAACTTGGCCAACTTATTTTCAATAATTTCCTTATGGAAAGTGAAATAAATGTGAGAATGACTGAGAAAACTGCAAATAATTTACAGCCATAAAGAAAGGCAAGCAATTAGCTTAGAGGCTAGAGTCTATCCTCAGTAAGACAGTACAGTCAGTTCATAACCATGAAGCTAACATTTGTTGCAAGGATATGAAGGCATTTCTTCAGAGTCCGCACACCTTAGGAGTTTGGAACACAACTGGAATTGCTAAGAAACTAGTACCTCATGGCACGATAGAGGGGACGATACCACAAAACATATCCTCCTGGAACCCCAGATATGAAGTAGATAATGGCAAGGAACCATGTCGTCACACCTATGGCATAAGACATGAACGAAAAGCCAAAAAAAAAATTACATAATGCACATGACAGAACTTGGCTGGTAAAGGGACAGGGGTACATAAAATATTAACTTATTTATTTCCTATAAATAAAAATAAACAAGACTAACCTAGCCCTCTAATCCAGGCTGTGCTAACTGCAATAATGTTCCATAGGAGGCACGCAAACAATCCTGCATAACAAAAGTGCTTGGGTGATTGCTATTAATAAAAAAATTCCAAAAAAGCACTAAATATTATGATTTATGTGATGCGTTATGTTTTTTCTTCCAAGACAAAAAATAAAAAACCATGCACAGTTCCACGGCAAGAAAATCTAGTAAAAGATATAAGTGTTATTGGAGACAAATTCATGATTGCAAAGGAGAATGCCGATTACATGCATCCAAGTGGCTTTACAATTATGCAACAGAAACATTTACATACCTAAAAATGTAGTAAATGCAACATACTGCATCCTTTGCAGATGGATGGGGATTTCATTGGCAATATCATGATGGATAATGGGAAAGAACGGAGGCCAATTTTTGTGCTCCAAATCAATTCCAGCTGTCATAAACCGGGAAAGAAACTTTACAATTGCATGGCAATTGACATTTTTGAGTAGAATAAACGTTTACAAGCACCTTTGTCCTAACAAAAGTAAATGAATCAAAACTATAATAAACCACACACGAAATCAACTATATGCCAACAATGAGATACCACGGGCAGCAGCACTTTCCTTTCTCTTTACTTCCTGCACAGCAAATTTAGAACAATGATATCAAGACATGTTTGATTTATTATTGCATAACCCAACAATCTCAATGAAAAATAGATTACTGTGCGTGACTAATATCAAAAATTAATTCACTGAATGGAACCAGTTTCTCTGAGAAAAAAAATAACATGGAATTGACCACACATGCTTAGGAGTTGTTTCACATTTGGATACTTGGTAAAAAGAAAATGTCCTTATGAATGCATTAATTGTCGCATTATTTTTCTAGATCCTGCACCTGCAATGCATATAAGAACTGTGATGCACAATGGCATTGGACATTTTAGAATTAATGTGTTAGGCCATTACTCGAAAATGACGTTTATGCGAGATTATTGGTCAAGTACTGGTTAAGATTATATTGCGAATAGCTCTCCCAATAATCAAAGACTTGTAATTCAGTTTTTAACATAAAAGGATAGTTCCAAGGCCCAACACAATTAAACGCTCATCTAGCCCATGAGCCAATAAAGAATTTCTATCATAACTAATTGCCACATCCTCGCTATTTAAAATTTCATACACAATAAGCTCTTCCGTGTTTTTACCAAGGCCGAGTAAAAGTATTCGGTGTTTGAGATCCAAGTTCCTTTTTTTACAGACGAAAGTCTTTAAAGGAATCAATTTCATGAGAACACATGGCGCCCAATAGATGTGAGAAGTCCAAAAGCAAGAATGAAGAATTGTTTGGGTAGTGCTTAATACTACAGGCTCATAATTATCATATGATCACTAAAAAAGTCCAGTAAATCCTGATTTTGCAGCCAAAAGTACAAGGAAACATCACAATTGGAATCTATAAAACCTAGTTTGTGTCTTTTAAATGGTTTATTTATTGTACCAAATAGCTCTACACCTAATTTCACATATTAGAATCTATCGTCACTTGCGCCTATTATGTACACATTTCTTTTCCCTAGCGGAACAGAACAGAATTTTAAAAGCAGCAACTCAAAAATATGCAACTCACCTGTTCTCTTTTATTCAATTCAGCTTCCATGGCTCGCAGTTCCTTTTCCTTAATTTCCAAATCCTAAATTTAGGATGAAAGTAGTTCAGAAACCAACTTCGCACTTTGCAAATAGTAATAAGGAAGCAAAGAATAAAGAAAACGAATCCATTGATTTTGTTAAAATGAATTGCCTTTGCTTTATCAAGAGAAACGTCAACCGTTGCACCACGATCATAGTCAAAACCTGTGCGCTCCGGAGGAAGAGGTGAAAGCCTTGAATCAGCGGCAGGTGGTACACGACCAGAATTCTGGAAATGGCACCAAGTTATGAGTTATAACTTATAAGAAACATATACAACAACCTCATAAAATAAAAGGCAGACCAGATAAAATAAGCAAGGGTTGCAAGGTGCCAAGATGATCTCGAGGCGATTTCCCTGGGCTAGGCGGACAAAATAATATTTATTAAGAGGTCCTCAGATAAGTATTTATTTATTTAAAAATCCTTAAGTGTAACACTAATTGAGTTATTGTCTGTTAGTCAAGGTGACTATTACTCAATATATACTTCGAAAATACAATTAATTCTTTAGGTCCTTATGTAACATTAATAGTCAAGATTTTGTTGTTCAGTACGTAATTTTGTTATCAAACTTAATTGTAAATAGCCCCTTCAAATTTCTAAAAATACTTAAAAGGACACGCCTGCCTAGGTCACTGCTTAGGCGGTTTTGTCCAACGCCTTGCAATCATTGAAAATAAGTACAAGCATACTCTTCGTTAATAAACAACCTTGCGAACGTGAAAGAACATAAGCAAAGACTCATTCGTCCTATGCAAAACTACATGGATCAAATCAAACTCTTACATTGCACTCGATTTTCAAATACTTCAAATCATTCCTAACCAATGCGTCCCAAGTTAGCTCTTACATCATCAAGTTTCTTCATTTTCTATTGAGCCAAGCCAAACTTTCGAAACAAAAATTTACACGACTCCTATTGATTCTCCAACAAACACAATAGAGTAGGATTGCAATAAGTTCCGCAAAGAAGAAGATTTTATTTTTTTTGGGTAATTGTGGGTGTCGAGGTTAGCTTCGCAATTCCCATGAGGCCCTGGCTCTCGACCGGTAGCGAGCCCAGTGGCTTGAATGCGGGAATCAAAACCGACATCATGCGCTTAACTCATACAACCCTGCATTTGGTTAATTTATTGATTCTCCAATTTGGACATCATACCAATTTTTATAAACTTGGTGATCAAAGCAGGCGCGGTCAAGATTCAAAATCAGCAGATCTGAAAAAACTCAACCAATCTGATGAAAACAAGAATCCACTGAGTAAGCTAAGAAAAATGTAGACTAACCGCGAAGGGATTGACGTTGTCATCGTCGAATGGGTTGCCGTCGAACCGCCCCGCCATTACAGATCTCTGGAAGAAGAAGAAGAAGAAGAAGAAGACAGATCCGGTGCCTCGAAAAAAGCGGAATCTGGATCGATGAGAAGATTATTAGGTTTTGTCGAATTGACGAAGAGACGAAGCGAGTGCGAGAGTAATTAATTGAGATTGCGAAGAGTGAAGAAGAATGTACGAGTTTTTCCGTTTTTAGAAACCGAGGGAATGACTCTCTCTCTCTCTCTCTCTATTAACTGCTCGGGTCTCGCGGGCTAAATAAATCACTTTCTTTTTCTTTTCTTTTTTCTTTTTTTTTTTCTTTTTTTCACAGTCAACACTTGTAGAGAAATGCTAAACATGACAATATGTCATGCCACGACACATTAACTCATAAAAATCATCATTGCTCGCTTTGAGATATAAACATACAAAGATCTCTCATGCATAACACGTGGATTAAAGTCACATAAAAGACCTTGTAAACTAATATATCGACATTATTATTATCGCTCTAGCATTCTTTTATCAAAAACTTTAGGCCATGTTTAGTTGATTTGGTTTGATTTCACAGCCAAAAAAACAAAAGCATACAAAAAAGCCAAAGCATCTCTAATGAGATGGACATCACTTGCTTGACTCCCGCTAAAGTAAAAAAAAAAAAAAAACATACAAAAAAAGAAGAAGAAAACACTCTCCTTAGATACATTGTCTTGCATAAGGTCTAGGCTAGTCAAGTAAACTTGTTAACAGTACATTTCGCATCAGCTATACACCAAGAAGTAAATGAAAAGAAGGTAACATTTGATTTCATTTTCTTGAATGCTTTTTCTTGAGCAACATTTTTCTTGAACAATAGCATACAATATACTTACACAAAAACTAATTACATAGTCCACACTATGCTAGAATCAACTCACCACTCATACTTGAAAAAAAAAAAAAAAACTCCCCACTCATACACAATGCACTTGAATTAAAGAATGCCAAGGCAAACACAATGCAGGAGACTACACCACTGCCTCATGGAAGTTACAAAAACCTTTCTGGACGGGCAACGATTCTCAATCGAACCTGGGATCATGCTCCTCACAATTCACCAAAATCGGAGAAAGTATAATGCAGTTAACCGAGATTACTGGGACGATACCACATTAAAAGCATAGCACCGCCTTTGATGAAACTTGTGTTGTATGATTTGAGAAACAAACAATCTGCGTCTTTGGCTCCGAAAAAAGATTATAGAATTGGTCTATAAATGCAGGCTATGACTCCTGAAGAACCAAATGCAGTTCTTGTGCACTTTTAGCAAGCAACCCTCCCCTCCTGCCCCCATAATCACACACAAAAAGATGTTAAATGAAACCCGGTCTTATTGATTGATCTGACATGGAAAACAGAACCTATGAGAGTCGTTATGAGATCGACAATATCTCAGATATCATGATACATAAGCATTGAACACTGGGAGAAACATAGTTAAAACGACAAACAATAGGATGCACAAATGCAAGTTTTTACATACAAACTTACATTCAAGTATTCAACTTAGTTTTCAAGGTCGAACAAATATTTATGGCGCATAACAGACAGACTGGTGATTCACTGTAATGTCAAAACGCTTCTGACAGATCAAAGTAAATGCGAAACATTTTAGAATTTTGGATTTTTGCTTTCTTTTGGAAATATTATGGCTTTGCAATTATGCAACCAAGGCTTTTAACAATGCCAAGCTCATTTTCCTCATCGCTATGTAGCTAATGTTAAATTCAAGGTAATTAGGTAAGCATAACAACTGCCCAGCATGAAGCTTCTGCAACCTTGAACTACCACACTTTTTTTGTGAAAAAAAGTAACATACCTAATTACGGAAGGAAGAACTTGCTTTATTTTTTGCAACTGCATATAGCACTGGCTGCAACATTCACGCCTGTGCTCATTGATTTAAAAGCAAAAGAGTGCAATATTATCAGAGATCAGAACCAGCAACTCGAAGAGAGACATCCATCAAAAATAAACACGAACCTCTTTTCTGCTTGGAGATCGACTCCAATGGTTGGAGTAGCTGAGATTGTTGAATGAATTACTGGCCCAAAGACTGCCACAAGCTTTAGCAGAATCTCCAAAGAAACACTTGCATGCCTGAAGATTGATAGTGCAATTTAATAATTGCATGTTGCAACCATAAATTTCTCAATCATACGGGGAAAGAAAATTTGGTAAAATGCCAAAGGACAGTTCTATCGGTAGGAAATACATGGTTTGAATAATGAAACCTATACCAGTGAAATGCGTACTTCAAGGAATTCAGAAGTAGCCAACTGGAAAAATTGTGCGTTGGTGACTTCTTCAATAGCCATTAGATCTATTTGGCCTTCAAAGTTTGACTATACGACTAGGTTTTAAGAGAGGAGACAGTAGACAAAAAAGAATTTATTGCCGAAGTTTAGGACACAATTAATGGTGTTTCAGCATCTTTATCATATGATTCTAATAGTGAAAGACTAGAGAGATTGGAACCACATAGATGACAGGAAATTCTCCACTATCATATTATTCCTACAGTTAAAAGGCAAGCAGCACTAGGGGAGATTTCAATTAGAACAAGCCACAACAAGATTTGTAGAGAACAGACTTGTATTTAAATAGGATAAAAGGTAGAGCATGAAAACATGACCTTTCTATCTGGCTATTTAACAATCCTGTAATTAAAGGCAGCAAGCAAGAGAATAAGTCGAGGTTCACTATCTCCATTTTCTCCATGAGCACACTGACCACATCAGCTTGTACCTGTACGACGGAACAAATAACAATAGAAAAACACAACTTACCAACTGAAACTGCCATCCAAAAAATGAAACAATCAATACATTGATAGCTTTGATAAGGGGAAAAAGAACTACTGAATGATCAGGCAACTTTCCCACAGCATTGATCCCGCCCTTTACATCATTCCTCTGCCAAAAATGCCTTACAACCTGCAAAACATGATTAGATTAATATCAGCATACACTTTCAATAAAAAACTAATCCTATAAAAACAACAACAAACAACAAAGCCTCAATCCCAAATTAGTTGGGGTCGGCAGTCGGCTACATGAATCAACCACAAAAACTAATCCTATAAAATATGTAAAAAAGCTTATACTATAAATAAACTAAACCAAGAGATTTAATGGGCAAAATACAACAGAATCCTTGTGAAAAATACAACTTTTTTACCATCAATCAGAGACCTTAGGAAGAAACAATTTCACACAAACATAATGATCTAACTGCAGGAAGTAGAAGCATAAGGCTTCAGGACACCACTGCATGACCGTTGACAACAGGTAGCAAAACATGATGATATCAAAGAAATTCCAGAATTCATATTCCCTAGTAAGAGACTGGAATACCTGTAACTTTGTAAGGCGAGATCTCAAAGAACTCAATAGCATATCATGGTTCTGTATAAGACCTTCAATAACATTTTCATCATTGGCATATGGTAACTCATTTCCAGAGGTTTGTGGTTGTGCGTCCTGCCCAATTAAGAACATAATACAACCAAAGGTAGTAATCAGTACAGATGCATATGAAGAATACAAAGGTGTACGATTTAAGACTCGCAATCACATTACAATCAAAACATAAAATGTCACTTTCACATCATATGTACTGCCATCCATGTACTGTCATCCAGATACATTTAAGTTGAATGCTAGCATTATTTCTTAATGACTTGAATAAATAGTTCAACAGTATAGTGCTATTAAAGATGGCATTTTCCATACTATTATTAAAACAACTACCAACATCAACAATTTCTCTTTTCTTGTGGGACTTCTACCCAAACATCCTCCCAACTCTGAAGACCTGGCATTTACTGATTTATCTTAGATGTTTAAATTGCTGAAAGAGCAACCTTACTAACATCAAACTATAGAACAAGCAGTCGTGAAGAAGATTCATGAAATGGAACAATATTCACATCATCAAGTAAGTTGCTTGAGTGGCTTTCAAACAATCAGCATTCCAAAGCAAGCAGGTATACCAGTGTTTGAGAGCTGGTCTGAACTTCAGGCACTATATTAGTTGGTGCATTTGTTGTCAAACTTTCACTAGCATGTATTTTCTCTCTCTGCTCCCATCTCTCAACTAGAGACTTTGTCCTCCCGGGTTGAACTGCCACTGAAATTGATCAATAAGAACAATTCTTACGTGTCATTTTAGACTATATATGAATAATGATCTCAAAGAGCCTACCCCCTTTGACAATTTTTAAAGATTCCATTCCCTTGTTAATGTTTGATGTCTCAAGGCCTGCCAAAACATGGATATGACGGGGTATATTATTAGATGAAAACTCACAATGTTGACCTACCAAAATGAAAAAAAAAAAAAAAAAAAAAAACATGGTAAAAACATTTTTCCTATTTATGGACGTAATCAGGAAACAGCATTATGAAAATATGAACTTAACTATTCTCACGCCTGGAGCTCAAAGGGACATCTGGGGATGCAGTCCTCTCGACCTTCTCAGGAACAGTGACACTCCGGCTGCATGGATGATTATTGTTTCCAGCATCAAAAGGTTTATCTTTTCCGAAAAAACTGAAGTGAAAGCTCGGTTCTGATTCACTTTCTAAGGCACTTGTCTTGCTGTTAAATGGTCCAGCATCAGCACCCACAGTTAACTCTCCTGTTTCATACTTGCTGCTTGACTGCCTCCGTGTGTGAGTTGGCTTGTGCAGCATAGGACTACTTCTTTCAGTAATAGTTGATACTCTCTTAAGGTTGATTGTTTCAGTATTAGGATTGTTCCTAGGTACAACAACAGGCAAGTTAAATTGTCTGCTGCCTACTTGGCTATTAGTTCTGCCATGCAACTCTCTATCAGGACTTCTCTTCGGAGATGATGGATTACGGACTTCAGAGTTATCCAATCGGTCTTTCACCTTTGTCATGCTGAATGAACCAACTCTTTTTGGAGTCATCTTTTTGATATCAGAAGCTTTTCATTTAAACACATGCCAATGATAAGAAAAATGATACATATTGGTAAAGAGTCTAAAAGAAACTCAATTGCTCTAACAGATAGCACCTTTAGTAGCAAGCACGATACAAAAACTCTACAGAATCAGGAACTAGTTCGCAGCTTTTTCAAATTAACGATGTCAAATATGGAGCAGTTTTAGTAGCCGACCCCAGTTAATTTGGGACTGAGGCTATGTTGTTGTTGTTGTTGTAAATATGGAGCAGTTTATTGAAGGAAATTGTTTCAGTTCATGAGAAACAGACAAGTTAAATCACAAAATGTATTAAGGTTTTATAGTACCAACTAAGATTTTTTTTTAAAAAAAAAGAACAATAACAAAAACCAAAGTAGAAATTACTTACTGTCCACATAAATGTTTCTTATTTCTGTCGTATCACAATCATGAGGAACAGTCAGCAAAGTAGCATCAGACTTTTTACTAGTTCCCATTCTTTCAACAGAGAGATTATCTCGCAAGCCAAGTTTCTGATCCATTATGTCATTCGACTCGGGTGAAATGCCAACCCCATACGGGGCAATGAGCTGAATTAAGAAAGCAAAGATTATATCAAGTAATGGAAAGAAGCAAACTTGAAACAGTGGAAAACACTGTTTCGTAGTATGACCATACATGGGAAAAGGCGAAAGACTTACTCCAATATCTGCAACCCATACGCTAACACTGTTTCTGTAGTATGAGCATCCTAATAACTTCCCCTCATGGATTGTCAGGTCACCCAAAGTAGACCACCCAACATCAATAGCATCATGACACACTATAGGTTCCCATGAAAATACCTAAACATTGAGAAAAGGTATATAATGTGGAAGACTATATATAAAGGCTATAAGTTGCCAAATAAAAATGATGGAGAAGGCAATAACACCTTCAAACTGTCCTCCAATCCACAAAACAGTGTCCTTCCATCAGGGTGGAAAGTCATAGAACGAACCCCTGTAGCCTGATAAGAAGGGAGATGGTTTTGTTAGGAAGAGGCAAATCTTTACCAAAGCATGAATCTTTCTTTTTGCCTCAAATATTTATGTACCCACTTCCTAATAAACTAACAAATTAATGATTCTTTTTAACATTGATGTACAAACTTCCTCATAAACAAAATAATTCCACTGACATAGATTCCCAGAAAATCGTTACATTGTAACCCTGGTATAAGATATTGTAATGAGATGAATATAATCTTCAATGATTGTATCTCCTTGTGTATCTTCAGTCATTTCATATGGCAAACTGCTGTAACTCTTAATAATAAGATTTTGTAAAATAGAAATAATTCCTAAAACAATGGTATCAAGATCTAGACAACATGTTCATCCGTATCTGTACTTTGGATATGAGAATAAGAAAAAGTAGGATTTTGATACTCATCTGTCCTGTAAGTTTGTAACAGTGCCAATATCGGTATCCGTATGTGAGGATTTTTGGCTTCCGGTTTTTTGTTTAGGGTTTAGGGTGTAAGAGATGCAATTATTGGATTTATCATGTGAATATCAACAGGATATTTTGGAGAAGCATATCAATGGATTTACTCATTACATGGAGAATTTAAGTCATTCATGTTAGCTTCATTTCCCAATGCCAGAACTGCTAACAAATAACAAAGACTCCAGCAAGTTATGGAGAATTTAGTATTTCTGTCTCAAATGAATGGTCTACAAAACAGCTAATACGAATTACAAATAGTTCAGATTAAAATGATGAACATGTGGTTCTGGAGTAAGGTTCTCCAACCCTGTTCCTATTATATAATCTTTAGAGGGTAGGCTCATTAAGAGTAGATGTCGCTTCGGGTAAAAGATATAAATCCAAGAGCCTGTCAATTGCAAACATTTTGGTTCGCTAACATGTTACTGTGAAATGTGGCCAAAGCTGTAAAAACTAGGACCAATAGTAAGCAACAAAACTACTAGCGTTCAACGAAAAGTTCTATATTACTATTCAATTGTTCTACCAGTAGTTTTATTTTCCTCTGCCTTTCATTTATCCTTAAACCATGGAAGGATTGCTTGTCCAACAATCCTAAGCATAGTGTGCATACCACAGATGCTAACTAGTTTTTTCCATTCATGCTAAAAAAAATAAAATAAAAAAATATGTCACCAAGATAGTGAAAAAACCACTGCTTGGGTTGGTTAAGGAAAATTACAGATAATCAAGAAGGCAAAATAATAAGGCCACAGAAATTAAACAACATAATAAATGCTAACAAAAATAAGAAAAGAACATTATATGAGAAAATGCAAAACAACACTCATATACCTCAGGTCCAGCTGATCCAATCAGCTCAAAGGTTTCAAGATCCCAAAAGTTCACAGTTCTGTCTGACGAACCTGGAAAGAAATTTCACATTAATCTCACTAATAATAAGTACTTTGTCATAAAATCCGGAAAAGTAAAAGTATATTGTCATGGAAGCATTTTCTGGGTGCACATAAAAGCTTTAATCCACAAGTTGACAAGAATCAAGGAAGCAATTCAATCGAATAAAATGACAGCAATTATTTCCATTTTTAGTGTGATTCCCAATATCTATTAGTATATCTATCGTGACAACACAATAATCTAGCTTCATTCAAAACTGCAAGATTGTAACTAAGTTTCCTAACTTACCAACTAGGATGGGTTGCGTCCTAGATCTATATATAGACATCACAAGAGCAAAAGAGTTGAACAATTATCAACTCAGTTTAAAAGAGTCGACGGAGTGGAATTCAAAGACTTCTTCAAATCTGCCACAGTTGTGTTAGTTGGGTTTGCGCTTGCCAGGATCTCAATTCAAGACAATTCTAAACTAAGCTATTAATTGTTTGACTCTTTAATTAATACATGATATCTTTATATAGATAAATGACACAACTCATCCTAGTAGGTAGTCAAGGAAACTTGGCTACAATCTTGTCGTCTTTAATTGAGGATAAATTATTATGTTATTACCATAGATATATTAATATCTAATTGGGAATTAAGCTAGAAATGAAAATAATTGCTGCCCTGATTCTTGTCAACTTACGTTGTGCAGTGATGCCATTACGTGTGCCCAACAAATGCATCAGTGACCTACTTGTTAGAACATGTATAGATTAAAGCAGCATGAAGCATGAGCTAAAAATCATGGGATAGAAACATGCTTTGGGGAAAACCACACGGTACTTAAGTTACAACAACAAAGCCTCAACCCAAATTAGTTGTGGTGAACTAATGGTTCAAATGCTTTCATTCAGCTTGATTAAATCTAATTGGTGTTGTGCTTTCATAATCCTTCAACTCCTTGATAATTAGTGCATCCCAAGTTATCTTAGGTCTACTCTATATCCTCGAATTCCTTCAATTTCTATCATGTTGAGTTTTGTAACTAGGGCATTTGCGAGCCTTCTTTGGGTGAGTCCAAACCATCCACAATCACCATGCCAAATTTTTGCTTATTAGATGCTCCTACTTTTCTTTGAAATGGTAGTCGGTTCCTACAAAAAAAGATTGTGGGAGTGAAGTCCAGTCCCTGAGGATGCAATTATTACATACGATCATTGTAGGCTATCGAGGTTATGTTGAGTGACTACACTGCGACTATATCAAAGAAAATTAAAAATTAGTAAAACTGCCAATTCTTTGCAAGTATATGGATGATTTATGATACATGTATAACCTCTGAAATAAACGGAAACTACTTTTAGACTAATAATATTAAAATAACTAGAGTCAAGAGGCATCAAATAATTCATCTTTCTTCCTAGATATTTATTTTGCATCATAAGGGCCATAGGGTTCTAAGCTACATATCGCTACCGATAAAATAATGCCAACTAGATTCAGTTGACAGTTAAGAAAATAAAAAAATTAAAGGTTCGACACACAAATAAATAACTGATGAAATTCAGGAACTCAGAACCAAGGCTTGATTCCAGCTTCTTTTCTCAATGAGTTACCTTTCTATACCTTGTGTGTGCGCGCGTGTAAGAGAAAATAGTCCCTCTCATGCATTTCTGCATCTATAATAATCACAAATCAACAGAGTGCTTTTAACTCAAAAAAACACACAGGAAAAACCTGCATTGATGTTTTGCAAGATTCTACAATAGAATGAAAAAGGTACACAGCATACCCCACCATAGATTAATAGATGGAATAGAAAACAGACAAATAGTTGTGAAGGGCAAAATGTATTGATAGCAGACAAAAGCAAGTAAGCAAATATTAGAACAAGAACTGCAAATTGATCTATCAACAGAGCCTGAGGAGTTTCCCTTAGAAGAAATTGTATAAGCACCTGTGGCTAAAAGGAACTCTAAAGGATGAAAATCAATGCATCTAATTTGTCCATCATGAAACTTAAACTCATGCAGGAGCTTCCCAGCTGTCAGATCCCATACCTGTTGATAGTTTTAAAAAGATCTTTCAAAAACAGCAACAGCAATTGGCGGAGAAATATGTAGTGCTTAGCATTCAGACATTAATAAAATATTACCTTGACAACATTATCCATTCCGCCAGAGACGATCCAACGACCATCAGGAGTAAATTTAAATGTACTAACTCCTCGAGTGTGTCCCTTGTATGTATGAATGCATCCTTTCTTTCTAACATCCCAGATCTTAAGGTCAGCATCAGAAGAACCGGAAGCAAAGAACTCACCAAAGGGGTGGAACTCAACCGCATTGCAATTTGCTCGGTGTCCATTAAGAGTGCGAATAACTACACCAAGAAACGACGCAGATACAGAGCTTTTTCAAGTTTCAATATATCATAAGAGTTGACCTTGCAGCAATATAGGCATTCATAGCAGGCTTAGAAGCAACAATTAGAATTTAAAGTTATAAGTGCCTTGAAGTGCAACTGCCAGTAGCCAATTGCTTACTTCCATGAATTGCCATATCACATATTCATTAAACTTTTTGAATTAGTCAAACTGATTGGATAGTGCTGAATGGATGAGAAGAATCAGACTCACTTTTTGCTTCTTCCAAGTCCCAAAGCTTAATTGTGCCAGTTGAAGCTCCAGAAATTACCAAGACCTCTGCGGAATCAAAAGTTACAGATTCAACTGAACTCGTATGACCTGACAAGCTCTGCATATTTGCACAAATCAACATGGGATTTTGTCACCGAAAATAGCATTCTATGAGAGGAGTTCAATTATTACGTCGAGTTTTTCCCCTCCAAGGCAGAGAATCGATCAACACTTTCTTAAAATCTAATGACAATAATAGCATGACTCTCAGTAAAAAGAATTACGACATGAAAGAAATTTGACCAAACAAGAAGGAAGGAAACTGAATTGTATTGAAATAGTAAAATGCATCAAACAACACTATGTAGTCAAAAATATGATGAATCACAATAGCTCCAGCACCAGTTCTTTGAATGACTTGACATTTTTTTATAAAAGCCGACCTAAGATGTAACAGTTTTGAAGAACTTTTGAATCTGTTGGTGACGAATTTGGCAATATGCCACTAGTTGATCATGTCATTACTAGTACATAACAATTTTGGAAGCTTTACATACTGGAGATATGATCTGATTATAGTTTGGCAAGTGGTTATTTCATGAGATTCGGTATTTTGATGTGCTGGTACCGATGGATACGATTTGATCATAGTTTGGCATGTTGTTACTTCATGAGATTCGGTATGATGGGCTGACCAATTTTAGAAGTGAAACCATTACCTATTGGTTTTGGTTTTTTATGAAGAACAAAATCACACAACCAACTATTTGTTAAGCAGCTGAAACCCTAAATTTTTTCATTGGTCTTCCTTGCTAATTCAACCTTTTGAACCACCACCGATCCTCTCTTCAGATTGGCGGTGGTTCCAATAACCTCTTTTGCCTTTTATCAATCAAATAAACTTCAAATATGTTCAGATATGATGAGATGATTAGGTTCATCCTCTTTATGGTCATCACATTCATTATTGGCAACAGTCACTTCTTTACGTCCGCATTCTCAAATATTGTACATGGATTTGCGTTCATGGGGTTGGAACTCGTCATTAGGTTTTATTTCTTAGGTAGTTGTTTCTTTCCCTTGTTGAAAGGTTCAAATTGTCTTCCCTTGTGGGAAATTTTGTGTTTACTTCCCCTTGTCGGAAGTTTTTTTTTTTTTTTTTTTTTTTTTTGGTTTGAGTAATGTATCTGCATATTGTCGTGTTCCACACGTCTGTCGAGAGAATAGTCATTAATTGCAAAACTATTCCATTGTTGCATTCAAAGTTCTTTAAAGTCAACTATACAGCAGTTGAATGTTCTTTTGAACAATTAGGATTAGCAAATCAATGTGCTACGCTAATTGATTCTATGTCGTGTCCTGTTCCATCGAATGTATTAAGAGCAAGTGATGATAAATGAAATTTCTATTTCTTCAAAAAAAAAAAAAAAGTGAATCCCGTATGGACAGCTCATATGAGTATATAGTTTCACAGTGTTCCAACAGACCTTGTCCCAACTGAAGATCTTGTTCTCATAGCTATTGTTCCAACAAGATAGGCCCCCAAATAATTGTAATGTATTGGGTTTTCTTAGAAAAACCCAAAAAATTATATTTTATATAAGCACTTGAGATAGGTAATTCATGCACGTTAATCGTGGCTTAGTCATCCCTCATCCACCCACTATGTAACATTGTGGTTGTGGAGAGGCCCCACTTAAATGACTTTCTCTCTTTGTTTATAATTGTAATAAATTAATAAAAAAAATCTCTTAAAATTAACTATGGTCCTGCTTATAAAATTATTAGCAACATACATATTAAGGTGATTGCAATAAATTAAATAAAAATATTATTTTCTTTCTAGGAATTAATTGTTGTTTAGATTAAGAAAATAATTAATTGATAATTATTCATAAAAATATTAGCATTATATATAAATAATTTAATTGGTATATATGTCTATTGCAAAAAAATAATTAACTTTGTGTTAAAATTTTCTATTATTTGTATTGATCATATTATCTTCAAAAACATGTAGAACTTTTTATATGTTAATATTTTCTTAAAAAATTAAGTATAATATAGCACACAATTTATATACAAAAAGAAATATTAAGTTCATATAAAAATATATAAATCTAGTAATAGCATAAGCATAGCAAGAACAACTTGAATGAGTCAAATATTTTTATAAAAAAAACAAGCTAAATATAAAAGGCCCCTATTTTCTCAAGTTGCCCCAGGCCTCGAAAATATCAGGTTTGGCCCTGAGAACAATGCATATAGCAGATTTGGGATTGGGGATCTATTGATGTATTTGAGTTGATACATTCATGAAACTTGCCAAAACTCTCGTTGGCCTTCCTCTAAGTATAAAACGACAGATCTGGAAAACTATTAACTGAATCTTGACGCACCCCCATTGAAAAATTGAATTGTTTGTGTGCATTTCTATTTTGTAATAATCTATTGATCTTAGTCGCGTTAAACAAATTTACGGTCAAGGGCGGATCTACATGTATCTTGCCCTGGGCTATAGCCCAGGGCAAGATACATGTAACCCCCTATATATATAGACCACTTTTTTAAAAAAAGTTTAGCCCACCCATTATTAAGATTTTTCAAGCCTAATCCACCCAAATAAAAAAATTAATAAAAGAAAATAAATTAAGTAAAGTTCATTTGTCGACATTCAATTAAAAATAAGGAGTCAAAAGCATTTCAGGTGAAATATCACTTGCTAAAAGGTAAGCAGGGAGGTCGTGTGTTCGACTCCCTCTCAAACAAAAAATAAATAAATAAAAGAGAACGAAAAGCAAGAAAAAGGTTTAGCAAAGTTTAATGTTTATTTCATTGATTTAATAAAAATGTTTATTTCATTGAACTGGTGTTATTGAAATAAAATTATAGTGAACTATTTTTGGCAAAGACATCATTTGCCTAAAGGCAATGTTTCAGGAGATGGTGATTCGATTCTCATTGAAGTAAAAATAAAAGAGCTAATTTTGGTGGTGGAGTAGTTGGTGTAACAACGTAATTGAATTTGAATTGCACCTCCATTGTCCTGATCGGAATCGAAATGAACTTTATAGTATAATGTAGTTGGTAGCTATATCATCTTTCTTCCTAGAGAAAAATATAATTAACACTTGTTGATATATTTTCGAAATTCTTTATTTAAACAAAAAAAGACCCTACTATATATTGTAACTCAGAAAAATCACGTATTTGTTGGCGTCCCTCTAATAGGCATCAAAATGCGTGCAGGCACACATGTCGGGGAAACTCAAGATATGTCACTAAGTGAGTGTCAACTTTTCTACGTTACAAAAATATTTTCTTATAAAAATATTTTCCAAAATAATACATATTAGTATTTAAGTCTAGCCCAGGTCTACTTAAAACCCTGGATTCGCCCTTGTTTACGGTCTAGAGTTTATTTCTTGTTTTATTTTCATTCTATGAACATTGTACCAAGGGGATCTTGGAGTTTTAATTTGTATCAAAGGGATCTTGAGTAGAGTCCAAGGTGAGCTTAGAGAGAGACCGTCCATTGTAAGAGAGAAAAAGGAGAGTACATCAAGACTAGTGGTGAGGGAGTCACTGGTGAGTCTTTTATAATTATTTGACATTTTTCTTAGTGGAAATTTAAACTATGCAAGGCCCTACAGATGTAGGTCATGGACCGAACTGCGTAAACAAACCTCTTTTGTTCCTTGTGGTTTGATCTTTGTTTATTTCTGTTCTCTACATTCATTGGTTGTTTGTGACACATTGGACTCATATCAATATCTATTACGATTTATTTCCTCCAATTTCCCCCATTGCCCATAGCCTCCACCTTGCTTCATATCAAATATCCTTCATTAAGCCCGATACACGTGCATAGAAACCAAGGGTTGCGAGGTGCCAAGGTAATCCATCGGCGATCTCCCTAAAATGCGGTGCCTAGGAAGCAAGAAAAACTATTTATAAAGTGGTCCCTAAATAATTAATTTTGTATTTGTAAGTCCTTAAGTAACATCATTTGTCTGTCAGTCATTGCGATCCATATCCAATATATATTTCAAGAATACGAATAAGATTATAGGTCCTCTTATGTAACATTGACTAAGTTCAGATTTTGCGATGCATAGACATTCATATTATCAAACTTAATTGTAACGTCACGTCCTCCTTCGACTTCCTAAAAAAAGTTACTAATTGGATTAGGGGTTGATTTTCAGGCTTTTCACAAATCCAACTTTAAATTCCCATTACTGAATTGACTATTACCTAACAAAAACACATTCCATCAAATTAAGCTGAAAAAAAAAAAAACACGAACACAAAAATCGAAAATTTAAACCTAAACTAACCAGCAACGAAGTCGGCTTCCCGACAGCCCAAAGATTCACTCTATGATCCTCTCCCCCGGTGAGAACCAGCCTCCTAGACTTCCTCCCGATCGTCAAACAGCTCACACTCGCCGCGTGAGCTACAAATTCCTCTAAATCAATCCAGTCAAGCAAAACAATCACAAAACAATAGCTAGCTAGCTAGATCAACACAACCAACAAATTCAAGTTCAGCTCGATTAGCCCCAAAAGGATACGGAACTTGTAGCCTCGCTTCGCCATTCGCGATTTCGCTCCGCCGAAGCCCTGAAACCCTAAAACTGGACGAACTGTTCAGATCGATCGATGTACGGTGGAATTAAAGCGATTTAGTGATCGATTGACTCGCTTTTATGGTCGAATGGACGGACGCGATCGAAGAAGAGTCGGTTGTGGTGAAGTTGCACGCAGATCGAGGCAGGGAAATTCGATTCTTCGATGAGATTTGGGGAGAGAGGATCGAAGAATTTCGAAACGGAATTGGAAGGTGAGTGAGAAAGAAAGAGAGACAGAGAGAGAGAGAGAGAGAGACAGAGGTTGTGCTTTGCTTTTTGAAATGTGGAGGTGTGAGTCTTGTTCAGACACGATTGACGGATTGAGACAGTTTAGTTCTGGTGGTGTGGTGGAATGGCGATAATGCCCTTGGGAAATGGAGTTATTCTGATACGGTCAAGTGAATTGCGTGCGTGGCTGTTGGCACTTGGTAGAGCAGGTGATCGAGTGCCGCACGATGACACAAATGACAATGAAAATGCTCCCCTAACCCACTCTAACAGTGGCGGAGCCATGTAAAAGGGCAGCCGCAATAACCCAGGGCAGCGTTATACGTGACCTCTTTTTATATATATATATATATATATATATATATATATATATATATTTGTTAGTGTTTGTGTTAGTGTATCAATAAACAAATGGACTTATTTGTTTTTCATATTTGTTTTTCATTTTTTTTTATCAATTTAGTTGTTTGGTTGGAGACGAAATATATAGGAAACTTCACAACATAAGTAATAATTTTTTTTTAAGTGTTGAAATCAATTTTTGTATTCCTTTGTATATATGTGATGTACAACAACCCTTGTATACTAAGTGAAATAAGTATTTTACCCTGATAATTTTACGATATTTTATAGTTAGTTAGGTCGTGTGGTCTTAGAGACCGTTGAAGATAAGTCTTTTTATCAATGACTATTTCTCTATCGAAATTGTCTCTACCCTTTTGCATGTTGTCGCAGTTGGTCTAAAAAATAAGTGTTTCTTTCAAGGTCTTTGTGCTTCAATATATATATATTGAAGGGAAAATATATCTTAAACATGAATCAATCATCATCAACTCATGTTTTAGTCATGGCCTAGTCCAGGAGAAGATAAAATCTTGGCTCGCCCCTACACTCTAAGCACGAACTTTCGGCATTGACCCAATAGATTAAGGCATAACATACCAGGGGCGCGTGTGCATACAGCTTGAAGTGTATCAAGCGGCAATTGATTTGATCAATACCCACTAAACTAAAGGTAACTTAAGCATTAATTTGAAAGGTTGGCTAACATAAATACTTTATATAATTTTTTTAGTGAATAACTATAAGTATAAGGATAGCACGTACATATATAATTGCCCTGAGCTAAAGCCTAAAACAATCATATATGTGGCTCCATTCTGTCGACTTACTTTAGGCATCAACTATCGGATAATATACATCGTGATGCGATATGCGCAAGCGCGGTAACTGACTAAATAGATGCTCTAATTGGGTTATTAATTATATAAGCTTTTAATAACAATTGTGCTATATGTTACTCTCTGAGATGATCGGTATGACTCACTTTAGACATCGATTTAAGTGTAACTACTTGTGAGCGTCATCCGATGAAAATGTAACTTGTATCACGAGGTGCATCGTTTGGTTTTCACTCAACCAATGCGTCTAACTAAATGCCGACAAATAGGTCAACGTGGCACCTTTGACAATTGAAACAAATCACAAATCAATTGGGTGGATGTTTAATATGGACAGTACAGAGTTTTCTTTAAAAAAGAACATTTTGTGGCAGAGTTGTTGCCTTGATGGTGACGCTTAATTCGTGAGGCCACCAAATCATTAGTGCTTATAAATATGAGTATAAACTGATGAATATGTACAGTTTTAAATCGGTATTACTGTTACACCTGAGGGTTAATCGGATGGTTCGAAAACCTTGTTCGATTGGGAGGAGTTACACGGATGAAAATTTCTTCTCCTATTTGCTACTTGAGCTGACTTATTTTTTGGATTGAAAGGAGGTTTAAAGGCCCAAGATTACAAATGGAGTTTACAAAAGAAGTTTACAAAGTGCAAAATCGAGGGAATGTCACTCCCGCAATATCATCATTCAGAATGGGTTGCAAATCAAGGAGCGTGTTCTCCATAACATGAGCGCCCAAAGGAAGATCAATGCCACACCAACTAATATCGCAAAAAAAATATAAATTAAATAGAACTCAACCTAATAAAAGTTATTTATTATCGCATATAAGCAAAATCAAAAAGTTGAATAGTCATAAAGAGAATTTCCAATATATTTATATTTGAGGTGTTTTTTTTTTAAATTAATCAATTTTATAATCAAATTATTTTAAAGAAAAAGATAATGTGTTGTAAGCTTTATAGCCAACCATTTTAGCATTATATACCTATTTAATTCAGAAAAATATCAAATCAATAGGTAAATATAAGGAGTATGAAACTTCGTTGTTGTTATTGTTATTATTGTGGTTTCGATATTGTGTTGTTAAATATTCTTACATATAAAATAGAATACGGATAAATAATTTGACATTTGATTTTGCTTTTTATATGAACAAAAATAATAATATTATCTCATTAAGTTAATCATAAAATTAAGACCAAGTCAAATAGGACAAGGTTCATATTTCTATTGATAATTAACAATTATTCCTCAAATCGATCATTAGAAGCAACCCGTAAAGGTGATTGTCATCTTACTTAAAAATAGGAGACAGTGTCTCTACTAGTAATAATATATATAAAAGAAAAGAATAATAAACCAAACCTTAAAATAAACAAAGTCCATGTGCGTTCCCCGTATTAGCTATGATATGTCACCGACACCTATATAGTAGATTTGATGTGCAGTTGTTCAAATAAAAAAGAAAAACGAGAATCAAACATGTCTGCTGGGTTTTTTTTAATAGGAAAATGATTTGGTGACTTTACAACAACTGCACTCACTGGGGACCCACATAATATAGGGTTGCTATAGCGCACCCCAAACATCAAATTATAAAAGTTGACATACGCTTTGTTTGATAGGAGGTGGAGATATCTCAATGAGATAATTCACAGAGAGTTAAATAATAATTTTATTTGATTGTCCAACTTACATAACGTTATCTCTTAACTTACACATTATGATGAAAGAAATCTCCCACCGCCCCCTGCGAGTTATCTCTCAAAAGTTATGGATACAATTAGCCTCATTAATGACCCTTTTATTACTCATCTTTCTCTTGTTGAGTTAATTTCATAGATGGTCACTCAATATTATAGTTTGTAACACTTTGGTCACTAAATTTACATTGTCTTAAATATATGACTCAACTTTACAAAACGTTTCAATAAAATAACTTCAACCACTCTCGGGTCAAAAACCAACCGGCGATGCTGACGTGGCATCACGTTGAATTTCATGGAAGGTCACTTAAGTTGTTAAGTGATGACATGACATGCAACATACTCATCCACTCACCCACTCTTAGTTCACCGCGGCTCGTGCTCCCGCACCTTCCCTCCCGATCGTCTCTCCCCCAGCTGGTTCCCCCGCCTCCCGCCAAACCCCCTCCCGATCGTCTCTCCCCCACCCCCACTGGTTCCCCGCCCCCGCAAACCCCCTCCCGGTCGTCTCTCCCCCCCCCCACTGGTTCCCCCCCCCCGGGCCCCGCCAAACCCCCCTCCCGGTCGTCTCTCCCCCCACCCCACCCCACCCCACCAACCAGTCGTACCCACCCACCCACCCGGTCGTCTCCCCCGCCCCCACCGCCCACTGGTTCCCCCCCCAGGGTTGCCCCGCCCCCAACCGGTCGCATCGGCCGATCGAAGCTCCGCGAGAGAGAGGTACTAGTTGGGGGGGGGGGGGACCAGCTGTGGGGGCGGGGGAAGACGGCCGGTGGGGGAAGGACGGGGGAAGCAAGGTGGGGGTAGGGAGAGACGACCGGGAGGGGGCTGGGAAGCAGGGGGGGGGGGAGACGACCGGGAGCGGGGGGGAACCAGCGATGGGGGTGGAGGGGGAGGGGGGGAAGCAATGGGGGGGGGAGAGACAACCGGGAGGGGGGAACCAGATGGGGGGGGGGAGACGATCGGGGGTGGAAGCACGAGCCGGGGTGAACTAAGAGTGGGTGGGTGGGTGTGTTGCATGCCATGTCATCACTTATGACCTCTCATGAAATCTCACGTGGTGCCACGTCAGCATCGTCGGTTGGTTTTTGACCAGATAGTGGTTGGAGTTATTTTGTTGAAACGTTTTGTAAAGTCGAGTGATATATTTGGGACAAATGTAAGTTTAGTGACAAAAGTGTTACAAACTGTAATATTGAGTGACCGTCTGTGAAATTAACCCCTATTTATCTCAATTCATATTTTTTATTGTTTGAATTTTTGAAATCTTTATGCAAGTTTAAAGTTGAATCAAATATAAAAATATTAATTATAAGGAGATAACTCTAAACTAATACTGTAAGTAAGCAAAACGAACCAAACGATGCCTTAATTATTATGGTCTTTTAATTTATGAATTGAGATGTGTGCTTATGTGTTTTGAAGTGTATTAAAGGACCACAATATAACTACGTGTCAAATATAAATGGTAAAAAAGAATGGTAAAAAAGGTTCATTTAGCATAACTCATGCTAACGCATTTGTTTCTTTTTTAATGGTTCTACTTTGAGCTTTAATTAATTAATTTGGAACTTTTATTTTAATTTTCATGTTTAGTTTTTTTTTTAAAAATTTCATGTTTATTTAGATATATTTACCAACTATTTTTTCATTGTAATTTTAAGAAAGTCTTATTTGTTTTTTTATTTTTTTATTTTTAATTTTTTATGCGACATTCAACATTAATGGATGAACTCAAACTTGAAACCTAACTTAAGAAGGATGGAACCCCGTACTATACTCGAACCAACTAATTATTAGTATTATTATCAACCTTTATGTCTATGATAAAAAAACTCGAACAAAAATTTAAAAATTTATATATTTTTAATTAATTAATTACTAATTTCTTATTTATTTGTTTTGATTAACATATATTTCACGTGTTAGGTACAATTGAACAATTAATTACGTATGAGTTTCATTTTTTGAGTAATCATATTTAGACACTTTATCTGACTAGTCCCACGAGCTATGGGATTACGAAAAAAAAAATGAAATAGTTGAGTACACTTAATTACGTATGGGTTTTTTAATTAATTCCCTCGCAACCCTGTCTTCGCTCACTTAAAACCCTGTCTTCGCTCACTTAAGTACGAGTTATATGTTAACTCGATCATTCTCAATTCGCTATTTAAGGAAGTGAGTCTGTTATGCACACAGTTGAGAGAATAATGGAACAGTACATACGCATTGTGTGTGATTAATTGAGTGACTACAAGTTCACGTCGGTCTTTATTATCATACATTTTTTATTAGTTTTGTCTTCTCAATCTGAAAAATAGTTTAGCCATCCTATGAAGTATGACTCCATAATTTTTCGATCTTTGTACTTGTTTCTTGTAGTTATAAGTTACTTTATAAGGGTGTCGCTTAAGGTGTCACACACTATGAAATATTTTGCGTGTACACACATTTTTACATGAGGCATAGCGTTACATTATAGGGGTGACATTTAGGATGTCATTATGGAGAAGGAAAATGTTGGAATGACACTCCAAGTGACACCCCTATGACGTGGTGTGTGGAATTGCATTCATATGAATCGTTGTGCGAGCTCCGAGATACACACCACACGCACATATTATGTACCAAGAACTATTTTGGGCACACTCATTTTTACATGGAGCCCGTGCGCGACATCGCTTGGGGTATCATTCTAGCTTTTTTTTTTTTTCTCGGTGTAAACATTCTAGCATTTTTTGTACGAGAGAACAAAACGAAGTAGGTAATTGGAGGCAATATGTCAGAGAATTGTGTTAAAATTCTCACTGTCGCGCCGCACATGCATGCACGAGTCCGTACGTAGATTTCCTCTGCTAGCACTGATACTTCAAAAAGGTCCACACATTTTCAACACTCTTCCATGGACGAAAAGTCACATGATCAAGGGGGTTTTTTTCTCCCAGGTCTCATTCGAATCATGACCTCTAATATTGTATTAAAACTCTCACGACCGCGCGCATGCGCTTGCGCGAGCCTGCGTATCACCTCCTGCGCTAGCACCGATATTGTCTCTAACTTAACCACCTTCAACTTTTATAGGTGTGAAGTTTTATCTCAAAAGTCATCGATGCTAGTTCAAAGGAGTTAATCACTTACACACTTCATTTCGAAGTTTCATTTAATCGATATAGGTCTAACTTTTGATCCACACATCTTCCAATATATCGTGAAAATCGGTCTAATGTTTGAATCTAATTTGACAGAGTTTCTTTTCTTTCTATACAGTTATTGTCATATTGGCGTACACTAGGGTGTTAATTTGCAATTGTACAAGGACAGAAATTAGTTTCCCTTGGTGATTAAGAGACTCCAAAAACAACTACAAATTAAAATACAACTCCAAAATTGGCGCCAATAGTTTGTTGTGCAAAAACAATTAATCCAACTTGCTAACAAGTTATAAATACCAAAGCAAACACACCCATATTTTGTTGGTTTTTGTGTGGGCCCCACACACACAAAAAATGGAAAGTCCAACACATAAAGCAACTAATTGGTTGTGGAATAGGAATCTTGGAGAGAGAAAATAGGAAAGAAGATTGGAGTGAATTAACGAATTGGAATATATTTCTAATTAGCCAGCTTTTGTGTTGCTTGACAATTCTTTTTCTCTCTTCTACGTTGTGCGTTCAAGGCGGTGAATGCATTAACAATTTTCTCTACATTGAAGATACATCAAGATCTTGAATCTGAAGACTCGCGGCGAAGTCTTTGGTGGTTTCTTGGTGATCAAGAAAGGGTACAATTTGAGGGTGGAGTTCTTCAAGATCTTGGTGTGACCATTCAAGTTCTTTGAAGGAGTTATATTGTATTTTCTTCAATTGAGATTCTTGTACTCTTTATTCATATAGTGGATTTATTCGGAGTTTGCCCCGTGATTTTTTCCCTCTGATTTGGAGGGTTTTCCACGTTAAATCTTGTGTTCTTTGTAGTGTGATTGATTTGGTGCATTGTTCGTGGCTTAGTGGATTTTATTCATCTGTTTCTAAAGTTGAAGGGGTTACTTTCTTGTTGAGTAACCCAACAAGTGGTATCAGAGCCGCGATTAGTTCGTGTTCAGGGAATCTTTGTGGGAATCAAGATGGTGGATGATAATGATAAATCAAGCAATATGGTCAAGTTGACGGCTACGAATTATTCAATTTTGCAACCGATGATGGAAGATCATCTTTATTGCGAGGATTTATTTGATCCAATTGAATTTGGACAAAACAAGCCAGAGAAAATATCTGATGTTAATTGGAGGAAGTTGCACCGAAAAACTGCTGGGACTATTCGAAAGTGGATCGATCTCAGTATTTATCACCATGTCAGCAAAGAGGTTGATGCACATGAGTTGTGGAGAAAATTGCAGAATATGTGTGAGAGGAAGGGGGCTCAGAACAAGGCTTCTCTAATTAGAAAACTTGTTAATATGAAGTACAAAGATGGGCAGTATATGATAGAGCACTTGAATGATTTCGAAGCATTGATCAATCAATTAAGTGCTATGAAGATTGTGCTTGAGGATGAGTTACAAGCACTTTTACTCTTGAGCTCGTTGCCAGAAAGCTGGGAAACCTTGGTGGTGTCTCTAAGTAATTCTGCTCCAGGCGGTGTCTTGTCTTCATCCATAGTGCGGGATAATCTCTTTGACGAGGAGACTAGGAGAAAGGATAAAGGCATTGAAACTTCACAAGCTCTTGTTACTACTGCAGAACATAGAGGCGTAAATCTAGAGGTCCAGGGGGCGAGTAAATCTAGAGGCAAGTCTTAAGGAAAAAAGGAAAATTCTCTTGTTATCATTGTGGCAAGGAAGGACACATAAAGAAAAATTGTAGAGTGTGGAAAAGAGAACGAGAATGATGAGAAAAATCAAAATAAAGCGAATGATCGAATACTACATTTGCTATATCGATGCGATTGAAGACTTGGTTGTGCTTTCTTTAGTTGAGGATCAAGGTCATGTCACTAATACGAGATAGTGAATGGGTTGTTGATTCTCGGCATCCTTCCATGCTACTCCGAGGAAGGATTTCTTCTCTGTTTATCGAGCAGAGAATTTTGGCAAGGCAAAGATGGGGAACAACAGTTTTGCAGATATAATTGGCATTGGAGATGTCTTTGTGCAGACAAATATGGGTTGCACGGTAATTCTGAAAGATGTGCGACATGTTCTGGATCTGCGTCTGAATTTGTTTTCTACTCATGCTTTGGACCTAGATGGTTACTACAACATCTTTGGGGGCAAGGAGTGGAAACTCACCAAAGGCTCAATTGCTGTTCCTAGAGGAAAATTGAGCTATACACTTTACAAGACTCAATTGAAGACCGTCAGAGGTGACCTGAACGCAATTGAAGATGATTCTTCACCAGATCTGTGGCATAGGTGTGACGGCCCCAATTTTTACCCGAATTGGGCCCTGCCCGGCCTAAACCTACGTGGACCCCCGAGCCAGTCTCGCAAGGTCAACGAAGGCCTAGTCAGCCTTCCAATCCATCATTATAAAGTTGAGTTATTAATATTTTTCGAGTTTACGATTTAATAGCGGAAGCAACTAATGTATTAAATAACTCAACAAAAAGATAAGGGAGTTAGACAACCTAATTGTGGAACCCAATCAATATCATCAGATGTGAGTAATTATAAAATATACAAAAATTCACCTAGCTATGAAGCTTTCCCTCTGCTACGCGTCTGCGGCTCTGCACTCAGTCAAAATAAAAATGACGAGCCCAGGTAAGTAAATCCAGTAGGACATATACACAACATTTCACAATATCCAAAACAACAGTTCACAATATCCAAAGCAGTCGAATTCATGCAAATATATCGAAAGGAATAAAGAACGCATGAATATACCAGACTGTAAACAATCCATCGATGAGTGATGCCAAATAACAAGGAGTCCCGACCAAAAAGTCGTTGAGTCGCGGCAAAAGCCAACAGACTCGGGTTAGGCCGAGCCCCCTTGCCTCCCAACCGTAACCCCTGCCGACTATGAGATATCTACGGACCCGGATAAGTGCCCACAACGTACACTCAATTGGGAGATATGGACGGCGTACGGATAAGAGCTCATATTCGCAGATAAACAGTAACCATGACTCGCTTGCCATTGGACCCCCTCAATCGACAACAATTTAACGATAGCTATCACAACAATAAACAATAGTCAATGGAGAAACATGAAATACTGTATAAATTCCTAACTGGTTTACTTACCTCGAGAAACGCGAACCTCAAAACGTCTCGCGTCTCGATTTGCGCACCCGACACCCGACTCGTAAGTCCCTCCACCGCGTCGTCGCGATTTCGTCGACCGATCGAAACTGCGCCACCGCGCCATCGGCGCTGCTGCCTCGCCGGCGCCGCCGCCGGTCGCTCGCCGGCGCCCCCGCCGGTCGCTCCCCGGTACCCCCGTCGGCCACCGCTGGTGAGTTCATCCGCGTCGCGTCACGCTCGCGCGCCGTCGCTGCCGATCCGGCCCTTTTCCTCGCGCCTTCACTGCCTCGCCGGCAAAGCTGCTCGCCGGCGTCACTGCCGATCGCCGCTGCCACTCTGGCCGACCGCCGCCGGTCGCTGCTCCCGACCGCCGCCCGCGGCTGATCCGCGAGCCGATTCCAATTCCAGCAGTTGCTCGCGTCCGCGGCTGCTCCGCCGTTGGAGCCGCGCCTGCCATCGTCCGCCGGTGCTTGCGCCGTGAGCCGCCGAGCCGCGACACCGCCAGCTCGTCGCCGACGGTCATCGGTCCTCTTCCCCGGCGGCTTCTCTCTCTCCGTCACTTTTTGTTTTTTCTTCTCTCTCTCTCTCCTGCCTCTCATTTCTTCACCTCCCGATTCTTATCCTCTCTTTTTTTTTTTTTTTCTCAAATCAATCTTACTTTTTCTTTTCTTTATATATATATATATATATTATATATTGATATATATATTATATATATACATTTTCCATTTTGATTTCAAATCAAAATGTCCTCGAGATTCGTGCATTGCGCATCTCGAGACACCAACTCACCTCATTGTTAAAATCTCGATACTCGCGATACACGCATCACGAGGCATATCCAATGTATATCTTTACTATAGCCACGTTTCAGTCCCACATCGGCACGCGACTCGAGGCGCGTCCCATTTCGTGTTTCAGCTTCTCGAATTTCTCGCATAATTAGCATTTTCATCTCAAATTGGATTCAGACATACGTATTTCGACGAGTGGGGCCCACATACGACCTTGACTTGACACGTGGCACAAGTCAAATTTTCGGGTCGTTACAATAGACGGCTAGGTCACTTGAGTGAGAAAGGGTTGTAGGCGTTGGCAAAGAAATCTCACATTCCCTTTGCCAAAGGTAAATATTTGAACCATTGTGATGATTGCTTATTCGATAAGCAACATAGAGTTTCTTTTTCTTCATCATCTGAAAGAAAAAGAAATTTACTTGAGTTAGTATACTCTGATGTTTGTGGTCCCATTGATGTGGAAACTATGGGTGGTGGCAGATACTTTGTTACTTTTATTGATGATGCTTCACGGAAGGTTTGGGTGTTTGTGTTGAGAACAAAATGTCAGGTTCTTGAGTACCTCAAGAAGTTTCATATGTTGGTGGAACGAGAAAAAGGCGTATCTTTGAAGTGCATTCGTAGTGATAATGGGGGAGAATACACTTCAAATGAGTTCGAGAATTATTGCTCAGAACATGGAATCTGACATGAGAAGACTGTTCCGGGTACTCCTCAACATAATGGTGTTACTGAAAGAACAAACAGAACCATCCTTGATAAAGTCAGATGTATGTTAAAAATGGCTAAGTTGCCTGAGTCGTTTTGCGGTGATGCTCTCAGGACTGCTTGCTACTTGATGAATCGCTCTCCTTCAGCACCATTGGAGTTTGATGTTCCAGAGAGAGTTTGGTCTGGGAAGGATGTTACTTACTCTCACTTGAAGGTGTTTGGATGCAAGGCATTTATGCATGTGCCTAAGGAGCAGAGACATAAACTTGATGATAGAACCGTTCCGTGTATCCTCTTGGGATTTGGAGATGCAGAGTTTGGTTATAAGTTATGGGATCCAGAGAAGAAAAAGATTGTCAGATCCAGGGATGTGGCCTTTCATGAATATGAGACCATAGCAGATTTGAAGACATCAAAGAAAATCATAGTTGATGATGATGATGTTTCTGGATTGGAGTATTCTTCCAATACTGATGCCACACATGAGGGAGACTCATTTGAAGAACATGGGGTTGATGTGCGGAACCGGTTGATGATCTTTGAGCGGGGGAGCAAACTCCTCCACCAACAACTTTCGTTGAACCTTCACTTAAAAGGTCTGAGAGAGGGTTGCTTCCTTCTACTAGGTACCCCAGTTCTAATTATGTTACAATTACAGAAGAGGGGGAGCCAGAGAGCTTCCAGGGAGTTCAGATTCACAAAGACAAAGCTCAATGGATGAAAGCAATGCGGGAGGAGATGAGTTTTTGAAGAAGAACAATACTTATGAGTCTGGTGGAACTTCCAAAAGGTAGAAAACCTTTGAAGAATAAATGGGTGTACAAGTTGAAGACGAGATGGAGACAAGCTAGTAAAACATAAAGCTCGTTTGGTAGTGAAGGGGTTCAATCAGAAGAAAGGAATTGACTTTGATGAGATTTTTTCCCCTGTTGTGAAGATGAGATTTATTCGAGTGATTTTGGGTCTGACTGCTAGCTTGGATATTGAGCTTGAGCAATTAGATGTGAAGACTGCATTCCTCCATGGTGATTTGGAGGAAGAGATTTATATGGATCAACCTGAAGGATTTGAAGTAACAGGAAAAACACATTTGGTTTGCAAGTTGAAGAAGAGCTTGTATGGACTGAAACAAGCTCCAAGGCAGTAGTATAAGAAATTTGACTATTTCATGATGGGTCAAGAGTACACTAGAACAGATGCAGATCATTGTGTCTACTTCAAGAAATTTTCAGATGGGAAGCTTGTGATCTTGTTGCTCTATGTTGATGATATGTTGATAGTGGGGCATGATGTTTCCTTGATTGGAAACTTGAAGAAAGAATTATCTAGGTCTTTTGATATGAAAGACTTGGGGCCGGCAAAACAAATTCTTGGCATGCAGATTATTTGTGACAAGAGATCCAAAAAGTTATGGGTATCACAGGAAAAGTACGTTGAGCAGGTCTTGAGCAGATTCAATATGAAGAATGCTAAGCCAGTTAGCACACCTCTTGCTAATCACTTCATACTTAGCAAGAAATCATGTCCCTTTACTTCTATAGATATAACGGAGATGTCAGATATTCCTTACTCCTCTGCAGTTGGGAGTTTGATGTATGCGATGGTTTGCGCTGGACTCGAGATATTGCTCACGTGATTGGTGTGGTCAGCAGATTTCTCTCAAATCCTGGAAAAGTTCATGGGAAGAAGCGGTGAAATGGATTTTGAGATATTTGAGAGGTACTTCGACGATGTCTTTATGTTTTGGGGGCTCGAAACCTACTTTGGAGGGATATACAGATTCATATATGGCAGGTGACCTTGATGGCATAAAATCTACTTCAGGGTATATGTTCACTTTTGCAGGGGGAGCTGTATCTTGGCAGTCAAAATTGCAAAAGTGTGTTGCTTTGTCCACGACAGAGGCATAATATATTGCTATAACTGAAGCAAACAAAGAAATGCTTTGGTTGAAGAGATTCCTTCAAGAGTTGGGGTTGAAGCAAGAAGATGGGTATGCAGTGAACTGTGATAGTCAGAGTGCTCTAGATTTGAGCAAGAACGCTACTTATCATTGCCGCACTAAGCACATTGATATCCGATACCATTGGATTCGAGAAGTTGTGAATGATCATGAGATGAGTCTGAAGAAGATTCACACTGATAAGAATCCAGCCGATATGTTGACGAAGGTGGTGACTCGTGAGAAGCATCAAGTTGGTGGGGCTGAGTTGTTATTGAGCATCAAATATGATTGAGATCTCCCCATGTGTTGGAGGGGGAGATTGTTGGTTTTTGTGCGGGCCCCACACAAAAAAAAAATGGAAAGTCCAACACATAAAACAACTAATTGGTTGTGGAATAGGAATCTTGGAGAGAGAAAATAGGAAAGAAGATTGGAGTGAATTAACGAATTGGAATATACTTCTAATTAGCCAGCTTTTGTGTTGCTTGACAATTCTTTTTCTCTCTTCTACGATGTGCGTTCAAGGCGGTGAATGCAACAACAATTTTCTCTACATTGAAGATACATTAAGATCTTGAATCTGAAGACTCGCGGCGAAGTCTTTGGTGGTTTCTTGGTGATCAAGAAAGGGTACAATTTGAGGGTGGAGTTCTTCAAGATCATGGTGCGACCACTACAAAAAAAAAGCAAATCAGAAACGGAATTTTCCGTTTCTGATTTGCAAAAATTCCGTCTCTGATTTGATTGAAGCGAACGAGAGACGAATGCGTTCCGTCTCCGAAAACGTCGTCGGTGATTGGATCGAAACGGAAAATGGATTCCGTTTCGATTTAGAAACGGATCGAAACGGAATAAATTCCGTTTGATTAGAAACGAATTTATTCCGTCTCTAATTCCGTTTCGATTAGAGACGGAATAAATTCGTTTACGATTATTTCCGTCTCTCGATCCGTTGCTAATCGAGAGACGGATCGAGACGGAATTTTATCCGTTTCGATTCATATCTAAAAAAAAAAAAAAAATTAGAGACGGAAATAGCAACGGAATCCAAAGATTCCGTTGCTATTTCCGTCTCTAATTTTCATTTTTGTTTAGTTTTTAAAGTCTTACATATATAGGTCTCAATCCAAACACATTTAAACCGCCAATATATAATAAATTGACATTCATACATCGACAATATATATCAACAAATATTCAATTGAGAGAACAAAAATGTAAAAATCAAAAATTGAAAAAGATATATATCCAAAAAAATTGTATAGTATTACAAATGCTCCAAATTTCTAAGTATTCACAAAACCACCAATCCTATTGTTCAACAACCACAAAAAAAAAAAAAAAAAAAAAAAAAAAAAACCTTACAATCCCGAACATGTACAAAAGGAATTATCAATCGAAAAGTCTTGAGATGTTCTTCAACACCACCCTTTGCCAAGGGACATTTGAAACAACTTAATAATTGAATAGTTGAACTTAAATTTTTCAGGGACATAAGCATCATAGGAGATAGAGCTAATGTAGACGAGCAATGACTCACATCGAACTTATAGTGACGATCCCTGCACTCGACCATCAAAGTCTACAAACAAGCAAAAAGATTAACATTAATTCATTTGAGATTTAAGAATCCACAAACGATGATAAACACTTGCATATCTTGATTTAAGTAAATTAAATTCTTACCAATCCAGTAGGAGGAAGATAGCAATGTTTGTCATTTTCACTTTTATCTTCATTTTCTAAAAACATATAAGAAAACAAAAATATGCTACCTCATAGATAGACCAAAAAACTCATAAGACTATTTTCAATCAATCCACTTTCACAAGCTACAAAATTTATCATAAGCTCACTCATCTCATTTCAAACCGAGCTTTTTTAACTTACATGCGCTGCGCTTGTCCATAAAACTTTCCGGCGATCCGAATAAGCGCAAGTTCATATTTCCAAGTTCCAATTCCAAAATTTCCACTAGATATATTGCCAAGCAAAGCGAGATAGGAATGAAGTTACACCGCTGCGTGCTCCAAATACTTGACCATGTGTTCCGCTCCCAAAAAAAAAAAAAAAAAAACCAGTGAGGAAATCTCTTGCAGTGAAGAAATAGCATAACAACTCACAAATAGAATAAGAAAGCTTTAAAAGAAAAGCTTAGAGTGTGGCCAAGCAAAACCGAGATAGGAGCTGCTATGATCTTTGCTAAAAAAAAAAAAAAAAAAAAACAAACCAAGCTGGTTTCTTTGGTAATGTCACTTTATCATCCATTGTATAGCCATTATATATATATTTGAAATGACAATAGAAGAATCACTCACTATCTCTGTAGGAACTGCCTGTGATACTTAACACCATGATTGCAAGCGGATGCTCAAAGCATTAATTGGATCCTTGAAGTTTTGTGAGGAGCCACGACACATGGCGAATGCTCACCAAGAGGATTCAGTCTCGTCTAGAGCCACAAGCACGACTTGAATGCTTAACCTACGAGTAAACGACTCAATTCTACCACTTTAGACCCTAGGTCACTCGGTAGGGAAGTAGAGTCCAACAATAGGTATCATTTCCATTAAAATATGCAAGGAAAGGAAAAAGAAATAATATTGAATTTCTTACTAGTTTACTTACAATATTACAATTGCATAATTTTTTACGTCAAATCGATGATTCGAATAGTCTAGTTGAACCATCCACGCGTATCTACAATCAAACAATGTATGACACAATTGTTGGACTAAGTGGTTAGTCATTCACATTCCGACCGAGATTTTGATGGAAACAAACAAGTTCAAGACTCGGCATAAATGAAGAAATGAAGAAGAAAAGTTAAAGCCGCAATTTGTAATATCAATGTAAGGTATACAAATTCTTTCACACAAGCCAAATGCATTAGTTCATGCATACATCAAGTTTTCGAAATCATTTCTCAAAGTCATAAGTTGATTTCAAAGTTTAAAAGTGGATTTTAAACACTTAACTATGTAAATGAGGTTAAACAATGTGAAACCATGTGTGAATGGTCATTTACATATTAGAAGATCATTATAAATGTTTTTGAAAAAGGAAAACTTGTTTTTGAAATGTTAACTGAAAATTTGCAGGAAAGCCCCTAATAAGTTGTGAAACTTTGAATTTCCGTTTTCGGGGTTTATAAAATTATCCGGACCACCCAAGTAAGCTTAATGAATCATAATAAACATGTATAACATGTTATATAAGGGTTGGTTAGGTCCCGGACAAGTTTAAGGGTTGCTAACACAAAGGAACAAATTAGATATTCTGAAGTTCCTGCAGTTAGCGCGCTAATACTGTCGTTAGCGCGCTAACTGCAGTGTTAGCGCGCTAGATCCCAGAATTAGCGCGCTAATAGCACTCTGCCTGCAATATAAATCTCAAAATCCTAAGCTAATAGAACCATTGTTCTAGTAATTTAAACCTAAACAATACATTTGTCCAAACATGTGGCTGTATATGAAAGTATATTCAAAGGCGTTGGGTTTTGTTGGATTCATGTAACTACAAATATAGTTTCCAATTAGAATAGTTAATTACCCAAGGCTAGCATTAATATTAAATAGTTCTTTTAAATATGCAAGCCTACTTCCATGTGCTAGTAAAAATGAATTTATAAGTTATTCTAATATGCATTTATACCTAAACCTTTTCTAAGTTTGGTTAGGCTCAAACAAGTGATTTTAAATGGTTCAACTCTACCAAACCATTACTACTTAATTTTATGGAAGTCCAAACCTCTTCCAAGATCAATTTATAAGTAGTTTACTTCAACTAGCCAAGTGTCGGTTATTATATTCTTAAAAATAATTGCATATGATGCATATCAATCTAATTACTCTTTTATCCATGTAAATTTCTACTATTGAATTTGAAAAAAAAGACAAGTTTCCTTTCAACCATTATATTAAACAATTGGAATGCATTCATTTAATATACTATTTTAATTCAAGCTTTTCTTCCTAATTACGTCCACAATCTCTACCTCACTCAAATAAAGTATTTCCAATCATCAAAGCAAATTTAGAATGAAGTCTAGCCATTGAAATTTTGAATCTTCACTTCAATAGTCTAAGTTGGAGTTAATTCATGAAGTTTAGTAAAAACCTAATTTGAGAAACAATTTTTGTAAGTTAAAATGTATATTAGTTCAAACTGATCAAACCATGCTCAAAACTCGAAATGAACAAGTAAACCTTATTTGAGTCATTTTATCAAACATTTGGTGTATATGTTCTACACACCAACTAGATTGATTATTAATTTAAAAAAAAAACTTCAACAACAACAACAACAACTCATTCAACGCTATCTCAAACTAAATATAAGTAACAAACGATTCAAATCTAAAATTCAGAACAAGATCAACCACGATGCTCAACATCGGAAAGCAAAGAACATCATCACAAACGAATTGAATCCAAGCTCGAAAGGAGAAGAGAAGATAGAATCTCACCTCGTAAAGTCACAGAGAAGGAGATTCCTCTCGCAAATCGCCGCAACAAAACCCTAGCGAAGCGAGAGAAGAGAAGAAGACTTGTGGCATCGCGATTGCTAGTTAGCACCACATTTTATAGCAACAAACCCTAGCAGAGAAGCGGCGAGAGAGAGGTGAGAGAATGAGAGCGCAGAGAGCTGCGAGAGAGAGACAAGAGAGAGCGCGCGGTGAGAGAGAGAGAGAGCGGTGACGGTGAGAGAGAGGAGAAAAGCGGTGACGGTGAGAGAGAGCGGCGGTGACGGTGAGAGAGAGCGGCGGTGACGGTGAGAGAGAGCGGTGAGGAGAGAGGTTTCGTTGAGAGAGAGAGAGAGAGAGCGGTGGGAGAGAGATTTTAGGGAGAGATAGAGTTTTGGTCCCCATTTTTGAATTATCGAGATCGAGACACGCACGAATCTCGAGACGTAACAGACGGTTGTAATAAATGCAAATTTTGGTGGGAATGTTGGCGCCATTTTTTAGAGACGGAATTAATTCCGTCTCTAATTCCGTCTCTAATTCCGTCTCTGATCCGTCTCAAATCCGTCTCTAAATGTTTCCGTCTCAATTCCGTCGCTAACTTTTTAATTTAGAAACGGAACTTATTCCGTTTCTAATTCCGTTTCTGATTTAGAAACGGATCTTATTTCCGTTTCTAATTCCGTTTCTGATTTGCTGTTTTTTTGTAGTGGACCATTCAAGTTCTTTGAAGGAGTTATATTGTATTTTCTTCAATTGAGATTCTTGTACTCTTTATTCATATAGTGGATTTATTCGGAGTTTGACCCGTGGTTTTTTCCCTCTGATTTGGAGGGTTTTCCACGTTAAATCTTGTGTTCTTTGTGGTGTGATTGATTTGGTGCATTGTTCGTGGCTTAGTGGATTTTATTCATCTGTTTCTAAAGTTGAAGGGGTTACTTTCTTGTTGAGTAACCCCAACAGATTTCACATTTCCAACCAACATCTTCTAATTCTCTCTTGTATTTATCAATATGGGCGAGTTTATGTTTATCACAGCCATGTCTTTCTATAAGAAGGAGCAAGGCATCGTCTCGAGCAACCAGTATTGTCAGTTTGACAGTCACAAACTCACCTTCTTCACATCATCTCTCTACTTAATTGGCTGCTCTTGTTGTGCAGTGGCCTGCATCTTATTTTAATTCCAAGCACCGCCGCAAGTTCTCCATCATCATTGGCGCGCGCCGCCTTCAATGCCGCTGCCATCCATGTCGCCATGCTCTACATTGGGAGACTTGTGCTCGGTTTAGGTGTGGGCTTTCTTTGTCAGACAAGCTGCCTCCCTTTACTTGCGTCAATGCATCCAAGGCCGCCAACAATAATAACAAGTTGGCGATTTTTCAAAGAAAATATGTGCCTCAAATGGTGATCATGACATTCCTTATTCCCTTCTTCCAAATGTTAGACCAGAAGGACTTGCAATGACTTCAAAGCGTGTAACACTGCCACTTTTCTAAAGAAAGTTTTGCTATCTAAACTGCAAGAGTCAGCAAAATGATGAAGTAAATCTACCTTTCACTTTGCAGTAGTGAAAGATGAAAACAAGAGCAACATTTATTTTGAAAATGTTCAACACCAAAAGCTCACAGGGACCAATGTCATCATGTTTTATGCGCCGGTTCTCTTCCAAACACTCGGCTTTGGCAACGATACTTCTCTCATCTCCGCGGTTATAACAAGCCTAGTTAATGTCGCTGCAACGGGGGTTGCATTCGTCGTGGTTGACAGGTATGGAAGGAGGCCCCTGTTCTTTCAAATGCTCCTATTCCAAGTTATCATTGGGCCTCTCATATGTGTCTATGTTGCTGGGTTTGCTTGGTCATGGGGTCCTTTGGGATGGTTGCTCCCCAGCGAGATATTCCTTCTAGCTAGAGATCAGGTCGACCGGGCAAGGCATCAAAGCCACCATCAACATGTTGATGACCTTTGTAATTGGCCAAGTCTTCCTTAGCCTGCTCTGCATCACCAAGTTTGGTCTCTTCTTCATCTTCGCCTTCTTTGTTCTGTCCATGACTCTCTTCGTCGCCTTCTTCCTCCCCGAAACAAAGGGCGTCCCCATTGAAGACATGTCCAAGGTGTGGAGTCAGCATTGGTTTTGAAGACGATTTGCTCCTTCTGAAGACCCTATTAGAAGAGTTGAGATGGTCTGAATCATCTTTTTTTTGCTTTATTAGATTGTTTCGTGTAGGGTCTGTTCATATTAAGTCTTTTGGTTTATGTTAATGCAATGTTGTTTCATAGAGTAGGACATATATGGAACTGATGATCTTACTGAACTGTTGTTCACTACAAGGGTCTTTTGTGCATAAAGTGCAATTTTAATTTGATTCCATTTTTTTTTTCTTGTTAATGAATTGTCATATTTGATATCAAGTTTCAACTGAATCTTTTGTTAGTTAAAAAGTGATTATTACTCAAGGCAATCAATTTATTTTTGAGTTTGGGATTTTACAGTTGGTTTCAGTCCTATATATTGTTGAACTTTCAACTGTTTAGTTGAAGAGTTCAAGATTCTAATTATAGTCAAGAAAGCAAGCAGGATCTGCCGTGCACTAGTAATTCTTGAAGTTGAAGGTCTGTGTCTTCGACATCTTTCTTTGTGCTCCTAGTTTCCAAGTGACTTCTCTGCATGTATCTGAAGTCCAATGCTAATGGAGTTTGTGAATTATCAGTCCAAACATGAGTACAAAAACTTTTATATTTATGTATAGCATCAAGTTTCATTTGAGTGGTTTGTTATCTAAACTGTAGTCTGTCATCAGTTATTTTTGAAGAGTACTTGAATTTTACAAGCCTAAACAGAATAAAACTCTTTAAATGCCTCTGCAGTAAATATTTCTTGTGCATCATTCACATCTTTGTTTCCAAAAATTTTTCAATATGAAATCATTCTACTGGTAATTAGTCTAGTATGCAGAATATGTGAGTCATGGTTGAAAGAACAAGATGCCTCTTAGAGGCCCAAATATTAGCACTCATTTAATTTGCTGCTTCTATAGGTAGTATATATATTTGGTTAACACTCAACAAAAATATGCTCTAGCTCGACACTGGAAAATTCGGTCTCCATGAGTGCTCACAGCGAACGATAACTAACGACCCGAAAACAGTTAGATACACAGTTTGAGTTACAGAAGTTAATTAGGTGATAAGTACTTATTAATATATAACTAAGTTGCAAACTGTTAGTTTCATGATCCAATAGACCGGGGTGTTTTTCAAATCTTTCTATTTCAGTAACAAATCTAAGTTCCAATTCGAAAACAAATACAAGTTTCTAATTTTAGGTATCCAAAGAACATTATAAATTAATTAATGCTATTAATCTCATTCGAACTCATGTTTAAGCTAGCTACCTAGTACCTAGCATTAATCATCAACTCCAATTCAAGACGCCATGTCTTCCGATTCTTTTTCTTCCTCGTTGTCTGTCGATCATGACGAATGCCGAGAGTTAGGCGAAAGAATCAGCGATCCCGGCGTGTGTAATCCTCTCGTAGAGCGGTTGGTGAAGGACTTGTATGATTTCGGACTTCAACCGGAGGTGCACAACACCAAGATCATAAAATTGCACGCTGAGTATGCTGCTCATTGGTCCTGCAGTGAGGAGAATAGCCTCGTAACTCTTTGGACTCTATTGGGGTGCCCGAAGATAGAGATCTTCGTCGACAATGAGAGTATTGGCAAACACCCTTCTAATGTCTATGAAGGATTTTGGAGAACTCTAGACACCAAGTTTCTATTCTCATCTTTCGAGTTGTGTATATTCCCCTAGTTTTAGTTTGTTCCATTTTAGTTCTTGTTTGTACCGCATTAATTCCGGCCGAGTTAGAAGTTTTACCAATTGTAAGTGCAACTGCACATTAATGTTTTTTTTCTTTAATAGGCTGTCGCTATTTCCCGTTGCAATCGCAACCAATTTTTTGTAGTGTTTTGAAGGTACATCTTCCTCTATGTATTAATCTGTTATCTGTGCAACAAATTAATATGATGTTTGAAGTTCTTGTTAGTATTATTAATGTCGATTATTTTGGAGTTTGGATTTCTGATTATTGGAGTTCATATTCTACTCTTGAAGTTAAATTAGAAACATTAGTCTCATCTAATTAAGCTTATAATTCGAATTCAGCAAGTCCTGGCAATTCAACTTACTAATTATCACAATTACAAATGATAAGAACGAAAATCACATGCTTTTAATTTTATTGAGATAAGATATGCAAATTAAGAACAAATTAAAGAGAGTACTTAATGCGTTGAATCCTCGAAGATCTTTTTAATCGGCGAATTACTTAGTGATTTTGCCGCTAATTTTGTTTCTATTTTCCTCGATGACAAGGTATGGCTATAGTTTGCAATGAGGTCTACTTTGTTCAAGATTGTCTATACACTAGCCAGTTCTATATATTAGATTTCAATATTGTGGAAACGAGCTCGAATAGAATTAATCTCTTACAGCAATTGATATCATTTTCATGCTATTTGGTCTACTTTAATTGTTCTTGAATTATCAGTCCCGCAAAAGGCAATTTAAGATTTTGTGACGAAACAAATGTGCATGAAAGCTTAGATTTACATTGACAATTAATAATATATATATATATATATATTTTTAATGAACAGAGTCAATACCCCTTTATATTTCTCTATATAAATATAGGGAGTTATTATTAGCGCACTTATTGTTATATCATCCCTCTATTTAATTTAATATTATTTGTAGCCCCTAATAAGTTAGTTCGTGATCTAAGCACCCCCTTAATTGTTAGTAAACTCTTCATTGCACCCCTAGTTTAAATTGCCCCCTTCTCTCCCTAAAGAAAGCCCGTCCTCTTTTCATCTTCTTAATCTTCAACCTCCAATCTCCAATCCCTTGTTGCACATCATCTTTCTTTCTCCCTTAACTCAATTTGCTCCATATGCGTTTCAAGATAAATTCTTTCATCCTTAAAAGCTAAAATTCAAAACAAATAAGTGATTCTAACAGTTTGAGAATAAGAATATTAAATCTCAACCAACTACTATAATTTTTTTTTTTGATCAGAAAGAAACAACACCCACCAAGATTTAAACTCATAACCTCTTACTTCCAAATCTTATACTAAGCCATTAGGCCACCCAATTGGTTGGTCAATCAAATACTATAATTAAGATGTTGTATTTGATGGTGAATTGTTGAGTGTATGAATAAAGAGATAAGAATGGGTACAAAGATTAGAAAGTAGAAAAAAAATGAGATGAGTCTATATTTTAATTTAGAGTGAGATATAAAAAGCGAAAATTAAGTAGAAAAGGAGAAGGAGAGTGCAACGAGTGAGATAGGAGTTGGGATGAGTTTAAGGTTTCATTTAGGGAAGGGTGTAAAGAGTGAAAAGTAAAGTTGAGGAGGAGTATAGAGAGTGAAGAGTAGAAGGGGAAAAAGAAATGAAATACATTCATAATTTAGAGTGAGGTTATTTATATAATTTTGCCTAAAAATATTTAAAAATGTTTTAAATTAAATGGGGATGATATACGGTAGTGGAGAGTTAATAGTTGCTCCCAATTTATATACGTAATCATCTATTAATTCTTCATGGAGGATGAGTACTATCACTGCAACACATGCCAACTGTGTTTTGTGAAAAAATTCGGTATTAACGAGCCTATATGCCCGAGATGTTCTAATTTTGCAGTTTGCATTGAGAAAAATCTACTTTTGTTCAACAACATCATCGAGAAGGAACCGACAAGAAATATTAAACTCGACTAACAATATTCATCCTTAAACTTTCGGATGTTTTTTTGTTGGACAAATCCAACGTAATTCAATAAAATAATATTTTACAACACTTAATCATATATATGTTGCTATACAATACGTTGTTAAAATTTGTTAAATTTTAAATTAACATAAAATTTAATATTGTTTACGACAAAAATAGTAGTTAGGATTGATTAAAAATTATAAAACAAAAACTTAATTAAATTTATAAATCATTACACATTAATTTTCTAATTATAAATAATATTGTCGTATATTGATTAAATATTAAATAAGTTTTAACAAGTAGTATAATAACATTTTTAGATGTTACATGTCACTGTTCCTGCGTTCTCGCTTCAAGGAACACAACATAAGTACGCATTTCCCATTTTGCTATTATTGAACTTGGAGATGAATGCCAACTTTTCTCTCTATGTAAAAATCGATTTGTTGTTGGGAGAATCAGCAAACAACTACCTTATAGCCATGTTTTCCACTATAGTCGTTGTGGAATCTTAGTAGTTTGTAGTGTTTTCATAATGAGTTTGTTAATGCAAATTCCATTAGAGCTTAATTTGCCTTTTTTTGGGAGAGGTGTCACATATATCACTCTCTATTACATCTATGCAACAAGTGTAATACATATATTCATTGATCATTTCAGAAAAAGCGAATGGGAACAATCAGTTATTTCTCACATTCAATACATATGGTTTAAGCATGCAAATATATATGACATAAAAATAATCTCGGTCATGAAAAAAAAAAAAAAATATAAAAAATTTCAGACTCAATATTTTAGTCATTGAAGGCTCTTTATTTAGTTCTAGGCAAATCCCATGAAAGAAGTTTGTAGTGATTTGTCTTAGTTTGTAATGTACAGCAGTACAGGGTTGGTAACTTCGTTACTGGAGACAGCTGGAATGTTACTTGAGTGATATGATTTACTGTAGTTATTATATGTGAGGTAAAAATCTAATTGGTTAGTTAGTTGGGTTTATTGTTATACAGTTACGTTCTATACAGCTGAAACATATAAATACCCTCTACATCCAAATTGTATGCACAATCTGCTTTTCATCTATATAATATTTTTTTTGGATAACATCTTGCTTGGATGACATGTCATTATCATTTTAGCACTTTAAAAAAAAAATAGCAAGTAATCAGTGCAAATGGATAAAGTGGCGCGCTTGTACTGATGACTCACGAATGTTTGCAGTTTCTAATTTGGATAATCCAATTATCCAATGAGGCCATAATTAAATGCGTATATACCCCACCACCCCCTCTACGATTTCACAACACAATTCATCTTCTATAGCTCTACTGTCAGTCAATTAATCTGCTCTCAATTTCAGTAGTTAATTAGTTTAATTTGTTTGTCACATTCATCATTAGTCCATGGCGGGTGGTGGTGGTGTAGTCATTGTTTCATCAACAGCCAATAGGCCCAATAAGGAGTATCCTGGCTGCAGGTTTACGACGTCGTTCGTCTTCTTCGCATGTTCTGTTGCCGCTTGCGGGGGTTTGATGTTCGGATACGATATAGGTGTCTCCGGTGGAGTCACTGCTATGTCTGCTTCCTTCCTCGACATGTATAATAAGAAAGAGCAAGGCATAGCATCTAGCAATGATCAGTATTGTAAGTTTGACAGCCATAAACTCACTTTCTTCACCTCCTCTGATCTCTACTTGGCCGCCTTGATCAATGCCGACGCCTTCCATTTCTCCATGATCATCTACGTTGGAAGAATTCTGCTCGGTGGCATTATATTCAAATTGGTGATCACCTCTGGAAATATTTTTGGTGCCAATCTCATTAACTACAGCTCAAACAAGATTGAAGTAGTCGATGCCGTTCCTGCTGCCATTGTCTGCCTTGTTGGGTCTATGTGCCACATCCCCGACACCCCCAACTCCATGATTGAGCGCGGTGTGAGTGAGGAATACGAGAAAAAGAATCTTCAAAGCGGCAGAGACTTGGACATTCACCAAGAGTACTACCAGGACTTGTGCGAACCTCGCGGCGCCTATGCATCCGAGGCCAACAAGTTACAATACCAAGTGGTGGACGATCTTCTTCCAACACCTCACCGGGATCAATTTCATCATGTTCTGCACTCCGATTCTCTTCCAAACTCTCGGCGTCTATAATCCTCTCGATCAGCCTGATTGTATATATAGTTGAATTCAATTGTTACAAAGTAGCTAGGTTGTTGTACTCATGGTCTTATTGACCTCCATCTTAATTAGGTGTTCCACGTGGCATTTTTAAGCTTTCTCGACGAGCCAGCATGTAAAGACGAGACCCTTGATTAAATTCCATATCTTGTTTTCCTCAAATGCTTCATTAACTCTCTGAAACAATGAACCAGATGGCGAGCAAAGATGGTAATGCGACCCTCAACTTTCTTTGCTCAAGCACTGTACAGCTGCCAGTAAATAGGCATAATGCTCATTCCTTAGCTCTTCCCTCGGGTGCATCTCCAAAATTTCATTTGGCAATTATATTAGCAGGGGTGGGCAAATGAGGGGTAATGGTGAAAACATCGAACCACTATTAAATTAAGGGTTCACGGTTTGGTCATTTCGTAAATCATCACCAAACCACAAACTCTCAAAACTGTAACCAAATTGACCGTGGTTTGTGTGGTTTGATTAGTATGGTTTTGCGATTTTTCTGCGATACATTTTCAACAAAAAAAAAGAAAAAAAATTGACAAACATTCTATCTATACATATCCATCAACAAAATATATGTCCATACATAACTATATATAAGCGTGGTTAGCGACATCACTTTATTATTACTATCAAGATGCCATTTTTTTTGACTAAACGAATATTGAAAATGATAATAGAATAAAGGGTATAATAGTAATAGAACAAAGGGTACAACTGAGCAAAACCATATAGTTTTGACCCCTTTGCACATATTATTATTTCACAATCAAAACAAAGTTGAAGTGACACACCAAGTCACACGAACATTCAATGAACCAACATTAACAATGACAATGGCCCATGAATAATTTTAATTACTCAAGGAAACACTTCAATGACAGACCTGAAATCGAAAAGAGGAGTTATCTTGTAGGAACTAAAACCAGATTGTATGAAAAGCTTTTCCCATTCAGGCTCGGTTCTCTCTATCCCATTCATGTTGACCATCAAGAGCATGTCAGACATGAGCTGCAACTCAGTTGATTCGTGTGTTTCTCCCTTTTCATAATCCACCACTATATCAATGATTATCACCTTTCCGACCTTCTCAGTCGAAACAATCGCTTCTCTGCATCGCTTCAATATCTTCAAGCAATCCTCGTCGTCCCAATCATGCAAAATCCACTGTTGGCACAACTCAAATACATATTAGTATATAAATCATAAGCTAAACTAATTTCTCAATCAAAATTGAAAACAGTAATTGTTCTTAATTTTTTTAAGGCATCCCTTCTCCTTGTGTCTAGAGGCGACTGCACTACCAACATGGACTAACCAATTATATATAGGGGCCATATATTGGGGAGGTAAACACAAATACTTTCTAATGTCAAAAAAAAAAAAAAAAAAAAAAAAAAGAACCCACAAATACTTTCTGAAATGGACCCCGGAGATTATTTCACTTATTTGGGAGGCCAAATGCCCAAAAAATTCTTCTTCTTCTTTTTTCCCCCCTTTTTTTCCTACCTTGAAACTTGAGAACTTTGATTAAAGAGATATAAGTGAGTTACTTAACTTGCTGGAAAATAAATTGTATGTATAAGATCGAGTTAAATGAGTTTCTTTTTTTTATGACAATTAGGGATGTCTAAAACCTTCGGTTGGACTAATCCTTTAAGAGCTTGACAGACGTTGAAAACACATAACTTAAGAAAAGACGAAACTATTTGGTGTTGGATGGTGGAATCAAACCTGTACAAGAGCATCTCCAATGATAAATGTAGATTGAATGTATGAATTGCTACCATGTTAGCAACGTGAAGAGGATATCTATCCTATAACTGGCTTAAATAGACATTGAAGTTCGAAAGTACTCTCCAATAGCTAATGACTTTTTTATTCTAATGTCTATTTAGGCCATTTAAAGGGGCATGTCACACACCCTTAATGAAAAGCGCAACCTCCGCGCTAATTCTTTTGTGGGAAAAAGAAGCTTATTTTCTAGGAAGAGTAACAAAGCAATTTGAAAGAAAGGAAAGAATATTAGTTCATACCTTGAGAAGAATTGCATCAGCAGAAGGGATCTTGGTATGAAACATGTCCCCTGCCACAAACTCTAAGTTTTCACTTCCTTGGCATGACCCTACAACTTGAGGGACATCAAGAACGGAGTACTTGATGTGTGGGAAGGCCTCTGCAATGGCCCTGCCCATGGTTCCAGTTCCACCACCAACATCAACCAAAGATGCCACCCCCTCAAACATGGCCTTACACTTTGTGACAAACACACTTGATAACACCCTAGAGTCTGCAGCCATGGCCTCATTGAAAACATTAATAACATCTAGATGTTCAAGCCCATATTCCCATATTCCCTTCCCATGAGTCGCATCGAATGGCGCACTGGCGCCGCCATTCCCTCCGTTGAGCCATCCACTCAACAACTGCCACGGTTCTTGAAGCGCCGGGGCTAGGAATACTAAAGGAAAAGTATTGTGCTGGTTCTTTACTAGGAGCTTGGAAGACAGTGTGAGCACATATCCTACTTGTTCTTCATGATCATATATTTTTTGCTTCGCAAAGAAGCCGTTGTGCACCAAAATGTGCATTAGGCGGTACAAGTGAGCGCATCTCGATTGAGGGATTTGTTAGACCAGGGACTTGCAAAGACTTCAAAGCGTGTAACACTGCCACTTTCATAAAGGAAATTTTGCTCTCTACACTGCAAGAGTCAGCAAATATCCTAAAGGATACGATGAAGTAACCCACCTTACACTTTGCAGTAGTGAAAGACGAAAACAAGAGCAATTGCTGGTGAATTTCGAGATGATTTCTTCCTCCCCAAACCTCCCCTTTTATAGAGCAACCTTTTATAGAGCATTGGTCATTACCAGTTAGAGTGAAAATGGGGTAGTGGAGTAGTGAAACAGTCAAGCATTGATGCAATGGAATAATGGAGCGGTCAAGCATTGATGCAATGGAGTAGTGGAGCAGTAATTCCTTAATGGAGAGCAGTTTCAACTGCACCCACTAAGCCACTCTACTAACTACCCATTTAATCTCGACACTAATCCACTCTACTAACTACCCATTTAATCTCGAAAATGGTAAAAATTAATGGTAAAAAGTTTTATCCATGGTTAGCTAACACACATATGCACGCACACGCACGTGCCAAGTGCGCCTAAAATGCGCCATATGCGTCATGTGCGCGTGGCTCACCGTGCATAACACTTGTATTTTATTTTACACACACTGTGGTGCAACAGTACATATATACTCTTTAAACTTGAAGTTCCTAACCAATGTAGGACTAAACATTTAATTTGAAAATGTTCAACAATCCCCCGCCATTTTCAAAATAATCAGATCATTCAATCCACGAAATCTCAAACATTATATGCATAACTAATAGTATCTTGCGATTTGAACCACTAACTTGTAAAAAGTTCATTACATCATATCAAAATTTGCAGTGCGGTTACTAATTCGGAGCGAGACATGGGTTTTTTGTGGTTGTGGATGATGTCTGGTATGCCTAACTCAACAGCGCACTTGAGGGACATGGAGTTGATGTAGTAGTAATTAGTGTGCTTGTATATGTGAGCTTGAGCTTTGAGCAACTCTTCATGTGTAATTGGTTCCTCCCCATCACCTCTGCTCTCCATTTCTCCAATATTGTGATGTGAACCAATTGTGATGTTGATAATAATATGGCCTAGTGCATCGGTGATGTGATTTTCATGATAAATTATTTTATGATGAGTTATGAACTGTACAGCTAATATAACCTTTTTTTATATGGCAAGTTGGTTATAAACACGAGGAATGCTATAACATCTCAACACGTTGTTTGTAAAATATTGATTATTTTTATTAATCATCGATGATCGATGCATATGTTTCATAAGCTTTTGATAAAGAATACTCCACATTTCATAAACAAAAAAGTTAGCCAAGTAATCAGGGTAAGTAAATGTGTACTTGATGATTGTAGGCGTAGCGAAGGATCTCCTTTTTATGTTCTGGTGTGAATATGGTGTCAAGCATTCCAGTGATAAACAATACAAACACCTGCATATGACATTTATACATACATAGAGATCAGATCTATTTAATTACCATTTGTTTGTTTTTTTTTTTTTTTTTTTTTTCTGAAAACTAAATTACATTGCCCCAATTTATATTTTAATTTCTTGATTTTTTTTTAAATTTTTATGCACATGCCAAATTCCAACTAATATAGCCTTAAAAAACTGGACATATATATGAAACAAATGGCTTGTAGAGTTGTCAAAACATCTCTGGTGAGACGGATGCGACATCGATTACTTGTCAAAAGACAAAGTTTAAAGAGTTCGTGAGTTCGACTCTCGCTGAAGTAAATAAAAAAAAGGCATATAGAGTTATACTACATGGACATCAATAAAGCATTTCTATTAGAATAATATCACATAATTAATTATTTCCTTTTTTTTGGGGGAGTGAATCAATCATATTATTAGACTATATAACTGACTATTTTGGGCTCGAGTCCTAGTCGGTTTTCAAAGGGTTTGGCTCTTTCAATAGAAGGGATTTCATATATAAAGCTCAAACTTGATACAACTACTTAAGAGTCTGAGTGTCGAACCACTTGAACCAACTGTGTTTTGTGAAAAAATTCGGTATTGACGAGACTATATGCCCGAGATGTTCTAATTTTGCAATTCGCATTGACGAAAAGCTACTGTTGCTAAACAACATCATCGAGGAGGACCCGATATAAAATATTAAACTCGACTAGCAACTATTCATCCTTAAACTTTCGGATGTTTTTTTATTGGACAAATGCAACCTAATTCAATAAAATAATATTTTACAACACTTAATCATATATATGTTGCTATACAATACGTTTTTAAAATTTGTTAAATTTTAAATTAACATAAAATTTAATATAGTTTACGACAAAAAATAATAGTTATGATTGATTAAAAATTATAAAGCAAAAACTTGATTAAATTTATAAATCATTACACATTAATTTCTTAATTATAGATATATAATTTTGTTGTATATTGATTAAATATTAAATTTTAACAAGTAGTATAATAACATTTTTATATGTTACATGTGACTACTCCTGGGTATTATTAAACTTATCTCGGAGATGAATGCCAACTTTTCTCTTGTAAAAATTGATTTGTTGTTGGAGAATCAGCAAACAACTACCTTATAGCCATGTTTTCCACTATAGTCGTTGTGTTCACAGTTATTACTGAAGAGGTGTTTTTGCTCGTTAATTGTGGAATCTTGGCGTCACTTTTGCTAGTGGTTTGTCATTGTAGTGTTTTCATAGTGAGTTTGTTAATGCCAATTCCATTAGCGCTTAATTTGCCCTTATTTGCGAGGAGGTGTTACATTTATCACTGTCTATTACATCTATGCACCAAGTGTAATACATATAGTTACTGATCATTTCAAAAAAAGCGAATGGGAACAAGCATTTATTTCTCACATTCAATACATATGGTTTCCACTTAAAGCATACAAATATACATGACATCAAAAAAATCTCAGTCATGAAAAATAAAAATAAAAATAAAAATTTCAGACTCAATATTTTAGTCATTGAAGCCTCTTTATTTAGTTTCTTAGTTTGTAATGTACAGCATTACAGGGTTGGTAACTTCGTTACTGGAGACAGCTGGAATGTTACTTGAGTGATATGATTTACTGTAGTTATTATATGTGAGGTTACTGTGAGGTAAAAATCCAATTGGTTAGTTAGTTGGGTTTATTGTTATACAGTTACGTTCTATACAGCTGAAACATATAAATACCCTCTACATCCAAATTGTATTATCAGATTGAATTGATAAAGCGGGTGCACAGATGTTATTGATGAGTTTATTGAACATGGTATCAAAGTAGTAAATTTTGGATAACATCTTGCTTGGATGACATGTCATTATCATTTTAACACTTCTAAAAAAAATAGCAAGTGATCGGTGCAAATGGATAAAGTGGGGCGCTTGTACTGATGACTCACGAAAGTCTGCAGTTTCTAATTTGGATAATCCAATTATCCAATGAGGCCATAATTAAATGAGTATATACCCCACCACTCCCTCTACGATTTCACAACACAATTCATCTTCTATAGCTCTACTGTCAGTCAATTAATCTGCTCTCAATTTCAGTAGTTAATTAGTTTAATTTGTTTGTCACATTGATCATTAGTCCATGGTGAGTGGTGGTGGTGTAGTCATTGTTTCATCAACAGCCAATAGGCCCAATAAGGAGTATCCTGGTTGCAGGTTTACGACGTCGTTCGTCTTCTTCGCATGTTCTGTTGCCGCTTGCGGGGGTTTGATGTTCGGATACGATATCGGTGTCTCCGGTGGAGTCACTGCTATGTCATCTGCTTCCTTCCTCGACATGTATAATAAGGAGCAAGGCATAGTATCTAGCAGTGATCAGTATTGTAAGTTTGACAGCCATAAACTCACTTTCTTCACCTCCTCTGATCTCTACTTGGCCGCCTCCTCTGATCTCTACTTGGCCGCCCTGATCAATGCCGACGCCTTCCATTTCTCCATGATCATCTACGCTGGAAGAATTCTGCTCGGTGGCATTATATTCAAATTGGTGATCACCACTGGAAATATTTTTGGTGCCAATAATATTCTCATTAACTACAGCTCAAACAAGATTGAAGTAGTCGATGCCGTTCCTGCTGCCATTGTCGGCCTTGTTGGGTCTATGTGCCACATCCCCGACACCCCCAACTCCATGATTGAGCTCGGTGTGAGTGAGGAATACGAGAAAAAGAATCTTCAAAGCAGGACACGCAGCGGCAGAGACTTGTGCGAGCCTCGCGGCGCCTATGCATCCGAGGCCAACAAGTTACAATACAAAGTGGTGGACGATCTTCTTCCAACACCTCACCGGGATCAATTTCATCATGTTCTACACTCCGATTCTCTTCCAAACTCTCGGCTTCTATAATCCTCTCGATCAGCCTGATTGTATATATAGTTGAATTCAATTGTTACAAAGTAGCTAGGTTGTTGTACTCATGGTCTTATTGACTTCCATCTTAATTAGGTGTTCCACGTGGCATTTTTAAGCTTTCTCGACGAGCCACGTGGCATGTAAAGACCAGACCCTTGATTAAATTCCATATCTTGTTTTCCTCAAACGTTTCATTAACTCTCTGAAACAATCAACAAAATATATGTCCATACATGATTATATATAGGCGTGGTTGGCGACATCACTTTATTATTACTATCAAGATGTCATTTTTTGACTAAATTAATATTGAAAATAATAATAGAATAAAGGGTACAACTGAGCAAAACCATATAGTTTTGACCCCTTTGCACATATTATTATTTCACAATCAAAACAAAGTTGAAGTAACACACCAAGTCACACAAACATTCAATGAACCAACATTAACAATGACAATGGCCCATGAATAATTTTAATTACTCAAGGAAACACTTCAATGACAGACCTGAAATCCAAAAAAGGAGTTATTTTGTAGGAACTAAAACCAGATTGTATGAAAAGCTTTTCCCATTCAGGCTCGGTTCTCTCTATCCCATTCATGTTGACCATCAAGAGCATGTCAGACATGAGCTGCAACTCAGTTGATTCATGTGTTTCTCCCTTTTCATAATCCACCACTATATCAATGATTATCACCTTTCCGACCTTCTCAGTCGAAACAATCGCTTCTCTGCATCGCTTCAACATCTTCAAGCAATCCTCGTCGTTCCAATCATGCAAAATCCACTGTTGGCACAACTCAAATACATATTAGTATATAAATCATAAGCTAAACTAATTTCTCAATCAAAATTGAAAACAGTAATTGTTCTTAATTTTTTTAAGGTATCCCTTCTCATTGTGTCTAGAGGCAACTGCACTACCAACATGGACTAACCAATTATAGGGGCCATATATTGGGGAGCTAAACACAAATACTTTGTAATGTCAAAAAAAAAAAACACAAATACTTTCTGAAATGGACCCAGGATATTATTTCACTTATTTGGGAGGCCAAATGCCCAAAAAATTCTTCTTCTTTTCCCCCCTTTTTTTTTCCTACCTTGAAACTCGAGAACTTTGATTAAAGAGATACAAGTGAGTTACTTAACTTGCTGGAAAATAAATTGTATGTATAAGATTGAGTTAAACGAGTTTCTTTTTTATGACAATTAGGGATATCTAAAACCTTCGGTTGGACTAATCCTTTAAGAGCTTGACAGACGTCGAAAACCCAAAACTTAAGAAAAGACTTAACTATTTGGTGTTGGATGGTGGAATCAAACCTGTATAGGAGTATCTCCAATGATAAATGTGGATTGTAGGTATGGATTGCTACCACGTTAGCAACTTGAAGAGGATATATATCCTATAAGTGGTTTAAATAGACATTGAAGTTCAAAAGTACTCTCCAATAGCCAATGATTTTTTTGTCCTAATGTTTATTCAGGCCAATTAATGTTGAGAATTCACGCACATATGTACTTACTAGCGGAAGCAATCACACACTAACACTCAAACCTCAAACTTTATTTACTTAGTAAAACTTGTATAAACCTTGTATATGATACACTAACCTTGGGTTCTTTATATAGATACCCAAAAACTATACTTGTAATCCAACTAGAACACTGAAACATTATCCAAAAACAAATCTAAATCCTAATTGGACTCAACTAACAAACATCAGTCCTATTTAGACTCAAACAATTAACTTACTTATTTGACATAAACTAAAACAATATTTCCTAATTAAATTATATAGGACATGGAGTTTGAGCAAAAAAACCCAACAATCTCCACTTTGGCAAAAAACTTCACCAACTCGAACAATCATCCAATCGAATCCAATCCAATTGCGTAGCTACCGCAGATAGCAACGAACCACATAACCATTCATCAACACGTGCAATCAATCATCTAAAACTTGATCAACCTTCAACCACTCAGCTGTGGCAACACACACAATCACACTAACTTGGTTGACCAAATACACAAACGTACGTACATAACCACATGCAAGCACACACAAATTGCTCCACCCAAACAAACATCTTTTTCAATCAAAAAGGTACTCAAAGGATCACACTAACAAAGCCATCTCCACTCTGAGCACTACGATAGACATCATCATCATGAAGATAATTAAGAAGTTCCTGCACCCTTATTTGTAACATCTTTATTAGCAATAGTATCAGACTCTCCTTCTTTCTTCTTTGGACAAAATTTAATGATATGTCATTTTTCACCACAATAGTAGCACACTCTTTCCTTCAAAGGCTTGAAATCTCCACCATACCTTTTACCATGACCACATTTCTCATGTTTTCCCTTTCCTTGAAAAGTCAAGACTTGAGAAATGTTAGAAACAAAGGATTTCTAGCCTTCACCATCCAACTTTTTTGTAGAAGTCAAAGCAATTTTGAATTTCCCTTCTGTAAGATCATCGCTTCCATACAATAATGTGTTGAAGAGACGTCGAAGTGTAGATCGCACCGAGCATATCAAGACAACTGCCTTGTCAACAGAACTCACAACCTCCCCGATGTTGGTGAGATCTAACTATCTTATTGAAATCTTCAAAGTGTTGAAGTAAAGTCATACATTCCTTACGTTAAAAAGTGAAGAACTGCTGCTTTAGAATCAATCGATTGGTGAAACCTTTACTCATGTAGATTTCTTCTAACTTGTTCCATATCTTTGCGACAGAAGTTTCGTCCATAACTTCATACACGAAACTTTAAAACCAGAAGCATCAAAATTTCCAACAAAAGCACACATGCACCTTCGGAATCTCTTTTTTCATCGAAAGACGATCTCTCGAACAAATCGATCAATTTCCCAACCACTCTGATACCACTTGTTGGGAATTCACGCACATACGCACACACAGCGGAAGCAATCACACACTAACACTCAAACCTCAAACTTTATTTACTTAGTAAAACTTGTATTAACCTTGTGTACATGACACACTAACCTTGAGTTCTTTATATAGATACCCAAAAACCATACTTATAATCCAACTAGAACACTGAAACATTATCCAAAAACAAATCTAAATCTTAATTTGACTCTAACAAACATCAATCCTACTTAGACTCAAACAATTAACTTACTAATTTGACACAAACTAAAACAATGATTCCTAATTAAATTAGGACTTGGAGTTTGAGTAAAAAAAACCCAACATTTAAAGGGGCATGTCACACACGCTTCATGAGAAGCGCAACCTCAACGCTAATTCTTTTGTCGGAAAAAGAAGCTTCTTTTCTAGGAAGAGTAACAAAGCAATTTGAAAGAAAATAAAGAAAATTAGTTCATACCTTAAGAAGAATTGCATCAGCAGAAGGGATCTTGGTATGAAACATGTCCCCTGCCACAAACTCTAAGTTTTCACTTCCTTGGCATGACCCTACAACTTGAGGGACATCAAGAACAGAGCACTTGATGTGTGGGAAGGCCTCTGCAATTGCCCTGCCCATGGTTCCAGTTCCACCACCGACATCAACCAAAGACGCCACCCCCTCAAACATGGCCTTACACTTTGTGACAAACACACTTGATAACACCCTAGAGTCTGCAGCCATGGCCTCATTGAAAACATTAATAACATCTAGATGTTCAAGCCCATATTCCCATATTCCCTTCCCATGAGTCGCATCGAATGGCGCACTGGCGCCGCCATTATTCCCTCCCTTGAGCCATCCACTCAACAACTGCCACGGTTCTTGAAGCGCCGGGGCTAGGAATACTAAAGGAAAAGTATTGTGCTGGTTCTTTACTAGGAGCTTGGAAGACAGTGTGAGCACATATCCTACTTGTTCTTCTTCATGATCATGTATTTTTTGCGTTGCAAAGAAGCCGTTGTGCACCAAAATGCGCATTAGGCGGTACAAGTGAGCGCATCTCGATTGAGGGATTTGCAGTGCGGTTACCAATTCGGAGCGAGTCATGGGTTTTTTGTGGTTGTGGATGATGTCTGGTATGCCTAACTCAACAGCACACTTGAGGGACATGGAGTTGATGAAGTAGAAAGTGTGCTTGTATATGTGAGCTTGAGCTTTGAGCAACTCTTCATGTGTAATTGGTTCCTCCCCATCACCTCTGCTCTCCATTTCTCCAATATTGTGATGTGAACCAAATGTGATGTTGATAATAATATGGCCTAGTGCATCGGGGATGTGATTTTCATGATAAATTATTTTATGATGAGTTATGAACTGTACAGCTAATATAACCTTTTTTTATATGGCAAGTTGGTTATAAACATGAGGAATGCTATGACAACTCACCCTGACAAGTGACAACACACCCCAACCCATTACCCTATGTCAGTCGGTACTAGTAACTTATTTACATAGTATCTAACTTATATTTTAATGGGTAATGGCTAGATGGACTCTTCCCAATTTTTATGTATTTGCTATTGGTGGTTGTTGCTACTGTGTTAAAGTAAGTTGATAAAAATTAGGGTTTTTGTTTTTTGTGATAGCGAAAATATTGCACAAACTTGGTTCTTGAACCATGTAAGACTGTTTTGACGCCCATTCAGCACTATGAGCGCCTCTGCTTGGGCAAGCACCTCACTGTCTGGTACATTCATTGCAATGTAACATAAAAGCACCAATGAGGGTATCTGCGCAATCTACTTCCCGAAGAAGACTAGTTCGATTAAGTGTTTCATGCATCCGACATTGATAATGGCCTTAGAATGATCGACATGTAGGTAATTCTCAGTGCAAGCAAACTTGGTGAGAGCAATGGCTGCTTCCCTAGTAACATCAGCCTCTCTTTCATCCAACAACTGCACCACTGGCCATATAATATTAGTCTTATTCGCGATAGAGTGTTTGGTAAAACAAACTCAAAACATCTTATAAGTTAAAGTGTTTGATAACCCACTATTAATTATCGTAATATGTATGAGAGAATGACAAAGATAAGGGATGCTAATTTCAATTGATCATGATCCTAAAAATGAAGGCCATTATCAAGAGGGTAGCAATAGAGAAGATGAAGAGAGACGAATTGAAATCTTTTAAACTATCAAAAAAAAAAATGAAACTTTTATTAGGCATATCATTAAACAACACCCATGGAGAACAAAGACACCATACTGACGTGTTTTTGCTATTACACCATCTTCTCAAAAATCTCAACCCACCATTTTTTTTAGTACACAACATGATTCATTCCTTCATTTATGCCTACTAATAACAAGCAAAAGATTTATTAAGAACTAAGAGCATTGCAGTGTTGGACTAAATTTGTACTCCATGTAATTAAACAAAAAAAATGGTTATAACAAACAAAAGATTTAGTAATTAAATTTGTTGTTGTGGAGGATGCAGTGCTGGTTGAAGCACTTTTTTCTTCTTCATCTTCACTGCTCTGCAATCATTAAAAAATAAGACTTGGAATAGAATAAACACTATGTAATGTGAGACCCCCATGTAATGTGAGACCCCTATTTTCACATACAATATTTCTTGAACTGATTGACTTATGATTATAGAGTGGATGTTGTTACTGATTATTTGCCCTCCTAAAACATCTAACAAACCCCTGCATCCACAAAACATAAAGTCTTATTAATAACCTAACTAAACACACTTATTTTTATAAAACTTTTTTTGATAAGACTTGAGCAAAATAAGAGGTTAGACTAGAGTTACCAAACACCACCTTAGTTTTTTTTTTTTTTTTTTTTTTTTCTTTTTTTTTTTAACTCGACCTTATTTTTGATGATGTACGTATATGGATGTAATGATTTAACTTATATATGTATCAATAAGCCTGATCAATTACATTAGTTGTACTCTTACATTCAGTGACTTATTAAGGCTTGAAGAATTATATGTAAAGTTAATAACTTAATTAATGTCTACTGAAATTCAGGTCTGTCTTGTTATGGCTATTGCCAAAGACATATATATTTTAGTCGTTCATTATGCGGAAGTTAGTTATTTTTCTTACAAATAGGATTGAGGCTGTAGCATGTTTGGAGACAGAGGAATCATAATTAAAAAACACACAAAACATGCAAAGGATGGGCGATCATCTTGGGGTGGAAAGTTGAAGGGCATGGTTGGTGACATGCATAAATGTCTATTTCTAGCACAACAAGCTGAAACACTTCTACAGAGCCTCAGGATTCAGTTCCCTGGTCTTCCACAAACTACCTTGGACATGAACAAGATTTAGTATAACAAGGTACTACTCCTTCCATAAAAACTCCAATTTTTTTTCACCATATTGTTGTTTCTTTCACCATAAGATTTGAATGTGACATTTGTCTATAGTTGATATTGGACCTGCTTCAGAGCACAAATAATACTAAGAGACTAATACCTAAATAGATGAGAATGTACCTTGCAAACCAACTCATTATAGGTAGAAAGGCTCACTGAATGAAAATGGAGAAATATGAAACAAATCGATTGAATTGTATGAGGATATCGAAATATAAGACTTTGTCTATTAGTTTCAGTCCTTGAACTAGTTTTGATTCATTTGTTCAATTGGGTCTTCTTGGTTGAGAGTTTTGTGAATTGGGTTTCTCTGAGTCACTAAGACAAATTTGGGCCTCTTCTTTCAATCGTGAAATCAAAGGTAATAGAAATAGCAAGAGCAATTTTTAGAAATAGTACCAAAATAATATGGTTAGGCACGCGGTTAGTGTTAGAAATGACAATCACTTCTTTTGTAGGGTTTTTTCATATCTTTTGCAGCATCACATAATACGTCATAACAAGCTACGAGTGATTCATCATCCGAGATAGCATCACATAATACGTCATAACAAGCTACGAGTGGTTCATCATCCGAGATAACAGCTAGCAAAGCTTCCTCATTATTTGATTTGAGAATCCACATCATTAGCTCCTTCATCTCGACACGAAGTGTGTCAAACTTGTCTTCCATTGTGGAGAATATCGTCTTCATGCATTTCGGAGACAAAATGGACTGCAAACATCTGCTCTTGAAGGCATACTTAGCGGGAGTACCTCGAGACATTTTCCTTAATTGAAAGAGTCTCAACTGCTGCCTTGCCTAGCTATTGAAAAACTTCACTACTTGTAAACCTTTATACAAGGGAGTGTACATCTCCTTTGAGTTGTGTTGCCTGTGAGTCTTGTCCTTCACAGCCTACTTTGCTTAGTAAATGGAAAACCATTCATCTTCACTGCCGACTTTGCCTCAAACCTTTCCTTTGCCCAATGTTTCCATTCGCATCTCGTTTTAGCTATCTAGCTTAGAAATCTTGCCCTTCACATCTCGTTTGTTGAGCCTCATTATGGGAGGCTTCACATCTCATCAAATCTGTTTTGGAATACAAATCGATCGAATTCTGATCAATCTCCACTGCCTTCGCATCTCAGCAAAGCTTCGATCAATCTAGTATGTTGTTCAAATCGATTGGTATTTGTTTGTTTTTTATTTTGACTGTTGTTGTTGTTGTTGTTGGTTTTGTCAGGGATCAGTGTTGTTGATTGGTGAATTTCGAGGGTCTAAGTGCAGTTTTCGAGGAGATTGATAAGAATTCGGTCTATGATTTTGTTGATTTTTGTTGATTCAGTTAATTTTTTTTTATCAATAATAGATTAGGAGGACCGAATTGGTGATTTGTGATTGGTTGATGGAAATTCTTGAATTCAAGTGGTTTAATTTTGTGGCTCAAGTTTGGTCTTTAATGAGGAGATTTGATCAACCTCAGTGGTACAAGCTTTTTGTTAGCAGATGTGTAGAGCAAAAAGGGGTTAATATTGGGAGTGTCAAAGAAGTAAATTTTCTTAGTGAGGAATAACACATTCTTGGAATTAGAATTGTTGGAGGGGATCACATATTAAAGGTAAATTTTCTTTTCACATTGCTCTCTATATTTCATTTCAAATTCTTATACTATGTGCTTGTGGTTCATATAAATTTCATTGATGGGTTCGCCAATGTGTAGTTTCTAGTTGCATTTTGTTGTAAGTTTTCGCTCTATGGTTGTGTATGCTAGATTTGCTTAGAAGTATATGGTGCTAGCTTGTTGCCATTACTGGTTGAGTCAAGTTATAGGCTTAGAGCCTGTCATTTTATAAGATTAGATTGTAGTTAAATATTACATAATCAAAACCGGCTCATATGGGTTGAGATTAGTTTAATCGATTTAAATGCTTCTTAAAATATTTTATTTCTTTTTTTTTTAGATTTTCGTGGTGGAACCTTATGAAAGTAGATTCTATGTGTCATTTGGAATGGATTGAAAGTCTTAATCTTCGATTTCAGGATGATGCTCATCGATCTTTGATTCACAAATTGTTATGCAGGCCAATCATGGTTTCTGGTAGATTCATGTTATTTTGGTTTCAATTGAGACTCAACTAAGGTTAATATGTATTTTTGATGATTTTGTGTTGTGCTTTTGTAGGTTAAAATCGCGAGCGTGACGTATTTCCAACAAGCCAGAGTTGCTGCAAAAAGAGGTTTTTTTAGCAGTTGCAGTAGCATCAATAATTAGCTTTCAAAACGTTGTCTCAAGTAAAAACAGACGTTTTTTCGATCATCAAGTAATCTGAACGATCAATTATGTATGCATGTCTTCATTAAAGTAATGTATAATAGTACTTTCCTAATACTAGAAACTCCTAATTTGAGAACCATGTGGAAAACTTTTAGAAGATTCAAGACAGATTTAAAGCAACTGTTCTTATTTATAATCAGAATCAGCAAGAAGACAAAGTGAATGAGCAAAAAGGCTTTTTATTGGACAAACTACATGCAAATTGTGAGTGACGAAGGAAGGTCCAAGGCATAATTGCTACCAATTCCCGCTTAAAGATGACGAGAACTAGCATGAAAAACTAAACTAGCAACCTGTAAGAAGGTCTCCAAGATGAGATAGGACAATGAAAAAGAGAATCATATTTGACTCATATAGATCAATAAATGTTAATCAAGCATTCTTGTCTTTCTTTACCTTTGTTGATGGAGACTTTCCTTCACTCTGTTCTTAAATTTCTTTATGCTTTCATTCCATCCCTCTTTGTGAGATTTATGATAACTTGTGAGTTGCATGTGATTCTCTGTTGTTATTTTATTTTTCTTTTCTCTTTCATTCTTTTTAGATCTAGTCAAGAATCTTCTCTCCAATTGAAAAGAAGTTCCAAACCATTGTGCCTATGATATAAAGGACAACAGTTACCTTAATTAAAAACATCATCCCATAATACTTCAAAGATTGAAATAGAGTAATAAATAAACAAACTCAACCCTTGGAGATGGACCCTGAAAAGTAAGTTAAACCATAACCTTTCGACTATCATATAACTTTAGGATACAATACTAGCTTAAAAGAGGTTTAAAACCTCTATTAAAAGCTGAATATGTTCTAGTAATGGTGGTTGACTCCTATGTGGTTGATGTGCCTAATAGCAACACCAAGGATGACATTATATTTTTTGTCAAGACAATGATTAGGTGCAACCTCAAGTCACTTTCTGAAGTCTTTGAGCGACTCACTTTGCAGTAGGGGTGGTAATTCGTATCGGCGAGTCGTAAACGTGTCGTGTCGTAAACGTGTCGTGTCCCATATAATGCAAACCCATTACATGACATGTTTATTAATCGTGTTAATCGTTTTCGTGTCTAAGTGGGTCGTGTGTTAAACATGTCGTGTAATCGTGTCACCCACTTATTAAATATTGTATTTAAAAATTTTATTTTATTTAAACTTTTATAATTAAGTTACTATTTTTTAAAAATATATCTAAATGATTAAATTCGAAAAAACATACTAAATAACCAATAAAATATAATGTGGTTGTATATAGTCGTTAGTTTACTTTACTTTTTCATTCAAGTCTTTATTACTCTTAAAAATAAAGCAAAAATGACTCGTAATAATAACATAAACAAAATTATAAGAATCATCTAAAAAATATCTAAATTTTACTTTGGCGAGAAGTTTTATTTTTTCTTAATAAATAATTATTAATAAAATTTAAAACATAAATAATATATTAAAAGTAAAATGAATATTTCCTCTCAAATATAAAATAAAATATGATAAAAGATGTCTATAAATAAAATAAATAAATCATGCTATTAACATGCATTCAAATAGGTGAATTTTGTATCAATCTATTTATTATACAATATTTATTATTTATACATTATTCTTTAGCCGTGTTAAACGAGTCATAAACGAGTTGAGCAGGTTGACACGTTAATGACTCGTTTATTAACCGTGTATAAACGTGTTAACATGTTTATGACCCAAACCCACTTAAGCCAAACCCACGACATGTTTATTACATGTCGTGTCGTGTCGTGTTAATCGTTTCATGACCCAAATTGCCAGCCCTACTTTGCAGTAGAGATGTTAGAGCGACGGTTTAAAACTCAAGCCACCATGTATGGCTATTCTTCAATCAATGAGATTTTGGTGAATGCAGCACATTTTAACTATTTCTAGTGTCAATGAAGCTTAAATCAATAGTGAAATTCACATTTTAATATAAAACTTTGCCTTCTCAACAATTCAGTGCGGTATAAAATGGTATATACATAAGCTCAAGCAAGATTTGTAACTTTTCGACTTAAATACTAGCAATATCAAATAACTTGCCTTGGGTTTTTTATCAAAATAAAATACTAAAATCAGCAAATCTAGTGAAGTTACATTTGGGATAAAATCCAAATACACCATCCAATTGCAACTAATACAATCGATTTTCATACAAAACATCGCCTTTTCAGTGCCTCAGGTTCTTGATACAACTTTGCAACTGTTGAACTTAATAAATTATTCTCTGCTTGAAGCTTTATGACCTCATCCATGTTAGCATGGTTAGTTATTTCCTCTAACAATTTTGCAATGGTATCCATAAGATCATTCAAAATGAAAGTTACATACTTTGAAAATTTATCGTCCATCCAAATGAAATAGTTGCAACCCTACAAAACTTATGGAGCAAACAAAATTCAAAATGATGATAACACTCAAATTTATGGAACAAACAAATTTATGGAGGTAGTACGAAGTAGAAACTGTAAAGACTCGAATGCATAATCAATTTAATTTGACTACGTCTTAGGAATGGTTGTTGTCTGATACTACGCATGTAATTGCTCAGTAACAGGTGTTACTCCTTTTTGTTATTTTCTTAGTTATATGCTTATTTTGGTTCATGGGAGTTGATAACACTCAAAGTGAAAAAGTTTACTTTTAAGTCTAATCGAGAATAGTAGGTGCAATCCAAGAAATCAATTAGCTATATTCAGGATCAATTCAAAATACTTTTCTAATGACTGACAATCCAATAAATGAAGAAAATTATAAGTAAATAACTTTCAATATCTAATTATTTTGGTAATCGACTTCAACAAGAAAAAAACATAATTAATGAGGATCTGACATTTATTAAAATATCGCATTGCTAAAATTCTTACTTAGTCCACAGAAAATATAAATTCCCAAGAAAAAAAACACATTACCTCACAGCAACCACGAGCACTAGAGTAGAACCTTCTACCAGGATGAGCAGGTGTCCAAGAAATTCTCACCACACATGGCCTTGAACAATGGCACATCACCTCCGTCTCTGTCACTGTGAACTTCTTGTCTATGCGTGTGGCATACAGAAGTCTGCGACGGAGTTCTTTTTTTTTTAAGAAGATGATTCTCCAATATCATTGAACTAGAGTTGCATGATGATGATGTCGTTGACAACTTGAAGTTAACCTTCTCAATGCTGCAATTGGAGTTTCTCTTTTAAAATAAGTAAAAATACAACTTTATCTAGAATATTTCATCATTAATTATATGCATTTTTGACCATGGAGATAGAATAATTGAAAAAAAAATATCCATAAGAGTCTCAACAATTACTCAGCAAGCATAAAAAAATAACAGCAAAATTTCAACTTTTACATATGTTGTATTATTATATGTAGGTGTGGATGATTATTATAGAGATATTAATTAACTACTCTTCAATTTCGATGCCCTGATTATTAATTTGTTTGCACTATTCATATATATATATATATAGATATAGAGGGTGCTTTTATCATGAGAACTAGATAAATACCCATGGCATGAGAATCATAATGACAACCCTTGGATATGATCAACGGTTCAAAATAGCTTTGCTTATGTGAATGGTAACCTACGCTTGGGGTAATTTCACAATTAATTATGAGCACTTCATCAAACATGGGTACTACACGTCAGTCAACAAAGCATATAGCGTTAATTAATGAGCAAAGCACCAAAGCAACCACTCAATTTGCATTGTGTGACGAGATTTTGTCATATGTATTTGGTGTAGAAGCTGCTCGCACACATGTCACGCCCAAATTTTTAACCCTCATTTTAATTTTTTAATCAGGATCATTGACCCTTGAGGTGAGACCAACATCGTGATATGTGCACCAACCGAGGCACGTGGCCGAGGTATATTGTATTTTTGTATTGATGTATGCCTAGTGTTATGTATTGTGTAAATTTACTAAGTCGGTTTGTACAGTTGTAGACGTTCGAGACGAGAGCGGGGACGCGTCTCGAGTAGCGTGTGAGCTGGGGAACCAGATAGTTAGCATTTTGGTAAGTCTTATTTAATAATAATATGAAATGAGGAATTATTTATAAGCCTATGGATGTGTTTGTTAATGTAAATCAAATTAAAAGCCTATAGTTGAGTAAATTAAACGGAAAACATATGATTGGTCTAGAGATACACATTGACATATCTAGAAACTAGGTGGGTAATGAAATAGTGTCACTTGAAGTTGAGTTAGTTAGAGTTAGTGGGATATATGACAAGATGTGGACCATTAGATATTCCTCGGGATACATAAATCCATGGAGATCAAGGGCTAGGAAGGAACATAACCTTAATATATAACATTAGTGATCAAACAACATGCAAACCAAATCACTCATTCATTTTTGCTAGAGAAGAAGAAGGAATTGCTAGAAAGGAGTGAACCATCAAGGTGTTGAAGGAATCCATGGGAGTTGGTGAGAAATTCTCAAGCTAAGATGCTACATCAACTAGGTACACATCTTTTTAGTTGAAATTAGAATAAGTTTTGGTTTTAGGCCAATTTCAGATGGTAGATGATTGAGTATTTGCAATTGATTTATATATTTGGATTCCTCATTTCAAGCTAATAATCTAGCTATATTGAAGTTCTTAATTTGGTTTTGAAATCATAAAGATATGAATTTTTGAAGTTGCAAGACCAAAACTAGAATTCTGCATGTTGTATTAGGAATCAACCTGGGTAATTTAGTCATAATCTGCTCATTTTAGATCCAAATTGATCCAAACCAGTGGCATTTGAAAACTTATTTAAAGGGGGATAACTTTGATTAACTAAAAGTATTTTGATTCAAATGTTTTTATGTCCAAACATGCTCTACAAATATGAGCTGGAATTAAAAAGGAAAGTTTTGAAACTAAATTTTTTAAGGGCATACCTCCCTAACTACTCATCCAAATGAGCTGATCTTTTAGTATGTTATATTTAGGTATATTTTTAGGAACTATAGATTGGGAGAAATAGATTTGCTAAGTCCGCTGATCGGATTAAATTCCAATTAGACCTATGTTTTGTAAAATCATGACATCTCTTTCATTTTAAATCAGAATTTTGCAAACTAAACCTTTCGAGAAAGCTAAGAGAGAGACAAAAATAATTTTACTGATGGATGATTTCAATATTTGGACCATTTTATGCCTAAAAGTGCGTTAAAATGTTGGACCGAAATTGAAACTTAATTTAGTCTTTATGGGCTGATTTAGGAAGATTGATTTAAAGTTTATTGAACCAATTTGAATATATAATAAACACCACTAAATTAAGCTTAAACCCATTATATTTGAACTAATGAGACACCAAACTCAGGAACCTTGGAAAAGGGTATGGGAGAGCGAATACAAGATTCGGAGTATCGGGAGGCCAATAAAGCTAGGACTTTACTTTGTTGCGTTGTGAGTATACCTAATGGCAACTTTACTTGGCATTTAATTTCTATTAATTATTGTCCTTGCATAGTCCTTTTGACTATATTGCCTTTATATTCTTATATCATGTGTTCTTTGCGTTTATGCTCACTTAATGAGTCTAGTTTGCATGATATCCATTCATTTGATTTATGGTATCTATACCATATTATGTCTATTCTTGTTGTTTAAAATGTGAATTGAATGATAAATAGCATGGTATTAGGCTAGTGAATATCTTATAAATGTTTAAGATGACTTGTATTCCTTATTCGTTTAGGTATGTAGATGTGCCTAAGCCTTGACAATCCATACTTTGTATTTCTTGAAATTTAAAAAGTAGTTTTCGCATTTAAGTTCCGTACTCGATCGAGGTGTGCACGACTCACGGGGTTAGATTCCCTGGGGATGTCGGCACCTGTTACCTGACACTGTATGACACTCGGGGTTAGAGTCCCTGAAGTGGTTTGCACACCAGGGGTTAGAGTCCATGGTAACACTTAGGTTAGAGTCCCTTGTGCTATATGATTATTGAATCGGAGTGACCTGTTTCACTGTCGACCGGACCTAAATCACCACTACTTAGCCCAGTGTCAGTATCACTTGTTTAACTCTGGCATTTACTCGCGGATGGTTTATTTTCTAATTATCCCATTTATATTCTTTTAATTACCATTTGAATATTTGGAAATACAAATTAAACTTGTCACCAGGGATTACTTTTTTATTCTTATACTCACCATCCTTTTTATGACGGTAGGTGCAGAGTCGTCTACTAGCAAGCCGAGCAAGGAGAAGATCGACGATCATCCCTGAGCCCGCGACGTGTTACCACATTGATTGTAGGTCTTCTTTTGGTATTTTGATTGTATATGATATATGTCTTTCAGATACTATTTGGGGTTGTATATTGGGTTGAGCGTTAGTTCCCTGACTTGACTTAGACTATTTTACTGTTTCACTGCATTTTGAGGACTTTATATATGTGATGTCATTTTCTGATTTTTCACACTTAGGATTTTATAAATGGCTATCGTATACGTTATTAATTGCTTTCGCATAATCAATAAGACTTCAGTTAAATAATTAATTTAATAAAAAGTTTTAATTAATTTTAAATTTTATAAACTGGTATGACTAGTGTATTACTTATCCTGAATACGAGAAAATAGACGTTTAGGTTGTAAAGGCTGACTAATATGTAGTTGAGTCTGCGTGGATAGGATTAGGGCTTAATTACGGGATTAAGCAGGGCGGTGCCTTAGATTAGGAGAGGGGTCGTCACAACACGCGTTTGATTTTGATCAACTTATGCAATTCCTCATATCGATGCTTATCAACGATCAAATTATGATCATCAACGATGTTATTGTGTTTCTTTTTATACTTGATTATATCCTCTACTTATGTTTCTCTATTCAAGTTGTATTTTATTTTCTTATGTTTGCCTTAGATCAAGTTTTCTTATGTTGATGTGAAAATGTAGGATGTGTTTTATTTTTTATTTTTCTAATTATAAGGTTGTTGGGTCGAGGACCGGTATGTAATTGCTTTGATGGGCCACTATAAATCGAAGCACAAACATGACTAGGTCGAGGGTAAACAATCCCTAAGTTTAACCAAAAAAAAAAAATCTCTATGAGCTATAAAATTTAATTTCAATCAATAAAATCCTGGAAGCATCACCTCTTTTCCTAAAATAGAAAGGATATTTTGTGCTTTGCAAGTCGTCAAAACACATATATATGTCTAGCTAATACATACAAGATATGCAATATAGCTAAACGTACCAACATATTGTTTATACTTTGGGATTAAAAAATAGATTTAATTTATTAATTTATTTTTAAAAACAATGTTAGAGAAAGAAATACGACAAAAAAAGTATGAGAGAGTTCAAATCAATATAATCATCCCAAATAAAAACGACAACACTAATAAATATAAAGTTTTAAATAATATTTATTAATTTATGTAAACGATAATATACTAAAATAAATAAATTAATTAAAATTTGTATTTATTTAAAAAATTAAGTTTATGTGTATATTATACAATAAAAAAACATGAAATGAAAAGTGTCACATAGATTAGAAAAAAATTATAATAAACTTGCTTTACAATTAAAAATGTAAAGTAAGTTGCATTAAAGAAGAAAATGTAGTAAATGCATATGGGAAGAAGAAAATGTAGTAAAGGCTAAATGTAGTAGAAGCCAAAGTTATGAAGATAATAAACGAATGTATTTTTATCCAGATATTATAACAGACGCAGATTCTCTATTTATAGTAGAGAAGAACTTTTTGATACATGACATACTTAACAATATGTGACACATTAGTGTACACTTTTGACTATATTTTTCACCACATCACCATCTTTCTTACACATCTCTTACATTTTCTTACTCGGCATACAAATGTTCAAACTTGATAACATCATTCACACAAACAAAAGAATAAAACAATACACACTTACACATATCATGTTTCTGTAATCTTTTTTATTTTTCAGGACATTGTTTAGCAAAATGTCATTTCTTTCCACAAATGAAGCATATCGACCACTATAGATTTTTATTGTTAAATCAAATTTTGAATTTTGGTAAAAACAAATATTCAAGCTCTATGATGAATCTTGAGAGTTATGAAAGTCCATTTGACCCACTAGGCTTACATAGCTAAGTTCTATGGATCCATTATGACCCACTCAAGTTTTATAGATCTTCTATGGGGTATTTCAAAAAGTGATGTGAGATTATTATTATTTTTTCATCAAATAGGGAAGGTTTCTTTAAAATCACAAAACTGAGGTAGTTCTCCTTTTGAGAATGTACTATTGATGATGACATGGTACGTTGATTTGTTGATGACGTGGTGATGACTTGGTGTGCATTTGAACTTTGTATGAATTACTCCTTTTGAGAATGAGTTATTCATACAAAATACTAAGTGTATAAATCACTCTTTTTGATAAAGAGTTATTTGTTCAACTTAACAAGTTTATGAATTACTCCTTTTAATAATGAGTTATTTGTTCAACCCATGCAAACCCATGCAGACGCCATGAATATATCTCAAGGTGGACTACCCATGCAAATACATGCAACTCATGCAAACGTCATGCATATATCTCGAGGTGGAAAACCCATGTAAATCCACTGCAAACCATGCAAATGTCACGAACTGTGACGACCCCTTCTTCTAAACATGGCACCGTCCGGCCCAATCCCGTAATCAAGCCTTAATCCAACATCATAAGACTTAATTACGTATTAGTCAGTCTTTCATCCTTATATTCTTCAATACACGTGTTCATAAATTATTAGGTTTCAGAGTTAATTAAACTTTTTATCATTTTAATATTATTACATAATTTAAAGATTATGCGGAAGCTCTTACTACTCAGAATTCATAAGTGTGGAAAATTAGGAAAACACAACATCACATGCATGTGTATATCATAAAGGTAATAACACCATATGATATATGAGTCTCAAAAATGGGGAACCATGCATTCAACCCACAGATAACCCAAAACTGTATAGTAAAATTATAAACAATAATAATACAACAAAAGTTGAGTCATACAAAAATGAGATAGGAGAATCGTCGAAATGTGCAAAGGAAGTCGTCAATCTTCTCCTTCCCCGATCTGCTGCTGCTCGACGGACCTACACGTATTGTCACAAACTAGACAGTGAGAATAGTAATGTTTAAGTAATAACTGAAAAATTCTATGCCACATTTTCAAAATATAAGAATGATATTTAAAAGCATAAAGTAGTGAAAGAACTGTCGAATCAAGTAATGCAAATAAATACCACAGTTAACATTGTATAGACTACCACATGCTTAGTCGAGATGATCTACGTCAGGTCGGCGGTGAGAACTATCACCTAACCTTTCCCACTACTATATGGAGTTGCGCTCAACATATTCCATACAAATAGCGGAGCTGCGCTCTATGTGTATACATCATCTATCTCATTTTTGTCGACCATCTTGAGTTCCATATCTCGTGTGCGCGCAAGCGTAGTGGTGAGTGCCGGAACCGGTAGACCCATGTCCCCATGAACTGCGCATCTCTTGTGCAATGGACACTAGATAATCCCAACTTTAGTTTTCAAAAATCAATAGTTCCAATTCTCTAGGATTTTAAAATTAGTTAGTCTACAAAGCTCAATGAAACAGAATACAAGTCTAATCCAATCCAACTTATCCTAATAGCATGCTTTTGATCAATTATCTATCAAAAATATCATCGAGAATAAAAATTGGAAGCAATGAAACATTTAACAAGGCATCAAATCAACAATATTCAAATATGAATAGACACAAAAACAACATGATGTGAGATTACGAATAGCAATGTCTACAAATAGACTATAAAATGATAAGAGTCAATGAAGTGAAATATAGAATTCTCACAACTTTACTTACAATTCACAATGCTTGTCCTAGCCTATCCGATCTCTCGACACTCCGAAATGTGTTCCCAAACTTTCGAGATCTCCCATTAGTTCCCTGGAGTTGTTTGATAGGTTTTAGAGTGAGTTTGGACTTTTACTTAGAGTTTTAAACCCATTTATAGTGTTTAAGCCATTTTTGAACATTACTAATTTTTGAAATGTCAGGGGCAATTAGTGCGTTAATTCTGATATTAGCATGCTAATTACCAACTTTAGCGCGCTAATTTGAACATTAGCGCCCTACTTCACATATCAATTAGCGCGCTAGATTATCTACCTAGTATGCCATGTGAAACGGAACCCATAATTTCACATTTTGAATTCTGGGTTTTTGCTACACATAGGCTTTGTTATCACCTTAGGGACCCTCATACACACTACAAGAGATCCCTAACATCAAACCCGACACAAAACAACAACAACAACAACAACATCAAATTCAATGAATTCACTAACTTAGTGGAGTGGAGAAGTTATCTAGCTTGAATATCTTTTTCTTCTTTACTAAAGCTTTAATAAATCTCTTCTCCTCCACCAAGTTACTCCAGAAATCTCTCTTCTTTCTCTCCTCCTTGCCTAGTCGATTGTGATGATGACAAGAAATGATAAACTATTGACTTAAATGCTTCATTTGACTATATATAGATATGTTTAAGCCTTAGCCCTTGATTCATGTGTGCACACGTATCTCGAAGCTCAACTAATGGACCACCTTGACACACTTGTCCCTTAAGTCATGCTTAAGTGACTCAATAAGTTGACTCACTTGATCTCTTGATGGGTTAATAGTGTCTCGATGCATATCATGTGAATATTGCTTTTCTCTTACTACTTTCGGCACTTTATTGTTACATTTAATTTGACCACATTAAAGCTACTTATAAATTCATATTTAATTCAAATTAATTAAGCTTACCCCCTAAGCCACTACCTCGGTCCCACGTCGACACACAATTTGATGTACATCATCGCTCATTTCAATACCTATATACCCGTTTAAATTGACTTAATAGTCTACACATATACAATACAATAGGCATACATCACAACAAATATAAAACATACTTCGGCCCTTGCTTCGATCAATAGACATATCACGGTGTGGGTCCCACAGTACGGGTTGTTGATCATGTTTAAGGAATTAAACACAGTTAGAGATTTTGAGCCAATACAATTCTTCCCAACTAATGAAATCTTTGTACTCGAAATTTAAAATTCGAACTAGGACTTATACCTGAATCGAATATGTATGGAAACCTATCTTTCATATAGTCCTCATGTTCCCGAGTGAGTTCCATGTCATCGTGAAACTGCCACTTAACAAGCACTTTTGGGATAGACTTACCTCTTAAGTTCTGTACCAATCGATCCAAGATCTGCACAGGTTGCTCTTCGTATGAAATATCTTCGCTTAGGTCTATCTGACTCAAATCTACAGTCGAACGATCACCTACTCTCGACTCAGCTAATCGAAGCATGAATATATGAAAAACTAGATGAATTCCTGCTATCTATGGAGGTGACTCAAGCTCATATGCAACCTTCCCGACCCGTTTCTTAATCCTTAAAGGTCCAATAAATCTCAGTTCAAGTTTACCTTTCACTCCAATGAAGACCCTTTCAAGGGGAAATCTTTAAATATACAAAGGATCCATCGGTGTACGTGAGATCACCGCGATATTTGTTCGCATACTTCCGCTATCTATTTTTGGCTCCCTTGATTTTATACTTTCTCGGTGTGAACAACAACAATCTCAGGCCCCACGGTCTCTCGATAGCTCAGCTCAACGTGATGTGGAGTGACAGGTCTACCATATAAAGCCTCAAAAGGCCTCATCTCAATACTGGCTTGATAACTGTTGTTATATGCAAACTCACATAACGGTAGGTAGTCCTCCCATGACCCACTAAACTCTAAAACACAAACCTGTAACATATCATCGAGAACCTGAATCAATCTCTCAGTCTGCTCCTTAGTCTAAGGATGAAAAGTCATACTAAACTGTAGGCGCGTACCATACTAATATTGTATACTCTGCCAAATCCTAGATGTATACATAACATCTTTGTCTGACGTAATAGTCACTGGTACCCCATGCAGTCTAATAATTTATAGCTCGAACAATATACTCAACTCATCAAACGTATAATGTGCAGCCACTGGTAGAAAATGAGTAGACTTCGTGAGTCTATCAACAATAACCCAGATAGAATCATGTTTTCGAGCGATTCTCGACAATCCTCTCACAAAATCTATAGCAATGTCCTCCCACTTCCATCGTGGAATGGGAAGAGGTTGTAGCAATCCTACAGGTCTGCGATGTTCAGCCTTCACTTGCTGAAAAATTCCACAATTCCTGATAAACTTAAATACATCCACCTTCATCTCAGACCACCAAGAAAGACTCTTCATGTTGTGGTACATTTTGGTCCTGCCTGGATGAATGGTGAATCAGGAATGGTGAATCAGGAACGGTGTGCCTCCTGAAGAATCTCCTCTCTTAGCTCTAGTAATGACGGTATCCACAATCTGCCCCTGAATCTTAAACACTGGTTAGTTGTCTCCATCCAATCAACATAATCTACACTCTGCCCTACCTCACTAAACCTCAAGCAAAACTAGTCGGTCATGTGACCGTCTGACACTCTCTGTGTAGACACGGTTTGTACTCTCATATGATCACAAATTTCAACCCGAGTTTCGGTAGGAACCTCTGCATCTCCAACATGTATCCCACTCAGCACATCTACGACTACATTCGCTTTTCTCGAATGATACTCCAAGGAAAAGTCATAATCCTTCAGAAACTCTAACCATCTGAGCCGTCTCATATTTAGATCCTTCTATATGAAGATATACTTCTGATTTTTATGATCAGTAAAGATTGTAAATTTCTCTCCGTACAAGTAATGTCTCCATATCTTCAGTGCAAACACTACTGCTGCCAGCTCCAAGTCTTACGTCAGATAATTCTTCTCATGTACCTTCAACTGTCTGGATGCATAAGCTACTGTACCAATACCCTACATCAACACACATCCCAAACCTCTATGAGAAACATAAGTATAAAATGAAAACCCCTGTCCAACCTCTGGTAATACTAACATTGGCGCAGTAGTCAATAATCTCTTCAGCTGAGCGAATGCCTCTTCACATTCCTCAGACCACTCAAATCTAACATCTTTCTGGGTCAATCTCATAAGTGGCGAAGTGTTTTTCGAGAAATCCTTCACAAATCAGCGATAATACCACGGCAAACGCGGAAAACTCCTGATCTCAGTCACGAAAGTTGGTGCTGGCCAATCTATAATTACCTAAATATTGGCTGGATCCATTGCTACCCATGCTGCTCCGACAACATGCCTAAAACATTTGACCTCTGAGAGCCAGAATTCACATTTGCTCAATTTAACATAAAGTCTATGCCCCCTTAAAGTCTGCAATGTCTCTCTAAGACGCTGCTCGTAATCATCCATCGTCTTCGAGTATATCAATATATCATCGATGAAGACTATCACGAACCGGTCAAGAAACAGTCTGAAAACCCAATGCATCATATCCATAAACACTGCTTGAGCATTGGTCACCTAAACAACATGACCGTGAACAGGAAATGTCCATATCACTTGCTAAAAGTTGTTATGGAACTATGTTCATCCTTTATCCTAAGCTGATGATACCTTGATCGCATGTCTATCTTGGAGAAAAATGGTGTTCTTCTCGGCTAATCAAATAAATCATCAATCCTTGGCAGTGGATATTTGTTCCCAATAGTGACTTTGTTCAACTGTCTATAGTCGATACAAAGTCTCAAAGTACCATCCTTCTTCTTTACAAAAGGACAGGTGCTCCCCGTGGCGACATAAAAGGTGTGATGAATCCCTTATGTCCCAAATCCTGAAGCTGAGTTTTCAATTTAGTACCTAATACCAACTCAATAATAAAATCCATCTTTCGCGATAGCGGTAAACCAGGCAAATCCTCTGAAACTACATCAGGAAACTCTCTAACAACCTAGGTATGTCCCCCATCCTAGGTCCCTAACTTTACGGTACAATATATAGTGAGATCAATGCCTGCATCTCCTCACTAGTCGCAGGTCAACCTCTTGTACCTACTGTCCTCGTTAAACTACCTCTATAGGTGAACGCCGGATGCCCTAGGATATTAAATATCAATGTCTTACTGAAATAGTCGATATGAGCGTGGTATGCTGCTAACCAATCCATCCCTAAAATCGTGTCGAACTATAAAAATTCAAGGACTCTAAAATCAATATGTAACTATACCCTATCTATATCGACCATGCATTCCTCAATAAAACTATTAGGGTAAACCTTATCCCCGACTACAGTACTCAAAATCAAATGTACGCTAAGCCTAACATGTTTCAACCCTAGGATGTCTACCATGCGACCATCAATGAAAGATACAGTAGATCCAAAATCAAATAACATGTAAATATCTTTACTGCAAATAGAAATCATACCCTCAATGAGACCTGACATATCGTCATCGTCTGGCTAGGCTACCATGTGAACCTCCTCTCGAGCTTGCTGGGTGTATACTGCAGGTGAATGTGGGCACTCCCACACTATATGTCCAACCTGTCCACATCTATAACATGTAAGTTGTATATGTTGACCCTGTCTCTGCGATTGTCCCTGTCCCTGTCCAGTATCTCAGCCTCTACCTCTACCTCGGCCTCTACCACCATCTGGCTGCTATCGCGGAGCATGTGGGGGTGGGAAGTGCAGGAACGGTGGGAGCTGGTAATACTGGTCTAATGGGAGGTGGTTAAGGAAGTCTGCCTACATTGCTCTGTGCTAGGGCAATGGAAGATATATGAGGCACAACCAGTGGGTGAGTGGTTGTCCCCGACCCCTGAGAACCTCTGTTCCATCCTCTTGCGACCTTACCCCTCTGTCTCATCCTTTCATACTCCATGGCCTGCTCTGCTGATAAAACTAGACTTGGTGTCCTGCCATCAGCGACTCTGCCCAAATAATGTCTCATGTGATAAGGCTCACTCGTAGATCTCTGTGGGTGTCTTAGCGCCTGAACCAACTATGTAATACCCAATATCTGGCCTGAGTCCATCACCAAAATAGTACACATCCTCAGACTCATCTCTCACCAAATCCCTAACAAACTGTTGCAGATAATCATATCTTTTCATGTACTGCATGATAGGCTCCTCTGGTCCCAATCTCAAGTCCATGAACTTTCTCCTCAATCTGTTCATTACTAAAGGCGGGAAATACTACTGATAGAACTTCTGCTTAAAAGCATCTCATGTCTCAAACTCTCCATGAGTAGCCACTATCATACGCCACCACACATCAACGTCTCTCTCTCGAGTATATGATGAGATCTCTGCCCGAAGTCTATCCTCGATCTTAAATATCCTATGAAGCTTCTCCTGAGAAAGAATCCATTTCTCAATCTTGTAAAAATCTTGTACGCCATCGAAGTAGGCTAACTTGAGTCTAATGAATTCTTACACAAGTTGAAGTTCAACTGACGTGCAAGAGTATGTAGGCGTGGGAAACGGTACTACCTTAGTTGTCTCCACTACTGGTGCAGTTATGGCTGGAATAGTATGCACCATCGGTGCTGCTAAATCCGTAGTAGGAAGTGCTGACACCTATACAATCGATGTAGTAGTCGTAGATTTCGATGTCGATGCCGAATGAGCAAAATGGGTTGTCATCAAGGCGATGAAATTAGTCAACTGATGGCTCCGAGCTGTCACTCGGTCATACAACCTCTGTAAATCCTCCGCAATAGTAGAAGGCTGACTGCCACTGGGCTCTGCATCTCCTCCCCCTCGCGTATCGGCTATCGGGGTCTGCAACGGATAGCGAACACAAATTAGCTTCTACGTGACACATCGCATAAATATATATATATATATATATATATATATATATATATATATATATATACATGTAGAAATTAACAAGTACATATAAGAAATCCCCATCTCACTTTCACTCACATCCCAACTAATGGTTTCTAGGCAAAGGTCATCTGATTTTCACAACTAAGGTTTGTATTTTAGTGCCTCAAACCATATAGTTCTCTAAACCAAGACTCGATACCAAGCGTGATGGCCCCTTCTTCTAAACAGGCACCGCCTGCTTGACCTAATCCCGTAATCAAGCCTTAATCCAACCACATAAGATTTAATTACGTATTAGTCAGCCTTTCGTCCTTATATTCTTCAATACACATGTTCAGAAATTATTAGATTTTAGAGTTAATTAAAAATTTTTATCATTTTAATATTATTACATAATTTAAAGATTATGCGAAAGCTCTTTCTACTCAAAATTCATAAGTGTGGAAAATCAGGAAAACATGCATGTATATATCATAAAGGTAATAACACCATATGATATCTAAGTCTCAAAAATGGGGAATTATGCACTCAATCCACTATAAAACCTAAAATTGTATTATAAAAATATAAACAATAATAATACAGTAAAATTCGAGTCATACACAAATGAGATATAAGAATTGCCGAAAAGCTCTAAGGAAGTCGTCGATCTTCTCCTTCCCTGGTCTATTGTTACTCGGCGGACCTACACCCACCGTCACAAACTAGACAGTGAGAATAGTAATATTTAAGTAATAACTAGAGAATTCTATGCCACATTTCAAAAATATAAGAATGATATTTAAAAGCATAAAGTGGCGAAAGAATTGTTGAATCAAGTAATGCAAGTAATGTAAGTAAATGCCACAGTTAGCAATGTATAGACTGACATAGGCTAAGTCGAGATGATCTACGTCCGGTCGACTGTGAGAACTATCACTTAACTTTTCCCACTACTATATGGAGCTACGTTCAACATATTCCATACAAGTAGTGGAACCCCGGTAGACCCAAGTCCCCATGAACCGCGCATTTCTTGTGCAATGGACACTAGATAATCCCTACTTTAGTTTTCAAAAACCAATAGTTCTAATTATCTAGGATTTCAAAACTTGTTAGGCTACAAAGTCCAAAGAAATAGAATACAAGTCTAATCCAATCTAACTTATCCCAATAGCATGCTTTTGATCAACTATCTATCAAAAACATCATCGAGAGTAGAAATTGGATACAATGAAACATTTCACGAGGCATCATATCAACAATATTCAAATATGAATAGACACAAGAACAACATGATGTGAGATTGCGAGCAACAATGTCTACAAATAGACTATAAAACAATAAGAGTCAATGAAATAAAATATAAAATTCTCACAGCTTTACTTACAATTCACAATGTTTGTCCTAGCGTATCCGATCTCTCGACAGTCTGAAATGTGTTCCCAAACTTTCAAGATCTCCTATTAGTTCCCTGGAGTTGTTTGATAGGTTTTAGAGTGAGTTTTGACCGTTACTTAGAGTTTTAAACCCATTTATAATGTTTAAGCCATTTTTGAACATTACTGATTTTTGAACTGTCAGGGGCAATTAGCGTGCTAATTCTGATATTAGTGTGCTAATTCCTAACTGTAGCACGCTACCTTAAATCTCAAGCGCGCTAATTAAGATTAGCGCGCTAAATTATCTACCTAGTATGTTATATACAGCATAACCCAAAATTCTGCATTTTGAATTTTGGGTTTTTACTTACCTTTATGTGAGTTTGCCTATTACAACAGCTATCAGGCGAGTATCAGGATGCCACCATTTGAAGCACTTTATGGTAGGCCCTCCAGGTTACCAGCATGTTGGGTGGCACTGGAAGATATAACGACTATATGACCTGAGGTTGTTGTTGACCATACTGAGAAGGTAAGGCAGATCAAGTAGAAACTTCAGGTGGCGCACAATAGGCAGAAGAAATATGCGGGTAAGTATCCTCAGGTCAGATCTACGAGGTTGGAGACTTGGTGTATTTGAAAGTTTCACTTTGGAAAGATCATCAGAGATTTTCCATTAAGGGGAAACTAGCACCAAGGTTCATTGGGCCATTGAGAGTTGAGGAACGTGTTGGCAGAGTGGCATACCGTCTGGAGTTGCCATCACAGTTGGCAGGGGTACATCCAGTTTTTCATATTTCCATGTTGAGGCTGGCTAAGTAGTGACCAAGGCCTACGGTTGATATACGTCAGATTGAGGTGCGGCCTGACGTTTCATACGAGGAGCAGCCTGTGGAAATTATAGATAGGAGGACTCAAATTTTGAGGAATAAGGAGATCTTAAAGGTTTTGGTTAGATGGCAGCATCACGAGACCGAGGGACTCACCAGGGAGTTTGAGTCTACAATGCGACAACGGTATCCCCACTTATTTGCCGATATTTCGGGACGAAGTTTCACCTAGTTAGGAAGAAGTGTAACGGCCTAAATTTAATTTACCATTATTAATGACGTGGTTGCAGACGTGACTGACAGGTACGCTCGTGGACCTGCAGTTAGGCTTATACGCGTCTAGAGCTAGGTAAATAGTTAATTTTGTGTGTTGAATTGTGTAGTTTGCGATGTTTATATTGAAATAAAGTAAATGATATTGCAATGCGTGTATTTATATTATATTTGACGTGTGAGATTGTGTGTTAAGTATTCGCCTCGATATGTGTGTCGACGCGGGTACCGGGTAGTTTAACCAACTTAACACTAGGCCAGGGAAATAATACACACAGACGAATAAAATGGGTTAAATAATTATATGGAATGTAAATTTTGTGGTTACGGACGTGGTATGCGTATGTCGCAGTTCGGGACGTGAAATCGGGCGTCTAAACACCCGAAACACCACTTTTTGCGTTAAATACAAAGGTGAGTGTGCCATCAGTGTCATGATTGGAGTCATTAGCGGTTGGAAGTGGAGCAAATAAGGTTCATTTGATGGCCTTGGGATGTGTAAGTGAGATGAGATGCAAAGTCATCTATATAAGTCAAACTTGACTTATTGTCCACCACCTTGTCTCTCTCTTATCCTTCTAATCCGAGATTGGAGACAAGAAACCAGGGGTTTTGAATATCAAACTTGGTGATTCTAGGAGATTGGATGGGTGAAAAAATCAAGAAGGTGAGAATCACAAACACCTCAACTTTGTCTATCTTTTAACCTCAATTTAGAGGTGTTAGTGATGTTTTGGAGGTTGTTGGGTTGTTGTTTTTATGAGTATTTAGTGCTATGAAGTTCTGTTGTTGGTGTTGTGGTTGTTGTTGATTTGGTGGGGTTGTTAAAAAATCCAGAATTTTAAGCAGTTTTGCTGTCCATAACGCGATTAGCGCGCTAATGACATCACCTAGCGCACTAATGTTCTTCCCGATGAAGAACGTATAACTGCTTGGGAATCAGCGCGCTCATTCCCAGACCCAGCGCGTTAGATTCTGCTGTTTTGACATTATGTTTGTTAAGTGGCTTAAAACACATCAAAATGACTTAAAATCAATTATAAATGGACATAGGTCATTTTGGGTGGTAAATTTTGGATATTTGGGAGTAAGCAAATCCAGACCGGGGGTTATTTACGGGACACAGAGTGCGGTTTGAGGTGTGTAGTATCCCAACTAAAATTTCTTGAGCAGTACTTTATTTTTCTTTTAAACTCACATTCTGTCTTTCATTACTCTATTCTTGGTGTATTATAATGGACGGACGTTGAGGCTCTCTCTCCATGCCATTTCTGTGTGTACGTCCACCAGGCTATAACACGTGTGCCATCTCGGTGAATAGGGGTACCCACTAGTTATGTCGGGCACGTGTGAGTGCATAGTAGGTTACACGCCGACCACCTTGCGAATCCAGATACTGACTTTGCTTGAGTGCTACTCGCCGGTAGTAGTCTGTTGGGAGTCTGAAGTATGGCGCTAGTCTGACACTAGGCTCTAGGAATATACACTTTGAGCTTTCATTATTACTTATGCATGTGATGAGCACAGTTGCCTATATTTATTTCCGCATGTTTATTTAATAGTTTTGTTTAAATTTCAGTATTTACTTTATGTATTGCTCACTTAATTTCTTTGGGAATACTCACTCTGGACTCGTTATCTATCTTTTTGTGATGGCTTAAGTGCTGATCCTAGTATGAGTCGTGGTAAGGGCAAGCTACCATAATATTTGTGATTCTGAGACATATAGCCAGGCTTATACATTTGTATATACATATATTGTTTTATTTTTGCATTTGGGAGTGCGAGATACCTCCAGAATCTATACTGCTGATATTTTAATACATTGAGGTACATTATTGATCTTTGATGGTATATGAGTTTTCCACACTAGGTATTAGAGTTAATTGCATGACTTTAATGTTTTATAGATTGTTTGTCATGTTAAAGGATTTCCATTGTGATTTATTTGGGTTTAAAATGATCTTAGCATATGACTTAATTCGGTAACAATTTAAGCAATAAATTATTGTAATTTGAGGTTATAAATGATTAAATGGTGGATGGGTTGACATGTGGGACACAACTGGCGCTGGTAGGCAAGGTTATAGGCCCGCATCGGCCCCCTCGGCGATCCATTTGGAAAATGGGCCGTTATATTTTGGTGTCAGAGCAAGGTTAGTGAACCTGGAGGAATAGGAAATCAACTCTGATACAATTACATTTGTGGATAAACTGTAGATGTAAAAACCCAAAGGAATTACCTAGATCCCAATTGGAAAGTGAGGTGAGATGGATAGAAATCAGGGGATATACGTGTTATGTTTTGGTTGTAATATATATATATATATATATACACGATACACGTATATTGTTATAGAGGCTTACTGGATGTACATTCTTCGATGCAGATACCGATAGACGAATAACAATCAGATACCACTTAGCCTAAGGTTGGAGAGACTAATGCTCCGACGAGACCGACTTTGACTCTGGAGTCATTAACGCGGACTATGGATGATAGGTTTGCGATACTTATAAAGATTATGAGAGTTCGGGATGCTCGAGAGACTACGACAACTCCGACTACTGCTTTGGTAACACCGGTGATGACTATACAGGCAGTTGTGGCTCCTACTTCAGCCGAGGCTCAGGTGCAAGCGGTAGTATCCGAGACATTGGCAGATAGGGCTACACCAGCAGCAGTACTAGTGGAGGCTGTAGTGGTGCTTACGCCTGCTACTAGTAAGCAACCAACATTGGCGTCGACATTTAGGAGCCAGATGACATTAGAGGCTAAGAAGATGATGGACTTTCTTAAGTTCTCGCCATGATATTCTTATGGGGTTGAAGATCCAGTGGTAGCCCAGAGGCGACTGTTATCACATGAGCGACTACACGACTTGTTTTGGGTCAAGGAGATTGATCGGTCGAGGTTATCGAGTTTCTACTTGAGAGCTGATGATGCAATCTGGTGGACTACCTACACTATGACTCATCATGTCATTACTATTTGGGCAGAGTTCCGAACGTTGTTCATGGATGAGTATATACCGATAGAGTTGAAGGTCCGCTTGAGGGAGGAGTTTTTGTCCCTAGTGCAGGGTGATATGTCGGTTACATTATACATGGAGAGGTACCAATATCTGCTGTCGTACTCCTTAGACATAGCTAGTACCGATCGGCAGCAGATATATTACTTTGTCTGGGGTTTGGATGAGAGGATAGCGAGCACGATGGTATCTAGTGGTGCTCGTATATTTTTTGAGATCTACGACAGGTGCCTTGCACACGAGACATACCTGGTTCAGAGGGTCAATCGATTAGCGATTTAGGTTGCGTTGCAGGGTCAGCAGAGGCAGCCAACTTCGAGTTCTTGATATGATCAGATACCAAAGAGACAAATGAGAGACCAGGACCGGCCGAAATAGGGCCAGAAACCTCGCCGAGGTGATTGGCAGGCTGATCAGGGTCGCATAGGTGACATAGATCGTTGTGATGATAGAGATCAACGTGATGATCGTCAGTTGGCATATCCCACGGTTTCTGCACCAGTTGATCAGCCTAGAACACAGAAGCAGAATAGAGGTCCGAGAGGCCAGAGTCGAGGCCAGAGTCAGACGCAGATCGGAGACTCGCACATGTTACCGATGTGGTCAAGTGGGGCATATTGTAGCAAATTGTACCAGACCAGCACCACTACCACCACAGACACAGCAGGCCAGGGATAGGACCCAGACTGCAATTTTCGGGGTCGCGTAGCCGGATAGGGAGGCGACCAGACAGGTTGTTGAGGGTACGTTATCTATTTGTGGTAATTCCATGCATGTTATGATGGATTCTGGTGGCACATTGTCTTTTATTTTTGGAAGCATGATAAAATAGTTAAGGTTACCTGCGTGGACTTTAAATACACATCTTGTTCTCAGCACGACACAGGGTACCCTAACCGGATATGCCGAAATTATGTTGTGGAGATTTAGGGACATCAGCTACCAACTGATTTGAGAGTGCTAGAGTACTTGGAATTCGACACGATGTTCGGGATGGAGTGGTTGTCGACTTATCACACACAGATCGATTGTTTCAGCAAGAATGTGTTATTTGACATCGATGAGATTCCAAAGTTTACATTCGTCGAAGTTGCGGCTGCATTACCCATCACTCGAGGTAGATTAGCAATGTCACAAGAGATGGAAACGTATGCGACTATAGTTGAGCTGAAGCATAAGATGGTTGTTAAGGTTGAGGATGTCCCTATTGTCTGCGAGTTTCTAGAAGTGTTCCCTAATGATTTGCCAGTATTGCCACCACAGAGAGCTATGAAGTTTATCATTGAGCCGATTTCGAGGACTTATCCAATCTAAAACAGACCATATAAGATGTCAGCATCGGAGGACGAGGAGTTGAGGACCCAATTAGAGGACTTACTGCAGAATGGTTTTATTCATCCTAACATGTCACTTTGGGGAGCTCCAGTTCTTTTTATGAAGAAAAATGACAGATCGATGCATATGTGTGGACTACCCAAAGTTGAATAAGGTGACGATTTGGAATCGTTACCCACTTTGGAGAATTGATGATTTATTCGATTAGTTGGCTGGGGCCAAGTTCTTCTTGAAGATCGACTTACAACCAAGTTACCATTAGTTGAGGATTCGAGAGGAGGATGTGGAGAAGACCATGTTTAGTACACGTTACGACCTATTCGAGTTTACAGTCGTGTCGTTTGGGCTGACTAACGCACTGACGATCTTTATGGATTTGATGCACAGGGTGCTGATGTCATTTCTAGATTGATACGTCATTGTGTTATCGATGACATTCTGATTTACAATAAGACTTGTGTAGAGCACAAGAGGCATTTCAGAGATGTTTTAACGACGCTGAGAGAGCACCGACTTTATGCTAAGTTTAGCAAGTACGCATTTTAGCTGAGTAAGATGAAGTTCTTGGGCCATGTCATCAGTGGTCAAGGTATATTAGTTGATGGTGACGATTTAGGCTATTATTGACTGGAAGACACCCAAGATTGTATTTGACATCCAAAGTCTCCTAAGTTTGGCATGATATTACAAGCGCTTTGTGCATGACTTCTCGATGATTGCAGTGCCATTGACGAGGCTGACTAAAAAGGATGTTAGATTTGAATGGTCATAGGAGTGTGAGGATGTTTTCTGAGAGCTGAAGAGGAAATTGACTTCGGCACCAGTCTCGGCTTTACCGGTAGCAGGTAAAGGTTTTTTCATCTATACTGATGCATCAGCCACTAGGTTGGGTGGCGTGTTGATGCAGGATGGACACCCAATGACCTATTTATCTTGATGGTTGAGACCTTACGAGGTGAACTATCTAGTGCACGACTTGAAGCTTGCGGCGGTCGCGTTTGCATTGAAGGCCTGTAGGCATTATTTGTATGATGAGAAGTTTGTGTTGTACACAGACCACCAGAGTTTGAGGTACCTGTTCACTTAGAGGGAGTTCGACATGCGACAGCAGCGATGGCTCGAATTACTGAAGGACTATGACTTCGCCATTGAATATCACTTGGGTAAGGCGAATGTTGTAGCTGATGCGCAGAGTAGGAGCGACATCATGAGCCTGACAATACTGCAACATATGAAACATGAACACGGGTTGTTTGAGGCAACGTCGGTGTTATGTTTAACATAGGCTATTGCTGAGGTACATATTTGTTGTCAGATGTGAGTTCCTACAGTGTCTCTAGATTGGGTTGCTGAGTTGCAAATAGCTAATGATCGATATTTGCGGATCAGTAACCTGACTTAAGATCCGAGGTGCACTAAGTGGCCTGAAGGGTCAGATGGGTGCTTAAGACATCGGGCTTGATTGTGGATAACAGGGGTATATGAGCTCGAGGACAACATTCTCGAGGACGCACACCGATCGCGATATACAGTTCATCCTAGTCGGACCAAGATGTATCACAATCTGAGGAGTTTGTTTTGGTGGTCAGGGATGAAGGCTGAAGTGGGTAGATAAGTCCAGAGTTGTCATATTTTCCAGCAGGTAAAGACTGAGCACAGGAGACCAGCTGGGTTGCTACAGCCACTGCCCATTCCTTAGTGGAAGTGGGAACATGTAACCAAGGACTTCAGTGGCCTACCTCAAACAACGAAAAGACACGATGTGATTTAGGTGGTTATCGACAGGTTGACAAAGTCGACATATTTTATACCGACTGCCTTGAGATATTCTATTACACAGCGGAGTACTATCTTCGAGGGATAGATTGTCAAATTGCACGATGTACCGGTCTCCATTATCTTTTATAGAGATCTGAGGTTTGCATCAAGATTATGGGAGAGTATGCATGAGCGATTTGACATTCGTTTGATTCAAGACCTTGCGTACCATCCTCGATCGATGGGTGTCAAAGCAATTGATTCAGATTCTCGAATATATGCTCAGGGTGTGTATATTACAGTTTGGTGGATCGTGGCATGATTACTTACCTTTGTGTGAGTTTTCCTATAATAACAGCTATTAGACGAATATCGAGATGCCACCGTTTGAAACACTTTATGGTAGGCCCTGCAGGTCACCAACATGTTAAGCATCACCAGAAGATGCATCGTCTGTAGGACCTGAAGTTGTTGTTGACCATATTGAGAAGATAAGGCAGATCAGTTAGAGACTTCAAGCGGCACATGATAAGTAGAAGAAATATGCATACAAGTATCTTGAATGTCGAGCTATGAGGTTGGAGACTTTATGTATTCGAAAGTTTCTGATTGGAAAGGTCATCATAGGTTTGTCATTAAGGGGAAACTAGCACCAAGGTTCATTGGGTCGTTCAGAGTTGAGGAACATGTCGGCAGAGTGGCATACTGTAACATCCCTCGATTTCTAACACGACTTATGTGACACGTGTCAGGATCGTGACCCGGCCACGCGATATTTGTTTATGCGTAAGTTCTCGCCTAAGTAACCGGTTAGAATATGATTTTTGCTTCCGCTGTATTAAAACTGCAATAACTCTTTCATAAACCTTAAAATTTTGGATAAGTCGAGGCTGACTAGGCTCGTCCAGTTCGCTGAGAAACTGACTCGGGACCTGCACGGGTCTAGGCCGGGCGTACCCAAATGCATTGGGAATTTGGGGCCGTCACACATACCGTCTGGAGTTGCCACCACAGTTGGCAAGGGTACACCCAATGTTTCATATTTCCATGTTGAGGTTGGCTAAGTCGGGACCGGGGCCTATAGTTGATATACATCAGATTGAGGTTCGACCTGATGTGTCATACAAGGAACGTCCTGTGGAAATTATGGATGGGAGGACTCAAATCTTGAGGAATAAGGAGATTCCAAAGGTTTTGGCTAGACGACAACATCATGGGACCGAGGAACTCAACTGGGAGCTTGAGTCTACAATGCGACAACGGTATCCTCATTTATTTACTTGTAATTAATTAAGTTTAATTTAAATTTCGGGACGAAGTTTCACCTAGTTGGGAAGAACCGTAACAGCCTGAATTTAATTCACCATTATTAATGACATAGTCGCAGACGTGTTGCAAACTTAGATGCTCATGGGACTCGCAATTTGGCTTGTACACACCTGAAGCTAGGTAAATAGTTAATTATGTGCGTTGAATTGTGTAATTTGCGATGTTTATATTGAAATAAATTAAATGACATCGCAATGTGTGTATTTATATTATATTTGACGTACGAGATTGTGTGTTAAGTATTCGCCTCGATATGTGTGTTGACGCGGGTATCGGGTAGTTTAACCAACTTAACACTAGGTCCAGGAAATAATACACGCATAAATGAATAAAATGGGTTAAATAATAATATGGAATGTATATTTAGTGGTTAGGGACATGGTAGTATACGTATGTCGCGGTTCGAGATACGAAACCGGGCGACGGAACACCCGAAACATCACTTTTTGCATTAATACAAGGTGAGTGTGTCATCAATGTCACAATTGGAGTCATTAGAGGTTGGAAGTGGAGCAAAAAAGGTTCATTTGATGGCCTTGGGATGTGTAAGTGAGATGAGATGCAAAGTCATCTATATAAGTCAAACTTGACTCATTGTCCACCATATTTTCTCTCTCTTATCCTTCTAATTCGTGATTGGAGACAAGAAACCATGGGTTTTGAAGATCAAACTTGGTCATTCAAGGAGGTGAAAACATTAAAAGCAAGGTGAGAACCACAAACACCTTAACTTTCTTTATCTTTTAATCTCAATTATAGAGGTGTTAATGATGGTTTGGAGGTTGTTGGGTTGTTGTTTTGATGAGTATTTAATGCTATGAAGTTCTATTGTTGGTGTTGGTTTTGGTGTTGTTGTTGGTTTGGCGGGGTTATTGGAAAACCCAAAATTCTCAGCAGTTTTGCTGTCCATAACGCAATTAGCCCGTTAATGACGTCACCTAGCGCGCTAATGTTCTTCCTAATGAAGAACGTGTAACTACCTGGGAATCAGCGCGCTTATTCCCAGACCCAGCGTGCTAGATTCTTCTATTTTGATATTATGTTTGTTAAGTGACTTAAAATACATCCAAATGACTAAAAATCCATTATAAATGGACATAGGTCATTTTGGGTGGTAATTAGGGATATCTGGGACTAGGCGGAGCCGGACCGGGTGTTATTTACGGGACACGAAGTGCGATTTGAGGTGTGTAGTATCCCAACTGAAATTTCTTGAGCAGTACTTTATTTTTCTTTTGAATTCACATTCTATTTTTCATTACTTTATTCTTGGTGTGTTATAATGGACGAACGTTGAGGCTCTCCCTCCGTTCCATTTTTGTGTGTACGTCCACTACGCCATATCATGTATGCCATCTCGGTGAATAGGGCTACCTGAGAGTCGTGTCGGGCACGTGCGGGTGCGTCGTAGGTTCCATGCCGACCACCTAGCGGATCCAGATACCGGCCTTGCTTAAGTGCTACTCACCGGCAGTAGTTTGTTGGGAGTCGAAGTATGGCGCTAATCTGACCTTAGGCTCTAGGAACACACACTTTGAGCTTTCAATATTACTTATGCATGCGATGAGCACAGTTGACTGTATTTATTTCGCATGTTTATTTAATAGTTTTGTTTAAATTTCAATATTTACTTTCCGTATTGCTCACTTAATTTCTTTGGAAATACTCACTCTGGACTCATCATTTTTTTTTCGTGATGGCTTGAGTGCAGATCCTAGTACAAGCCGTGGCAAGAGAAAGCAACCGGAATATTTGTGATTCAGAGACATATAGCCAGGCTTGTACGTTTGTATATACATATGTTGTTTTATTTTTGAATTTGGGAGTACAAGATACCTAAGGACTCTATACTGTTGATATTTTGATACATTGAGGTACATTATTGATCTTTGATGGTATATGAGTTTTTCACACTAGGTATCATAGTTAATTGCATGACTTTAATGTTTTATACATTGTTTGTCATGTTAAAAGACTTCCGCTGTGATTTATTTGGGTTTAAAATGATCTTTGCAGATGACTTGAGTTCAGTAACAATTTAATCAGTAAATTTTTGTAATTTGAGGTTGATAATGATTAAACGGTGCATGAGTTGGCATGTAGGACATAGTGGCACTAATAGGCCAAGTTGTGGGCCCGCATCGGCCCCGTGGTGGTCCATTTGAAAAATGAGCCGTTATAAGCAAGAATTTAATGTCCTAATTAAAATCGACTTAAGGTTTCAAACAATACCAAAGTTTTTTTTTAAAAAAAATATTGTACTATGTATTGTTTAATTCACCCAAAAAAAAAACTACAATGAAAATAAGGAAGATACATATCACCTATAGAAAATATACTATTTTAATTTGGAGACAAATCTAGCTCACTTAACATAAATTATATATGTGTTTTATCTTTTGATAAAAAGAAATATTATTATGACTTATAATTTTAAATAATAAATACAACTTGAACACTATTTTTTAAATTACACCATAGGAAATATTATATTATATAATGTAATAAATAGTTAAATAAATTGAGATGTGTTGAAAATTAATAGATATAATCATAATCAAAACACTTACATACATATTTGTAATAAGGATTTCTTATTTTTTAAGAGACAACTTGATAAATATTTTTCTTAATATTGTTTTTCCAATCACTAAATAGACAACTATATGAGCTAAAACATATTCAGCGAAATGGTTGAGGCATCGTGTACTAAATTAAAGAAAATCTCGACTCACGCACGTTTAAGTCACTTATAAAAAAACAAAAATAAATTAAAAAAGGGCAATGGTATAATGTACACATAAGAAAAGACTATGAATAGGAAACTCTACTACCCATTTGTTTCACAGTATGTTCATCAGAAAGATCATAGCTCTTACCATGTTAATATATCCAGAGGGGAAAGGAAAATGGACAGTAAAGAAGACCACCTTCAATAATCATGCAGTGTTTGCATCACAAAAGCGCAGCACAACCCACTTGAGAAGAATATCCAAAAGTCCGATTATTTCTTCAGCACTTGCCGGAAGAGACTAAGCAGAAAGTAAAAATCAGTTTTGGAATATGGTGACATAGAAATTTGAAAGACTAAATGAAAAGTAAAAGAAAAGAACCTTTAGTAACAAATTAAGCCCATCAATCTGCTTCTTGAAATCAAAACTCAGGAGCAATATATGCAAGTCCTCTCTAAAATACTTCACAAAATCGCTCTGCAAGACAAGACATATTAAGACTACAAACATAGGCTGCATACAATAAGATTTGATTGCAAATTAATCAAACACAACAAAGAAACCATTAATTATACCTTCCAGCGGTTTCGGCATCGGCGACTCGCAAAAACGAGATGAGCGCATCCAAAGCCTTGTCCTGAACAGGCGCATTCGAATCCGCCAGAGTCTTTCGAAACAATTGAACAACAATTAACATGAACAACAATAGAAAGATCAAGAAATGAATTGATCAATCTGAATAACAATCATTCTTACATTCATCAAATCCAAAATACAGTGTACAATGTATATATACATATAGAAGGTGTACAGTACACACCCTTGTTGTAACTAACTGAATTAAACTAACATAAGCCTATGATACAATATACAACAGCCTATATGATACAATACAATACAATGCTGTACAATGTATATAACTCTACATCCCTCCTCAAGATGGAAGTCTATGCCAGTCACATAGACCCATCTTGGATAGTAATGCAGAAAACATAGGTGTCGGCAAAGATTTGGTGAACAAATCAACTAGTTGTAATCGAGTAGGAACAAAACCAAGCTTGAATTGACGGCGAACCAAATGACAATCAATCTCCAAATGTTTTGTACGTTCAGGAAAACAGGATTGGCAGAGAGATGAAATGCAACTTTATTATCACACCAAAGAGGTATAGGAAGGGAGATTGGAATACATAAATCCTTAAGGATGTAAGAAATCTATAACAATTCACACACTGTGGAAGACATACACCTATATTCAGCTTCAGCAGATGATTTTGAAACTGTAGCCTATTTTTTTGTTTTCCATGAGATCAAGGATGAACCCATGAATATACAATAACCAGTGAGAGATTTTTGTGAAATAGGACATGCACCCCAGTCATAATCACAATAGGCAAGGAGATTTAGATCCAACTGAATAGGCAAGAACAATCCCTGAGAAGGAGTACCTTTAAGATACCTTAGAATGTGAATAGCACCAGACCAATGTTATTCAGTGGGAGCTTGAATAAACGGACTTAATTGTTGTGTAGCATATGTAATATCAGGACGAGTGAAACCCAAGTAAAGAAGACGACCAATTAATCTTCTATATCGACCAACTTCAAGTAACAAAGGAGAATCAACATCATCAAACTTTCAGTCACGAGGAAGAGGAGTTGCTTTGGTTTGGCAAATGTAAGTCCAACATCGTAAAGTAAATCAAGGACATATTTACGTTGATGAACATAAAGTCCTGAAGAAGATCTAACCAACTCTAATCCCAAAAAATAACGAGCTTGGCCTAGATCTTTGATGGTGAACAACTTGTGAAGAAATGCCTTAACCTTGGTAAGCATTTCAAGAAAAGTACCAGTGAGAATAACATCATCAACATAAACTAGTAATACCAAAAAATGACCATCAATGTTAGACAAGGATCATGAGCAGATTGGATAAAACCAAAAGATTGAAGTTGAGAAGTAAACTCATGATTCCATTGTCTAGAAGCTTGCTTAAGACCATATAATGATCTTTGTAGTTTGCAGACTTGATTAGGAGAAGCCAGAGTGTAACCATCAGGAGGCTTCATGTATACATCTTCATCAAGATAACCATGTAAAAAAGCATTATTAACATCCAATTGATGCAAAGGCTAATTGCGAGCATTAGCCAAGGATAAGACAATCTTGACTGTTACATTCTTGGCTACATGAGAGAATGAACCTGTATAATCAACTCCTTCAATTTGATTGAATCCCCTTTGCAACCAAACGTGCTTTACATCTATCTAATGTGCCATCAGGATTAAGTTTTATGTGCCATCAGGATTAAGTTTTACCTTGTAAACTCATTTGGAACCTATGGCCTTTTTGTTAGGGGGAAGGTCTGTGAGACTCCAAGTGTCATTTTCCTCCAATGCTTGTAATTCCTTATTCATTGTTGTAACCCAAACAAGGTCATGTTTAGCTTGGTCATAACAAGTAAGCTCTTTTATAGTTGAAACAACTACTAGAAAGTATTTGTAATCATCAGTAATGTGAGAAGAATGAATGAAAGGAAATGTTGGAGGTGCACCAGCATAAAGAATAGGTTCTGCAGTAATGGAGGCATTGGTTTGAACATTATTCAAAACAAAATCATTTAACTAAAAAGGTTTGTTAAGAGCACGAAGACTTTTGCGAGGAACAAGAGGCAAAGAAGGAGCAATAACTTCATCAGGAGTCACTATAGGATCATCATTAGGAAGCTCAACAACATCAACAGTAGGCATGGATGAATCAGGCATTATAACATCAGTAGGTACTGCATCATGATGAATAGCCTCAACAAGGGACTCTATAGAATTTGGCACAACAGCAGAATCAAATATATTTCTTAAGGAATCAGATGTGTCATTACAAGGTATAGGCAAAGGACAATATGAACCTGAAGAAATAGTCTAAAATGGAAACTGATTTTCAAAGAAAATCACATCTCTCAAAACAAAAACATGAATATTTTTCATAAATGGAATTTAATTTTAACTTTTTCGCAACCAAATGTAGGCATGAGTTGCCAAATTATACATCTTGTAAGCCTTTTTTCCATGGGAATAACCAAGAAAAATGCATTTGATTGCTCTTGTGTCTAACTTGGCTTTACTTGGAGAAACATTAGTAGCAAAACATAGATAACCAAAAGTCTTCAATGAGAGATAGTCTGGAAGCCTTCCAAATAATAGGTGATAAGGAGACTTCCATTTCAGCAACTGAGAAGGTAATCGATTAATAAGATAGGTAGCAGTAAGAACACAATCACCCAAAACTTAGTGGATAAACCATATTGAGAAATAAGAACTCTTGTAACTTGTAACAGATGTCGATGTTTTCGTTCAACTACTCCATTCTGTTGAGGAGTATAAGGTGTAGACCTTTGATGTATAATCCCCAAACCAAAAAACAAGGCTTGACAATCTTGATTGCAGAATTCAGTACCATTATCAGTCCTAATGGTTTTGACAGATGCTTTGAACTGATTGTGGACAATAGCTAGAAAATGCTTGATGATATTTCCCGTCAATGACTTATACTTCATCAAAAAAGTCCATGTAAACCGACTATAATCATCCACAATGGTCAAGAAAAAATGAGCTCCTTGAAGAGAAGGTTGCTTATATGGTCCCCAAACATCCATATACAACAATTAAAATGAAAAGTAAATTGAATATAACTCAGTCGAAAACAAGTCTACATTGTTTAGACATGTGACAAACATCACAAGGTACATTATTTTGTTTAGTTGTAGAGTTTTTGAGTAACAAATCAAGGTGTTTTGTTACAATAACATAAGGGTGGCCCAAACGATAATGCCATGAAAATTTAGCATTAGCATTATTACAACAAACTAATGATAATTCTGTAGGAGAAACAAATGAAGCAATGACATCTTTATTGAAAGAGCTGGAATCTAATATGTAGAGACCTCCAATCATCCTTCCCACAGCTAGAACTTGAGAATTCTCAATGTTCTGTATAGCACAAAAAGGATGGATAAAACTCAACTATCAATTTAGCAGAAGAAATGAGCTTACTGACTGACAAAAGATTGTATTTGAACGAGTTTATGTGCAAACAAGAAGAAAAACTTATGTCTGAACTGAGATGCACATCTCCTATACATGTAACTTCTTTAGTATGACCATCAGGCAAACAAATCGAAACAGATTTAGCCAAGGCAGTGATATTAACAAGCAAATCATAATTAATGCACATATGATTTGTTGCCCCACTATCCACAATCCAAGCATCAGAACTAAAAGATGTATTAAAATTAGAAGGCTTTTTTTGAACTACCTGTAAATTCAGAAACAGCTGAGTTCACATGAGCAGGGATACCTTCAGCTGAAATACATTTTCCTTTCATGAAACTCTCAATGCCTTGTTGTATCATAGCTGCAATATTAGTCTGAAAATTTTCAAACTGAAATGCTTCTGCATCTGGTATATCCAGAGGTGATTCCATCATATTTACAAAAGATTTATAACTAGTATTCATCTGTTTCTTTTCAAGCTCTTTCTTGTACCAATCTAGAACTCCATGAAGCTTAAAACAAGTTTCTTTGGTATGCCTTTTTGCCTTACAATGATCACATAATAGATCATCTTTATTAACAAACTTCTTGTGATTCTCTTTACCAGCAAATTTATGTCCACCAGATGGACCAGAAAAAACTTTGTTAGTTTTTAACATCATAGTTGTATCCATTACAGGTGAATAGCTAACATGAACTTTCTTATGTTTCTCAACTTTAAGAATCATAGAGTATGCCTTATTTATATTTGGTAAGGGATCTATTACTAGGACTTGATTACGAATATGATCATACATATCACCTAAACCCATTAGAAACTGCATCAGTCTATCATTAGACTCAAGAGCAGCTATCTTTACTGCAGCTCCACATTCACAATAAGGTAAAGGAATCAAACAACTCAATTCATCCTACAATTTCTTAAGCTTTGTGTAATATTGAGAGATAGAGAGATCTCCTTGACTGATAGAGGAAATATCTCGTTTGAGTTGATATAGAAGAGGTCCATTGCACTCTCCATATCTTTCTTTCAATTTATTCCATAGTTCAAAAGATGAAGTAGTGTAAAGAAAAGCTTCAACAATTTCTTTTGAAATGGAATTCAAAATCCAAGAAGCTACCATATAATCCACTTTGATCCATCGATTCAAAGTGGAATTAGTTGAATATAGTTTCAAGTATCTGCCATCAATGAAACCTAGCTTTGTTTTTGCTCCCAAAGCAATCAACATTGCTCTACTCCAAGAAAGATAATTCGAACTAGTGAGAGGATTAGAAACTAGTATCATACCAGGATGATCAGAACTCTGAAGAAAGTATGGACTCTTTTTACCATATTCTCCTGAATCAACACCTTTTGCTGCACCATTTCGGATTGAGGAACTTGAAGAACCATGAATGGTAGCCATGATCGCACACTCAAAGAGTAAACTCAAAAACAGATCAAACAACAATGAAGACCTGCTCTGATACCATGAACAACAATTAACATGAACAACAACAGAAAGATCAAGAAATGAATTGATCAATCTGAACAACAATCATTCAACATTCATCAAATCCAAAATACAGTGTACAATGTATATATATACATATAGAAGGTGTACTGTAACGACCCGAAAATTTGACTTGTGCCACGTGCCAAGTCAAGGTCGTATGTGGGACCCACTCGTCGAATATGTATGTCTGAATCTTGAGTGCAGACACCGAGAATGTTCAATTTAGAATTTTAATGCTAATTGTTGAGAAATGTATATGCGGAGAATTCGGTGAGCCGAAACGCAAATGGGGACGCGCCTCGAGTCATGTGTCGATGTGGACCGAGGTAGCGGAGCTCCTCGAGTCGCGTGTCGACGTGGACCAAAGTAGCGGCGTAATGTGGCTATAATGATTTTAATGTGGTCACATAAAAAAGAAAATAAAAAATTGTAAAATGTATATATATATATATATATATATATATATATATATTTAGAAAAAAAAGAAGAAAAAGAGAAACAAACAAGAACGAGAGAGAGAGAGAGAGAGAGAGAGAGAGAGAGAGAGAAGAGAGAGAAAGAGAGAGAGAGAGAGAGAGAGAGAGAGAGAGAGAGAGAGAGAGAGAGGCGGAGAGTGAGAGAAACGAGAGGAGGAGAGATGTGAGAAGATCGGAGGAGAGCGGATCGGTCGGCGGGGAGCGATCCGGCGGATCGGCAGCGGGGACGAGCGCGGCGCGGCCGCGAGGTCGCGGACGAACCAGCGATGGCGGCGGTTGTGTGGACGACAACGTGCGGCGCGGCCGGCAGCGGCGGACGGACTGCACTAGCGCGGACGACGAGCAAGCGGCGTCACGGAGGACGCCGGCGCGCGGCGGCAACCAACGATGGCAGCGACGGTGACCTGCAGCGGCAGACCAGTGCGGAAGCAGCGTCGGCGCGACAGCCGGCAATGGCGGCGGCTGCGATTTCGGCGGAGACGCCAGCGACGTGGCAACGACAGCGACATCGACGTGCCATTGTGACGTCGACGAAGCTCGACGATCGTGAATGGGACGAGAGGCGTAGGCCATGGTGAGGTCCTATACTATTTTGTGAAATTCGTTACCTTTATTATGGAGTTTGCGATTTTAATCGCGAATATATTGATGTGAATGACGTAAGTAAACTAAAAAGGTATAAATAGACACCATGGAATTATGAGGTAGAGTCGGGTGTCGGATGCGCAAATCGAGGCGTGAGCGGAACATCTTGAGGGCGATTTACTAATTTCGAGGTAAGTAAACCAGTTAGAAAATGTATAGTAGTTCATTGAGCTTGCATGTTTGTTTGATGTTGAATCATGTCCTTTTCTTGGAATTCCCACTCACTTATGAGTGTCCGAGGGTCAAGTGAGTCATACTCGTGCCTCTGATTGGAATGGTTGCCGGCTCGCAACCGGGGCTATAACCTCGAGTCACAGTATTTGGTCGGAATGAAATGTGTTTTATCCGGGACGCCGTCGATATCCCTCATTCGCGACATTTTAGGTACGGCGATGCCGCATCCAATGACCGAGTCTGCTTGGCATTGCCGCGACTCTGCGACCCCGACCCTATGGCACCCGCATTTGGTGGTCTTAGACTACTTGGGCACCTCTCTATATTGTTTCCTTTGACACTCATTCTCGTTGTACTTTCATTATTTTACAGTCTCATGATCATGCATTTCGTACAATTTTCTTTTTATCTGCATGACTTTTAGACTGTTTCACTTTATATTGAATTACTGTTTAGATTCTACTGGATTTTACTTACCTAGGCTCGTCAATCTCATGTTTGACTGAGTGCAGATCTACGGTATAGCAATGAGAAGACTCTATAGCTAGGTGAATCTTTTGTATTGTTAAATATACTTGTTTTAACAACATTGGGATTTTGGGCTTATATATCTTGTATTTACTCTCTCTTGATGATAACATTTTTCCTGGGTTCCACAATTAGGTTGCCTAACTTTTTACATTACTGTTGAGTTATTTAATATATTAGTTGCTTCCGCGTAAATTGGTAAATCTTGAAAAATATTAATAACTCAACTTAAAATGGTGAAATTGCGTATAATGAGGGATTGGAAGGCTGACTAGGCCTGCGTTGACCTTATGAGACTGGCTCGGGGGTCCACGTGGTCTTAGGCCGGGCGGGGCCCAGTTTGTGGGAAACTAGGGCCGTCACATGTACAGTACACACCCTTGCTGTAACTAACTGAATTAAACTAACATAAGCCTATGATACAATATACAACAGCCTATATGATACAATACAATACAATGCTGTACAATGTATATAACTCTACAACAATGGACCTGCAGTATTCGATCAAATCAACACAAAATTAAACACACATCGCGATTAGAAACCATAGAAATGAAATGAAACCCTAGCTAGATAGGTAGGACTGACGGAATTGTTTTAGGCGGAGATCGGGAGGGTCGTGTATGGAATTGTTGAGGAAGGAAGCGAGGTCGGCGTTGGCTTCGATCTGAACTTTCCAGTTTTGTGAAGCAATCAGACTTCCCATCGAAGCTTCTTCGCTTCTCTCAAGTGGTTTTGCACTTCTTCTTCTTCGGACATTTCTTTTCGCTCGGCTTGTTGTTGTTGTTGTTGTTGTTCGCTTCAATGTATTTGAAAGAGGAAGCGAAATAGGAGCCCTTTTTGGTTTCTGTCACCGCTTCTCTCTGCATGCCTACTCAGTACTCGCCTTTTTACACATGTGCCACTTCTAAATCACATTACACCTCAAGATATGTGTTTGAGGTATATTGAAAACGCGGTCTCCGGTGACACTTCTCCGCGAGCATATAATTACTGATATTTTCCCCAACTTAACCGTGCACCTTCAACTCTTTGGTGTTGGATTTTTGTAAACATTCTTAACCATAATAAAATAGATCAAGTAGAGTTTTACTTACTGAAGTCATTATTTTCTCTAAGAAATATACACCAAACTGACGATGAGAGCTGAGGCCAGAAAACTTTGGGGCTTGTAGGTTTTTTTTTTTTTTGTACATATACTTATAAATATATTACAATAAATCTACTTAGACTCATGAGTCCGGACTCATAAGGAGGTTTTTAAAAATTTTGTAAATATTTAAGGGGTATCAAAAGAATTTCACAAGTGATTATGGTTGCTTCATTAATTGCTCGAGGATGAATTTGAAATTAAAAAAAAATTTGAGTCCGGACTCACGAGTCCAAATAGTACTACCCAAAATATATTTGGACTCAAAGAGTCTAGACTCAAAGGGTGTTTTCATAATTTGGAACACTCTAGTGGGTCTCAATCTAATTTTAAATGGAGAGCAAGTCAAATTAAATGAGCAAGGGCAAATTAGTCATTTAACATAGACACATGTAACATTGGAGTCAGTCTCCAAATCCTCTCTCTCATTATCCCTCTCTCATTATCCCTCTCTCTCTTCAATTAGGAAGCACTATTTTCTAGATGACCATATCCGTTCTCTCTCTAATTATCTCTCATTCCCTCTCTCTACTTGTCTCCTTAATTCTCTCTCTTTACTTGTTGTTCTCGAGATCCGTGTGTATATGCTCTTTAATTCTCCTGATTTGTTAATTATCAAGATTTGTGCATACGTGCTTTTTAATTATCGAGATTTGGGAGTACATACTTTTTAATTCTCGAGATACGTACATACGTGCTCTTTAATTCTCGAAATCCGTAGTCAAGTGCTTTTTAAATTCTCGAGATTCGTGCGCGCGTGCTATTTAATTTTTGAGACTCGTGCATACGTGCTATTTAATTCTCGACATATGTGTGTACGTGCCCTTTAATCTCGAGATTCGTGCATATACATGCTCTTTAATTCTTGAGACATGTGCGTACATGGAGATGAGAATGAATTTCGTCTCGAGATTTGTGCATATTTGGAGATGAGATTAAATTAAAGGAGTCATGATTCTTGTGAAAGGAGCTAGCACATGCTCAATAAAAATATTAACCTTACACTTTAAACTCTAAGCATTTCGTGCTCTAACCTTAATCAAGGGGTAAATGAAAATGGCCCAAGAAGTTGCTATGCCTCGCCATTGTTGTGCCAAAAGCCTTGTCAAGATTTGCCTAAAGACGTGCCTGGAGAGGACCCAAACAAGCGTAGGTCTCACCTAGGGGCATAGTAGGTTGTGTAGAAGCACTCTTGCCTCTTGATATCGCACCCTTAAATTTTCCAAAATATTTATTGATGGGCGTGCTCAAGTATGTATGGGCAGGTCCGAACTTGAAAAATATGCGATCAATATCACTAATGTTGATCTTTGATGAGTGAATATAAGATGAACATCATAATTAATTATTGCGCGAGCACGAAGATGACCAAAATGAGGTACTCGTCTACGCTTCTAGTCTTTCTGCCTTCATTCGGAATAATAATAATAATAATAACAACAACAACAACAACAACAACAACAACAACAACAACAACAACAATAACAAACTAAGCGTGATAATAATTATTATTATTATTGTAGTATCTCGAGGAGTATCGTCAACTCAAAACTAAAACTTCAACTCACTTAACCCTAACATCATGTTGTCTTCTCCAGAGTCTCCCCCATCTTGTTCAAGTATTGCCTCCAGCTCCAAGGTCGTTTCTGACATTTTTAAGGCGTAGGGCAAAACAGAAAATCAGGGTCTCAATAATTGACTAGTTTAAATTAATTTTAATAAAGAAATAAAAATAATAAAAATGGGATGTAAATAAAAGGATAATAACATATAATTGACGAGTATTAACAATATTTTTTTGTTAGTATGTTTATGTTTCTCATTTTTTTTATATAATCATTGATATATAGTTGATTTTTTTTTTGAGATCACATATGCATAATCAGATTTAAGTATATGTTGGATAAAAAAAAATGTTAAGCATATGATTTTTGTGGCGTCACTCTATCATTATTTATTTATTTTGGAAAGGAGTCATTCTATCATTATTAATTAAATTAGTTAGTATAGAGTTTTTTTACGAAGTTTTTGAGTTTAATACAATTGAAATATAAAAATAAATTTTTACAAAAAATATAAAAAACAAATTAATTTGTGCTTAAAAAATACTCATATATATAAACAAATAAAAATATACAATATTTAGAAAGATGTATGGGATACTTTTGTTACTTCGATTTCTTGCATTGAGATGTACGGGTGGTAATAACGATGTTTATCAAAAGGTTTTCACAAATGTGTGTCAAATGTAAGTACGAAAATAGATAAGTAATTAACATCTCAACATTTATTAGAGAGAGAGAGAGAGAGAGAGAGAGAGAGAGAGAGAGAGAGAGAGAGAGAGAGAATGTATGACACAATAGGATAGAGAGAAGGAAGTGGGACTCTTGACATCCTTGAACTCAACAAAAATTTATGACAAAAAAGTACAACTTGCTTTACATATTCACCATAATAACAAAGGTCTACCATGAGGATTTATAAATACATAAAAATTGGAAGTCCGGACTCAAAGAGTCCATCTAGCACTACCCATAAGTTAAATCATTACATTCATATACGTACAAATAAGGTCAAGTTAAAAATAAAAATAAAATAAAATAAAGGTGGTGTTTGGTAACTCTAGTCTAACCTCTTATTTTCCTCAAGTCTTATCAAAAAAAAGTTTTATAAAAATAAGTGTGTTTGGTTAGGTTATTAATAAGATTTATGTTTTGTGGATGCAGGGGTTTGTTAGATGTTTTAGGAGGGGCAAATAATCAGTAACAATCAGTTCAAGAAATATTGTATGTGAAAATAGGGGTCTCACGTTACATAGTGTTTGTTCTATTCCAAGTCTTATTTTTTAGTGATAGCAGAGCAGTGAAGATGAAGAAGAAAAAAGTGCTTCAACCAGCCCTGCATCCTCCACAACAACAAATTTAATTACTAAATCTTTTGTTTGTTATTACCATTTTTTTGTTTAATTACATGGAGTACAAATTTAGTCCAATACTGCAATGCTCTTAGTTCTTAATAAATCTTTTGTTTGTTATTAGTAGGCATAAATGAAGGAATGAATCATGTTGTGTACTAAAAAAAATGGTGGGTTGAGATTTTTGAGAAGATGGTGTAATAGCAAAAACACGTCAGTATGGTGTCTTTGTTCATTATTTTTTTTTTTTTTTTTGGACAGTTTAAAAGATTTCAATACGCCTCTCTTCATCTTCTCTATTGCTACCCTCTTGATAATGGCCTTCATTTTTAGGAGCATGATCAATTGAAATTAGCATCCCTTATCTTTGTCATTCTCTCATACTTATTACGATAATTAATAGTGGGTTATCAAACACTTAACTTTTAAGATGTTTTGAGTTAGTTTTACTAAACACTCTATCACGAATAAGACTAATATTATAGGGCCAGTGGTGCAGTTGTTGGATGAAAGAGAGGCTGATGTTACTAGGGAGGCAGCCATTGCTCTCACCAAGTTTGCTTGCACTGAGAAATACCTACATGTCGATCATTCTAAGGCCATTATCAATTTCGGATGCATGAAACACTTAATCGAACTAGTCTTCTTTGGGAAGTAGCTTGCGCAGATACCTTCATTGGTGCTTTTATGTTACATTGCAATCAATGTACCAGACAGTGAGGCGCTTGCCCAAGCAGAGGCGCTCATAGTGCATGAATGGGCGTCAAAACAGTCTTACATGGTTCAAGAACCATAAGTTTGTGCAATATTTTCACTATCACAAAACCAACGATCCAAAAAAACAAAAATCCTAATTTTTATCAACTTACTTTAACACAGTAGCAACAACCACCAATAGCAAATACATAAAAATTGGGAAGAGTCCATCTAGCCATTACCCATTAAAATATAAGTTAGATACTATGTAAATAAGTTACTAGTATCGACTGACATAGGGTAATGGGTTGGGGTGTGTTGTCACTTGTCAGGGTGAGTTGTCATAGCATTCCTCATGTTTATAACCAACTTGCCATATAAAAAAAGGTTATATTAGCTGTACAGTTTATAACTCATCATAAAATAATTTATCATGAAAATCACATCCCCGATGCACTAGGCCATATTATTATTAACATCACAATTGGTTCACATCACAATATTGCAGAAATGGAGAGCAGAGGTGATGGGGAGGAACCAATTACACATGAAGAGTTGCTCAAAGCTCAAGCTCACATATACAAGCACACTTACTACTTCATCAACTCCATGTCCCTCAAATGCGCTGTTGAGTTGGGAATACCAGACATCATCCACAACCACAAAAAACCCATGTCTCACTCCGAATTGGTAACCGCACTGCAAATCCCTCAATCGAGATGCGCTCACTTGTACCGCCTAATGCGCATTTTGGTGCACAACGGCTTCTTTGCAACGCAAAAAATAGATGATCATGAAGAAGAACAAGTAGGATATGTGCTCACACTGTCTTCCAAGCTCCTAGTAAAGAACCAGCACAATACTTTTCCTTTAGTATTCCTAGCCCCGGCGCTTCAAGAACCGTGGCAGTTGTTGAGTGGATGGCTCAAGGGAGGGAATGGCGGCGCCAGTGCGCCATTCGATGCGACTCATGGGAAGGGAATATGGGAATATGGGCTTGAACATCTAGATGTTATTAATGTTTTCAATGAGGCCATGGCTGCAGACTCTAGGGTGTTATCAAGTGTGTTTGTCACAAAGTGTAAGGCCATGTTTGAGGGGGTGGCATCTTTGGTTGATGTTGGTGGTGGAACTGGAACCATGGGCAGGGCAATTGCAGAGGCCTTCCCACACATCAAGTGCTCTGTTCTTGATGTCCCTCACGTTGTAGGGTCATGCCAAGGAAGTGAAAACTTAGAGTTTGTGGCAGGGGACATGTTTCATACCAAGATCCCTTGTGCTGATGCAATTCTTCTTAAGGTATTAACTAATATTCTTTCCTTTCTTTCAAATTGCTTTGTTACTCTTCCTAGAAAATAAGCTTCTTTTTCCGACAAAAGAATTAGCGCGGAGGTTGCGCTTTTCATTAAGGGTGTGTGACATGACCCTTTAAATGGCCTAAATAGACATTAGAATAGAAAAAGTCATTGACTATTGGAGAGTACTTTCTAACTTCAATGTTTATTTAAGCCACTTATGTGATATATATCCTCTTCATGTTGCTAACATGGTAGCAATTCATACTTACAATCCACATTTATCATCGGAGATGCTCTTGTATACAGGTTTGATTCCACCATCCAACACCAAATAGTTAAGTCTTTTCTTAAGTTTTGGGTTCTCGACGTCTGTCAAGCCCTTAAAGGATTAGTCCAACCGAAGGTTTTAGATATCCCTAATTGTCATAAAAAAGAAACTCGTTTAACTCGATCTTATACATACAATTTATTTTCCAGCAAGTTAAGTAACTCACTTATATCTCTTTAATCAAAGTTCTCGAGTTTCAAGGTAGGAAAAAAAAGGGGGGGAAAAGAAGAAGAAGAATTTTTTGGGCATTTGGCCTCCCAAATAAGTGAAATAATCTCCTGGGTCCATTTCAGAAAGTATTTGTGTTTAGCTCCCCAATATATGGCCCCTATAATTGGTTAGTCCATGTTGGTAGTGCAGTTGCCTCTAGACACAATGAGAAGGGATACCTTAAAAAAATTAAGAACAATTACTGTTTTCAATTTTGATTGAGAAATTATTTTAGCTTATGATTTATATACTAATATGTATTTGAGTTGTGCCAACAGTGGATTTTGCATGATTGGAACGACGAGGATTGCTTGAAGATGTTGAAGCGATGCAGAGAAGCGATTGTTTCGACTGAGAAGGTCGGAAAGGTGATAATCATTGATATAGTGGTGGATTATGAAAAGGGAGAAACACATGAATCAACTGAGTTGCAGCTCATGTTTGACATGCTCTTGATGGTCAACATGAATGGGATAGAGAGAACCGAGCCTGAATGGGAAAAGCTTTTCATACAATCTGGTTTTAGTTCCTACAAAATAACTCCTTTTTTGGATTTCAGGTCTGTCATTGAAGTGTTTCCTTGAGTAACTAAAATTATTCATGGGCCATTGTCATTGTTAATGTTGGTTCATTGAATGTTTGTGTGACTTGGTGTGTTACTTCAACTTTGTTTTGATTGTGAAATAATAATGTGCAAAGGGGTCAAAACTATATGGTTCTGCTCTTTTGTACCCTTTATTCTATTATTATTTTCAATATTAGTTTAGTCAAAAAATGACATCTTGACAGTAATAATAAAGTGGTGTCGCCAACCACGCCTATATATAGTCATATATGGACATATATTTTGTTGATGGACATAAACTTGTATGGAATGTTTGTCAGTTTTTTTTTTTTTTTGGTTGAAAATGTGTCGCAGAAAAATCACAAAATTATACTAACCAAATTGCACAAATCACAGTCAGTTTGATTATAGTTTTGAGAGTTCATGGTTTGGTGATGATTTGCGAAACAACCAAACCAAGAACCCTTGATTTGATTGTGGTTTGATGATTTTCACCACCACCGCTCATTTGCTCACCGCTGCTAATATAATTGCCAAATGGAATTTTGGAGATGGCTAAGGAATGAGCGTTATGCCTATTTACTGGCAGCTGTACAATGCTTGAGCAAAGAAAGTTTGGAGGGTCCCATTTTGGTTGCCATCTGGTTCATTGTTTCAGAGAGTTAATGAAGCATTTGAGGATAACAAGATATGGAATTTAATTAAGGGTCTCGTCTTTACATGCCACGTGGCTCGGCTAGTCGAGAAAGCTTAAAAATGCCACGTGGAACACCTAATTAAGATGGAGGTCAATAAGACCATGAGTACAACAACCTAGCTACTTTGTAACAACTGAATTCAACTACTATATACGAAATTAATGAAAGACCGTAAACAATCAGGGTGATCGAGAGGATTTTAGAAGCCGAGAGTTTGGAGGAGAATCGGAGTGCAGAACATGATGAAATTGATCCCGGTGAGGTGTTGGAAGAAGATCGTCCACCACTTGGTATTGTAACTTGTTGGCCTCGGATGCATAGGCGCCGCGAGGCTCGCACAAGTCTCTGCCGCCGCGTGGCCTGCTTTGAAGATTCTTTTTATCGTTTTCGTCACTCACACCGCGCTCAATCATGGAGTTGGGGGTGTCGGGGATGTGGCACATAGACCCAACAAGGCCGACAATTGCAGCAGGAACGGCATCGACTACTTCAATCTTGTTTGAGCTGTAGTTAATGAGATTGGCATCAAAAATATTTCCAATGGTGATCACCAATTGGAATATAATGCCACCGAGCAGAATTCTTCCAACGTAGATGATCATGGAGAAATGGAAGGCGTCGGCATTGATCAGAGCGGTCAAGTAGAGATAAGAGGAGGTGAAGAAAGTGAGTTTATGGCTGTCAAACTTACAATACTGATCATTGCTAGATGCTATGCCTTGCTCCTCCTTATTATACATGTCGAGGAAGGAAGCAGATGACATAGCAGTGACTCCACCGGAGACACCGATATTGTATCCGAACATCAAACCCCCGCAAGCGGATACAGAACATGCCAAGAAGACGAACGACGTGGTAAACCTGAAGCCAGGATACTCCTTATTGGGCCTATTGGCTGTTGATGAAACAATGACTACACCACCACCACCCGGCGCCATGGACTAATGATCAATGTGACAAACATATTAAACTAATTAACTACTGAAATTGAGAGCAGATTAATTGACTGACAGTAGAGCTATAGAAGATGAATTGTGTTGTGAAATCGTAGAGGGGGTGGTGGGGTATATACTCATTTAATTATGGCCTCATTGGATAATTGGATTATCCAAATTAGAAACTGAAAACATTCGTGAGTCATCAGTACAAGCGCGCCACTTTATCCATTTGCACTGATCACTTGCTATTTTTATTTTTTTTAGAAGTGTTAAAATGATAATGGCATGTCATCCAAGCAAGATGTTATCCAAAAAAAAAAAATATTATATAGATGAAAAGCAGATGGCGCATACAAGAAAAAAAATTTAGGATCCAAGAAATTACTATTCAGTCAACCTTGATCCACTTATCAAGATCTGGAGAAAACTCATCAGGTCTAGAAATTGTCCATCAATGAAACACACATTCATCTTTGCTCCTAAAGCAATCCTCATCACTCTACTCCAATTAAAATAATTATTTTCTGTTAGTAGGTTTGACACCATAATCAAGCCTAGATTATCTGAACTTTGCAGATGCAGAGGTTCTTCAGTACTGAAATCATGTGACTCGCTCACATTTCCATTAGATCCACTCACATTTCCAGAAAACCTAGCTTCATGAGTTTCTTGATTCGCCATGACTCGGAACTCGACTGAATTCACACATAAAACTATCGAAAACCTCAATCAACACTCAAAGCTTCACTCAACAACAACAAAGTTAAGTACGAAAATTAGTGTTTCGGACCAAATTTTACTACTCTGATACCATGTTCAATAAACTCATCAATAACATCTGTTCACTCGCTTTATTCATTCAAGCTGATAATACAATTTGGATGTAGAGGGTATTTATATGTTTCAGCTGTATAGAACGTAACTGTATAACAATAAACCCAACTAACTAACCAATTGGATTTTTACCTCACAGTAACCTCACATATAATAACTACAGTAAATCATATCACGCAAGTAACATTCCAGCTGTCTCCAGTAACGAAGTTACCAACCCTGTAATGCTGTACATTACAAACTAAGACAAATCACTACAAACTTCTTCCATGGGATTTGCCCTAGAACTAAATAAAGAGCCTTTAATGACTAAAATATTGAGTCTGAAATTTTATTTTTTTTTTTTCTTTTTCATGACTGAGAATTTTTTTTATGTCATATATATTTGCATGTTTAAGTGGAAACCATATGTATTGAATATGAGAAATAATTGCTTGTTATCCTATTCGCTTTTTCTGAAATGATCAATAACTATATGTATTACACTTGTTGCATAGATGTAATAGATATGATATATGTAACCTTCCTCCCAAAAAATGCAAATTAAGCTCTAATGGAATTGACATTAACAAATACATTATGAAAACACTACAATGACAAATTACTAGCAAAAGTGACGAAGTGAAAAACATGGCTATAACTATAAGGTAGTTGTTTGCTGATTCTCCCAACAACAAATCGATTTTTACGAGAAAAGTTGGCATTTATCTCCGAGTTCAATAATAGCAAAATGAGTACTTCTGTTGTGTTCCTTGAAGAGAGAACCCAGAGCATTCACATGTAATATCTAAAAATATTATTATACTTAATGTTAAAACTTATTTAATATTTAATCAATATACAACATAATTATCTATAATTAGAAAATTAATGTGTAATGATTTATAAATTTAATGAAGTTTTTGTTTTATAATTTTTAATCAATCATAACTATTATTTTTTGTCGTAAACAATATTAAATTTTATGTTAATTTAAAATTTAACAAATTTTAACAACATATTGTATAGCAACATATATATATGATTAAGTGTTGTAAAATATTATTTTATTGAATTACGTTGCATTTGTCCAAAAAAAAAACATCCGAAAGTTTAAGGATAAAAAGTTGTTAGTCGAGTTTAATATTTTATGTCGGGTCCCTATCGATGATGTTGTTGAACAAAAGTAGCTTTTTGTTAATGCAAACTGCAAAATTAGAACATCTCGGGCATATAAGCTCGTTAATACCGAATTTTTTCACAAAACACAGTTGGCATGTGTTTCAGTGATAGTACTTATCCTCCATGAAGAATTAATAGAGGATTACTTAATCATGTAATAAATAGGGAGCGAATATTAACCCCCCACTACCCTATATCATCCTCCATTTAATTTAAAACATTTTTAAACTAAAACGTTTTAAGCAAAATTACATAAATAACCCCACACTAAATTATTAACGTATTTCATTTCTTTTTCACTTCTACTTTTCACTCTCTACACCTCTCCTCAACTTTACTTTTTACTCTTTACACTTCCCTAAATGAAACCTTAAACTAATCACAATTCTTATCTCACTCACTGCACTCTCCTTCTCCTTTTCAACTTAATTTTACTTTCTATATCTCACTCTAAATTAAACTATAGACTCATTTCATTTTTTTCTTCCACTTTCTAATCTTTGTACCCATTCTTATCTCTTTATTCATACACTCAACAATTCACCATCAAATATAACATCTTAATTATAGTATTTGATTGACCAACCAATTGGGTGACCTAATGGCTTGGTATGAGATTTGGAAGTAAGAGATTATGGGTTTAAACCTTGGTGGGTGTTGTTTCTTTCTGATCAAAAAAAAATTATAGTATTTGGTTGAGATTTGATATTCCTATTCTCGAACGGTTAGAATCATTTATTTGTTTTGAATTTTAGCTTTTAAGGATGAAAGAATTTATCTTGAAACGCATATGGAGAAAATTGAGTTAGGGAGAGAAAAAGATGGTGTGCAACAAGGGATTGGAGGTTGAAGATTACAAAGATGAAAAGAGGACGGGCTTTCTATAGGGAGAGAAAGGGGCAATTTAAACTAGGGGTGCAATGAAGAGTTTACTAACAATTAAGGGAGTGCTTAGATCACGAACTAACTTATTGGGGCTACCAATAACATTAAATTAAATGGAGGGATGATATAACAATAAGGGTGCTAATAATAACTCCCTATATTTATATAGAGAAATATAAAGGGGTATTGACTCTGTTCATTAAAAAAAAATAAAAAAAAATATTACTAATTGTCAATGTAAATCTAAGCTTTCGTGCACATTTGTTTCGTCACAAAATCTCAAATTGCCTTTTCGGGGACTGATAAATCAAGAACAATTAAAGTAGACCAAATAGCATGAAAATGGTATCAATTGCTGTAAGAGATTAATTCTATTCAAGCTCGTTTCCACAATATTGAAATCTAATATATAGAACTGGCTAGTGTATAGACAATCTTGAACAAAGTAGACCTCATTGCAAACTATAGCCATACCTTGTCATCGACGAAAATAGAAACAAAATTAGCGGCAAAATCACTAAGTAATTTGCCGATTAACAAGATCTTCGATGATTCAACGCATTAAGTACTCTCTTTAATTTGTTCTTAATTTGCATATCTTATCTCAATAAAATTAAAAGCATGTGATTTTTGTTCTTATTCATTTGTAATTGTGATAATTCTCAAGTTGAATTGCCAAGACTTGCTGAATTCAAATTATATGCAGCTTATATGAGACTAATGTTTCTAATTTAACTTCAAGAGTAGAATATGAACTCCAATAATCATAAATCCAAACTCCAAAATAATCAACATTAATAATGCTAACAAGAATATCAAACATCATATTAATTTGTTGCACAGATAACAGATTAATACATAGAGGAAGATGTACCTTCAAAACACTACAAAAAATTGGTTGCAATTGCAACGGGAAATAGCGACAGACTATTAAAGAAAAAAGACATTAATGTGCAGTTGCACTTACAATTGGTAAAACTTCTAACTCGGCCGGAATTAATGCGGTACAAACAAGAACTAAAATGGAACAAACTAAAACTAGGGGAATATACACAACTCGAAAGATGAGAATAGAAACTTGGTGTCTAGAGTTCTCCAAAATCCTTCATAGACATTAGAAGGGTGTTTGCCAATAGTCTCAATGTCGACGAAGATCTCTATCTTCGGGCACCCCAATAGAGTCCAAAGAGTTACAAGGCTATTCTCCTCACTGCAGGACCAATGAGCAGCATACTCAGCGTGCAATTTTATGGTCTTGGTGTTGTGCACCTCCGGTTGAAGTCCGAAATCATACAAGTCCTTCACCAACCGCTCTATGAGAGGATTACACACGCCGGGATCGCTGATTCTTTCGCCTAACTCTCGGCATTCGTCATGATCAACAGACAACGAGGAAGAAAAAGAATCGGAAGACATGGTGTCTTGAATTGGAGTTGATGATTAATGCTAGCTAGTAGGTAGCTAGCTTAAACATGAGTTCGAATGAGATTAATAGCATTAATTAATTTATAATGTTCTTTGGATACCTAAAATTAGAAACTTGTATTTGTTGTCGAATTGGAACTTAGATTTGTTACTGAAATAGAAAGATTTGAAAAACATTTGGATATGTGCGGTCTATTGGATCATGAAACTAACAGTTTGCAACATAAGTTAGTTATATATTAATAAGTACTTATCACCTAATTAACTTCTGTAACTCAAACTGTGTATCTAACTGTTTTCTGGTGGTTAGTTATCGTTCGCGGCGAGCACTCAGGGAGACCGAATTTTCCAGTGTCAAGCTAGAGCATATTTTTGTTGAGTGTTAACCAAACATATATACTACCTATAGAAGCAGCAAATTAAATGAGTGCTAATATTTGGGCCTCTAAGAGGCATCTTGTTCTTTCAACCATGACTCACATATTCTGCATACTAGACTAATTACCAGTAGAATGATTTCATATTGAAAATTTTTTGGAAACAAAGATGTGAATGATGCACAAGAAATATTTACTGCAGAGGCATTTAAAGAGTTTTATTCTGTTTAGGCTTGTAAAATTCAAGTACTCTTCAAAAATAACTGATGATATATAGACTACAGTTTAGATAACAAAGCACTCAAATGAAACTTGATGCTACATACATAAATATAAAAGTTTTTGTACTCATGTTTGGACTGATAATTCACAAACTCCATTAGCATTGGACTTCAGATACATGCAGAGAAGTCACTTGGAAACTAGGAGCACAAAGAAAGATGTCGAAGACACCGACCTTCAACTTCAAGAATTACTAGTGCACGGCAGATCCTGTTTGCTTTCTTGACTATAATTAGAATCTTGAACTCTTCAACTAAACAGTTGAAAGTTCAACAATATATAGGACTGAAACCAACTGTAAAATCCCAAACTCAAAAATAAATTGATTGCCTCGAGTAATAATCACTTTTTAACTAATAAAAGATTCAGTTGAAACTTGATATCAAATATGACAATTCATTAACAAGAAAAAAAATGGAATCAAATTAAAATTGCACTTAATGTACAGAAGACCAATGACCCTTGTAAAGAACAACAGTTCAGTAAGATCATCAGTTCCATATATGTCCCACTCTATGAAACAACATTGCATTAACGTAAACCAAAAGACTTAATATGAACAGACCCTACACGAAACAATCTAATAAAGCAAAAAAAGATGATTCAGACCATCTCAACTCTTCTAATAGGGTCTTCGGGAGGAGCAAATCGTCTTCAAAACCAATGCTGACTCCACACCTTGGACATGTCTTCAATGGGGACGCCCTTTGTTCCGGGGAGGAAGCAGGCGACGAAGAGAGTCATGGACAGCACAAAGAAGGCGAAGATGAAGAAGAGGCCAAACTTGGTGGCGCAGAGCAGGCTAAGGAAGACTTGGCCAATTACAAAGGTCATCAACATGTTGATGGTGGCATTGATGCCTTGCCCGGTCGACCTGATCTCTAGCTAGAAGGAATATCTCGCTGGGGAGCAACCATCCCAAAGGACCCCATGACCAAGCAAACCCAGCAACATAGACACATATGAGAGGCCCAATGATAACTTGGGATAGGAGCATTTGAAAGAACAGGGGCCTCCTTCCATACCTGTCAACCACGACGAATGCAACCCCCGTTGCAGCGACATTAACTGGGCTTGTTATAACCGCGGAGATGAGAGAAGTATCGTTGCTAAAGCCGAGTGTTTGGAAGAGAACCGGAGCATAAAACATGATGACATTGGTCCCTGTGAGCTTTTGGTGTTGAACATTTTCAAAATAAATGTTGCTCTTTTTTCATCTTTCACTACTGCAAAGTGAAAGGTGGATTTACTTCATCATATCCTTTAGGATATTTGCTGACTCTTGCAGTTTAGATAGCAAAACTTCTTTTAGAAAAGTGACAGTGTTACACGCTTTGAACTCATTGCAAGTCCTTCTGGTCTAACATTTGGAAGAAGGGAATAAGGAATGTCATGATCACCATTTGAGGCACATATTTTCTTTGAAAAATCGCCAACTTGTTATTATTGTTGGCGGCCTTGGATGCATTGACGCAAGTAAAGGGAGGCAGCTTGTCTGACAAAGAAAGCCCACACCTAAACCGAGCACAAGTCTCCCAATGTAGAGCATGTCGACTTGGATGGCGGCGGCATTGAAGGCGGCGCGACGCCAATGATGATGGAGAACTTGCGGCCGTGCTTGGAATTAAAATAAGATGCAGGCCACTGCACAACAAGAGCAGCCAATTAAGTAGAGAGATGATGTGAAGAAGGTGAGTTTGTGACTATCAAACTGACAATACTGGTTGCTCGAGACGATGCCTTGCTCCTTCTTATAGAAAGACATGGCAGTGATAGACATAAACTCACCCAGATTGATAAATACAAGAGAGAATTAGAAGATGTTGGTTGGAAATATGGAATCTGGGTGTGTTTGCTTTGGTATTTATAACTTGTTAGCAAGTTGGATTAATTGTTTTTGCACAACAAACTATTGGCGCCAATTTTGGAGCTGTATTTTAATTTGTAGTTGTTTTTGGAGTCTCTTAATCACCAAGGGGAACATAATTACTGTCCTTGTACAATTGCAAATTAACACCCTAGTGTACGCCAATATGACAATAACTGTATAGAAAGAAAAGAAACTCTGTCAAATTAGATTCAAACATTAGACCGATTTTCACGATGTCTTGGAAGATGTGTGGATCAAAAGTTAGACCCACATCGATTAAATGAAACTTCGAAATGAAGTGTGTAAGTGATTAACTCCTTTGAACTAGCATCGATGACTTTTGAGATAAAACTTCATTTTTGTCTTCTTTAGATAAGGAAAATGTAAAGTTTTACATTGGATTTATAACATGTGTTTGGGTATTAGTCCCAATATAGAGGGACTTGCTCGGTTGGGAGTATAGAGGGTGGGATTACACATGATTTCAATAGCCGAAGTTACTAAAGTGCCCCTTTATATCTACAAATTACATTTACTCAATAACACCGTTTGCAATGTCATCCTCTCGAGAACCCAATTTACTTGAGAAACTCCAATTTAGGGAGAAGGGTTTTGTCTAGATAGGCTAAGAGGACTAATGGGCGCTTGGTTGCAAGAATGGCGATTTGGGTATTGGAGAAACCGTGATTTCTGAGGAAGTGATGAATCAAATCATGAGATTTTTAAAATTTAGTCTCGTGAAGGCCCCAATTTTTCACAAACTGGGCGCGCCGGCCTAAGCCCACATGGACCTCCGAGCCAGTCTCGCAAGGTCAACGCGAGCCTAGTCAGCCTTCCAATCCATCATTATACGTAAATTCCCAATTTTTAAGTTGAGTTATTAGTATTTTTCGAGATTTACCAATTTATGCGGAAGCAACTATACATTAAATAAGTCAACCATAATATAGAAAGTTAGGCAACCTAATTGTGGAACCCAGTAAATATCATCAAATGTGAGTAAATACAAAATATACAAAAATCACTTAGCTATGACGCCTTCCTCTGCTGCTCGTCCGTCTGCGCTGCAAATCTGCCGCGACCCTGCTGCCTTGCGCGATCACCGCCTGCCGCTGCTGCCGGTCGCCGCTTTGCACCCGCCGTCCGCCGCCTCGCTGGCCGCCGTCGGGTCCGCCGCCGTCCAGCTGCCACGCCGCGCAGCGTCGTCCGCGGCCTCCGCGTCGAACGCGAGCCGCCAGCCGCGCCGATGTCGAGCCGGTCCGCCGCTGCTGCTGCGTCGTTCCTCCGAGCTGCGACACCGCCGGCTCGTCACCTGCGAGCACCTCGCCGGCTGGAGCTCCCTCTCGATGGTCTCCTTCTCCCCCATTTTTTCTCCTCTCTGTCTCGTTTTTTTCTCTCTCTTCTCTGATTCTTATCCTCTTTTTCTTTATATATATATATATATATTTTTTTTTTTCTTTTTTTTTTCTTTTTTATTTCAAATCAAAAGTGTCTTCGACATTCTTGTCGCACGAATCTCGATACTCACGTTACACGCATCACGATGCATATCCCACGTCAGCACGCGACTCGAGGCACGTCCCCGTTCGTGTTTCAACTCACCGAATTCCTCGCATAGTTAGCATTATCATCTCAAATTGGATTCGGACATATGTATTTCGACGAGTGGATCCCACATACGACCTTGACTTGACACGTGGCACAAGTCAAATTTTCGGGCCGTTACATTGTTGTTCCCCCAGGCAACATAATATTTGCTCTTCCAGAGCCATTAATCAAATTGAAGATGTCAGATATTGTTTGAACATTAGCCTCAGCTATGTTCAAATTGGAGAAATATTCTCTATTTTTAAGGATTGTGTATGTAGTAGCACAATCAGCAAGACATATATCGCTCTTATTTGATTCATGATTTGAAAACATGATTTGTTGATCCATCTGGACAAGTAATGTTTGGCAAATTAGAAAAGAGTCATATTTCATTGATAAAATTCATAATATTTTGCCTTTGATTTTGAAGGCATGGTAAAGGTCACAAAATATTCGGGTATATATATGACAATATTTAGGCAAAATAGCCTTTCATATATGACAAAAAAAAATGTCACAATTATGAGCGCTAATTGTCAATAATTATTTACCCTTTGTAGTGGTGCACCACTTTTGTTCCAATTTTTGGTGGAATTGTCAATACGACCTTTACCTGATATTTTCACCTTTTTCACGTCCATAAGTTTATCATTATGATCACGATCATTATATGCAATATATGCTTCTTAATTTGAAGCTGAACTAATTGGACGGGAGCGATATTATATTTATAATATCTCATTATTTTACTCAACTACCATGAGACAAGAAATCAATCCTTAATATTTATTGGATTGATGTGCGCACTCGATATTTGTTGCAGCAATAAATCGAGGCGGGCCACGTGACCTTATTTTTATTGTCTCATCAGTCATATTTCCACGTAGCCTCAACATAGAGGTAATTAAAATTGTGGAATTATAATTAATATTTGACTGATTAAATTTTGTAGCTTGAGACTCAACCGCTCTTTTTGAGCTTTTGGAGTATTACCTTTTTTTATATTTATATATTTATAACTCCATAGGGTGAAAAGATATATGAAATATTCACTTTTCAAATCTCTAAAGAGATATTGGCAAATTATTGTGTACAACATACAGCCTTGCATAGATGCAAGCTTTATTCATAATTTGTAATATCTAATTATCATGACAAGAATTATAATAAGGTAATGAATTCAACTATGGTTGATTAACATAAAGTCTATGCCCCCTTAAAGTCTGCAATGTCTCTCTAAGACGCTGCTCGTAATCATCCACCGTCTTCGAGTATATCAATATATCATCGATGAAGACTATCACGAACCGGTCAAGAAACAGTCTGAAAACCCAATGCATCATATCCATAAACACTGCTTGAGCATTGGTCAGCCTAAACAACATGACCGTGAACAGGAAATGTCCATATCACTTGCTAAAAGTTGTTATGGAACTATGTTCATCCTTTATCCTAAGCTGATGATACCTTGATCGCATGTCTATCTTGGAGAAAAATGGTGTTCTTCTCAGCTAATCAAATAAATTATCAATCCTTGGCAGTGGATATTTGTTCCCAATAGTGACTTTGTTCAACTGTCTATAGTCGATACAAAGTCTCAAAGTACCATCCTTCTTCTTTACAAAAGGACAGGTGCTCCCCGTGGCGACATAAAAGGTGTGATGAATCCCTTATGTCCCAAATCCCGAAGCTGAGTTTTCAATTTAGTACCTAATACCAACTCAATAATAAAATCCATCTTTCGCGATAGCGGTAAACCAGGCAAATCCTCTGAAACTACATCAGGAAACTCTCTAACAACCGGTATGTCCCCCAGCCTAGGTCCCTAACTTTCTGGTACAATATATAGTGAGATCAATGCCTGCATCTCCTCACTAGTCGCAGGTCAACCTCTTGTACCTACTGTCCTCGTTAAACTACCTCTATAGGTGAACGCCGGATGCCCTGGGATATTAAATATCAATGTCTTACTGAAATAGTCGATATGAGCGTGGTATGCCGCTAACCAATCCATCCCTAAAATCGTGTCGAACTATAAAAATTCAAGGACTCTAAAATCAATATGTAACTATACCCTATCTATATCGACCATGCATTCCTCAATAAAACTATTAGGGTAAACCTTATCCCCGACTACAGTACTCAAAATCAAATGTACGCTAAGCCTAACATGTTTCAACCCTAGGATGTCTACCATGCGACCATCAATGAAAGATACAGTAGATCCAAAATCAAATAACATGTAAATATCTTTACTGCAAATAGAAATCATACCCTCAATGAGACCTGACATATCGTCATCGTCTGGCTAGGCTACCATGTGAACCTCCTCTCGAGCTTGCTGGGTGTATACTGCAGGTGAATGTGGGCACTCCCACACTACATGTCTAACCTGTCCACATCTATAACATGTAAGTTGTATATGTTGACCTTGTCTCTGCGATTGTCCCTGTCCCTGTCCAGTATCTCGGCCTCTACCTCTACCTCGGCCTCTACCACCATCTGGCTGCTATCGTGGAGCATGTGGGGGTGGGAAGTGCAGGAACGGTGGGAGCTGGTAATACTGGTCTAATGGGAGGTGGTTAAGGAAGTCTGCCTACATTGCTCTGTGCTAGGGCGATGGAAGATATATGAGGCACAACCAGTGGGTGAGTGGTTGTCCCCGACCCCTGAGAACCTCTGTTCCATCCTCTTGCGACCTTACCCCTCTGTCTCATCCTTTCATACTCCATGGCCTGCTCTGCTGATAAAACTAGACTTGGTGTCCTGCCATCAGCGACTCTGCCCAAATAATGTCTCATGTGATAAGGCTCACTCGTAGATCTCTGTGGGTGTCTTAGCGCCTGAACCAACTATGTAATACCCAATATCTGGCCTGAGTCCATCACCAAAATAGTACACATCCTCAGACTCATCTCTCACCAAATCCCTAACAAACTGTTGCAGATAATCATATCTTTTCATGTACTGCATGACAGGCTCCTCTGGTCCCAGTCTCAAGTCCATGAACTTTCTCCTCAATCTGTTCATTACTAAAGGCGGGAAATACTACTGATAGAACTTCTGCTTAAAAGCATCTCATGTCTCAAACTCTCCATGAGTAGCCACTATCATACGCCACCACACATCAGCGTCTCTCTCTCGAGTATATGATGAGATCTCTGCCCGAAGTCTATCCTCGATCTTAAATATCCTATGAAGCTTCTCCTGAGAAAGAATCCATTTCTCAATCTTCTAAAAATCCTGTACGCCATCGAAGTAGGCTAACTTGAGTCTAATGAATTCTTACACAAGTTGAAGTTCAACTGACGTGCAAGAGTATGTAGGCGTGGGAAACGGTACTACCTTAGTTGTCTCCACTACTGGTGCAGTTATGGCTGGAATAGTATGCACCATCGGTGCTGCTAAATCCGTAGTAGGAAGTCTTGCGACACCTATAAATCGATGTAGTAGTCGTAGATTTCGATGTCGATGCCGAATGAGCAAAATGGGTTGTCATCAAGGCGATGAAATTAGTCAACTGATGGCTCTGAGCTGTCACTCGGTCATACAACCTCTGTAAATCCTCCACAATAGTAGAAGGCTGACTGCCACTGGGCTCTGCATCTCCTCCCCCTCGCGTATCGGCTATCGGGGTCTGCAACGGATAGCGAACGCAAATTAGCTTCTACGTGACACATCGCATAAATATATATATGTATATACATGTAGAAATTAACAAGTACATATAAGAAATCCCCATCTCACTTTCACTCACATCCCAACTAATGGTTTCTAGGCAAAGGTCATCTGATTTTCACAACTAAGGTTTGTATTTTAGTGCCTCAAACCATATAGTTCTCTAAATCGGGCTCTGATACCAACTGTGATGGCCCCTTCTTCTAAACAGGGCACCGCCCAGCCTAATCCCGTAATCAAGCCTTAATCCAACCACATAAGATTTAATTACGTATTAGTCAGCCTTTCGTCCTTATATTTTTCAATACACATGTTCAGAAATTATTAGATTTTAGAGTTAATTAAAAATTTTTATCATTTTAATATTATTACATAATTTAAAGATTATGCGAAAGCTCTTTCTACTCAAAATTCATAAGTGTGGAAAACCAGGAAAACATGCATGTATATATCATAAAAGTAATAACACCATATGATATCTAAGTCTTTAAAATGGGGAATTATGCACTCAACCCACTATAAAACCTAAAATTGTATTATAAAAATATAAACAATAATAATACAGTAAAATTCGAGTCATACACAAATGAGATATAAGAATCGCCGAAAAGCTCTAAGGAAGTCGTCGATCTTCTCCTTCCCCTGGTCTATTGTTACTCTATGAGACCTACACCCACCGTCACAAACTAGACAGTGAGAATAGTAATATTTAAGTAATAACTAGAGAATTCTATGCCACATTTCAAAAATATAAGAATGATATTTAAAAGTATAAAGTGGCGAAAGAATTGTTGAATCAAGTAATGCAAGTAATGCAAGTAAATACCACAGTTAGCAATGTATAGACTGACATAGGCTAAGTCGAGATGATCTACGTCCGGTCGACTGTGAGAACTATCACTTAACTTTTCCCACTACTATATGGAGCTACGTTCAACATATTCCATACAAGTAGTGGAGCCCCGGTAGACCCAAGTCCCCATGAACCGCGCATTTCTTGTGCAATGGACACTAGATAATCCCTACTTTAGTTTTCAAAAATCAATAGTTCTAATTATCTAGGATTTCAAAACTTGTTAGGCTACAAAGTCCAAAGAAATAGAATACAAGTCTAATCCAATCTAACTTATCCCAATAGCATGCTTTTGATCAACTATCTATCAAAAACATCATCGAGAGTAGAAATTGGATACAATGAAACATTTCACGAGGCATCATATCAACAATATTCAAATATGAATAGACACAAGAACAACATGATGTGAGATTGCGAGCAACAATGTCTACAAATAGGCTATAAAACAATAAGAGTCAATGAAATAAAATATAAAATTCTCACAGCTTTACTTACAATTCACAATGTTTGTCCTAGCGTATCCGATCTCTCGACAGTCTGAAATGTGTTCCCAAACTTTCAAGATCTCCTATTAGTTCCCTGGAGTTGTTCGATAGGTTTTAGAGTGAGTTTTGACCGTTACTTAGAGTTTTAAACCCATTTATAATGTTTAAGCCATTTTTGAACATTACTGATTTTTGAACTGTCAGGGGCAATTAGCGTGCTAATTCTGATATTAGTGTGCTAATTCCTAACTGTAGCACGCTACCTTAAATCTCAAGCGCGCTAATTAAGATTAGCGCGCTAAATTATCTACCTAGTATGTTATATACAGCATAACCCAAAATTCTGCATTTTGAATTTTGGGTTTTTACTTACCTTTACGTGAGTTTGCCTATAACAACAGCTATAAGGCGAGTATCAGGATGCCACCATTTGAAGCACTTTATGGTAGGCCCTCCAGGTTACCAGCATGTTGGGTGGCACTGGAAGATATAACGACTATATGACCTGAGGTTGTTGTTGACCATACTGAGAAGGTAAGGCAGATCAAGTAGAAACTTCAGGTGGCGCACAATAGGCAGAAGAAATATGCGGGTAAGTATCCTCAGGTCAGATCTACGAGGTTGGAGACTTGGTGTATTTGAAAGTTTCACTTTGGAAAGATCATAAGAGATTTTCCATTAAGGGGAAACTAGCACCAAGGTTCATTGGGCCATTGAGAGTTGAGGAACGTGTTGGCAGAGTGGCATACCGTCTGGAGTTGCCATCACAGTTGGCAGGGGTACATCCAGTGTTTCATACTTCCATGTTGAGGCTGGCTAAGTAGTGACCAAGGCCTACGGTTGATATACGTCAGATTGAGGTGCGGCCTGACGTTTCATACGAGGAGCAGCCTGTGGAAATTATAGATAGGAGGACTCAAATTTTGAGGAATAAGGAGATCTTAAAGGTTTTGGTTAGATGGCAGCATCACGAGACCGAGGGACTCACCAGGGAGTTTGAGTCTACAATGCGACAACGGTATCCCCACTTATTTGCCGATATTTCGGGACGAAGTTTCACCTAGTTTGGAAGAACTGTAACGGCCTAAATTTAATTTACCATTATTAATGACGTGGTTGCAGACGTGACAGACAGGTACGCTCGTGGACCTGCAGTTAGGCTTATACGCGTCTAGAGCTAGGTACGCTCGTGGCCTATTTATATTATATTTGACGTTGAGGCTCTCTCTCCATGCCATTTCTGTGTGTACGTCCACCAGGCTATAACACGTGTGCCATCTCGGTGAATAGGGGTACCCACGAGTTATGTCGGGCACGTGTGGGTGCATCGTAGGTTACACGCCGACCACCTTGCGAATCCAGATACTGACTTTGCTTGAGTGCTACTCGCCGGTAGTAGTCTGTTGGGAGTCTGAAGTATGGCGCTAGTCTGCACTAGGCTCTAGGAATATACACTTTGAGCTTTCATTATTACTTATGCATGTGATGAGCACAGTTGCCTATATTTATTTCCGCATGTTTATTTAATAGTTTTGTTTAAATTTCGGTATTTACTTTATGTATTGCTCACTTAATTTCTTTGGGAATACTCACTCTGGACTCGTCATCTATCTTTTTGTGATGGCTTAAGTGCTGATCCTAGTATGAGTCGTGGTAAGGGCAAGCTACCAGAATATTTGTGATTCTGAGACATATAGCCAGGCTTATACGTTTGTATATACATATATTGTTTTATTTTTGCATTTGGGAGTGCGAGATACCTCCAGAATCTATACTGCTGATATTTTAATACATTGAGGTACATTATTGATCTTTGATGGTATATGAGTTTCCCACACTAGGTATTAGAGTTAATTGCATGACTTTAATGTTTTATATATTGTTTGTCATGTTAAAGGATTTCCATTGTGATTTATTTGGGTTTAAAATGATCTTAGCATATGACTTAATTCGGTAACAATTTAAGCAATAAATTATTGTAATTTGAGGTTATAAATGATTAAATGGTGGATGGGTTGACATGTGGGACACAACTGGCGCTGGTAGGCAAGGTTATAGGCCCGCATCGGCCCCCTCGGCGATCCATTTGGAAAATGGGCCATTATATTTTGGTGTCAGAGCAAGGTTACCGAACCTTGAGGAATAGGAAATCAACTCTGATACAATTACATTTGTGGTATGATTTGAGGATAAACCTGATGAATAAACTGTAGATGTAAAAACCCAAAGGAATTACCTAGATCCCAATTGGAAAGTGAGGTGAGATGGATAGAAATCAGGGGATATACGTGTTATGTTTTGGTTGTAATATATATATATACACGATACACGTATATTGTTATAGAGGCTTACTGGATGTACATTCTTCGATGCAGATACCGATAGACGAATAACAATCAGATACCACTTAGCCTAAGGTTGGAGAGACTAATGCTCCGACGAGACCGACTTTGACTCTGGAGTCATTAACGCGGACTATGGATGATAGGTTTGCGATACTTATAAAGATTATGAGAGTTCGGGATGCTCGAGAGACTACGACAACTCCGACTACTGCTTTGGTAACACCGGTGATGACTATACAGGCCGTTGTGGCTCCTACTTCAGCCGAGGCTCAGGTGCAAGCGGTAGTATCCGAGACATTGGCAGATAGGGCTACACCAGCAGCAGTACTAGTGGAGGCTGTAGTGGTGCTTACACCTGCTACTAGTAACCAACCAACAGTGGCGTCGACATTTAGGAGCCAGATGACATTAGAGGCTAAGAAGATGATGGACTTTCTTAAGTTCTCGCCATGATATTCTTATGGGGTTGAAGATCCAGTGGTAGCCCAGAGGCGACTGTTATCACATGAGCGACTACACGACTTGTTTTGGGTCAAGGAGATTGATCGGTCGAGGTTATCGAGTTTCTACTTGAGAGCTGATGATGCAATCTGGTGGACTACCTACACTATGACTCATCATGTCATTACTATTTGGGCAGAGTTCCGAACGTTGTTCATGGATGAGTATATACCGATAGAGTTGAAGGTCCGCTTGAGGGAGGAGTTTTTGTCCCTAGTGCAGGGTGATATGTCGGTTACATTATACATGGAGAGGTACCAATATCTGCTGTCGTACTCCTTAGACATAGCTAGTACCGATCGGCAGCAGATATATTACTTTGTCAGGGGTTTGGATGAGAGGATAGCGAGCACGATGGTATCTAGTGGTGCTCGTATATTTTTTGAGATCTACGACAGGTGCCTTGCACACGAGACATACTTGGTTCAGAGGGTCAATCGATTAGTGATTTAGGTTGCGCTGCAGGGTCAGCAGAGGCAGCCAGCTTCGAGTTCTTGATCTGATCAGATACCAAAGAGACAAATGAGAGACCAGGACCGGCCGAAATAGGGCCAGAAACCTCGCCGAGGTGATTGGCAGGCTGATCAGGGTCGCATAGGTGACATAGATCGTTGTGATGATAGAGATCAACGTGATGATCGTCAGTTGGCATATCCCACGGTTTCTGCACCAGTTGATCAGCCTAGAACACAGAGGCAAAATAGAGGTCCGAGAGGCCAGAGTCGAGGCCAGAGTCAGGCGCAGATCGGAGACTCGCACATGTTACCGATGTGGTCAAGTGGGGCATATTGTAGCAAATTATACCAGACCAGCACCACTACCACCACAGACACAGCAGGCCAGGGATAGGACCCAGACTGCAATTTTCGGGGTCGCGTAGCCGGATAGGGAGGCGACCAGACAGTTAGTTGAGGGTACGTTATCTATTTGTGGTAATTCCATGCATGTTATGATGGATTCTGGTGGCACATTGTCTTTTATTTTTGGAAGCATGATAAAATAGTTAAGGTTACCTGCGTGGACTTTAAATACACATCTTGTTCTCAGCACGACACAGGGTACCCTAACCGGATATGCCGAAATTATGTTGTGGAGATTTAGGGACATCAGCTACCAACTGATTTGAGAGTGCTAGAGTACTTGGAATTCGACACGATGTTCGGGATGGAGTGGTTGTCGACTTATCACACACAGATCGATTATTTCAGCAAGAATGTGTTATTCGACATCGATGAGATTCCAAAGTTTACATTCGTCGAAGTTGCGGCTGCATTACCCATCACTCGAGGTAGATTAGCAATGTCACAAGAGATGGAAACGTATGCGACTATAGTTGAGCTGAAGCATAAAATGGTTGTTAAGGTTGAGGATGTCCCTATTGTCTCTGAGTTTCTAGAAGTGTTCCCTAATGATTTGCCAGTATTGCCACCACCGGAGCTATGAAGTTTATCATTGAGCCGATTTCGAGGACTTATCCAATCTAAAACAGACCATATAAGATGTCAGCATCGGAGGACGAGGAGTTGAGGACCCAATTAGAGGACTTACTGCAGAATGGTTTTATTCATCCTAACATGTCACTTTGGGGAGCTCCAGTTCTTTTTATGAAGAAAAATGACAGATCGATGCATATGTGTGGACTACCCAAAGTTGAATAAGGTGACGATTTGGAATCGTTACCCACTTTCGAGAATTGATGATTTATTCGATTAGTTGGCTGGGGCCAAGTTCTTCTTGAAGATCGACTTACAACCAAGTTACCATTAGTTGAGGATTCGAGAGGAGGATGTGGAGAAGACCATGTTTAGTACACGTTACGGCCTATTCGAGTTTACAGTCGTGTCGTTTGGGCTGACTAACGCACTGACGATCTTTATGGATTTGATGCACAGGGTGTTGATGTCATTTCTGGATTGATACGTCATTGTGTTATTGATGACAATCTGATTTACAATAAGACTTGTGTGGAGCACAAGAGGCATTTCAGAGATGTTTTAACGACTCTGAGAGAGCACCGACTTTATGCTAAGTTTAGCAAGTACGCATTTTAGCTGAGTAAGATGAAGTTCTTGGGCCATGTCATCAGTGGTCAAGGTATATCAGTTGATGGTGACGATTCAGGCGATTATTGACTGGAAGACACCCAAGATTGTATTTGACATCCAAAGTCTCCTAAGTTTGGCATGATATTACAGGCGCTTTGTGCATGACTTATCGATGATTGCAGTGTCATTGACGAGGCTAACTAAAAAGGATGTTAGATTTGAATGGTCATAGGAGTGTGAGGATGTTTTCTGAGAGCTGAAGAGGAAATTGACTTCGGCACCAGTCTCGGCTTTACCGGTAGCAGGTAAAGGTTTTTTCATCTATACTGATGCATCAGCCACTAGGTTGGGTGGCGTGTTGATGCAGGATGGACACCCAATGACCTATTTATCTTGATGGTTGAGACCTTACGAGGTGAACTATCTAGTGCACGACTTGGAGCTTGCGGCGGTCGTGTTTGCATTGAAGGCCTGTAGGCATTATTTGTATGATGAGAAGTTTGTGTTGTACACAGACCACCAGAGTTTGAGGTACCTGTTCACTTAGAGGGAGTTCGACATGCGACAGCAGCGATGGCTCGAATTACTGAAGGACTATGACTTCGCCATTGAATATCGTTTGGGTAAGGCGAATGTTGTAGCTGATGCGCAGAGTAGGAGCGACATCATGAGCCAGACAATACTGCAACATATGAAACATGAACACGGGTTGTTTGAGGCAACGTCGGTGTTGTGTTTAACATAGGCTATTGCTGAGGTACATATTTGTTGTCAGATGTGAGTTCCTACAGTGTCTCTAGATTGGGTTGCTAAGTTGCAAATAGCTAATGATCGATATTTGCGGATCAGTAACCTGACTTAGGATCCGAGGTGCACTAAGTGGCCTGAAGGGTCAGATGGGTGCTTTAGACATCGGGCTTGATTGTGGATAGCAGGGGTATATGAGCTCGAGGACAACATTCTCGAGGACGCACACCGATCGCGATATACAGTTCATCCTAGTCGGACCAAGATGTATCACAATCTGAGGAGTTTGTTTTGGTGGTCAGGGATGAAGGCTGAAGTGGGTAGATAAGTCCAGAGTTGTCATATTTGCCAGCAGGTAAAGACCGAGCACAGGAGACCAGCTGGGTTGCTACAGCCACTGCCCATTCCTTAGTGGAAGTGGGAACATGTAACCAAGGACTTCAGTGGCCTACCTCAAACAACGAAAAGACACGATGTGATTTAGGTGGTTATCGACAGGTTGACAAAGTCGACATATTTTATACCGATCGCCTTGAGATATTCTATTACACAGCGGAGTACTATCTTCGAGGGATAGATTGTCAAATTGCACGATGTACCGGTCTCCATTATCTTTTATAGAGATCTGAGGTTTGCATCAAGATTATGGGAGAGTATGCATGAGCAGTTTGACATTCGTTTACAGTTCAGCACTGCGTACCATCCTCAGACTGTCGGGCTGTCAAAACAATTGATTCAGATTCTCGAATATATGCTCAGGGTGTGTATATTACAGTTTGGTGGATCGTGGCATGATTACTTACCTTTGTGTGAGTTTTCCTATAATAACAGCTATCAGACGAATATCGAGATGCCACCGTTTGAAACACTTTATGGTAGGCACTGCATGTCACTAACATGTTAAGCATCACCAGAAGATACATCGTCTGTAGGACCTGAAGTTGTTGTTGACCATATTGAGAAGATAAGGCAGATCAGTCAGAGACTTCAAGCGGCACATGATAAGCAGAAGAAATATGCATACAAGTATCTTGAATGTCTGAGCTATGAGGTTGGAGACTTTATGTATTCGAAAGTTTCGGATTGGAAAGGTCATCATAGGTTTGTCATTAACGGGAAACTAGCACCAAGGTTCATTGGGTCGTTCAGAGTTGAGGAACATGTCGGCAGAGTGGCATACCGTCTGGAGTTGCCACCACAGTTGGCAAGGGTACACCCAATGTTTCATATTTCCATGTTGAGGTTGGCTAAGTCGGGACCGGGGCCTATAGTTGATATACATCAGATTGAGGTGCGACCCGATGTGTCGTACAAGGAACGGCCTGTGGAAATTATGGATGGGAGGACTCAAATCTTGAGGAATAAGGAGATTCCAAAGGTTTTGGCTAGATGACAACATCATGGGACCGAGGAACTCAACTGGGAGCTTGAGTCTACAATGCGACAACGGTATCCTCATTTATTTACTTGTAATTAATTAAGTTTAATTTAAATTTCGGGACGAAGTTTCACCTAGTTGGGAAGAACCGTAACAGCCTGAATTTAATTCACCATTATTAATGACATAGTCGCAGACGTGGCTGTCAGCTTAGATGCTCATGGGACTCGCAGTTAGGCTTGTACACGCCTGAAGCTAGGTAAATAGTTAATTATGTGCGTTGAATTGTGTAATTTGCGATGTTTATATTGAAATAAATTAAATGACATCGCAACGTGTGTATTTATATTATATTTGACGTATGAGATTGTGTGTTAAGTATTCGCCTCGATATGTGTGTTGACGCGGGTATCGGGTAGTTTAACCAACTTAACACTAGGTCCAGGAAATAATACACGCATAAATGAATAAAATGGGTTAAATAATAATATGGAATGTATATTTAGTGGTTAGGGACATGGTAGTATACGTATGTCGCGGTTCGAGACACGAAACCGGGCGTCGGAACACCCGAAACATCACTTTTTGCATTAATACAAGGTGAGTGTGTCATCAATGTCACAATTGGAGTCATTAGAGGTTGGAAGTGGAGCAAAAAGGTTCATTTGATGGCCTTGGGATGTGTAAGTGAGATGAGATGCAAAGTCATCTATATAAGTCAAACTTGACTCATTGTCCACCATATTTTCTCTCTCTTATCCTTCTAATTCGTGATTGGAGACAAGAAACCATGGGTTTTGAAGATCAAACTTGGTGATTCAAGGAGGTGAAAACATTAAAAGCAAGGTGAGAACCACAAACACCTTAACTTTCTTTATCTTTTAATCTCAATTATAGAGGTGTTAATGATGGTTTGGAGGTTGTTGGGTTGTTGTTTTGACGAGTATTTAATGCTATGAAGTTCTCATTGTTGGTGTTGGTGTTGTTGTTGGTTTGGCGGGGTTATTGGAAAACCCAAAATTCTCAGCAGTTTTGCTGTCCATAACGCAATTAGCCCGTTAATGACGTCACCTAGCGCGCTAATGTTCTTCCTAATGAAGAACGTGTAACTACTTGGGAATCAGCGCGCTTATTCCCAGACCCAGCGTGCTAGATTCTTCTATTTTGATATTATGTTTGTTAAGTGACTTAAAATACATCCAAATGACTAAAAATCCATTATAAATGGACATAGGTCATTTTGGGTGGTAATTAGGGATATCTGGGACTAGGCGGAGCCGAACCGGGTGTTATTTACGGGACACGAAGTGCGATTTGAGGTGTGTAGTATCCCATCTGAAATTTCTTGAGCAGTACTTTATTTTTCTTTTGAATTCACATTCTATTTTTAATTACTCTATTCTTGGTGTGTTATAATGGACGAACGTTGAGGCTCTCCCTCCGTTCCATTTTTGTGTGTACGTCCACTACGCCATATCATGTGTGCCATCTCGGTGAATAGGGCTACCCGAGAGTCGTGTCGGGCACGTGCGGGTGCGTCGTAGGTTCCATGCCGACCACCTAGCGGATCCAGATACTGGCCTTGCTTAAGTGCTACTCACCGGCAGTAGTTTGTTGGGAGTCCGAAGTATAGCGCTAATCTGACCTTAGGCTCTAGGAACACACACTTTGAGCTTTCACTATTACTTATGCATGCGATGAGCACAGTTGACTGTATTTATTTCTGCATGTTTATTTAATAGTTTTGTTTAAATTTCAGTATTTACTTTCTGTATTGCTCACTTAATTTCTTTGGGAATACTCACTCTGAACTCATCATTTGTTTTTTCGTGATGGCTTGAGTGCAGATCCTAGTACAAGCCGTGGCAAGAGCAAGCTACCGGAATATTTGTGATTCAGAGACATATAGCCAGGCTTGTACGTTTGTATATACATATGTTGTTTTATTTTTGAATTTGGGAGTACAAGATACCTAAGGACTCTATACTGTTGATATTTTGATACATTGAGGTACATTATTGATCTTTGATGGTATATGAGTTTTTCACACTAGGTATCATAGTTAATTGCATGACTTTAATGTTTTATACATTGTTTGTCATGTTAAAAGACTTCCGCTGTGATTTATTTGGGTTTAAAATGATCTTAGTAGATGACTTGAGTTCAGTAACAATTTAATCAGTAAATTTTTGTAATTTGAGGTTGATAATGATTAAACGGTGCATGAGTTGGCATGTAGGACATAGCTGGCACTAATAGGCCAAGTTGTGGGCCCGCGTCGGCCCCCGTGGTGGTCCATTTGAAAAATGAGCCGTTATAAGCAAGAATTTAATGTCCTAATTAAAATCGACCTAAGGTTTCAAACAATACCAATTTTTTTTAAAAAAAAATATTGTACTATGTATTGTTTAATTCACCCAAAAAAAAAAAAAAACTACAATGAAAATAAGGAAGATACATATCACCTATAGAAAATATACTATTTTAATTTGGAGACAAATCTAGCTCACTTAACATAAATTATATATGTGTTTTATCTTTTGATAAAAAGAAATATTATTATGACTTATAATTTTAAATAATAAATACAACTTGAACACTATTTTTTAAATTACACCATAGGAAATATTATATTATATAATGTAATAAATAGTTAAATAAATTGAGATGTGTTGAAAATTAATAGATATAATCATAATCAAAACACTTACATACATATTTGTAATAAGGATTTCTTATTTTTTAAGAGACAACTTGATAAATATTTTTCTTAATATTGTTTTTCCAATCACTGAATAGACAACTATATGAGCTAAAACATATTCAGTGAAATGGTTGAGGCATCGTGTACTAAATTAAAGAAAATCTCGACTCACGCACGTTTAAGTCACTTATAAAAAAACAAAAATAAATTAAAAAAGGGCAATGGTATAATGTACACATAAGAAAAGACTATGAATAGGAAACTCTACTACCCATTTGTTTCACAGTATGTTCATCAGAAAGATCATAGCTCTTACCATGTTAATATATCCAGAGGGGAAAGGAAAATGGACAGTAAAGAAGACCACCTTCAATAAGCATGCAGTGTTTGCATCACAAAAACGCAGCACAACCCACTTGAGGAGAATATCCAAAAGTCCGATTATTTCTTCAGCACTTGCCGGAAGAGACTAAGCAGAAAGTAAAAAATCAGTTTTGGAATATGGTGACATAGAAATTTGAAAGACTAAATGAAAAGTAAAAGAAAAGAACCTTTAGTAACAAATTAAGCCCATCAATCTGCTTCTTGAAATCAAAACTCAGGAGCAATATATGCAAGTCCTCTCTAAAATACTTCACAAAATCACTCTGCAAGACAAGACATATTAAGACTACAAACATAGGCTGCAACCGAAACAACATCATAAAGATCCCTATGAACATTAAACTGGAACCTCTAGATACTGAGTTTGCTGTAGTGTAGGTTCCTCAAATTTAAACCTGCGTATGACAAAAAAAAAATGACTAAAGAAACAAGAACAAACCGAATTAGGAGATCTATTGTCGTGCTTCTGCAAATAAACATCACGAAAATCTGAATTAGACTTCGCAATCCTTGAGCCACTCTTGGAAGGTGTCCTATTCGAAACTTTCTTTGTAGATTCAACCGATTCTGAGAAAATAAGTATGATTGAATTAAAATAAAGAGAACATGCATGATGAAGTAAAGCTAAACATAAAAACAGACAATGGAAGGATCCACAAGGTTGCAATCGTTCGAGAATAAATGGCAGAGCTGTTTTATTTATGTCCTTTAGATTACCATTCACCTAGCGAAATAGTATACAAGGCATTAAAGTCAAAACAGAAACATTTTAACCAATAAAAAAAGACACTACAACAACAACAACAACATAGCCTCAGTCCCATTGGGGTCGGTTACATGGATCAAACTTTTTCATTGTGCTAGATTAAGTGCAATTGATGGTGAGCTTTGCAAACCATTCAAATCATTCCTAATTAATGCATCTCATGTTAACTTTGGTCTGCCCCTACCTCGTCGAATTTCTACAGTTTCTATTGAGTCAAGTTTTCTAGTTGGAGCATTTGTAGGCCGTCTTTGCAGGTGACCAAACCATCGCAACCGCCCTTCCTTAATCTTTGTATGAATTGGTGCTACTCCTACTTGTCTTGAAATTTCTATATTTTTGTCTTTGAATAAAAAAGACACTAAGCAAAGAAAATATATGCAAACACGAAGAAGAAAATGAGCTGCCCAATGCAAGAGAGGAAAGAATGTTCTGCTAGAAAATGCATGCTATAATATTTTCATACATTGAATGAGAAATGGGAGGAGTTCGAGTTTTTCCATACAATGAATAGAGGCTGGTGGAAATCAGAGAAGCTTTACGAAGGGGCACGTGATACAAAGAGGAGTGTCTATTCAAAAGAATGTGTTCAAGTTCATAACCTAGCTACTATGTAATGATTTGGCATTGATTCAAATTGACTTTGACTGTCAAGATTTTGATTCACTAAATGCATGAGAAGAGACACATGAACATAGCGGCAAGAGCTTACCAGGAAGACATCATGATCAGTAGCCTTATAGGTTTAGAGACACCGCAATGACACACTTTATTAATCTCTAATAAACTCATTAATTATAATATGGGGAGTTAACTCTAATTTATAGACTCACATAAACATACTCATAATCCAACTAGGAGATTCTAAATAGACTCATGCTCTAACTCGAAGTACTAATCAAACTCAAACACTAATCTAATTTAGATTACAACTCTAACATTCCCCATAATCTAAATTACCTATCTGAATTAAAAAACAAAACATCATCTGTAACGGCCCAAAAAATTGACTTGTGCAACGTGTCAAGTCAAGGCCGTATGTGGGACCCATTCGTCGAAATACGTATGTCTGAATCCAATTTGAGATGATAATGCTAACTATGCGAGGAATTCGGTGAGCCGAAACATGAACGAGGACGCGCCTCGAGTCGCGTGCTGATGTGAGATCGAGATATTGGTTTTATGTGGTTTTAAAATGTACATTGGATATGCCTCGTTATGCGTGTAACATGATTTTCGCGATTTTGAAATGAGGCGGGTTGGTGCCTCGAGATACGTGTTGCACGAATCTCGAGGACACTTTTGGATTTTGAAATCAAAAAGAAATTAAAAAGAAATATATATATATATATATATATATATATATATATATATATATATATATATATAAAGATAAGGATAAGGGAGAGAAAGAAAACAAAAAGAGATAAGGAGAGTGATCGTGAGGAAGAGAAGGAAAAAAAAAAAGAAAGAAGGAGTTTCGGCGTGGATGGCGGTGATACAGACGGCCGGCCGGACGGCGGAGCTCATAGGTAGCGGCGAGCAGCGGCCGGCTCACGGACGATCGCGGACGCGACACGTTCCAAAGCAACGCGACAATCGATAGTGGTGGCGGGCGTGGCAATGACGGTTGGAGCTCCAGCGAGCGAGGACAGCAGGCGCAGCAGCAGCGGCGTGGGCGGACGGCACGACGCTGAGAAGCGGCGGCGCGGCGCGCGCGACCGGCGAGCGACGCAGTGCCAATGGCCGGCGAGCGACGGCGCGGTGGTGCGTTTTTGACCGGTCGGATGCGCGATTTCGACGAAATCGCGACGACGCGGTGGAGGTGAGATGCACTTCACCTAATTTTAATTTCGATTTGCATGATTTAGTAACTTAAATGTACAAATGGATACCAGGGACTTAAGAGTCGGGTGTCGGGTGTGCAAATCGAGACGCGAACGACGTTTTAAGGTTCGCGTTTCTCGAGGTAAGTAAACCAGCTAGGGCCTTATACAATATTTCATGTCTCTCCAGTGGCTATTGTTTATTGTGTTGTGATAGCTTTATTTTTGTTCACTGCTTTATAATGATAGCTATCGTTAAAATTGTTGTCGAATGAGTGAGTCCATTGGCAAGTGAGTCATGGTTACTGTTTATCTGCTATATAAGAGGGTTAAGGCTGGAAGGCAGGGGTCTCGTCCTAAACCCGAGGTCTTTCATGGTCGTCCGTCGATACTATCCGGGTCCATGGATGGTTCATAGTCGTCCGTCGATACCGTACGGGTCTATGAATGTCTCATAGTCGCATGGGTTAGGAATGGGAGGCAGGGGTCTCGTCCTAAACCCGAGTCTGCTGGGCTTGTACCGCGACTCAACGACTTTTTGTTGGGACTCCTTGTTATTGGGCAGCACTCATCGATGGATTGTTTACAGTCTTTTATATTCATGCGTTTCTTGATTCCTTTCGTTCTATTTGCATGAATTCGTCTGCTTTGGATATCGTGAACTGTTGTTTTGGATATTATGAAATGTTGTGTCCTCCTGGATTTACTTACCCGGACTCGTCATTCTTATGTGTGACTGAGTGCAGAGCCGCGGACGAGTAGCAGAGGGAAGGCTTCATAGCTAGGTGAACTTTTGTATATTTTGTATTTTTACTCTCATCTGATGATATTGACTGGGTTCCACAATTAGGTTGCCTAACTCCCTGATTTTTTTGTTGAGTTATTTAATTTATTAGTTGCTTCCGCGTAAAATTGTAAAACTCGAAAAATATTAATAACTCAAAAGTAATCGTTGAATGTACTGATTATGATGGATTAGAAGGCTGACTAGGCTCGCGTTGACCTTGCGAGACTGGCTCGAAGGTCCACGTGAACTTAGGTCGGGTGGAGCCCAATTCGTGGGAAAATTGGGGCCGTCACATCATCCCCCCATAATTCAGATTGTCATGATCTTCTACTTAATCTTCTCTAGAAATGCAGATCTCGACCTCCATCGAAGATGTCTTTTATCGTTCACCTGCCATCTATCTCGCACAGCTTCCTCAATGCTGAACAGAGCACAATGCACTCGATTACCTTCGTCATCAACGACGTTATCATGGGTGATCTTACAATCCACACTTCTTTGTGCTCAGCAACTGGTACGCTGGGGTCTAGCGCCAATACCAACTGAAGTTGAAGCTTCATCCTCACATCTAATTGTTGATGATCGAGCAATACTCTTTCCTTTTATGTCCCAAATCCACGCACTCTTCTCATAAAACTTGACATCTCTGCTAACAATGACTGCATTGGTAACTGGATTGTACAATTTGTACGTTCCAATCCTTCCTAGAATATAGCCAATAAATATGACCTTCATGCCTTTGTCATCTAACTTCTTCTTGTTAGCATCAAGAACATGTACATATGCAGTGGATCCAAACACCTTCAAGTGTTTGACACTTGGCTTGTAACTACTCCAAGCCTCTTCTGGGGTTATTGACACACCTTTTGTGGGAAACCTTTTCAGTAAATAAATTGAACATGCAACTGCTTCAGCCTAAAAAGAATCAGGTAGACCTTTGGCTTTCAACATACTATGAGCCATGTCTATAATTATACTATTCTTCCTCCCTGCAACACCATTATGTTGCGTTGTCTGTGGTGGCATGATCTCATGTTTAATCCAATGACGATCACAAAACTTTGAAAATGTAGAGGAAGTGTACTCACCACCACTATCTGTCCTCAAAGTCTTGATGTAGCGTCCACTCTGTTTCTCCACAGTTGCCTTGAACTTCTGAAAGCAATAACTAAATGCATCAAACTTATTCTTTAAAGTATACACTCAAATCATCCTGCTGCAGTCATCAATAAAAGTCATAAAATATTTGCTTCCTCCTAGTGAAGCAGTCTGCAGAGGACCATAAACATCTGAGTGAACTAACTGTAGTAGAGATTTGGCACGCCTTGGAGTGTTGGAAGCAAAAGTTCGTCTATGTTGCTCCCCCAAAATACACCCCTCACAAAATTGCTCTGGATGTTGAATCACAGGCAATCCTTGAACTAAATTCTTATGAGTCGACAACTTCATACTTTTGAAGTTTAGATAACCATATCTTAAATGTCATAGTCATGACTCATCAGAAACAATGGATTTAAAACACGGATAAGATCCAGTCTTAATCTCAATCTGAAATAACCTATTTTTCAAAGGAGACTTAAGAATGATCATACCTTTAGAGTCAAATACAGTGAGATGACTATCTTTGAAATTCACTTTGTACCCCTTTTCTAGCAATTGCCCCAAACTTAGCAAATTGCATGTCAATGTCGGTACATATAACACATCTGAAATATACCGATGATCACCATTCTCCAACTGGATCAGAATTCTTCCTTTTCCTTTAACTGAAAATTTCCTATCATCAGCAAACTTGACATCTGTGAATACTGACTCATCCAACTCATCAAAAAACTCTCTATTTGCCACACATGTGGTTAGAGCATGCACTTTCGAGATACCATATGTTACTCCGAGCATTCTCCTGGATTGATGAAACCATCATTAGTGTCTGATGACACTCCTCATCTTGATATGTCTGCTCCTCAGACTCAGACTCTAATGATTGCTTCATCATGCATTGTCTAGCTATATGCCCAAATTTGCGACAGTTGTAACACTGAATCCGATTTCTCTGTTGATCGCGGTCGTCTCGTCCACAACTGTTATTCCTGCCCCACCACTGCAGATTATTGTTCTGACCTCTGCCATTGTTGTTGACTTTATCACGGCCTTTGAACCCATAATTCTTGTTTAGCTTTGGGACAACTGTAGTCTTCAATGCCTGCTCAGTAGGCTTGACTTTTTCATTTTTTTCATTGATTCGTTGCTCATGTGCTCGTAATAAGCCAATGATTTCTTCAACTGATTTAGTTTCATAATCTGTCCCGGACTTCATAATAGCAGCTACTACATGGTCGAACTTCGTGGTCAAGGTGCACAAATTCTTCTCATTCACATCAAGATCGGCTACATCTTCGTCATTCATCTTTAACTGAATGACGATCGTTTGAACACGATTGGTGTACTTCTCTATATCTTCTAAGTCATCTATCTCGATCAACTCGAATTGTCGCCTCAAAGTTTGCAACCAAACTTTTTTGGCTTTCTGTACACCCTTGTAGGACGTCTCTAAAGTGCCTCACGCTTCCTTTGATGTCTTTGCTTGTTGCGCTTTCTCAAACGCCACATCATCAAGCGTTTGCAAAATAAAATAAAGTGCATTCTGATCTTTCTTGCGAAGCTCCTTTTGTGTTGAGGTAGCGGTGGCCCCTGGGTCTTCGAACCCCATCTTCAACGATTGTGAGTAAGTCTTGAAAACCGAACACGACTCTCATCTGAGTACTCCATCTATCAAACTTCTTCCCATCGAACACTAAAAGAGTAGGTTGAACTTGTCCGTTCCTCGATGTCGCCATAATTCACACCAAATAAGAAAATAAAAAATCTCAATTTTGATTTTAACTCTCTGCCATACACACTTTGAACAAATTGTTCAAATCTTCGTTTCTTCTCTAAAACAAGAAACAAGCACGCTTCGATCTCTCGATAGATCTGAAGCCCAAATTATGTTCTTGAATCTTCAAAGACTCTCACACAACCAAGATTAAAAATCTCGGTCTCTCTCTCACAGATCTCAAGATCTCACTATTGCTCTGATACCATGTTAGATTTAGAGACACCGCAATGACATACTTTATTAATCTCTAATAAACTCATTAATTATAATACGGGGAGTTAACTCTAATTTATAGACTCACATAAACATACTCCTAATCCAACTTGGAGATCCTAAATAGACTCATGCTTTAACTCGAAGTCATAATCACACTCAAATACTAATCCAATTTAGATTACAACTCTAACATAGCCTCCAACTCAACCCAAAGAAGAAACACAGCCTGAGATTTCTCCGCGACTTTCGGACGCCCCGTAAGGCATTTACTCGCAATGGAATCACACACCTACTTCGCATAACTGCGAAAGGAAACTAATCAGAAACCAAATAAGTTGTTCTAAACGATTTGATTGCAAATTAATCAAACACAACAAGGAAACCATTAATTATACCTTCCAACGGTTTCGACATTTGTGACTCGCAAAAATGAGATGAGCGCATCCAAATCCTTGTCCTGAATAGGCACATTCGAATCCGCCATAGTCTTTCGAAACAATTGAACAACAATTAACATGAACAACAACAGAAATATCAAGAAATGAATTGATCAATCCGAACAACAATCATTCTTACATTCATCAAATCCAAAATACAGTGTACAATGTATATATATATACATATAGAAGGTGTACAATACACACCCTTGCTGTAACTAACTGAATTAAACTAATATAAGCTTATGATACAATATATAACAGCCTATATGATACAATACAATACAATACAATGATGTACAATGTATATAACTCTACATCCCCCCTCAAGATGGAAGTCTATGCCAGTCACATAGACCCATTTTGGACAGTAATGCAGAAAACAAATGTGCCGGCAAAGATTTGGTGAACAAATCAGCTAGTTGTAATCGAGTAGGAATATATTGTGGAAGAACAAAACCAAGCTTGAATTGATGGCAAATCAAATGACAATCAATCTCCAAGTGTTTTGTACGTTCATGGAAAATAGGATTGGCAGATAGATGAAGTGCAACTTTATTATCACACTAAAGAGGTATATGAAGGGAGATTGGAACACATAATGTAACGACCCGAAAATTTGACTTGTGCCACATGTCAAGTCAAGGTCGTTTGTGGGACCCACTCTTCGAAATACGTATGTCCGAATCCAATTTGAGATGAAAATGCTAATTATGCGAGGAAATTCGTTGAGTAGAAACACGAACAAGGACGCGCCTCGAGTCGCGTGCCGACGTGGGACCGAAATAGTGACTTTACGTGGTGTTAAAATGTACATTGGATATGCCTCATTATGCGTGTAGCGCGATTTTCGAGATTTTGAAATGAAGCGAATTAGTGCCTCGAGATGCGCGTTGCTCGGTTGTTGAGGTTGCATCGAGATTCGCGTTGCACGAATCCCGAGGTAACTTTGATTTGAAGTTGAAAAAGGAAAGAGAAATATATATATAAGGGATAAAAAGATAAGAGAGGATAAGATCAAAGAAAAAAAAAGATCAGAAGAACAGAGAGAGAGATTTGGATTGGAGAAGATGAGAGAGGGTCCGACGAGCAGTGAGCACGCCGGAGCTCGCGAAGGGTGAGGAGCAGCGAGCGGACGGCGGTTCCGGGCTCGGAGGTGGCACGAGGCGGAGCTCCCGAGCGTGGACAGCGAGCAAGTACTCGCGGATCGCGGCGCGATGCGCAAGCAGCGCGGAGGTGGACGGCGGCCAGCGCAGAGGCGGCAACAACGCCGGTGAGCTACGGTATGGACGGCGGCAGCCGGACGACCAGCCGGGAATGGGTAGTAGGCGAGCAGTGGCTTGCGGGAGGAGCGGCCAACAGCGGCTCCGCGCAAAGTTGTGCTTCAACGGCAGACCAAGCAACGGCAGCAAGGCGCTTGGCAGCGCGAGGCAGCCGGGCGGCAGCACGACGCCGACGAATCGGCGGCAATGACAATGGGTCACTCAGCGGCGTGGACGGCGCGGAGGGTCGGACGAGCGCGCGGGTGGCACTCGGCATGGTTCGGCGGCGCGAGGTCGCGGCCGGCGAGCGGCGGCGGCGAGTGGTAGCGTCGGCGGCGGCGAGCGACAATTGCATGATGGCGCGTTGTCGACCGGTCGGATGCGCGATTTCGACGAAATCGCGACGACGCGATGGATGTGAGATTTATTTCACCAAATTTTTTTGTGAAGTGAATGATTTTAATAAATTAGGCCTAAAATGTCTAAATAGACACTAGGGACTTAGGAGTCAGATGTCGGGTGCGCAAATCGAGACGCGAGCGACGTTTTGAGGTTCGCGTTTCTCGAGGTAAGTAAACCAGTTAGGGATTTATACAGTATTTCATTTCTCTCCATTGACTGTTGTTGTTTACTGTTATGTGATAGCTTTATTGTTGTTCACTGCTTTGTGATGATAGCTATCGTTGAATTTGTTGTCGATTGAGGGGGTCCATTGGCAAGTGAGTCATGGTTACTGTGTATCTGCGATATGAGAGGGTTAGGACTAGAGGTAGGGGTCTCGTCCTAATTATGGTCGTCCGTTGATTTATCCGGGTCCATGTGTGTTTCATAGTCGTACGGGGCTAGGGCTGGGAGGCAGGGGTCTCGTCCTAGAGCCGGGTCTGTGGATGTCTCATAGTCGCAAGGGTTAGGGGTGGGAGGCTGGGGCCTCGTCCTAAACCCGAGTCTGCTTGGGCTTTGCCGCGACTCAACGACCTTTTGGTTGGGACTCCTTGTTATTTGGCATCACTCATCGATGGATTGGTTACAGTCTTTTATATTCATGCGTTTTTTATTCATTTCGTTCTATTTGCATGAATTTCACTGCTTTGGATATCGTGAACTGTTGTTTTGGATATTGTGAAATGTTGTGTATATATCCTACTGGATTTACTTATATGGGCTCGTCATTTTTATTTTGAGTGAGTGCAGAGCCGCAGACAAGTAGCAGAGGAAATGTTTCATGGCTAGGTGAAAATTTTGTATAATTGTATTTACTATCCTCTAATGATATTTACTGGGTTCCACAATTAGGTTGCCTAACTTCTTGAAATTATGGTTGAGTTATTTTATTCATAGTAATTGCTTCCTCTAAATTTTAAATCTTGAAACTTATTAATAACTCAACTGTAAATTGTTGAATGTACTGATATTGATGGATTGGAAGGCTGACTAGGCTCTCGTTGACCTTGCGAGACTGGCTCGGGGGTCCATGTGAGCTTAGGCCGAGCGGGGCCCAATTCGTGAAAAACTGGGGCCGTCACACATAAATCCTTAAGGATGTAAGAAATCCATAACAATTCACACACTGTGGAAGACATACACCTATATTCAGTTTCTGCAGATGATTTTGAAACTGTAGCCTGTTTTCTTGTTTTCCATGAGATCAAGGATGAACCCATGAATACACAATAACCAGTGAGAGATTTTCGTGAAATAGGACATGCAGCCCAGTCAGAATCACAATAGGCAAGGAGACTTAGATCCAACTGAACAGGGAAGACCAATCCCTGAGAATGAGTACCCTTAAGATACTTTAGAATGTGAATAGCACCAGACCAATGTTGTTCAGTGGGAGCTTGAATAAACTGACTTAATTGTTGTATGGTATATGTAATGTCAGGACGAGTGAAACCCAAGTAAATAAGACGACCAATTAATCTTCTATATCGATCAGCTTCAAGTAACAAAGGAGAATCAACATCATCAAACTTGCAGTCACGAGGAAGAGGAGTTGCTGTTGGTTTGGAAAATGTAAGTCCAGCATCGTTAAGTAAATCAAGGACATATTTACGTTGATGAACATAAAGTCCTGAAGAAGATCTAACCAGCTCTAATCCAAAAAAATAACGAGCTTGGCCTAGATCTTTGATGGTAAACAACTTGTGAAAAAATGCCTTAACCTTGGTAAGCATTTCAAGAGAAGTACCAGTGAGAAGAACATCATCAACGTAAACTAGTAATATCAAAAAATGACCATGAATGTTGTAAGTAAACAGACAAGGATCATGAGCAGATTGGATAAAACCAAAAGATTGAAGTTGAGAAGAAAACTCATGATTCCATTGTCTTGAAGCTTGCTTAAGACCATATAATGATCTTTGTAGTTTGCAGACTTGATTAGGAGAAACCAGAGTGTAACCATCAGGAGGCTTCATATATACATCTTCATCAAGATAACCATGTAAAAAAATATTATTAACATCCAATTGATGCAAAGGCTAATTGCTAGCAGCAGCCAAGGATAAGACAATCCTGACTGTTACATTCTTGGCAACAGGAGAGAATGAATCTATATAATCAACTCCTTCAATTTGATTGAATCCCTTTGCAACCAAACGTGCTTTACATCTATCCAATGTGCCATCAGGATTAAGTTTTACCTTGTAAACTCATTTGGAACCTATGGCCTTTTTGTTAGGGGGAAGGTCTGTGAGACTCCAAGTACCATTCTCCTCTAATGCTTGTAATTCCTTATTCATTGATGTAACCCAAACAGGGTCATGTTTCGCTTGGTCATAACAAGTAGGCTCTTTTATAATTGAAACAGCTGCTAGAAAGTATTTGTAATCATCAGTAATGTGAGAAGAATGAATGAAAGGAAATGTTGGAGGTGCACCAGCAGAAAGAATAGGTTCTGCAGTAATGGAGGCATTGGTTTGAACATTATTCAAAACAAAATCGTTCATCCAAAAAGGCTTGTGAAGAGCCCGAAGACTTTTGCGAGGAACAAGAGGCAAAGAAGGAGCAACAACTTCATCAGGAGTCACTATAGGATCATCATTAGGAAGCTCAACAACATCAGTAGTAGGCATGGATGAATCAGGCATTATAACATCAGTAGGTACTGCATCATGATGAATAGCCTCAACAGGGGACTCTATAGAATTTGGCACAACAGCAGAATCATGTATATATTTCTTAAGGAATCGGATGTGTCATTACAAGGTATAGGCAAAAGACAATCTAAACCTGAAGAAATAGTCTAAAATGGAAACTGATTTTCATAGAAAATCACATCTCTTGAAACAAAACAGGCATGAGTTGCCAAATTATACATCTTGTAAGCCTTTTGTCCATGGGAATAACAAAGAAAAACGCATTTGATTGCTATTGTGTCTAACTTGGCTTTACTTGGAGAAACATTAGTAGCAAAGCATAGATAACCAAAACTCTTCAATGAGAGATAGTCTGGAAGCCTTCCAAATAATAGGTGACAAAGAGACTTCCATTTCAGCAACCGAGAAGGTAATCGGTTAATAAGATAGGTAGCAGTAAGAACACCATCACCCCAAGATTTAGTGGATAAACCAGATTGAAAAATAAGAGCTCTTGTAACTTGTAACAGATGTCGATGTTTTCGTTCAACTACTCTATTCTGCTGAGGAGTATAAGGTGTAGACCTTTGATGTATAATCCCCAAACCAAAAAATAAGGCTTGACAATCTTGATTGCAAAATTCAGTACCATTATCAGTCCTAATGGTTTTGACAGATGCTTTGAACTGATTGTGAACAAAAACTAGAAAATGCTTGATGATATTTCTCGTCAATGACTTATACTTCATCAAAAAAGTCCAGGTAAACCGACTATAATCATCCACAATGGTCAAGAAAAAATGAGCTCCTTGAAGAGAAGGTTGATTATATGGTCCCCAAACATCCATATGCAACAATTGAAAAGGAAAAATAGATTGAATAGAATTCAGTGGAAAAACAAGTCTACATTGTTTAGATATGTGACAAACATCACAAGGTACATTACTTTGTTTAGTTGTAGAGTTTTTGAGTAACAAATCAAGGTGTTTTGTTACAGTAACAGAAGGGTGGCCCAAATGATGATGCCATGAAAAATTAGCATTATCATTATTACAACAAACTGATGATAATTCTGTAGGAGAAACAAATGAAGCAATGACATCTTTATTGAAAAAGCTGGAATCTAATATGTAGAGACCTCTAATCATCTATCCCATAGCTAGAACTTGAGAATGCTCAATGTTCTGTATAGCACAAAAGGATGGATAAAACTCAACTGTCAGTTTAGTAGAAGAAATGAGCTTACTGACTGACAAAAGATTGTATTTGAATGAGTTTATGTGCAGACAAGAAGAAAGACTTATGTCTGAACTGACATGCACATCTCCTATACATGTAACTTCTTTAGTATGACCATCATGCAAACAAACCGAAACAGGTTTAGCCAAGGCAGTGATATTAACAAGCAAATCATAATTAATGCACATATGATTTGTTGCCCCACTATCCACAATCCAAGCATCTGAACTAAAAGATGTATTAAAATTAGAAGGCATTTTTTTGAACTACCCGTAAATTCAGAAACAGCAGAGTTCACATGAGCAGGACACCTTCGGCTGAAATACATTTTCTTTTCATGAAACTCTCAATGCCTTGTTGTATCATAGCTGCAATATTAGTCTGAAAATCTTCAAACTAAAATGCTTCTACATCTGGTATATCCAGAGGTGATTCCATCATGTTTACAAAGGATTTAGAACCAGTATTCATCTGTTTCTTTTCAAGCTCTTTCTTGTACCAATCTGTAACTCCATAAAGCTTAAAACAAGTTTCTTTGGTATGCCTTTTTGTCTTACAATGATCACATAACATATCATCTTTATTAACAAACTTCTTGTGATTCCCTTTACCAGCAAATTTATTTCCACCAGATGGACCAGGAAAAACTTTGTTAGTTTTCAACATCATAGTTGTATCCATTACAGGTGAATAGCTAACATGAACTTCTTTCTGTTTCTCAACTCTAAAAATCATATAGTATGCCTTATTTATATTTGGTAAGGGATCCATTACTAGGATTTGATTACGAATATGATCATACATATCACCTAAACCCATCAGGAACTGCATCAGTCTATCATTAGACTCAAGAAAAGTTATCTTTGTTGCAGCTCTACATTCACAAGAAGGTAAAGGAACCGAATAACTCAATTTATCCCACAATTTCTTAAGCTTTGTGTAATATTGAGAGATAAAGAGATCTCCTTGACTGATAGAGGAAATATCTCGTTTGAGTTGATATAGAAGAGGTCCATTGCACTCTCTATATCTTTTTTTCAATTCATTCCATAGTTCAAAAGATGAAATAGTGTAAAGAAAAGCTTCAACAATTTCTTTTGAAATGGAATTCAAAATCCAAAAAGTTACCACATAATCCACTTTGATCCATCGATCCAAAGTGGAATCAGTTGAATACGGTTTCAAGTATCTGCCATCAATGAAACCTAGCTTTGTTTTTGCTCCCAAAGCAATCAACACTGGTTTACTCCAAGAAAGATAATTCAAACTAGTGAGAGGATTAGAAACCAGTACTATACCAGGATGATCAGAACTCTGAAGAAAGTATGGACTCTCTACACCATATTCTCTTGAATCAACACATTTTCCTGCTCCATTTCGGATTGAGGAACTTGAAGAACCATGAATGGTAGCCATGATCGCACACTCAAGAGTAAACTCAAAAACAGATCAAACAACAATAAAGACCTGCTCTGATACCATGAACAATAACTGAAAGATCAAGAAATGAATTGATCAATCTGAACAACAATCATTCTTACATTCATCAAATCCAAAATATAGTGTACAATGTATATATATACATATAGAAGGTGTACAGTACACACCCTTGCTGTAACTAAATGAATTAAACGAACATAAGCCTATGATACAATATACAATAGCCTATATGATACAATACAATACAATGTTGTACAATGTATATTACTCTACAACAATGGACTTGCAGTATTCGATCAAATCAACACAAAATTAAATACACATCGCAATTAGAAACCATAGAAATGAAATGAAACCCTAGTTAAATAGGTAGGACTGACGGAATTGTTTGAGGCGGAGATCGAGAGGGTCGTGTATGGAATTGTTGAGGAAGGAAGCGAGGTCGGCGTTGGCTTCGATCTGAACTTTTCACTTTTGTGAAATAATCAGACTTCCCATCGAAGCTTCTTCGCTTCTCTCAAGTGGTTTTGCTCTTCTTCTTCTTTGGACATTTCTTTTCGCTCTTGTTGTTGTTGTTGTTGTTGTTGTTGTTGTTGTTGTTGTTGTTGTTGTTGTTGTTGTTATTGTTGTTGTTGTTGTTGTTGTTGTTGGTTGTTGTTGTTGTTGTTGTTGTTGTTGTTGTTGTTGTTCGCTTCAATGTATTTGAAAGAGGAAGCGAAATATGCGACATTTTTTGATTTTGTCACCGTTTCTCTTCATCTCTGCATGCCTTAAATGCAAACTCAGTACAAAACTAACGCCTTTTTACACGTTTGCCACTTCTAAATCACATTACACCTCAAGATATGTGTTTGAGGTATATTGAAAACGTGGTCTGCCGGTGACACTTCTCTGCGAGCATATAATTACTGATATTTTCCCCAACTTAACCGTGCACCTTCAACTATTTGGTGTTGAATTTTTGTAAACATTCTTAACCATAATAAAATAGATCAAGTAGAGTTTTACTTATTGAAGTCATTATTTTCTCTAAGAAATATACACCAAGCTGAAGATGAAAGCTGAGGCCAGAAAACTTTGGGGCTCGTTTTTTTTTTTTTGTACATATACTTATAAATATATTAATAAAAGGAGTATCGCCTCCATTTCAAAAAAAAAAAAAAACTATACACCAAGCTTTCAATACCAAAGTCTATCACCCTCATAAATCTTAAGTTTTCATATACTTATTTAATAGTAAAAGTGTCTTTTTATAGGCTTGAGGAAAATCATTGGACTTTTCACATTCACACTAATTTTCATCAAATTGGTAATCTAAAAGGACATAAAGTAAATTAAATATAAGTTAGATATTTTGGCCATTATGTAAATAAGTTATGAGACAAATAATGGTCCAACATTTTTAACTCAAAAGGTCTTGGTACTAGTAAGTTATGCATATCCCCACTTATGAGACAATTAATGATCCAACATTTTGGTCACTACGTAAATAAGTTATGCTACTAAAGCTCTATTTATAATTACTCCTCTCAAATGGAGCGTTTCTACTTCTATTTTGACAAAAGGTAAAGCTTGTAATTGCTAAGTTTATGTGTCTAATCCAAATATAACAATATTTTCACAATATAAAATTTGATAAAAATTTAAGAAAAGGACAATGCTAAATCATACATACTTTTGGTACATATATATTAATTCATAACGGTGTGGATTTCATTGAGATATTTGTTCTACGTATCACTAAAATTCACACTGTTGTGTATCAAATATATGTACTTAAATTACGTCAAAAATCATTTTCCTTAAGGGACAATATTAAATTATTCATAATTTTGGTACCTACAATTGATAGGCAAGTGTGAATTTCATTGGGCTATGTGTTATAGTGTTCCAATGAAAACCACACGGAAAAAGAAGCCATAACTTACTAGTACCGACTGACACAGGGGAATGGGTTGCTGTTAGGGTGAGATGTCATAGCATTCCTCGTCGTGTTTATAACCAACTTGCCATATAAAAAAAGGTTATATTAGCTGGACAGTTCATAATTCATCTAAAAATAATTTATCATGAAAATCACATCACCAATGCACTAGGCCATATTATTATCAACATCACAATTGGTTCACATCACAATATTGGAGAAATGGAGAGCAGAGGTGATGGCGAGGAACCAATTACACATGAAGAGTTGCTCAAAGCTCAAGCTCACATATACAAGCACACTTACTACTTCATCAACTCCATGTCCCTCAAATGTGCTGTTGAGTTGGGCATACCAGACATCATCCACAACCACAAAAAACCCATGACTCACTCCGAATTGGTAACCGCACTGCAAATCCCTCAATCGAGATGTGCTCACTTGTACCGCCTAATGCGCATTTTGGTGCACAACGGCTTCTTTACGACGCAAAAAATACATGATCATGAAGAACAAGTAGGATATGTGCTCACACTGTCTTCCAAGCTCCTAGTGAAGAGCCAGCACAATACTTTTCCTTTAGTAATCCTAGCCCCGGCGCTTCAAGAACCGTGACAGTTGTTGAGTGGATGGCTCAAGGGAGGGAATGGCGGGGCCCGTGCGCCATTCGATGCGACTCATGGGAAGGGACTATGGGAATATGGGCTCGAACATCTAGATGTTACTAATGTTTTGAATGAGGCCATGGCTGCAGACTCTAGGGTGGTATCAAGTGTGTTTGTCACAAAGTATAAGGCCATGTTTGAGGGGGTGGTATCTTTGGTTGATGTTGGTGGTGGAACTGGAACCATGGGCAGGGCCATTGCAGAGGCCTTTCCGCACATCAAGTGTTTTGTTCTTGATGTCCCTCACGTTGTAGGGTCATGCCAAGGAAGTGAAAACTTAGAGTTTGTGGCAGGGGACATGTTTCATACCAAGATCCCTTCTGCTGATGCAATTCTTCTTAAGGTATGAACTAATTTTCTTTATTTTCTTTCAAATTGCTTTGTTACTCTTCCTAGAAAACAAGCTTCTTTTTCCGACAAAAGAATTAGCACTGAGGTTGCGCTTCTCGTGAAGCGTGTGTGACATGCCATATAGATTGGGGGAGAATGTGTAACATTTAGGACAAAATATACATTGAAAGAAAAAAAAACTTTCTACAATGTAAATGTCCATTTCAGATGTGGAGGTGAGGCGGCGAACAAAAAATACATACTGCCTACTTTGACTGTGAATTTGTAGAGGGTGCAATTGACAGTCACATTGACAGTCACGTCAAATTCGAAAATAAAACCTTCACCTTTTAATTAACAAAATAAAAATAAATGAATGTCGCTTCATCAATGGAGGTGCAACCCACATCTGCCATCAGAGATGGATTTTAAAAGCCAATGTCTATTTAAGCCACATAAGATTGACATCTTCTCCATGTTGACGACGTGGCACGAATCCACCTCACAATCCATATTTAACGCTGGAGATGCTCTTCGGATTACTAAGTAACGACAAAGCTCTCCTTCATGAATAAAATTATCCTAAAAATACACCTTAATCAATCAAAGTAGTATCTAAAATTACTATTCTAAACCAACATTTAATCCAACTTAAGATAGGTAGAGCATCTTCAATTGGAATGTGGATTGGGTGTGGACGTGCGCCACCAAGGATTGAATATACATTGAAACAAAAAAATCATCTCCAATGCAAATATATATTTCGAATGTGAAGCTGTCATGGCGTGAGAAAATAGACAATGTATATTCTCAATGTCAATCTATATATAGACGGTGCAATCCATAGCCACGTCATTAATTCTCTCTAAAAATATATAGAAAAAATAATAAAATTTTAAAATAGAAAATGCAATCCATATTGACCATTGGAGATCATTTTTGAACTTCAATGTCTATTCAAGCCACTTAGGATGGACATCATCTCCACGTTGTTGACGTAACATCAATCCACAACTACAATCCACATTTACCAATAGAGAATGAAGATGTGGATTGAATGTGAATATGCGCCACCGAATACTGAATAGACATTAGAACAAACAAGTCATCTCCAATGCAACTATGGATTGATAATGTGCAGCTGACGTGAAAAAATAAACAATGTATATTCTCAATATCTACTTCTAACGGTGCAATCTATAGCCATGTCGACAATTTTCTCTAAAATATATAGAAAAAACAATAAATTCTTAAATAGAAAATGCAATCCACAATGACTATTAAAGAGCACTTTTGAATTTCAATATCTATGTAAGCCATACTTAGGATGAATATCATCTTCGCGCTGCTGGCGTGGTAGCAATCCACGCCTTCAATTCACATTTACCATTGGAGATGCTCTTATATAGTTTGGTTCCACCATTCACCACCAAATAGCTAAGTTTTTTTCTTAGGTTATGAGTTTCTAGTCCTAAAGGATTAGTTCAATAGAAGGTTTTAGATATACCTAATTATAAAAAAGGAAATTCATTTAATTTGATCTTATACATACAGTTGATTTTCCAGAAAGTTAAGTAACTCACTTATGTCTCTCTAATCAAAGTTCTCGAGTTTCAAGATAGGTTAGGAAAAAAAAAGGAAAAAAGAAAAATAAATTTTTGGGTATTAGGCATTCTCAAATAAGTGAAATAGGCTGTTGGGTCCATTTTAGAAAGTATTTGTGTTTAGCACCAGAATCGGTCACATCAAGTGGGGTGTACTATAGAGTGTACCTTAAAAAAAATTAAGAACATTTATAGTTTTTATTAATTTTTAAAAGAGATAATCTTTATTGTGTATCTTTCTTGAGTACAAATCACCTATTTATATAAGTAACAGTTACAACTACAATATCTTTTGATTACAATCAAATGATCTCAAAATCTTAACACTCTCCGTCAAACTCAAAATAAGTTTATCAAAACCAACTTGAGTATGCTAAACAAATCAGTGGAGTGTGAAGTTGGCATTACAAGAACAAATTCAAGTGAACAAATAGCCAAAAATAGATCTAGGGTTCATTGCAGAGGAAATTAATCAATGACAATCCACGAAGTCGTTATCCACAACATACAAGCCGATGATCGATTTACGAGCAAATCTGGAGTGCACATGCGCGAGAGTAGAGTAATTCGCAGTTGATCACATATCGAACAGATGAGTAAATGGTCTCGAGATGACCACAAAAGCAAATGCAACACACAAACACATAGACAGATGACATACGCGAATACGAGTTAGAGATTTCTCTTCACAAAGAGAGATCGAGCGAGCAGAGAAGACACATGCATATACACGACAGGAAATTATGCATTGATGATTGACTCTTATGTAAAGCCCACGAACAAAGGTGAGCAAGGCATGATTTAGGTAGAATGAGGGCAGAGAAACAACGGATTTAATGTGATGAACTCCAGACATAAAATCAACACAAGGTGATCAGAGCATGATTCACGACTCAAGTTTTTCTCATGGCAATCCACGAAGACGTAGTCGAGGAAGTCGACCAAAACAAAGGAAAAATAAGAAAAAATAAGAGACCGCCCATAACCTAGCTCTCATATCGTGTTAATTTCTAAAAAAGATAATCTTTATTGTGTATATTTATTAAGTACAAACCACATATTTATATACGTAACATTTACAGCTACAAATATCTTTTGGTTACAACCGAATGATCTCAAATCTTAACATCAAATCGTAACAATTTTCAATTTTGATCGAGAAATTAGTTTAGCTTATGATTTACTAATATGTATTGGAGTTGTGCCAACAGTGGATTTTGCATAATTGGAACAACGAGGATTGCTTGAAGATATTGAAGCGATGCAGAGAAGCGATTGTTTCGACTGAGAAGGTCGGAAAGGTGATAATTATTGATATAGTGGTGGATTATGAAAAGGGAGAAACACATGAATCAACTGAGTTGCAGCTCATGTTTGACATGCTCTTGATGGTCAGCATGAATGGGATAGAGAGAACCGAGACTGAATGGGAAAAGCTTTTCATTGAATCTGGTTTTAGTTCCTACAAGATAACTCCTTTTTTGGATTTCAGGTCTGTCATTGAAGTGTTTCCTTGAGTAACTAAAATTATTCACGAGCCATTGCCATTGTTAATGTTGGTTCATTGAATGTTTGTGTGACTTGGTGTGTTACTTCAACTTTGTTTTGATTGTGAAAATATGGTTTTGTTCAGTTGTACCCTTTATTCTATTACTATTTTTAATATTCGTTTAGTCAAAAAGTAACATCTTGATAGTAATAATAAAATGATGTCGCTAACCACGAATGTAAAGCAGTAGAAAAGACATGCTCCCAGCAAGGTCAAAAGCTTGAATCTCGAAAAAAAAAAAATTAATTTTTTTTTTAAAAAGTGATGTTTATGCTTGGAAAGTCCCAAAATTCCCAATATGTACTTTTCTTTACACTTATTATGTACTTTCCCTTTTATGGAATAATGATAATGAAAAACAAAGTAATAAAGAAAAATTTGAAAATAACCCTGACAACACAACAAAAAACACTCACACCCAAACTCGACATCCCAATGTCTTCCATGTACGATTGATGTATGTGTATTGGGGCGTGCATATTTTGCTGTGCTGTGAGAAGTGTTATTCTGTTGTGGAGCCACACACAGTCTGAACTTCCAGTAGTTTAGACTCCCTGTGACTCCCTCTTGTATACTTGAGTGATTTAGCAAATTGACTAGAAAAAACAGCAAGAACAACAAGAGTTTGGAGGGGAAAATGAGAAGAAATAAGTGATCAAACATTATTCATTTTTTCCTGACCAAGGAAATGATTGAAACCTAGTTAGAATAACAAATACACAGTGAAAAATAATGGATCAGCAATGAAATTACGAGACAAAAAACCAATAACCTTATGATGAAAATAATTAACAATCACAAACAATTGGGCTGAATAGTTGATTGTTTGGAGAGCCCCAGATAATTCTGCTGCAGATTATTGCAATGCCTCCTCCTTTCTTGAAATAATCCATTGAATGAGTCATTTACAGTGCTGGGAAAGGCCGCGAGACTGCAGCTGTTGCACTCAGTGCCTTCAGTCTGTGCAAAATGTCGGCGGATCGAAATCCAGCATCATTTGAGATGCCATTGGTACAGTTTCAGTCAAGACCTGATGCTAGCCTTCGGATCCGTTCCTTGGGTGTTCCTTCTGTATCATGTCTAAGAGATCCTGAACAATTTCGGACATGGGCGGGCGGAATTCTGGCTCGGTCTGCAAAAAATAAACAGAAAAAATTGACTTATCAAACCACTAGACAAAATCTCTGTAAAAGAAAGACGGATATTCATGTCGCCGCTACTTTTTGAATCAAAATGATACGCACAATAAGACATAATAAAAAAAGATGCTGCCGCTTGCATGACAGCGAGATCAGCCCCATGAAATTCCTTAAGAGATTTATCAGTTATGCTAGTTATAGCAGGAATATGGAACAAAATTTTTCTAATAAATTAAAAGAGGGTATGTGGAAAATTTGTCACTGTTTTACAGGAGTCTTTTCACTTAGAAACTTCAAAACATCGGTAAGATACAACACAGAAGGGATTAGCGTCCAATGAAGACAAATATGATGGTGAGCATTAGGAAAGCAAATTGAAAGAGAAGGCCGAAAAAAAAAACTAACCTGTACACAGCGAGAAATTATATCAGCAAACCGTGACAAGGACTTTGCGGGATAGAGTCCTTTCAAAGAGGGATCGACCATTCTTGCCAATGCATCAATGTCGTGTAGTTGAGGGATCGCCCACCTTACCAAGAATTGCTCTCCACGAGGCCGTGCTCTTAGAAAAAAAAAAAGATTAGGTGTGAGTAGCTGGCAATAGTGAACAATTCAGAAACCAAACAGACAAAATGAGAATATTACCTATCATAGGACTTTCTACCAGTGACAAGTTCTAACATTACAACTCCAAAGCTATAAACATCACTCTGCTGAGTGTAATTACCCATCTCAAATTCAGGCGCACCGTAGCCATAGGCAGTGAGGAGTTGTCCTGACAACTGAAAGTAGATACATCGATATGAGTACCGATTTTGAAAATTAATTTAACATGGGGATTTAACTTGACAGTTTGTCCTGAATTCCATACTAAAGCTAATACCAGACTTATCTCAGGACCTAAAACAAGTAAACGACATAATTTTCCAAGCTAAGTTATCTAAGAAGTTGGGTAGTCCCCGATCCCCTCTAAAGCTTGATTCATTAGAAGAAATCAGCCTCACTATTATCGCTATGGGGCGAAAGTAAGACTCAAAACTTGAAAATCTTTTCCAATTATATATGTATAAAGGGTTGAAATTTACGCACACCTTTTACTTCGAAAAACAGATTACAATACCTGACTAACAGAGCCTGATGCTATAAGAGGAGCTAAACCACAATCAGAGACTCGCACTGAAAGCTCATCATCGAGCAAAACGTTAGTAGACTTGAAATTCCTGTGTATCAGAGGTGGTTGGCAGACCTCATGCAAATACCTTCACCATAAAAAAAAGTAACATAGGTTCTAGTCAGGATGATCGAATAAATACTTGTTCTGATAATGCAAACAGCAAACAAATACTTGTTCTGAGGTTCATAAACTACCTCCCATTAGAAGATTTATAAATGGACAAGCCAACGACATCAAAATTATTGAGCTGTACTTACTCCAGGGCTCTTGCAGCTCCAAGGGCCATCCTTATGCGAGTATTCCAAGAAAGCATCCTCTTGAGTTCTTCATCAGAGTGGAGGGCATCATGCAGTGTTCCACCGCTGCAATACTCATAGATAAGCAGCCGTTGACCATGCTCAGCACAGTAACCAACAAGCTCAACGATATTAGCATGTTGAATCTTAGAGATGCTTGCCACCAGCTCAATAAACTCTTCCTCACTTTGCCTCCTAGAAACTACATTGTCCAGTTTCTTCACTGCCAACAGCTAAATAGCATTCGAAAGAGAAAAATGTCAGCATGCAAACCCATCGGGTGAATTAGAAAGCTCACATATATCATATTCCACAAGAAACAACCAACCAGAAAAATCAGAGACCTTTATGCATTCAACAATAAGCATTGTTGATAAATATTTCAAATAAACCATGTCAAGCACAAAACCGGAGGCACCATATGCCACGGATGCACGATGAAGAGCTAGGCCCTTCATTACAGATAAACCCATAGACTTGAAACAACACTTTTACTAACTCATTATTTATAAGATGTAGTTGAAGCTTGAAAGTAAGAATCAAAAGTAACAAACAACTGTGGGTTTGGTACACTGCAAGACCCAACAGAGAGAAATCCTGTCAAGAATCTGCAAAGCAATAGTGCAGTTGTGACTTACTCTGATGAATGAAACATCCATTGATCTCAATTAATGAGAAATCTAAGACCAAGAATCTGAGTTATTGTTAAAAATGAATTTTCGTCCAAACCTGAATCAACTTATATTTCTAGGAACAAATTTATTAGTGACAAGCATTGGGTGACAGAAACCAATATGTGATAAATCATGTAATTTATTAGTGACGCAAATGACTTAGCAAAACCTTATCTTCAAATAATATCACTTGGTTTGTGAGTAAATCGGTTCATATTATGCATTTACCAGTTTCACGGCCATCAAAGATCGTCAAAACATTACCAAATTAGAGCTTACTTTATAAAGAAAATAAAAAAAGAAAAACCTAGCAAAGACACAAAAGGGAAGCATTTAAATGGACAAAGTAAACTCATAGCCTGATGATGTGCTGCCACTATGTGACGAGAAAAAAAAAAAAAAGGACCAATTTTTGGAAAGATGCAGGATTCAGGAAGTAACAACAACAACATAGCTCAGTTCCAAATTATTGGTTACAGATTCAGGAATCAGTAAACAACTGCAACAAATAAACTTCTCTTGATTAGTTCAGATCTAAATCAGCATGCTCATACCTTTCCATCAGGAAGCTCCGCTCGGTAAACACTTCCAAGCATGCCTCCTCCAATAAAGTTTTCTTGAGAAAAACTATTGGTGTATTGCTGAAGAGATGCAATTGTGAAAGACCTCATGGAAGTTGGAAGATTGAGAGCTTTAGCTGAAGACTGTGCAGTAGAAGCTCCAGTAGCTGAAATTGGCTCCACTATTACTTTTTCAACATGAGGCAGCGGTGGCGGTGGAGGCGGTGGAGGTGGCGGCGGTGGTCGGGGAGGAGGCGGTGGGGGAGGGGGAGGGGGAGGAGGAGGCGCTAACATATAATCAAATGACTCAAATCGCTGCAAATTTATTTCATGTTGCTCTCGCTTGGGAATAAAACTTTGTTTTTTTGTATCTTCTTGCTTTTCTTTTTGCTTTGAAAGAATACCTATTCCTTGTTCATTATTTGGTCTCACTACTGCTTCTTTTGGCGCTATAGAAATCATCATAATAAGGCACAAGTTAAAATTGGCAATAGAATCAATAAGAACTTTAAGAATAAATGTAAAATTTACCTTTCTCTATGTCATTGCTTTGTTGGAGTGCAGGTGCATTAGGCTTTTCTATGGGCCTATTGGCGGCTATTTCAATTCTTGTAGAAACTCGGTTGGCTTCCTGCCTTTCTTTGCAACATCTAGACATAAATAGCACGAGACCAAGCACAAGTATAACTAAAATAAACACCCCTGCTATTGCAATCCAGGCAACTCTCGCGCCTGTCCAAAATTTTCTTTTCTTCACAGGACTCGGCGCTTCTGATGCAGATGGTGCACTTGCCCGTCTCCCAGGTTTTCCTTCAGCTGGTTGACCTCCAGATGTTGGAGGTGGCGGGGTGCGAATTGGTGGTGAGGGTGAGGGTGAGGGTGAGGGTGAGGGTGGGGGTGGGGGTGAGGGTGGGGCCGATGGAGCAGCACTAGAGTTGAATGGATTTCCATCCCTTCTGCATGACATATTCACCAAAGACACGGAAGTAGATATATGTAATTACTACAGGGATTATCATAAAACATGTATTTGCACTACAATAGCATAAGATAGCTGAAAAACACGTGTTGGTTCAAGTAAATACTATATACAATCAAATTGGGGTCTCAGAAAATAGACGGAAAATAGACTAAGATAACATCAAAAAAATCTGCGGAACCCAACCAAAGGATGATTACTCTTTATTGATATTGCCAGATTTTTTTTTCTTTTTTCCTTTTCGAAAAAAAAGCTTCTGAGATTTTTCCTGATGATTGCTATACCAAAAAAAAAAAAAAAAAAATAATAGAAGGCACCCATTAGATTCATTAGATTGAAACATGAGAAAGGAGAATGACGTATGTAACTAGGCAAGAAAGATCCTAAACATTTGACCACATTGAACATTGTGGAAAAAACAAAACAGCTAAATTGAAACAATGTTCGTATAGAAATTATGCACACGTGGCAATAATATTATTACATTATAAAGCAGACAAGCACACCCCTAGCTTCTGCCAAGTAAATTTTTGACATACTGCATAATCAAATGAAAGGATGACAGATTTTTTTTCAAACGCTTTCTTGATAGACATATATAAAATAAACATCTGTGTACATATGAAAATTGCCACGGTACACAAATTTTCAAAAATGTTTATTCTATCCCACTTCTTGAACATTTGCAGGACAACAACAATGTCCCTATCGCCTAGTGTTGTAGTGCGCATTCATAGAATAAGCAATTTCAGTTTAAAAATTCCAGAATTCTAGTCGAAAAGAAGTCTTATAGCTAGTCCAATCGAATGTCCAGAAAAGAAAAAGATCAATGAGTGTTTTCCACAATTCTTACTTGAAAGTTGGGATGCTGAGCATCTTCTCAGGTATTGGTCCAGAGAACAGGTTATTTTCTATGTTCCTGTTTAATGAATGAACGGTGAATGAAAAAGACAGAATAAGGCAGACAATAAATAGGTAAATAATCAAAACTTGGCAGAACTCTCCTTTAAACTAAACGCTAATTCATAATTAAAAATACAAGATAGAGTATAATAGTACAAATCTCTCAGAGGAAGATCTTGAAGAACGACAAGAGTGCCTGAAAGGTGATTATCCTGCAAGCGCCTATCAAAGAAGATACAATCAGACATGACATTAGAAGATACTGCACAAACAGGACTTCATATGTAACTGCTTACAAGGTGGTCAGAGATGACAAATTTCCAAAAGAAGGAGGCAATGGACCGCTTAAATTGTTAGCAGACATATCCCTGGAGAGAAGTAACAGTTAGAATGATTAAGACCTGCAGCAGGCAAGGAAAGAAAATTACAAGAAAAAAACTATCAGAGAACATTACAAATTGACTAAGCTGGAGAGGTCCTGGAAGGAATCTGGCAACTCCCCAGTTAAAAAATTCCCATTGAGAGACCTGAAGACATAAACATTTCCATTTCAGAAAAAACAAACTTATCGATAAAAATAAAAAAAAAAAAAAAAAAAAAAAAAAAAACTATAAAATGATAGGTTTTCAAGATGAACAAAGTAGAACTAATAGCTTACATAGCTGCCAGTTGTGTCAAAGAGGATAAGGAACTAGGGATGTTTCCCGTTAACTCATTAGCTGAAAGAAAACTGCCCAGGTGAAAGAAGCATAATTTTCATACGACACACAAAAAGAATACTGGATAACATTCCAATGCTCACAAAATCAGCATGATATTGATGAGATGAACAATGTTGCTATATTTATGGATCATAAAAGAACAAAATCATTGAGAACATACATGTTCTTCATGGTAATTGGCCAGTTTGATGGAATACTTCCTCCAATGTTGTTGTTGCTAAGATCTCTGTCTCGAAAAGAAGGTAGGAAAAATGAATAAAGAAAATATCGTAAATATCGCTTACGAGCAGTTATATAAAATTCTAAAATTTACATTCTCTTAATGATGGGTCGTAAAATAATTCTAATCATGTGTATTCCTAGTGACATTAATCAATCATATATTCGACCAACTAGCTAATCAGGTCCACAATAACATCATAAACATAAAATAGAAAATTCCATAATGAGGACGATGAGTTAATGCAGATGATATTGTCTTAGTGGATGAAACCAAAGATGGAGTGAATAGGAAATTAGAACTATGGAGGAATACATTAGAATCTAAAGGCTTTAAGTTGAGTAGGACGAAAACTGAATACATGCACTGTGAGTTTGGAAACACTAGACATCGAGATGACGGAGTGGTAAAATTTGGGGAAGTAGAAGTTCCTAAGGTAAACCACTTTAAATACATAGGATCAATCATACAAAATGATGGTAACATTGAAAATGATGTCACACATAGAATTCAAGCTGGATGGAAGAAATGGCGGAGTGCAACAGGGGTGATTTGTGATCGACATGTTCCTACTAAGTTAAAAGGAAAATTTTATAGGACCGCAATTAGGCTAGCAATGCTCTATGGAAGTGAATGTTGGGCGGTAAAGCAACAACAATTACATAAAGTGAACGTAACAGAAATGAGGATGATTAGGTGGATGTGTGGTAAAACTCGTAAAGATAGAATAAGAAATATAAAAATTCAAAGACAAGTAGGAGTAGCACCAATTGATACAAAGATTAGGGAAGGGCGGTTGCGATGGTTTGGTCACCCGCAAAGACGGCCTACAAATGCCCCAACTAGAAAACTTGACTCAATAGAAACTCTAGAAATTCGACGAGGTAGGGGCAGACCAAAGTTAACATGGGATGCATTAATTAAAAGGGATTTGAATGGTTTGCAAAGCTCACCATCAATTGCACTTAATCGAGCACAATGGAAAAGTTTGATCCATGTAGCCGACCCCAGTTAATTTGGGACTGAGGCTACGTTGTTGTTGTTGTTGAGGACGATGAGTTAAGTAGCACCAGCATTTATGTGTTGATACGTATACGTCATTAGATACACTGTAATTCTACATAGGTCTGGGAACAACTATCGACGACTATACCTTTCCATAGACTACATCCTCATCGACAAAAGTTATCTCCCACTTACATTCTCATCGACGACTATACCTTTCCATAGACTACATCCTCATCGACAAAAGTATGCACATTCAAAAAATTACAAATTCACCACTTACATAGTCACTATTGAAGCAAAAGACTGCAAGTTATCTCCCAGTTCTCCTCCCAAGTTCGCTGCATTCACCGTTCTGCCAACCCAAATGCCAGTAACATTAAACATTACATTCTTCCCGAAACTTCAAAATCCAAAAGTGTATTCAGAAATATCACCATACATGCTACTTATGTTCGAGTCCACACATTGGACGCCTTGCCATGCCTCGGCACACGGGTCTCCTCCGTTTGCAATCCATCCAGGAAGAGTGGGGGATCCCAGGGCAACATATAAGCTATTTATAGCAAAAACTGCCCCAAAACAAATTCAAAGACACAAAGCAGTCAATTGAACAAAGCAGAATTGAAAATAATCTAAACTGAAACACTTGACACCAAAAGTAGATCTACTGCAAAGAAACATTTTACAAGGACCAGAAAAAAATCCAGCTTTACCATCCTGGGGATTAGTGAACCCATAGGAAAATGGGGCCATGAAAATCACCATCAGACCCATCAAAACCAAGCCACAGATCTCCCAATTCCGGGACTCCATTGGCGCCGCAATCCACCGCAAACCCGAAAACCAACACTAGAATGAGCACTACAACCACATAACACCCAAATCTGAACCGGAAAAACCAAAAAAAGCATCAGAGATCTCAACTGAAACACCCAAATCACAAAATTCAACACTTCCCTCACTAACATCAACAACATTTCCCATCACTAAGACGACTAAACACAATATTGAAACCTTGAAAACATCAAAACCACCACAAATCCCAAATCAAACTCAGAATTAACACCAAACATCCCTAACAACCAAAACCCATCAATTCTTCCAAGATTTGAGATTCCAGTTCAAACCCACCACTAATCACCTCAAAAACAAAAACCCACTCAAACAGAGATCCCCACAAATTTGCAAAGACAATTGCTAACTTAGCAGCTAAGATTCCATGAATCAGCTCAAAAAAAATGCATGAACAGGACCAAAAAAAAAAAAAACCAAACTTTTCACACCCATTTCAATTCCCCATCACCAAATCACAAAACAATCAAAGAATCAGAGCTTCAAAACCCTAATCTCACCTTCAATTGCAGACTTGACAAGTTGCAGAACTGTACGCAAAGCTTGCTTGCTTTGTTTTGCTTTGCTTTGTGGTGCTTCACTCCCTCACACAACCAAACGGTCTAAATATACATTAAAAAACAGAGACAAAGACTAACTAAGACTTCCATGCAGACTTAGACGGCATCGCAGTAAGTGATTTCTCATGGCGATTTGAGACGCGCATCTCGATGCAGATCGAATTAGGGAGGGAAGTGAAGATGATTGGTCGGAAACAGCGTACGTAAAGCCGCAACCGCTGGTGGTCCGCTAGTGGTGTCCACCAACGGTTCCACAGTTTTGGCCTAATGGGCTTGGGTTTGGGCATTTTGCTATTTCAGGCCCATTAACCATTTTTTTTGTAGGACTGGTGTCCCAAAAAATGTAGGGTTGGGTGTCCTTAAAAGCACCGTGTTTGAGCCGTGCATGGGACAAGATTCCAATCGACATACTAACCAACCATTATGATTGGGTCCCACCAAAAATAAGGTACAATGATTGATAGGATTTGGGGTTGGCTTTAGTGGGCTTGGGTTTGGGAAAGCCCATTAAGAAAGGGTTTGTTTGGGTTGACATGGAAAGTCTTAGTTTAGGTCTTTAAAGGAGACTTTTGAAGACGTGAAAGGCGCTTTTATATGGAGAAAAAAAGAAATCAAATTTTATTAAATGTGAAGTGTTGGTGTTGGTCTTTATCTCTTTATCCAAAGCACTTGTCCTTAATCACCGAATCTAAGTTTGTCCTATAAATATTTAATATTTGCATGTCGAGTTACGATAATATCCCTGGTTGGCGAAAATATTCCTAAAAGAGACAAATTTAATGAGTTCACATTGATGACCAAACGTCCCCTTGTACAACTTTCATAATATGGGATGAGCACCTTATGATTTGGTATTTTTTTGGGAAGGATTGGAAAGGAAAGTAGTCATCGTATGAGAAGCTTATGGATATGGTAACTCGCAAAGGATTCGTTTGGGGTACTACCTAATCAAATCTCAATATCGTCAATTATTTTATAATCATTTGGCATAAAAAGATAGCGTAAGGTATATGTTAGTCTCTATTCTCTAAGTTACATAGTGTAGGAAAACTCAGTTTTTTTGTATTGGCTGTCTAGAATTATCTCTGACTATTGCACAAACACACACTATACCTTGTAAGACTTTCTTCAAAAGTGCTCAACTTACAAAAAGTATATTTTGAAAAATTAAAAAATTCAAACATATAGCTTGAACAAAGGCACTTTGTGAATAATTGGTAGATCTTGATTCCTAACTAGTAGTATTGAATCAAAATTAATTACTTATTACTAATATAATTGATTTTTAATAGTTTTTTTTTACTTTTAACTTAATTAATTACCTATTAAATAGATGATTTCCTATTTAATAGCTCATATTCCGATTTCTTTTACCTATTAAACAAATGATTTCCTATTAAATAGCACATTAAACCAATGGATTGAAAGTTTGTGTTAGTGTTATATATATATGGGTAGTGCTATTTGGACTCGTGAGTCCGGACTCAAAACTTTTTTTAATTTCAAATACATCATCGAGCAATTAATGAATCAACCATAATCACTTGTAAAATTCCTTTAATACCCCTTAAATATTTACAAAAACTTTAAAAAAATTTCTATAAGTCCGGACTCATGAGTCCAAGTATATTTATTGTATATATATATAATATTAGTATACGCACGCGAGCGTAGTGAGCGGATTCGTTGGTGCGTAGCACTTAAAGAGAACTAGATAGCCTTTTTAATGTTCGTTTTTCTATTCTCGTGTTGCTAATCTTCCATTCACTGCCTCATGTGTTTACATCAATTGAGAATTAATTTAGACTTGCACACCTTTTTTCAATGTGTTGGTGTTCCTTGAACTTCTAATTAAATACACACGATTACATTGTTGCTGACCAAATCAAGAGAGCATTTGTTTGTTGTCTCAATTGATGCCAACTAATTAATTAGTAAAAACTTCTACCAAAAAAACTTTTTTTTTTTTTGAAATCATTTTTTTTTAAATCATGCATCATCTATCTCACTAAAGAACAAAATCAAGATATTATGGAAACATATATGTAATTCGTATATATGTATGAAACCAAAAACGAAATTCATACATATGTGCTCATATACATGTATCTTTTGAATAATCAATTCTTCGACTATCGCTTAAATTTATTATTCTATCCTTAATTAAGTCTTTCAATCATCATTTAAATTTATTATCATATCCTTAATTAAGGGGATAATCAATCTTTCAATTGTCAATTGAATTTGTTATTTTACCTTTGATTAAATCTTTCAATCTTCACTTAAATTTATTATTATACTTTTAATTAAAGATATTCCTACTATTAAATCCAAATAATTATAATTAATTTTTAAAAAGACTTAAAAAATGAAGTAGTATACTTTTGGAATATAAAAAATAGATTATTAGATTGATTAAATTCTCGCGAGCGTAACGATCGGACTCGTTCGTGCGTAACACGTTATAAAACTAGTGTATTTAATAATTGAATTAAATGGTATAGTCATTTTCATGTAATGCTCTAACAAGAGAAAAACCTAAGACCTTGTAATCTCTATGTCTCTATGTCTGGATATTAATAGCAGCCGTCATTGTAACCAATTAATATTTGCATGTGCCGTTACAATCAAAGCACTTTTAATGGGCCGTTTGCGTGGTTAAGACGCACAACTTGAAACAAAAATCAGTAACTAACGTAGACATTATCAGCCACGTGTCAGATCTGGATTGACTAATGGATTAATTGTAGATGTGGTTTGAATCTTAGAATCTTAGATCAATTTTTAATCAACTCCTCAATAGTACTAACTAGTGGATTTTGAAGTTATTAGAACTTGGAGGGAAAATTAATAAATCAATTTACATGAATGCATTGTAATAATTTTTTTACAATTAAAATTATAATTCACAATAATTAGTTTATATTTATTAGAAAAAATAGACAATAAAGGATAAAAAACATTTAGTATAAATCACGCACATAACAAACATTCTGAACAATCTTCACAACAACGAACATAGAGATGTGAAGTTGTTGATTGCACTGCAAGATCTCTGCTACGTTTTGGGTGTCATACAGCTCAACAATCGCCACAACATTGCATTCGTGTGTGAAAACCCTAAGAGATGTGGTTGGATGTTGCTAAATATACAATACTTGTGAACCTATGATCTATATATAAAGAAAAGATTAATGATGTGTATAAATGATGTTGCGGTAACCAAATGGATTGTGTTAAATTTAAAATGGAGATTAAATGCATTGAAACAACACTTCATTAACCAAAAAAAATTCAAATACTCTTAATTGTGACTTTGGTGCCCTAAGCAGTATAAATTATGATGTGGTAACCGAAGGGATGTATAAGATTCGAAACGAATACTTAATTAATGCATTGAAGTAACTCTTCATTAACAATAAAAAATAAAAATTCAAATACACTTAATCATTATTTCGGTCAAATCCAAATTATAAATATATCCAATAAATGGGGGAATGAATATATTCTTTGAAACAACCAATAACAAAAAAAATCTAAAATAGAAAAAAATTAGAAAATTAGAAAAAAAATGAAAGAAAATTAAAAAAATTAATATATGATGAAAAGAAGTGGTAATAAAATTTACCTATTTGCCCATACTTTTTTTTTATCTCCAAATCAACTTTGTTCTTTTGTATACAAATCAAACTCTAACTCCTTAACAATCCACTACACGTTTTTTTTTTTTTTTAATCTCCAAATCAATCATGAACTCATTCTCATCAATCCAATACACTTTTTTGAGGAAGTAATGTACCAAAGATGATTAGCTTGTTTTTTCATTCACATCTTATCTCAATCACATTAGAGAATATTGATAAGCTAAAAAAGGTACTTGTATTTATAATTTTTAAATTTTAATTACAATTTTAAATTTTGTTAATAAATTCTTTAAAATTAATTCTCACGAGCGGAGCGAGCGGGGGAATCGTGCGTAGCACGTCTTGAAACTAGTATATATATATATATATATATATATATATATATATATATATATATATATAGAGAGAGAGAGAGAGAGATTGGTTTGATAGTGATTTTTTTTTTGATGAAAAGTTTTTAGTGATTTTGTAACGTAATTAATTAGGCTAAGAGATTGTAGATTACAGAGTTTTAATTTTTAAAGCAGTCGCTAATCTAATCCTTTTGTGTGAGTGTGAAAATTAGAACATATCATCTTCAGATCTTTTAAATATAATTATTGGTGGCTTTTATGAATAAAATAACTTCCATTCATTTTTTTAAAAGCAAAACAAAACAAAAAAAAAAAAAATCTTCCAATTCCATTTCAAAACTACCTCAAACTTGACTATCGCTCCTTCAAGACGGATAATGCTACAATGACACCTCAAAGTCACATACAATGATGTGGCATACGGATCTGCGTCTTTATGAGCAGTCCATACGCGCTTTGGAATATACAACATGCACGTTAGGCACAAAAAACTGCGTGCGCTCACCATTTTAATGTGAAGCGCATGCCACATCATTTTGAGTGTGACTTTGGAGTGTCATTGTAGCATCTTCCCTTCAAGACATGACTATGAGTACTTCGAAACTTGATTTACTTTGAAATTTACTTTGATCCATTTTTCACATACCAATTTCACACGCACAATTAGATTGAGACTTTTTTTTTATAAGAAAGAAACTTGCTCTTAATTGACAAAAAAAGAAAGAAACTTGCTCTTAGTAGGACTGTTAATTTTTCACATCGATGTATATGTGCACAAAGATTGATATGCATCCAAGGGACTCCTATTGAGTATATGCCAAATTGCTGAGTGAAAATAGGTCAAAATAGCAAGACTCTTTGGTTTTCAATTGGGAACCTACTATGGTAACTCATGAAGTAAACCCAAGAACAAAAACGTAGGTGTGTGATAGCCTCAATCCTACAAATTGGGCACGCTCGGGCACTAGGCCTCCATTAACCCTCGATAAACTAGTTCGGAGTTAATAAAGGCCTAGTCAGCCTCACAAACCGGTCTTCAATACCTAATAATCCACACAAGATATATATATATATATATATATATATATATATATATATATATATATATATATGAAATCATATGCAACAAAATATAAAAATGAAAACACGATAACAAATAAATTAAACACACAATGAGTTCTAAGTGTGGAACCTAGAATGTGGAAACCCCGTACAACGAATACAATAGATAAAATATAGTATCTCTCAAGCCAAATACCTATTTATAAAAAATAGTAATTACAATATAAATATATCAAAGACCTACATATGTCGAACATCAATGTTCTCGAGCTCGGAGATTATACCTTCAATTGTCACCAAAAGCGGAGATAATCCTAATGAGTAAATCCGGAAGAAGTTCAACAGTAATTCAGATTAAAAAAACTCAGATTAAATAATAAATAAGTCTATAAATCATGTAGGAAAGGAAATGAAGCTGAAAAAAATAATAAAACACATGATAAACAGACTATAATGGTCAATGATAGAGATTAAATGACTCGGAAGCAAATGATAGGTGCTTAAGTGGTCGTGACACTCTACACGTGGGTTCAAAGCCACTTAAATCGTGTAAGTGTTAAATACTAGTATGACGAGACCAAGTCCTCTTCAATCGGACCATATCCGTTCGACACCGTTGGCTCACTTGAGCTGCAGCCCGTGTAATGGCCTAAATGAATTAAACTAAGATTATGGTTGATCTCAAGGATTAACGGTGGTAATTTAGGTGTTACGTGGACAACTTGGTTGACTTGGACACGAGAACCGAGGAAATATGTTCTTTATAGATGGTGGTTTATATGTGGTGTTTAAAAATTATTATTATTATATTGCATACATGTATGCATGTTACTATCAGGCGAGTTTGTGTGATGGGTGTTCGCTTTGAAAGGCGTGTCAACGCGGGTAGTGAGTAGACAAACTACGAGGTACACTGGAAAACTAGACTAATCCATGTCAGGATGACTAGTTAATCAATTAAAATGGGTAATGTGACCATAGCTAAGTAAAATTCAATTAAAACAATAGGCTATGGCATACCTAGAATTGCATGCCGAGACGCAGGGCATCAATCGGGTAGTGAAGGTTAGTGAGACCATAAGTTGGTTAATTCAAATAAATAAAACACTAACCATATGTATTAAAATGGACTTAAGTTAGTGAAATTAAATTAAAATAAAGTAAAGTCTATAGTTTAGTTAAATTAATTGGGAACTATAAGATTTGTCTAGAGATATGCACGGGACATTTAGGATCCAGATGAGTAGAAAATTGATGTCACATGGACTGAGTGAGTGGGAGTGAGTGGACTAAGTGGCTAGAGGTGGACCGCAACATAATCATAGGGATACATGCGCACATTTGATTCCAACCAAACATATATAAACCAAATTTCGTGGATTTTTATTTAAACCACCTACAACTTCATGCAAGATAGAGAAAACGAGATTTGAAGGAAAATCCAAGTTGGAATTCAACCACCTTAGAGGTCAAATTGAGGACTCAAACCTAGGTAATCATCATCTCCATCTTCTACTCTTTTCAATAAACCCAATTTGAGTGTTTTTGTTCAAATTTGAATTGGAAAGGTTGGTATCTTGTTTTGGGTATTATTCTGATTAAATTCATGTGAAGAGTGTGTTTGATAAATTTACGTAGCTAAATTTGAAGGGAAAAATAGAATTATCGACTTAAGAATTCTGTCCCAGAGGCTTGGTAGCGCGCTACCTGGAATGGTTAATTGCCAGTTAGATATTCCAACCGCCCATGATCTGCGTATAGGCGTAAGAACAATAGCGCATCTCCATCATCTCCCATACCAGCTATGTTATGTTATTTCCTCATAGTTTCCCCGCGCTAACAACAAATAGAAATTGAACAATAAAGGTGTTTTAAGATTTTTGACTTAATACATATCCTAAATACCTACAAACATACTAAACATGTAGAATTGGACTTCAGGGACTTAAGGGACCATAGCTCAGGTATCGGGGAGTTAGTTGGGTCGACCCCGATGCGGGTTAGAGTATGGGATAAGTCGAGTGATCGGCCCGATTAGATATCGATTCGAGCCCGCAACCACCCACCATTTTGCAGTATGAGTAATATTTCCTCATAGTTTCCCCCCCCCAGCACCTCGAACCCGCACCCGTGGGGTCAAGTATGCGAATTCTTCAAGGTGTGTACCAATTGAGCTACTTGGCTCAATTGGTACACTGGTTTTGGGTATTATTCGCATTAAATTCATTGAACGGGTGTGTTCGATAAATTTACGTAGGGAAATATGAGGAAATATTACTATCGACTTAATGGTGGAATTTTGTCCTAGAGATCATTAGGTATGCCAGATATCTAACTGGGCCGTCACAGTTAGCGTGCTAATCGTTTCAAGTTTCCAACTGTTGTTTAGGATGAAGAACAGTAGCGCACTACATTATATTCGTATGTTACTGCTTTTTACATAGCGCGCTAACAACAAACAAAAATTGAACATAAAAGGTTGTTTTGAGATTCTCGACTTAATACATATCCCAAACACTTACAAATATACTAAACATGTAGAATTGAACTTTAGGGACTTAAAGGACCATAGCTCGGGTATCGAAGAGCTAGTTGGGTCGGATACGGGAGTATGGGGAAGTCAAAACGTTGATTGAGCTACGTAAACCCATTGAGAATGCTTCACAAAATTCATGGTTTTGATTTATCGATATCGCATTTCATGTGTGACTGTCGGTGGGCACACATAATATTTCTCTCCTATTTCGATTTGCGTATATATTGATTGTGGTTAAATCGCTTACACGAGTTACTTGTGTTTAGTGCTTGTGTTGACGATAGTAAGATATACTTACGACCGTCGGGAGGGATTTAAAATGTACCCTTGACTTGAAATAACGTCTGGAGGGGTTCATCAGGAACCGTAGTTGAGGTTTAGTCACTGTAAGCCTGTAAGTATATACATGGTTCTTACTCAATTTATTGATTACTGACTATTGTAGGTCAAGGTTTTCTCGTGATTATACGTATGCTTACTGATTAATGCTTTATTTCTGAGCTGGTTTAGTTGGTACATGTTGTTTATTTATTTCATGTTATTACTTTTGCTTGTCTTATGTTGCATATATTTCATGGAAATATGACGTACTATTGTCGGGTGTTATATTCGCATGTCTCGTAGTTTATTAGTTTTAATTCATGAATATCGTGTGGACTTCTTTTGGGGTTTTACTCACTGGACTCATCACTGTATTTATTGGGTGACTGAGTGCAGATCATTCGACGAGCAAGGGCAAAGGTAATGAGGTATTGGGCGTGGAGCCAGCTCGTGTGTAATATCAGTATCTATTTATTTTACTTTTGTTGGATTTTGGGGACCATAGAACACTGATTACATGTATATGAACCTTTTTTTATACTTATCTCACCTTGATATATACATGGTATCTTTTGTCGAGTTTTTCACTACTTAGAATTGTTAAATATTGCATAACTTACTCATTAAAAGACTTTCGCTGAAAAATTTTAATATAACTTGATAATTGAGTAAGTGACTAACTAAATTATTAATACTTATGTAAATATTAGTTAGCATAACTAGGGTTAGTTGAAAAAGTATAAGCAACTCATTAGGTCGCGAGGCACCAAGGATAAGCGGGCCACGGCGTGGCAAGGCTAGGTGACGTGCGATATGACGTGGCGAGTAGTAAGGCGGCTTGAAATTTGGAGGGCCCGAGAAAATCCTAAAGGGAGCCATAGTCGCAGCCGGATGCTCCACCGCAATTAGGGCTGACAATTTGGGTCATGAAACGTTTAGCACGACACGACACGACACGGTGTTAAACATGTCGTGGGTTTGGCAAAAGTGTATGTGGGTCATAAACAGGTTAACCTGTTTATACACGGTTCATAAACGAGTCGTTAACGTGTTAACCTGTGTGACTCGTTTATGACTCGCATAATTATTTACATATAATTAATCAGTAATCACTATTCACTAATCACTCATATAAATACAAATTTTTTTTTCCCTTCAACAGTTCAACTCTTATCAAACCCTATCAAGTTATCAAAAACAACTGCACGTTTGCACCGCTTCCACCTCTTCGCCGTCTTCGGACTTCGGCTCTTCTTCCACCTTGGGTCTCCACAGATTTGACCTCCACCCATCTCCGCCTCAGGTAACAAAATCGTTTCCGCCTCCACCATCTCCATCTGGTCCCCCACCTATCTCGCGGTTTAGTCCGCCCTCGGTCACCCATCTCGCGGTTCGGTCCTCCTCGGTCCCCCACCCATCTCGCGGTTCGCGGTTCGGTCCCGCCCTCGGTCCCCCACCCATCTCGCGGTTAAAGGCCGCGCTCGACGCGCTCTTCCTCCGATGACGACGACAACATCTTCATTCTCCACCCGGTCCTCCTCCACCACCGCCCGCGCCACTCGAAATCCATGGTGATCGGCACCGACGCGGGCACCTCCGCTTCGCCATCCAAAGCATGACCGTCGAACCACCAACCTTCTTCCCTAACCCCCAACCTCACTCACAGTTTGATTAACTAGTAGCATGTTTAACGAGTTGATAAACAGTACACAAACGAGTCGAGTTAAACATGTTAAACCGATCTGTTTAATAAACGTGTTAAACAAGTACACAAACGAGTCGAGTTAAACAAGTTAACCGCAATGGAATCCATGAAGTCCTGTGAACAGCCATGACACATGGCGGATGCTCACTCAAAGGATTCAGCCACGTCTAAGAGCCAAAAGCGCAACTCGGATGGTGAACCCACGAGTAAACAATGACTCAACTCGACCATTTAGACCCTAGATCACTCGGTAGGTAAGTAGAGTCCAACAATATGTATAGTCTTCATCAAAAATGTGCATGGAAAGGAAAAGAATTGATATTGAATTTCTTATTGATTTACTACCATAAAATCGCGTAAATCGCCATATCAAATTAATCATTAGAATAGTAAGAGTCCTCGTCGTGTATCTACATGCATATAGGTATAACACACATTGTTTAGACTCGTTTATAACTCATTTAGGGTATTTTAAACTATTAAGGATTCATCCTTATTTCCACATAGGTTATTTAATTCATTATCGACTTTAAAACCATTACTTCAAATCAAAATCGTCGGCTTGAATAAAATAAGAATGTCGTGGAGCAAAACAAGGAAAATGATAAGACTTAATTTTCCAATATGAATTGAATGCGATCGAATAATCACCACTAAAGAAATCTAAATCACCGTACAAGAGTCAAGTTTGACTTTGAATCTCCAAATCATATCATTTAGTCAAAAATCTATGACTTAATCGAACTAAGTTCATTTTCAAAGGAATCAATCAAAACTTCTCTTATGCCTCGACTTAGTCTCAAGCAATTTAAAATAGTTTTATCAAACCAAGCGAACGAGTAACAATCATTTCAAGACTTTGAAATAATGTCGAGGAAACTCGATTTAATCAAATCATAGAGACGGAGCTCGATAAAGAAATCCACATGACTCAAATTTCATGCTTTTCCATGCATTTCCTTAAAAATGGCAAGTTAATGTCTTTTTGACAATTTCATCAAACAAATGTAGTACATTAATTTCCAAATCCATTCCAAAGCTAAATAGATGAAGAATGAGGAAGACCCTTAAGAATCAACTCTTCTAATCAAACCACTTCAAATTCACGAACAACTATAAATTCCTAAATTTGACTTGGATTTAAATCTTAAATGTGGTTTTAAGGCTCACCATGATCTTCAATGGATGTCTCAACTCCAAAATCCCAAGGACATAAACTTAGCCAAGATCTACACATTCCGTCTCTTTCGTGAGCAATACATTGTGTCGTCGAGCTTTGTCGGAGGCACACCTCGTTGTCTTGGCGCGCACGCGAAAAGGACATTAAGATGGAGGGGTCTCCCCCTTCTAGTGTTGTGCTGATGAAATAGGGTGAACCGTTTTTATTTTATTTTATTTTATTTTTTTAATTACTTAATTGCCCCTTTTACTTATAATTATATTAAAAACTGGACCATAGCCTCCTATTCAAATCAAATGTATGATTACTCAATTCAATTCAAATTAATTTTGTTGTACATCCCACAATAGGTACATCAAAACACAATCTTTTTAGCACATTGACTAATCGAAACTCTTAGTCAAATTTTGAACCACTAATTATTTGTGATTAGCGATTAATTAACAAATTAAAATACGAGTTGTTATAGTCTTCCCAACTAAAAGAAAACTTCGTCCTCGAAATTAGAAGGAAGTTATGCCAATGACTAGATTAAGTAGATGAAATGTCTGAGAGCAAATTTCTCTTCACTTTGAATCTACAATTCCTTATATCTTAACTCGAGTGTTCTCTTGTGATAGTTCGGATGACCAATCGATTTATCTAGTGTCAATCCAACTATTATCTAATATGCTTGGATTCCTTTATGTGATTCTTAAACAATCACTAACTCAAATATCTCAATATCATTAGCTTTCAAAATTACCAGGCCTCCCTCATAGAGTCTCAAATAGAGCCACACCACTTTAGCTCAACCGTTAAAGTCATACTTACATCATGCACATAGCAATCAATATTCCTCGCTTGTTACCGAGTTCGTAATACATACACGAGTCTCATCTCTATAATTTGGATCAATCATGCAGAGAACCGTAGACTGAAAAACCATACTTAGATGTAGTCTGGTGCCCATTAATGTCAATAATCTTACCACAACTTGGTAGTAAAAGAAAAACTCTGCCATAACCTGGCAATAAATATAAGATCGCCACCCAATATAATGGACATTAGTACACTACTGACTTACAATCTCGGCTTTATATGTATGAATTGCTCAGTTCTACGTGGAGTCCATCGATAAAAACTTTAAAAATGCAAGCAGATTTAAGAAACTAGCATATGATCATTTCTAAACATTTACAATCATATGATCTCCGCAACCTATATGAGTCAACGATCATGTCAGAGTATCTGAACAACAATTTTAATTCTTTGAGTTTTCTTTTTGTGTTCATTCTTAATCTAATCATGCTTATTCTCAAAGCATTTGACAAATCATGCTTCATACATTTCCATTAAGTTCACTTTTCCATGACATTATCCTTTCTTTAGAGTTGTCAGTTAATCAACCCTTAAACTATCATCAGTCTTAAGACACATCATGGGAGTAGAGTCTCAAAAGATCCTAACCCCAAAGCATGATAAGTATCCTTTAAAACCTTAAAGAAACCTAGCCACATTTATCTTATGGGTTTTTCTCGAGCAACTTGTTCACTATATTCATGTGCTTCTTTTTTTCTATCATGAAAATTGTTTTTTGGTGAATTACTCTTGTCTTAGCAACTTTACAAAGTCTCATTAATTTTACTCCTTTTTTTCAACATGCACTACTCGCACGAAAATCCCCTTAAGAAATGCTTACTGGCGCATATGCACCAATTCTAAATATGTGAGAATCTTGAGATGTATAATCTCGTAGGATTTATACTTAGGTTGCCTCTAACCTCTAAAATGATCCACGGACTCTATATATGTCCGTAACACTTAATTTATTTCTATGTCCCTAAAGATGGTGGTCGATTTCACCAACCAAAGGACTTTAAATGAATAGTATCACTAAAGTGGAGTTACTTGAGCTTGTGATCCAACACTACTACTCCAGGGCTTTTGTCAAAGCTAGAGGAGTCCGTACATGTCTTCTTCATTAGCTCTTAAGTCATCTCAACACTCTGCTTCCTTAAAGCCTGCGTTAACTCGCTCCCCTTACAAATTTTCATTTTTTTGTTACGCATCTCTCACTTTATCATGTCACTTCATCAATTTTCTCAAATCGAGAATATTCATAATGCAATTATTTAGGAAGCTCTAACTCCTTGAGGTACACAATAAATTTTTTTCATTATATTAGTTTAGGTTATATCATATTAAGGTCAACCTTAACATAATTTACATCTCATGGATTAACTAGAAGGTAGAACTATTGACATGCTAACCAAGGTATGCATAACTGTTCGTTACATATCCTTCATTCAACAAGATATTTTTTTATTGCATCAATCATTAGTTCTATTAGTTCATGAATTCCTTATCTGCATTAGAGTGATATATACAATAGCTGAATTTCTTTTAATCAAGGAATTATATGTAGTTTAGGCGTCCTTATATTCCTATACCAAAGTTCACATGTCTAAGATAGTCAACAAAATAACAAAATAATAGCATATGATTTAGGGTCGACTAACGTCACAAATTTCCATGATTTGACAACTCCAAAATACTCAAACTTTACAACTTATGTTAAGGTGTACTATAGACTCGATTCTCGTATTAAGTTCCAATTTCATGGTTGGAAATCTATTACCATTTTTTCGTACTTTGGTATGTACTCGCTTTACTTCTATCCAAAGATTAATCATCAACATCAATCTTTTTTTATCAATTTCCTCGAATATGATAAATTTTACTACATATTTCTTACAATTCACTCATCATGCCTCAATGAAACACATAATTCAATACGACATTATAAGTAGCTATATCGTATGCCTATTGCTATCATATAATACATACAATCAAATGGAATATAATAAAGCTTATTCAAGTTTTTCCCCAATCTTACTTTCCCTCGCTTCCCAACTAAGCTTCTAAGTTAGAATCAAAAGGTTTCCATACTAAGTTCATTGGTGTTCCGAGTTGTAAGAGTCCGTGTTTGCAAATTAATCTGATTGTAGGATTATTAAAAGCTAAAGTCAAAACTTTAGGCTCTGATACCAACTATGACGACCCCAACATTATAAATTGGGCACCGCCCGGCACTAGGCCTCCATTAACCCCCGATAAATCAGTTTAGAGTTAATAAAGGCATAGTTAGCCTCACAAAAATCGATTTTTAGTATCTGATAGTCCACTCAACATAGTATATATATGAAATCATGTGCAGAGTAATTTAAATGCAATGAAAATGCGATAACAAATAAATGAAACACACAACGTGTTCTAGATGTGGAAGCTAGAATGTGGAAACCCCGTATAACGAATACACTATATAAAGTATAGTATCTCTCAACCTAAATACCATTTATAAACACGATAATTACAATATAAATACATCGAATGACCCACATATGTCACATCAATGTTCTTGAGCTCGAAGATTATGCTTGCAATTGTCACAAAAGCGGAGACAATCCTAGTGAGTAAGTCTAGAAAAAGTTCAACAATAATTCAGATTAAACAATAAATAAGTCTATAAGTCATGCAGAAAGGAAATGAAGCTGAAAAGAACAATAAAGAGCATGATAAACATATTATAATGGTCAATGATAAAGATCAAGTGACTTAGAAACAAAGGATAGGCGCATAAGTGGTCGTGACACTCTACACATGGGCTCAAAGCCACTTAAATTGTTTAAATGTCAAATACCGGTACGATGGGACCAATGTTGCTTCAACTGCACCAAATCCATTCGGCACCGTCGGCTCACTTGAGCCGCGGCCTAAGAAAATCTTAAAGGGAGCCATAGTCGCAGCCGGATGCTCAACCGCAATGGAGTCCATGAAGTCTTGTGAGGAGCCACGACACATGGCGTATGCTCACTCAGAGGACTCAGTCTCGTCTAAAAGCCACGAGCGCAACTCGGATGCTCAACCCACGAGTAAACAATGACTCAACTCGACCACTAGACCCTAGGTCACTCGGTAAGGAAGTAGAGTCCAACAATAGGTCTAATTTTTATAAAAATATGCAAGGAAAGGAAAATAACTAATATTGGTTTCTTACTAGTTTACTTACCATAAAATCACTTAGATCGCCAGGTCAAATTAATCGTTGAATAGTAGGAGTCCTCGTCGTGTATCTACAAGCATATATGTATAACACACATTGTTTAGACTCGTTTATAACTCGTTTATGGTAGTTTAAACTATTAAGGATTCATCCTATTTTCAATTAGGTTATTTAATTCATTCTCGACTTTAAAACCATTCTTTCAAATCAAAATTGATGGCTCGAATAAAATAAGAATGTCGTGGAGCAAAACAAGAAAAACTCGATAAGACTTGTTTTCCAATATGAATCAAATGCGATCGACTAATCACCACTAAAGATATCTAAATTACCGCATAAGAGTCAAGTTCGACTTTGAATCTCCAAATCATAGCATTTAGTAAAAATCCATGACTTAATCGAAATAAGTTCATTTTCAAAGGAATTAATCAAAACTTCTCTTATGCCTCGACTTAATCTCCATCCTATCCAAAATTGATAAATCGCAACCATGTTCGATAATGAGACTAAAATATACTTCAATGAGACCAAAAGTCATATTTAAAGAACCATTTACTTAGTAAGAAATTTAAAATAGTTTTATTGAACCAAGCGAACAAGTAACAATCATTTCAAGACTTTGAAATAATGCCGAGGAAACTCGATTAAATCAAATCATAGAGACGAAGCTCGATAAAGAAACTCACATGACTCAAATTTCATGCTTTTCCATGCATTTCCTTAAAAGGGCAAGTTAATGTATGTTTGACAATTTCATCAAACAAATGTAGTACAATAATTTCCAAATCCATTCCAAAGCTAAATAGATGAAGAATGAGAAAGACCTTTAAGAATCAACTCTTTTAATCAAACCACTTCAAATTCACCAACAACTATGAATTCCTAAATTTGGCTTGGATTTAAATTTTAAATGTGGTGTTAAGGCTCACCATGGCCTTCAATAGGTCTCAACTCCAAGATCCCATTTTTGAAGGACAGAAACTTAGCCAAGATCTACACATTTCGTCTTCTTCATGAGCAATCCATTGAATCCTCAAGCTTCGTCAGAGACACGCCTCGCTGTCCGCCGCTATTGTGTCTGTTGGGGATCGGCCGGTCTGCCTGCGCATGCCCTCACCAGCGCCGCAGTCGACGCGCCACCGCGCCTAGTTGTTGCTGCTCGTCCGCACGTCTGCGAGCTCTCCTATGCACCAGTCTCCTCGCTGGTCTGCCACGGCACTGCGAGCCACCGTACTCGCTGATCACCTCCACGTCATCCGTGCTGTTGACGTCAATTGGAGCTTATAATCGGTCTACTGCCGCTATGTCTCGTTGGACTTGTTCGCACCCGTCGTCACCGCGAGCCGGAGCTCTGCCGCACTCTCTCGTCCTCCTTTCTCGGCCGTCATCCACTCCAGCAGCTCCTATGAGCCGCACCACCACCTGTGTCGTGTCTTCCCGAAGCCGCTCTTCGCATTGTCTTCGCTCGCTATCTTTGTCCATCGCCGGAACGTTCGTGCCGTCGAGATGGTAAACAATAAATGTATCAAGAAACATTTGTGAAAGTTAATATTAAAATATCATCTTAATGACATGTATAATTTATTGAATTTATATTTAGAGAGAAAAATGTGTATCAAAATTACCTTCCAATAAAAGTGCTCAAAATCTTTAGTTAGGTCTAAACAATTTTTTTAAGTGAAATTAGATATTTGCAGTGCTTATGAATTTAGAGTATCTCATGATAGTTACATACAACACATAAAATGTTTATTGTGATAAGTATTTAGACAATATTATAAATATCATTTTGATTAATTCAATTTTATGAAATTAATTTAAACATGATCCTGATCCATAACATGTATCAACATATACCATTTACAAAAAAATGCATTTTAAAATAGTTCGACAATGAAAGGGAAAAAAATAAACATATTGTATGTATAACATCATCCAACAAAAAAAATGCAACAATATATTTTTTTTAGATAATAGAAGATGTGCTCATGGAAGATATTATAACTCAAAGAATGTATACATGGAAGATAGCATGTTCTTCTGAATTTGAGCCACACAGGACCACTGTACAAAATAATTGGTGCATAGAAATGGAGCTGCATTAATTACTTGCACCCACCTTCGCACATCATCAAAGGTACAACACAATAGGCCGCAACAAAAATAGAGTCAAAGCTCACAACCACCAAACTCATCCTGCCATAATAACATCACCAGTGATATGTAACTCAACGGATCAATGGATGAGCTAGGAAAAACATGCGGAGTACAAACTCCTATCAAGGCATTGCCTGAAGTCATTGACTCTATCATCCACATTGTAACCAGATGTGGAGTAGGCAAGAACCTACAAAATATAGAAATGAAGACAATGCCAGCACCACCTATCACAATCCTCCAAAAATGCACACAGATCCAAAACTAAGGGCAGCTGAACCTCTCTCATATGGGGCTCTTACCAGCCAAACTTTGTGGCTCCAAATCAAGACGCAATCAACACAACTTGCTGCGACCATGTAAGATCCCAACCAAGTAGTGATGTCCAAAATGCATCACTAGTAAACCTTTTCAACCACAATGCACGCAATATATTCCCGCTAAAAAAAACCAACAATAAAATGACTAAAAAAATGAAACCTTAAAAGACTTACCAAGGTAGTGAGTCCATCTCTGTAGTAAAAATGATGTCATTACTTAAACACCAACTATGAAGACTTCCGACGTATCTCAGGTATAACACCTATGTCAAAATATTTTTGATACCGCTACTGCAACATCTTAAAAGAAAAACCTTACCACCATGGCTATTAAAGTTCATCAAAACATTATAAGGAACATGAAATAAAAATAAATAAATAAAAATTATCGAAAACAATTCCATCATGTAATTTTTTTTAAATAACAAATAAGCTACCCTTGTCGTATGTTATATAGAGGCATCGGTGCTCATCACATAATCCATTGAAGCAGTTTCATATTAGACACAAAGAATTGTAAAAAATTATTATATTAAAAATTATTTTCAAATAATGTGTGTTAAGATTTTACTTAGCTACGTACAATTGGGGAGGACGTCGTGATAAACTACATTTTTTTCAATGTACCTATATGTCTATTCAATTTTTCATTTTTAACTAAAATTTTGGTTTGACTTATACATACACCTCGAGATAAAGCTACATATAGTTGGTCATGACTAAAAACAAGTTCAGGAAGATAAATTCCTACATTGAGTATAATTCATCCCATGGGATTTATTAATTGTCAATGCGAATGCTAGTTTTATTGGAAATTGTTTTTGAATAAGTTTGAAAGTCATTTTTACATTACCTAAAGGTCTTAGTGGGATTCGTAGTATAAAAACTCTAGTTCCTTTAAAAGATCCATTAGCTATTTCGACATCTATAATATTTGTATGAAAGACGCGACAAATCAAACGTGCTCCGTTACAGAAGCCTATTTGTGGATCTAGATTTCTAAGTAAAATTATTGAACATTCTATTTTTAGTATCAATTTATGAGGTGATAATCCTCCTGGAGAAATAGAATTTAAATATTCTTATCGATAAAGATGTAATGAATCGTCCTCTACACTATCAAATGAATAATAAATATATGTTTCAACTAAAAATTCTAGACAACTAAATTATTAATTTGTTCAACTGATTCATTTGTTGAGGTTAATATAGCCCTATTGATTATGTATTATTTGTTATTAAAATTTTCGTATAATGATGAAAATGTAAAATTTATTAGACCATGTATTGTTTGATCTCCTCACTGAGGAATATTTATTTCATCAGGTACTTTAATCATATCTTCTTTAATAAAGTTTTCCTCACCATTTCCTATTTGCAACAAAAAATCAACAAACAAACAATCGTTTCTAGCATGCATATTGTTGGTTAATTTTATTTTTATTACGTATTTCCAAAATGGTGCTCTAATAAGATAGGCGTATATGGTTTTAGATCTTGTACCATTTGGGACAACCAACAATATTTGTCGAATTCGCCTCCTAATACTATGATTTTTCCACCAAAAAATTATCTATATTAGTAATATCTCGTAGCATTCTATTCAAAGCCTTTAAAGCATGCCTATGAGCCATAGTTGCTTCATCCCAAATAATGAGTGAAAATGTCGTAAAAGGTCTGCTAAGTCCGTTTGTTTGCTGATGAAACATGTTGAAGTGGAATATAATAGAATATGGATCTTAAATCTTGAATGTGTTGTACGACCCCGGGCAATGACATAGTAGCAATTCCTGATGTAGCTGTAGCCAATGCAATTAATCCTTTACTACGTATGTATGCTAAGATTACTTTGTATAAGAATGTTTTTCATGTACCCCTAGGACCATGTATAAAAAAATTGTATGTGCATAACTATCGATACTATGGATGACACTATCAAATGCATTTTGTTGTTGACTATTTAATTTTCTTATTGAATCTAAATCTTTGAATGGTTTGCAAAGCTCACCATCAATTGCACTTAATCGAGCACAATGGAAAAGTTTGATCTATGTAGCCGACCCCAGTTAATTTGGGACGGAGGCTATGTTGTTGTTGTTGTTGTTGTTGTTGTTGTTGTTGTTGTTGTTGTTGTTGTGTTGTTGTATTGAATCTAAATCTTCTGTTGATATTTTTATAAATTTTTCTTCAACTATAAATTTGTTAATGTTGGTTATTGATTTAGAAGTTAGTTGCGATAAATCATAATCAGTAATATTTATTTGATGTTGTGAGAGATAATTGGTTAAATATTTAAGGCAACAATTTATAAAGAAAGATTCATTTAGAGATTGGTCGTGTTTATATGCATTTTTGTAATCTTCAATCACATACGTCTTGAATTCATTCCATAATTCACGTACCCTAATTGGTTCGCCAAAAACTAAAATAGTAGTGAATAGTCTTCTTAAAGAACATGGCATATGTACATTTGTAGCTTCTAGTAAGCATTGAATTACAATATCATCATCTTCTAGTTAACCTTTTTTTTTTCAGCAGATTGTTTAAATGTTTCATATGTAAATCCATCAACTGTACTCAAATCTTCAAAAAATATAGGTCCCCTAACATGATTGAGTAATAATTATAATAGTAGCGTTCTCTGTCTAATGATGAAATAATGTACATTCTACCAACTATCTTACGGATATTTTATCTTTGAGTCCACTCTTTAAGTCTTTGATTCCACCAATATCTTTGCGAAAATTCGTAATATAAGTATTGTTTTACATCTAAGTCAATAACATTTTTTTTTATAAAAAACTATGTTAACATATTTTTTGATCTATCACTATTATTTAATATCTTCTATAGACTCACCTACATTAAATTATACTTGTAGATGATTAGGTAAGTGTATTTGTAGTCTAACTACCAAAGGTGAAATCTCATTCAATTGAAATTTGAATATTCTCCACAAATCTTCTTGAGCACAGATCCACCTAGCATTAACAAACTGAGCTACCTCGTCATCTCAACTTGTATGTGTGGATACTCTAAAAGCAATGCGATGTGGACCTTTATAGACATATTAGTACAAATATTTGATGATTTTATGCTTGAACAAAATTCTATATTTATATGACAATTATATTTTAAAAGTAGGAAAGAGTTATATAGAACTACCAAACGATTGTCTAAAGTTCTATTATCTATTGTGACTTGTTTTCCATCGTCACGCCACCTATATATAGGGTATGAATAATTAACTTGTGACATAGATGCAATAAAAGCTTTTGGATATGATTTTGTATATTTATTATTTTTCATACTTATTGCGTTTGTGTTTAACAGTCCACATGAGTTATGCATCATATGTTTTATTACTATAGAATACAACCTAGACTCGGTTACAGGACATGAAATTTTCGCTCTAATTAAAGAGTTTTATAAATATCAAGACAATTTAACTTATCACCTTCTTCTAAAATTAGCAGCACATGTGAATGTGACAATCCCTATTTTGAAATTCAATAACATGTACATGAGCTATTACTTTACCTAACACACCTCCAACAAATAAGTCATGTTTCAATTCTTCTAGTTTTGATCGAAAAACTCTAGTTGTTACAACAGGTCTATCTTGAGCCTTTTGTCTAGGTAATAGTTCTTGGGTAATTTTCAACCAATTAGTGTTACAAGTGATGGTAATAAAAAGGTCGGGTTTTTCATACCTCATAATAATTGCCATTGTATCTTAGTAGCAATTATACATATCTCTTGGACTATCAAGTTATATGATGAGGGAAGAATTATTTTTCTACCAATATTACATGCAAAATAACAAAGTCAAAATATTATAAATTATAGTAAGCATAATAAACTTATTTGTAATGAATACATAATATATAAAAATCACATTCATATCAACCTGCAGTTGTTTCTCCTGAATTCGTTGCATCTTGTAAACTTTGATATAGTTTAGAATGAATGATATGGTGGTTTGTGTTCAGATATCGTAACCACATTGTTTCTATTTCACATACATGTCTATTGCATATTATTGTAAAAGACGTCCACTGTAATGAAGTAGTGACATGCGTAATTAAAATATTATGATATAGTAAAATTTAATAATAGTACTTGAAGAACGTAAGTGTAGTATTGTCTGAAGCTGATTCTTTTGTTATTTGAGTTACACAATTTCAAATGCCAACCGTGTTACCCCAAAGGCAATAAAAGAGGATATTGTAAGGGATCGTAGTATGCGGTCGTGTCAGCAATGTTACAAAGGCTACCACTTTTTGTTTCTATTATGATATCTCTTTCTCTTAAATCTTCTAAACATTCATTTCCAATTAGTATTGCCGCAACTTGTGGTGTTGAAGGTAAAGCATGAATATGTCGATTAACCCTTACTTCTTGTATTAGTAGTCTACAGTTCATCACATCATCATGTCTACCTAATTGATGGAATACTTGAACATAAGGATTGTGTGCATCTAATATTAATTTTAATTTATGTAATAGACTTGGTTGTGTTATGTTTTGCTCTTAATGACGGTGCTCAATTTCATTTTGAGTATCATATATATACATTTGCAAGTATCTTGATCTTGATTCATTTATTGGTAGTAAACTTCCTATTCTATGGTAAATAGATCCTTGCGTACGATAAGTAAAGACTCATTGTCTGGAACTTGCTAAGTTTTCATCTATATTAACTCCTATAAAGGTGAAGCAAAAAATATGATTATAAGAACGTATATTTTCTCCAAAATGTTTACCTTCATTACTTTGATATAGGAATATGTCTATTAATTCTTGTGGATTTTTGGGTGTTGGTAAATCTATTTTTCCATTGGAGCAACACAAACCTAAGGTCTCATGAAGAAATAATTTGGCTCCCAATATGAACAAATTCTAAGTTCTTCAAGTATTATAGTTTGAAAGTTGTCATGTGTGGAGAGATTTCTACCACTATTATGCCTATTAGGAAATTGTCTAGCGTTAGAAGAACTTGAACATGTAACTTGACAATTATTAATCAACATAAAATTTTAATTGCTTTGCATAGTAGTAATGAAACCTACATGAAATTAAAATTTGTATACAATTAATAATATTAATAGAAAGAGCATAATTTAAAATATAGTAAATAATAGTAACATCTAATTATCAACTCTTATTGGTTGCGAAGTAACCTTGTTTGTTGATGAATACATGTTAATCTTAGGGTTCTTGAATGGTTTACAATGTTACTGGTAGAGGTACCTGTAAAAAACAAAATTCAAGTTAATTGAGGAAAATATAATAATTATTTTTTTTTTGAAAAAACTTTACTTTTATTGGTACCTTCGTTTTCAGAAGGCCCCGACCTAGCCTGTTGACGAATATGCGTCAACGTTGAAGCGGTTGTATTATGTTTTACAAAATTATTTGTAGATGTACCTATGAAAGACATAATAATTAACATGATGTATTTCATAAGTACGAATATATAACTTAAGTAATGAATAAATTATTTAAAAATATAACTGTACGTCCCACGCGTGTCACCCTCGACCCTCGACCCCGCGTGTCACTAGGCACCCATCAATTATTAATTAATTAATTATTTATAATTTTTATATATAACATATATATTCATGCGTTTATAATTTTGCCGTGTGCGCCAATGAGTACATTAGGACGTGCACGCTACCCCATGACTCGCATGTGTCTCCCTTGACCCACATATTGTATTAGGCGTCCCATAAATTTTCAATTATTCAATTATACGCCAATTAATCTAATTAATTTCAATAAATACTAATACACATCAAACAAGCACCAAACGACACAAATCCACGTACACGTTAATCGAAATAAATTGGGCTTAACCATGAGCTTAACTCAAGTTAATTAGAACTCGGATTAATACTAATCACCTACTTAAGGTAACGGGTCGTTACAACAATTACTAAACTATCCTTCACTATAAAGCAATATATTTTCTTACATCAATTACTTATATATAACATAATACCTTCTACTATTTGCATCATTACCGACCGCTCAAAAACAACCTTGTCCTCAAGGTTGAGCAAACAAATGAACTCGTGAGAGTGCTTGTAGTATCAATGTTTTTCACGTATGTACCCAAATTTCTATGGCCTGGATAACCATCGCACCACCCAAGAAACTTCCTAGTAGAGTGCGACCTGTCCCAATTATTTTTAGGAACACTAAAATCTCTATCACCTCCACCTTTGTACACCATGATAGTGTTGGAACAATATACAAAAATCATGCATATAATTGAACTATTGTTATATTATGCGTGAATTCAATTACAAAGAACTAAATTAAATCATACCAGAGGCTTGCACTAAATAGCAATGTCCTAAGACGAAATTTCCTCCAATTCGGTGTATGAATGCTTCAAGAGGTTCGTCCCCAGGATACAACTGGATTGATATTTGATTACACACCAATCAAAGAACCTTTCTTGTGCAACGGTAAAATTTCTCTCAACAAAAAACTTGATCATTTCTTCAATTTCGTAAACACTATATATAGACAAAAAATGCCTCTCATGAACAGTCACATGCACCTGTTCACAAAACGTGATTGTTCACCAAACGTGATTATTTACACACCTTTTAAATCAAAAAATCACAACTGTTCACACGTTATCAAACAAACCTTTTACACACCTTTTAAAACAAAAAATCGCAACTGTTCACAAATGTTCACAACTGTTCACAACTTTTAGGAAACTAAAAGTTATCAAACGAAACTTTAAGTAATTTTGAAATTACTTAATTAAAAAAAATATTTAAAAATTTATGTTGTGAATTGGCTAAGTTCCCATATGAGACTAATATTGGATACAATACAAACTCACATATAGTTCAACAGATAGTCCATCCAAGGGCATGAAGAACAAAAGGACTTGTGAGGCATATAGTTTCAAAGGATGAGCACTTCTCAATTGGCACCACATAAACAAATTGGTTCAACTCCCATGAAGTACCCACTACGATAGGTAGAAGCTGTAGTGTAAGATTAACAACAAAAAAATAAGCATGTCAGCCACATTGCTAACATAGAAATGATCAACACCCCGATCATATGACAGACTATCATAAAAACATCATGCTGTAAGAGATAAAGCTCTAAAATCAAAGGGTAGATGAGCAGAGGTGGTGGCTCATGAATCCCAATTGTAGGTTCATTTAAGCAAACAACAAAATCACTAAGGGTGAAATCACTAAATTCATTGTGCTCTGCACACTCCAAGAATCCAAAGTTCCAAAACTCACCAGTAATAGAGTTGTGTGAAATTTTGATTTTAAGTGCCCCATAAGCAAAGTATACCAAGAACAAACATCTCTTTCAAGAATTTTCTCATGCAGCTTCCCAGTTTTCACTACGCTACCCAGCCACATAAGCCGAAAATGCAAGGTAGGCAAAGGAAGGTCATGTGGTTTAGGCAATATGGCAATCAAATTGTGAACCAATATCTCACCATTTCAAAAACCAAAGAAATGCATTGGTAGAAATATGTAAATCATATTTGCACCTAATGTCTACCACATGATTGGAATGTCCATTCATGAGCATAAACTTAATGACTCAAAACCCAAATTCGATAAAATGTGATCCCCTGATGCACTAAAATGACTAATTGAAAATGTATCGCGAGTGACTGCATTGAAGTTGTCAAGATATTCTTCATTAAACATTTGTTTCTCCTTCAAGCCAATGTGGTAAGCCCAAAAAAAATCATGTGCATAAGAAATATGATCAAATGCAAGCAAAGAGTAGTCATCTTCTTCAATTAACTTCCCTATAAAGATGTTATTGGAAGCAAGCACTCGACTAAGTTTTTTCTCACACTCGAAAGAACCAACCACCATAACAGAAAGAAAAATTAGGCTTGAAATCCTCAATCAAAGTGGCTTGAAACACCCCCAAATAATGAAAATTAGTTGCACCAAGTTCATATTCAAAAATCATTATTTTTCGAAATCCCAAGACTCTCATAGGAATTTCATCGAACACCATAAGAGATTCATATGGATCACCAAAATTTAGATAACCAACAAGTATTGGTGTCCAAGAAATCTCACATCTTTGAGACACGTCGTCAAGCAAGAAGAGCATAAACTTAAAGACCAAATCATCTTGAAACCTTAATGAGCAAACCTGCTTAAATGTAGCATACTCATCAATGGGATCCCTAAAGAACAAATCTCTACTAGAACATTATTCAAACAACAACTCTGTCAGGACCTGTTTTTCCTAAATGATCCCGATCGACCTAGCTCGATCCATAACTCATTAACCAACTTGGTCACTTGAGTTATGAACCTAACTAGTAAGTCTCTTTTTAAAAATAACTCATTATTTTTCATCAACGAATTGGAATTCAAATTAAGTAATCATAAATGCATTGAAATATCATAAATTAAAACTTATTTCAATGTTTCCACATAATGCCAATAAAAATCAAGAGTTGTCAACTAGAATAAATTCTCCTCTAGTTCGATTTATTTCAAATCTCAATCCCATGATAAATAATATAAATAAATAGAAAAATAAAGTATTGGTTCGATCTCAAACCATAACAATTAATAGTCAGAAAAATCCTCTAAACAGCTAGAGCTACTCTTTCCCCTTTCTACTCTCGACGAAGAACCTATAGGGAAAAATTGTGGGTGAGCACAAAGGAGCAACGGTGCTCAATAAGTTTAGGTTAAGTTACTAACGTTATGAACATTCCATATAATAAATGCAATAATAAAGTAAATGCATGGCTTGCAAATATTTAATATGACGAAGGGAATAAACAAGAAAGTATATAAACAAAATCATAATCAATGCATCAAAATGTGTAAATGCTAGACATGTATGAGCTACTGTGATAGACTCATCAATCACGCTAAAGTTCGTGAAGATTGACCCTACTATGACCATAGCGATATCAACACTCCATGCCCTTACACTATGAAAGATTTACCTATCACCAAGTCCACAAACTAGTCCAACCGAACTTAGCACCTACTACCAAATATTATTGAGAACATTGGAGTTAATCATATTCTCAATTATTAGATATTAATTTTAGGCAATTGCCCTTTTTGCTATTCTCACTTGTACGGTTCAACTGTCTCGAGCTTGTAGTATTTGGTGCAAGGACTCCTAGCGAGCTCCATTAAGTCATCTACATACAATGTCTAACAATGCACCCCCAATCTACCCTTATGTCCTACCTACATGATTTCTATCGCATAATCTAATAGAAAGGTAAATAATCATAAAATCAATAACTTAAATCCCAACTTACCTGGTATGCTAATTTCCAAAAATATCTAATTGGCATTTACGAGCGCACTCCGACGTTTAGTTAACCTAAATAAGTTAGGTGTTGATTAACCAAATAAGTTACCTTGATAGAAAAACTAATTTTGAAATTCTCTTCGAAAACCACTTTATACTTATTTATAATAATTTAAGTTTCACCATTTTATTCCAAATTTAAAACTCAAAATTCATTTTAATGAATTTATGTTAATTGTTTTAAAATTCCGTATATATATTTATATATATATATATTTTGGGCAGTTGGGTCGATCCAGTCCTGAAGAGGGGGAACACACATGCGTTCCCCCATTTCACCTCCCATGCAGCGCGATTTGGAGGGGGTTGGGCCAAAAGTCTAACCTCTTTTTTTTATTGAGGGGGGAGTGCTTGCATGCGCTAGTGTAGTCCACCCTTTTTTATTTGTTCTTGGTCGGGACTCCATTTGATTCAACAAGAAGACTCATTTTTAGATCTCATTAAAGTATTAGTTTAGCTTATTACGAGTAAATCGATAGAACATGATTTAATCCCAATCAAAATAGCAAGTGGTTAAAATCAAATAAGAGAGGATTACTTATTGTTTGAAAACTCCAAAAATGATCGACTCTCAATATGTTTTGAACTCCTTTTACTTTCCTGCACGTTTGAGTTTAGGGTGATCTCCGCTTTTCTTTCTCTTGTGTTCTTAGTAAGATTAACAACCCTTAAATAATTCTTTATATCAAGTTTACCAAATTTTCTCAATATATTCTCTCTTTCCTTATTTTGGGTGAGAATGTACATAAGAATTGATCAACTTGCCATTCTCACTCCTCTTAATTTTGGTCTTTAATTAAAGTTGGGTCCCACGTGGGCCCACACATATAATTATTTGAATCTTTAGGTTTTTACCCAATCTTAACATAACATTTACATACACAATTAGGGTACACTTGTTACATGAAGATTTAGGATCGTAACAACCACCCCAACTTAAGAAATCTCGTCCATAAAATTTAAAAATAAATCGTACCTCGATCTAGAATAATTCTAGAAAGTACTCTCGCATATAACTCTCTTGCTCCCACATCGTCTCCTTGTCGTCATGAAATTGCCATTTCACTTTGACCAGCGGTATCTCCCTCCTTTTGAGCTTCTGGACCTTCCTATTTGGGATCTGGATCAGTTGCTCGCTGAATGAGACATCTTCTTGTAACTCAAACTGAGCCCGATCAACGACCCGTGGTGCATTTGAAAATGACTTTCTCGACATTGAGACATGAAATACATTGTGTACTGTTGCTAACTGTGGAAGGAGCTCAAGTTGATATTCTATTGAACCAATCTTCTATGTGATCTTGAATGGCCCATTAAATCTTGGAGCAAGCTTTTCTTTGATCCCAAATCTCTTGTGTCCCTTTAATGTAGAGACTTTCAAAAGTGCCCAATCCTCCTTCTCAAACACAACGATCTGTGTTTCTTATCTGCATAACGTTTCTGTATGTCTTGTGCTGCACTCATGTATTGTCGAATCAGCTTGATCTTCTCTATATAGTCATGCACTAACTTTGGTCCCAACAACGTTGCTTCACCAACCTTGGTCCAACAAACCAGGTGAACGACAAGTTTGCCATAAAGTGCCTCGAAATGTGCCATTCGATGCTTGCTTCGTAGCTATTATTATATGCAAATTTGCACAAGGGCACGTATTTCTCCCAACTACCACCGAAGTCTAACACACAAGCCTTGAGCATGTCTTCCAAAGTCTTTATAGTACGCTATGTCTGACCATCTGTCTTGAGGATGAAATGTTGTCTGAGGTGTACTTTGGAACCCAACGATTTCTACAAACCTTGCCACATCATCAATGCGAATCAAGGATCCCGATCTGAAACAATAGATAGTGGCACTCCATGCAACCTCACAATCCAATCCACATACACTTTACTCAGCTTCTCGAGTGTGTTTTAGGTAGCTATGGGTAGAAAATGAACAGATTTGGTTCAAGTGATCACTATGACCCAAATAGCATCATTGACCTTCTGCGATCTAAAAAAACAATCACAAAGTTCATTGAGATGTGTTCCCATTTCTATTCTGGAATGAACAATGGCCGCAACTGACCACCTAGTCTCTGATGCTCTGTCTTTACTTGCTGGCATTTATTACATCTCTTAATGAACTCCGCAATGTCGGTCTTCATTTTCAGCCACCAATACGTCAACTTCATGTTTTGATACATCTTGTTACCTCTCGGATGTATGGTGTACTTGGTTTTGTGCGAATCTCAAAGCAATTATTCTTTTAACTCTTGCTGAGGTGGAATCCATAATCTATCTCGATACCTCAAAGCTTCGTCTGCCGATTCCCTCCAATCTGGTTACTATGTGTTGTTGGCCTAAGCCTTGTAATATCCATACTCTGAGCCTGTCTTATAACATTTGATGATCCTGGTGATGGTCTCTACTTAAAGATCACTATGAATGCTCAACATCGAAAAATCTTCAAGTGACTGATACGCGCGAGTCATCAATGAAGCAATTGTCTCTGTCACATATATATATATATATGTATATTTAAGGCATCCGACACCACATTTGCCTTCCCGGGTTGTACTCTAAATCGAAATCATAATCCTTCATAAACTCGAGCCACCTCTTCTATCTCATATTCAACTCACTTTGGGTGAACAAATACTTCAAACTCTTATGGTCTGAATATATGGTAAACTTTTCACCATAAAGGTAATGCCTCTAAATCTTTAATGCAAAGACAACTAATCCCAACTCGAGATCATGAATCGGGTAAATATTTTCATGGATATTGAGTTTTCGAGATGCGTAGGCTATTACTTTCCCTTCTTGCATTAATAATCCACCAAGTCTGGTTCCTGAAACATATGTATAAACTGTTAGTGTAACCCCTAGTTCTAGTAATGTCAACACTTGAGCGGTTGTTAATTTATACTTCAATTTTAAAAAGGCGTTCTTACACTTGTCATCCCAATCGAATGGTGTATTTTTCCTTGTCAGTTATGTTAATGGGGCATCAATGCTGGAGAAACCTTTAACAAATCTTCTATAATAACCAGCCAAACCCAATTAAATTTTGATATCTGTCATTGAACTCTTGGTCGGCCAATCAATCATTGCCTTAATTTTATCATAATCAATTGTCACTCCTTTTGCACTAATAGTGTGCCCCAAGAACTTCAACTATGTTACCTATAACTCACATTTACTAAACTTAGCATACAATATGTGATCCTTCAATGTCAGTAAGGTAACTCTGAGATGTATCTCATGATCTTCCCTGGAGTTTGAGTAAATCATTATGTCATCAATGAAAATGATGACAAACTAATCCAGATAACGTCGGAACACGCGATGTATGAGATCCATGAACATCGCAGGCACGTTAATCGGTCCAAATGGCATAACTATAAACTCGAAATGACCATATCTCGTACTGAATGATGTCTTTGGTACATTTTCCTCCCGGATCCTTAGCCGATGATACCTTGAAATCAAATCAATCTTCGAGAAAAATTAAGCTCCTCTCAGCTAGTTGAATAGGTTGTCGATTCTCGGCAATGGGTACTTGTTTCCGATAGTTGCTTGGTTAAGCTAACGGTAGTCCACACACATCCTCATGCTCCCTATTTTTCTTTATTACAAATAAGACTGAAGCACCCCTATAGTGACATACTCGGAGTTATGAAACCTTGATATGAAAATTTTTCCAATTGGATCTTCAACTCCTTAACTCTTTAGGTGCCATGCGATATGGTGGTATGGATATTGGTTTCGATCCAGGCACAAGATCAATGATAAACTTAATTTCTCTATATAGATGAATACTTGATATATTAGAAGGAAAGACTTCTGGGAATTTTCGTATGATAAGTATCTTATGAATCTTATCTTTTGGCCTTCCTTTCCCAAAGTTGTAACTCCCATCATTCGTTTGATCTCTTGAATAGTCGACACTTTTCCTCGAATGGTGTGTCGAGGAGGTGTTTCGCCTCTAAATAAAAATGGAGGTATGTTTTGCAATTCAAAAATGACTATCTTGTGGAAGCAATCGATGTGGGCGTGATATGCAGAAAACTAGTCCATTCCCAACAAAACATTATAATCAAGAAACTTTAGGACTCTAAGGTCGGTGGGAAGGTCATATCCATCAATCTTGACTATACAGTCTCGATAGATAAGGTTGGGGTATATCTTTTCACTCATTGCGGTGCTCAAGAAAAGTAATGTACTATCCCTGACAGGTTTCAACCTTAACTCATTTATCTAACTTGTTGCCCGATATGAATGAAATGTTGGAGCTTGAATCTATTAAAGTAAACATATTTCTACCATAAATATTAATAGTACTTGTAACAAGCTGACGGGTGGAGTCTGGATTTGGCTCACCCGTAACCTTCATCTGTCCCCTAACCGGTTGAGCTACACTGCCAACATAACACGATGGAACACCCGAACACTGATTCGGTTAGTGACCTAACTTCCTACACTTTGATGTGTGCCTTGTGCCCCGGTCCCCCGGTATAGGAAATTGTCTTGTACTATTTGACCTCTAATCCGACCGAGACTTCCCTTGGCCGCTTGACCATTGCGATGCCTTGAAAGATATCACAAAACCCCCTATTGATGATGTTGGCGTTGCAAAAGTCGTTACTATAGTACTCGCCTATGCCTGGTATCGAAATGAACCTTTGATGATGGGTTACCCTAATGGTTACCCATCCCGCGCCTCTTATCCTGTGGCCTCTTAAAGAATCCACCAATCCCTCTACTTTGACCCTGATTATGTGTTTGGGGCATTGCATGAGCAACCTTAATTGTTCCATTTTTAATCATAGCGGATTTATAATGACATGCACTAGTTATTTTCGCCTCATATGTCTGGTGTACGAGCACTCACAATATATATCGAATCTCTAGCCTGATACGTCCCACAAATCGTTTGATTTTGGCTTTTTTTATTACCATAAATCGTAGAAATTCGACTCATAATCTGCCACAGTCATGTCGTATTGCTCAAGTGTAATGAACTCTAAGTTCCTCTAATCTCTCACCGTCTCATGAAAGTAATTTTCTCGTTCAATAGTTACTTGAATTGCACCCAAGTAGTGACCTCGCCCTTAGTCCTTAGGATCATGTTCCACCATTTGTAAGTTGTTTCCTCGAGGCAAAATGATGCAAAGTTAACCTTCATTTCTTCATCTAGATCCATGATCCCCTCTGTTTCTTCTCCATAGCCATTATCCAGTTCTCAGATGCTCATGGAATCATTTATTCCATAAAACTTAGGCGTTCCATATTTCATGAATTTCTATTAACCTAAGCCGGTAAGATTGATCACTCTTCAGTGTTTGGTATTACCACGGGGCTATTGGTGCTGCCATAACTGGGGCCGCTGGTGTAATGGTGCCACGTGAGTGCCTATTGGCGTTGTCACCTATTGGTTGACTGAGTCTGTTTCCATCTCCACTTGAACTGTTAGTGTTACATTGACTCTATCCTGATTATATTGAGTTATGTGCATCTGAAGGAGTTCTAGTATTCGATTGATATTATCCTCTTGACGAGTGACTAGTCTCCATCAGTTCTCTCATCTCCCTCTCGTGAGCCAACAGATTTACCAAGTTGTTGGGATTCCCCGCGTTTGCCATTTCTAGCTAGTAGGGATAAGAGAAGATGAGAACTTGAAAACTTATATCTATCCGATATAATTATATACAATCAACAAATAACTAGATAAGAATTGTTTATTTCCCCATACCCAAAACTATTTTGGTTAATTTAAACCACTCTGATTCCATGTTTTCAAGACCCGTTTTCCTAAATGAATCCCTACCAGGCCTAGCTCGATCCATAACTCACTAACCAACTCGGTCATTGAGTTATGAAACTAACTAGTAAGTTTCTTTTCAAAAACAACTCATTATTTTTCATTAGCGAATTGGAACTCAAATTAAGTAATCATATATGCAGCGGAATATCATAAATTAAAATTTATTTCAATGTTTCCACATAATGCCAATACTGGAAATCAAAAGTTGTCAACTAGAATAAATTCTCCTATACTTCGGTTTATTTCAAATCTCAATCCGATGATAAATAATATAAATAAATAGAAAAACAAAGTATTGGTTCGATTTCGAACCATAATAATTAATAGTCAGAAAAATCCTCTAGATATCTGGAGCTACTCATTTCCCCTTGTTTATTCTCGACGAAGAACTTGTAGGGAAAAATTGTTAGGTGAGCACAAAGGGGCAACAATGTTCAATAAGTTTAGGTTAAGTTATTGTGCATTATGAACATTCCATATAATAAATGCAATAATAAATAAATGCATGGCTTGCAAATATTTAATATGACAAAGGGAATAAACAAGAAAGTATATAAACAAAATCATAATGAATGCATCAAAATGTGTAAATGCTAAACATGTATGAGCTACTGTGATATAGTCATCAATCACGCTAAAGTTTGTAAAGATTGACCCTACTATGGCCATAGCGGTATCAACACTCAATTCCCTTACACTATGAAAGATTTACCTATCACCAAGTCTACAAACTAGTCCAACTGGACTTAGCACCTACTACCAAACATTTATTGAGAACATTAGAGTTAATCATATTCTCAATTATTAGATATTAATTTGGGCGACTGCCCTTTTTGCTATTCTCACTTGTACGGTCAACTGTCCCGAACTTGTAGTATTTGGTGCGAGGACTCCTAGCGAGCTCCATTAAGTCATCTACATACAATGTCTAACAATGTACCCTAATCTACCCGTATGTCCTACCTACATATTTCTATCACATAGTCTAATAGAAAGGTAAATAATCATAAAACCAATAACTTAAATCCCAACTTACCTGGTATGCTAATTTTCAAAAATCTCTAATTGGCATTTACAAGCGCACCCGATGTTCAATCAACCTAAATAAGTTAGGTGTTGATTAATCAAATAAGTTAACTTGATAGAAAAACTAATTTCGAAATTCTCTTGAAAATCACTTATTTATAATAATTTAAGTTTCACCGCTTTATTCCAAATTTAAAACTCAAAATTCATTTTAATGAATTTATCTTAATTGTTTTAAAACTCTGTTTATATATATATATATATTTTGGGCAGTTGGATCGATCCAGGGGCTGGATCGACCCAATTGCCGGGTTGGGCCTGGGTTCACCCTAAGCCCAACCGACCAATCTGGCCAAGGAGGGGGAAACACACATGCGTTCCTTCCTTTCCCCTTCTTAACTACGTTGCATCAGCGCAGTTTGAGGAACCATGCTGGTTAAGCCGATCAGCCCGACCCTCTATTAGTTAGGCCAAAAGTCGAAGCTCTTTTTTTATTGAGGGGGGAGTGTTGTGTGTGCTTCCCTCCTCTTTTTTTTATTAGTCCACCCCTATTTTTTTATTTGTTCTTGGTCGGAGACTCCATTTTGATTCAACAAGAAGACTCATTTTTAGATCTCATTAAATTATTGGTTTAGCCTATTACGAGTAAATCGATAGAACAATATTTAATCCCAACAAAAGTAGCACGTGGTTAAAATCAAATAATAGAGGATTACCTATTGTTTGAAAACTCCAAAAGCGATCGCTCTCGATCTGTCGTGAACTCCTTTTACTTTCCTGCGCATTTGAGTTTAGGGTGATCTCCTTCTTTTCTTTCTTACGTTCTTAAAAAGATTAACAACTCTTAAATCATTCCTTATATCAAGTTTACCAAATTTTCTCAATATTCTCTCTTTCCTTATTTTGGGAGAGAATCTACATAGGAATCGATCAACTTGCCATTCTCACTCCCTTAATTTTAGTTTGTAATGAAAGTTAGGTCCCACGTGGGCCCACACATATAATTATTCAAATCTTAAGGTTTCTACTCAATTTTAACACAACATTTACACATACAATTAGGGTACACTTGTTACATGAAAACTTAGGATCATCACAAACTCTGCCACAATCGGCTCTTGCCAATCATTTTTTATACGACAACCTTTTCAAAAGGACAGACAAGAGATCAAGTGGCTCATGTTCTAAGAAGAGTTCTGCATCCGTGTTAGGATTATGATTTGTTGTGGAGGAGATGTCGTGAGTTTTGGAGGGTACATTCTCCTTAATGGATGTGTTAAAATGAGTTGAGGGACGAAAGGGCTGAGGTTGGTATTTTCTATGACCTCTGTATGGGTGACAACGACACTGCCGGTGGGGTGTAGTTTGGAGAAGATTGGAGACAACAGTGATAGAAAGATGACCAACGGTGAAGGAATTAGTGTGGTTGGTGTTGGCAGTTGTAGTGAAGGAATATATTTGAGTTGTGTTGGTGGTGAAGTAAAGGGGAAATAGGTTATGGGAGTAAGAGCTAGCTGGATTGAAGGGTCAATTCTCTAATTGATCTAGTTGCAACAATAAAGTGTTTCAGATATCTTCCATGACAACAATATGTCGAGAAAGAGCGATTGTCTTTTGTTGAATCATTTTGGCAATGATGTTATTTTTAGAGATGAAGTCTTAAAGTTGTTCCTCAAGCTTTATGACCGCATCTTCCATAGCGGCGACATGAAGTTCTTCATTATCTATGGCGAAAGGGTCACTCTCAACGAAAGCACTAATTGATGAAGTCATTATCTTGGAAGTAGAAGAGATTTCGAGAAGAAGAGGGGAAGAATTAAAGAGGTAGAAGAGAGATTACAGAGAGAGTTGAGAGAAAGTTAAAATAAGAAGAAAGAAGCTAGAGGTGAATTAAGTTTTCTTGTTCATCTCTTGTGATACATATATTTATATAGACCTTTATGATCCAATAAATTATTAAATTATCTTTCACTATAAAACTATATATTTTCTTAAATCAACTACTTATATATATATATATATATATATACATTTCATTGGGAATTAATTTTTAAGAATTTATTAACAAAATTTAAAATTGTAATTAAAATCTAAAAATTAGAAATCATTTTAACTTATCAATACCATTTGATTGATTTGGAGATAAAGAAAAAAAAACGTGTAGTGGATTGATAAGGAGTTAGAGTTTGATTTAGATACGAAAGAAAAGATTGATTTGGAGATGAAAAAAAAAAAGTATCGTTACCACTAAAAAAAGATCGGTTATTTGCATCGAAGATAGGTAACATCTTCCTTAACCACATATCAAGTCACCAAGCTAATCATATCTATATTTGATTTTTTTTTTATGAAAATTAGATTTTGATTAATAATATGGGAAGTTTTTGTGTAGTCAATCTACAACCATCAACTGTATTTTCTTTTAGCTCTTGTGGTTTTCTTTACTTTCAAAAACATTCATTAGTATTTGGCAAAATGAAAGTTCATTACTAATTTTGCGTAGTGTTACATATTATTTGTTTGTGTCACTACAAAAGAATTAATTTTTAAAATATTAATATATCTTGCTAAAAGCTACGTTGTTACAAGTTAATTGATACATGACCAATATATTATAAAGAGTTATTAATTATAAAAATCACAAGTAATAATTTGTTTGATGTTATAAAATAAAGAACTTTATCAAGTTTATAGCTCATTATTTTCTTATTTTAAATGTTAATTGAATATTCTATAATTTTAAACAACCAAAAAAATTTAAGATATGTTTCAATAATGTTTAGTATGACAATATTAATTGGTGAAAATTATATATGTTCAATGAGTGGGCCAGGATCGGGCTAGGTGGGTTTTTTTTTAAAAGCTCTATTCAATTCCGCCCAAGCTCGCTTTTTCATTTGGCGGACTCAAGCCCACACAAGCTCGGATAGGTGGCTTAAACAGGCTTTCACGAGACTAAATGGGATTGTTTACATTTAAAAAAAAACTTAAAAATAATATTTATTTTTAAATAATATATAAAAATTGTAACAATCTAAATTGATGACCAAAATTATACCAAATTTCATGACCCAAGCTCGGCTTATATGGCAGGGCCGAGCGGGTACTCGACCCACCAAATAGCTATAAAAAGAGAAATCTATTTTTACTAAATTAGGATAAAATATATTTCTTAATTTATGCCAAAGAAATGACTTAATTCAATTATCACAAAAGTGAGTGAAATGAATAACTTATGATCAGCAATGTTAAATGACAGCTTTGTAGTGATGAAAATTAATTATTTTCTCACTATATCCTACATTTAGCAACAATTATTACTTGCTACTAAAACTTTCGTTGCTAAATCCTATTTAGTGATGACTAAACATCTTGCTATGAGCTTGTTGCTAAAACAACTATATAGCGATGACTAGGAGTTTTCTTACTATAAACAACATATAGCAATGAAATTAATCTTGTCACTAAAAGACCAAACTGTTGTAATTTATAGTTTTATATATATATATATATATATATATATATATCATATATATAAAAGCACGAATCACTAATTTTTGAGTGGTAATGAAATTTACCTATTTGCCCATACTTTTTTTTTATCTTCAAATCAACATTTTCTTTTGTATCCAAATCAAACTCCAACTCCTTATTAATCCACTACACGTTTTTTTTTCTTTATCTCCAAATCAATCATGAACTCATTCTCATCAATCCAATACACTTTTTTTGATGAAGTAATGCCCTAGCATGATTAGCTTGTTTTTCCATTTACATCTTATTTCAATCAAAGTAGAGAATATTGATAAGCTAAAAAAGGTGACTTCGCAAGTCCGACACTCTATTTCAAGTACATGTTCTTTCTATTAATTTAAAAGCTACTTTCCTTTCAAACTATGTCTTTCTATGATGTTGTAAATATGAGATAATTAGAAAAACACAACACATTGCATTAATTTCATATTTCTAATTTTTAAATTTTAATTACAATTTTAAATTTTGTTAAAAAATTCTTAGAAATTAATTTCTACCTTTTGAATTTTAAAAATATATGTAAAGCCCCTTAGCGCCCTTAACTATGGAGTATGTGAATTTGAGTTTTGGCTCTTTAAGTTTAACTTGCTTCTAAATGAATGCCTTTTTCTTTAGTTTGGTAGCGGACGTCTTGAAACTAGTATATATAAAAGCACGAATCACAAATTTTTGAGTGGTAATGAAATTACCTATTTACTCATACTTTTTTTTTTATCTTTAAATCAACATTTTCTTTTGTATCCAAATCGAACTCTAACTCCTTATCAATCCACTATATTTTTTTTTCTTTATCTCCAAATCAATCATGAACTCATTATCATCAATCCAATACACTTTTTTCGAGGAAGTAATGTATTAGCATGATTAGCTTATTTTTTCATTCACATCTTATCTCAATCACATTAGAGAATATTGATAAGCTAAAAAATGTACTTGTATTTCTAATTTTTAAATTTTAATTACAATTTTAAATTTTGTTAATAAATTCTTAGAAATTAATTCCTTATCAATCACATTAGAGAATATTGATAAGCTAAAAAAGGTACTTGTATTTCTAATTTTTAAATTTTAATTACAATTTTAAATTTTGTTAATAAATTCTTAGAAATAATGAACTCCTTATCAATCCACTATACGTCCATGTAATTTTTTTATCTTTATCTTCAAATCAATCATGAACTCATTCTCATCAATCCAATACACTTTTTTTGAGGAAGTAATGTACTAGCATGATTAGCTTGTTTTTTCATTCACATCTTATCTCAATCACATTAAAGAATATTGATAAGCTAAAAATTTTACTTGTATTTCTAATTTTTAAATTTTAATTACAATTTTAAATTTTCTTAATAAATTCTTAGAAATTAATGGCTGCTGGTGGTTCCAGGCAGTGCAGCTGCGGCTGCAAAGGCGGCGGCGTACCACAAGTGCTGGAGCTGCTGGTGGGGCTGGTGGGAATATGTTGCAGTTCTATACAGATGATGCACCTGGTCTCAAGATTTCTCCGAACGTTGTCCTTGTCATGAGCATTGGGTTCATAGCTTTTGTGGCCATCTTGCATGTCATCGGTAAGCTGTATTTGGTGCCAAAAGGGTCTGCTTGATCTTAATATGGCGGTTTAGCGGCTGAAATGAATTATATGGGTCGCTCTGGTACTTTACAAACAAGTGTCATTTTTCGTCTTTAGTTAAAACCCCTCTTCTTTCTTTGTTTGAATATGTTCATGATGTTGATACTTTCTTTTAGTTAGTTGGAATGGATTCTGTTCAACTGAGCAACTGTTGTTAATTTCAAGTTTTGCCCCTCGTTCCTGTTATTAATATGTATTAAAGATTACTATATTAATTTTGTTTGCATTTTTCATGAACCAAGAAAATAATATAGGAGCCTCGTCTTTCATGTTTGTGATGGTTGTAGGGTTGGACTTTCAATTTCTAATGCGCTTTATTCTTTTATTTGTTTAGGCTATTTCAAGGACTCAAACATTATAAGAAAAACAAAAAAGATGGAAACTCATAGATTTTGAAGTTATAAATCCTCTTAGAATAAGAAATTTTGGACTAATCTACTTGGGGTTAAGAAAGTAGTTAAGTGGAAAAAAACATTGCACACAATATCATCCAATCATTACTCCCGAGTGGGCTTCAACTATAGATCGAATCGTTGTTGCGTTACTCATAAACTCATTCTCATCCATCCAATAAACTTTTTTTATCTCAATCATAGTAGAGAATATTGATAAGCTAAAAAATGTACTTATATTTCTAATTTTTAAATTTTAATTAAAATTTTAAGTTTTATTAATAAGTTCTTAGAAATTAATTTATGAAGCGAAAGCGGCGGGTCAATCATACAGAAGACGTCCAAAACTAGTATATATATATATATACATATATATATATATGAAAAAATAACAATTACGTGCCATTTTATTCTTATATTCGAATTCAGTTCAAATAACCAAATCATAATCATAAATTGTGAAATATAACTCACCAATACATCGTCACTGTAAAGTTTTCTAGCGCACGAGATCGATATCTTTCACTTTACTCAAAAATGCATTAGGGTACTATGCTTTTCTATCAATTAAGACTCATTGAAAGAAAAGAAATACAGTATTTGATCTTGAATTTAGAGCAGTTATGAGTTGGGCTTGGGACTTCCAGTATTTGATCTTGAATCTAGAGCAGTTTTGAGTTGGGCTTGGGCGTTCAAGGACGCCCAAGCCCAACTCAATAAGAGCTTTATGATTCGCCACTAAAGGGGAAGGATAGGGTGCCTGCACGATTGTCGGACAACACTAGTCATCTGCATTTCGATTTTGTCTAGTTGTTTTCGGTTGTATTCACAATGTTAGGATTGGCACACTTTAGACACCTGAAATGTACACATATTTATTGGTATCCTTTAGATACACATTAATTTGTGTATTGAAAAACATCATGCACAAATCGAGGGACATTAATAAGTGGATGACTATTTCGAGTGTTCGAAAAGAATCACCCAATCATTTTTCAGTGAGTTATATATATATATATATATATATATTATATTATTATTTTAAAGTTCTCATTTTTTAGTCAAAGCCCTACATCTATAAGTTAAAAGTGGTTAAGTTGAGATAATATCGATATTGACAAATATTTACAAGCTCGCGTCCAAGTGTGTTGGTGGGCTAATAAAAATTTAATATGGTATTCTAGAAATCCATGGGTTCGAAGAGTGTTGGGTACATATAGGTACATAAATAGGACATAATTGGTTTATGTTATGATCTGATTTACTCCACTAGCCCGGACTAGCTATCACTTGCCAAACACATACTTACTTTTGGAGTCGTACAAACATGCCTAAGCCTATCATGAGAGGCTCTATGTCACAATAACGAGTGTAGATTCCAATGCTAGCCCAACTAAGTCTTCAAACACAAACCAAAGATCATCTCACTTTGATACCATCTAGAAATCCATGGGCCCAGAGATTGTTGAGCCACACAGACATGTGAGTATATAAATGGTGTTGGAGCCCATCTTGCATAAAACCAATTGGCTTGTGTGATTATTTAATTTACTCTACTCATATATACCACACTAACTTTATATTTTCGATATGGGATTATATATACATTCCGAAAAGTATTAGAGCTGATAATTTGGTTGGAACTTATCGAGAAAAAGCCCTTAAATGAATTTTGGTCCAAGATGGAGTGTTGAAGATGTGTGGATCGAAAGTTAGTCCCGCATCCATTAAATGAAACTTCATAATGAAGTATATAAGAGTAATGATCTCCCCTTAACAAGTAACGAGTTTGAGTTAAAAACCCCACACTTAAAAGTCTAGATGGTTAAGTAGTGACAATATCCAAGCTTGTGGAGATCCACGGGCTCCACGCATGTGTGTGCGCCACGGCCGAGAGAATTTAAACATGTAGGAGATGTACAGGCAAGCACACGCGTATATATGCATGCTAGGCGGACCAAATTTAATATGATATTAGAATCGATGGTTCGATTGAGACCCGTTGTCCATGGTGTTGGAGATGTGTAGATCGAAATAAGTCTCACATCGATTAAATAAGACTTACACAATGAATTATATAAATGATATATCCCTCAATTAGTAGTTTAGTACTGAGCATGTGCCCAAGAAAAAAATAAAAAATAAAAAATAACTCTCACGGTGTCAACACTGTCAAGTTATTGTCTCTGTATCATTGTATTCGTGTTCTCATTTATCGCATAGAGGAAAAACAACAACAAAAACTTAATTTTTTAAAATTTTATGAACAAGCTAGCTAGCGTTGCTAAGTTCTGAAAATTATGGTACTTATCCAAGCAACAAAAATAGTTTTGGCATCTTTAAAAAACAAAAATTAGTCTCGGATTCAGTTGCGGCAGGTTTTCATGGTAGTTTAAACTAAACCAAAGTCTTGGAAAAATAATCTAATAAGAAAACTTTTTTTTTTGTAGGGTATTTATGCACGAAAAATGATTTGGTAACCTACAAAGTACACATAAATGTTTGCAAATCGTCCATCTCAAGGGGCATGCTTCTCGACTCGGATCGCACATACACAAATAGATATGTGTACTTTGTGGGTTAAGTTTGTGAGTTACACTAGCTTTGAGATAGTTTTTTAAAGTAAATTAAAATAAAGTTTCATTAATCACCAATGGCTCGATAGTCACACTTGCTAAAAACTAGAGAAGGAAAATAAAAGACTAATAATAGATATGTGTATGAGAAGTTTTGTGGGGGTTAAGTATTTGGTGATGACGATAATTGTACTTATACAATGTGTACAAGTTATATATCTAGAACAGCTTTGAGATAGTCATGCTCGATGTTACAATTCAATTTTTAAAGTAAATTAAAATAAAGTCGATCTTGATTTCTTGCTAGGAAAACCCACTGGGACAAAACCAAAACTTGCAACACATCGATACACTTTGAGAGAATATCTAGAAAAACCCCAAGGGAAAAAACCTAGTATAGGAAAAAGAGTACACCGGAGTATAATAATGTTAGGATTGCCACTTTAAAAACCTTGCTAGACAAATCCCGGTGGGATCAAACCAATAGCAAAAGGAAAATAGTGGCACTAATCAACTTTGATAAAGAGTTTTAATATTGTTAGAATTGCCTCATTAAAAACCTTTGCAAAGAAAATGGGATAAAACCATAGCTGATTTGCATTGAGATAATCTCTGATGTTAAAGGATTATTTGTGATATTTTCGCATTATTAATGATTATGGATAATCAAATAGTTAGATGAATATTATCTCAGATTAAATCATATAGATAAATTTTCTATTATTATGAGTAGACTTCTTCGGAACAAGACATTAACAATAAAATTGTTATATTAGATATTACCTGAACATTAGCCTCCGCTAAGTTCGAATTCGAAAAATATTCACTTTTATATTATAATGTACATGCATGTAGCACGACACATAAGACATAAGCTCATCGCCCATATTTAGGTCACGATTTAAACACATCTCGATGTGCTTGTTTTATCGAGCCATTTTCAATGATAAAATTCATAATATTTTGCCTTTAATTTTAAAGGCATGGTAAAGGTCATAAGAATATTCGGGTATATATATTACAATATTTAGGCAAAATAGCCTTTCATATATGACCAAAAAAATGTCACAATTATGAGCGCTCATTGTCAATAATTATTTGCCCTTTGTAGTGGTGCACCACTTTTGTTAATTAAAATTGTGAAATTATAATTAATATTTGGCTGATTAAATTTTGTAGCATTAGACCCAGCCGCCGCTCATTTTGAGCTTTTGGAGCATTACCCTTTTGGTATGTATATATATAACTCCATAAGGTAAAAAGATATATAAAGTGAAATATTCACTTTTCAAATCTCTAAAGAGAAATTGGCGAATGATGATGTATAACACACAGTTTTGCATATATGCTTTATTCACAAATTGTAGTATCTAATTGTCATGACAAGTAATTCTTGTCGGTAATATAATAAGACAACAAGTTCAACTATGGTTGAATAATATTTCGAAAATAAATTTAATATAAAATAGTTTTCCCCTTTTTATGTAAAAACATAACATATGATTAAATATATATTCACAACTTGATTCATTAATAAACAAAATATACTATTCGTATGAGTTGATGAGACAACCTCCAGGTTGGGTGGCGAGACCTAGTCCATTTAAGACCATACCTCCTCTAACGGGATAACCCATATCCCGTTTATGATTTTATAGCATTATTTGTATTATAAAATTTTTTTATTAAGTTGATTTCGATGTAGAAGATCGTACAAGGGGAGGCAAAAACTCTCTATTACATGACACTAAGCGAGGAAAAGACAATGCTAAAATGTCATCACGAATTAAACCACTAATGCCCTCGGGAATTTGTACATATTGAAGAACATGAGACCCCATGGCTTGTCGATAGATGTGACGGCTTGGTTAAATGGTCTCCAACCCTACAAATATTTATGATTTTTACTTTTTCTTTATTAACGATCCTAAAAATCATTACATGACACCTCACGTGTGTCATCACGAATTAAACCACTAAGGCCCACGGGTATTTGTACATATCGAAGAACATGGGACCCATGGCTTGTCAATAGATGTGACGGCTCCAACCACGATCCTAAAAATCGACCTCGTGCCACGTGTCATTTCAGAGTTGTACGTGTGACTTGTCGTGATACACATGTCCAAATCTCGAGAGTCAACACCGAGGTATGTTATTTTTGTTTAATGCTTGTATTAATTATTATATCAAAGGTTGAAAAAGTTAAATTAATGAAATTTGGTAATGTGCGGGTAAAGTATACGCGGGGCATAACAGTGTCGAGACGAGCGGAGGCGTATATCGAGTCGCGTGTCGACGTGAGACCAAAGTAGCGACATATGGGGTTAAGTTGAATTATTTTGGACTAATGTTGAATTTATATTGGTTTAATAAGTGGCTAATGTGGTTACATTAAATGTAAACATTAATGTGACTATAGTTAGTGAAAAATTAAAATGGCCACATGATGTGTCTTGAGACACGCATTGACAAATCAAAAGGTCAATGGAATTAACTTGTGAGTCATTTGTGCATGACTTGGTTAATAATTAAGTGAAGGTGGTCCTTTAGACATGCCTCGAGATACGTGTGCATAAATGGATGTGTGGTCATGATTCAATCTTTATCCAATACATAAAACTCATAACTCTCACTCACTCATAACGTTTTGCCAAGGAAGAATGAGAGAAAGAAGAAAATGCTGGGGTGTTGGAGCAAAGAGAAGAGCAACTAGTGAGGGTGGAGAACTAGTGGTGATCACACTTGCAAGAACATCAAGTTAGATAACTCTCCATCTCCACTAACATCATTTGAACAATTTGATAATTTCAAATTCTTGAATTGATGTTGTTGTTGTTGTTGTTGTTGATTTTGGGTAAGTAAATGTTAGGTTTGGAGTTTGATTATACATATAATTTGTGTGCATTGAAGTTGAAGAGAAGAAAAAAAAAAAGGAAATTTCCTTTCTTTCAACCTAAAGAGAGGAAGAACGGGGGGGGGGGGCTTGCCGAGTGGGCCCGTCCCAAGAATCGAACCGGGTCGGTTCAGGACAAAGGAAGGGCCCAAAAGGGCCCCAAATTCATTAAAAAAAAAACATAAAAAAACAAGAAAAATTTAAATAAAAACACAAGAAAATTAAAAAAAATTCAGAAAAAATTGGAAAAAATAGGAAAGGTTAAGGAAATTATAGAAAAAGTTAGTTTTGAAGTTGTCGGAAGTTTTTGCATAGAAATATTTTCTTGAAAAGTGTGCCACCACTAAGACTTTTTTAATTTGAACAATTTTGGGAGTTAAAAATTTAAAATTTCTCAAATAGGCTCTAACACAATATAAATTTGCCCATATGATTATTAGGGGCATAGTTTACAAGTGTCAGGTATTGGATATAGATTTGGAGGAGTGTAAGAGCCTATTTGAGTGCATATTACTTGGATATAGGTAAGTAAACCAGCTAGAAAATTTTACAAATATTTTTCGAGCTTTAAATTTGTTGTTATTGCTATGTTCATCATTTCTTTTGAAATTTCTATTGGTTGAATGGTCTATTGGCAATTGAGTCATGGTTATTATCTATCTGTGATATGAGCTCTTATCTGGACGCCGTTTGATATCTCTTAATTGAGTATATGTTGGGGGCACTTATCTGTGTATGTGGATATCTCATGTCGCAAAGGTTAGGGCTGGTAGGCCGTGTCTCGTCCTGAACCCGAGTGTGTTGGGATTTTGCCGCAACTCAACGACCTTTTGGTCGGGACTCTTGCTATTCGATTTTCATATTCCGGACCTTCACTTATCAATTGGTTTATTTACAGTCTTTTATATTCATGCGTTTCTTGTTCTTTTCTTTCTATCTGCATGAATTAGACTTATTTATTTATTTTGAAATGTTGTATATATGTCATGTTTGGCGTTACTTACTGGGCTCATCATTCTTGTGTTTAACAGAGTGCAGATCTACAATCCAGCAAGGGGAAGGCTCCATAGCTAGGAGATATCATTTGAGGATACCGGAACAGTTCTTACCACTTGTCTGACATAGGTGATTCTTTTGTATTATTAGATATACTTGTTTTGAAACATTGGGAGTTGGGCTTTTGAGAGATTTTTGGGTATGTATAGCTTATGTTTACTCTCTACTGAATGTTCATTGATGATGATATATATTCGGGGTTTCCACACTATATGTTGTCTTAACTTGTGTCTTTGAGGTTTTTCAGTTAGTTTGAGGTTTAATTGCTTCCGCTATAACTATGATAACTCACTAATTGATTAACTCAACTTTATTTGCTTGATAAATGGTAAATGGTAAAGGAAGGTTGAATAGGCTTGCATGACTCAGCGAGATGGGCTCGGGGGTCCTCGTAAGTCTAGGCCGGGCAAGGTCCAGTTTAGAATTGTGAAATTGGAGTCGTCACAGGTACAACTACGCACTAAATCTTCATTAACCCCAGAAACCAGCGGAATTTAAATACGATGAAAACTCGATGACAAATAAACTAAACACAAAATGAGTTCTAGGTGTGGAAGCTAAGATGTGGAAATTGTATAGTGGTTACGCTGTACAAAATACAATGACGAGGGGAAATATATGTATCTCTCAATCCAAATACCAATATGTTTCAAAATCAACAAATATAGTATATGCATACATCAAAATATCAAAATCAACTTATGTAGTAACAAAAACGAGCCTCTAAGGGAAGCTCAGAGGAAGTCCCCAAGCCTCGACTCATTGCCCTTGCTCGACTATGGATCTGCACTCGGTCAAACATATGAATGATTTTTCGTTACGTAAAAGCCGGTAGGATCTAAAAATAGTACTTCAAAATAATAAAGTTGTTTAAAAATCATGTAGATAGAAAGAAAGCTATAAGAAAAGCATGATAATAAGATTGTAAAATAAAAGTACAATGAGAAATGAGTGTTAAAGAAATAATTTGAGAGGCGCATAAGTAGTCCAAGACCACCGGGTGCCATTGGGTCGGGGTCATAAAGTCGTGGCAATGCCAAGCAGACTCGGATCTTAGGATGCAGCAACACCTACTGTATCTAGACTGTCGAGAATAAGGATATTAATGGTGCTCCGGATAAAACACATTTCTTTCCGACCAAACAACCCAGTGACTTGAGGCCATGGCCCCGGTTGCGAGCCAACAACTACTCTATGAAAGACACTCTCATAACTCTTTTGGCCCTCAGACACTCATATAAGGGTGGAATTCCAAGAAAGTGACACAATACAATATCGATAAAATATAATCTCAAATGAACTAGTGCACATTTCCTAGTTGATTTTACTTACCATACAATGGCATGCATCGCCACGTCAAATCGATCATCCAAATTGCCTAGTTAAATGCTCTCCTTGCGTATCTACAATAATACATTACATAACATAGTTACTTATATTCATTTATAATTAATTGTAGTAATTTAAACCTTTAAGAACTTGTATTGTTACAAAACTCAACAATTTAAATGGTTATTTTACATTTTGAGGATTTCCAATAGAATTCATGTAACGACCCAATATTTATAACTGTGTTTATGTCTTTACACGGGCTCACGACCCGTAATGTGGAACCCACTCCGTGATATTTCCATTCACCGAAGCAAGGGACGAGGTACATTTTTTTTTTTGTGATGTATGTCTAATGTATTGATTTGTGTAGTGTAAGTTAATTTTCTACTGGTGTGTAAGGATCGAGACGAGCGAGGATGCACCTCGAGTCACGTGTCATCGATGTGGGACCGAGGTAGTAGCATATTGGGGTAAGGTTAATTTATTTACATTAAATGTGAATTTATTAGATAATGTGTGGCTTTGATGTGGCCACATGGAAATTAAATGACTAAATTGGCCTATAGTTAGGAAAATAAATCATTAGGCATATGATGTGCATCGAGACACGCGTTAACCCATCATGAGGTAAGGTGTCACATTGTTGAGTCACTCACAAGTGACTTGGGGGACAAATGGAACAATGTGCTCCATGTGATGAGCCTCGGGATACGTGTGCACACCAAGATCAAAAGCTAGCATTTAAACCACAAATTTGAATATTATCCACACCCCAATTGGGGTTCTTATCCCTTATCCTGACCACCTCACCAAACCAAAAATCGGGAGAGAAAGAGAAAGAAGAAGAATCGCTGGAGGAGGAGAAGGAGAATGAGAGAACCCGAAACGAATCAAAGTGAGTTTGTTGTTCCATTGATGAGGGTGAAGTAGTGTCGGTGGGGTGTTTGGAGGGACATTGAGAGCTTGGGAGCTCCCGTGCTCTCGAGGAAGAGACGACTAGGGAGAGTCGTTTCCCCTCCCTACACGAGCTGGGGTGGATTGCCAACCCCAACTCGTGACCAAAAACTAAAAAAAAAAAAAAAAAAGAAAAAAAGAAGAAAATGGAGAAAAATTGGAAAAAGATTCTAGAAAATAGGAAAAAATCTCAAAAAATTATATTTCGACAAAATAAATAGAAAATAATGAATTTCTATGAAAAATAAAATATTTGAAATTTCAGAAGAGTAATTTATGGGGGTTTTACCTAAAAAGTGCGATATGGGTCGATTGGTTGAAAATATATAAAAAATGTCAGAAATTTGTCTCGACTTCGATTTTGCCTAAAGTGCCACATTATTAAATGTTAGGGGTACTAATGGGAGAACTCATGCGTTTGGGCACGCATTTCGAATTATCGAGGGATTGGATAGACTAGGACAAGCGTGTGAAGTGTAAGTACAACTGTGAGAATTTTGTATTTCATTTTATTCATCTTTATTGATTTATTGGTCTACTGGTAGATAGTACTACTTGAACTTGCACATCATGTTGTTCTTGTATCTATTCATGGATGAATATTGTGACATGATGCCTTGTGAATTGTTTCATTGCCTCTGCTTCCTATACTTGATGTCATTCTTGAACAAAATTGATAAAAAAAACATGCTAATGGAATAATTTGGATTTAAATAAACTTGTATTCGATTTCCTTTAGGCTTTGTAGCCTAACTTATCTTGGTATCCTAGAATTTTGAAATTATTTGTCTTTGAGATTAAATTAGGGATTATCTAGTCTCCATTGCACGAGAGATGCGCGGTTCATAGGGACTTGGGTCTACCGGGGTTCCGACACTCACCATTACACTAGCACGATACACGAGTTATGAGACTTGGGGTGGTCGGCAAGCATGAGATTGATGTTGTAAAGAGTATAGCACAACTCCATTATTTATGTGAGTTATGTTGAGCATAGCTCCATATAGTAGTGGGAAAGGGTAGGTGATAGGTTTCACCACCGACCGGACGTAGATCATCTCGACTTAGTCTATGTTTGTCTCTACATATTTAACCGTGGTATTTACTTATATTCATTGTTTCAAAATTTATTTCGCTACTTTATGCTTTTAAATACCATTCATTTATTTTGGAAATGTGGTATAGAGTTCTCTAGTTAGTACTTAAATATCACTATACTCACCGTATAGTTTGTGATGGTGGGTGTAAGTCCGTCGACCAGCAGCAGACCTGGGGAAGGAAAAGATCAACGACTTCCTCTAAGTAGTTCGACGACTCTCCTTACTCATTTTGTATGTCTCGACTTTTGTTGTATTATTATTATTTTAAGGTATTTTGGATTGTACATTGGTTGAGTAAATAATGTCTTATATATACGTGCATGTGATGTTGTTTTTTCTTGGTTTTTTACACTCAGGGATTTTTGGAGAATGAATGCTTCCGCTAAATGATAATGGAATTAGAATTACCTTTAAATTGGATAATATATCAACACATAGATTTGGAGGAATATAGGGACGAAAGACTGACTAACATGTAAATAAGTCTTAAGTGCTTTAGATTAAGGCTTAAGTACGGGAATAGCCGGGCGATGCCCTGTTTAGTAGTTGGGGCCGTCATAGTTGGTATTAGAGCAAAGGTTTAGAGACTAAAATTCATAAAATATAAACCTTAATTGTGGAAACCAAATACTCATTGCCTAGACACTATTAGTTGGGAAGTGAGTGACAGTGAGATAGGGGATTTCTTATATGTACTTGTTAATTGTTAGATAAATATATCTACTTACGCGCTATGTCATGTCGGAGCTGATTCGTGTTCGCTCTCCATTGCAGACCCTTATGGTTGATCCACGCGGGGAGGAAAGGCAGAGCCTAACGACAGTTCGCCTCCTACTATAGCGGAAGATTTACAACGATTATCTGATCGAGTGACAACTCAGGGCCAACAGTTGACTGATTTCATCGCTATAATGACCGCTCGTTTAGCTCCACCAGCATCGACATCCACTCCTACGATTATTACATCGACCGTCTAGGCGCCAACATTTCCTACTATAGCCTTAGCAGCGCTGATTGCCGTAACCGCACCAGTGGTGGAAATAGCTGAGGCAGTATCATCTCCAAAGACCTAGTTCTTAGACTTCACAAAACTCTCCATAGTCATTTTATTTCGCTTCTCAAATTTTCTTTGTTCTCATTAAAAGCTTCATTTTAATATTGAATAAATGAGCAAGATAATGTAAAAAGTTCTAGAGAATTAATAAATAATTACATTCATTCATAATAATTTGAGTTCAAGTTTGTCAACCTTCATTGTAACTCATATTATATGAGAATCATATTATTTGTCTCTCATTAGCACTAGGCTAAGCTTTAAGGGAAAGAAAGTTTAGTAAGAAAATGAAGAGTTGTTAGTACGTACCCAAATTAATTTATAAGGTAGCTAAATGATCGAGCAAGTCTTTAACTCAAGCTAACTCATAATGCCTTTAGAATGCACACAACGGTCCACTTAAATTGAATTTGAGATTGTTTATCTTTTTGAAACACATGCCTCCTAATAAAGTCATTTATCCCTACTAGAAGGCTTCAATGAACCAAGTCTGAATTTTTTGTGGGCATTTCATCGAATACTTAATATGCAACCCAATATGTTGATCCCTAAATTAGATTCTCATGTTTGAGCCTCACAAGTGCTTGCCACATCAAGAACTATATATATATATATATATATATATATATATATTAAGTCTATATCTTGGGTGTGCCACGTAGCGGTTTTGAGCCTTCTCGCAGTGCCACGTGTAATGCAATTGATTCAAAATAATATATATATATATATATATTTGGTATGTCAAGCTATATTTGGTATGTACATTAAGTTGAGTAATTACCTAAAAATACCTCTGTTAACTCTAATTAGAATAAAAAAGATTTGTAATGTTTCAAAACTCCATGTGGCATTTTCGAGCTTCTCGACGACCCATGTGGCACACTCAAGATATTCCTTATATATGGACCGTTTATAATTTAATACCTACTATATATGGATCGTTTCAATTCTAAAACTCCCACTATCTAGTACACATGTAGTAATCAAATGCATAATAATCCAAGGAATTTAAACAAACAATATTATCCAAGGAGTTTAAATACGGCCGTGAATCCATCCCATTTCTGTTATCCAATCACAATTAGACGACTAGTCTCCGAAAGTGGTAAACAAACAGTAATAAGGACTCATGCACGAGGAGGATAACCAAGCGAGTCTCGTTCCTCTAGACTATGTGAGTATGATCTGATTCAACGTGATCTCATGATAACCACGTGATGCAAAGTATCGTGACTCCAATTTCTCTAGCATAATATAATGTTTAATAACCTCGATAGAAAAATTATAAGAAGACTTGTAACACCTTACCCTCCCAAACTGTGTATGCATGTACAACAAAAATGCAATTCAGGGATCAATACAATTTATATGAAATATAATCGTACAATGTAAAGGTTACTAAAGGATGTACTTAACCATACAAATAGCTAACTTCAACCTTAATTTTTGAGGTTTCAGAGCGTTAGATCACCTTGAAAATAGTTCCAATTGCTTCTCTAGATACCCAATTATATTATGAGTCAAGCTTCAAGTGAGAACTTATCACGAAGCCTAATGAAAACCGCGATCAAAATACGTTTGAGAACGATGTCCAAAAATATTAATTTACATAACTATTTCAACTAGCTTTCAACTAGACAACTTGGGGTGACTTTTTAACCTTGAAACCAATATTTGTCATGATGACCATAAAGGAACTTGTAGTACTTATGTAACGACTTGAAAATTTGACTTGCGTGACGTGTCAGGTCAGGGTCGTTTGTGGGATCCACTCGTCGAAATGCGCATGTCCAAATCTCAGGTGGAGACTCCGAGGTAATGTGCAATATCCAATTTGAGATTATAATGTTAATTGTTGAGAAAAGTATATGGGGGAAATGCGGTGAACCAAAACACGAACGAGGACGCGCCTCGTGTTGCGTGCCGACGTGGGATCGAAATATGGCTATAGTAGATTTATGTGGTTTTAAAATATACATTGGATATGCCTCGTGATGCGTGTAGCGCGAGTATCGAGATTTTTGAAATGAGGCGGGTTGGTGCCTCGAGATGCGCACTGCTCAGTTGTTGAGTTTGCTTCGAAATTCGTGTTACACGAATTTCGAGGGCACTTTTGAAATAAAATAAAATGTGGTCAACAATAAGGCGGTGGAAAGAAAAAGTAGATATTCTTGGTTTTGCCTCGAGACTCGTGTAACACGAATCTCGAGGACACCAAATACTTAACTCCTACCTTATCAATTCAGTGAAAAGAAAGAAAAAAAAATAGTGAACCGGAGAGGAAGAAAATCAAGAGGAATGAGAGAAAGAAGAAGAAAGAGAGAAGAGGAAGAAGGAAAGAGATCGAGTTCAAGCAAGGTGAGTGAAGTCCCCTTGTTGATTGTGTCGTTTGTTGTTGTTGCGTCAGTGGTGGTTGGTGTTCGGGTGGTCTCCCCTGCATACGAACCCCACCTGGGGTTGGGGATGGAAGCCCAACACCAACGCTAAAAAAAAAAAAAAAAAAACCACAGCACTCGTCCTCTGGTGGGGAAGACGACCCCCTGCGAGTCGGGTCGGACCGACCCGGGCCTGAGTGGGCCGGGTCGGGCCTGGCCGACCCTGACCCGAGTGGGTCGGGCCGTGTCAAACCGATCCGAGTCCGCTTGGACCGGGTCGGGTCAACCCGGACACACTCCAAATTAAATAATATAATTAATAATTTAAATTAAATTAAACTCATTTTTTTGATAAACTGTAAATTACAGAAAATAGATTAAAATAGATAAAAATTATGAAAGAAATTCAGAAAAATCCTCGAAGATTTTAATTGGTATAAATGGACACCAGGTATAATTTGAAAAAAGGGTGCTAAAAGCTTAATTTTTTTGAAAATAAAAATGGCAAATCTATAATCACATACTATAATTGCACGTAATGCGACCCTAAGATTTTAATTGGTATAAATGGACACCAGGGACTTAGGAATCGGGTGTCGGGTGCGCAAATCGAGACGCGAGCTGGACGTTTTGAGGTTCGCAATTTCTCGAGGTAAGTAAACCAGCTAGGGAATTATACAATATTTCATTTCTCTCCATTGGCTGTTGTTGTTTACTGTTTTGTGATAGCTTTATTGTTGATCACTGCTTTGTATGGATAGCTATCGTTGAAATTGTTGTCGATTGAGTGAGTCCATTAGCAAGTGAGTCATGGTTACTGTTTATCTGCGATATGAGAGGGTTAGAGCTGGAGGCGGGGGTCTCATCCTAAACCCTAGGTTTTTCCTGGTCGATCGTCGATATTATCCGGGTCCATGGATGTTTCATTGTCATACGGGCTAGGGCTAGGAGGCAGGGGTCTCGTCCTAGATCCGAGTCTATGGATGTCTCATAGTCGCAAGGGTTAGGGCTGGGAGGCTGGGGTCTCGTCCTAAACCCGAGTCTGCTGGGCTTTTGCCGCGACTCAACGACCTTTTGGTCGGAACTCCTTGTTATTTGGCCTCACTCATTGATGGATTGTTTACTGTCTTTTATATTAATGCGTTCTTTATTCCTTTCGTTCTATTTGCATGAATTTGACTGCTTTGGATATTGTGAAATGTTGTGTATATGTCCTACTGGATTTACTTACCTGGGCTAGTCATTCTTATGTTTGACTGAGTGCAGAGCTGCAGACGAGTAGCAGAGGGAAAGCTCCATATCTAGGTGATCTTTGTATATCTTATATTACTCTCCTCTGATGATACATTAATGTTGGGTTCCATGATTAGGTTGTCTAACTCCTTGATATTAGTGTTGAGTTATTAAATGTAGTAATTGCTTCCGCTTAATTTGTAAAACTTGCAAAACATAAATAGCTGAGCTGTAAAATTTGAATTTACTAATAATGATGGATTTGAAGGCTGACTAGGCTCACGTTGACCTTACGAGACTGGTTCGGGGGTCCACGTGAGCTTAGGCCGGGCGGTGCCCAATTTGTAGGAAATTAGGGCCATCACAACTTATGTCCTACTTTTCATAGACTCTAAGAACACCAAATCGGATCATCGACGGGGAAGTTATGAATTTTTCCATATGGCCTATTGACTTGACAACTTTATATATTTTAAAGTAAAAAAACTTCTCCAAATTAATGTTTTTGCAATGAAATCCTCAAAACTCAACAACAAACACCACGAAACCACCCGATACCAACACCAAAATATTTTTACAGCCCATGAGTCAAATAGGATTAAAATTAACAATTAATATCAACTATTAAATCATCTCTAAAATAGTTATCAACTAAATTACATTAGTTCGCCTCATCGAAACCCTAACCCATGTCGATGGAGTTTATTTCAAATTGATGCAAATCAATCTAATATACCAATTAAGAACAATTTCAACCAATTTTGATCAAAACCTCGTGAAAGAAATCAAAAAATCATGAGAATTCAAATTGAATTAAGGAGAAATGTCTGGTATTACGAATTTACCAAATTGCGGGCTAATATCTCGTTTCTACTACAGAAACTTAGCTCGAACATACCGTCTCGCGAAGCTCTACAATTTTGAGGAAAGAAACCGAACAAAAATTAGAAGTCGGGAGATCACGGAATGAAAGATCGAATTGAGAGGGTTATGAGAAAACGTTCGTTGAATATAAAATGAATCGATTGATTTTTTTATTTTATTTTTTTCTTTATTTATATATAAACCTTTAGCTGCTTTTCAGTAGCTTAATTTCTTTTATTTATTAATTCTAGAAATCTTTATTTTGACGTGTTTTGACTTAAGACGCCCGTTACTCTTAAATTTACTCAATCACCTAAATTTCGCAAAATAAAATAATATATAATATAAAACATTAGGCAAACATCAAAGATTAATAAAACTAGTTATAAATGTAAAATTCATTGGTGCTTAATTCCCAACTTGCGACTAAAACCATAATTAAGCTTCCTTAATCCCGGATTAATCGTAATTATCGATTTTAAAAATTTTAGGATTTGAAAATCTTTTCAACTAATAAGAATTTTATCATCGACATTAGAATTTAACTAAATCTACTTGAACTCAAAGAGATTCGAAAAATGCTCTCTCATACATGCTTCTCGTTTTCATGTTAGCTTTTCATACAACATGTTACTCTACAAATCAAACTGGTTCCATTCAACAATATGATGCGAATCAAATTCTTTCTTCCGAGCATAAACATGTGAAATATGCCATCAGTTTTGGCTTACTGTGGCGGTATTATCAATCCATACACAAACTTCCCAACCTATTTCACAATTTCAAACGATCATATAAAAAAAAAAGAGCTTTTCTTTCAGTCCAAACTTGTAATGGCCTTTTGCGATGGGAGACTTTCAGATACACCCAATTTCTTTCACTATATATCACAACCGGTGATAGAATTTATAATAACTTTTGTATATTTTTTAAACCATTTTTAATCCTAGTACCAAAATAGCGACGGAAAAGCTTGTTATGCAAGTACGATTTGTTGTTATTAACAAATAGCAACGGGTACACTCGCTAATATGCTCGTCGCTATTTTATTTAGCGACGGGTGTCGAGTTTAACTACGACAACCTATCGCTATACGTCGTCGCTAATCAGACACGTAGATTTGGTCGTCCACCATTTCTTGCCACGTAACACACGTCGCCATTGGTTACACGTGGACATATTCAAAGCCACGTGTAATGGGATTAGCGGAACATCGTCACTAACCCCGTCGCTATTTTTTGATTAAAAAAATTGTTTTATTTTTTATAAATAATAAATAAATTATTTTAAAAAATTATTATTAATTTAATAATTATTATTTTACTAATAAATATTAAATAGTAAATTTTAAACAAAAAAATTGAAAATTACTTTTAATAAATTAATAATTAATTTAATAAATAAATAATTAATGTTATAAATATTAAATTGATTTTGTTTATTTAAAAACATTCTTAAACAATTTGAACTATTTTTATTATTAAAAATAATACAAAATCTTTTTTTTGAATTTAAAAGATTAAAGAAATTGTAAAATAAATATAAAAATAGTTTGTTTGGTGAAAAAGATTATGTTTTTGAAAGTTTGTCTCATCTATAAATATCAACAAATTAAATTAAAGAACTAAATGAATATGAGCAAATTAAACTAAATAATTGAAGTAAATAAAAAACTAAATGAAATAAATACAACAAAAGAGTTGTTACAAGTATAAAATGTGCACAACAAGATAAGTATGTGTCAATGACAAGTCCATAAAATCTATGGGTATACATAAGTGAGAACTCAATCATCGGGATCATCGTTGGCCTCTGAGTCATCATCAGAACATCTCTTAGAGGTGTGAATGAAATCTCAAGTCTGTCCATTAGAGCGTGCTCCATGAGACGCAACTATCCCTCGACCTCTCGCAACTCATCATGGGTAAAAATGTTATCCTGCATAACCCAAAGGATATTTGTCTCCATCCGCTTAAAGTCCTCCTCAACAGCTCAATGGGCTCATTAGGAGCAGAAATAGGCCGAGAAGATCCAACTACATCTCAGCTCCAGCTCCAGCTCCATAATGTCTATGTCGCGACCCCGATGGTGTCCACCATAATCCATATTTCCATCATTTGTGGCCATGCTCCACGACGGACAAATATAACTTGGTTTCATCAATCGATGTGTCAGGCTACGACTGTGTGAGCTCAATGCGTCTATTCCTAATCGGTGTCTAAATTAAGAATCAAAATTACAAGTCATATATATAAGTCATTAATATCTATCATTAATTAAGCAAACAAAATTTAAAAACAAAACTATATTCTTGCAACAACTCTCTACTCTCTCATTCACGAAAATAACGTCATCATGATCTTTTGTGTGGAAGTATAGGCATATCTCCAAAGTAGTCGGAGGTTGACCTAATTTCTCTGCCTACAAAATATATGTTTAATTAATATTAAATAATATTATATTTTTATATGAACTTATTATAGTATAACTCACTAGCCTCTATGCGTGCTGATAGATGGATATGAAACCACATGTATGTACAACAATACCCTTACCATGTCCCCCTATCTTCGTTCTCCTATTCTTGCTTGCTTGCTCGCTCAAATTTCTTTTTGAAGTCAGGGGTTGATCGCATATTCTTGAAATGGTTGAAGATCTCGGTAGATACATGACTCGGCTTTTTATCGTTGGAGCACATCTTGCTGATGAATTTGGAATAACGCATGGCAATTTGTCTGTCGTACGCCTCTCTGATAGCCGCGTCATTCGATGGATCCCAATCAAAAGAAAGCTATGTACAAACATAATATAATTTAGTTTATATATTCTAATTTGTAAAAGAAACAGTTTTGGGTAAAAAATTGTTACATTCCACTGATTCCAATATACATCTCGAATGTGCTAGGGAACATGCTCTCACAAGTAGCCATCCTTATGCAAGGAGTATTTGTAAGCCCTCGTCATCTCCCGTGAAGCTTTATTGGATGGGTGCAACTTTCGTCCACTAAATTGAGAATTTATGTTAAATCTTATTTTGGTCCATTAACGAAACACATTTGAGTTATAACTAAATTACGTATACTTACTATCTATCATCCTTAACAACAAAAATCTTCGCCCCCTGATCGCGTAGAAGTGTTACCTCTAGCTGTTTGAGTGCCTCGTCGCCGTCCTCATAAGGCTATGCCGATGGATGGGTCGTTAGAAAGGTGTGGTATAGAACTCAGTGACTCGGAGGCATGTAAATAAGACGGGCCTGGCCATGCATTGGTCTGCTAGGTGGGCTAATGCGATGGAGATGCTGATCCACCCGATGAAACTGTAGGCCCATAATATGGCCACGTGGTAACATGATCCGCGACGGGAGTATAGTACATCTACATGAAGGCCAGGTCGTTGGAAAATACAGATGGGAAAGGCATGTTGTATGTTGAAGAGGGAGGCGGTGGATGTAAATAAGAGGGGATGTCCGATTAAAGAAGGGGGACTACCGAGAGGATAGGAATGGGTACGAATGATATGTCCGGAGGATGACGAGGATGCCGATCGGGATGTTGCCCCTAACTAGAGTTTGGAGCGATGTCGTCAGGAGATCGAAAGTTTGAACGATCCGAATGGCGAAATCGACTATCTCTGCTGCCACTGGACCGTCCATCAGAATGTCCATCGGATCTCTCACGTATCATCTTCCCGACAATACTTTATTAAAAAAATAAGAATAAGTTAGAAACATTTTTATATAAATTTTCTACATTTTAGATATTACGTAACAAGACAAAAAATATAAGATTATGTTACGTATTCTTTAATTTACTTACGGAAAAGTAATTATATCATGGTTCATTGTCACCATTCCCATCATCCGATGAATACTCAGAATTATCGATATCATCATCTTCCTCGTCGACGTCTGACATTTGTGCGCCACTAGGATCAACTAGCGAAATTGCAATATTGTTGTCAATATCAACCTTAGTGTCATGTTCAAGTAGTTTCTTGAAAAACGACTCTTGTGTAGGCACACTATTTACGTTTACAAGCAATTTTGTTCATTGATGAACTTTGGTTGAAGTCTGCACATGGCTTGTCAATTGTTCAACGCACTTCTTACACTTCGAGTAAGAAAGATATGACACTTTACTAACTTGCATTGCTAGTATAAAAGGTTTGTACTTAATTCAGTCGCATATTTCAATGTACGTTGACGAGTTTTAAGGAACGATGAACTCTTATCCCCACGTTTGGAGTGGGACCGAACCATTCACACATGAACATCACGGTACGTAAACAACCACCGTATTGAATTTCTATAAGTTCTTCCAATTGCCCATAAAAGTTGTTATCATATTTCGCGTAATTTATGCCTCAAACGCACACCTTGGTACCATACGTATCAATGTCTACGCTATGTGATACTGTTTGAAACTTGTACCCATTAACAAGGTATGCGTGATATATGGTGCAAAGATAAGTTGGGCCATAAGAAAGCATTAGAAGAGTTGGATCTTAAATGTACAATGGTGCCTACATTTGAAACAATTTCGTATGACAAAACCATATGTTCTATTATATTACAAAACAAGAAACATTGTGTCGATACACGATATTTATTAATAATCTACAAAATGTTGGAACCAAGTTGAGAATTTTTCTCTAGATGTTGATCGATTGTACTTTGTGTGATATTCGATGTTTCGATCATCGCAACTCTGATATGTACATCCTTATAGGAGATAAAAGAAATGAAGAATTATGATTAAAATCGAATAAAACTACATAAATGACATTAAGAATTTGTGTACAATGATGTATTTATGTATACCTTATGAAATGAGCAACTTCGAGACAATTTAACAATACATATGCGTGCGCTATGTTATACTCATCATCCATGAGATAACGCATCTTTGATCTCCCAATGGCTCCACCTGGATGGGTGAAGATTTAGAATGTGTCATTAAAATTTGATTTGGACCAACTCCACCATCATAGTTGCTAGGCGGCGATTGCGCGATGTGGAGACGTGTTCCTCAAAATAATATGAACAAAATGATGGTACCTCTTCCACCAATTAAGCATTGCATATTGAGCCCTCAACCCTTGCTTTATTTCTAACATTATTTTTCAAATGTTTCAAATACATATATTTATAGAGTTAAACTAGTTAGACATAAATTTCAATTGAATTTAATTGTGTACAATAAAAGTAGCAAGCAATAAATATAACTTATTGCCTTCTCGAACGGATACGTCCACCGAAATCTTACTGGGCCTGTAAGAATAGCCTCACGCGCCAGATGGATAAGGAGATGCTCCATTAAATCAAAAAAACTTAAATTTATAGGTTAAATCTCTAAAAAGATCTTTTTTCTTACTGGCAACAATCGTTGCATAAATATTTTAGGAATGTTTTCACAACGTATGATAAAGTGCGTGGATTAATCCATTTGCACAACAACATTTAAATTTTAGCATAATGTAGTTAAATCTCTAAAGAAAATGCTAATCTTGAAGGTGTTGTCAAACGCAGTTTTGATTGCAATCCAAATATCCTCCTTCAAGAGATCCCGAAATGTGATTGGCAACAATCGTTGCATAAATACATGTCAATCGTGGCTTTTCATTCCAGAAATCTTCAACTTCTTGAAAGGGAGTCTACACAACGTCTGATATTAGATGCGTAACTATCAGGGAATCACAATTCCTTAATCCATTTGCACAACACTTGTTTTCTCTACTCGAACATTACGAACTTCCGAGCTGAAGTTAGGGTTCACTTGATTGAAGTGGTTCCACGTAATGGAATCAGAGCATTTATGCATATGGTCCTCATCTCTAACGTGTTATGCGTGCCATCACATGTGTTTTGCTATTGTTTTCAACGCGAAGAAACGTTGTAAACAAAGGGCCAATGGAAAGTAAAGCATTGTTTGTGCGGGTGTTTGTTGGAGTTAAACCTACTTTTGCCACTAACTTGCAAGACGTAAGATTAGAATCGAGCCCCTAATAAAGCATGCATAACTGAGGAAAACAATCGATTCTCTCATAAGGTAGACCCAACCAGTGTATTAAACCTTTACATTTGTAAAAGGTATCTACCAAAAAGTTGTCTTCGGGCAACATGTCTTTATAGATGTGCAAGATCTCGTTGAATGCTTGCTTCGAAATGTGGTGATTCAACGTTTATCATCAACAAACGTGCCATTGCTAACAGTTTCGTCATCTTCTCGCAACCCGACCAAAGCGATTGATTTTCACTGCTTTAATCATTTCGAATAAATTTTTCACTATAGGGTTTGGCTCATCCTCACTATTCTAATCAATATTTGGTCCCGCGTAGTTGTGTATCATTTAATGATATGATGTCGCATATTCATCCATTGGATCATCACCTTTATTGTCCATATCGTTTGATTATTCCTCCTCCTCATGCTCGGTCCAACAATAATAATCGGGAAGGAATCATTGACTCACTAGATGAAGCTCTGCTGTGCTTACATTATAGTATTTCTCGTTGCGATATTTTTGGCATGGACATCGAATTTTCTCTTCATTTAGAAAAATCGTGCAGTGTTCCATGAAAAATTTTATGAACTCCTCCGAGTGTAACTGCCTTCAATGCGGTTGTACATCTAATATCGAGATACAAACATCTCAAAAGGCCTAAATAACCTAGTTAAACAGACCTCCACACTAACAAATATACACATTTTTGTCGAATGTTAATCGCGTTTGGTCGAATTGGTGGAACTCGCACATACTTTGCATAATATCTATTATACATTTTTAGTCAATTTTTAACTATAATTAGTCGAATTGGTTACATTTGCACATACTTTATGTAATATTTACTATACATTTTTAGTCGAATGTTATTTGTACTTAGACAATTTAATTGGTTTCATTTGTATATATTGTCAAGTACGGTAAGTATTATTTTTTGCTTCAAATACATACTTGGTTACATTTGCACATACTTTGCGTAATACTTAATTAGTCGAGATTAATTGAACTAAGGTAAGTACTATTTTTTGCTTCAAATACATGTTATTTAGTTTCAATTTTATAAATTTAAGTGCTTTTCTTTTACGATACATTAATAGTTTTAAAGTACATTAATAAACTTGTACAAATAGTATAAATTATTATAACTTATATATAATGTAATTAGTAATCTTTTAAGTGCTTCATTTTTACAAATAAATTAATAGTACAAGTTATATATATAGTATAATTCATACATATCATCAATCCATATAGTATATATAATTAAGTTTTTAGTGTTTCAATCTAATTTAAAAATTTTGGTTTAATGTAGTTTTTATGCATAAAATATCATATAAGTAATTAATACTTTATATATAGTATAAAATTAAGCGTTGTTATATTTTTTTTGTTCAATCAATTATATATTTCTATATTTTTTTTAAAGTGCTTTAAATATATAGATATACATATATATATATATATATATATATATATATATATATAGAAACAGATAATATATATATAATATAATATATTAGTCCTTTACTTTTTCTCCTAATTGAAATGTAATTTATCATTTAAACAAGATTTTATTATTAAAATGTACACTATTAATTAATATTTTCATTTTAATTTTTTAACAATAATTGTTGTTCAACTAATTAACATGCAATCTAATTATATATATATATATATATATATATATATATATATATATATATTATTTTACTTTTTCTCAATCAAATTATAGCACATTAAAATAGTTCATATCAATACTAAAAATTATATACAAACATCAAGAATTAAATAATCACAACGAAAATGACATTGCAATCACACGTATCACCATAAAAAATTTATACAAATATATATATTAATAAAAATCATACATATCATCACCATGCATAAAAGTTTTAAAAAATTATTTTTCACCATTAATATTAAAAACTTCATAAAAATATTTTAATACAAATTCTATTTAAACAACTTTATCCAAAAAATATAACTTTAAACAAATATATTAATAAAAATACATACAAATCATTTTAAACAATGTTTCTTCATAAATATTATATCACCAAAACAAAAATTATTAAAAATTCATTTTAAACAAATTTTATTTATAAATATCATATCACCATATCAAAAAAATTTAAAAATTCATTTTAAACAAATCTTATTCATAAATATTATATCGCCATGACAAAAATTGTTAGAAAATCATTTTAAACAATTTTTCTTCATAAATATTTAAAAAAGATCTTAAAAATACATTTTAGACAATATTTTTCAAACAAATTAAATTTTTCACAACAAATTTTATCCTAAAACCAAAATAAATTAAATAAATACATTCAACAAATTTTTAAAAATAAATAAAAAAATTATACCTACGAGCCGCAGAATGCAACACCGAAAATGGCGGTCGAGGTTGGAGGGGAGGCGGGAACGGAGCCGAGACAGAGTAACCCGAGGCGAGGCCAAGCCGGATGCGAGAGGGAGGCGGGAACGGAGCCGAGATAGAGTAACCGGAGGCGAGGCTAAGCCGGATGGAAGAGAGAGTAACTGGAAGCGAGGCCCAACAAAAATGTTTTAGGGTTTTCAGGGAGGAACGAGACCAGAAGGAGAAAAGAAAGAGAGAGGGAAGGGAGGAGGGCATTGGTCAACGATTTTAATTTGAGATTAGCAAAAGGCTTTGCCGTCGCTAATCCACCATGTGGCCACGTAACGCTCGGCCACGTGGCGTCTAAAACGGGACGAGGCATAAACGAGTGGGAATTCTCCCGCTCAAAGTTTAGCAACAGGGAGTCGTCGCTAACCTTGTCGCTATTATGATCAAACGCTCAAAGCCCTTCCCCGTCGCCAATCCCTCTCTTATTAGCGGCGAGAGATAGCCCGTCACTATCACCCGTCGCTATTCTATCTCTTTTTGTAGTGTAGACAAATATGCTCCACAACCTCAGTGTTATCTCCAACCATCTATGACTCCAACTTCATCCAATCCTCCAGTTCAACCCCACCGATAGGATATCGACAAGGTATCCTATACCATGCCTAAAATGAAGTCATTTCAATACATAATACACAATATTTATTATAAAAGAACTCACACAAAGGTATGCATTCTTCTCATGAACCTCCAAATACTAGTACACAAGTTCTGAGCAGGTTCTCCAACATATAAATCCACCTGACCATCCATCTGATGATGAAATACATAACTGAAATAAAATTGAATGTCGAAATAATTCTTGTATGCCATGCCTCAACCCCGATGTGTGTACGAGCATCAAGATAAGAAAATATTATCAACGACTCTCTAAATAAGCGAGCCATCTCTCGCCAACACAACAAGCTCAGACTGTGTAAAGGTATCCGAAATGTACATAGAAAGAACATGAGCAGACTTCGTCTATCCATCAACAATAATTCACACCACATCATGTTTCTTCCAAGAAATATGCAGATGAATAACAAATTCTATCATGATATATTCCCATTTTCATTACAATATGGGAAGTAGCTGCAATATACCTCCAGGTTTTAGTCTATCGGCTTTAGTTTGTTGACAAATTTCATATTTCCTCCATAATCACCCAAGTCAGCTTTCATACCTAACCTCCAATATAATCGCCCCATATCATAGCATATTTCGATTCTGCCGGGATGAATGCTAAATCTATATCGATGAAATTCTATATATATCTCATCCCAAAATCTCAACCACCGATGGAATCCACAATCTACCTTTAAACATCAAATTTTAATCCATAAAATCAACTCAATCTGTACTATTACTATTATCAGCGAAACCTTTAAACTTTTCATAATCAACATCACTCACTATATCACTTCCTGAATAGAGACGACTTCTACTCTAAACTGAGCAAAAGTTGGTTCATCATCAACCTCAAGAACCTCCGACAAAATCATAACAATGACTTTTTCCATCAATTCATAGTCGTAAGTCAATTGACTAGTTGCATGCAATGTTTCAACACTTCATCATGTTCAATGCGTCAGTAACAACATTAACTTCACTTGAATGGTATTTAAGACTAAAATTAAAATCTTTCTAACGTTCAACTATTATTATTGTCTCGCATTTAATTTTATTTGAGAGAACAAATAATTCAAACTCTTATTATTTGAAAATAGTGTAAGACTTCCCCCATATCTCCATAACTTCAAAATAAACACAATCACTGCTAATTTCAAATCATGAATAGAATAATTCTTCTCGTGAATATTTAATTGACAAGAAGCCTAAACAATCACCCTTCCATTTTGCATTAACACACAACTCAAACCTTTTTTTGATGCATAAGTCTAAAATGTAAGTCTTTTCCTCGCTTTAGGCAATACAAGAATTGGTGCTGAAATCAAACGCTTTTTAAGTTTCTTAAAATACAACATTGCATTCGTTTGACCAAATAATTGGAATATTTTTCTAAGTTAATTTAGCTACTGACGCAACTATCTTTGAAAATATTTTAGAAATCAACAATAATCACCAGCCAAAGCTCAGAGAACTCCGTATCTATGTCACTTTGATAGGTTTCGACTAACCAATGATAGCCTCATTCTTGGCCGTATCCACCAAAACTCATTTCATACAAATCACGCGACCCAAAAACCTCACTTTAAACAATCAAAACTCGCATTGGCTAAACTTAGCATGCGGCTTATGATTTCACTTAAATTTTAAAGATTAACTTTAAGATATTATTCAAGATCCTCGTGAGTCTTAAAGTATATTTCGATATCATCAATGAACACTATCACAAAGTGACCCAAACACCACCTCAACACTCTCTGCATCAAATCTACAACCATTACCGGAACATCAGTTAACCCAAATGACATAACATTAAACTCAAAGTAACCATATCTGATATTAAACGATGTTTTATGTACATAATTTTTCCAAACTCTCGAATGACAGTGTAACGACCAAAATTTAATTCATCATTATTAATGATGTGGTTGCAAAAATGGATGATTGCTCAAACGCTCATAGACCTGCAGTTAAACTAGTGCACATCTGGATCTAGGTAAATAGTTATTTTTGTGTGTTGGATTATTTAATTTGCGATATTTACATTGAAATAGAGTAAACAATATCGTAATGTGTATAATTATATTATATTTGACGTGCGAGACTGTGTGTTAAGTATTCACCTCAATATGCATGTCAACGCGGGTACCGAGTAGTCTCAAAGATTTAATACCAAATCAGAGGAAATAATACACACATAAAATGAATAAAATGGGTTAAATAATGATATGTAATGCATATATGGTGGTTAGGGACATGGTAGTACGCGTATGTCGCAATTTGGGACTCAAAATCGAGTCGGAATACCCTAAATACCACTTTTTGGGTTAAAAACAATGGCAAATGTTCCATTTGTGTCATTTTTGAGTCATTAGAGGTTGAAATGGAGCAAATGGAGTTCATTGAATTGCCTTGAGATGCACAAATGAGGTGAGATGCCATTTAGACTATAAAAAGTCAATTCGCTTTCAAACCCACCACCTTTTCTCTCTCCTTATCACAAATTTGAAAATTGAAAAAGAAGAAACAAGAGTTTTGAAGTTCCAACTTAGTGATTTGAGGAGCTTGGAGTAGTGGAATCATCAAAGCATGGTGAGATTCATAAACACCTCAACTTTCTTTATCTTTTGATCTCAATTTTTGAGGTGTTTGTGTGAATCCTATAGGAATTGATAAGTGTTTATTGAGTAGGTTTTTTGTAGGTTTTAAGTGTTATGAGGTTAGTGGTTTGTGTTGTGGTTGTTGTTGTTGGTGGAGTTAAAACCCAGAATTCTCATTAAAATCGTTGTCTAGAACGCGATTAGCGTGCTAATGTTCTTCTTGATGAAAACATATAGTTGTATGGGAATCTTGCGCTAATCCCCAGACCCAACGCGCTAGATATTATAGATTGTACATTATTTTTGCTAAGTGACATAAAACACATCCAAATGACTAAAAATCAATTATAAATAGAAATAAGTCATTTCGGACGGTAATTTGGATATTGCGAATTCATATTCTTGAGCAGTAATTATTTTACTTTTGAATTCATATTCTATCTTTCAATACTCTATTCTTAGTGTGATTTAATAGACGGACGTTGAGGCTTTCCTTCCGTGCCAGATTTTGTGTGTATGTCCATTAGGCCATTGCATGTGTGTCAGGGATTTCGGTGAATAGGACAACCTGAAAGTCGCGTCAGGGCACGTTTGGGTGCGTCGTAGGTTCCACGCCGACCACCTAGCAAATCTAGATACCGGCCTTGCTTAAGTGTTACACACCGGAGCAGTAGTCTGTTAGATGTTCGAAGTATGGCGCTAGTCTGACCTTAGGCTCTAGGAACACACTTTGAGCTTGCACTATTAGTTATGCATGCGATGATCATAGTTGCTTGTATTTATTTCCGCATGTTAATTTAATAATTTTGTTTAAATTCCAGTATGTACTTTTAGTATGGCACACTTAATTTCCTTGGGAATACTCACTATGGACTCGTCATTTACCTTTTTGTGATGGCTGGAATGTAGATCTTGGTACAAGTATTGGCAAAAGGCAAGCTTCTGAAGTACCTTTGATTTATAGATATTGAGCTAGGCTTATACGTTTATATTATATATACATTGTTTTTGTTTTATGAATTTGGGCTTGTGAGATACTTCAGGACTCTTTATTTTTATTATTTGATATGTGTTTTTCACACTAGGCATCAGAGTTAAATGCGTGACTTTGATGTTTCATCTTTTAGATTGTCATGATAAAAGATTTCCGCTGTGATTTATTATGGTCTAAAATAATTTTAGCAGATGACTTGAGTTTAATAACAATTTAAATAGTTAATTGTTGTTTATCGAGGTTAATAATGATTAAAAGGTGAATGAGATAACATGTGAGATATAACTAGCGCTGGTAGGCCTATATTGGCCCCCGTGGTGGTCCATTTGAAAAATGGGCCGTTACGATAGTAACCTTAACAAAAATAAATCTTTGAAAAGATATTTGATCTATTGAGTTGATCAAACAAATCATTAATTCGAGGCAATAGCTATTTATTTTGAACATTTATTATGTTTCACTATTTATAATCAATGTAGAGACTAAAATTACCATTTTTCTTTTTCACAAAAAGGATTGGTGCACTTTACAATGACATACCTTGATGAATGAAGTCCTTCATCCATCTAACTCCTCTAATTGTTTCTGCAACTCCTATAATTCTTTCAGAGCTATTCTTAAAGGAGTAACAAGCTTTAGTTCCATAAACCAAACCAATCATAAAATCAACCTCTTTCAAAAATAGAATTCAAGGTAAATCATCAAGAAACATGTCTGAGAATTTACAACCACAAGAATTTCATCTATTTTAATTTCTTATCTTACCTTTGTACTATAATTCCAGCAAGAGTTTTCATTTCTTTCCTTGTGATTAGCAAATCCATTATCAACAACACATTTCTCATACATTAAGTGAGGACTCACCTTATCCACAATTATTATGTTAAGTACAAGATGAATAGGAACTCACACCGGAGTTAACCCTAAAGTTAATCATCACGTGACCACAAACTAAAATGGAACCTTTAATAAGATTACAATTTATACTTGAATCTTGTTTAGTCACCACCTAAACACATTCCTTGATATGTTGTTGAGTATGTGATACATAAAATGATGCTCTTAAAAGTTATGGACACGTCTCTTGTAATGTCTTTTCTTTCCATACCCAAAACACGTAATCACACTCAGATTCGAGAATAGTCTCGGCTAATGTGACCTCTTTTTCATACCTAAAACATGTCATTGTAGGTTTATTACTTATAAAAGATTCCTAAATAGGTGTCGATATCCGATTTGAGGCCTACTCCCTTGAGATCCTTGACCATTATCTTCATTCCTCACCAACTAAGGTATACCTTTTCGACCTTAAGACTAAAAAGAACGTTTGTGTCATCTCAATTAATCCTCAAATCTTTCATTTTCTCTCGGAGCTTATAGTCAAACCTGAAAGGATACTTTTTATTACCCACAAAATTTAATTCTTGTCCTATCTCCATGACGCCCTCATATCATCGTGATTCGTGATGAAAACTTGCATAATCACATAGGTATTGGCCATATCTCAAACCTCTCGTAAAATGTTTAGTTTAATCTTTAATATAATAGTATCAAACTCTTGCTACTTTACCTCCTATGACATTCCACTATCAACAAATATATCGGTCTAAACCGAAAACTACAACAACCGATTCAACTCTCAGACGAACTAAAATGGTAGTATGCTCTTCTTGAGCGACTGAAGTGGCATTAGGAACTTCTCGGGCCACACAACCACAAATACTTGAGCTACCACAAGTGCTCGTAAGTTATTCATCCATTCTAACATTTTCACGCCAAATTCTCAAACGTATTTGAATCCACACAATGTGGATCCCTATTATCCTCGTCAGATCCCTAATTTAGCTTTTGTTGTCCCCTAATAATTTTCCGCAATAAAAATTGCGAGAAAAGTGGTTCAACAAGCCTATATCCATCGATATCTCAATAATATAAAACACACATAACACAATCATAGAGTTTTTAAACTTTTTAACCTCATTCCATCGTGTTACTTCCAAACTAATCACTAACTAAGCCTCAATCAGTAAGATTGTTTTAGAATCATAGGCTATGATAGCAACATTGTCAGACCCTACCTAATTAAGGCATCTGATTGGCCTAGATTATCTTAATTCCCCTAATAATAGCAGCCTTAACCTCTCCTTCAATAAATAATTAAATATCGATCAGAGTAATTATCAAATATGATTCTTTATCAATGAAAAAAGATTCTAATGTGAAACTTAAATCTCAAAGTTCAGTAAAGATTAATTATATAATTATCAAAACTTCATAAAAATCTTTGACAACATCTCCTCTATTTATGAGCCTACACTAAAAATCTCGACTTTCATAAATATTCAACAAATCTACTCACTTAGTGGAAATACCGAATGACTCACAATCCACCCCATAATAAAATATATCACATTAATAATGATTATTTATTCATTCTAACCTATCTCGGATTTTCAACATTATTAAATCATTAATACCTTAACTTCTCGGCATTCCAATCCATCTTAAAACCAATAAAACAATTCCAATCATTCTCAAAACCATTTCAATAGTTTCAAAAGATATCCTAACCTCACACGAACCCAAAAACTCATTTATAAAATATTTTATATTCAAAAGTAATACAAACATAAGGAGAAAGAATCTAAGCAAGTCACCAATAATTAGAAAGCTTTTCCTTTCTTTGTCACTGCTAAAACCCGTCATTATCCAATTATGAAAATTTGATAATGTCACATAAGTGAATCCCACACTATCTAGTACATATGTAATAATCAAAAGCATAATAATCTAAGAAATTTAAACGAACAATATAATCCAAGGAGTTTAAATACAATCATGAATCCATCCCATTTCTGTTATTTACCATAATCAGACAACCGGTCTCCGAAAGTGGTGAGGAAATAGTAACCCTGATATAAGGACTATGCGTTGGGAAAATCACCAAACAAGTCTCATTCCTCTATACTATGGGACTATGATCCGATTCAACATGATCTCATGATAACCACGTGATGCAAAGTATTAGTGAGTTCAGTTCCTTAAGCATAATATAGTGTTCAATAACCCTGATATAAACACTATAAAGAGACTCATAATGCCTTAACCTCCCAAACCGTGTATGCATGTATGAAAAAATGCAATTCAAGGATCAAAGAGATTTATACAAAATATAATCATACAATGTAAAGGTTGCCATGTGATTTACTTAACCTTACAAATAATCAACTTCAAGCTTAATTTCTTAGGTTCCCGAAGTGTCGAATCACCTTGAAAATAGTTTCAATAGCTTCCTTGTATACCCAATTAAATTATGGATCAAGCTTCAAGTGAAATGATATCACAAAGCCAAATGAAAACCATGATCAAAGTACGTTTGAAAATAGTTTCTGAAAATATTAATTTATATAATTGTTTCAACTAGCCAACTTGGGGTAACTTTTTAACCTTGAAAACCTCAATATTTGTCATGATTAACTTAAAGGAACTTTTAGTACTCATGTCCTACTTTTCATAGACTAAAGAACACTCAAATCGAATCAACGATTGAGAAGTTATGAATTTTCCCATATGGCTTGTCGACTTGGCAACTTTATATATTTTGAACTAAAAAACTTCTCCAAATTAATATTTTCGCAATTAAATCCTCAAAACTCGACAATAAAAGTGAAGAAATCACCCGATACCAACAACAAAATATTTTCACAACCTATGGAGTCAAATTGGATTAAAACCAATAATCAATATCAACTATTAAAACATCTCCAAAATAGTTATCAACTGAATTGCATTAGTTCACCTCATCAAAAACCTAACCCACGTCGGTGGAGTTTATCCCAAATTGACGCAAATCAATTCAATATACCAATTAGCAACAATTGCAACCAATTTCTATCAAAACGTCGCGAAAGAAATCGAAAATCGCGAGAATTCAAATTGAATTGAGGAAAAATATATGGCATTAAAATTTACTAAATTACAGGTCGAATACCTTATTTCTACCGCAAAACTTAGCTCAAACTGATCATCTCACGATGCTATATAATTATGCAGAAAAAACCAAGCGAAAATTAGATGTCGGGAGCTTGCGAGAGCGAAAAATCGAATTGAGAGGATTAGGAGAAAGTGTTCTGTTGAATATAAAAAGAATCGATTGATTTTTTTATTTTTGATTTTTTTATTTATATATAAACCCCTGAGCTGCTTGTTAGTAGCTTAATTTCTTTTCATTTATTAATTTTAGAAATTTTGATTTTGACGTGTTTTGACTTCTAGTGCCCGTTTTCTATTGAACTTTTCACCAAATTGAACAAAACTCTTGATAAAACAGTCCATCCTTATGAAATGACCATAGCACTGATTTTGCTCACACCAAAACCTCAAAAATCTTAACTTTGTCCATGACATACGAAACCCTTATGGATGAATCTTCTTGCCATACTAATCCAAACTTGCACCAGTTTGGACCAACTCTCAACCTTGGCTACTATCAACCAACACCAAACTCGAAACAAGATCTCATACAACTTCATCTCATTTCACATTATCTCCAATCACGACTTACATGCAAACCGAGGCAAATCTCAAAGTCAGCTAGTTAAGTACATTTAAGGTCTAAATTTTGAATTTTGGATTTTGAATTTAAATTCAATTATTCATCACAAAATCCAAAACTAATATTTATATCAATATTTTGACTATCTCGGCACCCATCTCAACACGTATCTCGAGATAAAACTATGTGAATCTTAAATTTACTCAATCACCCGAATTTCGCTAAATAAAATAATATATAATACACAACACTAGGCAAACATCGCAGATTAATAAGATTAATTATAAATCTCGAATTCATCGGTGTTTAATTCCCGACTGCGTCCGAAATCATAATTAAACTTCATTAATCTTGAATTAACCGTAATTACCAATTTAAAAATTTCGGGAATTTAACACTCCTACATAGATCTTTTATATCTATATTTGAATTTAAAATATTTTTTCGATTATGAAATGTAAAGGCCTTTAGCTTGCTTCTAACTCTACAAAAGTTTTTTATATTTCTATTTCAATTGGCTCTTTCAATGAAGATTTTTTATATTTTACTTCAATTTTTTATTAAATCTGATGTAGACTATTAACTAATTTATATTCTTGATGTAGTGTATTACTATTGCGTTCGAGCCCATTGGTGACTACATAATATTTTAGTCTAATACTAATAATTGGTTCTCACGTACATTGATACTCAAAATCATCCCAAGCGCAAAGTGCGAGATGCCAACTAGTTTAAATATTGAGACATTATCTCAGTTTATCATTTTCGATTTATTAGACTCCATTGAGTACTTTAAAATAGCTCAAACCCACTAAAACCACTTAACTTCCTTGACCACATCATTTCTATTCCTAAAGTTAGGATACTAAAACAACCCTAGTTTTAGACATTTAACTAAATAAATAGGTTGTTTTATCAAAGGAGAAATTTTGTCTATGTAGTTCACCATCCACCAATAAATAGATCAAGTAGAGATCCCCAATTTCTACACTATTTTTCAAGATCGAACTAACGACGTAGATATTTAAAATGCCTTGGACAAGCGTAAATTATACATCAATAACTTCAAATTAAAGATTTCCACTTATGATAGTAGTAACCCCTACTTATCTATAATTGGTTCAAAACTTCGTACAACCAAAAACAAAAGTTGAATCTAAATTGGTTAGAACCTCACTTTCACCATCGCCAGCCATCATCATCTTGTCCTCGTCGGAGGAGCGCTCATCAATTGTTGTTGGTCCATCGTCTTCCGCCATCGCGGCTCTCCTCCTCGTTCCCCCGAGCCTCTCCGCGAGACCTCGCAGTCTCCTTGTGTTGAGCGAACGAAATGGGACTTCGCCCTATTTCGTTCTTTCAACTTATGTTTGGTTATCTTTTTTTTTTTTTTTGCAAGTGACTACTATGCCTTTGTAACTTCCCTTAGTCTTCATACAACCATAGGATCCTCTAATGGAATTAAAACTTCAATCAGGCACTTAGGATTTTAAATTAAGTTATCAACTTAATTTAGTTCATTTAAATTAACTAGTCTCATTCATTAACTTTGGCAGCTAACTATTTTAAATAGGGTTGGCAATTTGGGTCATGACACATTTAACACAACACCACACGACACGTAATAAAAATGTCATGGGTTTGGCATTAGTGGGTCTGGGTCAATAAATATGTTAACACATTTATACACAGTTAATAAACGAGTCATTACACTACAAAAAAAAAGCAAATCAGAAACGGAATTAAGTTCCGTTTCTAAAAAAAAAAGTTAGCGACGGAATTGAGACGGAAACATTCAGAGATGGAATTGAGACGAATCAGAGACATAATTAGAGACGGAATTAGAGACGAAATTTAATTCCGTCTCTAAAAAATGGCGCCAACATTCCCACCAAATTTTTTTTTTTCAATCGTCCATTACGTCTGGAGATTCGTGAGTACTTTGATCTCGATACAAAAAGGGGACCAAACCCTCATCGCTCTCTCTCTCTCTCTCTCGATAAACCTCTCTCCCTCACCTCACCGCGCTCTCTCTCTCGACAAACCTCATCGTCACCGCTCTCTCTCACCGTCACCGCTCTCTCTCACTGTCACCGCTCTCTCCTCTCTCTCGTCACCGCTCTCTCCTCTCTCTCTCTCGTCACCGCTATCTCTCTCTCTCACCGTCGTCGCTCTCTGCTCTCTCTCTCTCTCGCAGCTCTCTGCTCTCACTCTCTCTGTCTCAAATTCCTCTCTTCGTCCAGGGATTCAGTTTCCGATTCGTCTTGAACCTTCGCGTTGATGAAATTTCTGGTAAGCATCTTCAATCGATGCTTCTATTGAGATTGTTGTCGATGCCCTAGCTAGTTGTTTGTGCATTTTTTTAGGGTTTCAATTTCTAGCGTTTCCGATCGTCTGTGTTGTTTGATTTTTCATGCGATTAGGTTGTTTGGATAGATGTTAGGTTGAATGTCGAACCTTGAAACTTGTTAGAGGTTTTATTGATGCTGGGGTTTGTACAAACATTGGTCTTAGTTCGGATTCCACATCGATCCTTATTAGCGCTGTTACGACCTTGTTGATTCTTCCCTGTATAGCTATTGCAATAAAACTCATGGACATCTCTGGTCGAAGGTATGTCATTTCCTTCTAGGCTTCTCCCTATTACTATTATGTTCTGATGACAATCATGTATATTAATCTGAACTAACAACTAACAAGCATGTTATAAATCGCTTGCAAATACATGTATAAAACTTACACATTGTTTCTATTGTATCTCAGTCTGATATTTTCATTCTAGTTGACATATTTCTAGTAGGTGTGGTAAATTATATAGAAGGATAGCTCGTACATTGTACACAAAGACTCTTTGTTATTGAAAGATTTTTTTAGGCAGTCCAATCAAATTAGGATTCTTGAGACCTCTTTGATGAAGTAAACAGCTCTCTTCTTGTGTACTTAATAGTAAAAACTTTTTGGACTACATGATAGCACTAACATACAGTACTTATTGTAGAAACAAATCATTTACTTGGAACAGGTTTTGTTTGGAAAGCATTGGTTATTGACATTTGAGATTGTAATTTCAGGAATTTAAATGTTTTGGAAGTATAATAACATGCTGATATAACTTTAATGCGATTATTTATTCAAACAAAGCTTTCATGTCATGTTTCTTTCAAGATTCTCTAAAATAAGCACAATTAGATACTACAATTTGGAAACTATTAAATTTTGAAGTACCACAATCCGTTGGTATGTTTATTAATTTATATTGCTCAACGCACATCCTATGAGTAATGCATTGTCTTAAATATAGATTGATTTATGAACCAAAAAAAAGATCGATTACTTGGATGGTTAATGACATGCTATTCCTTCTCAAGTCAATACATATTTTATTGAATCTTATTTTATTTCATCCTTTAATTGGTTTTTTGGTTTTTTTTTTCTTCTATTTTACTACTGCAACAAGATTGTTACGTCTAAGTTGGAACTTACTCAGCAAGGAAAGAACTTTTGGGGGAGAGTTACTTCTGGATTAAGTGCAGATGGTTCCGTAATCAGGGCTCTAGAATGTTATATAGGTATTTACTTCCAGGGTTTAACTTGTAAGTGAACCAGAGGCTATTCTTTTGATCAAATCGCTTCAGAGGTAGGTACTTCGTGAAGGATTCATATGGGAGATCCTTTGATCTTTTATTTTTTATATGAAAGAAACACGTAATTTTTATTCGTGTAGCTTCTTCTTCTTTGCTTGATTAAGTTGGTAGAGGTGGAGAAGTTTTCAATCCAGGAAAATCGAATCTGTGCTCTAGAGTTACCGCAAGTCATGGAATATATGGGGAGAAACACGAACAGGTATTATATTTATATGATTTCCATCATTTCCTTAAGCTTCCTCTTCTTCTTGTTTATGTAATTGTTTGGTAGTTGGGTTTTAGACTCTTCATTTGATTAGTTCTTCTTCAATGGTAAGTTGGTAACCAGTCACCTGTTTCAACAATTATTCTCTTCAAGATATTATTTGACTGGGCACGAACGTTTACTATGTCTCATGCTAATAGGAAGTTGTGCAAACAACTTTTGATTTTTGGTTTGCAGTTCTCCTTGATTGTTGGTAGCCAGGCTATTTGGAAATTGAAGAATTCATGTATGAGTTAAATTGTGCTATATTTTATTAATGTCTTTTTACTCTTTCAGTTGGGTATTTTTTTATCACACTATCATAGTTGTTTTGGGTTGTGTCTGCAATGCTACAACAACATAATATTTGAGATGGTTCTGTATTTCACTTCCTGTAATTAATAAGGGTACGTGTGAGAAGAATCAGGTTAGACAGCTTGTCTTGACCGTCAATAGACTTTAGGGAACAACCAGTTACTTCGACATGCTTTCCAAGGTTTAATTTTGATTTTGCTTGTATTTCTTTTTTCGTTGAAGCTAAATAAATTCTGTCATAGAAAGATGTCTATTATGAAACGAATGCAGCAAGCACCAAAGAGGCACTTCTAGGCTTCTTAAAAACCTTGGGTGAAAGAAGGAATAAAAAAAGGTAAAGTTTTGAGCTCATGTCTGCATTATGTCGATCCTTTAATTTATAATGCCATTTGAAATTTTTGTCCTTCAAGTGGGAAACTATATTCCAATTTCGCCAGTACGGGATGATGTAGCGGCTGCATACAAAAGGGAATGGAATGGAAAGCCAGTAAAATGCTTCTCCCATACAAGCAACTTTGTAGTGAGAAAAAGGTAAAGTTTTCTATGTTAACCTTCAAGCCTATTAAAAAAAGCATATTATGAAAGAGAAAAAAAGAAAAGAAAAAAAATGAACTCACTCTAATGCGATACATGAAGGTGGAAGCGGAGATTGTACAAATTGAAGCAGATGATGTACCAGTTGCAATATCTAATGAAGTGTCTAAGTCCCAAATCAGCATGCTTGTTATTGGAGCTTCGTCAGTGGGGGAGTTTCACAAGGTAAGAGTAAGAGATATGATATCGAGTTAACATGATTTGATCTATTTGCATAGTTCCATTACTCGATTAATTAGATAGAATAGCAATGCGGATTTACCATTTAGTTCTCTTTCCTTCGTTTCATCTCATGGTTTTTACATGCGTTGGACCTTATATGCCCTCATAGTTGTTCCTTGTTTCCAATTGTTCCTAGTTCTATTTGAGGTTTTAAACCACATCTTGTGAAAACAAGGTCTCTAGTGATACATCGACATCCATGGTTTTGGTTTGTGATTTCTAAAAGTTGTAAACAAGTCTTAATTTAATTTTATTTTTATAAGAATAAACTAGTCGACTCTAATTAATTAATTTGCAATTTAGGTTTTATTTTCTTTGTTGTCGAGCATAAATATTTTTCTTTTAATTTTAATTCTTAAACGTAATCATGCATGATAGCTTGTGTATGTTGCGGTCTTAAATATTGATCATGAAACATCAAGACTATATATATAAGCATCACAAACCATTGCTATGTTATAGTTTGGAGCGAGAGATAATTTGCTAAATAACACCATGTTCCTTCCTGGATAATGATGAATTTCTTTTTCTTTATTACTTTATTTATCTTGTGTTTATATTCCATAATATTGTTTATATTCCTATTATTGTTTGTATAATTTAGTGATTTTTTCTTTTTGATCTTTTTTCACGTGTTTTGTACGAAGTCAAGTATTATTTGAAGCACAATCAACTTTATATAATCTCGGAACACTTCATTTTTTATTTTTTTCATTTAGAACAATTTTTGCTTTTACTTTTGTAGAAAGATACGATATAGAAACTTTTTAGATTGTTTTTGTTGTTTCGTGTACAGTACATTGAGAAAAGATAATGTTAAGGATATGTTAAGTTTATATAAATTGTGTAATATCAATATATTATTTAGCTATGATTTTTATTATATATTGGCAGGTTAAATGTGCTTGGATTGAGACCTATATATGTAAGACTTTAAAAACTAAACAAAAATGAAAATTAGAGACGGAAATAGCAACGGAATCTTTGGATTCCGTTGCTATTTCCGTCTCTAATTTTCGTTTTTGTTAGATACATGAATCAGAAACGGATCAAATTCCGTCTCTGATCCGTCTCTAATCAGAGACAGATCAGAGACGGAAATAATCAGAAACGGAATTTATTCCGTTTCTGATCCGTCTCTAAATCAGAAACGGAATCGCATTTCCGTTTCTGATTGAATTAGCAACGACGTTTTTAGAGACGGAATTGATTCCGTCTCTGTTCCATTTCTGACTGCAATTAGAGACGGAATTTTAACAAATTAGAGACGGAAATTTCCGTTTCTGATTTGCTTTTTTTTGTAGTGTATATTAGCATGTCAACTTGCTTAACTCATTTACGACTCACTTAACAAGATTAAATAATAATGTATAAATAATAAATATGGTATAATGAATAGATTGGTACAAAATTAACCCATTTGAATAATGTTAATAACATAATTTATTTATTTATTATTTTTAGACATCTTTTATCATATTTTACTTATTTTTGAGATGAAACATTCATTTTACTTTTAATATATTATTTATGTTTTGGATTTATTAAGAATTATTTATTAAGAAAAAAAATAAAACTTTTCACCAAAGTAAGATTTATATATTTTTTAGGCGATTTTTATAATTTTGTATACGTTATTATTACGAGTCATTTTCGCTCCATTATTAAGAGTAATAAAGACTTGCATGAAAATGTAAAGTAAAACTTACGACTATATACAACATTATATTTTATCGGCTATTTAATTATGTTTGTTTGAATTTAATTTATTGATGTAGATATATTTAAAAAAGTAGTAAACAAATTAAAAAGTTTAAATAAGTTAAAAACTTTAAATCAAATATTTAATAAATGAGTGACACGAATACACGACATGTTTAACACGAACCACTTAGACACGAAAATGTTCAACACGATTAATTAAAAATGTCATGTAATGAGTTTACATTATATTGGTCATGACATTTTCATGACACGACACGTTTACGACTTGCCAACATGAATTGCCACACCTAATTTTAAATGACTCCTAAAACCCAAGTCATAGCCTTACTCAAGTTTCGATATTATCTCAGCCTACCCAAAAGCTCGTGCACACACATATTTCGTGGCAATCTACTCCATGCAACCGACGAATTATTCAATTAATTTGTGCATGTGGATATTGGTAGATAGTACACATCATTACTCTCAAATAAAATTTTTCGAACTGTTACAATAAACTTTTCCGACTAACTAGTCAGCACCTTGAATACCTTCACGATGGATGTGTTGAACTTTCACAACCCGATTTTATCAAATTAATGTAGGATTAAGGCGACACATGTAGGATGTATAATAGTGTGCACACCCAACGCGTACCGTTAGCACGCGCAACAAATTTTTGGACGCGAAAACATATAGGTATATATATTTGTATATATAAGATATATATATATATAAATATATAAATGGATCCTATAGTTTTGAACTAAATAAAATATACATTGGATTTGCCTCGAGATGCGTGAAGCATGAGTGTCGAGAAAGGAAATTGTTGGATCGGTAGTGTGTTGGTTGACAATTAAAGACACCTCGAGATGCATGTCATCTAGTTTTCTAGGAAATTAATTTGATTTAAATTATATTTTGATTTGGCTCGAGTTTCGTTCAGTACGAATCTCGATAAAATCTTTATTAATCAAACTTAAAGCGATTAACGCTTTAAGTTTGATTAGTGAGCTGATAACCATTAAATGGGCCTCGAGAGATACGTGTTTACTTATGTCGAGAAGGATAAAAATAAAAGAAAACATTATATTTTCTCGAGATTCGTGTAAAAAAGAAAGAAAAGATCGACAAGAGAAGAAAAATGGAAGCCGAGAAAGAGAGAGAGAGATAGAGATGGAGAATGAGAGTTCGAGGGAGAAGGAAACCAAAGTGAGGCTGGGGTTCGTTGTTGTTGTTGTCAAGTTGTTATTGTTGAGTCGTTAATGGCAGTTGGTGTTGGGAGCTCGCAGTTCATCCCTGCCTAAACTAACGCTAGGGTTGGATTGATCCAACCCCAAAATAAAAAAGAATAAAAGAAAAAAATTGTTTGTTCTCTTATTTACAGAGGACGTGGGGAAGGAAGGGGAAGACTCCCCTTCCCCTTTAAAAATATATATACTAGTTTCTTAAGGTGTTACGCACCAATGAACCCGCTCGCTAAGCTTGCGGGAATATAATTCTAAATGTTAGTATCCAATCTAAACTAAATACACTACTCCAATTATATTATGATCTAATAGATTTTAATCGCTTCTAAATATGAAGATCATTGCAACCGAGGTTAAAGGTTAGTATAATAATGTACTATTCCAATATCAGTTACATATAAATCAATACTATTTTATACTCTTTAATAAGGTCTCAATCAAGACCGATCAAACATTTTCAAACCTTCTCTAAAATTAGTAACAAAGAATAAAATTAGTAAAAACAAAAAAAAAACAATTGAAGTAGGAAATAACTATCAAAATCATCATCATCATCATTGCAACATGTGGTTCGCATGGATTATGATAACTATGATGGGCACAAACATGAAATGAGGATTGTGAAGAACATGTCGTGGCATCAGTGGTTCGATGAGATTTTGAAAGAAATAGAAGGTTTAATTGATGTACCCACTCGATAGATGAAAAGGAAAACAATAAAATCGGAAGGTAATACGATGGTAGAATAGTAATTTTAAGTGTTCATCGAAAGGTTATGTAATGGTAGAATACTAACTCTAAGTGATGAAGGAAAAATTGAAGATTGGTGCTTATTATATTAATTTTATGAAACCTTAAATATTAAATAGACTCCTAAATCCTAATATCAAATAAATCTACAATACTAATCCTTATAATATGTCATGTACATACATAGTTATATATATATATATATATATAGATCCTATCCTAATTAATATGAGATCTCCTATAAATAATCTATCAATAATCGTTGAGATAAACAATTTACTAATTCTAATTAATATAAATTTAATTATGCATTTACTTATTATCATCGATTATAATTTTCTAGAAAAATGAATCGTTGTCATACTTATATATAGTTATGTATATATATATATCGATCCTATCCTAATTAATAGGAGATCTCCTATAGATAATCCATCAATCACAATCAGTGAGATAAACAATTTACTAATTCTAATTATTATAAATTTAATTATGTATTTATCTATTATGATCGATTCTAATTTTGCTAGAAAAAATGAATCAAATATAATTAATAACTATTATTAAATAAGGGCAAACTTGTACATTCAAGTGACGAAGGAAAATTTTAAGATTCGTGCTTTTAATATATAGGTAGGTAGATATATAATAATAATAATAATAATAATAATAATAATAATAATAATAATAATATATGGTTAAGAATAGGAAAAACAAGTAAATAAACCCCTAAAAAGTATGGAAAATGGGGAATTGATCAAAATAATATAATTTTGATAATAAAATGGAAATTTGAATTTTTGTGGTATGGACACCAAGTGTTATCTCGTAAAACATGCTACGACGCTCGAAAAAGTTGAAAATTGAAAAGAAAATGAAATGAATCCCTAGGAAATTGAGAAAATTGGATTTTTGAAAAAATTAGTGAGAATTGAGGATGCTTATGGAAAATGAAAATATTTTGGATTTTCTCGAGGATTGTTGTCGACTATTTTCTCGTAATGCGTGTTATAATACAAAAAAAATGTCTAAAACTTGGAAAATTATTTTATGGCCTAGTCTAAGGGAATTTTTGAATTTTGAATCACAATTTGAAGTCATAATTGGAATCCGGACATCCGAGAATATGGTTCGGAGAGATTTTGGGGTTCTCGCGACGAGGTTGAATTGAAAAATACATAATAAATTGAAAAATTAATATTTAAGCCAAGACTACGTAATTTTTATGTCGGACATTAATTTTGAGTCGAAAACGAAATCCGAACATAGGATAGTTTATTTTGAAAATATTTTTGGGGTTTTGGGACCTGAATCTGACAATTTAAGTGCAATTGGTTGGAAACAATTAATGGAATGGTAAGGAAATCTTAATGGATTTATGAATGAATTGTAGGACCGCAATTGGAATCTCATGTGGACTAGTTGACTTGATTCGGAGCGCAAGGGAGCGTTGGTATCACGGTTATAAGGTTAAGTAAATCCTACAGTAACATTTACATTGTATGAATACAATTTCGTATACAATGCATTAATCCTTGTTATTGCATTTTTGTTGTACATGCATATATGGGTTTGGAGAATAAGGCATATAAAGTCTCATTATAGGGGTCTACCTAATTTTATGAAAGGTAGAATTATTCATTGTATGCTTGATTGTGTACACAAGGTATATAAAGCTACTTGACTGTGTATTACAGGGTATGAACTGGTAATGGCTATCTGACAATGTACATGGTAGAACTATATTATGCTTGAGAGAGCTAGAGTCACTGATACTATGCATCACATGATTTTCATGAGATCAAGGTGAATCGGATCATACTTTGATAGACTCGAGGAATGAGATTCGAACGGTTATTCTTCCCGCGTATGATTCCTTATTATTGTTTACTTATCACTTTCGGAGAACGTTATCTGATTGTAGTCGGATAACAAAACAGGATAGATTCATAGTTGTATTTAAATTCCTTGGATTATATTGTTGTTTAAACTCATTGGATTATTATGCATTTAGTTACTACAAGTGTATTGGATAGTGTATGATTTACTTATTTAACAATATTGAATTTTTATAATTGGGTAATGATAGGTTTTAGTAGCGACAAAAGATAAGTAAAGCATTCTGACTATTAATGATTTGTTTAATTCCTTCCTATTTATATGTGCATTATTTTTTTATATAAAATATTGTATAAATGTGTTTTTGGGTTCATATGAGGTTAGGATTCCTTTTGAAACTATTGAAATATTTTGGATGGATTGGAATTGAATTAATGGTTTTAGGATGGATTGGAAGCCGATGAGTTAAGATAATAATGATTTAAGAATTTTGAAAGCCTGAGATAGGTTAGAATGTATAAATAATTTTGGGAATGGGATATATATTTTTATGGGGTGGATTGTGAGTTATTCGGCATTTCCACCAAAAGCTGAGCAGGTTTGAGTAAGATTTGTGAAAGTCGCGATTTCCGATATAGGTTTAATAATAGAGAAAATGTTAGTGAGAAATTTTTACGTGTTTTTGAGGATTATTTAATTAATCTTTAAAGATTTTATGGTACAAGATTCGTTTTAGAATCCCTTTATGGTTGGTTTAGAATCATATTTGGTAAATACTTTGATTGTTTATTATTTATTCTTGTAGATTCGAGGTTAAAGTCTGCTAGATTATTAGATGATTACGGTAATCTAGAGCGGTTAGATACCTTAATTAAATGTGGTCTAACAAGAATTATGTCTCAAACTCCCCAATTAGCTAACAAGACTCATTTAACACCCTCTCCATATCAAATTGACCAAAAACAACAATTAGAACAACCTTGGAACAACGATTTGATCAATTTTCTCAAATCCTATAAATTCATTAGTGATAGCAATCACAAGTGTACGTCAATTGTCAAAGTAATAGTGGCACCAACTTGCATTGGTGTCGAGAATATCGTATCCACAAGCACGGTTATGTGCTAATATTTAGTCTAATTAAGAAATAGAGTTAAACACTTAAATGTTGGGTTTTGTAAAAAACAAACTATTAATTAATTTAAACTAACTAATTGCAAGTAATTAAAATGGGTCCTCAACAATGAAGAAAATATCCTAAGAAATCTAATTCACCAAAATTGCGTCCTTCGAATCCAATTTAATTATAAAGTCTCCCAATTCATGCAATGATAGGCGAATTTTCTATAATTTACTCCATCCCGAGGTCTCGGTGATGGAGATTCTAACATCTCACTCGAACTCTCTGGTCAACGTTAATAGCGTAAGTGAGATACCGAATTAAAAACCAAATTCAATTGCCTCCCTAGTCAATGACCATCGGTCGATACATCATATGTTCTAAGGTTGTGTTTCCCTTAATCCGATTTCAAAAATCCCTATAGTCATGGTGACTCTCACGCTCTTGAATCTACACCTACTTGATCAAGGTAAGTATAGCATAGCACAAAAGAACACACAAATCAAAATATTGAATTGAAAGAACAAATATAATCACATTGAAATTAAAAGAATCCAATTTATGATCTAAATATCCCTAGGACAAAAGAGATTACCCCATAAATGGGTTTAATTCAACACAATTCATGATTAGAAAGCACGAAAACATGAAATCAAACCTTTAATGAATATAGAATCTAAGATTTTGATCACTATTCTTCAATCTTCACACGTTCTTCTTGGTTCTCCAAAGCAAAAAGATCCTTTAAAACCTAATTTTAAGTTTTATTTATACCACCAAGTCAATTTAGTCCCAAAATTAGCCAAAACCACTAAAAATCACTTTTTATGCACTTTTCCACTACACATTTTTTATTGTTTTGGGTGTTGTGGTGGCGCGAGGTTGGGCGTTGCGGCGCGGATTAGAATCATGCGTATATAGTTCACTTTGCAACGTGATTTTAGACAATTTGGAAACCGAGTTTCCCTTTGCTGACATGAAAACCTTCAACTTTGAGTCTACTTTCAAGCGGAAGAAACAGAAAGTCATTTGGAATTGAAATGAATGAGTTATGGCTAAAACACTAAAGCTTGATCAAAATAGACTTTGTTGAAACTTAGCCACTTTGATGTCATTTTTTGCTCGAACCTTGTATTATTATCCCAAAACTTCCAAACATCTTCAACACACATGAAACCATGTGAAATATCATCATTTCATCACTCGCCTCCAGTTTTGTTTGCTTCCGCCTCGTGATCCGCACAAATGCTCTTTTTGAGAGAAATCTTCTCGGATCTTTAAAATAACCTATGAATGGTTTCACTTTGTTTTTCTCACCTAAAAACCAACAAAATATATTGGATTAGTAGGAAATCACTTATTAATAGCCTAAATTATCAACAAAATGTTACTTATAAAGGTACTAAAATATGCTACGCATCAAATACCCCCAAATTTGAGACTTTGCTATTCCTGAGCAAAAAAGCATGAACAAAATTGATGCAATTTATTTAAATTAACTATACTAAGCTACTTAACTTATTTACCAACTCGATCCAATATGCATCCATCCTTATCTCTTTACATTTGTGGGTTTTCTAACCTCAAATTTAAATGAAATATTGATTCAACACAAGGATTTTTAATTGCTCACGAACCCAACCTTTCAACCTAACCTTCACAAGATCTCACTTTCAACAACCCAAATGTAGTTTCGAAACTCTAGCAGCCTTTACTCAAGAGAGTTCACCAAAAGAATTTGAAACCTCAATAACTCTTCATTTAAAGCATCAACTTCTATGAGATTCCAAAAGCTTATTTTTCGCTCCACTCTCCACTATTATCAAACTTAAAAGGACAAGAATCCTTAGGTCTTTGATAGGTTGTAATGGGGTCATTGCTCGGTGTATCAAAAAGTGGATCTTTAAGCTCAAACAAAGTTAGATAGAATACACAAACCTTTCCTTACATATATAGAGCTCTCAACAAGAATAAACTCTCAAAAAATAAATCACTAACATTCACTTAGGAGTTCACTCATAACTCTTCTTTTTCATCACACAAGTCCATGTTTTTTTCTTCGGGCTTTATTTAGTGGATTGATTCACTATTTTTCTTGACATTAACCTTCTTTAGGATGGATTTCATCTTTCTCTCAAATTTTACAAGTTCTTTCCATCATAGATAAGAGTTGCTCATCAATCTAACTTTTAGGTAGGCTAAGTTTTTTTTTTAGCTTGGGACACTGGAAGGTGCCAAAAATCTCAAGTTAAACAATGATCAATGGGGTACTAACGTTGTAATGTATAGGAGGGAAGTATAGGATATTAAGTGTAATATTCAAACATGGCCTAACTCCTCTCCTCAATTCTTTAAGTTTGGAATTTATCGCCTCAAGTGACTCCAGAATATGTTCTAGAATCCCCAAATCCTCATTAAAGCCCACATACTTTAAGTTTATCCCCTTTTGTATTGGAATAAGTCCTTCCCTACACTGGACATCTCGGGAGAAACCCCGATAGCCAAGCTAAACATTTAGGTATGCGCTCTTTACTCTTCCTCAGGTATATTGTCTCATTGGTTTGATAAAAAAAATGTATCATACACTGTCAACCACATAGGAAAAAAATCAAAAGAGTTCTCTAACAAACATGCAAATGCTTGCATAATACTCGACGCTTCCACCACCCAACCTCCCCAAAATAAAAATAGGTGTTATGCACCCCAAAACTTAAGATGTTCATTATCCTCAATGAACCAAATCATGAGTAAAAAGGGGGACAAGAGCATGCATCAAAACATAATCATTCACAATAATCACAACATTGGAAAAGTAAAATAAAATAAAAATTTTGAAAGCAAATACTCCCCTAACTAGTGTTGATGTATTTTTAGTTTCTCTCCATTGTTCCATCCTTCCCTTAGTACTCTACCAAACTTGGATCTTACTCACATTTCTTTGGTCATTGTGGTCTCTTGCAGTCTACCAATTCGATGAAAATCACCCGGCAATTGATAGTAGACCTGAAATAGCATTAAAACAAGTATTAACAACATGATATAACCAAATCATTCTTTTTTTTCAAGCAAATGTGACTAAATAAGATTTAAAATTCGGGTTGCCTCCCAATATAGCTAAGTTTTTGTCCTCAACCCGACCTATGCACCACTGCTATCAAGTGAATATCGTGGTGCATCATGGTTACTTTAACATCGTATCTTCACAGAGTTCCTCAAATCATCTAATCATTTTCTTACATGTCACTTCATCCTTCATAAGCCTTACATCATTCGACGCTCCTTGCAATGCATCGACAAAACAGATCTTCCTTGTAACCCTTTCAAGTATCTCTACAAAGATCCCAACTTATTCACCTTTCCATTGCTCTTGCATGTCTCGTGGATATGATAACGATGGTACAAAAAGGAATGATCAAAAAGATTAATCGTCCCTTGCACAAACCCTAAAACTGTGTGATCTGAAGTTTTCATGATACTTTTCACTTTTTATTCCTTTAAACCTTTCGAATCAACACCACTATCATGCGACTCAATCTCCTCGGTATTAATCACATCTTTAACATGCTCAAATGAATCTTCTTATTCAAGTGAAGCACCAATATTGTTGCAATCATTTAAAGTAAGCTTTCCACCTCTTTTAATATTTCATGACATGTTTCTTTATTTGGCACCAACTCTTCAACTTCTTTCTCATTGGACTTGACTTCAACTTCTTGTCTTGAATTTGTGAATATTGCAATTTGCTCTAAAGTCTCTTCCAAGTTCAAAATGACTTGATCATCTTCCTCTTTCCTTGCATGAAATGATTGTTTAAATTCTAATCTTTCTTCATACTTTTGGAGGTTACATTCGTTTCGCTCAACCATTTCTTTTAACAATTTCTATAGCGATTCGAGAGACGATAGTACATCGAACTCTTGCTCTTGTCATAGTTGCCAATTGTCATGAGATCTCCATTGTGATTGATAAACATGTTCAATGTAAGGATTGAGAAAACCTTGATGATTATACCATAGTTCATCTCCTTGCATGTAGTTGCAATGCCATTGACTTCCAACAAATCCTTGAAATTGATATGGATCATAATATGGTTGATGATATTATGTCCATACCACACCATTTATAACTGGTTGAGTTTGGTATGTTGTATCATTTGAGTGAATCCTCTTTGATAAGCCAATATAGAAAGTCTAGCAAGGATCTCACTAGTTGCTTCCCCCCCCTGATAGTTTTGCATTTTTTTCTCTTTTTTTCATCCATGAAACACCAAAAATAAAAGAAAGTAGATCAAGTGCAACATGGTTATTTAAATTAAATATAAATAAATTAAAATTACTAAAAATAAAATCATAAACAAACTATCCTAATCAAACTAAAATTAGCAACCGTCCCCGGCAATTGCGCCAAAAACATGACAGCGACCACAAGTGTACGACAATCGTCAAAGTAATAGTGGCACCAACTCGTGTTAATGTCGAGAATATCGTATCCACAAGGATTGTTATGTGCTAATATTTAGTCTAATTAAGAAATAGAGTTAGGCACTTAAATGTTGGGTTTTGTAAAAAATAAACTATTAATTAATTTAAACTAACTAATTGCAAGTAATTAAAATAGGTCTTAAGCAATGAAGAAAATATCCTAAGAAATCTAATTCACCCAAATTGTATCCTTCGAATCTAATTTAATTATAAAGTCTCCTAATTCATGCAATGATAAGCGAATTTTCTATAATTCACTCCATCCCGAGGTCTCGGTGATGGAGATTCTAACATCTCACTGAACTCTCTGGTCAGCGTTAATAGCGTAAGTGAGATACCGAATTAAAAACCAAATTCAATTGCCTCCCTAGTCAATGACCATCGGTCGATACATCATATGTTCTAAGGTTGTGTTTCCCTTAATCCGATTTCAAAATCCCTATAGTCATGGTGACTCTCAAACCCTTAATCTACACCTACTTGATCAAGGTAAGTATAACATAGCACACAAGAACACAAAAATCAAAATATTGAAATGAAAGACCAATATAATCACATTGAAATCAAAAGAATCTAATTTAGGATCCAAAGATCCCTAGAACAAAAGAGATTACCCCATAGTTGGTTCAATTCAACACAATTCATGATTATAAAGCAAGAAAACATGAAATCAAACCTTTAATGAATATAGAATCCAAGATTTTGATCACTATTCTTCAATCTTCACACGTTCTTCTTGGTTCTCCAAAGCAAAAAGATCCTTTAAAACCTAATTTTAAGTTCTATTTATACCACCAAGTCAATTTGGTCCTAAAATTACCCAAAAACCCCTAAAAATCACTTTTTATGCACTTTTTCGAAGTAGGCGCTGACCCTGGTGCTATGGCACTTGCCTCAGCACCCACTACACATTTCTGGTTGTTTTGGGTGTTGTGGGGACACAGGGTTGGGCGTTGTGACGTCAGGATCAGAATCCTACGCATATAATTCACTTTTAACGCGATTTTGGACCATTTAGAGACCAAATTTGCCTTTGCTCATTAGACATAAAAACGTTCAGCTTTGAGTCTACTTTCCAGTGGAAGAAATGGAAAGCCATTTGGACTTGAAATGAAGGAGTTATGGCTAAAGAATGAAGCTTGACCAAAATAGACTTTGTTGAAACTTAGCCACTTTGATGTTGTTCTTTATCCGAACCTTGTATTCTCATCCCGAAACTTCCAAACATTTTCAAAACACATGAAACCATATGTAATATCATTATTTCATAACTCACCTCCAATCTTGTTTTCTTCTCGCCTCGTGATCGCACAAATGCGCTTTTTTAGGAAAATCTTCTCGGATATTCAAAATAACCTATGAATGATCCTACTTTGCTTTCCTACTTAAAAACCAACAAAATATATAAGATTAGTAGGAAATCACTTATTAATAGCCTAAATTATCAACAAAATGTTACTTATAAAGGTACTAAAATATGTTATGCATAAACTAGTTTTCCTATTTTCTTCAAAATACTCATTTATTCTAAACTAGTTGTAAATCCTAAATAAAAATGATCACAAAACATATTTTTCATCAATTTTTCATCAAAATCAAGGATCTAACTCTCTAATTCAAATTTTATTATAAATTCAAAAATAGGCTCAAATGAAATTGTATGACATGGAGAAGAAGATTACTTTAGTTTAATTCTTGATTTGTCCTCTAGAATGACTGAATTCCAGCTTCCCAATTTCCTTTTCTTCTCTCCAGCAAGCTTAGAAATCACAATTGTTTCATTTGCATGCCTTTGGCCAAACCATCATATATATTAGGTGATATGTATTTCTAGCTCTTGATCTCAATGTGTTTGTATCTCGAGGTTCATCTAATGGCCATCTCTTGCCACTTAGCCCACTAATTGTAACTAACTAAACTCAAGTGACAACAATTGATACTCCCATAGCTCATATATGTACCAATGTGTATATCTAGGAAAGTCTTATGGTTTTTAATTTAAACCATCAAACTATAGGTCTTAATTTAATTGATTAACTCATCTTACATTAAACTTTAACAACTCATAAAGCTAGCGTTTTATTTATCAAGATTAACCAACTTGTGGTCCCACTAACCTATGGCTACCCGATATCCATTGCCCCGCGTCTCAACACGCATTTCGAGGCGTGCCATTGCCTATTGTTCAATTTTCATTTTACTTAGCGTATGGTTACATTACTCATTATAATTGCTTAATTAATCATCTTAACGTGAATTAGTTGAGTTTCCTTGTGTACCCGTAGTTCACCTACTCTATACCGTGTTTCCACACCTTTCAAGGCAAACACCCTTCACACTAACTCGCCCGATAGCAACGTACACACATGCGATACAATAAAATAATAATAATAATTTTAAACACCACATATACACAACCACCATCCATTAATAATATATTTCCTCGGTTCTCGTGTCTGCGTCAACCGAGTTGTCATGTAATGTCCGAATTACAACCATTAATTCCCGAGATTAACTTTAATTCTAGTTTAATTAAATTTGGGCCATTACAATTCTTCCCAACTAGAATAAATTTTGTCCTCAAAATTTAGATCTCGAGTAAACTCTAGTGTAACTATCCTATCCCCGTGTGATCACGCTTCACACCTTGATAGTCCCATTCTACAATCCCTTGAACACCTTATAAATCCCATCGCGGGTAACGTAGTGTTGCCTTGAGACATAGGCGCATGTTGCCGAGGAAATTAAAATCAGTCACGCTTTTTCCAATATCTCTGCGGCTTACTCTCAGTTTGATTTTCGTGTTCAAGTTTCCCTAACCTAGTTACCTAACACCAGTAACTATAAACTTCTCATATCATGTATCCTAACATAATAATTCGAACCAACCGTAACATACCATGACAATCACATGTCATGCCATAAACTATCTTAGTTCACCATGACAATCCCATGTCATACTACAACCCACTCTTACTCACCAACTATCTTAGTTCACCATGACAATCCCATGTCATACTACAACCCACTCTTACTCACCATGACAATCCTATGCCATGCTATGACCTATGACAATCTCATGTCATAACACAATTATCTACCATCAAATCACCATGCATGCATAAATTTTAACTTGAATTATTCATAACTTTAAATCACATACCCTGAACTCGTTGTTGGTACATCTCCAGGCCTAGCTTAGTCACCACTGCTAGAGTCGTCGATCTTCGTAAATAGTCTCTCCTGACGTGACCTTCTTGTCCAGATTGCCAACATGTGATCCTTTATCTCAGTCCTATATGCCGACTCCCTGATTATTGGTTTTGATCCTATGATATCCATCTCTGCCTCCGTGTCCTGAGTCTATCTCTGCGTGGCATTGCTACTGCTAGTACAACATAAGCTATGGCTGCCCAATCATCATCCCTATGGTCACGATCATACAGCCGTACCCTCTCGGTCATCCCGATCTCTTGGATTTTTGCCCAAAACTCTGTCTAGTCTGTCTCTCTAATTCAGTAGACAAACGCATGTCGGCCCTCTTCATCAAATATGTCTTATGGGTAAGTGCTTTATCATACATTTCATGTAGCATTTTTGAGCTACGAAGGAAACAATGGCATTGGCTATGTCCTCAATTAACCCTCGAACGAAGTAATAAATATGTATTCTCTCGATGCCTGCGACATCCGTAGTAAACTGTATCAAGTACCGGTATCTATCCATGTACTGTGACAGCCGACCAACTGGCCTGTCTCAAAGCCAGAAAGTCATCTTTCAGCCTCAACCTTACCTTAGTGGTTATATACTAATCATAAAACAATTCTCTAAATTATTCCTATGTCGTCGACTCTAGGTAAGTATCTATGTACGCTCTCCACCATTCAGCAGCATCCCTTCTGAGTATATGCCCTGATATCCTAGCATGTATGCTTTCCTAAATCCTCAATAGCTCATGTAACCTTTGATGCGCAATCAACCACTTCTCGGCTGCCTCCGGTCTGCGCCTCCATGACAACATCCGGGATTGATTTGATGAACTCTATCATCTACTTGACCTTTGACGTCATCGAAGTCTCAAACATGTATGTTTGTGCCGACTAGCAGTCTGTATCTCGATCCGTGCATCCGTCGGTGTAGCAACCACTACCGGAGTCTCATGTACCACTGCATCCGTCGGTACAGTTTGGATAGTTAATGAAACTATCGAAGCAACTGTCGCTCAGTCGTGCTCTGTACCCGGGCGGCGGTGAGTGATGCAATCCTTTTTTTTATGCGTGCATTATATTCATTAATAACTCAAGTTGTCTATCATGAGCTGCTAATCGTGTGGCTACTGCTAAATCCAAACCCTCATCTCTAGTCTGATCACTCATCTAACCAACATCCATCGTAGGTGGAGTCAGCTTACCATCCATCGTGATCTGCATCGAGAAGCGTGCGTCGGATCACCTTCCATATACGTGTATATAATATATACAATCAAAAACATAACATGTATATAAACCCTATCACTACCCATCTCAAGTTTTCTTCTCTAACTAGGATTTTAAATCAGGATCTTCGGGTTGCCACATTTAAGGTTTGTTTGTTAAGTTTTAATCAATATCATTAAATTACTCCTAAGGGTTCCTTGAAACCTCACTCTAATACCAAACTGTGGCGGTCCCAAATTTTAGACTGCCTTGGGACTTGCCATGTCGCATTCCACGTCACCAAGCCCTGCCACATCATGGCCTGCTTATCCTTGACACCTCGCGACCTAACAAGTTGCTTACACTTTTCCATTTAACCCTAACTTAGTTAATTAATCTCCATATAAATATTAATAATTTCATTAGCCAGTTAATTGATTTATCAAGTTATAATGAAATTTTACGGCAGAAGTCTTAAATGAAGAAATTATTCAACCTTCAATAATCCTAAGTAGTAGAAAACCCGACAAAAGATATCATGTATATATCAAGGCGAGATAAATATAACAAAGGTTCCATATACATGTAATTATTGTTCTATAGTCCCCAAAACTCGACAAAAATATAAATACGTACACATTGTAGTCACACACGAGCTAGCTATATAATCTCAGAGGTAGTCGCCTAGTACCTCCTTGCTCTTTCCCTTACTAGTCGATGGATATGCACTAGGTCATCCAACAAATATAGTGACAAGTCTAATTAGTAAAATCCAAAAGAAGTTCACACAATATTCATGAAATAAAATTGATAATCTACGAGACATGTGAATATAACACCTGGCAACAGTATGTCATATTCCCATGAATGTAGGTAACATACGACAAGCAAATTAGTAGCATGAAATAAACAAACAACATATACCACCTAAACCAATCAAAAATAAAACATTAATCAATAAACATTTGAATAATCATGAGAAAACCCCGACCTATACTAGCCAATAATCGATAAATCGAATAGGATCCACTTATATACTTATAGGCATATATCGTTGCTAATCAGAGACGAAATTCTTTATTTCCGTCTCTGATCCGTTGCTAATCAGAGACGGAAGTAAAAAATCTCATCTCTTATCCGTCTCTATTTTGAACGAGAAGTTTAGTCTTACCCAGTTTGGTGCGGCTATTTCCTCGGCAATTAGAGACGGAATAGCAACGAAATCTCTGAATTTCGTTGCTAAGCCATCTCAATTCCGTGTGTACGCTTTGTTTACTTTTCAAATCTAAGATCAATCCAAATGGTTCTCCATAACCTATAAACATGAAAATACATCCATAGGACCTGCTCTATTACCCGCACCCCCTCCAACAACTCCTTAGGGGTGCTAACATCCCCCAAAAAAATAAAATTTGACATACATACATCAATAACATATATCAACAACAAAGATTCAAATGAGGGAAAAAATGTACACCAAAAGCCCCCAAAAAGATTTATATATCCACGAAAGCTTGTCAAGTATAATAATTGTTCCAAATTTCGAAGGATTCACAAAAACCACTAATCCTATTGTTCAACAACCACCAACAAAAAATTTCCAATCATCTAAATATGTAAAAAAAGAACTATCAATCTAATGGTTATCTATAAAAGCAAGATTATAATCTCAAAAGTTACACAAACAACAAGGAAAATACCTAAGTATCATTAAGTTGCTCATCTCTCGTAAGCCAATCTTGCATCTCTCGCTCAACATTGTCCTGTTGTTGTGCTGGATCGGCGGGATCTACTTGCGGCGGCTGCTGATGCTCATAAGGTGGTGGTGGTGGTGGTGGTGGTGGTGGTGGATGTGGTTGAGATAGGCCTGCTCCGTCCATGGTCATCCCGAATTGCCTCTGCATAAACGCCACAACCTGTCGTAATTGCTCGGTAACACTATCGAACTCTGAACGTGGCACCATCTCCGGCATCTGAGATGTGCTAGCACCAGGATCTGCATATCTCATCTTCTTTCTCCCTAAAGACCCGAGACCGTAGACACGTCCTATGAGACACTCACCCGCCACATTGAAGTGCACCGCCTCATCATCCACGTGTTGGTTCGGTGTAGCCTGGGTCAGCTCCAAACGTCTCCTCTGGAGCTTCGCCTGCATGAGTCAACAATAAACAACTTAAATTATATGCTTTAAAGTAAACTTAGTACTATTTCATTCGTATTTCTATACTTACATAGAACCGCTCTGATCTAGTATCGATAAATGTCACCCCGTCGTGATTTACGGTGTGGAGATGCAAATACACTTCGTTCACCGTAGGTGGCATCTCGGATGTATTAGTCTGCACACAAAATTTATAAAAATGTTAAATATGTCAAATAGTAGTAAGGAATTTTTTGAAAAAAAATAAGATTAAAAGCAAACACAAGCATAGTGAACAAGAGTAGAAATGAAAAAAATAAACAAGAGTGCGAAAAATAGTTACCAATCTTTCATTGGTAGTCACAAAGACACCGAGCCACCATTGTGCTTCGAGGGTCCAGTCCCAGGTCCTTCAACCTCAGTGTTCCTATTCGTAGACGCTTGCCTAGACCTGGCAAGAAAGTCTTCGCTCTCCCATTTCCAAGTATCTCCTCCGTGCCTCATCTGTAACAAAGTTTTGCCGCACACGATTCTTCTTTAACTTATGCATCAACGCGATGTACCTTGTGCCTGCATGCGTGTCGTACATCGCACGAATGAGATCCTCGTGAATCGCGTAATCCCATCTAAAATATACCTATAAAATCCCGAGTGCAATTGTTACGAGACATTGAAAAACTAGTATAAATCCTAAGACATTTATTAGTACTGCGTACCTTCCATTGGCGCCAGTAGTGGTCTTTATGATGATTCGGTAACGACTTCCAACAATACCCTTCTGGAATCATCCATCTCTTGAAAAGTTTTGTCATCCTCCGTGCACAAGAATGAGAAGGATGTAATTCCCTATGTTTCATAAAAATGCATATCATATTAAAAACTTATTTAATAATGTAAGTAACGATAATTAGAAATACATATATGAATCTAATACAAACTTACGTATTATTGGCAATCAGTGTGATCGGGATCCTATCACTACAAGAAATTTGAGCTTTTACTATAAATTTGACGAATCATTTGTCACAGTTTAAAATAAGCGTATCCAATAGGCGTTTTAGTGACGGTACATTAATCGTAAACAAAGCTTTTATACATTAACACTTATTTTTGTCACGATTTAGATTTTGCGTAATGAAAAGAAGCTTTAGAGACGAACATGTTTCCATCACAAAAAGGTAAAAAAATTTCGTCACGTAAAGTGTGTTTGCTCACAATCATTATTCCGTAACAAAAGAAAACACAATTTTTTTACGCGCGCGCGAAACCCCCTGCAACCTCCTTCCCACTTTTTGTTTCCGTTTTTTTGCGCGAAATCCCCGCAATTTTTTCCGCCCTTCTCGTCCCACTCCTCCACCTCCTTCATCCGCCCTACTACTCACACCAATCATCCTCCTCAAGCCTCTGATCCGCCGTCGTCGTCATCCTCGTCGTCGCACCTCCACTTCGTCGTCGTCGTCCCCGCACTCCTCCTGCCTCTACTTCGTCGTCCTCTCTGATCCATCGTCATCCTCTTCCCTGGTCGTCCTGCATCTCGCCGACGCCTCACCCTCCCGCCGACGCCTCACCCTCGCGCCTCTACTCCCTGATCATCATCTCGCCGAGACCTCACCCTCGTGCCTCTGCTCCCTGGTCGTCCGTTGGGCGATGCCTCACCCTCGCGCCTCTGCTCCCTGGTCGTCCTCTCGCCGACGCCTGGTCTCCGCCTCTGCTCCCTGGTCGCTTGTCGGTGCCTCTGCTTCCTGGTCGGCGCCTCTGCTCCCTGGTCGGCAAGCTCCCTGGTCGTCCTCTCGGCGACGCCTCACCCTCGCGCCTCTGCTCCCTGATCGTCCTCTGCTCCCTAGTTGCACTGCTTTGCTCCCTGATCGTTGCTCCCTGATCGTCTTCGCATTCCTTCGTCGTGAGTTCTCCCTCTTTCATCTCAAAACATGTTTCTTGTTTGCTTTTTTGGTTAATTGACACTTTGATGTTTTGTTTGCTTGTTGTGTTTGATCTTACAATGATTTGTTCTTGGATAAACACTGGTTTCTCTTTACTATGACCCTTGCCAATCACAATGAGGCATATAAATTTCATGTTTTCACAATGAGGAATATACATTAACATTTTCAACAAAAGAGAAAAAATGTCCCATGATATGATGTATGTATGCACAAAAGTGAGCCTCATTAGATATTCAGCCTGATCTTGAGAAGTTCAGCTAACCTTCGGAGAACTTGATTGCGTGGGAGAACCAATAGATCCTTCATTTCCTAAAGGTTGACCATCCTTTACATTTAAGTTACTCCTGGGTAAACCACTCCTAAACCTCCGTGGATCCCTATCTCCATAAGTTGGTGAGGTACCAAGGTTACCTTGTGCTTGAGCTGCCAAGACCTGTTGTTGTGGTGTCATAATTTGAAACTAATTTGAGCCTTGTAGAATAGGCTTTTGTACATGTGCACCTAAACTTGGGCGTAACTGATCAATGCCCTGTGTGTGTTTGTATTATAAATTTACAATAGTAAGTGCAATCAAAACATGAGCATTTTCAATGTTCACCATCTCAAGGTAATTATTTAGCAGCAAACTTACAGTCAAAGGCCAACCCTTCAATGGGAGTCCACTAACACCTTGGTTCATACTAGTTGAAAAGGCAAGAAAAGGAAAAATAAAGCAGGTTAAGACATAGGAGCTCTGACGAGAGTTCAGATGTTGGAAGCTCACATAGGCCTCATGTTCAAACATCTTCTCATGATGGATGTTCTCCTGCTCGTTGATTATTCAAAAGTGAACGATCAAAAAGGTAATAATTTAAGTTTTGCTAGAATATCTTAAGTTACCTCCATGTGACCAACTTAAGAGCATCCACCTCCATGATTGTTATTTTGAACATTTACTTGTCTCCTAAACTTGACAATTTATTTTATCATTGAGTTAAATGACATTTGCTAGCTAAACTACTATTTCAAGAATTGTTAATGCTTTTAGTATATGTTGACCCTCTAACTTTTGATGATTTTTTGAGCTTTTTTCTATTTTATGTTCTATACAAATGAAACTCATAAATTTGCACCAATAATTTAAGCACTATGCATGTTTGAATATATTTGAGTCAGATGATTATTTGATGCATGTTGAAGTTTGCACAATGTTTAAAAATTTTTGTGAATCTTTAATTTAAGGGCATGTTCTGCTAAAATTTTGGTAATACATTATGGTTCAATAAAGAAGAATGTATTTGACTTGTAGAATTATTTGATGCAAGTGAGATTTTTAAGAATCTTAAATTTAAAGGGAGGTTTTGCTGGGATTTTTGTAATACATTATGATTCATGAAGGTGATTATATTTGACTTGTAGAATTATTTGATGCATGCGGAAGTTTGCAAAATATTTAAAGTTTTTTGCTAATCTTTAATTTAAGTGAAGGTTTTGTTGAAATTTTATTACTACGTTATGACTTATTAAAGATTTTTTTATTTATGTAAGTGTTTAAGTGCAATTACTTATATTTATAACTTTGAAATTTTAGATGCGCAATTGGATGAGACTTCAAAGGGTAAAGATGATGAACTGGAAAAAAGCTTCACGTGAAGAAGAAATCGAAAAAGCATGGAGTGAAAACATTGAAGAAAACATGGATTTATTTTATTTTACTATGTTAGACTTCTAAATTAAGTATTATCATTTTTTTGGTACTTTGGATTCAAAATCACAAAAATCAAACTTTGAATAGATTGATAATGTTGGCCTTGTAATGCAAGTATAGTAAATTCTTAATATTTTAATAGATGCAATATTTTTATATTGACAGATGCAATATAGTTACAACAACTTTTATATAAAAACTTTTTTTTTGTGACGGTGCAATGTACATATAAAATATTCTTATTTTTTGTCACCAGTAGAAAGTCGTAACTACATGTATTTGTGACGGACAAAGTCTTGTGACGTAAAACATTTTTCTTCGTTGTTTAATGAAACGTTTGTGACGCAAATACAGTCGTAACAAAAATTTATTTTTTATGACGTGCAATAATCTCGTAATAAATATGTCAGAGATCCGTCATAAAAGGTATTTGTCACGCTAATTTCCATGACAAAAACGTTTTTGCAACGGAGTATACGCAACTTTAGTTTTTCCGTGACAATACCGTGACAAAAACTATAGGTGACGAAAAAATAACTTGTCCCTACGAAATCGAAGCCGTGACAAAAACTATAATTTCTTGTAAAGTATGCACGCGAGGGGGCTCGATCCCTGTCCTCTGAGGTGCCCGCGGAGGGCCTGTAACCTGCAAGCCTGTTCTGCCGTCATAAGATGGGGATGATGCTGGTGATACGGTAGCTGGAGGCGCAGGTCTCATCGGTACAGGAGTGTCATGTCTTGATGTCGGCGATGGTGACTGCAACGGGCGATTTGGTATAGTTCTAGATGACGATGTCGATGGTACAGGCGACACGGCCGGTATGGAAGGCGAAGGTGACCCCTACTGTAACTCATGATCAAGTGAACACGAAGTCAGAATCGATAAGACAGGAATCGACCCACGACCTCGGCCGCCACGACCTCTTTGACCCCCTCGTGTGGCCGGACCATGAGGCTCGATCTGCATATCGGTTCCAGAGGTTTGTGTTGCACCTCTTACGACTGGACGATGTCCCCCTAAAGGTATCCCTCGACTGGCCTGAGGTAATGTGCGACCTCGAAGTGGGGGTGATCACTGCGAGCCATGAAACCTAAAAAAAAACCAATCTTAAATAATTGTGTTAAAGGTTTAGAAAATTCTCGTAACGTCGATCAAACATTGTCATAACATAGACATACATTACTTGCCGTCATCCGTTTCAAATTCACTCTCATGACTAGAAGTTGATGATTCTTCTTCTGAATCATCTCCCATATTGACATTGAAGTCATTGTCTTCTTGACTTGGACCCGCTTCGACAATGATGCGGGTCCAATTTGGATCATCCAGATTGTCGAAATCCTGAATTGCATCGTCGACAACGCACATGGTAGCTTCACCATCTTGGAATGCAATCTCTGCTGAGCCTTGGTCATTATCGTCTTTGCTTGTTTGCTCGTCGACGAGTTTTGGGTGACAGCAACAAACTGCTAGTCATTATTGTCGTTCATTCCTCAAAGAAGGTTACGAAAGGTAGTACATTTGAGTGGCTTGCATTGCAAGGACAAATGGCTCGTAGTTGTTATATCATCGACTTCGATGAACCTATACCAATTGAAGTGTTGGGTGAGTCCTCACACCATGATTCGGTGTAAGTTCATACCATTCACACTTAAACAAGACCACACGCTTGAGGCTAGTATATTCAATCTCTACAACCTCTTGCAGTACACCATAATAGTCATGGGAAACATCTGCGTAGTTATAACCCTTCACCAACACACCGTCGTTCTACGTCGATCTATTAACGCCATATGTTGCGAAGTTGAACTTATACCCATTTACTAGGTAACCAGGGTACACATTACAAGATCGACAAGGACCAACCGAAAGATCAACAAGCGTCTCATCTATGATAGAATTCCGAACCTATTTACCAAAAATTTAGAAATGTAAGACACATTACGTATGAAAGAAATTAACGAAGCGACAACCTACAATAGTAATAACATTACATATGTTCGAAACCATATGGGGAAGTTGCGCTCTAGACTAGTATCGACTTCCGACTCCCCCATTGCTTGAGTGATTTCATCGATGAAGATCCTAGAAGAAACGAACATGTAAATATCATGTCTTAGTAAAAGATGAATAATGAATGTAGTGCATTATAGAATGAAAGTGACGGATATACTGGATGTAAGGAGCGATCTCTGGACAATTGAGCAGTATGTATGAATGAGCGGCATTATACTCTTGCTCTGTTAAGTACCGCTCCTTTGACTTGCCCATGGGTCGACCAGGATAAGTGAAAATTAAGAAATTGCCCACAAAATATGGTGTGGGCCCGACACCGCCATCGTCATTTCGTTGCACTTTGTCATGCAACGTAAAGACGTGATCTTTGAAGTAGTAAGAACAAAACGATGTGACTTCTTCGACCAAATAAGCATTACACATCAAGCCCTCAACCTTTGCTTTGTTCTGAACATTGTTTTTCAAATGTTTAAGGTATCTATTGAAGTATAGTTTAAGTTAAATTAAAACTTATTGAATGGGAAAACGATTTTACGGAAGTCAAGATATTACCTCTTAAATGGATACATCCATCGAACTTGAACTAGACCGGCCAGACAGGCCTCGTAGGCCAAGTAGATTGGTAGGTGTTCCATAAAGTCGAAGAAGTTCAGAGGGGATATTTTCTCCAACTTGCAAATGATTTTTCGTATTTCAGACTCTAAGACCTCCATATCTTTGAGACTGACACTTTTCCCAGTTAGGGATCGAAAAAAAATGCTTAGTTCACTAATTGCAACCCAAACCGGGTTTGAGAGGAGTTCTCTGAATGCAATTGGTATCAACCGTTGCATGAAAATATGACAATCATGACTCTTCATGCCAGACATTCGCAATTTCTTTGGATCCACACATCGACCAAGATTCGAAGCATAACCATAAGGAAAACACAACTTTTCAACCCATTCGCACAATTTTTATTTTTTGGATGTATCGAGAGCATAGCATCCAAGGATGTAAGTATTTGTCACCGAATCAATGTGTAGAGAAGGTTAGTGACAATATTCACGAATATCTTCTCTCGCTTTCGCATTGTCCTTACTCTGGCCCGATACACTAATAATAGTGTAGAATATGTTGTCGAAAACATTTTTCTCGATGTGCATGACATCTAAGTTGTGTCGAATCAAGTTTGACTTCCAATACGGCAAGTCCCAGAAAATGCTTTTTTTTCTCCATCCCGAATTCTTAGCTATCCACCTATTCACAGAATCAGCTCCGATTTCGCTTACCGCCATCAAGCCTAACGATTCGATTTCTGCCAAAATTTCTTCACCAGATCGCAAAGCGGGAGATTCGTCATTTAGTACCACTCTGCCTCTAAGAAGATTTTTTTTGTCTTTCCTGAATGGTGAGGCCTTCGACAAGAAACGACGGTGACAGTCGAACCACGATGTCTTTCCACCACTTCGCAATTGAAATGCATTTGTATCCTCCATACAATATGGACAAGTCATCTTACTATGTGTGCTCCAACCGGACAACATGCTTTACTCAGGGAAATCACTAACAGTCCATAAAAGAGCCACTCACATTAGAAAATTTGTCTTTGTAGACACGTCGTAAGTAATTACCCCATTGTTCCATAAATCTTGCAACTCTTTCACAAGCGGCTGAAGGAACACGTCGATTTTCTGTTTAGGGTTGGTCGGACCAGGAACGATAACCGTTAAGAACATAAACTCAGATTTCATGCAAATCGATGGTGGAATATTGTACGGAGTCAAAATTACGGGTCATGAAGAGTACGATTTTCTTGAAATCCCAAATACTTGAAAGCCATAAGTGTACAATCCTAAACGAACATTCCGAACCTCGGCAGAGGAATCTCGGTTGTTATCATTAAAATGCCTCCAAGCTATCGAGTCAAAACAGTGTTGCATAACATCTTCTGGCGAGGAATGTTCTTCAAGCCATCGCGTATGTTTTGTCGTTGACTCATATGCATACAATCATTGCAATCGAGAGCCCAAAGGGAAATAGTACATTTTTCTGCAAGGGCCTTTTTTGGTGTTTCGTCCACGACCACGTCGCTGTGCAATGTAGCGTGATTTCCCACACGATTTACATGATGTCAATACAGAGTCCATTCCCCAATAAATCATACATTGGTCCTCACAACAATCTATTTTCTCAACAAGTAGACCTAGACCTCGCATTAGTCTTTTAGTGGCATAAAAATTTTCAACCAATGAATTGTCAGTTGGCAAAGAATCATTCATGAGTTTTATGATTTCATTATACCCTCGTTCAGAGATATGATGTTCCGACTTGATCGCAAGTAATCTTGCCATTGCAGACAACGTTGTCATGGTTTCGCACCCCGCCACAATTGTTCGCTATTAGCCTCAATCATGTCATATAGTTGGCGTGCTTGGGGGTTTGGTGATTCTTCCACGTGATTCCAATTGAAACTTGGACCTGCCACGTTGTGTACCATCTCGTGGTAAGTTGTCGTATCAGAACCTCCCACATCAGCATCATCAATATGGTGATCAAATTGGTAGAAGTTTTGCGGGTCTTCATCCTCATGTTCACCGTGTTCGTACCAACAGTGATATCCCGAAAAAAATCCGTACCTGCATATATGGTATTCAACCATTTCGACGTTCAGGTACGGTACAAGTTGACATTTCTTATAATTGTACGGACATATAATCTTCCTTTCACTTTGGTAGGTAGGACAATGTTGCTTAGCAAATGCTATGAATTCTTTAACCCTCACTGTGAATTCTATTCGAATGAAGCCGTTATCGAGACGATTGTACATCTAATCTCGACTTGTAGACGACATTCCTATTGTAATTGTGCAATCAAATTAGTCAACTAGTTTAATTAGTTCCGACCATTAGGTCTACTTGTGTGTCCAACTTACACAATTTATTAGAAGAGGGAATCGGAGAACCTCCATAACCATATGAACAAAAAGCTTTATTTGTATGCATTGAATACATATGGTTTGATACAAATAACATAAAACAAAACAAACTTTACATTTGTTGAGTTCCAACTTCATGTTTGTTTTTGGATTGAATGTAGCACTCGTAATCTCAGGAAAAGATTTTCTAACTTCAAGTATGTTTGTGGCTTATGTTCCTTTTGTTGATCTCAACTTCCTTAAGGCCCAGCACCTAGTATTTCATTTCCAACAAATCATGAATAGATGTACCTACATTACCATCAGCCATAACACACTGCAACTCATTAAGTAAGGGCAAGTACAAAGGTTGGCTCCTTAAATCATTCCTATCGAAGACTTCATGTTTTGGGATTTACAAACAAGCATCACACCATAAACATATTGACATATGTGTGTACATTCACCAATAAATACAGTAACACAAATCATAGTATGTTAGCTAAAGAAATCATAGTTGTTATATAGAAAAAAATTCGATATCTCATAGATCAACGACATTAAAGGAATTCATTGGTAGAACGAAGTCAAGACAAAGAATGTTATGCGGCAATTTTTACACGATTATTTTAGCCAAAGAAATCATAGATAGTAATACACAATGCATGACATTACCAATATAAGATCGGTAGTAAAACAATCTAAATGATTTAATGTCAACTCATAAATGGAAATGAAATAAAAAGAATTGCCTCAAAGGGTTTACTTACCTCAAATGCACTCAATTCGTATCCTATACCCGCTCTCGGCTACTCCAAACTCGCATTCCACACCTTGTAAGTCTTCTTCAAGCTCCTACAGTGTCCAAACAAAATTAATTGTAACTTTTTTTTAGGTTAGTCATGTGGTTTTCAATACTAAATCTTAGCTTTAAAACTCATGATTTTCTAACCAAAGCCTAAAAATATTTCCTTCAACAAGTTGTTGACTTTCTCATCAAATCTCTTTTTTGTTGAATTTACAAAGTGATGTGTAAATGACTACAAACATGAGCGGTTCTCTATGTATGTTAAATGAACCTTAATTTATAGAAAATGACAACTAGGCCTTAGAGTGTACTTGATATTTTGATGAACTAAAACATTATGCAATGCAAAGACTTAGTATACAATTCGGCATATAGTAAATGTACTCAGGGTAATCTATTTACTTTTGAGAACAGAGAAGGATGATTCAACCGAAAGGCAGTGGTTTGTTATTTGTGGTTAAAATGATTTTGTTGATTGTCAAGTTTAATTGTATAAATTTATAAGAATAATTAATATAAACGCTAGACTCATTTTTTGTAAATGGCTTGTTGCGCTAACCATGATTTTGAAATGAGGTTTAGTTTAGGACATTGAATGGTTTACCAGATATTACAATGATTGATTAAGTTTAACCAAATGTTCAGTTGTTTCTTAACATGTTATCCTCCTATATTTCAAGATATAAGTGTATTTAGGATTCTTAAGGGATCTAATTAAAAAAATTTATGCAAGTGTTTGCTTAAAATGAACCAATCTTCATTACAAATTAACAATATATTTAAAGTCATTGTTAACGACTCCAAAACTAATGTGTACACTGAAAGTAGGCTTAAAATTGTAAAGAACTTATCATCATTTCATTTTTTTATCTTATTCAGTTGCTTTCTCCTAACATGAGTGACAAAAGGGCACAAGGGTATCAAAAATTATATAGTTTAGCCAAAATATATGAACAAAAAGTTTTGGTTCTATTATTTGCGAAACTGATCGAAAAGGGTATAACAATGGAGAGATTACCTCACCTGGCAGCGAAGAAGAGCGGCGAACACGGTGATCGGGGCTGACGAACACGGCGACTCACAACAAGACGGCGATGGTTGTCGAGCAGCGATTTAAGAGCGGCAATGGCCAACGGCTAGGATCAGACGTAATGGCGCAGATGGATGGGCGAAGCAATGGCGAAGGTTTCCGACGCGGCGACGAACTGCTGCGACCAACGGCGGCGACCGCACAAGGAGCGGCGGCAGAGGGCCCAGCCAACCGCGATCAGCGACGAACACGGCGACCAACGGCGAACACAGCGATCAGCGACGAACAGGGCGACCAGCCAGCGCGTGGCGATGGTTGTCGAGCCAGCTATAAAGAGAGGCGACTAGCGGCAGGGACTGCACAGGCAACCGGCGGAAGAGGGCGACATAGATGGCGATGGCAGAGGCAGAGGCGACAGTCGGCGACGGCTTCAGAAGCGGCGAGGGCAGACAGCACCACCCGGCGGACGCGCCGACGACTCTCAGCGACGGCAGATGGTGTAGCGATTTATGGGTTTCGGAGAGAGATTTCGGCCGCGGCGGCAGAGGTCGAAGAGAATTGACGGTCGGGCGATTCTAGAGAGAGATACAAAAAGAGAGACAAAGACAAATCGGTCGCGAAAGAGAGGGAAATTGGTGAGGTTTTGAGAGAGAGATTTGAGGAGGGGGAGAGGGGTCTCGTGGAGGAGAACGTGGTAGGTTGAGAGAGAAAGGGGGGTTGAAATAAACATCTATCTTATTTTTTAATTCTTCGCATCGACGCATCGACGCATGCACGAATCTCCAGACATAACGGACAGTTACAAAAAAAATCAAATTTTGGTGGGAATGTTGGGACCATTATTTAGAGGCGAAATTTAATTTCGTCTCTGATCTCTCTCTATTCCGTCTCTAAATGATTATGTCTCAATTCCGTTTCTGACCATTTATCCGTAGCAACGGAACTAAATTTCGTTGCTAATTCCGTTTCTGATCACCAGTTTTTTTGTAGTGACACCTTAAATTCAGCTTTTATCTGGCATTAGCGTGCTAGATAAAGTTAGCGAGCTAGGGGATCTATCTAGTGCACTACTGTTCTTCGTTTTGAAAAATAGTTAAGTGTCCAGACTGCTTAGTGCGCTAACCTAGTTAGCACGCTAATTGCCCTCTTATGACAGAATTCTCAACTCGAGAATTCTTTTCCAAACTCCCCAATTAGCTAACTAGATCCATTTAACACCCTCTCCATATCAAATTGACCTGAAACAACAATTAGAACAACAATTTGATCAATTTCCTCAAATCCTATAAATTCATTAGTTTTCCCGATTTCTTCAAAGCACCCATTTATTCAAAACTAGTTGTAAATCCTTAATAAAAATGATCACAAAACATATATTTCATCAGTTTTTCATCAAAACTAGGGATCTAACCCTCTAATTCGAGTTTTATAAAAAATTCATAAAAATGGGTCAAATGAAAGTGTATGACTTAGATAAGAAGATTACTTTAGTTTAATCATTGATTTGTCCTCCAAATTGATTGAATTCCAACTTCCCAATCTCATTCTCTTCTCTCCAACAAGCTTAGAAATCACAATTGTTTCATTTGCATACTTTTGATCAAACCATCTTTTATATTAAGGTGATATGTATTTCTAGCCCTTGATCTCAATGTATTTACATATCTCAAGGTTCATCTAATGACTATTCCTTGCCACTTCTAGGCCATAACTCCCACTAACCAAACTCAAGTGACACCAATTGATACTCTCATAGCTCCTAGATGTGCCAATGTGTATCTCTAGAAAAGTTCTATGAGTTGACTAACTCATCTTACACTAAGCCTTAACACCCAAATAGTTAGTGTTTTATTTATCAAAATTAACCAACTTATGGTCTCACTAACCTTCCGCTACCCGATATCCAGTGCCCCGCATCTCGACACGCATTTCGATGCGCGTCATATCCTATTGTTCAAATTTGATTTTACTTAGCCTATGGTTACATTACCCATTATAACTGCTTAATTAGCCATCCTAACGTGAATTAGTCGAGTTTCCTAGTGTACTTGTTGTTCACCTACTCAATGCCTATGTTGACACACCTTTCGAGGTGAACACCCGCCACACCAACTCGCCCGGTAGCAATGTACACACATGCGGTGCAATATAATAATAATAATTTTAAACACTACACATACACATACACAACCACCATCCATAAATAACATATTTCCTCGATTCTCGTATTTGAGTTAATCTAGTTGTCTATGCAATGCCCGAATTACGGGTGTTAATCCTCGAGATTGATGTTAATCATAGTTTAATTCAATTTGGGTTGTTACAATAAAACCCCTCCAACCAGCTACCGAGAGAATCCCTGATTAGGTCGTCGGACGCAGGTTGGTGCGTTGTTATCTTCTCTCTTGGCACCATCAGAATTAACTTTGACCCACTTCAATGGCAGGGGCGACCACCCAATCAAATATTGATCCTTTCAATTTTGACCTTGTAACTGTTTCCTCTAGGAAGGCCTGATTTGATATAAGGTGAAGATATCTCTAAAGAGATAACTCACATGAAGTTGGAAACTAATCTTGTTTGGTTGTCCAACTACGTGTGAGTTATCTCCCAACTTATAGAGAAGAGTGTGAGATATCTCCCTACCCTCCCCATAAGGAGATAACTCCTAGGAGTTATATGGACACAATTACCCTTCACAAATTTATATTTACCCATGTCTCTACTCTCTCAAATGCATGGTATTAATCCATAATAAAAAAAATTAAATAAATTATTAATTCATAAAAACAATATTTTTCAAGTAAGAAATATTTTTAAGAATTATCATTAGTTTTATTTTATAGTATTTATTATTAATAATTATTTCAAATAAATATAAAAATATATAATTATTTAATGTTGTTTAATATTTTTGCAAATAATATTTTATGTTTTTATTTAATTCAAGTTTTTTATTTTGAATAAATAAATAGTAGTTCATGTGGCGAAAATAATAATATTTTTTATCTTAAAAATATATATGTTTGAATAGTATTTATGTCAATTCTCACAGTTTACCGTTCTTAAATTTTTGCAACTTTCCTGCGAGTTCAAAATTTAACCAAACATAAAATATGAACTTAGATTGTGAGTTGACTCCAAAGAGGTTATCTTCGCTCGCACTGTAAGTTGGCAAGAATGAACCAAACAAGGCCCAAAGCGTTGATCTCAAAGAAATTCTTTTGTCGGCTGTTAATAATTAATCAGGATATTATCATTACATGCATACCTCCCCAACCAATTACTTCACGATTTCGACTGTTCCATAGCATCCAACATGTCGTCGCAATGAGGATTGACCATTTGAAATTCTTTACCTTGATGATTTTAATTTTCCTTAATAACTCGGGAAAAAAAAAACTTTCCTTAATAAATAATGCCAAGTTGATTTCTCAAAAAAAAAAAAAAAAAAAAAATCTTATGAAACAATCTATGGTGCACAAGTCAACAAGGTTGGGCGCTGTCATTGGAGTCTTGTGGGTTAGGTTGTTTTATAGGGCTCACAGTCTTTGAAGTCCAGCCCACTATTTTAACTTATTTTATTTTTTGATAATTTTTTTTATTTTTGGTGAGTAATTAACTTATTTTATTTCAAGGACAGATGTTTGTCAAAGTTGTAATAATCATATAATATATACAATCCCAACTTTTAATTACTCCATTTTGTTTTTAAAAATTAAAAAAAAAATGTTAGAATGACATGCACCCTATAATCACACCGTTGACATCGAATTAATATAGACTTGCATTTTTTAGAGCCGTCGATAGATGCTTCAATATACACACCAATTGAAGTTGATATCCACACAAACATAGCATGTTAATATTGCTTTTAAAGGCACGAACCTCACCTACAACAAACAAACGGATTTGGATCATACCTCAAATTTAGCCATAAATCCTCTACTTTGATGGGGAGTGGAATATTTGAGGGTTTGATTCTCATTCCTCCTAAGCACCGATCTTCTCAACTACTACTACTACTACTACTACTACTACTGGTACAATATTAATTGTTAAGAGTTTTTGTTGGATTGTGTATAGAAATATATATATATATATATATATATATATATATATATATATATATATATATATATCTACATTTAAATCTCAAAAAATACCATGATGCTATGATCAATCTTAACTTAAGTTACATACATTTTTATGAAGCAATATTATACTCATCAAATATACTACCATATTATATATCGATTTTCATCTATGGTTGTGATGAAGGAAATGAAAATAAAAGGTCGCTAGTGTGAAAAGAATAGTCAAGCAAGTATTTTTGATATAAAACTAATGAAAATAAAGAAGCTAAAAACAATTAATAAATGGAAGAAATGCATGCATGATAAAGTTGTAGGTCGTGTGATCGTTGTCTCGTTTGTGGTCTCTTTGGACCATAACCGCGTCCTCCACAAAAGTCCTAACACTGTGAGTTCGGACCTTTACATTCTTTTGAGTAGCTCCAACGAGGTCACGCAACAAAACGCACGAATCGTCGGATTTACCTGAAGACATAAGCCAAACGATCTCTAGATGCATTACACACCCATGAATGGGTATTTTGTGTTCTATTTGTGCATTTTTATTGTCATTTTAATATTTTCTATATTCAATATATTTCAGAATGATGTATTGTTCCATTACTTTACACTAAAACTTGTACAAACTAATTAAAGGGTCCATGGTTTATCTAATCCTAAGACAAATATACAAGATATTCTTAAAAAGTACGATGACTTTCCCAATTATTACTTTGGTGTAATGATTAAAGTCACTTGCTAATTGTTCACTTGGATATAGGAAGTCTTAAATTTGAATAGTCATATATTTTTATAAGTTGAGATCTGTTTATGTAGAATAATATTTAAAAAGTAATTTTGGACATTATAGTAAAAAAAATGATAATTTAATATTTTAATAGACATACATTTGCTACACAATGAAGTTGGAGCTGGAGATGTAGCTAGATTTTCTCGACCTATTTCTACTCCTAATGAGCCCATTGAGCTATTGAAGAGGGACTTCATGCAAATGCAGACCAATATTCTTCGAGTTATGCAGGATCAAACATTAACCCATGATCAGTTGCATGAGGTCCTGGGACAGTTGCGTCGCATGGAGCAAGCCTTGATTGACAGACTTGGGTTTTCATTTGGGCCTTCGAGAGATGTTCCTTATGATGAGGAGGATCTCGACAAGGATCTTAACGAGGAGGATGACCATTGAGTATTTCATGAGTCATTTTTTACTTTGTACATTCAATACTTTTAAAAAAACTTTTTTGTTGTATATATTTCATACATTTAGTTTAATTTGCTCATATTCATTTACTTCTTTAAATTAATTCGTTGATATTTTTTAATTAAATTCTGGGTATTTATTTTATTATTAATAAAATTTAATTTAAATTATATTGTTATTAAAATAAAATATTTATTTCGAAATAATATTTATTTTTTGAAAAATTAAATACCATTGGTTTTTTTGGTATTTATTTTATTAATATAATATTTATTTCGAAGTTATTTATTATTTTTAAATATTAATTAAATTAATTTTTATTTAATAATTATCCAATTTCCAAAATAATGTTTATTTTAAAATAAATTCAATGCCAAAACTATATTTTTGGGTACTTATTTAATTAATATAATATTTATTTTATTATTATAAACTAGTTAATTGGCACGCGCTATGCGCGTAAGGCGTAAACAATAAATGTATCAAGAAACATTTATGAAAGTTAATATTAAAATATGATCTTAATGACATGTATAATTTATTGAATTTATATTTAGAGAGAAAAATGTGTGTCAAAATCACCTTTCAATAAAAATGCTCAAAATTTTTAGTTGGGTCTAAACAATTTTTTTTAGGTGAAATTAGATATTTTCAGTGCTCATGAATTTAGAGTATCTCATGACAGATACGTACAACCCATAAAATATTTATTGTGATAAGTATTTAGACAATATTATAAATAGAATGGAATGGATCTAATTGGATTTGCGGATTCATCATGAACACCCCTAGATGTAATCAATAAATTTCATGTTCACAAAGTTTTTGTTACAATTTTACATTACATGCAATGTTGTTAAGCTGGAAATGAGATGTCAAGGAAATAAAAATTAAAATAGTTTAACAATTGTAGAGAATTTTTTGTCATAAACAAAATTGATTGTTTGAGCTTTAAATTAAAATTAGTGGTTTTGTAATTCATGAATAGAAAAAAAAATATTGAATTAATATTTGTTGTACTCCATAGTTGTTCTAAGAATGTTTATGTCCAAGGAAAGAAATAAGAAAGAAAAATTAAAAATTGAGTTTATGATGTATACATTACCACAAAGATAAATAAAATGAATGGTTGTCTTCAAGGAGAACACCGAACCCAATAGCAAATCATAATTTTTTTTTATTGAATTGAATACGTGGGTGGAGAAATGGAGATATAGAAGAAGTTTTTTTTTTTTTTTTTTTTTTAAAAAAAAAAAGGAGGCACTGTGATTTTAAAGAACAAAGTGGTTTTCAATAAAAATAAATACATGGAAGTTACAAAAAGAGAAGAAAGCGTGATTAGAGTGGAGAAAGAGAATTATGGAGGAGAGAGAAAAAAAAAAAAGTGAAGGAGATATACAAAAAGAAACGTAGATGATAGAAAGAGAGAAAAAGGAGAGAGAGAAAGAGAGGTGAAAGAGAGAAAAAAAATCATCTAAATCCCACTTTGTTAGTAAACTGTCTACTAATTTGAAAACTTTTGAAAACTAATTGAGTTTTCATTCTCACGTCTAAAATCAAAACCGCCTATTAATTTGTAGTTATCAATTAAATTATCATTTTATCCCGAATTTAAATATTTGTATCAAGAAACACTTAAGGACATTGTTGGAAGTTTTAGCCAAAAAGGCTTCACGGTTAACCGTTTCTGGTTTGCTATTATAATAGTACTAGTTAATGGGCACACGCTATGCGCGTAAGGCGTAAACAATAAATGTATCAAGAAACATTTGTGAAAGTTAATATTAAAATATGATCTTAATGACATGTATATTTTAATGAATTTATATTTAGAAAAAAAATGTGTGTCAAAATCACCTCTCAATAAAAATGCTCAAAATTTTTAGTTGGATCTAAACAATTTTTTTTAGGTGAAATTAGATCTTTTCAGTGCTCATGAATTTAAAGTATCTCATGACAGATACATACAACCCATAAAATATTTGTTGTAATAAGTATTTAGACAATATTATAAATAGAATGGAATTGATCTAATTGGATTTGCGGATTCATCATGAACACCCCTAGATGTAATCAATAAATTTCATGTTCACAAAGTTTTTGGTACAATTTTACATTACATGCAATGTTGTTAAGCTGGAAAGGAGATGTCAAGGAAATAAAAATTAAAATAGTTTAACAATTGTAGAGAATTTTTTGTCATAAACAAAATTGATTGTTTGAGCTTTGAATTAAAATTAGTGGTTTTGTAATTCATGAAAAGAAAAAAAAATATTGAATTAATATTAGTTGTACTCCATAGTTGTTCTAAGAATGTTCACGTCAAAGGAAAGAAATAAGAAAGAAAAATTGAAAATTGAGTTTATGATATATACATTACCACAAAGATAAATAAAATGAATGGTTGTCTTCAAGGAGACGACCGAACCCAGTAGCAAATCATAATTTTTTTTATTGAATTAAATACGTGGGTGGAGAAATGGAGAGATAGATGAAGTTGGTTTTTTTTTTTTTTTAAAAAAAAAGAGGCACTGTGATTTCGAAGAACAAAGTGGTTTTCAATAAAAATAAATACATGGAAGTTACAAAAAGAGAAGAAAGCGTGATTAGAGTGGAAAGAGAAAATTGTGGAGGAGAGAGAAAAAAAAAGTGAAGGAGATATACAAAAAGAAACGTAGATGATAGAAAGAGAGAAAGAGGGAGAGAGAGAGGTGGACGAGAGAAAAAAAATCATCCAAATCCCACTTTGTTAGTAAACTGTCTACTAATTTGAAAACCTTTGAAAACTAATTGAGTTTTCATTCTCACGTCTAAATTCAAAATCGCCTATTAATTTGTAGTTATCAATTAAATTACCATTTTATCCCGAATTTAAATATTTGTATCAAAAAACACTTAAGGACATTGTTGGAAGTTTTAGACAAAAAGGCTTCACGGTTAACCGTTTCTGGTTTGCTATTATAATAGTACTAGTTAATGGGCACGAGCTATGCGCGTAAGGCGTAAACAATAAATGTATCAAGAAACATTTGTGAAAGTTAGTATTAAAATATGATCTTAATAACATGTATAATTTATTGAATCTATATTTAGAGAGAAAAATGTGTGTCAAAATCACCTTTCAATAAAAATGCTCAAAATTTTTAGTTGGGTCTAAACAATTTTTTTTAGGTGAAATTAGATATTTTCAGTGCTCATGAATTTAGAGTATCTCATGACAGATACATACAACCCATAAAATATTTGTTGTAATAAGTATTTAGACAATATTATAAATAGAATGGAATGGATCTAATTGGATTTGCGGATTCATCATGAACACCCCTAGATGTAATCAATAAATTTCATGTTCACAAAGTTTTTGGTACAATTTTACATTACATGCAATGTTGTTAAGCTGGAAAGGAGATGTCAAGGAAATAAAAATTAAAATAGTTTAACAATTGTAGAGAATTTTTTGTCATAAACAAAATTGATTGTTTGAGCTTTGAATTAAAATTAGTGGTTTTGTAATTCATGAAAAGAAAAAAAAATATTGAATTAATATTAGTTGTACTCCATAGTTGTTCTAAGAATGTTCACGTCCAAGGAAAGAAAGAAGAAAGAAAAATTGAAAATTGAGTTTATGATATATATACATTACCACAAAGATAAATAAAATGAATGGTTGTCTTCAAGGAGACCACCGAACCCAGTAGCAAATCATAATTTTTTTTTTTTATTGAATTGAATATGTGGGTGGAGAAATGGAGAGATAGATGAAGTTGTTTTTTTTTTTTTTTAAAAAAAAGGAGGCATTGTGATTTTGAAGAACAAAGTGGTTTTCAATAAAAATAAATACATGGAAGTTACAAAAAGAGAAGAAAGCGTGATTAGAGTGGAGAGAGAGAATTGTGGAGGAGAGAGAAAAAAAAGCGAAGGAGATATACAAAAAGAAACGTAGATGATAGAAAAAGAGAAAGAGGGAGAGAGAGAGGTGGAAGAGAGAGAAAAAAATCATCCTAATCCCACTTTGTTAGTAAACTGTCTACTAATTTGAAAACTTTTGAAAACTAATTGAGTTTTCATTCTCACCTCTAAAATCAAAATCGCCTATTAATTTGTAGTTATCAATTAAATTACCATTTTATCCCGAATTTAAATATTTGTATCAAAAAACACTTAAGGACATTGTTGGAAGTTTAAGCCAAAAAGGCTTCACGGTTAACCGTTTCTGGTTTGCTATTATAATAGTACTAGTTAATGGGCACGCGCTATGCGCGTAAGGCGTAAATAATAAATGTATCAAGAAACATTTGTGAAAGTTAATATTAAAATATTATTTTAATGACATGTATAATTTATTGAATTTATATTTAGAGAGAAAAATGTGTGTCAAAATCACCTTTCAATAAAAATGCTCAAACTTCTTAGTTGGGTCTAAACAATTTTTTTTAGGTGAAATTAGATATTTTCAGTGCTCATGAATTTAGAGTATCTCATGACAGATACATACAACCCATAAAATATTTATTGTGATAAGTATTTATACAATATTATAAATAGAATGGAATGGATCTAATTGGATTTGCGCATTCATCATGAACACCCCCAAATGTAATCAATAAATTTAATGTTCACAAAGTTTTTGGTACAATTTTACATTACATGCAATGTTGTTAAGCTAGAAAGGAGATGTCAAGGAAATAAAAATTAAAATAGGTTAACAATTGTAGAGAATTTTTTGTCATAAACAAAATTGATTGTTTGAGCTTTGAATTAAAATTAGTGGTTTTGTAATTCATGAAAAGAAAAAAAAATATTGAATCAATATTTGTTGTACACCATAGTTGTTCTAAGAATGTTCACGTCCAAGGAAAGAAATAAGAAAGAAAAATTAAAAATTGAGTTTATGATATATACATTACCACAAAGATAAATAAAATGAATGGTTGTCTTCAAGGAGACCACCGAACCCAATAGCAAATCATAATTTTTTTTTATTGAATTGAATACGTGGGTGGAGAAATGGAGAGATAGATGAAGTTGGTTTTTTTTTTTTTTTTTTTAAAAGGAGGCACTGTGATTTTGAAGAACAAAGTGGTTTTCGATAAAAATAAATACATGGAAGTTACAAAAAGAGAAGAAAGCGTGATTAGAGTGGAAAGAGAAAATTGTGGAGGAGAGAGAAAAAAAATAGTGAAGGAGATATACAAAAAGAAACGTAGATGATAGAAAGAGAGAAAGAGGGAGAGAGAGAGGTGGAAGAGAGAGAGAAAAAATCATCCAAATCCCACTTTGTTAGTAAACTGTCTACTAATTTGAAAACTTTTGAAAACTAATTGAGTTTTCATTCTCACGTCTAAAATCAAAACCGCCTATTAATTTGTAGTTATCAATTAAATTACCATTTTATCCCGAATTTAAATATTTGTATCAAAAAACACTTAAGGACATTTTTGTAAGTTTTAGCCAAAAAGGCTTCACGGTTAACCGTTTCTGGTTTGCTATTATAATAGTACTAGTTAAAGGCCACGCGCTATGCGCGTAAGGCGTAAACAATAAATGTATTAAGAAACATTTGTGAAAGTTAATATTAAAATATGATCTTAATGACATGTATAATTTATTGAATTTAAATTTAGAGAGAAAAATGTGTTTCAAAATCACCTTTCAATAAAAATGCTCAAAATTTTTAGTTGGGTCTAAACAATTTTTTTTAGGTGAAATTAGATATTTTCACTGCTCATGAATTTAGAGTATCTCATGACAGATACATACAACCCATAAAATATTTATTGTGATAAGTATTTAGACAATATTATAAATAGAATGGAATGGATCTAATTAGATTTGCGGATTCATCATGAACACCCCTAGATGTAATCAATAAATTTCATGTTCACAAAGTTTTTGGTACAATTTTACAATACATGCAATGTTGTTAAGCTGGAAAGGAGATGTCAAGGAAATAAAAATTAAAATAGTTTAACAATTGTAGAGAATTTTTTGTCATAAACAAAATTGATTGTTTGAGCTTTGAATTACAAATAGTGGTTTTGTAATTCATGAAAAGAAAAAAAATATTGAATTAATATTAGTTGTACTCCATAGTTGTTCTAAGAATGTTCACGTCCAAGGAAAGAAATAAGAAAGAAAAATCGAAAATTGTGTTTATGATATATACATTACAACAAAGATAAATAAAATGAATGGTTATCTTCAAGGAGACTACCGAACCCAATAGCAAATCATAATTTTTTTTTATTGAATTGAATACGTGGGTGGAGAAATGGAGAGATAGATGAAGTTGGTTTTTTTTTTTTTTTTAAAGGAGGCACTGTAATTTTGAAGAATAAAGTGGTTTTCGATAAAAATAAATACATGGAAGTTACAAAAAGAGAAGAAAGAGTGATTAGAGTGGAAAGAGAAAATTGTGGAGGAGAGAGAAAAAAAAAGTGAAGGAGATATACAAAAAGAAACGTAGATGATAGAAAAAGAGAAAGAGGGAGAGAGAGAGGTGGACGAGAGAAAAAAAATCATCCAAATCCCACTTTGTTAGTAAACTGTCTACTAATTTGAAAACTTTTGAAAACTAATTGAGTTTTCATTCTTACGTCTAAAATCAAAACTGCCTATTAATTTGTAGTTATCAACTAAATTACCATTTTATCTTGAATTTAAATATTTGTATCAGAAAACACTTGTGGACATTGTTGAAAGTTTTAGCCAAAGAGGCTTCACGGTTAACCGTTTCTGGGTTGCTATTATAATAGTACTAGTTAATGGGCACGCGCTATGCGCGTAAGGCGTAAACAATAAATGTATCAAGAAACATTTGTTAAAGTTAATATTAAAATATGATCTTAATCACATGTATAATTTATTGAATTTATATTTAGAGAGAAAAATTTGTGTCAAAATCACCTTTCAATAAAAATGTTCAAAATTTTTAGTTGGGTCTAAACAATTTTTTTTAGGTGAAATTAGATATTTTCAGTGCTCATGAATTTAGAGTATCTCATGACAGATACATACAACCCATAAAATATTTGTTGTAATAAGTATTTAGACAATATTATAAATAGAATGGAATGAATTTAATTGGATTTGCGGATTCATCATGAACACCCCTGGATGTAATCAATAAATTTCATGTTCACAAAGTTTTTGGTACAATTTTACATTACATGCAATGTTGTTAAGCTGGAAAGGAGATGTCAAGGAAATAAAAATTAAAATAGTTTAACAATTGTAGAGAATTTTTTGTCATAAACAAAATTGATTGTTTGAGCTTTGAATTAAAATTAGTGGTTTTGTAATTCATGAAAAGAAAAGAAAAATATTGAATTAATATTAGTTGTACTCCATAGTTGTTTTTAGAATGTTCACGTCCAAGGAAAGAAATAAGAAAGAAAAATTAGAAATTGAGTTTATGATATATACATTACCACAAAGATAAATAAAATGAATGGTTGTCTTCAAGGAGACCACCGAACCCAATAGCAAATCATAATTTTTTTTTATTGAATTGAATATGTGGGTGGAGAAATGGAGAGATAGATGAAGTTGGTTTTTTTTTTTTTTTAAAAAAAAGGAGGCACTGTGATTTTGAAGAACAAAGTGGTTTTCAATAAAAATAAATACATGGAAGTTACAAAAAGAGAAGAAAGCGTGATTAGAGTGGAGAGAGAAAATTGTGGAGGAGAGAGAAAAAAAAAGTGAAGGAGATATACAAAAAGAAACGTAGATGATAGAAAGAGAGAAAGAGGGAGAGAGAGAGAAAAAATCATCCAAATCTCACTTTGTTAGTAAATTGTCTACTAATTTGAAAACTTTTGAAAACTAATTGAGTTTTCATTCTCACATCTAAAATCAAAACCGCCTATTAATTTGTAGTTATCAATTAAATTACCATTTTATCCCGAATTTAAATATTTGTATCAAAAAACACTTAAGGACATTGTTGGAAGTTTTAGCCAAAAAGGCTTCACGGTTAACCGTTTCTGGTTTGCTATTATAATAGTACTAGTTAATGGGCACGCGCTATGCGCGTAAGGCGTAAACAATAAATGTATCAAGAAACATTTGTGAAAGTTAATATTAAAATATGATCTTAATGACATGTATAATTTATTGAATTTATATTTAGAGAGAAAAATGTGTGTCAAAATCACCTTTCAATAAAAATGCTCAAAATTTTTAGTTGGGTCTAAACAATTTTTTTTAGGTGAAATTAGATATTTTCACTGCTCATGAATTTAAAGTATCTCATGACAGATACATACAACCCATAAACTATTTATTGTGATAAGTATTTAGACAATATTATAAATAGAATGGAATGGATCTAATTGGATTTGCGGATTCATCATGAACACCCCTAGATGTAATCAATAAATTTAATGTTCACAAAGTTTTTGGTACAATTTTACATTACATGCAATGTTGTTAAGCTGGAAAGGAGATGTCAAGGAAATAAAAATTAAAATAGTTTAACAATTGTAGAGAATTTTTTGTCATAAACAAAATTGATTGTTTGAGCTTTGAATTAAAATTAGTGGTTTTGTAATTCATGAAAAGAAAAAAAAATATTAAATTAATATTAGTTGTTCTCCATAGTTGTTCTAAGAATGTTCACGTCCAAGGAAAGAAATAAGAAAGAAAAATTAAAAATTGAGTTTATGATATATACATTACCACAAAGATAAATAAAATGAATGGTTGTCTTCAAGGAGACCACCGAACCCAATAGCAAATCATAATTTTTTTTTATTGAATTGAATACGTGGGTGGAGAAATGGAGAGATAGATGAAGCTGGTTTTTTTTTTTTTTTTTTAAAAGGAGGCACTGTGATTTTGTAAAACAAAGTGGTTTTCAATAAATATAAATACATGGAAGTTACAAAAAGAGAAGAAAGCGTGATTAGAGTGGAGAGAGAAAATTGTGGAGGAGAGAGAAAAAAAAGTGAAGGAGATATACAAAAAGAAACGTAGATGATAGAAAGAGAGAAAGAGGGAGAGAGAGAAAAAAAATCATCCAAATCTCAATTTGTTAGTAAACTGTCTACTAATTTGAAAACTTTTGAAAACTAATTGAGTTTTCATTCTCACGTCTAAAATCAAAACCGCCTATTAATTTGTAGTTATCAATTAAATTACCATTTTATCCCGAATTTAAATATTTGTATCAAAAAACACTTAAGGACATTGTTGGAAGTTTTAGCCAAAAAGGCTTCACGGTTAACCGTTTCTGGTTTGCTATTATAATAGTACTAGTTAATGGGCACGCGCTATGCGCGTAAGGCGTAAACAATAAATGTATCAAGAAACATTTGTGAAAGTTAATATTAAAATATGATCTTAATGACATGTATAATTTATTGAATTTATATTTAGAGAGAAAAATGTGTGTCAAAATCACCTTTCAATAAAAATGCTCAAAATTTTTAGTTGGGTCTAAACAATTTTTTTAGGTGAAATTAGATATTTTCAGTGCTCATGAATTTAGAGTATCTCATGACAGATACATACAACCCATAAAATATTTATTGTGATAAGTATTTAGACAATATTATAAATAGAATGGAATGGATCTAATTGGATTTGCGGATTCATCATGAACACCCCTAGATGTAATCAATAAATTTCATGTTCACAAAGTTTTTGGTACAATTTTACATTACATGCAATGTTGTTAAGCTGGAAAGAGATGTCAAGGAAATAAAAATTAAAATAGTTTAACAATTGTAGAGAATTTTTTGTCATAAACAAAATTGATTGTTTGAGCTTTGAATTAAAATTAGTGGTTTTGTAATTCATGAAAAGAAAAAAAAATATTGAATTAATATTAGTTGTACCTACATATATGTTGTATGATTATTTTATTTCTAAGAAAAATTAAAATGTTTATCATAGTTTTGAAAAACTTTAGCCAATTAGATTGATTTTTATTTAATTAAATTCATTAATTTATGCATTCCGTAATTTGTGTTTTGCCTTTGAATAAACTTTTTCTATAAAGTAGTAATATAGTGGGACAATTTTTAACAGAACTGCAATAAATCCTCTAATTTGACCCATTTTAATTTAATGCTAGCTACATTTAACGAGGAATTTTAAAATTTTTCTTATTTCTAGGATCGAACTCAAGACATTTGATTAAGGAAAGATGGATTGTTGCCACCTTAATTACAAACATTGAGATGCACATGCATGCATACATTTTTTTGTACAATGCAAAACTCAAGGGACATAAACAATTGTAGGTATCAAATCCACCTCTATGAGGTTAGTTGATTCAATCCTTAAAAATCACAAATTGAAGCAAGTAATTCACAACCACAATGAATTTTTTGAGATTTGAATCCAAAGCAAGTATATGAAGCTTTGAATTTTCTTATGACAAAAAAAGAAGCTTTAAATGTTCCATGTCTAAGAAAATAAACATTATTCACAACCATTATTTTAAAAAAAATACGCAATATTGAAGTAGTAATCGACCCAATTGATAAAATTTTAAAAAAGAGAAGTATTTGTCAATATTGGAATTAATTCACTAATTATGAGAAGATGTGATGAAACAAATGAAAGGAAAATTTTTAATAATTTAAAAAAAATCACAAAGCAAGTATTTGAAGCTTTCATTTTCCATGTATAAGGAAATAAACATTATTCACAAATAATTAACAAACAAAATTCTCAAATTGAAGCAAGTAATTCACAAACAAAATTAATTTTTTGATAATTTAATCCAAAGCAAGTATTTGAAGCTTTAGTTTTTTCTTATGACAATAAAAAGAAGCTTTGAATTTTCGATGTATAAGAAAATAAAATTTTTTCACAAATATTATTAATTAGAAAAAAAATATACACAATACATAAGATTCAAGTAGAAATCAATCCAATTGATAAGATTAAAAAATTATTTGTCACTATTAGAATTAATTTACTCATCATGAAAAGGTGTGGTGAAACAAATGAAAGGAAAGTTTTTGTAATTTATACAAATAATTCACAAACAAAATTCGTAACGCAAGTATTTGAAGCTTTGGATTTTCCATGTCTAAGAAAATAAACATTATTCACAAATAATTCATAAACAAAATTCACAAATTAAAGCCAGTAATTCACAAACTAAATTAATTTTTTGAGATTTTAATCCCATGTGTTTGAAGTTTCGAATTTTCCACATTTAAGAAAATAAAATAGAAAACAAAATTAATTCACAAACCTTATTACTAAAAAAAAATATAATCAATACTTAAGATTGAAATAGAAATAAACTCAATTGATAAGATTAAGAAAAAGAGAAGTGTTTCTCACTATTAGAATTAATTCACTCATCATGAAAAGTGAAAAGAACTATTAAAAAAATTTCCATAGTTGTTCTAAGAATGTTCACGTCCAAGGAAAGAAATAAGAAAGAAAAATTGAAAATTGAGTTTATGATATATACATTACCACAAAGATAAATAAAATGAATGGTTATCTTCAAGGAGACCACCGAACCCAATAACAAATCGTAATTTTTTTTATTGAATTGAATACGTGGGTGGAGAAATGGAGAGATAGATGAAGTTTTTTTTTTTTTTTTAAAAAAAAGGAGGCACTGTGAGTTTGAAGAACAAAGTGGTTTTCAATAAAAATATATACATGGAAGTTACAAAAAGAGAAAAAAGCGTGATTAGAGTGGAGAGAGAGAATTGTGGAGGAGAGAGAAAAAAAGTGAAGGAGATATACAAAAAGAAACGTAGATGATAGAAAGAGAGAAAGATATAAATTTATTTTAAAATACAAAAAAAGTTTAAAACAATTTTTTTAAATAATAGCGACGGGTCCGTCGCTAATCCCCTAACACATGGCATGTAGCCATGCCACGTGCACACAAATAGCAGCGGGTTTAGCAACGAGAACCCGTCACTATTTTTGTGACATGGCACATGAAAAAGTTTTCTCAACACCACGTGGCATACTTAGCGACAAGTATTAGGGACGACCGCCCGTCGCTAATACCTGACACCGTCGCTAAACATATTAGCGACGACGAGACTAGCGACGAAAAACCCTATCACTAACCTGTTATAGTGACGAGTCGTACCAAATTAGCGACGGTACCAAATTAGCGACATGAAACCCCGTTGCTAATCCGATACATTTTTGTAGTGATATGGTATCAATCCATGGCCGGTCTAAATCCATGTTACCATTGGAGATGCTATTAATTTCCATGTGGCGCCATATCATTGCCATATTGCACATTCGTCAAAAAATTGACTGAAACTGGGTTTTGGTAACCGCGATTTCAAGATTTTAAGTATTTGTGATTTTTGTGTTACAAAGATAACTTTTGTGACCAAAGCGTTATAATTAATAAAGTTGGATGACCATGAGAGAAATTAACCCCAAAATAAATTGGTGTTTTTCATGAAATAATGTGGCATTAGTTTTTTATTCATCGAATAGTGGGCCTTACTTTAAAATTACAAAAGTAATGTATAACTCCTTTTCAAAAGGAGCTATTGATGATGAGGTGGCGTGCATCGTTAATGAGGTGGAAGAAACTTGTATGAATAGCTCATTTTCAAAATGAGCTATCTATACAAAATACTAAACTCTATGAATAACTTCTTTTGAAAATAAGCTATTCGTTCAACTCAAATATCGCACATCGAGGTGGAGAACCCATGCAAATGACACGTGTGTATCGAGATGGACAACCCGCGTCACTCATTTTTCTCGAGGTAGACAACCCATGTAAACGACACACACGCATATCAACGTGGACAACCCATGCAAACGTCACGCATGTATGTTGAGGTGGAGAATTCATGGAAACGCCACGCACGAATGTCGAGGTGGGCAACCCATGCAACCTCGTGCAATTCATGCAAACGTAACGCACATATCTCAAGGGGTGCAACTCATGCAACCTATTGCAATCCATGCAAATGTCACGCACGTATCTCGGGGTGGACAACTCATACAACCTCGTCTAATTCATGCAAACCATACAAATGTCACGCACGTATTTCGAGGTGGACACCCCATGTAACCTCGTAAAATCTAAGTAAATCATGCAAATGACTCGCACGTGTCTCGATGTGGTAAAGCCAATGCAAACGTCACACATGTATCTCGTGGTTGACAAATACATGGAAATACCATGTACCTATGTCGAGGTGGACGAGTCATGCATCTTCGTGCAAACCAATCAAACGTCACACACATATCTCGAGGTGTGAACAACTCATCCAACCTCGTGCAATCCATGCAAACCATGCGAATGTAAATCACGTATTTCAAGCTAGACAACCCATGCAACCTGGTGCAGTCCATGCAAATCATCCAAACATCATACACGTAACTCGAGGTGGACAACTAATGCAAACAACATACACATATCTCGAGGTGGACAACCATACAAACGTTCTGCACGTATCTCGAGGGAACAATCAATGCATATCCGCTACTGACCATGCACCCCATGCAAATGTCACGCACGTATTGCAAAGTGGACAACCCGTGCAACCCATAGTAACCATGCATCTCATCCTTTAAAGTTGTCTTACTTCTATCTCGTGATGATAAGAAGAGATACGAAGATTAAAATAATTATAGGCAAAAACCACATTATTTTTTTGTCTAGAGTTTAAAATTAAAACAATAATGATTTCTTGAAAAATAAATCTATTCCATGAAAAAGTTGTATCCATCAACTTCATTCACCTATGATATAAACTGAAAAAAATCACCACGATATCAAAAACATCATCATACAGGTCTATTACGATGGTTACGCTGACGTTGTTGCCCTGTGATGCAAATCGGACGTACTCTATATCTAGTTGGGCGTTGTGTTTGTACATCCGATTGAGGTTGTTGATCTTGCATTGAATGTCATTGAGTCGATTGATATTCTTCCTCTTGTTCGCTCGACTCAACTCTGGTACTAATGCTTCCAAAAATAGGAGGTTGAACCATTCCGAAATATTGGTTTCCTATATGTGGCTGGTCGAAAGGAATATGATGTGGCGGCATGCTTAATAGGTTCAAGAATGAGCCATCTCCACTATATGACATACTGTAATTATAACATAGTGGAGTATATGGACTCGGTATGTATTGAGGCAATGAAGGAAACATTTAATGTTTAGGCATTCCATCGTCCACATATGAAGATGACGGCCCGGGTGTATAAGGATCACAATGGTAAGGAGGAAGATTCATGATCGACGGCCTAGGTATAAATATTTGAGGTTCTTGTTGCATTGGGGATGATGTAGGAATGTACCAATGAGAAGAATGACGTAGTGGGGATGAGCGTTAGCCACTCTCGCCAACAGTCTATGTTTTTCTCGTTCTTGGATGAGATGAACGTAGTGGAGGAAAACGTCTGCTACTCTCTGCAGCAATCTCACCCAGACGAGATGGACGTGGTGGACGAGGACGTCTGGTGCTTTCCCCCACAGTCTATGTTCGTGTTATTCTTCTTCTCGCCTCTCTATTTGATTCGCCATGATCCTCTTCTTCATCTTCCTCTTCATTCTCCTCATTTATGTCATGTTCGACATCAATTCCATCATTCCATAGAGTAGACATTTGCCTTTCATTTTCATCTAAAATTTTAATGTCTTCATCAAGTGCAACAAGACCTTGCTTGTACCCATCCTCAATAAACACTCGCCTCAGTCGATGCACAAAGTTACACTAATATAAAAACATGAGTTTAATACACACAATTTAAGATATTACTTGTTCGGGAAAAAATAATAGTTTCAAGTTTACCGAATAGTCACGTAAAGCCCCGTCATGTCCAATGAATCGTCCAATGATTGGTCGATACAACGTCATGTAGTCTTAGTGATCGTGTCATTCTTCTTGTGTCGCGATGACTATGTTGTCACCACGATTTTCCCATATTTGTATAAAGATTGCGTGAAAAGCCACCCAATTTTCTTAATCGCGTCCACGCAATTCAATGTGGTGCAGTCGGGTGTCGTAATCATAGTTTGGTGGCACGACTTGTATCATTTCGAATTGTCTCATAACCATTTCTGGTCGATGCCACTCGACTATGTGGAAACAAATTATGGGACATGTCGATAGCCAACTACCGTGACCGTCATTACAATATTCGAGAAAAACCCGATGACTTCAGCATAAGGTTGTCACACCACATCATTCTCATTCTGCTAGTCGAGTGCATCACGGTAAGTTGATAAGATGTGCATCGCACTATGTGTAACCGAAAACTCATCGAGTCATTTGTATATAAAACAATAAATTATAGAAAATGAAAATTGAGTTAATATTATAGAGATTATGAAATAATATTTGTATTACCTGCGTCCTAATGGAACATCCATAACCATGTGTTCATCAATTGTTCGAGTTCGAACTCTAGAAACACCCAGACGCCTTAGTGCTATGAATGAAAATTTGTCTCATGCCCACAGTTGTACAAGAATTGATGGGCTTGCAACCTCATGTGCACCTGCGCGAGATCTGCGACATAACTCCCTGTACAAATAAGCCAAATAGGCACCCCCCAACTATATTATCCAACTATTTGGAAATCTTCAAGCAATGGTAGAAACATCAAATGTACAAATCGGTTTGAATTGTCGGCGAATAGACAACAATCGATAAGTTGCAGTATGTACGATCAAACATAATGTTGCACCGATTCTTCATCACTGTCGTCATCTATAGCTGGTACGTTACGTTCAAGCCATTCGACTTTAAGTTTACAACTAATATTGTCATCTTCAACAGGAGTTCAACCAAGTAGCCTCTCACACACCTCAACATATTCTGTATCAGTCGTTCCCGTTACAAGCATATCTTCGATAGGTAAGCCAAGTTGTACCTGCACGTCCTGGATTGTAATTGTGCAATCGCCACATTACATGTGAAATGCTTGTGTCTCTTGGCGCCATCTCTGTACAAATGCAGTAATCAAAGCTCAATCAAGGCTGAAAAATGCTATACAGAAAATCTCATAAAACCCACTGGAACGAAGATATGGGATCATCCTGGAATGGTACAGCACCGTTCGATCAACAACACCAAGTCTTCGACGCACATGTAATGTTTCATACACCTTATAATTGATAATATATTAGTCGATATATATTATACGTTTATGCAAGAACATTTGACATATAAATGTAAAAAAGTTTACCTGACCCCTCCAGGTTCGCGACGATCTATGTTAGATTGGATATGTAAAAGTGAAGGATCTGATGGACCTGGATCCATTAGTGTACAAACTACAATTGACTGATTTAAAACAATTAGTCGTGTTATTCGAAAAATCACAATAACTCTTTCATATATGTTCAAACAATAACGAATACTTAAATATTTCAATATAATCAAATTACTAACTTTAGCCATCACAAACAATATTCAAAATTGACTATCGATTTTTATTGGAAGGTTGAGCTCTGCTTGGACAATTATTTTTGTTATGTCCCTCCGAACGACAAATATCACACCGGTACTTCATAGTAGGGACTCGTTCACAGTCTTTATTAGGACATGTTGTTCTTTTATGTCCTTCTTAATGACATATGCCACATCGCAATGGCCTCGAGACATTAGGAAGATCCATCTCGTTTTGCCTTCGCGTTCCCTTTGGTCTCCCTTGGCCACGTCTGCACCTTAGGTCTGGTATGATCTTCGTCGCAAAAGTCGGTAAATATTTCTTATCGGGGATGGCTTTGAAATTAGAGGAGTAACATTGTGCATACACATCTATCTTATAGTATGATTCAATGAATTGTGCGTAGCTCAATCGAATAACGACATAGGCAGCTAACACGTGTGAGCAATGAAAACCAAATGATTGTCATTTATTACAACCGCACACCCAATCCTTTAAGATGATGATTTGGGTGTTGTTGCCTTTATGCATGCGATCTCCATGTCTTTCAGTCAACACTTCAAACTCATGTATGTCACGATTGACCAATTGACTTGATGTCTCATTGCAGATTGTTCATAATGCGTAAGTTTATCTGTGACATATTTTGTGTAGGATAGGGGGTTTGAGATTGCTTCATTGGTTTCCTGTTTACGCCGATCGTGGTATGTCACCAATTTGTAATAAATCATCTGAGTCATCAATGTAATTATCAAGAATCGAGCCTCTTCAATACACCATTAAAACACTCTACAATTGACGATAAAATTTGTGTAAGTAATATTACTTCAGTGATAACTATATAGTTGAGTGCAAAACAAAACTTGTATTTCATACATACCAACACCATTAGAAATCATCCATCTGTACCGCATGCCTCCGTCATGCAATTAAGTCCATAGTTCTTTGGAGATGGCATTGACATATCGCAGACATTGAGGAGTTCGTGATAATAAGTATGCAAAACGCTCAATGCACGCATTAAATTCTCGTTCTTGATGTTGAGCAGCTGCTCGAGAAATGAGTTTTTTCAAGGGGTCGTTTTTGAATTGGGTGTTGAAATTAATGAGCAAGTGTCGTAGGCAATAACGGTGGTATCATTTTGGGGGACAAAAATCATTGGTTGGTCGGGGTGTTGACCGCCTCTAGAATGTCAGGGTGACGATCAAAAATAAGGCTAACCCCATCTTTATCTATCACGTATTTGTGCAACATCCTCAAAAACCATCTCCACGAATCAATAGATTCGGTTTCTACAATGGCAAATGCAATCGGTAGTATATGTCCATTACCATCAACAGAGATGGGAATCATTAGCTTACCACAATATTTGCCATATAAGAAAGTTGCTTCAATCTGAAGTAGAGGCCTACAAAACTTGAAAACTTGTATCGATGCTTCAAATGCCAAAAACACACGACGAAATTGGGGAAACGCAGTTCTTATCTCATCAACAACACATTGTCTATGTGACCACTCAATTCTTGTCCCCGGACTCTTATTCTTCACAGCCGCCAACCATCTTGGTAATATAGCGTATGACTCATCACAATCTCCAAACGCACATGCAATTGTCTTCTTTTTGGCATCCTACATTCGCTTGTAGTTTACTTCGTGTCCGTATTTTCTCTTAATTATTCGTATTAATGCCTTGATAGTTGTTGTTTGATCTATCTGGAAAACGTTTTTGATCTCTCGCACGAGCATGTTGGTGTCAAGTTGGGCATGACCGTGTTCTACATCGAGATTTATACAGTTGTGCGGCACGTTTAATTGTGTAATCTCCCATAATTGGGTTTTCTTTCGCAAACAAGCACGAAGACGTCACATACACTCGTCTTGCGCACTTCTGCACTTAATCATCCACAGAGTTGTAGTTGATTCCATCACATGGTATTGAAAATGTCTATTAACATGCCACATTTTGACGGCATGTTGTAAGTCTTTTTTGTTGTCGAAACATAATTTTATTTTCAACTCAAAATTAGAAATGTTCCACCCAATCTATTGATGAGAATGTTGCGTTGCAGTGGAGTTAGCGATCTCTCAATCGATTTCATTATACACCGGCAATGGTTGGTGAACTTCATCATCACTTGCTTCCTCCATGAGATTCTCTTCATCGATAGCAAATTGCTCATCATCTTGCACATTTTTGCACCTAGAGGTTCATACCTTGGGTCATCCGTAACAACATTGATGTTCTCCCAATCGACAACTATTGCAGCATCCTCGTGGGGACGTACGTATCTTCTGTTACATTATTGTCGTCGTCGTTAACTTTATCATCACTAGAGGCATTAATGTAATCATGTGATGGTCTAACAAATTCATCTTACGTGACATCACCTTGTTGCGGTGATTGCATATGCAATCTTTCCATCATCAATCTAGTGTCTGACGTGCCGACATCTTCATCATGGACTTGCGAATAAACCGTAGGATTTTGAAACGAGTCGATTGGCTCAAATGTTAAATAGAAATTTACCATTGTAGTTAATGGTCAATTGGCCACTATCGCCCACATCGAGTCGAAGTGTGTCGCATCATGCAACAACACAAAGACGAAATATTGCGAACCTCCGGGGAAGGTTATCACTTGGCGATAAGTCATCCTAACTAGAGTCTCCGTAGATGAGATATTGAACGTGTTACACACCTCATCTATCAATTGTCGGCTACTCGTCCCAAACTTAACCATCGACACTACTGATAGGGGTGCGTTGTACGCGATATTATTTAAACCATTTACAATTTCACCATGCGCATAAAATAGAAATGAGATGTTCCTATGTTCCATGACCTACATAATTTATTGGACATTGATGTAAAAGGATTACACACAGGATTACAAATATATCAAGCGAAAAAGTTGATTACTAACGAGAGTTAAAGCGCAATCGAACTTTCTGATGTAGAAGATCTTCATAACAACGCAACTATAGAGCATACTCATCTATTTGTATCAAGTACCAATTAATAACTCATATTTACATCCCAAACGATGAAAACTACTAAACTAGTTCATAAGGAGCATGTATTTCATCAAAACAATATCGTACTAATTTGTTTCCAAAGACTAATATATATACTATATTTATCATCAATTATTCTATGTTTTTTCATTCATTTTTTCAAATATCAAGCCAAGAATTTTATCAAATTGGGGAGATTTAAAGCGCAATCGAACTTTCTGATGTAGAAGATCGCCTTAATAGCATAACTACAAAGTATACTCATTCATTTGCTTCAAGTACACCCTCTATTTGAGTTACTTAATGTTTTAAGCACACATATGCAATGAACATCTCAACCATTTTTTTAACAAAATACCTATGTCACTGCATAACATAAAAATTATAACAAAACCGAATAAATAACAATGGAAATATTAATTTTTTGAACTTACTATTTTCCTCCTCTTTTTGTCTTCAAATTAATATTCACGCAATAAAAAATATAGTTAGTTATTTTATTTAAATGTACTATAATAACTCAAAACAATATATAGTTAGTTCGACTTGTGTGTTTATTGAGGGACACATGATAACAATAAAACAGTTTAACTAAAAAGTTTAACAAAATATTAAAGGTAAACAAAAAAATAGTTTTACAAATATAAATAGGTTCAAGCAAAGTTCAACAAAAAAAAAAATGAATTCTAAATTAACACTTAAACGAAATCCAAAACTAACCCAAATCCTAAACTAAACAAAACGAAATGAAATCCTAAACTATACAAAATACATATGACAAAAGATTTAACAAAAATAATATTTTCACAAAAAAAGGTTTACAAAACCTTTAACAAATAAAATTTCCTAAACGAACTAAACTAAGTAGCTAAACTAAACAAACCTAAACTAAACTAAACTAACCAAACAAACCTAACGCGAAAACACGCGTTCACAAAAAAGTTCAACAAAATAAAAAATTTTCTCAACAAAAACAGTAAATTAAAAAAATAATTGTTTAACATCTAGTTTAACAAAAAAAATTAAGTTATTCCTAAATGAACACTTCAACAAAAATTTCTTAAGCTAAATCAAATCCTAAACTAAACTAAACAAAACGAGATCTCAAACTATACAAATTACATATGACAAAAAGTTTAATAAAATAATATTTTCACAAAAAAAATTTAACAAAACCTTTAACAAATAAAAATTTCTAAACTAACTAAACTAACTAGTTAAACTAAACTAACATAAACTAAACTAAATTAACTAAACTAAACTAAACTAACCAAACAAAATTAACTAAAAACACACGTTACAAAAAAAGATCAACAAAATAAAAAAATTTCTAAACAAAAACAGTAAATTAAAAAAATAATTGTTTAACATCAAGTTTAACAAAAAAATTAAGTTATTCCTAAATGAACACTTCAACACAAATTCTTAAGCTAAACCAAATCCTAAACAAAACAAAACAAAACGAGATCCCAAACTATACAAATTACATATGATAAAAAGTTTAACAAAATAATATTTTCACAAAAAAAAATTAACAAAACCTTTAACAAATAAAAATTCCTAAACTAACTAAACTAACTAGCTAAACTAAACTAACATAACTAACAACTAAACTAAACTAAACTAAACTAACTAAACAAAACTAACCAAAAACACACGTTAACAACAAAGTTCAACAAAAAAAAAATTCTCAAAAAAAAGTAAATAAAAAATAAATTGTTTAACATCAAGTTTAAAAAAAAAAAGTTAATCCTAAACGAGCACTTCAACACAAATTTCCTAAACTAAACTAAAAAACAAAACAAGATCCTAAATTATACAAAATATATATATGATAAAAAATTTAACAAAATAATATTTTCACAAAAAAAAGTTTAACAAAACCTTTAACAAATAAAAATTCCTAAACTAACTAAACTAACTAGCTAAACTAATCTAACATAAACTAAACTAACTAAACTAATTAAACTAAACTAAACTAAACTAAACTAAACTAAACTAACCAAACAAAACTAACTAAAAAACATACGTTAAGTGGACAATTAAAAAAGTTCAACGAATTAAAAAAATGAACTAAAAATCACCCAATCTTTCTTCAAGTCTTCATCCAAGTGAAAAAATATATTCGCATCCTTAACTTCACCTCTCAGTAAAAGTATGGCACGCATTATGTCTTCTCGACTTAGTTCAGGAATGTTATGAAACATTATGGAACATTTCACCTCCCAATAAAAAATTCATACAAACTAGGTACCAATTCATATGCTCAACATTATGGAACATTTCATCTAAAACTAGTCAGTAAGCTTGTCTAAGCTAGTTGTACTCATTCCACATTAACTCGGTCAATGCATCTCGTTTAGCTATCCAAATTGGAGATTGATGTATGGAAATATTATCTTCTTGTAGGCTATCATCATCTTCTTCATCTTCATAAATATCTTCATCATCTTCACAAAAGTTTATATATTAAGGAAGCTTTCCCAGGAACCACTTGTCGATCGATGCCTTCCCACCTCAACTGCTCTCACCTTCCGTGCAGCTCCCATTTGGGGTTCAGTGAAGGATAATTCATCAGATGTCACTCTTTTCAACTTCCTTGATGATAGCATGTAGCTTTCCTGAGCGCTATCATTGTCATCTCCATGCAGTTTCATATACCCATCTCCAACTAGCATTTGGTAGTTTGAATTCTGATAACTCCTCAAAGTTGTAGATTTGTCGAATATTGCATCTTCACATTTTCCAAGATCCTGCATAGGAATATAGCAAAATAGTTCCGAAATAAATGTAAGCCAACATCTAGATGAGAACTTCACATTACCAAAAAAAATGCAATTTAAAGAACTAATAACACATAAATAGATCAATATAGCATCGGCATTAACAGGTACATAATGTCTTTACCTTTTCAGCCATGAACCACTGATCATCTTTCCATATTTGCCGAGCCCTCAAGTCAGATTTGTGAACTTTAAGTTCTAAGTAGGATCCAAGGAACCTAACCATATAGTAACTCCCACCAATAACCTTCAAAACAGTGGCTACTTTCCAAGAAATATATCATCAAGAACTTCCACCATATCTCCAATCGCCCTTGATCTTTTGCATTCTTCACTCCAGTGGCAAGGCTCGATGAACTTCCTCGGAATTCTCTCTACAACCGCAACGCCATGCCTATGAGCATAAGTAATGTCGTAGTTATGTCCATTTTTGGAGAGTATTTCAGCACAAATCCAGGAGCCTGAAGCGACCTCCACTTGTTTAAAGACTTCTATTTTGCTCCCTTTTTTGAATCTCATGATGGTCGTAGGGAACACGGTTAAATTCAAGTTCCTGTTACAAATTTGAAGTAATTAAAAAACTAAGAGATCGGAGAGATCGCAAAGACGCCGAAAGAGATCGGAGAGATCGCAGAGACGCCGAAAGAGGAGCCAAAAGAGGGAGATCGCAGAGACGCCGAAAGAGGAGATATCGAAGAGATCTCAGAGATAAAAACCAGAAATCACATAGACGAAATGGTTCGTGACGAAAGAGGAGAGAACGGAGAGATAGCAGAGACGAAAGAGGAGAGATCGGAGACAGAGACGATTGCAGAGCCGGAATGAATGAACTGAGAGGAGCATGTTCGTGGAAGAGTTCTTGTAGAAAGAGTCCAAGTTTCGGTCAAAAATAGATTCGTTAGACACCAAAAATCACGAATTTCCATCCCAAAATAAGAGAAAATAAATGAGGAAAATTAGGAGGGTGGATTTTTTTTTCTCTATGCGATTACAAGTGTATCAAACAAAAAAAAAAACGGTTATACTAAAAAAACAAAACAAATTTCCATGATTTTTTTTTATTTTCTTTGCTATCAAACACATCCTAAGAGAATTTTATAAAGAAAATTTTCTCATAGTTGTTTGATTGCACGAGAAAGAATTTTCTTTTATGGTTCAATCCGTGTGTGCATCTAAATCATCGTCGATGTCGAGCAGCTCGACGATGATGTTTGTGACGAAGCCGGAGACGAAGAGAGAAAGAAAGAATTTATATCCGCAAAAGAGTAGCAAATGACAAGTTTGTTTGGATGGAAGAAATGATCAGTTCGTAAGAGATGGAGAGATTTTCAATTTTCCACAGGTGTGTTTGATAGCAAAGAAAATGAAAAAAATCATAGAAAATTGTCTACTTTTTGTGTAACCATTTTTTCATTTTTTCCATTGTTTGATAGCTTTGTAACTGCACTGAGAAAAAAAAAAAACATTCCCTATTTTTCTCATTTATTTTCTCATCTTTTAGCGTGGAAAATTGAAAATCTCTCTATCTCTCTCACGAATTGATCATTTCTTCCACCCAAACAAACTTGACCTCTGCTACTCTTTCGCGGATATATACTTTTTCTTTTTATCTTTGTCTCCGGCTTCGTCACCAACATCATCGTCGAGCCGCCCGACTTCGACGATGATTTAGATGTGCATACGGATGGAACCATAAAAGAAAAATCTTTCTCGTGCAATCAAACAACTATGAGAAAATTTTCTTTATAAAATTTTTTCAAGAAGATTTGCTAAAAAAAGTTTTTTCTTATTGAAGAATTTTTTTGCTATCAAACACACCCTAAAAGATGAGAAAATAAATGAGGAAAATAGGGGAATGTGGTTTTTTTTTCTCAGTGTAGTTACAAAGCTATCAAACAATGGAAAAAACGGTTACACAAAAAAAGTAGACAATTTTCTATGATTTTTTTTATTTTCTTTGCTATCAAACACACCCTAAATAAAAAATTATTCAACATCAAGTTTAACAAAAAAAAAATAGTTAATCATAAATTAACACTTCAACACAAATTTCCTATATTAAACCAAAACATAAAATTAAGCTAATCCTAAACTAAACTAACCTAAACAAAAACCAAAAATCATACAATAACAATGTTTAACAAAAACTTTAACAAAAATTAAATCCTAAACCATCACCTTCACATTCACCTTCTCCAGTCACCTCCTTCTCCCGTCAAGCCGACCCTCCTTCCCCTTCTCCTTCAAGCTCGTCAACTCCTTCTCCTTCTCCTTTAACCCATCACCACCTTCACAAGAATAGCACATTCTCAAAATGCGTTATTCTTGTTTGTCTTTTTCCACGTGGACCACCTTATAATATTTACACGAGTAGCGCATTCGAAGAATGCGCTATTCGTGTAAATCTGTTCCAATCAATCTACGTGGATTGATATATCCCGATAACACGAATAACGCATTTTCGTGAAACGCGACATACCTTATATCACGAATAAAAAAAAATCACACTTGTTTTGCTCATTTAAATTGTTTTGTATTGTACTTGTGTAAATTTCTCAAATAAATTATTCTCATCATTCAAAGAAAAAGGATTATCTCGGGATCGCTAATGTGATAAATTGAATAAATTATCCCCAAAACAAAAGAATTATTGGTTCTTAATTTTTTGTCACACATTTGGTGTTCCACTCCAATTACCTAAATCGTCAAATTACTTAAGCTAAAACTCGATGTCCACTTCTTTAAACTTGAGTTCGACACTATTTAATCTTGCATTACAATAACCACGCATATATACTTATGAAAAATAGATTAGGTCTTGTTTGGTTAAGGGTGGAATTATCTTTAGGGAGATAACTTACAGGAAAGTTGGAAACTAATTTTGTTTGGTTGCCCAACTTGCATGCAAGTTATCTCTAAACTTAGACCCTATGGTGAGATATATCTCCTCACCACCCCCTAGGTAGTTATTTCGCAGGAGTTGTGAACACAATTACCCCTCATTAATGACCTTTTTATTACATATTTCTCTCTTGTTTGAAGGCTCTCTATCTTGTTTGAAGGTTATTTATATCAATTCATATTTTTTTATTTTTAAAAATTTAAAACTTTCCTATGAGTTTAAAGTTGAACCAAACATAAAAATGTTAACTTCAAGGAGTTAACTCTGAACTAACTCTGTAAGTTAGCAAAAAAATCGAACCAAATGAGTTTAGTTTGCAACATATGTGTATGCCTCAAAGCATAGCCACAAAAAATAATTCATTTGTAAGAGGTAGATATCGAACCCCCAATATCATAAGGTTGTGAATCCACTCACCATGCTTTTAACCCTAACAAAAGATAAATCTTCTCAGACAAAATCGGCCTTTCACTTTTCCCATCTTGTTTGCAAAAGCAAGCACTTCCACTTTTCGAATAAAGGGCAATATCGTCATTAGATATTAAACTAGCTTCTCGTCGCTCTCGATGACTTGTTAGTTGTTATGGAAAGAAACATATTCCAAGTTCCCAACTCCGGTAATCACGCGTAACGAGCGAGACGGGTCGAGTCAGCGATAGTGACCAGTAGAACCGGTGTCCGGTTCTGTACCAAAATCTCCTAATTGTGCGGTATCCGTAATCGTTCGTTGATTAATCGACTGCAATTAATTTAGTCTCAGTGGTCAAGTGTTAAAAAAGTCTTAAGCAATCTCAACCGTTGAAATTAATGATTTTGATTTGTTTTCGATGCTCGGAACAATTAATGCAATGTTTTGTTATCACGTGGTGTGGATCAATTTCGAGACTTTAAGTATACTTTTCTTATATTAGAAAGAGAACAAGGATCTAGTTAGATATGGCACATCCTAGAAAAATGACACACCCCTACAACTTCACTTGCAATCACTGAGAGCTTCGTAGGGCAATGGTCTAGAATGTGAGTCCTCACTTGAATGTTGCGTAGCATAAGTGGCTAGCCAGTCCACATCTCGGTTTTCTTCACGATGGGTGTGAACAATTTGAGTCTCCCACATCTTTCCCAAAAGATGGCATATCGAGAGACAAGATGTCGATCGATGTTTCTAAGAGTAGACTTCTTTGTCAGCAGCTCCACCACACTCTTATTATCGATCTCCAATATGACTCTCGATCTCCCTTCATTGCTCAATCCGTATTAACTTTAACCCAATGTTGAAGCGAAAATTTTCATCCAATCAAATGCTCAGCACGAGAACTCCAAAGTAATTTATTGGTGAGGAAAAACTAGTACGCATGATGGGAAGATATTAATATAAGTGTTTTTCTTGAGTTTTATTTTATTTATAGAATATTTTTACAAACTCAAATTATATTTTATTCTCACAATAAATCTACTTGAACTTAGTCAGTTAAAACTCTAATGTTCTAAAGTAATCGTTTAATTTAAGAAAGACGATAATCTAACATTCTAAGAGACATAACGTTTACTTCACAAATTTTAAAGAAATCTACATTATTTTGTAACAAATGTACGTAACAAAAGAACTTCAAAAAAAAAAAATATTTTCCTTAATTTAATGTTACTCGTCAATTGCAAGAGAAAATGTTAAATAGCATGTGAAAAAAAAGGTATGAACTAAGTTTGGACCAAATAATATAATGCATGACATCATGCATAATTCATGGAAAAATGTGAAGAGAGTGCAATTGCTCCATATGTCGAGATTACCTACTTCAATTAGTTACGTACCTTAATTAGGTCGCTTCTTATCTAGTCTAGCTACCTTACTATTGGTCGCGAACCACTACTCGATACTCCATATAATAAGATGGTCACATATTCAATTGTTTAAAGTATCTAGTCTTCTAGGGTTTATTTTATTTTATTTTTTTCAACATGGGTCAAGCAGTCTCATTAGTTTTTTTTTTCCTTTATTTGTAGTAGTATTTTAGAGTTTTTTTGTCCCCTTCGTGGAATGTCGCCCCTTTGAAGGGTTATTGCCCTTCATTAGAAAGATGTTGTTCTCATTCGTGAGGTTGTTGCTCTTGCTTTCGGGAGCATGTTGTCTCCGTTAAGAGGTTGTTTGTAACAAACCTAAAATATAATTTGTGTCACACGTTATTTTAGGGACGTACGTGCGATCAACTCGTCGTGATCCGTATGTCCAAATCTCGAGTGTAAACACCGAGGTATGCTATTTTTATGTGATGCTTATATTATTTATTATACAAAAAATTGAACAATTAAAAATAATTAATTTCGAAAATGTGTAGGTAAGATCTTACCTCGAGTTTCATGTTAGTTGGCAGTAGTCGAGGTTGAGATTGAGTTTAATTTGGTGTAAGCTTAGTCAAATATGACAAGAAAATTGATTTGTGAAAGTTGGGTATATCATAGATGAAGTTATGATTTTTGGGGTTTTGGCGTGACCAAAATCTAGTATTTTGGACATTTTATGAAGATGAACTATTTTGTTGAGAGTTTGGTTCAATTCGGTGGAAAACGGGATCGAAAATGATACCGAAAGTCAAAACACGTCAAAATAGGACTTTCAGAATTAATATATATATATATATAAACCATGAAATGAAAATAAAAAAAGCACAAAGCTCATTTGGTTTCAATTGACAAAACGTTCATTCCAACGTTCGATTGAAATCCTAAACCCCTGGAAAATGGAATTTGGGTTTTCACTTACCCTCCAACAACTCCTTGAGGGTGCTAACATCCCCAAAGAAGCCAAATTGCGCATCCATACATCAAAAATATATATCAACAAAAATTCAAAAGAGAAAGAAAAAATGTGAAACTCAAAATTAGCCCAAAAATTTATATATCCACGGAAAGTTGTCATGTATTACAAAAGCTCCAAAATTTGGAAGTATACACAAAAACCAACCAATCCTATCGTTCAACAAGCAAAAAAAAAAAGAACACTCACAAAAGGTCCAAAATTTGGAAGTATACACAAAAAGGACTTCATCTAATAAGTAAAACGCAGCTTTGAAGCATTTCTGAATCTCCATCTGAGGGCAACAACCAGTGAGTATGCACCTGAAAGAAGTAGGCAAAGGAGAGATTAATTAGTTTGAGGTCCCTGCAGTTAGCGCGCTAATTCCAGTATTAGCGCGCTAATTAGCCACTGCAGATATTTTTGACTTTTGGAAATCAAGCTTTAAATTTGAATTTTTGATTTCCCCTGGATTCCTAGAACGGCTATAAACGGTCATATTGGAATTCCTATCACTATAAAACCACCACAAACTTGGTTTTAACATAAGGAAGACGAAACACATTCAAAAATGCAAGATCTACAAAGAGAAGAATGACATAAGTGCAAGAATGCTAAAAGGGAAAAACTAAAAGTTAAGCACAAACCTATCATGTAAGTATGATTCTAGAACTCATCCTCTCACCCCATCTAAACCGTTGTGTGCTCCAAAGGCGACAAGCCATGTGTTCCTACTCAAAAATAAAAAAAAAAACAACCACTGGGATTCAAGAAAAGGTGAAGAACAGAAAAAAACCATACAATGTTGAATAAGAATGCTTCCAAAAAAACATGATCATCAAGCAAATGCGATCACGGATGAAGTTGGTGTCAATGTTGCTATTTTCCTACGCATAGGAGATGGCGAACAATGTTTCTATAAGATGGACCTATCATGTAAGTTGAGTTGTAAAACATGTATAACATGTTTTATAAGGGTTGGTTAGGTCCCGGACGAGTTTAAGTGGTCGCTAACACAAAGGGATAAATTAATTAGTTTGAGGTCCCTGCAGTTAGCGCGCTAATTCCAAAGTATTAGCGCGCTAATTAGCCACCGCCAGGGGATTTTTGACTTTTGGAAATCAAGCTTTAAATTTGAATTTTGATTTCTGGATTCCTAGAACGGCTATAAACGGTCATATTGGAATTCCTATCACTATAAAACCACCACAAACTTGGTTTTAACATAAGGAAGACGAAACACATTCAAAAATGCAAGATCTACAAAGAGAAGAAATTTGTGGTCCAGTCTCTTCACCCACATGATTATCTATATCTCGCCATCTTTTCCCTCAAATTATCTACTAGTATCGACTATAATAAACTAATGTTAGAAACAAACTAAACCACCAAAGCAATATGTAAATTAAGTAACTTAAAAAGTCTACACGACAAACTATTGAAAGGAAGTGATTCAATCGCTAAAATAGAATAGCCAAGAGAAGATTCACCTCGATAAGCCACCGCCCCCAAAGCCTCCATAACCCCCACCAAGCCTACCTCCGAGACCGGAGTCCTATAAGGACCAAAATCACCACCACCAAAAAAAGAATGAGTTTAACATGCAAATGAAACAAATCGTCTACAACATGCTCATCGTCAAAAGCAATGAACCCATTCCCTCGAGAACGATAGGAAAAACTAAAACCCGCCTATCCGAAAAAACAGAAAAAAAAATAAAGCAACTTCATCATCGGTACCCTCCACTACATCGAGCTTCAACAAACCACCATGTTCGCAGTACATTCATTGTCCATTTATCCTCTCGTATATCTTAGTTGGCTTGGACGCCCGGTTCATGCATAAGTTATCATGGATTTTATTTTTAATACATTATCCTCCCCAAAATAAATTTTTTAACCTCGGTTTAAGTAAAATATACTATAAGTACCGAATGTTTGCAGAATTAATCCATGGGAGAAGAAAACATCTGTGTTGTTGTGTGCAAATCTTATGCGTTGCGGAGTTCTCTCGAGTGCTATGATGAAGAAAGTGGTAGAATCGACAGGGAGCAACATCTTCATGCCATAGCAAATGAATTTGGGAAATCGATAAAGGGTCGTTTTAGGTCATCGTGTTGAGAACATGTAGGCTATTCTTCTTCTACGGACATGCCATAATAGAAGAAGAAGAGCCTACATGTGCAGAACATGGATGACCGAAAAACGAGCCTTTATCGACTTCCCAAATTCATTTGCTATTGCATGAAGATGTCGCTCCCTGTCGATTCTACCACTTTCTTCATCGTAGCACTCGAGAGAACCTGCAACGGCCTAAGATTTGCACACAATGGCAAACAAGATGTTTTCTTCTCCCATGGATTATGCAAACATTCGGTACTTATAATATATTTTACTTAAAAACAAAAAAAGAATTGGGGGAGCAAAAGGGAAAAAAAATAAAATCCACGATAAAATATGGAACATCGACCTAAAAATGCACAAAAAGAAGTGTGAATCATAAAGTAATTCGATGAATTTCTAAAGTTGTCTACACTATAAAACGTTTAATCTAAGCATTTGAAACAAACAACAAGTGAAGTACCTATGTATCACCAACCCGCTCATCTCTCGAGAGCCACGCTTACGTCTCACGCCCAACATTGTCCCCTTGTTGGGGTGGATCGACCGGATCTATTTGCGGCGCCGTTGCTGGCTTTGGTCATGAGGTGGCGGTGGTGGTGGCGGTGGTGGTGGTTGTTGCTTGAGCTAGGTCTATTTCGTCCATGTCCATCCCAAGACGCCGTTGCATGAAGTTCATAACCTTTCGTAGTTGCTCCGCAACGACATCGAACTCGCCCGCGCACCACATCCGGCGTCTGCGACGTGCTAGCACCAGGAGTTCCGTATCTCCTCTTCTTTCTCCCTACGGACCCGAGTCCGTAGACACGTCCTTTGGAAGACTCACCCGCCACATTGAGGTACACCGCCTCATCATCCACCGATTGCCTGTGTAGCTCGGGTCGCCTCCCGACGTCCGCTCCGGAGCCTATCCCGCATATATGCACAACAAACAAAGTACATGATATGGGGTAAGTGAAAGACTTAATAATATTTTACATATCATTTCTATACTTACATAGAACCGCTCCGATCTAGTATCGATGAATGTCGTCTGTCGTGATTAACGGTGTGGAGATGCAAGTACAAATCATTCACCGACGGTGGCGTCTCGGATGAATCGGCTGCGTGCAGACCAAGCATAGTGAACAAGAGTATAAATGTACAAAATATCCTAGATGTTAAAAAAAACTAACCAATCTTTCTTGGGTAGTCGCAAATGACACGGAACCACCACCGTGCTTCGAGGGTCCAGTCCCAGGGCCTTCGACCTCAGTGTTCCTATTCTCCGTCGCTTGCCTAGACCTAGCCTGGAAGTCCTCGCTCTCCCAGGACTGCAAGTATCTCCTCCATGCCTCATCTGTAACATAAACTGGCTGCACCCGATTCTTCTTCAACTTGTGCATCAACGCGGTGTACCTTGTGCCTGCAAGCCCGTCGTACGCCGCTCGCACGAGATCCTCGGGAAGCGCATCATCCCATCTAAAAAATATCTACAAATTGGCGATTGCTATTGTTAGCACTTATTTGAGAAAATAGTATAAATCATAAGGCACATGGTAGTCTTGTTTACCTTCCATTGTCGCCAGTATTGGTCTTTATGATGAGGCGTACCGACTTCCAACAATACCCTTCAGAATCATCCATCGTTTAAAAACTTTTGTCATCCTCCGTGCACAAAAGTGTGAAGGATGCAACTCCCGTGTTTCATGAACATGCATATCACCTTAACTACTTCTTCAATATTTGACATCCATATTGAAATTGACATATAAAAGTCAAACGCAAACTTACGTATCATTGGCAATCAGCGTGATAGGGATCCCCTGCACGCGAGGGGGCTCCATCCCTGGCCTCTGAGGTGGCCGCGGAGGGCCTGTCACCTCCAACCCTGCTCTTACGTCTTCCTCTCGGGATGCTGCCGGTGATGCTGTGGTGGGGGTGCAGGCCTCGTGGGTAAAGGAGTCATTGATGTCGGAGAAGGTGTGGGGAAGTGTGTAGTAGGCATAGTCCTTGATGACGACGAAGATGGTACAGACGACCCCGACGGTATGGAAGGGGAAGGTGACGCTGCGGCTGTATCATGCTCGAGAGACCGAGAAGTCGGAATCGATAATGGAGGTATCGAACCACGACCTCGACCGCCACGACCTCTATGGACCCCTCCTGTGGCCTGACCACGAGGCCGTTGGTATTTCGCCGCGATGTCGGTGCCGCACCTATTCCGCCTGGACGATGGCCTCCTAATGGCAAACCTCGACATCCCCTACGACCACGTCCGGCCATGATACCTAACAATATTCACGAGTAAAACATCATAAAAGAAGGGCATACAAAAAGTAGAAATTCGGTCTATATTATTGGACTTAATAAGAACAAAATCCATGCAAATAAAAGTAACTACATTATTGGTCGTTGACATATCATATACAAACTTTATTCGCTATCATCCGTTTCAAATTCACTCTCATGAGTAGAAGGTGATGATTCTTCTCTCGATTCATCTCCACTATAAACTTCATCGCTTGGACCCGCTTCAACAATGAATCGAGTCCCGATCGGAACATCCAGATTGTTGATATCGGCGTCGCATCATCGACTACGCACGTGGTGGGCATCCCATCTTGGAAAGCAATCTCCGCCGAGCCCTGGTCATTATCGTCTTTGCTAGTTTCCTCGTCACGAATTTTGGTGACAAAGCAACAAATCGCTAGCCATTCTTGTCGATCGTTCCGCATAGAAGGGTACGAAAGGTAGTAGACTTGAGTGGCTTGCATTGCCAAGTACAAATGGCTCGTAGTTGTTATATCGTCGACTTCGTTGAACCTCTACCAATTGAAGTGTTGGGTGAGTCCTCACACCATGATTCGGTGTAGGGTCATACCATTCGCACTTAAACAAGACCACACGTTTGAGGTAGGTATACTCAATCTCCACAACCTCTTGCAAGTACTCCATAATAGTTATGGGAAACATCAGCGTAGTTTGAACCCTTCACCAAAACACCGCCGCTGCTCTGCGTCGATCTATTAACGTCATATGTTGCGGAGTGGAACTTATACCCGTTAACAAGGTAACCAGGGTAGACAAGTACATGATCGACTAGGACCAACAGAAAGATCAACGAGCGTCTCGTCAACTATAGAATTCCGAGCCTATTCGTCAAAATTAGAGATGCAATATGACACATTAGTTATGGGAGAAACATTTGAATCTATAACGTACAAAAGTAATGCCCTTACATATGTTTGAAACCAAATGGGGAAGTTGTGCTCTAGACTACTATCAACTTGCGATGCCCATTGCTTGAGTGATTTCATCGACGAATATCCTAGAAGAAACGAACGTGTAAGTCGGATGTATTTATAATGTATGAACAATGAATGTACTGCATTAATGAAAGAAAGTGATGGACATACTGAACGTAAGGAGCGATCTCTGGACAATTGAGCAAGATGTACGAATGAGCGACATTATACTCCCGCTCGTTAAGTACCGCTCCTTCGACTTGCCCATGGGTCGACCAGATAAGTGAAAATTGAGAAATTGGCAACGAAGTTCGGTGTGGGCCCGAGATCGCCATCGTCGTTACGTGGCACTTTGTCATGCAACGTAAAGACGTGATCTTCGAAGTAGTAAGAACAAAAGGATGTGACCTCTTCGACCAAATAAGCATTACACATGGAGCCCTCAACCTTCGCTTTGTTTCGCACATTGTTCTTCAAATGTTTAAGGTACCTATATGAATGTTATAGGAAATGTTGATATAAAACCTATTGAATGGGAAAATAATATCAAGGGCTCAAGATAGTACCTCTCAAATGGATACATCCATCGAAATTGAACGGACCGCCAGACGGGCCTCGTAGGCCAAGTGGATTGGTAGGTGTTCCATAGAGTCAAATAAGCTTGGAGGGAAAATTTTTCCAACTTGCAAATGATTTTTGGTATTTGAGACTCTAAGACCTCCATATCTTGGATACCGACACATTTCGCAAAGGGGACCGGAAAAATAGGCTTAATTCGCTAATTGCAACCCAAACCGGGTTTGGGAGAAGTTCTCTCGAATGCAATTGGTATCAACCGTTGCATGAATATATGACAATCATGGCTCTTCATGCCGAACATTCGCATTTCTTTGGATCTACACATCGACCAAGATTCGATGCGTAACCATCAGAAAACGCAACTTTTCAACCCACTCGCACAATTTTTGTCTTCTTGATGTATCAAGAGCATAGCACCCAAGGACGTAAGTATTTGTCGCCGAATCAATGTGTAGAGAAGGTCGGTGACAATATTCACGAATATCTTGCCTCGATTTTGCATTGTCCTTACTCTTGCCCGGTACACACATAATAGTGTTGAAAATGTTGTCAAAAACATTTTTTTCGATGTGCATGACATCTAAGTTGTGGCGGATCAAGTTTGTCTTCCAATACGGCAAGTCCCAGAATATGCTTTTCTTCCTCCATCCCGAATTCTTAGCTATCCGCCCATTCACGTCATTCGCCGATTTGTCACCTTCATCAAGCCAAACGATTCAATTTCGCCAAAATTTCTTCACCAGACCGCAAAGCGAGCGGATCATCGATTATGACCATTTTGCCTCTAATGAAATTTTTTTGTCTTTCCTTAATGGTGATGACTTCTCCAAGAAACGACGATGACAATCAAACCACGATGTCTTACCTCCATTTCGCAATTGAAATGCATTTGTATCCTCCATACAATATGGACAAGCGTACTTACCGTGTGTGCTCCAATAGGACAACATGCTATATGCGGGGAAATCACTAACAAAGTCCATAAAAGGGCAACTCGCATGACAAAATTTGTCTTGGTAGAAACGTCGTATGTAACCACCCCATTGTTCCATAAATCTTGCAACTCTTTCACAAGCGGCTGAAGGAACACGTCGATTTTCTGCTTTGGGTTGGTCGGTCCAGGAACGATAACCGTTAAGAACATAAACTCAGATTTCATGCACATCGACGGTGGAAGGTTGTAAGGAGTCAAAATCACGGGCCACGAAGAGTACGATTTCCCGAAAATCCCAAATACTTGAAAACCATCAGTGCACAATCCTAAACGAACATTCCGAACCTCGGCGGCAAAGTCTTTATTGACGTCATTAAAATGTCTCCAAGCAATCGAATCGAAACGTTGTTGCATAACATCTTCAAAGCGATGAATGATCTCCATGCCATCGCATATGTTTTGCGGTTGACTCGTACGCATACAATCGTTGCAACCGAGGGCCCAAAGGGAAGTAGTACATTCTTTTGCAAGGGCGGTTTTTGTGTTCCGACCACGACCTCGTCGATGTGCAACGTATCGTGATTTCCCACAAAATTTACATGACGTCAACTCAGAGTCCACTCCCCAATAAATCATACATTGGTCCTCACAACAATCTATTTTCTCAACAGGTAGACCTAGACCTCGCATTAGTCTTTTAGTGGCATAAAAATTCTCAACCATTGAGTTGTCATTTGGCAAACAATCCTTCATGAGTTTAATGATTTCATTATACCCTCGTTCGAGATATATGATGTTCAGACTTGATCGCAAGTAATCTTGCCATTGCGGACAACGTTGTCATGGTTTCGCAACCAGGCCACAATTGTTCCCTACTTGCATCAATCATGTCATATAGTTGGCGTGCTTGGGGGTTTGGTATTCTTCCACGACATTCCAATTGAAACTTGGACCTGCCACGTTGTGTAGCATCTCGCGGTAAGGTGTCGGATCGTAGCCTCGAACATCAGCATCATCAATATGGCAATCCATTGCGTGAAAATTTTGCGGCCCTTCATCTCCGTTCTCACCATGTTCATACCAACCGTGATATCCCCGGACAAATCCATACCTACATAGGTGGTGCTCAACCGTTTCGACGTCCGTGTACGGAACAAGTCGACATTTCTTAAAATTGCACGGACATCTAATCTTCCGTTCACTTTGGTATGTAGGACAATGTTGTTTTGCAAATGATATGAATTCTTTAACCTTCGCCGCGAATTCAATTCGAACATAACCGTTGTCGAGCCGGTTGTACATCCATCTCTGTTTGTAGACGACATTCCTAGTCGAACGTAACCCTTGTCGAGCGGTTGTCTATTCAAGTAATGAAATAATAATGATTAAGATGATAAGAAGCCTCCAAAATGGAGAATATTGTAAATCGGAAATGCGATCTACACCATCTAGAAGAAATTGATAGCTAAGTGAAAGAACGAGGTTCGCACATTAAACTCATGAATAGAGAATAAATTGACAAAGTTAGGAAGTCATTAATGAGTCATCACAATCTAAAGAGAAGGAATTGATTGAGTTATGTTGTTTATGTAAGAAGCTTGGGCATTATCAAAAGGATTGTTGTAAATGACTCATAATAAACATGTATAACATGTATTATAAGGGTTGGTTAGGTCCTGGACGAGTTTAAGGGTCGCTAACACAAAGGGATAAAATAATTTTTTTGAGTTCCCTGCAGTTAGCGCGCTAATTCCAAAGATTAGCGCTAATTAGCCACTGCCATATATTTTTGACTTTTGGAAATCAAGCTTTACATTTGAATTTTTGATTTCCTGGATTCCTAACACGGCTATAAACGGTCATATTGGAATTCCTATCACTATAAAACCACCACAAACTTGGTTGTAACATAAGGGAGAAGAAACACATTTCAAAATTCAAGATCTACAAAGAGAAGAAATTTGATTTTTAGAAGGAGCAATAGGAGATCTTTGTGGTGTTCTTAAGTCCTCAAATCCAGCACCTTTGAGGCTTTCAAAGGAATATAAGAGTCTCGCAAAGCTGATCTCTTTTGTCATCCTCTTGGTTGTAAGGAAATCCTTGATATAAACTCTTTCTTGTGCTTAATCGACATAGTTTTGTGTATTTGATTTGAAAATCAGTTTGATGTGTGTTTGAACAGTTTCATCCCGCCTCTTGCACTTAAATTAAAATTTTTAAGACCCTAAGATTGCAAAAAGAGACCACCAAAGAGCCCGACATTTAGTTGTGTGGGGAATCGAAGTTGAGGCCGTGCGCCTAACCTATATCGATATCGAGGCATACAAATACCACATAGTATCAACGCGTCTACTACTTGTTCACTCATACGTCCTTAAGGTTATAGGTTTATTCCATTCTCTAGAAATGTAATGTGAAACGACAACATTCACTAAAAGAGTAATCCTAGTGTTTCTAACCCTAACTAGTAGTAGAAATTAAGTAATTATAGGTATTATTCAATCGTAACCAACAACACCTAACTAATCAATCATCCATAGCAAGTGCATGAATATGAAATTACTAACAACTATAACATCAAACGACAAAGTAATTACCTCAAGTACATGATTCTAATGTATTATAATGACTCTCATGACATGCTTTACCGATAAAATAAACATGGAATAACAACCAAATACGGATGACATGCTTTACCGATAAAATAAACATGGAATAACAACCAAATACGGAATCAATATAAATCTTGAATTGCTCAATTAAAAGGTTGAAATGAAATAGTACATATTAATAAACCTAAAAATAGAACAAGCATAACCTCAAAAACTATGCATGTAAGAGAAGAGCATAACAAAAACTTCTAAACCAAACAAAAGACACAACATTAACTTAATAGATCAAGTGAAGAACACCAACTAATGCACAATCAACCAAGGAACAAATCAAATCACTCAAGAACAAGTTAAAATAAAACCTCATAAAGTAATAACAATTATAAGAACCGAACTCTTAAAATATGTCACCTGATCAAGAGTTTGTTCCTTCACAGTTCATAAACAATAAGGTAGTACTATAACACTACCAATTGCCAAGGCGAATTTACAAAAATAAAATGGATTCCATGACCATAATAGCTAAGACCTTTCAAGAAAATAAATTTTTTATTTAAATCCATTTATTCGACTAGTATAGTGAGCCGCTAAGAAAACCTAGTATACACAATGGTCACCACATTATGTTCATTTCCTATATTTGAACATCAAGGCATATATATGACTTGCCTTCCCTAGCAGATATAGCTTCAGTTCAAGTGAAAATCTATAACATATTTCATTCATGAGCATAATATTTGCAATGCTAACAAGTATTACGACTTTAATATTCCCTGGATGTCGCATATAATGTACGTAGGAACACCTGGACACCCCAAATATTTATTGATAGATGGAAATTTATGAAGTCTGCATGCTTAATTTAAATTGGAAAATCTTTCTAGATAAAATAGCTTCTTGCCTTCAACACCGATGTTTACTAGAAGATCGAACTATCAAATGAACCATAGCGGAAACTTAAATAATTCTCATGTCACCCGACGGATTATTCCATAAATTTTTTAAATTAGATAAACAAGGGGACTAGAACGTCAACCTGACAGACGCAAATTTTTAGCGAAAACAGCCAAGCGGTTCAGTACTTCCTCAAAACCGTCACAAGGTGAATGATCTCTATGAAAGTGAAGAGCTCTTGATCATGAGTGTTGCCTTGCATTATAAAGAACAATAAAAAACAAATAAGAAATGAAGATTGTAGTAAGACTCCAAAACTACAAATGCCTTGCTAACCGGATCCGAATCAGAGACCAGAGAGAGCGAGAGATATCGGCGATGACGGAGACCGGCGCGACGAGACGGAGAGACCAGAGAGACGGCGAGACCAGAGACAGCAGAGAGACCAGGTAGCACGACCAGACGGAGAAACGGAGACCACCGCGACCAGACGGCCAGAGCAGAGCACCAGAGAGACCACTCGCACGATGGACGGAGAGACGAGACGATCGAACGGGATGGACGTCCTGGGGACGAGACGATCGACCGGCGCGACGAGACGGAGAGACGACTCGCGGATCTCGACATTCAATTTTCGCTCAGGTTCTTTTTGCAAAATCGTAGAGGATCACAAAACGGTCAATTCGAGCTAAGTTCGCGGTAGAAATGAGGTATCAACCCGTAATTTAGTAAATTCTTAATGTTAGGCATTTTTCCTCAAATCAATTTGAATTCTCACGATTTTCAATTTCTTTCACGGGGTTTCGATAGAAATTGGTATGACTTGTCGTTAATTAGTGTATTGGATTGATGTACGTCAATTGAGATAAATTTCACCTACGTGGGTTAGGGTTTTGATGATTTGAATTAATGCAATTTAGTTGATAATTGTTTTGGAGATGTTTTTATACTTGATATTGATTTATATTGGGTTTCCGGATGAATGAGTCGTGGAAATATTTTGGTGTTGGGAGTGGTTTCGTGGCATTTATTATTGAGTTTTGAGGATTTAATTGCGAAAATATTGATTTGGAGACATTTTCTAGTTGAAAATAAATAAAGTTTGTCAAGTTGACATGCTATATTAGAAAATTCGTAACTTCTTCATTTGTGACCCGTTTTGAGTATTCTTAGAGTTATGGAAAGTACGTCATGAGTACTACAAGTTCCTTTAGGTTGTCATGACAAATTATGAGGTTTTCAGAGTTAAAATCATAACTTTAATGGGCTAGTTGATAATACTTTGAAATTATTATGAAGTATTCTTTTTAGAAATAGCTCTCGAGTATACTTTGGTCGCAGTATTTGTATGCTTTAAAAGTTTTAAACCAAGGATATTGGACTTGAATTGATATTAAATGATATAAGGAAATCTAAGGAAGAGATACGGAGGTTCGAGAACGCGTTTTGGAGTGTTGGGAGACCCGATATGTAGGAATAAGCATGCGGATCGAGGTAAGTAAACTAGCTAGGAAATTGTACAACAATTTCATTTTAAGCTATTGAATATTGTTGTTCATTGCTTTGATATATATCCTTGGAAATTCCATTCTAATTCTAATTGAGTTGTCCGAGGGTAAGAGAGCCAACGATGATTCTTGGAAGGAGTGTTGGCTGGGGTAACATACCAAAGTCATGACCTCAGGATGCAATGCATTGGATACTGATTTAGACGGGGTATGAGTTCTTAGCGTGGTTGTTCCAGGAAGTCTCACTATCTCGTGTTTTAGGGCTTGTGAGTGTACCAAGTGCTAGAACCCGAGTCTTGATGTTTTGTCAAGACTCAACGACTTATCATTCGGGAATACTTACGCCTCTTTGTTTGCATCTTTGGACACTCATGTATCGATTGCTTTAAATTTATTTACATTCTTTTATTTATTCATGCGTCATTATATCTTTCTTGTTATCGGCATGAATATGGACTGATTTATTTATTTCGAAATGCTTTTAGTATCCTACTGGCGTTACTTACTGGACTCGTTATTCTCGTGTTTAACTAAGTGCAAATCCACAATCGAGTAAGGGAAATGAGTCAGTGCTAGGAGATCTCTTGTGAAGACTTTGGAGCAGCCTTTCCCATCGCATTTTTTTGTAGGTTTTGTATTATTTACGTATATTGATTTTATCACATGAGGTATATGAGTTTTGTGATATACTTTAGGATTTGGATTATATGCGGAGTTTCTACACTCTAAGTTGTCATAACTGATTTGTGTAGAATTGTTAATCGCTTCCGCATAAAACTTTGATAACTTACAAATTTGAATAACTCATTATAAATGCTAAATTATGCTGCCTTATAATGAAAAATGGTTAGGAAGGCTGACTAGACTTGTGTTGACATCGCGAGGATTGACTCGGGTTCCACGTAAGTCTAGGCCAAGTGGGGACCCAGTTTAGGTTGTGGAACTAAGGCCGTCACATTGTTCCATGCTTAATTCGGTGTATTGTAATTTATATTATCTTCGTTGTAATAAATTGTTGCACCCTTTTGAGTCGTAGGAACATCATTACGACAACTTTGACAAAAAAAATGTATCTAGTCTTCCCTCATCCTAATTTTGAAAAAAGAGTATGTAGTCCATCCTTAGATAAAAAAAAAAAAAAGAAAAAAAAACATTATCAATAATCGTTGTGTTGTCCAATAAGTTTAAAGTATTGAACAAAGTTTAAGCTTAATCAAACCAACATAAACCAATTAATAATCGTGAGGAATATTATTTAGGTATAAAGTATCATTAATGGTCTTTAAACGTTCAAACTTTTGTTGATTTGGTCTTCAAATTTTCATCAGTTCAACTTTTGGTCATTAAACTTTCATTTCCCTTTACTTTTGATCATTTTGTTAAGTTTGGAGAACAACAATCGCCAACAAAGTACTTCAGCGGTTCACAACTAATTCATCAACTCAAAAAGTCGATTGTGAACCGCTTAATTCGTTAATATTTGTTCTTCTCCAAAGTAAACAAAAGGTCCAAAAGTATAGGAAAATGAAAATTTAAGGATTAAAAGTGAAGTGATGAAAGTTTGATGAACAAATCATCGAAAACGTGAAAGTCGAAAGGCCAAATGATTCTATTTACCAATTATTCATAAAATTTTATCTTACTGCAGCAGCAACAACAACAACAACAACAACAACAACAACAACAACAACAACAACAACAACATAACCTCAGTCTCAAATTAACTGGGGTCAGCTACATGCATCAAACTTTTTCATTGTGCTCGATTAAGTGCAATTGATGTGAGCTTTTCAAATCATTCAAATCCTCTAATTAATGCATCTCATGTTAACTTTGGTTTATATGTTTGATCCATTTTATGAAAAGTGATAAAAGTTTTACGCTGGCTGTCAACTTATTGCAACCCTCGTTCATTTTTCAAGAATAAAAAATGAATTTGGGGCCAAAATTTTATCTCAGTGCACTTGCTTAAAAATAGTTACAGTTTCTTTGGTTTTCCGCAGTGTTGATTAGTCAAGTTAAATTGATAAACACATTACTCCATTAAAGTAAAGTAAAAGCAAATCAATGCAGTAAAATAAAACGACTTTTTTTTTAAAAAAAACTAAAATAGAACCACTTTAAATGCTTTGGAGAGTAATAAGATTTTGTCGTTGCCAGTCTTAATCACACCGACACTAGTTAATTATTCGCTGTCTTGGACTCACCCTACACCCGTCTTCACGTCGCACCACGTGTTGATTTCGATCCCAACGGCCCGGATATATCTTGAACTGCCTACGCGGCACGCGTAACGGACGTCAGTACACGATTTCGCGCCAATTCCTTCCAATTGTATCGCATAGAATACACATTGCATTAATAGTTTGATGGTACGCACATTTTGACTCAGTTTTTGGAATCTATTGGATTACGCACGGAGATGTAAGTACGCAGATCTTAATGCGTATCTAAGTCTTTTTGATGATAATGTAGAAATGTGTGTTTTGAAAGTTTGTTGTTGGATCACTTTGTTATAACATTTTTGTCGACTCAAGTGGTGGTTATGGTAATTACCGGGTTGAGTATTTAGACGCACGACTTCGATTTTGATTCCCTATTACAGCCAAACATTGATTTTCTAGTCATATAAAGTGTTTAGATGCTCATAATTATTCAAAAAAAAATCATTTTTGTTACTTTTTTTTTTAAGCTTCATTTGTTGTAGTATTTTGAAGAGCAAAATAACTGACTTTTTACCTCCATTTTTATTGAGAAAAGTTTTTACAGCCTTTTATACTTGAACAAAAACTGCAATTTGATGATATTTTTTATGAAAAAAATATATAAAACCTTCACTTAATTATCAATGGTAATTATTTATTTGTAACTATTGTACATCATTTTATTTATTTGCATATAGGTGCATGATATCGTTTATGTGCAGTGCATGAACGTTGAAATAGGTGATTATTATGTAAATATAAAGTTTTTAGATGTTATAATGATATCCCAGAGTCACATAGAGGTAAGGTCACGTGCGAGCTCTCACGTGAGAATGAGTATGCACAAATAGTTTCTAATATATAACATACTGAATATGTCTCCTGAGACACATTCGTATGGTTTTTATGGACGCAAGCCCACATATAACGTACTCAATGCAATTTTTTGTCTGATTTTGGAGTGTAAATGTGACTTTCTTTGAGGTACATTTCATATATGCTTGCATTTTAGATAATATATTTTTTATTTGTAATATAGACGATATTAGTTTCAAGTTTGAGAATTAGGATAAAAAAGTAAACTCTATATATAAGAGATGATGGGGTGTCTAATTAAGACCTATAGCCCTAAATATTAAGTAGAAATGCAGTGAATATTATAAAGCTAAATTTGAAGAAGCACTATATTATTTACATTTGGAATTTAATAAGGATTTCCTGTCTTGCCCAAAACGGCTAGACACCATTACTAGCTGAACTAGTCTTTTTTCAAAACAACATCTATATCCAATTCAATTCAACCTTTCAAATGAACAAAAAAAAAAAAAAAAAAAAACTTGTTTACCGGTTCAACAAGTGACACTATGTACGAATTTACCGAACTACTACTCGTAGATTTCACTACCGTACCCTTATAAATGGACCTACCCGTAACCCCCACTCCTCTCCCCTCTCATTAATTCCACTTCACACACACACACACACACACTCTCTCTCTCTCTCTCTTCTCACACACACGCACACACAAAACAAACAGTTCCCAAGCTTTTCTCCACAGCTTTAATGGCGATTTTCTCCAAATTCCATCTCTTCGTCTAACCAAAACGCCACCAACAACAAAATCTACAACAACGACTTCCCATCCTCGCATTACTAGATCTGATTTGTCAATATTTCAATCCGATCTGGTTTTTAAAGTTGGATCAATCAATTAATTGTCATATTTTGGTTGTTGGTATTGAGAGTTGAGATCCAGTTTCAATCATGGGGAAGAACAACGCGGGAAGAGATTGGACGCAGATCTACGCGATCTACGGGATGGAAGAATGGCAGACGCTGGTATTCATCACACTCCTCGCATTCATCTTCACATTCCTCTCCTTCTCATTCCTTTTATACTTCACCAACATCTGCTTCTTTATCAACTCCTTTTCACCGCCGGCGCCGGCTCTTCCCGCTTCATCGCGGGATTCGCGGGCTCCGTCACCGCACTCACCGCACTCTCCCTCTTCGTCGCCGCGCCAACATCTTCCACTCCTCCGTCTCCCTCCACTCATCCATGGCCCTCCGCATGGTCAACTCGGTCAACGACTGGTCAACGGTGAAGACGGCCTTGGACCTGGGCTGCGGGCGCGGCATCTTGTTGAACGCGGTGGCGAAGCAGCTGAAAAAGCAGGGGAGCTCGGGGAGAGTGGTGGGGCTGGACCGGCGGAACACGGCGGTGTCGACGCTTCGGAGGGCGGGGATGGAGGGGGTTCAGGAGTACGTGACGTGCAGGGAAGGGGACGCGCGGCGGCTCCCCTTCGCGGACAACTACTTCGACGTGGTGGTGTCGGCGGTGCATTTGCACAGCGTGGGGAAGGAGTACGGGCAGAGGACGGCGGCGGCGGCGGCGGAGAGGATGAAGGGGGTGGGGGAGGTGGTGAGGGTGTTGAAGCCGGGTGGGGTGGGGGTGGTGTGGGACTTGGTGCACGTGCCGGAGTACGTCAGGAGATTGCACGAGTTGAGGAGGATGGAGGAGATTAGGGTTTCGGAGAGGGTCACGGCGTTCATGGTGAGTAGTCATATTGTGTCGTTTAGGAAGCCCAGGGAGGTGGAGGAGGAGGTGGTGGTGGTGGTGGGTGGTGGTGGGGGAGGTGGTGGTGGTGGTGAGGTTAGGGTTGATTGGAGATTTCATAACATTAACATCTGTTGTTAGACTTTTAGAGGGTCTGGGGAGACGAAGTTGAACCAGATTTACAGAGTACCATTACTACTACCACTACTGTGTAAAAATGAAATGTAATTTTTAGAGGTGTAATTGGGAGTCCATTTTGTCTCAAATGGGTGTACCCTGATAATTTGGTATGTATACAAAGCAAATTTTAGTTTAATTTGTGTGTGTGTGTGTCTTTTTTGGGTTGATATATACAAAGCCGGAGCATAATGAAAGAGTTTGATCAAGTAGCTTGATTTTTAATTAATTTGGGACTTACGTTATTTTTTTTTTTTTTGTGTTTTTAGGTTCATATAAATAAAATCGAGCACAATGAAAGAGTTTGATCTATGTAGCTGATTTCGATTAATTTGATACTATTGTTCATGCACACAATTCTTTTTTTTTTTTTTTAGATGTGGAACTTGGTATGAGAACTAATTGACTACTTTGAGCTTGAGTTGTAGAAAGCTCTTACTTATAATGAGGCTTTGGCTTACTTCTCGAAAAAATGAAAGGGTGCTGAAGAGATTTGACGATCAAGTGAACAAGTAGCACAGGTTTGAATATGTTTTGCAAAGTGAAAAAGTTTCAAGGTTTAATTGAACAATTAGTTGGTCAAAATATGCTTTGAAAAATAAAAAGATTTGAAGGTTTAAAAGAAAAATTAGTAGGTCTGAATATACTTTCTAAGGTGAAAATTGAAGAGGGTTGAAATGTTTAAGTGAACAACTAGTATGTTATGTTCCGAAGGGAGAGAGCAAGATAGTTTTTTAAAAAATGTAGTAGACTTGTTTCGACATATATTAAAGGTCTGAATGAACAATTAATAGGTTCGGCACTGCAGAAGTTACGACAATGGTTGGTACTTTGTATAATTCAATTGTTTGATTCAAAGGCAGAATGGATAATTGGATATGGCCCAGAAGTTACCTCACTGTGATGAACCATTTCATCAACTAAATAAAAAAAAGAAGAAAAGTATTGTGGCCAGTTGGCTTCTGGGCCTACACGGAATTGATCTGACTGTTTTTGGTGGAATTTATCGGAATCTTAACTGATTTTTTAAAAAGAGTTTTGATTCGATCTAAGTTTAGTTTAAATTATAAATTGGTGCAATGCCGGCATTTTTTTTTAAAGTCTTGGTGCTAGATGGTTTTGACTAGATAACTCATTTTGGACACCACTTATTAATGTCTATTAATTAGTATATGTCTATGCACATGCAAGTTTATACGTATACGTATAGACACCAATAATCGATTGTATTCAAAGTGAGTCTCCTTTGCTCTACCAATTAAATTATATCATTTCGAGTGAAAATAGTTGGATTCGACTTAAGCTTACTAAGCATTGTCACTACTAACTAATACCATAATTAAGATTGGTGATAGCATATATAAAAACAAAGACATTTAGATCTTGCAATCTCGATTTCTAAATTACTTTGATTACTTTGGATCTAGGTATTGTCGGACACATATAGTAGGCAATCTTCTAAACCACAAGTAAAATTAGAACTTTATTCGTGCTTAAAGAGTATACAATTCCTTATCATTGAACCCGACATCGGTTGATTAAAGTGCGTCTTTAGTTTAGGTCTATTGTGTGGATTCTAATAGGGTACTGCATTCAACTTTGTTGGGGCCAAAAACGCGTCTTCAAGAGGGTGTTATAAGCTTCCTCCTTTACTAGTGAATAAACAAAGCAATCAGTGGACACATTCTTCCCTTTCTTTTCTTTCTTGCAATAACAAACATTCAAAAGTCAGAAAAATAATGAGCATCTATAGATCATGAACTCAATTTTCAAGATTTAGTATTGCTGTTCAAATTACTTTACTTATCTTATTAAATAGTGCTTATAAAGGGACAATTTTGATAAATTCCCTGAATTCAAAGCAATGGCTGATGATTTTTCTGTGCTACTACTAGTTTCATCAATCCACTATGGAATTTTCTAAAGGTACAGCAGTGGCATTAATTTGAGAGTTTATTCCTTCAGCCAATTCAAAGCCTATTTGTAAGAATGTAAGGAATATTAATATATATTCCTCTGTTCAAGTGGGATCCCAGGGATCCCATAATTTATGTCTCAAATTGAATTTGCCCTATTAGTACTTCTTCCTATAAATCCTAGATCACAAGCCTTTCTTTTGTGACCTTGAATCCATTTATCATAAAAAAGTATGCTATTATACTTGCCAAAAAAAAAAAAAAAAAATTGTTATTAGACTATCTCCAACAACAAAACTCGATTTTCCTTTTTATTTTAAGCGTTATGTTACATCAAACTTGATTTCTTCTCCAACCACAAATTTTATTTCTCTTCTAAAACGAAATATTCCCTCACCACTATTTTTTTCATATTACTTACAATTCTCACATTTTTCTTTTTTATATACCTACTCATTTCTGAACACATTGGATAAGCATGCATGGGTCTTATGGGATAAGTTGAGGTTGTCTCTACAACTTTTTATTTGCCTAGACACCCTTCCTCTAAAATAGAGGAGATGAAGAGTGGAACGTTAGAATTGCTAACCGAACTGCATTTTGCTGTTCGGTTGGAGATGCTCTTTGTAGGCATGTCTACGTGAAATGCAATTTGGTTGGAGATACTCTTAGTAGGCATGTTTAGGCTCTTTCATGCAGATCCATTGATCCTCATTCTATAGATCAATATTGTACGAAATTTAATCGACTCGTCGTATAAATTATAAAATCTTACGCTTACTCCAAAAAAGTCATAATCAATTATGCCTTTAGCAAAAGCTTTAACAAGTACGCGTGTTTTTTTTTTGTTGTTAAAAAGTCTTTAACAAGGTAATGGCCAACAACGAATAAAAGATAAATATCAAGCATTTTTTATTTAAAACAATACCGTCTATTTTTTGGTAGGAAAGTTAAACGTGACATTAAATCAAGCGAATTGAATTGAAGATGTTTGATCCATATAACCAATTTAATTAACTTTGAATTGAAGCTTTATTGTTGTTGTCGTCGTCGTGGCATTACAAAGATACAAAGGTATGCAATGTCACAATCAACATATGTGGCTGATTCCTTTTACGAAAGTTAGGTTGTTAATGTTAATTTTGTCAATTTGGCCACCTAACTCTGCTTACCAGTTACCAGTAGTGGGCTTCATCCATCTTTGATTGTCACCTTGTGTGGAGATTTAACTACAAACTTAGAATAGATAGAGCAGTGTGACACTAACACACTCACACTATCACACATGGTCCAAAGCACCAACCATATCGAGTTGTTTGGTGAAGAAATTGTCCAAGTTGAGATTTTTTGGACAAATGCATCAAAAAGTTAATTGATGTGATGATTGCAAGGCCTACGATTGTGACATTGCAAATTTTTGTGGTGATGCCTACGTTGTTACGGTGGACTAAAAAATATGAAATTCTCTTCAAGTATTTTCCCATTAAGTCGATAAGAAAGATGTCTCTACCCTTTACATGTAAGTCATGAAACTTGTATTCTTGAAAAAATAAAATAGAATTTGGGTGATCAGAAATGATATTTGGTTGTTGTGTGCACACGAATCAATGTGTATATAAGGGCATCAACAACCAAAGTGTCCATTTTAAGTATTCATTTCGTGTCATCACCCTATGGCCTAGCACTTAAAAAAAAGGTCTTAGAATAAACCAACAACAACATGCAGCAACGTCAACATGTATTTGTTGAAACGACGTCCCTCGACCTAAATTGTTACTCAAGCTCGATATCTGAACTAGGCCTAAATAACCACACTTAATTCAACTTGCGGAACGACATAGTAACCATATCTATATATATATATACATATAAAAGTCGGAGGAGAGAGAAAGTTTAAAAGTTACCTCATCTCACCATTCTATTTTTCTATTTTTTTCAATTTTTTTATTTTTTGTTATTTATTTATTTATTATTTCAAGAGATATAATTATACATTATGTGTACATTTATTAATAATTAATAGTAGTTATCTTATCATTAATAAATTGAGTACGTTGAACTTGAAATCATGGGTAAATACAAGGAATTAAGTATAGTGCAAGTTACATTCCCCCTATAAATTTCAACTCTCATCCATTCTTTTTGCAATCGACTTGGTTTTTTTTTTCCTTCGCCATTCAAAAATTCACAAAAAAACCAATTTTATTATACCTAACTTTAGATTCCTCCAGTTCTCAACCAATTATCACCCAATAAATCCAAGATATGATCGATGGATTTCAACATTGCCTGTATACATTCAAAAGATGTTCTACTTACCCATAGCTTCATGCATCCAGTGATATAACAACCATTCACAACGCTTACAAGCTAAACCACTTTTGATCGCTCTCCTTTAGGTGTGTTTGCTCTATATTGGATCTAATCATTTGATATATTTTCCATAAGTTCAAGACTGAAGTGAATCATTATATCTATAACACAAATCAATAATCACGTGACCTTCATGCGACCTTTGTTATGTTGTATGTTGGTTTAGATTCTTCAATTAGAATGAACAAACGATATGGATGAATTTATATTTAACGGTTATAGTGTATCAATATACACTACTGCATGAGATTACCATTGCTTAAAGATTTTGTTCAGTCCATAGAATGCTACAAAAGCTAAAGAAGGCAATATAGTGTTTTGCTCATTCTTATTATTATTGTTCTTTTATGAACCTTTCGTTTGACTCGATGAGAATAACTATGAATATAGTGTTTTATTTATTTATTTATTATTATTATTATTATTATTATTATTATTATTATTATTATTATTATTATTATTATTATTATTATTATTATTATTATTATTATTATTATTATTATTATTATTATTATTATTATTATTATTATTATTATTATTATTATTATTATTACATGCGCGAAGCGCAAGGAAATGACTAGTAGGGTAATAAATGCGGATGTGAAATCAAAACTAAAATTTCATAAATCATCTAATTAAAGTAATAAGTGTCCAAAAGTCTGAATAATTTCAACCATCCCAAGAAGCTTCCAAATAAATCATAAAACTTCTATAATAATCCAAAATAGATAAGGAGGGTTCCAAACTACCCCAAAGTATCTATCTAAAATTACAACCCAAATTTATTGTTCTAAAAATCAAATAAATATATAATAGAAGCATGCAAAATTCTCACAAAGCAAGGAAAGACTTCAAGCGAGTGTCTTTCCTTTGTCACGAGCTAACACGGATGTGGATGTACCTGGAGAGTAAGTGGGGTGAGCTAAAGAACCAACGGAACTCAATAAGAGAGAAGACTCGCTCAAACACTAAACATACAAGTATTACCTAAAAAACAAAACAATTCTACACATGTATAGTAAATCGAATTGTAAAGCATTTAAGGGAAAGAAATAAAACATGATCTTTGTTCATAAAAGGATGTAAACAAGTTCCATATCCAATATCACTTAAAGGTAAATTCACCATTCAACAAATTAGGAAATGAACATTCTTTTGAAATCACATCATAAAAATGTGAAATTCACAAATTTGTAAATAAATATCATTCATTCATGCAACGAGTTTAACAAGATAATTACCATAAGAACTAGTAATAAATATAAATCATGGTTCCATTTAATGCATCCTAGTCAATAGTATGAACTCGATGACTGAAACACTCACCATTGAGATGATATGAACTATTGGTGGTCACAATTGCCGTTGTGATCTCCATCTAGTTCCATCAAATCGACAGTGTGTGTTTCCAAGCCATCATCGATTGTGACTAGTGTGAACTTGATACTTCGTGATGCAGACCACTTACTTTTTAGTGGGATCATAGCCACACCACTACAATTCATGGTGCGGACCACTCTCTGTTGGTAGGCACACTGTGCCACACCACCTATGATGCCCTTCTCAAGTTATGGCATCGCTTGACCTAATCCTTTTATTAAGCCCTAATCTCACTATATAAGACCTAACAGGGACTAGTCGGCCTATCCAAAACCATTTATCTAGTTACAATTTTTTGTTTAAAATGAATATAAACCTATTCTCATCCTATGTCAATTCATAAATCAAAGTTAATTAAGATTGTGTTTACTTAAAAGTTTATTCAGCGGAACCTTAATAACATTCTAGCAGAACCTTATAAAATGAGTCCTAACAATTATGGAAAAACTAGGGTATAAAGATCACATGTATATATATGATGAAACGAAGATATATAATATCATGTGTCTGGTTACTTGTAATGGCCCACAATCGCTAATCGTGATTAATTCCTTAAACATGATCATCGACCTATACTGTTGGACCCACACCGTGATATGTCCATTGATCGAGGAAAGGGTCGATGTATATTTTGTATTTGTTGTGAGGTATGCTTAGTGTATTGTATACATGTAGATTATCAAGCCAATTTTATACAAGTGTATAGGTATTGAGATGAACGGAACGTACCTCGAGTCGCGTGTCGATGCGGGGCCGAAGTAGCGACATATGGGGTAAGCTTCATTTATTTGAACTAATGTTGGTTTTATAAGTAGCTTTAATGTGGTCACATTTGAATAAACATTAAATGCCTAAAGTTAATGAAATAAAACAATGTTCACAAGATGTGCATCGAGACACGTATTAACTCATCAAGAGGTCAATATCACGCCTAAAATCTCTAACCATGTTTAATTCCTTAAACAGGATCAACGATCCGTACTATGAGACTCACACCATGATATGTCCATTTACCGAGGAAAGGGCTGAGGTATATGTTATATTTGTTGTGATATATGCCTAGTGTATTGTATATGTGTAGACTATTAAGTCAATTTTATACGGGTGTATAGGTATCGAGATGGGTGGGGACGTACCTCAAGTCGCGTGATGACGTGGGACCGATGTAGCTGCTTATGGGGTAAATTTAATTAATTTGAGTTAAATGTGAATTTATGTTGGTTTTGTAAGTGGCTTTAGTGGCTTGATGAGGTCACATTCAAATATAAACATTAATGTGCCTAAAGTTTGTGAAATAAAACAATAGGCATTAGATATGCATCGAGACATGCATTAATTCATCAAGAGATAAGGTGTGAACTTGTTGAGTCACTCAATGGTGACTTAAGGGACAAGTGGGACAAGATGATCCATGAGTTGAGCCTTGAGATACGTATGCACACAATGAATCAATGGCTAAGGTTTAAACCTATCACTATGGTCAAATTGAACATATAAGTCAACAAAAATGGTTTCTCATCTTCATCAAAATCGATTTAGCAAGGAGGAGAGAAGGAAGAGAGTTTGCTGGTGTGATTTCATCAAAATCAACAACAACAACAACAACATTTTTTATGAAATCACACCAGCATTCGAAGTGCAGAATTCTGGTTCCTAAGGCAACAACAACAAAATCAATTTTGCTATTATAATGTGATCACCAAAACTTTGGTGAAGAAGAAGGAGTTCAACAAGCTATGTAACTTCTCCACACCATACACTTGCGATTTCATAAAAAATGTTGTTGTTGTTGTTGTTGTTGTTGTTGCTATTGTGTGTTGGGTATTGTGTTAGGGACCTTTTGTTATGTGTGTGAGGGTCCCTAAGGCAATAACAAAACCTATGTGTGGTAAAACCCAGAATTCGAAGTGCAAAATTTTGGGTTTTGGGTTCTGCTATACATAATGCGGTAAGTCGATAATCTAGCGCGTCAGATATGTGAAGTAGCGCGCTAATGTTCAATTAGCATGCTAATGTTGAAAACTAAAGCTTTAATCCTGATTAGCGCACTAGAGGTGTAAGATAGCGCACTAATTTGCCTCTGTTAGTACAAAAACCAACAAAGTCCAAACATGGTTTAAACACTATAAATAGGTTCAAACTCACTCTAAAACCTATTAAACAACTCAGGGAACTAAGGGGAAGTCTCTTGAGTTTGAGAACGCATTTCGGAGCGTCGAGAGGTCGGATAAGCTTGGACAAGCATGTGAATTGTAAGTAAAACTATGAGAATTATATATTTCATTTCATTCACTAGTATTGGTTTATGATTTATTTGTAAACATTGCTACTTGTAATCTCGCATCATGTTGTTCTTGTTTCTATTCATGATTGAATATTATGACATGATACCTTGTGAAATGTTCCATTGATTCCAAGTCATATTCTTGATGTTATTTGTTGATAAAGAATTGATGAAAACCATGCTATTGGGATAATTTGGATTTGATTAGACTTGTATTATGTTCTTTTGAGTTTGTAGCCTATCTAGTTTTGGAATCCTAAAGATTTGAAATTATTTGTTTTTGAAAACTAAAGTAGGGATTATCTAGTGTCCATTGCATGAGAGATACGCGGTTCACAAGGACATGGGTCTATCGGAGTTTCGACACTCACCACTATACTTGCGGCACACGAGTTATGAGAGTCAGGGTGATCAGCAAGAATGAGATAAATGATTTGTATATGTAGAGCGCAACTCCGCTTTTGGTGTGGAATATGTTGAGTGCAACTCCATATAGTAATGGAAAAGGTTTGGTGATAGGTCTCACCGCCGACTGGACGTAGATAATCTCAACTTAGCCTGTCGTTTATACATTCTTAACTGTGGTATTTACTTGCATTACTTGTTTTAACAATTCTTTAGATATTTAATGTTTTTAAATACCTGTCTTCTATTTTGAAAATGTGGCATATAATTCTCTAGTTATTACTTAAATAGTACTATACTCACCATCTAGTTTGTGACGGTGGATTTAGGTCCGTCGAGCAGCAGCAGGTCGGGGAAGGAGAAGATCAACAACTTTCTCTTAGCATTTCGACGACTGTCTTAACTCATTTTATATGACTCGACTTTTGTTGTATTATTACTATTTTGTCTTTACTGTACATTTTTGGTTGTACATTGGGTTGAGTGAGTAGTTCATATATACATGCATGTGATGCTTTATTTTCCTAGTTTTTCACACTTAAGATCTTGGATATTGAAAATTTCCACATAATCTTTAAAATATCTGAATATGTGTTTGTGAGGAATATAAGGACAAAAGGCGTCATAATACGTAATTAAGTCTTAGGTGATTAAGATTAAGGCTTGATTACGGGACTAGGCTTGGCGGTGCCCTGTTTAGAAGTTGGGGCTGTCACAGTCAAGGAATCAACTTGTTGAGTCACTCAAACATGACTTGAGGGACAAATGTGACAAGGTGGTCCATTAGTTGAGTCTCGAGACACGTGTGCACATAATGATCAATGACTATAGTTTAAACATATCAATATGGTCGAATGAAGTATATAAGTCAACAATTTTCATTTCTTATCTACATCAAATCGGTAGGCAAGGAAGGAAGAGAGAAAAAAAAGTTTTCTGATGTGAATTTGGAGGAGGAGAAACGTTTAAATCAGTGAAGCTTTGGTGAAGAAAAACGAGTTCTTCAAGCTAGGTAATTTCTTCCCTTCCACTAAGTTTATGAATTTATGAAATTTGTTGTTTTGTGTTGGGGTGGGTGTTAGGGACCTCTCGTAATGTGTATGAGTGTCCCTAAGGCGATAACAAAGCCTATGTGTAGCAAAAACTCAAAATTTGAAGTGCAGAATATTGAGTTATGTTGCACATAGCGCGCTAGGTAGATAATCTAGCGCTAAATATGTGAAGTAGCGCGATAACGCTCAAATTAGCGCGCTAGATGTTAAGTAGCATGCTAATTGCCTCTGATAGAACAAAAATTAGCAATTTTCAAAAAGGGCTTAAACACTATAAATGGGTCCAAACTCTCTCTAAAACCTATCAAACAACTTTAGGGAACTAAGGGAGATCTCAGAAGTTAGGGAACACATTTCGGAGTGTCGAGAGATCGGATAGGTTAGGATAAATATTTTGAATTGTAAGTAAAGCTGTGAGAACTCTATATTTCATTTCATTGACTCTTATCATTTTATGGTCTATTTGTAGATATTGCTACTTATAATCTCACATCATGTTGTTCTTGTGTCTATTCATATTTGAATATTGTTGACATGATGCCTTGCGAAATGTTTTATTGATTCCAATTCCTACTCTCGATGTTGTTCTTGAAAGATAATTGATGAAAAGCATGCTATTGAGATAATTTGGATTTGATTGAATTTGTATTATATTTCTTTTAGCTTTGTAGCCTAACTAGTTTTGACATCCTAGAGAATTGGAACTATTGATCTTTAAAAACTAAAATAGGGATTATCTAGTGCCCATTGTACGAGAGATGTATAGTTCACGGGGACATGGGTTTACCGAGGTTCTGACACTCACCACTACACTTGCGCGACACACGAGGAGTGGGACTTGGGCGGTCGGTAAGAATAAGTTAAATGATTTGTATGCGTAAAAGCACTCTGCAATTGGTATGGAATATGTAGAGCGCAGCCCCATATAGTAGTGAAAAATGTTAGGTGATAGTTCTCACCACCGACCGCACGTAGATCATCTCGACTTAGCCTGTGTCAGTCTATACATCTTTAAATGTGGTATTTACTTGCATTACTTGATTCAACAATTATTTCGCTACTTTATGCTTTTAAATACCATTATTCTATTTTGGAAATGTGGCATATAATTCTACAATTATTACTTAAATATTACTATACTCACGTCTAGTTTGTGATAGTTGGTGTAAGTCCGTCGAGCAGCAACCAAGGAAGGAGAAGATCGACAACTTCCTTTGAGCACTTTGGCGACTCTCCTATCTCATTTTTTATGACTCGACTTTTGTTGTATTATTACTGCTTATGTTTTTACTATACATTTTGAGTTGTACTTTGGGTTGAGTGTATAGTTCCATATATATATATATGCATGTGATGCTTTATATTCATGGTTTTTCACACTTAGGATTTTTGAGTAATAAGAGCTTCCGCATAATATTTAATCCACGTGATAATATAAAATGATTAAAAAGTTCAAATTAACTCTGAAATCTAATAATATCTGGACATGTGTATTGAAGAATATAGGGACGAAAGGCTGACTAATACGTAATTAAGTCTTACGTGACTAGGATTAAAGCTTAATTACGGGATTAGGCCAGGCAATGCCCTATTTGAAAGAATGAGTACTACTCGCTCAACCCTAAATATACAACCCCAAAAGTATATCATATACATATAAAAGTAATACATCAAAAATCAAACCTACAAAGTCGGGTGTAGCAGTGCTCCACTGGCTCAGAGGTAATTGCGGATCTTCTCTTAACTTGGTTTACTGCACCCACCGTCATAAACTAGACGGTGAGTGCAAGAAAGTAGAAAGTAAGACTAAGAGGCAATTGTTCACATTCCCAAATATGCAACAAGTATCTAAAAACATGATAATAACAACTATATTGAAAAGAGAACATGCAAAAAGATACTTTAGTTAAACAACATGAAACTAACACATGACTAAGTAGTAATGATCTAGAGTCGGTCGGCCATGATCTTCATCACATAAGCCTTTCCAATATATAAGGATGGAGCTGAGCTCTACATCAATGTGAAGGTTGAGCAGTGTTATTGCCTTTATAACCTTTCCCTAGTGTCGGTCACTTGTGATATATACTTTCCAACAACCCTAGGTCCTCATACCCAGTGTGTTATGCAAGTTATTCTTGTCAATAACCCCGGGACTCATTTCTTGTATGGTGCGAAAGATAGTGGAGAAATCTCGATCACCCTGAAAAGTCTAGTGATCTCGTATGTCCTCCAGATTTCTATCATAGAGTGGTCTTAGATACAAGAACTTCTTTCATATTCAAAGAACAACACGATATTAGAATCCAACAAAAGAATTGCATAGTAATGCATAAAGGATATAGATTCACAACACTAAGTATACCTACCTAATAACATGCTATTTCACTGACCACATTTATTAACAATCAATAATGACATAGCACATGAATTGGAGTCAATAAATTATTTTATCAACAAACTATACCATAAAAACAACCTCATATAATGAGAATGAACAACAAGTCATGACATATGGAATACAAAGGCAATTCATTCCAAATCACTTGAAATGAACATATGAATATGAATGAAATGCAAAGACATATCTCAATCAGTTTACTTATAATCCACGCAATTTCTTATGCTATTTCGGCATTCCAACACCTCAAAACTCGTACTTGGATCCTCGTAATACTTACATAGGTTCCCGATATCATATTATAGATTTTTGAGTGTGCTTGGACCTTTACTTAGGGTATTAGACTCTTTTATAGTGTTTAAGGAATTCTTGAAAATTGCAATTTTTATGCTATCATAGACCTAGCTCGCTACCAATCCTTATCTAGCTCGCTAATCCAAGTTAGCACGTTAGCTGATCAACCTAGCGTGCTATGTGTAGTAAAACCCAAAATTCTAAAATCAGAATTTCGAGTTTTTCTACACATAGGCCATGTTAATTCCTAATGAACCTTCATACGCACTTCTCGAGTTCCATGATATCAACCACAACATAAAACAACAACCCATACATCAAATTCATGAATTCATTATATTAAGCTAACTCTGTGGTGTAGAGGAGTTACCTAACTTGATGAACACTAGCTATACTTGATCTCTCCTTCACTTAATCACCAAGTTTTTACTAATCTTATTCTTCTCCAACAACTCTACTTATCCAAAAACTTTACTTCTCTCTTAAGAAATCAAAATGAAAGAGTTGAGTTCCTTGTGTTGACCAAAAGCCTTATATTCTTGAATTGGATATGATTGATTAATAGCCATTGATCCTAATGTGCACACGTATCTGAGACCTATCTAATGGTATACCTATTAACACATGTCCCACTAACTCATGCTAAATGACACCAATAAATGACTCAATTGGTGTTGAGAATTACGTGTCTCGAGAAATATCAAGTGGATACTGTTTTAACTTACTAACTTAAGTGTATTTGATACTTAATCAACCATAGCCCAATTTATATCACTTATAAAAGCAATATAAAGCTTATACAAAACCATTATATTGTTCTCTACCTCGGTCCCACGTCGGCATGCAACTCGATGCATGTTTCCACACATGTCTCGACACCTATTCACAAGTAAGAATGACTTAGTAGTCTACACATATATAATACACTAGACATACACCATTACAAATATAACATTTACCTCGACCATCTTGCCTCGATCGCGACACGTATATCGAAGTAGGTCCCATATCACATGTCATTTGATCCTGATTAAAATATTAAAGTCAAATTAGAGATTTGGTGTGACACTACCGCTACTCGTGGAGCGGATCACTCTATTTTGATGAGCATGTAGCTCCATTTCATTTTTGAATCGAATAACGAATTTGTTTACGATATATGCATTCCATAGATGAGCATATTCATACCATTAACTACATGCAACCCAATCCCAAGTCTTTTGATAAAAATATGAAATTTTTATTTATCTAGTATAGCCACATTTAATGCATGAGCGAAGTTCCCACTTGCCTCGACTCTCAATGACGCCTATAACAACTCCTAGTACGCTCGGGGCCCGATGTGAACCTTCACTTGACATTATACCCCCATAATACATCTCATCAATAAATGTTTTAATTTAAATTAATTAAATCTTTCATTTATTGAGATATTTGGGTCCCGCGGCCCCCTGTCGTCCGATGTGAGGGTCGAGGGGTGGGACCCAGTGGGTCTCCCTCATAAACGGGGGAGTGCCCCGTTTGAAAGCAATTTTTACTTATTTATAATACATATTATTTTACTTCATTGTATTATACTTTATTATATATTATTTATTTATTTATTTATTTAATGGTGTTGATCGAATCAGGGGCTATTAGCCCCTGGTTTGAGAACCAGGGGCCAATCGACTTTGGGCGCCTCCTCGATAGCCTCGGTAGCCCCTGATAGCCCACGGCTGGGACGACCATGAGGGTGGGGGTGGTCATGATATCACCCCTTCCTTTCCTCTCTTACTATGTTGGTGGGGCAGTCTGGTGGCGCCCCCACCATGCCGGTGGCGTCGACAACAAAGTCGCCGGAGGCGGCGACAATGAGGCCGCTGCCGGCCACTTCGGTCACAGCTCGCCTTGTCGATTCCACAAATCACTAAACAAGGTGGTTTTCCACCATTGTTTTGTCTAATTCAAGTTTAATATTCATTTAAAACAAGATTAAGAGGGTGAGGGAGATGTGTGTACCTCGATTTGGGTTTCTCCTTAAGTAAGACTTCCAACAACTCAATCTCTTTTTTTCTCACTATAGTTAAATTTTCAAATTGATTTATATAGTGTGGTTAATTTGTGTAGGGTTTATGAAATTACTTTATTGCCCCTGGGATAGGTCTTTTGAGATTTTTGGGTCGTCACATTTGTCGTCTCTACGATACATGCATCTCCATGCAAAAAGTGATGGAGATGCCAACAAGTGCATGTCATTATTGGGTTAAAAAAGATTGAGAGGGTTGCCTCTTTATCGAGCTCGACAATGTATGAGCGTGAATTAGTCGATGTGGTTAGTGTCAGACATCCGTGGAAAACCAAAAAAGGAAAGGAAATGATGAGCTTTCTTGATGCGTGATATGTAAAATTTTTTTTTTTTTTGTCAATTTTGACAAATGTATTAGATATGCATATGATACAAAGATTATTAAAGACGGATGTGTTGCCGGATAAGTTGGTAGTTGCTAGGTATTAATTAACCCGATGTTGCGTCGCCTAAAAAAGACAAAAAAATGATTAATAAAGATTGATGTGTTGCCGGATAGTAATTCTAAAGTTTTGAATCATTTGATTAGTTTTGCTTGGGAATTACTCATACACTCATAATCATAGGGCATTTGTGAATTGTGATGTCTTTTATTTATTTATTTATTTATTTATTTCACTATATACATAAACTAGTTATATTTTAAAATACTGAAAAATTTAAGCTATCACTAAATACAAACTGATAAGGAGAACCTCAAAATTAAGGTGTCAAACCTGGTCATGTTGCCACAATGATAGGGGCGAAGATGAGGGCTGTGCGAGTTAAGCTGTGACTGCCCCAACTACAAATAAGGGCACCGCCCGGCCTAAGCCACTTAATTAAGCCCTAATCCCCTCTATAGGACCTAACATGGAATTAGTTAGCCTTATATAAACATTTAAACACCTACTAATTATGATACCACCTACGACCACAATACGATACCACAATACGATATGTAGAAAATTGAGGTAACTGCACCATATGCACGCGAAATCTGAGACACTGATCTATTGTTTTAGTTCAATCAGTACACTAGGAACTCGGGCTAACTCACTGAATCTCGGATATAGTATGTCAGATTTCTGAGCCTCTGACACTTTCTGAGTCGACCTGTGTCGAAGTCTCGCATGAGAACAAATTAGTACCTCTGTGTCGTTAGAAAGATATGACCGACTCATCATCGTCGCCGCCTCGAGTAAGCCATACTCGTGCGTCATATGACAACTAAACGTCTTGGCATCTCCACTCGAAATCCTACTCAGCGCATCAACAACGACATTGGCTTTTCCTTGATGATATTCCAAGGAAAATTCATAGTCTTTCAAAATAAAGTTACCTGCAGATTTCAGAATGCTTGAATTTTTGGAATTCGACGCCTTGCTAGGGATGGACTTTGGTTGAATATATCGTTATAGAGGCATCATATCATGCTCATGGATTCAAGGGAGATTGATTTCATTATTGTTGGTTGACGAAACCGATATCTATACCACCATACCGCATGGCTTCACGTGAATTGGCGAGTTGAGGAAGCCGTTGAGATTTGAAAGGATTCATCACACCTTCGATATCACCATAGGGAGGTCATGTTTGTGCGAGAGAAGGGTACTTTCGTGTATTGATAACATACAATTGAACAAGTACATCAAAAACAAGTATCCATTACCGAGCGACGACGACTTGTGACGTGGTTAGCGTGGTGAGCGAGCGACACGTGGCAGGCAAGAGGCGAGTGGAAGAATTCGCGTGAAATCGACCTCAATTCTGGGAGCTTGTGCTGACGCGCATCCTGATGACGAACTATGGAGGCTGAGGCAATATCGTTATGAGAGAGTCATGGGACCGATTGGTGGAGTAAATGGAGACTTGAAGAGATTGGTGGAAACCGGTTGTGATTTGTGTTAGGTGAGTTTCACGCTCTCTGGTTGGAGGACGACGTGCTATTGAAGAATTGACCAATGGGAAAGACTTACCTAGATTACCAACCACACGTAACTCGAGGAGATTGATTCGATCATACGAGTATACTGAGTATTTTTCCACCACGAATTTAATCGCGCACTCCGTTTCACCTGAAAATGACCAATAAATATAATTAAATATATATTTTAGAGACTTTCTATATTTAAATATACTAAAATAAACTACTAAATATATATAAATACTAACTTATCACTAATAAACCTTACTCCATTATCGAACTTAATAGTATTTCAAAGTAAATTAAAACTTATACAATTTAAAGATTATTCAGTGGAAATCTTGACAAATTAGCGGAAGCCATTCATATAAAACCTACATATATGGAAAACCAAATAACAAAGATCACATGCATATATATAACAAACAGTGATAACTATATATCAACACGTGTCTGGTAGGATAACTATCTCAAAACCCATATTATACATTCCCAAGATTTTAAAAAAGAACATATATATATATATATATATATATAAATCATACAACAAAGTCAAAAACCTATAAAATCAGACGTAGCAACAATTCACTGGCTCAGAAGTAGTCGCCGATCTTCTCTGGCTTGATCTACTACTTGATGGATCTACATCCACCATCATAAAAAGGATGGTGAGTACAGGAAAGTAGAAAGTAACATAGATAGACATTTATCCGCATTTGCAAATGCATAACATGTATCTAAAAGCATAATAACAACAACCATGCTGAAAAAGAAATCATGCTACAAGATACATCAGCTAAACAAAATGAAACTGACACAAGACTACGTAATAATGATCTAAGGCCATTAAGCTGCGAGTTACACACGGCTAAGTAATAATGATTTAGGGCATAATCAGTTTTTTAGATTCCTTCACATCATTACAAAAGTCGGTCACATAAATGTTACTCACAAGTGCCCCTCATATGTGATTTATACTTGTCAACAACCCCGGATCTAATACACACTGCACAAGCTAGTGATGAGATCCTGACATCCTCGAAAATCTAATGACTATGTGTGGCGTGGGTATATATATATATATTGGTCCTATATACAAGAACTACTTTCATAACCCAAAAAATAACATGGTTTAGGAATCCAATAATGTAATTACTTATCTAATGCACAAAGGAAATTAGATTTGCAATACCATCAAACATGTACCTAATAGCATGTTAATTCATTTGACTAGATATCTCAACAATCAAGAATGACATAGCTCATGATTTAGAGTCAATGAAACCACTTAATCTAAAATCAATGTCATGATAGCAAACTCATAAAATAAGAAGAACAAAGAGTCATGGCATGTAGAGTACTAAGGACAATTCGGTTCAAACAACCGAAAATAGATAACAATACTAGAATGAAATGTAAATAAATATCTCAATCAATTTACTTAAAATCCACGAAAATTCCTAGCTAATTCGACATCTCGACCCCTCAAAATGCGTACCCAAACCCTCGAGACTCTTCCATAGGCTCATGGTATCATTTCATATGTTTTAGAGTATGTTTAAACCTTAAATTAGAATATTAGAATTGTTTAATAGGTTAAATTTTAACTTATGATATTGCATATTTAGTTCTAAAGAGCACCTAATGCGCTGGGTGGCATGCCTAGCGTGCTATATACATAAAAATCCAAAATTATGTACTTTGAATTCTGAGTTTCCTCCACACATGGCCAACTCCAACACCTCGGGGTCTTTTGTTCTCCTTCACCAGATACTCAAAACACCCATCATGCTCATAACAACAGCTACACTCAATTATATCATAAATTCATCAAATTAAACAAAATTACTGGTTGAAATAAAATTACCTAATTGTTGTACACTATCAACTTGATAAACTTCTATTTCAAATCCACAAAACTCATTCACAATAATTCTTGTTGATCTCCTCTGATCAACTCTTAAGTTTATGAAATGGAAATGGAATGGTTTGCATAAGTTGATTCTCATTTTCGATCGACGATGATTCCAATCAAATCTTTTTTGCATTTTGTTCATACAATAATCAACAGGTCTAATCAGATTTGTGGAGATTGGTCCATTCTTATTATGGTGCATCTTCATCAATGACGTTGCGTGAATTTATGTGGCACCAGATTGATCTTGTCTTTAGTTTATTTTATAGTTAGTTTTCTTCCCTATTAAGAAATCTTTGATTTGTCTTCTCCTGATTGGAAAGTTTTAGGTTTTCTTTTGCTTGTTGAGAAGTTTTGTTAATCGTTTTGTGATTCTAGTAGATTTGTGTATTGTCATAAGTTTCAACATTGTAAAGAGCAGTCCCTGATTGTCAAATTGTTTCAATTTCACATTTACAGCTAAATTAATGGTGGTTTGTTTATACAAATAGGATTAACGAATCAATGTACTTAATTATATGTTTAGTCCTGGTCTTGTATTGAGCCATGAATGATCGATAAAATTTCTCTTCAAAAAAATGGTTGATCAATTCAATCTCTTAGATATACATAGGGGTGGGCAAACCGCGGTTTGGTGGTGAAAACCACCAAACCGCGACCAAACCGAGGATCTACGGTTTGGTGATTTTCCAAACCACCACCAAACCGCGAAAGTTGAAAACCGAACCAAACCGAACCGCGGTTTGCGCGGTTTGGTCGGTTTGGTTTCGCAGTTTTCAACTTTTCATGCACTTTATTTTCAGAAAAAAAAATAGCAAGAAAAAAACAGCAAAACAACAACCCAAAAAAAACAGTAGCCAGGTGAGTTAACAAACATTGGAGCTCAAACTCTTAACATATGTTACATACATATCTGACATAAAAAAAAACACACTTTTTGTTTCACTTCCAAAAAACTGAAGGAACTGCAATAGAGCTGCTACCAAGGTGAAGCACAAGCCAAAGTTGTGACATGGGGCGGTATGGAGTCGGTTCTTATTCATTTTGCTTGGTTTGGTTGTTCTTCATTCCTATTGTGTTGTCTGAACTTCCTGAAAATCAAATGAACACAATGATCAGACTATCGAAACTAGTGGGCATCAATAGTTGGAGCAACACATCAGGATCCTCCAGTCCATGTTCATGGAGAGGAGTGACTTGCACACAAGTCATCTAAATTGGCACCTTGTGTGAAATTCAGTCTACCAGGGATGCCCTTTTTGTAAAGCTTCACTTCTTCCTCAATAGCATGACGGTTTTGTCTTGAGATATTTGAAACATTCACATCTTGACTATTACGTTCGTCAGATCTGTCTTCATGGTATCTTCATTCTTATCTCGGTGCAACCAAAGTGAAGAAGTCTCAATATGAAGAAGGGAAATCAGTCTAAGAATGCGGAAGATTGAGCACATTTCTAGCATACAAGAGCATGAATGAGTTTGTAATCTAAAGCAATCAACAAACCAGGACAACCATCAAGCTTATGCATTCTAAATCAATTAGAAGCCTCAAACTTCCACTTTTGCTAGTAGAATTCTACTTGGCCTACATGGATTTGGTTGCAAACAATTAAGGATCTTCCGATTGAGTTTAGAAACTCAAAATTTAATTAAGTTTGTGTAGCCTTCTATTTCCCTTTTGGTTACAAAACATGTCAATATCGTTGAAAATTTTAAGGAACAAAAGAGCGAAGTGCTATTTAATCTCTTGGTCTAAAAAAAATATTGAACAAAGGGGTTAAACATGCCTTGCTTTGGAGTCATTTTTCTTCAGTGGTTAAATCCTACATGATACAATCAAATATCAGATAAAAATAGAGATGAAGAAAATATTACAGTATAGTTTTTAAAGCATGTTACTAGAATACCAGTATCATATTACTCAGAGTTAGGAGTTAATGACGTTCAGCTTTACTTCATTTGCAATAGAAGCATTTCAAATAGAAACCAAAACCACTAATATTATATATTAGGTGCATGTTTGTTCAAACATTACAACCAGAAATAGATCTTCGAAAAGAAGAGCAAAAAAAAAAATAAAAAAATAAAAAATAGAGCATCTTGAACATACCTTGTTGTGTAAACCCCTGCGGCAAGTGCAGTTGCTCCCCCGACAGCCTGAAACACACTATCTGAGAGCTACTACAGAAACTTCGGATGTTGACTGCCTGACTGGTGAGGGAGTTGGAGACGGGGGGAGGAGGAGCGGCGGTGACTGCCTGACTGGCGAGGCGTGGGACGAGGATGCTCGTTCGGATTCGGCGGCAGCGGTGCGAGGCGAGCCGGCGGTGAGAGGTACGGGAGTGAGGAGCGGCGGTGACTGGTGAGGGAGTTGGAGACGGGGGGAGGATCAGGGGTGGAGAGGCCGGACCGCCGGAGCGTCCAGTGGGGGGTGGGAGGGAGGCGGTCGAGGCGTGGGAGAAGGAGCGCGGTGATCGGTGAGGGAGTTAGAGACGGTCGAACGGCGGTGATTTTGGATGAACGAGAGCGTCGAGACTGGAGAGGAAGAGGAGATTTTGGATGAACGAGAGCGGCGGTGATTTTGGTTGGTTTTTACTTTTCAGGGTTTTGGCCTTTTTGGTTTGTATTTACCAAAATGCCCTCGGTTTGGTTAAACCGCGGTTTTCTCAAAACGAAAACCGCGACCAAACCGCAGAATCGCGGTTTGGTCGTTTTCCAAACCGCGACCAAACCGCGAACTTTAAAAACCAGACCAAACCGCGCGGTTTGGTCGGTTTGAGCGATTTTTCGAAAACCGCTGCCCACCCCTAGATATACATGATAAGATTGATTAATGGTCATTGATCTTGATGTGTACACGCATCTCGAGACTAATTTAATGGCCTACATCTTGACACTATTCTACTAACTTTCTACTAACTCCATCTAACTAACACCAATTGAAATCGATTGGTCTCTTGATGTTCAACACGTATCTCGAGAAAAATCAATGACTAAAGTTTTAACTTGCTAACTTAAGTTACATTTAATATAAATCGATCATAACCATATCAATTTCAACTAATTAAGCTACATTAACTCAAGTTAGCTTACCACATCACTCTTTAACCCAATCTCTCGCTAACACGAGTCTCAAGGCGCGTCTCTCGCTCACGTCTCGACAACAAAATACAAGTATGAGTGACTTAATAGCCTATGCATATACAATACACTAGGCATACATCGCAAAAAATCTAAAATATACCATGGCCACCTACCACGGTCAATCCACGTATCTCGATGCGGGTCTCACGTCACGGGCCAATGATCCTGATTAATGAATTAAACTAGGATTATGAATTTAAGCCTTTAGAATCACCATAAAAAAGAGTGAACAATTTAAATTTCAAACTACAAAATCCTAAAATTAAGTGAATAAGAACCACTCACAATTAATCAATTAATCACAGCCCAAACAAATCAAAGAAGAATCAAAACTAAATCATCAAACAAGAATTCCCTTAAAAAAACACACACACACACACCCCTTCCATCCACCAATGCATCAAATGTAGAAGAGACCAAATCGCACCCTGGGTTATTCTCATCAGGATAAAACAAGAACAAGAGGAGCAGAGGAGGTGGCGGTGGGGTTGGGAACCAGGGGAGGTGGCGGGTTGGGGCTGGGGAGCAGAGGAGGTGGCGGCGGGGCAGGGCGTTGGCTGTGGGGAGGGGGAGTGGTGGTTTAACAGTATGGAAGTTAGAGACAGAGACACGAGGGAAGAGGTAAAGAGTTGAGGATCAATATAACCACAACACAACACAACACAACACAACACATCAAGAGTTGAGGATCGAAACCTCACCTCATTAATAAAAAAAACTCATCAACCTCACCTTGTTAATCAACGCCTCAACTATATTCTCATTGTTCTTTTTCCATCTCAACGAAGAGATCGAAATTCAAAACCCCTATTTCGATTCACAATGTTCTATTGGGTGTCATGAGATGATGAAAGCATGATCACATCATGGGACACGCGTCGGCTTGTTGTTTCCCCTCTCACATTAGCAAGGGATTTAGCGAAGGTGCGCTCTCAGTCACTAATTCCCTCACTAAATCACTCGCTAATTATGAGCAAATAGGCGGGGAAATTCCCATCCAAAATTTAAGCAAGGGAGTTAAGTTCCCACGCTAAAATTCATTGCACTACACTGGCAAAATTTCTCGCAATTGGGTCAAACAGTAAAAATTGAAAGTCGTCACAAATCCATTGCTAAACCCTCGCAAATTTGTAACGACACTTACCCTCGCTATTTTGGTCATTTTTTGTAGTGGTTTATTATATTATTATTTAATATTTGTGTCACACTAATTTTAAGATTTCCATTGATCGCATAGTGCGCGTAAGTGATGAGTATGTAGGACGTCGCGAAGTGCACGTAACACAAGCATATAGTGTGGTCAAGGGTTTAGATAACACACATACCACCTTTCTCTCTTTATAGTGGCTCGACACCACACCACCTAATTCCTTGAAATGAAGACAATCATTCATCTCATCTCACACACTCACTCCCACTCCCTCTCCCTCTCCCTCTCCCTCCCACTTTCACTCTTCCCTCACGTTTGTTGTTCTCTCTTTCCCTAACAAAGAAAATAAGTGAGTAGTTGGAAAGTTGGGAGCAAGATGAGGGGTTAAGGAGTTAACAAAGAAAGGAGAATTTTCAAGTGTCACAACCCCAAATCCCTAAACAACCCTGGGCACCGCCGTGTGACCCTTTCCCTAATCTAGGGCACTACCAGCATAATCTTGTAATTAATTAAGCCTAAATCCTAACCATAGGACTTAACTACATGTTAGTCAACCTTTCTATCCAAATCTAATCCATACTAGTGTTTAGGATAAATAAAACACATGTCACTTTACAATTGAATTTCAGAGTTATTAAAAAAAAATAGAGAGTTATAAAATTTAGCGAAAATCTTAACAAATTATGCGAAAGTAATTATTAAAAATCATAAGTGAGTGTAAACCAAGAAAACAAAGATCGCATGCATGTATAACAAAGTGGAAAATATAAATTATGCGATATCATTATAAATCAAGGAACTAAACGTTCAACATAATATATAACCCCAAAGTGTATCAAAATAAAACTGTATAATACATAAAATATCAAAATCTACAAAATGTCGATGCGGAAGTACGCCGCTAGCTCAGAGATAGTCACCAATCTTTTCTTTGCCGGCCAGCTAGACGACGGCTTTGCACCCACCATCATAAAAAGGACGATTAGTACAAAAAGTAATAGTAATCCCTATTGACAAATTTATTCTCATTTCCAACACAAACTAAATGGTATTTAAAAGCATAAGTTCAATAAAGAAAGATTAGTACCACAATTATGCTAAGAAATACCACATTTAAACAAGTGAAGTGAAAGGCTAAGTGGTTATAATCTAGATCCGGTCGGTTGTGACCTATGTCAGTGAAGCCTTAACCATTAAAAGACGAGTGTGGTGTCGCACAATCTAATATCACTAGGGACTCTAACCCCAGTATCATCAGGGACTTTAACCCCGTATATAAGCAACCCCAAGGACTTTAACTTTGTGTGTCTCATCATAGTGATGATTGCCAACATCCCCCAGGGACTTTAACCCCTTGTGCCGATCAACTTATAGTGCAAGGAACTCTAGATTCTATAACTACTTTATAATTATAAGAAATTGACTCATTAAATTCCTAATAGCATGCTATTTGTACTACATTTACTGTAAAACAGCAAGGAATGACATATATCACATGGATGGATTCAAAAGAATCCAATTTAGCAAAATATCATGGAAACCAAGCTCAACAAGTGAGGAAAATAAATAAGTCCATGATATGAGAGTACAAAGCTAAAGATAGTCAATATAGACTATAACAAACAAGTTAAAATTGAAAATGAAATGTAAATAATTAATCAACGGGTATACTCACATCAAGCAATGTAAAGTCCTAGCTTTACCGGCCTCTTAACACTTCAAATCTTATATCCGAACCTCCGTAACCCTTTCCTAGGTTCCTAATATCACATAACATATTTTCGGATGTGTTTAGACATTTACTTAGGTTATAGGCTTAGTTATAGTGTTTAGGCAAATTTGAAAAATTGCAAATTTTTATGATGTCAGGGCAATTAGCGCACTAAGTGATTTTATTAGCACGCTAGTAACCTCATTAGCGCGTTAAACATTGTCTTTAGTGCACTAACTAAAATTAGCAAGCTATATGCGGGAAAAACTAGAATTCTGCAACCATAATTCTAAGTTCACACCACACATAGGATTACCAATGTCTCAAGGACCTTCATAAATACCACCAAAACCCCAAGACATCACATACAACATAAAAATAGCCATACATACTAACAAATTCATGAATTCACCAATTTAAACTAAATAAACCTGTGTAGTTGAGTTACCTAATTTTTGTACACTAGCTTGATCAACCACAACACCTTCAATTCCTTAAAATCAACTAATTTTCTTCCTCCTTAAGTTCTCCAGCAAGTTTCCTTAGCTTTTAAGTTGTAGAGAATGAAAAATTTGATTTGCATTAATTGATCTCTAATATATATATATATATGAAATGGATATGGTTGAATGATAACCATTGATCTTATTGCACACACGTATCTCGAGACCTATCAAATGGTACACTTCTTCGCAAATGTACCACTTACCTCCATTAACTTAATAGGTTTTCTATATGTGCTTATACGTGTCTCGATGCAAATCACATGGCTATTGTTTTAAAATGCAAACTTTAGTTACATTTAATTCAAATTCAACCATAGCCACATTAAAACCACTATATAAGCTATATTAACTTAAAATAGACTTACCACATTACTCTCTACATCGATCCCACATCGACATGCAACTCGAGGCACATCTTCACTCACGTCTCGACACCTATACATAGGAACGACGATTTATTAGTCTACACATATACAATACAAGGCATACATTACAATAAACCTAACATATATCTCGATCATCTCACATCGGTCAATGCATATATCACGACGTGGGTCCCACATCATGGGTCGGTGATCTTGATTATGAATAATAAGCGAGATTAGAAATTCATGCCATAAAAATTGCCATGTCAACTAAGTCTTGCCACGTCATGGCCTGCTTAGATATGACATTTTGCGACCTAACTAGTTATTTTCACGTTTCCAACTAAGACTAGCTTAGTTGATTATTATACATATAATTATCGATGAGTTTGTTTAGCTAGTTAGTTAATCTATTAGGTTTTATTACCATTTTACAGCGAAAGACTTTAAAAATATATAAGTATCTTATGCATATTATCAAAGTTTCCAAGTAGTCGAAAACCAAAAATAAAGTAAACTCTATATAAGGCAACAAAATAAATATATACACGTACAGTGTCTCTCATAGTCCCCTGATACCCATAACAAAGCAAAATATATCAAAATATAAACACCTACGAGTATGTTTAAGACCGTCACCAGAAAGAGATAGTTGTCTATGATTCCCTTTTGCCGCTACTCGTAGAAGGCTTTACACTCGGTCACCCAACAAATATAGTAACGAGTCTAGTGAGTAATGTTCCATGAAAAGTCCACACAATATTCAGTAAGAAATCAAATAAAACTACGAAACATGCAAGTACACTAACAGAGCAACGGAAAGGCGTACTCTCTATGAATGTAGAGCAATACAAAATATTCAAGTAGCGGACAATAATAGTAACACGACGCAATGGGAAATAATTGAATAAAGTAGTAATTAACGAGGTAAACAACATGTAAATAGATAAATGTTAAGTCAATATACACATAAATGTCTCCGATAAAAATCCAAGGATGTGTCTCATGTAGCAGACTATACCATATTTCAAAGCTAAGAATCTCTCGAAGTAGGCTTCTCCAACAACTTGCACTGTCCCATCACCTTAATCCTCTCGACGTTGGGCCTATATCATGCACTACACCGAGACATGCACCTTAGTGCGGCCGGGTCGCAATTCACTAAGGGCCTGATTACATGTGCTAAAGTATAATGTGCATAAGTGCGTCCACACATCCTAGTATGAAAACCCCGATAAACAACTCAATCGGTTAGACAAAATAGTGAAGCAAAATAGTTTGATATCCATCACATGCATAAAAAAATGAAATGAATATTGTGGAGTATTTTCAAGGGTTACGTACCTAATGCACGTTCGGACTTCCCTGGACTCGCAAGTCTAACCCTGCTACGCTCCTAACTCTCGGATCCATTTCCAGAGTTTTAGAGAGACTTATGGTGTTTAAATTATATTTAGAGTTCTATTTTTCAAAATACCCAAATTGGTATCAAATTCGAGTAGTAATATTGTAAAAATTATTTCTCCAAATCTATAGCTCCAAAACTCATGATTTTTCGTCACAAGGCGTTTAAAATATCCAAAAATAACATACTAAAGATAGTTCATTTTGATAAGAATTGAGAGAGTTATGCCTTGTGAAATCTCATTTTAAAATTTTAATATTAGCACTTCAACAGCTTATTTTGCGAAGCATTTTTAAGCTAGAATGAGTTTGAATTTCTAGTTTTCTCCAGTTGACAAAAGTTGTAGATCTCTAGGTTAGCTTTCAAACGTCATATGATTTGCCCTATTTGGAGTTCTATGGGAAATTTATGCTTAATTTACGAGAGCATGGGTCAAGAAATTTGCTAAGAACTAGTTATATATGCATCAAGAACTCATGAAACTCTAAGTTCTTGCCAAAACTAGTTTGAAACATTATTGATCATCAAAATCAATTTAGACACTCATGTAGACAAGAAGAATAGTGGTTTAATCTTTGAAATTCATTTTTCCACAATTCCCCCAAAACTTGAGTTTTCATGTACACATTTTGATGAATTTAAACACATAAAGAGTGGTTTTTGTACCTAGATTATGAACTCTTTGAATTGATCTTCCTAGCTTAATTACTGTAGAAGATAACCTCCCTTCCTCCTTATTCTTGCTGAGTTTTACAGCACTCCATCACAAGAACAAAATTTTGTTATTGTTGTATGAAGAGATTTCCCACTAACTTAGCGATACATAGGTAATGTTAGAATCAATCGTGTTAACATATCTCGAGATCAATCTAATGCTCCTTGTTAGCTTTTACTCCACTAACATCCATTTTGTTGACACAAATTTTCAACTTAAATCTCCTAATGACATCAATTTTTCCATCCAACTATAGGCATTTGTAATCAATTGATTCAATTAATTTAACATAGACATTTCTATACATATGTAGGCTATTTAGGGTCTTAAATTGGTGTAATACTACTTCCCCTAGTACCCAATTACTAGGTATCCAGTGCCTCGCGTCTCGGCATGCACCCCGAGGCACGCCAATCCTTGATATAATCGATTTAATTGACTTAGCCTAAAGCATGATTATCTATTTTATGCAATATTTACCTTTATTCTAGTCATTTTATTCAAGTAAGTATTATAAGCCTTAGTGAACCCGTACTACGCCTACCCGGTACCCACGTCAATACGCTTTACAAGGCGATTACCTATCATAAAGTCTCATATAAATGACAATATAAATACACACAAGCAATGAGTTATAAAATACATAATAATTAATATCGCAATTAGGCAACTAATAGACAAAAATAACGATTTACGTCCAGTCATGCGTATTCTAACCTATCCGAGGCATCCACGTGGGCCTGTGCTTACATCCGAGTCTAAAAAATAACTTGAATAACGGTGCCTATAAAATTGGGTTGTTACAAGTCTTCCAACTAGGGGATATTTCATCCCGAAATTTAAGGTAAAGAAAACCTCATATCATAAAACTATTATGGTAATCTAATGGTCCAATGAACCTCAATACTGGGTTTTTATATATATTCGGTCTCAGATAGGATTGAGTCGTTTGACTCGTCGGGGTAACTTTTCTTTATAGCTTTCTATTTGCCTTTAGCAGCCTAAAACTCTTGATAGCACTGTCCGAGTTCCTCTGTATGATCGATTATCATTCTTGATTTCTCTATAATTGCATTACTAAGGCATGCGAGACCCTTCATACAACACTTCAAATCTTCACATAACTATATCCTCAGGCATTGCCCTACGCAATGTGTCTTGCTAAGCCTTTCATACAGCTATTCAGCTTTTCATATAAATGTATCCTCAGGCGTTGCCCTATACGCAATGTGTTTTGCTAAGCCCTTCATACACTTCTTCACTCTTCATATAAATGTATCCTCAGGCGTTGCTCTACACATAATGTGCCCTGCTAGGCCCTTACTACAACTCTTCAACTTTTCATATAATTATATCCTCAGGTGTTTCCCTGCACGCAATGTGCCATGCTAGACCTTTAATACAACCTTTCATCTCTTAATCTTCATGGGAAGGAAACTATGTCAAGAACATTCACATTCGCCAACTAATTCCCAAACCCAACTAGGCCATACTTCAGATTCCCTCCCCATGTACTGACACATGTACTGACAAAGTAGCTTGGGACATCATTCACCGAGGACTCCTAGTATGCATACTATGGTCTAGTTGTTACTAAACCTTGCCTGAAAGTGAGTCATGTCCACAAACATAGTTGACAATGTTCATGCTCATTATCAAGCTTCGAACATCGTCGGTTTCAGTCGTGCTTTCATTAATTTCGCCTGTGTCCATACCATCACAACCATGGTATTGTTGTAATGCATCACAGAGCACCAGACTCTAACTTAGGCATTGAAATATGATCTCATGACATTGTAACTATGGCCATCATGAGTAACTCTTGCTCATGTGTAAGTCACGCATTGTCTCATCCTGCTTTTTATAGCATATACCTAATAAGGTCACACGCCTTGTATGCTTTACCTAATGGAGAGTAACCACTCATCCATTAGTGTCAATCTTCACTCTTTTTATTCTTGCGTCTTCTAAAGGTTTTATGTCTTTATATCCTTAGACCTACAAATCATATGGCTCTTATATCTCTCTATTGTGATGTCCATCCATTTCACTTACCCTGTACACAACTCTTATATTTTTCCCTAAAATCTTATGTCTTCTACTTTATTACATTAATCTCTCGCCCTGGTCCTAGTTGTCCATATTCCTTGAGCTTTATTTAAATCTTGGTGTCGGTGATATGTTGGATGTCTTCAAGCACAATTGTAAGCTTTCACTAAACTTGTACTTATTGAATTGTTCACTTTTCACATGAGGTACCGGTGTGGGCCCTCACTGACCCCACTGTCTGAGAACAATCATAAAACTTCAGTGTAGTTACTCAAGTCTTCATGATTGCGAGACTAACTCCAGTGCTCTGGCCATAGCTAAAGGTGTCTATCATCACTTTTGTGTACATCCCGAGTCAACTCAACATTATCAATTATCCATAGGGTCTTCTAGCTGCTTCCTTATCTTGTGTCTTCTAGCTATCCTTGTAAAACTCTACTTATGATGTTTCGACTACCTTACACTACTTGTACACTTCTGAAACGCTTTCTTCTAAGTCTTATCCTTATTGTTTCTCTATAGGCCTTCCAATCAAGAACACTCTTGACCTACAACTCATAGCTTGTATGAATTCATCATCATACCTCCCACGTTCTGTCGCGATCTAAGCTATGTCTTCCATAATGACCGAATTGGGAAATATCATGTCCTTGGACCTCGTGCCATGATCTACAATACACATAATCTTTACTTGCAGTCATCACTATCCTCTTTAGCATGAAATAAATACATATAAGTAATCACAGTCATAACTATCTTCCTTTAGGTTGAAAGTCATACACATAATGTGGCAAAAATATTAGGTTCTCATTAACTATATAAAATAACTTGGCCTTCTAAGTACTTAACCTCAGCATACTGTCCAGATATAATTTGAACTCGGAGCTCTAACCTATAACGGCTCTACTAATATTAGCGACATAAAAATAAATGGGCATTTAAAATGATGATTCCCCTCCACTCCATAGTGAGAACATATTAGAGGGCGTTCTTATCCTAGTGATGGAGTCTTATCACTTTGCACATATGGCTCTGGCATAGGTGGCACTACAGTAGCTGTCGCTGGTTTTCTTGAACTTTGGATTGGATCACTCTTATAATGTGCTGGAGGTGTAGGTACTCGATCACACTCCTCCCATGTCCTCTATCTGGTTAGGTTGCGGGTGTCGATCCTTCTACGAGTAGCGACGAAAGGAAATATTAAGCAACTATCTCTTTCTGTTGACGGTCTCGGACATACTCGTATGTGTTTATATTTTGATATATTTTACTTTGTTATGCATCGAGAAACGTGCGTCAAATTAGCCTTGGTATATATACGTGTATAGTGTGTAACATATAGCAAAACATAACACATATATAACCATAACTCTACTCGCCTCACAATCACTTGCCAACTAGAGTTCTAAGGTAAGTACATCTAGTTTCCACATCTAAAGTTTTGTTCATTAAATTTTATGCTCTTTCATTAATTCTTAATGTTTCTCGAACCATTGCTTTGATACTAACTATGGCGGCCCCGTGCACCGAAGCCGCCGAGCGAGCTGCTATGCAAGTCCCGCAACTCTACTAACACTAGTCCCCACGTTAATGTTCCTTGATATGTGTGGTATTCATCTTATTTTTTATATTATTTGCCGATTATTTGAGATATGCATTAAATTACATGTATGGCTTATGTTTTTCTGAGTTGCAAGTAGGTAACAAGTAAATTTACAGCGGAAGTCTTAGAGTACATAAACATGGATTTTTATTAACCGTTAAGTTTTATAGAGCATCACTCCTACTGTGAAAAACCTAGAATAAATTACACTGTATATAAGGCGAGAAAAGTAAACATATACAAGTACAAGTGTCTCAAAAGCCTCTCATAAACCCAAAATATATAACAAAATACCAAAATAAACACTTATGAGTAATGTACCGAATAGTGGGTGAGCTCATAGATGGTCACCAAGAATTCCTTTAACCTTACTCGTAAAAGGATCTACACTCAGCCATCATAACAAAACAGATGACGAGTTCAGTAAGTAAAATCCCAAGGAAATTCACTGAGCATTCATATGATAAAATAAAAGAAATCTAATAAATATTGTTAAAAAACTTGCGGAATGTAAACATGCAACTTTAAATGGATCATTGCATGTATAAATAACAATAAAGTGCAAACGTGTGTGCCCGTTTCGGTCAGACTAGTGATCCGACTAGGGCCACGACCACTGCTAGTACGTAAAGTGTCGATGATCGACTCGCCGCACACGACGCTCGGTTGGCCGAGGTTTTAGAGTTACTCAAAGCTCTGGCCGAAATAGTCGTCATAGCAGTAGTAACTCCTACAGCACTTGTGGTACGGACTACTACTACTCTGATAATCATCGCCATGACTATCTAGCATATGCATGTTTAGGCTACTACTCTCAAAGTTCCTGAGACGCATGTTGAAAGGGTTACTCCAATGATCATACCGATGGTCGCACCAGCCGAGACACCGACTTCCACTTCTACTCTGACGGCTCCAAAGTGACTGGCTACCACTTCTGAGTTTACTTTATCACCTGAGGCCAAGCTAATCAAAGAGTTCATTTGCTTCTAGCCTTGGTATTTATGTGAGGTGGTGACCCGGAGGCAATTGGGGTGACTATCTGTTATATCGATATAGAAATGATGGCAGACAGACAGTACTCGCTATTGCACCTGCACTCTAAAGCAGCATAAACATTAGACTCCGCAGTATCAACATGAATGAGATCAAGGAGGTCGTCACATGGGTCAGAGAGGTCGAGGTCAGACATGCAGGGAGGTTCGAGGCACATCGATATTTCCAATGTAGTCAGGTTGGAAATCTTAAAGCATATTTTTGGAGAGCCTCACCACCACCACTAAAGCCAGATCAGACTCGAGAGAAAGAGCTCATGCAGTATATCAGTCGGACCGGAAGGTGACCATACATCATGTCGAGGGTAATTCATCTGATGTATTTTATCAATTATCTCTTTAAATTATGCATATATGTAATTTAATTCCTAGCTATACATATGAAGACTCAATGATTATGCGAATCACTAGGCCATATAACTTGGCACGGGCGCTTAGTGAATTGCGACTCGAGTGACTTTTCTTTGGTGTACGTATCGATGGGTCGTAAGTCCAGGCCGACCACCGAAAGTGCTATTGGGTGATGGACCAATGGAGGGGTTAGAGAATCCCATTATAGGGATCTCAACATACCGAAGTATGGTCTAATTAGGTTAAAGGTTGAGTTGGTGACGTAGTTGTTCCGCCACAATTTCATTTGCATAAAATAGATAATCAAACTTTAGGGTAAGACATAATTATCGGGTACATCAAGGATTGCGCGCCTCAGGATGCGTCGTGTGACACGGGGCATTAGGTGTCGGGTAATTGGTGTACTACTATTTCCCATAGTACCGAAAAAACCTTATGCATGTTATCAAAATTTCTAAAATAGTGGAAAAACAAGAAATAAAGTACACTGTATATAAGGAAATAATATAAACAAAAGTAGGTATATACATGCACAGCGCCTCTCGTTGTCCCCTGATACCCATAACAAAACAAAATATATCAAAATATAAACACCTACAAGTATGTTCGAGACCGTAAGCAGAAAAAGATATGCACTCAGTCAACTAACAAATATAGTGACGAGTCTAATGAGTAAAGTTCCAAGATAAGTCCACACAATATTCAGCAATAAATCAGATAAAACTACGAGACATGCAAGTACATTTTCTGGCAACAAAAAGACATGAATAATTGGCTAAGCTAGTCTTAGTTGAAAACGTGTAAACAACCATTTAGGTTGCAGAGTGTCATTTATAAGTAGGTCATGATGTGGCAAGGCTTGATAACGTATGATGTCACATGGCAATGCCCAGGGTTGTCTCGAGATTTGGGGCCACCACATAGTTGGTATCATAGCAAATAATTTAAGGAACCTAGGGAGTTAAGATAATATAATAAAACTTTAACAGAAAAATCTTAGATGTGGAAACCCAATGTACTTTCCTTGTACCTAGATGATGAACTCTTAGATTTGACGATCATATCTTAACTCCTCTAGAAGATAACCTCCTTTCCTCTTTGTTCTTGCTGAATTTTCCAGCACTCCATCACAAGAACAAAATTTTGCTATTGTTGCGTGAAGAGATTTCCCACTAACTTAGCTATATATAGGTTATGTTAGAATCAAATGTGTTCACGAATCTCGAGGTCAATCTAACGGTCTTTGTTAGTTCCTACTCCACTAATTACCTCATGTTGACATAAATTTTTCTACTTAAATCTCCTAGGATCTCATTCTAGTGCAAATCTCGTGGCAAATCTATGACACAAAATTCTCCATCCAATTATAGGCATTTGTAATCAATTGATTCAATTGATTTAACTTAGGCACTTCTATACAAATATAGGCTATTTAAGGTCTTAAATTGGTGTAATACCACTTCCCTTAGTACCCTAATTACTTGGCATCAAGTGTCGCATCTCGACGCGCATCCCGATGTGCGCCAATCCTCGATGTACCCGATTTAATTAACTTAGCCTAAAGTTTGATTATCTATTTTATGCAATATTCACTTTTGTTCTAGCCATTTTATTTAAGTTAGCATTATAAGACTTAGTGTACTCGTATTACGCCTACTCGACACCACGTCAACACGCTTTATAAATAGTTTACCCGTCACAATCTCACAAGGTATGGAAATATAAATACACGTGCGATGAGTTATAAAATACGTAATAATTAACATCGCAATTATGCAACCAACAAACAAAAATAACGGTTTATGCCCAGTCTTGCATGTTTTAGCTTATCCGAGGTGTCCATGTGGACTGAGTTGGCATCCGAGGCTAAAAAATAACTCTAATAATGGTGTAATAAAATTAGGCTATTACAATTATACCATGCGTGATGACCCCAAATCCCAAGACAACCCCGGGCACCACCATGTCACATCACACGTCACCAAGCCTTGCCATGTCATGACCTACTTATATATGACTCCCAACGGAGCCTAACTGGTTGTTTACACGTTTTCAACTATGACTAGCTTAGCCAATTATTTTTCATATAATAATCGATTGAGTTGTTTATCAGGGTTTTCATACCAGGATATGTGGACGGACTTTGGCACACTATATCGTAGCACGTTTGATCAAGACCTGTGTGAATTGTGGCTCGAGTTGCACTAAATTGCATGTGTCAGTGTAGCGCATAATATAGGCCCGGCGCGGCGAGGACTAAGGTGATAAGATAGTGAAGGTTGTTGGAGAAACCCACTAGAGAGATCATTAGCTCGGAAGTATGGTATAATCAGCTACACGAGACACATCTCGGGTTTTCATCTTGGAGACATTCATGTGTTTATTGACTTAACGATTGTCTATTTACATTCTCCTTTACCACGTTAACTGCTACTTTGTTCAATTATTATCCATTGCGCTGTAAGTTACTATTATTGTCTGCTGCTTGAATCTTTTGTGTCTCTCTACATTCATGGGAGTATGCCTTTCTGTTACCAAATAGTGTACTTGCATGTCTCGTAGTTTTATCTGATTTCTTGTTGAATATTATGTAGACTTTTCATGGGGTTTTACTCGTGAAACTTGTCACTGTATTTGTTGTGTGACCGAGTGCATATCTTTCTACGAGTAATGACAAAGGGGAATTTTAGGCAACTATCTCTTTCTACTGACGGTCTTAGACATACTCGTAAGTGTTTATATTTTGTTTTGTTATGCGTATCAGGGAACTATGAGAGACATTGTACATGTATATACCTACTTTTGTTTAGCTTGTTGCCTTATATATAGTGTATTTTATTTTCGAGTTTTTCACTACTTAGAAATCTTGATAATATGCATAAGATACTCATATATTTTTAAAGTTTTTCGCTGTAAAATGGTAATGAAACCTGATAGGTTAACTAACTAGCTAAACAAACTCATTAGTAATTATATGAAAAATAATTGGCTAAACTAGTCTTAGTTAGAAACATGTAAACAACCAGTTGGGTTGCAAGGCGTCATATATAAGTAGGTCATGACGTGGCAAGACTTGGTGACATGTGATGTGACATGGCGGAGCCCAAGGTTGTCTCGAGATTTGAGGTCGTCACCATAAGGGTTCTTGAAGATTTAACCTAAAGAAGAGTGTGGTCTCAATCATCTACGGGCATAAAAAGTTTTAAGGAATGGTCATGGTATCAATTTAATAGCTCTTGAGCTCTTCTTTTGTGAGTAGTGGGTTAATAGGTCGAGGGGTTCAGGCCTAGTCTTGGGAGCGCCATTTTTATGTATTTTCACTTGGGATTGCCAGTTTTGTGGACGAATGTACGTCTTTTCATTTTCCGTCTTATTCCCTTCAGACTAACCCACATGTGTACAAACAAAAGACTAAACCACACTTTCTCTCCCACACAACAACTCTATTTTTTTCCTAAAAAGAAAAAAGTCATTGTTTCTTACTCTTAACTCATGTTTCTCTATTTCTCAAATAATTTTTTTGTTTCCATCGCAACCTCTAACTTCCCTCCCATACTTTGATCTTTAAAATATACCACAACAACAACAATAACATAGCTTCAGTCCCAACTTAATTGGGGTCGGCTACATGGATAAAACTTTTCCATTATGCTCGATTAAGTGCAATTGATGGTGAGCTTTCTAAACCATTCAAATCTTTCTTAATTAATGCATCCCATGTTAATTTCGGTCTACCCCTACCTCGTCGAATTTCTACATTTTCTATTGAGTCAATTTTTATGGGGGGCATTTGTAGGTCATCTTTGCAGGTGACCAAGCCACCGCATCCGTCCTTCTCTAATCTTTATATCAATTGGTGCTACTCCTACTTGTCTTTGAATTTATATATTTCTTATTCTATCTTTACGAGTTTTACCACACATTCACCTAAGCATCCTCATTTCTACTACGTTCATTTTATGTAATTGTTGTTGCTTTACCGCCCAACATTCACTTCCATAGAGCATAGCTGGCCTAATTGCGGACCTATAAAGTTTTTCTTTTAATTTAGTGGAATATTTCGATAACAAATCACCCCTATTACACTCCGTTCCCCCACTTTTTGGGTATAAAAATGAGTTTGAGACCTCCCTTACCCATTTTCGGTATGAAGAATTGGCGTCAAAGTCCTCCTCCTTTATCCGAACTTGAGACTAGCTATGTAGCGCACATAGTGTTCAACATAGGTGGAAATTTGATCTCTAAAACATACTTATCTGACTTTCTCTCTTTCTCGAGTATAATGCGCATAGGGTGATTTTACGGTAGTAGAATAATTAATCTTAAACCGATATTGAATGTCAAAAAGGAATTTCCTTTAACTATAAGTTTTGAAGGACGATTAAAATGATAGGGTATTACCTGTGTTTTTATAGACGATTAGGAATCTTTCTTTTTTGTATTTCATCATTGCATCCCATCATCGCGAGGTCAACCTAGATGAGTTGAAGTTGGTGAAGTGCCATCAACAAATGGGGTAGCCAAGTTGGGCTAAGAAATTGGTGGGTGCGGCTTATGAGATGTCGTATTATGTTGAGCTTTTGTTTGGAACTCTACTAGAAATATGCATTGTTTCCCAGTGTGTATATATCAGTTGCTAAGCATTTATAGAAGTCCATTTTCCAATTAAAAAAGAGCACCGCTATGTGCACCTCAATTGTTTATGAGGGCACCCTAAAATGCATGTAAATTGGTACACTTTTGGGGTGCCCTCATAAATAATTGGGGTGCACATAATACCGCTATAAAAAAAGGTGATTACTCTTGAATTTATAGTTAATTTTTTATGTTATTATTTGTTGACTTTTTCTTATTTCTTGTCTTCTTTTCGTATAACCCTTTTTACTTTTATTTTGGAATTTTTTATTAATTCATGTTTTTTTTTTTTGGTTACAAATCCCTCTAGCTTTAGAAATGATATATTTTCATTTCTCGGCCGTTAGAAAAGAAGGGAGAAAATTCCTAAAATATCTTGATTGATTGATTGAGTTAAATGCTTGTTATTGTTCACTTAATCTTTGATTAAAATTAAATTAAAAAAATAATTATTTTTATAAAAAGACCTTATTTTAAAGTTCACCAAAAGTGTTAGTTTCTGAATGGAATAAGTTTATTGTGTAATGATCTTGTGTACAAAGTAATCTATATATACACGTACTAGGCGTAGAATACAAAAGGAAAGTGCAATCACAAATGGAAACTATTAATTACACGAGATACTACTTTCCTTAACTGCTGAATATATTATTGAGTTGTCATAACTAGTAGTTTCCTTAACTGACCAGTTTCCTTAACACCCTCCCTCAAACTCAAGATGAATTCATAAAAATCAACTTGAGTTTGTCTACCAAGGCATGAAAGCGACCCGGAAGATGAACTTTAGTAGAGATATCAGTCGTTTGCTTGGAGGAGGAAACAGAGGAAAGCTGAAGAGTGCCCCGAACCAGATGCTGACGGATGAAGTGACAATCATTCTTAATATGCTTTGTTCTCTCATGAAAAATATCATTGTGTGCAATTTGGATCGCACTTTGATTGTCACAATGCAGGATGGTAGCCGAATCATGTGTAACCCCCATATCTTCAAGAAACCCTAGAAGCCAAAGTAATTCAGATGTGGCATATGCGAGAGCTCGATACTCAGATTCGGTGCTAGAGCGAGATGTTACTGTTTGTTTCTTGCTTCGACGGGATATTGACGAGTTGCCCAAGAAGAAACAGTAACAAGTGGTGGAACGCCGGTCGGTAGGATCGCCCGCCCAATCTGCATCTGAGTAACCCGATAATACCAATGGAGAGTTGTCAGAGAAGTGGAGTCCATGAAATAGAGTACCTTTCACGTATCGAAGGATGCGAAGAACAACAGTGAAGTGAGCAGTACGAGGGGCCGACATGAATTGACTGACAACTTGCACCGCGTAAGCAATGTCCGGACGACTAACAGTAAGATAAACCAAACTCTCCACGAGTTGATGATATAAGGTAGGATCTGAAAGAAGTGTACCATCTGACGGAGTCAGTTTGACATTCGTGTCTAATGGGGTGGATGCAATATCAGTATCCGTGATGACAGAACGAGAAATCAAATCAGAGGCATATTTTGCTTGTGAAAGATAATACCCATCAGAAGTAGAATCGACTTCAAGACCGAGAAAGTAGCTCAAATTACCCAAGTCTTTCATCTTAAAGTGGCTTTTGAGATATTGTTGTAAGTCAGAAATCCCAGTTAAGTCATCCCTGGTGATGATCATGCCATCGACATAAAGTAGGAGCAGAACTATGCCTCTGTCAGTTCGTCGGGTAAACGGTGCAAAATCATGAGGACTTGACTGAAAGCCAAATTGTGTAATAATGGAACTGAACTTGGCAAACCAGGCACGGGGAGCATGTTTAAGCCCATATAATACGCAACGGAGAAGGCAAACTTGTTTTGGAGGATGAGAATAGCCAGGAGGTGGAGACATATAAACCTCTTCTGCAAGATCGTGGCATTTTTAACATCCATTTGAAACAAAGGTCAATGTCGAACAGCAGCTACAGCAAGTAAACTTTGAACAGAGGTCAGGCGGGCTACAAGAGCAAACGTTTCTTCATAGTCAATGCCATATTCTTGTGTGTAACCTTTAGCAACCAGACGAGCCTTACACCGCTCAATAGAGCCATCAGAGCGAGTTTTTATTTTGTAAATCCACTTGCATCCAATCGGAGTTTTGCCAGAAGGTAGCTCCACTAAGCCCCAAGTACGAGTCTTCTCCAGTGCACTCAGTTCTTCTGTCATTGCTTACTGTCACAAGGGGTCAGAACTAGCCTCTAGATAGGAGGAGGGCTCATATAAAGAAGAAATAGCAAAGAAACAATGATAATCTTGTAGGTAAAGAGAAGGTTCAGATACCCGTGCTGACCGGCGAGGTGGGACAGGTACAAGAACAGGAGTACCAGAGGGGGCAGATTCTTCGATGACGGGTGCGGAAACGGTAGCACGATCATCGAGCTCATCTGACATACCTACAGTAGGAGATGAAAAAAGCTCGATTTAAGGGTTAGTGAAAAATGGTTGAGGACAACATAGCGAACTGTCGAATTTGGATATGGTAGAGAACATTGTATTTTCCCAAAAAGTGACATGAGTGGAGATGCGTAATCTCTTACAAAGAGGATCCCAACACCTATAGCCCTTATGTTCAGTTCCATACCCAAGGAAACAACATAGACGAGCACGCGGTTCAAGTTTGGTATGTTCAGGGGGGTTAAGAAGAACGAAACATGCACAACCAAATACCCAAAGATGAGAATAGTCTGGTAGTGTACCATATAATTGTTCAAAAGGAGAGATGTTCTTTAACCCTGGTGTAAGATGTCGACTAATGGTAAAGACACAATTTAAAGCAGCTTCACCCCAAGACTTTTCAGGACATGACGCAGAGAGAAGTTGGGCTCGGACAGAATCTAGGATATGTCGATGTTTTTTTTCAGCTCAACCATTTTGTTGAAAGGTATACGGGCAGGAACTTTGAACAATGGTACCTTGTTGTTTAAGAAACTGAAGAATTTTGATTGTACGTGCAAATTGAGTTTTGATCATATTAGCAAACTCAATATATGTTTGAGATATTTCTTATCGATGCTTTAGAAAATATATCCAAGTGAATTTGGAATAGTCATCAATGAACAGTACGAAGTATCGATAACCATTCACAGTGGAAATAGGTGTAGGACCTCAAACATCAGAATGAACTAACCCAAACGGCGTATTATTGATGGACTAGGAAGAAGCAGGTTGTTTTGCTAATTGACAATGCACACAATCAAAAGAATCAAATTTAGAAATACCCAATGACCCACTGAAAATAAGAGTACGGAGGTTACTGGCTGATGTATGACCAAGACGAAGGTGCCGTTGATAGACTGAGGGGGTGGAAACTGCTGTAGAAATTTGTTTGATGGCAGGCATGTGAAGTGACGTGAACTCAAATAATCGTCATACTTTGATCCCCGTTCCCAAAATCTGACCCGTCTGAATGTCCTGTACCTGACAACCAGTGGGAGAAAATGAAACAGTCAAGCCTTGGTCACATAATTGACCAATAGAAATTAAGTTCAGAGTGAGTTTGGGGACGCGATAGGTGTCCAGGAGATTCAAACTATGGTTGGACACGGTTCCTGAGTAGGTAACATACATGGAGTTATCGTTTGTAGTTTGAGTTTTCAAGGAATGTAGCGAAGGACTACTGTTAGACAATAGAGATAGATTTGGTGTCATATGATTACAACACCCAGAATCAAAGAACCATTGGTTACCTGAGGTTACAGATAGGGCAGTGGATTGGGTAGGTATCACCTGTTTGATGATTGCTTCCAGGTCACTCATAGAGAACATCGGAGAGGGAGGTGGCCCATCAGATACATCAGCAGCGACATAAAAACCAGTGTTAGAGACAGATGCAGACTTAGGTGTGCCTTTGAGACGAGATCATTTATTTGGGCAGTTCTGCACTATGCGACCGCGTTCATGATAGTATCGGTACTCAATTATAGTACAGTTGACAAACGAATGTCCCATTTTCCTCCAGTTCTTACAAGGTTGGGTGGCAGATTTATGCCATGATTGAGTAGTTGTGAGGGCCACTTCTGATGAAGGGGCCGAGTTGACCAAGCCAAGTCGAGTTTCCTCAAACAAAATTTCTTTTACTGTTGCGTCAAGAGAAGGTAGTGGATCGCGATGCAGGAGGGCCGCACGGACTGATTCATATTCAGGGCGAAGAGCCATGAGAACTTGGATGAGATGAAGGTGGTTTTTGTTGATTTCGGCCTGTTGTAACTGGTTCCATATTGGTTGAATGAGTGCTAAAAATTCATTGATAGACTGACCAGCTTCTTGTTTCAAACTATTCACGGTGGTGAACAATTGATATTACTATGTCAAACCAGATGTTTTGTATCTAACGGCCAAAAAATCCCATATTTCTTTAGCCGTCTCAAAATCAATAAACTGAATATGAATAGAGGGAGTAGATGTGTTATAGAAATAGGTGATGATCTGATGATTCTTACTGTCCCAGTCGACAAGTCGGTCAAGAAACTTGGCTTGTATCTCCGTGGCATCCTTTTCTGGTTAAGGGTTGTCTCCCGTAACGATTCTCCAAAGTTTTCGACCAATTAAAAAACTTTTAATTCATTAGGACCAAAGTGAGTAATTAGTACCATCAAGAATCATGAAGATAGGCTGTGAGACTTCAATTTTCTCTATCAAATAAGAAACTTTTCCAATTGTTAGATGACAGATTTGGTGCACGGGCGACGGCGGCGTGCTAGTCTGAAAATTTTGTGCCTGTAGCCCCTGATGAAGAAACTTTATAGTAACAGTGACTTTTCTCCAAACCAAATTTCAATTTCCTCCAATTATTAAGCAAGCCAATTTCAAGATGTCAGTGACACACTGTTTTGAACGGGGTGCGGGTGCGGAACGGAAGCGTGCAGCTGCGGCTGGCGGGTCTAGTGTTGGCAGTGACGGCGGATCAGCGGCGGTATCAGCTGTGGACTAGGGACGGCGGATCTGTTCGCCCGATTGCGGCAGAAAAGGTGGGTGCCGGCAACGGCGGAGATCGGATGCAACGGCGGCGGTAACACGAGATGTGGCGAGGCAGTTGTAGACCTTGGACAGCGGGAAGGCTCGGCGGAGATCGGGAAGCGGGGATGGCGGAGGTCGTAGTGGCGGCAGCGGTGAGGCAGATCGGCGGATCTGCGGCCAATCGGACGGCTGACTAGTCTCCTCCTCGTCTTCTTCGGGCGGCGGTGAACTAGGGTCCTAGTTCTTCGGTGAGGGCGCGGTTCGAGAAGATGATCAGAGACCCGCAGGACAGAGTGTGCGAGGCGATTGAGGCGGCCGATGGCGGATCTGCGGCGAATCTGTGGAGATCAAGTGAAGGCGGCGGATCATGTGTGGCAGAGCGTTGGAGTAGGTGCGGTTGTCCTCTAATGCAGCGATTGGTGTGGACTGCCTCCCCGGACTGGTGTGAGCAACGTGGTCGTCAGAGATGGTGGTGGTGGTGGTCGCTGGTGCGTAAGGGCTGGACAGTGTTGTGTCTCACACAACCAGAGAGGTTAGAGTGTTGTGTCTCACACAACCAGAGAGGACAGAGTTGTGTCTCGCAGAACCAGAGAGACCCACCATTAGGGCTCTAATACCATGTTAGTTTCTAAATGAAATAAGTTTATTGTGTAATGATCTTGTGTACAAAGTAATCTATATATACACGTACAAGGCGTAGAATACAAAAAAAAAAGTGCAATCACAAATGAAAACTATTAATTACACGAGAAACTACTTTGCTTAACTGCTGAATATATTATTGAGTTGTCGTAACTGGTAGTTTCTTTAACTGACCAGTTTCCTTAACAAGGCCTCAAAAATTCAAAATAGACAGGACCTTGGGACAATTGGGCGTTACTTTCGTCTAGTTAGAGAAGGTAAGTCCGAACTGTTTGTGTATGATGGATATGGTTAATTGTTTAATCATGGCTGTTTTTTGACAGATGTTTCATGCTGGTCTGGGACAATTGTGGGAAGAAGGAATGGGCGGAGTAATACTGTTTCATGCGGGGGGAAGGTCCTATATGCTTTGTGTATCCATTTTGGGAGATTTGTGAATGTTGTCTGCATGTTTTATATATTCGATCGAGGTTCCCCCTTACCATGTTTTACTGCCGTACGTCTCGTGGTGAGTGCAACATGGGGGCTATGCTCATGGGAGTTCATTGCCTTGGAATTGGTGGTCAGACGGCTGGCATACTTTTCTGGTTTCTACTCTAACTGCCATTTGATGAAGGCGCAATGTCTGGAATTTTTTTTTTTTTGGGTGTTTTGCATTATTCTGCATGGATGGGCGCGCATGGGATCTCCTAACTTTTGTGGTTAGTGACTAAGGCTGCTAGGCCAATTTTTCGTTTGATTTTTTATTATACTTGTAAATTTTTTTTACCCTAACCATTTGTACAAATTTTATACAGACATATATATAAGTATGATACCCACAAGTCTAGTTAAGTTTATAAGTCCTAGAGTGTTGATGAGAATGGGAGATTTGGAGACTTGGCTTATAGTAAAATCTATGTGATCCTTGCTTTGGATGTATCATGTAGGCGCACCGCACCAGTGAACCACATAATTCTCTGTATTATTTGTATGCGTGTTGTTGGCTTTTGTTGTGTTTGCTCCAACATAGCGTATGCTTTGCAAAGGCGTCTAGCGGGACTCTGGATATGGTTCCAATACCTTGTTAATTTTTTAGGTGCCTGCTGAGGAATTAAACATTGTTAGTTTCTTTTTAAGATATTGACACCTTTAAACCTCCAAAGACGTCCGCCTACAAAATTCCCTCACTAGAAAACTCGACTTAATAGAAATCGAAGAATTTTGACAAAGTGAGGGTAGATCGAAACTAACTTGAGACACATTAATTAGGAGAGATTTAGAAAAATGATGTTGTTGGGGAATTTCATAAAAGCTTGGTACGAAATAGAAAAACAACTTGATGCAATTGATCGAGCCTTAAGTCAAACTCAATGTCCTTAAAACTATTTCGCCCACTATGGTGCTCATGATCTAATGGTAGTAGTCTCCCAGGTCATACAACAATCATACTAGTGATTGTAGCACTCCAAATCACTAGTCTACAAACCAATTATATAATTCAACACTCTCTCATATTTGAAACTATGAAAATAGAGAAAGAAGTTTTGTTTTGACTGATTTTCTAACTATTAAAAACAATTCACCTAGTGCATATATATAAGAAAATTCTACCATGGTGATTTTCTTAAATCACCATCAATGGTGATTTAAATTTTTGACCATTTGATTTAAATCTAATGTTCAATTTGATAACCATAATAATGACACTTAAATATATGCACAAGTACCAACGACTTATCATATCCAATATTGGATCTAAATTCAATAGTTATAAACAAAAATCACTATGTGATGATTTTCCCGATCACTAACGCAGCAAGGATCTTCCAAAATGGATTGCTCGAAAAAACACGAAGTAACAATGTAAGGCAAGAACTTAATCAAAGTTCAAAATTTAATTAATTTATCAAAAACCAACGAATTACATATAAAATGGTGTTTTATATAGCAAAACCCTATTTTTTCCAAAAATAGTAAATTTCTAAAAAGCCATAAACCCTATACTAGATAAAATAAGAAAACTAACAGCACAAACGACGTCCAAAACGAAAACTCCTACTAAGAGTTATAGTTGAATTAAAAAATTTCGAAAATAGCAAACACTACAAGAACATTGTGGAATAGGATCAAAAAATAGTGACAAAGAATTTGTTGCTAAACAGCAACAGCTGTGCATCAGACAATTTGTTTGGCTCGGTTGACCCAAAAGCAACTATTCAGTGACAGATTTGTGCCAAAACATTGTAACAGATTGTATGTTGTCACAGATCTATCACTGATTTATCTCGCCATACATTCCCACCTAATCGATGAACATAGAGATACGAGTAAATGGTTATGACAGATATGCTACAAATCAGCGACAGACATGATTTTGTCGATGATCTGTAGCAAAGTGAAAAATAAAAAACTAAAACTCATCCTCCTCATCCCTTTTCTGTGTAAACCACCCCCAAACTCATCTTTTACTCCTCATTTTCTCATATATGCCACTAACCTTCTTATCTCTTCCATCGCCACCACCCTTTTCTTCATCGTTTTCCCTGCTTCGACACCACCCTATGTTCCATCGTCACCTCGCCCTTTGCTCGCCACCACGCTCTGCTTGTCCCACTCTTTATTTGCCCGAGCCTCTACTCCATTCATCGCTTGTCCGCCGTCGCCATTGTTGTCGGATTCGAGTCCCAACCACCATCACCAAGCCTCATTGAGAACCGCGCCTCCCGCACTCTCCTCTCCTGCTCCGCCACAACTGCCGTGATGATGAGGACTTCAGTGCGGGCCTTCTCGAGCCTGCTGACAGAGCAGTCCATGGAATCGGCGTTCGTTGAGTCGTCACTACAAAAAATAGCAAATCAGAAACGAGAATTTCCGTCTTTGATTTGCATAAATTCCATCACTAATTGCAATCAGAAACGGAACAGAGACGGAATAAAGTCCGTCTCTAAAATCATCGTCGCTGATTCGATCAGAAACGGAAAATTGATTCCGTTTCTGATTAGAGACGGAATAGAGACGGAACAATTCCGTTTCTAATTAGAGACGGATTTAGAGACGGAAATTAGAAACGGAACAGAGACGAAACAGAAATGGAATTTTTTTCGAAATGGTACATTTGTAATTGCATTCCGTCTCTGATTCTGTTGCTAATCAGAAATGGAATTAGAGACGGAAATAAGAAATTCATGAATTCCGTCTCTGATTCCGTTGCTAATCAGAAACGGAATCAAAGACGGGCTCAGAGACTGACAGATTCCGTTTCTGATTCCGTCTCTGATTCCGTTTCTGATTAGCAACGGAATCAGAGACGAAATTCTTATTTTCGTCTCTGATTCCGTGTGTGATTCATGCATATATTCCTGGAAAATTAGAGACGGAATAGCAACGGAATGTTTGAATTCCGTTGCTAATCCGTCTCTAATTTTCCTTTTCGTCTAATTTTCAAATATAAACATAATCCAATTGGTTCTCCAACCTATAACTTGAAATTACAACCATAAGACCTACTCCATCGCCTGCACCCCCTCCAACAACTCCTTGGGGGTGCTAACATCCCACAAAAAAGCCAAATTTGACATTCATACATCGACAATATATATCAACAAATATTCAAATGAGAAAAAAAATATATAAAAATCAAAATTTGAAAAAGATTTATATATCCACGGAAAATTGTCTCGTATTACAAAAGATCCAAATTTCTAAGTATTCACAAAAACCACCAATCCTATTGTTCAACAACCACAAAAAAAAACTTACAATCCTATAAATATGCACAAAAAGAATTATCAATCTAAAAGTCATGTAAACAACTATAAAAGTTACATGATATGCTTTAAATTCCTCATCTCTCACTTGGAAACTAGATTATGGCAGGTATTGTCACAGGGATATGGGCAATCAATGGCACTAACTCCCACTCGATCGAAGAACCAGCCACCTACTGATAAGGCCACGCTCTGCCATCATGGCCCTGCACAAACAGAAAGAGCAAAAGAGGCCCTTTAAAAATAGTAGCGATGAGATCAATATAAAATCTAAAATACTTACTGCGCTACTCTACATTTTATAAGCATATAAATGTTTCGGAAACTTGATATTATATACATCGACCATCCAGTCAATTGTGTACGATTGAAAAAAGTTTACCAAATTTACAACAGATAAAGAGTTGTGGCAATATATGCAAAAATTCTTACAGCACCTGGTTCTTGCAATGCCATAATAGTCAAAGTCCTAGTTATTTGCATTTATATGGCACAAAATAAAAAAGTATATAAAGGAAGCAAAACAAATTGGTGCTACAAGATCGCAAAATCGTGGATTTATGTGAACTGCATTAGAATTCTTTCAAGCATAGTCACTAGTATTCCATTCAAAGTAAAACAAGGTCACTTGGCGTTGTCAAGACATTACATGTGACAAATAGGCTATTACCTATTTCATTGGAAGTTCATTAGACACTCCTTTAGAAGGCGTAAAGTTTCTTACTACTTTAGATTCAAGTAACCAGATACTAGTTAATAGGGATGGCACGAAAGTCCTCTCGGGTATCAACCGATTACTCGTTAACCAAGCCCGGGTCCAAAGAACCGTGTCATAAAAAACTCCACAAAACAAATCTACGCAACCGATGATTTGAAGAAATAGAAAAAGAAGAAGATTCGAATGAACAGAGCGCAAATGAGAAAACTACTCACTTTGTGACATATAGGTCCCAAACATTCAAGACTGAAACATCCTTGCACACACCCTCCTCCAAGTTAATACCCACTTTGCTATTTCCAAGAAGATGCTCAAAGCATAAAGGGAAGATATTATCTCCATCGAATTAAGTCCGGCATTCTCAGCCAGGGTTTTAGGGACCATCTCAAAGCTCTCAGCAAATTTTGTAATAGCATACTAATCCAATCTAGATATAAAGAATAAGATCAACTTCAAGTTCCATGTAGATTAAACACAATACGTTTTTGATAAACAAGATAAGTGCAAAAAAGTCTGGCATACAACTTCAGCAGTAAAATTGAGCAAAGAAATTATGCATACAACTTCAGTAGTAAAATAACAAAGCTTTTCTAATGGGCATTCACATGGTGGAGATCTGATGACCAAGTCTAATGGAAAAAGGATATCGTGATAGGAAAAAAAGGGAGATGCCACAAGATCAGCCTGTTCCTACATAAAACTGAGCCCATGGTAGATGTGGTGAACAAACACAAGATATCGAAAAACAACTCAGGTTTGTCTAATGGTCATTCACGCAGACTACATAGTGGAGAACTGATCATCAAGTTTAATGGAAAAAGGATATAGCACATACTAGACAAATATAACATATATTGCTATGTTACTTGAATAACCTTGGTAATGATGTTGCAAAACATATCATATTAGCAGCCTAAATAGTAAATAAACATATGAATTCGCATACCCAAGTACCAATACTAGTTTGAGAAAGAACTGAAAAGAGAGTTCAATATTTCAAATTTTCGATGAAATAAATTTTGATGATATCAACCAATTATGATCATCATGAGAAAAAATGAGAAATGCATTTGTTTTGTATGGAGCCATCAAATCAAATTCGAGTCTGAAGGAAAGCAATGAAACTAAGAAGAATCAGAATGACCAATATCCTGATGGCTACACATTTTATTCCACGAAATAATCAGTATCTTTCTTGAAACCATGTGCAGATATCATTTCTTGGTGAAACAAGAAGCCAAATTGTGTAATAGATTATGATGATCTATACTAAATCGGAGATAATAGAAAGTGCAAAAAACGTATGTTACTGATATCAAGTGTGACTGTGTGAGAAAGGATTTAAAAGCGTGTGATGTATTTCAGAAGGATGCAAATGACTATTGAAGGTTTACAGGAAAAAATGCTAAAACAACAACATTTCTATCAAATAACTGCAAGGGAAGAATACACAAAAAGGTAAGACCTTACGAAAACGTATGCGGCTAAGTAAGGCTTTGCAATATCCTTCTTCTAGATTAGGATTTGTTTGCAATGGCTCTGTATCTACGGTACCACAAGTAATCTCTAAGTGAAGTGCACCACAGGAATCAATCCAAGCAGTCTCATAACGATATACAATTCAGTACTGTTTTGATTTTGTGACAACTCCACTTTTCTTTTGATTTTGTTTTAATACCAAATTGTTAGACAAGTACGGAAGGATAGAAGACATATTGCACCAGTTCTGAGATTGAAATCCTTTTCATTAAAGCTTCGCATCAGAAAACATTTCCTTTAAGATCAGACATCCTGAACCGACCATATTTAAGATCACTAAAAAAATGAACAAACGAACCTTGACTTGTGATATTTGTCCAATTAAAATATACAGAAATCAACTTACCATGTCCAGGTATGAGAGAGCCTGAGTCCTTGACACCAGCATCTCGTTTAATCATTAACTCGATAAGGTCACCAAAAAGAGATCCCACAAAATTAAGGAATCCAAATGCTGCCGCACTGATGATGGACAAGTAAATGGAACCAATATTAAACAAGGGGAGAATTCATCAAAGATGCATCTTCATAGTGAACAGAAATAGAAAAAAGAATTTGTTGGTTAGCTTGGATCTACAATTCATTAGAATTGAAATTGTGCCATTTAACAAGCTTCATCTATTTGACAAAAACAAATTTACATGCAACTCAAGATAAAGGTGCAGTATTTTCCTTCGAAAGGCGTTGTAATGAGAAGGCCAGCAACACTGATCATTTTTATTTTGAAAAGCCCTGAAGCTTAGAGAAATGGTTTTCATTTTGAACCTTAGGAGTGTGTACTAGTCTTATGTAAATCAAGTCCTAATTCTAGTTGGAGTCTAATTAGACTATTTTGGAGTATACATAATTAAAACGTGCATGTGATTGGTTTTTATGGTCAATTTTGGTTGCAAGTTGATGATTCTTCATTCCAATAGCATCAGATACAGCAAAAGTTGCATTGGTTGCATCAACGATTCGTGATAGCAATCCATGGAAGTTAAACCAGAAGACATACAAGTGCTTGAAAATGAAGAAGATGACATCAATCACTTCTTAAACTTTGATAGCCAATGGAAGAGTTTGATCCATGTCGTTGACCTCAATAAATTTTGGTTTGAAGCTTTTGTTGTTTTGTGTTTCACTAACAAAATTAAGAGCTTTCTTTGCTAGAAATCTGTGATTTTTCTTCAATGAGTTGAAAAATCTTTGTTTTCTTTGCTTACTTGAATGTTATTAGAAACACTAGTAAAGGTAAAGCAAGAGGAGTTGTCCCAAAAAAAAAACAACAGATGATAGCAATCCAAAAAAAAAAAAAACCACGATGAATAAGACAGAAGGAAAAAAGTGAAGGAGAAACCTGAATAAGAAGTATTTCATCGCGAATTCTCTGCCCTAGATCACCGTGACCACCACGTCCAACAGTTTCCATAATCAATCTAATAATCTCTCTATGATCAAGTTGGTTGAGGTAAATTCTTTGCAGTGAACTTGTGAACTTGTCTTGAGCAGCACTAATCTCGCTGCGGAAGCAAAGGATCAAAGCATGAAACATTTATTCACAGAGTAAAACATTCTATGAGAAAATTCTTTTTGGTCTTGTACTGTGTTTATAGCATAACCCTGGTACTCAAATCTATTAAGATCAGGGCATTCGACAGCTTTCAAATTTTTTTAAATAAGTGTTTGCTTTCCTCCATGCCAACCAAAAAACATCATAGAGTATTTACAAGTCACTGTGTTAGGCAAACTGTTCAATTTCCATTAAACAGATAGCTCACTGATCATAAATGATTAATCCTCAAAATTTGACTTCTATATACTTTTTAAGTGTGTACCACTTGATATTGAAGAGCACCAATGGTCTACATCTAATGTGCCAACATGCAAGAGCAACAAACAATTCAAGAATCAAGAGTAAAATGTTAAAGCTACAATTAGGAGAATTTTACCAATCAGTGTTTTTATAAAAAATTAAAAACATGGATAACATAAGAGCACTTTTTAAATAGTGTTCAATACCAGTTTAAGGGTCCATATCTATTTTCATTTCTTATCATGTATTTCACAAATCAACTGAATGTTAGTCTCCCAAGCTATTATAATATTTTGACTGGAATGGTTTCTTAATCTAATTTGATTGCATTTGCTTCATTATGTCCCTTTAACCACTAAAACTAGACCTTTAAGGAATGCAATTCTACTGAAAATGTAAGATAAAGAAACAAGACCAGATAGGAAACGCAAACTTCACGGAGGTTTGACATTGTAGTTTTGGTTCCACTTAAGTTGTCTGCATGCCATGAGTCTTAACCACACTAATACCCCTGGTTGAGCAGTCTCTCCTTCATTTTGATAAATTTCAATCAATTCCGTATCAATGTTGAACCTGGATAAAAGAAAATGTCACTAATTCCAATCCAATATGTTCTTGTTATTTTTAGAAGGTAGTTGAGTCTAGTAAAAGAAGAAGTAATATCCAAACGTGTGAATTTGCAGAAGATTTTTGTGACTCCTATTAAAATTACCAAAAGACGCAAAGACCTTACTTTAATTTGTTCATCAAAACAGACTTTTCTATTTTTCTTTGAATATAAGTGTAGCAAGAAACACAAACTTTTGCATCGTGTCCATAAAATTCGCTGAAAGACAGTCAAAACTGTTCCATTTTTCCTAAAATGCATACTTGTCAACCTAGAGTGAACTATCATCATATTCCCCTGAATTCAAATGCACTTAACTGCCACCAATCTCAATCGTTGAACTCACCTGTGCATTAATGATCTTTCGGCGTTTGTCTCTCTGCGAGCGATCTCATCAAGTTGCCATTTAGCAGTGCCTTCACTCTTCACACACAATGTTGCTACAAAAAAGGATAATGGCTGCCTAGATTAGTGGAGTAGAAAGTAATATTGTATATAAATAACAAAGCTAAAAAGCAATATCACATGAATAAACATGACAGCAGAGGTAGGAATACATCAGAAGAAGCATAGGGATCAGGTACTGTCTAGAAACCAACAACTACTAAAACCAAGATTCCTGAAGCAAAGATATTGAAACAAATCCATCAAGATGATTCAAAAATAGATCCCTGAAAAATGGTCTTCAGAAAGATGAGGCCGAACTTGCTATCAAGCTTATCAAGTGTGCCTCCGGGTCCCGAACCACGATGTCTTACCACCATTTAGCAATTGAAATGCATTTGTATCCTTCATACAATATGGACAAGCGTACTTACCGTGTGTGCTCCAACCGGACAACATGCTATACGCAGGGAAATCACTAACAGTCCATAAAAGGGCAACTCGCATGAGAAAATTTGTCTTTGTGGACACGTTGTATGTAATCGCCCCATTGTTCCATAAATCTTGCAACTCTTTCACAAGCGGCTGAAGGAACACGTCGATTTTCTGCTTTGGGCTGGTCGGTCCAGGAACGATAACCGTTAAGAACATAAACTCAGATTTCATGCACATCGACGGTAGAAGGTTGTAAGGAGTCAATATCACGGGCCATGAAGAGTACGATTTCCCTGAAAGCCCAAATACTTTAAAACCATCAGTGCACAATCCTAAACGAACATTCCGAACCTCGGCGGCGAAGTCTCTATTGACGTCATTAAAATGTCTCAAAGCTATCGAATCAGAACAGTGTTGCATAACATCTTCTGGCGAGGAATGATCTCCATGCCATTGCATATGTTTTGCGGTTGACTCAGACGCATACAATCGTTGCAACCGAGGGCCCAAAGGGAAGTAGTACATTTTTTTGCAAGGGCATTTTTTTGTGTTCCGACCACGACCTCGTCGATGTGCAATGTAGCGTGATTTCCCTCAAAATTTACAAACACTCCCCAATAAATCATACATTGGTCCTTACAACAATCTATTTTCTCAACAGGTAGACCTAGACCTCGCATTAGTCTTTTAGTGGCATAAAAATTTTCAACCAATGAATTGTCATTTAGCAAACAATCCTTCATGAATTTAATGATTTCATTATACCCTCGTTTAGATATATGATGTTCAGACTTGATCGCAAGTAATATTGCCATTGCGGACAACGTTGTCATGGTTTCGCAACCCGACCACAATTGTTCGCTACTTGCATCAATCATGTCATATAGTTGGCGTGCTTGGGGGTTTGGTGATTATTCCACGTGATTCCAATTGAAACTTGGACCTGCCACGTTGTGTAGCATCTTGCGGTAAGTTGTCGGATCGTCTCCTCCCACATCAGCATCATCAATATGGTTATCCATTTGGTAAAAGTTTTGTGGGCCTTCATCTCCGTTCTCACCATGTTCGTACCAACAGAGATATCCCGGAACAAATCCATACCTACATATGTGGTACTCAACCATTTCGATGTCCAGGTATGGTACAAGTCGACATTTCTTATAATTGCACGGACATCTAATCTTCCTTTCACTTTGGTATGTAGGACAATGTTGTTGAGCAAATGATATGAATTCTTTCACCTTCGCCGCGAACTCAATTCGAACGTAGCCGTTGTCGAGCCGGTTGTACATCCAGTCTCGACTTGTAGACGACATTCCTATTGAAGTGTTGTGCAATTAAATTAGTCAACTAGTTTCATAATTTTCGACGGTACATGGTAACTTGTGTGTCCAACTAACACAATTTAATAGAAGGGGGAATCTGAGGACCTACCTAACTACATGAACAAATAGCTTTGCTTCTAGCCATTGAATAGAGGGGTTGGAAACAACTTTCTTAATACCTAGCTCGGTACATGAGTGATACCAAACAGAGTATGATAATTGGTCGAAAAAATAAAAGCAACAAGGAGTTCAAAAAAATAAATAAATCATAAGTTATAAGAGGCATACAAATACCACCAACTATCAAAGCGCCTACTACTTGTTCACTCGTACCTCCTTAAGGTTATAGGTTTATTCAATTCTCTATAAATTTTATGTGAAATAGCAACATTAACTAAAAGAGTAATCCTAGTGTTTCAAATCCTAACTAGTAGTAGAAATTATATAATTATAGGTACTATTCAATCGTAACCAACAACACCTAACTAATCAATCATCCCTAGCAAGTGCATGAATATGAAATTACTAATAACTATAACATCAAACGACCAAGTAATTACCTCAAATACATGATTCTAATGTATTATAATGTTGATCACGACATGCTTTACCGATAAAATAAACATGAAATACCAACCAAATACAAAATCAATAGAACTCTTGAATTGCTCAAGTAAAATGTTGAAATGATATATTAAATATTAATAAACCTAAAAATAGAACAAGCATAACCATAAAACACTAAGCATGCAAGAGAATTGCAGAACAAAAACTTCTAAACCAAACAAAATACACAACATTAACTTAATAGATCAAGTGAAGAACACCAACAAATGCAAATGAAAGCCAATCCGGAGGAAAATGTGAGCATATAAGATTTCAAGAGAATTCGGGTGTTAAAAATATGTTTTTTGATTGTTACCTTGACAAGCGAGAGAGCGGAGCGGTAAGCACAGAGCGACCGAGAGCAGAGAGCAATGAAAGAGACGGAGATTCAAGATCGAAACTCGAAAAGATTCAGAACGCTGTGCACTCATTCACTGCACAATCAACCACGTAACAAATCAAATCACTCAAGAACAGTTAAAATAAAACCTGCAGAAGCAATCAACAATTAAAAGAACTAAACTCTTTAAATTTGTCACCTGATAAAAGCACCAAAGCAATCAAACAAGTTTTACTTTCAGCAACAATTGATTCCTTGTTTGGATATAAGCACCAAAGCAATACAATTAACCAAATAAAAGAATTACTTCCAAGTCTGGATAACAAAGTCATGGCATTTAGATTACAATAACACATAACTCTAAATGACTGTAAACAAGAAGCATAATGGAAAAAAATTAATATAAATGTCTCAATCGGTTTACTTACTGACCATGCTAATTAAGCTCCTATACTAATCCGATCTCTTGACACGTTAATACTCGTACTCAAACATTCGAGACTCTTCCATAGGCTCCTCGTATCATTTGATATATTTTAGAATATGTTTAGACTATCACTTAGGGTGTTAAGCTTGTTTAAGGTGTTTAAGTTTAAGTTAGGAAATTGTCGTAAGTGTGTTGTCTAGAGCACTTAGCGCGTTGGGTACTTTATGTAGCATGCTAGTGACTCCTTAGCACGCTACCTATACTCATTAGCGTACTACATATAGGTAGCGAGCTAGCTAGCATGCCTAACGCGCTACAAACTGGAAATCTCGAAAATTTTGCACTTCGAATATTTGGGTTTCCTCCTCCAAATGGCAATTATTAAAAGTCGTAGATCTTTGTTACCTTCCACTACAGACCCAATACATCATCCATAGTAACGACATCAGCATGCATTTCATATATATTCATCAACCATAAATTATATATGCATTTTTAATTAAAACTCAATAACACACTAACACTTTGATTGATCATAACTTGACCAATTTAACTTCGAATTTCAATTTCTTTAAGAAAAATCTAATGGTTTTCACAAGGAATCCAAATATGTAAAGCAATTTTGAAAATAACTTCATTTACCCTCTAAGTCAAAGAAAAAAAAATTGAACCTCTAATTTTAAACAAAACTTTGCTAACTAATTGTGTAGATCTACTTACCAACTTGTACACCACCCCTAGCTTGATCTTCTCCTTAAAAATTCTCCAAAATCTCTCTACCTCTACAGATTTATCTTTGGTGTTCTTCCTCCAGAGCTTTTTCGTCACTCCTAAGTTATGAAATCAAATGATTTGCATGTTTAACTCATATAATATATATACTATTAAGTGAGCGCGTGCTTCATAATGGAGGCATGCATTCTTTTCATTTTCAATAAAAAAAAATTAATAAATTAATAAAAATAAAATGATTTCTTCACCACAAAAAATCGTCCCTCACTTCAGCTTAACTTCACATGACATTGCTTGTGTTTTCTTTCATAATCAAACCTCAAATTGATTTATCACACCACCAATAAATCTGCCTCCAATATATATATATATATATATATATATATATATATATATATATATTTCACAAAATATCAAAATTTTACGTTCACATTAGATTTCATCAAGGCTGAATAATATAAATTGTAACAACATATATTCTAATATACTTCACAAAAAAAGAAAAAATAATTAAAAAATAAGACAGTACAGATCACTCACTGGAAAGTGTCGTAATATTTTTTGATGTTGCCAACTAGTTGATGTGCTCTGACTTTGATTCCTTGTGTTGATCTCACGATTTTTGTTCCTTGGATTTGTCCATGATCTCAACTATTTCATGCTCTGTCGTACAACATACCAATACATTATATCAGGTTATGAACAAAACAAATCAATTAACAACTATTACCTAAGAAAATCAATCAGCCACAACAGAGAAACAACAGATGTTAATGGGCAGTGCTGATCTTACCAATGAGAGAACGGAGAGTCGTGACCGAGCAAGAGACGGAGAGACCAGAGAGAGAGAGAGTTGAGAGCCGATGACGGAGACCAGCGCGACGAGACGGAGAGACCAGAGAGACGGCGAGACCAGAGATACCAAAGAGACCATCGAAATCATAGACGGAGAGACGAGAGTTGAGAGCAAATAAGGAGACCGATTTGGGGGTTTTGGACGGGACGATCGAACGGGATTTGGGGATTTTGGGGGGAGGGACGAGACGATCGAACGAGACTAATTTTGGGAGGGGACGATCACTCGGATTTAGGGGTTTTTTTTGGGGATTTTGGACGAGAATGCTTTGGGGGTGTTTTGTTTTTCGGCCCTGGGGTGTGGGGGGACCTTGAACCAATCATATACAAATCCCGAGATTTGATGAACGGTCATAAGAAACAAAAAATTTTGTGGGAATGTTGGCACCATTTTTTAAAGACGGAATTAAATTCCGTCTCTATTTCTGTCTCTATTTCCTTCTCTGATTCGTCTCAATTCCGTCTCTAAATTAGTCAGTCTCAATTCCGTCTATTACTTATTTTTTTAGCAAAGTAAATTAATTCCCTTTCTAATTCAGTTTCTAAATTTCATTTTCCTTGTAGTGCGTGGAAGAAGTTGATCCCCAACATCGAGGCCCCCCAATACCCCTCTCTCCTACATGAAGGCCCACCCCCACCCCTCCTCTATCCCTTCCAAGCTCATCATCAACTTTGTCTTGCCTTACCAGTTCTAAATCGCCTCCAAATAGGTCAGATTGATCCATTCATTCATCCATTCAAAAAAATGGGTTAATTATTTGCACCAATTTGTTTAGATTTATGTTTTCCTCGATTTATGATAAAGTGAAGCTTGCTTTTGTTAGACACTTAGGTTATCTGGGAATTACCATCATTTTGTTGTTGTTTGGATGTTCAAGCCTTACCAGAATTTGTGCCCATATAATTGCCTTTTGTGTTTGTTCGTTCAATTTTAGCACATATATTATGTTCATGGTTTTCCTAATTAATATTGAACTTCTATTACTATGTGCAAGAGTTAGCTTTCAATTGCTTATGTATTTATTTTACATTTGATTTCTATGTACACATATACTTAGCTTTCTACGCACACTTTTGAACTTTTCATTTGCTTCAAGTAAATAGATATGTTTGTGTCACGGCCCAATCTCTAACCCCCGTTTTAATTCCTTAATTAGGACGTAGGACCCCACACAGTGATACGTGCACCGACTGAGGCACGTGGTCGAGTTATATTGTATGTTTGTATTGATGTATGCCTAGTGTTATGTATTGTGTAAACTTACTAAGTCGTTTTGTATAGTTGTAGGCATCGAGAAGAGAGCGGGGACGCGACTCGAGAAGCGTGCAAGTCGGGGAACCGGGTAGTTAACATTTTGGTAAGTCTTATTTAATACTAATATGAAATAAGGAATTACTTATAAGCCTATGGTTGTGTTGGTTAATGTAAATAAAAGTAAAGGCCTATAGTTGAGTAAATTAAATGGAAAGCATAAGATTAGTCTAGAGATACACATTGGCACATCTAGGAACTAGGTGAGTAATGAAATGGTGTCAATCGAGGTTGAGTTAGTGGGATATATGACAAAGGTGGACCATTAGATATTCCTAGGGATACATAAATCCATGAAGATTAAGGTCTAGGAAGGAACATCACCTTAATATATAATATTAGTAATCAAACAACATGCAAACCAAATCACTCATTCATTTTTGCTGGAGAAGAAGAAGGAATTGATGGAGAGGAGTGAATCATCAAGGTGTTGAAGGAATCCATGAAAGTTGATGATAAGTTCTCAAGCTAGGGTGCTACATCAACAACGTACACATCTTTTTTTAGTTGAAATTAGAACAAGTTCTGGTTTTAGGCTAATTTCAGATAGTAGATGCTTGAGTATTTGCAATTAATTTATATATTTGGGTTCCTCATTTCAAGTTAATAATCTAGCTATATTGAAGTTCTTAATTTGGTTTTGAAATCATAAAGATATGAATTCATGAAGTTGCAACACTATAACTAGAATTATGCATGTTGTATTATGAATCAACCGAGGTAATTTGGTTATAATCTACCCATTTTAGACCCAAATTGATCCAACCCAGTGGCATTTGAAAGCTTATTCAAAGGGGAATAACTTTTCTTAACTAAAGGTATTCTGATTAAAATGTTTTTTATGTCCAAACATGCTCTACAAATAGGTATTGGAATTAAAAAGGAAAGTTTTGAAACTAAAATTATTAAGGGTACGACTCCCTAACTACTAGTCCAAATGAGCTGATCTTTCAGTATGTTGTATTTGAATATATTTAATGCCTCGTGACCAAAAATCGAATTCTTTGGATCTATATATTGGGAGAAATAGATTTTCTAAATCCTCTGGTTTGATCAAATTCCAATTAGACCTATGTTTAGTAAAATCATGATATCTCTTTCATTTTAAATCATAATTTTGCAAACTAAAACTTTTGGAAAGCTAAGAGAGAGGCCAACAATAATTGTACTGATGGCTGATTTCGATATTTTGACCATTTCATGCCTAAAACCGCATTAAGATATAGGACTAAAATTAAAACTTAATTTAGTCTTTAGGGGATGATTTAGGAAGATTGATTTAAAGTCTATTGAACTAATTTGAATATACAATAAACACCACTAAATTGAGCTTAAACCCACTATATTTGAACTAATGAGATACCCAACTCAGGAACCTAGGAAAAGGGTACGGGAGAGCGAATGCAAGATTTGGAGTATCGGGAGGCCAGTAAAGCGAGGACTTTACTCTATTTATGTGAGTATACCCAATGGCAACTTTACTTGGCATTTCATTTCTATTAATTGTTGTCCTTTTTTTTTACTATTTTGCCTTTATATTCTTATATCATGTGTTCTTTGTGTCTATGCTCACTTGATGAGTCTAGTTTGCATGATATCCATTCATTTGATTTGATTCATTGATTCTATCCCATGCTATGTATATTCTTGTTATTTTAAATGTGAATTGAATGATAAATAGCATGCTATTAGGCTATTGAATATCTTATAAATGTTTAAGGGGACTTGTATTCCTTATTTGTTTAGGTGTGTAGATGTGTCTATGCCTTGACAATCCATACTTGTTATTTCTTGAAATTTTAAAAGTAGTTTTCGCATTTAGGTCATGTACTCGATCAAGGTGTGCACGACTCATGGGGTTAGAGTCCCTGGGGATGTTGCCACGTGTTACCTGACACTGTATGACATTCGGGGTTAGAGTCCCTAAGGTGGTATACACACCGGGGTTAGAGTCCCTGAGGTGGTCTACACACCGGGGTTAGAGTCCCTGGTAACACTTGGGTTAGAGTCCCTTGTGCTATATGATTAATGAGTCGGAGTGACATGTTTCATTGCCGACCGGACCTAAATCACCACTACTTAGCATAGTGTCAGTATCACTTGTTTAACTCTGGTATTTAATCGCGTATGGTTTATTTTTTGATTTTCCCATTTATATGTTTTTAAATACCATTTGAATATTGGGAAATGCAAATTAAACTTGTTATCGGGGATTACAGTTTTATTCTTGTACTTACCGTCTTTTTTTATGACGGTGGGTGTAGAGCTGTCTACCAATAGGCCGGGCGAGGAAAAGATCGGCGATTATCCCTGAGCCAGCGACACGTCACTGCATCGATTATAGGTCTTTTTTTGGTATTTTGATTATATATGTTATATATGTCTTTCAAATACTATTTGGGTTGAGCGTTAGTTTCCCCGACCTGACTTAGACTATTTTACTATTTCACTGCATTTTGAGGACCTTATATATATGATGTCATTTCCTGGTTTTCCACACTTAGGATTTTATAAATGGCTTTCGCATAATTATAAATGGCTTCTACATAATCTACTAATTTCTTCCGCATAACCAATAAGAATTCTGCTAAATAATTAATTGAATAAAAAGTTTTAATTAACTATAATTTTTATAAACTAGTAGGACTAGTGTATTACTTATCCTGAACATGAGAAAAGATGCGTTTAGGTTGTAAAGGCGGACTAATACATAGTTGAGTACTGCGTAGATAGGATTAGGGCTTAATTACGGGATTAGGCCGGGCGATGCCCAAAATTAGGAGAGGGGTCGTCACAGTTTGTTCGAGTTAGGTCCATAGCTTTTCATTAATTTGTGATTGTTTTAATTTTTGTGCTCAAGATACATAAAAATTTTGGGGCTTTAGCTGGGTGGCTGGTGTATGCATTTTGGAACTAAGGAGCTAAATTTGAGTGTCATTTGTTTCCTAAAAGTAACTCATTTGTTTCCTAAAGCATATTTCTTGCAAATGAATGAGCATATATTTTTTTCCTATTGTTTATTTGTTTTTTTATTTTATATGAAAGCAACTGATGATATTTTCTCAAAGTTCATTGTTTTAGGTTGTTAGTCTTGAAAAAGAAAAATATGATTCATGTTATTCAATTTGTTTTTTCCCTTGCTATATATATATTAACTTCACAACTATGTTATTAATCTAGTTTATTTGAGCTGAAATTAAATGATATGATATTCTTGGTATATTCTTGGTAAATAATATGATTCATGTTATTCTTGCTCTAATTTGGTTCCTGGCCAAACAAATTGGTGTTAGATTTAAGGGTTTGACAAAGATTTGGTTGTTCATTATGTAGGGGTTTCGTTTTCTTCATATTTATTCCCAAATCTCTCTCTCTCTCTCTCTCTCTCTCTCTCTCTCTCTCTCTCTCTCTCTCTCTCTCTCTCTCTCTCTCTCTCTCTATTATTTTTGTTTGTTAAATCTATATTCTCTTTAACAGACTAGAGCTTGTCGTATTATTCTCTTCAAGTTGTCGTATTATTGTGAAATGCTATATATTAAGATAAATTCAGTCAATGAAGAAATTAAATTACTTATAGTATACATGAACAAACTAAACACTTAGCTAAGATGTAAACATTAGCTCAAGTAGTTAAGTTATCTAGTTTCTAAAGTTTGGAAATAGTATTTAAGTTATCAAGCATTGTGCTCACTAAATGTCATTTATACTTCAATTATGTTATAGAAATTCACCTTTGTAGTGGAGGAACTCGCGGATGGCATTAATTAGGGCTTCCAGTTTAGGTGCTTTTTTCACTCTTCCCCTCTTTCGCTTTGCAGATTCTTCGATTTTGTTGAATTTTCATGGTTTGGTCTTCGATTATGAACAATTTCATCCCTAATTTGTTGTTGATGTGAAAATTTTACTTTTTGAATTGGTCGGTGTGGGATTGACTGCAAGTTCGGATCTTTATTAGTGTTTGTGTTGAATATTGTTATGATTGGTTGGTTTGTGAATGTGATTTTAGGCTTTTGTTTGTTTGGGTTCTTGATAATTTTTAGGGACTGCTAGAAGTTTGAGTTGGTCTTGTTAATCTATTAGTTTTATATGCTTTTAAGTTGTTTCTTTTATTATTTTTTACTTCTCTTGTTTCATTCAAATGTCGTAAGATCTCCAAAATTATTTGTGCAGTTACAGAGCTTTTCATGTGTATGAAGGGATCGGAGTTGGAATCAAGTTTTTTAAGTTGATACTACCAAGAGGAAACAAAGATGTTCATTTCTAGGACTCGAGGACCGTAAGTTTAAGTTTTTTTCTTGTATGTTTGTTATTTATGTTTGTTTTTGAGATTTTTGACGTTCCAATTAATTTGATTTAATTTAATTGTTTCTTAAATTTGATCAAGTTGGGGGTTAATAAAACATGAGAATTCATACATGAAACAAAGAGGTTTTAGACTACTTGAGCGTGTTGTTTAGTTTAATTATTTATGTTTGGCGTATTTGGATCTCTTCATAATAATGAAGAGTTGAAAGGCTTGGAGGGATTTGCACTTATGTGTTCATTGCTTTGCTCAGAAATCTACTTTCTGTAATCTTTACATTCCTTTTCATAGTGGTTCCATCTCACATCTCTCATAGTGGGTCCGTCTCACATATCTCTCTCTTGAGCTTTCAATTTTGTTTTGTGTTCCTACGAAGGTGATTCAAAAGAGCATATTCTATTTATAGTTAAATCATTCGATGGAGGAGAGAGTAGAATTAGAGCGAGGTTCAATGGGGTTTTGTTTATAAGATTAGGCTTTTAAAAGCATGACAGGGAATGTTAGCATTCTTACACTGTTTGAAGTATTCATGATGAAAAAGAGTTATATCTTAGAAAGTTAGGGAGTTGATTGTGGTGATCTTTCTTGTTCAATGATACAAGTCCAAAGTACTACTGCTACTCCCAAATAAAAGCCCAAGAGTAAATTCAAACAAAAAAAGCAAACTATAGGAAAATATATCACATAAGAAACTTTTAAACCTTTTGTTGATGTTGATGTTGATGTTCTCTTTTTTTGTTGATGTTGTTGTTCTTTTTTTTCTTTATTGTCGTGGTTGAAAATTGGTTGACGCAAGTGATATCCAGTAAATTATACAAATACATTATTTATAAGTGTTCTGCAAAATTATATTGTATAAAGCGGCTGAGGGGTACATTTTGCATTCTTAATTGGTCAGAAGGCCTTCTCAAGACACCAAAGATCTGTCTTTAATATGTACAAAAAATGATGAAGTTAGAGACGAACTTGTGAAGGTATTATAATTAAACGCATTGTAGATCACCAAGTGCTTCATTTCCACTTAGGACTTTTGGCTCATTAAGGCATGATACGACAGTCACAAATGCACAAAACACACTTATATTTTCTAGTTCCACTGCAACTCCTCTAAAACTAAAGTTTAACTTGTTTTCTTAGTTTCTTTTTTCCTATTGTTTTGTGTAATTTAATGATCTAATATTGTTGATGGGCACTTAGAAGGTTGGAGCTATATCTTAAGATCGATTCTGGTGTTTAGGAATATAAATTTGTTCATTAATAGTAGTAGTCTTATATTATTAATTTCTTTTATGCTTTAAAGATGTCTTGAAGGACTCAATTGCCTTGCTTTTATTAAATCTTTGTTTATATTGATTGCATTTTTAGCTACGTTTCTTTGCAAACCTTAATATATGTTATGAGGATGCGCATCTTCGAACTCGCAAATACTTCGAGCATCGCGAGAGGCATTGCTCTTAAGAGGGGCTGAGGTGTCTGGTTTCGAATCCTCAAAAGTATAAAAGATTGATCAAGTTGCCTAAAAGTAGAGACAAAGGTGAGAAATTGTTATGATTTACTTTGTTTGGTTGTGCACTTGATTGGGTTTTCACAATTGAAGTAGTTGTGTCGATCGTTTCTCTTATATGGATGTTGTTTTATATGCGCTATGTTGCAGAAATGGTATGCCAATGTTCCTTACACCAAATTGGCTGAGGTGAAAGGTCATCAAAATTGGTTGAAAGTGAAATGGGAGTTTCTAACCTTCCCCGATGGTGGGACACGGCTTATACTTGGTGCTCTTAATTACATTGATTTCATTCAGAAGGTAACTTTTTTCTTTCATTTTGTTATAACCAATTAGGTTCCACACTTTTGGATTGCTCCCGATGTAAACAATCATGTCATGGTAGTGGAAAGTATTTCAATAATAGTGGTTTTTTTCAACTAAAGTTGAATAAAGGAGTGGACTTTGTTAGGTTGGTGGCTATTGTTTAATCGCAATGCTATATGTGTTGCATTCAAGGTATGTTCATGCTTATTTATATGCAAGTTGTAATCTCATGTTATCATAGTGGTTTTAATCTTATGTTATCATATTGATCTCTCTTGAGACTGCCTTTTGAGTTTCATTATTTTCTACCTGTTTTGTGTATGAATCTCATGCGGAGAAGATTATTATTGTATCCAGTTTTTGATTCTCTTTGATTTAGTTGGATTGAATTTGGATTGAGTTGGTTCGTGATTTTGTGGGTTCTTGTTTAAGGAGAGAAATTTGAGGGTACCTCTTTTTTTTGTTCAAATTTTGTTGTTAAATGAGAAGTAATGATGTAGGATCGTAAGAAGAGCTTCTCTTCAATTGAGTTAATGGGGATTTGGTAATGGCTTCATAATATACAAGTTTTTGATAAGGAAGAGAAAAGAAATATAGTGTGTACAACAGTAGTGAATATCATGTAGAAGATTAGCCTTATTATTTGATACTTAGACATGAGAACTAAATCAGTAGAGAGAATTGCAATGCAGGCAATAAAGGGTAGAGAGAATTGTAATACAGCAGTAGTGAATAGCACTAGTATTCATAGTCTTCAATTGGACCAAAATTGGTTGTGATGTTGCTTGTGTTGGGCTATGTTGGTTAGTTGTCGATTTGTTGAATAATATTGAGTTCCATTGTAATTTGCAAGATTTGGATGGGATACATACTCTGCTACAGAAAGAATTTGTCTAATGGCTATATATGTACTACTAAAGGAATGGTATCAAAGTCTTGTGGGATGATGCATATTATATCATGAGAGAGTTTATTTTTTGGAGGCCTATTTTATAGTGTTAATTATGAAATGTAATAATTTCATTCTTTTGTACACATTGTATTAGGTTGTGCCTACAAAGATTTACTACTTTATTTATGCAAGATTTTGTTATTATACAAATTTTTTAAAAAAAATATATTCGTAGCTTTTATTATTGTTTTGCGAATATTACTGTAGGATGTTATTTGTTATTACTTTTTACTATTTTTAAAAATAAATTATTTATTTTAGTCAGCAACTGAATTGCAACAAACGTGTCGATCTTGACTAGATTCGATTACAACAGATGTCGGTCATCATTTGTTCAAGAACAAAATTGCAACAAGCGCGCGCGTCGATCTTGGCTGGATTTCGGTTATCAATAATGTACACCAATGCTGTCTCTCACGACGATAGACTTTTGTCCAATTCTACCACTGTTCAGCAACATACATACTAATCTGTCGCTGATGAAAATCAGTGACGAAGAGATCACCGACAGACTTTTTTTGTTGCAAACCCCATTAGCGACAAAATCGTACAAATTTAGCAACAGACTTGTCTGTCACTGAATTCATTTGTTCTTGTAGTGAAAAACGCGATTTCGGAGGTCTAAATGAAGGAATTTAGCCAAAAACCGCTTTTGTCACAACCAATCTACAAGTATTGATCACCGCGTTATTTCCGATAAACCCATGTCCTCGCAACGCCAAAATTTCATGTTCGGTCCTTCCGAAAGTCAACAAAAGTCAATTTCGGTCAAACTTTTTCAAGAAATGTTCCATTACAAGAAAAATGACATTTAGAAACGGAATTAGCAATGGAATTAAGTTTCGTTGCTAAGAAAAAATGGTTAGAGACGGAATTGAGACGGACTAATTCAGAGACGGAATAGAGAGAGATTAAAGACGGAAATAGAGACGGAAATAGAAACGGAATTAAATTCTGTCTCTAAATAATGGCGCCAACATTCCCACCAAAACTTTCTTTTTTACAACCGTTCATTACGTCTCGAGATTCGTGCGTCCTTCGATCTAGATACCCCAAAAATGGGGACCAACCACAAAACTCTCTCTCTCCCTAAAATCTCTCTCCGCTCTCTCTCTGTCAACAAAATCTCACCGTCACCGCTCTCTCCTCTCTCTCTCTCTCACCGCTCTCACCTCTCTCTCTCACCGTCACCGCTCTCTCCCTCTCTCACCGCCGTCGCTCTCTGCTCTCTCTCTCTCTCGCAGGTCTCTACTCTCACTCTCTTACCCTCTCTCTCATCGCTCTCTCACCGAAATCTCACCGCTCTCTCTCTCACCGGATCTCACTCACCGTCAACTCTCTCTCACTCACCGAAATCTCTCTCCCAAACCCTAAATCTTTGTCGTCATTGCGATTAAGGTGCGACGAGGCCGTCAGTCTGCGTCGTCGCGTCTGCAGGAGATTGGAGCCTCGGAAGCCCTAAGCCGTCGCATTGTGTTCGCCGCACCCTAAGCCGTCGCCGCACCCTAAGCCATCGCCGTTGTTCCCTCTCGATCTCTCTGCTGCGTTCATTAAACCCGATTTCAGGTTTGCAATTGAATCCCATATTTTATAGATTATGTATGATTGGATTTCTTAACCACCCTTCTTCCAGTTTTTCTTTTTTTTGGGACTTTTGTTCATCAATTTTGGGTTGTATTTTCAATCTAATTAATGGATTTTGTCTGGTCTTTGACGGGAATCTCGCAGAATTGGTTCTAGGGTTTGATGCCATCGAATCATACTTTGTGAGTAGATCAGAGTTGGTTTTCAATTTAGTTGTTTTGTTTATTTGAATTGTGATGTGAGACAGTTTTTGATGATGCGTTCAATGCGGGTAATCTTTCTGATTGGAAAGTGTTTCGCTTTTTTTTTAATCAATATGCTTGATAGCTGCTTCTTCTGGTTATTGTATTTTATTTTTCCTCCATCTTTGTTACATGTTTTTTGTATGCAGCAAATGATGATGTAAGATGTTGACGGGTGCAGGTTTCTACATCTTCTTCGGTGAAAATGCTATACATATAGTTGTGCTGAATGCAGACATTGTTATCTTTGCTTGATGAAAATGGTTTCAATGTTATTATCAACACTTTTATGTTTTTTGTGCTGCTTTTTCTATTGGTATATGTGTTTCTCTTGTAATGATTATTGCAAAAGTTAAAAAATTGACATATTTTTTTTATTTTATTACATAGAAGTGAAATTTTACTGCTAATGAAGCTATTTGTCAACTGTGGCACTTATTAACTGTGTGCAATTGTATGTTTTTGGATCTTAATTTCATAGGTGTTTGTGCTTCCCGTACTGAAGTTATGTATCTTTATCCCCATTTTTAGCCAAGTGTCAATATGGACACATCTGTTTTGTTTTGTTAAAGCTTGCTCATATTAAGTTATTAGTCTCATCTGCATTAGTACGTTATGTTTGATGTTTTGTTTACCGCGGCAACGTATTGTGTGACGCATGTATGAGAAAGGGCTCCATAATTATAAAAAATACTGCACTGTGAGATTTGCTTCCCTTGCCTTCTTTATCATTTGACCAAGTATAATGTATCATATACTTGGGTGAATGAGAATGGGAAAGGAGAATCGATTTGTCTTGTCCCCTTAGAAGCTTCAATTTCCCTCTTAGCCTCCAATTAGTCATTATCGAATTATTTATTAATGATGAACACCCCTTTATCTAATTTCCCTATCTCATTCCATCCCTTTCATTTCCATCTCGTGATCAAGGAAATACTACTTTTACTTTATGTGATCATATTTCTCCGAGAGGTCAATTTTAATGGAAGGCTTAATTATTTTTCTTTAAACTCATTTATAGCCCTCATTAGAAAGACAGTCACATCCAGTATTCCATGTACCTTTAACAAATACAAACCGAGAAACAATATATGATTGTGTAGTACAATATCTCTCTCGATCTTGCTGCTAAAGTCTTTGCGATAAGCTTACGATTTTGCGGTCACTCGTAATATTTCTACTTTGAAAACCTTTCTCATGGATTTAAAACTGCAGAATCCCCAAATTCTCTCATCTCTAAATCTAAGAAGAGCATGAAATTCAAGAATAGTTGTTGAAACTAAAAGGTAATTTGTTCAATTCATTTTTGTGATTTATTTATTTGTTGGTATTTTTGTTCTGGCATTCTTTATTAGTGGTGGCAATGTTACATATACCTCATTTTTAAAGAAACTCATCTGCTTGTAGCGATTGGGTGTGTTTTCGTTTTCCTAGTGCCAACATTTGTATCGTGCTTGATGTTTTTTCAAGTTTCTAGCCATGAAACAAGCCTTGTAGCTAGATGTCGCAGAATATATGCTCATGCACATGACTATCACGTCAATTCGATATCAAATAATAGGTGCTTGCAACTAATATCACAAAAATCTGTGTAGGATCAGCATCGTTTTGAAATTCAATTAATATCTACTTAGTGATTATATTTTGCCATGATCTGTGCACTTAAAGCCTTACCGGTTATTGGATTTTCTCATTTTCCACCTTGACGAAGTGTTTATATGAATGATGTTGTAAGATAGCAACATGGTTTGCTTTTAAACATGAAGTTGGTGTTTTAATTAATTATGATATTGCTAATAATATTTATTTATTAAAGAAGGTGAATGCGTGGGATTTTGAACTGGGTATTAGTTGGGAAGAAACATGTGACATTTTTAGAATTTAATAATTAATATACAATTGGTAAACAATAAAAACTATTCGTAAATTATAATAAACCTCTAGCTAACTTACAATTGCTAAACAATAAGAATTATTTGTCGATTATGATTAACCTCTAATTTACAATTGGTAAAAAAAAAATATTCGTAAATTATGATTAGCTTCTTATTTTAAAATTTAAAGTTTCTAGAGATTTATTTGAGGGTTTTTATTTATTTATTTATTTATTTATTTATTAGTATAAAGGTAAGGACATTAAGCTTTGTTATGTGGAGCTAGAGCAATTGATGGTGTGCTCCATTTTCATGCGTTACAATTTTGTATTTTATATGATATGTTGTTTGGTTGTGATGGAATTTCTCCTTTCTTTTTTTTCATTTAGAAGTTTATTTTATTTAAATTTTACTGCCTTCTCAACTTAATTGATAAATATAAGATTTGCCTTCTCAACTTTTTTTTTTTTTTACTTATCTCTTCATTTTGCTGCCTTCTCAACTTAATGCTACTATTATATTGTTAACAAAATATTGTTGATCCATGCAGGCTAAGCTCCAAATGAGACGCTCGGAGCAGACCCAGACTACACTGGACCAGCCGGTGGATGATGAGGCGGTGTACTACAAGGTGGCGGGTGACTGTCCCAAAGGATGTGTCTACAGTCTCAAGTCATTATGGAGAAAGAAGAGAAGATACGTATATCCTGATGCTAGCACATCCCAGGTGCTAGCACAACGAGGGATGGGCAACTTTATGATACTTATGTATTTTTATGGTTGTTATAGAACAATGAGAATTGTAGTTTTTTTATGGATACTTAGGTATCTTAAACATTTATTATACTTGACTACGTTTCATGAATATATAAATCTTTTTTAATATCGAATTTTATGTTTTTTCTCATTTGAATCTTTGTTGTTGATATATATTGTTGATTTGTGTATGTATGTCAAATTCTTCTTTTTTGGGGATGTTAGCACCCCCAAGGAGTTGTTGGAGGGGGTGGGGGTGCAGGCAATGGAGCATGTCATATGGTTGTATTTTCAGGTTTAGATGTTATGGAGAACCAATTGGATTAAGCTTAGGTTTGAAAACTAAACAAAGCGGAATTGAGACGGATTAGCAACGGAATTCAGAGATTTCGTTGCTATTCCGTCTCTAATTTTTTAGGAATAGATGCATGAATCAGCAACGGATCAGAGACGGAATTATTGTATTCCGTCTCTGATCCATTGCTAATCAGAGACGGATCAGAGACGGAATCCAATAATTTCGTCTCTGATCCGTTGCTAATCAGAGACGGATCAGAGACGGAATACAATTACAATTGTACCCTTTTGAAGAATTTGCATTTCTGTTCCATTTCTAAATTTCGTCTCTAATCAGAAACGGAAACGCATTTCCGTTGCTGATTGAATCAGCGACGACGATTTTAGAGACGAAATAAATTTCGTCTCTGTTCCGTTGCAGAATTGAATTAGAGACGGAATTTATGTTGATCAGAGACGGAAATTTTCGTTTCTGATCTGCTGTTTTTTTGTAGTGTTTGTCACTTCTTAGACTGCATTAATCACCATGGTATATATATATATATAATTGTTCCAACAACCCCCACATGAATATAAATTGATCAAAAAGTCTATATATCCCCCCCCCCCACATAATGTTAGAGTAAATCATTAAATATGGTGTAATGCGTATCTCGAGGTTTATCCGTGGTTGTATTAGGTGTAAGTGATGTATGTGTGTGTACTGTTGCTGTTAATGAACGGCTCAGATGTAAACAAATGAACGGTTCAGATGTAATCTTAGTTTCATATATAAATAAAATGTGCAGTGGAATCGATTTGTTTGTTGAGCCATTGTTTCCTCCAAACCCTAGCCATGGAGTTCCTCTGGGACTCCGACACATAAATAGATTTTAAAACTTATTTCAATACAGACACACTTGGGAGAGCATTGACGGATTGAAATTGACAGATTGAAATTACATCAGGTGAAGTAGCTTGTGGCCTTGAATCTTCTTTGGTGAGATATTATTAGGTATACTTTGTGACGCGATGGATATAGATCTTGAACTGTTTACTTTTGTAGTATACAAAGACAATAATACTCACATAATTTTGTCCCTATCATTATTGGTTCTTATGATTGTGTTCGTTTTGGCCCTGAACAATTCCCTGTTTCATGAGTGCTCTATAAAATTTCAAGTTCTTAACTGTTCACTACTCTCCCTTGCTTAATTGGCTGAGATCAACTTGTAACCTGAGGTGGCATTCGAGACTTTGGGCCTAATTTTAATGTTGCATCTAGCGATTCCTGTCATTCCTTGATGGTCCTCTCTTATGACTTTCACGGTTTGAAAACAATTGAACATCTATCCACATATAGGGCAGTGCTAAGATCCAATATTGGTCATGATCACTAGAACGATTTCGGTATTTAATAGAGGTTTTTAAACCCCTATTAAAGGGGTGTTATTAAATAGTACCTAATTGATAGGAGTTTTAAAAAATCTCAATGTAATACATGTATTAAAAATTAAAACATAACACATTTTCACATGACATTTAATAACACTCTATTTAATAAGGGTTTTAAAACCTCTATTAAAGGCCAAAAATGTTTTAGTGGATAATGCATAGCATTCACCAATTCTTGCACTCATTCTCTCATTTTACTCCACGAGCTTACTAAAGCCCATTAGCAGCCAACATGATCTAAATGAAATCCAATCTTCCTCTTTTTAAACTTGTTGGGCCTGCCCACGCCTTTATCCCGGGTCGGTAGATCTCCATAGTATCGATATTGTTCTCAACTTAACCACTTTGCACTCACAAGTATGAGATTTTACTTCAAAATGTCTCGGTACTATATATTTGGGGGCGCGGGCAGCCCAACAAATTAAACTTTTATTCGCCAGACGGAAATTCCATACTATTCTTTTATCCTACTAGGAGAAGACTGGTTTTCAAGCTTCAGATATAAGGATCCATGGCATTGATCATATATATTAGAAGAGTACCTTAAACATTGGAATTACTGATTTTACACTATTTTTGTTCACATTTTCGCTAATTGATGTATATGTGTACGTTACGTACATCGATTATTGGTTTCTCGCTTCATGTGAATCCTTCACTTTCAGGGACATATCCTTTGCAATGAGGCATGATAATAGGCCTACCATGTGGTATTTTTCAATTCGTTGTGGTATTGAAAGGGCCTTGCAACCAACATGCAATTGCCATACTTATTTAGTGACTGATTATATATTATATACAACTTGATCTTTCAATAATTAAATATATAGGGTACAGTTGCATGATAATAGTCGAAACGAAATGACGTATCATTGAGAGTACATTTGTGAAGCCAAATTAATTTACAAGTGACGAACTTTCACTCACCAGGAAAGACAATCCAATAATGTCTCAGAGTACTGGTTGGTATTGTTTTGGACTTGTCTTCATCTTTTTGTTCTACCTTTATCTATGCCCGTTTTATTTGGCTTTTTAAGCCCTTCATGCATCCTATATACTTTCACGCCTTCATGTTACCATATTCATTCTCTCGTCCTTCATGCATGCTAATTGATATGGCCTACCGTGAAAGATAAGGTAATTTAAATAGATTGTCTAATGCCTTAACAAGTCAGAACCGACTTTTTGTAAGATCTACGAGGGGCGAGTTCTTGCAATGTGATTTTGACAACTCTATTGAGTATTTTCGACTTTCACCAGCATTTTTTACAAGGAATGCGGAGATGCACACCTTTTCATTGTTGTCATTTAGCATGTATTTTTGCTTGGTGGCAGGGATTAGGATATGAAGAATCTGGTCCCATGCATGATCAATTCTCAGTACAAGGCAGAGAGATAAGCTCAAAAAAATTTAAGGTCCATCATTTAAGCAAGTGGGACTGTATCTTCTCATCAGATTCCTACACTGTGAAAGGAAGAGCTGGAGAGAGGTCCTTTAATTCCATGAGCCCATCATCATCATGATCAGTACATACTCTTTCACTTATTTATGTGTCCCAGTTGTACATTCATATCTATATTAATTCTTGTTTTCATTTCATGGTTCTATAATTGAGAAGTGCCAACATTGGGCCCTCTTATCTCAATTGTTTCCCTCTTTTTCATTAATACATGTATAACCAGATGGACAAGGCTGTGTCAATTTCCTCTCAAGTGTGTGTGTGTATACATATATATAATTGTTTACGCCGCGCGCGTTAGGTAGGATGGCACATTGCCTCGGGTATCATCAGATGTGCCTTGAATCACATATTTTGCATAATTTGTAGAGCATGTGATGGCACAGAATTCATTTGTATGTGTTATCTTCAAGTTTCATGAAGGAGGGAATAGAACAAATGCAGAATATTGTCAGACACCAATAACTGGTGTTCATGCAAGAATGTTGGGGGGATGTAAGGTTACGAAGTGTTTTTTTTTTTTTTTTTTTTTTTTTTAGAATCATTGTCATCAGCACATTCAAATCATGTGATCTAAAACTCAGTGTGTGTGTAATATATAGAAAGGGAAGTTATTTTTTGACATCACTTAACTCAAACCCCGACGTCACATCGGTCTTGGGAGCCGTCCATGGGCGCCTTGGAATACACACCTCGCATATTATGTACTTAAAATTGTGTGCATACATCTCAAGGTGCATCTGGTTCGAGGTGTGACTTTGGTGATGTGTAATATATAGACAGGGAAGTTATTTTTTGACATCACTTAACTCAAACCCCGACATCACATCAGCCTTAGGAGCCGTCCATGGGCGCCTCAGAATACACACCTCATATATTATGTACTGAAAATTGTGTGCATACACCTCGAGGTGCATATGGTTCGAGGTGTGACTTTGGTGATGTGGATCTCTGCTAGTACAGAAAATTATTTACTAAAAATTGTAGCAATTCCCTCATAGAAATATGACATTTTTGTTAATTTTCTCGCTCGCGAGCACAACATCCACAAGCGGCTTGCTCGCGGTACTTCTTCGCGGGTATGTGGATCTCTGCTAGTACAGATATTGTCCTCAACTTAACTACATTCAAGTCATATGGGTATTAGGTTTTATCTTAGAAGACCTCGATATTATTAAGAGAGAAATAATTACTTACGTACTTCTGTATGCATGAAGTTACACTTAATCGATGCGTGACTATATGTCAATCCACACATCTTCGATCAACACTTAATTAGTACTAAAGTCGGTTGAGGTAAAACCCCACATTAAGAATTGAAGGTTGTTAAATATGTTGGGGACAATGTCGGTGTTGATGGAGATTAACAGACTCGCGCACGCATGTGCGACAAAGCCAGGAAGATTTTACATGGTATCAGAATTCATGGTTCAAATGAGACCTGGAAGAAATAGCCCCTTCAATCATAACTTTCGGTCCAAGGTGGAGTGTTGGTGATGTGTGAACTGAAAGGCCGATTAAGTTCCACATCGATTAAATATGACTTCATAAAGAAGTACATAAGTGATTATCTCATTCCTTACAATATTTTTGTACATATCTCGATGTCTATCTAATGGACCAATATAAATATGCTTCATGACCAAAAAATTGTAGGATCAAATATATCCCACCATCCTGTTGTGAATTGAGTTGGAATTTGCTAAGAACTAGAGAAGGAAAATAGAAGACTAAGAATTTCTATTACTACAAACTACTACTACAAATGAGAAGAGAATAAATGAGATAGTTGGAATGAGAAGTTGTCATTCAACTTAGTGTGTTTTTACAATGAGGTTGGCACCCTTTATATATGTCATTTGGTGATGATAATAAATATACTTTAGATAATGTGTACAAGTAACATATACACCCCATGTCATACAACACATTACAAGTAATTTGACAATACATGGAAGAGTTAGTGTACATTGAAAATAGTTACAAGCACTACAAAAAAACAGCAAATCAGAAACGGAATTAGAAACGGAAATAAGTTCCGTTTCTAAATCAGAAACGGAATTAGAAACGGAATAATTTCCGTTTCTAAATTAAAAAGTTAGCGACGGAATTGAGACGGAAACATTCAGAGACGGATTTGAGACGGATCAGAGACGGAATTAGAGACGGAATTAGAGACGGAATTAAATTCCGTCTCTGAAAAATGGCGCCACCATTTCCGCCAAAACTTTATTTTGTTATACCCGTTCATCAAATCTCGAGATTTGTGCATCTTTCGATCTCGATGATTCAAAAATAAAACTCCCTCTCTCTCTCCCGATTCGTCTCTCCGAAAACTCCATCTCCCCAACACTCCCTCTCTCTCTTCCGATTCTCTCTCTCCCAAAACCCTATCTTCCCAGTGACGCTCCATCGATCTCTCTCTCCCGATTCTCTGTCTCTCCAGGAACCCCTATCTCCGCAAAATCCCTCTCTCTCGACGGAGATCTCTCTCTCTCTCTCTCACCGCTCTCTCTCCCGATTCTCTGTCTCTCCGGAACCCTTATCTCCCCAAAAATCCCTCTCTCTCGACGGCAGATCTCTCTCTCTCTCTCTCTCACCGCTCTCTCTGTCACCGCTCTCTCTCACGGACCGTCGACCGCTCTCTCTCCCTCTCAAACCCTCCCCCTCTTCAAACCTCACTCCAAAACCCTAAAACTAAGAGGCGATTCGTCCAGACAAGCCCGTCGTCGCCGCCACCGCCACCACCGCAAACAAATTCCACCTTTGCTTCACCAAGTCGACGACGACGGGTTTCTTCGCTCACGAGGCGATCTTTGGCGCTCTGTTTACTTAGCGGCCGTGCTTGAATACTTGGCCGCCGAGGTATTTCGATTTTTGTTTGTCTATTGAATTTCAATCTCTACCTTTTTAGCTCTTTTTTTTTTTTTTGTGATTCTATTTGTCTTGGAAATTTGAATGTCTAGGGCAAGTTTGGGATTTTGTTGGTTAAATACATGGTCTCAAGTTTGATTCTATTTCTCTAGCTTTTTGAGTTTGTACTTTAAAAGTCCAAATAGTTGTTTTTGTTATAATATTAGTGTCTATGAATTTGAATTTTTAGCGTTTTGTGATTTTGGGAATCTTTGAAGTTTGATTCCTTAGTGTTTTTGTGATTTCGAGTGTCATTGAAATTTGAATCTCTTAATGTTTTGTTATTTGGTCCACTTGGGTGTCTTTGAATTTGAATCACTAATCACTAGTGTTTTTGTGATTTTGAGTGTCTCCGAGAATCTCTCTTTGTGTTTGTGATTTTGGGTTCGTTTGAAATGGTGAATGCGTATGCAGGTGTTGGAGTTGGCGGGAACGCAGCGAGGGACAACAAGAAGACTCGGGTAGTCCCTCGCCATACGATTGGCGGTGAGGAACGACGAGGAGCTCAAGCAAGTTGCTCGGAGCGATGACGATTGCGAGCGGTGGAGTCATGCCCAACATTCACAACCTCTTGTCGCCTAAGAAAAGCTGGTGGTGGTGCTTCCAATAGATATCCATGTTTCCCAATGGCATAAACAAACCCTCCTATAATGTTGGTTTTGCACTAAGATGACATCTTAAGAAGAAGACCGGCATCTCCAATGGAATTTATAGTTAAGAGGTTGTGGATAAAGTTGCAAGTGTAGGCTTATGCTTTAATGAATTTGATTGTATTGATTAAATTTGTCGTCCTAATATTTTTTATGTTATTATCTTCTTCATTCGTGTGATGTAGGTGAACTTTACATGTGGTGGGTTTTCCACAATGGCAATCACAGAAGATGGAAAGCTTTGGAATTGGGGAGGTAGAACTTATTTACTTATTTGCATAAGTTCAATATTTTATTACATGATATTTTTTTCCTTGCTTTGCACTATTATGTTCTCATATTTTGTCCATATGGCATAGGCCAAAGGCTCAATGCCTATTGACAAATGAGATTTTAGTCATAAATCCTCTGATGAGTTATTTTGATCCTATATGGGGAGCCAAGATTTGCGCAACGAAGGTTGTCCTTAACAAACTAGGAACCTAATCAAATCATCTTTTGAATGAGAAAATTTGAAATATTTCAATTTTTGCAATTGTTCACTTCGATTCCACTTGTGCTATGATAGAGAACCGAAAATTAACTCATTTAAGCCATTTTTTTCAAGATATTACTAACTCACGCCAATTCATCAAAGGTTTGTGTCATGTGTGTTTCTTCCCATATTATAGATAATACGTTGTTGTTTATTTCTTCTCATGATTGTGCATGTTTGTGTTTAAGTTTCCTTTAGTTTAATACATTCTTTGTTTATTTCTTCTTAGATTGAGGAGGGACATGTGTTGTTAGTAATTTCATATTCATGCACTTGCTATGGATGATTGATTAGTTATTCCATGTTTATTTTATCGGTAAAGCATGTCATGATCAACATTATAATACATTAGAATCATGTATTGAGGTAATTACTTTGTCGTTTGATGTTATAGTTGTTAGTAATTTCATATTCATGCACTTGCTATGGATGATTGATTAGTTAGGTGTTGTTGGTTACGATTGAATAGTACCTATTTCTTTTGATTGGTTTGGCATGTATATATGACATTCCCATGGTAGTTGTTTGAAAGATTTAATGGCTGCTTGGCTCCATTTGTTTCTCCCTTGTATGAAACTTAATTTTTGGTTTAGTTTTGCTCTTTTAACTTTTAATATGCTTTCTTTTTGTTAAACTCTTTCTGCTGAAGTTTTTTAGTTCCTCTTGCGAGTTGGATGAAATAATGAATAAGGTGGCTGAAATGAGTGGCAAATGTGCAAAAGAGGTTAAAGTGGTTATCTCTCCTTATGGGATTTGTCCACTAGAGCCCACATTGATCATCAGGTGACTTTTTTTAATTTTTAATTGAATCTTCTTATGACCCAAATTGATCATTTTATGGATTCTTTGTTTGATGCATAATGGATTTTCATAGTTTATGAGCCCACATTCCTATTCTCTTAAATATCCACATTAGAAGATCACAAATTTTGGTATTAGTGCCTAGGTTTAGAGAATTAAAGTGGCAATGGTATGTTAGATGTTTCTCTTTGGTTGTTATTTAGACTAACTATTGATGTGAATTTGAGTCATTCTTTTTCCTTTTAGGGACTTGAAAATGGTTCTATTTCTTGCACTTTTCTCATTGTTTTTCCTTCTCATTCTTTTTGCGGTTGTTGGGATCCTGGTTCATGGCTTGTAGGTATGCGTTCATATCTAGAAGCGACCTCTCAACAATGAACAAGACTCGAAACATTGAACCATTCCCAAACATAGTAATGATTGGGTACCATTCATTGAGTAAGTTTAACACGATTCTTTCTGTTTGTTTCCTTCTCCTTGCATTTTTATGGTTTTATTAATTTCGGTTTCACCCTTTAGTTTGCTTGGATGACTCTTTGCTAGAAATTAACTTTCTAATAGCATCTATATGATTGCACTCTCTCTTTGCTAGAAATTAACTTTATGCGGAATGATTCTAGTTGTTTGATATGAGAAGGAACCAAATCGGACCTTCTAAGCTTTTTTTCACAACTTTGCAATGTAAAGTTTTCAAACTTAAAAAAGTTGTAGAACATATTTTTGTTGTGTGCATATCTGTGTGTTTAAAATAGGTTAATGAAAGCTTGTTTCCAATTGTTCCTAGTTCTATTTGAGGTTTTAAACCACATCTTGCGAAAACAAGGTCTCTAGTGATACATCGACATCCATGGTTTTTGTTTGTGATTTCTAAAAGTTGTAAACAAGTCTTAATTTTATTTTATTTTTATAAGAATAAACTAGTCGACTCTAATTAATTAATTTGCAATTTAGGTTTTATTTTCTTTGTTGTCGAGCATAAATATTTTTCTTTTAATTTTAATTCTTAAACGTAATCATGCATGATAGCTTGTGTATGTTGCGGTCTTAAATATTGATCATGAAACATCAAGACTATATATATAAGCATCACAAACCATTGCTATGTTATAGTTTGGAGCGAGAGATAATTTGCTAAATAACACCATGTTCCTTACGGATAATGATGAATTTCTTTTTCTTTATTACTTTATTTATCTTGTGTTTATATTCCAGTAATTTGTTTAATATTCCTATTATTGTTTGTATAATTTAGTGATTTTTTCTTTTTGATCTTTTTTCAGGTGTTTTGTACGAAGTCAAGTATTATTTGAAGCACAATCAACTTTATATAATCTCGGAACACTTCATTTTTTTATTTTTTTTTATTTAGAACAATTTTTGCTTTTACTTTTGTAGAAAGATACGATATAGAAACTTTTTAGATTGTTTTTGTTGTTTCGTGTACAGTACATTGAGAAAAGATAATGTTAAGGATATGATAAGTTTATATAAATTGTGTAATATCAATATATTATTTAGCTATGATTTTTATTATATATTGGCAGGTTAAATGTGCTTGGATTGAGACCTATATATGTAAGATACATAAATCAGAAACGGATCAAATTTCGTCTCTGATCCGTCTCTAATTAGCAACGGATCAGAGACGGAAATAATCAGAAACGGAATAAATTCCGTCTCTAATCAGAAACGGAATTAGAGACGGAATAAATTCGTTTACGATCGAACGGAATTTATTCCGTTTACGATCCGTCTCTAAATCGAAACGGAATCGAATTCGTTTCGATTGAATTAGCGACGTTTTTAGAGACGGAATTAGTTCCGTTTCTGTTCCGTTTCTGACTGCAATTAGAGACGGAATTTTAACAAATCAGAGACGGAAATTTCCGTTTCTGATTTGCTGTTTTTTTGTAGTAAAGTTACATGACTACACAATATGTTGGTGTACATGCATGGTCATCCATACTCCACAACATTCCCCCTTGGATGACACTTACTTAGAGATTGTGCCTCGTTAAAACTAATTCTACTAAGACAAACTCTGTGAGAAAAAATATAGTAAAAGAAAAAGAGTACATTATTCTCATAAATATTAAGATAGGTATAATATTGTTAAGATTTTCTCATTAAGAACCTTGCTAGGAAAACCCAATGGGATAAAACCATAGCTAATGGAAAAAATGCAATACACTAATCAATAACTCCCCCTCATGTGAACATGGGTGAAAGTTGTTAAGTTTTTTTACTTGCAATGTTCTTAAATTTACGCAAGCCAATACCATATGTAAGCCTCTTAAATGTCGTAGTTGTTAAGAATTTTGTGAATAAATCAGCAAGATTATCACTCGATCGGATTTGCTTGACATCAATTTCACCATTCTTCTGAAGCTCGTGCACATAAAAGGATTTTTGGTAAAATATATTTTATTATGTCCCCTTTTATGAATCATTCACTTAATTGTGCGATACATGTTACATTATCTTCATATTATATAGTTGAAGAATCTTTTATTGAAGACAATCCACATGATTCTTGAATATGTTCAATCATGTTTCTCAACCATACACATTCACGACTTGCTTCATGAATTGCAAGTACTTCAGAATGATTAGAAGAAGTAGCAAACATAGTTTTCTTTACTGACTTCCACGATACAGCAGTACTACCACAGGTGAATACATATCCCGTTTGAGAACGGGCCTTGTGGGGATCAGATAAAAATTCGGCATCAGCATAACCTTGGAGATTCAATTTTACCCTTCTCGAGTAAAATAAACACATGTCACTTGTTCCTCGAAGATATCGAAAAATAAGTTTAACACCATTTCAATGTCTTTGAGTTGGTGAAAAATTGTCTCTTGTAAGTAGGTTGACAGCAAAAGTAATGTCAGGTCTTATACAATTTGCAAGATACGTAAGTGCACCAATTCCACTTAAATATAGTACCTCCTAACCAAGTAGCTCTTTATCACTTTCATGAGGTCGAAATGGATCTTTATCCACTTCAAGTGATCTGACAACCATTGGAGAGCTCAATGGATGTGCCTATTCCATATAAAATCTTTTTAATGTTTTTCAATATAATTTGATTGATGAACAAGTACTTCACTTGAAAAATGTTCAATTTGCAAACCAAGACAAAGTCTTATTTTTTCAAGTTCTTTCATCTCGAATTCTTTTTTTAAGTATTCGGATGTTCTAACGATGTCATCGTGGTTTCACACTATATTTAAATCATCAACATATACATCAATAATCATAAATCTGTTGATGTTCTTTTAATGAAGGCACATGGGCAAAGCAGATTATTTACTTATCCTTCTTTAAGTAAATAATCACTAAAGCGTTTGTACCATATTCGTCCAGATTGTTTCAATCCGTACAAAGACCTTTGTAATTTTATAGAATGCATGTTATGAGGTTTTGTCTTTATTTCTTCAAATATTTCAAATCATTCAGATGTTCTCATATATATCTCACTGTCTAGGGATCCGTAAAGATATGTTGTAACAACATTCATTAAATTAATATCAAGCCCTTCAAAAATCGCAAGGCTTATCAAGAACCGAAATGTGATTGTATCTATAACAGGAGAATATGTTTCCTCATAATCGATGTCAGGTCTTTGTGAGGAACCTTGAGCTACAAGTCTTGCTTTATACCTTGTAACTTCATTTTTTTCATTTCACCTTCGTACAAATACTCATTTATATCCAACGGGTTTTACGTCATCTGGCGTTTGAGCAATCAGTCCAAAAACCTCTCGTTTCTTTAACGAGTCTAGCTCTGCTTGGATAGCATCTCGCAATTTTCGTCAATCAGATCTTTTTTAACATTCGTCTACTGATCGTGGTTCTGGATCATCATCATTTTACATATTTCAAAGGACAAGTTGAAAGCAAATATATCATTAGGAACAATCTTATTTCGATTCCAAATCTTACCTGAGTTTAAATAATTTATTAAGATCTCATTATTTTCATCTTTTTCTTCCTTTTCTAGAGACAGTAGTTCCTCGTCAGAATCAACTTGTTCTGACAAATCTTTATCAAAGGATTCTTATGCTTTCTCATGAGTATTTTGATTTGTATTTATTTTTACTCCTATTTTCTTCTTTCGAGGAATCGTATCCTTTAAACCAACTAGTCTTCTACACTTTAAGCGTTTCGTTGGTTCTTGTGCATTTTGTTACACCGAGACATCAATTCTTGCAGGAGTATTTACATCTAGAATATGTGATTTTGTCACTCATTTTGCATCAATAAATGCATCAGGAAATTGATTTGCGATTTGTTGCAAATGAATAATCTTTTGAACTTGAAGTTCACACTGATTTGTGCGTGGATCATAATGTGATAAAGTTGATGCATTTCAAGCAATTTCGTGTTATTCCTTTTGAATTGGCTTCTTATCTCCCCCTAATGGTGGGAGAATTGCTTCATCAAAGTGACAATCAACAAAATGTGCAGTAAATAAATCTCATACTAAAGGTTCAAGGTATCTTATAATGGACGATGAGTTAAATTCAACATAAATCTCAAGTTTTCATTGTAGACCCATCTTAGTTCTATTAGGAGGTGGTATAGGAACATACACTGCACAACCAAAGATTTTCAAGTGTGAAATATTTGGTTGTTGACCTAAAATGAGTTGCATAGGGGAATATTCATGGTATGCAGTAGGCATATAACGAATGATAGATGCTGCATGAAGGACTGCATGTCCCCAAACTGAAGTTGATAACTTAGTTATTATGATTAAAGGCCTAGTAAGTAATTGAATGCGTTTGATCAGATATTTTGCGAAACCATTCTAGGTATGAACGTGTGGAACAGAATGTTCAATGGTAATTCCTATAGACATGCAATAATTTTTAAATACTTGAGATTGAAATTCTTCGGCATTATCAAGACGGATGGTCTTGATTGGGTTGTCAGGGAATTGCGCTCTTAACTTAATTATTTATGTTAGAAGTCTAGCAAATGTAACACTGCGGGTTGAAATGAAACAAATATGTGATCACCTAGTTGATGCATCTATCAAAACCATGAAATATCTAAATGGTCCATAGTGAGGATGAATAGGTCTAACTATCAATTTACCTTGAGAACAACTAGCACAATTATAATCACTAGCTTAAGATATTTTGTGACTCTTTAAAGGATGTCCATGCGAATTATTAATTATTTTTCACATCATTGATGATCCTGGATGATCAAGCCAATCATGTCATAAAATGAATGTCTTTAGATCATTAATTTTCTTATTTAAAACGACATTCCTTTCGACATGTCTTATATGAGTAAAATATAATTCAGATGATAAAGCTGATAGTTTTTCTAACACTTCTTTTTTCCCATTTGAAACCAATGTGACATAGGGAAATTCTCTATTATTTTTGTTCATGGTTTCAATGTGATATCCATTTTGCCGAATATCTTTAGCTGAGTAAATTTATTCTGGATTTTTTTTAAGTATGTCAACATGAATTATTGTTCCCCCAAGCAACATAATATTTGCTCTTCCAGAGCTACTAATCAAATTGGAGATGTCAGATATTGTTTGAGCATTAGCCTCTGCTAAGTTCAAATTAGAGAAACATTCTCTCTTTTTAAAGTTTATATGCATTGTAGCACAATCAGCAAGACATATATCGCTCTTATTTGATTCATGATATGAACATATGATTTGTTGATCTATATAAACAAATAATGTTTGGAAAATTAGAAAAAGATTCATATTTCATTCATAATAAAAAAAAATTAGTACGTATAACTAAGAAGCATAACAAAACTAGTACATAGAATTATTGAAAATCATTACATATGATCATTAAAAATATCGAGATTAGTGTTTAGATCATCATGAGAATTTGGGACATCTATATAATTGATGTCCGACGAGCCATCTTCGACGGTGAAGTTCATCTCAACTGTTTTGTCTTTCTCTTTTAAGGAGGCTTAATAAAGATCAATAAAATGCTTAGGCGTGCGGCATACATGAGCCCAATGGCCTTTTAGACCACACCAGTGGCATGGCTGGTCACGATTATGAGCATGCCCATTTTCAGAAGTATTTTTCCCCTTATTCTAAACGTCGTCATTCTTATTCTATTTATTTTGGAACTTATTGCCACGAGATTTAGAATAGAGCTTGTCACGATCTTTGTTGATTGATCCTTTCCCATTTCCACGTTCATGGTTTTTCTTTCCTTAACCGTTTTTATGGTCATTATAGGATGTTGCATTTGTTTCATTAATTGAAGCGGAACCAGTTGGACGAGAGTTGCGGTTCTTCAATAGAAGTTCATTATTTTGTTCAGCCACCATGAGACAAGAAATTAATTCTAAGTACTTTTTAAATTTACACGCTCGATATTGTTGTTGCAACAACATATTCGATGCATGAAAAATACTGAATGTTTTTTCTATCATTTCATCATCAGATATATTTTCTCCACATAGCCTCAAATGAGAGGTAATATTAAATATAGTAGAGTTATACTCACTGACTGTTTTGAAATCTTGTAGCCTATGATTCAGCTAGTCATTTTGAGCTTTTGTAAATATCATCGTCTTTTAGTGATCATATCGCTCTTTCAAGCTTAACAACAAGGTGAGAGGATATTTTATAGTGAGATACTCACTTTTCAAACCTTCATGGAGATGATGGCGAAGGAATATCAGTGCTTTCGCACGGTCTTTCATTGATGTTTCATTTTCTTCTATAATAGTTTCTCATAAGTCTTTAGCTTAGAGATGTATCTCGGCATTCAGTTGTCATGACAAATAATTATTGTCAGTAATATCAAGAGCAACAAATTCAAGTTTTTGAAGGTTTTCCATAGTCTGGGAAATATGTCGAGAAATTGAGTAAATAGTTTCTCTTTTATATAAAATAAATAATATACAATTAAATACATGTTCACGACTTGATTATTAATATGCAAAATGTACTACTTGTATGAGTTGGTGGGATAACCTCCAGGTTGGTTAGCAAGATGAAGTCTACTTAAAACCATGCGTCCTCGAACGGGATAACCCATCTCCCTTTCAATGTTTAGCTTTACCGGGGACAAGGCTTACCAACTATTAATCCAAACTCATAACACTATTTGCAATATAAAGAATCAAGAATAGAGCATAACTAATCGTTTGTAGTATAGCGAGAAAACTAGTTATGTCACATATTGACTTTTGATTTCTGATGTAGAAAATCGTACAAGACACAACTACAAAGCATACTTTCACGGTCGGTGAAGTTATAATGCATAGTATATGAATAAAATATGCATATATCGTGATGCATTTAATAAAAGAAAGTGACCATGCTAATATAGAAATAAATTGAACTTATTTAAATAACAAAAGTTATGTCTTCCTAGCTTTGTCTCCTTAACAAGCCTTCTCGAACTTCAAGATCTCCTTAATGCTAGAGTAAGCTCGTGTCAATAACGTGTTGTGAATTGAGTTGGAACTTGCTAAGAACTAGATAAATTTCTACTATTACAAACTACTACTACAAAGGAAAAGAGAAAAAATGAGATAGTTAGAATGAGAAGTTTTCATTCAACTTGGTGTGTAAATTACAATGAGGTTGACACCCTTTATATAGGTCATTTGGTGATGATGATAAATATATTTTAGATCATGTGTATAGGTAACACATACACCCCATGTCATACAACATATTATAAGTAATTTGACAATACATGGAAGAGTTGGCGTACATTTGAAATGGTTATAAGTTACATGACTACATAATATGTTGGTGTATATGCATGGTCATTCATACTCCACAACACAACACTAATTTAGTTTTTTTTTTTTTTTTTTTTTTTGATCTGCGTCGCTAGGTTGAGTCGTCATGCATCCTACTCTCGCAAAATTAGTCCAACCTAAGTAAGGACCTCGAAAAGGTTCACACACTTGTGATGATGATCAATTTTTTTAAAAAAAAGAAATTCATCATTAGACTCTCCAATTCTATACAAAATCTATTGTTCTAGGTTTCTTGCTCTTCTCCTCAATGGTCGGAACAATGATGCCAGGTTGGATGGTTTTTGCTGTCAAGACCATGACCACGACCCACCACATGTATGCCAGGTGAAATACTCTGATGTAGGCCATTTTATACACTAAAAAGACGAACTCATACAATTTTGTAACTCACACATATCACAAAGTCTTTTCTCTCCATTGGATCGCAGATCAAGTTCGGCTTCTATACATCTCGATGTACATCAAGTAGAGTTAAGTAGCAATTATATGAATCAATCGCATGCTTTTAATGCGCCTCTAGGACCATTTTGGTCTTTTCATCATCACGTGATTCGATCAGAAGTTCGTTGTTATAAGAAGCTTTTCTTCAGCGAACACCCTAAATTTGCCACGTGGTGTCGTTCCGCCTCCACAGTGCACGTGGCCTCTCTGAAACGCTTCTTACTTAGTGCGCACCATACGGGCGAGACTACAGAAGAAATGTTAATAGCCAAAACTGAATCCGACGGCCAGGAACGAATCGATCTGAGAAAACACGTGGGGCCTGATCAGAACAAACATGTTTGCTAACCTCAACTCCCATGTGTACTCTATCCAACACAGCAACGGTGGGTCACATGGGATGTGATGTGCGGCATACACTCACATGGTAAAATTACCATATTACCCTCCACGCCTTTTTTTAATTAAAGCAATTAATAAATAACAAACTTAAATTTATTTAATATGCCCATTTCATAGAGACCGCTAAATAAGATTGATCAAATTGTCAGTTGACACAACTAAGAAGCAGATTGTTGTCTTTTAATTAGTAGCTTAAATTTGAATCATGAGAATGAAAATATCAACATTAAGAGCTCTCTCCATTTACATAGTACGTAATTGAAGCAAATTTGTTGTAATTGAATAGTTCAAATATCAGGTGATTTAAACTTAAAAAGAGAGCAACAAAATATTTTAAGTTGATTATTAATCTATCGCATCCCTCTCTTATTTTGTAGGTACAAAAAAATAAGTTTAAGACTTTCATTTCCCATTTTTCCATTATAGAAAAGGAAAATGTTGTGCCCCATTCTTGTTCCATATGTGGTATAGCATCATTTTCTTATAGAAAAATGAGCTTACACTGGACTTAATGGATTTAAAAACTACCCCATTTTTTAGTATGGATAACAAGATATGAGAATTGTTAGATTAACTTATTTAGAACATCAACTTTAAGCATCGACCTAATCGTATATCGTGAAATATACCTCAAAATATGTGCAACCAATCGGTACAAAGTTGATTACTTTTGCTTTTTTTTTTTTTTCAACGGATTGAGAGCACCCCTCCTTAAATAGCAAATTTGTGTTCAGCCCCGATAAGTACCAAAATTTACTTCTGAAAAAAAAAAAGAATAAAAAAAGAAAAAAGAAAATTTACAATTTAGGCCTCCAATTTTTTTCTTCTACAATCCCAATAAATAGCCACTTTGACTTTCTCTGTTTCTCACAGCACTGCGAGTCTTTGAGCTCTCTCTCTCTCTCTCTCTCTCTCAAATTTCAAACCAAAATGCATAGTTTCTAAGATTTTGTTGAAGATCAAAAATGGGTTGCTGTGTGAGCAGTGACATTGCCAAAACCAACAACAACAACACAAGTGAAGACCCATGTCCATCAAACCTCCAAAACTTGCAAGACAGAGCACTAGTCCCAGAGCCAGAAACCACCCCCACTACCCATTATATCAAGTCCACAAAACCCCCAAATCTCTCTCTCCACCACTGTCACAAGAAGAAGAGACTGTCAAAGAAGTCCTCTCTGAAACTCCAACTGTAGTACCCAAACCAAACTCCCCACCACCACCACCACCACCACCACAACAACAACAACAACAACAACAACAACAACAGCAAAAGTTGCTCAAACTGCCCACATTTCCAAAGATCCAAGAAGAGAAGAAGCCCCTACAAGAGAAGGCCAAAAATGCCCCTCCTGAAATCTCTGAAGAGTTGGTACTAAATGAGGAAGAGGAGTCAGAGATGTATAGCTTCGTGAGTCATGAGAGTGTCTCCACAAGCGCAATCACATCAACAACAACAACAGATCAGAACCAGAGATTCATAATCAGAGACTACGAGGACGACGGATCGTCAGAGGTGGTCACAGGATACAAAAAGGCCCCTAATAAGGTACAAAAACGCCCCTCCGTGCCAAACAGGTCTCCGGCGAGGCGGTCGCCGGCGAAGAGGGCAGGCGGGGATCCCGGGCAGCCGTCGATTGGTCTCCGGGAAATGGGTCCGAGCCCGACGGCGGCGCGGCGGCGGATCTTGGCTGGAAATGGGGGGAGGAGTAGGGACTCCGGCGAGAGTTCGTGGCGGAGGTCCGGATCTCCGGTGACCCGGGCGGAGGCGGTCGGGCGGCCCGGGGTGTGCCGGAGCCCGTCGGCGAGGAGGGTCGCGGCGGCGGAGGGGCGAGGAGTGGTGGGGGAGGAGGAGCATTGGGTGGGCAAAGAGTCCCTTGAGGACCCTCTTGTATCATTGGAGTGCTTTATTTTCTTGTAAGTTCAATTAAATTTGATAATGAAAAGTTTAGTTAGTTTTTTTTTTTTTTTTTTTTTTTTTTGGTTGGATTTTATAATTTGATGAATTTTATAGTGTTTTTAAGGTAATGAGTCAAGTTTGATTAGTTGAGATGGTTTTGGACTTTGGTTGTGTAAATATATTGAAATTGAGGTTGGAAGATGAGATTAATTTGATAATGAAAGGTAAGTTAGTTTTAGTTTTTTTTTTTTTTTTTTTTTTTTTTTTTTTTTTGACTTTACCATTCACAGTGTTTTTTTTTTTTAAATCAATTATAGTGTCTTTTAGGTAGTGGGTGTTGATAATTAGATCAGTTGAGCCTTGAGAAGGCTTTTGGACTTTTGGTTGTGTAAATATACTTTAATTGAGGTTGGGAGAAGAGATTAATTTGATTGTGAAAGTTAATTGTGTTTTTTTTTTTAAAAGGTTTGATCCAATTATAAATCAAACCTTTGTATATTTACTTTCACTATCAAATTAATCTCTTCTCCCAACCTCAATTAAAGTAGATTTACACAACCAAAAGTCTATTGTGTTTTTTTTTTTTTGAAGGTTTGATTTATAATTGGATGTCTTTGCAGTGATTAATAGTGTTTTTTGGATAATGGGTATTGAGGATTTTATGAGTTGATAGGTTCGTCTTTTGATTTATAATTGGATGACTTTGCAGTGATTTAGTGTTTTTTGAAATGGGTATTGAGGATTCATTTTATGAGTTGATAGGTTTCGTCTTTTGAGTTATGATTTGAGAGGGTTTTGGACCTTTTGGTTGTGTAAATACTGAAACTGAGGTTGGAAGAAGAGGACATTCATTTGATAATGCAAATTATTATTTTTGGTGTTTTGATTTATAGTTTGTTTACTATACAGATTTATTGTTATTATTTTTGGTGTTTTGATTTATAGTTTGATTACTATTTACTTTGCAGTGATTTATTGTGTTTTTGAGGTAATGGGTGTTGACTGTTGAGGATTTGATCAATTGAGAGGTTGTTTGGTTATGTAAATATACTGAAATCGAGGTTAGAAGAGGAGAGATTGGAGAGAAGTGCTTTGATTTTGATTTTTTTTTGGTAAAAAACTCTGATGGTCTTGGAGAATATTTTGGGATTATTCTTGGGAATCGGGGTTCTGTTGTTCAAGTTTCATCAAATATTGATTTTTGTGTTGCACCTGATGGAAGTATGTGTTCTTTGGTATCAACAACATGTGAAATGATGTTTGTGTTGTAAAGTTTTGAAGAGCCAAATTTGACAGACAATGACAATTGGAAAAGTGTTTCCAATTCAACCAGCGCACAAAGTGAGTGACTTTTTTCATTGCAGAAGAAAGTTTGTGATCATAATCATGCATTTCAGGTAAAGTGTTATCAGTGTGAATGTATGTAATGACTTAACAAAGTTTTGTACGCTATTGAGCTCTAAATATGACAATCAAACCTACTGGAATCAAAACCTGTTATATAATGGCTTATATTAGTTTCGAGTCTTGGTTACTATATAAGAGTTTGTACTGCGGTTTGAACTTTGGTATTGGCTTCGCGCTTACCAGATTGCTGACCCCTTTGATCAATTGCCCTTAGGAAGAGGGTCAAGGGCAAAAATGAATGAATGAATGAATGAATGAATGATCGATAAGCCAACAAAACTACCTATTAATGGGATTTAATGAGGTGTTTTAAAAGTGAGACTTTATAGTCATGTCTTCAACTTCAAGTATGATCATCAGTCAGTAAGGCAACAAAACAAACTATTCATGGTGCCATTCAAGAGTGCTGGCAGTATAGGCTTCATTATCATGTGTTATAGTTCGTGTCAAATGTCCATTATTACTGTAATTATTGTTTGAAAAGCAAGTACAACTAGTGTTTAGAATTTGTCATTGTGTTTCTTCCGTGCTGATTGTGAAATTAAGGAGGCGCAAATTTCACCAAATTAATTGTTTGGTAGCTTGAGATAACCACCATTCAATTTTAATTGTACTCGATTTTACTCGAACAACCACGAAACAAAGGAAAAAAAGGCATTGGACCAAAGAATAGTACCAAAAAATTTGATATATGCCAAGCCACCCAACTCAAATTTTGTTTTTCCTGGTATTTTTTTAAAAAAGAAATAAGCTTTTACCTTCAAATTTTTTGTTGAAGATTTGTAGATTGAAATGTTTAATTTCGCATCAATTAAATATGACTTGATAAAGAAGTACATAATTGATTATTTTCTCTTAATAGTGTTGAGACCTTTTAAGTTAAAATGTCACACCCACTTGCTTCAAGTCTTAACATAGCTAAGACTTGGTTTAAGTTTAAGATTGGTGTTTGGTTCGAGTGTTAGCTAGCACTTAGTTTTATTTAAACACCCAAACCTCTTCTTATCAAAACACACACCTCTCCCTATCTTTAGGTAATCAGTCCAACAAAAAATCTAACACAATTTTGTGTAGAGACAAACAAATGATTAGCTAAGATATGACTTGTGTTAAGCAAGCAAATATGGAAGGATCCACTAATTCTTGAACGAGACAAGCCTAAGAGTTGAAGGTGGTTAAGTTGTGGACAATATATTTTTTCACCTATTAAGGTAGTGAAATTAAGTTTTCCTTTGAGAAAATGAGTTTCTATATCAAGATCTATATTAAATTTATATTTTAAACATGTAAATTCACATATTTAATATGTATGGTAATTTTTTTATTTTATTTCAAAAAAATTTGTTGGTAAGTTTTGAAGGAAAAATTTTTATATGTGCAATCAAACACATGTTGGAAAAAAAATTTGTGAACATTTACTTTAGAAAACTTTCTTTAACAAAATATTCTTTTTTATAAAACATTTTCTTTGTAATCAAACATAACATAAGAGAATCGACTTTTACCCCTCCCAGGCTCCAACTGTACACAATAATACTAGAACTTTCGACCTCATGCATAAATGACCACATACCAAATAGTTCAAGCAATCGATTTTTTTTTGGTATGAAAATGATCGTGCTGCCCTAACTCAAACTCTTAACTATTCTCCCTCTTTGTTCTTGGCTCACCATTCTGCCTCCCTCTTATCACCAATTCACCATCTACCTTTACTAAAAACAAAAAAAAAAATGAAATGACCGACAAGGGAGATTTATTGATTTATAACTGTGACTATTGTAGGATTATGTCATAGTTTTTTAAAAAAAGACTTTTTGCAAGGCACTTTCTTGGTGTCGGCCACCATCAATAATAAATCACTGGATATGAGAGGTACAAGCTTTTTCTAACTTTATACATATTATTACATCACTCGAAGTAGTCTCGAGTCCAAGATCCAAAATTAATTAAATTAATTAATCACCTCAACGTTTAACAATCCTTTAATGTGTTTCATATTTTCTTATGCAAATAAGCTGAACAAGTACATATAAATTTGTTAAGAAAGTTGGACCGGTGGGTAGGTCAAATGGGAACAAACTTGGTGCTTCACTACTTTGCTCAAATGTTCTAAAAGGCAACTCAATTGTAATATTCAATTTTCTAAAGCAACAACTATAACGACAACAAAAGAAAAGTTTTCAAGTTTTTGAATTGGAGATTCAGCTTTTAACCGTTATTTTTGGTTTGTACACAACAACTTTTTTGGACGATTGAAACGTTGCTCAATGTGTAAAGGTAAAAAAAAAAAAAAAAGTAAAGAATTTGAATTTAAATAGAAGGAAAGATTTTAAAGTGATGATATCACTAAATCTAATTTAATAAGATATGAACGACATGAATGCAAGACTTGTGGCTTTCAAATTGTGTTGAATGTTTGTTGCTTCTTTAATTGAAAAGAACAACTCAATCCTAGATTTCCAGGGATGAGAGATTGAATATGAGTCAAGGCATTAACAATATCTGCAATATACAGGAGAGGCTTATTTCAATTTTTGAAAGTAAAATATTTAATTTATAGGAGGGACGAATACAGAAAATCTTCTTAGGGGCCAAACTTTTACCTAATCTTTTTTCAACAAATAATTATACTAGTAAAAAAAAGTAGTGTGCAAATTAATAATCAAAATAATTGGCAATGTAAATTAAAAATACCGTTAAATTCTATGTTAAGGAAGTTGATTCATGTGATTTTGCATGTTTTGTAAATTAAAATTTCTTTCAATAAGTGTGAATTCTTCTTAGACACATAAGAAACAACTCAATTTCACAATGTAGAAATCGTAATTTCACAATATAAACCTTTCATTAAGTTTATAAACTAGAACTCATCATATTGAAGTTTTACTGTGATGAAAAAAAAACACCAAATTTCATCTCTTAAGTTTAGTAATCAATGAAGATTGAAAAGTTACAAATTATACATTTGAATCGCTTCTCAATGTCTGATGTTTCCTCTTTTTCTAAGCTTTTTCATAATTTGTTTATATCTCCAAACAATGAAAAATTAGGGTTTGAAAATCCTTTTTGTTTTTGAATTTTTGCAAGGGAATTTTCATAATTAAATCTAATTAAGTTTTGCCCTTAGTCGAATTTCTTGCTCTTAACTTTTTAAATGCAAGTTGAAATCAAGATTCTTAAATTGGTGAAAGTAGACTTCGAGAACTTTCCAACAAGTAATTATATTGTTGTAAATTAAGTTGGAACTTGCTAAGAACTAGAGAAGGAAAATAGAAGACTAAGAACTTCTACTACTACAAACTACTATTACAAATGAGAAGAGAAGAAATGAGATAGTTGGAATTAGAAGTTTTCATTCAACTTGGTATGTGAATTACAATGGAGTTGACACTTTATATAGACCATTTGGTAGTGATGATAATTGTACTTATACAATGTGTACAAGTTATACATACACCACAAGTCATAGAACACATCACAAGCAACATAGACAATAAATGAAAGAGTTGATGTACATTGGAGATAATTACAAGTTACGTGACAATACATGGATAAGTGATATTAGAGTTGAATACAAGTTATGTAGAGTGTACAAGTTACATTCAATGTAAAAGTCATGCTTGATGTTACAATTCAATGTGAGAGTCACGCTTGACAATGTGATCCTTCATAAGCTTGGTTAAATGATCATCCAATTTACAACATATATGACCTATTATGAGTCGTAGTTTTTTTTATATATATATAAATTTTGCAAGTTGTTACTTAACTATATACATAAAAAAACTTATTTTTTTTAGATTGCACTATAAAATACATAATTGACATGATAAAATATACATTCAAGACACTCCAAATACATCATATTAATAACAATACCCACTAGGTTACCCTACCCCTCTAAATTCACCATTGTTTATACCTAAGGTAGAATCAATCACCTTAATAAAAATACATTAATTTGCTAATCTTTAATGCTTGAAAGGGAACTTGAAAAAGTTGAAAGGGGCATCTATTGTTGTAGAATTGTGAGAAAAACCATAAAGTTGGCTTTGAAGCACTGCAACTATTATTTTTGTTTCATTTTTAGATATCAATTTTTTTTTCTTTCAATTAAGTTTTTACAAGTCATTCCAATTTTTGGCATCAATTCTATACAAAGCGATAATTTTCAAAGATATATACGGTATATAAATGGCTTGTATTAATCTCAACAATTAACTTTTTTTTTTTTTTTTGACAAATAACTAGTCTCAACATTTAGCTAATGAGAAAGAATAAATAATAATGCTTTTTTGATCCGCTTTTGAGCTCGTCAATTTGACATATTTTTTTGATTATGATACTTAATTGTTGCATCAAAGTACATAAAAACTCGATGAGCATTTAAGGGACTCCTAATGAATATATACCAAAAAGCGGATCAAAATAGTACTATTGTTGCAATGATGTTTCGATCGATTGGAGATTGGACTTGTTTGGTCACCAAGATAAGTTTCATGTATAGTTGTTTGGTTGCAATGGATGAGTCGAGGTATCTATATATTGTGATATTGCGATTTATGACTGGTAATTGCTCTCTCTTCATAGAAGTAGAAGGGGAAAAACCTAGAATCTATAAAGATATTTTCAAACAAGATATATATTGTTAAAAAAAAAAAAAAACAAACAAAACATATCATGTCTAGGATCAATGAATTACTGAAATTATTCGCATCACATGTCACCTCTTCCATACTCTTTGAAAAGTGAAATGAGAGTATGCATGGTCATATGTACCAAAAACATTAATTTTGTCTCCAACACTTTTAAATGCATGTGATATAATAAAAGGAAGATGACAAAGTAGCTCAATTTGATCACCTAGTGAGTTTGAGCGGCCGTTCAGTCAGGCGATGATACACTTTGAGGTGTGCATGTAACACTTTGAGATTGTGTTGACACTCTTTGAAGTGTAACACATGAAAGGACATCTATTTGAGTCCATTAATTAAATGTTTAAATTAGATGTCAAAGTTGGTTACAAAAGCATTTTTTTTTTTTTTGGGTAGAAAACAAAAGCATTTTCCATACTAATATGTACATAATTAGAGCAAGAACTTGGTAAAATTAGAATTGTAACAGTTAGAAAATTAGTCATTGCTCAGATTTAATCATTCTGATCATTTTTATGTTAACAATTAGTTTACAATTACCAAAGCCCAAAAATCAGTGTGTTATGTACAATAGATGTGCCTTAAAGTAAATTTGTTGCTCTCCTCCCTATAGCATATGCTCCTTATAGTTAAAACTTCACCATCGGATATGATTTTTTGCTTTGCCAGTTGTTATATTATTTTACTTAAAATACTTTCCCACCCCTTTAGTTACAAACACCAAAGGTTTCCGATTTTGTTCCATTTTAAACTTTAATTTTAGCTACAAAACGTGCATAGAAATCCAAGTACAAGATCATCAAGTTGTGCTTATCAGCCATACACGTTGATGCTAAAACAAATTGTACAACTAAAACATGAATGACATTTTTTGTTGTATTTGTTCTCGCAACCTTTTGTCCTGTTTGCTAGAAATGATTCTTAAAATTTCATATATCAAGGAAGTTAGCTTAAAATGCATTACTTCCATCACATTTCGAACATTTCCATCACCGCATAATTGCTTATATTAAGTAAAGAAACAAACAAGAAAGATAAGTTTCACATATACATATATGTCCTTGGAACAAAATCCATGTTAACAGCTAGAGATTTAAAAGATCAAGAAATAGACCACATTTTTTTTTTTTTTGGGTAGAAACCCAAACGCCAGACCACATATTTGTTAGAAATGAAAGTCCCCATGGATTTCTCATAGAAACAAGACCCATCCTTTTGCCAGACCACATATTTGTTACTTTTTTTAATTTCAAAGTCCCCATGCATTGTAAAATTAATTATACCCCATAAATATTTACAAAAAATTTTTTTTAGGGTAATAATATGGTGACATCCTTCTGTTATAATTGTCATAGATGGAGCACAAGGTTTGCTTCTTTTTGGAGTTTGACGGTGCCGAGGAAAGTCTAATAGATGCAGTTAGCGTTACATACGAATTACTTAGTAATAAACCCTCATATATTTCATTCGATAATAAATACACAACCAATTTGTTCATGGATTAGAGTGTTAAACTAATTTTTGATGCCCACAATCAATTCTCGACAAAAAAAGGAAAAAAAAAAAGAACAAATAACAATCATAATTAGACATGTTACATATCTTAATATAAGTGAAATTATATGTATGCACACATATATGTGAAATTAAATTCATGATGAAGGAGAGAAGTGATGAGAATTAAGGGCATGGAGAAGGGGAGGGATGAGCAATGAAGGTGGGGATTTCTTCTCCAGGCATCAACACTGACACTCCTCTGCCATATTCTTCTGATGATACCTGCACACAGGAAAAACACAATTATATGGCACATCACAAAATCTCTCTATTTGTTTGTACAAAATCACAAAATCTCTATGTATCTTCACGTTATCAGTACTCTGAGTCTCAACCACCAAATATTGTTTCTGCTCATATTGAACTTCACTAATTATGAACTATCTCATAAGAAGTAAAGACCAAATCTTTTGCCAAAATAAGGACCTCTAGAAGACTAGTCCCCATCAATCATTCAAGGGTGTCACATGAATATGTATATTTATCACATTATAATTATATAGGCTAACAGTAAATATTTATATTCAGAAATTGGGGAAACAAAGAAATAAATGAAAATCTTATGGCACCGCTAAAAAAAAAGAAAATAAAAATAAAAATGAAGTACAGTACTTTTTATTCCTCATGAGAAAGTACAAATTAAAATGCATTTTAGGAGCAAATATAGGCATTATTTGATTGGGAGTGGAGTTGGAGGGAGTGAGATAACTCATAGGAAAGTTTCAATGAATCTTGTTTGGTTGACTTTATGAACCCAACTTTTCTATTAATTATCTCCCAACTCATATTCACCAAAGTGAGATAACTCTCTCACCTTCCCTATGAGAGTTATCTATCACCCTGAGACTTATGGATATAATTACCCTCGTTAATCGCATATCTACATACCCACTTCCTTTCTTGTTTGAAGCGTTTTTATGTCAATTATCATGTTTTATCATTTTTAAATTCATGACTTCTCTATAAACTCAAAGTTAAACCAAACATGAAGATATTAACTTTCCCGTGAGTTAATTCCCCTATAAGTTGACAAAGATGAACTAAACGAGGCCTTAGTTATCTAACCTATGAGCCCAGCCTTAGTTCTCTAGCCTGTGAGCCCAATTACCATTCTGGCTCAAGAGCCCATTTATCTTTCCATCTTTGGCAAATGGAAAAAAAAATATTAGAATGACAACAACAAAAGGCACACCACAAAACACATTGGCTCACAAGACCCTCCATACGACTTTGACCTGTATGTTATGCATCGAGATTTATATATGCCCACATCTCGAAGCCCACATGAATGACTCTTGTGAGCTTATATGTTTTATAGTGTGACTTTATTGTTGGATTCATTTAGCACTTCCCAATAGAAAATGATCTTGTAACCCGAATGGACACCCATTGTTAGTTTTCGTGGATTTAAAGCACATCAATAATCGAGGGTCTATTTTAGGTGTCTATTTCGGACCACCCTGACAGTACCAATCATTTTTTGGTTGGTCAATTCCATGTTGGCAAATTCCTCACAAAAAAAAAAAAAAAAAAAAAAAAAAAAAAAAACACTTGGCAAACATTTCTTCAAGTATTAAAAAAATAACATTTGAGATCTTTTTTGTTGTCAAGTATTTGTCAAGTATTGAGACTTCAATACATATCCTGTTGATGAAGTGCACTAGGCTTAATATCCGAGGCTAAGTTCTTGGGCCCTGGTTAGCTAGTCTAAACTGAGCTTCTAGGAGGCCCAGATGTGAAGCTATATCCAAATGTGAAATTTTTTTGGCGCACCCACGTTTTTGCTTTCGTACCCCATTTTTGAACTTTTTTTCAGCCTCTAATAAAAAGGACCCAAACTATCCCTCCATATAAAAAGTTTTTTACTCACCCATACCCTAGTCACCCCTTTCTCAAATCACATTCTTACCACCAACCCAAATCCGATCAAATTTGAGCAAACAACATCGATTCAATACTGTGGGTACATTCTTTTTTGAGTTGGTATTATTTTGTAGCTTTGTTGTTGGTTTAGGACTTAGGTTAATTTGGGGCTTGAATCATACATTTTGAGTGCAAATTTTTGATGAAATAAAAAATATCAAGCGATTCGAGCAAAATCCCACTTTTTTTTTTATCATTTTCATGTATTATTTAGGAGTTGTAAAATTTTTTGTTCGTTCTTGTTGCCCGTGAGTAATTGACACATAAGAGTGACAACAACTTTGAAGAGGAGTCGGACATAGGAGGCCGATCACTTTAAAGAGTTCTCAGACACTTAGGGCCGACAGTTCTCAAAAGATATCAAGCTGCATCCATCCGTCACCTATTGAAACCAAGTTCTTTTCATAATTTTTGTCAGAGTCAACCGATTGTTACCTATTTAGAGGTGTCGTGGTCTAAGTTGACCGATTATTAGCTATTTAGAGGTCTTGGTCTAAGTCGACCGATATCTCTTTAGAGGTCTGGGCCCTGTGCGTCGAACCTAGCGAGTAACACTTCACTTCTAGGACACGGCGTGATCGAGCACATCGACCTTGTTCAACGAAAAAAAAAAAAAGCACTCTACAACACTTAGTGACCTACAAGTACTCTACAATGACTAAAATTGATAAATGAATATGATTTATAGGTGTTTGGGTGAGGGTAGGAGATGGGGTAACATTCCTTGAGGATGATTGTAGTTTTGGAATAATTTATAAAAAAAGTGGGGTAAATGCAATAAAAAAATTCAAAATTGGATACAACAAAGTAATGGGTTACAAGAAGCAAAAAGTGGGGTGCAAATAGTGGGTGCTTTTTTCTTTTACTCGAACTTATTAAGATCTCTAATGATGAAAATAAATTAAATCCATACAAATCAATCCAATTGTTGTTAATAATGTTTAATTAGTTATCTATTTAGTTAACTTTCTAATCAATTTGATGTTATATAATGTGGTCCACCTAAGTATAGCATCAGAGTTCAGAGTGCCCAGCCTTAATTCAATATAAGTCAAACTATATCATAATTTATACCAGAAGATACTTTGCGTGAGATCAAAGAATTAAAGATGTGAAACCAAAAAAAAAAAAAAAAAAAAGAATTAAAGATGAAAAGGGTCACATGATTAATTACAATGTATGTCAATGATGTTGTTTTTCTCTTAGTAACTAATTGGAAATCTCAAATTTTTATACTTGTCATGCAAATAAGGACTTAGGTGCAATAGTAAAAGAGTAAAAGAAATAAACATCTTGATATATGGTTTATTGTTTACTTTTCCCTTAAAACTTTGAATTTATAAAGTTATTTTTTAAGAAAAAATTCAGAATTTATAAAGTTCTTATATTACATTGTGCATGCAATTTGATATCATTCTAAATAAAAAGGTTAACTTTTGTGCTTTTTTATAAGTGCATTGCTTTTGTTAAGCACCCATGCATTATATATAATTCATGTTGACCACCCTTCTTTCAGAGGGATTGATTAAATCAATATGATAAAGCTAGCTAGTGCTAAAAAGAATATAAAATCTAATCATATTCACATGAAATCATAAACATCAGAAAACACTTTGCAAATGCTCCTTTTAAAAATGGGATTTAATTAAATTCTTCGTTTGGGAATAGTTATTGTTTGAATTTCTTTAAAAAAGAAGGAAATAAATATTATGTTTGTCTCTTTTTTTGCATTTTATATTGTGTAAGAAATAATCACAGGTAAAGTTAAGCAGTTAACACGGGTAATTGTCTAATTGTGTTGTGTTACTATGTTAGTGATTGCTCTAATAGCAAATTAAATTAGTTGGGACTTTTTATTTTTGGAACAAATCTTTGGACAAAGAATGCAAGATGAGAATTGAGAAACCAAACATAGACTTAAGGCACATAAACATTCTCTTTTAGACAAGATTTATCCATACAAGTCGAAACTGCGAACACATAATGAGATTAATTGAAACTTGCTTTCATGATACAATCAAGTTTCTAATGGTTGTTGGATGATGTGTGTGTAACATAAATCCAACCAAGAACACTCTTTGAAGAACTTTTGATAGAGAGATGCTTTGACTCAAAAACACACTTTGATTCAAAAACCTTTTGTGCTTCAATGTTTCTCAATATATCTCAATATGTTTAGTAAGTACTAGATCCTTTTAATTTATAGAAAACTAAGAGACTTAGTGTGATTCCACCAATAGGTGAGTTTTGGTACGAATTGGTGCAAAGAAACGAACAAAATAAGTCCCAAAAAAATACAACTTTCCTTTTTGGGCGCTGAGGCGTCGACCTGGCGCTGGTCGACACCTCAACGCAAAAACCATTGGCGCTTTTGGTGTTGGCGCTGAGCCTAACACTTAAGCGCCAAGCTGAGGGTACGTAGCGCCACAAGCGCCACAAACACCAGACACAGAGAGCCCTCTTTTTCTTCTTTTTAAATCCTACAATTTCCCCTATTTTCAAATTATATGGACATATAAATTGAAAAATACACTAAGGAAAATAAGACAACTAAAAAACATATTGCATTATTCTAAAATCGATGCATAAATGAAAAGTGTCTTTTGGACTTGAACTTTTCACTTAGTGCAAACACTTCAAAGTTTCATCATGTATTATGGTGAATGGATCTTGAACCAAGAACCTTTGCGATAAAATTGGAAATATTGCGCATAACGATTTAATGTAAGTAAGAGTGTTCTGTTGATTGCACATTATAGCATTGTACAAATCCCATCTTTCTTGAGTGCTTTAAAGTCGATTAGGCTCATAAGAAGCGGCTACACTTCTACATCCATATAGGTAAGTCTACTTAAATGATTATGCGAGTCACTCAATTCAACTTATTAAGACCCAATTGTCAACTTTACGTAATACAGAAACCAACATTAGAGCTAGGAAAGGACTTGTATAATATAAATTTTTTAGTGTTTCGTAATCTTCACTTGACTTGTTAGTACCACACTGAACTTATTATGTATTTTCAAGAATTAAGTTGGGTTCCCATCAAGTGACGATTGAATTAGACAAACCTAAGTTCCATTCCTTTTGATGTTTGAGGCACCATATCTTTAACAAGATATTTTGTTAATGGACCAACTAAATTCTTGTTTGATTCCAAGCAATCAACTGTGACAACCTCATTTTTGAGTAACTGTCTCAAAAGATTATATTATAAGTTTTGCTTGCAACTTTGTAAAGAGTTGTCTTGTTATCACAATTGATTAATATAGCTAGATATAGCTTATTCCATAGTGGTATCTCCATTAACAAGTTCCTAAGTCATTATGCTTTCTTGCTTAACGCAATTATTTCTAATGTCATTGTCAAATTAGAAATACATGTTTGTTTCTTTAAGCTCCATGGAACAGTCGATCCTCTTAGCGTAAAAACCCATCCACTAGTTGATTTGGAATTTAACTCCACATTATGCCAATTAACATCAATGTGACCTTCCAAAGCTAGGTGATATCCATTAAAATATAGATCATAATTCAAAGTCCCCTTTAAGTATCTAAATATCCTGGCAACCGCATCCCAGTGTTGTTTGCTTGGATTACTAGTGAACTGACATATGATATAAACCGCGTAAACTATAACAGGTATTGTGCAATGCATAACATACATGAGACTTCTTATCACACTATAATACTCTAGTTGTGATAAACACCTAGCGATGTTCTTTACTAGTTTTAAATGAGGCTCGATAGGAGTACAAACTGACTTTTGATCAAAATGACCAAATTTCTTCAAAATCTTTTCAATATAATGAGATTGAGATAATGTAAGACCATTATCTTATCGTAAGATATTGATTCTCGAAATTACGCCAGCTTCTCTTTGGTCCTTCATGTCAAAGCTAGTAGACAAGAATTGCTTAGTTTCTTCAACTAAGGCTAATGAAGTCTCACATATTAATTAGCATGTAATCTACATATAAACATATGATGACATCAACATCATTTTCAAACTTGCTATAAATACATTTATTAACATCATTAACTTTGAATCCGAAAGATTGAACAATTGTTGCAAACTTCTCATGCCATTGCATAGAAGCTTGCTTTAAGCCATAGAGAGATTTTATCAATTTGCAAACTTTATTCTCTTGGCCTGGTATAACAAAACCTTTGATTGTTCCATATATATTTCTTCCTCTAAATCACTATTTAGAAAAGTCATTTTCACATCCATTTGATAAATAACTAAATGATGGATAAAAGCAAGAGATATCAACACCAGAACGGATGCTATTCTTGCAACCGGTATGTATGTATCAAAATAATTAATGTCATGCTTCTGTCTATAACCTTTAGCTACTAGACACACCTCGAACATGCTTATAGTTCCATCAGCATTTAGTTTCCTTTTAAATACCCATTTGCTCGTAATTGCCTTTGATCCTATTGGAAGATCAAAAAGTATCCAAGTTTGATTCAATAAAATCGAATTCATCTCATCATTGATCGCTTCTTTTCAAAATGAAGCATCCCTTGATGAAACTATTTGTTGAAACAAAATAGGAACATCATTAACATTAAGAATAAATTTTGTTTGTTCCTTAATTTCACTTCTATTTCCTTCAACTAATTAAGTTATAAAATTCGGGTCAAAAGATTTGTCAATCTTTTGCCATTTACTTCTCCCTGCTTCAACGTTCTCATTGTCGTTAGTAGGAGGATTCTCTTGTTCATTAAAAGAATTTGAAGGAAAATCTTCTAGATTCCTTTGACTTTGTTCATTAGAAGAGTTTTGAGGCAACTCCTCTAGATTCCCAAAATTAGGATGCAAAATAATGTCACGTGTTTTATTTATATGTTCAAAGAGTTATATATATATATATATATATATATATATATATATATATATATATATAAAGATCAATTATATCATTAGTTTTCAAATTCAAGAATTTATATGTCACACTATGCTTTGAATAACCAATAAAACACATTTATAAGTTATATTTCTCAATTTAGGCCTCTTTGAATCTAGTTTCCTTACATAAGCTCGAAAACTTTAAGTCTCATTAAATTGGGTTGTCGCTTAAACCATAACTCATATGGGGTGACATTAGCATTCTTTAATAGAACCCTATTCAATATAAAGCAAGCCGAAAGAATGACTTCCCCTCGTAAGTTCAAATGCAAGTTAGAACTTAGTAGCATGAAATTAACCATATCTACTAAAGTTCTATTCTTCCTTTCCGCTACACCATTTTGTTGTGGTGTATAAGGTGTCGTGACTTGATGTATAATCCCATTAGACTTGCAAAGTTTTATGAACTTCTTGGAACAATACTCACCACCTCTATCGAATTTTAGAGCCTTAATTTTCTTGTTATGTTGATTTTCAACTTCCGATCTGAAAGGAAGAAAATTTTCGTAAAACTTAGCTTTGCTTTTCAAAAGATAAACATTGGAATATTTTGAAAAATCATTAATAAAAATAAGAAAATACTTGTTTCCTCCTAAAGTAGCATGATTTTTCAAATCACATATGTCACTATGTATTTAATCAAGAATTTCGGAAGATCTTTGAACCGATTTGTGTGATTGTCTTGTGATCTTTGTTTGTACGAATATCTCACACTTAGTATCATGATCAATCTTAAAATCAATAATTATGTCTTAAATTATGTGTGTTTCTAATGCAACAAAAATTAACGTGGCATAATCTATCATGCCATAAAGAACATGAATCAACAATAGAAGAACATGAGTCAATGATATAAGAAGAATAACTCATTGTTATTGCATTCTACTTAATCATACCATTACATGAGTATCCATTGCCAATAAGAATACCTCCCTTAGACAAAATAAACATATCCAACTCAGAGATAAGATAAGAACCTATCTTATTGAGGAGGTCACCAGATACAAGATTATTACACATTTCGACTACATAATTAATATTAATTAAATGTAAAACTTTTCCACAAGTAAGCTTATTAATATCCACCATTCTTTTGTTAACCACCTTGGTGGGATTGTTGTTCGCCATACGCACTTTTTCACTAGTAGCAAGATCTTCATAAGTCTTGAAAAGACTACGATTCTTGCAAATGTGTATGGTTTCGCCGGTATTATGTCATCACTCCACTTCATTTGCAACCAAATTGGCTTGACAAACTATTGCTATGAATTTCATGTCCATATGCTTCACATTGTGACTTTCCTTGACCACTTCATTTTTCAAGAATTTTTTTCTTGGAACGTCACTCCGTGCATCGTATCCCGGTTTGTCACAATAGTAACACTTTCCTTTCTTGTTTGAAGTGTTTTTATTGGCATTTCCCCTAAATTTTGAATCATTATTGGCCTTAAATATTTTAGAATGATGAGATTCCACTAAATGTGCCTTTGAACCGGATTCAAAATTCAAGTGATCTCCAACCCTCTCTCTCTTTCGAGGGTCTTCCTCAATTCAAAGATGGTGTTGGAGGGATTCAAGAATATAACTCTTCTCCTCGTGAATGAGGTTCTTCTTGTAATTAGTCCAATTTGTCGGCAACTTGAGAATAATTACACCCACTTGGAATTCTTCATCAAGAGAAATCTCAACAGTCTTAAGATCACTAATGATTTTTTTGCAAGTCATGAACTTAACTAAGTAGTGACTTGTCGTTGGTCATCTTAAAATCTTGATAATTCAAAATTAAAAACTTATGATTGCTAGACTCCTCAATTCAATATTTGATGTCCAGAGCAGTTCACAACTCCTTCATTGACTTTATGGTTCGATGCGCCGCATAAACATTGTCGAAGAGTGCATCAAGGATGTAGCCCCGGTAAAGATAGTCATCCGCTTTCCTTGCGACACATCGATCCACCACTTCGTTTGAGTCATTCGGAGTTGATTTAGGGAGGGTCTCAAGCGCATCATCTGGTTGTACGCTAACTTGAGAGATGTGAAAAAGAACATCACTTTCTCTTACCATCGAGTGAAATTGTCACCATCGAACCTTTCGAGGTAGGTCAAATTATGGTTCGTGATTTGTATGAAGTAAGGAACGAACCCGCCATTAGAATTGAGTTTGGAGGACAATGAAGAACCATCACTCCTATTCATTTGAGCAATTCCGTTCGAAGTTGAAGAATCCATTGATGAAGAAGAATCTTATCTAAAAATTGTTAGAACAAATCTTCGGATAGAGAATGCAAGATGAGAATGGAGGTGTGTAATCGCTCTCTTTTAGACAAGATTTCTCCCTACCGATCGAAATTGTGTACACACAATGGGATTAATCGAAACTTGCTTTCATGATACAATCAAGTTTTAATGGTTGTTGGATGATGCGTGTGTAACACAACTCCAACCAAGAACACTCTTTGAATAACTTTTGAGAGAATGATGCTTTGACTCAAGAACAAACTTTGATTCAAAAACCTTTTGTGTTTCAATGTTTCTCAATATATTTCAATGTATTTAGTAAGTACTAGATTCCTTTAATTTATAAAAAATTAAGAGACTTAGTGTCTATCCACCAAGAAGTGAGTTTTAGTACGAATTGGTGCAAAAAAACTAAAAAAAAGGACAAATAAGCTCCAAAAAACGCAACTTTTCGTTTTGGTGCTGCCAACCACAACGCCAAACACAGAGAGCCCGCTTTTTCTTCTTTTTAAATCCTACACTTATGTCATTGTAATCATCAAATAGACTTTATTTTGATCTTTGATTTTGAAATCTTTTGTCTTCTCCTCGAATTCTTGTTCTATTTATTAATTATTTTTTTTCAAAAATATAAATTTGTGGATCAATATTTTGTAAAATATATATACTTTCAATTTCACCCCCTTCACTTTTAGTTTAGAATTGAAATCAAATTGATTTTTCTCCGCATTAGACATTCGTATCTATTAGGCACTTCAAGGATTTTACAACATTGAACAATGTTGTTCATAAATACGTTTTGCTATTAAATATGTAAGTAAATATTTTTTATTTTAAATAAATTTCACATAAATTATAGTTGTGTTACATTATTTTTTATATTATTTGATAGACTATTTCATGAGAATTTCAAGTTTAATAATATATTAAAATGCCTTAATTATATATTGATTAAGTTTTAACAATACAAATTCAATAACATTACTTTAGTGCCTTAACAATATATTTTAATGTTTATACACTATTATTTTTATTTGGTTTCGATGAATAACTGACTTCTCAACTGTGACAATGACATAACATTAAAAAAAAAAAAAAAAAAAAAAAAAAAAAAATTGTGACAAAGAACATAACATGGACATGTTCATCAGTTGAAAGTGGTATATACTGAGAGCTTACTTTGGTTGAAGACTTGCTCCCGAGTCCAACATGGGCCGCCTCGAGATCTCCATCACGGACAACACTAGAATCCACTTGAGCCGTCGATGGTCTCACTCTAAGAAACCTCTCAAAGATGGCCATGAAGAGAAACAAAGATAAAAGCACAGCAGTTGCAACAAAGCCAAAGGAGACAGAGTTCATTGAATGATCCAATTCTCTCCAATTCTCTTCTCTTTGAAACCCACTCAATGGACCTCCTGAAGAGGGAGACACATCTGCCCACTCATATTCTTTTGTTGATTTTTGGTGAAGAGGGTCTTCATTGCTATGCTTAATGCTAAGAGTTGTGTTTATATGATAGTTTATAGATATATTTTCTTAGATGGATAGATATGTCTTATGTGATGTACTCTTTGAAAGATCTTTCAAGGGAACTGCTAAATAAGTCACATAATTACTTACAAATCGTGCGATGCACATCAAAATATGGGGACGCACATCTCGAGATGTATTGCATTGTGTTTGAACAAGTGTGTGACATAATCTGTGACTTGATTGTGCCTAAATATCATTTACATAATTGTAAAGGAATCATATGGTAAGTGTATAATGGGGCCCTCTCACTTGTTCAATGTGGAGAGTGTGTGACGTTGAGAAGAGACGGCACTGTGTGGCTGTAGCTCTCTCTAGTTGTTTTATGGTGCACGTTCAACATTAAAATTGGGCTTTAAATGTGTAAAAGATGTGGGCTTTTTTGAGGCTTCATGTTGAATTGGACAAATGTTTTGTTTGAATGAGCTTTGGGCCTCCAAGAAATTAAGCCCAACTAACTGTGCCAAGTAAAGGTTAGGTATTAGATAGATACTTTATTAGTTGGGGTGGGGCAAATTTTTTAGGAATCTTTTGATGTGATTATGATGTGCCAAGTTTTTTGTTTTTATTTTTTACTTAATGCCCTGATTATTGATTACCAAAAAAATGTTTCATAAAAAAATACATTTTCTTTTAAGAAAGTTTTTTCAAGTAAATGTTTATAAGACAATTTTCCTACACGAGTTTGATTGCGCATATAAAAATTTTTCCTCTAAAAGTTCACTAACAACAAGTTTTGAAATAAATATGAAAACTTACAATATAGATTAAATATATTAATTTTTATATTTAAAATATAAATTTAATGTGGAAACTCATTTTCTCAAAAAAAAAAAAAAAAAAAAAAACTCAATTTGTCATCATAATAGGTGGAAAAAATATATAAATCTTAATATGAAAAATTGACAATTGTGAGATACAATAAAATGTTAATTTTCCGCGAGATTTAATATTTTCCTTGTAACATTTTTCTTTTCCAACCAATAAAACGGAGCCTAAGTGAAATCAGACTCGCGACCTCTTCAAACTTTGTCTTTTAGCAAGTGATGTCTCTAGACTCTCTACCATCTTAGTCATATGTAAAATCTTTTGTTATAAAAGTACAACAATTAATGAACTTTAATTGTTGCTTTTAGTCATGGCAAATAAGAGTCCAAGACTCAATCGTGAATTAAGTACATAAATGAAGAGAGGAAAATGTCACCTTAAAGTAATTAAAACGTGAATTAATTAAAAAGATACATTTTTCACTTATAAAGATCATTAAGCTATATACACTACAAATTTTCACTACATATTGATCAAACTCTTCCATTCAACTCGATTTAATGCATTTAACGGCATAAAAGTCATTTAAAACCTTCTTAATATGTATTTCAAATTATTTTAGGCCTACCTTTACACTACCGATTTTTTTAATTTTAGTTGCAAAACCAAAAAATATAAACATATTTGTTTTAAAAAAAAAAATTACGAAGAAAAGAAAGATCAAGATTATTCAAAACAAGGAAAATTATAATTACAGTGAGTTTCTTGCTGGTGTTCCTAATTTTGGATCATTTCATTTTCACCGTCCAATAATTAAGTATTAACCAAACATGAATTGATCTTTTATATATATATATAAAAAACCCAAAACCCAAAAACCAAACATGCATTGATGCTTGACACATGTACTGGAGTGTAGGTAACATTGGTTTTAGCTATTATATATATACAATTAAGTAAAAGTTAGAACTTATTATTTTGCCTGTCATGGTTGCTTGCTTGGTTTATTTCAACTCCTCCATATCTATATTTGTGCATTCAGCTTTGCAAGTCATAGAGAAATAGGACTCAATCAATGAGGCAATGTGAGGATGGATCATGGACTTTATTTCCCCCCCTATTTGTAGTATCAATTAAACTTGTTATCATTCATTTATTTGAGCAATCAAAACTTCGCAATAACCTAAAGTTAGTCTTGAGGTGCATAAATTAAAGCTAAGTTAGAAAATAATTAAAACAATTATAAAGCCTCAATCCCAAAATAGTTGGGGTCGGCTTTATGAATCAAATTCTTTCAATGTGCTCTATTAAATGCAATTGATGGTGTGCTTTCAAGTTTTTTAAATCCCTCTTAATCAATGTAACCCAAATTAGTTTTGATATACCCTTATATTGTCAAATCTCTTTAATTTCTATTGAGTCGAGTTTTCTGATTAGGGCATTTATAGCCTCATAAGTCGTACTGCTTTTCTTAAACTTTGCGTGGATTGATGCTACTTTTACTTTTCTTTGAATTTTAATTTTTATATTTTTTATTATATGTTTAAGAGTTTTACCACATCTACTTAAGATCCTCATTTTTGTTGCAATCTTTTTATGTAGTTGCTACTTATTTATCGCCCAATATTCACTAGCATAAAGCATGACAAACTTAATGTAAGTTTATACAATTCTCCTAATATGAACATTTTGATCACATTTTGCACACCTTCACTTAATTAAAACACAATATAAAACTCAAAATATATACTGATCTAACAAAAAACTATGAATTCAAACTCAAACTTCGACTTAATTTCAAGTTTTGAATTGCGCGTGCATTGACCAATTTTGTTCACTTGCACAAGCAGGAGGAGGAGGAATCAACTGGTACTACAGGCACCAAGTGTGCTAAGACTTCAATGCATTGAATTGTCAGCATCATTTGATACTAAAAACCCCAAGAATAATTCATGGTAGAGATTGAAATGGCACTCACTCATAAGAGAGAAAACTGGGCATATTACATAGAGGAATCCCATGCCCTCAATAGAGCCCACTTTATAGCTACAAAACACTTGATACAACACCATCTCTACCCATACAAACAGTCAAAATAGAAAAAAACAATCCTCTCAAAGTGATATATATTCCATGTCAGCAAGAGAATGACAAGTCACCCAAGATATGGCCCACTACCCTCATTGAGCAAAACCAAGGATAATCAAACAATGACCCTAAAGTCACATATAAGGTCACATTTGTATTAAACTATGGACCCGCTCATCTCGATGTGTATCGCACGGTCCGAACTAAGCGCGTGTGTGATATGAGTATGGCTTTGAAGGTGTCAATGTAGCATTGCCCTTGAAGACAAAAAGGAAGTTTGGGGGAGGAATTTTGTGAGGACAAGAGTGCTTTGTAGTTGAAGACAAAAAGAAGGTGAGGGAGGGAGTCCACTGCACTGCTCTGACTATCTTCCTTTTGCCTTTGTGTTTGGAACAAGCTGTTAGAATCAAAACAAAAGTGGGAACTGGATTTGATTGATTGATCCGATTCATTGTGGGATTGATTCTTTAAAGAAAACACTTTTATGGGTCTTGAGCCCATGTTTTCATTGGGATAATACCCTATATATGACACCACATTTGATTACTCCCTCTCACTCTCTCCCTACATACTACATAGTGTGTGACAAGACCACAGAGACAGACACAGAGAGGAAGAAGAGAAAGAGAAGGTCTGTGACTCTGTGCACAAAAACCACTGTTTATTTATGCCTGTGAGGTCTCTATTTCCTTCTCATATGTTCTCAGCTTTGGAATTTTAGAGTCCCAATGTGAGAGAACCCTCTACAGAGGCAGCTTTGCTGCAATTACAAGGTACATTGCCCTTCAAAACCTTCACATTATCACATATATAAAACTCATGCACTTCAAAGATGTCTTTGTTGTTTTTCAGGGTTTGAGAAGGATTATTAGGAGGCTTTGTCATAGCAAAATTTGTGTTTTCTCTGCAAGGATTTTGAGTTGTGGACATGGGTTTTGAAGGGGGACTTGGATGGTTGAACCATTACAGTAAGAAGCACTGCAGAAGTCTTTTATGGAAAGTGAGAGCTGCATTGAAGAAGATTGATCATAAGAGTCATTTGAGCAAGCACAAGCAGCACAGGTTTCAGTATGACCCTTCAAGTTATGCACTCAACTTTGATGATGGATGCTGTGATTTGAGAGGGAGAGGTCAAGAATTCAAGCAAACTCAACAGACCCAGAACAGTAATCCCATCACAGATTCAAAATGGATTTTCATTATCTTGGTAAAGCCAAACTAGTGTTCTATTTCACGTACTTAGCTCATCTGTTGTGCCAATGTGAGTAGTTGTGACTGTCATCTTAGGTTTCTCACTTTATTGGCTTATGTTCAGTCTGAATTAGTTATTTAAACATTGTTTATCTTCAATGAAAAAGCAATTTATTGGTTCATAACCTATCATCCTTGTTCACATCTTTCATTACTAATGAGTTTTTTGTACATAAACATGCACTACATACAAGAAGAACCAGGCATCCATCCTAGTTTAGTCGAGGACGGTTACATAGATCAAGCTCTTATAATATGCGCCATTTGTGCTTTCATAATCCTGTAACAAGTTATCCTAGGTCTACTCCAAGTCCTAGTCTCCTATAACGTCAAATTTCTTCAATTCGTATAGTGTCTAGTTTTCTAACTTCGCATTTGCGTTATCATGTCCAAACCACCGCAAATATTCTTTCCTAATTTTCGCGTCGACTGGTGTAATGTAATACGTCGCAAGCATGCATGAGATAATTACACATTGTACACTCTACCTCACATGCATGCTTTCTCCATATAGACTATGAAATGTTGAATAAGCAGAAGATTCCACTAGTACCAAAAAGAGCCCTGTTCACCACCTAAATAATGGAGCAGTGGAGGAAAAAGACTTCTCAGCACATGGCAACACATACTTGTAGGTCTATTATCAATTCATCAGTCTCTTGACTTTTACAACAATGCCTTTTATGTATAGGAATGATTATTATACACTCAAATGTTCATTAGATTTAGAACTAAGGACTTCCAAAATGGGCAATGCAGCTTTAAGTTGTGCATTAAAATTTCAATACTTCTTAAGGTTGTGAATTTGAAAATAATTCCTCCAAGGGGATTCATGTTAAATTCGCACCATGACGTCGAAAACATGTTGCAGTAATCTCACTATATGCACTAAAATGTGCGTGCAAACGACTCGACGTATCATCCAATAGATTTCAATCACCAAGTTGCTCCAAGGAGTGAATTCACAGTGCACCTTAGTATCTCCCTTAAAAATCTGCAACTGAACAAAGTGCTAAAAACTTGAACAATAAAACTGGTTTGCACATGAATCTAAAATGAAATAACAGGCCATTGAACAACATATTTTAGAACTAGTTCACAATAATTTTTATTAAGCCAAACTCTCTGGAAATTTTTGAAAAAGAGACTCTATCTGCCTAGTTAGGGAGGTCAGACTGCTCAGGCCAGTCCTAGATACTTTATAGAAGGCCCAGTTGACTCAACCAACATTCCAAGAAAGGGACAGAAGCTAAGAGAAAAATAAAGCATTACATCAACACACATTACTCAAAAAAACATCAATGTGGACCCTTACACTGCTTGAAGAGGATTTATAATGTAAATAAGCACGAAAGAGAAAGTTAGAAAGTTGATGAAGAAAGAGAAGGAAAAGAGACTGGAAAGACTACAACCTAAGGCTGTGTTTGGATTGATTTTCATAAAGCTTAACTTAAAAAGTGGAAAGCTTGGAAAACAATTTTCAGTTTATTGACTGCATTCTGAATTCTATAAACTGAATGTAAACTTCTTGCTTCTTTTCTCTTTCAAATAAAAAAAAACATGAAACTAGATTAAAATCTCGAACCAAACGTGACCGTTAAATGCATAAGAAACCTGTTCAGAGTGCAGAAGTGGATGGTGTGGCTTTGGTATGGTTCTACATATCTACTCATTTTGACAATGGAAAAACAAGTTCCTTCTCATTATGATAAAAGGACAAGAGAAGATGAGAATAGAATTGGCAAGTTTAGGAACACAACTAAAATTGCACAGCTCAAATGTTATACTCTTCTATATTTATTACATATCTTGTTTGTTTCTAGAATCAGTTTTTCTGTTCACTCCATGATTTATGACTTGCGATAGTGGATGGTGTGGCTTTGCATATGATTCTACTCATCCTGACAGTGGAAAAACAAGTCCCTTCTCACTATAATGGTGTGGCTTTGCTCGATGAATTTGTTTTTTTTTTTTTTTTTTTTTGCCCAAGTCATTGAACAATTCAAGGCCTTGGTGAATATCTCTAGAACACAAGGCATAAATTATTTTCTTCAAATAAGAAAAGATAAAACAACACGTCGCCATATTTCAATAAAATATCGAGGTAAAAAACAAATAACATAGAGTGCATCAAAAGGGAAAAAGTAATTCAGCTCTAATTGAGTCATTAAATATCACTAAAGAGTGGCAGAGCAATATATAAATAGGCGTAAATTCTTAGGTGCAAATGCATTTGAAAGAAAGCAAGTAAAGCAGAAAGTACGGATGATAGGTTTTATTCTGGACCAACATAATAGAGAATCGAACCTGCCAGCGGTTCTACAAGACTGCAACAAAAACTAAGCCTCAATTTCAAATTAGATAGGGCCGACTTACATGGATCAAACTCTTCAATTCCACTCGATGTAATGCAGCTAATTACTTGCTTTCATAATTCTTTAAATTTATCAAAATTAATGCATCACAAGACATCGTAAGTAAACATTCTATCATATCCTTGGATAAAACTAAAAGTGTTGTTAAATTTTAATTTTCATCATCATCATGGACGTCTCATGTAATCAAGGTATTTGAAGAAGTCATGAATCACCCAAAAAAGCGAGGGATGGTGAGACACCTTTCCTTGAATGTCTGTGTTATGAGATACCAGTAGAAAATGCAAGAAGTTGCTACCGTTATCAGTAAAGCAATCATCCATTGAATGACCTTGTTACTTGTATATGTGATCAACCCTCATCAGCCTTAACCTCCCCAACTTAATAGGAAAACTCGTTCACTTTGCATTAAAAGTAAACAGGAATGACAGTGGATTTGAAGCTCGTATTAATTCCGCCCAATGAAGTGGGAAAAAAAAAAAAAAAATGGTAGATACAGCAGTAAGAAGAATGTAACCGAAGAAAACATATGCCAAAAGAAGTATTTAAATGTTGGGAAAACATCCAAGGAATTTGGATCCATTACCCAAAGAATATTCACACAAACGTACTTATCAGCTCATTCCTCCTAGTAACATCAAAGCCTAAGCAGCACTATTCATACCAGCTCATCCTGCATGCATCATCGCCTAAGCTGCTAAAGCTTATAAATCTCTTGGATCTTCAAGTGTGGCCGTTGATAAATTGTTGATTCGAGGATAAGCAGCCTTCTCATCCAGCTGGCTCTGAGCCCAGATCAGCATCTTTAAGAGGCTTGGCAGCTTTGGATCTATGATTAAGAACAGCAACAAAAGTTACAAGTTAGAACATCGGAAAGAAAAAAGACCAACAAGCAGCATTTGCAAGTATCAGCAACAAAAGAGTCAGAGATCGAGACTACTTAGTGTTCATCATCTATTCACCGATTAAAAAAACAACATAGCATCAGTCCCAAATTAATTGAGGTCGTCTACATGGATCAAACTCTTCCATTGTGCTCGATTAAGTGCAATTGATGCTGAGCTTTCCAAACCATTCAAATCTCTCGTAATTAATGTGTCTCATGTTAACTTTGGTTTGGTTTATCCTTACCTCGTCGAATTTCTTCGATTTCTATTTAGTCAAGTTTTCTAGTGGGGGTATCTGCAGGTCATCTTTGCAAGTAACCAAACCACCGCAACCACCCTTTCCTAATTTGTGTCAATTGGTGTTACTCCTATTTGTCTTTGAATTTCTATATTTCTTATTCTATCCTTATGAGTTTTATCAGAAATCCACCGAATATCCTCATTTCTATTACGTTCATTTTATATAATTGTTGTTGCTTTACCGTCCAACATTCACTTCCATAGAGCATAGCTGGCCTAATTGCGGTCCTATAAAATTTTTCTTTTAACTTAGTAAGAACATTTCGATCACAAACCACCCATGTTGCCTTCAGATTTTAATGTATTCCTCCAAAGTTTTAATTTCCTATTCACTCCAGCTTTTGTTTCATCCACTAAACAATATCATCTGCAAATAACGTACACCATGGTATATCCTCTCGAATATGCCTAATTAGTTCATCCATAACTAAAGTAAAGAGATAAGGGCCTAAAGCCAATCATTGATTAAGAAAATGAACCCCTTTTTATTTAACACTAACAACGCGTAGTTTTAGTATGCCTAGTGAATCCTCCTTGTTTAATAGGGTAAAAAAGAAGATGTAACCATATGTACCAAGTTTTAGGAACAACAAAATCCCAAAAGTAGCTATAATGGAACGTAAGAAGCAGCCTGGTCCCTGAGTCTTTCATAAGATGCTAAACTAAGATAATGAATCTTAGTTTTCTTTACCACTGCACCACACCCCTTGGGTGCGATTAAGAGTTGCTACTTTGAGTTAGGAGTTTTTTGTGTGCTAGGATTAGTTATTATTTTCCATCTTCGTCATTTTATTTAGTTTTTATATTTAATAAGGTGGCAAATGCAATCATGGTAATTGTCACGGAGCCGTTAAGTGAGGGATTTACCCAAAGGAAAATTTTCTCGCTTAACCTAACCCGTGGTGTCTAAGGACCGCCTTAGTTCAGCACACCAACGAAAACGTGATTGAACAGCAACAATGACATAAAGGAAGTTTATTACTTAGTTCAATGAGATTACAACTCTAAGATCCAATGTATCTCATGGCTCTCATGCATGAACCCGTGCTTCTCTCAAGCTTACATGCCTTGACTTTATAGCAAAATAACCAAGTTAGTTACATAACTGTCGATGACTCATGTCCTATGCACATTACACGAGACTAAGTAAAAACCACATCCATGTAGTGCTCAAAACTGCCACCTAACTGCTTCCTTCCTTTGCTGCCACCTAGTTCCATAATCGTCTTGACCCCCTGATCAATAAGCACATGCTCAAAGTGCCTGGAAGTTGCTGGGACGTGCCTTGGTCATGCTATGAACCATAACCAAGGTAGTTACATAACCGCCTGTAACTGCACTTGATTTGGTCCGTCAAGCCTATAGTTCACCTTGCTTGAGGGACAGGGTTTGATTGGTGGTGCCTAGCTGCGCGCCTAGGCACCCTGGGTGCTAGTCGGAGCTCGGTCTGATCCGAGTCCCACCAGCTCGGGGTGGCCAGCACCATGGTCCGTCCAAGGGTCTTGCCTTGGCATGGTTGCCAAGGGATGCTCGAGGGTCTTCCTTGCTTATTTGCCCATGCCACCCCTAGAAGAGTCACCCCTCCTTATAGTAGATGTTAAGCCATTTCCTGAACTCCAATAAGAAACATCTAAAAATGAGACCAATCGTACTTTGACTTGGTCAACGCCCAAGTCAAGCTTTGTCAACCCTTGCCAAGGCGCGACCTTGCTCGTGCCAAAGAAATCTGTCAAGGCGCGGCCCTGCTTGTGCCTTGCTCGTGCCAAAGGAATCTGCCAAGACGCGGCCTTGCTCGAGCCAAAGGAACCTGTCAAGGCGCTGCCTTGCTCGTGCCGAGACGCCACTGTGTTCCCACTAAGGAACGTGCTAAGGCGCCACTGTGCTCCCGCCAAGGAACGAGCTAAGGCCTGACCGTGCTCGTACCAAGGTCCGTGCCAAGCGCCACTGTGCTCCCTACTTAGGTGCCATGCCTAGGCGCGCGCCAAGGAGCGACCTTGTCCACGCTTATACACGATGCCTCGTCTATGTCGCATATGATTTACCCATGTGCATGCTCGAGCCTCCGCACGCTATACTGCAAACCATTCGTGGTGCACCATCCAACAACTAACACCCATGAAACCTTCCGAGTCCACAAAAACCCGGATATTGCTAGGTTTTCCCGCTGCATAGCCAGCTTACTCGGGTCACGCTATTGAGGGGCTGACAAACATCTCCCCACCGAAATGTTTTATGCCCTCATCGAACACCCCAACTCTGTCTGTCCACCAGACCGCTGCCCACCAAAGCAACATTTTTGCATCTGATCCAGTACTTGTAGTGCCACCAACCTTGGTATATTGCCTTTGCCCCGGCCTCACATTGCTGGAACAAAGCACGACCCCTTTTCATCCATGATTAGCAAGCCATGAAGTGATGGAATCACGACATTCTCCGCCATCAAGAAATCATTTCCTACAATGATTTCAAAATCATCAAACGGAGCAGCAATCAAATTTACCTTGCCATCCCAAGTGTCAATTCGAATGCCCACGTCCAAGGCTATGCCTAAAGCCTTCTTTGGTTCTAAATTAACCGCCTTTACCATGCTTGCACTCTCGGCAAGCTGCAACCCAAGCCTCCGAGCTAGGTTCTCTGCAACAAACGAATATGTGGCTCCCGTGTCAATCAACACCTTCACCATTTGGTTATTGATTTGAGCCTCCACAAACATCAGCCCCACTGATCCCACGACCTTTTGCACCTACACCCTGTTAAGCAATGGCAATGGATTCATCCGTACCTCCAGTTCATCCGCAACAATCGCGTTCAACTTCTCTTTCTTAGGGTAATCTCTTGCCCGGTGATGACCGTCACATATGAAACAACCACTTTTCGACATCGATGTTTTGGCACTAGCATCAATTTTTGAAGAAGGCTCTCCTCCTTCTTGGATCCACCAGCACGATCCTTCTCTTTGTACTTCTTTTTTTTGATTCAAAAGAAGCACCACTAGTCTTGTAATTTACAAGGCTATCTGCCACCACAATTGCACTCGACAAGTCTTTCACGCTTTGCCTTCGCAGCTCCGACTGCACCCATCCTTGCAATCCTCCAGTGAAATTAAACTATTTGTCCTCCTCCGACATATTTTTAATATCAAGCAGTAAAGAAGAGAATTCTTTCACATATTCTCTAACCGTCCCTTTTTGCTTCAATTGGCGCGAGGCTTCCCGCGCTTGCCATGTCGCATTTGTGGGTAGGAATTGATCCTTCAATTCCCGTTTCAGCATCTCCTTCTCCACAATCCTTGGTCGACCAACAGCTGCATCATTATCAACTCTGGTTAGCCACCAAAGCTTCGCATCACCTTCCAAATACATGGAAGGATGACTTTTTGGTCATCTTTCGTCTGGATAGTAGCGAAGTTCTGCTCCATGTGCAAAAGAAAGTTTTCAAACTCCTTCGCGCTCCGCTTGCCTGAAAATTTCTTTGGCTCTGACACCTTAGGTCTCACTTTCGCTGCACTAGAAACCTCCGAGGTTCCTCCACGACTCTCTTGAGCAAACTCACCTCCACAGCCATCTTCTCCACTGTCTCGGTGGCGAGTCCACCCATTGCACAAACATTAGCAACCAACTCCCCGAATCTGGATTCCCACATGGATATCAAAGCTTCTTGTTACTCGGTCCTAGCCACCAAGGAAGCCACCAGCATCTCCAGCCCTTCAATAGCTGCGCCGTCATTGAAGACTCCGCTGCATCCACCGGAACACCCATCGTTGTCATCATGTGTTCTAAGTGAGCTACCCTCTCACTCAGATCACTTGCTGCTCGGGTCGCCATCGTCTTCGAAACGAGACTCTAATACCAGTTGTCACGGGGCCGTTAAGTGAGAGGTTTACCCCCTAAAAAAAAAATTTCTCGCTTAACCCAACCCGTGGTGTCTAAGGACCGCCTTAGTTCAGCACACCAACGAAAATGTGATTGAATAGCAACAATGACATAAATGAAGTTTATTACTTAGTTCAATGAGATTACAACTCTAGGATCCAATGTATCTCATGCCTCTCATGCATGAACCCGTGCTTCTCTCAAGCTTACATGCCTTGACTTTATAGCAAAATAGCCAAGTTAGCTACATAACTGTCGAGGACACATGTCCTATGCACATTGCACGAGACTAAGTAAAAACCACCACATCCATGTAGTGCTCAAAACAGCCACCTAACTGCTTCCTTCCTTTGCTGTCACCTGGTTCCATAACCGTCTTGACCCCCTGATCAATAGGTACATGCTCAAAGTGCCTGGAAGTTGCTGGGACGTGCCTTGGTCATGCTATGAGTCACGACCAAGGTAGTTACATAACCGCCTGTAACTGCACTTGACTTGGTCCGTCCAAGCCTATAGCTCGCCTTGCTCGAGGGGCAAGGACTGATTGGTGGTGCCTAGCTGCACGCCTAGGCACCCTGGGTGCTAGCCGGAGCTCGGTCCGATCCGAGTCCCACCGGCTAGGGGTGGCCAGCACCATGGTCCGTCCATGGGTCTTGCCTTGGCATGGTTGCCCAAGGAATGCTCGAGGGTCTTCCTTGCTTCCTTGTCCATGCCGCCCCTATGAGAGTCACCCCTCCTTATAGTAGATGTTAAGCCGTTTCCTGAACTCCAATATGGAACATCTAGAAATGAGACCAATCGTACTTTGACTTGGTCAACGCCCAAGTCAAGCTTTGTCAACCCTTGCCAAGGTATGCCTTGCCCATGCCAAGGCGCGGCCTTGCTCGTACCAAGGCCCATGCCAAGGCGCCATTGTGCTCCCACCAAGAAACGTGCCAAGGCGCCACTGTGCTCCTACCAAGGAATGTGCCAAGGAACGTGTCAAGACCCGACTGTGCTCGTGCCAAGGTTCGTGCCAAGGCACCACTGTGCTCCCTGCCTAGGCGCGACCTTGTCCACGTCCCATACACGCTGCCTCGTCTATGCCGCATACGATTTACCCATGCGCATGCGCGAGCCTCCGCACGCTATACTGCAAACCATCCGTGGTGCACCATCCAACAACTAACTCCCATGAAACCTTCGAGTCCACCAAAACTTGGATATTGCTAGGTTTTCCCACTGCCTAGCCAGCTTACTCGGGTCACGCTATTGAGGGGCTGACAGTAATCTTGGACCAAACAATACTTAAATAATGCCCTTTTGTGATAAACCAAACTGTTATACAAAATATGACTCGTATACATGCAAATGCTAACTCTAACAAACACCATAAACCAGCAATAGGTGGTGAAACTGGAAGCACACAAGTAACCGACAACTGAATGCCAAAGAACAGTGGCAATACATATAAATTTTCTAGGGTAAAAAAAATAAAAAAATACCTGCCAGAAACTGAAGGCAAGCTAAAAAGAAAAAAGAAAACAAAAAAAGAGGAGGCCAACATTCCGAAAAGACTCCATACGACAAGAAAGAAATACTTCTAACCTTTTTCATGGCTCTGGCTAGCAAGGATTGCCGCATCAACCTCACTTGCCGTTTTGAGCCGTTGTGACATGTCCAAAAGGTCTCCAACAGGACAATTAGATACATCTTCAAAGGCTAGCAAAGCAACAGTTCTCTCCAGCTCTTCTAGGAAGCTTTGCTGAAAATGATCAAATTCAATTGTATTCAGGTTCTAAGAGCTTGAGAGTGATTGCAGGCATCTTACAGTTTACAAGCATTCCCAGCGCTGAGTATATAAAGTGATAGAAGAAACTCATAGAGACAGATAACATGACAGGCTATTTCAATATTCTAAAGTGCAAGAAGAATATGCAGCGAAGCAGAATTAGCATCTAACCAATATGGCAGATTCATGTCCAGCCATCAGAAGTATTAACTTTAGTAGTTTTTTTTCCTAAAAGGGAAAGACACATTAAAAAAAAAAAAATGACACAACCAAAAGTAAAATCGTGAAGACTTTTCACCTCCTTTTATCTTTTATTCTAAGTTAAAGATTGGAATGAACCCAACACCGTGCCAATAGGCAATGGCGGGTTTAAAAATGCAAAACCATTGAGTTATGGTTCAACCTCCTGCCTTTCTGTCTAAAATAATGATCTATTTGAATAAAATAGTAACTGATTGCCCAACAATCCCTGATCTTCTCTATGAAGAAAACCAAATCATCACAGGGATAAAAGGGGAAAGAACGTTTAAAGGTTATAAAGGGAACAACAATTACATTTTCTTCACCCCTTGGCGCAAGTTCCTCCTGAGCAAATTCTAGGGCTTCTTCAACCTTTCCATCACGAATTAACTCAATCAACCTTTGTTGTTGAAGATGAAAAAATAGCTGGGGATTTGTGTCTAGTATCTGCAACAAAGAAAAAGTGCATTTAGTGAAATTCAAACTCTTAAGTTTTCTCAGATCAAGAAGCATGACCATAATTGCTGGAAAGTGATTAAAGAATCAAATCTTTTCCAATAAAAGTACAAAAAACAGACTGCAAAAGGAAAAAACTGGGGATGAGGAGCAGTTAAGGTCGATAGCTAGTGTTGCAATTAGAAATTAAACCGATTTCAGAAGCAGAAAGCATTGGTATTCATTATAGATGGTTCGGTTATGAAGAAGACCAGAATTTTCTTAGGCAAGGATGGAAGGGGTGACAAGGGTGCTTATTGCCCACGGGGTCTAGCAATTATACTCTCAACCACCCAGTTTCATACAGCCCTCGCCATCAACAAACAGGGGAGGGTGGGAGGGAGAACAACAACAACAACATAGCCTCAGTCCCAAAGGGAAGGAGGAGAAGAAACAAAATAGAAACAACAATATGGCAGAATACCCTCCTAGATTTGATTTAGTCCTAGAATTTAGTAAAACTCCTTCTTGAAACTTCAAAAAAAAAAAAGTTAATTGAGTAAAAGCAACTCGACTATTTAGATCAAGTGATAACATCTATCACATTAGCTCAGGATATCTGACACCTTAAATCTCACCCATCTAAAAGGCCAAGAGAAAAAAGAAGATAGAAAGGTGATCACATGGGGAATTCCATATGTTAATTTAATACGTTATGGCTCCGATCAAAAGATTTCATACACTATGGAACCAAAATATAACTGCATTTCATCCCAAAAAAAAGGAAAATACAAGGTCATTAATTAAATATTGAAGAATAAAAATTACACAACTATTAAAAAACAAGTAAATGCTTCTGGTACGTTTCTTGCATCCTAAAGGTTGAAATAGTTCCAGAATTTTTTAGCAAAGGAACTTTTAAAGCAATTAATGTAATTCAAAGTTCAGGCATTATGTATGATTTAACACACAGTTAGAAGTGCACACCTTAAACCATTTATAAAGCATATATTTTTTTGATAAGAAACCAACACCTTTGACTCCAACAGGAGTCGAACCTCCAACCCTCTCCTAACCATTTATAAAGCATACACGATTCAACACCATTTATTAACAAACATTGTATATAACACCTTAAAGCATTTATGATTTAATAACACAAGAAAAAAAAAAGTAAAAAGCAACTATCTACATGACATCATGTATTACCTTCAAGATTTTTTCCATCAGACAAAACAAGGAGGCCAATGTGCAGTTGTAAGAACTTATTTATTAACTCCAATGAAATAAAGAAAAAATAATCATCTCAGGCATATGTTATTCAGAATATTGGTATAGTAGTCGAAAGTCTCTTCCCAGTTATTCCTGTGCGGCAAGGATCAATCTATTCAATATTTGCATACATTTGGTGGAAAAGAAGAGTTAAGAGCTAGGTAAACAACAATAAGACTGAATGGGTGCCTTGACACGTGTCGTTAAACGTAGAGGGGGGTTTTATACATAGCTTACTTCTAATAGCTCAATCACAGAATGTATGAGAGACTCAATGCAAAACTAATATCGTAGATGTAACTTGGAACGAGAAACAATGACACATACTATATTCGTCAAAGATAAGATAGCTTAAAAGATTTAATCAAACTAAAACTTACTTCAGGATTGAAATCATTGACTTTCTCAATGGCATCTTCAACATTCCCACATTGAACAGCCTTCTTGGCAGCCATACGATCGGTTATTGTTGCAAGATCAATATCTGCTAGCTATCACTAAGGAAGATTCACGTATTTGTAAAGCATTTCTCATAACTAGATAATAAGAGTGTTTTAAAGACTACAAATAAGGATACGTTCTGTCCCCGATTCAACTCTGAACTTTTCAGCAGCTTCAACATAACCCTCCATGACAAGAAAATCCATCACTAGTTTATTCATATCTTCTTTCCTGATCTTTACATCACTGAGCTTTTTCTCCCACTCCTCCCTTGTAATAAGCTTCTTCGATGTCGCCTGCATGAAATGCAATCATTAAATGACAGAAATTCATCAAGTAGAAACAAAGACGTCGGACAAATGCCTTCTTTACACATTTCACAAAATTACCATCTAATTCAACTACTCTACAACCACAATGGACCCTAACTCAGGTTATTTGCCAATTTTTATCTGTTTTCCACTCAAGCATACTTTTATGGCTTTGAATACAACAACAACAACAACAATAGCCTCAGTCCCAAATTGATTGGGGTTGGCTACATGGATCAAACTCTTCCATTGTGTTTGATAAAGTGACTTCTATTGCTTTGAATCTCTCATATAATCCCAGCTCATATAAACTCATTGTGAAGACTAGTGGCAACCACAAAGCAAACTACATGTATCAAAAACATATCACATATTTGCAATTTGATGCAAAGATTTCAAGTGATTAGATTATAGAGCAAGACTTGAATCGCAGGCAACGGTGCATTGTCGCCAACTATATCAAGTTACAAACTGTTGAAAAGCTGATATCTTTCAGCATCTAATGGATCAAACATACACTAATTCTACCAAAAAAACATGAACAAAACAGAAGATTCGAAATCACGACTTTCGCAGATCAAAAAGAACAACTTTTTGGCAGAAACAATAACCTAATAACCTTAACTGTTAACCACTACTGTTTTCAGCATAATCAGCACCAAACCGATCAAACGCAAATCGAGTCTACCAAGAACCATGATTAGAAGAAACAAACGAGATTCACAGCGCATCTTCTTCGGCAAGGACTAAAACAACAACAACTACATCACAATATACTATGTTTCAGCGCAAAACCGATCGAACATTCACGAATACAAACGAAAACAAACAGATTTTCGATGCTAATTACCATTTCTTCGAGTCCACCGGGTTGGCCGAGCACAATCCAGAACAAGGACATCAGTGCACCTCAATCGCGCTCATCGCACAAAACCAAACCAACGAACGAACACGCAAATTACACGAATCGAATCGAAAACAAGAGGAGCTTCGATCGGCCACTGTTCTTCCGAGATTCGCTGCTTTTGAGCGGCAAAGATCCGATCTTTGGGAATGGCGAGAATCGAAGATTGGTTTGAATGAGAAGGAATCAACGGAGATTGAACGAACGGAACCCTAAATGGAGCTAAAACTGGAGTTGAGTGGCAGAGAAGTAAATTCGATGATCGAGAAACTTAAAGGTGCGTTTGGTGTAAACGGTTTTCTGTTTTTTCTCGTCCATATATTGGTTTTCACTTTTTCACATCTCTTTGTATGTGTTTCTCGAGGCATATTGTGTAGGTTCATGGAGGGGTGTGACTTAAGGGTGAAGTTAATGTTTAAGGAAAATGATTTGGTGACCTAATTTGGCCACGCAGTTGTTGGTGTCCCTTCGTGTATAAATATTTGTGTGCATACAAAGATGTGTGTTTAAGGGATACCGGTAGTTGTTATGGCTAACCAATTAGATAGTTGTACGTCCACCATGTAATAAGATGATCGTAAATTTAAGTTTTAGGTTTCTTCCTTTTAAAATAAATGAGAGGTGTATCATGTTTGCCATAGCGCGTGAGGAAGATTATCAAAAATTGGTATACCAAATAATTATGGATTTGCAAATTGTTGACGATCATATCTATCTATTTTCAAAATATTATTAGTTTGAGTCGTGTTGTTACTGAGAGAAGTCTTATAGTTGTTGGACATTTGCTAAAGGCTCTCGTGCATGTATGTCATTGTATGTGATTGTGGATTGGAACAATTGCTATGGATTGCAAAAGTCACAATCCAATCACAACAAGGTAAGTAAAAGAAAAAAATTGAATTGAACAAACAAATCAAGAAGGTGAAACAGAATTCTCATTCATTTCATACCTCAGTACAACAACATAACTTCCTTATATAATACATGGTCTATCCGGTGTGACCATACGTAACTTAAGTAACTAACATTGATAACGTAAAACATTCACTAACTTGTAACACTCACTGATACTTGTACATCCCCCTCCCCCTTAAGATGGATTTATGTGCGAGCCACATAAACCCATCTTGGACAAAAGAGAGTTAACAATTAAAGAGAGGATTAGGCAAAGACTTAGTAAAAAAATCAGCAAGTTAAAGCTGAGAAGGAACAAATTGGGGGAAGAACAAAGCCTTGCTTGAATTGATCATGCACCAAATGACAATCAATGTCCAAATGCTTTGTTCTTTCATGAAAAACTGGATTAGCAGTGAGATGTAAGGCAGCTTGATTATCACACCAGAGAGGAATTGGCAAAGAGACTGGAATGTGAAAATCTTTAAGTAGGTAAGAAAGCCACAAAAGCTCACACAGAATAAAAGACAAACATTTATATTCAGCCTCAGCAGAAGATTTAGAAACTATAGGTTGTTTCTTTGTATTGAAAGAAACCAAAACGTCACCAAGAAAGACATAATAACCAGAGAGAGAACATCTAGTAAATAAGCAAGCACCCTAATTAGCATCACAGTAGGCAGTGAAAGACAAAGTAAATTGAACAGGGAAAAATAAACCCTTTGAAGAAGAACCTTTGAGGTATTTGAGAACATGTAAAGCAGTCTGTCAATGTTGTTCAGTAGGATGTTGAACAAATTGACTGAGGAGTTGAGTATAATTAGTAATGTCAGGGCGAATAAAACATAGATATGCAATCATCCAATCAAGCTACGAAACTTATCAGGTTCCAAGAATAGAAGAGAATCACTATCATCAAAGCGACAATCTCATGGAAAAGGTGCAGCAACATGTTTATAGGTAGATAGGCCCGCATCAATGAGAAGGTCCAATATGTGCTTGCACTGATTAACATATAAACCAAATTAAGAGCGAGCTAACTTAAGCCCTAAAAAATAGCGAGTTTGACCAAGATCCTTAATTGCAAATTGATGATGAAGGAAATCTTTAACTTTCTGAATTTCCAAAAAAGGAGAACTAGTAAGCAAAACATAATCAACTTAGACCAATAAGGCTAAAAACATATTGTCCCTCTCCAAAGTAAACAAGCAAGGATCATTTGAATATTGGATAAAACCATAAGAATGTAACTTGGATGTGAACTCAATGTTCCATTGACGAGATGCTTGTTTAAGACCATACAAGGACCTCTTAAGCTTGTAAACTTGATCAGGAGAAGAGATAGGACATCCCTCATGAGGCTTGATATAAACTTCTTCAGATATGTAACCATGTAAGAAGGCATTGTTGACATCAAGTTGCTGAAAGGACCAATTTTGAGCACCAACAAGAGCAAAAAAAAAACCCTCACAGTAACATGTTTGACTACTAAGGAGAAACTATCTGTGAAATCCACACATTCGATTTGATTATAACCCTTTGCAAAAATGCGTGCTTTACACTTATTAAGAGTACCATCAGGAAAAAGCTTCACTTTATGTACCCACTTTGAACCAATAGCCTTCTTACCAGGAGGTAAAGTGACAAGATCCCAAGCACCATTATCTTCTAAAGCCTTTAATTCATTGGACATAGCTTCCATCCATCGTGGATCAGCTTGAGCCTCAATAAAAGTATTAGGTTCTTTTATGGAATCAATTGTAGTAAAAAAAATATGATAAGTATCAGTAAGGGCAGGAAAATAATGAAAGGAAAAGTAGGTGGAATAGTAGACTGTGAGTCAATCTGTAGAAAAAAGTGAGCAGATTTTCGTTTGGTATATGTGTCAAAATTATTTAACCATCCTGATGCTTTAATAACTCTTGTACTATTGCGTGTAGGAACAACAGTTGAAAGTGGAAGAAACTCAGGAAAAAATTACAAACGTACACATGTTTGTACTTTAAATGAGAAAAGTAGAGATGAAATGCTTTTATTTCGGAGAAATAGGCAATGTCGCCTAATGAAAAATGCGTTATCACGGTGGGAAAAAGTTTTGATGATGTGGACATGGATAGCGCCTTTTCAAAAGGCGATATCCATGTGTTGCATGGTTGTGAGGTGGCGGTGAGGTGGCGAAGCAATGTATAGATAGCTCCTTTTAAAAATGAGCTATCTATATAAAACTATACACTCTACGAATGACTCCTTTTGAAAATGAGCTATCAATACAAATTCTTTTCCCCATGACCACCGCGTGTATATGGAGATGGATGACCCGCGCCACTCGCTTATCTCGAGGTAGACAACCAATGTAAACAACGCACACGCATATCGACGTAGACAACCCATGCAAATGTCACCCATGTATGTCGAGGTGGAGATTTCATGTAAATGTCAGGCACGTCTATCGAGGTGGGCGACCCATGCAACCTCGTGCAAATGTCACGCACGTGTATCGAGGTGATAAAGCCAATGTAAACGTCACACACGTATTGCGAGGCGGACAACCCGTACAACCTGTGCAACCCATAGGCGCTATTTGGGCGGCTCATGTTCATGCATCATACATGGACTGTGTTTCACGGATAGCGCCATTGGTGTAAGCCCGTCCACGTAGACATGGGTTACACGGATAGCTCCTTCTGAGAATGTGCTATTCGTTCGGCACATGTCCACGTGGCCCATCCACGTGGACATGTACACTGATAGCTGGCCCAGACCCGGGTGACCTTGGTTGGGCCGAACCGGGTCCAACCAAACCTGGCCCAGTTCGGGCCCAACCCACTTTAAATTAATTTTAATTAATTAAAAATTACATAAAATTAAAATAAAATATATTTTTAAATTAAATAAATATCAAAAAATACGAAAAATAGCTAGAAAATAATGGAAAAATCTAGAAACTTCATAAAAATATAATAAAAATATGTAATTTTTAATTAATTAAAATTAATTTAAAGTACGTTGGGCCCGAACCGGGCCAGGTTTGGTTGGACCAAGTTCAGCCCAACCAAGGCCACCCGGGTCTGGGCCGGCTATCAGTGTACACGTCCACGTGGATGGGCCACGCGGACATGTGCCGAACGAATAGCGTCTTCTTAGAAGGAGCTATCCGTGTAACCCATGTCCACGTGGATCCACGTGGACGGGCTTACACCAATGGCGATATCCGCGAAACACGGTCCACGTATGACGCCTGAATATGAGTCGTCCGAATAGCGTCTATCGGTTGCATGGGTTGTATGGGTTGTCCCGCCTCGTAATACGTGCATGACATTTACATTGACTTTATCACCTCGAGACACGTGCGTGACGTTTACACAAGGTTGCATGGGTTGCCCACCTCGACAAGAGTGCTTGACATTTGCGTGAAATCTCCACCTCAGCATACATGGGTGACATTTGCATGGGTTGTCCATGTCGATATGTGTGCGCGTTGTTTACATTGGTTATCTACCTCGAGATACGTGAATGGCGCGGTTCATCCATCTCCATATGCACGTGGTGGTCATGGGAAAAGAATTTGTATTGATAGCTCATTTTCAAAAGGAGTCATTCATAGAGTGTATAGTTTGTATAGATAGCTCCTTTTCAAAATGAGTTATCTAAACATTGCCTCGCCACCTCACCGCCAACTCACAACCTTCATAAGCAATAACGCCTTTTCATAAGGTGTTATCGCCTATTTTTGTTAATTAAATACACCACCCTATTTTGTGAAATAAAATGTAAATGTCCCTTACTTTTTGAAAAACACCAAGAAACTCATCCTCAACAAATTCACTAACCCCAATATCCTTAGCAACATCAACATAAGTAACATCAGGGACAAGATGAGGAATAGTACCATCCTTAGAAATGACAGGGAAGTCTGAATCAGCAATATCCTCAGCAACAATAGGTAAAACTGAAGAGTCAGTAGGTAAAGTGGAAGAAAGCTTATAAGTTATAAGGATAGACATTTTCATGAAAAACAACATCTTTTGAGATGAAGGTTGAATGAGTATCCAAATTATATAGTCGAAAAACTTGCTGACCAAGTGAGTATCCCAGAAAATGGATTTAATAGACTTGGAACCCAATTTATCTTTAACGGGGAAAACATTAGCTGCAAAAGATAAACACCCAAAAGTCTTAAGATTGGTGTAATCAGGTGGCTTCCCAAACAAAAGATGAAAATGAGACTCCCATTAAAGATTTTGATAGGGCAATCTATTCAAAATATATGTAAATGTGAAAAAGACATCTCCCCAAAACCTTTTAGACAATCCTAATTGAAAAATCAAGGCTCTAGTAATTTGTAATAGGTAGCGATGCTTTCTCTCTACAACCCCATTCTATTAAGGTAAGTAAGGATGCGATCTCTGATGAACAATCCCAAGCTTGGAGAATAAATAAGTACATCCTTGATTTACAAATTCAGTACCATTGTCTGATCTGATATATTTGACAGATACTTAAAAGCGATTGTGAATATATGCAAGAAACTGCTCAATCATATGTAATGTAGAAGACTTACAGGCCATAAAAATTAAAGTCTATCTACTAAAATCATCAACAATGGTCAAAAAGTAATGTGAGACTTGTAAAGAAGATTGTCTATAAGAACCCCAAACATCCATATGAAGCAATTGAAAAATAGAAGTAGATTTGATAGAACTCAATGGAAAAGACAATCTATATCGTTTAGATTGATGACATGCATCACAAGGAACAACATGATTATCAGGAACATGACCTGGAATCAATGGACTTAACTGTTTAGTTACAACAGCTGAAGGATGACCGAGTCTATAATGCCATGAAAAAGTATGATTACCGAGAGTACAAGTATTGAGTTTATTGTGAGACAAATGAGAGAAATCAGTAAATGACTGAAGACGCTCTAAAGTAAAGGAAGCTAAATCAATTATGCATAAGCCAGCTATGACTCTCCCAACAGCAAGAACTTGAGTACTCTCAAGGTCCTGTAATAGATAGAAATTGGTGAGGAAGGTGAATTTAACATTGCAAGTAGCAGTAAGCATACTGGCTGAAAGTAAATTGTGCTTGAAAGAAGAAATGTAAAGGCAAGACTTGCGAACCAACTGAGTAGTGAGTGGAATATCTACTATCTGTTCTACCAATTTAATGGATCCATTAGGAAGATAAACAGGGGTACGTTTAGAGGGAATCAAAGAATTATGTAAAAGAGCAAGATCAGTGCACACGTGATTGGAAGCTCCGGTGTCAACAATCTAAGAAGGACTTATCACAACATTAGAACTTAAGTTTTGATGAAGAAGACTACCTTTAAAGTCATGAAGATGTGCCATATTCACATAAGTAGAAGGAGTGTCATATGCAATTCCTTTGCCCTTCAAAAACTTAGCAATCCCCTGCTCAACCATTGTAGCAATATTAGCCTAAATATCTTCATAGTTTTGTACCTCTTCTTAAACCAAATCAATAGGTGATTCTAGCATATTAGCAAAACCTTTATTCTGGTCTTGCACAATTACTTTTTCTTGCCCTTTTCTGCCTTAAACCAATCTGGATAGCCATTAAGCTTGAAACAAATCTCTTTTATATGTCTTTTCCATTTACAAAATCCACAGTAAAGTTCATCCTTATTGACAAACTTCTTGAAAGGCCATCTTTGAAAATTCTTTGAAGTTGGATTCTTAACCATCATTGTAATACTTATCTCAGGTGCAAAGTTTACATGTACCTTTCGTCGCTTTTCTACTGTTATCACCATTGAATATGCCTTATTTATGCTCGACAGAGGATCCATGAATATGATATGATTCCTAATATGATCATGGATATCATTCAAACTCATTAGGAACTGCATATATAAGCTTATCATTAGACTCCATTTCATTCAATTTGGTTGATATTCCACAACTACACTTAGGCATTGGTGCCAAACACATAAGTTCATCCCACAATTTCTTTAATTTTGTGTAATACTTCGAAATCAAAAGATCTCTTTAACTAATGGAACTAATCTCCCTTTTCGATTGGTACAATAAAGGTCCATTGGACTTTCCAAAATGTTCTTCAATTTCATTCCATAACTCCAATGCAGTGGAGCTATAAAGGAATGCATCAACAATTTCTTTAGAGATAGAATTAAGAATCCAAGATGTTACCATATAATCTGCACGAGTCCACTTATCAATGCAATGATCAGCTTAATCTTCACTTGCCCTAACCAAGAAAACTCACGAGAGATAGGGCAATGCCCGCTCTGATACCATGAACAAACAAATTAAGAAAGTGAAACAAAATTCTCATTCATTTTATACCTCAGTACAACAACATAACCTCCTTATATAATACATGGCATATCCAGTGTGACCATATGTAACTTAAGTGACTAACACTGATAACATAAAACATTCACTAACTTGTAACATTCACTAATACTTGTACATAAATCAATTCCAATAATTTTTTTCTTTGTCAATTCATTGCATTGATGTTTCTAACCTAAAAGGGTACAACAATCTATTGCAACGAGAATAATAGATATTACATCCAACTGAAGGACGAAACTAATTAAACGACATGTTTTGGTATTCACAAATCAAACATTGTAAATGTGCGAAAAAAAATTGTCATTGTTGAGTTTTTAATAGTACGTTTGGTTTAAGACTAAAAAATTTGGAGATTAATTGTATATGTATTTTGTAGACTTGTTTGAGAGTGTATGAATATCCTAGAATGACTAGGCAAATTGGGGTTTCCATTATAAACTTTTAACCTATTACCAATTTTTTGGTGACATATAATTTATCGGGTATTGTTATTTGGACTCATGAGTCTAGATTCAAACACACCATAAAGACTTAAATACCCTTCATATACACCTACAAACTTCTTCTTCAATCCACCATCCACCATCCACCACTCACCAATCACCACTGCTGTTGTAACTGCCATCGTCGTCGATGTCGTGACAATCATCGTCACCAACGCCGCTGTGACCACCAGCCACCGACAACGCCACCGCTAGCGACCATCCTCCTATTCTTTTTCCTCTCTGGTATGGGCGAGGGGGACGACCAGATCTAGCCAGAAAAGAAAGGGAGGAAGGTGGTCGGAAGGTTGGCCCCTCCTCCTCCATGCATGAGAGAGAGAGAGAGAGAGAGTCGGTGGCTACGGTTGAGGTGGTTGGATGGGTCCTTGTGTGTTAGTGTTAAGGGTGAAGGTAATTGTCTTGGTGATTAGTTGTATACCGTAAATAATTTGTAAAAAGCCTTTTGAATCTAGACTCTCAAGTCCAAATAGATTTATTGTAATCTATTATCTTCACTTCTCCACCAATCGACGACATAGAATTATTCCCTCTTCTCCAATTTTTGTCGACACTAGTCATCACCGATCATTTCCCTAATATGCATGGAAAAATTGTGACACACATCCCAATGCATATCAAACCAACTTCTCTAGGAAAATGATTGGTGATGAAATTAGTCCACATTGCATCAATACTAAACCACTCGTAAAGACCAATTAATTACAATTAATAAACACGCAACACGACGTATATAAAACAGAATTTATCCAAACACGATTCTACAAATTAAAGTTACATTGTTTTCTGCGTGTTCACGTCGAATCCAGACAAATATATTTTAATGTCTCCTAATAGGATCCAATAGCATAGCATATGAAATTAGTCAACGTTGCATATGCTTTTAATAATCCTGAAGTTACTTATTATTTATTTCCTTGTGGACTAAGAAACATGTGCTGCGAGACTGCAACCGTGCCGAAAGAGGTGCGAAAGCCTTCAGTAGATCTTTACAGGGCAATAAGAAGAAAAGAAAAAGAACAAGGCTTTCCTTGGAAGTGTGACAAAATGGACGATTTATTAAAGTTTTAATGACAAATAAATGTGTGTAACTGGCTAACTGCACTTATTAATACAGTATATTTTAATACAATTAATTACAAAATATTTTAATGACAAATGTCCCCATTAAAAAGTTTGAGTCAATAAAAATTGAAGAAATTCAACAAGGTAAGGGTGGACTAAAATTAACTTGAGGCGCATTAATTATGTGTGATTTGAATGGTTTGGAATCTCACCATCAATTGCACTAAAATCAAGCACAATGAAGAAATTTGATCCAATGTAGCCGATCCCAATTGATTTGAGACCGAGGCTATATTGTTGTGTTGTTGTGATAAAAAAAAGTATTTTAATAATTTTTTTTAAGTAACTATGGGTATCCAGATACTTTGTCTAACTAGTCCCACGGGCCTTGGAATTGCGAAAAGAAATCACTAGTGGCCCGACGTTTGATTGTCATGGGGTATCAAAACCGAGGTCGTGTGACACCCGTCTGAGCTTATTTTAGTACAATTATTAATGAAAGTTGGTTCTAATTTTTTTTTTTTCAAAGACTTGGTTATGAGTAATTTATGCTTGTCTTCTTTAATTAGAGGCTTTGGTTTCGAGTCCTATGCAAGAAGTCTCTTCCATTGAAAGAGCTTTTTACCCCTTCGTGAATGTAGGTAGTCATGCGATACACATTAGGATACATGCACGGGTACCTCAATGCAAAAAATGAAGCGCGCTAACTCGTGTGTATCGATTGTACGTGGCTGTTATAGGGCACAACTGTAAGACCATAATTTGTCTCATAATACTATTAATTTATATAATTAATAAATTATGTAACGTATGGACCAAAGATCCTTGAGTTTTTATTACCGTTATCAATTTGATGGAAATTAGTGTTAATGTGGGGAAGCTCAATGGTTCTCCCTCAAGCTTAAAAAAAGCACTTGTACCATCAAACAAGATGTCGAATGTTCTAAGGTACAAGAGGGCGATAAGTTCTTGATGGTTTTAGGAGACTAAAAGCTTTCGCATGTAATTTTCTAATTGATCTATATTTCTTATATTAAGAGAATGCTTACAACAATTGCATTTTCCTTTGAAAAAGAATCACAAGCTATTTCAAACAAGACTTAACAATATAGCATCTCGCGGTCTGCATCAACATACATTGGAGGGGGCCTTAAAAAATATACTATAAAAGGCTCTAATATTTACTCAATACACAATGCTCAACATACACCTCAGTAAAATGTTGTAGCTGAACGGTTTAATAAGAAATTAATGGAAATGCTTAGGAGTATGCTAAGTAATTTTACATTTCTTAAATCATTGTAGTTGAAGACCTTGAAGAACGTTCTATTCATTAAATAAGTTCATAAAAAGTCGATTTTTAAAACTTTTTTTGAACTTTCGACTAGAAAGAAACATATCTTCAGAAATCTACACGTTTGAGGTTTCTAACATATGCTAGAATTTATAATCCACAAAAAAATAAATTGAGTTTTTAAAACGATTAATGATTATTTACCCTACAAATTTAAAGGTTATAAAATTTAATGTCCTAACCATTGCATAAAGATTGTTGAAATTGAAAAAATGTCAATCATCATAAATGGCGAAATCAATGAGAGTGACAATCCATAAAATATGAAAATAAAAAAATTAAGCTGCATAATATGTCCCACTATCGACAACTTTTAATGAAATAGTAGTGACTCCTACTAGTGTTTCTTTGGAACTTCCCCAATATACAAGCCGCGTTGGGACCCGCCATGTCGCCAAGCTCTGCCACGTCACGGCCCGCTTATCCTTGACGCCCAGCGACCTAACTGGTTTAGGGTTTAGGGATTAGGGATTAACTGGTTGCTTACACTTCTCCATTTAAGCATAACTTAGCTAATTAATCTTCGTATAAATATTAATGATTTCATTAGCCAGTTAATCAATTAATCAAGTTAAATGAAATTTTAAAGCGGAAGTCTTAAAAGAGTAAATTACGCAACATTTAATAATCCTAAGTAGTGAAGAACCCGGTAAAAGATACCATGTATATATCAAGGCGAGATAAGTATAACAAATGTTCCATATACATGTAATCAGTGTTCTATAATCCCCAAAACCCGACAAAAACATAAATACGTACATACTGTAGTTACACACGAGCTGGCTTCACAATCTCAGTGGTACTCGCCCAGTACCTCCTTGCCCTTGCCCTTGCCCTTGCTCGTCGGAGGATCTGCACTCGATTACCCATCAAATATAGTGACGAGTCCAGTGAGTAAAATCCTAAGAGAAGTTCATACAATATTCATGAAATAAACTGATAATCTACGAGACATGCGAAGATAACACCTGACAACATTATGTCATATTTTCATGAATGTTGGCAGCATACGACAAGCAAAATCAGTAGCGCGAAATAAATAAACAACATATACCAATTAAACGTGCTCGAAAATAAAACAAGATTAAATAAAAAACCGTATAATCACGAGAAAACCCTGACTCAAACCAGCCAATAATCGATAAAATTGAATAAGAACCACGTATATACTTACTGGCTTACAGTGACTAAATCCTAACTTCAGTAAACGACATGGTTCCTTCTCTACGCTGTTACACATTAGGACCACCCTAATCCCTCCCGATGGTCGTAAGTATATCCTATTGTCATCGACACGAGTACCATTACAAGTAATCCATGCGAGCGATTTAACCACAACCAATATATATGCAAACCAAAATAAGAGTAAAAAACCCCATGTGTGCCCACCAACAGTCACACATATAATCCGATATCGATAAAACCAACCATGAATTCTGTGAGGCATTCCAATGGGTTTACGCGCCTTAAATATGCGCTTCAAAACCTTGCTCATGAAGCTCATAAATTGACCCCGACCTCGTTCCTGACACTCGCCTATCGACTCCTAGGTCCCTAGTGTCGATTCGATAAATTTTTGGTGTTTAGATATCCGTTTTATTGCATAATTGAAATAAAATTATAATCACAATTCTTTGTGGTTTCAAACGTCCTCGTGGGTATAGACGTCCCTATGGGTACAAACGTCCTTGTGGGTATAGACGTCTTTGTGAGTACAGATGTCTCTATGAGTACAGACGTCCCTGAGGGTAAAGACATTTTTATGAGTACAGACGTCTCTGTAGGTACAAAAACTGTTCATTATTTTCTCCAACAGCCTATTATGCACGAAAATGACCATAATCTAAACATCAAATCTCGATCTGAATCATGAAATTCTTGCTCACCATAGGCCTATTTGACATTAATTACTCCTAATCAACCCAAGACAATTATAGTGACCATCTACATTAATAGAATTAAGTGTTTTCGACATGAATTTTCATGATACTGGAATTAAAGAAAAGACATGAAAATGATACCTAGTAAATGTCTTTGCTAGCTTCAATCCTTAGCTTGATTAATTCCTCACTAACATCCACTATTTCTTCTCTTCATCAACTTTCTTATTCTCCAAGATTTGTAAATGAAAATGGTTTCATTTGCATGTATTGATCTTATATATTAAAGAGTGTTTGATTTCTAGCCATTGATCTCCATATTTTTACGTATCCCGAAGTTCATCTAATGGTCCACACCTTGCCACTTATCCCATTAACTCACACTAACTCAATCCAAGTGACACTAATTAGCTACTCACATGGTTCCTAGATGTGTCAATACATATCTCTAGGAAAATCCTATGATTCCAATTTATTAAACAAACTATAGGTCTTGATTTATTTGATTTAATTACATTAGCTTAGGCCCATTATAATACATATGGTTAGTGTTTTTATTTACCCACTAACCCTTGACTACTCTGCATTCGACATGTCTCGGCACACATTTCGAGGTACATCATAACATATTGTTTTAATTTAATCAACTTAGCCTATGGTTACATTATCCTTTTTAATTGATTAACTAGTCATCCTAACGTGAATTAGTCGAGTTTCCTAGTGTACCGTAGTTCGCCTACTTGATACCTGAGTTGACACGTCTTTCGAGGAGAGCACCCGGTCACACCTACTCGCCTAATAGCAACGTACACACATGCGGTGCAATGCACTACTAATGATTTTAAACACTACATATACACAACCACCATTCACAAATAATATATTCCCTTGGTTCTCGTGTCCAAGTCAACCGAGTTATCCACGTAACGCCCGAATTATGACCGTTAATCTATGAGGTTAACACTAATCCTAATTTAATTAATTTGGATCGTTGCATTCTCATAAATTAAATATCGAGATTATTGTATATACACATATTAATGATTCATAGAGATTAGCATTACAAAAATCTTTAATAGTGAGGATCTGCTTTTAATTCTTGATAATTTTATAGTGTATTTATAGGAATTTAATTGTGATAGGGACACATATGTTGAATTAATGGCACATCTATTTTAATTAGTGATTGCCATATACTTTGCATATGAACGAGAAACTGGTGTGTGTGCATGTATAGAGTAGCTTTATATGTATAAATATTGATGCACACCTAAAATCTTGGTGTTGTATGTGTTGAATAAACGTGACATGTTTTGAGAATATAATCGTAAAGGCGCACGCGCATGTTTATTTAATTAGTAACCCAATGAAAAGGTGTGATGACCAATCAATATATTTTGGTTACAATGTAAGAAACGTGTTGGCTGACAATACTTTGGAGATAATTTTTTGTTTGAAAAAGTCACCTTGGTTTTCAATGACATAGAGATAAACTATTGTAGTGGATTTGCGTTTAACCAAAATCAGTTTGGATATACGTGCACATGTATAATAGAAACAAAAAATCTATTTGGACTCTTTGAGTTCGGACCCAAAAAATTTTTTGTTAACAATTTAAGATATCTATCTAAGTAAAAGACTTAATTACCATCTACCTCCAAACACCAATAATGAATTTAAATTAAGAGTTTTTATATCTTTTTGATTGTTTGAGTTCGGACTTTTTGAGTCCATCTAGCACTACCCTAATAGAAAACGATGGAATCAATTTACGATTTCTACATGCGTACGTACATTGGCAATGTGCATGAATACATTGAATGGATAAGTTCACTTTTTCTTTTGAAAGTGAATCTTACTGTCTTTCCAAGATGAATCGAATCGGGGTATCACATATTATAAATACTCTCCAACGTAATAAGAAAAATACACAAGTTTTTGTATTCTGATTTTATTATTAAAAAAAAGTCATATTTTCTCTCTGGTCATTAAAATCATTATTTTAACAGAGAGTGAGTACAAACAGTTTGATCCACTTGTTCCTACGGTCTTAAGTGCTATAGCCATAGGATTGTGATTGTTGTATCCTAAGAGACAAGTGCTACCAACTGCGAGCATGAATTGCGTGGTATTATTGTCTCAAGGAGGTAAAGTATTAAACTCTAGACCTCAATCTGCAATTTCTTTCATCAAATTCGGAGTGTTTTCGGCATCAATTCATTCATGACTACTATAAACGACGTGGTGGAGGTTCATACCCCAACAAGCTTAATACAATACAAATAGGTACTACTTCTACGCATACCGTTGTTCCCCCTATGAAGCCAGAGAAGCCTAAAAAATTCACTGGCACGGACTTTAAGTGCTGGTAAAAGAAAATGTTATTATATTGGACGATGCTGAGTTTGTTGAAGGTGCTAATTGAATATGAACCAAAACTTCACGAAGATGAAACCGACAAGCACATCATCGCAACGATTTAAGCATGAAATCATAGCGACTTTCTCTTTAAGAATTACATTATTAACGGTCTTGATAATTCTTTATATAATGTTTTTAGTATCATACATACGACCAAGGAATTGTGGAATTCTTTGGATAAGAAATATAAAACGGAAGATGTTGGCCATAAAAAGTGTATAGTTTGTAGGTTTTTAGATTGTAAGATGGTGGACTCAATGACGGTGTTGGATCAAGTCCAAAAAATTCAAATTCTTCTCCATGAAATTCATGCGGAGAAAATGACTTTGAGTAAGTCATTCTAAGTGACACCAATCATTGAAAAACTACCTCCATCTTGGATAGATTTCAAGAATTATCTCAAACATAAACGCAAAGAGATAGGACTTGAAGACTTGATTGTTCGACTTCACATGGAAGATGATAATAAGAAGAATGACAACAAGAATGGTGATTTTTCCAATGAGCCCAAAGCTAATCATTTGGAGGGTCAAAGCAACAAGAGTTTTAAAAAGAGGAAGCATTCTAGTGATGAACTCAAACAATTCAAAAGGAAAGCAAATAAATTTACTGGTTCTTGCTTTATTTGCAAGAAACATGGCCACAAAGCCAAAGACTACAACAATATGTGTAAGAAAAACAAAACTCAGTTTTAGGCTTATGGTGATGGTCATGCTAATTTTATTGAAGATATGCTATCTAAAGATGTTTCTAATTTGGACTTATCTGCAGTTGTTTTTGAAGCAAACATGATGGATAATCCACGAGAATGGTACATTGATATCGGAGCCACCAAGCATGTGTGTGCAGATAAAAATATATTCTCCTCCTACAAGCTTATAAGTGGAAAAGACTTATTTATAAGTAACTCTGCAACTTCAAAGATAATTGAAGTTGAGAAAGTGGTGCTGAAAATGACATCTAGCAAGACACTTATTTTGAATGAAGTGTTGCATGTGCCTGACATCCGCAAGAGTTTAGTTTCTGGGTCTTTACTTAGCAAAAATGGATTCAAAATAGTTTTTGAATATAATAAGTTTATACTGTCTAAGAATAGTGTATTTGTGGGCAAGGGGTACGTAGCTAATGATTTATTTGAGATAAATGTAATGCATGTATTTTGCAAATTTAATATTAATAATATTGAAGTTTTTGTTTACTTGTTAGATTCTTCTGATTTATGGCATGATAGGATAGGACATGTTAATTTTAATTTGTTAAGAAAATTAATGAATTTATAACTAATTCATAATCTTAATATTAATCCAAATCATAAGTATGAAATTTGTGTTGAGGCTAAATTAACAAAATCTCATTTCACACTATTGATGGTAGGAATACTCAACCATTAGATTTAATTTAAAACGATATATGTGATTTAAAGTTTGTACATACTAGAGGTGGCAAGAAATATTTTAAAACTTTTATTGATGATAACACTATATATTGATATTTATATTTGCTTAAAAGCAAAGATGAAGCTCTATAAGTCTTTAAACACTATAAAAGTGAAGTTGAAAATTAACTTGGTAAATCAATAAAGGTTATAAGGAGTGATCGAGGAGGTAAATATGATGCGCCATTTAATGCATTTTACCAAGAACATGACATAATTCATCAAACGACAACACCTTATTCTCTCAATCAAACTGTATTGCGGAATGCAAAAACCGTACATTAAAGGAAATGATGAATGCTATGTTATTAAATTATAAGTTACCTCAAAATTTATGAGGTGAAGCAATTCTTTTCGTCAACCATATTCTTTATAAAATTCATCGAAAGAATATGGATGCAACTCCTTATGAGCTATTGAAGGGTAGAAAACCTTCATATACATACTTGAAAGTGTGGAGGTGTTTGATTAAAGTAGCTATTCCTGAACCTAAAAAGGTTAAAATTGGACAAAAAATCATTGATTGTGTATTCATCGGTGTTGCTCACAATAGTCATGCATATAGATTCTTTGTATTTAAATTAGATATTCTTGGTATACATATAAATACAATCATGGAATTTGAAAATGCATCATTTTTTGAGCATATTTTTCCTAATAAAAACATGCGAGAAGTTCTAATAAAATAATTAATGGTGATGCAAGTAGTATTGATCATCGAATTAAAGAGCATGAACCTAGAAAAAGTAAGATGACAAAAGTAACAAAATCTTTTGGTCATGATTTTCTAACTTATATATTAGAAAGTGAACCTCAAACATTTAAAGAGGCTATGCCTACGCCCGAATCACCTTTATGGAAAGAAGCGATTAATAGTGAAATTGAATCAATTATGCACAACTATACATAGGAGTTGGTGGATTTACCATCTGGTATGAAGCCTTTGGAGTGTAATAGATTTTTTAAAAAAAATTAAAGACGGATAGTTCAATTGATAAATACAAAGCTAAGTTACTAGCCAATGGCTTTGAACAAAAAGATTGTTATGATTTCTTTGATAAATATTCACCGGTAATGAGGATAACACTATAAGAATGTTAATTGCATTTGCTGCAGTAAACTATCATGAAATTCATCAAATGGATGTTAAAACGACATTTTTAAATGGTTAATTAGAAGAAAAAGTATACATGCAACAACCGGAAGGATTTGTTGCACCAAGACAAGAGCAAATAGTGCGTTGACTTGTTAAATCTTTATATGGATTAAAACAAACTCCGAAACAGTGGCATATTAAACTTGATAATGTCATGTTATCAAAGGTTTCAAAATCAATGAATTTTTCAAGTGTTTATATGCTAAAGATGCACTTAAAGGCTTTGTTATAATTTGCCTTTACGTGGATTATATGTTGATTATAAGCAATGAGAAAGCTATAATCAAATCTACAAAGAAAATGTTGAGACAACATTTTGAGATGAAAGATATGGGAGTTGTCGATGTTATTTTAGGAATTGAAGTTTCTAAGATAACGAATGGATTGATGTTGTTTCAATCTCATTGTATTGAGAAGATATTGAATAAGTTTAATAAATATGATACTAGTCCAATAAAGACACCAATGGATGTTAATGAAAATCTAACTAAAAATAAAGAGCAACCCATAGATCGAGTAGAGTATTCACGTATACTTGGCAGTATAATGTATGTCATGTCATGTACAAGACCTGACCTAACATATGAGGTAAATCGATTAAGTCGATTTACAAGCAATCAGAGGAAAGATTATTGGAAAGTAATGATGATATTTAAGATACACACAAAATTATGGATTGCATTATATGAGATATCTTGTTGTTCTAGAAGGATATAGTGATGCTAATTGGATATCAAATATTCAAGATACTAAATTTACAAGTGATAATGTTTTCAGACTAGGAGGTGGTGCCATATCTTGGAAATTTTCTAAACTAACATGCATAGCTAGATCTACTATGGAATCTGAATTCATAGCTTTAAATAAAGCTGGTGAAGAAGCCGAATGACTTAGGAACTTTTTAGAAGATATTCTTTGTTGGCTGAAACCTATGTCAGCCATTTGTATTCATTGTGATAGTATGTCTGCTATAGCAAAAGCGCATAATAAAATATATAATGGTAAGTCGTGACATATACGTTGACGACATGACCCAATAAAATAGTTACTTGAGAATGAAGTAATTTTCATTGATTATATAAGGTCAAAAGACAACCTTGCGGATCCGTTAACTAAAGGCTGTAATCGGTTTATCAAGGGGAATGAGATTAAAGCCTTACAAAATTGAATCCATTATGAATGCCCAACCTAATTGACTAAAGATACTAAGATCTATGCTCAAAATGGACAACTAAAAGATGGAGTGGTGTAGCACTATGAAATTTAATTCAAATCCGTTCCTATGATGTTATAGTGCTCACCTGCAAAATTATTGAGGGGTGTAACATGATACTTGTAATAGAAACCACCTATATGAGTGTAAACTGGGTCGATTCTATGAGAATGTTCAAGGCTTGAATTCTCTAAAGCGCTCATGAATCTGGGAATTATTCAGGGCCATATTAACGAACACAACCGATGAATTCAAATTGTTGGAAATGGGTTGTGTGTACATTGTTGTCTTGTTTTGCATAAATAGTTGAACAGTTCAAGACATCGTGTTCACTGATTAGCTAGCAAACCTGATGGTGTTACACTAGGAAAGGTTCAAAGCCACAAGCTACCTATCTTATTGCTACTCATTTCCATCATACTCACTCTAAAGTCTGCATTATCTTTTTGAAAAAAACATGAAAAATCCATTTATGTAGGTTATTATATATAATGTACGATATTAATCAATTTCCATTCATGTGGGGGATTGTTGGGTTAATGGCACATCTATTTTATTAAGTGACTGCCATATACTTTGGATATGAATGCAAAATTAGTGTGTTGTGTGTATATTGGTGGAAATGCCGAAGGACTCACAATCCGCCCATAACAATATGTAATGCATTAACTAAATTATATATTCATTCTAACTTGATTTAAAGTATTAAATTTCTTAAAATAGCATTACCTCAACTCCAAAATGATCTCAATTCACACCAAAACCATTCCAGCCATTTCAAATGAGATCTTCATCACACTCGAACCCCAAAACCCGTTTATACAATATAATATATTAAAAAATAATACATACATAGTGAGATAAGAACTAAGCAAGTCACAAACAGTTGGAAAGTTTTCTTTTCCCTTGTCGCCGCTAGAACCTATCATTATCCAATTATAAAATTCAATAATGCCACATAAGTAAATCTCACATTATCCAGTACACTTGTAATAATCAAATGCATTATATTCCAAGAATTTAAACAAACAATAATATCACAAGGAATCATAAATATACAAATATGCAATCCATCCCTATTTTGTTAACTGACCACAATCAGATGATGTCTTCCAAAAGTGGTGGGTAAACAGTAATAAAGATTAATGAGTTTTAAAAGAAGTCCCTCGAGAAGCCACGCCTTCGACTATCCATAGAGTATGATCCTGGCTAGCATCACAAAAACAACCATCCTAAACAAGTGTCTACAATGATCAGTGACTCCAATCGCAGAGCACCACGTTGTTCATCCTACCATACATATAGCTAATGAACACAATGGGGCCCCCAAGGGCCTCCCTGCTCTCGTGTCCATGAATGTATGATCAATAAATATGCATCGATAAATCGTGCATGCTATTATATTTGAGAAATACTTATACAATGTAAATGTTACCATGAGAATTACTTAACCTTACAAACATGATATCGCAACTCCCTTGCGCTCCGAGTCAGTAAACTAGTCCACACGGGGCTCCAATTGCAGTCCTACAATTCATTTTTAAGTTCGATAAGTTTCCATAACAATTTCACAATTTATTTTCCAATTAGTTCCAATTTAATTGACCCAATCGCGTCTCTAAAACCCTAAAATACTTCCAAAATAAATTATCCGATGCCTGAATTTCATTTTTGACTCAATCATTCTTCGGCATCGAAAATTGTGTTGTCTAGGCTAAAATATAATCTTTCCAATTTATTATATTTTATTTGGTCATCCTCGATTCGAAAACCACAGAATTCCTCCACATCAACTCCTCGGATGTTTGAATCTCAATTTTGATTTAGAATAAAAAATTAACCTAGAGTAGGCTTTAAAATAATTTTGAAAATTTTGAAAAAAAAATTTATCGTAAAATCCTAGCATAAATCCTCGAGAACATCACAAAATCCTTATTTTTCATAAAAATCTATAATTTCTATTTAATTAGTCCAAGTAATATTTTTATGAATTTCTTTTCTATTTTTTTGGAATTTTTTTTTCTAAATTTTTAGCATTTTTCATCTTTTCTTTTTAATTAGGGTTTGCTCCAAACAGATCCGATTTAGCTAAACTGCACCCGATTCGGTTCGGTCTAGGGTCAAACCCTATTTTCTTCCTTTAGCAACCAGTTTCAACTGAGATTAATTTTTTTTACCGATTTCATTAAGGTTGAGCTCCCAACCCCCACCTCAGGTTGGGACTAGGCATAAGAGATCATTCCCCTAGCATCCTCTTCTGCCCACCTCCATCATCTTTCTCAACTCTCCAACAACCATACAACAACATCAACAACGATCACGACAACAACAGACAACAATGTTCACTCACCATGGGCCTCGACCTCGATCCCATGGTCTCTCTCTCGGTCTCCCTCTTTCATTCTCTTTCCGTCCCTCTCGATCTTAATTATTCGAATTCCATTTCCTCGGTGCGAAATGAAAATTTAAGGAGGAGGTTCTGTTTGGTTTGCAAATTGTATATTAGGTTTTTTTTAGATTCACGTCAAATCTAATGATTTCCATTTCATAATATAAATTTGATATTCCTCAATATCTGTACTAGGTATCTTAAAGTCAATCTTTGTCTTCAAAACAAAGTTGAAAGAGGCGGTGTATTGTTTGGATAAATATAAGACTTCTTCCAAATTCGTATCACACGAATCTCGAGGCAAATATAAATGTTAACAAACTATTTGCTATTCTTATTATATTTGTTGATCTTCTTCGAGACTTGTGCGGCGTATCTTGAGGTCGATCTTGGTGGCTATAAACAAGATTGTCGTCTCCTAACCATTTAACAAAATCACTTGTATTGAACTACCTCGAGATTGGACAACACGAATCTCGAGGTATAGGCAAATCCTACTCAACAATTAATGTTCCATCATTTTTTTTCTTCGATGATCACACTACGCGTACCTCGAGGTAAATCCGATGTATTCCTTTATTTAACTCAAACTATAAGATTTTTATTTATTTATTTATATAAACTATACATATATATATATATATGCATCTATGTATTTTCATGGCTATAAATTCGCCACGTGCCCAACGACTACCCTCGGGCGTGCACACTATTGTACATTTCGCGTGTGTCGCCCTCGACCCCGCGTGTCACTAAGTACCCACCAATTTATTTATTATTTTATTTAATTTCATGATTATCTCTTGTTTTTAACTCCAAACTAATTTCGAACAAATACCCTTATTTCACCGAAATTGGAGAAAACTCTCCAACGCGCTCCGAAACTCACGGGCACCGCTTATACACTCCACTTAGCCCTATTTTGCGTCAAAATATTATATAATACATTAAATAGTCACAGGTCACATAAAAATTATATTAAAATTTGTGAACTCTAATCCGTAACACGTGGGTCCCATCTCGGATACCTAAATCCATAATTAAATTCAAATATACTTAATTAGCAGCATAATCAAATTTATAAAGTTCTTGGATGTCACATGCAAGTACGAATTGCAGGACATTATTGTTGTAAGGAGATAGAGTATTTAACTCTACCCTCGATCTGCAATTTCTTTATTCATTAAGGTCAGAGTGTTTTCAACATCAATTCAGCCATGACTACTACAAACGACGTGGTGGAGGTTCATGATCCCAACACTATATTAAAGATCTCGTTTCTTATGATGAAACCATTAAAGTAATGATTATATGAAATGGACTTATGTCATGCACAATGAATATTTAATCAATGGCTCAAAAGAAAGTCTAGAATCTCATTAAATTGCCTCGAAATTTTAAACTCATTAAATGTAAATGAGTTTTCAAGATTAAACATAATTCTAAAGGAAATATAAAATGATTTAAAACTAGACTTGTAGATTTAGAATTACACCAATTGAATGTAAATATTGGTTTTGAGTGGGAGTTTAGATGAAAAGTCTATATGAATCAATATAAAGGAATTCATAGTAGAAGGAAATGAACAACTAGTTTGTAAACTTAAAAAGTCAATATATGGATTAAAGCAAGCTCTTGTCTATGGTATAATCTTAAGTTAACAATACATTTGAAGGTAAGTGGGAGCAATTTCATCATATTTTGATTTTATATTCTGATGATATTTTGCTTAACAATTCTCGGCATGCTCTATCAGATTAAAGAGTTTCTCTTTCATAACTTTGAAATGAATGATATACCATACCGAGTCTCAGTTTTGTTGTTAACGTGTTGGGATACTACCAAAGTAACCCTTGCATAGCCATTCGTAATTTGGAAAGAATGTATTATGGTATTTATAATAGACAAAAGATTATATGCTCACTTATAAAAAGTCTGATAACTTTAAAGATATTGGTTATTCAGGTGTAGACTTTGTTGTTTGTCCTCACGCTAAGAAGTCTACTTTTAGGCATGTTTTCTTTTCACTAATGGAGAAATCTTTCTAAGTGTTAAACATACAATTACGACTACTTCTACTTTGACAGTTGAATTTGTAGTTTAAAGCTACAAATCAATGATTATGGTTAAGGAACTTCATTTAAGGGATTGGAACTATTAACTTAATTTTCAAGCCATTAACGACTGATATAACATGAATGGTTTGAAAAGCTCACCATCAATTGTACTTAATCAAGCACAATAGAAAAGTTTGATCCATGTAGGCGACCCTAGTTAATTTGGTACTGAGGCTATGTTGTTATTGTTGTTGTTGTTGTAACGATTGATATAACAATTTTGCAGTTATATTTTCTCTAAAAATAATCGGTTTTAAACTGGTATAAAATGTATGACGTAAAATATTTGCAGTTAAAGAAAAAGTTTAAAAGAAAGAGTGTCCATTAAACATATTAGCACATATCTTATGGTTACAAATCTCTTAATGAAAAGATTACACAAAAGCATTTAAAGAACATGTCGACAAGGATGAGCCTTGGTTGTAATTCTTAAATAATTTTAATTTGGGATTTGATTATGCTTAAGTTTATGTTTACTTTATGAAATCTTATTTAATGTGCTGAATATACTATAGTATTGTCACGGTCCAAATCTCTAATCTCATTTATTATCCGTAATCAGAATTATTGACCATTGACGTGGGATCTGCACCGTGATACGTGCACTGATCGAGGTGAGATGATCAAAGTATATGTTAGATTTGTTGTGGTCCTAGGGTATTGTATATGTGTAGATTATTAAGTCTCTTCTACTTGTGTATATGTGTCGAGACGTGAGTGGGGACGCACCTTGAGATGCATGCCGACGTGGGACTAGAGTAGAGAGTGATGTGGTAAGTCGATTGAAACTTAGTGTAGCTTAAATAGTAAAATTAATGTGGCTATAGTTGATTTTATATTAAATCTAACCTAAGTTAACAAGATAAAATAATAGTCATATGATGTTTCTCGAGATACGCAATGACACATCAAGAGACCAATAAAGTATAGATTGGTGCTAGTTAGTTAGAGTTAGTGGAGAGTTAATGGAATTGTATTAAGATGTAGGCCATTACATTAGTCTCAAAATATATGCGTACTTAAAGATCAATGGTTATTAATCAACCTTATCTTTATATATATAAGATTTGATAGATCAACTCATGTAATTCATTTCATTTCCATAACTTAGAAGCTAAGAAAGTTGGAGAAGAAGAAATCAGGGGAATTAAGGAGGGTTTTGACTGAAAATTTTAAGGAGATCAAGGAAAGTTAAAGCTCAAATCAAAGTGTCATCAACCCTAAGTACACATTTTTCTATTTCAAGTTGAAATCAGTTTTGGTTTTTGGTCATTTTCAGAGGGTAGATGGTTAAGTTTGCAATTGATTTATATATTTGGATTCCTCGTTTCAAGGTGATAATCCATCTATTAAAAAGTTTTTATTTGGTTTTGAAATAAAAAAGATATGAACTTTTGCATTTGTAAAACCAAAAATAAAATTTTGCATGTTGTATTTTGAACCAACATATGTAATTTGGTCATAACTTGCTCATTTTAGATCAAAATGAACCCAATTTGGTGGTATTTGAAAGTTAACTCAAAGAGGAACAACTTTGTCCTTCTGAAAATCTTGTTATAAAATTGTTTTCATGTCCAAAAGTGTTATATAAATAAGTGATTGAATAATGTATTACGAGATTTTTAAAACTAAATCTTTAAAAGGCATAATTGTCTAATTGCTTATCCAAATGAGCTTATCTTTTAGTATGCTGTTATTTGGTATGTTATATGTCTTATGACCAAGAATCACGAATCTTGAAATTATAAATTGTGAGAAATAAATTTTCTAATTCTACTAGTCGGATTAGGTTTTAATTTGAGCTATTTTTGGTAGAATTACGATATCTCTTTCGTTTTAAATCAACATTTTGCAAACCAAACCTTTTCGAAAAGCTAAGAAAGAGACCAAAAACTTTGTACCAGGGAAGATCTTGAGATTTGTACAATTTCATGCCTAAAATTGCACTGCAATATTGGACTAAAATCTTAATGTTGTTTAGTCTTAAGGGATTGTTTTAGGCTAAGGTTCATAAACTCATTTGACCTGACCTAAACCCAATTTATTTGGATTAATTTGATATCATGAACCTACGAAAGAGTCTCAAGGGTTTAAATACGAGATTTGGGGTATTGGGAGGTCGGTAAAGTTAAGAATTTACATTGCTTGATGTGAGTATACCCGTTGATGGTTTTATTTGCATTTCTTTTTCATTTTATGCTTGTTTATTATAGTATATATTGACTGTGTCCAGTGTTGTCCTCTCGTATCATGAACTTATTTGACACTCCTCATTTGTTGAGCTTGACTTTCATGATATTATGATGAATTGAATTCCTTTGAATCTATCCGCGTGCTTTATGTCATTTCTTGTTGTTTCACAGTGAATATAGTGTATATAGCATGCTATTAGGAATTGTAAGTTTGTGAATGACTTTATGGATTAGTACTCTTTGGGAATTGTGCTTTGTAGAATAGCCAAGCCTTGGAATCCTAAACGAGTCAATTTCTTGGAATTATAAAGCAGTTATAGAATCTAGAGTCCATCGCACTATGTTAGAGTTGATCGACACATGGGATTATAATCCTTGGAAATGTCGGCACTCGCCACTATGACGCGATACACGGGGTTAATGTCCATAGGGTTGTCGATAGATCAAGGTTAGAGTCCCTGGTGACACTGGGGTTAGAGTCCTTAGTGATATTAGACTATGTGATGTCATTTACGTTCTTTAGTGGCCTTAAAGGCTTCAATGATGCATGTCACGGCTGACCAGAGCGAGATCATAACTATTTAGCCTCGTGTCGGTTTCACTTGCTTAACCTTGGTATTTCTTAGCATATTTCTGGTGCTAGTATTTCTTTATTGAACTTATGCTTTTAAATACCATTAAATCTTTTGGAAATGTAAATGAATATGTGAACGGGGATTACTATTACTTTTTGTACTCACCGTCTTTTTTATGATAGTGGGTACAGAGTTATCGACGCGCTGGCCTGACAAAGAGAAGATTAGCGACTACTTTTGAAGCAACAACATACTTCTGCATCGACATTTTATAGGTTTTGATATTTTTGTGTATTAGATAGCTATGTCTTTTGATATATTTTGTGGTTGCGTATTAGGTCGAGCGTTTAGTTCCCTGACTTATGATGACCATCACACTGTTTATGTTCGCCACTTTATTATATGTATGCATGTGATTGTTGTTTCTTGGTTTCCACAATTATGATTTAATATATTGCTTCCGCATAATCGGTTGAGACTTCCACTAGACTTTATAACTCTTAAAAAGTTTTTAATTACTCTAAAATCTAGTAATATGTTGACATGTATATTACTTATCCTGAATGTGTATATTGAGGAGATTAAGATAGAAAAGGCTGACTAATAGGTAGTTAAGTCCCATGTGACTGGGATTATGGCTTAATTGTGGGATTAGGCTGGATTATGCCCTAGATTAGGGAAAGGACCGTGACAATTAGTATCAGAGCTAATGTTATCAATAAGTATGGCACAAACTTGAAAACACAAATCTTAGATGTAGAAACCAGATGATCCTTACCTATAAACTATTAGTTGGGAAGTGAGGTAAAGTGAGCTAAGGGTATTTATTTACATGTTAAATTCTATATGCACATAAATACGAGTTACGCCACGTAATAGCTAATTCGTGTTCGCTATCTACCTGCAGACATTAATGGTAGACACACGCGATAGCGGAGACACTGCAGCTAGCAGTAGTGAGCCTTCTACTTCCTCAACGGACGATAATCAGAGGTTGTTTGACCGTGTAGCGGCTCTGGGCCAATAATTAGCTGCCTTCATCGCCTTCATGAGGGATCATATGGCGGCTATCACACTGTCCCTCCCCTCCACCCATAATACTACTATGGTGACACCCCAGACCACCGAGACTTAGACTACACCGGGCACTACTACTTTAGGGCCTCGAGCACCCGCACCACCATTGCCACAACCACCAATAGACCCCATAGTACAACGTCTATCGAAGTTATCGATAGTGGTTGTATAGGAGACAACTACAGCTGAGGACACGCCCATTTTTACACCTACGTCTTCTGAGACTGCATGAATATCGAGGGACGCCAAGCTGGTGAAAGAGTTCATCATGCTTAGGCCAGTGTTCTTTGCCAAGAGGGAGACCATAAGAAGATCGAGCGGTGGATTCTATCATAAGAGAAGTTACATCTATTGTTGGGCATCGAGGACAAATTACAACCCATTCTCTCTTACTACACCCTAGAGAAGGGTGCAGATGTCTGGTGGAGTAGTACAGTGGCGAGCAAAGGCAGTTTTACCTGTGGGATGATTTCAAGAAAAAGTTTTTTAAGCAATACTTTCTAGCTTCTATGGTGAAGAGAATGAAAATGAAGTTCATAACGCTTAGACAAGCAGAAAGGAGTGCAATTTTTCTTCAAAATAGACTTGAGATCAGGGTATCTTCTACTTAGGATCAGGGAGCAAGATATGTCCATGACAACATTCTACACACGACCTGTTACCTTAAGTTGGTGATTACTGCTAATTCAAATCCTAATTAACCTGAGTTAGGCTCGTGGTTAAGTCTAACATACCTGTATTAGTGTGTGCGTATGTGTTTGCATGATGATTTGTGTTTGTTTGAAATGTTTAATGAATTTTACTGGTTGTACTATAATAGAGAATTTATGTGAAAGCCTATAATCAAAAAACATGAAAATACGAAAGTAAACAATAAATTTCTGGTACACCAAGTGCAACGAGGGAGTCATGGAATGAATGTGCACACCCGAGAATACTCGTAGGCATGTCCGAAAGTTAGGGAATTTGAAACGAAAATCTAAACCGAGGTAAGTATGGATTCACTTATTTATCAATGTTGTCTAGATATCCTAGTATATATAGCTCATGTAGTTTATGGACAGAATGGGGGACTATATACACTGTGATGATTTTTAATAAATGAAAAACAGTGTGTAATGTGACCCACAAGAGTAACTCGTGGTTTTGAGAACAGGTTTACATGAAATGGGTTATCTTCCCGGCTTATATATAACTAATTCTCAATTTGATAGGTTGCGTGCATTACTTACTCACTAAAAGATTTTGGATAGAACCATTGGGCATTAATGGATTGGTTAGACATCATATCGGCCAATGTATTGGTCTTGTAATCACATTAATGGCGTTAGTGGGTAATCAACCCTAGTTTTACAAATAAAATAGGAATCACAATGTAATAGTCATTGACAGTTTGACTTGCATCTGTTATTTATTGAGTTATATGTTTTCCGTATTCTTATTAGTTAACGTTGGTGCATATTTTTATTGTGAAATTCGAGAATTTCATAAACTTGATTAGGAGACTAATAAAATATTTATGAATTTTATTTGGAGTTTAAGTATCCAAGGTAGGGCACACTCGTTATGGACCGGAGATCATAATGTATCTTTTATTTTTGTGCGTTGTGTGCTTAATGTGTGTATTATATGGTATTTGTCGTGAATTCGGGGTGTATTAAGGTGTATCCTTAGTTTGTCATACTCAGGGTTGTAAGTGTGTGTGTCTAAAGGGCACAAGTGCGATAAACATTATTGGTCGCTCGAAAAGTAGTAAACAAGTGTTAAGTATCACACATGGATTTTTCCTTGATTTATGTGCAAGTTGGGATCAGTGGTAGTATAAAATGGGAATGAAGTTGTTGCAAGACCTTGTCCCGAGTTCATATCAGTTTGCGGTACTCGAGAATGAAATTAAGTCCAAATTGGTGTAAGTTTAGCTTAGTTTTAAAGCATTATTAAGGATTGAAATAAAAATTATTTTGAGGTTGAAGTTAATTGAATAGATTGGATGCCTAATTAGGGGAATTAGGCTAAGTCGGGACTTAGTGAGATGGGTCTTGACAATTATTGCATAATGTTCTTGATTATTATATGGAATGTTGATGGCTATGCGAGTCCTTACCTACCGAACAAGTTGAAGCGCTCACCCCAAACTTAATATTTCATATTACTAACCTAGCGTTTCAGCAAAGGGTAAGAAGTAGATCTAGGAGACTTATAATCTTCTATACGATGTAATTAACCTTCTTGTACATAAAAATTATGTTTGATATATTTTATTGTATATAAATTGGGTTGGGAGGTTTATAAACGAGGTTTTGAGTTTTGATAAACTATGTATTTTTTGTATATTGTTTAAATATCAAAAAAGTTTTAATTTTCCGCTACGTATACTTTATATTGTTTATTAGATATCTATATTCAGGTTGAGTTTATCAGGTATTAACGGAAAGGTTGCTGACTCTAGTTAAATCTGACTGGGTTACCGAAGCTTAATTAGGGTTTCAAGCCGAGTACCGCCCTAATCAGGGATAGTGGATGCTATAGCTTGGTATCAGAGCCTAAGGTTTATCACTTTTGAAGTAAGTGGTAACTCTGATACAGTTTGGTATCATGGACAAGGCTATGATTTTGATTTTACTTTCGAATTGTTTTTGAAGTGATAACGTATTCTTTTTTATCGGAACCTAAGTTGATTGACTTTGAGAGTTGTCTCGAGTTATGAATAAGCGTAGAGTTTGATAAACAATTTTCATCGTGTTTTGGGGGGAAAATGAAAATGAAAATATTATTATACGTTATTTGCTGCACATATCATTATTTATTATATCGATATGATTTCTTTGTATTCTTTGAATGTTACTTGATGATCTTATCTCTCATTTGACTTCAGAATATAATAGCGGATTGAGGATAGGGTTCATAGAGGCCTAAACCTTAGGGTAACAAGGAAATCGATGATTAATGGAAATCTAAAATTGAGCAGCAAATAAGGAACTTATGGAGTCCTAAACAAAACTTATGGCTATGCTAATGGCTTAGATATGACCGCCAGTACAGCGACCTGAGGCACAACCTACGATAAGTCCTGAAGTTAGCATAGCCGAGGGAGGAGTTGAGATCGTAGCAGCTCTAGCCCAACTAGTTTCGGCACATATTCAGGTGCCGAAGAGAGTTGCCAAGGTGCCAGTGGATTGTAAAAAGGCTGCATTTCTCAAAACCTGCAAGGAATTCATGAAATACGATATTATGATATTTGATGGCACAGTAGAGGAAGTGGTGGGATTCTCTAGAGAGAAGGGAAAACTATCACCACTTGGTTACAGTTTAGGACTATATTTTAAAAGCGGTATTTTTTTTGAAATCAGCCAAGAACAGGAATAATACCAAGTTTATCCAGCTGAAACAGGGAGTTATGTTTGTACGTGAATATGATAGGAGGTTCACTTAGTTGAGTGAATTTGCTCCTAAGATGGTGGAGCAGAAAAAGAACAAAATAGATTTGTTCCTTGGTGGGCTGAGTTACGAGATTCAAGTTGTGGTTTCCTCTCATCCTCGCACCGCCTATGCTTTTATATTTAAGAGTGCGATAGAGGTGGAAGTAGTCATCCTAGACAAACCTTCCCACAGTTTCTTGGAAGTTAGATGGCCCATGAATTTACTTACTTTTGGCCAAGTGTGGTTGGAGTAACTATACAGTTTCGGTCTGCGGGGATGACATTTGTCAATGCACCACTTTTTCCAGTTTCTCAGGCTTTGGTAGCTAAACTACCCTTGCCACCACCTCAGTCTAGAGGTAAGGGCAAGAGCAGAGCACAAACATCACAGAAACAGAGTGGATCGAGGCAGGTCTCTTAGGCTAATAGAGGGTTTCCAGGACATGCTATCGGTGAGGGCAGGCGAATCATATTCAGATAGAGTGTGTTCTATACCACCGGCCACATCAGTATAAAGTACAGCACCGCCTACACTAGGGCGACTCATGCAATCGTTGAGGCAGATCCATAGGCTAATAGGAGGCTTGTGGAAGGTATATTAAACAATTATGGTTGAGATATGCATGTTTTAATTGATGCTGGTTCTACAGTTTCCTTTACTGCTAGAGCATTGTTGATTTTGAGCACAACAGTGAGTGATAAGGTTTATCCTAACCTGATATGCGAGAGATGTGTGATCAAAATTTGGGAAAATGAACTCCTAATTGATCTGTGGGTAATGCATTTCTTGGAATATGATGCACTATTGGGATGGATTGGTTATCAGCACACCATACTAATATTGATTATTTCCATAAGAGGGTAATCTTTTAGATTCCTAACTTTATGAAATTATAGTCTATAAATGTTATAATCCTTCACGACTTACAACTTATGGAAGGGAAACTACTTATCGAGATTTAGAAGTTATGGCGGGAGTTGTCACATTTGAAGAGCCTGGTCATGAACTTAAGTTTGGTGAGATACCAGTGGTTTGTGACTTTTCCGAAGTCTTTTCATCGGACTTTCCAAGAGTTCCACCACCACATGTTATTGAGTTTATCATTGATCTTATTCCAGGTACCAAACCTATATCTATTCCTCTGTACCGTATGGCACTGAAGGAATTACGTGAGTTGTAGACTCAGTTCGAGGAGTTGTTACAAAAGGGGTTTATCCATCCTAGTATGTCACCCTAGGAAGCATTGGTTCTTTTGTGAAGAAAATGATGAAACCCTATGTATGTGCATTGATTATAGACAAATTAATCGGGTGATTGCCAAGAACAAATACTCGTTGCCCGGGATTGATGATTTGTTTAATCTGTTGAGGGTGCCAAATATTTCTCAAAGATTGACTTAAGCTCACTAATGCTCCTGCTATGTTCATGGACTTGATGCACAGGGTGTTTAAACCTTATCATGACTAGTTTATCATCGTGTTTATTGATGAGATTTTGATATATTCGAAGAATCAAGAAGAGCATTCGCACCACCTCAGAGTTACATTGCAGACTCTGAAGGATAATCAGCGGTATGCCAAGTTTAACAAGTGCGGATTTTGATCTTCAGAGGTCAAATTTCTTGGACGTGGTTAATGCTGATAGTATATCTAATCAAATCCCAAGATTTTTAAATTGGTAATTACGGTTAATCTGGGATTAAGGAAGCTTCATTATGATTTTGGCCATGAGTAAGGAATTAAACACCGATGAATTTGAGATTTATAATTAATTTTATTAATCTGTGATGTTTGCCTAGTGTTGTGTATTATATATTATCTTATTTCGCAAAACTCGAGTGATTGAGTAAATTTGAGATTCATGGGCTTTTGTCTCGAAATATGTATCGAGACGGGTGCCGAGATAGTCAAAATATTGACATAAATATTAGTTTCAAATTTCACAATGAATAATTGAATTTAAATTAAAAATTTGAAATTTTGACATTAAATGGACTTAATGAGCTAATGTGAGGATTTGCCTCGATTTGTGTGTAAGTCGGGATTGGATCTAGTGTGAAATGAAATGAACTTGTGTGAGATCTTATTTCGAGTTTGGTGTAGGTTGACAGTAGTAGAATGTTAAAATTTGGTCCAAACCGGTGCAAGTATAGATAAGTATAGCAAGAGGATTGGTCCATAAGGGTTTTGTATGTCACAGACGAAATTAAGATTTTGGGGTTTTGGTGTGATCAAAACTAGTGTTATGGACATTTCATGAAGATAAACTGTTTTGTTAAGAGTTTTGTTTGATTTGGTGAAGCTTTAGATAGAAAATGGGTGCCAGAAGTCAAAACACATAAAAATAGGGATTTCTAGAATTAATAAATAAAAAGAAATGAGCCCCGCTATGGGCACCCCACCCATTATTGAAGGCATTTCATTACAAAGTGCACCAAGTGTTTATTGAAGGCACCCAACAAAATTGGGGTGAAATGCCAACAGTAACCCCTATTCTTGAAATTGAGCACCCACTCACACACTCACAGTTGCACCCTAATATCCGACGCCTATCCCAGCCAACGCAGCCATAGAATTCTTCTGGCCCTGGAGCAGCGCGAACGACGAGACAGAGCTGTAGGAGATTTTTGGCGGCCTTGTTGCGTTTTGTGTGTTGTTGTTGTTGTGTTTAGATGGCGCGAGCATCACTTCATTGTTGTTGCATTTTGTATGTTGTCGTGGCCTTGTTTGTGTATTGTTCATTTTTTTGGTTTTTTCTCTCTGGAACCCCGTGGTTGTCGGCTACAAAGGGCCGAAAATATGAACAAAATTTCGTTCAGGCCTAAGCGAAACTTATTGATAAGTCTCAGTCACAACGGATCTCGGTCACCACAAATCGAAACTTATTGATAAGTTTCGGACCTGTACTATTGAGACTTATTAAAAGTTAAAAAAATCACAAAAACAACAACAAATATCTATTATTGTAGCTCGTTCTACCCCATTGTGTTACCTTAGTCCATTTGATACTTAAACCCACTTCGAAATGGCAAGATCTAGAAAACCCTACAATGAAAACCAACACTTCAAACTTATTCTTTGTCACACCAAAACGGTTGATTCAAAGCTTAATATGATTGGAATCGATTGTTCCACACAATCAAGTGTTGTGAACATGAAAGTATCGATGCATGACCGCCGACGGAATACTTGGGTTTTAGTGGAGATGAGAGAGGGCGGAGGTAGGTGCCCCAAAATTGGATGGAATGTGTGTTGGTGGTAATGCGGTTTATTTATATAAAGGGGAAATTGCGTCATTTCCATTGAAGTCCAATTTGGAGTAGAAAAAACCTAAAATGGGGGTGCCTACGATAATTGGTGGGGTGCTCATAACCGCGCTCAAAGAAATTAACCTACTGACAAGTAGTTAAGGGTTTATATATAAATAAAGAAAAAAAATCAAAAATAAAAAAAATCAATCAATTCCTTTTATATTCAACAGAACATTTTCTCCTAACCATCTCAATTCGATTTCTCGTTTCGCGAGCTCCTGACATTTGATTTTCGCTCGATTTCTTTCTGCAAAATCGTAGAGCATCGCGATATGGTCAGTTTGAGCTAAGTTAATGTGATAGAAATGAGGTATTCGGACTGCAATTCGGTAAATTCTTGATGTCAGACATTTTTCCTCAACTCAATTTTAATTCTCTCGATTTTTCGATTTCTTTCACCGGGTTTTGATAGAAATTGGTCAGAATTGTTGTTAATTGGTATATTGGATTGATTTGCGTCAATTTGGGATAAATTCCACCGACGTGTGTTAGGGTTTTGATGAGGTGAACTAATGCAATTTAGTTGATAACTATTTTGGAGATGTTTTAATAGTTAATATTGATTATTGGTTTTAATCAAATTTGACTCTACGAGCTATAAAAATATTTTGGTGTTGGTATCGAGTGGTTTCGTGGATTTTATTGTGGAGTTTCGAGAATTTAATTGCGAAAATATTAATTTGGAGAAATTTTTTTTTAGTTCAAAATATATAAACTTGCCAAGTCGACATTCCATATGGGAAAATTCATAACTTCTTCGACGATGATCCAATTTGGTTGTTCTTGAAGTCTACGGAATAGGACAGGAGTACTATAAGTTCCTTTCAGGTTATCATGACAAATATTGAGGTTTTCAAGGTTAAAAAGTTACCCCAAGTTGGCTAGTTGAAAGCTAGTTGAAATGGTTATATAAATTAATATTTTTAGAAACTGTTCTCAAGCGACTTTGATCACGATTTTCATTGGGCTTCATGATATTGTTTCACTTGAAGCTTGACCTATAATATAATTAAGCGTACAGGGAAGCTATTGGAACTATTTTCAAGATGATCCCACGCTACAAGAACCTCAAAAATTAAACTTGAAGTTAGTTGTTTGTAAGGTTAAGTAAATCACATGGTAACATTTACATTGTATGATTATATTTCGTATAAATTGCATTGATCCATGGATTGCATTTTGTTCTACATGCATACACGGTTTGGGAGGGGAAGACGTTACAAGTCTCCTTATAGTGTCTATATCGGGGTTATTTGAACACTATATTATACTTGAGGAGTTGGATTCACTGATATTTTGCATCACGTGGTTATCGTGAGATCACGTTGAATCATATCATACTCCCATAGTCTAAAGGAATGAGACTCGTTTGGTTATTCTCCCTGCGCATGAGTCCTTATTACTGTTTACTTACCACTTTCGAAGACTAGTCATCTTATTGTGGCCGGATAATAGAAACGAGATGGATTCACAGTTGTATTAAAATTCCTTGAATTATATTGTTCATATAAATTCCTTGGATTATTATGCATTTGATTACTATAGGTCCACTGGATAGGGTGGGATTTACTTATTTAACATTATCGAGTTTTTATAATTGGATAATGACAGGTTTTAGCGGCGACAAAGGAAAGAAAAAGCTTTCCGATTATTGGTGAATAACTCAATTTCTTTCTCTCTATGTTCGTATTACTTTTGAATGTAAAATATTGTGTAAATGGGTTTTTAGGTTCGTGTAAGGTTAAAATATCTTTTGAAAGTGTTGAAATGGTTTTGAGAAAGATTGGAATTATTTTAATGGTTTTAGGATGGATTGGAATGCCGAGAAGTTAAGGTGTTGATGATTTAATAATGTTGAAAGTCTGAGATAGGTTAGAATGAATATATCATCATTATTAATGTGATATATTTTGTTATGGGGTGGATTGTGAGTCTTTCGACATTTCCACTAAACTGAGCAGGTTTGTTGAAGATTTATGAAAGCTGGGATTTTCGATGTTGGCTTAGAAATAGAGGAAATGTTGGTGAGAGTTTTTTTACGAATATTTAAGGATTATATAATTAATTTTTACTGATTTTGTAATACAGATTCATTTTAGAATCCCTTTTGTAGTTGATTTAGAATCATATTTGATCATTATTCCGATAGGCTTTTAATTATTTTTTAGAGGAATGTTTAAGGATACAAGGTTATCGGTGGATTAAGGTAATCTAAGTCGGGTAGATGCCCTAACTAGGTGGGGTCTAACAATGTTGGTATCATAGTCTAAGATTCTAAAGCAATTCTTACTGATTGAGGCTTAATGAGTGATTAGTTGGGAAGTAACGCGATGAAACAGGGTTAAAAAGTTTAAAAACTTTATGATTTTTGTAACGACCCATTTTATTAAATTTGCAGACGTTGACGCCAGCTCGGATCCACATGGACGTCGCGGTAGGCTAGGACACACGGGGACTTATTTGCGGTGAAATTTATTGAAATGCATCGCATGGGTGTATGTTGCATAAAAAAAAATAATACGTGCGAGATTGTGTGAACTGTATTCGCCTCGATATGCGTGTCGACGCGGGTACCGGGTAGTTGACGGGACCGAACATTAGGTCAGGGAAACTAAAACACACAAATTAAATAAAAATGGCCAAATTACTACTATGAAATGGGTATTAGGCGGCTAGTGACGCGGCGGTACGCGTATATCGCGGTTCGGACGCGAAATTGGGCGTCGAAACGCCCGAAAAATGGGCGAGTGTCCCAGCTGTGTCACGTTGTGGTGTCAAGACAAAAGGTCAACATTTCAATCCATATCCTTATCCTCACCATCAACTTTTCTCTCACCTCACCTCACCTCTCTCTCTTTCGTACACACAACCACACACCAGGGAGGTCGTGAGCGAGGAAGAAGAAGAGGAGAGGAGGAGGAGAAACGAGGACGCGCCGGGAAGGAGAGAAAATGGAGGAAAGGCCACGATCGAGGTGCGTTTTAGTGGTTTTTGTTGTGGATTTCGAGTTGACGGTAGTGGCGAGACAAAGGTTCGTCCATGGAGGCCGAACCGAGTCTCGGTGGTGATGGCAGGGGTGTTCCCCCTGCCATCGAGTCCACCGGGGGGTTGGGGTGGAGAGCAACCCCAACCCCAAACCAGGAAAAAAAAGGAAATCTGATCGAACCAGCGATCTGATCGAACCTACTAGGCCGGGCCCAGAATGGGTCAGGGCCGGGTTGGGTCCGACCCGTTTGGGTCGACCCGACCTAAACCGAAACCGGGCAGGGGTCGGGCCGGGTCTGGTCCGACCCAAACGGGTCGACCCGACCCAGACCCAAACAAAAAAAAAAAAAAAAAAAAGTGAGAAAGAGAAGAAAAATGGAAGAAAGTTGGAAAATTTTGGAAAAATTCTGAAAAAAATATATTTCCATAAAAGAAATAGAAATTTATGAATTTCTATGAAAAATAAAATGTTTGGATATTTCGACGCGACTTTTTGTGGGGTTTTGCCTCGAAAAGCGCGAAATATGCAATTTGGCCTAAACATTTGAGAAATTGTCATGCTAAATTAAATTAGTGATAAATGGACATAGGTTGACACGGGTGATCAATTGGCGACCAAGGACTCAGTGGACTTGGACCCGGGGATTGATTACGGGGTAGGAGAGCGCGTTGTGAGGTTTGTAAAACCCAAAGGGAAAACTCTCGAGTATTTATTTTGTTTCGTATTTTCATTCATTTCCAGTATTCCTTGTGCTTTTTGATTACATTCATATATTGTCATCTTTTGGCTGGTTGGTTGAGTTACTCCCACCAAATTTCTGTTGTGTGTCTATGCATTCTAGACCATAACATGTGTATCAGGAGTGCTCGGTGGATAACGACCCGAGGGAACTGCTACATGTGTCGGTGCGTCGAAGGTCTACGCCGGCCACCAAGAGGGATCAGGTGATAGCTAGTTGGGTGCGCCCACTAGTGGGATCCCGAAAGGAAATCCCGGAGTATGGTTTAGTCTGATTGGAACAGACACACATAGTTGCACTTTATTGTTATTTACGCATGCGATGCCCTACTTACAGTTGCCTGTTTACATTCCGCATGTTTATTTAACAGTATTTACTGAATTCCATTTGCTTATTGAATGCTCGGAGGAGTTCCTTGGGATTTTACTGACTGTACTCGTCATCCATTTTCTTCTGTGATGATTGAGTGCAGATCCTAGTACAAGTAAAGGCAAGGGGATCTTACGTGACCACATCTCGATCGCCTACGTTGAAACTTACTTTTACGTGTGTTTTTATTTTGATATTTTGATTCTTTTAGGAACTGGGAGTGACATGACATTGTATATAGGTACTTGATATGGTACAATTATCTACCTTATTACGCAGTACTTTTCAGGGTTTTTTTTTCCACACTAGGTTTTGTGTACATGGATTAATATTTTTCTAAAATTACGTACAACTTCCGCAGCATATTTCATATATACACTGTACACACACGTGGATACGAAATTTGAGAGACAAGAAAAGGACGGGCAGGTGGCGTAAACGTGTAATAGAGCCAGCTGGCGCGTACACGGAGACACGTCACCCCGGGGCGGCGAGGGCCGCCACATTTGGTATCAGAGCAAAAAGGAAATCCTATGACAATAAAACTGAATCAACAAACGTAGATGTGGAAAACCCGAAGTTAGTTCTTTAGAACTTTATTTGGGAAGTGATGTGAGGCGGGTAGAGTTAGAACTTATATTCGTGTTATATTTTCATTTTATTATATGTTATACGTAAATACCTCGAGACGATCCGGAGTGCATTCTCGATGCAGATCATGGACGGACAGTCTAGTACGCCAGTGGAGACTGGATAGACTAGTGATGCGGCTAGGGATGTCTCGGTTACGACGAGTTTGGAGGATAGACTCTCGGCACAGGAGACACAGATGGCCGAGGTATTACGGCTTCTACAAGAGCAGACCGCAGCACTGGCGGCACTTACTTCAGCTAGAGAACCGATGCAGTTGTGACTATACCGGGAGAGACATTGTTGTTCGGCGGTACCCCGGACACCGATTCGGGGGTAGCGCCGAGAGGCACCCACGAGACAGCTACCGCAGTTGTCGTTCCTTTAGAGACGTCGACTCTCACGCCTCCACCCACGACTACGGATCAGGTTACCGCCACCCCCACTGTTGATACTCCTACTACATCGGCATTCGTCCTGGCACCAGAGGCGAAGCTATTGAGGAGTTTTGAAGTTCCCACTGGATTCTTTTATGGAGGCGGTGACCCCGAGGCTGCTGGGAGATGGATAGTGTCCCATCAGCGTTTTCATAAACTGATGAGGAACGACGAGACAGTACAGACACGACTTTCGGGATCCTGTTTGAGAGGACATGCGGCAGTTTGGTGGACAACATATACGGATACTCATCCGAAACCGCTGACTTGGGCTGAGTTTAGAGAGCTATTCTACGATCAGTACATACCTATGGAGGTTAGGTTGAGGCTGAGGGAGGAGTTCCTAGCCCTGTGATAGGAAAATCGGACTTTGATGCAGTATATGGAGAGATTCCGACATTTGCTACAGTTCTCTTTAGATGTCGCTGGTACGGAACGCTTACAGATATACAATTTCACTCGAGGGGTTGATGAAAGGATTGCATCAGCAGTTGTCTCGACCGGAGCCACGACACTGCAGGAGATCTTTGATAGGGCATTGGCTCATGAGACATACCAACTGCAGAGAGCTGGTCGACGTGTGACTGGTAGGGAGGTACAGACAGGGCATAGTTCTCAGTCTAGTTAGAGGCAGAAGAGGCCAATGGAGCATTCGAATAGTGGTCGGAGAAATGATAGACGGGAGAGAGGCCGCTGGGGCGATTTTCAGAGCAGTCAGTTCGATATGAGAAGCCACAGCCAGTTCTTGCTATCACCTCAGCACCAGCGGATCGACAGAGGGCACAGCCACAGGAGTACCGTCAGGGTCGAGATCAGGAGGGACATGACAGGGGTCAGGTAGACCGGGGTCAGGGTACGAGATCTGGAGACGGACAGACGGGTAGACTGGAGAGCGTAGATGTCACCGATGTGGGCAGAGGGGACACTTGAGGGCCGACTGTCGGACACCACCATCGCCACGGCGAGCATCAGACCAGCCCAGAGACAGAGCTCATGCGTTAGCACGGCCAAATAGTGGGGCGACCAGACAGCTTATTGAAGGTACATTACTTATATTCAGTCGTCACATGCATGCTATGTTCGATTCTGGTAGTACTTTATCTTTTCTTGCTGGACGTATTGTTGGATTGTTAGGGTTAGTTACACAAACAATAGAACCACATCTTGTCCTCAGTACGGCTGTTGGGGATAAGATATAACCTAACCGAATATGTCGAGACGTGATGATAGAGGTGGAGGGACATCAGCTACCAGCCGATCTTCGAGTATTGGAGTACTTAGAGTTTGACGCACTGCTCGGAATGGATTGGTTAGCATCCTATCATGCACGGATAGACTGTTACGGCAAGAGGATAGAGTTTCATATTCCTGGAATACCGGAGTTCATATTATTTGGATCGGCAACTGATTTACCCATCATGAGAGGCCGACTAGCTACGACGCAGGAGATGGAGGCGTTTGCGGCAATAGTTGAGCCGGAGGTTCGAACGGAGGTCCGCATTAAGGACGTTCCAGTGGTTCGAGACTTTGTCGATGTATTCCCAGATGATTTACCCGGATTGCTCCCGAAACGAGCTGTTGAGTTCATAATTGAGTTGATACCGGGGACGCAGCCGATTGCCAGTCGACCTTACCGGATGGCACCAGCGGAGCAGGAGGAGGTGAGACGACAGTTGGATGAGCTGTTGGATAAGGGTTTCATTCACCCTAGTATGTCACCTTGGGGAGCTCCAATACTTTTTGTGAAGAAGAAGGATGGTACGATGAAGATGTGCATCGACTATAGGAAGTCGAATCAAGTAACTATGAGGAACCGTTACCCACTTCCTAGGATTGATCTGTTTGATCAGCTGAAGGGTGTCATATTCTTCTCGAAGATTGACCTTCGCTCATGTTATCACCAGTTGAAGATTCGAGAAGAGGATATTCAGAAAACTGCTTTCAACACGAGATACGGGTTATTTGAGTTCACGGTTATGCCATTCGGGCTGACGAACGTTCCAGCAATTTTCATGGATCTGATGCATAGGGTTATGAGGCCGTATTTGGACAGATTTGTCATAGTATTCATCGATGATATCTTGATCTATAGCAGGACTCGTGAGGATCACGAGGGACATCTCAGGACGGTTTTGACGACACTGAGAGAGCACCGACTGTACGCCAAGTTTAGCAAGTATGAATTTTGGTTAAGTAAGGTGAAATTCTTAGGCCATGTCATTAGCGAGCAAGGTATCTCAGTGGATTCAGAAAAGACTCGAGCGATCATTGATTGGAAGACGCCTGAGTCTGTGGCTGATATACGGAGTTTCCTTGGACTGGCCGGATACTACCGGCGATTTGTGCAAGGTTTTTTCTCGATTGCAGCGCCGATGACGAGACTGACGAAGAAAGATGTCAGATTTGAGTGGTCAGATGAATGTGAGCAGGCCTTTTGTGAATTGAAGCGGAGATTGACATCTGCACCAGTATTGACATTGCCTGAGTCGGGCAAGATATTGATTGTATATACGGATGCATCGGGCATTGGTCTTGGATGTGTGTTGATGCAGGATGGTAGACCAGTTGCCTATCTTTCCAGAAGGTTGAGACCCCACGAGGGAAACTATCTAGTGCACGACCTGGAGCTTGCAGCGATCGTCTTTGCATTGAAAGCTTTGAGACACTATCTCTATGGAGAGCGATTTGTGTTGTATACAGATCACCAGAGTTTACGTTACATCTTCACGCAAAGGGATCTGAATATGTGCCAGCGGATATGGCTGGAGTTGCTGAAGGACTATGACTTCGCTATTGAGTATCACCCTAGTAAAACGAACGTCGTAGCAGACGCATTGAGCAAGAGTGGACTTGACAGTGAGACTGTTCTACAACAGATGACACATGAGCATGGTTTATTACAGGCAGCAACAGTTATGTGCATGGCCGAGTTGTCGAGTATAGCGGAACATCACATATGTTGTTAGTTGAGGAGACCGACCGTATCGATTGAACGGGTTGCCGAGTGTCAGAGGGCTGATGGGCTCTATGAGCGGGTCAGTGGTCTGTCATGGAATCCGGAATGCACTGATTGGGCAGAAACCACAAATTGGTGTTTGAGATACCGAGGGAGATTGTGGATACCTGCGGATCAGGAGATACGGAACGAGATTCTAGAGGAGGCACACCGGTCTCGTTACACAGTTCATCCTGGTCGGACCAAGATGTACCATGATTTGAAGCGACTATTCTGGTGGCCAGGGATGAAGGCTGACGTAGGTGCGTACGTTAGGGGTTGTCACATTTGCCAACAGGTGAAGGCTGAGCACAAACGACCTGGTGGATTATTACAGCTGTTGCCCGTTCCACTGTGGAAATGAGAACATATCACTATGGATTTCGTTAGTGGGCTACCGTTGACATCGAGGCGTCATGATGCAGTTTGGGTAGTGATTGATAGACTGACGAAGTCGACTCACTTCATTCCAATCTCGATGAAATACACGTTTCCCTAGCTAAGCATATTGTTTGAGCGGGAGATTATTAGACTTCATGGGGTGCCAATTTCTACCGTGTCAGACAGAGATCCCAGATTGACCTCGAAACTATGGGAGGCAATGCAGGAACAGCTTGACACCAAGTTGCGGTTTAGTACGGCTTATCATCCTCAGACCGACGGACAGTCAGAGCGACTGATCCAGATTTTGGAGGATATGCTAAGGGCTTGTATATTACAGTTTGGGGGTTCGTGGGAGGATTATTTGTCGCTGTGTGAGTTTGCATACAATAACAGCTATCAGGCAAGCATTGGCATGCTACCATTTGAGGCATTATATGGGAGGCCCTGTAAATCACCTGCGTGTTGGGCAGAGCCGGAAGATAAAGTGACGGTAGGACCTGAGATAGTTGTTGATCACACAGAGAAAATTTGACATATTCGTCAGAAACTGCGAGCTGCACAAGATCGACAGAAGAAATACGCAGATAGGTATCGCGAGGGTATGAGCTATGACGAGGGTGATATGGTGTATCGGAAGGTTTCTCCTTGGAAAGGTCAACAAAGATTTGGCATTAAGGGGAAGTTGGCGCCGAGATACATTGGGCCATATCGGATTGCACAGAGAGTAGGCACTGCTGCATATCGGTTGGAGTTACTGCTTAGAGTTAGTGGGGTCCATCCGAGCATTTCACATTTCCATGTTAAGACTCGCTAGGTCGGGGGCCGAGGCTGACGATTGAGTTAGGACAGGTGGAGATACAGCCTGATGTGACCTATGAGGAGAGACCGATAGAGATCGTTGACCGTCGAGTACAGATTCTCCGGAACAGGGAACTCGCAAAGGTCTTGGTTCGTTGGCAGCATCATAAGACGAAGGGACTCACCTGGGAGCTCGAATCGACGATGAGGGCGCGATACCCTCAGCTATTCCATGGTATAACTGTAGTTACAGTTAAATTTCGGGACGAAATTTTATTTAGTTGGGAAGAACTGTAACGACCCATTTTATTAAATTTGCAGACGTGGACGCCAGCTCAGATCCACATGGACGTCGCGGTAGGCTAGGACACACGGGGACTTAGGTATGCTATGTATTTTTGTGTTGGATGCTTATTTGCGGTGAAATTTATTGAAATACATCACATAGGTGTATGTTGCATAAAAAAAAAAATACGTGCGAGATTGTGTGAACTGTATTCGCCTCGATATGCGTCGACACGGGTACCGGGTAGTTGACGGGACCGAACAGTAGGTCGGGAAACTAAAACACACAAATTAAATAAAAATGGCCAAATTACTACTATGAAATGGGTATTAGGCGGCTAGTGACACGGCGGTACGCGTATATCGCGGTTCGGACGCGAAATCGAGCGTCGAAATGCCGGAAAAACGGGCGAGTGTCCCAGCTGTGTCACGTTGTGGTGTCAAGACAAAAGGTCAACATTTCAATCCTTATCCTTATCCTCACCATCAATTTTTCTCTCACCTCACCTCACCTCTCTCTCTTTCGTACACACAACCACACACCAGGGAGGTCGTGAGCGAGGAAGAAGAAGAGGAGAGGAGGAGGAGAAATAGAGACGCGCCGGGAAGGAGAGAAAAGGGAGGAAACGCCACGATCAAGGTGCGTTTTAGTGGTTTTTGTTGTGGATTTCGAGTTGACGGTGGTGGCGAGACAAAGGTTTGGCCATAGAGGCCGAACCGAGTCTCGGTGGTGATGGCAGGGGTGTTCCCCCTGCCATCGAGTCCACCGGGGGGTTGGGGTGGAGAGCAACCACAACCCCAAACCAAAAAAAAAAAAAAAAAAAAAAAAAAAAAAATATGATCGAACCGTACTGGGCCGGGCCCAGAATGGGTCAGGGCCGGGTAGGGTTCGACCCGTTTGGGTCGACCCGACCTAAACCAAAACCGGGCAGGGGTCGGGCCGGGTCGGGTCCGACCCGACCCACAAACAGAAAAAAAAAGTGAAAGAGAAGAAAAATGGAAGAAAGTTGGAAAATTTTTGGAAAAATTCTGAAAAAAAAAATATATTTCCGTAAAAGAAATAGAAATTTATGAATTTCTATGAAAAATAAAATGTTTGGATATTTCAGACGCGACTTTTTGCGGGGTTTTGCCTCGAAAAGCGCGAAATAGGCAATTTGGCCTAAACATTTGAGAAATTGTCATGCTAAATTAAATTAGTGATAAATGGACATAGGTTGACACGGGTGATCAATTGGCGACCAAGGACTCAGTGGACTTGGACCCGGGGATTGATTACGGGGTAGGAGAGCGCGTTGTGAGGTTTGTAAAACCCAAAGGGAAAACTCTCGAGTATTTATTTTGTTTCGTATTTTCATTCATTTCCAGTATTCCTTGTGCTTTTTGATTACATTCATATATTGTCATCTTTTGGCTGGTTGGTTGAGTTACTCCCACCAAATTTTTGTTGTGTGTCTATGCATTCTAGACCATAGCATGTGTATCAGGAGTGCTCGGTGGATAACGACCCGAGGGAACTGCTACATGTGTCGGTGCGTCGAAGGTCTACGCCGGCCACCAAGAGGGATCAGGTGATAGCTAGTTGGGTGCGCCCACTAGTGGGATCCCGAAAGGAAATCCCGGAGTATGGTTTAGTCTGATTGGAACAGACACACATAGTTGCACTTTATTGTTATTTACGCATGCGATGCCCTACTTACAGTTGCCTGTTTACATTCCGCATGTTTATTTAACAGTATTTACTGAATTCCATTTGCTTATTGAATGCTCGGAGGAGTTCCTTGGGATTTTACTGACTGTACTCATCATCCATTTTCTTCTGTGATGATTGAGTGCAGATCCTAGTACAAGTAAAGGCAAGGGGATCTTACGTGACCACATCTGACTGCCTACCGTTGAAACTTACTTTTACGTGTGTTTTTATTTTGATATTTTGATTCTTTTAGGAACCGGGGAGTGACATGACATTGTATATAGGTACTTGATATGGTACAATTATCTACCTTATTACGCAGTACTTTTCAGGGTTTTTTTTTCCACACTAGGTTTTGTGTACATGGATTAATATTTTTCTAAAATTACGTACAACTTCCGCAGCATATTTCATATATACATTGTACACACACGTGGATACGAAATTTGAGAGACAAGAAAAGGACAGGCAGGTGGCGTAAACGTGTAATTGAGCCAGCTGGCGCGTACACGGAGACACGTCACCCCAGGGCGGCGAGGGCCGCCACAATTTTGTTATGTGTGTTTTATATTATAGAGATATCGATGGATATGGGCTTATTGAACTACTTCTCATGCAATTTTTATTGTGAAAAATTATTAGTGGAGAGCAAGAGTTGGATTAGGGATTTGATGAGGATAATAGGGATCCACAATGTGTGGATTCAACTATGTTTGAGAATTTCGTTGTGAAGATGTTAGAGTTGATAAATACCCGAGCTACCAAACCATGTATTTGTGGTTATGCGGCCCAAGAAGTTCCTAATGCCACTTCAGTCGCTCAAGAAAAATAGACTACTATTGCAGTTTGTCTGAGAATTGAATTGGTTGTTGTAGTTTCTGGTTTAGATTGAAACATTCATTGATAGTGGAACGTCACGGGAGGAAAAGTAAGAAGAGTTTGGTACCATTATATTAAGGATTAAACTGAACATTCTGCTAGAGGTTCGAGATAGGGCTAATACATATGTGATTATACAAGTTTTCAGCACGAATCATAATGATATTAGGGCGTCGTGGAGTTAGGACAAGAATCAAATTTTGTAGGTAAGAAAAAAATTTCTTTCAGGTTTAACCCTAAGTTCTGAGAGAAATGAAAGATTTGAGGATTAGTTGAGATGATACAAACATATTTTTCAATCTTCAGGTCGAAAATGTATACCTTAGTTGCAGAGGAATGATCTTAGGGGGTAGGCCTCGAATAAAAAATTGACAAATATTCAAGAGTCTTATGTAAGTAATAAAACCTACAGCGACATGTTTTAGGTATGAAAAAGAGGGTCACATCAGCTAAGACTATTCTCGGAATCTGAGTATGATTACGTTTTTAGGTATGTAAAGAAAAAACATCACAAAAGACATGTCCATAACTTTTAAGATCATCATTTTGTGTGTCACGGACTCAACAACATATCGGGAAATGTGTTCAAGTGGTGACAGAACGAGATTATATTACAAATTGTAACCTTATTGAAGGTTCGATTTTAGTTTGTGGTCGTGTGGTGATTGAGTTAGGGTTAGCTTTAGTTTAATCTTATACTTAACACGGTAATTGGGGATAAGGCGGATCCTCACTTAATGTATGAGAAATATGTTATTGAGATCACCAGACATGAGATGGTTGTTAATTTTATGTGTTATAGTTATTGGAGTTTGAAGTGCTGTTGATAATAGATTAGCTAGTCATTAGGAAGAAATTGAAATTCTTACAGGAACTATAGTATAGATGCAAGATTTAAAATTAAACTGGAGGTGATTCTTGTGGTTAGGGATTCGTGGACAAGTATTTTGATGAATTAACTAGAGTTTCATCTCTAATAGAGATTAGTTTTGTGATTGATTTGGTTTTGGAACTAGACCAATATTTATGTTGTCCTATAGGATATCTCTGAAGGAATTGTAGAAGTTGAAGTATCAGTTAAAGCAGTTGATGGATGAAGGAGTTTATTCATCGAGGTAAGTCACCATGGAGTGCAATAGTCCTTTTTGTGAAAAAGAATAATAGTAATTCGAGTCTCTACATTGATTATAAACAGTGAAACATAGTAACTGTTCGGAATGAATATTTATTGCCTTGAACTAATGACTTATTTGATCAATTGAGCAGATCGAAACTCTTTTCAAAGATTTATTTTCGTTAAGGTTACTATCAGTCGAGAGTTTGGGAAGATGATGCACAGAAAACTGCATTTAGTATCAGATATGGTTACTTTGAGTTTATTGTTATGTCATTTGGTTTGATTGATGTTCCAACAATGGTTGTAGATTTGATGCAGAGAGTGTTGAGGTTGTGTTTAGGTCACTTTGTGATAGTGTTCATTGATGATATTGAGATATACTTTAAGACTCATGAGGATCATGAATAATATCTTAGAGTTAATTTCTAAAATTTGAGAAATCATAAGTTGCATGCTAAGTTTAGCCAATGCGAGTTTTGGTTGTCTGTGGTGAAGTTTATGGGTGATGTGGTTTGTATTAAATGAATTTTGGTGGATATAGCCAAGAATGAGGCTATCATTGGTTAGTCGATACCTATCAAAGTGACGGAGATACGAAGCTTTCTAGGTTTGGCTGGAGATTATCGTCGATTTGCGAAAGATTTTCAAAGATATTTGCTCTAGTTACTAAATTAACTCGGAAAAATATTTCAATTGTTTGGTCAAAAGAATGTAATGATGTATTTTGAGAAATTGAAAACGCGTTTGACTTCTGCACCAGTTCTTGTATTGCCTAAAGCGAGGAAAAGACTTATATTTTAGATTGATGCATCGAAAGTGGGTTTGAGTTTTGTGTTAATGCAAAATGGAAGGGTGATTGTTTAGGCTTCTTGTCAATTAGATATTCACGAGATAAATTATTCTATTTATAATTTGAGATTAGCTGCAATTGTGTTTGTGTTGAAGGTGTTGAGATATAGGGAAAATTTTATGTTGTTTTCAAATCATAGAGTTTGAGTTATTTGTTCTCTCAAACAAAATTAAATGTGAGACAATAATAATAGTTGAACGTTAGAAAGACTTTAATTTTAGTCTTAAATACCATTTGGGTGAGTTAATGTTGTTGTTGATGCATTGAGCATGAGGAGTGCTGAAACATTTCATGTCACTAGTCGATTGACCTATGAGTATGAGTTACTCGAAAAATTCATTATTATGATTTTTTCGGAGGTTCTTGGGGTTGATGATGAACCGACTTGTGCTCAGTTTAGAGTATAACTCGTCTCTATTCAGGAAGTGATAGAGTATCAACAAAGTGATGCGAATTATGAAAAGCTTAAAGGGTTTGCTGATAATAGTAATAATCCTGAATGAGTTGAGTTTTTGGATTAAAGTTTTGGTGTTTAAAAGCAGACTGTAGATTCTATCGGTGGCTGAGATTTGGGATGAGATATTCAGAGAATCTCATAGGTTTAGATTAAGCATTCATCCCAGGCAGAACTGGAATATGTATGATATGTGGCGATTGTATTGGTGGCTAGGGATAAAAGCTGACGTGGGTGATTATATGAAGAAATGTGAGATTTGTCAATAGGTTAAGGCCGATAGGCGGGAATCTGGATATACGTTGCATCTACTTCCCATATTGTAATGAAAACAAGAATATAACATGATAAGATTTTTTATTCATCTGCCAATTTCTTAGGAGAAACATGATGTGATGTGAATTATTGTTGCTGGACTGGCCAAGTCTGCTCATGTTCTTTCTATATACATTTCAGATAACTTTACACAGCTGAGCTTGCTGTGTGGGCGAGAGGTGGCTCGCTTGTTTGGAGTGTCGCTGATGATATTTTCTTATCTTGATGCTCAGTACACATGGGGGTTGTGGTAGGGTCTAACCGCCTAACTGTAATTCGATGTTATTTCAAACGTGGTTGCAGATGTGGTTAACAGCTCAAACGCTCGTGGGACCCGCAGTGTGACGACCCCTTCTCCAAATAAGGGCACTGCCGAGTCTAATCCCTTAATTAAGCCATAATCTCCCTTATAGGACCTAACAAGGAACTAGTCGGCCTTAGTTAAACACCTACCAATTACGATTCCAACTACAGGTACTTAGATAGTTCTAATTACTAATCTATGGTTGTCTATAAATCAGAGTTACTTACAATTTTTTTTATTTACCAAATTATTCAGCGGAAGTCTTATTTCGTTACTAGTGGACATAAGGCCTAACCTATTGTGAAAAAACCAGGAAATAGTGATCACATGCATATATAAACAAAAGTGGTGATATATATAACATGTATTTAGTCAGATGATCCTATCACTTAACCGAAAAGTAAAAATATCATGTAAATATAAAATATAATACAAAGAATGCAACACGTACAAAAATTTGTCGTAGCAGTCCCTCGCTGGCTTAGAGGTAGTCACCAATCTTCTCTTCGCCTGGTCTGCTACTTGGCTGATCTGCACCCACCGTCACAAACTAGACGGTGAGTACATGAAATTATTTAAATAATACTGAGAGACATCGATCCACATTCCCAAACAGGCAATAAGTATCAAATGACATAATTTAAATAGCAACTATGCTGAAAAAACATCATGCAAAGAGATACTTGCGTTAACCAAATATGAAACTGACTCAAGGCTAAGTAGTAATTGATTAGGATCGGTCAGTCGTGATCTACATCACATCGGCCTTTCCACTACAACTTGAGCTATGCTATATAGCATTTCATTTCAAATTGAGCTCTATATCATAATTTCAAAAGGTCGTACTTACGATTACGTCTTTTCTATTCCAAGTGAATTAGTCGTCACCAAAATGTATACTTGCTAACATGCCTGAGTTTTAAAACTCGTCATGTTCACCCAAATTATTCTTGCGCCAACAAACCCCGAGGTCTGGTTACTCCGTGCGAGGCACGTCACCACGTGTGCCATGAAAGCTGAATTTCAATCATCAAATTACCCTCACCACAATAACCGCTTTCACTTTCAATAATGACTCAGTAATGGAATCTAAGAGATGTATCTGCATACGAATGCACAAAGGATAAGAGTCAAAATAAACAAACTATCATAATACCATGCTATATCATTGACTTCCACACTCAACAATCAACATGACAAAGTATAGGAAATGGGAATCAATGATATACACAACAGAGTATGCTATAAACAATATCATAAAATGAGAACTGGACAAGTCATAGCATATGGATTTCAAAGACAATTCAGTTTGAATAACTGAGAATAAATAAATAAATGGAATAAAATGTAAGGAAATGTCTCAATCAGTTTACTTAGATACACAACAAGTCCTAAGCTATCCAACTTCTTGTTACAGCGATGTACGCACCCAAAACTCCGTAATAGCTCTTTTGCGGTCTGAACATTTGAAAATTTATCAATTTAGAGTCACTATTACTTATTTAAAATTTCTAAATTGGTCGAAATCGGTCGAATTCGAGACTAATTTGCCAATTTTGCACTTTTCGAGGTAAAAAACCCCGTAAAAGTCGCGTCTGAGATTTCGAATATTTTTTTATAGAAGTTTATCAATTTCTACTTATTTTATCAAAATATGATTTTTCAGAGTTTTTTCAAATTTTCTGGATTTTTCTGACTTTTTTTTATATTTTTTGGAATTTATTTTTTGTTTGTTTGTTTGTTTTTGTTTTTTTTATTTGGGTCAGGTCAACCCGACCCTGACCAGGGCCCTGGGCCTGGCTTGCCCCATGGGCCGAGCCTGACCCAGGTTTCCTGGCTTGGCCCATGTGCGCGCGCGTGTGCATCTTCTCTAACGAGCCAAGGACACAGTCCCTGGTCGGTTGGGATTTTTTTTTTCATTTTCACTGGGGTTGGGCGTCCATCCCCAACCCCAAGTTGGGCTCGTGCAGGGGAGACAACTCCCCTGTTGTCCTTTGAGCTCGGACGAACTGCCATGGCAGTTCGTCCGAGATGTTTCAGTTCGTCCGAGTCTCACACCTCGGACCAATAACTACACCAAACACAACAACGACCGAAGTCAACAACTCACCTTGATCACCTTCGTCAAGCTTGGTCTCTCTCTCTCTCTCTCTCTCTCTCTCTCTCTCTCTCTCTCTCTCTCTCTCTCTCTCTCTCCTTCTTCTTCTCCTTCTTCCTCTCGATTTCGTTTTTTTTCCTCTCTGTTGTAATGAAATGAAGATGAGATAAGGTAGACTTGAGATTAAATATTTGATGTCCTTGAGATTTGTGCAACATGAATATCGAGGCAAACCCAATCATTCACTTATATTTCCACCTCCTTATATATTTGATTCAAACATTCTCGAGTCTTGCAAAATGCGTATCTCGAAGCAAATCCAATGCACATTATTTTCTTTTACAAACTATAGGCTCATTAATGATGTGGCCACATTATAGCCACTAAGCATCTATCATTGTTCTTTTTTCTGCACTATAATTTGACTAGTAATACTTACCCCCACGAGCTGCTTCCTCAGGCCCACGTCGGCACGCGACTTGAGGTGAGTCCCCGCTCGTCTCGGTATCTGCATACCCGTAAATGATTTAGTAGTCCACACATATATAGTACACTAAGCATACAACACACAAATATAACATTTACCTCGGCCACCGTGGCTCGGTAGTGACACGTATCTCGTTGCGGGTCCCACGTCACGGGTCATTTTTTTTCCTGATTAACGCATTAAACGTGTATTAATTATTGGGTCGTGACACGCAGTTAGGCTTGTGCTCGCCTGGAGCTAGGTAAATAGTAATTTTTGTGTGTTGAATTGTTAATTTGGGATGTTTATATCAAAATAGCGTAAATGGTATCGCAATGTGCATGTGTCATTATATCTCATTTGACGTGCAAGACTGTGTATAACGTATTAGCTTCGATATGCGTGTAGATGTGGGTATCAGGTATTTTAACTGATTTAAAACTAGGCCGGGGGAAATAATACACACAAAATGAATAACATTGGCTGAATAATGAATCTGGAATGCATATTTGGTGGTTAGGGACATGGTAGGACGTGTATGTCGCGGTTCGGGACGCAAAACCGGGCGTCGAAACACCCAAAAATGGACTTTTTGTGCTAAGAACAAGAACAATTGAGTTAATGGTGTCCCAATTGGATCCTCGAGAAGATGAGAAATGGGTCAAATAGAGGCCATTTGATGGCCTAGTGATGCACAAATGTGGGAGATCACATTAAGACTATAAAAAGGCATATTTGACTTTAGTTTCACCACCTTTTCTCTCTCCTTTCCATTTCATCCTAGAATTTCAGTAAAAGCACAAGGTTTTGGTGATTTCTCTTTGAGATTTAAGGAGCTTAGAAGGGTGAAACATCTAAACCAAGGTGAGAATCACCTAAACCTCCACTTCCTCTATCTTTTGATCTTAATATTAGAGGTGTTGGTGATGTTTTTGGAGGTTGTTAAGTTGTTGAGATAGGTTTCTAGTGCTTTGAAGTTGTGTTGTTGGTGTTATGGTTGTTGTTAGGTTGTGGAAAACCCAAAAAATTTGATGCTGGTTGCTGTCTAGAACGCGATTAATGCACTAATGTTCGTCTGGGCTAAGAACGTATAACTATTTAGGCATCTAACGCGCTAATGTCCAGACCTGGCGCGCTAATAGACCCCTGTTTTGACATAATTTGTGTGAAATGACTTAACATACATCCAAATGACTAAAAATCACTTATACATGGAAATAGGTCATTACGGGCTATAATTTGGAATATCCGGGACTAGGCAGAGCCAGGCCGGAGGTTAGTGACGGTACAAAAAGTGCGATGTGAGGTGTGTAGTATCCCAACTGAGATTTCTTGAGCAGTATTTACTTTTGCTTTTGAATTCATTTTATGTCTTTCATTACTCTATTCATGGTGTGTTATAATGGACGGACGTTGAGGCTTTCCCTCCGTGCCATTTTTGTGTGTACGTTCACTAGGTCATAGCACGTGTGCCATCTCGGTGAATAGGGCTACTCGAGAGAGTGTTGGGCACATGTGAGTGCATCGTAGGTTCCACATCGACCACCTAACAGATCCAGATACCGACATTGCTTGAGTGCTACTCGCCGGCGGTAGTCTGTTGGGAGTCCAAAGTATGGCGCTAGTCTGACCCTAGGGGATAAGAACACACACTTTGAGCTTTCGCTATTACATATGCATGCGATGAGCACAGTTGTCTATTTTTATTTCCGCATGTTTATTTAATAGTTTTGTTTAAATTCTAGTATTTACTTTCCTTATTGATCACTTAATTTCTTTAGGAATACTCACTCTAGACTCGTCATTTGTCTTTTTGTGATGGCTTGAGTGCAAATCCAGTACAAGCCGAGGTAAGGGCAAGTTGCCGGAACACAAAGACTTTTAGCCAGGCTTGTACGTTTGTATATACATATTTTGTTTTATTGATTTAGGATTGTGAGTGATACACTAGGACTATATACTATTGATATTGTGTTACATTGAGGTGCATTTTTATCTATGATGATAGATGAGTTTTCCACATTTGGTATCATAGTTAATTGTCATGCTAAAAACTTCCATTGTGATTTCTCTGGGTTTAAAATGATTTTAACATATGACTTGAGTCAGTAATAATTTAAAGAATAAATTGTTGTCATTTGAGGTTAATAATGATTAAATGGTGGATGAGTTGGCATGTGGGACAAAGCTTGGCGTTGGTAGGCCAGGTTATGGGCCTGCATTAGCCTCCGTGGCGGTCCATTTGGAAAGTGGGCCATTACATAGGGCATACAAGAATTATTTCGATACTCTGTTTTATTTCAGTTCTTTGTTTCATCCTCGGGTGGATGGTCTGACTGAAAGGTGGATTTATGTGTTGGAGGACATGCTTAGGGCTTATGTACTGGTATTTGGAGGTTCATGGGAAGAATAGATACCTTTGTGTGAGTTCTTTTATAATAAGTGTTGTTAATTGTGTATTGAAATGGCTCCATTTTAGGCATGGTATGGGACACCTTGTCGATCTCCTGTCGGTGGAGTTGAACTAGAGGATTAGGTGAAGTTGGAGTTATAGATGGTTGGAGATCACACTGAAGTTGTGCAGCAGATTCTTCTAGGATTGAAAAAAGTTTAGAAAAGATACAAAATAGTTTATGATATATAGTGAAAGAAATTAGGTGCATCTGAAAGTCTCCCCTCACAAAAGGCCATTACAGGTCTGGACTGAAAGAAAAGCTCTCTTTTTATTTATATCGTCTTTTAAGATTGTGAAATGGATTGTAAGTTTGCGTATGAATTGGTAGTATCGCCTCAGTAAGCCGAAATTAATGATGTATTTCCCGTGTTTATGCTCAAGTGGAAAGAATATAACTCGCATCATATAATTGAATGGAATCAGTTTGATTTGTAAAGTAACTATTGTATGAAGAGCTAACATGAAAACGAGAAGCGTGTATGAGAGAACATTTTCTGAATCTCTTTGAGTTCAGGTAGGTTAAGTTAAATTTTAATTTCGTGGACAAAATTCTTATTGGTTGGGAAGATTGTCAAATCCTGAAATTTTTAAATCGGTAATTACGGTTAATCCGGGATAAGGAAGCTAAATTATGGTTTTGGCCGAAAGTCGGGAATTAAACACTAGTGAGTTTGAGATTTATAATTAATTTTATTAATTTGTGATGTTTTTCGAGTGTTGTGTATTATATATTATTTTATTTTGTGAAATTTAGTAGATTGAGTAAATTTGAGATTCGCGGGCTTTTATCTTGAGATATGTGTCGAAACGAGTGCCGAGATAGTCAAAATATTGACGTAAATATTAGTTTCAAATTTTGTGACTAATAATTGAGTTTAAATTATAAATTTGAAATTTAGACCTTAAATGGACTTAACGAGCTTATATGAGGATTTGTATCGATTTGGGTGTTAGTCGAGATTTGAGGTAATGTGAAATGAGACGAAGTTATGTGAGATCTTATTTCGAGTTTGGCGTCGATTGACAGTAGTCGAGATTGAGATTTGGTCCAAATTGGTTCAAGTTCGGATAAGTATGATAAGAGGATTATTCCATTAGGGTTTCGTATGTCATAGACAAAGTTAAGGTTTTTTGGGTTTTGGTATGACCAAAACAAGTGTTATGGACATTTCATGAAAATTGATTGTTTTGTCGAGAACTTTGTTTAATTCGGTGAAAAGTCGAATAGAAAACGGGCGTCAAAAGTCAAAATCCATCAAAATCAAAAATCAAAAAATCAATCGATTCCTTTTATATTCAACAAAACGTTTTCTCCTAACCCTCTCAATTAGATCTTTTGCTCGGCGAGTTCCCGACATCCGATTTTTGCTCGATTTCTTTCCACAATACCGTAGAGCATCGCGAGACGATCATTTGGAGCTAAGTTTTTGCAGTAGAAATGAGGTATTCGGCCTGCAATTTGGTAAATTCTTAATGCAATACATTTTTCCTCAATTTAATTTAAGTTATCATGATTTTTCAATTTCTTTCGCGGGGTTTTGATAGAAATTGGTTGGAATTGTTGTTAATTGGTATATTGGATTAATTCGCGTCAATTTGGGATAAATTCCACCAACGTGGGTTAAGTTTTTAATGAGATAAACTAATACAATTCAGTTGATAACTATTTTGGAGATGTTTTAATAGTTGATCTTAATATTGGTTTTAATCCAATTTGACTCCACGGATTGTGAAAATATTTTGGTGTTGGTGCCTGGTGGTTTCATGGAGTTTATTGTCTAGTTTCGAGGATTTAATTGTGAAAATATTAATTTGGAGAAGTTTTTTTAGTTCAGAATAAATAAAGTTGTCAAGTCGACATGCCATATGAGAAAATTCATAACTTCTCATTCGGTGATCCGATTTAGATGTTCTTAGAGTCTATGGAAAGTAGGATATGAGTACTACAAGTTCCTTTGGTCGTCATGAAAAATATTGAGGTTTTCAAGGTTAAAAAGTTACCCTAAATTGGCTAGTTTAAAGATAGTTGAAATGGTTATAGAAATTAATATTTTTGGAAACTGTTCTCAAGCGTATTTTGATCGCAGTTTTCATTGGGTTTCGTTATATCGTTTCACTTGAAACTTAGCCCATAATATAATTGGGTATGCATGGAAGTTTTCGGAACCATTTTCAAGGTGATCCGACGTTGCTGGAACCTCGAAAATCACCTTGAAAATTAAGCGTGAAGTTGGATGTTGGTAAGGTTAAGTAAGTCTCATGGTAACCTTTACATTGTATGATTATATTTCGTATAAAATTGCATTGATCCTTGAATTGCATTTTTGTTGTACATGCATACACGGTTTGGGAGGGTAAGGCGTTACGAGTCCTCTTATGGTGTCTATATCGGGGTTATTGAACACTATATTATGCTTGATTGGTTGGAGTCACTAATACTTTGCATCGCGTAGTTATCATGAGATCACGTTGAATCAGATCATACTCCCATAGTCTAGAGGAACGAGACTCGTTTGGTTATTCTCCCCACGTATGAGTCCTTATTACTGTTTACTTACCACATTCGGAGACCTATCATATGATTGTGATCGGATAATAGAAACGAGATGGATTCACGGTTGTATTTAAATTCCTTGGTCTATATTGTTTGTTTAAATTCTTTGGATTATTATGCATTCAATTACTACATGTGTAATAGATAGTGTGGGACTTAATTATCTGACATTATCAAATTTTTATAATTGAATAATGACAAGTTTTAACGGCGACAAAGGAAAGAAAAAGCTTTTCCGATTATTGGTGATTTGCTCAGTTTCTTTCTCTCTATGTTTGTATTACTTTTGAATATAAAATATTGTATAGATGGGTTTTTGGGTTCGTGTGAGGTTAGGATGTCTTTTGAAAGTGTTGAAATAGTTTTGAGAAGGATTGGAATTGTTTTAATGATTTTAGGATGGATTGAAATGCCGAGAGGTTAAAGTACTAATGACTTAATAATGTTGAACGTCTGAGATAGGTTAGAATGAATAAATAATCATTATTAATGCGATATATTTTGTTATGGGGTGGATTGTGAGTCCTTTGACATTTCCAACAAGCTGAGCAGGTTTGTTGAAGATTTATGAAGGCCAGAATTTCCGGTGTAGGCTTAGAAATAGAGGAAATGCTGGTAAAATTTTGTTACAAATATTTAAGGATTATATAATTAATCTTTACTGATTTTGAGGTAGAAGACTTGTTTTAGAATCCCTTTGTAGTTGATTTAGAATTATATTTGACAATTACCCTGATAGATTTTTAATTATTTATTGGAGGAGAGGTTAAAGCTGCTAGGTTATTAGTGAATTAAGGTAATCTAGGCTAGTTAGATGCCCTAATTAGGTGGGGTCTGACAATATCTGTTGATCCAGCAAAGGTTGAGGCAATCACGGATTAAACTACTTCTACCACAGTGTCAGAGGTTCGGAGTTTTCTGGGGTTAGCGGGTTATTACAAACGATTCGTTAATGGGTTCTCTCGTATTGCTTTGCCAATGACTCGGCTAACTCAAAATGACGTTGGCTTTATTTGGTATGGTGAGTGCAAGGCTGCCTTCAAAGGTTTGAAGGAGAGTTTCACTACGGCACATGTTCTTACATTACTTGAATCGGAGAACAAATTAGTGATTTATATAGATGTTTCTCATTCAGGCTTAGGCTATGTGCTGATGTAGGAAGATAAGGTTGCGTGTTGATGCAGGGTAGTGGTACGAGAGCTTATGCCTCTAAACGATTGAAGGTTAATGAGAAGAATTACCCCACAGATGATTTGGAGTTGGCGACGGTAATGTATGCAATGAAGATTTGGAGACATCACATGCATGGATAGAGATTCACATTCTTTATTGATCACAAGAGTCTGAATTATCTTTTCATACAAAAGGAGTTGAACGTAAGAAAGTGCAAATGGTCAAAGTTTTCGAAGGACTCCGACCTTTCTCTGGAATATTATCCAAGAAAAGCCAACAAAATCGCTAATGCGCTAAGTAGGAGACCAATTAGTGATGTCGAGGTTCTCAGATGTCATGATGCATGAGTATGGTTTACTCGAAGCAACGATGATAAAAATTCAGGCAGAGGTTCCTACCGATACTCAGGTGATTATTTATGCTCATATGAGATTACAGACCGTATCTACACAGATAGTGTCAGAGGGTCAGAAGACTGACATATTGTTTTAGAGATACAATAAGTTAGCACAAAGTATAGAGTGCACAGAATGGGTTGAGACTTCAACTCAGTGTCCGAGATACAGGGGCGGATTGTGTATAATGACATGTTATCTTAAGCATGTGATTAGCGTAAACTCAAATCCTAATTAACTTGAGTTAGGCTCGTAGTTAAGCATGACTTGTCTTGATTAGCATGTGCGTAGATTTGCGTGTCATTTGGTGTTTGTATGGGTTATATTATTAATTATGAAAATAATTGGATTAATTGGCATATAATCGATTAATTGAGAAATTTTTAAGACGTCTAACATCGTGTATGGGTCAAGGGCGACGCACACGAGTCGTGAGATAGCGTGCACGCCCGAGTTAACTCCACGGCGCGTACGACCAAGTCATAGGTGTGTTAATATAGGCTTATATATTTATATATAAATTGTATATATAAATATATATTGAAAATAAATAAATAATTAATACTTGGTGGGCGCCTAGTGATACGCAAGGTCAAGAGTAACACGTGTGGGATCTACAATAGTGTGCACGCCCGAGTTAACTCCACGGCGCGTACGACCAAGTCATAGGTGTGTTAATATAGGCTTATATATTTATATATAAATTGTATATATAAATATATATTGAAAATAAATAAATAATTAATACTTGGTGGGCGCCTAGTGATACGCAAGGTCAAGAGTAACACGTGTGGGATCTACAATAGTGTGCACGCCCGAGTTAACTCCATGGCGCGTACGACGAAGTCATAGGTGTGTTAATATAGGCTTATATATTTATATATAAATTGTATATATAAATATATATTGAAAATAAATAAATAATTAATACTTGGTGGGCGCCTAGTGATACGCAAGGTCAAGAGTAACACGTGTGGGATCTACAATAGTGTGCACGCCCGAGGGTAGGCATTAGCGTGCACATCTAATTTATACGCGCAAAAACAAGTTATCTATATATTTATATATAACAATATATATAAATGAGTCCTAAAGTTTAAATTAAATAAAATTATACATTGTGTTCACCTCGAGATATGTGTTACACTTGAGGTGAATATGTTGCATGTAACCACATTTCAAGAAAAATCAATACGCATATGATATAAAGTGTCATTTTAATTTATGTACCCATGGATCGGCCTAGAGATTCATGCGTACCATGCTCGAGAAGAATTTTATTTTAACCAAACAATATGTCAGTCAATAGGGATGGGTTGGTTAGTAGCCACAAGATCGGCCTCGAGATACATAACACATATCTCGAGGAAATTCAAAATAAAAACAAAAAGAAAGGAGTCTTTAAAAATGCCTCAAGATTCGTGCGTACGGATCTTGATAAAATCTAATATACTTCCTCTAGAGGGAGTATATTAAATATTTAAATTTTATAAGGGTATCATTTGTAAAAAAACAATAAATGCACTCTCAAATCCCGAAAACAACTTGAAGTTTTAACCAAGAAGTTTTTTCTGTAAAGACTTATATTTTTGAACGGATGGAGTATACTTCAACAACCAACATCACCGCCTCACTGTCTCGTAAGATCGAAACAAAAGAAGAGAAAAAAATCTTAAGAGATGGAAAGGGTGTGAGAGATCGACGATGATCAAGGTGAGTTGTGTTGTTGTGGTTGTTGTGTTGTTGGACTGTTGAGTTGTTCGTTGTTGTGTCGATGGCGTTGTTGTTAATGTATAGAGTCCGGGGAAGGAGACAGTATGGGAACCGTCTCCCCTCCCAAAAATGTCCTAGGGTTGGGATAAACCCTACCCCAGTGAAAGGAAAAAGAAAACAAAAAGAAACAGAGCTCCCCGCTTTGTTTCGTTTAAGGAAGAATATGGGTTTTGACTCCAGACTGGACCGAACCGAATCAGTTTCAGGGGTAAAATCCTAATTAAAAAATGAAATAAAAACTAGAGAAAATTTTCAAAAAAAATTGAGGAAAAATCCCAAAAAATGATATTTTGATAAAAATAAATAAAAATTGATGAGTTTTTATGAAAAATGAAGACTTCAGGATTCGTACAAGAATTTATATTAGGGTTTTTACCTCGAAAAACGTGAAATGGTCGAATTGACCTAAAATTTGATAAATTTGTTACGAATTCTACTAGGACTGGTTTAGGGGTTCTAATTAATGAATATTAGACCCAAAATCAATGATAATTGGTGTAATTTAAGTTTTGATCGGTGGGGAAAGGTGTATGGATCTCGGGAATCGTGTAAGTCGATATAAGTTAGGAAAGCACAACAAAGGTAAGTGGGACTCGTAATCCTTCAATTATGCATCGTAAAGTAGTTATATATAGTGGACTTAGTTTATGGACTGGGGAAATGGGACAATATACTGTGACTTAAATGTGATAATAATCCATTTTATGAGAAATGATCCGAAAAGAGGTACGACAGACGAATCAGACTAGAGTGAATGTGAAGGTGATTGGATAGTTTGTGGCGGCCCTAAATCTCAAGGCAACCTTGGGACCCGCCATGTCGCATCTAGGGATGCAAGTGGAGTGGGGAATCCCAACAGGGGATGGGGATTCCCAGCAATAAGGATGTGAATGAGGAATTTAAATGGGGATGGAGGTGGAAATGGGGATCAAATCTCATACTCACGCGGGTATGGGCACGGGAACTGTATTTGATATATACAATATATATATATATATATAGATGTATTTGATATATACGAGAAAACCATGACCTAAACTAGCCAGTAATCGATAAAACAGGACAGGAACTGTATATACTCACAAGCTTATAGTGACTAAACCTCAACTACAGTTACCGGATGAACCCATCCAGATGCTATTTCAAGTCAAGGAAACACCTTACATCCCTCCCAATGGTCGTAAATATATTCTACTGTCATTGACATGAGCATTTAACACAAGTAACTCGTGCAAGTGATTTAGCCATAACCAATATATATATGCAAACCGAGATAGGAGTAGAAAACCCATGTGTGCCCACCAACAGTCACACATGTGACCCGATATCGATAAAATAAAACCATGAATTATGTTAGGCATTCCAATGGGTTTACGCACCTCAATACGGGCTCCGACTTCCCTGGAGTCCCATATATGATTCAACTAGCTCCCCGACACCCGAGCTATGGTTTCCTAAGTCCCTGAAGTCCAATTTTTTGAGTTAAAGTTGGTTACAAGTATTTAAATATGTACTAAGTCGAAAATCCCAAAAACAACCCTTAAATTCAGTTTTCATCTGTCATTAGCACGCTAAAGGGTGTGTGTAGCACGCTAGGTGTGATTAGCGTGCAAGGGAGTCTGTCTAGTGCGCTATTGTTCTTCATTTCAAAGAACATTTAAACATCCAGATTGGATAACGTGCTAGCCAATTTTTGTTAGCGCGCTATTTGCGCTGGGTGACAAAATTCACAATTCGAGAATTATGTTCCCAACACCCCAATTAGCTATCCAAACCCTGTAAACTCATTCTCTACTCAATGGGAACTCATCATTTACCGCAACAAAAACCGCAATAATTGGATTAAAACCATCAAATTCATGCATTCATTAGTTTTTTTTCTAATATTCACTAAAACTCATTTTCCATCAAAACCAGTTGATAATCTCCATTGAAATGTTCATTATACTTGTAATTCATCAAGAATTCATCAAAATCAGTGATCTAATCCTCAATTATTGAATTAACATCAAACACTCCAAATTTAGCTTATTTTCGTGTGTACGAGATGAAAAAGGTGATTACCTTATGTTTGATCTCGAAATGTGAACTCTCGGTTATTGAATTTTAGTCCCAAATCACCTCTTCTTCTCTTTGATTACCAGAACTAAAAATGGTTTGATTACATGTGTTAATCAAGTCATCCTTATATATTAAGGTAGGATTGATTGATAGTCATTAATCTTAATGTATTTACGTATCCCGATACTCAACTAATGGCATACAATTTGACATTTCTCCCATTAACTCACCACTAACTTCTTCCAAGTGACACCAACTTGAAACTCAATTGGTTCCTAAAGGTGCCAATACGTATCTCGATGACAATCTTAAGGCTTTAAATTAATTTATCTAAACTATAGGACTTATTTATTTGATCTAATTAAATTAGCTTACGCCCATGATAATACATATGATTGGTGTTCATAAAAACTTTTATTGATACATTAGTGGCCCTACCAATCCCCGACTACCCGACACTCGATGCCCCGCGCCTCGACACGTATCTCAAGGTGATACATATTTCACTTTAATTAATTAACTAACTTAAGCTATGATTTAATTAGACATCACACTCTGGTTTTTAGTCTAGTTTAGCATCCCCGGGTCGCTCCTACCCGATTCCCACGTCAACACGCTTCCCAAGGTAATTCCCTATTGCACCAACTCGCCCGATAACAACATATACACATGTAATGCAATACAATACAATAATAATGATTTTAAATACCACATATAAACAATCATCATCCATAAAATAACATATTCTCTCGGTTCTTATGTCCGAGTCAACCAAGTTATCTACATAACGCCTGATTTATTATCGTTAATCCCCGAGATTAATGGTAATCCTAGATTAATTAACTTGGGTCGTTACGTAATTACAAACACCTTCCCTTTAACAACCTTGATGTACCAGATTGTTGTTTTCCTATTGTTTTATATTGAAAAGTGAACTCGGTGAGGGGTGCGACGGGGGAATCCAGCTGAGGTTGATGACCGAGGTATTGGGAGGCCAACCAATACCCTTCCCTCAGATTCGTGATGCTAACCGATTGCTACTTTCTATTTAAGAGTGGGTAGCTACATTACACCTTGATACACAACAAAATCACAAGGGTTGTAATCCTGGGTGACGGAAGTCTACAACTTTTGTTTTGAATGCAGAAAAAAATAAAAATATAAGTCACGCATATAGTTCTAATTGACCATTGAACTTGCATTTCATTATGTATTGTTTATATCATTTTCAATGCATGAATAAATACACTTTGGTTTCATATTGCTATTCACTGTTTCATTAATATTTAGATGATAGTTGATATGTTTACGAGCATCACTAACTAAGCAAGTTGGAGTGCTCATTCCCCAATTAACATTTCAGGTTATCGGTGAGCGCTTTGAAATGGGGATAGAGAAAATTTGGAGTTTAGTATATTCTCTACGATGTAATGATATTACCTGTTATTTATATATTATATTAAATTATTATTTTTATAATAAATAGGGTTAGGGAAAATTTTTACTACCGAGGTTTATGTCCTTTTAGTATATCATATGATGATTTAAAAAAGTTTTAAATTTATGTTGCATTTAGTTTTAATTATTAATCGATTATCTAGATATACGGGTTGTGATTGTTGATGAGAGGTTGCTGGCTCCAGTAAGTTTAACTAGTGTACTAGGGCTTAATTAAGGTTTCAGGCCGGCTATCGCTCTAATTGGGTTAGGGGTTGCAACATTGTGGATACCTGAAGTGTCAGAGCTAAGAGATGAGATTTTTTAGGAGTCACGCCGTTCTCGATTCACCATTCATCAAGGCACGACCACGATGTACCATGACATGAGGATACATTCTTGGTGGCCTGGGATAAATGCGGATGTGTCTGAGTTCATCGGGAACTGTGGGATCTACCAACAAGTGAAGGCTGAGCATTACAAACCTCAAGGGTTGCTACAGCCTTTTCCCATCTCGCGCTGGAAGTGGGAGGACATCTCTATAGACTTCATGAGGGGATTACTAAAGACCACCATGAGACATGATTCTCTTTAGGTGATCGTTGATAGGCGAAGTCTGCTCATTTCCTACCAGTACCCGCACATCATATGTTTAATCAGCTCAGTATATTATTTGAGAGAAATATTATCAAGCTCCACAAAGTATTGTTGGCTACACGTATGACAGAGATTTTATGTATACATCTAGGATGTGGCGGAGTATGCAAGAGCAGTATAGTACGTGGCTACACTTTAGCTCGAATTCTCATCTTTAGACTAACGGGCAGACTAAAAGATTGATTCAGGTCCTCGAGGATATGTTACAGGCTTGTGTTTTGGAGTTTGGCGGATATTGGGAAGAGTACGTGTTGTTGTGTGAGTTTACTTAAAACAACAGTTATCAAACTAATATTGAAATGACGCCTTTTGAGGCTTTGTATGGCAGACCATGTCACTCACCATCATGTTGGGTTGAGCTAGTGGGCCGGGAGATTTTGGGGCCTGAGATTGTTATTGAATGCACGGAGAAGGTCAAACTGATTCGTCAAAGACTCAAAGGTGCACATGAGAGGTGGAAGAAGTATGCATACAAGTATCACATTGATCTCACGTACACCAAGTGAGCCTATGTTTATTTAAAGGTTTCCCCTCAAACGAATCCTCAAAGATATATGGGTTGAAAGGCAAGCTTGCACCGAGATTTATCGGGCCTTTCATAATTAAGAGACGAGTTGGCAAAGTCGCGTATGACTTTAAGCTGCTTCCACTGATGTGAAGGATTCATCTAGTCTTTCATATTTTGATGCTTAGATTAGCTGAGTTGAGAGCAAGTGTTCAACCGGTTGTGGATTTGAGTTAGATACTCCTGAGCGATGATATTACTTATGATTAGCAGCCTATTCAAATCCTGGATCGGAGGGTACAACAGTTGAGGAACAAGTCTATCTTAAAGGTTCTCATCAAGTGGCAGTTACATGATGATATAGAACTCAATTAGGAGCAGGAAGACTATATAATTGATAGGTTATGTACCTCTACGATTCAAGTATTAATCCTAACCTAAATCTTAATTTCGAGGATGAGATTTCCAATAATTGGAAGATTTATCACGACCCAAACTTTTAATTTAGTTTATTATAAGGAATCAGGATTACCGACCCGTGACATGGGACCCGCATCGTAATACGTGCACTGACCGAGGTGATTTAGTCGAGGTATAAGTTAGATTTGTTATGGTGTATGTCCAGTGTATTATATATGTGTAGACTACTATGTCTATTGAGACGTGAAAGGGGATGCGCTTCGAGTTACGTGCCGATGTGGAACTAGGGATCATAGTGATGTGGTAAGTTTGTTTAAGCTTAGTGTAGCTTAAATAGTAGAATTAATGTAGCTATAGTTGATTTTATATTAAATGTAACCTAATTTAGCAAGATAAAATAGTATCCATATGATGTTGCTCGAGATACGTAAGGACACGTCAATAAACTAATAGAACATGGATTGGTGTTAGTTAGGTAGAGTTAGTGGAGAGTTAGTAGAATTGTGTCAAGATGTAGGCCATTAGATTAGTCTCGAGATACATGTGTACATAAAGATCATTGGTTATTAATCAACCTTATCTTTATGTATAAGATTGGATAAATCAACCCATGCAATTCATTTCATTTTCATAAATTAGAAGCTAAGGAAGTTGGAGAACAAGAAATCAAAGGAATTGAGGAGTTTGGCTTAGAAATTCAGGGAGATCAAGGAGAGTTAGAGCTCAAATCAAAGTGTCAACAACCCTAAGTACACATCTCTTTATTTCAAGTTGAAACCAATTTTATTTGTCAATTTTCATAAGGTAGATGGTTAAGTCTTTGCAATTGGTTTATATAATTAGCTTTTTCATTTCATGCTGATAATCCATCTATTAAAAAGTTCTTAATTTGGTTTCGAAATAAAAAAAGATATGAATTTTTAAAATTATAAGACCAAAAATCGAAATTATGCATGTTGGAATATGAACCAGCCTATGTAATTTGGTCATAACTTACTCATTTTAAATTGAAATGAACCCAATTTGGTGGCATTTAAAAGCTAACTCAAAGAGAAACTACTTTGTCCTACTAAAAATTTTGTAATTAAATTGTTTTCATGTCCAAAAGTGCTCCATAAAAAAGTGATTAAATAATGCATTATGAGATTTTTAAAACTAAATTCTTAAAAGGAATAACTCCCTAATTACTTAATCAAATGAGCTAATCTTTTAGTATGTTAGCTACTTTGTGACCACAAATCGCGAGTTTCGAAACTATAGATTGGGATAAATAAGTTTTCTAAGTCTGCTGATCGGATTAGGTTCCAATTGAGTTATTTTTGGTAGCATTGCGATATCTCTTTCATTTTAAATCGGAATTTTGTAAAGCAAGTCTTTTCGAAAAGCTAAGATATATACTAAAACCTTTGTACAGGGAAGATTCGAGATTTAGACAATTTCATGCTTAAAGTTGTGCTGCAATATAAGAATAAAATTTTAATGTTGTTTAGTATTAAGGGGTTGTTTTGGGCTAAGATTCCTAAACTCATTTGACCTGACCTAAACTCAATTTATTTAGATTAATTTGATATCAAGAACCTAGGGAAGAGTTTCAAGTGCTCATATACAAGATTTGGGATATTGGGACGCCGGTAAAGCTAGAACTTTGCATTGCTTGATATGAGTATACTCGTTGATTGTTTTATTTGCAATTCATATCCACTTTATGCTTGTTTGTTGTAGTCTATATTGACTATGTCCAGTGTTGTCCTCTCATATCATGAACTTATTTGATACTCCTCATTTGTTGAGCTTGACTTTCATGATATTATGATGAATTGAATTCCTTTGAATCTATCCATGTGCTTCATGTAATTTCTTGTTGTTTCACAGTGAATATAGTGTAAATAGTATGTCATTAGGAATAGTGAGTTTCTGAATGATTTTATGACTAGTACTGTTTGGGAATTGTGTTTTGTAGCACCGTCATGCCTTGGATTCCTTAACAAGTCAATTTCTTAGAATTATAAAGTAATTATAGAATTTAGAGTCCATTGCACTATGTTAGAGTTGATCGTTACATGGGGTTAAAACCCCTAGGGATGTCGACACTCACCACTATGATGCGACACACTGGGTTAGAGTCCCTGGGGTTATCGATACACCAAGGTTAGAGTCCCTGGTGACGTTGGGGTTAGAGTCCCTACTGATATTAGACTGCGCGATATCACACACGTCATATAGTGGCCTTAAAGGATTCAATGATGAATGTTATGACCGATTGGATATAGATCTTAACTATTTAGCCTCGTGCCAGTTTCACTTGCTTAAACATGGCATTTCTTAGCATATTTTTAGTACTAGTCTTCTTTTATTGAAATTATGCTTTTAAATACCATTAAGTTTTTTTGAAAATGTAAATGAAAATGTCAACGGGGATTGTTGTTTCTTTTTATATTCACCGTCTTTTTTTATGATGGTAGGTGAAGAGTCGTCGACGAGCAGGCCCGACAAATAAAAGATCGACGACTACCATTGAGCCAGCAACATACTTCTGCATCGACATTTTGTGTATTATACAGTTATGTCTTTTAATATATTTTGAGGTTGTATATTGGGTCGAACGTTTAGTTCCCTGACTTATGATGACCATCACACCGTTTGTGTTCACCACTTTATTGTATGTATGCATATGATCGTTGTTTCCTGGTTTCCACACTTAGGATTTAATATATTGTTTTCGCATAATCGGTTAATACTTCTGTTAAACTTTATAGCTCCTAGAAAGTTTTTAATTACTTTTAAATCTAGTAATATGTTGACATGTGTATTACTTATACTGAACACGTATATTGCGGATATTAGGATAGAAAGGCTGATTAATACGTAGTTAAGTCCTATGTGACTAGAATTTGTGCTTAATTACGAGATTAGGTCGGGCTGTGCCCTAGATTAGGGAAGGGGTATTCACAAGTATGTGCACACTTATATTAACGATCATTATAAGTGAATTTAACACTTGACACATACATTATCCTTTACGAATCATTTAAAATGAATTAGTAATGTTCGTGGTACATGGAAGGGAATGTATCTTATTTTGATGTATAACCGCTATGACTCTCATTGCTATTTTATTTTATAATGATTTAATAATACCAAACATTTATGCGTGCTAATAAAGAATTTATGTAATGTTTGGTTGTAATGTGAGTCAAATGGGAGAACCATTAAGCTATATGTGACCCACATTATTGAAGTATATGATACTATGAGACAAGCGGGAGAATGTAAGACCATAATTTATCTCATAATACTATTAATTTATATAATTAATAAATTATGTAACATATGGACTTAAAGACTCTAGAGCTCCCATTACCGTTACCAATTTGATGAAAATTGGTGTTAATGTGGAGAAGCTTAATAGTTCTCCCTCAAGCCTATAAAAAGACACTTCTACCATCAAATAAGATTTCGAATGTTATAAGGCTCATAAGGGCGATAAGTTATTGATGGTTTTAGGTGATTAAAAGCTTCAGAAGGTAATTTTCTAATCGATCTATATTTCTTATATTAAAAGAATACTTACAACAACAACAACATAGCCTCGGTCCCAAATTAACTGGGGTCGGCTACATGGATCAAACTTTTCCATTGTGCTCGATTAAGTGCAATTGATGGTGAGCTTTGCAAACCATTCAAATCTCTCTTAATTAATGCATCCCATGTTAACTTTGGTCTACCCCTACCTCGTCGAATTTCTACAGTTTCTATCGAGTCAAGTTTTCTAGTTAGGGCATTTGTAGGCCGTCTTTGCAGGTGACCAAACCATCGCAACCGCCCTTCCCTAATCTTTGTATCAATTGGTGCTACTCCTACTTGTCTTTGAATTTCTATATTTCTTATTCTATCTTTACGAGTTTTACCACGCATCCACCTAAGCATCCTCATTTCTGCTACATTCATTTTATGTAATTGTTGTTGCTTTACCGCTCAACATTCACTTCCATAGAGCATAGCTGGCCTAATTGCGGTCCTATAAAATTTTCCTTTTAACTTAGTAGGAACATGTCGATCACAAATCACCTCCGTTGCACTCCGCCATTTCTTCCATCCAGCTTGGATTCTATGTGTGACATCATTTTCAATGTTACCATCATTTTGTATGATTGAACCTAGGTATCTAAAGTGGTTTACCCAAGGAACTTCTACTTCCCCTAATTTTATCACTCCGTCATCTCGATGTCTAATGTTTCCAAACTCACAGTGCATGTATTCCGTTTTCGTCCTACTCAACTTAAAGCCTTTAGATTCTAATGTATTTCTCCAGAGTTCTAATTTCCTATTCACTCCATCTTTAGTTTCATCCACTAAGACAATATCATCTGCAAATAGCATACACCATGGTATATCCTCTTGAATATGTCTAGTTAATTCATCCATAACTAAAGTAAATAGATATGAGTTTAAAGCCGATCCTTGATGTAGTCCTATCGTAATGGGAAATTCTTTTGTAGCTCCTCCAAATGTCTTTATATTCGTTACTACTCCATCGTACATATCTTTAATAGTGTCTATGTATCTAGCATGCACTCTTTTTCTTTCTAGAACCTACCAAAGAACATCTCTAGGGACCATATCATATGCTTTTTCTAAATCTACGAATACCATATGAAGATTTTGTTTCTTTTCTCTATATTTTTCTAACAATCGTCTTACAAGGAAAATCGCCTCCATAGTTGACCTCCCAGGCATAAAACCAAATTGGTTCTCTGATATTGTTGTTTCTCTCCTTAGCCTATTGTCAATTATCCTCTCCCACAGTTTCATAGTGTGACTCATGAGTTTAATTCCCCAGTAGTTTGAGCAACTTTGAATGTCTCCTTTGTTTTTGAAGATTGGCACAAGCGTGCTTCTTCTCCAATCCATTGGCATCCGTTTTGATTTTAAAATTTTATTGAAAAGTTTTGTCAACCAAGTCAATCCGATTTCTCCTAAGCATTTCCAAACCTCTATGGGTATTTCATTTGGGCCACATGCTTTCCCTATTTTCATTCTTTTCAATGTCTCTTTAACTTCTACAATTCTAATATTGCGTGTATAGTTTAAATTTCTTTCTTGGTGTGGGTTTTCATCTATTATAGCATCAACTTGGTCATCATTAAATAAACTATCGAAGTAACATCTCCATCTCTCCTCAATATCCTCCTCGCGCGTTAAAACATTTTGACTTTCGTCTTTAATACATCTTACATGACTTAGGTCTTGTTTCTTTTTGTCTCTTAATTTGGCTAGCCTATATATATATTTTTCGCCATCTCTATTACCTAACTTTGTATATAAATCTTCCATGAAATTTGTTTTAGCTTGACTAACTACTTTTTTAGCTTGTTTTCTAGCTTCTCTATATTGATTGTACGCATCTTCATCTTGACACTTAGATATTTTCCTATACATATCTCTTTTAGTCTTAATTGCTCGTTGGACATCCTCATTCCACCACCATGTTTCTCTCTTTGGAGGTCCCAAGCCCTTAGATATACCTAATATGTTTGATCTCACCCTCCTTATGCAACTACTCATTTCTAGCCACATTATATTAGCATCTAAGTCAAGATTCCAAACATTTTCCTTTAGTAGTTTTTCTCTAAACTCTACTTGTTTACTATGTTTTAGGTTCCGCCACTTTATTCTAGGGTCGCTAACTCTTTTATTCATATTTTTCCGTTGTGTTAGCTTAATATCAAGTACTACTAACTTATGTTGGGTAGTAAGTGTTTCACCAGGTATTACTTTGCAGTCTCTACATAGTTTTCTATCTATTTTTCTTGTTAAAAGAAAATCTATTTGACTCTTGTTATGACCACTACTAAAAGTAATTATATGCGACTCCCTCTTCCTAAAATTAGTATTTGCTAAGACAAGATCATATGCTGAAGCAAATTCTAAAATTGATTCTCCTTCTTCATTTCTATTACCATAATCAAAACCTCCATGAACTCTCTCAAACCCATCGTTACTTACCCCGACATGCCCATTTAAATCTCCTCCAATAAAAACCTTTTCATCTAATGGTATACTCTGCATAAATCCATCCATATCATCCCAAAACTTGTGTTTGATGCTCTCGCTTAATCCTACTTGTGGTGCATATGCGCTAAGTATGTTAATTTTTTCGTCTCCAATAATCAATTTAACTAGAATCAATATATCCCCCATTCTTTTAACCTCTACGACCTTATCCTTATAATCATTATCCACCACAATTCCTACTCCATTGCATTTTCTATCTATACCAAAGTGTACCACAATTTAAACCCCTGTGCTTCCTATTTCTCTACTCTTTTCTCCTACCCATTTTGTCTCTTGGAGGCAAGCAATATTGACTCTCCTTCTAATCATGGTATCTACTAGTTCTATTGACTTCCCCGTAAGTGTTCCTATGTTCCTTGTTCCTAAACGAATTTTTTCTCCCCTTTGTATTTGTTTTTCTTTTCTATTTCTATTTTGTCTAAAAGATCTAGTGTTCGTATCTATGTTTTCGTTTTTGTTTTCGTTTTTGTTTTGAACTAGCTTCTTTACCCACACCCGTCCTTTGTGTGGGAACCCTTGCTCATTTTTCTTCACATCCGGGCGACGATGTGAAGGGACTAGCTTCTTTACCCACACACGTCCTATGTGTGGGAACCCTTGCTCATTTTTCTTCACACCCAGGCGGCGATGTGAAACACACCCTTGCTCATTTCTCACTACACCCGAGCTCCGATGCAGCGCGTCGCTAGGTGGGAACGCCCCAACGTTTATATATGTTTGATCCATTTCATGAAAAGTGACAAAAGTTTTACGCTAGCTGTCAACCTATCGCAACCCTCCTCCTTTATCCGGACTTGGGACCGGCTATGTAGCGCACATAGTGTACAACATAGGTGGAGTTTGTAACAAATGCATTTTCCTTTGAAAAATAATCACAAGCTATTCTGAACAAGAATTAGCAAGATATCATCTCGTGGTCTCCATCAATATACATTGGAAGGGGGCTTAAAACCATACTATAAGGTAGGGTAGTACTCCAAAAATTTAATAGTAACTGTCGACTTGCTTTGTGCAGCTCTTGACTATAATAAGTTTCATGTAAAAAGTTATTTGTAAGGTGAAGCATTCGAAGAATAGAGAAAAAAAACCTTCTTTGTAGCGACTTCCATTTCCCCTCTCACCTCCCATTTGTTCTTATATCCCTATGTACCACCACCGCCACCGCCGCCACCACCACTACCCCCACCGAGGGTCTGTGATCACTAATATTGTTCCCTTCTCTTCCTTTATTTTCCATCCGCCCCCCTCTTACATTACACCTTTGTTTTTCTTTTTCTATTTTTTTTTTGGCAGCATTTTGGCTAGATGTTGAGATTGTTGCGGCTTCTTGGCAAGGTCGCCGCCGACAACCATTTTGCCTTGGTCTTGGTATTGGAGATGAAGACGACGAGTTGGAGCTTGGGTCTTTGCAATTAGTGAAGTCATCTAATAGGATAAGAGACCATTGGCAACAAGTCGCTTATGGCGGGGAGCGGTCAATGGTGGCGGTTCTCAATAGCTCGGCTGTGACCTATTGATGCATCATGTTACATCCACTTTTAAATTTTTCTTTCTTTTGATCAAGATTCTAGTGTTTTTGTTATGTGTTTGCTATGTATTTCAGCTTAAGTGCGGCATGTTGTCTTTGTTGTCGAGGTAGTTGTCCCCATTGTTAGGGTGGTCATTCCTGCCTTAAGGTTGGAGTCGCACTTTAACACGCGTGTTGTCAGAATTTGTTCCGTGCTTCACTGTTGTAAGATTTATTTGTAATAAATAGTTGCTCAATTGAATTAGAAACACCTCAATACAAATCACTTTGACAAAAAATGTTAGTTGAAGTTGTTTTGGCAATCACATTGTCAGTGACACGCATAGCATCTTTACGATAATCTTTTGTAAATAGAAACTTTTGTCTCTTTTTTATGGTCTCATTTTCATTAATGAATTTAAGGCTTGGGAGGTTAAAACTCAATGCCTCTTATCCAAAATATCAATAACCAATCCTCGTTATAGAGAAAATTAAGTTAGGAGGCCTCATTTGTCACTGGTTTTGCTGGAAATTGTTCAATTACTAAATTTATTGACTTCCATTACCATGAATTACACTTGAAAAATGAGAATATTAGAATGATAACAACGATGTCGCATTGCAAGACATATTGGCTCACAAAACCCGTTCATGCGGCCTTGACCCTCGTATTATGCATAAGGATCTGTATATGCCTACATCTCGAAGCGTCCAAGGACGGCTCTTGTGAGTCAATGTATCTTGCGATGTGATATGTAATTGTCATTTTAGCATTTCTTTTTGAAAAAGACTTAATTGGTTAAAATATTCTAACTTTTCATCACTTTTGATATTATATTTAAATTTTTTAAAATTTGTTTAGTTGTATCCAATTCACTTTTTAGCTTAAAATTTGATGAGGTGACAACTTAGTATGAATTTAAAAAGTCACCTCGTGATCACTCATAAATTCATAATTATTAAAATAATTATTAATTTTATAATTTAAATATAGTATTTAAGCTTCACATCATCAAAATTGGCATGCAAATTGCCTTGCTAACTTAGGTGCCACTTTTACTATTGCACAAACGCTCGTTCACGCCTCCCCTCCTAGTTCAGTGGCCCCAATTTTGGCAACTGACTCGGCAAGAATTGCCTTTGAACGCGATTAGTGCTGCGTTACTTCCTTCTGTCACAAAAAAAATAAAAAAATCATAATATAATATTTGACCAAAAAGGAAAAAAGAAAAAGTCACTAGTGCACAATGGCCCATAAAATCATCATAGGGTTATTACAGGGTTATTTGGCATAACTTTTGTTTGTGTTTATGATGTTTTGATGTTTACACCGGAGAAGCAACTTCTATAACAACCACATAAAACAACTTATGTGTTGTTTTGTGGTGTATAATTTTTGCTCGTGTTTATTGTTTATAATATGATGCTAAAGAATAAGTTATTAATTGGTTGAGCCAACAATTATCAATTGGTATATATATTTTTGCGACTAGTAGTGTGGGACCAAAAAATTTTAAAAAAAATCCAAAACTAATTAGTGAAAGAGTCGCGATTTTTTTAAGCATCCCCTTCCTTACTTGGTATGTTTTATAAAAACACGTCGACATAAACAAAATATCTTTAATAAATAAAATTTATGCAAAACAAACTTTATATATATATATAGGGCAATTTTACAATTGAGCTCAAATATATACCCAAAATTATATATCTCACAATTGGATTATTATGAATTTTTTATCTAATGGTGATTGATGTAGTGCATTTAATGCAAAACACATTAAAAGAGTAATAAATGCTATATAATTGAGTTTTATGGTAGAATCACTTATATGTACATATATGCATATTGTTTGGTATTTTTCGTGATTGATTGGCATAGGCCTCATGTGACATTCAAAACCATATAAAACTATTCAAATCCAAAACTATCAAAACCACAACTGCCATAACTCTTGTAAGCATTTTGATTCTTTCCACCTCATGGGTTTTGATAAGATGATGAAACATCACTTGCTAAAAACGCAAGATTTGCAGAGATCTCAAGAAGTAAAAAAAAAAAAAAAAAAGTACTTGTACTTTCAAGTGTTAGCAAAATATAGGCAGAGAGACGCTATGTGCACCACAATTATTTATGAGAGCACCAAAAAATGTACCAATTTATATAAATATAGGGGTGCCGGCGCTTATATTGGCAACAACCAAACTTTGTACCAAAGGGGATTTTTTTACAAAAGTACTAATGTTTTTAGTTTAAATCCGAAAAATAGGGTGGTGTTTTCTTTTTTCCCCATAATAGGCAATACCGTATTTTCAAAAGGCGCTATCAAAGTGGGTGTATTTTGTTGTTGACGTGGACGGTCCACGTAGGACTGCCTTTACACAGATAGCGCCTTTTCAAAAGGCGCTATCTGTGTAAGGCCGTCCACGTGGACATCGACCGACCGAATAACGCCTATGGGTTGTACGGGTTGTCGCCTCGTAATACGCGCTATCCACGTCGCCACCTCACCGCCACCTCACCGCCACCTCACCACCTTTAAAACCAATGACGCCTTTTCAAAAGGCGTTATTTTTGTAATTTCAAAGTACACACCTTATTTTATGAAATAAATTGTGAAACCCCATTACTTTTGAAAAAACCCCAAAGGGGCTCATACCCCCATTTTGGGATACAAAAAAACTTGTCCTATTTACCCCTCTGAGTTCACCAACTCGGCCATTACCGAGTCAGAATCCGAAGCGGCGCTCCATGCTGGGCCCACCCTACTAAGGCGCCGCCGACATCCCGTTCACACACACATAAAGAACACAAAAATTAGAAACTCTGGAGTCTCTCTCTCTCTCTTTCTCTCTCTCTTTATTGTTGTTTCCGCTGAAGAGTCCTAAAAAACCAGGACACTTGACACGCCAACAAGACCAATTCCCTCCCGTCCTGCACCTCCTATCCTACGCACTGCCCTTGTCTTAACCTGCGCACCCCCGCCACGAGACTCACGACTTCTCTTCTTCTCTTCCCCTAATTGGGACCAAAATTCCAATTCGCAGCGTCACCGAAACCACTGCGAAGCTCCTCTCTCTCTCTCTCTCTCTCTCTCTCTCTCTCTCTCTCTCGATCGATCTCTCTCTCGATCGATCAATGTCCGCGGAATCACGGACCTGCTTGCTGTCTGTTCTTCGAATCTTCTCCGATAATCGTCTTGGTATGGTCAAGACGCGTCGATTGGTGTGAGGAATCTCGGTTTTGGTGGAGATTTTTGGGAATTAGGGTTTGGGTTTGGGTTTGGGGTTTGTATGGTCGGTGGGTTGGGATGTTGAAGGCGGAGGAGAACTCGGATTTCTGGTCGTCGGATCGCTGCGGGAACGATGAATCGACGGATAATTATTGGATGGACGAGGAGAGCATTCTCGCGATTCTTTCGGAGGATTTGGATCCGTCCGGGACCAATTTTGAGGTCAGTTTCGTTGATGGTGAGATTTTCTGTTTCGTTGATTGTGAAATTAGGGTTTCATGAGTATCCTCTTTTGGGGCTCGTGGAGTTCTTTCGCCGCGAAAAGGGCACTAACTGGAACGTGCGATTGAGGGGCATTTTACATGAAAATTGGGTCTCTTGGGTCTTTGCGGAGCTAAAATTTGGTATCTTGGGTCTTTGATAAGTTGATTTGAGTCTTAAAGTAGGGTTTTTGTCTTTTGGGGGCGCCTATTTTTTTTGTTAATGTGAATTCATTGGATGTGAACTTGTGGATGATTTTGGGGTTTGATGTAGAAACCTGTATCTAAAATTGAGCGCAATGGAAGAGTTTGATCCGTGTAGCCGACGGGTTGAGGCTTTGTTGTTGTTGTAGAAGCTTGTATGTTAGTTGCAACTTGCTAGACAATGTAGCTGTAATTCAGTATTAGTTTATGGGCATTCTTGTTTGCTGTTGGCAATTGTCTTGTGGCGCTCTTTTAGTGCTGCTGCTGCCGCAATTGCTCAATGATATCGTAAGATCGTGCCACTCTAGGTTATAAGTAGAAGTTTCGTGATTGTTTCTAGTCTAGTAAATAAATGCCATTGCAGGATCCCTTCTGAATCGTTTTAGACTTTTAGTTTCCTAACGTATTGTTATGGTTACTACAGCGAAAAAACTATAGGTTTTTGACAACATTGTTAAATTCTTGATTGGGTGAATAAATTATTTGCTTTAGAGCGCTTGCAATTGAAAACTGAATAGAAAATTGATCAAAACAACATAAATTTAGTTATGAACAATTTTGCGTGTGATCCTAAAGATCCTTGGGATCTCATATGGGAAAAATGCCATTATGATATAGATTAATTTCTTCATCATATTACGATATAGCGTTTGACATGGTCTCTAAGGAAGCTTCCTAGAAGGACTAGCGGTTAGGAAGTTACAAGCAAAACTGCATTTCATAATTTTGCTACATATGTGTTTGCAAGTGTTGTTTTTTGAAATGTCTTGTTGGAGCAACAGAGAAATGGCCTTTTCTGATGGTAAGGCCAAACATATGAAGTATGCTTTTTTTGATTGAGATGTCCATTTAAAATTGTTACAGTAAAATTTTTTATTGTCTCTCAAAATTTGTGTTGATTAACTTTCTAGAAGCTCTTTCTATCTTGGATGTTGAATATGTGTTATTTGGTTTACAGAATAGTCAAGAACACCTATTCTATGACTCCTTACCAGTTGGCTCGCCTAATGTCAATGTCAACAATGGAATATCATCCCAATCTCTACATGGTAAGCTGATTGTGATTTGTCATTCTTCTGTTGTCACTGCTTTATTTACTTTATGCTGTCATATTTGTAAGATAGTCTGAGAGGAATGCTCAGTTTACCATTTATTTAATTGATTTATTTATTTTTCCTGGTGTTAAGCACCTGACAATTTTTATCCATTTGTAGCTGAGGTATGTAGACCGTCTATGTGGCATCATTCAGGCTATAGAAAGCCCTCAGATCCTAGGGAAAGAATGGATCCTAGGCGTTCTTTAGATTTTACGGGGAATTTTAACATGGTTGAGCATGAAAAACCGGGAATTACTTCACTTAGCTCTGCAAGTCTTGCGGAGTGGTCAACAGACGCAACAGTTGAAGGTTCCAGAAATGCTCAATTGCATAGCAATGCTGATAGTAAAACAATGGAATACTACATTCCGGAGTACAACTTGCCGTTGGACTATGTTGCTGGAAATGGTAACCATGCTTCAAGTTGTGCAGATCTTGTGGACTCAATTGAATTGAAGATTGAAAATCAATGTGAATTCATGAATGATGGTGGAGTTCCTCAACCAAAATGTAGGTTGAGAGATTTATACTTATTGTTTCTTGCACTTGTATTCTTATGCTTCAGCGTCGTATAAGCTGGTTTGTTGGTTTTACATTTGTGCAAGTGTACGTGGATTTTTTTTTCTCGAGATATAATTTTTTTTTGGGTTTCCCACGTGGTGTCTGACGTCAACTGCACCGACTGATCCACGCTCGGGCATTGTCGGGCCCCATATGGGGAGCTGCCCTCCAATCCTTTTTTTTTGATATAATTGTTCTACTATTCTAATATCATTTTTGTTCTATGAATTGCAGCTGCTTCTTCCAATCTCACAATAACCAATTCTGCAAATCACAATGCAACAAGTCGAAGCCCTTTGGGGGAAATGGAAACATGTGGAACTTTTCGTCATTCATTAAGGGATGAGTTACCGTCCGTAACTGCTAAAATGGAGTCACAAGATGTGAACCAGTCTGATCTTCTAAGCGAGCACGAGGTTTCTGGCACCCTTTATGAATCTAGCAATTTTTTTTCAGTAGCACCCAGTTATCAGCACTCTGGATCAATGGCAGATAGCGAACATTTTTATGAACCCACAAGGCAATTCTTACCGTATACCTATAATTTTCCTGCTACAGTTGGTAAAAAGGAAAGCACGAGTGATATAACTAATGAAGTAGGGGAGGCATCAGGTGGTGTTTCTGTCCAAACTATAATGGACTCTGCAAGCACAGACAGCTGTCACGATACAAGCATTAAGTGGGAGGATAGATCCCCTTGCTCTGCAAATTCTTTTGATGCTGATTTTAGGCCTTCTTCTAATGTCTCCAGTCAATCACTGGTTGGTATTCCTTCACTTGTGTCGAGTAAAGGGGAGATATTTTGCATAGAGGACGGCAGACAGAACCAGCTGCTTCCTTCTTGGACTGAGGGTTTATTTTCTCGTTCTATGAATGCCATTGATGTGAATGTAACAGACATCAGCTCTCCAGTAAGTAAGATATCTGCTTCTGGTGCTGATCATGCGTCGAGTTACTTGATGCATGGTAGGCATGTACCTTCAAACATTAAGCCAAACAGTTGCTTTAAGAAAGAGGAGGATAAATTGACTCTGTATGGTAGTGCTACTGCTCAAGCTGTGAAACTTTCTGGTGAAGTTTGGAGTGATGGTTCAGTTTACAGTTCTCGCGTAGATTTTGATGCCGATGCTGATGCTGATTCTGATGCTGATGTGTGCATCCTCGAAGATATCAGTGACCCTAGGCGTTCCCCTCCAGTGGGAAGGCAAAGCAAGTCGTTTGCTGTTGTGGCACCCGGAAAATCGGTTGCGACTTCGCAATACTCTCCAATCGGTGATTCTCATCATCAAACAGGAACAGGAGGCATAAGACCTCGGATAGACAATGAAAGACTGACTTATCGGGCTGCATTACAGGTGATCTTTTCACATCAGTTTTTTGTTGTTTGCGTTGAGATTCTTGAGAATCATGATACATGTGTTCGTAAGCAACTGTTAGACTGAGATGCTATTGTTCTATCTTTTGTTTTTTCGTAATACTTATATTATGATTACTCCGTAAAAAGATTTAATATCAATTGTTAAGTGATGGATGATAGATTTTAATACCAATAATTGCATAGCAAACCTGTGTGGTAGTCTAGGCGGGTGGCATCCGTCTAAGTAATTTTTTTGAAAGTTGGAGGGGCTAATTATAATTAAGTTTAATGATATGAATACCTACTCAACAGCAAAATTCTAACAAATTAGCATTATACAAAGACCTTATGGCTTATTAGTATCCTTGAAATGTATATTGAATACGGATCACAAGGACTAATGGACAATTAGTGGTTATTAGGGACCTATAAATAAATAAATATTCAGGGATCCCTAAATAAATATGCTCTTGGTGCTTTTGGTCACCTAGGCCCCGTCATGGCTAGGTCAAGGTACCTCAAGATCGTCTTGGCGTCTTGCAATCTTTGTTTGATACTTTTCTTTTCTTAAAAGAGTCTTATTTTTTTTGTTTTTTTTTTTTTTTTTTTTTTTTTTGTTTGTTTGTTTGTTTGTTTGTTTGTTTTTTTTTTAATAAATAAGAAACCAACACTTTTAACTCTAACGTGAGTCGAACTCACAACCTCCCCCAACCTTACCTTTTTGACAAGAGATGCCTCATCCATCTCATTAGAGATGCTTTGGCTATTTTTTTTTATTGTTGTTGTTGTAATAATAATAATAATAATAATAATAATAATAATAATAATAATAATAATAATAATAATAATAATAATAATTATTATTATTATTATTATTATTATTATTATTCATTAGTGCTTGGTTTCAATTGGGAAGTGATAGTAAATATTTGAATGACGACGACAGAAAAAAGAACCTTAAAGTTGCATAGTGGCATTATGGGAAAATCAAATGAAAAACACGAAGAAGGGAGTGTTGTAGTTCTTTTTCTTTCGGCGATAACTAGATAAGAAATGCACTTTTACATTAGTATTTGTTTTTTACACGTACAAAAGAATTACAAGAGGGAGTCAATAAAAGAATGATGAGAAAAAAATAACAAAAAGATTCCTACAGTGTTGGACCATTGATGATTGATCTATATAATGGAATTCCAATTTCTTCTCCACTCTTCACTTTAGCACCCAAAGGGGGTTTCTATAATGCCTTACTACCCCTAGCATTTTCAAGGCTCCATGCATGCTCTACCTTTTTTTTTTTTTTGGAAAATTTATGTGGCTCCTTTCCGACCGAAGGTGTTTAAGTGAAGCAAGTAGGTTCCAATTCTTGCCTTTTGAAAAATTGACTTGTTATGCATTCTCCTTCTTCCTAGCACCAGTTCCTGGTCTCTCACTTGAAGGAGTGTAGTTTAAAATCGCAACATAATTATGTGATAAAATGGACTATTTAAGAAGGTTTTAATTTTTTTAGTTCAATGATGGTCGGTAGTAAAATCACTAGGGTGCATAGCTATGGATTGATGATTGTAAATGAGAGAAATTAGGGTTGATGTGTGAAAGTTATATTAACACTTCAACCTGAGGAAAAAGTAGGATATGCAATTATTTTAGTGCTGCCTGAATTAAGAGTTTCTTTACTAAAGTGGCTAGGACTTTCTTTTAGCCGTTGTGTTTTAATTTTTAAATAGCTTACCATAATGTTGGAAGATGCCATGTGAATGCCAAAATTTAGAGAAGAATTGGGAAGAGAGAGCAAAGATAGGAAGTAGAGATCTGTGGCTTAAACAAGGTCGCAAGGTGATGGAATTTATTGTAGAATCAGGAATGATTGGTATTGACGTTTTTATGTGGAAGATCAAATGGTAAGGTAAGAATTGGAGATTATTTTTGGGTTATAATTCATAATGAAAAAAATTGGGGACTGGAAAGACCTATTTGAAATGCTTTTGATTTGTTCTAGTGAGACTCCGTTGCAAATTTGACTATGCTCTAGTTATCCCTTTGGTGTAGGAGGAAAAGTAGATTAAATTCAACTATAAATTTTATGAAGCGTATTTTTGAGACGGCTTTTCCTAGTGGTCAAAGTCAATACATGAGATCTTTTGATTTAATTATTAGCAACAAGAATCACACAATTACCATGAGTTAATGTAAGTGTCATATTATAGATGACAATTTTGGTTTAAAAATGAGATTTAAGGCTTCTAAAGGACTATCCCTTATCACATCAATTTGTGTTAATTGTTCTCGTGGTTTCTTCTACTAATTTCAAATTGAAGCTTTAAAAAAAACATACATTAAATTGAGTATAGTGGGTAATGAGGATGTTCAGGTGGACACATTGTAAAACTCCTAAAAATAGAATTAGAAATAAGAAGATTCAAAGAAAAGTAGGAGCAACACTAATCAACACAAAAATTAGGTAAGGGTGATTGTGCTGGTTTGGACATATACAAAGACGGAATGCAGATGCCCTAATTAGAAAATTCGGCAAAATATAAACTAAAGAAACCCAATGGTATAGGAGTAGCCTAACATAACTTGAGAAACATTAATTAATAAGAAGTTAAAGGATTATGAAAGTACGCCTTCAACTGCATAAATTGAGCTGAGTGTAAGTGTTTGATCCATGTATGGATTGAGAGGCTCGATTGTTGTTGTTACACTTATTTGTGAAAGTGTTTGGTCTAATTCAAACTTTAAGTCCTTTTTTCAGTGTGGAAGCAAATCTGGATCATGATCTCAAAACAGGAAAAAAAAAGAAAAAAGAAAAGAGCTGAAATAAAACAATCCTGAAGAGTGAGAGATCGTGATCTAGATTTGTTGTTTTGAATCATTTGTGAAGCACTTACTACCCAACATAGTACTTGATATTAAGCTAACACGACGACATAATATGAATAAAATAGTTAGCGACCTTAGAATAAAGTGGTAGAACCTAAAACATAGTAAACAAGTAAAGTTTACAGAAAAACTACTAAAGGAAAATGTTTGGAATCTTGACTTAGATGCTAATACAATGTGGCTAGAAATGAGTAGTTGCATAAGGAGAGTGGGATCAAATGTATTAGGTATATCTAAGGGCTTGGGACCTCCAAAGAAGGAAACATGGTGGTGGAACGAGGAAGTCCAACGAGCAATTAAGACTAAAAGAGAGATGTATAGGAAAATACCTAAGTGTCAAGATGAAGATGTGTATTATCAATATAGAGAAGCTAGAAAACAAGCTAAAAAAGTAGTTAGTCAAGCTAAAACAAATTTCATGGAAGATCTATATACAAGGTTAGGTAATAGAGATGGCGAAAAATATATATATATAGGCTAGCCAAATTAAGAGATAAAAATAAACAAGACCTAAGTCATGTAAGATGTATTAAGGACGAAAATCAAAATGTTTTAACGCGCGAGAAGGATATTAAGGAGAGATGGAGAAGTTACTTCGATAATTTATTTAATGATGGCCAAGTTGATATTATAATAGATGAAAACCCACACCAAGAAAGAAATGTAAACTATACACGCAATATTAGAATTGTAGAAGTTAAAGAGGCATTGAAAAAAATGAAAATAGGGAAAGCATGTGGCCCAGATGAAATACCCATAGAGGTTTGGAAATGCTTAGGAGAAATTGGATTGACTTGGTTAACAAAACTTTTCAATAAAATTTTAAAATCAAAACGGATGCCAATGGATTGGAGAAGCAGCACGCTTGTGCCAATCTTCAAAAACAAAGGAGACATTCAAAGTTGCTCAAACTACCGGGGAATTAAACTTATGAGTCACACTTTGAAACTTTGGGAGAGAATAATTGACAATAGGCTAAGGAGAGAAACACCAATATCAGAGAACCAATTTGGTTTCATGCCTGGGAGGTCAACTATGGAGGCGATTTTCCTTGTAAGACGATTGTTAAAAAAATATAGAGAAAAGAAAAAAGATCTTCATATGGTATTCGTAGATTTAGAAAAAGTATATGATAAGGTTCGTAGAGATGTTCTTTGGTGGGTTCTAGAAAGAAAAAGAGTGCATGCTAGATACATAGACACTATTAAGGATATGTATGATGGAGTAGTAACGAGTATAAAGACATTTGGAAGAGCTACAAAAGAATTTCCCATTACGATAGAACTACATCAATAATTGGTTTTAAGCTCATATCTATTTACTTTAGTTATGGATGAACTAACTAGACATATTCAAGAGGATATATCATGGTGTATGCTATTTGCAGATGATATTGTCTTAGTGGATGAAACTAAAGATGGAGTGAATAGGAAATTAGAACTCGGAGGAATACATTAGAATCTAAAGGCTTTAAGTTGAGTAGGACGAAAACCGAATACATGTACTGTGAGTTTAGAAACACTAGACATCGAGATGACGGAGTGGTAAAATTAGGGGAAATAGAAATTCCTAAGGTAAACCACTTTAGATACCTAGGATCAATCATACAAAATGATGGTAACATTGAGAATGATGTCACACAGAATTCAAGCTGGATGGAAAAAATGGCGGAGTGCAACAGGGGTGATTTGTGATTGAAATGTTCCTACTAAGTTAAAAGGAAAATTTTATAAGACTGCAATTAGGTCAGCTATGCTCTATGGAAGTGAATGTTGAGCGGTAAAGCAACAACAATTACATAAAATGAACGTAGCAGAAATGAGGATGCTTAGGTGGATGTGTGGTAAAACTCGTAAAGATAGAATAAGAAATATTGAAATTCAAAGACAAGTAGGAGTAGCACCAATTGATACAAAGATTAGGGAAGGGCGGTTGCGATGGTTTGGTCACCTGCAAAAACGGCCTACAAATGCTCCAACTAGAAAACTTGACTCAATAGAAACTGTAGAAATTGACGAGGTAGGGGCAGACCAAAGTTAACATGGGATGCATTAATTATGAGGGATTTGAATGGTTTGCAAAGCTCACCATCAATTGCATTTAATCGAGCACAATGGAAAAGTTTGATCCATGTAGCCGACCCCAGTTAATTTGGGGTTAAGGCTATGTTGTTGTTGTCCTGTTTTGAATCATTTAAATATAATCTTCTACAAATGTCTTTTGATTTGTAAAATTTGTTGCAAGGTGAGATCATTGTTATTTGTATTTGTTTATCTAAATGTGTATTGATTTCTAAAATTATAATGCCGTCGGGATTGAGGTTAAGTTGCATTGCAGGGTCTGTCTCAGAGTCAATCAAAGGCAGAGGCGACTCCTCCTGATGGTCTTTTAGCTGTTCCCCTTTTGAGACATCAGGTTTGAACTTGCTGTAAGGTTTATTTGTTTCATTAATATGAATATTTGGACTTGATATAGTAGTCAGATTGCATAAAATACAACACTTGATATTTCATCTATAATTTCATGTTCAGATTCCTGAGTATGGGAGATGATTTCACGTACAAAAGATTTTGCTAAGTCTTAATTGTTCTAGGGATTTAAATAATCATCTTTATCCGATTATTATCTTGAACAATAAAACAATTTTGCTTGATTGATGGTTGTAAACTTGTAACAACTTGTACAATTTCCTTATTGGCAATGTTGTCAAAGCATTGAGGATGTTCCCAGGCGTCAATTTTTCTTCGGAGATTTCAAATTCAATACAAATTAAGAAGCATGGATGAGAAATGCATTATCAAAAACTATGAAACGTTCATGCGTCAACAATCACAAAGACAATGTATAAAATACTATGAACTTCAATGACTTTCTTTAGAATTGAAGCTTTGTTATTGTTGTTCAATGACTTTCAAGTGTCAAGTTTCAACCATCCAAAGTATATCCAAATAATTAAGTACACAAAATGGGGATATTCGAAAGTTCAAGCTGTTTAATTATAAATTACTATTCACTTAGTATCTTTGTCAAAAACAATTTACATATCAACATATATAAGAGGCTACTAATTCATTTAGCAATCTATTATCACAATCAAACCAAATTCAATCAATGCATGTCAAAGGCATATAATTTGATGACATAAACATTAAGTAGTTATGGATGAACTAACTACGTTCTTATAAGAAGATCAATGGAAAAAAAATATAGAGAAAATGAAAAAGGATCTTCATATGATATTTGTAGATTTTGAAAAAGCATATGATAGAATTCCTAGAGATGTTCTTTAGTGGGTTCTAGAAAGAAAAGGAGTGCATGCTAGGTAGATAGTCACTATCAAAGATTTGTACAAAGGAGTAGTAACAATAACAAGTATAAATACATTTGGAGGAACCGCAAGATTTTCCCATTATGATAGGACTACATCAAGGATCAGTCCTAAGGATCAACCATAAGCCTATATCTCTTTACTGTAGTTACGGATGAATTAACTAAGCATATTCAAAAGGATATACCATTGGTGTGTGTTATTTGCAAATGATGTTGTCCTATTGGATGAAACAAGCGATGGAGTGAATAGGAAATTAGAACTTTGGAAGAATACATTCAAATTTAAAGACTTTAAGTTGAGTAGGACGAATACCGAATATATGCATCGTGAGTTTATAAATACTAGATATCAACAAGATTGAGTTGTAAAATCAAGGGAAGTAAAACTGTAAAAGTTCATAGGGTAGTCACTTTACGTAACCTCGGATAAGTCATACCAAATTATGGTAACATTAAGAATGACGCTACACAAAAAACTTAAGGTGGATGGAAGAAGTGGAGTGCAACAAGTGTGATACCTGATCTAAATATCCCTACCAAGCTTAAAGGAAAATGTTGTAGAACGACAATTAGGCTAGATGTGTTTTATGGAAATGAATGTTGAGCAGTAAAGAAACAACAAATATATAAAATCAATGTAGCTGAGGATGCTTAGGTGGATGTGTGGTAAAACTCATAAAGATAGAATACAAAATATAGAAATTCAAAGAAAGTAATACATCAATTAACACAAAAATTGAGAAGGATGGTTGTGGTGGTTTGAACACCTTTAAAGACGCCCTACAAATGCCAACCGAAGAAATTTGGTGATATAGGGGTATGCTGAAGCTACCTTGAAACACATTGACTAGGAAGGATTTTAAGGATTTGAAAAGCGCACCATTAATTGCACTAAATTGAGCGCAATGGAAGAGTTTGGTCCATGTAGCCGATCCCAACTAGTTTGGGGTTGAGGCTTTGTTCTTGTTGTAAACATTAACTAATCTTGTCATTGTCAAATGGATGAAGAGAGGAGTGACATAATGCTATCAATCATCAAGAGTTCTAGAGAAAAGTATTGTAGCGGTGAGTCTGACGAATCTTATAATGTTTGGGAACTTAGTTTGAACAAGAATACTGCGTTTTAACTTTTATATAATTTTGTTTTATTTACAAATTGTCTCCTCTATCTTATAATATTTATTTTGAGACCCAATGGCTGCCTATTTGATCTTCTCGGCAGTGGATCTTAAAACTGCCTAGACCACACCTTAATAACATTGCTCAGTAGACCATCAAAGTGCATTTTGTTGACCCAATTTTGTAATGACAACAGACAAAATTAGGAGCATTATCCCTGATTGTCTTGCTCATTGTTATCTATTATCTATTATCTATTATCTATTATTATTATTATTATTATTTTCTGGAGAAGCGATTTAGTGACATCCTTTTGATGCACACGTCATAATTTTTTTTTTTTTTTTTTTTTTTAATGTGGTTGATAAGAATTTTATTAAGAGAAGTTGTGAGGACAAGGAATTATCTTTTAAAGCTTAGACATACAAGATAACTCTAGAGGTTACTAAACTTATGCTGAACAAAATCTTCATCTCTGCCCTCGTTGAAAAAAAGAGTCTACATACAAATTACTCATAAATGACCCTGTTACTGAGGAGAGGAACTTTATAACCCATGAAAAAAAATTTCTATGTAAGTGTTACTCACCGCCAGTGATGGATCCATCACTCGACCGAGTAACCTGAATTATCCGTGGTTGCTGCAGGCTAACAACCTAGATGCCATTTTTTTTTATGTAAAACCACCTAGATACCATGATTCAAGTGCAATTCAATAAATTATTAGTTGTCCGTTCCTTATTCTCGAATACCTTTTTGTTCCTTCCTATCAAAGACCCCGTAAGACCGTCAAAGTCGCAACAAAATTGATATCCTTCCTTCTACTCCTGCCTTCTAATCTCTCCAAAATGGGTCTTGCCCCCATCAACAAGAGTCTGTATTAGAAACAGCTCCTGAAACATTGCCCCACCTATTCCTCACCAGCCAAATGATGATGAAAGAAAAGATGGTCTCTGCATCTACTTCGTATCATACACATTGACAACAATGTGGAAAATGGTGATTGAGCACATGCGCATTCTTCTTTGAAACTTCTCAAACATTTTAATCACCATGATGCAAAAGCCCACCAAAATAACTTGATGCTTAGGTGAACTTGGGTCATGGATGAGATCTACATTTGCTACATAGTCGTTGGGGTCTCCCTAACACGTTCAAATCTGTTGGCATGCTTCTCATTGCATAAATCAATGAGATTGGCGAATGTGTAGCAAATGTATGTATAAAAAATATGCCAACCTATCTTTTCCCTATTTTTCCCTCTTTATTGCTTTCTCTTCTGCGAGCTAACATTAACATTTCTCAACAGCGAATCGCTTTGTCTTGGATGATGCAGAAGGAGACAACCGGCTATCACTGCTCTGGAGGAATTCTTGCAGATGATCAGGTCAGCTGTCTGGCATTGAGTTAGTCTTGTCCTGTCTGAGCTTATGTAAATGGACTTGAATTATTTAATTGCCTCCGAGTCTTGTATTTCTTAACCCAGGCAGTCACATACTCGAGTTATCCTTAGTTGAGTATTATCCCTATTATGAAAATGATATTTTATGAAGATATCATTTGGAGGGGTTGTTTTCACTTTGCCTTTTAGGTAATGATGATAATTTGGCAACCATAGCGATTATGGATACGTTCGATTTTCTTACATTAAATTTTATTTGTGGAGATATGCTGGTGCTGCTGGTTTAATTAAGGCAGTTTTTATGACCTCAATTGTTTTTGTGCACCTAAATAGTTTCTGCAATTCTTGGTTGCCTTGCCTGCTGCATCTGATTACTTCTAGGATGCAATTTTCTTGTAGGGTTTGGGAAAGACAATATCTACAATTGCACTTATCCTGAAGGAAAGGCCTCCCTCAAAGATGAGTCCTGTGGCAGTGAAAAGTCATGAGTTGGAAGCTTTGAACTTGGATGACGATGATGATAGTGGGGTTTGCCAGCTTGATAGCAGCATGCAAGATGGAGATTCTAGTCATATCCGGGCTGATGGAAATTCATCACAGAGTGAAAAAGCTACCCTTACTAAGGGGAGGCCAGCTGCTGGAACCCTGGTTGTGTGTCCTACTAGTGTTCTCCGACAGTGGGCCGAGGAGCTGCATAATAAGGTCACAAGGGAAGCTAATCTTTCTGTATTAGTTTATCATGGAAGCAATCGAACTAAGGATCCTTTGGAACTTGCTAAGTATGATGTTGTTCTGACAACGTATTCAATTGTAAGCATGGAGGTCCCAAAGCAGCCACTTGTTGATAAAGATGATGATGACAAAGTGAAGCAAGAAGGTGGAAACTTGCAGTCAGTGTTGTTTCCTTCTAGTAAAAAACGTAAAGATGCACCAGATTCTGAGAAGAGAAGTGGCAAGGGTAGGAAGGGAACAGATGGCGCATTGCTTGAGGCTATTTCTCGTCCCCTTGCCCGGGTTGGGTGGTTTAGGGTAGTATTGGATGAAGCTCAGAGTATTAAGAATTACAGAACTCAAGTTGCCAGGGCTTGCTGGGGACTTAGAGCTAAACGGAGGTGGTGTTTGTCGGGAACACCTATACAGAATGCAGTCGATGATCTATACAGTTATTTTAGATTCCTGAGATATGACCCATACGCTGCTTATAAGTCATTTTGTTCTATGATAAAGATTCCAATTAATAGAGACCCAACAAAGGGATACAAAAAGCTTCAAGTTGTGCTGAAGACAATAATGCTTCGCCGCACCAAAGGTGACACCAAAACTACACCTTGCATTCTCAATTTATTTATTTTTTTGACCGTCATATTATTTGTCTTCTATTTTGCCTAATAATTTAATGCTATGAAATTGTATGTATCGATTATGATTTTGGAAGCTGATGGCTTTTTTGAGAACTTCTCCTGTTTTCTTTTACTGACCATTTGCTTTTGGTTGTCTAGATTTGAATCTTTGACTTCTGTTAGTTTTCTTTGTCACTTGTGAGAGCTTTTCAGGTTATTCTATTTTTTCATGTTTATCCTATCAATTTTTTTTCATGTTTGAGTTTTTGTATCTAGCAATATAAAGTTTTTACTTTGAGGTCTTAACGGATCTTTATTTGAAATCTAAAACTGAATTGGCATTTTTTTTATTGCTATCTTAGTCCAAAAACTTGTTGGCTAACATGGAAATTTCCAAAACGCCAAGAAGATGCAAAAGAGCCCTTTTATGATAATTACAATGTAACATACAAGATACAACTAACTATATGAGTCAAAAAAAACCATACATGTTGCATAGCAGCATAAATAATGCCAAATAACATAGTATATGCAAAAACCAACAATTAATAGCCCATTTAAATGTTTTACCGAAAAAATAGCCATTTAAATGTGGGAGCACTATGAACTTTAGCACGTAGAGTTTATGTCGGTCCTATTAGAGGAAATACATCAAATTTTGGAAATCAAGCGTACAAAATTAATGGCAAAATGCACGAGAAAGCTACAAAATAAACAATGATTAGCAAAAACTGATTTTACCTAAGTAGAATGCAGAAAATTGAAATTGAGGATAAAGATGAACTGTAAATTTTTTAAGAGTCAAGGGAACGGAAACACCAATGTTACCATAATGGTTAATTCTGATGCTAAAGCTCTTCAAATGGTAGATCACCACATTTGACTTGGAGATAAATGATGAGGAAGTGTCCTCAGTTTATTACACATCTTATGATAGTAGAGGAGAGTTGAATCTGATTGTTGGGCCCGACTGTCTCTCTTGAACACTCGAGTGCCATGATAATCTTTCACTCCAAATCATACCGATGCGAAATATAATAGTACTTCCACACGTTTTGAGTTGTTTTTGCTTTAAGGCATGAATTACTCAAAATTAATTCTTGTGCTTGGCTTTTAGAACTTCCTCGGCGTTTAGCAGTAGAGATCAAACACACTGAGCCCAAAAATATGATGATATTCTTATCACAAAATAATACTTAGTAAAAATTATTTATGATATATGTGCTTACAAATTTGGAGGGTAGATTGATGGTGTCTAGGATGTGTAGATACACAAGTTATTCTGTCTTTGCTTTTTACAAGTACATGCTTGAGCTATGTGCGATTGATGAATCTATCTTTTCTCCTGTAGATTCGTTTATTGATGGCCAACCAATCATTACATTGCCTCCTAAATCTATAGAATTGAGAAAAATTGATTTCTCAATGGAGGAAAGGGATTTCTACTCTAAATTAGAGGCTGACTCGCGAGCACAATTCAAGGTACAACTTTTGCTTCTTGATTCACTTCTCACACTTCGTCTATGTGCATTTTGGCACTGTTGAATTATTATTTATTTGCGTGATTGGTCCACTCTTCACTCATTATATTACTTGCATTTTTATTCGTTAAAGTAGATTGAGATATGAATTTTATTAGTTTTATTGTGCGTACATATTATCTTTCAGGTTTATGCAGCTGCTGGGACTGTGAAGCAGAATTATGTTAACATTCTATTGATGCTTTTGCGCCTGAGACAGGCTTGTGGCCACCCTCTTCTGGTGCGAGGATATGATTCTAATTCTATTTGGAGATCCTCCGTAGATTTGGTGAAGAAACTTCCAAAGGAAAAACAAAGCAATCTTCTGAGTTGTCTAGAGGCTTCTTTGGCAATATGTGGTATATGCAATGTATGTTATTCTTTTCTATTGCTTGCCTGTGTGGTTCTTTTGATCCTTTTCCCAAAATAATTCACTTTCTGACAAAATTTAGTCTAGTCTAGTTAGTTACGATAATCCATGTATAAGTGTTAGCTGCTTGCCTGTTTAGTTATTATTGATGAAAAGTAGATTCTGAAATTTTGAACCGTTTCAATGTTTCTAAGAAATAGTAAGACAGTTTTATAAAAAAGAACTAATGGAACAGAATATGTATTGATCTCATTGTTTAATAATCAGTACAATGATGGTTCCTTTTTTGGAAGGGAAACGCTAAATTACTTAAGTTGCACCTGTTCGAAAATTGTGCTATACGCATCAAAATATGTATGCACACATCTCGAAAATATTGCACGGCTTTCATGTAGGTGTGTAACATTGTATGTGACCTTAAGTGTGTAAAAATATTATTTCTCTTTTTGAAAATGGCAATGATGTGCTTTCATGATCCCTTAAATCCTTACTAATTAATGCATCTCAAGCCATCTTACGTCTAGTGACTGCTGAATTTCTTCAATTTATTGTGCCTAGTTTTTCTAATTGGGGTTATTTGTAGTCCGTCTATGGACGTGTCCAAACCATCACAATCCCCCTTCTCTAATTTTTGCTTCTACTAGTGCTTCTCTTACTTTTCTTTGAATCATGCCTCAATTTGTAGGCTTGTTTTTGAGTTTCGTTTTGTTTTTAATTTTTATTTATTTTTTGGTTTTTTGTTTTTGGTTTTTTTCTCGAAGAATGCTTTCAAATTAAAATTGTACTCAAAACTTGTTTAAAAATATTTGAAATTGACCAAATTGCTTCTTTTTTTTTTTTTTTTTTTTTTTTTTTCAATAATGACCTTAACAGTCCCTGGACTAATTGATGAAATTTGAAATAGTTGCTGATATTTATTATTAAGTCAGAATCCTTTATATAAGAAAAGCATTCGTTTTTTCAGAAACAACCTCTGTTTAAGAATTGAAATTTTACCATTACAAAAGCAAAAAGCAAGAACAAAATTTGGGAAAAGTCATAGCACATAGCCCATATCTAGGACCCCTAGGTTAACACCTCGGGGTCCTAGATATGGGCTGTTATCATCCAACAATTGTCTGCCAATTTTTATTTCAATCATTGATGGAAAAATTAAACTATTTTAGTTGTCACCAACCAAATTGCCACATGGTGTTTGATGCAATCCCACATGTCCTCCACGATGAGCATTCTTCCTTGGATAGTCTTTTGTTCCTTTCAATCCACCCCATGAGTATTGTGATTTTGTTGGATATCTCTTGAGATTGACTAATATCGATGTTCTTTATTTTCCCAGGATGCTCCTGAAGATCCTGTTGTTACAATATGCGGTCATGTTTACTGCAACCAATGCGTCTGTGAACACCTAACTGGAGATGAACGTCTCTGCCCAGCAGCACAGTGCAAAGTCCAACTAAGTATAACATCTGTCTTCTCCAAGGAAACATTGAAGAGTTCTCTGTTTGACCAACCTGATCATAATAGTTTTGCTGACAACCCTACTTCTGAAGTGGTCGAGGCAATTGGACCATTTTCTGATGGTCTCGCCAATTCTTCCAAAATCGGTGCTGCTCTTGAGATTCTGCAATCAATTTCTGAACAAAGGCGCTGTGGATCAGATGTTGGATCAGATGTTAGTATTTCGAAATCTTGTGACAAGGATCATTGTGATTCTCAAACAGTGGGATCATTTAAGGATAAACCTAATGGAAAATATGAGGATACAGGGAAGCCCTCTGGTGATAAGATTACCGGAAAAGCAATCGTCTTCTCTCAGTGGACAAGGATGCTTGATTTACTTGAAGGTCGTCTGAAAGATTCGTCTATACAATACAGGAGACTTGATGGGACAATGTCTGTTTTAGCCAGAGACAAAGCTGTTAAGGATTTCAACACACTTCCAGAGGTAGCTTGATTGTGAATTGTTTTTATATGATTTCTGGTTTTCTATGATATGGTTTGGAATGCTCACCATCAATTACACCAAATTGAGCACAATGGTAGAGTTTGATCCATGTCGCCGACCCCAATCAGTTTGGGACTGAGGCTTATGTTTGTTTTCTATCATCAATCTATAATTTTTTGCCTTTTTCAACATGGAAAATGATTGGGCGACATACTTTTGATACATAGATTTGCTACGCATTGTCAGTCTTCTTGATGGGGAATCAAAATGTGTACACATCTCGATAATCGACTCCAACAACTCTATGGCAAATGTATTGTATTAAAAGTATGTCACCGTCATTGTTCTATAACATTTGTTATGTTGTTCTCTTCAGGTGTCTGTAATGATTATGTCTCTGAAAGCTGCTAGTCTTGGGCTGAACATGGTTGCTGCCTGTCATGTTCTTCTTCTTGATTTGTGGTGGAACCCTACTACAGAAGACCAGGCAATTGATAGAGCTCATCGAATAGGGCAGACTCGTCCTGTTACTGTAGTGCGCTTAACCGTGAAAGACACAGTTGAAGATCGTATTTTAGCTCTTCAGGTATTTTATTTTTCTGTTTCAGTAAATTAATTGTTCTTTTACTGATATTAGAGAATAATACCATGTTTTTTGACATTGTCATGAATGTTCAGTTTGTCCTAGGGAATGGTTGGCTTCTGCGTAGATAGCATTGATTTTTTTTCTTATTCTGAAATAGTGCCCAAGGGAATGGTTGTATAAATGCATCATACATACGGTAAACGTGTCTTGCAGAAAGTTTTCATCATCTGCTTGTTATTGTTACATGATAACATCTAATGTGGAATAGCCTGTCTAATTTACCGTTGATAATGGTCTTTTAGTCCCATATGTCTATTTGAGGTAGTAGGAACTAACTTCTTTGCGGTAGTGCGATATTTCCTGTGTTGATGCCGCTTTCATTTTCATTCAATCAGTAGATTCTGATTCTCTCATGTTTATTCATCATTATTACCTCTATTTCCCCTTCTGCTTTGCTTGCTTACCTTATAACATGTACCTTGCTTGTATGAGAGAAACGCTGATGGAAGAAGTTTTTATTCATTTAGTAGATTCCGATTCTTTCATTTTTATTCATTCAGTAGATTCCGATTCTTTCATCATCTATTTTTTTAAAGAAAAGCATTTGGAGTGTATATGTGTGTGTTTTTGGAAGTCTCTCATTTCTTAGTTGAGGCAAAACGCTGATGAACGAAATTTATGGGTACTTGCAGCAAAAGAAAAGGGAGATGGTTGCGTCTGCATTTGGAGAGGATGAAGCAGGCAGTCGACAGACGCGTCTCACGGTTGAAGATTTGAATTACCTTTTTATGGTGTGACCTGATTATTCATGATTCTTTTACTAAGTAGCTAACTGACACTTACTAATCGACGGAGATCACAATTCTTTTTCTGGTTGGGTGGAAGGGAGCAAGTTACATACTCGATACATATACATAGAAAAGGGTGGAGCAGCAACACTATTGACATTTATTGTAGAGATCGTGTCGGAACGGTTTATTTTTTGGGAATCGGTGGGAGTTTAGGGCTTCGAGGCATTCTTTACTGAGCTACTGCACCGGAAATACATCTACAGAAGATTGGAAAGCTTCACTGACAAGAAGATTATGTGAATAGGTTTGAAGAATTAGGAGTACTAATCTTTTGTTTTTTCTGCTCATCTTTCCATATTGTTATTATTGGAAGAATCACATTGATCATGGTATTTGTTTAAACCTCAGTTACCACAGCAATAGATGAAAAGTTTACCATATATCTAATCTTTCTTTGGCTTCTTTTCTTGTATGGAGTATATCGACATTTGGAGAACTTATTGTGATTTCTTGGTTTCTTTTTATGGATCACTATATATTGCTATTTGCAAGTGCAACATTGTAAGCCCTTCGATGTGATACATGTTGAGTGACTAAATGAACATTCTTTTTGTTCCTTGCAACCATGGTTTGTAATTCATTCTATTATTGAAGTTGGATGCTAGGTGCTTTGACAAAAAAAAGGGGGAAAATGCGAGGGGATAAGATACTTTTGTTACAACTTTTGATACAACATTAACGAGGTCTATTGGATTATGTATTATAGGCGCACATTTCAATGGATATTTAATGAATTTCATCAATGTTGTTCTTAAAGGCTTTAACAAAATCTTGTAGCGCATTACTAAAAAAAGTCAGTGTTTTTAGTTTCTGTTTGGTAAAACTAGTTTATAACGATCTAGCTAATTTTAGCAAGCAAAGTCATCAGGCTCAAATTTATGTTTTGATCAATGCTTTTGTAACCATGAAGTTAAACCCAAGAAAGACATGCGCTTGCAGATGCGTGTGTACAAAAATAACGGTTAACAAACATGACTTGTTGTACATTGAGTTGGAACTTGCTAAGAACTAGAGAAGGAAAATAGAAGACTAAGAATTTCTACTACTACAAAGGAGAAGAGAAGAAATGAGATAGTTGGAATGAGAAGTTTTCATTCAACTTGGTGTGTTAATTACAATGAAGTTGGCACTCTTTATATAGGCCATTTGGTGATGATGATAATTGTACTTATACAATGTGTACAAGTTATACATACACCACAAGTCATACAACACATTACAAGCAACATAAACAATCCATGGAAGAGTTGATGTACATTGGAGAGGATTACAAGTTACATGACAATACATGGATAAGTGATTATACATTGGAGTTGAATACAAGTTATTTAGAGTGTACAAGTTACATTCAATGTAGAAGTCATGCTTGATGTTACAATTCAATGTGAGAGTCATGCTTGACAATGTGATCATTCATAAGCTTGGTTAAAGGGTCATCCAATTTACAACACTCCCTCTTGGATGACACTTGCTGAGAAAATATGTCTCGTTAAAACCTGTACTAGAAAAACCCTGAGGGAAAAAATCTAGTACAGGAAAAAGAGTACAATGTTCTCGTGAATCTTGATTTGCAGTATAATATTATTGATTGCCTCATTAAAAAAGCCTTGCTAGGAAAACCCAGTGGGACAAAACCAAAGCTAAGGAAAAGAGTGCAACACATTGATACACTTTGAGAGAATATATATGCCTCATTAAAACCTTTACTAGAAAAACCCTGTGGGAAAAAATCTAGTATAGGAAAAAGAGTACATTGCTCTCATAAATTTTTTATACGGTGTATAATAATGTTAGGATAGCCTCTTTAAAAACCTTGCTATGCAAATTCAGTGGGATCAAACCAATAGTGAATAGTGCAATACACTAATCAACCTTAATAAAGAGTTTTAGTATTGTTAGAATTGCCTCATTAAAAACCTTTGCAAAGAAAATCCAATGGGATAAAACCATAGCAAAGGGAAAAAGAGTGCAATACACTAACCAGTAACTCATTTTGATTCTCCCCCTCATGTTCACATGGGTGAGACATTTTGTGCATTTTGTTGCACATGGACATCGTTTTCTATATGAACCATTTAATATATACTGAAGCATATGATTGTCACTCTTTTGTATATAGTACTTGCATCAAGTAATTGATTCATAACTTTGTTACTACTGAATGATCCTTTGAACTTCAAGTTCATATTAATTTAAACATGGATCATAATGCAACAAATTTAATGTAATTCGATGTGTTTCAAGCAATTTCACGTCATTCCTTTTGAATTGGCTTATATCTCCCCCTAATAGTGCGAAAACTGCTTCATCAAAGTGACGATTAGCAAAACTTGCTATAAATAATTTCCCTATTAGGGACTCAAGGCATCTTATAATATGATTAATGGAGAGTAAATCAATATAAGTCTCCTATTGATTTGCCTTAATATAATCTTCAACTGAAAAAAAATTAGTTCGATAAAGGATGTCCGTGCGAATTTATGATATTTTCGCATTATTGATGATTATGGATAATCAAATAGATCTTTCCACATTATGAACGTCATTCGATTTATGACGACATTCGTTTTAATGTGTCTTATATATTCCAGAAGTTAAAGCCGGGAATATTATACTCAGATTAAATCAGATAGATAATTTTTCTATTATTCTGAGTACACTTCTTCTGAACAAGACATTAACAATAAAATTGTTATATTAGATATTGACTGAACATTAGCCTCCGCTAAGTTCGAATTCGAAAAATATTCACTTTTATATTATAATGTATATGCATGTAGCACGATACATAAGACATAAACTCATCGCCCATATTTAGGTCACGATTTAAACACATCTCGATGTGCTTGTTTTATCGAGCCATTTTCAATGATAAAATTCATAATATTTTGCCTTTGATTTTGAAGGCATAGTAAAGGTCACAAAAATATTCGGGTATAAATATGACAATATTTAGGCAAAATAACCTTTCATATATGACAAAAAAATGTCACAATTATGAGCGCTCATTGTCAATAATTATTTGCCCTTTATAGTGGTGCACCACTTTTGTTCCAACTTTTGGTGGAATTGTCAATACGACCTTTACCTTATATTTTCACATTTTCCACGTCCATAAATTTATTATTAGATCATGATCATTATATGCAACATATGCTTCTTAATTTGAAGCTGAACTAATTGGACATGAGCGATATTATATTTATAATATCTCATTATTTTACTCAGCTACCATGAGACAATAAATCAATCCTTAATATTTATTGGATTGACATGCGCACTCGATATTTGTTGCAGCAATAAATTAATCGAGGCGGGCCACGTGACCTTATTTTTATTGTCTCACCAGTCATATTTCCACATAGCCTCAACATAGAGGTAATTAAAATTGTGGAATTATAATTAATATTTGACTGATTAAATTTTGTAGCATGAGACGCAGCCGCTCATTTTGAGCTTTTGGAGCATTACCCTTTTGGTATGTATATATATAACTCCATAAGGTGAAAAGATATATAAAGTGAAATATTCGCTTTTTAAATCTTTAAAGAGAAATTGGCGAATGATTATATATAACACACAGTTTTGCATATATGCTTTATTCACAAATTGTAGTATCTAATTGTCATGACAAGTGATTCTTGTCGGTAATATAATAAGGCAACAATTCAACTATGGTTGAATAATATTTTGAAAATAAACTTAATATAAAATAGTTTTTCCCTTTTTTATGTAAAAATATAACACATAATTAAATATATGTTCACAACTTGATTCATTAATAAACAAAATATATTATTCGTATGAGTTGGTGGGACAACCTCCAGGTTGGGTGGCGAGACATAGTCTACTTAATACCATACCTCCTCGAACGGGATAACCCATCCCCCTTTCAATGTCTAGTTTTACCGGGGACAAGGCTTACCCACTATCAACTCAAACTTATAGCATTATTTGTATTATAAAACACTACAAGAAAAAAAGGAAACAACAACAAACTAATATGTTGTTGAATTTGTACGGATTTGTTGCTAAGGGACTTAGCAACAGATCAACAACAGATTAAAGCTGTTGCTAAACTCTTTGTCGCAGATTGAAGTTATTTTGGTTATGTTGCTGTTCAGCAACAGTTTTGTGACAGAAATATGTTGCTTAACAGCAACAGAAAAAATTATGTTGCAGATTGGAAAAGGGGTTCTCATTGCAAATTGTTGCAAATCAACAACAGACTTGATCTATTCTTTGGTTTGCACTGATCAGCAAAAAGTCGTTGTCTATTCTTGATCTGTCATTGTTTTGCAACAAATCAGCAACATACAGCTTTTTGCTGATGTGCAAATCAGCAACAGATCAAGTCTGTTGCTGATTTGGAATGGTAATTTTTTTTATAAAATTACAGTTCATTGTAAATAGTAAATTCCTGCAGCAGTAAAATCCGAGAAAAAGAAAATAATATATTTCCTGTTGCAATTAAAACTAAAATTGAATAATTGTTTGATATATTATCAAAATTTGACAAAAAAATATCTACAAAATGTGGAAATTGACATTTCATAATGAACTAGTAGTATATATATACTACTAGATGAACTTTATCCAACAAAATACAAAAGACTACACAAATTAAGATGACAACACAAATTAATTTACATATATAACTACAATGTAAATCTCACACCCTTACCAAATTGTGTCACCGATACAAGATAGACACTATACAATTTATGGGGTTAGGAGTGTGTGTCTCATCCAAATCCTGAAAATAAAAAGGAATAACTTTAACAATATTCGAAATGCAATAAAAATATTCTAACACAAATGAAAAAATCATAAAATTAAGCTTTGCTCATCGACTTTGTACATAAAAGATCGTCCACAGTGACATACACAAAAATTTCTAACTCAAAAGGGAATGAAAGAACTTCCATACATGACATTCCAATCATTTTTTCAATTTCTTTCCTTTTGTACATTCATTCATATATATAAGAAGTTAAAAACATAAAATAAAACATAATGCAGCCCACAAATGAACCATTCTAAAAACATTTAGACTTCAATATTTTCATCCATCAACTAACATGCATTTAGACACGTAATGGTTATATACAAACATTTTACCTCCTATTAAAGCAAATGAGTAGGAAGAAATTAGATCAAAGTTTGAACATAGACAACAACAACAGAAAAATCAAGCCAAGTTAATTTATATTATGTATATAAAAGCATGAGAACAAATATCAAAATATGTCACTAGGTTATGTGTTGGGTTGCATGAAGACACTCAATTTGTTAATAAAAGGGTTGCTAAGGTAGACTTATTGACCATAAAAGACATTATTTAATCAACCAACTAATCACAAACATAACAAACTAAGCTTACAATATTAAACTATAATGCCAATGTTAAACTATGTATATCATGCACATACCAAAGGATTCTCTGAAACTTGCAACCCAATTGGTGAGGTAAGTACGTCTCCTTATGCAACATACATATCAAACGTGACCGTTGCACATACCTGCAAAATGAAGTAATCACATCGACTACATTAGAAGGGAAAAAATGTTTAGATATACATTACTCGAGAGTAACAATTTACCATAAATTGAGTTGTTAATTTGTTGTTGTCGCGTTGTCGCTACTTTCAAATAAGATCTCGTTGATATGTAAAATTAGACCATAGATATATAAATTTCGATTTTCATATAAAATCAAAAATCAAGAAAAATTGCAAAATAGATTTTCAAGAAAATGCAAACCACAAATGATACCCGAAACTCAGTCAAGGAGAAGTTCGATCTGCGCCGCTGATCCGACTGCGATGGCGACGGCTGGGAAGTTCGACCGCGACCGCGCGCGATCCGGCTGCGAAGCGCGAGGTGCCGCCGAGGAACGGCGCGTTTGACAAGCGCGTTAAGGCGACGGCAAAAGCGCAATGGCATGGCGGGCCGCGCAGGGCAAGGCTTAGCTCGTCATGCAGCCGGCCGCAGGGCGGCGCTTCTCGCGCAGGCGGGGCGGTCGCGCGCGCGGCGGTCGTGGTCGCGCAGGGGAAGGGTCCGCGCGTAGCGGTGGCGGTGGTCGCGCAGGGCGCTCGGAGTCTTGTATGGCGGATGGACGGACCGGCGCGCGCGCGCGCGGCAGCAATGACAAAAAGCGACGGTGGTGGCGGCGGGTCTTCGAGACGGTGCGGCGGGCAAACCAACGATGCAGGGGTGAGGATGGAAATGGGTTTGGAGGGAGGAGGGGGAGAGAAAATGGTTTGAAAAAACCATTTAGAAATTAGTGACAAATCGACAACAGATTAGTCTGTTGCTGAGTTGTTGTTGCTAGTCTGTTGCTGATCAACAACAGATCACAATCTGTTGCTGATTTGCTTACGTGGCATTTGTTGCTAGTTTGTTGCTGATTTGTCTACGTGGCATTTGTTAGTTTGTTGCTGATTTGCCTACGTGGCATTTGTTGCCGTTTTGTTGCTGTTAAGATCAAAATCTGTTGCTGTTCAGATCAAAATTTGTTGCTGAACAGCGACAAATAGCAACAAACTATATGTATATAATTAGAGATGACTTGCATATATAATGCATTTGCATTAAAAAAAAAGACAAACTTAATTAGAGAGAAATTAGCTTCATTCGAAAATTAATTGATTGGATATGAAGTAATTATATATTCACATAAACCCTTGAGATTTCACGATTTAATCAAAATCATGATTGTTCATCATCATTAAACCAAATTTATGAAAAAGCATAAATTACCAAATGTATACACATTATTTTTTTTCCCCAAATTATATATTCTTTATTTAAATGGTTCAAATCAATTAGAAAGAAAATATTTAAGGGAAAGTATATGACTATCACAAGGAAATTAAATTAAGTTCGATTTGCAATTCTCACCATGAATTGAGTTGCCAAAAAAAATTACTTTTGCCATTTTCGTCACAAATACATCATTGTAGTTTGTAAATGTTGACTAAAAATAAAATTTGCATTTAATATTCTTCAAATTTCAATGCATGTTTACTCTAAAGAAACAACAATAAAAAAATGTCTTTGCCCGTCCCCGTACGTCCATTGACACTAGATAAAAATATAATGCCTAATTGACATTGATTCGATCACTGAACAATCATGATGAACATCACATACTTTCTTGTGTAACTCGCATATCATGAGTTAATAATAGGTCTTAATTAACCATTTTAAGTCTTTGTTAATCAATTAACTAATCCCACCCACTATATCGAAGGCAAATTTTATGGCGTTCCTATATATTTTAAGTTTTCATGTATAATCGAGATATATCTTTTAATTAAAAATGGGGTTTTCCTAAACTACCTTCAAAGTAATTTTTTTTTGCTATATCTTTTGACAAAATTGAAAGTAAGGGCACATTAGGAAATTAAGCAATTTTGCCATTAATATTGAATAGATAGATAGATATAGTATACATATAGATATAGATCTTGAAAAATAATAATGTATGGGTTCAAAAAAATTTTAAACGTGGTTTTTATTTTTTCTTATGTAAAGGTGTTGTTTTCAAGTAAAAATAGAATCCTTGATTTTAGGAAACCGCCTATTTATCAATGGTTCTGCACTGAATGGAAACTGTTAATTAATTAATTCGCAAGTTTTTTCAAAGTGCAATTTGCAGCAAAAAGCACCAATAGAAAAGGAATTTTTTTTAAATTACTACATTACCTTAAAATTAAACAATTTGGATTGGTTACTTAAGAGCACCATTGGATTTTTTTTATCCAAATATGAGAGCCCCTGGTTTGAAAAAAATCATTTCAAAATTAGTGACATATCAGCAACAGACTAATCTATTGCCGCCTTTTTGTTGCCAATTTGTCGCTAATCAGCGACAGATCAGCAACAGATTATTCTGTTGCTAAAAATCTGTTTGTTTCGATCATTCTTGATCAAGCAAAAAAATTAATGTCATTGATCGCAACAGATCAGAAACAGACTACGTTTGTCTTTGATCTGTCACAGATTTAGCTACAGATCAGCGACAAACTAGGTTCTGTAGCTGATCTATTGCAGATCTGTCACAAAATGGGTGGGAAATTAACGGCGGGAGAAATCAGCGACAGATCAGTGACAAAAAAAAAAATTGTCACAATTTTTGTCACAAATCTATCACTAATTTGTTGCTTTTTGGTCAACCGAGTCAAACGCTCTTTTTGATGCAAAATTGTTGCTGATTTGTTGTTGTTTAGCAACAAATTCAATCTGTTGCAATGTTTTGATGCAATTTCACATTTTTCTTGTAGTGAAATCAAGAATAAAACAATAACTAACCGTTTGTAGTTTTAAGAGAAAAACTATATGTCACACATTGACTTTTCGTTTCTGATGTAGAAGATCGTACGAGACGCAACTACAAAGCATACTTTCGCAATCAGTGACGTTATAATGCATAGTATATGAATAAAGTATGCATAGATAAAAGGAAGCAACCATGATAATATAGAAGTAAATTGAACTTATTTAAATAACAAAAGTTATACCTTCCTAGCTTTGTCTCCTTAACAAGCCTTCTTGAACTTCAAGATTTCCTTAATGCTTGAGCAAGCTCGTGCTGATAACGTGTTGTAAATTGAGTTGGAATTTGCTAAGAACTAGAGAAGGAAAATAGAAGACTAAGAACTTCTACTACTACAAAGGAGAAGAGAAGAAATGAGATAGTTGGAATGAGAAGTTTTCATTCAACTTGGTGTGTTAATTACAATGAAGTTGACACCCTTTATATAGGCCATTTGGTGATGATGATAATTGTACTTATACAATGTGTACAAGTTATACATACACCACAAGTCATACAACACATTACAAGCAACATAAACAATCCATGGAAGAGTTGGTGTACATTGGAGAGGATTACAAGTTACATGACAATACATGGATAAGTGATTATACATTGGAGTTGAATACAAGTTATTTAGAGTGTACAAGTTACATTCAATGTAGAAGTCATGCTTGATGTTACAATTCAATGTGAGAGTCATGCTTGACAATGTGATCATTCATAAGCTTGTTGGTTAAAGGGTCATCCAATTTACGATAGTACTTGTCTTTTTTGGGTTACCGTAACATTTCCCTTAAAATATTTATCTTCAAAAGTCCTCACGCGTTGCTTAGAGGCTACAGCCGCTACACACTATTATGTTATGTCTCCTTATACCTATGAAAGAGTAAGCACAACAGTATGCATACATATGCCGTGACACATGACAATTAATTATGTTTCTGTGTAACATTATTAAGATTAAAGTTCACACATACATAAATAATATATCATGTATAATTTGATGCACATTTAGGTAGCATGTGTAAGCTAGTGATGAAGTGTCATGCATGACGGAGAGTTGCATGTTAATTTGTTTCATCTTTGGATGCCATTATCAGTTATACACGCATGCAATTAGCACATGAAACCTTAATTAATCACCAAAATAAACCTAACTACCAAGTAACATATATTACATACACAAATTTGCTACAAACTTCTTGTAGTTACTTTATTGGATTATACATGTATGTGCACGCAAGGCCATCTAGCCGACTCAACTAATTTGAGGTTGAAGCTTTGATGTTGTTGTTTCTATATACGTATGTGCATGCCGTCACTCGGATCTTAAAATGTATTCAAATGACTCCGACAACTATGCAGCAAATGCACGTATCAAAATATGTCGACCGATTAATCTTTCTCCGTCGATGTAATTGTTTTGCTGACCCACATTAGAGGTGTGTTAAGTTAATTTGATTAGTGACTAAGCATTTGGTAAGAGAGAGCAGCAATAGCAAGTTGGGAATTTGTGATTTTCCTTCTCGGCTCTCAACTTACTAAAATTGGAATCCAAGTCAGGGTTCAACAAAAACTAAGTTTTCACTTCCCACCATCTTCGTCACAATGTAAATTAATTAGTACAGTACATTAAATAGAGTTACATTAAACATGCATTAACATCAATTGTTACTTGCTTTTATTAAATCTTCAATTCTTCCAAATAAAATAAAATAAATCTTCAATATCTGACAAGGTTTTCATGAAGCCAAATAACGCACTTTTTTTGCTCCATTAATATCTTTTTCTTTGGTGTTCATTGCTCCTTAATTAAGCTTTACTATTATTTGGTTTTATATATATGCACATTAATTAATATATTTAGCATTACTTTTTATTACCATTTACAAAAACTACTTATATCACTATATTGTGGTTCAGAATGGTTTTTCATAATGATATTCTTACTTTCGTAAGGTCACACTATGTTACGCTACGCAGTTGCTTGAAAATCATGCAATATTTTCGAGATGTGTCCTTACATATATGCTTTAATGTGTATCGCACGGTTTCTAAACATGTGTGTAACATAAATGTGTACGACTTAAGTGAACAAGTATAGCATTTCCCTTTTCAAAATGCCAAACTACGTACCAAACCTAAACTATGACAGTTCGCCAAGTTTTCAAACTTACAGACACACCTACTAAAAATGCAAGACCAGACCATATATACCAGCTGGTTCGATGTTTGTACCTGACATGGCTGTGCTATTTGGGAGGTTTGGTTGCACGCCCCCTTCTCAAAGCACTTACAAGTAGCTAGGATTAATTACTTTTTTGGACAAATTTTGCATTTAGTCACTGTAAGTAGTCTAAACTTCTTTCTTTTCGATAAGACAATGCTATTTCACTAAAACATTTTTTGCCTTTAATAGAGGTTTTAAAACCCTTATTAAATAAAGTGTTATTAAATGTCATGTGAAAATGTGTTATGTTTTAATTTTTAATATATGAATTATATAGAGGTTTTTTAAAATTCCTATCAATTATGTGTTATTTAATAACACTCCCCTTTAATAGAGATTTAAAAACATCTATTAAATACCGAAATTGTTCTAGTATTTGTTACATAGTTTGGGTCATACATTGGATATACGATGGCGTAGGTCTCATTAGGATACGTGTTGCACGTTCTCAATAAAATTCACACCATTGTATATTTAATGTACAATAAATCTATTTGGACTCATGAGTCCGGACTCATAGGAATGTTTTTAAAATTTTTGTAAATATTTAAGGGGTATAATAGAAATTTTCAAGTGATTTTTGATTAATTGCTCGGGGATGTATTTAAATTAAAAAAAGTTTTTCACTAGCAAATAGCCTTTAATGTATATATATATATATATAGATAAAGTATGTCAAAAAATCATTTTCGTTTTTGATAGATGTTATCATCAATTTCACTAGCTAGCCAACTGGCTTTTTTTTGGCAACTCAACCAAATATAACTAACTAGAGAGACCAATTACTCGTACATATTTACACCATATGCATGCATCCACATGAGTTTTGATATGCCAACGCGTATCACGGGCAGAAAAGCTTACTAATTAATTTCAAAAAATTGGACCAATCAAGGTGTTCACGCCTACCGCCATACTAATTAACAACCACTAATAAAATTAATGGTTACATATATAGTTGCCTAGATAGGGCGAGGAACTAAAGTGCACATTATTGTATTGACTAAGAGTATTGTTCATGTTTTTTTTTTTTTGACTTCAACTGTATTATTGGTCGTTACTTAATAAAAGTATTATTTTTAATAAACATAAAAATGGATGTTGGCACATAATTTTTGGTGTAAAACAAGTAGGGTGTATATTTCGTGACGTTCACGAACTATTCTAAAAGACGCAAACCTGCATGCATGTCGCCATATGTGACTTTGCACTACAAAAAATCACATTTTTAGCTGTAAACGTTTTTTTTATGGCTAAATGTTACATTTGAGGTGCCATGTAATTATATTTTTTTGGTACAATTATAATTATATTTGCATGCACTTAATTAATACTTTCCGAAAATCTTTTGTTAATTATTGTAATTAAGACAGGATGACCTCTTAATATATAGGGTGGGATAGGGAATTGCCTATTTAGGCTTCAAAGGAAAAATAAAGAAAACCTTTTGTTAATAGGAACCACAATAGTGGAAACATGATCTGTGATCTCTCTCATGGGCTGCATGTATAAATAGATCATTATGTGAGTTTTTGTGCACTTAACTTGCTCAGTGAACAACAATATATATTAGCTAGTGTCATATATATAATTTTCTGAGACAAACAGCTCATGCATGTATGTGAGATGGGCAATTTTATGTTTGCTTTGGCTTTGGTGACCATGATCTATGCATTTAGTGCGGTGAACTCAAGAAGTGTGAAGATCATAAACTTTGATGGATATGGAGACCACCTTGTGACTCAGTTGCCCGGACAACCTGATGATGATGTGGGGTTCAAACACTATGCAGGGTATGTCACAGTTGATGAGAAGAGTGGGAGAGCTCTCTTTTACTGGTTTTATGAGGCCTCTTCACGCCATGATGAGAAGCCTTTGGTGCTCTGGCTCAATGGAGGTACTTTTTATTAAAAAAGATTAAACCTCACACATATTGTATATTTTGTTAGCCTAGATGACCTAATAAGATCAATATCACCTTAACTCTTATGATTTCATGTTAGCAATAGTCTCATGTCTGGTTAGCTCGACTGAGCTGGTGGTATTAGGTGATATATATATCTACCTAATAAGATCAATATATCACCTTAACTCTTATGACTATATATATAATTGATTATATGTAGTCCGTATATATAACTCTCATTCAACCGATACATTAATTTGGATAGCTTTCCCTATCTCAAAATCGTGTTACATTTAATTGTGTCATTGTTTAAGAGTTGCACTTGAACTAAACAACTATACAACTTTTTTGAAGTAACGATTATTAAATTATATATATAATCGTTTGATTATATCATGTAGTCCACATATTATAACTCTCACTCTACACTTCAATTTGGATAGCTATTATAACTGATACATATTTACGGACTCCTTTTTCTCTATGGTAAATAAAATAATTGTGCCTAACTTATTCTTTACCCCATGTCTCATATCATTTTGCCAATAAATTTATTGTTCTCTCTCGCAAGCTCAATAGGTTTACACTTTAATGAGAAGTTTAATAATTAAAATCTTTAGCTAAATTTAAGAGAAAACATAATTGTTTAGATTAGTTGAAATCCCGCGATAGCGAAGCGAGCATGCCTAAACTTTCGTGCACGCATATGAAACTAGTATATATATATATAGAACTTACCTTTAATTTGATATATTATTCATCGAACTCCAACCTAAATTATGATGTTATTTTCTTGTTCTTGACCGGGTCTCTTTCATTTTTTTTAGATTTATGCACTAGTCCGGGTAAAAATATGCCTGATTTTGTTGCACATATAGGATAAAGGGTCCCAATATATATTACTTTTTTTTTCAATTTGTTTCATGTCTGTCTTCTGCCAAATATTTGATGTAGTTACAATAATATTTCATGGATTGTCAGTATATCATTGGTTGGATTTGGTATTGGCTTTGTATTTATAGGAAAAAAATGCTTTCATATATACCGTGTAATTTTATGATAAATGAAATAGATTGCAAAAAAAAAAAAAAAAAAAAAAGAATAGCCCCATAATATTGATGGATATAAGTTTGAATTGAAAACTCCATTGCATTTTGGTGAATCCTCTCTCAAACCTTAAGCTTAGAACTCATGTCCATATATATCTTTATATAAGTATCATATAAAATGTACGTATAGAGGTTGTCCTGCAATCCGACAACCCTGGCCCTAGTACCGTTTTACAATATATAGTCAGCATAAGTTTTTGTTCAAAACCTCTCTTGTTAATTAATTTTTTGATTTTGTCACTATATGTAATAGCCGGTCAAATGTGATACAGTGCTGGTCTTAATAATAAAGTGTATCCGTCACATTATTATTGCTGTCATAGCATTTTCGTTATCAGTCTTAAACATTCGGTACGTATATGATTTGAGTTTCACCTAGCTATATATATAATGGTCAACAAATTAGTTTGTTTCTATACGTGCTTTTGTTTTTAGACTTTTCAAAGATAATAATGCACGTGAGGGTAGAGGGGCTTTTGATCTGTCACTAACATTGATTGATTAGTTGTTGAATTATTTGACGTTACAGTGCTATGTGTTATCTGTTTAATTGGTCAGGTCCTGGATGTTCCTCAGTGGGATATGGTGCAACTCAAGAAATTGGTCCTTTCATTGTTGACACAAGTGGCCATGGACTTAGATCCAATCCTTACTCATGGAACAAAGGTCTCTTTTTATTACTTCTATTGTTATTTTTTTAATTACAAGTTTACGAAAAGCAATTTCTGCCTCGTTAAGAAACGTTTATGATGTCTCAATTATGTACAAGCTGATGATGAGCACAAAGGTTCCATATAACTACCAAGATCGATCTATAGTGGATTTGTTTTATTCTAGCAATGGTCCCATATGACTACCAAGATTGATCTATATAGTGGTTTTGTTTTATTGTACCAATTGATATATAATTGATCGATTAGTGACTAAGTATCAACTAAAGGTCATGCATTTATTGCATAATTCTAGATACTCGGACCAGTTCTCTCCTGTGAATAACTTGACCTTGGCTAACAAAAAAAAAAAAAAAGACATTACAAAATTTTAGTTACTTACAATTAATAACATTAAGAAATTAAATAATGAGAAGTTGATTATATATATACACACATATATGTAGCTGATATTATTTGATTACATATGATGCAGAGGCCAATATTTTGTTCCTTGAATCCCCAGTCGGTGTTGGCTTTTCATACTCAAACACAAGCACTGATTATGACAATCTAGGTGACACCTTTACTGGTGAGTGTATGCTCTTAGTATATATACATTTCATGAAGAAGATACTAATATATAGTAGCTAAACAGTTCATTTTTTTTTAATCTTAACTTTTATGAAAACAATTGATTAATTCCCACATCTTGTTAGTTGATTCTACATTTTTGTTTATTTTAGCAAACGATGCATACACTTTCTTGCAAAACTGGTTCATCAAGTTCCCTACATATCGAAAACGGACATTTTATATTGCTGGGGAGAGCTATGGAGGTATATATTAAAATCTGAATTCATAATCTCCCACTAACATTTGAATATTTGATCATATCAGTTCATAAATTTGTTAATTTAGCTAAGTATCTTACATTCCTAAACAGGGAAATATGTACCGGAATTAGCCGAACTAATCCACGACAAGAACAAGGATCCTTCCCAGTACATTAATCTCAAAGGGTTCTTGGTATTATTACACTTACAATTATCAATCAAAGTTGCTTTGAAGCTTATACTATTAATTGAAATCTATGGAATTTATTCAATCACTTAGGTCGGAAATCCTGAAACGTCCGACGCTGATGACTTGCGCGGATGGGTGGACTATGCTTGGAGTCATGCCATTGTATCAGATGAAACACATAAAGTTATAAGCAGATATTGTGATTTTTATGGCACTGATACATGGAGCGATGAGAATTGTAGCAATGCAGTGGATGAGATTTATAAACAGTACAATCACATTGATATTTACAGCATTTACACACCAGTTTGCTTATCAAACTATACTTCAAAGGGTACTTCTTTTACAAAGAAAACAATGCAAGTTCTCTTCAAGCCCTTGCTTAAGATGGTAAGCTACTCTAATTAGTTTACAAGTCCATATACTAATAATGTATAACAATGTACTAATTACAGCTTATTTATTTAATTGGTTGACTCTATGTATATAACTTTTTATTTTAAAAATGTTAGATGCCTAGGGTCTTAGGTGGTTATGATCCATGCCTTGATGATTATGCAAAAACTTTCTACAACAGAGCTGATGTTCAGAAGGCCCTCCATGTGAGTGATGGTCATCATCTTAGGAGCTGGAGCATTTGCAAGTGATTAATCTCTCTCTTAACAATTTCTTCTTTATTTGATAGTATTCATTTTTTAAGAAAACTCAACTAAATTTTATAGAAAAAATCATAGTAGTCATTTGTCATACACCCCCATACAGTACTTTTATAAAATTGTACGTACGTAACTACCCTTAATTATAATTGTGTTTGCCCATTTTTATAATTTTTTGTTAGATTTCGGTACCTTTCACTTGATTTTCTAACTCTACCATTAATGGGATGCAGCGACACAATATTTCATGGGTGGACTGAATCATTGCCCTCTGTTCTTCCCATATACAAGAAACTTATTGATGCAAACCTTAGAATATGGGTCTACAGGTAATTGCTTAAAAAGGCCTCTTAATTTCTTTCCTTTGATAAAATTCCGAAAATTATATGAAAGTTCTATATTTTTTTGTATGTGTGTATACATGACTTAATTTCTTCACCTCTTGTTTTTGTTGCATGTATGTTTGCATATGTAGTGGGGACACTGATGGCAGAGTTCCTGTGTTGTCCACAAGGTATAGTATAGCTGCTTTGGCTCTGCCCATCACTGAATCATGGAGGCCTTGGTACCACCAAAAGCAGGTAATTTAATTTTTTCTTCAGTTGATTTTCTCTGCAATTTAACCTGATGGATCTCGGCTAATATCGATATTGTCTTTAATTGGATTACTTAATTGAGTGCGAGTCACAATCCTAATAAAAGGCCTTATACTAGTTGCCTAGTTGGGGAGAGAAGCTAACGAGAGGATCTTTCAAATTGAATTGTTTAAAAAAACCACAAACAAACAATATAAGGCAAAAATTTAAGCAAAGTTTGAAATTTTATTAATTTATAAAAAAGCAACGAATTAAAGTCAAAAGGGTAACCCTAATATTTGTCAAAAATAGTAAAAGTCTGAAATGCCCTAAACCTTATACTAGACGAAACAAAAAACAAATTGCCCTAAACGTCGTAAAAAACGGAAACTTCTACTATAAGTTATAACCGAATTAAAACATTTCAAAAATAGTAAGAACACACTTTTGAAGGACTAAACAAAGGAATTTGGCTAAAAAACACTATTGTCACGATAAAATGGTGTGTATTGATCACCACGTCATTTCTAATGTGTCCTCACAACTCCAAAATCCCATGTTCAAACCTTCTAAAAGTAAAAAAAAATCAATTCCGATCAGACTTTTCCAAGAAAGTGTTTGCCACTTCTTGGATTGGATTGAAACCACACTTGTGTCACTTATTCTAAAGTCGGTTTTGACCGATGTAAAATTATACTTCAGTCTACACATCTTCTAAACCTAACACCAATCCTTCTATTAATCTTAACCAACCTAATCTAGGGCTCATAATATGTATATGTATATACACGAGATCTTTCAATTTTTGTACTAAATTAGATTCGAGCTTTCGATACTTTTATTAGAAACATTGAGTCTCAACCACTCAACCGAAAACAAAATATGCTATGGAAAATGCTAGCATCAAAATACACAACGGCTACCATGAAGTCCACCCAAAAGACTTTTTTTTTTATTTGTTTATCAATTTCTTCTTACCTTTTTTTGTTTTATTATTTATTTTGTGTAGCTATCAAGTACAACTAATTGACTTTTAACACTGACAGTCAGCCAACTATTAGTGTTGAGTAGCATTCTCCATTTGTCATTTACTGGTGCAAATTGAAATTGAATGTGTGTGTTGATAAACATAGGTGGGTGGTTGGGTGCAGCAGTACAAAGGCTTGACATTTGCAACATTTAGGGGAGCTGGACATGCAGTGCCTTGCTTCAAGCCAAGTGAATCCTTGGCTCTCTTCTCATCTTTTCTTTCCGGAGCTGCTCTACCTTCCCAACCATGAAAAGCAATTATGGCTGGCTGTCTAGGCCTCCAATTTTACAACAACTATAAATAACTTAATAAATAAAATGACATTATAAACTAGCATTATAAAGTCATGAGTCCACAGGATTATGCATGCATTGAGATATCTATGGGCGTGTTTTGATTAATTTGCACTAAAACCTCTAAATATATATATACATGACTTTTTGGACGAAAAAATTGTCAAGTTCATTGATAGAAAATCTAAGTGCATGCGCATCTTGAGGCAGATAGCACAATGTCGGAAAGTCGAGTTTCCTGCATAGAAAAATGTTTTCCTTATAATTTGGGGAAATGTGATTGTAATCCTATTTAGGCGTCGTCCATTTCAGTGCGCGGGCGGATTGCACGCATCAGACAATGCATATATTTCTTGAGTTACAAAATTATTTTCTTTTTATTTTGAAGAAATGTTATTGTAACCCATAAACTTAACCTCATGAAAGACGCACATGTCTACGCTCTGTCTATTTCAATATGCATGCATCCCGAGGCAGATTGCACGGTGCCATACATGTCCTTGTGTTTTTTGGGTTGAGTTCATGGTAAACAAAAGCATTTTCTTTTTATTATTTGATGATATATATATATATATATATATATATAGATAGATGTTTCAATATAATGTGAGGTTGGGACACCATTAACATTTCTCCAATATACAAGGTTGGCCGGCAAGTCACCAGCCATAAAAAATTGGGATGCCATTAAAAATAACGATGAAAAAGGCTCATTTGGGAACCCATGCAAATATTAGATTCAAACGAGACCTCAATAATGAAAAATGGCTTCAAAAAATTGTGGGCAGATTTTCCTAATTAGTCAAAGACGGCTTATCTAATTAGGGTCACTGTTTATACATCTAGAATTTATAGAAACATTAGAACCAGATATAATATTGTTATTCTAACTAATTGTCTAACTGAACATTCAGCCACCACACACATCTATATCTAACTCACACTCATCAATTCGACAAACAAAATTAAGGTCCTATTGATTTGTTTTTGTCCATATTGGTGGGCCACTGAGACCGTAAATTAGGACTTGTGAGCCATGTATATGAAAGTCTCCGAATATATATATCATCCTGGGCTTGTTTACAAGCCACACAAATATGTGACTTGGTGGAGTCCATGTTAGAATCTTCACTGCCATGAACCTTTTTTTTTTTTGGAAAAATGTTAGTGTAACTTCAAGATAAAGCACGCTGGACAGATAGTCGTTGTGAACGTCCCTTTATTTTTGCCGAGTTGCTTGAGTTTATGGATGCCGAGGCACGTCAAAGGAATGCCTACAAATATTTGTTGGATCTATTTGTCTAACCAAAGTTGCACTAACATTTTCTCGGTTTATAAGTAAGGTTTGCAACCAAATAATTAATTGGTTCCTCAACTTTTTCTCATCCATATTTCGATTTTAGTTTCGAGTTTTTGGACGAAGCTAATTAAGGTTAAAAGAGCAACCCTTTGACAATAAATGTTAAATAATTGACATAATTGATTTCGACATGGGATGAATCTTCATCACAGTTCCATATTATGATTTATGAGATTTGACTGATTACGTTACATGTGCAATCAAGAATCAAATTAACTTGCACATTTCAATATTAATTAATGTATGTATTTGACCTTAACTATTTTTTTTTTTTCATATTTTTGGTATTGACCTTAACTAATTTCATTACGAGTAAAAGGGGTTTAATTGTTGCTATCAACTCATACAATAAAGATAAAAAATTATAAATATACGCAAAATTAAATCACAAATCACAATTTATGCACCTATTATGCATTTATATACGTTTTTCACGTGCTCTGTGAAAAATTAATTTTTTTGGTAAGGTAGGTGCATGAAAGATTGAGAATTTCAACTTTGAAATATAAGCCACTCATATCCAACGTGTCCCACAATTCAATCACATTATGGTACAAAAGTTTGTCCTCACGTTTATTGTGGTTTGTGGACCATGTTAACGCAAAAAAAAAAAAAAAAAAAAATCCTTACCCTCCTTAGTGTCCCGGAAGTCACCATATTAAACCACTCTCGAGATCCATCACCCAAGTGGCTTAATCCCAACCGTCAATTTATCAATCACACACGTGTCATCTCCCTATTCGTCAATTCATCAAACTTTCTTGAACGTTCCCCTGTATTGCCGAACCATTGAAAACAATGCCAAAGTAACTCAATTTAGAAACTCACATTTGACACAACTGTTTTTAGACTCCTTCAGACGCTCCTCAAACCAAATACTACCACTAATCTCTATGCAAAATTCAGCGACAAAATAGCCTCATTATTAAATTAATTGAGGTTTGACACATGATTAAATTTTCAATTGTTTTAACACCACCTATGTAGAACACTATGTGCATCGCATAGCCTAATCCAAATCCGGATAGAGAGGAAAACTCAAATTTGGATAAAGATGAAAACTTTATTTTTCACATTGAAAAATAGTCAAGAGAGAGAGGGATGCTCTAAGAACATTTTCTATTCTTGAAAAATGAAGAAGGGTTGTGAAATTTTCGTTACTTTTCATAAAATAGAATCAAACAAGTGTAAAAAAAGGAAAAAAAAAAGTGGGAAATGTAAGTGTTAAAATGGAGTCACTCAATCATCAACCAATCATAAATAACTCCATTGATATAGCTTTGCAAGAACTGAAGAAAAAAACCAAAGTTTTGGTTCCAAAACCCCAAACTCCATCATCAATGGCTTCTCTGAACACCATCACATCCCAGAAATTCTTTTCCCCAAAACCCACCAAAGAACCCCAATTCCCATCCAAGCTTCAAAGACTCAACCTCCCACTGAACGGTCTCTCTGGGTCTTCACTGAAACCCCAAACTTCAACCAATCTGAGCTTCCACAACGACACGACAACAACAGCAGCAGCAGAAGAAGAAGAAGCAGCTTCATTGTGGGGTCTCTGGCAGAAGAGCTGGATGTGATTCCTGTGCAAAGCAGTGATTTTGTTGATCAGCAAGATGGGGTGATGGGTAGGATTGATATGGAGATGGAGGAGGAGGGGATGATGGTGGGGAGTCAGGTGGTGAGTGGGTTTGTGAATGAGGGGCGGTTTTCGCTGGAGGGGGCGGGGGAGTTAAACGGGTTTTCGTCGTCGGCGGCGGCGACGGGGAGTGGTGGTGGTGGTGGGGTGGGGGAGGTGGATGAGGAGAGGTTGGTTGATAGGGCGATTAATGCGGCGATAGTGCTCGCGGCGGGGACCTTCGCGATTACTAAGTTGCTTACAATTGATCATGATTACTGGCATGTAAGGTTTTGAGTTTGTGATTTTTGATTACTGAATTGGTCATGATTTGTGTTTTTTGATTTGGGTTTTGTTTGTTTTGGGATTTGATTTAAGAACTAAAGTTGGGTTTTTGTTATTTGGTGAATTGGTGTTGTTGATTCAGTCATAATTGATCATGATTTCTGGCATGTAAGGATATTGGGTATTGTTGGATTGATGATTGTTGATGTGGGTTTCATTTGTTTTGGTATTTGATTGAAGAAGTAAAATTGGGTTTCACTTGCTTGTCGGATTATAATTGTCGCATAGTAGGAGTTTTATTTTCAGCTAAGAAATATGTGGTGGTTGATTCAGCTTATGGAATATGACATTGATGCTTTTGGTACTTTAATGAAATTGCTTCTTTTGGGTAATTTTAACTGTAATCACGATTAATTGCAACTACGGATATGGATTTTGCAAAATTTGTATTTGTTTTTGCGGGTTTGATGGATTTTGATCTAATTAAGGGAGAAAAATTGGTTTTGTCTTGGTTGATTGGTCTAGGGAATGTTCATGGTATGAGGTGGAGTTCATGTTGGTTTTTTCTTCTTGGAATTTGCTTTTGTTGTTGCATGTTAAAACTAGAAGTTGTTTTAGCTGTGGAAGTTGCCCATTATGCGGTTTTGAATTCACCAATCGGATTTTGTCTGAGGGGGCTATTCTTTTTCAGTGCAGAGATTGCATCACTTCTGTTAAATTTTTCTATGTAGGGGATGCCCAATTATGACACATTTCTAATCTGATCTTAATGTTTAAATTTACTTTATTTTTCAATTTGTCAATGGAATGTGGCTTTGATGACCCAGTGTTCGGAGTTTACAGCACTTATTATTTACTTTGGTTTCCTATTGATGTTCAGAGTAGAATTTCATATTCTTATGTATTTCCCTTGGTACTTTCGAAGAAGCTTAGTGTTGGGAATAGTCCTCTTCGGAGTAATAAAGAATGGGCTATTTTGCATTATCCATTTTTCTCTCCCTCTCTCTGGCCTAAATTATTTTCTTTTTAAGTCATTTAATTTTGTTTGCTCTAATGTTGGTTGTTTGGTTAATTGGTCGCTGTTATTTACTGATGATCCATCTAAGTTCAGATGTTCTTTTTTGTTTGTCTACTTGACATTAGTTTTGTTTGTATTTTGGAGACTGGTGTTGTGTATCATACTCCCCGTTGCTCTTCCTTTTCTTTTCAAGTTTTTTCTTAAATAAATTTGATACTGGAGTATCTAAACTCATTTCGAACTGCTTTATAATATTCTTTTCAGTTGAATTTTCCATTTTGTATGTGATGAATTGAAGTTGATGACATGAGATAGGTGAAAGATGAAGAGATTATACTGGTGTATCAAGAATTTGAAGCAAGAAATGCAAAAATATAGTAAGTGTTTATGGCATTGCCTCGTAAACTGCAAATAAAGAGTAACAACGAATCAAGCAAAGAGGAAGGCATGTGGAACTTTACAAACATATGGCATAAGTTGTGGGGAAACACAAGGAAATAACTGATCATTTTGGCTAAAATATTTGGTTTTTTGGAGTACTCGAAGAAGAAAAGAAAAAGTAAAAGAAGCAGAAAAAAAGAAGAAGAATATGAAGAAAAATACATGATGATAGGGTATTTCAATGCATCATTAGGGAATATGGGAGGTGTTCTGAATTTGATCAATTCTATGGCCTGGGAGTCTGTTATGTGAACCATTTTATTGGAGAACAGAAACAGCAAGAATATATAGCATACAGCTGTAGCTGCTGGTTTAGATGAGATGCCATTTAAATCTTAGTTGCTAAGATGAAAAGCATCTTTCTTGAGCAAAGTGTGTAATAATTAGTAACTAGCAATGGAAATTTTACAGGCTTAATGACTTGGTAACATAAAACTTTATATTGAGAGCAGCCTCAATGGTTTACTGCTAGTTATTGCATTTTGTAATTTGGCTTGTAGATGAGTTATGTTGCTTCTTTTAGCTTACTGAGTCTACAATATGATTATTGTAAGAATTAAATGGGGTTGTGAAAGCAAAGTCATGGAATCATAAGTTGTCATGGCTCCATATAGGAGCAATGCAAAGCATTTTGTGAACCTTGCACTTTTTCTTCAAGGCTTTGCTGGCCCGAACTTTCTAAACTTATTTAATTTTATTCCATATTGCACGGTTTGCGTTTTCTTCTTCTGGTTTGCTTGTGAAATCTTGAATGTTAATTGGTTGAATTATCCTTAAAAAATTGTTTTGGTTTTGGTTTTGGTTTTAGTTTTAGTTTCAGTGTTTTTTTTTTCCTTTAAAATTCTGAAAAAAATAATTTGCTTTCATTATTTTGTATCTTAAATAGAACATCATGAATTATGTGATTATGTCTATCAGTCTGTGAGTGTGAGCTTCATTTATTTATTTACTTTCATGGAGTGTCTGCTTATTTTGAATTCCTTTGTATGCTGAAGGGATGGACATTTTTCGAGATCCTGAGATATGCACCACAGCATAACTGGGATGCATATGAGGATGCTCTAAAATCTAATCCTGTTTTTGCCAAAATGGTGATAAGCGGGGTCGTGTACACAATAGGAGATTGGATTGCACAGGTGAATTTGAATCTGGAAAGGAGGTTTAACTTTTACTTAATGATAAATTTTTTTTTCATTGCTTACTCATAGAACCCTTTTCAATAGTGCTATGAAGGAAAACCTCTGCTTGAGTTTGAACGGGCGCGTGCATTCAGATCTGGCCTTGTCGGCTTCCTTCTCCATGGTTCCCTTTCTCACTACTATTACCAATTTTGTGAGGTAAATATAAAGGTTGAGTTTTTGTCATTGGTGTGTTTTCTTCAAACAATGAAATAGTTGTTAGAAGGGTCTTACATCTTCTTTTGCTATTCAGGCCCTCTTTCCTTCCAAAGACTGGTGGGTGGTACCTGCCAAAGTTGTTTTTGATCAAACAGCGTGGTCTGCAGTTTGGAACAGCATCTACTATGGAGTTTTGGGACTCCTCCGGCGGGAGTCGCCTGACATTATTTTGGCTGAACTTAAGGCAACCTTTTGGCCCATGATAACTGTAAGGATAACTTCTACTTAATCTCTCTCGCTCTCTCTCTTTACTCTGTATGTTTTGCCTTTTTTGAACAAAGAAGATTAGTCTTTCCTTAAGATATTCGTGTACCTATTTAGTTGGATGATTGGATTGCAAAAGCAAATGATGCCTATTTAAAAAAATGGAAAATGATTGGATGACATACTTTTGATAGACACTTTTGCTATAGTGTTGTTGGAGCCCTTTAGATTTTGCATTGTGATGCATTCACACACTTCAATATTATACCAAGAGATCCCAACCGTTGTGTTGTAAATATATGTATCAAAAATCAAGAGTATGTCACCTTATCATTGTCCTAACTTCTAAAAACATTGACAGTTTTGATCATGATTTTTCAGTAAAATTTCGGTATGGTTGCACTTATGGGTAGTATGAAGAGGTTTGCACCATGGTGCAGTTTGATTTTTAATTTGATATTGGATACATGCTGGTGGTTTCTTAAAGTTGAAATTTTACTATTTTTCGTGGCATAGAATTGATAGCAAAGAGCGGAAAGTTGCGCTGTCGATCCTGCCTTAATGCTCCTCTAGTTTGTAATTGGCTTGATAGCATAAGACTTCCAAGTGAAGGGGAATTTTTATTTATTTATTTATTTTATTTTTCGATTGCTTCGTACTTTAATCATAGCTCTAAATTTCTCGTGATATTACAGGCTGGGTGGAAGCTCTGGCCTTTTGCTCACCTGATTACCTATGGAGTGATCCCATTGGAACAACGGCTTCTTTGGGTCGACTGTGTAGAGCTCATATGGGTGACTATTCTCTCAACGTGAGTTTCTAACTTAATCAATTTAGCATATCCTTTCTCAATAAAAAGATATAAAATAATCGTATAGTATCCTTGCCAGGGTTGCTACTTACTAAGCATCCTTGACAAAGGTTAACTCGTACTCTTTCCTTCGAATGATTCTGCATTCTAACTCTGATCAATTCTTCTTGCTAGTTATTCAAATGAGAAATCAGAATCGAGACACTCGGGCGCCACAGTGGAGACTAACAATGACTCCCAGACAGTCATTAATAAGGTATGCCATCACGAATTTGTTCTCTTACGCCCAAACAAATTTTACAGAATGCTCTATATACTCATGGGTTTCTGTTATCAGGAGTAAGTTGAGCCGATGCATGGAACTGTGGATTGCTTTGATGCTGTTGACGATCATTAGGAAGCTTCGAAAACGCTGAAAACTTCCTTAATTATCGGCTGAACCTTAAATTTTAAGGGTGGTGGTGGTCAGTTGCAGCTACCAGGCACCGCTAATGAGCCATCGCAAGCCTGCCATTATAACTTGTATGTATTTGTAAGTTTTTCTTTCCTTATCTCCATTGCATTTAAGTATAAACATTCCCTTCATTATATATACTGTGATGTCACATATTTGTTTCATGTATGTACCATATCAAGTTCGTTTTGTACAATAGAATATCATTCAGAAGTACTGCTTTTGTTCATCTTAACTCTCTATTGATGGTCTTACTTGCATAACATTGTTGGACAAATCTTACTGGAGATATAACAGTGATGAAAATTTAACATAGCTTCTCAGAATTGTTTAATATCTTGCTAGTATGCCTACCATTTTTCCTTTCTTAACAGCTCATAAAGAGCTGGCCCTTGTTTTTGAGGACAAAAATGCTACATCGACCTCTAATTACTCGAGGCGCATGATTCGAAAAACGCAAGTAAAAACACAGAACTGACTTGTGTGTGTTCGATGCCCCAGTCGACGTTGAGTAGCCCAACCTTTTCTAGGGACCAGGACTATACAAGGCTATTCGAAGAAATGTGACAAACTCGAAGCAAGATACTGCTGGGATGAACAATTGAGTTCGAAAATATTTGACGAAATTCAAGGTTTTCTTCTAGTTTGACAAAATATATTTAGATTTCAATGCTTTAAATATCAAACAGGTAGCAGAGTGAAAGATTTTGATCCGTTTAGCCGACCCTAACCAATTCAACATCAAGGCTTTGTTGTTGTTTCTGTTTTTCTTTTTGACATTGAGACTTTCTAGTTGTTGTAATGCACCAAATACTAAATAGCTGTCAAGAAGCCCAGGCCAGTAAGATCTACACAATTCCAGCCAGATTTTTGTCCATATTAGGATCAGTATATAACACTCTTAAAACCATAACATGGCCTTGGTCTACTCTGCTGTTACTGTCAGGATATGACTGAGCTTCTACTCTGCTGGTACTTCGAGCTGTAACTGTGCTTTAAGGGGTTTAGTTGTGATCTATGAGAGTTATGTTTTGTGGGCCAAACTTCTCAAAAAATAAGGTGAAGTCTCTCCCAATTGTCTTTTCGCTATCTTTTTTGTGCAGTTTTTGGCTTATTTCAATGATGTGAAATCTTCTGTTTGAATATCATGTAATTTTCAGTGGACAAGAACATTGGGAGAGTTCTTGTGGATGGGATGGATTTTAAAGTTTGAACATTTTCATTAATTTGTTCTATTATTTGCCATTCCATAAACCTATTGAGAAGATTTGGAAACTAATTTAATATATGTATTTATATCCCTTTCGTGACGATGTATATGGTGGCTATTCTCATTACTAAACTTGTAGAGTAGGTTTAATCGATCATCAAAAGGTGAATTAAGCGAAAAATGAGGATCGATACGGGCATCTTTCGATTGAGGTTGAATGATCATTAAAAGGGTGAATATTAACAAAGACATATTCTTATCATCTGTAGAATTGAGAATGAAGTTTCATTATGTACATAGTAGATTCCATTTTTTCTCGATTTCTCGATTTCCTTATGCTTCGACGAAGCCTTCGGTGGTAAGAAATTTTCCTACTTACACAGCTTTAATTTAGTGAAAGTTCAATTTTGTGTTCGAGAGTCAAGACTAATGTAACTGTATAAGTTTGTTCATCAGAATATTACCATAGATGCAGATTCTTAGAATCACAAACCAAGTCTTCAAAAAAAAAAAAAAAAAAAAAAAAAAAAAAAAAAGATATCAAAGAGGGATAGCAATGCTTGAGTTGATTTGTTTATGCTGTGGTGTGGTTTCCATGTGTGTAATCTAGCTTGACATCACAAACAAAAGGAGTCAAAGATTCTCACTAAATGGTGGATCAAGAAGAGGTGATGGTTCCATCTAGTATACTACAATGCATTTTTTCAAGTGAAATGAAGGCATTTTCTATGTTTGATGAGGATAATATTCCATTAACATGGTTTCATTATCAAGTTCCTATATCAAAGTTAATGATTTAAAAGTTTCATAAAGTCATTTGTTCTCATTACCAGAAATGGAAAGTGATTAGAGGTGGATTGTTTATTAGGTTTTCAATAAATTAAATTGGGATTCCATTTTGATGGAGATATATGCATATATATTGGTCCCATGAGTCAACAATGGACACACATTGTGAGGTGACCACATGTTTGTCTTCTTGTGTGACATAGGGGTCATGGCATTTGCCCCTATAGTCCAAATCTAAGAAAATGACCTCTCTCAAATATCTCCAATGACATTATCTCAAACATGTAAATTAGAAGATAATAGAATCCTTTTTTTTTTTTCCTTTTTTTTTTTAATGCCACAATAACGCTCCAAAGTTATAATGGTAAAGTCACAAATCTACTTGAAGATTATGCAATACATGATATTGAGATGTATGTGCACAAACATTAATGTATATTAGAGTCTTCAAATATGTGTGAACTTTAAATTCGTTGCAGTCACTCCCATCACGAATATGTGACTCTGACATATAAAATTAATTTATTATATTATTTTCTTATTAAAATTTAGACTAATAGCGTATTCCAAATCTTTACGTGTTAAGCTAGCATTAGTGTTGTTGTCGCCCCTAATTAAATAAGCATGGCTAATCACACAAAAAAATACTTTTAGGAATTCGATATATTTTGTTCGAAAACCCTAAAAATCTCTAAGTTTAATTCCTACTTTGACATCAACTTGTCAAACTACCAAGAAATCAATCATAAAGGAATTGAAAAACTAAGGAAAAAAGGTTGTGATTTAGCATCAATATTAATATTTTTAAAAGAATTTTGGTTACTTCATTTCTAATTCATTATTCATTATACTTGTTTTATACTTCAACTTGGCCCTTATTTTTATATTAAAAAAAAGTTTAAAAGAATAAATTAAAGAAATGGACATGCAATACGGGTCAAGGTACTAATAATAGACAACATACATTATAAATAAATAAAAGTGGAGATAGGAGATAAGTGTCCCTATCATATCCATTACTGGCATGACATAATTTAGGCTGTATCGACAAATGAAAATAAACAAGAATTTAGGTTTACTTTTCTTTCTTACCAATCATAAAATCAAACTAATTAAATATCATCTAAATTAATTAAGTAATCATCCGATATATTTTAATGTTTTAAATATGCTCTATGAGATTGTTAATTTCCAAAAAGAATAGAAATCAAAAGAAAAAAATGCATGACAAACTTTAAAGTTAAAATTGATTTTAATTAGGTTGAATAAATTTCACATGTATATATACCTTACATGCCAAGAAAAAAAAAAGAAAAAAAAATTCATGTACATATTATAAACTTTATATGCAAAGAAGCAATAATATATACATCCAAAAAACACTATATTAATATAATTTGATTTTTATATCTGTTTTCAGGAAATAATAAGCATACATAATTAATCACTATAGCTGAAATTATATGTTGAATAATCTTGATCATGGTATTGATAAGCAATATATAAACTTGCAATAATGGATAAGTAACAAAAAAACATCATTACTAATTAAACTTATAAAAATAGGTGAAATAAGTTGTACAACAAGGAGGATGATAATCTGTACATGATGTTTTGTCTATCTTAATTGACAAACACAAAAATATTCACATCTTTATTAATTCTCTCATCTTCTATTCTTTTTAATCAAATAAACTATAGTCTAATCTAGAAGTATATACTTCACCAACTCACCAGTATTTCTGCAAACAGTTAACACTCACAAAGGATTCATGAGCTTCTAGACTTGGCTTCATATATAATTTCAATCTTCAATTAATAACTAAACCAAATCAACCTAAACTATTATATGTATCTATATGTACCATATATTAATTCTTTAAGAGTTCCAGTTCATGCCTGATAGATTGTATGTTGGCCTGAACATACCATCTCCAATTGACCCTGTAAGCAATTGTTGATGAAACTGTTGTTGATGATGAATTGATGATGTTTGTTGTTGTTGTTGTTGTTGTAGTTGTAGTTGTTGGTTCATTAGGAGAGCTGAGATTGATGATGAGCTACTACTTCCATCAATCACACAGTTATTGTCTTGATCTACATGGAATCTCTTCGGCGTCGCAATGCCTTGATCCGTGTCGTCGTTGATCCAGTAGTTGAAGTTGCGTTTCATCGACGGCAAGGCGTGAGTCGCGGAAGTAGGACTAGTCATTGTTGATAGATCAGGCTTGGAATTTGAAGATGAAACAAACTGAGATATGGAGTGGTTATTGATGCCATCTTCATGAGTCAAGTACTCATCAAACAAGCTCTCTTCATTTTCAAGCAACGACGACGTTGACATGTAACTAATCATTGGCGCCGTCTTCATCAAACCCGCCGCCGCTGCCGCCGCCGCCTGCTGCGATGGCCCTTCCATCGAGTCCTCCTTGTCTCGATCCGACGGCCTTTGCGTGTTGCTCTTCTTGTAAATTCGACATAGCACCCACTCATCAAGCTGCAAAAAGAATCAAACAAATCAATCAAATTAAGGAATCCAACATCATCTCAATCAATTCTATTACTTGTAAAACTGGATTGAATTGATCTTGAATAAATACCCTTAAGGAGCTCTTCTTGTTGGCACTAGGAGGCCTAAGGCTGTTATTGTTCTCGGCGAGACGATATTCGTGCATAATCCAATTAGTCTTGATCCCTTTAGGAGGTCTACCTCCATAGAAAACCAAGGCCTTCTTCACTCCAACCTTTTGTGTTCCCCCCGAAGCCAGTATCGGCTTATCGGTTCCGGTCGCCTTCCAGTACCCCGACGTCGCCGCCCTATTCGGGCGCGCTCCGTTCGGGTACTTCCGATCTCTAGGGCTAAAGAAATACCACTCTTGCTCGCCGAAAGTTGCCTTCCCTACATCCCAACACCAATTAGACCCTCAATCAACATACAATTAGTTAATAGGATTGGTTATAAGAGTAAAGAGTACTGAAGAACTTATCATACCTGGTAATTCCCATGGATCAAACTTGTAGAGATCGACTTCGGCGATTATCGTAACGGGTAGCGGAGACGACGAGGCCTTCTTCTTCAAGTAGTGAACCACAAGCTCCTCATCAGTTGGATGGAATCTAAACCCTGGTGGGAGGTTTGGGTGGTGGTGTTGGAGAGAACCTGATGAGGAATCTGTGCTCTCCATTGATCAATCCTTGATTTTGAATTTAGGGTCTTGGGTTTTGAGTGTTTTAGGGTTTTGTATTTTGATGATGAAGATCAAGAACAGAACAAAAGCAGAGGAGAACAGAGGAGATAGTGATTTGAAATAAAATGAAGCTCATTAGTTGATGAAGTGAAGGGGGTTTTAAACGGTTGAGAGGACAGAGTGGTCCAATTAAAAGTACCTAAAATCAGCCAATGACGGAGTGACACGCGGCTGCCTTCTTTCAACGTTTGATCGACACGTGTTTGATTGTTTTGTGGGGCCTACGTAGCACACGAGGGTATTAAAGTGAGAATCTAATAAAAAAAGTTATTCAATCGGAACCGCTCTTGTGGAGGGTTTAAGGGCGAGACCCTTACGCCCACCACTCTTTCAGATGTCACGCTTTTGTTATGCGACTGCACTAGGGTTCATCGAGTGGAGACCCATTGGATTTCCACTTTTAATATTATTTTTTGGCTGCAATAAATGCTCGAATGAAAACCATCCATGCATGCCTGGAGATGCGGGTATAAATAGATAATGACGCTTAACACGCGGGTTGAGGCTGGTCGCGTGGATATCTCATGTGGCCCGATGTGAATTTAAGTATGACTTTCTTATTGTCATTTTACAATTTTCCTATTTTTTGGTCTAATGATAAAAAATATCTTAACATTTGTAAGTTGTATCAATTATAAATAGGGATGCAAGTGGAACGGAGGATCTTCATTCTCCACGGGGATCCTCCCTGATGGGGCGGATATTTCCCACCATCTAGCGCCCTCACGGGGCGAGAGACGAGGGAAATTTCAACCCTACCATGCAGGGAGGGGAGGATACGATATTACCCCACACCACCCCGTGCCCCACTCCGCACTATCGAGATTTTCCATGTGGATCCTCGCAATAATTATGTTGTTAATTTAATTTACCATGTATTATAACTAATGTATGAGGCCTCAGCCTACACATAATTATTAAAGTCAATGATCATATCAATAAGCCATTGATGAGAAGTTTAATATTAATTTACACTTTATGAGATATAACCCTAAATAATATAATATAGTAGTTTTATAATCCAGATAAATATGATATATTTTTAATAATATAATATTATAATTTATAGCTAAATAAATATAAACAAACAATAACGATAAACTTTTTTTATAATAAATAATGTTATTTTTTATGATTTAGATTCTTAATGCAATATGTTATTTAGATTTAATACATATATCTCTAATTAATGTAACATAACTAAGTTTATTAAGAAAAAATTAATATAACATGAAATTCATATATAATGCGATATATTATTTAATATATTTATATAAATTCTTTATTATTTAATATATTTGTATAAATTCAACAGTTCAACTATGTTTTTGATTAAAAATAAACTAAACAATAGAACTACCCTGTATAACATACTATCATATTATGATTTCAATTATATATATAATGTATTTAGATCTCTTTTTTAGATATTATGTGAAATAGTAGCAGGGTGGAAAATCTCGGTAGGAGTACATGGAGATTTTCAATGAGCGGGGAATGAGGATCAAAATCTCTCCAACGGGGAATTTTTATGCGGGGAATCCCTGCCCTGCTAGAAGTGGAGATGGGGATGGAGATTGCATTCCCCACTCTAAACTCGCTCCACTTGGATCCCTAATTATATCATAACCTTTGAAATTTATCTGTTGTATCCTAATCTTTTTGATTTAACATCAATTCTATCCTCCGTTAAAAAACTCAATTTTATCCTAAATTAATTGGGCCATTTTTCTTTAAAATCAATTTAACCTTTTAAATTTTCTTAACGACTATCCCTTTTAATTAATTTTATTGAAATCTTTTAAGCCTTATATTTAAATTAAGTTTATAAGGACTCGCAAGAATAATAATACATAGTCAATGATTCATTAATACTTTACTTCAAATTTAATTATTCATAGAACATCATTGGTAAGTTGAAAATCATGTGTATATACACATGAAAATGACATATAAAACTTACGAGAAAATTACCCATAGTCGCTTAATTAAGTTTTTTTTTCTTCATGAAATAGAGTTATGGATTCCAAAATCCAGAAAAAATAATTCCAAATACAATTACGTCCCTCCTGAGTGCACACTTTGCTAACACATCTGCTCTAACAATTTTATCCCTATATACATGATGAAACCAAAACATATCTCTATTTCTGGGGGTCTCTGACACTTCTGAATACTACTTCATTTCTATTGTTCCACAAAGTGCACAGCTCAAAGGACACCCACTGGAGCATTTCTTCTCTGCAGACTCGGATCTCTGTTTGGCTTTGTAAAGTAAGCCATCTATCTGTGAAGTCTTGAACCTATTCCATGTCCTCCACCAATGATCTGTACACCTCCCAAAGGGGCAGAAAACTAATACACTCTAACGAATTCACAATTAAACAGAATGTGACTGGGAGTTTCTTCTACCTTCATATACAGGCGGCACAGAGGATCATAGCTAGCTAGATAAGTTTAAGTTTCCACATGGAACTTTTGGTGGACAAGATGTTTTGATTTTTCAAAGTAACTTCCACATCGTAGAAATTTTCATATTATCACTCGCCTCTCCAACTAACGGTTTCCCCCAGTGGCCTTCTCTATTCAATTTCGTGGCCAGGATGTATGCTGATCTAACCGAGAAGCATGTCGACTTCTCGTAGTGCCAAAAAATCTTGTCTGCACAACCTTTTAGCTTTAGTGGCAGTGAACTTGCTGAGGATCAGCTTACGATTCCAAAACCTCATTGTCGGCGAAATCAGATCCTTGAAATATTTGTTTTTCAAAAAGGCATATACAAGCTAATTTTTCCCCTTCATCAATCTCCAAGCTTGTTTTGCAAGAAAACTATATGGAAGAGTTCAAGGTCTCAAAATCTCAAACCCCCTAACATGTCAAGGCCTGGGCCACTTTATCGTGCACCCAACACCTTGAGTCACAGGTAGTGTGACTTTACCGCCACACCTTTTGTATCCCCCCATATCTTTACCAAGATCAATATGTGGCTTTAAGCCTATAGGGCGCGGGTTCGAGTTGTGGTAGGCAAAAGACTGTGCCCATATATTGCGTGGTAAAGCAAGTATATGGAAGGACATAGATGGTGTGGCGATAAAGTCACACAGCCTGTGACTCAAGGTGCTGGGTGCAAGGTAAAGTGGCTCGAGCCTTGACAAAAAGGATTTAGCGAGTTGTGTACCATTGAGCTAGTTACTATGCCCATATTAGTAAAGATATGTGGGACATAGATGGTATGGCGGTAAAGTCACACTACCTGCGACTCAAGGTACTGGGTGCATGGTAGAGTGACCCAGGCCTTGACATAACACTTTGGCCTTGGACATTCTTTCCCATTTACACCAGTATATATCTATATCTTTCGTTGAATTGACCCACCAAAACTTTTCCATGGCTTATGACAATGCCACCGACGTCCCTTTGGAGAGGAGAAACATGAACATGTAGTGGTTGGAGATTGCCTGAGCCACTGCTTTCAAAAGTACTTCCTTGCCTGTTGGGGAGAGAAAGTGTTCTATCTACGTAAGCACTTTATCCATCATTCTTTCAACCAGCCCTTCAAATTGATGATTCCTGGTCTGACCTTCATTGAGGAGAATACCAAGGTACTCGCCGAGACCGTTGGATTGATATTAGCTATTTCTTGGAGGTGTCTGCGTAGGATGTGAGAGACATTCTTATTGAAATGAGTCGAACCCTTATCTTCATTTATATGTTGACCAGAGATATCTGATGTGGCATCCCCTAACCCAATTTGGATAATACTTGGCCTAAAACCCTAATTAAGCCTCGAAAATCCCGCTAGACTTAATTAGAGCCAGCAGTTTCTCCTTTCATCTCCTGATAAACACAATTGTATATTGAATATCAATGTAAAAATAAATATTAAACGCAGTGAAAATTAACGATAATAAAACACGATATATAATATCAAATCAAACCGGAATAAATCTCGATTATATAAAACCTCTAATCCTTTGTGATATTACAAAAATCTAATTCAATACAAATATATATAAGACAATGGGAGATTCATTACATCGAAAAGAAGATCAAGACTCCTAAATCTTCTCTATCCAGTAGTCGTAATGCTCGTTGGTATTCCGAAAATGTTAATTGGGGCGAGCGCTCCAACTTGCTCAGTAAGTAAGGACTCACAAAGCATCAACATTCTATATTATAATCATGAACATTATGCAATAACAATATACACCAATGTTAACTAACATGATTATGGAAATCATATAATTCAATAAATGACGAATGCAAGTCATACTATCAATGACTATTACATTGTGATTCTAATTTTATTCATAAAACTATGGTTGATTACCAACTGACACCATTAATGTGATTGCTAGACCAACACATTGGCCAATGTGTTGTCTAGCCAATCCATTAATGTCCAATGGTTCTATCTGAAATCCTCTAGTGAGTATGTAATCCACGCAACCTATCTAATTGAGTAGGAAGTTACATATAGGCCGGAAGATCAACCCCATATCTTATATAACCTAATATTAGTCTCAGGAACTTACTCTTGTGAATAACATTAAACACTGTTTTTCATTTTATTTAAAACATCATAGTGCACATAGTCCCTCATTCATCCATGAACTACTTATACTAAAATAGATAGACAACATCGACAAATAAGCGAATCCATACTTACCTCATTTTAGGTTTCTGTTAAGAAATTCCCTAATTTTTCGGGTCACTCATACTTTCCCGGTGATCCAACACCTATCATAAACCATTTATGATCAATATATGGCCAATACCCTTTATTTAAAACTCCTAAGTCAATCCCTAATACCACAAGAAATTCTAACTAAAACTCAACATAATTCATGTTTTCTAGGGTAGGAATGTGCTCCCTTAATTGGTGGGGTGCGCTCTATCAACTTGGTTCGTCCCAACTGATAAAGGGAGTGCGCTCATCTGCTAGGTGGAAACGCTACACCCTGCACTGTCTCGACAATGAACAGGGCAGCAGCCACTGTTCCATCTACAAATCAACACAACAACTGCCAACATTCTCCAAATTCATCAAGGAAGACCTTTAGTGAGGTAACAACCCATTTACAATGATCAACAACAACAATTCACAGAGAAATCATAACTAACTATCGAATTAAATTTCAAAAACTCAAAAACCAAACTTATTGATGTGATGATCTATGGATTTCTAGTTGTTTAAGCTCATCAATTCGCGTTGAATTTCTTTCCTGATCAATCCTTAGCTACTTGGTACCTCGCCTTCTCAATTGATCGAATGAATTAAAGGATAAATTGAGGTTTTAAATTTATTTATATAGAATTCCCTTGAGATACGCATCACGCTATCTCAAGACTGATCAAATGATTGATATTTTTAAAATGACACTCCTTAAAGTGGCACAAGTTTTAACACCATCAACACTCACGCTCATCTCGAGTCGATCCAACGACCCATATAGTTCAAACCAAACTTATAGTTTTTAATATATATATATATATATATTTCATGCATTTTCTCGCTAATAAATTCAACGAACATGCCTACGAGTATTCTCGGGTGTGCACATTCATTTCATGACCCCCTTGTCGCACTGGGTGTATTAGCAATTTATTATTTATTTACATATTTTTTTATTATAGGCTTGTATATAAATTCTCTTTTTTATATTACAACCTATAAACTCGATAAGCATTCCAAAAAAACATAAATCACCACATAAACCCATGCCCACGCTAATCGAGGTACGCCATACTTAACCACGAGCCTAACTTGAGTTAATTAGGATTTGGTTTAACATTTTTCACTAGCTTAAAGTAACGAATCGTTATATCTGAGTAGGTTTGAAGGATGGATTTAATTGCAGTAATATTCTGAACATTGGCCTTGCAAAACAAGAGGGCATCATATGCAAACATAAAATGGGAAATAGACAGAGAGGAGTGGTCCAACCTAAAGCCTTGAAGTAGACCTGTCCTTTCGCCACTGAGCATCAAGATGGATAAAGCCGTAGAGCAAATAACAAAAAAGAAGGGAGAGAAAAGGATCCCCTTGTCTGATGCCTCTGTATGGAGTAATCTTCCTCGAGAGAGCCCCATTGGCTACAACTTTATTAGACACCGTGGAAATGCAATTGTGAATCCAATCAATCCACTTAAGGGAGAAGCCCATATGCTTTAGCATTTCAAGAATCATCGACTATTCCAATTTATCATATGCTTTTGATATGTCTAGGTTGAGGGTAGCTTCCAGTGAACATCTGTTACCATTACTCATTGAGTGAAGAATCTCAAGAGCTAAAAATATATTATCTGAAATTTGTCTACTTACAATAAAGGCATTTTGAAAAGGAAAGATTAAGTTGTCAAAACAGTTTTTAAAACAATTTGAGAGCACTTTAGCTGTAAGTTTGTAGGAGAAATTGCATAAACTAATCGGTTTATACTCACAAACCTTTTGAGGAAAAGACTTTTTTTGGAATGAGAACAATGTGGGTCTCATTGAGGGCACGTTCCAAATGGCCAGAAGAGTAAAGTTTCTTGAAAACTTGCAAGATGTTAAATTTAAATATCTCCCATTTTGCCTATTGTGACTTATTACTAACCCTATCTGGACCTAGTATTTTGTTCAGACTCATGCCCCTCTACGTTGTTAAAATTTCCTCATCTGTAAACGATCTGTCCAATTAGTTTCAATTTGTCTATAATAGTTTGGGTTCAAAGCCATCAAGTACTAAGAAATCAGCCTATGTTCACGTAAATTGGAATATATCCCTAAAGTTGTCTTCCACCATCCTGGATAAACCACTCTAAGATGAGACTTGGAGCCCCTCATCATTAACCAAGCTGCTGAACAAATTATGCATGCGCCTCCCTTTAACAGTGGATTGAAAATATGTCGTATTACGGTCACCTCTCTTAATTCAATCGATGTGAGCACACACTCTCCAATACTCTTCCTCATCTTTTTTTGCGTCCTAAAGTTGTTTCTCCAGCTACCTGACTTGATCCATGTATTTTCTACATGTCTCATGTGTATCTTTGATTTTATTCTGCAGGTCCACTATCAGTTTCTTTGAATTTACCACATGGCCTTTCTCATCCCGGCTAATATCTTTGAGGTTAACCATCTTATCTTCTCTCCTAAGGATGCACTGTCATTGTAGGGTCATCCTTCCAAACCTTATCAATCAGCTCCGAGCATTCCTCATTTTTACAGCTATCTGTTGTCAAACCTAAATATGTTTGCTTTACTCCTTATTCTTCTATCTGTGTCTAGTAGTAGTGCAAAATGATCCAAACTTACAAAGTATATATGATAGCCTATTGCATGAGGGGACTTATCTAACCAGCGTTGATTGCCAATACCCATATCTAATTTGACCACAATTAATTGGTCACCTTGCCTTCTATTCATCCAGGTGAATCTTGGGCCTTCGAAACCCAAGTCTACGCCTTGTATTTCATTAATGAAGTCCACCAACTCTGGGCTATCATTAGCTATCCATAACATGCCCCCTTTCTTATCTTTCTGGGATATAATAACATTGAAGTCTCCCGCCACTACATTTGGGTCTCCACTTCTTAAAATTCTTCCTCTTAGACGATTCAACCAAATCTCTATATACTGTTTATTTGTACTTAAATAGAAATCGAGAAAGTGCCATGGCCGAAGTCCATGGTTTGGCTTGATTAGAACCTTAATGAAGAAATAGTTGTATTTAGTTACTTGAACTTGTGCCGATGCACTCCAAAACCTGCCATACCCCCCGCTATGCCCCTAAGGTTAACTGTCAACATATAGTTGAACTTCAATTGTCTCGGAGCACCTTCTAAAACTCTCTCCAGGTTCTTAGTTTCACGTAAGATCAGTACACCAAGGGTTTGAACTCTTAGAGAGTCTTTTAAAAGTGCAACTATAGAAGCACATCTAATTCCCCTACAGTTCCATACCATAGTTTTCATCATGGATGGAAACCTCGAGGCCTGTTGTGACTGGATGCCTCGTTGTCGTTTAGTAGTAGTTGACCGTCTTCCTTTTCTTGCCCCTGATTTTGGGTGTATATTTTTCTTTCCTGAATCGAACCTCCTTCTCATTGGAAGACATGAAGATGATGCACCACCTTCTTCTTGAAAATGCCATATTCAGTCCGATATCTCTTTCTTTGGTGTTGGCTTTCAAGACATATCCTCATCGAGTAATTGGATGAGAAGGAATGAGTCCATTTTTTGGAAGATCAATCCCTGGGAGTTCGATTTAGGGAAGGTTGTGCTGTGGGTATTCAATGTCTGCAAGATTATCCAAGACGTATACTACAAAGTATGTAGGGCTACCAGGTTCTGTGAATCGGTCCAAAGTTCTGGTTATGGTCTTCTGTAAGATAGGGTGAGGAGGTTGGCTGGGTGGTCAAGGTGAAATGGAGAGGTTTTAGCCATGGTCTAGACTAGGATCGTGAGGTTTATGTGATTTGGGTTGACTTGGGCTAAGTGGGGAGGGATGAAATGTATGATTATTTATGGCTAGGTTATAGGTTTAACTCTGGTGCTTGGGTTATGATATGATGGGCTTATGAGGACGGGGTTAAGGGGGGCTTGGGCTTTCATCAATTCAAGGGGAGTAAGTCTATGACTATTTGGATGGGTATGGTCAGAGGGTGATAGATTGGCTGTAATGATTGTGATAGGTTAGGTTCTTTGTAATTTATGCGTGTAGGTAGGGTATAGTCATTTGATGGGGCTAGGGTAATGGGCTTTTTAGTTGTTGGGCCATCATACTGAACGTCTTGAAGGTGGGTTGGGCTACATTACCCAGACTTAAATTCAAATTTGAATTTACCTCCAAATCCATATCTTGGACTTTCGTTCCCTTCAAAGAAGTGTCAAGTACATTTTCTAATAAATGCGCCCTCTACCAACTGATTGCTCATTAAAGCTGTCCAGACCTTTCATTTCTACATTTAATGCAACTCCGGAAGGAGAGGCCTTATTCACATTGGTCCAAGTCATCACTCCTTGAGATTTTGAATCCCTATATGGTGCCTCAAATGAACCTCGAGATGAGTCGACCTTCTCTGGTTTGGGGCGAAACTTCATGCTCACCTTTTTCTTCTTCCCTAGTGGATTAGCTAGGATAATGTCATTATAGATCGCATTCGATTGTCCTTCCACATATTGGTCGCATATTCGTGCCTTGTGAGTTATCTTGCCATAATAAGCACATACGAACTTAAACCTCTCATAAACGAAGTCGATCCAGTGTCGCTTCCTCTTGTTTCTGATGTGATGCCCTCTTAGAAATGGTTTATCAACTTTCATGTCTATACGTACCCTTTTATATCTATTCGAGATGACACATCTACTTTCATGTCCTCATCTAGGCGAATATACTTGCCAATATGATTAACAATTTCTCTGATGGAGGTCTCACCCCTTCAATTCATTGGCAATTCGTAAAGCTAGACCCAATTCTTACATTTATTTATATTTAGAGAGGGAAATGGATGTTCGGGTCTCAGGAGATTGTGAGGAGAATACGATCATCGAACAATTAAGGGCCTGATTCTAGAGCGATGGACATAACATTTAGGGAACTAAACCTGATCTGATTAAGATTGGTAGACAACTCAGAGAATTGAATATCTTTTTCTTGTACCTTCCAAGCCTTAACCATGCCTTCTTTCAATTCTCCATGGTTGAAAGTTTGTAAGTCCACCATTTTCCCCAAAATACTATGTTTACAATTTTCCACCCCATCAGCCTTCTAGTCTTCCATGATCCCCACCTCGTCCTCCTTATCCTTATTTAAAAAACATCTATGCAACAGATTGGAAATATCCTCTTCTTCAGCCATTTGTTTCATGCTGTGCTCAACCTATAACCTGAAACTAACCCACTAAAATATAGCAGACCTGAGTGAAAAGTTACAGTTAGAGAGTAAGCCAATAATGGGCAAGGGAAAAAGAATAAAAGTACTAGAGGGGTTCCACACTCTTCTAGAAGAATACTGAGGTGGGGGAGTTAAATCGAAACTACTGATTTCAAGGTGCTGTGAGGAGTACAAGTGGAAGAAATAGTAAACAAAATAACCTTCATCTTGTTTATGAAGACCATTGAATGCCTAGAGGTCAACCACCCAAACTAAATGAATCTACCCAACAATCGGAATAACTGCTTGATCTGGAAACATAACTCTCAGCCAACCTACCGACCTACCCTTAAATGTTGAAAAATAAGTGAAGATGAGTAAATACAATGAAATAAAATGATAGAACCTCCACAAACTACTAGCAAAAGAGCTACAAACCAGAGTAAAGATTGATGCGTGTTCCAGAGAGCATAACATCTTATGCATGTGAAAAACACCAATTGCATAACTACCTCCAAAAAAGGACAACTGTCATAATTAAGTTGACAAAAGAACTATGTGCTTAGATTAAATATGTGTGTTATTGAGTTAAATTCTAAATATTATGATTTAATTGATACTAATGTTGGAGTTTGAATAGAAACTATTTATTCTCGCATTGCTCACTTAAAAAGAGTTCAATCTCTTTATATATAAACACCCACTCTTTAGCTTTGCTTTAGAGAAACCCAATAGATAGAGCCCAAGTGCCATCGGGTAATAGGGTGTTCATATATAATATTTGATATTTAAAGTCATAGTAGGGCCTTGGGCCTTTGGGATTTGGGCTTAGATTGTTGGCTTTATAAAATCAAGTTAATTTTTATTTTAAACTTAAAATATTTTTTAATTTCGAAATTAGTTTTTGACAGTTAATTTCATTATATTTATTAACAGGTGCAACTATTCAATAATACCAATGGGTATTATTTTCAAATTTGGACAATCACCTTGGCTTGAACCAATGCTTCAAGTTCTATTTAAGTAGAACTAAAACACCGAAAGTTTACTTGATTTTCAAAATACATAATATTTGAGAGAGAGAAGCAAATCAGTTTGGGGGACTTTTGGAATTGGTGAACTTTGTTTTAGAAAGGCATCCTATTATATCCTGGGGGCAGATCTCTGTGGAAAAACTCAATCACCGAAATTCAGAGAAATTTCTGTTTTAGGACATTGCTTCTATGTAAGCCTCCGGTTAAATAATTCTATTTATTATTTAATTATGTTAATACTTATTTGTAAACTCGTATTATTCTTATCTATAGTATCATTAGTGATTGTTCTGTGTAACAACTATTTGTAAAACTTAGGATTTTTTTTTTATCATTATGCCTTTTTTATGCTGTGGTTCTTATAAATTTAAATCCTAAGTTCTTGAAAAATTAGGAAAGTCGAACTTGGGATCTCGTAGAAACCCAATTAAACTTCATCTTTTAATATTTCTTGGTCGTGATTGGAGATCAGATTTTAGAGAGTCGATCTACAATGATGATAACATGCATCAAAATGTATGACAACTGTAACTGCCCGTTTTAGCCAATCCCGATTAACTGATAAATTACGGGTTAATATCATAAGCTCAGACCCACGTGGACGTCATGGAAAAGTCTATGACACGCCTGATCGAGAAAATATGTTATTTTTGTGTGGCGCGTGTTTATTTTTTTACTAATATTTAATAGTTCGCGCGCGCCGCGTTGATTGGAATTTCATTTGGTCTCGTTGTGCTCGTGTAGTGACGAGAGTGTACGACGTCACGATGTGCGCGTAATGTGGGTGTACGGGATAATATCACTCATCATTACCCCATTTTTTCACTAAAAAAAACAAAAAAAAATAAAACAAAACGTGAGAGAGAGACAACAAGAGAGAAAGAGAAGATGAGAGAGAGAGAGAGATCGACGACGAAAATTAGCGGTGCGAGCGGCGGAGCCACCAGCGGCTGACGGTGGGAACGGGCGGGCGACATCGGCAGCGCGAGGAGCGCACGGACGCGACGCAGGGCGGCCAACGGCACGAGCAACAATTGTGAGCGAGTGGAAGGCGGCAGCGGACAATGGCGGCAGCCAGCAATAGCGAAAGTAAGCGCGCGAGGAAGAGAGAGAGAGAGAGAGAGAGAGGGCGGCGGATGACAGCCAGCCCGCGGATAGCATTTGCGGACGGCGGAGGACCAGCGGCGAGGGAAGAGAGGAGAGAGGGAAAGGAGAAGAGAGAGGTAGCACCGTCGGCGTGGAGAGCGATAAAGCGCGCATGCGCGCGCCGCGCATGGCGTGCAAGCGCGCGACATCGATTCACGACGCGCCAGCAGTGGTGGCGGCTGGCGGTGGCACCGGCACCGGCAGCGGCGCGGTGGCGCGTTGCCGGAACAATCGATCCCCCGGTATGATTCGAAAAACATGCCAAAAAATTAAACTTTTGGAATAAAAAAATATTATCTCAAATTTTGGTATCACATTATAAAATTACTTAATGTGATTTTAAAATAATAAAAACTAAATAATTTTAAACCAGGGACTTAAGTTACCATAGTCAAATGTCTGGTACGTATCTCGAAGGCGAGTGCGGGACGTTTCGAAGGCGTTGAGGTAAGTAAACTCATGAGAAAATCAGCTTAGAATTTACTTATTTTCATTGTAAATGTTTATTTCACATTTCTTTTCGTCGGTTCAGCATTCTTGTTACTCTATTCCCGCGTGTGTCTGTGTATGGTCGAAGGGACGGTGTGACCCCTTTCCGGCTCTCTCGTTGATGACGATTCGATTGTTGCTACGGTGTTGGTCATACCCTAGACTACGCGTGAGATTTTTCTCAGCGAGTCTATGATCTCGAGAGCGAGTTGACGTGAGGCCCACCTCCATCACGAATTTCCTCTCCTTTGAGGCGTTGGGTGGAAGTCTACCTTCTGACCAAAAGAGTTCCTCATTTCGACCGTGAAGAGGGGGTGTAGATCTCCTCACCCCCAGGGCCTTCTCGGTTTAGTGTTTTTGTCCCAGGGCTCGACAGCTATACACCACACTCGCGTTCCACATTCTTGATTATCTCACGACTTATATTCATGCTTTATATTCATGTTTGTTTACTTTATGTGCATGAATTGTAGCCGTTTTCTTGGATTTCCTGTGAATACTAATTGAATTTCTCTGGGGTTTACTCACTGGAACTTGCATTGTTTGTTGGTGGCAAGTTGTAGATCCTACGACGAGCCGGGGGAAGGCGGTGATTGATGACTACCTCTGATTTGGAGCGCCTCCACTAGCTTACTTGTAGGTGATTGTATTTACGTATACATACTTTTGGGATTATTTTGGGAGACTTTTCACCCGATACATGTATATTGATGCCTATTATACATTTCTATCGCCTTACCTGATATACATGGTATCCTTTTGCTGGTTTTCCACCCCATAGGTTGTTAATTAATGCATAACTTGTTTACATTAATTATATAAATGTTATTAAGACTTCCGCTACTAAAATAACTTAAATAAATCAAAACAAATGAATTAAGTTATAAAACTTTATAACTTAGTATATTTTGCTAAAATAATCATTTAAATATCAAAATTTACTAAGTTGGAGTATTAGATGGTAAGTTCGCGGGCCGTCACAGACGAGTGTGCAGGTGACGTGGCATGGATTGGTGACGTGTCCGACGACGTGGCGGTGCCCAGTTTGCCTCAAAATTTGGGACCGTCGCAGTTAGTATCAGAGCTTAGGTTCAGGTGAACCTTGGGGAAAGTTTAATGGCTTAAGACATTGTGATACCAACGTCATAGTTGGTATTAGAGCTTTGGTTTAGGCGAACCTAGAGGAAACTTTAATACAACCGAATAAAACTTAACAACAAACATTAGATGTGGAAACTCGAAGATCCTAACTTAGAACTTTAGTTGGGAAGCGAACATGGGGCGGGAAGTGCCAAGGCTTATACGTTATATATTTTGATGTGTAATAGTATATATGCGTATACGAGTCTGATATGGACGTTCGCGATTTGCAAATTCGACATGGATAGATGACCAGTTCTTCATACGGACTATGGAAGCCAGCGGAGCAGCTCGACACTTGTCAACTCGGATCAGATATTGTATGACACGTTCGCACTCCAGAGTTCGCAGCTTGAGGAGATTCCTCGGTTGCTTCGAGCACAGGCAGCGATAATACCGGCTTCTGCCACACTCGCCTCCACCACTACTGTAGAGCAGACAATTGTCGCATCCGACTATTCCGGCGAACTCGCTTGACGACCACTACTACCGAGATACTGCCAGCAGTTACTACACAATTGACTATGCCGACCGTGGAATCGACGCTGATTCCACCCTTGAAGATCAAATTCGAGACCTTCTTATCAGCTGAGATGAAGTTGATCAAGGAGTTCGTTCGTGTTCAGTCAGCCTACTATCATAGAGGCAGAGACCCAGAGGTGGCTGGGAAGTGGATCCATTTACATGAGAAACGTCACGGACTTTTGAGGATTCACAACAATATGCGAGATATGATTTTCGAATTCATGCTAAGGGGAAATGCTGCAGTATGGTAAATCGCCCACACAGCCGCCCATAAAGAGCCGAATACTTGGGCAAAGTTCGAGAAATTCTTCTATGATTTATATTTCCTAATCGAGGTTCAGCCGAGACTGAGAGATAAGTTCTTGACACTGAGGCATGATGGTCAGACGGGGGCGTAAAACATGGAGAGATTCACACACCTGCTTACCTTGCGATGGACGTAGTTGGAATCGAGCGACTCCAGGTCCATGATTTATTCGAGGACTCCGATTAGAGATTAAGGGAGAGCAGATTGTACGCCAAGTCCAGTAAGTACGAGTTTTGGAGTTCGGAGGTGAAGCCCTTGGGACACATGATCAGCGACAGAGGTACTTCAGTAGACCCGAGTAAGATTCACGTTGTCATCGACTGGCCTACACCAGAGTGCGCGACAGACATCGGAGGCTGTTAGGATTGGTGGGATATCATCGACGCTTTGTGCAGGGCTTCTCCAAAATTGCAGCTCCGATGATTAGATTGACCAAGAAAGTGGTGATCTCCCATTAGTCCAGTGAGTGCCAAGCGGCCTTCACCGAGTCGAAGAAGAAGTTGACTTATGCACCGTTGTTAATGTTGCCCGAGTCGGCCAAAAACTTGACTATTCTTACGATGCTTGTGGCACCAGACTGGTATGCGTACTGATGCGGGGAGACAAGTAATAGCTCATTTATCGCGTTAGTTGGGGACTCATGTGAGGAGCTGTCCAACGCACAACCTAAGGCTCACAACAGCCATGAGTCTGTCAGAGGTTCTAGAATGCAGAGGCACATATTTGCGGGCAGATGCGAATCGAAAATATCTATTCCAAGCGTCTTGGGATGTCAGAGAGCTGATGTGATGTATCAGAGGTTCAGGGACATGACACAGAGTCTAGGTTACCCAGATTAGCGCGAGTTCATTGATGAGTGGTTAATACACCCATGTAGATTGTAGGTTTCTGCGTAGTGGCAGAGTTATACGATGGTATTCTTCAGGAGGCTCACCACTCTAGGTACACAGTGCATCCCGACATGACCAAAATGTACCATGATAGCGAAGGTTATTTTGGTGGTCACGGATGGAGGCAGATGTCAGCCAGTATGTGAGGAGTTATGAGGGGTGTCAGCAAGTTAAAGATGAGCACAGGAAGCCTGGAGGACTATCGCGGTCACTGCCTATCCCACAGTGAAAATGGGAACACATCATTACGGACTTCGTCAGTGGGTTCCCGACGACTTTGTGCAAGCACGATGCCATTTAGGTAATCGCGGATCGACTGACGGAATCATCGTATTTTATCCCAATCTCCATGAAATATAGTTTTCCACAGCTGAGCATGCTCTTCGAGCGGGAAATCTTAGACTGCACGGAGTGCCAATATCTATCGTGTCAAATAAAGACGGTCGACTTACTTCGCAACTTTGGCAGGCCATGCAGGGACAGTATGGTACCAGATTGCCATTCGGTGCGGCTTTTCATCTGCAGACTAACGGGCAGTCTGAGAGACTTATTCAAATCCTTGAGGAATGCTCTGAGCCTGTGTGCTACAGTTTGGAGGATCATGGGACGAGCATTGACATTTTGTGAGTTTACCTACAACAATAACTATTAGGATAATATTGAGATGCCACCATTCGAGGTGTTATACGGGAAACCATGCAGAGCACACAGAGAAAATCATGTTGATTTGTCAAGAGGTTACAAGCCGTTCAGGACAAGAAAAATAAGTGCGTAAAGTAATACCACGATGGAGTGAGTTATGAAGTGGATGATTTGGTCTACTTGAAGGTTCCTCCCTTGAAGAGTTTCATTGGGGGAGAGAGAGTCTACCATGCGAGGACGATAATCCACTTGTTCCAAGGTAGAGATTGGATTAAATCTGAATTTCGGGACAAAATTCCTTTTAGTTGGGAAGATTGTAACGACCTGTTTTAGCCAATCCCGATTAACTGATAAATTACGGTTAATATCATAAGCTCGGACCCACGCGGACGTCGTGGAAAATTCTATGATACACCTGATCGGGGAAATATGTTATTTTTGTGTAGCGTGTTTTTATTTATTTTACTAACATTTAATAGTTCGCGCGCGCCGAGTTGATTGGAATTTTGTTTGGTCTCATTGTGCGCGTGTAGTGGCGAGAGTGTACGAAGTCGCGGTGTGCGCGTAATGCGGGTGTACGGGATAGTATAAGGTTGAGTTATCACATCACATCACACATCACATCACACATCGAATCAACCCATCACTCATCATTACCCCATCTTTTTCTCTAAAAAAAACTAAACAAAACGTGAGAGAGAGAGACAACGAGAGAGAGAGAGAGAGAGAGAGAGAGAGAGAGAGAGAGAGAGAGAGAGAGAGAGAGAGAGAGAGAGAGAGAGATCTGCGTGACAGCGAAACGAAACGGACGGTGCGGCGGCGTCAGCGCGCGCGAGAGCGCATGGATGCGACGCAGGCGCCAGCCCGAGCGCGCGGCAGCGGTTGCAGGAAAAAGAAAGTGGCGGCGGCGACAGCGCGCGAGTAGCAAGCGACGGCGCGGCGCGGCGGATGGCGACTAGCTGCGGATAGCACTTCGAGAAAAACAGCGGAGGACCGGCGGCGAGGGAAGAGAGGAGAGAGGGAAGGGAGAAGAGACAGCAATGGCGGCGGCGCGCGCTTGGACGCGCGCGACGCGCGCGATCGCGACGACGACATGACGTGACAGCGACATCGACATCGACAGCGCCAGTGATGGTGGTGAGCGGTGGCGGCGGCGCAAGAAGCGGCGCATTGGCGTGTTGCCAGAACAATCGATCTCCCTGTATGATTCGAAAAACTTGCCAAAAAATTAAATTTTTGAAATAAAAATTATTGTCTCAAATATTGGTCTCACATTATAAATTTACTTAACGCGACTCCAAAATAATAAAACTATATAATTTGACACCAGGGACTTAGACTACCATAGTTAGGTGTCTGGTACGTATCTCGAGACAAGTGCCGGGACGTTTCGAAGGCATTGAGGTAAGTAAACCCATGAGAAAATCAACTTAGAATTTACTTATTTTCATTGTAAATATTTATTTCACATTTCTTTTCGTTAGTTCAACATTTTTGTTACTCTATTCCCGCGTGTGTCTGTGTATGGTCGAAGGGACGGTGTGACCCATTTCTGGCTCTTTTGTTGATGACGATCCGATTGTTGCTACGGTGTTGGTCATACCCCTAGGTTACGCGTGAGATTTTTCTCAGCGAGTCGATGATCTCGAGAGCGAGTTGACGTAAGGCTACCTCCATCACAGATTCCTCTCTTTTGAGGCGTTGGGTGGAATTCTACCTTCGACCAACAAAGTTCCTCATTTCGATCGTGAAGAGGGGGTGTAGATTTCCTCACCTCCAGGGCCTTCTCTGTTTAGTGTTTTTTGTTGGGGCATGTGCCCTAGGTCAATCCATTAAACTGTCTTTATGAATACTTTTAGTTAATAAAATAGAGGATTTCATTTGCTGTTTATTATAATTAATTTGCATGTTTACATTATAATAAAATCAATGGGTATTTACGAAATATCCTAAATGTCCCTAGTCGATCATTATACTGGGAACTATAATGAATTAAGACTAGTGCGAGTTTTGATTGATGATCATATGATGATTATACGTATAGGGATACGAATCAAGATCACGAGTACTTGTTAGTGAACAAATCTTGGGACCGACCCGCTATGAGAACATCACATGGATTAAGTCATAGTTGTTTCTCATGATAGGTATATTTTTCAGCCCTCTGACTTGAGATTGCCAAAGACTTCAACATTAGGAACATAGTGATTTGACACTATCAAACGTTGTCTTTAACTTAGGACGATTATAAAGGTTGTGATTAGTTACTATGTGAGCAATGTAATGAAGTTGTGTAATCGAGATATAATTTGTCCTCTCATATAAAGAGAGATATCTAGTGGATCCTCGATGTGTTAGGTTGTTAAAAGGCCTAGTCTAAGTGAATTGATATTGATCAATGTCACTTGGATGTTTCTAGTCTACCTAGAGATCGAGACTTGTACGATTGAACATGTTGGATGATAATTCCATGCCTTATGTTTGATCAAAAGGATATCGTGTGACAAAAGGATGTTATATACACTATTGATTAGGTTGTATCGATTTGATATTCGTACAACTTGGGTAGTCATAATGTCTTGCTAGAGGTCGCTTATGACTTGTATACCAAAATGTGTTTTTGTATATACACCGCCAACGTTGTATGAGCCTATTGGGTCGCACACTAAGAATGATTTTGCGAGATTTTAAGATAGTTTAGAAAAATGAATTTTATATGATAAAATTCATGACGAAACGTCCTTGTGGTGTAAGTAGGGGTATATATGTAATTACACAATTATCAAAAGGCCGAAACTTCTTTAAGTAGGGGGTATATCATTTTGTAATTTATTCTTAGCTAGCACTTTGAATCTCTATATACAGAGGGTTGTATAAACCTTGAGAAAGACAGTGAGGTATTTAAGTTTTATGGTTTAAACGTTTTTAATGGAATTAGAAGATCAAAATTGTTTTGGCGCGTAAACTCTATTTTTGTTTCGAAAGTGCGACATTAAATTATTGGTTTTTGGTATATACATGATATATGATCATGTTTAGGATGTATATGTGATATACAAAACAAAAGGATACACATATTGGTATTTAATTAAAATTAGTTTCGTACATGCTAGTAACCATGTTAGGTTAATTCAAATAATTTTAATGAATCGAATTTCGTGTTCTGTGATCCATGACACCATTAGGTTCGATTGGGATAGTAGTTCATGATTCAATTACATGTTTGTGATTATTTGGATGAGAACCGAAATTGCAAATAATTAATTTTCGAAAATTTATAAATTATTTTATTATTTATTTATAAATAATTAATTTTCGAAATTATTTTTTTATCTTGTTATATCTATTTTGTTATGAAGTTTCTATTTGATAAAGATAGATAACAAATTAGAATATTAGATAAATATCAAGAATCTTGTTATTGGTGATATACTAGGATTCAAATATCTTAAATCTAAAATAAATAATTAATTTTCGAAATTATTTATTTATCTTGTTATATCTATTTTGTTATGAAGTTTCTATTTGATAAAGATAGATAATAAATTAGAATAAGAGATAAATATCAAGAATCTTGTTATTGGTGATATACTAGGATTCAAATATCTTAAATCCAAAATAAATAAATAATTTTCGAAATTAATTATTTATCTTATTATATCTATTTTGTTATGAAGTTTCTATTTGATAAAGATAGATAACAAAATAGAATAGGAGATAAATATCAAGAATCTTGTTATTGGTGATATACTAGGATTCAAATATCTTAAATCCTAATTGGATTAGGATAAGATGATTAGTTAGATGTGTGCCCGGGTTAATTAAAATATTTTAATTGACTTAATTTCGGATAAATTAAGGGTTAATTTATGATAATAAAATCAGCGAAAAATTATGATTTTCTATAGCGAATTTTAATTTTCGGAATTGAGATTCGTCTTCTAAAAAAAAAAAAAAAAATAAAATAAAGCGCGCCTCAATACTCAATCGTCCCATTGACCACCAATGAGATCGCGCGCATTGATTGATCAATGTCACGGGGGCCGTAAATCTAACTAATCCTAGCGTACGAAAATTCTTTTGTTAGTGAAAAGTATATAAAAAAAAATCCAAATTGTTTAGTGATTGAACAAATCAATAAAATATATGATATTTCATTGTTTACATAAAATCACTAAAACCGAATAAAATCCCTATATTAAATTTTAAGTCTCGTGCCATCCATTTTAAACACTTGTCAAGGCCTCGATCACACTAATATAGTTTCAGCCATAGTTGGGTGTATTGTGTTATCTTGGTGAGACAAGTTGGGTAAGAGTTACTTTAATGTTTAAAATGGTCCGACTTAATAAAGCCATTAAAACAGTTTTGAGCCTTAGGCAAATGATGAGATAAAAACATGCTAAGACATAAGATGTCCCATATCTCATAAATGGATCTAAAAATTATATAAGATGTAATTGGTAACTGTTACCTACCTAAATAATCTAGTTCTGTGTTTCATGCCATAGTTGTCATAGAATTAGGTGAAATATGGATTTTAGTCCCCTAAATAAACAAGACGTTTTAGGAGGGTTGTTAATTTAGTGGGAGTCTATTCCTCTATACTAAAATAAACTTTGCATAATCTTTATTGTAGATCAATGACCTCTTCAAGTAACAATAATCCCTTGTCAATGCGAGCCATCCTTGAGAAGGATAAGCTATATGGGACTAACTTTCTTGACTGGTTCAAAAACTTGAGAATTGTTCTTAAGCATGAACACAAGTTGTATGTCCTGGATGCTTCAATCCCTGAGTGTAACGGCTTGAAAAAATTTGACTTGTGCCACGTGTCAAGTCAAGGTCGTATGTGGGACCCACTCGTCGAAATACGTATATCCGAATCCAGTTTGGGATGATAATGCTAACTATGCGAGGAATTCGGTGAACCGAAACATGAACGAGGACGCGCCTCGAAGTCGCGTGCCGACTTGGGACCGAAACGTGGCTATAATAGATTTATGTGGTTTTAACATGTACATTGGATATGTCTCGTGATGCGTGTAGCACGAGTATCGAGATTATGAAATGAGATGGGTTGGTGCCTTGATATGCGCTTTGCACGAATATCGAGAACACTTTGATTTGAAATTTAAAAGGATAATGATCAGGAGAAAAGAAAATTATATATATATATATATATATATTATATATAAAAAAGGGATAAAGATCAAAGAAAAAGAAAAAAAAAAGAGAAGAAGAGATCAGTTGCTTGGGAGAGAGGAAATGAAAGAGAGGGAAGAGGAGACCAGCGCAACCAATGGCGAGACGGCGACAATCGGACGGTAGTCGCGGCTAGGATGGGCGTGTGTGGCAACAGAGGAGATCGGACCAGCGGCAGTGGTGGCGTAGCGGAGCGCTGGTGGCGGCTCACGCGCGACGCGACGACGCGACAAGCTGCGGCGGAAGTTGGCGCAATGCAGTGGCGGCAGGCAACGGCGGCCAAGACAACGACGCGGCGAGCACTGCGCCGAGAGAAAGCGATGGCGGCATGAAAAGGGGCGGATCGGCAGCGATGGCGTGCGAACGCGGCGACGCGACGTAACGCGGTGAGACAACGCAATGGGTGGCCGGCGAGAGTGCCGGCGGTGGCGGCGGGGGTGCCGGCGAGCGGCTGAGCTGGCGCTGGCGGCGAAGCGATGAAGCGGCGCGCGACGGCTCGGTGGTGCGGTGTCGACTAGTCGGTTGCGCGATTTCATCGAAATCGTGACGATGCGATGAAGGTGAGGTTTATTCACCTAAATTGAGTTATGATCTGAATGATTTTCAGTAAAATAGGCTTAAAAAGTCTAAATGGACACCAGGGACTAGGAGTCGGGTGTCGGGTGCGCAAATCGAGATGCGAGTGACGTTTTGAGGTTCGCGATTTCTCGAGGTAAGTAAACCAGCTAGGGACCTATAAAGTATTTCATGTTTATCCATTGACTGTTGTTATTTACTATTTTGTGATAACTTATTGTTGTTCACTGCAAAACTATGCCCATATGTGTAGTTCGCTGGGGTTAACTCGCTCGCACGCACATATGGGGGAAACATAGAAGATGTATATGTCTTTCAGAGTAATTGGGGAGGCATATACATCTACATTGGGAGTGAAAGTACTATGCCCATATGTGAGTGCAGCGCCGCGGACGAGTAGCGAAGGGAAGACTTCATAGCTAGGTGATGTTTGTATATTTTGTATTTACTCTCCTTTGATAATATTTATTGGGTTCCACAATTAGGTTGCCTAACTCCCTGATCTTTTTTTGAGTTATTGAATGTATTAGTTGCTTCCGCTATAAAATTGTAAAACTTGAAAAATATTAATAACTCAATTGTAACATGTGAATTTACGTATAATGATGGATTGGAAGGCTGACTAAGCTCTCGTTGACCTTGCGAGACTAGCTCGGGGGTCCACGTGGCTTAGCCGAGGCGGGGCCCAATGTATGGAAAATTGGGGCCGTCACACTGAGGACCCACTAGCCAATACTACGAAAGCTGTGAAGATGCGCATAATAAGCATGTCAACGATTCTACTGATGTTGCATGTATTATGCTAGCAACTATGGTTCCTGAACTTCAGAAGGACATGGAACTAATGGAAGCCTACGACATGGCCGTAACGCTAAGGAAATGTTCCAACAACAAGCTAGGCAATAAAGGTTCGAGATAGTCAAGAACCTACATTCTTGCAAGATGACTGAGGGTGCGTCAGTTAGTCCTCATGTTCTGAAGATGAAGGGTTATGTTGACCAGCTTGATAGACTCGGATTTCCCATAAGCCAAGAGTTAACTATGGATTTGATCCTGAATTCATTACCAGAAAGTTACTCATAATTTGTGATGAACTACAATATGAATAATATGGAGAAATCAATTTCAGAGTTGCATTTGATGCTCAAAACTGCTGAACAAAATATCAAGAAACCTCTAGTAATATGTTGATGGTCTAAAAGGGAAAGGGAATGAAGAAGAAAGGCAAAGGCAAGGCTAGATTTGCCAAGGCATTCTTTGCGCACTGTCGCAAAGCCTATGGAACAAGTCAAGCCCCACTGCTCCTCGCTTCAAAACACCCAAAAGAAAATGAAGAAAATTGTCATTTCTGTAATCAAACCTATCTTTGGCATTGTCTTCTCGGACACATAAACGAGAAACGCATAACGAAGCTCCATAAAGATGGGCTTCTAGATTCATTTGACTTAGAAACATATGAAACACGCGTATCTTGTTTACTAGGCAAGATGACTAAAAGTCCCTTTATCGGACACAAGTGAAAGGGCAAGTGATTTATTGGGTCTAATACATACCGATGTATGCGGTCCTATAAACACAATGGCTAGAGGAGGTTATCGTACTTCATTACATTTATCGATGATTTCAAAGAGATATGGTTATGTATATCTTATGAAACATAAAACTGAATCATTTGAGATGTTTCGAACGTTTCAAAATGAAGTGCAAAATCAACTTGGTAAAACTATCAAAACACTTCGATCAGATCGAGGTGGTGAATATTTAAGCGAAGAATTTGATGATCATCTTAAAAATTATGGGATTCTCTCCCAATTGTCTCCACCAGCAACTCCACAATGGAATGGAGTCTCTGAAAGGAGAAATCGAACCTTATTAGATATGGTTCGATTTATGATGAGTCATGCAGATCTTCCATTATCCTTTTGGGGTTATGCATTACAAACTGCAGCTTTCACTATAAATCGAGTTCTTTCTAAAGCGGTCGATAAAACACCATATGAGATATGGTACGAGAAAATACCTAGTTTATCATTCCTTAAGATTTGGGATTGTGAGGCTTACGTAAAGCGACAAGTCTATGAAAAACTAGCACCTAAATCTGACAAGTGTTTATTTGTGGGGTATCCAAAGGAAACAAAAGGATATTACTTTTATAATCCGCTGAGAACAAAGTGTTTGTTGCTCGGTATGGTGCCTTTATGGAAAAATAGTTTATTTCAAAAGACACTAGTGGGAGAGAAATAAATCTTGAAGAAGTTCAAGAATCACAGATAAACCCTGAACCGCTAATGGAAGTTCAACAACGTTCTGAACCAGTTGAACCTCCACAAGTGACACAAGGCCCACGTAAATCTGGTAGGGTAAGACATGAGCCAGAAAGATTCGGATTTCTCATTACTAATAGTCGTGATATGTTGCTTATGGATAAAAATGAGCCCACCACTTATCAGGAGGCTATGTCTGGACCAGACTCAGATAAATGGCTAGGTGCCATGAACTCTTAAATGCAATCCATGTATGATAACCAAGTTTGGAACTTGGTTGATTTACCTGAAGGTGGTAAAACCATTGGATGTAAATGGATATTCAAGAAGAAAACTGACATGGACGGCAAAGTGCATACTTTTAAAGCAAGACTTGTAGAAAAAGGTTTCATGCAGACTCAAGGTGTTGATTATGATGAAACTTTTTCGCCAATAGCCATGCTTAAATCCATAAGAATTTTAATTTCCATTCTTGCATATTATGACTATGAGATATGGCAAATGGATGTAAAACCAACATTTCTTACCGGAAAGCTGCCTGAGGACGTGTATATGACACAACCTGAAGGTTTTGTACATCCTTAGAATTCTAGGAAGGTATGCAAGCTTCAAAGATCCATTTATGGATTAAAGCAAGCTTCTCGAAGTTGGAATCTTCGTTTTGATGAAGCAATCAAGGATTTTGATTTTATTAAGAACGAATATGAGCCTTGTGTATACAAGAAGATCAGTGGGAGTGTAGTTTTTCTGGTACATTATGTTGATGATATATTACTCATTGGAAATGACATCCCAACATTGCAGAGTGTCAAGTCTTGGTTAGGGAAATGTTTCTCAATGAAAAACTTATGAGATGCAGCCTATATCCTAGGGATAAGGATATATAGAGATAGATCTAAGAGGCTAATCGGTCTAAGTCAGAGTGCTTACATAGACAAGGTGCTGAATATGTTCAGTTTGCAAGACTTTAAAAGAGGATTGTTGCCAATGTCTCATGGCATAAGTCTCAACAAGACTCAATGTCCTAAGACAAATGATGAGCGAGACCGTATGAATAAGACTCCATATGCATTAGCTATTGGATCTATCATGTATGCCATACTATGCACTTGACCTGATGTGTCATATGCTTTAAGCACTACAAGCATATATCAGTCAGATCCTGGTGAGAGTCACTGGATTGCAGTAAAGAACATTCTTAAATACTTAAGAAGGACTAAGGAAATGTTCTTGGTCTATGGAGGTTTTGAAAATGATCTAGTTGTAAATGGTTACAGAGATGCAAGTTTTCAAACTGATATAGATGATTTTAGATCGCTATCTGGATATGTGTTTATTTTGAATAGGGGTGCGTAAAAGTGGAAAAGTTCGAAGCGAGATACGTGGCAGATTTACAACAAAAGTGAGTATATTGCGGCGTCCGATGCAAAGAAAAGAGGCGCTTTGGATCAAAAAGTTCATTTCTGAACTAGGTGTGGTTCCAAGTATTGCTAACCCTATTTGTTTGTATTGTGACAATAACAAGGCAATAGCACGGGCCAAGGAACCTAGATCACACCACAGATCCAAACATATACTCAGGCATTTTCATCTCATCAGAGAAATTATTGAGAGGGGGACGTAAAGATTTGCAGAGTACCTACTGAAGACAACGTTGTGGATCCATTGACAAAAGCTCTTCCACAAGCAAGACATGATGGTCATGTTAGATCATTAGGCATTAGATGCATATATGATTGGCCCTAGTGCAAGTGGGAGATGTTGGGGCATGTGCCCTAGGTCAATCCATTAAGTGTCTTTATGAATACTTTTAGTTAATAAAATAGAGGATTTCATTTACTTTTTATTATAATTAATTTGCATGTTTACATTATAATAAGATCCATGGGTATTTAAAGAAATATCCTAAATGTCCATAGTCGATCATTATACTGGGAACTATAATGAATTAAGATTAGTGTGAGTCTTGATTGATGATCATATGATGATTATACGTATAGGGATACGAATCAAGATCACGAGTACTTGTTAGGGAACAAAAATCTTGGGACCGACCCGCTATGAGAACATCACATGGATTAAGTCATAGTTGTTTCTCATGATAGGTATATTCTTGACCCTCTCGACTTGAGATTGCCGAGAGACTTCAACATTAGGAACATAGTGATTTGACACTATCAAACGTTGTCTTTAACCGGACGATTATAAAGGTTGTGATTGGTTACTATGTGAGTAATGTGATGAAGTTGTGTAATCGAGATAGAATTTGTCTCTCTCATATAAAGAAAGATATCTAGTGGATCCCTCGATGTGTTAGACTGTTAAAAGGCCTAGTCTAAGTGAATTGATATTGATCAATCTCACTTGGATGTTTTCAGTCTACCTAGAGATCGAGACTAGTACGATTGAACATGTTGGATGATAATTCCATGCCTTATGTTTGATCAAAATGATATCGTGTGACAAAAGAATGTTATATACACTATTGATTAGGTTGTATCGATTTGATATTCGTACAACTTGGGTAGTCATAATGTCTTGCTAGAGGCCGCTTATGACTTGTATACTAAAATGTGTTTTGGTACACTGTCAACGTTGTATGAGCCTATTGGGTAGCACACTAAGAATGGTTTTGCAAGATTTTAAGATATTTTAGAAAAATGAATTTTATATGATAAAATTCATGACGGAAACGTCCTTGTGGTGTATTACACTTATACTTCTTTAAGTAGGGGTATATGTGTAATTTACTTAACCATCTATATACAAGGGTTGTGTAAATAGACGCTTTAAGTTACAATACACGGACGAAAGATCAAAAGGCCGAAACTCTATTTTCGTTTCAGAAACGACTTAAGGTTTTTGGTATGCTCTGGATCGTTTTGGAGAGAAAAATAAAAGGTTTGGTATTCTCTCGAAGCTAGCACTTTGAATCTCGGCCGCCGTTCGTGTGTGGACTACTGGTAGAGGGCGTTCGTCGTTGGCAGCGCCTTAGAGATCGATTAACCTTCAGAAAGGTACATTGTGACTGAGGTATGATTAAGTTTTCATGGTTTAAACGTTTTTAACGGAATTAGATTTGGATCCTGTTGGGGTTTTTGTCAAAATTATTTTGTAATCTCCGCTGCGTATGAACCCCAAAATCCAACATTTTTGTCCCAGGGCTTGACAGCTATACACCACACTCCAGTTCCACATTCTTGATTATCTCACGATTTATATTCAAGCTTTATATTCCTGTTCATTTACTTTATGTGCATGAATTGTAGCCGTTTTCTTGGATTTTTTGTGAATACTAATTGAATTTTTTTGGGATTTGCTCACCTTGAACTTGTCATTGTTTGTTGGTGGCAAGTTGCAGATTCTACGACGAGCCGGGGGAAGGCGGTGATTGTCGACTACCTCTGATTTGGAGCGCTTCCACTAGCTTACTTGTAGGTGATTGTATTTACGTATACATACTTTTGAGATTATTTTTGGAGACTTTTCACCCATATACATGTATATTGATGCCTATTATACATTTCTGTCGCCTTAACTGATATACATGGTCTCCTTTTGCTGGTTTTCCACCCCATAGGTTGTTAATTAATGCATAACTTGTTTACATTAATTATATGAATGTTATTAAGACTTCTGCGCTACTAAAATTACTTAAATAAATCAAAACAAATGAGTTAAGTTATAAAACTTTATAACTTAGTATATTTTGCTAAAATAATCATTTAAATATCAAAATTTACTAAGTTAGAATATTAGATGGTAAGTTCGCGGGCGTCACAGACAAGTGTGCAGGTGACGTGGCATGACTTGGTGACGTGTCCAACGACGTGGCGGTGTCCGATTTGCCTCAGAATTTGGGGCCATCACAACAACTCACGATAAAGGTTGGACTCACTTCGAGCCGAAAGCCTTACACATCTCAAGGTGCATAATGCGGATGTTAGTGGGTGTCTTGTATTTTGTTGTGCGTTGTCATTGTCATTCTAGTATTTTCTTAGTTGTAGAATTATTTTTTTATAAGAAAGAAACTACAATAACTTGCCAATTATGAGGTTGACCTCTTAGCTACGTAACCTCATACCAAATCAACTATCCAATTGATGATTGATAATTGTAGGATTAATTCTCAAGAAGCACCGCGGTGAGAATTTATCCTAAACAAAATTTTTTGTCAAATCTATGTCGGACTAATATATTAGATCTTATAGTTAACAAATTTACTTATATAGTGAAAAAAATCGGTAAAACTTGATCAAAATTAATATATTGGAACTTGGAAGGAGGGAGAGGGAGGGAACACATGGCTAGGGCTAAGATTTAATTTGGGGATTTTGCTTAAGGAGGGGAAATATTTTGAAAACCTATTCTCAAGCTCCTTTTTCGGTCTCTCAATAAATTCAAGCACCTTTACCACATAATTCAAATCTTTCACATAATTCAAATCTTTCACCCAAATTTTGAACTAGAATTGACACTCAATTTGTTTTAGGGATACATTTGATCAAGGTTTTTGTTTGAGCTATATGAATTTGAAATTTTACTAGAGCCAAGTTTAGGATAGAAAAGTATGTTAGCGGCCCCCTTTCCACTTTCTCTCTTGTTTCTCGACTCTTTTTGATAGCTGATTCGGTAAGACCGATCGCTGGTGGGTTTTCGGTGTTGCTGCGACCGATGGCCTTTTTCTTTGCTTGAGTTTCTGAGTTGGATGGAGGAGTGATAGTGAGACAACATTGTTGGTCTTCGAAGCTTCCAGAGGCAAACATCGACGATCAACTTTACGATGCAAGCGAGCGGCATCTTGGTGGCACATGCGACTGTAGTAGTGGGAGCACCAATAGTCATGTTGTTTTCTTTTATCTTGATTTAGAAATTTAAAATTTTTTGTCCCCTTTGTGGGTTTGTTGCCCCTTGTGTGGGGTTGTCCCTCTCCTTTAAGAGGTTATTACCCCCCTGTGTGGGATTATTGTCCTCTTTTGTGAGAATGTTGTTCCAAGCTTCAATGCATGTATTTTTTTATTACTTTCACCGTAATAGATTGTTCTACCATTTTATGGGTGTTAAGAACATCAATGCAACTAATTTGACAAAAAAAGTATGTTAACCCAACATTTAGAGAATTGGGCGCACATTTAATTTCACATTTGAAGTCCAATTAAAGCCTTAATTAATTCGACTTGCGTGTGGAAAGTTCAGAGTTCCCTTTTTTTTGTCAAATTTATTGCATTGATATTCCTAACGCTCAAAAAATGGGTAGAACAAGCTATTACAACATCGAGAGAATAATAGACAATATAACTTTTTGAAGTTTAGAACAACATCTTCACGAAGGAGGCAACAACCCTACGAAAGGAGGGCAACAACTACGAAGGGGGAAAGTTCACACTTGTCTTGTCGACTTTGAAAATTAAGATCAAGGTTGATTTTAATGAAAATGACCATCATCTGTTTTTTTTAAATACAAATAAAACTTTCATTAATAATCAATGACTCAAATCGTGCATTCAATAAAACATGAATAGACATAGAACCACGTATCCTAATAAAAGTATATTGATTTGAAAATTTAATTTTTTAAAACTTCATCCGACTTAGAAGAATGTTTTTTTTTCTTCGATAGGAAAGAAACTTAACTTGCTCACGTTGAGACTCAATAACTCGAACCCCCGACCTCTTACACTCATAACCTCATACCGAACCATTGAATCACCCAAATAGTTGGTATCCGACTTTAAAGAATTGAGACTATAATAATAGAACATATGACAATCAATACAAATGTTCCCTTGACAAACATTTAGAATGCGACTGCCAACATTACATAAACATAGTACTAAACAATAATGAAGAAAATTGAAGATTGTTAATACTAATTAAGTGAGTGACCCAATTGTTTATTATTTAGTATGAGGTTTAGAAGTAAGATGTCATGAGTTTAATTAAACCCTAGTAAGTGCAAGTCATTTCTTTCGTATTAAAAAAAATCTAAGAATGTTAATGTCATATTGTTTAGCTTTAAGAACGTATATAAGATTATTACTGATGATTTAAAAGAGGAGCCAAGGCTAGAAGAGTTACAACTTACAAGTCAATGTAGTTATTCCTAGTATTCAAAAGGAATATATTATTATAATTTTTTTTGGTGAAATATATTATTATAATTAACTCATGCAATAATGAAAAAAGCTCATTGTTATGGTAGGGGATCATTTGTGTAAAAGGCCATGACGTTCTAAACTTCATTGGGGAAAAATAGGGGTTTATTTCTTCAATAAAAAAAATTATTATCCAAGTATTATTGAGGTTCAGTGACTTTAATTGCTCACAAAATAAATTATAACAAAGTATTATAAATGTCAATGGATTTTAATGTTTTTTACTTCAATTTTAAGAAGGCTTCTTTACTTCAGTTTTAAGGAGCTTAATTTTAATTTATTTTCTTAAATTATATATGTGGAACTCCCTTATTTTTTATTATATATGTTGAAATTAGTTCAATGTCATTATGAATAGAACCGGTACCTAACATATATTACAAGTTTACTGTGACCAAATTAGGCTCTACGTCCAAGTTTATTTACTACGAAAGGATACTGGAATCCGGTGTTTCCCGTCGTTATCTCGTGTTAGCGACGGGATTAGCCTCATCGCTAAAATTGTCATCGATAAAGTTTTTAGTGACGACATGTCAGGTTTGGTGACGGGATCCCGTCGCCATTTCCCGTCGCAAATGTGCCACGTGATTTTGGTCGAAACTCGTTTGACCATGTCACGTGGACAATTACCGACGGGGCCCTCGCTAACCACGTCGCTAAATTGGCGAATTTTTTTTTTAAAGTTTGATATAATATATGATATATAATATTTAAAAACATTTAATATTTATAAATTGCAAAAACTTTTATATAAATATTTAAAAATCTAAAATTAAATATTTGAAATATAATTAATTTATAAAAAGTAAATATTAAAAACTTTATTAAAAATTATTAAATTATTAAATGAAATTAAATGAAAATATTTAAAATATTTAACTATTATATATTTTTATATAAATGTAAAAACTATTATATATGATATTTAAAAATTTTATGAAATTTTTAAATTCAATTAAAATTAAATTTTAAATGAAATGTTTCAAAATAATATTATTTATAAAAAATATTTAAATTTAAAATTCCTTATAAAATTTTATTAAAAATTATTATTAAAATAATATATTTTAAATGTACTATATAATTTATTTGAAATAACTATAAGGACATGAAAACTAAAGGAAATTAAAATTAATAATTGAAGTCCATCAACCAAAATGAATTAAATACAACAAAAAGTTAATTACAAGTATAAAAATGTACAAAATAAGATATGAACAACCTAATGCTAAATATACAAGGAAGTCAATTCAATCGTCGAGATCGTCGTCGGTTTCTGAGTCATCAGCTGGAACCTCTGTCGGAGGCGCTGGCGCGAATGAAATCCCGAGTATGTCTATTAGAGCTTTCTCCATGCTATTCAAATGACCTTGGACCTATCGCAACTAATTTTGGGTTAAAGTGTGATCATGCATAACCCGAAAATGTGTGTCTGCATCGCCGGAAAGTCCCTCCGCAAAAGCTCGACGAGCTCATTAGGAAAAGAAATAGGCCGAGAAGATCCAGTTCCATCTAGACCTCCAGCTCCTCATCCAACGCCTCCAGCTATAACATGTCTGCACCCGCGACCCCGATGGTGTCCACTCTAGTCCATATGCCCGTCCTTTTTGTTGTCGCGCTCAACGATCATGACTGTGTCACTCAATCCGCCTACCTAGATCGTCGTTAAATTAAGAATTTAAAACATTAACAAGTCATTAATACATATAATTAATTAACCGGAACAAAATTTCAAAGCAAAACTATTTACTTACGATGATTTTCTCTACTCTCGAATCGAGGAAAGTTACACCGTCATGATCTTTCATGTGAAAGCATAGGCATAACTTCAAAGCAATCAAAGGTCGACCCAACTTCTCCACCTACAAAACATATATGTAAAAAGGACTAAGTTTGACATTAAATCCATGTAATATATATATATATATATATATATATATATATATATATATATATAAACTTATTATAACATAACTTACCAGTTTCTCTGCATATTGAAAAATGGATATTGAGCCACTAGTATGCACTACGATCCTTGTACCATGTCCCCCTATTTTAGTTCTCCAATTTTTACTTGTTCGTTCTGAATTCTTCTTAAAATAGGGGTGGACCGCATATTCTTATAGTGGTCGAAGATCTCAACAGATATATGTGCATGCTTCTTATATTTGAAGCACATTTTACTAATAAAATCAGCATACCAAGTGACAATCTGCCTATCGTACGCCTCTTTAATAGCTTCGTCATCGATGACTCCCAGTCAAATGACAACTATAAGGAAAAAGTAACAAAATTTTAAATTTATCTATAAATGCTTTTCAATTATATATTGTTTGTAAAACTTATGTAAATGAAACAACATTAACTTAAACAACTTTACTTTCCATTGATTCCAGTAAATATCTCGGATGTGCTGTGGGACATGCTCCCAAGAATAACTATCTTTATGTGGAGAGTGTTTGTATGCCCTAGTTATCTCCCAGGCAGCTCTGTAAGACGGGTGTAATTTTCGTCCACTAAATTGAAAACGAGGTGTTAAACCAAGTTTATAACAAATAAGTAAACTTAAAACTTCATACATATACTTACTATCTGTCATCTTTCACAACCAATAATATCCGCCCCGAGGGTTGGCTAATAGTACTGTTATGTCGTCATCCACGTGGTGTCGTACCTATGAACGAGACACTCGAATGATGTGGCAAAGAACTCGACGACCACTACCACGACCATCAACGGGTGAAGTGGGTAGGGAGGAAAGTAAAGTAGAATACATCTACATAGAGGTGGATTATCACCAAAAACAGATGGCAAAGATATGAAAATGTTGATGGATATGACCCTTGGACGATAGCTCGATCCACGTGGATACCGAGGGCGAGGCATGCAAATCATGATGGAGTGGTGGTGGGCCATTTACTTTGTTGATTGTTGGGTGGTCGAAGTGGTGGCCATGGTGGTCGACGAGGAGGTTCGACCACGGGAGGCCGAACCAGTCGAGGTGGAGGACTGTACGGTGGACGTGCGTACTATCATGAAGATGTAGAGGGAGATGTTAATCCCCGTATAACTCGATGAAAAACTTTTTAAAAGTAATTTGGCCGACACAATTAATTTGACTTTAAACTAGTTCGACCTAAACGTACCACGACCATCAACGGGTGAAGTGGGCAGGGAGGAAAGTAAAGTAGAATACATCTACATAGAGGTGAGATCATCACCAAAAATAGATGACAAATACATGAAAATGTTGATGGATGTGATATATATGCATAATGTAAGGGAGGCGTCTGATGGAGAAATGGGGTCTGCTGAGAAGGGTAGTATGTGTATGGATGAAATGGGGTCTGCTGAGAAGGATGATATGAATATGGATGCAGACTCTGATGACCCTAACTAGTATATGCAGATGGAGTAGCATCATAATGAAAACGATGGTGTGATCTATCCGATCGTCGATCTCTAAAAATGTTGGATCGTCTCATTGAATCTTACTAACTGTACTCTCCATCTTGCTTTTTGTGATGTTCGAGTGCGGATCCTAGTGCTAGTAGGGGCAAGGGTATTTTGGGTGACTTTATCGATTTTCGAGGACCTACTAGATCGACTACGAGATCGTCCATCGTCGTCTATATGGATCCACCTCTTTACTAGAAGATGGGATGTAAAAACTTCGAACTAAATTGATTACGAAACGACATAATGAGTAGTTATGATAACTTTATAAAAAAATAAAGACTAAATTATGTGCATAATTTTGAAAGTTGAACCTCTAACATTTGAAATATTATATAACAAGTAGCATCAAAAAACATAATTGCTAGTAATGTTGGAATTTACCAACCTTGGAACAAGATAGTATCATGGTGAGTTGAACATCCAACATTTGAAATATTACATAACAAGTAAAAAAACATAATTGCATAATTTACCAACTGAACAAGATAGTATCATGGTTTGTCGTCATTCGATGAATAACTTGAAGTTATCGCTTTCATCGTCTTCTTCGTCGATGTGTAACATGTGTGCGCCACTAGGACTAGCTAAGCGAAGTTGGAACATTGTTGTTAATATGGACCTCAATATCATGCTTAGGTAGTTGCTCTTGAAAATCGTCTTGTTCTATAGGCATTATCAACGTTTTCGACTAAGTTTTATTCATCGATGAATTTCTATTGAAGTCTGCGCATAGCGTGCAAATTTTTTTGCGCATTTTTACACTGGGTATGAAAGAAAGTACACCTGACTAGCTTGCATGGCTAATGTGAAAGGCTTATACTTGTTCAATCGCAGATTTCGATGTACATCGACAATTTTTAAAGATCAATGAACTCTTGTCCCGACATTGATCGTAGGATCAAACCATTGACACTTCGAACAACACAGCACGTTAGGAATCCATCGTATTTGATTTCAATCACTTCTTCTAATTGCCCGTAAAAGTCATTGTCACATTGAGCTTAATTCGTGCCCATAATGCACATCCCGCTACTATGCATATCTTTGTTTGAGCGATGCGACACATCCTAAATTTGTAGCCATTAACAAGATACGCGTGGTATATGGTGCAAAGTCGACTAGGGCCGTATGACAACATTTGAAGTGTTGTATGTTGAATATATGTTGGAGTCTACCACCAAAAATGTTTCGTTCATAAACTTCAATTTCAAATAAACAAAATAAAGAATTACTTTAATATCCACGTACAAATGACTTAGGAATTATTGAAACCAACTTGAGAAATGTTTTTAAAGATGTTTATCGATGACACTTTGTGTAATATTCACTTGTTTGGAATGCAATTCGATATGTACATCATAATAGGAGAATCGAAGAATGTAAGGATTGCGATTGAATAAATTTAAGATAATAATTAAGATTAAAACATACCAAATAGGAGAATTGAAGAATGTAAGGATTGTGATTGAATAAATTTAAGATAATAATTAAGATTAAAGCATACCTAATGAATGGAGCGACCTCGGGATAATTTAACAACATATATGAGTGTGCGGTATAGCATTTGTCATCCGAGAGATAACGCTTCTTTAATCTTTCGTAGGCCCGACCTGGGTGGGTGAATATTGAGAAGTTGCCATTAAAGTTTTGAGTTGGTCCGACTCCACCAATGAAATTGGGTGGCGGACGGTTGTGCGAGGTAGAGACATGTTCTCAAAATAATAGGAATAAATTGCGGCTGTTTCTTCCACTAAGTAAGCATTACATATTAAGCCCTCAACCCTTGCCTTATTCCTAACATTATATTTAAATGTTTCAAGTACCTATACATTGTAGAAGTAAGTTAGTTAAAATGTATATATTAGAGTGTGATATAAATTGTGTACGAGTCTAGTTGATTACCTCTCGAAAGGATACATCCACCGAAATTGTAATGGGCCAACAAGGATAGCCTCGTACGTTAAATGGATAGGGAGATGCTCCATTGAGTCTAAAAAACTTGACTGAAATATATTTTCCAATTTACACAATATCTTGGGAATGTTTTCATGCAAAAGTCGAAGATTCTCAACATTTAAATTTCTAGCAGTTAAATCTCTGAAGAAAATGCTTAACTCGTTAATTGCAATCCATATGTCATCCTCTAGGAGATTTCGAAAAGCAATCGACATCAATAGTTGCATGAAAACATGACAATCGTGGCTTTTCATCCTAAACATCTTCAACTTCTTAGAATCTATGCAGCGACCGATAATAGACATGTAACCATCAGGGAAGTTCAATTCCTTAATCCACTTACACAACACTTGCTTTCTTTGTTAGTTTAGCACATATCAAGCATTGGGATATTTCTTGAAAATTCGATCATAATGAAGCTCTAGACGATTACAAATCTTCTTTAAGTCTTCCCTAAACTTTGTGTTATCTTTCGTCTTCCCCGACAAACTCATGATTGTGTTGAAAATATTGTCAAAGACATTTTTTTCAATATGCATCACCTCTAGGTTGTGCCTAATAATGTTTGTCTTCCAATAAGGCAAGTCCCACAGTATGATTTGGTTTCTCCACCCGCTAGTCTTTGAAACTTTGTTGTTTATTGCATCTGATCCCAATTCAATGATTTTCATCAGCCATAAAGCTTCAATTTCTTACAAGATATCTTCACTTGATTTATTAGTTGGTGGCTTGTCGGATACGTTCTCTCTCTATGAAAATTAGACTTTTCTTTTTGCTCCTTTGAATATCGCGACAAGAAACGTCGATAACAATCGAACCAACTCGCTTTCCCTCCGAACCTCAACTGGAAAACGTCGGTATCTTCCATGCAATAAGGACAAGCAGTGCGTCTAGTGCGTGCTCCATCCCGACAACATGTTCTACATTGGAAAGTCGCTAATAGTCTACATAAGTGATGCGCGCATTTAAAAGTTTGTCTTAGTCGATACATCGTTGGTAGGCACTCCTTCAAACCACAACTCTTGCAATTCTTTCAACGATGGTTGGAGAATCACATCAATTTTTTGTGATGGATTAGTTGGCCTAGGTACGATTATTGTTAATAACATCACTTCTTTCTTCATACACATAAAGGGATGCAAGTTGTACGGTGTTAGAATCATTAGCCACGAGGAGTACGATTTATCGGTCATTCCAAAATGTTGAAACTCATCAGTGCATAAGCCAAGTCAAACATTACGAACCTCGGAGCTAAACGTAGGGTTCACTTGATTGAGGTGGTTCCATGCCAATGAATCGGAGCAATGTTGCATATTTCCATCTTCTTCGACATGTTATGTGTGCCACCGCACGTGTTTCGTAGTAGCTTTCGAGGCGAACAAACGTTTGAGACGAGGTACCTAAGGGAAGTAAAACATTGTCTTATGTAGACATTTGTTGGAGTTAAATCTACATTCTCTGCAAAATTTACAAGATGCAAGCTAGGAGTCGAGCTCCTAATAAAACATGCTTAAGTTGGGATAACAATCAATTCGCTCATATAGGAGACTTAACAAGTGCATCAAGCCCTTACATTTGTAAAGTTATATATCAAACAATTGTTTTTAGGCAACATGTCCTTACATACTTTCAAAATTTCGTTGAATGCTTACTCTGAAACATGATGATTCAACTTTATCGTTAATAAACGTGTCATTGCTGAGAGTTTAGTCATCTTCTCGCAACCCGGCCAAAGCGGTTTGATTCGCCACATCAATCATTTCAAAGAAATGCTTCGCTTCAAGATTAGACTCCTCTTCATGATTCCAATCAAACCGGGGCCCGCAATGTCGTGTATTATATGATGATATGATGTCGGATATTTATCCATTAATCATCACCTCCATCGTCCTCATCGCTTATTATTTCTTCCTCCCCATGCGCGATCCAACAATAGTAATCGGGAATGAATCCACCAATCACTAGATGAAGCTTTATGGTGTCTACATCGTAGTATTTGTCATTGTGACATTTTTGACAAGGAAATCGAATTTTCGCTTCGTTCAAGTAAGTGGTGCAGTGTTGCATGACAAATTTTATAAATTCATTCACATCATCCACAAACTCTAATCTAATGTAACCACCTTCAATACGGTTGCACATCCAATTTCGAGACAAAGACATCTCGAAAGACCTATAAAACCCCGATTGAATACACGTATACATCAATCACTATATAAATTTTAGTCAAGTGTTAATTGTAATTAGTCGAATAAATTGCATTTGTACATACTTTGCGTAATATATTTTTATACATTTAGTCGATTGTTTACTGCAATTAGTTGTTGCAATATATACACATACTTTTGCGTAATTTTGCTTAATTTTTAATTTTCCTTTGAAATTTTAAATTTCACTTCAATATTTGCAATTTATAATTTTATTTTGTTTTATTTATATATATATATCTCATATATAAGCATTGTTATATAAATATTATTTGGTTCAACCAATTATAATTTCCTTATTATAGTTAAATTACTTTTAACAACTCTATATTTATTTATAGTATAATATATTATACTCTTCTATTTTTTCCTAATTAAAATTTAATTTGTCCAATAAATTTGCATCATTTTATTAAATTTTTATCAAGTACAATTTACCATATTAATATTTCATTTAACTTGTAACTTCATATTTATTTTAATTTCAACTTAACATAATTTATATATATATATATATATATATATGAATATCATTCCTCCCTACCTATAGTATATATATATTGTATGTAAGCATTGTTATATAAATATTATTTTGTTCAATCAATTACAAATTTCTTTATTATAGTTAAATTGCTTTTAACTACTCTATATTTATTTATTGTATAATATATTAGACGTACTCTTTTATTTTTGGCCCTAATCAAAATTTAATTTGTCAAATGAATTTGTATCATTTAATTAACTTTATACTTAAAGTTGTTTCAACTTAATATATTTCTTTATATAGTTATATATGTTTTAATTTGATTTTTAAAATTAGTGTAAAAAACAATTAAATAATATTTTAATGGACATATTTGAAATTCAACTAATTTAATACTAAAATATTACAAATGAAGTACATATATATATCAATACTAAAAAAATCATACAATAAACATCACAAATAATAATTAAATTCAAATCACAAGCATGCATTTTATTTGTCACAAAAATAAAGAAATTATAAATATCAACATACATAATTTATAACAACATTTTGATCAATTGAAAATATTTTATTCACCTAAAAATACATGAAATAAAAATTTAATTTTCCAAAATTTCATTCCAATATAAAATACAAAATTACAAGTTTTTAATCAAACCATTACATTTTTTAATTTAACATGCATATATTTACAAAATTTATTCCAAATCTTCATTCTAACATAAAATACAAAAAACCCTATTTTTTCACAGAAAATACAAATCATCACATAAATTACAAAATTTCACAAAAAATTATTATAAATAACTTAAATAACAAAAAATATAAATAAATCAACTATAAAAAAGAATATTTAAAATAAATAAAAAATTATACATAAATCTCAAATCAAGAATGAGATGAGAGTCGGGGGGCGAGCGAGGCGAGAGGAAGAGGAGGGGCACTGAGGCGAGGCGATCGGCAGGTGGCCGAGGCGAGAGGGGGATCGGGAGAGGATAGGGATGGAGATGGTCACGGTGAGGGAGAGGATCACGGTGAAGGAGAGGAGATGAACGAGAGGAGATCATAGAAGAGAGGAGAGCTTGATGAAAGCCAAAGAGGAAGAGAGAAGTTTTTGGTTTGGATTTATTTTCCAGGTTAGTGAAGAGAATAGCGACGGGGTTATCCCGTTGCTATTTTCACACGTGGCCCCTCATTTCTGGCTTCGTGGTTTCTCTTCGCCACGTGGTTGAGAAAAAATGGTCTTGGGCGGGAGTTTTCCCGCCCAAAAAATAGCGACGGGGTCGTCACCACCCCGTCGCTGACCCGTCGCTAAATAGCGATAGTGAATAGCCCGTTGTTATTCTCCGTCGCTATTGGCATCCATATTTTTGTAGTGATTGCAACTTTTACATTGCACTTTTTATTATTATTATTATTAAAAAAACCACTTCAATAATAAGATTGAGATTGCTCATTGCAAGTTCGTGAAGGCTGCATTTTAATAATTATGGTAGTTATATTATATTCACTTGTTTCTTTTGAAATATAGGGTTGGGGTGCCTTATATTACTCTATATTTATGGAACCAAATTAGGAATTAGGGATGGACAGAAAAAGATGTTGACAGCTACAAATGTAAAAAAATATGGGAAAAAGCTAGCGTGGAAATAGATATATAGGGAAGGGCATGCTGTTTTGGGTCCACATCTCAGCATAAACGAAAAATTATTAAAAAAAAAGAAAAGAAAAGAAAAGAAATGGAGAGAGTGGCTAGGCTGGCAGTGAAACCTATATTATTATTATTTTGTTCAAGATAAACCTATATTATTATTAAGAACTAATATATGCACCATATATATATATATTGCTATCTCAGCCTCTTTTTGTTCTCTCTCATGAATATCCCTTTCAATGAACCTTTGACGTGGGTCCGTTGGCTAAAATCGACTAAGGTCTCTATCACGAAACGCTTGTTGTCAATCACGAATATGCTACCTAGCAACATCAATCAATTGAATTAATCCCCATCTCTTCAACATACCATACTCATAAGATCTTGAATTTGCTCACTAAGTGCATTTTGGTAGACATGCATTAACGTTGGTTTTCTTAGATTGAATTGCCCGAACCCTTGATTTGATACCCGCTTAATTAAGGGTCGCGCTATAGGCATCCCACGTTTTAGGTAGGGCAAGCCAATGAAATTAAATGCATCTCCTCCAAAAATACCCTCAGTGGAAATCACGTTCTCACCCTTAAAAATTAAGGGTCGAATTTTTCCCTTGTATTTTACAACCGTGCACCCTAGCCCCGTCGAACATTGAAATCGCCACCCTCCCTCAGCCCACCTTCCCTCACCAGTGTTCAACTATGCTCCCCTGCAGGTTTCATGTGGTTTAAACTTGAGTTTTTTTGTTTATAGGCACTACAACATTTTTGGCCTTTAATAGAGGTTTTAAAACCCGTATTAAATAGAGTGTTATTAAATGTCATGTGAAAATGTGTTATGTTTTAATTTTTAATACATGTATTACATAGAGGTTTTTTAAAACTCCTATAAATTTGGTGTTATTTAATAACACCCCCTTTAATAGGGGTTTAAAAACCTCTATTAAATACTGAAATTGTTCTAGTGAGGGTTTCGTCTATTCGGCTGATTTTAGGGTGTTTGGAAGTGGATGCGCAGAACAAAGTGGTAGTTTTTCATAATTTTTTAGACTTCTTTCTTGCATAGGGGTGTCGAAGTTGTGAATACTTGGTTTATGAGTAGGTCGATCACTTAAGGCTCAGACCCCATGTGTATGTCTCGTTCGACGCCCCCGAGTCGTTAAGTTGGGTCTCGTTAATTTGGGTCTCGATCTTATTGTTTGTTGCACTCAAACATGATTCAACCATGTTCAACCGAGACTGAGGTGAGTAGTTGTCTTGGTGCCAAACCACTGACACTCTCAAATCGTCTTGGCTTTGAGTGACCGACCATTACGAGAATCTAAAAAACCATTCAATAAGAAAAAAAGCAGAAAACAATGAATTTATAGGGTGGTGGTTTGGATCTAGGGTGGATGTGGGAACGAGAAAGGTAGTAGGGAGCAATGAGAGAATGACCGCTTTGTTGTTTCGATTGGCAGAGTGGCTCGGTTAACATGAAGGGAAATTTGAGGCATTAAATAAAAAATATGAGTGCACTAAAAATTTCACTTTTTGCTCGGCGTGCGCTCAAAATTGGCTCGCCCTACATAAATTATGAGGTGCCTATAGTACAACCCTTAATTAATATATCCATGTTACCTTCTTATTCATGATGACCTCGTCTACTTCATTTACAAACTTTAATGGCGATCGAGTTAATTTTTTTGGATCACGATATGTACACCCCATCATTCTACGAGGACAGGCCAACAATTCAAGTGAGGGTCATTTTCCATCATACCCTTAATGGAAATGAGTTTTATGCCTCCCACCACGTTATGTGCACCCCTCACCCCAACCTCTTGTTCATACCTTCATCCTCCTACACCACAAGATTTCTCTTGTGATTTGTAAGACATTGTCGATTTGACATCAATTTTTAAGTTATTTTAGGACGAAATAGAAGCGGATTGTGCAATGGAAGAATATTTGCAAGATGAATGTAACGACCCAAATTAATTAAATTAAGATTAACGTTAATATCGGGGATTAACGTTTGTAATTCGGGCGTTAAGTAGATAACTCGGTTAATTCGGACACGAGAACCAAGTGAATATGTTATTTATGGATTATGATTGTGTATATGTGTTATTTAAAATTATTATTATTGTATTGCATTGCATGTGTGTATGTTGCTATTGGGCGAGTTGGTGGGACGGGGAGTTACCTTAAAATGCGTGTCGATACGCGGGGCATTAGGTGCCGGGTAGTCGAGGGATAAATGGGACCACTAATTGGTCCATAGAAGGTTCTAAAAACACTAACCATATAAATTATAATGGGCCTAAGATAATGTAATGAGATGAAATAAATAAGGCATATAGTTTGGTTAATTAAATTAGAAACCATGAGACTGTCCTAGAGATATGTATTGGCACATTTAGGAACCAAGTGAGTTACAAATTGTTGTCATTTGAGGAGAGTAAGTGGGAGATGTGTTAAGAGATAGGCTATTAAATGAATCTCAGGATACGTAAACACATAGAGGTTAATGGATATGAATCAGTCCCACCTAGATATATATTGATGGATTGATCAACACATGCAAAACTAAATCACTATCAATTATAAATTTCAGATAGGAAAGAAGAGAGAACTTCAGCTAGATTTCAAGTGTTTGGAGGTCAATTTGAAGGATTAAACTAAGGTGATCATCTTATCCATCTTCTATACATTAAAATAAGTTAAATTTTGAGTGTTTTTGGTGTAATTCGAATTTGAGATTTGGTAACTAATTTTTGAGGTTGTTCTGATGAATTATAACTATAATTATGATATCAAATGGAAATATACAATTAATTTTGAATGAATTGAAACTTTGATGAATTTTGAGAAAAATTAGTGGAAATCATGGATTTGATCATTTTGATCTAATTGATGTTGTTTTATCGGTTTAGATGATGTTTTAGAGACACCATATAATAAAGAATGGTTTTGTTGGGCTTGATTAGCTAATTGGGGAATTGGAGAGAAAATTTTCGAGTTGAGAATTCTGTCACAGAGAGCAATTAGCATGGTAATTAGGCTGGTTAGCGTGCTAACTAGATTGAGCCTTCAACTATTTTTTGAAATGAAGAATAGTAGCGCATTAAACTGATTCCCTAGCGCGCTAATCATACCTAGTGCTCTAGGCAGTCCCATTAGCGCTAATGACAAATGAAAATTGAATTTGAAGGGTTGTTTTTGGAATTTTCAACTTAATACATACTCAAACACGTATAAACAAACTAAATATGTAAAAATTAGATCTCGAGGACTTAAGGGACTGTAGCTCGGATATTGAGGAGCTAGTCGGGTCGGATTCAGGAGTCCGGAGAAATTGGAGCGCGAATTGAGATCTGCAAACCCATTGAAATGCCTAACAAAACTCATAGTTTGTTTTATCAATATCGGATTTCATGTGTGATTGCTGGTAAGCACAAATGGGGTTTCACTTCTATTTCGGTTTACGTATATATTGGTTGTGGCTAAATCGCTTGCATGGGTTACTTGTAATTAGTGCTCGTGTCGACGACAATAGAATATATCTATGACTGTCAGGAGGGATGTTAGATGTTCCTTTGACTTGAAATAACGTCTGGAGGTGTTCATCCGTTAACCGTAGATGAGGTTTAGTCACTATAAGCCTGCAACTATATACTTGGTTCTTGTCCCATTTATAGATTACTAGGTGGTTTAGGCCAGTGTTTTCTTGTGATTATATGGTTTTTTTATTTATTAATGCTTTGTTTCCACGCTTATTTATTGAGTATGTGATGTTGATTAGAAGCTATTGTTTTTGTTTGTCGCATTTAGCCAACATTCATGAGAATATGACTTACTGTTGTCAGAGGTCATATTCGCATGTCTCATAGCTTACCAATTTTATTTCATGAATATTATGTGGACTTCTTTCGGGGTTTTACTTACCGAACTCATTATTGTATTTGTTGGGTGACTGAGCGTAGATCCTTCGACGACAAGGGCAAATGCAAGGAGGTACTGAGTGACTACCTCTGAGATAGTGACGCTAGCTCATGCGTAACTACAGTATGTATGTATTTACGTTTCGTTGGATTTTAAGGACGATAAAACACTAAATACATGTATATGAGTCTTTTGCTGTATTTATCTCTCCTTGATATATATACATGCTATCTTTTTGCTAGTTTTTCCACTATTTAGGATTGTTAAATAATGCATAATTTACTCATTTAAAGAATTTCGATGTAAAATTGTAATATATCTTGATAAATTGATTAACTGGCTGATTAAATGATAAATACTTATATGGAGATCAATTAGCTAAACTAGTGTTAGTTGGAAAGTGTAAGCAACCAGTAATGTCACGGGGCGTCAAAGATAAGCAGACCATGACGTGATAGGGCTTGGTGACGTGATGGAGGGTCCCCAGATTACCTCAGAATTTTAGGCCGTCACAATGAAGATATGTTTTTTTGACATTTTTGTGATTTTTAGGGTTTTAAAAACAAAAGTAGGAACCCTTTTTTTGAGTAGTTCAACCTTATAAGTCTGAATATCTTTAATTGGAGTCTCGAGCAAAACACACTAAACCATTAGTATAGCGTCGACCAAAGTCCATTGAACCTTAGTTGAAGTGCCAGTCGGAGCACATCGAACCTATGACATCCCCTATCCCGATTAAGGTGATATTCAACCTAAAACCCTAATTAAGCAATGGTACACTAGGCAGACTTAACTAGAGCCAACAACTTCACATTCTTACCCGATAAACACAACCTGTATATTGATATCAAAAATATAAATCAAAGTATTACGTAGCGAAAAATTGAAACTTTTTCGATTACATTCAATATACATAAATCCGAGGTTTATCAAAGTCAAAACACATTTGTAAAACCTCCCATCATGCTATATTACAACAATGTAAGTCAAAACAATTTATATATGCAAGGAATGTTCATTACGTCATAGATAAGATAATAAAACTTTTAAATCTTCTCCTTGCCCTTAGCTGAAGCCCATGCATATGAATCTGAAATGTTAAGGGGAGAGAGCTCTTCAACTTGCTCAATAAGTGATGCTCGCAAACACATCATGTAACGAACCATTTTATTAATGTCTCTTAAATTTACAGACGTGGACGCCAGCTCGGATCTACGTGGACGCCGCGGTAGGCTAGGACACACGAGGACATAAGTATGCTAGTTATTGTGTGTTGGATGCCTATTTACGGTGACATTTATTGAAATACATCGCATGTGCGTATGTTGCATAAAAATATGTGCGAGATTGTGTGGCCTATATTTGCCTCGATATGCATGTCAACGCGGGTACCAGGTAGTTGATCGGACCGAATATTAGGTCGGGGAAACTAAAACACACACATTATATAAAAATTGGCAAAGTAACTAATATGGAATGGGTATTAGGTGGCTAGTGACGGCCGTATGCGTATATCGGTTCGGATGCAAAACCGGGTGTCGCAACGCCCGAAAAAACGAGCGAGTGTCCCAGCTGTGTCACACTTTGGAGTCAAGCAACCAAAGTCAACAATCCTTATTTAAACCACACTTCGCCACCTTTTCTCTCACCTCACACACACACACCCCACGCACGCACACACAACGATTGGGAGGCCGATAGAGGAAGAAGGAACGCAGAGGAGGAAGGAAGGAGAGAGGAGAAGGTGGAGACGTCACCGATCGAGGTGAGTCTCAGTGGTTTTTGGTTGTGGGTTTCGGTTCGGCCGTAGTGGAGAGACAAGGGTTCGGCCATTGAGGATGAATCGGGTAGCGGTGTTGATAGCTGAGGTATGTCCCCGCCATCGAGTCCACCGGGGTCGGGGTGGAGAGAAACCACAACCCAAACCACGGAGGAAAAGAAGAAAAAAAATGATGCTCTCGATCAAACCAGTGGTTCGATTGGGAAGATGGTGCACACATGCGTGTGCACCCCCTGCATAGGCAGGGCCCAGAACGGGCCAGGTCGGGTCCGGCCTAGAACGGGCCGGGTCGGGGCCGGCCCATTTGGGTCGACCCGACCCAAGCCAAACTTTTTTTAAAAAAAGAGAAAAAAAAAGAAAAATGAAAGAAAAATTTGGGAAAAAAATCCCGAAAAAATTCAAAAAATTCAAAAAAAATTATGTTTCCATAAAAAATCTCGCACTCGACTTTCACGTGGTTTTTGTCTCGAAAAGCGCAAAATAGGCAATTTGACCTAAGATTTTAGAAATTGGTTCTAAATTGTCATACTAAATCGGAATTATTAATAAACGGTCATAGGAGGACACCGGTGATCAATTGGCGACCAAGGACCTAGTGGACTTGGACCCGGGGATTGATTACGGGGTATTAGAGTGCGTTGTGAGGTTTGTAAGAACCCAATGGAAAAACTCTTGAGTATTTATTTTGCTTTGTAATTCCATTCAATTTCAGTATTCCTTGTGATTTTTCCTATACTTATATCTTGTCATTGTTTGCACGATTGGTTGAGTTACTCCCATCGGATTTTTGTTGTGTGTCTATGCATTCTAGACCATAGCATATGTATCAGAAGTTCTCGGTGGATAACTACGCGAGCTATTGAACTGCTACATGTGTTGGTGCGTCGTAGGTCCACGCCGACCACCTAGAGGGATCAGGTGATAGCTAGTTGGGTGCGACCACTAGTGGGATCCCTGGAAGGGAATCTCGAATATGGCTTAGTCTGACTGGAGCAGGCACACACATTTGCACTTTATTGTTATCTATGCATGCGATGCCCTACTTACAGTTGTCCGTTTACATTCCGCATGTTTATTTAACGGTATTTATCGACTTTCACTTATTTATATGAATGCTTGGAGGAGTTCTTAGAGATTTTACTGACTGGACTCATTATCCATTTTTTATGTGATGATTGAGTGCAGATCTAAGTACAAGTAAAGGCAAGGGGATCTTAGGCGACTACTTCTGACTGCCTACCTCTAAGAATTACTTGTACGTGTGATTATTTTGATATTTTGATTCTTGGGGATACTGGGGAGTGACATGACATTGTACGTAGATACTTTATATGGTACAATTGTCTACATCTATATAGAGTACTTTTTAGGGTTTTTCCACAATAATATTTGTTTAATTGATTATTAATAATTCTTACATTTAAGTACAACTTCCGCTGCATATGTCATTTATACGCTGTACACACAAGTGAATGCAAATTTCGAGACAGGAAGAGGACGGGTAGGTGTCGTACACGTGTAGTAGGGCCGGCTGGAAAGAAGTACACGGAGACACGTCGCCCCGGGGTGGCGAGGGCCGCCACACATCAATTATCATTTAATATCAACAAATCAATGAATATCAATATGAATCCGAAATATATCTATTCAGGCAGTGAAACTGATGTAAATAGTAATAAATTGAAAGCAAAACCATTCGCGCAATATGCAATCTTACTCGTGATTCGTAATTTTCATTTGATGACAAATTCGTACTCTCCAGTCACTCGAGAATATAACCATATAATCCACATATTGGCCGACAAGGATTTTGCTAGTTTATTCCAGCTTGACTGAGCTACTAACTCCAAATGGACAATAACAACTAAAATAAAACTCTAGCTAACTGAGGATAAAAGGGCGGAATCCATTTCTAGGCAAACATTTCCATTTGTTAGAATAAAGGTAGAATTTATTTCTCGGCATCATTTTCAATCTTTAGTCCCAGTATGCCTTATCGACCATTTTTTCGGGATTTACCACATATAAAAACACTCGAATCACAGTACGTTGCCCTCAATCTCGGTCCATAATGCTATATGAACTAAATATACTAATTTATGATGCATAATTGATAAGAGTACGAGTCCTACTTAACTCAATTAGGTTTCGTCTCAATTTCCTAACTTTTTTGGGTCATTCCACCTTTCCTGGTGTCCAAAACCTATCACAAATCATTTGAAGTTAATATAGGTCTATTACTTTATATTTACAATCCTTAGATCAATCCATAAAACCTCAGGAAATACCAATCAAAACTCAACACAGTTGCTATTTTCTGAGGTGGGAGCGCGCTCCCTCACTTGGTGGGGCGCATTCTGCTTACTGGGTTCCTGAGCATTTATGAAGGGAACATGCCCATCTGATACAGGGAGCGTGCTCCATCTTTCATTATCTCGACAGTGAACAGGGCCGCTACCCCTGTTCGATCCACGACATTAGCAATAACCACCAATACACTCCCCACAACATCAGGGAGGACCTATAATGAGGTTTAAACCTATTTCGAACCATCTACAACAATAATTCACAGAGAAATCATCATCCAATATTGAATTCAACTTTAAAAAAACTTAAAACCCAACTTACCATAGTGATGATCTCTGGATTTATAGTGGTTTGATCTCCTCAAATCACACTGGAATTCTTTCTTGATCAAGCTTTTAACATCAAACCCTCAACAGCTTGGTCTCTCTCTTTCTCTCTCTCTCGATTGATCAAATGCGACAGTGAGGATAAGTTTGAATTTTTTTATTTATATATATGATTTTTTCTCGGGATACGTATTGCGTTGTCTCGAGGCTAATCAAGTGAGCATTATGCTAAAGTGACATCGCCTATTATGACACACATCTTAACACAATCATCACTTACGCTCTTCTCAAGGCAATCTAACGATCCATATAATTCAAATTAAACTATTTTTGTTTATTTATTTACATATATATATGTATATATGTATATATATCGTGTATTTTCTCGCCAATAAATTTACCGAACATGCCTATGAGTATTCTCGGACGTTCACATTCATTTCACGATCCTCTCATCGCACTTTGTATACTAGAAATTTATTAAATAATTATTTTTTCTAATTATAGGTTTTTATTAATTTCCTATTAATCCAACAACCTATAAAATTTGTCAAACATATCATACAAAATACCGATCATCACACTAACCCATGCACACGCTAATCGGGGTACCCGGACTTAACCACGAGCGTAACTCGGGTTAATTAAGATTTGAGTTAACACTAATCACCAGTTTAAGGTAACATGTTATTACATAATTTCTTTTTTGGTGGTTGCCAATCAAGTTTCAAACAAAGGGGTCCAATGAGACAATACCGAACTTCAAACATATATGTTGGCCTTGAGACATCGTATACCTTACGAACGAAGCACAAACCGAGGAACGATCAAATAAAACAAAATAAAAGAATAAATCACGGCAACCAACTCTCTCTTCAACAACTCGTAGGAAACTCCAATTACAAGCTCACCATGAGCAATCTGAACCATTACAAGCCATTTTGCCTGAATTATAAGCTCACAGAAGCAATATTCTTGACCTCCTTTCACTTTAGAAACCAAAGAAAGAACATTAATTAATTATATTAATTAAATGTGTGTACTTTTTGATGAGGCAGCTTTTAAGAGTGGTTCAAGGCCCATAAGATTATCACGATAATATCAAGCGAATTAAGCTATCTTACCTTAAAAAAAGAAATGAAACTATCAAGCAATCTTATCTAAAAAAAAAAAAGAATGACCAATCACTTAGGTGACCCAATAGTTTGATATGAATTTTGAGGTAAGAGGTAATGGATTCAAACCTCCGTGGAAGCAAGTTGTCATCACAAAACATAATTCAATTTCAAAACCAAACTCGCATCACAAACTGATATTATTAGTTTCTTCATGAGTGGATACATAAATATTGATTGGACCTTTATTGTTTAACATCCGTACCATATAAGTTGGCATGGGACGAGATTTGAGGACCGGGTAGGGATTTGTCACCCAACAAGTTGTCTTCGCAAAAGATTGTACTCTCCATTATTTTGCACTTAGTGATGAAACGTACAAGATTAGATTGGATTAATTGGGTGGGTCGTCAAGACTGTCCAATGCCCACCCTACATAAATTAATGTGACCACTTCTTGTTTGCTACTAACTTTTTTAAAAGTACAAAAAAATAAATTGTCTGATAGGGGTCCAAATCTTTGCCTCATCACAAGTAGGCACTTTTGTGCTTGGTAGTAGCACCTCTCAACCGTACATATGGGAGAAAAAGAATTAAAATGAGAAGACTTCAAAAGTTTTCTTGGAGTGACATGCACTAATATACAATGTCATAGCAACGAGACTTTTTTTCTTTTCTTTTTTTTTTTTTTTTTTTTTTTATCAAAGGGAAGCAAAATTAGCCGGATCACATATGACAAACACGAGGGAACGAGACCCCTCTTACATCCTCAGTTAAAATCATAGTGATATTCGGGGGGATATCATTTAACATTTGAAAGCCCACATCTATTCCTTTTGCTAATGCCGCCATTTTATCTGCTGCACGGTTGCCTTAATAATGGGTATGTCGAACTTGGATCTCCCATTGCTTCTCCGTATATTGTAGTATTAAGGACAGAATGTTCCGTTGTTCATTGGCATGTAATTTTCTGAAATAATTGAATGTGGTTCCAACCGTATGTAATACTTGACTGTAACTAGGAAACATAAAGTAACAAATTAAATGAATGAAAATAGCAAAATAAAGAACAATCAAACCAAGACACCAGATGTGTTATCGCAGTTCGATCCTCGACTTACGTCTGCAGGGCCTCGCCTAGATGTAAACTCCACTAGTATGACGAATCGAACCACATGACTCCTTGACGTGACTCCCTCACTTTGAGCTCCTTCTGGCACACTCTCATTCCCTTATTTGTGGACCTTACATACACAACATCCATTTTGTGTGTGAGGCTCCCCCTCAATGGAACACCCAAGTCCCCTTGGATGCTTTACAACTCGATAAAGAAAGTGAATAGAATAGGTTCATAATACAAAGTAAATCGATTCTAACTGGTGTGCAGACTCAATCACTTTGAACACTATAAATATACACAAATAGATTCTTCAATCTTAACTAAACTGGCAAGATACGAACAATCTAAATCTGCTAAATCAATCACATTAATCACATGGTTATGTCTTTTGAATCGTAAACCTTATCGACTTCATAATCTTCAATTGATCACCAATCGGTTGAGATAAGTTCAAATCTTCAACTGCCTTATCCAAAAATCCTGTTGTAACCACTTCAAGCAACCGGTTATAACCGCCAATCTTGAACCAAATCTCAAACATTTATGACTTTAATTTTAAGCACATGTCCAATGTGTTGGATTTGGATCACTCATCTAGTTGTAACAATACTATGACAAGCCTTTAATTGTCGATATCACACTTCGACAATAACAATCTCCCCCTTTGTCATTATGTTGTCACAATAAATAAGATGGGTCAGGAGCATAAAATCTTCATAAGATAAGAAATAAAAAGATATTGTTGTCACATGCACAAACGACAGTTTCTATCACCATAGTGGTTATAGCCCATTAATCCATGGGTTGTACCACAAACAATAGTCTCAAGCATCAAAATTAAACACCACCATAAACTGTATCTCCAAGAAGCTAAATAAACAGTACCACGATAACCACCATTAATTGTATCTCCAAGAAGCAACTCCAACTCCCCCTCACTCCTTCTCAAATCATATCTACATCTCCCCCTTTGTGATAAACATAATAGCAAAGAAGTAAGAGAGAGTAGTACTAGCAACTCCTCGTTAAGTAGAAGGATTAGCAACAAGCTTCAAGAAATCGAACTGAAACAAAGGATTAGATAATGCTCGAATAGCTTTCATAAACTCCTTCTCTTATTCCTGTCTTGGGTCGAGAAAGTCATAATCGTCAATGCCCAAGTCAAAGGTAGGCCGATCAGGTATAGAAGATGAAGGTTCAGCAGTTGTTGAAGGAGCCTTTTTTTCTTCTTCTTCCGGACTTTGGAGGGACCAAGTTCCTGGGCATCAGTTCCCATTGGGTGTCCCCGATGTCGCAACTGATAAGGCGGACTAGTAGCTAACTGAGGTGAAACATGCAGATCATTAAAATGAGAATACCCTTCCTTTTTGATTTTGTTGGAGACTCCTCTTACTCTGGAAGAACACCATGAGTCCTGAATAATATCCTGAACCTTTTGAGAGCTGAGAAATTTAGTTAGTAAGCAAGGGAAGAACAAATATTCAAAAGTGGTTCCTGGATTGGTTCTCTGCAAGATTGCTCAAAAGATGATTTTCCAAGGTCAATTGGAGCTCCTTGATATATGGCATACAAAAAAGAATCCCCATTTCTCTATCAAAGGTACTGCCATGTCTAGTCGGAAGAAGGTTACTAGTAATGTGATTATATAAGTAGAAGTAAAATGTAGTTATATCATTGGTATCCTTCTTCATATTCCTTTGTGGCCTCTATGTTTGCTTGCCATGGGTAATGGTGTAGATCACAATAGACATGGTATTGGACATCTAAAAGTCCTCGAAAAATCTATATCCTTTAAGGTTAAATGGACACTCTAAAAAGTCTTTGAGGACTTTAGGGGAGGATTCTATAAATTCTCCTGTGATGAAAACCCTTTGGAAGTGTAAGGACTTAGGATTAAAGACTTCCTTCTTGAGATTGGAATAAAACTCATTTACCAGACTCATATTGTATCTGGTTAGGAAGGAAAATAACTTCAAAAGAGAGCGAGTCTTTAAAAATGTTACTAGGTACTCGCTGGCATAGTCATTCTTATGGAGGTAAGTCTCGGTGTGGTACTTCTTGCCTTAGAGACTCTCGAACCATCTTTCAACCTCATCATCTAGCATTCGGTGGGTGTGGCCTCTGTGATTACCAAGCTTTATTTTGGGTTTTTATGTCTCTCCATCTGAGTCGGGAATGGTGCTTCTTGATGCTGGTACTTCTGCATTTGACTCAACAAAGAAATTTTTTTTCTTGTATAGCCTCGGTTGCAACTGTGCTGTCTGATGCGCTGGTAGGAATAGGGGAAACTTTGGCCTTCTTCTTTTTGCATCTTTTTTCTTCAATCTCCTTTTAAAAAGGACAACAACATATGTTCATTATCTCCGTCATTTCCTGGGTGAAGAACAACAGTCTTTTCAATAGTTTGAGCGGTGGAGACCACATGAACATGTTCCTCGATTGTAGCTGGAATCTCTTTATTGTGGTGGTGGGTTTCATGTTCTGTCATCTCCACTAGTTCTGATCGTTCAAAGGTAGATGCATCATGGGATGCTTCAGGTCTGGCTTGTTCTTCACTGACTTGTAAAGACTCGACTGGTTGCTCAGTCACAATAGTTGACACCACCGGTGGTTGTATCTACTCTTCAACATATTTGGTATGATTTGATCTACGGCTGAGGACTGAGTAGGTTCATATATAACATGCACGACTTTCGAAGATGGCTGTCGGTCAGGTTGATCAGATTTTGTTGATGAAGATTTAGGAAGGTTAACAACCCTAGTTGGTTTCTTCTTTAGAAGTGGCGGTAATCCTTCAAATGAAGATTGAAACCGATTTGGAGGTGGAACAACACTCAGAGGTGTTGGATTCAAAAACTTTTCCCTCTTTGCACTGGTTTCTTTCCTTTGGGTGGAGCTGGTGCTTATGATGCAACATCTTTGACTGAACTTCTTGTTCGAACCATGGCACCATCGGTGTTGCAACTGCTTGAGAATGGAAGGTGAAGGCGAGATTTGTAGAGGTTGCACACAGAGAGAGAGAGAGAGAGAGAGAGAGAGAGAGAGAGAGAGAGAGAGATATATATATATATATATATATCACATATGAAACGAAGGCCTGAGATTTGTTAGATCCTTGATGCTTATCTACCCCCATTGAAGTCTCAACAACCATAATTAATAGCACACATGATGATTACAAATAAAATAATTTAAATAATCATTTTAAACGATAATACGACCATTTGATTACAAAAAACACACACGTAACAAATAACTCACTTACACGACTCACACATACGACATAAATCTATTCCCATTTTATTTAAATTGTACTTAATCAAATGGAATAAATAAATAAAAAACGCAGGAGGTTAAACATATGTTCATTACATAGGGCTAATACACAACCCTATAGCCCCTTTCAAGAACTTAAACCTAGAAGCATTAATGGGTTTTGTAAAAATATCACCCAACTGTTTATTAATGTGAACATATTCAATAGGGATTACTTTCTTTTCCACCAAATCCCGAATAAAGTAATACCTCAACTCGATGTGTTTGGTTTCAGAATGCTAGACTAGATTTTTTGAAATGTCAATTGCATTGCGGTTTTCACAGAAAATAGTCAGTGGTTGCAACTGCACATTATAGTCATATAACATTTGGTTCATCTAGATAAGTTGTGTGCAATAACTTCCAACTCCAATATATTCCGCTCCAGCTGTGGAAATGGAAATTGAGTTATGCTTTTTGTTGAACCAAGACACCATGTTGGTTCCCATGAAGAAACACCCTCCCGAAGTGTTTTTGCAATCATCTACACTACCTGCCCAGTCTGCATCACTATAACCAACAAGTGAAATGGTAGTTCTGGATGAGTACCAAAGTCCCAAATTTGAAATTCCTGCCACATAGCGAATAATTCTCTCGACATCTGACAAATGTGATTCCTTAGGTGTAGCTTGGTAGCGAGCACATAGACCAATAGTAAATGAGATATCAGGCCTGCTAGCAGTGAGGTAGAGTAGACTTTCAATTATGCTTCTGTAAAGAGATTGATCAACATATTTTTCATGCTCATCCTTGGTCAGCTTCTCGGTTGTACCTATAGGTGTGTGTATGTGTTTGGCCCGTTCTAACCCAAAATGTTTCACCAAGGAACATGAGTACTTATGCTAAGATAGTCTGAGATAGGAATGTATTTTTGTGGTCTGATGAACTTGGAGACCAAGAAAGTATGAGAGCTCTACCACCATGCTCATTTCAAACTCATTCTGCATGTTGTGTACAAATTCTTCCACCAAGTCTTTGGCAGTAGCTCTAAAGACTATATCATCAACATATATTTGAGCTATTAGGACTGAGGAAGCATGTTGCTTAACAAATAATGTTTTGTCCACATTTCCATAAGTGTAACAATTATCAAGTAAAACCGTACAAGACGGTCATACCAGGCTCGAGGAGCCTGTTTCAACCCGTAGAGAACTTCTTCAACTGATAGACATGTAATGGAAAGAATGATCTTCAAATCCCTTGGATTGAGCAACTTACACCTATTTATTTAGAGTTCCATTCAAGAATGCACTCTTCACATCCATCTAATACAACTTAAAACCAAGAGAGCAAGAAGTAACAAGTAGTAAACGAATAGATTCTAATCTAGAAACGGGGGCAAATGTCTCATCAAAATCTATTCCTTCTACCTAATTGTAGCCTTGTGCTACTAGGTGTGCCTTGTTTATGACTACTTCACCCTAAGCATCAGATTTGTTTTTAAAAATCCATTTTGTGCCAATGACATTTACATGCCTGGGTTGAGACACCAGAGTCCAAACATCGAGTCTCTGGAATTGATTCAATTCCTCTTACATAGCTACCGTCCAGTACTCATCCTGTAATGCATCAGAAACATTCTTAGGCTCGATGTTAGAGACATAACATACATACCCAACTAGTTTCCTGTAGTCAATTCTTGTTGTATCTCTGGTTACTATCCCTTCATCTTTTCTCCAATTATGTTGTCAGGAGGATGATCTTTCAAAATTCTGCTTGAAGGTTCTCGAGCACGATTAAGTAGTTCTAACTTAGTCTTGTGAGGAGTTGTAACTGCATCATGTGAAGCTTTAACACCGGTGGCAACATGCATGTTGGGAATGGTTTTCACTGGTAGATCACCATTTCTATTGTGAGCTTGTGTTGGTTATTGATCTGATGTAGAATTATCAAAGACAACATTGATTGACTCTATTACTCTCTGAGAACGCTGGTTAAGAACTCTATATGCTCTGCTGTCAGTTGCATAGCCAACGAATTTGGCTCCAAAACTTCTTGGATCAAACTTTTTCAGGATCTCCCTGTCATTCAGAACAAAACACTTGCTTCCAAATGCATGAAAGTAAGCAAGATTTGGCTTTCTACCTTTCCAGAATGCATAGGGAGTTTTATGTATGAAAGGACGAAGATATGTTCTATTGATAGTGTAACACGTAATGCTGACAGCTTCTGGCCATAGTTTGGTAGGAAGATTCTTTGAGGTAAGCATGACCTTGGCTATTTCTTGAATGTGTCAATTGTTTCTTTCAACCACCCCATTCTGTTGAGGTATAATTGGTGCGAGAATTTCTGATTAATTCCTGAGGTTCTACGAAAATCATGGAATTTTGAGTTTTCAATCTCTATCCCATGATCACTTCTGATTCTGATGATATGTTCTCCAGAGGTTGACTTCTCATTCATCAACTTCAAAAATAGTTCACCGAAACTTTCAAATGCATCTGATCTTTCTTTCAAGAAAAGAACCTAGGTAAATCAAGAAAAATCATCAACACAAACTAGAATGTATCTATTCCTAGACAAGGTCGATGCCCGAGTAGGTCCAACCAGATCAATTTTTGTTGGGTTTTGGGGTTCATACGCAGCGGAGATTACAAAACAATTTTGACAAAAACCCCGACAGGATCCGAAACTAATTCCATTAAAAACGTTTAAATCTAGAAAACTTGATCATACCTCGGTCGCAAAATACCTTTCTGAACGTTGATCGATCTCTAAGGCGCTGCCAACGACGAACGCCCTCTACAAGCAATCCACACACGAATGGCGTGCCGAGATTTGAAGTGCTAGCTTCAAGAGAATACCAAACCTTTTTGTTTCTCTCCAAATCGGTCAAGTGCGTACTAGAAAACCCTAATTTGTTTCTGAAACGAAAATAGAGTTTCGGCTCTTAATCTTTCGTACGTGTGTTCTAACTTAAAACGTCTATTTATACAACCCTTGTATATAGACGGTTAAGTAAATTACACATATACCCTACTTAAAGAAGTATAAGTGTAATACACCGGAAGGACGTTTCTGTCATGAACTTTATCATATAAAATTCATTTTTTGAACCATCTTAAAATCTCACAAAACCATTCTTAGTGTGCGACCCAATAGGCTCATACAACGTTGGCAGTGTACCGAAACACATTTTGGTATACAAGTCATAAACGGCATCTAGCAAAACATTATGACTACCCAAGTTGTACGAATATCAAATCGATACAACCTAATCAATAGTATATATAACATCCTTTTATCACACGATATCCTTTTGATCAAACATAAGGCATGGAATTATCATCCAACATGTTCAATCGTACTAGTCTCGATATCTAGGTAGACTGAAAACATTCAAGTGACATTGATCAATATCAATTCACTTAGATTAGGCCTTTTAACAGTCTAAAACATCGAAGGATCCACTGGATATCTCTCTTTATATGAGAGGAACAAATTCTATCTCGATTACACAACTTCATCACATTGCTCACACAATAACCAATCACAACCTTTATAATCGTCCGGTTAAAAATAACGTTTAATTGTGTCGAATCACTGTGTTCATAATGTTGAAGTATCTGGTAATCTCAAGTCAGAGGACTGAAAAATATACCTATCATGGTAACAACTATGACTTAATCCAAATGATGTCCTCATAGCGGGTCATTCCAGTACTTTGTTCCCTAACAAGTACTCGTGATCATGATTCGTATCCCTATACGTATAATCATCATATGATCATCAATCAAAACTCGCATTAGTCTTAATTCATTATAGTTCCCAGTATAATGATGGGCTAGGGACATTTATGATATTTCTGCAAATACCAATTGATCTTATTATAATGTAAACATGTATATTAATTATAATAAATAGCAAATGAAATCCTCTATTTTATTAACTAAAAGTATTCATAAATATAGTTAATGGATTGACCTATGACACATTACCCAACATTTCCCACTTGCACTAGGGCCAATCATACATGCATCTAATGCCTAATGATCTAACATGACCATCATGTTTTGCTTGTGGAAGAGCTTTTGTCAATGGATCAGCAACGTTGTCTTCAGTAGGTACTCTGCAAATCTTCACGTCTCCCCTCTCGATAATTTGTTTAATGAGATGAAAACGCTTGAGTATATGTTTGGATCTGTGGTGTGATGATCTAGGTTCCTCTGCCTGTGTTGTTGCCTCGTTATTGTCACAATACAAACAAACAGGGTTAGCAATACTTGGAACCACACCTAGTTCAGAAATGAACTTCTTGATCAAAACTGCCTCCTTTGCTGCATCGGATGCTGCAACGTACTTAGCTTCTAACGTAGAATCTGCCACAGTTTCTTGCTTCAAGCTTCTGTTGTTGAATCTACCGCAGTCTCTTGCTTCGAACTTTTTCAAACCATCGCACCCCATTCAAAGTAAACACATATCCAGACTGCAATTTAAAATCATCTATATCAGTTTGAAAACTTGCATATGTGTAACCATTTACAACTACATCATTTTCAAAACCTCCGTACACCAAGAACACTTCCTTAGTCATTCTTAAGTATTTAACAACGTTCTTTACTGCTATCCAGTGACTCTCACCAGGATCTGACTAATATCTGCTTGTAGTGCTCAAAGCATATGATACATCAGGTCGAATGCATGGCATGACATACATGATAGATCCAATAGCTGCCGCATATGGAATCTTATTCATACGGTCTCACTCATCATTTGTCTTAGGACATTGAATCTTGCTGAGACTTATGCCACGAGACATTGGCGACAATCATCCTTTAGAGTCTTGCAAACTGAACCTATTCAACACCTTGTCTATGTAAGCACTCTGACTTAGGTCGATTAGCCTCTTAAATCTATCCCTATAGACCCTTATCCCCAGGATATAGGCTTCATCTCCTAAGTCTTTGATTGAGAAACACTTCCCTAACCAAGACTTGACATTCTACAATGTTGGGATGTCATTTCAATGAGTAATATATCATCAACATACAGTACCAAAAATACAACTACTCTCTCATTGACCTTCTTGTATACAAAAGGCTAATATTCGTTCTTAATAAAACCAAAATCTTTGATTGCTTCATAAAAATGAAGATTCCAACTCTGAAAAGCTTGCTTTAATCCATAAATGGATCTTTGAAGCTTGCATACTTTTCTAGAATTCTCAGGATGTACAAAACCTTCAGGTTGTGTCATATACACGTCCTCAGGTAGCTTTCCGGTAAGAAATGTTGGTTTTACATCCATTTGCCATATCTCATAGTCATAATATGCAACGATGGAAATTAAAATTCTTATGGATTTAAGCATGGCTATTGGCGAAAAAGTTTCATCATAATCAACACCTTGATTCTGCCTGAAACCTTTTTGCTACAAGTCTTGCTTTAAAAGTATGCACTTTGCCATCCATGTCAGTTTTCTTCTTGAAAATCCATTTACATCCAATGGTTTTACCACCTTCAGGTAAATCAACCAAGTTCCAAACTTGGTTATCATACATGGATTGCATTTAAGAGTTCATGGCACTTAGCCATTTATCTGAGTCTGGTCCAGACATAGCCTCCTGATAAGTGGTGGGCTATTTTTATCCATAAGCAACATATCACGACTATTAGTAATGAGAAACTCGAATCTTTCTGGGCTCATGTCTTACCCTACCAGATTCACGTGGGCCTTGTGTCACTTGTGGAGGTTCAACTGGTTCAGAACGTTGTTGAACTTCCGGTAGCAATTCAGGGTTTATCTGTGATTCTTGAACTTCTTCAAGATTTATTTCTCTCCCACTAGTGTCTTTTGAAATAAACTATTTTTCCATAAAGGCACCATACCGAACAACAAACACTTTGTTCTCAGCAAGATTATAAAAGTAATATTCTTTTGTTTCCTTTGGATACCCCACAAATAAACACTTGTCAGATTTAGGTGCTAGTTTTTCATAGACTTGTCGCTTTACGTAAGCCTCACAATCCCAAATCTTGAGGAATGATAAACTAGGTATTTTCTCGTACCATATCTCATATGGTGTTTTATCGACCGCTTTAGAAAGAACTCGATTTATAGCGAAAGCTCCAGTTTGTAATGCATAACCCCAAAAGGTTAATGGAAGATCTGCATGACTCATCATAGATCGAACCATATCTAATAAAGTTTGATTTCTCATTTCGGAAACTCCATTCCACTGTGGAGTTGCTGGTGGAGTCAATTGGGAGACAATCCCACAATTTCTAAGATGATCATCAAATTCTTGGCTCAAATATTCACTACCTCAATTTGACCGAAGTGTTTTGATAGTTTGACCAAGTTGATTATGCACTTCATTTTGAAACGTTCAAAACATCTCAAATGATTCAGCTTTATGTTTCATTAGATATACATAACCATATTTGCTGAAATCATCAATAAATGTAATGAAGTACTGAAAACCTCCTCTAGCCATTATGTTTATAGGATCGCATACATCAGTATGTATTAGACCCAATAAATCACTTGCCCTTTCACTATTTCCAGTAAAGGGACTTTTAGTCATCTTGCCTAGTAAACAAGATACGCACGTTTCATATTTTTCTAAATCAAATGAATCTAGAAGTCCATCTTTATGGAGCTTCATTATGCGTTTCTCATTTATGTGTCCGAGACGACAATGCCAAAGATAGGTTTGATTCAAATCATTTGACTTGAATCTCTTTGTATTTATGTTAAAGACTCGAGTATCAGTGGACCTTTTCATGCTTAGAATATAAAAACCATCACATAAATCAACATTTGCATAAAATATACTTTTACGAGAAATGGAACATCTATTATTCGCAATAATAAAATCAAAACCATCCATATCCAAGCATGAAATATAAATGATGTTTCTGCTCAAGGCAGACACAAAATAACAATTATTTAAAGTTAAAATAAGTCCACTAGGTATATGATCCAACGGCCAGGGCATCAACTCTTGTTCCATTCCCTATGCGGAGGATGACTTCTCATTTCTTCGACTTTCTACTTCTGGTGAGTCCCTACACATTTATACAAATGTGATATCCACATCCGGTATCTAATAATCAAGAATCACTAGTAGATAAATTAATTTCAATAACATAAATACCTGTAGTAGTAGTCGCACTACCCTTTTTCTTTTTTAGATCTTCCAGATAGAGTTTGCAATTTCTAAACAAATGTCCAGGTGCATGACAAAAATGATTATTTCCTTCCTTTTCTTTTGGGTGTTTTGAAGCAAGAACAGGCTGGGGCTTGACTTGTTCCATAGGATTTGCGATAGGTGCAGCAGCAGCCTTGACAACTTTAGCCTTGCCTTTGCCATTTCTTCTTCATTCCCTTTCCCTTTTGGACCATCAACACATTACTAGAGGGTTCTTGATATTTTGTTCAGCAGTTTTGAGCATCAAATGCAACTCTGAAATTGATTTCTCCATATTATTCATATTGTAGTTCATCACAAATTGTGAGTAACTCTCTGGTAATGAATTTAGGATCAAATCCATAGCCAACTCTTGGCTTATGGGAAATCCGAGTCTATCAAGCTGGTCAACATAGCCCTTCATCTTCAGAACATGAGGACTAACTGATGCACCCTCAGTCATCTTGCAAGAATGTAGGTTTTTGACTATCTTGAACCTTTTTGCCTAGCTTGCTGTTGAAACATTTCTTCAGCGTTATAGCAATGCCGTAGGCTTCCATTAGTTCCATGTCTTTCCGAAGTTCAGGAACCATAGTTGCCACCATAATACATGCAACATCAGTAGAATCGTTGACATGCTTATTATGCGCATCCTTCACATATTTTGTAGCATTGGTTGGTGGGTACTCGAGGATTGGAGCATCCAGGACATACAACTTGCGTTCATGCTTAAGAACAATTCTCAAGTTTCTGAACCAGTCAAGAAAGTTAGTCCAGATAGCTTATCCTTCTCAAGGATGGATCGCAACGACATGGAATTGTTGTTACTTGAAGAGGCCATTGATCTACAATAAAGATTATGCAAAGTTTATTTTAGTATAGATGAATAGACTCCCACTAAATTAACAACCCTCCTAAAACATATTATTTATTAAGGGGACTAAAATCCATATTTCACCTAATTCTATGACAGCTATGACATGAAACACAGAACTAGATTATTTAGGTAGGTAACATTTACCAATTACATCTTATGTAATTTTAAATACTTTTATGAGATACGGGACATCTTATGTCTTAGCATGTTTCTTATCTCATCATGTGCCTAAAGCTCAAAACTTTTTCGATGGCTTTATTAAGTCAGACTATTTTAAACATTTAGGTAACTCTTACCCAACTTGTCTCACCAAGATAACACAATACACTCAGTTATGGCTAAAACTATATTAGTGTGATCGAGGCTTTGACAAGTGATTAAAATGGATGACACGAGATTTAAAATTTAATAGAGTGAGTTTATTTAGTTTTATAAATTTTATGTAAACAATGAAATATCATATATTTTATTGATTTGTTTAATCACTAAACAATTTGGAAATTTTTTATACTGTTCACTAATAAAAGAATTTCCATGCGCTAGGATTAGTTAGATGGCGGTCCCGCTGGCCAATCAGCTGGCGGTGGTTCCGCTGGCAGCACCCCTTTTTTTTGGAGACAAATTTCAATTCCGAAAATTAAAATTTCTATAGAAAATCATATTTTTCATTGATTTTATTATCCAAAATTAAGTCAATTAAAATATTTTAATTAACCCGAGCCCACATCTAACTAATCATCTTATCCTAATCCAATTAGAACTTAAGATATTTGAATCCTAGCATATCACCAATAACAAAATTCTTAGATATTTATCTCTTATCCAATAGGGATAACGAAACTGATTTTGCTAATATCTCCTAATCTAATTTGTTATCTATCTCTTATCAAATAGAAACTTCATAACAGAATGGATATAACGAGATAAATAAATAATTTTGCAAAATAATTATTTGCAATTTCGGTCTTCATCCAAATAATCACAAACATGTAATTGAATCATGAACTACTATCTCAATCGAACCTAATGATATTAGTTTCAAATTAATATTAAGTCTTATAGAATTTAAGAAACTTAAAACAATGTAACCTAAATATGCATACCGAATTACAGAGATTTCATCCATGCATTAATACACGAAAAATAAAGATTATACGTAACGATGCCATGGATCACAGAACACGAAATTCAATTCATTAAAATTATTCGAATTAACCTAACATGGTTACTTGCATGTACGAAATTGATTTCAATTAAATCACGAATATATGTACCATATACACAAAACATGATAATAAATCTCACAGAAAACTTATGTATATCACATATACATCAACTATTAACATGATTTCAATCATATATCATGTATATATCAGAAGAAAACATGCGATGAATTTAATGGAATCGAATTCGATGGCTCTGATACCACTATTGGGTTTTGGGGTTCATACGCAGAGGAAATTACAAAACAGTTTTGACAAAAACCCTAACAAGATCCGAATCTAATTCCATAAAAAATGGTTAAACCAAGAAAACTTAATCATACCTCGGTCGCAAAATACATTTCTGAAGGTTGATCGATCTCTAAGGCGCTGCCAACGACGAACGCCCTCTACAAGCAGTCCACACACGAACGGTGGCCGAGATTCGAAGTGCTAGTTTCAAGAGAATACCAAACCTTTTTGTTTCTCTCCAAAACGGTCCAGAGCGTACTAGAAAACCCTAATTTGTTTCTGAAACGAAAATAGAGTTTCGACCTTTAATCTTTTGTACGTGTGTTCTAACTTAAAGCGTCTATTTATACAACCCTTGTATATAGACGATTAAGTAAATTACACATATACCCCTACTTAAAGAAGTATAAGGTAATACACCATAAGGACGTTTTTGTCATGAATTTTATCATATAAAACTCATTTTTCTGAACCATCTTAAAATCTCGCAAAACCATTCTTAGCGTGCGACCCAATAGGCTCATACAACGTTGGCAGTGTACCAAAACACATTTCGGTATACAAGTCATAAGCGGCCTCTAGCAAGACATTACGACTACTCAAGTTGTACGAATATCAAATCGATACAACCTAATCAATAGTGTATATAACATCCTTTTGTCACACGACATCCTTTTGATCAAACGTAAGGCATGGAATTGTCATCCAACATGTTCAATCGTACTAGTCTCGATCTCTAGATAGGCTGAAAACATTCAAGTGACATTGATCAATATCAATTCACTTAGATTAGGCCTTTTAACAGTCTAACACATCGAGGGATGCACTGGATATCTCTCTTTATATGAGAGGGACAAATTCTATCTCGATTACACAACTTCATCACATTGCTCACAAAATAACCAATCATAACCTTTGTAATTGTCCGATTAAAGACAACGTTTAATTATGTCAAATCACTGTGTTCCTAATGTTGAAGTCTCTGGTAATTTTAAGTCAGAGAACCGAAAAATATACCTATCATAATAAACAACTATGACTTAATCCATGTGATGTTCTCATAGCAGGCCTTTCCAATACTTTGTTCCCTAACAAGTACTCGTGATCTTGATTCGTATCCCTATACGTATAATCATCATATGATCATCAATAAAGACTCACACTAGTCTTAATTCATTATAGTTCCCAGTATAATGATCGACTAGGTACATTTAGGATATTTCTACAAATACCCATGGATCTTATTATAATGTAAACACATAAATTAATTATAATAAACAACAAATGAAATCCTCTATTTTATTAACTAAAAGTATTCATAAAAACAGTTAATGGATTGACCTAGGGCACATGCCCCAACATTTTTAAGGGTTCAAATACTGCAGAGGTATTGCATGAGTCTACTGATTTATGGTTTTCTCGTTTATGCTTCCCAAACGGACATGGTTTGTAGGTCTTGATGGATGATAGAGTGAGCCTTGATAGTGCTTGTACTACTTCACAATTTGAGAGTTTGATCAGATGTCTGTAGTGGAAATGTCCTAATCGCTGATGCCATTCTTCAGTAATGTCTGTTACAGAGTTTTAACAGGCCCTACTTAGTTGTTGCAAAAGGTAGCAATTGTTAGATGACCATTCTCCAGTCATGATACATTTGCCATCTACATTACACACACTACATCCGTTTTTAGTAAACTTACATAGAAACTTTGATTACACAGGTGACTAATACTAAGTAAATTTCTTTTAAATATTCCATATGAAGAACCCCTTCTAGTGTAGGTAGACCCGGAACCTCAAAAGTTCCATTTCCAATGACTTGACTCCATACTCCATCTTCAAATGTAACATATCCTCCACTTGAGATTGATAGTTGATGAGAAGACTCTTATCACCTGTCATTTACTTTGAGCAGCCACTATCGAAATACCAATTTGAAGATGATATGAACTTCAAAGATATATGTGTTGCATGTCATACATTTCCTTTCGGAAGCCATTGCTTCGCTGATTGGATAGATAAGACCCTTGTTCTTGAGTATCCTTTTGAGTGATCTCGAGCTGTCTTCGAGCTAGTTCCTTGATCATCTTGAAACATTTTGGATGAATGTGTCCTTTGATTCCGCAGTAGTAACATATAGGTCTGAACCTCCCTTTTTGCTGGTGAGTGGTTTCTCATTGTGCTCTCACAAACCTTATAGGTTCATTGAAGGATTGTGTGGAGGAGCCTTTTGTGAAACCTATTCCTTAATGATCACCATATCTTTTACCAATCTACAGAAGATTATCCAGCTTAGCCTTTCCTTTATTGAGCTTGCTGATGGTGGTCTATGCATGCTTCAATGCATTCTTACACTTGATCAACTCCTTATTTTTTTTCAAGGAGATGTTCAAGTGCTTGAATGCATGGAATGGCTTCTTCCTATTTTGATAGCATAGCACCATAATTTCCTCTTACTTTGCATGAGTTGAGAGGTTAAGTAAATAACAATCAGAATCTTCTAAATCACTTACTTCATGATTTTCTTTTTCAGAGTTATTGTATGTGGTTGCAACAGTTGTCTTAGCTCTGTTCCAACTGCTTGCGCGACAGTAAGTGCGATGTACTGATTCACATGTTCTCCCTCATTATCTAATTCTGAGTCGCTCCAAGTACTGGCTAGTGATTTCTCATTTCTTCTAGATGGACATTCAGCTTGGAAATGCCCCAGTCATCCACATTCTCTGCATGTGAGCTTGCTTTTGTCTAACGGCATGTCTTAGAGTTCTTTCCTTGAGGAGTCTCCCTTTCCCCCATTCTTTATTCCCTGAAACTTTTGAAACAATTTGTTATACCTTCTGGTTAAAAAGGCAAGATCATCATCTTCAGGGGTTGCTTCCTTTTTTGTGCTGGAGTATTTTGATGTAGCTTTCAAGGCAAGCTCTTTTAATTTCTTATGTTGATTGAGGTGCATTTCATATGTGGTTAAGGACCCCATATGTTCTTCAAACTTAAGGTCCTTGAGACCTCGGTTCTCCTGAATAGCAACAACCTTCACATCGTATTTAATAGGAAGACTTTGAATGACCTTCCGCCTTAGTTTTTTATTGAAGTATTTCTTCCCAAATTGTTATGCCTGGTTAACTATTTCCTCGAGCTTGGCAGTGTATTCAACGACTGTTTCTTTTTTACCCATTCTCAGCATTTTAAACTGAGATGCCAGCAACACAATCTTAGATTCACGAACGACTTCAGTGCCATCAAAGAAGTTCTCAAGGATCTCCCATGCCTCCTTTGCCACTCTACACGAGGAGATAAGTTTGAGATGCTCCTGGTTTACAGCTCCAAAGATTGCATCGAGTCCTTTAGCATTGGCTAAGAGAAGTTTTTCTTCATCTGTTGTCCAGTCATCTGGGTTTTTTGGTTCTCCATCAACTTCAGGTGGCTCGTATCCTTTCTCAATTGACCTCTAGGCCTTCACATCTATAGACAAAATGTACCCCTCCATACGAGCTTTCCAATATGTATAACTCGTAGTAGTAAGCAGTGGTGGTCTCATGTTAGAGAGTCCTTCAGGCTAGTCTGACTGGTTTCCCTGAGACATTTTAGTTAGTATGAATCTCACTTGTCTTTGTAAAACAAAGACTTCACAATGCTCGCTTTGATACCAATTGAAATAACCGAATGTGGTTACAATTATATGTAATACTTGATTGTAACTAGGAAAGATAAAGTAATAACTTAAATGAATGAAAACAACAAAATAAATAACAATCAAACCAGGACACCAGATGTGTTATGGCAGTTCGGTCCACGACCTACGTCTGCGGGGCCTCACTCAGATGCACTAGTATGACAAATCGAACTACAAGACTCCTTGACATGACTCCCTCATTTTGAGCTCCTCCTAGCACACTTTCATACCCTAACTTATGGACCTTACATACACAAGATCCCTCTTGTGTGTGAGTTTCACCATCACTGGAACACCCAAGTCCCCTTGGATGCTTTACAACTCGATAAAGAGAGTAACAAAATAGGTTCATAATACAAAGTAAATCGATTTTAACAGGTGTGCAGACTCAATCACTTTGAACACTATAAATAGACTCAAATAGATTCTTCAATCTTAACTAAACTGGCAAGATCTGAACAATCTAAATCTGTAAAACCAACCACATTAATCACATAGTAATGTCTTTTTGATCGCAAACCTTATCGACTTCATAATCTTCAATTGATCACCAATTGATTGAGATAAGTTCAAATCTTCAACTGCCTTATCCAAAAATCCTGTTGTAACCACTTCAAGTAACCGGTTGCAACCGCTAATCTTGAACCAAATCTCCAATAGTTACGATTCTAATTTTAAGCACATGTCCAATGTATTGGATTTAGATCACTTATCTAGTTGTAACAATATTATGAAAAACCTTTAATTGTCGATATCACACTTCGACACTAACATTTTCTCTCCTATATGGCCAAAACAGTAGTGAGATTATCCATTTCCACTCTTTACATCCCGGATAAGACCACCCGCCGATGATCGCCCATTTATTAGTTAGAGACCCATCATAATTAATTTTCACCCATCGAAGGAAGAATCCATCGAATTAGCACTTCTAACTTCATTGTCCCATTTCTCCTTGAAACAGTGAGGAATAAATTGACATTTTGTAATTCCCTCACTTTTGCATTAATCAAGCTTGCAATATTGAAGTTGTTGTAATCCTCACTAGCAATTACTTTTTATTTCTGAGGGTCAAAAGTTGCCATCACGATGTTGCAAAGAGAGTCAACCATCTCGCTCCATGAATAGTCTTCATGTTATGCATGTTATTGAGGATCCAGTCATCAAAGGGTAGGGATGCAAACTCCAGAACAATAGTTGTGGCATTGAGGTTACACCAAACTACAACAACTGTGTTACAATGACAAAGGACATGATCGATAGACTCATAGATGTTGCCGCATACTTCACATGATTGATTTGGCGTTAAGTGTCTTCAGTGCCTTTCCGAGTTTGTGAGCAACACCTTCTTAATCATTAACCACGAGAAATTGTGTACCTTTTCTGGCCCAATCCATTTCCAAACTAGTTCCCAAACTTCCTTCCTAGCTTTCACCATATGGTTTTGTAATGACTTATAAGCAAATGCCACTGTGAAGCATCCAGATGAGGTGGGTATCTAATAGACTTCATCATTCTCCATAGTACTTAAAGGGGGGAGATAGCTACGATCTTAAACTAGGCTTCCAAAGGAAGCAAATGATGAATTTTTTGCTAGTCCCTTCACCAAATTCCTTTACAAAAGGGTTCTTTTATGTATTAGCTCAAAGGGAATGATATGACCCCTTCTCAAACAAGGGCACCACCCACATAATCCCGTTATTAAGCCCTAATTTCACCATATATGACTTAACAAAGAATTAGTTAGCCTTTCAAAAACCTTATCACTTACCCATTATTTTTCAAATATACATTTACCTATTCTATTTCAATTCATAAATCAGAATCAATTAAAATTTTTCTTACTTAAAAGTTTGTTCAGCAAAAGTCTTAACAAATTAGCGGAAGCTTTTAATGTGATACCTAACAATTGTGGAAAAAACTAGGGAAATAAAGATCACATACATGTATGCATATATATAACAAATGGCGATAATATATCATCATGTGTTTGGTTAAGGTACTAGTCTCTTAACCCATAATAAACAACCCCAAAAGTATATGAAATACATATAAAAGTAATAGATCAAAATCAAAACCTACAAAATCTGGTGTAGCAACACTCCACTAGCTCAGAGATATTCGTTGATCTTCTCTTTTCTTAGCCTGCTACTGATCTATCTGCACCTACCGTCATAAAAATAACAATGAGTATAGAAAAGTTGAAAGTAACACTGAGAAACATTTGTTCACATTCCTAAATATTCAACAAGTATCTAAAAGCATGATAATAACAACTTATGCTGAAAAGAGAAAATACAAAGAGATATTTTAGTTAAACGAAATGAAAAGGACACTTAATTAAGTAGTAATGATCTAAGGTCGGTCGGCCATGATCTTCATCACATTAGCCTTTCCACTTTATAATGATGAAGTTGAGCTCTACATTAATGTAAACGTCTGAGCAGTACTCTTTCCCTTTATAACCTTTCGTTGATGTTAGTCACTTGCGATATAAACTTGCAAACAACCCCGATTCCCATACCTTGTGATGTCACCCAAGTTATACTTATCAACAACCCCGAGATTCATTTTCGCATGTTGTAGAAAATAGTGGAGAGATCCCAATTACCCTGAAAGTCTAGTGACCCCATATGTCAGTCAGAACTTTATCATAAAATGTCCCTAGATACAAGAACTACTTTCATATTTAAAGGGATAACATGGTTTGAGAATCTAACAAAGTAATTGCATACCTAATGCACAATGGAAATAGATTTACACCTACCTAATAGCATTTTATTTCACTGACCACATGTATTAACAATCAAAATGACATAGCACATGATTTGGAGTCAATAAAATCATTTAATCAACAATCTATACCTTGAAAGCAACCTCATGAAATGAGAAAGGTCAATAAGTCAAGGCATATGAAGTACAATACAAATCAGTCCAAATGATTGGGAGTAAACAAGTAAATAGGAATGAAATGTAAATAAAGAAGTGAGAGCAAAACAGAATGTATTTAAAGAAACACTAAAGTAAGAAAGCTTAGTCTCATACAAAGCACTTAAAACTAGACAAAATAAGTTCCTTTTCTATATACGAGCAAAAGTAACAGAAAAGAAGATATTGAAACAAATATAAAACATTGAAACTCATCAAGTTTCTAACACCATCTATACGCTCTTCCCGTCATCTGCAAGCACAAAAAAATTAAATTCAGAGACACAAGATGAGTAAAAAAATAAAAACTAAATGGTTGAAACGTACTTTCCTCAAATGTTAGGTATGAAGACATGTTGTTTGGGCCATGGAATCAATTCACCTAAAGCTTGCTCATCAAACATAATAATAAACACACAACAAATCACTAATTTTTTTCGCAAATAAAAGACAAGACATTTATTGATCAACATTGATTTGAGCAAAAAAAACACAAAGTAATTGTGTTGAATTAAAGTGATACTTTAATTCAATAATTACTAAACAGAAAGTAATTGATCCTACAAGTAAAAGAAGAGCTTGAACAAAGAAACATAAAGTAATTGTGAAACATACATACACACCAATAAAAATTCAAAATTTCACATATGGACTTGGAGCTATCAAAGGGGAAAAACAAAGGGTTACAAAACATCGTTACCTAAAATTTTCTGTCACCAGTGCCTTCCATAGGAGGAATGAAAGCGCTATCACGACATTAAACTGATAAGGGAATGTATAATAGTATAACGTACCTCCAAAAGCCTTTTCTATTATAGCGTGTATAAAGTCTTAATGATCATTTAGTTTTTCAGCTAATTGGAAGAGGTTCTATTGTACTGGTCAAATACATAGATTCAACTTTGTTCATCACAGTTCAAAAGATACTACACTCTTTGGGATTTAGGAGGCATTTTTCACAAGAATATGCATACACAAAAGAAAACGGCTCTCTTGTTTTCCCAGTTTATCAATGGACTGAATGCAGGTATAGAGAAGTACTCAGAATGCAGAACTCGTTTTTCATTGTCAATTAAAGAACTTGTAATTGTAAGTGAATACATGTTTAATTAGTTGTATAGGAAGTTTGGCAAAGCTATATTATGCCATATTATTAAAAGTGTCATTAATCTCTCGAAAATAGTATCAAATTTTACAAAAATGTTCCATACCGAAGTATATACTAGCCTCATTCTGCACAATTCAACTCAAACTGTGATTAATGGAATCAAATCTTGGCAGCCATTGATACGAACCTCCTTATGCACAATTCGATTTCCTTATAATAAAAATCGACTACAAAAAATCTTGCCAAAATGTAAGACCAATTTTTTTTTTTTGAGAGAAGTATGACCAACTTGTAGAGATACACCTCAACAAATGCTCAGCAGAGCAAAAGGAATAGTGCAGACTCAATCATTACGTCGAAACATCCTCGTCGAGTTGTACCTCATCAAGGATTAATTATCATGAATCTCTGTGCTTCAAATGTTCAATGCATATCTATTATTGTTCTGCATCTTCATTTGCTTTGAAAAAAGATCATGAAGAACAATAATAGATATGCTACTATGTGACTCTGGAATTCAAGAAACTACATAATCAAGGCAGAAACCACATCATGAGTATTTATGAATTAGTTTATATTTCAATATGAGAATAAGTAAAATAAACTTGTTGATCAAGAACATCTGTGTACATTTACAGAAATGAATAAACACGATTTCGACGTTTAATGAGACTCTTTTCGATTGAGTTTGAGCTGTTATGAGGATCATCAAATATTTGCTGGAAGTTCCACTTAAAAGAGCTGTCAAAGTCATAGTAGGCACCTATCACTGTAGTTCAATAATCAATCACAGTTCAATCTATAGAGCAAAAAATTTGCTTGGACTTTCGATCTAGAGCAAATCAATCACCAAAGCCAATTCAATATAGAACCTATGAAATCAACTACATTCATCGCTAATTCAAGTTACGAAACCATTAAAAACAAAATTCAGTTAACCTAATCAATATAGAGACTGTAAATCAGTAAATTCATCATAATAGATAAGAAAAAAGTATATACTATATGCCTAATTGATAACCAAAAGATTCACGGCTTCATCAAATCGAATCGTTAGGGTTTGAGATTGATCGAGTCTAACCTTGCAGATTGGACAACTGGTCTTGAGATCGATCGTCCCTGCGAGAGACTGTAGATGAAGCGATGAAGGTGAGGACGACAGAGTTGGGGGAGGAGGCGATGATGGTTTGAATCCGAGCTCAGCCACCCCAACAATGGCGATTGCGAGTGAGTGTTGACGATGACGATGACGGATGAGCGACTACTGCGAGCGCGAGCGAGAGCGAGAGGAGAGAGTGCGAGTGAGATGAGCGAAAGGAGCGAGAGCGAGACGAGCGACCGAGAGTGAGTGTTGGGCATTTATTTGTTGTTAGGGCCAGAGTTTTCATAGATGTTATTTTTAACCTCTATGAATTAGTGCTATGAAAAGCCTACTTGTCTAATTCATGGGGGTTAATTACAACCTCTATCTATTAAGTGCTATTAAAAACTCAAATTGTCTAATTCATGGGGGTTAATTAAAACCTCTATCTATTAAGTGCTATTAAAAGCTCAAATTGTTCTAGTGAATTAAAGACAATAATTAACTGTGTCAAATCATTATGATTTTAATGTTAAAGTCTCTGGTAATCTCAAGTCAGATAACTAAATGATATATCTATTATGAATAACACCAATGACTTAATCCATGTGGTGTTCTCATAACGGCTCGGTCCAGTATGTTGTTCTCTAACATGTACTCATGATCTTGATTCATATCCTTATACGCTTGATCATCACATGACCATCAATCAAGACTCTCACTAGTCTTTATTTATTATAGTTCCCAGTATAATGACCAACTACGAACATTTAGAATGTTTCAATAAACATCCATGGATCCTATTATAATGTAAACATGCAAACCAATTATAATAATGAACATCAAATGAAATTCTCTATTTTATTGATCAAAATAGTAATAAAAATAAAGTTCATATGATTTACTAAAGGTACATACCCTAACACACTGTTCACGAATTGTATTTTACTAGAGAAAATAGAGTTCAGTTGGAGATGCTCTTAATTGGCTCGATCCTAAAGTAGAGGAATGTAGATGTTTATCATAGAAACGACACATTTACCCCTACTACAATAGTAGAGGTTTTTTTTTTTAGGGAAACACATTAATCGTTTCTCGCCATAGTTTTAAAAATCTTGGCTATTATAAAATCAAGTCTCGTTCCTATAAAAAAAATTGTGTATACCTGCATCTTGAAGCACACACGAATAACTTGATATCTTGTGCCCAATTTGACTTGAGCGTTGTCATTCAAGCATGATGGAGTTATAACACGGCTTTAATTCTCCTCTATTCTTATTTATACACTATAAATTAATTAATTTTCCTCTTCTTGTTATTATTATTATTATTATTATTATTATTATTATTATTATTATACTTATTATTATTATTATTATTATTATTATGGAGTTTCTTCTTGTAATTAGTTAGTTTTTTCCTATAAAAAAATAAACTAATTACATGTACCCACAGACAGAAACGAACAAAACGACCATTTTGGATTTTATTTAAGTCCATTTCTAAACCATTATAGCTCGTTCGGTTCACGTGTAAAATAATCCCAAGATCATGGGATTATCTTACACTCGGATTATAACATGAGTTTGGGTATTAGTCCCAATAGAGGGACTTGTTCGATTGGGGGTATAGAGGGTGGGATTAAACTTGATTTCAATAGGTGAAGTTACTAAAGTGTCCTTTTATATCTACAAACTCATTCCCACATCCTTGAAAAGTTTACCAAGCCAAATATACATATCAAAGCAACTTGAACGACACATAAACAAAGTTATTCAGAAGTAGAAGCCTAATAAATCCATTCATTAAGCAAACCAAATGTAACTTGAACCATCACATTTCCTATCAAATTAAATGAACAAAATTCAAAGTGAACTCGTCGGCTATAATAATTGTGATCTGTCGTGTGTTGTCTATTTGTATTAGTATGAATGAAAATTGAGAATTTAATGGTGGATCTCATAGGATCGCGCGATATAATTAATAAATGCGATTGAAGTTTAAACAAATATTTAGTAGTACTAAATATGTCATCGATAGATAGTGTTGATTCATTATCATGGAAACGATTTGTTGATTTGATTCACGTGCTGACGATAACTATAGTGCTACATTGATATACTAATGTCACACACCATAGGTTTTTTGGTGTTGGAGAGTTGAGAATAGTAAATGAATGTGTGTTTTTGGTGTTTATGATGATGGTGTTTATGATGATGGTATTTTGGTCATTTGAAAATCACTAAGATTGAGATAAAATAATATCATTGAATCCATGGTTTTAAATTATCTCAATCTTATGGGTTAAAATAATCATATGGACAATTTTATACTCGAACCAAACACCAGTATTATTTAGTACCATCACTTATCCCACCCTACCTTATGAACCGAATATGCCATTAATTAAGGAAAAGGCGGGGCACAAAAGTCAGTGAACATTCAAGATCAAGAACTAACTAATTACATGACACTGAATAACGCTAAGGAAGAAGAGGAAAATTAATAATGCTTTAAATAATTGATCAAAATAGGAAAAGGTTTCTAAACTTGTGTCATTCTAGCGTGATCGAGTTATAATGTCTTCAAAAAAATGACCGACTTATAATTAGTAAGGCTTTAATTCTCCTCTTCTAGCTTCTTCTTTATACGGTAAAACTTAATTAATTTTAATTTCATGACATGTACTCTAGTCTCTAGATATAAATTTATTATTTGTAACTTAATTTTCAATGCACAAGTTAATTAGTCTAATTTGTAAGGGATAGGTGAACAAACCCATATACCCATGCATTCACAGTTATATATGTGTAACTTGATCATAGATGCTCAAAAGTCCAAATGCCTAATCAATATGACTACGTGAGCTGCATATATATAGTTGCAAATCATGCATCTCGCCAATTTACCAATCCATCAAATTGCTATTAAAACCAGTACTCTTGGAGTTAACTTGTGAGTATTGAACTGCTAAGGTCTTGTTTTCCTTTGGAATTGGAGGTTTCTTGTGGACTTTTAATGATTGAAGCATCAACGTCCATCGTGGTCACCAAAAGTGAAATGTTGCATCAACTATAGTATGATCATGTGGCTATTCATTTGATGGTGTAACATTAATTAGTTTATTTATTTATTTATTTTGGATTCCTATCTAATCATAGTAGACCCATTAAACTTAGATGGCTCATAATAAACCCATATATATATATATATATTTGGAACTAAGGAACCCATATAATTAAAGCCTAAATGAGCCAGATGAGCGACAAAGCAATATAACTAAATACCAAGATATAATGGACCTAAGTTATTTTATGAAGATTTATGATGGAACTTGACTAAATATCAAGTATATAAAAATCTAACATTAGTTAATATGTATTATACTGAAGGATTATATATCTTTATTGCCATTTCGTCTTTTATTTTTTTTATAGGAACAAAACTTTAATTCAATATAGCCAAATAAGTATGTACATGACGAGAAACGATATGTTTCCCTCAAAATAAAGCCAAAATTAAAAAAAAAAACCATATCATCAGTGTAATGAGGGAAAAACATGTCGTTCCTGTGAATAAACCTCAATTCCCCCACCTATGGAGACGAGTCAATGATGTAAACTTTTCCCAAGGTTGTGTCGTACGTAGTTTCATCGAACCAACTAAATTGGACCCGTAATCGTACGGTCGGGATTACAAAAGTAGAAATAAAAGTACAAAAGTGGAAACAAAATTACATCCCTCGATCTCTCTCCCTCGACTGCCGAACCGAGACTTTTTTTATTTTAACTAGTTAGGACACCCATGCACAAGTTTCTCGTCATATATAAATTGGACAAATGGGCTTTGGCCCTGCGCCCCGAGGCCGCTAGGTGAGTTGTTGCGCAGGTCCCGTAGCTCTGTCGATGTCTATTGCCACATCAACACTCATCGATATGTGTGTTAGTCGTCATATTCTCTATATTATTTGCCAATTATTCAAGATACTCATTTAGTTACAAGTATGTTTTGTGTTTTTTAGAGTTTGCAAGTAGGTAACCAATAAATTTACAGCAGAGGTCTAAATTTACAGCGGAGGTCTTAAAGTACATAAATATGAATTTTCATTAACTTTTAAGTTATGTAGAGCATATGTCCTATTGTGGAAAACAAGGAATATAGTACACTGTATATTAGGCGACAACATATTGTGAAAAGTATATATATATATATATATACTTTTCACAGTATGTTGTCGCATGATATACATGTACAATGTCTATGAAGTCTCCCACAACTTAAAAAGTAACTAAATATCAAAATGAACACATACTAGTAAGTGTCGGACTGTAGGCAATTAGAGATAGTCACAACAAAATAGATGACGAGTCTAGTGAGTAAGATCACAAAAGAAAACCACCGAGCATTCAATAATAGAGAAGCCAGGAATAATGTTAAATAAACATGTGGGAATAAACAGACAACTGTAAGATAATTGCATGTATAACTAACACTAATAGAAACCAAATAATCGTGTCACGCGTAGCAAACTAGATCATACTTCGTCAATCCAGATGATCTCAGCGACCTGTACCACGCGAACTCACATCCGGACTACTAGTAGAGGATCGGTCTGTATCGCAACCCACCGACCACATGCACCGATGAGGTCAGCAGCTTAGGTTGCCATTCACCTAAGGTGCAAGTGACACGTGCTATGGTCTAGCGTGCTAGAGCTCGTACAACACAACATCCGAATAGACCCGGTGGTGAACAAAACTACCGACCATTATACCAAATCAAAGCAATGATAGAACATGGATAATGAACAACAAAGAATACAAGATAGCATAATTAAAATAATTAAATACTCAAGATGTGTTTCTTAAGGGATTTATGCACCTCAAATCGCACTCCAAAGTCCCGAAAACGCCTAGGTCCGACCTCGCTACGTTCCCCACTATCGTACCATAGCCCCCAAGTCCCCTGGGAGCAATTTCCAGTGTTGAGAGTGACTTAAGGTGTTTAAATTAAGTTTAGAGTTACATTTCCCAAAATAGCCCCTTAAAGACTAAATAAAAATTCAACTTTTAATTTGTGATCATATATTGTTGCGCAAATTAAACCATTATAAATTTTAAATCATCGAAGACACTTAACAAAAAAGGTTTTTGCTCTATGTCTTAGCTTTTCAAGAAGGTTCGGTTTGCAAGATTCCAATTTATTCCGAAAGAGATATCGAACTTCTACAAAAAACTGTTCAAAATGAAATCAAATCCGACCAGCAATCTTGTAAAAATAATTTCTCCCAATTTATAGTTTTAAAAATTTTAGTCTTTAGTCACAAGACAGTCAACATACCGAAGAACAACATACTAAAAAATGAGCTCATTCCGTTAAGAGTTGAGAGAGTTATCCCTTGTCAAAGTTCATTTTGAAAATCATGTATTAGCATTTAAACTACCTAATTGCATAACATTTTTGAGTTCCAAATACTTTGAATTTCAAAATATCTCTACAGAAACAGTTGTAGAGCTCTAAGTAAGCTTTCCAACGGTATATGATGCGCCTCATTTGGAGTTTTTTTGAGAAAGTTATGTTTAATTTACATAGGTTGGGTCAAGAAATTTACTAAGAACTAATCATGTATGCATCTAGAACTCATGAAACTTCAATTTCTTGCCAAAACTAGTTTGAGACACTATTGATCATCAAGATCAGTTTATAACTCTCATTTAGACAAGAAAAATAGTAGCTTAATCTTTAAAATTTATTTTTGCACAAAATCCCCAAAACTTGAGTCTCGATGCACATATTTTGATGAATTTAAGCAAATAAAGAGTAGGCTCTTTTTAGCTAGATGGTGAATTCTTGGATTTGATATTCCTATCTTGATTCCTCTAGAAGATAACCTCCCTTCCTACCTAGTGGGTTCTTAGTTGTATATAGGTTATGTTAGAATCAATAGCGTTCACGTATCTCGAGATCAATTTAATGGTCCTTGTTAACTCCTACTCCACTAACTTCTATCTTGTCGATACCAATTCCCAACTCTAATCTCCTAGGATTCCATTCTAGTGTGAATCTTGAGGCAAATCTATGACATCAATTTATCCATCCAACTATATGCATTTATAATCAATTAATTTAACTTAGACACTTTTATATATATGTAGGCTATTTAGGGGTCTTAAATTAGTGTACTACTACTTCCCCTAGTACCTAATTACCCAGCATCCAGTGCCTCGTGTCTCGGCACACATCTCGAGGCATGTCAATCCTTGATGTACCCAACTATTATGAATTAGCCTAAGTTTGATTATCTATTTTATGCAACATTTACCTTTTTTCTAGTCATTTTATTTAAGATAGCATTATAAAACTTAGTATACGCGTAATACGCCTACATGGTACCACATCGACATGCTTTACAAGGCATTTACGTATCACACAGTCTCACACGACATGACATTATAAATACACATGCGATAAGTTATGAAATACATAATAATTAACATCGCAATTATGTAACCAATAGACAAAAATAATGATTTATGCCCAGGCATGTCCTAGCCTATTTGAGGCGTCCACGTGGGTCTAAACTGACGTTCGAGTATGAAAATAAACTCATTAATGGTGTCAATTAATATTGGGACGTTATATTAAAAAAAGCATTAATTATATGTTTAAGTTATATTCTTATCCATGGTTTAATTACGTCATTAACTACACCAAACATTTATTTATCCAAAAAAAGAACAATACTTTAATTGCAATTAAATGCATGTTTATAGGTAGAATTTGGGGCAATATGTAGGAAAGTTTTTAGAATTTAAAAACGATTTATATTTTTTTCACAAAGTTTTTGTAGGGTGACTAATAAAAATGATGGAAGATAGTAAGTTTTGGTATCTTCGCGTGCATTTCCTGCAGTTTTACCTTAACGATCTCACAGGTTCGAATCCTCTCTCTCTTTCTCTCTGTTCAAATTAATCAAAACATGGTCTAATTTTTGGCATCCTTGCACCTCTCCTTCAATCTCAAGGGTTAGAATATTCTCTCTCTCTCCTCTCTCTCTCTCTCTCTCTATAGACCACTCAATAATAAAATTTAATCAAATTTTCCAGGCTTAAGTCGAGTCAGGCCACTAAATAGAAAAGCTCTCTTAGTAGTGGTTTCTGCGTTCGTGGATACTCAAACTGAAACATTCTCTTAATTAGCTAGAGTGTCGAACCACTCTAACGCAACAACCATCTATATATATATATATATATATATATATATATATATATATATATATATATATATATATGTGTATGTATATATGTATGCGTGTGTAATTTTCGAAATGGTCTAATTTTTGGTATCCTTGCTCCTCTCCTTCACTTGTACCTTTACGATCTCACGGGTTTGAGTCTTTTGATTTTTTTCGAAAAATATCTCTTTATAGGATGAGCCATGTCTTATGTAGAACAAACAACATAACCCTGGACACACCATAAATATGGCAATGCAATCTAATATTTATAGTAGGGGTGGGCAAAACATGATTTGGCGGTGAAAACCCTCAAATCGTAACTAAATCGGGGATTCTCGGTGTGGCGACCCCAATTCCCGAGGCGGACCGGAGATTGTCACTTTGTTGGACACGTCACCAATCCTCGCTACATAGTGACCTACCTACTTATCCCACGACCTAACTAGTTGCTTACATGTTTTTCAATAATCTCTACCTAGGCATTTATTCTTCAATTAATGATTAGTGAGTTTATGTGGCCACTTCGTTAATTTAATAAGTGACTGTAAGTTTTACAGTAGAAGTCTTCAAATAAATGAGGATTATGCATATTTAACAATCATAAGTAATGAAAACCCGACCAAAGGACACCATGTATATAATACAGGTGAAAAAGTACTAAAATACCCATATACATTTATCGATGTTCTATAAGTCCCTAAAACCAAACAAAACATAATATATGGATCATGTAAGTTAAAACATGAGCCGGCGTGAGATAGACTTATATCCAGGTAGTTTAGCTTGTCGGAGGTTTTGGACTTGGTCATCCAACAAATTCAATGACGAGTCTAATGAGTAGAATCCCATGAGAAATCCATACAATATTCATGAATTAAACTGATAAAAAAACAAGTCATGTAAGTAATACAATTGGCAATAAAAAGTCTTACTCAAATGAATGTAATCGACATTCGACATGCAAAAACAATAGTGAGTAATGTAACAACACATACAAATTAATCAGGCTCGAAAGTAAAGCAATAGCAAATAAACAACTAAATAGACGAGAAAATCCCGACCTAAACCAACCAGTACATCGATAAAAAGGACATCAATCACATATATTCTTGTAGGCTTATAGTGACTAAACCCCAATTATAGTTAACAAGTGAACCTCTCTAGACGTTATTTCAATTCATGGGAACACCTTAAATCCCTCTCGACGGTCATAGATACATTCTACTACCGTCAACACGTGCACTTAAAGAAACAAGTCGCGCAAGTGATTTAGTCACGATCGATATATATATATGCAAATAGAATTTACAGTGAAAATCCATGTGAAACCACCAGTAGTCACACATGTAATCCGATATCGATAAAACCACGCCATGAATGTTGTGAAGCTTTCTAATGGATTTTACGCAACTCAAATACGCGCTCCAACTTCCCCAGACTCCTAACTCCAACATAGACTAGCACTCCGATACTTGGGCTACGGTCTCCTTAGTCCCCTAAAGTCAATTTATGTATTTTAAATTAATTGTAAGTATTTAATTAAGGTTAATAGGAAAAAAATGCATGAAAACCTCTTGAAATTGGGATGCCAACCGTCATTATTGCGTTAGGGAGGCACCTAGCGCGCTACTATTCTTCAGAATGAATAATATTAGCCTGCCTAGATCGGATACAGCTCTATCGAGCCTGTGTAGCGCGCTAGGCGTGTTGGGCAGCATAATTCTCAACTGAGAATTATGCTTCCAGCATCCTGATTGGCCTACTCCAAACACCATCGACCCCATCCTCATCTCGGGGGGGGGAATCAAACACCAAAAACAACCGAATTACAACAACAAATTCATCAAATTAAATAGTCATGCATTTATTCCAAATTTCCCAAATTTTCACTAAAAACCCAATTTCCATGAAAATCATTTTAGAAACACAAAATTGTAGTTGTAATTGAGATAATGAGCTATGAAAACTCCTATAAAGCAGAGATCTACATTTGAAATTTGTTTATGCCTAATAATCCTAATTTGAGCTCATTCTTATCAGTAGGAAGAGGATGAAAATGAAGTTTGTATTACATAGTGATTGATCTCCTTCAATTTGATTCAAAACTCTCCAAATTCCCCGAAAATCTAGAATTTCCAATAGTTTCCCCTCAATTTTTACTAGATTTTTCGTGAGAATTTTGCATGCATAGCTTTTCCACTCATCAAGACCCATATTTATACTTACGCACTTGATTAAGTGTACACTTACATCTTGAGGACTATCCTAAAGCTCTCATTTAAGCTCTCCACATTCTTGGTAACACACGGTTTGACTCAATCTATCCTAGTTAAACTTAATTAGGATCATCTAGATGCATATCCAAGGTCCATATTTAATCAACCCAACTATAAGCCTTATATTATTTGATCTAATTTAATTAACTTATGCCCATTTAATCATATGGTAGTGTTTTTAGTCACATAATTGACACACTTGTGATCTCACTAACCCTCAACTTAGGCTATGGTTTAATTATACACCATTTATCGTTTCCTAGTCTATTATAGCATCCTTAAGTCACTCCTACCCGATATCCGCGTTGACATGCTTCCTAATTTAACTACCCGCCACACCAACTCGTCTGTTAGCAACGTACACACCTGAAAGTCAATATAATAACATAATAAATTTAAACATATCACATAAACAACCATCATCCATAAATAATATATTCCCTCGATTCTCATGTCTGAGTCAACCGAGTTGTTCGCGTAAGACCCGAATTTCTCGAGATTAAATGTAATCCTAGTTTAATTAATTTGGGTCATTACAATTTTTTCTACTAGGGGAAATATCATCTCTAGAATATAGATCTCGAGGAAACTCTGTGTGACGGGCCAAGCTCCCCACAAACTGGGCCCCGTCCAGCCTAAGCCTACGTGGATCTCCGAGAGTCTCTGCGAGGTTAACGCAAGCTTAGTCATCCTTCCAATCTATAATTATCAATTAATTTGGGATTTTAAGTTGGATTATTAATATTTTGCAAGTTTTACAAGTTAGCGAAAATAATTTATAATTAAAATAACTCAACAATAAAGTAGAGGAGTCGGACAGCCTATACGTGGAGCCTTGTATATATATATCACTACAAAAAAATAGCAAATCAGAAACGGAATTAGAAACGGATCTTATTTCCGTTTCTAAATCAGAAACGGAATTAGAAACGGAATAAGTTCCGTTTCTAAATTAAAAAGTTAGCGACGGAATTGAGACGGAAACGTTCAGAGACGGAATTGAGACGGATCAGAGACGGAATTAGAGACGGAATTAGAGACGGAATTAGAGACGGAATTAATTCCGTCTCTAAAAAATGGCGCCAACATTCCCACCAAAATTTTCATTTATTACAACCGTCCGTTACGTCTCGAGATTCGTGCGTGTCTCGATCTCGATAATTCAAAAATGGGGACCAAAACTCTATCTCTCCCTAAAATCTCTCTCCCACCGCTCTCTCTCTCTCTCTCTCTCAACGAAACCTCTCTCTCTCACCGCTCTCTCTCACCGTCACCGCCGCTCTCTCTCACCGTCACCGCCTTCTCCTCTCTCTCTCACCGTCATAGCTCTCTGCTCTCTCTTTCACCGTCACCGCTCTCTCTCTCTCTCTCTCACCGTCGCCGCTCTCTGTCTTTGTCTCTCTCTCGCACTCTCTGCTCTCATTCTCTCACCCTCTCTCTCAGCTCTCTCTGCTAGGGTTTGTTGCTATAAAATGTGGTGCTAACTAGCAAACCCTAGTGCCACAAGTCTTCTTCTCTTCTCTCGCTTCGCTAGGGTTTTGTTGCGGCGATTTGCGAGAGGAATCTCCTTCTCTGTGACGGCCGAGGTGAGATTCTATCTTCTCTTCTCCTTTCGAGCTTGGATTCAATTCGTTTGTGATGATGTTCTTTGCTTTTCGATGTTGAGCATCGTGGTTGATCTTGTTCGGATTTTAGATTTGAATCGTTTGTGGCTTCAAAGTCAGTGATTATCATGTTGTGTTGACTGATTATTGTTTTGTGTAGATCTGGATCTGCTTAGTGTTTTTTTGTTGTTCATAGATCTGGTTCTACATTTAGCTTTGATTCTTGGAAGGTTGAAAGGAAAGTCTTTTATGTATTATTTCCTTGTACATCCGTTTTTGTTGATTCTTAGACTCTCGTTTAATTGTTTTAATTCATGGATATTGGATTCATGCATCGTGTGTCGTGACTGATTGTTAGGTATTCATGTATTGATTCACTGCTGTGTGTTGTCTTACGTCGTCTCACTGAACAAAGATGCAAAATTATTTTAATAAATGATTTGTTTGCGTGACTTGTAAGTATAAGCGCAGACTTGATTGTGATTTTTCTGCTATTGGACTATTGATGCACTGTTTATTTCTTCGCAGCTGAAGATGTGCATATTACTCTCTTATACATGTATATTTTAATTATATATCAACATCATATATAAATATGGTGGACTTGGTTTAGTAATTGTTGTTTGAACTAGGTAACTTTATCTGTATTTCGATCGTAATCTTGCCGTCATTGTGAATCAGGAGTTAGATTTGAATCTTACTTTTATGAAGTTATTTTTCAATGTCGAAAAATGCATGTTTGCAACTTTTCTTTAACTCTTTCTAGTAACATAAGGTGATTTTAGCTGGAAAGGTTCCCTAAGACTAAGAGAAGGTGGATTTGCTGTAAAAAAATGTGAACAGGTACTTCAAATGTGCAGCTGGTTTACTCTATTTTAATCTTCATTTTTCTTTGCTTAAGTAATGTAAGCTGTTTTGTTTTTGCTTTTTTCAGTTTGTGTGGGGGTATGGTAATTCAGTGAAGTTCGGAGACGAGTGAAATATAGAAGCCAGAAATTCTAACTTTTTGTCTGCCATCATCACAACTGTCGAGTCACTGGAAGGTAAATCTCTATTAGAAGAGCTTCAGTACTAGATCACAGATGATTATTAACTTGATTACTATTGCTTCTGAAAATGAAATCATGTCTCTTACTAATGTTTTAGAGTTTTAGGGTGCTAGAGGTTAAGTTACTTCTAATTTGAAGTACCTGAATCATGTGCAATTAATGGTGAAGGCTATGTAGAAATTATAAAAGAACATGGATTTGAAGTACAAGTTTATCAGCAAGTGGATATAAAACTATAGATCATGAATTCATCAAACAAATGGGTCTAGATCAATTTTGCCAATATCCCTTCCACATATATACTATCCAACCCCACTCTACTACAAGAAAACCTATGTCCAGACATGTAAAATACGAGTTTGGAAAAACTGGTCTAGATCAATTTTGCCAATATCCCTTTCACATATATATTATCTTCCCAAAATGAATGTTCAAAAAGAGTTTTTTCTCCAACTCTCGAAAAGCTCTTCCACCTCTCTTCCATCCAATTAGATCAACAATTCTACGCCAACCTATTTTATGATCATGAATCATTTCAACAGCACGCGTCTCATGTAAAAAAAGCAAGGTTTCTACATGGATATTAGCTCATAAAATAATCTACTAGACTAATACCTAATATATGTTGCAAAATGAATGATTTGCATGATCAAAGATCAAAATTTCAAGTTAATCTCTATTAGAAGAGCTTCAGTACTAGATCACAGATTTCTGTACTCAACCATCACTGGCAACAAGTCAAAGCAGTTGAACCAACTCCTATGTTTTCAGTAACAAGTAGTGAAGAGTGAAAATTGCACAAACTATTTATCTTTCTAAATGAGAGAAAAGCTGAATGTAATGAAAAATTGAATGGAAAGCAGGGAAAAATTGGATTGGTGTTAGATTTTACTATCCCTTCCTCTCTACATTGTGTAGAATCTTTTGTTGAGGATTGGTAACTACTTGATATCTAATTATTTACTATATGGATTAATGTGCGTAGTAGATTTATCTTATAAGCATCTAGCTAGAGATTTATAACTCGCATGTACTCCCATGCACGAGTTGATCTCGATGTCACCTCCTAAACGTGTGGAGCTTGGTCTTATTTCATCTAGATCTTGTTGTTGCATTGTTCGTTAAAGTCCATTATGGATGCATTTGCTTCGATGATATTTGTTGTATCTTTCATTTTTTGCAATTGTCTTTTAGAGAAAAATTATCTTCCCTAATTTCTAATTTTAAATTGCAGATTGAAGTTGTGGTTATTCTTTGCATATGTTGTTTCCTTTGTTTCTCTAGCAAGATCATCGTGGGCTGCTAGTGCAAGATGCACTTGTAAAATCTGGGCCTTCGGCAGACGGACAGCACTTGCAGGTGTTTTGCGGTGCGTGTTTGTATTGATCGAGGTTTGTGGTTGTAAAGAAGCAAAGAAGTTTTTTTTTTAAGGTTTTTTTAAGGTTTTTGTAGCAAATTTGCATACAAGAAGGGAATGGAATGGAAAGCCGGTAAAATGCTTCTCCCATACAAGCAACTTTGTAGTGAGAAAAAGGTAAAGTTTTCTATGTTAACCTTCAAGCCTATAAAAACAAGCATATTAGAGAATTCAAAGTGGCAATGGTATGTTAGATGTTTCTCTTTAGTTGTTTTTTAGACTAACTATTGATGTGAATTTGAATCATTCTTTTTCCTTTTAGGGACTTGAAAATGGTTCTCTTTAGTTGTTTGATGCATAATGGATTTATGACATAATTAGCTAATGAGTAGTAATTAGAAACTATTTATTCGGATTTTATCTTTTATAGTTTCAGCTCAATGTGCCAAACAATTTATTAGAATTTTATTAGAAATTTGCTACTTGCTTACAATGTATTCTTTTTGGAACTTTGTAGGAAAGCGATAGGCTTAGACAAGTGATTGAGAAGGAAATGCTAAAAGTCGAGGTAAGTTTGTTCTTCCCAAAATGACTTGTAATTTTTCCACATGACCTTATTAAATGTGTAAATTCATAAATGTTTAGTTTAGTTAACAGTTCCATGCTTAATAGAGTTGTCTAATGACTCTGCTCTTTGTATTGTTGAAATAGAGCATTTTGACTTAAAACATAAGCCATAAACCAAAGATAGAGATGGGCAAAACATTGGTTAAATATTTAAGAGAAAGAAGTAGTTAAGTTCATACTTCACAACTTAAAAGGTATCCTAGTTCCTCATAAGCCATAAACCAATGATCTATAATTTGCATTGTTGTTTGAATAAGGATATGTCTTCTTTAAATTTAGGCAATAACAAGTCCATATCATTTTTTTTGGTGTGATCAATAGTTTGATACTCATTAAGTTCATACTTCACAACTTAAAAGGTATCCTAGTTCCTCATCGAGTTGATATTGTCAAACTCAACCTATGTAGAATATTGTGTGCTCTAGATAAAGGTAAAGGAGTCACCGTCACGCTTGGAAAATAAGGGGTGGGTTGCAATAGGCTGAAAGCCAATGTAAATCGATCTTTATGAAATGGATTAAACAGGTTTATTGTTTGGTTCTTGAAAGTTAAAAAAGCTCGGTTTGAAATGAGATGAGTGAGCTTATGATAAATTTTGTAGCTTGTGAAAGTGGATTGATTGAAAATAGTCTTATGAGTTTTTTGGTCTATCTATGAGGTAGCATATTTTTGTTTTCTTATATGTTTTTAGAAAATGAAGATAAAAGTGAAAATGACAAACATTGCTATCTTCCTCCTATTTGGATTGGTAAGAATTTAATTTACTTAAATCAAGTATATGCAAGTGTTTATCGTCGTTTGTGGATTCTTAAATCTCAAATGAATTAATGTTAATCTTTTTGCTTGTTTGTAGACTTTGATGGTCGAGTGCGGGGATCGTCACTATAAGTTCGATGTGAGTCATTGCTCTTCTACCTTAGCTCTATCTCCTATGATGCTTATGTCCCTGAAAAATTTAAGTTCAACTATTCAATTATTAAGTTGTTTCAAATGTCCCTTGGCTGTGCAGGTGGTGTTGAAGAACATCTCAAGACTTTTCGATTGATAATTCTTTTTGTGCATATTTATAGGATTGTAAATTTTTTTTTTTTTTTTTTTGTGGTTGTTGAACAATAGGATTGGTGGTTTTGTGAATACTTAGAAATTTGGAGCATTTGTAATACTATACAATTTTTTTTGGATATATATATTTTTCAATTTTTGATTTTTACATTTTTGTTCTCTCAATTGAATATTTGTTGATATATATTGTCGATGTATGAATGTCAATTTATTATATATTGGCGAGTTAAATGTGCTTGGATTGAGACCTATATATGTAAGACTTTAAAAACTAAACAAAAATGAAAATTAGAGACGGAAATAGCAACGAAATCTTTGGATTCCGCTATTTCCGTCTCTAATTTTCGTTTTTGTAAGATACATAAATCAGAAACGGATCAAATTCCGTCTCTGATCCGTCTCTGATTAGCAACGGATCAGAGACGGAAATAATCAGAAACGGAATTTATTCCGTTTCTGATCCGTCTCTAAATCAGAGACGGAATCCATTTTCCGTTTCTGATCCAATCAGCGACGACGTTTTCAGAGACGGAACGCATTCCGTCTCTGTTCCGTTTCTGATTGCAATCAGAGACGGAATTTTTGCAAATTAGAAACGGAAAATTCCGTTTCTGATTTGCTGTTTTTTTGTAGTGATGTCAAACTTGTATATCAAGTGATAAGTGTAAAGTGGATGCAAAAGTGATATACACAACATATATATATATATATATAATAAAAATAGTCAAAAACCTACAAAAGTGAGTAAGAGAGAGTCGCTCTTATGTCCTTAGAGTAGATCGCCTATTATACGTGCCTTACCCTTGCTCGACTGTGAATCTACACTCAGTCAAAAAAAGTATGACGAGTCTAGAAGTAAAAGCTAGTAGGATCTAAATAGTACTTCAAAATAAATAAAGCAGTCTAAAATTCATGTGGATAGAAATAAAGCTATAAGGAATGCATGATAATAAGACTGAAAAATGAAAGTACAACAAGAAATGACTGCCAAAAGAAGAAATAGAGAGGTGCTAAAGTAGTATAAGACCAGTGAGTGCAGGTGTTACAAGGTCGGGTCATAGAGTAGTGGCAACACCGAGCAGACTCGAGTCCTAGGATGCGATGATGCCTGTTATACCTAGACCGTCGCGAATGAGGGATATCGACAATGCCCTGGATAAACCACATCTCATCCTGACCAAACAATCCATTGAATAGAGGTTACGGCTCCAGTAGCTAGCCGGAAACCATCCATTAGAGACACCTTCTTGACTCGTTTAGCCCTCAAACACTCATATTGGAGTGGTAATTCTAAGAAAGGTAAGGTAGTGCAAAAGCAATAAAAATATAAAGCTCAATGAATTATTATACATTTCCTAGCTAGTTTTGCTTACCTCGCATCACGCTAACACTCGTTATGGCGACTCTGGCAAATGTCCAAATGAACTCTCCGACGCTCGATTCTAACTAGCTACGTACCTGGTGTCCATTTTGATTGGTTATGTACGTGTTAGAGTCAATAAGTTGTATTTACCATCATTGCTGCTAATGTAGTTTAATCGTAGTCTAAGTTGTACATTTGTAATTTTACACTTGGTATTCTTAGTATTTAGGTATTAGGATTCTTATTATGTGGGCGATGTAAATTGACATATTGGTGCGAAGCAATCCCATTTCTTACAAATCAATTCAAGTCAATTTGGGGTATAATTGGTCCTTTTATCCATTTCAAATCCTATTTGGTCACTTATATGACGACCCGCCTAATTTAAAGATTAATTATTTATTTAATTTCATACTATGACCCAGCTCGGACTCATGTGGGTGTCGCGGATTAGTCTAGGGCACACCTATTGAGGTACAATTTATAATGTTATATTTGCTTGACGCTTTCTTATTATGGTTACTTTACTATGAGTTATAGCATTACACCATGTGTATCGTTGATTATCACGTTTTGCATGAGTTACGAGTGTAGTGAATAGTGCATCGAGATGCGTGCGATGCTGGTACGGGAACATGATCGCTTAGACACATAATTTATTAATATATAATGATATTCTAAGCTAAATACTCAAACAAGCTTTACCCAAGTTAAGCAAAAATACTAGTAGGTCAAAAATGGATCCGACACGCTTCGTGATGCGCAATGGTGCCGAGTAAGTGAGTAGGTAAGACTTAGTCTAAGCATGATATGTAAATTGACCAATAAAGCATAGACTAAGCTAATTAAATTATTTAACATGCCTATGGTATGAATTTTAGCTCGATTCATATAAAAAGAGCCCTAATATAATATAAATAAAAATTATTTGGGCCTTAGATAAAGCTTGAGATGAATCATCTAAAGCCTAAACTAACACACTTAGTGGGCATCCATGGTAGGATGAATCAAGTTCAAGTCCTTGATAGGCCTAGAGATGGGAGCTTTATGCAAGATTAGGGGCTAGGAATATGAAGTGGGCTAGTATAAATATATAACTAAGCCTTTCACTTTGATCTCATTCATGCTTATGCATGCAACCAACAAAAAGAGAAATTTAGGATTTCTAGTTCATGAGAGAAAGATGGGCTAGAAATCCTTTGATCTAGAAGCGTTTGTGTCAAATTAGTGATGTTCTAGCAACAAGAGTAAAGAGTTTGCATCAAGATTCAAGCTAGGTATGAAATTCTTCATTTTTCATGCATTTCTACTCAAAATTTGTTTAAATGAGTGTTAAAACTTAGGGTTCTTGACCCAAAATGAGATTTTGATGGTTAATCTATATTTTCTCACGTTTTTAATGTATAAAATGATGATTTCATCTCTAGACTTTCACAAATTCAACTATTTAAAACCTTGTTCTTATTCTTGAGGCTTTTCAACTAATGCATGTTAACTTACCTAAATTAAGGATTTAAAACATGGGTTATTGTTGCTTTGGGTTAATTGGGAGTAATTGGGGATAAATCATCCCATAATGAGCAAGAATTTCTCGATTTTGGTAATTGATGTTGAAATTTAAGTCAATCCCGTGCATGTTGGGTTGTTGAAGAAGATGAATATTGTTTGTGGCCACAGAGAACATTTGTGCCCACAAGAGATGTTTGTGCCTACTGGGGATGGTTGTGCCCACATGAATTCTATGGACGTTTGTGCCCACGGGGGACGGTTGTGCTTACGGAAGACGTCTAACCACGAATCTGTACCCACAAGGGATGTATGTGGTTACAAGGGTCTATAAATCACAAGCCCTATGGCCACAAGAGTGTAAGGATCGTATCAGAATTGAACGTATGTAACACACCAAAAATTTATGTAACCGACGCCGGGGAATCAAGAGATACATACTATATTGTTGAGAACGTATCAGAATTGAAGCGTGTAAGGATCGAGTTTTCATCGCATCTTGGTAAGTAAATCCCACTAGAAAAACATGTAGCATTTATTTATTATTTTATTCCATTATACCGTTGAATTATGCCAATTTGATTGTTTGAGTACTCCACTCTCGTGCGTGTCTTTATATGGTCGACGGGACGTTATGACCCCTCACCAGCTCCTTCGTGATTAGCGATCCGATTGTTGCTACAGTTCTGGTCATGCCATAAGCTACGCGTGAGAATTTCTTCGAAATTCGATGATTCGAGATATGGTGTCGTGTGGAGTTAACTCCGACACAGATTCCTCTCCTTTGAGCCAGTTGGTCAGGAGTTGTAAACTCCCAACCAACAGGGTTCGTCTTTGATTTTGGAGTAGTGGAGGGGAGTTATTTTGGCACCAAAGTCTCCTCGGTCCAGTGTTATTAGTCATATAGTTCGACAGATATATACCATACTCACGTCCGACATTATTGCCTTTCTAGCGACTTTTCTTCATGCTTATTATCCATTTTCAGTGCATTTCTTATTGACTAACATGATTTGTAGCTGCTTTATTTACATTCTTATTAAATGCAACTTGTGTTTCTTTTGGGGATTCACTCACTGGACTCATCATTCACTTTTTGCATGGATGACTAAGTGCAGATCTTACAACGAGCTAGGGGAAGGTCGTACTTGGCGACTTCATCTGATCATCGAGAGCCTCCACTAGCCCATCTTGTAGGTGTTTGTATATATTATGGTACTACTTTTGGGTATATTTTTGTAGATTTGATACATTGATACATGTATATTGATTTTATTATATATTTTGTCACCTTATAAATACATGGTATCATTTTGATGGGTTTTTCACTGCTTAGGGTTTGTCATGGAAGTAAATTTTCTAATAATTATCATTTGTTTTATCTAAAAGGAAAAACTTCCACTATTATTGATATTTCACACATTTAGTTGAAAAGACCAAGGAACAACTAAATAACTTACCATATAAGTTAAGTGAGATGGAGGGATAACTAACTAAACTAAAGTTAAGGACATGTTTTCATAAAATGCATGATAATTCAAATAGTTAGGCTGAATGAAAAGGTTGAGCACTTTTCGCTGGTCGTCATGGATAGGCAGGCAGATGACGTAGCATAACCTGGTGACGTGTTTGGCGGCATGGCGGGGCCCAGATAGCCTTGGGATTTGGGGCCACCACATTTAACTCGACCAAAAGTGTCCAGACTTGTTTAATTTTGTTCAACACACTTTATTAATTGCTTTTGGATGTTATTGAACTAATTAGAATCATTAAACTCAATTCAAGTTGATATGCAATACTAGTTTGCAAAACAATCCTTTAGGGACCTTTAAATAAATATGTAATAGTTAGTTTTCCTTCAACTTAAAAAACGGCTTAATATAAATAAAAGTTTCTAAAATTCTCGAGTTTCATTCCATGAAGTACAAGTATTTGAAATCAAGGTTTTTAAGTAATAAAATCTCGTTAATATGATCAATAACTAAATTTGAGACTCTAAGTAAAACTTTAAGTCCCTATTTGTAAATATAAATGTCTTTTTGGAAGCATGGCTTGAAAACTAAGTTTGACACACTAAAAACTCAGGAAATTTGGTGGATGCCTTAACTATGATACAATAATATATCATGAAAATCTTGGTTAATTCCAGAATCATTTCACGCTCAAAACACCTTAATTCAAAAATCAGCTCATTAAGTAAGTAAATTTCGCCTATTCTACAACCCATTTAGAAAACTATTCAAAACACCTCAAAAAATTACGAAACGTGGTGGAAACTTCCATACAATATAAGTATATGATCTGGAGAGTTTGGTTGAGTTTCGACATCATTTGATACCGGAATGCACAAAAACAAAATTTAGCTTTATAGAAAATCATTTTTTCCTATTTCAAACCATTTTTGAAAACTATTCAAAACTTATCGGAGTTGCTTGAAAATTTAGAGGAACCAAGTTTGTAGTATCTTGGTGCTCTCTATGAATTTTGATGACTTTTAGGCTAATGGAGACCCTCGAAAAAGGTCGTTCCTTTTGACTTGACATTTTATCAAACGCATCAAATGCAATTTGTTAAAGTTTTCTTTTTTTATTCCTAGCACTATGATCAAATGAGGCATCATTCTTAGAACAACAACAACAATTTGGATCCACACTATCATCAATTTAAACATGCATGTTCATCAACATCACTATAAGAATCCAAAAAATCAAAATTTATGAAAAATCCTACACTTCAACCAATTATGTCCATAATTGAAATCTTCCATTCAAACATCAATTTAGAGATTAAATACATCCTTAAATATGGACTTACTAACCTTTTTTTAAAATCTCAAAAGTTATTGGACATTAATGAAACCATACTTAATTACAAGAATACAAAGGATAACTCATCATACCTAGCTTTTTTTTTTTTTTTTTTTTGGGTGTGTTTAGAACCCTAGCTTACAGTACTTCGAATTTCACTCTATTAAGTCTTAATTCTTGTAACTCTCGCAAGAGATGTAGTGCTTCTTCTAAGTTTCCTTTTAAGGCTGAATTTTTTTTTCCACTTTTGCATATGAAGCACAAAGGGCTCCTATTTATAGTCATTCTCTCAAGACTTTGGTCATTGGTTTTTTCTTTATTTAAATTAGGATTTTAGGCTTATGCATTTGGATATAACTACTTAGGCTAGTTCATTTATTCTCACTAGATCACTTAGGTACATAACTTAATTAAATAAAGCCTAATTTATGAACTAACTCCTAAGTCTCAATCTATCTCTCGGCGCATCGCGCACTCAACCTTTAACGCAAATACCTGCAATTTCTACAAGAAATTAGAACTTAATTATACTTTTGAGTATAGATAGGGTAATACACACATAAAACAAAAATAATATACCTCGGTGTCGACTCCCGAGGGTTGACCACACTCGCCACGTTAGGTCAAGTCCACGTCACTATCTTGTATCTAACACGTGGCACAAGTTAGAAATTGGGGGTCATTACACTCTGGTTCACCTACCCTATCCATGTATGACCATGCCTCGCACCCTAAATAGTACTACTTTATGGTCCCTTGAACAACCCATTATTCTCGTACCTATTACAGGGGACGTAGTGTTGCACTAAGACATAGATGCATGCTGTTAAGGTGATCATGATCTGTCACGCTCCTCGACACCTCCACAACATCCTCAGTCCAATATCGTGCCCCAGTTACCTTAACCTAATTACCTATCACCATGTAACTCTAAACCTCTCCTATCATGTATCATAACATAATATACATTACAAACTATAACATACCCCAACATATTATGCATGCACGAACTTTAACTGCAATTATTAATAGTTCTAAATTACGTACCCTAAACCCGCTGTTGGGATGTCTCTCGGCCTAGGTCAATCATTATGCGCATCGACTCTAAAGTTTGCACCGGTGTCTACTGCTGCAATAGTCATCGATCTTCATAGACAACCTCTCCTGATATAACCTTTCTGCTCATATTGCCAACATGAAGTTCTTCATCCCTAGTTCTGCTTGCTAACTCCCTGACCCCTAGCCCTGACCATGTGATCCCTAGTTTTTGCCTATCTAGTCCTGAGTCAGTATCCATCGGTGGTGCTGGTAATGCAAGTATAAAATAAGCTCTAATTGTCTGATTATCGTCCTTACAGTCTCGACCACAAACTGCATGTCATCCCTGTCGTATCACTCCTTCAGTCTTTTCTGTTTATAGCTCTTTTCACTCTGCCTCTCGGCCTTGGTAGATGAATGCTTATCACCCTTTTATAGCAAATGTGTCTTATGTGTGAGTACTCTACAATACATTTCCTATAGTTTTTGGGCTCCAGTGGAAACGATGGCGCTGGTGATATCCTCAATCAACCCTCAGACGAAGTAATAAAGTTGTAATCTTTTGGTGCTTACAATGTCCATGGAAAATTGTAACATATATCGATATCTTTCCATGTACTATAAAACTAACCGACTGCCTTGCTTTTTTTTTTTTGGGCCAGAAGATCTTCTCTTAGCCTCAGTTGGATCTCGATCGGGATGCACTGATCGTAGAAAATTTATCAAAACTTAGCCTATGTGATCGGATCTGGATGAGTGTTTGTGTATGTTGTCCGCTACACTGCAACATCTCCTCTAAATATATACCCCGATATCTTAGAATGTATGTTCTCATGAACCCGAGGTAACTTATGTAGCTTTTGATACGCAATCAGCCATTTTCCAACTGCCTCCAAGTCTCCGCCTCCATGAAAATATCTGAAACTGAATCGGAGGACTCCTTCATAAACTTGACATTTATTATCATCGATGTCTCAAATAGGTTTGTCCATGTCGAAGTAGTTGTCGGTATCTCAGTCTTTGTTGTCGATGTCTCGATCTGTACTACTATTAATGTTTCAACCAATGTTGGAGTCTCATATACCATTCTTGCGTGGTACATCCTGAATATTCAGTGCGACTATCATCGGAGCAGCTATCCTTTCGATTGTGCTCTATATTCGTGCGGCAGTGAGTAATGCAAGCGTCGCTTATGTGCGCTTAATATCCATCAATAGCTCAAACTGTCTATCGTGAGCTGCGAATGCGATGCTACTACCAGATCTAAACCATCATCTATGGTTTGATCGCTCGTTTGACCAACATCGGTAGTAGGTAGAGTTGGATGGACATTCATCATGATTTGCATAGAAAAGCGCACTCTGGATCACCTTTCGTATACGTGTATATAATATATACAATCAAAAGCATAATACGTATATAAGCCCTATCACTAACTGACTAGGATTCTCAGTCAGGATCTTTGGGTTTCTACATCTAAGGTTTGTTTTTTAAGTTTTATTATTTTTTCTTTTAGCATTTCCTTAGTCTCTATCAACCTCACTCTGATACCAAATTATGGCGGCCCCGATTCCAGAGGTGGATCGGGCATCATCTAACTGTCACCAATCCATATCATGTAGTGGCCTGCCTATTTATGATGCCCCATGCGACCTAACTAGTTGCTTACACATTTTTCAATAATCTCTATACCTAGCCCTTTATTCTTCAATTAAAAATTAGTAAGTTTATTTTGTCAATTTTTTAATTTACAAAGTTATAATAAGTCTTACAACAGAAGTCTTCAAACATACCAGTATTTTCTGCATATTTAACAATCCTAAGTAGTGAAAAACCCAACAAAAGAATACCATGTATGTAATGCGAACGAAAAAGTACCAAAAGATCCATATACGTGTATCAGTGTTCTACAAATCTCCAAAATCCAACAAAATGTAATTTATACATACTGTAAATCAACACATGAGCTGGCGTTAGGTAGACTTAGAGGTAGTCGTCGAATACTACATTGCCCTTGTTTGTTGAAGGATCTTCACTTGGTCATTCAACAAATACAATGACGATTCTAGTCGTGAGTAAAATCCTAAGAGAAGTCCACATAATATTCATGAATAAAACTGATAAAACTACAAGACATATAAGTAATACATCTGGCAACAAAAATTAATACTCACATGAATGTAGTCGGCATTTGGCATGCAAAAATAACAACGAGTAAAGTAAACAACACATACAAATTAACCAGGCTCGAAAGTAAAGCAATAGTAAATGAACAACGAATAACACGACAAAGCCCTGACATAAACCAGTCGGTACATTGACAAAACGGGACAGGAATCACGTATATACTTGCAGGCTTACAGTGATTAAAATCGAACTATGATTATTGCATGTATCCCTCCAGATGTTATTTCAAGTAAAGAGAACACCTTAAATCCTTGCCAACGGTCGTAGATACATTATACTTCCATCAACACGAGTGCCAAAACAAGCAACCCACACAAGTAATTTAGCCACGACCAATATAAATGCAAATCGAATTCAGTGTGAAAACCCATGTACGCCTACCAGTAATTACACATGTAATTTGATATCGATAAAAACATGCTATGAATTTCGTGAAGCTTTCGAATGGGTTTTATGCACCTCAATGACGCACTCCGACTTCGCCGAACTCCCAAATCCAACCCCGACTAGCTCCCCGGTACCCGAGCTATGGTCCCCTTAATCCCCTAAAGTCCATTTATATGTTTTAAATTGATTGTAAGTGTTTAGGTTAGGTGTATAGGTAAAAAATATAAAACATCCTCTTTAAATTGGGCTGTCATCTGTCATCATAGTGCTAAGCAGTCCACCTAAATCGGTATGCGTCTGAGCAGCGTACTAGGGAGGCAAATGGCCTGCCCAAACTGGATAGCGTGCTAGGTGTCTTGGGTAGCAAAATTTTCAACTGAGAATTCAGCTCCCTGCACTCCCAATTGGCCTACTCCAAACGCCATTGACCCCATCCTTGAATCATGGGGGAAATCAAACACAAAAAACTGCCAGATTACGACAACAAGTTCATCAAATTACATAATCATGCATTCATTCCAAATTTCTTAAATTTTCATCAAAAACCCAATTTCCATGAAAATCATTTTAGAAACATAAAATTGTAGTTGTAATTGATCTAAATAAGCTATGAAAACTTCTCTAAAATAGAAATTTAGATTTGAAATTTGTTTTTGTCTAAAAACCTTAATTTGAGCTCATTCTTATCAATAGGAAGAAGAAGAAGATGAAGTTGGTATTATCTAATGATTAATCTCCTTCAACTTGATCCCAAGCTCTTAGAATTCCCCAGAAAAGCTAGAGTTTCCAGCAGTTTCCCCTCAATTTTTACTAATTTTTCATGGGAATTTTGTATGTATAGCTCTTCCACTCATCAAGACCCATTTTTATACTTATGTTCTTAATCAAGTGTACACTCGCATCTCAAGGACTATCATAAAGTTCTCATTTAAGCTCTCTACATTCTTGGTGACACACAATTCGACTCAATATATCCTATTTAAACTTAACTAGGGTTATCTGGATGCATATTCAAGGTCCACATTTGATCAACCCAACTATATATATATGTCTTATATTATTTGATCTAATTTAATTAACTTAGGCCCATTCAATCATATGGGCAGCGCTTTTAGTCACATAATTGACACATTTGTGGTCCTACGAACCCTCGACTTAGGTTATGGTTTAATTATACACCATATATCATTTCTTAACCTAGTATAGCATCCTCGATTCACTCCTACTCGATACCGCGTCGACACGCATCCCAATGTAACTACCCGTCCACCGACTTGCCTGATAGCAATAGACACACTTGTGATGCGATATAATAATATAATGATCTTAAACACCTCATATAAACAACCATCATTCATAAATAACATATTCCCTTGATTCTCGTGTCCAAATCAACCGAGTTGTCCACTTAAGGTCCGAATACGGTCGTTAATCCCTGAAATTAACGGTTATCTTAGTTTAATTAATTTTGATAAATTTAAAAATGCCTCTTAATGGAATAGGGATTGCTCTAGAATAGATAAAAGGACTAACTATAAAAATAACACAAACTTTTGTCATTTTAATTTGCAGAAATAACATCAACTTATAATTTCGTAAGAAATGATATGAAGTTTCAACATTTTTTCAATTGGGCTAAGTGTTAAAAAAAACATAAGTTGTTGCCATTTTACAGAAAAAACAAGACCTTTCAATTTCTTCATAAATAACACAAACTTTCAATATTTTTTTCAATTTAAGCACAAAGAGCCATTTGGGGGCTTTTGAGTATTGATTTGGCAATATGAACAATTTTTTTCAGTTCACTCTTGGACCAACTCAACAAATACGTAATTAAATACCACACCTAATCTAATAGATTTTTTTAGATTTCTTTTTTTCGATAAAAAATAACAAAATCGAGAAAAAAAAAACAACAAATTTGGACATCTTTCCTTATAAGGCGAAAAGAAATTGAAAAAAAAATTAATAGAGTTCTTAAAAAAAAATCATATTAGTAGAGAGGATGAATCATAACTTTCATACTCATATTTTTTCAGAAATCTAGATTCACATCTTTTTTTGTTTCAAGGCGGATTTATTTTTTTTAATAAGAAAAAAGAACCTGAACCTAAAAAATCTATTAGATGTAAAATTTAGGTTTTTGTCGATTTAGTTCAAGTGAACCGGAAAAAGAAACTCCATTCATTTTGCCATGTCAACACCTAAAACCCCTAAATCACTCTTTGTACTAAAATTGAGAAAATGTTGAAAGTTTGTGTTATTTCTGACGAAATTGAAAGTTCGTGTTATTTTTGCAAAAATGACAAAAGTTTGTATTATTTTTTATAGTTAGCACTTTTTTATTTTAGCATGGAGAACAACATGTTTGAGACTCTTAAGCGCTGACGTGGGAACATGAACCCCACTTTCTTATGGTTCACTTCAACCGATCGAATCAACAAAAACCTTAATCCCCCATCTAATCAGTTTTCTTCTGTTTTACAATTAAGAAAATTAAAAATGACAACTACACAAAAAAAAAAAAAAAAAAAAACCGAAAGTACAAAAAAACGATGAAATAAAAAAAAACCTAAATTAAGTTCACATTTATCTTTTTTTCTCGTGGACTAAAAACATGAGTTTGGTTAATTTAATCAACTTTCGTCCATAAGAGAAAAGAAATGTGAACTTTGGATTTTGATTTTTTTTTTCAATTTCGTTGTGTTGTCATTTTTTAGATTCGTTATTTTTTAATTAGAAAAAATCGATTGGATAGGAGACTTAGGTTTTTGTTGACCCGGTTCAAGTGAATTATAAAAAAATCCGTTTATATTGTCATTTCAACATGCGAAAACCCTATATTGCTCTCCGTGTTAATTAAAATTGAAAAAAAAAATTGAAGATTCGTATTATTTTTGATGAAATTAAAAATTGGTGTTATTTCTGAAAAAGTAACGAAAATTCGTGTTATTTTTGATAGATAGCTCCAAATAAATATGCTATCTTCATATGCTACATACAAGAGTAGAATTGTTGAAACGCCGACCCTCCATATGAAATCATAACTAATTAATTAGTCATATCGCTTTATAACAGTCAGGTACACTTCAATTGGTGTGCACACATATCTGATTTATCATTTTAGCATTTTTCCTCCTATGTTATATACAAGAGTACAATTGTTGCATTGAAAAACCCCAACCCTAAATCTACAAATCCATTTAGTTATGTAATTACCTTCATTGTGCACATATATATGAAGTATATAGTGCACATAAGTTAGAAATCCATATCCATAGCTTCAAACATCATAATCAAATGAGAGAATGTGAGAGAAATAAGAGGTATTGATTTAAACACCTCAAAAGTACAAGGACTTTCAAGTGGCATTTTCATTATCAACATCAAATTACTCATAGTTTCCATGCATTGGTATCATGAGAAAATTCCATGTCGGGTACCATTAGCGAACCAAATTAGATGGCGATAATTGCGTTTATTGTACGCTTAATGAGAGTTAATCAATTCGTGGCATGTCTATGCTCTCCTAACTGTACATACTTTCCAGTCACAAGATACTTACTAATCACAAGTAATATGAATGCTTCATGGTCAAGGTATGTTTCATTCCAAAAATGACAAGGTTTCTTTGTGCACTCTTCTTTGCAAATGATTTTGTCGAAAAGATTTAGCACACGTGGATTTCTCCCCTAGAGCGATAAATCATTATCGCTTAATCGCCAAATTAATCACGCCACGGAAGTTGGTGATAGCATGAAGCTAATTTAGGTTAAACACATATTTGGGACCTACTATCTTGATTAATTTGATTATTAATGCCATTCAAACCACAGATATGAATCTAAAATATATGATTAATATGGATTACAGCAAAGATTATATTAATTAAAGTTTTTTTTCATTTAGATCCCCTTCGTGTATAGTTCATTGGAGATTTGGATAGCTTGTTCATTCTCATATAATATTGTGGTTTTAAGTTGATGTTATGTTTCTTAAAAATAGTAATCAGACATTTTGACATCATCAGATTAGACTATATGCACAACAAGAAAATAAAGTGAGGGCATAGCTTTGATCAAAATACTGAGATTTGAATCTAAGGCTTCTTTGGTAAGTATCAAGTTATTAGACGATCAAAAACTTTCTTTTGTGATGATTTTTTTTTTTTTTTTTTTTAAACCTTAGTGATGAGTTGGTTAAATTGATGAACTAGCAATAGATTTCAGCATAGTCTAGCTAACATTTTAAAAATAAAAATAAAAAAAAAAAAAAAAATAAGATGGAGCTAACTCGCTCAAAAGCTATTACACAGCATGCACATAATCTAGGTAGGGAAACCCCCGCCACATCTTCACACATAGAATGCTCCCAATATATACCGAGAGGCCGTTGTTGAGTAAAATGCGCTCCCATCGGTATTTTGAAGCTTGTCCCGCCATCCAATCCGCGGCTTTATTACCTTGCTGATGGAAGTATATTACTTCCCACGGCCTTTGAATTAGCTACACTATAAGCTGTAGAAGATGCCAATGTTTATCGATTTCAACTCGCTGTTGCTGGACTAGTAGCACTGCATTTTTAATTTATTTTTTGAGTCATCTTTACGCACCTCGAGATGCGGATAAGTAAATCCCGATGCATAATACACAAGTCGATGTCGCATGGACGACTCCTGTGGGCCAACATGTCTTGGGTGTCGACTTATTCGTTGTCACATAAGAGCCATTAATCCTTGGAGTTGGATGCATAGATGTTAAATATTTTGAAAATGAAAATGATTTGGTGATCCATTTTGAGATACTCGATTGCTTATGTCCATTGATTTCACTTCGATGTTCATACACACATAAATCGATATTGAACGGACACAACAACATACATCCGGATGTCCATTACGATGTCCTAAATAGTCACCCTTGCATTGTCTTTTTCAAAAAGGATCAACAATATTACTATCAAAAGTGGTTTATTGTTTTTATTTTGCTTTTTTTTTTTTTTTTTGGTTTCCAACAATGTGCAATAACAGAGAAATATATGATTGGGCAGTGCTAGATGGACTCAATAAGTCGGACTTAAACAACCAAAAAGACATAAAGACCATTAATTCAAATTCATTATCTTCTTCTTCAATCCATCACTCCCAAGCGGCTGTGACCAACGTCGCCGCCAACCCCGTTGTGACTAACGACCACCGACAACACCGCTGTCATCATCTACCACCATCAGCCACCCTCCTCTTCTCTCTTGGTCATATCTTGTCGGGAGAGAGGATGACCAGATCTGGCCCAGAGAGAAAAAGGTTCGATTAATTGTGGGCATTGAAGGACTAATCAACCTGGACCAAACATTCAATGAGAAGTGTATGTGGAGGCTGTGATTTTCATCTCAGCAGCTCACACTGCTCAAAGGGAGGGACCCCTTCAGATTTTACCAAAATGAGATTAGATGCCTATCTTGAACTTCAATTTCTCAGCTGTTATTTCTCAAAAAAAAAAAAAAAAAACTCTGCTAAACTAGAGCTCTTGAAACTGAAACTCCCCATTTTTTTTTAACAAGAGTAGCATTAAACCACCCCTTTTGTCCCCAATTGGAGCTTTTTAGACTTTGGGAGAGATTTGGGTCCCCCCATTTCAGCTGTAAAGTTGGTTTTTCTTCCAAGAAGAGATACTGCAAAATTTGAAATCTCATAATACAGTTTACATACACAACTCTTATGAGTTTATACTTGTGACTTGTGACTTTGTTTGAGATGGTATCTGTTAGATGAAAAACCACAAATTGTTTTTGTGAGAGAGAGAGAGAGAGAGAGAGAGAGAGAGAGAGAGAGAGAGTTTGGGTGGGTGAATATATTCTAAGTGTAGGAGATGACCGCAGTCGGCGGTGGCGGTTTATAATAGCGTCGCGGTGGCGGTCGGCGGCGATCGGTGGTGGCTATGGCGGTGGACATAGTGAATGAGGTGAATGTGTCATGTGTGTTGGTGTTTGGGTAGAAGGTAATTATATATTTTATTTAGATAGACATCTTAAATTACTAACAAAAAAATTTGAGTTCGGACTCAAAGAGTCCGAATAGATTTTTTGTATATGATTTGTTAAAGAAATAATTAATGATCCCTTACCTATAAGTTCTTGGGAGTGAAGAATTCTATATATTGGAACCATGAGACTTAGCTATATTTCAACGGGGTTTTTAAAAATTAAGGTGGGTATAGTTTTTTATTCCAAAAATAAGGTTGACTACTTTTAATTTACAAAACTAAGGTATGTCTCCTTTTGAAAATGAGTCATTGATGATGATGTGGCTCTATGTGGCGGTGTGTTGATGAGGAGGAGTGAATGACTCCTTTTGAAAAGGAGTCATCTATACAAGATGAATGACACCTTTTGAAAAAGAGTCATCTATACAAAATACACAACCTCTTTTTTATTCCTCGAAAGGAGTAATTTGTTTAACTCAAAGTGGTGAACCTATCCAAACGTCATGTACGTATCGAGATGGACAAGCCGCATCACATGTGTATCTCGAGATGGACAAGCCGCATCACGCACGTATCTCGAGGTAGACAATTGATGTAAAGGACACGCGCGTATATGGACGTGGACAACTCATGCAAACGCCACGTATGTATCTCGCGATGGAGAAGTCATGCAAACGACACACGCTTATGTCGAGGTGACCGACCCAGCAACCTTGTGCAATTCATGCAAACGTGACACATGTATCGTAAGGTGTGCAACTCATGCAACCCCATGCAATTCATGCAAACGCCTCGTACGTATCTCAAGGTCGACAACTTATACAATCTCGTCCAATCAATGCAAACCGTGCAAAGGTCATGCACGTATTTCGAGGTGGGCGACCCATGCAAATGACAAGCACGTATCTGGCTGGGGAAAAGCCATGCAAACAATATGCACGTATCTCGAGGTGGACAATCAATGCAAACGTTACACACGTATCTCCGAATGCGCCATTCGTGTACTATGAAACAGTCCACGTGGAGCCCAAGTGGCGTGTTCAAAAACATGAATGGTCACGTGGAGCCCATGTGGAGTGTTCAGAAACATGAATGGCCCACGTGGAGCCCACGTGGAGTCATTTATGTTAGGGCCCGATCCACGTGAACGCCATGTGGACTGTTTTCCACAATACACGAATGGCGCATTTTCAAAATGCGTCATTCGTGTATTTTTTCTCAGTGACACGTAAGAATGGCGCATTTTCACAATGCAACATTTGTGTAACAATTTTTGATACATCTAAAAACGCATTTGGAAAATGCGACTTACCTTAGTTTTGAAATTTTAAAAAAAAACCTATCTTATTTTACTCATTTCTTTTATTTTTTACAGTACATCTGTAATTTTTTCAGATTTCACCAGCTGTGAAAGTAAAATATGAAAGAGACAATGCTATATATCTTAGTCACTTTTTTTGGTCAAAAGGCTTTCCTTATCAAATTTGAAATTTAAGCTATTTTTCAATAAAGGATAAAAAGACTTTGTCACCAATTGTTAAAGAGGTTAACAGTTCCTTTCAGGTAGGTTTAGTACGTGGTGTGTTCTTCACTCTAGCAGCCTAGCTTAGCTACGTGTGTGCATATATATATATATATATATATACTAGTTTTGTCACGTGCTTTGCACGAATGAGCCCGCTCGCTACGTTTGTGAGAGCGAATTTAATTATAAAAATATATTTAATTTATTCGTAGAAGTATGATTTCTTATTGTTCTTAATATACATAAAATTATACATCAATTTCATCGTAAAAAAATATACATCGATTCTTCAAAACATAAATCTACATATGAATAATCAAAACAATATAAGACAAGTCCCAAAGTCCCTACCAATTACCAATAATTAACAATTGAGACATTCAATGTCGACTGAAACAATGTTGATTGAACATGATAAACTCATAGTAAAATTATATCAATATTGATAAATAAAAGGGTAGTGCTAAACGAACTCATTGAGTCTGGATTCAAAAGTCTAAAAAGACTTTAATACCCTTACTTCAAATTTATAACATCTTCTACTGTTGTTGCGGCCACCGTAGCCGCCACGACCGCTGCCGTTGTCACCTCCATTGTTGCAGCCACCACAACTGTCGCCGTCGCCGCTCGCGGCATGGCGGCTGCTACATTGTTGCGATCGCGACCATTGTCTCCTCCGCCGTCGACGCGACCGCATTCGCCGCTATAATCACCGGCCATCGATAAAGCCGTCTTCACCATCCACCACCGCCGGCGACTAGGGAGAGAAACGTGAGAGAAAAAAACAAAAGAGAGGAGAGAGAGAGATGTATGTTGTAGAGAGAGATAGGGCAGGGAGAGAGAAGAAAGAAACCAGAGAGGGGGAGAGAAAGAGAGAAGAGAGCGAGAAGAGAGAGAAACGAGAGAGAATATAAAGATGTATATTGTAGAGAGAAGGGGGGAGAGAAGGAGAGAAGAGGGGAGAGAAGTGGGGGCAAAGAAAGAGAGAGATGTAGAGAGTTGTAGAGAGAGGGCAAAGAGAGAAGAAAAAAGGAGAGAAGGGCAGAGAAAGAAAGAGCAGAGAGCGAAACAAGAGAGAGAGAAAGAGGTCACCGGTGTTTGGTGTTTGGTGAAATGTGACGTTGGTGGCGGTCGGCGGCGGCGAGCAGTTGTGGTGGTGGAAGTGGGTCAATATATTAATATGTGTTGAGGTTAAAGATGAGGGTAATTGTGTCTATTAATTTAGTGGTGTATTTAAACTCTAAGTAAAAGATATTTTGAGTCCAGACTCTTTGAGGCCAAATAGATTTTTTGTAAATAAAATTAATCAAGATGCTTTCTTATAATGTTTGACGCATATGAGACTGTTGAGTCTTGAATGGCTACAAACTCCCTAGATTCAAGGAGATTGATTCCTCCAATGATGCGTTAAATACGAGTGAACCACATGCAAAGTATTTTTTTTCTATGCATGAAATGCAACTTAATGACAATTATTATAATTAAGGAAAAGTAATGAATAAGGAAGAATAAATGAGTATAAGATCTTATATTCCACAAGATCCAAAGGCTGAGATCAGGATTCCAATGGCTCCATTCAAAAAATAACTAAATTGTGCTGCACACATTGAGAGTTCATACAATCACAAAATTCTAAATCCAAATCAAGATTTCAAGTTTCTAGCAACCATGCTCTATGGGAAGGTTGTTGACATTTTATAATTGAGAATTTGTTCTTGATAATCATCCAATCTTAATGGAAAGTTTATAAAATCTTCACCTTCTTTAAGGCAATGTCACATCTAAGCTAAGTTAAGATGACAATTTTACCAAGTACAATTAAATCCCTTCTTTTATAATGGATGTGTGAGCTTGGTTCACACGACTAAGTAATGCATTAAACTTACAACTCCAGCTTGAACAAGAAACTCGAGAATGGTCGACAATGTAGTTCTGAATTTAATATAACAATTCTATGTTAAGGCTTAATCTCATTTGACCACTTTATTTGAATAAAAATAATAAGCAATTTTAGAAATGAATGACTAAAATGAAGGTTCAAAGAATTTATAAAAAGGAGTAATAGCTTGCCTAGGTGAGTTAAGAATGTCAAACCACAATGGGGAAGCGAATGGTGCAAGCTGAAGGGTTTAAATATGGATGAATATATAAGGCATGAAGGGAGTTAGATTGAACGGTGCAAAAGGAACTTAAGTGAAATCATCTAGATCAAACATAATGAATATTAAAAGGAAGAACTTGCAGATATCAATGATTGTGTTGCCACTGTAAAAAATTGAGAGACATGATGACTATGCTAACAACATATCGACCTCTATTTGATGCACTTCCAAAGAAAATTAATTGTACAAGCTCACCTCAAATACGTCATGTTATCTGGATCAATATTATTTTTTGTTACAGCTTGTGCTTCAGAACAAGCAGAATCTTTGGTTAAATGACATAATACTATTAATCTAAAAGATTAATGAAAAATACTTCAAAGTGCTGCCCGTCTAGAAGTTTATGAGTTGTTGACTTCTCTATTAACTGCAAAAATAAAACATGACTATAAGCTGATAACCCACAAAATTCAGAGCTATGGCATAATAACGTTTTCAAACTAAAGATGCTCATACAAATTAATTTAGGCATCAAAAGGGCTAATGCAATTTTCACACACTCTACGAAGAAGACATAAAATATGAGAATAAGTTAATTGCCTTAAAAGTTTCAAAGAATCAAAATTAGTCATTCGTCTATAACACGATTATTGGCAAAAAAAAAGTGAAAAAGAAGATATACAAACAGTTGAGCAACCTTCTATTTCTTTCATAGCCATTGATCATCATAAAGCCAATGTAAGTATGCCTTGCCTTGTTTACATAATCTTATGCATACTAGTTCTTCTCATCTGTACTTATGCTAGTTTCTCTCTTTGTACAAGGTATCATAATCATTATTAAATTTTCTTTTTATATCTTCGATATCAAAACCAAATAACTTTCTATTGCTTAGCCAGTGTTTCGAATTTGGAATAACTTCTTTATTTATCGATTTTGATTTCCTTGATCATATCCAAGTTTAATTTTAATTTGGTTTTCTTGATTTTACGTTTGGTTTTCAAACCACTTTCCTAGTCGAGTTGTAAGTCTAGCGGAGAAGCGTAAGTCTAGCAACAAATCGTTGACCAAGTGTGAGTAAAACCTAGTGCAAAATTATGAGTAACCTTATTAAAACTGTAACTCGTGTTTTATCTAAGAAATCCCCATCGATAAAGTTTGAGTCTGATTCCTCTTCTGAAACTCCATCTAAGCCTCCAACTAAACCAATGACCACCATCGATTTAAAAAATATACATGAAGTCTCATTTTCTTAAATAGATCAATCTTTTCGTAATTGGGAAATGCCTCGCATCGAACCTACAGCTATTTACAATAAAGGTTCATTCTCTAAAAAACATTATTTTATTATCAAATTAGAAGAAGATACAAAATCCATAAATGAAGAAGGACAAGAATTAATACTTATCTCTCCTGAAAAAATTCAAAAATATAAAGAAACTCATAAATATTTACATATAGGACTCATACAGGTTGCTATTAAACCTTTAATAACATTAGGTCTTGATACATCTATCCTAGTCGATCTCTCTGTTCGTGACAAACGACATCAAGAATTCAATGATTCCTTGCTAGGCATGATAGAAGGAAGCTTAGCTGAAGGACCAATTCATTTTAATTGTTTTCCAAATTTCACCATCAGTCTGCATGATGAATTTGCACATGAAGCTGCTATTCTAGGAATTTATACTCAAGGTTTTAAAATGAAAGGTATATGCTCCAATGTTGTTGTTGTATATCGCATTTATTATAAATTAATGCATACAATTGTCCCTGACGTCTCCTATACTAACCTGCAAAAAAGAACGTCTACTTTGTTTTTGACAAATGTTCGTAATAAAAAGGTTGATAGAAAACAATTAAATTGGAAAGACGTCCAACTTCCACATAGCTTGACAATACAAGATACTAATAAAGAAGAATGTCAAAAGCGACAATTATCTAATGAGATCCATAAAATTATAATAACACATGATGATGAAAAAGTTGATATTTTATTTGCTCCCCGTTCTTCTACGTCCAAACGATTTGAAACTACGTTTCCTACATCATCAACTTCTATATCTAAACCATCTATACCTTCTACTACGCTCTCTCCTTTCGGTATTGCTTATCCTGTTTATTCTTCTCCTCCTAAAGAAGATAATGTTAGTATAAATGATTTCGTTGAATATCAAATTCATACCATTTCTCTTGCTTCTGATAATTCAACTGATTTTATTCTTGAGTATGATATTTTAAAACAACAATTTTTACACCATCCGTTAAAACCTATATTTTGCAAATTGGTTTATATGAAACAACAAGCTATTTTACGTGAAAAATATTTTAATTATATTAAAAAAATACAATATAATCTTCCATTTTTTGAATTTTTGTCTCAACATTGTCCATACCTAACTCACAAAATTAATACAGTTTGGGAAAGTTCTACTGGAGAAAATGTAGTCAACCGCATCCTCCTTTAGCTCCTATTAAAATAAAAGAAAATATTAAGGCAACTCTATTCAAAACTCCTTTTGAGGACGATGGTATTGCGACTCGAAAAGATTTAAATCATATTATTGAACAAAATAATTATACTAATGTTTATCTTTCAACCTTATGACACACTTCTCCTTCTTCGAAAGCTTCTTCCTCTATATCTCATCAAGTTCAACATAAATCCTCTATATCTCATCAAGAAAATATTAAGACAACTCCTTCTTTCTAAAAGTTCATCCGAATATTTGGAGGTGAAGGAAAGTAAAGGTAGTGATGATTTTTTTTTTTTGGGGGGGGGGGGGGGGGGGGGGAGGGAAGGAGTGTTGAGTAATAGCGGGAGCAGAAGGGACGGATTTATGTTGAACTTGATGAGATATAGAGGAAGAAGCTTTTGAAGAAGGAGAAGTGTGTCCTAAGGTTGAAAGATAAACATTAGTATAATTATTTTGTTCAATAATATAATTTGAGACGAATGTGGACGATGAAGAAGATGATGAGTTCACATCGTCATCTGACAGTGGTAGTGAAGATGAGTTTGAGTGATTGGCGTGAGTTTTTAGTGTAATCTATCAATTTGCTTGAAATATGATGTTTGTGTTAAATGAAATATATCTCTATAAATGTTATTCGTATGACTCAACTGAATTATTTGTTTATGCGATAGATATAGATACCATTATATATGGCGAGAGGTAGGGGGCGTGGTAATCCAGAGGATGAGGACATGGAGGACATCAATAGACATCCGGAGGAGACTAGCACCATTGGACGAAGATCTATGTCGCACCATGCTACGCATGCCCATCCGGATGGTCGGTACTCATTACATTATACCCACGGATGGTCACATGTAGGTCGTCCATACCCAACTTATGCCCTCGGATCGTCATCATCACATTATACCTCATCATCGCCTCCCGGTCATCCATATCCACATCAGCATGGCACACCGTTCCCTTATCGTCATGCACTCCCAGCTCAGCATGGTACCATTCCCTCATCGTCACACCACTCCACACTATCACCTCCAGCAGATGTATACCCACATGACCATGGTATCAGGTCATCTTCGTCACATCATGCCACACCATCACCTTCAGCTCATCCCGCGCATTCTCCTGGAGCAGGCGACGAGCACACTTCTACATCTCGTAGACCCCCAACACCACATCTTCATTCATCCGCAAGGTCATCCAGTAACAGGTTAAGCTCATCGATACCACGTGCGATTGAGGAGATCCCTGACTTTTTCAAACAGCCGACAGCCCCAGAGGAAGGTGAAAACCCTCTTATTTATCTCATTGCTGAGCATGGCTTGTATGTCATTCTCCACAATATATACCGCTAATTTATAAAAACTATTATTTTCCTAGACTAACATAAGCATTCGAAATGGTAGGTTACACCCTTCTTCCATGGCGGCAGGGAAAATGAGTTTAGTCTTTAAGAGCGGATATTTGAAAGAAGGATGGAAATGTGAATATGTTTCACAATCCCAACGAGATATATACTAGCTTAGGTGGAAGCTCAGTAACTTCACAGCAACCATTGAAGTGAATTTATTGAAACTAGTTTCTAATTATAGAAATGAGAATGTGTCCATTACTTGTTCATCTGTAGGTGTTCTTCACTTGGGACTTGCAAATGTCCTTTGCGATATATGATGCGTGGTGTTGGAAGGCAGCCATCTGGTACACGGGCAATATATATCTCATTGCGAAGAAGAGAATATCACTTATTTACTTGACAGATGAGGCGTTTGAGCATTACAAACGAATGCGAGCAACAAATGAAGCATTCAAGAAGAAGTCCGAGCAGATGGGCACGAATAGAAAGTCAGAGGTAGGACGGCCAGACACAGGTATTTCGTTGCATAGCACTGGAAGTATATCCACTAGACAGCATGGTGATACGGTGGTACGTATACATACATAAATAGTTTCACATGTAGATGAACGGAAATAAAAACTATTAATCCTGTAACTTGTTTGTAGGAGAAGAAGCTTCAACGTCGTCCTATACGGAAGGAGATGTTTCAACTCCTCCACACCCATAGCCATGACGGCCAAACTTTCGTCGATCAGAGATCCGCGAAGATTGATGTAAGTAATATGAATTGCATATATATAACTAGTTCAAGATGGCCCATCAATTTAAAAGAAACCACTAGAGTTAACTATTAGTTTAAAAATTTAATGTAGGCTTAACTCGGAGATTGGAGGAGATGACCACCCAGACCCCCGACACATCGATTGACGAGGATGTCGTTTATCTTGAGGTGGTGCCAGAAGTCAAGGGACATGTCTATGGATTAGGGTCACAAGGTTATCACCGCAGTGTATCTTTAAGGGAAACAAGCTCATCTTGAGGACCAGCGTATGGACCTCATGAGTTGGAAGAGCTCCAGCGGGACCACCAAAGGTTGCGAGAAACATTGCTAAAGGAGCGAATGGAAAGACAAGAACAAATGGAGAGAGACAATATGGAACGCCAAGAAGAAAATTGAGAGATGCAGGACCGGTTAACACCTATAGAGGCATTGTTGATGCAACACCTTGGGATTAGGCCCCGCGTGCCTCCGACACCGCGGACTCCACCATCACTAGTAACATAGCGTTCTGGTCCTCAGAGTGACGACTAGCCTGGTCATTTGATGATGTACATAGCACTTTCTCGGTCTGCGCACCTAGATGACCACCGGCCTGGACATTGGACCGATCCGCATAGAAGGATGCCTGAGGATCAACGTCATCTTTTGGATGATCATGATGAGTTTATGTTGTAACTTATGCCGCCTCCGCGACCACCACCATGGCAATAGTGATTGGATGTTCTATCTTTTTTATGGTAAACTGTTAATTACGAGTAATGTATATCTTCACATTTTTTCCCTTCTAATGTAGTCGATATGATTCTTCATTTGCATGTATGTGAACCGGTGGCATTTGATATTAGTGTTGCTTATAGAGAAGGAGTTGACAAGGCTTCTTTGTTTTTGTTGGGTAAGAAAATTGTACCAAGTAAGTTGTCTTACAATAAGTGATTGCTTTATAATCATTAACACAATAAATGTACCGCATAGTGAAATGTTTCTCTTCTTGAGATGACAAACTTGTAATAAAATTTGTTGAACGTATCCGAGTAATTGGTCATACGAAAAGTATGTTTTGTGTAAGAACCAAATACATCACTATATCCATCACGATTTCACGTGACAACTTAACCGACTGCAACTTTACAAGGGTTGCACCTTCATTTGAGAATCAGGGGTTGGGGCTTTAATTTCCATGGTTTGTTAGAAAAAATTTGAACTTTTTGGCATATCTTACAATTTTTCAACATCAAGATGCCAACATATTTCTTTAATTTTTGGGGTTCTTAATTTTGTATGTTCTTGATTTAGTTGGGATACGAATTTCCTTTCTTATTTATATTATTTGTTATTTCAAAGAGTGGGTTGTAATGAAACTTAAATTTTTGTTTTCACCTGTTATTCTGTGAGTTATTTATTTTTGAAACTTGTTGCTTTTATTTTTTGCATCTTGGTTTCCCATGAAATGATGTGGATTCCCTGAAAATTCTCCACACACTAAAACCTTATAGGATCCTATTTCACAATTTCCTTTATGCGTCTTTTGCATCACTTCTACACATTTGAGAAAGACATTATACTTGATCATACATTTTTCAAGTATTACTAGAGTAAAAGAGGGGTTTCTTGTGAATATTTGAGTTTGCTTTTGCATGTTTGCTTTGGGTCTTTATATTTCTTTCATTATGGAAATTACTTACCATAGTTTGCTCTTGCATGTCATATGTTATTGATTTCTCTTTTTTGTGACAGTTAAAGGCATTGGGTATAGATAATTTCTTAGGGTTTGATTGTTTAGCATCTCCAGCGCCAGAGGCAATGATTACGGCACTTGAAGTCCTCTATGCCCTTAGAGTTCTTGATGATGATGCCAAACTTACATCACCAATTGGGTTTCAAGTTTCAGAGATTCCTTTAGTATGCAACCTTCTGCCATTTATTTTATTCACAAAATCTCTATTAAACTCAGTATTGTCTTGATCTTAAACATTTTACCATGTATACTACGGTGTTTATTATGAACTTTTGAACATTCGGATAGTTGCAATGAGTGGTAGAAGGGTCTTACAGCATATGTTACAATACATTCTTATGCTATTACTTGTAATATATTCCTTTTTGAGATGTTTCCCTTTTTTACTTTTTAATTGGAGTTTGTTTATTTTGTGTCGATTATTTTACTATTTGTATTTTTCTTTCAGAGATGCTTGTGTTTTAACTTATTATTATTTTCGTCATACTTCAGTATTTTTAAATATTTAATATAATATTTAATACCAATTTCTTCAGCATTTTCCATTTGTCATTTCATGAAGAAACTTGATTTTTGAATTTGTTCTTTGTTGTGTATGAAGGGAACATACAGTTTTTACTCAGTCGCTATTGGAAAATATGATCGAATATGTATTTTACTCGTGTTTCATGCCGAAGATAGAGAACAACATGAGTACTTAGCGGCTTTAGAATAAATTATTTTTGAACTAGGTCACTATGATTGAATTATATATGTTTTGTACGCAATTCTTAAGTCAAATGACTTAATAGACCTCTTTAATTTTTGAAAGTTTTTTAATTCAAAGACTTGGATCTCCTATTTACAAAGTTTTTTAATTTTTGAGTAGTTTATCTAATCCTATATGGTCCATTTCATTTTTCTTAGTGAGATGGACACCCCATGTTGCTCAACTTGGTCTTTATATGTAATATGTGTCTCCATCTTTTTTAGAGTCATAACGCGCACTTTTAATTTATGGATTAGAAATCCTTAACTCGTTGTGTGTTTTTTTATAGTGGTTGTATATGTTGGTCATGTTATACATCGAGATAGAAAGACTGTGAAAGATAGTGTGCATTCATAGACAACATTGTATTCAATTTCACTTTAATTGGATGTGATGTTATTTTCATTTGTGTTGCAATATTTTGGTTGCATGTCGAATATTGTTCAAGTTCCTTTTAATTTTCAGGATTTGGATGGGAAACGCTCTCCTAGCTAAAGAATTTGTATAATTCGTATCTTGTATCGGTGAAAAAATGTTATAGAGTGTTTTGTAAACATTGTATATATATATATATATGTAAATTAATTTGTGTAGCCAACTTTGTGTAGTATTTTGTATTTCGTTGAATAATGTTCATCTAATACTATATAGTATACTACTAGTTAATTATGAAATGTTAATCTCATCCCTTTGTAGACATTTTTTGTCAAATTTTAATAATAAATATACATTTTTCCAATTTTCGTATTATTTGCAGTAGACACAATTTGTTTTTGCAGATTTTACTGCAACTTTTGATTTTACTATTTTCGTGTAATCTTTTTTTTTTTTTTTTTTTTAAAAACAAAAAGTAATTAAAAACTCAATTCCATGACAATGAAATAAATTATCTTCAATTAGAGATGAGTGACCACCTAATCGTTTTTTTTTTATTCCTCTTTTTGATTTCACTAACCTTGAGTCAGTTAGGATGAGTTCTAAAAAAAAAAAAAAAAAAAAAAAAAGCTTTTCAAGCATGGAAATATTCTTCAAGACAAACATGAAAAGAAGCTCTAGCATGCCAAGATTTCTTGAAGTGGTGCTGAGAAAAGTGAGTCATATGATATCTCTCCACAACCTTTAACCTGAATTACGAGAAAAACAAACACACAAGAAAAGCAAATTAAAACAGAAGTGGAGAGAAAACAACATGGACATTTGTTCATTTATTAATGTAAGTATACTGGAAAGGATATTTGCTTGTTAATGTAACTACTGAAGGAAAGGATCCATTTCCATTAAATCATGATTTGCATACACTAGAATAATTTTGGTATTTAATAAGGATATTTTGCTAATTGTTAATGTAACTCTATGAAGGAAAGGATCCATTTCCATTAAATCATGATTTGCATATCTAGTGCAGTGTAATATCAATAGTTTTAGTACCACACTGCCAAAGAATACCAAAAAAAAAAAAAAAAAAAAAAAAAAAAAAAAATCACCCTAGAGGAGTTAGCTTGGAAGTAAAGCGAGCGGGGGTTAACGTTTGCAATAACAACAACCACAACAAACCCTCAATCCCAAATTAGTTGAGGTCAGCTACATGGATCCGATGTTTTTATTTAGGTCTAAGCCTCATTCACAAACAAGTTACCTTTCAATTTCTTCCATTTCTCCTTTAGTTTTCTAATTATGGCATTTACATGTCATCTTTGGATATGGTATGGTCTAAAGAAGCTCAAAAGTTTGCAATGTATAAGTATAACTAAAAAAATTTCAAATTGGCATTCTAAAAAATAAAAATAAAAAAAAAAATAAAAAAAACTCCAATAAGATTGATATTGATAGCAATGACATATTGCTAACTGTGGTTATCCAAATAAATAATCAATAGAGAATTAAATGAAGCCAAGCAACAGTTATTCGATGTAACTTAAATCAAAAGCAGTCATGACACATACTTAAACAAAAAATTTCATACATGATTATATAAAGAAGAAAATATCAAATATGAAACTTACATTGTTTCAAAGAACAAGTGTTATCAATCATCAAAAACATTGCATCTAGAACCCAAAGACATTGTAATATAACGCTAGCTCGAACGTATCAAACATGTGAAGAGCTACCAGACATGCTATTTTCCTGTTTTTTGTCACTAGCTACTATAGTTTTAGTTACAAGGGTCATGTAGTGTAACACTTGTCTTAATTAAAGCTTAAACTAACAAATCAAACCTAACAATTTGACTTTCACCATCTCCCAAGTTTTTTTCATGCTAGATAGCTCTTCCTTCCATACATATACCACATGTACAAGGAGAGGAGTAATAACTACAATTAACTGAAAGTATAAGAAAGTAGTACTGATAGAAACATTAAGAAATAAAGAAAACATTACTGAAGAAACATAGGAGGTATGACGAGTGATGTCGATGCGAGACAATATCAGTGTTGTAGAAAATATGAAGTTATTTTTAAACATGCATATGTTTTTTTAATATATAATTGTTAATCAAAGTTTTTTCTAGAGAAATACTTGAGAAATACTCAACAAAGGAAAACAAACTTGCGATCCAACTGATGGATATGATGGCTGAGAACTTGGGAATTGAAGCAAAACAACTGACTGACATGCTAGAAGATGTCCTGCAAGCATTTCAACAAACTGCTAGTGCTCAAGATCTTAAACCCCAATTCAGTCTAGGAAATCAAAACCCTAAGATCCCACTTCCCAAAATCAATCAAACAATCAAGGGCGGATTAGGCCAAAATTTCTTTAAAAACCATGGATCAAAGCAGAACACATATCGAAACACCTAAAACGCAAAACATGAATCAATCAACATTGAAACCTAATCAAATCGAACATCAAAACCGAAAACACATCGAGAGAACACACGCCACCGATGAATAACATTGAACCCTAAACCCAATTACATAGCAAATTAATGAAATTGAATCTCACTCACCTTCTCCAAAGATTTCTCCTTCTCTGGAACATGAGCAAGCGGGTGATCAAAGAACAATTGAGAAAGAAAGAACATAAGAAAAAATGTATTGTTGATGAGAAGATGAGTTCGGGCTTGATTAATTTGGAGATCAAAAAGGTTGATTTGGAGATAAAAAAAAAAAAGGAAAGATCACCGAACGCACCGTAAGTATGGGCAAAAGGGTAAATTTGGTTACGACTCAAAAAATTGTGATTCGTAATTTTATATATAAGATATATATATTATGTAACTCGGTTATCGATTTAAATTTTGAGAATTATTCGCTTCCAATTGATTGGTGTAGTAGTAAAGTTAACAGAGATGCGCTCATGTCCTTGATAATCCAAAGGTTGTGAAATCGAAATATGTCATCAAACTCCAAATAAGTGTTATTTTCTCTCGTGTCATCGAATTGAGAACTTTCACACACTCGACTAACTCTTTTAAAAACAATGGAGAAGATTCCATTGATCATCAAACAATAATAATAATAAAAACTCAATTTTAACTATTGAAATGAAAAATACTAGAATGACCCGGTGATAGGACACTCGGGATAGATGCTAAGTGATGGTGTCTATCCATTCAAGTATCTATGTATATGCACACAAATCTCAAAGCACAGATAGATGGACATCATTACTAAGTGTCCACCTAAGTCACCTTGATCTTGCATAAAAAATATATGTCGTTGAGAAATCTTGCCAATTTTAGAGTTACTGGGCCCATTGAGTTGTCCGATCCATAGATCGTCATCTTTCCATGTAAGCCCAATATGAAAGATCCACGGGTCATGGACAATTGGGCTTAGGTTTGAGCCACTTGATAACGAGAAATTAATGTAGTTACTGGAAAATAAATACAGATGGTATATTTGGGAGTGATTCAACACTTCGAGTCCAATAAGTTGTAACTTGAGTTCGAGTCTAACGAATAAAATAATTAGCCAAAAAATTTTTACCTAAATTGTAAGCTGACCCTAAGCGAGCCTAGAATAATTAGAACCCTTTGAAGTTTGAACTATTGAACACATACACACAATACAAATGGTAGCATAAGAGCAAGAAATATATTTGACTCAAAGGATCAATCATCAATGCATCCACCAAGATAGGTGGGTGATGAGATTAATGTTGTCGCACCACAAGATGGTTAAATTGTTATTTGATGGTGCATGCGCGATACAAGTACTATTCATGATTATTGAGGTGCTACAATTAAATTGCAGTACTAATGATAAGTCTCATGATTGTCCCAGGAAGGCCCGTTGATGTTGAGCCTCTAATATATAAATCATATATAATGGTGCACGCTTAGCTAGTACATTAATATTTTAATATTTTGAGTGATTAAGTGTTGTCTAAAAATTAATGAAAGTGTAATCACTATATATATATATATGGATGCAAATATTTTCCACCGCACATTAATTAGGAACAAAAAAAAAATTACTAAATCGTAATGGGTTAACTTAATGATAAAGGCGAAGGTATGTACTGTGTGAGTCTAGCGTACAGTCTTGAGTTTAAATTCTCAGGACACTTACATCAGTCCACTTATGATGGACACAAATGTTTGGGTAGATTAATTAAAAAAACCTCACATATGTAATGTGTTGCTTCGTGTCAAAATTGAAACCTCAAACTGCCAAAAACAATTTCATTGGACATTTCACCATCCAAAGCAAATCAAATGGGATAAGGTGATAAGCCAACGTGGCATATTGCACCAATCCCTCCCCCATACAAACCAAATGTTCATCCAAGTCCAAGATTCCTCTACTCTATCAACCGAAACAACATGGCTTCCTCCCCAACTCTCCTAACACCCACCACCTCCAAACCCTCCCAACCACCCCATCTCACCCGCTCCAAGCCCCCCTCCACCGCCCCCACCAATGCCGCCGCCCCGACCACCGCTATCCGGTTACCAGGTCGCCGACAATTCACCGCCGCCCTGCTAACCGGAGCCCTCGGTACAGCGCTCCTCCCCGCCGCACCGGCATCGGCCGCCTCGGACGAGGAGTACGTGAAGGACACGGCCGAGGTGATCAACAAGGTGAGGACCACAATCAACATGGACAAAAATGACCCTAACATAGCCACGGCTGTGATTGAGTTGAGAGACACTTCAAACTCTTGGGTGGCCAAGTATAGGAGGGAGAAGGCCTTGTTGGGTCGGGCCTCCTTCCGGGACATGTACTCGGCCCTCAATGCCGTCTCCGGCCACTTCATTAGTTTCGGGCCGACCGCGCCGATCCCCGCGAAGCGTAAGGCCCGGATCTTGGAGGAGATGGACACAGCAGAGAAGGCATTGCAGAGGGGAAGATAGATTGTCTCATGGTGTATGCATGGGAGTATTGTTGATTAATTCCTTTTTTTTTTTTTTTTTTACTACTAGATTGATTTTATGAGTTTAATTAATTTACACATAATTAATTAGTTGATGATGATGATGATCGGTGATGTTTACATTTTGGGTGGAGAGAGCTTAATTTGTATGTACTTAGTTATTAATGCCATTTTAGTGCAATTTCTACAAATTGACTTCTCTTTTTTTCGTGTGTTTGTTTATATATCTCCAATGGATTATTAATTATAGCAAGTCATCGTTTCTAAAATACACATTAATTGATTAGTTAATTAATTGACATTGTTCAAGTTATTGGTTTAACATAATGAATTGATTTAAAAAAAAAATTAATTTCAATATTGTTACAAATATCAATATGTATGTTGAACTTTTCTCAAAAAATATGCACCACAAGTTTCATACGATAAAACCTTTAATTAAGGGGAACGTACTGAATTGATATTGTCTTCCCAATCTCTATTTGTACATTTTATGGATAGTGATTAACTATATATATACATATTCATCTTTAAAGAATTTTCAAGAATTATATACTCCTACTTTTTTATTTAATATTATTTTTAAAGTAATCATTTCCAACAAATATGTATTCAATATAAATTTGGAAGCTTAATTAAATCTGAATTTTCATTCTATTTCTCAATATACAAAACTTGCTTCAGCATATGATCTTGACTTATCAAATACTAGTTTTAGGAAGATGGAGTCTCATATAATTACTTTTAATAGTGGTCACAGCAAAAGTCAAATATATTTTCTTTTAACAAGAAAAATAGATAGAAAAATATGTAGAGACTGCAAAGTAATACATGGTGAAGTGCTTACTACCCAATATAAGTTAGTAGTAGTTGATATTAAGCTAAAACAACAACATAATATAAATAAAAGAGTTAGCGACCCTACAATAAAGTGGTGGAACCTAAAAAATAGTGAACAAGTAAAGTTTTGAGAAAAACTACTAAAGAAAAATGTTTGGAATCTTGACTTAAATGCTAATACAATGTGGCTAGAAATGAGTAGTTGCATAAGGAGAGTGAGATCAAACGTATAGGTATATTTAAAGACTTGGGACCACCAAAGAAAGAAACATGGTGGTGGAACTAGGATGTCCAACGAGCAATTAAGACTAAAAGAGAGATGTATAGGAAAATATCTAAGTATGAGATGAAGATGCATATAATCAATATAGAGAAGCTAGAAAACAAGCTAAAAAAGTAGTTAGTCAAGCTAAAACAAATTTCATGGAAGATCTATGTACAAAGTTAGTTAATAGAGATAGCAAAAAAAAAATGTATATATATATATATATATATATATATATATATATATATAGGCTAGCCAAATTAAGAGATAAAAAAAAAAAACCTTAGTCATGTAAGATGTATTAATGACGAAAATCAAAATGTCTTAACGCGCGAGGATGATATTAAGAAGAGATGGAGAAATTACTTCGATAGTTTATTTAATAATGGCCAAATTGATACTATAATAGATGAAAACTCACATCAAGAAAGAAATGTAAACTATACACACAATATTAGAATTATAGAAGTTAAAAAAACATTGAAAAGAATGAAAATAGGGAAAGCATGTGGCCCAAATGAAATACCCATTGAGGTTTGGAAATGCTTAGGAGAAATTGGATTGACTTGGTTAACAAAACTTTTTAATAAAATTCTAAAATCAAAATGGATGCTAATGGATTGGAGAAGAAGCACGTTTGTGACGATCTTCAAAAACAAAGGGGATATTCAAAGTTGCTCAAACTACTAGAGAATTAAACTTACGAGTCACACTATGAAACTTTGGGAGAGGATAATTATTGACAATAGGCTAAGAAGTAAAACAACAATATCAGATAACCAATTTGGCTTCATGCTTGGAAGGTCAACTATGGAGGCGATTTTCCTTGTAAGACGATTGTTAGAAAATATAGAAAAAAGAAAAAAATCTTTATATGATATTCATAGATTTAGAAAAAATATATGATAGTGTCCCTAGAGATGTTCTTTGGTTGGTTCTAAAAAGAAAAGGAGTGCATGCTAGATACATAAATATTATTAATGATATGTATGATGAAGTAGTAACGAGTATAAAGACATTTAAAGAAGTTGCAAAAGAATTCCCCATTACGATAAAACTACATCAAGGATCGACTTTAAGTCCAATCTATTTACTTTAGTTATGGATGAACTAACTAGGCATATTTAAGAGGATATAGCATGGTGTATGCTATTTGCAGATGATATTGTCTTAGTGGATGAAACAAAAGGTGGAGTGAATAGGAAACTAGAACTCTAGAGGAATACATTAGAATCTAAAGGCTTTAAGTCGAGTAGGAGGAAAACTAAATACATGCACTGTGAGTTTAGAAACACTAGACATCGAGATGATGAAGTGGTAAAATTAGGGGAAATAGAAGTTCCTAAGGCAAACCGCTTTATATACCTAGGATCAATCATACAAAATGATGGTAATATTGAGAATAATGTCACACATAGAATTCAAGCTGGATGGAAGAAATGACGGGCTGCAACAGTGGTGATTTGTGATCGAAATGTTCCTATTAAGTTAAAAGGAAAGTTTTATAGGACTACAATTAGGTTAGCTATATTCTATGGTAGTGAATGTTGGGTGGTAAAGCAACAACAATTACATAAAATGAACGTAGCAGAAATGAGGATGTTTAGGTAGATGTGTGGTAAAACTCGTAAAGATAGAATAAGAAATATATAAATTCAAAAACAAGTAGGAGTAGACACTAATTGATATAAAGATTAAGGAAGGGCGGTTGCGGTGGTTTGGTCACTCGCAAAGACGACCTACAAATGCCCCCACTAGAAAACTTGACTCAATAGAAACTGTAGAAATTCGACGAGGTAGAGGTGGACCAAAGTTAACATCACTATAAAGGATACTAGATGACGGGGAAACTCGTCGCTAATACAATATTTCCGGACGCTAAATTTTTTAGTGACGGTGTGTCAGGATTGGCGACGGGATCCCGTCGCTAACTCCCGTCGCAAATTTGTTACGTGGTTTTGGTCGAATCTCATTTGACCATGTCACGTGGACAATTAGCGGCGGGTGCCCATCGCTAAAATCTCGTCGCCAATTGTCCACGTGGCTCGTTGGCTGCCACATGGATTTGGAGATAGTGATGGGGGCCCTTCGCTAACCCCGTCGCTAAATGGGTGAAATTTTTTTTTTCAAAAGTTTACTATTATATATAATATATAATATTTTATATTTAAAAATATTTTATATTTATAAAATGCAAAAACTATAATATATAATATAATATTTAAAAATTTTAAATTAAATATTTGAAATATAATTAATTTATAAAAACTAAATATTAAAAAATCATTAAAAATTATTAAATTTTAAATGAAATTAAATGTAAATATTTAAAATATTTAACTATTATATATTTTTTATATAAATGCAAAAACTATTATATATAATATTTAATAATTTTATGAGATTTTTTAAATTCAATTAAAATTAAATCTTAAATGAAATTTTCAAAATAATATTATTTATAAATAATATTTAAATTTGAAAATTCTTTATAAAACTTTATTAAAAATTATTATTAAAATAATGTATTTTAATCTATATTATGTAATTTATTCGGAATAGCTATAAGGACAAGAAAATTAAAGGAAATTAAAGTTAATAACTGAAGTCCATCAATCAAAATGAATTAAATACAATAAAAAGCTAATTACAAGTATGAAAATGTACAAAAAAAGATATGAACAACTTAAGGCTAAATATACAAGAAAGTTAACTCAATCGTCGAGATCGTCGTCGGTCTCTCGAGTCATCAAATGAAACATCTCTTAGAGGCGATGGTGCGAATGAAATAACAAATCTGTCCATTAGAACTTGCTCCATGCGATTCAACTGGCCTTGGACCTCTCGCAACTGATCTTGGGTTAAGTGTGATCCTGCATAGGAAGAATGTGTGTCTGCATAGCCTGGAAGTCCCTCCGTAAAAAGCTCGATAGGCTCATTAGAAGTAGAAATAGGTCAGAAGATCCAACTCCATTTCCATCTCCACCTCCTCTAGTTGTAGCATGTCTGTGCCGCGACCCCGACGATGTCCACCCTAATCCATATGTTCGTCCTTTGTCGTCGGGCTCAACGACGAACAAATATAGCTCGATTTCATCTATCGGGGTGTCAGGCTGCGATTGTGTCATCTCAATCCGCTACGCTGAATCACCGTCTAAATTAAGAATTTAAAACATTTACAATTCATTAATACTTATCATTAATTAACTAAACAAAGTTTAAAAGCAAAACTATTTACTTACGACGATCTTTTCTACTCTCGAATTGAGAAAAGTTACGCCGTCATGATCTTTCGTCTGGAAGGATAGGAATAACTTCAAAATAGTTGAAGGTCGACCCAACTTCTCTGCCTACAAAACACATATTTAAAAAGGATTAAGTTTGAGACTAAATCCATGTATATTATATATATACTTATTATAATATAACTTACCAGCTTCTCTACATGCTGATAAATAATATTGAGCCACTAGTATGCACTGCGATCCCTGTACCGGGTCCCCTGTCTCAGTTCTTCGATTTTTACTTGCTTGCTCTGATTTTTCTTAAAATCAAGAGTGGACTGCATTTTTTTATAGTAGTTGAAGATCTCAGGCAGATACATGTGCATGCTTCTTATCTTTGGAGCACATCTTGCTAATAAAATCAGCGTACCAAGTGGCAATCTGCCTATCGTATGCCTCCCTAATAGTTGCATCATCCGATGGCTCCCAGTCGAATGACAACTATAGGCAAAAGTAATAAAATTTTAAATTTATCTATAAACATTTTTCAATTATATATTGTTTGCAAATCTTATGTAAATGAAACAACATTAACTTAAACAACTTTACCTTCCATTGATTCTAGATAAATATTTCGCATGTGCTGCGGGACATGCTACTAAGAATAATCATCTTGTGCAGGGGGTGTTTGTATGCCCTAGTCATCTCTGCGCAGCTCTGTCGAGACGGGTATAATTTTCGTCCACTAAATTGAAAACGAGGCATTAGACCAAGTTTATAAGAAATATGTAAACTTAAAACTTTGTACGTATACTTACTATCTGTCATTTTTCACGACCAAAAATATCCGCCACGAGGGTTGGCTAGTAGTATTACTTCGTCGTCGTCCACGTGGGGCCATACCTATGGACGAGTCACTCGAACGATGTGCCAAAGAACTCGACGAATACTCTACCGGCTAACCCCGAGAGGGCGAGCATGCAAATCATGATGGGGTGGTGGTGGGACTGTACGATGGTCGTGCGTACGATCATGAAAATGTGAGGGAAATGTTGATCCTCCTGATGAAAAAGCGGGCCCAACACCTGGCCTAAACGTACCATGACCATCAACGGATAGAGTGGGTAGGGAGGAAAGTGAAGTAGAATACATCCGCATAGAGGTGTAATCATCACCAAAAATAAATGACAAAGACATGAAAGATGTAAATGGATGTGCATACTGTGAGGGAGGAGTCTGATGGAGAAATGGAGTATGTGAAAAAGGGTGGTATGGGTATGAATGAAATGAAGTACGCTGAGAAGGGTGGTATGGGTATGGATGTAGATTCTGATGACCCTGAGTAGTATGTGCCGATGAAGTAGCATCATCATGAGAATGATGATGTGATCCATCCGATCGTCGATTTCAAGTAGCGTTGGATCGTCCGCTAGATCGACTACCAGATCGTTCGGATCATCTACCGGAGCCCTCACCATAAGATGGGGCATAACCTCCACCTGACGACATAACTTTATACAAAAATAAGGACTAAATTAGAATTTTGAGTTAAACCTCCAACATTTGAAATATTATGTAACAAGTAAAAAAAATATAGTTGAATCATTTACCAATTGAATATGATAGTATCATGATTCGTCATCACCATCCTCATCATTCGATGAAAAGTTGAAGTTATCGTTTTTGTCGTGTTCTTCGTCGACGCTCAAATGTGTGCCCCACTAGGATCAGCTAGCGAAATTGGAATATTATTGTCAATATCGACCTCAGTATCATGCTCAGGTAGCTTCTTCTAAAAACGTTTTTTTCTATAGGCTTACTGTCAATGTTTTTGACTAAGTTTTATTCATCGATGAATTTCGGTTGAAGTATGCACGTAACTTGCCAATTGTTCTACGCATTTCTTACACTTTGGTATGAAAGAAAGTACATCTGACTAGCTTGCATAGCTAGTATGAAAGACTCGTACTTGTTCAATTGCATATTTCGATGTACATCGACAATTTTTAAGGATCGGTGAACTCTTGTCCCGACATTGATCATGGGATCAAACCATTAACACTTGAACAACGCGGTACGTAGGAATCCACCGTATTCAATTTCAATCACTTCTATTAATTGCCCGTAAAAGTCATTGTCACATTGTGCGTAATTTGTGCCCCTAATGCACCCCGCTACTACCAATATATTTATTTGAGCGATGCGACACGATTTGAAATTTGTAGCCATTAACAAGATACGCGTGGTATACGGTGTAAAGTTGACTAGGGTTGTATGACAACATTTGAAGTGTTATATCTTGAATAGATGATGGAGCCTACCGCAAAAAATGTTTCATTCATAAACTTCAATTTCAAATAAACAAAAATAAAGAATTATTGTAATATTCACGTACAAATGACTTGCGAATTGTTGAAACCAACTTGAGAAATGTTTCTCAAGATGTTCATCGATGACATTTTGTGTAATATTCACATGTTTGGAACTCAATTATGATACGTACATCCTAACAGAAGAACTGAAAATGTAAGGATTGTGATTGAAAAAATTTAAGATAATAATTATGATCAAAACATACCTAATGAATAGAGCGACATCGAGACAATTTAATAACACATATAAGTGTGTGGCGCTACACTCGTCATCCATGAGATAATGCTTATTTGATCTCCCGTAGGCCTGACATGAGAGGGTGAATATTGAAAAGTGGCCATTAAAACTTTGACCTGATCCGACTCCACCATCATAATTGCGGGCGGACGGTTGTGCAATGTGGAGACATGTTCTTAAAATAATAGGAACAAAATGCGGCTACTTCTTCCACTATTGCATATTGAGCCTTCAACCATTGCCTTATTCATAACATTATTTTTTAAATGTTTCAAGTACCTACATTTGTAGAAGTAAGTTAGTTAAATATATATGTTAAAGTGTGATATAAATTGTTTATGAGTCTAGTTGATTACCTCTCGAAATGATACATCCACCGAAATTGTAGTGAGCCAGCAAGAATAGTCTCATACGCCAAATGGATAAGGAGATATTCCATTGAGTCGAAAAAACTTGGCAGAAATATATTTTCCAACTTACATAATATCTTGGGAATGTTTTTATGTAAAAGCCGAAGATTCTTAACATTGAAATTTCTAGCAGTTAAATCTCTGAAGAAAATGTTTAACACGCTAATTGCAATCCATATGTTATCCTCTAAGAGATCTCGAAAAGCAATCGGCAAGTAATCATTGCATGAAAACATGACAATCGTGGCTTTTCATTCCAAACATTTTCAACTTCTTAGAATCTACGTATCGACCGATGTTAGACGCGTTACCATCGGGGAAGTTCAATTCGTTAATCTACTTACACAATGCTTGTTTTCTTCATTTGTCTAGCACATATTATGCCTTGGGATATTTCTTAGAAATTGGATCATAATGAAACTCTGGACGATTACAAATCTCATTTAAGTCTTCCCTAGACTTTGTGTTATCTTTCGTCTTCCCCGGTACACTCATAATTGCATTGAAAATATTGTCAAAGACATTTTTTTAATATGCATCACGTTTAGGTTGTGCCTGATAAGGTGCGTCTTCCAATAAGGCAAGTCCCACAATATGTTTCATTTTCTCCACCCGCTAGTCCTCGAGACTTTGTTGTTTATTGCATCTGATCCCAATTCAGTGACTTTCATCAGCCTTAAAACTTCAATTTCTCGCAAAATATCTTCACTTGATTTATTAGCTCGGGCATGTCGGATACGATTCTATCTCTGTGAAAACTAGACTTGTCATTCCGCTCTTTCGAATATCGGACAAGAAACATTGATGATAATCGAACCAACTCGTTTTTCCTTCGAACCTCAACTGGAAAACGTCGTTATCTTCCATGTAATGAGGACAAGCAGTCCTCCCATGCGTGCTCCTTCCCGAGAACATGTTGCATGTTGGAAAATTGCTAACAGTCCACATAAATGTAGCGCGCATTTCAAAGTTTGTCTTAATCGAACGTCGTAGGTAGGCACTCCGTTATACCACAACTCTTGCAATTCTTTCACCAACGGTTGGAGAAACACATCAATTTTTCATGATGGATTAGTTGGCCCAGGTATGATTACTGTTAAGAACATCATTTCTTTCTTCATACACATCGAGGGATGCAAGTTGTATGGTGTTAGAATCACCGGCCACGAGGAGTACAGTTTTTTGGTCATTCTGATAGGTTGAAACCCATAGTGCATAAGCCAAGTCGAATATTACGAACCTTGGAGCCAAACGTAGGGTTCACTTGACTGAAGTGGTTTCATGCCAAGGAATCAGAGAAATGTTGCATATTACCCTCTTCTTTGACGTGTTATGTGTGCCACCGCATGTGTTTCACAGTAGCTTTCTAGACGTACAAATGTTTGAGAAGAAGCGCCAAAGTGAAGTAAATCATTGTCTTATGCGGGCGTTTATTAGAGTTAAACCTAAATTCTCCGCAAAATTACAAGATGTAAGCTCGGAGTCGAGCTCCCAATAAAACATGGAAAAGTTGGGACAACAGTCAATTCGCTCATATGGGAGACCCAACCAGTGCATCAAGCCCTTACATTTGTAAAAGTTATCTATCATGCAGTTTTCTTCAAGCAATATGTCTTTACATACTTGCAAAATTTCGTCGAACGCTTACTCCGAAATATAATGATTTGACTTTATCGTCAATAAACGTACCATTATTGAAATCTTATTCATCTTCTCGCAACTCGGCCAAAGCTGTTGATTCGCCGAGTCAATCATTTTAAAGAAATGTTTCGCTTCAGGGTTCAACTCTTATTCATAATCCCAATCGAAACTGGGGCTCACAATGTCATGTATCTATGATGATATGATGTCGGATATTTATCCATTGGATCATCACCTCCATCATCCTCATTGCTTACTATTTCTTCCTCCATATGCGCGATCCAACAATAGTAATCGGATCGAATCCACCCCTTACTAGATGAAGCTCTACGGTATCTGCATCGTAGCATTTTTGTTGCAACATTTTCGACAAGGACATCGAATTTTTGCTTAGTTCAAGTAAGTGGTGAAGTGTTGCATGACAAATTTTATAAATTCCTTCACACCATCCACATACTCTAATCTAATGTAACCGTCTTCAATACAGTTGCATGTACATCCAATCTCGAGACACAGACATCTCGAAAGACCTAAACAACCTCAATTGAATACACGTACACATAAATTACTATATAAATTTTAGTTGAGTGTTAATCGTAATTAGTCGAATCGATTGCATTTGTACATACTTTGTGTAATATATTTTATACATTTTAGTCAACTGTTTACTGTAATTAGTCGCATTGGTTGAAATATATGCACATACTTTTGCATAATTTTGCCTAATTTTTATTTTTCCTTTGAAATTTTAAATTTTACTTCAATATTTGCAGTTTATAATTTTATTTTGTCTCATTTATATAGATATATATATATATATCTCGTATATAAGCATTGTTATATAAATATTATTTGGTTCGACCAATTCTAATTTCCTTATTATAGTTAAATTACTTTTAATTATTCTATATTAATTTATAGTATAATATTTTATACTCTTTTATTTTTGTCCTAATCGAAATTTAATTTGTCCAATAAATTTGAATCATTTTCTTAAATTTTTATTAGTACAATTTACCTTATTAATATTTCATTTAACTTGTAACTTCATACTTATTTTAATTTCAACTTAACATAATTTTTTTATATATATAGTTATATATATATATATATATATATATATATATAAATACCAATCCTCCCTACCTATAATATATATATATAGTATGTAAGCGTTGTTATATAAATATTATTTTGTTCAACCAATTACCAATTTCTTTATTATAGTTAAATTGCTTTTAACTACTCTATATTTATTTATAATATAATATATATTATACGTATGTACTCTTTTATTTTTAGCCCTAATCGAGATTTAATTTGTCCAATGAGTTTATATCATTTAATTAACTTTATACTTAAAGTTGTTTCAACTTAACATAATTTCTTTATCATAGTTAAATAGATTTTAATTCGATTTTTAAATTAGTGTAAAAACAATTAAATGATAGTTTAATGGACATATTTGAAATTCAACTAATTTAATACTAAAACATTACAAAAGTAGTACATATATATCAATACTAAAAAAACATACAATAAACATCACAAATAATAAAAAACAATAATTAAATTCAAATCACAAGCATACATTTTATTTGTCACAAAAATAAATAATAAATATCAACATACATAATTTGTTGCAACATTTTGATCAATTTAACAAATTTTATTCACTTAAAAATAAATGAAATACAAATTTTATTTTCCAAGATTTTATTTCAACATAAAATACAAAATTACAAGTTTTTAATCAAACCATTACAATTTTTAATTTAACATGCATATATTTACAAAATTTATTCCAAATTTTCACTATAACATAAAATACAAAACATCCTATTTTTTCACAAAAAATACAAATTATATATGACATAAATAACAAAATCTCACAAAAAATTATTATAAATCAACTTAAATAACAAAAACATAAATAAATCAAATATATAAAATAGAATATATAAAATAAATAAAAGATTTTACCTAAAACCCAAATCAAGAAGGAGATTGGAATCGGGGTGGCTGTGACGAAGCAGAGGTGGGGCGGCGACCGAGGCGGAGGCTGGTCGGCGAGGTGGTTGAGGCGAGAGGAGGAGGGAAAGGAGAGGAAAGGGTCACGATGTTGAGGGAGAGGATCACATTGATGGAGAGGAGAAGATCAAGAGGAGATCGAGGAGTGGCGGAGTTGAAAAGCCAAAGAGGAACATATATGGTTTTGCTCTGGATCTTATTTTCAAGATTAGCGACAGGATTAGCGACGGGGTATTCCTGTTGCTATTTTTACACGTGGTCCCCTCGTTTCCTTGCCACGTGGTGTTCTCTTCGTAACATGGCTGAGAAAATCTGGTTCTGGGTGGGAGTTTTCCCGCCTAAAAAATAGTGACGGGGGCCGTCGCTACACCATCACTATTTCGCCAACGGGTCAGCAACAGGGAATAGCTGTCGCTATTCTCCATCGCTATTCATCCATTTGTTGTAGTGCATGTGATGCATTAATTAGGAGGGATTTAAATGGTTTGGAAAACTTACCATTAATTGCATTTAATCAAACACAATGGAAAAGTTTGATCCACGTAGCCGACCTCAATTAATTTGGGACTGAGACTATATTGTTGTTATTGTTGTTCCCAAGATACAAAACATTCCTTGGAAAGTTACAATAGTACAAAAGTTGTATGTGTTTGGGGGCACTTAAATAACGGTGTTTTTCAAAAAATAAGGTAGCTTTAGTTTTAATTCACCAAATAATGGGGTTTACTTTTAAATTCCAAAACTAATGTATAACTCCTTTGCAAATGAGCTATTCTATACAAAATTTTAAACTCTATGAATGACTCCTTTTGAAAATGAGCTATCTATACAAAATTATTCTCTATGAACGACACGTGCATATCGAGATGGGCAACTAGCGTCACTCGCGTATATCGAGGCGGACAACCCATGTAAACAACACGCACGCATATCGACGTAGACAACCCATGCAAACCTCACACATATATATTGAGGTGGAGAATTCATGTCAATGTCAGACACATCTGTCGAGATGGGTGACCTATGCAACCTCGTGCAACTCATGCAACATGTTGCAACCCATGCAAACCTCACGCACTTACCTCGAGGTGAACAACTCATACAACCTCGCCTAATCCATGCAAACCGTGCAAAGGTCACGCACATATTTCGAGGTGGACACCCCATATAACCTCGTAAAATCCAAGTAAATCATGCAAACGACTCGCACGTGTCTAGAGCTGGTAAAGCCAATGCAAACGTCACACATGTATCTCGTGGTTGACAACACATGAAAACGCCATGCACGTATGTCGAGGTGGGCAAGCCATGCATCTTCATGCAAACCATTCAAACGTCACACACATATCTCGAGGTGTGGACATCTCATGCAACCTCGTGCAATCCATGCAAACCATGCGAATGTGAAGTACATATTTCGAGGTAGACAACCCATGCAACCTCATGCAGTCCATGCAAACCATCCAAACGTCATGCACGTAACTCGATGTGGATAACTAATGCAAACGTCAAACATGTATATCGAGGTGGACAATCCATCAAATGTCATGCACGTATCTCGAGAGGGACAACTCATGCATATCCACTACGGACCATGCACCCCATGCAAACGTCACGCACGTATCGCGAGGCAAACAACCAATGGAACCCATAGTAACCATGCCACTCATCCTTTAAACTTTTGTCTTTCCCACACGTATGTCCACGTATACCGGGAAACAAGAATAACGCCTTTTGTAAAGGCGCTATTCTTGTTTGTCTTTTCCAAGTGGACATCTCACATGGACACCTAATACTATTTACACGAATAGTGCATGCTTTATTCGTATAAATCGGATTCAACCAAACCATGTGGACATCCACGTGGAATCCAAATAACACAAATAGCGCCTAAAAAGGTTCGGACACACAAAACAAAAGTTGCATTTGATTTGCTTATCACTTAGAGAATGTACGTGGACCACTGATCTGTGTATACATCAAGAGTCAGAGCCCAAAAGAGCGATGTCCATTGTTGTGTTGATGGTATGAACGAGGCCCATAAATAGCCCGGCCCACAAAGTCCTGACCTTCACAATTTGTAAAGAGATTGATCAACATACTCATTACTCAGACTATTTCATACAAGTTATACAACATGAATAGTAACAACAACAACAACAACAACAAAGCCTCGATATCCCAAATTAGTTGCGGCGACTAAATAGATCAAATTCTTTTATTGCGCTTGATTTAGTACTATTGATTGAGTGCTTCCCGAATCCACTTTTGATAGATTGATATGTAACATACACTAATTTAATTGCTACATAACTATAATGGTTTGGATTTTTTTTTGACATGTACATTATTGGAGAAGTGGGATTAGTACTCTCATGTAGATGTGTTCATAAAATATGCGAAGTCATGGATTCAGTTCGATCCAATCCATTTAGCCATAATTGATTCACAATTTGAGTTTGCTAAATTGGATTGAATTGCAAAAGTTGCAATCCGCATGAATTGAATTGAATTGCTGATTGCGCACTTAGATTCGTGGATCCAATAAATCCATAATCCGATTAATCTTTATATTCCTTAAATTTTATATATTGATATACTCTATATCTTAAAATCTTTAACTATATTTAGATTGCATTAGCATTTTCCTGTCACTAATTCTTCCACTATTTATTCTACACTATTGAAAAAATTTAAATTTTTGCAACTTAAGTTAATTCTTTTTCATACTAAGTACATATTTTAAGCTATTTAGTCAAATAAATATTGAACATGCATGTTAAAACTAATATGGTTGAATTAAAAGTCATATTTGACATATTTATTATTAATCATATCTTTGTTTGTTACTTATTGGAATTACCTAAAGGTTTAATTAAAGTATTAATTTTATAATTGTCAATCCGCATAACTTTATCCAATTCAATTTGCATTTAGTAAATTAATGTGTCAAGTTAGATTAGCAAAATAAATAGCACTACAACAAAAAAGGCCCTTTAACGAGGGGAAATCCCATCACTAAATGTTAATTTCCCGGCACTAAAGGAATTTAGCGAGGGAAATATCTCATTATCATTCCCCTCGCTACTACCTCTCTCGCTAAAGGGTTAAGGTGACGAAATCACATCCCCATCATTGCCTCTCTCGCTAAACGATTAAAGCGACGGAATCACATCCCCTGCCTTGCTAAAAGCTTTTAGTGAGGGGAACAATCATCTCACTAGAAACTTCTAGAGAATGGTAATCCCTTCACTAAATAGCTTTTAGAGAGAGGTAAATCCCCTCAATATTGACCACCTATCACTTTTGATTTACCTATATAGAATATGATATTCATCAATCAAATGTTTTAGACTATATATGTAATCTATTCTAATCTACACAACACTTTTGATTCAATTATAAATCATAAAATATAAACATACCTCCTTCCATTGTCAATAAGTTTAAGAATGTTTTCCCCTCTCTGCCTTCTTCCGTAATACCATTGTTCTTGATGGCGAGATCTATTTTGTTTTAAACATATCATATCTCAATAGCTGTTTACAGTTATTGGGTCCATTTATTTTGAAGAGAGAGGGGAGAGAATTAAAACCCCGTACTCAAAACATTTATGCCATAACTACCATCAAGTTGTGGGCCCAAAACATAGAGTATGTAACAATATAATATGGGTCACATATAATAGAGATTAATTAAGAAAAGATAATCTAACAATCTCCCACTTGACACATGTTATGACTTGATGATTCAAAATAAAATATAATTGCGCACTTTTATTGAATCCATCAAATCACTTGTTCACTGAATTAAAATGATCAGATCATGGTGGTCACAAGTCATTTAATCTACATGATTCCTTCCATGTATCACAACTATCTCAACCAATATAACTGTAATAAAGACAATTCAACCCTCTAACTATAATGTTATCTCACTGAAATATAATGAAGATAACAAGTACATAAGCAAAGACAAAGCTCTAATAGAATTCACAAGTGTCATGACAATAATATGAGCAATACAATTATAAATGTATGTATACATACCACACTATTATGTTAACAAGGACTTGTCTATAATGCCCATATGTTCAACATGGCCAATAAACGTTTTTGGCGGTAATTTCTTAGTTAATGGATCCGCTATCATCAAATCAGTACCAATATGCTCAATTGACACTCTTTGTTTTTGCACTTCTTCTTTGACAGACAAGTACTTCAAATCCATGTGTTTTGCACCTTTTGAATACTTGTCATTCTTCGAAAAGAAAACTGCTGCGAATTATCACAATATAGCCTTATAGGTCTAGCTATACCATTAATAATAGCAAGTCCTAACACAAAATTCCGCAACCATAATGCATGAATAGTGGCCTCAAAGCATGCCACAAATCCAACCTCCATAGTGGAAGTAGCAATTACACTGCTTTGCACTCTTCCATGAAACTGCTCATCTAGCCAATAGGAACAAGTAACCGAATGTAGATTTCCTCGAGTCCATACATCCGGCATAGTTTGAATCAGAATACCCCATCAATTCGAGATGACTCGACCGTTTGTAGATTAACATGTAATTTTGGTGCCTTGTAAGTACCTAAGCACTTTCTTTGCGGCTTTCCAATGATCCATTCCAAGATTAATTTGATATCGACCAACATTCCAACAACAAAGCTGATATCTGGTCGAGTACAAGTTTGGGCATACATTAAGCTCCCAACTAATGATGCATAAGGAATACATTTCATCTGCTGATGTTCCAAATCATTATGAGGACATTGCATTAAACTGAATTTGTCCCCTTTCTGAATTGGAACTATTCCTGCAGAGCATTTGTCCATTTGAAATCTCTCTAATACTTTATTGATATATCATTTCTGAGACAAACCTAACAATCCTTGCGATCTATCACGGAATATCTCTATTCCTATCACATATGATGCCTCACCCATATCTTTCATTTCAAAGTTTATAGAGAGAAATCTCTTTACATCATGTAACATAGCAACATCATTCACAGCAAGAAGAATATTATCAACATATAGGACCAATATAATAAACTTGCTCCCACTGATCTTCATGTATATACACCGATCAACGGTGTTTTCTACAAAACCATATGACGTAGTGGTATTATTGAACTTAATATACCATTGTCTGGAAGCTTGTTTCAATACATATATTGACTTCTTCAATTTACACACCAATTTTTCTTTTCCTGTAGTTAAGAAACCTTCAGGTTGGTCCATGTAAACTTCATCTTCTAAGTCTCCATTGAGAAAGGCGATTTTCACATCCATTTGGTGAAGCTCAAGATTATAATGAGCTACTAAAACCATAATAATTCTTAAAAAGTCCTTCTTTGAAATTGGAGAGAATGTCGCTTTATAGTCAATGCCATCCTTTTGATTGTAACCTTTGGCGACAAGTTCGGCTTTATGTCTTTCAATGTTGCCATGCGAGTCTAATTTTGTTTTGAAGACCCATTTGCAACCAACTTTCTTTGCACCTTTAGGCAACTCGACTGATTCCCAGACTTTGTTGTCATCCATTGATTGCAACTCGTCTATCATGGCATTAAACCATTTTTCAGAATCATCATATTTCATGGCTTTTTTAAACGAGACTGGATCATTGTCAATGCTCAAATCACATTCATGTTCAAGTGAATAAACCACATCGTCATTTGAAACTGCTAGTCTTCTTGTCCTTACAGACCTTCGTAACGTTATTTCTCGTGGTTCTACTTGATCATTTACAACTTGTGCATCATTAGCTAGTTCATTAACAATAAGTTCATTTTCCTCATTTGGAACAATGATTTGTTGTCCAGATTTATTGCGTAACCGTGATACAACAAGAGGAACAACAATTTGAGGAGAAATGCTAGATGTAGGAGTCTTCAATTGAATTTCATGAATATCCACATTTCGTGATTCTTCACTTCCACTATTTTGGCCATTCTCAATGAACCGAGCATTACCAGACTCAACTATTCTCGTAGTATGGTTAGGACAATAAAATATGTACCCTTTAGACTTTTCAGGGTAATCAATGAGGTAACCACTAATAGTCCTTGCATCAAGTTTCTTTTCATGTGGATTATATATCCGTACTTCTGTTTGACATCCACAAACATGAAGATGTCTCAAACTAGGTTTCCTACCAGTCCAAAGTTCATAAGGAGTCTTAGGAACTGATTTACTAGGAACCCTATTCAGCAGATATGCAGTGGTTTTTAATGCATGAATCCACTATGATGAAGGTATAGTATTACAACTTAACATACTCCTAACCATATCCATAAAAGTACGGTTCCGCCTTTCAGCTACACCATTTTGTTGAGGTGTACCAGGCATTGTGTATTATGCACAAATACTTAGACTTTTAAGGAAATTTGCAAATGGACCTGGACATTATTTACTTTCATCATACTTTCCAAAGTATTCACCACCTCTATCAGATCTTACCACTTTTACCTTTCTATCAAGTTGCCTTTCTACCTCATTAATGAACACTTCGAAAATGTCCACTGACTGAGACTTTTCATGCAATAAGTATAGATAACAATATCGTAAGTAATCATCAATAAAGGTGATAAAGTACTTTTGACCACTTCGAGATAGAGAATCAAAATGACCACAAATATCGGTATGTATCAATTCAAGAGGCTCACAGTTTCTTGTGGCGGGATGTTTTGATATATGTTTGGTTTGCTTTCCCTTAATGCAATCCACACATACACCCCAGTCAACAAAATCCAATTGAGGTAAGACATTACTTTTCACTAACCTCTTTACTATTTCTTTGGATATGTGACCTAATCTTTGATGCCAAAGAAAAGCAGAGCACTCATCATGTACACTATGTTTATTTCCAATAACATGCTCAACATTAAACAAAGATTCAACAAACATACTATCAAGATTGAAAAGATATAAGTTGTCAATTAAAATACCATAACCATAATAGTATTTGTGTTTAAATAAACTAAAACAACTGTTTCCAATCTTTAAAGTAAAGCCTACATAATCTAATCTTGACACAGAAATAAGGTTCCTTGAACATTCAGGAACATAAAGACACTTTTCTAAACACTACAAGGAAAATGAAATTTAGAAACGGAATTAGCAACGGAAATAAGTTCCGTTGCTAAAAAAATTAGTTAGAGACGGAATTGAGATGGACTAATTCAGAGACGGAATTGAGACGAATCAGAGACGAAAATAGAGATGGAAATAGAGACGGAATTAAATTTTGTCTCTAAAAAATGGCGCCAACATTCCCACCAAAATTTTCATTTTTTACAACTGTCCATTAGTCTCGAGATTCGTGCGTGCTTCGATCTCGATGATTCAAAAATGGGGACCAAGACTCTCACCGAAATATATCTCTCTCTCTCTCTCTCTCTCTCTCTCTCTCTCTCTCTCTCTCTCTCTCAACCCTAAACGCAACGCTCTCTGCCTTCTCTCTCGCCCGGTCACCGCTCACCCCTCATCGCTCATCGATCTCGCTCCCTCTCCGCTCTCTCTCCGATCCTCGCTCTCTGCTATCTCTTCGCTCACCGACCGATCCACCGCTCTCTGCCCATTTCTAGGGTTTCTTTCTTTCTTTTTATGAGCAACAGCGGAACACACAACACAGTACGCGTGATTGTAACAATTTCAGGAGCGACAATGGAGTCGGTCGATCGATCGATCGATGAGCGCCACGAACGTGTGGCTTTCAGCGCTCCACGACGCCCAATAATGCATTCTAGATAAGTCCACTCCACCACTATAGCACTATATCCATTCCATTCGCACACGTACACTCGCTAGCTCTTCATTCACTCGCACGCAAACCATAGTTTCATCGTCTCTTCGATTGGCCTCTTCAATGGTGTCGGTGTCCAGATTGGTTTCCAAAGATTGTTCTTTGGACCGAAATCAGCCGGATTTGAGGTTTCAAGCCAATTTGGGCGCTGGAGGCAGATTATGCACATCAAATGTTTAGCGAAATGGCGGAAATATCACTACTTTGAATCTCACTGCATCCCAGCGTTGTCAATGCTCTTTCACACTTTGCCGCCGCGGTATTGATTGCTTCTTTTTCATAAGTTTATGGTTCTGTTTCTATGTTCGCGTGGCAAATTTTTGAAATTGCAGTGGCGAGGACAGTGAATGTTAAATTATTTTTGTGTGTTGTGTCAAATATGTTCCTTGTATGTATATCATGATATCAAAACTTGCATATTTTCACTTGAGGTTACAATCATTAGTGATATCATTGGTCCAAGGGAAAAATGGACTTGGATAGCTTTCTTTTGGTTTATTGTAGGTTATGAAGGTCCAACCTGTTGGTCTGTTGGGGAATTATTACCTGAAAGGCCTGGTGATCCAGATTGCCCTGTAAAAAATTTCCTGACTTTATTTTTAATCATTATTTGTTTATGACACTGTTTTGGTTTATATTCTTCAAGTATATAATTCTTTTCTTATGTACTCCACTACTTCTTGAAAACCCTAAAATGCAAGTTTGGTTTTCGGTGCAAGTTCAACCATCCAAAATATAAGCTAAACTCTTTGGTAGGTGGCTTTGATGTATTTTTAATTATTGATGGCTGAACTGCCCACTATACTATTAGTGGTCTTAGTGCGTGTCTTATATCCTAAATTGATTTTTCATTTAACTTAGGGTGCTGAAGTGGACATTTCTTTACTACCTGAGAGACCATCTGAGCCCCCTTGTTCAGTGAGCAATTATTTCTATTATTTTTGTGCTTGAAGTCTTACTAAATTCGGTTGTTGGTCTTCCGAGGCTTGGCTTCACAAGCTGTGCTCCGTGCAAGGTTCAACTTTATGGCTGTGGTGTTGGCGTTGGCGTTGGCTTCATAAGCTTCAAAGCATTCCACATTTCTTAGCTTCCTAAGCTGTGCTCCGTGCAAGGTTCTGCTATTTCCTCAAACCTTAAAGCTTTGTTTGCATTCTTCTTTGAAATACTTTTATTCTCTATTGTTCTATATTTTCAGTTTTCAATCGGTGAATCACTAGCATTTACCGAAAACTGTATGTAGCAATGTAGCATATATTTAGCCATTGTGCTGTGGCTAATTGGTGCCTTAGGTTTGTGAATTTTTGAGTGCAGTCTTTTATAGATTGATGAGTTGATACCATTGATTGGTCTATGTGGCCTGCATTTCTAAATAGTTGTAATAAACCGAACTAAATTAAACCGATAAGTACGTAGCTGAATTTCTTCAAACTATGTATGGGGAAGGATAAATGTGCAACAAACCAGTAAAAGGACAACAAGAAAAGAAGAAACTGAAACCATAATTTGTCGAGTCTAATCACGCATGCTCCTAGCTATACATGATATAGATCAAGTTTAGTACAAAATTTAGAAGGAATCCACCAAATATTCAACATTGAAAACCTTTAGTCGACATAATAATCTTCTTTCACTATGTCTCCATTTACTGTCAATTGATAAAAGTAAAACGTTCTCATGCAAATTGACTGAAGCTACCACAATCACTAGTTAATTAGCAATAAAGATCTAGGTGCTTAAGGAGGACAAATCAATTATCGCAGAGAAAAGCATAGTAAACTTTCCATTGTGCTCAATTTTTGTTTTCCTAAAATTATTTAGAGTGCATGTTAAAAATTTTAAGACGTTGTAGTATACCCTTAATTTATCTTCTTCATACAACACGAGTTGCATTTAACATCTAGTTAAGAGACTTATCATGTCCTTACTTTTATCATGGACGTATTGAAATATCATTTAGCATGAAGACTTCCAAATATGTGCTTTACTTTTAGTTTTTGTGGCCTGTGAATTGGTCTTTTATATCACGATTTTTCTTCTCCTTGTTAGAATCATGAACAAAGTAATAGTGTTCTTATCCTTTTCTTTTTTTCTTCTTGGATAATTACTTCTAATCATGGAATGGTAGAGGCTGCATAAGTTTTTTTTTTTTTTCAAGGAACAGTTTATATTATACAAAGAGTTTTTGGTCTTTGATAAGCTATCATGCCCTCCCCTTCTTTGTTGTTTTTGCATTTCATTAATTGCAAAATTGAAAGGTAACTTTTCTAGCTTATTTCAGTCTTTGTGGCAAATATGCATCAAGGAGAGGGACTGCTGCAATTCGGACCTGAAGTATTTATTTTTTATGAATAATTTTTTTTAGAGTTCTAGATAATGGTCAATTCAAAAGATTGAGAAGAGTTGAGAGTCATAAAACCTTCATATGAGTTATTAAATGATTGCCCTTTTTTTCCTTGTTTTTCTAATCTTGTGGGGCTTATGTGAATTATTGCTTATGTTTTCTGTAAAGGAACTGGATTTTGCAGCCATTATGCATGTCTGCCCCAGTGGGTCTTACTGATACGGTAGAACCAGCGTTTTCTTGTCCTGGAAGAACTACATCTCCAGATATTTTTGCATATACTGAAAAGGAACTAACTAATGGACAAGCATCACTCTAGTCTTCTGATATTGCTGGCTTTAGAGTCGGAGAACATTTACTTCCCAATGGGGATTTATATTCGGGATCATTGCTTGGCAACATGCCAGAAAGTTCAGGAAAGTATATATGGTCAGATGGCTGCATATATGAAGGAGAGTGGAGAAGGGGTATGAGGCATGGGCATGGAAAGACGCAGTGGCCTTCTGGAGCTATCTATGATCTAATGCTCAGTTTACAACTAGGAATAAGGTATTTCTTTTCTTTTACCCTGCTGTCATTTTCTGTGTCATACACGTTATTGCATTTTGCATATCTAGTGGGCTTCTACTGCAGTTGACATTAATTTTTAATCCATCTTGATGTTGTGTTGTACACTTGTACTTGCTTCTCAATGCCTCTCCTTGGCAGAGCTTATTTTTTAATTAAACAAATTTGATGTTCTATGTTTTATACATGACGTCAACTACTAATATAATCATTTTCGTATACTTATTTTGGTTTGGGATCTTTTGTCTACAAAACTCCAAATATGTCAGGTTAAAAAAACTTGACAAACCGAAGTAGGTTGATTCATGTAGTGAATTCCATTTAATTGAAAAAAGAAATGGTTTCATTGACTTTAGTTAACAAGCTAACACTTGTTGAATCTGACATAAACTTTTTTTTTTTTTTTTGGTTTGAGATATGTTGTCTGTAAGACTCCAAATATAAGTTGAAAAGATTTGACGAACCAAAGTAGTTGATTTCATGTAGCAAGTTCCATGTAATTGATTAAAAAAAGGATCATCGACTCATCGATTTTAAGTAACTAGTTAAGACTTCTTGAATCTTTGAATCTAAGAAGCACGCCGTTCCTTTAAAAGCATCACCGGCTTAAATAAAAAGAGAAGGTCGTAGCGAAGGAAAGTAGAAAAGTGCATGTTCATCTATAATGCAAGTGCGCAAGTGCACTTGATCCACTATATTAGTCCTTGGAAAACTCAAGTAGAATCGGTTGAATCGCTAATTTCCATTTTCAAATTGACCAAGACTTTTAAAACTATTTTTTGAACTTAGTGGATGTGCAACAAATATAAATTTTCTGCAAAAAAAATGGTAAAAATTATCACTATGCTAAATACTCACTGATTGTGTGAGTCTTAGCACCATCATTATGAATCTTTTCAGCTTTAGCCTACCGAAAATGTTTTATGACCTAATGATTTTCAATTCGCAATCACAATAATATCCTTCGTTATGCAATATTGAATTCATTGTGATTTCTTTTTCTGAAATTATCAATATGTAATATGTTGTTTCCTTGTGTAGGACAATATTAGAAGAAATCTATTTTATGAAGTTTTATCGTAAAAAAACTTCGAGTGTCGCTATCTTTGTTGGTTATTTTTCTCACATCTATGATGTGCAATCCTATTATGATATTTTCATGATGAATGGATCAAGATTAAAGTATGCAAAGTATTAAATTTTTGGTTGTCGGGATCTTTTCATATGAACTTTCGAAGTAAACCTACATGGTCGGAGTAGACTGTTGGGAAAATTACACCAATACAGAGACGCGAAGTTCGGTCATCGACTTTGGCCCTAAAGCAAGCTTATGGATGAATTTTCCTAAAGAAGGATCCCAACTTACACCCCCTCACCAGTCAAAAGATTTCAAGTGGAAAGACTACTGCCCTATGGTTTTTAGGTTTGTTCTTCCCTATAATTGTTCAGCTTTCCTCCTTTTTTGCATAAAAAAAATTGGATGCATAATTGCGCCTGTGCTTTATTTTTTCTTTCGGAACCTTCTTGTCCATTTGGCTTCATCACTTCAGTTTTCTAAAACTCTTTTACAATTGATAATGGGAAAATGTCATTTCATTTTACATTTACATTCTCTTCGGGCATAATTTATTGCTATTCATCGTGCTACCAGCAATTTGGAAACTATTCAAGATGCTAATTTGGGTTGTAAGCATTGTCGTAATACAAATGTTTTTTTGATGCTCTTATTGTTTGGCCTTATGATGATAACTGTGGTCCACTTTTACGAGTCACATTTGCTTATCCAAATGTCTGAAATTAATCCTCGCAATAGTCAAGATGAACTGCATCAGGAGGCAAGAACCATATAAATATGGAATTGTGTAGGGGTGCTTTCTTGTGGCAGACTAAGATTTATATTTGTTTTCTTCATCTTTTAAGCCATTTTCTGTGCTTCCTTCTTTGTGATGGTAATTTTCCATTTAATACTTGATTTTCTATTTTCGCTTTAGTAGTTAGCAAGTGTTGATCTGTGCAAGAAATTGAAGCTTGTTATTTGGCTAGTATATAGACCAGCTAAAATACCTCTATTTGTTATGTTTTCAGAAAAGGCATCTGAAAACCTTGTTCCATTTTTGTAGTTAATTGATTCAGTTTAAGTAAGGTATCAGTGATTAATTGATTATTTGCTTCTTTATATGCTATCTACATTCCTCTATTTTTTTTTTCTTGCAAAAATTTACAGTTTTGCCCGATGTAGTATGTTATTGATGTTTCTTTATTTTCCAGTGTCTTTTCATTTGCATTGTGCAGTGAATGAGTGCAAACAATTCCAGTAGAGAGTTATTATTTTTCTCTTTCACCTTTGTTTCCAAAGTTGGCTAACTCACTTTCTCGTTTCCTCAGCTCATATGGACAGAGTTTGTCAACAAGTACTTTCATTGGGGAAACTATATTTGCGATACTGATTGCCATTTTTTGTTTGGTTTTATTTGCTCATTTGATTGGGAACATGCAGGTAACTTAACTTTCACATGTTCTTTGACAGTATAGTAGTATACCTACATTGCTTTCTGCAGTTTTCCTGATCCCTTCACATGTCCTATTCATGAGAATAGAATTAATTTACTGCAAAAATCTAGTTTCTTAGGATGAATGAGGAAGGTCTATTTAGATCCACGTATCTAATAATTACATTGTAATCATATAATTACAATGTCTTTATCCAAATCCTTGTTCTTCTTTGCTCTGTTGGTTCCAATACCTAATATATTTGCTTGTTTACAATCCTCCATAGAAAAGAAACTGAGAGGTGAAGTAGGAACACAAGGAACAACTTATTTTGAAGAACCATTGACATATATCAGTCCTCCAGATTAGCTTGTATCCTGAGAATATAATATGGAATGATCCTCTCTCAAAGATAAAGAAGAAAAAATTTAAAGAAAGTAACATAGCGGGAAGTAGTTAGAACTTAGGAAAATGCCTCCTTGTTCTGTTTTTCTTCTGGTCATGGATGTCAGCTCTTTATCAATTGTTCTTTTCAAACACAAACTTGGGCACTACCATTTGGCAATTGATAAGGAGCGTATCTGGCTCTTCATCAATTGTATTCCCTTTGTTTTCACCTTATGTAGTTTTGTGATCATTAGACATTTTTAATGAAATGATTCGAATTTTCCTTTTGCTGGCATGTTGTCGTGCTTTAGCACTTAAAACGTTTTCGTAATTGTGCTTTAGCAAAGCTTTTTTTTCATGTAGTTAGGTAGGTTCTCAGATTTCCCCTTCTAATAAATTGTGTTAGTTGGACACAAGTAGCCATGTACCATCGAAAATTATAGTAAAATATATTATTTTCTTTTGCACTGTAAATGGAGATATTTTTTTGCAGTTTCGTATTTTTTATCATGAGTTTGATCTATTTTGCAATATTTGCAGAGCGTGGCCCTATCAGTAGGTGACTGGTTCTTCGATCGAGTGGGAGTTAGTGCCATTGATTGCCCATATCCCTGTGACAATACCTGCCATAATCTAGTTTTCAAGTGAGAGATGAGGAATTTAAAGCATATCATGTAACTTTTATAGTCGTTTACATGACTTTTAGATTGATAATTCTTTTTGTGCATATTTAGAGGATTGTAAGTTTTTTTTTGTGGTTACTGAACAATAGGATTGGTGGTTTTTGTGAATACTTAGAAATTTAGAGCATTTGTTATACTAGACAATTTTTCGTGGATATATAAATCTTTTTCAAATTTTGAATTTTACATTTTTTTCTCTCCTTTGAATATTTGTTGATATATATTGTCGATGTATGAATGTCAAATTTTGTTTTTTTGGGGGATGTTAGTACCCCCAAGGAGTTGTTGGAGGGGGTGCAGGCGATGGAGTAGGTCCTATGGTTGTATTTTCAAGTTATAGGTTGGAGAACCAATTGGATTGAGTTTATGTTTGAAAACTAAACAAAAAGGAAAATTAGAGACGGATTAGCAACGAAATTCAGAGATTCCGTTGCTATTCCGTCTCTAATTTTCGAGGAATATATGCTTGAAACAGCAACGGATCAGAGACGGAATAGAAAAATTTCGTCTCTGATTCCGTTGCTAATCAAAAACGGATCAGAGACGGAATTCATTATTTTCGTCTCTGATCCGTTTCTGATTTGCAACGGAATCAGAGACGGAATGCAATTACAAATGTACCATTTTGAAAAATTTTCATTTTTGTTCCGTCTCTGTTCCGTTTCTAATTTTCGTCTCTGATCCGTCTCTAATCCGTCTCTAATCAGAAATGAAATCACATTTCCGTTTTTGATTGAATCAGCGTCGACGATTTTAGAGACGAAATTTATTCCGTCTCTGTTCCGTTTGAGATTTCAATTAGAGACGGAATTTAGGCAAATCAGAGACGAAAAATTTCCGTTTCTAATCTGCTATTTTTTTGTAGTGAAATCCAAAAAGCATTCAGTATCCAAGATTAATCTGTAAGTCCCAATCCCTTTTATGCGAGCCTTCATTCTGTTCCCAATAAATAAGAACTTTTCAGTTCCGCTTATGGGATGGATTGAAAGGAATCCCGACATAATATATGTGAAACATGAGTAGTTGCACCAGTATCAAGCCACCAGGTATTATTAGGCACTTCAATTAAGTTTGATTCAAAACATACAGAAATGTAATGTATACATTTCTTCTCAAACCATGCCTTTCATTTCGGACAGTCTTTCTTGAAGTGTTCACTCTTCTTACAAAACTGACACCTCAGCTCCTTATGGATTCGACCCTCATGGACTTTCATTTGGGCTTTGTCCTTCTTTTTGTCCTTCCTTCCTGGGATTTCTTTGTTGTTGCTAGCTCCATCATGCATAGTGAGATGAATTGAGTGACCCTTTAGTTTCCTTAATCTCCCTTCCTCCTGTACGAGCATGGCCTTGATTTCATGCAAGTTCCATTTTTCTTTTATGGTGTTATAATTCACCTGGAACTAAACAAACTCAGGGGGAAGGGAATTAATAATGAGCTGAACCAGAAATGATTCACTCACGTCCATACCCATTGCTTTGAGCTTTGCTGCCAAGTTAGACATACTAGTCACATGATCATAGATGGGCTGTGACCAATCAAACTTCCCACAATGGACTTGTCAGCAATGTCCGATTGTGAGTACTCTTTTAGTTGGATCATGAATTCCTTTGCATCGCTTGTCTTGGGCATAGATGGTTTGACATTTTCTGCAATCGTCATTCGCATCAAATTCAAACTTAGCCTATTAGATCGCTCCCAAGCCTCATATAAAGACTTTTCCTCTTCGGAGCTGGCCTCAGTAATGGTCCATTACACCCAGTTGGAACTAGATCTATTCAGAGCAATCATTGTAGTTAAGCCCATTGAACTTAACCATCATATTACCCAAGGCAAACATATTAAAGGACGTTGCAAATATAACAAAATTATTCACATTAATGCTTTGAGTAAAATCTAATAGATTCAGACATACAATACTTTTATTATGTATTTAAGTTCACCTTTGGGTGATACTTTAATACATAATTCATGCTATATCAAATTCTCAATAAGCATACTTTCATAGACAATTAATCATACTTAGGAAAATAAGTAAGATATATTTGGATAAAACATACCTATTTTAATTAAGTATGAAGATAAATCTCTTAAGTTTCATTAATTATAAGCGATGGTCCACCTTTGGGTGACCTCCTAGCATTATAATTAATTAGTCTTAATTAAATATTTAACATATATTCAAGCTAGGCCACTTTGGTGACTAACAGGCTTTTCATTAAATAAACATTTAATTAAGCATACTCTAATTTTAATTTCAAAAAAAAAATTAAATTCTAATGCATAATTAACATTCTTAATTTCCATATACTGCATGTAATTAATTAAGACAATACTTAAACATGCAACTATTAAGACATTTGGAAAAAAAACATATAAAATTATTGGTATGTATCCATAACAGTTGATCAATTAATCAATAGATTATTTTATCTATTCAAATCTATATATAGTACATGATCACGATGATATAAACGTGGCAAATCATTACTTGCAATTCACTTTAACCAACTAAGAAATCATCAAACGTGGCAAATTCACTTTAACCAACTAAAAAAAAAATCATAAAAAAGATTAAGTCATGCACCTATTTTGTAGAAGATAATTTGTACCAAAAAAAAAAAAAAAACGAATAGTACACAACGCATGTATATCAATTTATTATAAATCCGAATTCTTTAACCCCAAATATTTCGGCATCAAAATAGCAAAATATAATATACCCAAAAAACGCAATATACCCAAAACGCAAAGTTAAGTCGATCAAAATATTGATCTATTATGCGGAAATTAAACATCGACTTAAACCACTCGGTTGAATCAAAAGTCTTTAACCATGCTCCGATACCAATTGTAATCTATTATGATCTACACAACACTTTTGATTCAATTATAAATCATAAAATATAAACATACCTCCTTCCATTGTCAATAAGTTTAAGAATGTTTTTCCCTCTCTGCCTTCTTCCGTAATACCATTGTTCTTGATGGCGAGATCTATTTGGTTTTAAACATATCCTATCTTAATAACTATTTTACATTTATTGGCTACGTTTATTTTAAAGAGAGAGGGGAGGGAATTAAAACCCCCGTACTCAAAACATTTATGCCATAACTATCATCAAGTTGTGGGCCCAAAACATAGAGTACGTAACAATATAATATGGGTCACATATAATAGAGATTAATTAGGAAAAGATAATCTAACAATATAAACAAAAAATAAAAAACTATATAAATCTTACTTCTTTATTAACAAGAAAACACTGCCTTGCATTGTTATTTTTATCCATAATTCTCATACAAATTGAATCCAAATTCAACAAGAAGTACAAAAATGATAAATTCTTGAGCAAATATTGATAAGTCATTCAAGACATGATACATTTCTGAGCAAATATTGATAAGTCATACTTGAGACATGATAAATTCTCATACAAATCGAATCCTATATAAATCATACTTGACAGCCTCCTCTGCATTTTCCTTCCTCTTTTTGACCTATAACTAGTGACACAAAGATCAATCCCTTTTAGATTAGATACATCAACAATCAGTAGAAAAGTCATTCAAGACATGATAAATTCTTGAGCAAACATTGATAAGTCATAAGTAAAGAGATAAAGATCTTCTATACTTGGAAAGGAGACCAAATATACAATGATCAAATGCAAAAATGTGGAGGAAAGGAAAAGAACAATAAGATCACAGTCGATGCAAATACTTTCAGCGTAATAGTGCGTTCTTGCACTGCTCATTCATGTAAATGTTGAGAAACTTCATCGCATAGGTTGACAACAAATTGTTCACTCTGCATTGCATTAGCAAAAGAATGGTTACCCAGTAGAGCAACAGGAAAAGTTTATTAGAAAAGGATGATTATCTTTAGGAACATTTATAACAAGACAGGAGAAATAAAGAATCCAATAGTCAGTGACAGGACTTATACATATGGCGTGAGTTCAATGAACATTTCAAAACAATGAAATCAACCAATAACACAGCCTCTTTTTTTTGTTTATAAACAAGTCATATAAGTTTAGCAAAAAATAAAATAAAAACTTACAACCTACTAATGAGAAGAATGCTTTTTAATTTGTACTTTGAAACTCAGGATGCAACATAAAATAAAAGACAAACAAGGGAACAGATCATACATAGATACAAGACAATTATGGTCAATGCCCAGATTAGGAATGGAAGTTAACAATGAAAAAGGAAAAAAAAGAGAGAAAAAATGTGTAGCATTTCTCTGTGCTTCACTTCACATACTAAACCATTGAAACATCCTACATAAGTTTTCTAGTCCAACATAAATTCATGGGCACAGAGAGCCACTAACTAGTTACTTGTTGAGGTTATTCAAGAAACACCACAATGACAACAGAGTCTCAATCCCAAATTAATTTAGGGTCGGCTACGAAGATCAAACTCTTTCCCTCCGCTCGATTAGATGCAACTGATAGTTAATTCAAGAATCCAATTTTTTTTTTTTTTTTTTGAGAACCATGAACAAAGCTCAAGCTCATGAAATGAGCATGAAAATAACATTGGGGTTCATACAAGCCATCAGACAATTCAATGAAGTGAATGAAACAAAAAGATTGCAATACTAATTAAACCCCATCAGATTCATGGCATAATCCCCATCACATCAGTCCAATAAAAACACTTATTTTCATGATCAATGTTTTTTTTTTTTTTTTTTGGGACTAATGATCAATCCTTATTTAATTACTTGAACAACATTATTATTTTTTTTCAATCTGAAACAAGGGTTTTTAGACTAACATGCAACAGTAAACAAACACTGATTACAATGATTAAAAACTTTGAATCAACAAGCCCTTCAAAGTTGCATGAAATGAGAACAACATCAAATATGGTTTTCTTCTTTTCTATGTCAAAGCATCAGAAAGAAAGGTCTTTAACAACTAACCCATTTGAGAGAAAGCGAAAATTAACCTATACTGTAAAATGGGTAAAACTCAAATGCAGTAAAATCTTGTAATATTTATTTTTTTTTTTTACTTTGCTTTGAGGTCCCCTGTGTTACTGCAAGAGCTAAGATAGAGAGAACTAAGAAGCAAAAGAAGAGCAACCAACCTATTTGGCTTAATATGATTTTGATGATAAATCACTTAAACCTTATGGAAATGGCCAGTTATATATGATATACATATATAACGAAATTAGGACTGTTTTTATCTAAAAAAATCACTTACATATGCCATCAATTAGCTCAGAACAACAGCATATATAATTAACATGGCATTATAATCATAAAGCCTAATCTATCATTAGAAATGAGGGACTCCAAATGATAAAAGTTTCAAGGGGCAAAATTATTGATCCAACGTTGCTCACGTTTGAACCAGACAACCAAAAATGAGCCGGTTTTTTTCCAAGTTTCATGAACTTTCTTTTTTATGTCCCACTGACTTCTTCCTAATTTCTTCCCTTCTTTTTTTTTTTCTAAGATAACATCTCCTTTTCTTTTCCCAAATCGTATTTTGGCCTTGCACTTGGAAAAGCTTTCACTTAGAAAATCTCAAAGTTTCATCCTTCTTAAGGGTCCTATAGTCGGTGCATGAGCTATTCCAGGTATTAAAATCATCAGTTTGATTCTTGAATATGCTGTCACAAAGTCGTCTTTTCTAAATATGAAACACTAATAAGTTCAAGTGGATGAAACTTGAATTCACTCAACACAATATGAGTATGGAGGAGGTTTTTTTAGCGTGAATGCTAGGTGGTATGAACAACAATTTAGAATTAAGAAAGGATTCACAACTACATCACAGGAGATCACAAAAGCAATAGCTTAATCTATCATAAGTACTTCTAAGTAAAGTTAAAATTTCTAATTAAGCAACCTAATGTAGATAATCTATCATGAAGTGCTGAAACACTAATTTGAAACAAACAATACTTAAGATTCTACAACAGAAAAATTCATGTCGACAAAGAACACATTTACAACCAATTCTCAACATTGATTGAATTGAACTCCTCTGTATCAATCATGTCCCATGACAGACCACATCACTTGACACCATAGCCACAACTCTCTTCATCAATGAACAAAAATAAAGGGAGTGACTATTAGCTTCCCACTACCCTACATCAGCCCCCCATTTATTTGTAGCCCCCCACTAAGCTCTAAATACTCCCCTCATGAAGTCACCAATCTACCCCCTACAAAGCTTTTACTATTTGCCCCCTTATCGTCTTCTTCTCCATCTCCCCCACTCCCAATCTTTATCTTCAAACTACGCTACACTCACACAAACACCTATCATCATAGTCCACTTCCTCATTATCTTCTTGTGCTCATACACATCATCATCCACTCCTCCTAAACCCCATTTTCATCCTCTACAACCAATCACACCACACATAGCCATCTCCATCTTTTTTTTTTTTTTTTTTTTTTTTTTTTTTTTTTTTTTTTTTAGATGATGATGATGATGATGTGTGTGGAGAATGAAAGTGATGTAGTAGATGAGAGGTTTGGGAGGATACAACGTGGGTTTAAGGAGGGTCAGCCATAATTTTGTTTAGGTGGAGGTATGGAGCTTGTGGGGGGGCAAATAGTATAATCGGGGTATTGTTAGCAAATCACCTAAAAAGTGAGGGGCTTATTGGGGGCTACAAATAAATGGGGGGCTGATATAGGGTAATGGGGGCCAATAGCCACTCCCAAAATAAAACTCAGATCGACAGAGAACACATGCCTTAATTTGAAACAAGAAAACCCAGAAACACCAATTCCTAATCAACAAAAACACGAAACTAAAGTCGAATTATTGGATCTAACATGCAAAAATGAACAAAAAGAGAAAAACGCTTAAATTGAGCAACTAAGATTATCGTAATCAAAGTCGTAATCAATGGACTTTGATTCAGAGACAAACTAGTAGTAGCAGAGACCAACGAACTAATCGGAAACAATGAGCCGAAAATTGATTGTTGAAGGAATTGAAGGGGTTAATTTCACGGATGGTCACTCAAGATTACAATTCATAACACTTTGGTCACTAAACTTACATTTGTCTAAAATATATCACTCAAATTTACAAAGCGTCTCAACAAAATAACTCCGACCACTCTTCGATCAAAAACCCGTCGGCTCCGCTGATGTGGCGCCACGTGGGATTTCGTGGGAGGTCACTTACGTTTTTAAGTGATGACATGACATTCAACACACACACCCACCCACCCCCTCTTAAGTTCACCCCACTCGAGCTCTCCCTCCCCCACTGGCTCGTCTTCTTCCTCTCTCTCGCGCTACCACCGCCGCCTTTGGAGTACTCACGATTTCCTCCTCCTCCGCTACCACCGCCGCCTCTCCGACCTTCACCTTCCTCTCCGAGACTCGATGGAGCATCGTCGTGACATCGACGATTGAGTAGTATTTTTGCATCTGCAGAACCGGAATCTAGTTTTGTCTCCACCTATGGATCGCCTGGAACATCGATTCGTACTCCGATCCACCGACCCAGTCCGATTTCGCAAAATGACCGCACAGTGCGTCGATGATCGCGTTCGCCGCCGCGAACTCTCCTCTGAACCACGTGATGATCAGGTCCCTCGCGAAAGTCTCCGAGATCGGGAACGGTTGCACTGGCACCGCCACTGGACGATGATCCGCGATGGTGGTGGTGGACGGTAGTGGCGCCGCCGCCATGGCTGACATTCGATTGACCAAGAGAGAGCCTGCTAACGGAGTCGAGGCTGAGCGAGCTCTTGATGTTGCAACGGCTTCCGCGACTTTGCGGTTGCGCGAGAGAGAGAGCGAAGAAGAAGACGAACCAGTGGAGGGGGAGGGGAGAGCTCGTATGGGTGACTTAAGAGGGGGTGGGTGGGTGTGTGTTGAATGCCATGTCATCACTTAAAAACTTAAATGACTTCCCATGAAATCCCACGTGGCGCCATGTCAACAGAGCCGGCGGGTTTTTGATCGAGAGAGTGGTCGGAGTTATTTTGTTGAAACGTTTTGTAAAGTTGAGTGGTATATTTTGGACAAATGTAAGTTTAGTGACAAAAGTGTAAGAATTCTAATCTTGAATGACCATCTGTGAAATTAACCCGAATTGAAGAGATTGAAAGATCTCGATTGGAAACCCTAGAAATTAGATCGGATGAAGCTCGCACTCTAGATCCAAACCAGGTCAACGCAAAAAAAACATAAACCGAAGACCTAAATCTCTTGCACGATCACAACACCACCATAGATCTATTTGGTTCACGTACTCACCAATGGAAGCAAAGATCGACGAACTAGTTGGAGTAGTGAGAGACGAGGATCGATGGTTGAAGGAATCGAAAAGATTGAAAGAATTCATGACCCTAGAAATGATGTCGGATGAAGATCGCATGCAACTCGCGAGTACACCACGCCATCGAAGTAGACTAGTTCATCGTGGTGAGTCAAATGAGTTTCCCAAATTCGGCGAGACTTGCAAGTATGGGCATTGGGTAATAGGCCTAATGTTTAATAGGTTTATAGCGACGGGCTGATGTTAAGTTAAAAGAATTCGGTTGGGTTGATAGGGTTGTCTTGATAGGTTCGGATTAGCAAGCATTGGATTACATAGCTATGGATTAGGGGTAATCTGATCCGGAGTTGGAGACTTGTTTGGTTGGCATGATAGGATTTTAAGTGATTTCATAAAAATAATAATTTCACCCCTCCAATATAAAGCCCCTACAACCGTCCTCACGTCCTCATGATTTGGTTGCATCGTCCTCATAACCCCTATCCAAAACCTTAAAAATCTAACTCGAATGAGTGAGTTTCACCCAAATAGTGCAACCCCAACGATGATAAAAAGTAAGAAGAGATCAAACATAGTGATAGTTAACAATGGTGGAAGATAATTTAATGAAAAAGAGCAAATAGAAATCGAGTGGGAGATGAGGCTGGGAATCTTTGGTGTAGAACGATTCAAGCAAGGAGAGAAGAGAGAGAGAGAGAGAGAGAGAGAGAGAGAGAGAGAGAGAGAGAGAGAGAGAGAGAGAGAGAGAGAGAGAGAGAGAGAGTGAGAGATGTGTGTGTGTGTGTGTGTGTGTGTGTGTGTGTGTGTGTGTGTGAAAAGTGTGTGTGTGTATGTGTGTGTGCGATTGAGGGTGTGTGTGTAGTGTAGTGTTTGTGAAAAGGGGGGAATATCGAGTAAAGAAGTTGAACTTGATGATGGATTAACTAAGGAAAGGGTAAGGGGTCACTTAGTTTAGTCCATAGTTTGAGTGATTAGCTAATCCGATGCATTATTTAATTATGCAAAGTGAACAACAGATTACATCTAATCCAATGGATTAGCTAAGCAGTTATGCGAACCGAACACACCATAGAGAGGTATGTAGTGAGGGGCATGTACCTTCACTTATATGGGTATATAATGCTATACAGTGACGGTATCTAATTGTTGGGGCATGTGCCCTAGGTCAATCCATATATGTCTTTATGAATACTTTTAGTTAATAAAATAGAGGATTTCATTTGCTGTTTATTATAATTAATTTGCGTGTTTACAGTATAATAAGATCCATGGGTATTTACATAAATATCCTAAATGTCCCTAGTCGATCATTATACTGGGAACTATAATGAATTAAGACTAGTGTAAGTCTTGATTGATGATCATATGATGATTATACGTATAGGGATACGAATCAAGATCACGAGTACTTGTTAGGGAACAAAGTATTGGACCGACCCGCTATGAGAACATCACACGGATTAAGTCGTTGTTATTTCTCATGATAGGTATATATTCCAGTCCTCTGACTTGAGATTACCAGAGCCTTCAACATTAGGAACACAGTGATTTGACACAATCAAACATTGTCTTTAACCGGATGGTTATAAAGGTTGTGATTGGTTACTGTGTGAGCAATGTGATGAAGTTGTGTAATCGAGATAGAATTTGTCCCTCTCATATAAAGAGAGATATCTAGTGGATCCCTCGATGTGTTAGACTGTTAAAAGGCCTAGTCTAAGTGAATTGATATTGATCAATGTCGCTTGGATGTTTTCATCTACCTAGAGATCGAGACTAGTACGATTGAACATGTTGGATGACAATTCCATGCCTTATGTTTGATCAAAAGGATATCGTGTGACAAAAGGATGTTATATACACTATCGATTAGGTTGTATCGATTTGATATTCGTACGACTTGGGTAGTCATAATGTCTTCTTTGGAGGTCGCTTATGACTTGTATACCAAAATATGTTTTGGTACATCGTCAACGTCGTATGAGCCTATTGGGTCGCACACTAAGAATGGTTTTGCGAGATTTTAAGATGATTCAGAAAAATGAATTTTATGTGATAAAATTCATGACAGAAACGTCCTTGTGGTGTATTACACTTATACTTCTTTAAGGGTATATGTGTAATTTACTTAACCGTCTATATACAAGGGTTGTATAAATAGACGCTTTAAGTTAGAACGCAGGTACAAAAGATTAATAGGCCGAAACTCTATTTTCGTTTTAGAAACGACTTAGGGTTTTTGGTATGCTCTGGATCGTTTTGGAGAGAAACAAAAGGATTTGGTATTCTCTTGAAGCTAGCACTTCGAATCTCGGCTGCCGTTCGTGTGTGGACTACTGGTAGAGGCGTTCGTCATTGGGCAGCGCCTTAGAGATCGATCAACCTTCAGAAAGGTATATTGCGACCGAGGTATGATTAAGTTTTTCATGGTTTAAACGTTTTTAATGGAATTAGATTCGGATCCTGTTGGGGTTTTTGTCAAAATTGTTTTGTAATTTTCGATGTGTATGAACCCCAAAACCCAACAGTGGTATCAGAGCCTTCGAGTTCGATTCCATTAAATTCTTTGCATGTTTACTTCTGATATATACATGATATATGATTGAAAACATGTTAATAGTTGATGTATATTTGATATACATAAGTTGTCTTTGAAATTTATTATCATGTTTTGTGTATATGATACACATATTCGTGATTTAATCGAAATTAGTTTCGTGTTCTATGATCCATGATACCATTAGGTTCGATCGGGATAGTAGTTCATGATTCAATTACATGTTTGTGATTATTTGGATGAAGACCGAAATTGCAAATAATTAATTTTCGAAATTATTTATTTATAAATAATTAATTTTCGAAATTATTTATTTATCTTGTTATATCTATTTTGTTATGAAGTTTCTATTTTATAAAGATAGATAACAAATTAGAATATGAGATAAATATCAAGAATCTTGTTATTGGTGATATACTAGGATTCAAATATCTTAAATCCAAATTAAATAATTAATTTTCGAAATTATTTATTTATCTTGTTATATCTATTTTGTTATGAGTTTCTATTTGATAAAGATAGATAACAAATTAGAATAACAGATAAATATAAAGAAGCTTGTTATTGGTGATATACTAGGATTCAAATATCTTAAATCCAAAATAAATAATTAATTTTCGAAATTAATAATTTATCTTGTTATATCTATTTTGTTATGAAGTTTTTATTTGATAAAGATAGATAACAAATTAGAATATGAGATAAATATCAAGAATCTTGTTATTGGTGATATACTAGGATTCAAATATCTTAAATCCTAATTGGATTAGGATAAGATGATTAGTTAGATGTGGGCCCAGGTTAATTAAAATGTTTTAATTGACTTAATTTCGGATAAATTAAGGGGTTAATTTATGATAATAAAATCAGTGAAAATTATGATTTTCTATAGCGAATTTTAATTTTCGGAATTGAGATTCGTCTTCTAAAAAAAAAAATAATAAAAAAAATCTCCAAATTGTTTAGTGATTGAACAAATCAATAAAATATATGATATTTCGTTGTTTACATAAAATCACTAAAACTGAATAAAATCCCTCTATTAAATTTTAAGTCTCGTGCCATCCATTTTAAACACTTGTCAAGACCTCGATCACACTAATATAGTTTCAGCCATAGTTGGGTGTATTGTGTTATCTTGGTGAGACAAGTTGGGTAAGAGTTACCTTAATGTTTAAAATGGTCCGACTTAATAAAGCCATCAAAATAGTTTTGAGCTTTAGGCAAATGATGAGATAAAAACATGCTAAGACATAAGATGTCTCATATCTCATAAAAGGATCTAAAATTACATAAGATGTAATTGGTAAGCGTTACCTACCTAAATAATCTAGTTCGTGTTTCATGCCATTTGTCATAGAATTAGGTGAAATATGGATTTTAGTCCCCTAAATAAAAAATGTTTTAGGAAGGTTGTTAATTTAGTGGGAGTCTATTCCTCTATACTAAAATAAACTTTGCATAATCTTTATTGTAGATCAATGGCCTCTTCAAGTAACAATAATCATCTGTCACTGCGATCGATCCTTGAGAAGGATAAGCTATCTGGGACTAACTTTCTTGACTGGTTTAGAAACTTGAGAATTGTTCTTAAGCATGAACGCAAGTTGTATGTCCTGGATGCTCCAATCCCTGAGGACCCACCAGCCAATGCTACGAAAGTTGTGAAGGATGCACATAATAAGCATGTCAACAATTCTACTGATGTTGCATGTATTATGCTGGCAACTATGGTTCCTGAACTTCAGAAGGACGTGGAACTAATGGAAGCCTACGACATGGCTATAACGCTGACGAAAATGTTCCAACAACAAGCTAGGCAAGAAAGGTTCGAGACAGTCAAGAACCTACATTCTTGCAAGATGATTGAGGGTGCGTTGCTTAGTCCTCATGTTTTGAAGATGAAGGGCTATGTTGACCAGCTTGATAGACTAGGATTTCCCATAAGCCAAGAGTTGGCAACGGATTTGATTCTGAATTCATTACCAGAGAGTTACTCACAATTCGTGATAAACTACAATATGAATAATATGGAGAAATCAATTTCAGAGTTGCATTTGATGTTCAAAACTGCTGAACAAAATATCAAGAAACCCCCTAATAATGTATTGATGGCCCTAAAGGGAAAGGGAATGAAAAAGAAAGGCAAAGAGAAGACTAGAGTTGCCAAGGCTGTTGATGCACCTGTCGCAAAGCCTATGGAACAAGTCAAGCCCCAGCCTGTTCCTGCTTCAAAACACCCAAAAGAAAAGGAAAAAATTGTCATTTCTGTAATCAAACCTATCTTTGGCATTGTCGTCTCGGACACATAAACGAGAAACGCATAACGAAGCTCCATAAAGATGGGCTTCTAGATTCATTTGATTTAGAAACATATGAAACATGTGTATCTTATTTACTAGGCAAGATGACTAAAAGTCCCTTTCGACACAAGTGAAAGGGCAAGTGATTTATTGGGTCTAATACATACTGATGTAGCGGTCCTATAAACACAATGGCTAGATAAGGTTATCAGTACTTCATTACATTTACTGATGATTTCAGCTTATATGGTTATGTATATTTAATGAAACATAAAGCTGAATCATTTGAGATGTTTCGAACGTTTCAAAATGAAGTGCAGAATCAACTTGGTAAAACTATCAAAACACTTCGATCAGATCTAGGTGGTGAATATTTAAGCCAAGAATTTGATGATCATCTTAGAAATTGTGGGATTGTCTCCCAATTGACTCCACCAGCAACTCCACAATGGAATGGAGTTTCTGAAAGGAGAAATCGAACCTTATTAGATATGGTTCGATCTATGTTGAGTCATGCATATATTCCATTATCCTTTTGGGGTTATGCATTACAAACTGCTGCTTTCACTTTAAATCAAGTTCCTTCTAAAGTGTTTGATAAAACACCATATGAGATATGGTACGGGAAGATACCTAGTTTGTCTTTCCTTAAAATTTGAGGTTGTGAGGCTTACGTAAAACGACAAGTCTCAGAAAAACTAGCACCTAAATCTGACAAGCGTTTATTTGTGGGGTATCCTAAGGAAATAAAAGGATATTACTTTTATAATCCCGCTGAGAACAAAGTGTTTGTTGCTCGGTATGGTGCCTTTAAGGAAAAAATAGTTTATTTCAAAAGACACTAGTGGGAGAGAAATAAATCTTGAAGAAGTTCAAGAATCACAGATAAACCCTGAACCGCTACTTGGAAGTTCAACAACGTTCGAACCAGTTGAACCTCCGCAAGTGACATAAGGCCCACGTAAATCTGGTAGGGTAAGACATGAGCCAGAGAGATTCGGATTTCTCATTACTGATAGTCGTGATGTGTTGCTTATGGATCAAAATGAGCCCACCACTTATCAGGAGGCTATGTCCGGACCAGACTCAGATAAATGGCTAAGTGCCATGAACTCTGAGATGCAATCCATGTATGATAATCAAGTTTGGAACTTGGTTGATTTACCTGAAGGTGGTAAGACCATTGGATGTAAATGAGTTTTCAAGAAGAAAACTGACATGGATGACAAAGTGCATACTTTTAAAGCAAGACTTGTAGCAAAAGGTTTCGAGTGCAGACTCAAGGCGTTGATTATGATGAAACTTTTCGCACAAGAGCCATGCTTAAATCCATAAGAATTTTAATTGCCATTGCTGCATATTATGACTATGAGATATGACAAATGGATGTAAAAACAACATTTCTTAATGGAAATCGCTTTGAGGACGTGTATATGACACGACCTGAAGGTTTTGTACATCCTGAGAATTCTTGGAAGGTATGCAAGCTTCAAAGATCCATTTATGAATTAAAGCAAGCTTCTCGGAGTTGGAATCTTCGTTTTGATGAAGCAATCAATGATTTTGGTTTTATTAAGAACGAAGATGAGCCTTGTGTATACAAGAAGGTCGGTGGGAGTGTAGTTTTTCCGGGTACATCGTATGTTGATGATATATTAATCATTGGAAATGACATCCCAACATTGCAGAGTGTCAAGTCTTGGTTAGGGAAGTGTTTCTCAATGAAAGACTTAGGAGATGCAACCTATATCCTAGGGATAAGGATCTATAGGGATAGATCTAAGAGGCTAATCAGTCTAAGTCAGAGTGTTTACATAAACAAGGCGCTGAATAGGTTCAGTTTGCAAGACTCTAAAAGAGGATTGTTGCTAATGTCTCATGGCATAAGTCTCGGCAAGAATCAATGTCCTAAGACAAATGATGAGCGAGACTGTATGAATAAGATTCCATATGCATCAGCTATTGGATCTATCATGTATGCCATGTCATGCACTCGACCTGATGTATCATATGCTTTGAGCACTACAAGCAGATATCGGTCGAGATCCAGTGAGAGTCACTGGATAGCAGTAAAGAACATCCTTAAGTACTTAAGAAGGACTAAGGAAGTGTTCTTGGTCTATAGAGGTTTTGAAAATGATCTAGTTGTAAATGGTTACACAGATGCAAGTTTTCAAACTGATATAGATGATTTTAGATCACAGTCTGGATATGTGTTTACTTTGAATGGGGGCAGAGAAGTTTGGAAAAGTTCGAAGCAAGAGATCGCGTGGCGAGATTCTACAACAAAGTTTCGAGTATATTGCAGCGTCCGATGCAAAGAAAGGAGGAGTTTGGATCAAAAAGTTCATTTCGAACTAGGTGTGGTTCCGAGTATTGCTAACCCTGTTTGTTTGTATTGTGACAATAACGGGGCAATAGCGCAGGCCAAGGAACCTAGATCACACCACATATCCAAACATATACTCAAGAGTTTTCATCTCATCAGAGAAATTATTGAGATGGGAGATGTAAAGATTTGCAGAGTACCTACTAAAGACAACGTTGTGGATCCATTGACAAAACTCTTCCACAAGCAAAACATGATGGTCATGTTAGATCATTAGGCATTAGATACATGTATGATTGGCCCTAGTGCAAGTGGGAGATGTTGGGGCATGTGCCCTAGGTCAATCCATAAATGTCTTTATGAATACTTTTATTTATTAAAATAGAGGATTTCATTTGCTGTTTATTATAATTAATTTGCATGTTTACATTATAATAAGATCCATGGGTATTTACATAAATATCCTAAATGTCCCTAGACGATCATTATACTGGGAACTATAATGAATTAAGACTAGTGTGAGTCTTGATTGATGATCATATGATGATTATACGTATAAGGATACGAATCAAGATCACGAGTACTTGTTAGGGAACAAAGTATTGGACCGACCCGCTATGAGAACATCACATGGATTAAGTCATTGTTATTTCTCATGATAGGTATATATTCCAGTCCTCTGACTTAAGATTACCAGAGACTTCAACATTAGGAACACAGTGATTTGACACAATCAAACGTTGTCTTTAACCGGACGGTTATAAAGGTTGTGATTGGTTACTGTGTGAGCAATGTGATGAAGTTGTGTAATCGAGATAGAATTTGTCCCTCTCATATAAAGAGAGATATCTAGTGGATCCCTCGATGTGTTAGACTGTTAAAAGACCTAGTCTAAGTGAATTGATATTGATCAATGTCGCTTGGATGTTTTCAGTCTACCTAGAGATCGAAACTAGTACGACTGAACATGTTGGATGACAATTTCATGCCTTATGTTTGATCAAAAGGATATCGTGTGACAAAAGGATGTTATATACACTATTGATTAGGTTGTATCGATTTGATATTCGTACGACTTGGGTAGTCATAATGTCTTGCTAGAGGCCGCTTATGACTTGTATACCAAAATATGTTTTGGTACACTGTCAACGTTGTATGAGCCTATTGGGTCGCACGCTAAGAATGGTTTTGCGAGATTTTAAGATGATTCAGAAAAACAAATTTTATGTGATAAAATTCATGACAGAAATGTCCTTGTGGTGTATTACACTTATACTTCTTTAAGTAAGGGTATATGTGTAATTTACTTAACCGTCTATATACAAGGGTTGTATAAATAGACGCTTTAAGTTAGAACACAGGTACAAAAGATTAATAGGCCGAAACTCTATTTTCGTTTTAGAAACGACTTAGGATTTTTGGTATGCTCTGGATCGTTTTGGAGAGAAACAAAAGGATTTGGTATTCTCTTGAAGCTAGCACTTCGAATCTAGGCCGCCGTTCGTGTGTGGACTACTGGTAGAGGGCGTTCGTCGTTGGCAACGCCTTAAAGATCGATCAACCTTCAGAAAGGTATATTGCGACTGAGGTATGATTAAGTTTTTCATGGTTTAAACGTTTTTAATGGAATTAGATTCGGATCCTGTTGGGGTTTTTGTCAAAATTGTTTTGTAATTTCCACTGCGTATGAACCCCAAAACCCAACACTAATACCCTCATTAATCTTGGTCATTAAAAATCATTTTTCTTGTAGTGTAGACCAGACTAGATTGTGATTTCTCAATCCGCGATAATTGGATTGGATTATCGATTGACCCTAATTGGATTGGTTCCAATCATTGTTAGGGATGCAAATGGGTAGGGTAGGTAATGTGGACCTCATTCCCATACTTATAACTACTAAAAAATCTATCACCCATACCTATCTGGGGAAGAAATCTCATACTCATCCCCATACCCATCAAATCTCCGTAGGTATGGGGAATCCCGTGAGTAAAATATTTTACTAATTTCATGCCCTATTGGGGATCTCGATGAGGATTTTCATGGAGATTTTTTTGCGAGGAGAGGGAATCCTCGCGGAGAGATTTTTTTTTTCCCCATTGGGGATCCCCCGTGGGATTCTAAAAAAAATCGTAACAAATAAGGTGTCAAATATACATACATAACAACACAATTGTTGAAATTCCAACAAAATAAAAAAAAATCAACATATCATGCCAAAAACATTCTAACAACTAAGTGCTAACACTTATAATTTATTTCTACAAAATCATTGACATATGCAAAATGAAAAGTTTAAATTCAAAATATTCTTTAAAGTCACTATCTCTTTAAACCACCAAGTCATCAACTTTTTTCAGTACTTTTGATCCTAAAATTCTAAAATATAAATATAGTTGCAAAAAACTCAAAACAAAACATATAGTTATTAATTAACCAAATAAATTAAAATTATACATCTCATTAAGAGGTTTTTTGTTATATCTATGAATGTTTCAAAGTGGAACATATTTAATATTATGTAACATTTATATATAAATATTATATGGTGTATAAATTGATATATGGGGGATCCCTCCAGGGATTACCTATGGGTATCCCATGTTGGGGTATGTGCCATAGGTCAATCCATTAACTGTCTTTATGAATACTTTTAGTTAATAAAATAGAGGATTTCATTTGTTGTTTATTATAATTAATTTGCATGTTTACATTATAATAAGATCCATGAGTATTTACAGAAATATCCTAAATGTCTATAGTCGATCATTATACTGGGAACTATAATGAATTAAGACTAGTGTGAGTCTTGATTAATGATCATATGATGATTATACGTATAGGGATACGAATCAAGATCACGAGTACTTGTTAGGGAACAAAGTATTGGACCGATCCGTTATGAGAACATCACATGGATTAAGTCATAGTTGTTTATCATAATATGTAAATTTCTCAGTCCTCTGACTTGAGATTACCAGAGAGTTCAACATTAGGAACACAGTGATTTGACACAATCAAACGTTGTCTTTAACTGGACGATTATAAAGGTTGTGATTGGTTACTGTGTGAGCAATGTGACGAAGTTGTGTAATCGAGATAGAATTTGTCCCTCTCATATAAAGAGAGATATCCAGTAGATCCCTTGATGTGTTAGACTGTTAAAAGGCCTAGTCTAAATGAATTGATATTGGTCAATGTCACTTGGATGTTTTCAGTCTACCTAGAGATCGAGACTAGTACGATTGAACATGTTGGATGACAATTTCATGCCTTATGTTTGATAAAAAGGATATCATGTGACAAAATGGTGTTATATACACTATTGATTAGGTTGTATCGATTTGATATTCGTATAACTTGGGTAGTCATAATGTCTTGCTAGAGGCCGCTTATGACTTGTATACCAAAATGTGTTTTGGTACGCTGCCAACATTGTATGAGCCTATTGGGTCGCACACTAAGAATGGTTTTGCGAGATTTTAAGATGGTTCAGAAAAATGAATTTTATATGATAAGAATCATGACAGAAACGTCCCTGTGGTGTATTACACTCATACTTCTTTAAGTAAGGGTATATGTGTAATTTACTTAACCGTCTATATACAATGGTTGTATAAATAGACGCTTTAAATTAGAACACATGTATGAAAGATTAAGGGCCGAAACTCTATTTTCGTTTCAGAAACGAATTAAAGTTTTCTGGTATACTCTGGATCGTTTTGGAGAGAAACAAAAAGGTTTAGTATTCTCTCGAAGCTAGCACTTCGAATCTCGACCGCCATCCGTGTGTGGATTGCTGGTAGAGGGCGTCGTTGTTGGCAATGCCTTAGAGATCGATCAACCTTCAGAAAGGTATATTGCCATCGAGGTATGATTAAGTTTTCATGGTTTAAACATTTTTAATGGAATTAGATTCGGATCCTGTTGGGGTTTTTGTCAAAATTGTTTTGTAATATCCGCTGCGTATGAACCCCAAATATTGACAGTGGTATCAGAGCCTTCGAGTTCGATTCCATTAAATTCATTGCATGTTTTCTTTTGATATATACATCATATATGATTGAAAGCATGTTAATAGTTGATGTATATGTGATATACATAAGTTTTCTATGAGATTTATTATCATGTTTTGTGTATATGATACATATATTCGTGATTTAATTGAAATCAGTTTCGTACATGCTATTAACCATATTAGGTTAATTCGAATAATTTTAATGAATTGAATTTCGTGTTCTATGATCTATGACACCATTAGGTATAATATTTATTTTTCGTGTATTGATGCATGGATGAAATCTATGTAATTCGGTATGCATATTTAAGTTACATTGTTTTAAGTTTCTTAAATTGTATAAGTCTTAATATTAATTCGAAACTAATATGATTAGGTTCGATTGGGATAGTAGTTCATGATTCAATTACATGTTTGTGATTATTTGGATGAGGACCGAAATTGCAAATATTTATTTTTCAAAATTATTTATTTATCTCGTTATATCTATTTTGTTATGAGATTTCTATTTGATAAGAGATAAATAACAAATTAGATTAGAAGATATTAGCAAAATCGATTTCGTTTTCCCTATTGGATAGGAGATAAATATCGAGAATTTTGTTATTGGTGATATTCTAGGATTCAAATATCTTAAGTCCTAATTGGATTATGATAAGATGATTAATTAGATGTGGGTCCTGGATTAATTAAAATGTTTTAATTGACTTAATTTCGGATAAATTAAGGGGTTAATTTATGTTTTAATTGTCTTAATTTTGGATAAATTAAAAGGTTAATTTAGGATAATAAAATCAGTGAAAAATATGATTTTCTATAGTGAATCTCAATTTTCAAAATTGAAATTCGTCTCCTAAAAAAAGGGGGGGCGCTGATTGGCCAGCGGGATCGCCGTCTAACTAATCATAGTGCACAAAAATTCTTTTATTAGTAAATAGCATTAAAATTTTCAAATTGTTTAGTGATTGAATGAATCAATAAAATATATGATATTTCTTCGTTTACATCAAATCACTAAAACTGAATAAAATCCCGCTATTAAATTTTAAGTCTCGTGCCATCCATTTTAAACACTTGTCAAGGCCTCGATCACACTAATATAGTTTCAGCTATAGTTGGGTGTATTGTGTTATCTTGGTGAGACAAGTTGGGTAAGAGTTACCTAAATGTTTAAAATTGTCCGACTTAATAAAGCTATCAAAATAGATTTGAACGTTAGGCACATGATGAGATAAAAAAACATGCTAAGACATAAGATGTCCCGTATCTCATAAAAGTATCTAAAATTACATAAGATGTAATTGATAACTGTTACCTACCTAAATAATCTAGTTCTGTGTTTCATGCTATAGTTGTCATAGAATTAAGTGAAATATGGATTTTAGTCCCCTAAATAAACAGTACGTTTTAGGAGGGTTGTTAATTTAGTAGGAGTCTATTCCTCTATACTAAAATAAACTTTTCATAATCTTTATTGTAGATCAATGACCTCTTTAAGTAACAATAATCCCCTGTCACCGCGATCCATCCTTGAGAAGGACAAGCTATCTGGGACTAACTTTCTTGACTGGTTCAGAAACTTGAGAATCGTTCTCAAGCATGAACACAAGTTGTATGTCCTGGATGCTCCAATCCCTGAGGACCCACCAGCCAATGCTACGAAAGCTGTAAAGGATGCGCATAATAAGCATGTCAACGATTCTACTGATGTTGCACGTATTTTACTGGCAAATATGGTTCCTGAACTTCAGAAGGACATGGAACTAATGGAAGCCTACGACATGGCCGCAACGCTGAAGGAAATGTTCCAACAGCAAGCTAGGCAAGAAAGAAAGGTTCGAGATGACTAAGAGTGCGGTTAGTCCTCTCGAAGATGAAGGGATAAACTTGGATTTTCCAAAAGCCAAGAGTTGGCTACGGATTTGATCATAAATTCATTACCGGAGAGTTACTCACAATTTGTGATGAACTATAATATGAATAATATGGAGAAATCAATTTTAGAGTTGCATTTGATGCTCAAAACTGCTGAATGAAATATCAAAAAACCCATTAGTAATGTGTTGATGGTCCAAAAGGGAAAGGGAATGAAGAAGAAAGGCAAAGGCAAGGCTAAAGTTGCCAAGGCTGCTGCTGCACCTGTCGCAAAGCCTATGGAACAAGTCAAACCCCTGTTTGTTTCTGCTTCAAAACACCTATAGGAACATTAGAGCATTGTTCATATTCATAAACAAAGAGAGAGCCATGCATTCATAACTTCTAAAAAGAGTTTCCAAGAATCATTTAAAGCCTAACGAAATTCAAATCATTCATGTAAGGGGTCCACAAGAGATATACCATAAAAGATAATAATTCATTAGTTCATTCTATGCATGCTAGGTATTAGTAGGAATCCGGTGATTGAATCCTTCACATTTGATTTAATGCAAACCATTATTAGATGCAATGGTCGTTATGTCCTCCAACTAGTAACATCACAACGAAGTGAGTTCATCCAAAGCCGCCACCGATACATGTCCCGCTATCACCAAATTACACGAGTAAGAACTCCAACACATATACTTATGTGACATATTTATGCATTCAATTAGACAAGTAAAAACCCTCGGTGGTGAATTCCACAAAACATCATAGGGCATTAACTAGTAAAGCCCTCGGTGGCACCACAAACATCCTGGGAAATTTAAATATGATAACTTGCTAATTAAGCCCTTGGCGGAAACTCCACAAACATCTTGGGACAATAAATGATATAAATGGGGAAACAAATGCATTCGCATTCTATAGATTTGGAGATTCAAGCTAATACCACGATGCAACCTTTAACCCAAGTCTTTCATTCAAAGCATAATACTTAAGTATCTAATAGCAAGCCACACTTAATGCATGAGAGAAGCTCCCAGTTACCTCGACTCACAACGATGCCCATAACAACTCCTGGTACGCTTGGGGCCCGATGTAAACCTTCGCGCGATACTATACAACAATAAATACATCTCATCAATAAATGTTTTTATTTAAATTAATTAAAATTTTCATTTATTATTCTTTGGGATCCACTAGTGTAGGTCCCGTGAGTTTTCGTCACCCGGTGTGAGGTTCAATGGGTGAGACCCGATCGGTCTCCTTTGGAGACGTGATAGTGTCCCGGTTCAAAAGCAAGATTTTGCTTTATTTTATTATATATATGTATATATATTATTTTTGTTTATTTATAAATATATTATTGTATTTTATTGTAATTTACTTTTTTTATTATTTTATCATGTCGACCGATCAACAATCAACACAGTTGACCGGTCTAGAGGTTGTTAGCAACTAGTTTGCAAACCAGTGCCAACAACCCCTAGTTTAATGGTTAGCAAGGAGGGTCCCTGACCACAGGTGATGGGGGCGCTAGCCGACCATCGTTGGCGCCGCAGCCTAGTGGTGCCCCCACCCTACCAATGGCAACGACACGGATGTCGCCGACAGCAATGGCAGTGAGGCCACCGCTGGTCGGTTCGATCGTCGTTCTCCTTCTTGGCACAACAAATCTCTAATAACATGGTCTTTCCTTTATTTTTTGTCGATTCAAGTTTGATCTTCATTTAAAGTGAGATTAAAAAAGTGAGGGAGATGTGTGTACCTTTGATTTAAGGTTCTCCTTGAGTTAGACTTCCAATAATTCAATCTCCCTTTCTCTCCCGAAATTAAAATTTTAAACAAAAAGGGGCTAAGGTTTTCAATTTGATTTATATAGTGAGGTTAATTAGTGTAGGGTTTGTAAAATTACTTAATTGCCCATAGGGCAGGTCTATTAGGTTTTTGGGTCAGCATAGTAAGGGTGGTATTCCATAAGCATCATGTGTTGGGGCTAGTGGCGGTGCATGAGCCACTAGACGAACATACGCGCCCTCTGCTCCGCTCCTCTGAAACCATTTATCTCCTCTCATTTGTTTCTTACCCCTCTGTCCTCTATGCTCAAAATCTTCTCATTTTCTTTGGAACTATGCACGTCCATCCTCCTCTCTACCTACTCATATGTCTAATGGGAGAGGGCCCGCTCATACATCTCCTTAAAAGATCTAGTTTCGGTGCTCACAACAGATCGTGCAATATCTCACCTAAAACCATCGCAAAAAAAAAGCCATCATGAGCATCATCTATAAATAAGTCCCTAACAAAGTGTCTAAGGCAGCATATCTATCTATGTAACTCATTAGCATGTCCCAATGCCATAAACCTTTTCTTCATTCTCTTCACCATAGAGGTCGGAAAGTACCGCTTAAAACGCTCTTTCTTAAAATCATCCCACGATATAAAACTGCCTCTACTTGCCACTATGGTCATACACCAGACATATTCAACCTTCTCTGGGGTGTAGTAAGAAATAATGGACTGTAATCTTTCCTCAACTCCCAACAGTAGATGTAACTTCTCCTATGAGAGAATCCACCGCTCAATCTTCTCATAGCATTACTCCCCAACAAAGAATATTGGCCTAAGCCTAATGAATTCTTTCACCAGCTTGGCATCCATCGATAGTCTTGTTGCCTCAAAATGCGTAGGTGTAGGTGTGGACGTGTCCCCAACTATTTCTATTTCTCGTACGATCAAAATCAGTAATTTAGATAAATGGAGTATTGTAGGGTCTACACGTGGCTGTGGCATTAGTGGTGCAGGTGCTAGAGGTCCTATAATAGTAATGCCTGGTGCAATCTCATTCCTGGTGGTTTGGGGTGTCACCGTAGTAGTAAGAGTTGGCGGGGGGGCTGGTGTGAAAGTCGTTATGTGTAACGACCCAAATTAATTAAACTAGGATTAGTGTTAATCTTGGGGATTAACGATCGTAATTCGGGCTTTACATGGACAACTCGATTAACTCGGACACAGAACTAAGGGAATATATTATTTATGAATGGTAGTTGTGTATAAGTGGCATTTAAAACCATTAGTATTATATTGCACTGCATGTGTGTATGTTATTATCGGGCGAGTTGGTGTAACTAGTATTCCCCTCAAAAGGCATGTCAACATAAGTATCGAGTAGGCGAACTACGGGTATACTAGGAAACTCGACTAGTTCACGTTAAGATGACTAGTTAATCAATTAAAACGGGTAATGCAACCATTGGCTAAATTGATTAAATCAAAACAATAAGCTGTAGCATACCTCGAAATGCATGTCGAGACGCGGTGCACCAGGTGCAAGGTAGTTGAGGGTTAATGAGATCACAAAATTTATTAATCTTGGTGAATAAAAATATTAATTATAGGTATTATAATGGGCTTAAAGCTAATGTAATTAGAGCAAACAAATCAAGTCCTATAGTTTGGTTATTTAAATTGGAATCATAAGATTTTCCTAGAGATATGTATTAACACATCTAAAAACCATGTAAGTAGACAATTAGTGTCATTTGGATTGAGTTAATGGGAGTTAGAATGATAAGTGGCAAGGTGTGGACCATTAGATGAGTTCCGAGATACTTAAACTCATGAAGATCAATGGCTAGAATTGAACCCACATTAATATATATAAAGGAGACTTATTCAACACATGCAATCAAAAACCATTTTCATTTACAATTCTTGAGGAATAAAGTTGCTAAAGAGAAGGTTGGGTGGATGAAATTGTGAGATTTATGAGGATTTGAGCCAAATGACGATGAGTTCAAGCTAAGCAAGCTAGCAAAGACATTTTACAAGGTATAAATTTCTTGTCTTTCTTCAATTCCAATTTCATGAAAACACATGTTAAAAACCCTTAATTCTATCAATATATATGGTCATTATAGTTTTCTTGGGTTGATTGAGAGTAATTGAGGTCAAATAAGCTCATGGTGAGCAAGAATTTCATGTTTCAGATCGAGATTTGATGTTTAGATTATGGTCATTTTCGTGCATAATAGGCAGTTGGAGAAGTTAATGAACAAAGTTTGTACTTATAGAGATGTCTATACTCGCAGAGATGTATGTGCCCACATAGACGTTTGTACCCATAGGGACGCCTGTACTTATAAAGACATATGTACCCATAGGGACGTTTGAAACCACAAAAATTGTGATTTTAATTCTAAATTAGTTATGCAATAAAACGAATATCTAAATGCCAAAAATTTATCAAATTGACACCAGGGATCTAAGAGTTTATAGGCGGGTGTCGGGAACGAGGTCGAGGTTAGTTTAAGGGCTTCACGAGCAAAGTTTTGGAGTGCGGATTGAGATGCGTAAACTTATTGGAATACCTCACAAGATTTATGGTTTTCTTTTTTGATATCGGATTACATATGTGACCCTCGGTGGGCACACATGTGGTTCCACTCATATTTCGGTTTGCGTATATATTGGTTGTGGCTAAATCGTTTGCACGAGTTACTTGTGTTTAATTCTCTTGTCGACAGTAATAGAATATATCTACAACTATCGGAAAGGATTTAGGGTGTTCCCTTGACTTGAAATAACGTCTGGAGGGGTTTATTCGGTAACTTAGTTGGGGTTTTGTCACTGTAAGCATGTAAGTTTATATGTGGTTCTTATTCGATTTTATCGATCACTGGCTGGGTTTAGATTAGAATTTTCTCGTGATTATACGGTTATTTATTTACTCTTGGTTTAGTTCCCTGCACGTTTAATTGGTATATGATGTTTATTTATTTCAAGCTACTGATTTTGCATGTCATGTGTTGTATATATTTATGGTAATATGACATACTGTTGTCAGGTGTTATATTCGCATGTCTCGTATATTATCAGTTTATTTCATGAATATTATGTGGACTTCTCTTGGGACTTTACTCATTGGAATCATCACTATATTTGTTAGGTGACCGAGTGCAGATCCTTCGACAAGTAATGGCAAGGGCAATAAGGCACTAGGCGACTATCTCTGAGGATGTGGAGCCAGCTCATGTATGACTACAATATATACGTATTTATGTTTTTGTTAGGTTGGGGATTGTAGAACACTGATTACATGTATATGGAACTTTTGTTATATTTATCTTGCATCGATATATACATGGTATCTTTTGTCGAGTTTTTCACTACTTATGATTGTTAAATATTACATAATTTACTCTTTTAAGACTTCCACTGTAAAATTTCATTATAACTTGATTAATTGATTAATTGGCTAATGAAGTCATTAATATTTATACGAAGATTAATTAGCTAAGTGAGGGTTAAATGGAAAAGTGTAAGCAACCAGTTAGGTCGCTGGGCGTCAAGGATAAACGGGTCGTGACGTGGCAGAGCTTGGTGACATGGAATGCGACATGGCGGGTCCCAAGGCGGCCTAAAAATTGGGGACATTCCAAAGAAACACTAGTAGGAGTAACTACTATTTCATTAAAAGTTGTCGATAGTAGGACATATTATGCAGCTTAATAACACATATTTCATTTTATAATTGAATTTCAAAGTTAATTAAAAACTTTTTAATAGTTATAAAATTTAGCGAAAGTCTTAACAAATTTTGCGGAAGCAATTCAAAATCCTAACTGTATGGAAACTAGGAAAACAACGATCACATGCATATAGAACAAATAGGCGAATATAAACAGTGTGATGTCATTATAAATCAAGGAACTAAACGTTCAACCCAATATACAACCCAAAGTGTATCAAAATAAAACTGTATATTACACAAAATATTAAAACCTACAAAATGTCTATGCGGAGCTACGCCGCTGGCTCAGAGATAGTCGCCAATCTTCACCTTGCTCGAACTATTCGTCGATGGCTCTACACACCGTCATAAAAAGGACAATGAAAACAAAAAGTAATGGTAATCATTGTTAACAAATTCATTCACATTTCCAAGACAAACTAAATGGTATGTAAAGACATAAATTCAATAAAGAAAGACTATACCATAATTATGCCAATAAATACCACAGTTAAACAAGTGAAACAAACACAAGGCTAAATAGTTATGATCTAGATTCTCTTGGTTGTGACCTACGTTTGTGAAGCCTTAACCATTATAGGACGTGCGTGGTGTCTCACAGTATAATACCATAAGGGACTATAACCCCAGTGTCATCTGGGACTCTAAACCAGTATCGTCAAGGACTCTAACCCCGTATATGGGCAACTTTAAGGACTCTAACCCCGTGTACCTCATCATAGTGGCGAGTGCCGACATTCCCAGGTACTCGAACCCCGTGTGCGATCGACTCATAATGCAATGGACTCTAAATTCTATAACTATTTTATAATTTCAAGAAATTGACTCATTATAGATTCCAAAAACTGGCTATGCTACAAAACATAAAATTCTTCAAAGAATATAAGTCCAAAAAGTCATTCACAACTCACAAATCCCTAATAGCATGCTATTTATACTATGTTTACTGCAAAACAACAAGAAATGATACATACCACATGAATGGATTCAAAAGAATTCAATTTATCAAAATATCATGGAAATCAAGCTCAACAAGTGAGGAATAACAAATAAGTCCATAATATGAGAGTACAAAGCTAGACATAGTCAATATAGACTACAACAAAAAACAAATTAAAACTGAAAATGAAATGTAAATAAACAATCAACGGGTATACTCACATCAAGCAAATGTAAAGTCCTAGATTTTCCGACCACTCGACACCTCAATCTTATATCCGAACCCCCGTAACCTTTTTCTAGGTTCCTGATATCACATAACATATTTTTGGATGTATTTAAACCTTAACTTAAGGTGTTGGGCTTAGTTATGTGCTTTGGTAAATTTGAGAAATTGCATATTTTATGCTATCATGGTAATTAGCACGCTAATGGGTTTGATTACCGTGCTAATGACCTCATTCGCGTGCTAACCACTATATCTAGCGCGCTAATTGTCTTACTTAGCGCATTATGTGCAGGAAAACCTAGAATTTTGCAACTAAAATTTTGAGTTTTCTTTATATATAAGCTACCCAAATGCCTTAGAGACTCCACAAACACCTAAAAAACCCCAAGACATCTTCAACAACATAAAACTAGCCACACATACTAACAAATTCATGAATTCACCAACTTAAACTAAACAAACTAGTGTAAGTGAATTACATAGTTGTTGTACACTAGCTTAACTTGATATTCTTCACCAAAGCCACTAATTTCTCCTAATTAATTCTCTTCTTCCTCAATCGCTCCAGCAAGTTTTCTTTGCTCCTAAGTTTGTAGAATGAAAATATATGGTTTACATGTATTGATCTCTAACTATATATATGAAATGGATATGGTTGAACGATAACCATTAATCTAATTTCATACACGTATCTCGAGATCTATATAATGGAACACCTCTTAACACATATCCCATTTACCTCAACTAATTCATGCCAACTAACTCCAATGTATGACTTAATTTGTTTCTAAATGTGCTAGTACGTGTCTCGAAGCAAATCACATGGCTATTGTTTTAAAATGCTAACTTAGGTTATATTTAATTAGAAATCAACTATAGCCACATTAAAGCCACCATATAATCTATACTAAACTTAAAATAGAATTGCCTCATTACTCTTTACCCCGACCCCACGTCGGCGCACAACTCGGGGTGTGCCACCTTCATTCTCTCCTCCATTGCCACCACCATCCTTAGCACCACCCTATGCTCCATCATCGCCCCACCCTCTGCTTATCCCACTCTATGTTTGCCCGAGCCTCTACTCCATCGTCGCTTTGTCCGCCATCATCGTTGCCATTAGAGCCGAGTCCTAATCGCCACCACCATGCCTCATCGACCGGCTCTCTTTGCAACTGATTTGTTGTATCTCCACTTCTAAAGGTGTGACAAACTCTAGAAGCTTTGTGAGATTATATTTTTAGTACATCTTTTGTTTATTCTTCATTTATCTAGTTGCTCTTATTTGAAGAATTTTGAGAATTGTGCACAGGGTTGATTTGGGATTTGTTGTTTGTGTGATTTGGGATCGATTTTGCATATGAAAGGCTATTTTTGGTTAAGTCAAATTTTTCAAAGAGGTTTAAATAGGAGGAGTAAATAATTATAAGAGTTCTAAAGCAGATTTCTTGGAAATGAATGAGCATCTATTCTTTTCCTGTTGTTTATTTGTTTTCTTTTTAAAAAGATATTATATGGAAGCAAGTGATGATTTTTTTTCAAAGTTAATTGTTTTAGGTTGTTGCTCTTGAAAAAAAAAATTATGATTTCGTTATTAAATTTTTCCATGTAGATGACAGATGTTGCAGTTAGTGGTTCATTGTCTAATTTGGTTGGTTATTTGTAGCATCTTTAAATTCACGCAATGCAAAGCTTGTTCTTAGGGGTCCAATTGAAACGAAAAAATTCTCTGGGGAATAATCTCTCCCTTGCTATATATATTAACTTCACAACTATGTTATTAGTTTAGTTTATTTGAGCTGACATTAAATGATATGATATTCTTGGTATATGAATTGATAAGCGAATCTTCTTTCTCCTTTTCAAGTTACTGTTCCCTGCTTGTTCAATTGATTTAGGATGGTTAATTTATTCAATGTATATGTTAGAAGAATACAAATTTAAGTGGCAAAACGATGTAGACCTAGAATTTTCTTAATTATAGAGCATTTGGTGGATAATAATCTCTTAGATCAACTATACATTTCTTAATCGCCCCTCTTCATCCCGCAGATAATCATAATTTTTAATGTTTCCTTTACTTCAACCAATCAATCTTTAATACCTCAGTAGTGGTGCTAACCAATGAATTGCTTTGTTTTCCTATTTTATAGAGTTAATAGAGCATACTTGATTGGACAAGGAATTTTGTGATATTTTAAAATAGGTCAGACAATTAAATTGTGCAAATAGTAAAGGTCGTCATGGATGGTTAAGCTCACAAAACATTGATTTGCGGAGGCCTATGAGGTGATTCTTTATCTTTCTTTCTTTTTTTTTTCTTTTTTTTTTTACTTCCGAAAGTTGTATGCTCTTGGTTTTTTTAACTATTATTATATATCGTCTTTAGCCTTTTCCGTTTGGTTGGGATTATATATTTCAAATTAATGTTATTTTTGGTTATTGAGGTTGTTCTAATTTGGTTTCTAGCCAAAAAAAAAATTAGTGTTAGATTTAAGGGTTTGACAAAGAATTGGTTGTTCATTATGTAGGGGTTTTCTTTTCTTCATATTTATTTCCAAGTCTCTAATCTCTCTCTCTCTCTATTATTTTTGTTTTTTTTAAATCTATATTTTTCTTTAAGAGACTAGAGCTCGTCGTATTGTTCTCTTACATACTTTCAAAATATAAATATTTGGTATTGATGCGTCGTTCTCTTGCATACTCTCTTGAGTTTTTATGAAGGTGACTCAAAAGCATAGTTTTCGATGTTAAGATTTTGTGTTTTATTTGAAGAAGAAACATTTTTCGAGGTAATTCTTCTAAAGTGTGTTTTGACTTTGTGTTTTTTGTAGTGGGTTCTCTGTTGAGAATGATTTCATTAGAGGAGCAACAATTGGAGCCATCTCTGCTATATTCTTCACTTGAAGTCTATGAGTATTCTCTCATTCTCTGGTACATTAATGAGCTAAGATCCACTTATCTTCTCTACTTCGTACATTCTCACTTTACTTTTTTTTTAGTTGTTGTCCATAGATTATTCAGAATTAGTCGTCATGCTTTAAATAATTTAAACTGATTTTTTGTAAAGCACATAAGCTGACGTACTTCTTTAATTCAATTACAAAAACTTGACTAAGTTGGATATACATGAGAATGACATTGATGATAGAGGTGGCAATTGTCCCACTAGAGGAGTGAAGTCAATTTTGACGCACTTGAGAAGCTGGTTGCGAGAGGCAAAGAATTGATGGTTTTGAAACTTAACAAGAATATTAACTTGGATAATTTCACAGTTTGCTTGTTCGAGCTCTGCAATTTTTACAGCCTAAAATAGTTATACGATTCTTCAAATATGTATATGTAACTTTGTAATAAAATCTGATCATTTTTTTTGCCTTTTTTTAAAAAAAAATTCTTTGAACTTTACATTATTTTACTTTTTTAACTTTTTACTGTATTTTTTCTTTCTTTAGCTTTTTACTATTTTTTTTACAGTTCTTAAGTTTTTTTAAACAATTAATAAAATATTAGCGCAGAATAGCCATGTGGAAATCGTCATAAGTTTTGCAACAAAATTGCGACAGGCCGTCTATCGCAAATTTGTAACAAAACAGTTGTTTGTCGTAGATTTATGTATGTTGCTAATTTGTTGCAGATTTTTATGTAATAAAATTGTGACATGGTTTGTCGTTGGTTTGTGACAGACCAGCTTTATGTCGCTATTTTGCAATTGCGACAAAGAGTTCAGCGACATACATGATCTGTCACAAATATGTTACAATCTAATTTTGCGAAAATAAAGTAGGAACTTAGCAACATATTTGTCTATTGCTAACTCCTTTAATTCTTGTAGTGAATTATTTTAGAGACGGATCACTTCTTACTACAATGATAAAAAACAACCGAGTCATCCACATAGAGACTAGACTAAAGTGAAAGGGCATTGGCATTAGATGATGAAGTCAATTAATGTGTTCAACAAACATTTCAACAAATTAATAATCAAGAAGTACATCAAAATCTTCGAGGAGACTTGGTCGAGCATATATGGAACCATGCATATTGAAAATATTGATGATGACAATTAATATTATTTTCCATTCAATTATTATCCATATGTAGTATGCAAATTTTGTAATTTTTATTATATTGTTAATGTCTTTTGTTCACATAATATTAATTAATTAATTGTGATTTTAATATATTAAAAAGTGCTTAATATATTTAAATAAATTAAATTTCGTGTTGCTATAGTAATATTTTTTATCCATTATATTTTTATTATTTTTATCTTAAAAATTAATTAAGAAATTTTTATTTTTTAATTTCAAAAATCGATATTTAAATAGATGAACATACTTGTTATTTTATTTATTGGTTAATTATATAATATGCGATGTGATTTTTGTATAAGGTGTCGATTTTTAAAAAAGAATGGAATGATGTGATTATGGGTCCCATGAAGTATGTAGTGAAGGGCTTAATGATAGTGAGGACATCCACAGTGGGATGCTCAAATCGTAGTGGATGCCATGTTGTGTCCACAACACATATATTTTCCGCACTCCCCATATAGGAGAGCGGAGAATGCACTACGCGTTCGTATGTAGACGAACATGTTGGGTTTTTGGGGTTTATACGCAGCGGAGATTACAAAACAATTTTGACAAAAATCCAAACAGGATTCGAATCTAATTCCATTAAAAACGTTTAAACCATGAAAACTTAATCATACCTCAGTCGCAATATACCTTTCTGAAGGTTGATTGATCTCTAAGGCGCTGCCAACGACGAACGCCATCTACCAGTAGTCCACACACGAAAGGCGGCCGAGATTCGAAGTGCTAGCTTCGAGAGAATACCAAACCTTTTTGTTTCTCTCCAAAACGATCCAGAGCATACCAAAAAACCCTAAGTCGTTTCTAAAACGAAAATAGAGTTTTGGCCTTTTATCTTTCATACGTATTTTCTAACTTAAAGTGTTTATTTATACAACCCTTGTATATAGACGGTTAAGTAAATTACACATATACCCCTACTTAAAGAAGTATAAGTGTAATACACCACAAGAATGTTTCTGTCATGAATTTTATCATATAAAATTCATTTTTCTGAACCATCTTAAAATCTCGCAAAACCATTCTTAGTGTGCGACCCAATAGGCTCATACAATGTTGGCAGTGTACCAAAACACATTTTGGTATACAAGTCATAAGCGGCCTCTAGCAAGACATTTTGACTACCCAAGTTGTACGAATATCAAATCGATACAACCTAATCAATAATGTATATAACATCATTTTCTCACACGATATCCTTTTGATCAAACATAAGGCATGGAATTGTCATCCAACATGTTCAATCGTACTAGTCTCTATCTCTAGGTAGACTGAAAACATCCAAGTGACATTGATCAATATCAATTCACTTTGACTAGGACTTTTAACAGTCTAACATATCGAGGGATCCACTGGATATCTCTCTTTATATGAGAGGGAAAAATTCTATCTTGATTACATAACTTCATCACATTACTCACACAGTAACCAATCACAACCTTTATAATCTTCCGGTTAAAGATAACGTTTGATTGTGTCAAATCAATGTATTCCTAATCTCTGGTAATCTCAAGTCAGAGGACAGAAAAATATACCTATCATGAGAAACAACTATGACTTAATCCGTGTGATGTCCTCATCGCGGGTCGATTCAGTACTTTGTTCCCTAACAAGTACTCGTGATCTTGATTCGTATCCTATACGTATAATCATCATATGATCATCAATCAAGACTCACACAAGTCTTAATTCATTATAGTTCCCAGTATAATGATCGACTAGGGACATTTAGAATATTTCTGTAAATACCCATGGATCTTATTATAATGCAAACATGCAAATTAATTATAATAAATAGCAAATTAAATCTTCTATTTTATTAACTAAAAGTATTCATAAAGACAGTTAATTGATTGACCTATGGCACATGCCCCAACAGAACACGTAGTGCTTGGATTCATGTGCAGCTTTTTTGCATATGGGCTCCACAAGTTTTTTGAAAAAAGTTGATTTTTGAATTCACCCCATCATCTATATTTAAGTTTTGAAAGTGAACATTTTCGAGCGTTTTTTAACCTTTTTTACATTGCAATACATTTTTGCTCGTTTTTTATACGTTGCATTTATTCAAAAATTTAATTCAACTCTATATAAATACCATCATTCATCTCTATTCTACACAATCCACTTAAAACTCCAATTTTTTCAAACTTTGTCTTTCCCTACAATTTCAATTTCTTTTTCACCGCACAATCTCAAAATACCAACTTCTCAATACATAGATAATAACAATTATCCATCTTATCAAAACTCTCAAAATTTTCAAAATCTATTTTTGTACCAAGTATGTCTAATTCCCAAAACCCCCCAATATCTTCAATTTCTTCAAAATCTTCAGTATTCCTAAAATACTCCCAACCTTCCATATCCTTTCATTCCACCAAACATTTCCAATTTCTCAAATACTCTTAATTTCTCAAATATTCTTAATTTCTCAACCTATGAATGCTAGTTTCCGAAATGATGAAGATAATGCAACCAAAACGGATTCGTTATCTGACTCTCGGATTCCTCCATATTCCACGCAACCGGAAGTCTAGAATGTCATTGGCGACAAGGTGAAATGTGTTGAAAAATGTGTGCAATGGTCTATTAATGATGACAGGCCGTTTACTAGTATCTGGCTCATAATTTCGACTGATAGCATTGTGGGCAATGACCAACATGAAAAATTATTTTGGAAACAAATCATTGCCTACTATAACAACGTTAGAAGGTCGACTTATTTGGAAAGAATGATTAGTTATGCTAAGTCATACTGGTTCTGGATGTAGCAACAAATCAATTACTTCAATGAGCATTTCAACAAATTATCAAGCGAAAATTACAGTGGTTGAAATGACGAGATATTGAAAGATCATGCTCGAGTGTTATATAAGCAGACAAGAAATAAGAAGTTCCAGTGTGAACATGTACAGACAATGTTAAAGGATGCCCCCAAATGGAAAGCAACTATTTCCATTTCTCAAAGTTTGGAAAAAAACAAAGATTAATGAAGTTGGGAACTACACATCCACATCTAATCCTGATACAAGTTACAGTGACTTCGAAAGTCGTCTAATTGGCCAGAAAGCGACAAAGGCAAAAGCGAAAGGAAAATTGAGAAATAAAACGAAGGATAGTGAAATAGTTGATCGACTAGAGGATCAATGGAATATACTTCAACCGCGACATGAGGAAAAATGGCTAGGACGTATTTTAGCATCACAGTGGATCATCAAATATTAATCATGGATACTAGCCACATGAATGATCAACAGCTTGAAAATCATTTTCAATTCTGTGAAATGATAATAGAGAAGTATAAGAAGTACCTTTATAATTATTTTTACTTTTACTAATGTAGTAGTAGTTGTTGTTGTTGTTGTAGCAATGTATTTTACCTATTTTTTATAAATAAGTATTGCATTATTAAAATATATACTTCAATGTGCATACAAATAATTCAATGTGCATACACGTGTACGATGCACTTTAATTCATCAAAAATTGTATAGCTAATATAAAATCACATAGAAATCAAATTAAACCATGTATTTGCTCATATAAAATATCTAGCAAACTTTATCAATGTGCATACACATTATACTTACTAGTCAAGTTAAAAGACATAATTCTATTATATATTATTTGATGGACCCTTAATAATGACTAATCAAATTAGAACCTAGAAGCAAAACTTGAATATATAAACTAGCCGTTAAAAACTAGTCGTTACTAACTATCCATCGAAAATTAGTTGTTACCAACAAAGTTGTTAAAAAGTAGTAGTTACCAATTATCCATTGGAAAATAGCTATTAGAAAATAGCCGTTGGAAAGTAATCGTTAAAATGATTCTATATATGTATTAAGATTTTATGAAAGCTTAATTCATCAAGCTCCCACTACTCTACTCATCCACCATCTTTTCTCCTTACAACCTACACCATTTACATCTTACAAAAATGAACCACGACGAGCTTTTAGAAGCAGGGAAGCAATTTATGATGATGGAGTTCATCGATGACTCGGACGTATAGGCGTTCATGTGGTTTCAACAAGCTACAATTGCTTTACATGGTGATTTGTTTAATTTGTATTGGATTTTATTTTTTTATTTGTTTAAAAATGTATTTGTATTTTTTTGAAATATATATTTGTATTTTTAAATGCATATCGATATTTTGATTTTTTAAAAATGTATTTATATTTTATAAAAATATAAAAAATAAATTAAGTAGAGAGGATATTTATGTTTTTCAAATAATTATGGAAAGTATGATGTGACTTATGGAATAAATGGTTGTGAAAGGTGTGATGTGATTATGGTCCAAAAAAAAGTGTAGTAAGTGTATAGTTATAGTAGAAATAAGTGTAATAGAGGAGATGTCGTCAATCTATTACACACATGAAGTATATGTAGCCATTGCTCATGCCATGATAAAGAAGTTTAGTAGATAGGAGTGTAGTGGAATAGTGATACACTCCGAGAGAGAAGTGTAGTAAATAAGTGTGTTTTTTTTTCACTTATAGTTGGGCCTTAAATGTAGTTTAGCCCACCTCTCTATTGTACAATCAAGCCCACACTGTGAAGCCAAAAAAAAAAACACAACATGATTTGTTCAACTTCCAACTCATGCAATTGCAAAACGAAAAAAAGACAAAAAAAGTGGCCACAAGTGACGCCGCACATCAAAAACGCACACACGCACGTGAGCCCCACCTCACGCACTCAACCAATAAAAAAATATATTTGATGGGCTCATTGGTTTGCAGTTGGCACCTCTTTTTAATAATGGGCTTTTGAATATTTTGAGGTGAAGGTTTTGCTTTAAAATATGATATTATGAAATTACCTCATTTATTAATGTTTCATTGTTATGAATTACTTGTTAGAAGTTACATTTTATCTAAAATTTAATTAGTTTGATCTATTTCAATGGTTGCCCCTTGTGATCTTAAAGTGATTAATATTTGCTCAAATGACTTGTAGTTTTATAACGCATATTATTTTTTAACTATAAAATTATGCATTAATATTAATCAAGTTGATTAAGACACGCACTCGTCGTCAACCCTTCAAAATACCTCGAGATACATGCGTGCCCAATAATCAAGGGATGCATGCGCGCTCGAGAATCAAGGGCGGTCATGTCAAAGTTGGTGCACCAAAGTATTTTTCATTGTCAAATACAAAAAATATATATACATTAGTTTTAACCCCGGGCTTCAAAAAATACTGGCTCCGCCCCTGACGCTACTCCATCCAAAATAAATGTAACCATTGCGGATATACCCTAACACACTCAAAATTACTCATGCGTGCCCTCATCTCAATGCAAATTGTACAGAAAGTTGAACAACTATGCAATATCAAATGTACATATAACAAAAGTATTATTTGTTGCTCAATTAAGCACACTTTTAAAATTTCTACTTGCGTCGTGAGATTGATTTCTTTATGCATGTATAATATCCATTCTTGCATGTAGATGCTTTAGATAATAAATCACTTTTAAAATAATCAAATTAGTTTGAACGCCATTAAATAAGAAAAGCAAATTTAGTATTTTAATGCTACATATATATATATATATATAAATGGAATACTTAAGTCATGATTGAATGCTCTAAGCAATATATATTATAGTATATATCTATATATGTATTATAATTAATTCGTGTATGTATAAGTCAATTCTCCTAGCTAGGCATCTTATTCAGTCTAAAAATGCATGTTATAACTGATCGAGCGTTTGGATACTTAGAGAATCAAGTAGCAAAAACTTATTGCTAAAAAAGTGACAAAAGTGGTTAAAGTTTTTTGTTTTTCTATTTAGTTTAGGTTTGTAATTATTATTTTTTATAAAAAATAAATCAACTTTTACTTGCCCCATAAGCACCATGTGACTAAAATTCCCGCCCTGCTTGCGGTTTTGTAATTATTTTATTTTGTAGTGGACTGTTGTAAATTGAATGACCATTTAACTAAGCTTATGAATGATCACATTGTCAAGCATGACTCTTACATTGAATTGTAACATCAAGCATGACTTCTACATTGAATGTAACTTGTACACTCTACATAATTTGTATTCAACTCTAATGTATAATTACTTATACATGTATTGTCATGTAACTTGTAATCTTATACGACATGAGACTTTGGTGTAACTTGCACACTTTGTGCAAGTACTTATTCTCATCATGACTAAGGGCCTATATAAGGAGGTTCCTTCACTTGTAAAGAGCACACCAATGTATGAATGAAAACTTCTCATTCCAACTATCTCATTTCTTCTCTTCTCCTTTGTAGTAGTAGTTTGTAGTTGTAGACGTTCTTAGTCTTCTATTTTCCTTCTCTAGTTTTTAGGAAGTTCCAACTCAATTTACAATACGTTATCAGCACGAGCTCACTCTAGCATTAAGAAGATCTTGAAGTTAAAGAAGGCTTGTTAAGGAGACAAAGCTAGGAAGGTATAACTTTGTTATTTAAATAAGTTGAATTTATTTCTATATTATCATGGTTGCTTCCTTTTATTACTTGCATAACTTATATATGCATACTTTATTCATATAATATGCATTATAACGTTACCGATTGCGAAAGTATGCTCTGTAGTTGCGTCTTGTATGATCCTCTACATCAGAAATCAAAAGTAAATGTGTGACATATAGTTTTTCTCTTAAAACTACAAACGATTAGTTAATGTTCTATTCTTGATTTTATAATACAAATAAGTCTATAAGTTTTAGTTGATAGTGGGTAAGTTTTGTCCCCGGTAAAGTTAAACATTGAAAGGGAGACGGGTTATCCCGTTCGAGGAGGCATGGTCGCCACCCAACCTAGAGGTTGTCCCACCAACTCATACGAGTAGTACATTTTGTTTATTAATGAATCAAGTTGTGAACATATATTTAATCATATGTTATGTTTTTTTACATATAAAGGGGAAAACTATTTTATAATTTATTTTCAAAATATTATTCAACCATAGTTGAACTTGTTGCCTTATTATATTACCGACAAAAATTACTAGTCATGAAAATTAGATACTATAATTTGTGAATAAAACATCTATACAAGACTATGTTATGTTATACAAAATTTAAATCATTTGTCAATATCTCTTTACTTTTTATATCCCTTCACCCTATGGAGTTATAAATATATAAATACCAAAAAAAGGTAATGCTCCAAAAGCTCAAAATGAGCGGTTGAGTCTTAAGCTACAAAATTTAATCGATCAAATATTAATTATAATTCCGCAATTTTAATTACCTCTATGTTGAGGCTATGTGGAAATATGACTGATGAGGCAATAAAAATAAGGTCACGTGGCCCGCCTCGATTTATTGTTGCAACACATATCGAGTGCGCACATCAATCCAATAAATATTAATAATTGATTTTTTGTCTCATAGTAGCTGAGTATAATAATGAGATATTATAAAGATAATATTGCTCCCTTCCAATTAGTTTAGCTTCAAATTAAAAAGCATATGTTGCATATAATGATCATGATCGCAATAATAAATTTATGGACGTGGAAAATGTGAAAATATCAAGTAAATGTCGCATTGACAATTCCACAAAAAATTGAAATAAAAGTGATGCACCACTACAAAGGAAAATAATTATTGACAATGAGCGCTCATAATTGTGACATTTTTTGGTAATATATGAAAGACTATTTTGCCTAAATATTGTCATATATATACCCGAATATTTTTGTGACATTTACCATGCCTTCAAAATTAAAGGCAAAATATTATGAATTTTATCATTTAAAATGGCTTGATAAAACATGAACATCGAGATGTGTTTAAATCGTGATCTAAATATGGGTGACGAGTTTATGTCTTGTGTATCGTGCTATGTGCGTGTACATTATAATATAAAAGTGAATATTTCTTGAATTCGAACTTAGCGGAGGCTAATGTTCATGTAATATATGATACAACAATTTTATTGTTAATTTCTTGTTCAGAATAAGTTTACTCAGAACAATATAAAATTTATTTATATGAATATGATTTAATCCGAGTATAATATTCTCGGCTTTAACTTCTTGAATATATAAGTCACATTAAAACGAATGTCGTCATAAATCAAATGACATTTATAATGTGGAAAGATCTATTCGATTATCCATAATCATCAATAATGCGGAAATATCGTAAATTCGCACGGACATCATTTATCGAACTGGATTTTTTATCAGTTGGAGATTATCTCAAGGCAAATCAATAGGAGATTTATATTGATTTAATCCATCAATCATATTATAAGATGTCTTGGGTCCCTAATAGGGAATTTATTTATAGCAAGTTTTGCTAATTGTCACTTTGATGAAGCAATTTTTTCACCATTAGGGGGAGATATAAGCCAATTTAAAAGGAATGACGTGAAATTGCTTAAAACACATCAAATTGCATTAAATTTGTTGAATTATGATTCATGTATAAATTAATATGAATTCAAAGTTCAAAAGATCATTCAGTAGCAACAAGTTATGAATCAATTACTTGATGCAAGTACTATATACAAAAAAATGGCAATCATATGTTTCAACATTAAATGATTTATATAGAAAATGATGTTCATGTTCAACAAAATGCACAAGATGTGAACATGAGGGGGAGAATCAAAATGAGTTATTGGTTAATGTATTGCACTCATTTTCCCTTTGCTATAATTTTATCCCATCAGGTTTTTTTGTAAGGTTTTTAATGAGGCAATTCTAACAATATTAAAAGTCTTTATCAAGGTTGATTAGTGTATTGCACTTCTTCAACACCTTGATTATTCTCTCCTCTTCAATAATTCATTCTTCTTCTCCAACAAAAATGAATGAGTGATTTGGTTTGCATGTTGTTTGATCACTAATGTTATATATTAAGGTGATGTTCCTTCCTAGTCTTGATCTCCATGGATTTATGTATCCCGATGAATATCTAATGGTCCACCTCTTGTCATATATCCCACTAATTCAACCTCAAGTGACACCATTTCATTACTCATCTAGTTCCTAGATGTGCCAATGTGTATCTCTAGACCAATCCTATGCTTTCCATTTAATTTACTCAACTATAGGTCTTTAATTTGATTTACATTAACAAACACAACCATAGGCTTATAAGTAATTCTTTATTTTATATTAGTATTAAATAAGACTTACTAAAATGCTAACTACCCGGCTTCCCGGCTCACACGCTACTCGAGGCGCATCCCGGCTCTTATCTCGACGCCTACAACTGTACAAACCGACTTAGTATGTCTACACAATACATAACACTAAGCATACATCAATACAAAAATATAATATACCTCAACCACGTACCTCGATCGATGCACGTATCACGTTATAGGTCCACGTCAAGGGTCAGTGATCCTGATTAAAGAATTAAAACAGGGGTTAGAGATTTGGGCCGTGACATGACCTCTTACTCTCAAATCTCGTACCAAATCATTGAGTCGCCCAATTGTTTAAGTCCTCCTCAGATATAGCATATAAGAAACAATTATACCAATAAAGCAATAGCTACAATTGTTTGGTGGTCACTTTTACACAATCACGTTGCAGCTTCAAGTCTTTCCATGTGCAAATAATTTGATGAAAAACTATTATAAAAAAGAACAATATTATTAATTGGTTTCACATTGGACAATGTGAGTAATGTTCAAATAATTTGATGAAAAACCATTATAAAAAAGAACAATTTTAGTAATTGGTTTCACATTTGACAATTTGAGTATAAAAGTTAAGCTAGACCATATCTAGCTCTGATTCAAGGAGTGGATAATAGCAATTCTGAAAAAACTATTTCCTTCCTATCAAAAAAAAAAAAAATCTGCAAACAGAAGTTCACTTCTAGGACAGTACGTCTCCGTCATTTTTCTTTTAAGTTAAATGGTAATTCCCATTTTTAATTGATGAAAAGATATTTTAAATTATATTTGCACAGCAGGCTGTCAAAATATTTGGAAAATATCACGCCTTTCATTTTCTAAATGAGAAAAAAATGCATTCCAATAATAAACCAAGTGGAGTCTACTGACATAAATGATTCAACTTTATGTTAAGTTCCACCAAGTGCCCATGACAATCATGGCAGTGAAAATATACTAGGTAATGGACCATATTTAGTTATATACATTGTACAAGTAGGAGGATACCGCGTGAGGTGCGTGACAGGTATCCTAGCTCATACATTATATACCTTAAAAGAAAATAAGAATGGTCATTTGTCACATTTTTGTATTTTCTTTTTATAGGAATCACTATATATATATATATATATATATGAATATTTGTATAAAGAGTGTAAGATATATATGAGATACTTACGCTTGATTCAAAACTTCCAATATCTGATTAAAGAGAAAGACCACATATACATTTGTGTATATATGTGTTTTAAGCAAAAACCTCTTTAAAAAAGAGTTATTAAGTAGATAATAATAGAAGAAAAATAAACTTTCTTTTAGACTTGCATCGTCTAGCTACTATTTAAGGAAGCCCAATGCACATAACACTCGGACTAATTCGGGAAAAAATCACTAAAGTACACATGTTTATACTTTTAAAGAGGAAAATAGGGATGAAAATTTTTTCTTTTCTGGGAAGTAGGCAATAACTCCTATTGTGAAGGCGTGATCTACGTGGCGTTTTTTTTTTTCTGATGTGGACACATGGATAACGCCTTTTGAAAAGGCGTTATCCATTTGTCCGGGCAACGTGGCGTCGAATACACAGATAGCGCCTTTTCAAAAGGCGATATCTGTGTATTCGACGCCACGTGGACATGAGTACACTTATAGCGCCTTCGCAGAAGGGGCTATCAGTGTAATCAGGTCCACGTGGACCGACATGGACCGACGTGTCCACGCGGACCGATTTCATTGATAGCGCCTTCGCAGAAGGTGCTATCAATGGCCACGTGGCAGTGATAACTAATTCTCGGTCCACGTGGACCGAGAATACCCGTGACATAGGGGCGTAGATAATGCCTTTTGAGAAGGCGCTATCTGCGCCCCTATGTTCGTCTTCCCGAAACCGACGCAGAAAATATTCTCTGCGTCGGTTCCGGCTTTCATGCGAAGGTAGGGTTTAAGGGTAAGGGGTGGTAGGTCACGGGATCACTGTGGCGAGTGGGGTGGGTCGGTTATTTAAGGAGGGTCGGGGGGAGCGATTCGTGGAGAGAGAGACCGAGGAGGGAGGAAGAAGGAGGGACGATTAAGTGCGGAGAGAGAGCAAAGGCGCGCGCACACGGCGGCGGAGACGGAGGAGAGGACCTGCGGCGGGGCATCGGAGCAAGGAGTGGCGGCTCTCAGCAGCAGCAGCGGCAGTGGTACGTGGAGGCGACTTGCGTGGCAGTGGTACGTGGAGGAAGAGCTTCAAAAAGGCAGCCGATGAGGGATCTCCGGTGGCGGCAGCGGAGGAAGGAGGCGTCCTGGCAGCGGTCAAGGTAGGCAGTGCAGCAGTGGAGTAGAAGGAGTGGGTAAGTGTAGTTGAGTTAGTTGAGGTAGTTAGTTTAGTTAGTTAAGGTAGGTTAGGTTAGTTGAGGTAGTTAGTTAAGTTAGTTAAGTTAGTTAAGACTCATTATTTGAGTAAATGTTTGGTACGGTTACTTAGGTTAGTTAACTGTGATTAGTTTACTTGAGTTCTGTTGTTCGGCAATTATAGGTTAGTATAGCTAGTTCAGTGACAATTTGTGGTCCATTGTGATAGCGCCTTTAGATTGGGCGTTATTGCGTAGTGTGATAAATAAATAAAATTTCCCCTCATTTCCCTATTTTACAGTAAATACACTTGTACTTTTGTAAATTTTTCATAACAAAATGTTGTAGTAAAAAAATATCATCTCTTCGTGCGCTAACGAATTTGACAATTAGTTCAGACAATTTGTTGAGTGAGTTAAGTCAATTAAGTTACTTTATATTTGGTATTTAGGTTAGTTAGTATAGTTAAAGTAGTTTGTTTACTTTATTAAGACGGGTAAGTTGTTTATTTTCGTTTAGTAGTGTAGTTAATCGTTTTTAGGTAGTTTATTTAGTTAGTTAAGTTTGTTTTGTTTAGTTCATTTAGTTTAGAATAGGTATTTAGGTTAGTTAAGGTTAGTTAGTTTAGTTTGGTTAGATTACTTTAGTTAGTTAGTTTAGTTTAGTTAATTTCTTTAGTTAATTTCGTTAGTTAGGTTATTAATGTTAGATTACTTTACTTTTGTTTTGTTGTTAGACAATTTGCGGTAAGTGTTTAGTATAGTAGAGGTATTTAGGTTAGTTAAGGTTAGTTAGTATAGTTTGGTTAGTTTAGTTTAGTTTAGTTAGTTTAGTTTAGTTTAGTTAGTTTGTTTAGTTAATTTCGTTAGTTAGGTTATTAATGTGTGAGTACATTACTTTTGTTTTGTTGTTCGACAATTTGCGTTAACTATAATTTAGGTTTGTTGGGTTCGTTAGTTTAGTTCACATAGTTAGGATGGGTTCGTTAGTTTAGTTCACATAGTTAGGTTATGTTAGGTTAGGTTATTTAGCTTGCTTAGTTATGTAAATAATTTTTTCGTTAATTTTCGTCAGAAGTGCATTTTAGTTGAAATTAACAATGGAATAGTTTCGCGAACCAATTTCCACTTTCACTTTTGTTTTACAAATGCAGTGTTTACTTTTTATGTTTGTTAGCATTATTGTAGTACTAGTACTTCAAGTGTAATTTTATCAGAATATCATTTGTTCACATGGGACTAATGAAAATAAAATGTCACTGCAGAATTCTTACGTTGAAGAAAACAAGCAGAGAAAAATAGTAAGTTCGCGAATTTGGTTTTTTCCATTATTTCTAATAATTGTTTGTTATGCTTTACATGATATTTAGTGACATAGGTGTTGTGGTTTATCAAAATTGGTATGTTTATTTAATGGTATGGGCAGAGCTTCAAACATTCAGTAACTCAAACTCAATTGAACGAGTATGCTCTGTGGTTGCGCTATTTATGCGATCTTCTACATCAGAAAGTTACATTTGTGTTTAAAGTGCTGAATGGAAGAATATAAATTCTGGCATAAATTTGTAATCGAATAACATGCTCTTTATGAACTATTGCATTTAATATATTCTTGCATTTCTGTGCATTCCTTTTACATCAAAGTTCGCAAACTTATGTAGGTCATGTCACAAAGAAACATCCCTTTTCTATTCTATGCGAACGGTGAAATTGTTAATGGGTTAAATGGCATCGCGTACAGCTCACCCCCATCACAAGTGTTTATGGTTAAGTTTAGGTCGAGTGGACGTGAAATGATGAATGTGGTGTGTAACGCGTTCACTATCTCATCTACGGAGACTATAGTTCAGATGACTTATCGGCACATGATAATCCTCCCCGGAGGCTCACATTATTTCATTCCCGTGTTGTTGCATGATACGACACACTTCGACCTGATGTGGGAGACGGTGGACAATTTACCTATAACTGCTACGGTTGATATCTATTTGACATTTGAGTCAATCGACTCATTTCACAATCGTACGATTCATTCGCAAGTTTTTGATGAACGTGACGGCACGCAAGACGCATCCTTCATTATGGAAAAGCTGCATATGCAATCCCCACAGGGTGATGTCGTTACTCAATTCTCAAAAGATATTAATGCCGATGATGACGATGAAGATAACGACGAGGTCAATAATGAAACTGATGAGGACATACAGATCAACGCAAATGCGCCAGCATCAGTCTTTTGGGATGACGTAAATGTTTGCACGGATGATCCACGATATGAACCACCAGGTGCGGAAAATGTCGAAGATGATGAGCGATTTTCTATCGATGAAGAAATTTTGTTGGAGGAAGCTAGCGACGATGAAGTTCACCAACCAATACCGGGATATACAAAATCGATTGGGAGGTGGCTAATTCAACTGCGACCTAACATTCCCATAAGCAAACTTGGGGGAACATGTCTAACTTCGATTTGGAGATAGGGATGTGTTTTGACAATAAAAACGACTTACAACATGCCGTTAAAGTATGGCATGCTAATAGACATTGTCAATACCATGTGATGGAATCGATTACAACTACGTGGGCGATTAAGTGCAGATTTCCACAACACGGGTGTATGTGGCATCTTCGCGCTTGTTTGCGAAAGAAAACAATATTATGAGAGATAACACAGTTAGACGTACCGCGCACGTGTATTAATCCCGACGTAGAACGCGGTCATGCCCAACTTGACGCCAACATGATTGCGCGAGAGATCCAAAGCGTCGTCAAGAGCGATCAAGGTATCACGATCAAAGCATTAGTAGAAATAATTAAGGGAAAATACGGACACGAAGTCGGCTACAAGCGAATGTGGGATGCCAAAAGGAAAGCAATTGCATGGGATTTTGGAGATTGGGATGAGTCGTACGCTCAATTACCCAGATGGTTGGCGGCTGTGAGGAGTAAGAGTCCGGGGACAAGGATCGAGTGGTCACACAAACAATGGCATGCTAATGAAATAAGAACTGCGTCTCCTCAATTTCGTCGTGTGTTTTTTGCATTTGAAGCTTCAATACATCCTTTCAAGTTTTGCAGGCGCTATCTATACAATAGGCCCGACACGTCACTGCCACCTCACCAACTGCGCAAATAGGCAATAACGCCTTTTCGAAAAGTGTTATTGGGTGTGTGTGACGTGGCGGTGATGACGCGGTGAGGTCGCGGACCGATTGAATGGATAGCGCCTTTTCAAAAGGCGTTATCCATACAATTGCAACGCCACGTTAATGCCACCTCACCGCCACGTCACACACACCAAATGCAATGACGCCTTTTCAAAAGGCGTTATCGCATATTTCTGTTATTTCAAACTACACCACCCTATTTTGTGAAATAAATTGTAAAGGTGTTCTACTTTTGGAAAAACACCTTAATTCGGAGTCAATATCCACCTACATACTCTAATGTTTTATTTTTATTTTTTATTTTTTATTTTTACTTCAACACGAGTTCAACCCACGACCTTCTAATACTTTGCATTTTTGCAAGGTGATGACTCATCCATCTCACCATATATATTTTGGCTAATGTTTAAATGTTATGGTATAATTATATAAATGTGGCAGCCCCAAATTCGCTGCCAAATCCTAAGGCAATTTGGCCCCGTCATGTCGCCGAACACGTCACCAAGGTTATGCCACGTCATCTGCACGCTTATCCATGACGGCCCGTGACAAATGCTTAACCTTTTCAATTAGCCAAACTATTCTAATTATCCAGTGTCTTATGAAAATATGTTTTAATTTGGTTTAGTTAGTCTATTCATTTATCTCACTTAACTTATTTGATAAGTTATTTAGTTGTTCCTTGGTATTTTCAACTTAATTTGTGAGTTATCAATAATAGCATAAGTCTTTCATTTTAAAATAAAGCAAATAATAAATAACATAAATTTTACTTATTTAACAAACCCTAAGTAATGGAAAACTCATCAAAAGGATACCATGTATATATATATAAATATATATAGCGAAAAAATGTACAATAGGATCAATATACATGCATGTATTAGTGTATCAAGTCTCACAAAATATACCCAAAAGCAGTAACAAAGTATATACAAACACCTATGAGATGAGCTAGCGGAGGCCGTAGCAGCCCATTTTTCAAGTGGACCGCCACGAGGGCCAATGCGGGCCCATAACTTGGCCTACCAGTGCCAACTGTGTCCTACATGCAATCTCATTTACCAATTAATCATTATTAACCTCAATAAACAACAATTTACTGTTTAAATTGTTATTAAATTGTTAATAAACTCAAATCATCTGTTTTAATATCGTTTGTTTAATCCTTAATAAACCACAACGGAAATCTTTTATCATGACAAACTAAAATATGAACATCAAAGTCATGCATTTAACTCTAATACCTAGTTTGAAAAACTCATATGTCAACATAGACCCAAAAATACATAAGTCTCAAAATATCAAAAATATAAGGTCCTGAAATGTTTCACAAGCCCAAATTCGAAACTAAAAACAAAGTATATAATACAAACATACAAATCTAGCTTCAATATCTCTGAATCACAGGTACTTTGAAGCTTGCCCTTGCCAAAACTTGTACTAGGATATGTACTGAAGCCATCGCAAAAAGGCAGATGATGAGTCAGAGTGAGTATTCCCAAGGAAATTAAATGAGCAATACTGAAAGTAAATACTGGAATTTAAACAAAACTATTAAATAAACATGCGGAAATAAATATAGGCAACTGTGATCATCGCATGCATAAGTAATAGTGCAAGCTCAAAGTGTGTTCCTAGAGCCTAACGCCATACTTTGGACTCTCCACAGACTACTGACGGTGAGTCCCACTCAAGCAAGGCCGGTATTTGGGTCCGCTAGGTGGTCGGCGTAGAACCTACGATGCACCTACACGTGCCTCGACAAGATTCTCAGGTCGAACTATTCACCGAAATCTTAGCACACGTGTTATGGCATAGTGGACATACACAGGAATGGCACGGAGGGAGAGCCTCAACGTCCATCCATTTAAACCAAAACCAAGAGTAGAGTATTAAAAGACAAAATATGATTTCAAAAGCAAAAATAAGTACTACTCAAGAAATTTCAGTTGGGATACAAAACACCTCAAACCGCACTTTGTGTCCCAATAAATAACCCCCGGTCCAGCTCCGCCGAATTCCAGATATCCAAATTACTACCATAAATGATATATTTCCATTTATAATTGATTTTTAGTCAATTAGATTAGGGCTGGCAAAATATGCCCAGTCCCGTTTTGCCCATTTCGTCCGGTCCCGTTTTAAACGGGATCAAGCGTATTTTGTGAAAAACATACGGGACTAGACAAAATTTTTTGTCCGTTTAAACATACGGGACCGGGACTTGACAAATTTTTTTAAAAAACGGGTACTCGTTTATTTATTAATTTGAAGGGTATATAAGTAATTTCATACCCTATAACCTAATTTCAATCTCACCCTCTCGCCTCTCACTCTCACTCTCTCTCTCTCTCTCTCTCTCTCCCCTCTCTCTCTCTCTCTCCCCTCTCTCTCTCACATCTCACCGTCTCTCTCCCTCTCGTCTCTCACACTCACATCTCATCTGTCTCTCTCCCTCTCACACTCATATCTCACCGTCTCACGCTCACCGGGTCCGTCTCACGCTCGGTCTCTCACCAAACCATCCGCTCGCTCTCCCGCCTCTCGCCCGCCGAATGTGGCACCGATCTAAGAGGGCCGGCGTACGCGGGGTGGACGGCGGCGGGCGAGAACGAGAGGGATCGAGGGCGCGCAGAGAGAGGCCGAGAAGGGGGGGGGCGATGGTCGACAAGAGAGAGGCCGAGAGGGGTTAGGTTTAAGGCGGGCCGAGAAACGAGAGGGCGAGGGAAGGAGACGGAGAGGAAGGACGCCGAGAGGGGGAGCGAGAGAGACCAGAGGAGAGCAGAATCGAGGACGAGAGGGAGGGAGACGGAGGCGAAAATGATGGAATGAAGAGAGCGGGAAGACTAGAGGGGGATCGGTTTTGGACGATCGGGATGGGGGGATCGGGCCGGGGGTCTGGGTTCTTGTCATTTTTAGGCGGCGCGCCACTTCACTGCCGCGGCCGATCGACCGCGACCGCCCCCGTGGCGTTAGGGTTTGATTGGGAGGTACAGATTTGGATCTGTAGTTTTATTGGTGATTTAATTTTGATTTGATGAATGCTATTGTTTGTTGAAATTTATTCATTGAATCTAAAACTTCGAATTCTTAGATTTTGGAGAGGTGGAAGTCTGGAAGAAGTTAGGATGAATCAAAATATTTAATTATTTAAAAAAAAAAAAACGGGCAAAACAGGTCCCGTATTTTTGTAAAACATACGGGACTGGAAAAAAAAATCGGTCCCGTTTTTAAAACGGGACCGGGACCGGACATCACATTTAAACATTTTTGAAATGGGTGTCCAGTCCCGTTTTTGTCCGTTACCGTATTTTTGCCAGCCCTAAATTAGATGCATTTTATGTTACTTAGCAAAAATAGTCTGAAATTTGCAATATTAAGTGCACTAGGTCAGGGGATTAGTGTGCTACATTATAAGCAGCTAAACGTTCTTCGTCGGGAAGAATATTAGCGCGCTATATTTTTCATCTAGCGCGCTAATCGTCATCTAGCGCGCTAGATGACCTCATTAGTGCGCTAATCGAGTTTTGGACAGCAGTTTGGTTGAAACTTTTGATTTTTAAACATCACCACCAACAACAATTACTACAACAACATATATCACTTAACTTTATAGCACTTAAAACCCACCAAAACAACCACTTTAACAATTCATATTGGATTCACCAAAACACCTCAAAAATTTGTACCAAAAGATAAAGAAAGTTGAGGTGATTGTGAATCTCACCTTGCTTTGATGAATCAACCACTTCAAGCTCCTCAAATGATCAATTTTGAAACTCCAAAACCCTTGTTTCTTCTTCTCTATTTTCGGATTTGTTGATAAGGAGAGAGAAAAGATGGTGGAAATGAAAGTCAAATTGACTTTTATACACTTATAAGCATCTCTACTCACTTGTGCATCCCAATGCAATCTAATGAGCATTATTTGTTCCATCTTTCAACCTCTAATGACTCTAAATGTAACACCAATGGCACACTTGCATGCCCTTGTTCTTAGCCCAAAAAGTCATCTTTCGGGTGTTCGACACCCGATTTCATGTCCTGAACCGCGATATATGCGTACTACCATGACCTTAACCACCAAATAGACATTACATGTTATTATTTAACTCATTTTATTCATTTTATGTATGTATTATTTCCCCGGCCTAGTATTTAATCTTTTAGACTACCCGGTACCCGCGTTGATACATATATCGAGGCAAATACTTATCACAAGGTCTCCACGTCAAACGTAATATAAACACAAACATTACGATGTTGTTTAATCTATTTCAACATAAACATCACAAATTAGACAAATCAGCATGCAAACTAACTATTTACCAAGCTCCAAGCACACTAGTCTAGCGGGTCCCACGAGCATCCGAGTTGTCAGCCACGTCTATAACCACGTCATTAATAACGACAAACTAAATTTAGACCATTATAGAGGCTCTCAATGACCTAAAGAAGTGCTAAGTACGGCTTCTCCGTCTCGTTGTAGGATCTGCACTAAGTCATCCATGCAAAAAGTTGATGATGAGTCCAATGATTAAATAAAAAAAAACGCAAGTTGCATTTAATAAAAATGTAAATAAAGCTATTACAAATCATGCTAATCAATAAGAAATGCAATAAAAAGGCTAATAGCATGAAGATAAGTCACTAAGAAAGCAATAAATATCGGACGCGAGTGTGGTATATATATACTGAACTCTGTGACTAATAACACTGGACCGAGGAGACTCTGGTCATAAATTAATTAAGTCTCCATCACCACTCCAAGGTTAATGAGGAGCTCTGTTGGTTGGAAGTTTAAAACGCCAAGCCAACTGTCTCTAATGAGAGGAATTCGTGTCGGAGTTAACTTTACGACATCATCTCTCATATCATTAACTTTTGGATTAACTCTCACGTGGAACCTAGGGCGTGACCAAAATCGTAGCAACAATCGGATTGCTAATCATAAGAGAGCAAGTGAGGATCAAACCGTCCTATCAATCATATACAGACAAACGCGGGAGAAGAGTGGTCAAACAAACCAAACTAACATAATTCATTGGTAAAATGAAATAAAATAGTAAATAAATGTTACATGTTTTTCTGGTGGGGTTTACTTACCTCAAGCAATTCACAACAACCTCAAAACGGCTCGTTCATGCCTCGAGATGTGAACTCGACACCGGTCTACGATTCCCAAAACTCCCAGTGTCCTATTAGTTCAAATGCAATAGTTACGAGGTTAATTTAATATCTATTAATTTCTAAAACAAAAATCCTTACCAAAATCCAAAATTTATTAAATACTCCTTTATCGACTAAATTCTTTCAAAATAAGATTAAAACAAAAACCCTAGAAAAACGAATCATTGTGTCAAAACTGGGTTTTTGCTAGCCACGTTATTAAAACATTTTTTTTGTTATTTTCTATGTCTAGGTAGCACGCTATGTAGCTCGGATAGCGGGCCACCTACACTTCTCAAATAAAATTTCTGCCCAAATTTTGTAGCGTACTATATGGCCTCTACAACTCGCTAGAGTGGTCAAGCCCATAATTTTCAACTCGTGAATTTTATTTCTTTGACTCCTTCTCACACTCCAATGGCCATCTCCATCGCCGTCGACCCGATTCTCACCTCTTGAGGAGCTTAAATACTCCAAACAACAATAGATTACAATAATTTATACTATCAAATCATCATCATCATCATGCATTTCATGATCAAGAACACATGCATGAACACCACATCCATAAATTTCAGCTTCAAAGTCCAATTTATTGCAAAACCAGAGTTGATTGACATAGGAACAACAAGGAGAGATCATTACTTAGCTTTATAAATTCGTTTTGGTTCAGAAACCTCATTTCATGCTTGCATTCCTACACCCAAATTGAGCAATTGAGAGATTTACAGTTTGAACTTATTGTCTATAATTGGATCTTCAATTTTTGTGTTTTTCCTGCTGAAAATTGGCTCAAATCTCCTCTTGAGCTCTCGCACCAGCCACTCTTTTCTTCTATAATGTTGTGAGTTTTTACTTAGGTTTGCTTGTAAGAATGAACAAATGAGGCTAAGTCCTCCTTATATAGTTTCTCACTTCATCAAGTTTAATCACACGTCTCTCGAAGTCTATCAAGGATACTATTAAATTCAGCCAAGTCTTTGTGTCTTATATATGTCAATTTATTAAGTCATTAAGGGTTTCAACTCAATACCTTTACTTAATTAGGCAAATTTCTCATTAGTTAGCCTAATTACACAACATAGGCACATTACTTGGTCTTATTGGTTTAGCCTATGATTTATTAGTCAAATTTACGTAACAACATTAGACTAAGTCCCGCCTACTCGTGTACTCGGCTCTATCATGCATTACGAAACATGTTAGCTCCATTTTTGACTTTATTGCATTTCATTCCATCATAGTTCAAGTCTGGTCAATTACTTAGCTTTGAATATTATTGGATATTGATAAACTTATTCATCCAAGATATTATTTCACCGTCCCGAGCTATTTAAATTCTCATACCCACATCGCATATATCTCGAGACGCTACCCGCCACACTCATAACTTACCTAAAATGCGATAACAATGGTACACATGACGTAATGTTATAATTCATAATAAAACAACCATATAAGCAAGCATCACATAAATATAAATATTTACACTCGATCCTTGCGCCGAGTTCTTGCCCGAGATTTACACATCGACCCTAATTATAGTTCGTTAATCCTAGTCTTTAGGGTGTAACCTGATTTAATTAGTTCGAGTCGTCACAATTAATAAAATGTTGATGATACTATAGAATTAGTTTTGATACATACTCTATATCTATATATATATATATATATATATATTATATAACATGTTATAGCGTCTTCAATGATACTTCACTAGCTAACACATCATAATTTTTTGTTATAAAAATTTAAAAGAAAAAAACAAAACAAAGTCTCATTCCATATAAAAACAAAATAAAACACCAAAAAAAGTTTCAATCCACATTGTGCATTGAAGTCTTGGAGACCATTTTCGAAGTTGACAGTATATCTAGTGAAAATGAGTGTCGCATAAGATAGACATTCTCCCCCACATTCATAATGTGGCACCAATTCATAGTCTAAATCCACATGACATTGGAGATGCTCTTATTACATGACATGTGTGTATCTACTAACACATAAGAGTGTCGCTAATAGGGAGGTGGATTAGGTTGAATGTGTGCCATGCACCTAAAGATTGATAAACATTGGAACAAAAAAATCATCTTCAATTTAAATGTGTATGTCAAATGTTGAGCTGATGTGATATATAAAAATAGATAATGTATATTCTCAATGACTATTACTCCTACATTCATAGTTACATCAACAATTCTCTCTAAAATATAAAAATAAAATAAAAAATAAAAAATCACTATACATATTGACTATTGGATAACACTTTTAATTTCAACTTCAATGTCTATTAGACATCCTCTAGTTGGTGACGCGCCATCAATCATCTAGTGGGATTCGCTTTAATTTCATTGTCTTTTTGGCCATCATGTCGCCATCATTAATAACAGTTAGTTGTTAATTTGTTCTTCAAAAGTCAACAAATTGAGTACCTATCCCATTATTCCATGAATATATAGAACATTTCACATGTTACTTGACTTCGAGAAAACATTTCACACCCACCTTGCTTCTCAAGATCTTGAAATTCAGGTATTTTACGATGAATCTAGATCTTTAAAAAAAAAATTAATTAAGTTTACTTGAGCAAAATTAACGATAAATCAATAAGGGAGAGGTTATCCGTCCTACCCCATCGAGTCCAGGATTAGTTCATAAAAGTCCACACCTTTTGAAAACATATTTTAATTATTATGTATATTGTTAAAAATGTGTAGATCGAAGTATAGTCCCACATCGATGAAGTGTGACTTAATTCTTACAGAAGTACTTAAGTTGTGGTTTCTCCCAGTATATAATACCCAGGCCTTTGGAATAAAACACACACCTCCGAGTCGAAGGTAAGATAAGAGCAATATTGGTACTGGTGAGATTCGTGAACCCACGGATGCAAGCTCTAGTGAGCCTAACAAGTGCTATTAGAGTTAATGATTTGGCTAGGATAAGTAATAAACATGTCATGGGTTTGACATAAATGATTTTGGGTCATAAAAATGTTAACACATTTATACGCGATTAATAAACGAGTCATTAAAAAATTAACCCGCTTAACTCGTTTATGACTCGTTTAACATAATTAAAGAATAATGTATAAATAACAAATAGATTATAATAAATAGATTAGTACAAAACTCAACATTTGAATAAATGTTAAGAACATGGTTTTTTTATTTGCAAATATCTTTTATCATACTCTATTTTATTTTTAAAGGCAATATTTATTTTACTTTTAATATATTATTTACGTTTTAGATTTTATTAATAATTATTGATTAAGAAAAATATAAATTTTTTCACCTAAAGAAAAATTTAAATATTTTTTAAAGAATTCTTATAGTTTTGTATATATTATATATGTTACGAGTCATTTTCTTTTATTATTAAAACTAAAGACTTAAATAAAAAAAAGTAATCAATTAATTGATTGGCCTAATGATTTAGTATTGTTAGACTTCTCTAATGACAAAAGACTAGATGAATCACAGAAGAAACGAATAAGAAAACAAGAAATTGTATTATTGATTCATTGAACAACTGTTACAGAGTACAGTACAGTATATCTAGATAAACACATACAGGAGGGACTAAATGGTCATTTTACACTAACAGAAACCTAACAAAATGACTAAGAACCTTAACAACACACTTTACACGTGACCACTCAAGTCATCCATTATCAATGTGACTTAGATTGAAACAACCCTTTCCCGACTTTGGGTTGGGTCGCCGAGCCCATACCGCCACTTAGGCCCAATACCTAAATCAAGCTCAAATAATGGTCTGGCATGCCTAAATAACCTGCGAAATAACATATAGACAATATGACAAGATAATGCAAAATTTGAATTTAAATAAATACCATATGCCATCATCAACCGAACTATCAGATATCTCAAATTCATTTAACCAACTCAAAACAGTATGAAATCTCCAAAAAACCCAAAGGCTTATAAATGTGTCAAACTAACTGAAGGAAGATTGAACTACCCAACATACTTGCCTAGGTTACAATCCTTATTAATAGTTTTCAAAACAAATAGTAAATATAACTTGTAATGCTCACGTTGCAAAGAGACTTCAAGCAATGGCATTCCCTTTGCCATGATCAATCGTACTCGTAGATAAACCTGAATTGTAAGTGGGGTGAGCTAAAGAACCAACGAAGCCCAATAAGAGAAGAATTACGCTCAAATATTAAATATGCAAGTAATACATATAAAACAAAATAAAGCTAACATGCATTTAAGATCAAAGTAAAATTGAAATTTGTAGCATGACATCAATTTCCATAAAGAATAGACATATCATATTCATAAAACATTTTAAGAAGATATATGGAGTTTCAAGGGTTGTAAAACATAAGAAAATCAACTTTTACATGCAAAGGGGTTCCAAGAGAGATATATAGAATGTAATAGATATAAATGCAAGTTTGTTGTCTCATTTGTCATTACCTCTCATTGTTGACCAATCATCATAATATAATAAATATGCATAGGTGACTTGATTCCACCGTGTGGCCACGGCTCCTCAAGAGGCCCGGGTGACTTGGTTCCATCGTGCATCCACGACTCCCCAAGAGGCCATTACAGAAATGGGTGACTTGGTTCCGTCCGTATTACTACAGCTCCCTAAGAGGCCCTTAAGCATGTAAGGTAACTTAGTTCCACAATATGAGTATGGCTCCCTAAAAGGCCTTTCATGAAGTCAACCAAGGTAGGTATGTTGGGGCATGTACCCTAGGTCAATCCATTAACTGTCTTTATGAATACTTTTAATTAATAAAATAGAGGATTTCATTTGCGGTTTATTATAATTAATTTGCATGTTTACATTATAATAAGATCCATGGATATTTGTAGAAATATCCTAAATGTCTCTAGTCGATCATTATACTAAGAACTATAATAAATTAAGACAAGTGTGAGTCTTGATTGATGATCATATGATGATTATACGTATAGGGATACGAATCAAGATCACGAGTGCTTGTTTGGGAACAAAGTGCTGGAACGACCCGCTATGAGAACATCACATGGATTAAGTCATAGTTGTTTCTCATGATAGGTATATTTTTCAGTCCTCTGACTTGAGATTACTAGAGACTTCAACATTAGGAACACAGTGATTTGACACAATCAAACGTTTTCTTTAACCGGATGATTATAAACGTTGTGATTGGTTACTGTGTGAGCAATGTGATAAAGTTGTGTAATCGAGATAGAATTTGTCCCTCTCATATAACGAGAGATATCAAGTGGATCCCTCGATGTGTTAAACTGTTAAAAGGCCTAGTATAAGTGAATTGATATTGATCAATGTCACTTGGATTTTTCGGTCTACCTAGAGATCGAGACTAGTACGATTGAACATGTTGGATGACAATTCCATGCCTTATGTTTGATAAAAAGAAAAATGTGTGACAAAAGGATGTTATATACACTATTGATTAGGTTGTATTGATTTGATATTCGTACAACTTGGGTAGTCATAATGTCTTGTTAGAGGTCGCTTATAATTTGTATACCAAAATGTGTTTTGGTACACCGTCAACGTTGTATGAGCCTATTGGGTCGCACACTAAGAATGGTTTTGCGAGATTTTAAGATGGTTCAGAAAAATGAATTTTATATGATAAAACTCATGACAGAAACGTCTTTTTGGTGTATTACACTTATACTTCTTTAAGTAGGGGTATATGTGTAATTTACTTAACATTCTATATACAATGGTTGTATAAATAGACGCTTTAAGTTAGAACACACGTACGAAAGATTAAGGGCCGAAACTATATTTTCATTTCAGAAACGAATTAGGGTTTTTAATACGCTCTGGATCATTTTGGAGAGAAACAAAAGTTTGGTATTCTCTCGAAGCTAGCACTTCCAATCTCGACCGTCGTTCGTGTGTGGACTGCTGGTATAGGGCGTTCGTCGTTGGCATCGCTTTAAAGATCGATCAACCTTAAGAAAGGTATATTGCGACCGAGGTGTGATTAAGTTTTTATGGTTTAAACGTTTTTAATGGAATTAGATTCTGATCCTGTTGGGGTTTTTGTCAAAATTGTTTTGTAATTTCCATTGCGTATGAACCCCAAAACCCAACAAGGTAATGGCCCCATCCCAAGTCATTTGTTAAAATCATGAATTTTAGATATACTAGTAGCAAACCACATTTAATAGATGAGCGGAGCTCCCCACTTACCTTGATTCGCCGAGTTAGACTCTCTCACCCGACCTCGCACGCACGGGGCTCGACGTGAACTTATTTACGGATCTAAACAATTTAAAAACAATCGCGTTATTCGATGATTCAAAATCCAAAATTATTTGTTATTAAATTACTTCAGAGCGGGGCCCACTACGACGATCCCGTGGGTCCCCTGTCAACCGTGTGAGGTCGAGTGTGGGGGGCCACCCTAACTCATTTGAAAACATAATATTTATCAAGTTTATTTATAATATATATTTATATATAATATTTTATTATATTTTATCTTCATTTTTATTTCTTATTATTTATGATTATTATATTTTTTTTATTTTTATTTTTGTGTTTCTCAGTTGACCAGTCAACTGTTGACAGTTGACCGATCAAAAATAGTTGACCGGTTCCCACATGGTTGACCGAACCATGAGCAATGCTCCTGGTTCGTCAACCACACAGGGGAGAAGCAACTGCTCCCCCCAGCTGTTGACGTCCCGGTGCAGCGGCGTTGGGGCGTCCGCTGCGACTAGCAGAGAGAGCGAGAGTGCTCTGGCCAGTCGCGGCTCCGGTAGCTGCCGCGAAGAGGAGTGGCTTTGGGTGCCACCCCTTTTTATAATTAATCAAATTAAGATTAAAAACTAAATAGGAATACCTCGTTTGTGGAGTCTTTTGGCTAGATCTCCCTCTTCTCTTATTCTTTCTCCTCCTCATTTTCATTAATTTAGGGTTTGCAAACTAAATGTGGTGGTTAAGATATAAGATTTGGTTTATTTTATATTATGGTTAATTTAGTTAGAATTTGGGGTAAATTACTAGGTTGCTCTTATAGTGGGTCAACTTAATTTATTAGGTCGTCACATATATTCTAACTTTCTCTCAAATGCCCTCGCAAATGGAACCGTGGTGAAGAAACCAAGTTCAATTTGGATGATAAAAATCTGAACCAAGAGACCGATGACATCTTAGTAGGAAGATCAACATATTGATCTTCAGTTGGCACATACCACAATTCCAAAACACCAAAAGAAGCTTTTCATGAATAAAATGAGCCTCAACTTCATTATGTTTCGTTCGGGCATGAAAAATAGGATTCAAATCCAAGGACTTAGCATTGATATTATCACACCACATAACTGAACAAGAAGAAGGAAAAAACCAAGTTCCTTAAGTAAAGAAGGACACCACATAATGTAAGTAACACTAAGAGCTAAAGCTTGGTATTCAGCTTCAGAGAAAACACACACACACCACTTGTAGATGTTTATCGTCATAATCATCCGCCCAATCAGAGTCAGTGAAGATTTCAAGACTTAAGGAGGAGGCAGGACGAAATACTAAGCCATGAGTAAATGTGGACTTAAGAAATAGAGGCATACTTTTAACAACAACCCAATGTAGATCAGTCGGACATTGCTAAAACTAACTAAGCTTATTAACAATAAAGCTTAGGTTAGGTCAAGTATAGGTAAGATACTATAAATTAGTTTAGCATCTTGAAGCCGGTCTTATGAAGAAGATCAAGAATGTACTGATGCTGAGATAAGTACAACCAAGATGGAATCTCGATAAACCTTTAAAACCCAGAAAGTAATCAACATAACCCACAGACTTAAAAGCAAAATAAGTGTTCAACCAAGTGATAAGGTGTTGAATAGTATAAGAATTAGACTCTATGATGAGGATGTCATCAACATAAACTGGGAGAAGCAACACACTTTGTTATGTTCGATGATAGAAGAGAGAAACATCTGAAATACTATTTTGAAATCCCTACTTCTACAAAACAAGCCTGAGCTTGGAGAACCAAGCTCTAGGTGCTTGTTTAAAACCATATAATGTTTTGTTTAATTTGCAAACATAATGAGGATACTTAAAGCTAACAAAGCTAACACCAAGTTGTTGCATATAAACATCTGCAGAGAGCTCACCATTCAAGAACACATTATTGATATCGATTTGTTTAATTGGCCAATGAAAAGTGACATGCAAAGTAACCATAACTTGAAAAGAGGAAAAGTTAATAAAAGTGAGAAAGTATCACCAAAATCAAGGCATAAGTTTAATGAAAACCCTTAGCCACCAGCCGAGCCTTATATCTTGCAATAGCACCAGCACCGGTTTTAATTCAAAATACCTATTTACAACCAACAATGTTCATGGAAAGATAAAGAGGAACCAAAGTCCAAATATTATTGCGATCCAAAGCTTGAATCTCATCATTCATGGCCTTCAGTCCGTTATCATCTTAAAGAGCCACCTTCACTGAAGTAGGTTCAGCGAGAGTGTGCACTAAAGGATGTGGTGAAATAACAACTAATACTTTAGGCTTAAAAATACCACACTTAGTTCTAGTCAGCATAGGATAAGTATTAGAATTAGTAGTAGTATTAATAATGGTTGGTATAGATAGCACATGATTAGAAGAAAGGGAAAACGACACTTCATAATTTAGGAATAGTATTGTTATACCTTTCGAGAACAAAAATAGTATGACTAGATACTACAGGAGTAGGTACAACAGGATTAGGAATTTTTGGACAGATCTCAGCAAACATAAATGGGAGAGGATGAGAAAATGAATGAGAAGAAATAGTGGAGCTAACCAAACGAGAAAAAATATAGGAGAAAGCAGATGATGAAGAAGAAGAAAACTGTGGCGGGCCTCGCCGCCCCGAAGTGTCATGTCTCCATGTACTCCTCGCTAGGTGACACAACTACACGTGTACGACACTTGCCCGTCCTTTCACTGTCTCGAAATGTCTCCACTTGTGTGTGTACGGTGTATAAATGACATATGCAGCGGAAGTTGCACTTAAATGCAAGAATAAAAAAAAACCTACTGTGGAAAAACCCTGAAGAGTATTGTGTATAAAGGTAGATGACTATACCATGTAAATTATCTATGTACAATATCATGTCACTCCCCGGTTCCCAAAAGAATCAAAATATCAAAATAATCACACGTACAAGTAATCCTCAGAGGTAGGCAATCAAAGGTAGTCGCCTAAGATCCCCTTACATTTACTTGTACTCGGATCTGCACTCAATCATCACGGAAGAAAATGGATGACGAGTCCAGTCAGTAAAATCCCAAGGAACTCATCCGAGCATTCATATAAATAAGTGGAAGTCAATAAATACTGTTAAATAAACATGCAGAATGTAAACAAACAATTGTAAGTAAGGCATCGCATGTATAGATAATAATAAAGTGCAAATGTGTGTGCCTGTTCCAGTCAGACTAAACCATACTTCGGGATTCCCTTCCAGGATCCCACTAGTGGGCGCACCCAACTAGTTATCACTTGATCCCTCTCGGTGGTCGGCGTAGACCTACGACGCACCGACACATGTAGCAGTTCAATAGCTCAGGTCGTTATCCACCGAAAACTCCTGATACACGTGCTATGGTCTAGAATGCATAGACACACAATGGAAAATTCGGTGGAAGTAACTCAACCAACCGTGCAAACAACGACAAGATATAGATATAAGAAAACTCACAAGGAATACTAAAATTGAATGGAATTACAAAGCAAAATAAATACTCAAAAGTTTTTTTCATTGGGTTTTACAAACCTCACAACGCACCCCGGGTCCAAGTCCATTGAGTCCTTGGTCTCCAATTGATCACTCGTGTCAACTTATATCCATTTATCAATAATTTAATTTAGCATGACAATTTACAACAAATTTCTAAAAAATTTAGGCCAAATTACCTATTTCGCGCTTTTCAAGGTAAAACCCCGCAAAAGTCGCGTTTGGGTTATCCAAATATTTCATTTGTCATAGAAATTCATAAATTTCTATTTATTTTATGGAAATATAATTTTTCCAAATTTTTCTTTCATTTTTCTTCTCTTTTTCTCTTTTTCTTTTTTTTTTTTAAAAATTTTGTTTGGGTCAGGTCGACCCAAATTGGTCGGACTCGACCCGACCCTCGACCAGAACGGGTCAAGGCTCGGCCTATGCAGGGGGTGCACACGCGTGTGCACCATCTTGGTGGCCCATGAGGGGTGCACATCCCGATCGAACCAGTGGTTCGATCGGGAGCAACATTTTTTTTTTTTTTTTTTTTCCATTTTCTGAGGTTTCCTCCGCCCAACCCCGGTGGACTTGGGGAGACCCCGCCATGGACCGCGACAGGTTCGGCCTCCATGGACGCCCTTGTCTCACTCGAAACCCACTACAACAACGAGGACTCACCTCAATCGTGGCGTCTCCACCTTCTCTTCTCTCCTACTCGGCTTCTTCTTTCCTCCGCCTCTGCGTTCCATCTTCCCTTTCTCGGCCTCCCGATTGGTTGTGTGTGTGGGTGGGTGGGTGGGGTGTGTGTGTGAGTGAGAGAAAAGGTGGTGGAGTGTGGTTTAGATAAGGATAAGTGATGTTGACTTTGTGTCCTTGACACCACAGTGTGACACAGCTGGGACACTCGCCCATGTTTTCGAGCATTTCGACGCCCGGTTTCGCGTCCGAACCACGATATACGCGTACCACCGCTTCACTAGCCACTTAATACTCATTCCATATTACTTACTTGACCAGTTTTTATATAATTTGTGTGTTTTAGTTTCCTCGACCTAATATTCGGTCCCATCAACTACCCGATACCCACGTCGACACGCATATCGAGGTGAATACGGTTCACACAATCTCGCACGTGTTTTTATGCAACATACAAACATGCGATGTGTTCAATAAATTTCACCGCAAATAAGCATCCAACACACAATAACTAGCATACCTAGGTCCTCGTGTGTCCTAGCCTACCGCGACGTCCACGTCTGTAAATTTAAAAGACATTAACAAAATGGGTCGTTATCGTTCTTCCCTACTAAATAAAATTTTGTCCCGAAATTTCACCGTAACTAAAGTCTCATACCAGAGAATAGCTGAGGGTATCGTGTCATCATAGTAAACTAGAGCTCCAAGGTTAGTCCATCGTCCTATGATGCTGCTAACGAACTAGTGTTGGGATTTTTGGGGTTAATACAAAGCGGAAATTACAAAACAATTTTGACAAAAACCCCCAACATGATCCGAATCTAATTCCATTAAAAACGTTTAAACCATGAAAACTTAATCATACTTCGGTCGCAATATACATTTCTGAAGGTTAATAGATCTCTAAGGCGCTGCCTACGACGAACGCCCTCTACCAGTAGTCCACACACGAACGGCGGCCGAGATTCGAAGTGCTAGCTTCGAGAGAATACTATACCTTTTTACTTCTCTCCAAAACGATCCAGAGCTTAACAAAAAACCCTAATTAGTTTCTGAAACGAAAATAGAGTTTCGCCCTTAATCTTTTATACGTGTGTTCTAACTTAAAGAGTCTATTTATACAACCCTTGTATATAGACAATTAAGTAAATTACACATATACCCCTACTTAAAGAAATATAAGTGTAATACACCATAAGGACGTTTCTGTCATAAATTTTATCATATAAAATTCATTTTTCTGAATAATTTTAAAATCTCGCAAAATCATTCTTAGTGTGCGACCCAATAAGCTCATACAACGTTGGTAGTGTACCAAAACACATTTTGGTATACAAATCATAAGCGGCCTCTAACAAGACATTATGACTACCCAAGTTGTGCGACTATCAGATTGATACAACTTATTCAATAGTGTATATAACATCCTTTTTTCATATGATATAGTTTTGATCAAACATAACGCATGGAATTGTCATCCAACATGTTCAATCGTACTAGTCTCGATCTCTAGGTAGACCGAAAACATCCAAGTGACATTGATCAATATCAATTCACTTAGACTAAGGCTTTTAACAGTCTAACATATTGAGGGATCCACTGGATATTTCTCTTTATATGAGAGGGAGAAATTCTATCTCGATTACACAACTTCATCACATTGCTCACACAGTAACCAAACACAACTTTTATAATCGTCCGGCTAAAGTCAACGTTTGATCGTGTCAAATCACTGTGTTCCTAATAATGAAGTCTCTGGTAATCTCAAGTTAGATGACTGAAAAATATACATATCATGATAAAGAACTATTACTTAATCCATGTGATGTTCTCATAGGGGGTCGGTCCAGTACTTTGTTCCCTAACAAGTTCTCGTGCTCTTGATTCGTATCCCTATATGTATAATCATCATATGATCATCAATCAAGACTCATACTAGTCTTAATTCATTATAATTCCCAGTATAATGATCGACTAAGGACGATTATGATATTTCTGTAAATACCTATGGATCTTATTATAATGTAAACATGCAAATTAATTATAATAAACGTCAAATGAAATCCTCTATTTTATTAACTAAAAGTATTCATAAAGACTGTTAATGGATTGACCTATGGCACATGCCTCAAAACTAAGACATTCGTGAGTTCCCTGTTCCGGAGAATCTGTACTCGACGATCGATGATCTCTATCATTCTCTCCTCATAGGTCACGTCAGGATGTATCTCCACCTATCCCAACTCAATCGCCGATCTGGGCCCTGACCTAGCGAGTCTCAACATTGAAATGTGAAATGTCGGATGGACCCCAGCTAACTCGGCAGGTAACTCCAATCGATATGCAACAGTGCCTACTCTCGATGCAATCCGATATGGCCCAACGTATCTCGATGCTAGTTTCCCCTTAATGGCAAATCTCTGTTGACCTTTCAAGGAGAAACCTTTAGATACACCATATTGCCCTCTCATAGCTCGGACCTCACGCGATACCTATCCGCGTATTTCTTTTGTCTATATTGTGGAGCTCGCAGCTTTTGACGAATTTGTCAAATTTTCTCTATGCGATCAACAACTATCTCAGGTTTACTATTAATGTATCTTCCGGCTCTACCCAACACGCAGGTGATCTACAAGGCCTCCCATGTACATTGCCTCCTCCAAAATCTCGTATTGTATCTCCTGATCCGCAGGTATCCACAATCTCCCTCGATATCTTAAACACCAGTCAGTAGTTTCTGCCCAATCAATGCATTTCAGATTTCGTGACAGACCACTCACCCGCTCAAAGAGTCCATCAGCCCTCTGACACTTGGCAACTCATTCAATCGATACGGTCGGTATCCTCGATTGACAACAAATGTGTTATTCCGCCATAGTCGACAACTCGACCATGCACATAACTGATGATGCTTGTAATAAACCATGCTCATGTATCATCTATTGTAGAACAGTCTGACTGTCGAGTCCACTCATGCTCAATGCGTCTGCTACGACGTTCGCTTTACCAGGGTGATACGCGATAGCGAAGTCGTAGTCATTCAACAACTCCAGCCATCTCCGCTGGCGCATAATCCCTTTGAGTGAAGATGTAACGTAAACTCTAGTGATTCGTATACAATACAAATCGCTCTCCACATAAATAGTGCCTCCATGCCTTCAGTGCAAAGATGACTATGCAAGCTCCGGGTCGTGCACTGGATAATTCCGCTCTTGGGGTCTCAACCGTCTGGAAAGATAGGTAACTCGTTTACTATCCTGCATCAACACACATCCAAGACCAATGCCCGACGCATCTGTATATACTGTCAAGGTCTTGCTCGGCTCCGACAATGATAATACTGGTGCAGATGTCAATCTCCACTTTAATTCACAAAAGGTCTGCTCATACTCATTTGACCTGTCAAAATTCGACATCTTTCTTAGTCAGTCTCGTCATTGGCATTACAATCGAGGAAACTTTGCATATTAGCCACAGACTCGAGGTGTCTTCCAATCAATGATAGCCCGAATCTTTTCTGAATCTACTAAGATACCCTGCTCACTGATGACATAGCCTAAGAATCTCACCGCATTTAGCCAAAAGTCACATTTGCTGAACTTGTCGTACAGTCGGTGCTCTCTCAGTGTCGTCAAAACTGTCTTGAGATGTCCATCGTGATCCTCGCGAGTCCTATTGTAGATCAAGATATCATCAATGAACAAGATGATGAATCTGTCCAAATATGACCTCATGACCTAGGCATCGGATCCATGAAAATCGTTTGGAGTGTTCGTCAGCCCAAACGGCATGACTATGAACTCAAATAACCCGTATCTCGTGCTGAAAGCAGGTTTCTAGATATCCTCTTCTCGAATCCTCAACTAGTGATAACCTGAGCGAAGGTCAATCTTGAGAAGAATCTGGTACCGTCAGCTAATCAAACATATCATCAATCCTAGAAAATGGGTAACAATTCCTCACAGTTACCTTATTTAACTTCCTATAGTCGATGAACATCCTTGTCATATCATCCTTCTTCTTCACAAACAGTACTAGAGCTCTCCGAGGTGACATACTAAGGTGAATGAAACTCTTCTCCAACAGCCCATCCAACTGTCGTCTCACCTCCTCCTACTCCGCTGGTGCATTCCAGTAAGGTCGATTGGCAATCGGCTGCGTCCCTAGTATTGACTCGATTATGAACTCAACAGCTCGCGGCGGTGAAAATCCTGATAAATCATTTGGAAATACATCGACAAAATCCCGAACCACCGGAACATCTTCAATCCGGACCTCCGTTGGAACCTCAGGCTCAACTATCGCCGCAAACGCCTCCATCTTCTGCATCGTAGCTAGTCGGCCTATCATGATGGGTAAGTAATGTACATTCAATGAGTTGCCTAGTTGCCCCGCTATCTAATTGTGCTAACGATCGCTCTATCTCTAGCATGTTCTGATGTTGGTGGTAGCGATGGTGGTGTCCAACAGTCAGCCTTTTAATATCCCCTATGCCCACACCGGTGACTTATATTGCTCTCCAGTCTACTCGTTTGTTTGTCTCCAGATCTCGGACCCTGACCCCAATCTACCTGACCCCTTTCATGTCCCTCGGATCTCGACCATGCGATACTCCTGTGGATGTGCCCTCTGTCGATCCACCGGTGCTGAGGTAAAAGCATGAACTGGCTATGGCTCCTCATATCGGAATTGATTGACCGAAACTTGTCCTAATGACCCCTATCCCGTCTATCATATCTCTGGCTTCTATCCGGATGATCCATCGGTCTTTCTGGCCTCGACTAGATTGAGAACTCTGCCCTGACTGTACCTCCCTACTAATCACATGTCGGCCAGACCTCTGCAGTAGGTATGTCTCATGAGCCAATGCCCTGTCAAAAATCTTCTGCAGTGTCGTGGCTCTGGTCGAGACAACTGCTGACGCAATCATATCATCAACCCCTGGGTGAAATAATAAATATGTAAGCGTTCTGTCTGGCGACATCCGGAGAGAACTGAAGCAGATGTCGAACCTCTTCATATACTGCATCAAGGTCCGACCACCCTATCTCAAGGCTAGGAACTCCTCCCTCAGCCTCAACCTAACCTCCATAAGTATGTAGTGATCGTAGAATAGCTCCCTAAACTCAGCCCATGTCATCGGATCCAGATGAGTATCCATATATGTCGTCCACCAGACTAATGCATGCCCTCTCAAACAGGCTCCCGAAAGTCGTGTCTATAATGTCTCATCGTTCCTTATCAGCTTATGGAAACGCTGATGAGACACTATCCATCTCCCTGCAGCCTCGGAGTCACCGCCTCTATAAAAGAATTCAGGCAGGAACTTCAAAAAATCCCTCAATAGCTTCGCCTCTGGTGTCAGGATGAAAACCAATGTAGTAGGAGTATCAGCAGTGGGGGTGTCAGTAACATGGTTCGTTGTCGTGAGTGGAGGCGTAAGAGTCAACGTCTCGAAAGGAACAATGACCGTAGTAGTTGTCTTTGTGGGTGCCTCTACCACTACCCCCGATTTGGCGCCTAGGGTACCACCGGAACAACAGTTGTCCCCGCCGGTATGGTCACAGCTATTGGTTCTCTAGCTGAAGTGAGTGTCGTCAGGACTGCGGTCTGCTCTCGTAATAGCGGTAATACCTCGACCATCTGTGTTTCATGGGCCGAGAGTCTATCCTCTACACTCGACGTAACCAGGACATCCCTAACCGCATTGCTAGTCTATCCAGTCTCAACTGGCGTACCAGACTATCCGTCCATAATCTCCATCGAGAATGTGCTCCAAATCAATCTCGAGGTATATATATATATCATATAGAAACATGAAAATATAACACATATATAAGTTCTAACTCTACTTGCCTCACATCACTTTCCAACTAAAGTTCTAAGGCACTAACTTCGGGTTTTCCACATCTAAGTTTGTTTATTAAGTTTTATTGTCTTATAACTTCCTCTTTGCTATGATACTAACTTTGGTGGTCCACGCTGCCCGGGTGATGTGTCTTCATGTACTCCTTGCCAGCTAGCCCAACTCACGTGTACGGCATCTGCTTGTCCTTTCTCTGTCTTGAAATGTATCCACTTGTATGTGTACGGTGTATAAATAACATATGCAGCAGAAGTTGTACTTAAATGAAAGAATAAACAAAACCTACTCTAGAAAAACCCTGAAGAGTATTGTGTATAAAGGTAGATAATCGTACCATGTAAAGTATCTATGTACAATGTCATGTCACTCCCCAGTTCCCAAAAGAATCAAAATATCAAAATAATCACACGTACAAGTATTCTTCAGAGGTAGGTAGTCAAAGGTAGTCACCTAAGATCCCCTTGCCTTTACTTGTACTCGGATTTGCACTGAATCATCACGGAAGAAAATGGATGACGAGTCCAGTCAGTAAATTCCCAAACTCCTCCGAGCATTCATATAAATAAGTGAAAATCAATAAATACTGTTAAATAAACATGTGAAAATGTAAACAAACAACTGTAAGTAGGGCATCGCATGTATAGATAACAATAAAGTGCAAATGTGTGTGCCTGTTCCTGACAGATTAAACCATACTTCGAAATTCCCTTCCAGGATCCCACTAGTGGGCGCACCCATCTAGCTATCACTTTATCTCTCTCGGTGGCCGGCGTAAACCTACGACGGACTGACACATGTAGCAGTTCAATAGCTATGGTCGTTATCCACCGAGAACTCCTGATATACATGTTATGGTCTAGAATGCATAGACACACAACGAAAAATTTGGTGGAAGTAACTCAACCAACCATGCAAACAACGACAAGATATAGATATAGGAAAAATCACAAGGAATACTGAGATTGAATGAATTACAAAGCAAAATAAACACTCAAGAGTTTTTTCATTGGGTTTTACAAACCTCACAACGCACTCCAATACCCCGTAATCAATCCCCGGGTCCAAGTCTACTGAGTTCTTGATTACCAATTGATCCCATTTATCAATAATTTAATTTAGCATGACAATTTACAACAAATTTCTAAAACTTTTAGGTCAAATTGCCCATTTCGCATTTTTCGAGGCAAAACCCCGCAAAAGTCGCGTCTAGATTATCAAAATATTTCATTTGTCATAGAAATTCATAAGTTTACATTTATTTTATGGAAATATATTTTTTCCAAAAATTTTCCAATTTTTTCAGAATTTTTCCAATTTTTCTTTCATTTTTCTTATTTTTTTCTTTTTTTCTCTTTTTTTTATATTGTTTGGGTCGGTTCAACCCAAATGGGTCAGACTCGACCCGACCCTGGACTAAAATCGGTCCAAGCTCGGCCCATGCCTGGCTCGTTCTGGGGCCAGCCCATGCAGGGGGTGCACACGAGTGCATTCGCGCGCTCGTGTGCACCATCTTCCCCGATCTAACCGCTTGTTCAATTGGGAGCAACATTTTTTTTTCTTCTTTTCCTCCATGGTTTGGGTTGGGGTTTCTCTCCACCCAAACCCCGGTGGACGCGATGGCAGGGGACACACCCCTGCCATTACCGCTGCTACCCAGTTCGACCTTCATGGTCGAACCCATGTCTCGCCACCACAGCCAACCCGAAACCCACAACAACAACAAGGACTCACCTCGATCATGACGTCTCCATCTTCTCTTCTCTCCTTCCTAGCTTCTTCTTCTCCTCCCCCTCCGCGTTCCTTCTTCCCTTTCTCGGCCTCCCGATGGGTTATGTGTGTGTGTGTGGGTGCGGTGTATTTGTATGAGGTGAAAGAAAAAGTAGTGCAGTGTGGTTTAGATAAGGATAAGTGATGTTGACTTTGTGTCCTTTGCATCACAGTGTGACACAGCTGGGACACTCGCCCATGTTTTCGGGCGTTTCGACGCCGGGTTCTGCGTCCGAACCACGATATACGCGTACTATCGCGTCACAAGCCACCTAATACCCATTCCATATTAGTTACTTGGTCAATTTTTATATAATTTGTGTGTTTTAGTTTCCCCGACCAAATATTCGATCTCGTCAACTACTCGGTACCCGCGTCGACACGCATATCGATGCAAATACAGTTCACACAATCTCACACATATTTTTATGCAACATACATACATGCGATGTATTTCAATAAACTTCACCGCTAATAAGCATCCAACACATAATAACTAGCATACATAGGTCCTCGTGTGTCCTAGCCTACCGAGGCATCCACGTAGATTCGAACTGGCGTCCACGTCTGTAAATTTAAGAGACATTAATAAAATGGGTCGTTACAAAAACAGATGAGGCAAAAGATTAGAGAAGAGATTAGAAGTATAGGGTGTACAAACAAAAAAAATAAAAAGGAAAATGAAAGTCATGTTCATTGAAAACCACATCTCGAGAAATATAAGTCTTACCAGTAGAATGTAAACACTTGCAACCATGATGACTTGGACTATATCCAATAAAGACATATTTTGAAGTTCGAAAATTACATTTGTGCATGAAATAAGCTATGAGCTTAGGATAACAAGCACAACCAAAGGTTCAAATATAGGAATAATCAAGAATTTTATGAAAACACAATTCGTAAGGTGTTTAAAATGAAGAACTGAATTTGGTAAACTGTTAATGCGGAAAACATAAGTCAAGAAAGCTTCTTCCCAAAACTTAAGAGACATTTTGGAATGACCAAGAAGAGTAAGTCTTATTTCAACAATAGAACGATGTTTCTGTTAGGCCCAAATAATTAATACACGTTTAATTCTTTAATTATGACAAAATGACCCATGACGTGGGACCCACAGCGAGATACGTTTCACTACCGCGGCACGATGGCCGAGGTAAATGTTATATTTGTTATGTTATATGCATAATGTATTGTATATGTGTAGACTACTAAGTCATTTACGGGTATGCGGATACCCAGACGAGCGGGGACGCGCCTCGAGTCGCGTGCCGACGTGGGCTCCGAGGTAGCAGTTCACGGGGTAAGCGTAATTAGTTAAATTAAATGTGCATTAAAAAAACCTAGTGGTCCTTACATTGCCACTTCACTTCATACATCATATAACTATAGCCATACACACACACATATATATATAGATAAGTATATATCTACATTGGCCAAATGAAACCAAAGTTAACTTATCCTTTTTGTTTTAATCTCCAAAGTCGGTTGGGAGAGAAGGAGAAAAAAATCGCACAGAGAGACCGAGAGAAAAAAATGCAGTGAGGAAAAAGGAGAAGGGAAGGAGAAGAGAGAAAGAGAGAGAGAGAGATCGAGAGAGAGATCGAGACCGAGCTCAACGTAGATGCAAGGTGAGTTGATTTCGTGTTGTTGTTGTTGTTGATTTTGTTGTCGTTGTGTTGGTTCGAGGTGCCGAACTCGGACGAACTGCCATGGCAGTTCTTCGAGCTCAAGGAGGGCAGGGGAATGGTCTCCCCAGCAGGAAATCCAACTTGGCAGTTCGTCCGAGTTCAAGGAGGGCAGGGGAATGGTCTCCCCGCAGGAAATACAACCTGGGGTTGGGGATGGACGCCCAACCCCAGTGAAAAAAAAAACAAAAGAAAGAAATAGAGCCGCTACTCTGTTTCTCCCAAGGAAAAAGATAGGAGTCGGGTCGGGTCAACCCGAACCCATATGGGTCGGGCCGCCCACCCAAAAAAGATTAATAAAATAATAAATAATATATATTAATAAAATAAATTTCTAGAAAATAGATAAAATATGAAAGAATTCAGGAAAATTCCAGAAAAATTAGAAAAACTCCGGGAAAATTATATTTCGATAAACTAAATAGAAATTGATAAATTTCTATGAAAAATAAAATATTTGAACTGTCGAACATGACTTTTATAGGATTTTCGCGAAATTGGCAAATTGGTATCGAATTCGATTTCGACCGATTTCGACCAATTTAGACATTTTAAATAAGTAATAGTGACTCTAAATTGATAAATTTTCAAATGTTAGGACCGTAAAAGAGTTATTACGGGGTTTTAGATGCGTATATCGACGCGACGAGAAGCCGGATAGCTTAGGACTTGTTTGTATGTAAGTAAATTGATTTGAGACATTTATTTACATTTCATTCCATTTATTTATTTCTTCTCGGTTATTCGAGCTGACTTGCCTTTGAAATCCATATGTTATGGCTCGTTCGGTTCTCATTTTATGATGTTATTCATAGCATACGTTGTTGTGTATATCATTGATTCCAAATCCTATACTTTTGCATATTGATTGTTATGTGTGGAAGTCAAGGATATAGCATGCTATAGGTTAGTTTTTTTATTTTGACTTTAATCCTTTGTGCATTAGTATCCAATTCCATCTCTTGGATTCCAATGTCGTGTCATTTTTGAATATGAAAGTGGTTCTTGTGGTTAGGGTCATTTGATAATAGAAAGTCAGCTTTCATACGGGGGTCACTAGACTTTTTGAGATGTTAGGGAATTTCTCCACTACCTTGCATGATACACGGGGTAACGTGCCTCGAACGGGGTAACCGGACCTCGAGATTTGTTGGCGCAAGAATAACTTGGATGAACATGATGAGTTTTAAAACTCGGGTATGTTAACAAGTATACATTCCGGTGACGACTAATTCACTTGGAATAGAAAAGGCGTAATCGTACGTACGACCTTTTGAAATTATGATATAGAGCTCAATTTGTTGTAATGAAATGATATAGAGCATAGCTCAAATTGTAGTGGATAGGCTGATATGATGAAGATCACCGCCGAATGACCCTAATCCATTACTACTTAGCCTTGAGTCAGTTTCATATTTGGTTAACTCAAGTATCTCTTTGCATGATGTTTCTTTCAGCATATGTGCTATTTAAATTATGTCAATTTTATACTTGTTGTCTGTTTGAGAATGTGGATCGATGTCTCTCAGTATTACTTAAATAATTTTATGTACTCACCGTCTAGTTTGTGACGGTGGGTGCATATTAACCAAGTAGCAGACTAGGCAAAGAGAAGATTGGGGACTACCTTTTGAGCCGGTGGAGGACAGCTACGACATACTTATGTATGTTTTGTATTCTTTTGTATTACATTTTTATGTATGTTTTTATTCTTTTGTATTACATTTTTATGTACATGCTATATTTTCCTTTTGGGTTGAGATGGTTTTTTCAAACTAGGGGTTCTCCTCCTCGTCCCTGTAAACTCCATTTGCCACCGCATCGTCGCCGAAAATCCGCCGCCACCACCGTCGCCATCGTATTCACCGCCACCGCCGTCGTATTCGCCGCCACCACCGTCGTCATCATCGACTACGAGGCGCTGCCCCGCTGTTCGGTATTTGCCTCTTATTCAAAGTAAAATATTGTCATGAATTTTCAACTTCTAAAAAAATTTTGAAAATTAAAAAAAAATTGACATAAAATAATAAAAGATTTTTTTCTTAAAATTTGCACGTACTCTGAATGTAATCATTTTTTTATCCGACTTGTTTACTTGCAAATGTTAGAGAACAAAAACGAGCTTGTCACTCAGCGAGGTGGTAAAATGAAGCAACAAGTTTAATTAAGAGATTCATTAAAGAAGTCTCAGTTATTTTAACACTTACAACCATAATATATATATATATATATATATATATATATATATATATATATATATATATATTGTATGTAGTGACCAAGAAATAATTAACTCGCAAGAAATAATTAACTCACATATAGTACATTTCTATATGTGCTATCTAGTTTATTATTTTTATTGTTGTTTTTTTTATAAATTATACAATGTATAACGACATATTTAAAAGTAAAATCTTTTGAAATCTGGGCTAGGTATGAGGCTTAGAGGGTCCTGTTTAGATCCGGCGCGAACTTCAATTTGAATATCACAGTCTTGCCCGGTTTCAATTTGAATTTTAAAAATTACTATTCAAAATATGTTTTTTGGGCAGGATAAATCGAGCCAATGAGCCAAACAAAAAATTGACACCCTTTAACTTCAAGGTATTTTGAGAGATATTAATTTTGTCTCAATCAATCAGTAATATCAAACTTCTTCAAAAAAGATTACTTTATTTAAGTCAAGAAATGATTATTAATTTGATTTTAGAAATTACCTTTCTTATGGAATAGAATGAACGTATATATCATATTTAAGTTAATATTTTTTTAGGAGTATTTAAGGTAATCTTAGCTGTGAGACTTACTCATTTTTAATTAGATAGTGTTAAGTCAATGCAACGCAAGGAACTAATTAAAACATGATGTCCACTTAATTATCTTACATATATGTATGTCTATCATTTATACAAAATATATATAGATTCCATTAATTAATTAGTAATTAACGAAGAAATAGAGTGGATATCAAAAGTACATTGCTGCACGTATATATCATATCATCATGCATATACATGGCAACTTTCATGCTTAAAGGATCCAGAGGATGTTTTACTGTGATGTTTCCTTTTAAATCTCTCCATGATCATTAGTATTGTTGTTGCGGCTAGAGGTAAGTATAGCAGTTTCAATTCTCATAAAATATATATAGTGTATAGTTTGAATTAATTTGAAGATATCTCTCAATTTCAATTGATATATTGACTTCATCATATTGCGCGTTTGTGCGAATTCCAAGAGCACTCGAAGAAAAAAAAATTGTTTTAGTTTTGATATGAATGAGATTTTATTTTATATAGCCAGCAAAAGTAATATGTGCAAAGCGGGAAACAATGTGTTTCCCTAAAATAAAGTTGAAAAATCATGATTTTATCTAAATCGTGAATTTTCAAGGGTTTTTTAACGCATAGATAATTATTTCTTCTCCAATCAATTAATTTTCAAATGAAGCTAATTTTCCTCTAATTAAGTTTGTCTTGACCTTTTTTTTGTCGAAGTTGTCTTAATTAATTAACCTTACCAAATCTCCAAGTTTGTCTTAATTTTTTTTTGTCGATGTCTCACAGCTAAGATTACCTTAAAAGGATTTTAAAAATAGACCCTGTATGAGCCCACCCAATGGACCAAAGAACGATCGTGGTGGCGGCGATCATGATCATGATGACTGATCGAGCAGCAGTGGTGGCGGCGATGACGACAGCGCGGTGGTGGCGGCGATGACGATTACACATTGGTGGTGGCGGCGTGTGGGAGTAACGAAATATAATGCAAATGCAAGTCAAATGCATTATATACATATAGTTTGTTGATGATATTTTGCTGAACAGCGACAAATTAGCAACAGACTGCCAGTGTCCACGTAGGCTGATCAGCGACAGATTTTGATCTGTTGCTGATCAGCAACAAAAAAACGACAAATGCCACATAGGCTGATCAGCGACAGATTTTGATATGTTGCTGATTAGCAACAAAATAGCAACAAAAAATCAGCAACAGACTAATTTGTTGCTGATTTGTCACTAATTTCTAAAAGGTTTTAACAAACCATTTTCTCTTCTCCTCCTCCCTACAAACCCATTTCGATCGTCACACCTTGCAAAACCATTTCCTGCCGAACCGTCGCCGAAGACCCGCCGCCGCCACCGTCGTCGTCATCATCGCCGCCACCACCGTCGCCGTTCAGTCCGTGAGCCGTCGCCGCACCGTCGCCGTGCACAATGACGCCTGCCGATCGACCGCGAGGTGCACCACCACCGTCGCGCTATTCATCGTCGCCGCTTCCCCCTTCTCTAGATCCGTGTCGTCGCGTCCCCCTTCTCCAGATCCGCAGCTCCCTGTGACGTCGAGATCCGCCAACCCTGTATGACGGCAGCGGCGCGGCTCCGGGAGCTGGACGCGGACCAGCGATGATTCCGGCGACGGCACGGCTCGGCGCTTGATGACTTGGCCAAGCAACGACGCAGCCTGGCCAAGACCGGCGGCGGCGACATGGCAGCGCCAGCAACGACGACGCGGTAAATGACGTGGAACTACTGCGCGATGGTGCGTCGTCGAATCGATCGATCCTCAACGAGAGGCGCGACTTCGACAAAGCTCGACGACGCGATGGATTCCTATGGATTTTTGGAGTGGTAAGAACCTTTAAACATATCTTGAGTTCAATTTAGGCTTAAAGTTCTACGAATCCATAAAGTTCTTGCTAAGTTGAGTTGAATTCTAAAAGGTTTAGCCTTTGTGGATTTCGAGAAATTGTTGTTGTTGATTAACTTGTGTTAGACAAGCATGGTTTTAGTTTTTATGTGCAACATAACTTCATTATTATGAATTAATAACTATTTGTGAATGATTCATGTGATTTAGGCAAATTTGGTATTAAGTTAAGCAAAACCCTTTCTCTACCTATCAAGTGTTTGACAAAATGTCTCAAAGAAAGTCTAATTGTTTTCTTTCAAGTTTTGAAATGGGTTAGTTAATTTGCATTGAATTTAGTAAAAACCTTTTTGAATTACACAAAAGGTGTTTGTTGAAATGCCTCAAATGCCTTCAAACTTCCTTATTTCCTTCAAACTTTAATGCAAGCACTTATGATTGGTAATGGTAAATATTGAGTTCTAATTGATTTCATAGGATTTTGGCAAAGAAATGAGTTGTGGAACTCAAATAGGGTGTTATGCAACTTTACTTTTGTTTTAAACATATGGTTGGTCCAATTTAGCTTTGAAAATGTCTTGCATTGGTTCATATGGACAATACTTGGTTTATGAACTTCGAATCGCCTTTGGAAATGTAAAATGTTATTTAAATACTGTTGAACTCCTTTGAAATAGACTTAGTCTTTATTTGTTGAATATGAATGAAATTAATAACTTTTAGTTGGTTTTGAGCTAAGTCTAAAAGTAAAAGAGTTTTAATCCATTTTCTCAAAAATGAACTTAACTTATTTAAGTTGTGAATTTGGAGCAAAAATGAGTGAATTTGGGGTTTTAAGTTGAACTTCACTTTTATTTAATGGTTTGGTTCCATTTTCCTTGTGATGAGTCGACTCGAATCTTTTAAGTTGGAAATATTTAAGTTTTACATAAACTTTAGAAGAGTTTGTAACACAAATGCCTACATGAATAATTATAAATTTATTTTACTAGCATATGAAAGTAAGTTATGATACTTGAAAATTATAATTGGTACGTAGATTCATGAACCAAGGAACAATACTTTGATGTAGCAAGTAGTCTTTGGACAAATTGAGTGTCTCCATGCAACCCAACACATAACCTAGTGACATTTTGAGATTTGTTCTCATGTCATTAAATTTTTTTATGTCATTGACTTTTTTCAATTTATAGTTACATATTTTGAGAATAGCTAAATTATCGTAGATTTGTTCTCATGTCATTGAATTTTTTCAATTTTGTCTGTTTTGAGTTTTTAGAATGGTTCATGTGTGGGCTGCATGGTTTCTTATTTTATGTTTTTAACTTCTTATATATGAATGAATGTACAAGAGGAAAAAAAATTGAAAAATTGCATTGAATGCATGTATGGAAGTTCTTTCATTCCCTTTTGAGTTGGAAATCTTTGTGTGTGTCACCGTGTGCGATCTTTTATATATGAGGTCGATGAGCAAGACTTAATTTTAGGATTTTTCCACTTGTGTTCGAATATTGTTCAAGTTATTCATTTTCATTTTCAAGATTTAGATGGACACGCACTCCTAGCCCCATAAATTGTATGGTGTCTATCTTTTATCGGTGACACAATTGGGTAAGAGTGTGGGAGTGACATTGTAGATATATAGGTAAATTAATTTGTGTAGCCATCTTAATTTGTGTACTATTTTGTATTTTGTTGGATAATGTTCATCTAGTAGTATATAGTATACTACTAGTTAATTATGAAATGTTAATCTCCACATTTTGTAGATATTTTTTGTCAAATTTTGAAAATATACAAACAATTTTCTCAATTTTTGTTTTAATTGCAGCAGGAAAATATGTTTTTTTTGCAGATTTTACTGCTGCAGGATTTCAATTTACTATTTACTGTGAACTGTAATTTTTCAAAAATTACCATTTCAAATCGGCAACAAACCAAGTATGTTGCTCATTTGTACAGTCAGCGAAAAGTTGTCTGTTGCTGATCTGTCACTGTTTTGCAACAACATTAGCGACAAAACGGTTTTGTTGGATGCAAATCTGTCATTGATTTAACAGATCAAGAAATTGTATTGCCGCTTATGCTTGATCAAATCAAGAACAGATTATGTCTGTTCTTTCGTTTTTTTCCAATTCAAAGAACAAATTAGTTTGTTGTTTTTTAAGTAGATGAGTGATAGGAATATAGGACTAGACACATGTTATATATATCACCATTTTTGTTTATATACGCATGTGATTACTATTTCCTGATTTTTCCACAATAGGTTAGGCCTTAAGATCTCATTTCCACTAGTAACTTAATAAAACTTCCGCTAAATAATTGGTTAGATGAAAAAAAATTTAAGTAACTTTGATTTATAGATAATCATAGGTTAGTCACTAGAACAAATTAAGTTAACTGTAGGTGGTATCATAAATGATAATTGTTTAACTAATGCTGACTAGTTCCTTGTTAGGTCTTATAAGGGAGATTATGGCTTAATTAAGAGATTAGGTCGGGCGGTGCCCTTATTTGTAGTTGGGGCTGTCACATTTCCTTTCAGGATCACCATTTTTTAAGAACATAAAGACATGAATATCAATAAACAATTCCTGGTTTTACACAGAAAGACTATTGGTTTATACTCAAGATCCATATCTGACTGAAAAGCTTTCAACTTACAATCAAGTTGTCATTCATCTTGTGTTTAAAAATATGTAAAAGTAGCAAAAACATCATATTTAAGTTTGAGAGGATAAAACCAAGAAAATCTACTATAAACATCAACAAAAACAATGTTATAACGAAAACCTTACGTTGAATGAAAATGAGTAAGTCTCCACAAATCAAAGTATACTAACTCAAGAGGTTTAATTGCAGTAATAGAACATGACTGATAAGGCAGTTTATGCATCTTTATAATTTTATAAAAGTCACAAAAATATTTGCAAGACTTATAAAAATTTGCATTCAATGAGGTCATGACTTTTTGTAAGACGGAAATAGATGGAAAACCTAATTTGGCATGCTAATCATAATTATTCATATCAATAACAAGTGAGCCAGGGACTGCAGCAGTACTAGAAGACACACAGTAAGAATCAAAAAAAGGAATAGAAGTTTAGATAATAGAACCATGATTTGAAGAAGACGCCTTTAGAATACAATAGAGACCATTGTCAAACACCCCTTGGAGCAAAATTCTTTTTCGAATCCTCGTTTTTAACAGAGAAATACGAATGTGTGAACTCAATGATCACATTATTCACGAGTAAGTTTGGAGTCACTTATCAAATTCTTATCAATACTAGGAATAAACACATTATTTAACTACAAATTACGAGAATCAGAGGAAGATGTCTTAACCAACCATTACCAATATGATAGATATGCAAGTGCTCAGCATTACCAACTAGAACACGTTGATTACTTTTGCAATCACTCTTAGTCATCAGAAAAGAAGGATCGACTATCATGTGACTCGATGCACCGGAGTCCATATACCAATTTGGAACACCAACTGTATATAGAGTAGCAATGAGACCTTGAAATTGGTTGAACATTGCTTGAGGTGCAGATGGAACATTTGAAGGAGCAATCAAAGAGAAAGGTTGACGAGATTGAGAAATTTATCCACTAAGTCTTGAATTTTGATTATGAGGACCTTGAAATGACTAATCAAACTTATGATAGTATTGAAATGGCATGTAACCATGGCAGAAACACACTTGACAGTAAACACGACCCTTATTACCAGATCTGCCTCCTTTGTTCTTATTACCACCTCAAAAACCTCCTTTGTTTCGATTTTGAACCTGAAAGTTGTTGAACATTTGACTTTGGGACACCTCGAGACCATTTTCAACAAAATTTGCATAAACATTGCTCAAATCTGCCTTTGATGCCTTATTCAGTTCATCAATTCTTTGTTCATACACCATAAGTAAGAGTTGTGGATCTTGAAGAGTTGATGCCTTCTATCGAGATGAAATCAACACCATAACAGGATCATACTTATTTCTAAGACCATTGAGAACCGACATAATCATATCAGACTCCGTCATAGCTTGGATTGATTGAATGCAACTCATCACAGATGTTCATGATTCTAAGAACAAATTCAAATATTGAAGATGTGCCTTTCTCGATGTTACTCAATTATCTTTTGAGCTGAAAAGCTCGAGCTATGGACATTTGATTGTAATGATGTTCAAGCGTAACCCAGATATCATGAGCTGATTCACACTCTGCAACATGACCAATAACATCTTTAAAAATATATAAGAACAACCATACCATAAGAACCTAATCAATGCGATTCCACGGTTCTTCATCTAGATCTGATGTAGTAGAATATTTGGTTCTTAAACTAAAAACGAGAGATTAAAGACCTAACGCTCAAACACTTGCCTTGATTTGAACTTTCTAGTATATGTAGTTTCCATCTTCAAGCTTCGACGACAAGTTGAAATTTAGGGCTTTTGCAATGCTCGTCACATCAGTGTAAGTGTTGACACACAAGAGCCAAATCCTAACAAATTCACTTCCTTCATTGATGAATTTAGGAGCTCTAATACCTTGTGAGACTTCTCTAATGAAAGAAGACCAGATGAATCATAGAAGAAACGAAGAAAAAAAACAAGAAATTGTATTATTAATTCACTAAACAACTATTATAGAGTACAATACAGTATATATAGATAAAACATACATGGTAGGGATTAGTGACTAAATGGTCATTCTACACTAACCTAAGCCTAATATAATGACTAACAACCCTAATTGTACTACAACAAATATCTATGACAGAAACCACACACGTGACTAAACAAGTCATTCATGATCAATGTGACTTAGATTTTAACTTTTTCTCACAGGTATGAAGTTTAGGAATAAGAAGTCATGGGTTTAAACTTTAGTAGGGCACATTTTTCTTTCTTATCAAAAAAAAAAAGTAAAGTAAAACTTTAAACTATAGCCTTATTATATTTTATTGCTATTTAATTATGTTTAGTTAAATTTATTCATGTAGATATATTTAAAGATATAATAAACAAATTATAAAAGTTTATTTAAAATAAGAAATTTAAATAAAATATTTATTAAATTGGTGACACGTGTGACGGCCCCAATTTTCCACAAACTCGGAACTGCCCGGCCTAAGCCCACGTGGACCCTCGAGCCAGTCAAGCAAGGTCAACGCAGACTTAGTCAGCCTTCCAATCCATCATTATCAATAAATTCAAAAGTTTTAAAATGAGTTATTAATATTTTTCAAGTTTTACAATTTAGTGGAAGCAATACTAGATCGTATTGGCGCCATACGCGCAATAGGAGGTGGAGATGCAACAGACTCTACACTCTGAGTCTGATCTCTCGACCTCCACTATCTAGGTCTATTCCTCCTCCTTTCATCGCCCAACCTGACATCTGGCTATGCTAGTGGTGGAGCTGGGACTACTGTAGCAGAGCGCTTGCTAAGAAAAGTTTCACTTGCCATACTCCACACATACGCCTCCTGCACCGCTCTTGGTGTCGTGGTCACCATCATAGAACTGATCTCTCCCAATAGGCCATGTTGGAGTATGTGCCCTAGGTCAATCCATTAACTGTCTTTATGAATACTTTTAGTTAATAAAATAGAGGATTTCATTTGTTGTTTATTATAACTAATTTGCATGTTTACATTATAATAAGATCCATATGTATTTACAGAAATATCATAAATGTCCCTAGTCGATCATTATATTGGGAACTATAATGAATTAAGACTAGTGTGAGTCTTGATTGATGATCATATGATGATTATACGTATAGGGATACGAATCAAGATCACGCGTACTTGTTAGGGAATAAAGTATTGGGACCGACCCGCTATGAGAACATCGCATGGATTAAGTCATAGTTGTTTCTCATGATAGGTATATTTTTCAGTCCTCTGACTTGAGATTACTAGAGCTTCAACATTAGGAACATAGTGATTTGACATAATCAAGCGTTGTCTTTAATCGGACGATTATAAAGGTTGTGATTGGTTATTTTGTGAGCAATGTGATGAAGTTGTGTAATCAAGATAGAATTTATCCCTCTCATATAAAGAGAGATATCCAGTGGATCCCTCGATGTGTTAGACTGTTAAAAGGCCTAGTCTAAGTGAATTGATATTGATCAATGTCACTTGGATGTATTCAGTCTATCTAGAGATCGAGACTAGTACGATTGAACATGTTAGATGACAATTTCATGCCTTATGTTTGATCAAAAGGATATCGTGTGACAAAAGGATGTTATATACACTATTGATTAAGTTGTATCGATTTGATATTCGTACAACTTGGGTAGTCATAATGTCTTGCTAGAGGCCGCTTATGACTTGTATACCAAAATGTGTTTTGGTACACTGCCAATGTTGTGTGAGCCTATTGGGTCGCACACTAAGAATGGTTTTGCGAGATTTTAAGATGGTTCAAAAAATGAATTTTATATTATAAAATTCATGACAGAAACGTCCTAGTGGTGTATTACACTTTTACTTCTTTAAGTAGGGGTATATGCGTAATTTACTTAACCGTTTATATACAAGGGTTGTATAAATAAACGCTTTAAGTTAGAACACACGTATGAAAGATTAAGGGAAAAAAACTCTATTTCCGTATTAAAACGAATTAGGTTTCGGTACGCTCTGGATCATTTTAGAGAGAAACAAAAAGGTTTGGTATTCTCTCGAAGCTAACACTTCGAATCTCGGCTGTCGTTCGTGTGTGGACTGCTGATAGAGGGCGTTCGTCGTTGGCAGCGCCTTAGAGATCGATCAACCTTCAGAAAGGTATTTCGTGAACGAGGTATGATTAAGTTTTCTTGGTTTAATCGTTTTTAATGGAATTAGATTCGGATCCTGTAGGGGTTTTTGTCAAAATTATTTTGTAATCTCTGCTGTGTATGAACCTCAAAACCTAACAGTGGTATCATAGACTTCGAGTTCGATTCCATTAAAAACATTGCATGTTTTCTTCTGATACATACGTGATATATGATTAAAAGCATGTTAATAGTTGATGTATATGTGATATACATAAGTTTTATGTGAGATTTATTATCATGTTTTGTGTATATGATACATATATTCGTGATTTAATTGAAATCAGTTTCGTACATGCTAGTAACCATGTTAGGTCAATTCGAATAATTTTAATGAATTGAATTTCGTGTTATGTGATCCATGACACTATTAGGTATAATCTTTATTTTTCGTGTATTGATGCGTGGATGAAATCTTTGTAATTCAGTTTGCATATTTAGGTTACATTGTTTTACGTTTCTTAAATTGTATAAGTCTAAATATTAATTTGAAACTAATATGATTAGGTTCGATTGGGATAGTAGTTCATGATTCAATGACATGTTTGTGATTATTTGGAGGAGGACCGAAATTGCAAATACTTAATCTTCGAAATTGTTTATTTATCTCTTTATATCTATTTTGTTATGAAATTTCTATTTAATAAGAGATAGATAACAAAGTAGATTAATAGATATTAGCAAAATCGGTTTCGTTATCTCTATTGGATAGGAGATAAATATGGAGAATTTTGTTATTAGTGATATGCTATGATTCAAATATCTTAAGTCATAATTGGATTAGGATAAGATGATTAGTTAGATGTGGGTCCGGGTTAATTAAAAATGTTTTAATTGACTTAATTTTGGATAAATTAAGGGGTAAATTTAGGAAAATAAAATCAGCGAAAAATATGATTTTTCGGAATTGGAATTCGTCTTCTAAAAAAAAAAAAGGGACGCGCCCTTCAGTACCCGTCCATTGACCGGTCAAGAGAACCACCACCATTGATGGCCAAGAACCGCCGTCTAACTAATCCTAGCGCACGGAAATTTTTTTTATTAGTGAATAGTATCTCCAAATTGTTTAGTGATTTAACAAATCAATAAAATATATGATATTTCATTGTTTACATAAAATCACTAAAACTGAATAAAATCCCTCTATTAAATTTTAAGTCTCATGCCATCCATTTTAAACACTTGTCAAGGCCTCGATCACACTAATATTGTTTCAGTCATAGCTGGGTGTATTGTGTTATCTTGGTGAGACAAGTTGGGTAAGAGTTACATAAATGTTTTAAATGGTCCGACTTAATAAAGCTATCAAAATAGTTTTGAGTTTTAGGCATATGATGAGATAAAAAAAAACATGATAAGACCTAAGATGTCCCGTATCTCATAAAAGTATCTAAAATTACATAAGATGTAATTGGTAACTGTTACCTACCTAAATACTGTTACCTACCTAAATAATCTAGTTATCTGTTTCATGTCATAGCTGTCATAGAATTAGGTGAAATATGGATTTTGGTCCCCTAAATAAACAGCATGTTTAAGGAGGGTTGTTAATTTAGTGGGAGTCTATTCCTCTATACTAAAACAAACTTTGCATAATTTTTATTGTAAATCAATGGCCTCTTCAAGTAACAATAATCCCCTATCACTGCGATCCATCCTTGAGAAGGATAAGCTATCTGGGACTAACTTTCTTGACTGGTTCAAAAACTTGAGAATTGTTCTTAAGCATGAATGCAAGTTGTATGTCCTGCTTGCTTCAATCCCTTATGACGCTCCAACCAATGCTACAAAAGCTGTGAAGGATGCGCATAATAAGCATGTCAACGATTTTACTGATGTTGAATGTATTACGCTGACAACTATGGTTCCTTAACTTTAGAAGGACATGGAACTAATGGAAGCCTCCGACATGGCTATAACGCTGAAGGAAATGTTCCAACAGCAAGCTAGGCAAGAAAGGTTCAAGACAGTCAAGAACATATATTCTTGCAAGATGACTGAGGGTGCGTTAGTTAGTCCTCATGTTTTGAAGATGAAGGGCTATGTTGATGCTTGATAGACTCGATTTCCCATAAGCCAAGAGTTGGCTATGATTTGATCATGAATTCATTACTGAGAGAGTTACTCACATTTGTGATGAACTACAATACGAATAATATGAAGAAATCAATTTCGGAGTTGCATTTGATGCTCAAAACTACTGAACAAAATATCAAGAAACCCTCTAGTAATGTGTTGATGGTCCAAAAGGGAAAGGGAACGAAGAAGAAAGGCAAAGGCAAGGCTAGAGTTGTTAAGACTGCTGCTGCACCTGCCGCAAAGCCTGTGGAACAAGTCAAGCCCCAGCCTATTCCTACTTCAAAACACCCAAAAGAAAAGGAAGGAAATTGTCATTTCTGCCATGCACCTAGACATTAGTTTAGAAATTGCAAACTCTATCTGGAAGATCTAAAGAAAAAAAAAGGGTAGTGCGACTACCACTACAGGTATTTATGTTATTGAAATTAATTTATCTACTAGTGATTCCTGCGTATTAGATATCGGATGTGGATCTCACATTTGTATAAATGTGCAAGGACTCACGAGAAGTAGAAAGTTAAAGAAAGGAGAAGTCATCCTCCACGTAGGGAATAGAGCAATAGTTGCTGCCCTGGCTGTTGGATCATATGACTTAGTCTTACCTAGTCAACTTATTTTAACTTTAAATAATTGTTATTTTGAGTCTGCCTTGAGCAGAAACGTAATTTCTGTTTCACGCTTGGATATGGATGATTTTGATTTTATTATTGCGAATAATAGATGTTTCATTTTTCGTAAAGGTATATTTTATGCAAATGTCGATTTGTGTGATGGTCTTTATATTCTAAGCATAAAAAGATCCATTGATACTCCGACATTTAATATAAATACAAAAAGATTCAAGTCAAATGATTTGAGTCAAACATATCTTTGGCATTGTCGTCTCGGGCACATAAACAAGAAACGCATAACAAAGCTCCATAAAGATGGACTTCTAGATTGATTTGATTTAGAAACATATGAAAAATGCGTATCTTGTTTACTAGGCAAGATGACTAAAAGTCCCTTTACTGGACGCATTGAAAGGGCAAGTGATTTATTGGGTCTAATACATACTGATGTATTTGGTCCTATAAACATAATGGCTAGAGGAGGTTATCAGTACTTCATTACATTTACCGATGATTTCAGCAGATATGGTCATGTATATCTAATGAAACATAAAGCTGAATCATTTGAGATGTTTCGAATGTTTCAAAATGAAGTGCAGAATCAACTTGGTAAAACTATCAAAACACTTCGGTCAAATCGAGGTTGTGAATATTTGAGCCAAGAATTTGATGATCATCTTATAAATTGTGGGATTGTCTCCTAATTGACTCCACCAGCAACTCCACAGTGGAATGGAGTTTCTGAATGGAAAAATCGAGCCTTATTAGATATGGTTCGATCTATGATGAGTAATACAGATCTTCCATTATCCTTTTGGGGTTATGCATGACAAACTGCAGCTTTCACTCTAAATCGAGTTCCTTCTAAAGCGGTCGATAAAACATCATATGAGATATGGTACGAGAAGAGACCTAGTTTGTCTTTCCTTAAGATTTGAGGTTGTGAGGCTTACGTAAAACGACAAGTCTCAGAAAAACTAGCACCTAAATCTGATAAGTGTTTATTTGTGGGGGTATCCTAAGGAAACAAAATGATATTACTTTTATAATCCCGCTAAGAACAAGTGTTTGTTGCTCGGTATGGTGCCTTTATAGAAAAATAGATTATTTCAAAAGACACTAGTGGGAGAGAAATAAATCTCGAAAAAAATCAAGAATCATAAATAAACACAGAACCGCTATTGGAAGTTCAACAACGTTCTGAACTAGTTGAACCTCCACCAGTGACACAAGGCCCACGTAAATCTTGTAGGGTAAGACATGAGCCAGAGAGATTCTGATTTCTCATTACTGATAGTCGTGATGTGTTGCTTATGGACCAAAATGAGCCTACCACTTATCAAGAGGCTATGTCTGGACCAGACTCATATAAATGGCTAAGTGTCATGAACTCTGATATGCAATCGATGTATGATAACAAAGTTTGGAACTTGGTTGATTTACCTGAAGGTGGTAAAACCATTGGATGTAAATGGTTTTCAAGAAGAAAACTGACATGGATGGCAAAGCGCATACTTTTAAAGCAAGACTTGTAGCAAAAGGTTTTAGGTAGACTCAAGGTGTTAATTATGATGAAAATTTTTCGCCAGTAGCCATGCTTAAATCCATAAGAATTTTAATTGTCATTGCTGCATATTATGACTATGAGATATGGAAAATGGATGTAAAAACAGCATTTCTTAATGGAAAGCTGTTTGAGGACGTGTATATGGCACAACCTGAAGGTTTCGTACATCCTGAGAATTCTAAGAAGGTATGCAAGCTTCAAAGATCCATTTATGGATTAAAGAAAACTTTTCGAAGTTGGAATCTTCGTTTTGATGAAGCAATCAAGGATTTTGGTTTTATTAAGAACGAAGATAAGCCTTGTGTATACAAGAAGGTCAGTGGGAGTGTAGTTGTTTTTCTGGTATTGTATGTTGATGATATATTCCTCATTGGAAATGACATCCCAACATTGCAGAATGTCAAGTCTTGGTTAGGGAAGTGTTTCTCAATGAAAAACTTAGGAGATGCAGCCTATATCCTAGGGATAAGGATCTATAGGGATAGATCTAAGAGGCTAATCGGTCTAAGTCAGAGTGCTTACATAGACAAGGTGTTGAATAGGTTTAGTTTGCAAGACTCTAAAAGTGGATTGTTGCCAATGTCACATGGCATAAGTCTCGGCAAGATTCAATGTCCTAAGACAAAATTATGAACGAGACCGTATGAATAAGATTCCATGTGCATCAGCTATTGGATCTATCATGTTTGTTATGTTATGCACTCGACCTGATGTATCATATGCTTTGAGCACTACAAGCAGATATCAGTCAGATCCTGATGAGAGTCACTGGATAACACTAGAACATTCTTAAATACTTAAGAAGGACTAAGGAAGTGTTGTTGGTCTATGGAGGTTTTGAAAATAATCTAGTTGTAAATGTTTACATAGATGCAAGTTTTCAAACTGATATAGATGATTTTAGATCGCAATCTGGATATGTGTTTACTTTGAATGGGGTGCAGGAAGCTGGAAAAGTTCGAAACAAAAGACTATGGCAGATTCTACAACTGAAGTTGAGTATATTGCAAATACCGATGCAAAAGGCAAAGGAGGCAGTTTGGATTAAAAAGTTCATTTCCGAACTAGGTGTGGTTCCAAGTATTGCTAACCCTGTTTGTTTGTATTGTGACAATAACGGGGCAATAGCACAGGCCAAGGAACCTATATCATACCACAGATCCAAACATATACTCAGACGTTTTCATCTCATCAGAAAAATTACTTAGAAGGGAGACGTGAAGATTTGCAAAGTACCTACCGAAGACAACGTTGCGGATCCATTGACAAAAGCTCTTCCACAAGCAAAACATGATGGTTATGTTAGATCATTAGGCATTAGATGCATGAATGATTGGCCCTAGTGCAAGTGGGAGATGTTGGGGCATGTGCCCTAGGTCAATCCATTAATTGTCTTTATGAATACTTTTAGTTAATAAAATAGAGGATTTCATTTGTTGTTTAGTATAATTAATTTGCATGTTTACATTATAATAAGATCCATGGTTATTTACAGAAATATCCTAATGTCCCTAGTCGATCATTATACTGGGAACTATAATGAATTAAGACTAGTGTAAGTCTTGATTGATGATCATATGATGATTATACGTATAGGGATACGAATCAAGATCACGAGTACTTGTTAAGGAACAAAGTACTGGACCGACCCGCTATGAGAACATCGCATGGATTAAGTCATAGTTGTTTCTCATGATAGGTATATTTTTCAGTCCTCTGACTTGATATTACCAGAAACTTCATTATTAGGAACACAGTGATTTGACACAATCAAACGTTGTCTTTAACCGGACGATTATAAAGGTTGTGATTGGTTACTGTGTGAGCAATGTGATGAAGTCGTGTAATCAAGATAGAATTTATCCCTCTCATATAAAGAGAGATATCCAGTAGATCCCTCGATGTGTTAGACTATTAAAAGGCCTAGTCTAAGTGAATTGATATTGATCAATGTCACTTGGATGTTTTCAGTCTATCTAGAGATCGAGACTAGTACGATTGAACACGTTGGATGACAATTTCATGTCTTATGTTTGATCAAAAGGATATCGTGTGACAAAAGAATGTTATATACACTATTGATTAGGTTGTATCGATTTGATATTCGTACAACTTGGGTAGTCATAATGTCTTGCTAGAGGCCGCTTATGACTTGTATACCAAAATGTGTTTTGGTACACTGCCAACGTTGCATGAGCCTATTGGGTTGCACACTAAGAATGGTTTTGCGAGATTTTAAGATGGTTCGGAAAAATTAATTTTATATGATAAAATTCATGACAGAAACGTCCTTGTGATGTATTACACTTATACTTCTTTAAGTAGGGGTATATGTGTAATTTACTTAACCGTCTATATAAAAGGGTTATATAAATAGAAGTTTTAAGTTAGAACACACGTATGAAAGATTAATGGCAAAAAAAAACTATATTTTCGTATTAAAACAAATTAGGGTTTTCCGGTACGCTCTGGATCGTTTTGGAGAGAAACAAAAAGGTTTGGTATTTCTCAAAGCTAGCACTTCGAATCTCGGCCACCGTTCATGTGTGGACTATTGATAGAGGGCGTTCGTCGTTGCGGCGCCTTAGAGATCAATCAACCTTCAGAAAGGTATTTTGCGACCGAGGTATGATTAAGTTTTCTTGGTTTAATCGTTTTTAATGGAATTAGATTCGGATCTTGTTAGGGTTTTTGTCAAAATTGTTTTGTAATCTCGTTGCGTATGAACCCCAAAACCCAATAGGTCATTCATGAAGTAGTGGGCCTGATCAGCATTTGTATCAGTTAGGACACGGTTGGAACTTGAGTGGAACCCTATGATCCTGACTTAGAGTCTTAGTTGGGGAAAGTTAGAATTTAGAATATATGTGATATTTGATATGTTGTATTATACTACTATCGATAGTTATGTCCTGAATCGAGAAACGCATTCATATTGCGATAGCCGATCAGCCGAAATCACTGATATCGGTCGGGCGACGTTCAATAGAGGTTAGATGCGATGTCCCAGCTAGTCGCCTCACATTGCCAGCTACTTCAGGAGATTCTTCGACTTTTGAGAGCACAGACTACCACAACGCCTTCTACATATGTAGCAACAGCACCGGTACTCAGGGCTGGAGTGCGGCGACAGTACAAGCCGCTATTACTACTCCTACAACGTCGATTAGACCGGAGGGAGTACAAGTTCAGGTTGAGAGAATACCACCTACACCTGATACACTGGCAAATGAGTCGGATCTAGCTCGGTAATAGCATGAACCTGCTCTCGGCTCTACTATGGCTGGCCTCTGCCAATCGTAGACACATACTGGCGAAGTGACTTGGTTGTTCACACTCCCAACAAGTACGCTGAGATCCCGACCCAAATGGAACAATATGTCCCCGTCCATACCTCTGCTTTAACCATTGCCTCTGCCGCTTCCCTGAGTCCTTTGATAATGTTATCGCTGAGAGTCTGACGGTGCTGGCAGCTGTGGTGTGCTAATAGGGTTCCACAATTAGGTTGTCCAACTCTTTTAACATTATTGTTGAGTTATTTAATGTAGTATTGCTTCCGCTAAATTGTAAAACTTGAAAAATATTAATAACTCAACTTAAAACTTTTGAATTTACTGATAATGATGGATTGGAAGGCCGACGAGGTATGAGTTGACCTTGCGAGACTGGCTCGGGGGTCCACGTGGGCTTAGGCCGGGCAACCCAGTTGGTATCAGAGCCTAGGTTTAGAGACCTAGATGGTTTAAGGCAATATGATACCAACACAGTTGGTATTAGAGACTAGTTTTGAAAATCTCATGGCTTAAGACATTGTGATACCAACGTCAGAGTTGGTATCAGAGACTAGTTTTGAAAATCTCATGGCTTAAGACATTGTGATACCACTGCACTCCAAAAACACTTTTACACCGCGTCTAAACCTTACCTTGACCATATTTCGTGTCGATTCGATCCGTATAACGACGACTGGGTCCCATATACGACCTTGAAATGACACGTTACACAAGTCAAATTTTTTGGGTCGTTACAGCAAGAATACATGACACATGTTTAACACGACCATTTAGTTTTAAAATGATTAACACAATTAATAAAGCGTCATGTCATGGGTTTGCATTATATGAGTCACGACCTATTTACAACACATGTTTACGACTCGCGGATACGAATTGTCATCCCTGCATATTAGAGGGAATTCAGTCTGAGGTGGAGCCAAAATACATCACCTTATTAGTGAGATCTCAGAGGGAAGTCGATCTAAGGTAGAGCATCTTAGCGGGCGAGCCGAACATATATAATTGGAGAATATGTTTGAGACATATATAATTTATATGTTTTTTCTTCTTTTTCTTTTTATTTTTTGCATTTATATTTTCAATATTGTTCTCTCTGGGTTGCATATGCATTTAACCGAACTAATTAATGACACCATCATCACCAAACAAAAACAAAATATCAAACTAGAGCTCAAATCTTGCTCTCTAGGTACGCAACAATCCAATTAATCAAGTTTGTTCTGTCTCTTTAAGATTGGGGGTTCCTACTAAACTTATGCATGCATGTGTGTATATATATATATATCGAAAAATTAATCATGTATATTTTAAATTGTCTATATGCATGTTGGGGCCACCTGTCACTATGAACAATTTCTTTGTTTACTTATAAAGAAAGTTTTCTGAATTTCTTTTTTTTGGTGGAAAAAGATTTTCCTCAAGTTTTTGAATAATGTTCAAAAAAATTTCATTAAGATTTTCTTTAAGTTTTTAATTGCTTGACTTTTTGAAGCACTGCCATTGTAACACTATAATTAATATAATAATATCCAATAATTTGTTTACTTGCTTGTCTTTCGTTTACTTAGGATTTAAGCTAGTTAGAGTTTTGTCTCTGCTTGATTGCAGATGTAGTTCAAGCTCATTATAAATTCAAGCAGATGTAGTTCATGTTCATTATAAATTTCTGTAGAATAATCCAGGCCATAGATCTTAGTAATCCAAGTCTACATATAGATCTTTGTAGTAATGTAGACCCGTCATGGCCGCTAGGCTCACATAGGCTCTATGAGTTCGTTGTATTATGGTCTACTATTACCAATTAAGATTGTCGATTGAGCATCGATAAGATTGTAATTATCGTTACTCATGAGCTCGCAATTGATGGGACAAATATGAAATTGCATATTTGGGCTTCAAAAAATAACTACTATATATTAATAAATAAAATGACTCAATTAAAAATAAAGGTAAATAATCAAAACAACCTTAAACTACTTTATGTTTTTTCTCAAAAGAATCCTCTACTTAAACCATTTGTCTCAATTTTAGCCCAACTCCTTTTTAAAACAATTTAGTGTTGATATGACAATTTCTTCATGAAGAACTCAGAAGATTTTGCTAATTAAGTCATTTAAAAGGGTAGGCACTTTAAGAAGTTAAAATCACAAAACTTCATAAAAGTCTCTAAAATTTGTTGAAGAAATTTGTCGTGTAAGCAACAAATTGTCTTAAAAAGTGGGTTGGGCTAAAATTGAGATAAATCTCAAAGTTTAAAAAAAATTTGAGGAAATTTAAAGTTGGGGATTATTTTGAAAAAAAAAGTAAAGTTTGGAACCATTTTAACTATTTACCCTAAAAATATCAACTCAACATATTGTAAGGGCAATACACATAGGAAGTAGGAAAATATGCACACAATTGGAGAATCGTGATGTCAATATTTGATAAAACAAGAAAAACCAAAAGATGATACGAGAACTACTTTCGATCAAGAGAAAAGATTGACTATAGTTTGAAAGCTAAAATCTCGAAAAAGAATCATAAATAGAGAGGTTTGTAACTAGCTAGGGTTTTGGAGCAATATCAATTGTTTTTTTTTTTTTACTTCAACGACGAAAGGTGAACCTACGACTTTTCTAAACCTTATTTTTTCTCAAACATGTCCATCTCGCTATAGATATTTTGACCAATGAAATTATAATATTAATTTACTTAGAAAATTAAAGTTTTTTAATTAATAAGTAGTTTTTACGCATATTCCTCATAATGAGTAAGTTGTGGTCTCTTTTCATAAAAAAAACTTTAACAGGGGTGTATTCAATTGGGATTTTAATAGACTTTGGTTAATTTTAATTACTAAAAAAGTTTAGGTGTATTCAATTAAAACTTTTAGAGAGTTTCTAAAAGTAAGGTGTATTCAATGTGAAATTTTATAGAGTTTTTAAAAGTTTATAAAAGTTTTGGGGTATTCAATTTAAACTTTTAAAGAGTTTCTAAAAGTAAGGTGTATTTAATTTGTTGATGACTTTTGTAGTTTGGTTACAAATCTCGACTTTTATAGACTTTTTGGATAAAAATACACATAAACAAATCTTCAACTTCTCCTCACCTCAACCCAAAAACTTTTAATATAAAAGGGTGATTGCAATGATTTAAACAAAATCAAAGACGACTCGCAAGTGCTACACTAAAAAACTCGAAGTCAATATATAGGCAGTATTAGATTAAGTAAACTTAAAATACCTTTAAAATGCATTAATAAGAAAATTTTAAACTATAAGAAATATGTGATCAACTACATTAAATTGTACTGATTAGAGATTTAAAATATACAAGTCCCTCCTCCTTTAACCCGAAGTGTGTGTTCGAGCCCTGTAAATAGAATAACTTTTAAAATCTTGACCAATTGTCTATCTTAATTAATTTGTAGTCCTTCCTTTTCAAGTCAAGATTAGTCAGGGCAAGACTCTAAATGCCTTGAGAATAATCTTAAAAATTGCGCAGATTAAAAAAATATGACTACTATAGTCGTTCCAACTAATTTGAGATTGCCGAATAATTGTTATTATTTACTTCATAATTAAAAATAGAATAATGTTAAATCATACATATTTTTGATACATACATTTGATACACAATAGTATAAATTTTATTAAGATACTTGCAACACCTATTTCAATAAAATATACCCCGTTGTTTATCAAATGGATGTAACCGTAAAAAAAAAAAGGCCGCTAATGGCACCCCACCGTTTCATGAAGGCACCCAACTTATTTGTAAAAATTCTAGCAAAAATGGAAAAGACCATTTTGCCCCTGTATATATAATGATTCAAACCCCACAAACCATTTTGACAAAGAAAAAGGGCACCCCACCACAAGGTTGAACCACAAAGCCACATTGCGTTTGGCGAGCGTTGATCGATTCTTGCGGATTGACATCATCCGACAGTGAGGTAACAATGTTTGACAACCATATGATGGTTTTTTGGAATTGTTAAGTTGTGTAAAACCGTGAAAATGATGATTTGTTTGTCAACGTAGGGTTTGGTAATTTCTCAAATCCGAACTTGTTTGCACTATATAATGGAGGATAGTACTGCTACGGTGCAAGAGGAGGTTGAACTTGAGGTAATTTTGCAAATTTATTGTGTTTTTTATGAGGTTATCCGAAGTTTCTGTCGATGTGCGCGATTGTTTCGGCCTCGCAGGACCGAGATGTATAGTAATGTCTCGGTCATAGAGGACCGAGAGGTTTCACGTAGGTCACGGTATGGTACGACCGAGAGTACTGAGTAACTCTCGGTCGTACGTGAGCGAGACTCTGAATAAAGTATCGAACCTGTACAACCGAGAACCTGTTTTTTGGGGTTTTATGGTGATTGTGTTGTACATTTTGGTTGATTATAATGTTACACTGTTTGTATAGCAGGTAATGCCGGTATCTACCCTATTTCCAGACTACAAGGACACTTTTACACCTTGTAGGCCATTCCCCTCTAGAGAAGCGGCTATTTCATGGCTTCAAATGATTAGTGGTGAGAACAAGTTTGTGTTAGTAACGAAGCGCTCGGATGCGGGGGCATTAAGCGCATGGGAAGGGTGAAACTTGCGTGTGAGAGGTCTGGGACATATAGGGGACTGGCTCAGAGAGTAGGGAAGGGGAAAGCGGCCAAAATTTTAAAGAAATCAAGAAATGATGAAAAGGCAAGGACTTAAACTGGTACGAAGAAATGTGGATGTCATTTCCTTATCAACGTAAAGAAAAATGCTGACTCCTTATGGTATGTCGCTATTATATGTGGGAGGCACAATCACGACATCGCAGGAAGATTGGATAAGGGGGAGCAGGAAGTTGAGGATGCGGGTGGGAGGACTCAAATTCAACAGCTCAGGGAGATTAGTCCACCTTCGTCTTTTGTGGAGTGCGAGCAGGAAGTTGAGGATGCGGGTGGGAGGACACCGGGGTCTCCAATCGGAGGCAAGGCAGTGTCGAGAGAAAACACGATGATGACGATTCTTCGACGAGACGGTTGCCGAGCGGATTTGAGTCCTCCCACTCCACAAAAGAGGCCTCCACTTCTAGGCAGAAGAAAGGCAAGGTTGTTCCACAAATGCGTCGTGCCGTCGACGCACGCAAAGTGCATCTAACATGGCTTATGGTCATTGCTTAGAACCGGATTGGTTGCCACATGTTGAGGGCATTATCGATGTGGTTTCGATGGAAATTGTGGATATCGGTGTGTAGCCTCTGGGCTTGGACTTGCCGATGTAGACGGGTGGAGGATTGTGCGTAGAAGGATGTACGATGAGATTATCGGGTATGAAGACCTTTGGCGGGAAGTGCTTGGCTCGAGTTTCGAGACTATCAAGAATGCGGTGCATTGCCCAGAGAAGCAAGTTGGTGCATCTTTCAAAGAATGGTTGACACTTCCAGACATGGGATTGTTAGTATCCACTGCATTCAATGTCATTCTCGTCAACCTCTCGCATGGAGTGCCTCCACATTTCTACCTCTACGTAGTGCTCCACCGTCGTCGTTGCACAACAAACTTATCATTGCAATGACAAATGAAAGGAATATCCATTGGGTTAGGGTAAGTTCTATGATTTTTTGTGAATTGTTTTGTTTCCCCCTTAATCGGGTTTGTGACAATATCTTCTATGTTCTACTGTTCACTTTGACAGGTGAAGTTGCGTGTGAATGCACCGTTGCCATCCTTATATCCATCGTGGGATCGGTACGTTGAGGACTGCGCCAAAGGTTGGCGAGATGGATTCGTATTTCGAGACATCGCGCCCATTGCAACTGTTGATGAAGCCACCATATCTGTTGTAGATTTAGATACACCGTAGTGTAAAGCTTGTACCTAGAAACCTTGATGGCTGTACATTTAGAAATTTTGACAGTTACTTCGAATGTTCTATGGATATACAAATGTCGTGCTGTATTTTGATTGTTGTTTACTTATGGATGGACACTTGTAGAGTCAGTTTGAATGTTACGGAGATATATAATTAGTTAAGTTTCGGTGCAAATTGTCGTGCTGGATTTTCATTCTTGTATAGTTAGTTTGACATACCACAAAAAAATTTACAATAGCAAGTTCTCGGTTGTACACCACCGAGATGGATTGACCATTTCAATTCGCCTTACTCTCGTCCTATGACGACCGAGCCTACTGCGACCCTCTCGGCTGTGTACAACCGAGAGTAGGAGAAAATTCTCGGTTGTACACCACCGACGCCACATTACCTATCACTAATTGTAGCTCTCGTCATGTCTCGGCCGAGATAACTGAAGTATTCTCGGCCATGCGTAACCGAGACGCTGTGAACTCTTCCGGTCTTCGTGGCCGAGACTGCGAGTTCCCAAAAATATTAGCTTCTGTCTCGGCCATGCTTGGCCGAAACAGTTGACACAGTCTCTGGCCTGTGTGGCCGAGAACCGCGATTTCTCAATTTTTTTACAATTGAACAAACCGCCACACACACATTACAACTACTCTACCAAATGTAACTTAATTCGACAATCTTCAACCGAGCTTTAATTTGGAGACGAAATCGGCTCACACCCCTGACCCTACGAACTGCAGAAAACTCGTACAACGAAGGAGAAACACACGGCGAGGGACGGAGAACACGATTTCGAGGATTCCTCTCACTGGTCGATTCAAACAAATGGATTCTTCCACAAGGAGTTCGGTGAAGGTGGTGGTGGGGGTGGTGGGGTGCGAGAGGTTTTGCACGAGGGGTATTTTGGGTATTTCGGGTTTAATTTTTGGGTGCCCCAGGTAAATTGATTTGTGCCCACATTAATTGAGTGTCTTCATGAAAAGGTGGGGTGCCCTTAGCGGCCCTAAAAAAAATCATTTTCCTTCAAAATAGTATTGCTTTAGCTACTATAACGTTTGAAACAAAAAGTACAATACAATATGGAATAGATTGTTTGGACAATATAATGAAGTCCGAGTACCGGTCCCCCTATGACCGAGTCTTAATATATCGACACGTACAATTCTTTTTCATATATAACGACACGTCTGTACATGACTTTGATGTCTCATAGATACATCAAATTTTGTGTCACCGACTTTTTTTTTGTGACACTTTATTATTTATTTATTTTGCTCTGGTACGTACTTACTTTAAAATATAAAATGGGTCATATTTTTTTTTAATTTAACAATTCGTGTAACGCACATATGAATCTTTAAGCAAGATTTGTCCTAAAAGATTATTCTTCTCATGCAAAGTGATTACGTGATTGTTAGTGAAAAACGTGTTTCTCACCCATCATATCTGATAAAGTTTTTTTTTTAAAAGACCTAGTGATGATAAGTCATTGAATATGAGTAAAACTTTTAAATTAAATAATAGTTTTAAAAAAACCTGCTAATATATCGATCTGTAAGGAGAGGGGGTAAAATCATATTTGTAGTGTTGATATTTTTTTATTTAGTCAAGATCTTAATTAATTAATATTCTTTTTCAAATTATTTATCACGTCATTATATTTGTTAATCTTTCCAACTAAAAAGATTAAGCTGATCTGGATAATTATTTCTATTCGAACAAATTTAGCTTTTTCTCCGTATTATATCAATGGGCAATGATTGATATTTAGTTATTGTTACTTAAAATTTTATATATAGATGTCTAATAGTTATCATTATTTTTTAAACAAAATCTTATATATATATAATAAGAAATTAACAACTTGACTCTTGTTAATTATCATTATTTAAAAATAATAATAATTTTTTTGTAGTTAACAATTGAATACTAGTCAAACCGCCACAACTTCTCTTTAACTTTATAAATTACATTTTGCAAATGATGTCTCAACCATCTTACAAAGATGTTTGACTTTGTAAATTACTTTTAGCAATTCATTCCTCAGTCATCTTACCAGAATGATTTGACAAACAAAATTCTATATATATGTACTAATTAATTTACTTAATAAAAATGTTCATACACTCAATAAAATAATAATAACAAATATAAGATTTTTTAAAAAGTTGAAATGTTCTAATAAGGATGGTATAATTGACTAAGAAGAGGGTATAAACCTAGCAACGGATATAGTCAAAGTCAATTAAAAATGAAAAAAAAAAATGTCTACTTGAATTTCTTTTGAGTTCTTAGAGATATTTTTGAAAAAGTAATTGTTAACCAACATTAGAATTAGTTCAGTCAAGGTTTCTAAGATTAACACAATTTGCTGTATAAAACGTGTATATATATAGAGACGGTTGAATAGTTCCTATATTAGAACTGAAAGATTAAAATAAAATAAAAATAGTTAAATTATACAAAGATCCGAACTTTGACTCTCTAGCTTGCTAAATTAATGATTTTTTCCTCAATCTAGCTAATGCCATGTACCAAAAACTGATCAGCTAAACAAGCTAAATATACAGTGGTCAACAGTAATAAAAATTTAGAAAACAATCCAAGATTAATCGGGCATTCATCTCAAAGAAATAATAAATTAAGAAAAAGAAGTGAATAGGTAATGTTCTTTCAATTAATAAATATATATATAGACTTGTTTGATATATAGAGTCGTTGGATATTAATCTAGATATACTAACACACCCCAACGCAAGACCTAACAGATTGCGATAATTATGTAGCAATTAATTCTTTTTATGTAATAATAAGTTCTCTCTCACATGTCAACTGCACTCTCTCGTTTTTTCTCCAAAACCCTAAAATTTTTATTCTTGATTTTTAAGATTTTTATTTTTAAACTACCACCATTCCTCATCATTTGATCGGCTATGGTTCCAATAAAATTTTTTTGCATTTTGTTCATACAATAATCAACAGATCTAATCAAATTTGTGGAGATTAATTCATCCTCATTACAATGCATCTTCATCAATGGTGTTGTGTTGATTTGTGCGGTGGTGGTGGATTGATCTTATCTTTAATTTTATTTTATTGTTAATTTTCTTTCATAGTTGGAAGACTTTGATTTGTCTTCTCCTTGTTGGAAAGTTTTAAGTTTTTTTTCTTCTTATTGTAAAGTTTTGTTATTCGTTTTGTACTTCTAGTAGTTTTGTGTATTGTCATGAGTTTCAACATTGTAGATAGCAGTCCCTAATTATCAAATTGTTTCAATTTCGCATTTACAGCTAAATTAATGGCAATTTATTTGAACAAATAGGATTAGCGAATCAATGTATTTAGTTATATGTCTGGTCCTACTCTTGTATTGAGCTATAAATGATTAATGAAATTTCTCTTCAAAAAAAATCTTTTTATTTCATTTTCAAGTTCATAAAGAACAATCCCGCACCCTTAAAAGAGCTATTTTTTTTCTTGATAACGATCTCATTATCGGCAGACGTAATTAGCTATAATAGAATCTAATTAAGTGAGTCAGTAAGCTAGCTAGTGCCAGAGCTTGCACATTATTGATTTGGGTTTTGCGTTGTTCAAAATCAAACTAAATAGTTCGGGTCTATTTTTTTTTAGAGCCAACCCGAACTAATTGATTCTTCAAAATCAAATCAATCCAACTCTATGAATTTGGGTTGGATTGGTTTCAATCCTCCGATTGATTTTATGAATTTAAGCATAAAAATTGTGAGTTTTATAAAACCTACTCATAAAATTTAGAGCACAATAATTTTCTTTTTTCTTTCAAAATAAGAAAATAAACCTCTAAACATTTACTCCTTGCATCATGCACTTACAACTTCTAGTTCGCTTAAAATAATAAACCAAACAAAAATATGATCGATAGCTTGAGGCAATAACAATGTAACATTATTATCAAACTAATATTCAATCACAATGATCAAATCACATATGCAGTTCCTTACATTTGAAAACTAAAATGCGAATTTCAAGAATTATTAATATAAAAACTAATTAAAGTTCAAAAATAAATAAAATAAGTAACATTATTTGTTTGAAATAAAAATAACATTTAATGTAAGCTAAATTTAAATTTGTTTGGCAAATACTTATGATCATGGTTGGTTCCGGTATGATCGAATCTACAATTATACAACCCAAACACTAAACTAACTCATCAGTTCTCAAATTTGAAGTGTGACGGCCCCAAATTCCGAGGCAAACCAGGCACCGCCACGTCGCCGCATATGTTACGAGGTCATACCACGTCACCTCCACACCTGTCCATGACGACCCGCGAACTAACTATCTTATACCCCGACTTAGTCAATTTAGATATTTAAATGATTATTTTGTCAAAATATACTAAGTTGTAAAATTTTATAACTTAACTTATTAGTTTTGATTCATTTAAGTTATTTTAGTAGCGGAAGTCTTAATAATATGCAAATAAATAATGTAAACAAGTTTTGCATTAATTAACAACCTATTGGGTGAAAACCCGACGAAAGGATACCATGTATATCAATAAAGGCGACAAAAAGTATAGTAAGTGTCAATATACATGTATCATGTAGTAAGTCTCCCAAATTGATCCCCAAAATAGTATATATATATATATATACAAACACCTACAAATGAAGCTAGTGGGGGCGCTCTAGGTCAGAGGTTGATAGTCGCCAAGCACCGCCTTCCTCCGGCTCGTCTAAGGATCTACAACTTGCTATAAAAATAATGACAAGTTTCAATAAGTAAATCCCTGATAAATTTAGTTAGTATTCACAAGAAATCCAAGAAAAATGGCTACAATTCATGCAGATAAAGCAAATAAACAAAAATGTAAAGTATGAATATGAATCGCCGAGATAATCAAGAATATGGAACACGAGTGTGGTGTATAGTTGTCGAGCCCTGTGATGCAATACTAAACCGAGAGGCCCTAGAGGCAAGGTAATCTTCACCCCCTCTTCACGGTCGAAATGAGGAACTTTGTTGGTCGAAATGTAGATTTCCACTCAACGCTTCAAAGGAGAGGAACTCTGTGATGAAGGTGAGCCTTACGCCAACCCACTGTCGAGATCACCGACTCTCATAGAGAAACCTCGCGCATAGTCTAAAAATATGACCAACACCCTAGTAACAATTAGATCGTCATCTACGAGAGAGCCGAAAATAGGTCATACCATCTCTTCGACCATACACCGACACACGTGAGAATATAGTATACATGCAATTCGAACTGGCAAAAAGTAATGTGAAACAAATAAATTTACGAAGGAAATGAGTAAATTCAAAGCTGATTTTCTCGTGGGTTTACTTACCTCAAGCAATCGCAATAATCCCTCTAAAATGTCCCGCTCATACTTCGAGATGTGCACCCGACATCCGACTATGATCTCATAAGTCTCTGGTGTCTAATTGTACCACTTTAATTATTTAGATTTAGGTCAAGTGAGTTTATAATGTGGAACCAAAAATTTGAATTTTGATTTCAAAAAATTTAGTTTTGACACACTTTTTGGTTATAGTGGGTGTCAAACGCCTAAAAAAGCCTGAAAAATCTTTTTCCTAGCTTTTTCTAATTTTTTTATTTTTCTAAATTTTTTACTATTTTTTATCTTTTTTTACGTAATTTTCTATAATTTATTTTCATTTAAAATCATTTTTATTTAGTTTTATTTACCACTTTTTATTTAATTTAATTAATTTAGGGGTGGGTTAGGCCTGAACCAGGCCTAGTTTGTTTGGGCCCGGTTCGGCCTAACTGGACCTCCTGGGTTTGGGTCGAGCCGACCTAGATCCAAGCGGGTTAGCTTGGAAAGCTTGGCCCGACACGGTTGGGGTAACTAGGCCCATCCCACCTGACTACCTCCTTCCTTCATCCATATTAACAACAACCATAATACAACAACAAACACACCAACAATAACCACAACATGCCTACACAATCACCATTAAAGCCTTAATTTCTCCACCGATAATTTACAAAATCAATAAACACTCACCTCGATTTGGAGATCGTCACGAGAGTCACCGAGATGAGAGTGCAGGGCGAGAGATGTGAGGCCGAGTTGAGAAAGTGATGGAGAGCTTGGCGATGGAGAGTTGGAATAAGAGGAAGCTTAAACAATGAAAATTGATTGGGAGAAAAGAGAAAGATTGGGTAGAGAGGAGGAAATCTCTCTTTTTTTTTTTTCTAAATGAAAGAAGAGAGAGAGTGTGAGGTATGAGTGTGGGTATGGATGATTTGATGGGTGATGTGATGTGATGAGTGATTAGATATCTAAATCCTTGACTACATCATAAACTGCGTTACGCGCACCCCGCGATATCATATGCTCTTGTCATTGCACGCACACAACGCTACTAGATGTAATTGTTAACTAGTGCGACACGAATTATTAAATAATAAGAAAATAAATAAACATGCACCATACAAAAATAACAAAATTTACCTTGTTACGTGTACCCTAGACTTTTCCGTAACGTCCAAGTGAGTCTGAGCTTAGAGTCGTAATCTGTAATTTGTCGGTTAATCGAGATTAATTAAAGCGGGTCGTTACATGAAGAGCTCAAACTCAAATCAATAGTCTTTTTAACGCAACCCAAATCGCTTGAGTTTGTTTGGAACAATTGGGTTTATTGGGTCAATCAGTTTTTTGTACACCCCTAGCTACATGTTGCATTCATATCTATATGTTGTATTCTACCATTTCTTTCATCTAGCTTGAATTCTATGTGTGACATCATTTTGTATGATTAATTATAGGTATCCAAAGTGATTCACCTTATGAACTTTTACTTCCTCTAGTTTTACGACTCCATTATCTTGATGTATAATATTTCTAAACTCACCGTGCATGCATTCGGTCTTCATCCTAGCTATTATGCTCAACTTAAAGCTTTTAAATTCTAATTTATTTCCTCCAAAGTTTAAATTTCCTGTTTACTCAATCTTTTGTTTCATCCACTAAAACAATATATATTATCTGCAAATAAAATACACTCTGGTATATCCTTTTGAATATGACTAGTTAGTTTCATTCATAACTCAAGTTAAGAGATATGAGCTTAAATTAAACCAATCCAATTAGTTTTACAAAAAACCAAATTCTTAAAATCGTATTAGCCATAACATTAACTAAGTTAATTGAACCTTTCCTTTACTTGCCAAAGTAGAAAAAGTTTTAATTATTAGACATTCCTAATCTCGTGTATATTTATAATATATTTAAATTAATTAAAGGTGTAACTAACGCTCTAATCTTGTGCATTAATTTACGGAGCATGTACCAATATCTAAAATCTAGAGGAAACAATTAAAGTTACCAAACGTGGTTAATGCACTAATGATGATATTATCCTCCAATATGCCCTATGATACTTTTTTAAAAATGTCTAAAATGAAATTGGTGCAACGGGAAACTTAAACATGATTGACGATAAAAAAAGTCGGGCTATCAAATCCTACTATCCAACTTTAAATATATCGAGTTTTTTTAAAAAAAAATACAAATATGCCTTTTTCTCTCTTGTTTTTTTGGAAGTTACAAGGATACGATTTTCCTTGTAAGAAGATTGTCGAAAAAATATGGAGAAAAAAAATCTTTATATGATATTTGTAGATTTAGAAAAAAAACATTCTTTATTGGGTTTTAGAAAGAAAAAAATGCATGCTAAATACATATAGACACTATTAAGGATATGTGTGATGAAGTAGTAACGAGTATAAAGACATTCGGATAAGCTACAAAAGATTTTTCTATTATGATAGGACTACATCAAAGTTCGGCTTTAAACCCATATTTATTTACTTTAGTTATGGATGAACTAACTAGGCATATTCAAGAGGATATATCATAATGTATGTTATTTGCAGATGATATTGTTTTAGTTGATGAAACAAAAGATGGAGTGCATAGAAAATTAAAACTTTGAATGAATGCATTAGAATATAAAGACTTTAAGTTGAGTATGACGAAAACCGAATAGATGCGCTGTGAACAGTGAGTGATAGAATGATAAAATTAAGGGAAGTAGAAATTTATAAGGTGAATCACTTTAGATACATATGATCAATCATATAAAATAATGGTAATATTGAGAATAATGTCACACATAGAATTCAAGTTGGATGGAGGAAATGAATGGCGGAGTGCAACATGGAGTGATTTGTAATCGAAATGTTCATACTAATTTAAAAGAAAAATTTTATAGGACTGCAATTAGGCCAGCTATGCTCTATGGAAGTGAATGGTGGGCGGTAAAACAACAAAAATTACATAAAATGAATATATCAGAAATGAGAATGCTTAAGTGGATGCGTGGTAAAACTCTTAAAGATAGAATAATAAATATAAGAATTCAAAGACAAGTAGGAGTCACACCAATTGACATAAAGATTGAGGAAGGGCGGTTGCGGTGGTTTGGTCATCTGCAAAGACGGCCTACAAATTCCTCCACTGAAAAACTTAACTCAATAGAAGTTGTAGAAATTTGACGAGGTGGGAGTAAACTAAAGTTAACATGAGATACATTAATTAGGAGGGATTTGAATGATTTGAAAAGCTCACCATCAATTGCACTTAATCAAACATAATAAAAAATTTGATTCATATTACAGATCTCAATTAATTTGAGTCTGAGGCTATCATGTTGTTTGTTTGTTTGTTTTTGGAAGTTACAAACATGTTAATTTCTCTTGGAGAGCACTTGATTAATTCTTGTAATTAGTCAATTCTAAGTAGAGGCGGTGAGGAAAAGAATATCCATGATTATCAAAAGAACTGAACGAAAGGGAAATGTTAAAAGGCACCCGCGACATTTTCATGTGTTTCTTCGGAAGAACAAGTCATTTTCATGGATTAAATAAGTAGTCCATCTGTTCCACAATATGCATCATATTTTTGGGATTAAATCAAGTAAGCATTATATATTTTATATAAATGAAGTCATTTAAGGGAGGGTAATTTAGTCTTCATATGAAATCTTAATTGTAAATCAATGGTCACCTTAATTCATGCGCATAAGCCACAATGCAAGACATATTGTGGAACAATTAGAGTACTTACTCACGGTAAGTTTGTAAATAATATTGTGGACCAATCGCCTATTATTTACTAACTTGTTAATTAATAAGTCACTTAATTTTTTCGAAATTAAAAAAATACTAATAAAAATAAGTATTTTATATTAGAACATAGTGAGTTTCATCTTGAGTTTAATATAAAGACAATTATACAAAATTGTCATAGTTATGGATCCCACCCGGCTATTGAGTCACTTTATAAACAAGGCTCAGGTGGCTTCAAAGCAGGTCATCTAACATATTCTTTTGATCACGAGTGATAAGCAACAAAAAAAAAAAAAGGCTCACCCCTCTCTATGGACTACGGTCCATGGCTATGTGACTATTGGTATGGGCACATCCATGCAATGTGCATTGACTCACAATGTTACTTTACTTCCATTTGACTAAAAAAGTTTGACTTCTTATCAAAACCCATACTCTCAACAGCCCTCATTCACATCAACGGTAGAGAAACAGTGGGCCCTCCGCACACACGTGTCACAATTTCAAAACATGAGTACAGTACATTCATTGTTTGTGATCAACATTGTAGCACATCATGCGCTATATAATAAAGGCAAAGTCATTATTTGGTACATTCCCAATGTCCTTTTTTATCTTGTTGAAATCTAAATTTTTATTACTACACATTTGATTTTTGAACTGTTGTGAAAATTTATATTTAATTATTTTCTATTTAAAATATTAAATTATGGCGATGGGAGTAATAAAAGTATCGCGTGACTATTCAAAAAGAGTAAAATTATTTATATTACTGAATTGAACGACTTACATTGATCAACAAAAACCCAAAAATATTAATTTTCCTCAAAAATATTAAAAACTCAAAACTAAGATATCAAAAGCATAAAAATTCAAAAATTCAACGACTAAATATACAACAATAAAAGTTTAAGGATTAAATGTATATTAAAATAAGTTCATGATCAAAAGTATAAAAGACTAAAAGTTTAAGGATAAAAAAATATGTTTTGTCTAAATGAAAATATTAATAGAATGATAATGAGCGAGTCACACTTGAAATCACATTTGATCACTAAAACAGTGATTTGACATTTTTACATATGGGTAATACTAAATGGACTCAATGAGTCTGGACTCGAAGAATCGAAAAGACTTAAATACCCTTGATGCAAATCTATCATCTTCAATCAAACCTACACCACTCACCGCCGCCACAGTCTACGACGCAGTGAGCACCGACCATCAACAACGTCGCGTCATCATCCACCGCCGGCCACCCTCCTCCTCCTCCCTTTCGGCCAGCCTCTCCTTTTCTCCTGTGGCCACCCTCCTCCTCCTCCCTTCCGACTAGCCTCCTTTTCATGTTCAGATCTGGCCAGATCTGGTTATAAAGGAGGTGATGGAGATGGGGAGGTCGAGGGAGGTGCGGAGTTGGAGGCGGGAGGCGGTGGGGGCACGCCAGTCGGGGAAGCCGGGGGAGATGGGGAGGCCGACGGAGAGTACGACGCGGAGGTCGAGAGGGAAGGAGAAGCCGAACTCGGTCTCGGCGCGGACGAATTCGTAGTTGGAGAGGCCGGGGAGAATGGGGATCGAGGAGTTGCGGAGGTGGGTGATGACTTTGTGGCGAGGAGGTTGTTGAAGGAAGGGAGGCCGGGCGCGGTGGAGGAGGTGGGGGTGGTGGTGGCGGCGGCGAAGGCTACTCGGCGGAGAGGCGGCGGAGGCCGGCGACGTGGGCTGGTGTAAGACGGGCGGTCGGCGACTGTAAGTGATGGTCGACGGCAACAGTCGGCGACGGAAGAGATGCATAGGTCTATATGTATTGAAGTTAGAAATGAGGATAATTTGGTTTTTTTATTTAATTAGATATCTCTCATTACTAATAAAAGCTCTTTGAGTCCGGATTCAAAGAGTCCAACTAGATTTTTTATTTACATATTATACATCAAGATATGTGTATGCACAATACTCGATGGAACTCCGGTGTCACTTCACTTTTGTCATTCTAGCATTTTCCAATAATAAACCAAGACTTTTTTTTTTGACAGTAACAACAACAACAACAGAGAGATTAAAGAGTAAATTTTCTTCAAAGCTTTGATTTTGGTTTCAATTTTCAACTCTCTTGAATGAAAATTTTCACTTTTTTGTCATGTTTCGTCTCTGATCAGATTCTTAGACAAAACGCGGCTACTCGCTCATCGTTTTCTCTGTGATTTTGGGCTTAGAAATACAGGGCTTGAGAGGATTGTGAAACAGAGCAAAAAACAGAGCAAAACAACTCAGAAGTCGCAACAGCGACTGATCGTTCGAGGGATTTTGTATTTCGTTTCAAGGATTACGTTTTCGTAGTGACCAATTTGATCTGCAACGTGAATTGGGTGACTCTTACATTGTCTGGTTGCTCTGTATTTCCTTTTCCCCCTTTTTTATTCTCTAAAAAGTTTGTTTTTTTTTTTTCCGTTGGAAATCGTGGTTTTGAAGAGAAAATTCGCTGAATCAATCGATCCTTTTCGCGGAAAAACTGGGTTTGTCGCGAAATTTCTGGGAGTCCTTTGTGGGTAATCTGTATTTCTTGTTATAAGTGTGTAGATCGACTTGATTTTGAACCTCCATTGAAGACTGTTCAAGCGAAAATTAGTGCTTTTGAGGTGTTTAGAGTTTGATTTCTCTGTTTTACGTTTGCGGGTTTCGCTAGATTTCAGTTTTTTTTCTTTCCTTAGTTGTTGTTTGGATTGCCTAAAAAAGCTGTTTTTGATTGATTAGCTGTCGTTGAGGTTCGAAAATAGATTTCAGTACTCCGATTGTTGCTCCTCTCCCTCCCCTTTTAAAAGCAAAAAATCAAAACCCCATCAATTTCTCTCACAAACAATCTCTCTGTTTTGCGGGCGAGGAGAGAGAAATAGGGTTTCTCTCTTCTCTGTTTCCTCTGTTTCTCTGAGACAATGGTTTTGGAGAGAGGGTCTTCGCAGTCGAATCTCATGAGCTTCCTCGACTGCGTTACTCCGATCGCCCCCTCGCAGTTCCTGCCAAAGGTGTGTAATTTTTATGTGAATTAGTCCTTCTCAAATGTTGTTTGTTGTGTGATTGTTGTGGAACTCGTGTTATGGTTTATGATTGAATTTGTTGATTTGATTTCAGACTGCAATTCGGAATCTTAACCAGTTATGGCATCCAGTAGACACAGACACGATTGAGTATTTCACACTTGGTGATCTTTGGAGGTGTTATGATGAATGGAGCGCTTATGGCGCCGGAGTTCCGGTCGTGTTGAACCGAAGAGGAGAAACTGTTGTTCAGTACTATGTCCCTTATCTTTCTGCAATTCAGATCTTCACAAGCAGCAATATACCCATTACTAGCTTCAGGTAATCAATCAATCAAATGGGCTTTCGTCGTGTCGGATATTTCGCCCTTTTTGTATATCAATGTGATGAGTGCGTTGTTTTGTTTATTAGATGTTTGGATTGTTTGTTCTATCTGAATTATTTTGTATCGAAATTACTTGGACTATTTCGATGAGATATCAGGAGTTTAACCTGAATTGTGGCATCAATGCTGCCGTCGGAGTTTGTTTAGTTTTTTGTTGTGCAAGTCCATATCAAGTGCTTCACTTTGTGGACCTTGTGTTCTGTCTCCTTCATCCCTTTATGAGCTTGCGAACTTTTAATCTTTGAATCTTTGTGCGCCCTCAAATCCATTTTCGATAGTGGGAATCAATTTCATTTGACTATATCACTTAATCTTTTGTTGCAAAGAATCAAATAGTATTATTGCTTATACGGGCGTGTAATAACTCAACGGAATTCCCTTTTTTTTTGCCCGTCGAATTTTCAGCTGTTTGCATAAAGGTAAAACTGTAATTTTTTCTTAAACTCTCACGATATCTGATGGAGCTAGAAACTAGTTTTGCTATATCGATTTACATGGTAAAAACAGTTGTCAATGCTAAAGCAATGATGGTTTTTAGGGAAGAATCTGTGGCGGGTGACTCTGAGATGAGGGATTCTTTTAGTGATTCTTTCAGTGATGAAAGTGAGAGCGATAAGTTTTCTAGGTGGGACGCTGGTTCTTCTGAGGAATTTGGATTTGAGCAAGAAAGTCTGTGGCATCTGAATGATAGGTTGGGCTGCCTTTACTTTCAATATTTTGAGAGATCAGCTCCTTATGGAAGAGTTCCTCTCATGGATAAGGTAATTTAATATTCCTTTTCCTTTTGCTGCCTACCCGGAAAAAAAGATTCTTCAAAATCACATTTTAATGGACCCGATTTATATTATGATTCTGCATCATTGAAGACCGCCTTTTATATTGGGATGAAGTTAATATCTTGAAAATCTGCATTTGTACGCTGTAGACTTTGTCATCTACTTATGTAGGATTCTCGTAGGATTCCATTTGGTGCATACTCTTTCAGCGGTTATTTTTTCTTTAATTGAGTATCTTCAATTAAGGCCATTGCTCAAGCTTTTCCGATTCTGACAAGCCCTTTTTTGAATAATTGTGAGAAATTCATTTATCGTGCTTCAAATAATTGAAGGATGAAAAAAGAAGAATCTGGTTATGGATTTGTTAGACTCCTATATTATTCTGTTAGAAAGATGCCTAGAGATGTGGCTGCGACCGTTTCTTTTTGAAAATTATTGTTCTTTGTTCACTTTCGCACTTTATTCTATGCTTCTTTTTTCATTCAAAATTAAAATTGACCAGTTCTTTCCTTTTTTTTTTGTTGCTCTTTATTCTGATTGTTAAATGTGATCTGATATTACTGGTGACCTAACTTTGCATTTTGTGGTTTAAGATTAGGAATTAAGTTAATGTTGACTTCTTTGCAAGTCAGGGTTTGTTTAGGTCTTAATATTGGCTTTCCTTGATTGCACTATTGCTTATGACTTAATTTTTTTCCTCTTCATTCAGATCAATGGATTGGCTCGAAGATTTCCGGGACTAATGACCTTGAAAAGCATCGATCTTTCACCAGCTAGCTGGATGGCAGTTGCATGGTCTCTTTCTCTCCTTCCCCCTTTAGCTAAACAAACATATATTGCATCATACATGGATGACACCTTCATTCACGCTCACGAAAGCTTTTGCGCATTGGATTCTATCTCATTTGAATGTGGAATAGTTATTTCCTGAGTTTTAAGTTGCACAGAATTTAGCTTTGTTAATTCTACTTGTTATGACAATATTCTTTGAGGCCTTGGCCATTGTTATTCGCCAGTCGTGGATCACTGGCATTATGAACAGATAGGCCTTTTTTTTTGTATGAAAACGAGATTTGAGTGCTAATTTGGTCTGTATGGCCATTTGATTTTTTCAGGTACCCTATATATCACATCCCGACAGGCAGAACTGTGAAGGACTTGTCTGCGTGCTTCCTAACTTATCACACTCTTTCTTCTTCCTTTCAAGGTATTCTTTCTTTCGAACTTCATCCTGTTACGCCATTTTTTATTTTTTTTTTTCTCTCTTTAATCATAATTGCATTGTTGGTAATGCAGAAATGGGCCCTGACGAGGAAATGGAGATCGCCAAAAGGAAGGGGAAGGAAATTGAAGGTGTCCCTCTCCCTCCATTTGGCCTAGCAACTTATAAGATGCAAGGAAGCTTGTGGTTCTCAGACGACAGCGGTCAGGACCAAGAGAGGCTCTTGTCATTGTTGAGCACAGCCGATTCGTGGTTGAAGCAGCTCAGGGTCCAGCACCATGACTTCAATTACTTCAATGCAATCAGATATGGCTGAACCAAAACTGCAAACCTTTGATTCGAAATCAACCAAAACCCATGTACAAAAAAGGAAAAAAAAATAAGGAAGTGGTACAACAAAGGTTCTTACGCCTTGGTAACTTGGTTTAGTTGGACATATTGGGATGACTATTCAGTTTTTACTGTGTAGATTTGGCTGATATTGCTCCTTTTCAGCTTCAATGGTGGAGACCCATATGTGACTAGACTTAACAATGTATATTTGAGAGTAACTGCATGTGTTGGTCTAGAAATGTATTTGTTTTGGCTTTTGTTGGAGAAGGGAACATAGGTAGAGAGAGAAATAGAGAGAAGAGAAGCAGAGAGGACCATGGTTTTCATGATTTTGAGCTACATGTTTTTTCATATAATGGCCACATGTTAGATTCAAAAGTACCTTTTTTTTTTTGGCTTCTTAATCTTCCAAATGTTGAGTTTATGTGAACTTTATCTTTTATTTTTGTTTCTTTGCTTATGCTTTTTAGTGCTAGCTGTGTTTGTTGTTTTTCGAGGCTACAATCTTGATGCCCACTGTCTTTAGTGCTTATTGACTTCATGATCCATTGGGGGTTTACTGTGTGTTTACACACTTCCAATATACATGTATTGGTGCCTTTAAGTCTCAATTAATCAATTAATTGACAAGTTTTTAATACTTTAATTGTAGTGGATTTTGATGGAAGATTCAATTAAGCAAAGATGTACTTGGAAGTTTTCTTAATTTCATTATTTATTGTGAAGATTGAGTAGGGGAAGTCATGTACAGCTAGTGGACCCTCTCTAAAATGGAAGTTTTCAACTAACATCTCCATGTGACAGATTTGTTGAGTTATTTTAGCATTTATATTTTTGGTCATTGAAGATAATATTGTTTTAAGTGTTTACATTCATTGTCAAAAAGTAAAATTTTGAGAGATCGTGAGTTTGACTCATTCTAAAGTTAAAAAACAAAAATTGCTACTTTCATTCAAAATTGCAAGAGTCATTTTAGATTGCTTAGGGCAATTGGTTTCTAATTGTAGCGAAAAATATGCCGCAAACCTTTTTTTTTTTTTGGTTATATAATATGAGAAATTAATCTGTCAATTTAACTTTTTTTATTGCAAGGTGAAATTGGTCTTACAACAACAACAATAATAATAATAATATCCAATGCATAGCACAACCACTCTTTTTGATATCTATAAAACTATAAAAGTCAATATTTTGAAGACTTTTTGCCCTTCTGGTGGCATTTGGTCTACAACTGAAAACCTGTTTTCTATTATACAAACATCCATAATATATAAATAAATACTTTATTTGAACAAGACTAGATGAAGTAACATTATTTTATATTCAATAACAATGCTACTAAATGAAAATAAATTAATATTATACCAACTGGAGTTAATCCTATGTACTGGTTTAACGCTTAAATCCTTTAAATAGAGGTTTTGATTCCGAACTTTGCTAATAGATTTACTTTCACTTGTGAAGCTTTATTTTTTTGTGAGCAGATTCAATTGATCACAAATCTTTGATATTCAATAATGCAGCGAACTATCCTTAAAAAAAAAGTGCGAACTATAAAAAAGAAAATAAATTGAAGATGTGGGTGCAAGAAGCATATTGGACTCACAAGTGTAACCAACAAATAAAATCCACAATTGGTTATGAGTCTAAAAGTGGTGGAAACCATATCCCACCTTATCTACCAAGAAAATAACACGTATGGCATAAGCTCTTATTTTTGTTTTGAAATTTTTGATTGCTGGCTTTTAACTGCAGCCACTACACTTGTCTCTTTAAGAGAGGAACAGCTAACTACGGCATTTGACTTCATTTCCCTAAATGGCTGCAACAACATTTTGTTTTGGATGAGACAGAAACGACTTTTTCACCTAACGTAACACCACTTACTTTTAAATCTCATACTAAATTATTTTATTTTTAAAGTTCATATTAAATCATTGAGCCACTCAATTGATTGATCAATAACATTTTTTTATATGTGTTGTCAAGATGATTTATTGAATGGACAGTGATATTTTTAACATTCTTTGGATGCATATATTTGATATACAATAGTCCAAATTTCATTAGAATTTATATTGCACATATCCATAATAAAATTTAGACCATTGTATATCCGATGTATATACTTAAAGTATTTTAAAATATCATTTTCCTTATTGAATTATACATGATGGATATAATTCTTTTTATGCATGATGTGATATATAATAAAATATTAGAATGACAATAACAATATAACACTACAAGATACATTGAATTATAAAAGTTTTTTATGTGACTTCGACTCACTTGTTATGCATCGAAATTTATGTATACATGCATTTCGAAATATCCATAAATGACTCTTGTGAGTCAATATATTTTACGATGTAACGTGTTATTCTAGATTTCAATACAATATGGGTGGGGCTCCTCTAGTCAGACACGGGAAGATGGGAAGTAGGGGGTTGGATCAATATATAGGAGATCGATTTGAATGTCTGTGTCATAATTAAGACCCCATAATTAATTGTTGCTGTAACTTTTCATTAGATGGCTTGAATCTAATGGTTCCACATGGACTCGCATGCATGTGTTAGGTTTTAATTAATAGATACTATAGAGATGTCTGATTTGTTTTTCATTAGTATTTACTTCTGAGAACCACAAACGTTCACAATTAATTATAATATCACAAATATCTATATCAATATTAATTAAATTATATTTTTTTGTCAAAAAATGCTATATATAGTATTGGAATGTAATTTTCAATTAGTTCTGTGACTAGACATTTTAGACAATTAATATGTAGTATCCGAGATAATAATAAAGAGTATGCACGTGTAACTTTATGTCTCAAAATTAAAATACCAACTAAAAGTCTATTATTTATTGCCAGTCAAAAAACAAGATTTAAAAAGGTGGTGGTTTCACTCTCGTTGAAGTAAAAAAAAAAATAACTTTATTACTAACAAAAGAAAGACACGGCCTTCACTTCCTTTCCAAAGTTACTTGTTGGGCTCTCCCAAACCCTAGCCGCACCTTCACCAAATCTGGTTTGAGGGTCGGCATTGCCGATTTGCCTTTGCCGCCGGCACCCTATGTCCTCTCCCTAAATCCAAGATCTATATTCTTCATTATCTAATGTTCTTCTTCTTCATCCCCATCCCTCCGCCCCTCTCCCTCTTCTCACTTCTTTCCACCGTTCTTTCTTCTTCCCTTCCCTCTTCTCCCTCTCCCTTCCATTGGCGTTCCTCCTTACTTCACCTCTCCCTCCTCTGTACGCCTCTATCTCTCTTCTTTTCTTTTTTTTGTTGTGCAGGTTGATCCGACGACTATCGTGTAGGTTTTGGGTTTTGATGCTACGACGTTGACGACCATTTTTTGATGCCAAGATGTTTGATGGAGTCAAAGAATTAGAGAGAGACAAAGTGTCGGTCTTCAAGTCAAAAGCGACAAACACCCGCGACGATCCTTAGGGATGGCGAGCGATACTGAGTGGCGATTGTCATGGTTGTTTGGATCTATTGTGTCTTTTTAACTTCTTTTTCTTGGTTAGATCTAGGGTTTTTTGTACCCACTAGAGGGATGTTGTCCCCGTTTAAGGGGTGGTTATCCCCACTTATGGGGTGGTTGTGCCCGTCAGGGTTTGTTGTCGCACCACCATGTGTGCATTGTGTCGAATTTTAGTTATGTGCTTCACCGTTGTAAGATGTCTATTATTCTCGTTGTAATAGATTGCTTGTCCCTTTTTTGGGCTAGGTACATCGATACAATGCAACTATTGACCAAAAAAAAAAAAGTAAAAGTCCATTGTTTGACTGATTTTTTCCAAAACTTGAATTTCATTTTTTTGCTTTATGCATATAACAAAAACTTGCCAGTGTGACAAATCTGCTATGACTATAATAATTAGTATGAAGTTAAGCAAACCAATTGGGTGACCTAATGATTTGGTATGAGTTTTGGGAGTAGGTTGTTACGAAAAAACTCATGGACAGCGGAAGTAAACAAACACACGAATACTAAAACACAAACTTTATTCAATCAACTAAAACTTGTGTATTACAAACTGATATATGGGTTTTTATATAGACACCAAACTTGCTAATTTACACATAAATAGGTGTTGCCAAAAAGCAAACATAAAACAAAATAGAAACTTTCTAAACCCAATGAATAATTAGAAACTTAACTAAACACTAGACTTTGTAATTAACTAAAACTACGCTAAAATAGAAATTATTAGTTTTAAGCCAATAAACCCAACAATCTCCATCTTGGCAAAAAAATCCACCAACTCCACCAATCAACCACTCAATTGTCGTAGTCACCGTGAATAGCAACGAACCCCACAATCACTCAATCGTTTCGTGATGACAAATCCAAGAAGACTTATGTTACGCCTCCATCCAATGTAGCTTCCCCACACGCACTCACTCAATCAACCGGATCTTCTAGTCACACACAGACACTCACTCATCTGATCAATCTTGATCCTTTAAATAAACACCCATTCACTCGTCACAAGCAATTCACTCACTCATCGATGGTCAATCATCAAACAAACACGCTGTATCAAAACATTAAACCACTCACTCAAATACTCAATAATAAACACATAAACACATAAACACATAGACACACACCAAAAATACTTTAAAGAATCACCAAACTCCCATAATAATCTCCACCCTCAGCCTAAGAAATTGTTGCAATGTTATTTTCTCCTTCCTTGTCTTTTTTTTCGAACAATATTTGATAGCATGTCCTTTCTCACCATAAAAAATAAAATCTTTCCATTAAAGGTTTGAAACCCCCACCACGCCCTTTACCAAGACCATGCTATTCCTTTCCTTGAAGAGCTATGAGTTGAAAAGTATCGGGAGCAAAAGATTTTTGACTTTCACTTTCCAATTTTTCTGTAGAAGGCAAGATAATCTTGACCTGTCCTTCCGTAATATCACATCTTCCATAAAGTAATGTGTTGAAGAAATGTGGATGTGTAGAATGAACCGAGCATAACAAGACAACTGCCTTATCTACAGAACTCACGACTTCCCCAACATTAGTAAGATCACGAACAATTTTGTTAAAGTCTTTGAAGTGTGGAACCAAACTCGTACATTATTTTCGTCATAAAGTGAAAAATGAATGCTTCAAAATCAACTTATTAGTGAAACTTTACTCATGTAAATTTCTTCTAACTTCTTCTATATCTTTACGTCAGAAGTTTCTTACATAACTTCATACACTACATTATTGACCAAACAAAGGTAAATTGAAATAGTAGCCTTAGAAACTATGACACCCCACATTTTCTCATCAATTTCATTAGGTTTTCTCTTTCAATGCAAGCCTCAAACCTTGTTGAGTAAGCATATATATCCCTCATCTACAACTGCCATAAACTAAAGTTTTACTTACCATCAAACTTTTCAATAGTATACTTGACTTCATCGTTTGAAGAACCCATTTCAATTAATTCGTTATGATGATCACAAATGTATCAAAAAAACCAAAATCAAGTTAAGTGATCTCTTATGATTTCATTAAAGATAAAATTAATGTAAACAAAGACAAAAAATTCTTTTCTTGTAGTGAGAAAAACATATTGATCAAGATTCACACCTCAAACTATCAGCACAATCAAAGCACACTTTCAATTTTTCATATTAAGACGGACGAGTTTTGCACTCCAACGCAAGAGAGCCCGTCGGTCTTTCGATCACTCTACGAACTCCTTGATTTCCACTGCTCTAATACCACTCGTTAGGAAATAAACTCACCAACAGAGGAAGTAAAAATCACACAAATACTAAAACACTCAAACTTTATTCAATCAACTAAAACTTGTGTAATGCAAACTAATATAGTGGTCTTTGGTAGACACCAAACTTGCTAATTGAATTGAAACACATAAATAGGCATTGCCTCAAAAAACAAACACAAAACAAAATAGAAACTTCCTAAACCCAACAAATAATTAGAAACTTAACTAAACACTAGACTTTCTAATTAACTGACACTACCTTAGCAAGGGGTGGCAAAATGGGTTAGCGGGTCGTGTTCATGTTGGGTTAATCGGGTCAACATGAACACGACCCATTTATTTAATGGGTTGATGCAACATGACACGAATTTTGAACGGGTTCACACGACACGATACAACACGACACGTATAACCCGTTAAGTTAAATGGGTCGTGCTAATGATTAAAATACAACACGACCCCATTTAACCCATTTAACTTAATAATCATAATTTTTTTATTCTAACGTGATTTATTCAAATTCATTTAACCGGGCTTCAAAAATATGTATTTAACCAAATAGTTGTTTCTTAGTTTCATTTTAACCCAATACTTATTTAATCTATAATAATAAAATTAAGCCAAACTTATAATGAAAATTTAAGATTAAAGCAAATCTTTCATTCTCGTATTGTCTAAGCCAAAATAAAAATAAAAATCAACACAACAAAAACAACAATGATGAACGCTAGTTTTTGCTACCAAGTTTTTACTAATAAAGATATTTTAACTTGTGAAAGTTTTAGATAATTGGGGGACATGACCCATTTATTGTGTGTCATAAATGAATTGACACATTTACGGCACGAACCCGAATAAGCTCTTCCTAAACCTGCTAATCTTCGTGTTAAGCGTGTCGGGTAATCGTGTCATGACCCATTTTGACACCCCTATCCTAGCAGAATGATTCCCGCCATTGATGGGTAAGAGTTTATTTAAAAACAAAGACCAAGCAGAGGTTCCGAAGAAAAAAAAAGGCACCATGCATGTGAAATCTTAGAAACAAAATGTGAACCACGCTTTTAGTATGGGACTATTAAGCCTTTTAAAATTAGGAGAGGGACAATTAAATTAAAGGAGAAAGTGATGTTAAGGAAGAGAACAACTAGTTCTTAATTTACTTTTTTTTTTGAAGAAATTGAAATTTCATTAATCATTAATGGCTTTCAATACATTGAATGGAACAGGAATAGACATAGAATTAATTACCGTAGAAAATTGATTTGCTAATCTTAATTGTTCAAAAGAACATTTAACCCTTATAAAGTAGGCTTTAAGAACTGTGACTATAACAATGAAATAGTTTGACAATTAGTGACTATTCTCTTGACAAACATCTAGAACACAACAGTACACAAATACATCATTAGAACCATAATGAAAAATAAAACTTTCAAGTTCGACAAAAGGAAGTAAACACAAAACTTCCACGGAGGGAAGACAAACTAAGCCAATTTCTTAAGAAGGAAGAAAACGACTACCTATAAAAAAACCTAATATCTATGAGTACCAACCCCATGAACGGCAAATTCACGCATAGTTTTCGGAAAGGATGCAGACGTAGAGAAATAGTTGTTACTTGTAGAAAATATGATAGGTGCAATGGGGATAAAACTAATCATCTCATTAGATCTAAACAGACACTTGAGTTTATTTGATTAATAATAGGTAAAATAAGTTATTGGAACTATCGCCAATCAAAAAAGAGGATTCAAAAGGTACAAATGAAGAAGGAGAACCAAAAGAAGAAAAATTAGGATGGTGCTTTACAGTTTCAACTGTATGGACTTAAAGAATATAATTTTACCAATTGATCTTAAAATTTGTTAGGCTCTTGTTTGGTTGGAAGTGAAGTTAAATCCCGAGAGATAATTTGGAAGGGAGTTTGAACTAATCTTGTTTGGTTGCCAAAATTCTCTGCAAGTTATCTCCACAACTCACACTCAAGGGTGAGAGATATCTCCTCAACTGCCTAGAAGAGTTATCTATCAGGAGTTTGTTAATACAATTACCCCTCATTAATCACCTTTTTATGCTTTCATTAATTACCTTTTATTATAACCTTCATCCATCTTTTTGAAGGGTATTTATGCCAATTCATATATTTATTGTTTAAAACTTTGCAACTTCCCTACAAGTTTAAAGTTGAACCAAACATGAAAAATGTGATCTTTCACTTTGAATTAACTTCAAGGAGTTAACTTCGCTCGCATTGTAAGTTGACAAAAATGAATCAAACAAGACCTTAGTGTACAAACTTAGTTAATTATAGGATTTTAATTTTTTTTTTGAGAAAATTAGGATTGCACTTAAATCAAGGTTAAAGTACCATGTGTTTAAATACATAAACTTAATTATAGGATTTGCATGTGCAACCATTTTCAGGGCATTAAATAACCAATTAAATAAGAGTTTGAAATAATTAGGATTGCACTTAAATTAAGGTTAAAAGTACCATGTGTTTAATTACATAAACTTAATTATAGGATTTGCATGTGCGACCATTTTCAGGGCATTAAATAACCAATTAAATAAGAATTTGAAATAATTTAAGGGTAGTGCTATTTGGACTCAAGAGTCCGGACTCAAAAAGTTTTTTATTACAAAGTCATCATCAAGTAATTAATGAAGCACACATAATCACTTGTAAAATTCCTTTGTTACCCCTTAAATATTTATAAAAATTTAAAAAATCTCCTTATGAGTCCGGACTCATGAGTCCAAGAAAATTTATTGATAATTTAAATATCCTTAGTAATTTTTATTAATAATCTCACCCTACCCGTGTCATATCTACCAACACCACTCACGTGACACCGCAATACATCAACACACACATAATGATGCACTTATCCAAACATCCTCATAACACTACAAAAAAACAGCAAATCAGAAACGAAAATTTCCGTCTCTGATTTGTTAAAATTCCGTCTCTAATTGCAGTCAGAAACGGAACAGAGACGGAATCAATTCCGTCTCTAAAAACGTCGTCGCTGATTCAATCAGAAACGGAATTCAATTTCGTTTCTGATTTAGAGACGGATCAGAAACGGAATAAATTCCGTCTCTAATTCCGTTTCTGATTAGAGACGGAATAAATTCCGTTTCTGATTATTTCCGTCTCTGATCCGTTGCTAATCAGAGACGGATCAGAGACGGAATTTGATCCGTTTCTGATTTATGTATCTACATAAACGAAAATTAGAGACGGAAATAGCAACGGAATCCAAAGATCCCGTTGCTATTTCCGTCTCTAATTTTCATTTTTGTTTAGTTTTTAAAGTCTTACATATATAGGTCTCAATCCAAGCACATTTAACCGCCAATATATAATAAAAATCATCGCTTTGCACCCCTCCAACAACTCCTTGGGGGTGCTAACATCCCCCAAAAAACAAAATTTGACATTCATACATCGACAATATATATCAACAAATATTCAATTGAGAGAACAAAAATGTAAAAATCAAAAATTGAAAAAGATATATATCCAAAAAAAATTGTATAGTATTACAAATGCTCCAAATTTCTAAGTATTCACAAAACCACCAATCCTATTGTTCAACAACCAAAAAAAAAAAAAACTTACAATCCTATAAATATGCACAAAAAGAATTATCAATCGAAAAGTCTTGAGATGTTCTTCAACACCACCGCATGCCCAAGGGACATTTGAAACAACTTAATAATTGAATAGTTGAACTTAAATTTTTCGGGGACATAAGCATCATATGAGATAGAGCTAAGGTAGAAGAGCAATGACTCACATCGAACTTATAGTGACGATCCCCGCACTCGACCATCAAAGTCTACAAACAAGCAAAAAGATTAACATTAATTCATTTGAGATTTAAGAATCCACAAACGATGATAAACACTTGCATATACTGATTTAAGTAAATTAAATTCTTACCAATCCAGTAGGAGGAAGATAGCAATGTTTGTCATTTTCACTTTTATCTTCATTTTCTAAAAACATATAAGAAAACAAAAATATGCTACCTCATAGATAGACCAAAAAACTCATAAGACTATTTTCAATCAATCCACTTTCACAAGCTACAAAATTTATCATAAGCTCACTCATCTCATTTCAAACCGAGCTTTTTTAACTTTCAAGAACCAAACAATAAACCTGTTTAATCCATTTCATAAAGATCGATTTACATTGGCTTTCGGCCTATTGCAACCCACCCCTTATTTTCCAAGCGTGACGGTGACTCCTTTACCTTTATCTAGAGCACACAATATTCTACATAGGTTGAGTTTGACAATATCAACTTGATGAGGAACTAGGATACCTTTTAAGTTGTGAAGTATGAACTTAATGAGTATCAAACTATTGATCACACCAAAAAAAATGATATGGACTTGTTATTGCCTAAATTTAAAGAAGACATATCCTTATTCAAACAACAATGCAAATTATAGATCATATTCAAGTAAAATTTATGCATTAAATCACTTAATCGAATATTTCAATCAAAAAATGAATGAACCAAAACCAATTTTAAATATGTTTTTCATGGATTCTTAAAGTAGTATTTACTGAATTTATTTAAAAAATATTAAAGGCCAGTATTCCCTTTAAAGCAATGCATAGAGTATAAACCTAAATTACACAAATAAAATGTTGGTGTCACTGCTGATACAATCAACTCTTACAATATAACTCTATCTTAACACAATACCAACTGAACTTTTGAAAATGTTACCTTTTCAATAAAAGATCGAACCATGTTCTCAACTTGCGAACGAAGAGAAGGAACTGAAATGTCAAGTGATTCAAAGCCTAGGTAGCAAGCTTTCTTTCATTTCATACTCAAATATGGGTGTCTATGCTTCATGTATGTGCTGAAATCTTAGGGCTTTTGTTTCTTACTCTTTGGGAAGACTTTGGTCTAATTATAATTGTTACAAAGCTCTTAAAGGACCCAATTGATGGTGTCAAGAACTGGTCAAGAAACATAAGCTAGCTTTGTAAGTATGAGTGGTACGACAACCGACATTCGAGAGCGTAACACAACTTAGAAATGAAAGGAAAGACATTGGGAGAGTGGTAGCCTACGGGAAATAGAGTTTTGAAAAATTGTAGTGTTGCAAGCTATAACTAACCATAATTGGTTATGCTTATTGAAAGGGTACAAAAGAGCGAGGAAACTTCTTTGACATCGAGATATTTAGTAGTGTTGGATATGAGTTATCAAGGACTTTAATGGACTGATTGAAGTGGAAATCATAAAGAATTAGACTTAAAGTGCCCATTTAAATAGAAATCTTTCCTTGGCATGTTCTATTGGGTTTACCTGCAAGGAATATACTATTGATGTAAAATCAGCTAGGGAAACTTGCTCTAATTACACATTCCTATAAGATGGAATTAGTTAGAACAATTGCAAGACAAGAAATGGATTTGATTGGTAAACATGAGGAATTAAGGAACATTTTCATATAGTGAAAATGAAACTACTACCATGTTGGAAACTTAAACCAAGTAAGTGCATAAGACATACATACAGTTAATACATTGAATATAAGTTTAAGTAGCGAGTAAGATTTAAAGAATGGAATGCCAGTTCAAGTAATTCTTATTTGAATACATCTAGACTGGACATTATCATAGACTCACATTGGTAAATTATAGTAGGAGTTTGAATATTACCAGGGTGATAGGGGACCAAAACATCAGTGGAATACTTGATTGATATTTTCATTCGATTGTGAACTTGGCAGGTTAGTTAGGCATGGAAATTAAAATCAATTAAGAGACTTTTCAGAATCTAATGAACAAATAAAATGCTCAAAGAAAGATTACCTTGTCATCAGGCGAAAAAAACACAACATGCAATCTCTTGAGCAGTTGGGAATGGTCATAAGATCAAGAAGTCTGGAGAAGCCATCTTTGGGAATACTAGAAGAATCGAATACTTGCTCCCCCGGTATCAAGCGCAAAATCTTTACTGAGAAACAAACTCTGCTTCCCATGTTTCACTGATTTGGGCATTGGCCAAAAATTCAACCCCACAACCCCTACCAAGAACTGGGAAGCTTCGGTGAGCGGTGAGAGAGGTCAGAGAGAGAGAGAGAATGAACAGAGATCGGCCTATGCACGCGAGAGATCATAGGGCGGTCATGGGAGCGGTGAGCAACACATCGAGCAGAGGGCAGAGAGCGGTGGATCGGTCGGTGAGCGGAGAGATAGCAGAGAGCGGGGATCGGAGAGAGAGCGGAGAGGGAGCTACATCGATGAGCGGTGAGCGGGGTGAGCGGTGAGCGGGGTGAGCGGGGAGTGGGGTGAGCGGTGACCGGGCGAGAGAGAAGGCAGAGAGCGTGCGTTTAGGGTTGAGCGAGAGAGAAGGCAGAGATCGTTAGGGTTGAGCGAGAGAGAAGGCAGAGAGAACGCAGAGAGCGTTAGGGTTGAGAGAGAGAGAGAGAGAGTGTGTGTGTGTGAGTCTTGGGTCCCTATTTTTGAATCATCAAGATCGAATACGCACGAATCTCGAGATTAATGGACGGTTGTAAAAAATGAAATTTTTGGTGGGAATGTTGGCTAGAGACGGAATTAAATTCCGTCTCTAATTCCGTCTCTAATTCCGTCTCTGATCCGTCTCAATTCCGTCTCTGAATGCTTCCGTCTCAATTCCGTCGCTAACTTTTTTTTTTTAGAAACGGAACTTAATTCCGTTTCTAATTCCGTTTCTGATTTAGAAACGGAATTTATTTCCGTTTCTGATTTAGAAACGGAATTTATTTCCGTTTCTGATTTAGAAACGGAATTTATTTCCGTTTCTAATTCCGTTTCTGATTTGCTGTTTTTTGTAGTGTAATATCTTTGTAGACCACTTTAATTCAAGCCATATAGTCCAAATCGTCTTATTGTATCAATTTTAACCACACATCCTAATCAGTAGCTATGGTGGACTCTCAACTAAAGCACTAATAATACAATTACTAGTGTCATTAATTGAAATTTCAATTAAAGATATCAGATAAAAGAGATTGAGAGAAAAAAGAAGAAGATTAGAGAAAGAAATGGTTTAAAAAAAATAAGAGAGAAGATAAATAAGGTAGGGTAAAATAGATTTTAGAGTTAAGGTTAGAGAAGAAGAGAGAGAGAGAGAAGATAACAGACATAGAATTATATTTCTTGCTTGTTTACTCATAACTCCAATTACATTTTTATATAGTGACTAAACCCTAACAACCTATAATAATTATTATACAATCTATATAGTGACTAAACCCTGACAACCTCTAGCAATTATTATACAATCCCTTATACTACCACAACATATTTTGTATTATACTAACCCTATTACATGTATACATCACATAACTACTTGAAACACCTTAACTAATACATTCTGTAGGTTCCCAAATAATTGTCATCCTTAAACCATGTGAGGTGTTTGCGAGTGATTTGTTTATTTTTCTTTTAAGAAATGCTAGGATGACCCGCTAGGGACACCCGGTTAAAGCACCGGCGACTTGGCGGGTGAAGTGGACACCTTGGTCCCATGCCCAAACAATCCAACCTCTTTGACCAACTTTTCATTTTTTAAAAAAAAACTTGTCACCTCAGTCAGTATCTACTGCACGAAAGTGACTGCTTATAGTACGGTCCTATCAGGATGTCAGTCAGTCTGACAACCGAAGTTGGCTCACATGAAACCAAGAAAAGGCGCCGAATTTAAATTTTGGACTATTTTCTCCAGCCAAAATACCCAATATGACTTTCAAACACATTTCATCTCACATTTCCAACACCAAACCTACCTAATCTCCTATCCAAAATTTCTCATCTTCCCCCCCTCTGCTGCAATGAGAGCAAGAGAACCAGTTTGTTCGGGTTCTCATTTAGAGTTAATGAAGTGAAGTCTGAGGCAGGGCTTGGGCTAGACGAAGGTGAGTTCATTCCACCATATATTTTGTAGTTTTTATCAATTAGAAGGTCCCATTCATCCTCCTTTGTATCTCTTACTAAACATAAGTTACAACGCTCCCAGTGCCCTGATTTTGAAGAAGACTAGTTGTTGTGTGGATATGGAATTTTGGTTTTGATTTTTTTGCCCTTAATTTTGAAGGTATTCATTCACACTTTTCACCTATTTTCTTAATTTATGGCTAAAGTTACAAGCGAATAGTTGAAGCCAAGTGTGGCTGCCCACCCCGGCTCCACTAAGTTTGGTTTTGTTTCTTGATCTTAAACTGTCTTACCAAAATTAGTCACACAAAGTTTCTATTCTTTGAGGTTTCTTTTCTTATTTTAAACTTAGATTTAAACTTATGGTTGCAAAGGCAGAGCTGAAGTCAAAGCTAAAGTTCAATGAAGAAGACAACATATTAATAGGTGGTGGTGCGAACATGTAATGTCATTCGTTGTCGTGATTTCGATTGGTACTTAATTTTTCTCAAGAAAGTCAAATTTTTAGCAGTTAATAATTTTAGTAGATAAAAGTTCTTGCATTAAATAGCGCACTCCGCTCCTCTGCAGCCAAACGTAGCTTCCCAGCTCCACTCTTGGCTCATAGCTTGTAGTTAATTATGGCCTGGCTGGTCAGAGTCATTTTCCTTTAATTAATATTCCAAATTACTTTCAATAATATGTCATGGATTGATGAAGATGAATCCTTTTATTGTATGAATTGTGCCTACAACAATCACTATCAAAAAAATTGCCTATGGAATATCCAACACTATTTTATGGATCCGATTATATTATGTATAATGAGAATGATTGTGGTAGCAGACCCAAAAGTGAAGGGTAACATCTCCAAGGGTGTATTAACAATTTCAAGCCAAGATGGGATGTGGAGCTTAATGCAACAATAGTGTAGTATTGTTTAATGATGTTATTGTGTTGTTTGTGGTTTAGCAATGTAATCGAAAGCATACACTTGTACTCTCTTATAGTTCGATTTGAAGCTTATGTTTGATTGTTCTGAATGAAATTATTCGCTTTCGCCTTTAAGTTTTCAAACATTTGTTACATGTATATACATACTTACGTCCTCAATGTAGATCCTCCCACTTGTTGAAACCGTTGAGGTGACAGTTAGAATTGTTTATGTTCAGGGAAAAAAGAGTTGCAATTGAGTAAGTTCATATTCATATGCAACAAAATCCATAGCATAATTATGGTGGTTGAACCGCAATATAGTTGGACCAAAAAGTAGTTGATGCCATCAAGACAACTAATATTAAACATAATCATGTTGATGCTATCAAGGCACATAATCCCATGTTCAAAGACACCATCATGAAAGTTTTGTGCCATCACGGCAGACACATATAAACCTTAGTTCAAAGACACCATCACGAAAGTTTTATGCCGTAACGACAGACATACATAAACCCAAGTTCAAAGACACCATCATGAAATTTGTATGCTATCACGACAGACACATATAAACCTTAGTTCCAAGACACACATAAAGGTAAGTTAAACCCAAGTTTATAGTCACCATCACCATTAAGTGAGTAAACATAAGTTCATGGAAGAATTGCCTTGCTCGCAATATATGAGTCTTATTTTCCTTCCGCCTCTGTTAAACCATCGATTGCAACTGGATCAAAAAATGCGATATGCTTTATACTCATCCCCTCATCCCCGCATCCAAGCATGCGAGCCTCCAGCTTATCGACTTGCGAGTCAAAGGTAGCACAACTCAATTTCAAGTTGCTGATGAACTATTGTTCAAATTCTCTAAATGTCGGCTCAAGAGGTTCTCATACTACTTTCTGTTTGCCATGTTCCCTGCTTCCATTCTTGCATGTGCTACATCAAATTTGGACTCTGCAACTTCTTCTATCTCTATTTGTTTCCCTACGAAAGCATGTTGCATCTTTACCAAGTTTCCTACATGGCCTTATTCATTGTTTCTATTGTAGTTGTGGTTGCATTATTCATTGCTTCTTCTATCGTTGTTGTGGTTGATTTGTTCATTGCTTCCATATTTGCCTCCTTAGCAACAATCTTTGTCGCCATAAATTCTTACATTTCTATTTGCATGAACACCATAGATTGCTACAATGTTTCCAACTTATGGAACAACAAAAATTAATGTTGCATTTGATCTACTTGTTGCTGTGACTGTTGCATGGTATCCACCTGCTGCTGTACGGTATTTACCTGCTACTTCGACCGTTGCGTGGTATCTACTTAATGTTGCTGCTACTGCGACTGTTATGTGGTATTTATCGGCTGCTACAACTGATTCACATCATGATCCGAAAAATCAAAATACATATATAGAATATTATAATTTAAAATTACAAGAAATCTTAGCTAAAGAAAAGAAAGAAAAAATGAAGAACCATGCACTACCCTATCATGATCAACAACTTTATTAAAAAAGGAATGACCAAGTGCCAATTATTCTCACATTTGGGGCCTCCTTCACAAAGCTTGCATAAGTGTCCTCCTTCAATGAGCTTTTATAAGTGTCCTCCATATAATTTTTGTAGGGACTTCCCTCGCTTGATGTATGTTCCTATTGCACACATTCAACAATTATGTCATATTACCATCAAATTATACATGTTAATGTTGAAGTAAAAGGTGGAAGTTGTGATTACCTGTTCATTGTTTTATATAGGACTTGTCATGCCATCATTCTCATCATCATTGTTTTATATAAGGACATTGTCATGCCATCATGGCCTCCCCTCATCTTCATCAAAATCATTGGACCTCATCCTTTTCCCCTCTTCCTCAACACCTTCCTGGTCTTTATCAGCCCCATGTTTACTCCCATCAACCTCATCCTCTTCCCAATCCCCCTATCGATCTTCACCCTCGACTTCCAATTCATCATAACCTTCATCTTCATCCTCGACATCATTAACCAACATACCATTTCACTTTTTACTTTTTTTTTCTATTTTCGAGAAAGTGGATTGTCCAACCAATCTCTTTCTCTTTCCTGTCGGGCTCTTTCCAACATCGACATCTTTTTTGATGTACAACCATTTTTCATTCGTCTAATTGTACTCAATTTATCTTAAGTGAACTCGCCAATAAAATAATACATGTCTTCCAAAAGCATTCTGAAGTTATGCTTCTGTTGGGGATGAGACTCTACCCTCTATCCATAATTTGTACAAATAGTTCCCATAAGCGGACCCTCGATGAATATGTAGTAGTCTTATACATTAGGTTTAAAATAATATGTGCCAAATCGATTGCGACCCTATTCAGCACTGCCCAAACAAGGAATATGCCAAAATGGATGATGCATGTTCTTCCATCAGTTTTAGGAGTAAGAATATACGCCACTTGTCGATGCATTTGACCTGCCTCTGAACTTAGCTTGAAAAAAATAGTTTGTTGTTTACAGAGTCTTTACATCCATATAACTGCCTCATTGCCTTGTTAAGGTTGTATCCCCTAATCATCTTTACTAGGTCACAAGAGTCATTGACGCATTACTTTCCAACAGGCAAGTTAAATACTTTTCTAATAATATGCAAATCAATATTAAATCTCCATTCATATATGTATAAATTTAAGAAAGTATGGTCATCATTAACTGGGTGCAAGTGTGCGTAAATAAGATGTACATAATTTGTCAATTGGCAAGTTGGTAGTCACAAAATCAAGCCAACCTATTTTCTCAAATATACTTCTAAAATGAATACCTACCCTATCAAAATAATCAAATTCTAATCGATGTCTGATCAATGAAAACCTTGACATGAATGATATTTTCCCTACTGCGATGCTTAATGCGATTTTAAAGGCTTTCTTATGCATGTCAGCAGCATTTGATCATATATCTCCTTCGTCGTCAATAATGTACGGGTTCTCATAATTGGTTAGTGGTAAGGCAATGGCCTTTGCTCTAGACTTCATGGTTTTCAATCCAGAACTATAACGAGTGGTGTTACTCCTCTTTTCAACCTTTGGGATCAATAATTGCTTGCCCTTCCCACTGGTTTTGTTAGCCCCCTCTTAGTCACTTTCTTGTTAGGGCCTGTGGCTTCGAATTTGGCCGTTGGTGATGGTATAGCCTTTGTCGAAGTAGTGGCCTTTGGTGATGGTGTGATCAGTCTGCTTGGAGTAGGTGTGGCCTTTGTCGAAGCAGTAGTCAATGGTGTTTTTGGTTTGGTCCTCCCCAGCAGATCTAACTTTGTGGAAGAAGTGGGCATTGGGCATTGTGGCTTCATCTTCCCATGCGAGTCTGACTTTCCCTTTGTCTTGTGCATAGACCGTGTGTTGGATTTGGCCAATGGAGTCGACGTATCTACACTTCATTCTTTCCTTTCGAAGCATGGTTCTTCATAGGGATATTCAAACTTGGAGCTTTAGTCTCTTATGTGCTCTTCAACTTATGGACTGCCTTCAATTTAGGGATGTGGATGCTTTATGGTTATGATTGGCCTTCTATGTCCTCTCTACTGTGAGCTTCATCTTCTTCGACTTGAGGAATGATTAGGGTTTTTGTGGTATATGGAATTGGTTAGGATTTGTCGTTGGTTTGATAGGAGAGATCAGTAGATGAAAATGAGGAAGGATGAGTGAACGATGAGATGAGAATTAATGACTTAAGGTAATGGGGTAGTTGTTATGGTTACCACTATCGCCCCCACAGCCAATCCACGACCCCTATGTATCCACAACCTACAATGCAAATAAAACTTCAAATTTGAATTAACCTCACACAAACCTTCATTAATCATAACCCGACAATGTAAATGAAATTTAAAATTTGAATTAACCTCACACAAACCCTCATTAATCACAACAACCTCACGATCTTAATTAAATTTGAAATTTGAATTATCCTCACAACTACTCAATAATAACACTAATTATCCACCCAATGAATTAATTCATACAAAGCCTCAAAATCAGTAAAATTTTCTACAACAATTACTTGTCACACGAAATAAGTTATGCATAACATCACCATGATTGTAATTTTTTTGTCATTATTTTCAAAGAAAAATGCAATAAAAGTTACAAGTAATCATCCTGATGTCACACTTCACCATAAAATCAACAACATATGTATTTAATTATGTCACACATTACCACAAAATATAAAGCATATGTATGTAATAAAGTTTCAAAGTAAAGAATTACACAAATACATACTAATGTGTGCATCAAACTGAAGCTAATTAACATGTGACTTTCCTTCGAAAAGAAAAGAAACATGTGACTTAACCTCCACAAAAAATATAAAGCCTATGCATCAAATTAGAGCTAAGTAACATGTGACTAAAAGTAACATGTGACTAACCTCCACCAAAAATGTAGTGCCTATGTACTATAGTTCATACTAAGGTAAGAAAAAAGAGAATCACTATCCAACAAGAAATAATTGGACTTAGCTTCATTGTATGCATGGTTGTTGGCTAAGCCTTCGAACGAAATCCTATGAATCCATTGACATCGTCCAATCATCAGTGCCCACAACCATGTGGTATCTCTCATGGTTTCCCACCATGGGGTCTCCCATAGTAGTCATATCAATCTGAAAGAACATCAAAAGAACATCAAAACATATATCAAGTTATACATAAAAGGACCAACAAAATATGTAAGTAATACGATCGAAGGAGTACACTAATGCACTCACTATGTATGAATCGCTAAGATTGACATGACTTTCTTCTTGTCTTTACCTTTAGGACTATATTTTTTTCCTGCACAACTACTTCTTCTCCACCATTATCTTTTGTTTTCCTCATTTGTGTGATTGATAAGTTAGAATGAAATTACACTTCAAACTTAAATAACATATCATATTAAGTAGTTCAACCATAATAATTAATTCAAATATAGTAACACCCAACCTTCTTTGTTTCTTCCTTGTTCATAGCTATATCTCCACCTCATTTCTTTCTACTCATTCTAGGACGCCCCTTTCGGTTATGAGGTGTAGGGTCCCTTGATGGTATGGTTCCCTCAGCAGAGACTTTGGAAGGAGGGAAACATTCTCCACTTCATTATCTTCCATTTCTATGAGCTGTTCTTGCAAGCCCTTAATGGTCACAAAAACCAACTTCATCTTCTTAACGCTCACACTACCAAAATTAGTCATTGTTGCATTACGAGATAAGATTGCTTTATAACGGTATAAAACTGTATTAGCGATGCGGTCCAACTCTTCTATGCATTTCTCTCGAGCATAGATACGTTTGAAATCCTTTCCCCGCCTGTCCTTTACGTATTTTAGAGGAATCAACATCATGTCTAAGCTCTTGAAACACACAGAGGACATGACAACAAACAATACCTCTAAACTCAAATCCCAACATATGCAATAAAACTCATGCTTTTCCTTGTTTCAAATCACTTTGTAAATATATGGGTTGAGATTGTTACATTCATGAGGAATGGAGAGGTCTTGCACCTTGTATTTACAAAAGTCTAGGTCCTCTAAATCCTTCCTTACTATGTAATTCAGTCTCTTCCCTTTTTTTTTGAAATTTACAAAAAATTATGTTAGTGTATATGCCATGAATCTGGTTAACATATGGGACATCAGACAATATGTCATGGCCCTTATGAAAGCATTTAAAGTCATTCTTCTCCTCATTTTCAAATTTTCTCTATAGAGCCAGTTCATACAGATATATAAATAGATTCAAAGAAGTCCTCGTGTTTAGAAACCCATCAAAGAATGGTTCATGCTCTCGCCCCTTTAGGTTTTTGACATCCCGGTCTAAAATATATCCTTCATGTACACTAGAACCCACTTGTGCCTTATGTCATATAGAGTGCACAACCATTCATCAGCCGCCGATGAGTGGTCTCCCTTAATTCACATTCATCCATCATGCGATCCCAAGATTCTTCAAACTCATCTTAAGCCATGGAGTCATACACTACATTCTTCATCCCCCAAGTTATTTTTTTTCTCGATTTTTAAGTTATGTAAGTTTCTCAGGTAGGTTCTTCATGATATGCCACAAGCATAGTTTATGCTTCGTATTGGGAAATACTTTTGCAATAGCACCACCTATGGAGGGGCACCAGTCTGTGATAATGGCTGGTGGCTCCTTCCCTTATATATTCTAACCAAGTTTCAAACAACCATTCATAATTGTCCTTGCACTCATCACTAAGCAAGGCACAACCCAACAAAGTCGAGTGGCCATGATGGTTTACCCCAACAAATGGTGCAAATGGCATGTCAAACTTATTAATTAGGTAATTTGTATCTAATGAAATCACATTTCTAAAATAATTGTAAGTGCTTCTAGACTGCTAATCAACCCAAAAGTCATGCCTAAGTTCCTTATACTTACCAACTTTGATTATGTGAAAAAATTCATATTACATTTCCGTTTTTTCAAGAAGTGTTGAAGTATTGCCTCTGTATCACCCACCTCATGCTTAAATATTCTTTATGCATCAATGTGACTCCTGATACCCTTTTCTACATATGTTAATCGATCAATCCCACTAGCACGCATTGACTCGCCATAAATGACTTGCACACATAAGTTCTTGCATTATCATTAAGTTGCAATGTCTTATTTGTTATCTTGCTGATAACTCTGTTGCACTAGTAGAATTTAGACTTCCATAGGCTCAATGGATGATTGTGTTTTAGGAAACACCGTTTCAATTGCTATTTTCCATCGAGTAATAAGCGGACCACCATTCTTGTTTGGCATCTGCGCCACAAATATAGAGATCAGTTATACGCCTTGTCGTTGGCATGCCATATTGGAAAATTCATTACTTATGCGTCAATGATCCGATTTGAGTGTTTTTGGAGTTAATGAAAAGTAGAACATGAGCACTACAAGTTTTTTTATAGGTTATCATGACAAATATTGAGGTTTTCAAGGTTAAGAAATTTCTCCAAGTTGGCTAGTTGAAAGCTATTTGAAATAGTTATATAAATTAATGTTTTTGGAAACTGTTCTCAAGCGTACTTTAGCCATAGTTTTCATTGGGTTTTGTGATTTAGTTTCACTTGAAACTTGACCATAATATAATTGGTACGCACAGAAGCTTCTGGAGTCATTTTCAAGGTGATCCGATGCTCTAGGGACCCTGAATATTATGCTCAAAGTTGGTTGGTTGTAAGTGAACCCTATAATGATCTTTACTATTTATGGAATTTATCTTTGTACCTGTAATTGTATCATAGTCACCATTACATTTTATTATTCTTGGTCATGCATACATAGAGTAAGTGAGGGGATAAGCTTATTTCGGAGTCTTGTTTGATCAACTAGGTTTCAGTCCTGCCTCTATGCTGTCTAATGAGACTAGCAGAGTCCAACACCGACAAGTTATCACTGCATTTCATGATCTCTTAATATTGTCTATGTAATAGTTTGGAAGTCGACGACTGATTATAGTTAGAGAGACATGAGTGGATTGAATGTATTGTTGACGCATATATCTTGTTAATTATTTGAAAATGCAATTACATGTCTTCAGGTATTAGACTAACAATTGCAGGAGTACATATCAATGTAGAAATTTACTTACCTGATTTCTTCAAGTTGATTTTGATGATGTCGATTTTGTATGACGAAAAGGGAAGAGTGGACAAGAGTCAAAGATTATGATGATTGTTTTCACAAATTAAAGTAAATTTTGTAACAACCCATTTTTTGTCTATTAAATTTAGAGACGTGGACGTCAGCTCGGATCTACGTGGATGTCGCGGTAGGCTAGGACACACGGGGACATAGGTATAGAAGTTTATGGTATGTTGGTTGCTTTTCGCTGTGTAATTTATTCAAATACATCGCACGTGTGTATGTTGCAAAATAATACGTGTGAGGGTGTGTGAATTGTATTCGCCTCGATATGTGTGTCGATGCGGGTACCTAGTAGTTGACGGGACCGAATATTAGGACGGAGAAACTAACACACAATAAGATATACGTGTTATGTGTAGTCGACAGGATCGAATATTAGGTCGGAGAAACGAAAACACACTCAAGTAAATGATATGGAATAGATATGTGTAGCGATGCGGCGGTACGCGTATATCGGGTAGTCGACGAGATCGAATATTAGTGTCGAGAAACGACAAACTTGTCCCACAAATTAAATAAAAACTTGTCAAGTAAATGATATGGAATAGATAAGGAACGCGCAAGTGGTTAGCGATGGAGCGTCACGATCGACGCGTATATCACGGTTTTGGACGCAAGGTGGAGATGGCGGGGGTGTCTCCCCTACCATCGATGCCCGGGGTTGGGGTGGAGAGCAACCCCAACCCGTCAAAAAAAAAAACGCGGTTTGATCGAGAGGAAGAAGAAAGTGTACACGCGCGTGCAAAACACGGGCGAAAAAAAGTGAAAAAATTGTCTTGATGAACTATTGGTGTCACATTTTTTAGTTGTGAGAAAGACATGAGACTAACTCAACAACACTTGTCTTTATACCACAAATCGGACGTTATGAATTCATGTCCTACGTTCATTCGTAACGCCCACAACATTGGTTTCGGTTCGATGCTTTGAATCCGTTTGAGTGGCATTTCACCCCTAACCACAACTCATCCAAAAGGAACTCGAGTTTTGGTGCGATCACTCCAAGTTGGGTATCTCCGAGGACTTGAGCGAATTAATTTGGGTTACGGGTGTGGTTCTGGCTATATTGACCGCATCTTTTGGTGTAACTGGTTATTCTTTACCTCGGGACCAAATTGGTTTTCAATGAGATGTGAAATCTGCCTATAAAAATGTTTTTCATTTGGTGTCTTCTCTCATTCAAGTTAAAAAGCACATTAATATTTTAGACTGATTCTTTATGTTGATATAAATTCCCAAATTTGTGTGCTATCACCTCAGCACCAGTGGATCGATAGAGGGCACAACCATAGGAGTACCGTCAGGGCCGAGATCAGGGGGGACATGACAGGGGTCAGGTAGACCGGGGTCAGGGTCCGAGATCTTGAGACAGACAGACGGGTAGACTGGAGAGTCGTAGATGTCGCCGGTGTAGGCAGATGGGACACTTGAGGGCTGACTATCGGACACCGCCATCACCACGGCGAAGGTTAAACCAGGCCAAAGATAGAGTGCATGCATTAGGACAGCCAGATAAGCGGGCGACTAGGCAGCTTATTGAAGGTACATTACTTATACTTGGTCGCCACATGCATGCTATGTTTGATTCTGATACTACTTTATCGTTTCTTGCTGGACGTATTATTGGATTGTTAGGGTTAGTTACACAGACACTAGAGCCACATCTTGTCCTCAGCTGGAGATAAGATATACCCTAACCGAATATGTCGAGACGTAATGATAGAGGTGGATGGACATCAGCTACCAGCGGATCTTCAAGTATTATAGTACTTAGAGTTTGACACAATGCTCGGGATGGATTGTTTTGCATCCTATCACGCACGGATAGATTGTCACGGCAAGAGAGTAGAGTTTCATATTCCTGGAATTTCGGAGTTCGTATTAGTTGAATCGACAACTGACTTAACCATAACGAGAGGTCGATTAGCTACAGCGCGGGAGATGGAGGCATTTGCGGCGATAGTAGAGCCGGAGGTTCGGACGGGGTACGAATTGAGGATGTTCTAGTGGTTATGGATTTTGTTGATGTATTTCCAGATGATTTACCCAGATTTCCACCGCCACGAGCTGTTGAGTTCATGATCGAGTTGATACCAGGGACGCAACTAATTGCCAATCGACCTTATCAAATGGCACCAGCGGAGCAGGAGGAGGTGAGACGACAGATTGATGAGCTGTTGGAGAAAGGTTTCATTCACCCTAGTATGTCACATTAGGGAGCTCCAGTACTGCTTGTGAAGAAGAAAGATGGTACGATGCGGATGTGCATCGACTATAGGAAGTTGAATCGGGTAACCGCGAGGAAACGTTACCCGTTTCCTAGGATTGATGATCTATTTGGTCAGCTGACGGGTGCCAAATTCTTCTCGAAGATTGACATTCGCTCAGGTTATCACCGGTTGAGGATTCGAGAAGATGATGTCTAGAAAACTGCTTTCAGCACGAGATACGGGTTATTTGAGTTCACAGTCATGCCATTTGGGCTGACGAACGCTCCAACGATTTTCATGGATCTGATGCACAGGGTTATGAGGTCGTATTTCGACAGAGTCGTCATCGTATTCATCGACGATATCTTGATCTATAGCAGGACTCGTGAGGATCACGAGAGACATCTCAGGGCAGTTTTGACGACACTGAGGGAGCACCGACTGTACGCCAAGTTTAGCAAGTGTAACTTTTGGCTAAGTGCAATGCGATTCTTAGGCCATATCATCAGTGAGCATGGTATCTCAGTGGATTCAGAAAAGATTAAGGCGATCATTAATTGGAAGACACCTGAGTCTGTGGCTGATATACGAAGTTTCCTTGGACTGACCAGATACTACTGACAATTTGTGCAGTTATTTTCCTCGATCGCAGCGCCGATGATGAGAGTGACTAAGAAAGGCGTCAGATTTGATTGGTCAGAGGAGTATAAGCAGGCTTTTGTGAATTGAAGCGGAGGTTGACATCTGCACCAGTATTGACATTGCCGGAGCCGGGCAAGACCTTGACAGTATATACCGATGCGTCAGGTATTGTTCTTGGATGTGTGTTGATGCAGGATGGTAGACCAGTTGCCTATCTTTATAGACGATTGAGGACCCCACGAGGGGAATTATCCAGTGCACGACCTGGAGCTTGTAGCTGTCATCTTTGCACTGAAGGCTTGGAGGCACTATCTCTATGGAGTGTGATTCGTGTTGTATACAAATCACTAGAGTTTACGGTACATTTTCACTCAAAGGGAGATGAATATGCACCAGCGGAGATGGCTGGAGTTGCTAAAGGACTACGACTTCACTATTGAGTATTACCCTGGCAAAGCGAAAGTCGTAGCAGATGCATTGAGCAAGAGCGAACTCGACAGTCAGATTGTTCTGCAGCAGATGACATGTGACGACCCTAAATTCCAAGGCAAACCGAATACCGCCACGTCGCCAGACACGTCACCAAGCATGCCACGTCACCGCACACTTATTTTGACTGTCCGCGACCTAAACCCTTGTACGTAACTTATTCGCCTTTAACTTAGTAATTATGGATATTTTATGAATTATTAAGTTATTCATGATTTAGTAATTTAATATAAATCATACATTGATGCGGAAATCTTAAGGTATGCATATAATCGTAAAAGTGAAAAGTTTGCATTTTTATGAACAATCCTACAGTGTGGAAACCCAACATTAGATACCATGTATATTAAAAGCGACAAAAGTACAAAAGGTGAGCATATACATGTATCGGGTATACAAGTCCTCCCAAAATATCATAAAGTAGTTAATAGATACATGCAACTATCTACGCAAAAAGAGGCGGCCTCTCCCTACTTAGACGTAGCCGCCTAAGACTCCTTTGCTCGGCTCGTCGCAGGATCTGTGATTTGTCACCAAAAATAATGACAAATCCTAGGTGAGTAAATCCCAGAGAACGTTAGCTAATATTCACGAATTCCAATAAAACGGCTACAATTCATGCAATTTAAATAAAGGACAAAAATAAAATAATCGCATGAAAATAAATCGTTAAGAAGTCAAATTTGGACACGAGTGTAGCGTGACAGAGAACCCTGGTCGACATCCGGGAATCTTCGTAGCTAAACCGAGAGGAACCATTGACGACCACCTCGCCAAACATCTCACGGTCGAATGAGAGGAACCATTGAACGGAAGACCCCGTCTAAACATCTCGAGAGAGGAACCATTGACGTAGACTTAGGTCTTCGTCAAACATCTCTCAACCTACGGGTTTCGCGGAGAATAGTCACCGCGTAGCCCTATCATGGCCAATTACTCGAACAGCGCGGGGTAGCTAGCCCCGGGGTGTGAGTCCGTGCCATGCCGACCCCGTCGACAAACACACATACACACGTTGGAGTGGATGAACAATAAATGAACAGCAATGGAAAGCATAATGGAATAATTTAGAATGCAAAATAAAGCAAGTGCATAAATTGAGTTTTAACTAATTTTCTCGTGGGATTACTTACCTCGAACAAATCATAAAATGCTTTGAAACGCCCCGCACTTGCCTCGAGATACGCGCCCGATACCTGACTATGGTAGTCTAAGTCCCTGGTGTCCAATTAAACCATTTTAACTAGCTTATAGTCAAATTAAGTGAATTTATAATGTGTGGCCAAATTATGAAAATTTTCATTTCAAAAAGTTTTAGTTTGGCACACTTTTCGAGTTATACCGGGGTGTCAATGCTCGAAAAATTCTCGAATATCATTTTTCTACCTTTTCTCATTTTTTTTATAATTTTTCCCGATTTTCTGGATTTTTCCCATAACCTTCCACATATTTTTCTTATTTTTCTGTAATTTATTAAATTTTAAATTACTTTTAAATTATATTTTAACATTTATATTATTTTAATATAGGGGTGGGCCCCTGGACCAGGTTTGACCTGGTCCAACCGGGTCGGCCCGACCCGGTTCGGGCCAACTCGGGTCGGGTCCGATTGGGCCCAGAGATCGACCCAACCAGCTCATCTCCTTTCTTCCTCCGAGCGTTAGTCTCGGTTTTTTTTTTTCTTTTCTTTTCTTCTGGTTGGAGACGTACGTCCCCAACCTCGGTGGACTCAATGGCAGGGGGAGACACCCCTGCCATCTCCACCTCGACCTGGTTCGGCCTCCATGGCCGAACCCCTCCCCCACGTCAGCCACCATGGCCGACACCGACGCACCGAACAACCACAAAAGTAATGACTTACCTCCTTCCCGGCTTCTCCGCGCACTCTCCTCTCCTTCCCGCTTCCTCCTTCTCCTCCTCCTCCTCTCTTTTTTTTTTCTCATTCCTCTCTTTGGCTTGTGTGTGTGTGTGCGTTATGTATGTGTGGGTGTGGGAGAGAGTGCATGTGAGTAGGTGTGAGAGGGAGTGACGTGAGGGAGAGGAGAAAATGATGATGGAGTGAGGATGTAGTGTAAATGGGGGTAAGCTAGTTGGCTTTGTGTCTTTGACTCCAAAATGTTACACAGTTGGGACCTTCGCCTGTGTTTTTCGGACGTTTCGACGCCCGGGTTACGCGTCCGAATCGCTATATACGCGTATCGCCGCGTCACTAGCCACCTAATATTTATTCCATAGTAATTACATGACCATTATTATTTATTCATTTAATTTGTGTGTTTTAGTTTTCCCCGACCTAGTGTACCCATAGTTCGCTCCTTAGTACCCGTCTTGGCACGTTTTTCGAGGCCAACACCGTTACACTATCTCACTCGATTCAATGATATAAATACACACATGCGATGTTAAGCGAATAACTCAATATACAACATCGCAAATAGGCAAACAATCATGCAAAATCACTATTTACCTAGTTGGCGTGCCCTGACCTATCTGCGACGTCCACGTGGGTCTGAGCTTAGGGTCTTAACTTGTAATTTATCACTTAATTGTGATTAATTAGAGCGGGTCGTTACATGACACATGAGCATGGCTTATTACAGGAAGCATCAGTTATGTGTATGGTCGAGTTGTCGACTACGGCGTAACACCACATTTGTTGTCAGTTGAGGACACCAACCGTATCGATTGAATGGGTTGTCGAGTGTTAGAGGGCTGATGGGCTCTATGAGCGAGTCAGTGGTCTGTCACGAATCCGGAATGCACTGATTGGGCATAAACCACAGACCGGTGTTTAAGATACCGAAGGAGATTGTGGATACCCGCGAAGCAGGAGATACTTTACAGGATTTTGGAGGAGGCACTGCATGGGAGGCCCTGTAGATCACCCGCTTGTTGGGTGGAGCCGGAAGATACAATGATAGTAGGGCCTGAGATAGTTGTTGATCACACAGAGAAAACTCGACAAATTCGTCAGAAACTGCGAGCCGCACAAGATCGACAGAAGAAATACGTAGATAGGTATCGCGAGGGTATGAGATATGACGAGGGCGATATGGTGTATCTGAAGGTTTCTTTTTGGAAAGGTCAACAGAGATTTGTCCTTAAGGGGAAACTAACGCCGAGATACATTGGGACATATCGGATTGCACAGAGAGTAGGCCCTGTTGCATATCGGTTGGAGTTACCTGCCGAGTTAGCTGGGGTTCATCCGATCTTTCACATTTCCATGTTGAGACTCGCTAGGTCAGGGCCGAGTCCAACGATTGAGTTGGGACAAGTGGAGATACATCCTGACATGACTTATGAGGAGAGACCGATAGAGATTATTGACCGTCGAGTATAGGTTCTCCGGAACTAGGAACTCGTGAAGGTCCTACTTCGTTGGCAGCATCATAAGACAGAGGGACTCACCTAGGAGCTCGAGTCGACGATGAGGATGCGATACCCCTCAACTATTCTCTGGTATAGGACTTTAGTTACAGTTAAATTTCGGGACGAGATTTTATTTAGTTAGGAAGAACTGTAACGACCCATTTTTTTCTATTAAATTTAGAGACGTGGACACCAGCTCGGATCTACGTGGACATCGCGGTAGGCTAGGACACACGGGGACATATGTATGGAAGTTTATGGTGTGTTGGTTGCTTATTTGCGGTGTAATTTATTCAAATACATGCATGTGTATATGTTGCAAAAAAAAAAAATGTGTGAGGGTGTGTGAACTGTATTCGCCTCGATATGCGTGTCGACGTGGTACCGGGTAGTTGACGGGACCAAATATTAGGACGGGGAAACTAACACACAATAAGATTGTGTGAACTATATTCGCCTCGATATACATGTCGACGCGGGTATCGAGTAGTCAACGGGACCGAATATTAGGTCGAGGAAACGAAAACACACAAATTAAATAAAAATTTGTCAAGTAAATAATATAGAATAGATATTAGGTGGCTAACGACGCGGCGGTACGCGTATATCACGGTTTGGATGCGAAATCGGGCGTCGAAACGCCCAAAAACACGGGCGAGTGTCTTAGTTGTGTCACATTTAGATGTCAAGACACCTAACTCAACAACACTAGTCCCAATTCACTAACACGTGTCCACCCACCTCACCTACACCTACACCTCACCTACACGCCCATGCACACACACACACACACAGCCGATCGGACCGAGTGGAGAAGAAAAAAAGGAGAGGAGGAGGAAGATAAGGAACGCACGCAAGCCAGGAAGGAGAGAAGAGAAGGTGGAGACGTCACGATCGAGGTGAGTGTTCGTGGTATTTGGCTGTGGGTTTCGGTGGTTGGCGATGGGTGGCCGAGAGTGTGGTTCGACCATGGAGGCCGAACCAAGCCAAGGTGGAGATGGCAAGGTGTCTCCCCTACCATCGATTCCACCGGGGTTGGGGTGGAGAGCAACCCAAACCCATCACCGAAGAAGAAGAAAAAAAATGGATCGAACCAGTAGCTGGTTCGATCGGGAGGAAAAAGAAGGTGCACACGCTCATACACGTGCGCACGTGTACCCCCGCTAGGCCGGGCCCAGAACGGGTGGGCCGAGCCTGGACCTGTTCTGGTCCAGGGTCGGGGTCGGGTCCTACCCAGTTGGGTCGACCCGACCAAAAGAATAAAAAAAAAAAAAAAAATGAAAGAAAAATTTGGGAAAACTCCGAGAAAAAAATATATTTCGATAAAATAAATAGAGATTTATAAAGTTCTATTAAAAGAATATATGTGGGAATGTCGGACGCGACTTTTTGCTAGGTTTTACCCCAAAAAGCTCGAAATGGGCAATTTAACCTAAAAATTTATAAATGTGTGGTAAATTGTCATGCTAACTTAAATTAGTGATAAATGGACATAGGTTTACTCTAATGATCAATTGGCGACCAAGGACCCGGTGGACTTGGACTCGGGGGTTGATTACTGGATAGTGGAGCGCATTGTGAGGTTTGTAAAACTCAATGAAAAAACTCGCGAGTATTTATTTTTCTTTGTATTTCCATTCATTTCCAGTGTTCCTTGTGATTTTTATTACATTCATATCTTGTCATTTTTTGGACGGTTGGTTGAGTTACTCCCACCGGATTTTCTATTGTGTGTCTATGCATTCTAGACCATAGCATGTGTATCAGGAGTTCTCGGTGGATAACGACTCGAGCTATTAAACTGCTACATGCGTCGGTGCGTCGTAGGTCTACGCGGCCACCGAGAGGGATCAGGTGATAGCTAGTTAGGTGCGCCCATTAGTAGGATCCTGGAAGGGAGTCCCAAAGTATGGTTTAGTCTGACTAGAACAGGCACACACATTTACGTTTTATTGTTATTTATGCATGCGATACCCTACTTACGGTTGTCCGTTTACATTCCGCATGTTTATTTAACAATATTTATTGACTTCCACTTGTTTATGTGAATGCTCGGAGGAGTTCCTTGGGGTTTTATTGACTGGACTCGTCATCCATTTTCTTCTGTGATGGTTTAGTGTAGATTCGAGTACAAGTAAAGGCAAGACCTTAGGCGACTACCTCTGACTGCCTACCTTTGAGAGTACTTGTACGTGTGATTATTTTGATATTTTGATTCTTTAGGGAACTGGGGAGTGACATGACCTTGTACATGCTTAGTTTTATATGGTACAGTTGTTTACAACGTATTTTTCTGGGTTTTTCCACACTAGGATTTGTTAAATTGTTTCTTAATAATTCTTGCATTTACGTACGTCTTTCGCTGAATATGTTATTTATACATTGTACACACACAAGTGGATACATTTTGAGACAGAAATGACAGGCATGTGTCGTACACGTATAGTTGGGCCAGCTGGCAAGGAGTACACGGAGACACGTCACCCCAGGTGGCGAGGGCCGCCACGAATTCTTCTTTTAAATTGTTTATATTTATTGTTTTGGGACGCTTGGGGTGAAAATAGGACGCGAAGCTTATTTGAATGGTTATGAGAGTCTCCTAAATTAGTTTAAAATACATTGAAAGTTTCATATTTTTGTTTTGGTGTGTTTGGGATTGTAAAATTGAAATTAAGTTATCGTAGACTCTAAGTTAGTTTAGAAGTTCAATTTTGATATATATTATGAATTGTGGGGAATTATGAGTACTTCAAGGCATGTCCCTATTCCCTTATCTATTACGTGAAAGTTTTCCGCCAGGCCCCTTTTAGGGGAGGTGCTGCCAAGATTTTTATAAAATACTTATACTATTTCTGAATTTGCTCCAATTGAATAAATCATGAAATGAGTTTCATTAAAGATATAAAACTTGAAGCTTTATAAAAGGATTGAAATAATTATTAATTTGAGGTCAAAGTTGGAAAATGGATTAGGCTAACTAAATTATTAGAGGATTAAGGTAATCTAGGTCCTTCGGTCGTCCTAATGAAAAGGGGTTGACATTTGCAACAATAAAGGCAGCGTCAATAACTTCTTCAATGACGTCAACTACGACAGTGCAAATTTTCGAGAGCCCATCAGACCCACCAAGCCCGTTCCTATTTTGAATCGAGCTCAAACACTATAAGAAAGAATCGGGATCTAACCCGACCGCTCGACTCATAACCCGAGTCGAGAACGGTATATATGTGAGACTTGGTCGGGCACACGACCCGACCCAATTGTAAATAAAAATCGAAAAAACCCTAACCCAACCCTAACATCGCCACTTCTAGCTCTTTCACAACCATACGCCTCACTTCTAATTTTACAGCTTTGTATTTCACTTTCAGCCATCTTAACCCACCCCACAGCATTCACCTTCTCCCTTTCTCTCTCAACTGCGACTCAGACTCCTCACCTTCTTGGCTTCTTCATTCCTTTTCGCCTTTCGAATTCAATCGTGCATTTGAGCCCATCAATGATGACCTTCACGCTCTTCTCATTGCTTTCAATTGAAGGGGATGGTTGTCGATTTAGCCCATCGATGTTTCTATTTGAGTTCACTATCAGTTGAAGGAGACAATGTTGGGGGTGTTGGTGAGTGAGGCTAGAGTTTTGGTCATGCATGACTTTTGGGAATGATGAATATGTGATTTTCATGGCAGATGGTGGCATTGTTATTAGTGAATTTGATAAGTATGGTTTTATTGATGATCAATTTTATTTTATGATAAATTAATCCAGTGTTTTGTGTGTTTTCTTGATTTGATTTTGATTTTACTGAAAATTACTTCTAATTAATTCATGAAGTGGGATTAAGCTCGATCTGCCCGCATGAGCCTGCCCGATTTTTGAGCAAGGTCGGGGAGGAGCTCTTAAAATTAGGTGTCTAGCTTCCAACGACTAGGAGATGTAAGAGCCTGACAGTAGGGCGAGCAACTCGTTAAGCTCGAGCTCAGTCCGTGCATACTCTTAACCTCAATAATGGTTTGAGGATTAAGTGCCTACCGAGGAGTTTACTTATGGTAAAGAACCAGAAGAGGAATATTATGCTTTCGATGATGAATTTGTATCCAACAAAGAAAAAATGAAGTTCTTTTTCGTTATGGTAACGACGAAGTAGATTCAATCTTCTTATAGGAAAACTGCGACAATTTTGACGAGGCACCCATAGCGGCCCCAAATCCCAAGGCAATCTAGGCCCCGCCATGCCGTCGAACATGTCACTTAGTCATGCCTCTTCATCTGCATGCCCGTCAATGACAACTTGTGACAAGTACTTAACCTTTTCAATTAGCCTAATTATTCCAATTATTCAATGTTTTATGAAGATATGTTCTTAATTTGGTTTAGTTAGACTATTCATTTATCTCACATAACTTATTTGATAAGTTATTTAGTTGTTCCTTAGTCTTTTTAACTAAATGTGTGAGTTAGCAATAATAGCATGAGTCTTTCATTTTAGATAAAGCAAATAATAAATACAAGAGATTTTATTTCATTAACAAGCCCTAAGTAGTGGAAAATCCATTAAAATGATACCATGTATATATAAGGCGACAAAATTTATAATATCATCAGTATACGTGTATAAGTGTATCATGTCTCCCAAAATATACCCAAAAGCTATAACATAATGTATACAAACACCTACGAGATGAGCTAATGGAGGCTCTCAATGATTTGATGAAGTTGCCAAGTACGGCTTTTCCCCAGCTCGTCATAAGATCTGCACTCAGTCATCCATGCAAGAAATTGATGACGAGGCTAGTGAGTAAGTCCCCAAAAGAAACACAAGTTGCATTTAATAAGGATGTAAATAAAAGCGGCTACAAATCATGCTAGTCAATAAGAAATACAATAAAAATGGATAACAACATGAAGATAAGTCACTAAGAAGGCAATAACGTGAGTGTCGTATATATTTGTCGAATTCTGGACTACTAACACTGGATCGAGGAGACTTGGTAACGAAGTAACTCCTCGCCACCGCTCAAGGTTAATGAGGAACTCTATTGACGGGAGTTTAAAACTCCCAGACAACCGCCTAAAATGATAGGAATCTATGTTGGAGCTAACTCCTCACGACACCATCTCTTAAATCATCGACTCGCAGAGTAAACCTCACACGTATCCTAGGGCATGACCGGAATCGTAGCAACAATCTGATTGCTAATCATGAAGAGCCGATGATGGGACATACTGTCTTGTCAACCATATACAGACACATGCGGAGTTGAGTAGTCAAACACACCAAAATGGCATAATTCAATGGTGAAAGGAAATAAAACAATAAAATAAACGCTACTTGTTTTTCTGGTGGGGTTTACTTATCTAGATGCGATGAAAACTCAATCCTTAAGCGCTTCAATTCTGATATGTTTCCGACACTAGAGTATGTATCTCTAAGTCCCTAGTGCCAATTACATAAATTTTTGGTGTGTTAGATACCCTTTCTATTAGATTGTTGACATAACGTTGTTGTAACACTCTTGTGGCCATAGGGTTTGTGATTTACAGACCCTTATTACTAGACATCCCTTGTGGGTACAGATTCTTTTGTGGTTACATATGTCCTCTGTGGATACAGGTGTCCCCTGTGGGCACAAACATTGGTTATGGGCATAAACGTACCTGTGGGCACAAACGTTCATAGACGTCCCCTGTGGGCACTGTCGTCCCTTGTAGGCACAAACGTCTCTTGTGGGCACAAACGTTCTCTATGGCCACATATATTATTCATCATCTTCTTACACGAGAATGGCTTAAACTTCAACATCAAATATTTACCCAAACCAAGAATTTCTTGCTCGTTATGGGATGATTTGTCCCCAATTACTCCTAATTAACCCAAAGCAACAATAGGTCATGTTTTAAATCCTCAATTTGGCTAAGTTAACATGCATTAGTTGAAATGTTTCAAGAATAAGAACAATGGTTTAATGGCTGAGTTTTTGGATGTTTAAGATGAAATCATTAAATCTTATACCTAAAAAACATGGGGGAAATATAGATCAATCATCAAAATTTTATTTTTGGGTCAAGAACCCTAAGTTTTAACAATCATTCAAACAAATTTTGGAGTATGAATGCATGAAAAATTAGGGATTTTATACCTAGCTTGAGTCTTCATGCAAACTCTCTACCTTTGTTGCTATAACACCACCAATTTGACACAAACTCTTCTAAATCAAAAGATGTTTAGCTCTTCTTGCTTTCATGAACTAGAAATCCTGAATTTCCTTTTTGTTGGTTGCATGAATGAGCATGAATGAGATCAAAGTGAAAGGCTAAGTTATCTATTTAAACTAGCTCACCTCATATTCATAAGCCTTTAATTTTGCAAAAGCTCTCATCTCTAGGTCCATCAAGGGCTTGAACTTGATTCATCCAACCATGGATGCCCACATAGTGTGTTAGTTTAGGCATCTAGATGATTCATCTCAGGATTGATCCAGGGAATTAAATAATAAAAAAAATTGTAATATTTTAGGCCTCTTTTTATATGAATCAATCTAAAATTCATACTATATGTACGTTATATGATTTAATTGGCTTAATCTATGCTTTATTTGTCTATTTACATATCATGCTTAGATTAAGCCTTGCCTATTCACTTACCTGGCACCCATCACGCATCACGAGGTGTGTCAGGTCTATTCTTGGCCTATTAATATTTTAATCCATTTTCTCAGGCTTGTTAAGATCACATAGCTTAGATTATTATTGTTTTACCATTAATAAGTTTGCCTAAGCTATTTCGGCCCGGAACCGCGTCGCTCGCATCTCGAGGTGATATTCGTCGCACTCATAACTCATGCAAGACACGACAATTAATGATACGCATGATGTAATGCTATAACTCATAGTAAAACAACCATAATACACAAGCATTACGTAAATATAACAGTATAAATTGCAACTGATAGGCGTGCCCTAGACTAAACCGTGACATCCATGTAGGTCTGAGCTGGGTCCTAGTCTGAAATTATATATTTAAATAATCTTTAAATTAGGTGGGCCGTCATAGCTCCAAAGTTTGACATTGATGATGAAGAGTTCATCAAAGACAAGGTGGTCTTTGGAGATTACGGTGTTGTAATCGAAGTTATTCCGCGATCTACAACTTCCCAAGTACGCGAGGCAATGCTTAGTGATGGTGTTACCAATAACTACACAATCAAGAAAGTTGTGGAGACAAAAGTGAAGTTCGCGGCCACCAAACACTTTTGTTCATCAACTAATGACACAGATGATGAGTTAGTTGTTGACGTTCTTCAAGACTCTTACGATGGTATGCCCGTTGATAACTTTGATTTATCAATCGAAGTTTCAAGCAATGTTCGAAAGATACATGTTCCATCAAGTGATGATAATTTCATCGAAATTGTGTTTGAGGAATAATTTGATATCTTTAAGGATTTTGTTATTGAGGCCCACGAGACAAGGGAGAAGACTAAAATTCGAATAAGAGTTTTTCTAACCGCGGGATAATGTGGAAGATGAAGACCATAGAGTTCATGTGCGGGAGAATGATTCAGGTTTCAAATTCGAGAACGAATCTTTCTCAACTAGAAGAGAATGATGCAAATCAAAGTTTGTGTTAGATTGGATTTCTTATTTATTAGGTATGATTGTTAGAGTTTGTGTTAGATTATGATTTCTTATTTATTAGAGATAGAGATTACATAGATTTTTACTTAACTTAGAAGTCATGATTAAAATAGGAATTCTACTTGGAGCCATGTAATGCGTTAACTTAGTTAGGCCTAATATATTCAAAGGCTTAATCGGTTGTTTAAAGGAAGTTGATTATTTTAATGAATAAAATTGGGTTTTGAGAGAATATCTCATTATTTGTTTTGGTTTATTGAAATTTGTGTATTCGATCACAAGTTAGAAACGTGTTTCTTCAATTCGATTTTCGCAAAATCAACGAATCGAAAGAAAAATCTATCTTTTCTTTGTAGCAAGCATGCAATTGATAAATTAATTCCTCACTGCATCAACTAATTTTATGTGCATTTTTTTACTTTGACAACTAATACGTCCGTGCATTTTTTTTTTTACTTTGACAATACATATAGCGTTCATTTGCTTTAGATGATTGGGAAGTTAGCGACAGGATAGCGCATGTATGTCGGTTGCTCGACAAATTAGAATTTCTAAACACTTAGTGTAACCTAAATTGAATGGCTAAAGTTCGGCTCCGCTCCAACTTTAATTCCAAATTAGTTGGGTTTGATGGATACATAGATCAAAGTACTCTTACATTGTGTTCTATTAAGTGCAATTGATGGTGAGCTTTCTAAATCGGGAGAAATTCCAACATACATGAACAAAATACATGCAGAACAAGTGACATAAGCACGAAATATTTGCTAATTAATTAATTTTTTCGCAAAATCTAATAAGCTATTAATTTAGAGCTAAATTTGTTTAAGAGTGCGAAAGTAATATATATACGAGACTATGCGTTCAAAGAAATGCATATGGGGAGATTACGACTTCCATACTTTGAATCATGCATGCCGTGTTAATTAGGGCTTAATCACTGATCACATTATTTTCGTTTTTCTTAAACAATTTGCCCCCACTAGGATTCGAACTCATGGCATCTTACTCCCAAACCTTATACCAAATCATGAGTTGCTAAGATAAGTACCTTTCTTCCCAACCTCGAGGGAAGTTGCATGTTATTTCTCACTAACTTCCTTGAATGTTACAGCTAGATTCATGTTATTTGTCAAAATAAGCATATGCATATATAAGAAGCAGATATGGATTACAGCCATATATATATCTTATTGAAAAGTCGACAAAGTTTATTACTAAATATCTTATTAAATAATTAATTGATGATAACTACACTTTGGAGTTAGCTAGGAGAGGTTAGCACATTAGCTCTTCCTCATGCATAATATATACCTCCAATATATATTACATATATATGAAGTAAACAACAAATGAATGACTCTTAGAAAAGAACAAATGAATGATTTGGTTATTGATTGTTAATGACGTTCGTACACGATGAATTGAATACTAGGGAAAGTGATCACTTTGCTATGTTTATGTACGTATATCTAGATATGTTATGTTATACCCTCCGTATTCGTATATATATAGCTTCCTCAAAAAATTAAATTTTTAGTTATATATGCTATATTATGTGTATTATGTGTATTTTCAATGATACTAATGAATTAAAGATTATTAGTAGGATCAGTAGTGTTCTTGGGAGGAACTGCTCCTTGTTCTTGTTGATGCTTTTCTTCATCCAGTGTCTTCATAATGATGTCCGTAGCATTTGTCATCAGGTCGGACCAGTTGCTACAAAATAGAGAAAAGATTGGTGATTAGTAAAAAAAGAAACTTAAATAGAAGCAAATATATGAATTGCATAATATATATTTAATTATATTGTTCTAGCTCTAGATAATCAACTATATATTATAACTAATTATAAACATGGATCGATCACATTATCGTTAGCATTATATACGCACTTTGTTAAATTGACTCAACTAGATATAACATTGTTTTTGATTAATTTGACATCATTTTCTTATTACAAATTCACGATCTAGCTAGCCACTTAATTAGCATCTTGCGAATGCATTGTTATACCAATTAACCAAGTGAATGGCTCGATCTCTTGTTTGGTATGAGGTTACTTAAGTTAGAGGTCCGGAGATGGAATGTTGATATGGGCAAGTTGTGGTTCCTTATAAAACAAAACAAAAAACGCATTGTTATGAGCGAACTCGAACTCTATTCTCTCTTGTGGATTGCTAGATCTTGACAACCAGTGTTAGATTCATTTAAAAGACAACCAGTGTGAGATAGGTCACAATGCTTTAAAGAAAAAAAATACCAAGAAATAGTAAATTCATGATTAGGTCGACCAATAATTTAATTTCTTACCCATTAATGGAGTCGAAGGTGATGCCCACGGTATACCTAGCCTCATCAAGCGCCTGTCGGAACCTATGAAGCTCATCCGATGACCGCTGCCCATTGCCATCTAAAACACGAAGTTCGGACGGCTTGACATCGCAAAAAATGGGGATCACCTTCTTCTTGCTCTCCATGATCAAAGCCAACTCATGAAGACAAAAGTAAGAGTTGCAATAGTTAGGAGAAAAAATGGTCACCCCAACCCTACAATTCCTTATAGCATCATTTATCTTCTCAAACAAATTGTCCCCAGGCCTCATACTCTCCCTATCAAGAAATGAACGTACATTCAACCTTGAAAGGTTGTGGTGAAGCAACCCTGCAACACTTCTCTTTGTGTCGATCCCTCTATGGTTGATGAAGACGTCGCAGCTCGAAGAAGATGAAGAACGATCCCCACTAGTTAGTAGTCGCCTTTGGTAGTTCTTGTATTGAAGAATGGAACGCCTCACCATGTTCTTGGGCACTAGATTCTGCATTGTTAAGTATTTATAGAATTACTAGCTCAAAAAAAGTATTTATAGATTTTTTTTTCTCTCTCTCTCTAAACTTAATTTAATGCGCGTGCACAGAGATGTTTTAGTTAGTTATTGTATGGGTTCGACGAAAATGATGAGAAAATTAAGTACTATATCTTACAAGGTATTTTTGTTTGATCAATAAATGTTGCAGTGTTTGTAGAGAGAGACGTTTGTGAATTATATATACTTGCATGCATGAGGGGGTGAAGAGAGAATATTATAAATAATGAGAAAGAGAGACCGTCCAAGGTGAGATCTAGGACTTCAATGTTGAACACTTAAGCTTGAAAGTCGTAAATTAGAGGGTTTTGGTCTGTCTAAGATTTAACTATGTGTTTGATTGGTACACTTTGAATTCGTTATAGTTATGTCGGGTATTTAGGTATACAAAATGTTATAGTAAGGGCACTGAATATATGCACTGGAAGGTGTTCGTCTATTAGATGTGCTTCGAAAAAAGTGATTTGGGTGAATTGAGACGAATCCGACGATACCAGTGGGGCCAGTGGGTCTGCGCAGCCTCTTCTGCGTCATCTCAGTTGGTCTCAGATATGTTTACACGTTGGACTATTGCACCTTCAAGTACGGTGGTCCGTAACCAAAAATAACATTTTGTTCTTATTTTGTTTTCTCATTTTATTCACATTTCATTCCTTTTCCTAAGTACGATTTCTTCAAAGAGTCTTGTCTTTCACGCAAGTTCGCGGTGCCACATATATATCATTTTGTCAGGGTTTTGCTATGACATCTTCCAAAAAAACACCGTAAAATACATTGGCCATGCATGCGCCTTGGAACGCGAGCATACGTATGTGAATCTCGATAAATAATACACACGTTGAGGGCGCCATGTGTGTTGTGTGATGTCATATTCTAGCATTTTTCTTTTTATAATTTTTAACTGTGTGACATTATGAATATGATCTCCACCTCATACATTTTCCTTGTAAAAAATTATTTTGCATCTCATCCTATACAAATTCTTAGTTTTTTTTAATAAGAATACAAGTTTTTAATTACAAATTACATGCATATATGTAGTCTCGTTATTTTTAGGAAAGCATATATGTAATCTTTTTAATTTTTTTACGGAAACATACATACTTTATCAATCTTGAGCAAGGAAGAAATTACAGAAGTACGGCAAAAAAGCAGTTTAAATGAGTTAAATAAGTGTGGGTTTTATTTTATTCGTGACCTAATGTAGGTCACATTTTGAAAATGCACTATCAATGGGAGGCCAATTTACTGGCCACATGGACACACGAATAACGTCTTTTCAAAAGGCGCTATCTATGTAAATCCAATGAATCAGTTCACGTGAACGCCCACGTAGACATTTAAATATTTATATATAAATATAATATATATATATATTATTTATATATAAACATTTAAATATAATATTATATAATATAAAATATATATTATTTATATATTTATATATTTATATGTTTATAATATATATTATATTTATTTATATATATTATTTAACTATAGAAATTCGACGAGGTAGGGGCATACCAAAATTAACATGAGATGCATTAATTAGGAGGGATTTGAATAGTTTGCAAAGCTCACCATCAATTGCAGTTAATCGAGCACAATGAAAAAGTTTGATCCATGTGGCCGACCTCAGTTAATTTGTGACTGAGGCTATGTTGTTGTTGTTGTTGTTGTTGTTGTTGTTGTTGTTGTATTATATTTTTATATATAATATAAAAATATATATATTATTTATTTATATATTTATACATAATATAGAAAAATATAATTAGAATGTCTCTCCAAGTGACACCGGCCCTATGCAATGGCATGCGGGACCAACGTAAAAATAAATGTGCACAAAATAGGTTTTGGTGTATAACATGTGTGGTACGTATCTCGAAGCGCGCATGACGTTTGCGTGGGTTGTCCACCTCGAGATACTTGTGCGTTGTTTACATGGGTTATCCACCTCGATATACGTACGTAACGTTTACACGGTTTGCATGGATTGCGCGAGGTTGCATGAGTTTTCCACCTTGATATATGTGTTTGACGTTTGAATGGTTTGCACGAGGTTGCATGGGTCGCCCACCTCGACATACGTGCATGGTGTTTCCATGAGTTATCAACCTCGAGATACCTTTGTAACGTTTGCATGGATTTTTCACCTCGAGATACGTATGTGACGTTTGTATGGGTTTTACTTGGATTGCACGATGTTAGATGGGTTGTCCACCTCGAAATACGTGATCGACCTTTGCATGGTTTGTCTTGATTGGACGAGGTTGTATCAGATATCCACCTCGAGAGTCGCCCACCTCGACATGCGTGCATGATGTTTACGTGAGTTCTCTACCTCAAGATACATGTGTGACGTTTGCATGGGTAGTCCACGTCGATATACGTCTGTGTCGTTACACGGGTTGTCCATCTCGATACACACGTGTCGTTTGCATGGGTTCTCACCTCAATACATGCGTGTGATATTTGAGTTGAACAAACACTACAACAAAGTGGGTCTATAGCAACATTTTTTTGCCAACGCTAATAAAAAAACGTCATCAAATTTTAATTTTAGAGACACATGATGTACAGGCGTTGTCAAGTCTAAGATTTTGAGACTACATACAAGTGTCTCTAAATTAAAGACACTTGTAATTAAAACATCGCCAAATTCAAAATCTCGAGACGTATAATGTACAAGCGTTTCAAAATTAAAGACACTTGATAAACAAGTGTTGCCAAATTTAAAACTTGGAGACACTAATTTATAAGTGTTGTCAAATTTCAAATATAAGGACACATAATTTATCAGTGTTGCTAAAATTAAAATTGATGACACAAACAATAAGTGTTGTCAATTTCAATATTTAAAGACGCATAATTTATAAATGTCTCCTATATTAGAGACACTTGGTAAACTAGTGACACTAAATTTAAAATTTGGGGACCCTAATATATATATGTGTTGTCAAGATTCAAATTTAAGGACATATAATTTACAAGTGTTGTTGGATTTTAAATTTAAAGACACATAATTTACAAGTGTTGTTAAATTTCAAATCGAAGAACACGTAATTTACAAGTGTTGTTAGACTTTAAATCTAGAGACACATAATTTACAAGTGTTGTTAGACTTTAAATCTAGAGACACATAATTTACAAGTGTTGTTAAGTTTTAAATCTAAAGACACATAATTTACAAGTGTTGTTATAATTTAAATCTAGAGACACATAATTTACAAGTGTTGTTAAGTTTTAATCTAAAGACATATAATTTACAAGTGTTGGTAAATTTTAAATCTAAAGACACATAATTTACAAGTGTTGTTAGATTTTAAAATTAAAGACACATAATTTACAAGTGTTGTTAGACTTTAAATCTAAAGACACATAACTTACAAGTGTTGTTAGATTTTAAATCTCAAGACACATAAGTTACAAAGTGTTGTTAAATCTCAAATCTAAAGACACATAATTTATAAGTGTTGTTAAATTTCAAATCAAAGACACATAATTTACAAGTGTCGTTAGATTTCAAATTTAAGGACATATAATTTACAAGTGTTGTTAGATTTTAAATCTATAGACACATAATTTATAAATGTTGTTAGATTTCAAATTTAAGGATACATAATTTACAAGTGTTATTAGATTTTAAATCTAAAGACACATAATTTACAAGTGTTGTTAGACTTTAAATCTAAAGACACATAATTTACAAGTGTTGGTAAATTCTAAATCAAAATTTGTCATTAAAGTTAGGTTAAACATGACTCGAGTTCAAGTTTCGTGAATGAAAAAAATAAAATTGAAAGGGTTGCCTCATGTACATAACTCGACATTGCCTAAGCGTAGATTAGTCGATGCAGTTGGTGCGGGACACCACGAAAACCAAAAAAATAGTTAATTAAATGTTAAATGTATAACTAAAACAATTAGATTAACTTCTTAAAAAAACTATTAGTCCATATGTGATCCCTAAATATCTAGCAGCCATTCCTGTGGAAATTTACATAAGAAATTTACAGCTCTGCTCATCATATATAAATATTATATTGATTGTAAAGAAGTTATAATTGTTTAGCCAACCTAGTTGTTAATAGAGATTTAGCAAACCTCAACAACAAAGCCTAAATCCCCAAATTAATTAGGCTATATGGATCAAACTCTTCAACTCTATTATTTATTTGGTCCATTTCGTCTTTAGTTGGATGTTAATTGTTATTTACCTATCGCGACTCGGCGTACGTAGGACACAATGGATCGATAATATGCAGATGGGGTCCGAAGCAGGAACAACAAAATCAACATCAATAACAATCTCCAACAAGCCCCTAACCATGTCCATGTCATTCTCCTTCTCCAGCAGCACCTCAAAATCCACCTTATCCAACTCCCCCACGCCCCCAAACACCGCAAGCGATCCAATCCCAAACCCCTGGGCCCTGGTAGGCGAGAAGTTCTCGCCGAAGCTGAGCTCCACACCGAGGCGGCCTTGGAAGGTCGCGACGGTCTTGAAGAAGCGGTCCCTGGCGTCCGGCGGGGCAGGGTCTATGAGCTTGAAGAGGGTGAGGCGGAGGGCGGAGGAGGGGGGATGGGGGAAGTCTACAAGTAGATATTGTTTTAATATATAAATCTAGGGTTTATCAAATAGAAATCTCTCTCACCTATTCTCGTTGGTTCATTCCGATCTCTCTCTCTTTCTCAACCAAGCTGATGAGCGTTCGAGATTTTGTGATTCTCATGGCGGATGCGCTCTTAGTGATCCCCACGGCCGTGCTGAGGAATCTATCAGACAAGCTGTACGAGAAGCGGAAGAATTCGGTGCAGGAAGTAAGTTCGTTTCCATTTCTGACCGGAATTTCGGATTTTGATGTGGTTTCAAGGAATTTAGATAGGTCTGAGGATTTCAAACCGTTCATGAATCGTATCGAGGGGTTTGGTTGCGCAGATTGAAGAAATTGTCAAGCAGCTCGCCATGGCTGGTGATCATGACAAGATTACGGTGATGATCAATCTGTTGACCAATGAGTTCACTAGCTCACCACAGGCGAATCATCGGAAGGTGATTTTGGTTTTGGTTTTTGTTTCATTGATTGTATAGGTGGATTGGATTGTGAAGTTTGTTGTTTTGGTGTAGGGAGGACTGATTAGGCTTGCGGCGGCTACCGTTGAAACTATTTCCAAGCCCCAGCGACATTCGAACTCTCTGTGACGCACTCGAGAGCCGATTGGAGAAGAGCCCCAGCGATCAACTCCACATTTGCATTCTCGTTAAAGGTACAGATCTTATCTATGCAGTTGTTTCTGCTTTTAAATCGAGCTTTCTAGTTGATCTTCCTGAGTAGCCATCGAAACTTCTGGTGCAAATTTGTGTTTCGTTCCGGTTCTTGGCTGTGGTATATTTGGTGTTTGAATATGTTTTTGAGGTTCATGATGTTTTACATTACGGTCAGCTTGACCAAAGTATCAGTCTTCTCTTTTTATGGAAAGCTCAAGTAATTAACTCTTTATACCTATTTGTGACATTTTAGGTGTTTTTTTGTTACAAAATGTCTCAGCTCTCTCAGTTACTGTAATGATCATTAGTAACTTGATGTTACATTAAGTGGAAAACTCAGTGAGATTTATTTCATCAGTTCAAAAGTTGAAACAATCAATTTACGTGATCTGCCTTTTCCATCTAAGAAAGAAAAAGTGGTTAGAACTGGTTTTTATCATTTGTTGCTTGGATACCAGTGTACAACAATCTCCCTGGTGAGGTTCGATATGTTCTTCTTTGTGTAATATGATATGGTTTCTCTGTTACTATTTATCACCACCATTTAATTATTTTTTGTTAGGTTTATATCGACTTCCTTATCTAAAAAGGAAGCATTTGATCTTTGATGAAGAAATCAAGATAAGTTAGGTTTCCAATCTACTTAAATTGTTGTTTGGTTGTGCCTGAACCGAAGAGTTACGGAGCGATTGATGAGTTCAAATCTTTTTCAGGTATATCTGAATGAACTAATTAGTTATTTGATTTCTGAAATGTAGGTATAGTTCTGTGTTTGATTGTGAATATCAGATCTGTTGAATCGATCAGATCTAATTGAAGTGCTTAATTTACTAGGTTAGTTTTACTATACATATTACAATAATTAGATTTTTGTAATTTGCTAATATGCTTAATCCATAAAAGTCTTTTGCATTGGTTTTCTTAAAATCTGACATTTCAATTTAGCTTATTTTGGTTTTTATCAAATTGTTATGTTGTTGTGATTTTCTGAATTTAGAATTTGAAAGTCATAATGATGAATATGTTTTGATATTTCATTGCAAGAAAAACATGATGTTTATTTAGATTTTGTAGTTTTGCATTGATGATGTCTTCTTATATGCTCTCGTTAAGGTGGAGTCGTAATGATGTTTGATTTTTCTTAATAGTAATTTTGATTTTGAGTTTTTCATTGCTATCAGTTAAAGCTTATTGCATGTTTGTCGAAATGCCAGCCTTAGAACTAGGTAATTTTGGTAAACTTTTTTAATTGAATTCATTACATTATAGTCTACCATTTGTGCTTTTTAAGTTATAGGTGTCCTAATGAAGCACTAATATATAGTTTAGCAATAGTTTTAAACCGGCTTGATTTGATCTAACCGATACAAAGTTCAATTTGAATTCGCTGATTTGAATCGAGTGTGGGGTAGAACTTGAGCAATATATTTTTCTCTTAAGATTCATGCATGAAAAAAATGAACAAAAATTGATTCATCATTTCTATTTAGTAGCAGTAGTAGTAGTTTATGTTGATTGCAAACAAGATATATAATAAGAAAACAAACTATTACCCTCAACTGCATTCATTTTGTTCTTATTTGCTGTCTTCTTAGCATTTGAGCAATCTTTCTCGCTTCCGCTGACATTGAGCACAAGAACATCAAAAACCATGTTTTTCTTGTATTCAAACACTATGAGATCTCCATGTCCTACTTCATTATCTTTCACAAATTCCTCCCACCCTTTCACCAACCACATTCCTTCTTTGTCAATTCTTACATTCACAAGCCAAGTTTCACCTCTCTTATATATCTTGGCACGTTTACAATTACTAATTTTGCTCGGCCTTATAGCTTTAAAGGCCTTTGGTATTCTCTGCCATGTAAAAGAAGTAACTCATCATACACAAAATCACAAGCTCATAAAAATTTATATCAAGTGATGAGATGGATATTCACAGCCAGAGATTTACTTGTCTTTTTTCATACCCGGGCAACATGAACTTAAAAAAGTGACTCCCACTGACACTAATGTTCTTAGAAACCATTAGTGGATTTTGTGGAAATGAAACTGGGAGTATCTCTTGAAGACAAACTTCTCTCCTATCTGATGATCTAGTCCTAGATATAATTCAGAAAAATCTTAACTACTCTTGTATCTCCTATGTGATCAATTAATTAATGGTGATAGATTCAGCTTATTAATTGAATGATCAGAGAGGTTGGTAAGAAGCAACTACTATATATTTAATTCACATCCACTAGAACAATTTAGACTTTTAATAACACTTAATAGATAGAGGTTTTATTAGATAATTAAGTTTTTAATAGCACCTGATTTATAGGGGATTACAAAAACCGCTATGGAAACTTTTAAACCCGATTAAAACAAAGTCACCTCGTAGTCTCGCATTCAACACTCAGCGAACGCAACTTCGACCTCATCGTCTCCACACTCAACATTCTCTTCGTCGTCTCGACCTCGCGGTGTTCATTCCACTCACCACACTCCATCGATTCTTACACACTGCGTATTTCTTCACCGAATCGATCGGGGAATCTCGTTCCTCGACCAGTCCACCGACTCCGCCGAGCATTAGCAGCGTTCCTCCTCCCCCAACTCCAACAGACCTAAATCCTCTGCGGCAAGGGCACGGCACGGGGGGAATGGTGTGCCAAGCGCGAAACCCTAGCATGCACGCGCGGGGTGAAGAATCTCTCTCCGCTCCCCAACACCGAATGCCACCGCTTGTAGACGGCTCTGCAGGCGGGGTGGGTGTCGATTGGGAGGCGGAGAAGGCAGTTGAGAGCGACGTCGTCGTCGGCTTGTAGACGCCTCTTCTGCTCCAGATCGGACTTCGATTTCGATTTTGCCTCGCCTCTTTGTACATGCATTTCTCTCGGTTCAATTTCGCACTCCTCGCATCACTCACTTCAACTTCGTTGCTCAATTTGAGGATTCTTTCACCGTACATGCACGAGGCTTCGAGATGGAGCTCCGAAGGTTCGTCCATCGTTGGAGATCTTCTCGATTGTTTGAACGAGTAGTAGACTCGGTATCCCGCCACCTTGGTGCAATTTCGCTCTAATTTCTTCAATTTTGGTGTTCATGTTTGATGTTTCTGTGGATTTGATTCAGTTTTTAGTTGATGATGATGATTTATTGTGTGCAAATGCTTGTTTTGAGTGTAATTCAGTTCAACTTCAATTCGAATTGTTTTGTGTTTCCGTTCCTTGAAATGAGCTCCAATGGATTTGCTTTGTCCTATATATATTTTTTTTCCTTATAATTTTGCTACATCAGGTTAGATCTTCTATACATCCTCTTTTTAAAAAAAAAATTGGAATCCAAGAAGCATAAAGGAATAGTCATTTAGCATTTTTAGTACAAACAAATATGCTCCTATATATGTAGACAAGATTTCATTCTTGTTGTTCCATTATTCAAGATTTCATAAAGGAATAGTCATTTAGCATTTTTAGCATAAAGGCTTTGTGTTGAATTGCAATTGTGGTTGTGTTGTGTAGATTCAAATGAGTACGTGGTTAGAGATGGAGAGACCGGCGAGGGCATCTACTTCATTTGGGATGAGAGGTAATCAAGTATTTGAAATCCTAGCTCCACCTATTTTTGATATTGTGTTGTTGTGGTTGATGCAGAATAACAGTGTAAACTCAGAAACCTGCGTCGCATGACCACATATAAAATCAGGTACATGGTTCTCCAAAGTAAGATTTTTAGTTTTGATTCTTGGACTAAGTTTCTCTCATTTTCTAATACTTTGCTTGTTAGTTTGCACTTGCGGCTAGGAGCATAATATAAAATTTTTGGCTAGTTGAAGCAATTGTTAATTAGATCCTTCACAATTCACCTAAATTGATTTGATATATATAAGCGAGTCATTAATCGCAATATTCTCTTCGATTTTCGTTTCAATTATGTAGATTCGGTAGTAGTAGTTGTTGTTGTTGTATGTTGAGGTTTTGAGCGATTGCGATGGAGATTGATGGCTTTATCTAGTTGTTTTGAAGAGAAAAGCATTGACGGGTGATCATCTAACCCTTAATTAATTTTACTTGGTGATTATCTTTGATTTATGGTATTGAATTACTATGTATGAGATCTATGATTCTTGATAAAGATATATTTGTTTTGTGATTTGTTTCTATGTTTAGTTTTGATAAAATGTATTCAAGACTAGTTACTTTTAATGTGTCCAGCATGTAAGTTGTGATCTTTTATGGAATTTGCCAAAATGAGTTATGAACTTATGTAGACAAGGCTGCCACGAGATTGATTGATGGAAATGGAACGATGTTATCCTTGCTTTTGTAGACTAACTATAAATAACTTGACATATCGGATGACTCCTCATTGGGACCGTTTATAATGATTATTCACGGGAAGGCTGCCACACATATCGTGGAGGATTTTGGAACTACTTCAGCATGGGTATGAATTCACTTTGAAAAAGAAAAAATAACTCATTATGTTCATTTGCTTATTGTGTGTAAACATTAACATGATTCACTGTTCAATAGCTTGCATATTGTGGCCTATAATGTTGTACTGAAAATTGCATTGCCTTCAAGCCAAGTGGCAGGAAACGCCCAAACAAATTGTTGCATGCAGCATTAATCCTATTAACATTTTCTCCATGATTCATGAGAATTGCTCTTCAAACAATCTGCGCATCATAGTTCTTTTATTTTCGAACTTATTTATATACTCAATTTGAGCAAAAGAGATGATGACTACATTAGCTAGAAGTTTATGCATATTTCAAATGTCAGTTGCTCTTTTTCGTTTCTTTTACATTTCTTACTCTTTTTTTTTTTTTTTGAGGTCTAGTTTTGCTACATGTCTTGTTTCAATTGTTGCATGATTAATACCATAGGAAACATTTATATTGATTGTATGAATTGAGATTGTTGTGGTACTTAATCTGGACTTGATAATAAAGTGTCGGTCATTAATTTGAGCTTGTTCTTCTGCAGTCCTAGAGAAAAACATTGATTGCATCCATTTAACCCAAGATGGTTCCTTTGATTGCCTTTCTTTGTTTTTTCATAGAATCACATGGACTACATATTACAAATTTATATTCTTTTGCTTTGTGATTTACTATGTCATTAATATTTACTTATCGTTTCTCTAATTTATTCCAGGATACGGGAGTGAAGAATTTGGAAGTCCAATCGCGCTTTTGCCATCTCCATGTGTTGTCATACTTGTTTGTACATTCTTAACTCATGGTTTTCTTTTCAATAGCACACTCATGTTGAGCCATTCATATAACACTTAATACAGTCTAAGAAAGTACACAAGTATTTGCAGAAAATAAAACAACATAGGAACTAATTTTACTAATATTCTTATATATATACACAAATTGGCAGGTTCTTACAAATGGACCGCATAGACATCTTGGACAATTTTCTTAAGAAGGGTGGTTAATTTGCATCTCCTCGTCTAGCTAGTAAGTTGTTTTTCTTGTATGTGTGTATATATAATATGCATGACCTTGTGTTTCTTCTAATCTATTTGTTAGTAGGTGTTGTCAATTTGGGGGGTTCATTTGGTATACATGTTGTAGTAGTCCTCAAAGACGAATATCAATTTGAGGAACTGATAACTCTCTTTTCCTTTTTTTTTTCCTTTTTTCTTTTGTTTTGGTTTTGGTATAAGGTTCGGTATAGTAATATTGGGTGGGGGATCATTTGTTCTTGCAATGTGGGTGTGTCCAGTTTTAATGTTGTCGGTCATGCTTTATGAGACTTTGCTTTGCTTACTACTACTTTTATCTTAATTTACTGACAAGAATCTGTGGTCCTATATATAACTGGTACATGACACACAAACCTCAAAATGTGTGACAGGAATATTGGATACAAACAAACACAAAGAGACATGTTTTAGAAATTAGGAGTTAAGTTTCATGTCTCTTGCCTGATCAAATTTTCCAATCTCAGTACATTTTTAAAATGCAGTCAGTTTATTAGGTGTTGTGATATGAATTAAGGATTGCTAATTCTTTAAGAGATCTTGAACTTGCTAGACTTGTGTGAAACTTGTGGTTATATAATTACAATTTCTGAGTAACTTGTTGTTCTTTTTTAGATTGAATTGGTGTCATTGCTGCCATGTTGGTATTAATTGGTATATATGATAGCTTGACTGAAAACGTATGAGTTGTTTGGTCTCTACATTAATGAATTTATTATGATGTGAAGTATATAAATGTTGGTGGGTGAAGGCCAATTTCTTCATGTGTTTCTTTATTTTCTGAACTTGGGTCTTGAGTTGTTTACGTTATAATACTGTTTGTTGGATTGAATTAGTTGTGCAAACATGGGTATGGCAATTTCACGATTGGTTAGGATCTTTGTTTGCGAAGAAAGAAATGCGAAAGAGTTTACAAAGTACAATTATTTTGCAACTTTTTTATATGATCAATTCCACAATACACGATTCGTCCGCTATGGAGGCACTACTTTCGTAACACACAAGGGCTTATTTTTGTAGTTGACACGGCAATGACAGAGAAAGAGTTTACAAAGCAGATTGAAGGGCACACAATTTGTGAGTTGGGTGATCTTCTTGCATGGCCGGCAGTGCGGGTCTAATCGGGCATTTTGGACTGAGCTCGAGAGAAGGATCAAAGAACGAGCAGAGAGGGAGTTCTTTGGAGTGCCGCTTGAGTTCCAAACAAGGTTCCCTTTCTCTTTCGACACCTTATTTTTCCATTCTATTTTCCATTTTCTACACCGTCATTGTGTTTTGCAATATTTTACCAGGCACATAAGTTGGATCTCCATTTAGAAACTTTTCTAATTTTTGTCCTTGCATAGAAGATTATTCCATGCATTAAACAACTCTTTTGGTGAAAAGAACCATTTAAACTCAATATCAAATATGGTGAAAACGATTTGTGACTATCCTATAGTGGCAAGTTGTTAATATCTCTGTTTTCAATTGATGATGCGACCTTTATAGAATCTCCTTTTATTTGGTGCGAGAACATAACAATTTAGCTCGAAAGCTGCGTGTATAAGCGAAAGAGAAGCTCGAGAGGGCTCGGATGTAAGTTTTGTTTATTCTCTTGAATCATTATGTTATGATCTTCTACGAGTTGTGTTCTCAAAGTGAACATACATTGTTTATTTGGAGTTTGGTTTGGCGGGATCCGGTTATTGGAGGCAAAAACAACGCGAGGAGCACGATTGGAGACCGAGCAAGACGGGGCAATCGATGATTGTTTTCACATCCTTGTCGTCGACACAGGTATATTTCATAAACTTGAGATTCATCCCATTGGTTTTTACCGCATCGAATTCTTGCTCGCCGAGGCTCCAATTCCTCCTAAGATTGCTTTCTTTACATTAGCCAAGTTTGTAGTCTGCATAATCTGTGGAAACAATGCTGCACATACGTGAATACCCAGTTAGTCCTTTCACCTTATATTGATCATTACACTTCAAAATGAAGTTTCAACTATTCTTGCAAAGATAATTAATTGTCTGTTTTTTAGTGCTCACCATAATCCATTCTAAGGTGGTGGTGGTGGTTGTTTCATTTCCAGCTAAAAATAAGTCTTGTGAAGTAGAAGATCCACGCAGTGGTTTGATGTTTACTCTTGTGAGGTTTATGTCTTGATTATTGTTTTGGACTATGAAGCGAGAAGATCCACGTGATCATTCTTTTTTTCAAGTACTCGTTGTGCTTTCTTTCCCGAGATATGCTCCTCTATCACCTTATATTATGTACTTAGTAACTTGAGCAAAATTTATACGCAGATCAAAGAGAAGCACATCATTGGATTGGGCGATGCGTCGTGACATAATTCTTGGGATTGCTAGAGGAGTTTTATATCTTCATCAAGACTCCGGATTAAAAATTGTTCATAGAGACCTTAAAGCAAGTAATGTTCTGTTAAGACGCGGAGATGAATCAAAAGATTTCTGATTTTGGAATGGCAAAAATATTTGTTCAAACTTTACATTATTGATTGAATGAAATAATAATATTGCGAGTGGAATGTAAATTTGTATATTTTCAATTGAAAATGGAAATGAAAATTAATTTTGGGCATTTTCAGCTATTATTTTTTTAAAAATACATTTGATAGGGGTTTGAAACCCCTATGTAATCATTTGATGATAATATAGAGGTTTCAAACCCCTATGAAATCACTACAATTGATAGGGGTTTGAAACCCCTATGTAAGCCTTTGAAGATATTATAGAGGTTTCAAACCCCTATGAAATAACCAAGATTTGATAGAGGTTTGAAACCCCTATGAAATAGTCAAGATTTGATAGAGGTTTGAAACCCCTATGGAAGCTTGGAAGATAAGATAACACCTTAAAAGATAACACTTTTCATAGAGGTCAAAAACCTCTATGAAAAGTCTTTCATAGAGGTTCAAAACCTCTATGAAAAATAGAATTTGTTCTAGTGATCCCTGTAAGCCTTCTTTTCATTTGAAACAAATATGTGCAGAAGCAATTCACCAAGGAGAAATATTAACAAAGATTCTGACATAGTTATATACACGAGTTGTCTTTTTTTATGTAGATTGTGACACTGTCCAAAAGACAATAATTTTTTTCAATTCACATCTTTGTAAGTTGCACTCTAGTTATAAGCAGCTGACTTAGAAACATTAACTTGTGGAAAATATAGTACACTAGTATGCATCTATTTCTGCTTACACATTATTGTTGTTGTTTTTTTTGTGGTTTCCTATTATTAGTATACAAAGTTATATATCTTAATGTACTATTGTATAGAACATTGAGACGATTGTTAGGATAGAGTTTGAAAATTTTGATTGCTTAAAAAAAATTATTGTGTTGTCTGACAACGGAATTCTCTTTATATTCTCCAAAACCTGAACTTCAAATTATCAGTCTACCTACATTAGGATGCATATACTTGCAGGTTTTGCAGTAAATTGAGCAGGGTGGAGGGGTTTCCAGCATTACTTGCTTATGCTTGGCATGACAGTTATAATACTAATGGCGCTTGTTCCACATATGAGAAAAGGAAATGTGAGTGTGAAAATGAATCAACACATTATAAGTTGCTTATTACCCTGGTCTATGTTTTTTTTTTCTTTTTGTTGAAGCTCATTGTATTGTAGTCATGTTTTTTGAATTTGTTGTTTGTAGGAGGATAAAGCAAAGGTGGTGTAGACATTGTTGTTTGTTGCTGGGTTGAACACATTGTTCCGGTCGTTGTTTGGAACTTCCTTTCATTTAGTGATAGGTGGAGGTTACACCTTTGTTGCTCCAACCATTACGATAATTTTGGCTATTAGATATAATAATATCCTCGATTCTCGTGAGGTATGATGGCTTCGCCTTTTTTTCTTTGTATGATAATTTTCAAGTGCTCTTCAAAGTTTGTTTCTTAAGACTATATATGGACTCATTTTCTGATGGTTATGCAGAAATTTGAGAGGATTATGAAGGGAATTCAAGGTGACCTCATAGTTGCTTCAACACTTCATATAGTAATTGGTTTTAGTGGTCTTGGCGAAATGTTATTAGGTGAGTTCGGGATGTTACAGTACTATCGCGCTTCAATTTTAAAATGAATTAGATATTTTGGCCTGGTTAAGCACATGATTAGTTGTCTTATTTATGTTTATGTTTCCTAAAAGTATAGTTAACCATGTTTCTGCCTAAAACAGTTGGGCAACTGGGTTTAACCTTAATTAGTACTAATTTATACCATTTCGCTTTCAATACAATATTATTAATGTGTTCATAATGTACCTCTATATGTTTCTAGGTTCGTAAATCCACTTTTAGCGATTCCTTTAGTTGCTTTAGAATGTTTTGGTCTCTATGAGCTTGGTTCCCCATAGGTAAGCACTTACAAATTGCTTGCTATGGATGAAAACATAATGAAGAATAGAAATTTGTATAAGGCTACTTCTTTGGCAAATTTTACTGATTATCATTCCACCATGTAATGTAGCTAAGGGAAATGTTTTCTATGTGTAGGTAGCTAAATGTGTGGAAGTTGGGCCTCCATAACTCATTATCTTATTGATATTTGCACAAGTAATACTTTTGTTTCTCTGACAATGCATTGCCTAAAATGATTATGAAGCTTTCAATTTCAAAAGTTGGTGTCTTTGCAGTGGAAAATGCCAGATGAATTCCTGCTAAACAAGGCAGTTAGAACAATATCAATAAAAAACAAAGCCTCTGTTGATATAAGTAAGGTTTTTATTTTTCTTTTCATTGCTCTTGATTTAATTTACTTAATGTTGTGCTTTTGGACCTTTTAAATCCTTTCTAATTAGTGCATCTCAAGTTATCTCAACAGGGCTTGTACCTACGGAGTGCTTGGGCTGCCACTATATCACATTCTCAGTTTCGAAGATATTGAAGATATCGAAGAAACGTCTTTTCACATATTTGTTGGTCTCTTAAGAAATTGTTGGGAGACCTTGTGTAATCGTTATAGTTTGAAGATTTCATTTAGCAAGAAAATTCAACGTATATTGTTTAAGAAGGAAATTCTACTGTATATTGTTTATTTTTTCACCTTAAATTTGTATATTTGTTAATTTGATTTTTGTTCAAATAAAATAAATAAAAATTTCGTTTTTATTGATAAATAATATTCTTGTAAATAGAACTAGAAACATCTTTAATTTATATATAAAATCTTCTTTCCAATTATATTAATATTAATTATTTTTCGATATATATATATATATATATATATATACGACGATGCTAAATATGAATGCGTTGTCAACTTAGAGACACTAAGTATATATGTGTTGTCAACTTAAAGATACAAAGTGCACATGCGTTGTTAATTTAAAGACACTAAGTGCACATGCGTTGTCAATTTAAAGACATTAAGTGTACAAGTGTTGCCAATTTAAGGACACTAAGTGTACAAGTGTTGTCAATTTAATGACACTAAGCTTACAAGTGTCTTAAATAAATATTACCAACACATACATTTTGCGTCGCAAAAAAATGGGGCGACATCACTTTTACCAACACAAGTGGCGACACTTTATGATGCGTCGGTAAAATTTTTAGAGACACTAATTAATGTTGTTAAATGAGTAAATTAATGTCGCTAAACACACAATGTCTTGTAGTGAAATAACTCTTTTTGAGAATGAGTCATTCATACACTTTACTATTTTGTATAGATAGCTCCTTTTCAAAATGAGCTATTCATACGAGTCCTTCCACATCATCAATCATACCACGCCATACATCCACCTCATCATCAATAGCTCCTTTTGAAAACGAGTTATACATTACTTTTGTAATTTTAAAGTAACCCCCCTATTTGATGAATAAAAAAGTAAACCCACCTTATTTCTTGAAAAACTCTCACGAGCAAGTATAGTAGTATGTATGGCGAGATTCATTTAAATGGAGCCTATCTTGGGGTTGTAGACCTAGGGCGGTCTCCCGCCCCGCTCACCCCAGAACTGAGCCAACAACGCACACCAAGAGATAAACTTAAAAAAAAAAAAAAAAAAAATATATATATATATATACACACGTTAGTAAATTAAATTTGTTGGGGTTGTAGACCTAGGGCGGTCTCCCGCCTTGCTCACCCCAGAATCGAGCCAACAACGCACACCAAGGGATAAACTTAAAAAAACCAATATATATATATACACGTTAGTAAATTTGGGGGCATATCCTGAGGAGCCTGGGGCAGTCGCTTGCCTCACCCTCCCCAAAATTGAGTCTGCCTACATTCCGCATTTACTATTGCAGATGCTCTAAGATTAGCACTGAAATGTCGACTTAATGTGTGGTTGATCGATATATATGGACACATAATTTCATGGTCACGTTTGACAAAACGTAGAAAATTACAAGGCATTTCAGCAATGGCCTTGTAATGGCCTTGTATTAAAAATCATTTTCCTAATTGTATTGTTCAAGAGAAATCATTTTCCTGGTATTAATTATTGTACCATTGTACGTGTTTCTATATATTTTCGTTTTTTCTGATGGTGAACATGCATTGAAGTTTAGCTAGTGATAATAGTTTATTTCTAGTTTCATTCCAAACAAGTGTACGACATGGAGTATTTGAACTATGAGCTCAATCGGATCTTCTTGGTAATAACGCGTGACTCTAATCACAAGTGATCAATAACCGATCAACTCAACATAACAATAACAACATAGCTTCAGTCCCAAATTAACTGGAGTCGACTACATTGATCAAACTTTTTCATTGTGCTCGATTAAATGCAATTGATGGTGAGCTTTGCAAACCATTCAAATCCCTCTTAATTAATGCATCCCATGTTAATTTTGATCTGCCTCTACCTCGTCGAATTTCTACAGTTTCTATTGAATCGAATTTTCTAGTTGAAGCATTTGCAGACCGTCTTTGCAGGTGGCCAACTCAACATAACATTGCAACAAAATTGACTCTAATCAAAAGCGACTAATTAATAACACGAAACTTATTAGCAACCATAGGCACACATGCTGTCCCAATCCTTGAGTAAACAGTTCCATTAGATAGCACTGAAGCAGCCCCCATGAAGACCTTTGTGACTTCATGCATTTTGTAGGAAACAGCATATATGTGGGTATACGTACAGCTAAGGCCCTTCGCAACTAGCCGGCGCAATAAAGCATGACCTTCCAGCTTTGGTCGTGAATCTACTACCACAACACGGAACTGTTTCCCATGATCATGAGTGGAGAGTAACATCGCTTCAACAACTGCTGATGAGCTACATGTAAGTAGGACATCCCCATCTCTAATCTTTGATACTCCATGCTTGACTATGACTTGATCTGCACTAGTTATCTTCTTATTTATAAAACGATCAATATCTGATAGAAGACCTGCTTTTGCTTCAGACTCGGATAGAGACAATGGTAAATTAGCATTGCGATTCCGCAAAATTCTGATTGCATTTTCCATACTTGTTGAACAGGGTCTACATCCCATCAAGAAGGAAACATAACTGTTGATATTTGAGAGTAGATCTTTATCGAGATTTTTCTCTGGAGGAGTAGAGTAATCTCTAATGGCATCTTTAAATGCTCCAAGCATTGCAATACAACGGACATTACCACCACCTATATCTCCCGCCAAGTACCTTAATCCAACCTGACTTTTGCAAATGAAGAGAGTAAACCACATTAATCAAATACTCGACAAAATCTAAATATAAACTTATCAAAATAGTAAAAGTAATGAATATTCAAATTTCAAGCATATAGATACACCCGTACAGCTTGTTTCCAAGACCTTGCATTAAAAATAAAAAAAAAAAATCTTTTGGAGATTTAAGACACAAATAAGCAGAACCAACAAATAAATGGTTGAACCCAAAACAGAGCAGCTTAGCATGTTTCTTTCTTTCCAAAATGATAATTAGATAGTGACGAGAATGTCTGAATGATCGCTAAGCTGCCGTACCTTGAATAGAGATGGATGCATCGGCTTAAGCTGAAAATATCTAGACTCGAGATAAGGAAGCTGAGTTCCATCTTCGTGCTGTGGCAAATGTCTAAATAGCTCAACTCCATTCCACCTGCTCCTTACCATCAAACTGTATACGTGGAGGAGGGGCATCTTTCTTCCTCTCTTTCTCAGGAAAATGATCAGTCCTTTTCTTTTCAGAAGGGGCAACAAAAGGTGAACCTTGAGTGCAATTGTTTTTTGCGAAGCAGGTTTGACAGATTTGGCTGCTTTTACACGAGCCAAAGTCTCTCCCCTAGCAGAACCACCCTTATTTCCTTCAGCTGCAACACAGTATCACAAAGAATAATGACACCAGCTATAAAAGTGCTATAAGAGAAGATTAAGGGCAGGAAGGCTATGATAATTGGATGCATTCAACACAGATATGAATTTGAAAATGCGAAAAAGTAAAAAATAAATAATAATAATAATAATATAACTACATTGAAATCATACTTTTTGTTCCTCATAAACTTTTCTCAGGTGCTTATGCAGTAGTGTTTGATGGAAGTGTATGTCCGTAAGCTTGAGAAAGATGTTATGGTGTTTCTTTGAAAATGAGGCCTGCTAGTCCTCTGTCAAAAAGAAGATGAGGGTGGTCAGTTTGGACACATCCAAAGATGATTTGGAAATACCCCATATAGAAAACTCAACACGTTCAAAATTGAAAGAATTGGAAGGTATAAGGAATTATGGATGGAACCAAGACATTTTGGAATGCTTTAATTATAAGAGATTTTAAGAGATTATCAAAACACATCATTAAGTACATTAAATCGAGCTGCATGGAAACATTGGATACATATAGCCGACCTCAACTGAATTGGAACTAAAGCTGTGTTGTTCTTGTTATTAGAAATAACCAGTAAAAGCAATATTCATCAAGGACCCTAGCACCCTACTTCTTATCAAAAACATATGTTTTTTTCATAGGATATCAAAAAATATGTAGAAAACACTTAATAGTAAGCGTTTCTATTAATGGTCAGAAAATTTAATATCTAAATGATAAAGTACACCACACCTCTAGAGAGCCACTAACAAAAAATTCTTGCGATACCATTATTCACTTGAGTTATACAAACTAATTCATCATAATAAAGGAAATGATGAAGTTTTTCCCTAAATTTTCAGTTTTTTTTTTTTGGTTTCAATGCCAATTCTTGCGCAGCTTTTTTTTTTTTTTTTTTTTGGTTTCAATGCCAACTGCGCCAACTAATCCACACCCGGCCAATCTCAGGCCCCATAAGAGGGTGGCCCTCCCAACCCAATTTTTTCCATCCACAAGACTTGAACTCGAGACTTTGCTTAAGGGAACATAGTTTTTTACCACTCAGACCAACCAGTAGTTGGTATAACAAGCTTGTTTATGTTCACAAAAATCACTCTCATTTGCTTCACAAGAAAAAACACCGATCAATCAACAAAGTAACCAATCTAATATCCATAACAAACCCTATTTCGCCAACTACAGAATTGGCCCAAAACTTGCACTTCTCATTCGGCATGTGGGACTTCCCCCTCCAAATGGTCCTAAGTTCGGTTATACTACCCAACACCAAATAGCTAGGTTTCTCCCAAGTTATGGAATTTCGATGTCCAACTGGCTCTCAGAGGATTAGTCCGGCCAATGGTTGGGATAGCTCGGTATAAAACATATAAAAAAAAGAACCACAATAAACCCTAAATCCCAAATCAGCTTAGATCTGCTACAATTTAGGGTTGCAAGTAGGGCGGGGAATCCCCGTTCCCCGTGGAGCCCCGCCTTGGTGGGGCAAGGAATCCCCTCTTTTTGCTCCCCGCGGGGCGGGGGACACGAGGCAAAATCTCGTCTTTCCACTCGGGGCAAGACAAAGACGGTAATTGTTCTCGTTCCGGGGATTCCCCGCCCCGCATCCCTTGCATAGAATTCTCCATTTTTTATGTTTTTACAAAAAAATTATATAACTTTTTTACTTAAAACATATATAATATATGGAATGAAACTCAAGATCTCCAACAATAAAATTTATATTTACCATTAAATTAATTTTATAATATATATGTATATATGTTATATCATAAAGATATATAAAATTATATTTAGAACATCATTTAAATATATTTGTCATACTTAGATTTGGAAATCTTATATATTTTTAAGTATGATAACTTGTAACTCAATCAACAAAACAAATCCACATTAATCATTCAATTTGAGAAAAATAGTTTCTTAAAAAAATTGAGAAAGTAGTACTTAAGTGCCAAAATGACGAAAGAATGAAAATCAAAATAGATATTTTTTACAAAATTGATGGGAGCACTTCGGGGATTCCCCACCCCGCGAGGTGGGGGCATGGGGCGGCAAAGTTCGCCCCACAGGGAATTTGCGAGAATAAATCCCCGCCCCCGCACCCCGAGGGACAGGGACGGTACTTACGATCCCCGCCCGCCCCGCCCGGATCAAATTATTTGCGTAAAAATTAGTTCAATTAATGATTATCCAAAAAAGCCCCTAGAGAAGTTGGTGGGATGGTAAGAATTGGGATCAACACACCAAAGGTGTAGGATTCTGATTTCTTCCTTGGTTCCCCGGTGGGGTAACTGAGGACCCCTAGGGACTAAGTAGGGGTCCACCATCAGTCCGCGGTGGTGGCTCGGATACCCTAGGATATCAAAAACAAAAAGAAACAACAACAACACACAGCCACAATCCCAAATTAGCTTGGGACGTGCGCTACATGGATAAAATTCTTCCATTAGTGCAATTAATGGTTATCAAATAATAATAATAATAATAAAAGCCCTAATTCACAAGCACAAGCTCACCAGCAACCGCGAAAATCCCCTCTTTCGCAGCGTCGGCCATATCGAATCCACCACCACTGGACGAACACAACGACAAAGCAACCTTCCCTGTACTCCCACGGCAAAACCAATCTTCTGGAGACAATACATCATCGGAGGAGTGTCCATCGATCTCGACCTTACTTGCGGAAGACTGAACCGCTGACGTCAAACCACATTCTGGAACTTCGGAGGGCTTCCATGACAAGTGAAATTAGGGTTTCGAAGGGGATGAGATGGAATCGAAGTGGGTATCCATCAAAATTGAAGATTAAGGTTGTGAGTAAGATCTAGGATTTCTGAGATTTGGGGGCTGGGAGAGTTCTAGGGTTTTTTTTTTTTTTTTTTTTTACTTGTTTTTGAAACTTTTTTTACCTTTGTAGGGTAAGTTTTAAGTAATAATCGTTACCTATTCAAAAAAGGGTAAGTGATTTGTTTTTAAAAGTGACCCAACCTTCCAAATTAAATAGTTTTTTTTTTTTTTTTTAGTGAGAGTCAAACTCACAATCTCTTAAACCATACTTTTTTTTTTGCAAGTGATGTCTTTGTACTCTTAAGGGTGCAAACAAATTGGATCGAGTCTAATTAAGGTCAATCTCATATCCAATCCAATTATTACAGATTGAGAAAATCGCAATTCAATCCAGTCTCAGTCCATTTATTTTGCTAATTCAACTTGATCCAATTTGCTAAACATGGACTGACTGAATCAACTTATGCGGATTGACAAATATAAAATTAATATTTTAAATTAAAACTAAGACAAATCCCAATAAGTAACAAAGAAAGTTATGATTAGTAAGAAAAATGTTAAATATCGACTTTTCATTCAAACATATTTGTTTTAACATTTTATATATTTATTTAACCAAATAGCTTAAAATGTGTACTTGAATATGAAAAGAATTAACTTAAGTTGCAAAAAATTAGATTTTCAAGTGTATATAAATAAATAGTTGATGAATTAGTGACATAAAAATACTAACGATCTATAAATATAGTTCAAGATTTTAAGAGTATATATATATATATAACATGATTTATATAAAATAGGTTAATTGGACCGGAAGCAGATTGGATTCGCAGATTAAGGGGCGCAATCAGCAATCCAATCCAAAACGCGTGGATTGCAACTTTTACAATCCAATTCAATTTAACAAACTCATATCATAAAACCAATTAGAGTTAAATGGATGGGATCAAATTGGATTCATAGATTTGCATATTTCATGAACACCCCTAATCTCACTATAGATTCTTTGGCTTCTAAATTAAATTGGGCTAAGTATAGTATAGGACTAAGCCTTTTGTGTCGACTTCGATATTAGTTGCATGTTCGAACCTGTATATGATTTTTTCATCTCTAGTGAAAACAAAAAAATTATTTCGTTCTCTTTTGCATTTCGAATGTAATTTGAATCTAGATTCATTTTACTTCAAAAAATGAAGAACAACAATATAGATAAGGGGTGTAGGGAGAACAGTTAATGGACAATAAAGACATTATACTTTTACTCCTACTAAGGTTTGAACCCAAGACCTTTTATTTTTCATTGACCAACTCAATTGGTTGGTGTGTATATACCAAAATTAAAACCCTTAACGTATGTCCATATTAAGTGGTGTCAAATTCTTTATATCTGAACATATAACCTTCATCTATATTGTTCAGTCCTACAGGACACTAGTACGTGGGAGAACAAACATAAAATTTTGTTCTTGAAAATAAAATATTCTTTAATGTGTAATTCAAAATAAAATATGATTATATTCTGTTCTAGAGAAAAATTTCGTGCACTAGCTTCCTTCAATTCATTAAAATTTAAAGTAAAAATCAAAATAAAAATTATTTTTGAAAGTAATAATTAAAATAAAGGAAAATTAATTAAACACTAATTAACTGTTAACTCAAGGAATTGAAACTTGAGATCCACACACTTCAAAAAAAAAAAAAAAAAAAAAAAAAAAAAAAAAAACTCGAGATCACTGATAATTCATATGTATATTATACATTTATACATTAGTCTCATATATATAATGATGACTAAATATATATAGCTACACTACACTAATTTATAGAGAAAGCATTACAACTTCTAGTGGAAAAATTAAATCATGGGACAGGGTAGGATTTCCTATTACACATGCATTTATAAGCAATAGGACAAGTCTCAGCCTCCTCAAGTGATGAACACACAAAGCTGATAATCACTAGCCTGCATGGAGTGCATGATCCACAAGCATGAGTGCAATCAGGCAAGCTTGACCCTGCAACTTGCATTGTGTCTGATGCTCCTCCTCTTCTTCTCCCACTCGCATCCCTCAGCCGCCCGCTCTGGCGGTGAGGGTGACGGATGTGTCTCGCCGATGCACAACTAAGCATCAATGGAGCAACCAAAAGAAGAAAAATAACAAGAACTCTAATCTTCATATCTATATAAATGAACTAATTAATAATATTTATGTCAAAGCTAGCTATAGGTGGCCTTTCTATGCTATGTTGAGTTCCAAATATGTATGTGGTGTTGTTGGTGAAGGAAAGATGAATGGTTGAGGATTATATTTAAAGGGTTAGATGGGAAAGAGAGAAGAATTGAAGCCAATCACAGATTGAGAGAGGTGGTGAAGAAGAGATCACATGAAAGGAAGGAATAGCTCACAGGGTTGGACGCGTGTATATATATATGTATTATATGTGATGATCAAATATTTATATGTTATGTGCTTATAATAATAAGACTCATGAAGAATTAATATTATTTGAGGGGCTTATGTTTTTTACGTGAACTTTTGATTAAAGTGATTATTATGTGTCATGGCTTGGGTGTTGAAATTTTAATTCAATTTTATTGGTAGTAGTAGTTTTAATTAAGTGCGTTAGAGAGAGAAGTGTGAATTGGCGTTTGAGATCATACTTTGTGCATGGAAAAATGTGTTGAGCGAGCGTCAGATCTTGAGATGGTATTAATGTCACGTCCAACTTCAATTACTAACTTGAAATGATAAAGCATTTAAGTCACGCGTTGAGTGGTACGTGCATTGAGAGCTGAATGCAGCATCGACATACCCATATGAATCTGGACGTATATGATCTAACGGTTGTTATTGTGAGTGCGATGAGTCTGCAATGGCGTCGACGCTCATTAATCGATGGATTTTTGCTGAATGGACATCAAATCGTACGTCAACGAAGCCCGATCTATGAAAAGATAAAACTAAGCCCAATCCACCTCAATGTTGCGAGATAGAGAGAGATGCACCTCGAATCATGTGTTCATTTGTTATTCGAGGTGCATCCGATAACATAGAAATGTCACATGTACATATGTGGTTGATATAATTAATTCCATTAACTCGATCTTTGTTTTTTTAAAACTATATATACATACTAGTGTGACTCTATACTTACTAGTATACTGCTATGACTTGTGAGATTGATGGCAATTGATGTTTGTTTTGGTAAAAGGTTTGTGAATCAGTTAACTCATATATAATAGTCTTGTGACTCTTGTTAGAGTTTTTATTCAATTTTAAGTCAGACGTCTATAATTTGAGATTTAAAAAAAAAAAATTTTATCTTTTGTATTTAAGCATTGTTTGTAATGAAGTGAAGATATCTTCAAGGAGATAACTCACATGGAGTTGGAAACTAATCTTATTTGATTGTCCAACTCAATGTGAGTTATCTCCCAACTTATAAGGAATGGTGAAAGATATCTCCCACTCCTCCCCCTATAAGAAGATAACTCTCATGAGTTATATGGACACAATTACCCATCACAAATTTACATTTACCTATGTCCCTACCTTCTCAAATGTTTTTTATTAATCCATAATAAAAGATTAAATAAATCATTCATTAAAAAAATATTTTTCAAGTGAGAAATATTTTGAAGAAATATCATTAGTTGTATTTTATAGTATTTATTATTAATAATTATTTAAAATAAAAATAAAAATACTTATAACTATTTAATGTTGTTTAATATTTTTGTAAATAATATTTTATGTTTTTAATTTAATTCGGGTTTTTTTTATTTTGAATAAATAAATAGTTGTTTATGTGGTGAAAATAATAATGTTTTATTTTTTTATCTTAAAAATATGTTTGAAGTGTATTTATGTTAATTCTCATGTTTTACAGTTTTAAAAAAAGCTTATCTGCAAGTTTAAAGTCTAACCAAACATGAAATATAAACTTATAATGTGAGTTAATTCCAAAGAGTTATCTCCACTCGCACTGTAAATTGACATAAACGAATCAAACGAGGCCTTAGTATTGATTAGTGATAAATAAAATTACTTGACCTCTAAAAAAATTGGTTCATTAATTTTTGAAGTGTTGACGATATGAACATGTGCAAATGATAAAGAGGATAATAGGTGTACTTAACCATTGGATTTTAATTAGAAAGTCTGTTAAGGTAATTAGAAAAGAACAATATACATACATACATATATATATATATATATATACTAGTTTCAGGACGTGCTACGCACGATTGAACCGCTCGCTTCGCTCGCGGAAATTAATTTTTAAAAATTTATTAATAAAATTTAAAATTGTAATTAAAATTTAAAAATTAGAAATACAAGCACCTTTTTTAACTCATCAATATTGTTTAATGTAATTTATATAAATAAGATGAGTTTATGATTTAATATAATTTGGGGTTAGGTATAGAAAGTGAAAATTAAGTACAAGAGGAGAAAGTGAATGTAGTGAGTGGGATAGATACTTGTCAAAATCTTGAATTGGTAACGAATCGTTGAGGGCTCGAGTGAATCAAATCGTGATTACTAAAAAACTACTTTTACATTTAACTTTTCCAATAATATAAATTATAATAAATATGAACTTGCCATACATATTATAATCTCATTCAGTACTCATAGTTTAAAAAGTGATGTACAAATAAAAATCATTCTAATGAGAAATTTGAGTCATCTCAAAAACAAAGATATCATATGTGTTGGAGTAGTGTATAGCTATATATAGTGGGTATCCATAGTCTAATAATTCAGACCAAATTATAATATGTGTTTAAATAATAGCAAGAGCCTGATTGTCCAAATTGAGATCCATCAATTGGAATTTCATTGATAAAAAAATGGAAAAAGAAACGAGCCTGTAATAAAACAAACACCGAGCTACATAAAAATAAATGTAAAGATCACGAAAGAAAATGAAAAAAAGAGTAAAGAACTTGATCAACGACCTCATCTTCACTAAAGCGGCTACCGCTTTGCATATGCGCTCAAAAAGCTCCCCACGAGATGCATATTCCATTACTATTGCAAGATGGGTTGGAGTTAATAGTACCTTCAATAAAATTTAAACACGGAAAAAAGCCAAATTTAGCTTTTATTTTGGGTGAGATACTCTTAAGCAAACTAATGATAAAGCATACCTCCTTGAATTTAACTATATTGGGATGCCTCAATGACCTGTGGTTGATTATCTCTCTTTGAACTTTTGCATCTATCTGCTATAAACAACATTGAAATGAAAACTATTGAAAATGCGTCAAACAATTTCATATGGTTGCATACTAAATTTTGTTTTCTTAATATAATTAGTTAAAAAACATTTTTACTCATTAAGTAGCAAATTCGGTTGGCAAAATAACATCGCTTGCTCAAAAACAGTCCAAATTGTATCATAAGATTCATAACAAAATAACCAAACAACAACATGATTAATAAATTTCCCCGTAACCATTTTATTTCACTCCAAAGATGGCCTACAAATGCCATAGTTAGAAAACTCGAGATTATAAAAATTAAAAGAATTTGATGGTATAATTCCTTCAACCCCATCAAGATGGCCTGCAAATGCCTTTCCGGATTTGGAAGGAAACGCGCCACCTTCTTCGCTTGTCCTTTGCTAAGCGAAGCAACGGCTCGAGCAAAATTGGCCTAACAAAGAAGCGAGGAAGCAAAATGAGATGACTAACCTCAAGTCCCCGAGAATACAAGTCTTGGCACTATTTTACAATGCTTATGATCAACTCTGTTTGATCCCAGATTTGAACGTGAATCATGACCAATTGAAAATCGATAGATTGATCAAGAATTTATCCAAGCAACGAAATGAACAGATGGTCTACATTAGATCATTGGCATGTGCATCAAACAAGTTAAAAGAAAAGATGGGAGCTCACTTTCAAAGTCGATTTCTTCGCAAGGATAACACCGCCCTGGTGATCGAAGGTTGGGCTTTCCTTTGGATGATTCTCGACCGCAATTCAAAGCAAATACGAAATTAAAAATCGAAACCGAACAAAATGTGCACTCCAACTAACAAAATGACATTTCATTATCGAAACAAACAAGATGTTAAGAGAATGATGGCGGTTTAAACTATCTTTTTCGAGATAGAAAAAATATTCATATATTTGTATCGCCAAAAAAAAGAGTAAAACTCAAAGAGGGTTGCATAGCTACCAATGGCGCATAATGTCCTAGATCACATCCATGGAGGCATCGACTTCAACTTCAACCCCAACGGATACACATGAGTTACGGATATACGATATCCCGCATTAATTATCTCGCTGAAGCGGAAGATAAGCTGCTTTGAAGGTGATGTGCATTTGAGGGTAGCACAGAGGTTGTGCGGACTCAAGAACAAAGGAACATCAAAGCACTCTCCGCGTAAGGAAAAAATAAAAATAAAAAGGAAAGAGGTGAGGTTAACATCTCACGGGAAAAGGAGGGAAAGAAAATTGAAATGTGACCCATTCAGAGATCAATTCTTCGCTTTAGAGTAATACTTTTTCCTCCTACTCTTTGTTTTACGAATGCCGCAAACAACAGTTTAAACCTTTCGCCATGCACCGATATACATAAATTTCAATTAGTATAACTAAAAATATACTAAGCTAAGCTAAGATAAACAACGTTTCTCTTCCTCAAGGTTCTCGGCTCCTTTCTTGAGAAAGGCATTTGTTCCTTCAAAGCCAAAGCATGTACAAGGGATGCGGGATCGGTGCTCTCAATCGATCCTAAGCCTAGATTGAAATGGACTCTGAGCTACATGAAAGGTTTATAGAAACAACCAACCAGCTAGGGGAGCAGATAGTAAGTATATAGTACATAATAGCCAAGCAGATTCATGTTGTAGTAATAAAAATATTGTTGAAGATTTTAGCTAATATTAACTGCATTATCGTAGAAGCGACACCAAAAACCATAATGAAGCTCATGGGTGTTCCAGGACTCACCTTATACCACCTAAAGAGCCATCTTCAGGTATGTTTAATTTGGCAAGATCTGAACATTGCGGGTAACCTTTTCAGGAGTTATGTTGTAAAAGTACACCTTCTCTTCTTCTACAGAAGTACAGGCTCAGCAAGAACCTCCACGGACAAGCTAATATTGGAATGAATAAGAGTGGTAAGATTTACATTTCTCATATTATCATAAATCTAACAAAAAATGTACTGAAACTGAAAATAGCTTCTAAAACCTCTGACCTCAGACAAACAAGTGAGAACATGCAGCATTATTTTCAATGACATGCTTAACGTAACGTTCTTTTTGTATAAATATTTTGAAGTCTTCAAGAATGTTAAAAATTATGAAAAAGTCCTTTGAGTCTGGACTTTTTAGGTCCAAACAGGTTTTTTGTAATTAAAAATGCTAAAATGACAACAACATATCATACTATAAAACATATTAATTGGTTCGAAAAAGTTATTCATGCTCGCCTCGAAATGCGAATAATCATAGATCTAAATGCATAACACACGGATCAAAAATCGTATAGAATGCTTTTATGTATCAATATATCTTGTAGCGTGACATTTCTACTTTCATATAATAATAGACACTCATTCAGACGTATGATTAATTGATGACTAAATTGAAAGTCTCTTTCTTGGTGTCAATAGCAAAAAGACAAACGACCGTCTCACGCCAGTAGGATAAGATCATGAGATGATGTGGTACATACCCTCTAAACAAAAAACATGAGTTTAACTGTATGTAAATATAGTAGCTAGCAATGTCGTGCAAATATGTGTGGTCGATGTGTATTGTACTTATATATAATAATTGTTACATCAATGTGCATATATATGATATATGGGTCAGCAACTATCACCTTGGAAACTCAATATTGGCCCACACTCGACTATACATAAAGTGTCATAGTACTACTACTACTATTAACCATATGCGCCATGTTTCCCTTGCGATGTGATTTTAGTTTGAACCTACAAAATGGTGAATGCACAATCTCTTTTAGAGATCAATATTTGGTACGAGTACGAGTACTTGTATATTTGTCTCAATTGCTTCACATTCATCGCTACGTCTCTATATACATGCATCTGATCCGAATTATTATCAATCATCATCCCACCAAACAACAAAACCATCATATCTAATTAATTTTTAATTAATGCCCCAAGCAATTCCTTCATATCTACACACAAAACGTAGTGTAAATTTAAGACAGAGCACAAGCATTAAAACAATCTTAATTATAAGTATAATTTACATATACGTATTTTGACAATAAATAAATTGAAGAATTGAAGAATCATAAGTATTTGAACTGTATAAGGGTATAATTAGTTGAAAAATAATAAATACACTTTCGAATTTTGAAAAAAACTTATAATTTTGGTCAAAATTTTTTGCTAAAAAGACTTATATTTTATCTAACATGCATTACTTATTCCCTTTTGCTAGTTGATTGTTCATAATGATATTAAGTCATTACTACAAGTCAAACCCATGCAAAAGGAATTACTATTAGATCTGATTGCACTGGACATCAAGCACAAATATATTCAAACATAGAACAGAAAATTATCAAATAGATCTGATTGCATTACGAGAGAATTTAATTGCAGAATTGGAAGCAGAGAAAGAAAATAGGGCGATGATTGACTTACCTTTATGGGTCTTTGTGGTACATAGAATCTCAAACCAATAGGAATTCCAGGTTCGTCTTCCTCCATTATCGGCGCGAGCCTCGCATCCTAGAATCTCAAACAATAAACCCTAAAAATCAAATCTTTTGTTCATCCAAAACAAGTAATTGAATCGACAGACATGGAAAATCGATTCGAACGTCTCATACCGATCTCCCGATCTTCCGAGCGGGAGATGTCAAGTAGAAATCCGTGAAATCGTCCACCACTTCTTCCAGATCCTTCCGCTTCATCTTCATCATCGACGCCGTCAATCGAACCGCAACAACTTCGCACCAAACCCTAAATCGAGACCTTTCAATATTCAATCCAACCAAATCAGAACGTGAAATATGAACAATACTTTGAAGTAATTTGTGTTGATTTTGGATGCTTTTGAAGTGGATTTCGTGAGAGAGAGAGAGAGAGAGAAGTTTCGTGGCTTCTCCGGAATTCTCCAGAGACCGCATGCTTTTATATATATGATAGATATATATATATATTTATTGTTGCGGGAGGATTGGTGCATGGTCTTCTGCTTAAGAGAAAAACGAGCATTAAAGTTTTAATTAAATTAAAAATTAAATTAAAGATTGTGATTGCAAGTTAAATATTAATAACTTCATTTTTATCTTTCTGCAAGGCTAGTTAATATAGCATAGGTGGATGAGTGCATCATTTTTTGCCATTATTTTGTACATAATATATTCTTTATGTAAACAAACCTCGTGGAGGTCCAACTTGAAGGATACACAACCCCTCCAATATGTACATTTACTTTGAGTTTATATAACTTTTAGAGTTAGGTTGTGCCCAAAAAAAAATAAAAATCAAGAGTTAGGCCCCTATTCTCAATAAAAAAGAAGAGGTCCGAAAGTTCTTAATATTTACATGTATTCAAAAAAAGTTTTCGTAAAAATAAATAGAAGTAAAAGAAAATGCTTTCGTAATCCAACCCCAACACACTGACAATGCGTAGTATTGACAACTTTTAATTTTTTCATTAAAATGTGTTTGCACACATTTCGATGTATACATGAAAAAATGTTAACAAATGCCTAGATCCTATCTTTTAGTGGTGGCTTACCCTGACATGACGTCTATATTTTTTACCAAAAATGTTAGGATAACTTGTCAAAATTTTTTTAACAAATCCTGAAGAATTAATGAAACACATAATCCGTAAAATTCATATCAACTCGCCTAGTGCGTCAAAATAAACTTATTCTATGCATGATAATTTGTCAGACACACCCGATCAACTCACCTATTGACAGAACATTTCTCTTTCTTTTGTTTTTACATTAACAAGAGCCCAATTTACGACTTGCCAAACATTAGATCCTTCGAAATCAGGTTGGGGCTTTGGGGCCGATGGGTTGTCAGGCTGTCACGTGTATAGCTGGAGTGTCATCTTTCAAGCCCTCCCTTTCTCTCTAGTGTCACTAGCACTTCTCTTCCACGCCTTTCCCTCGCTTGTACTCAAACTTTTCAAGATCAACGGACTAGATTAACCTTTACAAGAAACTAACTGTACTGTAGCGTGAGTGTACCGCATGCAGGTCTACCTAATCAGGATCTCTGCTTTTCTCACATTGGAGAATCTGATTCTGCACTCCCGGATGCTCCCCGCACATTTCATCCCAAAAGAGATTTATCGGCCATTCTCTTGTGTGGGCCGGCCTACATTCAAATCTCAATTTACACTATAGCCATTGGTAACTTAACCACAATAGTCTGGTGGCTGTTATGCACATTGGGACATATAACCTCACATCCCAAGCAAGCATTGTCACATAGATTGAATGTATTCACCAAATAAATGTAGCATTTTTTGTATTGTGAAGCACTATGGTGAGATAACACGAGTTCCTTCTTTCCAAACTAAAATATCTTAATTTCAAACTTTGAGTATGATTTTTTTTTATTAATCATAAATGTGATTTTTTTTTTGGGGCTCCGGACTAGCCATACTTCAAGAGCTCGGCTAAGCGCACCCCACTGTTTACTTAACGCATCTTAGCGAAAAAGTTAAACTTAAAAAAAGTTCAATTCTACTGCAAAATAACATTTATGCCCCTCATTGTGATTTGTGCACCCCTCTATCATCCTTCCACACACTCTTCTTGTGATTTGTAAGGCATTATCAAACAGTTCGTCCTCACAGGTCTGAATCTCCAAGTTGGAGAGTAGATCAGAACCCACCGAACCTCTATATGGAGAGTTAGTCAGAACCCACCGAACCTTTAGATCGGCAGTTATCAATCGAATTCTACGAAAAGATTCGGTTTGACAATATCAAACCTAAAAGATAAGTCTCGGTTACATATCGCCGAACCTAAAATGAATATCCTAACCGAGGTTTGGGAGTTGGTTACTTCGATTTGGATGAAGATGTATTTTGATAAAAATTTTGGGGTGTCTTTATAAGTTGAAATTCAAATTGGAGGTGCACTCAAAATCGAGGTGCACTCTTAGCCGGACTCTACTTCAATTCAATTATCAAATACTCCAACCTCATTACCAAAAAAAAAAAAAAAAGAATTTAACAAATTGAAAGAAATTTAAATTTTTTAAAATATATACTGGCCAGGCAAAGCATTAGACACCTAATAGTTAGCTCCACTAATTTTTATTAAAAAAACTCAATTGACTTCTCTTGTTTAAGATTGTTGTTTGGATATTCGAAGCAAAATTCGACTAATTTTGAACTCAAAAAATGTAAGATTACAAGAATGATGCCTATAGCAAAGAATTTTAAATTTTTTCATTCGCAAAATGTAAACCCTAAACCCCTAATTAAGAGAGAGGAACTCGTACTATCCCGCCATGTTCAAAAACTCTTCGTTACTCTTTTCCCTCAATAATTTTGAGGGCTGCTAAGGGCACCCCGCCATTTAATGAGGGCACCCAACTTATTTGTAAAAATTTCAGCAAAAATGGAAAAGACCATTTTGCCCTGTATATATATAATGGTTCAAACCCCACAAACCATTTTGACAAGGAGTTAGGGCACCCCACCAGCAAGCTTGAACCACAAAGCCACAGCCACATTGCGTTTGGCGAAGAGCTGATCGATTCTTGCTCGTCCGACAGCGAGGTAACAATGTTTGACAACCATATTCGAGTTTTTTAGAACTGTTTAGTTGTGTATAACAATGAAAATGATGATTTGTTTGTCAACGTAGGGTTTGGTAATTTCTTCAAATCCGAAGTTGTTTCCACTGTATAATGGAGGATTGTAATGCTTCGGTGCCAGAGGAGGTCGTCCTTGAGGTAATTTTGCAAATTTTTTGTGTTTTTTTTTTCTGGGTATCCGAAGTTTCTGTCTGGGTGCGCGATTGTTTCGGCCTCGCAGACCGAGATGTATGGTAATGTCTCTGGCCATAGAGGACCGAGAGGTTTCACGCAGGTCACGGTCTGAAACGACCGAGAGTACTGGGTAACTCTCCGTCGTACGTAAACGAGACTCTGATGAAAGTTTCGGAACTGTACAACCGAGAACATGTTTTTTTAGGTTTTTTTGTGATTGTGCTGTACATTTTGGTTGATTATAATGTTACACTGTTTGTATTGCAGGTAATGCCGTTATCTAGTAATTTTCCAGACTACAAGGACACTTTTACACCTTCTAAGTCATTCCCCTCTCGAGAAGCGGCTATTTCATGGCTTCAAATGATTGGTGGCGAGAACAAGTTTGTGTTAGTAACGAAGCGCTCGGATGCCGGGGGCATTAAGCGCAAGGGAATGGTGAAAATTGCCTGTGAGAGGTCTGAGACATATAGGGGACTGGCTCAGAGAGTGGGGAAGGGGAAAACGACAAAAATTTTAAAGAAATCAAGGAATGATGAAAAGGCGAGGACTCACACTAGTACGAAGAAATGTGGATGCCTTTTCCAAATTAACGTCAAGGAGAATGCTGACTCCTTATGGTATGTCACTGTGATTTGTGGGAGGCACGATCACGACACCGCAGGAAGATTGGATAAGGGGGAGGAGGAAGTTGATGATGCGGGGGGGAGGACTGAAAGTGAGCAGCTCTGGGAGATTAGTCCACCTTCGTCTTTTGTGGAGTGCGAGCAGGAAGTTGATTATGCGGGTGGGAGGACACCGGGGTCTCCAATCGGAGGCACCCCAGTGTCGGAGGCACCCCAGTCTCCAATCGGATTTGAGTCCTCCCACTCCACAAAAGCTTCTAGGCAGAAGAAAGGCAAGGTTCCACAAATGCGTCGTGCCAGTCGACGCACGCAAAGTGGATCTAACATGGCTTATGGTCATTGCTTATAACCGGATTGGTTGCCACATGTTGATGTCATTATCGATGTGGTTTCCGATGGGAATTGTGGATATAGGTGTATAGCCTCTGGGCTTGGACTTGCCGACGTAGACGGGTGGAGGATTGTGCGTAGACGGATGTACGATGAGATTATCGGGTATGAAGACCTTTGGCGGGAAGTGCTTGGCTCGAGTTTCGAGATCGTCAAGAATGCGGTGCATTGCCCGAGAGAAGCAAGAGGGGCATCTTTCAAAGAATGGTTGACACTTCCGGACATGGGATTGTTAGTATCCACCGCATTCAATGTCATTCTCGTCAACCTCTCGCATGGGAGTGCCTCCACATTCCTACCTCTACGTAGCACTCCAACGTCGTCATTGCACAACAGACTTATCATTGCAATGACAAATGAAAGAAATATCCATTGGGTTAGGGTAAGTTCTATGATTTTTTGTGAATTGGTTTGTTTCCCCCTTAATCGGGTTTGTGACAATATCTTCTATGTTCTACTGTTCACTTTGACAGGTGCAGTTGCGTGTGAATGCACCGCTTCCATCCTTATATCCATCGTGGGATCGATACGTTGAGGACTGCGCCAAAGGTTGGCGAGATGGATTCGTTTTTCGAGACATCGCGCCCATTGCAACTGCTAATCATGAAGCCACCATACCTGTTGTAGATTTAGATACACCATAGGTTAAAGCTTGTACCTAGACGGCTAAACATTTAAAAAATTTGCCGATTCGTCCGAATGTTCTATGTATATGCAAATGTTTGTGCTGTGTTTTGATTGTTGTTGTGTTTTGATTGTTGTTTACTTATGGATGGACCCTTTTTAGAGTCAGTTTGAATGTTACGGAGATTTATAATTAATTAAGTTTCGGTGCAAATTGTCGTGATGGATTTTCAATCTTGTATTGTTAGTTTGCCGATTTCCCAATTTTTTTGAAACTGTAATGTTCAAATTCATCCATTTCTGATGTCTCGGTCAAGCAGGTTCGTGAAACAACCCATATTTTCGGCCACCCATGACCGACAAGTATTCCAATATATCGGCCGTGTACAACCGAGTCCTATTTCAATTTCTCGGTTGTACACCACCGAGATGGATTGACCATTTCAATTCGCCTGACTCTCGTCCTATGACGACCGAGCCTACTGAGACCCTCTCGGAAGTGGACAACCGATACGCAGTTAACTCTTCCGGGTCTTCGTGGCCGAGCCTGCGAGTTCCCAAAATATTAGCTTCTGTCTCGGCCAAGGCCGAGACAGTTGACACAGTCTCTGGCCTGTGTGGCGAGAACCACGATTTTCCAAATTTTTTACACTTGAAAAAACTGCCACACACACATTACAACTACTCTACCAAATGTAACTTAATTCGACGATCTTCAACCGAGCCCTAATTTGGAGACGAAATCGGCTCACACACCGGACCCTACAAAATGCAGAAAACTCGAACAACGAAGGAGAAACACACGGCGAGGGACGGAGAACACGATTTCGGAGATTCCTCTCACTGGTCGGTTCAAAACAAATGAATTCTTCCACAAGGAGTTCGGTGAACGAGGGTGGTGGTGGTGGTGGGGGTGGTGGGGTGCCCAGGGGTTTGCACGAGGGTGGTGGGGTGCTCAGGGGTTTACACGAGGGGGTATTTTCGATAGTTCGGAGCTAATTTTTGGGTGCCCCAGGTAAAACAGTTTGTGCCCACATTAACTGAGTGCACCTCATTAAATGGTGGGTGCCCTTAGCAGCCCTCGTAATTTTCCACGAACAACACTAATTAATCCACGCCCTGAATACTATTCGACAATCAGGATGCCTCCCAAGTCCCAACTCACTTTGTTCCATGATCATCATTAATCAATCAAAATCACCTCTTATAATGGTACCCCGCAGGACACCCAATCACTCAACCTCCTCACTTAGACAAACCAAGTTGACCCACAGGCTCTCCCAACGACACGTAAGGTCAGATTTCATTTTCCTCAACTGTATACACAAATACCGATGCCCAATCAACGGCCCAACCAACACATTGCTTCACCGACAATCAATCTGTTTAGGGACACCGGTTGCGGCTCTACTATTAAAGTGTAAAAAAAACGTCAGTGTTTGTGCAGTGTTTGTGTGTTAACTACACAAAGCTCTTCTTCTCCTCTGTTTTCCTCTGTTTCTGCTCTTCGCACCCACATCAGAGACGCACCAAATTCTCAGATTTCGAAGGGATTGAAGAGGAGTCGCTTAATTTGGTCTGATCTGATCTGGGTTTTCAATGGCGTCGACTCTCGTCTTGATTATAGTCTTCGTGTTTGACCTCATCGCTTTTGCTCTCGCTGTTGCGGCTGAGCAGAGGAGGAGCTCTGTGAGTGTTGTTACAGCTTCAGATCTGATGAGATTTTGTTGCAGTTCTTGTTTTAGTTGATTGATTTGGGTACCCATTTCGCTTAATTGCTAGTAGGAGTGTGGATGTATGTCTGTTTTGTTGGGTTTCAGATCTGATGAAATTGTTGTTATTGCAATTCTTGTTTTGGTTTCTGATGGGCATGATGAATTTATTGTTCTTGTTGTGTAATCTTGTGACTTCTGATTTGGGTTTGTGAGGAATTGATTGATTTGGGTACCCATTTGGCCGAATTAGTAGTAGAAGTGTGGATGCGTGGTTTCAGTTAGTTTGATCTATGTGGCTTTGGGGTTTGTTTGTTGATTTTTTTTTGAATCTTGACGAGCAAATCAAACTGTGGTGCATAATTCTTTGAATTGGTATTGAATCTTGGATATTGTTGGATTCTTGGTTTCAGATTTAGATTTCTTGTCTCATTGTCTGCATTGTTAATCATGAACTTGTGTTTTGGTAGAGAGAAGTGAAATGTGATTTGTATTACTAGATCATGTTTCTTTAATGAGAGAGGTCTTGTAATGCATTGCCTTAGATCTATGTTTACATTTTCACTTGATTTGTTAACGAGTGTTAATGAGATAATTACCCCTATAGTTAATGGATTCGTCGCGGTGGAAAACTTTGTCCCAATTTTTGTTGATTTGTATCTGTGGAAAGATTCATTTTTAGATCTGAAAGAGAAGGCCTAGATCTCAGGTTTCTTGATATGTTTATGTTTGGAAATATTGTTAGACATGTGGTATCATTTCTGCATTTTGGGTCAATTTTTGTTGAAGGTCAGGCCCTTTCGATTCTTAACATATACTTGGTGGCACCTTAGAGACTTAAGTTGCAGATCGCCTTAGGAAACTGTGTAGTACATACTTCTTAGCTTAATTTCCTGATGGAATTTCTCATCGAGTAAATGAGAGGCATAGACATGGGAAAGTGATGATAAATTTGGACAACCTTAGTATTACTGTTGTATATGGCAATGTGATGGTGGATGAGCCCTTGCGCTACCACCCTTACCTGATGATTTTAGAAAATAACTGTAGAAAAAAAAGGACTCGAGCTATCATCGTTGAACTATAGCGTTAGCCTATTGAGTTTCAATTGCCTTCCCTTGGGACTCTTCCATTAAAAGATCTTATCAAAATTCTACAAGGACAAACAGGTCCAGCTTCAGCTATCTTTTGTCATTGACCATTGAAATTGAATTTAGTAGGGATGCATATGTACGATGATTAACAAAAGGGCGAGTTCAGGGCCAAATTTTGAAAATAAATGGTTTTGTTTGGTAGATTCACATCAATGGACACGAGTGAAGATCCAAAATGAGCAAATATGCAGTTTGATTTCTTGATGTGCTTATTTGCTTGTATTGAGTTGTTTCGTCTAATCCTCTATGGGAATGGGTGAATAATTTATTCATCTCATCTACCTCCTGCAGGCCCAAGTTGTACCTGATCAAGAGAAGAACTATAACTACTGCGTCTATGACTCGGACATTTCCACAGGGTTAGGTGTGGGCTCACTTCTGTTCCTCATGGCTAGTCAGCTCCTCGTAATGGTAGTGAGCAGATGCTTCTGCTGCGGCAAAGCTCTACGACCAGGAGGCTCAAGAGCATGGGCTATCGTCCTCTTCATTGCATGCTGGTAATTTACCTAGAATCTTTATTTATGTTGCTTTCATCTCAATCGGATCGGATCGAGTTTCCATGTTTTCTTGAAGCATTCTTCTAATTATGTATTGAGTCAAACTCTACCTGTCTTCTGCTGGCAACTCATTTGCGTGATGCTACCCATATTTAACGCATATCGTTGTGTTGATTTGTTGTAGGGTGACATTCATCATCGCCGAGATCTGCTTGCTCGCTGGTTCTGTAAGGAATGCCTACCACACCAAGTATACCCTTTATGGAGCCGACCCGCTGTCCTGCCAAACTCTGAGAAAGGGTGTCTTTGCAGCAGGAGCAGCATTCATTGTCTTCACTGGTATACTCAGTGAGCTCTATTACGTTTCTTATTCAAAGGCTAACGACTCTCCCTACGGCGGAGAAATGGGTGTCGGCATGGGCACTTACAGCTAAGCTTACTGAGTTTTACTGCATTTACTGCATTACTCACCCCCATTATGAAGGCGATTTTATTGTTTCGACTCCTCTATATCGGTCGGTCTTGAGATTTAGTTTTCGATGTTTCTAATGAAATAGTGTACTGGGTAGGAAGAGAACATTGATGTGATATCATCAGACCTGTTGTTCTACAATTTTTGTTTCTTCTTTCCTTGTGATGTTGTTGTGGCGTTGTTGATATGAATATACATGCATGTGTTGTAGCCATTCTGTTCTGTATTAGTATCAATCGAGATTTATTGTTTCATTTTGGGCTTACAAGTTATTATAAATTAATCTGGGAGCATAAAACATCTGATGTAAGTGAGGGATGGGCTCATCTAGGGCTTAAGGTTCACAAAAGCAGCTTTTATAAAATTTGAAAATTGTAGGTTTTGCACAATTAGTAACGCATTATGCGTTCATTTGACGCCATGTGTTTTCCAAATGACACTTGACGCATTGCGATTGATAATTGTGCAAATCTTACAATTTGCAATTGTATAGAAGCCTTGCCGAACATTAAAGGGTAGTAATCATTACACTTTTCTTTTTTGATTTCCACTTGGTGTGTGAGACCAATCGCACCGATTAATTCACTTTTGGCATTATTGGGTCACGTATGGAGGGCGAGGGCAATATGTTCAACCAGTTTTTTCCATTCACGATACTTGAGTTGAGACTTTACTTAAAATGAATCGAGTCTTTTTATTATTCAAAGCAACTGGTTGTCGCTTGTGACGCGCGCCGAATGCGTCAATAAAATTAAAAATACATAAACCAACTATTTTGTAGAATAGTGGCAAATGGTCGATCCCATATGGATTGGTAATCTTTCTAAGGTTAAAAAAATAACGAAAAGAGAAATCGGGGGTTTTGAAATAGTGAATAATAAATCTAATCTAAATATAAACAAAGTAACTAAAGCAATGAAAATAATTTTAAAATAATTAATAAAAATACCTAGGTCAAGACATACAAGTTCAGTTCGATAAAAGATTGGATTTGGTATTCGATTTATGTAAAATATGCAAATCAAAATATCCTACTGTAGCTATAGACTCGGTGACGCACGCGGTTCCTCGCACTTCTTAATCTCGATAGCCAAGATACGACGGTGACTACTTCCCTAGTCAAACACATAACCATATATTCAAGTGAATTATGTTTATTGTGTTGCCACATTGAGCTTCGTGAAGGCACTACACTTAAACAACCGGATCACTAGTGTGTCCGATTTAGCCTAGATCCATATGGTATTCAATCGGTCCCAAAAGGGTCTAATCAATCGGTATGGTCGAATGCCACTACTGTGGTCTTATCGCACAAGTAGGCTTACGACACACTGGTGATAAATCAAGATTTAAACAAGTGTTTAACCTTGATTGTTCAAACAATACCAAAGAAAATAAAATAATAATGAAAAGAATGAAATTAAAATATATAAATCTCACAAATCCATTGATATGCGCAATCGAACCTCCCTCATAATCTTGCCAAGGCTAGAGGTTTTAGCCTCGCATCAAGAACACAAAAGAATAGAAGAGAAAAATAAAATATAGAATGGAAGAGAAAAGGAGAGTTCGGCCAGCAGAGGAGAAAATCGGCCCGAGAGAGGCGTCCTCTCTGTTTGCTTTATTTCTTTCTTTTAACGTATCTCCCCCTTACTTTTTGTAACTAACAAATCTTTTATATCTATCTATATAATATCTATTCTATATAAAGATATATATATATATATATATATATATATATATATATATATATATATATATATATATATATATATATATATATATATCATATATATAAAAGCACGAATCACAAATTTTTGAGTCGTAATCAAATTTACTTTTTTGTCCCTCCCCCACATATTTTCTCGTGCGTCACTTATCTTTCCGTTTTATTCCTTATTTTTTTTGTGCGTCCCTTATCTTTCCCTTTTTACTCCATCTTCCTCTTCTCTCACACCGTTACAACACCGTCTCTCTCTCTCGTTACCTTCTTCCTCTTCTCTCACGTCTCTCTCTCACGTTACAACACAGATCCACACTCTAACCACACAATCACGCACGAACGCACGACGCACGCACACAGAGAGCGCTCGATTCGATTCGTCTCGGTTCGAAGATGATCACGATCCCTACACCACCGCCCCTAACCACCTACATCGCCTACGGATTGCTCTTCGCCTTCGCCGCCGTTCAGAGACTTCTTCCGCAAAATCTTCGATTGGTTCTCCACCAACGGCCTTCAAGTCCGCTTCATTCATCGATTTGTCTTTGTTTCGATTCAGATTCCGAAAATCGGCTTCCTTTGTCGACGATTTGATGTGATTTTCTCGATTTTGTTCTCGCAGGGGTACGCGCCGATCTGCTTAGGGCTTGAGGACTTCTACGTCCGAAGACTGTATCCTCGTGAAAATCCACCCGTTCCGTTCTGCCCATAGAGCCCATAGGATCGCCATAGCCCCTGCCTTACATAAAGTGTCTCTCCTGCTGCCGTGCGCTATAGTCCCTGCCTGGTTCAGCAATGTCACCAAAGATTGCGGTCTGTGCCATGTTATTCCCAACTCACATAGCATCGCCTCCCAAATCTTGCAAGCAAAAGGACAAACCAACAACACATGATCAATATATTCAGAATTAGAATAGCAAAGAGAGCACCTTGATGGGAACAAGGTATGATTGGAACATCTCCCCACGTCAATGGTGTTTATTTTCCCAAACCAAGCCATCCACGCCAAAACCCTCGCCTTCATGGAAGCGCAAGATCTCCAAAATAGATTATGTGCTGGGAATGTTCCCGTCGTGTCCTCACTGAGAAGATTTTGGAAACATCTCCTTCATCCTCCTCCTGTGGGATTAGATTGTGGAACTTTAAAGGTTCTTTGAATTTGTATTGTATCCAATTTTTATTCTCACATGAGAAATAAACTTTTTGTTTATTTCCTTATAAGAGATCTTCCACTTGAAGTAAGTAGTTAAGTGAACGTGAGGTTTGAGGAAAAGACCATGGATATTCTCCATTGATTAAATAACTTAGCCAATTCACAACACAATTTTTTTTTTATTTTTATTTTTTTTACTTTTTACATTAAATTTAGTTACTTTCGTAGTTGATAATTAGTGGTGAACAGTTACAACCTTTAACTTTTTAAAAGGTGTTTTATTAGTGGAATAATTTGTAGTTAATGAACCACACCACTAATAACCTCGTTTTGAACCGTTGTAACTGTTCAAGAGAGGCAGTTTTTGGTTTATAAATGAAAATGGTCAAAACTTCATTAACTAAATTTTTTTTCGAAATGGACGTTTTTCATTGGTTTTTTAGAGAGACTTTCGTTGTTGTGGAAAAAAGAATTTTTGGTTGGTGTATAATCAAAGATTAATCCAGTTGTATCCTGGAGACGAACCTCTTGCAGCATTCATACACCGAATTTGAGGAAATTTTGTCTTAGGACATTGCCATTAAGTGCAAGCCTCTGGTTATCTCTAATACATACAGCCTATTATACCCCTATCATATAATAAATCCTGATATGTCGACTTAGGCCAATGTGGTTTTCAAGTGAGTTATCTTCTCCCCAATCACTCTCACCGATCACTTCGATCTGTTTCTTCATTGCTACTACCAATTTCTCTGTTCAATCAATCTTCTCTACTTCGCCATGTCAAATTCTTGCAAAAGTTTGAGTTTTTTGTAAGTTTTTCTTTTGTTTTAGCCCTAACTTGTTGTTCGCCACTTGATGAAACCGTGTAGAATTGTACTACTTGTTCTTAATTTGCTTGCTTGCTTGATTGATTTTAGGGGTTTGAATCTGGGTTGATTTTGTTTGGCAGTTTTTTGATGAGTTGATTATTTAGGTTTTTGTGCTAATGTGGGTGGTGCTGGGGAGATGAGTTTTGAATTTGGTTCTTCTCCATTAGGATCCCTCCCTGTATTGTGTTCATGCATCCTCATATAAAGAAGCAACTATTTTGCACATGTTACTTGATGCTGACAACAGTTTAGATTTGTGCTTGGAAGAAGCATTGGCGTATCAGATGCCGTTTACTTTACGTCGATTGTTTGCTACAATATTGTTACACTGTGATCCTGAGAACCCTCGTCATTTATGGGAGAAATTTAGAAGTGAATTATGTCTAGATTTTGAACGTCGCCATCTATCCGTAATTGAAACAAACTTAAGAGCTCTACAACATATTAACACAATTCTAGAATCAAAAGGAAAGAATATTACTGATTTCTCTTTAGTCGATTATCCAATTGCTTTTTGATGATGCTTATTAATGATTTATAAGCCACATCGAAGTTGAATCTTACCCAAAAAAATGCATATGATTCTATCCTTGATAAAGTGTTGAAAAATGTACCAGCTTTATTTTTTATAGATGGTCCAGGTGGTACAGGGAAAACCTTTTTTATATAGATCAATATTGGCAAAGGTTAGATCTGAAGGAATGATTGCATTGGCAACTGCATCATCAAGTGTTGCAGCTTCATTGTTACCTGGAGGTCGAACGACGCATTCGAGGTTCAAATTGCCGATAAATCTTGATGGCATCAGGACATGTAGCAAATAATCAATGTTGGCAAAATTATTATTGAAAACACATTTGGTCATTTGGGATGAAGCACCGATGTCAAATAAACAACATATTGAAGCATTGGATTCGATGCTTAGGGATGTAACCGATAAAGACATTCCATTTGGCGAAAAAGTGATAGTTTTTTTGTGGTGACTTTAGACAAGTACTTCCTGTAGTTCCTAATGGTAATAGACAAGATGTAATGAAGTCGACGCTGGCAACATCATATATTTGGCCTTTGTTGGAAAAAATCAAGTTAGTCGAAAATATGAGATCAAGACTTGATCCAAAGTTTTCAAAGTTTATACTTCAAGTTGGTAATGGTACAGAAGATGAACTTCTGGGAAATATGATTTCTATACTTTCCAATATCACCTTACCATATGTTGATGAACAAAATTCTTTGGAAAAATTAATTACAGCAGTGTACCCAAATTTTAATAAGTATACTGCGGAAATAGATGCAATGTCAAGTCGTACTATATTAACAACAAAGAATGAATTTAACAAAGAAGTCAACATGAAAAGAAAAAGTATTGATAATGAATTTGGAATAAATAAACGTCCAAGAAAATATTGTTATGTTGAGTAAGTTATTTGAAGTTACATATTATTAATTAGTTACTTATGTATTTATAAATAAACTAATATAATGTATTTCTTATGCAGTGATGACGAAGATGAAGTATAGTCAACATCATCATGAACATGCTACAAAATACAAAAGAGTTTTTATATTTAATTTTTAGCAGTAGGCATTTTATATTTTCATTATCATATTTTCATTATCATATTTTCAATTTATTTAGCATTATATATTAAATTTAATATTTTATATTTATATTACATAGTTTGTTCAAACTCATAAATATTATTTTAATTTTTTATTATACATTCAGTTGCTTATTAAATTTACAATGTTTTAACTATAATGCATGGAATTTAATAATGTTTTAACTATAATGCATGGAAGGAAAACTTGATTTGCCTGCAATTATTAAGTTCAATGTTCTTCTAGATCATGATTAGGATTTTGTTTGGCATGATTCTCATCTTTTTAGATCGCAACCAAGAATTCTAGCATTGGTTATTTCTATGAAAAATGACAATTTATTGATGCTTGTTCCATATATATTCACAAGATTGACAACTCTGTTAAGCATGAAAACTCCACTTCTGTTTTTTTTAATTGATTTATTCATTCACATTTTATCTCAATTACATTAAATAAATTTTAATTGATAAGATAAAAAATGTGCTTTTATTTCTAATTTTAAAATTTTAATTACAATTTTAAATTTTTTGAAATTAATATCACGCGAGCGAAGCGAGCGGGTCAATCGTGCGTAGCACGTCCTGAAACTAGTATATATAAATATTCCTATATATTATAAACCAAAACATAATGGTGCATTAATGCATCAACGCCATATGCTCCACTTGATCTTCTTCAATCACCATGACACGTGTGGGCCCGCCAAATTTGCATCGAGATGCGCGCTAGCGCGACTTTCAGTGTAAAACGGATCCAAATATATAAATACTCGATTTCGCATAGTTTTTCGCCTCGAATTTAACCGCGCACTTCAATAACTCTGAAAATAATAAATAAATGCAATTAGGCTAGTATTTTGGAGATTTTACAATAAAAATATATAGATAACCTATATATAATATTACATAATTAACGACTCAACAGCTTGTCCCACGCCGTTTTAGAAGTCTCGACAAAATAGTAAATACATATTGTTTGGAAAATAGTTTTTTGACATTCTTTTGTTACATACATTTGCTACATAATGATGCGCAAATATGTCTCCTAAGGATGCAAATGGGTAGGGTAGAGGATGAAGACCTCATTATCATACTCATACCCGCCAAAAATTTATCACCCATACCGAGATGAATTTTCAAACTCATCCCCATACCCATCAAATCCTCGAGGGTAAAATCTTTTATCCATTTCATTCCCCATCGGGGATCCTCTGGAGATTTTTATGGGGGTTTTTGCGGGGACGCATGAAGAATCTCTGTGGGAATTTTTTTTTCCATTCCAATTCCCATTGAGAATCCCCGCGGGGATTTAAAAAAAAAAAATTGTAACAAATAAGGTATCAAATATACATACCTAACAAGTAGAACTATAGATATTTTCGAATAATACTTGTATGTGTAATATACATATGTTAGCATAAACATATTGTAATATAATATATAATTGTATATATAATATTTTGTTATAAATTTATAATATAACTAAATATTAAAAAATATTATATTATAAAGAGTTTGATCATATAATTAATCCACGTACGTAATTTGAGAATTGAGTATTTGAGATTAAGGATTGAAGTTTTTTTTTTTTTTTTTTTTTTCTCAAAAAGGGTTGAAGTTTTGGTGTGGTTAATGATCAATGTATATTTTTTCTCTCCCAACACTTAAGAGTTAAGAAATAATAATCTCGTGATACAAAAAAAAAACAATAATGTCAATAAGTTATAAATTCATGACATGTATATATAAATATAAACTATATATAAAGTCCCCCTCAAAAAAATTGGAGGATTCTATAAAATAAGGTTTTGCAATTTTTCTCATTTGATCCTTTTTTTTAGTACTTTTAATCCTAAAATTCTAAAATATAAATATAGTTGCAAACAATTCAAAATAAAACATATAGTTTTTAATTAACCTAATAAATTAAAATTATAAATCTTATTAAGAGGTTTTTAATTTGTTATATGTATGTGTTTCCGAGCAGAAACTTTGTAATATTATGTAATATTTATACGTAAATATCATATGCTATATACATAAATAATACATATTATATGGTGTATAAATTGATATATGGAGATCCTCGATGTGGATTCTCCATATGGGGATCATGGGTATATTTTATTACCCGTACCTGTACCCATACCCGTGTGGGTATGAGATTTTATACCCATCCCCATCCCCAATCCCCATTTATAATCTTCATACACGTACCCGTCAGGGTAAATTCTCATCACTCGCGGGTATTCCCCTACCCATTTGCATCTCTAATGTTTCATAGAATGTTAGATTATCATTTTCCCTGTTTTTCTTAGCTGAACAGTAAATATGGATTTAGATGACAAAAAATTGGAGTCACATTTCATACACCAATTTAGTTGGTGTCCGCTACATATCAACATTTTCTCATTTTGCTCAATTATTATTATTTTTTTTGGAACTCTCGAGCCACCCTAAGCTTGGTTGGTTCATTGTGAATTGTCTAAATTATATAGATCTACTATGACCAATTATGTATGTCCATTAAACATTAGTAAATTCGAAATTGATTTTAGTGAGCTTGCAATTGAAACAAAACTACCTCTTACTTAAAAAAGCCCAATATTCAAATCTTCTAAATGTCCGATCGTGGTATGGGTAAAGCTAGTCGATTATGGATTCTTATTTTTAAGTAGGAAAGGGGCATAAGCAAAAAAATCTTGATTACATCAGCCACATTATAAGATGTCCTGCTCCTCTAATGTTTTCCACATCATGATATTGCGTATACGGTGGGGAGGGACATAAAAGATCGTTTAACGTTACGAAACTATTTCATCGTATGTTGCAAGGGCATCCGCCGCTCTATTGCCTTCCATATATGCATACTAGATAATCAAAGTCCATTCTTGATCAAGTAGTCGTCCGATATTTTGCACTAAATGAAAATGGTAGAGCCCTATCATACTATTCTACCTCAACTCTCTTGTAGCCTTTATCCCAACATAACCTGAGCCTCTTGACACATGCTCCAAAATCTTGCTAAAAACAATCGCTCTGATATTATGCGTGTCAAGACTAAGTCTAATCTATCTACAACAACCTAACAGCACCTAAACTCTCTCCTATAGACTTGCTTGTATTCTGAATTCTTCTGTAACAACCTAACAACACCTCAAAGGATACGTAGATGGGAGCTTCCCTTGCCCCACACGTCTTCTCCCGGAATCCACAGAGATTAATTTGGATTATACCACTTGGAAGAAACAAGATCAAATTCTTTTAGGATGGTTATTATCATCCCTCTCCGAGTCAGTCCTTAATCAAGTAGTTGGCCTTAGTACGTCTCGAGAAGTTTGGGAATCACTTCGTAAACACTTCTCCTCCCAATATCAGTCCAGAGTCTTGTATCTCAAACGTGAATTACAAAATATGCGTAAGGGAAACAAGACAATGGCTGAATATTACCTCCATGCCAAACAACTCGCTGACAATCTTGCAGCCTCTGGCAATCCTATCTCAAACACTGATCTCCGGCATATGATGCTCGGTGGTCTAGACTCATCCTATGATCCCATTGTAAAGGTTGCTTTACTGCCACCGCAGCCAATCTCCATATGGATGACTTTTACTCAAATGTTAGCCTATGAGATGCGCTGGGAAGCACAAAATGCCAGCTCCCCTCAGCCCATAGCAAATCTTGCCCATCATGGTTCTTCACGCCCTAACAATGGGTATAACAACTTCAATGGTACTTGCAACAGGTCAGGCTCTCAAGGTCACAAGAACCGGTCTTCAAACAAGGCCCAAAGCCGCCTTCCACCAAATCGCAATGCCCAAGGACCATGCCAGCTCTGTCGCAGAAAGAACCACACTGCATTAGAATGTTGGTACCGTTTTGATCGCACTTTCACTGTTGCCTCTTCGTCTAGCCCACCAGCTGCATATGTTGCTGCCCCAGGATCACTTCTTGATGGAAATTCACACCACTTAACCTCTGATCTGAGCAATCTTCGCATCAAGACTCAATATGATGGTCCTGATCAAATCAAAGTTGGTAATGGTAATACACTTTCTATTAAACATGTTGGTACATCATCTTTATGCCTTAATAATCGAACTTTTCATTTCAATCAAATTTACCATGTACCATTTATTTCTACTAATCTATTATCTGTATCCAAATTTTGCATTGACAACAAAGTATTTTTTGAATTTCACCCATCATTTTTTTATTGTGAAGGATCAGGAAACGGGGACACCGTTGTTGCACGACACGAATAGAGGAGGATTATATCATTTTGTCGACAAGCCAGCCAGTTCTCCTTCTGCTTTTCAATCAGAGTCAGTTTCGTTGTGGCATCATCGGCTTGGCCATCCGATGCTCAAAACCGTTAATAAAATTGTGTCAACCTACTCATTGCCACTAGAAAATAAGTCCACATTATTCTGTCATGCTTGTCGACTTAGCAAGAGTCATAAATTGCCTTTTTCCTTGAGTTCCACAGTTTAAGAAGAACCATTACAACTAATTGTCTCAGATTTGTGGGGCCCTGCTCCAATGCTTTCAAGGAATGGCTCTCGGTTTTACTTACTGTTAATGGATGCATTCAGTAGATACACATGGGTCTATCCCTTATCTCGCAAAAGTGATGCTCTTAATGTCTTTATACAGTTTAAGTTACAAATCGAAAACCTCACTGGCAAAAAGATAAAAAATTTTCAAACTGACAATGGAACTGAATTCAAAAAATTCACACCCTTTCTACTTCAAAGCGGTGTTCTCCATCGATTTACATGTCCACACACCTCCGCTCAAAATGGATTAGTGGAGAGACGCCACAGACATGTTGTTGAGTCTGGTATCTCTTTGCTAAAACATGCATCAATGCCCTTAACATTTTGGGCGGATGCTTTCGTCACTAGTTGCTACCTCATAAACCGACTACCATCCTCGCCATTAAAGGGTCGAACTCCTCTTGAATTGTTTTTTGGTACCACACCAGACTACAATGGGTTAAAATCCTTTGGGTGTCTTTGCTACCCATATCTCAGACCCTATGCATCAAATAAATGAGAGAAAAGATCTCTTGACTGTGTCTTCATTGGCTATTGCAGCACTCAAAAAGGCTATATGTGCTATCATCGACCATCCAAAAGTCTGTACATCTCTCGCCATGTCGACTTTGAAGAAGAAATCTTCCCCTATTCTAAGCAAAGTGCACAACACCTCCCCCAATGTAAGTACTACTTCTCTATTTTGCACCTTTACAAACAACATCCATTTTACCCATATTATCCACCCCACAAACATCTCCCATACCCAATCCTAATTTACCCAATATACCTTTACCAATACCACTGACCCAAAATGAAATCCCAAATAACCTACCAAATAGTGAACCAGTTCAAGTTATCGCTTCAAGCACCCAACCACTACCCACTACTCCAACCTCTACTACACAAGAGCTCGTTCCCCATCATCATATGGTTACTAGGGTAAAAGATGGTATCCATAAACCCGTTAATAGATTATGTTTGCATGCCACTAAACACCCTTTGCAGGATGCAACATTAGAGGAACCAACATGCTTTACACAGGCAAAGAATCATCCTCAATGGCGTAGTGCTATGGATGAGGAGATCAATGCCTTATTACAGAATGGCACGTGGACCCTCACTCCTGCCAAAAATAATCAGAACGTTGTGGGATGCAAATGGGTATTTCGTATCAAACGAAAATCTAATGGCACTATTGATCGCTACAAAGCTCGCCTTGTCACAAAAGGATTTAATCAACAAGCAGGAATTGATTATGGAGAAACTTTCAGTCCCGTGATTAAACCCTGCACAATCCGACTTGTCTTCATCATTGCACTTAAGAACAAATGGGCACTCCGTCAATTGGATGTTCAAAATGCTTTTCTTCATGGCTATCTCACAGAAGAAGTGTACATGAATCAACTACCGGGGTATGTAGATCCCAGATTTCCTAAGCATGTTTGTCGCCTACGAAAGTCTCTCTATGGGCTCAAGCAAGCCCCTAGAGCATGGTATTCGAGACTAACTGGATATCTTTGCAGTCTTGGTTTTGTCAGTTCTAAGGCCGACTCATCTCTGTTCACAAGACAAAATGGTGATTCAATTCTCTTTATTCTGATATATGTTGATGACATAATTGTAACAGGCACACCTGGGAATCATATCAACACATTGATAACCCAGCTCAATCTACTTTTGCGATCAAGGACCTGGGTCCATTGAGCTATTTTCTGGGTATTGAAGTCCTTCCCAATCGTAATGGCCTTTTTCTATCTCAGCGAAAATATATTCTGGACATGTTACATAGTACTAAGTTCGATGGTGTCAAGCCCATTACCACACCCATGGCTGCAAATAGTCAACTATCTCAATATGATGGACCAACTCGCAGTGATCCCACACAATATCGAAGTATTGTGGGATCTTTACAGTATCTCTCTTTCACTAGACCATACATTGCAGTAGCCGTAAATAAGGTATGTTAGTTCATGCATGACCTCGTGAAGTCCATTGGGCTTCTGTTAAAAGAATTCTTCGTTACCTTAAACATACAATCAATTATGGCATGCTGCTGTCTATACCCACTAGTCTCACAATTCATGCATATTCAGACTCGGATTGGGCTGGTTGTCCGGATGATCGCAGATCCACAAGTGGTTATTGTATTTTCTTTGGTGGCAACCTCATCTCATGGAGTGCACGAAAACAAAAGACAGTTTCCCGATCAAGCACTGAAGCTTAATACATGGGTGTCGCAATCGCAACAGCTGAAGTTATGTGGATTTAATTTTTACTCAAAGAGCTTGGTTATTCAAAAATGCCTCCACCTACTCTTTGGTGTGATAACTTAGGGGCTACGTATCTCACGGTCGATCCCATCTTCCATGCTCGCACAAAGCATATCGAAATTGATTACCATTTTGTCCGTGAGCGTGTTGCTTCCAAACAACTCGGTGTTCGTTTTATTTCTACCAAGGATCAGCTAGCATACATCTTCTCCAAGGGTCTCAGTAGTCACAGATTTCAGGACTTAAGGAACAAGTTGTCCATCCAAGTTTGGCCGTTCAACTTGCAAGGGAGTGTCAAGACTAAGTCTAATCTATCTACAACAACCTAACAACACCTAAACTCTCTCCTATAGACTTGCTTGTATTCTGAATTCTTCTGTAACAACGACTACTAAAGAACAAGACTTGTATTCCTATAGAATAGGATCTGTAACTGTACTCAATAAAACTCTATATATACAAACAAAGCATCACCGTTTAAGGTGTGGAAGCCTTTCAAACTTCACAATGCACAAATCCTTTCAACCAGTCTCCATTACAATATCAAATAATCACTACAAGAAAATGCATCGATTAGTGACGGATTTGCGAGGGGGTTTCTTGTTGACCTGTTGACTTAATTAGCGACGAAGTTAGCGACGGTCCCTTTGCTAATTGTTGGGCTGAAAAATTCTTGCTCAATGGGAATTTCTCCTCCCATGTGGCAGTGGGGCCCACACACTCTCTCTTCCAAATGCCTCTCTCACCTCTCCAGCCACCTCTCATTCTCCATCTCTCCAGCCGCCTCCTCTCTCGCCCCCTCTCCAAAGCATGCCCACCGCCGGTGCCGGTGCCGGTGCCGGTGCCATCACCACAACTGGATCTCCTCGCCGTTCGACTGCATCATCACTATTTTCATTTTAAAAATAATATTTAAAAAAATAATTTTTTTTTGTCAATCTATCATAATGTAATGACGGGATGCTAAGAAAGAACCTTCCGTATTAAGTTCAACTGCACCCTGAAAAATTTGTACCTCACTAGCAAGTCTTTCCTCGCATGGTGGATTCTATTGTGTATATGTCTCGACGTAGATCTCCTAATTTATTACTCCCACATTATCATTCATAATGTTTATACATTGGATGTCAAGTTATCTATCACAATTACCTATCTTCTTTATCCAGACATAAAATCAATTATTTAATGTAAGAAGACAATTAACAATAGGAACGACATTATTAACAAAGCCTCGATCCTAAATTAATTAATGATGTAGTCAAAGAATATTATAAGAAAATAATTTTTTCCAATTTTATGATGTTGTTAAGATTTATTTAATATTTTAATTAAAATCAATAAAATTATTATAAATTTCTTAAAATAAATAAAATGTAATATCAATTAACTTCACTTAATTCTTTGTTTCATACTATCTAATAAATCACTATTGTTAGAATTTAAAATATTATTTTCTTATATATTTATTGTCCTAAGAGATTTTTGGGTGAAGGTATATTGTTTTGGAAGATCATAAGTATTTTGGACTCAAAGGTATTAAGAAGAAGCACTAGCTAGGCGTAAATGAGGCACTATGCTGGCTAAAGAGAAGAGGTGACATTCGGGTCTCGATTGAGGTTTATGTGTTGACCAACAAACTTATCAATTTGTTCAATTAGTATTAGGGTTCAAGCATTAATTGAAAGCAACACGTAATAGTTATCATATTTTAGCTGGTGATGTAAGGAGTTAATAAATGACAATATATGTCCATATATATATTATGGTCAAGGAGGCTAGTTCTTTGTCTAATCATTTTGAGTGGTCTTTAGTACACTAATTTCTAAGTGAGATATTGGCTGATGACTTGAAATAAAATACATCTCTTAAAAAACGTTATATAAAATATTATAAATTGTACCATTTTCCCTAAATGATCTGATACCCGTAGCTGCTTCGGTGAAAATGAAATGGAGAAATGGACGTGAAGAGTGGTGGAGATAAAGTAGGGCAAAGGAAATGAAAATTAGGAATTAATAGTGAGTAAAAAAAAAAAGTAAGCTTTGTATATGACGATCCATGTCTATTATACCAACAATGACAGTCTATGAATAAATAATAAGCGATTAAATATGGAAAATGCTAGAATGACACCCTAATTGACACCCCAAGTGACGCCCTTATGACGTGGAACGCGAGCCCATCCATGAGAGTTGTCCGCATTTCGAGATACACACCACTCGTGTTATGCATCAAGAACTATTTTGCGCACATTTATTTTTAAGTGGGGCTCATGCACCCATAAGAGCGTCATTTGGGGTGTCATTTGATGTGTCATTCTAGCATTTTTCATTAAATATTACCATGCCCGCATAACTTCAACTAACGTTGAACATTTTCCTTTAACTCTTGATGAACTACCCTAACACTAGTTGAAGAAGAAGATGTTATTCTTTAGCTCTTGATAAACCCTAATCCTAGTTGAAGATGAAGATGATAGACGATTGATGAAGCAGCAATGAGAGTTGTGTGGGGTTTTAGCGGAAATCGTTTGATTATCGATTATTTGGTTTTGTGATCGCGTTTGTCAAGTTAGGATTTTAGTGATTAAAGTTTTGGATTCGATTGATGGATTGGTTTGATGTTGTTTTATATGAAGAGTTCCAATTTGGTGAAAAGTTAGGATTTTTGTTTCTTTATTGGCATTTGTTAGAAGAAAATGACTCGCTAATAGCATCTCCAATGAGATCATGGATTGGAGTGGAAATGAATCCACCTAGGATACAATCCAAATTCCACCTAAAAAATGTTCTTCAATGGGACCATGGATTTATAATGTCCATCCTATGTGGCATAGAATCAAAGTTGAGGGTGTCTACTATAATGTCTACTTCTAGATATTGTGGTAGACTGCCATGTCAACATTATTAATTCTTTTTAAGTTTTAAATTTTTTCAAGCCTTTATTAATATTATAAAAATTGAAAATAAAAGTGTCAACTCATCAATTCGTGGTCTAAATCTACATTACCATTGGAGATCATTTTTAGAGGTGAATGTCTATCTAGTGCCACATAAAATTGACATCATCTCCACATTTATGATGTGATACCAATCCATGATCTAAATCCATGATACCATTGGAGATGCTCTAAGGTGGCACAATCATATTACAAAAATATAAGAAATATTGAAACCTTCAAAAAATACATGTTGTTAAAATTTGCGTTTATAAGATTTAATCATTATATAATCTTTCAAACTAAGTTTATGAGATTTTTCTTGTTTTGCTTCACCGCATACTTGTTTTACTCGAATCGTCGATTTTGATTTGAAAGAATAGTTTAAAAGTCGAATGACTTAAGTCGGATAACTAGGAATGAGGTTTGAGTCCTTAAATGATTTAAGTTAGTCTAAATAAATTCAAGTAAATACTACTTTAAGAATCCATGAAAAACATATTTAAAATTGGTTTTGGTTCATTCATTTTTTGATTGAAATATTCGATTAAGTGGTTTAATGCATAAATTTTACTTGAATATGATCTATAATTTGCATTGTTGTTTGAATAAGGATATGTCTTCTTTAAATTTAGGCAATAACAAGTCCATATCATTTTTTTTGGTGTGATCAATAGTTTGATACTCATTAAGTTCATACTTCACAACTTAAAAGGTATCCTAGTTCCTCATCAAGTTGATATTGTCAAACTCAACCTATGTAGAATATTGTGTGATCTAGATAAAGGTAAAGGAGTCACCGGACAAGAAATAATTAATGTACACATTAACAATTGATAATTCATTAAGTAGTATAACTAAATAATTTGATAAAGTTGGTGAGTCACCATTTGTTTTTTGTAATAAAGGACAATTTGTTTAATGTTAATTAAATTAAATTAATTTTTTTTTGAAAAATTAATTTAATTTAATTAAGTCTTAACAACATAGTATTTAAAACTTAAATAGGTCGTCAATAATTGTAAAAGAAAACATTTTATATGGTGATGCTCTTATATTATACATAGATAAAAAAATTTGTAGTTACTTCACGAACCAAATAAATTAGTAGGATACTTTAATCGTTATGCATTGTACTCCAATGTAAGAGCATCTCCGATGGGATTATGGATTGGGGTAGAAATAGATCAATTTAGGATACAATCTATATCCAACCCAAAAATATTTTCAATGAGATCATAAATTCATAATGTTCATCCTATGTGACATGAAATCAAAGTGGATGATGTCTACTTCTATACAGTGTAGTAGAATGCCACATCAACATTATTAATTTTTTAAAAGTTTTTATTTTTTTCAAGCCTTTATTAATATTATGAAAATTGAAAATAAAAGTGTCAACTCATCAATTCATGATCTAAATCCGCATTACGTCCATGATGTACACCAATTCATGATCTAAATCCATGTTACCATTGAAGATGCTCTAAAGTTTTTTTGTTTATTTTGTTCAAGGAAAATGCTAGAAGGACACCCTAAGTGACACTCATGTGATGTGACGTCGGGTCCCACGCAAAAATGATCGTAAAATAGTTCTCAGTACATAACACGTGTGGTGTGTATATCGAAGCGCGGACAACAATTCTCATGGATGCGGACCCACTTCAGATCACAGGGGTATCACTTGGAGTGTTATTGGTGGTGTTATTCCAGCAGTTTCCTTTGTTCCATTCATATTCAATTGCTTACGCATGGTCTTGTACTCTTGGCCATAAATTAGTATATTAAAGTCACATACATATATCGGTTAAAAAAAAAATGTCTAACCCACAGCTTGATTATAATTGATTTGCCAAGAGGGAAAAAGCTCTAACTTATAAATTAATTGAAAAGCAGTATTGAGCATTTTGATTCGGCAATAAGCTTCATAACTTGGACCTTAATCTAAGCAAATTAAAGTGATTGACTAAACCCATAAAGTTATATTGTCTCTGCATGCAAATCATTAAGCTTTTAATTAATTTCATGCACGGTACTTTCTCTGATTAAATTATAATTGTTCTCATGCTGTGCATTGTTCCTTAATCCTTATCCATTGTGATTGCCCCGGTAAAAAGCTTTTATGGCATTGGCCTATAACATTATGACGTACGCGTGGGTGTTTATTTGACAAAGTCTACGTTCATCATCAGGGAATTAATCATGATTAACAAACAGGATCTTCATCTTCACACCTTGAGAAAAAAATAAAATAAAATAATACGGGACCTAAATTAATTAATTAACTCCCCTGCCCTGTTTTGCATATATAGCTTAATAAAAAGGGTTTTTTTAGCGTTACAAAATAAGAGAAGTTTTTTAGGATTTTGCAAATTCGAGATGAGTTTATATAATACTTTCTTGATTAATTTTAACTCAAAGAATTAAGCCCAAGTTATTTAAGCAAAAGAAATTACACAGATTTGTTGCATAATATAATAATAAATTTATATATGGAATCACACTTGCGAGTTGCGTCTCTCGAACTTGCAATTAGCTCCTTAAGTACACTATAAAAAAATGAAATCAATGTACTGATCATGTTGTAAATCTCGTAATTCAGATGCATCCATACTATTCGCATTCTAAATTTTTAGTACTAATTGGAATGCTTGAGCAAAACATAAAAAGGCCTAGTAAATAGTAAGTGAAAAAAAAACAAATTAATCTTTTTCTAAAATTGTAAAGTAATCTTAGGATTTCAAAAATACACTATTTTTAAAACAAACTTTTTTTTTTTGCTAGAAAAACAAACTTTTTCACATCTGTATAGCAAATGTATCTAGCAAATATCTGAATAAATTATTAACATTATTCCAATTTAAAACCTATATAATAGAACCTCATCACATGAATTTCTTATACAGCTATAAGAGTTTTTCAAAGTCGACACAATCAGGTCACAATCTTAGTTAATTAGACATTATTTTAACTTAACAAGATTTGGAAAACGTACTACAATCACTAATAAGTCTACTTGGACTCATGAGTCCGAACTCATAGGGTGATTTTTAAAATTTTTGTAAATATTTAAGAGATATAATACGAATTTTACAAGTGATTGTGATTGTTTCATTAATTACTATGTATTTGAAATTAAAAAAAAATTTAAGTTGAGACTCACGAGTCGAAATAGCATTACCCTACAACCACATACAAAACAATGTGCGAGAAGAATCTAAGCCGCCCATTCGTAGCGATCGAGATACCTCGAACGGTGAGATATTGAGCCTACCAAGTCCAGAGTCCTAATTGGTGTTTAACGTTTGGGTAGTGCTATTTGGACTCGTGAGTCCGGACTCAAATTTTTTTTTAATTTCAAATACATCCTCGAGCAATTAATGAAACAACCATAATCACTTATAAAATTTCTAATATACCCCTTAAATATTTATAAAAATTTTAAAAATTTTTTTATGAGTCCGGATTCATTAGTCCAAGTAGATTTATTGTTAACGTTTTATGAGAAGTATCACGTGGTCCATTATCTAGATCATGGCGAGTGGAGAGCGTGACGCGTGGCAACCAACAATGATACTTATAGTAGAAATGATGGAGCGATGTAGAGAAGTGACATGTGGAGCACCGACACGTGCTTGACTCCACCGACTTTCACACATTTCTCTTGACTTTCCGTTTCAGATATTGAGACTGTCCAATCAACGACTCGGTCTTCGTTTCTCTCATTGCCTAGCCGAAAGTAATCATGGAAGTGTCCAACAATACAGCCTTAGTAACGGTGATTTGGAGCATGCCTTGTACTGTGGTTTTCCCTTATGAAAATGTTTAGATAACCTTCTTTGGACATTCCACATTTAATGGATTCAAATGAGTGTCTTTTTATGTGATATGGTCTAAAAAGTGTAAGCACACATCTTGGTGCTTTATATATTATGCTCCTTGTATGTGTAGTTGATAACTAAAGAATTTATAAAAATTCTTAAGCTAGCTAGCTTACTTTTCCAATTAATGTCTAAGCTATATTGGTCTAGACATGAGAGCTTGAAATCCTGACTTTTCTCTTGGCTATAATGGCACCCAAAATCTCAAGGTTTAATTAAAATCACCTATATATTTCTGTCACGAGATTATGCATTTTGAGGTGCATAATAAGAATGTTGTATTTTTATGATTGATGCCAGACCTCTAACATTTTCGTTTTTTAAATACCAAAACATAATTGGCAAATTTAAATAATAATACAACCAAGATATAATGAATTCATGCATATGTATCCTACGTACGTTTTACAAAAAAAAAATGACGAATTCTACAAAACAAATAGCACATTTTTCATTCTCTTATTCCTTTTAAAAGTTGTTATTTCAAATATGCTTAAAAGGAATTTACAAGTACCTAGATCAAAAGAAACCAAAAAAAAAAAAAAAAAAAAAAAAAAAAAAAAGCAATATCAAGTTATCCATTGAGGAGTGTCGATGTGGCCGCCCATTTTCCCAAACGGGGCACCGTCCGGCCTAATCCCGTCATTAAGCCATAATCTCATACACGTAGAACTTAATAACATATTAGTCAACCTTTTGTCTCATTCACCCCGTTATACGCATTTATCAAAAGTATTATTTACTACTCGTTATTTGTGATTTTCAGAGTTAATTAAAACTTTTTAATCATTTTAATATTATCAGCGAAAGACTTAATAAAATTTGTAGAAACATTATAAAAACATTTATTGTGGAAACCAAATAAATAGACAACATGAAACCAAACAGAGAAATACATGCATCAGTCGAGAAGTTTAGTATCTCAATCTAATATACAACCTAAAAAGTGTGTAAAGACGTGAATAATAAATATACAAAATGATTACCTACAAAAGTAACAAAAATCACTTGGCGAGGGCTCAGAAATAGTTGTCGGCCTTCTTCTTTTTTGGTCTACTACTCGATAGATCTGCACCTATTGTCATGAAAACGACGGAGAGTACAGTAAAGTAAAAAGTAAAACACGAAGGCTATTCATCCACATTTTCAAGAAACACAAATAACAGTGACTGAAAGCATAAAATAGCTATGAATAACGAAAAGCTGAACAAAAAGTATGCAAACAGTTGCACAACTTCTAAAAGGAATGATAGACATAATGATTATGCAAATCCAGGTTTAGTCAACTAACATCCCTAGAGACTTTAAACCCATGCGTCGCACTAATAACATCAGCTGTGTGGAGTGCTGACATCCCTAAGGACTCTAACTCGATGAGCCGCGCATCTCGTATAATGAAAAGATATGAGTTGTATGAAGTGCTAACATCTCCTGGGACTTTAACCTCAAGTATCGTGCAGCTCATAAAGTAAAGGCACCTACAAAACATAGGAGAAATCCTTGCCCAAAGATGAGCCAAAACATTACGAATGATGGTAGTGAAGCCATTGAAAAAAAAAACAGAGGAAAACTTTATTTCGTTTAAATAGCAGTGGTGAATGAAGGGGATGATCCATCGAACCAGGCACAGTTCAAGGTACCAAAACCCTTACTTTTAAAAAAAAAAGAATTTTTAGTTTATAAAATGAAAAGAATATCCTTGGAAACTAAAGAAATTTAGAAAACTGGATTTTAGGCCAAATAAATAGAAATTTCGGGTTTCTATTGAAAATTTAGAAAAAGTTTGAAACTTTTACCCAAGATTTTGCCTCGTAAAGCGTAATTAAGATCAATCAAGCCTAAAACACCAAATTGAATTCCAATAAACATATGAATTGGTTTTTGAGGTAAATTAATGATAAAATATTGTAATTAGGAATCGAATTTTGGAATTTAGGTCTAAAGAAATATTTGGAGTATTTAAAAGGGTTATCGGGATTTTAATGGGTTTAAACATCGACATGACTTGAGAATTATGAGAAATTGTTGAAAAATGTTGTAATTGAGCCGAGTCTCATAAATTATGGATTTTTGAAATAAGAGAGTCTGAGGGAACGTGCGAGCGAGAACTCGTTTAACCAACATGCATTGGTTTGATTGTAAGTAAACACTATTTCTTGCTTTTTACAAAATGTGGTTTATATTTTGCATGGTGGGGGAGTGAAACTCTTGATCATGCATTCATGGCATCCGGATAGAGTTGCCACTACTTCGATTGTAAGAGTGTCATCTGTTCCACTCAAGACTAGACATATATGCAAGCATCTAAGGCGGGTAATGCCGACTCCGTGGTAGCATGCGTTGAACTCATAGTACCGTTCTAGGTTTATCGCAAGAAGGCCCATTTGTTATGAGCTGAGAACAGGAAATGTGGATTTATGTTGTATATTTATTTCAGTATTTCGTTTATGATGAAATATTCAAATTATCTCTTGTTATTACATGCGTGCGAAGCAAGGTAGATGTTTACTTATTAGTAACGACTTAAATACTTAATAGTTGATTTGGTCCATAATTAAGGGTCACTGACCAGTGACGTGGCTCGAGAATGGGTACACGAACCCAATACTCGGCACGTAGACCGAATAATTTATTATTTTGTGGTATGATGAATGATTAGTGCATTATATATGTGTAGACATAGTAAGTCACTCCTACTTGTGTATAAATGTCGAGACATGAGCGGGGATGTGCTTCAAGATGTGTACCAGCATGCGGCTATGATGTGATTTACATTAAATGCGCCAAATTTAGCAACTTAAAACACTAGTCATTGATATTTCTCGAGATATGTATTAACACATCAAAAGACCAATTAAGTCTCAATTGGTGTTAGTGAGATGGAGTTAGTGGAGAGTTAGTGAAATTATGTCAAGATGTGGGCCATTAGATTAGTCTTGAGATGTGTGTACACATCAAGATCGATTGCTGGGAATCAACCTTATCTATATATATATATATATATATATATATATATATATATATATATATATGATTTAATGTAGTAAGCATGCGATTGATTTCATTTCCTAACTTAAGAAGAAGTAAATCTGGAGAAGAGAATTTGGGGAAAAAGATCAGTAAGCTATGAAGTTCGGTTGATTTGAAAAGGAGTTGATTAAGTTAGGTATGGTGTACAACTAGGCAATTTTATTTACACCACTAATTTAGTTTAATTTGATGAATTTATAATATAAATGAAGCGTGGCTGTTTTTATAATTTTGGTGGGTGTCTTGGGTCTCTGGTAGGTTAGAACACGGATCTCAAGGTGTCGGAGTTGGTTATGTGTGGAGAAAACTCATAATTCAAAGTGTGAAATTTTGGGGTTCCCTGCACAAAGCGCTCTAAAAGAGCTAGCTAACGCGCTACCTAGGTGTAGCGCACTAATAAGGTTGACTAGCGTGCTAACGAGGTTACTAGCGCGCTAGACATTACACCCAGTGCGCTAGGTGCTCTGGACAGTTGTCACAGCCTGAATTCCTAATCCTAGTTTAATTCCTTAATTAGGATTATAGACCCATGACATGGTACATTTATTGAGATACATGCATTAATCAAGGCGATGTGACCGAGGTATATGTAAGATTTGTTATGATGTATACCTAGTTTATTGTATATATGTAGGCTATTAAGTCACTTATACTTGTATTTAAGTGTTGAGACGCACATCGAGATGCGTGCCGACATGAGATTGGAGTAGAGAGTGATGTAGTAAGTTAGTTTTAGCTTAGTGTAGCATAAATTATAGTATTAACGTGGCTATAGTTGATTTACATTAATTGTAACCTAAGTTAGCAAGTTAAAACATTAGTTATTAAATTTCTTGAGGTATGTGCTGACACATTAAGAGGCCAATTGAGTTTTCAATTGGTATTAGTTAGAGGAAGTTAGTGGAGAGTTGGTGAAATTGTGTCAATATGTAGGCCATTAGATTAGTCTCAAGATACGCATGTACATAAAGATCAATGGCTAGTAATCAATCTTATCTATATATATATATAAGATTGAATTGATCGATTCCTGCAACCATTTCATTCTCATTTCATAAATAGAGTTAAGTAAAGTTGGAGATGAAGGACTGGAGAAGAAGATCAGCAAGGGAGTGAGGAAATCTTATGGATTTGGAAAAGGAGTTGATCAAGCTAGGTGTTTATCAACTAGGTAAATCTAATTACACTATGCATTTAGTTTAATTTAGTGAATTCATGGTAACTATGAAGTGTGGGCTATATTTATGTTGTGATATGTGTCTTGGATCTTTGAAGGTGTAGTACAAGAGAGCTCAAGGTGCTAAAGTTAACCATGTGTGGAGAAAACTCATAATTCAAAGTGCAGAATTCTAGGTTTTCCTACACATAGCGCGCCAGATGTGCTAGCTAGTGCGCTACCTGCGTGTAGCGTGCTAATCAAATTGACTAGCATGCTAATGAGGTCATTAGCGAGCTGGACCAGTCACCCAACGCGCTTGGTGCTTTGACAACACAAAACAACAAATTTCTAATTTCAACTTAAATATTCCAAACAACTCTAATACCTTAGTTAAAGGTCTAAACACACTTTAAAACATATGAAATGATACCAAAAGCCTAAGGAAGAATCTCGGGGGTTCGGATACGTATTTTGAAGTGTCGGGAGGCCGGGTTAGCTAGGAATTTGCAAAGGTTGTAAGTAAACTGATTAAGATATTTATTTATATTTCATTCCTATTTTGCCACTCATTTTTAGTTATTTGAGTTGAATGATCCTTTGTCCTCTACATGTCATTACTTGTTGCCTCTGCTCATTTTATTAGTTTAGTATCATGACATTGGTTTTTGATTAAATGGTTTCATTGACTCCAAGTCATGTGTTATGTTGTTCTTGATTGTTGGGATATGTAGTCAAATGAAATAGCATGCTATTAGGTAGGTGTTTAATGGTATTGGAAATCTAATTTCCTTTGTGCATTACATATGCAAATACATTATTGGATTCCTAAAACATGGCATTTATTAGGTGATGAAAGTAGTTCTTATCAAGGACCATGATATGATAGAGATGTGCACGGTAAAAAAGGTCACTGGACTTCTGCGGTTGTCGAGATCTCATCGCTAGTTTGTGAAACACACAGGGAATGAGACACGAGGTTGTTGGCAAGTATGCATCACATGTGATGGGCACTTGTGAGTATTTATATATGAGAATGACATTTATAATGATGTAAAGGCATCTTAAAAAAGTTGATTATGCCCTAAATAGTGGAAAAAGGCTGATGCGATGTAACTCAAGGTCGATTGGCTCTAGATCATTATCACTTAGCCGAGCGTCAGTTTCATTTTACTTAACTGAAGTATCTGAAAACATGATTTCTTTTTCTTTATAGTTGCTATTATTATGCTTTCAGATACTTGTATATTTTGTAAATGTGAACAAATGTCTCTTAGTGTTACTTTCTACTTTCCTGTACTCGCCGTCATTTTTATGATGGTGGGTACAGATAAATCGAGTAGTAGACCAAACAAGGAGAAGATCGACGATTACTTCTAAGCCATTTAAGTATTGCAACATTTGATTTTATAGGTTTTTTATTTTGTTGTATAACTTTTATATGTCTTTATATACTTTTGGCTTATATATGGGGTTGAGAGATAGTTACCCGACCAGACATACATTGACATATAATTATCGCCGTTTGTTATATATATGCATGAGATCTTTGTTTCCCGATTTTTCATATACTAGAGTTTTATATGAATGACTTCCGCTAATTTGTCTAGACTTCTACTGAATAATATTTAAATTGTATAAAATCTTAATTTACATTGAAATACTAAAAATCTGAAAAATGATGTAAGGTTTGTTAGAAAAATAATTAATGTGCTGAGTAAATGAGAAAAGCTTATTAATACATTGTTAAGTCCTCTATGACGGAAGTTAAGGGCTTAATGACGGGATTAGGCCAAGCGGTGCCCTGATTTGAGAAGGAGTAGTCACAACAACACGCTAACTACAATTACTAAAGTCAAATTAAAAGCTTAACACCGTAACTGAGGGTCTAACACATTGTAAAACATGTCTAATGGTACCAGTATCCTAGAGAAGAGTCTCGGAGGTTCGGGTACGTGTTTCAAGGTGTTGAGAGATTGAATTAGCATAGGAGCTTGGCGTAGTATATAAGTAAACTGATTGAGATATTTCTCTCCATTTCATCTTTCATTATTGCTTGACTGAACTTCTTTGCTTGCTGAATTCTCAGTGCCATGATTTGTGTGTTTACTTAATTATGTATTATAGTCAAACTAGAATATGTGTGTTTAGGTTAGCTGATGTGGTTTTGTTTATACGCGACACACATAGTATGGGATTTCGGGATGTCAGTTTAATTGAATAGTTAGTATTACAGACCTACTATATAAAGTTGATGAAACGAACAAGCGGTGACCAATTAGGGTAATACGAAGTACTATGTGTGCCGACCTATTACATAAGATTGATAAGTCGTGTTTCACAACTAACAAGGATAGGATATATATAGGCTATCACCTGAAGAGTAATATCTAGGCCAATATGTGAAATCATTAAGCAACAACCAATTTGGGTAATACCGAAGTACTAAATGTGTGGACCTATTACATGAGGTCTATATGCCTTGTTTCATAACCAATAAGGAGAACGCCCATGTGTACAGCTTAATAAGTAAGCAACGACATATTAGAGTAATACCGTAGTATTATGTATGCAGACCTATTACATGAGGTCGATATGCCACGTTTCACAACCAATAAGGAGAATGCCTATGTGTACAGTTAAATAAGTAACTACCCAAGGTCTAAGTGATCAATTGGGTAATAATTAGGCTAATATGTTAGGTACACAATTTAATATATATGTAGTACATTTGAATAGTTTATTGATGCTACATTGTTTGATAATGTGTTCATGTATCAATGATTATTGTTGTGTAATGATTTTTTTTGTTGTGTTTGAAAACGTGGATAAATGTCTCTCAGTGTTACTTTCTATATTACTATACTCCCCGTCCTTTTTATGATAGTGGGTGCAGCTCCATCGAGTAGCAGACACGACAAGAAGAAGATCGGCGACTACGTCTAAGCCAGTGGAGAGCTGGTACCTTTGTGGTTGGCTTTTAGTTTTGCGTATGACTTATATATATTTATATCTTTTATACAGTTTTGAGGATGTATACTATGGGATGTGAGATAGTTACCTGTATAGACATATGTTGATATATAGTTATTGCAGTTTTATTATGTATCCATGTGATCTTTGTTACTTGATTTTTCCACATATTTAGGTTTATATGAATAACTTCCACTAAATTGCTAAGACTTCCCTGGAATAATCTTCAAACTATATAAAGCTTTAATTTACTCTGAAATACTATTTAGTTATGAGAATGATGCAAGGGTTATTAGAAATGCTGACTAATACGTTGTTAAGTTTTACATGGATATGATTAAGGCTTAACAATAAGATTAGGCCGGGCGATGCCTTAGATTAAGGGAGGGGCCGTTACATTATCTGACACTGTTTATTTTGTGCACACTGTTGTTTTGTGTTCTCAAAATGACTTTGTTAGGTTCTTAGGCTAAAGAGAACCAAAAAGGAAAGAGAGAGCTAGAAGACTTATGTTGAGGGGCTCTTTTCCCTTTGCATGTAATGCTTGTTTATAGTAAGCGTAGGACGTGCATCACTTGAGTAAAAGCTTGAGAAGTCCATGAATTGTGCCGAACTAGGTTTGAAACTCAAATAGTTTAGTTTTGTATTCTTTGAGGTTTTGAAACAATTTTAGTTTCAATTTGAGACTGAGAGTTGTAATTAAGGTTTATAAGTTGCGATTAAGTTTATAATAGATTTCATATCATATTGTGAACTGCGAGAAGTTGTAAGCCCTTTTAAGCCTATCACTATTCTGATGTCTATTAGGTTTTGGGTGCCGACATTCCATAATTAGAGGATGTGCTGTCGAAATTATTATAAAAATATGAAAAACATTTAGTATGATTTTCTAGTTTATTCCAATTGAAAAAATTGAGAACTGAGGTTTAAATAACAATTCTAACTTAGATTTGAAGCAATTTAAGGACTGATTTAAGAGTTATTTCAAGGTTTAAAGTTCATTCTACGATTTAGGTACCTAATTAGGGTAATTAGGTTAAGTTAGGGCTAAGTGAGACGGGTTCTGACAAAGTTGGTACTAGAGCCAAGGTTTGGCTAAATTAAGGTTAAACTTTGATTGAGAATCAAAAGGTGACAAAGCCTGAATTCAGCTCGATTTGAGGGTAAACTTTGGTTGAAAATCAAACCGTAATTGTGCGCGATTAGTTGGGAAATGAATGTAAGTTGGGGATAAATTATATTGACGTTATGTTTGTTTTGTATATCGTTATATCGATTGGTATACAATGTCTAATTCATGATTATATGATTGTTTTGCAGAATCATGACTAGACAGGGTGGAGACCTTACGAATTCTTGGTACGTGTATTTTGAGTCATTTCGTTAGTGGATAGAGATTATCAATGCACAACATCAATAGATTATTGATACACTTTCATAAAGGAAGGCTCAATTTGCCATGTTAGCAGCTCCAATAACTCATACCGATCCTACAGTTTATGGGAGCAGACTACTTCAACAGCTTAGCTGAGGGTAGAGCCGAGTATCGTACCACTGATTATTCTAGGGGACATGCTAGTAGTTGTCGAACCAACTAGTGAAGACAAGTTGTATAGTGAGTTTAGAAAGAATAGTCCATTGAGGTTTTATGGCGGATTTGACTTGAAAAGGCTTATGAGTGGATTTTAAATCATGAGAAGATCCACAGGTTGCTAAATACTCCAGAGAACCTAAAGGTTAGTTTTTCAACTCACCATCTCGAGTTAGATGCCTTGACGTGGTGGAGAACTATACTCGAGACACGACCAGCCAACGAGACGTAGTCTAAGTTTCTTGAGGCATTCAGGCAAGAGTATTTTACTGAGACCATGGTTTTAGAGAAGAAACTAGAGTTTAATTACCATAAGAAGGGAAATATGTTAGTAACTGAATATGCAACAAAATCTAATTACTTGTTGATGGTAACTAGGCAGATAGGTATGCAAGTTCTTAAAAAAATTAAAAAATTTAAACTAGGTTGGAGAGAGATTATTTCTACTGCAGTATCAATGAAGATGCCAAAGACATTCTCCAAAGCTTATAAGGTAGCTAAGGTTTTGAAATGGCTGAATTCTTTTACATTTATATAGAAAAGCGACAAAGAGGTGCTATGAAAACTGGTCAGAGTTCTGATAGTGGTAAGGAGTCGAAAATTAGGAAGAATAAAAGGAAGGAAAATAAGGGTAAGAGTGGGGATTCAATGTCATTATCATCTACCTCATGTCCTACGCAAGATAGTACTTTTCCTCCCCCTGTTTCGAGGTTTACCGAATATCTTCCCATCCTTATGATTACATGTCATGACCAAGATGAGATGACCGAGGTATACGTTATATTTGTAATGAGTTATTTCTAGTAATTTGTATATGTGTAGACTACTAAGTCATTCATACTAATGAATAAGTGTAGATACGGGTATGAGAACACGCCTCGAGTTGTATACTAGCATAGGATCGAGAAAGAGAGTGATATGGTAAGTTAGCATAAGTCTTATATAGCTTTTGTAGTGATTTAAATGGGCTATGGTTGATAATATATTAAGTATGCCTAAGTTAGTAAGTTAAAACAATAGCCATGTGGTGAAGCTAGAGATACGTGTTGACACATGTAAACACTATGTATGTTACAAGTTGGTGTCACTCATTATAAGTAAGTGGGACATGTGTTAGTATGTGCACCATAAGATAGGTCTCGAAATATGTGTACAGATGTGGATCAATGGCTAACATTCAACCATCTCCATTTCCTATATGAGCTAGTGATCAACTCATCAAACCATACCTTTTCATTTCATTTCTTCACTTGGAAGCAAACTTGGTAGAGTATAGAATTGGCTGGAGGAAGAAGATGACTAGCAAACAAAGTGGGTTTGATGAAGAAGAGATCAAGCTAAGCTAGGTGTTCATCAAACTAGGTACACTTCTCTCTCTTAAGTTTGAAACCAATTCTGGGTTTTAGCCATTTTTAGAGGCTAGATGATTAGGTATTCGAAATTGTTTAACATATTTGGATTCATCATTTCGAGTTGATAATCCAGCTATTAAGAAGTTCTTGATTTGGTTTTGAAATAAAAAGATATGAATTTTTGAAATTGCAAGTCCAAAATAGAAATTCTGCATGTTGTATTATGAACCAACCGATGTAATTTGGTCATAACTTGCTCATTTTAAATTGAAATGAACCCAAACTTATGGCATTTGAAAGCTAGCTCAAAGAGAAACATCTTTGTCCTACTAGAATTGTGTAGTTCAAATGTTTTCATGCCCAAAAGTGCTATACAAATAGGTGAATAAATGGATTATGAGATTTTTGAAACTAAACTTATATATGGCATAACACCCTAATTATTAATCCGAATGAGTTGATCTTTTAACATGTGGTTATTTGCTATGTTAGCTCCCTTATGACAAAAAATCATGGATTTTAAAACCATAGATTGAGAGAAATAAAGTTTCTAAATCTATTAGTCAGATTAGGTTCTAATTTGAGTTGTGTTTAGTAAAATTGCGATATATCTTTCGTTGTAAATCGAAATTATGCAAACCAAACTTTTTCAAAAAGCTAAGTTAGAGACAGAAAACTTCGTAGAAAGAAAGATGTTGAGATTTGAACAATTTCATGTCTAAAAGTGTGTTGCAATACATGACTACTATTCCGATATTGTTTAGTATTTAGGGGTTGTTTTGGGTTAAGGTTCCTAAACCAATTTGATATAATCTAAACCCAATTTATTTGAATTAGTTTGATATCAAGAACATAAGGAAGAGTCTCGACAGTTCAGATACGTGATACGAGGTGTTGGGAGGCCTGATCAACCTAAGAAATTGCATAGATTGTAAGTAAATTGATTAAGATATTTATTTACATTTCATTCCTATTTATTTGTTCTTTTCTAGTCATTTGGACTGACTCTCCTTTGTACTATATGCCATAAATTTTTGTCATTTCTCATTTCATGAGGTTGCTTTCATGGTATAGATTGTTGATTAAATGATTTCATTGACTCCAAATCATGTGCTATGACATTTTTAATGTTAGTACAAGTGGTCAGTTAATAACATGCTATTAGGTAGGTGTTATATAGTATTGTAAATCTATTTCTTTTGTGCATTAGAAATGCGATTGCTTCATTGGGTTCTTAAATCATGTTATTTCTTGAAATATGAAAGTGGTTATTGTGTCTACAGTAATTACATTAGAGGTCCATCAGACATACGGGGTCACTAAACTTTCCATGGTGATCAAGATCTCTCCACTATCAAGTGCAACATACGGGAAATGAGTCTCGGGGTTGTTGGTAAGCATAACTTGTGCAACATACGGAGTATGAGACCCATGATTGTCGGCAAGTATATATTGCGGGTCACCGGCACCATCAAAAGGCTATAAAGGCAAAAACACTGCTTAGACCTTCATATTAATGTAGAGCCCAGCTCCATCCTCATATAATGGAGAAGTGTTACTGCCCCCAATAGCATGACCTGAGTAGGCTGGGTTAGGCGGTGAGAAAACTCAATAATATTTGGGTTTTGGTTTACTCGGAAGGTTCCGTGGGACTTAGTTGCTGGATGGTGCATACACGGGTGTCGTACAACGCATATAGCGTAGAGGCACGCATGCGAGCATTCGCCTGACGAATGTACATGCGCGTTGTGGCTGATGACGCACGATACGCCGAGGCGTACTCGCACGCATATGGAGGCATTAATGGGAGTTAAAGACACACATGCGGGAGTAGTGCATAGAGACGCGCGTACTCGCATATGCTTGAAGATGGGATACGCATTCGGGATAGTTCGTGGGGTAGAGGCATTGCCTTAGCACGGACAAGGTCATGCATTGGCACGGGCAAGGCGAGACCTTGGCATGAGCAATGTTTGACAAAACTTGACTTGGACGTTGACCAAGTCAAAGTATGATTGGTTTCACTTTTGGATGTTTCATATTGAAGTTCCAAGAATGGCTTAACATCTATGCCTTGGGCAAACATGCTAAGGCAAGGCCCAAAGAACTTGGTGTAGCCACCTCCAGCCGGTGGGAGGACTTGACTGAGCCCGGGCTAACACTCAAGGGTACCCAGGATTTGCTAGGCACCACCAAGAAGACCTATCCTTAAGCAAAGCATGGACCAAGTCACCTTATGCTAGGATGGACCATGTCCAAGGTAGTTTCAAGCGGTTATGTATCTGTCTTGGTTATAACCCCTAACACGATCAAGGCACGTCCAAGCAAGTCCCTGGTATGTGGAGAATGTGCTCATTGACTAAGCGGTTGAGGCTGTTATGGAACCAGGTGGCAGCAAGGGAGTGTTGCTATTGAGTAACTGAATTGACCACTACATGGAGTAGGGTTTTACTTAGTTTCTAAATCGATGTAAGAAGGGTATGTGTCCTTATTGGTTATGTAACTACTTGTGGTTGATCTATAAAACCTAGAGCACTATGCTTTGGGAGACATAGAGTGCTGAAGTCGTATTCCATTGTGAGCTAAGTAATACATTCTCTTTGTGCCTTTGTTTGCTGTTCATTCAATTCAAGTATTGGTAGTGCTGAACTAAGGTGACCCTTAGGCACCACAAATATGCATTAAATAAGAAAAATTTCCTTGGGGTAAACATCTCATTAGTGTCCTCGTGACAAAAAGGCTGATGTAATGGAGATTACGACCAACCGACCCTAGATCATCACTACTTAGCCGTGTGTCAGTTTCCTTTCGTTTAACTAAGTATCTTTTTGCGTGTTCTCTTTTTAGCATAGTTGCTATTATCATGCTATTATATACTTGTTGCATATTTGGGAATGTGAAAAAATGTCTCTGTGTTACTTTCTACTTTCCTATACTCATTGTGATGGCCCCAGCTTCGAAATAGGGTACCGCTGGCCTAATCCCGTAATCAAGCCTTAATCCAAATCACCTAAGACTTAATTACGTATTAGTCAGCCTTTCGTCCCTATATTCCTCAAAGTCCATGTATTGATATATTATCAATTTAAAGGTAATTCAAATTCCATTATTATTAAGCGGAAGTATTCATTCTCCAAAAATTTCTAAGTGTGGAAAACCAAGAAAAGATAGTATGACATGTACTTATATACATGACGCTATTCACTCAACCTAATGTACAACCCAAAATGACATAAACAATAATAATACGATAAAATTCGAGACATACAAGATGAGTGAGGAGAGTCACCAAACTACTCAGAGGAAGTCGCCGATGTTCTCCTTTCTCGGTCTGCTGCTGCTCGATGGACCTACACCCACCGTCACAAATTAGACGATGAGTATAGTGATATTTAAGTACTAACTGGATAATTCTATACCATATTTTCAAAATAAAAGAATGGTATTTAAAAGCATAAAGTAGCGAAATAAATTGCTGAAATAATGAATGCAAGTAAATACCACAGTTAAAGACGTAGAGACAGATGCATGTGAAATCGAGATAATCTACGTCCGGTCGGCGGTGAGACCTATCACCTAACCTTTCCAACTACTATATGGAGCTGCGCTTAATATATCTCACACAAATAACGGAGCAGTGTTATACACTTTACAACATCAATCTCATGCTTGCCGACCACCCCGAGTCCCATAACTCGTGTGCCGCGCAAGTGTAGTGGTGAGTGTCGAAACCCCGGTAGACCCATGTCCCCCTGAACCGCACATCTCTCGTGCAATGGACACTAGACAATCCCTACTTTAATTTCAAAGACAAATAATTCTAAAATTCTAGGATACCAAGATAAGTTAGGCGACAAAGCCCAAAGGAAATCGAATACAAGTCTACTTAAATCCAAATTATTCCATTAGCATGTTTTTAATCAATTTTATTCAAGAATGCCATTAAGTGTACGAATCAGAGGCAATGAAATAATTCACAAGGCATCATGTCACAATATTTATCCATGAATAACAAAAACAACATGAAATGCTAGTTCAAGTAGTAATGTCTGCCAATAGACCAATAAAGCAATAAGGATGAATGAAATGAAATATAAATTTCTCACAGTTGTACTTATAATTCACACGCTTGTCCTAGTTTATTTGATCCTTCGACAATTCGAAATGCATGCCCAAACACTCGAGTTCTCCCCTTAGTTCCCTAACATTTAATAATATATCGCTTTCGGCTAAATCGAAGTCGAGACAAATTTCTAACATTTTTATTTTCTTTAACTTCGGCCAACAGGCCCATTTCGCGCTTTTCGAGGTACAACCCCCGTAAAATGCTCGTCTCAAATTTCAAATATTTTATTTTTCATAGAAATTAACCAGTTTCTATTTATTTTGTGAAATATAATTTTTCGGAGTCTTTCTCAAAGTTTTTGGATTTTTTCCTTTTTTTTTTCTCATTTTTCTTCTTTTTTCTCTTTCTTTTTGTTCGGGTCGGGTCGACCTAAATAGGTCGACCAGACCATAGCCAAGGCGTTGGGCCTGGCTCACCCTATGGGTCGAGCCTGGCCCAGGCTCTTGGCCCGGCCCGTTTGGGTTCATCTTCCCCAACGAACTTCGTAGTTCGTTGGGGAGATAACAATTTTTTTTCCTGGGTCACGAGCTGGGGTCGGCAATCCACCGCAGCTCGTGTAGGGAGGGGAGACGACTCTCCTGAGTCGTTTCCTTCCTCGGCAGCATGGGAGCTCCCAAGCTCCTAAGCTCCTCACCGACACCACTCCACCCCATAAATGAAACAACAACCTCACCTTGATTTGGCTTGGGCTCTCCCTTCTCCTTCTCCTCCTCCTCCAACGAGTCTTCTTCTTCCTCTCTTCTCTCCCGACTTTCAGTGTGTTTAGTGGTGGTGGTGAGGATAAGAACCCCAAGTGGGGTGTACCTTATATACAAAATGTGATTTAAATGCTAGCCTTTGATTTCAGTGTGCATACGTATCTCGAGGCTCATCACATGGAGCACATTGCCCCAGTTGTCCCCCAAGTTACTTGTGAGTGACTAAAAAGTATGACACCTTACCTCATGATGGGTAACACGTGTCTCGATGCACATCCAATGCCTCATGTTTTATTGGCCTAACTATAGGTCATTTCCTTATTTATATTTCATGTGGCCACATTGCAACCACACATTTCCGAATAAACTCACATTTCATTCAAATAAATTACACTTACCCCAATATGCCACTACCTCGGTCCCACATCGATATGCGACTCGTGGTACGTCCCCGCTTGTCTCGATACCTATACACCCGTAGAAAAATAACTTACTAGTCTACACAAATATAATACACTAGGCATACACCACAACAAAAATAAAATGTACCTCGGACCTTGCCTTGGTAAACGGACACATCACGGTGTAGGTCCCACAGTACAGGTCGTTGAGCCCGTGTAAAGACTTAAGTACAGTTAAGAATTTTTGGACCGTTACATTCACAGTCATTTTTATGATGGTGGGTGCAGATCTGTCGATTAGCAGGCCAGGCAGGGAGAGGATCGGGGACTACCTCTGAGCCAGTGGAGTGTTGCCACATCGAACTCTATAGGTCTTGATTTTAATGTATTACTTTTATATGTGTTTGATATACTTTCGCGGTTCTATTTTATGGGTTGAGTGATTAGTACCTTAGCCAAACACTACAAAAAAATAGCAAATCAGAAACGGAATTAGAAACGGAAATAAGTTCCGTTTCTAAATTAGAAACGGAATTAGAAACGGAATAAGTTCCGTTTCTAAATTAAAAAGTTAGCGACGGAATTGCGACGGAAAAATTCAGAGACGGATTTGAGACGGATCAGAGACGGAATTAGAGACGGAATTAGAGACAGAATTAAATTCCTCTCTGAAATTTGGCGCCACCATTCCCGCCAAATTTTTCATTTCTTATGACCGTTCATCATTCCTCGAGATTTGTATGTGCTTGGATCATGGCACCCCTCCTCTTTCCCGCACCCCACCCCCCCTTCCCAACAAAACACCCGAAATCCCTAAATCATTCTCACGAAAAAACCCCAAATACCTAAATCTGTCTCTCCGTCTAGTCCAAAATCATTCGATCGTCTCGTCCCCAAACGTCCATCCCGTTCGATCGTCTCGTCTCTCCGTCTGGTCGTGCTAGTTGGTCTCTCTGCTGTCTCTGGTCTCTCCGTCTCGTCGCGCCGGTCTCCGTCTCTCCGTCCGGTCGTGCTACTGGTCTCTCTGCCGTCTCTGGTATCGCCGTCTCTCTGGTCTCTCCGTCTCGTCGCGCCGGTCTCCGTCATCGGCCCTCAACTCTCGCTCTCTCTGGTCTCTGATTCCGGTTCTATTGGCATTTGTAGTTTTTGAGTCTTACTACATTCTGATATAATCTCTTTGTTTTTTTATTGTTCTTTATAATGCAGCCAACACTCATGATCAAGAGCTCTTCAGCTTTCATAGAGATCATTCACCTTGTGACGATTTTGAGGAAATCTTGAATCGCTACAATGTTTTCGCTCAACTTTTTTGCGTCGTCGAGGTTGGCATTCTAGTCCCCTCGTTTATCTATTTTAAAAAATTTATGGAAAACCAAGGGTGACATGAGAATTATTTAAGTTTCCGCTATGGTTCATTTTATAGTTCGATCTTCTAGTAAAGATCGGAGTTGAAGGCAAGAAGCTTTTTTATCTTGAAAGATTTTCCAATTTAAATTAAGCGTGTAGACTTCATAAATTTCCATCTATCAATAAATATTCGGGGTGTCTGGTGTTCCTACGTACCTTATCTGCGGCATCCAGAAATATTAAAGTCGTAATACTTGTTAGCATTGCAAATATTATGCTCATGAATGAAATATGTTATAGATTTTCACTTGAGCTGAAGCTATTTTCGCTAGGCAAGGCAGTCATATATATGCCTTGATGTTCAAACATAGGAAATGAACATAATGTGGCTGACCATTGTGTATACTAGGTTTTCTTAGCGGCTCAATTATACTAGTCTACTAAATGGATAAAAAAAAAATTTATTTTCTTGAAAGGTCTTAGCTATTCTGCTCATGGAATCCTTTTTATTTTTTTAAATTCGTCTTGGCAATTGGCGGTGTTATAGTACTACCTTATTGTCTATGAACTGTGAAGGAACAAACTCTTGATCAGGTGACATATTTAAAGAGTTCAGTTATTTTAATTGTTATTACTTTTCGAGGTTTTATTTTAACTGTTCTTGAGTGATTTGATTTGTTACGTGGTTGATTGTGCAGTGAATGAGTGCACATCGTTCTGATTCTTTTTGATTTTCGATCTTGAATCTCCGTCTCTTTCATTGCTCTCTGCTCTCTGGTCGCTCTGTGCTTACCGCTCCGCTCTCCGCTCGTCAAGGTAACAAAATTTTTTTTTTTTAACACCCGAATTCTCTTCACATTGTATATGCTCACATTTTCCCCCGGATTGGCTTTCATGTGCATTAGTTGGTGTTCTTCACTTGATCTATTAAGTTAATGTTGTGTCTTTTGTTTGGTTTAGAAGTTTTTGTTCTGCTCTTCTCTTACATGCATAGTGTTTTGTGGTTATGCTTGTTCTATTTTTAGGTTTATTAATATGTAATATTTCATTTCAACCTTTTAATTGAGCAATTCAAGATTTATATTGATTCCGTATTTGGTTGTTATTCCATGTTTATTTTATCGGTAAAGCATGTCATGATCAACATTATAATACATTAGAATCATGTACTTGAGGTAATTACTTTTGTCGTTTGATGTTATAGTTGTTAGTAATTTCATATTCATGCACTTGCTATGGATGATTGATTAGTTAGGTGTTGTTGGTTACGATTGAATAGTACCTATAATTACTTAATTTCTACTACTAGTTAGGATTAGAAACACTAGGATTACTCTTTTAGTTAATGTTGCTATTTCACATTAAATTTCTAGAGAATGGAATAAACCTATAACTTTAAGGAGGTATGAGTGAACAAGTAGTAGACGCGTTGATACTATGTGGTATTTGTATGCCTCTTATCACTACAAAAAAACAGCAAATTAGAAACGGAATTAGAGACGGAAATAAGTTCCGTTTCTAAATCAGAAACGGAATTAGAAACAGAATAATTTTCGTTTCTACATTTGAAAGTTAGCGACGGAATTGAGACGGAAATATTCAGAGACGGATTTGAGACGGATCAGAGACGGAATTAGAGACGGAATTAGAGACGGAATTAAATTCCATCTTTGAAAAATGGGGCCACCATTCCCGCCAAAACTTTATTTTGTTATACCCGTTCATCAAATCTCGAGATTTTTTACAACAAATCTCGAGATTTCTCTTTAACCCCTCCAAATTACATCTATCATCATATGAAAAGAGACATTACATTACAATACGATCATAAATGAAACCTGAGACATCGTGTAACACTGACTAGTTAGAAAATTAATGACTTCCTAACTTTGTCAATTTATTCTCTATTCATGAGTTTAATGTGCGAACCTCGTTCTTTGACTTAGCTATCAATTTCTTCTAGATGGTCTAGATCGCTATTCCGATTTACAATATTCTCCAATTAGTGAGATTTCTTATCATCTTAATCATTATTATTTCATTACTTGAATAGACAACCGCTCGACAAGGGTTACGTTCGACTAGGAATGTCGTCTACAATGAGATCGGATGTACAACCAGCTCGACAACGGTTACGTTCGAATTGAATTCGCGGCGAAGGTTAAAGAATTCATATCATTTGCAAAACAACATTGTCCTACATACCAAAGTGAAAGGAAGATTAGATGTCCGTGCAATTTTAAGAAATGTCGACTTTTACCGTACCTGGACGTCGAAACGGTTGAGCACCACATATGTAGGTATGGATTTGTCCCGGGATATCACAGTTGGTACGAACATGGTGAGAACGGAGATGAAGGCCCGCAAAGTTTTCACGAAATGGATAGCCATATTGATGATGCTGATGTGGGAGGATACGATCCGACACCTTACCGCGAGATGCTACACAACGTGGCAGGTCCAAGTTTCAATTGGAATGCCGTGGAAGAATCACCAAACCCCAAGCACGCCAACTATATGACATGATTGATGCAAGTAGGGAACAATTGTGGCCTGGTTGCGAAACCATGACAACGTTGTCCGCAATGGCAAGATTACTTGCGATCAAGTCCGAACATCATATATCTGAACGAGGGTATAATGAAATCATTAAACTCATGAAGGATTGTTTGCCAAATGACAACTCAATGGTTGAGAATTTTTATGCCACTAAAAGACTAATGCGAGGTCTAGGTCTACACTGTTGAGAAAATAGATTGTTGTGAGGACCAATGTATGATTTATTGGGGAGTGGACTCTGAGTTGACGTCATGTAAATTTTGTGGGAAATCACGATACGTTGCACATCGACGAGGTCGTGGTCGGAACACGAAAAACCGCCCTTGCAAAAGAATGTACTACTTCCCTTTGGGCCCTCGGTTGCAACGATTGTATGCGTCTGAGTCAACCGCAAAACATATGCGATGGTATGGAGATCATTCATCGCCTGAAGATGTTATGCAACACTGTTCTGATTCGATTGCTTGGAGACATTTTAATGACGTCAATAGAGACTTCGCCGCCGAGGTTCGGAATGTTCGTTTAGGATTGTGCACTGATGGTTTTCAAGTATTTGGACTTTCCGGGAAATCGTACTCTTCGTGGCCCGTGATTTTGACTCCTTACAACCTTCCACCGTCGATGTGCATGAAATCTGAGTTTATGTTCTTAGGTTATCGTTCCTGGACCGACCAGCCCAAAGCATAAAATCGACGTGTTCCTTCAGCCGCTTGTGAAAGAGTTGCAAGATTTATGGAACAATGGGGTGGTTACATACGACGTTTCCACTAAGACAAATTTTCTCATGCGAGTTGCCCTTTTATGGACTGTTAGTGATTTCCCTGCATATAGCATGTTGTCCGGTTGGAGCACACACGGTAAGTACGCTTGTCCTTATTGTATGGAGGATACAAATGCATTTCAATTGCGAAATGGTGGTAAGACATCGTGGTTCGACTGTCATCGTCGTTTCTTGGAGAAGTCATCACCATTAAGGAAAGACAAAAAAAATTTCATTAGAGGCAAAATGGTCATAAATGATGATCCGCCCGCTTTGCGGTCTGGTGAAGAAATTTTGGCAGAAATTGAATCGTTTGGCTTGATGAAAGTGACAGAAATCGGAGCTGAATCTGTGAATGGGCGGATAGCTAGAATTCGGGATGGAGGAAGAAAAACATATTCTGGGACTTGCCGTATTGGAAGACAAACTTGATCCGCCACAACTTAGATGTCATGCACATCGAAAAAAATGTTTTTGACAACATATTCAACACTATTATGTGTGTACCGGGCAAGAGTAAGGACAATGCAAAATCGAGGCAAGATATTCGTGAATATTGTCACCGACCTTCTCTACACATTGATTCGGCGACAAATACTTACGTCCTTGGGTGCTATGCTCTTGATACATCAAAAAGAAAAAAATTGTGCGAGTGGGTTGAAAAGTTGCATTTTCCTGATGGTTACGCATCGAATCTTGGTCGATGTGTAGATCCAAAGAAACTGCGATTGTTCGGCATGAAGAGCCATGATTGTCATATATTCATGCAACGGTTGATACCAATTGCATTGAGAGAACTTCTCCCAAACCCGGTTTGGGTTGCAATTAGCGAATTAAGCCTTTTTTTTAGGTCCCTAATCTGCGAAATGTGTCGGTATTCAAGATATGGAGGTCTTAGAGTCTCGAAATACCAAAAATCATTTGCAAGTTGGAAAAAATTTTCCCTCCAAGCTTATTTGACTCTATGGAACACCTACCAATCCACTTGGCCTACGAGGCCCGTCTGGCCGGTCCCGTTCAATTTCGATGGATGTATCCATTTGAGAGGTAATATCTTGAGCCCTTGATATTATTTTCCCATTCAATAGGTTTTATATCAACATTTCCTATTACATTCATATAGGTACCTTAAACATTTGAAGAAGAATGTGCGAAACAAAGCGAAAGTTGAGGGCTCCATGTGTAATGCTTATTTGGTCGAAGAGGTCACATCCTTTTGTTCTTACTACTTCGAAGATCACGTCTTTACGTTGCATGACAAAGTGCCACGTAACGACGATGGCGGTCTCGGGCCCACACCGAACTTCGTCGGCAATTTCTCAATTTTCACTTATCCTGGTCGACCCATGGGCAAGTCAAAGGAGCGGTACTTAACAGAGCAGGAGTATAATGCCGCTCATTCGTACATACTGCTCAATTGTCCAGAGATCGCTCCTTACGTTCAGTATGTCCATCACTTTCTTTCAATAATGCAGTACATTCATTGTTCATATTTTAGTAAGACAACCGACTTACATGTTCGTTTCTTCTAGGATATTCGTCGATGAAATCACTCAAGCAATGGGGGAGTCGGAAGTTGATAGTAGTCTAGAGCACAACTTCCCCATTTGGTTTCAAACATATGTAAGGTCATTACTTTTGTACGTTATAGATTCAAATGTTTCTTCCATAATTAATGTGTCATATTGCATCTCTAATTTTGATGAATAGGCTCGGAATTCTATAGTTGACGAGACGCTCGTTGATCTTTCTGTTGGTCCTAGTCGATCATGTACTGTCTACCCTGGTTACCTTGTTAATGGGTATAAGTTCCACTCCGCAACATCTCAAGATTATGTATGGAAGCTTTTTATAAATGCAAAAGGTTTCACCTGCTACAAAATTATTGTTATTGCTTCAGTATTTAGTTTCAAGTCGATCCTTGGTAGCCAAATCACTAGGAAGATGAGTTATTCCAAATTATTTTCAGTGCTTATTCGATTGTTGGGGATCTGGCCGTATATAGTTTATCTAAACATTTGCAAGTTACAATGTTAATGCGTCATATTTTATGAAAGTGTCACCTGTCCATTCTCTGTGTTCGTCATCAAGTTCTGTTTCATTGTCTCTTTGTGCAGAAATATGGAACCGCAAGGGTGCTAACGCTTGTGTATCAGCCTTTCGCGCTTGGAACACTTTCAATACTGGCATATAATGAAGCTAAGATAAATACTAGAAGAAGAAATCTGATTGGTTTTATCTTTTTCTTTATAAGCTCCACGCTAGCGATTCTAGTTGTAAGTGTTTTTCTCCGCCCAATGCATCGGAACATTATACTGATTCACTGTGATGCTGATTTTTTTTTGCTTGTGATGCCATTATTCCAAGTTCGTGTTATTTGATCATTAGCATGTCGACAACAGATGTCAAATGAAGGCTGAACTTGCATAAGGAGTTCGTTTAACTCATTGCGTCGGTTGGAATTTGAATTAGATGCAGTTTAATTACATGCAGTAACAAGAAATGATTGCATATATTACTTGACTTATCCATTGTCTTTGATTGTCTCACTCCACAGTTCTATTTGTAGCTTCCATCTGCTTGTGGTTGTATTTCTCATTCTAGATCAATGACAAATTCTTGGTTTTTCTTACATTATGTTTAAATGCAGTTATGTTCCTTACACTCTCAGCAATGTATGAGCTCTTATGTGTTCTCCTTTATGCTTATGTATTTGGGAAATTGCCGATCGTCAAGTACTATCGTGCAAAAGCCGCTTCCGAGGGAGCAGAGCGTTGTAGTGATCTTCTTCTTTGGAGGAATCCAAACAGAACATGCAAAAGTAAACTTTCTTTGCATAAGTTTTGCCTTTTGTGTCTCCTACCAGTCAATCTTCTACTTTTTTTCTTAATCCTTCAAGTTAAGTAGCTATGAGTCCTAATTATTATTTTTTTTGACATGCTGGAGTAGTAGAGAAACATGATAATCCACTCGTTCACTTCAGCTATGTGAACTATATTGTCATAGAGAAGTTGGTTAGCAAGGTGAAGGGAAATACATGGATAATGAGCAGTGTACATGTAAGAGGATTTGGCAAAATGATATGTTTCCAAATGGATTGGGACAAGTAGATTGTTTTTAAGTTATAGATCTATATGGTTGATTTGGAAAGAGATGAATAACATGGTATTTGAACACAAAAAGGAGAGAGATTTGCTCATTGTGGAAATGGTCTATGTTTGAGGACTGTATGAGTTAACCATTGCCATTATTGACACTACGTTTTAGAGGATGGGTGACCAAGTATTTACAATGAAGTGGTTTCCTTTTTTTATCTAGTCTTAGGGATAGTCATGTGCTAGTCCTCTTCCTCTTTGGTTAGTTTTGTATAGTTCTTCTCATCCTCTCACTTCTCTTTTATGATGTGCAATTATGTTTCCTTTCTTTGTAAAGATGTTTTTCTGACGTGAAATTATGTTTGAGATGCAGGGTAATAAGAAGGGATGAGAGGATGAGTTTAGGATCATACTTACATGATAGGTTTGTGCTTAACCTTCAGTTTTTAAATTCTTAGCATTCTTGCACTTCACCATTATGATATGCACGTTGAAATGCAAGCATTTCAAAGCTTGATAAATAATCCAACTCAACTTACATGATAGGTCCATCTTATAGAAACATTGTTCGCCATCTCCTATGCGTAGGAAAATAGCAACATTGACACCAAACTTCAGTCCACTGCATTTGCTTGATGTTCATGTTTTTTTTGGAAGCATTCTTATTCAACATTGTATGGTTTTTTTTCTTTTCTTCTTTCGCTTTTCTTGAATCCCGGCTGGTTTTTTTTTTTTTTTTTTTTGAGTAGGAACACATGTTTGGTCACCTTTGGAGCACACAAAACAGTTTTAGATGGGGTGAGAGGATGAGTTCTAGGATCATACTTACATGATAGGTTTGTGCTTAACTTTTAGTTTTTCCCTTTTAGCATTCTTGCACTTCACCATTACTTATCATATGCATGTTGAAATGCAAGCCTTTCAAAGCTTGATAAATAATCCAACTCAACTTACATGATAGGTGCATCTTATAGATACATTGTTCGCCATCTCCTATGCGTAGGAAAATAGCAACATTGACCCCCAAACTCACAACAACAACAAAACTTCAGTCCTTGATCGCATTTGCTTGATGTTCATGTATTTTTTGGAAGCTTTCTTATTCCTCATTGTATGGTTTATTTCTTTTCTTCTTTGCATTTCTTGAATGTCATTTGGAATTTTTTTTAAGTAGGAACACATGGTGGTTTGTTTTGGAGCACACAACATTTTTGGATGGGATGAAATTTGAGTTTAGAATCAAATTTGATGCATGTGAATGTTGCATTGATGGGAGTTTGTCTTTGAACTTTTAGTTTTTTCCTTTTAGCATTCTTGCACTTCATCATTATCCTCTTTCATGTTCCTTATTAGCTCTAGTACTCCTCTCTACCTACATATGTGCATAATTGACAAAAGACCAAAGCAAACTCAATCGTAAAGAAATTAAAAAATAGGTTCGGAGCCGACTTTTTATGTATGATTATTATTAATTTCTATGTTTCTTCAAATCCACCATTTTTCTCTTTCCCTTCCAATGTACATCCTTAGTTCAATAATCTCTCATTTGCCTACTTCTTTCAGTGCATACTGTTTGGTTGTTGCCCTCGAGATGGAGAATCGAAATGCTTCAAAGCTGCGTTTTAGTTATTAGATGAAGTCCTTTTTGTGTATACTTCCAAATTTTGGACCTTTTGTGAGTGTTCTTTTTTTTGGTTGTTGAACGATAGGATTGGTGGTTTTTGTGTATACTTCCAAATTTTGGAGCTTTTGTAATACATGACAATTTTCCGTGGATATATAAATTTTTTGGCTAATTTTGAGTTTCACATTTTTTCTTTCTCTTTTGAATTTTTGTTGATATATATTGTCGATGTATGGATGTGCAATTTGGCTTTTTTGTGGGATGTTAGCACCCCCAAGGAGTTGTTGGAGGGGGTGCAGGCGATGGAGCATGTCATATCGGGTTGTATTTTGAATTTTTAGGTTGGAGAATCAATTGGATTATGTTTCTGTGTCATAATTAAACAAAACAGAAAATTAGAGACGGATTAGCAACGAAATTCAAATATTCCGTTGCTATTCCGTCTCTAATTTTCCAGAAATATTTCTATAAATCACAAACGGATCAGAGACGGACTATTTGCATTCCGTCTCTGATTCCGTTGCTGATTAGAAACGGAATCAGAGACGGAATTCATAAATTTATTAATTCCGTCTCTGATTCCGATGCTAATCAGCAACGGAATCAGAGACGGAATTCACTTACAAATGTACCATTTCGAAATAAATTCCATTTCTGTTCCGTCTATGTTCCGTTTCTAATTTCCGTCTCTAAATCCGTCTCTAATCAGAAACGGATATTTTCCGTCTCTATTCCATCTCTAATCAGAAACGGAATCCATTTTCCGTTTCTGATCGTATCAGTGATGACGTTTTCGAGAGCTTTAACGCGTTCGTCTCTCGTTCGTTTCGATTCCAATCAGAGACGGAATTTTTGCAAACCAGAAACGGAAAATTCCGTTTCTGATTTGCTGTTTTTTTGTAGTGAGACACATGATAATATATATTATCGTCGTTTGTATATATATATATATATGCATGCAATCTTTATTTTCTGGTTTTTCTATAATTGTTAGGCATCATTTATAAGCTTTCGCTAATTAGTTACAATTTTCGCTGAATAAACTTCAATTAGATTTATAGGTTTTAATTAACTCTGATTTATGAATTAATATAGGATAGGTATATGTTTATATTCATTTAAAAAAATAAAAATTGGTAAATAATAATGTTTTGGAAAGGCTTACTAATTCCTTGATAGGTCTTATATGGTGAGATTAAGGCTTAGTAACGGGATTAGGCCGGGCAGTACCTTAATTTGAGAAGGGGTTGTCACAGACTTCTACTATGCATGTGCGTTCGCAGTCTAAGTGGCAATCTTAGTCATGATATCATACATTTCCATCTACCTTTCGGCTTTCATAGACGTCGTCTCAATCATAGTCACAGTCATGGGGATAAAGTGGTAGAGACAGAGGTCGAGTTAGTCGGGGCTATACACTGGGGCCTACAAGTACATAGGCTTTGTCATTTGGTAGTAGATCATTTGGACTGTATTTTGAGTGTGGATAGATGGGGCATATTTAAAAGGATTGTCCGAATTTGAACCATTGAAGAACCTGTTCGTCTTAAGTTTAGTCTAGACCTCAGGCCAGGGAACATGTTTAGTTTATTGTTGAGCCAGATATGGACGCCAACAGACATCTATATAAGGTATTGTTTCTATATGTAGTCGTCTTTTGAAAGTTTTAATTAATTCTAGTTCTACTATTTCATTTATTAATGATCGAATGGTTGATGAGTTGCATTTGACTCTGGTAAGAGTTAACATATATTTATTTCTCAGTACTGCAGGTGGAGACAAGGAATATCTGCATTTTATATGTGAAAGGTGTATATTAAAGATTGTAGGACATGAGATGGCTGTAGATCTTCGTGTTTTAGAGTTTCTAGAGTTAGATGCATTCTCAGAAATGGATTGGCTTGCTGCATATCGTGCATACCTGGATTGTTTCTATAAGACGATAGATTTCTGCACAGGTTGTCCAATGTTTACTTATACTATGGCTATAACTAATTTGCCAACGAATAGAGGTAGGGTTGCCACTAGTCAAGAAATGAAAATTCTTGTCGGATTGGTTAGTACAGAAGAAAGAGATCGGCCGAAGTTGGAATATATTCTTGTAGTGTGTAAATTTGCAGATGTTTTCCCCGATAATTTATTTGGCTTACCACCACCTCCACCACAAGATATATTGATTTGATTATTGATTTAGTTCCTGGAACTAAATCCATTTCCATTCCGTTGTATAGGATGGCTAAGCCTAACAATCTCATGTCATGCCACGAGTTACTCTTACTCACCATGACGATCCCATGCCATGCTACGACCAATCCAATACACCATGATAATTTTATGCTATGCTGCGACTTATGATGATCACATGCCATAATACAATAATCTATCATGCATACATGAACTTAAGCTGTAAGGATTAAAAAATTAAAAATTCACATACTCTGAACCTATCGCTGGGATGTCTCTTGGCCTAGCTCCGTCACCACGTGCACCGGCTCTTGAGTCTGCACCGGTGTCACTACAGCTAGAGTCACTAATCTCTTGGGACAATATATCTTGATGTGCCCCTCTTGTCCACGCTTCAACATGCAGTCGAATAACCATATCCTAACCTCCAGCCCTGACTCTGCGATCTCCGGTCCCTGCCTCCCTGGTCGTGTACCTATCTCAGCGGCGACATTGGTAATGAGGGTACAATGTAAGCTTTAGCTGCCCGATCATCATCCCTACTGTCTCCACCGCATTGTCTATCTCTCTATCATCCCGATCTCTCTGTCACTTTTGTCCAATCTGTACCTTAGACCCAGTAATACGCCTACCCTCTCTGCATTAAGAAGGTCTCGTGTGCCAAAGCTTGATCAAATATCTCCTGTAAAGTGCGAGCTCCAGATGACACCACTGCCTCAGCAATCCTGCCATCAGACCCTCGTGCGAAGTAGTATATATGTAGTCGCTCAGTCCCGGCCACATCCGTAGCGAACTGAAATAAATACAGAATCACTCTATATAATGTATCAATGTATGACTACCCTGTTTCAGGGTCAAAAACTCATCCCTCAATCTAAGACTCACCTTCATGGGTATATACTAATCGTAGAACAACTTTCTGAACTCAGCTTACGTCGTCGGCTCTAGATGAGCACCCGTATACGTAGTCCACGAGACTGTTGTATGAACCTTTCAAACATGCACCAGAAAGACACGCCTAAACGTTCTCATCAACTTATAGAAACGTTAATGAGACACTATCCAATACCCTGTCGCCTTAGGGTCACCGCCTCTGTAGAATAAACCTAGTCGGAACTTCAAGAACTCCCGCAACATCTTAGCCTCTTGGGACAAAACAAATCCTGACGTAATAGCAGTCGTCTGCTTTGTAATCGTGGGTTAATGCGTAGGAGTCGACGTCTCCAGTGGAACAACAACAGCTGTAGCTTTCTCTCCCTATGTCTCCATAGCTACTCTCTGTACTGGTTTCTGGGGAACACCCAGGGCGACGACTGTCCCTGTACGTGCTATAACTACTCTTGAGTCTCGGGATGCTGCAACTGCCGTAACAAGTCCCGTCGGTGCAGATGTCTGATCCCGTAACAATTGCAATACCTCGGCTATCTAAGTCTCCTGAGTTGTCAGTCAATACTCTACACTCACCATAACAAGGAATTCCCTAGCCGCATCGCTAGTATGTCCAATCTCACGAGGCGTACTAGACTGTCCGTCCATGATCTGCATCGTTAAGCGTCCATATTAACCTCGATATATATATATATATATATATATATATATATATATATATATATATATATATATATATATATTTATATCCTATATATAACAAAATATAACATGTATATAAACCTATCACTACCCATCTCAAGTCTGCTTCCAAACTAAGATTCTAAGTCAGGATCATTGGGTTTCCACATTTAAAGTTTATTTGTTGCAGTTTTATTCTCTTTCCTTTAAACTACTCCCGAGACTTCCTTGAAACCTCGCTCCGATACGAAACTGTTGCGGCCCTAAATTCTAGGTCACCTTTCTACCTGCCATATTGCATTCCACGTTACCAAGCCTTGCCACATCATGGCCCACTTATCCTTGACGTTCCGCGACCTATCTGGCTACTTACACTTTTTCATTTATTCCTTACTTAGATAATTAATTTTCTTATAATTATTAATGATTTCATTAGCCAGTTAATCAATTTGTCGATTTATAATGAAGTTTTACAACAGAAGTCTTAACTTAAGTAAGTTATATTGTATTCAACAATCCTAAGTAGTGGGAAACCCGACAAAAGATACCATGTGATACCATGTATATATCGAGGCGAGTTAAGTATAATAAAAGTTATGTATACATGTAATCAGTGTTCAGTGGTACCCAAAACATAACAAAAGTAAAATAAATACTTACTGATATCACACACGAGCTGGCTTCACAATCTCAGAGGTAGTTGCCCAGTACCTCCTTGCCCTTGCCCTTGCCCTTGTCCTTGCTCGTCAAAAGATCAGTACTCGGTCACTCAACAAATACAGTGATGAACCAATGAGTAAAACCCCAAGATAAGTCCACTCAATATTTATGAAATAAAACTGATAAACTACGAGACATGTGAATATAACACCTGACAACAATATGTCATACTCACATGAATGTAAGCAGAACACGACAAACAAAAGCAGTAGAGTGAAATAAATAAATAACATATACCAATTAAACCAATTCGGAAATAAAGTATTAATCAGTAAACATCCGTATAACCACGAGAAAACTGTGACCTACACCAGTCATTAATCTATCAATCGAATAGGAACCACATATATACTTACAAGCTTATAGTAGGTAAACCCCAAATCGCGTAAACGACATCGTCCCTTCCCGGCGTTGTTACACATCAGGACCACCCTAATCCCTTCCGACAGCCGTAGATATATTCTACTACCATCAACACAAGCACTATCACAAGTAACTTGTGCATGCGATTTAGCAAGAACTAATATATACGCACATCGAGTGAAAACCCCATGTGTGCCCACCAGCACTCACACATGAAAAGCCAAATCGATAAACTACATCATGAATTATGTAAGGCATTCAAACGGGTTTATGCACCTCAACACGCACTCTGACTCCCTCAGACACTTGAATCCGACCTAAAAAACTCCTCGATACCCGAGCTACGGTCCCTCAAGTTCCTGAAGTCTGTTAAATGTGTTTATTTTCTATTCGAATTGATTGAATATGTTTCAAATTGATCTTCTAAAAACCAGCCCTAAAGACTAAATTAAATTTCAATTTCAGTCTTATGTTACAACGCATTTTTAGGCATGAAATAGTCTAAATCTCGAAATCTACCACTAGTACAAAGATCGTCGGTCTCTATCTTAGCTTTCTGAAAAGGTTTAGTTTGCAAAACTCCTATTTAAAATGAAAGAGATATCATGATTCTACTAAACATAGCTCTAATTGGAACCTAATCCGACTAGCGGAATTAAAAAATCTATTCCTCCCAATCTATATTTCCAAAAAAGAAGATGTTTGGTCATAAAGTACCAAACATATCTAAATACAACATACTATAATATCAGCTCATTTGAACAAGTAGTTAGGGAGTTATGCTTTAAAAAGTTTAGTTTCAAAGGGTTTCTTTTGAATTCCAGCATCTAATTGTAGAGAGCCTTTGGACATGAAAAAAGTTGAATTACAACATCTCCAAATAAGAAAAGTTGTTACCCTTTAAGTAAGCTTTCAAATGCCACCAGTTTGGGTCGATTTGGATCTAAAATGAGCAACTTATAACCAAATTACATAGGCTAATTCCTAGCATAAAATGCTGAATTCTAGTTTTGGTCTTGCAATCTTCAAAATTCATATTTTTATGATTTCAAATCCAAATTAAGAACTTCAATATAGCTGGATTATTAACTTTGAATGCGGAATCCAAATATGTAAGCCAATTACATATATTTAGTCATCTAACTTTTGGAATTAGCCAAAAATCAGAAATAATCTCAATTTGACATAAATAGATGTGTACCTAGTTGATGTACCACCTAGCTTGAGAAATTCTCACCAACCTTCCATGGATTCCTTCTCTCCATCAACCTCCTTCTTCTCCAGTAACTTCTCTTTATTCATAAGTTAAAAATGAAATGGTTTCCTTGCGCGTGTTGATCTTATATATTAAGGTAATATTGATTCCTAGCCATTGATCTCCATATATTTACTTATCTCGAAGCTCATCTAATGATCCACACCTTGACATGTATCCTACTAACTCCCACGAACCTAATCAAAGTGACACTAATTTTCTACTCATATGGTTCCTAGATGGGTCAACATGTATCTCTAAACCAATCTCATGGTTTCTAATTTAAACGACCAAACTATAGGAATTGATTTATTTGATACAATTACATTAGCTTAGGCCCATTATAATATATATGGTTAGTATTTCATTCACCAAATTGAGAAATTTTGTGATCCCACTAACCCTTGACTACCCAACACTCGATGCCCTGCGTCTCGTCACACAATTCGAGGTACGTCATAGCCTATTGTTTAAATTGAATTTTACTTGGCCTATGGTCACATCACACATTTTAATTGATTAACTAGTAATCCTTACATGGATTAAACTAATTTTCCGTGTACTTTTAGTTCGCCTATTCGACACTTGCGTTGACACGCTTTTGAGGTGAACACCCGTCACAGAAACTCACCCGATAGCAACATACACACATGTGGAGCAATATAATAATAATAATTTTGAACACCACTTATGCGCAACCTCCATCCATAAATAGTATATTTTCTCGGTTCTCGTGTCTGAGTCAACCGAGTTATCCATGAAACGCCTAAATTACGACTGTTAATCTTCGAGATTAATGTCAATCCTAGTTTAATCAATTTGGGTCGTTATAGTTGAAAATCAATTGCAAGAGCTTATCAATGAAGGATTCATAAGCCAAGTAAGTCTCTATGGGGCGCATTATTTCTTTTGTGAAGAAAAAAGATGGTGGCCGCAGAATATGTATAGATTATAGACAGTTGAACCAATTGACGATTAGAAACAACTATCCGCGTATTGATAATTGTTTGATCAACTGACTGGAGCTACGCTCTTTTCAATGATTGATCTTCGATCTGTCTATCATCAGTTGAAGGTTAGGGCAGAGTTCATGGATAAAGCTACTTTTAGTACGAGGTATGGTCACTATGAGTTCACTGTTATGTCGTTTGGTTTGACCAACGCACTAGCTATATTTATGTATTTGATGCAGCAGATACTGAAGATGTATTTTGACCACTTTGTGATTGAGTTTATTGATGATATTATTATGTATTCTAAAACTTGTTTGAAACATGGAGAATATCTTAAAATTATTCTTCAAAATTTGAGAAATCACCGACTGTATACCAAGTTCAGTAAACGCGAGTTTTGGGTTTCAGAGTTAAGTGTTTGGGTCATGTAGTAGGAGCTGATGGAATTGCAGTAGATCCCGCAAAGATTGAGGCAATTATGAATTGGCCAGAATCGATCACTGTGACAGAAATAAATATTTTTATCAGTTTTATCAGTTATTATTGCAGATTTGTGCAGGATTTATCCAAAATAGTTTCACCAATCATTAGGTCGACCCAAAAGAACGTAGAATTTGTGTGATCAAAAACTTGTAAAAAAGCTTTTGCCGAGCTTAAGAGTTGATTAACTATAACTCCAGTGTTGGTGTTGCCTGATCCATATAAAGAATTTGTAGTTTATGCTGATGCATCTCAAGTTGGTCTAGGTTGTGTGTTAAAGCATGATAATAGAGTTATAGCTTATGTTTCTCGTCAGTTAAGAACTTACGAGAAAAATTATCCTATTCACGATCTCGAGCTAGCGGAGATTGTATTTGCTTTAAAGCTCTTGAGACGTTATCTCTATGAGAAGAGTTTTACTTTGTTTTCAGATCGCAAGAGTCTCATGTACCTCTTCTCGTAGAAGGAATTGAATATGGGACAGAGGCAATGGTTTGATCATTTGAATGATTTTGATTTCAGTCTTGAATACCATTCAAAGAAAGCTAATGTTGTAATTGATGCATTGAGTAGCATACGGGAAGAGGCATCAAATGTGGCTTGTCATATGACCTGTGAGTATGAGTTACTTCAGGATGTTGCATCTATGTCTTTGTTAGGGCTTTAGAGATCCCATGATTTGTAAGTTTTTGCTTAGCTCAGGGTGTAGCATGTCCCTATTCAGCAAATCACTGAGACCCAACTCAATGATATTGATAATGAAAAGTTTAGGAAATTGGCGAAGAGCAGCGATAACTCGGAATGGACGGAATCTAATGGTCAGAGTCTAAGATTTATAGGTAGGTTGTGGATTTCATTGGTGGATGAGATCTGAGATAAGATACTCGAGGAGTCCCACAAGTCTAGGTATTGTATTTATCGTAGCAGGACCAAGATGTACTATGACCTGTGTCATTTATATTAGTGACCAAGGATGAAGTCAGATGTTGTTGATTAAGTTATATGCTGTGAGATTTGCAGACAAGTCAAGGCCAAAACTCGGAGACCAGGAGGAACATTACAACCACTACTCGTTCCTAAGTGGAAAATATAGCATATTGATATAGATTTCATGATTCATCTACCTAAATTTCAGAGGAAACATGATGGTATAAGGGTTATCTTTGAAAGGTTGATAAAATATGTGCACATTTTTTCTAGTAGCTCTTAATTATGGTTTTTCACAGTTAAGTGTCATCTATTAGCATGAGATTCCTTGTTTGCATGGCGTACACTTTCTATTATCTCTGATAGAGGTACTCAGTTCATCTCTGGGTTATGGTAGAGTATGCATGAACATTTTGACACTTAATTGCAATTTAGTACCATGTTTCATCCTCAGATTGATGCTCAATCAGAGTGGTTGATTTAGATGTTAGAGGATATGTTGAAATTCAATGTTCTTCAATATAGAGGCTCTTAGGATAATATATTCCTCTGTATGAGTTTTTGTACAATAATAGTTATCAAACAAGTATTGTAATGATGCCTTTCGAAGCATTATATAGTCGACCATTTAGAGCACCGTCGTGTTGGGTTAAACCAGAAGTTTTAGCTAAGTTAGAGCCACAGATTGTACGAGATCACACATAAGTAGTTGTGCGTATTCGTTAGAGGTTGAAAGTTGCTTAGGACAGACACAAGTGTTATTATGATCTCTATAACCGAGTCGTTGAATACTACATTAGTGATTGGGACTATCTCAAGGAGCCACCTAGAAAAGGATTGTATAGGTTTGGATTAAAAACAAAACTCTCTCATAAGTTTATTGGTCCGATTGGGATTGTCAAGAAAGTTGGGAAGGTTACTTACATGATAGCTTCACCATCTTATCTTGCCGAAGTTCATGACGTATTCCATGTTTCTATGCTTCGTAAGAACCAGCCATATTCACATTATATAACATAGTGGAATCACTTATGATAAGCAAATTACCCAAATCATGGATCAAAAGACTCAGAAGCTGAAGAACAAAGAAATCTCATTTGTACTTGTTAAGTGGCAATTTCATGGAGATTCAGAGTTAACCTAGGAGCGAAAGTCTTATATAAAGGACCATTTTCCATATCTTTTTTGAACCAGGTAACTTGTAAGTGTAGATCTCGAGGATGAGATTTTTATTTCGTTGAGAAGAATTATGAGATTCGAGAATTTTTTAAATAGGATTAAACAACTAATTAACGATTTTCGGATTTGATTTAATTTTTAGGTATCCGAGGTGGGACCCATGCGTGACAGGCCAAAAATCATAAGATAATTTCATATTTTTCTTTGTTGTGTGCCTATTCTATGTATTATACTTTATCCTTTGCGAAATAAGATTCAATTGGTGTTTAGACACGTTGTTCGAATGTTTCGAAGTGCATTGGTATTTTTTTTTCGATTTTAGCGAAATTGGGATACTTTTCGAATATAATTTAAACTTGAAAATAAGAGATAAACTATAATGGCCCATTTTCCAAATAAAACGCCATGGGGGTCAATGCTGGCCAACAACCTGGCCTACCAGCGCCAGCTGTGTCCCACGTGCCATCTCATCTACTATTTAATCGTTATTAACCTCAATAAAACAATAATTTACTGTTTAAATTGTTAATCATTTGCTTAGATCATTTTATACCATAATAAACCACAGTGGAAGTCTATTATCATGACAATTAAAATATGAAACGTTAAAGTTATGCATTTAACTCTGATACCGAATGTGGAAAACCCATATAACATCATATATCATATAAACCTCAAAGAGCTCAAAATATCAGTGCATAGAATTCTAATGTATCACACAATCCCAAAATAATACAATATATGTATACAAACATACAAGTCTGGCTATATGTCTCTGAATCACAAATATTTTAGTAGCTTGCCTTTGCCACAGCTCGTACTAGGATTTGCATTCAAGCCATCACAAAAATACAGATGACGAGTCTAGAGTGAGTATTCTCAAAGAAATTAAGTGAGCAATACGGAAAGTAAATATTGAGATTTAAACAAAACTATTAAATAAACATCCGAAAATAAATACAGGCAACTGTGCTCATCGCATGCATAAGTAATAGTGAAAGCTTAAAGTGCGTGTTCCTAGAGCCTAGGGTCAGACTAGCGTCGTACTTCGAACTCCACACAGACTACTGTTGGCGAGTATCACCCATGAAAGGCTAGTGTTTAGATCCACTAGGTAGTCGTTGTGGAACTTCCGACGCACCCACTGATGCCCGACACCACTCTCGAGTAGCCCTATTCACCGAGATGGCACACGTGCTATGGCCTATACACATAGAAATGACATGGACGGAGAGCCTCAACGTTCGTCCATTATAACACACCAAGAATTAATAGAGTAATGAAAGACATAATGCGAATTCAAAAACAAAATAAAGTAATGCTAAAAAAATCTTAGTCACCTCAAACTGCACTCTGTGTCCCGCAAATAACCTTTGGTCTGGCTCCGCCTAGTCCCAAATATCCCAAATTACTGCCCGAAATGACTTATTTCCATTTATAATTGATTTTTAGTCATTTGGATGTGTTTTAAGTCACTTTAGAAAAATAATCTCAAAACCGCAGGATCCAGCACGCTAGGTCTGGGATTTACCGCGCTAATACCCAAGCAATTATACGTTCTTCATCAGGAAGAAAATTAGCGCGCTAATTACATTCTGGACAGTAAAACTGCTGAAAATCTTGGGTTTTTAACTACACCGCCAGCCAACAACAACCACAACACCAACAACAAAACTTCAAAGCACTACAAACCCATCAAAAACAACCACCAAACAATCACTTACACCTCTAAGATTGAGATCCAAAGATAGAGAAAGTTGAGGTGTTTGTAGTTCTCACCTTGCTTTTGATGTTTTAACCCCTCCAAGCTCCTTGAGTCAGCTTGTTTGATCTCCAAAACCCTGATTTTCTTGTCTCCAATTTCGGATAAAAAGATAAGAGAGAGAGAGAGAAAAGGTGGTGGAAAATGAGGTCCAACTTGACTTTTATAGTCAAATGTCATCTCCTTTCACAAGTGCGTCTCTAGGCAATCTAAAGCTCATCATTTTCTCATTTTCCAACCTTTAATGACTCCAATTGTGACACTGATGGCACACTCACCCTTGTATTCAACTCAAAAAGTGGTGTTTCGAGTGTTCCGACGTCTGATTTTGTGTCCCGAACCGCGACATACGGGTATTTCCATGTCCCTAACTACCAAATATATATTACAAATTAATTATTTAACCCATTTTATTTATTTTATGTGTGTATCATTTCTCTCGGCCTAGTGTTAAGTTGGTTAGACTACCTAGTACCCGCGTCAACACGCATATCGAGGTGAATACTTAACACACAGTCTCGCACGTCAAATGTAATATAATCACAGATTGCGATGTCGTTTACTCTATTTCAATATAACTATCACAAATTAACCAATTCAACATACAAAGTAACTATTTACCTAGCTCCAGACGTGCACTAGCCTAACTGTGGGTCCCGCGGGTGTCTGAGCTGTCAGCCACGTCTTTAACCACGTCATTAATAATAGTGAATCAAATTCAGGATGTTACATAAACATGAAGTAAAATAAATATGGAAAATTACATGAACGGGCAACTAGTTTATATACTTGAGGATAGTAAATGAAGGGTAAAACTTCCATTTGGCTACTTCTTTTTTTTTTCCTTTTCAAACGAAACAAAAAGGGATTTGTTCATCTTTCTCATTAGCTTTGTTCATCATCTTCATCAACTGTGAAATAGTTTTTCTCCCATTTCTATGTGTTTTTGTTCAATTGGTTCTTCATCATTTCTCATCCTCATAGTGATATCTTGGATTGGAATCGAGGAAAGAGAGAACAGTGACTATTTTGGATTGAAAATCAAGGTGAACGTTGAATTTGTATATTCAATTTATCATTGAAATCAAAATAGGAACTACGATATTGTTAGGGATTGTTTTGTTGATTGTTGATTCAGAAATAAGAGAGAAGTGAAGGTTTCATTGATCGATTTGAATAGACAAAACACAACAGCAAATGTGCACAACAAACGACTCAACAGTGAAATAAAACAATGGATAGAAACAAAGTTGATTCGATGGACAGTGAATACGGGGAGGAAGATGTTGGAGGGAGGTGCGGTATGTTAAGGAAATTATAGTAGTTGCTATATTTCGTAGTTTATGTATTTAAGTAATTTCCATATTTTGGTATTCAAGTAGTATTATGAAACTTTTCTTATTTTATACTTTGTTCAGCTCTATAAATAAGAGCACCCTATTGTACTAAGTTTGCCCACATTAATACAATTCTTAGTCTTTTCTTTGAAATCTATCAAGGTAGATACAAACAATGATGAGGAGATATATTTGCCCAGAGATGAACAAAACTAATAGAAATGATGATGGTGAAGCCATCGAAACGATACCGAGGAAACCTTTGTTTCATTTTGACAGCAGTGGTGAGCTAAAGGGGACGAGCGAGACCGGTTCAAGGGAGCAAACCTCTTCCTTTTACAAAAAAAGTTTTAGTTTATAAAATGAAAAGAAAACCCTTGGAAATTAAACAAAAAAAATCAGAAAATGGGATTTTGAGCCAGATAAATAGGAAATTTGGATTTCTTTTGAAAATTTAGAAAAGTTTAGGTTTTCTCGAAATTGTTACGCGGGGTTTTGCCTCGTAAAGCATTTGTGACGACCCCTACTTCTAAACAGGGAACCATCCAGCCTAATGTCGTAATCAAGCATTAATCCTTACCACATAAGACTTAATTATGTATTAGTCAACCTTTCGTCCCTATATTCTTCAATACACGTGTCAATATATTATTAGATTTCAGAGTTAATTAAAACTTTTTATCATTTTAATATTATCACATATTTTAAAGATTATGCAGAACTCTTATTATTTAAAAATCATTAGTGTGGAAAACCGGGAAACACAACATCACATGCATATATATATATATATATCATAAAGGCAAGAACACCATATGATATATGAATCTCAAAAATGGGAAAACTATGCACTCAACCCACTATTCAACCTAAAATGCAAAGTAAAAATATAAACAGTAATAATATAGCAAAAGTCGAGTCATACAAAAATGAGAAAGAAGAATCGCTGAAATGCTCAAAGAAAGTCGTTGATCTTCTTCTTCCCCGATTTGCTGCTACTCGACGAACCTACACCCACTGTCACAAACTAGACAGTGAGTATAATAATATTTAAGTAATAACTGGAGAGTTCTATGCCACATTTCCAAAATATAAGAATGGCATTTAAAAGCATAAAGTAGCCAAAGAATTGTTGAATCAAGTAATGCAAGTAAATACCACAGTTAAAAATGTATAGACTAACACAGGCTTAGTCGAGATGATCTACGTCGTCCGACGTTGAGAACTACCACCTAACCTTTCCCATTACTATATGAAGATGCGCTCAACATATTTCATGCAAATTGCAGAGCTGGGCTCTATGCATACAAATCATCTATCTCATTCTAGCCGATTACCCCGAGTCTCATGTCTCGTGTGTCGCGCAATTATAGTGGTGAGTGTCAGAACCCCGATAGAACCATGTCCCCGTGAACCGCGGATCTCTTGGGCAATTGACACTAAATAATCCCTGCTTTAGTTTTCAAAGATCAAATTCAAAACTAGTTAGACTACAAAGCCCAAGAAAATAGAATACAAGTCTAATCCAATCCAATTTATCCTAATAGCATGCTTTTGATCAACTATCTATCAAGAATAACATTAATAATAGAAATTGGAATCGATGAAGCAATTTACAAGGCATCATGTCACAATATTCAATCATGAATAGACACTAGAACAACATGATGTGAGATTACAAGTTGCAATGTCTACAAATAGACCATAAAATGATAAGACTCGATGAAATGAAATATAGAATTCTCACAGCTTTACTTACAATTCACAACGCTTGTCCCAGTCTATCTGATCTCTTGACACTTCGAAATATGTTCCCAAACTCCCAAGATCTCCAATTAGTTCCCTAGAGTTGTTTAATGAGTTTTAGAGTGGGTTTGGACCTTTACTTAGAGTTTTAAACCTATTTATAGTGTTTAAACCATTGTTGACAATTGCCGATTTTGTTCTTTCTAGGCAATTAGCGCGTTAATTCCGATATTAGCGTGCTAATTCCTACTTTAGCACGCTATGTGCAGCATAACCCGAAATTCTGCATTCGAATTTTGGGTTTTTACTACACATAGGCCTTGTTATCACCCTAGGGACCATCATACACACTACAAGAGGTCCCTAACACCAACTATGACACAAAATAGCAACAACAACATCAAATTCATGAATTCACAAAGTTAATGGAATGAAAAAGTTACCTAGCTTGAAGAACTTCTTCTTCTTCACCTATGCTTCAATGAATACACACATATCCTCTTCTTTTTTATCACACAATAAATCTTTCTTTTCTCTCTCCTTTCCTTTCCTTCCTTGTCAAACTGATTTGATGAGGATGAAATGAAAAAATTGTTGACTTGTAGGTTCATTTGACTTATATAGATATGTTTAAACCTTGGCCCTTGATTCATGTGTGCGCATGTGTCTCGAGGTTCAACTAATGGACCACCTTGTCACACTTGTCCCTCAAGTCATACTTAAGTGACTCAACAAGTTGACTCTATGACTTCTTGATTTGCCAACACGTGTCTCGATGCACATCATGTGCTTATTATTTTTCTTTTACTACTTTAGGCGCTTTATGTTTATTCAAAGGTGACCAAATTAAAGCCACTTATAAATTCATATTTAACTCAAATTAATTAAACTTATCCCATAAACCGCTACCTCAGTCCCACGTCGACACACAACTCGAGGTACGTCCCCGCTCATATCGATACCTATATACCCGTATAAATTGACTTAATAGTCTACACACATACAATACACTAGACATACATCACAATAAATAGAAAATATACATCGACCCTTGCCTCAATCAATGGACATATCACGGTGTGGGTCCCACAATATGGGCCATTGATCCCGTTGAAGGAATTAAACATAATTAGAGATTTTTGGTCATTACAGCATATTAAGGGCGATCGCGCCTAAAACACCAAATTCGATTCCATTAACCATATGAATTGGTTTTTGAGGTAATTAATGAGAATATTGTAATTGGGAATTAAATTGTGGAATTGAGGTCTCGACAAATATTTGAAGTATTTAAAAAAGTTTTCGGGATTTTAATGGGTTTAAATACCGACATGACTTGAAATTACGAGAAATTATTGAAAAATTGTATAATTGAGTTGGGACTCATAAATTATGGATTTTTGTGATTTAATAGGATTTCAGAACAAGAGAATCTATGGAACGTGTAAGCGAGGACTTGTTTAATCAACTTGCATTATTTTGATTGCAAGTAAACATTATTTCTTGCTTTTACGGTAATATGATTTATATTTTGCACGGTGGGAGAATGATATTATTGGTCATGCATTCATGATATCCGGATATAGTTGTCACTGCTTCTATCGTAAGAGTGTGAGGTACTCCACTCCAGACTAGACGTATTTGCATGCGTCTAAGACAGGTAATGTCGACTTCGGGATAGATGCATTAAACTCATAGTACTATTCTAGGTTCATCGTGAGGAAGCTCATGAAATGAGAATTCATGTTATATATATTTAATTTAGCATTTCGTTTACTGCGAAATACTCATATTATCTATTGTTATTAATTGTTGTACGAAACAAGGTAGATGTTTACTTATCTGACATTGTTTATTTTATACACATTGTTGTTTCATGTTCTCGAAATAGCTTTGTCAGGTTATGAGGCTAATGAAGACCAAAGGGGAAAGAGAAAGCTAGAAGACTTCTGCTGAGGAGCTTTTTTCACTTTGGATGTAATGATTTTCTATATTATTTTGTTTTGAGTTTTCAGGGTCAGCTTAGAACATGAATCACTTGATAAACAACTTGAAAAGTCCATGAATTAAGCTGAACTAGGTTTGAAACTTAAATGGTTAAGTTTTGTATTATTTGAGATTTTGAAATGATTTTAGTTTCAATTGCGGTTGAGAGTTATAATTTAGGTTTATAAGCTATAGTCTAGTTTATAATTTAAATTTCATATCATATTATGAATTGAAAGGAGTTGTAAGTCCTTTTAGGCCTCTCCATATTCTGATGTCTATAAGGTTTTGAGCGCTGGTAGCCCATAATTAGAGGGGGTGCTGTCGAAATTATTATAAAAGTATGAAAAACATTCCATATGATTTACGAGTTTGCTCCAATTGAAAAAGTCGAGAATTAAGGTTTAAATAACGATTCGAACTTAGATTTGGAGCAGTTTAAGGATTGAGTTAAGAGTCATTTCAAGGTTTAAAGTTAATTGTACAATTTAGGTGCCAAATTAGGGTAATTAGGTTAAGTCAGGGCTTAGTAAGACAGGTCATAACACGATCCCGCGCAAGCACGCATCTAGAGGCGTGTCTCCGCTCGTGCGCTAAACTTACAAAATATAACACTAAATAAATATTCCCGAGTATAATGTACACATACATTACACTAGACATCCATTACTCAAAAGTAATAATTTTTCGATCCTATCACCAAGTATTGGGACTGTGTACTTGCTCTCAGGTCACATAACCATTCAGTAATCCTGATTAGGGATTAATTTACTATTAGTAAATTTTAGGCAGTTAGAGTCGACCTCACTTTAATTGTTAGCTTGCCATTACAGAAAATTGGTGACCTAATCAAATTTTTTATTAGAATGAATTTTGCTTGTTTTTGGTTTTTAGCACACTCGAGATTATTTATTTGAAAAAGATAATAAAAATGATATTAGAATGAATCTATTAATCTAACTATTAATTCATATAGAGTAAGATGAAATCTACTAAATCTAACTATTAATTCATGTAGAGTAGGGCATTGACTTTTTTTTAATATGATGGAATATATATTGAGATATTTATGCACATGCTTGCATAAGCAATTGAATATTCGTATTAAATTATTTTGATGAAACTTAAATAAGATTTAGGATTTAGAGGTTAGAGTTTTCGATTTTAAGTTTTGTAGCGTCTAGTCTTATAGTGCTCACAGTGGATGCAGTTAGTCCCTTATATAGGATAGAACAACGTTATATAAGTCTTTGTACCTATCTATATTATTATAATAGCAAATCAGAAACGATTAACCGTGAAGCCTTTTTGGCTAAAATTTCCAATAATGCCCCTAAGCGTTTTAATACAAATATTTAAATTCGGGATAAAGTGGCAATTTAATTGATAACTACAAATTAATAGGCGGTTTTGATTTTAGATGTGCGGATGAAAATTCAATTAGTTTTCAAAAATTTTCAAATTAGTAGTCAGTTTCCTAACAAAGTGGGATTTGGATGATTTTCTTCTCTCTGCTCCATCTTTTTACTCTCTCTCTCATTTACCTCTCTCTTTCTCTCTATCCTCTACGTTTCTCTCCCTTCCACAATTCTCTCTCTCCACTCTATTCGCGTTTTCTTCCTCCATGTGTTTATTTTATTGAAAACTACTTTCTTCTTCAAAATCGCAGTGCCTCCTCTATTTTTTTTTTAAAAAAGGTCATTTATCTCTCCATTTCTCCCCCACATGTTCGATTCAATAAAGAAATTTATGATTTGCTATTGGGTTCGGTGGTCTCCTTGAAGACAACGATTCATTTTATTTATCGTTGCAACAAGGTATATATCATAAACTCAATTTTCAATTTTTCTTTCTTATTTCTTTCCTTGGACGTGAACATACTTAGAACAACAATGGATATTTTTTTAATAGTTCTTTTCACTTTTTATGATGAGTGAATTAACTCTAATAGTGAGAAACACTTCTCTTTTTCTTAACCTTATCAATTGGGTTTATTTCTATTTCGATATTAAGTATTGCTTATATTTTTTTAGTAATAATGTTTGTGAATTAATTTTGTTTTCTATTTTATTTTCTTAAACATAAAAAACTCGAAGCTTCAAATACATGGTTTGGATTAAAATATCAAAAAATCGTTACGCTGCGATCCGTTTCCCGGCTTCGCTTACACGATTTTCACTTCTGATTGGTTCCATCCATCCCGGCCCAGAGGTGGGTCAGTCAAGCTGTTCGGGTTCTCGGTCGGTTTCGTTCGCTTTCGCCTTGGCGTGGGTGGGTGGTCAACTTAGAGGCGCCCGCCTCCTCTTCAGACGTGTCCTTGATAACCTGGCGGTTGTTCGGTCTTGATATTCATGGAATTCCGTCAGGGGCGAGAGTACTTGGTCGCTGGGGTTTCCTTTTCCTCAACCAATTCGTAACTGTCGGCCTTACTTTTAATTTAGTTTGTGAATTACTGGCTTTAATTTATGAATTTTGTTTGTGAATTATTTGTGAATAATGTTTATTTTCTTAGACATGAAAAATTCAAAGCTTCAAATACTTGATTTGCGAATTTTGTTTGTGAATTATTTGTATAAATTACAAAAAAAAATTCATTTCATTTGTTTCACCGCACCTTTTCATGATGAGTGAATTAATTCTAATAGTGACAAATAATTCTTTTTTTTAATCTTATCAATTAAATTGATTTCTACTTGAATCTTATGTATTGTGTATATTTTTTCTAATTAATAATATTCATGAAAAATTTATATTTTCTTATACATTCAAAATTCAAAGCTTATTTTTATTGTCAAAAGAAAAATTCAAAGCTTCAAATACTTGGTTTGGATTAAAATCTCAAAAAATTAATTTTGTTTGTGAATTACTTGCTTCAATTTGTGAATATTGTTTGTTAATTATTTGTGAATAATGTTTATTTCCTTATACATGGAAAATGAAACCTTCAAATACTTGCTTTATGATTTTTTTATAATTATTAAAAATTCTCCTTTTGATTTGTTTCACCACATCTTCTCATAATTAGTGAATTAATTCCAATATTGATTCTCTTTTTTTAATCTCATCAATTGGGTTGATTACTACTTGAATATTGCGTATTTTTTTAGTAATAATGTTTTTGAATAATGTTTATTTTTTTAGACATGGAACATTCAAAGCTTCTTTTTGTCATAAGAAAAATTCGAAGCTTCAAATACTTGCTTTGGATTAAAATCTCGAAAAATTAATTTTGTTTTTGAATTACTTGCTTCAATTTGTCAATATTGTTTGTTCATTATTTGTGAATAATGTTTATTTCCTTATACATGAAAAATGAAAGCTTCAAATACTTGTTTTATGATTTTTTTTAATTATTAAAAATTTCCTTTCTTTTGTTTCACCACATCTTCTCATAATTAGTGAATTAATTCCAATCTTGACAAATATTTCTCTTTCTTTAATCTTATCAATTGGGTTGATTACTACTTGAATATTGCATATTTTTTTAGTAATAATGTTTGTGAATAATGTTTATTTTCTTAGACATTGAGCATTTACAGCTTCTTTTTTTGTCATAATGAAATTCAAAGCTTCATATACTTGCTTTGGATTCAAATCTCAAAAAATTAATTTTGGTTGTGAATTACTTGCTTCAATTTGTGATTTTTAAGGATTGGACCAACTAACCTCATAGAGGTGAATTTGATACCTACAATTGTTTATGTCCCTTGAGTTTTGCATTGTACAAAAAATAGCATGCATGCATGTGCATCTCAATGTTTGTAATTAAGGTGGCAAAGATCATTCTTTCCTTAATCAAATGTCTTGAGTTCGATCCTAGAATTAAGAAAAATTTTAAAACTCTTTGTCAAATGTAGCTAGCATTAAATTAAAATGGGTCAAATTAGAGGATTTATTGTAGTTCTATTAAAAATTGTCCCACTATATTACTACTTTATAGAAAAAGTTTATTCAAGGGCATGGAGACAAATTACGAAATGCATAAATTAATGAATTTAATTACAATACCAATTAATCTAATTGGCTTAAGTTTTTCAAAACTATGATAAACATTTTAATTTTTCTTAGAAACAAAACAATCCTACGACACATATGTAGGTACAACTAATATTAATTATATATTTTTTTTCTTTTCGTGAATTACAAAATCACTAATTTTAATTCAAAGCTTAAACAATTAATTTTGTTTATGACTAAAAATTTTCTACAATTATTAAACTATTTTAATTTTTATTTCCTTCACATCTCCTTTACAGCTTGACAACATTGCGTGTAATGTAAAATTGTACCAAAATCTTTGTGAATATGAAATTTATCGATCACATCTAGGGGTGTTCATGAATCCGCAAATCCAATTAGATTCAATCTATTTAACTCCAATTGGTTCATAATTTAAGTTTTTTACATTAGACTTGATTACGAAAATTGCAATCCACATAAATTGATTAAAAACTTTTAACCTTCAATGATTTTTCCTAAGATATTCAATAATTTCCTTAACCATTCCATCCAAATTTTTTGAGTCATGTGATAATTTACAAAAAAATCAATTTTACATTGGTGGTCTCCAGTAATTATTGATTGATTGCTCAAAATTGCTTTAAACTGGATTTGGGTGTTTTGTAATAAAAGTGAAGTATTTAGTTAGATATACATACTTTTGTGATCTTAAAAACTCATCCATCAATTGTAGACCATTAGATTATATGGATCAACAATTCAATAATATAGCTGCTACCATGAACGAACAACAGAATCTTCTCGTTTATCTCAAAGGCAGCGACGTCAAAATATGTCAAACTCAGCTAGGGAGGACCTACTCGCAGCTCGACGAAATCAAGAGACTCTTGAGACTATTGAACAAAGGAATGTTCGACATCAAAGATATTTACAACGCTACAATTATATGGAAGGTACATACAATTAAATTTATAAATAATTTACCCATTACTTAAGTTATATGATCTTACTAATATAATACATCATGTTAATTATTATGTCTTTCATAGGTATATCTACAAGTAATTTTGAAAAACATAATACAACCACTTCAAGGTTGACACACATTCGTCAACATGCTAGGTCAGGGTTTTCTGAAATCGAAGGTACCAATGAAAGTAAAGTTTTTTCCAAAAAACATTAATTATTATATTTTCCTCAATTAACTTAATTTTTTTTTGTTTACAGGTACCTATACCAGTAACATTGTCAACTATTCAAGAACCCTAAGATTAACATGTATTCGTCAACAAGCGAGGTTACTCTGCAACCAAATGGATGGTAATTAGATGTTACTGTCATTTACTATATTTTAAATTACGCTATTTCTATTAATATTATTAATTGTATACAAATTTTAATTTCATGTAGGTTTCATTACTACTACGCAAAGCAATCAAATTTGAACGTTGATTAATAATTGTCAAGTACCATGTTCAAGTTCTTCTAACGCTAGATCATTTCCTAATAGGCATAATAGTGGTAGAAATTTCCCCGCACATGACAACTTCCAAACTATAATACTTGAAGAACCAATAATTTGTTCATTTTGTGGAGCCAGATTATTTGTTCATGAGACTTTAGATTTGTGTTGCTCCAATGGGAAAATAAAATTATCAACACCCGAGAATCCATAAGAATTAATAGACATATTCCTAGATCAAAGTGATGAAAGTAAAACATTTTAGAGAAAACATATATTCTTATAATCATGTTTTTTGCTTCACCTCTATAGAAGTTAATATAGACGAAAACTTAGCAAGTGTCAGACAAGGAGTCTTTACTTATCGAGCGCAAGGATCTATTTACCATAGAATAGGAAGTTTATTACCAATAAATGAATCAAGACCAAGATTCTTACAAATGTATATAAATGATACTCAAAATGAAATTGAGCACCGACATCAAGAGCGAAACATAACACGACCAAGTCTATTACATAAATTAGAATTAATATTAGATGCACACAATCCTTATGTTCAAGTATTACGTCAATTAGGTAGACGTGAGGATGTGATGAACTGTAGACTACTAATACAAGAAGTAAGGGTTAATTGACATATTCATGTTTTACCTTCAATGCCCCAACTTGCGACAATACTAATTAGAAATGATTGTTTAGAAGATTTAAGAGAAAGAGATATCATAATAGAAACAAAAAGTGGTAGCCTTCGTAACACTGCTAACATGGCCGCATACTACGTTCCATTACAATATCCTCTTTTATTGCCTTTGCGGCAACACGGTTGGCATTTGGAATTGTGTAACTCAAATAACAGAAGAATCAGCTGCAGACATTACTACTCCTACGTTCTTCAGGTAATATTATTACATTTTACTATATCGTAATATTTTAATTTTTTATAATTATACTATTACTATTACATAAACCATTTAATTTTTTTCAACAAAAACAACTTTCGCATATTAGTTTCGTCCATTACGCATATCACTACTTCATTACAGTTGACATCTTTTACAACAATATGTGGTAGACGTGTATGTGAAAATAGAAACAATGCGGTTACGATATCTGAAGACGAACCAACATATCATTCGTTCTAAACTATATCAAGGTTTACAAAATGCAACGAATTCAGGAGAAACAACCGCAGGTTGATATGAATGTGATTTTTATATATTATGTATTCATTACAAATAAGTTTATTATCTTACTATAATTTATAATATTTCAACTTTGTTATTTTGAAAGTAATATTGGTAGATGAATAATTCTTCCCTCATCATATATTGGCAGTCCAAGAGATATGTATAACCGCTACCAAGATGCAATGGCAATCGTTATGAGGTATGAAAAACCCGACCTTTTTATTACCATCTGCAACACTACTTTGTTGAAAATTACCCAAGAACTATTACCTAGACAAAAGGCTCAAGATAGACCCGACATAACAACTAGAGTTTTTTGATCAAAACTAGAAGAATTGAAACATGACTTATTTTTTAGAGGTGTGTTAGGTAAAGTAATAGCTCATGTACATGTAATGAAATTTCAAAAGTGTGGATTGCCACATTCACATGTGTTACTAATGTTAGAAGAAGGTGATAAGTTAAATTGTCCTGATAATTATGACTCTTTAGTTAGAGAGGAAATTCCATGTCCTGTAACCGAGTCTAGGTTGTATTTTATAGTAACAAAACATATGATGCATAACCCATGTGGACCGTTAAACACAAACGCAATATGTATGAAAAATAATAAATGTACAAAATCATATCCGAAAGCTTTTGCTGCATCTACGTCACAATGTAATGATTCATACCCTATATATAGACGGCGTGACGATGGAAAACAAGTCACAATAACTAATAGAACTTTAGACAATCGTTGGGTAGTTCCATATAAGTCTTACTTACTTTTCAGATATAACTATCATATAAATGTAGAAATTTTTTCAAGCATAAAATTCGTCAAATATTTGTACAAATATGTCCATAAAGGTCCAGATCGTGTCGCTTTTGGCGTATCTACACATACAAGTCAAGATGACGAGATAGCTCAGTTTGTTAATGCTAGGTGGAACTGTGCTCAAGAAGCTTTATGGAGAATATTCAAATTTTAATTGAATGGAATTTCACCTTCGGTAGTTAGACTACAAATACACTTACATAATCATCAACAAGTCCAATTTAATATACATGAGTAGACATATTAAATGATAATGATAGATCAAAAACTATGTTGATAGAGTTTTTTATGAAAAATGTTATTGACTCAGATGCAAGGCAATACTTATATTACGAATTTCCACAAAGATATTGGTGGAATCAAAGACTTAAAGAGTGGACTAGAAGACAAAATATCCGTAAGGTAGTTAGTAGAATGTACATTGTTTCACCATTAGATAGAGAACGTTACTATTTATGATTATTACTCAATCATGTTAGGGGACCTATATCTTTTGAAGATTTGCGTACAGTTAATGGATTTACATTAAACAATCTGCTGAAAAAAGAGGTTTACTAGAAGATGATGATAGTGTAACTCAATGCTTGCGAGAAGCTGCAAATGTACATATGCCATGTTCTTTAAGAAGACTATTCGCTACTATTTTAGTCTTTTGTGAACCAATTAGGGTACGTGAATTAAGGGATGAGTTCATGACGTATATGATTGAAGATTACAAAAATGCAAATAAAAATGACTACTCTCTAGATGAATCTTTATTTATAAATTGTTGCCTTAAAGATTTAACCAATCGTCTCTCATAACATCAAAAAAATATTACTGATTACTATTTACCGCAACTAACTTCTGAATCAATAACCAACATTAACAAATTTATAATTGAAGAAAAATCTATACAAATATCAACAGAAGATTTAGATTCAATAAGAAAATTAAACACTCAACAACAAAATGCATTTGATAGTGTCATCCATAGTATAGATAGTCTTGTACATACAATTGTTTTTATAGATGGACCTGGGGTATAGGAGAAACATTCTTATACAAACACTACAAAAAAATGTAAATTAGAAACGGAAAGAGCAACGGAATTTAATTCCGTTTCTAATCAGAAATGGTTAGAAACGGAATTGAGACGGAAATAGTAAGAAACGGAAATAGAGACAAATTACAAACGAAAATAGAGACGAAATTAAAATCCATTTCTAAAAAAGTAGCACCAACTTTTCACCAAAATTTCAGTAGTTTATAACCGCCCATCACGTCTCGAGATTCATGCATCAATAGATGAAATATTTATGTGTTTCAAACTCTTTCTCTCCTCAATCTCTATCTTCCGACTCTCTTTCTCCTCGAACGAACTCTCTCCCTCTTCCTCGATAGAACTCAACCTCTCTCATCGACTGAACTCGACCTCTCTCAAGCTCACCGGCAGCTCAACAACTGCTCTCTTCACCGGTGGCTTAGCAACTCCTCTCTTCACGGCTCTGCAAATCCTCAACTATCTCTCGTTTCGAACTCTTTCTCTCTCCCAAGCCCTAAATCTATGCGAAATAGTCACCGCAGATAGCAATTGTTCACTGGTGCTCTCCAAATCTGATCTCTTCACTGTCGAGGGCAGTTACGGCTTTATTGGTTTGAGATTGGAGAGCTAGTTTGGAGATTTGGTGTTGTTTGAAGAGATTTGGGAATGGGGGTTTGGATTTAGTGGGTTTTTTTTGGCGGTGGTGTTCAGAGTTTGAGTTGCTCTCCGCCGAAGCTCGTGCATTCTTCCGTCACCGTCGCATAAGCCCTCGCCGTCATCTGCTCTGTATGTCGCCGTCTGTCCCTCTTCATCGTCGTCTGCTCTGTCCGTCGCCGTCGTCTCCTCTCGGTATGGTTTCGACTTGACCTTTCTGAACCCTAGTTGTTGATGAAGATGTGCCCTAACCTCGCTCGAAGTCTCTATGTTTCCTCCCTCGCCTCTTAACCTCTTCACGCCCTGAACTCGCGAAGCTCAGAATTGCTCCATCGTTTCTCTCATTCGCGAAGGTTAGAATCGCTTCCTCTTTAATTTGTGCCCTTATCTCCTTTGTCCGATTTCTCATATGGGATATCTCATTTTCACTAGAGGAGATGATGGCTCTATTTGTATGTTCGAATGTAGAAAAAACCGCGATTTCTCACGTGGTGCTTCTTAGAACCCACACTCGGATTCTATCAATTTTCTTGCATTTGAGTTCCCTTGGTTAGTTTCAGCTTCCAGTGATGGAAAAATGTCACTGATTGACATAAGAAAACTTCTGAAATCAAACAGGAGTCCTGCAAAGGTCAATCAGGTGGCAGTGATGCGAACCATACACAAAGGAAGCTTCATGGTTTTGGTTGGAGTTTATTTTCGGCGGGTGTTGGTGGTGATAGAATTGTTTGCGGCGGGGAATAAGGTGTTGTTAGGGTTTGGAACTTTTCACAAGCTCTAGAGATAGAACAAAGAGTTCAGGCATTGAGGGAAATGAGGCTAGACAACCGGATGCAAAGAAGGAAGCTACAAATAGAGACGAATCTAAAGCTAACCTCAACAGATTTATGGTTTTAAGGTAATTGCTTGAACCACATCAATTTCAAACATCGTTTTGCTACTTGTGAACCAATGTTAGTGCTCAGGAAGAAGGGTAAGCACTGGTTCTGATTAAACCAACTTTTATTATTATTTGCACTAAATCAAGCTTAATGGAAAATTTTGATCCATGTAGCCGACCCCAACTAATTTGGGATTGAGGCAATGTTGTTGTCGGGCGGTTGTTATCTCTAAGGTCTAGTCTGTAGAAGAATGAGAACCTAAGTTGGACTTGGTTCGTAGAATCTTAGAGCAATTCAATATTAATACCCTTAAGTCCCTTGTGTGTTGCTCTTGAAGTAGAAATATTACTTGAGTTCCATAATCATGCTTTGCAGTTCCGTTGCATGAAATTTTAATGCGTTTAAAAAAATTGTATGACAGGGAGCTCAAAAGAACCTGCCCCGCAGTTGTACAGACCAATTGGACCCAACTTTGGTAACACTTCTTGCTTCCTGGACTACACATTTCTTTGCGCAATATCGGATGGCATCGATGGAAGAAAATCAAGCAATCATAATTCAAGTTTCAAAAAGCATATCAAGTGCGTGCAACTGGTCATTAATAAGACAGGAAGAGAAATATATAAGTTCAAATTGCAAGTATTTTAGGGGCTAAATCAGGACTGGTCTCACAATGCTAAAAATGATCCTTGCTGGAGCACTGCTAGTTTCACACAGACGCGCTAGTAAAATCTTTGAATTTTTTGTCGTGTTATATCCTTACATGTCACATTGTGTAGTGTAATGTTTTTTTTTTACTATTTGGTGACGCGTTTGATTTGTTTTCCTTTTCATCAGCTCCAGGAAAGTCTAGCTCCTCGTGCAGCTGACCCTAATAATGATTGGCATGACTGTAAATTAAATCATGCACGATGCAAAGTATCTCAGATCCAATTTCTGCAAGGTAATTAATCGCTTTACATTTGTTCATTTAAAGCTTTAATGGATCAGGCATCTCTTGTAAAATCAGCTGGATTTACCATTTGTTCTAATGAAGCAGGTTTCAGGAACCAAATGTTGGACGCGATTAAGGGTGCTTGAAAATCCAATAAAAATGGGTTGTTCATAAATTCATGTTTTGCTCACTGCCAATTCGAGAGACAAGACACGTGGTTTGCAGATGATTCTCCTATGATTCAAGAGAAGGTACCTTTTTTTACCCTTTAATCTAAAGGCACTTGTTCTTTTCTTTGCTATGAATTGTCTTCCTGCTTTCCGAAAGGCTTACTATATTTACTAATATCCACTTGAAGAGACTTGTTAGTTAGTGGATCTTAAAAATCCCTTGTCAGAGGAGGAGTTGGTTTTCACCATTTTTAATTACTACGCACATTTTTTTAAGGTTCTTTTACACTAGTAGTACATTTTGGGAATATTAGCCTACATGTGAATTAAGTTAACGACAATGAATTTTCATCGGTGAAGAAAGATTTGCACTGTAAATAGAGATAGTTTTTTTGCAGTTTTGTTTTGTTTATCATGAGTTTGATCCATTTTGCAATATTTGCAGAGCGTGGCCCTATCAGTAGGTGACTGATTCTTCGATCGAGTAGGAGTTAGTGCCATTGATTGCCCATATACCTGTGATAATACCTGCCATAATCTGGTTTTCAAGTGAGAGATGAGGAATTTAAAGCATATCATGTAAATTTTATAGTTGTTTACATGACTTTTAGATTGAAATTCTTTTTGTGCATATTTAGAGGATTGTAAGTTTTTTTTTGTGGTTGTTGAACAATTGGATTGGTGGTTTTTGTGAATACTTAAAAATTTGGAACATTTATTATACTTGACAAGCTTTCGTGGATATATAAATCTTTTTCAACGTCGAATTGTACATTTTTTTCTCTCGTTTGAATATTTGTTGATATATATTGTCGATGTATGTATGTCAAATTCTACTACTTTTTGGGGGATGTTAGCACCCCCAAGGAGTTGTTGGAGGGGGTGCAGGCGATGGAGTAGGTCATATGGTTATATTTTCAGGTTTAGAGGTTATGGAGAATCAATTGGATTGAGCTTAGTTTTGAAAACTAAACAAAGCGGAATTGAGACGGATTAGCAACGGAATTCATAGATTGTGTTGCTATTCCGTCTCTAATTTCCGAGGAAATAGCCGAGCCCAACTGGCCAAAACTAAACTTTGATACTAAATAGCAACGGATCATAGACGGAATTCATGAATTAGCAACGGATCAGAGACGAAATTATTGCATTCCATCAACGTTCCTATACTAATCAGAGACAGATCAGAGACGAAATATAATAATTATGTCTCTGATCCGTTGCTAATCAGAGACGGATTAGAGACGGAATTATTGCATTCCTTCTCTAATCAGTCTCTGATTAGCAACGGATCAGAGACGGAATGCAATTACAATTGTACCATTTAGAAGAATGTGCATTTCTGTTCCGTCTCTGTTCCGTTTCTAAATTTCGTCTCTAATCCGTCTCTAATCAGCAAAGGAAGCACATTTTCGTTGCTAACTAAATCAGCGACGACGATTTTATAGACGGAATAAATTCCGTCTCTGTTCCGTTGCAGAATTGAATTAGAGACGGAATTTATGCTAATCAGCAACGGAAATTTCCGTTTCTGATCTGCCGTTTTTTTGTAGTGAAAGTAATATTAGCATATATACGTAGTAAAGGATTAATTGCATTGGCAACAGCTACATCAGGAATTGCTGCTATGTCATTGCCCGGGGGTCGTATTGTACATTCAAGATTTAATATCCTTATTCTATTAGATTCCATTTCAACATGTTTCATCAGCAAACAATCGGACTTAGCAGACCTTTTACGACATGTTTCTCTCATTTTTTGGGATAAAGCAACTATGGCTCAAATGCACGCTTTAGAGACTTTGGATAGAACATTACGAGATATTACTGATATAGATAATTTTTCTGGTGGAAAAAATATAGTATTAGGAGGCGACTTCTGACAAGTATCGTCGGTTGTCCCAAATGGTACAAGATCTGAAACCACATACGACTCTCTCATTAGAGCACCATTTTGGAAAGACATAATAAAAATAAAATTAAACAATATGCGTGCTATAAATGATTGTTTGTTTGCTGATTTTTTGTTGCGAATAGGAAATGGAGAGGAAAATTCTATTAAAGAAGATATGATTAAAGTACCTGATGAAATAAATATTCCTTGGCGAGGAGATCAAACAATACATGACCTAATAGATTTTACGTTTTCATCATTCCACGAAATCTTAATAACAAAGAATACATAATCAATAGGGCTATACTAACCCCAACAAATGAATCAGTTAAACAAATTAATAATTTAGCTGTCCAGAAATTTTTAGGTGAAACATATATTTATTATTCATTTGATCGTGTAGATGACGAATCCTTACATCTTTATCAACAATAATATTTAAATTCTATTTGTCCAGGATGATTACCACCTCATAAATTGATACTAAAAATAGGATGTCCAGTAATTTTACTTACAAATCTAGATCCACAAATAGGCTTATGTAATGGAACACATTTGATTTGTCGCGCTTTTCATAGAAATATTATAGATGCCGAAATAGCTAATGGACCTTTTAAAGGAACTAGAGTTTTTATGCCACGAATCCCACTAAAACCTTCAGATAATATAAAAATGTCTTTCAAACTTATTCGAAAACAATTTCCAATAAAACTAGCATTCGCATTGACAATTAATAAATCCCAAGGATAAACTATACCCAACGTAGGAATTTATCTTCTCGAACATGTTTTTAGTCACGACCAACTATATGTAGCTTTATCTCGAGGCGTGTGTATAAGTCAAACCAAAATTTTAGTTAAAAATGGAAAACTAGATAGACATATAGGTACATTCACAAAAAATGTAGTTTATCGCAACGTCCTCCACAATTGTACGTAGCTAAGTAAAATCATAATACATAATATATGAAAATAATTTTTAATATAATAATTGTTTACAATTCTTTGCGTCTAATACGAAACTGCTTCAATGGATTACGTGATGAGCAACGATACCTCTATATAACATACGACAAGGTTAGCTTATTTGTTATTTGAAAAAAAAGTTACATGAATGAATTGTTTTCGATAATTTTTAATTTATTTATTGATATTTCATATTCCTTATAATGTTTTGATGAACTCTGATAGCCATAATGGTGAGGTTTTTCTTTTAAGATGTGGTAGCAGCGGCGTCAAAAACATTTTGACATAGGCGTCGCATGTGAGATACTTCAAAAGTTTTCGTAGTTGGTGTTTACACAATGACATCGTTTTTACTACAGAGATGAACTCACTACATTGGTAAGTCTTTTAAGGTTTCGTCCTTTTTAGTCAATTTATTGTTGGTTCTTTTTGCAGGGAATATATTGCGTGCATTGTGGTTGAAAAGGTTTATTAGTGATGCATTTTGGACATCACTACTTGGTTGGGATCTTACATGGTCAGGGCAAGTTGTGTTAATTGCGTCTTGATTTAGAGCCACAAAGTTCAGTTGGTCAGAGCCCTTATACGAGAGAGATTTATTGCCCTTGATTTTGGAATTGTGTGCGTTTTTTAGGATTGTGATTGGTGCAGCTGACATTGTCTTCATTTCTATATTTTGTAAGGTCTTGCCTACTCCATATCTGGTTGCAACGCGGATGATAGGGTCAATGACTTGAGGCAATGCCTTGACAAGAGTTTGTACTCCACGTGTCTTTCCTAGCTCATCCATTGATCTGTTTAGTTCTATATCACTGGCGGTGTTATTGTGGTAGGATGAGTTAGGTTGTTGTGAGCTTTGACTCTATTTTTGGATGTGGCCAATTGTATTGTACCTTTGATGATGTGTGAGTAATTGATGCAGCTCCAATTCTATGCACCAATTCTTTTGTACAGTGATCCCGTGTGGCTCAAATTCGGAAGAACATGCTCTCTTCTATGTACATACATTCTTTGAGTTATAATATCTTCCATGAGCACACCTACTATTCTCTAAAAAAAAATATTGTTGCATTTTTTTTTTGGATGATGTTATACATACAATATGTTTATCTATTTTTTTCTTTCCTTGTCATTGTCAAACTATTTTAAAACACTTTTTTTGAAAATGGTATATGTTGATACATGTTATGGATCAGGATCATGTTTAAATTAATTTCGTAAAATTGAATTAATCAAAATGATATTTATAATATTGTCTAAATACTTATCACGATAAATATTTGTATGTATCTTTCATGAGCACTGCAAGTATCTAATTTCACCTAAAAAAAATTGTTTAGACCCAACTAAAAATTTTGAGCACTTTAATTTTATTGAAATGTAATTTTGACACACATTTTTCTCTCTAAATATAAATTCAATAAATTATACAAATCATTAAGATAATATTTTAATATTAACTTTCACAACAATAAGTCTACTTGGACTCATGAGTTCGGATTCATATGGTGGTTTTTAAAATTTTTGTAAATATTTAAGGGGTATAATAGGAATTTTACAAGTGATTATGGTTGTTTCAATAATTGCTCAAAGACGTATTTGAAATTAAAAAAGATTTTGAGTCCGGACTCACGAGTCCAAATAGATTACCCCTTTCACAAATATTTTTTGATACATTTATTGTTTACGCCTCACGCGAGCGTGCCTATTGATTAGTAATTAATAATGTAATAATAAATGTATATATACTCTCTGATCACCCAATATAATGAGCACGAGGCTTTATGTTCGATCTTAGATTCTCGAACTACAATATATCGTTTTCAACCTGACATAAGCGCCAGTGTACGCAAAAAAAAACGTGACATGCTGCGTATGAGAGCGATATGTAGTTTTGTCTTAGTAAACAAGGCCTGCCCCCCACCATGACTTCTTATATATATGCTACATGTATATACATTTACCACAGAAATTAACATTTTGTTTATAAAATCCGGCCACGTGTCCAACAGTACCCTTGCATTATAGTGACTTTTACAATATTTGAATTATTCGGGTGAAGGACCGTTTATGAATATATACTACTCGAGAGGGACCACATATAATACATGTGTGTTAAAATGCATGCTTGAATTATAGAGTACCACTTTTTGACTGTGATGAGAATGTGAGTGAAGATTTTTGCATTTGGAGGCATTGGTCTGCCATGGTTGGGCATGCATTTGATGTTAACAATTCACATTTTCTAACCTGGCTTCCATAGCTGCCTTTATATACATGAAGGTTGTATATATTTCAAAAAACTTGCTCAGTTGAAAATTACTCGTAATTTAAAAATTGAAGACGATTTGTGTAGTACCCAATCCTCTTAGGGTCAATGTGGACTATTTCAAAAACTAATCTAGTTAACTAAATTGAGAAGTATTTAGATGAAGTAGCTTAAAATGCATGTAAACTAGATTATCAATCAAGTAGATGTCTAACTGATTTGGTATGAAGTTATATGGATAAGAGGTTGGATTTCGAGTTTCATAATGGGCAAGTTCTAGTTTCTTCCTCATCAAAAAAAAAGAATGATAATAAGCTAGATTTTAACAATCTATATAAATTAAAACGAAACACCTAATTTAATTATGTCACCTTTAAGAAATATCGATAATAAAAAAAAGAACTCTACTACTAAGGAAAAATACTTATAAACAACACGCACTTGTCGACATCCAATACACTCCAGGATGCACACGAGCCAGACATCAAGACCCTCTAGACAAGTGCTCAACGTATTGTTTATGCATGTCTTTTCTTATTTACAAAAGTATTTTTCTAATAAAAAATATTTTCCTCTATTTTGCAGTTCTGTCACATCAAACTATATTTTTCTTCTAACCTTAAACTCTATTTCTTATTTTTATTTTTTGTTATTTATTTGTATTAACTTTAATAAATTATTTAATTAGTGAAAAATCATGAAAAAATATATTCATATTTTTTTGAAAAAAATAATTATTGATAAAATTTTAAAAAGTTAAAAAAATAATGAAAAGAAAGAAACGTTTCACTATTCATTCAACTCTAAAACGGAGATGAAATAGAGCCTGATTGAAGCAATCATAATCTTTTGCTTTGATTGGAGATGGTCTAACAAGACCACTAGTGGAACTCCAACTTGACCCGAAAAGATTGCCAAAAAAAAAAAAAAAAAAACCCAGAGTGACATTTGACAGCCCCAAAGGGTCATTATCCAGTGCATGCGCCTTTATGTTTATGGTCCTCCTCTCTCTCTCTATATATATATATATATATATATATCCAGTGCATGCGCCTTTATGTTTATGGTCCTCCCTCTATATATATATATATATATATATATATATATATATATATATATAGAGGTAGCGCTATTTTCGCCTCGTGAGTCAGGGACTCAAAATTTTTTTTAATTTCAAATACATCCTCCAACAATTAATGAAGCAAACATAATCATTTGTAAATTTCTTTTGATACCCCTTAAATATTTACAAAAATTTTAAACACCTCCTACACCTCTCTAGGAGTCCAGACTTATGAGTCCAATTAAATTTATTGTATATATATAGGTTTTTGTGCAAATCACAAATGGTCTCACCAACATACTCATCATTTTGCATTCCCCAAACCAAAAGCTCTTTCTCTGATTCTTTCTACAAAATCTCCTCTGTTTCAGTTAAAGCTCCCTCACTCACTCCCACAACATGCCTGCAAAGGCAACGGACACAATTTGGAGTGTAAGCAACGAAAACACACACCACAAAATATCTCTCTCAACCGATCCTCCGAAAGTGTAGATTGAAAATTCATTCCAAATCCGCGTGGAACCCACCCTCGATCATTGATTCTCTCTCTCTGACTATGTAAACAAACTCTCACTTCCCCATCACTACACGCAATCCTCTGTTTTCCTCTGTTTTTGTTCCTTTTTGAGGTTCTAGATCGATTTGAATCGGTTTTGATCGCAATTCTAACCACCCATTATACGGAATTCGACGACCTTTCGTGGGTATTCCTTATTTTTGTCTCTCTATAAGTTTCTAGAAGTGAAATTGGTGTGGAAATGTCCGAACGCAGAGGAAAACAGGGGGGTAGTAGTAGTAGTAGTATTAGTAGCAGAAATGGAGGTAAGAGGCCTTTGAAGAAGATGAAAAGCCCAGAAAGAGAGAATTCTTCGCATTTGATCGTTAATGGATCGAATAGCTCTTCGAATTCGAGACTCTATTTCCCTTTCTTAGCTCCTCTAAATCATCAATTCCCTTCATTTCATCATCTTCAACAACATCAACAACAACAACAGCAGCGGCAGCAGCAGATTCTCTATCAACAGCAAATGCAAGTGCAACCCTCATTGAATCAACAGCATCATCAGCAGCAATTCCTTCAGTACTGGAACCAGGCGCTGACGCTGAGCCCCCGCGGTCGAATGATGATGAAGAACAGATTAGAACAGGATTCAAAGAAGCTGTTGAAGCCATGCTCGGGCACCGGCACCAACAAAATCTACAGAGGAGTGAGGCAGAGGCATTGGGGGAAATGGGTGGCCGAGATTCGCCTCCCTCGCAACCGCACCCGCCTCTGGCTAGGCACTTTCGACACCGCCGAGGACGCCGCCATGGCCTACGACCGCGAAGCCTTCAAGCTCCGCGGCGAAACCGCCAAGCTCAACTTCCCACATTTTTTCCAAAACAAACCAACCAATGCAGATACCAACTCTTCTCCAACAACAACAACAACAACAACGACACCCATATCACCATCTTCATTAGAGAACTACGATGATGTCCAAACCGATCAAAACTCGCCGAAAGAGCTGAGTTTGGACACCCAATTTGATACATTTCAGGGGAGTTTTTCTGCTGGAATCGGTGCTGAGGCTGAGCAGGGGATTTCAGGGGAGTGTGTGAGCCAAGATGTGATTTGGGGGGACATGTGGGAGGCTTGGTTCAATGGTTTGCATCCTAGTTGGGGTCCTCAAAGTCCTGTTTGGGATGACATTGATACAACTAATAATCTATTATTACAGCCTTACATCTACATGACTACAACAACAACTACTACTAGTGATGACACTCACAAGGGATCTGCTTCATCTGCTCCTTCTAATGCCTCCTCTTCATGCCCTATGAGAATGTTCTGGAAAGATGGAGATTAAGTGATTGATTTTGGTTTATTAACAACGCATTGTAGCTGATACGATATTAGTTCATGGTCATGTTAGTTGGTTTTATAGTTGTTATTATTCTTTGTTGCATGAAGGCTACATATCTTTCTTAGTCTTCAAGTGGCAGAGTTTGTGTTTAGACGTTATAATTCTAATAAGTGTTCACGTGGGCTGAGCGTGGGCTGAGCGTGGGCTGAGAGAGGAGACAGTTTTGTGTTCTCACTCACTGATCAGTCCATCTCAGTGTTTTGTTTTGTTTTGTTTTGTTTGTTTGTTGTTGTTGATCTGGTTCTTGTTTGTCACATGAGAGTTCAAATTTTTCTTTCTTTGATAGAAATATAATCTTTTAATGTAGTACTATTATTTTATCGATTAATTTTTTATTAAGTACTTTTTGTGTTTGGTGATTTTTTGTTATACCAATTTTTCGGTAAGCACGTATTTGAAGCTTTGCTCCAACTAATATAGCTAGGACCCTGTAGTTGATAAGACCATTGAGTGGCAGCGCTCTTGGCCCAGAATTTTAAAGGGACTTCATTTCCGTAACTCGAACTCGAATCACTTTGAGGAAGATGTATGGATTGAAATAAAGTCACACATCGATTAAGTACGGTAACTTCCCAAGAAGTATATAATTGTGTATCTCTTTCTTAATAGTACTGAAGCTTTTTGAGTTTAAACAATAAAAAATATGAGTTGAAAGTGTTAAGTTAAAGATAATATATTGATACTGGTAAAAATCCTCGGAGCTCACATCCGTGTGTGCGAGCAGGCTCAATATTAAAAGTTGACACCACTTGGTGAAAGGTGATGGCTCCATGTGAACGCGCTACAGGTTGGTGATCTAGATATTTTGATGTGCTGTATTGGCGATGTTTTGGCCACTTATATAGCCTATTCATTATATGAGTGTTGATGAGCGAAAATGAAGCACTGGTCATAAAGATAAGAGAAAGCAAGGAGTGAAGAAGTTGTTGAAGTGAAGTGTGAAGTGTGAAGAGGTGTGAAGCCATGAGAAGTGTGTATTGCTATTGGTGTCACAAGATCCAGGGGAGGCCTCTGGTTGGTCAGGCCTTCCATGTAAGTAACTGAACCATTGCCACATAACATATGTTTTCAAGATTGCAATTATGATTAATCATCCAAATTGTAGAACTATTATAATGTGCATCTTTGTTGCAGCGGTAGACCGGCGAGGGTCAGGCGAGCCTCTGGTTGGTCAGGCCTTAATGAGTCCTCAAATAGTGAATACCATAAAATTAATTGAATGGAATATTGGCGCAGGTTGACGGGTAGTGCTATTTGGATTCGTGAGTCCGGACTCAAAATTTTTTTTAATTTCAAATACATCCCCGAGCAATTAATGAAACAACCATAATCACTTGTAAAATTTCTATTATACCCCTTAAATATTTACAAAAATTTTAAAAAACATCCTATGAGTCCGGACTCATGAGTCCAAATAATTTATTGCAGGTTGACAGGGCCCTAACATTCCCCAATTTTCCTATCCAGATACATTTTATCACTTCGCTTTGACGGGGCCCTGACATTCCCAATTTTCCTATCCTAAATGATAGATCCATGATTCTAAAGAGTCTTTGACTACAAATCTGGTCCGACGTTGCTACTAATGGTCGTCGCGTCAGAGGCTCTCCGGAGTCGCTACTGTTCGCCGATGTCGCATCCTGTTGGTCACCCGCATCGCTGCTTGGTGTCGCGCCGACCACTGCATCGCCGTCTTGGAGGCTCGCCTGACCCTCGCTGCCCTCGCTGGTCCACCGCTGCGCATCGTTGCACACCAGATCCGATCCAACGCTGCCTCCGCTGCTCACCCACACCAGATCCGCCGCTGCCACTGGACACCGTACCTAATCCGATCCTTGATGTTCGCCTTCCCATGTAATATGATGCCTCTGCTTGTGCGTCCTGATAACACTGTGTCGACTCTGCTCGATTAGTCGTTATGTCAACTCCGTTATCTGTTATCTGTTGTCGACTATGTCGACCACGCTATCTGCTATCGACTATGTCGATTCCGTCGACTCTGCTATCTGTCATCGACTCCGCTATTTGTCATCGACTCCGTCGACTCTGCTCTCTGTACACCGTGAATCAGTCGGCTTTGCTATATGTCTGTCGTCGACTCCATCGACTCTAATATCCGTTGTTCTACAGTTCCGTCGTTCTGACTCTGCTACATCAGAATATGTTTCTTGCCGTCTTAGGTGATTGTTGATCTGTTCCGCAACGAACCCTAGAATTGTCGTCTTCGGTGGTCGTTGATCTGTTCCATAACGAACCTTAGATTTGTCATCTTGGGTGGTCGTTGATAGCTCGCAACGAACCTTAGATTTGTCGGGTTTACTTATTCGATTGACAACCTCAAGTTGAACCAACTTGAGTTTGACGGAGGGTGTTAAGGAAATTATAGTAGTTGTTATATTTCGTTTAGGTATATAGGTAGTTTCTATATTTTGGTATTTAAGTAGTATCAAAATTTTTCCTTATTTTTTACTTTGTTCAGCTCTACAAATAAGAGCATCTTATTGTATTTAATTTACCCACATTAATGCAATATTTTTAGATTTTTTTTTGAAATCTATCAATATTAAAAATTGATACACTTGGTTAAGGGGGACGGCCTCCATGCCAACGCGCCACACCCTTTAAGGTTGGTGATCTAGATATTTTGATGTGTTGTACATTGGCGATGTTTTGGCCACTTATAAAGTGTAGTCATTATATGAGAGTGTTGGGGACAGAAAATGAAGCACTGGTCATAAAGATAAGAAAAAGCATGGAGTGAAGAAGTTGTTGAAGTGAAGTGAAGAGGTGTGAAGAGGTGTGAAGCCATGAGAAGTGTGTATTGTTACTGGTGTCACAAGATCCAGGGGAGGCCTCTGGTTGGTCAGGCCTTCCATGTAAGTATCTGAACCATTGCCACAAAACATATGTTTTCAAGATTGCAATTATGATTAATCATCCAAATTGTAGAACTATTATAGTGCGCATCTTTGTTGCCAGCCTTTTTTTTTATTTAAATAATTATAGGTGTCCAAATCCTTTTTCAACCTCTTATTTATTTTTTTTGTCAAATTTATTGCATTGATGTTCTTACTACTCAAAATAGTACAACAATCTATTATAATGAAGATAATATATATTACAATAATTTGAAGTACAAAACAACCTTCTAACAGGGACAACATCCTACGAAAGAAAGCAACAACCTCGCGAATGAGGACAACATCCTCTCGATGAAGGGTAACAACCCTACAAATGGGGACGACATTCCTACAAAGGAGACAAAAAATCTTAAAATACTACTACAAACAAAGAAAAAAAAAACAACGAGACTGTTAGACCCATGCTTTTGCATGACTCACGCCGCCAAGAAGCCGCTCGCTACCACAAAGGGTCGGTCGTCGACGTGGACATTCGCCAATCACTGCCATGAAGACCTACATCTTGTCTTATTGTCCCTTCTTTGTTCGCACTAGATTCCAACAAAAAAAAGGTGGCCATCAGCCGGATCACCATCAAAAATATTAAATCAAAAGGAATGCAAGAGTCACACTAATTGCTTGAAGATTGAGGCTTTATTGTCGTCGCCGTTAACCCACCAATAAATGTCAAGGAAGCAACTTTATTTCTCATTCCTCCAGAGTTCAAGTCGTTTTGTTGTCATAGAAAAATCGTGTGATTGTCAAGTAAGAATTTGTTATTGAACTTGTCACGTAAAATATAATTATAACACGTAATGCGAACCCGTGTAACATTGTACCGTAAACTATAAATTGCATGGGAAAATCATGAACCAACCCTACCTATAGTGGAGTCTGGGAATCTAAAATTAATCAAATATGACCTATTCACTAATGGCACACTTATCATCCAGATCCATTGAACAAAGTTATATATTAATTACGGGGCCTAAATATTTTAACCTAACATAGACCATAGCCAGCCCTTAATTAGCCCAATTTTGTGGAGAGAGCCTAATTGCTTCATTTGAGGCCTTAATGAGTCCTCAAATAGTGAATACCATAAAATTAATTGAATGGAATATTTGAGCAGGTTGACAGGGCCCTAACATTCCCCAATTTTCCTATCCAGATACATTTTGTCACTTCGCTTTGACAGGGCCCTAACATTGCCTAACATTCCTATCCTAAATGATAGATCCATGATTCTGAAGAGTCTTTGACTACAAATACATGCATTTCTATATATGTGCGTATGCACATGATGCTGGTAAAAGCTACATATTACATAGGGGCTACCTCTCTGGCTATCAAATTAAATTTCACTTGGTACATAACTTCTGTATTTTTTACATAAAGAAGGAGACGAGAACGTCTAGTTACATGACACACACTCTAGGGAAAGCAACACCTAGTACATCTTAATTCAAAATTAGAGCTAGCGCAGCCAGACAACTCGACAAAATGTGCCTTCCAAAGGAGTGTTGCGCCGCATAAGCAGCTAGCTAATCAGCAACTCTATTCCCTTCGCAATGCGTGTGAACAATCTTGACATCCCAATTGTTGGACAATAATTTTCGAATAAGGGAGATCAGATGTCGATGATGATTATCAACCGGCATACTCGATCCATTCATTCAACAGGTCTACCACACTTTTCTTATCCATTTCTAGGATGACTCTTGTAAAACCCTTGTCCCATGCCAATTGAAGGCCAAGCAAAGCGCCCCCACAGCTCTGAGTCGAATACTGAACATGAACCCAAGTTAGATAGGAAACCACCGAACCAATCACCCGCATCATTACGAGTTAGTCCTCCTGCATAGGCTCCGAGAGTCTCCTTGTTTTATGCTTCATTGGTATTAAGCTTCACCCACCCAATTAGATAATCTTTGCGTGAGTGATTGCCGTGAGATGAGGTAAACAAATCTCTAGTTTGACGGTATATGTTTGCCTTCAGATCTATGTCAATGCTCGAGCACTATGGTCCCCAACTTTTGTATGTCGATCAGTGTGTTATGTTTCGTAAACTAGTACATGCACATTAGAACATTTTTGGCTTTTAATAGAGGTTTAAAACCCCTATTAAATAAATGTTATTAAATGTCATGTGAAAATGTGTTATGTTTTAATTTTTAATACATTTATTACATAGAGGTTTTTTAAAACTCCTATCAATTAGGTGTTGTTTAATAACACCCCTTTTTAATAGGGTTTAAAAACCTCTATTAAATACCGAAATTGTTCTAGCGATGGTACTCAGTGTTATGATATTGCCTAATATTTCTAAGTTGTAACTCTATAGAGGGAACTCCAACGTGTATACCATCTTAGTGGTAACGCTAGATGTCCTCTTGGACCTCTCGCATTTAGATGAGGTTGAGAGTTCGAATCTCCTCGTGTGAGACAGTGGGTGTACGAATGTTCACAGCAAGATGTTGATTTGTGCCTCAGGACATTGTTCATCATGTTTGATCCCCAGGTGAAGGAACTGCTATTTTTTCTTTTTTTTTTCGAAATAAGTATTGATGCTCTTAATTAAAAAAATCATTCTGTATGTATAAAAAAGAACTACACAATTAAAAAGGAGAATGTTGGAATTAGGGCTCGCAGTTTAGTGTCCAAACCTGCCGGCTTGAAATTAAAAAAAAAAAGTCCGGACAATAATTTAACAAATTCTGGCCTGGTCTGAACAGAGACTTCTTGTTCGAATTTAAAATCAGGACACATCTACTGGATAAGACCTTGTAACCCCAGACCCGGCCCAAAACCGATTTGAATTTTAAATAGAATTAAATTATATTTGATAAAAGATTATATTTAACACTTAATATTTATTAAATAGATTAATATACATTAATCTACTCAATACATATAAAAAGTAATCTACTAAGTATATCTTTGATTTTTAGAATGTGTTAAAGAAATTATAGTAGTTGTTATATTTCATAGTTTAGGTATTTATGAAGTTTCTATATTTTGATATCTAGGTAGTTTTGGTAACTTTCCTTATTTTATGATTTGTCCAGCTCTATAAACAAGGGCACTCTATTGTACTCAATTTGCACACATTAATATAATTCTTAGACTTTTTTTGAAATGTATCATGGTATCAGAGCTTGGTTTATAGTGTTAGGTCGGTCGACCTTTGAGTCGACGACCGCTCCGTGGTGTTCTCTTCCGCTTGTGCTCGTTTGTTTTAGTTTCTCTGCTTATGTCGTTTTCACTATCTTGGTTGTTTTTTCTTTAATTGCCTCTACCCAACACCAGTACACATGCATTGGTGTGTTCATTATCATTCGTTTACAATTTATGATGTCGATGTCGATGTCATCATTGCATCTAGTCACATTTCATTGTATGTCTGCCATCGACTACATTGATTTCGTTGTCTGTCTGTTGTCGACTATTTCGACTTCGATGTTTGCCTGTCGTCAACTCTGCTATCTGTCCGTCGTCGACTCTGTTGACTTTGATATTCGTTGTTCTACAGTTCCGTTGTTCTACAGTTCAGTTGTTCTAACTCTACCACATCAGAATCTGTTTCCTGTCGTCTTCGGTGGTCGTTGATCTGTTCCGCAACGAACCTTAGATTTGTCGTCTTGGGTGGTCGTTGATCTGCTCCGCAAGGAACCTTAGATTTGTTAAGTTTACTGATTCGATTGACAACCTCAAGTTGAACCAACTTGAGTTCGAGGGATAGTGTTAAGGAAATTATAGTAGTTGCTATATTTCGTAGTTTAGGTATTTAGGGAATTTTTATATTTTGATATCTATGTAGTTTTGGTAACTTTCCTTATTTTATTATATGTTCAGCTCTATAAATAAGAGCACTTTATTGTACTCAATTTGCACACATTAATACACACTTCTTACTCTTCTTTGAAATCTATCAGAATGAATTAAATTTTATTTTATTTTAATACGTGAACAATTGTTTCTTGACATAAAATATTTAATTACATGAATTTGTTGTTACTTTTTCAAATTACATCATATGAGATTATAATATGTGTATATTTTAACACTTGAAGAGTCTTTCAATATATAAAAACTTAGTTTTCAAGATTGTGATAAATCTGGACAATTTGACAACCCGAGCTTTAAGCAAAAATGGACATGGACAAAGTAGTTTTTCCAAATTTAAAATTAGGCCAATTTGAAAAATGAATATATTTCTTTATAATAGAGGTTGTCTAGACTAGGACTCGTCTGGACCCAAATTTTTGTCACTCCTAGTTTGAATGCATTTTTGTATATAATTGAATGACATGCTTTTGCTACATAAATGCATGTTCTACATTTTTATTTTTATTTTTGTCAACTGCACTTGCCATTAAAAAACAAAAAAACACAGCATTTTCTATATAATTTTTTTTGAAGTAAGCATTTAATATATAAGTACGGAAAATGCTAGCATGTCTCAGCAAGCGTGCACAACAACAACATGCAGCTGACTCAACTGTCATGGGGCCATCGATATGACTTTTGTTTGGTTTGTTTGTCTGTCAAAGACTTTTTGTACTAATAGTTAGTCGGAGTCAGCTGGGTGAGGTTGATGCACTGGCATTCTCCTACAAGTAATTGTTCACTATCTTTGAAATTGTACTGACTTACTGAGCACTTAAGGCCTCAAAGGCTCAAGGCCCATGTGCACAGATTTAGTTCTTTTTTTTTTCTTTTTTTTTTCTTTTTTTTTTTTTAAAGACACAGATCTAGTTCTTTCATGTACTCAGATCTGCAAATGCTAATATGTTACATTTATGTCTCGTTTAGGATCTTTAAGAGACCCAAAAAAAAGACAATCAACATTGGCCCAATTATTTTTCCATACCAAATTGAGCCTAACAGGCCTTTACTTTAAACAGGCTCAGCCAGGAGGCCCAAGACCATAAGGCTTTGATAAATAATGAAATAGATGTATGCTTTGGCATATACACTCCGCTAATAAATATGGTTTAGGTCCTTTAGGATGGATGACGCTGTTTTGGTCCCCCTTCATAAGTTTTAAACCACACATCTCCAACAATACTTCTTCATAGGGCTCGAAGCCAATTGAGACCTCTAGTGTGTTATCCCACCATAGCCCTTTTAGATTATATATGTTTTTATATTATTACTGTAATATCGTATTAACATATGTAGGAATCTATTGCTTGAACGATTGAATTTGATTAATGACATTTAGTGTCTTAATATTCAAATTATCAAATTTTTAGGAGTCATTTTATTCAAAGTGGTGCGAATGAAGTGATGCACTATAATTGTTATTTGTTAAGTAGTTCCCATTAGTATAATTAGCGTCGAACCAATGGAAGTTGATTTGAGTGTTTTGATTTTGATTCTTATAAATGGAGTCAATTTTACTAGGAAAGCTTTTCCGTTTTGTAGATCGATTGGGCTGAAACCGAATTTGTTGGAACTTAATGAACTTGTGAATGCTAGGCGGTACAATGTCTCCAACCAAATTAAATAGTAGCTCTATATATTGATTTTGTTGTAAATTAAGTTGAACTTGCTCGATTAAGTGCAATAGAAAAGTTTGATCCATGTAGCCGACCCCAATTCATTTGAGACTGAGGCTATGTTGATGTTGTTGTTGCTGTTGTTGTTGTTGCTAGAGACTTAAGCATGGAAGACATAAACTAAGAACTACTAAAATAAGTAGAGAATATGAGACAAGAGAGAAGAGAGCTATAGATGAAAATGTAGAGATTTCATTCATACATTGGCGTGTGTTTACAAGAGAATGGGCCCCTTTTATAGGCCTTTGATCAAGATGACTATATGTATCTTAAACAAAGCTTAGAAGCAATACAATGTGTACAAGTTACACCAAAATCTTAAGCCTTATGAGAAATAGACAGTGTACAAGATACATAAAAGAGTACACATAGTGAAACAAGCTTCATAATGGAGTGCAAGTAAATACATATTTGATGTTACATGTCCAATGTAAATAGTCATCCACATATTTACAACACTACCCCTTGGATGACACTTGCTGAGAGAATACGCGTTGTCAAAACCTCTACTAAAAAAATCTTGTGGGAAAAAAATCTAATATAGGAAAAAGAGTATAATGTTCTCGTCAATCTTGCTGTGTAGTATAATATTGTTGATTGTATCATTAAAAACTTTGTTAGGAAAACCCAATGAGATAAAATCATAGCTAAGGAAAAGAGTGCAACACATTGATACACTTTGAGAGAATATATATATATGTCTCGTTAAAACCTCTACTAAAAAACCCTATGAAAAAAATCTAGTATAGGAAAAAAGTACATTACTTGCTTTAATAATTTTTTCTTTTTATATGGAGTATAATAATGTTAGAATTGCATCATTAAAAACCTTGCTAGGAAAACCCAGTACGATAAAACCATAGCTAAGGGAAAAAATGTGCAATGCACTAATCTGTAACTCTTTTTTATTCACCCCCTCATTTTGACATGAGTGATACATCTTATTATTTTGCAACAAAACTTTGCAAACCCAAATTTTCTTTTTTGAGTAAAATAAATTATATGATGGATACTTGAAAAATAATTGATTTCTAAATCAAGGATAAATCTTATTTTTTCGAAAATCTTCCATCTTGAATTCCTTTTTCATGGATTCGAATGATATAACGATGTCGTCGTGATTTCTCATAATATTTAAATCATCATTATACAGTGATATTATAATGAAGACAAAAACCCAAAAGATACATTGAATCCTTACCAAAGAATCCTTATATCATCAGTATTTTATTTATTTTTACTCCTACCTCATTTTTTAAGGGTTTGTGTCATTTGAACTAGCTCGTCTTTTACGTCTTAAGCGTTTTGTTGGTTCTTGTACATTTAGTTGCACATGGACATCAATTTATCGTAAACTTTTAATGCTGAAACATACGGTTGTCACTTTTTATATATAGTACTTGCATCAAGTAATTGATTCATAACTTATTACTAATGAATGATCATTGATTTAAACTTCAAGTTCATATTAATTTATACATGGATCATATATAATACAACATATTTGATTCAATTTAATGTGTTTCAAGCAATTTCACGTCATTCTTTTAGAATTGACTTATATCTCCCCCTAATGGTGGGAAAATTGTTTCATCAAAGTGACAATTAGTAAAACTTGCTATAAATAAACTCTCCGCTAAGGACCCAATTCATCTTATAATATGATTGATTGAGAGTTAAATCAATATAAGTCTCATATTGATTTGCCTTGAGATAATCTCCAACTGATAAAAAAAATCCAGTTCGATAAAGGATGTCCGTGCAAATTTACGATATTTTCACATTATTGATGATTTTGGACGATCGCATAGATCTTTCCACATTATGAATGTCATTTGATTTATGACGACATTTGTTTTAATGTGCTTTATTTATTCCACAAGTTAAAACCGAGAATTTTATACTCATATTAAATCATAATTATATATATACATTTTCTATTATTCTGAGTAAACTTCTTCTAAACAAGACATTAATAATTATACCGGATATTTCCTAAACGTTAAGTTCAAATTTCGAGAAATATTATCTTTTATATTATAATATATATGCATGTAGCATAATACACAAGCAATAAATTCATCGCATATATTTAGCTCATGATTTGAACACATCTCGATGTGTTTATTTTATCGAGCCATTTTCAATGATAAAATTCATAATTTTGCATTTGATTTTGAATGTATGGTAAATGTCATAAAAATATTCGGGCATATATATGTCAATCTTTTGGCAAAATAGTTTTTCATATGTGACGAAAAACATCTCAATGATGAGTGCTCATTGTCAATAATTACTTCTCCTTTCTAGTTGCGCACCACTTTTATTCCTACTTTTAGTGGAACTGTCAATATTATACCATATATTTTCATCTTTTCTACGCCCATAAATTTGTTATTGTGATCATGATCATAATATGCAACATATGCTTCTTAATTTGAAGCTGAACCAATTGGACAAGGGCGATATTATATTTTATCTCATTATTTTACTCAGATACCACGAGACAAGAAATCAATCCTTAATATTTATTGGATTGACGCGTGCACTCGATATTTGTTGCAGCAATAAATTGAGGCGGGTCACGTGACCTTTTTATTGTCCCATCTGTCATATTTTCACAAAGCCTCAACATATAGGTAATTAAAATTACAGAATTATAATTAATATTTGACTGATTAAATTTTGTAGTTTGAGATCCAACCGCTCATATTAAGTTTTCGGAGCATTACCCTTTTAGTTTGTATGTATATATATATAAAAGGTGAAAATATATATAAAGTGAAATTCACTTTTCAAATCTCTAAAGAGAAATTGGCAAATGATTGTGTATAACATGCAGTTTTGCATATATGTTTTATTCACAAATTGTAGTATCTAATTATCATGAAAAATAATTCTTGTCGGTAATACAATAAAGCAACAATTCAACTATGGTTGACTGATATTTTGAAAGTAAATGTAATATAAAGTGATTTCCTCTTTTTTATGTAAAAAAACACAACATATTGTTAAATGTATGTTCACAACTTGATTCATTAATAAATAAAATGTATTATTCGTATGAGTGGGGGGACAACCTCCAGGTTGGGTGGTGAGACAAAGTCTACTTAATACCATGCCTCCTCGAACGGGATAATCCGTCTCCCTTTCAATGTTTAGCTTTACCGGACACAAGACTTACCCACTATCAACTCAAATTCATAGTACTATTTGTATTATAAAATCAAGGATAGAGCATAACTAATCGTTTGTCGTATAACGAAAAACTAGTTACGTCACATATTGATCTTTGGTTTCTGATGTAGAAGATCGTACAAGACGCAATTACAGAGCATACTTTTGCAGTCGGTGACATTATAATGCATAGTATATGAATAAATTATACATATATAAGTGATGCATGTAATAAAAGAAAGAAACCATGATAACATAGAAATGAAATTGAACTTGTTTAAATTAACAAAAGTTATACCTTCCTAGCTTTGTTTTCTTAGCAAGCCTTCTTGAACTTCAAGATCTTCTTTATGCCAGAGCAAGCACGTGCTGATAATGTGTTGTAGACTAAGTTGAACTTGCTAGAGACTTAAGCATGGAAGACATAAACTAAAAACTATTAAAATAAGTAGAGATGATGAGACAAGGGAGAAAAGAGCTGGAGATGAAAATGTAGAGATTTCATTCATACATTGGTGTGTGTTTACAAGAGAATGAGCCGCCTTTGATCATAATGACTATATGTACCTTGAACAAAGATTACAAGCAATACAATGTGTACAAGTTACACCAAAATCTTAATAAGAAATACGTAGTGCACAAGATACATAAAAAAGTACACATAGTGAAACAAGCCACATAATGGAGTGCAAGTTGTTGTGAATTGAATTGAGACTTGCCAAGAACTAGAGAAATAGAAGACTAAGAACTTCTACTACTACAAACTACTACTACAAAGGAGAAGAGAAGAAATGAGATAGTTGGAATGAGAAGTTTTCATTCAACTTGGTGTGTGAATTACAATGGGGTTAGCACCCTTTATATAGGCCATTTGGTGATGATGATAATTGTACTTATACAATATGTACAAGTTATACATACACCACAAGTCATAAAACACATCACAAGCAACATTGACAATACATGGAAGAGTTGGTGTACATTGGAGAGGATTACAAGTTACATGACAATACATGGATAAGTGATTATACATTGGAGTTGAATACAAGTTATGTAGAGTGTACAAGTTACATTCAATGTATAAGTCATGCTTGATATTACAATTCAATGTGAGAGTCATGCTTGATAATGTGATCATTCATAAGCTTGGTTAAAGGGTAATCCAATTTACAACACTCCCCCTTGGATGACACTTGCTGAGAGAATATGCCTCGTTAAAACCTGTACTAGAAAAGCCCTGTGGGAAAAAAATCTAGTACAAGAAAAAAAGTACAATGTTCTCTTCAATCTTGATTTGTAGTATAATATTATTAATTGCTTCATTAAAAACCTTGCTAGGAAAACTTAATGGGATAAAACCATAGCTAAGGGAAAAGAGTGCAATACACTAATCAATAACTCCCCCTCATGTGAACATGGGTGAAACTTGTTCAGTTTCTTCACTTGCAATGTCTTTAAGTTTACGCAAGACAATATCATATGTAAGCTTTTTAAATTTCGTAGTTGGTAAGGCTTTTGTGAATAAATCAACAAGATTATCACTCGATCAGATTTGCTTGACATCAATTTCACCATTCTTTCTGAAGCTCATGCGCATAAAAAACTTTTGGTGAAATATGTTTTGTTCAGTCCCCTTTTATGAATCATTCACTCAATTGTGCAATACATGCTGCGTTATCTTCATATAATATGGTTGGAGAATTTTTTTATTGAAGGCAATCCACATGATTCTTGAATATGTTCAATCATGTTTTTCAACCATACACATTCACGACTTGCTTCATGAATTGCAAGTACTTCAGAATGGTTGGAAGAAGTAGCAACCATAGTTTGCTTTACTGACTTCCATGATACAGCAGTATTACCACATGTGAATACATAACCCGTTTGAGAACGGGCCTTGAGAGGATCAGATAAAAATCCAACATCAGCATAACCTTGGAGATTCAATTTTACCCCTCTCGAGTAAAATAAACTCATGTCACTTGTTCCTCGAAGATATCGAAAAACATGTTTGACACCATTCCAATGTCTTCGAGTTGGTGAAGAGTTGTATCTTGCAAGTAGATTGACAGCAAAAGCAATGTCCGGTCTTGTACAATTTGCAAGATATATAAGTGCACCAATTGCACTTAAATATGGTACATCCGGACCAATTAGCTCTTCATCACTTTCATGAGGTCGAAATAGATCCTTATCCACTTCAAGTGATCTGACAACCATTGGAGAGCTCAATGGATGTGCCTTGTCCATATAAAATTTTTTAATATTTTTTCAATATAATTTGATTGATGGACAAGTACCCCACTTGAAAAATGTTCAATTTGCAAACCAAGACAAAATCTTGTTTTTCCAAGATCTTTCATCTCGAATTCCTTTTTCACGTATTCGGATGTTCTAACGATGTCGTCGTGGTTTTTCACTATATTTAAATCATCAACATATATAGCAATAATCACAAATTATGTTGATGATCTTTTAATGAAGACACATGGGCAAAGCGAATTATTTACATATCATTCTTTCAGTAAATAATCACTAAGACGTTTGTACCACATTCATCCGAATTGCTTCAATCCGTACAAAGACCTTTGTAATTTTATAGAATGCATGTTATAAGGTTTTGATTTTATTTGTTCGGATATTACAAATCCTTAAGGGATTTTCATATATATCTAACTGTCTAGGGATCCGTACAGATATGCTGTAACAACATCCATTAAATGCATATCAAGCCATTCAGAAATTGCAAGGCTTATCAAGAACCGAAATGTGATTGCATCTATAACATGAGAATATGTTTCCTCATAATTGATGTCGGGTTTTTATGAGAAACCTTGAGCTACAAGTCTTGCTTTGTACCTTGTAACTTCATTTTTTTCGTTTCTCTTTCGTGCAAATACCCATTTATATCGAACGGGTTTTACGCCATCTGACGTTTGAACAATCTTTCCAAAAACCTCTCGTTTCCTTAACGAGTTTAACTATGCTTGGATAGCCTCTTACCATTTTTGCCAATCAGGTATTTTTCGACATTCATCCACTGATCGTGGTTCTGGATCATCATCATTTTTACATATTTCAAAGGACACATTGAAAGCAAATATATCATCATGAACAATTTCATTTCGATCCCAAATCTTACCTGAGTTTAAATAATTTATTGAGATCTCATTATTTTCATCTTTTTCCTCTTTTTCTAGAGGCAGTTGTTCCTCGTCAGAATCATCCTTTTTTGACAAATCCTTATCAAAGGATTCTTGTGCTTTCTCAGAAATATTTTGATTTGTATTTATTTTTACTCTCATTTTCCTCTTTCGATGAATTGTATCATTTGAACTAACTGGTCTTCCACGCTTTAAGCGTTTCGTTGGTTCTTGTGCATTTTGTTGCACAGATACATCAATTCTTGCAGGAGCATTTACGGCTGGAATATGTGATTTTGTCACTTGTTTTGCATCATTAAATGCATCAGGTAATTGATTTGCGATTTGTTGCAAATGAATGATCTTTTGAACTTCAAGTTCATACTGATTTGTGCGTAGATCATAATGTGATAAAGATGATGCATTCCAAGCAATTTCGCGTCATTCCTTTTTAATTGGCTTCTTGTCTCCCCTTAATGGTGAGAAAATTGCTTCATCAAAGTGACAATCAGCAAAACGTGCAGTAAATAAATCCTCTGTTAAGGGCCCAAGGTATCTTATAATGGACGATGAGTTAAATCCAACATAAATCTCAAGTTTTCATTGTGGACCCATCTTAGTTCTATTGGAAGGTGGTATAGGAACATACACTGCACAACCAAAAATTATCGAGTGTGAAATATTTGGTTGTTGACCTAAAATGAGTTGCATGGGGGAATGTTCATGATATGCAGTAGGCCTATAACGAATGATAGATGCTGCATGAAGGACTGCATGTCCCCAAACTGAAGTTGATAACTTAGTTCTCATGATTAAATGTTTGGCAATTAATTGAATGCGTTCGATCGGAGATTCAGCCAAACCATTTTGAGTATGCACGTGTGGAACATAATGTTCAATGGTAATTCCTATAAATATGTAATAATTTTTAAATGCTTGAGATTGAAATTCCCCGGCATTATCAAGACGGATGGTCTTGATTGGGTTGTCAGGGAATTGTGCTCTTAACTTAATGATTTGTGCTAAAAGTCTAGCAAATGCAACATTGCGGGTCGAAAGCAAACAAACATGTGACCACCTAGTTGATGCATCTATCAAAACCATGAAATATCTAAATGGTCCTAAGTGAGGATGAATAGGACCACATATATCTCCCTAAATGCGTTCTAAGAAAATTGGGGATTCCACAACAATTTTACTTGGGGATGATTTAACTATCAATTTACCTTAAGAACAACTAGCACAATTATAATCACCAGCTGAAAATATTTTGTGATTTCTTAAAGGATGTCCATGCGAATTATTAATTATTCTTTGCAATCATTGATGATCCTGGATGACCAAGCCGGTCATGCCATAAAATGAATGTCTTTGGATCATTAATTTTCTTATTCAATACGACATTAGTTTCGACATGCCTTATATGAGTAAAATATAATCCGGAGGATAAAGCTGGAAATTTTTCTAACGCTTCATTTTTCCCATTTGAAACCAATGTGATATAGAGAAATTCTCTATTATTTTCGTTCATGGTTTCAATGTGATATCTATTTTATCGAATATCTTTAAAGCTCAGTAAATTTCTTCTGGATTTTTCTGAGTATAAGACATTGTCAACATGAATTGTTGTTCCCCCATGCAACATAATATTTGCTCTTCCAGAGCCATTAATCAAATTGGAGATGTCAGATATTGTTTGAACATTAGCCTCAGCTAAGTTCAAACTAGAGAAATATTCTCCGTTTTTAAGGATTGTGTGCGTTGTAGCACAATCAGCAAGACATATATCGCTCTTATTTGATTCGTGATTTGAACATATGATTTGTTGATCCATCTGGACAAATAATGTTTGGCAAATTAGAAAAGAGTCATATTTCATTGATAAAAATTCATAATATTTTGCCTTTGATTTTGAAGGCATGGTAAAGGTCACAAAGATTTTCGGGTATATCTATGACAATATTTAGGCAAAATAGTCTTTCATATATGACCAAAAAAATGTCACAATTATGAGCGCTCATTATCAATAATTATTTACCCTTTGTAGTGGTGCACCACTTTTGTTCCACCTTTTGTTGGAATTGTCAATACGACATTTACTTGATATTTTCACCTTTTCCACGTCCATAAACTTATTATTGCGATCATGATCATTATATGCAACATATGCTTCTTAATTTGAAGCTGAACTAATTGGACGGGAGCGATATTATATTTATAACATCTCATTATTTTACTCAGCTAATATGAGACAAGAAATCAATCCTTAATATTTATTGGATTGATGTGCGTACTCGATATTTGTTGCGGCAATAAATCGAAGCGGGTCACGTGACCTTATTTTTATTGTCTCATCAGTCATATTTCACGTAGCCTCAACATAGAGGTAATTAAAATTGTGGAATTATAATTAATATTTGACTGATTAAATTTTGTAGCTTGAGATCTAGCCGCTCATTTTAAGTTTTTGGAGCATTACCTTTTTAGTATGTATATATATAACTCTATAAGGTGAAAAGATATATAAAGTGAAATTCACTTTTCAAATCTCTAAAGAGAAATTGGCAAATGATTGTGTATAACACGCAGTTTTACATATATGTTTTATTCACAAATTGTAGTATCTAATTGTCATGACAAGTAATTCTTGTCGGTAATATAATAAAGCAACAAATTCAACTATGGTTGACTGATATTTTGAAAGTAAATGTAATATAGAATAATTTTCTCTTTTTTATGTAAAAAAACACAACATATGGTTAAATATATGTTCACAACTTGATTCATTAATAAACAAAATGTACTATTCGTATGAGTTGGGGGGACAACCTCCAGGTTGGGTGGTGAGACAATGTCTACTTAATATCATGCCTCCTCGAACGGGATAACCCGTCTCCCTTTCAATATTTAGCTTTACCAGGCACAAGGCTTACCCACTATCAACTCAAATTCATAATACTATTTGAATTATAAAATCAATGATAGAGCATAACTAATCGTTTGTAGTATAACGAAAAACTAGTTATATCACATATTGACCTTTGGTTTCTAATGTAGAAGATCGTACAAGACGCAATTACAGAGCATACTTTCGCAGTCGGTGACGTTATAATGCATAGTGTATTAATAAAGTATACATATATAAGTGATGCATGTAATAAAAGAAAGCAACCATGATAACATAGAAATGAAATTGAACTTGTTTACATTAACAAAAGTTATACCTTCCTAGCTTTGTTTTCTTAGCAAGCTTTCTTAAACTTCAAGATCTCATTTATGCCAGAGCAAGCTCGTGCTGATAACGTGTTGTAACTAAGTTGAACTTGCTAGAGACTTAAGCATGGAAGACATAAACTAAAAACTATTAAAATAAGTAGAGAAGATGAGACAAGAGAGAAGAGAGCTAGAGATGAAAATGTAGAGATTTCATTCATACATTGGTGTGTGTTTACAAGAGAATGAGCCCGCCTTTGATCATAATAACGATATGTACCTTGAACAAAGATTAGAAGCAATACAATGTGTACAAGTTACACCAAAATCTTAAGTCTTATAAAAATACGTAGTGGACAAGATACATAAAAAGTACACATAGTGAAACAAGCTACATAATGGAGTGCAAGTAAATACATATTTGATATTCACTAGAACATTTTTGGCCTTTAATAGATGTTTTAAAACCTCTATTACATAAAGTGTTATTAAATGTCATGTGAAAATGTGTTATGTTTTAATTTTTAATATATGTATTACATATAAGTTTTTTAAAACTCCTATCAATTAGGTGTTATTTAATAACACCCCCCTTTAATAGGGGTTTTAAAATCTCTATTAAATATCGAAATTGTTCTAGTGATTACATGTCTAATGTGAATAGTCATCCGCATATTTACAACAGATTCCACATGTTTTTTATTTATTTATTTAAGTGGAGTCGAACTCAAGACTTCCTCAAATCTTTTTTTTAATAAATGATGTATCTATCATATAATGAGAGATGCTTTGCCAGATTTGTCACGTGCTTATTCCTATACAAACTTCAAACTTCATAAATTGGCTATCATATCATGTAAATAATTAATCGAAATAAATATAGTATCTGATGTTGCTTAAGCCCCACGAAACAAAAGCATACAGTTTTGTGGCATATAGCAAGAATTTTATTATTGCCAACATAAAAAATTTTAATACTCACCATAGAAAAATGGGCGTTAAAAAGGGCTTTAAATCCCTGTTTAATTTGACCTAATGATGACAATTATACCTTCACGACGGCTAAATTAATCACAATGTCTGGTTAAAGTGAAGCAAAAGTAAGATTAAAGTAGAATTACACGAGTTGAATTATTTGGACAAATAAACATTAGAGAATCATTTCGACACACCTTTGTTCCTCTACATATATGTCAAAGAAAACCTAACCCTACTCAAATCAATTGTCCATTTGTAGCACCTCTTTCAACTAATCTTTTGAAGCCCTAACACCCCAACAAAAATGGACAACTCTTTTGCTGTACCTTGGCATGCCAAATGTGAACATCATCAAAAGCCAAAAAAAAAAAAAAAAAACAATTAAAAACCCAATTAGGGATGATAATGACACATGCTTCCCTCCATAATTAACATTGCGACACATGGAGGGAATCCACTAAAATAATCACCAATTACACACCCTCCATAATTGAGTCATTAGTTTAATCAAGATTAATACTTTAAAGACGACATGAGATTTGTTTTAACGTATCTCGAGAAATATCTAGTGATGTGGACATATGGATGTTGACTATAGAGGGTGCTTACGAACATGAAATGATATCAGGGTTTACTTTCTTTTTGTATAAAATCTTAGGGAGGAAACAGGCTGTTGGGGGAATCAAGCTAAGTTGTCTGTCTGTCTCTCAATGAAATCTTTTTAAGTACCCAACATGGATGACTTTAACATTGATACTTAGTTATTTCAATAGTTGAAAAGACATATAAAGGAAACAATGCATGCAAAGGAAGTGGGCTTGAGGGTTCTGCTCTGATTGTTAATTTTATTTAAATCAAGATATCAGCCTGTCTTTTAATCATTCATTAAACCATCTAGTTTTAGATGGGTGTTAGGTTAATTGGTGTCCCTGACTGCTCTTCCTCAATTATGTTGGTATATGTATAGGCTTTTTTTTTTAATGATTATTAGACACTTTGAATGTCTATACGTTTTTTTAGCCCCTTCTTATTTTGGTTCCGACAACTATATACTTCTAATAAAACTAATTAAGAGTAAGTGACCAAGTATAGCTTAATTTAAAGGTTTGAAATAAGTGAATTCTTAATCATAAAACCGCTTAATATTTTACTTGACTAAGTCAAGTATAAATAATGAATTCAAATTCCTCTCCAATATATGGATCAATGTTCGATTTGCATCTCACAATTAAGATGTCAATATATATAACATTGATACAAAAAGGAATATAAACAATCAGACTAGCTGATATATAGTCACTACTTGGTACGTTATCAAACTCATTTATCATACCAATACTTATACTCATCCCAAACATATGTAGTTAAATAATTAGTTTAATTAAAGTAGTGAAAGATAATTGATTTGGTAAATAAACAAATTAAAACAACATCCTATCCCATCTCCATTCCCATCATTAAAGTAGATTGACAATAAGAGGATTTAATACTAAAGAAACAAAAATGCACTAAGTAATATTTTTATTTTAAACAAGCAATGCTTATTAGCGCAGTTTAACTTTAGCTCAATGCATGTTAAATATCTGGTTTGTCTTTAATATCGCTAAATTAGCTATGTGGGTAGTTTCGTCTTGCACACGTTTGATTATGCACTAATGTATGTTGTTAAAGGCTAGGTCACAGAAATTTAATTAACGCATATGCAATATATAAATTGTCATTCATTGTAATACAAGAACTTTTAGTTGTATAATAATTAAATATTACATTGATTCTAACAATGTAACCCATAACAACATGATTAAATGTCGTAAAGTATATATATATATATATATGTTTTTTTTGTAGTGATATTAATTGTTGGATTTTGGATTCAAATCCAACATAAATTTGAAAATTTATTTTAAATACCCCAATAGAATTAAAATGAATTTTATTAAAAGCGGTTTACCTTGATTGTAATTAAGTTTCTTTCTCTGTCTTGATTGATCTTCAAGACGTTGTCAAAGACAAATGGCATATGTTAGCAGTATGCATCTAAGATTTTATCGAAGAATTAGCTCCGACTCAAAAACATTTTTCTCTTCTCTACAAAATCTAGATAGCACATATAAAACCAAAAACAAAATTAGAGTTTCGTCTTTTAATATTTTTTATACTTAATGTTTTTCACTTAAATACCAACAATTAAGTTGCGAGTACGGTGTTTGAGAGTTAAAAGTCATGCGTTAAAACATTTTTCTTTCTTATATTATTGTATACAAGCAGTTAAGTAAGTTACGCATATGACCCTACTTAAAATGCCATCATATAACTAATCATAGGACTTTTTTGTTGTGAATTTTATTATATAAAATTCATCAATCTAGATCGTATAATTAAAACTTCATGGCAAATATATATATAGAGCACTCATATATAGCAACAAATATACTCTATTAATCAAAGAAAAAAAAAGTGTTTGGGCTACAGAGATCTAGAAAAGCTAGGTCAAGGCCCAAGAGTCAATAGCACAGTTATCACTATACATAAAACAGTGACATTAGATAATAACAAGACAATAGAATTCATTCCATAGTTAGATATGCTTTGCGTGCTAATAAAATTAATGCTATATATGAGTTGAAATTGGTCTTTGAATCTGAATTGTATTTCTTTAATACTTTGAACCTTGATATTCTTGATATTGTTCTTGGTATACATATTGAAACTCAACCAAATAAATTTGATTTATAGAGTTGAAGCACTCATACATGCATAGACATCATATTTTTTATTTATAAGAAAGAAATTAATTTTTCTTAACACCAGCTACTAAATAATTCTACTTGGTTGGATCGACATTATAAAGTTTAAACCAAATATTTCGTGTTGATGGACTGGCCTGCGTTATGCCCTCAGTAATAGAAGTTCAGATGTACGGCCTATTTTGATTCTTAGCTTCATTGCTAGTCATGTTCTTGATTTAATACTTTAATTAATAAGAACATCGATCGACTGGTGCCAAAATATATCTGATAAAATGGGTCGCTTGTCAAAATGCTAACAAAATTTAAAAATGTTGTGAGTTCAACTCTCGTTGAAGTAAAAAGTTAATTATATATGAAAGTCAATATATAGTACTACTATAATTTTGCATTAAACTCATTCTTCTCCAAAAGCGCATTAAATTCATTAATTGTTGGTGTTCATTTTTTTATTGGAATTAGACTATATTTATTATAGCCTATGTACATTCTTGGTGTTCATTGAATAAAGAAATATGCGTTGTATCGACCAAGTACGGGTGTGCCAATGATTTGATATGTATAATTATTGTAAGAGGGTAGGTTTCGATTTTCGAGTCTAATTCTTAGAGTATCTCCAATAGGGACTATGAATTAGGGTAAAAATAGATCGACATATAATACAATCCACATCCAACCCAAAAAATGTTATTCAATAGGACCATAGATTGTGAATGTCTAGATGATGTGGCAAAGAATCAAATTAAGTAGATGGTGTTTACCACAATGTCTACTTTTAAACGTTGTAGTCCATTCCCACATCATCATTGTTTAATATAAAAAGTCAAAAAAGTCGTTATCCATAATCTAAATCCACATTACCGTTAGATATCATTTTGAAATTTGAATGTCTATCTAATGTCACATAGAATAGACATCCTCCCCACGTCCATGACAAGACACTAATTCGTGCTCTAAATCTACATTATTATTAGAGATGATCTTAAAGGGATCAAGCAAAGATAAGTCGGTTTCTTTCTTATCTAAAAAAAAAAAAGAAATAAAAAAGATATATACCTTGTCTTCATTTGTGCACAAAGTAATTACAAATTCACTTTTAGTACAAAAGCATCTTGACATTCACCACGTTAACTAATTTAATATGACATAAATATTACTTACCAAAAGACAAGGTTTGAAGGAGTGCTCATGAGTACTTCGAATCCGACATAAGTTAAAATAGAACTTAATTGAACTATATATATAAATCGAGCACAATTAAAGAGTTTGATTCACGTAGCCAACTCTAGTCAATTTGAGACTAAGGCTATGTTGTTGTTGTTGTTGTGTGTGTGTATATATTAGCAATTTAAAAGACATTAAAATAAAAGAAGAAACAACTTGATGTCACTAAAACATTTTTTGTCTTTAATAGAGATTTTAAAACTCGTATTAAAATGAATGTTATTAAATGTCATATGAGAATGTGTTATATTTTAATTTTTAATACATGTATTACATATATGTTTTTTAAAACTCTATCGATTAGGTGTTATTTAATAACAATCATCTTTAATAGGGGTTTTACAGCCTCTATTAGAGACCAAAATTGTTCTAGTGTGCTGAAGTATATTTTTGCGCAGCTATACACACGCACATATAGAGGGAGTTCAACCATGGTGATTAGAAAAGTCACAATGGATTGTGATATTTAATTCTAGCCATTAGATCTTCATCTAACTCTTCGATTTAGACATTGTGCTAGATTTGTGAAATGAGTAATCTATAGGTCAAGTTACTACATTTAATATTCTACATTTAATAGACCGCATTTAATGTTTTACACATGATTATATGATTATAAGAGTTACTACCTTTAATTATTAATTACTTCATATATTATGCTTAATTTCTAAAAGTAGTGTTGTACTGTATATTATTTGGAATAATATAATGCAATTTGATTAGTCTTAAAAGTCTTATTTTTCTATAACTTTTTAAATAACTTTTTGTTTTGCTAATTAATAAAGTATGTAACATGAATAAACTTTTAGATATTTAAAACATCTAGAATAAAAATAATATATATTTATGATGTAGTCTTGTGATTTTGAGAAGAAGCAAAATTATGAACAACTATATTCATTTTTAAAACATCAACAATATATACTATATTCATTTTAATATTATGAATAAGGTTTTTAAAAATATATGTCATGCACAAAATTATGTATGTTGCGTACTTTTTAAAGAAAAGAATTATTGAATTAAATAGATAAAAATATATAATATAATTCGAAAATAAATTTTATCATTATTTACAACTAAAAATATTTTTTCAATAAATTTCAATTTTCAATGTTTTTTTACTATCTAAAAAGTTGGGTGTTTTACTTCTAAAAAAAAGTTGGGAATTTAATTAATTTTCTTTTATATTTTTTTCAAAAAATAATTAGCAAGTTATTAATGAACCCTCTTAAAAAATAATCACGCAATATGATGAATTATCTTATTTAATAAAACTAATTTAAGAAAAGTATGATTTGAACAGGTTTTGTTAAAAAAATCTAAATTAAAAAATAACACTAATGTAAAATTTACCGCATTTCCTACTTAATCATAAAATGTCACATTTTTCTTTATAAAATTATAAAATGCCACTTTTATATATACTAATACAAACACACATATTTACCTTCAAAAAAGAAAAAAAAAACAACAAAAATAAAAACTAAATTGACCTTTGCAAAAAAAAAAAAAACTTAAAAACTAAATTAATACATAAATAACTACTATCAAGAAAAATAAAAAATTATATGAAAAATTATAGAATTTAAATAAGATATTACAATAATATTTTTAAAAGTTAGTATATATCAAGAATTATATTATATTTTTTTCAAAAAGTAAAGTCTTTCTTTTATAATTTCTACTAGTTGCAATTTTGCGCTCCACGCATGAGCAAGACCCTATTATTAATATAAAATAAAAATAAATTTAACTTAAACGAAAAGTAAAAAAAAAAAAAACTTATGTTGTAATCTTTAGTTGATTTGAAGCAATGAACAATATCACTGGACAAACTAAGTTTATTCTCGATAGGTATATGGTCAAGTTTATTTAAAAGAGTTAATTAAGCAAATATATCATGTTAACTTATTTTGTAAATTTTTAATGTCACTATCTTTTTTGTCGGAGAACGTCACATTGATAATTATTGGGAGAGCGAGCATAAAAGCAAAACATAATCAACAAAAAAAAACTTGCATGTTTTCTTTAAAATAAAAAAGACATTATGTGCATGTCTTAGTAATTATTGAAGATTTAAGAAAAAAAACTAATTGTTAGAAAAATAAATTTATATATGTATCTCAAGATGCCTATATATATATATATATATATATAAATTAATAGTCAATAATGACTACAATTAATAATTGATTAGAAATATAATATTAATTGTAATGATGAATTAATGTTTTGTAGCAACAACTTTTTAACATAATTTAATTTGCTTATTTATGATAATTTGGGTTTTCAACATGAAATGAATTGATATGCATTTAATTCTCTTATGACAATTTGGGTTACATACTGTAAAAGGTTGCAATGGAGATCACCATCCATGGTGATTTTCCTCAATCACCATGGTAGAACTCTTATATATATATATATATGTTTAACAAATATAAAAAATTAAAGCCTAAAAATCAGCAAATAATACCAACAATCAATTTCAAATTCGAAGTCCCTAAAGTTATGATCAAATTGTATCACTAACAAATCTAATCTAGCTAATTACTAAAGACACACGTTTCTACACTCCTCGTGCCCTTAAGCTAGTGATTACAAAATCAGCCACAATCTTCTAACCAACTTTTCAAACTTCTAATGCCAATTTTAAAAGCTTGATTTCTTGTGAAGATTGTTGGCAAGACAACAACAAATAAGGAAGCTCATCGTGCCTATGGCTTTCTTCCTTTCCTTTTCTTGAGTTTAATTTGTGCCACCGTAAGTTTATTGGGCAATGGAAAAATTTTGTAGTCTTCCTTAACAGCTTCCCATAGGTCATGTCCATCTCAATAAGCCTTCATTCTAGCTGCCCAAACTAAGTAAGTCTTTCCATCAAACATTGGTTGAGCAACTGATACAAATGATATCATTTCAAAATCTTTTTTTTTTTTTTATAATGGATTGAATGTTTCTTTTCAAGTGGTGGATCACTCACAGGTCTCTCAAGAAAAGAAAGCTCTGATACCACTGTTAAAAACTTAAAAGACACAAAAATAAAATAAGAAACAACTTGATGGTGTAATCTATTTTTGTATTAATGCAATGCTCAATATATAGATATTATGTTTAACAAATGTAAAAAAACTAAAGCCTAAAGATCAACACACAATGCTAACAATTAATTTTTAATTGAAGTCTCTAAAAACATGGTCAAATTATTTAAATTGCTTACAAATTTAATCTAACTGATCACTAAACATATTTCAACATATATATAGTATGAGAGAAATGACTATTCAAATAATTAAACTCATTAGTTGATGAGATAAATAAGAAAAGTGCTCGGTGTTGGTGCGGCGGTGCCAACACGCTTTCCCCACAATAAAGATTGCGCTTCATCATTCCTTGATTAGCTCAAACAAAAACACACATATTAGCTTAATTGATAACCAAATTAATATTGTACTACTGTCGTCCACCGACCCACTCTCTCTTTTCTTTGTTTCTTCTTCTCCTTTAAGCTATTAACTTATTATATATTTGTTCACCCACGAGTGAACCACATCGAGTGTTCTTGTTTAATCATATACTCCCTCTAGTCAAGTATGTAAGTCGTTTAAGATAAAAACACAATTTTTTAGGAGTTGTTTAATTACAGGGTAAGATTACTATATTGGCCTTAAAGAAGAAATAAGCGTATTTATTGACACTCTAAAAATTCCTCTATATCTATAGCTAGAATTCTGATCAGTTCTTTGTTTCTCAAAGTCAAATTTAAGCATGTTTGATAAACGGGTCCACGTATATTACACTCTCATCTTGTACCATAAGAAAGGTTGTGTACAAGGCATGAGGTCATTTTTTATAAATAAATAAAAAAAAAGTAAAGGGCGAATTCTATTCGAATTTCCTGATCATGTTGCCTAACTCTAGCTCCATTTTGAAAAAAACAAAATAAGTGATGTAGAATGACAATGAGTGCGTTACATCAAGCCTTTAAACTGTTCATACACACTTTGAAATATGGGCATACACAAATTTCGATGCATAATAAATGAGTCGAGGTCGTGAACAGCTCGTGTGGGCAGATGTGACTTTCGGTGTGATATATATATACACACACACGCGTTGTCATTCTAGTATTTTTCTTTTAAACATCAAGGGACAAAAGTGGTTATAAAACAAACCTCATAACTAAATTAATTTATAATGTACTAAAAAAATGTATTACTGATTAAAAGCCTGCCAAATTAGGAGATTAACAAAAAGATGTATTTGATTAACAGAAAGTATATTAATTAGGACTTCCAGGATCAACCATGAGGCCCATCCAATTCAATGAGAATCTAATAAGAGGAATTAATACTAGTACGATCAATTAATGATCATGCTTCAATTATTAATTTGTTTATTTTATTATTGAAAAAGTCAAATGAGCATATATATATATATATATATATATAATATAGAGATACGAATAATTCGTGCATTGATAATCAAAGTGCCATTAAATTGGTGGTGGATGTTGGAAAGTTATGGGTGGAGAATTCTAAAGGCAATGAATTAGTTTTTTTTTTTTTTTTCATATCAAAAAATAGTTTTTATAATTAGATGGTCCAATGGTTGGGTATGAAATTTGAAAGGAATAGGTCGTGGGATTAAACTTTGATGAGTGTAAAAATTATTTCTTTCTTAATATATATATATAAAAGAAACAAAAAGAAAAAAAGTTGGGAATAAAAACAGTTAACCACGGTTGCATGGGGTGTGACATCACGTGGGGAAGGGTTGGTTGTTGGACAAACTGAGCTGTTTGGGAGTACTGTTTGATTCCGTGGGCTTATCATTGAGATGACCACTTCTAATCAAAAAATGTTCCCCTTGTCTTCTCCTAAGCTAAGCCCCTGTTTGGTATTGGAACTCAAAACAGTTTTATTCTTTTATTAATTTTTTCCTTTAAATCATACATGCACAAACTATATATATATAAAGCACATATTTTTTAGGAAAATGATTAGGCCAGGTGACCGATTTAAGCACTCGAAATGAACACTCAATTATTAGTATCTATTGATTTGTGCATTGTTGACAAATCGACTTGTATTTAAGGGACCTAAAAATTAGTATTCATTTTAGGTCACCCTACAGTTACTTATTTAAGCCAAATTAAAAAACATAAATTTAATTTTTAATGTCCAAAAACCACCATTTGAGTCTTGCCAAGCCAAATGCTGATTAATTACTTCTCTTCTTCTTTGTTACTCTTGAAGATTTCATTATCCTCTCATATAATTATTGTTCCTTTCTTTATTTTACAGTGTACCGAATGATCTAAATGTCAACAAAAATGGTTTATCTATATAAATGTCTTTAACTAATTCAAGATTAGGCTTTTACTTTCTTAGTTGTTTTTGAAAGGAATAAATTAAAGAATGGATTTGAGTACGGTCATCGCTCTTGCTTGACTAATTCTTATGATCACTTGCAGAGTTCTTCATCGATCCTAGATGTACATTAGAAACACTCAAACGAGAGGAACCATAAATTTAATATCTAATGACTTATAAAAAATTTACTTAAACTAACAAATTGATATATATATATATATAAGAAAAAAATTTGTACTATCCGAAGCAAAAAAAAAAAAAAAAAGTCATACAAAATGTTTTATGAATATATAACTATATGATAATGTGATGGGAAATAGTAATAATAATCTCAAACTTTTTTTTCAAAATAATCATAACCTTTAAATTTTCTCAGAAAAATCTTAAACTTTGAGATTTGTTGCAGTTTTATCCTAACTGATTTTTTAATTAACTGATTTTATAAGAAAGTTCGATGTTTACGTGATAATTTTTTGGGTAATTTAAGAGATTTTGTTAAGTTTTGCGATTTAGTTTTTTTAAGTACCTCCCTCCTTTGAAATGACTTAAGTAAAATATTTTAAATTTTTCAAAAGAAATTGTCACATAAATATATACCAAACTCTCTTAAAAATGAGTTAGGATAAAATTGAAATAAATTTCAAAGTTTTTGATTATTTACGAAAAATACAAAGTTGGAGATTAATTTTGAGCAAATAACCAGAATAATCATAATCTTTAAATATTTTTGTCTCAAAATGATTTCCAACTTTGAACTTTCTCAGAAAAATTTCAAACCTTGACATTTGCTTCAATTTTATCCAAACCCACATGGCTGATTCGTTGTTTCCACATCTCTCCACAACATAGCATCAGCCCAAGTTTTTCTTTTCATATGATCTCATGCTACGCAGCCCGCATAAACCGATCAAATCTAGCAATCATCACCGCACATACCTGTAAATATAGTACATACTACAATCCAGTTGGACTATTAATTAGTAATTTAGTGCTGTATACCTGGTACATCTTTTGCTTGTACTATTCACATTTCATTTCTTCCTATTTTAAGTGAAATGCAATGACCTGAAAATGACACCAATTCAACGCGCTTCCTACGTGGACACCTTAAGTCTCATTCAAAAGCAATTAATTTTTAATCTTTTGACATCAGCATGTGCATTGAGCGGATATAATTTATGGGTCATTTTAGCATTTCTCTTACACTAATCTCCTTCTCTAATTAGGTGATTTTTATTTTAATGTTATATAATGAACTAGTCAATCCCGCTTGCACGTATACTTTCACCTCTCAAACTTTCACATACAGCCACACAAGTTTTGAACCTTCAACATCATGTACAAGTGACCATGTACCAGACTATGTATTGAAGTTACCACTCAATTGGTAGATGCACTTGTCAATTGATTAGTATAAAAAACTTTTTTTGTCAATAGAATAGAATAAAAACTCCATGCTTAATTGGTTAATGAGAGCATATATATAATTAAATAAAAATAATAATTTTTTTGTCAAGGCGCAATGAGATTATATTGATAAGTGAGAACTCTTACATCAATCTTACAATAAAGGCTCAGTCTCCATGAGAAAAGCGGAGGCAATAAAGCCTCTCCACGTCCAACATCAGATGCCTCTACATAGGGCACGATGATGGGGAAGAATGACCGGAACATTTCAGAAAAAGCCCTAACAAATGGAGGACAAACCTCATAAAGGGAACACTAAAAATAGAAACCTTAGATAACTAGACTAAAAAATACACACCCTACCTTTAACAAAATGCTTACAAAAAAGGTAAAAAGAAGGGCCAACAAAAAGCTCTTCTTCAAGATCTAGATCCACCTCACCTTTCTATAGCCCCCCTAGGCATCTATTTCAAAGCCTATGTACAAGATTATAGAAGAGAGGACAAACGGAGCTTAAAGTATGGGGGCAAGATGCCGGGGAAAACAGTGCCGTGAGGATTAGCAGCACCTTCATCGCCAATCTACAACAACAACAACAACATAGCCTCAGTCTTAAATTAATTGAGGTCGGTTACATGGATCAAACTTTTCTATTGTGCTCGATTAAGTGCAATTGATGATGAGCTTTGCAAATCATTCAAATCCCTCTTAATTAATGCATCTCATGTTAACTTTGATCCTGACCATACCTCGTCGAAAAAAAAACACATTTCACACAATCATCCAAAGGAGTACTATTAACTTTTGATATAGACATAGATACTAATTATCTATCAAGGCACATGAAAATCAATGAATTTATTCATTTTTCGGTCAATCATGCTTGAAACAAACAGTAAAGAATTTAAAACAGAACCAATATATCTAATCTTTTATTCTAAAACTCATATTTTATTAATAGTAACGTTACTGCCCTAATGGCATTTTATACTAAAAAAAGCTAAACAAATTAAGGTATAAGTTGTTGATATCATCACACCATATTCATTGAATGACAAAACAATTCGCCCAAAGATTGAAACAACATTTAATTAACAGTAAAGAGGCTATAATGTGAAGCACCAATTATCAAATGAAGATGTATAGTGACATTGGAGTGGAGGTCCATTAAGGGTTTATGATCATGGATATAAAGAATGATATTCCATGTGGTGCACTCTTGAGTTTGTATGTGCAAACTAATATAAACAACAAACGAAGTTGATATAGTAGCTAGGTCAAGGTCCCATTTTTTTATTTTATTTTTCAAATATAAAAATTATTATTTTTATTCGATCGATGTAAAAAATTGAAAAAAAAAAAATACAAAGCAATATTATATAAATGATTAAATTGGCTTCTCAACTTAAGGGGTATGGTCACTACAAAAAAAATAAAAGAAATAAAGGGGAAAAAACAAGCAAAAGCTCTTACAATATCATGCAAGCCCACTAAGAGAAGCTATAAATGAAATGTTTCATTAATTGGACAAGCATTTAGCAATTAATTAAGAGTTGCTAAAGTGAGGATTATTGCAATTTGCAAGGCCTTGTTGGGCTTACTTGGGTAATTTCTCTGAGCACCAAGTAGACTTTGTGTCTGTTACCACAAAAGTAATTAATAAGTTACTTCCACGTGATTCCCCTCTCCTATGAGAACCTTTTAGGGCTAATTTGAAGTGTATTATGAACTTACCAAGTTTTGGTGTAGGTGTGTAATAGATTGGTTTATTTTCATATATCGGGTTAAAAAACAACTAACAAATATAGACAAAACATCTTTGGTGAAATGAACGAGGCATCGCTTACTTAATAACAAAATTTAGGAGAGGTCGTGGACAAGGGCGGACGGAACCCCATACCTTACGAGGGGCCAATTTAAAGGAACAAATTATTATAGTTAACTAGTGGGAGGGCACGTTCTATGCACGTGAATGTTTCTAGCAACTTGACTAATTAAATCAATAGATTCAATTTACATAGCTACCCATATCCACAAAAAGAAAAGATAACTACTAAACGGTTATCTCTCTCTCTTTCCCTCTCCACATTTATCACTTTTAAATCTCCAAATCCTCTCTTTCCACAATTATCGCTTTTAAATCCCCACTTTTATGTTAGTTAAGTTGAATTTACCTAAACACATGTACTTTTATTTTTTTCAAAGATTTTTTCATCGAATCAAATGTTAACATTTTAAGGATACTTTGGTCAATAAGACTATTTTGGCTTCAAGAAGATCCTAGAGGATATTTCCATTATATATAAGATAATATAGCTTTTAAATACTTATTTGTTTTTAATTACTTATGTGTGCTTGCTTTTTTATGCTTTTTATGTGCACTTTGTTTAATGTAAGAGGCTTGACAATTACAAATGAATGAGTTTGGGGTGAGAGGGCGGGGGGTCGTGGATACGACTCGAGTTGAAATTAAAAAAAAAGACTAACAAATATAACTTTAAGCGATAATATAAAAATTAAGCTTGTTCTTATTATTTTTTGTTTTGACATCAAACGTTACTCGAACCCATGACCTCTTTGAATTTTACTTTTTGAAAGTAATATCTCATTCATCTTATCAAAGATCCTCCAAATGTTCCTTATTATTTGTTAATGTTGTCATCAAAATTTAAGTTCCTAATTACCATTGGTCTAATTTAAGTGAGTCAACAAAAACCTCTCCAACTAAAAACCAAAGAAAAACCCCCATTTAATACTAATATCCTCCACACTTTAATCAAAGCAGATAAATCAATCATAAACCCCAGCACCCCTGTAATGCAGCCCCCTTATACATACTTGGCTACTTGCAAAAATAAATTAAACCCATCACATATGTATGCCTTTCAATTATTTTACAAAAGACACTCCAAAATTATATTTGGTGACGCATGAATGCTTTGAATGAAAATATGTGTGACTTCAAAAAAGACACTCCAAAATTACATTTGGTGATATGACGTGAATGACTTGCATGAAAATACGTGTGACTTCGAGAGTGTGGGTATATAGTTCCCGTAGCGTAAAAATGCGGGTCCACACGCCACTCCAGTGACTTTGGTTGTGACTGGTGAGTTTTTGGGTGTCCTTTTCTTATTTCAAAACTTATTTAATTGATTCCATTTAACCGCGTTGTCACACTGTCACACCCCCAACTCAAAGCAAAGAATAAAACCCAACCAACTCCCCCACACTCCTCACCCCATCATTTCCTCCGCCACCACTCACGGCGGCGCCGCCCCTCCTCCTCCGCCAATCAAACACCACCACCACCACCACCCGTTATTTCTCTTCTACTACTCCTCACAGAAAAACAGAGCAAAAACAGAGTAACAAAAAACAGAGTGAAACAGAGGAAAAACAAAAAAACAGAGCGAAACAGAGCAATCTTTGAAACCCAACAATGCGTGCGTGAGAGCAGAGTTTTGGGGATAATGGGTGTGCTTGAACGATGAGCAACGTCAATTCAAGAGACGAATACGAAGAAGAAGAAGAAGAGGAAGAGGAAGAGTTGTTCTACGAATCGCTCGATCGCGCTCTATCGACGCCATCATCGCTCCTCTGCTCCCCCAATTTTGCTCCATCGCTATCACCTTCGCCTCCGTCGTCTCCGTCGTCGCCCTGTTCTTCGATCCCCGATTCGCAGAATGCGCAAGAAGAGCAAGAACAGAGAGCACCCATTGTTGATCAGAGCTTTTTGGGGGTACCCAGATTCGCAAAGTATGATTTGTGGACTTCTCAGCCCTCCTCGGTGGAGGAACGGCGAAGGAGACTGCTCCGCGACATGGGTCTCATCGATCTCGCGCCGGCGATCGACGCAGATCGTGGGGTCGAGGAAGAGCAGAGCAATTCTGGGTCTTCTGTGGTGAGAGCAATTGGTGGATCCGAGCATTGCTGTTCTGGTTGTGATCTACAGTGTAATTTCTCTACTACTACTTCTACTTCTTCTTCTTCTTCTTGTTGTTGTTCTTCAATTTGTGTAAATAGTAGTCATTCTGGTTGTAAATCTAGAAGCAATGGATCTGTTGTTGTGAATTTGGCGTCTTTGTCATCCTCGTCGTTGGCGCCGAATAAGCCACCGAGTGGGAAATCTATGAAGAAAAATGTGGAGATCATAAGGGATTTTGGCGTGGGTGAAAACCCAAACCCAAACCCAAACCCTAACCCTAATCCTAATCCTAGTTTGTCAAGCCCTTTGAGTGGATTGGGCAATGTGGGTGAGGAGGAGAGAATTGGGGATGATTTGGGTTGTGATCAGGTTTGCACAATTAAGGATTTGGATAATGGGAAGGAATTTGTGGTGAATGAGTTTGGGGAGGATGGGGAGTGTAACAAGTTGAGGGAAGTTGGAACGGGTCGGCAACTTACGATGGAGGAATTCGAGATATGCGTCGGGCATTCGCCGATTGTTCAGGAATTGATGAGGAGGCAGAATGTGGAGCATTTGAATCATGGTAAAGATGAGGGGGAGTTGACTGGTGATAGCAGTAATAATGATAGTGTGAAGTGGAGGAAGAAGGGGGGCTGGTTTAAGAGCATTAAGAATGTTGCGAATAGCGTTACTGGGTACCGGGATAGGCGGAGCAGTGATGAGAGGGATACGTCGTCGGAAAGAGGTGGGAGGAGGTCGAGTTCTGCAACGGATGATAGCCAGGATGTCTCGTTTCATGGGCCGGAGAGGGTGAGGGTGAGGCAGTATGGGAAGTCCTGCAAAGAGTTCACGGCGGTGTATAAGACTCAAGAGATACAGGCTCACAATGGAGCCATATGGAGCATCAAATTCAGCCTTGATGGTCGTTATCTTGCGACTGCAGGCGAGGATTGCGTGATTCATGTTTGGCAGGTGGTGGAATTAGACAGGAAGGATTTTCAATTTGAAAAAAGGGATGATGGAAATCTAAATCTGCTCTTGACAGCTAGTGGTTCTCCGGAGCCAACATTGTTGTCATCCAACATTGCGGAAAACCTTTCAGAGAGAAAAAGAAGAGGAAGAACATCGATTAGCAGGAAGTCAATAAGCTTGGAGAATATTTTGGTGCCAGAAAGTGTGTTTTCGCTTTCTGAAAAGCCCTTTCGCTCATTTTATGGGCATCAAGATGTTGTGCTTGATCTCTCGTGGTCCAAATCTCAGGTGAGCTACTGGTCTGTTGTTTGTCACCTTTGATAATCTGCAGCACATCAAAATGGTTGAATATCCTTGCGTTGCATCTTAAGTTCTTCTATTCCTGCTTGTTTTCTTTTTCGTAACTTGAATTTGGAGGCACTAGCCTTGCTATTTTGTGCCTTTGTTTGCATATCACTTGCTGTCACATTCTGACGCAAGAATAGCTCCGTTTTGGGCATATAAACATGAGAAAATATTCTAATTTAAATGCAGTATGAAAACAGTGATGGGGAAAGAGGTTGATATTACACACCTTCATAACAAGATCCGCCAATTATCTATATCTGCCATTTTCTAGGACACATTTTTTATCGATTTGGTACTGGGTGATATTTCAACTAATTATATATGATCGAGTAGGAAAACACGTTCGGAATTTTTTTGTTAACATGATATTAATGCGATTTTCTGTGTACATTACGTTGTCATTTTGATGCTGTAGAAAGTGCAAAATTCTATAAACTGAGTTAATAATTCTGTGGTTTCAATTTTTAAGACGAAACGTGCAACCTCATTAACAAGTGATTTCTGGGAATTTAAGTTTTATAAGCTAAAAGTTAAATGAGGTTAATGGTGAACTTTTGCATTATAGTTTTATCTGATACTAGTTATTTTAAGCTTCTGAGTCATAAACTGGTATTTAAGTCTTTAATTTATCCTTCTGTAGAAAGGTCGGCTGTGATTTATGGAAGTGAATCTTGACCAGTAAAGAAAATTGTAAATGGGGGGTGCTTAGGTGGATGTGTGTTAAAATTCTTAAAGATCGAATAAGAAATATAGAGATTCAAAGAATAGTTAGAGTAGCACCAAGAGATGCAAAAATTAAGGAAAGGCAGTATATATTTTACGCCTTCTCAAGATATTTTTACAAATTATGACGAAGTGTCAAAACTTTCAAAAAAAAAAAAAAAAAACCTTGGAAGCCCCATGGCTGGGTCAGAGGAGGGCCTTGATTATTTTGTGAAACATGTTGCCTTGTGATATTCATGGTCATAGATTGAGCGATGTGATCCGTGAACCTTTTTTCATCTACAGGAGGGTGATTCAAATTTATTATGGTTATCTTGAGCAAGTTTCATGTTCTATTGAAAAACTTGAACACCCTCAAAGAAGCTTTTTTTTTTTAATCAGCATTGCAGGTTTTTTAAGGCAATTCTTTAGTTCTTTCTGATGATTGGAATAATTTAAGATGGTGGTTTTTTTCTCGATAGCAGTAGGATATTTGTTTTACACGTTCAGTTATCTATGAAGTTAGATAATTTTCATCTTAAGCAAGTGTCATGTTCTATTGAAAAACTTGAACACCCTTAAAGAAGCTTTTTTTTTTTTTTTTTTTTTTTTTTTTTTTTTTTTTTTAAATCAGCATTGCAGGTTTTTTAAGGCAATTCTTTAGTTCTTTCTGATGATTGGAATAATTTAAGATGGTGGTTTTTTTCTCGATAGCAGTAGGATATTTGTTTTACAAGTTCAGTTATCTATGAAGTTAGATAATTTTCTCATCTCTCTTTCACAGTGGGTCGCACTTCAGATGCCTTACATTTCACAATTTTCTGCAACATACACATATCAATATTAGGAAAACAGAAAGGGGCTTAAAGGATTTTAATTTACAAAAGGGTATCTGAATTTGTTGATAAGTTACTACCTTGCTTAAATTCTCCTAGAAAGATGTTTAGGATTATAACAAATATCATTATTCCGCAGTCAAGTTATCGTTTGGTCTTTTTACTGATGTGGAAATCATTGAACTTTCATTAACTTAGCAAGCCATCAATATCCCAACAATTAAAATTTTCTCCATGTTGCGGTAGATTCAAATAGGAACAAAAATTAAAAGGGGAAAAAAGAGGCAGAAAAGTTTTCCTGAAGCCAATTTTGCGTGGAAGTTGATGAGGAAGGTTTGACTAAGTTTACCAATTTTGCATCTCACTTGAATCCAGTCAGGTGTAAGCCTCCAAACGATGCTTAATCTCATCTGGAGTTCTTGGATGCTATTGTACACAGTTTTAACAGAAATTTTGCACTTGTGAACAAACAACTGATAGAAAAGGGTTTTGATGCTTCTTTTACCATTTTTATTCCCTGATTTCCATTTTGTGTGTGCCATTGTTTGATATTTGAAGAAATTTCATTGAGAGATTTTCTCTATAGCTTTGCAAATGAGATTCCATGAAATACTTTTTTTTATGAATGGAGAGAAAAATGACACTTAATGGTGTAATATAGAACTTTATGATGCTTTACTTAAGTAAATATTTGAACAAGTCTTTGCGTTGTCCTGAATGATGAGTAAATGTTTTTGGTTTTTCATTGGAAAATCACACTTTATCTGTCCGATCCTTGTATTTTGTATGGATATCTGTTTGTATTGTAGCTACTCGTGCGCATGTTTATTTTTTTTTCTGTAATGTGTTTTTTTTTTTTTTTCAATTGATTGCTCACTGTTTATTGCTGAGGCTATGTTGTTGTTGTTGTTGTTGTTGTTGATTGCTGTTTCAATCATGTCATCTACTGGATCCATGTAAGCAAATTCATTTCATTTGTAATGTTATCCTGCTATCACGTTCCCGTGTAATTTTATTGAGTTAAGACTGTTGACTTTGATCTTCAGTTTTTGCTCTCATCTTCAATGGACAAAACAGTTCGACTTTGGGACATGACTACTGACTCCTGCTTGAAAGTGTTCTCACACAGTGATTATGGTGAGTGCCAATGCCGACTTGACATTTCAAAAGCATTAACTTTTGCTAATTCACTTTGCATTAATGCATTTTCCTTGAATCAGTAACATGCATCCAGTTCAATCCCGCTGATGATAGATACTTTATAAGTGGATCCTTGGATGCCAAGGTCCGGATATGGAGTATTCCTGATCGCCAAGTTGTAGATTGGAATGATTTACATGAGATGGTGACTGCCACCTGCTATACACCTGATGGACAGGTCTGATAATCTTTGAAGTTGTTCATAATAGTACCAGTCATTCTAGCATATCTTTTTTTTTTTTTTTTTTTTTTTTTTTTTTTTTTTTCTGTCGACGTGTAGCTCAAAGTGTTCATTTGTTTTACTTCTTGAAGGGTGCATTAGTTGGTTCATACAAGGGGAGCTGCTGTCTCTACAACACTTCTGGTACGCCAAATAATTCTAATCTTCTTCTTTTTTTTTTTTTTTTCTTTTACATAAAATACTCGCACTTCACACTCTTCTCCTTTGATTTTTCAGAAAATAAGTTGCACCATAAACGTCAAGTCAACCTTCAAAACAAGAAAAAGAAATCACATTTGAAGAAAATCACTGGTTTCCAGGTACAAGAAGGCTAATGCCGCTATCTCCATTTTTTGTATATTAGTTTGGTTATATTAGTTTGATTATTGAATTTGGGTGGTCTGACTTTCTTTGGTTGCTTCTTTCATACAACAGTTTGCCCCGGGGAGCTCATCAGAGGTGCTTATTACATCTGCTGATTCCCGAATACGAGTCATTGATGGTGTCGATCTGGTCCACAAATTCAAGGGTATTTTTCAAATACTTTTTTCTTGTCAGGGTATTTTTGAAATACTTGAATTTACCTGCTTGATGTTCTTTTTGTGGTAAAAATGGAAAATTCAGCTTGTTTGTTTGTGTGTGTATTTTTGTTTATTAGAAACCGACAATCCTGTTTGTTTTCTTTTTTAAGTGATACTTCCTGAAACCACTCAATTGTTAATCAGTTGCATAATGTTCATAACGTGTCATGCAAGATTTTTATAGGATATGAGTTTTCTAGATCATTATTAGTTTTTTTTGAAGCTCAAATAGGCAAATTTCATACCTTGCCCCCTTAAGAAGCAATCTTGTCCCAATTGCAAGCTCACGAGGAGCAATTACAAGCTTACCAATGTCAATGGGCAGACCTAATTGATATATTGTTGGATCAAGCTGGCACATGACGGGACTTGCGGGATAACACATTTTGGCAATGTCATTTTTGGTTGGCCTATTTCATTCGTAGGGTTTCAACAATTGAAATGTGATGACATCTATATAGGGTGAAAACATGTTGTCTACGGGAGAGATCAGTTCATGTTCTGTTTCCCTAGACTTGGTAGTTCCCTTTGTCTTCAATTCAACTTGGTTTTTTACACTATTCCTTGCACTCATCGAGGAAGAACATTTAAGAGAACTTCCGAAAAAAATGGAACTGACATCCGGCAACTGACAAAGATTGTCATGGTAGTTTCATAAGTAGAAGAGACCACTTGGTGAAAGATTTTACGACATGCAACAACTGCTCGCTGACAATATTTTCTCCTACAGTCCCAATGAGAACTGAAAGTCTGGCATTGGCCATAAGTGTTTGAAACTCATCTTTGTTTCTTTCTTTTGTTTAGTTTTCTCCTCTATCAATTTTAGAAGCCACACTTTACATATAAAACTGATGGATCAATGCATTCCATTCTTCTAACATGAGTCTTATATGCTGCTATTATTTGTCAGGGTTTTCCAACGCAAGCAGTCAAATTTCAGCCTCATTGACAGCTAATGGGAAATACGTCGTCTGCGCAAGTGCGGACTCACATGTATATGTCTGGAATCATGAAGGTAATTCCCGGCCTAGCAGAAGCAAAATCGTCACCGTCACAAGCTCATACGAATATTTCCACTGTCAAGATGTATCAGTGGCTACTTCATGGCCTGGAATTGGTGGCACAGATGGTGCATTAGATACTTGCAGCAGGGAACACAGCAGGCATGGAAGCCACCATGATGAAGTCTCAGCAGTCATCGATTCACCATTGCTCGATGAGGAAAGTAATGGGCATGCGGCATCACCATCTGTTTATGGCTGCATTAATAGCCCAATAAATGGCACCCTTTCCAGTGCAAACAGTAGTTATTTCTTCGACAGGATATCCGCAACATGGCCCGAGGAAAATTTACTTCTAGCTGGCAAGAATCCAAGCCCTCGCAGCAGTGTGGATTTTTCAAACGGGGTGAAGCAAAGTAGTCCTGCTTGGGGCACTGTTATTGTGGCTGCAGGCCTGAGAGGTGAAATCAAGACATTCCAAAATTTTGGATTGCCGTTTCGAATTTAAGAGGCCTCAACAAATGCATAATTTAGTTGACACGGCAATGTTTGCTCGAGACTTCAATTCGTCCCACAGCCTATCTTTCGCCGAATTCTTGAAGCGCAAGGCCTTCCATGAAGACAACATGGTTCGCTGTTCAATACTTAGTGTTTCCTCAGGTTACTCTATCATCTGATGTGCCTTCATCATCAGGTCTGACAGGGTTGGTGCTTTGGATAAAAATTTCGAAACTAGACATTCGATTTAGACGGCAGAGCGCGCAAGTGGGAAGTGCAGGGTTGATACAATGTTGAAGTTGATTGGATTCCGCAAGGATTCTGTTACCATTTGAGAAGCTCGGGCCCTTCTTGTCGGCAAGGGCGAATCGATAGCAGAGAGGACAGTCCTAGTTTATTCAGATTGCCTCTTCAGTTGGGAATTGGATTCCATTATTTCATGTAAGTAGATAAAAACTACATTCAAATTTAGTATGAGAAAAAGAAAAAGAAAGAAAGAAAGAAAAAAAGTTTATTACAGCATTCATGTATTCATTAAGCGTTTTGAAAGTGTGGATAAATTGATTGTTGATTTCATATGCTTCACTGATCATTATTAAAGCAATAATAAGGTGCTCTCTTCATTTTGGCTAGACCTTTTGAAATGAATGGCGTTGCATGTCCAATGTACTTCACTTATGCTTGACAACTGAACTCTTCCAAGCAAGGATTGTTTGACATTTATTCTAGTGTTAAGTGACTCATTTTCAACTACAACTACAAGGGCTGCAGAATGTAGGGGAAATAGTAATGTTATATATTGAGGCATTTTTAAGTCACGTACCTACACCTACTTGGAGACTGTATGATGCAGATCAACATTCGTGCGAAATTCTTATATACTAAATGGTCTTTAAATAGATGTGACTTGAGGGTGTGATTCTAACATTGTTGCCACGCGCCCAATTCTTCGTAGGAAAATGCAAAAGCAAGTCACTTTGGGAAATTGGATGCCATGCAATAACACATCTCGGGTGTATTGCACGATATCTGACTAGGTCGGTGACTAAAGTGGCTTACTCTAGTTGTTCCTGTTCTTCGGATTCGTTTATAGTACTTGGGTAGACTCAGTAGGCACATCAATATTAGTTCAGAGAATTATATTGTTGGACTTTCACATCACATATTTGGCAAATTTAATTTTATATGTAAATAATTACTAATTATTATGATTTCTCAAATTAGTTGCTCACTTTCATGGTTTGCTGAGGTAATGAAAAAGGACAATTCTTCCACCCACTCCGTTGCTATTAGGATATAATGTTACACATCAAAATCATCATATTTTTTTCATCATGAAAGAATTTAATGCATGTATAGACCCTTCGGAGAAGACACTTCAATGTATTTTTCTAACATTTCAAGTGGTTTAGTGCTCAGAAAAGCTAATCTAAGAGCATGACAACTAATCATCTCATCAACACGAGATCTTAAGACACAATGCTCAAATCTGTACTTGTTTACTTAATTCCATATATATATATATATATATATATATATATATATATATATTAATTCATCCTATATGTGTCTACTTCAATATATAAAAACACTCACAACACTCCACCCTACTTTACACATGATCAATTGCAGTACCTTTATGCTCATAGATAAAGCAAAAGATGGTTTGACAGCCAGGCCTTCTGCACAACCCTAAACACACCTTTAAAATATTTGAAAGTTCAATCAAGCTGTGTATGTATAACCCAGTTTTCTATTCATGAGTTCGAGTTTAGTGAATGAAAAAAATTGGTCGGGATAGAAGGGCCGCCCACAGTATGGGGCTTGACAGTACCGGAGCGTAGATTAATCGGTATAGTTGGCGCCATACATTATTTGGAAAACCAAAAATAGAAAGAAAGAACTGAAGTAAACAAGTTTAATTATCACAGATATCCTATGCCATATATATATATATATATATATATATATATTGTGAACTTCAACTATGAGATATTGATATAGTTTGATTACAATTGGAATCTAATATACACTAATTCAGCTACAAAGAAAAAGAAAGAATTTATATATGTTCTTGGTCACGTATTGATCATCTGTAATTAAATTAACATCACTTCATGAGATGAGTGAGTTGAGATCTTCCCAACTCAAGTAATTGGAGGAATCCACCAAATTGGTCGCAGTAGGCGAAGGCCATGTCACCGAAGGCAACGAGGGGTACTCCGATGTTCCCGCTTCGCCGGTGTAGTTGAACGTATAATTCATTGATTCTAGACCACCATGAGATGAGAAACATGACATGGGCGATGAAGAAGGATTAATGGTACTGCTGGTTATAGGGAGATTAAGTAGAAAATCTAGAGAAGGCATGGTTCCTAAGAAACTGCTTTTGTTTTCCTCACTTGAACCATTGGCGTAATCGGCCGGCCGAACCGATATAGGCTGTAGGAGAGATTGATGATGAATAAGATCATGACCAAATAATCCAAGTGCTTGGTGCTGCTGTGGTACCACAACTGAAATATTTTCGTTAGTAGTACTAGTAATGCTTGAGCTACCATTAATGTTGTTGATGGCAGCACAAGTGGTGGTTGTTGTGGTGGTGGTAGTACTTGTCTTGAGCCGCTTGTTCTTCCGTCCGCCGCCAACGGGAACATTCCGAAGTGTGCCACCTTTAGTCCAGTGTCTCCTACATGACTTGCAAAAATGGCGAGGCTGCGATTTGTTGTAATTGTTGTAGTAACAAAACTTTGTATTAGTTGAATCACACCTTGGACACTTCAAAGGGTTTATCTGCTTTTGCTGTTCTTGTTGCTCTTGATTGCTTATCTTATTAGGCAATTCTATGGCTCCACCCTGCATCAAATTCTTAATCCAATCAAGACCATCACCGGCGCCACCCGAAACTTGTTTCGAACTCAAGCCCATGTTTTGTACACAAAACATTAGAACCTATCAAAGATTTTGATGAGACCAAGATATGTGTTGGTTTTTGTAATATTGATGAATGAGAAACAATGGAGATGATGAGGAGTAGAGATTTGGAAAAATGAAAAGCATGTCTAAGTGATAACACTAAAGTTTTAAGTTCTCTCTCTATCTATCAAGCTATATATATATATATATCAATCTATATGTAAAGAGGGAGAAAAATCAAATCAAGTTGTTTGTAGGTATGCATGGTGGGGATCACTATTGAATAATAGGCCTATAGATGGCTATGGTTTCCATCCATATAATATAAGACTCTAAAAACTCTCTTCACTCCCACCAGCTTTTTATATAGAGATGGTGGAGAGTCACAAAGCTAACTCTAACTAAATATAAATAATCAAAAGATGCATAGGACTATACAGTTAATTCCTTAGTCACTAAGATTGGGGTGAAGAGAAATTTAAAAGTGCACTCAGGTGATGACACGTAGACTACTTGCTTCCTATAATAACATTTTGCTAAGAATAGTCCCACATTGAAATATAAGTTTGAAAGAACAAACTAACTAAATACTGGTGGTGATTACTTAATCATATTTTGGTAAAGGCATATCTGACTGATTAGTTAATCAGGTTGAAAACACCAAAATTGACTTGCCTTTTAGGTGAAACATCCGGTACTCTTCCACGTACATTACACTTAAATGGCTGAAATTTAATAATAAAAATTTAAATTTAATTTTAATAGAGTAAAAAAAAAAGCATAATAGGTTGCTAAAGGATTAGATAAAGATATTATGCAATAAATTTTAATGATGTTAATAGTCAATTAAGATATAAGATTAAAAATATTTTTAATTAAGATACTATTAGCAAGAGATTTTAGACACCAAAGAATCTCTGATTAAGATACTATTAGTATATATATATATATATATATATACTAATACTTAATAAACACGAATACAATAACTTAAAACCGTTACTTTGAATTACAATTTTACCTTTCAATTTTTGATTTCTCAAATCTCTGGCTAATATCTCAATCAGAGATTCTTTGGTGTTTATTAAGTATTAGTATTTTAGAGGACCGCAATTAGGCCAGCTATGCTATATGGAAGTGAATGTTGGGCGGTAAAGCAACAACAATTACATAAAGTGAACGTAGCAGAAATGAGGATGCTTAGGTGGATGTGTGGTAATTAACTCGTAAAGATAGAATAAGAAATATAGAAATTCAAAGACAAATAAGAGTAGCACCAATTGATACAAAGATTAGGGAAGGGCGGTTGCGATGATTTGGTCACCTGCAAAGACGGCCTACAAATGTCCCAACTAGAAAACTTGACTCAATAGAAACTGTAGAAATTCGGCGAGGTAGGGGCAGACAAAGTTAACATGAGATGCATTAATTAAAAGGGATTTGAATGGTTTGCAAAGCTCACCATCAATTGCACTTAATCGAGCACAATGAAAAAGTTTGATCCATATAGCCGACCCTAGTTAATTTGGGACTGAGGCTATGTTGTTGTTGTTGTTGTATATATATATATATAGATAAGTAATAAGCAATTTATATTAAAATAAAATAAAATCATTAATTGCTAAAAAAATATGAATGCATACGTTTTTTTTGTTGACAGGAAATGTATTTATTCATAATAAAAAATGTTCAAGGGTACAAGTTTATCCCACAACTCAGTAACACGTGTTTTCAAAGCCCTGTTGGCTAAGTAGTGGGCTTTGGTGTTCAAAGAATTTTTTTTTTATTAATGCAACTACGCTTTGCTTAAAAAACTTCTTAACAAATACACATTATATTAGTCAATAGCTATTTAAACATTCATTCTAATTGAGTTAAATGCGCAACGTTAAAAGATGAGGACATACAAAATTGAAATGCTCCTATTTATTGTTGGGATCTTTTTACATCTACTTCCATAAAATAAAACATAATTAAACACTACAAGAAAAAAAAAAAACAGCAACAAACTAATTTGTTGTTGATTTGTTGATTTGTTGCTAAGGGACTCAACAACAGATCAACAACAGATTAGAGGTGTTGCTAAACTCTTTGTCGCAGATTGAAGTTAGCAACAGATTTTGGTTTTGTTCTTTGTTCAAAGAACAGATTTGTGACAAAAATCTTTCTTTGAACGAAAGAAAAAAAAATATGTTGTAGATTGGAAAAGGTGGTTCATTGCAAATCGATGCAAATCAACCATGAGAAAAAGCAACTTGCTGTTGTGATATGAATATCAGATCTAAGCGTTGCAGAATGCGAGATCAAACAGATCAAGCAACAAATACCTTTTTATTGATGCAAATTAGCAAATGCATCAAGTCTCATTCTTGATTTGGAATGATAATTTTTTTTATAAAATTACAGTTCTTTATGTGATAAATTCCAATGAAGAGTAAAATGTGAAAAAAAATATATTTATTCCTACTGCAATTAAAATTAAAATTGAATAATTGTTTGTATATTATCAAAATTTGACAAAAAAATATCTACAAAATGTTGAGATTAACATTTCATAATGAAAGATGAACATTATCCAACAAAATACTACACAAATTAAGATGGCAACACAAATTAATTTATAAATATATCTACAATGTAAATCTTACACCCTTACCCAATTGTGTCACCGATACAAGATAGACACTATACAATTTGAGTGCGTGTCCCATCCAAATCCTGAAAATGAAAAGGAATAACTTGAACAATATTCGAATTGCGATAAAAATATTCAAACACAAATGAAAAAATCAAAAAATTAAGCCTTGCTCATCGACCTCGTACATAAAAGATCGTCCACAGTGACACACACAAAAAATTTCCAACTCAAAAGGGAATGAAAGAACTTCCATACATGACATTCCATGCATTTTTTTAAATTTCTTTCATTTTGTACATTCATTCATATATATATAAGAAGTTAAAAACATAGAAGAAGACATCATGCAGCCCACAAATGAACCATTCTAAAAACATTTAGAATTCAATATTTTCATCCATCAACTAACATGCATTTAGACACGTAATGGTTAAATAAAAACATTTTACCTCCTATTAAAGCAAATGAATAGGAAGAAATTAGATCAAAGTTTGAACATAGACAACAACAACAACAAAAAAATCAAGCCAAGTTAATTTATATTATGTATATAAAAGCATGAGAGCAAATCTCAAAATATGTCAATAGGTTATGGGTTGGGTTGCATGGAGACACTCAATTTGTTAATAAAAGGGTTGCTAAGTAGACTTATTGACCATAAAAGACATTACTTAATCAACCAACTAATCACAAACAAATGACGAAGATCATGTACTTAGAAAACATGACGTACTACTGTGTCTTGAAGGCACCGTTGAGTTACCCCATAATACTAAATAAATATTTTTTTTTTCATAAGAGACGTCCAACTTTTTTAATTCAATGAATCACATATAATACTAAATAAATATTCAAAATAGAGAATGGACTTTTAAATATAATCCTAAGTAAATTGTGAAAAGTCCTCTTTTATAACACTAGTGCCTACAAGAAACTTGTCTTAAACACTATATATTTTGTAGATAATCTTATATTGTTATGTTTCTTGTGAAGTGTCCCCTTACTCCAACAAACATTGAATCACATGCCAAGTATTTTTTCATTTTTTCAACAGAATCAGAGAGACTTATTAACATGTTATATGTGGGCATTGACGATACAAAATATATGGATATATATGTGTACGTGGAGTGTTCACTCGATATTCTAAGTTAAGTATCACTATAATGCAAATATTAAACTATGTATGTCATGCACATTTATTTAAGGTACGTACAATAGTTTATAGCAAACATAACAAACTAAGCTTACAATATTAAACTATAATGCCAATATTAAACTATGTATATCATGCACATACCAAAGGATTCTCTGAAACTTGCAACCCAATTGGTGAGGTAAGTTTGCCTCCTTATGCAACACCCATATCAAACGTGAGCATTGCACATACCTGCAAAATGAAGTAATCACATCGACTACATTAAAAGGGAAAAAATGTTTAGATATACATTACTCGAGAATAACAGTTTACCATTGAACAAGATAAGACATTCAGTCACTCTTGCCGTGGCGGTGGTCGCAGAGGTGACATAAGTTGCTCCATAAACTCATCATGATCATCCAAAAGATTACGTTGATCCTCATACATCCTTCTATGTGGAGAGATCAAATGCCCAGATCGGTGATCATGCGGGGCTCGCCGAAAGTGGCGCGCAGCGCGGCCAGCCGCGAAAGCGCGCAGGGCGCGCAGGCGCGAGCCGGGCTCACACAGCAGCAGCAGCAGGGCGCGCAGGCGGAGCGACGAAGCGGGCGGGCGTGCAGGGGAGGCGCGCGCGCGCGGCGTCGCCGACCAAAGCGAAGCGCGAGGGCGGTGCGCAGGGCGGAGCGGGCTCACACCGGCAGCGCAGAAGCGCGAGGCCGAGAGAGCGAAGCGAAGCGAAGCGTGCGGCGGGGCAGCGCGCGCGCCGCCGCGGCGCGCAAAGCGAAGCGGCGGGCGAGAAGGGGCGGGGCGCTCGCAGGGCGACGCGGCGCGGCTCGAAGCAGCCGACCGCAGCGACGATGCCGACGTGATGATGACACACGCGAAGGTGGTGGCGCGGGTCTCCGGTGACGGTGTGGCGAGTTGTTGTTGAGTTTGGAGGAGAAATGGGTTTGGAGGGAGGAGGATGAGAGAAAAGGGTTTGTTAAAAACATTTAGAAATTAATGACAAATCAACAACAGATTATTCTGTTGCTGAGTTGTTGTTGCTAGTTTGTTGCTGATTTGCCTACGTGACATTTGTTGCTATTTTGTTGCTGTTCAGCAACAGATCAAAATCTGTTGCTAATTTGTTGTTGCTATTTTGTTGCTATTCAGCAACAGATCAAAATCTATTGACTTGATTTACTACGTGGACTGATCTGTTGATGATTTGTCATTTGAACAATGACAAATCAACAACAAACTATATGTATATAATTAGATATGACTTGCATATATAATGCATTTGACTTGCATTTCAATTAAAAAAAAGACAAACTTAATTAAATGGATATTAGCTTCATTTAAAAATTAATTGATTGGATATAAAATAATTATATATTCACAAAAATCTTATAGATTTCACGATTTAATCAAAATTATAATTGTTCATCATCATTAAATCAAATTTATGAAAAAATCTAAATTACCAAATGTATACACATTATTTTTTCCCCAAATTATATATTTTTTATTTAAATGGTTCAAATCAATTACAACGATAATATTTAAGGGAAAGTATTTGACTATCACAAGGGAAATTAAGTTACGACTGCAATTCTCACCATGAATTGAGTTGCTAAAACAAATTACTTTTGCCATTTTCGTCACAAATACATCATTGTAGTTTGTAAATGTTGACTAAAAATAAAATTTGCTTTTAATCTTCTTCATAGTTCAATGCATGTTTACTCTAAATAAACAACAATAAAAAATGTCTACGCTCGTCCCCGTACGTCCATTGACACTAGATAAAATATAATGTCTAATTGACATATTGATTCGATCACTGAACAATCATGAACATCACATACTTTCTTGTGTAATCGCATATCATGAGTTAACATTAGATCTTAATTAACCATTTTAAGTCTTTGTTAATCAATTAACTAATCCCACCCACTATATATCCAAGTAAAATTTTACGGCGTTCCTATATAATTAAAGTGTTCATGTATAATCGAGATATATCTTTTAATTAAAAATGGGGTTTAATTTCCTAAACTACATTAAAAGTAATTTTTTTTGGCTCTATCCTATGACAAAATTGAAATTAGGGGCACATTAGGAAATTAAGCAATTTTGCCATTAATATTGAATAGATAGATATAGTATACATATATATATATATATATATATGGATATAGATCTTGAAAAATAAAATGTTTGGGTTCAAAAAATTTTTAAACGTGGTTTTTATTTTTTTAATGTAAAGGTGCATGTTGTTTTCAAGTAAAAATAGAATCTTTGATTTTACGAAACCGCCTATTTATTAATGGTTCTGCACATAATGGAAACTGTTAATTAATCTATTCGCAAGTTTTTTCAAAGTTCAATTTGCAACAAAAAAGCACCAATAGAAAATGAATTTTTTTTAAATTACTACATTATCTTAGAATTAAACAATTTGGATTGGTTACTTAAGAGCACCATTGGATTTTTTTATCCAAATAGGAGAGCCCTTGGTTTGGAAAAAACCATTTCAAATTTAGTGACATATCAGCAACATATTAGTCTGTTGCTGATTTTGTTGTTGCTAATTTGTCGCTAATCAGCGACATATCAGAAACATATTATTATTCGTTGTTGAAAATTCTTGATCTGATTGTTGATCAATGATGAAAATGAATCTGTCGCTGATTAGCAACAGATCAGCAGCAGAATATGTCTGTCGCTGATCTGTAGCAGATCTGTCACAGATTTAGCTACATATCAGCTACAAACTAGGTTCTGTAGCTGATCTGTCACAAAATAGGCGGGAAATTAATGGCGGGAGAAATCAGTGACAGATCAGTGACAAAGTACAATTTGTCACAATTTTTGTCACAAATCTGTCACTAATTTGTTACTTTTTGGTCAACCGAGTCAAACGCTCTTTTTGATGCAAAATTGTTGTTGATTTGTTGTTGTTTAGCAACAAATTCAATCTGTTGCAATATTTTGATGCAATTTCACATTTTTCTTATAGTGAAATTAATAAATAGTTTCAAATACTAAATACAAAAGGAATATTACACAATTTGGAAATGAATTTAGGATACGCAAACTGGAAATATCAAATTAGGTAACGATCCTTATTTTTAATTTGATAATTAACACTAATACCAAACCATTAGTGGTCCTAAGTTCATGTGACGACATCAAACTCCGAGGCAAATCGAGTACCGCCATATTGCCGAACACGTCACCAAACATGCCACGTCATCGCACGTTTGTCTTTGACGGCCTGCGACCTAAACCTTCGTTTGTATCTTAATCGCATTAACTTAGTATTTATCATGTATTTATGAATATTTACATTAAGTTAACTAATTAAGTTAAGTTGTTCATGATTTATTAAATTAATATAAGTTGAGTATATAAGCGGAAGTCTTTAAAACATACAAATATTGTAAAGAAAAGTTTGCATTAATAAATGACCATATGGTGTGGAAATCCGACATGAGATACCATATATATATCTATTTATATCTATTTTTGTAATTTATTTTATTTTAAAATTATTTTTATTTAGTTTTTTAATTAGATTTTTATTTATTTAATAGGTTGGACTTAAACTGGGCTCGATTTGGTTGGACCCGATTCCGCCCAACCGCTTGGACGAAGGTTGGCTCGATCCGGTCCAACAGGACTCGAGTAAATCCGACCAGGTCCATCTGGCCTAGGGTGGCCCGGCCTGTTTGGGCTTGGGTTGGGTTGACCCGGCCCACGACCCGCATAGGGGTAGCTTAGCCCGGTCCGCGTAGCTACCCCTTCCTGCCCTTTCATTTTTCTCTCCAGAGACGTTTTAGATTTTTTTTTTCCACTACTTTATTACTCCAACAACAATAATACAACTAAAACAATAACAACCATTAAACACCAACATCAACACCAACACCAACACCAACACTATTAAACCTATTTCCATGAAAACCCCAACTATCACACAAAATTTCATGAAGTTTAAGAGCAAAAGAAAAATGAGAAACCTTACCTAGGTTGGATGTTCAAGAACCTTTGTCAAATTCCCTTTGCTTTGTCAATTCTTTAAACCCCTCCTCTTGCTTTCAACTCTCCAAACTACTCATTTTTTTCTTTGTTAGGAAAGAGAGAGAGAAGAGAAAACATGAGGGTGAGGGAGAAGGAAAGTGGGAGTGAGTGTGTGAGAAGAAATGCATGGTTGTCTTCATTTCAAGGAAATTAGGTGGTAGGGTGTCAATCCACAATGAAGAGAGAGAGAGAGAGAGAGAGAGATAGGATGGGGTGTGTGTGTTCTCTAAACCATTGAGTACACTATTTGCACGCGTTACACGTACCCCGCGACATCCTATGCACTCGTCACTCACGTGCACAACACAATCAATGGAAATCTTAACAGTAGTGTGACGTGAATATTAAATAATAATACAATAAATTAACACACATCATATAAAATAACTATTTATACCTTGGTTGGCATGTCCTAGATTTTTCGGCAGTGTTCATGTGGGTCTGAGCTACGAGTCATAATCTGTAATTAATAAATTAATTAAGATTAATTAGAGCGGGCCATTACAATCTTCCCAACTAAAAAGAATTTCGTCTCGAAACTCAAACTTAAGCAAAAACCTTACCTCGAAACAACTGGGGGTATTGCTCATGCATGGTAGAATCTATCTCCCGAGTAAGTCCTTCATTCTTATAATACTGCCACCGAACGAGTATTAGTGGTATTTCCTTCCTTTTGAAAGTCTATGCCCTGTGATTCACTATCTCAATAAGGTGTTCCTGATAAGTCACAATTGGTTGAAACTCGTTCATAATCATATCAACCATCGGACTTGGTCCTGATTTTGTAATAACCCGTATTTTTAATTCGTTAATTAATCACGTGCTTGAATATAAAAAGAAAATTATGTTTGATGTGCCTACTGTAATGCTAGGTATATCATTATTTTACAGGTGACGTACGATTAAATTGGTTTATATCATGGAATTCATGAGTGAGAGTTCGTATCGGTATGCGTGAAGTATGACACGAGTTGCGTGATAGAGGGTGAATGTGCGAAATGTGATCGATGAGAGATAGAAACTATGAGTAAATAATCAAAGTTTAAATTAGTAAATCTTTGTAATGTTAAAAAATGAAGTGATGTAGTGTATTTAGGTGAGGGTTAAAAGTGTGGTGTGGACAAATATGTAAGTGGGTAATACCTCACACAAAAATCCAAAAAATAAAATAAAAAAAGTCAAATTCATACACACATAACCTTTAAATCTTTTACAACTCACCTGCACCTACCTATCTATCTACTAGGGGGATCCCCATTGGGTATCCCCGCAGGTAGGGGTGACAATTTTAGTCATAACATGATTAACACGACATGTCACGACACGTAATAAACATGTCATGGGTTTGACATAAATAGGCCTGGGTCATATATATGTTAACACGTTTAATAAACGAGTCATTAACATGTCAACTTGATTAACTCGTTTATGACTCGCTTAACACGATTATAGAATTATGTATAAATAATAAATATGGTATAATAAATAGATTAGTACAAAATTCACCCATTTGAATACATGTTAATAACATGATTTATTTATTTTTAATTGTAGACATCTTTTATCATATTTTATTTTATTTTTTAGAGGAAATATTTATTTTACTTGTATTATATTATTTATGTTTTCGATTTTATAAATAATGATTTATTAAGAAAAAATAACACTTTTCACTAAAGTAAAATTTAGATATTTTTAAACGGTTCTTATAATTTAGTATATGTTATTATTACAAGTCATTTCTCCTCTATTATTAAGAGCAATAAAGACTTGAATGAAAAAGGTAAAGTAAAACGTAAGACTATGTACAACCACATTATATTTTATTGGCTATTTAATTATGTTTATTTAAATTTATTCATGTAGATATATTTAATAAAGTAGTAAACAAATTATAAAATCTTAAATAAAATATTTAATAAATGGGTGATATGAATACACGACATGTTTAACATGACCCACTTAGACACGAAAATGATTAACACGATTAAAAACATGTCATGTAATGGGTTTACATTATATGGGTTATGACCTGTTTATGACACGACACGTTTACCGCTGACATGAATTGCCATCCCTACTCGCAGGGAATCCAGTGGGTATCCCTATTGGGTATCTTCATGAGGATCTCCAATGGGTACACCCTCGAGGAATCCCCATTTGTCATGAATAAATATGTTGGGGCATGTGCCATAGGTCAATCCATTAACTGTCTTTATGAATACTTTTAGTTCATAAAATAGATGATTTCATTTGCTGTTTATTATAATTAATTTGCATGTTTACATTATAATAAGATCCATGAGTATTTATAGAAATATCCTAAATGTTCATAGTCGATCATTATACTAGGAACTATAATGAATTAAGACTAGTGTGAGTCTTGATTGATGATCATATGATGATTATACGTATAGGGATATGAATCAAGATCACGAGTACTTGTTAGGGAACAAAGTACTGAACCGACCCGCTATGAGAACATCACATGGATTAAGTCATAGTTGTTTCTCATGATATGTATATTTTTCAATCATCTGACTTGAGATTACCAGAGACTTCAACATTAGGAACACAATGATTTGACACAATCAAACGTTGTCTTTAACCGGACGATTATAAAGGTTGTGATTGGTTACTGTGTAAGCAATGTGATGAAGTTGTGTAATCGAGATAGAATTTGTTCCTCTCGTATAAAGAGAAATATCCAGTGGATCTCTCGATGTGTTAGACTGTTAAAAGGCCTAGTTTAAGTGAGTTGATATTGATCAATGTCACTTGGATGTTTTCAATCACCTAGAGATCGAGACTAGTACGATTGAACATGTTGGATGACAATTCCATGCCTTATGTTTGATCAAAAGGATATCACGTGACAAAATGATGTTATATACATTATTGATTAGGTTGTATCGATTTGATATTCGTACAACTTGGGTAGTCATAATGTCTTGCTAGAGACCTCTTATGACTTATATACCAAAAATGTGTTTTTGTACACTGCCAACGTTATGAGCCTATTGAGTCGCACACTAAAAAAGGTTTTGCGATATTTTAAAATGGTTCAGAAAACGAATTTTATATGATAAAATTCATGACAAGAAACGTCCTTGTGGTGTATTACACTTATATTTCTTTAAGTAGGAGCATATGTGTAATTTACTTAACCGTCTATATACAAGGGTTGTATAAATAGACGCTTTAAGTTAGAACACATGGATAAAAAAGATTAAGGGCCGAAACTCTATTTTCATTTCTGAAACGAATTAGGGTTTTTTGGTACGCTCGGATCTTTTTGGAGAGAAACAAAAATGTTTGGTATTCTCTCGAAGCTAGCACTTCGAATTTCGATCGTTGTTCATGCGTGGACTGCTGGTAGAGGGTGTTCGTCGTTGGCAGCGCCTTAGAGATCGATAAACCTTCAGAAATGTATATTGTGACCGAGGTATGATTAAGTTTTCATGGTTTAAACGTTTTTAATGGAATTAGATTCAGATCTTGTTATGATTTTTGTCAAAACTGCTTTGTAATTTTCGCTGCGTATGAACCCCAAAACCCAACAAAATATATCTTGTGTTTTGTATATACGTACATAAACTATCTTGTAAAATGTAGGTGTATGTACATTATATAATGGATTATATATTACCATAAAAATATAAATATATAATTAAATGCACATCAAGAAACATATTGCAGTATATAATATAAAAATATAAACATATGATAATTAATCCAAAATATATATAGTACATATGTTTATATACGTACTATGCGGTAATTCTACAAGTTCCCATGTAATAAATACATTATAGTAGCTATTGATTAACCTTGGTGTACGCATTGCACTGTTTAGACATTAACTCTGATACTACATGTATATATAGTATTAGAAAATATGTAATGATACACATAGATGAGGAGGAAGTTGATGGCGACTTAATGGTTGATAAAGGCAGGACGACTTTAAGAATGGTCATTGACTTTTTATTTTGCATGTTATATGCAATAGTTTTGTTGAGACTTAATTGCAAGTGTTATAATTTAGAACTAAGAACTTTCATCGGGTGATGAATTTGTTGAGACTTAATTACAAATCTTAGAACTTATAACTTTCATTGGATGAAATGTTAGTTTTTGTTTTGGTTGGGATTTGGATTAATTGTGACGTATGTATTTAAGACCTTATTTTTTGTTAGTTTATTTTTAAGTACAATATTTCTTAGGTGATATATATGACAATGATTTCCCACGGGGATTCCCATGGTGATTTGAATGGGATTCCCCGCGGAGTACTAAATGTGAAATAATAAATCCCCATGGATATTCCCCATCCCAACAGGGATTAGATGGGGATGGAAATTCATCCCCGCATAGAGATGGGGATGGGGATGAGAATTTGAATTTTGAATGAGGATGGGGACGGGGACATACTCCCCATCCACGCCCCGCCCCGCCCCGCCCCGCCCCATTGACACCCCTACTACCTACCTAATCACATCACTCCACTTTTTCTCTTACACACTTTTTCTCTATCCTCTCCATAACTCCCTCTCTCTCATCACGTTCCACACTCTTTCTCCCTCTAAAAAAAACACTCAATCATTCCCTCCTTCATCTCGGTTTCATCTTCTCCCCCACCTCTCTTGGTTCTTCACCTTTCCTTTCATTCTTGGTGGCAACCCGAACCTCTCATCCGATCTCCCCTCACCTTGGCATCCTTCTCGCTCTCCAGCGTCCCTTTCCCGACCTAGTTAAGTGACTATTGTTAGTTTTTGACAATTTGATGAATAGAATGGGGCCTGCTTATAGCACATTAGGTAGGTTTAAGATATTTTTTGTGTGTCTAGATTAACGACCCAAATTAATTAAAACTAAGATTAGGGTTAATCTCGGGGATTAACAGTCGTAATTCGAGCGTTACATGGACAACTCAGTTGACTCGGACACTAAAACCGATGGAATATGTTATTTATGGATGATGGTTGTTTATATGTGGTGTTTAAGATTATTATTATATTGCACTGCATGTGTGTACATTGTTATCGGGTAGTTAATATGACATGTGTTTGCCTCGAAAGACGTGTCAACGTGGGTATCAAGTAGGCAAAATCCGAGTACACTAGAAAACTCGATTAATTCACATTAAGATGACTAATTAATCAACTAAAATGGGTAATGTAACCATATGCTACTTAAATTTTAAAATTTGAACAATAGGCTATAGCATGCCTCAGAGTGCGTGTCGAGACACGAGGCAACGGGTAATCGAAGGTTAGCGGGACCACAAGTTGGTTAGTTTTGATAAGTAAAACAATAACCGTATGGTTTGATAAGGCTTTAAATAAGGTTCATAAATCAAATAAATGAAAGCCTATAGTTTGAGCTAAATAACATGGACACTAGATAAACCTCGAGATGATTATAATGAGATAATCTTATAATGAGATAATCTAGGATAGGAGTATACTATTGGCAAGGATGAAGCCAACATTTAAATGTGTGTGGGGGAGGGGTGCGAACTTAAGAAAAAAAAATCCAAGCTTAAAGTGCCAATGATATTTTTTTGTCAAACAAGTGTTATGATACTTATTAGAATATGAAAGAGAATAAATTAATATTATATATTGTCATATAAAACAAGAAAACGACTAAAAAAATTAAAAGCATATAAATAAACTATATATAACTAACAAAGTCTCAAAAGACATAACTAATATAAAACTTGTAACATACTAAAATGTTGACTTTCATTCCTTCATGTCACGGAAGTCATTGATAAGAGAATTTATGTCAAACTCCTTAACAATTCTCTTTTCAATCTATACAAGTAAGAGGTCGGAAAGATATTCATCATCCATCTTATTGCGTTGCATAGTCTTGAAAATTTTCATAGTCGAGAAAGATCGTTCTGTTGTAGCCATTGAAACTGGAAGAGTGAGAATAAGAGTTATCACTCTATATACAAGAGGATATATCACCGATTTTCTTGTTTTCACAAACCATTGACATAAATAAAAAATTGTAACTAATTATTGAAAATTAGGAAGTTCACACAAATAACCAAAATGCTCAAATTGTGTTCTTAAGTCCATTTCATATTCAACAAAATCTTGCAGATAGAACCTCTCCACCATCATGCAAAGGTCATCAATTCCGAATGATTTGCGCATCTCTTTTGGGTCCAAAGTCGAGTTAAACATAAGCAACTCCACCGTGTGATCACTAAATTTATTGTTTAACTCTTGCAATTGAGTGTCAATCACAACATTAAAAATGTCAACTCCATAATGATGTCCGATTGTAAATTCATCTTGTTGATGACGGACCCTTCCTCTCCTTGCAACATATTTTGCATTTAGGTCTGGAGTAGGTATATTGACTGCTTCACAAAGCGATTTCACCTCTGCAATTGATTTTTCCCATTCTTTATCTCTTAATTTTTGAATCAACCCTTTAGTAGATGAAACAAGATGCATAACATTCAAAGTATCTTGTTCTTGACTTTGTAATTCTCGACAAAGCTGATCATAATAACCCAAAATAGTCTTCATAAGATGCATAATGAAACAAATTGAAAAGAAGTTGGGTTTTCATAAGCGGTGTATGCATCAGCATGTTGAGCAAAAGTAACTCCTTTATTTGTAGAAATGCTCAATAAAACTTCACATATTGCACTAAACATATTCATCACGCTATAAATAGATTTCAAGTGAGAACTCCATCGAGTATCACCAGCTCTTTGTAAAGCTCCAATTTGATTACGTCATTTTTCACTCTCAAACACGTTAGTCTCAAGTAAGAAATCAATATTTGCGGCATGCGCAATTTTTAATTGGTTGTTCCGTTTGGACGATGCACTAATAATATTGACAATAATATTCAACTTATCAAAGAACTGATGGACTGAAATAACTTCTTTAGATGCAACAACCAATGCCAATTGCAAACGATGTGCCATACAATGAACATAATAGGCATATGGACATTCATTTGAAATCAATGCTTGTAATCCATTATACTCTCCACGCATGTTACTTACACCATCATAACCTTGTCCTCTAATATCTTGAACATTGAGATTATGCTGAGAGAGAAGGGAAAAAATACTCTCTTTTAATGTTTGAGATGCGGTGTTAGCAACATGAATACGTTCAAAAAAACGCTTATGCATAAATCCATTTTTGTCAATGAATCTTAAAACAACCGACATTTGCTCATTTTTTGATGCATCTCGACCTTCATCAACAATTATTCAAAACTTTGCATTACCGATTTCTTCACGAATAACATTTTTTACTTTAGTTGCCAATACTTGTAAAATCTCTTTTTGTGGTGTTGATGATCTATATAAAGCATTGTGTGGAGCGTTATCCAAGACTTCCACTATTTTATCATTATAGGAGCACATGAAACTTAATAATTCCAAAAACTTTCCACGATCGATTGATGTTTTAGACTCATCATGACCTATAAATGAACAACCTTGAAATGCCAGCCACATAGCTGCTTCAATCGAAGTCTTCAAACGAAGTCTATTTTCTTCCTTAGCTTTAGAACTGAATTTCTCAATTCTTTGCATGATGTGAGATAGTTGGTTCATGTGATCTTCCCATGCTCTTTCGCATTTCGATGTGGTGAAGCGAGATCTTTACCAATATGTGCCAAAAACTTACAATCTTTTCCACTTCGTACCTTTTTCCATGATCGAAATCCATTAACTGTAAATGCATCTAATCCAGAAGGGTTATTTTGAGTATGAAATAAATAGCACGACAGACAAAATGCTGCATCTACACTAAGAGAGTATTCCAACCATGAAAGAAATAACTTAAACCATGATGTTTAAAAAGTGCGGCCATGTGTATCTTTTGATTTTAGATAATTTAAGAACATGATTTGATATGGACCATCTTTAATATATGCTCTTCTAATCTCATCATCCTTCTCAACAGGGTATTCCAATTTTTGTCTTCTTAATCAAGGATCGCGTTCCAACGAAGTGCAATCAAGATTTTCATTGATTAGAAGTCTAGAAATCTTTGTAGGATGATCTTCATTATTTGAAGGTTCAACTTCCACGGAAATATTCGACGTATTATCACTTGGTAGAGTTTCAACACTCTTCCTTTTAAAATAAGAGTCAATTGTATTTCTCATCTAATATACACAAAAAAGAAAAAAAATGAAATTATATTATTACCATACTAATTACGTTTACAATTATAAATGTTAGGTGTAATGACATAACATTCAATTGCATTAAAGAAAATTCTACAAATTAAATGCATTAAACAACTAAACACATTGGACTATAATAACAATAAAATAAAAATATAGAAACAACAATCAATTTTGATTTGAAATAAAAAATAAAAAATATTTTTATTATTTCAAATCAGGTACTTATGCAATTTTATTTTGAAATAATCCATATCCAACAACTAAAGACAATTAGAAGAAATACGATTTATTCAATAATAATTTATGAAACAAGTAAATAGTAAGTAAATCGTGAGTCAACTAATAATAAATCATGAGTCAACTGATAATACAGATTTAACCCTAAAATTTATTAAACAACAATAACTTGAAAATCTAAGATGCACTTAATATGTGAGATTAAAGAAAACATGATATATCATATTTTCTATCTAGTGTTATAAATTGAGAATCTAAAGTACACTATATTTTAGACGATAAAAACTTTGTAAAAAACATACTGCTTCGCTTGCCACTTGCATTTTCAATCGAGTCTTTATCTAAGAATAATGTTGAGGGACCCTCACAATAGAAATTGCAAAACGAGATGACAAGCAATTGATTGATTTGACGATTTGTGGTGAGATTATGCCAAGATTTTAGAACATTAAACAGATGAGGGCTAGCGATTTATACTTTTTACAAAAGAAAGTTTGAGGTTTAGGGCAACAAGAAAAAAGAAAACGCGGCAGGGTATTGCGTGGGGTCGAGAGAGTCAACAATTGAAAGCCGCGTGCATCATGCGGGGTGGAAGCGGAAAGTGAAAAGAAAAAGTCGTGGGGGGTGAAAATGTGAAGTAAGATGCTGGAATTTTTTTAGTTAGAAGATGTTGGAATTTTGCAATTGTGAATTGAGTAATATTTATAGGTAATGAATGGGCTGGGCTTTTGTTTTAATTTAGGGGAAACAAGGCTCAAATGATAGACATTTTTCCATAGGCCCATATGATTATATAGGGGTAAGTAGCAAATTTTTAAGGGAGCCAAAACCCCCTTTCATAACACAGCTTCGTCCCTAACTATTAGAGTCATCCAGTTGTGTGGGGCAACATGAATAAAGAGCACAAGATAATCCTCAAGATACGTATGCACACTTGATCAAGTCCAAAACTATATATAACAAGTGAGTGGGATTTTCATCTCCACTAACGATGATTTACAAGAAAAAAACTAGTAAAACCAGAGGAGAAGAAAGAATTCAAGCTGAGACTCAACACCTTAGAGACCAATTCAAGAGCTCAAACCAAAGTAATCATTATATTTATCTCCTCTACTCTCCAATGAACCCATATTTGATTAAATTAAGTGAATTCGGGTTTGATTGTTAAACCTCTGATTTTGGGTTAAAACGTAATGGATTACATGTTATTAGATCATTTTCATAGAGAATTGCAAAATGGTTTAACTAGAATTTGTGTTTTTCATGAATTGGAAAGTTGGTAAATGTATGAGATTTGGAGGAATTTGGGTTAAAACTGATGTTTTGGAGTGTGCTAGATGTTGTTTTGAAGTTAATATTGCATGTAAAGCATGTTTAAACTAGTAAGGTAGCGAATTGGAAGAGAAATCACAAAATTCTCGACTTGAGACTTATGTCCCAAAGGACAGATAGCACGCTACCTATAGTGCGGTAATCGTTTTGGGTTTGCAACTGTTCTTCGTCCTGAAGAATAGTAGCGCGCTACATCAATTACCTAGCGAGCTACCACTACATAACATGCTACACGATTCGCATAGTGCGCTAACAACATACAAAACTGAAACTTAAAAGGTTGTTTTGAGATTTTTTCGACTTAATACATATCTCGAACATCTATAAACATAATAAACATGTAAAATCAGACTACAGGGACTTAAGGGACCGTAGCTCGGGTATGGGGAGCTAGTCGAGTTGGATATGAGAGTCCGGGGAAGTTGGAGCGCGGATCGAGGTGCGTAAACCCCTTGAGAATGCTTCGCAAAATTCGGTTGATTTTTCTTGTGCGTGTGATGGGCGACGAAATGTTTATTTTATTGGTTTGTCTGATTGATTGATTGGCTTATCGAGGTTTTTACATCGGGATGTATGGACAGACTTGGATACACTATACCATTGCACGTGTGATCAAGCCCTTGGTGAATTGCGACCCGAGCTGCACTTAGATGCACGTGTCGGTGATTCAACAGATTTGGCTAGCGCAGCGAGGACTAAAGAAATGGGACTGTGGAGGTTATCAAAGAAGCCCACATGAGAGACCCTTAGCTCAAGTATGGTATAGTTTGCTACAGGCTATATATCCTTGGGTTTTCATCAAAGACATTTATGTGCATATTTACTTAGCTGTTGTATGGTTACATTCTCATTTTTCTCGTTAACTGCAACTTTATTTGATTATTGTTTGTTGTGCTATATTACTATTATTTTATGCTACTTAAATCTTTTGTATTGCCCTACATTTATGGAAGTATGTATTTCTATTGCCAGATAGCATACTTGCATGTCTTGTAGTTTTATTTTTTTCTTGCTGAATATTGTGTGGACTTCTCTTGGGAATTTACTCACTGAACTTGTCACTGTATTTGTTGGGTGACTGAGTGCAGATCTTTCTATGAGTAGCAGCAAAAGACAATCTTAGGCGATTATCTCTTTTTGCTGACGATCTTAGACATACTCGTAGGTGTTAATATTATTTTGATATTATGGTATTATTTTAGGTATTGGTAGATTTGAGATGACATGTGTATATACCATGTTTTATGGTACCGTCGCTTATATACAAAGTACTTTTTTAGGTTTTTCATAGTAGGATTTACTTTTATGAATAATGTTTACCATAGTAAATTACCTTACCTAATTGTATCAATTAAGGCTTCCGCTAATTTATCTTAACTTGTAAAATACAACCCATGAATATGTTTAGGATTTGAATAAACAAAAAAAATATTTAACTTAACAAATATTTAAAAACTTAAAAGAGGATAATTTAAGAAAATATAGATAATTCAATAACAAATTTAATGAAACACACATGGAAACAAACTTCGAACTAATAGGAGGACGGGCAGGTGTCAGACACTTGTAGTTAGGCCTACTGGATAGGGATTACACGGAGACACGTCACCCCGGGGTGGCAAGGCCGTTGCATCTCAGGATGTGTGATGTGTCACGATCGCGAGATTTGTGGGATTGCCTCGAGATTCGTGCTGAGTTAGTGATGATTTTGAGTTACCTCGAGATCCGTACTAAGGTGATGGACAAAATGGATGAAATGGGAATACGTGCTCAAGTCGCACGCATCTCGAAACTTCCTCAAAATGCATGCTGATTTTTTAAAATAATAATACTAAGTAAAATAAAATGTATATAGTTATGTAGATATGTTTAAATATTTAACGTATATAAATATGTATCTATATATGGTGCATATACATATTTTACATATAAATTATACTATACATATACAATGTGATCATTTGAAAAACAAATTTCGTAAAATAATAACCAATTGATTTATATAAAATTATACGTTAAAGTAAATATATATATATTGGTTAGGAACTTTATATGTACATTTTTAGGAACAATAAATGTCAAATTCAACAAAAATCGGTCGAGCTGAGACTTAACTAATGTGGTTTGACATGAGACATGACCAATGTGCCCACAATTTGAAAGAATTTTTATTTTTGAAAATTGAGGTAAATAGAAAGAAAAAGAGAATTTAATAAACAATTGTCGAAAATGAGATGTTATCTCGATAAGATTGCAACAATTAACTTATATCGAGATTAACCTCATAATGCGTGTGTGACTTAAATAAAATGTGAATAAATCTTAGAAATGATAATAATAAAAGGCAATTGAATGATTTAGGAAGTTCAGACGTGTCGAACACGAAACGGTAGAGAGGATCGACACTCAGATAATGTATATTGACGTGATTGGAGGTAAGTAAACCAGTAAGAAATTCAATATTAACTCTTTTCATCTTCTTACATATTTTGATGGAAATGATACCTATTGTTGGACTCTACTTCCCTACCAAGTAACCCAGGGTCTAAAGTAGGGCTGGCAAAAGTTGTCGAGACCCGTTTGTCCGATTTTGTCCGGACCCGCTATAAACGGGTTCGGGCAATATTTTTGTAAAACATATATGGGTCTGGACAATTTTTTTTGTCCTTTTAAAAATACGGGACCGAGTCCGACAACAATTTCAAAAAAAAGGTACCCGTTTAGCGATTAATTTGGACTATTGAGATGATTTTTTTTTTTGAAACTTTTGTGATGTGGCCATATAATTTTAAAACTTAGACAATAGTGATGTGATGCTTTGCCTTTCATTCCTTGAAGATTCTTTTATCTATAATGTTTATATTGAAATTAAAAAAAGTACCCATTTTACAAAAATACGGGTCTGGACAAAAAAAGTACCCATTTTTTATCTATGAATGTTAGGTGACATGTAGTTGAGGTTTTTTTTTTTAATAATTGATAGATAAAATATTTAATCATGTTTAAAATAAAAATCGAACAAAACGAGAGCCGTATGTTTTACAAAAATACGGTTCTGGACAAAAAAAGTACCCATTTTAAAAAGGGGAATAGGTCAAGACACTAATTTTAATCATTATAAGGGGAGGTGTCCGGTCCCGTTTATGTCCGTTCCCATTTTTTTGCTAGCCCTAGTCTAAAGTGGCGAATTGTGTCATTGTTTACTCGTGGGTTAAGCATTCGAGTCATGCTCGTGGCTTTTCACCGAGACCGAATCCTATGAGTGAGCATCCGCCATGTGTCGTAGCTCCTCATAGTACTTCAAGGATTTCATTGCGGCCGAGCATCCGGTTGAGACTGTGGTTCCCTTTGAGATTTTCTGTGGCTGTGGCTCAAGTGAAACTACGGCGCCGAACGGATTAGGCGCGGATGAAATGGACTTGGTCCCGCCATACCAATATTTGACACTTACACTAGTTAATTGGCTTTGAGTCCATGTGTAGAGTTTCAAGACCACTTAGGCGCCTATCCCTTATTTTAGGGTCGCTTGATCTCTATCGTCGACCATTGTAGTCTATCTATCATGCGCTTTATTGTTCTTTTTAGCTTCATTCTTTTCTTGCATGATTTATAGACTTGTTTATTGTTTAATCTGAATTACTGTTGAACTTCTTCTGGATTTACTCACTAGAATTTTTTTCTATTTGGTGACAATTACAAGTCAAATCCTCAAGCTCGAGAACATTGATGTGCGACATACATAAGTCATTTAATATATCTATATTAAATTTATTATATTTTTATAAATGGATATTCAGATTGAGAGATACATGTATTTCCCCTCGTCACTATAATTTGTGCATTGTATCAATTGTACAGGGTTTTCATATTCTAGCTTCCACACTTAGAACTTGTTGTGTACTTGTGTGTTTAATTTATTCATCATTGGGTTTTCATCGCATTTAAATTCCGCTGCATATGATTTCATATATATATATATATATATACTATTGTGTAGACTATCAGGCATTGGAGACCGGTTTGTGAGGCTGACTAGGACTTTATTAACTCCGCACTGATTTACCGAGGGTTAATGGAGGCTTAGTGTCACGACCCAAATTTCTAATTTGACTTTAATATTTTAAACAAGACTAAATGACCGTGTAAAGTAGGACCCGCTTCGATATACGTGTCGCCACCGCCGGCGAGATGGCTGAGATAAATGCTATATTTGTAATGATGTATGCCTAGTGTATTGTATATGTGTAGACTACTAAGTCATTACTACTTGTAAATAGGTGTCGAGACGTGTGCGGGAACGTGCCTCGAGTTGCGTGCCGGCATGGGACCGAGGTAGAGTACAATATAGTGATATGATATAAGCTTTATATTGCTTTTATAAGTGATATAAGTGGGGCTATGGTTGATCAAGAATCAAATTTACTTAAATTAGTAAATTAAAACAATATCCACTTTATATTTCTCGAGACACGTAATGGTCCATCTCAACACCAATTGAGTTACTTATTAGTGTCATTTGGAATAAGATAGTGAGACATGCGTGAATAAGTGTACCATTAAATAGGTCTCGAGATACGTGTGCACATTAGGATCAATGGCTATCAATCAACCACATCCAATTCATGAATATAAAGCTTTTGTTCAACTTAAGCAACTCAACTCATTTATTTTCATTTGCTTAAAGAGAAGCAAAGTTGCTGGAGAAGAAGGAGCTGCTGGAGAGGAAGAAGATAAAAATGAACTTGGTGATTTAGTGAAGGAAATATCAAATATAGCTAGTGTTCATCAAGTTTGATTACTCCTCTACACTATAGAGTTAGCTTAATCCAATGAATTCATGAATTTGATGTTGTGGTTGTTGTTTTATGTTGTGGTTTATGTCATGGAACTCTAGTAGTATGTATGGAGGTTCTTTAGGCATTAACATGACCTATGTGTAAAGAAAACTAGGAATTCTGATTGCAGAATTCTGGGTTTTACTGCACATAGTGCGCTAGGTGGATCAACTAGCACGCTAACTTGGATTAACGCGCTGGATCAGGATTGGTAGCGCGATAATGGGTCATTAGTGCGCTAACTCTAGACATTAGCGCGCTAGGTCTATGACATTATAAAAATTACAATTTTCAAAAATTCATTAAATACTATAAAAGAGTCTAATACCCTAAGTAAAGGTCCAAACATACTAAAAAAGCTATAATATAATATCAGGAACCTAGGGAAGTATTCGAGGATTCAAGTATGAGTTTCGAGGTGTCAAGAGGCCGAAGTAGCTTAGAAAATCGCATGGATTGTAATTAAGCCGATTGAGATATTTATTTACATTTCATTCCTATTCATATGTTCATTTCCCGTCATTTAGACTGAATTGCTTTGTATTCCATGTGCCATGACTTGTTGTTCTTTCTCATTACATGAGGTTGCCTTCATGGTATAGTTCATTGATAAAATGATTTCATTCATTCCAATTTATGTGCTATGTCATTATTGATTGTTAATACATTTGGTCAGTGAAATAGCATGCTATTAGGTAGATATTACTTAATGTTGTGAATCTATATCCTTGGTGCATTAGTATGCAATTTTTTGTTGGATTCCATTACTATGTTGTTCTTAAATATGAAAGTAGTTCTTGTACCTAGGGTCATTACATGATAGAAACCCGATGTACATACGAGAGTCACTAGACTTTCCAGGGTGATCGGGATTTCTCCACTATCTTGCGCAACACACAAAAAATGACTCCAGGGGTTGTTGGCAAGCATAACTTGCGTAGCACGTGAGATATGGGACCTGAGGTTGTTGGAAAGTATATATGCAGGTGACTGGCACCAGCGAAAGGTTATAAAAGCCAGAGAACTGCTTAGACCTTCACATTGATGTAGAGCTCATCTATATCCTCATATAGTGGAAAGGCTGATGTGATGAATATGATGGCTGATCGACCCTAGATCATTACTATTTAGCCATGTGCCAGTTTCATGTTATTTAGCTAAAGTATCTATTTACATGTTCTCTTTACAGCATAGTTGCTATTATCATGCTTTTAGATACTTGTTGCATAATTGTGAATGTTAACAAATGTCTCTCAGTATTACTTTCTACTTTCTTGTACTCACCGTCTAGTTTGTGACGGTGGTGTGCAGATCCATCGAGTAGTAGACCAGGCAAAGAGAAGATCAATGATTACCTCTGAGCCAGCGAGAGCACTGCTACACTCGATTTTGTAGGTTTGAGTTTTTGATGTATTATTTTATATGTATATGACATACTTTTGGAGTTGTATAATATGGGTTGAGTGAGTAGTAGCTTGAACAAACACATGATATTATATATAGTCGTTTCATCATATATATGCATGTGATCTTTATTCCCTAGTTTTTCCACAATTGTTAGGCCTCATGTTATATGCTTTCGCTAGATTGTTAAAACTTCAACTGAATAAACTTTTAAGTAAGTAATTTTTATTACCTTTAATTTATGAATTGACATAAGATAAATATAGGTTTATATTCATAATGAAATAATAAAATATAAGTAGGTAAATGGTTTTAGATAGGCTAACTAGTCCCTTGTTAGGTCCTATATGGTGAGATTAGGGTTCAATAACGGGTTAGGCCGGGTGATGCCTCAATTTGAGAAGAGATCGTCACACTTAGTGTTGGGCGGTGCCCAATTTGTTGGGTTGGGACCATCACTGTTGGTATTAAAGCCTAAGGTTTTGACTTTAGCTCTTGATAAGCATATAACCAGATTAGTTCATGAATACAAACTTGTAGAGTTAGGAACACCAACAAATTTACTGTAGAAACGCTATGATCCTAACTTAGAGATCTAGTTTGGAAGCGAACGAAGGTGAGACTGGGAAAATTTTTGAATAAGCCTTATAATATGTTATTTGATTGTATGAATTATATAGTGTCTATAGATATGCGATATAACTACTTTTACTGCCGTATTCACTTTTGTGTTTTACGTGAGGCATGATGAGTAAATTGGAAGAAATAAATAATAAATTTATCTGATTTGAAAAACTTGATAATAAAGAAGATTGATTGTGATGATTAATCTTTGGATAGAAATAAAGCGAGTAGATACCAAGTTAAAAAAAATAATAGATTTCCATATATTAAATTGGAACTTATTACGAGATTGTGATGGCCCCAACTACTAAACAGGGCACCGCTTGGCCTAATCCCGTAATCAAGCCTTAATTCCAACCACATAAGACTTAATTACGTATTAGTCAGTCTTTCGTCCCTATTTTCTTCCTTCCAAATGTTCAGATAGTATTAATTTCTTTTTTCATATTATCTTGTAATGTAAAGAGTATATTTCTAAATATGGGAAACGAGGAATATAAAACATCACATGCATCTATATATGAGTCTAAAAAATGGAGAACCTATACACTCAACTCAATGCTCAACCCAAAATATACAGTAAGAATACAACAAAAGTCGAGTCATACATGATAAGATAGAAGAATCACCGAAATGCTCAGAGAAAGTCGCCGATCTTCTTTTTCCCTGACCTCCTGCTGCTCGATGGATCTACACCCACAGTCACAAACTAGACGGTGAGTATAATAATATTTAAGTAATAACTGGAGAATTCTTTTCCACATTTCCAAAATATAAGACCGATATTTAAAATCATAAGTAGCAAAGGAATTGCTGAATCAAATAATGCAATTAAATACCACAGTTAAAAATGTAGAGACTGACACAGGCTAAGTCGAGATGATTTACGTCCGGTCGGCGGTGAGAACCTATCACTAAATTTTTCCACTACTATATAGAGTTGCGCTCAACATATCTCATAAAAAGCAGAGTTGAGCTTTACGCAAATACTTCCTTTATTTCATTCTCCTGATCACCCCGAGTCCCATAACTCGTGTGTCGCATAAGTGTAGTGGTGAGTGCCGGAGCCCCGGTAGACCCATGTCCTCGTGAACCGCGTATCTCTCGTGCAATGGACACTAGATAATCCCTACTTTAGTTTTCAAATACAAATAAATCCACATATCTAGGATTCTAAAACAAGGTAGGCCACAAAGCTCAAAGGAATAAAACACAAGTCCAGTGAAATCCACAGTATCCCAATAACATGCTTTTCATCAGTTATCTATTAAGAACAACATCAAGAGTAGGAACTGGAATCAATAAAACACTTCACAAGGCATCATGTCATAATATTCAATTATGAATAGACACAAGAATAATATGATGTAAGATTACAAGTAGCAATGTCTACAAATAGACTAATAAATCAATAAGAGAATGAAATGAAATATAGAATTCTCACAGTTGTACTTACAATTCACACGCTTGTCCTAGCCTATCCGACCTTTCGATACTTCAAAATGCGTTCCCAAACTCTCGGGATCTCCTTTTAGTTCCCCAGAGTTGTTGAACACGGGTTAGAGTGTGTTTTTGACCCATTTATCGTGTTTAGACTATTTTTGGACTTGGTTGATTTTTAGTACTGATTGGGAAAATAGCGCGCTAATTGCCAACAATAGTTCGCTAATTGCCACATTAGCGCGCTACCTCAGTGTTAATGTGCTAATGTCACCTCAGCTATTTAGCGCGCTAACTTTTGACATTTAGCGCGCTATGTGTAGCAGAACCCATAATTCTACACTTCGAATTTCGGGTTTTTGCCACACATAGGCCATGTTTTTGTCTTAGGAATGCTCATACACGTTACATGAGGTCCCTAACACCCATCCCAATAGACAACAACAACAACAACAACATCAAAATTTATGAAATCGCAAGTTTACGGTGTGGAGGAGTTACCTAGCTTATTGATGATCTTCTTCCTCACAAAGGCTTCAATAATCACACACTCCTCTTATCCAAACACTATAAGATCTCTCTTCTTTCTCCTTCCTTGCTCTCCTACAAATTTTGATGAGATAAGAACAAAAAATGTTGACTAATGTTCCATTTGACCATATATAGTGCTATATTTGAACCTTAGCTTTTGATTCATGTGTGCACATGTATTTCGAGGTTTATCTAGTGGACCACCTTGTCCCACTTATCCCTCAAGTCACCATTGAGTGACTCCACATGTTGACTTACCTAACCTCTTATTGGGTTACCACATGTCTCGATGCACATCAAATGGTTCTTGATTTATTTTAACTAACTATAGGCACATTTATTGGTTATTTCAATGTGGCCACATTAGCCATTTCTAAACCAACATAAACTCACATTTAGCTGAAATTAATTAAGCTTACCCCAATATGCCGCTACCTCGGTCCCACGTCGACGCATAACTCGAGGTACGTCCCCGCTCGTCTCGATACCTATACACCCATATAAAATTGACTGAATAGTCTACACATATACAATACACTAGGCATACATCACAACAAATATAAAATATACCGCGACCCTTACCTCGATCAATGGACATATCACAGTGTGGGTCCCACAGTACGGGTCGTTGATCATATTTAAGGAATTAAACACTGTTAGAGATTTTGGACGTTACAGAGATAGAGTCGGAAAAAAGATTAGTAGCGGATGCAAGGCTCGAGGATTTTTCATGTTGTCAAATCATGAAAATTCATGACGATTGTGAAACCTAAATCATTGCTATTATTATTTCAATTTAATAACTATCTTAGGCATGTGAATTTTAGATAAGAATTCAAGGACGCCTAAACTATGTGTAATTATTTGTTCTAATGATGTAACTATATCAGTAAAAAATATTACAATCTAACATAGAGATGGAACTCAAAAAGTGATAGAACTAGGGGTAACACAACTACAAATCTTGTTGAAGGAATGATGTGTAGCGATCAGTTTATAAATAGCTTGGTGTAGGAATTAATAGTTCTACTTTATTAGTCGTACATGAAATGAAAATTAAGTAAGTTAGGATTGACTTTGATACGAGCTAGCACGTACAAGATGTGTAATGCGACAGTTGAATAACATGAGCATAGCCTAACTTAGTAAAATGAGGGGTGCGTCAAATTAAAAAAATGTGAAGAATTATGAGATGAGCAAGTTAATGCAGACTTTAAGGAAGCAAAGTGTCGAAATAACTTGAGAGCAAATGAAGAAGTCATGCGCGGACTCCTATAGCTTTGACAAAAGCTTTGGAGTAGTGTTGGATCTGAAGCCTAAATAACTCTACTTTAGTAATATTATTCACTTGTAGTCCTAGGGTTGGTGAAATCGACCACCACCTTTGAGGACTTAGGAATGGATTAAATGTTACGGGTAAAGGTAGAGCCCGCGGATCGTTGTAGAGGTAATAGGCAACCTTGAAGGTCACCCAAGAGGGGGGGTGAATTGGGTTACCGAGTAGTTATTGCCCTTTTAAAAACTTTATGCGCAATTTACAACTATGATGTATATATAAGCTATGCAAGTAAAAGAAATGCAGGAAATATAAAATGACACACGATTTATAGTGGTTCGATCCAACGATCTACATCCACTACCTAACCTCCCCGGTTAGGATTTCAACCCCACTTATATTACCAATAAGTGTTACAACCTAAGCCTACCAGCCTAGAATGCCTAATTACAATTAGGACTTCTCCCACCTAGCCGCAACTAGGATTTTCCCCACCTAGCCTCAACTAGGATTTTTCCCACCTAGCCGCAACTAGGATTTTCCCACCTAGCCTCAACTAGGATTTTTCCCACCTAGCCTCAACTAGGATTTTTCCCACCTAGCCGCAACTAGGATTTTCCCACCTAGCCTCAACTAGGAATTTTTCCCACCTAGCCTCAACTAGGATTTTTCCCACCTAGCCGCAACTAGGATTTTCCCACCTAGCCGCAACTAGGATTTTCCCTTTTCAACTTAGATTCCACTAAGTCTTACAATCATTCAAATACAACAATTTTGCTGGAAAAACAGAGATACACTTTACAATACAAAGTGGTATCAAATTCAATCACAAGCAAGCCACCTAGAGCCTAACAACTCTTATGCATGCAAGTGTGAGTATAAATGGAATATGCAAATATGTCACTGATGTTGTTGCAAATTCCAAATCTGAAATCGTTTCAAAAACTTAATATATTTGTGTGAAACCGATTTCAAGGCTAAGAACAAAAGTTTAACAAGAATCAAGTTTAAGTGCTACACTTTTGTTCAAATCAATCTCAGAGTTTGATAATGTAAATTTAAGTGCAAAACCAGAGAAGAAGGTGTTCAAACACACAACAAAATGATCTTCAAATCAAATACACAAAATATGTAGATTAAGCGCAAGTAAGATTTTAGATCTAGGATTTTCTTACAACCAGGAGGATGACAAAAGAGATCAGCTTTGCAGAGACTCTTGTATTCCTTTGAAAGCCTCAAAGGTGCTGGATTTGAGAACTAAAGATCAGCCTCAAAGATCTCTCTTTTGCTTCTACACAAAATCAGATTTCTTCTATGTAGATCTTTTGTTTTTGAGTGTAGATCTTCTTCTTGTTTTAAAACCAAGTTTGTGGTGGTTTTATAGTGGTAGGAATTCCAATATAGCCGTTTATGACCGTTCTAGGAATCCAGAAATCAAAAATTCAAATTTCAAGCTTGATTTCCAAAAGTCAAAAATTGCGAGCAGAGTGCAATTAGCGCGCTAATATCGTGAGTTAGCGCGCTAACAACTGTCTTAGCGCGCTAATGACATTATTAGCGCTCTAAGCTGCAGGGGACTTCAGAATAATTATTCTGTCCCTTTGTGTTAGCGACCCTTAAACTTGTCCGGGACCTAACCAACCCTTATATAACATGTTATACATGTTTATTATGAGTCATTAAGCCTATTTGGGTGGTCCGGATAATTTTACAAACCCCGAAAACGGAAATTCAAAGTTTCACAACTTATTAGGGGCTTTTCTGCAAATTTTCAGTTTTCTTTTTAAATACATTTCAAAAACGAGTTTTCCTTTTTCAAAAACATTTATAATGATCTTCTAATATGTAGATGACCATTCACACAAAGTTTTCACATTGTTTAAACTCATAGACCTAGTTATGTGTTTAAATTCCATTTTGAAACTTGGAGTAAACTTATAACTTTGAAAAAAGGTTTTAGAAACTTGATGTATGCATGAACTAATGCATTTGGCTTGCGTGAAAGAATTTGTATACCTTACATTGATATTACAAATTGCGGCTTGAACTTTTCTTCTTCATATCTTCATTTATGCCGAGTCTTGAACTTGTATTTCTTGAATACTCTTGAAGTGTTGTATTGCATCACTTATTCCAACAATCTCTCCATATTTCTTGAATACCCCTGATGTGTTGTATTGCATCCTTTAACACAAACTGAAATACTTGATTAGTACATTTTCACCTTGTTTGTTTCCATCAAAATCTCGGTCGGAATGTGAATGACTAACCACTTAGTCCAACAAACCTAAGTATTAATCCCACGAGATTGCATAACTCAAGATTTTCACATATCTAAAATTTGTTTAAGCGCGCCAGTAAGCGTACTAAAGGGAATTTTCGTGCAAGTAGTGCATGTTAAAAAAGGTAATTGGAGAGTGTAATGTTGTTAAGACAAGAGTAATGTTGTAGCATCCCCTATCCCAATTAGGGTGATACTTGGTCTGAAACCTTAATTAAGCCTCGGTAACCTAGCCAGACTTAACTAGAGACAATAACCTCTTCATCTGTACCTGATAAACTCAGCCTGTATATCGATATCGAATAAATAATTCAAAACATATGTAGTAGAAAATTAAAACTTTTTCGATAATTAACAATATACAAAAACACGAGTTTATAAAAAACCCAAACCTCATTTATAAACATCCCTACCCTGTTTATATACAACAAAATAGATCAAGCAGTGTCTATATGTACAAGAAGGCTATTATATCATAGAGAAGATTATAAGATTCCCCAATCTTCTTTTTGCCCTTTCGTTGAAGCGCTAGGTTGCGAACCTGGAATATTAAATTTGGGGTAAGCGCTCCAACTTGCTCAGTAAGTAAGGATTCATAAAGCCATCAACATTCCATATAATAATCAAGAACAATATGCAATAACAATATGCACCAATATTAACTATCGGGAATGTAAAAAGCATATAGTTAAATAAATAATAGATGCAAGTTTGTCCATCAATGACTATTACACTGTGATTCCCATTTTATTTATAAAACTAGGATCGATTACCCACTGACCTTGTTAATGCGATTGCTAGACCAACACATTGGCCCATGTGCTGTTTAGTCAATGTTAATGTCCAATGGTTCTATCTGAAACCCTCTAGTGAGTATGTAATCCACACAACCTATCTAGCCGAGTAGGAAGTTATATATAGGCTGGGAATGTAACCCATCTCCTATATAATCTGGTCTCAGTTCCAGGAACTTACTTTCATGAATCGCATCAAACATTATTTTCTATGAAAAACCATTACAGTGTACATAGTCCCCCCATACAGTCCGTAAACTACATGAACTACATATACTAGTATAGCTAGACAACATTAATAAATAAGCGAATCCATACTTACATCGGTTTAGGTTTCCATTTAGAAATTTCATAACTTTTTGGGTCACTCATGCTTTCTTGGTGATCCAACACCTATCACAAGCCATTTATGATCAACCTAGGTTTAATACCATATATTTAGAACCTTTAAGTCCGGCCCTAAGACCTCGGAAAATTCTAATCAAAGCTCAGCATATTTATTGTTTTAAGGGGTGGGAGCGTGCTCCCTCAATTAGTATGGCGCGCTCTACCAACCGGGTTCGTCCCAATTGATAAGGGGAGCACGCTCCTCTGCTAGGTATGGCGCGCTTCACTTCATATTGTCTCGATAGTGCACATGGAAACATCCACTGTTCCATCCACAAATCATCAAAACAATAGCTAACATTCCCAAAATTTATTAGGGAGGACCTCTAGTGAGGTAACAAACCATTTCCAGTAATCAATAACAACAATTTACAAAAAAATCATCACCCACAATCAAATTGAACATAAAAAAAAATCAAAACTAAACTTACCACAATGATGATCTCTGGATTTCTAGTTGATTAAGCTCCTCAATTCACTTTGAAACAACTCCCTGATTGATTTTCTAAGATTAGAATATCAAACCCTCAACTTTCCCTCACTTTTTTGATCGGATAATGGAGATTAGTATGAGGTTTTTAGTTTAAATATATGCATATTCTCTAGATACACATCACGCTATCTCGAGACAAATCGAATAATTGATGTGTTAACATGACACTCTTAAAGTGACACACATGTTGACACCATCAATATTCATGCTCATCTCGAAGCAATCCGACGATCCATATAATTCAAACCAACTTATAGTTTTTAATATATATATATATATATATATATATATATATATATCAAATATATATCATGTATTTGCTTGCCAATAAACTCACCGGATATGCCTACGAGTATTCTCGGGGTATGCACATTTATTCCATGGCCTCCTCGTCGTACTTGGTGTATCGACTATTTATTATTTATGAGGTGTTTTTTAATTATAGGCTTGTATATAAATTCTCTTTTATACTACAACCTATAAAATATACAAACATTCCAAATAAATATAAATCATCATACAAATCCACACACACGCTAATTGTGGTACACCAGACTTAACCATGAGTTTAACTCAGGTTAATTAAAATTTAGATTAACACTAATCACCAGCTTAAGGTAACATGTCATTACTGTCTCCCCAATTTAAAGCAATTTTGTCCTTGAAATTAAAGTAAACTTAAAATTACCTGTAGTTTCGAAGAGAAATGGAAACTGCTCCTTCATATAAGATTCATGCTCCCAAGTTAGTTCCTCATCTCCGTGAAATTGCCATTTCACTTAAACCGAAGGAATTTCTTTGGTTATCAGCCTCTGAATCTTACGATCAAGTATTTGAATCGGCTGATTGTCGTAAGATAAGTCTTCCTAAAGATCAAATTCATTCTAATTAATATTTGGAGTGAACTGAGTCTCCGTCTTGCGAAGCATAGATACGTGGAAGAAATTATGGACTCTGGCTAGTTGAAGAGGTAACTCTAACTATAAGCAATAGTACCAATGCTTTCCTGTACCCTAAACGAGCTAATGTACCTTGGAACTAGTTTACCTTGCAATCCAAACCTATATAATCCTTTTATAGGTGGGACTCTCAACATGACAAAATCGTCCTTTGGAAACTCTAAAAAACCTATGATGTTTATCGGCGTATCATTTCTGTCTTAGTTATGTGCTGTAATCAAACGCTTGCGAATCTGTTGAATTCTTTTTGTGTAATCCTGAATCAACTCCGGCTTTAACAAGATTATATCTCTAACCTTTGCCCAATACGTATGTGAATGTTAAGGTCGACCATAAAGAGCTTCAAAATGAGCCATTCTAATGTTAGCCTATAACAGTTATTATAAGAGAACTCACACAGAGGAATGTATTTCTCTTAGTTACCACCAAACTCCAAGACATAAGCTCAAAGCATATCCTCTAGCACCAATATTAACCGCTCAGTCAGTCAGTCAGTCTACGGATGATACGCCGTACCGAGGTTGATAACAATTCCTTGATGTCTCTGCAACTCACTCCACAATCTAGACGTGAATCTCGAATCTTTATCCGAAGTAATCGAAGCTAGAACTCTATAAATCTCAACACCTCACGTACATATACATCACATAATTGGTCAAAAGGATCTCGCATGAAAACTGACAAGAAATGCACAAACTTCGTCAATCTATCAACTACAACCTATACTGCATCGTACTTAGCTGACTCAAAGGTAGACCGAAAATAAAGTCTATCGATATATGTTCCCATTTCCACTTAGGAATAAACAGTGAATGTAATAAACCTCCAGATTTTCTATGCTCAGCCTTAACTTGCTAACATATCTCATATCTCTTAACGAACTCTGCAATATCAATTCTCATCCTAGGCCATCAATAAACACACATCATATCGTGATACATCTTATTGTTACCTAGATGAATAGAGAAAAGAGAAATATGAGATTCCAGTAGCAATTTCTGCCTCAACTAATCTTAAGCTAGAATCTACAATCTATCACTGAACTGTAACACACCATTATTAAAAACTGACCAATTAGGATGATTCATACTAGTCGCTAACCTCTGGTGCATTATATAATCTTGATTAGCTTTTTTACAAGGAATCATTTGCTGAATCATATCTGGTTTAGTCTGAATCTGAGCACAAAAAATAGACTAGTAGATCAGAAACTTGCTATCTCAATTAATGATGTGCTAGTTGGACTTTCACGAATCATAATCACTAAAGCTTCCTTAAAAAGTCTAAACTAAGAAGCTTTGACTGTAGCTACATTCTCTCTAACTGTTCTTCTTCTACTCAAAGCATCATCAACCCCATTTTCCTTGCCCGAATGCTACTTTAGAGTGAAATCATAATCCATAAGAAACTCAAGCCATCTACGCTGCCTCATATTCAATTCACTCTGAGTAAACAAATATTTCAAACTCTTATGTTCTGAAAATACTACAAACTTCTCACCGAACAAGTAGTGTCTCCAAATCTTCAAGGCAAAAATAACTACAGCTAGGTTAAGATCATGAAATGGATAATTTCTTTCATGAGACTTTAGTTTCCTTGAAGCATAAGCTATAAACCTGCCTTCCTGTATTAGGACACAACCCAAGCCTGAATGAAAAACATATGTATAAGTCACTAACTCCATTCTCAATTCAGTTAATGTAAGAACATGCGTTATTGTCAAACTATCTTTCAAATCTTTGAAGGAAGCTTTGCATTCATCTGATAAAAAAAGTCAACATATTTATGCGTTAACTGAATCATTAGCAGATCAAAACGAGAGAAACCCTCAATAAATCATCTGTAATAACTCACTAACCCTAGAAAACTCCGAGCCTCTAACACTGTGGTAGGAGTAAGGTAATCTCTGATAGCCTCAACCTTTGCTAGATCAATACCCTCAGCTTTAACCACATGTCCAAGAAATTTGACCTCTGAAGACTAGAACTCAAACTTACTAAACTTGGTATACAATGATTATCCTTTAAAGTCTATAATGTAACTTTAAGGTGGTGTGAATGGTCTTCCCGTGTCTTCGAATAGATCAAAATATTATTAATAAACACGATTATAAAATGGCCAAGATATGGCTTGAACACCCCATGCATCAAGTCCATAAACATAGCATGAACATTAGTGAGCTCAAACGACATCACTGTAAACTCGAAGTGCCCATATCGAGTACTGAAGTCTTCTTCGAGATATCCTCATCCTTGATTCTTAGTTGACGATAAACATGCCTCAAATCAATTTTCAAGAAATGCATGGCACCCTTCAACTTATCAAACAAATCATTAATCCTGGACAATGGGCATTCCTTCCTTATAGTCGCCTAATTAAGCTGACTATAATCAATGCACATACGTAGCATTCCGTCATTTTTCTTCACGAAAAAGAACCGATGCTCCTAACGGTGACATATTAGGATGGATAAACCCCTTCTATAACAACTCCTCAAGCTGAGTCTGCAACTTACGTAACTCCTTTGGTGCCATACGGTACGAAGGAATAGATATATGTTTGGTACCAGGAATAAGATCATGAAGTCAATGACACGTTGAGGTAGAAGTCCATGCAAGTCAGATGGAAAGACTTCTAAAAACTCACAAACCACAAGTATTTCACTAACCTTAAGTTTCTAACTAGGCTTTCCAAATATGACAACTCCCGCCATAACTTCTAAATATCAAGGAATAGCTTCACTTCTACGAGTTGCAAGTCGTGAAGAATTATATCCTTTATAGACTACAATTTCAGAAAGGTTAGAGATATGAAAGATTACCCTTTTATGGAAACAATCAATCTCGGCATGGTATTCTAATAACCAATTGACTCATAGTAGTGCATCATAGTCCATGAACTTCATCACCCTCGAATCCATTGGGAGTTCATTCTCTCCAATTTTGACAACATAATCCTCGCAGATTAGGTTAGGATAAACTTTCTCACTCATTGTTGTGCTTAGGATCAACAATGTACTGGCTCTAATAGTTCTCGGTTTCGACTCATCAACCATTGCACCATCAATAAAAGAAAATATAGAACTATCATCAATCAAAATATGCATATCTCGACCACAAATGTTTAATATACCTCTCACAAGTCGCCGATTAACCTTTGGGTTTGCTACACCACTTCATGAGTCTGCCCTCGTGCTGGCAGTGTTGTACTGCTTTTTTATGAGGCCCGTGTCATAAAACACTCTTTGTGAATATTCCTCGTTTGTCCACATCGATAGCATATCATAGAAGCTATTTGAGAAAAAACCCCGGCCTGAGGAACCGCCTAGATCCACTCGATTTTTGTGATGACTGTGCTCTGCTTTTGCCCTTACCTCCAAACTGAGGTAGTGGCAAAGGTGGTTTGAGTACCGAAGCCTGAGAAACTAGTGGAACAGTTACATTAACAAATATCGTCCCCACAGACCTTGAATGTGTACGTACTCTAGCTACACTCATTTTCTTCTTATTTGGCCTAAAATAAGCAAATCCTTGGATTCTCTGACTCTCGGGGAACTGTGATATTGGTGGTGGCGCAAGAACTATTTCAAAAGGTCTGGCTAAAATGGCAGGATCCCCTATCCCGATTAGGGCGATACTCGGCCTGAAACCCTAATTAAGCTTATGTGACCCGACCAGACTTAATTAAAGCTAGCAACCACTTTGTCTCTACCTAATAAACTCAACCTATATATTGATATCGAATAAATAATTCGAAATATATGCAGCGAAAAATTAAAACTTTTTCGATAATTAAGAATATACCGAAATACAAAGTTTATCATAAACCGAAAACCTCCTTTATAAACCTCCCAACTCTGTTTATATACAACAAAATAGATCAAGCAGTGTATATATGTACAAAAAGGCTAATTACATCGTATAGAAGCTTATAACACGTCTAAATTTTCTCTATGCCATTCGGTGAAGCGTTAGGCTGCGAACTTGAATTATTAAATTTAGGGTAAGTGCACCAACTTGCTTAGTAAGTAAGGATCACAAAGCCATCAACATTCCATATAATAATCAAGAACATTATGCAATAACAATATGCACCAATGTTAATCAATATGAATGTAAAAAACATATAGTTTAGTAAATAACAAATGCAAGTTCGTCTATCATTGACTATTACACTGTGATTCCCATTTTATTTATAAAACCAGTGTTGATTATCCACTGACCCCATTAATGCAATTTCTAGACCAGCACATTGGCCGATGTGCTGTCCAGTCAATCCAATAATGTCCAATGGTCCTATCAGAAACCCTCTAGTGAGTATGTAATATAAGCAACCTATCTAATTGAGTAGGAAGTTACATATAGGCCAGGAAGTTAACCCATCTCCTATATAACCTAGTTTCAATTCTAGGAACTTACTCTCGTGTATCACATTAAACACTATTTTTTATTTGTTAAAACCATTACAATATACATAGTTCCCTCATTAAGTTCATAAACTACATGAACTACATATACTAGAAATTCCTTAACTTTTCAGGTCACTCACGCTTTCCTGATGATCCAACAACAACCTATCACAAACCATTTATGATCAATATACGTCTAATACCCTACATTTAAAACCACTAAGTCAGTTGTTAAGACTTCAAAATCTTTTAATGAAAGCTCAACACATTTCCTTTTTTTTTTTTTGGGGTGCGAGCGCGCTCCCTCAATTGGTGGGGTGCGCTCTACCAACTGAGTTCATCCTAACTAATCAAGGGAGTGCCTCCTTTGCTAGGTAAAACGTGCTCCACTCTGTATTGTCTTGACATTATACAGGGCAACAACCACTGTTCAATCTACAAATCGTCAAAACAACAGCTAACACTCCAAAAATTCATCAGGGAAGATCTCTAGTGAGGTAACAAACCATTTCCAATAATCAATAACGACAATTCATAGAGAAATCATCACCCCAAATTGAATTGAACTTCAAAATACATCAAAACTAAACTTACCGCAATGACGATCTCTAAATTTCTAGTTGATTAAGCTCCTCAATTCACGCTTAAATAGCTTATTGATTGATCTCTTAAGATCATATCAAACCCTCAACTTTCCCTCAATCTTTGATCTAATTATGGAGATAAATATGAGGTTTTAAGTTTAAATATATGGATTTCCTTGAGATATGCTTCGTGCTATCTTGAGACTGATCGAATGATTAAAGTGTTAACATGACACTTTTAAAGTGACACACATGTTGACACCATCAACACTCACGCTTATCTCGAGGCGATCCGATGATCCATATATTTTTAACCAAATTATATTTTAATATATAGATATATATATCTCATGTATTTTCTTGCCAATAAATTCACTTGATATGCCTACGAGTATTCTCGTGTGTGAACACTCATTCCACGACCCCCTCGTCGCATTTAGTGTTTTGGCTATTTATTGTTTATTATGCACTTTTTGATTATAAGCTTGTATATAAATTCTCTTTTATTCTACAACCTATAAAATACATAAACATTCCAAACAAATGCAAATTATCATATAAATCCACATACACGCTAATTGAGGTACGTCGAACTTAACCACGAGCCTAACTCGAGTTAATTAGAATTTGAATTCGCACGAATCATCAGCTTAAGGTAATAGTTAGATACAAATGCAGTTGACAAATCTTGATAGAAAAGGACGAGCACCTGTGAATTGAGTGAACGAGTTGTTCGAAAGAGAACCTTAAGATAGATAGGGCTAAACTTCAAGGTTTTGAAGAACACCTATCATGCTTTAAGGATAGGATTTCTCAAAACTCCACACTAATGATGTTCTTAAACTTAAGTGTTATGACGTGTCTTAAAACTGATGATAGTTTAAGGGTTGATTAACTGGCAACTCTAAAGAAAGGATATTGTGTTGCGGAAAAGGGAACTTAATGGAAATGTTAGAAGCATGATTTGTTTGATGCTTGAAAAATAAACATGATTGGATTTAGAATAAACATAAAAAATAAAATTAAAGATAAAAATAAAAATAAAAAAACTGAGACATTATCGTTGACTATCACGGATTATGAAGATCACATGATAGTTGATGGTTAGAGATGATCATATGCTAGTTGCCTAAATCTGGTCGCATTTTGTTAAAAATTTTATCGATAGACTCGAAATAGAATTGAGCAATTTATACATGTGAAGCCGAAATTGTAAGTCAATGGTGTGCTAGTGTCTAATATATTGGGTTGCGATCCTTATATTTATTACCAGGTTGTGGCAGAGTTTTTCTTTTACTACCAGATTGTGGTAAGGTTGGCATTGATGGGCACCAGAATATATCTAAGTATGGCTATTCAGTTTGACGGTTAAATTGTATGGTTGATCCAAATTATAGAGGTCAGACTCATGTATGTATTACGATTTCGGTAGCAGATGAGGAATATTATTTTCGTATATGTGTGATGTAAGTATGACTTTAGAGGTTGAGTTAAAGTGGTGTAGATCTGTTTCAGACTCTACGGGAGAGGCATTAAAATTATACTAAGTAATGATATTGAGACATTAAAGTTGGTGATTGTTTAGGAATCACACAGAGGAAGTCAAACATATTAGAAAATAGTTGGATTAGCACTAGATAAAGCTGATTAATCATACAAACTACCACAATAGAGCACTCAAGTTAAAATATAAGGACACTAAAAATTCATAGTGAAGAGACATATGCACATAAACATTTGTTTCTTCTTAATCTAGTCAAAGGCGTAACTTTCTTCTAATTTCAAGGATAATTTTTTCTTTTAGTTGGGAAGATTATAACAACTGTTATTTTTAATTGTTAATTAGTCGCTAATTGCAAATTATTAGTGGTCTAATATCCGATTGAGAGTCGCGATGAGTCGACATGCTCAAATATAAAAAGAAAATTATGTTTGATGTGCCTACTGTAATGTTATGTATATCATTATTTTACATGTGTCATACGATTAAATTGGTTTATATCGTAGAATTCGCAAGTGAGAGTTTGTATCAGTATGTGTGGAGTGTGATGTGAGTTGCGTGATAGAGGGCGAGTGTGCGCAAAGTGACCAATAAGAGAGAAATTGTGAGTAAATAATGGAGTTTAAAGTGGTAAATCTTGGTGATGTAAAAAGATGGAGTGATGTACTGTATTTAGGTGTGGGTTAAAAGTGTGGTGTGGATAAATATATGGGTGACATCTCACACAAAAATCCAAAAAAAAAAGTTAAATTTATACACACACACACACACAACCTCTAAATTTTTGACAGCTCACCTACACCTACCTACTTACCTAATCACATCACTCCACTTTTTCTCTTACATACTTTTCTCTCTCATTTCCATAAGTCCCTCTCTCTCATCACATTTTACACTCTCTCTCCCTCTCAAAACTAAAAAAAACACTCAATCTCTCTCCTCATCTCGGTTTCATCTTCTCCTCCCCCTCTCGATCTTCACCCTTTTTTTCACTATTGGTGGCAACCCAGACCTCTCATTTGGCCTCTACTCGCTCTCAACACCCCTCTCATTCTCCGATGTCCTTCTCCTTGCCTAGTTAAGTGGCTATTGTTGATTTTTGGCATTTTGATGAATATCATGGGCGTGTCTATAGTACATTAGGATGAGTTTAATATGTTTTTGTGTATCTCGGGATGTGTAATGTGTCATGATCGGGAGATTTGTGGGATTTTTTTGAGACTCGTGTCGAGTTAGTGATGATTTTGGGTTACCTCGAGATCAGGGCTAAGGTGTTGGATTAAAATGGATGAAATGGGAATGCATGTTCAAATCGCATGCATCTCGAGACTACCTCGAGATGCATGCTAATTTTTATTTTTTAAAAAAATAATAAGTAAAATAAAATTTATTTAGTTATGTAGATATGTTTACATATTTAACGTATACAAATATGTATCTATATATGATGTATGTTATGTATATACACATTTTACATATGAAGTATATTCTACATATAAATGTGATCATTTGAAAAATAAATTTCATAAAATAATAATCAATTGATTTATATAAAAGTTGTTGTAAACTAAGTTGTAGGCCAACTAGAACTTAAGTTGGACTTGCTAGAGACTTAAGTATAGAAGACATAAACTAAGAACTACTAGAACAAGTAGAGAAGATGAGACAAGAGAGAAGAGAGCTAGAGTTGAGAAATGTAGAGATTTCCATTCCAACATTGGTGTGTGAATTACAATGGAGTTGGCACCCTTTATATAGGCCATTTGGTGATGATGATAATTGTACTTATTCAATGTGTACAAGTTATACATACACCACAAGTCATACAACACATCACAAGCAACATAGACAATACATGGAAGAGTTGGTGTACATTGGAGAGGATTACAAGTTACATGACAATACATGGATAAGAGATTATACATTGGAGTTGAATACAAGTTATGTAGAGTGTACAAGTTACATTCAATGTAGAAGTCATGCTTGATGTTACAATTCAATGTGAGAGTCATGCTTGACAATGTGATCATTCATAAGCTTGGTTAAAGGGTCATCCAATTTACAACAAAAGTATATTTTTAAGTATACATAAATATATACATTGGTTAGGAACAATAAATGTCAAATTCAAGAAAAATGGATCGAGCCGAGACTTAGCTAATATGGTATGACCCGAGATTTGACCAATGCGCCCATAATTCGAAAGAATTTCCTATTTTTGAAAATTAAGGTAAATAGTAAGAAAAAGAGAATTGAATAAGCAATTGTCGAAAATGAGATGTTGTCTCCATAAGCATGAACAGTTAACTCATACAAAGATCAACCTCATAATCCGTGTATGACTTAAATAAAATGTAAATAAATCTTAGAAATGATAATAATCAAAGACAATTGAATGATTTAGGGAGTTCAGATGCGCCGAACGCAAAATGGCAACGATGATCGACATTCGGGCAAAATATATTGACGTGATTGGAGGAAAGTAAACAAATAAGAAACTCAATATTAATTCTTTTTATTTCCTTGCATATTTTGATGAAAATGATACCTGTTCTTGGACTCTACTTTTCTACTGAGTGACCTAGGGTCTAAAGTGGTCGAATTGTGTCGTCGTTTACTCGTAGGTTGAGCATTCGATCGCCCTCGTGGCTTCACGGCGGGACTGAATCCTTTAAGTGAGTTTTCGCCATGTATCGTGGCTCCTCAAAGGATTTCAAGGATTCCATTGTGGTTGCGCATCGGGTTGCGACTATGGCTCCTTTTTGAATTTTTCGGGTTGCGGCTCAAGTGAGTTGACAGTGTCGAACGGATTAGGTGCGGTTGAAGCAGACTTGGTCCGGCCGTACCAATATTTGACACTTACTGGTAGTCAAGTGGCTTCGAGCTCATGTGTAGAGTGTCAAGAACCCGTGGCACATATCCCTTGCTTCAGAGTCACTTGGTCTCCATCGTTGACCATTGTAATATGTCCATCATGTGCTTTATTGTCATTTTTACCTTCTTTCCTTTCTTGCATGATTTATAGACTAGTTTTTTGTTTAATCTAAATTATTGTTGTACTTCTTCTAGATTTACTCACTGGAATTGTCTCCTATTTGGTGACAATTGCAGGTCAAATCTCTGAGCTCGAGAACATTGATGTGCGACATACGTGGGTCATTTAATGTATCTATATTACATTAATTATATTTTTATAAATGAGTATTTGGGTTGAAAGATACATGTATTTCCTCTCGTCACAATAATTCATACATTGTATCCATTGTTGGGGTTTCTACATTCTAACTTCCACACCTAGAACTTGTTGTGTGTTTAATTTATTCGTCATCAAGTTTTCATTACATTTAAACTCTCTGCATATGATTTCGTATATATATATATATATATCAGATATTGACCACCGGTTTGTGAGGTTGACTAGGCCTTTATTAACTCCGTACTGATTTACCGGGGGTTAGTGGAGGCCCAGTGTAAGGCGATGCCTAATTTGTAGGGTTGGGGCCATCACGGATTTAGCCAGCTATAACATCGAAATATGAAACACATTACGAACCCGCGCCAACCGACTTGGCAATCTCAAATGATAGGTGGCCTCCCTAGCTCTTTTCTCAATCTGAAATGGCCCAATAAATTGTGGTGCTAGTTTTCCTTTGATCCCAAATATCTGATATCCTTCAATGGGGAAAACTTCAAATAGACCCAATCATTTACCTCGTAGCTAAGCCAATCTCGATACTTATCCACATATTTTTTCTATCAGTGTTGGGCAGCCTACAATCATTAACGAATCAATCTCACCTTCTCTATATGGTTCACAACAATCTCAGGCCCCACGGCTACCATATCATTGGGCTCTGCCCAACAAGTCAGTGATCTCCTCAGTCTTCAGTATAGCGCCTCAAATAGTAGCATCCTAATGGTGGCCTAATAATTATTGGTGTAGGTAAACTCACTGAGCGACAAACTGCTCCTACATAGCTTGCCACAACGATGATGTAGGACGACTATCCCGGTTTGAAACTATCGAAATCGATATTTCGTGCAGCCGTACAATCTCTCTCTCTCTCTCTCGAATAATGTACTCAACTGTGTGAAGGTATATTTAATAGAAATTAGTTGGAAATGAGCCGATTTCGTCAACCTTTCCACGATCACCCATATCGCATCGTGTTCCAGGGAAGTCAAACAAAATCTATTGTAATGTGTTCCCATTTCCACAGATGAATGGGAAATGGCTATAATAACCCTCCAGGCCTCCTATGCAAATCCTTAACCTTCTAGCATACCTCATAACCCCTAATATAGGTGTTGACGTCTGCCTTCATTCCTGACCACCAAAATAACCATCACATATCATGATACATTTTGGTCTTTCCGGGATGCACTGTATATCGAGACCTGTGAGCCTCCAGAAGTATCCCATCACGCATCTTTGCCACTGCTGGAATCTTTAACATCCCTTTATGCCTCAAACAAAAATCCACAAACTCGCTCCAATCTAGATGATTGGGACTGTGTGTCATCTCACTGAACCTCGAGTACATCTCGTTAGCCCTCTAACACTCTAACATTAACGGAATAGAAATAGATAGTACTCAAATATGTCCACAAATATGTGCGTCCACAATAGCAAAAACCTCTGTCAGGCTTAAAGCTGTTACCGCCTCAAGTAAACCATACTCGCGCATCATATGGCGGACAACTATCTTAAAATTTGGTCCTTTCTTGCTCAATGCATCTGCTACGACATTTGCTTTCTCATGTTAATATTCGATGGAGAAGTTGTAGTTCTTCGACAACTCTAGCCAACGTCGCTAACTCATGTTCAGATCCTTCCGAGTGAACAAATACTTTTAACTTTTATGATCTATAAACAATGCCAACCACTCACTGTAGAGGTAATGTTTTCATACCTTCAGTGCAAACATGACTGCTGTAAGCTCTAAGTCGTGCATTGGATAATTCCTCTAATGGTCCTTAATTATTGAGAAAGATAGGCAATCAAACAGTTTCCTTACATCAAGCGTAACACAAACTTGTGTCACAAGCATCAATATGAACTGACAATCCCGTGTCCGGCTTTAGCAATACTAGTAACGATGTGGTAGTCAACCACATCTTCAACTATACAAATGCGTCCTCACACTCCTTTGACCAATTGAAAGGTATTTCCTTCTTGATTAATCTAGTCATCGGCATGAAGATCTTCAAGAAGTCCTCCACAAATCGCCGATAGTATCTTGCTAAGCCAAGAAAACTCATGACATCTATGACTATCTCTAGTGTCAGCCAATCGATGACTTCATGAATCTTACTGGGTCAACTGAAATACCTCTATCGCTGATCAAATGTCTAAAGAACTTGATCTATGTTAGCCAAAACTTGCACTTACTGAGCTTAGCATAATTTATGTTATCTCAATGTCATCAATATCTATTTGAGATGCCACTCGTGATCTTCATGAGTCTTACTGTAGATCAATATGTCATCAATGAAGACTATGACAAATAGTCCAAGTACGACTTCAATACTTTGTGCATCAAGTCCGTGAACATGGCCGACGCATTCATTAGTCCGAACAACATCACTATAAACTCAAATAACACATATTTAGTGTTGAATGCGACTTGGGGTATGTCCTCATCTCGAATCTTGAGTTGTGATAACCCAATCTCAAGTCGATCTTAGAGAAGAAACTGGCTCGGCCAACTGGTCAAACAAATTATCGATTTCGGGCAAAGGGTAACGATTCGTACTGTCATCTAATTCAATTATTATGGTCAATGCACATCCTAAAGCTATCATCCTTCTTCTTAACGAACATAACCGGGGCTCCTCATAGCGACATGCTCGGGTTTATAAACCCCTTATTTTCAAGTCTTCAAGTTGAGTCTTCAAGTTGAGTCTTCAACTTATCCTACAATTTTTGTGCCATCCGGTACGATTTGCTAGATATCAGATGTGTGTTCGGAACTAACTCAATAACGAACTCAATCTTTTTGTTTGGGGGCAATTCTGGTAAATCCTCGAAAAGACATCGGGAAACTCACTAACAATTGGAACATCCTCAATTCTAACCTCTCATGTCTCGACTTACTTTATTATCCCTAAAAACACCTCCATCTCCTGCGTCATAGCCAATCTACCCCCAGTGGTCGGTAGTACACTCGCATCACCAATGAAATTGAACTCTGGAGGTATGTCAGGGATATGAAAAGTCATTGTCTTACGAAAATAGTCTACTTGGGCGTGGCACGAGGCTAGCCAATCCATGCTCAAAAGTGCATTGAACTCCAAGAACTATAGAACGTATAGGTCAATAGGGAGCTGGTGTCCGCAGATCTCTATCATGCAACCCTCATAAATCATGTTAGGGTAAGCCTTTTCCCCAACTGTTGTGTTGAGAATCAGGACAATGCTAATTCTAATCGGTGTTAACGTTAACTTATCAACTGTACGTCTAGAAATAAATGATACGACAGAACCATAACACTACAAGAAAAAACCAATTCAGCAACAAACTAGTCTGAATAGCAACAAAAACACGTCTGTTGCTGTTTGAGATCCAATCAACACAGACAGGTCTGTCGCAAGTCTGTTGTTGTTCAGCAACAGACTTGGCGTATGTCGCTGATTAGTGTCCAGTCAGCACAGATGCCTAGCAACAAATTAGCGATAACACTGACCTGTTGCTAATATTTAAATAGTAAATTTTAAAAAAAAAGAATTTAAAACAGTAAATAGTAAAAATAACCTGTAAGAAAATCTCCCAAAACAATTAAAAAGCTACAAATATTACTTTAATTGGAAAAATATTTGTATAATATCAAGATTTTACAAACAATGTCTACAAAAGAATCGGATTTTAACATTTCATAATTACTACTATACTATAAAGTAGTAGATCAACATTATTCAACAAATCGACAAACAACTACACAAGCTACACAAATTTGCATACATATAATGTGTACAAAACACTCTGATAGCATTCTTTCACCGACACATAGGTAGACACTGCACAAATTCTTTTGCTAGTAGAGTATATCTCATCCAAATCCTGAAAATTAAAAGGAACAACAACATTATTCGACAAGCAACCAACATATTTCAACACAAATTAAAACAACATCACATCCAATTTTAGTGAAATTGAAGACTATGAATACTCTTCTTAAGCAACTATATATGTATGCCGTTTATTAAAAAACTAGAGTTGAATCTCAACGTAGATATATTGTTCAAATAATTGGTGAAGAGTCCAAATTGAATAACAAGATAACAAGAACTTTCAATGGATTGTCCAAATTGAACATGAGCATAGCAATAACAAATTAGAGTTAAATCTCATTCTTCAACAACAGAAGGTCAACTTATTACAATCAAGTGATCAAGATATAATCATGAAATTATTACAATCAAAAGGTCAAAATATAATCGCATGATCTCAATATTACATTATAAACCAATTTAAGATAACTAATTTACAACAATAACACTTATCTGATAAAACTATCTATTAAGGATATGCATGTAACCATAATATTACAATAAATAAACAAAAAACAATTACAATTCTCATCGTCAATGATGAAAGAACCTTGAATCATGCATGTAATTCTAATAACCCTAGCTAAACAAAGAAATCTATAAACAAAAAATCTAGCTACAACAATGAATAAATAAACGAAACGACAAAACAAAACTCACATTGATAGAGAGAACTTGAAACACAAAAAAACTATACTAAAGAAAGAAGTCATTTATCAACCATTTCACACTCATATCACAGAACACTAAACACGTGCATTAAGCACACAAGACTTGAATCAATGACAACCATGAAGATGAGAACAAAGTGTAGAGTCGACTAAAGATTTTTTAGAAAGAAATCAGTTATCAACAGTGTAAGTTTTCTCCTCTAATTTTTAGAGAAAAAACGTAAAGAGGAGTAGCTTTAATATCAACAAGACATTCAAGGATTACTAAGGATTATTTTTTTTCTTTGATAAGAAATAAACCACAAATTGCCCAGTATAAGACTCGAATTATAAACCTCTTACTCAATGAGTCATCCACTTGATTTGTATGATACAAAGCTACAAGCCAAACAACACATTTTTCAAGGGTATAATATCACTTAACCATGAAAACACTACGAAAAGCTATCAGGTAAAATTGCTAATGTTGATGTTGGACTGCACACACAATGCAATGATAGCAAAGAATTCATACAAACAGATTTCAAACAACAGAAACTAAACACAACCGTATGGAGATGTAAAACAACTATCCTAGCCGTCGAATGACATTATGGAGATATAAAACAACTATCCTTCATCTCAAATGGGTAGTAACAAAACACACTCAATTCAATCTCTATACCAAACTAAAATAAAATAAAAAAGTTAAGAGTAAAGTAAATCACTTATTTGGATTGAAAGACTTAAATGATCTAAAAAATAAGTATTTTTCTCACCTTGATCTCAAAAGGATAGCAAGAAAACACACGCAATTCAATCTCTAGACTAATTTGGATTGGAAGATTTAAACAATCTTAAAAGTAAGTATTTCTCACCTTGATATCAAAAGGGTACTAATGATGTTGGATATTTGAACCATTTCTCTGATATGCTCTCCCATCACTTAACCAATTTCTTCCCTCTATCACTACCAATAAAGACAATTTTACCATCACTACACTATTAATGAACATGTTAATGGAGATCTTACAGAGAACCCAACCGCACAACATCCATAGTAGATGTCCCAACAACTTCAAATCAATCCAACCCATATAGAAACAACTCATCAATCCAATATGGTTAATTATAGTGCATGCCCATAAGTGAAATCTATCAAAACAGGGTGAATACACAAAAACATCAAAATCAAGGAAACCCTATATTAGTATTACTATATCATAGAGAGAGACTACTTGGTTGATTAACCCCAAAAGGCACGAAGTGTTGAGAATAGTGAAAAGATACAACTTTACCCTTCTAAATCACAACCACAAAAAGAATCTATTATGTTCCTACCCCACTATTGAAAACTCTCAATAAGTAGCATATCAGGGAAATGTTTGAGTGGACATAAAGATCATATATGGATAAGTGACTCAGTGGAAGTACAATGAATAAAATAAATCTAGAACTTCAAAATCGAAAAATGAAGCGAAATATAATTTATCTTACACATAAGTCGCGTTCGTTTGAGTGGACCTCGAGATGATCTCCTTTCATTATGTACACAATATAACTGCCAAACAATCCAAAATCATTCATGTATTCCAATCATTAAAAAATCTTGCAAAGTTTCAAGCTAAATCATGTAAAACTTGAAAACTGAATGTAAACTAATGTAAAGAAAGTTCACAACATCACATAGTCTTGACGCTCCTTCCTAGACATCTTGGACTGTCAATCTTCCATCCACATATTCTAGAAAACTATGCCGCATCTCTCCAAATCTGCAAAGTTAAATATTTGAACCACCAAAAACTCACAAGCAATTAAAATTAGACCTTTAAAAATGTTGACTATAAGATTCAATTCATTCTCTATATGGGTGGCAACATTACAATGATAAAAAAAGACATAGAACAACATAAGTTCCCTACAAACTGTCACAAAATTCTTTCTCCAATCAAGTATGCTCTAATAACTCTAGAAAAAGAGAAAACAAAGCAATTCATAGGTTAGCGCCACTACTGAGGTATTAAAGATTGATTGATTGAAGTAAGGGAAACCTTAAAAACTATTATTATCTACAGGATGAATATGGGTGATTAAGAAATGTATTGTTGATCTTAGAGATCATTATTCCCTAAATGTTATGTAATTAAGAAAATTCTAAAAACTCTTTTAGGCATGGTAACACATTCTTCTTATTGTAATTCTCTGCTCTTTTTGTAACTAACTCATCTTCTTCATTGTTAGCTTAGACCCGATGGTCTCTCAAGTTCCTAAGATTGTGGCATTTAACAATGACACTTACATAATATTTATCGGTGTCGATGACATTATGTGTTGCATTCTTTTTCATCTTTTATCTCTACTGGTACTAATAGAGAAGATAGTGCCCCTTGTAGTAGAATCAATTTTTAAAGCTGTGTACTAATAAGTAAAGTAGCTATTCACTTCATTCTCAAATGAATCACCTCTGCCAAATGATCCAAAAAACTATATCATGTACCAAGGAAGCTCTAATACCTTGGTTACAACATATGTCAATAGGAAGAAAATTAAATGCTTTCCATGTCCTATTAAAAAAAATATGTAGTAATAATATGATATGGCTTGGATGCTAAAAAAAGGCAGAAGCAAGTAGACTAGTAAGAAAATCCATGGAAATTAGTAATTGAACTCCATAGCTAAGTAGTAATTGGATAAAGTGAGAACCACCCAGGCTCTATATATATGGAGTAATTATTAACAACAAGTAAGAACATGAAGAAAAAGAAGAGTCCTTATTCATCACAAATCAATGAAGAGCAATAAAAATGCATGAAGAGCATGTATTGAGATGCTCACTATAGTATATTATTTGTAGAGGGTTGTATCTTTTCTTTATGAGATTTTAATCAAATGATGAATCCCTTTACAAAGCGCAAAAATGAAAAAAGAAGTAAAAAAAACTCATATATACGTGAGGAGCAGTAGCAGCAGCAAATGAGAAGTCCATAATAAATATAACTGTTTTATTCATAGTATATGCTAGCTAATAAGCAAAGCAAAGCTTGAAAACATATAAAAGGGTTTTTGGTCTAAAAAAATAATTAAGATAAGTGGCCAAGCAAAAAGAAGCTAGGGATTGAAATACTTTAATTTGCAGTTGTGGGAAAATGGAAGTAGCGGCAATGTTGCTGAGGTTTCTCTTTTGTGTCCCATTTGCTTTTTTACTTGACGTCTCAATGTATCAGTTTCTACTATTTTGATACATGTGTTATCATCATAAGTTTTTTGTCAAAAGTCGTGTTTCACTTCATGTTAAATCCTATAGCAATTTCTTGTTTTTGGCAAACAGACAACATTCGAGATATATGATGAACTTGTTCATATAAGCATGATTATATTGTTCAACATTTATGCAGTGTATGAATTAGAAAAAAACCCCAAATCACACTTTACAACAAATCCCAAATCACACAAAACAACAAATCCCAAATCAATGCTTTGGGAATCTAAAAATTATTTAAATAAGAGCAACCATAAAAATGAACAATCAACCAAAAATGTACCAAAAAATAATCTCACAAAGTTACTATGATTTGTCACACCTTTAGAAGTGGAGATAGAACAAAAAGGTTGTAGAAAGAGAGGCAGGCGATGAGGCGTGGCATTGGTGGTTGGGACTCACCTCCAATGGAAACGAAGACAATGGATAAGGCGTCGATGAAGCACATGCTCGGGCGAAAAAAGAGTGGGATAAGCAGAGCGTGGTGGCGAGGAAAAGGTGAGGCGACGGAGCAGAGGGTAGTGAAGATGGAGGAGAGGCGGGTCGTGGCGATGGAGGAGAGAAAGGGGGTGGTAGCATGGAGGAGAAAAGAAAGAGGATGAGTTTGGAGGGTTCGAGGGTTTAGGTTTGATGATGAATTGGGGAGGACGATTGTTTTTTTTTTTTTCAGTTTCAAAAATCGAACATTAATAGTTTACTAATGGACACTTGTAATGATGGGTATCTCGAGGTTTGTCCCTGATTTCAGCGACATATCTGCAACTACTATTAGTTTGTTGCTAATAATTTATTGCAGATTTGTCGTTAATTTGTTGCTTTTTGGTCAAATGGGTCAAACCTATTATATGTCTTTGATTTGTTGTTGTATAGCAACTGATTTGTGTTTGTAGCTATTTTTGTTGCTATTCAATCATTTTCTCGTCGTGAATATAATCAATAAGTGTATGCATAAAACGACCACAAATCAAAATCATACCCTTCAAGAACTGTCAGGTGGCCTCGCGGTCTGGCTGTGCTACCGCGTGTGCCCGCTCCCCAACTTGAACTAGTGGAGCTGCAATCAGTGCTACTAAAAGCTCTTGGATAATCTTTCTTAATGTGTTCAAGTTGTTTTCATTTGAAACAGGTAACGTGCCTGTGTCCTGACCCGACTATATTATCCTCGATCCCTGCCTCCCTGGTCATAAGTAGGTCTATGTCCCTGTTGTTGTATATAACCACCACTTGACGTCTGTGTTGGCTGTGCGGGTACTATAATTGCCTAATGGTCATCATGTCATGGCCCATGTCATCGTCTATCTATGTGATCTATAATCATTTTCCCTTCCTGTCAAATCTAATGTCACGCTCGAACGACCCCGATGCCAGCTATGGTATGGGCATTACGACCCGGTATAGAAAATATGTCTTATTTGTTAAGGCCCTCTCATAGATCTCCTCTCATAGATCTCTTATAGTGTATGAGCTCCACCTGATATCACCACACTTGCTATCTCATCTCTAAGCCCCACTTTAAAGTAGTAACCTGATCACGATCCGTAGAAGTAAGTCCCCAACGAACTATAAAAAGGTAGCGGTACCTCTTTATATATTAAAAAACTGTGTAAATACCCTACTAAAAACATAAAAACTCATGTCTCAGCCGCAAATGTATCTGGCTCGGTATGTACTGGTCATAAAAGACTTGTCTAAAACTGGCCCAGGTAACTAGCTCTCCATAAGTCTCGGTATATGCAATCCACCAAACTCCACCTACTCCTTAGAGCATATATCCGGATATCATTGCCCGGATGCTGTCGTGAATCCTTAAAAACTTATGGAGCTTCTCATGTGCGAGAACCCATCTTGCAGCTACCTCTGGGTCCGCCTCCGGCAAAATATCACGACTGAAATCTTACAAACTCCTTTATCAACTTAACCTCGGTTGACAAAGAGGTCTCGAATATGATTTCTTGTGGGCTCTGTGTTAGTGTCACTGCGAATGTAAATGTCGATGTGTAACTACAGTACGACTCTCTAAAGTTGTAGCCGGTGTGGTAGTCTCTAAAGCTATACGGGTCTTTAAAATTGTAGTCACTAATATACCTAGACAATCGGAGCGACTATCGTCTCAATGACGGTCGGTGTAACACCGACTGTATGCATCATGATAACTGATGTCTGGGTACGGAGCAATGCCATCATCTCCACGAACTGTCGGTCTTGTGTCATGATCCGATCGAATACACTCTGATCAGTCGCGATGGGTGTGGAACCACTCATTTGTCCACCATCACTTACAGGTGGAGTCGGCTGTCCATCCATGTCGGATATGCATTAGCAAATATGTGTCCGTATCAGCCTTGTATACGCGTACATACTATTACAATCAAAATATACAACGTATAAGCCCTGCTACTACCCGCCTCACGTTTGTTTTCCAATTAAAGTTATAAGTAAGAATCTTCAGGTTTCCACATCTAAGATTGTTTTATTAAGTCTTATTCAGTTTCATTAAACTTCTCCCCTAGGTTTGCTTGAACCTAGGCTCTGATACCAACTGTGACGACCCCAAACTCATAGGCAAACTGAGTACTGCCACATCGCTGGACACTTCACCAAGCATGCCACATCATCGTACACTTTTCTTAACATCCCGCGACCTAAACCTTTATTTGTATTTTATTCACATTAACTTAGTATTTATCATGTATTTATGAATATTTACATTAAGTTAACTAATCACGCTAAGTTGTTCACGATTTATTAAATTAATATAAGTTGACTATATAAGCAGAAGTCTTTAAAGCATGCAAATATTGTAATGAAAGTTTTGCATTAATAAACAACTCTATAGTATAGGAACCCGACATGAGATATCATGTATATAAAAAGCGACAAAACTACAAAATATGATCATATACATGTATCAGGTATACAAGTGCTCTCAAAATCTCATAAAAGCAGTAAATAATATATACAAGCACTTACGTAAAAAGCTGGCGGGGCTTTCCTAACTCAGAGTAGTCGCCTAAGACCCCCTTGCCTTGGCTTGTTGTAAGATTTGCAATTTTTCACAAAACATAATGACAAATCCTAGTGAGTAAATTCAAAGAAAGTTAGCTAATGTTCATGAAATTTAATAAAACGACTACAATTCAAGCAATTTAAATATACAAAGAATAGAAAATAAGGTAATCTAATGAAAATAAGTTGCAAATAAGTCAAAACTATACATGAGTGAAGTGTAAAAGAAGCCCTGGTTGACATCCAGGTATCGATTTAACTAAATTGAGAGCAACCCGTGACGATCATCGCCAAACATCTCACGGTCAAATGAGAGGAACTCATGAATGGAAGAACCACATCTAAACATCTCTCGAGAAGAACCCATGACGGAGACTTAGGTCCTTGTCAAATATCACTCAACCTAACGAGTGTCGCGCGAAATAGTCACCACGTAACCCCAACATGACCAATTACTCTAACGGCATGGGTTAGCAAGCCTCGCAGTGTGATTCGTGTCATGCTCGATCTCGTCGATAAATACACATACACACGTGAGATTGGATGAACAATAAGTGGGTAGCAATGAGTAACACAATAAAATAACTAATATTTAAAATAAATCAAGTGCTATAAATGAATTCCAACTAATTTTTTCGTAGGTTTACTAACCTCAAGCAATCGCAAATCACCCTTAAAACGTCCCGTTCATACATTGAGATGCACACCTGACACTCGATTATAGTCTGCTAAGTCCCTAGTGTCCAATTATGCCACTTTAATTATTTTAGATTCGCATTAAGTGAGTTTATAATGTGAGACCAAAAATTTAAAATTTTATTCCAAAAAGTTTAGTCTTGACACAATTTTCGAATTATATCGGGATGCCAAACGCTCGAAAAAGCCTCAAAACTATTTTCCTAATATATTTTTTCGAATTTTTCATATTTTCTCTAATTTTTCAGGAGTCTTTCATAATTTATATCTATTTATATCTGTTTTATGTAATTTATCTTATTTAAGAATCATTTTTATTTAATCTTTTAATTAAATTTTTAATTATTCCAAGGGAAGGCGTTTAAGTGGTCTAAATCCATCTAGAACAGGTGCCACTACTTGACTTCCTAGAGCTGCGACTCTCCAAGTCAATAGGCTCAGTTCGGTGTAGCGTAGGGCATCAATGGTGCCTTGAATACCTCGCCTACATCCACTACCTACAATCTACTACTCGGGGTGAGGTCACGTTTGTTCATCTAGCACCAAACCTAAAAGTACCTTCCTGACACACTCAAGCCTTAGACACTCAACGATAGAGAATAAAGCCCAAGTAAATGGAATAACAAAAGAGAAATCCAAGAATATGATAAGAATTTGAATAGATCCTCTAGCTGGTTTACTTACCTCTAATCAACGCTAACACGTGCTCTCGCGGCTCTGACATGCGTCCCAATCCCGACACCCGACTCTAGTTAGCTAAGTACCCAGTGTCCATTTGATTGGTTATATACGTGTTAAAGTCCTTAAGTTGCATTTAGCATCATTGTTGCTAATGTAGTTTAATTGTAATCTAACTTGCACATTTGAAATTTTACACTTTTGTGTTCTTGGTATTTTACTATTAAGGGTTCTTATTGTGTGAGCAATACAAGTTGATATGTTAGTGCTAAAAATCTTATTTAAAGACCTACAATAAATTCCAAGTCAATTTATGGTCTAATGGCTCATTTTATCCATTTTAAGTCCTCATTAAGCACTTAACTCGGCCAAAAAGTGTCCAGATTTATTTAATATTGTTCGACACACTTTATTAATTATTTTTGAGTGTTATTGAATCATTTAGGATCATTAGATACAATTTCAAGTTAGTTTAAAGAAGTAGTTTTCAAAACAGTTAAAATTCTCGAAGTTGGTTCCGTGAAGTCCAAACACTTGAAACCGAGGTTTTCAAGAAATAAAATCTCATTTATAAGTCCAAAAACTCAAATTGCAACTCCAAGTGAAATTTAAGTCCTTATTTACAAGTATGAGATTTTTAGTGGAAATGCGACTTGAAAACTAAGTTATACATGCCGAAGAATTACGAAAATTGGTGGACAACTTCACAATGATATAATACCATATTCTAGAAATTATGGCCCAATTACGACATTGCTTAATGCCTAGAATGTGCTCAAATAAAATTCAGCTCACTATGAATCAAAGAAAACACTCAATTTAGCATGAAAATTGAAGAACAAGGTTACCTAAGTTTGATTTCTTCTCTTCTTTGCTATGACTCTTGGTTTTGCTACAATCTCCCCTTGATTTCTAAGAATCAACAAGTTTCACCTTCTCAATAGGGCTGAATTTTTTTGTTTCTTGCTTTGCGTGTGAGCTCAAATGAGTCAAGTCTCACTTTTATACTATCTGATTTCATCATCAATCACTTCCTAATTCATATAACATCCAAATGCCCTTATTTACTTCAGCCCTACACTTGATTGCCATCATTTTTAACTCATCTATCCTAATAGGACACTTTCTAAGATCATCTCAAAAAGGAGCAAAGGCCACAATAAATCATTCCCAACTATAGGCTTATGTAAATTTTTTTATTTAGATAATCTTAGACATAATAACTCAATTGGATAGTCTATTAATGATTTATCATTATGGATTGATCTCATACTAGTTCTCGACTATACTCGACACTCGGTGCCTCGGGCCTCAACACGCATCTCGAGGCATGACAGTTCCATATTCGACCTATTGGCATTTTATCCGACTTGGTCAAGTTTGTTAATTACTTAGTTTAGTATCTCGTTATATAAATTTGTAATTTGTACATCTAAGCTATTTCATGCTAAATGGCCTCATACCCATGTCGCACGCATCTCGAGAAGTCTTTTTACGTATTTCGACACAATCAGACTAATAATTTACTGAGATTTGACACTTCTCGAGTGTAAAATAGGTATTACATACACCACACATAAATAACATCTTGGTGTCGACTCCCGAGGATTGACTATGCTCGCCATGTCAGGTCGAGTTCATGTCATTGTCTTGAAATTAACATGTGGTACGAGTTAGAATTTTTAGGTCATTACAGTTGGGCCTTAATCGGGCCCGGTTCAGTTGGGCCCAGTTCCGCCCAACTGCCTGGATCGGGGTCGGCTTGATCTGGTCCAACCAGACTCGAGTCGGTTCGACATGGTTCATCCGGTCTAAGGTCGGCCTGGCACGTTCGAGCTTAGGCAAGGTCGACCCACATGGGGGTGGTCAGGTCCTGGCCGCTTGGCTACCCCCTCATTTTTTCATTTTTTCTCTAGAAAGATTTCTTTTCATAGACGTTTTAGATTTTTTTTTTCCACTACTTAACTACTTAAACAACTATAATACTACTAAAACAACAACCACCATTAAACAACAACACTAACGCCAATACCAATACCAATACCACCACCATTAAACCCATTTTCATAAAAACCCAAACTATCACACAAAATTTCATGAAGTTTAAGAGCAAATGAAAAATGAGAAACCTTACCTAGGTTGAATTTTCAAGAACCTCTGTCAAATTCCCCTTGCTTTGTCAACTCTTTAACCCCTTCTCTTTCTATCAACTCTCCAAACTACTTACTTTTTTTTCTTTGTTAGGGAAAAAAAAGAGAAAAAAAACATGAGGGTGAGGGAGAAGGAAAGTAAGAGTGAGTGCGTGAGAAGAGATGAATGGTTGTCCTTATTTCAAGGAAATTAGGTAGTGAGGTGTCAAGCTACCATGATGAGAGAGAAAAGTGGGTGTGTGTTCTCTAAAGCATTGACTACCCCATATGCTCGTCTTACGTGCACCCTGCGACGTCCTAAGCATTCGTCACTCACGCGCACAACACGATCAATGAAAATCTTAACAGTAATGTGACGCGAATATTAACACACATCACATAAAATAACTATTTATACCTTAGTTGGCGTGCCATAAACGGTGTCCATGTAGGTATGAGCTACATGTCCTAATTTATAATTAATAAATTAATTAAGATTAATTAAAGTGGGCCATTACATTTCAATCACGAGTAACTAAACATGCTCAAATAAAAAGATCAAATAATTTATTTGTGTTTGGCGCATGTTCTAATGTTTGTGTTATCTAGTATTGCAAATTTTCTAACAAAATTAAATTAAATTTGCGTGATAACATGACCTTAGGCTATTAATTATTAAAAATTGGCTAAGTAAAGGTCAACATGTGTGTGTTAATTGTGCTACTTTTTGTGTCACAAAGTGATCGGGAGAAATATAAGCTTTAAGTGAGTTATATCAACCCTACATCTAAGTGTGTAAGACTGGTTTGTGAGGCTGACAAAGCTTTTATTAACTCAGATCCGCAATGATTTACTGGAGGTTAATAGAGGTCGGTGATGCCTAATTTGTAGGGTTGGGGCCGTCACGGTTTATCTGAACTTTTGTTTAATTAATTAAATGGTCTTTTAATATATTAAATAAATATAATTAAAATCTCCATTGTTAACGTTTAATTAATATAAAAATTCTATATTGTAAAATACAATTTATTTTAAAAATAAGCCTAGGTACTTCATAAAAATAAAAAATAATTGAATTAATATATTTGATATATAGGTCATTAATTACATTAATAATATTGTTAATTTAGAAAATACTTTTTTCTTCTTTTATTTTATATTCATAAGCTTTTATAACAACGTACTAATATTCATAAGTTTTTCTGATAAAAAAATATCCTTCAATATTGTTATATAAAATATATATACTTTCGATCTTATAATTATGATAATAATTATAGAACAATGATAACATAATAAATCAAATATAAAAATTTATATATAACTTTTTACTTTAAGATTTAAGGTCTCGAGAAATTAATTTCATGTTCAACTCATTAATTGCTTACTTAATAAAAACACTATAAAATTAATTTGTAATGTGTATTTATTTATTGTAGAGTTTATATATATATATATATATATATTGTAAAATAACTTTGAACAAAGCTAGAAAAATAAAGACAATGAACTAGAAAAATAACAATAGAAGAGATAGGGGAGAAATATAAGAACTTTTCATTCCAACAACACAAGTTACATCTCCTGATAATTACATGAATAAATAAAATTAAGGTTAAGTAATTACATGAATTAAAATGAGTGTTACATTATGTGAATAGTTGGAATAATAAGAGGTGGAATATGTAGAGTTGTCAATATATATTATTTACAACACTTCCCATCGGATGACAACTTGCTAAGAGAAAATGTCTCGTGAAAACCTTTACTAAGAAAAAACCTGTGGAAAAAATTCGGTATAGGAAAGAGTGCATCGTTTTCATCAATGTTGATATGGAGTATGATATTGATATGATTGTCTCATTAAAAACCTTGCATGAAAACCCAGTGGGTTACAACCATAGTTAAGGGAAAAAGAATGCAATACACTAATCAGTTTTGATAATGGAGTTTTAATATTGTTAGAATTGCCTCATTAAAAACCTTACTAGGAAAATCCAATGGGATAAAAACCTTAGCTAAGGGAAAAAGAGTGCAATGCACTAATTAATAACTCATTTTGATTATCCCCCTCATGTTCACGTGAGTGAGGAATTTTATATTACATTGCAACAAATCATTGCGAGTAACTTAAAAATACAATATCTTGTCTTTTACACCTCAAGTATTTTGTTGGTTCTTGTGCATTTTGTTGCACAGGGACATCATTTCCTATATGAACCTTTAATACTGGAACATATGATTTTGTCACTCTTTTATATTAACACTTGATGCGTCTCTAGCAATTTCACGCTATTCATTTTGAATTGGCTTTCCATATCTCCCCCATAATTGTGGGAAAATTGCTTCATCAAAGTGACAATGAACAAAACTTGTTATAGGAAAATCTCATGTTAGGGGCTTAAGATATCTTATAAGATTATGAATTGAGAGTTAAATCGATATAAATCTCTCATTGATTTGCTTTGTTGTACCATATATTGTCTGTACATTAGTCTCAACTAAGTTCAAGTTTGAGAAATACTTTCTTTTATATCAAGACATAAATTCATCGCTTTTATTTAGTTCGTGATTTGAACATATATCAATGTGTCAATTTTAATGAGCCATAAAATATATAATTTCGCCTTTGATCGGCATGGTAAATGTCATCAAAATATTTGGGCATATATTGCGAATGGTTTGCAAAGCTCACCATCAATTGCACTTAATCGAGCACAATGGAAAAGTTTGATCCATGTAGCCGACCCCAGTTAATTTGGGACTGAGGCTATGTCGTTGTTGTTGTTGTTGTTGTTGTTGTTGTTGTTGTTGTTGTTGTTGTATATATATGTTATATATATATATATTGCAATATATAATCAATATGGCCAAATGGCTTTTCATATGTGATATTGTTTGTCACGATGTTGAGCATACTCATTGTCAATAACTTTACCCATTTATATTTCATTTGGTCCACAACTTTTATTTCAGTTTTAGTGGAATACGACATTTACCAAATCTTTTCACCTTTTTCGCGTCCATAATTTTATCATTGTGACCATGATCTTTTTATAACGCAACATATGCCTCATGAAGCTAGGCCAATTGGATGAAAGTGATATTATATGTATAATATCTCATTATTTTACTAAGCTACTATGAGACATAAAATCAATTCATAATATTCATATTGAATTGATATACGCGCTCTATATTTTGTTGCAATAATATATCGAGGCGTACCACGTGAATTTTTTCATTGCCTTATCAGTCATATTTCTGTATTACCTCAAGCAAGAGGTAATTAAAATTGCGGCATTATAATTTATATTCGACTGATATAAGTATTGTAGCTTGAGACTCAGCCGCTCATTTAGAGCTTTTTGGAACATCGCCAATTTTGATTTTGTTCATAGCTCCATAAAGTGAAAAGATAATTATAAAGTGATATATCTACTTTTCAAATCTCTATAAAGATATTGGCGAATAAATACTAGCGATATGCGCACAACATTGTGTAGATGCTTTATTCATAATTTTAACATCTAGCTAGTTGCCTTACAAGTAATTTTTTGTCAATAATATTATGACAACAAACTCAATCTAAGTATAATGTTTTTTTTTTTAAATAACGATGATGTAAATAGTTTTTTTTTTTACTTTTTATGTAAGAAAAAAAAACATAATATGCGATCAAACGAATGTTCACAACTTGATTATTTTATACACAAAATATACTACTTGTATGAGTTGGTGGGACGACCTCCAGGTTGGGTGGCGAGACGAAATTCTAGTTAACAACTATGCCTCCTCGAACAAGATAACCCGTCTCCCTTTCAATGTTTAGCTTTACCGAGGACAAGGCTTACCCACTATCAACTCAAACTTATAGTATTATTTGTATTGTCAAAATCAAGAATAGAACGTAATTAATCGTTAATAATTTATAAGAAAACTTATGCATACATCAATTGAAACCATATAATTTATGGTGATGATAACAACAATAATTAAAAAACAATGAAATTCAATTCATGCGGTTGCAAGATGAGGTTCTTATAGAGCTGTGGCACTAGGGACATGGGGCGATGACCCTAAGTGAGTCCTCTATATAAGCTACCATTTACTTTCAAATCTCATACCACACCATTGGCCCTTTGAATTCTCAGAATGCCCCCGATAAGCTACCATTGAATTCATGTTAGGTTTTTTTTTAGAGAATTGCGAACCTTATTATTTTTACATATGGTCATTTGGGACTATTATTTGTTTCAATCTATAAATATATATGGTCAACACAAGATATAATTACTACTAAAGTAACTGAAGTATTGGAAGCTAATTGGATATATTTAACCATATACTTTTGAACTGTCGTAGCTTATATGTCTGATTCAAAAGCCGAAGCTTAATTTTTAACAACATATAATACATATTTTTTAATTATACAAAATTAGTCTTAAACAAGTTAAAGAAATAAATTTGATCCAACATGTACTTTACTAAGATTATTACAGAAACATGAAATTTTCTAAGTAACTAATGTATGTGCTTGTGGCTTGACAAACATATATGCATCAAGGCTTTTTTTATTATTTTTTTAAGAAAACTATAGCCATTTATTTTTCATCTTTATATAGGTATATGAAGATGAGTCCCTTAATAAATTTCATAAGCAATATTCGTACTTACTAATCTATAGCGTGTGTGCTAATAATAATAATAATAAACTTCTCCTAACTAGTTTCAACTAACACGATCTATATATTATAGTTATCAATTTATGTCCTGGCATGGACAACTTTGATTTTACTAAATAAAAATGGATGTGCATGCATAACAGTACGATAAGATGCAATTTTTTTCGATGATATATTCTAACCATTATGAATTCAACTAGTTCTAATTGATGAAATATATATATACCTTTCAAGCTGAGTCACTATTAGCTACAGAGCTTTCTTTTTATCTCCTAGACCTCTTAGTGGAGCAACTTAATTCGTGCTTGCAAAGCAAAATTTGTATATAGAATAAATAATATCTTTGGAGCTTTATTTCTCTATATACAAGTTTTATGATCTTCAAAGTTACTTTTGTTAAGGGCAATTTCGTGCTAATAACGTGTTGTAAAATAACTTTGAACAAAGCTAGGAAAATAAAGACAATGAATTAGAAAAATAACAATAGAAGAGATAGGGGAGAAATATGATAACTTTTCATTACAACATGGTGTACCTCATTATATGGGGGTGACCCCTTTATATAAGTCCTTGATAAGATCAAAGGGCACAAGTTACATCTCCATATAATTACATGAATAAATAAAATTAAGGCTAAGTAATTATATAAATTAAAATAGGTGTTATATTATGTGAATAGTTAGAATAATAAAAAGTGGAATATGTAGAGTTGTCAATCCACATTATTTACAACAATATATACCAATCAATTGATTTTTACGTCTTTAAACATGACATTAAAACCTAATTATTAATCACGTCCATAAAATCTCAAAGCTAATCGAATCATCAAACATGATAAAATCATATATGAGATTTTTTTTTCTTGCAAAATCATATAAACATATTCATTGATATCGTATAAACATGATTTTTTATTTATTTTTATTTTTTTTGTAGTCGACAAGTTGACTTTTTTCTTTCTCAGAAACACATGTAAAACGTACTGTACGGGGTCTGTAAAGTCACTAGTCCTAGAACGGACTTCGAAGGAAAAAATCACTAGGTTGCAAAGAAAACGACACGAACTAGGGGCTAGGTATTCATTAATTAAAGCTAATGCAATTAATCTTAATTTATTAATCAAGTTATTAAAAACTGAATTAATTAATGAACTCATTGTAACCATGTATTGATCACGGTATGTGAGCCGCCATCCATCATGTTAACATGTATATATATATAGTTTCATTTCCGTAAACTATGATCAGTTAATTGATTTAAAATTATAAGAATTAAGTTGTTTATTTACGTACGTTTCATTAATTCAATGGTTGACTGGTGCATGCACCGAGCATGTGGTGGGCTCCATTTGGAAGGATGGACATGATAATATACGTCTCTTACTTATGGCTATTTAACTAAGGTTATATATAGTTAAGGAATTATTATAATAGGTTCTGTTTAACAACATTAACTGATAGCTAAAAAGTTACTAATTGATAATCAAAAATTAATTATTTAATTTATTAATTAAAATTGTGATACAACTAATGTAGTAAAGTAGAAAAATATGAAAGGTCATAAACAGACATGTGATTAAATGCATTACTTACAAACCTTTTTTATAGTACACTTTATTATTTGATATTACAAATCAATTTATTATTTACTATTTAATAATAATTCTAAAGAGAAATATTAAATATTAAATAATATATTTTAAATTTCAATTTTCTTTTCAAGTAAATTCTTGATTTAGTATTAGTTAATATATTATAAAATTTTCAAAAACAAATATATTTTAAGATTTTCAATTAGTAACTTTTTAGCTATCAATAACATATTTATTGCCTCTGAATTGGGATAGGCTTGGAATGCACCTACATTTACACGACAGTACAACTTTTCAGTTGAGAGGGAGACGTGGAATGTTGTGGCGTGCGGGTTTAATAGCCTTATTGTGACAATCGGGTGTTTCACGAAAGGGAACATTCTTGGGTCGAGATATGGGAGTCGACGAAAAGAAGGGTTGCGGCGGTGTTGTTGGGAACGAAAGACTTTAAAATGAAGGGTTGGACAGAATTCTCTTAAAATTGGAACAGGTTTCGGTAAGATCTAATGGTGGACTTTTTGAAATAGTTCGTGTTGATATTGTCTAGTTTCTGCTGTTAATGAGGTTGGATATGTTGAAGGCTGGACCAATGCTCTCGGGAGTTTGGAGTCTCAGGTTGGGGGGCCAACTAGAAATTGTCCGTAAAGGGGTAGTGCACTCAACCCGGTCTCCACTCTTTGGGAGAGCTCGCTGGAGCGATTAAAGGAGTATAAATTGGCGATAGGGAGTTTTTTGAACAATTGGCGGGCTAATGATATGTCTAACTTTTGGTGTACACACCTGTAAGGAGGGTGGAAGAAAATCCCCCAGTTACTCTTTTGTAATTTTGCCATATAGATGACATCTCTTCCTTATAAAAAAAAAAAAAAAAAAATAAAAATATATATATATATTTATATAGGTAGTATATACTAAATAGGAATTAACATTTTTTTTGGCAAGTAACTTGAAAACGTGTATTGTGTATTTATATTTTGTTTGACAAAACATATTTATATTCTAATTTATCAAAAAGAATGTATTTATCTTCTTTTTTTTAAACCAAACGTAGTTACCTTTTATTAAAAGAGAATCAAATTTTACAAAGTCTACTCTTTGACAAACTTTAAAACATATCTTTCTCTCAAAACTCATCCTTGCCCGGGTTGGCCCCATCGTATTTTCTCTCGTTAAAGCGGACTTCGCATCTGATGCTTTTAGTTTTATTTGTTTGGCTGCGTCTTAGTACTCCCTCTCCCTCCCTCTCTCTTTTTTTTTTTAAAGAAGAGGTAGAGGCGGTGATGGAGTTGTGCTAATGTTTAAGAGGTTGAGGACCTTGAGGTCATGAATAAAAACAAGAGAAGAGATTTTGGAGGTATGAGGTGGAAGGAATTGTTGGTCTCAGATAAGCAGTTGCGGAGTGCGGCGACGAACAAACAACGGGACGCAAGCAGCAGGATGCGAGAGTAGTTGAGGGTTAGAAGCAGAGTTTGGTGCTCGATCAGTGCTTTGCCGTAGCAGTGCGTGAATGGTGTTTCCAATGTGATCGTGAGCATACGGTGGTTCATGGTCTGTGGTGTTCTGGTAGCGGATGTGTAACGACCCAAATTAGTTAAACTTAGATTAGCGATAATATTGGGAAATAAAAGTCGAAATTCGAGCATTACGTGGACCACTCGGTTGACTCGAACAAGAGAACCAGGGAATATGTCATATATGTTAGACCAAGCAATCTATAATAAACATAAATCTGAACATGGCACTGTTATCACAAGCAACTAAACATGCTGATTAAACAATAAAGAAGATTAATAATCAAATTGTACCAGAGGCTTGCAAAGAGCAATGTCCTAAGACAGAATAATTTCCTCCAACTCGGTGCAGAATTCAACTAGGAGTTTTGTCCCCAGGATACAACTGGCCTATTCTTTGATTAAAGCACCAATCAAAGAACCTTCAAACTGCAAATCGTTTCTCTCAGATTAAACACAAATCACATGAAATTTGATTTCCGAAAAAGCTGTTTTCTTTGTCAAAAGACTCCTCTATTATAGATAACCATCTAACTGTCCAATTAGTGGACAGTTTTTCCATAACTATCTAATTAGTGGTCTTAATTAGTGTGCCACTAATTGATAGTTATTTAACTCCTAATTCGAACTTAGCAACTGTTGGTGCTCTTTTGTATTATTTAAAAACGAAAATAAAATAAAAAACGAAAAAGTAAAAACTATGTTTATGAATGGCTAAGTCTTGAACAAACCAAAGCCCCAAAGGCCCCAAGGCCCAAGGCCATTGTCAAAGATTATTTAATTAGGGTGAGTTCCTAGTGAACCCCATGGTCCATCCTAGTGAACCCCATGGTCCACTCAATCTAACTCACTTCTCTCTTAAACAATAGTGAAGTGAGTTGGAACATATATTAAGTGAGAAAACCAAACCTTTCTCTCCTATGTGGGACTAAAGGTTTTGTTCTTTTCCAATACAAAATTTGAACTTCAATGTTCAACAATACCCCACTTTTGTATTGGAAATTGGAACACCCCATATGTCTTAACTTTGCCAAATCATAAACAAAAAATAATAACTATACACGAGAGAGAGACATGATCAAGTCATGCTTATAAGGAAGAGTGTCGTAAAGACTTGAACTAACCTTAGTAAAGCATATCGGGTTTACTTTGTGACGCAGTTGATGTATTTATTTATCTTGAACTGTTCACTTTTATAGTAAACCAAGACAATATGTCTTACTCATGACTTGAATCCAAATGCAGTTCATACGTTTTTGTTCATTTTTGGTCCTGAACAGATCCTGGTTTCATGATAGCTTTAGAGAACTTAGCCTAATTTCATTCTCATATAGGTGACATTACTATGTCATTAAATGCATATTGCATACCCTAAACATCTTATCAACACACTTACTTCATCATAGGAACAGGTAATTGTGTGTCCTGTTTGTTAATTCAAGTCTAACCAGTTTGCCTATTGAACCTAGACCATGGGATCTCCAATCAGCTAGGTTAGGTTTCCGCCATACTTGAATTACTCTATAGGCTTTAAGCCCATTCCCCTCGATAATATCTTCACTTGATCTCTTGGTAAGCCCTTAGTCAAAGGATCTGCAATGTTTTCCTTAGACTTAACATAATCAATACTAATTACTCCACTTGTCGTAATTGTCTTATAGTATTATGTGGCGCCTTATATGTCTCGACTTACCATTATATATGTTGTTTTTAGCTCTCGCTTCTTTGCCATACTATCACAATGTATGCATATTCTTTGTGATTTGGTTTGGCCAAGCAAGGAATATCTTCTAAGAAATTTCTTAGCCATTCAAACTTCTTCTTTGCCTTGTCAGAGCAATGAATTCGGATTCCATGGTGGATCGTGCTATACACGTTTGTTTTGTTGATTTCCAAGAAATTGTTGCTCCACCCAATGTAAATACATATCCACTAGTTGACTTGGTTTCGTATTATCAGAAATCCAATTTGCATCACTATAGCCTTCAAGCACACTGGTGGATACTTTGTATAAACTAATCCATAATTCAAGGTATACTTTAGATACCTTAGAACTCTTATCAATGCGTTGTCCAATGATCATCATTTGGACTACTTGTGTATCTGCTTAACCTGCTTACTGCATAAGCAATATCAGGTCTAGTAGAGTTCATCAGGTACATTAAACTCCCAATAACTTGAGAATATTCTAATTGACAAACCGACTCTTTAGAGTTCTTCTTTAGATGACAATTTGCATCAAAAGGAGTTGGTGCAGGTTTGCAATCGAATTGACTGAATCTTTTTAAGATTTTCTCAACATAATGAGATTGTGTTAGGATATAACCTTCGTTATTCCTTTTGATTTGAATTCCTAGTATTACATCAGCTAGACCTAAGTCTTTCATGTCAAAACTAGAATTCAACATCTTCTTTGTTGACATTATGGCATCCTTGTTCGAGCTCATAATTAACATGTCATCAACATAGAGACATACTATGACAAATGAGTTCTTCATTTCTTTAATGTACACACATTTGTCACATTCATTTATTTTAAAACCATTTGCCATCATAGTATGATCAAATTTCTCATGCCATTGTTTTGGAGCTTGTTTAAGTCCATACAAAGACTTAACAAGTCTACAAACTTTATTTTCTTGGCCATTTACTACGAACCCTTCAAAGTTGATCCATATAAATCTCTTCTTCTAATTCTCCATTTAAAAATGTTGTTTTAACATCCATTTGATGTATTTCCATGTCGTACAAAGCAGCTATGGAAATTAACATCCTAATGGAAGTTATTCTTGAAACAGGAGAATAAGTGTCAAAGTAATCCAAACCTTCTTTTTGTCTATATCCTTTAGCAACCAAACGTGCCTTGTATTTCTCAATAGTGCCATCAGCCTTTAGCTTCTTTTTGAAGATCCATTTATATCCAATTGGTTTGATTCCCGATGGTAGATCAACCAATTCCCACGTATTATTTTGTAAAATGGATTCAATCTCACTATTGATAGCTTCCATCCAAAATGGAGCGTCTGGTGAGGACATAGCTTCTTTATAAGTTTGTGGCTCATTTTCAATTAACATGTTAACAAAATCAGGTCCAAAGTCTTTTGTGACCTTAACTCTTTTTCCTCTTCTAGGTTCTAACTCTTGTTCTTGAACCTTAGAATTAGATGGTTCATCTAAACTCTCTTCACAGCTTCTTTTAAGTGACGAACCACTTTGATTTTCCTTAAAAGGAAAAATGTGTTCAAAAAATTCAGCATCAATAGATTCAATAATAGAATTTTCACTTATATCGAAATATGTGATTTAACTACTAAGAATCTATATGCCGACTGTTCTTAGCAAAACCAATGAATACACAATCTACGCTTTAGGTCCTAACTTAGTTCTCTTTGGTAAGGGAATTTGGACCTTTGCCAAGCAACCCCACACTTTCAAAGTTTTGTAAGTGGGTTTTCTCGCCTCTCCATATCTCAAACGGAGATTTATCTAATTTCTTGAAAGGCACTCTATTCAAAATGTGATTTGCGGTGAGTAACGCTTCACCCCACAAATTTCGAGAAAGTCCGAGAATCATTCAACATGGAATTAATCATATTTTTTAGAGTTCTATTTTTCCTCTCTCGCTACACCATTCGTTGAGGTGTATAGGGTGCGATCGTTTGATGTATAATTCCATATTTGCTACATAATTCTCGCAAATTCAAGCAGATTCATATTCTCCACCTCTATCTGTTCTTAATGCCTTAATTTTCTTGTCTAATTGATTTTCTACCTCTGCCTTATATATTTTAAACATATCTAAGGCCTCGTTTTTATTTCTAATCAAATAGACTTGGCAATATTTACTACAATCATCAATAAAGGTGATGTAATAATTTTTTCCCCCTCTAGTAGGGATGGATTTAAAATCACAAAGATCACTATAAATCAATCCTAATAATTCATTTGATCTCTCTTGGATAGATTTGAAAGGTTGCCTAGCAAATTTTGATTCAGTGCATATTTCACATTTTTTATTTAAATCAATGTTAAACTTAGGCAATAGACTTAACTTAACCATTCTGTAAATAGATCTTTTATTCACATGTCCTAATCTAGCATGCCATAAATTAAATGAATCAACCATATACGCAGAAACGATCATTCTATTACCAGTAGAGTTAACAATTACAACATTGAGCTTAAAGAGACCCTCTGTGAGGTATCCCTTTCCTACATACATCCCACCCTTGGTGAGAACAAACTTGTCAGACTCAAACACCAACTTGAACCCTTTTTTGTTAAGTAAAGGGCCAGATACAAGGTTCTTCCTGATCTCAGGAACATACAACACATTGAGTAAAGTGACTATTTTCCCGCTAGTGAACTTCATCTTAACAGTGCCCTTGCCTTCAACCATTGAAGAGGATGAATTTCCCATATAAAGCTTTTCTTCACTATCAACAGGAAGAAACTCTGAAAACAAGCTTTTGTCGCTGCAAATATGTCGAGTCGCACCAGTGTCAATCCACCAGCCCCGAGTGTCAGAGACCATGTTAGTTTCGACACAACAAAGAAAGTGAGATCAATGTCCATTTCATCAATTTGGACATCAAGCAATATTCGCTTGGTTGTTCAAACCAGAATTGCCATGATTCGATCTTTCTTATGACGACAATCTTGGGCCCTATGACCCTGTTTTCCACATACCCAGCAGCTTCCTTGGATTTTCTTAAAATTCTTCCCCTTTCTGCAAACTGTTTGGTGGGTGCTCCTCTTTTGAAATTCTTCTTCTGGAATTTCTGAACTTTGGAATTGCTTCCTTCCACCATGTTTGCCTTTGCATCAATGTCACTTCCTTCCATCTTGTCTCCTTTCCTATGATCTTCTTCAACCGCAAGGCCTCAAGATCAAGTCTTCAATCGACATATCTCTACGCTTATGCTTCAGATACACCTTGAAGTCATTCCAAGATGGAGGTAATTTCTCAATGATAGAACCAGTTTGAAAATGCTCATTCACGATACATCCCTCGGCATGTAACTCATGAATCAACACTTGCAGTTCTTCAACTTGCTTCACTACAGACTTTGAGTCGACCATGTTATATTTCAAGAATTTGCCAACCACGAACTTTTTTGCTCCCGCATCTTCAGTTCGATATTTCTTTTCCAGCATGTCCCAAACATCTTTTGCAGTCTCACACTCGAATAAACATCATATAGAGTGTCATCAAGTCTGTTCAGAATATAGTTCCTGCAAAGGAAGTCAGAATTTTTCCATGCCTCGATTGTCATCATGGTTTCCTTGGTGATCGGATTCTCATCCGTCTTAGGAACCTCCTCTCTGATGACATTGGCTAAATTCATAGTGGTCAACCAGAAAATTGTTTTCTGTTGCCATCTCTTGAAATCAAGTCCCTTAAACTTTTCAGGCCTCTCATCCTTAGAATTGGATGCAGTCTTATCATTAACAATATGAGATGATGCCATTTCAGATTCAGATTCTAAGATATACAAAACACCAAGTATATTCGAATCAGAAAACAATAATAACAAGCAAGTATGAAAATCTCGAAGTTATATATATAATTTATTCTGTCTTAGATTGTTAGACCAAGCAATCTATAATAAACATAAATCTGAACATGGCACTGTTATCACAAGCAACTAAACATGCTGATTAAACAATAAAGAAGATTAATAATCAAATTGTACAGAGGCTTGCAAAGAGCAATGTCCTAAGACAGAATAATTTCCTCCAACTCGGTGCAGAATTCAACTAGGAGTTCTGTCCCCAGGATACAACTGGCCTATTCTTTGATTAAAGCACCAATCAAAGAACCTTCAAACTGCAAATCGTTTCTCTCAGATTAAACACAAATCACATGAAATTTGATTTCCGAAAAAGCTGTTTTCTTTGTCAAAAGACTCCTCTATTATAGATAACCATCTAACTGTCCAATTAGTGGACAGTTTTTCCATAACTATCTAATTAGTGGTCTTAATTAGTGTGCCACTAATTGATAGTTATTTAACTCCTAATTCGAACTTAGCAACTGTTGGTGCTCTTTTGTATTATTTAAAAACGAAAATAAAATAAAAACGAAAAAGTAAAAACTATGTTTATGAATGGCTAAGTCTTGAACAAACCAAAGCCCCAAAGGCCCCAAGGCCCAAGGCCATTGTCAAAGATTATTTAATTAGGGTGAGTTCCTAGTGAACCCCATGGTCCATCCTAGTGAACCCCATGGTCCACTCAATCTAACTCACTTCTCTCTTAAACAATAGTGAAGTGAGTTGGAACATATATTAAGTGAGAAAACCAAACCTTTCTCTCCTATGTGGGACTAAAGGTTTTGTTCTTTTCCAATACAAAATTTGAACTTCAATGTTCAACAATATATAGATGGTGGTTGTATATATGTGGTGTTTAAATTTATTATTATTATATTGCATTGCATGTGTGTATGTTGATATCGGGCGAGGTTGTGTGACGAGTTTTCGCATCGAAAGGCGTGTCGACGCGGGTGTCGAGTAGGCGAACTACAGGTACACTAGGAAACTCCACTAATTCACATTAAGATGGTTAGTTGATGAATTAAAATAGGTAATGTGACCATAGGCTAAGTTAAATAAATTAAAACGATAGGTTGTGTTGTACCTTGAATTTCGTGCCGACACGCGGGGCATAGAGTGCCGGGTAGTCGAGGGTTAGTGGAACCAAAAGTTGATTTTTGGTGACTAAAAACATTAACCATAGATATTATGTGAGTCTAAGCAAAGGTGAATAAATTCAATGAATCAAGGTCTATAGTCTGAGTAAATTAAATGGAAAGCATGATTATTCTTGAGATATACAATAACATATCTAAGAGCCATGTAAGTACTAAAATGGTGTCACTCGAGGTTGAGTTAGTGGGATACATGACAAGAGGTGGCGTTAGATAGCCCTCGGGATACGTAAATTCATGGAGATCAAGGGCTAGGAAACACTCTCACCTTAATATATATGTCAAGTTGATCAAACCAAGCAAATTTAAGCAAGAACCAACTGAATTGCTGGGAAATCAGAGGGAGAATGATTTGTTGGTGGAATTTGAGCTGGACAATATCAAATTGGATGAATTAAACTTAGGTAATCATCTTCTTCATCATCTCCTCTATCTAATGAACCCGTTTTGGGAGTTTTGATGAAAAATCGAATTTAAGGGTTAGATCACTAGTTTTTGGTAGTGTGTTGATGAATTATGTATTAAATGATCATTTCCAATAAGGAATTATCAATTGTTTTGATTGAATTGGAATTTTGATGAAATGGGGAAAACTAATGAATTTATGAGATTTTAGGAAATTGATCAAATTGTTGTTTTAAGGTTGTTCTGATTGTTGTTTGGGGTCAATTTGATATGGAGATGGTGTCACTACAAAAAAAACAGCAAATCAGAAACGGAATTAGAAACGGAAATAAGTTTCGTTTCTAAATAAAAAAGTTAGCGACGGAATTGAGACGAAAACATTCAGAGACGGATTTGAGACGGATCAGAGACGGAATTAGAGACGGAATTAGAGACGGAATTAAATTCCGTCTCTAAAAAATGGCGCCAACATTCCCACCAAAACTTTATTTTGTTATACCCGTTCATCAAATCTCGAGATTTGTGACAACAAATCTCGAGATTTCTCTTTACCCCCTCCAACCCCCCCCCTCGTCGTCGTCCCCACCACCGAAAGCCACCGAAAGCCCTAACCAAGCAAACCCACCGCGCGATTCGATCTCATCGTCTTCGTCGTCTCTCCTCTATACTCTCGTCTCTCCTCTCTGGTCGCGCCGTCTCTCCGGTCACCGGCCCCCAAATCTCCACCCCCAACAAATCTGGCGTCTCTGTTCCGTTGCTCTCAACTCTCTCTCTCTCTCTGGTCTCTCCGTCTCTCTCCAGTCACCGCCCCCCAAATCCCCAACCCCCAACAAGTCGTCCTCGCACTACATTGCTCCCTGGTAGCGTTGCCCTGCTCTGGTCCCGTTCGGTTGTCTTGCACCATTTCAGTCCGCGCCTCTGCTCCTCTCGGCTCTCACTTCGTGCTCTCATTCAGTCCCCTCTTCGATCTCTCTTCGGTGGTATTGTGCTCTCATTCATTCCGCGCCTCGCTGTGCTTGATTGGTGAGTTCTCCCTCTTTCCTCTCGAACCATTATTTTTGGTGAATTGGCAGTGACATGTTATGTAGGTGTTCCTTGCTATTTTATCATATCTTGATGTTGGTTTACCTATTTAAATGTATAATTTAAATAAATTTGATTTGGTTGTAACTTTACCAGTATATATCCCTTGCTATTGTATGATATCTTGATGTGTATAACTATTCAGCTATCATAAGTGATATCTTGATGTCTTTGTTATATGTTCGGTGTCTCTCTTGATGTGTTATGTAGGTGTTCAACTAACATTTATAAAAAGAACAAGTTTCCACTTCCTTTCAGTCTAATGAAATCAAGAATTTTCGTTCAGTATTTTTGTTCAAATTTATCATGTTAGGCATTGTTGTTTTTTTCCTTGCTATTTTATTATGTTTGGTTATGCTATTCGAAATGCCAAAAAATGATAATAGGTGCAATGATCGAAATATGAAAATCTAATTCGAATATACTAGGTATTACTTTGATCATAGTTCTTTGCATGATTCTTGATCTCATTCAAGAGCTTAGTGAACGAAGTGATGGTTGTGGCTATGTCTTCATCGGAGTCAACTCTGAAAGTCTCATAGTGCCTCTCGATTATCGACTTTTTTCTTCACTTGATGTTTACCTTTATAATGTACCCTAAGCTTCTCCTTCACTTCCTTGGTTGTTTGACAAGCCCTAACTCTATTAAATTTGTTCTCATAAAGCGAGGAAAAAAAATTATTCATGGCTTGATCATTGGAGAGCTCAATCTTGGTCTCCTCAATGATGTATTCTCTCATGGCCTTGTTCGGTGGACTGTACCTATTCTCAATTGACTCCCACAAAAGTCTAATTTTCACCCTAATGTAGAACTTCATCCTTCAAAGCTGCGTTATAGTTAGAGTCCTTTTTGCTATTCTTATTCTGACCAGTCATGTTGGAGTGTTGGTGATTGGATGTGTTGAACATTAGATGGATTTTGTTCTTGGTTATTAAACTTAATTCTTCATGTGCATATTTATAGGATTGTAAGTGTTCTTTTTTTTGAGTTGTTGAACAATAGGATTGGTGGTTTTTGTGTATACTTCCAAATTTGGAGCTTTTGTAATACATGACAATTTTCCGTGGATATATAAAATTTTTTGCAAATTTTGAGTTTCACATTTTTTCTTTCTCTTTTGAATATTTGTTGATATATATTGTCGATGTATGAATGTGCAATTTGGCTTTTTTGTGGGATGTTAGCACCCCCAAGGAGTTGTTGGAGGGGGTGCAGGCGATGAAGTAGGTCATATGGTTGTAATTTGAATTTATAGGTTGGAGAACCAATTGGATTATGTTTATGTGTCATAATTAAACAAAACAAAAAATTAGAGACGGATTAACAACGGAAGTCAAACATTCCGTTGCTATTCCGTCTCTAATTTTCCAGAAATATATGTATGAATCACAAACGGATAGAGACGGATATAAGAATTCCGTCTCTGATTTCGTCGCTAATCAAAAACGGATTCAGAGACAGAATCAGAAATGGAAACGAAAAAATCCGTCTCTAATTCCGTTTCTGATTAGCGACGGAATCTGAGACGGAATATTTGATTCCGTTTCGATTCGTTGTTGATTAACAACGAATCGAGACGAATTCATAAATTTATTAATTCCGTCTCTGATTCCGTTTCTGATTAGAAACGGAATCAGAGACGGAATGCAATTAAAAATGTACCATTTTGAAAAAAATTCCATTTCTGTTCCGTCTCTAATTTCCGTCTCTAAATCCGTCTCTAATCAGAAACGGAATTTTTCCGTCTCTAATCAGAAACGGAATCAAATTTATGTTTCTGATTGAATCAGCGACGACGATTTTAGAGACGAAATTGATTCTGTTTCTGTTCCGTTTCTGATTTCAAATAGAGACGGAATTTATGCAAATCAGAGACGGAAAATTCCGTTTCTGATTTGCTATTTTTTGTAGTGTGTTAAATGGGGTTTAGTTGGCTAATTGGGGACTTTGGGACATAGTTTTTAAGATGAAAATTCTGTCACAGAGGGCAATTAGCATGCTAATGAAGAAAATTAGCACACTAATGATTCTAGGCCGAAACTCTAATTTAGTTTCGCGTTAGTGCGCTAATAAACCCTATTAGCGTGCTAACTCGACACCAAAAATTTGATAAAAATGTGTTTTAATAACGTAGCTAGTTGAAACCTACTTTTGACACACCGATTCTTAAATTTACTATTTTTTTAACTTATTTTGAAGGAATTAACCTAATAAAAAACTATGTTATAATTTTTAGGTTTTGAAATAAATATTGATTTTAAGAGTTCTTAGACACTAAATTAATCTTAAACTCACTATATTTGAATTGAGAAAACACCGAACTTAGGGATATCAAGTATCGGGAGCTAGTCGATTGGATTCAGGAATTCGAGGAAGTCAGAGCACGGATTAAGGTGCGTAAAACCATTAAGAATGCTTCACAAAATTCAGTTCATTTTTCTTATGAGTGTGATGGGCGTCGAGCTGTTTTCTTTTACCGGTTTGTCTAATTGATTAATCAATTTATTAGGGTTTTTACACTGGGATGTGTGGATGGATTTGGGTACACTATAAAATAGCACATATGATCATGCCCTCGGTGAATTGCGACCCGAGCTGCACTAATGCACACGTGTCGGTGTCTCAACGGATTTGTTTAGCGGCGCGATGACTAAGGACGGGATAGTGGAGGTGGTGGGAGAAGCCCCTGGAAAGATCCTTGTCTCCGAAGTATGGTATAGGCTGCTACATGCGACACATCCTTGGGTTTTCATCAAGGATATTTACGTGTATATTGACTTAAATGTGGAGTGTTTACATTCTCGTTTATATCATTAACTGCTATTATGCCTTATTTTCGAGCATGTTTGGTTGGTATGTACTAGTTGTTAATCATTGCTTGTTTGATTATTGTCTCTTGCGCCGTGTTAACTGTCATGGTATGCTGCCTGAATCTTTTGTATTGCCCTATATTCATGTAAGTATGTATTTCTGTTGCCAGATAGCATGCATGCATGATTTATACTTCTATTTGATTTCTTGCTGAATATTGTGTGGACTTCTCTTGGGAATTTACTAACTCGGACTTGTCACTGTACTTAATCGTAGGTGTTTATATTATTTTGATAATTTGGTTTTTATTTTGGTTATTGGAGGACTTAAGATGACCTTGTACATGTATATACCATATGTTATGGCTTATATAGAGTACTTTTTCGGGTTTTCCACAGTAGGACATACTCGTATAGATAATGTTTATCATGCTAAATTATTTTACCTAATTGTATCAATTAAAGCTTCCGCTGATTTAAGTTAACTTGTAAGATACAACCCACTAGTATGGTTAGGATTATAATAAACTACACATTAGTGAATCTATTAAATATTTAACTACTTAAAGAGAATAGGTTAAGAAAATACGAAAATCCACTACCTAATTTAATAAAATACACGTGGACACGAATTTCGAAATATGAGAAGGAGCTGGCAAGTGTCAGACACGTGTACACCCCGGAGCGGTAGGGTTGCCACAGGGTGGTTATCGTTTTTTCATGGTGACGCTATGGTGGTCTACTTCCCTATATATTTTCACCTCTTTTGAGTTTGGTTTTAGGATTCAATTTTTTTTTTTTTTTTTTGCTCTAGGTTTAGGTTCAATTTATGTATGTTTAATTTAGATTTGTCTCCTCACGCGGATGTTTTGCCAAATTGAGGTAATTGTCTCCATTTGTGGGTAGTTCTCTCTATATTAATTAGGGTAGTTTCGAGCTTCAATATGCAATGTAGTATGTATTGTATTTCACTCGTTGAAATGTCGGATCTATTGCATTTCAATGTCCCCTTTTAAGCTTCCAAAAAAAAAAGCAATTAATATCTTTAGCAAGACATACGTATGTTTTCATTATATCTTACGGCACGAAAGGAATAAAAAACTCGTTTCTTTTTTTTATTCACCAACAAAAAAAAAAAAAATTGTTTTGGTAAAAACTAAAAATCAGTAAACAAATGTTAGGAGGACTACACGAGGATCTAGCTAAATTAGAAGGGCGCATGCAAGCTTCAATGCATTCATTCTTGAATTGTGTCATTTCAGGTATTGATAGGGAATGAAGGGTTATAGGACTGTCTCTAAGCTTAGTTCTTAGTGGACCGACGTGTTAATCTCATCAGTCCACGAACACCAACACTCTCGGCTCGTGAGAAACCTTAGCGTCATACGCCTTTCTTTCTAGCGCGCAACAGATGTACAACCCTCGGGCCGCTGGCGCGCTGACGCGATCTGCTCTGGCAGAAACTGGTGTCGCCGGTGGCCATTCTTTGCTTTTTGTTCCTTTTTCCTTTCCTAGATCTTGGGTTTGGGAGTGGTTGGAGGGGCTTCTGCTCGGCAACGACCTGTTGTTGTGGTGACACTGGTATTTAATGGCGGCGCTGGGCTTTTCAATCTGGCTTCTTTTCAATAGAGTTTGGTGTGTTGGGTGTTAATAGGAGAGGTGTTGATTTTCAAGGGTTTGGAGTATTTGGGGCATTTGTGGGAGGGGTGATGGAGGGGTTTGGCGAGAGGGTGTCCAAAGGTTTCACAAAGTTGTTGGCAGAGGAGATTTATGCTGGGATTTTCAGATGAAGACGATTATCAGATGTGGGAAAGAATACCGAGGTTTATGCTTTCAGAGATGAGTTTCTTGGTTAAGATGGTTTGTAGGTTATATGGTGGCCCAAACTTCGAGGCAGTCGTGGGATCCGTCATGTAACGGGCAGCTCTAATTAATCTTGATTAACTGACAAATTACAGATTAAGATCTAAGCTCATACCCACGTGGATGTCGTAGAAAAGTTCAAAGCACGCCTAACAAGGTAAAATTTGTTATTTTTGTGTGTTAATGTTTTTTTATTTTACTATTATTAAATAATTCGCGTCGCATTATTTGATATTTTATTGGTCGCGTAGTGCGCGTGTAGTGACGAAAGTGTACAACGTCGCGGTGAGCGCGTACTGTTGGTGTATGATAGCCTGAGATTTAGTTGTCATATCACACATCACATCACCATACCTAAACTCATCCCTCATCATTTCTCTTTTTCTCCAAAATAAAATAAAATAAAATTTCTCCTCATTTAAACACGGATAGAGAGAGAAAGAGGGAGAAAATCGCCAAAGAGAGAGGGAAGGGAGGAGAGGAAAGAGAGAGAGAGAAAGAGAGAGAGAGAGAGAGAGAGAGAGAGAGAGAGAGGCGACCGAGAGAGAAAGAGAGGAAGGTGAAGGAAGCTTCGGCGATGAGCGAGACGAGAGGTCGCGGACGGGCTCGCAATGACGAGCGATAAGGACGGCAACGAGAGAGATCGGGAACGAGCAGCGGCGCGGCGTGGGCGGCGAACCCGCATGGACCCAACAGCGTGACGCGGCTCCGCTCCAGCGCGCGGGCATCGGGACGCGCACGGCAGCGACATTCACTCGCACGCTGGCGGCGGCAATGCGGCAAGAAGGCGGCTGCGGCGCGGTGAACGACGTGGAGCGACGGTGCGGTGGCGCGTTGTCGGAATGATCGATCCCCGACGAAACGCGACGACGGTGGACTAAGATACTATAGTCGGGTGTCGGGTACGTATCTCGAGGCATTTGCGAAACGTTGTGAGGGTGATTTGCAATTTGTTTGAGGTAAGTAAATCCACGAGAAAATTAGTTAAAATTCATTTATAGCACTTACTTTATTTCGCATTTCAATTATTATATCGTGTTATTTATTATTGTTCATTCACTGTTCATCACTCCCACGTGTGTATATGTGTTTGTAGACGGGGTCGGGCATGACACAGACTCACACCCCGAGGCTAGCTACCCCGCGCTGTTCAAGTAATTGGCCATGTTAGGGTATGCGGTGATCATTCCCACGAGACCCGTAGGTTGAGAGATGATTGACGAAGACCTAAGTCTACGTCATGGGTTTCTCTCGAGAGATGTTTGGATGGGGTTCTAGCGTTCATGGGTTCCTCTCATTCGACCGTGAAATGTTTGGCGAGGTGGTCGTCATGGGTTCCTCTCGGTTTAGCTAAACGATTCTCGGATGTCGACTAGAGTTCTCTGTGACACTGCGCTCGTGTCCAAATTTGAATTTTCAACGACTTATTTTCATGCGATTACTTTATTCTTGTTACTTATTTAAATTGCATGAATTGTAGCCGTTTTATTAGATTTCGTGAATATTAGTTAACGTTCTTGGGATTTACGCACTTGTGATTTGTCATTGTTTTGGTGACAAATCGCAGATCCTACGACGAGCCGGGGCAAGGGAGTCTTAGGAGACTACGTCTAAGTTAGGGGAGCCCTCATCAACTTTTTTTTTGCGTAGGTGTCTGTATGTATCTATTTACTGCTTTTATGAGATTTTTTGGGAGGACTTGTATACCAAATAGATGTATATGCTCACATTTTGTACTTTCGTCATTTTTTTATGTACATGGTATCTAATGTCGGGTTTCCACACTATAGGGTTATTTAAACAATGCAAACCTTTCATTTCTAGAGTGTTTGCATGCTTCAAAGACTTCAGCTTTGATGTTTAATTTATATTAATTTAATAATTCATGAACAACTTAACTTGGTCAATTTAATGTAAATATTCATAAAAATATCCGTAAATACTAAGTAAAGGAGAATAAGATACGTATAAAGATTTAGTTCGCAGTAGTTAAAAATAAGTGTGCGGGGACGTGACATGCTTGGTGACGTGTTTGGCGAAGTGGCGGTATCCGGTTTGCCTTGGAGTTTGGGGACATCACACGCCACGTCACATCCTACATCACCAAGCCCTACCACGTCATGACCCGCTTACATTTGATGCCCCATGACCTAACTGTTTGCTTTCACTTTTCCAACTAACACTAGTTTAGCTAATTAATATCCATATAATTATTTATGATTTAATTAGCCAATTAATCAATTTATCAAGTTATATTACAATTTTATAGCGGAAGTCTTTAATTGAGTATGTTATACAATATTTAACAATCATAAGTAGTTGAAAACCTAGCAAAAAGATACTATGTATATATTAATGGCAAAATAAGTACACCAAAAGATCTATATACATGTATACAATGTTCTACAATTCCCAAAACCCAACGAAAAGTAAATACATATATGTTGTAGTTATACACGAGCTGTCGTCACTATCTCAGAGGTAGTCGCCTCAATACCTCTTTGCCCTTGCCCTTGCTCGTCAAAGGATCTACACTCGGTCACCTAACAAATAGCGTGACGAGTCCAATGAGTAAAATCCCAAGAAAAGTTCACATAATATGCATGAAATAAAACTTGTAAACTACGAGACATGCGAATATGACCTCCGCAACGATATGTCATATTCTCATGAATGTGGTAGCATGCGACAAATAAAAATAGTAACGTCTAATCAACAACACATACTCAATAAACAAGCTCGAAAATAAAGCATTAATAAATAAATAACCGTATAATCACAAGAAAACTCTGACCTAAACCAAAGCCAGTAATCGATAAAATAAGACAGGAACCACGTATATACTTACAGGCTTACAGTGAGTAAACCCCAACTTTAGTTGACGGATTAGCCCCTCCAGATGTTATTTCAAGTCAAGGGAATATCTTAAATTCCTCCCGACAGCCGTATATATATTCTACTGTCGTCAACATAAGCATTAAACACAAGTAGCCATTGCAAGTGATTTAGCCACAACCAATATATACGCAAACCGAAATAGGAATAGAAAATCCATGTGTGCCCACCAGCAGTCACACATGAAATCCGATATCGATAAAATAAATCATGAATTCTGTGAGGCATTCCAATGGGTTTACGCACCTCAATCTGCGCTCTAACTTCCTCAGACTCTCAAATCCGACCCAACTAGCTTTGCGATACCTAAGCTACGGTTGTTTAAGTTCTTGAAGTCCAATTTTTACATATTTAGTATGTTTATAGGTGTTTGGGTATGTATTAAGTCGAAAACTCCAAAAACATCCCTTTAAATTCAGTTTTCATCTGTCATTAACACGCAATGGAATCAGTCTAACACGCTACTATTCTTCATTTCGAAAAATAATCAAAGGCCTGGACTGGTTAGCGCGCTAAGCGTGTTCTGTGACAAAATCTCAACTCGAGAATTCTATCACCAACTCCCCAATTAACTAACCAGACCCCATAAACATATTCTCCACTCCATGGTGATTCCAAAACATCATTTAAACCAACAGAAAACACCAATTAAATCAAATCATCAAATTCCATGCATTCACTAGTTTCTTCCAAATTCATCAAAACCTCAATTCTTATCAAAACCAGTTTATAATTCTCACTTGAATGCTAAAATACTTGTAATTCATCAATAATTCAACAAAAAAATAGTGACATAATCCTCAATTATCACATGTACATCAAAACGCCCAATTTAGCTCATTTTCATGTGTATGAGGTGAGGAAGATGATTACCTTGTGTTTGATATCCTAATTCCACATTTAATTGATGCATTTTTGACGAGTTTCCAAATCTCCTCTTCTTCTTTCCAGCAAGCTTAGAAATAACAATAATTTTGGTTTGCATGGGTTTGATCAACTCATCTTATATATTAATGTAGGATTTATTTCTAGCCATTGATCTTCATGGGTTTACGTATCTCGAGATTCATCTAATGGCCTACCTCTTATTGCCATGTGTCCCACTTACTCTCCACCAATTCAATTCAAGTGACACCATTTTGCTACTCACATGGCTATTAGATGTGTCAATACGTATATCTAGGAAAATCTTATGGTTTCCAACTAATTAACCAAATTATAGACCTTTATTTATTTGATTTAACTACATTAGCTTAGACCCATTATAATACATATGGTTAATTTTTACTAACCAAAATTAACAAATTTGTGATCCCACTAATCCTCGACTACCCGGCACTCGATGCCACGCATCTCGACACGCATTTTGAATTAACTTTTCGTCACACCAACTCGTCCGATAACAACATACACACATGCGATGCAATACAATAATAATAATAATTTTAAACACCACATATACACAACCACAATCCATAATAACACATTCTCTCGGTTCTCGTGTCCGAGTAAACCGAGTTATCCACGTAACGCTTGAATTGCGACCGTTAATCACCGACATTAACGCTAATCTTAGTTTAATTAATTTGGACCGTTAGACGTTACATTTTCGTAGATGGTTTTTTGGTTTGTTGTGAACTCCCGGCGTCTCTTCCTTGCACCATGAGCATGCGATGGGGTCCTTATACTTAATTTTGTGTTTTGCTCCTCTATATTTTTTGTAAGTCTTCTTTGTTACATGCTTACATACAAATAAAGGAGTGTTCGTCTCCATTTCATCAAAATAAAAAAAAACTTAGTTACTAGTGAAGAGCTTGCCCCTAGAATAATTTAAGGTTGGCTCTACCCTTGATATATAGCATATATTATTTATTTTGACCATTTTTTAACATTTTCGGCCGCGCGTGAATTAGTGACGTTTGGCCTATATTATTTATTGTTATTATTATTTTAAAGAAATTATATATATATATATATAATCCTTTCACCACGTACTTGAAACATACAATTTTATTTTTATGTTGCTAGACAAGCTTGACTAATAAGATATATTACAATTAAGCATACATGATATGTGGAGAAAATTTAAGGAGGAGAAAAGAAAAAGCAAATTAATGAACGAAGAAAATAAACACATAATTAAACATCCAAATCCGGGTTTTCACAATCAAGTTGTATTTTTTTTGTCAAGAAAGTTGCATTCATGTTTCTACAAATTAAAATGGGTACAACAAGGTATTACAATGATGGTAATAGACATACAAATCTTTGAAATCTGAAACAACCTCCCGAATGAGGGCAACAACCTCATGAAGGAGGACAATATCCCAAAATGGAGGCAACACCTGCATAGGGGACAAAAAGCCGCTCAACGGCGGTAGGTACCAAACCCTAATAACAAGTTACATTAAAAGCCCTAACACGCAAAACTAAATACATAACATAAACAATGTGCGAAACTACACTATACTCTTCACTGAAAGAGGAGAAACTACCACCACCAGAGTCGTCATCGTCACACGGCAAACCAAATCTGACAAGAGACCCCGAAGAGGAGGCGCAAGATTGGTTCGGCCATGGTCGCAACTGCTGATTGGAGGCACGCTCGCACCCGACAGAGCTCATTAGGGTGGCTGCGGATGTGCCGGCGACACTCCCAAAAATTCCTCTCAAATCTCTTTAGCTCGTTGGACGCATCATCCCCTTCCTCAACACACGAACACAAGAAAAAATAGAGAAGGGGAGAGAAACATATGGAAAAAATAGGGAAATGCCAGCATAGAGGAAGGGGAAAAAAAGAAGGGTTCGGATCACAGGAGATGGGAGGGGGAGGGGGAGGGGGCCGACGGCAGAGGCAACACGGGCCCCCTAAAAAAAATAAGATTTAGAGAGGGCAACTAGAGTTTTGGAAGAGGGAGACCGATAAGGTTACGGCTGTGTTATTCGACTCCAATTTCTCACTTCCTTTACAATCAAGTTGTATTTACACATTTTATAACACTAATATATCAACATTAATATAGTACCTACCTTATCATATAACAAATTTTAATTTTAATATTTAGCCCACGTGATTAATTACTACGTCCATTGATCACTAAATTAGGTATATACTAGCTATAGTTGAATCAATGCTCCACAGGTGTAGTCCATTCATGCGGCCAAGTGCCTACCAGTGCGCTTTTGTTTTTAATTAATAATAGTTAGGTTTAAACTATATCTTTAACTTTATTACTAGCTTTATTGATGGTACAAGAATATTCATGTAGCCATGCATATGTAGGGATAGGAGGTTCAGTACTGTAGTTTTCTTAATGCCGAAGTTGTTATTGTTAATTATTGGAGTACATGGTCGGCTAATCACTTTGTAAATCCACTAGAGAATATGGCCTCTTTTTGGATTTTATTGAATAAATATAAGTTGTCACTTTTCATGCAAAAATGATCAAATTAGAGAGCTTTACATTCCTTCTCTTGAGGTTTTTCTTCTCCTAGGCAAGCTTCACCTTTGGCAAATTGATCCAGGTATTTGATTAAGACCCGTTATTATGTTATTTAATCACAGGTGATAAAAAATAAGTTAATTTTAGGAGTCTTTAGAATTAATGTCTAAATATTAATCGGATGAGGTACATTTTTTCTATGATGTTTCTCATCTTATGTTTAGAACCAAACTTCTTCAATTTGCCTTAACCGACCTTCTATATGACCTAGAAAGAGTGAAGTGATCTTCAATATTATTTTATCAAATCTCAGATTGAACATAAGACTTTTACTATAAATATGTGATTGAAGGGCATTATTAAATACACGTTTATATTTTTTATTAACCAACTGCATTGAATAAAAATCGTCAATAATATTTTTAAGTAAGATATATGAGACATCACGTGCTTAAAATAAAGTTGGAGAAGGTCTGGACTCTTGTCGGAGTCACTAAAAAAAAATTAATGCATCAAATTATCATTTCTATACCAATGAGGCCCACATAAGAAGGGTACGTCCGGTAAAATCCACATGAGCAGCCCATCAAGATTGGATATAAAATGGCATGGCACTATCCTGTACTAAAATCATATACTGTCCTTGATAGTGAAATACTAGTAGGCCCATGACCATTGGAAGATGAACCAATTCCATGCATTGGACTGTGTGCCAAATATCCATAACCTTCAAAAAAATCATTACAAGTATCTGATGAAATCCAAGCCTTAGAACCCCATTGGTTGATACCATCCATGTGGCAGATCCAATTAAGATAGTTTCTCTTGTAAGATATTGCAATTAGACCTCTCATCAATTGCCCATATCACAGTGACCTCCCTTGACCCAAGACTCAAGTGAAGAAAATTCTAGCATAGTCAACAGTCAAAGGATGTCAACTTTATATTTTGTTAACATATTTGTACTCAATACTGATGAGTGTACAAAAGTACAAAATTCATGAAATGCCTTATCTGCTATCTTTTACAGTAGTTCTTGTCACTAGTGCTCTTGTGCTCCCATGTTGATGGGCACTACCACTTTAAATACATGACTCCTATCTTGTCTGACAGAGCACCCAAAGCACACAACTGGGCTTTCTTAGCTAGTTGAATTGCAGTTCACAGCCAATCTGATCTAACAGCAGTAACAGGGTTCATGGCAGCCTCCCTTCTCTCCTCCTCTGCACTCTGCATTCACAAAGAGGTCTGTAATTTTCAAGTGTCCAGAAGTAGCTCTGACTGAATTACATTGTTGCCCTTCTAAGTTGTGAACTTAATAAAGCTTATTATGTTTGCAGGGCAAGCCAAATGTCTCTCTTAAGGACACTAGTTTCTTGGGCATCTCCCTCTCTGACCATTTCAAATCTGAATTCACTCCTCTTGTGCTAAAATGCAAGGTATGATGAATTGTGAGTTCTTCCAAGAACCACATTGACATTGTAGTCTTCACAATTCAGTGCATTGGGTCTCCATATAATTGAAACTTTAAAGGACTTAATTTAAGGGGAGATGCTAAAGGTGAACAACACCAGGTGATGGTATCCATCCATCCGTGCATTGGGATTTGTGCAAACACAAATCGTTGCAGAAATGGATGGACACACATTCATCCCAGGTGTCTTAAAAATGGACATCCTAGTATTTTTCTAATTTTAGCATATACTTATTTGTTTGCATTGCAGAGGGAATTTGGGCAGAGGAAATTAAGGGCAAGCACAACCAGAGCACAAACCATTGCGACAACACCAACATTTACCCGTGCCACGACGGATGGGAAGAAAACTCTGAGAAAGGGAAGTGTGATAATTACCGGAGCTTCGTCAGGGTTGGGACTCGCAGCGGCCAAGGCTCTAGCAGAGACGGGGAAATGGCATGTGATCATGGCCTGCAGGGATTTCCTCAAGACAGAGAGAGCAGCGAAGTCGGCTGGTATCGCGAAGGAGAATTACACTATAATGCACCTTGATCTTGCGTCTCTTGACAGTGTTAGGCAGTTTGTAGACAACTTTAGGAGGTCGGGGAGGCCGCTCGATGCATTGGTATGCAATGCTGCTGTCTACCAGCCCACTGCCTCGGAGCCCTCCTTCACTGCAGAAGGATTTGAGCTGAGTGTTGGAACTAATCACCTCGGACATTTCCTTCTCTCCCGATTACTGCTCGACGACTTGAAAAAATCCGACTACCCGTCGAAGCGGCTCATCATCGTTGGCTCAATTACAGGTACATTCTCAACTTCAATGTATTAGAATAGAAACTCTTTTTGCAAAACATTGATATGGTACTAAATAGGATTTGAATTTATAAGGTAACACAAACACATTGGCTGGGAATGTACCTCCGAAAGCAAACCTTGGGGATCTAAGGGGCTTCGCAGGAGGCCTTACCGGTCTTAACAGTTCAGCAATGATTGACGGAGGCAAATTCGACGGTGCCAAGGCATACAAGGACAGCAAGGTCTGCAACATGCTCACCATGCAAGAATTCCACAGGCTTTTCCATGAGGAGACCGGCATTACTTTCGCTTCCCTCTATCCCGGTTGCATTGCAACTACTGGTTTGTTCAGGGAGCACATCCCGTTGTTCCGGCTACTCTTCCCTCCGTTCCAGAAGTTCATCACCAAGGGCTTTGTTTCTGAAGACGAAGCAGGAAAAAGACTTTCTCAGGTACTTATTGAAATAACGCAAAAAGATATGAGAAACTATAAACACTTGCAAGCTTTATAGATTATATGATGATTCATGAACTAAATGTAAAAACTATCATTTGGTGCAGGTTGTGAGTGACCCTAGCTTGACTAAGTCAGGTGTTTACTGGAGCTGGAACAAGTCTTCAGCTTCATTTGAGAACCAACTATCCCAAGAAGCTAGCGATGCCGACAAGGCACAAAAAGTGTGGGAGATCAGTGAAAAGTTGGTTGGTTTGGCTTGAAGAAGCGCCAGTCAATAAGGATGTTCATAACTCCATGTCATAGTATCCTGGTGAAAGGAAGATCAATGGAGCACCTGAGTTTTGGGCTTGCAATTTTATTCTGCTGTAACTTGAAAATTTTGGCTAATATGAAGAAATAATATAGGTCCGCTGTTTGCTAATGGTTCCGATGAAATGCTACAAATTTGTTAAAAACATTAAATCCGGCCAAAGCATCTATGGTGGGATGGATAAGGCATCACTTGCCAAAAAGCAAAAAATAAATCCGGCTAAATGTCATAATGAACTTGCACCACATCAATGCATTGTGTTCCCAAGAACTCCTCAACCAGCCCTGCCATGGTTCACCTTCACAAGGAATAACACCAGTTATCTATTTCAAATAGTTTCACAGGTAGTAATAGAATAACATGCTACACTGAATCAAGCAAATTGTCATTTTGTTCATGTTTCTCCGAAAAACTTGTCAACCTTGATGGATTCGATCAGGTAACAAAACCTGTAAACCTGTGGCCTTGACCAAACTAATATTATTATAGATCGTTTTCCAAAATTACCACATCTTACAACACCACATCAAAAACCTAGCCTCACATCACATGGAAAGAAAGAGGGAACAAGAGAGTGGAGTAACCAAGAGAAGATTGGATGTCTAGGCACACAACCGTGTATGTATATGCATAAGTTTCGAAGGAGCGGTTCAACAAATTTCGAATAAGAAAATCACATGCATTTCTTCTGTCAAGTGTAATCATGCTTGTGCTTACCTGATTGTTTTATTGGGGTTGTATGATACTTTTTCATATAATTGTCTAGCAGCGAAAATTGAATTAATGGCTGATATAGTGATATGTCACTGCACCAGCAACGGCTGCCTGCTAAAGCGCCCTTGCTCAACACTGATTTTGAACTATTAAGATCCGCTGCATCCAAATAAGGACTATGAATCACAAAGTTTGTCAAGCAGAACAGTAAGAGAATGTAAAGTTTTTTAAGAACATGCAATGACGAGACGCATTTCACAACCGAAATTATATTTTCATAATGCTGGCTTAGCAGGAGAGATGACATGCAGCCGGAAGGATAAGGACCCCAGAGACCATATGGTGAATATTAGCAGAACAGATCAAACTTTTTGGTCTCGAACATGGAACGTGCAAAGATTACCCATTTTTGAACATTTGTTGTACGCAGTTAGGTAAGTGTTCGGATGATTGTAGGAGTTTTTACTAGCAAAAGAAAGCACAAATGTACGAATCAAAAATAATGTAAACCATATATATGTGGCAGAACAAAAAAGTACAGATCTTGGTTCCATGTATCCATGCCATCTTCTCCATAAGGGCTCAACTAAATCAAATTGAGATATTCAGAGCCCAAATATCACACCAACACCAGCTTTCCATTCCACAAACAACCCAAAAATTATACGAATCCCACCCACTTTAAATTTATTTGAGTGATTTCTGTACTTTCCAACAACTTTGAGAATTATAAGCAACCTTGTACCTCTTCCCCAAATAAATGAAACAATAGATAACTGACATGGAATAATATCAAGATTAGATGCTAGAATTACATTAAATCTATCTTAAAAGTAGTTCGCAACAAAGCCTCATTCCCAAATTAGTTGGGGTTGGCTACATGGATTAAACTCCATTCCACTAAATTCAATGTCCATGATGATGTGCTCTCAAAATCCTTTAAATCCTTTTCGATCAATACATCCCAAGTTATCTTAGGTCTACACCACTGTAATATCATCGAATTTCTTCACTTTTTACGGTGTCGAGTTTTTTTTCTATTTGGGGCATTTGCAGGCCGACTATGGTTTAAATTTATCTACATACAAGAAGAACAGCAACAGCAACGCCTTAATTCCAAATAGTAGGGTTCGACTACATTGATCAAACTCTCTCACTCCACTCATTCAATGCCCTTAGTGGCATGCTTTCAAAATCCTCAAAATCCTTTAAATCCTTTCTAATCAATGCATCCGAAGTTATCTTAAGCCTACCCCTACAATGTCGAATTGCTCCAATTTCTACTATACCGAGCTTTCTGACTAAGGCATTTACAGGTTGTCTTTAAATTTATATACATATTGAACAAAATTTGAGAACATTGGACTTTTAAGAGAATACCCTATTCTGAGTGGTGCGCCACAGAAACGAGAAACTGGAGATTTGGGGACGAACTAATAACCATCAGAGCATGACTGACTGTAACAAGAAGTAGGGATTATAGATCAGCTAGCGGGTATTTCATCATTTCCATTCTGAATGTCACAACACTAAGCTATCTTGAGTTGATTCACAATTGAACACACAGGATTATCCTGAAGACTGTAACCAAATTAAGTGAGTGTTTATATGTATGTCAATTTATTAATAACAGTAACTTGTACAAACAAACAAATTCCAGATTTTGTTAAGCAAATAAATGTAATTACAACCCTAGATATACAGAGAAAAAACACACCTTGAAGCGAGATTAGCAGGGAGTTCAAGACTGCCTGAAATAATTGAAAGCAATATTCTGTCAAAAATCCCTGGAGCATCGAAGCACATTTGAAAGAATTTAGCACAACAGTCCAGTAGATGACTCCGGGAGAAGCTCAAAGATAGACCATCCAGAAGAAGCTGCAAAGTAGGACTAGATTCTCAATTTTTTATTCACTATTTGTGCAACCCTCCAGTCTGCATATCTAGCAAAACATCGCAGTCACTTGCAAATGTAAAAAGTACTCACAGTTTAATCAAACTTGATATTTGACATAAGAATCTGGAATTGTCCCTTTGAAGTGGTTGTTAAGTTGACTGCAAAATCAACATAGAAATGTTAAAACAATAATCAACCACAACTGAATCTGAAACTCGGGTCCTTCATTAGATTGTTCAAGTGAGCACATCACTTATCTATCCTCATATTGTGTATCTACGCACCCCAAGCGATTGCTGGCATTTTGGCGTGGGTGGTGGTGTCAACTTAACATTCATGATAATGTAGGAGGATATGTTTCTCAACACTTTACAGGAAAATATCCAGAAGGCAATTCATAATCAAGACTTCCAACTAAGTAATTAATCCCCATCAACATAAAATAAAAGACTAAAAGTATTACTTCTATTGCAGTACCCACAGAAACAAGCGTAGAGCATGAGAAATTAATCACAATTAAAGGTTTATAACAGGTCAAAGCACAGATAGCTTGCTCTATTTGCATACCAGTCAATGTGGGCGACAATACTATGGATTATATATAGCAATAAGCAAGTAACGTAATGCACAACTACCACAACAGCAACAACATAGCCTCAGTCCCAAATTAATCGGGGTCGGCTAAAAAGATCAAAGAGTTAAAGAAGAATGTTGATGAAAAGCTTCATCTACAAGTTCCATAAATTTGCAAATTTTACAAGCCCTAATGAAACAACAGTGCATTCTACAAGCTCAAAGACTTTTTTTTTAAGTAGTATCTGATGATATGATAAAAAAAAAAAAGAAAAAAGAAAAAAAAAAAGCAGTATTTAACAGAGCATATGAATTCAAAAGAGAACATCACTGGTGGAGAAAAAAAGATTTCTCTAGCAGTTCTCTTAATCCCTCCACCGAGCTTTTCCAATTGCTGCATTTTTAAATTAGTCTGTGGATAATTGATACTCTGGAACTATTTTTCTGCAGCACCAGCAACACTTTCTTCCTTTGCAAAAACTACAACAACTTTCTTCAAAATGGCTTCAACAGGCTGGTGAGAATTCTCCACAGCCTTAGAAATCACTTGCCATTTCTCGCCGTACTTTGGCTCTGCCGCAATGCATCTATTCAGGACATCCTTCTGGCTTTCCTCAGTCCCATGCTGCAGTTCAAATTTGTAATACAAAGCCCAGAAATCCCCAATATCAGGAGCAAGGGTCACTGACCGATTGAGCCAATTTCTGGCTTTGTCCACCTTCCTATCAAGCCAAAATAACTTTGCCACCGCGGCAATAACATGTGGATCATGGTCACATCGCTTGAGTGCATCGATACTCTTGGTTTTGCGTTGGGGCCGAGGGACCATTTCGATTGATGCTGCCCACAATATTCCACTCGTAGGACATTCCTGCAATGCCTTTGCCATCAGTATATCGGATTCCTTCTTGTTTCCATGCCTTGATTCAGCTCGAATTGCAGCAAGCCAAAGCTCTGGGTTTTGAGGATTCTTTTTCCTTGCCATGGTAAGAACTGCTCTTGCTTTGCTCAAACCATTTGTCGTCTCTTCTAGTCTAGCAAGAGAAAGCCACAGGGGAATGCAATTGGGACAATGCTTTAAACCAGATTCATACGCTTCTTTAGCCTGCTCCAAGCGATCAAGCCTTTCCTCTAGCTGTCCAAGCATCAGCCACAATTTGAAAAATGAAGGGAAGTGTTCTAAACCTTTCCCAAGGAATCTCCTCTCCTCTTCAATGTTCCCCAACTCTCTCTCAACTATCGCCGATTTCATCCAAACCCTCTCAGTGCAACTTCCTTCCGGGGCTTTCAAAAGTAGCATTTTCGCCCTCTCATACTCACGGTTCTCAAATTCCAGCTTAAATGCAGCAAGCAAAATCTCCTCTGAATTTGGAATGGCAGCATACGCTTGCCCAAGGATCGCTCTAGCAGTGTCAACCTCACCTGCGAGCCACTTCTCTTTGGCACCCATCAGCCAAAGAACCTCAGCCTGCGGATTGTAAGAGACTGCTTTGCCAAGCAAAATATCAAGAGACTCTCTAGTTCCGTGGCTCTTCTCAAGCTGTGCTGCCTTGAGCCATATACTCTTCTTAGTGCGGAACACTGTAAGCGCATGATTATAGATAGCACGGGCCGTCTCAATGGAACCCCTCCTCTTGCACTCCTCCGCATCAGCAACCCAAGTCCTCTTTCTATCCACATCTTCAACCCCGATTCCAATTGTATTCTGAATTATAGCATGGCAAGTTGCAACAGATTGTGCCCGTTCGGCAGCCTCAGCCTCCTTCATCCAAGTTTCTCTATCTATCTCCACTCCGCCCCTTTGCAATGATCGAATAGCCCTCTCGATAATCTTCCCAACTGCAGCAGTATTTCCATTAGCTTCTTCAAGCTTTGCAGCTGTAATCCATATAGCGGGTTCCTTAGGAAGCTTCTCTCTTGCTTTATTAAGGACCCTCTTCGCACTATCATAAGTTTCCAACCTCGCAAGTGCAAGCCAAAGATCAATATGCAAGGGACAGCATTCAACAGCTCTCTGAAGTAAAAGCCTAGCATCCTCTTCATTAGCTAGCTCCACAACTGCCTTCCACAGCCTCACCGAGTCAGGAATGTGTTCAAGCCCCTTCCTCAATACTCTACTCTTGTTCACATCGTCGTGCTCCAACTTCGCCGCGTGCATCCACAACTTCACCGAATTGGGAATCGACTTTATACCCCTTGCAATAACCCCTTTCGCTTCATCCGGGCTAGCAAGCCTACATGCCTCTAACCACACATCCTCATTCTTTGGACACTCCTCACACCCTCTCTGCATCAATTGCCTCGCAACTTGAATTTTCCCCGCAACCTCCTCAAGCCTCGCCGCCGCAATCCAACCAGGCGGGTGTTTCGGATTCGTCTGCGTTACCGACTTAAGCAACAACCTAGCCTTCTTAATATCCGAAATCTCGGCATCACTAGTAATTTTCATACTCTTGAGATCAGTTAAATACCCTTTAGGATCAACCACAGTTAAACCAGATACAGAATCCGAAAGCCTATCCAATTTCAATGACAAAACAGTCCCCCTACCTTCTCCGACCGCAGTCAAATCCGTCACTGGCGTCTGCGACCACGGCGTCTCCGTTCCCGCCGTTCCCGTCGCCCTGCTCTTCGGATCCAATGCAGTTACATGCTCTTTTTCCTGCCTAGCCTTCTCCAGCAATGTGTCCGGCACCGGCACAAAGCTCTCGAACCTCTTCTTCTTATTCCTCAATGAGTAATCCCCGATTTCGGGTATGCTATCCCACTCGTTCTCCGACATTGCATACAACTTCCTCTTCAAATCCGCGAATTGCTCTGTAATCTTCGGATTCGAAGCCCTGTACTTCTCAATTTCCTCCTTCAACCTCGCCTCCCTCCTGTCCTTCCTCCTCGAATCCATCCTCTTATCAATGCTCTCCCAAACCTGATCCGCCTCGCGATCGTCCTCGTCGTACTCCGCCGAAGCGAACAACCCGACATCATTCCCCTCAAACTCATCAAACTTCTGGTTCTCATCATACCCTTTCTCATCCCCCTCGTCCTCCTCCTCATCCTCTCCGCCGCCTCCACCGCCTTTCCCCCGCCCCCTCCCAACCCCCGCCGCGGCCGCGCCGCCACCCGCCCCGCCTGCCGCCGCCGACCTGTCCGGCAAGTCCGGCGCCGCCCTGGCCGGACCGATGTCGGACCTGGTGGTGAACCCGGTGGCGCCGCGGCCCAGCCCCGCCACGTAATTCGGCGGCGGCTTCGTGTTTAGGAACTCGAGGCGCGGCCGCGGCGGCGCCGGGGCTTGCATTCCTCCCAAAAGTGGGATGCGGAGGACTAAGGGTTGAGTTCGGAAGAACGCCTAGATCAGATACGTGGATTGATTCTTCACCCACCAATCGCTTGTTCGACAAAAAGAGTCTCTGGAGATTCAATGGAGTCCCTGATTTTTGCTCGATTGAGCGTTTTAGGGTTTCTAGAGTTGTAGATTTGGGGTTTAGGTGGAGAACGATTGTTTGGTCGGTTAGGGTTCGTACGAAAATCATTTTTAGGGTTTGTGAAGAGAGGGAATTGAATCACGTCCACTGAGCAGAAGATGATGAAGACTATCAAATGAGTTGGTATGCGGTCTGACCGGGCGGTTCAGATTCTATGGTCGGTTGGTTCAAATTTGCATGAACACTACAATAACAACATAGCCTCCGTGCCAAATTTATCGCGATCGGCTAGGGGTGGGCAGCGGTTTGTGAAAAACCACCCAAACCGCCCAAACCGACCAAACCGCACGGTTTGGTTTGGTTTTTAAAGCTCGCGGTTTAGTCGCGGTTTTAATTTTGAGAAAACTGCGGTTTAACCAAACCGATGGCATTTTGGTAAATAATCACCAAAAACCCTAAAAAACTCAAACAAAACCAAAAAAAACAAAAAATCTCATTCACTCTCCTCCCCCTCCTCCCTCCCGCCGCTCACTCTCTTCGTCTCTTGTCACCTCTCTCCCGCCTCCCGCCTCCCGCCTCCCGCCTCTCGTCACCTCTCCTCCCTCCCGCCTCCCGCCGCTCACTCTCTCCCATCTCCCGCCGCTCACTCTCGTCGCCTCTCTCTGGATCTCTCTCTCCTCCCTCCCGCCTCACGCCTCCGCCGCCCGCCGCTCACTCTCTCGTCACCTCTCTCGGATCTCGGCCTCCCGCCTCCCGCCGCTCACTCTCTCCCGCCTCCGCCGCTCACTCTCTCGTCACCTCTCTCGGATCTCTCTCCTCCTCCCGCCTCCCATTTGCTCACTCTCTCGTCACCTCTCGGATCTCGGCCTCCCGCCTCCCGCCGCTCACTCTCGTCACCTCTCACCACCTCGCTCCGCCTCTCCAAAGCATTTTCCTACTTGTTGAAGCATTTATTTGTTTTAAACTTTTAATCTATTTGTTTTTGTTGTAACTTTTGATATGATCTTGAATTTTTAACTTTGATTGGGTTCATTTTGATGAATGATTGATTAATGGTTATTGATTAAATGAAGATTATTGACAATGTTTGTTAATTCATCAAAGCTTGGAATTGATTAGAAGTGTTAATTGGGTTTTTTTTTTGTTCTTGCTGTTTTTTTTTTTTTTGCTTGTTGTTTTTTTTTTTGCTTGCTGTTTTTTTTTTTTTTGGTTGCTGTTTTTTTTTTTTTGGTTGCTGTTTTTTTTTTTTGATTGCTTTTTTAAAAAAAAAAATAAAGTGTATGAAAACCGCGAAACCAAACTGACCAAACCGCGCAAACCGCGGTTCGGTTTGGTGCGGTTTTGGTGATATGCGGTTTGGTTGCGGTTTGGAAAATCACCAAACCGTAGACCTTCGGTTTGGTCGCGGTTTGGTGGTTTTCCAAACCAAACCGCGGTTTGCCCACCCCTACGATCGGCTACATAAATGAAACTCTTCCATTATACTTGATGTAGTGCAACTAATGATGAGCTTTTCAAACTTGTGTTTGATCTATTTCTTGAAGAGTGACAAAAATCTTATGTTGGTTGTCAACTTAACGCAACCATTCTTTATTTTTTAAGAATGGAAAATGATTTTGGGGCTCCCTTCCTTATTTTTTTGAGTATGAAAAATGTGTTTGAGACCTCTCTAACCCATTTTTTGAAATGAAAAATGAACGTTAAAGTCTCAATTATTCAGACTTAGGACCGGCACATATAGTGTTTTACATATAGTGTTGTTGGACTTGCACTTCAAAACGTTAAGAAATTTTGTTGCATTTAGAAATCGTTGGTTTATTTATTTTTTCTGGTGTTAATGTTAATATTTTTTAAAAAGAAAATTTAAGCGTAAATTTATTTATGTGATTGATGAAAAAATAAAGAAGCTTTATATTGGTTTCAGAAGACCAAAAAAGAAAAGAAAAAAAAAACATTTTTGTTTTTGAATAGTAAGAGTTCTTTTTTTTTTTTTTAATAATGCATGGTTGTTCAAACTTTTTTTCAATATTTCCTCATCGAGCAACCCTGACTCTAAGTAGCTCATGATCGGAAGAAATCAACATGTTTAACATTGGATGATTAGATCTTATGTGCTTTTTGGTCATCGAGCGCATATAAGTAACTTTAATACAACAATTCCTTTGGGGCTATTCTTAATTATTACTTCATATAAAATATTTTAAAGACTAACATCTAACATCTAAAGAGAAAGTTCGGGGAATTAATTTCTAAGAATTTATTAACAAAATTTAAAATTGTAATTAAAATTTAAAATTAGAAATACATACCTTTTTTAGCTTATCAATATATATTGTGATTGTGTGATTGATTAGATTTACCATAATTGATGGTGATTGAGAAGATTTTCAAAATGATGTTGATTGATAAAAAAATGTAAATTTCATTTGCTTTTATATATATGATAGATATTTTAATATATTGACCATTGAGTTCTACCATGGTGATTGAGAAGTTCAATGACTATTAATGTTGATTTTAAACTTTGACCATTAGATTTAGATCCAATGATGAAGATACCAACTTCGGAACTTGTGCAAACATTTAAAAGTCGTAAATATAGTTTTCGTATTCAATATTAAATCTAAATCCAATGGTGAAAATTTAAAATTACCATTCGTAATAATTTAAAAAGTCATAATTGTAGAAATCTCCATAAGTGTCAAACATGAGAATTCTAAAATCTTTCTATGATAAAAAAAAAGTAAAAATTATCGTGAAAACTAGGGGAGTTAAAACCGCTCATTCAACATGGATGGCTCTGCAAAAGTTGTGTGGTGCTAAAAGTCGTGCAAGAATTCATACATGCCGAACTGGAATTCTGATGGCTCGCAAGATGAGCAACCAAACGATGTCTTAATATCTTCATAAGTTGAAAGAGTACTCGGATTGCTTGGCGACGGCCGGATCTCCAATTTCGAGTGATGTTCTAACACTTTGGTTGGTCTTGATTCAGAATATCTACCAATTGTGACGGTTCTTGAAAGAGAAGTTTTTTCTTGGCCAGTGCTGAGGAAACTAGCATGGGTGTATTCAATTGAGATTTTAATAGACTTTTGGTTATTTTTAATTACTAAAAAAGTTTAGGTGTATTCAATTAAAACTTTTAGAGAGTTTCTAAAAGTAAGGTGTATTCAATGTGAACTTTTATATACTTTTTAAAAGTTTATAAAGTTTTGGGGTATTCAATTTAAACTTTTAAAGAGTTTCTAAAAGTAAGGTGTATTTAATTTTTTGATGACTTTTGTAATTTGATTACAAATCTCGACTTTTATAGATTTTTTGTATAAAAATACACAAACAAATCTCCAACTTCTCCTCAACTCAACCCAAAAACTTTTATAGACTTCTAATTTTTGTTAGTTCTCTTATTCAATAAGGACTTCATTATTCATAATGTCTTTTCTTATCAATTGTTTTTATCAACTTCTCCAATCACTCAATAACTCGTGAATTTCATTGTTCACTCATTATATTCTAATGTTTATTTTGATGAAAATGAAAATGATGTCGTTATTAACAAGATCTCACTTTGTCATCATTGTAAATCTTATAAGATTTTTTTACAAAGAAGTTTTGTTTATTAAGTGTATAATTATAATATCAAAAAATGTAATACTATTATTTTTGGAGAAAATAATCGTGTATTTTTTTTTCAAATGCAAGAAGTACATTTTAAAATTTTTAAACTATCATTCTTAAAGAAAAAGATATAAGTTTTTTTTACTTAAGTAAAAAAAATTGCAAAATTTTTACACACAATGATATTACTTGGTTCTTTTTTGCCACTAAAAGATTATTCATTTGCATATTTGTTTTTTGATATTTATTTACTTATTTATTATGTTATTATCTTGATAGTCATAATTCATTTCTATGTCTATATGATTTTTTATTAAAATATAAAAATACTTTTAAAAAATTAATAATAGTTCTTAATAAAAATAAATATAATTATTCGTCTTTTTTATAATAAAGTGCAAAATATTTGTTTCAATATTAAAACCACAAAAATTTACTAGTATCAATCAAAATCATGTTTAATAAATTCACAAAAGTCACTAAAAATCTTAAATGTTGATAAAAGTCATCAAAAGCAAGTTTACTTAAAGTTTATCAAAGTCTTTAAAAATCAACGAAAATCTGCAAACTTTAGAAAAGTCATCAACTTATAAAAGTAACCAAAGTCTATTAAAATCTCAATTGAATACACCCATGTAAATATTGTATTTAGCAGTTAAGGAAATTAGTATCCCTTTTATTTAGTAGATTCTTTTGTGGTTTGCATTTTCCTTTTGTATTATAAACTTTGTGTCTATATACGTTACTATCACGGGGCTAATAAGATAGGGGTTTTCTTTATGAAATTTTCTCACTCAATCAAACCCGTGGTGCCTAAGGGCCACCTTAGTTCAGCACAACCAATACTCGAATAGAATGAACAACAAGTAATGGCACCAATGAAATGTTTTACTAAGCACTTAATGGGAATACAACACTAGAACTCTATGCTTCCTCCCCAAGTCTAGAGCCCCTAGCTTTATAGATCAGCCAACAAGTAGTTACATAACCGAATAGGACACATGTCATGTGTACATCGATCCATATACAAGTAAAACACCACTTCCTTTATGGTCAAGGAAGTTACCCAACTGCCTTGCTCCCTTGTTACCACCAGGTTCCATAACCGCCTCCACTGCTTGGTCAATTGCTACATGCTCGGGACATTTTCGGACGTGTTTTGATCATGGCCCCTACCCATGACCAAGGTAGTTACTCAACCGCTTGGAACCACCTTGACTAGGTCCATCCACGTCTCAAGTAGTTTGCCGACGTTTCTCTTAGGGACAGGGACTGCTCGGTGGTGCCTAGCCGCGTCTAGGCACCACTAGCCGGGGCTCGGTCGAGTCCCACCGGCTCGGGATGGCCGGCGCCACGATCCGTCCATGGGTCGTGCCTTGGCATTGCGCCCAAGGCATGCTCGACGGTCCTTGCTACTTCGCCCATGCCGCCCCTGGGCGATGACACACCCCTCCCTATAGTAGATGTTAAGCCATTTCCTCAGCTCAATAGGAAACATCCCAAAATAATATCAAACGTACTTCGACTAGGTCAACACCCAAGTCAAGATTTGTCAACCCTTGCCAAGGAATGCCTTGCCCGTGCCAAGGTGCGCCCTTGCTCATGCCAAGACGCGACCTTGCTCGTGCTAAGGCATGACCCTGCTCGTGCCAAGGAACTTGCCTAGGTTCGGCCTTGCTCGCGCGAGGCGCGACCTAACTTGTCCCCAAGGAATCTGCCTCTGGTTCGGCATTGCTAGAGCTAAGGCGCGACCTAACTAGTGCCCAATGAACTTGCCTAGGTTCGCCCGTGCTAATGCTAAGGAACTTGCCAAGGTCCGCTCGTGTCCGCGCCAAGGCGCCGTGCCAAGGCGCGCCCATGCCTGCGCTAAGGCGCGTGCCAAGGTCTATCCGTCCCTACGCCAAGGCGCGTGCCAAGGCGCAACCTCGTCCGCGCCCATGCACCACAGCCCTAAGGCGCGCGCCAAAGGCGAGACTTCCTCCGCGCCTATGCGTTGTTCGCATATCATCCTGCAACCAAACCTTATGGAACCATCCGAGCCTCCGGAACTCGGTCAATTGCTAGGTTTCTTACTACCCAGCCCAGCCTACTCGGGTCATGCTATTGGGGGTGTGACAAACATCCCCAGAAATGTTCGATGCCCTCATCGAACTGCTATTTTGCTGCCACTTCTGGTAGTCTGTTATCTCATTCTCAAACTGCCATATAGTAGTATCTCACTCCCAAGTAGGTTCTTCAACATCAACCCACTTGATTAAGAAAAAGTTCGCCTATTTTTCTTGCTCTAACCACGCATCTCGTGGCTTAGAATTTGCTCAATATCTCTAGCAAACTCTTCCGTACTAAGGGTGGAGCCCGTCTCGCTGTGCTCCTCCCTGGATCTGCCTCATCTGAGTGGAAAGGTTTAAGATAGCTCACATGGAATGTAGGGTGTATCTTCAACCTTTCTGGTAGCTTAAGGCGATAAGCTACCCTCCCAACTCGCTTGACAACCTCAAATGGTTCTTCGTATCGTTGGACCAGGCCCTTGTGTGTCTCCTTCTTGTTGAACTTCTTCAAAATCTGATGAGTGTGCTTCAACAAGACTAGGTCTCCTTTCTGGAACTCCAAGGGTCTCCTGTGCTGGTCAGCATACTTCTTCATCCTCCGAACAGCTTTGGCGAAACTGTCTTGAGCTGCCTCCCTCAGCTCTTGCTTGTTTCTCGCAAAGCGATAAGCCTCTGGGCTCGATCCCATCAACTTTAATTTGGCTACCTCATGTGGAGTAGCCGGTTGTTGCCCTGTCACCACCTCGAATGGAAAACTTCAACTCCAAGCCCAACAAATTGAATAAGTCCCCCAAAACCTTCTAGTGAACTGGGCGTCTCGATCATTGATGATGTCCTCCAGTATTCCCCAATATTTCACCACATGCTTTTGGAACAGCTCTATCGTTAGGTCCGTATCACAATTCTTCGGAGCAGCTATGTAAGTAGCATACTTCGAGAATCGATCTACCACCACTAGCACGTTGGTCATCCCCTGTTCCCCAATAATCATTTTCACGCAAACATGGTCTTTGCTTGTCTCCTCCTTGATGCGAGGTAGGAACTCACTTTTCAGCCTCACCACCGCTGATACCATCTCAGCCACCACCTTGCGACTGAGAGCATCCGAGACTGAGTTAAGCCTCCCAGGCTTATGCTCGAACTGCACATCAAACTCTGCTAGGAAATCTAGCCACCTCGCCTGCTTCTGATTGAGCTTTTTCTAACTTATAAAGTAGGTGATCGCCGCATTGTCCATCCGTACCACGAAACTGGTTCCCTGCAGATAATGCCTCCAATGGTGGAGAGCATGGATCACAACCAGCATCTCTTTCTCGTGAGCCGAGTATCTCTGTTCCGCTTCCTTCACCTTCCTACTTTCGAAAGCAATGGGTTGTCTCTCTTAGACAAATACCGCTCCCAATACTCTATCTGATGCGTCTGCGTGCACTTCGAAAGATAGGTCGAAATTGGGCAATCCCAATACTGGTTCAAAGGCAATGGCCTGCCTCAGCTCCGCCATAGCTTGGTTGCATCGATCCGTCCATGCCTAAGCTCGATCCTTCTCCAATAGATCTGTCAGCGTTGCCACTCTCCTTGAGTAGCCCTCCACGAACCGCCAATAGTAGTTTGCCAAATCCAAGAATGACCGCAACTCTTGGACCTTCGTGGAGTTTGGCCACTCCATGATCGCCCGCACCTTTTCGGGATCCATCTATAATTTTTCGTGGCCTACAACATGACCAAGGAAAGAGATCGTTTGCGCATCAAACTCACATTTTTCCCTCTTTACATATAGATGGTTAGCCCTCAAAGTAGTCGGAACTATCTGTAAGTAAACCACATGATCTTGGAAGTTCTGACTGTAAATTACAATGTCGTCAAGGTAAACAACAACAAATCGATCGATGAACTTCCTTAGTACATCGTTCATTAAGTTACAGAATGTAGCAGAGGCATTTGTCAAGCCAAATGGCATGACTAAGTACTCAAAAGATCCATACCTAGTCACAATTGCCGTTTTAGGGACATCTCCAGCTGCAATTCGAAACTTGATAGTTACCCGACCTCTAGTCCAACTTTGTGAAGTAAGCTGCACCGGATAGCCGATCGAACAAGTCTGCCACCAACGGGATAGGGTACTTGTTCTTCACTATTAGCTTGTTCAGCGCCCTATAATCCACGTACATCCGGAGAGATCCGTCATGCTTCCTCTGGAACAAGACTGATGTTCCATAAGGCGTCTTGGATGGCTGAATGAATCCAACATCCAACGACTCCTGCAACTGTTTCCTCAGCTCCTCCAACTCATTTGGAGCCATTCTGTAAAGGGCTTGTGCTAGAGGTTTTGAGCCAGTGATCAGCTCAATCTCGTAATCAATTACTCTTTGTGGAGGTAATTATTTCGGCAACTCCGCCGGCATTACATCACTGAAGTCCTCCAATACCTCAACAACTGCATCAGAGACTTTTGTTGTCGTTCCTGCCTTAGTCTCCACCAAGGCCGCTAGGAATGTTGGTTCACCCTTCCTCAATCCATCTTTCACTTGAATGGCTGAAAGATGGGACAGCTTTGCGCTTTCTTTCCCTGAAATTAAGTTAGCCGCAGGAACAAAGCAAGGGTGGAACTTGTTCATCACAAATAGTCCCTTCAAGAAAGACATCAAGGTAATGCTCCCAAAATGTAGAAAGTCATTCCCTATGATGACATCAAAGTCATCCAAGGGAACTGCCATGAGGTTGATCTTCCCCTTCCAAGATCCAACCTTAAGATTCACATCAGTAGCCATACCTTGAATTCGCTTTGCTTTCGAATTCACAGCTTTCATTCGATTGAAATTCTCAACAAGATTCAGTCCCAACTTCTCCACCACGTGGTTCGCCACAAACGAGTGTGTAGCTCCGGAATCTACCATTGGCTTGTTGAATGACATTCAACAACTATAGTGGGTTCATCTGGGGCTGGCCATCATCTTCCGCGATCAATGCCGAAATCTTCTCCTTTTTTGGGCAGTCACATGCCCTGTCATTACAAATGAAACAACGGTTTCACGTCTGCTCTCAGGGGTGGCTTCGAGCGCACTTGCTATGGAGGAAAAGGTTTCTTCTTGCCCTTCTTGTGGTGGTCTTTGAACGGCTTCTTCTCATTGATCTTCCCCTCGCTCGTGGAAGAACTAGTCTTGAAGTCCACAAGACCGTCAGCCGCAGCAATTGCACCGGGCAAGTCCTTCACCCCTTGCCTCCTTAGCTCGGATTGAGCCCATGACTTTAATCCAGTAGTGAAGTTAAAGAGTTTATCCTCATCTGACATGTTTTTGATGTCCAACAAGAGAGAGAGAGAAACTCCTTAACGTAGTCTCTGACCGATCCCATCTGCTTAAGCTCGCGCAAGGCCTCCCGCGCTTTCCAAACCGCATTGGTAGGAAGGAATTGATCCTTCAATTACCTCTTTAGCACCTCCCAATCCACAATCTTGAGTCTGCCCGCAGCTACATCATCGTCTATTCTGGTTCTCCACCAGATCTTAGTATCGCCCTCTAGATACATGGAGGTCAGGAGGACCTTTTGGTTCTCCTCCTTTCCAGCAGTAGCAAAGTACTGCTCCATGTCCCAAAGGAAATTCTCAAGCTCCTTCGCGTTCCGCTTGTTTGAGAATTTCTTTGGCTCTGGCACATTGGTTCGATGCTTTACCTCCACTGCAACCTCCGAGGTTCCACCAATGGCTCGCTTTAGTAGATTCACCTCTAAAGCCATTGTTGTAGCTGTTACAATGATGAGTTCTCCCACAGAACGTACATCCGCTACCAGCTCCTCAAATCTAGATTCCCACATAGCTATCATGGCTTCTTGTGACTTTTCCCTAGTCACCAAAAAAGCCACTAACATCTCCAAGCCATCAATGCGCTGGGCCGTCATTGAAGACTCCGCCAATTTTGCCGGGGCAGACATCGTCGCCATCAGGTGTTCTAAGTGAGCTACCCTCTCACTTAGATCGTTCGCTGCTCGGGTCGTCATCATCTCCAAACGGGCCTCTGATACCAATTGTCATGGAGCTAATAAGAGAGGGGTTTTCTCTATCATATTTTTTTCGCTCAATCAAACCCGTGGTGCCTAAGGGACACCTTAGTTCAGCACAACAAATACTCGAATAGAATGAACAACAAGTAATGGCACCAAAGAAATGTTTTACTAAGCACTCAATGGGAATACAACATTGGAACTCAATGCTTCCCCAATCCTAGAGCCCTTGACTTTATAGATCAGCGAACAAGTAATTACATAACTGATTAGAACATTTGTCCTGTGTACATCGATCCTTAGACCAAGTAAAACACCACTTTCTTCGCGGTCAAGGCAGTTACCCAACTATCATGCTCCCTTGCTGCCACCTGGTTCCATAACCGCCTCTACTGTTTGGTCAATTACTACATGCTCGGGACATTTTCGAACGTGCCTTGATCATTGCCCCTGCCCATGACCAAGGTAGTTTACTCAACTGCTTGGAACCTCCTTGACTAGGTTCATCCACGTCTCAGGTAGTTTGCCCACGTTTCTCTTAGGGATAGAGACTGCTTGGTGGTGCTTAGCCGCGTCTAGGCACCTCTAGCCGGGGCTCGGTCGAGTCCCACCGGCTCGGGATGGCCGACGCTATAATCCGTCCATAGGTCGTGCCTTGGCATTGCACCTAAGGCGTGCTCGAGGGTCCTTGCTACTTCGCACATGCCGCCCCTCGGAGAGGACACACCCCTCCCTATAGTAGATGTTAAGTCGTTTCTTCAGCTCCAATAGGAAACATCCCAAAATGAGACCAAACGTACTTTGACTGGGTCAACGCCCAAGTCGAGATTTGTCAACCCTTGCCAAGGCGTGCCTTGCCCGAGCCAAGGCGCGACCTTGCTCATGCCAAGCAACTTTCCTAGGTTCTGCCTTGCTCGTGCCAAGGCGCGACCTAACTTGTGCCCAAGGAATATGCCTAGGTTCGACCTTGCTCGTGCCAAAGCGAGACCTAACTTCTGCCCAAGGAATCTGCCTAGGTTCGTTTGTGCCTTTGCCAAAGAACTTGCCAACGTCAGCCCGTGTCTGTGCCGAGGGGTGTGCCAAGGTTCGCCCGTGTCTGCGCCAAGGTGCACCCGTGCCTGCGCTAAGGTGTGTGCCAAGGTCTATCCGTCCCTGCGCCAAAGCGCATGCCAAAGCGCAACCTCGTCCGCGCCCAGGCACCACGCCTATGCGCTGTTCCGCATGTCATCCTGCAACCAAACCTTATGGAACCATCCGAGCCCTCCGAAACTCGATCAATTGCTAGATTTCTTGCTGCCCAGCCCAGCCTACTTGGGTCACGCTATTGGGGGTGTGACAGTTACCATGTACACAAGAATGATATACAATAAACTTATTCTCTTTACAAGTTTTCATGGTATTAGAGCCATAACTGTGGTTCTCTTTTATTATTCTCTTTGCCTCTGGTTGTGTGAACGTTGTTCCACAACAAATTTGCACTCGACCCGACATTTGTTGCACTGAATCGCTTGTCTCGACCGTCGCACCGCCCTTCTGTCTTGTCTATCGCACCAATCGTCTGACGCATCGCTGACGACCTCTGCACGCCTGTCATGTATGGCCGCGTGTCGCGTCAACAACCATCATGTCACGTCTGGCTCGTCTGCTTACCGCTACTGTTACGTTGACCTTCTTGCTGCCAAGTCGTCGCCCACTCCATCTACACACGTGTCGCGCCTTGTCGCGTCCTGTCATCATCTACACACTCGACGTGTGTCCGCTTGCCAGTCGCCTGCGCCTAATTTGCACTAACCATCTGTCACGCCTCGTCGGTCGCGCTTCATCTGCCACGTATCCACTTGGGACGCGATCTCGCCAGTTTGTCAGCCTACTTCCCTGCTGTGGCCGTCTGCACCAAGTTCTCATGGCTCTTCGCCCTGAATATGAATCCGTCCGTGCGGCCCTCTTACATCGTGATCCTCTACTTTCTTTTGATGCAACTGTGAAAGAAATTTTGTTTGAAAAAACTCGACTTGACTTGGTCAACTCCGCCCATTCATCAGAAGTGGCCTTCGCAACTACTCAATCATGGTCGAAAATCCGTCCCACTCTTTTGTAAAGAACAACCACTCCTTTGTAAGACTTGGGACCAACACATATGGTGTTTTACATGGGGTGTTATTGGACTTACACTTAATCATGTTAAAGAAATTTTGTTGCATTTGGAAACTGTTAATTTATTTATTTTATTGTGGTGTTGACATTAATACATTTTTTAAGAGAAAACCGAAACGCAAATCTATATATCTACCTATTATCTAAAAGCACGAATAGCAAAAGATTCATTCGTTACTTCAATTTTTGTTTATACCATTTTCACCACCTATTTATGCAAAGTCGCTTATATTTTTTTACATCTAACACTTATTTATGCAAAGTCCCCTATATTTCGTTTACTCACGTATACTGTGTTAGGCTTTTTTGAAAACATATCGTGTTATACTTTAATTGTGCAATTGCTTATATGTTGCATTTGAACTAACTATACACTTTTTCTCAAAAACAAAAAAAAACTAAACTATACACTTGTTAATGTACAATTGGTTGTATATAAACACTTATATGTGTTACACTTTATTTGTGCTATTGTTTAAGTGTTGCATTTGAGCTAAACAACTATGCAATTATTAATATATATAACCGAACTGTTAATATATAGAACCGGTTGTATATAGAGTACAGTCAATATATTATAACACTCATTGGACAATTTAATCTTGGATATCTATTTTTTTAATTGCACAAAATTAATTACAAATTTACATGTTAGGAAGTTTAATAATCAAATTGTCTAGCTAAAATTAGGGGAAAAAATAATTTCACACATTAATATATTGAAGTTCCGCGAGCATAGCGAGCTGGCTCAAACATGCGTACGTAGCATGCTAAAAAAACAAATCTATATATAGAGGAACTGTTTTTGTGAGAATGTCTCACAACGTGACATGTGACTTTTGAAAAACTCTCCTAACATGACACATGGTATGTTGATGTCATAATTAAGATTTATAACAAAAAAATAAAAAACACAAGCTATTTATTTTCATTTTTATTTGCTATTTTTTAGGTTACGTTTTAAATTGTTATACAAATATGATTTTTTGGTTGTCAAGTTTTTTTTCGTAATTTTAAATTTTCATTTTTTTTTTGCTATTTTTAGGTTATGTTTTTAATTGTTATACAAATAGGATTTTTGGTTTTTAAATTTTAAATTTCTAATTTTCGATTTTTTTTTGCTATTTTTTAGGTTATGTTTTTAATTATTATACAAATATGATTTTTGGTTTTTAAATTTTAATTTTCTAATTTTCGTTTTTTTGCTATTTTTTAGGTTATATTTTTAATCGTTATACAAATATGATTTTTGGTTTTAAAATTTAAATTTTCTAATTTTTTTTTTTTTAGGTTATGTTTTTAAGTGCTATACAAATATAATTTTTTGGTTTTTAAGTTTTAATTTTCTATTTTTTTGTTATTTTCAGTTATGTTTTTAATTCTTAGACAAATAGGATTTTTGCTTTTTAATTTTTAATTTTCTAATTTTTCCTTTTTTCTCTTTTTTAGGTTATGTTTTTAATTCTTATACAAATAAGATTTTCAATTTTTTTTTTCGAATCTTCTATCTATTAGATATTACATACTATGTACATGATATATTAGATTATTTAAAAAGAATTTTTTAGGTTATGTTTTTAATTGTTATATAAATAGAATTTTTGTTTTTATTTTTTTCATAATTATTACTTTGAGAAGCTCTCACAAGCAACTTTGAATTTAAATCAGAGATTACAAAATAATTCTTTTTACATTTTTTTCAATGTTCTTTTATATAATATCTTGATACTTAGTTTTGCTCGCTCGTTAAGTGCGTGAAGCCGACTAATTTATTTATGTGATTGATGAAAATAAAGAAGCTTTATATTGGTTTCAGAATACCAAAAAAAAAGAAAGAAAAAAAAAGACCAATTTTGTTTTTGAATAGTAAGAGGTTTTTTTTTTTTGACAATAGTGCATGGTTGTTCGGTTTTTTTTTTCAACCTTTCCCTCATCGAGTAACCCTAACTCTAAGTAACTCATGATCGGAAGAAATTAACATATTTAAAGTTGGATGATTAGATTTTATGAGCTTTTTGGTCATCAAGTACATATAAGTAACTTTTATACAACAATTCCACTATGCATTAGGTGTGACGGCCCCAAACTCCGAGGCAAATCGGGTACTGCCACGTCACCGGACACGTCACCAAACATGCCACGTCACCGCACACTTATCTACGACGGCTCACGAACTATTCGTCTCGTATTTCGACTTAGAAAATTCCGTCGTTTTAAAAGATTAATATTCTATTGAAATATGTTAAGAAGTTTTTACAACTTAATTTGTTTATTTTAATTCTTTTCAGGTTATTTTTACTAGCAAAAGTCTTAATAACATGCATATAATTAATGTAAGAAAATTATGAATTAATTGATAACCTATGGGGTGAAAACCCAGCAAGAAGATACCATGTATATCAGTTAAGGAGACAAAAATATATAATAGATGTCAATATACATGTATCGGATAGAAAAGTCTCCCAAAATTATCTCAAAAAGTATATATCTGCAAATACAAACACCTACGAGTAAACTAGTGGAGGTGCTCCAGATCAGAGGTAGTTGCCAATCACCGCCTTCCCTCGGCTTGTCGTAGGATCTACGATTTGTCACCAAACAATGACAAATCCCAGGTGAGTAAATCCCAGAAAACATTAGTTAATATTCACGAAATCCAATAAAACGACTACAATTCATGCAATTTAAATAAAGGACAAGAATAAGGAAATTCGCATGAAAATAAGTCGTTGAGAAGTCGAATTTGGACATGAGTGTAGCGTGACAGAGAACCCTGGTCGACATTCGGGAATCGTCTTAGTTAAACCAAGAGGAGCCCATGATGACCACTTCGCTAGACATCTCACGGTCGAATGAGAGGAACCAATGAACGGGAGAACCCCATCCAAAAATCTCTCGAGAGGAACCCATGACGTAGACTTAGGTCTTCGTCAAACATCTTTCAACCTACGGGTTTCACGAAGAATAATCACCGAGTAGCCCTAACATGGCCAATTACTCAAACAGTGCGGGGTAGCTAGTCCCTGGGTGTGAGTTCGTGCCACGCCGACCCCGTCGATAAACACACATACACACGTGGGAGTGGATGAACAGTAATCGAACAACAATAGATAACACAATGGAATAATTGAAATGCGAAATAAAGTAAGTGTCGTAAAAGAATTTAACTAATTTTTTCGTGAGTTTACTTACCTCAAACAAAGCGCAAATCGCATTTGAAATGTCCCACACTCGTCTCCAGATACGTACCCGACACACGACTATGGTAGCCTAAGTCTCCGGGGTCCAATTATACAATTTTCGTTATTTTAAAGTCTCATTAAATGAATTTATAATGTGAGACCAAAATTTTGAGATTTTGTTTCAAAAAATTTAATTTTGGCACACTTCTCAAGCTATACTGAGGTGCCAACGCCCCAAATGTCCTCAAAACTACTTTTTTATATATTTTTTCTCATTTTATTATATTTCTCTTGATTTTTCCAGATTTTTTTCTAATTTTCTAGCTATTTTCCTATTTTTTTCTCATTTCATTTTTTTTTCTTTGGTTCGGGTTCAGGTCGGGTCGACCCAACCTAGTTGGACCCGTTTTGGGCCTAGCCCATGGGTGAGTACACACACACGCGTATGCACCACCTTCCCTCCCGATCGAACCAGTTTCTTTGGTTCAATCGGAAATGGAAAATATTTTTTTTCATCCGGGGTTTAGGTTGGGGTTGCTCTCCACCCCAACCCCGGTGGAATCGATGGCAAGGGAGACACCCCTGCCATCACCGCCGTGACCTGGTTCGGCCTCCATGGTCGAACCTCCTCTCGGCCACCATGGCTGACGCACCGAACCCACAATAAAAGCAACGACTCACCCCCTTCCCGGCTTCTCTGCCCTCTCTTCTCTCTTTATCGCTTCTTCTTCTTCTTCTTCTTCTTCTTCTTCTTCTCCTCATCCTCTATGTTTCTTCTTCTTCCTCTCGGCCCGTGTGTGTGAGTGTCGAGTATATGTGTGTGGGTGTAGGAGAGAGTGACGTAAAAGAGAGGAAAAGTGATGTGTATTGTGGAGTGTAGATAAGGGTAAGCTTGTTGACTTTGTGTCCTTGACTCCAAAGTGTGACACAGCCGGGACGCTCGCCTGTGTTTTCGGGCGTTTCGACGCCCGATTTTGTGTCCGAACCGCGATATACGCGTACCGCCGCGTCACTAGCCACCCCAATATCCATTCCATAGTAGTTACTTGGCCAATTGTTTTTTATTTAATTTGTGTGTTTTAGTTTTCCTGAGTTTGTTCCTCAGTACCCGTCTCGACATGTTTCTCGAGGCGAACATCCGTTACACTATCTCGCCCGATTCAATGATATAAATACACGCACGCGATGTTAATTATTTAATAATAGTAAAATAAATAAACATTCACACACAAAAATAACAAATTTACCTCGTTAGGCGTGTCATGGACTTTTCTGCGACGTCTACGTCAGCCTGAGCTTAGGATCTTAATCTGTAATTTGTAGTTAATCGGGATTAATTAGAGTGAGCCGTTACAATCTTCCCAACCAAAAGGGGTTTCATCCCGAAATTCAAATTTAATGAAATCTTTACCTTGGAACGAATGGGGGTATCGCTATCGCAAGGTAGACTCTCTCTCCCAAGTGAGGCCCTCGTTTTTTTTTTATATTTCCATCGAACGAGTATAAGTGGTATTTCTTTCCTTCTAAGGGTTTGTACCTTGCGGTCCATTATCTCAATAGGGTGTTCCTCGTATGTCACCTCTGGTCGAACCTCGATTCTAGTCATATCAACCATCGGTCTCGGTCCTGATTTTGCCAACCGTAACATCGAAATATGAAAAACAATATGAACCCCTGCCAAACTTGGCAATCTCAACTGATAAGCGACCTTCCCAACTCGTTTCTCAATTTGAAACGACCCAATAAACCTTGGTGCTAGTTTCCATTTGATCCCAAATCTCTGATGACCCTTCAACGGAGAAAATTTCAAGTAAACCCAATCATCTACCTCGTAGCTCAGCACATCGCGGTATATATCCGCATACTTTTTTTGTTTGTGTTGGGCAGCCAACAACCGTTGACAAACCAGTCTCACCTTCTCTGTATGGTTCACAACAATCTCAGGCCCTACGGCTATTGTATCCTCGGGCTTTGCCCAACAAGCCAGTGATTTACACGGCCTACCGTACAGAGCTTCAAATGGTGGCATCCCAATACTGGCTTGATAGTTGTTGTTGTAAGCAAATTCACAGAGTGGCAAGTACTCTTCGTAAGACCCACCAAACTGCAACACACATGCCCTGAGCATATCCTCGAGTATCTGTATTAATCTCTATGACTGTCCGTTTGTCTAATGATGGAATGCAGTGCTAAATTGTAATCTAGTACCAAACTGTTCCTGCATAACTTGCCACAATGATGATGTAAAACGATTATCTCGATCTGAAACAATCGAAATTGGTACTCCTTGCAGTCGTGCAATCTATTTTTCGAATAATATGCTCAGTTGTGTACAATTATACTCTATAGAGATTGGTAGGAAATGAGTTGACTTCGTCAACCTGTCCACGATCACCCATATCGCATCGTGTTTTCGCAAAGTCTGTTGTCATCCACAAACGAAATCCATCGTAATGTATTCCCATTTCCACTGAGGGATGGGCAACGGCTACAATAACCCTTCAGGCCTCCTGTGCTCAGCCTTAACCTGCTGGCACACCTCACAACCTCTAACATAGGCCCTGACGTCTGCCTTCATCCCTGGCCACCAAAATAATTATTGCATATTGTGATACATTTTAATCCTGCAAAGATGCGCTATATACCAGGACCTGTGAGCCTCTTGAAGTATCCCATCGCGTATCTCTGCTACTACTGGAATCCGTAACCTTTCTCGGTGCCTTAAACACTGATCCACGGACTCGCTCCAATCTGGGTGATCGGGACTACGTGTCATCTCACTGAATCTCGAGTACATCTCATCGGCCCTCTGACACTCCAACACTCGGAGAATAGAAATAGATGGTACACCAATTTATCCACGAATCTGTGCGCCCGCTGTAGTAGGAACCTCTGTCAAACTCAACGTTGTCGTCGTCTTAAATAAACCATACTCGTGCATCATATGACATACAACTGTCACTGAATCTCGCCCTCTCCTGTTCAATGCATCTGCTACGACATTTGCCTTCCCAGGCTGATATTGGATGGAGAAGTCGTAGTCCTTCAGCAACTCTAGCCAACGTCATTGTCTCACGTTCAGATCTTTCTGAGTGAATAAGTATATCAAACTCTTATGATATGTATATAATGTGAACCTCTCATCATAGAGGTAATGTCTCCATACTTTTCGTGCAAATACGACTGCTGCAAGCTCCAATTCGTGCATTGGATAATTTCTCTGATGGGTCCTCAAATGTCGGGATAGGTAGACGATTACGCTGCCTCCTTGCATCAATACACAACCTAGCCATGTTCCGCAAGCATCAGCATGAACTGTCAATCCCTTACCCGGCTCCGGCAACACTAGTACTGGTGCAGTAGTAAGTCTCATCTTCAACAGTGTAAATGCGTCCTCTCACTCCTTTGACTAATTGAAAGATACATCCTTCTTTGTCAATTTAGTCATCGACGCAGCGATCTTTGATAAGTCCTTCACAAATCGCTAATAGTATCCTGCCAACCCTAGGAAGCTCCTGATATCTATCATTGTCTCAGGTGTCGGCCAATTTACGATAGCATGAATTTTACTCGGGTCCACTGATATACCTTTGTCACTGATCATGTGTCCCAAGAACTTGACTTCTGATAGCCAAAACTCGCACTTACTGAACTTAGCATATAATTTGTGCTCTCTCAACGTCATCAATATCTGCCTGAGACGTTGCCCGTGATCTTCGCAAGTCTTGCTGCAGATCAATATGTCGTCAATGAAGACTGTGATGAATTTATCCAAGTACGACTTCTATACTTTGTGCATCAAGTCCATGAACATGGTCGGTGCATTCGTTAGTCCGAATGACATCATTGTAAACTCAAATAACCCATATCTGGTGTTGAATGCAGTCTTATATGTGTCTTCATCTCAAATCCCGAGCTGATGATAACCCGATCTTAAGTCGATCTTAGAGAAGACGCGAGCTCCGGCCAACTGGTTAAACAAATTGTCGATCCTTGGCAAAGGGTAACGATTTCGTACTGTCACCTGGTTCAACTTCCTATAATCAATGCACATCCTCAAGCTATCGTCCTTTTTCTTAACGAACAGAACCGGTGCTCCTCATGGTGATGTGCTCGGGTGTATAAACCCCTTCTCTAAATCTTCCAGTTAAGTCTTCAACTCCTCCTGCTCCTTCCGTGACATCCGGTACAATCTACTAGCTATTGACTGTGTGTCTGGCACTAGCTCAATAACAAACTCAATCTCTCTGTGTGGGGGCAATCCTAGTAGATCCTCTGGAAATACATCGGGAAACTCACTAACAACTGGACATCCTCAAGTCTAACCTCTGGGATCTCGGTTGACTCTATTATCCCTGCAAACATTTCCATCTCTAAGGTCGTAGCCAATCTACCCCTAGTGGTCGGTAGTATACTTGCATCACCCATGAAAGTGAACTCTGGTATGTCGGGGATCTGAAAAGTCACCATTTTGTGGAAACAATCGACCTGACGCGATATGACGTTAGCCAGTCCATGCCCACAAGTGCATCGAACTCTAAGAACTCTAAAATGCGTAGGTCGATAGGGAGTTGGTGTCCAGAGATCTCTATCATGCAACCCTCGCAAATCATGTTAGGGTAAACCTTCTCCCCAGCTGCGGTGATGAGAATCAGGAGTGTACTGACTGTAATCGGTGTTAACCTTAACTCATCAATCATACGTCCAGAAATAAATGATACCGTGGAACCAGAATCAATAAGTGTATGCATAAAACGATTGCAAATTGAAAGCATACCCTCGACGAGCTGTCTGGTGGCCTCGCGGTCTGGCTGTGCTACAACGTGCACCCGCTCCCTGGCCTGAACTGGTGGTGCTGCAATCGGTGCTACTGAAGCCATCGGACATTCTTTCTTAATGTGTATGGACTGTCTGCATTTGAAACAAGTAAGATGCATGTGTCCTAACCCCTGGCCCCATCCTCCGTTTGACCTCTGGCCCTGACTCTGACCATACTGTCCTCGGTCCTTGTCTCTCTGATCCTGGGTCGATCTCTGCCTTGGCTGTGGTCCATAACCACCACCTGACAGCTGTGCTGACTATGCAGGTACTATCGCATGAGAGGTGACTGCCTGGTGATCATCATGTCTGGGCCTCTGTCCACTTCTATCCATGTTATCGATGATTTTTTCCCTTTCCTGTCAGACCTGGTGCCTTGCTAGGACGACCCCGATGCCAACTGGGGCATGGGCATCGCGACACGAAAAATAAGATATGTCTCATGAGCTAAGGCCCTCTCGTAGATCTCCCGTAGTGTACGAGCTTCGCTTGATACTACTGCACTCGCAATTTCATCTCTAAGCCCAACTCCAAAGTAGTGCACCTGATCGCGATCTGTAGATGCCAAATCCTCAGCGAACTGTAATAGGTAGTGAAACCTCTCCATATACTAGACCATTGTGCGATTGCCCTGCCTAAAACACAAAAACTCATGTCTCAGACGTAACTGTATCTCCATTGGTATGTACTGGTCATAAAAGACCTGTCTGAAATCGGCCCAAGTAGTACGCTCTCCATGAGTCTCGGTATAAGCGGTCCACCAAACTTCAGCCTCTCCTCGGAGCATATATCTAGATATCCTAGCGCGAATACTGTCGTGAATCCTCAAAAGATTATGTAATTTCTCGTGTGCAAGAAGCCATCTCGTAGCTGCCTCTGGATCTCCGCTTCCAGTGAAATATCCCGGCTCAAATCTCACAAACTCCTACATCAGCTTAGCCTCAGCTGACGGAGAACCCTCAAATGCGATCTCCTGTGAGGTATGTGTCAGTGTCATTACGTGTGCAGATGCCGGTTTGGTAGTCTCTGCCATAACTGCGGTGACTGACGTACCCTAAACAATCGGCGCGGTTATCGGCTCGGTAGCGCTCAGTGTGATGGCGGCGGTAAGCGTCGCGATAGCCGTTGTCTTAGCATGGAGCAAGACCATCATCTGCTCGAACTGTTGATCGTGTGCCGCAATCCGATCGAGTACACTCTGATCAGTCGCGATAGGCGTAGCACCACTCGTATGTCCACCATCCTTTGAAGTTGGAGTCGGCTGTCCGTCCATGTCGTATCTGCAATAGCGAAGGCCCGTATCAGCCTCGTATACGAATATATACTATTACAAATCAAAATATATAACGTATAAGCCTTGGCACTACCCTTCCCATGTTTGCTTCCCAACTAAAGTTCTAAGCCATGATCTTCGGGTTTCCACATCTAATGCTTGTTGTTAAATTTTATTCGGTTGTATTATATTTTTCCCTAGGTTCACCTGAACCTAGGCTCTGATACCAACTGTGACGGCCCCAAACTCTGAGGTAAATCGGGTATCGCAAGTCACCAGACACGTCACCAAACATGCCACGTCACCGCACACTTATTTACGACGGCTCGCTAACTATCCATCTTATAATCCGACTTAGCAGATTCCGTTGTTTTAAAAGATTAATATTCTATCGAAATATGCTAAGTTAGAAGTTTTTAAAACTTAATTTGTTTATTTTAATTCTTTTCAGGTTTTTTTTACTAGCGGAAGTCTTAATAACATGCATATAATTAATGTAAGCGAATTGTGAATTAATTAGCAACATATGGGGTGGAAACCCAGCAAAAATGATACCATGTATATCAGTTAAGGCGACAAAAATGTATAATAGATGTCAATATACATGTATCGAGTGGAAAAGTCTCCCAAAATTATCCCAAAAAGTATATATTTGTAAATACAAACACCTACGAGTAAACTAGTGGAGGCGCTCCAGATCAGAGGTAGTCGCTAATCACCGTCTTCCCCCAGCTCGTCGTAGGATCCGCGATTTGTCACCAAACAATGACAAATCCCATGTGAGTAAATCCCAGAAAACGTTAGCTAATATTCAAGAAATCTAATAAAATTGCTACAATTCAGGCAATTTAAATAAATGACAGAAATAAGGAAATTCGCATGAAAATAAGTCGTTGAGAAGTCGAATTTAGACACGAGTGTAGCGTGACAGAGAACCCTGGTCGACATCCGGGAATCGTCTTAGCTAAATCGAGAGGAACCCATGACGACCGCTTCGCCAAACATCTTACGGTCGAATGAGAGGAACCAATGAACGAGAGAACCCTATCAAAACATCTCTCGAGAGGAACCCATGACGTAGACACGTGGGTTTCATGGAGAATAATCACCGAGTAGCCCTAATATGGTCAATTACTCGAACAGCGCGGGGTAGCTAGCCCCCGGAGTGTGAGTCCGTGCCATGCCGACCCCATCGACAAACACACATACACACGTGGGAGTGGATGAACAGTAATCAAACAACAATAGATAGGACCATAGAATAATTGAAATGCGAAATAAAGTAAGTGTCATAAAAGAATTTAACTAATTTTCTCGTGGGTTTACTTACCTCAAACAAATCGCAAAACGCATTTGAAACTCCCCTCACTCGCCTCGAGATACGTACTCGACACCTGACTATGGTAGCCTAAGTCCCTGGTGTCCTATTATACAATTTTCATTATTTTAGAATCTCATTAAATGAATTTATAGTGTGAGACTAAAATTTTGCGATTTTGTTTCAAAAAGTTTAATTTCGGTACATTTCTCGAGTTATATCGGGATGCCGACGCCCCAAATGTCCTCAAAACTACTTTTTTATATTTTTTCCCATTTTATTATATTTTCCTTGATTTTTCTAGATTTTTTCATAATTTTTTAACTATTTTCCTATTTCTTTCTCATTTCATTTTCTTTTTTCTTTGGTTTGGGTTCGGGTCGGGTCAACCCAACCTGGTTGGACCCGACCCTGGGCCAGAATCGGTCCAGGCTCGGCCCATGGGCCGAGCTTGGCTATTTCTGGGCCGAGCTTGGCTCGTTCTGGGCCCAGCCCATGGGTGAGTGCACACGTGCGCGTGTGCACTACCTTCCCTTCCGATCGAACCAGTCGATCGAAAATGGAAAATATTTTTTTTTTCATCTGGGGTTTGGGTTAGGGTTGCTCTCCACCCCAACCCCGGTGGAATCGATGGCAGTGGAGACACCCCTGCCATTACCACCGCGACCTGGTTCGGCCTCCATGGCCGAACCTCCTATCGACCACCATGGCCGACGCACCTCCTTCCCGGCTTATCCGCCCTCTTTTTGTTGGATTTTAGGGTTCATACGCAGCGGAGATTACAAAACAATTTTGACAAAAACCCCAATAGGATCCGAATCTAATTCTATTAAAAACGTTTAAACCATGTAAACTTAATCATACCTCAGTCGCAATGTACCTTTCTGAAGGTTAATCGATCTCTAAGGCGCCGCCAACGACGAACACCCTCTATCAACAGTCCACACACGAACGGCGGCCGAGATTTGAAGTGCTAGCTTCGAGAGAATACCAAATCCTTTTGTTTCTCTCCAAAACGATCCAAAGCATACCAAAAACCTTAAGTCATCTCTAAAACGAAAATAGAGTTTCGGCCTTTTGATCTTTCGTACGTGTATTGTAACTTAAAATGTCTATTTATACAACCCTTGTATATAGACGGTTAAGTAAATTACACATATACCCCTACTTAAAGAAGTATAAGTGTAATACACCGCAAGGACGTTTCCGTCATGAATTTTATCATATAAAATTCATTTTTCTGAACCATCTTAAAATCTCGCAAAACCATTCTTAGTGTGCGACCCAATAGGCTCATACAACGTTGGCGGTGTACCAAAACACATTTTGGTATACAAGTCATAAGCGGCCTCTAGCAAGACATTATGACTACCCAAGTTGTACGAATATCAAATCGATACAACCTAATCAATAGTGTATATAACATCATTTTGTCACATGATATCCTTTTGATCAAACATAAAGTATGGAATTGTCATCCAACATGTTCAATCGTACTAGTCTCGATCTCTAGGTAGACTGGAAACATCCAAGTGACTTTGATCGATATCAATTCATTTAGACTAGGCCTTTTAATAGTCTATCACATCGAGGGATCCATTGGATATCTCTATTTATATGAAAGGGACAAATTCTATCTTGATTACACAACTTCATCACATTGCTCGCACAGTGACCAATCACAACCTTTATAATCGTCCGGTTAAAGACAATGTTTGATTGTGTCAAATCACTGTATTCCTAATGTTGAAGTCTCTGGTAATCTCAAGTCAGAGGACTGAGAAATATACCTATCATGAGAAACAACTATGACTTAATCCATATGATGTCCTCTTAGCGGGTCGATCCAATACTTTGTTCCCTAACAAGTACTCTCGATCTTGATTCGTATCCCTATACGTATAATCATCATATGATCATCAATCAAGACTCACACTAGTCTTAATTCATTATAGTTCCCAAGTATAATGATCGACTAGGGACATTTATGATATTTCGTAAATACCCATGGATCTTATTATAATGTAAACATGCAAATTAATTATAATAAACAACAAATGAAATCCTCTATTTTATTAACTAAAAGTATTCATAAAGATAGTTAATGGATTAACCTAGGGCACATGCCCCAACACTTTTCTCTATTTCCCGCTTCTTCTTCTTCTCCTCCTCCTCCTCTTTGTTTTTTCTTCTTCCTCTCGACCTGTGTGTGTGAGTGCCGATTATGTGGGTGTGGGTGTGGGAGAGAGTGATGTAAAAGAGAGGAAAAGTGATGATGGTGTGTGGTGGAATGTAGATAAGGGTAAGCTTGTTGACTTCGTGTCCTTGACTCCAAAGTGTGATACAGATGGGACACTTACCTGTGTTTTCGGGTGTTTCGACGCCCGATTTTGCGTTCGAACCGCGATATACATGTACCACTGCATCACTAGCTACCCCAATATCCATTCCATAATAGTTACTTGGCCAAATGTTTTTTTATTTAATTTGTGTGTTTTAGTTTTTCCGACCTAGTGTACCCACGGTTCGCTCCACAGGACCCGTCTCAACACGTTTCTAGAGGCGAACACCTGTTACACTATCTCGCTCGATCCAATGATATAAATACACACATGCGATGTTAATTATTTAATAATAGTAAAATAAATAAACATTCACACACAAAAATAACAAATTTTACCTCGTTCGGTGTGCCCTGGACTTTTCTGCGATGTCTACGTCAGTCTGAGCTTAGAATCTTAATCTGTAATTTGCCAATTAATCGAGATTAATTAGAGCGGGTCGTTACATTAGGGCTATTCCTAATTATTACTTCATAGAAAAATATTTTATAGGCTAACATTTAAAGAAGAAGTTTTCGTTTGATATATATATATATAGTTCTACCAGTGATTGAGAAAAACCACTATGAATGGCGATTTTAAACTTTGACAATTGGATTTAGATCTAATGTTGAAGATGTCTTCTTGAAACTTGCGCATACATTTAACAGTCATAAATGTAGTTTTCTGATTTAACATTGAATCTGAATCTAATGGTGAAAATTTAAAACTACCTTCCATGATAATTTTAAAAAGTCGCAATTGTAGAAATCTTAATAAGTGCCAAACATGAGAATTCTAAAGTCTTTCTTAGATAAAAAAAAAAAAGCAAAAATCATTGTGAAAACTAGTGGATGGCAATTACAATAATTTAGGCACATCTAAAGATGGCCTCTAAATACTTCAATTAGAGAATTTAATACAATAAAAGTTGAATAAATTCAATAATATAAAAATGGAGTTAATATAACTCGGGACACATTTATTAAAAAATAATTTAATAAAATTTTATCCATGTAGCCTTCATAAGTGATTTACAATTGTAACGACCCCAAAAATTTAACTTGTGTCACGTGCCATTTTAGGGTCGTATATGGGACCCACTCGTCTTGATCTGGATTGGAATCGACGTGAAATATGGTCGAGTTAAGGTTTAGACACGGTTTTCTTGTATTTCGGAGTGCAATGATATTTTCGTCAATTTTTGGCAAAAACGGGGTATATTTCGGGGTTTATTTTAGACACAAAAATCGAGGAGATAATTATATATATAAAGAAAAAGAAAGAGAGATCGAATAATAAGAGAGAGAGAGAGAGAGAGAGAGAGAGAGAGAGAGAGAGAGAGAGAGAGAGATACGGTGAAGACGGTGACGAGGAGCGGCGACACCGGCCGAGGGCGACGCGCAGCGGCGAGCTAGGGAAGAGACCGACCCACAGGGGAGGTCACGGACGAGTGGCAACGGCAAGGCGCGGTGGCGGCGAGGGTTTGGTGGGGCTCAAGTATGGTGGCCATACTAGCGGCACGGCGCGCGGCTGCAAAGGTGATCCAGCGTAACTTGAAGGAGCTCACTGGCAGCGGCGGACCAGTGGAGCGGCGGCGGTTGAGGCGAAGCCGCAGATGGCCAGCAGTAGCGGCGGACAAGGTGGCGTGGCTGTGGGGATGACGACGAGCAGCGGCGCTGTCCGCTAGGACGCCGGCCAAGAGTGGTGACTCAGCGGTGGCTCGGCGACCGCGGCAGCGACAACGACAACGGCGTGGTGAACGACGTGGAGCAACGTCGCGGTGGCGCATTGCCGGACCGATCGGATTGCGCGTTGCTGGACCGATCGATCCCCGACGAGATACAATAATAGTGGAACTTCGGAGTCGTTTTTTGAGGTACGTAAGATTCCATCCGAAAGTCACTGAGGGTTTACTTTTCCATTATTGATTTCTTATTCCTTATTATTGTACTATATTCCATGATACATTTGGGTTGGTGGTCGAGTTACTCCCACTTGATATTCGTAGTGTACTTATGGCACACTAGGCTGTAGCATGTGTGATCAGGCACTCGGTGAATTGCAACCTGAGATGCATTAAGAGTGCACGTGTCGGGCAAGCACCGCGATGAACCAGGCGAAAGGAAGTGGGGGCACCCAACGAAAGAATCCTGGGGGTCCGAAGTACAGTTTAGTCTGACTGGGACGAGTATACACTTTATTTTTCTCGTGTTATTTATTCAGGTGATTATCTTAGCACAGTTTTCTGTTTAGTTTTCACACGATTATTTGACATGTTTATTGGTATCTATTTATTTTCTTATAAATGCTCGATGTACTTCGTTGGAATCTTACTAACTGTACTCTCCATCTGGCTTTTTGTGGTGGTCGAGTGCAGATTCCAATGCTAGTAGGGGCAAGGGGATTCTTGGCGACTTCATCTGATTGCCCGCGGTCGATGACCCACTAGTACGTGTTATATTGAGATTTTGCTTTACTTTAGGGTATTGAGAAACTGGATAGACACTGTACTTGTATATATTACTGCTTAGTATATATTGTCGCCTATACACAGAGTACTTTCTCAGGTTTTCCACAATAGGAGTTGCTCTTATAAATGATGTTTTATATGATCATGAATTTAATTATTTTACTTGCTTTAAACTTAAGACTTCCGCTGTTTTTGATGCTAAAAGTGGTTCAACTGTCTAACTAAATTGATTAACGAAATGAGTTAACAAGCATATCTAGTAGTCATGATGTAGCAAAGGTCGTTAGTGACGCATGGGACCTAGTTGGTCAATGATCTAACAGGACTGCGGGGCCGCGCCTCTCCACGTGACGACCTCGGGACTGGGGGTCGTCACAATTGAGGTGGTTGTTGTTGTATAGCACATGGATATGACGTTGCAAGTTTAAGTAACCTGCTTAGTGCACCGACGCGATCGAATGTCATGTAATTTGGCTTCAAAATGAGTATACACACATCTCAGCGTGTGTTGCACGACATCCAACTGGGTCGGTGCCTAAAGTCGATGCCCGCAGTGAGTTACTCTAGCAATTCTTTAGTTCGATTGAGGACGAGTTCATTAGCCATGGAAGACAAGTGGCACTCATAAAAGCTACGAAAAATGGCCAACGATTTTTTTTTTTTTTTGTGTCAGACAACAAAACTCTTTTTTTGACTGCCTAACTCAACTGTAATAAATAATGGGCCCTTTTAATTAAGTACATTAAAGCTTCTTTGGCCCAATTTAGGTTCCTAATCGGGGCCTATATACTTAAACCCATGAACCTTTTTTGGGCCCATATGTATGATCTATTGCTTGGTTGGTGCTCAACGTGGAGAAGATTGGATCACCATGCAAATTGCCAATAGTTTATGCTGCATTTGTACTTGTTGGCTTGGAAATAGTTTTCGGCTTGACTTAAAAATGACTACGATAATTTGTATAACAAAATGGACAATGCTAAGGTGACTTTTTGGGACACTTGGACTCGTTTATTACTTATTAATGTCCATTTAATACACATCGATTTGCATGTGTACAAATACAACAACAACAACAACAACAACATAGCCTCAGTCCCAAATTAACTGGGGTCGGCTACATGGATCAAACTTTTGCATTGTGCTCGATTAAGTGCAATTGATGGTGAGCTTTGCAAACCATTCAAATCCCTTTTAATTAATGCATCTCATGTTAACTTTGGTCTGCCCCTACCTCGTCGAATTTCTACAGTTTCTATTGAGTCAAGTTTTCTAGTTGGGGCATTTGTAGGCCGTCTTTGCGGGTGACCAAACCATCGCAACCGCCCTTCCCTAATCTTTGTATCAATTGGTTACTCCTACTTGTCTTTGAATTTCTATATTTCTTATTCTATCTTTACGAGTTTTACCACACATCCACCTAAGCATCCTCATTTCCGCTACGTTCGCTTTATGTAATTGTTGTTGCTTTACCGCCCAACATTCACTTCCATATAGCATAGCTGGCCTAATTGCGGTCCTATAAAGTTTTTCTTTTAACTTAGTAGAAACATGTCGATCACAAATCACCCCTGTTGCACTCTGCCATTTCTTCCATCCAGCTTGAATTCTATGTGTGACATCATTTTCAATGTTACCATCATTTTGTATGATTGATCCTAGGTATCTAAAGTGGCTTACCTTAGGAACTTCTACTTTCCCTAATTTTACCACTCTGTCAGCTCGATGTCTAGTGTTTACAAACTCACAGTGCATGTATTCAGTTTTCGTCCTACTCAACTTAAAGCCTTTAGATTCTAATGTATTCCTCCAGAGTTCTAATTTCCTATTCACTCCATCTTTGCATGTGTACAAATATCAATGCAAAAATTAATGAATACCAACAATCGAGTATCCATTCTGAATGTCTCAAAACAGGTCATCAAATCATTTTCCTAACAAAATAGGCTTGGCATTTAGCAATACCCCAGCCTTAAACAAGAGATAAGATTGCACAAGGACACCACTAGCAAGTATTAATTGTAGCGAGAAGTTCTATTGTTGTTATGTAATGATAAGTGATTTTATGAGGTCAGAAAGTTGCTCAATTACATAACCGATCGCGTGATTGTAACACAGCATGCTTACTTGACAAAAATATATCCATAAAAACAACAAAGTTTGAAAGGTAAAATAACTCTATCGCAAGCTTTCATTCTTTTCTTATTTGTATTAAGTTTCCTTTCCCCTTCTCTTAGGGTCATAACAATAATTTTCCTTTCAAAATATTTTCTCGCCATTGTGTTTGAAATCAAACACTTACATTTTTTTTTTTATATCTATAGGTATCTAGTCGAGCCTAACTATTCCCACAAGGCCATAGCATAATCGGTCTAATGTATCCCACTGATCCGAGCGATTTTACACATCGAAGAATCAAGACTGAGGTCGTGCGATTAACTCCAAGGAGTTAACTTTGCTCGTACTATAAGTTGACAAAAATGAACCAAACGAAGTCATCATCATATTCTTAAAATATTTTATTTTGTTAAAAGTAGTTTAAGTATGTAAGACAGTGTAACCGATTATGGCCTGTTCGCTTCATAGTCTTAGGGTAGATTAACCCCATTGAACTGAATAAAATGGTGTTCGCTTCGCAGATTAACTAGGCCACTGGATTAGCTAATGGTCAGTAGAGGTGACTAAACTTAACCACCAATTTTAGTAGGACTAACTAATCCCAATGGTTGGTCATTACAAATATTTACACACTATTTCTCCCAACTCAATCGATTAACCCTAAACCTAACCGAAACAACCGAACAAAGAGAATGGAGATTGTAGAAGAGTCTTGGGTTCACTGGTTTGATTTTGCAGAGCCATTATCGTTGAGGGAAGACATTCGGCCAAACACACGCGAGAAGGTAAGCTTGGTTCACTGGTCTTCTTCTTCAGTTTGGCGTTTTGTGTCATGGCGTTCCTGTTTGATTTGGAGGGGGATTTGTCAAGGTTGCTACCTTTGTTGTAATCTTTACTAGTGTCTCTCTGTTGGTTGGCAAAATGTTCACTTCTTTACAAGACTATGTTCCTTCTTTTAGCTTGTTATAGTGTCACACTAGATATGCGAAGCAAAACGACCTTAAAGCTTCATGGAGTTTGTTCTTAGACTTCGTTGTTGGTATTAGTGTGGTGTATTATCAGCGTGGCTGAGGCTGGTGCATTTGATTGCCTGTCTAATTGTCTTGCTCGATTGATGAAGATGCCCAGACACAACAACACGCCGACGAAGATGCGGGAAGGAATTTTCCAAGATTGAAGACGCAACAACGACGAACTGCTGAAGAACGAAATCAGTAATTGGAGATTTTGTTGGAGATAAGTTATGTAAGGGTTACTTTAGTATTTTTACCTATTAGAACCAGATTGTTTCTCAAGCCTATACCTTCCAACCGAACAAGTCCTATAAAAGGGACTAATACATAAACGCATATGTTAGTCCCATTACAAATTAACCCCATGGTCTTGGGTCTTGATAAAATTTGAAGCTAACAGCCATTAGTGGTAATAAGTTAGTTAAGAGTGATCAGTTTGTTAGAGATCAAGGACACGTGTAGGGTATATGTTAAAAGCCCTCTCATATCTCTCTTCTATAAATAGTTAAATACTCAATCTCTGTTGATTTACTGTTCATCAAATGAATTTGGTGACACAGAGCTAGGGTCCTCACTTTTCGCTTCGTTGTTCTTGATATTTCACATGGTATCAAAGCTTCGTTCGTAAGCAAACTAAGCTAGTCATGACAAGTTCTATTGTGATAGCTAGTGATCCTCTCGTGCAATCGTCAATGGAGGTTCCAAGAACCCTAACGACATCAGAAATCCCAACAACTTCTCAGTTTCGATCATCTATTGAGGTTCGTTTGAAGAAATCAAGCGATGTTTTCAGGATCTGCTCCGAATCGGCTGACTCCGTTTGGACATTCCATGAGCCAGCCCATGTCAGTGAAGTTGAACGAGAATAACTATTTGGTGTGGAATCGTTGGTTCTCTCTGTGACGAAAACAAATCGACTAGAAGGTATAATTCTTGGAACAAGATCATGTCCAGATCCGGTAGATCCAGTGACTGGTTAGTTAAATTCGAAGTATGATGAGTAGATTTATGGTGATCAGATGACTGTGGCATGGATCTTGAATTCTTTGTCAACGAAAATTGATAGACAAATCGTCGGAGACGTTACAACCGCTCATTCAACATGGATGGCTTTGCAAAAGTTGTGTGGCGCTCAAAGTCGCGCCAGACGAGCAACCAAACAATGTCTCAATATCTTCAATGTTCTGGTATCTAGCACTTTGGCTGGTCTTGATTCAGAATATCTACCAATTGTGACGGTTCTTGAAAGAGAAGTTCTTTCTTGGCCAGAAATGCATGATGTTCTGTTGAATTTCGAAGCCAAACTCAAGCGAATGTATGATCTATCTACCAATCTTGCATCATTGAATATTACTCCTGCAGCAAATACAGCTTATGTCAATAATCAAACCTCCTACAAAAATTAAGAGAATCATGGAAGAGGGAATCAGAACTTCCGAGGTGGCTTCAATGGAAATAAAGTCAATTAAGGTCAAAGTTGTGGTCAAGGACAATCAAACAATAGACCAGTATGTCAAACTTATGGTAAAACTGGTCGTATTGGTTCAATATGCTACTATAAAGTCGATTTTACTTATATGGGATCAACACAATAACAATAGACCTCAAACTCTCAAGTTCCTATAACTCAATCACAACAATTTTGACCTCCTGCTACTCAGAATGCTTTCTTTTTAACACCGAGTTCATACTATGCATCACCAGAGTCAGTTTCTGATCAAGCATGGTATGTAGACAGTGGGGCTTCAACTCATGTTACAAATAATCCCAATCGGCTCTTCAACCGATCATTATATGCAAGTAATGATCGTCTGACTGTTGGTAATGGTAATCAACTTTCAATTTCTCATATAGGTTCTATTAAAACTGATAGTTTGCATAAACAATTAGAACTATCTAATTCTTTTTGTGTTCCACAAATTATCAAAAATTTACTAAGTATATCCAAGCTTACTAGAATTTTATTATACGCATTGCCTTATCAAGGACATTCGAACTAGAGTGACATTGCTTAGGGGAGTCCTTAAATATGGTCTTTACATGTTTCCATTTTCTTCTTCTCAATCAAGTTCTTTAAGAATAATGTGGCAGAAGCTTTGATGGCTACCACATTCTTCTTCAATTTGGCACTCTCAACTTGGACATCCTTCTGCATAAGTGTTGTCACAAATTCTTAAATCTTGTAATGTCTTTGTGTCTTCTAATCCATTATTTGATTTTTGTGATTCATGTAAATTGGATAAGCCCTATTCAATTTCTAATTCACATGCTTCTAAACCATTAGAATTTATACATACTGATGTATGGAGGTCTTCACCCTTTAAATCTAATGATGTTTTATATACTACATACATTTCATTGATGATTTTTCCAGATTTACATGGATATATCTTATGAAGACTAAGACCAACTCCAACCAGTGCCAAAATAGCGCTAATGGAGCTACAATGATGTTATTGTGGGATGGCGTTGAATGAATAGTGCCACACTATTTTGGTGTGGCACTATTCACATATTATATTACTATTCATCATTTTTTTATTCTTTTTTTGTTTTTGTATTTTTTCAAAAATCATCTTTATAATTGTATTATTTTGAAATTGCAAATCAAATTGAATAAAAAATGATAAAAAGTAAATAGTGTAAAATATAGTGTTGATGGGTTGGAGATGCGAATAATGTTAATGTCACTGGTTACATCAAAATTGATATGAATAGTGTTAGTGTTACACCATTTTAGTGTTGTTGGGTTGGAGATGCCCTAAGAGTGGGGCACTTTCTTTGTTTACAAAATTTAAGTCATTCCTTGAAAATCAGTTGTCCACAAAAATAAATTGTGTTAGATCTGACTGGGGAGGATAGTATATACCTTTTCAGTAGTTTCTTAATTTGCATGGCATTCAATTTCAATATCCTTGCCCTCATACACATCAACAACATGGTAGAGCTGAGAGAAAACATAAGCATATTATAGAAACTACTCTTACTCTCATTACCCAAGCACGTTTACCTTATTCTCTGTGGTGGGAAGCTTGTCATACTACTGTATTTTTAATAAATCGACTTCCTACTGCAGTTTTACAAGGGACTTCACCTTATGAGATTTTGTGGAAAACTCCTTTTAACTATTCAATTTTAAAAATTATGGTTATGCTTGTTTTCCATACATCAGGCCTTATAACAAGCATAAGTTCCAATTTCTATAAAAAAAAATGTCTTGATAGGATATAGTTCATCTCACAATGGATACATGTTTGAATTCCGAAGGAAAGATTTTTATTAGTCGAAATGTTATTTTTAATAAAGCTAAATTTCCTTTTACCGAATTATCTCAATCCACCTTACCTATTGTGTCTTCGAAATATGATATTTTACATTTTCATACTTTATATTTACCTATAGTTCCTAAGTCTGTGCCTTCTTCTAATGTCATAAGTCCATCTAATCATCACTTTGAGCATTGTCCTATACCTACAACTATACCTACACCTACACATATATCTCATATACTTACACCTCCTTTACCTACACATATCTCTGCACCTCCTTTATCGGTACATGTACCTAGTGCTGCTCCTGATGACCTTTCTTCTCTTTCAATCACATCAGTTTCGTCAATACTTATTGTTGCACCTATTACAGCAGTACAACCTACTACTTCGACCCATCCTATGGTCATAAGATCCAGAAATGGTATTGTTAAACATAAAGTGCTTGCAGCTACTTCTAATGATCTATCTAGTGAACCTAAATCTTTTAAAGTTGCTTGTCAATCTCCACATTAGATTGATGCTATGAAAGTTAAATTTAATGCTTTAAAAAGAACAATACTTGGAGCCTTGTGCCTCCTGATCTAAGTCAGAAATTAGTTGATAATAAATGGTTATATAAGACTAAGAGGAATATTGACGACTCTGTCAACAAATTTAAGGCTAGGCTTATGACCAAAGGGTATACTCAACTCCTTGATATAGATTTCTCTATCACTTATAGCCATGTTATTAAGGCTTCTACTGTTAGAGTTGTTCTTACTATTGTGCATCTTACAACTGGACTACGAGACAACTTGACATTAACAATGCTTTTCTCCATGGCAATCTCAATGAGTCTGTGTTCATGCCTCAACTTAAGGATTTTGAAGATGTTTCTCATCCTACCTATGTTTGCAGGCTTAATAAAGCTATATATGGACTTTGCCAATATTCAAGGACTTGGTTTGACATATTTAAAGCAACTCTAGTGTCCTGGAAGTTTTATAACTCAAAGGCATATTCATCCCTATTTGTCTATAATGAAAGGACTGCTCTGGTGTATGTGTTGATCTATGTTGACGATATTTTCATTACTAGTAACTCATATCATCTTGTTCACCAATTCATTCAGATACCGAATAAGGTGTTTGCATTGAAAGACTTGGGTGATTTGAGTCTTTTTCTTGGGGATTGAGGTATATAGGGGTGGATTTGGTTTTACCTTAATCAAGGAGTTTATCTACAAAAAATCCTCTCTAAAGTCGATTTAGAAACTCTTAAGCCTATTAGTACACCTGCTGTAGTTTCTACCAAACTAGCTCGAAATGATGGCCCGTTGTTCTCGGATGTTACTTGCATCGAATTGTACTAGGTAGACTTCGATTTATAACTCATACATGTAACAACCCTAAAATCTAACTAGTGTCACATGTCGTTTCAGGGTCGTATGTAGGATCTACTTGTCGTGATACGTATGTTCAAATCTCTTGACACCGAGGTATGCTATATTTGGTTGATGTTTGTATTACATATTATATATGTTTGAACAATTTAAACTAATGAATTTCGGAAGTGTGCGGGTAAGGTACACGCGAGCATATCGGTATCGAGACGATCGGAGACATACCTCGAGTTACGTGTTGATGTGGGACCGAGGTAGCGGCATATGGGGTAAGTCTATTTTTTAGCTAATTATGGTTTTAGACTATCTTTAATGTGACCATATTTAATATGAAATCAAGTGGGCCTAAAGTATTGAGATAAATCAATTTTCACATGATGTGCATCATGATACGTATCAACTAATATATAAGTCAAATGAGTAAACTATTGGAGTCATTTAAGAGTGACTTGAGAAATTATTGAATGAAGGTGAACCACGAGACAAACCTCGTGATATGTGTGCATACATGGTCAAAGGCCAAGGTTTAATCATATATATATATATATATATATATATATATATATATTAGACCAAAATTAAAAACTTATCATTTAAGTTTCTTATCTTATCATTGACAAGGTAGGAGAGGAGAAAGAGTTCACTTCCGGAGTGATCAAGGAGAAGATCAACACGTTGAGATTAGAGAAATCAGTGGGCTGGTGAAGGAGATCAAGCTAGGAGTTCATGTAAGAGGTAACATCTTCACTCCATCTACATAGCTTGGTCAAATTCTTGAATTTGATATTATTGCTGCTGTTTTTACGTTGGGGTTGATTTTGGGACCTCTAGTAAAGTGTATAAGGGGTCCCAAGCCATTAACAAGGCCTATGTGTAGAGGAAACCTAGAATTGAAGTGCATAATTTCAGGTTCTACTGCACATAGTGCGCTAGGTGGATAATTTAGCATGCTAATACTTATTAGCACACTAGATATCAGATGTAGCGCCCTAATATCAAAATTAGTGAGACAGTCCAACTTTTAAATAGGGCACCGCCTGGCCTAGTCTCGTAATCAAGCCTTAATCCTAACCACATAAGACTTAATTACATATTAGTCAGCTTTTCGTCCCTATATTTCAATGTAAAGTTAATTCAAATTCCATTATCATGTTAAGCGGAAGCTTTCATTCTCCAAAATTCCTAAGTATGGAAAATCGAGAAAAGACAGCATCACATGCACGTATATATATATATATGAAACTATATATAGAACTAGTCACTCATCCCAATGTACAACCCAAAATGACATAAACAATAATAATACAACAAAAGTCGAGACATACAAAATGAGTTATGAAAGTCGCCTAACTACTCAAAGGAAGTCGCGATCTTCTCCTTCCCTAGTCTACTGCTGCTCGACGGACCTACACCCACCTTCACAAACTAGACGGTGAGTATAGTGATATTTAAGTACTGACTGGAGAATTATATGCCACATTTTCAAAATAAACGAACGATATTTAAAAGCATAAATTAGCGAAATAAATTGTTGAAACAAGTAATGCAAGTAAATACCACGGTTAAATATGTAAAGACAGACACATGCTAAGTCTAGATGATCTACGTCCGATCAGCGGTGATGTAACGACCCGAAAATTTGACTTGTGCCACGTATCAAGTCAAGGTCGTATGCGGGCCCCACTCGTCGAAATACGTATGTCCGAATCCAATTTCAGATGAAAATGCTAGTTACGCGAGGATTTCGGTGAGTCGAAACACGAACGGGGACGCGCTTCGAGTCGCGTGCCGACGTGGGATACGCGTCGTGATGCGTGTAGCGCGAGTATCGAGATTTTGACCTGAGGCAGATTGGTGCCTCGAGATGCGCATTGCACGAATATCGAGAACACTTTGATTTGCAAGTGAAAAGGATAAGGATCATGACAAAATAAATATATATATATATATATATATATTATATAAAGTGAAAAGAGGATAAGTTTGAAGTAAGAAAGAAAAAGAAGATAAGATGAAAAGGGATAGAGAAAAACAACAAAAGAGAGAGAGAGAAATGAAAACACGCACGTTAAAAAAAAAAAACAAAGTGGCGAGAGGAAGAAGAAGGAGAAGGGATGGAGAAAGGGAAGAACGATCGGGAGAAAGAGACTAAGCTCGAGGAGGTGGAAGGTGAGTTGGTTTCCATTGTTGATTTGTTGTTGTTGTTGTTGTTGTTGTTGTTGTTGTTGTTGTTGGTCGTGGCCATGGAGGATCCGCCTCCATGGCCGAAGAGAGAAAAGAGAGAGATGGCAAGGGGATCTCCTGCCATCAAAACCCATTAGGATTGGAGTTGGGAGCCAACCCCAACTCCTCACGAAAAAAATAAAAAATAAAAAATGATGAATGACGAACCAGAGCACTTCGTGCTCTGGTTGGGGAAGAAGACCCCTACGGGGTCGGGTCGGGTCGGGTCGGGTCGGACCGACCCGACCCAGTGGGTCGGGTTGGACCGGGCCGACCCTGACCCAAGTGGGTCAGGCCGGGTCAAACCGACCCGGGTCCGCTTGGACCGGGTCGGGTCAACCCGGATCCACCCCAATAAAAAAAATAATATTTAATTATTAAATTAAATTAAACAGTTTTTATATATAATCAAATCCTGAAAAATAGATAAAAATATGGAAAAATTCAGGAAAATTCCAGAAAAATAGGAATAAATATATTTGTGACCCAAATCAATAAAACATCAATATTTTCATAAAAAGTGAAGAATTCGGGAGTCGATCGAGGCGTTATACCGGGGTTTTACCTCGAAAAACGTGAAATCGGCAAATTGTTATTGAACTCAATTTTGACTAATGTCGACAAAATTTGGGATGTTAAATCATTAAACTGGAATCTAAATTGATACATTTTCAACTGTTAGGATCCTAGATGAGCTATTACGGGGTTTGGGTGCGTACATCAACGCGAGGGAAGCCGGATAACTTAGGAATGGATGTGTGAGGTAAGTAAACCAGTTATGAATTTATAAAGTATTTCATGTTTCTCCATTGACTATTGTTTATTGTTGTGATAACTATCGTTAAATTGTTGTCGATTGAGGGGGTCCAAATGGCAAGCGAGTCATGGTTACTGTTTATCTGCGGATATGAGCTCTTATCCGTACGCCGTCGATATCTCCCAATTGAGTGTACGTTGGGGGCACTTATCCGAGTCCGTAGATATCTCATAGTCAGCAGGGGTTACGGTTGGGAGGCAAGGGGGCTCGCCCTAACCCGAGTCTGCTGGCTTTTGTCGCGACTCAACGACTTTTTGGTCGGGACTCCTTGTTATTTGGCATCACTCATCGATGGATTGTTTACTGCCGGTATATTCATGCGTTCTTTATTCCTTTCGATGTATTTGCATGAATTCGATCGCTTTGGATATTGTGAACTCGTTGTTTTGGATATCGTGAAATGTTGTGTATATGTCCTTTGGACTTACCAGGCTCGTCATTTTTATATTTGATCGAGTGCAGAGTCGATGAGTAAAGAGAGGAAGACTTCATAGCTAGGCGAAACTTTTGTATATTTTATAATTACTCTCCTCTGATGATATTTACTGGGTTCCACAATTAGGTTGCCTAACTCCCTGATTTGTTTGTTGAGTTATTAAATCTGTTAGTTGCTTCCGCTAAAATTGTAAAACTCGAAAAATATTAATAACTCAACTGTAAATGGTGAATGTCCTAATAATGATGGATTGTAAGGCTGACTAGGCTCTCGTTGACCTTGCGAGACTGGCTCGGGGGTCCACGTGGGTTTAGGCCGGGCGGGGCCCAATTCGTGAAAAGTTGGGGTCGTCACAGGTGAGACCTATCACCTAAACTTTCCCATTACTATATGGAGTCGCGCTCAACATATCTCACACAACTAGCGGAGCTGCGCTCTACGCTTACACAACATCAATCTCATGCTTGTCGACCACCCTGAGTCCCATAACTCATGGGTTGCGTAAGTGTAGTGAGGAGTGTCGGAACCCGGTAGACCCATATTCCCGTGAACCACGCATCTCTCGTGCAATGGACACTAGATAATCCCTACTTTAATCTCAAAGACAAATAATTCCAAGATGTTAGGATTTCAAAACAAGTTAGGCTACAAAGCCCAAAGGAAATCAAATACAAGTCCAATTAAATCCGAATTGTCCCATTAGCATGCTTTTCATCAATCTTTTCAAGAACGACATCAAGTGTAGGAATTAGAGTCAATGAAACAATTCACGAGGCATCATGCCACAATATTCACCCATGAATCACTACAAAAAAAAAGCAAATCAGAAACGGAATTTTCCGTTTCTGATTTGCAAAAATTCCGTCTCTGATTTGATTCAGAAACGAACAGAGACGGAATGCGTTCCGTCTCTGAAAACGTCGTCGCTGATTGGATCAGAAACGGAAAATGGATTCCGTTTCTGATTAGAGACGGAATAAATTCCGTTTCTGATTATTTCCGTCTCTGATCCGTTGCTAATCAGAGACGGATCAGAGACGGAATTTTATCCGTTTCTGATTCATATCTAAAAAAAAAAAAATTAGAGACGGAAATAGCAACGGAATCCAAAGATTCCGTTGCTATTTCCGTCTCTAATTTTCATTTTTGTTTAGTTTTTAAAGTCTTACATATATAGGTCTCAATCCAAACACATTTAACCTGCCAATATATAATAAATTGACATTCATACATCGACAATATATATCAACAAATATTCAATTGAGAGAACAAAAATGTAAAAATCAAAAATTGAAAAAGATATATATCCAAAAAAAATTGTATAGTATTACAAATGCTCCAAATTTCTAAGTATTCACAAAACCACCAATCCTATTGTTCAACAACCACAAAAAAAAAAAAAAAAAAAAAAAAAAACCTTACAATCCCGAACATGTACAAAAGGAATTATCAATCGAAAAGTCTTGAGATGTTCTTCAACACCACTTGTGACCCAAGGGACATTTGAAACAACTTAATAATTGAATAGTTGAACTTAAATTTTTCAGGGACATAAGCATCATAGGAGATAGAGCTAATGTAGACGAGCAATGACTCACATCGAACTTATAGTGACGATCCCCGCACTCGACCATCAAAGTCTACAAACAAGCAAAAAGATTAACATTAATTCATTTGAGATTTAAGAATCCACAAACGATGATAAACACGCATATCTTGATTTAAGTAAATTAAATTCTTACCAATCCAAAGTAGGAGGAAGATAGCAATGTTTGTCATTTTCACTTTTATCTTCATTTTCTAAAAACATATAAGAAAACAAAAATATGCTACCTCATAGATAGACCAAAAAACTCATAAGACTATTTTCAATCAATCCACTTTCACAAGCTACAAAATTTATCATAAGCTCACTCATCTCATTTCAAACCGAGCTTTTTAACTTACATGCGCCGCGCTTGTCCATAAAACTTTCCGGCGATCCGAATAAGCGCAAGTTCATATTTCCAAGTTCCAATTCCAAAATTTCCACTAGATATATTGCCAAGCAAACCGAGATAGGAATGAAGTTACACTCGTCTGCGTGCTCCAAATACTTGACGACCATGTGTTCCTCGCTCCCCAAAAAAAAAAAAAACCAGTGAGGGAAATCTCTTGCGGTGAAGAAATAGCATAACAACTCACAAATAGAATAAGAAAGCTTTAAAAGAAAAGCTTAGAGTGTGGCCAAGCAAAACCGAGATAGGAAGCGCTATGATATCTTGCTAAAAAAAAAAAAAAAAAAACAAACCAAGCTGGTTTCTTTGGTAATGTCACTTTATCATCCATTGTATAGCCATTATATATATATTTGAAATGACAATAGAAGAATCACTCACTATCTCGCAAGGAACCGCTGTGATACTTAACTTGACCACAGCTTGCAATGGATGCTCAAGCATTAATTGGATCCTTGAAGTTTTGTGAGGAGCCACGACACATGGCGAATGCTCACCAAGAGGATTCGGTCTCGTCTAGGAGCCACAAGCACGACTTGAATGCTTAACCTACGAGTAAACGACTCAATTCTACCACTTTAGACCCTAGGTCACTCGGTAGGGAAGTAGAGTCCAACAATAGGTATCATTTCCATTAAAATATGCAAGGAAAGGAAAAAGAAATAATATTGAATTTCTTACTAGTTTACTTACAATACAATTGCATAATTTTTACGTCAAATCGATGATTCGAATAGTCTAGTTGAACCATCCACGCGTATCTACAATCAAACAATGTATGACACAATTGTTGGACTAAGTGGTTAGTCATTCACATTCCGACCGAGATTTTGATGGAAACAAACAAGGTGAAAATGTACTAATCAAGTATTTCGGTTTGTGTTAAAGGATGCAATACAACACATCGGGGTATTCAAGAAATATGGAGAGATTGTGATGCAATACAACACTTCAAGAGTATTCAAGAAATACAAGTTCAAGACTCGGCATAAATGAAGAAATGAAGAAGAAAAGTTAAAGCCGCAATTTGTAATATCAATGTAAGGTATACAAATTCTTTCACACAAGCCAAATGCATTAGTTCATGCATACATCAAGTTTTCGAAATCATTTCTCAAAGTCATAAGTTGATTTCAAAGTTTAAAAGTGGATTTTAAACACTTAACTATGTAAATGAGGTTAAACAATGTGAAACCATGTGTGAATGGTCATTTACATATTAGAAGATCATTATAAATGTTTTTGAAAAAGGAAAACTTGTTTTTGAAATGTTAATCGAAAATTTGCAGAAAGCCCCTAATAAGTTGTGAAACTTTGAATTTCCGTTTTCGGGGTTTATAAAATTATCCAGGACCACCCAAGTAAGCTTAATGAATCATAATAAACATGTATAACATGTTATATAAGGGTTGGTTAGGTCCAGGACAAGTTTAAGGGTTGCTAACACAAAGGAACAAATTAGATATTCGAAGTTCTGCAGTTAAGCTAGCGCTAATATCGTCGTTAGCGCGCTAATCTGCAAGTTGTTAGCGCGCTAGATCCAGAATTAGCGCGCTAATAGCACTCACCGCAATATAAATCTCAAAATCCTAAGCTAATAGAACCATTGTTCTAGTAATTTAAACCTAAACAATACATTTGTCCAAACATGTGGTCGTATATGAAAGTATATTCAAAGGCGTTGGGTTTTGTTGGATTCATGTAACTACAAATATAGTTTCCAATTAGAATAGTTAATTACCCAAGGCTAGCATTAATATTAAATAGTTCTTTTAAATATGCAAGCCTACTTCCATGTGCTAGTAAAAATGAATTTATAAGTTATTCTAATATGCATTTATACCTAAACCTTTTCTAAGTTTGGTTAGGCTCAAACAAGTGATTTTAAATGGTTCAACTCTACCAAACCATTACTACTTAATTTTATGGAAGTCCAAACCTCTTCCAAGATCAATTTATAAGTAGTTTACTTCAACTAGCCAAGTGTCGCTTATTATATTCTTAAAAATAATTGCATATGATGCATATCAATCTAATTACTCTTTTATCCATGTAAATTTCTACTATTGAATTTGAAAAAAAAGACAAGTTTCCTTTCAACCATTATATTAAACAATTGGAATGCATTCATTTAATATACTATTTTAATTCAAGCTTTTCTTCCTAATTACGTCCACAATCTCTACCTCACTCAAATAAAGTATTTCCAATCATCAAAGCAAATTTAGAATGAAGTCTAGCCATTGAAATTTTGAATCTTCACTTCAATAGTCTAAGTTGGAGTTAATTCATGAAGTTTAGTAAAAACCTAATTTGAGAAACAATTTTTGTAAGTTAAAATGTATATTAGTTCAAACCGATCAAACCATGCTCAAAACTCGAAATGAACAAGTAAACCTTATTTGAGTCATTTTATCAAACATTTGGTGTATATGTTCTACACACCAACTAGATTGATTATTAATTTAAAAAAAAAAAAAAACTTCAACAACAACAACAACAACTCATTCAACGCTATCTCAAACTAAATATAAGTAACAAACGATTCAAATCTAAAATTCGAACAAGATCAACCACGATGCTCAACATCGGAAAGCAAAGAACATCATCACAAACGAATTGAATCCAAGCTCGAAAGGAGAAGAGAAGATAGAATCTCACCTCGGCCGTCACGAGAGAAGGAGATTCCTCTCGCAAATCGCCGCAACAAAACCCTAGCGAAGCGAGAGAAGAGAAGAAGACTTGTGGCATCGCCGATTGCTAGTTAGCACCACATTTTATAGCAACAAACCCTAGCAGAGAGCGGCGAGAGAGAGGGTGAGAGAATGAGAGCAGAGAGCGCGAGAGAGAGAAAGCAGAGAGCGGCGACGGTGAGAGAGAGAGAGAGAGCGGTGACGGTGAGAGAGAGAGAGAAAGCGGTGACGGTGAGAGAGAGCGGCGGTGACGGTGAGAGAGAGCGGCGGTGACGGTGAGAGAGAGCGGTGAGGAGAGAGGTTTCGTTGAGAGAGAGAGAGAGAGAGCGGTGGGAGAGAGATTTTAGGGAGAGATAGAGTTTTGGTCCCCATTTTTGAATTATCGAGATCGAGACACGCACGAATCTCGAGACGTAACAGACGGTTGTAATAAATGCAAATTTTGGTGGGAATGTTGGCGCCATTTTTTAGAGACGGAATTAATTCCGTCTCTAATTCCGTCTCTAATTCCGTCTCTGATCCGTCTCAAATCCGTCTCTAAATGTTTCCGTCTCAATTCCGTCGCTAACTTTTTAATTTAGAAACGGAACTTATTCCGTTTCTAATTCCGTTTCTGATTTAGAAACGGATCTTATTTCCGTTTCTAATTCCGTTTCTGATTTGCTGTTTTTTTGTAGTGAATAGATACGAAAACAACATGATGTGCGAGTTCAAGTAGTAATGTCTACTAATAGACCGATAAATCAATAAAGGTGAATGAAATGAAATATAAAATTCTCACAGTTGTACTTACAATTTACAAGGTTGTCCTAGTCTATTCGATCCCTCGACAATTCGAAATGCGTGCCCAAACTTCTGAGTTCTCCCCTTAGTTCTCTAACATTCAATTATGTATCGATTTAGGCCAAATTAAATTCGAGACCAATTTCTAAGTTTTTAGGTCAATCCGCCCATTTCGCGCTTTTCGATGTAAAATCATGTAAAATTCTCGTCGAAATTCTAAATATTTTATTTTTCATAGAAATTCATTACTTTCTATTTATTTTGTTGAAATATAATTTTTCAAAAAATTTCCTAATTTTTCAAAAAAAATTCCTAATTTTTTGGAATTTTTTTTTTACATTTTTTCTCCTTTTTTTTTTTTACATTTTTCTTTTTTTTTCTCTCTTTTTTTTTTTGGGTCGGGTTGACTAAAAGGCCCAAGCCCCTGTGACGGCCCTAATTTTCCACACATTGGGCCCCGCCCGGCCTAAGCTCACTTGGACCCCCGACTCAAGCGATGCAGTCTCACAAGTTTTAGCGGTATCACTCAGAAAAGTTTCAAGGTGGTACGAATCTCGGAGCAGCAAAGATTCATGACGTTTTGGCCACACCAGATCATATGGGGTCGAGCATCGTATCAGTTTCGTTGTTCGGCGAGGCCAATATTTGGTTGTGCACTACGGTGGCATCGATGGGGACGCTCTGGAGTGCAGTCGGTGTTATGGTGAGTGAGAGCGTGGGAGCACACGCGTCGGAGTACCAGTCGCATTCTCGGCAAGCAGCGCGGAGGTGGACGGCGGCGCTGCTGGGGGAACGATGACGAGAAGCGCGACCAGCAGCGGTGGATTGGCGTGGTAGGCGGCGCGCGGCGAAGCGCGCGGCGCAAAGAGCCGCGGCGACTCCGCGCGACAATGGTTGAATCGTCAGCAAGCAATGACGAACCAGCGCTAGACGCGACCCAATGCAACGCGGAGGAAATGACCAGCGATCGGTGGCGGCGGCAACCGGCAAGCGGCGGCGCGCCGGCGACGGTTGCGCAACAGCGGATCGGCACCGACGGCGCGGTGGATCGTTGTCTACCAGTCGGGTGCGCGATTTCGACGAAATCGCGACGACGTGATGGAGGTGAGATTTATTTCACCTAATTTCAATTTGATGTGAATGAATTGAATAGATTAGGCCTAAAATGTCTAAATGGACACCAGGGACTTAGGAGTCGGGTGTCAGGTACGCAAATCGAGACGCGAGCGAGACATTTTGACGTTGCTGCCGCTGTCCGCGGCCTCCACGAGCTGCTGTGGGGCTCGCGCTGTTGCCGACAGTCACCACCACCGCGAACCACAGCCATCGCGTCACCCGCCGTCCGCCGCGAGCTCCCCGCTCCTCGCCGGCGTCGATCCCCTCCCTTCTCTTTCCGTTCTCGCTCTCTCTCTCTCCACCCTTCTTTCTCTCCCGATCTTATCTCAATCTCTTTTCTTTTTTCTTTTTCTATTTATCCTTTCTTTATATATATATATATATATATATATATATATATATTATATACATTTTTCTTTTTTATTTCAAATCAAAAGTGTCCTCGACATTCGTGCGACACGAATCTCGAGGCAATACCAACCCGCCTCGTTTTCAAACTCTCTATACTCGTGCTACACGCGTCACAATGCGTATCCCTCTTCGGCACGTGACTCGAGGCGCGTCCCCATTCGTGTTTTTGGCTCACCGACTTCCAAATTGGATTCGGATATACGTATTTTGACGAGTGGTCCCACATACGGCCTTGACTTGACACGTGACACAAGTCAAGTTTTCGGGCCGTTACAGCCGCCTTCTTCCTCAACGAACCAGGGATTCCCTGGTTCATTAAGGAGATTTTTTTTCACAAGCTGGGGTGAGCGATCCAACCCCAGCTTGTTTAGGGAAGGGAGACGACTGAAAGAGTCGTCTCCTTCCTCGGGTGAACTGTGTTGGCAATTTGTCCGAGCTCCCGAGCTCCCCCTCGCTAACACCAACCCACAAACAACATCAACTGAAACACCACACTCACCTTGATCTTTTCTGGTTCTCATTCTCCTCCTCTCCTCTACCAATGATTCTATTCTCTATTCTCATCCCGATTGATTTTGGTGAGGATAAGAAACTCATTTTATTGACCAATATACACACATTGACTATAGTATTTTGTTTAAATGCTAGCCTTTGATCATGGTGTGCACACGTGTCTCGAGGCTCATCTCATGGACCACCTTGTCCCACTTGTCCCCCAAGTCAATTGTAAGTGACTCCACAAGTTGACACTTGCCTCTTGATGGGTTAACGCGTGTCTCGATGCATATTTAATGCACCTTGTTTTATTTACACTAACTATAGGTCATTTAATACTTAGCTAAATGTGGTCACATTAAAGCAGCTTATTAACCCAACATCAATGCACATTTGATTCAAGTAAATTACACTTACCCCAATATGTCGCTACCTCGGTCCCACGTCGACACACGACTCGAGGTAGGTCCCCGCTCGTCTCGATACCTACACACCCGTAGATGATTAACTTAATAGTCACACATATATAATACACTAGGCATGCATCACAACAAATATAAAATGTACCTCGATCTTTGCCTCGATAAACGAACATATCACGGTGTGGGTCCCACTGACGAGTCGTTGAGCCTGTGTAAGGACATAAATACGATTAGAAATTTTGGGTCATTACAATTAGCGTGCTAATTTCCTGGCAATACAAAAATCTGCAATTCTCAAAAGTTCCTTAAACACTTTAAATCGATGTATTATCCCAATTAAAGCTCCTAACACACTCAAAAACCCATAATATGATATCATGAATCTAAGAGGAGTTCTTGGGGGTCAAAAACACGTTTCTGAGTGTCGGAAGATTGGATAGGCTAGGCATAAGCGTGTGGATCGAGGTAAGTAAACCAGCTAGAAAATGCACAATTATTTCATTTTAAACTATTTGAATATTGTTGTTCATTGCTTTGTTATCCATCCTTGGAGTTTCATTCTAATTGAGTTGTTCGAGGGCAAGTGCGTCAACGATGGTCATTGGAAGGAGTGGCTAGCTGAGGTAACATACTAGAGTCATGACCTCGGGATGCACTGCACTAGTTACTGATTTTGACGGGGTGTAAGTTCTTAGCGTGGTTATTCCAGGAAATCTCACTATCTCGTGGGTTTAGGGCTTGTAAGTTACCTGAGTCTTAGAACCCGAGTCTTGATGTTTTGCTAAGACTCAATGACCTTTTGGTCGGGACTACTTGTACCTCTCTGTTTGCATTCCTGGACACTCATGTATCGATTGTTTTTTATTTATTTAGAGTATTTTATTTATTCATGTGTCCTTTATACCTTTCTTTCTATCTGCATGAATACAGACTACTTTATTTATTTTGAAATGTTGTTTAGTGTCCTACCGATGTTACTTACTTGGGCTCGTCATTCTTGTGTGTGAGTAAGTGCAGATATGCAATCGAGTAAGGGAAAGAGGCCAGTACTAGGAGATCTACTTTGAGGACATTGGAGCAGCCTTCCCTCTCATATTTTTGTAAGTTTTGTATTATTTATATGTATTATTTTTTATCATATGGGGTATATGGGTTTTGTGAGATACCTTAGGGTAAGTGATGATATTATTTGTTTCTCTTCTATTTATTATACATGATGACTGGGTTATGCGGGATTTCTACACTATAGGTTGTCCTGACTTATTCGTGTAGAGTTATTTAGATTTGTTTAAGTTGAAATCACTTCCGCATAAACTTTGATAAATTACAAATTTGAATAACTCACTATAAATCTTAAATTTCGCTGCCATGTAATGGAAAATGATTAGGAAGGCTAACTAGGTTTGCGTTGACATTACGAGGATTGACTTGGGGTTCACGTAAGTCTAGGCTGGGCGGGGCCCAGTTTGGGTTGTGGAACTAAGATGTCATCACAATACACGTCTTGATGTGGCTTATATTGTCAACAAACTGAGCCAATTCTAACAGGCACCTTCTATCTTACACTAGCAAGCTTTGAAAAAAGTTCTTCATTATTTAAAGGGGTCCTCTTTTACTTCTCTTCGTATCAAAGCATTTTAGAAGTTAGTTCTCACTGGTTTTGCAGATGCCAACTAGGCATTTCTATTAACGATAGACAAACTATTGCAGGATATAATGTCTACTTTAGTGTGTCTTTAATTTCTTTGCAATCCAAGAAACATATTATGGCTAAGTCTAGCACTGAAGTTGAATATCGAGCTCTTGCACACACTACTGCAGAGTTAGTTTGGTTCCAATCCTTACTTCGAGAGTTGAAGTTTTGTCTTGTATCTCTTCCCATCATCCGGTCTGATAATATAGGTGTTGGGGCATTGGTTTCTAATCCGGTTTTTTATGCCCAAGCTAAACATATCGAAATTCGACATTCACTTTGTCCAAAACAAAGTCCTAAACAAGGAGTTAAAGGTTAGATATGTTCCAACTATTGATCAAATTGCATATTATATGACCAAAGTTCTTCCTCAACAACGCTTCTTTTATCTCATATCCAAGCTCGGTGTGAATGACTTACCTTCCGCTTGAGGGGATGTAAGAATAGCTCATTAGTGTAACTGATTAGTGTGTAATAAGTTAGTTAAGAATGATTAGTTTGTTAGAGATTAAGGACACGTGTAGGGTAGATGTTAAACGCCATCTTATATCTCTCTTGTATAAATACTTAATCTCTGTTAATTTACTGCTCATCAAATGAATCTGGTGAAACAGAGCTATGGCTCCTCACATTTCTCTTCATTGTTCTTGAAATTTCACAAAGTCATCCGCATCACGAAGGAAATAGGGTTGTTGATTAGATGCATGTTTATGTTGCACATCACTCGATTAGAAGACATATTTTGTCGAACTGTCGGGTGACTTAGCTGTAATTTTGAATGAAGATGCCAGGGGCGAATCCAAGATTTTTGATAGCTCTAGGCTATAAATATTTTTTAAATTATTATTTTAATATATTATTATGTATACTTTAAATAAATTATACCACAATATATATATATGCATCCATGACAAACATAAAATTAGCATGGTTATCACATAAATTAAGCCACAAACTATTAAGTAAAGAAAAAAAAAACATTTGAACACAAACAATTGTAATGGATCAAATCGAAACCAAAGCAATAGATAATGAGTTCAATTGAAATACCTTAAATGAAAAATTGTTGTCTACTTGTCACAAACATGACGCGATCAATGAAAAGTGTATCAACTGCAAACACAAATAATGTAGAATCAAATATAAATTATATTGTTAGGTAAAGAATAAAAATAATACTTAAATAATAAATTATATAAAAATTAGAATATGAAGAAAAATAACATATTTAAGTTGTGCCATCATTTGCTTTAAAGAATCGAATTCATCAATTACTTCATCCATATCGATATTTTGAGCGAATTCTCGTTCAATATGAATGATTATAGTATCTGTCAAGAATTCTTCTTCCATTCTATTTCGTAAATCAGTCTTAATATACTTCATAGCTGAAAATGTTCGCTCTATTGATGTCGTAGATACAGGTATAGTCAAAATAAGACGAATCAATCTCTCAACCAAGTTGTAGTGATGCGACTTATTTGTTCGAATTAATATCTCCAATAACTCAGAAGTTGATGACAAATTCTGAAAACACTTGTGGTGAAATATATCAAACTCATAATGCCCAATTGACATCTCAAATGATGCATTTCTTGGTCACTAAAATCGGCAGGATATAACTTTCTTGCAAGAATACATATTTGATCAACATCAAATAATTTGAACTGATCATTTGGTTGTAAAGCACAACTCAACTTAAAGATTTCCAATGCATCATCATTGAATTTGTAATTCAACTCTTCCAATTGATAGTCAATCACAGAATTGAACATATCAAAGTGGTAATGATGCTCAACTGTGACGAGACTTTTTTGCTGACAAGAATGACCTGTGCCCTATTTGTACCAAGCATCCATATCGGGTGTTTCGATTTCATACTCTATGCAAATCAAATTCACACATACCAAAAGGTGATCAAAGCTTTCATTTCGTAATTTTAGAAGAAGTACTTTTGTTGTGGGAATTGAATCTATTGCATTCAGAATATCTAGAGTTTTTTCTTGCAAGTTTCGGCAAAGCATATCTGTAATTCCCATAATTCTATGCATTACATGCAACGTGAATACGAAATCAAAAGTTTCCATCATCATTAAAACACATTTTTCTTCATCACGAATATCATCAGTAGATCCATCACTAACCATTTTTTAAGCACTTGCATTGTTGCCCAATACTAAGGGTGAGCAGCGATTTTCGAAAAATCGCTCAAACCGGCCAAATTGACCAAACCGCACGGTTTGGTCTGGTTTTTAAAACTCGCGGTTTGGTCGCGGTTTCGTTTTGGAAAAACCGCGGTTTAACCAAATCGAGGGCATTTTGGTAAATACAAGTCCAAAACCCTAAAACACAACAAAAAAAAGTCGTCTCTCTTCTCTCACTCGTCACTCCCGTCTCCTCTCTCTACTGGTCACTCGCCGCCTCCTCTCTCTTCTGCTCACTCGTCGCCTCTGCTCACTCGCCGTCTCTGCTCACTCGCTGTCTCCTCTCTCTTCTGATCACTAGCCGTCTCCTCTCTCTTTTGCTCACTCGCCGCCTCGCACCGCCGCGGTGCGACGCATCGTTCACCGGCCCACCTTTGTCGCCTCCACTGTCGCCAACTCGCCACTGTTGCGTCCACCGCCTCCTCCCACCGGTCCCGCCTCCACTGTCGCCGACTCGCTGTCGCAGTTTGAGGGCGGCCAACACCCGTCGCCGTCGCCTCCGAGAACCACCTATCGTCATCGCCATTGTCGGGATTGCGGTACCTTAAATGCTGAAGTAGATAACTGACAGTAAAGTTATACCCTTTTTGTCAAACTATATTTGTTCGAGGTTTTGAACATATCTATTATCTAATGATGTCCCTAACGTTTAGATTAATATTCCTTAGCATGAAAAAATTTTGAAATCGTAATATTGAACTAGATTTTTTCAAATCAATTCTTAATATAAGTTTTAATTAAAAGTTTTAATGATGTTTCTAGATCTGTCCATCTTAGTGAAGTCCATATCTTGTGGAGAAAATATTGAATTTGAAGTCCTTAGTTGTCATTGATGTTCGATTCCAGGTTCAACAATAATCATGTGCATTCTTTGCTACCCATTCATGTATAGTGATTGAACATATTTTAATCAAAATAATGTTGACACATGAAATTCTATTGTAATATAACCTGATGAATTGTAGTATCAGCATTGTTCCATTGAATAAATGTTTCCTATTTTTTAAGGTGCATTCTTCTAGCATTGATCACCAATAATAGTTATTTAATGTTCATTCTCATTTTAACATTGATCGTGTGATTTTTTTTTCTAGATGGATTCACATCACGTAACAGCCGGAACATTATCGACAGATGCGAGTTCTACACCAATGGAGTTTGAAAATGGTGAACCTATTGTTGCTCCTTCAAACTCATCTAGTTTGCCATCATCAACAAAGAAGGCAGAATCGAAAGTTAATCGCACAACCTCTAGAGTTTGGGACCATTATTCTAAAACGTTAGATGAGCATGGAAAAGTGGCACTTGCAACTTGCAATTATTGTGGTAAAGAGTATCATTGTCCTAGCAAGAATGTTACAAGTACAATAACAACTCATTTAAATAAATGCCCCAAGTATCCACATAGTCATGTGAACTTAGTGTGTAAGAAACAAAAAATAATAGAATTACAAGTTAAATGGTCGGAGGATGAAAGTAAAATAGGACTTTGAAAGTTTGATCAAGCATTAAGTCGTGAAGCCCTTACTGAATTGATAATAGGAGCTGAATTGCCTTTTATTTTTGTGGAACATCCATGCTTTGTTAAATTTTGCAATGTTATACAACCCAAACTCAAGTTAGTGAAAAGGAGAACTATAACTAGAGATTGTTTGGATACGTATAATGTCGAGAAGACAAAATTGAAAAAGATTTTAACAAAGAATTCTCAAAGAGTTTGTTTAACAACTGATACTTGAACTTCTTTGCAAAATATTAGCTATATGTGTCTTACTGCACATTATGTTGATGATGCTTGGAAATTGCAAAAGAAAATCATTAATTTTTGTGAGATTGAAGGCCATACGGCTGATGATATTGGTAAGGCTCTTGAGATGTGTTTGCTTCACTGAAAAATTGAGAAAGTGTTTACAATAACCATAGACAATGTTAAATCTAATGATTTGGCAATTGAATACTTAAGGAGAAAAATAAATAATTGGGGTGGAAGCGTGTTAAATGCGAAATACCTTCACGTAAGATGTTGTGGACACATTTTGAATCTCATTGTTAGTGATGGTTTGAAAGAGGTGAAAGACTCCATTAGTCGAATACGCGAAGCAGTGAAACAAGTGAGAAGTTCTCCATCAAGGAAGAAAAAGTTTAAGCAACGTGTTGAACTTGAAAAAATACCATGTAAAGCTTCAATGTCCTTAAATGTATCAACTAGATGGAATTCCACTTATTTGATGTTGGATTCAGCGGTGAAGTATCAAAGAGCATTTGAGAGATTGTATGAGTCATATGATAAGGTTTCAAGTGAGTTGAAGAAGGGAGTTCCCACAAAAGAAGATTGGAGTGTTGTACGTATATTATTGCAGTTCTTGGAACTTTTTTATTAGGCCACTCTTCGACTTTCAGGATCTAAATGTGTTATAGCTAACACATATTTTCATGAGGTGCATGCAGTTGAAACACTTATCAATGAATGCTTGGCAAGTAATGATTCATATGTGCATTCGATGGGAATGAAGATGAAGGTGAAGTTTGACAAGTATTGGGGAGATATCTCGAAGGTGAACATGATCTTGTTGGTTGCTGTGGTTATTGATCCTAGGTACAAGTTGAAGTTTCTGAAATATTGTTATGGTACATTGTATCCGAACGAGCAAGTTGTTGAGATGATAATGAAAGTGAGAGAGGCTCTGGATCATTTATACATGGAATATGAATCATTTTCCAACAATTACATGTCTATGTGGTTTAATGAAACTAGATCATTGTCTAGTGTACGTGAAGAGGCGGAAGACTCATTATTTGGTAATGTCAGAGCTAAAAGGGCAGTGGTTGGATTTCAAAGACTTTTAGAAGAGGAGGCAAATACGACAAACAAGTCGGAGATATATATATATATTTGGATGAGGGATATGAGAAGCAAAATGGAGACTTTGACATTCTTGGTTGGTGGAAAAATAATGTCTCTAAGTACAAAACACTTTCAATGATGGCATGTGATGTACTGGCCATTCCAGTTTCTACTGCTGCCTCAGAGTCCGCTTTTAGTGCGTTGCTAATTTTTTGGTTCTTAACGTAAGGTTTGGGAGATTTTTGAGGTGGGCTCAAATGTGTTTTTGAGCTTAAACAAAAAAAAAAAAAGAAAAAAAAATATGGGCCTTGCCCTAGGCTGATACGCCACTGGAAGATGCACTTGGGTCTCTCTTTTTTTCCTAGATTTTGCTCCATGTAATTAACTAGATGTGTTCGTCTCTTTCTAATACAAAAAAACGTAGTTTAAGTGGCCCCACAAGTAATAAAACGTTGAAAAAATCAATATCCTTGCGATGGCGCAACATTATTCCAACGCGCCAAACATATGGTGCAAGATTTGGCGCTGGTTCAGCGCCAATTTGGGCTCCATTGATATCAAAGTCACTTTTTTTTTCATTATCGAGCCGAACTATTTATCTACACAACATTTTTTTTTTTTTTTTTTTTGATGAAAATGAGGCGTAAGGCTGGCAAAAAAAATGAGGAACGGATATAAATGGAATCGGAACACCTCTCCTTATAATGATTAAAATTAGCGTTAGATTCATTCTCATTTTTAAAACGGGCACTTTTTTTTTTCATATTCGTATTTTTGTAAAACATACTGCTCCCATTTTGTCCGATTTTTATTTTTAAATATGATTAAATATTTTATTTATCAATTATTTAAAAAAAAACCTCAACTACATGTCACCTAACATTCAATTACCAAAAAATAAATACATAACATTACAATTTTTTAATTTCAATATAAACATCAGAGATAAAAAAAAATCTTCAAAGAATGCAAGGCAAAACATCACATCACTATTGTCTAAGTTTTGAAATTATATGCATACATCACAAAAGTTTCAAAAAATAGAGATCTTCTCAATAGTCCAAATTAATTGATAAACGGGTACCCGTTTTTTTGAAATTGTTGTCCGGACCCGATCCCGTATTTTTAAACGGACACAAAAAATTATCCAAACCCGTATGTTTTTTACAAAAATATTGCTCGAACCCATTTATAGCGAGTCTAGACAAAATCGAATAAACGGATCTGGACAACTTTTGCCAACCCTAATGAGGAGATACTCCATTACTATATATATAAATATTTGAAAATTTTATGTACAAACAAAAAAAAACAAAAAAAAAACACGGTACAACCTTAAACAACAAAATAAGTTTAACACCTTAAACCTATCGTCTAAAGTACATTAAGACAAGGCCACATGCTATTAAACTAAATAGTCATCCGATCAAGATCCATTTTAACGTGTGTGATGCTATTGATAAACTCCAAACTCTAGCCACTTGTTCTTAAACTATATAGTCCTTAGATCAAGACTCAATTATTATTTCTTTTGAAGAAAGACTCAATTAATTAGTTTATACAAAACTACTAAAGAACTTCAAATTGTTCATCTCCTTGTGCAAAACAAAACCTTTAACGTCTAAAATATATAAAAAAAAGCCCACAAAAAGCCCACTTGCTAGTTAAACTAAATAGTTAATCGAATTCAGTCTAAAAAAATCAAACCATTAAAGAAAAGAATCAAAGTGTTTAATCTTAAGCTAAATAGCACATGTTTATGCTTTCTATGCCAATTTTGTAAGGAGAAAATTAGAGGGACCGTTTATTTTACAGTGCAACTTTTTGTTTAAAAAATCAAATAGACAAAAATATAATAGGTGAAATTTATACGCATAGCTAATTTGAGGTACCATTGGGTGGTGGATCTAAACCTTGAAGTTTACTGTTTGATTTCCTCTTGTAATTCAAAATCTTGAACCACCGCCGAGCTTATCTATTGATAGGAGTAGTTCCAATCACATCATTTTGTGTTTATTCAATAAATTACATTTTTGTTCTTATACGAGAAGATTAGTCTCATTCTTGTTGCGTTACATCTCTCTCGACAATAAGTTGTGGATTTTTGTGCGGCTGCTGAGTCGGTCCTTCTTAATTTTTTCAGTTGACAATTAGTTTGTCTTCCCTTATTGAAATTTTTCGTTTTTCATTTTGTGGTTGTAATAGTATTTATGTATTGTTATGTGTTCAAAATATTTATAGCAGTCCCAAATCTCTTTATTGTCACACTATTTTAGTATTATAGTTGCATTTACAACCACATGCATATGACAAATTTTTTTTTTTTGAACAAATAAGAGATTCTATATATGGTAATGTATCCCGCTATTGATAATTAATGAAAATTTATTTTATTTCAAAAAATAAAATATATCAAATTGAGTTTTTTTTTTTTTTCAAAAGAATCAAGTCTAGCTGTTTATGTAAATTCAAACTTTCTAATCACCCCTTAAAAAAAAAAACTTTATAATCACGATTAAATCCTAACAAGGTGCCAACATCGATGTACTCGGAATCACACACTCTTCGCGTTTCAATGCACATCCGACGACATCGCGTTTCTCATCCAATAAAAGGAAAGACTAGTCGCTGAGAGAGAGAGAGAGAGAGCGTGGAGTGGACTAAGAAACCAAAACGAGCGGAACCAGCAATGCATGACGCCCTACCGACACCCAATTTTGACCATAATTCCTCAAACAACAACACGCGCTTCCTTCCGAGTTCCAACTCTCTTGTCAAACCATTACTAAATAAAAACCAACCCAATTTCATCGACGCACAACACAAACACAACACAACAAATTCTAAAACTCTCTCTCTCTCTCTCTCTCTCTCTCTCTCTCTCTCTCTCTGTAAATACAACAACATTAAAATACACCAACTGGGGTACATATATAATAATAAACTTCCAATCACAACTCCTCCCTCCTCTGAAGAAGAAGAATAACAAAAAAAAGGGGGCTTGAGAGGGGACCCACATCCACCTCTGTTTCTCTATACACTTGGTCTTCTCCTCCTCCAGATCTGGAGCATTGACATCATTTCCCTCAATCCAATCTGGGTTTCTCTCAATTTCTCTGATTCTGCTGTCAATTTCTCCATCTGGGTTTGCTCTGTTTTACTCTGTTTTGCTCTTGTTTTTTTTTTTTTTTTCGGGGGAGATGGGGCTGGAAAACGGGGTTGGGGGAGATGGGCTGGCTGGGATTCCGTTGGGGGCGAAGAACAAGTACCAGAGAATGGATTTGGAGGTCAGAGAAGATGAAGATCATCAGCAGAGACAAATGGGTAGGACGAGCGCTGATGTTATGAAGTATGTTGTGGCCTGCGCTGTCTTCGCCTCTCTCAACAATGTTCTTCTTGGTTATGGTAATTAAATTAATCTCTCCTGTTTTTGATCTGGGTTTGACTTTTTTCGGGTGGACTTCGATTTCTTTGATCATGGTTTTGATGTTCATTTGTTTGTCAGAATTGTTAATTGGTTCGTCTTTGGCTTTGATGAAGAAATTTTCATGTTTTTTGGTTATTTTTAATTTGTGAAGTTGGTGTTGATGTTGATGGGATTCCATTAGAGATGGTGTGTTTGAGTGATAGATCTCACTTGAAATTGATAATGTAGAAGCCCCTTTTAGGGAAATGCCGGATCATTGACTTATAGGTTTCAGTTCCTTCAGTTTGATTTGAAGTCAAACTCGCCTTCATCGGTAGATCGGCCATAGTCACGTTCTTATTCTATCCATGGAAGCCTAACTAGGATGTTGATTTAGTTCATGAAAATGTTATCTAGTTTGATTTGAGTGAGGTTTGTATTGTATTTGATCCCAAATTAGTTGGGGTCAGCTACATGGATAGTCAAACTCTTCCATTACGTTTGATTTGGTGCACTTAATGGTGTGCTCTACAATTCCTTTAAATCATTCTTAATTAATGATCCCAAGTTAGCTTAGGTCTATCATTAGGTCGTCGAATTTTTTCAATTTATATAGAGTCAAGTTTTTTAACTGGGGCAGTTGCAGGTTGATGTATTCTGTCTTCGTCATACTCAATTTAAAGCCTTTAGTGAATTTGCCTATGACCAATTGGGGCAAAATCATTTGTTGCTTATTAATTGAGTTCCCCATTTTTTTTAAGTTAAATGTAGCTAATCTAGATTTTGGTGAACAAAAGCTCGTTGGCCCTCCCCTTTATATCAAAAGTTTTCTTTAAACTTGTTTAACAATTGTCTTGTCTTCTATAATCAATGCTAATTAGTGTAAATACATGAAAATTGATTGCAGTTTATCTGAAGAAGAATTAATGGTGGCAAGTTCATGTTTAAACCTTCGGACTTTCATGTTATGCATTGATCTTAATTACCCATTTTTTCTGTGGCATTTGGTTCCTAGACATGGCATATTGAGTGCAAAGTCATTATGTGAAGCTTGAACTTTTGATGTGCAGATGTGGGTGTTATGAGTGGAGCTATCATATTTATTAAAGAAGATCTCAATATATCAGAGGTGCAACAAGAAGTTCTCGTTGGGATTTTGAGCATTATGTCTCTTGTAGGAAGTTTAGGCGCAGGGAAAACCTCGGATGTTGTTGGAAGAAAATGGACGATTGGTATAGCAGCCATTATATTTCAAACTGGAGCTGTCATAATGACGATTGCTCCTTCTTTCCTAGTACTTATGATAGGACGGCTGTTGGCTGGTATTGGGATAGGCTTCGGCGTTATGATTGCCCCTGTCTACATTGCTGAGATATCACCAACCATCAGCAGAGGATTTTTTACCTCCTTTCCAGAAGTTTTCATAAATTTTGGCATCCTTCTTGGGTATATATCTAATTTTGCATTTGCGGGTTTTTCTTCGCATATAAACTGGAGGATAATGCTTGCTGTTGGAATCCTTCCGGCAGTCTTCATTGCATTTGCTCTCTTCATCATTCCCGAGTCTCCAAGATGGTTGGTGATGCAGAACCGCATCGATGAAGCAAGAGCTGTGCTAATGAAGACAACTGATAATTTAGAGGAGGCAGATGAGAAACTTGCAGAGATAGAGGAAGCAGCTAAAAAGTCTAGCGCCGAGAAGTTTGAGGAAAAAGCTACCTGGCGTGAACTGTTGAGCCCGACTCCTGCAGTCCGCAAAATGCTGATTACAGGCATTGGAATCCAGTGCTTCCAACAGGCCACGGGTATAGATGCGACTGTATATTACAGTCCCACAATCCTGAAAGATGCTGGGATTGTGGATAAACAGAAGCTTCTTGCTGCTACAGTTTCTGTTGGAGTTTCCAAGACTGTTTTCATTTTAGTTGCTACATTTCTAGTCGATAAAGTGGGGAGAAAACCACTCTTGTATGTGAGCACCATTGGAATGACCGTATGTTTGTTCGTGTTGGCGCTTAGTCTTGCCATCTTCGACGATGGAACGGCAAGCATTACTGTTGCAATCATAGCGGTTTGTAGTAATGTGGCTTTCTTCTCAATTGGATTGGGTCCAGTTTGTTGGATATTGACATCTGAAATCTTTCCTCTCAAGTTGCGATCTCAAGCCGCAGCTCTCGGGTCAGTTGGAAACAGGGTAGCCAGTGGTATGGTTGCCATGTCGTTCCTTTCTGCAACACGAGCCCTTACGGTAGCTGGAACTTCTTCCTTTTTTCTGCAATTTCCACCCTTGCCGTTGCATTTGTGCATTTCTATGTTCCAGAAACCAAGGGAAAGTCTCTAGAGCAGATCGAGTTGTTGTTTCAAAAGGGGGATGAGTGGCAAACAAGTGAAGTGGAGCTAGGAGATGTGGAGCATCTGGTGCAGAAAGAGTGAGCTATACATATTTTTGAGTGAGCCAAAAATCTTCACCAGCTATTTATGATCTACAATCTATGATTAGCTTGAAAGAGGAAGAGGAGTTCTTGCATATTGTTGGATGCTCCCTTTCGTGAGATCTTACCGTGCTGAGTTTTTACGATAGACTTTGCAGGCTCTATGAGAATCATAGAAGGAAGAAAGAGAAATTCGGTTGCATATACCGAGCGAACAGGTAACAATCCTATACTGAAGTTATTTTCTTATTGGTTTAGCTAGAATTATACCTGATCTTATGGCAAGCTTTATGTGTAGTACACATCCCTCCCTAGAGGACTGATGTAGCTTGCAAGTTCTTTCATTTTTCCCATCTTGCCAGTCTTGTAAACCATCAGATTTGAGTTATAGACACATATTTTTTCTTCAGAAAACCCAATTTAATTCAATTCGATTTAGCCATTCGGAGAAGGAAAATAAAGGATTTGTCATGCATGCATATACTTGCATTGCCACTCATATCTCTCTACTGATCTTTTAATGGATTCTAGTCATGATCTAAACTGTTGGAGACAATTTGATCGTCAAAGCATCGAACTTGCTAAAAAATAATGTTCCAAGTCCATTTCTAATTCAAATTCTTTGTCTTAAGCTGAATCTGCTGCTCCATATCTGCCATTTTTTCCTTGTGTTGTTCAAATTGTTTGCTAGCATCAACAGTCGTTTTCGCGGCATCGTAGCTTTTTGTCGTAATTTTCTTCTCCGTCGGTTTCCTATTCCCCTTTCTAGCAAATCCTAGCTTTGCTGGGCAATCACATTGCTATTAGGCACTGCATCTGTTTTTCTCATCAGCATTAACATTGCTTTCATCTGTGCTGGAGCAAGGACACAATGGCCCTACTTTGCCTGCTTTCCCTATCACTTTAACAGCTGCGTCCGCGGCAAACTATCGATGTTTCTCCTTTTTATTTCGGTTGATATTACCTGCATTGCTCGTAACTTAGGATGCAAGGCACTTTTTTTGAAAAAAGGTTCTGAAAGAGAAATGACACAACAGGCTATTGGATCCAAAGAACAAAAAGAAAATATAACAAAGCTGTGTAGAATTGACGTCTTACATTCTTTCATATTGTTCTCATGTTACTGACCTGTTCTCTCCATTACTATAGCATTCAACCTCTTCAAGAATGGTTGATTTGGCACACATCACATAAATTTCATGGCATCTATAGACCTATTGAGTAGGTAAAACTAACTTTTTCAAGCAGTCTTGACATATAAACTGTGAAAACTACCTTCGCCTAGATAATATTGTGACCAAACATCACACTATAAGATCTGTACAAAGACACTGCAACAGCCAGAGGCAAGGCTTGGAACTTATGCAACACTAACCACAACGCTACTGACCTCAAGACTTCAATCCTAAATTAGCTATAGTCGATTGTATGGATCAAACTTTTTTATTCTACTCAACAAAGACTTGAAATTCATCTAATTTTCTCACTCTTACTAAGGATCCTCTCTAGTAATGAGTGGATAGTATCAATACTGTCACTAACTTCCTCTTGGAAGTACATATTTGAAAAAGTACTCATGGCCTATAATACTCTAATGAGACGTTTGTCAAATTATGTGCTCTAAACCCTAAAGTTGTGATTTGATCCCTCTAAATGCTTGCATTATTTTCATTAACCATTTTAGTGAGAGGGTTTCGTGACTTCTATCACTACATCGGAACAAAAGAAAAGGACATAAAACTACTCTCAATAAAAAAGGGCATTAAGACTTTTTTTTTTTTTTTTTTTTTTTGTCGAACCTTTTTCAACCCTTTCTTATTTAATTTCAACTATTTTTATGAGAATTAGATGGGTGCATCAATCTCATAGCCCGAGTTGAAATCAAAAAAATATTGTTGCCAAAAATTGAATTTATTGCTTTTGACTCAATGAGAGTGAAGTATTCTTTTTTTCTTACCTCTACACAATTATTAAAGAGGTACTTGTTTGATTTTTTAGAGTCATTTTTCTTTTATTTTGAGAAATTATAAAATAACATTCCAACAACACACCATGACACACCCCCGCAGTCCATGTTTTGAATATAGGGATATGTAAGTCAACATCTCGAAGTGAACACGGTCAACATATATGAGGAAGGTGTGCTGGAGAGTGATGTCGAGTGGTGTTATTCTAGCCTTCCCCATTCATTTTTTTTTTATTTTTTTATTTTTTTATTTTGGGGTTCCACAAGTCTTTTTTTTTTTTTTTTTTTTTCAATGTAACAGGGGTGTATTCAATTGAGGTTTTAATGAATTTTTGATTACTTTTAATTACTAAAAAAATTTAAGTATATTCAATTAAAATTTTTAGAGAGCTTATAAAAGTAAGGCGTATTCGATGTAAACTATTATAGACTTTTAAAAAGTCTATAAAAATTTTGTGGCATTCAATTTAAATTTTTAAAGAGTTTATAAAAGTAAAGTGTATTGGTTTAGTTACAAATCTCGACTTTCATAGACTTTTTGTATAAAAATACATATAAATAAATCTTCAACTTCAACTCACCTCAACCCAAAAACTTTTAAGACTTCTAATTTTTGTTGGTTCTCTTATTCAATAAGGATTTCATTGTTCACAAGGTATTTTTTTATCAATTATTTTTTATCAACTTCTCCAACTACTCCACAACTCATGAATTTCATTGCTCACTCATTGTACTCTAATGTCTATGTTGATGAAAATTAAATGATGTCGTTATTAATAAAATATCATTCTTGTATCATTGTACATTTTTTATAAGATTTTTTTACAAAGAAGTTTTGTTTATTAAGCGTATAATTATAATCTCAAAAAGTGTAATATTATTATTTAAACTTTTTTTTTTCAAATGCAAAAGTGCATTTAAAAAAATTGAAACTATCATTCTTAAGGAAAAAATATAAGTTTTTTTTTATTTAAGTAAAAAAAAGTGCAAAGTTTTTACACAATGATCTTACTTGATTTTTTTTTGCCATTATAAGATGATTCATTTACCTATTTATTTTGTTGATATTTATTTACTTATTTGTTATGTTACTAACTTGATAGTAATTTATTAATATGTATATATGATTTTTATATTAAAATACAAAAATAATCTTTAAAAAATTAGTAATAATTATTAAGAAAAAGAAATATAATTATTCATCTATTTTTTATAATAAAGTGCAAAATATTTGTTTCAATATAAAAATCACAAAAATTTACTAGTATCAATCAAAATCATGATTAAGAAGTTCACAAAAGTCACTAAAAATCTTAAATGTTAATAAAAGTCATCAAAATGAAGTTTACGTAAAAGTTTATCAAAGTCTTTAAAAGTCTACGAAAATCTACAAACTTCATAAAATTCATTCATTTATAATTTGAGTTAGGCTATGTGCACCCGCATAATGATCATGGCACCCAACAAAAATTTTGTGAAAATTGATTTTGGAAGGAAATGTCAAAAATACCCTCTCAAACCCAACAATTCACTCACGATCGAAAAACTTTTCCTTCCCACGCATCCCACCTTCAATCATCCAATTTTTCACAAGTGCAATCGATCCTTAGCACATACGCGAAATTGAATGAACTCAATTGACCGATTTCGGAGGAGACAATAATATCGGTTTGTATTGTAGAGTTTGTTAGATTCGGTATGTTTGCATCATTGTTAATGTATAATGGGTGAAGAAAAGGAGTGAGGCGGATGTAGAATAAGATAAAGTTTTTTTTCTTGATTTTTATATATCTATTTCATTTTTCAAACTGTACAGGAGACGCAAAGTGATCGACCACACAGGACCGAGACACTATATAAGGTTTCGATTATATCTAGTCGACACTCTTGCATGTGTCTTGGACTAAAGCAACTGAAACCATATGTATGTACTATGTGGGATTAGTCACAGTCATTGAGTGTCGAGACTTGAGAAATAGTTTCAGACATGTGCAACTGAGACTGCATGCTGTTGTTCGAACTTATGGGACCGAGACAGTCAGGGTGCTTTGAGAAACAACCAGGGTGCCCTGATCAGGCGGGGTGCTCGTTTTTGGACAAAGGGTAGTTTGAAAACTTGACGAGGTGCCCTGAGAAATTGATTAGATGCTCTTATCATCGGGGTGCATTGAGAAAGAGTCAGGGTGCACATAGCCGCACTCTAAAAGTAACTAAAAGTCTATTACATTCTAAATTGAATACACATTTAAAAGTCTTTTTTGTGTGGACATACAACTAAACCTGCCATAATTGAAACTTTGAAAGCAAATGCTTTTGAGATTCGTAGTGGTATTGTCCGATTGATGACTGCAAAAATATATGGTGGCACAATCTTCATGCAAATGTTTTTTTTTTTTTTGGTAAATAACATAATATTTTCGTAACGTTTAAATTTTTTTACAAATTTATCATAACATTTCTACAAATATATCTCAACGCTTTAAAATTATGTAAATTGCATCATATGAATAAATTTGGATTGTTTTGAAATTGCAAATGAAAAGAATTTCTCTCAATTCATTATGTTATGTCCTTTATGGGCTACAATTTGTAAAATGAAAATGAAAAAAAAAAAAGATAAATTTATAAAAAATTAAAATGATAGGATATATTTATAAAAATTAAAACGAGAATAAATTTGTAAAAAACTTAAAAGTAGGGGTGTCAATTTTTTGTCGGCCCGCTTGCCCGATTTTGTCCGGTCCAAAAAAAAGAGTTTGGATAATAATTTTTTCAATCTAGGCTGGGTCTGAACAAGACTTTGATGTCCAAATTTATATTCGGGTTGGATCCGATAATACCCTCTAAACTCGGACTTGTTCCGAATTTCAAAAGATACCTATTTTATTTTGAGAATATACTTTCATACTTTACATAATTCACAAAAACAATAATAGAAATAAAAAAACTACACAACTTATATAGAAATGTACAAATTCAATTTTGAGACTTAACTAAATTGCTTGAAACAACATTATGAATTTTGTCTTTTATTAAAAATATTATTACGTCTCGTAATTTAAAATAATAAATACAATTTAGACATTACTTTTTAAAATTATGTTAGATAAAAATTATATTATTAGGAATTTACAATGATTTTATTAATTAAAAAACTTTTAAATGTAAAATGATTTGTAAAAAACTCTAAGAATTTGGACATTTGGACAACTCGAAGTTAAAGTAATTGGGTCTAGGCAAGATACCCTTGTCCGAATTTTAAACTAGGTCAACGAAAAATGTTCATTTATATCCAGCACGGCCCGAACTCGAACCCGTCCAGACTTGAAAAATTGACACTCCTAGTTAAAAGGTTTGGATATATTTATCAAAACTGAAACGTAAGGATAAATTTGTAAGAAATCGTAAATATTATGATACAATATGCTATTTGCCTTTTGTTTTTTTATATTGACTTTAGATACACATGTTTGTAACTTTGTTCAATCGTAAATGTTTGTAACTTTAGAAGGGAAATCCAGGTAGGTAATCAACTGTGTACAAATGTGTGTGCCAAAATTATGCAGTCAGCATTTCCTTTTTTTTTTTTTTTCAATAAATTTGATGGTCAAACATTTTAATTTTTTGCCTGAGGACAAAAAAAAAAAATATCCTAACTTTTATAAGTTGTATCAATTATATCATGACCTTTTAAAATTAATATTAATTCTATCCTCAATCAATTTGAGGTATTTTTTCTTTGAAATCAACTTAATTTTTAAATCTTTTTCATGATCATCCATATAAATCACTTTACATCAAAATCTTTTAAGTCCCATGTTTAAATCAAGTTTATGAAGATTCACAAAAATAATAATTTATAAATCAATGATACATTTAAGTACTTTAATTCAAATTTAGTTATTAATAAATCACCAATAATAAATTAAAAATTATTTGTATCCACCTTATGAAAAACTAGTGTTTCTATTATTATTAAAACTATGCAATATAAGGTTTATTAACTATTTTAATTAATCTTAGTTTTAATTTAAAAAAGTCGGTGCTTTATATCTACCCAATAAATATCAGATTTATTGAAATAAGTATTATATATGCATCTATTAATAATTAATTAATAATGATTATCATATCTTTTTTTTTTTTTTTATGAATCGGAGCCGATACACCTATTTAGTATATATAAATTAAAAGTTGTATGTACAAGGGATACAAAAAATTAGTGTGGGCTGTACAAAAAGTATACAAAATGAGTTCTTTTGACTCCTAAGCAATATGTATAAGGCCTAGGCTATTCTAACCTCATGTTTTGCTCATTTTATCACATTTTTGAAAAAAAAATTTAAGCCCCTCGTGAAATGATCTTACTACCCTTCAATATAAAAGAGTTTTTACTCACTTATACTCCACTCATGCATACACTAGTCACACTTCTCTCAAATCGCATTCTCACTACCAACCCAAAATTCGACGAAATTCTAGCAAAATTACATCGATTCGACGGCGTGAGTGCATTCCTTATCTATTTTCCTGTCAATTTTAAAGGTTTTTTTTAGGTTTTTCACTTTTTGAGTCGATATTGTTTGTGATTTTATTGTTGGGTTTAAGGCTTCGATTTGGGGTTAAATCTTACATTTTAGGTATAAAGTCTCCATGGAATTGAAAATATCAAGCGATTACGAGTAAAACCCACTTTTTTTTTATCATTATCATGTATTTTTAAGAGTTTCGAAATTTTTTTATTCGTTCTTGTTACCGTAGTGTTGGCCACACAGGACTGACAACTCTGAAGAGGTGTCGGACACAGTGTCAACACCTCAAGGTATCGGACACACATGGTCGACACCTTTTTAGAGGTCTCAGCTAGATCCTTCCGTCACTAATTAAAACCAAGTTCACTTCGCATTATCAATCGGAGTCGATCGATACCTCTAACGAGTTATCAGTCGAAATCGGTCGTTATCTTTTTATGGTTATCAGTCGAAGTCGGTCATTACTTCTTTAGAGGCATCGGTCGGAGTCGATCGAACCCCGCATGCGACACTTCTTCACTTCTTGAACACGATGCAACCACATCTAACCTTGTTCAACGAGAAAAACACTCATACGACACTTGGTGACTTATATAAGTACTCTACAATGACTAAAACCGGTGTTGGGATGAGAGTAGGAGATGAGTAAACATTCGTTGAGGGTGGGGTAATTTTGAAATAATTTACAAAAAAGTGAGTTAAAAGCAATAAAATAAATTCAAAAATGGGGTACAATAAAGTAATGAGGTAAATAGAAGAAAACGTAGGGTCCGAATAGCCGTAGCCATATATAATCATAGCCCTTCCCACTGTAACTTTCAAAAATGTAAAAGCCACCAACATAAACCAAAAATTGCCCCATAGCGTTGTGCATGCATCCCCATTTGTTAGCTAAAAACTACAAACTGCATCAACAATAGTAAGATGTCTCGGTAAGTAGTAATATAACGCGCATTACCCCCAACGAGCAGACGGTCACTGCCCAAACTCCATTATACTCCCGTGGTTTTGCAGCCACAAAAAGGATTTTTTTCCAAAAGTACAACATATTTTACTTTTTTTTTCCCAAAATGAGGGCCCGTTTTTTTTTTTCCTCAATATAGGCAATAACGCCTAATGAGTCGGCGCTATCACCATGGTCACATTCGTTTGATGACGTGGACACGTGGATAGCGCCTTTTCAAAAGGCGCTATCCACGTGGCGTGTCCACATCATCGCATTGGTGCGTGACAAAGTGCCGCGTGGCTTAAAAACACCAATAGCGCCTTCGGAGAGAAGCGCTATTGTGTCACGTGGACATTGTGTCCACGTGGACATGCCAATTCTGGCGTGGATCGTCCACGTGGACCGTTTGGTGGGGGATGCGCGATAGCGCCTTCTCAAAAGGCGCTATCGCATCCCCATCATCTCGTTTCGAAACCGACGCGAGAGAATATTCTCTGCGTCGGTTTCGGTAGGGATGCGAGGGTAGGGGCGGGGGTAGGGGCGGTAGGGATCACGGGATGGTAATCCCGTGACCAAGGAGGTTGGTGTATATATGGAGGGGTGGGGGAGGAGCTCGGTGGGGAGAGAGCAGACGCGGGAACACAATGGCAGGGGGAGCAAGCGGCACCGAGACGCGGGCACACACGCGCGCGGGGAGGTAGCGGCGGTGGAGGAAGGAGGACGAGCAATGAGCAGGAGGAGAGCGGACTGTGGGCGGGGGAGCGCGGAGCGAGCGAGGAGGTCGCGGCAGGGGAGCGTGACGATGGTGATCAAGGAGGGCGAGAGCGAGGAGGTCCGAGGCGTTATGCAGCGAGGGGAGCGCGGAGCGCGGCGGGGGCACTGACGTCTCGGCGGGAGGAGAAGGAGGAGGTCGGTGAAGGAGGAGGTGGTATTTCTAGTTTGTTTAGTTTATTAAGATTGTTAAGTTTGTTGAGGTTCGTTTGTTGATTAATTGTTTTTAGCTTAGTTTGTTTAGTTAGTTATGTTTGTTTAATTTAGTTACTCTGTTTAAGTATGTTTATGATACATTAGTTTGTTTAATAAGTTTGTTTAAGTAAGTTGACGTTTGTTAGGTAATTAATTTTGATTAAGTTCGTTTGCATTGTGGAGTGGGTACATGTTTGTGAACAACGGTTTCGAGAGTGAGTTTGTTTAAGTTAGTTTAGGTAATTATGTTTGTTTAACTTAGTGTAGTTAATTAATTTTAGTTAAGTTGGTATAGTTAATTACGTTTAGTTAATTAAGTTTACTTAATTAAGTTTGTTTGAGGTATTTTAGTTACTTTACCGAAGGAGGAGGTATGTTTGAGGTATTTTAGTTACTTAATTAAGTTCGTTTGGCATATTTTAGTTAATTAAGTTCCTTACATTTATTTCATATATTTAGTAAACCATACCAATGTTGAAATGCGAATTACAACCTACCTGCACGGAAGCTAATAAGAAGGTAGAATTAGTAAACTAACTTAAAAGTAATAGATAGGTGCCAGTTTGAACACAGCCAACCATATGCATATATGTTACAACGCATGGCCCTTCCGCCAATACCATGTGATTGCACAAACATACCGTGATGCACTTTAGAACACTTGAACATATCTATAATTCTGCGATTTAATTACGTTTGAAATGTGTACGCTCGTAATTCGCAACTAAATATTGAATTGCAATTACACCAAACACATGCATGCTAATAAGAAACTCTATTTGCGGACGAATGAGTATGCTCTGTAGTTGCGCTATTATTGCGATCTTCTACATCAGAAATTTCGATTGCGCTATATAACGACGTGATTGTAAACTATTTTCTTACAAAATTGACGCGTCATTTGTCTGTTACATTTTTTCATCCAAGTTTCCAAACGTCGTAAGTCATGTCACAAAGAAACATCCCTTTTCTATTCTATGCGCACGGCTCCATTGTTAATGGGCCAATGGCATCGCGCATGTGTCATCGCCATCGTAGTGTTAAAAATTAGTAAATACTTATCGCTATGGTTTTGTACAATACTCATTTTCTTTTTCTAACCTTCTATATAGTTGTACTATGCAATGGATCCAGTCCTTCAGATCCATCATTGTTGCAACTCCAATCTACTCACTTGATCGACGCGAACCTGGAGGGGCGAGGTAAGGCCATTTTACATGAATGCGTCATTTTTACAACAATATTGTATCAAATACATACATTAATACATTATCAATTCGTAGGTTTACGAAACAATGCGCGTACGTCGAAGACGTGGGGTCGTTGATCGAACGATGCAGTATCATTCTAGGATGATCCCATATCTCCGTTCCAGTGGGTTCTATGGGATATCCCGGGTAGCATTTTTCAGCCTTGATTGGGCTTTAATTACTGCGTTTGTAGAGAGATGGCGCCCTGAGACGCATACTTTTCATATGCATTGTGGGGAGTGCACAATTACACTCCAAGACGTGCAGGTGCAGATTGGATTACCAATCGAAGGTATGCTGTGGCTGGAACGACATGCACGCGAGACTACTATGCCGACGTCTGCGAGAGGCTACTTGGACGAACTCCTGGTGGAGATGACATCGTGGGTTGTAAACTTAAGGTCGATTGGCTTGAGCGTAACGTTCCAGCAATAGATGATGAAAGCGATGAGGAGTCGGTCCAACGTTACGTTCGATCGTACATACTACAACTCATCGGTGGTTGTCTTTTTTCGCCGACAAGTCCAATCGGTTCGTACATTTGATGTTCCTACCTTTTTGGAGGATTTCCAAGTAGAGGCCAATATAGTTGGGGAGTGCATGTTTGGCTTATTTGTACGGGGAGTTGTGTCGCGGATCTCGCGCAGGGCACACGAGGTTCTTTGGCGCCTCCATTCTTGTACAACTGTGGGCATGGGACAGATTTCCATTCATAGCACCGCGACGTCTGCGTGTATCTAGAGCTCAACAACCGAACGGTGGATGGCCAAAATATGTTTATGGACGTTCCACTCGGACACGGTTTTAAAGTCGATTTCTCATTACTTTGCAAATAATTCTTGTCCATGTTCATTTATCATAACTTATTGTTTCTTACACGAGATGGCTCGATGCATTTTCGGTTTCACATAATGCGACGCACGTCGTATCGGCATACCGTGATGCACTCGACTCTCGAGGCATGAGGATGATGTGGTGTGGCAACCATATAATGAACTCATGGGGTCTCTTTCCGAAAGTCCGTACAAATGGTCAAGGCAGTTGGCTCTCGACATGTCCCCTGATTTGTTTCCACATTGTGGAGTGGCATCGACCTGAAAGGGTCATGAGACAATTCGGCATGGTACAAGTAGTGCCACCTAATTGTGCCTACGACGCCCAACTGCACCGCATCGAATTGCGTGGACATCATCATCAAAATTGGGTGACTTTTCACGCAAGCTACATAAACATGTGGGAAAATCGTGGGGACACCATTGCGACAGCGACAGTGAATGAAGGGCATGACCATCGAGACTACATGACGTGGTATCGATCGGTCACTAGGAGATTCATAGGACATGACGGGGCGTTACGTGACTACACGGTAATCTGCTAACTATTAATTTTCCTCGAACATTTAATATTATATATTGCGTGATTTGAGAACTTATTTTTTATATTTCAGTGTAACTTGGTGCATCGACTTAGGCGTGTGTTTATTGAGGATGGGTACGAGCACGGTCTTGCTGCCCTTGATGAAGGGATTAAAATTTTGGACGAAGATGAACGACAAAGGTCTAATCTTTCGCATGACGGAACTGACGTCCAACAAGACATAGATGAGGATATTGAACAAGAAGATGAAGAAGACGATCAAGGCGAACCAAACATAGAGGTGAGAAGAAGACGAACACGACCAGAGACCGTGCGGGAACGCACCAGACGGCCTCGTCCCCCACGTCCATCTACTCAGGATCGAGGTTGCTTTGCGAGAGAGTAGTAGACCTTCTCCTCCAAAGACGTTCATCTCGTTTGAGAGTGAGTAGAAGAGATAATGTTGGCGAGAGTAGTCATTCTTCTCATGGGTATATACCAAGCATCTTCCACACCCCAACCAGAACCTCATATGTTTGTACCCAGGCCGCCGAGCGTGAATCTTCCTCCTTACCATTTTGATCCGTACGCACCTGGGCCTTCGTCTTCATACGTGGATCCACGTGGAATGCCTCATCATTAAACGTATCCATCACTCCCTCCATACATGCCTAGTCCATACACTCCTACTCCGTATAATTACAATATGGCGTATAGCGGAGACCCTTCATTCATGAACTTGTTGACCATGCCGCGACCTCATGTTCCATTCCCCAACCCCAACCCCAGGAAGCCGTATTTCGGGATGGTTCCACCTCCAATTTTTGGTAGCATCAGTAGCAGAGGTGAGTCGAGTCAAGAACCAGAGGAAACACATCAATCTACTCGACTTGATTCATCGCAAGACCAGCTACCTCAACCGGATGTACAACCACATCGTCCAATTAGACAAAGAGTACGTCCGGTTTGCTTCACTGAGGAACAACGACAACGGAACCGCCGAAATAGACTTGCATGATGAGTTTACTTGATGTCATAGTGATTTGTAAATAACTTATATTTTGGGTTGAGGAAGTACGTGTATTCAACCTTCTCATTGAATAAACTTATTTCTCATGTTTTCCATATTATAATAATTTCGTAGATGTGATTACTCTTCAATAGTTAGTTTAGTTTGTTAAGTTAGTTTAGGTTATATGTTTAATTTAACTTAAGTGGTTAGCTTAGTTAGTTAGGTGTCGGTGGTTAGGTTATATTATTTTAGTTTGGTTAGGTTAATTAGCTTAGTTAGTTTTGTTTAGGTGTTGAGGTTATGTTTGTTTAGCGTAGTTGAGTTAGGGTATGTTCCTTAGTCTAGTTTAGTTAATTTAGGTTACGTACTTTGGTTAGGTTAGGTTAGTCGAGTTTTATTTCACAGTTAGTAACTCTCGAGCTACTTCGATGTTTGTGTAGTTTCGTTTGGTGGTTAACGTGGATCGTTTTTTGGTTGTTTGTTTAGTTAGTAAAGTTAGTTATTTTACTTTACTTAGTTTGTATTGTTTAGGTGGTTAGGTTAGTTAGGTTAGTTAAGGTTAGTTAGGTTAGTTAATGTTAGTTAGTTTAGTTTGGTTAGTTCCATTTAGTTAGTACGTTTAGTTTGCAATTAAGCTTGTTAAATTAGTTATTTTAGTTTACTTAGTTTGTATTGTTAGGTGGTTTGGTTAGTTAAGGTTAGTTAGTTTAGTTTGTTAGTTACTTTAGTTTCGTTATGTTAGTTAGTTAGTTACTTAGTTTAGTTGAGGTTAGTTAGTTACTTAGTTTAGTTTGGTTTTGTTAAGTTAGTTTAGGTTAGTTAGTTTAGTTTGGTTAAGGTTAGTTAGTTAGTTATTTTAGTTTACTTTGGTTAGTTAGTTTGGTTTTGTTAAGTTAGTTTAGGTTAGTTAGTTTAGTTTGGTTAAGGTTAGTTAGTTAGTTATTTAAGTTTACTTTGGTTAGTTAGTTAGTTAGTTAAGTTGATTTAGTTAGTTTATTCAAGGTTACTTACTTATTTAGTTTAGTTTGATTTGGTTAGGTTAGGTTAGTTAAGGTTAGTTTAGTTAGTTAGTTAGTTAGTTACTTAGTTAGTTGGTTAGTTAGTTAGTTAGTTAGTTTAGTTTGGTTAGGTTAGTTAAGGTTAGTTAGTTTAGTTTAGTTTAGTTTGGTTAGTTTAGTCTGGTTAGTTTAGTTTGGTTAGTTTAGTGTGGTTAGTTTAGTTTGGTTAGTTAAGGTTACTTAGTTTAGTTAGTTAGTTAGTTAGTTTGGTTAGGTTAGTTAAGGTTAGTTAGTTTACTTTACTTTGGTTACTTAGCTAGTTAGTTAGGTAGTTAGTTAGTTTAGGTTTGGTTTGGTTGGATTAGTAAAGGTTTCTTACTTTACTTTTAGTTAGGTAATGTTAGTTAGTTTAGAATAGAGAGTTGAAGGTTGAAACCAATATATTCAAAATTGGTTTTTTTTTTTTAATACAAATATAAACTCCTCGTATGGATATTCAAATTTGGTTGTAATTGTCGAGATCGCTCGACGACGAGCAATGACGACAGCGGCGCGAGGACTGAGCGGCTGAGAATTTCGCGGACCAGCCATGCAGGAGGAGATCGGCGAGTCCGGTTGGTGATGGCGGCGGTGACGTGGCGCGCGACGTGGCGGGGTTTGTACGAGATAGCGCCTTTTCAAAAGGCGCTATCTCGTACATGTGTCCGCCACGTACATCGCCATATCGGCGCCACCTCATAAACGAAATGTTTTGCTCGATAACGCCTTTTGAGAAGGCGTTATTGAGTGAGTGTATGTGGCGCTGACGTGGCGCTGAGGTGGCGGACACATGTACAGATAGCGCCTTTTCAAAAGGCGCTATCTCTACAAACCCTGCCACGTCAGCGCCACGTCACCAAAACAAAAAACTCCCCATTCAATAACGCCTTTTGAGAAGGCGTTATTGCCTACATCCGGAATAAAAAAAAAACACTCTCTATTTTGTGAAAAAAAATGTAAAAGTCCCCTACTTGTGGAAATGGCCCCACAAAAAGATCCCGCCACAGTAGTTTACTCTCGAACTAAACTCCCACAAACAACAATGATGTGCAACAAATCATGCTGGATATCCCCACTAACAAAATGCACCAACATGTATCAATCTACCAGCTGCCGAGATCTCCCAACATCTCCAACCCCAATCACTTCTCCACCCCCTTGTCATAAACCAACATCTCAACTTACCGCCACAAAACACATGTCTCTTTACCTTCGTGAAACCCTCGACAACTTCTCATAAACTCCTCCCTAAATCTTCCACCCATTAAACTCTCCTCCATTCGGATACCTCCAAACCCCAAATGCCCAAAACCCTTAAAACCTCAAATACCTCGAACATTCCAAACTCAGGAACACCAAACACATCTCTTGCTAACATCCAACCCAACCCATCCCATATTTAAAAAAAAAACCTAGATCTGGAAAAAAAAAAAAAAAAAAAGAATGAGCAACGAGACTACCGGCAACGTCTGCAACCACCGGAGTGTCAACGGTAGCCTCGGAAGGCGCTGGATCTGGAGGCTGTTAGGAATACACATTAAGCTACAATGTCACACCATTGTGCAACGTTATATATACCGTGCCAACTTTCTGATATATGTCAGTATAGGAGTGTCAAGATTGTAACACCTGTACACCCAATCAAGGGCTGTAATTCATTTGAACAGACCATAAAGAAGGCATTCCTCTGCTCCATCACGTTGAGCAGAAATCATTCCAACAATGTGTTTTCTCTAGAATCTTCATGGTATCAGAGCCTCTTCTTTGGCCAACGCCATGACTGAGGCATCTCCTCAACAAAGCTCCACACATCCTACAATGGCTGCTCCATCACAAACCCCCATATCCTCACCCATCATGTCGGCTACTCCAGCGAGTTACAGCCCATATCTCTTTGGCAACACCTTCAGTCAAGGTCTGAGCATCAAACTCGACAGAGAGAACTTTCTCCTATGGAAATCGATCGTTGTCACCTTCGTCAAAGGCACAAAAATGGATGGCCATCTTTTTGGCACCAAAGCATGTCCTGCTCCAATGTTGGACGCCTCTGGTACCCCCAATCCCGAGTACGAAGATTGGGTGAGCAAGGACAACTACCTCCTGTGTTGGCTTCTCAATTCGCTCACCGAAGAAGTAGCACAACAAGTCGCCGATCTCTCAACATGTTATTCAACTTGGAAGGCCATTGAAGACCTCTGTGGAGCTCACAATCGAGCCAAAATACCACTCTGCAGGACAAACCTTCAAACAGTCAGGAAAGGTAACCAATCAATGGGCCGATTACACGAGTTCCATGAAATGGTTTTCTTTGATAGCCTTACTGGCCGCTTGGTTCTTCCTACCCAGTCAGTGATTTAATTTCCTGCGTCCTTGCGGGTCTTGATAGTGATTACCTTCCAATTACCACACTTCTTCAAGACAAGGTGAACCTCTCATGGCCCGAACTACACGCCTCCCTTCTCAGTTTTGAAGCCAAACTCCTTCAACTGCAGAATATTCATGCCATGGTTTCTCTCTCCATTGGGAATAAACCCCCCATCCCTGGCCTTACAACTTCAGGTCCCAATGCTCACATCGTCCAGCAACGATCGAGTTCCACACCCTCTTACCGGTTCCCCAACAATAATACCACTCACCGTCACTTCAGAGGTGGATACAAGAACGGAGGGGGTCGCAATGGTGGGCGCGTCTTCAACAACAACCGTCCAACCTGCCAAATTTGTGGCAAAGTTGGTCACACGGTGGCCATTTGCTACCATCGCAGTGACACTTCCTACATGGGCTACGTGCCCAATACGCTTGCACACCAGCTACCGGAAGCACACAACTCTGCTCTTACTACAACACCACCATCCATTCCGGATTCCTCATGGTTTTTCGACAGTGGCGCAACACATCATATCACCTCCGAAAATGCTTCCATCACAAACAAATCGGATTACCCAGGTACCGAACGCATTATGGTTGGCAATGGGGCTCAAATCCCTATCTCTTGCACTGGATCCTCTTCCCTATTTCCTGATTTACAAATGCATAACACACTTTGTGCTCCTTCCATAAAAAAGAATCTCATCTCTGTCTCTCGACTTATTGCTGATAATTATGTGTTCCTTGAATTTCATGTTGACAAATGCCTCATCAAGGATGCTCGTACGCACAAGGTTCTTCATCAGGGGATCCTTAAAGATGGTCTCTATCAATTTGTTCCTTCACAAGTGTCTCGTCCTGCTTCCTATATCTCCGCTCTCACAACATCCACCTCTCCATCAACCTTCGAACTGTGGCATTCCCGTCTCGGTCACTCTCACGAGTCTACCCTTCGTCAAGTCCTTCGTTCATGTAATCAAAGAGTTCCTCTAAAACATTTTGGTGTTTGTAGTTCATGTCAATATGGGAAAGCTCATGCTCTACCTTTCAATGAAAATGTAACTCGTGCAACTGCAGTTCTTGATCTCATACACAGTGATCTTTGGGGTCCATCTCCCATTCCTTCATCTCAAGGCTACAAATACTATATTCACTTTATTGATGACTACAACAGGTTCACTTGGGTATACCCACTTAAACAGAAATAAGATTCACTCTCCACTTTCATTCAGTTTCGCACCATGGTGGAAAAACAGTTCTCTCGATCCATCAAAGCCTTGCGAACAGATTGGGGAGGCGAGTATCGCCCGTTTCTTAGCTACCTGAAGCATCATGGCATTGTCTTCGAACATCCATGTCCCCACACACATCAGCAACACGGACGGGCTGAGCGCAAACATCGCCACATCATTGAAATGTGCCTCACCTTCCTTGCCCATGCCAAACTACCTCAATCCTTTTGGTGGGACGCCACGACAGCCTCAGTGTTCACTATCAACCGCCTTCCTACGCCCACACTACATGGTTTAAGCCCTTATCAGGTTCTCTACAACAAACCTCCGGATTACTCTGTGTTACGTGTCTTTGGCTGTGCGTGCTACCCATACCTTCGCCCCTACAATGCCCATAAGTTCCAATTTCGCTCCACCAAATGCATTTTTCTCGGCTACAGTCCTTCCCACAAAGGTTACATATGCTTCAGTCCGTCAAACAGGTTCTACATCAGTCGTCACGTTGTGTTTGGTGAACGTGACTTTCCTTACCCCGCTCTATTCCCCTCTCCCGCATCTACCCCTTCATTACCTTCCCCACCTCATACAATTATATCCTTCCCCCTACACACTCCTTTACCTTCACCAACACCACCACCGTCTCTCATACATACACCCCTTCTCCACCATCACCCGAACCACCCAATGTCACCCCGAGACCACCTCATCACCACCCATCTCAACCATCCCAGCCTCCCTACCCGTTAATACACACCCAATGATCACGCGGGCTAAGGATGGTATCTCTATGAAAAAAATCCTTTCAGCCTCCCTCTCACCCTCAACAACTCACACTGGCTATGATATTACTCCCAAATCTGTAGCCGAGGCCTTAACTTTCCCTATTTGGCACTCCGCAATGCACGATGAATTTCGTGCTCTAACCTCCAACAAGACATGGTCTCTCACACCTCCTACTGCTACTCAAAAGTTGATTGGTACCAAATGGATATTCAAACTCAAGCATAATTCTGATGGATCGATTCATAAGCACAAAGCTCGACTTGTGGCCAAAGGGTTTAATCAAGAACCTGGTGTTGACTTTCATGAAACCTACAGTCCGGTGATCAAGCCATGGACTGTTCGAGTTATTCTCTCTCTCGCGGCCTCCTACAACTGGCCTGTTCGCCAGCTCGACGTCAACAATGCCTTCCTAAATGGTCACTTGTCCGAACAGGTCTTCATCTCCCAACCAGAGGGCTTTGTCTCGACGGATTACCCAAATCATGTATGTCATATTCATAAGGCTCTATATGGACTTCGTTAGGCTCCGAGGGCGTGGTTCGATCAGCTCAAATTCACCGACTCACAGGCTGATTGCTCCTTATTTATACATAAACAAGACCACATTCTTACGTATGTGCTGATTTATGTCGACGACATCCTCATCACTGGGAACTCAAGCTCCATGATCTCCTCATTTACTACTGCCCTCAACTCCCATTTCGCCTTGAAAGACTTGGGTGAGCTACATTACTTCTTAGGGATTGAAGTACGTCGTGATCACACTGGTTTCTACCTATCACAGCAACACTACATTCACGCCCTCATCGCCCGTGCTGGTTTCTCAACACTTAAACCTGTCTCCACACCCGCCATCACTACTAAAACGCCACAAGTGGAAACAAGTCCACTCTTCTCCGATCCATCTCTTTATCGCAGCATAGTAGGCGGACTCCAGTACCTCACTCATACCCATCCCGACGTCTCTTTCGCTGTCAACCGTTTGAGCCAATTCCAGCAATCCCCTCGTCAAGTTCATTGGCAAGCTCTCAAACGCGTGCTTCGTTATCTTGCCGACGCAAGTGATCTAGGACTGCAGATCAAACCAAGTGCTCACCTTGTCCTAGTCGGCTTCTCCGATGCGGATTGGGCTTCCTCTCCAGAAGATCGCAAGACTATTAGCGGCTACTGTATCTTCTTTGGTTCATCCCTCATCTCTTGGATGTCGAAGAAACAAAGTGTTGTCTCCCGTTCTAGCACCGAAGCAGAGTACAGGTCTATTGCTCACACCACTACTGAACTCATGTGGTTGGAGTCTCTTTTGTCTGAGATTCATTTCTCTCCAAAATCTTGTCCCATTCTCTGGTGTGACAACCAGAGCGCTAACGCACTTGCTAGCAATCCAGTCTTCCATGCAAGAACTAAACACATTGAGATCGACCTTCACTTCATCCGTGATCGCATTCTTCACCACAAACTTGATCTTCGTTACGTGCCTTCGGATGATCAACTTGCCGATTGCCTTACCAAAGGTCTCTCTTCTTCCAAGCATCACTTCATGCGCTCCAAACTTGGAGTCGTTTCACTACCGCCAAGTTTGCGAGGGGATGTTAGGAATACACATTAAGCTACAATGTCACACCATTGTGCAACGTTATATACCGTGCCAACTTTCTGTTATATGTCAGTATAGGAGTGTCAAGATTGTAACACCTGTACACCCAATCAAGGGCTGTAATTCATTTGAACAGACCATAAAGAAGGCAGTCCTCTGCTCCATCACGTTAAGCAGAAATCATTCCAACAATGTGTTTTCTCTAGAATCTTCAGAGGCCGACTCTCAAAACGATGATGCTGCTTGCTAGGGTTCTCTTGAAGAGAACAAGAGAAACCATAGCGAAAAAAACCCCGACTGCGTGTTGTAATGGTTATCTTATTAATGAATTGATGAATAGAATGAGGACGTTTCACTCAAAATCATTGGCAGATACATGAGAATGGAGTGCACAGTAAATTTTATGCCCTTATAAATTTTATGAATGTAGAGGCGTGGTTGTAGTTGTGGTGTTGTGACGATCCTAATTTAAATAAAAACACTTTATGGCCTAAATGTGTGTTAGGGTGTATTAAAAACCCTAGTTTAACTCATTTTAATGTCGGCTCACAAGAGAGCACATACATAATAAAATGTCTAAGAAAGGAGACGATAACTAAGATTAGTAGTTGACCATCTTAATTTGATGGTTAAGGAAATAATGATAATTGAAAATTTTTCAATTGATTTAGAATAGAAATAATCCTTGATTGATGTAAAAGATGAATGATTTTAGGATCTACCAATATCAATTTTTAACAAAGACAAAGAGAAAAGGAGTGCACATAAATTAAACATAAAAGTGACTGGAAATGGAGAAAACGCAAGTCGAGAGAGGGACGAGGAAGGTGATTTTTGGAGTACCTCGAGTTAGGTAAACTTTCTTTCTTGTTTTAACTTGTTGGATCGACTGATTTCAGGATTAATCGAGTTTTCTATTGGTTTACTCATACCATAAAATTTATTTCGAAAGTGAAGTATCAATCTAAATTGAAACACGAGTATTGTGTGTGATCTATACGTATTTTAATTATGTAAACAAGTTTTCTTATGTAAACAAGTTTTCTTATGTAAACAAGTTTTCTATGTTGTTTGAATCTCTTTTCAAATCAAAAGGAGTTCATTTGAAGATTTAACGTTTATTCAAGTATCAAAGTACAAAAGAAAAAATGAAGATGAAACTGCGCACAAAGTGTGCGCAATTCATCTGTAGAAAAAAGGAGGGGGAGCGCACGGAGTACACCCCCCACCCGAACCGGGCCCGTGCCTGGTGAGCCCAGGCCAAGCAATATGGTTGGGCCAAATGGCCTAACCAACTAATTATTGGGAGGGAAAACGCACATTCTTGTGCGTTTCACTCCCTTGACAACCCAAGCTAGGCCTGGTTACCAGGCCCACTGGATCGGCCCAAAACAAAAAAAGAAATAAAATAAGAAAAATAAAATAAAATCAGAAATAAAATTATATATATATATATATATGATTTTCAAACACGGATATCGAAGAGAAGTTTGGTGTATTTAAATATTTATCTCGAAGTTTTTGAAAAGATTTCAAAATTTGACTTAATTATAAAAATTCAAATTAGATGCATAACTAATCAACATCAAAATTTATTTAAATACACACAATTTCGGAATACGTTTGTGAGTGCAAATAGGAATTTGAAAATTAGCGCCCGAGGTAAGTTGAGGTTTAAGTTATTGATTTTATGATTATTTACCTTTCTACTAGACTATATGATAGGAATCATGTAAGTAGGACATACGGGTAGATCCGGGTACATTGTTAGACATTTTGTGAAGATAACTTAGTGGAGCTCGGTAGGAGTCCTTGCACTAGATACTACAAGTTCGACCAGAAGTTCGAAACAGTTGGACCGTACGAGAGAGAATAACAAAAAAGGCGGTTGCCCAAATTTAATTTTTATTAATTGAGAATATGATTAACTCCAATGTTCTCAAAAAATGTTTGGTAGATGTTATGTTTAATTGAACTAGTTTGTGGACTTGGTGATAGGTAAATCTTTCACAGTGTAAGGGAATGGAGTGTTGATACCGTTATGGCCATAGTAGGGTCAATCTTCATGAACTTCAGCGTGGTTGAGGAGTTTATCACGGTAGCTCATACATGTCTAGCATTTGCACATTTTGATGCATTGATATTTATTTTGTTTATATATTTTCTTGCTTATTCCATTCGTCATATTAAATATTTGCAAGTCACGCATTTTATTTATTGTTGCATCTATTATATGGAATGTTTCATAACGCTCGTAACTAAACTTAAACTTATTGAGCACCATTGCCCATTTGTGCCCACCCAACAATTTTCCTCCACAGGTTATTCGTCGAGAGTAGACAAGGGGAAAGGAGTAGCTCTAGCTGTCTAGAGGATTTTTCTGACCGTTGATTGGTATGGTTCGAGATTGAACCAATACTTTATTTTTTTATTTATATTATTTATCATGGGATTGAGATTTGAAATAAACTGAGCTAGAGGAGTATTTATTCTAGTTGATAACTCTTGATTTTCAGTATTGGCCTTTATCTGGAAACATTGAAATAAGTTTTAGTTAATAATATTCCGCTACATTTATGATTATTTAATTTGAACTCCAATTGTTGATGAAAGATAATGAGTTGCTTTTGAAAGAATGCTTACTAGTTTGGTTCATAACTTAGTGACCGAGTTGGTTAGTGAGTTATGGATCGAGCTAGGCTGGTCGGGATTCATTTAGGATATCGAGTCCTGACAGGCGTGTTGTATGACAGAAAATAAGAAAAAATAGCAAAAAAATAAGAAAAGTGAGAAAAATAGAAAATTAGAATGATGAAAGGAGATAGCTTCTTAACTTTATATATATGACATATATAACTTATTAGAAGGTTGCTCATAGTTGTTTAATTTGACAAAAGAACAATGCACCTAGATTATGTATGTGATTATTAAGTAGGCATATGTCTGCTCAACTATATGTGTATTATACACATGAATACATATTTATCATGAATATTGAACTCTTATCATATATATATATATATATGAATAAATTAGTAAAAAATGTTACAAGAAAGTTGAATGGAATTATATGTGAGCATATATTATGAAATAAAAATGGGGCCAAATTAGTTGAGGATATAATTGAAATTAAATTCCAAAGTTTAGGACATAATTGATAAAACTTGTAAAGGTTAATATATTTTTAGGCCAAATGATCAAAATATCATAACCTTTACAAGCTGGATCAATTATATCTTAACTTTTTCGATTTAGTATCAATTCTATCCTCAACTAATTTGACCATAATTTTCTTTCATAATATATGCTCACATATAATTCCATTCAACTTTCTTGTAACATTTTTTACTAATTTATATATATATATATATATATATATATATATGCATAAGAGTTAAATATTCTGATAAGGTATTAACCTAATTGTAGGTTGAAGATAACACAAATGAAATGAAAACAATTGAATTCTATTTTCTTGCCGTCATAGTCGGCTTACATGCCTATTTAAGCGTTCTTGAACCATACAGTAATTGGGCCTTGTCACTTGACAAAATTATTAATGGCTTGGGCCTAAGTGACTACATAAGCAATATCAGTGGTCCATTGGGGTTTATGGATCTGCCTGTTGGGCATGTGAGTGAGCCCGCTAGGGTTGTCATCCTTGTTTGGGTCTAGAACGTTTGTAAGCCTCGAGATCACATCATCCGTTCGTGCTTCGAAAACAATCTTGCCCTTAAGACTGAGCGTCGTTGTGTCGAAAGTGTCTGGTGAGGGGACGCGTGGGCGGTGGAAGCAAGGCGATAAGATCTCGCATGGGTTGTGTGTTAGTCTATCCCTGGCGCACATTGATGATGGTGTTGATGACATACGGGTATTGACCGTCGAATGAAACCCAAGTTACTTCATTTGGGTCCATCTCATCCCATTCAATGAGACCCCATACTTCATCTTCTACAGTGGGCGATTTGGCGATATGGGTGCCCAAGAGACGTTTGGGGTGGGTTGGAATCCCAAGGAGTCGAGATCTTGTGGGAGTTGTGACGGTGGCTGGACGAGATCGCTTTGTGCAGGCGTAGAAAACTCACATGGACCACTAAGTGGATTTGGGAAGATGAAGGGAGGATGAGCTCGTAGGCGACCTCACCTATTCAACGTTTGATGGGAAAGGGGTTAAAGAAGCGTGGTGAGATCTATTCAACGTTTGATGGGCGTCGACCGTACAAAGCTTGGAACGGACTCATTCCAATGGCCGAGTGGTAAGATGTATTATACCAAAATTCTGCAAGATGGAGAAAACGAAACTAACGTCGTGATTCTTCCCTAACAAAACAGGGCAAGTAACTCTCAAGACCTCTGTTTACTACTTCTGTTTGCCCATCCGTTTGTGGATGGTATGCAATGCTATATTTAAGAGTTGTGCCAAGGGTAGAGAAAATCTTTTTCCAAAATGAACACGTGAAAATATTGTCCCTGTCACTGGCTTTGGGTCGGGGTAAACTGTAGAGTCAAAATATCTTGACAGTGTAGATCGTGGCAAGGTCTGCAGCAGTGAATTTAGTGGGAAGACCTATAAAATGAGCGAGTTTGGTGAGGCGATCGACCACTACCTAAATTACTGTTTTACCCCGTGAAAGTGGAAGGTTAGTGATAAAATTCATGGAGATGTCCTCCCAAACCTGTGAGGTGTTAGCATAAACCATTGACATGTATATGTATAGGAGGAAAGTTTCATAAGAAGTTAGTTGGAAGCTGTTATTGTTGTTAAGGAGTTAGTTGAGACTGTTATGTTTGTTAAGTTTGTTAGAAGTGTGTACAATGTGATCGACATGTAATACATTACATTTGTAACTGATTTTTCAAGAATAAATACAAGTGATCACTCTCTTCCTCATTGAGTTTTTGAGTGAAGAAGAGATGATCTTCATGTCTGTTATAGATGTTAACATGGTATCGAGCTATTGAGAGTGATCTGTGGTTCTTAAGGAATCATCATCATCATTTGTGTTGCTTAGTGTTTCTTGGGAGATTCATACATCACCATGGATGCTTCGAGTCTTTCTTCTCCAAATGTTTCTAGCTCCTCGCAAATCATCAAACAATGATCACACCATTCGGTAACTCTCTTAACCAAATCGTGTCGATCAAGTTGAATGATAGTAATTTTTTGTTGTGGAAATCCATCATTGTACCTGCAATAGAAGGATGTAGGTTAGATGGAATCTTGTTTGGAACAATTGAAGTTCCTTCACTTTGTTGAATGATCAAGGAGAACCAAATCTTGAACATCAAGTTTGGCATTCTCGTGATAGAATGTTGTATGCTTGGCTTTTGTGTACATTGGAACCACACATTGCAACAAATTGTGGTTGCCAAGGATGGAAGAACCTACACATGACTAATGAAGCTGTGGAAATCCATTGAAGAATTCTGTGGTGCACACAATCGAGCACGATTCGGTTTAATAGAAGCGCAATCGAACTACAAGAAAAGGATCTAACAAGATGAGTGATTACCTTAGAAAGATGAAAGAATTTCTTGATAACATAGCTACTCATTGGAGAACAATTCTCGATTGCAGAGCTCATATCTTGTATACTTTCTGGTTTAGATGGAGAGTATCTTCCAATTACAAGCGTATTAGAAAGACAAGGAGATCTGAAATGGTGAATTACAGTCATGTTTACTCGATTTTGAAGCCAAACTTGGTGGTTACAAATGATTTCGGAATAAATTCTATGACTCTTCAAGGATCAAACCAAGTGAAATTGGTGAAACGAAACAAGGAGGATCAAACAATGGTTGGAATAATAATTCTCGAGAGACAAGGAGGAAATGGTGGAAGGAATTTTAATAACAACAATAGAGGTCGTGGTGGTCGATTTAGAGGAAGAGGAGGCTTTCGATTTCATAACAATAGTAGGCCAACATGTCAAATATGCAATAAGGTTGGACATTCTCACGCATTCTCGCTATTACAGGTGAGATATGAATTACATGGGTACACAAGTTAGTAATTCAAATGGAAATCAGTTCAATGGTTATCGGGAAATCGAGAATTTTAGAGGAGGAGGCCGGTTTCATGGAGTACAACCAAGTGCACATTTTACGGGAACACAAAGTTAAGTTTGGTTTAAGTGAAAATTCATCTGGTTCGAGGTTTTGGTTCGGTTCGAAGCATTGAATTACGCAATGATACTTCCTGGTATGCGAGATAGTGGTGCCACATTCATGTTACTAATGATACTTCTCAAATGAATCATATTTCGCCTTATCAAGGTAATGATTCTTTGATAGTTGGCAATGGTAATTCTATTCCTATTAAGTATTAGGCAATGCAAAAGTATCATCTGCTGATCATAGACTAAAGTTTTCAAATACTCTATGTGTACCAAACATAAGGAAGAATCTTATTAGTATATCTCAATGGTTAAGGACAACAATGTTGTTATTGAGTTCACTAATAAGGATTGTTTGGTGAAGGATTCTTCAACTAAGGAGATCTTACTTAAAGGAGTTCTTCAAGATGGACTTTACCGGTTTGCCAGTTCTCCAAGTTTGTCAAAGAAACAAAGTCAAATTCTACACAAGCTTACTTGGGCATCCGAGAAAATCATTGTCTTCTCTATGGCATTTTTCGGCTAGGACATCCTCATTGTTCGAACTTTACAACAAGTGATGCGATCTAATCTTCATCTACCATGCTTATCTCCGAGTTTTGTCATGTCTGTCCATTGGGAAAGCATCATGTTTTACCATTCTTAAACTCAAGTTCAAGATGTAAACATGTACTAGATCTCATTCATTCGAGATGTTTGGGGTCTTCTTCTCTGGTTACTTCTCATGATGGTTTCAATTACTACATTGTATTTATTGATGATTGGTCAAGATTTACATGGATTTTTCCTTTAAAGAATAAATCGGATGCACTTCAAGCTTTCAAAGTGTTCAAATCCGAGTTGAAAATCGGTTTAATGCAAAGATTAAATGTTTACAATCTCGATTGGGGAGGTGAATTTCAGGATTTGATTGTTTTTGGAGGAAAAAGGTATTTTCTTTCAACATCCATGCCCCTATACACATGAACAGAATGGTAGAGTTAAAAGAAAACATAGACATATAGTTGAAACAAGTTTAACTCTACTTGCTCAAGATGGTTTGCCTTATAAATTTTGGTATGATGCTTGTGAAGCTGCTACCTTTTCGGTCAATAGATTACCTACAAGAGTATTGCAAGGATCTTCTCCATATCAGTTACTTTATCATGTCCCTCCTGATTACATGATTTTGAAGGTGTTTGGATGTATTTGCTATCCATATACAAGACCATACAATGCTCATAAATATCAATATAGATCTGAGAGGTGTATATTCTTGGGATATAGCTATATTCATAAGGGTTATAAGTGTATGAATTCTATTTGGTAGAATGTATGTTACCAGACATGTACTTTTCAATGAAGATGAGTTTCCATATCGAGATGATGTTTTCTCCTAAGCAATTACCTTCACTACTTGCTCTCTTGGTCCATTAATATCTCTACCTATATGCTATTCATCGAAGCAGAAGTTGTGTGTCTACAACAAAGTCTATGGATGTATCATCTCAATCATCACCTTCAACTCTTAGTCCACCGGATGTTCTTTGCTATTTCCTCTGCTCCAATTCATACCACAAATAATGGTCTGTCAATAAGCATTCAATGGTCACAAGAGCTAAAGTGGAATTATTCGAGAAGAAGGTGTTTGTTTCTACTACTTCTTCTAAGATAGATGAAGAAGTTCCTAAATCAGTTAAACATGCTATGTCTATTCCTCATTGGAAAGAAGCAATGGAACATGAGTATCAAGCTTTGGTCAAGAATGGAACTTGGTCACTTGTTCAACGTACTACTCATCAAAATATAGTAGGAAACAAGTGGATATTTACAATCAAGAAGAATTGAGGATGGTTCGGTGAATAGATACAAAGCTAGATTGGTAGCAAATGGATTCAAACAAGGCCCTGGTATTGATTTCTCGGAGACTTACAAAGTCAGTGGTTAAAGCCTCTACACTAAGAGTGATTTTCTCCGTTCTTTGTTACTCTTGGATGGAATTTGAGACAATTGACATCAATAATGCATTTTTGAATGGCCAACTCGGTGAAGAAGTATTCACCAATCAACCTGAAGGTTTTGTGAATCCAAATTATCCTAATATGGTCTGTCATCTTCACAAGGCATTGTATGGTTTGAGGCAGGCACCAAGAGCTTGGTTTGACAAGTTAAAGTCTCAGTTAATCTCTTGGGGTTTCCACAATGCAAGATATCGATTCTTCATTGTTCATTTTACATCATCGAGTAATACTCTATATGTTCTAGTATATGTGGATGATATCATCATCACTTGGCAATAACAATGATCTGATTGAGTCTTTTATTGATCAATTGAATCGAAATTTGCCTTGAAAGACATTGGTATGTTTCGGGATTTGAAGTTCATAGAGATAACTCTGGTCTCTATCTTACACAATCGAGCTATGTGTCTCGAGTTACTAAAGAAGGCGAGGCATGATTAATACCAAACACTGTTGATACACTGTTTGTCACAAAAATGCGACTTTGATGACTCTGCTACATTGTTCACTGATCCTTCTCTTTATCGAAGCATATTAGGAGGTCTTCAATATGTGGTTAATACTAGACCTGATATAGCTTACATTGTCAACAAGCTTAGTAAATATCAACAATCTCCTTACAACTCACATTGGCAAGCATTAAAAAGAGTCTTAAGGTACTTGAAAGGGACTATTCAATGTGGTTTGTGTTACAAACCAGGTTCTTCTTTTATGCTTACTAGTTACTCAGATCTTGATTGGGCATCTTCCATTGAAGATCGTAAATCAATTGTTGGGTATCTTTGTCTATTTTGGATGCAATCTAGTGTCATGGCGATCTAAAAAGCAAGGAGTAGTGGCGAGGTCTAGTACAGAGTCAGAGTATAGAGCTCTTGCTCATGTTGCATTTGAGATCACTTGGATTAAGTCTCTACTCTCGGAACTTCACCTTCCTATTCAACAAACTCCAGTGGTTTGGTGTGACAATATGAGTGAAACTGCATTGGCTAGGAATCCAGTTTTTCATTCAAGAACAAAGCACATTGAGATTGATGTTCATTACATTCGTGATCAAGTTTTAAAAGGATTGTTAAATGTTCAGTATGTTCCTTCTCATGATCAAGTAGCTGATTGTTTTACCAAGGCTCTATCATCTTCAAGGTTTTGCTACTTGAGAGACAAACTTGGTGTAGTGTTACTCCCCCTTCGTTTGAGGGGGGATGTTAGCATAAACCATTGACATGTATATGTATAGGAGGAAAGTTTCATAAGAAGTTAGTTGGAAGCTGTTATTGTTGTTAAGGAGTTAGTTGAAATTTGTTATGTTTGTTAAGTTTGTTAGAAGTGTGTACAATGTGATCGACATGTAATACATTACAGTTGTAACTGATTTTTCAAGAATAAATACAAGTGATCACTCTCTTCCTCATTGAGTTTTTGAGTGAAGAAGAGATGATCTTCATGTCCTGTTATAGATGTTAACATGAGGGGATAGGTAGGGGCTAGAGCGTGCCATAAGGCTTGGTCGTGGAGTATTTATTTTGTAGACAAGTAGAACAACAACTAATGAAGTTTTTAATATCTTGCAGGAGGTTAGGCTAATAGAAGGAAGCGAATATTCATGCTGAAGTAGCCTGAATGCCGGAGTGACCAACCAGTGGAGAGCAATGGTACTCGGTGGGATAGCAAGCCTGAAATAAGCCTCAACAAAGACAAAAATGTGACCGCAAAAATAGAGTAAGCCATTTTTGTTTGTAAATTTAGCTTGCATTGTTACGTCTGAGTTGAGTCTACTAAGGAGGTGTTGACTTACCGGGTGGGTGCGGAAGTGATCTCGGATGAGATCCAAGAAGGGCACTGCAATAGAAGAAACATATAAAAAATAGATATAGTAAGGGGGAAGGGATTCGGGAGAGTGAATCCGCTGTCCCGGGTTGTATAGGATTTCATAATAAAAACTCAGAAACTTAGTGAGCTATTTTTATTGGTCAGAGGTCTGAATGGTTTGAGTAAGTAGGTTCCGAATGCTCTTTTGATATGTAAAAATCTTGAATTTGCTCCCTCAATAAGTACTGACGTCATTTTTTGACTGCCTCAATTAGTGCATACATTTCCGCGCATAGGTTGGCAGATTGCATCCGAGGGGATGACTTCTTACTGAAGAAGGTGAGAGGGAGGTGAGAGGGACGTGATCCTGAGAAAACACAGCACCAACGGCAGTAACCGATGCATCCATAATGACCTCGAAGGCTTTCGAAAGTCAGGTAGCCGGAGGGTGGATAGGCGAGTCATGGCCATTTTTAGTCTATCAAATGTTGTAAGAGATGTTTATGTCCATGTAAAAGAACCGAGTTTAAGGAGGTCTATGAACGGGGAGGCTATCGAAGCACACAAGAAGCGCGCAAATCTACGATAATACCCCGAGAGCCCCAAAAACCCGCGTAGCTTTTATAAAGTTCCGTGGTGGTGGCCAAGATTGGATTGGCTTCCAACTTAGATGGGTCTATTGCCACGCCGTTAGTCGATACCAAGTGATCTTAATAGTCAACAATTGAAACCCCAAAAGAACACTTAAAGAATTTTGCAAAGAATTTGTTGCTCAAAGGCAACTGTAGGACCAACCTTAAGTGATGTAAGTGAGAGTCTCGGTCGGGGCTATAGATTAAGATATCATCAAAAAAGACTAACATAAACCTCCGCAAGTGAGGTCAGACCAGATCGTTCATAGCACCCTGAAAGGTTGATTGGGAGTTTGTTAAGCCGAAGTGTATGACCAAAAACTCGTAATGACCATCAGTCATTCAAAAATCTATCTTGAATGTGTCTTCAGGGGTAACTCGAATTTGAAAATACTCAGAGCGTAAATCGATCTTAGAAAACACAGATGAGCTATGTAACTCATCTAAGTAGTTCATCAACGATAGGAATTGGAAACCTACCGATCTCGAATAGTGAGACATTGAGGGCGCAGCATGGCATACAAAATCGCCAAGTCACATCCTTCTTTTTAACTAGTAAAATTGGTGAAGAGAATGGGATGTGACTTGGCTGGATAACCCACGCTCATAACATATCATCAATAATAAATGAAATGGCTTCTTTCTAATGGTGTGGATAGTGGTATGGAGAGAATTGACTGGGGAACCATTAAGTGTTAAATGGATATGGTGGTCATGAGGTCTAGGGGTGGAAAGGGCAAGGGCAGTTGAAAAACGGGTAGGTATGAGTCATTAAGTGTTCAAGGTATTGGGGAAGAGATGAGGTGTCAAAATTTGGAGTTGGTATAGGGGTTTTGTCAAGGACGAGTGAAAGCGTGGAAGGAAGCGATCGAATCAGTGCGGGCTAGGCGACGGAGTTAGGCAAATGTCGAAGGGAGTGGAAGGTTGTGGTCAACCCTAAGTGTAACGAGGACTCGTTAGATGTAAAACAGATATAGGGAACAACATAATTAGAGGTGAACTCTCCCAAGGATTGTAACCAATCAAAACCCAAAACTAAATCAGTGCCCTTGATAGGCATAACATAACACGGAACCACAAACTGGTGAGATTGAACCAAAATCGGGACATGGGAACAAACGTCGGTGCATGAATAGCATATCCATTTCTTACCATAACCGAGAAATATGTAATAGGGTTAATAGGTAAATGTAAGAAGGTAGCCAATCTTGGTTGAATGATGCTATAGGAACTCGCTGAGTCAACCAGGATCGATAGTGTCGTGTCATGAATAGACCTTGATAGGCAAAAGGTGCAAGAGTTGAGTAAGCCACGTAACGCAGTCTGCGAGAGTTGGAAGTGAATAGTGTCTGTCACCGTATATCTGGGGGGAAGGATCAGGTGGCTAGGTGGGGAAGGTAGTTCCGGTTGGGTATATGAGTTGTCCACCAAAAGCAAAAACTGCTTAAGTTTACATCGGTGGCTCATTATATATTTCTTTTCACAGTTGAAACAAAAGCCCTTGGCTTTGCGGTCTTGTATTTCTAGTGGAGATAAGTGGTGGACTGGTAGGGTGGAATGTGCTTACTGGGTATGTGCCGCAATAGTAGGTTTAGGTGGAGTAGAGAAGGGTTTCCATGAGTACCCGTAGGGTTTGGAGACTAGAAGCTTGTCGGCATGAAGTTTGGCTAACCTAATGGCATCTAGAATGTGTTGCGGTTTGTGGATGTTAGCATAAACCATTGACATGTATATGTATAGGAAGAAAGTTTCATAAGAAGTTAGTTGGAAGCTGTTATTGTTGTTAAGGAGTTAGTTGAGACTGTTATGTTTGTTAAGTTAGTTAGAAGTGTATACAATGTAATCGACATGTACATTACAGTTGTAACTGATTCTTCAAGTATAAATATAAGTGATCAGTCTCTTCCTCATTGGGTTTTTGAGAGAAGAAGATATGATCTTCATGTCCTGTTATAGATGTTAACATGGTATCAGAGCTTTTGAGAGTGATCTGTGGTTCTTAAGGAATCATCATCATCACTGTGTTGCTTAGTGTTTCTTGGGAGGTTCATACATCACCATGGATGCTTCGAGTCTTTCTTCTCCAAATGTTTCTAACTCCTCTGCAAATCATCAAACAATGATCACACCATTCGGTAACTCTCTTAACCAAATTGTGTCGATCAAGTTGAATGATAGTAATTTTTTGTTGTGGAAATCCATCATTGTACCTGCAATAGAAGGATGTAGGTTAGATGGAATCTTGTTTGGAACAATTGAGGTTCCTTCACTGTTGAATGATCAAGGAGAACCAAATCTTGAACATCAAGTTTGGTATTCTCGTGATAGAATGTTGAATGCTTGGCTTTTGTGTACATTGGAACCACACATTGCAACAAAGCGGTGGTTGCCAAGGATGGAAGAACCTACACGACTAATGAACTGTGGAAATCCATTGAAGAATTTCGTGGTGCACACAATCGAGCACGATTCGGTTTAATAGAGCGCAATCGAACTACAAGAAAAAGATCTACCAAGATGAGTGATTACCTTAGAAAGATGAAAGAATTTCTTGATAACATAGCTACTGCTTTGGAGAACAATTCTCGATTGCAGAGCTCATATCTTGTATACTTTCTGGTTTAGATGGAGAGTATCTTCCAATTACAATCGTATTAGAAAGACAAGGAGATCTGAAATGGTGAATTACAGTCATGTTTACTCGGTTTTGAAGCCAAACTTGGTCGAGTTACAAATGATTTGGAATAAATTCTATGACTTTTCAAGGATCAAACCAAGTGAATTCAAATTTGAAATGAAACAAGGAGGATCAAACAATAGTTGGAATAATAATTCTCGAGAGACAAGGAGGAAATGGTGGAAGGAATTTTAATAACAACAATAGAGGTCGTAGTGGTCGGTTTAGAGGAAGAGGAGGCTTTCGATTTCCAAACAATAGTAGGCCAACATGTCAAATATGCAATAAGGTTGGACATTCTGTTGCGATTCTCGCTATTACGGGGCATATATGAATTACATGGGTGCACAAGTTAGTAATTCAAATGGAAATCAGTTCAATGGTTATCAAGGAAATCAGAATTTTAGAGGAGGAGGTCAGGTTCATGGAGTACAACCAAGTGCACATTTTCTGGGAACATAGAGTTCTGGTTCTGGTTTAAGTGAAAATGCATCTGGTTCAGGTTTTGGTTTTGATTCAGAAGCATTGAATTCTCGCCAATGATACTTCCTGGTATGCGAGATAGTGGTGCGACAGCTCATGTTACTAATGATACTTCTCAAATGAATCATATTTCACCATATCAAGGTAATGATTCTTTGATAGTTGGCAATGGTAATTCTATTCCTATTAAGTATATAGGCAATGCAAAAGTATCATCTGCTGATCATAGACTAAAGTTTTCAAATACTCTATGTGTAACAAACATAAGGAAGAATCTTATTAGTATATCTCAACTGGTTAAGGACAACAATGTTGTTATTGAGTTCACTAATAAGGATTGTTTGGTGAAGGATTCTTTAACTAAGGAGATCTTACTTAAGGGAGTTCTTCAAGATGGACTTTACAAGTTTGCCAGTTCTACAAGTTTGTCACGGCAAACACAGTCAAATTCTACAAAAGCTTACTTGGGCATCCGAGAAAATCATTGTCTTCTCTATGGCATTTTCGGCTAGGACATCCTCATTGTTCAAACTTTACAATAAGTGATGCGATCTAATCTTCATCTACCATGCTTATCTACTGAGTTTTGTCATGTCTGTCCATTGGGAAAGCATCATGTTTTACCATTCTCAAACTCAAGTTCAAGATGTAAACATGTACTAGATCTCATTCATTCGAGATGTTTGGGGTCCTTCTCCGATTACTTCTCATGATGGTTTCAATTACTACATTGTATTTGTTGATGATTGGTCAAGATTTACATGGATTTTTCCTTTAAAGAATAAATCGATGCACTTCAAGCTTTCAAAGTGTTCAAATCCGAGTTGAAAATCAGTTTAATGCAAAGATTAAATGTTTACAATCTGATTGGGGAGGTGAATTTCGCAGTTTCAGATTGTTTTTGGAAGAACAAGGTATTTTCTTTCAACATCCATGCCCCTATACGCATGAACAGAATGGTAGAGTTGAAAGAAAACATAGACATATAGTTGAAACAAGTTTAACTCTACTTGCTCAAGCTGGTTTGCCTTATAAATTTTGGTATGATGCTTGTGAAGTTGCTACCTTTTTGGTCAATAGATTACCTACAAAAGTATTGTAAGGATCTTCTCCATATCAGTTACTTTATCATGTCCCTCTTGATTACATGATTTTGAAGGTGTTTGGATGTACTTGCTATCCATATACAAGACCATACAATGCTCATAAATATCAATATAGATCTGAGAGGTGTATATTCTTGGGATATAGCTATATTCATAAGGGTTATAAGTGTATGAATTCTATTTGGTAGAATATATGTTACCGGACATGTACTTTTCAATGAAGATGAGTTTCCATATCGAGATGATGTTTTCTCCTAAGCATTTACCTTCACTACTTGCTCTCTTGGTCCATTAATATCTCTACCTATATGCTCTTCATCGAAAGCGAAAGGCGTGTCTCTTGGTACATTAATATCAGATGATGTATCATCTCAATCATCACCTTCAACTCGTAGTCCACCAGATGTTACTGCTATTTCCTCTGCTCCAATTCATACCACAAATAATGGTCCTGTCAATAAGCATTCAATGGTCACAAGAGCTAAAGTTCTGGAATTATTGAGAAGAAGGTGTTTGTTTCTACTACTTCTTCTAAGATAGATGAAGAAGTTCCTAAATCAGTTAAACATGCTATGTCTATTCCTCATTGGAAAGAAGCAATGGAACATGAGTATCAAGCTTTGGTCAAGAATGGAACTTGGTCACTTGTTCAACCTACTACTCATCAAAATATAGTAGGAAACAAGTGGATATTTACGATCAAGAAGAATTCAGATGGTTCAGTGAATAGATACAAAGCTCGACTGGTAGCAAAAGGATTCAAACAAGTCCCTGGTATTGATTTCTCGGAGACTTACAGTCCAGTGGTTAAAGCCTCTACACTAAGAGTGATTTTCTCCTTTGCTGTTACTCTTGGATGGAATTTGAGACCAATTGACATCAATAATGCATTTTCGAATGGCCAACTCAGTGAAGAAGTATTCACCAATCAACCTAAAGGTTTTGTGAATCCAAATTATCCTAATATGGTATGTCATCTTCACAAGGCATTGTATGGTTTGAGACAGGCACCAAGAAATTGGTTTGATAAGTTAAAGTCTCAGTTAATCTCTTGGGGTTTCCACGATGCAGTATCTGATTCTTCATTGTTCATTTTACGTCATCAGAATACTACTCTATATGTTCTAGTATACGTGGATGATATCATCATCACTAGCAATAACAATGATCTGATTCAGTCTTTTATCGATCAATTGAATCATAAATTTGCCTTGAAAGACATTGGTAACTTAAATATGTTTTTGGGATTTGAAGTTCATAGAGATAACTCTGGTCTCTATCTTACACAATCAAGCTATGTGTCTGAGTTACTGAAGAAGGCATGCATGATAAATACCAAACCTGTTGATACTCCTGCTGTCACAAAAATGCAACCTGATGACTCTGCTACATTGTTCACTGATCTTTCTCTTTATCGAAGCATATTAGGAGGTCTTCAATATGTGGTTAATACTAGACCTGATATAGCTTACATTGTCAACAAGCTTAGTCAATATCGACAATCTCCGTACAACTCACATTGGCAAGCATTAAAAAGAGTCTTAAGGTACTTGAAAGGGACTATTCAGTGTGGTTTGTGTTTCAAACCAGGTTCTTCTTTATGATTACTAGTTACTCGGATCTTGATTGGGCATCTTCCATTGAAGATCGTAAATCAATTGTTGGGTATCTTTGTCTATTTTGGATGCAATTTAGTGTCATGGCGATCTAAAAAGCAAGGAGTAGTGGCGAGGTCTAGTACAGAGTCAGAGTATAGAGCTCTTGGTCATGTTGCATATGAGATCACTTGGATTAAGTCTCTACTCTCGAAACTTCACCTTCCTATTCAACAAACTCCAGTGGTTTGGTGTGACAATATGAGTGCAACTGCATTGGCTAGGAATCCAGTTTTTCATTCAAGAACAAAGCACATTGAGATTGATGTTCATTACATTCGTGATCAAGTTTTAAAAGGATTGTTAAATGTTCAATATGTTCCTTCTCATGATCAAGTAGTGATTGTTTTACCTCATCTTCAAGGTTTTGCTACTTGAGAGACAAACTTGGTGTAGTGTTACTCCCCTTCGTTTGAGGGGGATGTTAGCATAAACCATTGACATGTATATGTATAGGAGGAAAGTTTCATAAGAAGTTAGTTGGAAAGTTTGTTATTGTTGTTAAGGAGTTAGTTGAGACTGTTATGTTTGTTAAGTTAGTTAGAAGTGAATACAATGTAATCGACATGTACATTACAGTTGTAACTGATTCTTCAAGTATAAATATAAGTGACCAGTCTCTTCCTCATTGGGTTTTTGAGAGAAGAAGATAGGATCTTCATGTCCTGTTATAGATGTTAACAGTGGATAACCAGTTTTTGGTGAAGCTCTTTCTTGAGGCTTGAGATGAAACATGAGGGCAAATTCGGCGAGGATGATGATAACTCGGTTAGTGAGTTTGGAGTACTCAAGTAAGTAGTCGTATAGGGAGCCGGCTTGTTTGAGTTTAAAGAGCGCCACCTGATGGTTTTCGTATGATGATGGGACAAAATGGAGCTCTAAAGCTCGAGTAAATAAGTCCTTACTGCCCAACTGGTTGCTCTCGGATATCCACTTGAACTAACTTAGTGCATTACCTTGCATGAAGAAGGCGGTCATTGGAACTTGTTGGTCCTCTTGCGCTTGGTAGAACTAGAAGTAACGATAGGCTGTGAATAATGAATATCCAATCAAATGGGTTGGAACTGTCGAAGGGTAAGAGTAGGACCTTAGGTGGTTTCATGGTATGTGGAGGGCTGTGTTGTTGTTGCACACTAGAAGTAACGATAGGAATGTATGGTTGATAGTTTAGGGAAATGACCGAAGAGGTTGAGGAAAAAAAAAAAAAGAGGGTCGAGGTTGGTAAGTAGAGGTGCAGCAGTGGAAGTGGGTATGCCGGTCTGTTGAGGTCCAAGGGTGTATGGAGTCCGGATTGGATAGGTGTAGTGGACCATTGTAACGGTCCAAAATCTATAATCGTGTTTAACTCTTTAAACAAGATCATCGATCCGTAACATGGGACATGCACCGTGATATGTCTATTTACCAAGGCAATGGCCGATGTATATTTTATATTTGTTGTAATGTATGCCTAGCATATTGTATATGTATAGACTATTAAGTCAATTTTTAAGGGTATGTAAGTATCGAGACGAGCAGAGACGTACCTTGAGTTGCGTGTCGACGTGGGACCGAGATTGCAGCTTATGGGGTAAGTTTAATTAATTTGAGTTAAATATGATTTTATAAGTAGCTTTAATGTGGTCATATTTGATTTAACATGAATGGGCTTATATTAAAATTGCATGATGTGCATTGAAGCACGTATGGCCAAATCAAAAGATAAAGTGAGTCAACTATTGCAGTCATTTAATAATGACTTGAGGGACAAGTGTGTATAAGTTATCCATTAGTTGAGTCTCGAGATATGTGTGCACACATAATCAATGGCAATAGTTTAAACATATCCAATCAAGTCATATAAACCTATAAGTCAACATTTTGATCATCATTTTCATCACAATCGGTAAGGCAAGGAAGAAAAGAGAAAAGAGAGGTTGCTAATCATTGAAGGTTTAGTGAAGAAGAAGAAATTCTTTAAGCTAGATAACTTCTCCACTCCATTAACAAAGCTTAAATTGGTGAAATCATGAAATTTGATGTTATTTTTGTTGTTTACTGTTGGGTTTGATGTTAGGGACCTCTAGCAGTGTGCATGGCCAGTGTGTAGAGAAAACCCAAAATTCAAAATGCAAAATTATGGGTGTTGTTGCACATAGCACACTAGGTGGGAAATCTAGCGTGCTAATATTAATTAGCGCGTTAGATATTAGAGGCAATGCGCTAATGTTTAACTTAGAGGGCTAATATGGATTAGGGCGCTATTGTTAAAAATTAGCTCGCTAATTGCCTAGACAGTACAAAAAAATTAGAAATTTTCACAAATGGTTTAAACACTATAATGGCTTGTTTGGTTCACATTTTAGTGAATCCTAACACATGGGATTAATTAGTGATGAGACTAACACATGGGTTTAGATATTTTAGTCCCATTTGTGTATCTTGTTTGGTTGGGAGTTTTAAGGTTGGGATTAAATGAGGTTGTACATGTACATTTACCAAAGTACCCTTTAGATAAATAACACCAAAACCCCCCATTTCACACATTTCTCATCTCTAAGGAACCTTGAGGATAGAAGCTTCTCCTTCTAACTTTAGCTGTGCTAGGATCTCCCGCTGCCATGGGGCAAAGCGAAGAGAAGTTAGGGGATGAAATACCCGCAGACCATGCTTGCAAGATCTAGAAGACCTCCATCGTACTTAAGCTCGATGCGATCAAAAGGGTTCGATGTGATAACAAATCCATAATCAAGTAAGAAGAAATCGTTTCTCAAACAACCATAATTGAGTGTTATTGAATCATTTTGGTTGATCTGTTTCTCTGCCACGACCTGTAGCGACATTTGAGCCAAGAAAAATTAATTAAATACTGGAAGTAAATGCCAATGAATGAACTGATCATAAATTTAGAAGGTAAAATGGTAGTGGCGAAAGTTAGGAACATGCCTTAACCAACCGAGGGAAGATGTGTCTCCAGGTCGCGAAATCTCCAGGCGAGACGAAGAAGAAGAGCAAAACAGGGAGGGAGGTATGAGAGATTTGTTGTTTGTGATTTGGTTAATGTGAGGGGTAAAGTGGTAATCTCCTCTTTCACTTACAATGGATTAGCTAATCCCACAAAAAATGGTGGTATTATTTAATCCACTACCATGCCTCTTAACTAATCCATTGGCCTAGTTAATATTCCAAGCAAACAACGGATTAACTAGTCCAATGTGGCTAATCCGGGCTAATCCCACGAACCAAACAGGCCATAAATGGGTTTAAAACTTTACGTAGTGATCCAAATTCACTCTAAAACCTATCAAACAACTTCAGGGAACTAAAGGGAGATCTCAAAAGTTTGGGAACACATTTTAGAGAGTTGGGAGGCCGGATAGGCTAGGATAAGCTTTGTAAATGGCTAGTAAAGCTGTGAGAATTCTATATTTCATTTCATTGACTATTATCATTTTATGGTCTATTTGTAGACATTGCTACTTGTTATCTCACATCAAGTTGTTCTTGTGTCTATTCATGATTGAATATTGACATGATGTATTGTGAAGTGTTTCATTGATTCAAATTTCGACTCTTGATGATATTCTTGATGGGCAGTTAATCAAAAGCATGCTATCGGAATAAGTTTGAATGGATTAGACTTGTATTCTAATTTTCTTGAGCTTTGTAGCTTAACTAGTTTTGAGATTCTAGAGAATTTGAACTATTGATCTTTGAAAAATAAAGTACGGATTATCTAGTGTCCATTGTACAAGAAATGCGCGTTTCACGGGGACATGATATACCGGGGTTCGGCACTCACCACTACACTTGTGCGGCACACAAGGTATGAGACTCGGGGTGGTCGGCAAAAATGAGATAGATGATGTATATGCATAGATCACAACTTCGCTATTTATATGAGATATGTTGAGCGTAGCTCCATATAGTAGTGAAAAAGGTTAGGTGATAGTTTTCACCGCCAATCGGACGTAAATCATATCGACTTAGCCTGTGTCAGTCTATATATTTCTATGATATTACTTGCATTACTTGATTCAACAATTCTTTCGCTACTTTGTAATTTTAAATACATTTCTCATATTTTGAAAATGTGGCATAGAATTATCCAGTTATTACTTAAATATTCATATTCTCACCGTCTAGTTTGCAACGATGGGTGTAGGTCCGTCGAGTAGCAGCAGATCGGGAAAGAGAAGATCGACGACTTTCTTTGAGCATTTCGACGATTCTCATATCTAATTTTGTATGAATCGACTTTTGTCATATTATTGATATTTATATCTTTACTATACATTTTGGGTTTTATATTGGGTTGAGTGTATAGTTTCCCTATTACGAGACTGATATATACATGCATGTGATGTTGTGTATTCCTGGTTTTTCACATTTATGATTTTTGAATGATATGAGCTTCCGCATAATTTTTAAACTACGTGATGATATTAAAATGATAAAACATTTTAATTAACTCTAAAATTTAATAATATTATGATAGGTGTATCGAAGAATATGGGGACGAAAGACTTACTAATACATAATTAAGTCTTACGTAGCTAGAATTAAGGCTTGATTATGGGATTAGGTCGGGCACTGCCCTGTTTACAAGAAGGGGTCGTCATAGTTGGTATCAGAGACATCAGAGCCTTTATTCTCGATAAGTATATTCTATATACGAATAAAACACAAATGTAGTTGTGGATTACGTAGAAATCATTAGTTAGGAAGTAAATGAAAGTGATAGGGGGATTTATTATATGTACGTGTATCGAAGAATATAGGGACGAAATGCTTACTAATATATAATTAAGTCTTACGTAGCTAGAATTAAGGCTTGATTATGGGATAGGTGGGCACTGCCCTGTTTACAAGAAGGGGTCATCATAGTTGGTATCAGAGACATCAGAGCCTTTATTCTCGATAAGTATATCCTATATATGAATAAAACACAAATGTAGTTGTGGATTACGTAGAAATCATTAGTTAGGAAGTGAGTGAAAGTGATAGGGAAATTTATTATATGTACTTGTTAATTTCTATATGTATATATATACTTATTCGTTATGTCGCGTAAAAGCTGATTCGCGTTCGCTATCCATTGCAGACCCCGATGGTTGATACATGAGGGGAGGAGACGCAGAGACTAGTAGCAGTCAGCCTCCTACTATTGCAGAGGATTTACAAAGGCTGTCTGACCAAGTGACAGCTCAGGGCCAACAATTGACCGATTTCATCTCCCTGATGACAGCCCATTTTGCTCCACATGCATCAACATCAACTCCTACGACTACTACATCGACTTTACAAGCGCCAGCACTTCCTACTACGATTAAGTAGTGTCGATGGTGCAGACTATTCCGGCCATGACCGCACCAGTAGTGTAGACAACTGAGGTAGTACTGTCTCCCACGCTTGCATCCTCTAGCACATCAGTTGAAGTTCAACTTGTGAAGGACTTCATCAGACTCATGCCAGCCTACTTTAATGGAGTAAAGTATTTTCAGAAGATTGAGAAATGGATTCTTTCTCAAGAGAAGTTTCATCGGATACTGAAGATCAAGGATAGACTTCAGGAAGAGATCTCATCGTATACTCTCGAGAGATACGCTGATGTCTGGTGGCATATGCAGTAGATGTTGGGTTTTTTTGGGGTTCATACGCAGCGAAAAACTCAAAACAAATTTTGAAAAACCCAATAAAATCAAAAAATAAGTTTCATTAAACTAAATCTACAAAAATAAATCATACCTTATTCTGTGATTTCCTTTTGATTGTTTGATTTTCAAAACGTTCAATTGCGCGTCCTCTATCAGAAATCCACACACGAACGGTGATCACAATTTGGAGTGCTAGCCCCGATAGAGATTGAAAATGATTTTTTTTTCTCCCTAAATCCAGAGAACTCAAAAATTGTAAAACGAAATCTTCTTTCGTTTGTAGGATCCACCCTTTATTTATATGTGTAGATAAATCCTCACTTAAAATCATATTGGTAATACAACTATTATATTTACGTAGTTTAAGAAAATTACACATACACCCCTATTAATAAGTTATCATATAACAAATCGTAAACGCTTTTATGTCATGAATTTTATCATATAAAATTCATTACTCTTGACCAATTGAAATTGTGCAAAGTCATTCTTTGTATGCGACCCAATAGGTTCATGCGACGTTGGCAGTGAACCAAAAAATATTTTGGTACACAAAGTCATAAGCAGTCTTCTAGCAAGACATTATGACTACCCAAGTAGCATGAATATCAACATCGATACAACCTAATTAATAATGTATATCATATACTTTTGTCGTGCGATATCTTTTGATTAAACATAAGGCATGAAAAATCACATTTAATGTTCAATCGTACTAGTCTCGATCTGTAGGTAAACTGAAAAACATTCAAGTGACATTGATCATATCAATTCACATGGACTTATCCATTATCAGTCTATCTTATCGATGGATCCACTGATATCTCTCTCTATACGAGAGTGACAAATTTTATCTCGATTACACACCTTCACATATTATTCACACGGTAACCAATCACAATTTTTATAATTGTCCAGTTAAAAACAACATTTGATAGTGTCAAATTATCATGCTCCTAATATTGAAGTCTATGGTAATCTTAAGTCGAAAGACTAAATGATATACCTATCATGAGTAACACATTCATGACTTAATCCATGTGGTGTTCTCATAGCTGGTCGGTCCAATATCTTATTCCATAATAAGTACTAATGATCTTGATTCGTATCCTTATAGGCATGATCATCACATGACCATCAATAAAGATTCACATTAGTCTTAATTCATTATAGTTCATAGTATAATGACCGACTATTGACATTTATGATATTTCAACAAATACCCATGGATCTTACTATAAGGTAAACATGATAAAACCTTTATTTTATTAACTAAAATTATAAGGTAAACATGCAATCACTTATAAACTCCATTTTTTTTATCTAATACCTAATGACCTAACAACCATCATGTTTCGCTATGTGGAAGAGTCTTCGTCAAAGGATCTGCAACATTGTATTCTGTATGAACTCTACAAATCTTCACGTCTCCCCTCTCAATGATTTCTCGAATGAGATGAAAACGTCTAAGTATATGTTTGGATAGGTGGTGTAATCTTGGTTCCTTAGCTTGTGCTATCACCCCATTATTGTCACTATACAAGCAAATGAGGTTAGCTACACTCGAAACCACAATAAGTTCTGAGATGAACTTTTTGATCCAAACTGACTCCTTAGCCGCATCGGACGCTGCAATATATTCAGCTTCTATGTAGAATCTGCAACAGTTTCTTGCTTCGAACTTTTCCAGCTCATTGCGCCTCCATTCAAAGTAAACACATATCCAGACTGCGATATGAAGTCATCATTATCACTTTGAAAACTTGCATCTGTGTAACCACTTACAACAGCTCGTATTCCAAACTTCCATAGACTAAAAAACTTATTTAGTCATTCTCAAGTACTTAAGAATGTTCTTTACTGCTATTTAGTGAATCTCACCGGGATCATATTGATATCTGCTTATTGCGCTTAAAACATATGATACATCAGGTCGAGTGTATAATAAGGCATACACGATAGATCTAATAGCTGATGCATATGAAATCATATTCATATGCTATCGCTCATCATTAGTCTTTGGACATTGAGTATTTGAGACCGCCTAAACCTACGTGGACCCCCTAGCCCGTCTCGCAAGGTCAACGCATGCCTAGTCAGCCTTCCAATCCATCATTATCAGTGCATATTTACAGTTGAGTTATTAATATTGAGTGTTACAATTTTAGCGGAAGCAACTAATAAATTAAATAACTCAACAAAAAGATCAGGGAGTTAGGCAACCTAATTGTGGAACCCAGTCAATTCATCAGAGGAGAGTAAATACAAAATATACAAAATTTCACCTAGCTATGAAGCTTTCCCTTCGCTACTGTGTCGCGGCGCCGCACTCACCAAACATAAGAATGACGAGCCTGTGTAAGTAAATCCAAAGAGGACATATATACGACATTTCACAATATCCAAAGCAACAATCATGATATCCAAAGCAACAGTTCATGATATCCACAAGAACGATTCATGATATCCAAAGCGGTCAAATTCATGCAAAACGAAAGAAATAAACACGCATGAATATACAAGATCGTAAACAATCCATCAATGAGTGATACTTCAAGGTAGATGTATATGTCTCCCCAATTACTCTGAAAGACATATACATCTTCTATGTTTCCCCCATATGTGCGTGCGAGCGAGTTAACACAAGCAAACTACACATATGGGCATAGTATTTTCACTTCCAATGTAGATGTATATGCCTCCCCAATTACTCTGAAAGACATACATCTTCTATGTTTCCCCCATATGTGTGTGCGAGCGAGTTAACCCCAGCGAACTACACATATGGGCATAGTACTTTCACTCCAAATGTAGATGTATATGCCTCCCCAATTACTCTGAAAGACATATACATCTTCTATGTTTCCCCCATATGTGTGTGCGAGCGAGTTAACCCCAGCGAACTACACATATGGGCATAGTTGGGCATAATTTTGCAGTGAACAACAATAAGTTATCACAAAACAAGATAAATAACAAATCAATGGATAAACATGAAATACTGTATAGGTCCCTAGCTGGTTTACTTACCTCACACATCAATTCCAAAACTATACGGCTTCTGTCGCGTTGATGTACGCACCCAAACCGCGTAATAGCTCCTCTAAGATCCTAACAGTTGAAAATGTATCAATTTAGATTCCAGTTTAATGATTTAACATCCCAAACTTTGTCGACATCGATCAAAATTGAGTTCAATAACAATTTGCCGATTTCGCGTTTTTCGAGGTAAAACCCCGGTATAACGCCTCGGCCGACTCCCGAATTCTTCACTTTTTATAAAAATATTGATGTTTTATTGATTTGGGTCACAAATATATTTATTCCTATTTTTCTGGAATTTTCCTGAATTTTTTCCATATTTTTATCTATTTTTCAGGATTTGATTATATATTAAACTGTTTAATTTAATTTAATAATTAAATATTATTTTTTTATTGGGGTGGATCCGGGTTGACCCGACCCAGTCCAAGCGGACCCGGGTCGGTCTGACCCGGCCCGACCCATTTGGGTTAGGGTCGGCCCAACCCGACCCACTCGGGCTCGGGTCGGTCCGACCCGACCCGACCCACTCCGGTCAGGGTCGGCCCGGTCCAACCCGACCCGACCCACTCGGGTCAGGGTCGGCCCGGTCCAACCCGGCCCACCCGGGTCGGGGTCGGTCCGACCCTACCCGACCCGACCCGTACGGGTCTTCTTCCCCAACCAAAGCACGAAGTGCTTGCTCCTTCGTCATTCATCGTTTTTTTTTTTTTTTTTTTTTTTTTTTTTTTTTTTTTTTTTTTTTTTTCGTGAGGAGTTGGGGTTGACTCCCAACTCCAATCCTAATGGTTTTGATGGCAAGGGAGATCCCCTTGCCATCTCTCTGCTCTCTTCTCTTCGGCCATGGAGCTCTCCATGGCGACCACCAACAAATAATTTGTAACAACAATGGCACGACCACCAACAACAACAACAACAGATCAGTAACAACTACACCAAATCAACAACGGAAATCAACTCACCTTCCATCTCCTTGAGCTTAGTATTTTTCTCCGCCTCTCTCCCTTTCTCCTTCCCTTCTCCTTCTTCTTCCTCTCGCCTTGTTTTTTTTTTTTCTTTTTCATCCTCCCGATCACTTTTTTGATCTTCTTATCTTCTTTTCCTTATATATATATATATATATATATATTATATATACTTTTTCTTTTTCTTTTCTTTCTTTAAATCACACAAATCTCGAGACAACTCGACGACCGCGCGACACGCATCTCGAGACACCAATCCACCTCATTTTCAAACTCGATACTCGCTCTACACGCAACACGAGGCATATCCAATGCACATTTTAACACCACATAAGTCATTATTTCGGTCCCACGTCGCACGCGACTTTCGGCCAGAATTCTTCGCATAATTAGCATTTTCCTCTCAAATTGGATTCGGACATACGTATTTTGACGAGTGGGTCCCACATATTAGTCATATTTTTCAGGCCGTTACATAAGACATTGGCAATGACCATTTTTTAGAGTCTTGCATATTGAACCTATTCAGTACTTTATCAATATAAGCACTCTGACTTAGACCGATCAATATTTTAAATCTATTCCTATAGATCTTAATCCCAAGGATGTAGGCCACATCTCCTAAGTCCTTCATTGAGAAACACTTCCCTAACCAAGACATGACACTCCGCAAGGTTGGGATGTCATTTCCAATAGTAATATATTATCTACATACAACACCAGGAAAACAACCATGCTCCCACTGACCTTCTTGTATACACAAGGCTCATCTTCATTTTTAATGAGACCAAATTCCTTAATTGTTTCATCAAAACAAAGATTCCAACTCCGAGAAGTTTGCTTTAACCCATAAATAGATCTTGAAGCTTGCACACCTTCCTAGAAGTTTAAGGATGTACAAACCCTTCAGGTTGTATCATATACACATCCTCAAGTAACTTTCAATTTAGAAAAACTATTTTGACATCAATTTGCTATATCTCATAATCATAATATGCGGCTAAGGCAATTATAATTCTAATGGATTTAAGCATGGCTACAAGAGAAAAAGTTTTATTATATAAACACCTTGAGTCTGTTTGAAACCTTTTGCTACTATCCGTGCTTTATAAGTATGCACATTTCCATCCATGTCAGTTTTTTTCTTGAAAACTCATTTACATCTAATAGTCTTACCACCTTTCAGATAAATCAATCAAGTTCCAAACTTGGTTATCATACATGGATTGCATCTCAGAATTCATGGCACTAAGCATTTATCTGCCTTAGGGTTAGAAACAACTTCCTGATAAGTAGTAGGTTCATTTTGGTTCATAAGCAACATCTTGCTACTATCAGTAATAAGAAATCCAAATCTCTCAAGCTGATGTCTTAAGTTGATCTCCCATTGGCGGTTGAGTGTTTATTTTTGGTTCTTAGATTTCTTTAAAACTTACTTTATTTCAATTGTTGTCTTTTGAAATAAAACTTTTTTCTATAAAGACATCATTCCGAGTAACAAATACTTTGTTTCAGCGGGATTATAAAAGTATTATCCTCTAGTTTCTTTAGGATAACCAACGAATACACGTTTGGTATATTTTGCTAATAATTTTTTGAGATTTGTCGTCATACGAAAACCTCACAGCCCCAAATCTTAAGGAAAAACAAACTTGGTATTATCTCAAACCACATCTCATATGGTATTTTATCAACCGTTTTAGAAGGAACACGATTTAGTATAAACGCGGCAGTTTCTAAGGCATAATCCTAAAAGGAAATATGAAGATCTGCATGACTCATCATAGATAAAAGCATATTCAATAAAATTTGATTTCTCCTCTCAGAAACACCATTCCATTATGGAGTTGCTGGGGGAGTTAACTGTGAGACAATCCCACAGTTTCTAAGATGATCATCAAACTTTTGGCTTAAATATTCACCACCTCGATCTGATCGACGTGCTTTGATAGTTTTACCAAGTTGATTTTGCAATTTGTTCTAAAATGTTCAAAACATCTCAAAATATTCATATTTATGTTTCATGAGATATACGTAACTATATCTACTGAAATCATCAATGAATGCAATAAAGTACTGATACCCACCTCTAGTCATTGTGTTTATAAGACCGCATATATCGGTATGTATTAAACCCAATAAATCACTTGCCCTTTCACTGTGTCCAGTAAAAAGACCCTTTGTCATCTTGCCTAGTAAACAAGAGACACATGTTTCATATGATTCAAAATCAAATGAATCTAAAAATCTATTTTATGGAGTTTAGAAATGTGTTTATCATTAATGTGGCCAAGGCGACAATGTCAAAGGTAGGTTTGATTCAAATCATTTGACTTGAATCTCTTTGTATTTACGTTAAGAACGGGAATATCTGTGGACCTTTTCATGTTTAGAATATAAAGACCATCACACAAATCAACATTCATATAGAAAATGTCTTTACAAGAAATTGAGCATTTATTATTCGCAGTAATGAAATTAAAACTATCAAAATCAAAACATTAAACCGAAATGACGTTTTTGCTAGGAAATGACATAATAACAATTATTTAAAACTAAAATAAGTCTACTAGGTAAAATTAATTCATAGTATCCTACAGCCAACGCAACAACCTTGGCTCCATTTCCAACTCGTATGATGACTTTTCTTTTCTTCAGCTTTCTACTTTTGGTGAGACCCTGCACATTAATACAAATGTGAGATCCACATCCGGTATCCAATACTCAGGAATCACTAGTAAACAAGTTGACTTCAATAACGTAAATACCTGAAGCAGTAGTCGCACTACTCATCTTTTTCTTTAGATCTTCAAGATAGAACTTGCAATTTCTGAACCAATGTTTAGGTGCTTGGCAGAAATGACAATTTCCTTCTTTTTCTTTTTCCTTCTGGGACTGTAAAGTAGAAGCGGCATGGGGTTTGACTTGTTCCATAGGCTTTGTGACGGTCACAACAGCCTTGGTAACTTTAACCTTACCTTTGCCCTTTTTCTTTAAAGCTTTTCCTTTCTGAACCATCAATACACTAGCGATGGGTTTCTTGACATTCTACTTAGTAGTTTTAAGCATCAAATGCATCTCTGAGATAGAATTCTCCATGTTATTCATGTTATAGTTCGTCACAAATTGTGAATAACTATCATACAATGAATTTAGGATCAAATATGTAGCCAACTCTTAGCATATGGGAAATTCAAGTATGTTAAGATAGTCGATATAACCATTCATTTTTCGAACATGATGACTAACTGATGCACCCTCAACCATTTTGCAAGAATGAAGGTTCTTGACTATCCCGAACCTTTCTTGCCTAGCCTACTATTGGAACATTTCCTTCAGCGTCGTAGTCATGTCGTAAGCTTCCATGTGTTCCATGTCTTTCTGAAGTTCAGGAACCATGATTGTCAACTTAATGCACTCGACATTAGTTGAGTCGTTGACATGCTTAGTATGTGCATCCTTCATGGCTCTTAAAACATTGGCTGGTGGTTCCTTATGAATATAATCATCTAAGACATATAACTTGCGCTCATGCTTAAGAACAATTCTCAAGTTTCTGAACCATTCAAGAAAGTTTGTCTCAGGCAACTTATTCTTCTCAATGATGTATCGCAATGACAAGGGATTAGTGTGATTTGAAGAGGCCATAGATCTACAACAAAGATTATGCAAAAGTTCATTTTAGTATAGAGAAATAAACTCCCATTAAATTAACCACCCTCCTTAAAAATATTATGATAGTTTAAAGGACTAAAATCCATCTTTCACCTAATTCCAAGACAGCTAAGGCATGACACTTCGAATTAGGTTATTTAGGTAGGTACCAATTACCAATTATATCATATGTAACTTTTAGTTATTTTATGAGATTATGACATCTTATGTCTTAGCATGTTTTATCTCATCTAGTGCCTAAAGCAAAAAATCGTTTTGATAGCTTTATCAAGTCTAATCATTTCAAATAATAAAGTAATCGTCACTCAACTTATCTCACCAAGATAACACAATACACTCTATGAAAGCAGACCCATATTGATGTGATCGAAGCCTTAACAAGTGTTTAAGAATGGATGACACTTGACTTAAAATTTGAAAAAGAGATTTTTGTTTGTTTTAGTGATCATAATTAAATAAGATAAATATTATATATTTCAATGCGTGAATAATCACTAAAAAGTTAGAAAATCATACAAAGATTGACTATTGTACAGGGGGCCAGCACCCCTTTTTTTAGATAACAAATTTCAATTGCAAAAATTGAAAATCGCCTAAAAATTCTCATAAGTTTAGTCAATCTAATCTACTAAAATCGTCATGAGTTCTAATTTTGAAAATATTATTTAAAATATTTTTAATTATCTCGGGTCCGCCATTAACTTAATATATTATCCTAATCCAATTAGGATTTAAGATACTTTGAATCCTAATCCAATTAGGATTTGTTAAATATCTCACCTATCTTATAAGATTTGTAATTCTAATCCAATTACAAGTCTATCACCTATCTCATAAGAATATACTAATGAATTACTACAATGAGATATATGATCAAAATTAATTTCGAGATATTAATCATGCATTCAACACCAGAATCATATTCAATCAATCATATTAACCTAATCATGATCTCTATCACGAGACATACATAATTATTGAACAAAACGAAATATGTGTTCAAGATAGAATCATATTAACATAAACATGAAGTTTACCATGAACATATAAAATTCACATCACTCAATATAAAATATATGTTAATCGAAATATTCTAAACATGAATACTATCATTGAATCATATCATGCGATTTATCAATATACATGAATTAAAAACATTCTTTAAAATCAATTCTTGATAACAATTACCACGAGAATCTAAATGTATATCATATATACATTAATCAAGATTATGTTTTCTTACATATATCATATATACATCATTGAGAACATGCTAACATTTAATAGAACCGAGCCTTATGCTCGATACCACTGTTGGGTTTTTTATGGTTCATACGCAGAGAAAATTCAAAACAAATTTTGAAAAACCTCAACATGATCAAAAAATAAGTTATATTAAACTAAATCTACAAAAGTAAATTGTGGCGGCCCCAAATCCCGAGGTCGCCACATGGGGAGGCGCGGCCCCGCGGTCCTGTCAGATCATTGACCCACTGGGTCCCACGAGCCACTAACGTCCTTTTTCTACATCATGCCTACTCGATATGCATGTTAACTCATTTCGTTAGTTAGTTTAGTTAGATAGTTAAATCACTTTTAGCATTAAAACAACGGAAGTCTTAAATTTAAAGCAAGTAAAACAATCAAATTTATTATCATATAAAACATCATTGTAAGAGCAACCCCTATTGTTGAAAACCCGGGGAAAATACCATGTATATAGGCGATAATACTAAGCAATAATATATAAAATTATAGTGTCTATCCAGTCTCTCATTTCTCAAAAGTAAAGCAAAATATCAAAATCGCACGTACTAGTAAGTCATCGATCGCGGGCAGTCAGATAAAGTTGCCCAAAATCCCTTTGCCCTTACTAGCACTGGGATTTGCACTCGACCATCACAAAAAGCAAGATGGATAGTACAGTTAGTAAGATTCCAACGAAATACACCAAGCATTTATAAGAAAATAAACAAATACCAATAAACATGTCAAATAATCATGTAGAAACTAAACAGACAACTGTGTTAAGATCATCACATGAATAGATAACACGAGAGAAACAAAGTGTGTACTCGTCCCGTTCAGACTAAACTGTACTTTGGACCCCCAAGATCCTTTCGGTGGGTGCCCCCACTTCCTTTCACCTGGATCCTCGCGATGCTTGCCCGACACGTGCACCCTTAATGCAACTCGGGTTGCAATTCACCGAGTGTCTGAACACACGTGCTACAGCCTTAGTGTGTCATAAGTACACTACGAATATCAGGTGGGAGTAACTCGACCACCAACCCAAATGTATCACGGAATAGAGTACAATAACAAGAAATAGATAATCAACGATGGAAAAGTAAACTTTCAGTAACTTTCAGATGAAATCTTACGTACCTCAAAAATGCACTACGAAGTCCCACTCACGTCTCGAGAAACGCACCCGATTCCCTACTATGGTCTCCTAAGTTCTTGGCGTCCAATTAAACCATTTTAACTAGTTTATAGTCAAATTAAGTGAATTTATAATGTGCGGCAAAAATATGAAAATTTTATTTCAAAAAGTTTGGTTTGACACACTTTTAGAGTTATCTTGGGGTGTCCACGCCCGAAATATTCTCGAATACCATTTTTCTATCTTTTTCTCATTTTTTTTATATTTTTATGATTTTCAGGATTTTTCCATAAATTTTCTACTTGTTTTTCTTATTTTTTCTAAAATTTATTAAATTTAAAATTGTTTTTAAATTAAAACTTAATATTATATTATTTAAATAAATGGGTGGGTCCCTGGACCGGGTTTGACTCAGTTCAACCGGGTTGGTCTGACTCGGTTCGAGCCCACCCGGGTCGGGTCGCGCACGCGTGCGTGCAACCCTCCCCCACCCCATCTTCTTCTTACGCATCTCTGTTGCATTTTTTTTTTTTTTCCTCTGTGGTTTGGGTTGGAGTTGCTCTCCACCCCAACCCCGGTGGACTTGATGGCAGGGGGAGACACCCATGCCATTTCCACCTTGGCCCGGTTCGGCCTCCATGGTCGCACCCCACTCTCGACCACCCCATGTCCGAGATGCACAAACAACAACAAAAGCAACGACTCACCTCTTTCTCGGCTTCTCCACCCTCTCTTCTCTCCTTCCCGGCTCCTTCTTCTCCTTCTCCTCCTCTTTGTTTCTTCTTCTTACTTTCGGGCCATGTGAACGTCGGGTGTGTGTGTGTGGACGTGAGAGTGAGAGAGACGTAAGTGAGAGAAGAACATGATGATGGAGTATGGTGGAGTATAAATAAGGATAAGCTTGTTGACTTTGTGTTCTTAACTCCAAAGTGTGACACAACTGGGACACTCGCCTGTGTTTTCGGGCGTTTTGACGCCCTGTTTCGCGTCCGAACCGCGATATACGTGTAACGCCGCATCACTAACCACCCAATATCTATTTCATAGTAGTTACTTGGCCAATTTTTTTATTTAATTTGTGTGTTTTAATTTCCCGACCTAGTGTACCCACAGTTCACTCCTCAGTACCCGTCTCGACATGTTTCTCAAAGCGAACACCTGTTTTACTATCTCGCTCGATTCAATGATATAAATACACACATGCGATGCTAGGTAAATAACTTGAAATATACATCGTCGCAAATAGGCAAACAATCACACAAAATCACTATTTACCTAGTCGGCGTGCCTTGACCTATCTGCGGCATCCACGTGATCTGAGCGTCGTCCAAGTCAAAAAATAATCAATAATAACGACGTAATTAAGATTTGAGACATTACAACTCTTCCCAACTAGAAAAGAAATTTCGTCTCGAGATTTTAAATAACTTGAAGTTTCGTACCATGAAATAGCTGAGGGTAACGCTCTGCATAGTAGACTCGAGCTCCCACGTGAGTCTCTCTGTACCATAATGATGCCAACAAACCAACACCTTAAGGACCTCCCCTGTTCCTAAGAGTTTGAGTCGCGCGATCCACAATTGTTATCGATCGCTCCTTATATGTTACATCAGGTCGAACCTCGATTTGTCTCAAGTCAACCATCGGTCTCGGTCAGGTCTCGGTCCTGACCTCCAGTCTTAACATTGAGATATGAAACGTAAGATGAACCTCAGCTAACTTTGTTGGCAAGTCAATCCATAAGCCACACTGCCAACTCGTGCTGCGACTCTGAACGATCATATGTATATCGACGCAAATTTTCCTTTAATCACAAATCTCTGCTAGCCCTTTCATGGGGAAACCTTCAGATAAACCATTTCGCCCTCTTCATAGCTCAGATCCTCGTGATACTTATCCGCATATTTCTTATGTATGTCTTGTGCTGCATGAAGTCTTTGTCGAATCTTCCTAATCTTCTCTATGTGATCAACAACTATCTCTGGCCCAATCGTCGTTGTATCCTCAAGCGCTGCCCTACACGTAGGTGATCTGCAAGGCCTGCCATACGGCGCCTCAAACGGAGGCATCCCGATACTCACCTTATAGTTATTATTATAAGCAAATTCACACAACGGTAAATAATCCTTCCATGAACCTCCAAACTTCAAAATATAAGCTCTGAGCATATCCTCCAGAATATGTATCAGTCTCTCAGACTGTCCATTTGTCCGAGGATGGTAAGTTGTACTAAATTGCAACCTGGTGCCAAATTGTTCCCGCATCACCTCCTAGAATTTGAAGTCCACCTAGGATCTCGGTCGGATATAATAGAGACTGGCACCCCATGCAATCTAACGATCTCCCTCTCGAAGATAATGCTCAGCTGCGGGAATGAATATCTCATAGAAATGGGAATAAAATGCGTCGATTTTGTTAGTCTATCAATCACAACCCAAACCGCATCATGTCTCCTCGTAGTCTGCGGTAACCCACTAACAAAATCCATAGTGACGTTCTCCCATTTCCACTGTGGGATTGGTAGTGGCTGTAGTAAACCGCTTGGTCTATTGTGCTCAGCTTTAACTTACTAGGGAGATATGACAACTCCTGACATACTCGCCAACGTCAGCCTTCATCTCTGGCCACCAAAACAATCGCCTCAAATCATGATACATCTTGGTCTGACCAGGATGAACCGTCTAGTAAGACCTATGCGCGTCCTCCAATAATTTGTCTCGTATCTCCGAAACTGCAGGTATCCACAACCTCCATCGGTGTCTCAAACACCGATATGTCAACTCTGCCCAAATCCGTACACTCGGATTCTGAGCCATACCACTGACCCGCTCATAGAGCCTATCGGTCCTCTGACACTCGACAATTCGCTCAATAGATATAGTCGAAACTCTCATCTGACAACAAATGTGTGGCTCGATCGTAGTAAAAACATCGGTCATGCACATAACTGACGCCGCCTGTAATAAGCCATGCTCGTGTGTCATATGTCGCACTACCGTCTGATTGTCAATACCGCTCATACTCAATGCATAAGCTACAACGTTCACTTTCCCTAATGATACTCAATAGTGAAGTCGTAGTCCTTCGGTAACTCAAGCCATCTCCTTTGACGCATGTTCAGATCTCTCTGAATGAATATGCATCTCAGACTCTGATGATCAATGTAAAGTACGAACCGCTCTCCGTAGAGATAATGCCTCCTAGCCTTCAGTGCAAAAACTACTGCTGCAAGCTCCAAGTCATGCACTAGATAATTAACCACGTGGGGGTTTCAATCGTCGGGACAAGTAAGCTACTGGTCTACCCTCCTGCATAAAAACGGATCCAAGTCCGATGCCCGATGCATCCGTATACACTGACAAGCTCTTGCCCAGCTCTGGCAATGTCAACGATGGTGCAGAAGTCAATCTTCTCTTCAACTCCCAGAAAGCTTTCTCACATTCCTCTGACTAATCAAATCTAACATCCTTCTTGGTCAATCTAGTCATTAATGCTGCAATCGAGGAAAAGCCCTATACGAATCGACGGTAGTACCTTACTTGTCACGGCCCAAATAATTAATACACGTTTCATTCGTTAATTAGGAAACAATAACCCGTGACATGGGACCTGCGGCGCGATACGTGTCACTACCGAGGCACGGTGGCCGGGGTAAATGTTATATTTGTTGTGTTGTTTGCCTAGTTTATTGTATATGTGTAGACTACTAAGTCATTTACGGGTATGTGAATGTAGCAGCTCGTGGGGTAAGTTTTGTGAATTTCATAGACAACCATAGGTTAGTCATTAGAACAAATAAGTTAACCGTAGGTGGTATCATAAATGGTAAGTATGTAGGTATTTAAATAAGGCTGACTAATTCTTTGTTAGGTCCTATAGGGGAGATTAGAGCTTAATTAAGGGATTAAGCCGGGCGGTGCCCTTATTTGTAGTTGGGGCCGTCACATTACTAGTCTCGAGAAACTCCGAATGTCAGAAACAGACTCAGGCGTCCTCCAGTCAATGATGGCTTGAATCTTCTCTGAATCCACATAGATACCCTTATCGTTAATGACATATCAGGAATCTCATTGCACTCAACCAGAAATCACACTTGCTAAATTTTGCGTACGGTTTATGCTTTCTCAGTGTTGTCAAAACCGCTCTGAGATGACTCTCGTGCTCCTCACGAGTCCTACTATAGATCAAGATGTCATCGATAAAGACGATGACATATCTATCATAATATGGTCTTAAGACCATGTGCATCAAGTCCATGAAGATCGTCGGGGCATTAGTCAGCCCAAAAGGCATGACTATAAACTCAAACAACCCATATCTTGTACTAAAAACGGTCTTCTTAATGTCATCTTCTCGAATCCTCGAGTGATGATAGCATGAATGCATATCGATCTTCGAGAAAAACATGGCACCAGTCAAACAATCGAAAAGATCGTCGATCATGGGGAGTGAGTAACGGTTCTTAACTGACACCTGATTCGACTTCCTATAGTCTATGCACATCCTCATTGAGCCATCCTTCTTCTTCACAAATAACATTGGAGCTCCCCAAGGTGACATGCTTTGGTGAATGAAGTCATTCTCCAGTAAGTCATCCAACTGCCTCCTGACCTCCTCGTGCTCTGACGGTGACATCCGGTAAGGTATGCTTGCAATCAGCTGAGTCCCTAGTATCAGTTCAATGATGAACTCAATCGCTCGTAGCAGATGCAATCCTGGTAAATCATCTAGAAATACATCGACAAAGTCTCGGACTACTGGAAAATCTTCAATCTTGACTTCAGTCCTAACCTTTGGCTAGACTATTGCTACAAATTCCTCCATTTCCTGAATCGTAGCTAGTCGGCCTCTAGTAATGGGTAGTGCGGTAGCGACTCCGATAAACGTGAACTCTGGAATCCCCGAAACTCAAAACGTGACAGTCTTCTAAAATCAATCTAGTTGCGCATGATATGTCTCCAACCAGTCCATCCCTAAAAGCGCGTCAAACTCGATGTACTCTAGGACTCGTAAGTCTATCGGCAACTGATGCCCCTCTACCTCTATCGTGCAATCTCGACATATCCAGTTATGGTATATCTTATCCCCAGAGGCTGTACAGAGGACATGGTGTGTGTCTAGCGTCTATGATGTTAACCTTAACTTTCCTACTATGCGTCCATCAATAAATGATAATGTACTACCAGAATCTATCATAACATGCATTGGTTTACCCATAATAGCTAACGTACCCTCGACGAGCTATCTGGTCGCATCTCGATCTGGTTGCGCGACTGCATGTGCTCTCTCCCTAGCTTGACCCTATTGTGCTCCTAGTAATGTCGATGGTGCCCTGCAGTTGGCTTTCAGGTGCCCCATCTGACCACAACGATGACATCGACGTTTCTCTTGCTTGTCTACGAATCTCTGACTCTATGGTCCCTCTAACCCCTATCATGGCCTCCCTGATCCCTATCCTGATTGTCTTGTTGTGCCGATGTCGTCGCTTGCGCGTAGGTGCTTGGTGCTAAGGCGTATGTCTGCTGCCTATCCTCGTACTAGAATTGGCTTTCCCGGTGATCAACCCTACGGTCCCTATCTCTTCGATCATCTCGGCGACCTCTGTCAAGCTAATCTCTCTGTCTCTTCGATCTCCGATCCGATCGAGAACCCTGATCCGCCTGTACATGTCGTACGTCTGCCCTCTCTCTCCAAGATCAGTGTCTCATAAGATAATGCTCGATCGTACACCTCCTGAAGAATAGTTGCACCTTTCGATACTATCGCGTCAGCAATCCACTCATCAACACAACATTCGAAATAGTAAATATAAAGCGCATCTGTGCCCGCAACATCCATCGAGAACAGTAATAGGTATCGATACCATTCCATGTACTGCATGAATGAGCGGTGACCCTGTCATAGGGCTAGGAAATCCTCCCTCAACCTCAGCCTCACTTGCATGGGAATGAACTCGTCGTAGAATAACTCTCGAAACTCCGCCCTTGTCGCTGGCTCCGGATGGATATCCAGATAAGTCATCCACCAAACCGCTGCATGACCTCTCAGACACGCTCCGGATAACGCGTCTATATGTTGTCGTCATTTCGCATCAGCTTATGGAAACGCTGATGCAAAACTATCCACTTCCCTGCTGCCTCGGGGTCTCCACCTTCGTAGAAGTATCCCGGCTGAAACTTCATAAACTCTCTGACAAGCTCCACCTCCGGGGTCAAGACGAATATGGAAGTGGCATAACTGTAGTAGCTATCGGTTGCTCGATAGTCATAAGAAGGGGCATAAAAGTCGAATTCTCTAATGACATCACAATAGCTGGAGAGACTCCCTCAACCCGTGTCTCTGAAAGTGGCGTATCAGTAGGCATATGTGGTGTTGTCGAGGCGACGACTGTCTGTATAGTAGGTGCGACAAGAACTATGGGAGCTAGTCTTTGTTGCTGTAGCTGTGGCGGCTGTCGTGGCCTGAGCCCTAAGTAACTGGAGGAACTCTGTCAACTAGGCATCGTGGGCTGCAAGTCGATCCTCTATGCTCTGAGTCGATACGATGTAGTAGTGGTGTCCCTAGTATGATCACAAGTTTGTCATATCTTAGGCTATGTCGAGGGTTGTCCGTCCATCGTGATTTGTATCGAAAAGCGTGCACCGGATCAGCATCGATATATATATATATATATATATATATATATATATATATATATATATATATATATATATATATATGTGTTAATATATCATTTACAATAAAACATAACACGTGTATAAACCCTAAGTCTACCCGCCTCACCATCACTTCCCAACTAAAGTTCTAAGGCAAGTACATCGGATTTCCACATCTAAAGATTTTTTCAAAAGTTTTATGCTCTTTCAGTTAATTTCCTGAGGTGTTGGACTAAGTGGTTAGTCACTCATATTCCGACCGAGATTTTGATGGAAACAAACAAGGTGAAAATGTACTAATCATGTATTTCAGTTTGTGTCAAAGGATGCAATGCAACACATCAGGGGTATTCAAGAAATATGGAAAGATTGTTGGAATAAATGATGCAATACAAGACTTCAAGAGCATTCAAGAAATACAAGTTCAAGACTCGGCACAAATGAAGAAATGAAGAAGAAAAGTTCAAACCGCAATTTGTAAAATCAATGTAAGGTATACAAATTCATTCACGCAAGCCAAATGCATTAGTTCATGCATACATCAAGTTTTCGAAATCATTTCTCAAAGTCATAAGTTGATTTCAAAGTTTAAAAGTGGATTTTAAACACCTAACTAGGTAAATGAGGTTAAACAATGTGAAACCTTGTGTGAACGGTCATTTACATATTAGAAAATCATTATAAATATTTTTGAAAAAGAAAAACTTGTTTTTGAAATGTAAAACAGAAAATTTGCAGGATAGCCCCTAATAAGTTGTGAAACTTTGAATTTCCGATTTCGGGGTTTGTAAAATTATCCGGACCACCCAAATAAGCTTAATGACTCATAATAAACATTTATAACATGTTATATAAGGGTTGGTTAGGTCCCGGACAAGTTTGAGGGTCGCTAACACAAAGGGACAAACTAAATATTCTGAGGTCCCTGCAGTTAGCGCGCTAATACTGTCATTAGCGCGCTAAGAGAAGTGTTAGCGCGCTAAGCCACAGTATTAGCGCGCTAATTGCACTCTGCCTGCAATTTTTGACTTTTGGAAATCAAGCTTTGAATTTGAATTTTTGATTTCCTGGATTCCTAGAACGGCCATAAACGGCTATATTGGAATTCCTACCACTATAAAACCACCTCAAACTTGGTTTTAAACAAGAAGAGCAAACACACTCAAAATCAATAGATCTACAAGGTAGAAATCAGATTTTTGTGAAGAAACAAGAGAGATCTTAGTTCTTTGTTCTTTAGTTCACATATCCAAGCACATTTGAGGCTTTCAAAAGGAGTTCAAGAATCACTTCGTAGCTGATCTCTTCGTCATTCATTCCGGTTGTAAGAAATTTCTAAATCTACAATCTTACTTGTGCTTAATCTACATATTTTGAGTATTTGATTGGAAAATCATTGTTGTGTGTGTTTGAACATATTCTCCGAGTTTTTGTACTTAAAATTTATATTATCAAACTCGAGATTGATTAGAACAAAAGTGTTGCACTTAAACTTGATTCTTGTTAAACTTTTGTTCTTAGCCTTGAAATCGGTTTTCATACAAATGTATTAAGTTTTTGAAACGATTTCAGATTTGGAATTTGCAACAATATCTTCTCCGAGTTTTTGCACTTAAATTCATATTATCAAACTCGAGATTCATTTGAACAAAAGTATTGCACTTAAACTTGATCCTTACTAAACTTTTGTTCTTAGACTCGAAATCGGTTTCACACAAATATATTAAGTTTTTGAAACGATTTGATTTGGAATTTGCAACAACATCAGTAACATATTTGCATATTCCATTTATACTCACACTTGCATGCATAAGAGTTAGGCTCTAGGTGGCTTGCTTGTGTTTGAATTTGATACCACTTTTGTTGTAAAGTGTATCTTTGTATTTCCAGCAAAATTGTTGTATTTGAATCATTGTAAGACTTAGTGGAATCTAAGTCGAAAGGTAAAATCCTAGTTGAGGCTAGGTGAGAAAAATCCTAGTTGAGGCTAGGTGGGGAAAATCCTAGTTGCGGCTAGGTGGGAAAAATCCTAGTTGAGGCTAGGTGGGAAAAATCCTAGTTGAGGCTAGGTGGGGAAAATCCTAGTTGCGGCTAGGTGGGAAAAATCCTAGTTGAGGCTAGGTGGGAAAATCCTAGTTGCGGCTAGGTGGGAAAAATCCTAGTTGCGGCTAGGTGGGAAAATCCTAGGTGATGCTTAGGTTGTAACACTTATTGGTAATATAAGTGGGGTTGAAATCCTAACCGAGGAGGTTAGGTAGTGGATGTAGATCGTTGGATCGAACCACTATAAATCGCGTGTCATTTCCTGCATTTCTTTTACTTGCATCGCTTATATATATATATATACATCGTAATTGTAAATTGCGCATAAAATTTCAAAAAGGGCAATAACTACTCGGTAACCCAATTCACCCCCCCTCTTGGGTGACTTTCATTTGGTATCAGAGCGGGTTATTGCTCAAAGTATTACTAACGTATCTTTGAGTGTTTTTGTGCAAGGATGCAAACTTTAGATCCAGCTCGCCTTCGGGAAGGCACCACTTCGAGTAGGCCTCCATATTTTGATGGAACCAATTATGCTCATTGGAAAGTAAGAATGAAATTTTACATTCGAGCACAAAATAGATTTTTATGGGACGCAATTGAAAATGGCTACACTCCACCGGATAAGCCATTGAAAGAGTACACCACGGAGGAGATAAAGCTTGAGCTTTCAAATGATCAAGCCGTAAATCACTTATTTTGTGCACTTAGTGAAAATGAATTTAACAGAGTAAGTGCGTGTCAAACGGCAAGGGAAGTATGGGAGAAGCTTGAGGTACATTATGAAGGTACCATGCAAGTAAAGAAGACCAAGTTGAGAATACTTGAGGAACATTATGAAACTTTCCGAGTTGGGGCTGATGAAGACATAGCTACCGCCATCACTAGATTCACAAAGCTATTAAATGAGATCAAGAATCTAGGAAAGAATTATGATCAAGAAACTTCAGTATATAAATTTCTTAGAGGCTTGCCTAAGGAATGGGATGCCAAGAAATACGCTATCCAATCAGCACAAAATCTTGGAGACTACACATTTGATGCATTGTGTGGAGAATTAACGGTCCACGAATTTGAACTCAAAGACCGAGCAAGATTGGAAGCATCAAGTGGAGGGACTAAAAGCTCAAGAAAAGAAATCGCATTGAAGGCAAATAGCTCCCCTAGTGCATCGGTAGAGATCATTGAAAGTGAAAAATCATGTTATGACAATGATCTTGAGGAGGAAGTAGCTATGATCTCAAGAAAGCTAAATAGGGCCATGTACAAACGAGACAAGTACAAGAAGAAGCTTCGAAGTGGAAGCAAGGAAGGAAAATCAAACGAAATAATATGCTTCGGTTGCGGCAAACCGGGTCACGTCAAGACGGATTGCAAAACCAAGAAGGTGTTTGACAAAGGAAAGAAGAGTTTCAAAGCAACTTGGGATGACTCGTCATCATCAAGTTCGGAATCCGAATCAGAAAATGAGAAGGCAATACTTTGTCTCATGGCACAAGGCGAGGTAAATTCTAACTCTTTTAACTTTGATAATGTTGATGATTTGAATGATGTTCCAAATCTTGATGAGCTTGGGAAAGAATTGAAAAAGGAGGTCAAAAACACCAAACAACTCAAAAAGAGTTTGACCATTGCAATTAGCGAAATAGAGTCACAAAATGAGATCATTGATGATCTCCAAAATGACTTGAATGAAGTCATAGAGGAAAGAGATGCTTTAGTCAAGGAAGTAGAGGACTTGACTAGCACAGTGCATAAATTTACAAATGGTAAAGAAATGTTTGACATGATGTTGGGAGCACAACGACGTGCACTCAATAAAAGAGGCATAGGTTACGGAGCAAACTTGTTAAGCTACAAGAAATTACTAAATGATGATCGTAGATGCTCTAAATGCAACAAGACTCACATGGTTGGGAAATGTTCATTGCAAAAGGTAAAAATGGGTAAACTAGCATGGGTAGCTAAAAATGTTTATGACACTAACACTCTCGGACCCAAAGGTGTTTGGGTACCAAAATCTAGTGTGTTTCCCATAGTATAGGATGCGAGGAAAAGCACCCCATGGTACTTGGACAGTGGGTGCTTAAGACACATGACCGAAGATGCACATCAAGTTAAAGCGGCATGATGGTGGAAAGGTTACAGTTGGAGACAACAACAATGGAAGAGTTATTGGTCTCGGAACTGTCGGTAACAATTTACTTTCTATTTCTAACGTTTATCTTGTTGATGGTTTGAAACTTAATTTGCTCAGTATTAGTCAATTGTGTGACAAACGATTTCATGTTATGTTTGAATCATCAAAATACATTGTTAGAAATGAGAAGCATGAAACCTTGTTTATTTGCATATATAGATAAAAACGTTTATGCCATTAACTTTGATGAGATGAATATGCAAAATGTCTCATGTTTGAATGCACAAAGTAATTGTGATGCATGATTGTGGCACAATAGATTAGACACCATTCTCTGTGTGATCACATCCAAAAGGGAAATGTTAAAACTCATCCATGTGCCCATATAGGATCAACTAGCCGATATATTCAATAAGCCTTTGCCTAGAGAACAAGTTTTTAAAATTCGGCGTAAGTTAGGCATGTTTCGAAAAATTGGACCTTCTACATATGTTCTAGCTATTCCAAACCTTTTTATATGGTGTTAGTGAAGTGTCCATGAAGTTTGAGAAGAATCGGAGCTAAATTGCAAAAGTTCAAAATTTTGTGTCAAAAAATTCCAGAGAGGAATTAGCGCGCTAATAGTGAGCATTAGCACGCTAACAGCCCTGCGACCGAAAAAATTCCAGAGAGGAATTAGCGCGCTAACAAACATTATTAGCGCGCTAATGTCGATCGGCCAGGGTTTTTATAACCTAACTTTTGTTCAAAAACTTACCTCACACACACAAGTATCTCGTCTCCTCTTCCAAATCCACTCTCCGTGAGCACTTTCCACCGTGATCTCCACTCTTCTAAGGTACAAATCTTCTCCATTCTTTGTTGATTCCTTCCATTTTCGTTTCAACATGTCAACTCGTCGCCCCTCAAACCGCCCTTCTTCTCGATCGGGTGCACCAACCGCTCCCACCACATCACGTCCTACCCAAGCCACGTCCTCACGACGTCCCTCTAGCCGACGTGTGGTTCAATCCTCCTCATCTAGTGATGAATCCGAATCCACACACCCTGTCTCACCTCCGGCTAATGCCTCACTACGAGAGGGTCGTGCAAAAGCCGTCCATGAGTCCTCATCCATACTAGAATTAGTGGCTCCACGGCTAACGGACGCCAAAATCATTCGACCCGCCGTTGTCGATGTCGCCTTCTTTGATAAGGCTCATCTCCCAATTCGGGAAATTCTTGACGCGGCGGGGTGGATTACTTTTTGTACATATATGGTTATTTTGTGCTTCACTATGTTTTATAGTCTATGCATGTGTATCGCTTCCGTATGTTCTTTATTGATTCGCATAAAGTGAGGGGGAGAATGTTTTTATCATGGTATATTGTGTTATTTATTGATATGCATAAAGTAAGGGGGAGAATTTTATTCTTATGCATAAAGTGAGGGGGAGAATGCTTTTATCTTGGTATATTGTTTAAATTGTGTCTATCTTTGCAGATACTTGACCCCATTTTTTTTAATAATATCAAACGGGGGAGAAAAGGTAGAACTTGAAAGGGTGATATTTTCATTGGTATATATTGGTATCGGGTTAATAATTCTCATTTTTACTGGTATCAGGTTGATACGTTAACATTATTGATTTTTGTAACTGATATCAAGTTGATAATTTTAACCTGCATTTATTGGTATACTTGAAAAAGTTGTTGTTTTTTTTTGGTATACTTGAAAGGGGGAGAAAAATTGTGGATGCTTGACCCCACTTTTTGATAATATCAAAAGGGGAGAAAAATGTGGTGAACTTGAAAGGTTTTGGTTTTGAAAAATGTGGTGTTGAACTTGAAAGGTTTTGAAAGGTTTTTATCTTGGTATACTTGAAACGGTTGTTGGTTTTGAACTTGCACATTTGAAGCTAAATGTGGTTAAACTTGAAAAGATTGATGTGTTGAATGTGATATACATTTAGATTGTGTTTTTAAACCTTTAAAAGTTCACATTGTTTGTTATCATCAAAAAGGGGGAGATTGTTGGACTAAGTGGTTAGTCACTCATATTCCGACCGAGATTTTGATGGAAACAAACAAGGTGAAAATGTACTAATCATGTATTTCAGTTTGTGTCAAAGGATGCAATGCAACACATCAGGGGTATTCAAGAAATATGGAAAGATTGTTGGAATAAATGATGCAATACAAGACTTCAAGAGCATTCAAGAAATACAAGTTCAAGACTCGGCACAAATGAAGAAATGAAGAAGAAAAGTTCAAACCGCAATTTGTAAAATCAATGTAAGGTATACAAATTCATTCACGCAAGCCAAATGCATTAGTTCATGCATACATCAAGTTTTCGAAATCATTTCTCAAAGTCATAAGTTGATTTCAAAGTTTAAAAGTGGATTTTAAACACCTAACTAGGTAAATGAGGTTAAACAATGTGAAACCTTGTGTGAACGGTCATTTACATATTAGAAAATCATTATAAATATTTTTGAAAAAGAAAAACTTGTTTTTGAAATGTAAAACAGAAAATTTGCAGGATAGCCCCTAATAAGTTGTGAAACTTTGAATTTCCGATTTCGGGGTTTGTAAAATTATCCGGACCACCCAAATAAGCTTAATGACTCATAATAAACATTTATAACATGTTATATAAGGGTTGGTTAGGTCCCGGACAAGTTTGAGGGTCGCTAACACAAAGGGACAAACTAAATATTCTGAGGTCTCTGCAGTTAGCGCGCTAATACTGTCATTAGCGCGCTAAGAGAAGTGTTAGCGCGCTAAGCCACGTATTAGCGCGCTAATTGCACTCGCTCGCAATTTTTGACTTTTGGAAATCAAGCTTTGAATTTGAATTTTTGATTTCCTGGATTCCTAGAACGCCATAAACGGCTATATTGGAATTCCTACCACTATAAAACCACCTCAAACTTGGTTTTAAACAAGAAGAGCAAACACACTCAAAATCAATAGATCTACAAGGTAGAAATCAGATTTTTGTGAAGAAACAAGAGAGATCTTAGTTGCTGTTCTTTAGTTCACATATCCAAGCCACATTTGAGGCTTTCAAAAGGAGTTCAAGAATCACTCCAGCTGATCTCTTGTCATTCTTTGGTTGTAAGAAATTTCTAAATCTACAATCTTACTTGTGCTTAATCTACATATTTTGAGTATTTGATTGGAAAATCATTGTTGTGTGTGTTTGAACATATTCTCTCGAGTTTTTGTACTTAAAATTTATATTATCAAACTCGAGATTGATTAGAACAAAAGTGTTGCACTTAAACTTGATTCTTGTTAAACTTTTGTTCTTAGCCTTGAAATCGGTTTTCATACAAATGTATTAAGTTTTTGAAACGATTTCAGATTTGGAATTTGCAACAATATCTTCTCTCGAGTTTTTGCACTTAAATTCATATTATCAAACTCGAGATTCATTTGAACAAAAGTATTGCACTTAAACTTGATCCTTACTAAACTTTTGTTCTTAGACTCGAAATCGGTTTCACACAAATATATTAAGTTTTTGAAACGATTTCAGATTTGGAATTTGCAACAACATCAGTAACATATTTGCATATTCCATTTATACTCACACTTGCATGCATAAGAGTTAGGCTCTAGGTGGCTTGCTTGTGTTTGAATTTGATACCACTTTTGTTGTAAAGTGTATCTTTGTATTTCCAGCAAAATTGTTGTATTTGAATCATTGTAAGACTTAGTGGAATCTAAGTCGAAAGGTAAAATCCTAGTTGAGGCTAGGTGGGAAAAATCCTAGTTGCGGCTAGGTGAGAAAAATCCTAGTTGAGGCTAGGTGGGGAAAATCCTAGTTGCGGCTAGGTGGGAAAAATCCTAGTTGAGGCTAGGTGGGAAAAATCCTAGTTGAGGCTAGGTGGGAAAATCCTAGTTGCGGCTAGGTGGGAAAAATCCTAGTTGCGGCTAGGTGGGAAAATCCTAGGTGATGCTTAGGTTGTAACACTTATTGGTAATATAAGTGGGGTTGAAATCCTAACCGAGGAGGTTAGGTAGTGGATGTAGATCGTTGGATCGAACCACTATAAATCGCGTGTCATTTCCTGCATTTCTTTTACTTGCATCGCTTATATATATATATACATCGTAATTGTAAATTGCGCATAAAATTTCAAAAAGGGCAATAACTACTCGGTAACCCAATTCACCCCCCCTCTTGGGTGACCTTCATGAGGTTCCTAGAACTCTCGCTCTGATATCACCTGTGGCGGCCACAAATCCGAGGTCGCCACGTGGGGAGGCGCGACCCTGCGGTCCTGTCAGATCATTGACCCACTGGGTCTCACGCACCACTAACGTCCTTTTTCTACATCATGCCTACTTGATATGCATGTTAACTCATTTCGTTAGTCGGTTTACTTAGACAGTTGAATCATTTTTAGCATTAAAACAGCGGAAGTCTTAAATTTAAAGCAAGTAAAACAATCAAATTTATTATCATATAAAGCATCATTGTAAGAGCAACACCTATTGGGGAAAACCCAGGGAAAGTATTTTGTATATAGGCGACAATACTAAGCAGTAATATATACAAGTACAATGTCTATCCAGTCTCCCATTTCCTAAAAGTAAAGCAAAATATCATAATGGCACGTACTAGTAAGTCCTCGATCGCGGGCGGTCAGATAAAGTCGTCTAAAATCCCTTTGCCCTACTAGCATTAGGATTTGCAATCGACCATCACAAAAATAAGATGGATAGTACAGTTAGTAAGATTCCAACAAAGTACACCGAGCATTTATAAGAAAATAAACAGATACCAATAAACATGTCAAATAATCATGCGGAAACTAAACAAACAATTGTGTTAAGATCATCACATGAATAAATAACACGAGAGAAACAAAGTGTGTACTCATCCCAGTTAGACTAAACTGTACTTCGGACCCCCATGATCCTTTTCGGTGGGTGCCCCACTTTCCTTTCACTTGGTTCCTCGGGTGTTTGCCCGACATGTGCACCCTTAATGCAACTCGGATTGCAATTCACCAAGTGCCTGAACACACGTGTTAAAGCCTAGTGTGCCATAAGTACACTACAAATATCAGGTGGGAATATCTCGACCACCAACCCAAATTTATCATAAAATATAGTACAATATCAAGAAATAGAAAATCAACGATGGAAAAGTAAACTCTCAGTAACTTTCAGATAAAATCTTACATACCTCAAAAACGCAATCTGAAGTCTCACTCACGTCTCGAGAAACGCGCCCAACTCTCGACTATGGTTTCCTAAGTTTCTGGCATCCCATTAAACCATTTTAACTAGTTTAGAGTCAAATTAAGTGAATTTATAATGTGCGGCCAAAATATGAAAATTTTATTTCAAAAAAGTTTGGTTTGGCACACTTTTCAAGTTATACTGGGGTGTCGACGCTCCGAAAATTCTCGAATACCATTTTTCTATCTTTTTCTCATTTTTTATATTTTTCATGATTTTCAAGATTTTTCCATAAATTTTCTACATATTTTTCTTATTTTTCTTGAAATTTATTAAATTTAAAACTATTTTTAAATTAAGATTTAATATTATATTATTTAAATAAATGGGTGGGTCCATGGACCGGGTTTGACCCGGTCCACCTAGGTTGGCCTGACCCGGTTCGGGCCACCCGAGTAAGGCCGGACCGGCCCTACCGGTCCAGAGGTTGCACGCACACGTCCCCCACCTCATCTCCTTCTTCATGCGTCTTTGTTACTTTTTTTTTCTTTTCTTTTTCCTTTGTGGTTTGGGTTGAGGTTGCTCTCCACCCCAACCCCGGTGGACTTGATGGCAGGGGGAGACACCCTTGCCATCTCCACCTTAACCCGGTTCGGCCTCCGTGGTCGAACCCCACTCTCGGCCACCCCATGGCTGACGCACAAACAACAACAAAAGCAACGACTCACCTCCTTCCCGGCTTCTCCACCCTCTCTTCTCTCCTTCCCGGCTCCTCCTTTCTCCTCCTCCTCTATGTTTCTTCTTCTTCCTCTCGGCCGTGTGAACGTCAGGTGTGTGTGCGGGTGTGAGAGTGAGAGAGACGTAAATGAGAGAAGAACATGATGATGGAGTGTGGTGTAGTATAAATAAGGATAAGCTTGTTGACTTTATGTCCTTAACTCAAAGTGTGACACAACTGGGACACTCGCTTGTGTTTTCGGGCGTTTCGACTCCCGATTTCGCGTCCGAACCACGATATACGCGTACCGCCGCATCACTAACCACCCAATATATATTTCATAGTAGTTACTTGGCCAATGTTTTTATTTAATTTGTGTGTTTTAATTTTCCCGACTTAGTGTACCAATAGTTCGCTCCTTAGTACCCGTCTTCGACACGTTTCTCGAAGCGAACACCCATTACACTATCTTGTTCGATTCAATGATATAAATACACACATGCGATGCTAGGTAAATAACTTGATATACAATATCGCAAATAGGCAAACAATCACACAAAATCACTATTTACCTAGTCTCCGTGCCCTGACCTATCTGCGACATCCACGTGGATTTGAGCTGTCGTCCAAGTCTGAAAATAATCAATAATAATGTCATAATTAAAATTTGTGTCGTTACATAAATCATACCTTATTCCGTGATTTCCTTTTGATTGTTTGATTTTCAATACATTCAAGTGCGAGTCCTCTATCAGAAACCCACACACGAATGGTGACCACAATTTGGAGTGCTAGCCCCAAGAGAGATTGAAAACGATTTTTTTATCTCCCTAAATCCAGAGAACTCAAATATTGTAAAACGAAATCTTCTTTCGTTTTTAGGAATCCACCCTTTATTTATATGTGTAGATAAATTCTCACTTAAAATCATATTGGTAATACAACTATTGTATTTACGTAGTTTAAGAAAATTACACATACACCCCTATTAATAAGTTATCATATAACAAATCGTAAGCGATTTTATGTCATGAATTTTATCATATAAAATTCATTACTCTTGACTAATTGAAATTGTGCAAAGCCATTCTTTGTGTGCGACCCAATAGGTTCATCCGACGTTGTCGGTGAACCAAAAAATATTTTGGTACACAAGTCATAAGCAGTCTCTAACAAGACATTATGACTATCCAAGTAGCATGAATATCAACATCGATACAACCTAATTAATAATGTATATCATATACTTTTGTCATGCGATATCCTTTGAATAAACATAAGGCATGGAAAGTTACCATTAATGTTCAATCGTATTAGTCTCGATCTTTAGGTAAACTGAAAAACATTTAAGTGACATTGATCATATCAATTCACATGGACTTAGCCATTATCAATCTATCTTATCGAGGGATCCACCGATATCTCTCTCGATACGAGAGTGACAAATTTTATCTCGATTACACACCTTCACATATTATTCACACAATAACCTATCAAAATCTTTATAATTGTCTAAGTTAAAGACAACATTTGATTGTGTCAAATTATCATGCTTCTAATATTGAAGTCTATGGTAATCTCAAGTCGAATGACTAAATGATATACATATCATGAGTAACACCCATGATTAATCCATGTGGTGTTCTTATAGCGAGTCGGTCCAGTATCTTATTCCATAATAAGTACTCATGATCTTGATTCGTATCATTATAGGCATGATCATCACATGACCATCAATCAAGATTCACACTAGTCTTAATTCATTATAGTTCTCAATATAATGACTGACTAGGACATTTAAAATATTTCAACAAATACCCATAGATCTTACTATAAAGTAAACATGCAATCATTTATAATAAAACAGCAAATGTGCACCAATTCGTCCATCTTCAATAAATGTCTATAACACTAGTTTTGATCACACCGAAACCCCCTAAAATCTTAACTTTGCCCATAACATTAACATACTAAAATCTTTGGGACCAATCCTCTTGCCATACTTGATCAAATGTGAACAAATTTGGACCCAATCTCAACCTCAACTACCGTCAATCGACACAAAACTCGAAACAAGATCTCGCACAACTTTGTCTCATTTCACACTACTTCCAATACCGATTTACATGCATATCGAGGTAAAAAAAACCCCACGTCGGCTCTTTAAGTCCATTTAAACTTCAAATTCGAACTTTAACTTAATTTCAATTATTTTTCGTAAAAACTCGAAACAATAGTTCGAGTCGATATTTTAACTCTATCAAGACCCATTTCGAAGCACTTATCTCGAGATAAAATAAAATTTCGAATAATTATTAACTTGAATTTTACAAAATAACATAATATATAATACACAACACTAGGCACACATTACAGAATAATAAAATTAATTATAAATCTCAAATTCACCAATGTTTAACTCTCAACTCGCGGTTAAAATCATAATTAGAATCCTTAATCCTTGATTAACCGTAATTACCAGGATAGAAAGTTCAGGATTTGATATTAAGGTAGTCGATTTTGTTCCAGCATGCTGTGCTATTTAGAGTGACGATGTTGATTTAGAAGGTTCAGAATTTATTAGTTTCAACATCGCAGGTCCTACATTATGACACGAATTTAAAAAGTGATTCAACGTTGTACACTATGATAGTATAATATGTTTGAAAAAACAGGTTCGAAGTGAAAAATTGCTTCAATGCTTTTCTAAATGAACTAATAAGATACAATAACTAATTCTTTTGGGGGTGCAAAATAAAGAATTCTTGTGTAATTTGTAAAAATGAAAAAAAAAAAGTATTACCCATCACCAGGGAAAAAAAAAGTGAAAGCCTTGAAGGAATTAAAGTACTCTATTTCTATTTTTATTTTTATTTAGTTTTTCATGTAGTGTTCATCAATCGTACTGACTAATCTATACTCGAGCACTATTTGAGGAATTAAAGCATTGTCGGGGCAAGCTCGGGCCCTATTTGAGGGGTGGCCCTCTCAACCTATTTTTTTCACTCATGATAATTGAACTTGAGGCCTCTACTTGAAACAATCGGTTGTTGGTAATTAAAGTACTCTTTGCTTGCTAATTAAAGTACTCTTTGCACCCATTAATAATAGGTGAAACACTAAAGACATTGTCTGGTGAAACGCTATAGTCATTGTCTCATTGGTATTCACCTATTTTTTGTCCTACTTTGGTACAAATAATTGCTATACAATAACAATAACAATGGGGACCAACGCATTCCCCGTGTTGTTTCATTCCCAAAATTGAGGACCAAAAAACTATATATCCTCAATAAGAGCTATAAAAATTGAAAGAATTCCTTACCAAAAAAAATAAAAGAAAATTGAAAGAATTCAATGCGTACCATTAGACTAAAATTAATTTAAAATGTATTAGTTATAAATAATTTTAAGAATTATGAAAGCATATCATCAATTTAATAAAAGAGGGAAGCATATGATCATTAATTATGTTGAATTCCTTTATCAAAAAAATAATTATGTTGAGTTAAATTAATTAATCAAAAGTATATAATCATATTCAGCAAATCTCAACTAATTTGAGATCAAGATATTGTGGTTGTATTTGTATTTCATAGGTAAAGGCCCTCAACGGCACTTTCCAAAGAATGTGATCATAACTCCTCAAAGGACTGGCCTTATGTTTTTTTGGATCGAACTTGGCCTCAAGCTTTCTTAATTAGTTGAGGAACGACTAACCAACCCCCACTTTTTGCTAAACATACCCCAACAAATTTTTATAAAGACATTCTAATTTTACCCCATGTGTGAAATGACATGAGTACCCTTCATATAAAGGGTTTCTTGCTCATCATACCCCACAAACAAACGAGCAATCAACATCAATCTCCATCTCTTGAATCACACTATCATCTCCGATTAGGGTGACAATTCAGTCATGACACGATAACACGACACGTGTATGTGTTTTCCATAAATGGGTCTAGGTCATAAACATGTCAACACATTTATACACGGTTAATAAATGAGTTATTAGCAAGTTAACTGGCTTAACTCGTTTATGACTCGCTTAACACGATTAATGTCATTGTCTTATAAGGTATATACAATTTTTATATATAGTTCTCGAAACAAAAAGTATATAAAATATATTAATTTTGTTACTGAGTCATTTGTATAAAAAAGATATATATAAAGGAAATTTTAACTATGGTGATCTTTTTTTTTGAAAAAACTATGGTGATATTTTTAAATCACCATGTATGGTGATTTTTCCCATCACCATATGGTAGAATCACCTATATATATAACTATTAAATATTAATACAAGACATACATTTGGTGGTCGTCTTATGTAAAACCTAAATACGACCCAGTTATTAAACTGTTAAACATGTCGTATGCATGTCACCCGTTTATTAAACATGTCGTGTTAAACATGTCGTGCCCGTGTTTAGATAATGTGATACACTTAATAAACTTGCCTTGTCTGTATATATGTTAATCGTGTCATGACCCATTTACTGCACGAGACGTTTACGACTCGCAGATACGAATTGCCACCCCTATCTCCGGCCAAACTCCAATAAAAATTTAGGTGAAATCACATCGATTCATAAGTCCATTCTTACCTCTTTTTGGATAGATTTGTGTGTTATCTAAGTGGTTGTTTGGCTCGGTTTTGTGTTGTTGGTATTAGGGCTTTGATTTGAGACTGAATCTCACATTTGAGGCAAAAATGTCGATGGAATCAAGAAGACCTAGCAATTTAGAGCAGAACGAGGAGATTTATGTTCATTTTGGTCAATCATATTAAGGTTTATATTTTTGGTTGGGACATTTCGAACAAGACGTTAACACAGAGCCAAAGTCTTCTAAAGAAGTTTTGATCATGCAGGACCGAGACCTCTTCATAGGAGGTCTTGGGTGGAGTAAATTGAGACCTTTTGCAAGGTCACATAGGGAGTCAGCAGAGACCTCTTTAATGGTCTCGACCTTGTGCTATTGTACTATTCGAAATGGCACAACCAAAAATCTAAACCCTAATCTGACTGACTAAAACAAATAATAATACAACAAAACATGCACAAACACATGAGGAAGATGTCCCAGCGGCTTTTAACTCGGAAAACTTACCAAATCGAGCGTGAAATGACTTCAACTTCCGCGATACGTCCTCCCTCCCATGACATCGATGACACTAGAACCGGCCTTGTTCGACGTACCAAAATGCTCCTACAACACTTTCAAACCTACTAAAGAGAGAATGATGGGGGTGATGGGGTTTCATGTGATGGTCATTTAATTGGACAAGCATTTAGCAATGGTATTTTGGGGCTTTAAAAAAAACCTTGGGCAATTTATAATTTCCCCTTGGAGGTCCTTGTATCCATTTTCTAAGGTAGCACATGACTTGTCTCACCCCCATAAATGTACTTGATTTTAACCAACCAACCCACGTTAATTCTTATGTGATTTTTGTTTCTCTTGATTGTTTCTTCTTATTTCCTTGATTCAACTTTCCCTTTCCATCCAAACAGTGTCTAAGAAGTAGAGAAAGAGAAGACAAGCCACACCCACAAATTCTCTCTCTAGCCCTTCTCTTTGATCCCATCCCACTCCACACATCCCTCAAATGGATGAAATCCAACACACCCATGTCCCAGTTAGAGGAATCAAACTTCATGTTGCAGAGATTGGGAGTGGTAAATTCTCAAACCATATACAAATCTCAACATAGTTTCAATTCATCAATATTGTCTTTCAAACACATAATAATAATAAAAAAGTGTCACACTTTACTAGCTAGTACTTTGAAACTCTTATATTTTTGTTGTGATCAGGTGATAAGGTGGTGCTGTTCCTACATGGCTTCCCTGAAATCTGGTACTCATGGAGATATCAGATGATTGCAGTGGCTAAAGCTGGGTACAGAGCTATTTCAATTGATTTTAGAGGTTATGGTCTATCTGTTCTGACTTCTGAAACAGAGGTGGTCACCTTTAATGACATGGTTGAAGACATATTTGCTCTGCTTGAGACCTTAAGCATTCCCAAGGTAACCCATGTTTATTAGTATCTCTTAAGTAATTAAACTTGTTTTAGAATTCTAGATCTATGTATTACTAATTAAGTAGAAAATAGAAAGTTTTAAGTTCAACTAAGAAATCATTTATGACTCTATAATTGTTTAGGATTTTAGTGAACATTAGATAAGGTTCAATTTTAAATGTGTTTAAAGAATTTCTACTTTATGTAACTATATTTAGGTCAACGTGTATGTAAAAACCCTTTAAGCCAAGGGGAAGCGTCATAGCTCGGATTGCCTCATCCTTAACTAGTGGTCTTGAGTTCGAGCTTTAAGTATAGAGTCTCTTTAAAACCCTTGGAGAGCTATCTCATCACTTAGTGGTCCTACCCTGCTTGGGCCTTGATTAGTCGGGCCCCATTGGACTAGCATAATCTACTATATATATAAATATCATGAAGATTTCATTGTTGAATTCAAAATCTATTTCTTGAGTTGTAATTAAACTGGACATCTCAGTACAACTGTTGTAAGAAATTGAGCAGGTTTTTGTGATTGGGAAGGACTGGGGAGCACTTACAGCATACCACCTAGCAGTGCTGCATCCAGAGAGGGTGGTGGCAGTGGTGACTCTAGGAATGCCTTTCATCCTCCCCGGAATCCGGGTATATCAATTTCCACGCTTGCCCGAAGGCGTCTACTTATCGAGATGGAAAGTATGATTAGGCATTCACACCATTTCAGCTTTATACATATTTGATGAATTCATAATGACTGATCAGTATATACTCTTGAGTCTCTTTTATGTATGCACTTGTAAATTGATTTACTTCGACTAAGTTGGTTTATTTCTGCTATTAATCTAGGAGCCCGGGCGAGCTGAAGCAGATTTCGGGCGCTTTGATGTCAAGACAGTGATAAGAAGGATTTACATTCTCTTCTCCGAAAGTGAACTCCGAGAAGCAAACGAAGATATGGAGATTATGGACCTAGTAGACCCTTCAACTCCTCTTCCGCCATGGTTCACCGAGGACGATCTAAATGCTTACGCAACTTTATACGAAAAGTCTGGATTTCGAGCTGCATTACAGGTTCCATACAGGTGGTTTGTTGTCATTGTTATTTGTTCTATCAAAAGATCAATTTTCTACAATGTGATTATATATGTATGCTTTCTTGTAGGGCGATGGAGGCGAACTGCGGCATAACCGATCCGAAAGTTGAAAGTCTTCCAGTATTGCTGATCATGGGTTTGAAGGATTATGTTTACAATTCTGTAGGGATTGATGAGTACATTAAAAGTGGTAAGGTTAAAGAGTTTGTGCCCAATTTGGAGATCACATACATAGAGGAAGGAGGCCATTTTGTTCAAGAACAATTTCCTGATCAGGTGAATCAGTTGATAGTCTCGTTTCTCAATCAACATTGTACATGATGGTGAAGTCATCCATCATGAAAAAGGATCAATGGCAGCGACTCGCTTGTGGCTGGAGTGGTCAGGGGTGGTGGTTCTCACTGGCATAATAGTGACCTTATTGATAATCTCTATATATTCTTCTCTTCGGTTCAAGTTTAATTTTAGTGTTTTTTCTATGTATTTGTTATGTATTTCCGCCTAAGCACGGCTTGTTGTCCTCGTTGCCAGGGTTGTTGTTCCCGTTGTTGGGGTGGTTGTCCCTGCCTTAGGGTTGGGGTTGAGGTCACACCTAAACGGGCACGTTTCGACATTTGGTTCGTGTTTCACTATTGTAAGATCTATTCGTAATAAATGTTTGTTCGATTGGACTAAGAGCACCTCAATACAAATCACTTTGACCATAAAAAAATGTATTATTTGGTTCTTGAACTTTACAATTTTTCTTAATTTGGTCCTTAGACTTGATTATTGTGAACATTTGATTCCTCCACTTTTTATCTGTTAACACGTATAGTCCTTACCTCGTATGGTTTGTTAACTGTGACGACATGGCAAATGCGAATTGCCAATTCAATGGTAAAGTAAGTGATGCATTACTCGAGATTCATGGGACGGTTGTTAACACATTTGTAATATGGCTATAACGTGATTGAACCTTTGGTGTACGAGGGGGACTAAACTTAGATGTGAATCAGTTGAAGAAATCGGATTAGTCGGGCACTATTAATTGGGCTTCGGATACCAGATGACTTAGTAAAAAAAAAAAAAAACATACAAAAACTTTTTTTTTTTTTTTTAAAGTCACCTATGAGGACTGTCTATTCTTCAAATCCATGTGTTTGGTCATCTGAGAAATTCAACTAGTAGAACCAATGTGTTGTATGACATAAAAGGTCATTCAAATGGATGAGTTTAATGGAGAACAAATGAAGGTTTCTTGTTGATCATTTGGTTATATGTGCACTGACATATTGATTTTAGTGGTTGTTCAGTAATGCATATTAAACAAAAGTATAGCAAATAATTAAAAAATAATAATTGGTTTAAGTTTGGTACATCCATCACATCGATTTTTTACTTCTAAAAGGAATAGCAATACTATTTGGAAAATATTAGAATCGCAACAATAATAAAACACCACAAGACACATTGGCTCACAACTTTCATGCGACCTCAACTCACGAATTATGCATCGGGATTTGTATATGTCTGCATTTTGAGGCACGCATTGATGGCTCTTGTGAGCCAATGTGTACTATTGTCATTCTAGCACTTCTCATATTATTTTTAGAGAAGTCCTAAAACGACAATAACATGTCACACCGCAAGACACGTTGGCTCACAAAAACTATCCATGTGTGCCTCGAAATGCGGGCATACACATATCTTAACGCATAACACGCGGATTGAAGTCGCATTGAAGAGTCTTGTAAGCCAATGTGTCTTGTAGTGTAAAAATTGTTGTCATTCTAGTATTTTCCTATTTTCAGATTAGTACATAAGCATCTTGTGTATATTGATGCCTGAACAGGTAAGACAGAAAAAACAAATCAACATGTGATTCTGTTTACCACTTTGGCCTTTAGTATTAAATTTGTCAAATATTTGTAGATGCTCCATGATAGATCCAAAAAGATGCAGAAAGAACTTGTAAATCATCAAACATAATTGTCCTAAGAGGAAGCAGAAGAAGAAGATTGAATCTGATCTCCCAAGTGACTTAAGCCTATATGGACAAAATTCAGCACAAGTTCATTGACATAAGGGGCTTAAAGCTTCATGTTGCAGAGATTGGCAACACAGGCAAGTTTTATTGAAACAAGTCTGCTTAATCTTGCTTGATTACTTACCATGTAAACCTTCTTTGTGTGTCCACTGTCCAGGTGGTCCAGTGGTGGTTTTCTTACATGGATTTCCAGAGATTTGGTACTCATGGCGCCACCAGATGATCGCGGCGGCTGATGCCGGAATCCGAGCTATTGCACCGGATTACAGAGGTTATGGCCTATCAGAAGTTCCTGCAGAGCCTCAAAAGACAACCTTCAAAGATCTGCTTGAAGATCTCCTTGCAATACTGGATTTCTTCAGTATTTCTAAGGCATATATGCATGGATCACACTACATAGGGCTTCAACTTTACTTAACATCTCTATTTTTGTGACTGGTTTAAGCATTATCATACAAATCTTCTACATTGGCAGGCTTTCATTGTTGGGAAAGATTTCGGAACTCGAACGGCTTATTTTTTCGCTCTCCTCCATCCAGAAAGGGTGTCCGGGATCGCTACACTGGGAGCGCCATATGTTCCTCCTGGTGCTTCCCCTAGCTCCAGGCATGTCTCAGAAGGTCTCTACATTTCAAGGTGGCAGGTACTTACAAATTTTCTTCAGCTATCAGTATTCAGTACAAGTGTTTTTTCTATTGTTTAGGATTGACATCTTGGCATTATTTTCATCTAGACACCGGAAAGAGCTGAAGCAGATTTTGAGAGATTCGACACGAAGACCGTGATTCGGAACATTTACATTCTCTTCTCTGGGGCAGAACTACCTATGGCAGAGGAAGGTAAGGAGGTCATGGACTTGGTAGACCAAGATACTCCTTTACCATACTGGTTCACAGAGGAAGACTTGAGAACCTATGCAGAACATTACGAGAAATCTGGCTTCCTCACTCCAATGCAAGTTCCATACAGGTAAAGGAATATAGGTTTGCTTAAATTCATCTAATCCAAATCTTCGATTTGACTAATCCCACGGGGGCTAGTCGGAAACCCCAAATCTATAGCCAAGATATAACGAGAGTAAATAATGTAGCTACCAAGAATTAAACACAAGACTGCCTTAGTCAGACTTTGGTACTTACAGGTCACTGCGTGAAAGCATCGATGTGAGAAATGTAGTCGTTGAGGTTCCAGCTCTGTTAATCATGGGCGGGAAGGATTATTCGCTCGCGGTCCCGGGTATGGAAGAGTACCTGAATGAGAAAAAGGCAAAAGACTATGTTCCTAACCTCGAGACTGTCTTCTTGGATGAAGGAACTCACTTTGTACAGGAGCAATTTCCAGACCAGGTGAACCAGCTGCTCATCGCCTTCTTCAACAAATGCCAGACCACCTAAACTGAAAATCAAGACCACAAAGAAGTGAAAGAACCAAATGGAATAAAAATTGTATGTGTAAGACTCAGTTGAAATTAGTAAGAAAGAAATAAACAAGATGTATTTGTCACCTTAATTTGAAAGCTGGAGCACTTGCAGTTTTGAGAAAATAAGTGATTGAACTTTGTCAATATTTGAATATTACAGTCAAAACTTAAATCACAATTTGAGCACCTGCGAGTCTCTGAAGCCTTAAAGAAATCCAAACCAAGTAGGACTTCATTACCTGAAAAGACTTCTAACAATCTGCGGCTTTCCTGTCCATCAACACATGCTCTTACACTTGCAACTCAAAAGTAACAACAATGTTAACTTAGATGTTAAGCAATATTTGCAGGCATCTCTATCATGCATAGGTTTTGAAAGAAAGTGCACACACCATAGGAGAGGGAGAGAAACATTATGTACACACTTCATTGAGGCAAACAATTTATATTCTTCTGGTATTGTTTAGTATACAAACATCCGTCCAGCGGTTGAGGAGAAACAACATACACCGAGATGGTGACACAAAGTTGAAAGAATAATGTAAAAGATGAAGTAAAACAAGAAAAAGGGGTATACTTTCGCAATTGATTACAATACAAACTTGCGGTCAGTGCATGTGATGCCGAGACGGTGTTGTAGCTACTCTATCCCCACGAGGCATCGTGGAAGAACACGCAGTTAGCGGTTAACATGAGGTTCGATGAAATCATACCAGGAAGAATACCCAGTGTCTCAATCCCCAAGACAAGATTCGGTTACTTCAATCATGGCTGAATGAGAAGAAAAGAAGCCAGGAAGAATACATGCTGTCTCAGATCCCTCTACATGATTCAATCACTTCAGTCACAGCTGAATGAGTCTCTGGCGAAATCATGTTCAATGTCAGATGAAATGCCTGAAAGAGAACAAGTTCAATCAGTCTCCACAACAATTCAATCATCTGAACTTCAAAAGGTTGAAAGGTCCATCCTGTTGGATCTGAATATTTGAAATTACTTGGAAGCCATATCAAGCTGAAATTATTTCTCAGATAATTTCCCGATAGTTTGACCAGCTGCTTGTTCATAACCAACCAAACCAACTTAGACTTGGAGTTTGAGAAAAGCGTGCTTACGGCAATTTCGGGATCTGAACAACCCCAGGAAATATCATATATAGAAATAGAAGATATGTCAGGTTCAGGCAATGGCATCACATGGCAAATGCCCCAATAGTTTCAGAGGTAATGAGTAAAATAGAGATGGAAGTTAGATTAAAAAGAAACTAGTTTTCCGGAATAATATATCGAATAGAGATCAGATTAAAACTAAAAAAAAAAAAAAAAAAAAAAAAAAATTGAAACTTGTATCAATTTTTTTTTCAGACAATTAACAAACACAACACCTACCACAAATCTCTCAAGGACAGGCACAAGGACCTCCAAGTTATGATCTGGAAGATGGCAAGCAATAGCTTCACGTACATTTTTACTGAAATATACCACCAGAGGAACTTTTGAGTAGAGATTCAAAAAGACGCAGAAAATGAAAAAAAAAAAAAAAAAAGAGAGAGACTACTCAAAACCTTTCAGTCGAGAGGAACGCAAGAAGCAGAGCTGCATAGGCCTCTATGATCATTTTTTCTGCTTCACGTTCTCCTTGCAGCACAGCAGCCTCTGTAGCCTCATCATCCTGTCACAACAAGAGGACTCTATCATCACAATCATGCATTAATTACTTCAACTGGAAACCATGAGAATACCAAGTCTATTTAGCAACATTGCCTTGAAGTATAATAAGCAGACAGAAGAGGAAATCATTTGAAAATTGTCTCACCAATACAGGACATATAATTGCAAATCTCAACAAATTGTCCCTCACAGAGATCTCTATTTGTAGAACAAGTGGGAACAACAAAAGACTTTCTCGTTCTCACAAAAATGATAGATAAATGCATCGTAAGTGAACCTTTTCATATCAAGTTAGATTTTGTGGTCAGACCAGAACTATCATCTTGGCATCTGAATTACAGGATAATATTAAGTTGGAATTACACTTGCTTAAAACTTAGCCAAACAGAAACAAAAGAAAATTTATGATGCCCTCGTTATTTCTCAGTCTGCTATTTTTCTTCTTTTCTCCTTAAACATGCCATCACACTCATAGGAAAGTGATCTATGTTCACCAAGTCAACAGACTCAACACGGAAGAAGAAATATTTTTTTTGATGCGAAAAGCACGCAGATATCTTAAGCTCCAATTCAGCACTGTACTAGTCATAATCCACTTAGTTGGAAATTTTGATACAATATATGAGTTCACAATATGTTATTTGTCCCCCATGATATTTTACCTGTGCTCTACACCATGACGAGAAGCATAGATTGAGTAAAAAGTCTATATAAGAACCGTAATGGTAAAGGCACCAAACTCCATGAAAAATAATACTGCAACTGAATATCATTATGCAAAGTAAGACCCAGTAACATACTGATGGCGACAGCATTTCCTCTCCACCCATCTCACCAGCACCTTGGTTTGCCATAAAGATGGAACAAAGCAATGGAATAACATCCCTTTGACTGGTTGTGCCTTCTGATTCTCCTGAAGAAGGTAAAGAAACAGTCGCAGCTGCAAGCCTTGACCTGCAGTAAAAATTCTTCTCAGAAAAAATGAAAAAGAATAGGAATTCAAGAAACAGCTCAAAATGAGATCAAGGACGGTATGAATTCTATGAATTATACCACTATGGATGATACCACCCATCACCAACAGCAAATCATTAACCGATTCTTAAATTTCCTCATTATATACCTAATGTGGTCTCTACAACAACAACAACAACATAGCCTCAGTCCCAAATTAACTGGGGTCGGCTACGTGGATCAAACTTTTCCATTGTGCTCGATTAAGTGCAATTGATGGTGAGCTTTGCAAACCATTCAAGTTTTCTAATGTGGTCTCTGAATTGAAGAAAATAAAGCACTGAAAACATGCGAAAGTCTTTTTTGGAGCACAGGCATTTGATGTTATGGTATTCAGTGTGACCAACATTTTCCAAGATAGTCTATATCATGAAAACCTCTTCAAAATAATAGACTTTCAGTGGTTTTGGTACTCTAAAGAACACAAAAGTACACCTTACCTTCCAATTCGAGACAATGATAAATTATTTTGCTTTCAGATGACAGATGGGTATCATCAGAAAGAAGACGAAAAAAGTTTATTAAAGTTGGTTGGTTGAAGCTACGGACCAAGCATATCAAAGATAGATGAGCATAATACAAAAAATAGATCTGTAATGTGTTCTATAGAAATTGCTGCACCATGGATGATGCAAAGATTATAGTTAAAAAAAAAAGAATAAACAGTGAACGATTAAGAAATGAAAACTAACCTGTTTAAGCTATCCTTCTCCACCAAGTTCACAAGCAACCCCAGAATAGCAACAAGAAAATCCAATTCTTGCTCGGTGAAGTGTTTATCATTCGGATATTCAAGTTTGCCACTGCTGTTAGATGGAAGATTACTATCTTCTGTCCAGCCGGAAGGTGATGATGGTGTACTAAATGATGGAAAATGTCTAATGATCAAGCTGCACAAAGTTTCAAGTCCACCACAAGCAGCTATTTGCTTACACCCAATATGATTGTCATTTGTCAAGTTCATGAGAACCTTTCAGGAAAGAAAAACAAGACTTAGCATAAAATTTCATGTGATGATAAACGTAGTCATGAACTTGAGCCAAGAATAAAGACTCCAGTATTAAAATAGTTTTAACACGTGATGAATATCAATGCTTCAATGCTTCCTTATGTCGCTTTTGTAATGCAAAGCAATAGTATGCTAAATATACGCAGTGTAAATGATATATCAGTGTTTGCTATTGTGAAAATAATCTTTACACACATTGAGAGCAGTATATAATTCAAGAATATGCATGACTCCTCCCAAAGAAACTTCAAGGAATAGCAATACCTTAACAGCAGCAAGTAGACAATCAGCCAGAAGCCCAGAACGTTCATCTTCGACTACAGATGAAGAAGCAATCTCACAGGAATGACAGCCATCCCAGTTGCTTGGCTCCCTAGGTCTAGCCACAAATGGAAGTTGACATTCATCCTTGAGCTCTCTAACCTTTGTAACACTTTCTCGACTACGAGGTACACGTTTTCCCCTTGATAATGAGTTCCATTTTGATTGTTCAAATTCATACTCATCAAATGCAAAAGGATCTTGGCTGTCCTCTATTGTTATGCATTTGCTCTTTTCAGTAACAACAGGTCTCTTACCCAGTCCTAAGCTCATCTTCTTCAGAATGCCAGCACTTCTGGCTGTCTCTTTCTTGGAACCACTTGACATTCCATTACATGAACCTGAAGTGGAAGATTTATTATCCTTCACCAAGCAATCCTCAGCCCCAAATGTAGAGGTAGTTTCTGAACTAGATATTGGACTCAAAAACCTCTGAGATTTCTGTGATTCTTCAACGCTATTCAAGCGTGAATCCTCCATGCTACAACAACTCCTACTAGAATTACTTGATGAAATCCAATAAGGGTCACCTGCACGTTTCAAGAAAAAGAAACATGTCTTAAAAATTATCACTTGCTAAATGGATTGTTCTGATCCCAACTGAGACAAAATCAACATGTCTTAAAAATTATCACTTGCTAAATGGATTGTTCTGATCCCAATAAATGCAGTGTACAATTTCCCTGAAATGAAACAGCCAAAATTGTGGCTCACAGAATCACAAGCAGCATATGGTTGAAGCCATTTCGCGTACATATAATAGCAAATGTAACAGTTATAAACAAAAGCCTTCCTTATTCTGTGCAATTATGAAAACTGGGTAGATGCTTGAAATTGAATAAGCACCTTGGCACAAAGAATTAGTTTCATAATGTTGACAATTGACATGATTCCATACACCATAGAACTTGAATACCATTTTATGCAATTACAGAACAACAGTTTATCGCTTAAAAATGAAAGGGACTAAAGCAAAGAATTACCTTGTTGATCTTCTTTCACTCGAACTTCAAGACCAAAACCGGCCTTATCCAAATGATACTGTTGTTGGCTGTTACTAGAAATGGGGGAACTTTGAAGCATAGAAAGACCTACAAATGAAACTCAGCAATCAGAATTAGATTGCAGTTAAGATAAGGTTGTGGCTTGTCAGGAACTAACCAACGCATGTTACGCCATTTCACCATTCAATACCTGACAGGATCTTAATGAGACAAATCACAAGATCTGTAAAAGACAAGCAGCGAGCATCACCATCCAACTTCAGTTTCATCCCAAGCAAATGATCCTACGATAAAGAAAAAAAAGGCCTTAAAAGAAAGAAAAAAAATATGCACTTGAGCTCAGTGTTGCAGCTCCAAAGCTAAAGCCAACATATTCAGTGAATCAAATTTATACCTGATTATCCTTGCTTAAGAATGTGGCATTTTCCATGATTTTCAAACATTTCAAAAGTAACAACATGGTTTTGAGAGCAACATTATCTTTCAAGTGGTGGAGAAAAGGCACTCTGTTCCGTGACCATCCCTGCCAAAAATATCAAGCACATAAAAAACTCATACAAAACTAAAGAATTAGCACATCAAAAGAGATAAATAAAGGAGGAAACCAATAACAACATAAATCAATTACAAGGACGAGCAAAGAAATTTCCTAATAAGCATTAAAAAAAGAATACAACTAAAAATGATATGATTTTGAAGTTTTAAGGGATCAATCATTATGTGACAACTTGAAAATGCATGGGCAGTGAGAAGGAAAAAGATTGCAACCTTAAACTTACAGCAATGAACAATCATAACATCATTTTAGGCCCTTCATTATATTCGTAAGTGAACAATGGAAACAAGACGAAACCAGTTAAGCCAATGAATGATCTAATGAAACTATTCTACAGTCCGCACAAATATTGACTGGAAAAACATAGTTACAAATTAACAAAAAGCTAAAGACGACAAGAACTGGATCAAAGATGAACCAAAGTTATCAATCTTAAAAGTAACAACGCTTACCTCCATTATGGAAAGGCAGTCCACTGCAATACCAAACACAGCATCCAGCCCTCCAAGTTCCCGTAGTTTTTCCTTAAAATTTCCTCCAACCCTTCTCACTGTTCCAGATGAGTCTATAAAAAAAGAGGAATTTTATCTGTTAAGAAAAGGAAGCATTCATGGGGAAAAAGCATTGATCGGTTTAAGTATCTACTCGAGAATAAAGTGTGCCACCATTTAATAAAGGAATAAAATTATACATTATAGGAAAAAATAGATAAGAGCCCAAGATGTCCAGACACTAGAAACTACTTCTTTTGGAGCACAGCACCCTCTCATCCTGTCATGCAAATTGATATAGCCACACAGTATATTAGAGAAAATCTATAACCTTTATTCAGCTTCTACTTCTCCTTTATGAAATATTTTCATGAAGTTTTCATTGCAAATTGTAATTTCATTGCAAGTTGTAATTTCATATTCAGCCAAAAAAAAATATTGTAACTTATTATTAGCATTCAAACTGTATAAAAGGGAAGTGTCCAAATAGTACAGGCTAAACCACATAGGACAAATAGAAAATCATCATTTTATCACAAAAATGAGAAGGGGCTGTTTCAAAATCTACACCACATTATCAAAATCTGCTACTAGCAAGGCGATTCTACAGGTACGTAACACTCAAGACATCCTTCGTCAACCTATTTAACTCAGCTCATCATCTAGCAGAGATGATTCACTAAACGCATGAAATTTATATTGAAGGAAAGACTTTGCACACAATCATAAATACTAAGAAACATTCAAAAGTTCGAAATATGCAGATGGAGTTCAAATAGTTACCTTCAAGAGAAACAGTAGATACACATCCTTTCTCTATGGTCAACAAAGCTATCCACTTTGAGCTCAACTCGGGCCTTCCCATTCCATCACCATCCTTGTTTTTTAATAGTAACGCCTTGCAACTCAGAAGAATTTCTTGAACTTTTGATACAATTGCATTGGAATTGGAATCGGAACTTTTTGATTGATCCCCCAGCCTACCAGTATCCCTACGTAACGCTAGAAGCTTGGATCCAATGCTTGGAACTTTGTCATCAGGGGTGATAGATGCAGAGGATCGTAACAATTTAAGTAGGAATCTAATGCAGGTAGGAGATTCCAGGAGGTGTTCATCTTGAGCCTGGAATAGTTCAATTACAAATTTCAGACGTTCTTAAATGAGCAAAAGAGTCAAACCTTACTTAAATAACTATTGTTGTAAAGTAAAGCATGATAATGCAATTTTAAACTGTGGGGAACAGACTATATTTTTCAACTTTTAATTCAGTCTGTAGTGCTTCCACAAAAATAACTTAAACTGAAAATTATTTTCAACTCTCATGTACATAAAAAAATAAAATAAAATAGAAGACACGATGCATTCCACCATTTTTATAGCGCAGACAGTTAATGTGACAACAGACATTGACAAGCGCACCCAAACTTATGCGTGAAGAAGCATCCATGACAGTCAACAGGAAAAATGCAAGAGGAGCATTTGAAATCAATAAACAAACTTCTAGGTTGTACTAACAACCTCAATGAGTGATCTTTTGAGAATGATCATAAAAAGAGATATTCAGTTGAGAGATCAAACTTGACATGGATAAAAAGAAAGATGTCACACTTAAAAATGTCACAACTAAAGGCATGATTACCAAGCAGATTAACAGTAACTTACATCGCTTCCCAAAATGTAACAAAGAGCTGCAGCAGCCAGGTTGCTTGGAGAATCATCAAGGCTGAGATCCAGAACGGCATCAAGTATTGTCTTAGCCATCCTGAAATAATAATTATAGAGGTTTGTGAATTTAGATACACATAGGAAGCATTTCCAACATGAAGAAAAATATTAAATATGAAAAAAACTTCCTTTCTCTAAACAAAAACTGAGACTTTCACATAATTACAAGTGCGGACAAGATTTATATCACGAAAGGCAGAAGAAACGTCCTTTAAAACTACCAAAACAACCAAACCCCACCAACCAACTGCAATATAAGTAACTAACTCCCTATGAAGTTACATAACCTATAAGGCACTCTGAATAGTAGATCCAACATACAAGCTACAATCCAAATTATCCACCATTACCCAATCATTCTAGCACAAACCAACTTAGTGAAAGCAATGATATGAATGGGTTCCTTTTCTGTAATAAATCACATATTTTAACCAATTTAAGAGCAGCAAGCCACATTACAATCTTAATATTATATGGGATTGGGACTTTCCAAATAAATTTATCTAAGAGAAGATGAGGACAGGCTGGGTAGTCAAATAGATTGTAAAATAATTACCAGGGCGAACAAGATTATAAGGTCCAAGAACCTGTACTTTGAATTGTTGCAAATTATGATTGGAGTACAACAAAGAACACTGATTCACTGAGTTCAAGGCAAATACTTTTCTTCTGACAGAATCACAATTAAACAATGAGTAACCAAAGATTGTGTTCAAGATAAAATGAAGTCTCTCTGATGTTTAGAGCTCAACTTATGTCCCAATATTGATGGTCATACCATTTAATTATAGATTTCCGAATGGCGTCTACTCATATTGGAATTAAAGTGCACCAGGAAAAAAAAAAAAAAAAAAAAAACCCCACGAAGCACTTAAATCACCCAATCATTGACTTCATACAAGTTTGCTCAAAGCCTTGAACATGCATGAGTAACAAATTGCATCGCCTTCTTGGCAACCTTTGTATCTTGAGTTTGAAAAGAAAAGTAATAAATGTAGTAACACCTTTACAAACTTTTTCATGCTTGGACGAAAAGTTTTTAAATGTTTGGTAAAACAAAAATTGAGTTTTTCATTCACGCAAACTCCAGATGAATGGCATCAGATGTCTTCCACTACAAGAAGAATAATTTTATACATGTATCCTGTGAAATTCTCAACTAGAAAGTCATGGAATACAACTAATGAAAGCATGAGATAAAGACAGTGTAAGAAAGTATTATTTACAGGCCAATCTCTATTTTAACAACCTTCGATAGAATCCTAGAATCCCTATGGAAACAGCAAAGGTTACAAACCAGAAAACTCTCAGAACACAAAATATATTCCAGTACATCTGACAGAAACACAAAGTTTATGAACAACCAGAAAATGTCACTCAAATTGTAGTGAAAGTTTTCTTCTTTTCAGAAAGACCAAAGATTCACTCTTGGTTAAGCTTAAGAAGAATTTCTCATGATTGTCGTTTCTTTCTTACATGTCAGTCATTTGCAACTGTAAAATCTTCATAGTTTTGTTTGAACAATTTAGACAAATGACCGCTAATCAACAACCAGCAACAACAACAAAAACAAAAGCCTTGTCACCAAATTAGTTGGGGTCGGCTACATAGATCAAATTCTTCCGCTCGACTCAATTTAGTACACTTGATGTTGATGATGTGCCTTCATAATCCTTTAAATCCTTCCTAATTAATGCATCCCAAGTTACCTTAGGACTACTCTTATTTTTGTGAGTTTCTTCAATTCTTATTGTGTCTAGTTTTCTAACTTGAGCATTTACAGACCGTCTTTGAGATGTTTAAGCCATTGTAACCATCTTTCCCTAATTTTTGCATTAATCGCATTACTCTAACTTTTCATTGAATCTTCGTATTTCTTATTCTATCTGTACGCGTTTCACTGTAAATACACTTAAGCATCTGCATCTCTGCTACACTCATAAGATGCACATGCGCACATGCGCGTGCGAGTGCATTGTTTTTTCCCCGCTCTATATTCACTCCCATAAACCATAGCTAGCCTAATTGTCGTCTAATAGGATTTTTCTTTTGCCTTAAATAACATGTTGCACAGTGTACACCAATTCTTCCATCCTGCTCGTATCCAATATGTAATGGCATCCTTAATATGGTCATCCTTTTGTATAATTCATCCTAAATATCTAAAATGATTCACCTTAAAAACTTCTACCAATCCTAGTTTTACTACTCCACCATCTTGATCTCTACTACTCATGAACTCGGAATGCATGCTCTTAATCTTAGTCATACACAACTTAAACCCAAGTGTCCAACATGTTTCTCCAAAATTCTTCGTATTTCACTGCACCTCTTGTTTTGTCCGCTAAAACAATTTTGTTTGATAAAAGCTTACACCGTTGTGGATCCTCTTAAACATGTGTAGTTAGTTCATACATAATTAAAGCGGATCCAATTTATGTTAAAAGAAAGCTAGAGCACATTATTAAGAAAAGCAACACCAACTATCACCAAGCAAAACCTTAGGCGGATCAGTTAGCAATAAATTCTTCCATTATTCCCTTGTCAGAAAAAGTTTGTATCTGTTCTTTAGGCATGCAAACTACCATTTGTATCTCAAAAACGCAATAAAATCTGATTGAGATCAAAGTGGCAAGGAGAAGGTCTTAAGATTACTACCTTAAATAACCATTTGCAGCCTAAACCAGTAAGAAATTAAACACTCTTTGAAGAATTGAAATGTGGTATATTGATAATGGTATAGGAAGGTGAATATTTAGGTAGAACTAATTAAACAAAATTCGTCAATGTCCCCACTATCTACATTGTTGTAGCTCGACCATTTACTTGTATCTGATGCATTTAGCTCTAACATTTTCTTACTCACTAGTCTCTGATGATTGGAAGATAAAGGCACCATTTCTTTGGCCCGTCAACCTCTAAAATCGATCTTTACGTTCAATAAAAACAAACGGCGCTCGACGCTAACTACCAAGAAATCCACAAACAACTGAGCAATTAAAGGAAACAATGGAAACTTTCGCAAATTAAGATTTCACGAAAACATTAAAACAATCAAATAACCCTCATTACCCAACAATTCTACAAAAAAGGCAACCTCTTCTGGACCAATTCTTAAAAGGAGTAATGACCATTAACATAGAATTCATCCAAAAAGAACAAATCTTGCACATACCCTTGACTTCTCAGAAGGCGCCTCTGCGCGGAAGTAGCCGAAATCGACAACAGCGACAACAAACTCGCCCGCCTGATCCTCGCCGGCTGCCCCTTCCCCAACCCATCCAACGCGAAATTCACCTCATCCACATGCTCCATCATCTCCCCAAACTCCTGCGCCTCCATCAGCGTCGACGTCCCCAACACTACAGCCTTCCCATTCCTGCCTTCTTCGACCTGGGCATCAACCCATCCTCCTGTGAAGACGAACCCCCAACCAGCATCCCCCGCGGCGGCGGGGGCACCATCGACATCGACCCCTGCGACGAGTTTCCGCCGAAGACATCCGAATCGAAGGCCCACGGCGACGACGAGTCCTGCGATGAGAAGGCGAAACCGCAGAAATCTTGCGACTGCGAGGTTTCTTGCGAAATTGGGTCTCTGAAGATCTCATCCTCCTCGATCACTCCATCGAATCCCGAATCCGAGCAGCTCCTGCTCAAGCACCGATTCCTCCGCCCGTAAGTCCGAACGATCATCTTCGAATCCCAATCCCCAAAACCCCCAAATTGACCGATCCTGAGCGTCAGATTTCGATTTCGATCTCAATTTTCAGCTCCGCCGAATCAAGAACACGAATTTGAACACGAAATCGGTTCAAAATCGATGGATTCGCGCAGCGAGATCGTCAGATTGAGAGGTGATTTGGAGATTTTTTCGGAGTTGCGACGAGGAGATTCATTCAAGAATGTGAGAGCTTGTTAGGGTAGGTCTTTTGGGATTTCTCGAAATGCGTGCGGTTTGAAATTTTGAATCGGGGCCGTTGGATCTTTGGATCTCAACGGGTATTACGTAAGAATGTGAGGTAGTGGGGTCTTGGAGATTTCGTGATTATCAATGAGTATACGTTGGAGGGTATCGGATTATTTTCCTTGTTAGAGTTTTTTTTAAAAAATATATATTGAATTGATCACGCTTTAATTATGAGCTATAATTTTTTTTAAAAGTAAAATAGAATCAATTACTTTGAAAAAAAAATATAGAACCAATTATCATGATAAATTTACAACAATTCTTTAATTCTAATCGTTCAAACCAATGTTCAACTATCGCAAAATTTATTTTGAAGATTTGGAACCGTAACAATGGAAGAGTATAACAATCAATGATTATTCTCTTATCAAACGTTTGGACACAATAGTACACGGATATACTACTAAAACTATAACGAGAACAAAACTTTCAAAATGGGAAAACAAATACAGATTCCGACAAGAGAAGACAAATACATATTTCCAACATAGACTTCCGACAAAAAAAGACAACTAGTTACTGAATAAGAGGAACTAATGAAGAATATCAAACCAACAATTGGTGCAAATCCATACAAATGCCTCAAGTTAAAATTTTCAATGCAGAAGAAACTGGAGCAATTTGATGGTGTATGAGTATAGCTAAGATAACTTGGGATTGATTGAATATAAAGGATTTAAAGAATTTTGAAAGTACGCAATCACGCTCGTTGAATTAAGCCAAGTGGGAAGTTTGGTCCGTGTAGCCGGCTCAAATGAATTGGTGGTGGTGGGCTCCCTAGGATATATTGCTCGCATTCATTCATCACATTGCTAAGTACTTTTGGGAAACCTCGCGCCTATTGGTGGATAAGGCGACGATAGTATATCGACAATGGTGCAGGAGAGGATTGTAACAATTGGTATATCAAAGCCACTCCCGAGCTATGACAGGGTATATCGGCGGGCTTACGAAAAGGTAAGTCCCGTGAGGATGCTAGATCCTTAAGGAGGTTGGATTGTAATAGTCTCACATCGGATGCAGTAGGGGAAGAGTCGAGGGGACCTAGGCTGAATGGAAAATACTAAAATGACAAGAAGTCACACCTTAAAATACATGGCTCACAAGAGTCGTGTCTATGCAGCTTCGCCCTGCGTGTTATGCACTGAGATCTGTGTATATCCACATCCCGAGGTGAGCAAGAACAGCTCCATGGCCCAAATTGACTTCCCTATTGTCATTCTAACATTTCCTAGCCATATTGCTCGTACTTGTAAGGCCTTTTTAAGAAAAATCTCCCACCTAGACCCAACATTCCTTGGTTATCTCCGAGGCTTTGTAATTGAAGAAATTCATAACTAGCTAGCCTCCAAACAAATTCATGCGGTAAACGGACAGGCTGTTACAACAATCACTAATCTGATCTGACATAGATTAGAAAATAAATAAATCCCAACAAAACTTGTGTAGAAACCTCGCTACCAAAAGACAGTTTGGGGAGGTCGTAAGTTTGACTCCCACTTAAGTCCTTGAAAAAGGGTCGCTTTCCCTCTCAAGATTATGGCTTGACATACCAAGAAATAAAAAGGAAAGTGATACACGCCTCAGAAAATATGTTCATATGCATGCATGCATGAAACAACTCCAACTGTGTAGAAAATGTTTCTATCAAAAGTACTTAAATACATGGTTGGAGTGATCAATCAGATGTATAGTTATTAGACGCTGTACTTTCTCAAAATGGACTCTTATTCATGACTCTATAAAAATTAACAATTTGTTCTCAGAAAACTAGCCGGTAATCAGCTAAGCTTCCGAAAGTATTCCTCTCGCTTTGTGTGCCTACATCTTGTATTCCTTTACACGATATGAAAGTAACGGATTTCTCTTGTACAAGTATATGTTTAAACTGTTCTAAATCACCTGGGAGTCACCTGGGTGATAGTGATGGCGGAGGACGTAAATGGTTGGCTGACAGAAGTATACGTTCCTTTCATCGTTGAAGATGGCTCGCCACTGTAACCACCTGAATTGAAAAACCCAGGAGCCGTGAGCTCCTTATCATTGAGCCGAATGTCTTTAGAGAGCATCGTGACAACCTGAGTCATTGAAGGTCTTCGTGCTGGTGCTGCTTGGGTGCAGAAAAGAGCTATCTTTGCGTACCTGATGACCTCATCCTCCAGACATTCTTCTACTTCGGGATCGACTAATTCTTGCAGTTTCCCTTCTTCGTAGAGCTTCCATGTCTGCATGAGCAACCTCATCAGGTTTCAAGTTACTCAGTGGCTTGTAATCAGAATCATATAACTAAATAATAATGCAGCATGAAAACGACCATCGATCAGTTCAATGCTTGAAATGCTATACACGATGTCTTAATGTCGGAATTACTAAACTGTCTCCCTGCTACCAACCTCAGACATTTGGTTTTCAGAACATACTAGTCGTTTTCAATTTAACAAGCTATACATAACCCTAAAATAATTGTGTAGTGTAAATATGTGCACAGGAGCGTCTACTACGCATACACACATATGTGCAAGGAAGCATTAGAAGGAGCAACATATAAAATGTACTGGTGAGCCTTGCCTCCTAGCTGTAGCTTTTAGTCCAAGCAGTGATCTAACATATATTGGAGTTTTGGTTAGTGAGGGATCTTTGATTCAATTATCTTTATCAGCACCTACAATTGTCTGTTCACCATCGTCATGTTTTTTCTTCCTAAGGTATTAAAATTTAAGAGATTCCTTGTTTTGAACCCTATTTATTTGATGGATTTTAGGTTCAAGTGAAACTCGCAACCTACAACAACATAGCCTCAATCCCTAATTGTTTGGGGTCGGTTACATGGATCAAACTCTTCCATTGTGCTCGATTTAGTGCAAATGATGGTGTGCTTTCTAAATCATTTAAATCTTTGATAATTAATGCATCCCAAATTAGCTTCCGTCTACCTCCACCCTGTTGAATTTCTTTAGTTTTTATTGAGTCGAATTTTCTAATGGGGTGAAACTCGCTACCATTGTTTGCTAAATTTTAGTATAACACATGTATCTCAACTTCTCAAGAATCAAGACAGTTCAAGTGAAGCTAGAACCTAAATGGCAGTCAATGGAAAGTGAGAAAGATCGAAGTAAATCTGTTGAAGAACTGCTACTAAGCGCGGACCTAATTCAAAAGAAAATGAAAGAAATTAAACGGAGGAAAGGAACTTGCCTGTTCTAAGAGACAGGTTTGCATATTGTCTCCCCATGATGCCTCTGAATTCGCCCTTCCACTAATCAGTTCAAGAGTGAGAACACCAAAGCTGTATACATCAGCTTTCTTGGTTAATTTACCACCTATTGCATACTCTGGCGCCAAATAACCACTGCATGGAGCAAAATCAAACACTGTGAGATTGCACATCTTGTTAAGAAAAATGCTCAGTCTTAACTTACTGTAGCTAACACTGAAAGAACAAACAAAATAAGCCCCTAGAGATAGCATGGCATAAAACAGTACACAAAAATAATTTACATGTCCTTCATAAAGATGTTTATTAGATTTTATAAGGAGCCTTTTTATCTTGCCAATTCCTTCTCTACCGATTCCAAGATAAGGATTTGTAGTATGCATAGTCATAATTTCTGCCATGTTCAACATTTACACTTAAAACTAAATGACAAATTTTGTGTGCATTTACAGTCTTTTTTTTATATATATAATTTGCGTTCACCTAGTAAAAGTATTTTGTGATGTAGTCTGGAGGTTCGAGTCTTCTTCAAGACTTAATATTGAGAATCTTTTCTCCTATTGAATGAATCATTCACATACAAAAATTGAGGTAAGTGCGTGTCCACACTCTTCTAAATTCACTTCATTTTCCTTCCCTTTTATTTCCCTCACTGGTGTCTACAAACAAGGTCAGCAACAGTGACTGTATTCATGCTCTTAATTGCCATAACCATGCTCCAATCTTTATCAAGAAGTTGAAAAGAAGGAAATGCACAACCTTAAGGTTTTTATAAACTTATAAACCTTTAAGATAAGAGCTATTTCGAATACAAAGACGAACATGAAGACACATTTTCCTTCGAATGTCCTCCATGATTTTTGCCATAAACCTTTTTTTAGAAGAAACGGTGTAACTTCGTATTTGTGGAAATGATCTTTGTGATAGGTTGATTACAATGGATCGATCAGGGACACATAGCAGAAGAGAAACGAATGCTTCTATAGATACTTCCTATGAACTAGTTTACTGGTTCATAAATTATCGAAACGAATAATCAGGATTCTGTATTAAGTTCTCATGGATTAAGACATTTAGAATCATCATTAACTTAGCCAAAAGTATCCAGCATAAGCCAGATTAAGTAATGAAATATATAAGAAGAATTAAAGTAAGACTTAAATCAAACAATGGATGAGAACAAGAAAGATAAAATCATAGATCTCAAGAAAACAACTTACGTTGTGCCAGCAACCCGGGTACTTATGTGAGTAATGTTTTCGGGGAATAGCTTAGCCAACCCAAAATCCCCTATTTTGGGAACAAATTCCTTGTCAAGAAGTAGGTTACTAGCTTTAATGTCTCTATGTACAATATGAGGCTCAAGTTCTTCATGAAGGAATGCAAGACCCTTGGCAGCACCTAAGCAAATAGAAGATCGCACACTCCAATCTAACTTTATGGCATTACTCTTTGAACCTAAAAAAGAGGATGCACATTAAATATCATTCTTTGTGGATATTTTAGAAAAGTACACGTCAAAAATTATGTTTTCCTTCAATAGAAGTACTGAATCTACCTAATAATGCACGATCAAGACTCTTGTTCTCCATGTACTCATACACCAAAATCCTGTCTGTTCCTTGAACACAACAGCCAATAAGCTCAACTAGGTTAGGATGTTTGACATTTGAGATCATGTCGATTTCAGTCAAAAATTCCTTCGCTCCTTGTTTTGATCCAGCAGAAAGTGCCTTTATAGCAACCTGTCTTCCATTTCTTAGAATTCCCTAGAAAAAACCAGAAAGTTATTAGAACCAAATACATGAAACAGGAAATTCCGAAAGTAGAAATGTTTGAGGAATAAACTATCCATTGAGGCAGCCAGATCAAGGAATCAGTTAAATTAAATAAGTCTTAATCACGCCCTATACTTCTCTGTCAGTGACAGCAGTGCTTTCACAAAAGGTGAATCATCATAAATCATTGAAGTTGAACTTTTAGAGCATAAATGTTGACACTTCATGCTTCTGATAGGGGTCTTAGAAATTTAGAAATCCTCAAGACATTACGATTCATTGCAATTAGTTACTTCTTTTCACCATCTTTTCTTTTAAAACAAAAGTAAATAAATAAAGTCCTCCAAATACCACCCACTCCAAAAAGGTTTACATCAACCTACACCAATTTCTCATCCAAAATAAAAGTGAGAGCCATTACCTAGCTTACAACTAGTATCCAAGTAGATGCTAACAACCTGGAAAACTCCCAAAGTTTTTTACATCCCTACTAGAATTTTGAAAAAACTCTACAATTTTTTCCAACCACACAGGCCACTGTGCAGCTAAAGAGGCCACCATCAACAACACTTCATTACCCATACTAGCTCTAACTCAACCAGAGTAGAAATAAGATAAACCTATAGTAAGTTGTAATAACATGGTGCCAGTGGAATCCCCAAGACAATGATGCATAACACTCCCAGACCAATCACACGAAAAATAATGAAAACATAGATGAAGCCAAGTCTCCATTTTAAAAACCGAGCATACAGCATTTTACAGATAACAAAATGAGAATTTGGCTTTCCCTCAACCTTAACGGTGCATAATTTCCCATACATCTGAATCAACTAGTCGGGTTTCTTTGCTTTTGGTTTTTAGAAACTTTGCAAACAAGAAAAATAAAATAAAAATTGCCCAAGTTTCAATATTTCATGTTCAGTCTTAAGACATTCAAATCCTCACAACAAGCCAAGGACTGCTACAAGAAGACATGAATTCTATCTTTAAGAGGGAACAGATAAAAAATAAGCTAGAAAACAAAATTGATAAGAGAATATGTTAACCCACCTTTGAAGCCTAATTTTTCAGTACACATGAACTTCAAGTTCCATGCTTGTTAGAAAACCCAATCCTGAATGTCAAAATCTTACCATCTAACAACCCCTACTTGATCCTGATCCTAGACTGAGCAGTGTTTTAAAAAGAAACTCTACGTAGAATTCTCTTCTAAACAATAAGAACTTGAAGAATTGCATATTTTACCATACTCTCTTCTACTTCTGTTCATCCAAGAATAAACAAAAAAAAAATGAGTTTCTCTATGGTAAACAACTGAAAAAGAAGGAAGCTAATATTTAGTTGACTTATGTCTTCATCACTTATATTCTATGTCACTTACACTCTAGTTTTGATACACTGATTTAAAAAAAAATGATGTATACCCAATTAAAGTAGCAATTGATCAAAGAATTAGGTTTACAATATAATTTTTTTTAAAAATAAGAAACTTAGCTTTCATATTGTTCAAATGAAAAATTACATTGCCACTGTCATTATCAATTTAAGGGTTAATAGTAATACTATAGTATTCACATGTAAGTATGTGTATTTAAAGTATAATTGCAGCAATATGTGCAACCTTATGATTCTCATCTGATCCATGAGACCCCCACAATAACCAATGTTAGGATCATGATCCTAACAAATACTATGTATTGTTTAAATGAACTCTAGACTTGAGTGTGTTTATAATTCATTATTCACTGAATAAGTAAATATCAAATTCTACTATCTTTATCTTCTGTACTATGTATTGTTATAACTTGTTTTTCTCCCCCAATTTAATAAAGTTGCCAAGTAGGCAAGTACTGAGTTTGTAATGCATCTAAAATAAATATCTTTAAATATAAGAAAACTATATACCTTGTATACGGTCCCAAAACCTCCTCGCCCAATCTTATTGCTAGGATGAAAGTTATTCGTTGCGGACCTCAGTTCATTATAAGTGAAAAGTTGGAGATGTACTGGCAAAGAACCTAACGAAAAGCAAAGTAATGAAAAGAAAAACCACTTCTTGAAAAAAAAAAAAGAAAAATCATGTTCCCAATGTAAGGCCATTCAGTTTATTAAAAGTTAACAAGTCAAAAATATTTTAGTTTTAAGGGATTTCATTTCCATCTTTAGCAATAGCAAAAAAAAGTTAATAGTGCCCACACAACAATATGGTTTGATTATTTAGAAAGGAAATTAATCATGCTGTTTTGTCTAAGTGAAACTCCCTTCCTATGCTCACATACCATAGTACCAGCAGTATAAAGAAATATCTAAATCATCATCTCTAGTGCCTGCAATTTGCCTAATTGCAAACATGCACATCATTTTGCTGAAGATAAAAGCAACATGACACTTAGGCAGTAATTACTAGAGGGTTGTGAATAAATTGTACAGCTGAAATTGGAAAAGGACATAAAGGATTAAAAAAATATGGCAGAGTAATTAAAGGCACCAAGGATTAATTAGTCTCATTGAGAGGATTGTTACAGCAGAAACTCAAAACAACAACAACAAAAAGCCTCAATCCAAAGTAGTTGGGGTCGGATACATGGATCAAACTCTTCCATTGCTCTTGATTTAGTGCAATAGATGGTGTCCGTTCCAAGTCTTTTAAATCCCTCCTAATCAATGTGTCCCAACTCCCAAGTTAGCTTTGGTCTACCCAACATCGTCTATTTTCTTCAATTTCTATTAAGTCGAGTTTTCTAATGGGGGCATTTGTAGGTGGTCTTTGGAGGTGTCCAAACCACCACAATCGCCCTTCCCTAATCTTTACGTCAATTGGTGTTATTCCTATTTTTCTTTGAATTTTTGTATTTCTTATTCTATCTTTGCGAGTTTTACTGAAACTCGAAAAGACATTTTAAGTTAAAATCCATGCTTAGCAATTTATCCATTTTATTTGATAATTGAATGAGGGTAACATCCACACTATCTGAACAGTAAAAATAATGGTCAGGGAATAAATTATTGCATAGCTGCAGTGTAATCTAGAAATAAAGATTTATATGTTGACTGGTTGCGCTTCTTACCACTTAAATCTTGATTGTTACGGCCTTGCTCCTTCTTTTCAGCTCTTGAAGCACCAAAACAGCAGTGCATCATATTTATGTGCAGCTTTCCTTTGGAACCTCTATGCTTGCATTAGTAGACCTTTCAGGCTGGGACAATTTTCAAATAATTTAAAGATAAATTATTTGCCTGCCCAAAATATGAAAAGAAAACAGAGCCATGACTAACAAAAATGAGAAAAATCAGCCACCAAAATGATTTCATATCCAACACTGACTTCCTCTAGATAGAAAAGAATGAAGGAAGAGGATTCATATAGCCTTCCCAGACCATTCGTAAAAGATTTTGTCCAATTTAGTCATTAAACTTAGATCTCCCACCATTTGGTAGGAATCAAAAAACCATTTAACTTACCAAGACATAGTTTGAATCTGTTCGCCATTAAGCAATGGAAAAGATTAAGCCCCTGTTGTGCCTCATATTTACCGGTTTAATTACTGAAATATAGTTTGAAACCACTACGCTATTAAGCAATGAAAAGATCAAGGGCCCAAAGAAGAATCAAATTTCACTCTCCAATCTCTCGTAAATTATTCAAGGGAATGAGTCCTTATATTGATAAATTATCTTTATCACTATTCAAAAAGCGTAGACTTAAGAACATTGAGTTGATTCCATTTAGAGTTTTAGAGCTCTCCCGCTTGTGAATGAATCGATAGAAACATGACTTCCTTCAATTGGTTGACATAACTGGAGCATGGTTTTGGTCAAGGGTCTTAGACTATTCAAGAGACTGAGGTGCATGGACTATTCAGCATGGTTTTGGCAAGTAATGTCTCCTCCATCTCACCAAAAATGCTTTGGCAAAAAATGAATTATGCTATTAATCAATTGCAATTTGACTATCTTTTAGGTTATCAACTATCTCTCAAAATAATCTAGTCCAACTACGAATTTTAATTTTCGCAACGTCTAAAGTCTATCAAACACAAAACATAGGAATTAAACAATACAGGAAACATTCCTCAATTAGCTCAGACAAAACCCTAGCCTCAACAATCATCCAGAAACTCAGAATTATCATCAATCACCAAATCAATTAACACATCAAACGTGTTCCTACCTACTACCTCTTCCTCCAACAACAATTTATTCCAAACCGGTCGCGCTCCAACGAAAACTTACTCCGTCGAATTTCGCCGGAAAACCATAAAATTCACCGCAAAATGGTCCAAATAGATGAGGAATCACCTGAACCTCTCAATGCCGCATCTGCATCACCATTACCGCACATCAGCGCACAGTTTCAAAACCAGGCATACCGAAATGGCGAAATTGAGGAAATCGCATAGCTAGTAGTACCGAATTGGTTCCTCCGGACACTCAAATTCAGCGGAAACTCCAGTTCGGATTGGCGATTGAACTGATGATGAGTCAGCTCTGATGATGATCAACAACAATGAAGATGAAGACTGTGAAGTCTGTGTGTATGCGCGAGGGGAGGGCCTGTTTGGCTGGGGACTGAATTACAATTAGAGAATGAGAGATTCTTGTGGTTTTGATTTTCTAGTACTTGTTGGGCTGTTTAATCTGTTTTGATCTTCCTCTTTTGCACACGTTTTGGTCTGCTCTCTTGTTGAAAATGACCGTTACGGTGACTCGGCACTTCGGCAGCCACATAGCAGCAGACATGAAAGAAATAGAAAATGACAAAAATAACCATCAAGATTTGACATTTTTTATTTTTTTATTTTTTATTTTTTTGCATCAAAGTTCTTAATTAAAACTCGAATTTACGTCAATAGTACATCACCCTGAATTTTGCTAGACATCAATGGTTTAGGAGCTTTGACATCAATCTATTATATCTAGGAGTTGTTTTTGTACAATTATAAATCAAGTTTACGTGAGTCAATAAATATATGCTAACCCCTACGCTACCAAAAACAAAAAACAAAAAAAGTAGATAACAATAATAGTGTTATTAAGTTTAGTCAAGATGTAGTCGAAAAGTTGACAAAAAAAAAATGTAGTCTAAAAGTTTTAACAATCTAAAGCAATTGCAATCATTAATATTAAAGGTAATATAAATCAAATTTATTTTTTTCTTATATCATAAAAAAAAACTTCAAAACTCTTACGAAGAAGTTGTTGTCCTCGTGGTTCTTCATGCTTCGATCGAGTCCGAGATTAATCGAGGCATGTTGAAGATGTGTGGACTAAAAATTAGTCTTGCATCGATTAAATAAAAATTCGAAATGAAGTATATAAATGATTAACTCATCTCATTTAGTACTGAGGCTTTTTGAGATAAAACCTCATATTTATAAAAGTCGAAGGTAGTTAAATCGGAGACAATATCGGTGCAAGTGGAGGAGATCCACAGGCTGAGAATTTTGATAGGGAACAGCTTGAATGATTGGAACATACACTCTAAGAGCTTTTCCAACCAGCGCTGGTGGAGAAGCATTTTAATCGCATTTTATGAATAGTGCCACTATTCACTTAATCTTTCGCTATTCATTATTTTTTTATTTTTATATTATTTAAAGTTGTCTTTATAATTTTATTACTTAATTTTATATTATAATTAAATTAAATTAAATAATGATAAAAGTAAAAATAGTATAAAAGATACATATAGTGTTGGTGGGTTGGAGATGCAAATAATGTTAATATCATTTTTTACACTAAAATAAATTTGAATAATATCACGTTACCCTATTTTAATATTATTGGGTTCGAAAGGCTTAAGTTGCTACGACAACCATCAATCAATGATTTCACCTACCACAAGAAATCCTTTATTTCTACTTATTTGCGTCATTAAAGTTTTGTTGTTGTGATGGCGGCGGTGGAATCATTCACGGGACGGCTTGGTATGAACTTATTCTATAAAGTGCTTAAATAAATTAGCTGTAGTTGTGAGTCCGACAATCCTATGTGAGTCGGTAGCATCCCATCTAACTGGACCATATGTGATAACAGCCAAACTATGCTGTCCCTTCTTTAATCAAACAAATTGTTCAATCAATCGACATTCGACACTGTCATTACTATTGTATTCTCTCACTCGCCCCGCATGGGAGCGCAAGCCCATAAATCTCTTTCACCGCTAATATTGTTCTCGACTTAATCGTTTTCAACTTATAAATGTGAGATTTAAGCTTAAAAAATTTCGGTATTATTATATTAAGAATAAAAGAATCACTTACGTACTTCTTTATAAAGTCATATTCCAACACTTCATTTTAGACCAACCTTCAACTTGTAGGTGTGAGATTTTAACTCGAAAGGCATTGGGTACTATTAGGAAGGAGATAATCACTTACGTACTTTTTTATGAAGTCATATTCCAACACTCCACCTTGGACCGAAATTCATAAGCATTCGCGAGCTTGTGGATCTTCGCTAACATCGATATTGTCCTCAACTTAACCACCTTCAACTCTTAAGTGTGTAGTTTTAATTCAAAAGGCCTCGATGCTAGTTAAATGAGATAATCACTTAAATACTTCTTCATAAAGTTTCATTCAATCGATATGAAATCATTATTTCGATCCACCCATCTCAACAAATATCGTCATCAATATATATAGAAGGGCAAAACTGTCTTTGGACACATATTTTCTCTTTTTATTTTACTGAAAATAATGGAAAATTCTTGGATCTTCATTTTTGACTTCGTCGTATAGAGACAGTTTCTCAATTTTCCAAGTGAACAAAACAAAATCAAATACAGTAGATTCTTTTTTGTTATTTGATTATAAGTACATTCTTTCAAACGTACCAGAACAATCTGGTGGACCACACGGCTAGACAGGCCGTCCGCTAAAAGTTCCACTGTGGTCGGAAGCAATAAAAATAAATAAAAAAATAAAAAAATAAGAACAACAACAATCATAAGTTCATAAACAATTAATAAGATCAATAACTTAACACCAAAACATTTTGAGGACAGCTAAGGGCACCCCACTGTTTAATGAAAGCACCCAAAGTTTTTGTAAAAATTCCAGCAAAACTGTAAAAGACCATTTTGCCCTTGTATATATACTCACTCAAACCCCACAAATCATTTTCAATGCAAAACTGGAGCACCCCACCACCTTGGATCACAAGTGAAACTTAAAGCTACAATTATGTTTGTCGAGCATATGAAGCTTTGAAGGAACTATTTTTTGGATCAAAAACTGTGAAATTGATGATTTTGTTTGTCATCATAGGGTTTCTCAAATTTTTTAACGTTTTTTCACGGACGCGATTGATTCGGCCTCACAGGACCGAGGGTTATGCAAACGTCTCGGTCAACATCCACCGAGAAAGGAATAAAAGTTTCGGTAAATGGACAACCGAGAGATATGCTACGTTCTCGGTTGTACATCACCGACAGGACATAAACTATACACTTCGACTTACTCTCGTGATGTGGTGACCGAGACGACAATAAAAGTCTCGGTTATGGACAACCGAGATCTATCTTACACTCTCGATTGTACATCACCGACAGAACATAAACTATACACTAATGGTTGCTATCGTGAAGGGGTGACCGAGATAACACAATTACTTTCGGCCATTCGTTGCCGAGACTGTGTAAACTATTCTAGCATGTCTGGCCGAGAACCACGAGTTCTCAAAAATTTCCCCTCAGTCTCGACCATGCTTGGCCGAGACTGTAAACAAAATCTCTGGCCTGTGTGGCCGAGAACCACGAACGGCCAATAAATGAACCATTGAATGCACCGCCACACAAACATAACAACTACTCTATCAAATGCAACTTAATTAGACTACCAACGTACGTTCAAACGATCGATTTCTCGACTTGAGTGTGTGAACGAAAAACTAGAACCGAGCCTTAATTTGAAGAGGAAATCGACAAACACCCCGAGCCTACAAACAACAAAAACCTTCTACAATGACGGAAAAACACACGGAGACGGACGAAAACGACGATTTCGGGGTATCCTCGCAAGGAGTTCGGTGGTGGTGGTGGTGGGGTGTGAGAGGTTTGTTCGAGGGGTATTTTGGGTATTTCGGGTCTAATTTTTGGGTGCCCCAGGTAAATTGGTTAGTGCCCACATTAACTGGGTGCCTTCATGAAACGGTGGGGTGCCTTTAGCGGCCCTCAACATTTTTGATGATACCTCACATGCGAGAAATCCAACGTTAAGGGAGATCGTGGGGTTATTTTCTCTTGAAGTAATAATAAAAAAAAGGCTTACAATTTAAGGGCTCCTTTCATCCATACGTCTAAGTTCTTGAGAAATACATTTCTTCTTTTTCTTAACGAGAGAAATACATTTGTTGTCAAGTTGATTTTTTTTTTTTTTTTTTGTATTTGGCTCAACATTTTATTTATTTGCATATAGTTTTTTTTTCTCATCATAAAGTTTAAATATAATTTATTAATAACTAAAGATTTTTACCTTTGTATCTGAACAATCATCAAAACAAAACTGGTTTTTAATTAATCACCAAAAAATTGATTTACATGACACTCTTGTTTCACCTTATATAGTGGTGTATGTGTCTAAGCTCTCAACACTCACTTGGGTCACACAAGCACGTGACTCAAGTTATCTAACTCACACACAACCAATTACAACAGTAAGTAAAAGGAAAACAGTAACAAAATAATATGTACAACACTGTAGCAAAGTAAAGAACAATACTTACTACATCCCCCCCTCAAGATGAAGCCAGTTGATGCCAATCACACATATTCATCTTGGAGAGCAAAAAAGAAAACTGAGGAGCAGCAAGACTCTTGGTGAACAAATCAGCTAACTGATACTTCGAGGAAACATATTGTGGAGTAATGAAATCAACCTTAAACTTCTCACGAACCAAATGACAGTCTATATCAAGATGTGTTCGTACGCTCATGAAAAACAGGATTGACAGTAATATGAAGAGCGGCCTGGTTATCGCACCACAAAAAAGAGGTAGATTAACAAAAACATGAAGATCAGATAAAAGATAAGTAATCCGCTGAAGTTCACAAACAGTTGTAGAGATACTATGATACTCAACTTCGGTAGAGGAACGAGAGACCGTAGACTTCCAAGAAATGAGAGCATTCCCAACGAACACACGATACCCAGTCAAAGATCGGCGAGAGAAAGGGCAGGAAACCCAATTAACATTACAAAAACCAACAACAGAAAGATAATCCTGAATAGGATAAAAGAGCCATTTGGAAGGACAACCTTTTAAGTAACATAACACATGTAAAGCTAAAGACCAATGTGATTCAATAGGTGCCTGAACAAACCGACTGAGCTGTTGAGTGGCATAAGAAATGTCTGGTCTGGTAAAACCCAAGTATAGTAAACGTCCAATTAACCGATGATACTGATCAACATCATGGAAGAGAGGAGAATCAAGATCAAACTTAACATCCCTAGGAAGGGGAGTAGTAGTGAACTTGCAATCAGTAAGTCCAGTATCAGAAAGTAAATCCAAAACATATTTTCTTTGATTTAGATAAAGACCAGCATCAGATCTAGCCAATTACACACCAAGGAAATAATAAGCCTGACCAAGATCTTTAATAGTAGGTAAGTAAAAAATCCTTCACCAAAAGCATATCCTTAAGAGAAGTTCCAGTAAGAAGAACATCATCAACATTGACCAATAAAACAAGAAAAACAGTGCCTTTGGAAAAGAGAAATAAGCAAGGATCATGGGGGGACTGAGTAAAACCAAAGTAATGCAGTTTGGAAGTAAACTAAATGTTCCACTGCCTGGAAGTTTGCTTCAGGCCATAAAGAGATCTTTTCAACTTGCACACCTGACTAGGTAAAGCCTTTGTATACCCCTCAGGGGGGCTGCATATACAAATCCTCATCAATGTAACTATGCAAAAAGGCATTATTCACATCAAGCTGATGTATAGACCAGGACTTAGCTGCAGCTGAGGCCAATAACATTCTCACAATAACAATTTTTGCAACAGGAGAAAAACTATCAATAAAGTCCACCCCTTCAATTTGATGGTAACCTTTTGCCACAAGTCTAGACTTGTATTTATCTAGAGAACCATCAAGGTTATATTTCACTTTATAAACCCATTTGGTGCCAATTGCCTTCTTATATATCAGGAAGCAAAAAAGTGAGCTCCCAAGTATAATTGGATTCTAATGCATTCAACTCATTAGTCATCGCATCAATCCAAAGAGGATCATGTTGAACATGCTTAAATGACGATGGTTCTTTGATAAAAGAAACAACAACTAATTTTCTTTTGTAATGATCACTCATAAAAGAAGAAACAAGAAAAGGAAAAATAGGTGGTTGGGTAGAAGGAACTGTGGTTAAAGAGGAAGAAGGAAAAATATTAGTAGAACCAACATGACAAGTTACAAAATCATTCAACCAACCAGGTGGATGTGTCAATTTAGTACTTCGTCGAGGTGAAACAGAAACAAAATCAACTGGAGGAGAAGCAGAAATAGAAGAATCAACAAGAGAAGAAGAAGAAATATGATCAGATTCATTAAAAGAAGAAACAGGTAAAACGAGTGTAACAGGAGAAGAAGGAATAGAATGAAAAGGAAAAATATTTTCATAAAAAACTACATCTCGATAAACAAACACATAATTTGTGGAAAGACTAAAGAGTTTATATGCCTTTTGTCATAGAAAGTAACCCAGGAAAACAGATTTGTAGGCTCTAGCATCAAACTTGTCCTTGGATGGAAGTGTATTTGCAGCAAAACACATGCAACCAAAGGTTTTAAGAAAATTATAATCAGGAGTCTTATCAAATAAAACTTGGTAAGGACACTTCCAATGAAGCAAAGAAAAAGGCAACCTATTGATCAAAAAAGTAGAAGTGAGAATAGAATCACCCCAAAAAGAATTTAGGCAAACCAGATTGAAACATCAAAGCTCGAGCAACTTGAAGTAAATGCCTATGCTTTCTCTTTACAACGCCATTTTGTTGAGGAGTATAAGGAGTAGATTGTTGGTGACCAATACCAAACCGAGAAAAGAATTGAGTACACTAATGATTAACAAATTCCGTTCCATTATCAGTTATGATAACTTGAACAGATTTATTAAATTGTGTTTGAACAAATCAAAGAAAATTGGTAATAGTGGATATGGTAGTCGATTTACATTGTAACAAATAGGTCCATGTAAATCTACTAAAATCATCCATAATGGTAAAAAAATAATGTGTGCCCTGCATAGAATACTATTTATAAGGCCCCCACGAATCCATATGTAACAATTGAAAAGAAGCCTAACTTTTAATAGAATTTAACATAAAAGGTAAACGACACTGTTTAGAAAGATGACATACATCACAAGGTAAATCATTTTTATTTAAAGAAACATGAAACAAAGAAGGTAAATGTTGAGCAACAACTGGAGAGGGATGACCCAATCTATGATGCCAAGAAAAAATATTATTACAAGAAACAAAATCAGAACAGCCGCAGTAGAATCAAAATTAAAAGATTGAATAGCCTCTTGGTTGAATGATTGTTGATCTAAAATGTATAATCCTCCAAATACCTTCCCAACTCCTAGGATTTGAATAGACTCAATATCCTGTATCGAACAAAATATTGGATGAAAAACAAACTTAATATGAGCGGAAGCTGTAAGTTTACTAACAGAAAGAAGGTTGTATTTGAAAGAAGGAACATGAAGACAGTTATGCAATGTCAATCTAGGTGTAAGAGAAATTTGTCCAATGGACTCAACAGATTTTACAGTTCCATATGGTAGATAAACAGGTGTAGGCTGTGAAGGAATGTGAGAAGAGGTAAACAAAAAGTGATCAGAACACATATGATTTGAAGCTCCAATGTCTATTATCAAAGAACCATGCGTAAGATAAACATGAGCACATGAATTTGGTGATAAAAAACTACTTGCAAAGTCCGAAATGTGAGCCATGTTAATCTGTGATGAGCCTTCAACGCCAGCAACAAATTTTCCTTTCATAGTTGTTGAATCATTGCCGGCATGTTAACCTCAAAAGTAGGAGATACTGCATCATCAAAATCTACTAGGGATTCCAACATATTCACCAAATTCTTGTTAGCTTCAAGAACTGGTTTCTTGTCACCATTGATCCTCTGGCTTTTAAACCAATCTGGATAACCATGTAACTTGAAACAATTCTCTTTTGTATGACGTTTAGCCTTAGAGTGATCACAAAATAGTTCATCCTTGTTTACAAAACTTCATGAATTATTCCTACCAGCAAAGTTAGTAGTAGGCTGATTTCCAAAACCAGAACCACTCTAGAAACCAGTACCATAACCACTACTACGGTGAGTAGGGCTTTTCACCATCATCGCAGTCTCCATTTATGAATCAAAACTGATATGAATAAGTTTTTGTTTCTCCACTCGCTGAATCATAGAATATGCCTTATTAACACTCGATAATGGATCCATGACCAAGATCTGATTACGAACATGATCAAAGCTGTCATTTAGTCCCATAAGAAACTGTATCAATCGATCATTAGACTCAAGTTCCATAATTTTGGTATGATTTCCACAATCGCAATGAGGAATTGGAGATAAACATGTAAGTTTGTCCCATAACTTCTTCAATTTTGTATAATACTTCGCTATTGACAACTCTCCTTGAGTTATTGAACAAATTTCTTGTTTCAGTTGATAGAGAAGAGGTCCACTGCACTCTCCATACCTCTATTTAAGATCCAGCCACAAAGCATGTGTGGACGAAGAGTATAAGAAAGCCTCAACAATCTCCTTGAGTTAATAATCCATGAAATTACCATGAAATCAACCTTGCACCAACGATTAAAGTTTTGATGATCCTCATCAGGTCTCTGTACAAGTTCCATTAACAAAATCGAGCTTCATTTTAGATCCCAAAGCAATACGCATTGCTCGACTCCATGAAAGATAGTTAAGATCTGTAAGTGGATTAGTAACTAGAACCATACCTGGATGATCTGAATTTAATAAGTATAATGGACCTTTAACACTATAAAGTTGTGTATTCGGAACATTAGGTACAGTAACTTGTCGATTTGCAGCTGCATGTGTGACCGCCATAGTCAAGACTACAAACAAGATGAAAACTAGAAATTTTCAAAATCAAAGTGAGGAAAACACCCTACACATCTCCATAAAACTCAAAATCTTGAGTTCACTTCTCAGATCTGAATCACAGACCTATAGAACACCTCACCGCGCTAGACACATGCATATTTGAATGTTCCTTCTTAGATCTGATACACAAACATCACACAGCTCACAAGCTCAAATTAGAGCTCACAATTTGTAGATCTGAATCACATATCGACAAACAACAAAGAAGAAACCTAGGGTTTGGATCGAGCTCACACTGCTCTGATACCATGAATAATCATCAAAGCAAAATGGGTTTTTTATTAATCACCAAAAAAATTGATTTACATGACACACTTGTTTCGCCTTATATAGTGGTGTATGTGTCTAAGCTCTCAACTCTCACTTGGGTCACACAAGCACGTGACCTCAAGTTATCTAACTCATACACAAACAATTACAACAATAAGTAAAAGGAAAACAATAACAAAATAATATGTACAACACAACAGCAAAGTAAAGAACAATACTTACTACAGTATCAAGAACAATTTTGCCAAAAGTCACGTTTTCTCATAGGAATAGCAATTTATTAACCCTAGAGAAGTGAAATTTCCTTTCTCATCAAGACAAAAAGAAGTAAAACTTTTCTCTAGAAGATAAAGGGGAGTTTTTCATCGACATGCTTTGAAAAATAAATACATATAGTAACAGTCAAAATTCTTTAATTTCTATCGTATTGAAATGTCTTTAAATGTGATTGATCATTTGTTTTTCTTTAGTGTACGTAACTCATCCAACACTTATAATTTTTTTTTAATAAAATACCAACAAATGACTTCAACATGAATCCAACCTAAGACCTCCCCTTAAATTGCCTTTCGGCAAATAATGTGACATTCATCTCATCTATCTATATCTATATCTATATCTATATAAAAGTTGGAACTGAGAGAAAATTCACATGCATTCTCCTTTCATCATTTTAATTTTTTAGTTTTTTATTTTTTATTTTTATTTTAAGGTATTTATTTATTTAAGGTATTTAAGGTGTTTGGTTGTTTCAAGGAATATATTAATTCCCCCATTTATTAATTGACTAAAATAAAAATCTAGCTCTTAAAATTTAAGAGCATCTATATGGTCTCTTAATTATTTAATTAACTGCTACTTAAATAGAAATACACACATAATTAATTAATTAATTAGGTACGCGTATTCACATTGAACGGTTACAGTTGTGCATGCATGGTATCATCTTGCTTGCAAGTCACTTGAATGAGAGATAAAGCTTTACACGCTCTCTCTTCCACCATTTCATTTTAATGATTTTCTCAATTTTTCATTTTTAATTTTAAGATATTTGATATTTGTGTTACTTACTGTTTTAAGATATATTCATCCCCATATTTTTGAAAAACGAAAAATCCAACTTTGAACAACCAAACAACGGGTCTAATTAATGAATTATTCATCAATGCATTAAGTCTCTATTTCGAATCTTACACCATCAATTTGGTTACCACAACATCATTTATATATACCATTTAGGGCATTGAAATAATAATTAAGTTCATTCGAATTCTTTCTTTTGTTAATAAAGGGTTACTTCAATGATTTATAAATAAACAATTTTTTTACTCTCTATTGTATATTTTCTTTTAAGAAATATGGGTTGATTATTATGAATTGTAATTTTAATTATAAAAATATTACAATATATTCATGAACTCCTGTGCGGAGCGCATGAAATCGACTAGTTATAGATACTTTCGCAACTTGTGGAACAAAAATTTACATTGTTAATTTTCTTTTGCAAGCACTTGGAAATTAATAAATCAAAAGGCATATATTGTTTATACGTTAAAAAAATAAAGAGTTGACTTAAAAAAGTGATTAGGGAAATTGTGTGAAAGCCGGGGCAGTGCGTGTGCGTTATACATGGTCGCCACAATCGACAAAACCCTTTATTTCATAAAGTATTATATATAATTAGTAATTAGTCAATAATCATGAATATTTGAAAGAGCAGTGCTAGGAGTACTTAAAAGAGTTCAAACTCAAATAACAATAAAAACTTATATATTATTTTAAATAGTATTAGTATTAATTAGAGATAAAGATAATTATGTCTTTTTATATAATTGAGTAATTTAAGTTAGTAATAAAAATCATTTGAGTCTAAACTTAAAGAGTTCAAATAGATTTTTTGTACTTGAAAGAGTAGTACTAGGTGTATTAATTATAAAAATATTACAATAATTGAGTAATCCACATATATTGTTTATACGTTAAAAAAAATAAAGAGTTGACTTAAAAAAGTGCCTAGGGAAATTGTGTGAAAGTCTGGACAGTGCGCGTGCGTTATATATGGTCGCCACAATCGACAAAACCCTTTATTTCATAAAGTATTATATATATATTCACTTTTTTTTGGCAAAATATATATGTTTACACTTAACATGTTAAAACCAAACCAAATAAGTCAATGAAAATGTGAATGGGAGCAGTTCAAGTACTAGGATAACTTTTAGAAAAAGAAAAATTATTTGGTAATTCTTTTAGACACTTAGTGAGTTAGGATGTCCTTTCATGTGATACACCTTAAAGAGTATGAGCGCACATCTTGAAACGTGTCGAGGCGTATCACACGATTAAATACTCCCTTAGGCTTATTACACTACAAGAAAAAAAGCAAACAGCAACAAACTAATCTGTTGTTGAATTGGTACGGATTTGTTGCTAAGGGACTCATAGACAGATCAAGAATGATTAGGTGTTGCTAAACTCTTTGTTGCAGATTGAAGTTAGCAACAGATTTTGGTTTCGTTGTTGTTCAAGAACAACAGAATTGTGACAGAAATTTGTTCTTTGAACAAGAATGACGAAATAAATCATTGCAGATTGAAAAAGGAGTTTGTTGCTAATCTGTTGCAAATCAAGAATAGATTGTGTTTGTTCTCGATTTTACTGATCAAGATAAGCGATTTATTCTTGATCTGTTGCAAATCAATGACAGATCAAGAACAGCATCTCTTTTTGTTGATTGCAAATCAAATGAAAATCAATTCTTGATTAATCGATCAGTTGTTATCTGCATTGATCTGTTGCAAAAGCAAATGACAGATCAAACAACATGACATCTTTTTTTTGATTGGGCAAATCAAGCAACAGAACTTGACTTGTTCATAGGTCGATTTGGAATGAAATTTTTTTAAATAAATTACGAGTTCATTGTAAATAGTAAATCCTGCAACATAAATAGTAAATCCTGCAAGAGTAAAATTTGAAAAAAAAAAAAAAAAATTCGCTTTGCAATTAAAACTAAAATCGAAAAATTATTTGTATATTATCAAAATTTGACAAAAAATATGTACAAAATGTGGAGATTAACATTTTATAATCAACTAGTAGTATACTATATACTACTAGATGAGCAATATCCAACAAAATACAAAATAATACACAAATTAAGATAGCAACACAAATTAATTTACATATATATCTATGTAAATCTCCCTTACCCAATTGTGCACCGATACAAAATATGCACTATACAATGTATGGGGGTAGGAGTGCTTGTCCCATCAAAATTCCGAAAATGAAAAGAAATAATTTGAACAATATTGAAATGAAATCAAAATATTCAAATACAAATGAAAAAAATTATATGTAATAAAACAAAGAATTAAGAAATTATTTTATTTTGATAATAATATCCAAGCGTTTAATAGAAATAAAAAAAGAATAAATATATCAAATAACAACAAGAACAACAACAAGAAGCCTTAACTAAAATCAAGCAAATGATATACTTTAATAGAAATAAAAAAAGGACAAACAATATAATTTTAATATTAGAAAGTTACAATGATTTTAAGCAAGAGAATGAAAAATACTAGGTAAAGAATAAATATATCAATAACATCACAGTATGTGAATATAATTTCAATATGAATGGCTTTTGACTTTACTTGCAATGGTCAAAGGTCTATGATAAATTTAAATAATGGAACTACTTGCGAACAATTTCGATCGAAGTGTTGATTAATCTACAAACAATTTACTAATCTTCAACAAATGCAGCTCCTTGGTTTTTTGAACCATGAAAAATAGGAAGAAGAATTAAAAAAAAAAAAAAAAAACTCTGCAAGAAGAGAATCTGCAATAAAGCCCTTTTGGATTCTCATCAAAATTCAGCACACACAAAACATAAAAAAAGAATAATTCGATTTTCTATTTTTCAACTTAATCAACATATATAATATACGTCTAAACAAAAACAAATTTAAAGAAATCTTATAATAATTAGAACTTCTACTTCTAATCCAATACAAACATTAAAAATAGTGACTAGCTACCTAAAATATAATACTAGATAATTTTGTGTGCATATAACAAACACGAATTTTGAAATTATGGAATGGCACATTGACAAAAAAAAAAATAAAAAAAAATAAAACGAAAATAAAAAATTAGTAAACCTTTTCTCATACTTATCATGATTTGGGAGTTGTAGGCCCTTTTCTAATTAGCGGTTTGGAGTCAATGCCACACCTAAAATATTAGTTGCGGGGAGAGCTAGCAAATTGTAGGGTGCATTGGGCTTCGGCGTATTCTTTGTGCTTCTCGATGCCAATATTAAACTAATTTATGACATGCACATTTCTTTAAGGTACGTACAATAGTTTATGGAAAACATAACAAACTAATCTTACAATATTAAACAATAATGCAAATATTAAACTATGTATGTAATGCACATACCAAAGGATTCTCCGAAACTTGCAACCCAAATGGTGAGGTAAGTTTGCCTCCTTATGCAACACACATATCAAACGTGACCGTTGCACATACCCGCAAAATGAAGTAATCACATCGCCTACATTAGAAGGGAAAAAATGTTTAGATATACATTACTCGATAATAACAGTTTACCATTGAACAAGATAGGACATACAATCACTCTTGTCGTGGCGGTGGTCGCGGAGGCGACATAAGTTGCTCCATAAACTCATCATGATCATCCAAAAGATGACGTTGATCCTCAGACATCCTTCTATGTAGAGAGATCAAATGCCCAGATCGGTGATCATGCGGGTGCCCAGATTGAGAAGGTGTTATCTCAGTCGTCAAATGACCAGGGTGGTCATCACTCTGAGGTCCAGAACGCTCTGTTCCTGGTGATGGTGGAGTCTGCGGTGTCGGAGGCACGTGGGGCCTAATGCCAAGGTGTTGCATCAACAATGTCTCCATACGTGCTAACCGGTCCTGCATCTCTCGAGTTTCTTCCTGGCGTTCCATCTTGTCTCTCTGCATTTGTTCTTGTCTTTCCATTCGCTCCTTCAGCAATGTTTCTTGCAACCTTTGGTGGTCCCGCTGGAGCTCTTCCAACTCATGCAATCCGTACGCCGGTCCTTGATATGAGCTTGCTCCCCCTGAAGATATGCTGCGATGATAACCTTGGGATCCTAAGCCGTATACACGTCCCTTGACCTCTGGCACCACCTCAAGATAAACGACATCCTCGTCAATCGATGTGTCGGGGGTCTAGGTGGAAATTTCCTCTAATCTCCGAGTGAGTTCAGCCTGCATAAAAAAGTATAATCGAGGTGCACATCTGAAACGTGTCCATCCGTACACAAACCTAAACGAACATTACGAATTTCGGCTCTGAATTCGATGTGCACATCATTGAAATGTTTCCACGCAGTAGAATCGGAGCAATGTTGCATGATGATGTCATCTGAAACGTGTTCCCCATGCCAAAGCATATGTCTCGCAGTCGCTTCTGACGCGAATAAATGTTGTAATCGAGGTGCTAGGGGGAAGTAATACATTTTTTTTCGAGCCCGCGGCACGCCACTTCTTCCATCATTTCTAGTTTGTTCGCACCTTGACTCACCGCAAAACTTACATGTCCTCAACTCTGAATCATCGCCCCAGTAAATCATGCACGTTGACTTGCAACAATCAATTTGCTGGACTGGTAGCCCCATTCCTTGCATTAGTCGTTTCGTGTCGTAAAAGCTATCGACTAAACAATTGTTACTCGGCAATGCATCTTTACAAAATTGAAGAATTTCATCGAACGCCTTTTCAGAAATGTGATGTTCTGCTTTTAATTTTAGGAGTCTCGCGACTGCCGACAATTTCGTCATCTTCTCGCACCCCTGCCATAGCGGCTGACTTGCTGCGTCCAACATATCATACAAATTTTCCGCTCCAGGAGTTGGTCGTTCCGCATGACTCCAACTAAAACTCGGACCAGCCAAGTTGTGCACCATCTCATGATACGATGTACAATAATTGACCGTCTGTGTCCCTTCGTGGTCATCAACTATCATCGTATTGCTAGGTTCGTCAAGCACATTTTGAGTGTACATATTATCTTCTTCCCGTGTTTCGACCAACAGTGATATCCCGGAACAAAGCCCCGACGAAGAATATGAAGTTCTACGGTGTCAACATCATAATATGAACGATTACGACACTTCGTATGATTGCATGGACATCAAATTTTTCCCTCAGCTGCGAATGTCCTGCAGTGCGTCTTCGCGTATGTGATGAACTCGTTCACGCCGTTTATGAACTCTCGTCGAGTGAAGCCATTTTCAATACGACTATACATCCATTCTAGATTAGTAGACATCTCGATCCTAAGTTTTATCAACCGAGCATGGAAAAAAATCTAATCAACTCTTAAATAAATTTAACATATATAAATCCTACAAATTAACTATATATTCAGAAAATAATCCAATTAATACTCTTAAATAACCTCTAACTACCTTCAAGAATCATGTAAATTTCATACTTACATTCAAGATTCAATAATTTATGCATATTTTTATAAATTAATAAGTATTTCATAGAGCCATGTATTTCGTTATTTTGTAAAAGTCTTGGGTGTTGTAATCAAGAAGGGATAAAAATTTGACCTTTGTTCACATATTTTGTCACGTGTTTTTTTTTTCGTACAATTGCTAAAGTGTTGTAAAATAGTTTGAAAAAATGGAAAGGAATAATTGTTTTATTTTCCTTTGTTGTTGTAATTTTTTTTTAAAATTTGTATGTTCTTAATCATTTATATAAACTTATAAAATTTTAAATACAACAACAACAACAAGAAGAAGATAGCCTCACTCCCAATTATAAAAGCTTAAATAAATAAATAAATAAATGTAATGTAACATATATTTCAGAGAAAGAGATAGCTTTCCCACATAGATATGGAAATATGTATGTCATTACATATATGGCTTGGGATGGCAATCAAGACGGAAGGACAAGAACATCTCAAATGTGCATAAAAAGAAGCAGAGAATTTTACAGCTTCATGAGTCCTTACGTTTCTAAATCTCCGAGAGTTGCGTATCTCAATAATAGAGATCTTGATTTGGGACAAAACAAGATTAATGGGAACACGACATACTCTGAAGCTAGGATTTGGGGTGAGAAGTACTTCAAAAGCAACTTTGAGAAACTAGTGGAAGTGAAGAGTGAGGTGGATCCTTCTAATTTTTTCGCCAACGAGCAAAGTATCCCGCTAATACCAGAAAATTGTAAGGGCTTCAAAGCAGTTTCTTAGTTTCCTAAAAAAAAAAGATTCAAGTTTGTCGTTATTGTTATTGTTGTTGTTGTTGTTATAATAATAATTAAGCTAGTAGCTTATGAATAATTTTCTATTGTAACGACTATATATGAAGAAGGGATTGATGTCATATTTATAACGAACAATTTTTATTTTGACCACCTTTTCTTAGAGCATCGACAATGGCCATTACATGGCCATTATTAATTACATGTCCATTGTGGGCATGTAATGTGTGGCGCGTTCAATACTTCATAGGCCCTAATGTAAGTGGGGCCGTGAAAATCAAATAAAAATATTTATTAAGTTTTTTTGTTGTTAGTCTTTGTTTTTATTTACAAAAATTTATTTTTTGTAAATTGTGTTGTGCTTTAAAATGAGTTCAACCATTGTGGATGCTCTTATGCTCATTGCTTGACTAAAAGCTATTTCTGATATAATCAAAATTTATGTTCCAACAATTATTTCAGCCAAGAATACAAGAGTATCAGGTCTATGTCACTAATAGCTCAAGATTAACACACAGGCTGGAAATTCACGAAACCACATCAAGATTGAAACCTTGAAGTTGAAGTCATAAAAGAAGTAACAAATATGAGATTCTATCATATATTAAGTTTATTCTTTCTTTTAACACTTTGTTCACATATTTTGTCACGTGTTTTTTTTTCGTACAATTGCTAAAGTGTTGTAAAATAGTTTGAAAAAATGGAAAGGAATAATTGTTTTATTTTCCTTTGTTGTTGTAATAAAATTTTTAAATTTGTATGTTCTTAATCATTTATATAAACTTATAAAATTTTAAATACAACAACAACAACAAGAAGAAGAAGATAGCCTCACTCCCAATTATAAAAGCTTAAATAAAAAAATAAATAAATGTAATGTAACATACCATGATAACAATTAAAGATAAACTGGGGATTCTTGCTTTTGTTCTAGCTAGATTGCATGCACATACTAAAAATGTTGATTGGTCATCAATGCAACAATAATATTGATAGCTAGATTATTTTTAAATTTGTATGTTCTTAATCATTTATATAAACTTATAAAATTTTAAATACAACAACAACAACAACAAGATAGCCTCACTCCCAATTATAAAATCTTAAATAAAAATATATATATATATATTTTAGAAGCTTCATCTATTTTAAGAGAGATTGAAATAAAAGAGATATCTTGTTGGTTCCATACAAGGTTATGTTGTTAGCTAGGTATGGAACCTTTTAATTTAACTTTTAGCTTTTCTTTTCTATTTTTTCATTTAATTTTCCTGTGATATTTTTTTAATATAAATATGTGTTAATTCCAAAGCATATACAAGTTAGTTAGAATTAGTTTTTACGTTGATTTGTTAGCGACATAGTGTTTTGACGTTGATTTGTTGCTATTTAACTAAAAAAAATTGACGTTGATTTGTTGCTATGTTAACAACATAGATATATAAATTTCAGCAAAAACAAAAATAATTTAAAATAACAATATAGCTTCTGAAGAAAATGCAAACCGCAGATAAAGCTTGTGCGACCAGCGGCGGAGGAGTCGGGCCGAACAAAGAATGGGCGACGAGGCGGGCCCAAACAGCGGCGGCGAAGGTGCGGAGGCGATGAGGCGGAGGGCGGCGGCTGGGGATATCCTTCGAGCTGCGAAGACGGAACTCGACCAGGCGGATGGCGGCGCAAGGACCGCGGAAGGGCGGCGCAAGGACCATGGAAGAGGGGCGCAACTCCGACCAGCGACGACGCGGGACCGATAGAGGCGGCGAGGGACCGACTAGCAGGGGAGAAGGGTGCGTGCAGCGGCGGCGGGGGGTCAAACCAGCGGCGGCGCGGGTTCGGCTAGCGGCGGCTCGGGGCGTCCAACCGGCGGCGGCGGCGGCTTGCCTCGACGGCGGCGGATCGGGTGGCGGGAGGCGGCGGATCTCGGTGTGTGGCGAGGCGGTGCGGGGGATCGGCGTTCAGCGCGGCCACGCACGGCCACGAGCAACCTCTGCGGCGACGGTGCAGAGACGGTGCAGCGGCGGTGCGGCGGGTCTCCGGCGGTGGCGGCGGCGGGTCTTGGCGGTGGTGGCGGCAGCGCGAAAATGGAAATGGTTTGTAGGGAGGTAAAAATGGGTTTGGAGGGAGGTAAAAATGGAAATGGTTTGTAGGGAGGTAACAATGGGTTTGTAAAAACCATTTAGAAATTGATTTTTAAATGGTTTGTTGCTAGTTTGTTCTTTGTTCAACAACAGATCTAAATCATTGCCGATTAGCCTACATGGACGACCTACGTGGCATTTGTTGTTGTTTTGTTGTTGTTCAAACAACGAGATCAAAATCATTCTGCGATCGCCTACGTGGACACGACGACAATCTATTCTTGATTTGTTGCTATTCAACACCGTGTTTACACTATTAACTTTTTATCATTTTTTTATTCAATTCGATTTGCAATCTCAAAATAATAAAATTAGAAAGATAATTTTAAAAAAATTACCAAAACAAAAAATAATAAAAAATAATTAATAGTAATATGATATGTGAATAGTGCCACACCAAAATGATGTGACACTATTCATTCAACTTCATGAGATTTTGGCAATACATCACTGTAGCTCCACCACCTTGGCGCTTTAATTATCGAAATCGAAAAAAAAAAAAAAACTTAATCTATCCAAACTTCTAATATTAATAGAAAATTTAAATTAAATCTATATGTATATATGTTTTCAATTTAATTTCAACATCTCATGAAAAAAATTAAATTTCAACTAAAAATTTTAATTTCAACTACATCGCCTAACTAATTAAGGCGACCATGCGTTTACGATCATTCCGGAGTCCAAGGAAAAGAAAAGACAAAGCATATATATATTTTGATGTAACTACATATAAGGGCTTCCGAATTTGTTTTTAGCCATTTTTTTTAATTTGGCTCATCCAATCTAATGGAAGTCGATCGGCTGTCCCAACTCCATGGTTCGAAAGAAACCAAGAAAATATAGTTGTAAGAATTAAACTTGATGTCTCCGCCTCAATAATTAGATTATGGATGCTCATTTTTTTGCCACTATGCACGCTATACCCCTTAAGGACCGTGAAGATTAAATATAAATAAACACATGTGGGCTGTTTTGATGATGTTGATATTTCGAAATGTATAGTTTGACAATTCAATTAATTTCATTATATATGTTTGGTGGTACAAATTTCGACAATGCCCTTAATTATGTCTGTTTGGGCTTAATCTGGCTAACTATATACAAAACTAATCTTAATAAGATTGATCGATTAGCTAATTAATTTAAGTTTTCATGTACAATCGAGATATATCTTTTAATTAAAAATGGGGTTTTCCTAAAGTAGCTTCAAAGCAATTTTTTTTTGTTGCTCTAGCCTAGCTATGACAAAATTGAAAGTAGGGGCACATTAGGAAATTAAGCAATTTTGCCATTAATATTGAATAGATAGATAGATATATAGATATAGATCTTGAAAAAAAAAATTTTTGGGTTCCAAAATTTTTAAAACGTGGTTTTTATTTTATTTATGTAAAGGTGTTCTTTTCAAGTAAAAATAGAATCTATGATTTTAGGAAACCGCCTATTTAATTATCAATGGTTCTGCACTTAATGGAAACTTTTAATTAATCAATTCGCAAGTTTTTGCTCTAAGTGCAATTTGCAACATAAAACACCAATATAAAAGGGATTTTTGTTAAATTACTACATTACCTTAAAATTAAACAATATATTGGATTTTTTTATCCAAAAAGGAGAGCCCCTGGTTTGAAAAAACCATTTAAAATTTAGTGACATATTAGCAACAGAGTAGTCTGTTGCTGATTTGTTTGTTGCTAATTTGTCGCTAATTAGCGACAGATCAGCAACAGATTTTTTTGTTGCTGACAATTTGTTCTTGATTTGTCGCTAATCAACAATGAATTGAAATCTATTCTTCAGTTAGCGACAGATCGCCAACAATTAAATATGTCGTTGATCTGTAGCTGATCTGTCACAGATTTAGCTACGGATCAGTGACAAACTAGGTTCTGTAGCTGATCTATTGCAGATCTGTCAGAAAATGGGCGGGAAAATATTGGCGGGAGAAATCAGCAACAGATCTATGACAAAAAAAAATTTGTCACAATTGTTGTCACAAATCTATCACTGATTTGTTGCTTTTTGGTCAACCGAGTCAAACTCTCTATCTGATGCAAAATTGTTGTTGATTTGTTGTTGTTTAGCAACAGATTCAATCCGTTGCAATGTTTTGATGCTATTCCACATTTTTCTTGTAGTGTTAGGAGCCAAAGCGAGTGTCCAAAAGTAAGTTACTATAGCATATCTGTAACGACTCGTATTTTTAATTCGTTGATTAATCACTAATCACAAATCATTAGTGGTTTAAAATCTGACTAAGGGTCGCAATAAGTCAAAGTGCTTAAATATTAATAAAAATGATTTTTAAATTTTGTCAGGTGTGGTATTGCGTGTAGTATATGACATCGCAAATGATTTGAGGTAATTAAATTGAATCCGCGCGATGACGACACTTAGACTATTAAGTTATTGAACATTGGCTAAGGGAGGCCAAGATAAAGGTTGTGTAGGCTAAATGTGTAGATTTTGAGATCACAAAGTGATCGGGACGAAGGAGGACCTTTAAATCTAGTCTAAGTGAGTTGTGGTGACCTTTGATCATTAGTGTTGTTTCTATCAAGGAAATGATGGAGAGATGAGATTCTATCTCACAAAAAAAGAACAAATAGAAAAAAGGGTTTAAACCTTATTTCTTCATCTTCAACACCCACACATAGAAAGAAAGAGAGAGGGGAGCCGCCAATAGATGAGAGAGAGAGAGAGAGAGAGAGAGAGAGAGAGAGAGAAGAGAGAGAGAGAGAGAGAGAGAGAGAGAGAGGGAGAGAGACAACTTGCGAGGTGAAGGGAACTTCGGCGAGGAGCAGCGGCTCCAGCAAGGACGAGCGAGCGCGGCGGAGCTCCAGCTCGCAGGCAGCGGCTGGCGAAGACGGCGAAGGCGACACCAGCCAATATGCGACGAAGGCGGTGCTCGGAGGAGCTGCTGGTGCGGACGCCAACCGAGCAGCGCGACTCCAGCAGTAGCAGACCAGCAGGTTGGTCATACGACATATTTAGACGATGGCCAGCAGATACGCGCACGGATCGGATGGATAGCGAGCTGGCGAGGGACAGTGGCTCCGGGGAGCCTGCGACGCAGACGACCAACAATAGCGGCGGACTAGGAGGCGGTGCAACAGTGGGCAACGGAGGACGACGAGCGACAACACGGTCCATAAGGTAGCGGCGGGGACGAACCAGCAGGACTCGACGCCGGCGAGGAGGAGCAGTGAATCATCAGCGGCAGCGCGCGCAGATGACGTGGTGCGACGATGCAACTCCGGCGAGGGACGCAAGGGAGCTCGCGGACGAACTACAGCAGCGGCAGCAACTAGGCGCGATGACACGTTGCCGGACCGATGGATCCCCAACGAGACACAATAACAGTAGACAATGAGGCGTGACTTCGACGAAGCTCAACGACGCGAAGGATTGCACATGAAGAAAACGAAATGTGACGGCCCTACCCGCCTCGGGGTGGCGTGTCTTCGTGTACTCCTTGCCAGCTGGTCCTGCTACACGTGTATGACACCTGCCCGTCCTAATCTTGTCTCAAAATTCGGATCCACTTGTGGCGCCCCTCGCCGCTCCGGGGCGACGCGTCTCCATGTACTCCTTGCCAACTGGCCCAACTACACGTGTCTCGCCCATATTTTCGGGCGTTTCGACGCCCGGTTTCGCATCCGAACGGCGATATATGCGTACCGCCGCGTCACTAGCCACCTAATACCCATTCCATATTAGTTACTTGGCCAGTTTTTTATATAATTTGTGCGTTTTAGTTTTCTCGACCTAATATTCGGTCCCGTCAACTACCCGGTACCCGTATATCAAGGCGAATACAGTTCACACAATCTCGAACGTATTTTTATGCAACATACACACATGCAATGTATTTCAATAAATTTCACCGCAAATAAATATCCAACACACAATACCTAGCATACCTAAGTCCCCGTGTGTCCTAGCCTACCGTGATGTCCACGTAGATCTAAGCTGGCGTCCACGTCTTTAAATTTAAGACAATGGGTCGTTACACCACTTATGTGTACATCGTATATATATAACATATTCAGCGGAAGTCGTACTTAAATGCAAGAAATATTAATAAGCAATTAAACAAATCCTATTATGGAAAAACCCTGACAAGTACTCTGTATAGATGTAGACGACTGTACCATATAAGGTATCTATATACAACGTTATGTTACTCCCCAGTTCCCAAAATAATCAAAATATCAAAATAAAACACACGTACAAGTAATCCTCAATGGTAGGCAGTCAGAGGTAGTCGCCTAAGATCCCCTCGCCCTTACGTGAACTTGGATCTGCACTCAACCATCACAGAAGAAAATGGATAACGAGTCCAGTCAGTAAAATCCCGAGGAACTCATTTGAGCATTCAAATAAGCAAGTGGAATTCAATAAATACAGTTAAATAAACATGCAGAATGTAAACAAGCAACTGTAAATAGGGCATTGCATGCATAGATAACAATAAAGCGCAAATGTATATGCATGTTCCTGTCAGATTAAACCATACTTCGGAATACCCTTCTAGGATCCCACCAGTGGACGCACTTAATTAGCTATCACACTACAAAAAAACAGCAAATCAGAAACGAAAATTTCCGTATCTGATTTGCATAAATTCCGTCTCTAATTGAAATCTGCAACGGAACAGAGACGGAATAAATTATATCTCTGAAATCGTCGACGCTGATTCAATCAGAAACGAAAATGTGATTCCGTTTCGATTTAGAGACGGATTAGAGACGAAATAAATTCCATTTCTGATTAGAGACGGATTAGAGACGGAACAGAGACGGAACAAAAATGGAAATTTTTCAAAATGGTACAATTGTAATCGCATTCCGTCTCTGATCCGTCTCTGATTAGCAATGGATCAGAGACGGAATGCATTATTTCCGTCTCTGATTCGTTGCTGATTCATGCATTTATTCCTTGAAAATTAGAGATGGAATAGCAAAGGAATCTCTGAATTCCGTTGCTAATTCCGTCTCTGAATTCATATATATATATATATATATGTCTCAATCCAAGAACATTTAACCCGCCAATATATAATACAAATCATAGCTAAATAATATATTGATATTGCATAGTTTATATAAACTTAACATATCCTTAAAATTATCTTTTCTCAATGTACTGTACACGAAACAACAAAAACAATCTAAAAAGTTTCTATATCGTATCTTTCTACAAAAGTAAAAGGAAAAATTGTTCTAAATGAAAAAAAATGAAGTGTTCCGAGATTATATAAAGTTGATTGTGCTTCAAATAATACTTGACTTCGTACAAAACACCTGAAAAAAGATCAAAAAGAAAAAAATCACTAAATTATACAAACAATAATAGGAATATAAACAATATTATGGGAGAACTACGTATCATCGCAAGCACAAGTGCATGAGCCAAACACAACATAAATAAAGTAATAAAGAAAAAGAAATTCATCATTATCCAGAAGGAACATGGTGTTAATTAGCAAATTATCTCTCTCTAAATCGTCTGTAGGTCTGCAAAATATAATAACACCAATGGCTAATAGCCAGCAGAGAAAAAAATGAAAATGAATCGTAATAGCTTGAGATAGGACCAACATCAGTGCCAACCTCAAGCCTTGTCCCAATCAATTTATGCCTAATTTGCATGATTGGTCAGTGCAATGCTAAAAGCTTTATTCATCAAAGCAATCACTAATACTATAAACAGGGTTTTAACTCCATTGATGTCAACATAGATTATCAATATTATGCCAAAATTACCACATGTTACCTCTCTACAAACAAGACATTTTGATGCGGAACTTGAGCATTACAGGTGAATCATGACAATTGTGATAGACCATGAAAATAGAAATAGAGCAATTGGTTTAAGGAAGTTTGAGCAAAGGCTAAAAGTTATAATTATTTAAACATGTTGCTAAAAAAAAAAGGCTACCTGTAATTGAACCATGAAGACAATAAACATTTACTTAAACCAATTGCTACCTGTAATTGAACCATAAAAAAAAGGCTACCTGCTCAATGAAATAGAGATGTTAGTTACTTTCAATATTGCCATGCAATTTTTGCATATTGTTTCACTAGTCTTTGCAGCTGAAACCAAGTCAGGAACAAAGCTTTGCCACCTTGCCGGCCACTCATGCTTTAAAATCTGCATTTTCAAAATTATACATTCAGTAGTAAGTAGACAAAACAAAACTGAAGAATGTAACCAATTAGTCGAGCATAGAGATAGCTATCAGTCTTACTTCCTCTATGACCTATTTTTCCACAAATTCCAGTTTCAAATAAGAATCTTACTAATCTATATTGGGACATTATTGTAATATAATGGCGTAGTAAACCATTTTGTACTGCAAAGATGGTAAGATAACATTAACAAAGCAAGTTCCACTAGATATATTGCATATAATGAATTTATGATGGAAATTTAGAGAACTTAATCAAGCAGTCATATAAGTCTATACTTGATTGCCCTTCTTTATTGCTTTGGATTGTTGAATACTGTTCAAAATCCCGAATGGTGAGTTAAGTCAAAAACTCTGATAGATTTATTGTATCCCGCAAAAAGCCTACATAATATGATCTATGACATGAAAGATGAACTGTTCTATGACAGCAAGAGGAGAAACCAACAAAACTAGCAAAGACAATATACCATCAGAAAATAAAGGTTGCCAATCGTAATCAAAGAACAGTTCAGGATATTCCTTTCAGATGAATAACCATTATTAGAATTCTAATCAAAATGGTGGCTCCTATAATTTCATGATTTGATCCAACCCAAATCAACCTGAATTGCAAAACATGTGAAAGACAATCAATCTGAATCACACTTTATTTAAACTGAATAAGTAATGAATTGATGTAAAACGTCAAATAGCTAAAAAAACCTTAAAAAAAAAACTTCTTTGCTGCTTTCATTCGTGTTTGCATTGCTTCGTGAGACTCCAACCGCAAAGAAGCAAAGAATCGTCACGTAACAGTCTCCCTTTAACTATTAGACTCACTTTATTGCTCTCGTCTACTCCTTGTTCCAGGATTTACTTTTCTTATTCTTTAAGATTCAGGGTATAGGGGCCCTATCGCATACTTAACTCCTCAAAAGGCACACATATAAGGGTTTAAGGTTCTAGGCTTGATTTGTTTGCAACCTAAAGAGTTGAGTATAATTATCATATAATATATAATTGAGAGAAAAGACGTAAGAACTACAGAATAGCAGAAAAAAGAATAAAAACAAAACCTCAATCCCTAGAGAGCTGAGCACAATGATCTATTTTGGTTATAAAGTACTTGTCAAGTAGTTGACAGACTCAACTCCATTGTGTCAGTAGTCAACATAGTAGCAAAACAATAAAAATAAAAACAAAACCAACAATACTTCTTCAAATATTGGTGTTACAACTTATTAATCCAACCAAAACAGAGCATACTGACCATATTTTAGTTATTAAGTACTAACCAAGCAAATCAAGCATCACAAAGACCAAAAAACTTTTTCAAACAAACAACAATATAGAACTTCTGAAACTAACATCTCAACTGCCACTATTTTATCCATTACCATTATTTTAAATTCTAAACATTGCTCTTGTGCGAAGAAAGCAATGGAAAATATAATATTGAGGTAAGTCTGTTTACTTGGATCCAGTAGGATTGAAAGCAATAGGCAAGGCAACAGTTATTTCATCCATGGAATCATAGGCTCGATAGGTGCATCGCAACTGTAATGAGTAGAAATGTCACCGAAAAATGCATAAATAATTTAAAAAGACATGGAAATGAATATTACACAGCTGATAACGCTTAAAGCAGCATAGACAAATCATTTACCACCTCTCGCCTACATAAGAAAACAAAGACACTGGGGTAGTATTGGCGGGGATTATTTACGCACGGTGTTTATTAAAAATCCACAAGAGTTGTTAATTTTGTAGCTAATGTTCTTAAAATAGCTTTGTATAAAATAATGATAAATAATTCAGAGAAGCAGAGGTTCAACCAAAGGCAAAAGGAAAAACATAAGTGTCATATAATAGTAGATGCCTAACAAAGATATACGCAAAGCTTGGATACAAGTCTCTTAGGTGGCTTGGGAGCTCAACCAAAACTCGACATAAATCCAGTTTTTTAGTTTTGTTTTGTTTTCTCTCTCAATAATTCAGTTTAATATAATAGATTAAAAGTTTCAGGAGAGCATATTTTATGAACTAAGACTAACTAAGCGTACGCCACACCCTTGATGCACAACTTCAAAAACCATGAGGCTAATGGTAGATTGAGTTTCTGGATGCTACGTTGCAATGCATTACATAAGTTCCTTAAAGCAAGTTGCTTTCACATAGTTTTTATGTTACCTGACCAGAAGTTGCATCCCAAAGATGTATAGGATGATCACGAGTAGTACTGGCAAATACACATGTATTAGGATCTGGAACATTGACAAGTATTCAACTGTTAAAAATATTCAAAGAACTCGCATATGGAGAACAGTATGAGTCAAGAACCAAATCACTCCCTCTAAAATAAAAATTACGGTTCAACTGGGAAAAAGCTTATAGCACTGTATTTATCAATAATGACATGCACCTGAAGCAGACATGTAAGGGTACCAACAATAGTCATAAACGGACTCCCCTTCAACAAGTACCATATTTGCAGCATAAGAATCTGCAGCGAAAGAAACAAAAATTCTCAGAAGATAGCTAAAAATAATATAGCTATGGGTAGTAGGTAATTGTCTTAATCTCATAGGAAAAGATTATGATAAATTGAAGCCATTCAAGTAATTATTAGTTTGAAGATTATACGATGTTGATTGTCAACAGAAAGCCATAATGTGGGCATGAGCTAACTTAATCAGCCTAGTCTTCATAATATATCTCAGGTATTCAGAATAGCTTCAAATCTCCATTAAATGAAATACCTTAAATCCTTTATTCTCCTAAAGTATTTAAAATAAACTTCACTACGGATAGTCCATTCAATCACTCAAGACCTAAAGGAATGGAATTTCAAACATGCGATTTTCTTGAAGTGGTACCAAAACACCCATGCAATAAGAGGAAAATACTGGTGTAATTGCAGGCATTACCTCGCTATTACCAATCCAATTGTCTAACCAATTCACATCCACATATGCAAAATGCAGCTAAAGTAGGTATTCGTAAATGCTTGAGAAAAGCCACGGGTACCACCGACGTGTTATTTGTAGCTACAAATACAAAATTTGGTTAAATTGGAAGTTTATGAAACCTTGCCACACGAAGAAGAAAACTATAACCTACAGTTTAGGGTTTAGGGTTTACAATTTCGTTCTAGACAGTTAACACATTAGCACAACCAACTGATCCATTCACGTTAACACAAAACTCACCATCATCAACAGCAGACGAACACGCGTCTTCCTTAATTTCATCGGCATTACTCTGTCTGAACATAATACAAGTAGTATTTACAATAATCGAATCAAAAACTGATGAAAATTCAATCGAACATTCATAGAACTTACAGATCGAACAACCGAAAAGCATTATCATCTGAACTCGTAAGAAACACGAACCGTCGGGAGACCTAACAACACAACAAGTCAAAAACAGCGAGAGTTTCAAAGAGTAAACCCTAACTGAAACAGAAATCAAACGCAAAGATTGAAACTTGAAACCTAATTACCATTTCACGCCTTTGAAGAAAATGTTAGGGCTTCTTACGCTTCTGAACTGTTGGTAGAAGTGATTGGTCCACCGCGGAGGAACGTCGAACCGTAGAACAGGCCATGAGCGGGCGAAATCGCGACCGGCCTCAGTAGGTTCGACAGTTTCGGCGTGCGCTTCGTTGAGAAAGAAGGTTAGAGAGTGAGAGCAGAGAGCTGCGAGAGAGAGATAGCGGAGAGTGGCGAGAGAGAGAGAGAGCAGAGAGCGACGGCGAGAGAGAGAGAGAGAGCAGAGAGCGGCGACGGAGAGAGAGAGAGAGCAGAGAGCGGCGACGGCAAGAGAGAGCGGTGAGAGCGGTGACGGTGAGAGAGAGCTTCGTTGAGAGAGAGAGAGACGGAGAGAAAGCATCGTGGAGAGAGAGGTTTGTTGTGAGAGAGAGAGAGAGAGAGCGGAGAGAGGTTTTAGGGAGAGAGAGGTTTGTTTTGTGGTTGGTCCCCATTTTTGGGTATCTAGATCGAAGCATGCACGAATCTCGAGACGTAATGGACGGTTGTAATAAAGAAAATTTTGGTGGGAATGTTGGCACCATTATTTAGAGACGAAATTTAATTCCGTCTCTAATTCCGTCTCTATTTCCGTCTCTGATCTCTCTCTATTCCGTCTCCGAATTAGTCCGTCTCAATTCCATCTCTAACCACTTTTTCTCAGCAATGGAACTTAATTCCGTTGCTAATTCCGTCTCTAAATATCATTTTTCTTGTAGTGTCACCTGGTCCCTCTCGGTGGCTGGCGTAGACCTACTACGCACCGACATATGTAGCAGTTCATTAGCACGGGTCGTTATCGCCTGATACACATGCTATGGTCTATAATGCATAGACACACAACGAAAAATCTGATGGGTGTAACTCGACTAACCGTTCAAACAACGACAAGATATAGATATAGGAAAGACCACAAAGAATACATGAATTGAATGGAAAAATAAATCAAAATAAATACTCAGTGTTTTTCAATCGAGTTTTACAAACCTCACAACGCACTCCAATACCCCGTAATCAATCCCCGAGTCTAAGTCCACTGGGACTTTGGTCACCTATTGATCACCTGTGTCCACCTATGTCTATTCATCAATAATTCCAATTTAGCATGACAATTTACGATAAATTTCTAAAATTTTAGGTCAAATTGACCATTTCGCGCTTTTCGAGGCAAAACCCCACAAAAGTTACATCTGACATTCCCAAATATTTTATTTTTCAGAGAAATTCATCAATTTCTATTTATTTATTTAAATATGATTTTTTGGAGTTTTTCTCAATTTTTCTTTCTTTTTTTTTTAAGTATGGTTTGGGTCGGGTCGACTCAAACAGGTCGAACCCGATCTTGGACCAGAACTAGTCTAGGCACGGCCCATGGGCCGAGCATGGCCCGTTCTGGGCCCGGCCCATGAGGTGGGTGCACACTCGCATACGTGCGCCCGTTAGCGCACCTTCTTCCCCTTCCGATCGAACCAGAGCTTGTTCGATCGGGATTTTTTTTATTCCTTCTTGCTGTTGGGTTGGGGTTGCTTTCCACCCCAACCCCAATGGAATCGATGGTAGGGGAGACACCCCTACCATTACCACCTCGACCCGGTTCGGCCTCCATGGCCGAACCCCCTCTCAGCCACCATGGCCAAACCACCGAGACCCACAACAAAAACCACTAGGACTCACCTTGATCGTGATGTTTACACTCTCTCTCCTCTCCTTCTCGGCTTTTTCTCCTCCTCCTCCTCTCATTCCCAGCTTTTTCTCCTCCTCTTCCTCTCCGTTTCTTCTTCTCTCTCTCGGCCTCCTAAGTCGAGAGTGTGTGTGTGTGTGTGTGTGTGTGTGTGTGTGTGTGTGTGTGTGTGTGTGTGTGTGTGTGTGTGTGTGTGTGTGTGTGTGTGTGTGTGTGTGTGTGTGTGTGTGTGTGTGTGTGTGTGTGTGTGTGTGTGTGTGTGTGTGTGTGTGTAGGTGTAGGTGAGAGAAAAGGTGGTGGATAGGATAAGTGTTGTTGACTTACTTTCTTGACTCCAAAATGTGACACAGTTGGGACACTCGCTAGTGTTTTCGGGCGTTTCGACGATCGATTTCGCGTTCGAACAACAATATACGCCTACCGCCGCTTCACTAGCCACCTAATACCCATTCCATATTAGTTACTTGGCCAATTTTTATTTAATTTGTGTGTTTTAGTTTCCCCGACCTAATATTCGGTCCCGTCAACTACTCGGTACCTGCGTCGACACGCATATTGAGGCAAATACAGTTCACATAATCTCGCACGTATTGTTATGCAACATACACGCGTGCGATGTATTTTAATAAATTGCACTGCAAATAAGCAACCAACACGCAATAAACATCGTATCTAAGTCCCCGTGTGTCCTAGCATACCACGACGTCCACCTAGATCTGAGCTAGCGTCCACGTCTGTAAATTTAAGATGATTAACAATATTAATAAAATGGGCCGTTACACGAAAGGCATAGATCATGGCTAAGTTTGCGTCCTTCTAATGGATTTTGGAGTTGAGACCTCCATTGAAAGCCATGGTGAGGTTTTAAACCACATTGATTTCAACTACAAGTCTAATTAATAAATCTTGTATTCATTGATGGTTCCGATATGGTCATCCGATGAATGTAGATGCGCAAGGACTCAACTAGGATTCGAACGATTACTTTGACGTAGCGGCCTATGTGAATCTAAAGTAAGTAAAACCAGCTAGGAAATGCACAGTAGTTCATTTGAGCTTATATTTTATTGATATTGTACTGTGTCACTTTCTTAGATTTCCCACCCATTTATGAGTGTCCGAGGGCCAAGTGAGTCATACGAGTGTCTCTGATTGGAGTGGTTACCGACTTGCAACTGAGGCCATGACCTCGAGTCACTTGAGTATTTGGTTGAAATGAGATGTGTTTTATTCGGGACACAGTTGATATCCCTCATTCGCGACGGTCTAGGTACAGCAGGCGACGCAGCGTCCTAGGACCCGAGTCTGCTTGGCGGTGCCACTACTCTATGACCCCGACCCTGTGGCACCCGCACTCGGTGGTCTTTGACTACTTGGGCACCTCTCTATTGTTTCCTTTGCCACTACAAGCTGTTGCTACGACTGCTACAGCGCCGACCAGATCTGAGGGAGCACAAATTCAGGCTGAGAAAGTACCATGTACTATTGATACATCGACGGATGATACACCGAGCACGCCCACTGCTGGGAGAAGCAGTCTAGCGAGTTTTAGCGACATCACCCGAAAAAGTTTTACGGTGGTATGAATCTCGGAGCAGCAAAGAAATTTATGAGGAGTTACGAGAATATTCATGACGTCTTGGCCACGTCATAGCATATAAGGCCGAACATCTCATAAGCTTCATTGTTCGTAGAGGCTAATGTGTGTTGGCGTAGCATAGTGGGTACGAAGGGGAAGCACAAGGATTAAGCTGGATTCAAGAAAAGGTTCAATCAGAAGTATTTCCCTTCCTCGGTCAGGAATATGAAGAGGACCCAGTTTCATAACATCCGACAGGTGGCTGACGAGACAGTGATGCAGTATATGGGTCGATATTTGCGGTTGATGGACTATGCCGGAGGCATAGCTGATACGGACGCTGACCAGGCTTACTGCTTCATGAATGACCTGTTGGGTGAGATCGGGTCTATGGTGGTGACCGCAGCTCCAGGGGCTTTATAAGAGGCGCATGAGAGGAGTTTGGCTAGTGAGACTTTTCTGAGCACGCACACTAGTACAGTAGTCGCGGCTCCACCACCAGTATAGCCATATGTCGGATCAGGTGGTGATGGGAGGAGAAAGAGACCTAGACAGTGGAGGCCGAGATATCGAGCTCAGAGTGTGGGGTATGTTGCATATCCACCTCCTGCAGCACGTACTATGGCAATATTATCTGCTCTAGTACGGAGTTATATCAACATACTACAGTTGCCGGCATCGTCAGGTTCTCAGCGACAACAATATCGAAGGACCGAGGGCGTGGCGAGGCGAAGCGTGGTCGAAGCGAGAGGTATGAACGAGGACAGAGTGTTCCATCTGGATTGGGATCTCAGCGCACTTGTTGGGAGCGTGGACAACCATATCACTTCGCCAATACATGTCCACTATTAGGCAGAGGGCAGCCACACTAGAGTCGGAGCAGGTTCATGATGTTATCCAACCAAATCCGACCACTACCCATAACCTGATAGAGGGTATGCTTTATATTTGCAGTCGTTTTATATGCAATATGTTAGATTTTAGTGCTACGATATCTTTTATTTTTGATCGCTTGGTCGATGAGTTGGGTTTGAAACCCATTATACTAGAGATACTGATTCACATTCTTACGGATGTACTGAGGATGCGCGTGTTAGAGATGGTGGACTAGGTCAATGAAAGACTCGCCAAACATGCGTATTTAAACCCCAGGGTGCGTGTTCTAGTCTAGAGAGGCGAAAGACTGTTCCCAATATATATTTCGAGGATGTTTCCCTAGCATATATTGGGGGAAGGACATAGATGGAGTGGGAGATCGCATAGGTGTACCCACACTGCCTTGGAGGTCTCGGAGGAGCCCAACCCACTGGCTTAGACCGACAGGGGTATGGCCTTGGGCCTTCGCAAAAAAAGTGAATTGCTTCGATTTCGAAGACGAAATTTTCTTTTAGTTGGTAAGACTGTAACAACCCATATTTTTAATTCGTTGATTAATCACTAATCACAAATCATTAGTGGTTTAAAATCTGACTAAGGGTCGCGGTAAGTCAAAATGCTTAAATATTAATAAAAATGATTTTTAAATTTTGTCAGGCGTGGTACTGCGTGTAGTATATGACATCGCAAATGATTTGAGTTAATTAAATTGAATCCGGGCGATGATGACACTTAGACTATTAATTTATTGAACATTGGCTAAGGGAGGCCAAGATAAAGGTTGTGTAGGCTAAATGTGTAGATTTTGAGGCCACAAAGTGATCGGGACGAAGGAGGACCTTTAAATCGAAGTCTAAGTGAGTTGTGGTGACCATTGATCATTATTATTGTTTCTATCAAGGAAAGGATGGAAAGATGAGATTCTATCTCAATAAAAAAAGAACAAATAGAAAAAAGGGTTTAAACACTATTTCTTCATCTTCATCACACACACATAGAGAGAAAGGGAGAGGGGAGCCGCCAAGACAAGAGAGAGATAGAGAGAGAGAGAGAGAGAGAGAGAGAGAGAGAGAGAGAGAGAGAGAGAGAGAGAGAGACATCTTGTGAGGTGAAGGGAGCTTCAGTGAGGACAAACGAGCGCGGCGGAGCTCCAGCTCACAAGCAGCCGTTCGCAGAGACGGCGAATGCGACATCAGCCAAGATGCGACGCAGGCGGTGTTGCGACTCGGAAGTGCTGCTGGTGCGGACGCCAGCCGAGTAGTGCGGCTTCAGCAGTAGCAGACCGCAGGTTGGTCGGACGGCATGTGCGGATGACGACTAGCAGATGCTCGCACAGATCAGATGGATAGCGAGCCGGCGAGGGGCAGTGACTCCGAGGAGCCTGCGACGCAAACGACCAACGGCAACGTCGAACCAAGAGGCGGTGCAGCAGTGGGCAATGGAGGACGACGAGCGGCGACACGGTCCACAAGGTAGCGGCAGGTACGAACCAGCAATACTTGACGCCAGCGAGGAGCAGTGACGCCGGCGAGGATGAGCAGTGACGCTGGTGGAAGCGGTGTGCGGATGACGTGGTGCGACGACGCGACTCTGACGAGAGACGCAATGGAGCTCATGGACGAGCTGCAGCCGCGGCAGCAGCTAGGCGCGGTGGCTCGTCGTCGGACCGATCGATCCCCGACGAGACACAACAACAGTGGACAATGAGGTGTGACTTTGACAAAGCTCGACGACGCGATGGATTGCTCGCGAAAAAGACGAAAGATGTAGATTATGGCTAAGTTTGGATCCTTCAAATGGATTTTGGAGTTGAGACCTCCTTTGAAAGTCATGGCGAGGTTCTAAACCACATTGATTTCAACTACAAGTCTAATTGATAAATCTTGTATTCATTGATGATTCCGATATGGTCACTTAAATGACTTCATCGTACATATGATGAATGTAGATGCGTAAGGACTCAACTAGGATTCGAACGATTACTTTGACGTGTAGGCCTATGCGAATCTAAGGTAATTAAAACCAGCTAGGAATTGCATAATGGTTTATTCGAGCTTATATTCTATTGATATTGTACTGTGTCTCTTTCTTGGAATTTTCGCCCATTTATGAGTGTCCGAAGGCCAAGTGAGTCATACGAGTGTCTTTGATTGGAGTGGTTTGCAACTGAGGCTATGACCTCGAGTCGCTTGAGTATTTGGTCGGAATGAGATGTGTTTTATCCGGGGCACCATTGATATCCCTCATTCGCAACTGTCTAGGTACAGCGGGCGACGCCACGTCCTAGGACCCGAGTCTGCTTGGCGCCGCCGCGACTCTATAACCCCGACCTTGTGGCACTCGCACTCAGTGGTGTTGGACTAATTGGGAACCTCTCTATTGTTTCCTTTGACAATCATTTCTCGTTATACTTTCATTTTTACAGTCTTATTATCATGCATTCTATATAGCTTTCTTTCTATCAACATGACTTTTAGTCTGCTTTATTTATTTTGAATTACTGTTTAGATCCTACCGGCTTTTACTTACTGGACTCGACATTCTTGTGTTTGACCAAGTGCAGATCCCCAGCCGAGCAAAGGCAAGACGCTGACACTTGGCGATCTACTCTGAGGATATCGGAACGGCCCTCCTCTGCACATTTTTATAGGTTTTTGACTTTTTGTATTACTTATATATGTTGTTATCACACTTGGGATACTTATTTGAGTTGAGAGATACACACTAATGGTATATCATTTTTGCTTAGTTGTAACACTTGACACAAGATATACATGAATGTACATGTTTATAGGGTTCCACAATTAGATTGTCCGACTCTTTTACATTATTGTTGAGTTATTTAATTTATTAATTGCTTCCGCTAAATTGTAAAACTTAAAAAATACTAATAACTCAACTTAAAACTTTGAATTTACTTATAATGATGGATTAGAAAGCTGACTAGGCCTGCGTTGACCTTGCGAGACTGGCTCGGGGGTCCACGTGGGCTTAAGTCGGGTGGAGCCTAGTTTGTGAGAAATTGGGGCTTTCACAATCTCCCTTACATAAATTAGTTTCAAATAAAGAGTTGAGATAATTACATAAATGGATATTTTTTTTATTAAAAAAACATAAAGGAATATTTTAGGAGTAGATTAGCTAGGGAGATTAATAGTTTTGGTCTCGAGGAGTGAGATAAGAGGAAAGTGGTAAGATGGAATAGAATGGATGTGTCTCGAAGCATGCAAAACATGTGATTTTAGGTGCATCTAACTGCAGAGAACCAGTTGAGCTTAATTAGTTTAAATATCATAATTTTTTTTACAACTTTTGTTATTATATCTTAACTTTTTTTACTTTTTTATTATGTCTTCACCTTTTTAAATTGATAATTTGTATCATAAATCACTTTTTAACTTCAAATTTGATGAAGTGACACTTAAATAATAACTTTAATTAGAAAGTCACCTCATCACTTATAATTATTAAAATAATTAATAAATTATTATTTAAGCTTATTAATCAAGCGCTACCTCATCAAATTTAAGGATTAGAATGTGTTTTGGGATACAAATTTTTCAATCTAAAAAGGTAAAAATATGATAACGAATTAAAAAAGTTAGGATAAAATAACAAAAGTTGTAAAAGATTATGATGTTTTAATCAATTTAACCTTAATTAGTAACTTGTTTATTTCAACGATGTTTTAATCAATTTAACCTTAATTAGTAACTTGTTTATTTCAACGAACATGGACATTTAATTTTTAATGCCTCATTTAGCAAATTCATTTGATGGAACAACTATCTAATAATTAACAAATTATGGCAAAGCATGTGAAATAGATTGGCCATGCATCACTTGTCAAAAGACATTTTAAGGAGGACGAAGGGGTGACGTAAATAATACAAACTACATGTATATATAAAACAACCTACGTCATGCATGTATGATGTTTTAAAGACAATTTAAGGAGGGCGAAAAGGTGACGTAAAACAATACAAACTACATATATAACATAATGTTTTCCAAAAGTACAATAAATTTTACTTTAAAAGAGGGAAATAGGGGGGTTTTCTTTTTATTTCCCCACACTAAGCAATAACGCCTTCTCAAAAGGCGTTATTGCTGATGTGGAATGAGGTGGTTTTTTTTTTTTTTTTCCAAAAGTACAATAGTTTAGTTTGGTTATGTTAGTTACTTAGTTAGTAAGTTAGTTTAGTTGATGTTAGTTAGTTACTTAGTTTAGTTTCGTTTGGTTAGGTTAGTTAAAGTTAGTTAGTTATGTTTGGTTAAGGTTAGTTAGTTAGTTTAGTTTGATTTGGTTAGGTTTGTTTTGGGTTGTTAGTTTAGTTTACTTTAGTTAGTTAGTTAGTTAGTTAGTTAGTTAGTTAGTTAAGGTTAGTTAGTTTAGTTTGTTAGTTAGTTTAGTTTGGTTAGGTTAGTTAATTAAGGTTAGTTAAGGTTAGTTAGTTTAGTTTGGTTAGGTTTGTTATGGTTAGTTAGTTTACTTTACTTTGGTTACTTAGTTAGTTAGTGATTTAGTTTAGTTAATGTTAGTTGTTTATTAAGTTTAGTTTGGTTTGGTTGGATTAGTACATGTTTGTTAGTTTAATTTAGTTTAGTTAGTTAGTTAGTTAGTTAGTTAGTTCATTAGTTAGTTAGTTCATTAGTTAGTTAGTTAGTTAGTTAGTTAGTTAGTTAGTTAGTTAGTTAGTTTATTTAGTTTAGTTGGTTAGGTTAGTTAATGTTAGTTGGTTTGGTTATATACAAAATTGGTTTTTTTTTATACAAATATAAACTCCTCATATGCATATTCAAATTTGGTTGTAATTGTGGAGATCGCTCGTCGACGACGACGGTGAGCAGCGAGGGACGGAGTGGCGGAGACATATCGGCGAGTTGCGTTTGTGAGGTTGTTGCTGACGTGGCGGTGACATGGCATGACTTCGTACAGATAGCGCCTTTTGAAGATAGCGCCTTTTCAAAAGGCGCTATCTGTACATGTGGTCTCCATGTCAGCGCCATGTCAGCGCCACCTCACAAACGACAATTGGCCCAATAACGCCTTTTGAGAAGGCGTTATTGAATCAGGTGATGTGTCTCTGGCGTGGCGATTACGTGGCGCCACATGTACAGATAGCGCCTTCTCAAAAGGCGCTATCTGTACAAACCCATGCCACGTGGACGCCACGTCAGCGAAAACCAAAATACATCCCACTCAATAACGCCTTTTGAGAAGGCGTTATTGCCTACTTCTGTGATAAAAAAAAAAAAAACCTCCCTACTTTGTGAATAAAATCTTAAAATAACCCTAGTGTTGGAAAAACTCCTATATAACAACCTACGTCATGGATGATGTTTTGGTTGATGAAGACAATCACTTTATCAAACTTTATGGACCTACACCTTCATAAATTCAAAGTACCTACTAATAAGGAAACATTAATATATAAATTAATTCCCTGTTGTTACATCTATTTCCAATTAACATTGCCACGTGGGTCGTTCCTTATGACTAATAGGCATGACAATTGTCCCGTATAATAAGATATTACTAATCATGCACACCTACTTAATTGATGGTAATTATACATTTGGTTTAGTGTTTTTTCTTTTAATTTTAGTATCGAAAGATGCAAGGTGCATGAACATATAGAAACAAAAAAAACAAGTGTGAATTTGACCTTAAAAACAAGTGTGAATTTGACCTTAATTAGTAGTTTGTCCTGCTGTTAGCCGCCAAGGCACTACTAAGTACTTTCGTTTTGTATTTGAATTAATTTCTCAAATTCACCTCTAACTTATTTTATTTTGTTGTCTGATTTTTCATTAAGTTAACTCACCAAAATGAACGCACCTGAAATTGACTAATTTCCTTAACTGAGGATTCTGTGTTCCAGATAATAATAGATAGGACCCCAACGGAAGTTTTATTTGTCTCTCTTCCTATAGTACTAGCTTCAACACTAACAACAACAAATTAAATATATATAGCTCTCAAGAAAAATATTGATCTCAAATTAATTAGGAGTGTCTATATGAATCAAATGCTTTCTCTTAGCCTCGTCTTAATCAGTTAGCAATTGGTCTTTTGACAATCATTTAGATCTTTCATAATTGATTATTTTAAATTAATGATCTTAAATGTACCTTAGGGCACCCATTGTGGATGCCCTTAATCGTGTAGTTGATGTCATGTGACATCCACAATATGCACCCGAACATGTTCCCTAGGAGAGTGTAGTACACGTCTGTCTGTGGACGAACATGTAGTACAGGGGCTCATGCAGACCCCACAAAATTGATTTTTTAAAAAAAGAAATTGGTTTTTTTCAAACAAGTTTTTTTTTTTAAAAAAGATTTAACTTTTTTTTAATCATTGTGGATGTGAATGAGGATTCCAAAAAAGTTTATAATAAATGTGTAGTTAACTAGTTATAGTGGAGATAAGTGCAATAAAAAAGAGGTTAATGGTTAGTGATGTGGCACTCCATTACACACCAAGAGGTGTGCAAACATTGCTCATGCCCCTAATTTATTCAAAACCCTTGAAGGAAAGCTTTGTTGCACTTAGTAGTTCCACCTGGCTCGAGTCTAAATTAGTTGGGGCTCGTTGGGTTTTATATACCGAGTGACTTTGATTAGATAAAGAAAAAAAAAGCTGATATTCAGAGTGGCAAAGAACTCTATTTCTCTTAATAGAGGTATTGATTTTCAGTTTCGTGGGTAGCAAAAATTGAGTTAAGACGCAATTTTTTTTTCTATTAATATACGGTGCTGATGACTAACATACTAGCTTGCGACTTTGAAGAGGCACACAGATGAGTGAGTGAATTCAGCAATATTTTGGTGCATACTCATTTAAAGATATATGGTACTATATATTATTTGCTAGGTTTAGGGTTTAGCACATGAGTTCGGTTGTGTTGTTGTCAAAAATATAGTTTAAAATTGGTTCTTAGTGTAAGAGGTTGGAGATTTGAGTCTCAATGAAGAAGACAAATAAGGTGGTTTCTTTCTTAAAAGAATTTGTAAAAATTTTAAAAATTTTTATTCCGAATTCATAAGTTTAAATAGATTTATTGAAAAAATATATTGATCAAAATGGTTTTCAAAATGGTTGGATGCCAACTAATGATAATGAACCAACAGTTATTCTTGCCCTTCACTGAGAAGAGAGGAGACAATCCGAAGAACATGCATGTCAAGTGCATGAATGGCCCGGTCAATGTTCGTGCAAACTAATAATGACATTACATCAAATCCATATCATATTAGTTGGCCATGAGACAGAGAATGTTATAATAATAATGAATCAGAAGTCTTTTTTTTTTTGTTTTTTCAATGGTCAATTGTGTTATAAATATAATGAGATGGTGGATGACTCTTCCCATTCTAACCCTTTGTATTCCATCAATGCTTACAAATTTATATCATGTAATTTATTTTTGCAATTAACTTGTGATCTTTGGCATTCTTGTAATGGGTTATATAAAGGGCTCACATCTATGTAATAAGATAAGATGCACTAAGATGGAATGAAAGCTCTCACATTTCCCTCATCTATTCTCTTGTTAGTTCTTTGTTTACTTTCCCTAGCTTTGTTCAAAGTAATTTTACAACACGTTTTCAGGACGAGTGGCTTTACATGAAGATAGCTTAGAAGGAAACAAGGCTTGGGAGGTATATATAGTTCTACCATGGTGATTGAGAAAAATCACCATGCATAATGATTTTAAACTTGGATCATTGGATTTAGATTCAATGATGAATATACTTTCTTGGAACTTGTGCACACATTTAAGAGCCATAAATGTAGTTTTCATATTCACTATAGTAGAACCATAGTAGAATTTCCTATATATATATATTGGCAGCACATCAGACATTCACATATGTTGCCGTGCTGGACGAATGAGTGAATGCCACGTGGCATGACGTGGCACTGCAGAAAATCGCGTGACTCGCGCGAATTACTGGGAGTTTGTGCGTGCACGAATCTCGAAGCAGATCGACGAAGGCTGTGCGAGAAGAAAATGAGGCGGTGTGGCGCGTCTTCCTCGCTGACGTGTCAACGCGTGGCGGTCTCTCATTGGTCGCTGGAACTGGAGTCTGCTAACGTGGCATATCCTCATTGGTCGCGCTAGCTTGTGTCGACGGGCTTGTTGTTCGAATGTCCGGCATCCGATCCCTGCAAGTAAACACTTCATTTTGAGTATTTTTCCGCCACGAATTCAACCGCGCACTCCGTTTCACCTAAAAATGACCAAAAAATATAATTAAATATATATTTTAAATACTTTTAATAATTAAATATACTAAAATTGACTACTTAAAACTTATACATACTGACTTATCAAATACCCCCAAACTTAAGACTTTGCACGTCCCGAGCAAAAGTGTAAATGACAACACAAACTAAACTAGACTCCTAATATAATAATGCACTGACTCAACTAATCCTATACCCGACCCAAATTCATGGAGTTCCTTTGATTTACATAGTCACCAAATTAACCAGTAACTCAGAAAATTTCAGAGTTATGATATGTCAAGTCTCGCAACCCAAACACAATTAAGATCTCACTTTCAAAACATAGAATCGGTCAATACAAAGGCCATCAACTAATCATAAGTTTTATTGGTTTATACAATTAAACCACGCAAGTTCAAAATCTTACTTAATATAGTGAAAGCACTCGAACTAAATCTTTTATTTGAGGAGTTTCACAACTTCCGCCTTTATTCATTTTTTTCATTTTTATTTTATTATTTTTTTTCTTCTCCAAATCTTTTTTTCTTTTTTCTTTTTCAATTAATACGGTCCTTGCTCCATTTCCTATGGACCTAATTTCTCACTTTTTCCCACCACAAGTTTCCCTGCTCCATTTCCTGTGGAAACCTGTAGGACTCACTATTTTTATTATTTTTATTAGAAAAACTCATGTTAGTACTTTTCACTTTCACTATAATCAAGCAAACTTCCCAATGTGGGTTAAATAACATAATTTGCATAAATTTGACCGTTTACTCATTTTCGTTATCTAGCACTAAGTTTAACCATCATCTAAGTCTCTAATCATGAAATCATAAAAATGCTAAGCTACGAACTTGATTAAGTGTTTCTCCTAATTTTCTCTAAGTTTCAAGTTAAAAAGGCAACTATAGTTTACTCATCCACAACCAAAGACATGAACAAAGTTTCAGGTGACTCTAAAATAAATAAAACATACTAAATAAATACATGAAAGTGTATCAATTCCTAATGAAATGAGAAAGGAATATGAATGGATAAGAAATGAAAGAAATAACATAAAACACCACCATTACCATCCAATATCCACATATAACCGCATAATAAAAAAAAAATTAAAACGATTTCACCCGCGGTCTTTCGCAAAAGAATCCCTCCAAATCAATCCGCAATCCCTAAAACACCCCCAAACTTATTTCAAACCTTGTCCTCAAGGTTTAAAACAAGTCAAAGCATCCATATGACAAGAAGAAAAAGATAGTGGTGAAGAAAGACATAGATAAGAAATGATACGAATGCATGCATAACAAAAAGTCTCTAAAAACTAGTGAACGCACAAAATCTCTCATGTGTGGGTGACTAAGGAAACTATGAAATAACAATCATAACAAGAGCAAGAACTAGTAAACATAGGAGTTAACTGGAAAGACTCCAATCAAGTCTTGCGAGCCCGAAGTCTTTCAACTAAGGGTGAAATCAACAAGATGATGGAATGAAATTTAGGGTTTTGGGTCTACTCAAAAACCTGCTACTAATGAGGCGACTTAAGTTAAGTCTCAAAACACCTAAAATCCTATAAACATGTTAATTCCTTAAAATAATAATAATAATAATAATAATAATAATAATAATAATAATAATAATAATAATAATAATAATAATAATAATAATAATAAAAATGCTCAAATTATACTAAAAATGTAATCCAAAGTCAAACCTACAAAACTTAGCGCTCCAACCCTCCATCACCTATAAAAATAAAGAGACAAAATTAGAGTGTTAATAATAATAATAATAATAATAATAATAATAATAATAATAATAATAATAATAATAAATAAAATAAAAAAATAAAACGGAAATAAAACTAAAAAAATGCAAGAAATAAATAAAATAAAATAAAATAAAGTTGGGCTGCCTCCCAATGAGCCGCATTTCTTTTAAGGCTTTGGTTAGACTTAGCATGGTTGGTCACCTAATGCCCTCTCCTTTAGAGATGTCAACAACGAATGACGCATCTACGTAATTGGGCAATGAAGCATGCATGTCGTCTTTCAGATTTAGGAGCTAATCCGGAACTTCCAACACAAAAGAATCTATCGTATCAGGCTCGTCCAACACAAAGGTGTCGGCAGTGTAGAAGATCTGCAAACGCTCCCTTACTTCCACCCCCTTATAAGGTGTACCAAATGTGCATGGGAGGGTGGGTGGTTGCACCAACACCAGAGGTTGGTTTTCCTCGCTCTCTATTTGCGGCATCTCTGGTTTGTCTGAATTGACATCAATTTTCATCTCATCTTTTCCCTCATTTAATGCAATGACAATCTCTGGCTCAATTTGAAAGACTTCACATTCTTCGGATGTGTCTATCAAATAGTCTTCCATTTGTGTATCCTCTTTCACTTCAAGATTTGTCAACGTATCAACACTCACATCCTCCTCTGAGTTAAAAGTTGGTTGTGTACTACACAACTCCGCTTCATCAATTTTTCTTTGACGACTGGCAATATGTTGATGTAAGTCAGCTACCAAGTCCTTCGAGCCTGGGCAACTAAAATCAAGTTTTCGAATCTTATTGCAAATTTGCCAGCATTCTGGCATACTTTCCATCACTTGCATCACCATATCTTCCAAGGAGAGGCTTTGATGAAACTGTTGATTTTCTTCATGTTGAGGAACCTGTGGGTGTGACATGAATCCAGAGAAGTCGGGTTGTGACGATATATGGCTAGAATAGTGGTGGTTCTCATACTATGGATAATAGAGACAATTATGTGCGGAATGAGAATAGTCTCCACAAATTTCGCAAACCTCGACCTGTTGCACAAAAGAATTCATGTTAAAATATTGATATCTATTATGTGGCATGCCTACCCCTTTCGCATTATAATAATGTGAGTCTTTCTATCGACCATAATTATGGGGGTAGGATAAGTCCATCGCGGGGTTGACTTGTACTTCACCAGAGGAGAGGAGATGTTCCATCATGGAGATTATTCGGTCAAGTTTCTGGTCAGTGGAACTCGAGATATTGCCTGGATACATGTTAAGAGCAAGGAACTAGATAGGCAAGATAAAAAATAAATAATAAAAAATAAAAATAAAAATAACAATAAACCAAAGAAAGAAATATACCAATCCCCCAGCAACGACGCCAAAAATTGATGCGCTGGACGAATGAGTGAATGCCACGTGGCATGACGTGGCACTGAAGAAAATCGCGCGACTCGCGCGAATTACTGGGAGTTTGTGCGGGCACGGATCTCGAGGCAGATCGACGAAGGCTATGCGAGAAGAAAATGAGGCGGTGTGGCGTGCCTTCCTCGCTGACATGTCAATGCGTGGCGGTCTCTCATTGGTCGCTGGAAGTGGAGTCTGCTAACGTGGCATATCCTCATTGGTCGCGTTGGCTTGTGTTGACGGGCTTGTTGTTCGAATGTCCGGCATCCGATCCCTGCAAGTAAATACTTCATTTTGAGTATTTTGTCTGCTACGAATTCAACCGCGCACTCCGTTTCACCTAAAAATGACCAAAAAATATAATTAAATATATATTTTAAATACTTTTAATAATTAAATATACTAAAATAGACTACTTAAAACCTATAAATACTGACTTATCAACTACTATTTTTGCAAGAATCAATTTCTATTTACTTTGGAGATGTGATTCGTTGGTTCATAGATAATTAAGGGCGGTTGCTTAGTTAGGCTTTTCATACAACAAATTTACCATACATGATAATGTTATGGCTTTTATAATAGAGCTAAAATATCAAAGTTGAGTAACGTTTTTTTTTTTTTTTTTGACTATGGGCAAATATCAAAACCCTCTTAATTAAATCTTCTGCTTATCATGATTGCTTGCTACCTGATTATTTTAGAATATATGATATAAGCTACTTATAGACATATATAAAGTGAAAATTGGGGTTCATAATAAACTTCTCTTTGCAAATGGATTTGACAAAGCCTTGAGTTTCTTGATTAAAAAAATAAAAAGCAAAGCCTCGAGTTATTGCATCATTGTGTTGTTTCTTCATTATATATCAATTTTCATCCGATAATTAGATAACGCTTAATGTGTATTATTATTTTCCCAACTTGATAGGTAGAAATTATATTTAGATAGGGACGTTATGTAACTCTAATAGTTGATGACAATATCTAATTTTTTTCTCAAATAATAAAAGGAATGTTATTCTTATATAAATATGGTCTTGATTTAATTATCCAAAAAAAAAAATATGGTCTTGATTTAAAGTTTCTACCAATTTTAAGGGCTGAGAAAAAAACACATATAAGTAGATGAATCATTGCACATACATGCGCTTAATTTTTTTATGAATATAGTAATTAAAATGCCATGAGGCCATAAATTATTTTGTTAAAAACTTCTTGACACAATTTGTTGTGTCTTATTGAAGAGGAATAAGAAACAATCTCTTTTCCGATAGAGAAATTAAGGTTTGATATATAATCATTTTCTTATTGAGAATATTCTCTATAACATTTAGAAATAATATGTATATATATATATATATATATATATATATATATATATATATATATATATATATATATATATATATATATATATATATTGTTAAATGCATTTTGCGTTGTTTGAAAATATATAAAATAAAATGTTTTTTATAAGTTTGAACAAATCATGTGTTTATTATGATTAATTTTTTTAGGCATCATGCTCTCGTATGCATTGATTATTTTAAATAAAATATATATTAACAATATATATTAACAATATATATAAAGTGTTTAACAATTTAAACACTTTATAAAATATCAAGTATATATTATTTATATAATGCATTATATAGATGTCAAACCGATTACGAAAGTATGCTCTGCAGTTGCATCTTTGTACAATCTTCTACACTAGAAATATAAAATATATAAGTGACATAATTTTTCTCATAAAAACTATTAACGATTAATTATGTTCTATTCTTGATTTTATAATAAAATAATAATATAAGTTTGAGTTGATAGTGGGTAAGCCTTGTCTCACGATAAAGCTAAACATTGAAATGGAGACAAGTTATTCCGTTCGATGAGACATGGTTGTTAAGTAGACATAATTATCTTTTCCCCTTATGGAGCTATGAATATAAAAAATCAAAATTGGTGATGCTCCAAAAACTCAAAGTGAGTGGTTGGGTCTCAAGCTACAATATTTATATTAGTACAATACGAATTATAATTCGCAATTTTAATTACCTCTTGCTTGAGGCTATGCGGAAATTTGATTGATGAGGCAATGAAAAAATTCCACGTGGTACGCCTCAATATATTATTGCAACAAAATATCGAGTGTGTATATCAATTCAATAGGAATATTATGAATTGATTTCTTGCCTCATGGTAGCTAAGTAAAATAACGAGATATTATACATATAATATCACTTCAGTCCAATTGGTCTAGCTTCATGAAGCATATGTTGCATTATATAATGACCATAGTTATAATTATATAATTATGGACGTGGAAAAAAGGAAAGGATTTGATAAAGGTTATATTAATAATTCCCCAAAAATGGAATAAAAGTTGTACACCACATAAAATATAAAAGTCAAAATTATTGACAAATGAACATGCTCAAAATCATGACAAGCAATGTCACATATGAAAGACCATTATGTCTACTGATTATATATTGTCATATATGCCCAAATATTTTAATGACATTTACTATGTCAATCAAAGGCAAAATTATATATTTTATGTCTCATTAAAATTGACACATTGATATGTTTTCAAATCATGAGCTAAATAAAGGCGATGAAGTTATTATGTCTTGATATAAAAGTATTTATTAAACTTGAGTTTAGCTGAGGCTAATGTTCAAACAATATCGGATACAACAAGGCAAATCAATGAGAGATTTATATCGATTTAACTCTTAATTCATTATCTTATAAGACGCCTTAAGCCTATAATAGTGGATTTTTTTATAGAAAATTTTGTTGATGTCACTATGATGAAGCAATTTGCTTACCATTAGGGGGAGATATAAAGCCAATTCAAATAGAATGATGTGAAATTGCATGAAACACATCAAATTTGTTGCATTATGATCTATGTATAAATTAATAAGAACTTGAAAGTTGAAACGATCATTCATTAGCAACAAGTTATGAATCAATTACTTAATACAATTACTTAATTAAACAGTTAACTTGTTCTTGTGACTAAACTATGGTTGTCAATAAATCAGAGTTACTAATTTTTTTTTTCTAACCAATTATTCAGCGGAAGTCTTATTGATTTACTAGTGGAAATGAAATCCTAAGGCTTAACCTATTATGGAAAAACCAGAAAATAAAGATCACATGCATATATAAATAAAAATGGTGATATATATAACATGTGTCAAATTAGAATGTCCTATCACTCAACCCAACCGTAATCATATCCAATACATAAAAACGTAAGACAAAAATTGCAAAAACGTACAAAAATATGTTGTAGCAGTCCGTCTCTGGCTCAAAGATAATTACCAATCTTCTCTTTGCATGGTCTGCTACTCGGCTGATCTACACCCACTGTCACAAACTAGACGGTGAGTTCATGAAATTATTTAAGTAATACTGAGAGACATTGATCCACATTCCCAAACAGGCAACAAGTATCAAATGACATAATTTAAATAGCAACTATGCTGAAAGAAATATCATGCAAAGAGATACTTGAGTTAACAAAATATGAAATTGACTCAAGACTAAGTAGTAATGGATTAGGGTCGGTCGGCCGTGATCTTCATCACATCAGCCTGTCCACTACAATTCGAGCTCTGCTCTATATCATTTCATTTCAAATTGAGCTCTATATCATAATATCGAAAGGTCGTACTTACGATTACGCATTTTCTATTCCAAGTGAATTAGTCGTCACCGAAATGTATACTTGTTAACATACCCGAGTTTTAAAACTCGTCATGTTCACCCAAGTTATTCTTACGCCAACAAACCCCGAGGTCCGGTTACCCCGTTCGAGGCACGTTACCCCGTATGTCATGCAAGGTAGTGGAGAAATCCCATGACATCTCTGAAAGTCTAGTGACCCGTATGAAAGCTGAATTTTTATCATCAAATGACCCAAACCACAAGAACTACTTTCATATTAAAAACGACACAATATTCGAATCCAAGAGATGTAACAACATACTAATGCCCAAAGGATTAGAGTCAAATAAACACACTAACCTAATAGCATGCTATATCACTGAATTTCATACACAACAATCATTATGACAAAGTATAGGAATTATAATCAAGGATATACAAAAATAGAATATGCTATGAATATCATAAAATGAGCAACTGAAACAAGTCATAACATATGGATTTCAAAGGTAATTCATGTCACGGCCTAAATCTCTAACCCAGTTTTCATTCCTTTATCAGGATCATCGACCCTTGACGTGGAACCTACACTGTGATACGTACGCCGACAGAGGCATGTGACCGAGGTATATGGTATTTTTGTATTGATGTATGCCTAGTGTTATACGTTTTGTAGACTTACTAAGTAATTTTGTACGGTTGTAGGCGTCGAGACGAGAGCAGGGACACGCCTCGATGCGTGTCGACACGGGTACCGGGTAGTTGACGAGACCGAAAATTAGGTCGGGGAAACGAAAACACACAAATTGAATAAAAAAATTTGTCAAGTAAATAATATGGAATAGATATTGGGTGACTAGCGACGCGGCGGTACGCGAATATCACGGTTCAGACGCGAAATCGGGCGTCGAAATGCCCGAAAACATAGACAAGTGTCTTAGTGGTGTCACAGTTAGGTGTCACTTGTACACACACACAACAACACACTTGTCCAAAAATACACCACACCTGTCCACAACAACACCACGCGTCCACCACCCACTCCCACCTACACCAACACACCACACACACAACACACACACAAACAATCGGGCCGAAGAAGAGGAAGAAGAAGAAAAGGAGAGGAGGAGGAGGAGAATCGATGCGCCGAGAAGGAGAGTAAGGTGAGTCGTTACTGTTGTTGTTGTTTGGGTAGCCGAGAATGGGGGTTCGACCTCCCTGGCCGAACCCCATGAACGCGGTGGTGATGGCAGGGGTGCCTCCCTTGCCATCGGCTCCATCAGGGTTGGGGGTGGAGAACCACCCAAACCCATCACCGGAGGAGAGAAAAAAATTTTTTTCCTTCCTCCCGATCGGGAGGAAGGAGGTGCACACGTGCGCGCTGTGTTCTGGTCCAGGCCGGGTCGGGTCCGACCCGTTTGGGTCGACCCGACCCAAACATAAAAAAAAAGAGAAAGAAGAGAAAAATGGAAGAAAAATGAAAGAAACTTTGGAAAAATTCCGAAAAAAACTAGGAAAAATTATATGTCGATAAAATAAATAGAAATTGGGGAAAATTATTATCGGTGATGTTTAAATTTAGCTTACGCCCATTATATTTGAACTAATGAGACACCAAACTCAGGAACCTAGGAAAAAGGGTACGGGAGAGCGAGTACAAGATTTGGAGTTACGGGAGGCCAGTAAAGCTAGGACTTTACTTTGTTGTAGTAAGTATACCCAATGACAATTTTACTTGGCATTTCATTCTTATTAATTGTTGTTCTTATATAGTCCTTTTGACTATTTTGCCTTTGTACTCTTATATCATGTGTTCTTTGTGTCCATGCTCACTTGATGAGTCTAATTTGCGTGATATCCATTCATTTGATTTGATTCATTGATTCTATCCCATGTTTTGTCTATTCTTGTTGTTTCAAATGTGAATTGAATGATAAATAGCATGCTATTAGGCTAGTGAATATCTTATAAATGTTTAAGAGGACTTATATTCCTTATTTGTTTAGGTGTGTAGATGCGCCTATGCCTTGACAATCCATACCTGGTGTTTCTTGAAATTTAAAAATTAGTTTTTGCATTTATGTCCCGTACTCGATCGATGTGTGCGCGACTCATGGGGTTAGAGTCCCTGGGGATGTCGACACCTGTTACTTGACACCGTATGACACTCGGGGTTAGAGTCCCTGAGGTAGTCTACACACCGGGGTTAGAGTCTCTGGTAACACTTGGGTTAGAGTCCCTTGTGCTATATGATGATAGAGTCGGAGTGACACGTTTCACTGCCGACCGTATCTAAATCACTACTACTTAGCCTAGTGTCAGTATCGCTTGTTTAACTCTGGTATTTACTCGCATATGGTTTATTTTCCAGTTTTCCATTTATATGCTTTTAAATACCATTTGAATATTTGGAAATGCAACTTGAACTTGTTATCGGGGATTAATGTTTTATTCTTGTACTCACCGTCCTTTTTATGACAGTGGGTGCAGAGCCGTCTACCAGCAGGCCGACCAAAGAGAAGATCGGCGATTATCCCAGAGCCCGCGACGCGTCACTGCATCGATTATAGGTCTTCTTTTGATATTTCGATTATATATGTTATATACGTCTTTAAGATACTATTTGGGGTGGTATATTGGGTTGAGCGTTAGTTCCCCGACTTGACTTAGACTATTTTGTTGTTTCACTACATTTTGAAGACTTTATATATGTGATGTCATTTCCTGGTTTTCCACACTTAGGATTTTATAAATGGCTTCCGCATAAGTTACTCATTGTTTCCGCATAATCACTAAGACTTCCGCTAATTAATTAATTAACTTTAAATTTTAATTTACTTATCATGAACATTAGAAAAGATGCGTTTAGGTCGTAAAGGCTGACTAATACGTTGTTAAGTCCTGCATGGATGTGATTATGGCTTAATTATGGGATTAGGCCGGGCGGTGCCCTAGATTAGGAGAGAGGCCGTCACAATTCAGTTCGAATAACTGAGAAGAAATAAATAAATGGAATGAAATGTAAATAAATGTCTCAAATCAGTTTACTTACATACACACAACGATTCTTAAACTATCTCGCTTCTGTCGCGTCGATGTACGCACCCAAACCCCGTAACAGCTCATCTATTGTCCTAACATTAGAAAATTTATCAAGTTAGTGTTATTATTACTTATTCACAATTTAAAAGTTGGTCGAAATCGGTCGAAATTGAGTTCGAGACCAATTTACCGATTTCGCATTTTTTGAGGTAAAACCCCGGTATAACGCCTCGACCGACTCCCGAATTTTTTCACTTTTTGTAGAAATATTGAAGTCTTATTGATTTGGGGCAAAATATATCTTTTCCCATTTTTCTGGAATCTTCCAAAATTTTCCATAATTTTTTCTTCTATTTTCTTAAATTTATTATATATTAAATTGTTTAATTAATTAAATAATAAAATATATATAAAGGTGGGTCCGAGTCAAACCCGACCAGGTCCAACCGGATACGGGTCGACCCGACCCAACCCACGTGGGTCCGGGTCGACCCGACCCGATCTCCTCTTCTTCCTTTTCTTCGCGAAGCCTCTGCCGATTTTTTTTTTTTCCTTTGTGAGGCGTTGGGGTTGTCTCCCAACCACAACCCCAATGGGTTTTGATGGAAAGGCAGATCCCCTTGCCATCTCTCGCGTTCCTCTCTCGGTCGGCCATGGAGGTTCGGCCCTCGTTGGCCACGACACTGAAAGCAACAACAACAACAACAACAGACACACAACAGCCACCACAAATCAACAACTCACATCACTTCGAGTTCCTTGATCTCTTTCTCTCTCGGTCTTTCTTTTTTTCTTTCTTTCTTCTTCCTCCTCTCTTTCTTTTCCTATGTTTGGCCTCTCTGTGTTGTGTGGTTTGTTTTTTTTTTGTTGTTTTTATTTTAGATCAAAATGACCAAAGTGATGATGTATATATATATATATAATGTATAAATGAGGTGATGTGGCCTCATCACCACCACTCACTTCTATTTTTTCATTTTATTCAATAAATTAAACTAGTTACACTTACCCCACGAGCTGCTACCTCGGGCCCACGTTGGCACGCGACTCGAGGCGCGTTCCCACTCGTCTCGATATCTGCATACCCGTAAATGACTTAGTAGTCTACAAAAATACATTACACTAGGCATACAACACACAAATATAACATTTACCTCGGCCACCGTGCCTCGGTAGTGACACGTTTCGCGCTGCGGGTTCCACGTCACGGGTCATTGTCTCCTGATTAGCGAATTAAACGTGTATTAATTATTTGGGGTGTGACATTACTACTATAAAAGAGTAACAAAATCATATGTTCCAACATTAAAGGTTCATATAGGTAATGATGTCTCCGTGCAATAAAATTCATACGCTAACAAAACGTTTAAGGTGAAAGACCAGATATTGTATTTTTAAGTTACTTGCAATGATTTGTTGTAATATAATATAAGATGTTTCACTCAGGTGAATATGAGGGGGATGATTAAAAGAAGTTATTGATTAGTGCATTGCACTTTTTTTCCTTAGCTAAGGTTTTATCCCACTGGCCAAGTTTTTCTAGCAAGGTTTTTAATGAGGCAATCCTAACAATATTAAAACTCCATTCAAAATTTATTACGTTATTATACTTTTTTTCTCTTAGCTATGATTTTATCCCACTAAGTTTTCCTAGCAAGGTTTTTAATGAGACAATCCTATCAATATCATACTCCGGAGATTTATGAGATCGATGTATTTTTTTCTTTTACTAGATTTTTCCCACTGGATTTTTCTAGTAGAGATTTTAATAAGGCATGCCTTCTCAGTAATTGTCATCTAATGGGGGGAAGGGGTGTTGTAAATATAATGAGATGTGGATGATTCTTCCCATTCAACCATTTGTATTCCATCAATGGGATTTTTTGCTTGATTAATACATATGGGGATAATATTTATCAACCCAACAAACCCACATAAATATTTTCCAAACTAACACATTTTCGGCCACGTCACTGCCACATCACACGAATCGCTGGTGTTTGGTTGCAAAACGTGACCGAAGGTCACGTGTTAGATGTTTTTTTTACGAAAATTGTGACCTAAGGTCACGACTTAGGTATAGGATAAATCAAATCAATCCCCACCCGTTGCCATCATTTTTCACTTCCCATCTTATTTTCTCTCACCGGCGACTGCCTCCGCATCCATCTCCCCGTCCGGCGCAAGCATGGTCTGTAGTCTGTCGGCCTCCATGGTTCGTATCCCGCCGGTCGTTGCAACTTTGACGCGAGGACGCCTCTCCGAAGTTGTTGATTTCAGTCACGCCGGTTGCCTGCTGTCGCCGCTGCCCGCCTCCCGCAGTCGCGAATCGCCTCCTGCTGACGCTTGCTCGCCTCTTGACGGCGTTGGTGGTCTCCTCCCGCCGGCGCAAATCGCCTCTGCCAAACCTTTGGTTGGTAGCCTCCATCGGTGCCTGGTAGCCTCCCATCGCGCTGCTCGCCTCCCTCCTGGTCGGTCATTGCCTCGCCGTCCTACTCACCTTCACATCGCTTATGTATTGGCTTCACCTTCACATTTTCTTTGAGGTCGTATGCTTTATATTCAACATTAGAATAGTATGCTAAATTGATGAATAATAATATGTTATGGTATTGTGTTAGTATTTAATTGTCCTAAATTTATGTTTATGTCTCAAAGTGAATAAAATGTATAAATTTAGAAAATGTAGCAATACATGACACAGGTCAATAAGTTGAAATCATGCACTAATATATAAATTATATCCTCCACCGTAGTCAACGTAATTGTCATTGCTTGATGAAGTAATATGAACTTTTGCAGTCTCGTTGGTGTAATATTTATATAATATTTATATAATGCATCGATGGTTATCATGGGTTGATGAAGTAATAAGAACTTTTGCAGTCTCCTTGTTCTATTGTTTCCATCAATTGTGTAATTTCTTATTTACTGCAAATTGATTGATAACTACTTCCTTATTTGAACTAAATAAATAACTTAAATAAAATGAAGTATTAATACACGATGGAGCTTGTTAAGTATATTTGTGCTAAGTGAGTGTATTAATTATCATCACTTATATTGACTAACAATTATATTCTACATATATAGATTCCATAATGGTTGGTCGAAGAGTAACTTTGGTGTGCTATATGAATGGTGTCATGGTTGATGGACCATCTGGGATTTCGTACACGAAACCGCCTATTCGACATCTCAGATCGAAGTTGAGTTTAGGGTACGAGGAACTTGTGAGTTTTATCTGTAATTCCTTGGAGATAGACACTGAAAAAATGGTATAAACATGACATATCGATATCCTGTGTACATTGGAAGTGGAACGTTCAACTATGTCCCTTTGCGAATAGTTGATGAATCAACTCTGAAAGATGTTTGAGAGATTGTGGCAGAATTTCCACCACCAAATTGTATGGAGTTGTTTTTAGATTTAGTTATGAGGCAATCATATACTAGTTCCAATTGTAATATAGTGGTAAGTGGAGAATGACCTAGTACTCAACCAATATTTGAAGATAATCATTGTGCATCGCCTTCGATGACTTCAAATCCTGACGTAGACGAGGATGCTCGTTCCGGTGGTGATGTGAATACCGAAGAAGATGATGACTATTGTGGTAGTGATGAGGATACTAGTGAAGAGAGTAGTGATGATTATGTCGATGATGCAGGGGTTGATGCTCATCATGTTGGTGATGGCATAATTCGATATACATTAAATCGAGTCATAGCCGATGATGGCTCATTATCTTGTCCTCCAATCTCGAACGAAGTTGGAAACGATGATTTTTTCGATCAAGAGGCTGCTGGAATTGATGGTGCGCATGTGGGTGTAGGTGAATTTGTCGTACCTTTATCTGTATTTATGAAATCGAGTATTGAGGCAATGCAACCCATCCATGAGAATGCAATGATCCCTTCTAGGTCTTTTTGGAATGAGGCATCAGAATTTCATGTAGGCATGCAGTTCCTTTCTAAAGTAGATATCCAACATGCCGTGAAATTGTATAGCATTAAAGAACATAGGCAATTTGTGGTAACTCATTCAACACCCAATGTATGGATTGTCCGTTGTAAGAAACATTTAGATGGATGTGATTAGAGGTCGCGGTATTCGAGAAGAAAAACACATGGAATGTTTGAGATTAGTAAATATGCAGGACCACATACATGTATCTATGTAAAACTGTCAAATGATCATGTTCATTTGGACTCCACCGTTATATGTTGTGAAATAGAAAATGTGGTGAGAAGAGATCCGTCCATCTCAATTCCAGTTCTTCATCAAATGATCAAGGACAAATTCAGTTATAATGTTCATTACAAGAAAGTTTGGTTGGGGAAGAAGAAAGCAATTGTAAAAGTCTTTGGAGATTGGGAAGAATCGTATAAAATGTTGCCGCGGTGGATGGCCGCTCTTCAAGAAAGCAATCCAGGGACACGTGTGGAATGGAGGCATGGCAAGCCTAATGCCAACAATGAGGTTGTATTCAAATGAGTTTTTTTGGGCATTTGCACATTCTATTGCAGGCTTTAGACATTGCAGACCAATTATAGAAATTGATGGCACATTCTTGTATGGAAAATACAAACAAAAACTCTTAATAGCCATTGTTGTTGATAGTAATAGTCATGTATTTCCCTTAGCATTTGCCATTGTTGATGAGGAAAGTCAAGACAGCTGAGGATGGTTTATGGCTTGTTTGCGACATCATGTGACTGATAGAGATGGTAAATGTGTCATTTCTGATCGACACCCTGGTATATTGTTGGCAATGAATAATCCTCAAAATGGATGGACCTATGAAAGAGCTCAACACAGATTTTGCCTTCGTCACATTTGCAGTAGTTTCAACATGAGATTTGGGAGTAAGGAATTAAAGGATATGGTGTACTTAGCCTGTGCACAACATCAATCGCGAAAATTTAAGGCATACATGAAAGAACTTCAACAAATTCATGCGGAATGTATTGCGTAGTTTAATGATCTTTATCGAACACAATGGACCAACGCATACGACAAAGGATTTCGATACGGATGGATGACTACAAATCTTGCAGGTATTTATTGTGTCTATATGTTCTTACTATTATTTATCTAACGTGTTTGATTTATATTACGTTTATAAGCTAATACTTATATGTTTTTTTTTTAAATAAATATAGAATGCTTTAACGGTGTCCTTAAAGGCGCACGATTTTACCCTGTCATCGCATTAGTGCAACTAACATTTTATCGTGTCATGACTTACTTCAACAAAAGACGTGACGAAATAGGTGCAGCCCTAGGAAGGGGCGAAAGGTACACAAAGTACCCAATTGAAAAGTTGTCACATTGGGGAAAGGCAGCTGGATGGCACAATGTTACATTAGTGAATCGTGAAAATGGCACATTTGAAGTCATCACTGCAGCACGTGGCTATCATTTGAGAAATGGTCTAACAAGCAAGTGGTGAAATTAGAGGCTCGTAGATGCACTTATATGAAGTGGCAATGTTTTGGCATTCCATGTTCCCATGTCCAAGCCGTTTACGCCAGTGTTGCCATAGATCACTGTCAGTATATTGAGTCATATTACAGATTGTCTGTGTACAGTCAATGTTATGCTATGGGTTTCCAACCCATTCCTCACGAAGATTATTGGCCTAACGCTAAAGTTCCACACACCTTGCTGCCTGATCCATCTTGAAAGCGAGTCAAAAGAGGTCGTCCTCAAACAAGACATTTGTGAACTGAGATGGATTGGAGAGGCAATCAGAAACAACCACGTCATATCCAGCGAGAGAAGGAATAGAGAGAAACACCAATAACGTTGCGATGTAGTAAGTGTAATCAGGATGGACACAATAGGTGCACTTGCTCTCGTCGTCAGCAAGAACAACCACCTAATGGTTCATAGTGAAATGCTCTTTCAAATCTTATCTTTTGCATTCACTCATATTTTCCTTATATTAGTTTACTTTCTTATGACTATGTGGTGCATGTACTTTGTTTCAATTAACAATGTTTTCATATTATTCACAAACTTTTGCCTTAATTTTATTATTTTTTGAATGAAATGCATCGTTAATTGTATTGTTTCATCATTGGTTGTTTGTATTAATGACAACATTATGGTTGATTTGGGGTTCTAGCGCGATACGGATCCTGGACCTATAGATGATTCGGTGTTGACTCTGCAAGCTCTACATAGATCTACTCGCGTTTGGAATGGACCGGTAGTACTTATATTTGCCCGTTTGCATATTTTTATAGCTTCGTAGCTACATGTGCACTAATGTAACTTAACTATCATATTTCCATAGGATCATGGTACACTGACTATCAGGCGTAATTCAGCTGCATTACATTGATTAATCCCACTAGATGAACGAATAGTTGGGTATCTTGAGGAAGCTGGGTTTTATGAGAAGACGCGAATGAGTTTCATAGCAATTGATTGACATCTCATTACTGCACTTGTAGAGACGTGGAGGCCAGAAACTCACACGTTTCATTTTTTAGTTGGCGAGATGACTATTACCCTACAAGATGTACAAATCATTTTAGGGTCACCTGTCGATGGATTGTCAATCACTGGTCGTGTTGAGCAAGATTATGATGCATTGTGCTTAACACAACTAGGTTTCCCATTCCCTGAAAACAGCAAGACTGGGGTCAGATCCAAATTCACCAACTTTCAAGATGGTTTCAAAACCTTCCTAATAATGCTGGTGATGTGGAAGTGCAACGTTATGCAAAACCGTACATCTTACAACTTCTTGGTGGAACTTTATTTGCAGACAAGTCTAACAATCTTGTTCACATTACGTATTTACAATTTTTGGAGGATTTTGAGGCAGCAAGACAATACAGTTGGGGTAGTGCAACTCTGGCTCACCTATATAGACAATTGTGTCTTGCAGCTGACATTAATGGAGCAGAGATTGCAGGTCCGGCCATATTATTGCAATTATGGGCATGAGATAGGTTGCCTTTTCTTACACCAATAATGAGAATCGTTCTTCAAAACGACATCATACCAAATGAAGATTTATTTCCACCTCCTCCATTTGGTCATAGGTAATTTGAATTTTTAAACATAGTCTACAAACTTGAGTATATTTATCTACATGTACATTCATTCATGTTTTGTGTTATTTTTTACATGTTTATAGGTGGAGACATGCCTTAGAGACCACAGGAACATCAATGCACGTGCTAACGAAATACAGAGAAATGATTGACATGCAAACACCCGATGAAGTAAGTAATACACTTTATCAATTTTTCCAAATACCCTTTCGTACAATGGTGAAATCTAGATTTTATTCATTTCAAGTTGTTTTTCGTGACTACTGGTAATTCGGGAACCGTATCCCGAGATAGTAATAAGGGACCTTCCTGCGTATTGTAGCAGTGGTCGTGCTATTTGGCGAACGAGGACACCTTTACTTTCTTCTATGTTGTTGAAATGTATAATCCTGATAAAGTCATGCGACAATTCGGTTCGAAACAAAGGATACCAACTTTACATAGCACAAACGTGGAGCTACATAAAATTGACTTGAGAGGGAAAACAAATAAAGATTGGAGTGCAGAACATGGTGCTTATGTCGGCAAGTGGAACGAACGTGCTTCTAATATTGCAAATGATGAATTATTGGAGGGGCCATTGGAATTTTACGACACATATATGCTATGGCATCGTCGCATTACACGACGATTCATGCCTCCTATTGGAGCTATTGTTGAGGCATTGGTAAGTACAAATTCTTTTATTCAATCATGAAGTCTTTCAAATAGTTGTTTTGATTTTATTTTTGCATACAACTTCAAACATATTTTATATTTAGGCACATGGAATGACATCAATTCATCAGTTGACATTGGATGATGATGCGTCTATTCTACGTATTAGAGATGTAGCTGCATCGACTTTGATTTCAATACATACAGGTTATCACATCCATAATATGCCTACTTCATTTGAAGCTTCTCATCAATCTTCACATGATGATACATGTTCGAGGCATGACACTCCGATGTATACTCCATCGGTACCTTTCAAAGAGTTAGTGACTCCACATACTGTTGGGTTTTGGGGTTCATACGCAGCGGAGATTACAAAACAATTTTGACAAAAAACCCAACGGGATCTGAATCTTATTCCATTAAAACGTTTAAACCAAGAAAACTTAATCATACCTCGGTCGCAAAATACCTTTCTGAAGGTTGATCGATCTCTAAGGCGCTGCCAACGATGAACGCCCTCTACCAGCAGTCCACACACGAACGACGGCCGAGATTCGAAGTGCTAGCTTCAAGAGAATACCAAACCTTTTTGTTTCTCTCCAAAACGATCCAGAGCGTACCAGAAAACCCTAATTCATTTTTAAGCGAAAATAGAGTTTCGACCCTTAATCTTTTGTACATGTGTTCTAACTTAAAGTGTCTATTTATACAACCTTTGTATATGACAGTTAAGTAAATTACACATATACCCCTACTTAAAGAAGTATAAGTGTAATATACCACAAAGACGTTTCTGTCATGAATTTCATCATATAAAATTCATTTTTTTGAACCATCTTAAAATCTTGCAAAACCATTTTTAGTGTGCGACTCAATAGGCTCATGCAACGTTGGCAGTGTACCAAAACACATTTTGGTATACAAGTCATAAACGACCTCTAGCAAGACATTATGACTACCCAAGTTGTACGAATATCAAATCGATACAACCTAATCAATAGTGTACATAACATCCTTTTGTCACACGATATCCTTTTGATCAAACATAAGGCATGAAATTGTCATCTAACATGTTCAATCGTACTAGTCTCGATCTCTAGGTAAACTGAAAACATCCAAGTGACATTGATCAATATCAATTCACTTAGACTAGGTCTTTTAACAGTCTAAAACATCGAGGGATCCACTAGATATCTCTCTTTATATGAGAGGGACAAATTCTATCTCGATTACATAACTTAATCGCATTGCTCACACAATAACCAATCACAACCTTTATAATCGTCCGGTTAAATACAACGTTCGATTGTGTCAAATCACTGTGTTTCTAATGTTGAAGTCTCTGGTAATCTCAAGTCAGAGGACTGAAAAATAAACCTATCATGAGAAACAACTATGACTTAATCAATGTGATGTTCTCATAGCGGGTCATTCCAGTACTTTGTTCTCTAACAAGTACTCGTGATCTTGATTCGTATTCCTATATGTATAATCATCATATGATCATCAATCAAGACTCACACTAGTCTTAATTCATTATAGTTCTCAGTATAATGATCGACTAGGGACATTTATGATATTTCTGCAAATACTTATAGATCTTATTATAATGTAAACATGTAAATTAATTATAATAAACAACAAATGAAATCCTCTATTTTATTAACTAAAAGTATTCATAAAGACAGTTAATGGATTGACCTAGGGCACATGCCCCAACACATACTCCATCAGTTCCTCCCAACATGACATTCGAGGCTACGGAAACGTTTCAATTTGATAGGACACCTACATCTTCACGTCATTTTAATGCAAGTCCAATAATGATGAATTTATCTGGGGCAACAAATACTCATGATGGTGGAATGCATGATATCGATGATATTCAACGAGAAGATGCTTAAAATCCTGCTGATGTGGTCCATTCAAATGTGCCTTTACCTTTAAATCGTAATGTGCGAGTCGTAAAGAGAACACGTTGTGGGATTGAAAGTCATTATTTTGGGTCATACTAGGACTTTTTCTTAACTATAACAAGACATTTTTTTCTTTTGTATTATTGCTTTGTAGTTGATCAACTTGCAAGTTCTTCATTTATAGCAATTCAAATTTTTCCCTTTACTAACATTTATTCCAAGAATTTTTAAAATTGCTTTAGTTTTAAAGCATTAGTTCGTACTGGCAACAAATTCAAAAATACAAATATACTAGTTGACTAATTTTAAACCTTATACTTTTATTGAAAAAATTTATACAAACTCATAGATGCTATAGATTCTACTAGTTTGCTCGATGAGGTATAATATGGTAGATTTTTTTACAACTTCTACAACAATGTTGCACCGCGAGGCAATCAAACAACGGATTGATTAGCAAGCTTAGCATGCAGCTCGATATTCAATGGGATTTAATATATTAACATCATGATAAAAAAGAACTTGCTAGCGTAACCCCAACTAGCAAGAACTTTTCTTTTAGTTGGTGTTCTATTGGATGTCCTATGAAACTTACGCTATCATTTTTTGATAAAAGAAAACCATCAACTAGCAAGAACTTTTCTTTTAGTTGAAGTCTCAGCTAATATTAATTTTATAGGTGAGCCAATTATGGTCCCAAACCTTATATATGATCCGCTTCTTGAACCACAAGCACAAATAAATTTGAACTACTTATTTATCTCATTTGAGAAAACAAGATATTTACACCATAAAAAGAAGAGTTCCTATCAGGCCGGTTACAACAAAAGCTAGCTTGCAAGCACTAGCTACTTGTTTTTTCCATTAATGCTAAGTTTTTTTTCTATATATAGCTAAACATATAATTATAAAAGTTTGGTTCAAATCCTAAAAAAATGGCATGTTTTATAGGGCACGTGTGCATCTTAATATGCATGTCCCTTTTTTTTTTTTTTTTTCACTGACGGGAAATACGGTAATGTACCTAGAATAGTACAATCAATCTAAACCTCTGTTGTAGAATTAAATTTACACAAAAAAATCAATGGTTGCAGTCACGTTTCCAGTAAAGAGGAAGTCGTGACTTGCAGTCAAGACTTCCTCTTCACTCAAAACGTAACTGCAAGTCACGTTTTGTTTTCGACAAACTACTACTTTAACGTGGCGGGTGATGTGGCAGTGACATGGTGGAAAATGCATTAGATTGGAAATTATTTATGTGGGTGTGTTAGGTTGATAAATATTCTTCCTCTATGTATTAATCAAGCAAAACTCCCTCCATCAATGCTTACATATTTACATTATGTAATTTATTTTTGTAATTAACTTGTGATCTTCGGTATTCTTGTAAAGGACTCACATCTATGTAATAAGATGCACTAAGATGGAATGAAAGCCCTCATATTTCCCTTATCTATTCTCTTGTTTATTTTCTAGTTCTTTGTTTACTTTCCCTAGTTTTGTTCAAAGTAATTTTACAACAAATTATTCCTTTTACCCTTTTATTACATGGGTCATTGCATGTGCACCCTACAATTTTTTTAAGGACAAGCCATAATTTTTTTGAAACTCCAATTTCATATTTTCTCTAGAACGAAATAACCTATTACCCTCACAACCCCCCTAATCCCTTACATGCACACACACACACACACACACACACACACACACACACACACACACACACACACACACACACACACACACACACACGCACGCACGCACGCACACACACACACACACACACACACACACACACACACACACACACACACACACACACACACACACACACACACACACACACACACACACACACACACACACACACACTCTCTCTCTCTCTCTCTCTCTCTCTCTCTCTCTCTCTCTCTCTCTCTCTCTTTATGCACCCTACATAAATCGACAACCATTTGACTTCAACGATCTCATCCGACCATCGACAACACAAACTTGAAATTTTAAAGCCTACTACTATCGTAAGAGTCGATTTCTTCATGCTTTATAATGGAAAATATTGTATTTCTACTATTTTTGTGTGCATTACAAGGTTTAAAACAAAATTTTTTGTTTGCTAGGGCATTTGTTCTTTTGGTGGCTATTAACCTTACAAAATGGAGGATGAACGTGTAGGGGGATGTGGATGTGTAATATGGAGAGATATTTCTTGAGTTTTCCTTCGATTTGTTCATTTTTTCATGTTTAAACATGGGTTCGACCACGCAGGCCGAACTACATGTTGTAGTGGCCAAACCACATGTCGTAAGTTGGTCATACATGGTCGAACAATCTTATACTATTCGGTCATGCATAATCGAACTATATATGTTTTGTTGGTCATGTGTGACCGACCCTGTGGCGGCCCCAATTTTTGGGCCGCCTTGCTACCCTCCAAGTTGCATTCCATGTCATCAAGCTTTGTCACATCATGGTTCACGTTTATCCTTGACGCCCCGTGACCTACCCGATTGCTTACACTTTTTCAGATAACCCTAGTTATGCTAATTAATCTTTACATAGGCATTAATGATTTACTTAGCTATTTAATTAATTTATCAAGTCATATTACAATTTTATAGCGAAAGTCTTAAATTAAGTAAAATATGCAATATTTAACAATCCTAAGTAGTAAAAAACCCGACAAAAGATACAATGTATATATATCAAGGTGTGATAAGTATAACAAAAGTTCCATATACATGTAATCAGTGTTCTATGGTCCCCAAAACCCAATAAAAATAAAATAAATACATATTGATATCACACGCGAGTTGGCTCCACAATCTCATAGGTAGTCGCTCCAGTACCTCCTTGCCCTTGCTCATCGAAGGATATGCACTCAATCACCCAACAAATACAGTGACGAGTCCAGTGAGTAAAACCCAAGAGAAGTCCATACAATATTCATGAAATAAAACTGATAATCTACGAGACATGAGAATATAAGACTTGGCAACAGTATGTCATATTCCCATGAATGTAGGCAACACACGACAAACAAAATCAATAGCGTGAAATAAATAAATAAATAAATAGTGTATACCAATTAAACCAGTTTAGAAGTAAAGCATTAATCAGCAAACATCCGTATAATTATAAGAAAACCTTGACCTACACCAGCCAGTAATCGATAAATCAAATAGGAACCACGTGTATACTTACAGGCTTACTGCGACTAAACCCCAACTTCGGTAAATGGTCCATTCTTGACGTTGTTACACGTCAGGATCGCTATAATCCCTCCCGACGTTCGTATATATATTCTACTACCATCAACACGATCACTATCACAAGTAACTCGTGCAAAAAATTTAACCACAACCAATATATACGCAAACCGAAATAGGAGCGAAAAACCCATGTGTGCCCACTAGCAGTCATACATGTAATTCAATACCGATAAAACAAACCATGAATTTTGTGAGGCATTCCAATGGGTTTATGCACTTCAATCCGCGCTCCGACTTCTCTGGACTCCCGTAATCCGACCCGACTAGCTCCCCGATACCAGAGCTACGGTCTCATAAGTCCATGAAGTCCAATTTTACATATTTAGTATGATTATAAGTGTTTGAGTATGTATTTAAGTCAAAAATCCCAAAACAACCATTGAAATTTAGTTTCTATCTGGCATTAGCGCGCTAATGGGTCTACCTAGCGCGCTAGGTAAAGTTAACGCGTTAAGGATGTTTCTAGCGCACTGCTGTCTTCATTTTGAAAAATAGTTAAGCGCCCAAAATCATTAGCATGCTAATTGATCTAGTTAGCGCGCTAATTACCCTCTGTGACAAAATTCTCGAGTGACAGGATTGTCAACTCGAGAATTCTATCTCAAACTCCCCAATTAGCTAATTAACTAGACACATTTAACACCCTCTCCATATCAAATTGACCCAAAAACAACAATTAGAACAACCTCAGAACAACAATTTGTTCAATTTCTTCAAATCCCATAAATTCACTATTTTTCTCAATTTCATCCAAAACACCAATTTATTCAAAACCAAGTTGTAAAATCTCTATGAAAATAGTCCATAAACATGTAATTCAACTAGTTTTCACTAAAACTTAAAGATCTAACCTTCAAACTTGCATTTCATCAAAAACATATAAAAATGAGTTCATTAGATAGGATTAGAAGATGGAGATGATAATTATCTTGGTTTAAATCTCCAAATTTGACTTCTAAATCCTTGAAATCCAGCTCCAAACCTCTCTATTCTCTATGATTTCCTAACAACGTAGTTAGTTTATTTGCATGTGTTAATCAATCGTCATATATATATATCAAAGTGAGATTTATTTCTAGCCATTGATTTACATGTATTTACGTATCTAGGGGTTTATCTAATGACACATCTCTTGCCACTTAGCCCTTATCACTCCACTAACTAAACTCAAGTGACACTAATTAGCTACTTACATGACTCCTAGATGTGCCAACACGTATTTCTATGTAAATCATATGGTTTCCAATTAATTAACCAAATTATAGGTCTTGATTTATATTTAATTAAACTACTTTAGGCCCATTATGATACATTTGGTTAGTGTTTTTATTTACCAATTGACAAATTTGTGATCCCGCTAACCTTCGACTACTCGACACCCAATGCCCCTTGTCTCGGCACACACTTCGAGGTACGCCATAACCTATTGTTTTAATTTAATCAACTCAGCCTATGGTTACATTACCCATTTTAATTTTTAACTAGTCAACTTAACATGAATTAGTCGATTTTCTTAGTGTACCCGTAGTTTGACTACCCGATATGCGCATTGGCATGCCTTTCGTAGCGAACACCTGTCACAGGAACTCGCCCGATAGCAACATACACACATTTAGTGCAATATAATAATAATAATAATAATTTTAAACACCACATATACAACACTACCATCTATAAATAACATATTTCCTCGGTTCTCGTGTCCGAGCCAACCGAGTTTACCACGTAATGCCCGAATTATGACTGTTAATCCCCAAAATTAACGCTAATCCTAGTTTAATTAATTTGGGTCGTTACAGACCCAATACTTGGACATGTGATCCATTTGGGTCGTCATACATGGTCGACCAATCATGTATGGTTCGATCATGCAGGACCGTTCTATATGTGTTCATTCGGCCTTGTATGACTGATCTAATACAAAGAAATGAGATTCATTTTGATCGGTTATAATAGTTGACCAATCATGTATGATTTGGTCATGCATGATTGAAGATCTAATACAAAAAAATGATATTCATTTCAGTCGGTTATAACAGTCGACCAACCCTACAAAAATTGTGTTGTTGAAATTGGCTGGTGGCTGGTGATGAGTCCTACTTGCTAAAACTTAAAGAAGTATTAACACCATTCTTTAAGCAAATATAGGGTTTGTGATAGATTTGCAAAAAAAAAAAAAAATTGTGATATACTGTATTTAAAAAATATCAAAGTTTGTTCTAAATTTGTAAAAATTCCATAGTTTGTCTTTTTTTTCTTTTTCGCATTAACCCTTTCAAAAATAATGATAAATTTAGCTTCACCAACGTCTTACATAGCTTTTTTTTTTTTTTTTTTTTTTTTTTTGAAAGAAACTAAATTTATATAAGAAAAAGTAATTAAAGATGCTTCAAAAAAAAAAAAAAGATAGTACGTGTGAATTTTGTCATTTTAAAACAATGTCCTATTTTAAGGTTTACCACCTTAATCTCGAAAATAAAAATGTTTTCCACATTAAAATCCTTGATTTTTCGTCAAAAAAAGATTTTTTTTAAAATATACTAGCTAGTTATTATTATATTGGTCACTTTATACGTACATACCTTCTAGAAAAGTTGTTTATTCTTCATCTGAATTAATTTTCTCTACTTTTGCCAATTCCAAGTTATTGTTTTCTCTAATTTTGAACAGTATTGTTTTCATGTGTTTAAAGAGTCACGTTCTCCAGTTCCTCCTTATTTTTGTATTCGTATTGTCAAATACGCCAGTGTAGAATTTGTGGAAAATAATGAAAAATCAATGTCAATGTTTCAAGATCAATTATGTGTGCACGAAGGGGTTACCTATAAACTTTTTTTTGGTCTCTCTTCTAGAAATTAAAAAAAAAATCACAAAATTATAACAAAATATGCTTAGTAAGAAAATTGCCTAGGAGTGGGAAACAAGTTACTTAACCCTACGACCTCTCGAACCCTTGTCTTTTTTACAAGTGGAGCCTCTTCCTTATCACCAAAGATGTTTTGGCATTGTAGGATGTCAATTAGTAAAATGAAATTTAGAGCATTATGATGTTGAAGATATGTGGATCGAAAGTTAGTCTCACATTGAGTAAATAAAACTTCGAAATGAAGTATATAAGTGATTAATTCCTCACAATTAGTACTGAGGTCTTTTGAGATAAAACCTTACACCTATAGGAGTTGAAGGTGGTTAAGTTGGAAACAATATCAATGCTTGAGGTGGAGATCCACAACCTCCACAGCCTCGCGCACGCGTGTGCGGTGCGGCCGTGAGAATATCGACAATGACTCATTTGAGTTTAATATATCCACAATATTGTTTTTTGAAGAAAAATATATCCACGAGACTTTGATTATATAAAATGAATTAAACACGTTCAAATACAACTTGCAAAATGGTTCAATTAAAAAACTTGACATGAAAATGAAATAAATTCTATAGTATATACCCAGGGCTCAAATTTGAAATAATGGTTAAGACTCAAGATTGAGGCAACTTGAGCTGTCTTGCTAGACCCCTTTGGGTAGTTTGATATAGTGTAACACAAACTTTGGGTATGCAAATTGGGCACGTACTAGTGCTCGATCCTTCATTTTCATCGAGATGCGTGTTCACATGCATCCTAAGTGCATCAAAGAGATGCACAAATGTGTGCCCAACCTGCGTGTCAAACTGAAGTTATAGTAGCATTCTCTTACACTCCTACTTTTTTTTTTTGTTTCTCACGTGGTGTTCGGTGGCAACCGCACCGATCAATACATGCGTTCGTGCACTCTCAAGCCTCGTATAGAAAACGACCCTCTAAACTTAATTTTTTTCTATTCACAAGACTCGAACTCGAGACCTCTCTTAACGGAACCAAGCCCTTTACAAACACTTCAAATTAGTTTTGAGAGAAATAACAAAGATGTAATGAAAGTTTAATAATAGGTTTGAAATAGAACGACCATTTTTTTGGGGTTTCCTATTGTCTTAAGCATCAAATGCACCAACTAATCACGCTCGACCACCATCGGGCGATATATGGGGAGCAACCATCCCAATCTATTTTTTCATTCATGATACTTGAACTCGAGACCCCGCTTATGGAAACAACCCGTTCGGTTCACATGTAAAATAATCTCAAGATCATGAGATTAATTTACACTGAGTTTATAACACATGAGTTTGTGTATTAGTCATAATAGAGAGACTTGTTTGGTTGGGGGTATAGAGGGTGGGATTAAACCTGATTTAGTAGGTGAAGTTACTAAAGTGTCATTTTATATCTACAAACTCATTCCCACATCCTTGACAAGCTTATAAAGCCAAATATACATATCAAAGCAACTTCAACGACACATAAACAAAGTCATTCAGAAGCAGAAGCCTAATAAATCCATTCATTAAGCAAACCTAATGTAACTTGAACCATCACATTTCCCATCAAATTAAGTGAACGAAATTTATGAATAGTGAAGAAAATTCAAAGTGAACTCATTGCTTATAATAATTGTGATATGTTATGTGTTGTCTATATGTATTAGTATGAATGAAAATTGAAAATTTAATGGTGGGTCTCGTAGGACTCGCGCGATATAATTAATAAATGCGGTTGAAGTTTGAACAAATTTTAGTAGTACTAAATATGTTATCGATGGATAGTGTTGATTCATGATCATGAAAATGATTTGTTGATTTGATTCGTGCGTGGATGGTAACTGTCACACCCCTAAAAGCGAGACCCGAATAGACTGGTCTGGGCAGTCGGTAACCTAGTAAATGACCAAGTTCCGGAGGACTTGGGTGGTTTCGTGGAGGTTAGATGTTGGACTTCGGAGGGTTGCAGCATGGCCTACGGTGATATGCGTGTGCAATTGGGAAATTGCATGCGGGACGCACAGAGATGTCTAAGCGCGGGCTTAGGCACGGCGCAAAGAGGCGTCTAGGCGCGGGCCTAGGCGCAACGCTAAAAGCAGTACCGAGGTGTGACGCGGTCGTGCCTTAGTGCGAGACGCATGGGCGTGGAGCACGGGCACGCGCGCGGGATGCGACACGCAGGAGAAGCACGCAGCGCGGAGCGCGGGCGTGCATGTGCGCAAGACGCGGGTGAGCGCGTAGGACGCATGAGCGCGCGGTCGTGCGCGCATAGGCGCGCGTACTCGGGCGGGCGAGCGCATGAACGCATGCGGACAGACGCGCGCATACGGTTGAGCGCGGATGGATGCGTCACATGGGCGAGCGTGCGGGACGAGCGCGGGATTTTCCTTGGCACGGCGCCTTGGCACGGCGCCTTGGCACGGCGCCTTGGCAGACCTAGGTATTCTTTGGCAGACTTAGGTACGATCCTTGGCACGGGCAAGGTTCGGACACATTTCCTCGGGCGCGATGGTGCCTTAGGCATGAGCAAGACTTGGGCAAGGCGGACCTTAGCCCGAGTTAACAAATCTTGACCTGGGCGTTGACCCTGGTCAAAGTACGCTTGGTCTCACTTTGGGATGTTTTCTATTGGAGCGGAGGAAACGGCTTAACATCTACTATAAGGGGAGGTGGTCTCTCCTAGGGGTGGTGTGTGCACGGTAGCAAGACGGTCCCTCGAGCATGCCTTGGGCATCATGCCAAGGTAAGTCCCTCGAGCCCATGCTCCGACCACCCCGAGCCGGTGGGACTCGACGAGCCCGCTAGCACCGCATGCCTGGGCGGACAGAGGCACAGTTGAGCGTTTCTGTCCGTAGAGAAACATGTACCACGAGGCGTGGGGAGATCAAATGGCGAGTTATATGAGCAAGCAAGTAGTAGCGGTTACGAAAGGGCTCATTAACTACCTTGGTCATGGGCATGACCAAGGCAAGTCCGGTTTGGTGGTCGGGACGAAAATGGTGGTACATTACAAGTGGTAGCGGTTACAAATGGGAGCGGTTATGGTATTGCTCATTGATTACCTTGATCATGGGCATGATCAAGGCCCGTCCCGAAATTGTGGATGGTTTAAATCCTAGTGGCAGCAAAGGGGGCGGACAGTTTGGTAACTGCCGCGCACATTAAGGAGGTGGTGTTTAATGTAGGCTTAAATGGGTTTTGTAACTGTCGAACTGGCTGGGCTATAAAGCCAGAGGCAGGGATGCATAGGAGGGGCATCCGGGATGATCAGAGAGAGCATCCAAGAGGGATCGGTTGTAATTCCATAGAGAGCTAATAAACATTTCCTTGTTGTCCAGTGCATTGTTGTTGCTGTTGCTTGCTGTGTGAGTTAATATTCCGCATTGCGCATAGGGTTGTGCTGAGCTAGGGCGGTCCCTAGGCATCACAGGGCTGATTGAGTGCGAAAAATTCCTTAGGGAAAACCTCTCTCAATTGACCCCGTGACAGTAACTATAGTGCTACATTGGTATACTAATGTCACACACCATAGGTTTTTTGGTATTAGAGAGTCGAGAATAGTAAATGAATGTGTGTTTTGAGTGTTTATGATGAATGTATTTTGGTCATTTGAAAATCATCAAAATTGGAATAAAAAAATACAATTGAATTCATGATTTTAAATTATCTCAATCCTATGGGTTAAAATAATCGTATGGATAATTTTATATTTGAACCGAATACTAATATTATTTACTACGCCACTTATCCCAATCTTATAACCAAATAGCCCAAAAGTTTTTTTATCACTAAGGCCAACAGTTGTTGTTACCGGCTCAAGTTTTATTTTATTAAAAAAGGCCCATTCTGCAAAAAAAAGCCCATACTACGGCCGTTAGTTCAACTTCCCCTAAACCTCAAAAACCCTGCAGTGATGGAGGAATTGGGGAGGCTACTTCTCATTTCGCTGTGTGTGATCTAGGGTTTCGTTTTGCTCTGAAGATTTCGTTCGATCGATCGATCGATCTTCAATGGGGAAGAAGCGAAAGCACGCCGAATCAGTGCCCACGGAGCCACCGAAGAAGGACGAGAGCGCTCCAGAGAGACCGAAGAGGACGCTTTTGGGATGGAAGCACAAGGTCGATGAAGAATCTGAACAGAAGGATCCAGAGTCTGCTCATTTTAGGAACAAAGAGAAGGTTTTGGTCACTTGTTCGCGCCGAATCGCGTTCAGGTATGGTGTTCGTTCGAATTGATTGAATGTTTGTTTGTTTGTTTGTTTGTTTTGGTTTGCTTTGATTGGATTTTGTTGTGTGTTTTTAGGTATCGGCATTTGATGTTGAATGTGGTGTCGCTGTTGCCGCACTGTAAGAAGGATAACAAGGTGGAGTCGAAGGAGAGCAAAGGCGCGACGTTGAACGAGCTTGTTGAGCTTAAGAGCTGCTCTTCATGCCTCTTCTTTGAGGTAATGTGCTTGATTGAAATTTACAAGTATATGCTGTATTGATGTGAACTTAATCGAGCACAATGGAAGAGTTTGATCTATGTAGCCGACCCCAATTAATTTGGGACCGAGGCTATTATGTTGTTGTTTGTATGCTTTACTACAAGAATGCGAAAATAGTGCTTTCTCTTTGCTCGTAAGCTTTTTGGTAAATTGCTCATACCGTTCCGGACACGCTAGAGATGGCACTCAAGCATCCACAAGCACATTATCTGTGGAGTTCTCTTGGCAGGTGTCGGGTTCCCTTTGCATTTTTCTTTTTATGAAATTGTGAGTTTCCCCCAGTGATTTTTAGAAATGTTTTAGACTATTCAACGACAACACACACAAAACCTCAATCCGGGATTATTTGGGTTCGCAGAGTTTTCTTACATGGATCAAACTCTTCACTCTGCTCAATTTAAAAGCGTTTTAGGCTATTAGTCCCTATTTTTTATTTATTTATTGTCGGACTTCTTTTTTTCACCACAGTTGATATAGAAAAACTTGTTTTTTTTTTTCTTTAGAAAAAGTAAAGGCCTTTTATTTTTACAAATGATTATTCAACGAAAGGGCTGTACCGTAAGAAATTGTTCCTCATCTTAGACTTTTTAAGCCCTGAAACAAGGTTCATTAAAATTAAAGATCTTTGGTTGGAGACTTGTTCATTATCCAAATGTTAAAATACTTAATATTACGTGCAAAATGCTATGGTAGAATATATATATTTTTTTGATAGTCTAGCTTTGCACATATCTAGACAACCTCTAAAGCATTAGCTCGTAGACTTGTACAGTTGTCTTACTCCTAGGCATCAACTTGATGTCTTGATAGCATTAGGAATAGTAACTCGGAACAGGACGAATTTGGTGTCTTTGATGACAGATACTGACATTGGCGAAAAGCTCTAAATCTTATTTATTATGGATGGTATAATTTTGTATATCTAAAAAAAATCTTATGATGTTGCAAAAAAGAAAATAGATAAACCATTTTGGCATTTTCTCATCCTTGTTTCCATGTGCTTTTCACGATATGGTCTTGGAGCATTAAAAGATTTTGATATGGCCTTAGGGATTAGTCTTGTATTGCATTTCCATTTGGAACATGTTAGTAATTGGCATGACTTAGAGCTGGAATCAGTTCGGATCAGGGAGTTCGTTTGGATTCAGAAAGTTTATTGATATTGAGTTAAACAATGGTAGGTTATGTTATCAATTTTGATTTAGCAAGTTTTTTAACCTTTTTTTAATATAATAAAACTGGAAGCTTGCAATGTCTTTTAGAAATTTGATAGTTTGTGAAAGGAATTTTTTAGATTAGACGGTGAGAATGTGATATAACCAATGAATCACAAACAAGCAATACCATGAAATAAATCGAAAGTTCGAAACTAAACAAAAAAGGAACAATCAAACCACATGCACATTAGGGATTAATTGTTGATGTAGTTTGGTACACGACCTAAATCTGTGGGGCCTCACCTAATATGAAGTTCCGCTAAGAAAGAAGGGCCTTAGCCTTATGCAAGATTCACAAGTAGCTCCCTCACAATCGGTATTGATCCACTCCCCCTTTACAATCTTACAAAGGAAGATCTAATTCCAAGCTCCCCTAGACTCTATCCAAGATCCCCTCGGTATTAGAACACTCAAATCAGTGACAACAAGTACTAAAAGTGGGTCATTCTACAAAACTCTTCATGACTTTTCTTCACTTGTGCGTTCCAAAAGATGTGCAGAGCAGATTCATCGTATATGTACTTTTGATAAGATGTTCCACAAGATGAACTCATGTATAGAGCGTAATCTGATATCTCGAGATTATAAAATCTGCTGCAGTGTTCTCTGTGGCTCGACTTTGTGATAACAAGGTATGTTGTAACAAGACCTGTCTAGTGAAGTTCCACTAAGAAAGAGCCCATCAGCTCATAAAATTGAAGGTTCTTGAGGCCCCTAGTTTCTTGGATTGCAGCCACTTTGACATTAACTTCGTTGGAATTGTTCAAATGGTTTTTTTCTACCATTTTCTGGTTGGAGTACTTTTCCCCAACTGCTGTGGTTGATTTCCAATACTTTCAGCTTGGCCGTGTATTCAACAGTTGTTTAATCATCATCATCCATCTATAGTACTTCGAATTGTGTTGGCAGATTTACCTTTTTGGAGTGTCTCACATCCTCATCGCCTTCAAAAACGTTTTTAAGGATTATCCACACCTACTTGGCCTCTTCATAAGAAAAGATTAGTTTAAGGTGCTCTTGGTTAACGACACTAAATATCGCATTTAATGCCTTTACTTGGCCGGGCCAGGAAGTCTTTCTTCAACTCAAATATGGAGTTTAATCTGATACCTCGAGATTATAAAATCTGTTGCAGTGTTATGTGTGGCTCAACTTTGTGATAACATGGTATGTTGTAACACTGCACTACTGCAACGAGTATACTCTGCGATATGCTTTCCAAAAATCGTGGATTACTAGCATTTACAAATCCAATTGAGATTTTCAACTCTTCCTGATATCATGTGGATTACACAATGCCATGTCACTACTTACCACAATCACGATTGTGCAAATAAAGACAACTAATAATTGCCTTAACAATGTGCTTGGAGGCCTGGTGCACCATGTTGATTGAATTGATTGCTAGATTGGCAATTTGACGGTCCGAATGCAAGTTTGCTTGGTTTTGAATAAAAGATAGATATATCAAAATTATATTTGATTGTCAGTTTCTAAGCTATATCGAGCATAATGGAAGAGTTTGATCCATGTAGCCGAACCCAATTAATTTGGGACTGAGGCTATGTTGTTGTTGGTCAGTTTCTAAGTTGTATGGCTCAGTGTTCAAATTCACTTGCGTTCTCTTACTTTTTTTTTTTCAAGTTTGCACTCTACCCAAAATTTATAAACATGGAAAACATTTTTTTTCTTTTTGTTTTCTTAGAAGTTAGAACATTTTCTTATTTTCAGCCAAAATTTCCTAAAATACTTGCTAAACAATAAAAAGCTATTTCCAAATTCAGTTTCATTCATCACTTGGTGTTGTTGATATGATCTGCTTTGGCTTCTTTTTCTCTCTTTTTATGAATCTCCTAATGGTGTCATCTTTTTCATTTTTTATTTTTTTTTGATGGAAGAAACAGTTGTATTAGCATCTGTATATGTTTTCTTTTGTCATCATGATGAGCTTATCCTTGCTGGTTAGTCGAACAAAATATCCATTATTTGTTTTTTTTTGTTTTTTGTTTTTTTTTAATAACAGTGCAGGAAGCAGAAAGATCTCTACCTATGGATGTCCAAATGCCCTAATGGACCTTCTGTGAAGTTTTTGGTTAATGCTGGTAATTTTATTTTCACTGTCATTGTGTTGCTCCTCCCTCTTTTTCTTGTGCTTATAGTGGACAAATGATTTTTATTGCAGTGCACACAATGGAAGAGCTGAAGCTTACTGGTAATCATCTGAAAGGGTCACGTCCTATTTTGACATTCTCCTCAAATTTTGATAAAGATCCTCACTGGAAGCTTTTGAAAGAGATGATAACACAGGTGCTTGATTGTTTTATGTTATTTCATTATTGTAACATCTCTAGCAATCTTTTCTTCAGCAGGTTGTTGTTAATGGCAATTGAGATTTTTATTTTTTCATTGGTACCTCTCTAATGTTAACAGTTAAGCATTCAGCCTTGCTTGTTTCACTTGTTTCTTATCTAATTAACCTATTTGATAAGGAGTGCATTTTGAATAATATGTATTGTGTTTTTTTAGGGCTCCCTTCTCTCTCCTTGTTTTATTGTAATGAACTATGTAGCACTGTTAGAGAAGCAGATTTTAGGTTGTAGTTCCCTTGGAACAAGCGAGAATGAAAATATTATTGTCAAAAAGCAAACCCCTTGCAAAGCTCTTTTGGTTGGTTTTTCTTTGCTATAAAGTTTATCATTTCCTTCCATGAGGTGTTCTCTTGAGGATCACTGTTGGCTTGTGGTAAAGGCTGTTTCTTATTTTTTATTTTAGCATTATTTTTGTAAAAAAGAGGTGTATAGAAGTTGATGGTTGCTTGAAACGCTTGTCAAATAGTGCTGCCATACTTTAGGGTCAGTGAGGGGTAAAACTGTTCATTATATATTTAAGAAAAAAAAAACTAGAGATGGTTGATGATCACTTAAATTGGCTATCCAGCATTGATGCTGTATTGTCTAAATGTTTTTGCTTCTGTAGCTGCTGGAAAGGGTTCTGATGCCTTTATTTTCATATGCAGATATTTGGAACTCCAAAGGATCATAGAAAAGCTAAGCCTTATCATGACCATGTCTTTGTTTTCTCTATTGCTGACGATCACATATGGTTCCGGAATTACCAGGTATGTGGTTATTTGCATAAGGTAGGCTGATCATTTGAATATAACATGGAAATCTGTCCTGTTAGTTGTCATTAAATCATTATAATAGCCTATTATAGTTTCAGACTTTCAGTCCAAGTATTGTTAAAATTTGATGAAAAAAAGGACAAAAACTCTCTGGAAATTGAAATTGTAGAAATGTACTCAATCAGCATCATCTACCTCGACCTAATGTCGCCATCATCATTGCTTGCAGTCTGTCCTACCATCAGATTCCACATGGACATTGTTTTGGGTGCCATTATCTTCCTTGAAAACATTAGAAATAAATTTTTCTAAAGCAACATACTTCGGTTCATATAATCATCCTCTTTTTTGGTACAAAATTTACTTCAATGTTTTTAATTTTGCAGATATCTGTTCCTCACAATTCAACTGATAAGGTGGATCGTGGCGGCCTCGACAAAATGACTCTTGTGGAGGTTTGCATCCGATTTGACTGCTAAGACACCTATAGCCATCAGGCAAAAGATATTCCTATCTGAAAGTAACTTGTGTACTGATCTATGCTTAGGTTGGTCCAAGGTTCTGCTTAAACCCAATCAAAATCTTCTGTGGCAGTTTTGGAGGCCCAACATTGTACGAGAACCCTTTCTACATATCTCCGAACCAGGTCAGTTTCACAGGATTACGATTCATTCATTGTCGTCGTAGTCGGCAACTCGCCTCATAGTTTCTTAACTTAAAACAAGCAATGATTTTGGTGGCACATATCTGCCTTCGGCTAGACTAGACCCATATGATATAATGCCGTACCTTCAACACACAGTGCAAGTTTTGGGGGGTTTGTTGGAGACACAATGATGCTTAATCCGATAAGACTCCTTTAGCGGTATAGCTAATGCGCTGTTCCATGTTTAATTTCTCGTTAATCCGTCACTCATCTGTTTTGTTCTCCAGATTCGAGCCATGGAGAAGAAGCAAAAGGCGGGCAAATTCGCAAAGAAGGTAAAGGCCAAGACAAGGAGAAAGATGCACGAGCAATTGAATCCATTAGAACCCGACGAGTTTTCAGATCTGTGGAAAGAACAATAGTTTAATACATCCGCATTTCTCTCCAACTTATTACAGAGTTGTTTGACCCCAATTCAGGAAATTTCTGTAAACTACAAAGTTGCTTGGCAAATTTTGGTTTGAGTTTATATTGTATTGCTTTTATTTATTATATTCACCGAGTTGTGAGTTTCAATGGCACTAAGGCGTTGTTGTTGTTGTTGTGAGTTGCGAGTTTCTTTGATATGTTCTAAACATGTTGGGTGTTTTGGTAGGAAAATAATTTGCCCAAGAATCACAACTCAAATTAATTACTCGAAAGCCCTTCTATATTTTATTATTTTTTTCGCTTTTATTTAAATTTTGTAAAGTTCACCTATCAATTGCATTGAATCAAGTATAATAAAAGAGTTTGATTTATGTAGTTGATACTAATTACTTTGAAAAATACGTTTATCTAAATTTTGTATTTATCTTTATTAGTCACCACGGACACATGGTCTACGCTTGACACGCGAAGGTATTTCAATATGCAACTTTATATGTTATATATATGATGTTTATTTTATTTAAAAATAAATAAAATAATAATGAAACAAGATAGTGTGAAAAATAGTAACAGTGAGTTTGAGAAAAGGGCGAAATTTGGTTTGAAGTTACGCCAAATAGTGTAAAGTAGCACTATTTCAATATTTGTCGTTGGAAATGCTCTTACAACATAATCAGTCTTTGTTATATATGCTGTACTATATATTTTCGCCTAAGGCGATTTATTGTCCCATCCAATCTCCTGATATTTTCTTTTCAGGTCAAGATTAGAATATTTTTATTATATATTTTTGCTCAAGTGCGATCTATACTTTATTATAATATTTATTTGTAATAAATGTTGAATTTTATTATAAAATTTATTTGTAATAAATGTTTGTTGGGTTGGATTAAAAACTCCTCAATACAAATCCTTTGAAAAACGAAAAAGAGTGGAAACCTACATTTATTTATTATTCACTGGATCTTGAGTTTCTCTACAAACAAAGCCCTGAAATTGAATGTGCTCTCAAAAAAGATAAAAAAAAAAAAAAAAAAAAACATGATTGCTACGTGTAAATCTCGCATGCTTTAATGTGTTCCCCAAGGACTCCCCCAATTGGCTTCACTTCCAACACGTGGCATCCTGTGGACCCTCGATTGAACATCAACCTTGAAATCCGCACCGCACATCATCCCCTCGCTGTCGATCCTAGGCATCGCCTTAATCTGGTTCACTGGATGCTCGAAGCTCATCACTCCTCCCTTGCTATGAAAGATGCACCCTGCACCACCGTATCAAAACTCAATCAATCAGACCAAAAAAAAAAAAAAAATCACCACTCGGGAGGACTTTTGACTTGTTTGTGATAAATATTTACTGATCTAACATCTGTGAAAATATTTAGACATTTAGGTGGCAAACCACATAAGTAAAAAATTGTATGAGATTACTAAAAATATATAAATATTTATTCGTACATACCACTAATCAATAAATAATTAAAATACTTTTATCTCTTCCAAAATACATACCACCTCCTCCCTCCATCCCTCAGCCGCCGTCTGCCATCGCTTGCCACCGTACACCGCGGCCGCCCCACCTCTAACCTTTCTCTCTTTTTTCTTTTCTTCCCCTCTCTTTATCCTCCCTCCCTCCTTGAGTTTTGGCCGGCAAGATTGAGACTTATATATGATCGAAAGTCCGAGAGGAGGGAGAAGAAAAGAGAAGAAAAGGAAAGAAAAAAAAAAAAAGTGGTGGAGCAGCGGCAGCGCAGACGGCAGCGCCATATGGTGATGGTAGCAGTGGTGATCGATAGAGGGAGATGGGGTGTATTTTGATAGAGATAAAAATATTTTGATCATTTATTGATTAATGATGTATACCAAATAAATATGTGATTTTAGTAACCTCATACAATTTCTCTTGGTTACTTGCTTGCCACCTAATATATTAAATGTTTAAATATTTTTACAAAGAGTGCTAGATGAAAAAATATGTATTGTGTCAATAAGCCAAATTAAAGTCCCCACTTGAGAGGGAAATAAAATGGGATGCAATCTATAGCTAAACAACTCCGCTTACCAGCAGGGAAAGGAGCGAAGGATTTCCCACAGCTTCCCTTAATACCCTCCAAATTGTCCGAAATTACCAACGAGCCATCCGCCGCGATTCCCCAATACAGCTTGATCGCCCCATCTATGCCCTTCAAAATTAAGAAAAAAATAACGCACATGAGATACTGACTCTTGGATACACACCGAGATCCGTGCCATGCACACGCATATACATACCAAAGTTCAAAACTTAATTATTTTATTTTGAATTTCAAATCTTCTCACATTATCGTGCCGTAAACGTGTGAGTCAAAATATTTTGTATTATTTGTCTCTTATATATATTCGTACTTTGTTATACTTTTTATTTAAACCCTATTAAATGGACATTACAAATACAAAGATCAAACGAGCCATTTGTACGGTTTTTAAATCTAAATATACATGGATCTCAATACAAAATACGCAAGTCTAGAGTGAGTTTAATGTGCGTTTTGATGTGCTTTCATCATGATATATGTTGTTTTAGCATATTTTTTTAATTTTGTCGCAGCAAATATTAAAAAACTTGTACTACGTGACAATCCTGGCTCTTAGATCTGCATAGAGATGCGTGAATACGTAAATACATACCAAAGCGGTGAAGAGAGACGAAGTGGTGCGATCGTAGATGACGAAGGCGAAGCTCCCATCGAGATCCTTGACAACCTGATCGGCAGGGTAGGGAGCTCGGTCACGGAGCGTCCGATACGCCTCGATCACGAACATTGCCTCGTTGGTGCCTTTGGAAAGCCCGTACTGTTTGTTTAAATAGCACAGATTGTTCAAGTTTCCAGTGAACAAGCAGTAGATCTCATCCGTGATACCCAACAACCTTCAAATTACAAAACCAATCAACTCAAATTTCCATTCTTATAGAATTGATGCATGATTTCTTCAACAAAATTAATTTTAGATCCAAAATGTGACAATTCATGATGATTCTATGATTAAGAAGAAATGTGACAATTGGCCCTAATTATAGACTAGGTACGGTGATGAAATTAATGTGACAATAAATAAGGGTAGAACCATGTATATGGCTGCCATAAACTGTAGTACATGACAATATTGTATGTGCCCTTTTTGCGCATGATTAATTACTAAAACAATTTGTAAAAAATACATAAACTAACTCCCCCTCGAATTAATGTCTAAGCTATACCATTGATATAATCAAAAAGAGCTTAAAATTTCAGCTCCGCCCTAACAAAAGGCACTAATAAAGTTGGTGACAATTTTTTTTAAACTTCAACGGAATCAAAACCGTATCCACCCTTAGTTTTACCTTTTGACAAATGATATTTTATCTATCTCATCAGAGACGCTTGGATGATTAAGTGGCAAAATTATTAACATGTGCTTTTACCAATATTTATTTAATTTTTTCAACCATAATTAAAGTTGGATCCTTAACCGACTTATAAAAATGAGAAGGGCTAAAATCACAACATATTATATCACAACACACAGCGACTTACAAAAGTCATCGATACAAGCCTCAACATATAGACAACCATAAATTTTGATGCATAATATACCCGATCGAAGTCTCTTATAAAACCTTTGTGAGCCAATGCGTGACATGAGATTATTGTTGTCATCCTTAACTGACTCTTGTAAAAAAGAAAGTTACCTTCGGTGAGGCGAGAAGGAGATGTGGTGATCCTGGCGAGAGTGCGCGAGGGAGACGCCATTGGAGAAGTTGATGGAGATGGCTTCACTGTTAGCGGAAACGAAATCGTTGAGGATTTGTTGTGGAAGCTTAGTTTTCATGGATCCAATAGATGGGCTTCTGAGCTCCTGAGGAGCATGAGCGATCGATTTGTCGAAAATGGCCAACATTTTTTCTCAAACTCAATAACTTGTCTTTGCAATTGTTATTGCTCTTGTCATTGTTGTGTAGTGTGTATTGAGTTTATATAGATGAGATTTTTTGGCTTTTTTTTATTTTTATTTTTTGACAGACATCACCTTCACATAACATTAGAATGTACATCATGTTTTGACATCCATGCGATGGATTTCGAGACTCGCGCTCATCGCATCACAACGTGCACGATGTGCTTGTCATTTGCTATCTATGCCAAACATTTTCCTATTTTTGGTGTGTAATGAAGTGGCGTCGTTATCCGTTTTTTTGTTGACTGTTTGGATTTAAGGATAAGTCTGCTCTGTTCCCAACGTTTCTGTTTTGTTATCCGTTTGTCAGAGTAGATGGATTATTAGATGCCGTTAGATTGACCTCCAATAATGAAAAAACTAGTCCCGATATAGATCGAACGGAGAAGCCTTGAAGCGAACTTGTGGGGGCCACGCGTTATCTCGAGATGCGATAACTTGACTTTTTGACTTTTTGGTGAGTAAGGGATTACGTGGCAGAACGTGAGAAGAGTTGGTGGAGGAACCTTAAATGGGGGCGCGACTGGTGTTTAATTTGGACAGTCGTTGTGCAACGTAAATTGTATACGTGGATTTGTGACACCCGTTTGAGTAGTTATGTGAGAGACGTCGAGATTTGTGTAAAGAATCTTAATGCTAGAATCGAAGGGCACAAACGACTGTCTAATATTTGTCCAGCGTAATTATATCATACATTCATTTTTTTTCTTGATTTTATCTTATCCAAATCTTGAAAACCATGACAGAGATCCTAGTCAGCGGACCTTATATATCTATATTAAAGAGACCCTAATGTTTTACTTGAAGGACTTTTTTTATTATTTTTTACTTAATTTACCTTATTTTTTCCTTAAAATTTAAAAATACCATTGCTTACCTCATTACCTTCACCCTCACACCAACACCTTCAATTATCTTGAAAATACCTTCACCTCCAAATCAAAGCTCTAAACCCAACAATAATCCCACGAATAATACCGATTCAAAAAAGTAAAAAACAAAACCCAAAAAAACCTTAAAATCTACACTAAAAAAATGAAAATGCACCCACGACGTCGAATTGATGTGCTTTTGCTCGGATTTCATCGATTTGAGGTTGTGGTGAGAATGCGATTTGAGAGGGTGACTGGATAAGGGTGAGTGGGGTATAACCGTATAAGTGAGTAAAAACCCTTTTATATAAAAGGGTAGTTGAGTCATTTCACTAAAGTGAGGTCCTTTAAGTAAAAATTAAGATCCTTTTAATCGCTCCCTTTTAAAAATAGGCCCTTAAAAATTGTGAAAATATACAATTTCATTAATGACCTTCCTAGCCTTAACAATCCCATCTGTTTGGATAGATCAAATTTACTATTCTAGATGTAATAATTGAGTTTTTTTAGGTTCCAAGGCATTTCTAATGAGATAGTAGAAATATTAGTTGCCAAAAAGTAATTTTGAGAAGATCTAACTAGTTCATAACTGTATTTAAACGAAGAATTAAAATTACCATGCATGACAAGAGTTCACTTGAGTGGGTGATGGAGAAGAAGGTTTTTTTTTTTTTTTTTCTTTTCTTTTCTTATTTTGTAAATCTAATTTATGCAATCTTAATAGTAATATCACAGTTCAGTTCTCGTCATGATATCAATAGAAATATGCTTCTTTAATTCTTCGAAGTCGGTGATTATTTTATATGATACTCTGCATTTTAGGTATTTTGTTTTTGCATTATAATAACAACAACAATCCCCAATTAGTTGGTTTATTGGCTGTGACAAAAAAGAGATTGAAACCCACCTTGTTCTTCAATAGCTACGTAATAATGAAATCTCTGTTTGATTTTATGCTCATCGATTGAAGCTTTAATAGTATAAAAAGTTCGATTATATTTCTTTCTTATCAAAAACAAAGTTTTGATCGTATTTCTTCCACTACAATTACCTTTCTACAGACCTTTGTAGGTAAATCTGGTCACTAGGCGGGCTTGGGCCGGGTCAAGTCAAGCTCATCAGGCTTTTAAGCCCTTGCTCGAGCCCACTCATGCAAGTCCAAGTTAAGAAATTTTGATTAAATTTTGATTTTTTTAATGAAGTAATTATATTTAATAAATATTTAAAACTAAAAATAAAGTTGAAGTTAGTCTAGTAGTATAAGTTTTAACAATTAACCTAATGAAAGTTCAAACTTTGCTTTCAACTATTTTTAACAATTAACCAATCCCACACAAAGCGGGTTCGACGAATACTCAACATGAATATGTCTAGCTAGCTGTCGAACCTTCTCAACGACAAGACAAAGTTTGCTGCTGGTGCTAATAATTTTGGTGATGGTTGCATAATTAGCTTCCAACTCATATGCAGATATTGTGATGAAGTCATTAACATTGTCGAAGAAAGCACGACGCGTTGTCAGCCCCTCAATAGCGTGATCCGAGTAGGCTGGGCTGGGCAGCAAGAAACCTAGCAAATGATCGAGTCCTGGAGGGCTCGGATGATTCCATAAGGTTTGGTCGCGGGAGAACATGCGGAATAGCGCACAAGCGTGAAGGAGGTCGTGCCTAAGCACGGTGCCTAGGCGCATACAAGGTTACGACTTGGCACGAGCGTTGGCATGAGCAAGGCTGAACCTAGGCAGGTTCCTTGAGCACAAGTAAGGTCGCACCTTGGCACGAGCAAGGCCACGCCTTAGCACGAGCAAGACATATCTTGGCAAGAGTTGACAAATCTTGACTTGGGCGTTGACCAAGTCAAAGTACGCTTGGTCTCATTTTGGGATGTTTCCTATTGGAGCTGAGGAAACGACTTAACATCTACTATATGGAGAGGTGTGTTCTCTCCCAGGGGCGACATGGGCAAAGAAGCAAGGAGGACCCTCGAGCATGCCTTGGGCACCATGCCAAGGAAAGACCATCAGACCCATGGTCCTGCCACCCCGAGCCGGTGGGACTCGACCGAGCCCCGGCTAGCACCCGAGGTGCCTGGGCGCAGCCAGGCACCACCGAGCAGTCCCCGTCCCCTATGAGAAACGTGGATCAAGACCCTCGAGGCGTGGATGGACCAAGTCAAGGCGGTTCCAAGCGGTCGGGTAACTACCTTGGTCATGGTCGGAGGCATGACCAAGGCACGTCCAAAAATGTCCCGAGCATGTAGCAATTGACCGAGCAGTTGAAGCAGTTATGGAACTAGGTGGCAGCAAGGGAACAAGGCAGCTGGGTAACTGCCTTGACCACAAAGGAAGTGGGGTTTTACTTAGTCTATGAATCAATGTAATCAGGTCAGGTGTCCTAGTCGGTTATGTAACTACTTGTTGGTTGATCTATAAAGCCAGGGGTTCTACGCTTGGGGAAGCATAGAGTTCCAGTGTTGTATTCCCAATTGAGAGCTAGTAAAATGTTTCCGTGTTGCTATTGCTTGTTGTCTCTTTACTTTGAGTGTTGGTTGTGCGGAAATAAGGTGGCCCTTAGGCACCACAAGTTTGATTGAGTGAGAAAAACTTCCTTGAGAAAAACCCCTCTCTTAATAGCCCCGTGACAATTGGTATCAGAGCCCCGTTTGGAGACGATGGCGACCCGAGCAGTGAGCGATCTAAGTGAAAGGGTAGCTCACTTAGAACACCTAATGGCGACGATGTTTGCCCTGGAAGAATCGGCAGAGTCTTCAACGACAGCACAACGCATCGAAGGCTTGGAGATGTTGGTGGCTTCGTTGGTGACTAGGAGAGATTCACAAAAAGCCATGATAGCTATGTGGGAATCGAAATTTGAGGAGCTTGTAGCGGATATATGTTCTGTGGGAGAACTCACCACCGAAACAGACACGACTATGGCTTTAGAGGTAAGTATGCTTAAACGAGCCGTGGGTGGATCCTCGGAGGTTGTAGTTGCGGTAAAGCCTAGACCCAAGGTGCCGGAACCAAAGAAATTCTCAGGCAAGCGGAGCGTGAAGGAGCTTGAGAATTTCCTTTGGGACATGGAGCAGCACTTCGCTACTGCCTGGACGAAGGAGAACCATAAGTTCATTTTGACCTCCATGTACCTAGAAGGCGATGCGAAACTCTGGTGGAGAACCAAAGTAGATGATGATGCGTCTGCGGGTAGACCTAAGATCGTGGATTGGGATGTGCTAAAGAGGGAATTGAAGGATCAATTCCTTCCTACCAATGCGGCTTGACAAGCGCGGGAGGCCTTGCGCAAGCTCAAACATACGGGATCGGTTCGAGACTATGTTAAGGAGTTTTCCTCTCTCTTGCTGGACATCAAAATATGTCAGAGGATGACAAAATCTTTAACTTCACTATGGGATTGCAGTCATGGGCTCAATCCGAGCTAAAGAGGCAAGGGGTGAAGGACTTGCTGGGGCGATTGCTGCGGCTGATAGTCTTATGGATTTCAAGACTAGTTCTTCCACGAGCGAAGGGAAGAACAAGGAGAAGAAGCCGTTCAAGGACCACCACAAGAAGGGCGAGAAGAAGCCCTTCCCTCCTAAGCAAGTGAGCTCGAGGCCAGCCCCGAAAGCAGACGCGAAGCCCTCATCAAGTTCCTCACAAAAAGGGTTGTTTCATTTGTAACGGCCCTCAGGGCACGAGACTGCCCTAAGAAAAAGAAAATCTTGGCCTTGATCGCGGAGGATGATGACCAACCCCGGATGAACCCACTACAATTATTGAATGCCATTCAACAAGCCAAGACAAGTCCCTCGGAGGGGCTGATGTATGTGGATGCGGAGGTGAATCAGAAACGAGTCTTGACAATGGTGGATTCGGGGGCAACACATTCATTTGTGGCGAACCACATGGTGGAAAAGTTGAGACTGGATCTTGTTGAGAATTCCAGTCAGATGAAAGTTGTGAATTCGAAAGCAAAGCGAATTTAAGGTATGTCGAGTAATGTGAATCTTAAGGCTGGATCTTGGGAGGGAAAGATCAACCTCATGGCAGTTTCCTTGGATGACTTTGATGTCATCCTAGGGAATGACTTTCTACATTTGGGGAGTATTGTCTTGATGCCTTTCTTGAGGGGATTGTTTGTGATGAACAAATCCCATCCTTGCTTTGTTCTTGCTGCTAACACGATTGCAGGGAAAGACGGTGTAAAGTTGTCCCATCTTTCAGACCATTCAAGTGAAAGATGGACTAAGGAAGGGAGAACCGACATACCTAGCGGCCTTGGTGGAGACTAAGACAGTCACGACAGCAAAAGTCCCTGATGCAGTTGCTAAGGTACTGGAGTACTTCGACGATGTAATGCCGACGGAGTTGCCGAAACAATTACCCCACATAGGGTAATTGACCACGAGATTGAATTGATCCTTGGCTCGAAAGGCCCAGCACAGGCCCCTTACAAAATGACTCTAAAAGAGTTGGAGGAGTTAAGGAAGAAGTTGCAGGAGTTGTTGGATGCTGGATTCATTCAACCATCCAAGGCACCTTATGGAGCACCAGTCCTGTTCCATCGCAAGCACGACGGTTCCCTTCGAATGTGCGTGGATTACAGGGCACCGAATAAGCTGACGGTGAAGAACAAATACCCTATTCTGCTGGTGGCAGACTTTTTCGATCGGTTATCCAGTGCAGCCTACTTCACGAAGCTGGACTTGAGGTCGGGATACTATCAAGTCCGAATTGCAGCTGGTGATGTCCCTAAGACGACAATGTTGACTTGGTATGGATCATTCAAATACTTAGTCATGCCATTTGGCTTGACGAATGCCCCTGCTACATTCTGTAATTTGATGAACGATGTATTAAGGGAGTTCATTGATCGGTTTGTGGTTGTTTACCTTGATGACATTGTGATTTACAGTCAAACCCTTCAAGATCACGCGGATCACTTACGGAAGGTTTTGAATACTTTGAGGGTTAATCACTTATTTGTAAAAAGGAAAAAATGTGAGTTTGTTGCGCAAACGATCACTTTCCTTGGTCATGTTGTAGACCAGAGAAAATTACAGACGGAACTGGAGAAGGTGCAGGTGATCGTGGAGTGGCCAAACCCCACGAAGGTCCAGGAGTTGTGGTCATTTATGGGCTTGGCAAACTACTATCGGCGGTTCGTGGATGACTACTCAAGGAGAGTGGCACCGCTTACAGATCTATTGAAGAAGGATCGAGCTTGGGCATGGACGGATCGATGCAACTCAGCCATGACGGAGCGGAGGCAGGTCATTGCCTCTAAATCAGTATTAGGATTACCAAATGTTGACCTACCTTTCGAAGTACACATAGATACATCAGATAGAGCATTGGGGCGGTATTTGTTCAGGAGGAATACCTCATTGCTTTCGAAAGTAGGAAGCGAAGGAAGCGGAGCAGAGGTACCCGGCTCATGAGAAAGAAATGATGGCTGTGATCCATGCTTTCCATCTTTGGAGGCATTATCTGTCGGGAACTAGTTTCGTGGTACGGAGAGACAATGCGACAATCACCTGTTTCATGAGCCAGAAAAAGCTCAATCAGAAGCAGGCGAGGTGGCTGGATTTCCTAGCAGAGTACGATGTGCAGTTCAAACATAAGCCAGGAAGGCTTAACTCAGTCCCAAACGCTCTTAGTCGCAATGTGGTGGCTGAAATGGTGGCTGCAACAGTGAGGCTGGAGAGCGAATTCCTGCCTCGCATCAAGGATGAGAAGAGCAAATACCCCGTTTGTTCGAAGATGCTAAAGCTAATGGCTGAGAGGGTCGCTCGGAGGTTTTGGTGCGATGATGGAGTCCTTTATGCAAAAGGAGGACGTCCATATGTCCCTAGTACTGACGGACTAAGGAGACTACTTCTAAGGGAGACACATGATGCTCGGTGGGCTGGGCATCCGGGCATGGAGCGCACTCGTGCCCTCTTATCAGGTTCGTTCTTCTGGCCTAAGATGGAGGAGGACGTATATCAGTACGTGCGGACTTGTCTTGTGCGCCAACAAGACAAGACAGAGAGAAGGAATACACCAGGGTTGTCGGAGCCTTTGCCTATGCCGGATAGACCATTTCAGAGTATATCTATGGATTTCATCACTGGTCTTCCTAAAGTGCAGGGAATGACTAACGTGTTGGTGGTGGTGGATAGATTCTCGAAGTATGCTACGTTCATAACTGCTCGAAGAATTGTGATCCAGATCTAACCGTGAAGTTGTTCCCGAAGCATGTGGCGAAATATTGGGGGATATCAGAGGATATCATTAGTGATCGAGACGCTCGGTTCACTGGAAGGTTTTGGGTTGCCCTATTCAATTTATTGGGTTCGGAGTTGAAGTTTTCCACAACAAATCATCCCCAAACGGATGGGCAAACAGAGAGGATCAATGCATTGCCGGAGGACTACCTCAGACACTATACGAATGCAAGTCAGTCCAACTGGGTGGATCTACTCGATACAGCCCAATTCTGCTACAACCTTCACAAAAGCTCGACTACGGAGCTGAGTACATTCGAGGTGGTGACAGGACAACAACCGGCTACTCCACATGAGGTAGCCAAGTCAAAGTCGATGGGATCGAGTTCGGCGGCTTATCGCTTTGCGAGGAACAAGCATGAGCTGAGGGAGGCAGCTAAGGACAGTTTGGCCAAAGTTGTCCGGAGGATGAAGAAGTATGTTATCCAGCACAAAAGACCATTGGAGTTCCAAGAAGGAGTTGATACATTTTCATGCGATTGTCGGACGGTATTGGTGGTATTTTGTATATTTTATTCACTCATTTCTTCCATTTCTTTGCCCTCCATATTTCACTTTCTCATTTTATTAGGAGTTGATACATTTTCATGCATATTTTTAATGTAGTTTTCATTTTTATTTCATTTAAAGTCACCCGAATATTTTGTTTCATGCCTTTGGCTATGGATGAGTACTCTATGGTTGCCCTGTTGACTTGAGACTCAGGAGAAATTAGGCGAAACACTCACTCGAGCCTGTAGCCCAATATTCTTATGATTTCATGATTAGAGACTTAGTATGTTGGTTGAGCCTGTGCTAGATACCAAAGGGGGCAGACGGTCAGAATTGTGCAAGTCTGATTTCTAGAGTACCAGAACGAGGATGTAACTCACTCGAGTCTAAATTCTTATGACTAGAACACTTTTGGGGAAATGATTTAGGCTATTTTTGAATTTAAACCCTTAACCTTAGACTTACCTTTCATCTTATCACTAGTTAGCCCATTTGAGCCGAATTAAACCTGATTTCTTTGATTACCTGTCATTAAACCCTCAGCCATTAGCCTTATATCTTATACCTAGTTGGAAACTAGACTTAGATTTGAAATCCTTATAAAGAGACATGAGGAGAAAAAAAATCAGAAAAAAAAAATTGTTTACTTGCCCAAATTAAAGGGAAATTCATGATTAGAGAGTCCTACCTAAAACGACATCGACAGGAAATGGAGCAGGGAGCCGGGTGGTTGGAAAAAGGTGAGGACTGCACATTTTGAATGAAAAATGAACTTTAGTGCAGTTTAGTCGCATTCATGTTCTCGAGTAATCATTCTATAATCTAAGTTCTAGTTTTTCAACATTTCGCGTACCCTTTACACCACTTCCTTGGTACTAATCCCCAGCCTTGTTACAGCCTATTGAAGTCCTATTGATTCCCACTGGTGCTAAGTCTACAGTAGTGGAGAATGAGGTTGCATTTCTTGTGCATGGTACTTTTGACGCGTTGATGCGCTATTTTCATGGAAATTGTGGACTTGTGTGCATGAATTTATAGACCAAGAAAACCCGCAAGTAGTTGATGGCGTCTGTCTTGACCATATCTTTGTCTTGAAAATGTGATCTTAATTGTGTTTGGGTTGCAGTTCTTGACATATCATAACTCCGAAATTTCTTGAGTAATTTGTTATCTTGGCGACTATGTAAACCAAAGGAACTCCATGAATTTTAAATCGGGTGTAGGGTAGTTGAGTCAGTGCATAGTCGTATTAGAGGTCTAGTTTATTTGTATGTGTCATTTACACCTTTGCTCGAGACGTGCAAAGTCTTAAGTTTGGGGGTATTTGATAGGTCATTATTTATGCATATTATATATAGTTTATTTATATATTTTTATTGTTGAATCCTCGATATATGGGCCTAATTATCTTTATTATTTATTTTTAGGTGAAACGGAGTACGCGGTTGAATTCGTGGCGGAAAAATACTCAAAATAGAGTATTTACTTGCAGTGATCGGATGCCGGACAATTTACCTCGAAATACGCATTGCGCGGTGGGTCGAATAGCAGTAAGTATGTTTCAACCAATCAAAAGATGCTACGTCAGTGCCAAAAGACGCTCTGTACCAATCAGACGCTACCACGTCAGCACGCAAGGCTCCAACAACCAATCAGAGACCGCCACACAACTCCACGTCATCCAGCGTCGCCACGTCACTTGCAAGCCACTTCTCCACGTTTCAGCAGCCTATCGATCTGCCTCGGATGCGTGCCTTACAGACTCCCAATATTTCGCGCGAGTCGCACGATTTCTTCCTCCGCCACGTCATGCCACGTGGCATACTCCCATTGGTCCAGACACGTCACAGCAGTCACATCAACCAATCAGATCTCGACACGTGGCGACCCCTCTCCCGCAAGTCACCGGGTCCACCTCTCTCGCCCAATCAAGTGATGACACGTGGCAGAGAATGGAAACCAATTCATTTAGGGATTTTTGGGCAGTTGGGACGACGGGTTTTGTTTTTAATTTTTTTCCAGCGGCTTTGTTTTCTGGATATATTTTTCTCTCTACACACCATTGTTTTATACTTTGTTTTTTTAGATTTTTAATGGAGTTTTTGACGACGATGGCCGGCTAAACTCATCAATCTGAACCAGAGGTGGATCAAATCACCCATTTTGGCATAAAAACATACGTGAGATCTATTTATTTATTTATTTATTTTATTTTTCATAATATTTTATTCCCTTTGATATTGGTTGAATTATTGAGATTAAACACTTGTTTAAATCTTGATTTACATGCCAATAGGTTGTACGCACCCGTACTTGTGCAATAAGACCACATTAGTGGCATCCGACCATACCAATTGATTAGACCCTTTTGGGACCGGTTGAATATCATAGGGATCTAGGCTAAATTGGACACACTAGTGATCCAGTTGTCTAGGTGTAGTGCCTTCACAAAGCTCATTGCGGTCAACACATTAAACCTAATTCACTTGAATATATGGTTATGTGTTTGACTAGGGAAGTGGTCATTGTCGTACTTTGACAATCGAGATAGGGAAGTACGAGGACCCGCGTACGTTACCGGGTCTATAGCTACATTAATTTATTATGGATTGCATGCTTTGATTAGATTGAGGACCGTATGTAAAATTATGCCGAATTGAGGAGATTTGTGATACCGATGGTTTGGATTGTTTCCATATTGATTGATTTATTTACTTGATACTTTTAGTCTAGTTTTAATTAATTTAGAAATTATTCTTGTGAACACCCCGAGTTATTTTTAGTTTCGTAGTATAGGTAAGAAACTTGGTCCACGTGGTTCGACCCCCGTGCTTGCCACTACTGCAGTTCTTGTAGTCATTGGTAATCTTATCGGGATTATATATTTTGACGCATTCGACACGCGTCAGGCTCGGATAGTTCCATAAGGTTTGGTCGCAGGAGAACATGCAGAACAACGCACAAACGTGAAGGAGGTCGCGCCTTAGCGCGCACCTAGGCACGGTGCCTAGACGTAGACGAGGTTATGCCTTGGCACGAGCCTTGACATGAGCAAGGCTGAACCTAGGCAGGTTCCTTGAGCTCGAGCAAGGCCGCGCCTTGGCACGAGCAAGGCATATCTTGGTAAGAGTTGGCAAATCTTGACTTGGGCGTTGACCAAGTCAAAGTACGCTTGGTCTCATTTTTGGATGTTTCCTATTGGAGCTGAGGAAACGACTTAACATCTACTATAGGGAGAGGTGTGTTCTCTCCCAGGGGCGGCATGGGCAAAGAAGCAAGGAGGACCCTCGAGCATTCCTTGGGCACCATGCCAAGGCAAGACCCTCAGACCCATGGTCCGGCCACCCCGAGCCGGTGGGACTCGACCGAGCCCCGGCTAGCACCCGAGGTGCCTGGGCGCAGCCAGGCACCACCGAGCAGTCCCTGTCCCTATGAGAAACGTGGATCAAGACCCTTGAGGAGTGGATGGACCAAGTCAAGGCGGTTGCAAGCGGTTGGGTAACTACCTTGGTCATGGCCGGAGGCATGACCAAGGCACGTCCAAAAATGTCCCTAGCATGTAGCAATTAACCAAGCAGTTGAATCAGTTATGGAACTAGGTGGCAGGAAGGGAACAAGGCAGCTAGGTAACCGCTTTAACCACAAAAGAAGTGGGGTTTTACTTAGTCTATGGATCAATATAATCGGGACAGGTGTCATAGTCGGTTATGTAACTACTTGTTGGCTGATCTATAACGCCAGGGGTTCTACGCTTGGGGAATCATAGAGTTCTAGTGTTGTATTCCCAATTGAGAGCTAGTAAAACGTTTCCGTGTTGGTATTGCTTGTTGTCTTTTTACTTTGAGTGTTGGTTGTGCAGAACTAAGGTGACCTTTAGGCACCACGGGTTTGATTGAGTGGGAAAATTTTCTTTAAGAAAAACCCTCTCTTAATAGCCCCGTGACAGCGCGAATTTTATATGATTTTCGCAGTTCAACGTAGAGAAAATAATTGCTGAAAATTCGGGCTGAAGAAAATTTTCTCGACTGGTTATTTTTATATCAAACACCAAAAAGTTAAGTTACATTGAAAAATACACAATTTTTATGCTATCAACCTAAGTAAATATATATTGTTGAAGGTTACATTACTCAACTTATATAAACTAATATTTAATTGACACATCATTTTATGTTATTAATCTTATAAGACTCGTATGATGAAATGATCTATCAAATAATATAAAATATAAAAATATAATGTAGCATGTTTATTATATCCATGTATTAATTTATTTAACAAATAATATTTACTAATATGTTAATTGGTACAATAAGTTTCGAAAACGTATTCATCAACATCATTCAATGTTAAGAAGTTTTTTTTTTCTTTTGGTAAGAAAAAGACTCTTAATCGAGTGTTTAGTTAAAGTCTAAGCTGTTACGATAATTAGCAAATAACAAATTAATATTTTCTAGCGGATGGCTAATGATTCTAGTTAGGTTTTGAACTTAAAATTCTTATCTTTACTAGAAAATCTAGCCCATTAACTCTTTAATACTTGAGAGTTTTATGAAGTGAAGAAACTGGTTTCTTGAATATTTTTTTTAGAATTGAATTAGTTACAACTAAATTAATAATACATAAATATAGCATAATTAAGGACCGAAAAACTGTTGTATTTAATATTTTCTTTTATTAGGATTACAAAGTTATACTTTACTTCACGTGGAATTATTTTAGCTACTAGAATGATTTGCTAAATATGTATTGTTTTGATATCAAGCTAAATGTATATTTAAATTTTAATTAATGTTGATACTTCCATTTTTTTTGGTTATCCATCTATAATATACAATGTTATATAGAATCGTAAAGTAAACGAAAATCTACAACACACGTCACAATTTTGTGTTCGGAAGCTGAGGAAAGCAAGACTGAACTTGAATAGATGTCCTTCCAACCACCACACTATTTCACTGCACAAGCGTGTGTTCGTGCGATGTGCGCATCCCAATGCAAAAATCAATACTAACATGTGTTTGTTCGCCCTATGGCACAAAAGCATTTTCCTTCAATCAATCATGCATCAAAAGAACCAAAATGAGTGGTATCTCTAAGCAAAATGATGGTATAAAGTATAAACTCATATCACAATTTTTTTTTTTTTTTTTTCTCAATTACATTTTACAAGCAAATTATAGAATCTCACATCACAAACACAGCAATCCAACAAATTCCTTTCTAAGTGGATCACTTCAACTGCCTCTTTTCTCCACATTAACACCAATCACTTACCTTCTCCGGAGTATCAGACTTCATATCCAGGGTTTACCTTCTGTTGAACATCGCCATAGCTCTCCAACTCTTCAATATCCTCCAAACTACCTAAGAATAGAGGAAGCCTTTGATGCAGCTTTGCAGGTTGCATTGAAAGAATCCTATTCTTGCCATCGGAACCTTTGCCTCCTGCTTGCTCGACTAGAAAACTTAACGGATTTGCCTCGTAAACCAAGCGAAGATGGTCCCTCGGATTCATGGCAACACCACCATACATTAAGGTTCGATGAAAGTCAGCAACCAGAGAGCAGATGTAACGAGCCGAATACTTCTTAGGATATCTTCCTTTTCCTTGTCTGACAGTGTCGATATAGCGCCTTAAGCCTTCAGGCCAGTCGAAATACCTTGCGTCATTTACCGAGTAGATTTGCCCTGAAATGAAACACTGGACTTATTAGTATTAGAAGTATAATTTCAGTAGGGTCGACATGACCAAATATTGAAGAAATTTAGATAACAGTTAGCAGTAAAGGGGTAGGAACGACCGAACCAGGGATGTTCGCCGTTTTCATAAAATGAACCCAAGGTCAAGATAAAAAAAAATGTAAATGGATTAGTTCATGAACTAGAAGATGCATTTCGACGAGTGGAATGAATATGCTAAAACTAGAAATAACGAATACATTTATTTATAGCATGCATGATACATTGATAATGCCGTTTATAGGAGATGGAAAAGAAAAAAAAAATTGAAGAGGAAAAATACCTCTCGACGGGATTTTTATGCTTGGATGCGTGAGAACAAAATCCCCAGTTGTATGATCCAGCGTGAATGCATGCGTTCCTGAGCCAAAGCTAACACAAAATATGGTAGCAGATGAATAAAGAACATATGCAGCTGCAACAAGTCTGGTTCCACTCTGAAGTGAATTGAGTTGTACTCTCTCATGTACAGGTAAATGATCTAATTCCACAAGTCGATTGTACACACCAAATATTGTTCCAGTGGGAATGGAAGCGTCGATGTTTCGGGAACCATCAAGAGGATCAGTAACCACAACAAATGGTCCATCGTCACTAATATGAATGGGAAGATCATCTTCTTCAGAAGCCATCACGGCAACCTTCCCAGATTTCCGAAGAGAGGACAAAATGATCTCATTCTACATACAAAGGAATCTTAATCAGTAAAAAACACATTCACTACTTAGAAGAATGGCTGAAATATTGTCTTAGTTTAAAAATTATGAGGCCTTGCTATGTTCTTCACTTCAAACTTCAAAGCAAATCTAGTCAGTATCTTAAATGGGCAAAAAGCAATTTATGAACTTACAATTCACAAAAAACAAGAGCTACCCTTCAAATTAAACCTAGCAGAAAAACAAATCCCACTATCTAACAATGCATTTAGGATTATTCAACATAGAGCTAATATAAACCAAAAACCTTTCAAGCTGAGCACCCACATATACCTCTTGAACACCCAGAATTCCTCCACTCAATCACAAATCAAAATTAATTTTCCTATCCGAAGTGAATAGCAACGATTAATCCATGCTTGAGCACTATCGGGCCTCATATAGGGTGCCTTTCCAACCCAACTCGCTCCCTCCATGAGAGTCAAAATCGAGACTTCGCTTAAAGGAACCGAGTCCCTCACCACTCAGACCCACCGATTGTTGGTCCAAATCACAATTTTCACAAAAACACATCAATTACACAAAAACCAAACCCCACAACATCTAAACGCTCCCATATCTTCAGATAAACCCTAAAAGAACCAATTTTTAACACTACAACAACATAGTTACATAGCCTCAATTCCAAATTAGTTGGGGTCAACCACATGGATCATCAAACTCTTCCATTATTGATACGAACTAAACTAGATAATTCTCAATTCATGCTTAAGATAGGGCTCCTAGAATAAAAGAGACAGAGAATCAGACTAATTTTCATTATTGATTCACTTCTTATTTTGCAAACCCTAATAAAGTTGCTAATTCAACAACCCTAGAATATAAAGGAAACCGTAGGAACATTAGAGCATCTCCAATGACGATGTGGATTGGGCGTGAACTCCACCTAGGATTGAATAGACATTGGAACAAAAAAGCCATCTCCAATTCAAATTGCATTTCGAATGTCGAGCGGACGTGACATATAAGGAATAGATAATGTCTATTCTCAATGTTTACTTCTAAATGGTGCAATCCATAGCCACATCAACGATTCTCTCTAATATATATATATCAATAAAATAAAAAGTGCAATTTGATTATTGGAGATCACTTTTGAACATTAATGTCTATTCAAGCAACACTTAGGATGAACATCCGCTCTATTGATATTGGCTTGAAAGTGGGTCGGTACTGAACCCAGATGGGTTTGGGTTAGTTTAACCCGGTTAGTAAAATCGGGTTATTACACTCATGTATTGTTTGTTTGCTGCGTTTGCTCTAAGAGACTAAGACTCTCCATGTTGTCGACGCGCCATCAATCTAAACTCTCAATCCACATGTAGCATTGGAGATGCCTTACTAATTCAATAACTCTAGAACTTCCTACTAGTCAAAATTACTAATTTAATTACATTTTGATACATATCATACTATCATTAACACTAAAACAAAAACTCATTCATCTACCTTGGAAAACCAAAGACGAGGAAGTAATTAATCAAAGAGTACCGAAACAATGTCCAATGGCTTGGGGGCATCCCTATCACCACCACCCAGACCCAAGCCAACGCCCTTCCCAATAAGGGAATTGAAGGGCGAGGCCACCAGTCCCGCGATTCGCTTGCAGGCGAACTCCAAATGAGACACCAGGACCACCAGATCGTCCCCGACGTCTTCTCCAGTCTTCCCGACGTAGTCCATCAGAGTCAGGAATTCTGTGTCAGTAGTCGAGGACGCAATTCGTAGAGAAGGGGTTGAGGCCATTGGAGGGCGAAGAGAGATGGGTTTTGTTGAAAACCAGCGATTGGGATGAGAGAATGGAGAGGGGATTGTTGGGTGGTATTTGATCATCTGTGGAGGGGCTTCGGTGAACTATCAGAGATTCTCTGGATAGAGAGAGCGAGCTGATGAGATGACTCTGGTGGTGTTGGAATTGCTAGAGTAACCCACGTACACCACCAAACACATCGAGATGCGTCCGTGCTCATTTTGAGGTGAAATGCATGACATCCTATTTGGGTCGGTGGTCAAAGTGGATTACTTTTTCGTTTTCTTTCCTTTCTTTTTCTTTCTTTTTTTTTTTTTTTTTTTTTTTTTTTTTTTTTCTAATACCATGATGTTTAGGTTTACTAATAAGTGTAAAGTAATTTAGGCCGGGCAGGCAAGTCAAACATGCGTTGTGCATGTTCCTTTGATTTTCACCGAAGTTGTGTGCCTAACCCATGTGTCCAACCGAAGTTACACCCACATTCTTGTACTGGTAATTTCATAGATAAGAGACACCCCATTTTACAAGAGATGTATTTCAAAAAACTCTGGAGATCTAAACTTGACAAACTGTGGAGGTCCTAGTGAGTAACTAGTAATTCTCAACCATTGTGCCAAGACAATAGTAAGTTAACAACTGTTACTTAGCTAAAAAGAGCAGTACTAATCCATGCAAATATTAGAGATAGACGATGGCGGAAGTTTATATAAAGAAAAAAAATGACCATCAAATGTCATAATATGAAAAATAAACATAGTAAAAATTGTAGAAATTTAACATTATTTATATGGATAGACCTAAGTATAGAAATTTAATGGTAAAGGCATTACTTGTCGAAAGACAAGGTTTAGAGAGACCGTGAATTCGACTCATACTTAAGTGAAAAATAAAATAAAATTTAAGGTGCATTGACTAGAAAAGATTTATGAGATTTTGAGTTCGTGACATCAAATATATTAAATTAAATTAAGGAATATAGATGAGTTTGATCTGTGCAACTGATTTGAAGTGGTTTGAGCATGAGATTGAGGTTTGGTCGTTCATTTGATTTCAAGCTAAAAACAATATATTTATCTCTTACCAAATTTTTATCAATTTTAGAAGCTCTAATAGCCAGCGTAAAACTTTTATCACTCTTCAAAAGAAGCCTTAGTTGATCAATTTGGAGTCTAACAATTTTTTTGTTGAGAATACAAGATTCAAGTAACTAAAATGAGTTAGAAGGGCTTCAAAAAAATGAGTTCAAAAGAAAAATGATTGAACATGAACTTTTCCAATCAATGTTGTCGAAGATTGTTGAGATATGTGGATCGAAAGTGTAACGACCCTAATAAATCTAATCCTAATCAATTGCTTAATAGAACCGCGACGTGGCGGTTAATCCTACGTGGTGACTCGATCAGAACTCTCACTTCGACACCGAGGTAATAATTCATTAATTTTATTTGTGTGTGATGTCTTAAATATTTTATGTTTATCTATGTGCACGCACAACTTAGTAACGTTGTTGTCGAGTTAACGAGTGAGCGTAGTCCTCGAGATGTGCACGTACACAAGTATTTGGGTAAGTCAATGATATTGATTAAAGTTGGTCTAATGGAACTTATTTAATTAAAGGACAGTGCTAGATGGACTCAATGAGTCCAGACTCAAACAACTAAAATGACTTAAATACCCTTCATGAAAATCCAATCTTTTTCAATCCATCACTTATCGTCGCCGCCGACTCCGTGACCACCGTCGTCGCTGACGTTGTTGTGACCACCGGCCACCAACAGCGCCACCGTCATCATCCACCATCGCCGGCCCACCCTCCTCTCCTCTCCCGGCTACCCTCCCCTCTCTACCGGCTAGATCTGGCCACCTCATGCAAAGTTGCAGAGCAAAGAAAGTTCTCTGTAGCCTTTATTTACACACTTCTCTGTCTAAGTTGTCTTTTTTTCCAAACCCAAATATTCCTCTCTCTCTGCTCTTTGTTTTCCTTCTCGTCTTATCTTCCATTAAACACTTTGGAAGACAACAATCTTAGAAGAAGAAGAAGAAGAAGAAGAAGAAGAAGAGACTTAGCAAAATGGGTGAAGATTCCTTGACGACAACAAGAAGATGTGCGACTGCTCATTCAGACGGGAGAGTTGAACAAGTTGAAACAAAATTTGGGTTTGTTTTTTAAGGCTTGTTTCTGTGGGCTTCTTTTATTTTTCAGTTTTGATCAATACGTATTTTATGGGAGATGAAGATGGTCGGTGGCCGCATTCGGCGCGGTCGACGGTGATCGGTGGTAGTCGGCGGCGATCGACGGTGATCGGCGGCAGTCAGCAGCCGTTGAGGAAGTGAATGTGACCTATAGGTGCGTGTGTTAGGAGAAAGGCTAATTGAGTCTTTTTATTTAGGCAAGTATCATAAATTGCTAAAAAAAGTTATTTGAGGTTGGACTCAAAAAGTCCATATAGATTTTTTGTTAATTAAAATGCCCAAGTTAAGTCATAAGGGGCATTTTAGTCATTGCGCAAATTGGAATTTTTTTTTAAAATAAATTAGAATTATGAAGTGTCAACTTCTTGTGATTTATGGAGAGATAATGACAAATTTAATAAAAACTAAATAAAAAAAATTATGTGATGGTGGTTCACTCCTTACAATGAGAAAATAAAAAGAAAGCCTCCTTGTTCATAGAGATAGTGTAGAGGAAAGTAAGTTTAACATTTCTATTGAAGAATCTTGATCGAGTCAGGTAAGTTTAACATTTCATTTCATTTAATTTTTATTTTATGGATTTAATACATAGTATATTAGATTAGTTCATTTGGTTTTTTTATTTTAGTAAAGTTGATTTTTAGTGGAATTGATTTTTAGTGGAATGGATTTTATGGATTGTTGTTGATTTGGTGAAGGAATGAATGAAAGAAAGAGAAGAAGAAGAAAACAAGAAAGAAAGAAAAAAAAATCACCAAAATCACCAATGGTGTGTTTGATAGCAAAAAAAAAGAAAAAAATCATGGAAATTTGTTTTGTTTTTTTAGTATAACCGTTTTTTTGGGTGTTTGATACGTTTGTAACCGCATAGAGAAAAAAAATCCACCCTCCTAATTTTCCTCATTTATTTTCTCTTATTTTGATATGGAAATTCGAGATTTTTGGGGTCGAATCTATTTTTGATCGAAACTTGGACTCCTTCTTCTACAAGAACTCTTCCACCAACATACTCCTCTTCAATTCATTAGTTCCGCAAAACAATCTCTGGTTGTTCTCTCGGTTCTTCTCTCATTCGCTTCTCTCCGCTCGCTTTCTCTCGGTTCTTCTCTCGGTTCTTCTCTCCGCTCGCAAAGAGGGGTTCTTCTCCGCGCGCAACAAGTCGGTTCTTCTCGCAAAGAATGGTTCTTCTCTCTCGCAGCGTAAAGAATCGGTTCTTCTCTCCGCCGCAAAGAATCGGTTCTTCTCTCCGCCGCAAAGAATCGGTTCTCTCTCGCAGCGCAAAGAATCGGTTCTTCTCTCAGCCGCAAAGAATCGGTTCTCCTCTCCGCAAAGAATCGTTTCTCCTCTCCGCAAAGAATCGGTTGGTTCTTCTCTCCGCAAAGAATCGGTTCTTCTCTCCGCAGCAATATTTGGTTATTCTCTCCGCAGCAATCTCTGGAAGGTGAGTGTTTCCAATTTGATTTTCAATTTAGGGACTGTTGGGGTGTGTATATGTGACTCTAATATGAGGTTCTTGTTGTTGTTTGTTGTTGATTGTGTGACAAAGGATACATTTACATTCCTTTAAATCCTTATTAGTTGGTACATTTCAAATCGGTTTAGGTCCGACTCCGGACAAGAAAGCTAGTACCGTAAATACAGTGGTGTCCATTAATGGGCATTGTCTCAATGGACAATGAGATTAACACGTCACATACTCAGAAGCATAGCAACATATATAATAACAAACTCCAAAGCTTAATTAATAAAAATAGTTGAACACATATTATTATGAATTGTGTTTGTTTGCTATTTAAATTATGACTCAATCCCCATCTTGGTTGTGTGCTTTTTAGCCTCACCGCACCACTGCGCACGCCGCGCCACTTGTCCTAGTCCAAAGCTTGTAATGAACGCATACACGCCTCTGCTGGTGTCATAGCATTGGCTTCACAGCACTCAGTCTGGGGGCCAATAATCTGGTCCCCAACAATCTTCTCGCCCAAATAAGGGACCGATTAATTTTTTGATCACATCCGAGAGTGCACTCTTGATTTTGGTAGCTGATACTTAGTAGTACAAATGTAGTAAAAATTTTGTTATTTTCCTTGACTGAATAATGGTTATGCCGAAAAAAATTTGGATTTTTTTTATAACAACTATCTTCTATGAATATATTGTTTGTCGTGCTGCATTTACATTGTTACCTAACTTGATGATCTTGTAGTTTATATGCAATTTAGTTAACTTTCATTCGAACTTTCTTTATATGGACTTTCTTTATATACTTTCTTGTTGTTTAAGTTTTACAGTTTCTATCAACTTTTAAGTATGTATTTGTTTTATAAAAATTGATTTACTATCATTCACTCATTCATTACGTTTACATGCATTTACTTAGATGCCTCGAAGAAGATAGAAAAAAAAACAAGAAACTATAATGATGATGATGTTATTGCTCGATTACGTACAACGTCGTAACTCATTTAACATACAACCTCGAGTTAATAGAAATGAAGAAAGGAAACTAATATTAAAACGTTTTTACAAAGAATCGACAAAAGCGTAAGGAACAATTACGATTGAAACGAGGTCCATTCAAAGAGCTTTGAGAGAATTCTTCGTACGCATGGGCTAGTTGATGACGTAGCGCAGTGTCAAAGTAAAAGAACAAGTAGCTATGTTTTTTTGATAGTTGGACACGATAATCGAAATAGACGAACAAATTTTGAATTTATTCGTTAGGTGAGACAGCTTAGCCGCTACTTCCACATTGTTACAAGAGCTCTAATCAGTATGTACAAAGGCGTAGTCAAGCCTGCAAATATAAATAATTCACCACAAGACAAAGAATCAAACCCAAGTGTTTGGTATCACTATTTTGAGGTAATTGATTTATTTAAGATATTTTTAAAGTTTGTCCTGTAAATAGCATAGTAATATATTATAAAAATTTGTGGATATAAACTAAATAAATATTAAAATATTAGGATGCGGTCGGAGCATTAGATGGAACTCATTTCTCATGCACTGATACCGATTGAAGAGCAAATGAAAATACCGCAATAGAAAAGGTTTTACTTCCCAAAATGTCTTAGTGGCATGTACATTCGATATGAGATTTACATACGTCTTGCTGGTTGGGAGGGCTCACTCACGATGGTCGTATATTAAGAGATCTTTGTTAGGCCAAATCGAGTGGATAGACTAACTATACCACCAGGTTAGAAACATTTTGTGTAACATTTGTATAAGTATTATTGTTATTTTTTGTGATTATTTTAACTAATTACAACTACTATGATATCATTTTAATGTAGGAAAGTATTATTTGGTTGATCTTTGGGTTCCCTAATGTTCCTGGATTTTTAGCACCTTATCGCGGTACAAAGTATCACTTAAAAGATCAAGTTGGTCGTACACCAAGAAATGGAAGAGAGTTGTTCAACTTTCGACATTCGTCCTGCGTAACGTAGTAGAAAGAACAATAGGGCTTCTAAAGAAACGATTTGCATTTTTTTGCGGCACGAACCATTTTATGACGTTAAAACTCAATCAAATGTCATTTTAGCATGTTGTGCGATACACAATTTTTTGAGAGAAGAAGATCCCGAAGATCTATGTGAAGATGATGAAGATATTTATGAAGATGAAGAAGATGATGACAGGCTACAAGAAGATAATATTTCCATACATCAATCTCCAATTTGGATAGCTAAACGAGATGCATTGGCCGAGTTAATGTGGAATGAGTACAACTAGCTTAGACAAGGTTACTGACTAGTTTTAGATGAAATGTTCCATAATGTTGAGCATATGAATTGGTACCTAGTTTGTATGAATTTTTTATCACTTTAAATTTGATTTCTTTGAAATTTTCCTTAATTAATGCATTGTTATATCGAGTCTTATGTTAAATATATAGTTTTTCATTTTTTTGTTAAAAATATATACAACTTTAGTATCATGTAAAACAGAGATGGAAGAATCAATTGGGAGCATGAAAGTAGTATCAAAGGGGCAAGTGAGATGGAATGACCGCATGGATAAGATCATGATTGAAATTATTTTGGAAGAGTACGGATTTGGCAATGCTTCAGGTAATTCATGGAAACCTGAGGTGTATACTCGAGTTTGCCTAGAGTTGCTAAAACAATTAAAACAACAAGTACACCCAAACTAATGTGAAGGCTAGAATCAAAACATTGAAAGCCAATATATTACTTTCTCGCAAGGGAGGTAATATCTCAAAGTGGGTTCGGATGGGATCCAGATACACAGCTTGTCACAGCAGATGTTTTGACATGGAAAGAATATCTTCAGGTACATTTTAGGTTTTGTTGGAATATACAATTGTATTAGTGATGTTTATTAACTAACTATATTTCTTTGTGTGTTGGTGTGTATGTTTATATGTAATGAAACATCCAGAAAAGGAATCATATCGCAGAAGTGTGTCTTGCGTACTACGATGAGCTATGTGTCATATTTGGAGATGATCAAGCTACCGGAGGGAATGCAATTACTGGTAACGAGGCAAACATAGAATTACCTTCTTTGGAAGAAATGTGTGAGTAAATTTTGTAGAATAAGTAATTGATTATTTAATTTTACAATTTTTTTTTGTACATTCTTTTTCATTGACTTTAAATGATCAATTCTTTTGTAGAGTTTGATGTAAACAATTAGGTCCAATTTGAAAGAAATGCAATATAAGAAACTTAATTTCGCTATTGGATTCGGTTACTATCATGCCCAATTTATGAAATTCTAGTAGAAATAATTCATGTCTTATAAGTAATATTATTATTTTTTTGTAGGCAATGCAGAGAAGTCACTCCCAACTAAAGAAGAAAAAGATGAGGTCAATCAATCGTCATCTAGTGCAACTCGTACGGATCAAATGGTCGAGAGAACTAAAAGGAAAAAGTGTAGTAACATTGATGCTACCGAGCAAGGACTAACAACAGCTGCCAATAGACTAGCAGATGCATTTGCGCATACAGACTGTGCACGTCTTCAGAAAGAGCTTCATAACATTCCTGAACTAAGTCGAGAAGACGTAATGCGTGCCATGCTTTTATTGGGAGGTGAAGTTAAAGATGCGAATATATTTTTTCACTTGGATGAAGACTTGAAGAAAGATTGGGTGCTTTTATATTTGCAGAGGAAATTTTAGATTACTTTTAAAAGTTAAACCATAAGTTTTTTTTTAAAATAAATTTAAGTACATTGTTTATTTTCTTTCATTTATGTTACTTATCAATTAATTATTGAATGATTTTTTTGGAGTTCATTAATGGTTGTGAAGATAGTTGTTGCCGATTCAATTTCGGTGCGTAACTTTGATTAATTGTCCACTTGGTTTAGTTTTAGTATGAATTCTTGATACTGCAAAAAAAAAATGAAAAAAATCACATTAGTTATCAAACAGCAGAAAATTGAAAAAAAAAATTTTCACGTGCAATCAAACAGCAATGAGAAAATTCTTTTAAAAGAATTTTCTACAGAAAATTCTTTTAAAAGAATTTTCTACAGAAAATTTGCCTAAGTAAATACTTTTTTCTCATTGAAAATTCTCTTTGCTATCAAACACACCCCAAGTGGTGAATCTGGTGATTTTGGGGCGACGCACGCACGTACGGTCCTCAGATTCGGTCTGGCCAGTGTCAGGCCTAATCCAACATGGCTGAATCAGGTTCGGTTTAGGGGGCCAAAAGCCTTAAATAAAAAATATATATATATATATATATTTGCATTTTAATTTATAAAAATAACAGAAAATCATAAAAAACCAGAGAAATTTGAGAAAAATAGAAAAAAATCTGAAAAATAAGAAAAGTGAAAAAATTGTAGAAAAGTGAGTTTAGAGGTTTTTCAGAGATTTTTACATCGAGGTTCTCCTCGAAAAGCGTGCCAACGCTATAATTTTCATATTTTGAATTATTTTGAGATTTAAAAATCTAAATTATATCAAATAGACTCAAACATACTTAATTCATTATAAATTGATATCAGGAGCCTAAGGGACTAGTGCTGAGTATTGGGTACGTATTTCGAGGCATGCGAGAGCCGTGATTTGCTTGATTTTGCATTGTTGAGGTAAGTAAACCAGTAAGAAACTCAATATTAATTGTTTTCATTTCCTTGCTACATTTGATGGAATTATTGCTATTATTGAACTCTACTTCCTTACGAGTGACCTAGGGTCTAAGTGGTTTGGTCTAGTTGTGTCCACTCGCGGGGTTGAGCAACCGATTAGCTCTCGTGGCTCCCTGACGGGCTTGAATCCTTTGATTGAGCATTCGCCATGTGTCATGGCTCCTCCCAAGTATTCGACTTCCATTGTGGTTGAGCATCCTGTTGGTTTGTGGCTTCTTTTGGAATGTTTTCTTGAGCTACGACTCAAGCGAGCCGACAGTGCCGAATGAATTAGGCGCTGTCGATGCTGCTTTGACCCGCCGCACCAGTGTTAGATACTTACACTTTTTAAGTGGCTTTGAGGCCCATATGTAGAGTGTCAAGACCACTTACTCCCTATCCTTTGCTTTCGGGTCACTTGGTCCTTACTGTTGACTACTGTAGTCTGTCTATCATGTATTGTATTGACTCTTTCTTAGGACTTTATTTTCCTTCCAGCATGATTTATAGACTTGTTTTGTAACGGCCCGAAAATTTGACTTGTGTCACGTGTGAGGTCATGGTTGAATGTGAGATCCATTCGTCGGAATACATATGTCCAAATCTCGGGTGGAGACACCAAAGTATGATATTTTATTCAATTTGAGATTTGAATGTTAATTGTCGAGCTGTTTCACGAGTTGGTATACGCGGAAAATTCAGGGAGCCAAAACACGAGCGGGGGGCATCTCGAGTCGCGTGTCGACGTTGACCGAGTTAGCGGTTTAAATGTGGTCACGTTACAAAAAATATAGATATACATTGGATGTGCCTCGTAATACGTGTGACGCGAGTGTCGAGATTGTGAAATGAGGAGGGTAGTAGTGTGAATATTTTTGTGGTGCCTCGAGATGCGCGCCGCCCAATGGTTAAGGAAAGCATTGAATAGATATGTTTTTTTATGTGCCTTGAGTTTCGCATCCCATGAATCTGGAGGACACATTAGTTTACTTAATGAGCAAGAAATCAAAAGAGAGAGAGAGAGAGAGAGAGTGAGAGAAACAAAGAGTGATCGGATAAAAGGAGAGAGAGAAGAGAAGAGGAGAGAGAGAGATCGATCGACAGCAAGGGGAGAGAGGCGGCAATGGCATCCCAGCAGCGGCGCGGACGGCGGAATGGGATGCCGTTGCGCTCTAGTGACGCCAGCAGCGGCGCGGCCAGTAGCGACGGTGACCAGCAGGCGGATAGACGAACCGGCAGTAGTGGCGTGGGGAAGACGTGCGACGACGCGACTCCGGTGAGGGTGGCTGGATGGCGGCAGGCGACGCGGAGGCCGCGAACGGCGTACCTGGAGGCGGTGCAACAGTGGGCAACGGAGGATGCCGAGCGGTGGTGCGTTTGCTCGCAGCGGAGGAGCTCGCGCACAACAGCTTCGGTGGGATCGGCGGCGACGCGGGTACCGGTAGCAGCGCGACGACGGGATCGGCGCAGCTGGACGACGGCGTGGTTGTGTGGAGGACGATGACGTGCAGCGTAACCAGAATGCGCGTGGCGCGAGCGGGTGGCTGGCCGGCAGCAGCAGCGGCGGCTGCGACCCGGTGAACGGCGCGGTGGCGCGCGTTGTCGACCGATTGGAGGCGTGACTTTGACGAAATTCGATGACGTGATGGAGGTGAGGTTTACTTTACCTAATTTAGTTGTAATTTGAACGATTTAAGTAAAATATGCCTAAAAGGTATAAATGGACACTAGGGACGTAGGAGTCGGGTGTCAGGTGCGCAAATCGAGGCGCGAGCGGACGTTTTAAGGACGAATTGGATTGTTCGCGGAAACTGTAAGTAAACCAGTTAGAAAATGTACAGTAGTTCATTGAGTTTGTATGTTTGTTTGATGTTGAATCATGTCATTTTCTTGGAATTTTCACTCACTTATGAGTGTCCGAGGGCCAAATGAGTCATACTCGTGTCTCTGATTGGAGTGGTCACCGGTTTGCAACTGGGGCCATGACCTCGAGTCACAGTATTTGGTCGGAATGAGATGTGTTTTATCCGGGGCGCCATCGATATCCCTCATTCGCAACATTCTAGGTACGGCGATGCCATATCCTATGAACGAGTCTGCTTGGCGTTGCTGCGACTCTGCGACCCCGAACCTGTGGCACCCGTATTCTGTGGTCTTAGACTACTTGAGCACCTCTCTATATTATTTCCTTTGACACGCATTCTCGTTGTACTTTCATTGTTCCACAATGTCATTATAATGCATTCCGTACAGTTTTCTTTTTATTTGCATGACTTTTAGCCTGTTTCATTTTATCTTGAATTACTGTTTAGATTCTACTGGATTTTACTTACCTGGGCTCGTCAATCTCGTGTTTGACTGAGTGCAGAGCCGCAGACGAGTAGCAGAGGGAAAGCTTCATAGCTAGGTGAAATTTTTGTATATATTGTATTACTCTCCTCTGATGATAACATATTTACTGGGTTCCACAATTAGGTTGTCCAACACTTTTAATAATATTGTTGAGTTATTTAATTAATTGCTTCCGCATAAATTTGTAAATCTTGAAAAATATTAATAACTCAACTTAAAATTGTGAAATTGCTTATAATGAGGGATTGGAAGGCTGACTAAGTCTACGTTGACCTTGCGAGATTGGCTCGAGGTCCACGTGGGCTTAGGCCAGGCCGAGCCTAATTTGTGGGAAATTGGTGCCGTCACATGTTTACTGTTTGCTCCGAATTACTGTTGAACCTCTTCTGGATTTACTCACTGATTGTTTTCGCTTTTGGTGACAATTGCAAGTCTGTCTAGTAGCAGGGGCAAGGAGCTTGTGATCGGTGACTTCCTCTGAGCTTCCCTCAGAGTTATCTCATCTCTGTTACTACAGTAGATTTATTTTGATATTTTGGACTGTACATATGGTATATACTTATGTTTTTGGTTACCTTGGAGTTTTATTTTAGGTTGCGAGACGTTTGATACATGTATATGACACTTCTTCACACAATTTGTCACTATATATATATATATATATATATGAAATCTACTTTTGCAAGATTTCCATACCTAGGGCATGTCTCGACTAGTGTTTACTATTTAAGTTGCTTTAAATGTTTTTAAATCCCGCTGCATAAATATTAATACTTGTTAAATTAAATAATAAACTTATTAAGCAACTAATGATTACATAACTTGGATAAGAGGCTGACTAAGCATGCGTTGACTGTGGGAGTTGAACAAGGGTTCATGTGACGGCCCCTTTCCTAATCTAGGGCACCGCCTGACCTAATCTCGTAATTAAGCTCAATAAGTAATACACCAGTCCTACCAGGTTATAAAATTTAGAGTTAATTAAAACTTTTTATTAAATTAATTAATTAACGAAAGTCTTATTGATTATGCGGAAGCAATTAGTAACTTATGTGGAAGCAATTTATAAAATCTTAAGTGTAGAAAACCAAGAAATGACATCACATATATAAAGTCCTCAAAATGCATTAAAACAGTAAAATAGTCTAAGTCAAGTCGGAGAACTAACGCTCAACCCAATATACAACCCCAAATAATATTTAAAAGACATATAACATATACAATCAAAATACTAAAAGAATACCTACAATTGATGCAGTGATGCGCCACAGACTTAGGGATAATTGTCGATCTTCTCCTTGCATGGCCTGCTGGTAGACAACTCTGCACCCACTGTCATAAAAAGGACGGTGAGTACAAGAATAAAACAATAATCCCCGAAGACAAGTTTAATTTGCATTTCCAAATATTCAAATGGTATTTAAAAGCATATAAATGGGAAAATCGGAAAATAAACCATATGCAAGTAAATACCAGAGTTAAACAAGTAATACTGACACTAGGCTAAGTAGTGGTGATTTAGGTTCAGCAGTGAAACATGTCGCTCCGACTCAATAATCATATAGCACAAGGGACTCTAACCCAAGTGTTACCAGGGACTCTAATCCCTGTGTGTAGACCACCTAAGGACTATAACCCCGAGTGTCATACAGTGTCAAGTAACATGTGCCGACATCCCCAGGGACTCTAACCCCGTGAGTCGCGCACACCTCGATCGAGTATGAGACCTAAATGCAAAAACTATTTTTAAAATTTCAAGAAATACCAAGTATGGATTGTCAAGGCATAGTCACATCTACACACCCAAACAAATAAGGAATACAAGTCCTCTTAATAGTATGTTATTTATCATTCAATTCACATTTAAAACAACAAGAATAGACATAGCACGAGATAGAATCAACGAATCAAATCAAATGAATGGATATCATGCAAACTAGACTCATCAAGTGAGCATAGACACAAAGAACACATGATATAAGAATATAAAGGCAAAATAGTCAAAAGGACTATGCAAGGACAACAATTAATAGAAACGAAATGCCAAGTAAAGTTGTCATTGGGTATACTCACAACAACAAAGTAAAGTCCTAGCTTTACTGACCTCCCAATACTCCAAATCTTGTATTCGCACTCCCGTACCCTTTTCCTAAGTTCCTGAGTTTGGTGTCTCATTAGTTCAAATATAGTGGGTTGAAGTTCAATTTAGTGGTATTTATTGTGTATTCAAATTGGTTCAATAGACTTTTAATCAATTTTCCTAAATCAGCTCCTAAAGACTAAATTAAGTTTCAATTTTAGTCCTACATATTAATGCACTTTTAGGCACGAAATGGTCCAAATATCGAAATCTTCTATCAGCACAATTGTTGTTAGTCTCTCTCTTAGCTTTTTGGAATTAAAATAAAAGAGATGCCATGATTTTACTAAACATAGGTCTAATTGGAGTTTAATCCGACCAGCGGATTTAGAAAATCTATATCTCCTAATCTATAGTTCCTAAAAATGTGATTTTTGGTCACAAGGCATAAAATATATCCAAATACAACATACTAAAAGATCAGCTCATTTGGATAAGTAGTTAGGGAGTTATGCCCTTAACAATTTCAGTTTCAAAACTTTCCTTTTTGGTTCCAACACCTACTTGTAGAGCATGTTTAGATATAAAAACGTTTGAATCAAAATATCTTCAGTTAAGCAAAGTCATTCCCCTTTAAATAAGCTTTCAAATGCCACTGGTTTGGATCAATTTGGATCTAACATAGGCATATTATGACCAAATTACCCAGGTTGATTCCTAATACAATATGCAGAATTCTAGTTTTGGTGTTGCAACTTCAAAAATTCATATCTTTATGATTTCAAAACCAGATTAAGAACTTCAATATTGCTAGGTTATCGGTTTGAAATGAGGAATCTAAATATATAAATCAATTGAAAATATTCAATCATCTACCATATGAAATTAGCCTAAAATCAGGACATGTTCTAATTTCAACTAAAAAGATGTGTACCTAGTTGATTTAGCACCCTAGCTTGAGAGTTTCTCACCAACTCCCATGAATTTCTTCAACACCTTGATGATTCACTCATCTCTAGTAACTCCTTCTCCAGCAAAAATGAATGAGTGATTTGATTTGCATGTTGTTTAATCACTAATATTATATATTAAGGTGATGTTCCTTCCTAGCCTTTGATCTCCATAGATTTACGTATCCCGAGGAACATCTAATGGTCCACCTCTTGGCATATATCCCGCTAACTCCCACTAACTCAAACTCAAGTGACACCATTTCATTACTCACCTAGTTCCTAGATGTGTCAATGTGTATCTCTATACCAATCTTATGCTTTCCATTTAATTTACTTAACTATAGGCCTGTAATTTGATTTACATTAACAAACACAACCATATGCTTATAAGTAATTCATTATTTCATATTAGTATTAAATAAGACTTACCAAAATGCTAACTACCCGGTTCCCCGGTTCGCGCGCTACTCGAAGCGTGTCCCCGCTCTCGTCTCGACACCTACAACTGTACAAATCGACTTAATAAGTCTACACAATACATAACACTAGGTATACATCAATACAAAAATACAATATACCTCGGCCACGTGCCTCGATCGGTTCACGTATCACGATATAGGTCCCACGTTAAGGGTCGGTGATCCTGATTAAGGAATTAAAACGGGGGTTAGAGATTTGGGCCGTGACAAATATAGTAGGTTTAGGCCAGACGGGGCCCCCAATTTGTGAGGTCTGGGGCCGTTACAGAAAGTTTGTCCCGTATCGATTAAATAAGACTTCATAATGAAGCGCATAAGTAATGATCTCCCTTTCGCTAGTACCGGGCCTTTTAAGACAAAACTCTACCCATATGAGTTGAAATGTGGTTAAGTTGGGGATAATATCGGTGCTGGCGGAGATCTATGGGCTCATGCGCGCGTGTGCGGCACGGTTAAGAATTTTACATGGTATTATAGCTCGTGGCTCGAATAAGACTTGAGAGAAAAAACCCTTTGGATTATGACTTGCGGTCTAACGTGGAGTGTTGAGATATGTGGATCGAAAGTTAGTCATGCATCGATTTAATAAAATTTCATAAGGAAGCATATAAGTGATTATCTCTCTCTCCTAATTGTACTGAGGCATTTTGAGATAAAACTCTATATCTTAGAATTAAAGGTGGTTAAGTTGGGGACAGTATCGGTGCTGGCAGAGATCCACGAGCTCGCGTACCGAGGCTTTTTGAGATAAAACTCCACATCGAAAAATTGAAGGTGGTTAAGTTGAGGACAATATCGGTGTTGGCGAAGATCTACGGGTTCGCGCAAGTGTGTATGTTGCGGCCGAGAGAATTTTACATAGTATTAGAGCCCACGGTTCAAGTGGGACCTATCGAGAAAAAGCCCCTTGAATCATGTGAATTTCAATTCAAGGTGGAGTGTTGAAGATGTATGGACTGAAATTAGTCCCACATCAATTAAAGAATACTTCACAAAGAAGTATACCACTGATTGTCTCCTCCCAACTAATAAGGCCAAAGATAAATAGTTTCAGTAATATTGTAAGTTAAACATACCAGTGCATTTTGTCATTCTTGTAAGAGATCAACACCAATCGTGATTTACTCCCACCAAATCAACAAAATCTATATATTATCTCCCACAAATCTTGTTCACATCTAGCTTTCCAAACTTGTATTATCTCACAGCTATACACAAAATCATTATATGGTATTAGAGCATATAGTACTCTAACGAGTTTTTATCACTCTCACCTCTTGCAACTTTCCAGTTTGGCGAAAGCAAGTTCAAGCAACACTAATCAGCCTCAACTTGTCGAATTACATTGATGGCTCGTTATCTCCACGGGCAAAACTTGTCCTTAACAAGGAGATGAAAGAGGTTCCAAACCCAAAATTATCAAATTTGGTACCGGCAATACCAAGTTCTCATCAACGCCTTGCTCGGTAGTTGTTCTGCATGCCACCATTCAACCATTTATTTCATCGGTTGAAACATCTCAACAGGAAGCTTGGGAGAGACTGCATCACAGCTACGCCAGTTCGTCCCGATCTAGAATCATCTCCCTTAAAACAAAACTTGCCAAGAATCTAAAAGGTTCCAAGCTAGTTGTTGAATTTCTTCAAGAGATGTGCTCCTTTGCAGATGAGTTGACACTTACTCAAAATTCGGTTAGTGAAGAAGACCTTGTTGTTCATATTATTAACTAGGATAAGAGTTTAACAATATTGTTGCAGCCGTCAAAATTCGAGATTCTGCCATCTCATATTCTTAACTTTTTGAGAAATTGACTGATTTTGAGCGACTCCTAAAGGAAAATGAATCAATAAATGCCATTGCCATTGCTACAGTCAATATCACTCAAAAACATAATCAAAAGGCTCAACAAGTCTCGAAGTCTCCTCATAATCGTAAAATCAATCGTGGTGATCGTAAAATCAATCGTGGTGATCGTAAAATCAATCGTGGTGGTTTTAATGGGAACTACTCTCGATCATGGTCGTCTCAATCCACCACTCGCTCTCCTCGATCAGACGCCTACTGCAATTTTTGCAACATCCCCAGCGACAACACACATAATTGTCGAAAACACTTCGACTCACTCTCGTGATGTGGTGACCGAGACGACAATAAAAGTCTCGGTCATGAACAACCGATATCTATCTTACACTCTCGACATAATGGTACACAATCGATATTATGGGTTAGATGCTCACCGCAATCTTACTGAAGGCTTGGATATATTGCTCGGAGAAATACACAATGACCATTGCGGCGGAGCAACATACAAGGTTGCCCAGGAACCTTGTTGTCAACCCCAATTAGTGAAAAAAAAAAATTAAAAATATATAAGCTAACCCACTCATCGAACACTACATTAAAAAATATTTTTATAACATCTAAATATATTCTTATATTATACGTTTTTAAAACTTATTTAATATGTAATCAATGTCCAACAAGACTATCTATAACGAAGAAATTAATGTGTAATGATTTATAATTTATTAAATTTTTCGTTTTATAATATTTAGTCAATTGTTAATAACTATTTTTTTCATTAATAATATTAAGTTATATACTAATTTAAAATATTTTTATAACATCTAAATTTATTCTTATATTCTACGTTTTTAAAACTTATTTAATATATAACCAATTTCCGACATGACTATCTATAACTAAGAAATTAATGCGTAATGATTTATAATTTATTGAAGTTTTTTGTTTTATAATATTTTGTCAATTGTTAATAACTATTTTTTTTCATTAATAATATTAAGTTACATATTAATTTAAAATTTAATAAGTTTTAATAATGTATTATATAACACCAAGATCTATATATATATATATATATTTTTGTAATGAAAGTAATGCTTAAACTACCATTGTTATAGCTTAGGGTAGCTTGAAATGCTAGCTCCGCCCCTGATAACCAAGATAAATAAGTGGAATTGATAGAACATCTAATATGCCTTGATCTAAACATCCAAAAGCTCGTCGTGCAAATCAAAACATGCCACAGTTCAGATCTAAAGGAGTTGCGCATGCTATATTTTCCTATGTAGCAGCAACAAAACAAGTAACCCCCGAGGTTTCGAATTTAGGACCCACACATCTTACATGACTTAAGTATTGTTTCCTTTTTATCTCTTAATTTGGCTAGCCTATATATATATATCGTCATCTCTATTACCTAACCTTGTATATAGATTTTCCATGAAATTTGTTTTAGTTTGACTAACTACTTTTTTAGCTTGTTTTCTAGCTTCTCTACATTGATTGTACGCATCTTCATGTTGACACTTAGATATTTTCCTATGCATCTCTCTTTTAGTCTTAATTGTTCGTTGGACATCCTCGTTCCACCACCATGTTTCCTTCTTTGGTGGTCCAAAGCCTTTAGATATATCTAATACATTTGATCACACTCTCTTTATGTAACTACTCATTTCTACCCACATTGTATTAGCATATAAGTCAAGATTCCAAACATTTTCCTTTAGTAATTTTTCTCTAAACTCTACTAGTTTATTATTTTTTAGGTTCCACCATTTTATTTTAGGATCGCTAACTCTTTTATTCATATTATGTCATCGTCTTAGCTTAATATCAAGTAGTACTAACTTATGTTGGGTAGTAAGCGCTTCACCAGGTATTACTTTGCAGTTTCTACATATTTTTCTATCTATTTTTTCTTGTTAAAAGAAAATCAATTTGACTCTTGTTATGACTACCACTAAAAGTAATTATATGCGACTCCCTCTTCCTAAACTAGTATTTGCTAAGACAAGACCATATGCTGAAGCAAATTAAGAAAATCATTTTTAAATCAAAACCCAAATTTTGAAGCTCATTTTCATGAAAAAGAGATGAATAAGCTAGAGGATCACCTTGATTTTGATCTTCCTAGCTTAATTCCTCTAGTAGATGGTCTCAATTCCTCCTTGTTCTTGTGGAATTTTTCTGCACTCCATACCAAGAACAAACTTGGTTATTGTTGCATGAAGAGATTGCCCACTAACTTAACTATATATAGCCATATAGGTTATGTTAGAATTAATTGTGTTCACGTATCTTGAGGTCAATCTAATGGTCCTTGTTAAATCCTACTCTACTAACTTCCATCTTGTCGACACAAATTACCAACTCAAATCTCTTAATATTCCATTTTAGTGTGAATCTTGAAGCAAATCTATGATATCAATTTTTTCATCCAACTATAGGCATTTGTAATCAATTGATTCAATTAGTTTAACTTAAGCACTTTTATACATATGTAGGCTATTTAGGGTCTTAAATTGGTGTACTACAACTTTTCTTAGTACCTAATTACTTGACACCCAATGCCCCGCGTCTCGACATGCATCCTGAGGTGCGCCAATCCTAGATGTACCCGATTATTATGACTTAGCCTAAAGTTTGATTATCTATTTTATGCAATATTCACCTTTGTTCTAGTCATTTTAATCAAGTTAGCATTATAAGACTTAGTGTACCCGTCTTACGCCTATCTGGTACCCGCATTGACACGCTTTACGAGATGTTTACCCATCACACAGTCTCACATGGTATGACAATATAAATACACACATGTGATGATTTATGAGATAAATAATAATTAACATCACAATTATGCAACAAACAAAAATAAATAATGATTTAAGCCCAGTCAGACACGTTCTAGCCTATCTGAGGTGTCCATGTGGGCTTGAGTTAGCGTCCGAGTCTAAAAATTAAATTTATTAACGACATCAATACATTGGGCCGTTACAGGCATTCCTCGACCTAATCCCATCATTTAAGCGCTAATCTCAGCCAGGTAGGACATAACAACGTATTAGTTAGCCTTTTGTCCCATTCAACTCATTATACGTGCTCAAAATAAGTATTCTTCATTTCTCGTTAGTTGTGATTTTCAGAGTTAATTAAAACTTTTACAACAATTTAATATTATCAATGGAAGACTTAATAAAAATACTTACTATGGAAACTAGGAAATAACGACCACATGTATATCAATAATGGAACGACAATGACAGTGTAATAAACATGTGTCTGGTCGGGGGATTATCGCTTAACCTAAATATATACAATCCGAGAGTAATTAAAAAAAGATAGAGAAATTCATACAAGAAAATATAAAAAACCTACAAAATATGAAGTAGCTGAACGTAAACGGCTCAAAGGTAGTCGTCGATCTTCTCCTTACCCGACCTGCTACTCGATGGATCTGCACCCACCGTTATAAAAAGAACAATATGTACATTAATGTAAAAAGTAACACTGAGAGACATTTATCCACATTTCCAAACACAACAGGAATATATCCAACAACACATACATTCACTACTCAACAATAAAGAAAACATGACACGGTACACAACATCACATCTAAATCAAGTGATATCAACACAAATATTATCAAAGAACTAAATCCAGTCAACCCGTATATCCAACACATTGGTCTAAATATTACCCTTTTGGCCACATAGACCTCCTCAAGTAATAACTTATTTAGCAGTGCACATAGGTACTATCCTTATCGGTTATGGGATGCACATATATAGAGCAGCGACTCTTGAAAAGATAGGCATTGGTGATGCAAGACTATTGTAGACTTATATATAGTTTCCTTATTCTATTTGTATTATGTGTACTAATTTTTAATATATCACTTATTAATTTTTCTCGTAGGAGTTGAACTCATGACCTCTCTAAACCTTACATTTTGGCAAGTGATACCTCTAACTTCTCAACCGAGATGTTTTGGCAACTTATTAAGATTTTATCCTAATTAAAATAAATTAAAATTCAAATATTATAAAAAAGCAATATTGTAATTGTGTTAGGTTATTTTTAATTAATTGCCAAACTATAAGTGTGTTAAAATAAGAAAAGAACCGCTAAATGAGCCTCTCTTTTTTGCTTGCCATATTATTCATTTATGCTCCACTTTGAGTGAACCTACTCCATTTTTATTTTTTATTTTTTAAATCCTCCAAAATACCATTCTTCTAAACGACACCCCCATCCTCTGCCCACCGATTTTCACCTACCTTAACCTCTTGAGCTCGTTTCAATTTATTTCAGTCTCGAACTTATGTGATTGAGAACTACTCTTTTTAAGGCTTGATCATGTGGTACCTGTAATGACCATAAAAATCTAACTCGTGTCACCTGTTATTTTAGGGTCGTACGTAGGACCCACTTGTCGTGATACACATGTCCAAATCTCGAGAGTCGACACCGAGGTATGTTATTTTTGTTTGATCTTTGTATTATTTATTATACCAAAGATTGAACAAGTTAAATTAATTAAATTTGGTAATGTGCGGGTAAGGGACACGCGGGGTGTAACGATGTCGAGACGAACGAAGGCGGGGTGCGTCGACGTGAAACCGAGGTTTTTCATTTAGTTTGATGTTTAATTGCTTCCGCTATAACTATGATAACTCACTAATTGATTAACTCAACTTTAATTGCTTGATAAATGGTAAATGGTAAAGGAAGACTGACTAGGCTTGCGTGACTAAGCGAGACGGGCTCAGGGGTCCATGTAAGTCTAGGCTAGGCGGGGCCCAATTTAGGATTGTGGAACTGAGGCCGTCACAGTGCCGAACAATAAATGTGACAAAAAACTACAAAATGGAGTAAAACTTACCTCAATAATAGAAACTAAGTACTCTAATTCTATTTAATATAAAAATATATAAAAAATAATACAATTTGAAAAAATAATCATTGGTGTAATTGGTGATGTAAGGCTATTGTAGACTAATAGTTTCCATATTTTATTAATATTATGTGTATTAATTTTTAATATACAGCTTATTATTATCATTTTTTTACTCAAGTAGGAGTTGAACTCACGACCTCTTAAAAGTTTACCTTTAAGCAAATGATGTTTCTATCATCTAAACACAGATACTTTGACAACGCATTAGAATTTTTTCTTATTTAAAAATACCAAAAACATAAAAAAAAAACTAAACAATAGCTAAGAAATAGCCAAAGGTAGCTTTTTTTTTTTTTTTTTTTTTTTTTTTGAGAGTTATACAATTAGTAGTGAAGAATTAACATCAAATTTCATTTAAACCATTGACACATTAAATATTCCTTAATGTGTGTCAACGACACGTATATTATAACATAAAAAAATAGCAAAAGTCCCTAATCGATTTAAAAAATACCAAAAATGGAGATATAATAACTAAAAGTAGTGAAATAGCGCTAAACCAATTAAAAAATAGCAAAAGTATAAAAAAAAAACTTAATAAATAAACCGAAAAAAAAAACTATCTAAAGTCGGCGTAATTAATGAACTTGGATAAAAACACTAAAAAAAAAGGTAAAAAAAAAGAAAATAGAAACTCCTAAAACGTATAGATATATAGACATAGTATTGTAATCGTAATCCAATTCAAACATATATCAAATATACTTCTATATATAAATTCCTATGCACGTCTAATGTACCTATAATTCCAATTGATCAATCTCCAACAAGATTAATTAAGCAAAGATGATGAAGATGTTAGGCAAGAAAGCTAGCGAGGAGTTGAATGAGAGATGGCTTCCAACCATCTTTAAATTTAGTGGCAGCAGCAGTAGTGATGGTGAAAACAAAGATGGAGAGATCACCATGATTAATAGTTGTAAGAGTCCATCAATGGCGGCGCCCTCGAAGAAGAAAAGGAGCAAAAAGACTCGAAAGCAAGTCGATAACTTGAATGCAATACAAGTTAATATTCCTAATAGTACTAGTGGTAGCAATAGCAGTGATGGAGAGGCCATGATCATTAATGGTTGTACAAGTCCATCGATGGCGGCGCCGCCCTCGAAGAAGAAAAGAAGCAGAAAGACTCGAAAGCGAGTCGATAACTTGAATGCAAAACAAGTTAATAATATTCCTAGCAGCAGCAGTGATGGTGAAAACAAAGATGGAGAGATCACCATGATTAATGGTTGTAAGAGTCCATCAATGGCGGCGCCCTCGAAGAAGAAAAGGAGCAAAAAGACTCGAAAGCAAGTCGATAACTTGAATGCAAGAAAAGTTAATATTCCTAGTAGTTCTAGTGATAGCAACAACGACGATTATGACTTCTTGAAGACTGAAGTCGCCAGAGTGCTAAAGACTTTTGCTAGGAATTTGTCATCAAAGTCGAAGAAGGACAATAACAGCGGCAAGGAGGACGAGAAGGCGAAGAAGAGGAATAAAAAGGGTGGGAAGGAGAAGAAACTAAAGCGAGGCAACAGCTCAAAACCAAGATGGGTACTAAGTAGCTACAGTTGTAGTTGTAGTAGCAGTGGTGATAGCTGTGGTATGACCACAAGTGAAGGAAGTGTTAGCAGCAGTGATTATGATTGGGAGAAGCATGTTGGGGGCTCATACTTGAACTCTCCTTCACCTAGTTCATTGCCTGTACCGGGAAAGACCGCGAGTTTGATGTTGTTATCGCCCCCTCCGAGTTCTTTGCCTTTGCCATGGTTTATGTTACCTGTTGGATTGTTGTCCTGAATTCATGATGTAATTTGTTTTATTACTAGCTAGGAATTATGAATGTATTTTGTTAATTATTGTAGATGGAAAGCTAGCTAGGTTTTTTTTACATGGATGTATATATTAGTTTGTAACATTGGCATGTAAAGAAGTTCATTCAAAGATTTATGAATAAAGAAAACACCAGATGTTGTTATTGAAAGAGCTATATATTACATAGTGCACTAAATCGAGTGTAATGGAAGTGTTCGATCCATGCAGTCAACCCCTAATAATTTACAGACCAAGAGAAAGCAAAAATCATTACTTGCGAGTTGTTTAATTTTCATTACCTATTCTCTATACAACTAGCAGGATCGCAAGTGAGTGATTTTGTTGTCAAAGAAAAAAGTTCATAATCTTTTCCAAAAACAAGCATTCATGAAGATTGTACTAATAAGAGCTACAAGGAACACCAGGATATTAAATATAATTCAAGATTGCAAGTACTATATACTGAGTTTGGTAATGCGCCATTAGTATGATTCCTCGATGTTGAAGTCCAATACAGCGATCCAGCGGATGGCTCACTTCAAGGAGTTCTCTACATCGATGACAAATCGGTACTTAATGTCCCTCTTGATTAGCCTCTCAAGAGCTTCATTCACATACTGAATTGGAACGAGTTCAATCTCAGGGTATATTTTGTTGGCAGCACAGAATTCTAACATTTCTTGTGTTTCTTTAGTACCACCCGTAACGCTCCCAAATATAGTTTTCGAACCTGTAAGAAGTTCAAGACATTTAAACCAATTATGGAGGTCGAAGAATGCAGGCGAAAACAAAATTCGTTCAATTAATTATAAGTTTCAAGGATGAATTGAGGGAGTTACCCAAAATAATGCTTGCAGGATGGAGCTTGATCTCACTCGGAAATCCTACCAAAACCAAAACCCCGTAAGTCTTCAGAAGGGCCATATAGGGGTCAAATGCGTGATCCCCTGATGCAGTGTCGACGATGAAGTCAAGAGACTTTGTCAAGGGCTACAAAGTAGTAATAATGACGAGAACGACAGCGTCAAAGAATAAAATTCATATTATTGGAACTAGGCCAATAACTTGTTTACGTATGAATATCACAAGTGAAAAGAAGTCGAGAAAGAAACTTTTTCTGCATTACCTGCATTTGCTGCTCGTCCGATGAGATCACAAATCTATCCGCTCCAAGAAGATTCAATGCTTCTTCTTTCTTAGATATGCTTGTGCTGAAAACTGTTACATGCAATCCGAAAGCCTTCCCAAACTTCACAGCCATGTGACCGAGGCCGCCAAGCCCGATCACCCCAAGAGATTTACCAGGCTGATCCATTTTATGGCGCTTCATTGGCGTATAAACTGTAATCCCCGCACATAGCAATGGCGCTGCATATGCTAATGGGTAGTTATCAGGAATTTTGTAGCAGTACCTGGTATGAGCATCATGATTGCATGGTTAAACAATTCAAAACACCTTAACATGAGCGATAATGAGTTGCAAAGAAGTCGAAACTCAGGACGTTATGTCCATCTCTCTAAGATAGCAAGTCTAACGGCATTAAGCTTTAAGAAGCCCTGCCAAAGTATCTCTGGTGAGATGGACAAGGCATCATTCGCCAAAAGGCAAGGTTGGGGAGGTTGAGGGCTCAACTTATAAGAAAACAAATAATTTAAAGGAGGCCTATGACAGATATTTTGCAAGTGCAAGAGAAATTAGAAGAATTTCATAATGGAAATGACTTGCCTTTCATGAACTACAATAAAGCTGGAATATCCTCCTTTAGTTATTGTGCCATCCACATCGACCGCATTAAATGTGTGAACCGAACCCTTGGAGCAATGGACTTCTAATCCATCATCACAGTATTCACAACTTCTACACGAATCCACGTATGTCCCGACTCCAACATGATCTCCAGTTTTAAATCCATGTACATTGGAGCCAACATCCTGGACAATTCCAACAATCTCATGCCTGGCATTTGCAACATCATCAGTAGTCTGATTTGGAGATAAACAAGACAATCTACTAATCTCAAGATTATATTTAGGCAAATATACCCAGGAACCACGGGATACTTTGAATCTCCGAGCTTGTTCCTTGTCCAAACAACATCAGCATAACATATTCCACAGTGTGTAATTTTCAAAGATACGTCGTCGCATCCAAGTACCCTGTATCAATATTCTTGCATCAACCAGCAAAAAAATAATTTCAAGGCCTAAAACATTCATGCTCACTTCATTTTTTTTTAACTGGGTGTGTAGCGTTAATTTTCATTGTATGTTAGTTTTCGAAAACTGTATGCTTAATAGAAACTCTCATTTTCGTAAAGACTACTAAATGCCGAAAGAGTTTTAGGAGTCTGAAGTTGATTAAACCAATATATTTGCCTTTCTATTAGAAGGGAAATTGTCATCAATAATCATTGGAGATTTCTAATGCAAATTATCTAAATTGTAAATATAGTAGCAGATTATGAATGACTAAAATGCAGCTGACTAAGTAAAGAGGCAGCGACCAAATACTAAAAAGAGTCTGATGGTGATTAAACCAATATATTTTCCTTTTCTATTGAAGGAAATTGTCGTCGCCAGTCATTGAAGGGTTCTAATGCAGATTTGTAATTTGTAAATTTAGCAGCAGCATATTATGAATTACTATAATACAGCAAACTTGGTAAAGAGGAAGTGAACAAATATTAAAATAGTTAGGAGGCCCCTTCTATCTTTCAAAAAATTTGCTATCGCAAAAGAGAGAAGAGAAAGTTCATGCGCACACCTTCGGTTAAACTTGTAGGGTGATAGAACACCAGATGGATCTCTAGCTGCCCATCCTAAGCAATTCCCATTCTCAGATTCAGTTGCCATCTCTAAAATGTCTGCCCAATTGTAAATGTAAGAAACAACTATAAGTATCAATCATCGCAAATGTTGTCAAAGTAAAATTGCAAACTGTAACCTCAAAAAAGAAAAGAAAAAGCAAACTCAAAGCTGTACATAACACTATCAATTCTTTCTCTAGGAGACTCACCTCACTATGTTGGCATATTTAAGTAGAGATATGTGCTAGCTAGTAATTGAATGAATTCCAAAGCAAAGTAAACTTACTATAACTTGGGATCCATTAATCATCAAAGAATTGTAAGACCATAATATGTCTCATAACATCTTATTAATTTATGTAATGGATAAATTATGTAAGTTGGGAACCTAAAGTCTTTTGAGCTCCAATGTCGTTACTCATTTGATGAAAATTGAAAGTTCAACAGTTGTCCCTCAAGCCTATAAAAATGGCACTTTGAAGTTTGAACCATCAAATAAAGTGATGAAAGTCGTTTGAGGCTTATGTGGGCGATATAATTTTGGGTTTTAGGAGTCTACATATATAATCGCTTCCATAGATAATTCACTAACGAATCTGTATTTCTTACCTTAAAAATGTTAAAAAGAATTTCAAAAAATGATTACATAATCACATCATCAACTGCTCTATATCTTACCCCTACTAATTTAGAGTGATGCTTTGCAGTACAAACCTTAACCAACTCAAAAAGTAATTACAAGTACAAATAGGGCAGACCCAGTAAAAAAAAATAGATGCAATCATATCAAATCTTATCCAATTCAGAGAAATAATAAGATCAGTAAAAATTAACAAACTGGGCAGATGAAAAGGCAACAGTAATTAAATTGTAGATCTCTCTATCTCTCTATGTGATCTTTGAAGACCCAATTCAACAATCAACTCAAATGAACAAACTGAAATACCATGTAAGGAAATCAGAATCAATAACCAAGAGGGGTTGTGAACAGAACTTACCAAGTGAGAGAAAATGAGTATCACAGAACTCACAAGAGTAACAGGTGGGTGCTCGGCCAGTTGAAGAGCCGAGTCATTGACTAATCCCATTTTACCTTTTTTTCTTTCTTTTTGTTGGGCATGGGGAGCCGGCCGATACCTGCCAAAAATAGCATCTACATTGATTTTCGTGTTATTTGCTTTAATGCTAAGGTGGGTGGAAGGGACACTCACTGTGAGCACACATCTTGACTTTTTTTTTTTTTTTTCAATTTTGTGGCCGAAGGGGGTGATGGTGTGTGTAAATATGAAGGAGGTGGTGTATAGGAGTTGAGCAAAATTGTAAAAAAAAAAAAAAATTAAAAAATCAAGGTGTCTGCTTGTAGTAAGTTTTCATAATGGGTTGCCTTAGCATTATCCATATATTTATATCAAAGATTCAAATATGGGTGTATTCAATTGAGATTTTAATAGACTTTTAGTTACTTTTATTCCCTAAAAAAGTTTAGGGGTATTCAATTAAAACTTTTAGAGAGTTTCTAAAAATTTGGTGTATTCAATGTGAACTTTTAAAGACTTTTAAAAAGTCTCTAAAAGTTTTGGGGTATTCAATTTAAACTTTTGTAAACTCTTTAATTGTAAGGGGTATTCAATTTGTTTAGAAATTTTGTAGATTTGTGGGTTCGGATGACTTTTGGAGACTTTTCACCTAGCCCTTTATATGTTGAAAGTCTTCTCCATCTCTTTGCTTCACGAGAAACTTTTGGAGACTTTTTTTTTCTTCTTCGTCGCCTCTCTCTCTCATCTCGAAATCTCTTTCGCTCTCTTTCTCTCTCTCGGTCGTTTGCTCTCGGTCTTCTCCATCGCTGTCTCGCTTCTCCATCGCTGCCTCGCTTCTCCATCATTTGCTTCGACGCTATCTGATTAGCAAGTTTGTTGATGAGTATGTATGATGTAACATTATCGCATTAAATGGAATGTTCCACTGGGATTTATCGCCTACGCTAAACATTTTCTTGAACTTATGCTGTGTCGATACGCCAAATTCACACTGCTGTTCGACGCCTCCTAGTTTCAGACTTCCAGTGCAAGAAGGGATTCAAGACAGTTGCAAGGACCAAAAACTCTGTTGTTGAAACTGTTACTCCCACAAGAACTTGACGAAATGGGGATTAGGAATTTGAATCATGCAAGAATCAGTTTCTTTCATAAATTTGAACTTGAAATTCTCTTTTCGAGAAGTCGAAACTACATATTTAGATAATAAGTTCAACCAATTTCATAGAAATCATTTAAGCATACCAATCGCACATTCAACTATTCAAGCATTCCAATCCAACTAATCAAACTAAATTTACTCAAATAAAACTACAACCATGTTTTTGTAGGGAGCATATTATAATGAAATTGGCAGTTATTAATAGTAATTTACAACTTCTTGTCATTTAAGGGAAGAAATCCTATCAATTTTTGAGATCTTACTTAGCCATGAGCTTAAAATTTTTCAGTCGTTACAAAGATACTTCTGATTTCATTAATACATGTATCTTTTTGCCTCGACTTACTGCAGTATTTTCTCTCTTCTTTATTTATATTTCATGTTTAATTTGTTCCTAACAACAAGGAAGCAATTGGCACAAAATTGTCAAAAACAACAAAGGGAGAATGCCAACCAATTGAGGAATTTTATAGCTACTGAAATGTGGAGTGATGTTGATGTAGTAAATAATAATATGCATTACATCTATGTTTTTTCTTTCGTACTTTATTTGTTATTTTTACAATAAATATTTTTAATAACTTTAGTAGTTTATTTTTTCAATTAAAAAGTAACCGAAGCTTTAAAAAATATGCAAAAAGTCCATCAAAGTCAATCCCCTTTTTTTTTGTTTTCTGGCTGGGGTTGAGCTTAAACTCTTTCCTCCCCCATAGCCGAATACAACTATAGCCAACCTCCCCCCTAGTCAAGTCATCTTCTTCATCTCTCTCTGGTTCGACTGTCTCGGTCTCTTCTAATTTTTTTTTCTTTCTTGATTACTTATTTCCTTTCTTCCTCTCCCTCAATCACACAAACACCCACACATACACAGTCCCTAAAATCAAAATTAACAGTCTCGTCTTCTTCTTTTCTTCTTTATTCATCATAGGGGCGAAATTGAGAGAGAACGAGAGAAGGGATTGAGAGAGAGAGATTCAGCAAGACAGTGAGGAGAAACGAAGGAAGAACGAAGCAAAGGTTGAAGATGGTGAAAAGTGGGGGGGCACATACCCTTGTTCGATTTCGAGATTTACATGAATGTTTATCAAAAGTCATCCAAATAAAAGTTTATCAAAGTCTATCAAAGTCCTTACAAAAGTCCATTAAAGTTACTAAAAGTCATTAAAAATAAAGTCTATCAAAGTCTATCAAAGTTTTAAAAAGTCTCTAAAAATCTACAAGTCTCTAAAAGTCTATAAAAGTCATCCACTTATAAAAGTAACTAAAAGTAACTAAAAATCTCAATTGAATACACCCCCCAAAAGTTACATTTAGTATAGAAACGTCAGTATTGGGAGCTCCCTCGGGAGTAGTCAGATTGTCTAGATATTGGGTGTTTTAGATTAATAAAAAGTTATGATTAGTAAACTTGGAGCCGGGACAGGTTGGCATAACGATTAATGCGAGTGTGAGATTGTGTGAGTTAAGTACACGATCACAATTTTTGGTATCTCTGCCGATAAGCACTTGGGCCTCATGATATTAGTGAGGATGGTAATCTCGACACCAACTGTTCTTAAAAAAGTTATGCTTAGTTTTCTTGATTTCTATTTTAATAAAACGAAATAATTTACATAGTATTAAGCATGGGTATTAATATTAAAACAAGGACGACATCGACAAAGCCTCAATTTCAAATTAATGGAGGTTGCTACATGAATTAAACTCTTTCACTCTGCTCGATTTAATGAATCGTAGCATGTAATATGTGAATTGTAATGTAATTTGTATTTAATGAGCTACTAATTTCAGTGTTCTAGTTTTCGATTATCCTAACTATTGCATCAGAATGACCTGCACACACATTGACCCATAAATCAATGCAAACACAAGTGTGTATCCATTTTGACTGTCCATTTTGAATGTCCATTTTGAGTCAACAAAATTAAATGTACTCTGTACAGACCATGAATTCTTGGCAGAATAACAAAACTAAGTAACTGAGAATGTTCACTTTACTACTCTGATCTAAAATGTAAGGAATTTTCAATTCTTTTCCCATCAGGGGTGGAGCTAGCATTTCAAGCTACCCTAAGCCATAACAATGGTAGTTTAAACATTACTTTCATTACAAAATATATATATATAGATCTTGGTGTTATATTATACGTCATTAAAACTTATTAAATTTTAAATTAATATGTAACTTAATATTACTAATGAAAAAAAATAGTTATTAAACATTAATTTCTTAGTTATAGATAGTCATGTTGGACATTGGTTATATATTAAATAAGCTTTAAAAACGTAGAATATAAGAATATATTTAAATGTAATAAAAATATTTTAAATTAATATATAACTTAATATTATTAATGAAAAAAATAGTTATTAACAATTGACTAAATATTATAAAACAAAAAATTCAATAAATTATAAATCATTACACATTAATTTCGTCGTTATAGATAGTCCTGTTGGACATTGATTACATATTAAATAAGTTTTAAAAACGTAAATATAAGAATATATTTAGATGTTAAAAAAATATTTTTTAATGTAGTGTTAGACGAGTGGGCTAGCTTATATATTTTCAATTTTTTTTTTCACTAATTGGGGTTGACAACAAGTAACTCTCGGTCATTCGTTTCACTAAGTGGGCTAGAATATAAGAATAAGTTTTAACATCGTGAAGTGGTGACCGAGATAACAATGTAACTCTCGGTCATTCGTTGCCGAGACTGTGTAAACTATACTGGCATGTCTGGCCATGCTTGGCCGAGACTGTAAACAAAATCTCTCGGTCTCAGTGTCCGTGTGGCGAGAACCACGACTTTCCAATAAATGCACCATTGAATGCACCGCCACACAAACATAACAACTACTCTACCAAATGCAACTTAATTAGACTATCAACGTACCTTCAAACGATCGATTTCACGACTTGAGTGTGTGAACGAAAAACTTGAACTGAGCCCTAATGTGGAGACGAAATCGACCAAAACTAAGAGCCTTCAAACTCGAAAAATGTCCTACAACAGCAGCGGAGAGAGACGGAGAGGAACAAAGACAACTAAAATTCGGGATTTCTAGCTGGTTCGTTGACGAGAAGTAGGGCAAGTCGAGCAGGAGGACGGTGGTGGGGTGCCTCTGTTTTGCACGAGGGGTATTTTCGGGATTTCGGGCCTAATTTTTGGGTGCCCTTAGTAATTTGATTTGTGCCCTCAATAAGAGGGTGCCTTCATGAATTGATTGGGTGCCCTTAGCGGCCCTCAAACATTATTGCAGCTGCTCCATCCACCAACATCCCTTCTTCTCTAGTGGTGAATACAACCACAACTGAATGTAGTTCAACTCTACCTCAATCTTGGATTTTTGACAGTGGTGCTTCGCATCACGCTACCTCGCATCCATCTACATTACAGACGTTCTCCAACTACGGTGGTCCTGATTAAAATCATATTGGGTGACGGTAACACTCTTTCTATTTCACACCAAGGCCACACATCACTTTCCACACCACATCGCACTTTGCAACTCTCTAATGTTTTGTGTATACCACAGTTACAAAAAAAAATTAATTTCCATTACACAATTATGCAAGACTAACCATGTTTCTGTTGAATTTTTTTGTATTCATTTTTTTTTATGAAGGAACTTCGTACGGGGGCGACTCTACTGCGGGGCACGAACATCAATGATGTTTATTGCACATTTTTCTCAACTCCACCTTAAGTTAACGTATCCATTACCATACCTCTATCTACTTGGCATCACAAATTAGGTCATCCTTCAAATAAAATATTGCGTTCACTTCTTACTGCTCAAAACTTATCCCCTTTGTTTGATTCGGGCTTTCATTGTATTTCATGTTCAGTCAATAAAAGTCACAAGTTATCTTTTTTTTTGAAAATTCTCTTACAATCACTCACCCTCTTGAAATAATTTATACTGATGTTTGGGGACCAACCACTAAATCAATTGATGGTTTTACATATTACGTTATCTTTGTTGATCGTTTCACAAAATATGTTTGGTTGTATCACATGCGAGAAAATCTGATGTTTCCACTTTATTTCCTTCATTTAAAAATCTGGTTGAAAATTATTTCCAAACTACAATAAAATCAATTTTTTTTGACAATGGCGAGGAATATTAAAAACTTATTTCTTTCTTCAATTCTTGTGGCATTTCTCATTTCACTTCTCCCCCTTATACACTAGAACAAATGGCACTGCTGAACGTCGTCATCGACATATTGTTGAAAGTGGACTTGCTTTACTTCATTTTGCATCGCTTCCCTCTCAATATTGGTCCTATGCCTTTCAGACTGCAATGTATTTAATAAATCGGCTTCCGACACAAATCTTAGAATTTTCCACCCCATTCTCTAAACTGTTCAACAAACCTCCAAATTACAAGAAATTAAAGCCATTTGGTTGTTTGTGTTACCTTTGGCTCCGGCCTTATACCTCATCAAAATTACAAACTAGATCAACACCTTGTATATTTCTTGGGTACTCCATGTCTAAATTGGCATACAAGTGCTTGGATCCCACCACCAATCGTCTTTATTTATCTCGTCATGTGCAATTCGTTGAACATGTTTTTCCTTTGAAAATGCGCAATACTTCGTTGGAATTCGCTCATCACACCGGTTCCTCTATCACTTTTTCAACACCGTCCCAACCAACTCCAACCACCTATAACTAGTCCTTCACATGTGTTTTCCATTGCTAGCCTTCTTTACCCTCAACGTCGCCAAGTTCACAACATCCAAGTCCTCATCTTAGTCCCATCATCCCTAATAGTCCCTATCCAAGTTACAATAAATTCTTTGTTAATGTCACAACCAAGCATCCAATGTCTATCTCATTAGAACCAACTACTGTCACTCAAGCCATCAAAGATCCTATTTGGAGGCAAGCAATGGATGCAGAGTTTAATGCCTTACTACAAAATGGAACTTGGGAGCTAGTCCCCCGATCGAATCATGTCCCAATTTCTTACAAGTGGATCATCTTTCGGGTTAAACGGAAAATGGATGGGTCCATTGATAAGTACAAAGCTCGTCTTGTAGCAAAAGGCTTCCAACAACAGTCCCGTCCCGATTATTTTGAGACATTTAGTCCTGTTACAAAGCCGACTACCATACGCATTATTTTATGTTTAGCTCTCTCAAATAATTGGCCCTTCCGACAATTAGACGTAAATAATGCATTTCTCTACGGTACACTTCATGAAGATGTTTATATGACTCAACTGCCGAGGTATTCTCTGTTAGATCAGAGGGACTTGCAATGACTTCAAAGCGTGTAACACTGCCGCTTTCCTAAAGGAAATTTTGCTCTCTACACTGCAAGAGTCAGTAAATATCCTAAAGGATACGATGAAGTAACCCACCTTACACTTTGCAGTAGTGAAAGATGAAAACAAGAGTGATTGCTGGTGAATTTCGAGATGATTTCTTCCTCCTCAAACCTTTCCTCTTATAGAGCATTGGTCATGACCAGTAAGAGAAGTGGAACAGTCAAGCATTGATGCAATGGAGTAATGGAGCAACCAAACATTGATGCAATGGAGTAGTGGCGCAGTAATTCCTTAACGGAGAGCAGTTTCAAACTGCACCCACTCGGCCACTCTACTAACTACCCATTTAATCTCTAAAATGGTAAAAATTAATGGTAAAAAAATTTACCCATGGTTAGCTTGCACGCATATAGACACACACGCACGTGCCTCGTGCCAAGTGCACCTATAAAAGCGCCTAAAATGCGACATATATGCCGCGCCGCGCGCGCGTGTGGCTCACCTTGCATAACACTTGTATTTTATTTTACACACACTATATTGCAAGAGTACATATATACTCTTTAAACTTGAAGTTCCTAACCAATGTGGGATTAAACATTTATTTTGAAAATGTTCAACAATCCCTCGCCATTTTCAAAATAATCAGATTATTCAATCCATGAAATCTCAAACATTATATGCATAAATAATGGTATCTTGCGATTTGAACCACTAATTTGTGAAAAGTTCATTACATCATATCAGAATTACATGGTAGATAAACTTTGAACCAATGATTGTATTCGATATGTAGCATAAACATATCACGCATATAACTTACACCAGCAAATAGCCATAAATATCCTGACACATTCAACATTGGCCTTGTGTCTCGTATCTTCTCGTGAATGTCTTTGGAGCCAAGCCCTTGAACTCCTTGAAGCGGCCGCACTTCACATCCACATAGGTAGTCTCCTAGTACCTCCGCAATTTAAGCACATTTAGAAGACTATTAAGAGATCATCTCAACCTCATCTTTTTACATGCAGGTACCAAGCACTAACAACCTTGGGATGGTTATAAAAATTTAGTGCTCACAGTCACTCTTATAATGAAATTGACTGCATTGAACTCAAGACTTAACGTAATGTTAAGCGTCGAGTTGAGTTTCCGCTATTCGTGACCTGTAATTTATGGGCTTGAGACCCATCCCTCTCGATGTTTTATTCACCAAGTCTCTTGGGAATCCTTTAGTAAGGGGATCTGCCAAGTTTTGACTAGATTTCACATAGTCAATCGTGATAACTCCTCTTGTTATCAAATTCTCTGACACAACTATGTCTCAGTCCAATATGTCTGGACTTACCGTTGTACATTTGGCTATAAGCCCTTGCCAATGTGGCCTGACTATCACAATGGATAGAGATCGAAGCTACCGATTTAGGCCACAATGGTATCTCGTGTAATAATTCACGTAGCCATTCGGCTTCTTTTGAAACTGAGGCCAATGCAATAAACTCTGATTCCATGGTAGAACCAGCCATTAAAGTTTGCTTCTTTGAAGCCCACGAGATTGCACCTCCAGCAAGTGTGAAAATCCGCCCACTTGTGGATGCATGATTTTGATCTTTCACAATTCAACTTGCATCTGAAAATCCTTCTAAGACCGAAGGATATCCACTATAGCATAAACCATAGTAAATTGTTTTCTTCAGATATTTCAAAACTCTTCGAATTGCAAACCAATGCAACTCGCTTGGATTAATTGTAAATCTACTCAACTTGCCTATTGCCAAGGCAATATCCTAGCCTAGTGCATGTCATTGCATACATTAAGCATCTAATTAATCTAGAATACTCCGGTTGTGGCTGGATTGCTGTATTTTTCACTAGCTCAATACTTGAATCTAGTGGGGTAGAAACAGGGGCACAATTCAAGTGATTGAATCTATTGATAACTTTCTCAATATAATGAGATTGAGTTAGAGTAATACTCCCCTCATCTCTTACGATCTGAATTCCGAGTATGACATCAGCTTGCCCCATATCTTTCATTTCAAACTGGCTTGAAAGAAACCTTTTGGTCAACTGAACTTGTTCCAAGTCAGTTCCAAAAATTAGCATGTCATCTACGTAAAGACAGATAATGACACCATTGCTTTTTCCATCAAACTTGCTATATGCGCATTTATCAGATTCATTTATTTTGAATCCAAAAGCAAGTACATCCTGGTCAAGTTTTTAGTGCCACTGTTTTGGTGCTTGCTTTAAACCATACAATGATTTTCGTAATCTGCACACTTTATTCTCATGACCGGGCATAATAAACCCTTCAGGTTGTTCCATGTATATTTCCTCATCCAATTCTCCATTTAGAAACATTGTTTTAACGTCCATTTGGTGGATGACCAGTTTGTTTATAGCTGCAATTGCAATAAGCAATCTGATAGTAGCAATTCTAGCTACGGGTGAATAGGTATCGAAATAGTCTATTCCATGCTTTTGGGTGAAACCCTTAGCAACCAGTCTCACTTCGTGTTTTTCAATGGATTCATCAACTCTTCTTTTCATTTTGAAGAGAAATTTGCATTTAATGGGTTTACACCCGGGAGGTAGATCAACTAGCTCCCAAGTGTTGTTTCCCATTATTGAATCCATCTCATCATTTAATGCCTCTTTCCAAAAAGGTGCATCTCTTTCTTTCATTGCCTCCTCTACTGTTTGAGGATCAGCTTCCGTATTAAAACAATACGAAATTTGTCTAGTTACTATTTCTCTACTTCCTTCAACTAGGAATGTATAGAAATCAGAACCAAATGACTTAATTTTCCGAGCTCGTTTGCTCATTCGAAGTTCAGGAACTTCTACTAATTCTTTGTCATTTTCAATTTCTATGACTTCCTTCCCTTTTTGGTTTTCTTCGGGAATATTTTTGGTGACAAATTTAAATCTTGTCTCGTCAAAGATTGCATCCCTTGATTCAATTACAGTGTTTACTGAAATCGAATTATTAGGCTCAATTACCATGAACCTATATGCCTTACTGTGTTGTGCATATCCAATAAATATGCACTCCACTCCCCTTTCACCCAATTTCCTCTTTTTGGGTTGTGTACTTTTACTATCTTTACTGACCCCAAACTCTTAAATAATTAAGATTTGGTTTTTGCTTATTCCAAAGCTCATATGGGGTGACTTTATTCCTATTTTGTGGAATTATGTTCAAAATATGGCATGCAGTCAGCAATGCCTCTCCCCAAAATCCACTACTCAAACCAGAGTTTGATAGCATAGCATTAACCATTTCGGTTAAAACACGATTTTTACGCTCAGCCACACCATTTTGTTGTGGTGTATAAGGGGCAGTAGTCTCATAGACTATTCCAGTGGATTCAAAGTACTTTAGATCATAGTACTCTCCTCCCCTATCAGACCTTAAACATTTTATAAAGGTCTCACATTGCAATTTAGTTTCTGCCTTATAGGCCCGAAATTTAACCATTGCCTCATCTTTGGAATGCAACAAATAAACATAACAAAATTTGCTATAATCATTAATTAATGTTATAAAATATTTATTGCCTCCTATTGAGGGTGTACTATGTATGTCACATACATCAGAATGTATCAAGTCTAGCAACTTTGAATTTCTTTCAACATTAAGAAATGGATTTCTAGTTATTTTTGTTTTCATGCATGTATTGCAATTTCCTTCATACTTATCAAAATAAGGCAGTAATTCCATATTAACCATATCATATAATTTTCTGAAATGAACATGTCCTAATCTATGATGCCATAAAAATGAAGGAGACTCAACAAGATACGCAGAAACAACATTCTTATTAGATAAAGCGAATACATTAAGCTTAAACATGCCCTCATAAGTATACCCATTCCCTACATATACCCCTCCCTTGGAGAGTACAAACTTGTCAGCCTCAAAGACAAGCCTAAATCCAAACTTATTCAAAAGACCACCCGACACAAGATTCTTCCTCACTTATGGTGCATAATACACGTTAGTGAGTGTTACAATTTTGCCAGAAGTAAACTTCAGATCAACACTACCTATGCCTTTAATAGGGACAGTAGCATCATTTCCCATGTACAAGACAATATTTTCATCTACTGCCTCCATGGTCTTGAAGAACCTCTTGTTCTTGCAGACATGTCGAGTAGCACCAGAATCAACCCACCAAGCCATATCATTTTCAACGACGTTGATTTCGGATATCATAGCAATGAGATTATCATTGTCGTTACCGCACACATCGCGCGCGCATTTAGAGGAAACATGATTTTTTTTCCTTGCTTCCTCTTCCAATGATAACATTCGGACTTGGCCATCTTTCCCGCAGAACCAACAAGTGACTTTCTGCTTCCTTTGATTCTGATTTTGGTTGTTCGGTTTTTCCGAACCAGCAGGCTTTTTGAAGCCACCAGGCTTGTTAGGCCTGTTCAGGAAGGGCTTTTTGAACTTAGCTGCTTCCATCACATGCACCTTTGAAATCTCCTGAGCATTCTGCTCTTTTTCATTTTCCTGCATGCGACAATCCTCTTCTACACGGAGATGGTTAGCAAGTTCATCAAGAGATATGTCCTCTTTTTTTTGCTTAAGAGTTTGTTTGAACTCCTTCCAGGATGGGGGCAGTTTATCAATAATAGAAGACACAACAATTGTTTCATCCATGACAAGATTGTGTTGAGAGAAATTATTTCTAATCCTCTCAACTTCACGAAATTGTTCCATGATAGACCTTTCATCAACCATTTTAAAATTAATAAACTTTTATATAAGAAATTTCTTACTTGTCGCATCCTCCTTATGGTACCTTGCCTCCAGTTTCTCCCATAGCTCCTTGGCAGAGGGAACATCATGGTAGAGGTCGAACAGTGAGTCCTTCGTGGCGTTCAGAATATGACCTCTGCAGGTGTGGTCATCTGTCTCTCATTTCTGCCTCTTCCTAATCTGCTCGACAGTTTCATCATCAGACTCCATCGGTTTCGGTGTATCCAAAACATACACCAGATGAAGCGCCACCAGCAGGAAATGCACTCGCTTCTGCCACCTCTGAAAATCGCCTCCATCAAAGTGATCCAGCTTCACAATGTTAGCCGACAGTTCTTTGATTGAAGCCATTGCAACGACAGCAAAAAATTTCCTTTAGATTGTTAGACCAGAGGGACTTGCAATGACTTCAAAGCGTGTAACACTGCCACTTTCCTAAAGGGAATTTTGCTCTCTACACTGCAAGAGTCAGCAAATATCCTAAAGGATACGATGAAGTAACCCACCTTACACTTTGCAGTAGTGAAAGATGAAAACAAGAGCAATTGCTGGTGAATTTCGAGACGATTTTTTCCTCCTCAAACCTCTCCTCTTATAAAGCATTGGTCATGACCAGTCGAAGAAGTGGAACATTCAAGCATTGATGCAATGGAGTAATGGAGCAGCCAAACATTGATGCAATGGAGTAGTGGAGCAGTAATTCCTTAATGGAGAGCAGTTTCAACTGCACCCACTCAGCCACTCTACTAACTACCCATTTAATCTCGAAAATGGTAAAAATTAATGGTAAAAAGTTTTACCCATGGTTAGCTTGCACGCATATAGACACACACGCACGTGCCTCGTGCCAAGTGCACCTATAAAAGCACCATATGCGCCGCGCGCGCGTGTGGCTCACCTTGCATAGCACTTGTATTTTATTTTACACACACTATGGTGCAAGGGTACATATATACTATTTAAACTTGAAGTTCCTAACCAATGTGGGATTAAACATTTATTTTGAAAATGTTCAACATTCTCATTCTCAATTTCCTACCCATCTGCAAGCTTCGTAAGGCCATCTATGGACTCAAACAAGCACCTCGTGCTTGGCACAATGAGCTCAAATCTTTTCTCTTCAAATTGGGGTTTCGTAAGTCTCTTGATGATGTTTCTCTTTTTGCCTTTAATCACGATAATATAATTGTATACTTTATGTGGATGATATTGTGCTAACTGGAAACAACTCCAAGTTTTTGGATCAATTTGTTCAAAGCTTAGCTCACAGGTTTTCCATTAAGGACTTGGGTTCACTCCATCATTTTCTAGGAGTAGAGGTCATCTCTACCCCATCTAGCGTTTTTTTTATCCAACATCGTCACATAAATGATCTACTTAGCAAATTCAACATGGTTGGCGCCAAGGAACTTAGCACTCCGTTGAACTCATCAAAAACTGATGCCACTACTTGTGGTAGCATTGTTGGCTCACTTCAATATTTGGCTTCACTCGTCCGGATGTCTCCTTTGCAGTGAATAAATTGTCACAATTCATGCATGCTCCCATTCGAACACACATGCAGGCTGTTAAATGTGTTCTACGCTATTTAAAATGCACTATACACCATGGCTTGTTCCTCAAACGAGATTCTAAACTGGCCCTAACAGCATTTTCTGACTCTGATTGGGGTGGGAATATGGACAATGGTCGTTGAACTACAGCTTATGTGCTTTACTTAGGTCCCAACATCATTACTTGACGTTCTGCTTGTCAAAAGTCTGTCTCTCGATCATCAACGGAGGCTAAATACAAATCACTCGCAAATGCAGCGGCTGAGATTCTTTGGGACCAAAATTTATTACATGAATTGGGCATTTCTATCAACCAACCTCCTACACTATTATGTGTCAACATAGGAGCTACATATGTTTGTGCAAATCCAGTGTACCATTCCTGCATGAAGCATCTCTCTCTAGATTATCACTTTGTTCGTGAACGCGTTGCGGATGGCTTACTCCGTGTCTTGCATATTAGTACAAAAGATCAACTTGCCGACATCCTTACGAAGCCACTAGGACTCGATATTTTTCTTCCTTTTCGATCCAAGATTGGCATATTCAATGGATCCTCCATCTTGCGGGCCATGTAAGAGATCAACACCAATGGTGATTTACTCTCCACCAAATCAGCAAAATCTCTATATTATGTCCCACAAATCTTGTTCACAACTAGCTTTCCAAACTTGTATTATCTCACAACTAGCTTTCCTATTTACCCACTTTGACCGTTGTATTTTACTTGTATTTATATTGTATTTTGAATCATATCATCAATACACAAAATCATTATAATTCTCCCAAGTAATTTTGCAAGACAGGTAAGCCAAAAAAAGAATTAAGGAGTGGCGTCTTTCATCATGTATGAGCAATATAATATAAATTCTAAAATAACACTATAATTCAGAGAACATGACACCCAAATCCACTAAAACTCTGAACTTGTATAAATGAATGATTAAGACAACTATTTCCTGAAACAATGCTTCTGCCATAAAGTAACGGCGAAAGAAATTGGTTTTGCTCAATCTAATGCTCCAATAATTGGAAGAGCTAAACAACACAAAAATAAAGAATGGATAGTTAGAGAATGAAATCATCCTTGAGATTCTGCTGCCGCTGGACGGATTGCTAACGGGCACAAAGTAGAACGCGGTGGCTGCACTTTTCTTCTACTTCGTAGGAGGTTCCATCAAAACATATGCACAATGTCATAAGCAAAACTTTGAAAGTGTCAAGGAAAGAAATAGATGATGAGTAAATACAAGAAAATAGATAATAATCAAGCGACGAATGAACACAAAATTGATCTTTCTGCAATGGTTGAGAGGGTGGCACCAGTGTAGCCCTCTCAACAATTGGTCGAAATGAAATCCTAAAGATTCGATGTGGGTGAATGATGTATCAAATGCCTTTAAAGTTCTGGCACAAAAAAATTGACGATACCATGGGAAATAACCAAATAAGAATATGCTATAATGATTTTGAATCATTACTTGAATACTGCAACCAAGAGTTTGAATCATTACTTATGATTAGCAATACTTTTAAAAAATACAACCAGCGTGAAGGATACGTCCAGAATAGCACAAACGACTGCAAAGAAAGAAATAAGAAATAATGTTAGCGAAACATAAAATATCACTCAAGTATTTCACAATAGCAATGCTTGTGATTTTCTACTACTTATGGTACAAAAATGAAAATCTCAACCAGTTCAACAGAAAGCTGATGTAGAAAAAAGAAAATGAGCAAGAGACATGAATATCATTAACATATGGGCACAAGAGTAAACACGCTCTGGAACAAAACGAGTCATCAAACGGATACATGACTCTTTAAATTGAGATAATGCTTGTAAATTACTCAAAACTTCTCATCCTAAGAAGAAAGAGTAAGTTGAGTAACTGTCTGTAGCTAGTATTTCGATATTAATCTTTTGGAATGACCATCAAATGGAGAGTTTCTTGTTGAGCAATAAGAGCGGAATTCCAATGCATCAATTGTGGTCAATGCAATTGCTGCCAGCCAGTAACCAGATCAGAACCCCGGAAACTTTATTACTTCCTAATTAGTTGTGTCTAGGTGGGTATCACTTCTTTCACAAGGTCCAATGTGACACCAAACACCGGACCTCAAAAGAAACTATTCCCTTATGCAGCCTGAGTCCTCTCAAATGCAAGAATGCAACAAGGTTTCATGCAACTTGAGAAGGAAACTCTTTGTTCTATCTGTTCTAATACTTCTACCCATCAAGAGCACAATAGGGTACAAGCATTATACAGCTATACCCATTGGTCATTGCTGAAAGCAAGACGCACAAATTGATAACAGTTAACCATTATAGTTTATAAAAGAACGGTTATTAGGGAAGTTGCAAGAGGTTTGTGAATTTGAGAATCTCATGTAGGAATACCAACTATGCACACTGAAGAGAAAAACAAATGAATAATGCTGAATTATAGTAACATCCATTAGTTTCATCATGCAAGCGCAACCTGAATGCTCTTGAAGAATTAAAAATTTAAGTTAAAAGACTATGAAATATACAAAACATATACCATGAGCCCACTCAAAAAGCCATCGAGCATAATTTGATTCCAGCTATTAAAGTATGCCTTGATGGAAAAGTCTGCCTTGGCCACAAACCCCAGTGAAGCAATTGCCATTATTAGGAAATAACAGATGAAGCCAGTCACACCAGTGACTCCTAAAATTCCAGCAATCACTCCACCAATGATAGACAAGAAGGTACGACTGCACGATAATGAAGAAGCAACTTCAGTACTTGATACTTCATGTTGACATATAATAAAAAGCTAAGTCAGAGAAGAATAAGCGACAAGGAGAAAATAAAAGACGGGATAGCAACACCTTGAATCATAGCAAAACGATGGATACACATTTAAGAATAAATGAGTCATCTGTACGTGTTTCCTCTTAAAACTTCTTAGACAATCCAAATTCAAAAACAAAAAGAAGAAAAAGTTCTTACATGAGACAAGTAAAACAAAAAAAATGGGTGTGGCTTTGGACATTTATGTAATTGGATATTTAACCAAATCTGATCAACAGTTCCTACAGAACCTACTGCTATAACACCTCTATTGCCCTGTAGAAGATTTAGTTCTTCTGGATTGCGTAAAACATAGACTGGCTCATCAAGAGACCCAGTCGAAGATTGAGATTTTAAAGCACAACCAGTTTTCCAAAGGCATAAAGATGGATGATTCAAGTAGATTCTAGGGCCATCGGTGCATAAAATATATATCAATTCTATGGTTTACAAAATGCCAAAAACTGGAGAGAATAAGCAATAAGTTTTTGCAGGATGGCGCCAACAACCATTTTATTTAGAAGATAAATATGCACAAAAATAACAAGGATGCCACAGAAATGAGACTTTGCCAAGAAGCAAAGGTCCTTGGGAATGAAAATTCATTATTCATGGTTTGCATTCCACACTACAAAATTCCAAATTCAAAAGATGTGTTCCATCATGCCGGAGAATATCTCGAGAAAATAAAAAAGATGGCACCTCAACTATTGGAAGATTGATCATCTTGAATCAGTACCTAAGATATTAAAAGAAAAGCACTCGACAAATAAACTTTTGCATTCACAACCATGACAGTTCAATGACTTTCAGGCAGCTACCCAGGCATAACAAGTAATTACAATAAACAAAAGGAAGCCCTAGCTATTAAGCCATGAAAGAATAATAACATAGAACCCAGAACGAACACCCAGTTTTGGTGTCCATTGATTTCCACATTGATGTTTGTGCCCACACAAATCAATGTGTACTGAATAGACACCAACAAGTAACAACCGAGTGTCCATTCTGGGTGTCCCAAAAATATCACCCTAGCATTGTCCTAAACATAAACATCCAATACTCAATTACATCAATTTCAGGGCTGTTTCTATATTCGGTTCCGACATCTCAACACGTTCATCACATTCACTCTCTTCTCATGAAAGTAGTCACAATAAACTTCACCGAATCTACGGAACACGCAAACCCCATTACTTATCTCCTCTCCAAATAATCCTAAACTAAACCTAAGTACGTAACCATGTAAGTAGTTTCAAAACTAAAACTGAATTCAGTACATGATCATACAAATAAATCGCTAAATCGCGAAAACCAAACCAAACCTGTAATAGATTATTTTCATGTTATTCTGCAAATTCTCAACATTTAAAAGCCCCAAGTCCTCCAAAACATCAGCTTTTCTGTTCTTCTCATCGTGCCCAGATCCCATACTTCCTGCTTTAATCGATCAAACAAATCAAGAACTCCAGAATCAGATTTATTGTCCAAACAAGAGATCAAAACTGAATTCCAGACTAATTTGGGGTTTCTTAAACGCTGATTGATTCAATTGCCCTAAATTTACAAACTTTGGTATGCGAATTGATCTGAGATTTGCAGATTAGGGATCGATACCTGATCAAGAGACCAATTAAGATAACAATTGCTCGGAATCTGCAATGCCCGCTAGAAAAACCCTAAAAAAATTCTAGGGTTTGTTGTTTGAACTGATTCTTCAATCTCAGAGTCAGACTAAAGTATTGTTTAACAGAAGTTCAATTTTCTTTAAAGTAACGTAGTTTTGGGACACAGTAGAAGTAGTCGTTTGGATAGAGAGCCTCATTAGGGTGCTCACAACTCGATGCATACATCAACGTATGCCAATGACTCTGCAGAAATATGTGCATCGCCCAAATAGTTTTTTTTTTCTTTTTAATAAAAAGATAGTTGAATTGGTTTGATGAATTAAAAAAAATGAGGGCCGCTAAGGGCACCCCACCATTTAATGAGGGCACCCAGCTTATTTGTAAAAATTCCAGCAAAAATGGAAAAGACCATTTTGCCCCTGTATATATATAATGGTTCAAACCCCACAAACCATTTCGACAAGGAGTTAGGGCACCCCACCAGCAAGCGTCAACCACAAAGCCACAGCCACATTGCGTTTGGCGAAGAGCTGATCGATTCTTGCTCGTCCGACAGCGAGGTAACAATGTTTGACAACTATTTTCGGGTTTTTCTGAACTCTTTAGTTGCGTATAACAGTGAAAATGATGATTTGTTTGTCAACGTAGGGTTTAGTAATTTCTTCAAATCCGAAGTTGTTTCAACTGTATAATGGAGGATCGTAATGCTTCGGTGCCAGAGGAGGTCGTCCTTGAGGTAATGTTGCAAATGTTTTTGTGTTTTTTTTGCTTTGTTATCCGAAGTATCCGTCGGGTGCGCGATTGTTTCGGCCTCGCAGACCGAGATGTATGGTATCGTCTCGGTCTCAGATGACCGAGAGGTTTCTCGTAGGTGACGGTCTGGAACGATCGAGGGTACTGGTAACTCTCGGTCGCACGTAAACGAGACTATGAAGAAAGTTTCGAATCTGTACAACCGAGAACCTATTTTTTGGATTTTTTTGTGATTGTCTTTGTACATTTTGGTTGATTATAATGTTACACTGTTTGTATTGCAGGTAATGTCGTTATCTTGTAATTTTCCAGACTACAAGGACACTTTTACACCTTCTAAGCCATTCCCCTCTCGAGAAGCGGCAATTTCATGGCTTCAACTGATTGGTGGCGAGAACAAGTTTGTGTTAGTAACGAAGCGCTCGGATGCCGGGGGCATTAAGCGAAGGGGAAGGGTGAAAATTACTGTGACAGTGGGACATATAGGGGGACCGGCTCAGAGAGTTGGGAAGGGTAAAGAGGCAAAAATTTTAAAGAAATCAAGGAATGATGAAAAGGCGAGGACTCACACTAGTACGAAGAAATGTGGATGCCCTTTCCAAATTAACGTCAAGGAGAATGCTGACTCCTTATGGTATGTCACTGTGATTTGTGGGAGGCACAATCACGACACCGCAGGAAGATTGGATAAGGGGGAGGAGGAAGTTGAGGATGCGGGGGAGGACGAAAGTGAGCGGCTCGGGGAGATTAGTCCACCCGTCTTTTGTGGAGTGCGAGCGGGAAGTTGAGGATGCGGGTGTGAGGACACCGGGGTCTCCAACCGGAGGCACCCAAAGGTGTCGGAGGCACCCCAATCTCCAATCGGATTTGAGTCCTCCCACTCCACAAAAGCTTCTAGGCGAGAAGAAATGCAAGGTTCCACAAATGCGTCGTGTCGGGCCGACGCACGCAAAGTGGTTCTAACATGGCTTATAGTCATTGCTTAGAACCGGATTGGTTGCCACATGTTGATGCCATTATCGATGTGGTTTTCGATGGGAATTGTGGATATAGGTGTATAGCCTCTGGGCTTGGACTTGCCGACGTAGACGGGTGGAGGATTGTGCGTAGACGGATGTACGATGAGATTATCGGGTATGAATACCTATGGCGGGAAGTGCTTGGCTCGAGTTTCGAGCTGTCAAGAATGCGGTGCATTGCCCGAGAGAAGCAGAGAGGGGCATCTTTCAAAGAATGGTTGACACTTCCAGACACGGGATTGTTAGTATCCACCGCATTCAATGTCATTCTCGTCAACCTCTCGCATGGGAGTGCCTCCACATTCCTACCTCTACGTAGTACTCCAACGTCGTCATTGCACAACATACTTATCATTGCAATGGCGAATGAAAGGAATATCCATTGGTTTAGGGTAAGTTCTATGATTTTTTTGTGAATTGGTTTGTTCCCCCTTAATCGGGTTTGTGACAATATCTTCTATGTTCTCTTGTTCACTTTGACAGTGCGATTGCGTGTGAATGCACCATTGCCATCCTTATATCCATCGTGGGATCGATACGTTGAGATCTGCGCCAAAGGTTGGCGAGATGGATTCGTTTTTCGAGACATCGCGCCCATTGCAGCGCTGATCATGAAGCCACCATACCCGTTGTAGATTTAGATACACCGTAGGTTAAAGCTTGTACTAGACGGCTAAACATTTAGAAATTTTGCCAATTCGTCGAATGTTCTATGTATATGCAAATGTTGTGTTGTGTTTTAATTGTTGTTTACTTATGGATGGACCTTTTTTAGAGTCAGTTTGAATGTTACGGAGATTTATAATTAATTAAGGTTCGGTGCAAATTGTCGTCTTTGGATTTTCAATCTTGTATTGTTAGTTTGACTACTACGGAGATTTTTTGAAACCGTAATGTTCAAATTCATCCATTTCTGATGTCTCGGTCAAGCAGGTTCGTGAAACAAACCATATTTTCGGTCACCCATGACCGACAAGTATTCCAATATATCGGTCTTGTATAACCGAGTCCCATTTCAATTTCTCGGTTGTACACCACCGAGATAAATTGACCATTTCAATTCGCCTGACTCTCGTCCTATGACGACCGAGCCTACGGAGACCCTCTCGGAAGTGGACAACCGATACGTGGTTAACTCTTCCGGTCTTCATGGCCGAGACTGCGACTTCCCAAAAATATTAGCTTATGTCTCGGCCAAGGCCGAGACGGTTGACACAGTCTCTGGCCTGTGTGGCCGAGAACCACGATTTCTCAATTTTTTTACATTTTAACAAACCGCCACACACACATTACATCTACTCTACTACACATTACATCTACTCTACTACACATTACATCTACTCTACCAAATGTAACTTAATTCGTCGATCTTCAACCGAGCCCTAATTTGGAGACGAAATCGGCTCACACAACGGACCCTACAAAATGCAGAAACCTAGAACAACGAAGGAGAAACACACGGCGAGGGACGGAGAACACGATTTCGGGGATTCCTCTCACTGCTCGGTTCAAAACAAATGAATTCTTCCACCAGAAATTCGGTGAACGAGGGTGGTGGTGGTGGTGGTGGTGGTGGTGGTGGTGGTGGGGTGCCCAGGGGTTTGCACGAGGGTGGGTGAGAGGATTTTTTGCACGAGGGGCATTTTCGGTATTTTGGGTTTAATTTTTGGGTGCCCCAGGTAAATCGATTTGTGCCCACATTAACTGGGTGCCCTCATTAAATGGTGGGGTGCCCTTAGCGGCGCTCAAAAAAATTGGGTAGGTAGAAAAATAATTACCAGATGCATTTGCATGTTGTTAAAATTCAAAAATATTTCTCGATTGTATTGTTGTAGAAAAAAAAAAATTGTAATTAGTAAATTGGTATGGAATAAGGGTATCTTTTGACATACTTGATTGATAAAAACTATTCAAAGCTTTAACTTTATACTTATTAAATAAGGCTTCGAAAAATAGTCTTGCGTCAATTAAGAACGAATTTATAATAAACAATATTAGTGTGGGTCTCGCCAAGGTTTTTTTTTTTTTTTTTTTATATATATTATGGTGTTCAGAATTACGCTTGAATACTACATGAGACACACCGAAAATTAAAAAATTCGAACTAAGACCTCGTAATAAGTGTCGGTAATGGATTGGTGATCTCGATGAGTATTACCGATGCATTTTAGGGGAATGTAAAAAGACCTACGCTATTCATTTGTGTATTTTCTTTCTTTTATTTTTTCAATTATTAATGACATGGATACATTGGTAACAGTAGAGCTCTAGTGTTGGGAACAAATTTTGAGAGAAGACAAAGTGAAGGATGAAGAACTCTTTGTTTCAGTTTCTTTTGTTGCTGTTTGATTACATTTGAGCATCTTCACATGATACAACAATCCTCACTCCTATTTGATCATCTTCAGCATGAAAGAGAGCAAAAGAGGTCCTAAGCCACTTCAATTCAAGTTAAGTGCTCATCTTCAAGAGGGTAGCTAACACCTCATTCATGTCTGGTCGGTTCTCCGGGGCTTCGGAGGTACAAGATAAAGCCAGTTCAAGGAGCTCTACCACTTTCTCTTCTTCTTGGATAGTAATGCTCGAACCTAAATCTGATTCGATCGCCTGCAGAACGCTTTTAACTCCATTTGAAAGCGCTGCCTCCACGAGTTGTCGTAGAGTAACTGGAGTCCCGTTCTGCTCTATAGTTCCCGTTGGTCTTCTCGCAGTTATGAACTCCATGATTACAACACCAAAGCTGAAAACATCTGCTTTCGTGGTAGCTTTCCTCATATAAGCATACTCTAAAAATGTGAAGATTACATCAACAATGTTAGTATTTGATAAACTGAGCTGAGAGACTTTTGTTTTGATGATGAAAAAGCAGAAAAGAAATGTGAATTGCTATTTCTACATTTCAATAAAGACCATAACACTACAACCAGGCGAAATGTGATAAATATAAATATGGCGTATAATTTATCGACAGATAAGAAATGTAATGAGAAAGACTTACCCGGGGCGAGGTAGCCAATTGTGCCTTGGAACGCAGACCCCAAAGAATTATTGCTGTCGCTGTTGAGATCATGAACACCCAGCATCCGAGCTGTCCCAAAATCACTCAAATGTGCAGTCCAATCTCCATCAAAGAGAATATTTGAAGGCTTCAAGTCACAATGAACAATTGCACAACCATAGCCAGAATGCAGGTAAACCAAACCATGCGCAACTGAAACAAACGCTTTTAGCCTCTCAGAGAAAGTCCACCTCGACTTATCTATCGAAGGATCATGTATAATGTTCTCCAAGCTTCCATTCTCCATATACTCGAGAACCAAAGCCTTGAACTTCCCGCTCTCCCATGCATAACCGAGTATCTTAACGAGATTTCTATGCTTCAAACGGCTTAAGATATTCAGCTCTCTATCAAAGCACTTCTCAGACAAGGCAGAAATCTCTGATACATTCAATTTCTTCACAGCTATAGTTTGTGCATTTTCCAGTCTTCCCTTGTACACCGTGCTCAACCGGCTTCTTCCAACTACATTTTCTTGATTGAATGATTCGGTCGCAATGTCTAAATCCTTGAGATTAAATCTCTTGAGAGCATGACCCGTAGAATATTGAACTGATGGATTCTCAACCTGCTCCGTCTTTCGTTTTTTGTGGCATCTATAAAGAATCCAGAATGTGCATGCGAGGAAAGCAAGTACAGCAATCGATCCTGTGATAATGAGAATTATTGCTGTTCTCTTAGTGATGTGGTGTGAAGAAGTTAATCGGTTTTCTTCGTCGCAAGGCCTATGAAACATCGCTCCACATAGACCAGGATTGCCTAAGAACCCGGAAAAACTAAGATTTCTTAGTGCACCAGAGGTAGGAACAGGGCCTTCGAGCTGATTGAACGAAAGGTTGAGATGTTTCAAACTAGATAAGTTGGTGAAGCTCTCGGGAACTTTCCCACGAAACATGTTCCAAGAGAGATCGACGAAACTCAGACGTTCAAGATTTCCCATGTCTGCTGGAAGTTCACCACTTAAATTGTTGTGAGAAAGATTCATGCTAGTTAGTAAATCAAGCAAAGGAAAAACACCGACGGGAATTTGACCTGACAGTTCATTTCCTGAGAGATCTAGCAACAACAAATTCCTGCAGTCTTTAAGTGTCAATGGAATATTGCCGGATAAATTGTTGTTTGAGAAATCAATGGCCTGAATCATTTGCAATTCACCAAGCTCATCAGGGATGCCCCCAAACAGAAGATTGTTTGAGAAATTCAGATATGTCTCAATGTTTTTTATGCTTGCGATCACGGATCTGGGAATGGTCCCCTTCAAGTGATTGAGAGAAAGATCAATTCCCATGAGTCGTTTAAGATGACCAATACTACTAGGAATTGGACCTGTGAGATTATTTCCATACAGGTCCAAGTATGAAAGCCACTCCAGTTTCGAGAAGGAATCCGGAATGTGACCGCTGAGTCTGTTGAGCTGCAACTGAAGTTCACTAAGTTGTTTAAGTTCGAAAATCCATTCAGGAATTGGACCTTCTAGAGAATTTTCGCGGAGGGACAGTCCTTGTAAAGATAGAAGTTTTGATATACCATAAGGGATCTTACCTGAAAAACTATTGTTACCTAGTTCCAAACTAATCAATTGACTTAGATTGCCGACCTCTTGAGGAATTGACCCCGAGAAAGAATTTGAATGGACCCTCAAAATTCTAAGATTAGAGAGCTTTCCAAGGTCTTGTTTCAGAGAGCCACTGAAACTGTTTCGTGCTAAATCCAATGAACGAAGATTGGTACAGTTGAAGAAGGCTGCCGGGATGTCTCCCGACATTCGGTTTATCCCAACGGAGAAGAAGCTTAAGTTCTGCAAACGCTGCAGATTATCAGGGATCGGTCCTGTTAATCTATTATAAGCCAAAGTAATGTTAACAAGAGCAGTACAGTTGGTGATGCTAGGTGGAATAGGACCATCAAGGAGATTGTTGTTCAAGATTAAGTTCTTCAAATTATAGAGTGATCCCAGGTTTGCTGGAATCTCTCCCACCAAAGAATTGAAGCTTAAAGATAAATATGTCAAATTAGCCAAGTCCATTAATGAGGAAGGGATTCTTCCAGACAAGTTATTCGAGTGCAGCGTCAATACTCGCAAAGACGACAGGGACCCGAGTTCCGAAGGTATCTCTCCAGTTAACCTATTTTGTGAAAGACCCAAATGAATTAATGATCTTGCTTTGGACAGAGATGAAGGAATCGTCGAAGATAACTGATTCTTGTATAACTGCATCTGTTCTAAATCGACCAAATCTCCGAGTTCAGAAGGAATACTTCCTTCAAGTTGATTGGAATACAAGTTCAGATACCGAAGCTTCTTGCAGTGGCGCAGCTCAGGCGGGATTTTACCAAAAAGTTGGTTTTGAAATAACTGAAGGTACTCTAAGTCTGATAAATTACCAAGAAATGAAGGTATAACTCCGAATAACTGGTTTTGGCTCAAATCTAAAGTCTGCAAAGCACTCAATCTAGCAAACGAAGCAGGTATAGGACCCATCAAGTCGTTTGAAAATGCAGTAAAAGTTTGAAGATTAACCAAGCTACCAAAGCAAGAAGGGATAGTACCAGTGAGGTTGTTGGAGTCGAAGGCGATCCCCGTCAAGGCCGTGCAGTTGCAAATGCTCATAGGAATGCTCCCTTTCAAAGCATTCTCTCCCAAATCCAAAACCTGCAGATTTCTCAAGTTCCCTATCTCCACTGGAATCGAGCCAGATAGAGAATTGCCAAACAATGATAATTCCATAAGCTCCAAGCAGAGTCCTAGATGAGAAGGAATCGAACCGGATAATGAGTTCGAGCTTAAATCAATAGTTTGGAGACTTGATAAGCTCCCCAGTAACGGGGACATCTCGCCTTTGAGTTGCTTTCCGGGTAGAGTTATAGAAATGACGAGCTTAGACGAAGCGTCACAGGCAACGCCAGTCCAATTGCAGTGATGGCTTTCATCGGTCCAGTCTGCAAGTGCTGCGACTGAATCAACACTAATTGAATTCTTGAAGGCCTTCAACGCTTCGATTTCAATCTCTATTTGGGATCTCAAATCCAAAGATTGAAATGAATCGTAAAACAAACAAGCCAACATTACCAAAACAACCAAACATTTATATGCCATAGCTCTAATAATCACAACAACTACTCAACAATTTTTTATATATAGAATAAAGAGATCAAGATTGAACTGAGTGCCACCTCAGTCACCACCTCATCATTGATCAGTCATCCGTCACTGAAACCTAACTAGTCAATGCGTCAAAGCCTTAAACAGATAAAGCAGGGCAAGAACAAAGACATCTATCTTTTAGTTCCACATTCTGATAACTCAAAACTCAATAAAAAAAAGTCACTTTCTTAAGATCCACTTGCAGAAAAGCGACAAAACTTTCTTCAATTTCACACTTCAGTCACTCTCATACCTCACCGACTAACTTTATTATCTCAAAAACCAAACAAACTCTAAAAATTAATCCAAGTCCAAAAGACCCATTTCAACAAGACCCAGATCTAAAATACCCACAAATTGTTTTCAACAATTTTCAACAAAACTAATCAAAACAAGATCATAAAATGAAGTTTTCACTTCAAAGACAGTAAAAACCTAAAACCTAAGAGCATCTCCTATGGGGATGTTGATTGGGGTTAGATGTGTGCCACCTATGATAGAATACACACTACAATAAAAAAACTCTCTCAATTAGTAATGTGGATTAACACTGTGGAGACGACGTGGCAAAAATAATCGTCTACACTGTTTAATACCTTCTATTTCTTGAAAGTGCAATAGAAGTGTCACCTCATAAAAAATTAAATGCAAAATACAAAAAAGCACCGAATAAAAAAAAATCGAAATACATGTTTTATATTTTGCGCTTACTAGTTTACCATATTTTTCATTTTTTTATTTTGTTTATTTTTTTGTACTTATCATATATATATATATATATATATATATATATATATATATATATATATATATATAAAAGATAAATGCAAATAAATTTTAGAAAAAAAGAGATAAATACAAACAATGCTATTTCTTGAACATTGAATTATATATAAAAATAGCAATCCATCGAAAATAATAAATATGATATTTGTATAATCTATTAATTCTTACCAAAAAATGTACTTGTTTAATACTTTCAAAAAAAAAATCTTTTAATAATTATTGAATTCAAAAAAAGTTGTCACCTCATGGATAGAGGGGGCAATCTGCATTACTCATTGGAGACTATTTTAAACATTAAATGTATATTTATGACAATTAGGATAGACATCCCCTCCACGATTCACATTTACCATTGGAGATGCTTTAACTCAAACTGAAATCAAACAAACTCTAAAAATTAACTCAAATCCAAAATACCCATTTCGCACAAGGCCCAGATCTAAAATACCCACAAATCAATTAACAAATCTTACCATAACAAGATAACAAAATGAAACTTTTTTACTTCTACAAGAGAGTAAAAACTAGGGTATGTAGCCATATATCTCTTACTTGTTGTCGACACTGGATTTGCTGCCTTGATTTGGCTGTTAGTGTCACATGCAACAACCCTCCAATGCGTGTGGTTTCTTTTGTTTATTGATGCAATTTGCGCACTCAATCGAATCTTCAAAGTGAGAAAACGCTGATTGTTTTTACTTGAAATTAACGGCTGGTGGTGTTTACTAGGGGTGGCAATTCGTGTCGGTAAGTCATAAAAGTGTCGTATCATAAACATGTCATGACCCATATAATGCAAACACATTACATGACATGTTTATTAATTGTGTTAATCGTTTTCGTGTCAAAGTGGGTCGTGTTAAACATGTCGTTTATTCGTGTCACCCATTTATTAAATACAACAACAACAACAACATAGCCTCAGTCTCAAATTAATTTGGGTCGACTACATGGATCAAACTTTTTCATTGTGCTCGATTAAGTGCAATCTCACTACACCCAGGCTCCGATGCAGCGCGTCGCTAGGTGGGAACGCCCCAACGTTTATATATATTTGATCAATTTCATGAAAAGTGACAAAAGTTTTACGCTAGCTGTCAACCTATCGCAACCCTCCCTCCATTTTCCAAGAATGGAAAATGAACTTGGGGCCTCCCTGAGTTTGGGACCTCCCTTACCCATTTTTCTATATGAAAAAATGGGCGTCAGAGTCCTCCTCCTTTATCCGGACTTGGGACCGGCTATGTAGCGCACATAGTGTACAACATAGGTGGAGTTCACCCATTTATTAAATATTGTATTTAAAAACTTTATTTTATTTAAACTTTTATAATTTGGTTGCTACTTTTTAAAATATATCTAAATGATTAAACTCGAACAAACATACTAAAATAGCCAATAAAATATAATGTGGTTGTATATAGTCGTTAATTTTACTTTACTTTTTTCATTCAAGTCTTTATTACTCATAATAATAAAGCAAAAATGTCTCATAATAATAACATAAACAAAATTACAAAAATCATCTAAAAAATATCTACATTTTACCTTAGTGAAAAGTTTTATTTTTTCTTAATAAATAATTATTAATAAAATCTAAAACATAAATAATATATTAAAAGTAAAATGAATATTTCCTCTCAAATATAAAATAAAATATGATAAAAGATGTATATAAATAAAATAAATAAATCGTGCTATTAACATGCATTCAAATGGGTGAATTTCGTATCAATCTATTTATTATACCATGTTTATTATTTATACATTATTCTTTAGTCGTTTTAAGCGAATCATAAACGAGTTAAGCAGGTTGACATGTTAATGACTCGTTTATTAACCGTGTATAAACGTGTTAACATGTTCATAAGCAAAACTCACGACATGTTTATTATGTGTCGTGTCGGTTCATATTAATCGTTTCATGACCCAAATTGTCAGCCCTAGTGTTTACATATTTTGTTTGACTTTTGACTCTTGGACTGGGGTTTTTCAAAAACTAAGGTGAGAATAGTTTTTTATTTCAAAAATAAAGTTGGCTATTTTTAATTTACAAAACTAAGGTATGTCTCCTTTTGAAAAGGAGTCATTGGCGATGATGTGGCTCCATGTGGCGATCTGTGTTGATGAGGTGGAGTGAATGACTCTTTTTCAAAATGAGTAATCTATACAAAATGAATGACACATTTTGAAAATGAGTTATTTATACAAAATACACAACCTATATTTTACTCCTCAAAATGAGTACTTTCTTCAACTTGAAGCGGTGAACTCATGCAAACGTCATGTACGTATCGAGATGGACAAGCCGCATCACATACGTATCTCGAGATGAACAACCCGCATCACACACGTATCTCGAGGTAGACAACTGATGTAAATGACACGCACGTATATGGACGTGGACAACTCATATGCAAACGCCACACATGTATCTCGCGGTGGAGAAGTCATGCAAACGACACGCTCGTATGTCGAGGTGGCCGACCCATACAACCTCGTGCAATTCACGCAAACGTGACACACGTATCGTAAGGTGTGCAACTCATGCAACCTCGTGCAATCGTCACGCACGTGTCTCGAGGTGGACAACTCATGCAAACGACACGCACACATCTGACGGTGGACAACCCATGCAAACAACACGCACGTATCTCGTGGTGGACAATCCCACATTATTTTGGCATCTACACACTAGAACAATTTTGGTATTTAATAGAGGTTTTTAAACCCCTATTAAAGGGGGTGTTATTAAATAACGTCTAATTGATATGAGTTTTAAAAAACCTCTATGTAATACATGTATTAAAAATTAAAACATAACACATTTTCACATGACATTTAATAACACTCTATTTAATAGGGGTTTTAAAACCTCTATTAAAGGCCAAAAATGTTATAGCGACATGGCGCCCACGTGAAACACTTCACGTGGCGCCCGTGTTCAGAAAACATGAATGGCGCATTTCCAAAATGCGCCATTCATGTTATATGATGAGTTACCGCAGCAGGTTCCTAATTATAAAGCATCAGTTCCAAATTAGTTGGATCGATTACATAAAGCAAATTAAATGTTTCAATTCGTTGGATTTATGCTATATTTGGCGACATAGTTGATAACCTAGCTGATAGCTGACAATATAGCTGATACTTGTATATAAAAATAGCTGACATGTTTTCTTGAACATTGAATTATATATAAAAATAGCAATCCATCGAATTTAATAAATACGATATTTGTATAATCAATTAATTCTTACCAAAAAATATAATCGTTTAATATATACTTTCAAAAAAAAAATCCTTTAATAATTATTGAATTCAAAAAAAGTTGTAGCCTCATGGATAGAGGGTACAATCCGCATTACTCATTGGAGGCTATTTTAAACATTGAATGTGTATTTATGCCAACTAGGATGGACATCTCCTCTATGATGATGATGTGTCATTGGAGATGCTCTAACTCAAACTGAAATCAAACAAACTCTAAAAATTAACTCAAATCCAAAATACCCATTTCGCACAAGGCCCAGATCTAAAATACGCACAGATCAATTAACAAATCTTAGCATAACAAGATAACAAAATGAAACTTTTTTACTTCTACAAGACAGTAAAAACTAGGGTTTGTAGCCATATTTGTCTTACTTGTTGTCGACACTGGATTTGCTGCCTTGATTTGGCTGTTAGCTAGTGTCACATGCAACAACCCTCCAATGCGTGTGGTTTCTTTTGTTTATTGATCTCTTTCTGGGTCCGTTGATGCAATTTGCGCACTCAATCAATCGAGTCTTCAAAGTGAGAAAACGCTGTTTGTTTTTACTTGAAATTAACGGCTGGTGGGTGTTTATATATTTTGTTTGGCTTTTGACTCAACTAGTCTTTGGAGTCTTCCATGCATTGATTAATAGTTTCAGTTGTTACGGCGATATTCCTTACATAGTTAAGTTTAATAAGCTATCGTAAACGCCGTATTTTGTACACCGATCCAGTCGGGTACCGTATCATGTACCTAGTGATACACGCACCCGCACATTTTGAAGTGTATTCCAAGACATCCGACTGAACTAGTGTTCAAAGTGAGTTACCGCAGCAGGTTCCTAATTATAAAGCATCAGTTCCAAATTAGTTGGATCGATTACATAAAGCAAATTAAATGTTTCAATTCGTTGGATTTATGCTCTATTTGGCGACATAGTTGATAATCTAGCTGATAGCTGACAATATAGCTGATACCTGATTATCTAGCTGATAGCTGAAAAATTAGTAGTGAACAGTTGAAAGTTGATACTCTAACTAATTGATTCAAACTGTTTGGAAGAATAACTGATGGAGTAGCCGAAAAATACGAAATGACATAAAAAGACATGCAATTAAATACATTACTTACAAATCTTCTCTACCATACATATTATTATTTGATATATACAAATCAATATATTATTATTATTTTTTGTTAACCACTCGTATCCAAATTAAACGACTACTTCGAGTTCAAGCTATAATTAGTCTATAAGAGACTTTGGCTCTCCCAACGGAGGAGACTCCATTCGTATGATTCGAATCCGAGTCGCTACTTATGGAGAATCAATATATTATTTACTATTTAATAATGAGTATTTAATAATAATTCTAAAGAGAAATATTAAATATTTAAAAAAATTATTTTAAATTTATTTTTTCAAGTTAAATTTTAATTTATTATTAATTAATATATTTAGGTTTTCGAAAAGGAAAATATTTATGTAGGTAATATTAGGGGTGGCAAAATATGCCCGGACTCGTTTGTCCGTATTTGTCCGGACCCATTTTAAACGAGTCTGGACATAATTTTTTGAAAATTAATACAGGTCTGGACATGTTTTCTTGTCCGTTTTAAAAAACGGGTCTGGGTCGGGATATATTTTAAAAAAAAACGGGTACCCGTTTCGCGATTAATTTAAATAACATTTATTTATTTATAGTAGTGTTTTGAAACTTTTATAATGTTTGAATTATAATTTTACTAATGATGACGTTATTTTTATATGGAAAGTTGTAAGACTTGAATTTTAAATTTATAAAATTTCTTTTTTGTAGTGATGGAATGCATGGCAACATAATAATTATGTATTTTTGTTAATAATTAAGTGAAAAAACTTATTTTATTTTATTAAAAAGCTGGTCCGGAAAAAAAAACGAGACTTGTATATTTTAAAAACATACGGGTCCGGACAAAAAAAAGTGTCCGTTTAAAAAATGGGTACGGGTCCGGACGCTATTTTTAGTCGTTATTAAAAGGGGTGTCCGGCTTCATACCCGTCCATACCCATTTTTTTCGCGTAATATCAAATAGCACATGCATTTTTTTTTTTAAAAAAAGCATATGCATAACATATTTGTTACGTACGTTGACTTAAAAACGTAGTATCATGTATTTATCTTTTGTTTGGCTAAACATATATATTTATCTTTCTATCCAAAGAATGTATTTATCTTTTAATTAATAAAAAAATGTATTTATCTTTTATATTTGAAACAAAAATTAGTTATCCTAAATATCAACTGTGATGAGGATTACAACATATAATTCCAATCAACAAATCTAATCTCTTTAGTAATGGAGAATGACTCTGTTCCCGAAGGAGGAACACTCACTAATGACGACACCAAGAAATTCGAGAATAGGGACCATCCTTGGCATGCATCAGATGGAATGTTGATGGAAACATTGACAGAAAACGAACACGTATCTAAAAAGGACCAGGAATCGATAGTGGGAGAGATCAATGATGAGGGGATGATGGATACGAATGAGGCAATGTAATGTTGTCCTATAAGGGGAGTCTGGTGGGGGAGAACCAAACGGACCAGAAGGAAGCCGCAATCGCGGACGCGGATTTTGATGTTGTTGAATCTGAGACGACCTTCAGTATGAGGTTGTCTGACAGACTCAGGAAGATACTACAAAGTCCTTGGGAAAAAGCGATGCATGGTTGTCAGATTGATGGGTAAATCAATTGGCTATAAGATGTAATGTACGTTCCAAGATTCAAGAACTTTGGCGCCCATCGGGAGGGTTTAAAGTTGTGGATCTTGACAACCAGTTCTTCTTGAATTCGAAGTCTTGAAGGTGCTGATAGAGGGCCCATGGATCATTATAGGACATTGTTTGTCAGTTTAAAGATGGACACTTATGTTTGATGATATTGACATAAATCGTCGTGATCACGATTCGATGTGCTAGGTGGAGGGAAAGAAGGTGCTCATGCAGAGACGCCACTAATAACTTTTATAGGAACTCCTAAAGGAGTTTCAAATGTAGAACCGCGAAAGAAGCCAACTACCAAATCGAAGCATTTGCCTAATAAGGATACAATGAAAGGTCAAGCCTAACCGAAGTTCGGTACTGGGCCCAACTCTTCTAAGTCTACCCAGGACTCGAACCCAGCCTCGACCAAGCCCAATTAAACTCCTAATCGTAGAACTTTGACGGACATGATAAATGACTTAGCCCAAACGGCTAATCAGAAAGCCAAATGCTTGGCTGGTACTTCTTCAAATTTCCAGTTCCATGCCATCCCCTTGATTGACCCCTATTTTTCCCCATTGAGCCATGAACTGGGCAAAAAGAGGTGTAGGGTCACAAGACCGCCAAATATCGAGCTCCTAAAACCTCCAGAGAATGTCAAATGATATTGTCCATGATGTTGATATGGTCATACCGAAAGCCGACATGGAGAGCCTATCCCAAGGACTCTTTAAGTAACTGGTATAATTATCTTGGAAGGACTCTGAAGTATCGATAATTATCTTGGGCACTAGAGATCAATGGATACATATGAACACTACAAAAAAACAGCAAATCAGAAACGGAAATTTCCGTCTCTGATTTGTTAAAATTCCGTCTCTAATTGCAGTCAGAAACGGAACAGAGACGGAATCAATTCCGTCTCTAAAAACGTCGTCGCTGATTCAATCAGAAACGGAATTCGATTCCGTTTCTGATTTAGAGACGGATCAGAAACGGAATTTATTCCGTCTCTAATTCCGTTTCTGATTAGAGACGGAATAAATTTCGTTTCTGATTATTTCCGTCTCTGATCCGTTGCTAATCAGAGACGGATCAGAGACGGAATTTGATCCGTTTCTGATTTATGTATCTACATAAACGAAAATTAGAGACGGAAATAGCAACGGAATCCAAAGATTCCGTTGCTATTTCCGTCTCTAATTTTCATTTTTGTTTAGTTTTTAAAGTCTTACATATATAGGTCTCAATCCAAGCACATTTAACCTGCCAATATATAATAAAAATCATCGCCTGCACCCCCTCCAACAACTCCTTGGGGGTGCTAACATCCCCCCAAAAAATAAAATTTGACATTCATACATCGACAATATATATCAACAAATATTCAATTGAAAGAACAAAAATGTAAAAATCAAAAATTGAAAAAGATATATATCCAAAAAAAATTGTATAGTATTACAAATGCTCCAAATTTCTAAGTATTCACAAAACCACCAATCCTATTGTTCAACAACCACAAAAAAAAAACTTACAATCCTATAAATATGCACAAAAAGAATTATCAATCGAAAAGTCTTGAGATGTTCTTCAACACCACCGCATTGACAAGGAAAAGAATTATCAATCGAAAAATACACGTATGTTCTTCACATGTTACATTACATCAGTAATCAATTAATGAAATTTTATGGGAGGGGGGAATCAGTACGGATCAAGAAAAGTAAAATTAGACAAATCAGGTTGAGGAAAAATTCAAAATTACGATGTAGAAAACAGGCTATCGAATTTGTCATCTACAAATTATTTATACATAGCATACAAAAGAATGGGTGCACATATAAACACGACACCATTCATTCCAAAAAAGATGCTAAGTAGTCGAATAATCAACCTAGATAAACTTTACAATGGAGAATGAGTCTAATCCCAAGTGAAATCAATATTTAAGAGCATAACAGAAAATAGGAAACTGCAACTTCATTTCAAGCTAAGGCATCCACATTTTATGGTTTTAAAAATAAAAATGAGTTTTGATACGGATCGCTTCACGGTGACAACTCATTTTAGGCAACAAATAGAACCAAGATTAGATAAAACCGGTGAAATATTAACAACTCATCGCATGTTCATAACAAATTACAATTAACGTACGAATCAAGATTGCAATACGAAATTCTAAACATAGTCATTTTTTGCCCTAACAAAACGTGTAGCAAAGCAGAAACATTATATTATCAAGAAAATTAGCAAAGGAACACAAACATACTTAAAAATGACATGAGAAAAACAGATCGCATCCATCTTTATAAAAAAAAAAAATGTTTGAAGATCCCACACCATTTTCTCATAATCAGGAAGGAGGCTAGTGAAAGATTTGAAGTACACAAAATTCAAAGAGAGAAACTTACCAGACGTCCTGAGATTTCACGCAATGCTTGCCCAACGAGAAGTAGAATCAGCCATCATACTCGACATTGTAACCCATATCTCGAAGTATTCCGCAATTGTAATGCCTACAACAATCACACACTCATTAGTTTCGATAGGAGCAACACGAAGCATTATATTAATTTGTGAAAAATATGGCACTTACAAACAGGATGGAGTAAAAGAAAACGTTTCGATACTAAGAAGAGTATTCAAGTATCAAAAATAAGGCAATGGAAATGAACCAACAAAGTAAGCATATACTAGAACTTTGGGGTTTTCGGTGGAGCTTAACAATCGCTTCTCATATGATATACTAGAACTTTCGGTACCGGTGTATATGGACGCCTCCCTAGCGACCACGGGCATGTTAGAAGTATTAGCTACAAGTGTAGTTCGCTTCATAACAGATTCCTCACGACCATCGTGCAATGTCCTTGTCAATTGAGGAAAATCCATAAGAACCGAAAAATTAAGGGATTACAGCTTCAACCTTCAATGCATAACAGTTTATGATAAGCAACATAGACATCACATACCTCTGCCATTTCATTTCCTCTTTCTCCACAACCAACATACACCACAAGGTATCAGAATTAGAGTACTGCATTTACCAAAAAACATTAAGCATAAATATCAAAGTCCAACTACACAACTTAATGTAGTAAGACAATCAAGAGAAGAAGATGAGTAGGAGCTCATAAAAATGGACAATGAGAGTGCTTTTTAGAAACTAGCAAACACCATAAAAAAATGAACTGCATTACAACATGAAACAACAGAGTGCTTAGTTCAAAGAGTTCTTTTTCGAACCGATCAAGTTTTCAAACTTAGTTCAACATAAAAATGGACAAGCAAAGACTATAAAACACGTTTCTAATCGATTCAAGTTTTCAAATTTAGGAAAATGAAAATACAATAAAATGAAAAATGTAAGAGAAAGATGTTACAACTAAAAATTTCAAAGGAAAAAAAGTATCTGATTCGCTTTGGCACTTAATTCAGCAGAGTGCTTTTTAGAAACTATAGGTGTAAAAAAATGATACTAACGGACTTCGTATTCGAAGTGAATTAAAGAAGAAAAACAAAAATGAGAATGCAAGAGAATAATATCATCTATTAAATCAAATCATAAGCATTACTATATGCTAAAAGACACTAGAAACTATTTAGCATGGCTGTTTAATCTCCTCCATGCATGATCTGGTGGGGAAGCACTATCAAAGTCCAACTACACAACTCATTAAAAAAAAATCAGTGATCACAATAAACAGATTAACAGATATTACCCAAGTTTTGCAAAGACAAATAAACCAAGATTCTATCATAGTTTAGTGAATTTAAAGCCATACACACATGTGGAAGCAATAAAACTACTCTTCCATCTATGATGAATAGATCCATCTATTGAAACAAACCCATAGTGATTTATGATGAATTGATCATTTTAGAATGTCATTTATTTAGTCCTCGGGCACAATTTGTTTAGCCTCATGGAAAATGGACTCATGGTTTTTGGAATCTTATCATACTCATGGAAGTCTCCATCCAGAAATCAAGAAAACCAATTCTACACTGAAATTAAGTACCATTTTAACAGAAGACAGAATTTTCTTTAATTGGAAGGTAGATCACAACTCACAACATGGAAACACCACCATGACACCATCAACAACTTCTACTACTACCAATACACATCTCATCTGGCTCTTTATCTCTATATTCTCTGTCTAAAGCCATACATGGCCATTAGCAAGTCAATTATTCAACAATACCTTCGAATATACATTTAACAAAACTAAGGAACATGCAATTAAACAAAGATGATAAAGGCAAGGCAAAGAACAAGCAAGGAATGCACCTTAATGACCATTTCAGTTAGAAATGAGAAATAACTACAGCCATAAAACAAGGCAGTCAAGATGGCCATCAAAAGAGATAAATATGCACAGTGCACATATCAAAAGTCAAGCTATCAAAAGTTCACGTTTCTACTTAAGTCAAACAAACAGTTTATGTAGAGTGAACGACTTTCTACCTTTAAAATGAAAGCTTCACATTTCTCCTACTTATTTTAAGGGTCAAAGACATATATGTTTGATGCATTTCATGATGACAATGGATCAAACATATATAAGTCTTGAGACGCATTAATTAGGGGAGATTTAAATGGTTTGAAAAGCTCACCATCAATTGCGCTAAATCGAGCACAATGGAAGAGTTCGATCCATTCAATCGACCCCAATTATTAATTGGGTCTGAGGCTATGTTGTCGTTGTTCTAAAGGTCAAAGACTTCTACATTTGTAATAACATGTGTAACAGAAAAATAAAGTGAAGAATAAGGAGGAGGATTAAAAAAAATAAATGCAAATGTCATCTCACCATTTGGAGAATAAATACTAAGATGAATGGGAACACTAGAGATTTGTTTGCTACGCCCTGTCTCTCGATCAGTTTCATCAGATATCTCCTTTCTCACAGCAGCTGTATACATACCAGGAAATTAGCACATGAAAAGTAGAACAAAACAAGTGAAAACCCTTGGAAAACAAACAAAAAACACAGCCTAAAATTAAAGATCTAAATAGATTATTAGATTTCAAAAAAAAAAAAAAAGACAAGTATGTGACTCGTATATTAACATCATATATGCATGCATATTAGATTTTAACATATATTGAATCATACCTAAACAACCGTACAAAAGAGCGAGGAAACTTCTTTGACATTGAGATATTTAGTAGTGTTGGATATGAGTTATCAAGGACTTTAATGGACTGATTGAAGTGGAAATCATAAAGAATTAGACTTAAAGTGCCCCTTTAAATAGAAATCTTTCCTTGGCATGTTCTATTGGGTTTACCTGCAAGGAATATACTATTGATGTAAAATCAGCTAGGGAAACTTGCTATAATTACACATTCCTATAAGATGGAATTAGTTAGAACAATTGCAAGACAAGAAATGGATTTGATTGGTAAACATGAGGAATTAAGGAATATTTTCATATAGTGAAAATGAAACTACTACCATGTTGGAAACTTAAACCAATTAAGTAAGTGCATAAGACATACATACAGTTAATACATTGAATATAAGTTTAAGTAGCGAGTAAGATTTAAAGAATGGAATGCCAGTTCAACTAATTCTTATTTGAATACATCTAGACTGGACATTATCATAGACTCACATTGGTAAATAATAGTAGGAGTTTGAATATTACCAGGGTGATAGGGGACCAAAACATCAGTGGAATACTTGATTGATATTTTCGTTCGATTGTGAACTTGGCAGGTTAGTTAGGCATGGAAATTAAAATCAATTAAGAGACTTTTCAGAATCTAATGAACAAATAAAATGCTCAAAGAAAGATTACCTTGTCATCAGGCGAAAAAATCACAACATGCAATCTCTTGAGCAGTTGGGAATGGTCATAATAGGTTGAGTTCTCATCGACATTATGAGAAACTTGAATAAGATCAAGAAGTCTGGAGAAGCCATCTTTGGGAATACTAGAAGAATCTGAATACTTACTCCCCTCGGTATCAAGCGCAAAATCTTTACTTTGAGAAGAAATAAACAACAATGTATTATCTATAATATGGGGAAGAAACACACATGACACAAACCTTTGATGAATTGGCGTGCTTCCTCTTTGCTGGAAGGTTTTTCTCTGATTTTCCCTTCATAAACGACCACCTAAAAACAAATAATTAAGCAGAAAGTTATAAATTCAACTAAGTTACAAAAGGTTACATCTGATTCAAGCATGATGATTCAAACAAGAAAATGGAGAGGAAGGAGAATTCGACAAGTTCTACTGCATGGAAAGAAGTAACGCTTCCAAGTATTACCATACTTACTTGGAATGAAGATAATTCATCCTGCAACATGCCATATTTTCCCTGCAACATTGCGAGGCTCTCTATCATTACAGATTTTTCTTGTTCAAGATGTTCAAGGCTTGCTTGTATGAATCGCTATCTCGCTGAAGTTTGCTATTGTATTGTTCTAAACCGTGTTGTAATCTTGCGAATTTTTATATGAAGCATGTCCCTCCTCAAATATGTAAAGCAATTTTGAAAATAACTTCATTTACCCTATAAGTCAAAGAAAAACAAAAACTGAACCTCTAATTTTAAACAAAACTTTGCAAACTAATTGTGTAGATCTACTTACCAACTTGTACACCACCCCTAGCTTGATCATCTCCTTAAAAATTCTCCAAAATCTCTCTACCTCTAATATATAAATATGTATGTCATACTTACATGCGCTGCGCTTGTCCATAAAACTTTCCGGCGATCCGAATAAGCGCAAGTTCATATTTCCAAGTTCCAATTGCAAAATTTCACAAGCCATGTTGAGAGCACGCTTGCTTACTAGCAAGGCAGCATAAGCAATGGTAGAAATAAAATTGTCGAAAAAGAACATACAGAACTAACATTATGCGTCCACTCAAAACATACCTAAATGCAATGTCTTCTACAAACATTCAGTAAGTACCTACAAGAAAATTGTTTAACAGCAAAAATGGGAGGGAAAAAAATTGAACAAATTGAAACAAAAAGCGAAAAACACAAAACCAAACACGAAAGATCGAAGCTTTCAAGACCAAACAAAACTCTACCAAAACCCCATTACCGAAAACACAAAAACAAACCCTAGACACCACAAAACCCCAAGAAACTCACATGCAATCTTCGAGAAACCAAACAATAAAAAAATCTAAAATCGAAACCCTAGAAACCAAAAACAGAACTCACATCGAGAATCCCCAGCAAGTCGTCGACCGAGCTCGGGGGTCGCCGAGGCACGTCCGGCTTCGTTGAGCTCGAGCTCCAGTTCTGGTCCGTCATTTCTCCGAATCTCCGAGACCCTTCAAAACCCTATCGATCACGAACTCGATTTTAGACTCCACGCCTCATCAAAAAAACCCTAGAACGAACCCTAGAAACCAAGACGGAATCGGAGGGGACTAAATCTAGGGTTTGGTACGCGAAATCGATTCAGACGAACAACATGGCTATTGGTGAGAGTGAGAGTAGAGAGGTGCGAAAGAGAGAGAGCAGAGAGCGGCAGAGAGAGAGAGTGCGGTGACGGTGAGAAAGAGAGCAGAGAGCGGCGACGGTGAGAGAGAGAGAGGAGAGAGCGGTGACGGTGAGAGAGAGCGGTGAGAGCGGTGAGGGAGAGAGGTTTGTTGAGAGAGAGAGAGGGGTGAGGGAGAGGTTTGTTGAGACGAGAGGTTTTGAGAGGTTTTGAGAGACAGAGAGACAGAGAGAGGTTTTGAGAGACAGAGAGAGGTTTTGAGAGAGGTTTTGAGAGACAGAGAGAGGTTTTGAGAGACAGAGAGAGAGCTGAGTGATTTTAGGGAGAGACGGACAGTTGTGGGTATGTAGATCAAGCATGCACGAATCTCGAGACATAATGAACGGTTGAAAAAAAAGAAAGTTTTGGTGGGAATGTTGGCGCCATTTTTTAGAGACGGAATTTAATTCCGTCTCTAATTCCGTCTCTAATTCCGTCTCTGATCCGTCTCAAATCCGTCTCTGAATATTTCCGTCTCAATTCCGTCGCTAACTTTTTAATTTAGAAACGGAACTTATTCCGTTTCTAATTCCGTTTCTGATTTAGAAACGGAACTTATTTCCGTTTCTAATTCCGTTTCTGATTTGCTGTTTTTTTGTAGTGGAAGTGGTCTCGCAACCAATCCAAGGGTCTCCTCACTGCGGTATATGCAAATCCAAGGGCTGCCCAAAGAGTCACAATATGGGATTTCTTGATTGAAGCTAGTAGGGGCGTCACACTTCTGTGGGCAATCATAGGTGACTTCAATACCTATATGGCTTTGGACGAGACAGTAGGGGGAGCCAGAGTCTGTGCTTCTAAATGTAAGGAGATGAAGGAGGTCTGCGAAGTTGGAGGGCTTCTGGATTTGGGTTTGAGACAAACTCGGTTCGTCTAGCAAATGAGCTTAAGGAATGGAATAAATCAGTGTTTGGACACATTTTAGCAAGGACAAAATCTATTCTGAGGAAGCTTGGGGTAATGGAGAGGAAATTAGATACTCGCCAGGACGAAAATGCGCTTAGTAGGTGGAGGGACCTGAAGAGTCAATACGAGACTGTGTTACATCATGAAGAGATTTTGTGGTTTCAAAACTCTAGAGCAAAATGGCTAGACCAAGGGGATCGCAATACTCGGTACTTTCATTTGAGCACTATAATGAGACGAAAAAAATAACAGAATAGAAAGACTTCAGGATGACAATCGAAATTGGGTGACCGATCAGGAGGCTCTTAAAAGCATGGCAATGAACTTCTACCTAAAATCGTATTCTGCTGAGCCGAAGAAGGATGGGCGTTTCCGGTAGCCTCATTACTTTCGCCACATTTCCAGTAATGATGCACAATTCCTTAATGCAGGAATCGAGGGGGAGGAAGTGAAGAAAACCATATTCAGTATAGGAGCATATAAAGCGCCTGGGCTAGATGGATGGAATCCACTATTCTTTCAGTCTCAATGGGAAATCGTGGGGGCCTCTCTAATCCAGCTAGTTCAGATATTCTTTCCTATACTCCTCGATACATGCGTTCATGATAAGTAATACAAATGTCATGATATTATTAGATTTCAGAGTTAATTAATTTTTTTTATCATTTTAATATTATCATAAAAATTTTAAAGGTTATGCAGACACAATTATTATTTAAGAATCATAAGTGTGGAAACCAGGAAACAACATCATATGCATATAAATATCATAAGGATAATAACACAGTGTGATAACCAAGTTTCAAGTCAAGAAACGATGCGCTTAACCCAATATACAACCCAAAATGTACTAGAAAGACATAAGCATTAGTAGCACAACAAAAGTTGAGTTATACACAAAATAAGATAGGAGAGTCTCCGAAATGCTTAAGGAAAGTTATCGATCTTCTCTTTCCCTAGCCTGCTGCTGCTCGATTGACCAACATCCACCGTCACAAACTAGACGGTGAGTATAGTGATATTTAAGTAATAACCGGAGAATTCTATACTACATTTCCAAAACGAAAGAAAGGCATTTAAAAGCATAAAGTAGCAGAAAAGTTGTTGAATCAAGTAATGCAAGTAAATATGTAGCAGCCCATTTTCTAATGAACCACTACGAGGGCCAATGCGGGCCCATAACCTGGCCTACCAGCGCCAGCTGTGTCCCACATGCAAGCTTATTCATCATTTAATCATTATTAACCTCAATGGACAATAATTTATTGTTTAAATTGTTAACGAACTCAAGTCATCTGGTTTAATACTGTTTCAATCCTTAATAAACCACAGCGGAAGTCTTTAAACATGACAAAATAAAATATTAAACATCTAAGTCATGATTTTAACTCGGATACCTAGTGTGGAAGACCCATATGTCGTCATATATCAAAAATACACCTCAAAGGTCTCAAAATATTAAAAATTTATGGTCCAGAAGTGTCTCAGAATCTCAAATCCCCAAAATAAAAACAAAAATATATAATACAAACGTACAAGTCCGGCTTAATATTTCTGAATCATAGGTACTCTGCACGCTTGCCCTTGCTACGACTCGTACTCGGATCTGCACTCAAGCCATCATAAAAGGCAGATGACGAGTCCAGAGTGAGTATTCCTAAAGAAATTAAGTGAGCAATACTGAAAGTAAATACATGAATTTAAACAAAACTATTAAATAAACATGCAAAAACAAATACATGCAACTGTGATCTTCGCATGGATAAGTAATAGTGCAAGCTCAAAGCGTGTTTCTAGAGTCTAGGGTCGAACTAGTACCGTATTTTGGACTCTCCATAGAACACTGTCGGCGAGTACCACTCAAGCAAGACCAGTACCTGGATCCGCTAGGTGGTCGGCTTAGAACCTACGATGCACCTACACGTGCCCCGATGCGACTCTCGGTTCGAACTATTCACCGAGATCCCTAGCATAAGTGTTATGGCCTAGTGGACATACACATAGGAATGATACAAAGGGAGGGCCTCAACGTCCGTCCATTTAAACCAAAACTAAGAATAGAGCATCGAAAGATAGAATTTGAATTCAAAAACCAAAATAAGTAAATGCCTAAGAAATTTCAATTAGAATACTACACACCTCAAACCGCGCTCCACCAATACAAAAGCAAATCTCCACGCCTCTAAATGTGTGCCCCAATATCCATTGATCAAATCCAAGTACCTAATATTTGTTAATTTATGAATTTCCCCAAACTTTGGAATTTTTCAAATTCACATTAGAGTATCAAATCCATCATATTAATTCATATTATGCCCGATATCGATATCCGGGATAGGCCCCAATTGGCCGAATCGAAACCTAAAGCTCCACAACTTCAACAACGCCATCCAAAATATTTAATATCATGATAATTGCTCCCATCCAACTCAAAAATCATAGCAAAACCCCCCAAATCAGAGAGCTAACTCGCATATCCAAAATTCACGCCAAAACCTGAAAATCCATACTCGAAACGTAAAGAACTACAATAGCAACAACAACAACAACCACAAAATATATTACTCAACTTCATAGCACTTGAAACCCACCAAAACACCACTTAACAATCCATATTGGATTCACACAAACTCCTCAATAATTCATACCAAAAGATAAAGAAAGTTGAGGTCATAGTGTATCTCACCTTGCTTTGATGAATCAACCACTCCAAGCTCCTCAAATGATCAAATTGAGTGCTCCAAACCCTTGCTTCTTCTTCTCAATTTTTGGATTTCTTGATGAGAGAGAAAATGTGGTGGAAATGAAGTCAAATTTACTTTTTTATACACTTAAAGGATCTCTCCTCACTTGTGCATCTTAAGCCATCTAATAGGCACATTTTGCTCCATTTTCCAACCCCTAATGACTCCTAGATTGACTCAAATGGCACACTCTCCCTTGTATTTAACCCGAAAGTTGTCTTTTGGGGGTTCCGACCCCCGATTTCGCGTTCCGAATCGCGACATACGCGTACTACGATGACCCTAACCATCAAATAAGCATTACATATTAATTATTTATCATTTCATGTGTATATTATTTTCCCTGGCCTAGTATTTAGTCTTTAGCCTACCTGGTACCCACGTCGGCATGCATATCGAGGCAAATACTTAACACACAGTCTCGCAGGTCAAACATATTATAAATATACAAATTGTGATATCGTTTCCTCTATTTCAACATAAACATTGCAAATTAGACAAATCAGCACACAAAATTACTATTTACCTAACTCCAGGTGCGCTATAGCCTAGTTGCGGGTCCCACGGGTGTATGAGTTGTCAGCAACGTCTGCAACAATGTCATTAATAACGACAAATTAAATTCGCGTCGTCACAGTTATTACCAATTAGGTGGGATTTCGTCCCAAAATCTAATTAAACTTAAACACTAACCGACAAATAAGTGGGAATACCGTCGTTGCATATCAGACTCAAGCTCCCAGGCGAGTCCATCGATCCCGTGATGTTGCCATTTGACCAAAACCTTCGGGTTTCCCTATTTCTTAAAATCCGAGTCCTCCTATCCATGATCTCCATAGGATGCTCCTCATATGACACGTCAGGTCGCACTTCAATCTGACGTACATCAACAATAGGCCTTGATCCCGACTTAGCTACCATCAACATGGAAATGTGAAACACTGGATGTACCCCTGCTAACCGCGGTGACAACTCAAAATGGTATGCCACTCTGCCGAAGCGTTCCTCAATTCTGAAAGGTCCAATGAACCTTGGTGCCAATCTCCCCTTAATGCCAAACCTCTGATGACCCTTCCAAGGCGAAACCTTCAAATACACCAAGTCCCCAACCTCGTAGCTCAGACCCTTAACCCCTTAAGTTATTTGTTCGAATATTTCTTCAGCTTATCTTGCGCCGTATGAGGCCTCTACCTAATTTGTCCACCTTCTCAGTATGGTCAACAACAACATCATATCTTATAGTCGATGTATCCTCCGGTGCCGCCCAACATGTTGGTGACCTGCATGGCCTACCATAAAGTGCCTCAAATGGTGGCATCCCGATACTCGCTTGATAGCTGTTATTGTAAGCAAACTCACATAAAGTTAAGTAATCCTTCCATGATCCACCAAACTGTAATATACATGCCCTGAGCATATTCTTGAGAATCTGAATCAAAAGCTCCGTCTGCCCGTCATTTTGAGGATGATATGCAGTGCTGAACTGTAGACGAGTGCCAAACTGCTCATGCATACTTTCCCAGAGCCTCAAAGTAAATCTTGGATCTCTGTCAGAAATAATGGAGACCGGTACACCGTGCAATCTGACAATCTCTCTCACAAAGATAGTACTCAGTTCTGTAATTGAATATCTATTGGCGATTGGTATGAAATTTGCCAACTTCGTCAACCTGTCGATAACTACCCAAGCCGCTTGTTCTCTCATCGTAGTTTACGATATGCCACTGATGAAGTCCATGGTCACGTGTTCCCACTTCCATTGAGGAATAGACAGCGAATTTAGCAACCCAGCTAGTCTTCTGTGCTCAGCCTTCATCTGCTGGCAAATATGACAACTCTGGACGTATCTACCCACGTCATCCTTCATCTCTGGCCACCAAAATAATCTCTGCAGATCGTGATACATCTTGGTCCGATCAGGATGAACTGTATATCACGCTTGGTGTGCATCCTCGAGAATGTTGTTCCTCCTATGTCTCAAGCACTCGTCTGAACCCTCAGAACACTCCGTCCACCCTGGATCCTTAGCCAGTCCACTGATCTACAAATACCGGCCCTCATCTCTCTGTAACTTAGCAACTTGTTCAAGGGACACCGTGTGAACTCGCATCTGACAACAAATATGTAGCTCAACAATAGCCTCTGTCACATACAACACTGATGCTTCCTCAAGCAACTCGTGCTCATATGTCATATGTTGCAGTACCGTTTGGCTCTCGATGCCGCTCCTGCTCAGCGCATCAGCTACGACATTCTCCTTACTCGAATGATACTCAATTGCGAAGTCATAGTCCTTCAATAACTCGAGCCATTTTAGTTGTCGCATCTTCAACTCCCTCTGAGTGAACATGTACCTTAAACTCTGATGGTCAGTGAATAACACGAACCTCTTGCCATAAAAGTAGTGTCTCCATGCATTCAGTGCAAACACTATCGCCATAAGCTATAAGTCGTGCACTTGATAATTTCCCTTGTGAGGTCTCAGCCATCGAGATAAATAGGCCACTGGGCGTCCGTCCAACATCAACACGCAACCCAACCCGGTGCTTGATGCATTAATATAAACTGAAAAACGTTTACCTGCTGCAGGTAATGCCAAAATTGGCGCCGAAATCAACTTCCTCTTCAGCTCCCAAAAAACATCCTCATACTCCTATGACCAATCAAATCTAACATCCTTCTTGGTCAACCTCTTCATTGGGCTGCAATCATCGAGAAATCATGCATGAAGCGCCTTTAATATCCTGCCGAACCCAGGAAACTCCAAATGTCAAATATAGACTCGGGTGTCCTCCATTCAATAATTGTCCGAATCTTGTCACCATCAACTGATATGCCCTGATCACTTATGACATGCCCGAAGAACTTCACCTCATTCAGCTAGAACGCGCACTTGCTGAACTTGGCATAAAGTCTATGCTCTCTCAACATCACCAACACATATCTGAGATGTCTCTCATGCTCCACACGAGTCCTACTATAAATCAAGATGTCATCGATAAAAACTATGACGTATCGATCCAAAAATGGCCTCAGCACCCTGTGCATCAAATCCATAAAAACAAGTGGTGCGTTAGTCAGTCCAAACGGCATGACAATAAACTCGAATAGGCCGTAACGCGTACTAGAAGTGGTTTTCTCCACATCCTCCTCTCAAATCCCCAACTGATGATATCCTGAATGTAAGTCAGTCTCAGAGAATAAATAGGCCCCAACCAACTTATCGAATAAGTCATTAATCCTCGAAAGTAGGAAGCGATTTCAAATCATCGCCTAATTCAGCTTCCGGTAGTCCACACACATCCGCATCGATCCGTCCTTCTTCTTCACAAAAAGAACTGGAGCTCCCTAAGGTGACATGTTAGGGTGAACGAAACCCTTCTGCGATAAATTCTCTAACTGGGTCCTTAACTCCTCGTGCTCCGATGCTGACATCCTAACAGCCTACTATAGATTGGCTGAGTTCCCGTAATCAGCTCAATGATAAACTCAACAGCTCTCGTTGGTATCAATCTTGGCAAATCATCAGGAAACACGTATGAAAACTCGCAGATAATAAGGACATCCTCAACCCTAATCATCGTCCTAAGCTTTGACTCAGCCATAGCCGCGTACGCCTCCATTTCATGCGATGTAGCTAGTCTTCCTCGAGTGATAGGTAACGCAGTCGTAATTTCGGCAAATGAAATCTCTGGAATCACCTCAATGTCAAACGTCACAGTCTTGCTGAAACAGTCGATCCGTGCGTGATATGCTGACAACCAATCCATGCCCAACATGGCATCGAACTCCATATACTTTAAAACTCGTATATCAGCTGGTAACTAATGTCCCCTATCTCCACGATATAATCCCAGCAAATCCAGTTAAGGTAAATCTTATCCCTAGCTGCAGTACTAAGAACACGATGTGTATATAAGGTATGTGTAGATAACCCTAACTCTCCTACCATGCGTCCATAAATAAAAGACAATGTGCATGGAAATACTAGAAACATATAACATACCCTCAACAAGCTGTCCGATCGACTCCCTGTTCGGTTGCGCGACCCTAAAAGTTGTAGCATAAACCTTATCTCCAGCCTGCTCCATTTGTGGTGGTAGTGGTGCTGGTTTGGTACAATCTGCCACAATATGTCCAACCTGATTACATCGGTAACACGTACAAGTATCTGATCTACCAGAACTCCTTTGACTCTGTGCTCGACCCTGGCTTCGACTCTGGCCTCTCTGACCTCTATTTTGCCTATACTGCTGTCTAGGCTGATCGACTGGTGCGGAAGCCGTCAAAAATGCCGCCTAGCAATCATCACATCGATTTTGGTCATCACGATGATCTCTGTCACCTCTGAGACCCTGATCCAACTGCCTATCACCTCGGGGAGGTCTCTGGCCCTGTCTTTATTGGTCTTGATCTCTTATATGTCTCTTCGGTCTCTGGTCAGACTGAGAACTCAGAGCTGGCTGACTCTTCTGTCTATGTTGACTCTGCAATGCAGTCTGGACCGCTAATCAATTGGCCCTCTGAACTAGGTATGTCTCGTGTGTGAGGGACCTATCGTAAATCTCTGTTAGTGTATGAGCTTCACTAGATACAATCGTGCTCGCAATCCTCTCATCCAAACCTTGGACAAAATAATATATTTGTAACCGATCGGTACCTGCTATGTCCATGGAGTACGACAATAGATAGCGGTACCTCTTCATGTATATAGTGATAGACATATCACCTTAAACCAATGACAAAACTCCTCCCTCAATCGGACCCTGACCTCCATGGGTATATATTCATCCATAAATAACACTTGGAACTCTACCCAAGTAGCTACAATAGGATAAGTCGCGATATAGGTAGTCCGTCATACCGCAGCATCAGCTCTCAAGCAAAAACTTGATAATCTCGACCAATCAATCTCCTCAACGGGAGGAAACTCATATAGCCACTCATAAGAAACAACCACCTCCTGGCTATCTCTGGGTCATCGGTTCCATAGAAATATCCTGGTGAGAACCTAATAAAGTCCTTCATCTTCTTTGCCTCAACTGTTAACAAGCTCCTAAGCGTAGACGCCACCTGCTGGCTGCTCAGTAGTCGCAGGTGTAATGACCACTGCAGTATCCGCTGGTACTTTAACTGGCGTAGCTCCCTCAGCCAGTGTCTCAGATACTACTACCTGTACTTGAGTCTCAGCTGTAGCAGGAGCTACAACTGCCTAACTAGTAGTCATCGGCGTAGCCAAAATGGTAAGAGGAGCAGTAGTAGCCTCCCAAGCATCCCGAGCTCTAATCATATCTATCAGTAACGTGAACCTATCATTCATAGTCTGCGCCAATGACTCCAACGTCAAAGTCGGCTTAGTTAGATCACTGGTATCCCTAACCTCATGCTGAGTAATATCTAAAGGTCGTCCGTCCATCGGTATCTGCGTTGAAGAACATATATCTTATCAACCTCAATACAAATAAATATGTATCGTATGTAATATACAACAAAAAAATATAACACGTATATCCTTGACTTCTACCCATCTCACCTCACTTCCCAACTAGGACTTTAGGCAATTCCTTTGGGTTTTCCACATCTAACGTCTATTCATCAGGTTTATCCTCAGATTTTACGACAAATGTAACTGTATCAGAGTTAACTTTCAATTCCCTGAGGTTCACCGATCTTTCTCTGATACTAAAATGTAGCGGCCCATTTTCCAATGAATTGCCACGGGGGCTAATGCGGGCCCACAACTTGTCATACCAGTGTCAGCTGTGTCCAACATGTAAGCTTATCTACCATTTAATCATTATTAACCTCAATGGACAACAATTTACAGTTTAAATTGTTAATAAACTCAAGTCATATGTTTTAATATTGTTTCAATCCTTAATAAACAACAGCGGAAGTCTTTAAACATGACAAAATAAAATATTAAACATCAAAGTCATGTTTTTTAACTCGGATACCTACTGTGGAATACCCATATGTCATCATATATCAAAAATACACCTTAAAACTTTCAAAATATAAAAAATATAGGGTCTTAAAATGTCTCACAATCCCAAATCCCCAAAATAAAAAAATATATATATAATACAAACGTACAAATCTGGCTTAATAGCTCTGAATCACAAGTACTCTGCACGCTTGCCCTTGCCACGACTTGTACTCGGATCTGCACTCAAGCCATCACAAAAGGCAAATGACGAGTCTAGAGTGAGTATTCCCAAGGAAATTAAGTGAGCAATACTGAAAGTAAATACTGGAATTTAAACAAAACTATTAAATAAACATGCTAAAATAAATACAGGCAACCGTGATCATTGCATGGATAAGTAATAGTACAGGCTCAAAGTGTGTTCCTGGAGCCTAGGGTCAGATTAGTGCTATACTTTGGACTCTCAATAGAATACCGCCGGCGAGTACCACTCAAGTAAGGCTAATATCTGGATCTGGTAGGTGGTCAACGTAGAACCTATGACACACCTACACGTGCCCCGACACGACTCTCGAGTCGAACTATTCACCAAGATCTCTGACATACGTGCTATGGCCTAGTGGAAATACACACAATATTGGTACGGAGGGAGAGCCTCGACGTCCATCCATTTTAACCAAAACCAAGAATAGAGTATTGAAAGATAGAAATTTCAATTGGGATACTACACACCTCAAACCTCGCTCCAAAAATACAAAGCAAATCTCCACGCATCCAAATGCATGCCTCAACACTCGGATCAAATCCAAGTACATAATATTCAATAATTTATCAATTTCTCCAAACTTTGGAATTTCCCAAATTCACATTAGAGTATCAAATCCATCATATTAATTCATATTATGCCTGGTATCGATCCCCGGGATAGGCCCCCAATCAACCGAATCGAAACCTAAACCCCGACAAAACTTGGTGAAACCCCAATAAAACTTGACAAAACCCCGATAAAACTTAGCGAAACCCCGATAAAGCTCCACGACTTCAACACCATCATACACAACATTCAATATCATGATAAATTCTCCCATCCAACACAAAAATCATAGCAAAACCCCAAAATCAGCGAGCTAACTCGCATATCCAAAACTCACGCCAAAATCCAAAAATCCATACTCAAAACGTAAAGAACAACAATAGCAACAACAAAAACAACCACAACATATATTACTCAACTTCATAGCACTTGAAATCCACCAAACAACCACAAACGACCACTTAACAATCCATATTGGATTCACACAGACACCCAACAATTCATACCAAAAGAAAAAGAAAGTTGAGGTGATAGTGTATCTCACCTTGCTTTGATGAATCAACCACTCCAAGCTCCTCAAATGATCAAATTGAATGCTCCCTTACTTCTTCTTCTCAATTTTCTGATTTCTTGATAAGGAGAGAGAAAAGGTGGTGGAAATGAAATCAAATTGATTTTTTTTTACACTTCAAGGATCTCTCATCACTTGTGCATCCCTATGCCATCTAATGGACACTTTTTGATCCATTTTCCAACCCCTAATGACTCCAAAACTGACTCCAATGGCACATTCTCCCTTGTATTTAACCCTAAAAGGCATCTTTCGGGTGTTCCGTCATCCAATTTCGCGTCCCGAATCACGACATACGTGGTTACCATGACCCTAACCATGAAATAGGCATTACATATTAATTATTTACCCATTTTGTTTATTTCATGTGTATATTATTTCCTCCGGCCTAGTATTTAGTCTTTTAGATTATACTACAAGAAAGAACCAATTTAGCAACAAACTAATATGATGCTGAGTTGATACAATTTTGTTGTTAAACCACTCTGCAACAAATCAATGATAGATAGTGGCCGTTGGTAAATTTTTTGTTGCTAGTGCACCCCTGCGACATAAAAGGTATTCAGTTGCTGTTCAGCGACAAATTTGTGACAAACATCTGTCGCTGAACAGAAATAGAAACACGTATGTTACTGATTGAAGTCCAGTTAACACAAACGTGTCTATCGCAGCTCTATTGTTGTTCAGCGATAAAGAAGCGTCTATTGCTGACTGGTGCCCAGTCAGCAAAGATGTTGTTTATCATAGCAATCGACAAAAAACTACACAAGTTGGCTACACAAATTTACATACATACAATGCGTACAAAACACTCTGATAGAATTCTTTCACCGATACATAGATAGGCACTATACAAATTCTTTAGCTAGTAGAGTGTATCCCATCCAAATCCTGAAAATTATAAGGAACATCAACACTATTTGACATGCAACCAAAATATTCCAACACAAATTAAAATAACATCACATTCAATTTTAACATCGAACAATAGTAGAAGCGATAGAAATACAAATGATGAATAATAAGAAAGAAAATTATAAGATTAAGGATTTCAAGTTTAGAGTGTGAAAATGGAGCAAAAATTGGGCACTCAATTATATAGATATTTAAATTAATCACAACAAGGTTGTTTCAAAAATATAATCTCGATAAGGACTTCAGAAAAAACAAAGAATTTTGATAAAGAAAGTTGCATTCAACAAAAAAATAGTTTACAAAAAGAAGGGCGTAGTATACCTTCTATACATATTATTTACACAACCCAAGCAAAAAGAATATCTAAATAGCTCAAACATAAATAATGTTGAGTTGTTACATTTAGAATCAGATTCCTAGTGTAATCCTCCCTTCCCTAATCCAATGCACAAAGCATGACCTCCTTAAAAAAAAACTTAGGATCTGTCAAAAACACATACCCACTTCTAAGCTTCTATTATATATTTTCATTCTCTTTTAACTATTCAGAATTGGGCCCGAGTTGAGCGCACTATCTTTGTCAAACTCAACAAGGGCAACACCTAGCCACCCCTACATGGAGTACCGGAGTAAAGAAATAAGAGCATGACGATTTCTAATGCCACAAAGTTCCACCATTCACATATATCCCAACACATGACCTTCCATCAAACAAAAAGTCAAAGTTGATATGAACTTTGTAAGGTTTCTTGATTAGATTCATAAGGTAAACTAGCTAGTAAAAACTTTTGACACCAATGAAGGTTAACTCTAAAAAAGCTTTACCTAAAAAAAACTTTGCATGAAAAAGCATATAGTGGCATTATTATCTAATACAGTCACTTGGTTTCTCTAAACTAAAATACTTTCTCAATCAACCCCCATTCTCCAAAACATTAGATGTAGAAAAATAAACATATAATTCAAGATGGGAGTTGTAAAGTAATTATATCTTACCCAACAAAAACAAAGAAGCCTTGCCAACTCCTTCTTTGTAAGCAACACCAATACCAAATGCCACCGCCGCACATAGTTACAAATGAAAAATCACATCGACTACATTAGAAGGAAAAAAATGTGAAGATATACATTGACTCGTAATTAAAAGCTCACCATCAAAAAAAGATAGAACATCCAATCACTATTGTCGTGGCGGTAGTCGCGGTGGTGGTATAAGTTGCGACATAAACTCATCATGATCATCTAAAAGATGATGTCTATCCTCAGGCAACTCTTTATGTGGATCAATCCAATGTCCAGGCTGGTGGTCATCCATGCGTGTAGACTAAGAAGGTGCCGGTGGACTTGGCGGTGCTTTATTGGTCGTTAAACGTCCAAGCTGTTCCTCACTCTGAGGACCAGAACGCTCTGTAGCTGGTGATAGTGGAGGTCATGGTGTCGGAGACATTTGGGGCCTAATACCAAGGCGTTGCATTAACAATGCCTCCATTCGTGCTGAACGGTCCTGCATCTCTCGATTTTCTTCTTGGCGTTCCATCTTGTTCATATGCATTTGTTTTTGTCATTCCATTCGCTCTTTCTGCAATGTTTCTTGCAGCCTCTGGTAGTCCCGCTGGAGCTCTCCCAACTCATAAGGTCCATACGTTGGTCCTCGAGATGAGCTTGCTTCCACTAAAGATATGATACGATGATAACCTTGTAATCCTAATCCGTAGACACGTCCCTTGACTTATGCCACCACCTTAAGATAAACCACATCCTTGTCAATCGATGTGTCGGGGGACTGCATTGACATCTCCTCCAATCTCCGAGTGAGTTTAGCCCGCATTAAATTAATAAACTAATAGTTGACTATATTGTTTTCTTTTAAATTGATGTACTACACGTGTTGTCTCGAAAACTATTTATATGCAATTCATATTCCTTACATCAATCTTCATGGATCTCTGATCGATGAAAGTTTGGCCGTCATGGCTTTGAGTGTGGAGGTGTTGAAACATCTCCTTACATGTGGGACGACATTTAAGCTTCTTCTCCTTTAAGCGAGTTCCAGGATTTGTAGTTTCTATTTGCGCTCATCTACATAAGAAACTATTTATGTATTCATACTTACCAACATATCACCATGTTGACTCACCGATATAGTTCCAACGCTGTGCAACGAAATACCAGTGCCTGGCCCTCCCACCTCGGACTTTCTATTCACGCTCATCTGCTTGAACTTCTTCTCGAATGTTTCATCTATTGCTCGTTTTCTTTTGTAATGCTCAAACACCTCATCTGTCAAGTAAATAGGTGTCATTCTCTTCTTCGCAATTAAATATATATTGCATGTGTACCAGATGGCTGCCTTCCGACACCACGCTTCATATATCGCAAATGACATTTGCAACTCCCAAGTGAAGAACACCTACAAATAAACAAGTAATGAACACATTCTCATTTCTATAATAAGAAACTAGTTTAAATAAATTCACATCGATGAATGATGTGAAGTTATTGACCTTCCACCTAAGCCAGTATATATTTCGTTGGGATTGTGGAACATATTCTCATTTCCATCCTTCTTTCAAATATCCACTCTTGAAGACTAAACTCATCTTCCCTGTCGCCACGGAAGAAGGGTGTAACCTACCATTTCCACATTTAAGTTAGTCTAGGAAAGTAGTATTTTTATAGATTAAGTATATATTGTGGAGATTAACATACAAGCCATGCTCAGCAATGAGATGAATAGTTTTCACCTTTTGTAGGGGCAGTCGGCGGTCTGAAAAAGTCTGGGATCTCCTCAATCGCAGGTGGTATTGATGTGCGCAACCCGCTAGTGGATGACTGCACGGATGAAGTCCTATATGGTGCTGGGGTTCTACAAAATGTAGAAGTGTGCTCGTCGCCTACTCTAGGAGAATGAGCGGGATGAGCTGAAGGTGATGGTGTGGAGTGACGTGATGGTGTGGAGTGGTGTGATGAAGAGGAAATAGTACCATGCTGAGCTGAGAGTACATGAACTTAAGAGATGATGTGTCGTGATGTGATGCCGAGGGACTAGCGCCATGCTGAGTTGTGTATACAGTTCCTGCCGGTGATAGTGTGGCATGTTGTTTTGAATATGGTTGACTGGGAGGCGATGAGGAGGTATAATGTGATGACGACGGTCCGAAGGTATAAGTTGGGTATGGGCGAACTACATGTGACAGACTGGTGAGATGTGGCAAAGGTTCGGTGTCATGATGTAAGTAGGCATAACTCGGTCGTGATGAAGTGGTGTGATGTGGTGAGTACGAATGAGTCGGATGTAATGAGTATCAACCATCCGGATGGGAATTTGTAGCATGGTGCGACAACGATCCTCGTCCAATGGTGCAAGTCTCCTCCGTGGGTCTATTGATGTCCTCCATGTCCTCATCCTCCATATTACTGCGCCCCTATCTCTCGCCATATATAATGGTATCTATATCAATCACATAAACAAATAATTCAGTTTATTGATACATATAACATTCATATAGATATATAAAGTCTAACATAAACATCATATTTCAAGCAAATTGATAGATTGCACAAAAAACTCACAACAATCACTCTAAGTCATCTTCGCTACCATTGTCTGATGATGATGTGAACTCATCATTTTTTTCATCGTCCGCATTCGTCTTAAATTCATCGTTGTCAGACACAATCTCACCTGTCGGATCAACAACCATCGACGCTAATGGATCTACATTTACTTCCATGATGTTGGTATCATCATTTTGATCGGCTTGAAATGCATTATCCGATATGACCATTTCTGAACTAATGACATTGGTTTCATCTACAAACTTTGGTTAAAGCTTGCATATAGCTAACCAATCACTTCGTTCCCTTCTCCCAATAGAAGGGTAAGGAAGATTATATACTTGATGTGCATGCATCGCCAATATGAAAGGCTCGTACCTACTGAACTGACCGTTTTTATGAACTTCGACCAAACTCTATTTACGATGAAGTTGTGTACCATTTTGAGTAGGATTAAACCAATCACATTTGAACAACATTATTCAGAGTGACTCATCATGGTAATCAATTCGAATTACGTGTTGGAGTATACCGTAATAGTCAGTATCATTCCCGACTTTGACGCATACACCACTATTTTGTGTTGTCTTGTTCGTACCGTATGACAGCGTGTCAAACTTATATCCATTAACAAGGTATATAGGATAACTCGTACATGAATGCATTGGTCCTTGTGAAATTTGACGAATCGCATTTGGCACATCGTTTTGTTCAGCCTAATATGTAATATTACAATATTAAAATCTTGCATGTTACATAATGAGATGTTCAAATTTAAATTGATTTGAATTAGGTGTATATAGACTATTACGTACATATTGCAAGAAACACGCTGCAAATTGTTGCTCAAGCTTGATCTCAATAGCTTGATCGGTGATGTTTGGTTCTCGCAAACGAACGATAGACTTGAATATGCTACGAAAAAATGATACGAGATTATACATTGCACAAAGAAGATGTCAGAGGAAAACTCACTCTGAATTGTAATACTTGATAAACAGAACTACTTTCGGGCAATTTAGTAACACATATTGATGAGCTGCAACATACCCTTCTGACGTGCGGTACCATTTCCTCGCTTTGCCCAATGGTCATCCCAGATGAATGAAAATTGAGAATGCACCATTATTAGCAACATTCAGACCTACTCCACCATCATCATTTCGTTGGATCCGTTCGTGTGCAGTACTAATATGATCCTCGAAGTTGAAGGAACAAAAAGAAGTTGATTCCTCAACTAAGTAAACATTACATATCAACCTTCAACTTTCGCCTTGTTTCTAACATTGTTCTTCAAATGCTTGAGATACCTATATGATGAGTAAAATATTTGGACGGTATGTCCGTTAAATTAGGTAGTTATAATCAATATAACCTAAGTTATTAGTTATTCACTACAATAAATATTTATTAATTACAAAAATTAGCTTTCGAATGGATACATCCACCGAAATTGTACGGGTCCAGTGATATGAGCCTCATATGCTAAGTGTATCGGAAGATGCTCCATTGAGTCAAAAAAACTAGGTGAGAAGATTTGCTCCAACTTACACAATATTTTGGGAATGTTAGAGTGCAACAAATCAATTTGCGTTATATTAAGGTTCCTAGCAGTCAAGTCTCAAAAAAACAAACTTAACTCGCTAATTGCAATCCACATTTTATCCCTTAGTAGTTTACGAGAGGCAATAGGAATCAATCTCTACATGAACATATGACAGTCGTGACTTTTCAGCCCAAACATCCTCAATTTGTTGGCGTCCACACGACCAATATTTGAAGCAAATCCATCAAGAAATCGTAACTATCATATCCAATTACACAAGACTTATTTCTTATGCTTATCAAGTGTATAAGACGCTCTAAGATATGAGTTGGACGTGGGGTCATATTTGAGGGAAGGTCGATTGCAAATATCTCTTAAATCTAGTCTCGACTTGGCATTATCCTTAATTTTCCCAGGAACACTCAAATTGTATTAAAAATGTTGTCGAAGACATTTTTTTCAATGTGCATGACATTCAAGTTGTGCCTAATGAGATTCATCTTCCAATAAGGTAAGTCCCAGAATATTTTTCATTTCCTCCACCCTGAATACTTGGCAATCTTATTGTTCACCTGAACGGATTCGATTTCAGTTACTCTCATCAGTCCCCAAGCTTCAATTTCGGCCAAAATTTGTTCCCCGGATTTAATTGGCGGCGGTCATTTTCGACAAGTTGTATCGCGCCTAAAGCCGATCTTGTCACTTCTTAAAGTGGAGCCACGCAGTAGGAAGCGACGATGGCAATCGAACCAAGAAGATTTTCCACCGTGCTTTAATTGGAATGCATCCATGTCATCCATACAATAAGGACAAGCTCTCTTTCCATGTGTGCTCCAGCTAGACAACATACCATAAGCAGGGGAGTCGCTGACAGTCCACATAAGTGCAGCTCGGAGTTGGAAGTTCATTTGGTGGAAATGTCGTAGGTAAATACTCCTTCATGCCACAAATCTTGCAACTATTTTATCAAAGGTTGTAGGAAGACATCAATTTGATTTTTAGGATTAGTCAAGCCCGGCACGATGACCGTTAAGAACATGAACTCATTCTTCATACGCATTTAGGGGGGTAGGTTGTAAGGAGTGAGAATTACAGGCCACGATGAGTATTGTTTTTCGGATTGGTTGAATGGTTGGAAACCATCCGTACATAACCTTAAACAAATATTATGAATTTTAGCACTAAACTCGGTGTTCACATCATTGAAATGCTTCCTTGCAATATAATCCGAACAATGTTGCATGACGATGTCGTCTGAAACGTGTTCCCATGCCACTGCATGTGCCTCGAAGTCGCTTCAGAGCGAATAAACGCCGCAACCGAGGTGCTAGGGGGAATTAATACATTTTTTCTCGAGCCCGCGGCACGCCACTCCGTCCTTCACATTTGATTTGTTCATACCTTGATTCACTACAAAACTTACAAGTCGTCAACTCTGAATCCTTGCCCCAGTATATCAAGCACATGGACTCGCAATAATCAATTTGTTGGACTGGTTGCCCCATACCTTACATTAGTCATTTCATTTTGTAAAAGCTATCGACAAAACAATTGTTACTCGACAATGCATCTTTACAAAATTGAAAAATTTCATCGTACGCCTTTTCAGAGATACGATGTTCTAATTCGGTTTTTAAGAGTCTCACGACTTTCGAAAATTTGGTCATGTTCTCGCACCCTGGCCATAGCGGCTGACTTGCTGCATCTAACATATCATACAAGTTTTGCGAATAAGGATTTGGATGTTGTTCCACATGACACCAATTGAAACTCAAACCCGCCAAGTTGTGCACCATCTCATGATACGATGTACAATAATTCACTGCATGCGTCCTTTCGTGGTCATCATATCTCATCGTATTGATAGGTTCATCATGTACATTTTTAGTGTACATATATTCTTCTTCCCCGTGTTCCGACCAACAGTGATATCCCAGAACGAATCTTCGATGAAGTATATGAAGTTTTATGGTGTCAACATCATAGTATGAGCGATTACGACACTTCATATGGTTGCATGGACACCGAATCTTCCCCTCAGTGGTGAATGTCCTACAGTGCGTCTTTGCATACGCTATGAACTCGTTCACGCTGTTAATGAACTCTTGTTGAGTATACCCATTTTTGATACGACTATACATCCATTCTCGATTAGTAGACATCTCAATCCTAAGTTTTCCAGGCAAACAGTGGATAAATCTTATCAATTCTTACTAATGAAGTATATAAATTAATATACTATTCTTTATTTGTAAAATTAATCCAAATATTCATCAATTCCTAATATATATAGTCTCGAGATGTCAAATATAGCTACGTACCAACTAAATGACAATCACAATTAATAAACAATATAAGAATTAGTTATAACTCAATAAGATATCATTTTTCATTGAAATGCACAACCAAACAATAAGTTAAACAACGTACATAATTTTTAATTTAAAAGGAAAAAAAAGAATATAACGTATCAAACTTTGAAGCAATGAGATTAAACTGGTACCGTAGCCTCCACATTAAAGGTTTTCTCAGGTAAACATTTGGTTAAGGTAAACTTAATTACCGCATGATGTTCCCCATAAAATCAAAAATATATCCGTCAAGACTCTAGAATTCGAAGACATTTTTCTTAAAGAAGAAATTTTAGAAATAGCAATTTAGAGCTGCCATAAATTAATTTTTAGTCATTACATAATAATTTTTCTTTATCAAAATAACTAAAGTGGCAAAGGAATTTCAATATATAGCTCAAACAAACTCATCACCAACTCATGCAAGATGTTCTTTCATTTTGTATCTGTGAACTGCGGATAATTTAGTTCTGCTAACTTCAATCCATGTCTTCTAGAATTACTTCTTTTGACACAATGATTGTAGTTCACACTAAACAAGAAAATAACAAAAATTTCTTTTCATTTGCAATGCCTCCTCTTTATTTCTATTCAACTTTAAATATTCTTTCGACTATTGTCTGTTAAAGCAACTAGCAACCTCATACTTACATAACAAAACCCTTTCCATTGAATCATTCAATCCTGCATTTATGGATCAGACCAATATAAGATGCATAAAACAATCTAAAATGAGCTATGGGATTTTAGATAGTGTGAGAAAACAAGTACTCACTCCTAACTAATTACCCTGCAAACTGACAATAAGACCAATAATTTCTTAACACAAGGCTTCCACGCGAAGATTCAGTGGCTTAATGAGACCAGAATGCTGGAAGCATAACCTAGGTAGGGTTTTGTTGAGTTTAGTAGTTTTCATCATTTGGGAAGTAAATATGAGTTATTAATTGGTACTTTATGCAAACGAATAAGTATGCTCTGTAGTTGCACCGTTAAGGTGATCTTCTACATCAAAAAGTTCTATTGCGATTTAAATCCCGCGTGTAATTAACTTTTTCGCTTGATATATATGTAATCCTTTTAAATCAATGTCCAATAAATTATGTAAGTTATGGAACATAGGAACATCCCATTTCTATTTTATGCGCACGGTGAAATTGTAAATGGTTTAAATGGCATCGCGTACAACACACCCCCATAAGCGGTGTTGATGGTTAAGTTTGAGATGAGTAGACAACAATTGATGGATCACTTGTGTACCGCGTTCAATATCTCATCCATGGAGACTCTAGTCAGAATGACTTATCACCACATGATAATCCTCCCCGGAGGTTCCCAATATTTCGCATCCATATTATTGCATGATGCGACACACTTTGACTTGATGTGGGCGATAGTGGCCAATTTACCATTAACTGCAACGGTAGATATCTATTTAACATTTGCGTCAATCGAGTCGTTTTGAAATCCTACAGTTCATTCGCAACCGGTACATGAAGATGTCGGCACGTCAGACACTAGATCGATAATGGAAAGGCTGCATATGCAATCACCACAAGGAGATGTCGTGCAAGATGGATTTGTTAGTCCCTTACATGGGGACATTAATGCCTCTAATGATGAGGAAGTTAACAATGACGATAATAATGAAACAAACGAGGCTGTACGTCCCCCCGAGGATGCCGCAGCAGCTGTCGATCGGGAAAGCCTTAATGTTGTTACGGATGACCCAAGGTATGAACCTCCAGGTGCGAAAAACGTGAAATATGATAAACAGTTTCGTATCGATGAAGAAAATTTCATGTAGGAAGTAAATGATAATAAAGTTCACCAACCATTGTTGGTTTATAATGAAATCGATTGGGAGGTGGCTAACTCAACTGAAACCCAACATTCTCATTAATAGACTGGGTGGTACATGTCTAATTTAAGTTGGAAATAGGATTATTTTTCGACAACAAAAAAGATTTAAAACATGCCATCAAAGTGTGACATGTTAACAGACATTGTTAATACCATGTGATAGAATTGACTACAACTCTATGGGTGATCAAGTGCAGAAGCGCGCAAGATGGGTGTATGAGGCGTTTTTGTGCTTGTTTGCGAAAGAAAATACAACTATGGGAGATCACACAATTAAACGTGCCATACAATTGTTTAAATCGCGATGTAGAATGTGGTCATGCCCAACTTGTGGCGGCCCTCGCCGCCCCGGGGTGATGTGTCTCCGTGTACTTCTCGCCAACTGGCCCAATTACACGTGTACGGCACCTGCCCGTCCTTACTCTGTCTCGAGATTCGTATCCACTTGTGTGTGTACGATGTATAAATGACAAATGCAGTGGAAGGTGTACGTAAATACAAGAAATATTAATGAAGTTAACAAACCCTACTGTGGAAACACCCTGAACAATTCAAAGTAAACAAATGTACCATATAAAACTAAGCAGACACAAGGTCAAGTCACTCCCCAGTTCCCAAAAGAATCAAAATAATCACACGTACAAGTAGTCCTCAGAGGTAGGCAGTCAGAAATAGTCGCCTAAGATCCCCTTGCCCTTACTTGTATTAGGATCTGCACTCAATCATCACAGAAGAAATTGGATGACGAGTCCAGTCAGTAAAATCCCGAGGAACTCCTCCGAGCATTCAATAAATAAATGAAATTCAATGAATACTGTTAAATAAACATGCGGAATGTAAACATGCAACTATAAGTAGGGCATCGCATGCGTAAATAACAATAAAGTGCAAATGTGTGTGTCTGTTCCAGTCAGACTAAACCACACTTCGGGATTTCCTTCCAGGATCCCACTAGTGGGCGCACCCAACTAGCCATCACCTTATCCCTCTCGGTGGCCGGCGTAGACCCACGACGCACCGACACATGTAGCAATTCCCTCGGGTCGTTATCCACCGAGCACTCCTGATACACATGTTATGGTCTAGAATGCATAGACACACAACGGAATATCAAGTGGAAGTAACGAACCAACCGTGCAAACAACGACAAGATATAGATATAGGAAAAATCACAAGGAATAATGGAAAGGAATGGAAATACGGAAGCAAAATAAATACTCAAGAGTTTTTTCATTGGGTTTTACAAACCACACAACGCGCTCTTCTATCCCGTAATCAATCCCCGGGTCCAAGTCCACTGGGTCCTTGGCCGCCAATTGATCACCCGTGTCAACCTATGTTAATTTATCAATAATTTAATTTATCATGACAATTTTTCAACAAATTTCTAACATTTTTAGGCCAAATTGCCTATTTTGCGCTTTTCGAGGCAAAACCCCGCAAAAAGTCGCGTCTGAAATATCCAACTTTTTTTTTTTCATGAAAATTCATAAATTTCTATTTATTTTATGGAGATATATATTTTTCAAAATTTTCCCACTTTTTTCGGAATTTTCCAAAAATTTCCCAAATTTTTTTTCTTCAATTTAATTTTCTTTTTTTTTTTTTTTTTTTTTTTTTTGTTTGGGTCGGGTCGGGTCGGCCCAACGGAGTCGGACCCGACCCGCGCACGATCCGGTCTGGTTTAGGTCGGGTCGACCCAACCAGTCGGACCGACCGACCCTGGACCGAGAATGGTCCAGCCTCGCCCACAGCCGAGCTCCGGCCCATTCTGGGCCCGGCCCATGAGGGGATGCACACGCGCGCACGCGTGTGCATCTTCATCCTCTGATCGAACCAATTTTCACTGGTTCGATCAGAATTTTTTTTTTTTTTTTTTTTTTTTTGGGTTTGGGGTTGGGGTTGCTCTCCACCCCAACCCCCGGTGGACTCGATGGCAGGGGAAACACCCCTGCCATCACCACCGAGACTCGGTTCGGCCTCCATGGCCGAACCTTTGTCTCGCCACCACCGCCAACTCGAAATCCACAACAAAAACCACTAAAACGCACATCGATCGTGGCGTTTCCTCCCTCTTCTCTCCTTCCCGGCGCGTCCTGGCTTCTCCTCCTCCTCTCCTCTTCTTCTTCCTCGCTCCCGGCCTCCAGTTGTGTGTACGAAAGAGAGAGGTGTAGGTGAGGTGAGAGAAAAGGTGACGGAGTGTAGATAAGGATTGTTGACTTTCTTCTCTCTTTTTTTCTTGACAACAAAATGTGACACCGCTGGGACACTCGCTCATTTTTCCGGCGTTTCGACGCTCGATTTCGTGTCCGAACCGCGATATACGCGTACCGCCGCGTCACTAGCCGCCTAATACCCATTCCATATTAGTAATTTGGCCATTTTTATTTAATTTGTGTTTTAGTTTCCCCGACCTAATATTCGGTCTCGTCAACTACCCGGTACCCGCGTCGACACGCATATCGAGGCGAATACAGTTCACGCAATCTCGCACGTATTTTGATGCAACATACACACACGCGATGTATTTCAATAAATTTCACCGCAAATAAGCATCCAACACACAATTACCTAGCATACCCTAGTCCTCGTGCGTCCTAACCTATTGCGATGTCCCTGTGGATCTGAGCTGGCGTCCACGTATGCCAAGTGAAGAGAAATTTATAAAATGGGCCGTTACAGTTCTTCCCAACTAAATAAAATTTCGTCCCGAAATTTCACTGTAACTGAAGTCCCGTACCAAAGAATAGCTAAGGGTATATTCGAGCTCCCAAGTGAGTCATTCCGTCCTATGACGCTGGCAACGAACCAGGACCTACGTGCATCTTCCAGAATCTCGTCCCGTATCTCCTGATCCGCAGGTAGTCACAATCTCCATCGGTATCTTAAACACCGACCTGTGGTTCCTGCCCAATCAGTGCATTCCGGATTCCGTGACAGATCACTGACCCGCTCATAGAGCCCATCAGCCCTCTGACACTCGGCAACCCGTTCGATTGATACGGTCGGTATCCTCAACTGCGACAAAATCCCGAACCACCGGAACATCTTCAATCCAGCCCTCCCTTCGAGCCTCCGGCTCAAGTGTCGCCGTAACCGCCTCCATCTTCTGTGCTATAGCTAGTCGACTTCCCGTGATGGGTAAGTCAGTTGTCGATTTAACTAATACGAACTTCGGTATGTCAGGAATATGAAACTTTATCATCTTGTCGTAACAACGCGCTCTTCTATCCCGTAATCAATCCCCGGGTCCAAGTCCACTGGGTCCTTGGCCGCCAATTGATCACCCGTATCAACCTATGTCAATTTATCAATAATTTAATTTATCATGACAATTTTTCAACAAATTTCTAACATTTTTAGGCCAAATTGCCTATTTTGCGCTTTTCGAGGCAAAACCCCCCAAAAAGTCGCGTCCGAAATATCCAACTATTTTATTTTTCATGAAAATTCATAAATTTCTACTTATTTTATGGAGATATATATTTTTCAGAATTTTCCCACTTTTTTCGGAATTTTCCAAAAATTTCCCAAATTTTTTTCTTCCATTTTTCCATTTTTCTATTTTTCCGAAAAATATATTTTTCCGCAAGTCGTGCATGTATTGTTGTGTGTATTCTCTGATACCAAATGTGGCGGCCCTCGCCGCCCCGGGGTGACGTGTCTCCGTGTACTCCTTGCCAACTGGCCCAACTACACGTTGACGCCACCTTGCCCGTCTTTTTCTTGTCTCGAATTTCGTATCCACGTGTGTGTACAGTGTATATATGAAATAAGCAGCGGAAGTTGTACGTAAAAGTAGAAAAATATATTAACCAATTTAAACAAAACCTACTGTGAAAAAACCCCGAAAAGTACTGTAGCTGTACAATAGCAAATCACTCCCCAGTTCCCAAAAGAATCAAATAAGTCTTTAATCGCGGACAGTTAGATAAAGTCGTCCAAACCCTCCTTGCCCTACTAGCCTGCACTCGTCCATCACCAAAAGTAAAATGGAGAGTACAGTTAGTAAGATTCCAACAAAGTACACCGAGCATTTATAAGAGAATAAACAGATACCAAGAATTATGTCAAGTAATCGCGCGGAAACTAAACAAACAACTGTGCTATGATCATCACATGAATAAATAACATGAGAAACAAACAGTGTACTCCTCCTGGTCACACTAAACTGTACGACAAACCCCCAGGATCCTTTCAGTGAGTGCCCCACTTCCTTCCCAGTGCACGCCCAAGCCTACACCCGGCCCCGCCTCGAGCCCGCTGAGTGCCTACCTGGGGCGCGCAGGATCCCTTCAGTTGAAACACCCACTTCCTTTCACCTGATTACCCGCGTACAGCCTAGTGTGCCACCAGTACAACAAGAATATCGAAAAGTCTCGTTCTCCAACCCAAATGCGTCACGAAAATCAATAACAAGGAACAGGGGAATAACATTCAACAATAACAAGGAATAGGCAAATAGAATCCAACAATCACGAATAGGATATCAATGATAGAAACATAAACCCTCGGCGACTTTTAGATGGAATCTTACGTACACAATAACAAGGAATATGAATCAACGATGAAAAAGTAAACCATCGATGACATTCAGAAGGAATCTTACGTACACAATAACAAGGAATATGAATCAACGATGAAAAGGTAAACCCTCGGTGACATTCAGAAGGAATCTTACGTACCTCAAAACGCACTCGCACGCATCTCGATATGCACACACGACACCTGATTATGGCATCCTAAATCCCTAGTGTCCACTTGTACTATTGCAGCTAATAAATCATGCAAATCATAATATAAAATTAGGTGACATACATCTCGTCGTCGACATTCATCGATTAACGCCTCCGATCGGTCCGACAACGCCATCGCCTCGTTCATCGCGCTGTTGGCTTGCTATTGACAAGCCCTGTTGTCATCCATCATCGTTGCTGCAAGACCACTGTCGCACAATCGCTGCTGCCCTCGCTGCGCGCGCTTCTTCTTTTGCGTGAAAATGTACAGTAAACTCTTACAACACGAAGCGCACTCCATAGAGATAGTGTCTCCAAGCCATCAATGCAAAAACGACCGCTGCAAGCTCCAAGTCGTGCATTGGATAATTAAATCGACAAAATACTGAACCACCGAAACGTCTTCAATCCGAACCTCCGTTCAAACCTCCAGCTCAACTAGCGCCGCAAACGCATCCATCTCTTGCGTTGTAGCTTGTCGGTCTCTCGTGATATGTAAGTCAATTGCCGATCCAAATAAACTCTGGTACGTCAGGACTATGAAACTATCATCTTGCCGTAACAATCTATCCGTGCATGATAGGAATATGAAACTCGATCCACCTCTATCCTTACGTCGCTAACGCATGCGCTCTATCTCTGGCCTAGTTTGACCCTCGTCGTGGCGATGGTGGTGTCCAACAGTCAGCCATCAAGTGTCCCATCTGCCCACACTGGTGGCATCTATGGCTCTCCAGTCTACCCGTCTGTCCGTCTCCAGATCTCGGACCCTGACCCCGGTCTACCTGACCCATGTCATGTTCCCCTTGATCTCGACCCTGACGGTACTCCTGGGGTTGTGCCCTCTGTCGATCCACTGGTGTCGAGGTGATAGTATAAACTTGTTGTGGCTCCTCGTATCGGATCTGACTGCCCTAAAACTCGTACCAACGACCCCTCTCTTGTCTATCATCTCTCCAATCTCTATCCCGATGATCCATCGGTCTCTTCTACCTCTGACTAGACTGAGAACTTTGCCCTGACTGTACCTCCCTACCAGTCACACGTCGGCCAGTTCTCTGCAGTAAGTATGTCTCATGCGCCAAGGCCCTGTCAAAGATCTCCTGCAGTGTCGTGGCTCCAGTCGAGACAACTGCTGACGCGATCCTATCATCAACCCCTCTGGTGAAATAATATATCTGTAAGCATTCCGTACCAGCGACATCTGTCGGAACCTCTCCATATACTGCATCATGGTCCGACTGATAGGAACTTTTCCCTCAGCCTCAACCTAACCTCCATAGGCATGTACTAATTATAGAACAGCTCCCTAAACGCAGCCCATGTCGTCCGTTCCGGATGAGTATCCGTATATTTCGTCTACCAGACTGCCGCATGCCCTCTCAAACAGGCTCCCGCAAGTCGTGCATGTATTGTCTCATCGTTCCCGCCGGTATGGTCACAGCTACTGGCTCTCTAGTTGAAGTGTCTGATACCAAATGAATTTTCATAAAATAAATAGAAATTTTTGAAAAAAAATTAATTTATCACGACAGTACATGGAGATATATATTTTTCCGCATGCCCACGGGCCGAGCCTGGCCCATTCTGGGCCCAACCCATGAGGGGATGCACGCGCGCGAAAACTGGTTCGATTAGAATTTTTTTTTTTTTTTTTTCTGGTTTGGGGTTGGGGTTGCTCTCCACCCCAACCCCCGGTGGACTCGATGGCAGGGGAAACACCCCTGCCATCACCACCGAGACTCGGTTCGGCCTCCACGGCCGAACCTTTGTCTCGCCACCACCGCCAACTCGAAATCCACAACAAAAACCACTAAAACGCACCTCGATCGTGGCGTTTCCTCCCTCTTATCTCCTTCCCGACGCGTCCTGGCTTCTCCTCCTCCTCTCCTCTTCTTCTTCCTCGCTCACGGCCTCCAGTTGTGTGTACGAAAGAGAGAGGTGTAGGTGAGGTGAGAGAAAAGGTGATGGAGTGTAGATAAGGATTGTTGACTTTCTTCTTCTTTTTTTCTTGACAACAAAATGTGACACCGCTGGGACACTCACTCATTTTTCAGGCGTTTCGACGCTCGATTTCGTGTCCGAACCGCGATATACGCGTACCGCCGCGTCACTAGCCGCCTAATACCCATTCTATATTAGTAATTTGGCCATTTTTATTTAATTTGTGTTTTAGTTTCCCCGACCTAATATTCGGTCCGTCAACTACCCGGTACCCGCGTCGACACGCATATCGAGGCGAATACAGTTCACACAATCTCGCACGTATTTTGATGCAACATACACACACGCGATGTATTTCAATAAATTTCACCTCAAATAAGCATCCAACACACAATTACCTAGCATACCCTAGTCCCCGTGCGTCCTAGCCTATTGCGATGTCCCTGTGGATCTGAGCTGGCGTCCACGTATGCCAAGTGAAGAGAAATTTATAAAATGGGCTGTTACACAACTTGACGCCAACATGCTTGCACGAAAGATCCAAAGCATTGTCTGGATAGATCAAACAATAACTATTAAGGGATTAATACAAATAATTAAGGGAAAATATGGACACGAAGTAAACTACAAGTGAATGTGGGATGCTTAAAGGAAGGCTATTGCATGCGCATTTGGAAATTGAAATAAATCATACGCTAGATTACCAAGATGGTTGGCGGCTGTGAAGAAAAAGAGTCCGGAGATAATAATCGAGTGGTCACATAGACAATGGGCTACTGATAAGATAAGGACTGCGTCTCCTCAATTTCATCGTGTGTTTTTCACATTCAAAGCATCAATACAAGCTTTCAAGTTTTGCAGGCCTCTCTTCAAATTGACGCGACTTTCTTATATAGCAAATATAGTGGTAACCTAATGATTGCCATATATGTTAATGGTAATGGACACGGTTGCATTTGCCATTGCAGAAATCGAATTTACGGATTTGTAGGGATGGTTTTTTAGGATGTTGCGCAAAGTGATAGATAGACCTGGAGTTTGCCTTATTTATGATTGTTACCCTAGCATTCTGAAGGCGCTTAACACCTCGACCAATGGTTTTTGTCCCCTAAAAGGATACCACCATTATTGCCTACGACACTTGGTCAGTAATTTCAATACCCAATTAAAAAAATGAAAACTTCTTTCTCGAGCAGCTGCTCAACATCAAGAATGAAAATTTAATGTGTGCATGGAGCGTTTTGCATACTTATCATCACGAAATCCTCAATATGTGCAATATGTCAATGCCATCCCCAAAGAACTATGGACTCAATCGCATGACGGAGGCATGTGGTACGGATGGATGACTTCTACTAGTGTTGGTATGCATGAAATGCAATTTTTGTTTTTCATTCAACTATATAGTTATCGTTGAAGTAATATTACTTACATGAATTTTATTGTCAATTGTAGAGTGTTTTAACGGTGTTTTGAAGGGGCTCGATTCTTGCCAATAACAATAATGATTCAGATGATTTACTACAGATTAGTGACATACCACGATCAACGTAAATAGGAAATCAATGAAGCAATATCAAAGAGCCTATCCTACACAAAATATGTCACGGATAAACTCACACGTTATGAACAATCTGCAAGGAGGCATCAAGTCAATCTGATAAATCGTGACATAACTGAGTTTGAAGTGTTGACTGGAAGACATGGAGATCGCATGCATAAAGGCACTAATACCCAAGTCGTCATCCTAATGGAGTGAGTGTATAGTTGCAATAAATGGTAATCGTTTGGTTTCCCTCGCTCACACGTGTTAGATGCATGTGCCTTTATTCGAGTGAGCTACGCGTAATTCATTGAACTATACTATAGGATAGATGTGTACGCGCAATGTTAGTCCTCTAATTTCAAAGCCATTCTAGGTGAGAAATATTGGTCGACTTTTGTGACAAAGATCATACCAGACCCAAGGTGCAGACGTGGTCGAGGGAAACCAAAGGGAACGCGAAGCCAAAATGAGATGGATTTTCCTAATGTCTCGAAGCCCTTGCGATGTGGCATATGCCGTCAAGAAGGACATAGAAGAACAACATGTCCTAATAAAGACCGTGATCGAGTCCCTACTAGGAAGAACCGGTGTGGTATTTGTCGTTTAGAGGGACATAACAAAAAAATTGTCCAACCAGAGCTCAACCTTCCAATGAAAAGCGTTAATCAATTTTGTATATTGTTTGTGATTGGCTTAAGTTGGTAATTTGATTATGTTGAATTGTTTAAGTATTCGTTATTGTTTGAACCTATATTAATGAGTTATTGTGACTTTCCGAACAACACGACTAATTTTTTTAAATTAGTCAATTGTAGTTTTTACAAAAAATGGATCTATTTCCATCAGATCCTTCACTTTTATATCTCCAATCTACACATAGATTGTCACAAACCTGGAGGGGTCAGGTAAAATTTTTTAGATATATATGTCAAATGTTCCTGCATAAAGGTATAATATATATATATATATATCGACTAATACATTTCAATTATAAGGTATGAAACATTGCGCGTTGCTTGAGGATGATCCCATATCCTCGTTCTAGTGGGTTTTATAGGATTTCCCGCGTAGAATTTTTCAGCTTTGATTGGGCTTTACCTTGAGACATGTACATTTCACATGCAATGTGGCAAGTGCACAATTACACTTCAGGATGTGCAGGTACAGCTCGACTTACCTATCGAAGGTATGCCTGTGACAGGAACCACTGATACAAACTAGGTTGAGGTGTGTGAGAGGCTACTTGGTTGAACTCCTGTTGGAGATGACATTATTGGTTGTAAACTTAAAGTCGAATGGCTTGAACATAACGTACCAACTATAGATGACGATAACGATGAGGAATCGGTGCAACTTTATGTTTGATCATACATACCGCAACTTATCGGTGGTTGTCTATTCGCCGACAAGTCAAACCGATTTGTACATTTGATGTTTCTACCATTGCTCGAGGATTTCTAAATAGCTGAACAATATAGTTGGGGGAGTGCGTGTTTGGCTTATTTGTATAGAGAGTTATGTCGTGGATCTCACATGGGTGCACATGAGGTTGCAGGTGCATCAATTCTTATACAGCTATGGGCAAGGGATAAATATTCATTCAATGCACCAAGGCGCCTTAGTGTTCATAGAGTTCGACCTCAAACAGTGGATAGAGAACACATGCTTATAGATGTTCCATTAAAACACAGGTAATACAAATATTATTTCATAATTTCTATAATATTAACTCCATTTTTATTTTCTATAATTTATTGTTTTGTATACAGATGGATCGATGCATTTTCGATTACTCAGAGTGTGGTACATGTCTTATCAGCTTATCGTGCTGCACTCGACTCGCATAATGAGGATGGCGTAGTGTGGCAACCTTATGCTGAAGTCATCGTGTCTCTTCCTGAATACTGTATTGACGGTCATGGCAGTTGGCTATTGAAGTGTCCCCTAATTTGTTTCTAAATAGTCGAGTGGGATTGACCAGAAAGGGTTATGAGACAATTCAGAATGATACGGGTCGTGCCACCAAACTGCGATTACAACGCTCAACTGCACTGCATTAAATTACGTGGATGTAATCTAGAAAATTGGTTTACGCAACCTTTATAACAATGTGGGAAAATCGTGGTGATAACATAGTCACAGCAACACAACAAGAAGGACATGATCAATAAGACTACATGACATGATATCGATCAGTCACTAGACGATTCATTGGACATGACGGGGTTTTACGTGATTATTCGGTAAACTTGAAACTATTATTTTATTTTCCTCATGAGTAATATCTTAAAATGCGTGTATTAAACTCATGTTTTTTATATCAATATAACTTGGTGCATCGACTGTGGCAAGTGTTCATTGAGGATGGGTACGAGCAAGGTCTTGTTGCGCTTGATGAAGGCATTAAAATTTTAAATAAAGATGAAAGGCAAATGTCTTCTCTATAGAATGATGGAATTGATGTTGAACAGGACATAAACGAGGAGAATGAAGAAGATGATGAAGAAGAGGATCAGGGCGAATCAAATATAGAAGTGAGAAGAAGAACAACATAAACAAAGATTGTGGGTGAGAGCACTAGACGTCTTCGTCCACCACGTCCATCTCATCAGACAGAGACTGCTGCAGAGAGTAGCAAACGTTCTCCTCCACTACGTTCATCTCATCAGAGAACGAGAAGAACATAGACTATTGGTGAGAGTAGCCAGCGTTCATCTCCACCACGTCATTCTTCTCATGGGTACATTTCTATATTATTCCCAATGCAATCACAACCTCAAATGTTTGTACTTAGGTCATCGATCATGAATCTTCCTCCTTACCATTTTGATCCTTATACACTTTGGCCGTTGTCTTCATTTGTGGACCATGGAATGCCTAGACATCCAATGTATCCTTCATTGCCTCAATACATGCCGAGTTCATATACTCCATGTTATAATTACAATATGTCATATAGTGGAGATGGCTCATTCATGAACCTGTTAAGCATGCCGCCACCTCATATTCCTTTCGGCCAACCACATACAGGAAGTCAATATTTTGGAATGGTTCAAACTCCTATTTTTGGAAGCATTAGTACCAGAGGTGAGTCGAGTGAAGCAGAGGAAGAACATCAATCGACTCAAAGAAATTCAATGCAAGATCAGCGACCTCAACAGCCTCAACCAGATGTACAAACACAACGTCCAACTAGACATAGAGTACGTTCGGTTTCTATCATGGAGCAATAACGTCAACGTAACCGTCTATAGACTTGTATGATGTCGTGGTGATTTTTTTTTTCAATTTATATCTTAGGTGAATGAAGTTGCTGTATACAAGCTTTTCATGGAATGAACTTATTAGATCCTTATTATTTTAATTTTAAATTCTAGACAAAAATATAACGTGGTATTAGCCAATAATTATTTTTTATCTTCGTATCTCTTCTTATCATCATGAGATAGAGGTAAGACAAAACTTTAAAGGATGGGTTGCATGGTTACAATGGGTTTCACGGGTTACCAGCCTCGAGATATGTGCGTGACGTTTGCATGGGGTACTTGGTTTGTAGTTGATATGTATGGGTTGTCCCCTTGAGATATGTGTGTGACGTTTGCGTGGATTGTCCACATTGAGATACGTATTTATCGTTTGCATTAGTTGTCTACCTCGAGTTACGTGCATGACGTTCGGATGATTTGCATGGATTGCACGAGGTTGCATGGGTTGTTTACTTCGAAATACGTGCTTGACATTTGCATGATTTGCATGGATTGCACGATGTTACATGAGTTGTCCACCTCGAGATATTTAGGTGACAATTGAATGGTTTGCACGAGGTTGCATAGCTTGCCTACCTCGACATACGTGCATGAAGTTTCTATGAGTTGTCTACCATGAGATACGTGTGTGACGTTTGCACGGTTTACTTGGATTGCACGAGGTTATATGGGTTGTCCACCTCGAAATATGTGCGGGACCTTTGCATGGATTGGATGAGGTTGTATGAGTTATCCACCTTGAGATACGTGCACGACGTCTGCATGGATTGCACGAGGTTGCATGAGTTGCACACTTTGAGATACGTACATGAAGTTTGCATTAATTGCATGAGGTTGCATGGGTCGCCCACCTCGACATACGTGCGTGGCGTTTGCGTGAATTCTCCAACTCAAAATACATGTGTGATGTTTGTATGGGTTGTCTACATCGATATACGTACGTGTCGTTTACATGGGTTGTCTACCTCGAGATACACCCTTGAGGCGGGTTGTCCATCTCGAGACACGTGCGTGACGCGGGTTGTCCATCTCGATACGCACGTGTCATTTGCATCGGTTCTCCACCTCAATACATGCGTGTAATATTTGAGTTGAATAAATAACTCCTTTTGAGAATGAGTCATCCATACACTTTAATATTTTGTATAGATAATTCCTTTTTAAAGGGAACTATTCATACAAGTTCCTTCCACCTCATCAATCATACCACGCCATACATCCACCTCATCATCAATAGCTCCATTTGAAAAGGAGTTACACATTACTTTTGTAATTTTAAAGTAACTCCCTATTTGATGAATAAAAAAATAAACCACCTTATTTCATGAAAAACTCCGGTTTTCACCCACCGATAGAAGTGATAGTCCTATTCAAACAAGACAAATGTGGCTCTATGGCTAGGGTGTAGTTTTGTCTATCAATCGGTCGTAGGGCTGTTCTGTAACAAAAAAGAAACTGTGATGAGGATTAATTGTTGTTTGTGCGGACCAGAAGAATTGGGGCTTGTTTCCTGTGGACAAAGGTAAGGTAGGAAAAAAAACCATCCGACACTTTTTTTTTTGGAAACGCAACCTTGGGTAGCATATAAAATTTTAGCTTATCAGCTGGATTATTTTTAAAATAATTTATTTACCAAACACAACTTATTTATCTAAGTAGGTGACCAGCAAGATTAGTTAATTTGTGCTTACCAAACAAAGCCTTAGTGTATTTAATGATAAGAAGATGCTAGAGTAACCTATATTAGACACCCACTTTATCAAATCTCAAAATTCTTAAAACCGATAATTAAGGCTAATCAAGAACTAATAGTGACTAATTATGGTTTAAGCTGCGAGTCGAGAGTTGAAGACCGGCGAAATGAGATTTACTGGTAATTTTACTTTTATGTGATGTGTGCCTAGTGTCGTGTATTATATATTATGTTATTTTGCAAAATCAAGTTATCGAATAAATTCAAAATTTTATGAGATTTTATCTCGATATACATGTCGAAATGAGTGCTGAGAAAATCAAATGTTGAACCGAACTATTGTTTCTTATTGTGCAAAAAATAATTATGATTAAATTTTAAAATTTGAGTTTTGAACTTTAAATGGATTTAACGAGTCGACGTGTGGGTTTTGTCTCGATTTGCGTGTAAGTCGGGATTAGAGGTAGTGTGAAATGAGAACGAAGTTTGTGGGAGATCTTGTTTTAAATTTTGTGTCGATTGACAGTAGTCGAGGTTGAGATTGGGTTCAAATTGGTGCAAGTTTGGTTAAGTATAGCAAGAGGATTGGTCCGAAAGATTTTTAGTATGTCATGGACAAAGTTAAGATTTTCGTGTTTTTAGTATTACTAAAACACGTTAAAATAGAGATTTCAAGAATTAATAAACGAAAGAAAAACTAAGCTACTGAGATGCAGCTGAGGTTTAATATATAAATAAAAATATATATAAAAAACAAATCATTCATTTCTTTCAACATTCGTTCAACATAATGTTTACAATCGGTTTTTACCTAAACCCCTTAAAAAACCCTCTTTCCCTATCGAAGCTCCCTACATTCGATTTTCGGCCAGTTTCTTTCTACAACACTTAGAGCATCGCGAGACGGTCAATTCGAGCTAAGTTTTCACAGTGGAAACACAGTATTCGCCTCATAATTTGGTAAATTCTTAAGTCGAACATTCTTCCACAATTTTATAGTGATTTTTCGATTTTTTTGCGAGCTTTTGATAGAATTGTTGTTAATTGGCATATTCAGTTGATTTGGATTAATTTGGAATAAATCCCACAGACATGGGTTAGGATTTTGATGAATGAACTAGTGCAATTCAGTTGATAACTATTTTGGAGATGTTTTATAGTTGATATTGATTTACATTGGGTTTTCGAATGAATTGATTATTGGTTTTGATGCGATTTGACTCCATAGGTTGTAAAAATATTTTGGTATTGGTATCGAGTGATTTCGTGGCATTCAGTGTCGAGTTTTGAGGATTTAATTGCGAAAATATTGATTTGGAGAAATTCTTTTTAGTTCAAAATAAAGAAAGTTCGCCTAGTTAACAGGCCATATGGAAAAATTTATAACTTCTCCATCGGTAATCCGATTTGGATGTTCTTAGAGTCTATGGAAAGTAGGATATGAGTAATACAAGTTCCTTTAAGGTCGGTATGACAAATATTGAGGCTTTCAAGGTTAAAAAGTTACCCCAAACTGTCTAGTTGAAAGCTAGTTGAAACAGTTATATAAATTACTATTTTTTGAAAATTGTTCTCAAACGTACTATGACCGCAATTCTCATTGGGTTTTGTTGTATGATTTCACTTGAAGCATGACCCATAATATAATTGGGTATACATGGAAGCTATTGGAAGTATTTTCAAGGTGATCCGACCCTCCGGGAACCCCGAAAAGTAAACGCGAAGTTGGCTCTTTGTAAGGTTAAGTAAATCCCATAGTAACCTTTACATGGTATGATTGTAATTTCGTATAAATTGCATTGATCCTTGATATTACATTTTTGTTGTATATGCATACATAAGTATGGAGAATAAAGGTGATTTGAGTCTCCTTTTAGTGTTACTATATCATGGTTATATAACACTTTACTATGCTCGAGAGGCTGGAGTCACTAATATTTTGCATCACGTGGTTATCATGAGATCACATTGAACCAGATCATACTCTCATAGTCTAAAGGAACGAGACTCATTTGGTTACCCTCCCCGGGCAATAGTACTTATTACTATTTACTTACTACTTTTAGAGGATATTAACTGATTGTGGTCAAACAACAGAAATGGGATAGATTCACGGTTGTATTTAAATTCCTTAAATCATATTATTTGTTTAATCTCTTGGATTATTATGCATTTGATTATTATAGGTGTACTCGATAGTGTGGGATTTACTTATCTGATATTATCGAATTTTTATAATTGGGTAATGACTGGTTCTATGGGCGATAAGGGAAAGGGAACGTTTTTCGAATGTTTGTGACTTACTCAATTCTTTCTTGCTATGTATGTATTGTATTGAATATAATATATTGTATAAATGGTTTTTGAGTTCGTATGCGGTTAAGATCTCTTTTGGAATTATTATAATGGTTTTGAGACGAAATGGAATGTTGTGGAGCTAAGGTAACAATGGTTTAAAGATTTTGAAAACATGAAATAGATTAGAATGAATAAATAATTTTTGTTGATGCAATATGTATTGTTATGGGTGGATTGTGAGTCCTTCACCATTTCCACAAAGCCGAACAGGTTTTGTTAAAGATTTTTGAAATGTCGAATTTTCCGGTGTAGACTTAGAAACAGAGGATATGCTGTCAAATTTTTTTTATGAAATTTTGAGGATTATTTAACTAATCTAAATGAACTTTAAGGATTAAATAATTAATTTTTATGGAACTTTGAGGTTTAAATTTTACTTTTAAAATCCTTTGTAGTTAATAAAGTTTTATAATTGATGATTACAAGGTCTTAATCTTAATTATTTATTGAGTTTGAGGTTAAGGCTGCTAGATTATAAGGGGATTAAGGTAATTTAGGCCAGTTAGATGCCCTAATTAGGTGGGGTCTGACACACTTTGGACATCTAGTGAGGACAAGTGAATGTACAACCGTGCGATACACCTTGAGATGTGTGCGTAACACTTTGAGATGTGCGCTCACACTCCTCGAGGTGTATGACATGGAGGGACACCAATTTTAGTCCATGAAGTGCTCAAAGTGAGTGTCCAAATTTGGTTACAAATTCATTTTCCTTAATAATAATGTGTTTCAAAGTTCTACATAGATAGTGAGATGTGTTTTCTCACTTGGTGTGGAAGTAGGTGGTGCCATTCATTTGGGTGTTTCCTATAAAATCTCACTCCATTTTATGAGTCTCGTAAGTTGGACATGTCTTCTCGACTTCATTAAATTTCTCGCCACTCACCCCTCACTTCTCACATTTCACGTACTCCCTCCTTCCTTTAACCCATTTTTAACTCCACTAGTGATAAGAAAAAATTGAGTGCGGCTATATGCACCCCAGCTATTTCTTAGGGCACCCTGATGATAAGGCACCTAATCAATTTCTCAAGGCACCTCGTCAAGTTTCCTAAATCGCCTCTTGGTTAAAAAATGAACACCCCGCCCTAATGATTAAGGCACCCAAGCTGTTTCTCAAAGCACCCCGACCATCTCGTTTCCATGGGTTCGAGAAACAGTATGCAGTCTTGGTTGCACATGTCCGAGACCATTCTTCATGTCTCGCTACCTAATGACCGTGATTAGTACCATAGAGTACATACATATGGTTTCGGTTGCTTTAATTTGAGACTTATGCAAGAATGTCGGCTAGATACAACCAAGGCCCTATATAGTGTCTCGATCGTGTGCGGCTAATCACTTCGCGTCCCTTGTACAGTTTGAAAAATGAGAAAAATAAAAAAAATCAAGAAAATTAATCTTTTCTTGTTCTACATCTACATTAACAGTGATGCAAACATACTGAATCTAGCAAACTCTACAATACAAACCCACATTATTGTCGCCTCTAAAATTGGTCAACTAAGTTCATTCAACTCAACTTATGTGCACGGCAAGAGATCGATTCCACTTGTGAAAAAATTAGAGGATTGAAGGTGCACGAGAATGGATAGGTTTGGGTACATGAGTGAATCGGTGGGGTTGGGAGGGCAGTTTTGACATTTTTCTTCTCACCCCAATTTTTACAACATTTTGGTTGATTGGTCACATAGCTGCACTTAAGAAATTTTTACACTTTTCATTATCGGTATTGAGTCCAATGAAAGGAAGAGAGAAAATGTCTTACAATAGTTTTTATAATATAATAGCAATACAAAGTAAGAAATAAAGTAATCTTGATGAAGGTCCCATCTTTCAAGTTTCACTGCCCAAGAACACCAAATTGCTAGAACAACCCGAGGGGTGTTATATTAGCTCTCATGAGATTAGCGAATCTAACTAGGGTGTGGTGCAAAAATATGTTATGTGGGGGCTTCGAATCCCGAAGCAACCTTAGGACCCGCCATGTCACATCCCACGTCACCAAAACCTGCCACGTCATGACCCGCTTACCTTTAATGCCCCACAACCTAACTGATTGCTTATACTTTTTCAATTAACGCTAGTTTTGTAACGGCCCAAAATCGCTAATCGTGTTTAATTCCTTAAACGAAATCAGCGACCCGTACCGTGAGACCCACACTGTGATATGTCAATTGCCCGAGGCAAGAGTCGAGGTATATTTTATATTTGTTGTAATGTATGCCTAGTGTATTGTGTATGTGTAGACTATTAAGTCACTTGTCTACGGGTATATAGGTATCGAGATGAACGGGGACGTACCTCGAATCATCTGTCGACGTGGGACCGAGGTAGCGGCTTATGGGGTAAGCTTCATTTATTTGAACTAATGTTGATTTTGCAAGTGGCTTTAATGTGGTCACATTTGAAATAACATTAAGTGCCTATAGTTAGTGAAATAAAACAATGAGCATAAGATGTGCATCAAGACACGTATTAACCATCAAGAGGCCAAATGAGTTAATATGTTGAGTCACTTAAGAATGACTTAAGGGACAAGTATGACAAAGTGGTCTATTAGTTGAGCCTCGAGATACGTATTCACACATGAATCAAGGGCTAAGGTTCAAACCAATCTAATTAGTCAAAAAATAATATATAAGTCAAGAACTTTGGTTTCTTATCTTCATCACCACAATTCGTTGGCAAGGAAGAGGAGAGAAAGAAGAGAGTTGCTGGAGTGCTCTTGGGGAGGAAGAAGGGGAAAGAATAATTGAAGGTTTAGTGAAGAAGAAGGTGTTCTTCAAGCTAGGTAACTCCTCCACCCCATTAACAGAGTTTAAGTTGATGAATTCATGGAAATTGATGTTGTATGTTGATGTTTTGATGTTGCGGTTAATGTCATGGAACTCTAAATGAGTGTATGAGGGTTCCATAGGCATTAACAAAGCCTACGTGTTGAGAAACCTCAGAATTCTAGGTTCTGCAACACATAATGCGCTACATAAGGAGGGTAGCGCGCAACTGAGGTCGATAGCGCTCGGAGGCTCAGAACAACAATTTCTGCATTTTTTGAAAACTTAATGAACCTAACTAAACTAGTCTTAACCTAATCCTAGCAACTCTAATCCACTCTAAAACCTATCAAACAGCCCTGGGAAACTTATGGGAGATCTCGGGAGTCCGGGAACGCATTTTGGGGAGTCGGGAGGTCGGATAGGCTAGGATAAACTTTGTGACTTATAAGTAAAGCTTTGAGAATTCTATATTTCATTTCATTGACTCTTATCATTTTATGGTCTATTTGTAGATATTGCTACTTGTCATCTCACATCATGTTGTTATTGTGTCTATTCATGATTGAGTATTGTGACATGATGCCTTGTGAAGTGTTTCATTGATTTAAATTTCTACACTTAATGATATTCACGATAGATAGTTGGTTTAAAAGCATTTTATTAGGATAAGTTGGATTGAGTTTGAATTGTACTCTATTTCCTTGGGCTTTGTAGCCTCGCTAATATTGGAATCCTAGAGAATTGGAATTGTTTATCTTTGGAAACTAAAGTAGGGATTATCTAATGTCCATTGCACAAAAGATGTGCAGTTCACGGGGACATGAGTCTACATCACCACTACACTTGTGCAACATACGAGGTATGAGACTTAGGGTGGTCAGCAAGCATGAGATAGATGTTGTATATGCGTAGAGCGCAACTCCGCTATTGGTATGAGATATGTTGAGCACAGCTCCATATGGTAGTGGAAAAGGTTAGGTGATAGTTTCTCACTGCCGACCGGACATAGATCATCTCGACTTAGCCTGTGTCAATCTATACATTTTTAACTATGATATTTACTTGCATTACTTGATTCAACAACTGTTTCACTACTTTATGCGTTTAAATACCTTTCTCATATTTTGGAAATGTGGCATAGAATTCTCTAGTTATTACTTAAATAGCAATATACTCACCATCTAGTTTGTGATGGTGGGCGAGGTCCGTCGAGCGTAGGCAGCCGACCAGGGAAGGACAAGATCAACGACTTTCTTTGGGCATCTCAGCGATTGTCCTATCTCGTTTTGTATGACTCAACTTTTTTGTATTATTACTGTACGTTTTTGGGTTTTAAATTGGGTTGAGTGAATAGTTTCCTTATTTTGATACTGATTTATATATACATGCATGGGATGCTTTGTATTCCTGATGTTCCACACTTAGGATTATTAACTGATAAGAGTTTCCTCATAATCTTTAAACTGTATGGTTAACTTTGAAATCTAATAATATTTAGACATGTGTGTCGAAGAATATAGGAACAAAAGTCTGACTAATATGTAATGAAGTCTTACGTGGCTAGGAGTAAGGCTTAATTACGGGATTAGGCCGGGCGGTGCCCTTTTTAGAAGAAGGGTTCGTCGCAAGTTTAGTTAATTCATCTATATATAAGTATTAATGATTTAATTAGCCAGTTAACCAATTTATCAAGTTATATTACAATTCTACAGTGGAAGTCGTTAAATGAACATGTTATGTAGTATTTAACAATCCTAAGTAGTGGAAAACCTGGCAAAAAGATACCATGTATATGTCAAAGGCAAAATAAGTATAGCAAAAGATCCATATACATGTATTCAGTTTCTACAGTCCCCAAAACCCAATGAAAAGTAAATACATACATACTATAATCAAACACGAGCCGATGTCACTATCTCAGAATTAGTCGCCCAATACTACGTTGGCCGTTACACTTGCTCGTCAAAGGATCTGCACTCAGTCACCCAACAAATACAGTGACGAGTTCAATTAGTAAAATCCTAAGAGGATTCCACATAATATTCATGAAATAAAATTGGTAAACTACGAGACATGTGAATATGACCTCTGACAACAGTAATTCATATTGCCATGAATGTAGACCTCATGCGACAAACAAAAATCGGTAGCGTTTAACCAACAACACATACTCAATAAACAAGCTTGGAAACAAAACATTAATAAATAAACAACCGTATAATCACGAGAAAACCCTGACCTAAACCTGCAAGTAATTGATAAAACAGGATAGGAACCACGTATATACTTACAAGCTTACAATGACTAAACCCCAACTACGATTAACTGATGAACCACTCTAGACGCTATTTCAAGTCAAGGGAACATTTTATATCTCTCACGACAGTCGCAAAAATGTTTTCCTACCGTTAATACGAGCACTAAACACAAGTAACCCATGCAAGCAATTTAGCCAAAATCAATATATACACAAACCGAAATAGGAATGAAACCCTAAGTGTGCTCACCAGTAATCACACATGAAATAAGATACCGACAAAATAAAACAATGAATTTTGTGAGGCATTCCAATGGGTTTACGCACTTCCATACGAGCTTCGACTTCCCCAGAGTCCCGAATCAAACCCGACTAGCTCCCCGATACCCGAGCTACGTCCCATAAGTCCCTGAAATCCAATTTTACATATTTAATATGTTTATACGTGTTTAGGTATGTATTAAGTCGAAAATTATAAAATCAACCATTTAAATTCAGTTTTTATCTGCCATTAGGGCTCTAATAGTGATACCTAGCGCGCTAGATGGAGTTAGCGCTAGAGGATCAATCTAGCGGGCTACTATTATTCATATTGAAAAACAAATAGTTAAGAGCTCATTATGGTAAGTGTGCTAACTGAGTTCTCTAACAAAATTCTCAACTCGAGAATTCTGTCACCAACTCCCCAATTAGCTAACCAGACCCCATAAACACATCTTCCACTCCATGGTGACTCCAAAACATCATTTAAATCAACAGAACAACACCAATTAGATGAAATTCATCAATTACATGAAATCACTACTTTTTCCAAATTCACCAAAAACCTCAATTCCTTTAAAAACAAGTTGTAAATCCTCATTTGAATTGTAAATACACTTGTAATTTATCACAACAACATCGGAAATCAATGACCACACCCTCAAATCCAAATTACACCAAAACACATCAATTTTGAGTTCAATTGAAAATGTAGATGATGGAGAAGAAGACTACCTTAGTTTTGATCCGCAAATTAACCTCCAAATGGTTCAATTTCAGCCATGAATCTCCTCTTTTTCTATGATTTTCTCTCAGATTTGCATGAAATTGTTTAGTGGAGAATGAGAATTCCCACTGACTTACTATATATATATATATATATCTTTGTCATTATCAAGTGTGTTATGTGTATCTAAAGGATTATCCTTTGGTTTCTATTAATGTTGTAACACATTTTTTATTGACTCCAATAGCCCACTCTTTTTCTAGTTCCACTCACTAGGATCATCTAGATGTCCATCTAAGGTCCTTATCACTTAGTTCAAACTATAGGCTTATCATTACTTGATTTAAATTACATTACATTAAGCTTCTTTTAGTCATATGGTTAGTGTTTTCATTCGTCAAAAATAGTCAAATTTAACTAACCCCAGACTACTCGATACCCAATGCTCCAAGTCTCAACACGCATTTCAAGATACATCATAGTCTATTTTCTAACTTAATCAGCTTAGCCTATGGTTACATTACCCATTCTAATTGATCAATTATTCGCCTTAAAGTGAATTAGTTAAGTTTCCTAGTGTACATGTAGTTCGCCTACCCGATACCCGCGTTGACACGCCTTGCGAAGCGAATACCAGTTACATTAACTCGCCCGACAGAAACGTATACACATGAGGTGTTACAATAATATAATGTGTTTAAACATCACACTTAAGAAACCATCACCCACAAATAACATATTTCTTCGGCTCTCGTGTCTTAGTCAACTGAGTTGTCCGTGTAATGCCCGAATTACAACCGTTAATCCCCGAGATTAACGCTAATCCTAGTTTGATTAATTTAGGTTGTTACTGTAACGGCCTGAATATAAAGTTTGCCGCTATTTATGACATATTTGCAGATGTACCGGACAGCTCAGATGCTCATGAGATCCGTAATTAGGCTTGTGCGCGCCTGGAGCTAAGTAAATAGTACTTTTGTGTGTTGAATTGATTAATTTGCGATGTTTATCTTGAAATAGTGTAAATGGCATCGCAATGTGTATTAGTATATTACATTTGGCGTGTGAGATTGTGTGTTAAGTAGTCGCCTCAATATACGTATCGACTCGGGTACCGGGTAGTTTAACCGATTTAACAATAGGCCAGGGGAACTAAAACACACAAAATGAATAAAATTGGTGAAATACTTAATATGGAATGTCTAATTGGTGGTTAGGAACATGGTAGTACGCGCATGTCACAATTCGGGACGCGAAACCGGGTGTTTGAACACCTGAAACACCATGTTTCGAGTTAAATACAAGGGTGAGTATGCCACCGGTGTCAAAATCGGAGTTAAGAGAGCTGGGAAATGAAGCAAATGGAGGTCTTTGGATGACCTAACCACAAGCGAGTGGTGATGCAAAGTCACCTATATAAGTCAAGTTTGACTTCAAAACCATTACCTTTTCTCTCTCTCCTCATCTTATCATCCGAGAATTTCAGTGAAGGAACAAGGGTTTTTGATTTCTCTTAGTGATTCAAGGAGCTTGGAGGGGTGAAAAACCAAAGTGAGAATCACTTACATGACACATTTCTCTATCTTTTAATCTTATTTTTAGAGGTGTTAGTGAGGATTTGGAAATTATTTAATTATCATATGATGTGCATCGCAAATACATATCAACCAATCAAGAGGTTAATGGAGTCAACTTGTGGTGTCATTTATGCATGACTTAGGTAAATGATTGAATGAAGGTAGATAACTAGACAAGCCTCGAGATACGTGTGCACACAAGATCAATGGCTATGGTTTAAACCTATCCAATACAAATAAGTCAACATTTTAATCGTCATTTCATCATCAAAATCGTTAGCAAGAAAGGAGAGAAAGAGAGGAGCTGCTGGAGTGATCTTGGTAAAGTGGAAGTGAGAAAATCATTGATGGTGTGTTGAAGAAGAATATCAAGCTATCAAGCTAGGTAACTCCATCAACATAGCTTGATCATATTCTAGAATTTGATCTTGTTGTTATTTTTATTTTTGGGTTGATGTTAGGGACCTCTAGTAGGGTGTATGAGGGGTCCCAATGCGTTAACAAGGCCTATGAGTAGAGGAAACCCAAAACTCAAAATGTATAATTTTGGGTTCTGCTGCACATAGAGCGCTAGGTGGATAATCTAGCGCGCTAATATTTATTAGTGCGCTAGATATCAGAGGTAGCGCGCTAGAGGTTTAAGGTAGCACGCTAAAATTGGAAAATTAGTGCGCTAATATCAAAATTAGCACACTAATTACCTTGGTAGTAAAAAAAATTTGCAATTTTCTAAAGTTCCTTAAACACTCAAAATCGGTGTAATATCCCAAGTAAAGGTTCCAATATACTCAAAAACCTATAATATGATATCTTGAACCAAAGGAAAAACTACAGGGATTCAAAAGTGTGTTTTGGAATGTCGAGAGGCCGGATAGACTAGGAATAAGCTTGTGGTTTGCGGTAAGTAAACCATCTAGGAAATGCACAGTGTTTCATTTTAAGCTATTGAATATTGTTGTTCATTGCATTGTTATCTATCCTTGGAATTCCATTCTAAATGAGTTGTTGGAGGGCAAGTGAGTCAACAGTGATCCTTGGAAAGAGTGGCTGGCTTAGGTAACATACCAGAGTCATGACCTCGGGATGCACTGCATTGGATACTGATTTTGACAGGGTGTGAGTTCTTAGTGTGGTGTTCAAGGAAGTTTTAGTATCTCGTAGGTTTAGGGCTTGTGAGTGTACCAAGTCCTAGAACCCGAGTCTTAATGTTTAGCCAAGACTCAACGACCTATTGGTCCGGACTACTTGCGCCTCTCTATTTGTATTACTGGACACTCATGTATCGATTGCTTTTGATTTATTCACGGTCTTTTATTTATTCATGCATCCTTATATCTTTCTTTTTATCTGCATGAATATAAATTGACTTATTTACTTTGAAATGTTGTTTAGTATCCTACTAAAATTACTTACTTGTACTCGTTATTCTCATGTTTATCTGATTGCAAATCCGCAATCGAGTAAGGGAAAGGGGCCATTGCTATGTGATTTATTGTGAGGACTTTGGAGCGGCCTTCTCTCTCCCATTTTTTGTAGGTTTTGTATTATTTATGTATATTATTTTTGTCACATGGGTATATGGGTTTTGTGATATATTTTAGGATTTGGATTATATGCGGGGTTTCCACACACACTAGGTTATCCGAACTAATTTGTGTAGAGTTGTTTAGATTTGTTTAAGTTCACTGCCGCGTAAACTTCGATAACTTATAAATTTGAATAACTCAATATAAATGCTACATTATGTTGCCAAAATGATTAGGAAAACTGACTAGGCATGCGTTGACATCGCGAGGATTGACTCTGGGTCCACGTAAGTTTAGGCCAGGTGAGACCCAGTTTGGGTTGTGGAACTGGGGCCGTCACAGTTGGTATCAGAGCATTAGTTTTATGCCTAACTCAAAAATAAACCACAACCAACACAAGGCACGAATCCATAATAGAGTTAGGGCAAGGTCGGAGCATAGAGTGGAACCCTGTGATTTTGACTTAAGTCTTAGTTGGGAAGTGATGAGAGTTGGAGAAATTAAAATTGGACTATATGAGCTATTTGGTGTGTTGTATATTATTAATATCGACAGCTATATCATGATCTATAAATCGCATTCCTTGCATATTGCGATGGCCGATCAGCTCGAGATCAGCGACATTGGTCCGAGGGATGTTCAAGAGAGGTTGGATGAGATGTACCAGTTGGTCGCCTCACACGGCCAACAAATTCGGGAAATTCTCCGACTATTGAGGACACATGCTACAACATCGCCTTCTACATCCGCAGTTGCAGCACTAGCCACACAGGGCGGTAGTTCGCTGACAGTACAGGCCACTTTCATGACTCCTGCATCGCCGACCAGACTTGTGACTGGTGAGGGAGTATAAGTTCAGGTATGGAGAGTACCATCTACTCATGAGAAACCGGTGGATGATGCACCGAGCACGCCAACTGATGTGAGTACTCACGCGACAGCTGAGGCGAGGCAGTCACGTGAGTTTCGTAGTCATCACCAGGAGAAGTTTCATGAGTGTATGAATCTCGGAGCAGCCGAGAGATTTATGAGGAGTCACGAGAAGATTCATGATGTCTTGGCTACACCAGAGCATATGAGGCCGAGCATCTCATCAGCTTCGTTGTTTAAAAACGTTGATGTTTGGTGGCGTAGCATGGTGGCTATGAAGGGGAAGCCCAAGGACTGGGCTGAATTCAATTAGACACTCAATTAGAAGTATTTCCCTCCTCCGGTCAGGAACATGAAGAGGACCTAGTTTCAGAACATCCGACAGGCTACTGGCGAGACAGTAATGCAGTATATGTATCTAGTGTCCATTGCACGAGAGATGCGCGGTTCACGGGGACATGGGTCTACCGGGGTTCCGGCACTCACCACTACACTTGCTCGGCACACGAGGTATGAGACTCGGGATGGTCGGCAAGCATGAGATTGATGTTGTAAAGCGTAGAGCATAGCTCCGCTATTTATGTGAGATATGTTGAGCGCAACTCCATACAGTAGTGGGAAATGTTAGGTGATAGTTCTCACCACCGACCAGACATAGGTCATCTCGACTTAGCCTGTGTCTGTTTCTACATATTTAACCGTGGAATTTACTTGCATTACTTGTTTCAGCAATTTATTTTGCTACTTCATGCTTTTAAATACCATTCGTTTATTTTGGAAATGTGGCACGAAATTCTCTAATTATTACTTAAATATCACTATACTCACCGTCTAGTTTGTGAAGGTGGGTGTAGGTCTGTTGGGCAGTAACAGACCGGGGAATAAAAAGATCGGCGACTTCCTTTGAGCAGTTCGGTGACTCTCTTCACTCATTTTGTATGTCTCGACTTTTATTGTATTATTATTGTTATGTCATTTTAGGTTGTACATTGGGTTAAGTGAATAGTGCCCTATATATACGTGCATATGATGTTGTCTTTTCTTGGTTTTCCACACTTAGGAATTTTGACTTATAATAGCTTCCACATGATCTTTAAGCTACATGAACATGATAATATAGATCAATACATGAAGTCAGAGAAAGATAGGGACGAATGGCTAACTAATACGTAATTTAGTCTTAGGTGATGTAAATTAAGTCTTGATAACGGGATTAGACCCGGCGGTGCCCTGTTTAATAGTTGGGGCAGTCACAGTTGGTATCGGAGCTTAATCTAGAGACCTATATTGTTTACGACAATAGGATACCAACATAGTTGGTATTAGAGAGTCATAGGTTTAGAGACCAAAATGCATAAAATATAAACCTTAGTTGTGGAAACCATATACTCATTGCCTAGACACCATTAATTGGGAAGTGAATGATAGTGAGATGGGGGATTTTTTAGATGTACTTGTTAATTGCTATATGTATATCTATATTTATGCGCTAAGTCACGTAGAAACTGATTCGCGTTCACTATCCATTGCATCAGCACAGAACACAGTGGGCAGACTTCCCTTGCCACCTCCCATCAGACCAGCCTTACCAGCTCCTATAGTTCCTGCACTTCCCGCCCCACAGGCTTCAAGGCAGCAACCGCAGGGTGGTAGAGTTCGAGGCAGAGGCCGAGACACGAGACAAAGATCGGAACAGGTGCAGAGATAGGGTTAGTATCACGCATAGGGCCGGTCTGAGAGTTAGTGCAGACAGTTGACATGTTACAGACGCTGACACTACACAAGGTCTTATTGAGGGTACGGTTTCTATTTGTGATCACGAGTTATATGTTTTATTTGATTTTGGCTCTACCGTATCGTTTATTACTGGTCGCATGATAGACATTTTAGGGTTGAAACTTGTTAGGATTATAGTACATTTGATCTTGCGTACTGCAGCCAGGGATAGAGTGGACCCTCATAGTATAGTTGAGAAATGTCTCGTCACGATAGATGGAGTAGAGCTACCTGCTGACTTTAAACTCCTCGAATGTTTGGAGTTCAACGCAATTTTAGGAATGGATTGGTTAGCAGCATGCTACGCTCATATCGACTGTTTTAGCAAGACAGTGATATTCGAGATCTCAGGGTACCCGTCATTCATTTATAAAGGTAATGCAGCGAGGACTGTAGGAACGAGAGTCAGGGACCTAGGGTGGAAGATATACTAGTTGTTAGAGAGTTTCCTGATGTTTTTCCAGAGGATTTACCTGATTTACTGCCGCCGCGAGAGATCGGTTTCATTATTGAGTTGGTACCAGGTACGAAATCGATTTCCATACCACCATACTGGATGGCACTACAAGAGCTAGAAAAGTTGAAGACTCAGCTCCAGGATCTAGTGCAGAAGAGATTCATCATACCTTTTATGTCGCCATGAGGAGCACCCATCCTTTTTGTGAAGAAAAATGATGGTACGTTGAGACTTTGTATCGACTATCGACAGTTGAACAAAGTCACAATTAGGAACATATATCCACTCCCAAGGATAGATGATTTATTTTATCAGCTGATAGGAGCACAATTTCTCTCTAAGATAGACTTGCGATCAAGGTAGCATCAGCTTAGGATCAAGGACAAAGATAGGTCCATTACAGCTTTCAGCACCAGATATAGACATTTTCAGTTCACAATCATGTCGTTTGGGCTGATCAATGCTCAAGTAGTGTTTATGGATCTGATGCATCGTGTTTTAAGACTATTTCTTGACTGCTTCGTGATAGTCTTCATCGGTGATATACTGGTATACTCGAAGACGATAAAGGATCACGAACAACACCTTAGAGAGACGTTGCAAACTTTGAGGGAGCATAGACAATACGACAAACTCAGTAAATGTGAATTCTGGCTGTTAGAGGTCAAATTTCTAGGGCATGTTATCGGAGCAACAGGGATATTAGTAGATCTAGCCAAGATTCAGGTAATTATCGATTGGTCAGGGCCAACTTAATGACTGAGATCAGAAGTTTTCTGGGTTTGGCAGGGTATTATCACCGATTCGTGCAGGATTTTTCGAAAATCGCTTCAATGATTACTACATTGACTCAGAAAGACGTGGCATTTCATTGGTCTGAGGAATGTGATGAGGCATTCGCTCAGCTGAAGAGGTTATTGACTACTGCGCCAGTGTTAGTGTTATCAGAGGTTGGGCAGGGATTCTCCGTATATACTGATGCTTTTCATAGAGGTCTGGGATGTGTGTTAATGTAGGGTACTGGTACAGTAGCATATGCATCTAGACAGTTGAATGAACATGAGAAGAATTATCCTACCCATGACTTAGAGCTGGCAGCAGTAGTGTTTATATTGAAGATATGAAGACATTATTTGTATGGAGATACGTTTACACTTTTTACTGATCATAAAAGTTTGAAGTATCTCTTCACACAGAAGGATCTGAATATGCGGCAGTGCAGATGGTTAGAATTTCAGAAAGATTATGACTTTTCCTTGGAATATCATTCGAGAAAAGCGAATGTAGTTGCGGATGTGCTGAGTAGGATACATGTTGGAGATGCGGAGGTTCTTACTGAAACTCGAGTTGAGATTTGCGCGCAGATGAAAGTACAGAATATGTCTACACAGAGAGTGGCAGTGGGTCAGATGATCGACAGGTTGTACTTCAGGTTTAGTGAGTTAGCGCATAGTGCAAATTGTGTTGATTGGACGAAGACACCTGACCAGTGTTTGCGCTTCAAGGGCAGACTGTGCATACCGTCAGTACCAGAGCTGAGAGAGGAGATTCTTCAGGAGTCACACTGTTCTATATTTACTATTCATCCAGGTAGGACCAAGATGTACCACAACATAAAGATGCATTTTTGGTGGCCTGGGATGAAAGCGAATGTGTCAACGTTTATTAGAAACTGTGGGATCTGTCAACAAGTGAAGGCTGAACATCACATACCTAGAGGACTGCTACAGCCTCTTCCCATCCCACGATGGAAGTGGGAAGACATTGCTATAGATTTTGTGAGAGGATTGTTGATAACCTCTCAGAGACATGATTCCATATGGGTTATTGTTGATAGACTGGCAAATTCTGCTCATTTTCTACCAATGGCCACGCATTACACATTTGATCAATTGAGTATATTGTTTGAGCGAGAGATTGTTAGACTGCATGGGGTACCAGTGACTATTACGTCAGACAGAGATGCTATGTATACTTCCAGGATATGGCGGAGTATGCAGGAGCAGTATCGTAAGAGCCTCCAGTTTAGTATGGCTTTTCATCCTCGGACTGATGGGCAGACTGAGAGATTGATACAGGTTCTCGAGGATATGTTACAGGCGTGCGTCTTGTTGTTTGGCAGATCATAGGAGGAGTACCTACCGTTATGTGAGTTTGCATATAACAACAGTTATCAGGTCAATATTGAGATGGCGCCTTTTGAGGCTTTATATGTTAGACCGTGTCGCTCGCCATCGTGTTGGGCTAAGCCAGAGGACCAGGAGACCGTGGGGCCTGAGATTGTTGTCGATCATACGGAGAAGGTACGACTGATTCGTCAGAGTCTCAAGGGAGCCAAGGATCGACAGAAGAAATATGCGGACAGATATCGTGGTGATCTCACATACACCGAGGGGTCCTTTGTCTATTTAAAGGTTCCCATCGGAAGGGTCTTCAGAGGTTTGGAGTGAAAGGTAAACTTGCACCAAGACTTATCGGACCTTTCACAATTAAGAAACCGGTCGGAAAGGTAGCATATGAGCTTGAGCTACCTCCACAGTTGTCAGGCGTTCATCCAATGTTCCATATATCCTTGCTTCGATTAGTTGAGTCAGATAAGGTGATCGTCCGACTATAGATTTGAACCAGATAGACTTGACTGATATGTTATACGAGGAGCAACCTGTTCAGATCTTAGATCGAAGGGTATAAAAGTTGAGAAATAAGTCTATCCCAAAAGTACATGTCAAGTGGCAGTTTCACGATGATACATAACTCACTTGGAAACGTGATGGCTATATGCGAGATAAGTTTATGTACCTCTACGAGTAAGGTATACATGTTGGTTTGATTTTTAAATTTCGAGGAAGAAGTTTTCATTAGTTAGGAAGAGTTGTAACGGCCCAAAAATTTTAACTATGTTTACGTTTTTACACATGCCCAACGACCCGTACTACAGAACCCACATCGTGATATGTCCGTTTACCGAAGCAATGGCTGAGGTACATTTTATATTTGTGTGTTGTATGCTTAGTGTAATGTACATGTGTACACTATTAAGTCATTTACGGGTATGCAGATACCGAGACGATGGGGGATGCGCCTCGAGTCGCATGTCGACGTGGGACCGAGGTAGCGGCATATTACAAGTCAATTACTTACATTAATTGACAATCATTTGGTAATGTGTAGTTTTTATGTGGCCACATCTATTAATAGAAATGTATTTATATAACATGGGCCTTAGTTAAGAAAAAAAAATGTACATCACTAGATTACGTCTAGATTCACACACACATACATCTCAACACAAGGTGTCAAGTATTGGAGTCACTTGAGACTGACACAAGAGACAAGTGGTGGGAGCAAGAACCACACGATACGCCTCGAGATACGTGTGTGGGTTGAGATGTGTGGCTCACATTCAAGGCTCCACAGATGATATATAAATGAGTCAAATGAACCCAAAGTCAAAACTTATGTCAATTGTTTATCTTCAAAGGTGGTCACCACAATAGAAAAAGAAAAAAAACGAACATGAGATAGGAAGAAAATCGAGGAATGTGAGTTGTGTTTCGTTGTTATTGTGTGGTTTGTTGTGGTTGTTTGGGTTGTCGACTGTTGTTGGTGTGAGTTGGGGAGCTCAAACGAACTGCCATGGCAGTTCGTCCGAGATCAAGGACGGCAGGGGAGTAGTCTCCCCTACATATCAAGCCCAACCTAGGGTTGGGGATGGAAGTCCAACCCAGCGAAAAGAAAGAAAAAAAAAAATTGAAACAAAGCCGATGCTCTGTTTCGCGAGAGGAAGAAGATGGTGTCTTGAAACGGGCCGGTTCGGCTCGGGTGAGCCTAACCCAGTTCGGTTCGGTTCAGGCCCAAAGAAAAAAAAAAGATGAGGAGAAAAGTGGTGAACCGGGCCAGTTTGGCTCGGTTCAAGCCCACAAAGGAAAAAAAATGCTGGAAAATTGGAAAAAAATCCAGACAAATTAGGAAAAATTCTGAAAATTTATATTTCAATAAAATAAATTGAGAATAATGAATTTCTGAAAAATAATAAATAGACATTACTACTTGAACTCGCACATCATGTTGTTCTTCTATCTGTTCATGAGTGAATATTGTGGCACGATGTCTTGTGAATTGTTTCGTTGCCTCCGATTCCTACACTTGATGTCATTCTTGAACAAAATTGATAAAAAAAACATGCTAATGGAATAACGTGGATTTAAGCAGACTTGTATTCAATTTTCTTTGTGCTTTGTAGCCTAACTTATCTTGGTATCCTAGAATTTTGGAATTATTTGTCTTTGAACTTAAAGTTGGGATTATCTAGTGTCCATTGCCCTAGAGATGCGCGGTTCACGGGGACATGGGTCTACCGAGGTTCTGACACTCACCACTACACTTGCGAGACACATGATGTATAGGACTCGGGGTGGTCGGAAAGCATGAGATTGATGTTGTAAAGCGTAAAGCACAGCTCTGCTATTTATGTGAGATATGTTGAGTGCAGCTCCATACAGTAGTGGGAAAGGTTAGGTGATAGTTCTCACCGCCGACCGGACGTAGATCATCTCGACTTAGCCCGTGTCTGTTTCTACATCTTTAATTGTGGTATTTACTCGCGTTACTTGTTTCAGCAATTTATTTCGCTAATTTATGCTTTTAAATACCATCTGTTTATTTTGGAAATGTGGCATGAAATTCTCTAGTTAGTATTTAAATATCACTATACTCACCGTCTAGTTTGTGACGGTGGGTGTAGATCCGTCGGGCAGTAGTAGATCGGGGAAGGAAACGATCGACGACTTCCTCTGAGCAGTTCGGCGACATTCCTCACTCATTTTGTATGTCTCGACTTTTATTGTATTATTATTGTTATGTCGTTTTGGGTTGTACATCGGGTTGAGTGAATAGTGTCCTATATATACGTGCATATGATGCTGTTTTTTCTTGGTTTTCCATATTTATGGATTTTGACTCATAATAGCTTCCATATGATCTTTAAGCTACAAGAACATGATAATATAGATCAATACATGAAGTCAGAGAAAGATAGGTACGAAAGGCTTACTAATAGTAATTAAGTCTTTGGTGATGTGAATTAAGGCTTGATTACGGGATTAGGCCCGGCGGTGCCCTGTTTAATAGTTGGGGCCGTCACAGTTGGTATCAGAGCTGAGTCTAGAGACCTATATGGCTTACGACAATAGGATACCAACACAGTTGGCATCAGAGAGTCATAGGTTTAGAGACCAAAATGCATAAAATACAAACTTTAGTTGTGGAAACCATATATTGATTGCCTAGACACCATTAATTGGGAAGTGAGTGACAGTGAGATGGGGGATTATTGAGATGTACTTGTTAATTGCTATATGTATATCTATACTTATGCGCTATGTCACGTAGAAGCTGATTCGTGTTCACTATCCACTGCTTCAACATAGAGCACAGTGGGCAGACTTCCCTTGCCACATTTAATAGTTGGGGCTGTCACAGGAAAGGGACCAGTGCTAGGTGATTTATTGTGATGACTTTGGAGCGACCTTCTCTCTCCCATTTTTTGTAGATTTTTTATTATTTATGTATTTTTTTTTCACATGGGTGTATAGGTTTTGTGATATATTTTAGGATTTGGATCATATGCGGGGTTTCCACACACACTAGGTTGCCCTAACTGATTTATGTAGAGTTGTTTAGATTTATTTTAAGGTGAAATCGCTTCCGCATAAACTTTGATATTTAAAAAATTCGAATAACTCATTATAAATGCCACATTATGTTGCCAAAACGATTAGGAAGGCTGACTAGGCTTGCATTGACGTCACGAAGATTGACTCAGGATCCACGTAAGTCTAGGCCGGGCAAGAACTAGTTTGGGTTATGAAACTGGGGTCGTCAAAATTACCAAGGTAATGATTTTCATTTACTTAATACTCGTATGCTAATTGGAATAGTCGTTTTGATAAACACAAATAATCATTAGGAAATTATTTCCTATTCAATAATGGTACAATTTCGTAAAGCAGTACAAAGCATAATATTTTGTTTCGGCTGAGTTAGTCGCCTGCACTGCTACTATTCACGAGGCTATATGGTTCAAATGTTTTCTAGTGCACATGCTTATCATAAAAGACATTGAAAGTATGACTATGTTTGTTGATAGTCAAACAACTATAGCCTGCGCAATAAATATGAAGTATCATGGAAATAAAAAACGTATTAACGAGTAGAACTTTGCGAATGATTTCATAGCAAGAAAAGAAGTTACGAGATAACATATAATTGCACAAAGGCTGATAGTAGATCCTTGAGATTGCAAAAAATGTAATTTATGTGTTATAACTTCTTATTTATATTCAATAATAAGCTTTATTGAAATTTGTTATTTCTTGCTTTGATATAAGTCATTATTAATTGGAAGTATGCAACAAGCACTAATCGACTTTCTTATACAAGCAATCGCCTTTGAAGCTAGTTGTAGTGAGCAAAGATGAGACAATAAAACTTACTTGATAAATGTTGTCTTAATAGGAGTCAAGATGAGGTCATTTTTGCAAGACCATAATAGATTTCCTACTATTTTATTAAGCCTGTGAATAAAAAATTGATGTGAGATACCGATGCGAGATCTAGTGATTGGCACCTCATTATGGCGAGGTACACATATTTTGGGTTAGGCGCTTTGGGAGTGACTGAACTAAGATATGCATAGTGTATTTAAAGAATTGCATACACTCTTATTAAAAGTTACTCCATTGTGACATGTAAAATAATTACATATGTTTTGTGACCACTTAGAAGTGAGTAGATAGTAAATCCATCTATCCTCGCTGTGTGAGTCTAATTGAATGAAGTTCTTATATAGTTGAGACTTCTTGGATTGCCCTTATGACTTTTGACTACATTGTAAAGTAAGGAATTAGTGTTGGCTACTTTAATGAGTAACATATGGTCAAGTATGATTTGATCTAAAGGAGCTACATTTGGAAAGTAGCTAATTTTAAACTAAGTAGTGGAAAGGCAAACGAAGATCATATGGAATAATGTCATTTCATTTTATATTCTATGTCCCGACACTGGTGTTGTATCAATTGGATGACAATATTGGTTAGAATATAATGCTATGAATTTAAGGTTCAAATATTGCTCTTAAAGGGATAAGACAATGTACAGACATGACTATATGGATCTGGGGCAAAGTGAGATACATAATTTTTTTTAAAAATGGTAGATGCCTCTATATTGACTGTAATTGAGTTGCTAGTGCAGAGCTTCCGCTTGCAGATTATCTCACGGCCGCATGGCCCATTAGTGATAATGAAACATTGTCAATTAAGAATTGAATATTGTTTCCACATACGATGTGCGAATGGGATATATATATATATATACGTTACCAAAACACTAGGCGCCCATGTATGTAATCGACCCAACTCGACAAGAAAGTCTACACACGATATGAGAGTGGGAGATGTTGGGCCATAAAGTTTTTGATAACTAACAATATATTTCATATCTAAACCATCCTAATCCCTTGGGAAGACCCAAGAATAATAGGATAATAAAATCACGTAGTATGATTTGATTTTAAGGTTTTTTGCAATTTTGTATGGTTGGAAGAGTTCTCTAGAAAGTGTTTTCCAAACTCTTGGGCTGTGGAAAAGACCGGAGTTCCATATAAACGAAATATGACAAAGGTACGCTTCCGCCAATACTTTTTAATTCCTATTTAGATCAAAACCTTCATGACATATTTGAATGTTATATTTATTTTTTTATTTTTGGTCTAAGCCATCTAGTATTCGGACAATCCGACTACTTCGGGGTTATGTTTATTTGAGATTATAGAATTGTTCTTAGCCGAAGTACATATTTTTTTTTTAAACCAAGGTGTATATTCTTCTTATGAAAGAATAATATGAGGCAATGCACGAATTTTATTTGGTTCCATCCGCATTTTATTAATTGGATCGAATTCTTTTGTCAAATGAAATAAGTTTGATCAAATTGAGACTTTTCAATATGCAATAATTGAATCCTAATTACGATTTTACTTTAAATGGGTCGGATCCAATCTGTGTACACCCCTGCTCCTTATAGTAATTAAAATTTCAGATTTTCCATCAACTATGCAGGTTGACAAGATAGGGATGAGATTGAGTTGATGATTTTTTGGTGTATATACACAACCATTATTAATCACATCGAGATATATATTGTTTTCACAGTTCGGCTCTTTCACCATGTCATTTTTTTTGTATGTATATATTATAGATTGAACGAATGATCAGTTTAGTTTACGCTCAACGATATTTGACATTCTTATATATGACTACCACAGCACGAAAAATATTTACAAGTTTACATAAATCAGTTTTGTGTTGATATGATTCCGGTTGGACAAAACTGAGCTGCAAAAGTGAGGTTCCAGTCGTCAAACCAAAACAAAACTTTATGGTTCAGGCCACTCTTGTCAATTGAAACAATAAATGTTGGAACAAAAGCTTCGGACGGAGAAATCAAGATGATAACGGAGGAAACCAAACAAAGACTCGAGGCGCGTACACACAATGAAAAAATCGAAAGTTGCCTTCAAGATACAATCAAGTCTCTACTGGTTGTTGGATGATGTGTGTGTAACACAACTCCAACCAAGAATACTCTTTGAAGAACTTAAGAGAGAATGATGCCATGGACTCAAAAACACACTTAATTTGACTCAAAAACTTGTGTTTCAATGTGTCTCAATGTGTATAGTACGTACTAGATCCCTTTAATTTATAGAAAACTAAGGGATATAGTGTCTGTCCACCAAGAGGTGAGTTTTGGTGCGAAGAAACGGACCAAAAACATTCGAAAATTCGCACCTCTTCGTTCGCTATGGCAACAATATATGCATTAACTGTAATAGTGATTCAACCCAATTTGACAGGATCGAATCACAAAATTGGAATAGAGGGCAATGAAAGAGTTTGATTCATGTAACCGATGCCAACTAATTTGGAATCAAGACGGTGGAAAAGCATGAACGAACTCGCGTTCATACATTTCCTTCATTCATTAAAAGTCATGCGCTTCACTTCGGCCTAATGCTATGAATATTTGAATAGATGTTGGTATAGAATGAGAAGATTGTCCAAGGTAGAATCAATCTCTTCAGAACCATCGCCTTCGACAGTTGTAGCTGAAGCTTTACTGATTTCAAATTCATGGAAGACAAAACTGCTAAAAATAACTACTGCGAAGAAGTATCAAGTTAAAATAACAATTCAAATGGGCTGCTTGGAAACATGACCCAATACACACATCAAATATAAGGATCACACAGACAACTGCACTCGCATTCCTTGTCAACAGTTCTGTTTGCTAATAAATCACAAATATGCTACAAAAAATAAATATCAAGTTAAAATTAATATCTATTTTGAATCTAATAAGTTAATATTGGTACAAATACACTACAAAACCAAAAATGGACAACGCTAGAGAAAAGCTGCACAGCGGTTTCACATATATAGTTGATACAAAAAGGAAAAAAAAAAAAAACCTCAGCATCCTCATCAGGTTTAAGAATCAAAATCTGAGAACTGTTTCTTCTACGCCATGGAAATACTTGACTAGCAAAATTGCAGGTCTCGAAAAAGAAGCTTCATGAGACGGCACAAATTACATCCGTGCCTCTATGCCTTCTATCAACAAGTGCTCCTTCACGGACTGAATGGGTACCTGCAAAGTAGTTAAATTTTTTTGAACAAACTCGACTATGGAATTCCAGTTAATCTAATTTAATAAAATCCATTTTCAAACTCCCAATAAATTCAATAATCAATCCATGAATCTATTTACGGAAAGAAAGTGATTGGGCAGTATACTTATAACGTACGTTGTTCATTGGACACATCATTTAATGCATAATCAAATGGACTCAATGATTGTGCATCAAATGTTTCAATAGTATGTCGACCAACCTTTTTTCTTTGCAAAATCAGCACACGTTCAATAGATATGTTGTTCATTGGACACCTCGTTTAATGCATAATATAACGGACTACAATGATTGTGCATCAAATGTTTCTAAAGTATGTCGACCAATCTTTTTTCTTAGCAAAATCAAGGGAAGGTAGCATCATTCAAACAAAAAACTTACAGGGATATTCTTCATTTCCATTTTTTGTTTTTTTTTTTTTGTTTATGTAGTTAGTTACTTCTGGGAAACCACTTCATAGCTTATTAGTAGAATAGCAACTAGATTTTCAGTATTCCAGGTAGTACCTCCTTTCTATGGAAAATTCCAGCAGCCAGGGCAGCCGAAGCATTTGTTTTAGCGAAAACTTCTGAGAAATGTTCAACTGCACCTGCACCACTACTTGCTATGACAAGGATGGTAACGGCATCTGAAACTAGCTTTACTAGGTCTATATCAAAGCCATTTCCTTGACCTGCAATGATAAAAAAATCCTTTCAGACATAACTGCAATAATATGAGCAATTAAGAAACATATATTTCACAGGCTATTCCTTGGGTAGAAACGCATTTACAGATGCAACTTCCACAAGGACATCATGAGAACACAGCAAGAAATAGCATGTATTTGCCAACAAATGAAGCTTTAGCTTATGGCGTTCTCAAAATTCGAAAATCATATCACTGCTCATCTGACATTCACCAGCAATGAACTTTCAAACATTAGAGGTTTGAAGTACCTAAAATAGCCACTTTATATGTTGCAGTGGATTTCGACCAATTCAAAAGTTCTTACGACCTATTTCAACCATACAATTACATAATACTTACTAGCTAAAACCTAAGCATAGAAACAATTTTAATGTTTTGGATGCCACCACAAGTTGATTAAGAGACAATTACATAGTAATGTGGTGTCACAGTGAAAGTTTCATTATTACCAGCAATGACTTGTACTTGTCTATTATGGAGCATATTGAAGAGGAGTATTTGATGACAACGTAATGGAAAATGGGAATGAACGATAGAAATTAGCCCCATTAAGTACGCAATAACGATTATTGTTACTAGTGCGAAAAGTGTTATTGAGGCGTGCGCCAAAAGCGAGCCTTGAGGCAAGGTGCCCTCTATGCGCCTCAAATGAGCCAGGGCACGCTTTGGCGCTGCTTTAAGGCACATAGAGACGTGTGCCACACCATTAATTTTTTTTTTTTTTTTTAATCTTTTTTCGCTGCTAATACATTTCATCTAAGTGATGTGTTTAGAGTTCTAGATTGTAGTTACTGTGTCAAACAATGTCGATTTTCATACATACACACATATATGTTACATCCATATGTGTTTGTATATGTATGTATATAAGTAGAAATATGTATATATTGGATTTCACTCAGGCAGCCATCGCTTCGGGTGCGTTTTGCCTTTAAAAACACTAGCGAAAACAATTCAAGGCTATTTCAAAGCAAGAAAATAAGCAAATATATTTAACTCCAAAGCCAATACTAGGGAAGCGACTGCCCTAGGCCCCCACCCAGGATAGGCCCCCAAATATCCCTAATGTACTATGGATTTTATGGGTTTTCCTAAAATTATCTTCTATAGGCACCAGAGAGAATATAGATGGCTTCATGTACTCGGCTGCTTCATTCGCTCATTGTGTGTCGTTGTGGTTGTAGAGGGTCCCACTTAACTTACATGAATATCTCTCTCACTTAAGGGAATACTCTATTTCTCCCCTTAAACCTTATTACCTGGTCATTCTCTCTCTTTGCAACTTATTTACTAAATTGTAATAAATTAATAAGACCAAACTTTTTTCTTCTAGAAATCAACTGTTATTCTTAGCAAAAAAAAAAAAAAAAAAAGAAGAAAGAAATCAATTGTTGTTTTTATTAAAAAAAAAGATAAGTAATAAACATAAATTCAACTATACGATTATTTGGGCAATTGTATTAAATTAATAAACAAGCAACTTTTTCTAGGAATTAATTTTTGTTTTGATAAAAAAAAATGATCAACGATTGCCTATAAGATGATTAGCATTATATATAAACAATTTAATTAATTAATACATATGTATATTGCAAAAAATACTTAATATTTTGCTTAACATTTATATTATCCATATTGATAATGTTATCTTCAAAAATATACAGTACTTTTTATATATTAATATTAATATTTTTTTTGAAAAAAAATTTAGTCTAATGTAACGTATGCTCTATATACATAAAGAAATGTGCAGATCATAAAATTATATAAAGCTAGTAATAGCATAAGCATATCATAAAAATTTGACCAAGTCAAATATTTATTTTTTTGATAGAAAACAAGTCAAATATAAAAAGGCCCCCATTTTTTATGTCGCCTTAGGCCCAAAAAAAATGTCAGAACCAACCCTATTTAACTCCTACCGTGTCAAACGCATATAATAGGGTATATTGACACTTAATTTCTTTTTTTCGTTTTAACCATGCAATAGTAAAGCAAATTACCATCGCAGTCAATGCAATTAAGTAGTATTTCCCCAGCTCCCAACTCTTCAACTGCTTTGGCAAGCTCATATGCCCTAATAGCCCGACCTTCACGCCCACTGTTGACCAGCTCGCAAGAAAACCAAAAAAAAGGTATTTAATAAATAATTTAGCTTGTCAAATTCCATTATTTAAATTTGAGATGATGGGTTTTAAAATTTTAGGACATTATCATTTCCAACATTAAAATATAAGATGCACGTTGTGTTTTCTTGCATTTCAGTATCACTCTTGTACAATCTTAACCAAGACTAAGTGGTATTAAGTATGAATTTAGATAGGTATATACCGATTATAAATGTTCATAAGTAATATTATCATGGTTAGATTAGCTCCTTCATCCATTACAAACGTTAATTTGACATGACACCTCTATGAAGCAATTATTCTTCTTTATGTCACAAAATCTTTCTTCCATGCAAACCAAGAATCGAGGAACGTAACCAATTTATTAAATTGACATCAAATGACAAGAAGCTAAAACAAGAAAAATAGAGGCTTACCGTACACTGATACCACACATATTTTTCTCCATTTGGACCTGAGAAGATTATAAAATAAATTGTTATTCAGAGGAAAATGAGAAATTTGCATCGTAATTACATGGCTTACTGAAATATATGTTGGGGCATGTGCCCTAGGTCAATCCATTAACTGTCTTTATGAATACTTTTAGTTAATAAAATAGAGGATTTCATTTGATGTTTATTATAATTAATTTGCATGTTTACATTATAATAAGATCCATGGGTATTTACATAAATATCCTAAATGTCCCTAGTCGATCATTATACTGGGAACTATAATGAATTAAGACTAGTGTGAGTCTTGATTGATGATCATATGATGATTATACGTATAGGGATACGAATCAAGATCACGAGTACTTGTTAGGGAACAAAAATCTTTGGACCGACCCGCTATGAGAGCATCACATGGATTAAGTCATAGTTGTTTCTCATGATAAGTATATATTCCAGTCCTCTGACTTGAGATTACCAGAGACTTTAACATTAGGAACACAGTGATTTGACACAATCAAACGTTGTCTTTAACCGGACGATTATAAAGGTTGTGATTGGTTACTGTGTGAGCAATGTGATGAAGTTGTGTAATCGAGATAGAATTTGTCCCTCTCATATAAAGAGAGATATCTAGTGGATCCCTCGATGTGTTAGATTGTTAAAAGGCCTAGTCTAAGTGAATCGATATTGATCAATGTCACTTGGATGTTTTCGGTCTACCTAGAGATCGAGACTAGTACGATTGAACATGTTAGATGACAATTCCATGCCTTATGTTTAAACAAAAGGATATCGTGTGACAAAAGGATGTTATATACACTATTGATTAGGTTGTATCGATTTGATATTCGTACGACTTGGGTAGTCATAATGTCTTGCTAGAGGCCGCTTATGACTTGTATACCAAAATGTGTTTTGGTACACTGCCAACGTTGTATGAGCCTATTGGGTCGCACACTAAGAATGGTTCTGCGAGATTTTAAGATGGTTCAGAAAAATGAATTTTATATGATAAAATTCATGACGGAAACGTCCTTGTGGTGTATTACACTTGTACTTCTTTAAGTAGGGGTACATGTGTAATTTACTTAACCGTCTATATACAAGGGTTGTATAAATAGACGCTTTAAGTTAGAACACACGGACGAAAGATCAAAAGGCCAAAACTCTTTTTTCGTTTAAGAAACGACTTAGGGTTTTTGGTATGCTCTAGATCGTTTTGGAGAGAAAAACAAATGGTTTGCTATTCTCTCGAAGCTAGCACTTCGAATCTCGGCCATCGTTCGTGTGTGGACTACTGGTAGAGGGCGTTCGTCGTTGGCAACGCCTTAGAGATCGATCGACCTTCAGAAAGGTATATTGCGATTGATGTATGATTAAGTTTTTTATGGTTTAAACGTTTTTAATGGAATTAGATTCGGATCTTGTTGGGGTTTTTGTCAAAATTGTTTTGTAATCTCCGCTGCGTATGAACCCCAAAACCCAACAGTGGTATCAGAGCCTTCGAGTTCGATTCCGTTAAATTCATTACATGTGTACTTCTGATATATACATGATATATGATTGAAAACATGTTAATAGTTGATGTATATGTGATATACATAAGTTTTATGTGAGATTTATTATCATGTTTTGTGTATATGATACATATATTCGTGATTTAATTGAAATTTGTTTCGTACATGCTAGTAACCATGTTAGGTTAATTTGAATAATTTTAATGAATCGAGTTTCGTGTTCTATGATCCATGACACCATTAGGTTCGATTGTGATAGTAGTTCATGATTCAATTACATGTTTGTGAATATTTGGATGAGGACCGAAATTGCAAATAATTAATTTTCGAAATTATTTATTTATAAATAATTAATTTTCAAAATTATTTATTTATCTTGTTATATCTATTTTATTATGAAGTTTCTATTTTATAAAGATAGATAACAAATTAGAATATGAGATAAACATCAAGAATCTTGTTATTGGTGATATACTAGGATTCAAATATCTTAAATCCAAATTAAATAATTAATTTTCGAAATTATTTATTTATCTTGTTATATCTATTTTGTTATGAAGTTTCTATTTGATAAAGATAGATAACAAATTAGAATATGAGATAAATATCGAGAATCTTGTTATTGGTGATATACTAGGATTCAAATATCTTAAATCCTAATTGGATTAGGATAAGATGATTAGTTAGATGTGGGCCCAGGTTAATTAAAATGTTTTAATTGACTTAATTTCGGATAAATTAAGGGGTTAATTTATGATAATAAAATCGGCGAAAATTATGATTTTCTATAGCGAATTTTAATTTTCGGAATTGAGATTCGTCTTCTAAAAAAAAAAATCTCCAAATTGTTTAGTGATTGAACAAATCAATAAAATATATGATATTTCATTATTTACATAAAATCACTAAAACTGAATAAAATCCCTCTATTAAATTTTAAGTCTCGTGTCATCCATTTTAAACACTTGTCAAGGCCTCGATCACACTAATATAGTTTCAGCCATAATTGGGTGTATTGTGTTATCTTGGTGAGACAAGTTGGGTAAGAGTTACCTTAATGTTTAAAATGGTCCGACTTAATAAAGCCATCAAAATAGTTTTGAGCTTTAGGCAAATGATGAGATAAAAACATGCTAAGACATAAGATGTACCGTATCTCATAAAAGGATCTAAAAATTACATAAGATGTAATTGGTAATTGTTACCTACCTAAATAATCTAGTTCTGTGTTTCATGCCATAGCTGTCATAGAATTAGGTGAAATATGGATTTTAGTCCCCTAAATAAACAGTATGTTTTAGGAGGGTTGTTAATTTAGTGGGAGTCTATTCCTCTATACTAAAATAAACTTTGCATAATCTTTATTGTAGATCAATGACCTCTTCAAGTAACAATAATCCCTTGTCACTGCGATCCATTTTTGAGAAGGATAAGCTATCTGGGACTAACTTTCTTGATTGGTTCAGAAACTTGAGAATTGTTCTTAAGCATGAACGCAAGTTGTATGTCCTGGATGCTCCAATCCCCGAGGACCCACCACCCAATGCTACGAAAGTTTGTGAAGGATGCGCATAATAAGCATGTCAACGATTCTACCGATGTTGCATGTATTATGCTTTGGCAACTATGGTTCTTGAACTTGAGAAGGACATGGAACTAATGGAAGCCTACGACATGGCTATAACGCTGACGAAAATGTTCCAACACAGACAAGCTAGGCAAGAAAGGTTCGAGACAGTCAAGAACCTACATTCTTGCAAGATGATTGAGGGTGCGTTACTTAGTCCTCATGTTTTGAAGATGAAGGGCTATGTTGACCAGCTCGATAGACTAGGATTTTCCATAAGCCAAGAGTTGGCAACGGATTTAATTCTGAATTCATTACCAGAGAGTTACTCACAATTCGTGATAAACTACAATATGAATAATATGGAGAAATCAATTTCAGAGTTGCATTTGATGTTCAAAACTGCTGAACAAAATATCAAGAAACCCCCTAATAATGTATTGATGGTCCTAAAGGGAAATGGAATGAAAAAGAAAGGCAAAGGCATGGCTAGAGTTGCCAAGGCTGTTGATGCATCTGTCGCAAAGCCTATGGAACAAGTCAAGCCCCAGCCTGTTCCTGCTTCAAAACACCCAAAAGAAAAGGAAGAAGATTGTCATTTCTGTAATCAAACCTATCTTTGGCATTATTGTCTCGGACACATAAACGAGAAACGCATAACAAAGCTCCATAAAGATGGGCTTCTTGATTCATTTGATTTAGAAACATATGAAACGTGCGTATCTTGTTTACTAGGCAAGATGACTAAAAGTCCCTTTACTGGACACAGTGAAAGGGCAAGTGATTTATTGGGTCTAATACATCGATGTATGCGGTCCTATAAACACAATTGCTAGAGGAGGTTATCAAGTACTTCATTACATTTATCGATGATTTCAAAGCAGATATGGTTATGTATATCTTATGAAACATAAAGTTTGAATCATTTGAGATGTTTTGAGCGTTTCAAAATGAAGTGCGAATCAACTTGGTAAAACTATCAAAACACTTCGATCAGATCGAGGTGGTGAATATTTAAGCCAAGAATTTGATGATCATCTTAGAAATTGTGGGATTGTCTCCCAATTGACTCCACCAAAGCAACTCCACAATGGAATGGAGTTTCGAAAGGAGAAATCGAACCTTATTAGATATGGTTCGATCTATGATGAGTCATGCAGATCTTCCATTATCCTTTTGGGGTTATGCATTACAAGCTCGCAAGCTTTCACTCTAAATCGAGTTCCTTCTAAAGCGGTTGATAAAACACCATATGAGATATGGTACGGGAAGAGACCTAGTTTGTCTTTTCTTAAGATTTGGGGTTTTGAGGCTTACGTAAAGCGACAAGTCTCAGAAAAACTAGCACCTAAATCTGACAAGTGTTTATTGTGGGGTATCCTAAGGAAACAAAAGGATATTACTTTTATAATCCCGCTGAGAACAAAGTGTTTGTTGCTCGGTATGGTGCCTTTATGGAAAAACAGTTTATTTCAAAAGACACTAGTGGGAAAGAAATAAATCTTGAAGAAGTTCAAGAATCACAGGTAAACACCGAACCGCTACTGGAAGTTCAACGTTCCGAACCAGTTGAACCTCCACAAGTGACACAAGGCCCACGTAAATCTAGTAGGGTAAGACATTAGTCAGAGAGATTCGGATTTCTCATTACTGATAGTCGTGATGTGTTGCTTATAGACCAAAATGAGCCCACCACTTATCAGGAGGCTATGTCTGGACCAAACTCAGATAAATGGCTCAGTGCCATGAATTCCAAGATGCGATCCATGTATGATAACCAAGTTTGGAACTTGGTTGATTTACCTGAAGGTGGTAAGACCATTGGATGTAAATGGGTTTTCAAGAATAAAACTGACATGGATGGCAATGTGCATACTTTTAAAGCAAGACTTGTAGCAAAAGGTTTCAGGCAGACTCAAGGTTTTGATTATGATGAAACTTTTTCGCCAGTAGCCATGCTTAAATCCATAAGAATTTTAATTGTCATTGCTGCATATTATGACTATGAGATATGACAAATAGATGTAAAAACAACATTTCTTAATGGAATGCTGCTTGAGGACGTGTATATGACACAACCTAAAGGTTTTGTACATCCTGAGAATTCTAGGAAGGTATGCAAGCTTCAAAGATCCATTTATGGATTAAAGCAAGCTTCTCGGAGTTGGAATCTTCATTTTGATGAAGCAATCAATGATTTTGGTTTTATTAAGAATGAAGATGAGCCTTGTGTATACAAGAAGGTCAGTGGGAGTGTAGTTTTTCTGGTACTGTATGTTGATGATATATTACTCATTGGAAATGACATCCCAACATTGCAAAGTGTCAAGTCTTGGTTAGGGAAGTGTTTCTCAATGAAAGACTTAGGAGATGCAGCCTATATCCTAGGGATAAGGATCTATAGGGATAGATCTAAGAGGCTAATCGGTCTAAGTCAGAGTGTTTACATAAACAAGGTGCTGAATAGGTTCAGTTTGCAAGACTCTAAAAGAGGATTGTTGATAATGTCTCATGGCATAAGTCTCAGCAAGAATCAATGTCCTAAGACAAATGATGAGCGAGACCGTATGAATAAAATTCCATATGCATCAGCTATTGGATCTATCATGTATGCCATGTTATGCACTCGACACGATGTATCATATGCTTTGAGCACTACAAGCAGATATCACTCGAGATCCAGGTGAGAGTCACTTTGGATAGCGATAAAGAACATCCATAAGTACTTAAGAAGGACTAAGGAAGTGTTCTTGGTCTATGGAGGTTTTGAAAATTATCTAGTCGTAAATGGTTACACAGATGCAAGTTCTCAAAATGATATAGATGATTTTAGATCGCAATCTGGATATGTGTTTATTTTGAATGGGGGTGCGTAAGCTGGAAAAGTTTGAAGCAAGAGCGTGACAGATTCTACAATGAAGTTCGAGTATATTGCGTCGATGCAAAGAAAAGGAGCGATTTGGATCAAAAAGTTCATTTCGAACTAGGTGTGGTTCCAAGTATTGCTAACCCTGTTTGTTTGTATTGTGACAATAACGGGGCAATAGCACGAGCCAAGGAACCTAGATCACATCACAGATCCAAACATATACTCAAGCGTTTTCATCTCATTAGAGAAATTATTGAGAGGGGAGACGTAATGATTTGCAGAGTACCTACTGAAGACAACGTTGTGGATCCATTGACAAAAGCTCATCCAGAAGCAAAACATGATGGTCATGTTAGATCATTAGGCATTAGATGCATGTATAATTGGCCTTAGTGCAAGTGGGAGATGTTGGGGCATGTGCCCTAGGTCAATCCATTAACTGTCTTTATGAATACTTTTAGTTAATAAAATAGAGGATTTCATTTGATGTTTATTATAATTAATTTGCATGTTTACATTATAATAAGATCCATGGGTATTTACATAAATATCCTAAATGTCCCTAGTCGATCATTATATTGGGAACTATAATGAATTAAGACTAGTGTGAGTCTTGATTGATGATGATATGATGACTATACGTATAGGGATACGAATCAAGATCACGAGTACTTGTTAGGGAACAAAGTACTGGACCGACCCGCTACGAGAGCATCACATGGATTAAGTCATGGTTGTTTCTCATGATAAGTATATATTCCAGTCCTCTGACTTGAGATTACCAGAGACTTCAACATTAGGAACACATTGATTTGACACAATCAAACGTTGTCTTTAACCGGACGATTATAAAGGTTGTGATTGGTTACTGTGTGAGCAATGTGATGAAGTTGTGTAATCAAGATAGAATTTGTCCCTCTCATATAAAGAGAGATATCTAGTGGATCCCTCGATGTGTTAGATTGTTAAAAGGCCTAGTCTAAGTGAATTGATATTGATCAATGTCACTTGGATGTTTTCAGTCTACCTAGAGATCGAGACTAGTACGATTGAACATGTTGGATGACAATTCCATGCCTTATGTTTAAACAAAAGGATATCGTGTGACAAAAGGATGTTATATACACTATTGATTAGGTTGTATCGATTTGATATTCGTACGATTTGGGTAGTCATAATGTCTTGCTAGAGGCCGCTTATGACTTGTATACCAAAATGTGTTTTGGTACACTGCCAACGTTGTATGAGCCTATTGGGTCGCACACTAAGAATGGTTCTGCGAGATTTTAAGATGGTTCAGAAAAATGAATTTTATATGATAAAATTCATGACGGAAACGTCCTTGTGGTGTATTACACTTATACTTCTTTAAGTAGGGGTATATGTGTAATTTACTTAACCGTCTATATACAAGGGTTGTATAAATAGACGCTTTAAGTTAGAACACACGGACGAAAGATCAAAAGGCCAAAACTCTTTTTTCATTTAAGAAACGACTTAGGGTTTTTGGTATGCTCTGGATCGTTTTGGAGAGAAAAACAAAAGGTTTGGTATTCTCTCGAAGCTAGCACTTCGAATCTCGGCCGTCGTTCGTGTGTGGACTACTAGTAGAGGGCGTTCGTCGTTGGCAGCGCCTTAGAGATCGATCAACCTTCAGAAAGGTATATTGCGATCGAGGTATGATTAAGTTTTTCATGGTTTAAACGTTTTTAATGAAATTAGATTCGGATCCTGTTGGGGTTTTTGTCAAAATTGTTTTGTAATCTCCGCTGCGTATGAACCCCAAAACCCAACAATATATACATGGACCATGGATTTAACTCTACCCATGAAAATGATATTCCAGTGAAACTTGGAAAGACAGAAGCAACAACATGAGCAAATATAGTAATATACAGGGGCAAGGAACAAATTGTACAGGCAACAAAAGAAATTCAAAGAATGACCTTGCAGCAGTTTTACCCGGATTTGTAACTTGTATAGCTTTGAATTCAACATCCTCAGGATTGTTGACGTATAGCCTTCGAGGATCAATAATCAAACCAATACATGTCCCACGAAATGTTAATATATCTTCAAAAAATGAGGAAAGATACGGGAAAATAATCAAGTAATGAGCAAACAACATAATTGAATCACCAACACGTAACTTTGAAAGCTGACATGATGTTTTACAAATGCAATCCATGATTCCAATTAACAGATGAATGTTAACTTGCAAGAGAAAAATAAAAAATGCAGCCATAATATTAGGCAAGTAAACAGTCATTGGCGCAGACTGATTGGAATTTTAAAAATATATACCCCCAAAATGTAACAGGTGCCAGTCATGTATCTCTCTGTAGATTTACTTGAATAAACAAGTATGTTCCACACACACACACTCTAGAAATAATACAATGAATTAGCACCATGAGAAACTAGCATATTAAGATTTTAATTACCTGGTTCCCATAAACTCGAGAAATTTGTTCCAAACTGCTTTTCCCAGTCTTTACCTTGAAAATATTTTGTAGATGTATCAGGAATATGATCGACGGTATTAGTCTCACCAAGAAACAAATATTTAACATTTCTACGTACTCCAGTTCTTAAATATGCTTATGCGGCATAAACTGCATCACTTCCTATGGAGACCTTGTCTGCACCAGATCTAAAATATTCTGATGCAACCACCAAACTAGTATAGTGCCTAAAAGAGGAAAAAAGCGGACAAACAAAAGCTAAATACACTAGAATATTTTTTGCCTTTAATAGTGGTTTTAAACCCCTATTAAATAAAGTGTTATTAAATGTCACGTGAAAATGTGTTATGTTTATTTTTTTAATACATGTATTACATAGAGGTTTTTTAAAACTCATATCAATTAGGTGTTATTTAATAACACCCTCTATAATAAGAATTTAAAAATCTATATTAAATACCGAAATTGTTCTAGTGATACAAGCAGCACAACAATCTCAGGGGACATTCTCAAGTAAATTATCTATATAAACAAGATGCAAAGAGCAATTCAAAAAGTTATTTTAGCAATATTGCTCTAGAAAGGACAAATTACCTCCCTTTCCCATCAGTGAAATCTCTTGCACCACCACCAACTGTAAGAGGGACGAAAACATTTTCTGATGTGTAAACCTTTAAATTGCAATAAGAACCATAGTATTAGATAGAACTAGTATAAGGGATAAAATGTCTTGTAGCCCAATAGCTTTATTCCAATGAAGTAAAACTTTAAAAAAAATGAACAAAGTTTCTACAATACAAACCTGCAACATCGGTAGATCTCCTAAAGGGAAATCATGAAAGCCTGTAATGTTCAAAAAGCTAACCTGCAATGATAAATCACTTTAAGTTTAATGGAAAAAGTATCTAACAAAACATACAAAGTTAAAAAGATAAGACTTACCTCATCAGCGCCATCTTTATAATATTGTCCAGCAAGCTCAACAGGTTTCCCAAGGTTTCTCACCTTCAAAAATTTAAATAGGCATGGAGGAAGTTCACACATCAAGATGTGTAAAATAATGAGGAAGCAAAGGGAAAATTAGAGATGACCAGATTATCCGAGTCAACTCCAAAGTGACACAAGAAAGGAAACAATATGCGCAAGAACTCAATCCAACCTTGACAAAATTTCTGTTACATGATTAGGATTGATCCAACAAGAATGACTATATCTATCAAGGACTTAACCTCAAAATTGACGGGAACAGCTGGTCAAAACTTGATACGAGAAGTTAATAGCAAAAAGAACCTCTGAGTCAAAAAGAGACACCCATAGCACGAACCAAGCACAATTGTCACTAAGGTAATATCTTAAGTTAAAATTAAGGTTTAAAAAATCGACAAACTTCAGCGAAGTTCAGCCGAAGTTTGTCGATTTTGAGGTGAGCGAAGTGAACTTCATAGGAAGTAGAAAAATTGCAGAACTTCGACTCAACTTCGGCTAACTTCGACCTAACTTTGAAAACATTGATGAAAGTTAATAAAACATGAAGTAAAATTGTTATGTTTTGTAGAAGTTGAGCAAACTTCGACTGAAACTTCAACTATACTAGACATATTTAAACTTCGGCTAAATTCGAATAAAACATAGTTCTAGCATCTCTATGAAGAAATTTGAGTTTTCTAGCATTTAAAGTGAAATTCCATGAACATCCATACACCGACGAATTTTTGTCAAACTTTCATCGTCGAAGTCAACTTCCTCGAATTAATTCTAAATTTTAAGTGAGCGAAGTCATAGGCGAAGTCAAAGTTTGAACCCTTGGTTAAAATAAACTAGTCAAGATCCTGCACTTCACACACGAGAAAGACTGAGCTTGTACAAAAATTGTTCATTATAATTACTTTACCCAAGTAATTGTAAATCTTAACAGATATTATCAAATCACATAAAATTTAAAGCATAACTGTCAAATTTTGTAATGTGTAAGCCCAGTCCAATTCTAGGGAGACTGTGGAGGGACTAGTGTTATATGTCGGCTTTAGTTTGAGAGTTGGTGTGTACTTCAAAATGCCAAAGCAAATTGGGGTTCCCACTCTTAACTTATAAGCTATATTCTTTCTCTCAAGTAGTCGATATAGGATTATTCCGTCATCTCCAATTCTCCCCCTCAAGTCAAACGGCTCTAGTGTTATAAGCTATATTCAATTTAGTAAGCCTAAGCTTGTGTTCTTTTCGAGTCTCAGAAGCCTATTTTCTTCTTCGGCAAGGACTCTAGAACCTCAGAGACCACAGGTCTTCCAACTTGGGTCTAGGCTGTCTAGCTCAATCTGTGCTGGCCCATTTCAGTTTTTTGTTTTTTTTTTTTAAAAAAAACTTTGGATCTTTAATGGATTATTAAGCTATTTGGCTCTGATATTATATCAAATTTCTTATTGTGTAGGCACGATCCAAGTCTAGAGAGAGTATGGAGAGACTAGTGGACTTTAGTTTGAGAGTGGTGTGTAATCCAAAATGTCAAAGGGAAATTGAAGTTCCCACTCCAAACTTATAAGCCATATTCTTTCTATAACAAGTCCATCTGGGATTATTCTCTCATCTCCAACATTTACACGCACACACAAAAGAATATAAGCAAAAGTCTTTGTAAAATGCATACTTGCTTAGCATTTCAATTTTGTTGATCAAGTGGTGTCTGACTCTTTGTAGAATTATTCGTACTTGAGCCAGTTTTGCACACAGTAAATTATACATAGCCTTATCTTGATTCAATGGAAGATAGGAGTTAATGATTACAAATGCATATGAAAAACAACAAGAATTGGCACTTGTGAAGAACATAGTCGGCCGAAATCTTTTTTCAAAACATTAGCACTTTAGTCCACGGATGATAATGAGGTAATTTTTTTATCTTTTGCATTTATTTCAATCTTTTCCACCAAATCTTAATAGCTTGTTAACTAATTTATGTCTTGATGTTATGCATTAAATTTTATGTAGTCTGATTTTGTTTAGTAGGCAATATTTACAATTATCTAGGTAAATAAATTATAATAAACAATTTGCATACAAGCTCGGTCTCTCTTGTGCATGAAGCGCTGGATCCCGACTAGTTTTAGATATCCTGGATCAACCATACAAAAAGACGCTATACAAAGAATTCAAGTTGAACAGTAGAAGCGGAGGAATACGATAAGTGTGCTACGCAATAAAAATATCCCAATTAAACTAAAGGAAAAATTCTTTAAGACAACACTTTGGCCAGATGTGTTGCATGGAAGCATATATTGGGCGGTAAATAAACAACACATACATAAAATGAGTGTAGTGAGGAAATGAGGACGCTTAAGTAGATGTGTGGTAAAACTTGTAAAGTTTACTAACGGCAAGCATCCCATCTAGCTGCTGAAAGTTTAACATGTGCCAAGCCCTTATCATCACTTTTAAAATTACACTTAAACTATACAACAAGCTAAGGTCCAATATTTTCTACTCCTCATAGTTTACAATAAATAATGCGATTTGGCAATCGATAAAACCTTTAATAGTAATAATGCATCCAAAGTAATTTTATACCACCATTTCGAGAGACAATGCTTGCTACATTGACTATCTAAACTTATGTTGTTGTTAATATTAGGTTTTTCAAGATGAATATTCAAAGATCAACCAAATGTAGAAAATAATAGCCATCTAGCCTTAAGGACCTAAACTGATGTAGGACGTGTGAAGCTTTGTACAAAACATTACAAGTGTAGAAGTAAAGATTGATTTAGATTAAGAGTTTCTTTATTGGAGTCCTTGTAAGATTAGAAGTTTAATTTCTATTTTACTTGGGATTAGAAGTTTCTATTTTATTAGAAGTTTTTGTGTTATTAGAATTAATAAGTTTTAATTATTTTCGTCACTTTATTTAATTTAAATTTAGAAGGTCATTAGGACTTCAAGTTCTTAATTGTATTAGGAGTTTTAGGACCTTGGTCCTATATATAAGTGCTTAGGTTAAATTTTATGATATTAAACATTGAATAAGGTTGATATTTGCTAAAATTCCTTCTCTATTCTTCTACTTTATTTCTCTCATCTAATCCTCCATTATAAACCTTTTAGAGAAAAGCCAACCAAAAAATATGCTCCCAATTTCCACTTTATTTAGAAAAGAAAGGGAGCGATGGGGGGAAACAAAAAATAGTGAGAGAATATGGTTTGGTAAAAGATGACAATTCCTAAAGAAGCCCTTTTGATGTAGAGACTTTGCTCAAATGACATTCCTAAAACTTCTTTTTTAAGAAGGTACCTTTAAATTGTTGGGAGTTGTTGCTTTTGTTAGATGGGATATGAGAGTTCCCAATATTCTTCGATAATGCAATCCTCAAAAGTGCAATGGAAAGAATTGGAGAGAGGAGCTAAATTGGATCGAGAGAATATCAAACGGGGAAAAGGGATGGCTGAACTGAAATGATGAAACGAGCTTTTCAAGTTACCCTTTACCACATTTGGTATGAGAGAAACTTTAGGAAGAATCAAGCGCAATGAACATTGAATCCATTACTCAAGCCAAAAAAATTTGTCGTGATAGAAATCAATGGTCTGAATTTATTATAGAGTAAAGGAATATCATGGCAGGATGAATCTCCAAACTTCGTGGTATGGGAACCTCCATTGGCAGAATGTATTTGACTCCACACAAATGGATCGTTCTCAACAATGAGAGGACATGGAGGCATCATTCAGGGTCACAAGAACAAGGTCATTATAGCTTTTGTTGTGACACTTAAGGCTAGGTCAATCTACAATGTTGTATGGCGATGCTGAAATAAATTCAATTTCTAGTTGATACGCATTGCTGCAAGGCTCAAATATGTAGTGATTCCAAGTACATGATTGGCATATTAAAGGATAATTGTGAGCCACATTGGTCTAATTTCCCACATAGAAAGAGAAGCAAAAAAGTCCATTGACTCGCTGGTTGGCTGCAATTAGGGGTGGGCATCGGTTTCCCTAAAACCGTCCAAACAGTCTAAACCATATGGTTTGGTCTGGTTTTTAAAACTCGCGGATTGGGGGCGGTTTGAAAAACTTGAAAACCGCAAAATCACGGTTTGATGGTGGTTTTCAATTATGAAAAAACGCGGTTCACCAAACCAAATCGAGGATAATTTAGTAAATATATTTAATTCACATTTTAAAACATTAACCAATGTAAACAACTTAACCTTAACCAATATAAACAACAACCGTTTCATTTTTTTATCTCCATCTCAAGATCCTAAACATATTCACCTCCACCAGTTGAGGCCATCTGTTGCTACCTTCCACTAGTCGTCGTCACTGCCGCTTCCCACCAGTCGCCATCGCCATCTCCTACCAGTGATCTCTCACTGTCGCCTCCCACCACTGTTTTTTTTTTTTTGGAAAACATGTAACAAGAAAAACCGTGAAACAAAACCGACCAAACTGCGCAAACTGCGATTCGATTTGGTTGCAGTTTTGGTGGTTCGCGGTTTGGTGGTGGTTTGTAAAATGACCAAACCGCAAACCCTCAATTTGGTCGCGGTTTAGTGGTTTTCACCACCAAACTGCAGCTTGCCCATCCCTAGCTGCAATAGTGGCATGGTGGTCGATGGCGATTTGCTTGCCTTCAACAATTCCAGACAAATCTCAATGGACGTATTTTTTTTAGGGCCGCTAAAGGCACCCCAGCGTTTAATGAAGGCACCCAAAGTTTTTGTAAAAATTTCAGCGAAAATAGAAAAGACCATTTTGCCCCTGTATATATATTGATTCAAACCCTACAAACCATTTTGACATAAAAAATGGGGCACCCCACCACCAAGCTTGAACCTAAAACGACATTGCGTTTGCCGACCGTTTATCGATTCTTGCAGATTGACATCATCCGACAGCGATATAACAATGTTTGATAACCATATGATGGTTTGAAGGAACTGTTTTTTGTCAACGTAGGGTTTCTCAAATTTTTAGATGTTTTTTCACGGACGCGATTGATTCGGCCTCGCAGGACCGAGAGTTATGCACACGTCTCGGTCACCATCCACCGAGAACTGAATAACAGTCTCGGTAATGGACAACCGAGAGCTATTCTACATTCTCGGTTGGACATCACCGACAAGATATAAACTATACACTTCGACTTACTCTCGTGAAGTGGTGACCGAGACGACAATAAAAGTCTCGGTTATGGACAACCGAGAGCTATTCTACATTCTCGGTCATGCTTGGCCGAGACTGTAAACAAAATCTCTGGCCTGTGTGGCCGAGAACCACGAACGCCTAATAAATGAACCATTGAATGCACCGCCACACAAACATAACAATTACTCTATCAAATGCAACTTAATTAGACTACCAACGCACATTCAAACGATCGATTTCAACACTATCGATGTGTGAACGAAAAACTTGAACCGAGCCCTAATTTGGATATGAAATCGACCAAAACTCAGAGTCTTCGAACTCGAAAAACGTCCTACAACAGAGGAGAGAGACATAGAGGAACGAATACAACTTAGATTCGGGATTGCTAGGTGGTTCGTTGACGAGAAATGGAGAAAGTCAAGCAAGAGGACGGTGGTGGGGTGGTGGGGTGCTCTGTTTTGCGGGGAGGGGTTTTTTGGTGCCCCTGTAAATTGATTAGAGGGGTATTTTGGGTATTTCGGGTCTAATTTTTTGGTGCCCCAGGTAAATTGGTTAGTGCCCACATTAACTGGGTGTCTTCATGAAACGGTGGGGTGCCCTTAGCGGCCCTCTTTTTTTTCTATCGGAATCTCAATGGAGGTATAGAAAGGGTATACTCTGTAAATGTGAGAGGTAGGGCATTTTTTTATTATATTTGAAAGGTCTTATAGGGATAAAAGCCTAAACCATTACAAGAAACTTTCGCTTTTCGAACACCCTAAAATTCTTGATGTGGTTGAGCCCCTAGATCTTGACGAGACTGCCCAAAAAGAAATCACAAGTAATGACTTTTTGAGAAAAAGGACAAGATGGAGTTTTAGATGATACCTTAATGTTCCAAGATATATTAATAGAAGATGAAAAATAAATATCAGACCACGAAACGGTCACTACTTTGATTAATGCAACAGGAAAAATTATTGACGATGGGAATATAAAGCTGGGAGTAGGGTGGACTCACCAATCAAAGAGTCTTTCCTAAAAATAAATTGAAGATTCATTCCCAACTTGATAAGATAAACAAACACTGAAAACTAGAAATTAAGGTGGATAACGTTTCAAGGTCGAAGGTAGGTGAATCTAGAGACAATGCCCACATAACATAAACAATAAATCTACTTGGACTCATGAGTCCGGACTCATAGGGAGGTTGTTAAAATTTTTGTAAATATTTAAGGGGTATAATAGTAATTTTACAAGTGATTATGGTTGTTTCATTAATTGCTCGAGGATGTATTTAAAATTAAAAAAAAATTTGAGTCCGTACTCACGAGTCCGAATAACACTACCCTAACATAAAATAAGTTTAGGTTGAGATGGCATTTCACTGGACGCTATCAACAACTGAAGCCCAAACTTTCCTACGAATTCCACTTAGGCATGATGCCAAGATATTCAAGGGGTTAACCAACCATTGAGCTAACAATCATGGAAGCTAATTTATGCACCTATTCTCATCCTTATTGATGTTCACCACTACGCTTTTAGCAAAATTAACCTCCACACATAAGATGCCCTCAAATATATCTACCACCTTTGAAGTTGTCGCCATGCTGACATCCTAATTGTAGCAAAAATGGGATATTTTGCATGCTAGAGATGTTAAAGACTATTGTATCATCAACTGCCACGAACCCTACTCTTCCTTACAAGTTGCCTAGAAATCAACCACTTGAACGAAGAGAAAAGGAGAGAGAGCCAGCTCCAATGTTCCCAAACCATCAATCTTTTCTTTGTGCTAAACCTCACCTGACTTGAACATTCTCTATAGGCTTTTTATTGGTGCAAATAGAAAATTTGAAGGAAATCAAGCAATCTAAATCTAGGACACCCCCTTCCGCCAAAACCTTCAGTCCCTTCTTGTAGAATCAAAAGCTTTAGCCGAGTTATTTTTGAATGCTAATCATCTCTTCCTTTTAACTTACTACTTAATACTACACCCTTTTCTCATTAACAACCAAATCCACAATTGAAAAGTGATTTCCCAGGAAAGAGTTACTGAAAAGTGCTAAAATGACAATGGCATATCACACCGCTGGATACATTGGCTCACACGAGCCGTTCATGTGCGCATCGAGATGCAGACATATCGAGATCCCAATGCATAACACGCAAGTTGAGGCCATATAGATGGATCATGTAAGCTGATGTGTCTTGTGGTGTGACATTGTTGTTGTCATTCTAGTATTTTTCAAAGTTACTACGGACTCTAAGACAAAGTAGAAAGGACCTTCCTTAAGCTCTAGGAAAAGACCTCACCAATTGCTTTAAATAAGCTAGTCATTAAACAATTTCAGCATAAAATTATGACCGACTCTCATTAGAAGACCTCATGATTCGCTAATCATACCTTTAAATCCTTTAAGGTGCAACTAGATGGATGAGGATAGTATGCTGATTAGATTTTAGGAGAACATATAGCTTGCAAAATCAAACTTAAGCTTGGAAGTATAAACTTAATATATTGTTGCACATCTTTTTTTGGTGAACCATAGCTATCAAAACCTTCAGTTTGCCTAATTTCATGGGGGTTGGTTAGGCGCACCAACGCTATAGCATGGGAGACAACTCAAAAAAATGATGAAGTTACCACAACTCAAACACTAAGCCTTTGCCTCAGTCAGCGCCTTAGCACTCGCTCCATTGCTACTCCACCAAACTTAGTATATTGTTACACATCCCTTAATTTTTTTTGGCAACACATATTCGTTTGTTTATCTAACTACATTTCATAACAACTATCATATTAGACAAGTCCTGCTCTCTTAGTTTCTTGAAATTTTCATATCTTGTACAATCTTCAAGATAACGAAGCTAATGAACTTGGTTACATATTAGGTCATCTTGAAGGGTCAGAGTACATGATTGTCTAAGCCTTTCCAACGATTTCACTTGCAAGTCACTTCATTCAAATCTAATCGACAATATGAGCATCTCTATTTTCATCCTCATTGTTCATATGGAGCAGCCCAACCACTCACAAGGTCTAATTCTTAACTGGGCTTGCTTCAATATTCATACTAGCGACATCTAACTATTGAAAAAACCATTTATGTCATGGTTCCCTAGTTGGCACTTGCATGTGTTGTGCAAAGACAACGAGGAGATAGTTTGACACATTTCTTTTGATTTCACATTTACTAGATCTATACACGGAAAGGTATAGGCATTCAAGAAACCAACATGGGCACTATTCAAGTGGTGGGTGACTTTTTGATATCTGCAAAATAGGTATAGTGCCGATTCAACAAAGAAAATATAGATCAACATTTTTGTTTTATTTGAGATCCATTTAGTAAGAAAATGAATCAAAGAATAGCTAATAATAGGCATTATGAGGTTCGAGAGTTGGTGAAGCGAGGAATTTACTAATTGCTCGCTACAAAGACATCGATAGCTTTTCTACCAACTTGTTGATTCCACGAATACTAAATTGAAGAAACACATTTTTAAGTTGTGATTGAACACACAAAGTTCAAGAAGTCAAGGCAAACAAAGAGATACTCTATCTCAAAACCCAATTTTTATTAATCAATAATCCATAATAAATCCCCTATTAAATAACACCAAGCCTTTATATATATCTATCATATATATCTATCATATATATAAAAGCACGAATCACAAATTTTTGAGTGGTAATGAAATTTACCTATTTGCCCATACTTTTTTTTTTCATCTTCAAATCAACCTTTTCTTTTGTCTCCAAATCAAACTCTAACCCCTTATCAATTCACTATACGTTTTTTTTTCTTTATCTCTTAATCAATCATGAACTCATTCTCATCAATTCAATACCTTTTTTTAGGAAGTAATGTTCTAGCATGAATAGCTTATTTTTTCATTCATATCTTATCTCAATCACATTATAGAATATTGATAAGCTAAAAAATGTACTTGTATTTTTAATTTTTAAATTTTAATTACAATTTTAAATTTTGAATTTTATTTTGAATTATATATATATATATATCATATCTATCATATATATAAAAGCACGAATATCAAATTTTTGAGTGGTAATGAAATTTACTTCTTTGCCCCTATATATCTATCATATTTATTTCTTTCTTCATATATATCTATGATATATATAAAAGCAATATATATATATATATATATATATATATATATATATATATATATATCATATATATCTATCTATATACGCTACATCTTCAACATCTTGAACACTGCCTCTTCAAATCGATCAACAACTCAGCGACTCTCCTACCTCTTCAAATTGATCAACAACTCAACTAATCAACGACTTTCCTTCTTCTTCAAATCATTCATTCCCTGCTTTCCTTTATCAACTCATTCGTTGCTTTCCTTTGCACTTCGATTCAAATGTGAGTTAATCCACATTTCTTCTCCAATTTTTTTTTTTTCGGAGAGATTCGATTCAAATGCGAGTTAATCATTTGGTCTATATGGTTCAATTTGATTCATAGTTTTTGAAAGAAATTTGGGTCTAATCCACCATTGATTCAATGTTGAATTCAACACCAAAAGCCCTCTTTCATCTGGTCTATATGGTTCAATTTTATAAATAATTTACTACATGACAAGGAGCATCCATTTTTTTGCGACTGTACTTTTATGATACTGATCATGAAGTGCAAAACCGAATGCATTGCTTTGATGGGATGAAAGAGACAATTTTGGCAAGGTTAATTAGTATGCTTGCGAAAAATCTATATGTAAGTTTTTTCTGCACTTTACAAAATAAAGAAGATTTAGAAGATCGTGTTGTTCAATTAGTTTCAAGTGTTAGTCGCCTTCTACTTATTGTTTTTCATGTTTTCTATTAATTGCAGCAGTTCTTTTCAATTTTGGTTAATTAATTCCCGCAAGCAAAGCGAGCAGGTCAATCGTGCGTAGCACGTCTTAAAACTAGTATATAAAAGCACGAATAATAAATTTTTGAGCGGTAATGAAATTTACTTCTTTATCTATATATATCTATCATATTTACTTCTTTCCCCATATATATCTATGATATATATAAAAACAACTATATATCTATCATATATATCTATCTATATACGCTACCTCTTCAACATCTTGAACACTGCCTCTTCAAATCGATCAACAACTCAGCGACTCACCTACCACTTCAAATTGATCAACAACTCAACTAATCAACGACTTTCCTTCATCTTCAAATCATTCATTCTCTGCTTTCCTTCATCGACTCATTCGTTGATTTCCTTTGCTCTTCGATTCAAAGGTGAGTTAATCCACTTTTCTTCTCCAATTCTTTTTTTTTTGCGGAGATGTTCGATTCAAAGGTGAGTTAATCATTTGGTTTATATAGTTCATTTTGATTCATGATTTTTGAAAGAAATTTGGGTCTAATCCACCCTTGATTTAATGTTGAATTTAACACCAAAAGCCCTCTTTCATCTGTTCTATATGATTCAATTTTATAAATAACTTACTTTATAACAAGGAGTATCCATCTTTTTTGCAACTGCACTTTTATGATATTGATCATGAAGTACAAAACTGAACGCATTGCTCTAACGGGATGAAAGAGACAATTTTGACAAGGTTAATTAATATGCTTACGAAAATTCTATATACAAGTTTTTTCCACACTTTACAAAATAAGGAAGATTTAGAAGATCGTGTTGTTCAATTAGTTTCAAGTGTTAATCGCCTTCTACTTATTGTTTTTCATGTTTTCTATTAATTGTAGTGGTTCTTTTCAATTTTAGTTAATTAACTAAAATTAATTTTCGCGAGCGAAGCGAACAGGTCAATCGTGTGTAGCATGTCTTGAAATTAGTATATATCTATCATATATATAAAAGCACGAATCACAAATTTTTGAGTGATAATCAAATTTACTTTTTTGTCCCTGGTCCTTCCGTCATTTCTATTCCATTCCTATTCTCTCACAGCTCTCCCTCACTTTCTATTTTTCATCATCTCCTGGCTCTTTTTTGCCTCGTCTCCCAAATCTCACAACTCTTCTTCTGCACCATTATAACTTTTCTTCTTCATGTCTCCCCAATCTCACAACTCTTCTTCTTCACCAGGTTAATTTAACAGATGATCACTGAAGTTTGTAGTTTTTAACACTTTGGTCACTGAACTCATATTTATCCCAAATATATCACCCAACTTTAGAAAACGTTTCAACAATATAACTCCGACCATTCTCTGTTGAAAAATCCGGCAATCATGCTGACGTGGCGCCACGTAGGATTGCATGTGAAGTCATCAAACTATTTGAAGTGATGATGTAGCCCCAATTTAAGTGTTCTTTTGGTTTCAATAAAAGCACCCCATCATTGTGGGGTGTATCAAAATCAAAACCAACACCTTCGTTGCCCCTGCTCACCATCTTCTTAACGCCACTGCACCTCCAAAACCCTCTATCATCTTCGGCCTCTGTCACTGCGCCTCGCCTCCGGCTGCTCGTCGTCACATTCTCTGCTCGTCGTCACTGCGCGCGCCCTCTCGCTCTCCCATTCGCCTCACCCGCCCTCCTTGTCGTCCGCTCTCTTGCTTCCGCCCGCCCTCTCCCTGTAAGTCTCTCTCTCGCTGTCTAGTTCTATATAATTTGAAGGGTTCGATGTGATATTGTTTGATTTCTTTGAATATTTTTTGCACTTTAATTGAGGATTTTAGGGTTTAAGCTTGATTTGTGGACTTAGGAGTAAAAACAGATTGCTCACTATTTCGTGAGTCCATCTCATTGATTATTCAGTTTTATGCCATAATTTTTGCACTTTCATTGCTGATAATCTTCTTTTTTCTGTCTTGGTCTTGAAAGGGAGATTCTTGAATTGAATTGTTCTTGTTGTGACCTGAAACGTCGACTGACTCGCCGCGACGATGGGAAGAAAAAAGATTGAGATCAAGGCGATCGAGGACAAGGACAAGCGCCTAGTGACCTTTTCAAAGCGCCGAAAGGGGATTTTTAACAAGGCCAAGCAGATGTGCATGATCGACAGGACGATGAAGATGGCTATCGTTGTTTTCTCGCCGGCGGGAAAACCATTTTCTTTCCATCATCCATCAGCAATGGATCATACCACCGTCGATCAATTTCTTAACTGCCAGAATCCGAGTCGCCAATCGACGAATACGAAAGAAAGGTTTTGGCGGGAGAAGGTGAATCTAGACCAAATTCAAACCTTAGAGGAGCTGGTAAAGTTTGAAGATGAATTGAAAAGTTTGAAGAACACGGCGATGGCGAGACTGCAGGAAATTGAATCGAATAATAGGAGTTATGAGGCTTCGACAACATCTTCTTCGTCGTGTCTTCTTAACTGCTGCGGCGCCACCGACGAAGGACTGATGGTGGAGGATGAGGAGATCAATGCCCTTCTCGGATTTTACGATCCCGTTACGCCTCCTCATCTATGAAGAATTTATATATACATCAATAATATCTGTTCAAACTCAATTGTAATTCTATATTGATTTTTAAACATAGAAAGTTGGATCTTAATTGTAAGTACAATGTTGAAATTTAATCAATCTAAGTGTGCCATTTGTTAGTAAACATTTCGACGATTGAATCTTCGGATGGTCTCATAGCATTTTTCGTGGAGTCTTTTATCTTTTCCATCTCTAACGTGCTCTTGTCCTCATTCTTGATCTCTTCTTCATCATCATCGAATTCTCGCAATACATCCTTGTCCTTGATTGTTCTGTCACTGAACTCCTCAATAGTGTCCTCAGAGTGGCTAGAGTCGATCATGATCAATTCGCTTTCGTCTTGCACATCGACTAATGCTTCTCTAGCACCTAATTCAACGCGTTCATTGCAGTTGGTATCGACCCCGATTTCCTTTTCTTTAACTTCATCGCAATTCCAGTCTGTTAGAGTACAAATCAAGAAATCCAAAATTAGTCTCCACTGCATCAAAGCCAAACTTAAAATCGAAACTTTTCGATGGATCATCGTCGAAAGCTCATCTACTGCATTGTCCACGGCCACCACAGCGTCTAACTTGTCTAAAACATGAGTAGCAAATGGAAAGCACTTCTCTACCACTGTTTCTATTGCTAGAATTTGATCGTCGGCGTAGGAAAGTATCAAGAGCCATTGATATTGCATTGGGGAAACAACCGGATGACTGAATTTCGATATTTTCTTCGTTAGGAAGCATAATGGGCCACCTACTTGCTCAGCTCTCCTTACAACTTTTGCGGCTAACCTTATGAATGAAAATGCACAAGTCTGGACCTAAGTTTCTTCGAGTTGGTTAAAGGAGCTGAATGAACTCGAAAGAGACTGAAATGAATATGTCCAATCAGATGATGGTTAAAGGAATCGTGTAGCTGATACCAAAAAAGTTAGGACTTCAACATGGAACAATTAATTAGTAACTAAACCAGGCGTATCCAATACATTAGCTGTCTGTTTTTTAGAGCAAAGAATAATTGAGAAAATAGGTATCTCATGTCATTCATGATACGAATGACTCAAAACAATATCAGAATAAAAAAACAGAATAAAAAGAGAAACAAAACTTACCAAATAAAGTTTACTACAATCGGAACAATGCTGAAGTAGGCTCTTAGCCTTCTCAAGGGCTACATGTAGTGAGCATAACGCTTGAATGCCAGACTTGCTTCTTGGTCTTGATGCTTCCAACTCCGGAAAGATTGCCAAGATTTTACAAACAATTGCAGAGAGCAAACTGCACATTCCTCTATGCAACTGCAAAAATGCTTGAGGTTCAGTCATAGCAAAAACAGAAAAACCATATAATACTTCTAAAGCTGTTGTTTTCTTTTTCTTTTCTTTTCTTTTTTTTTTGGGATATGATCAAGTCTGATGCATTAGATTCCACTTCAAGTTTTATTGATTTTTCTTTCCTTTTTTGAACCAATTAGAGAGATTTGAATGGTTTGGAAAACTCACCATCAATTGTACTTAATCAACCACAATGGAAGATGTAGCCGACCCCAATTAATTTGGGACTGAGGCTATGTTGTTGTTTTGAACCAATCAGGTGGTTCAAAGTGGTGAAACGAATACAACAACAAAGCCTCAATTCCAAATTAGTTGGGTCGGCTACATGGATCAAACTCTTCCATTGCACTCGAATACCCATCATTTCTAGATCAAGATTCAAGATATTTCAGAAAGATATAATAAAATCATGAACAACATATCATACAATGAAGATTAGGAAAGCCATTCCAGTAACAACCTTCCCAGTTACTACAAAGGCCGGCCCACCTTGTAACTAAAACAAATCTCTTTTTCTAAGAAACCAATAATGTGTGGCATAATCACATCTACATCTAATCATCCATACAATGCCAATAGAGCTACTAAACAACATTAAATCAATACCTTCGCATCGCTCGCCGCAAAAACACTTTCTTCAACCTCCCTCATGTCCATATTTCCAATCAACAACAGATACACAAATTCTGTTCTGCACATACAACACAACCCAACAAAGAAAGATCATAAAAATTCAAACTTGCAAATCAAAAAGCTAAGATTCAATCTTATAAACCAAAATCAGGTGAATTTTGAATGAAATGCCACAAATGCAGCACCAATACCAACATTTCTAAATCTGACTTTTTCCAAGCTTTTTGTATTTTTGGCATGTGTTTTAAGAAGCATGGTCATATCATGATTTACCATTGATTTTGTCTCTCGAGATCTCGAAATGATGCGTATAATCTATAGAGATTTATCGACTTAATGAACATCGAGATCGGGTAGGTTAGCGAGGTTCCCTGAAGGTAGAAACCTGTAATTTGTTTTTGGCAAACATATATAATCTTTTTTCATGATCATGTTTTCCATGGCTTTTTTTTCTTCCTTGGGTGAGTATTCTCAATGTTTTTGTTCTAAAGAAATAAAACTTCTTTTTTTTTCCCTCTACAACGACAATAGAAGGCGCGCAGTAGCCGCTTCAACAAGCTATCTCAACGTGTCAAGTAATAAGATCAAACACAGACCCTTGTAGAGTCTATATACAATTACACATGGAAGCTGGATCTATTGAAACAATTGACAGGTTGAGAACATGAACTGGTCTGTCTGATTAATTTTCTCTCCATGAATCCATGTTAAGCAAAAAATCAAGGTTGAGGCATATACTTAACAATTTCAAATCCACATTAAGCCTATCGCGCTCTAGTAAGGCGCAACGCGTGTCTTATATCGACAAGATAGATCGCAAGTAGCAACTATAGTAAAATTAAGAATGTTGATCAATTGAACACAAATAAAATTGGTTCCTACTCAAAACCAAAACAACGGAATGAAAACCAATTGAAAAAAAAATTATAATAATGTTCAGTCATTATTAAACAGTAACAACAAATTAATATTCCCATTACAATCCAAGAAATATTAAACCAAGAACATGTAAAATAAAATGACCACATATGTATTGATTACAATAAGCCAATTAAGACTAGTCTATCTCAATGACTTACAAGTATATATTGTCACCTAACTCAAAAAAAATATAGAACCAAATCTGTTAGGAGCAGTTACAGTTACTAATGAGGTAGGAGGAGCTATAGATGAGGAGGCGTAACGGGGTCGTAAAACCCGAGAAGGGCGTTTATCTCCTCATCCTCTACCATCGGTCCTTCGTCAGTGGCGCCGCAGCAGTTAAGAAGGCACGACGAAGAAGATGTCGTCGAAGCCTCATAACTCCTATTATTCGATTCAATTTCCTGCAGTCTCGCCATCGCCGTGTTCTTCAAACTTTTCAATTCATCTTCAAACTTTACCAGCTCCTCCAAGGTTTGAATTTGGTCTAGATTCACCTTCTCCCGCCAAAACCCTTCTTTCGTATCCATAGATTGGCGACTCGGATTCTGGCAGTTAAAAAATTGATCGATGGCGGTATGATCCGTTGCTGATGGATGATGGAAAGAAAATGGTTTTCCCGCCGGCGAGAAAACAACGATAGACATCTTCATCGTCCCGTCAATCATGCACATCTGCTTGGCCTTGTTAAAAATCCCCTTTCGGCGCTTTGAAAAGGTAACTAGGCGCTTGTCCTTGTCCTCGATCGCCTTGATCTCAATCTTTTTTCTTCCCATCGTCGCGGTGAGTCAGTCGACGTTTCAGGTCACAACAAGAACAATTCAATTCAAGAACCTCCCTTTCAAGACCAAGACAGAAAAAAAGAAGATTATCAGCAATGAAAGTGCAAAAATTATGGCATAAAACTGAATAATCAATGAGATGGACTCACGAAATAGTGAGCAATCTGTTTTTACTCCTAAGTCCACAAATCAAGCTTAAACCCTAAAATCCTCAATTAAAGTGCAAAAAATATTCAAAGAAATCAAACAATATCACATCGAACCCTTCAAATTATATAGAACTAGACAGCGAGAGAGAGACTTACAGGGAGAGGGCGGGCGGAAGCAAGAGAGCGGACGACAAGGAGGGCGGGTGAGGCGAATGGGAGAGCGAGAGGGCGCGCGCAGTGACGACGAGCAGAGAATGTGACGACGAGCAGCCGGAGGCGAGGCGCAGTGACAGAGGCCGAAGATGATAGAGGGTTTTGGAGGTGCAGTGGCGTTAAGAAGATGGTGAGCAGGGGCAACGAAGGTGTTGGTTTTGATTTTGATACACCCCACAATGATGGGGTGCTTTTATTGAAACCAAAAGAACACTTAAATTGGGGCTACATCATCACTTCAAATAGTTTGATGACTTCACATGCAATCCTACGTGGCGCCACGTCAGCATGATTGCCGGATTTTTCAACAGAGAATGGTCGGAGTTATATTGTTGAAACGTTTTCTAAAGTTGGGTGATATATTTGGGATAAATATGAGTTCAGTGACCAAAGTGTTAAAAACTACAAACTTCAGTGATCATCTGTGAAATTAACCCCTTTTTCACCATTATAACCCTATTCAATTTGTTACTTCTCTGGCGTTCTCTTCATCTCAACTCCGCCAACTCCACGAATCCAACCTCACCACCGCCGCTCCTCCGCTTCGCCCTCTCATCCGTTTCCACAACCCTCTCTTTCCCTCTACACCAAAGCTTCGACCGATTTCTTCCTCTCCCGAATGGTCTCGATTTTACCAGGTTTGGTTGATTTTACTGTTCTGGGTGTTCAATAACTTTTTCTGAAGAATTTACTCTTATCTTGATTAATGCATCTCTTTCAACATGTTGAACTATGAACTTCAGAATTGTTGAATTGGTGTTGATTAGGGAGATTGTTTTCATTGGGGACGCATTGTTTTGGAGAGGTTTTCTAGATTTGAGGACTTACTGAGGTGAGTCATTCTTAAATTTTTATGGAAAGGATTTGAATTTGGTCGTCTTGTTCTTCGTTGGATCTGGTTTACAAGTTTATAAATTCTCAAAATTAGATCTCTGTTGACATTTGCGGAATAAATATTTCAATGGGCTAATAAAGTTTATTTAATATCTTGATTAATGCATCTGAAGAAATCACTTTTACACCAAATAGCATCTAAAAATTATATGAATAATGAAGGAATATTTCAAAAGGCTAATAAAGTTTATTTAATATCTCTCTCTATTCCCAATTTGTGTGCTTTTTACTAATTTTGTCATCGAATTGATGTTTTGATGCGTGTGAATCCGAAAACCCAAATTGGGTACTCGCTAACAATCCATTTGATGTCCAGATCATGGCCTCTCACGACCGTTTATTGATCCCATCCACTCGTTCGCCCCCATTAACTAGAGACACCCATCAACTACATACCCTCCCCCGCCGCCAATTCCCAACCATTCGATGAATCCAATCCCCAATTTAATTGTAGGCAAAATACCTACTTTTGTATTTTAATTTTAAGGATTATAAGTAGTTTTGTAGGCAATATATAATGATTTTAGTTTGTATGTCTTCATCAATTCTATATTGTCCAGGGTTAGTTTTTTGAGGTGTTTGATGAAATGCCAATTAGATGATTAGTTTGATTTATTGAGACGGCGTAGCATTGATAATTTTTTGTGCCTATGAGAATATTGGTTTGAGATACCCATGGGATAATTAGTTTGATTGCATTGAGATGAGTTTGTATTGATAATTTGATAGTTTAAGAGTGCTCTGTAGTTGTTTCATGAAATGCCCCATAAGATCCATTTTTTGGTTTTTTGTTTTTAATTTCCACATTCGTAGCTCGAGCTTTTTCTCTTGTTGATCCCTATTGCGGTTGTTGGTTGCTCACTCAAGTCTTTCTCTCTCCTGATGATAATTGGTTGCTCCATCTTCTTTTTACCAGGTTTAATGATTTATAATATTTTTTATTCCCTTATTGAAGGGGTTATTGGAGACCTAAAGAATCTCTCTGGGACCATTTCAACTCTGTTCATGTAAGATTTCTTCCTTGATTTAAATGTAGGCATTTCACTTACCTTTTTGTCCTAATATGATATACACTTCTATGACTCAATGTGTTCTTCCATGACTTCTGCAAGGCTGACACTCTATTTCAAGTACATTTTCTTTATATTTATTTAAAAGCTACTTTCCTTTCAAACTATACTTTCTATGATGTTGTAAATATGAGATAATTTAGATGTTGTTTTGATGGGTAACGTACCTTCCTCAGTATGCGGTAAATCATCAATATTTTTCAACTTAAGTGATTATAAAAAAAGTTCACATAAATAAATTGTGATTACATTATTATTACTCTGTTGGCTTGATAGTAAATAAGTAAGTTTGAGATTAATATATAGCCTAGGTAAAACATACTTCATTTTTTTTAGAAAAACACATGCATTAATTTTATTTTAATACTAACTATTATGCCTTTAAGTGTTTTCATTAGGCTCTATTCAGTACTCTATTGCTTTATTCACATAAAATCTCATATAATTATATGCTAAGATAAAGGTCGTCATCGAAATATCTCATATAATTATATGCTAATTACATAAAATTTTGCTTTGATTATTTCATATATAAGTATATCTTTTGAATTTTAAAAATATATGTAAAGGTTGGCCCCTTAGCCCTTAAAGTTTGGTTCCGCCCTTAACTATGGAGTATGTGCATTTGAGTTTTGGCTCTTTAAGTTTAACTTGCTTCTAAATGAATGCCTTTTTCTTTAGTTTGGTTTGGCGGACATTTCTTAATTTTTTGTTGCAATTATTATCTCCATCTTCTTCCTTTATATAAGAAATATATAGATGTTTGAATATTGGATTAAATGAACCGTGTGATTATTATTTTGGATCCAATGGTGGCCTTAGATGAATTGTAGATAATGAGCATTATGTTAGAGTTTTAATGTAAATTAGTTGTATGTTTGTGTTTAAAAGACACAAGAATTTCATTGTTTAGTTTCCATCTCCTTTTGAATATTAAATTAACATTTTTTTTAATTACTACTCTAATGTTTGTTTTATTGGATTGTAGTTTGACAATCTCATCTAAGAATTCATTAAGTATAACCATTTTAACTTGCATTAGCGAGTTACCATGGTTAGAAACTTAAGAGTTATCAACAATAGTGAAGACTTTGTAAGGAAAGCAAAAAATACTAATCTATTTTGAGTTTTATTAATAAATTCTTAGAAATTAATTCCCGCGAGCGAAGCGAACGGGTCAATCGTGCGTAGCTCGTCCCGATGATGTGACATTACAATAATGACATAACGAGTAGGAAGCTTGAGAAGATGTTATGTGGCGCTCCGAGGTCTTTCTTTAATATATATATATATATATATATATATCTATACTATTATAATAGCAATCCCCAAACGGTTAACCGTGAAGCCTTTTTGGCTAAAAATTCCAAGTATACCCTTATTACCTTAAATGAAAACATATCAATATAAGGATATTTTGGTAAGTGAATAATTACATCTACTTTAATCAGCGGTTTCAAACAAAAAACATTTTAACTTTGCGGTTTCACATCCGCGAGTTCTTCTTCTCACATCCGCGCGAGTTCTTCTTTTCACATTCACATCAGCGCGAGTTCTTCTTTTCACATTCACATCAGCGCGAGTTCTTCTTCTCACATCCGCGCGAGTTCTTCAATGGCCACCACATCCGCGCGAGTTCTTCAATGCCGACCACATCCGCGAGTTCTTCTTCTTCATCTTCGCGTCGCGTCGGCCGTCTTCGCCGATTCGCCGAAATAACAGGGACAAAACCAGAGTCCTCTTCGCCGATTTGCCGATTCGCCGATTCGTCTTCTTCATCAGATTCCTCTTCGCCGATTCGCGATCTAAGCGCAGAAGAAGACATCGCAACGGCGGCCACACTGCATCGTCTTCGATTTCTTCTTCTTCATCTTCTTCATTAGATCCGTCTTCTTCATCGTCGCGTCGCGGCCGCCGTCTTCAAAGCGATCAAGATCCGCACCTCTTCTACCTCTTCCTCTGATGACAGGTCCATTCTTGGTTTTTTTTTTTTTTTTTTTTTTTTTAAGCAATGCTTTGAATTGGGGGTTTAGGAGGGTTTGAACTTTGATACTGAATTTGAGTTGGGAAGTTGCGATTTTTCGTCTAATTGTAGGACATCCTTGCAAAAAAAAAAAATTAAACGAATTGAATCTACAACAACGTCAAAAACTGATTTTTTTTTGAATCCCACATATTTAGCGATTTTATTTGAGAGTTTCTAAAACTGGTTTTATTTATTGAATCCTTTATATCCACTTTTGATGGAACGGTAACTTATTGTATCTTTTCCTCTTCTACTTATTCCCGTTTTTTTTTTCAGATTGATCTGCATCAACTGCTCCAACAGTTTCTAGCCTTGCCAATCAATCTAAAAAAAATTTGTCAAAAACCCAAAAACAAATCAAATCAGCGTGGATTCCACCACATATTTCAATACAAACAACGATTTCATCGGTTCTTTCTTCTCGAATCGGATAATTCTCGGATCCGATCGAATTTTCATGCTATTTTTTCGCAATTACCCTAGAAGTTGAAATTGATCGAGAGAGATAGAGAGGACTTACAGTGACAACGCAGAGTTCGGTGAATCGCAGAGTTGACGACGCTACAATAGGTGAGGTAAGTGTATAATTTAAATTTATTCCTATTCGGTTGATTATCTTCTTCATTTTTTTAATAAATTTTGAAGTATTTTGTTAGATATACATACTTTTACAATCTAAAAAATTCCTCCATGTAGACCATTTCATAATATTGATCAACAAGCTTAGGCCCTCAACTGATCCTGCTCTATTCAGAATGGGGCGAGTGTAAGCCTATCTATAAAGATTACTTGCAAGTTTTGTCAATCGTTTTCTTAATTCAGGGTGGTTTATAAGCATTACTATGATTTATGATTATTAATTATGATTAACCGCACCACCTACTACGATTAATGAATATCTGTAGTCATGATATGTAAGCTTTAAATTTCATTAACATTTTTGGATCTTTGAATGTGACCAACTTTGCTGCCACCCCAAGTTTAATCTCTTTCATGTCATTCATAAGTGTGGATTTCCGTATGCATGTATACTAGCTTCGCTTTATTACTACTATTTTCCACCTTTGTTCAACATAGACCTTCCTTTTTTTGGGGGGTTGCTCAGCTACTTGAAATCTTTGTTTATAAATTATGTTGTGCTTCTTTAGCAGTGCAAATTTAATGCTCTACCCATTTATCTTAAGAGACCTAATTAGTGAGTTGTGTTCCCTATCCAGTATAGGAAAGATAATGACCTTTTGTGATATGCTTTATGTAGGCCATCATATTGCTTGATATTCATGTAGGGTCATCACCCCATTACCTCTCTTATCTCACTTTCATCAATTCTACTACTAATCACTTCTCCACCCATGCATGATGTACGTATATCTGATCCTTAAAAGAAAAATATATTTTCCATTTCAACTCTTACAGTTGGAACTAACACAATAGAAGCAGCATAGCATATCTTTATAAATCAAACTAAGGGTGTTGAGATTCCTAGCAATTCAAGTCCCAAAAATTATACAGTCAGCTACAATTCCGCAAATGTAGATCCTATGATTTTTTTATCTTTTTCCCTTTAAAAATGACTACAATGGGGAATAATTACTAAAGAGATTTGTCTGAGAAGACTAATAGTCTTTTATTTTTTTTAAAATGGTATGATATGATATGTAAGTTGAAGTTTGATTGCATTGGGAGGAGAGTAATGGTAGCTCTTCAAGCATGTGAGCTATCTTGAGGAATAAAAAAAAATTGATTGATGAGGTGGAAGTTTAGGTGTCAAAACTTTGGTGTGTGAAAGAGGGCATAGGAAGGTGTTTATCATCATTATTTGAATTCTAACAACTGGTTGTGAGACCATAAATCAAATTTGATTCACATTTAACAACCTCAACATACTGGGGTACCTTATTAACTAAAGTAGTGGAAAAGCTTTAAATTAGATTTGTTTTGAAAAGTCTAAAATCAACCAATTCTTTTTTGAACAAAAATTGAAACAAATTTTTTATTTATAGAGCAATATTAGAGCATAGTACCATAGGCGATCATTTTCGAACAAATTCAATTAGCGAATTGCAAGAATATATAACCGTGATAATTCCATAACCATAGTGACAAAAGGGCTTCATCGATAAACACATTAGACTCTATCATTTTTTTTTTATATTTTTGTTTTTATCAATACTAGGCTATCAAGGTTGTTGCTTTTTTTTTTTTTTTTTCATTTGGTTATAGAAACCTCTTTTTATTTGATAGAGATATAGATGTTCCACACACTAATATTTTTCTTTCATATAGTTCTATTAATTTAGTGGCTATGTTTTACACATATATTGATCTCATGCAGACACCTATATTTATCTACGTAGAGCACAATCGAATAGATTGAGTTTGAGGAGGAGAAGAGATGATCTGCTTTGGCATATGGAATTCAATCCAAGGTTGTTGCTTCTGTTTTTCTTTTTTCATTTGGTTATAGAAACCTCTTTTTATTTGATAGAGATAGAGATGTTCCACACACTAATATTTTTCTTTCATATCGTTCTATTAATTTAGTGGCTATGTTTTACACATATATTGATCTCATGCAGACACCTATATTTATCTACCTAGAGCACAATCGAATAGATTGAGTTTGAGGAAGAGAAGAGATGATCTGCTTTGACATACGGAATTCAATCCAAGGTTGTTGCTTTTGTTTTTCTTTTTTCATTAGGTTATAGAAACCTCTTTTTATTTGATAGAGATAGAGATGTTCCACACACTAATATTTTTCTTTCATATCGTTCTATTAATTTAGTGGCTATGTTTTACACATATATTGATCTCATGCAGACACCTATATTTATCTACCTAGAGCACAATCGAATAGATTGAGTTTGAGGAGGAGAAGAGATGATCTGCTTTGACATATGGAATTCAATCCAAGGTTGTTGCTTTTGTTTTTCTTTTTTCATTAGGTTATAGAAACCTCTTTTTATTTGATAGAGATATAGATGTTCCACACACTAATATTTTTCTTTCATATAGTTCTATTAATTTAGTGGCTATGTTTTACACATATATTGATCTCATGCAGACACCTATATTTATCTACGTAGAGCACAATCGAATAGATTGAGTTTGAGGAGGAGAAGAGATGATCTGCTTTGGCATATGGAATTCAATCCAAGGTTGTTGCTTCTGTTTTTCTTTTTTCATTTGGTTATAGAAACCTCTTTTTATTTGATAGAGATAGAGATGTTCCACACACTAATATTTTTCTTTCATATCATTCTATTAATTTAGTGGCTATGTTTTACACATATATTGATCTCATGCAGACACCTATATTTATCTACCTAGAGCACAATCGAATAGATTGAGTTTGAGGAGGAGAAGAGATGATCTGCTTTGGCATATGGAATTCAATCCAAGGTTGTTGCTTTTGTTTTTCTTTTTTCATTTGGTTATAGAAACCTCTTTTTATTTGATAGAGATAGAGATGTTCCACACACTAATATTTTTCTTTCATATCGTTCTATTAATTTAGTGGCTATGTTTTACACATATATTGATCTCATGCAGACACCTATATTTATCAACCTAGAGCACAATCGAATAGATTGAGTTTGAGGAGTAGAAGAGATGATCTGCTTTGGCATATGGAATTCAATCCAAGGTTGTTGCTTTTGTTTTTCTTTTTTCATTAGGTTATAGAAACCTATTTTTATTTGATAGAGATAGAGATGTTCTACACACTAATATTTTTCTTTCATATCGTTCTATTAATTTAGTGGCTATGTTTTACACATATATTGATCTCATGCAGACACCTATATTTATCTACGTAGAGCACAATCAAATAGATTGAGTTTGAGGAGGAGAAGAGATGATCTGCTTTGGCATATGGAATTCAATCCAAGGTTGTTGCTTTTGTTTTTTTTTTTTTCATTTGGTTATAGAAACCTCTTTTTATTTGATAGAGATAGAGATGTTCCACACACTAATATTTTCTTTCATATAGTTATATTAATTTAGTGGCTATGTTTTACACATATATTGATCTCATGCAGACACCTATATTTATCTACCTAGAGCACAATCGAATAGATTGAGTTTGAGGAGGAGAAGAGATGATCTGCTTTGGCATATGGAATTCAATCCAAGGTTGTTGCTTTTGTTTTTCTTTTTTCATTTGGTTATAGAATAGAGATAGAGATGTTCCACACACTAATATTTTTCTTTCATATCGTTCTATTAATTTAGTGGCTATGTTTTACACATATATTGATCTCATGCAGACACCTATATTTATCTACCTAGAGCACAATCGATTAGATTGAGTTTGAAGAGGAGAAGAGATGATCTGCTTTGGCATATGGAATTCAATCCAACAATAACATTGAATACATTCCTTGCAATATCTGTAACACATTGAGTCTTGACTTCATCAATTTTTCCAAAAACAGAATCAAAGGTTACCTTCCAGAAAATTGTTTCTGTTACCAATCAAGCAATGCACACTGCGAGGCTTAGCACTTCCACAAGCATATGCCCCTGCTCCCTCTATTAATCGAACCTATGTAATGGCCATTGTACTTGGTTCCATACTCATATTCTTAGTTCTATTCTTTGGATTTTTTCTGCTCCGTGATATTTTTTTTGTTTTACTTAAAAAATTCATGTCGTATATCTGTTGATTAATTTATATTTCTCTCCTATATAATTTAGGTTTGATGATCACATAAGCTTGGTTGAGATATTTGTCATTTACTCCAAACTTCTACACGAAACACCTACACATGCAACAATAAAAAAAAAATTAAACTTTAATTTTTTCTATTGTGGTTTTTCTGAAAAATAAAAGTTCTCAAGTGTTATCAGAACATATCTATTTGCTTCACGTGCAACGCACGTGCCCGTTGACTAGTATATATATATATATATATATATATATCATATATATGAAAGCACGAATCACAAATTTTTGAGTGGTAATGAAATTTACCTATTTGCCCATACTTTTTTTTTATCTTCAAATCAACATTTTCTTTTGTATCCAAATCAAACTTTAACTCCGTAGCAATCCACTACACGTTTTTTTTTTTCTTTATCTCCAAATCAATCATGAATTCATTCTCATCAATCCAATACACTTTTTTTGAGGAAGTAATGTCCTAGCATGATTAGCTTGTTTTTCCATTTACATCTTATCTCAATCACAGTAGAGAATATTGATAAACTAAAAAATGTACTTATATTTCTAATTTTTAAATTTTAATTACAATTTCGAATTTTGAATTTTATATCTATCATATATATAAAAGCACAAATCATAAATTTTTGAGCGGTAATGAAATTTACTTATTTGCCCATATATATCTATCATATGTATAAAAACAACTATATATATTAAAGCAACTAAATATCGCAAATTGTAAACTCAGAGTTTTCCCAATGGTATATATGCAACGTATTCATCTAGAGTTCTCCCAATGACATATAAGCAACATACATATCTATCATATATATAAAAGCACGAATCACAATTTTTTGAGTGGTAATGAAATTTACCTATTTGCACATACTTTTTTTTTTATCTCCAAATCAACATTTTCTTTTATATCCAAATCAAACTCTAACTCATTATCAATCCACTACACATTTTTTTTTCTTTATCTCCAAATCAATCATGAACTCATTCTCATCAATCCAATACACTTTTTTTGAGGAAGTAATGTCCTATCATGATTAGCTTGTTTTTCCATTCACATCTTATCTCAATCACAGTAGAGAATATTGATAAGCTAAAAAAGGTACTTGTATTTCTAATTTTTAAATTTTAATTGCAATTTTAAATTTTGTTAATAAATTTTTAGAAATTAATTCCCGCGAGCGAAGCGAGCGGGGAAATCGTGCGTAGCACGTCTTCAAACTAGTATATATATATATATATGTATATACTTCATTAAATAAAAACTAAACTAATGAAAACGTTGTTATTATATATTGTACTCCTACTAGGACTTTAATATTGACTCCAACTAGCTATGACCGACACATCAAATTAACATACAAAAGAAACCTAAAGTAACACTAACTCTAACACCTCAATCTAATATAACTAAACTTCAAAATATATTCTCAAGACACCTAATTGTATCCGACGAAACTTGTGGACCTAATTGACTAACAAAAATAAAAAGACTCACAAAACCACTCAATGGAAGATTCTGACCTTGATCTTCACCCTTCTCCACTTGTTCGAAAAAACTCATCCTCGAGTTTTAGTCTCTCCCTTGTCTTGTGGGCTTCAATAACAAAATCTTCAAAGATAGCCAACTCTTCCTCGAACACAATTTTGACGATTTTATCATCACTTGATGGAACATGCATCTTTGGAACATTGCTTGAAACTTCAATTGACGAATCAAAGTTGTCAATGAACACACCATCGTGAGGGTTTTTTAGAACTTTCTCAACTAACTCATCGTCTATAATGTTAGTCAATGAACAAAAGTGCTTCAATCGACAAATCCATGTTATCAACAAACACACCACCATGAGAGTCTTGAAGAACGTTAACAACTAACTCATCATTTGTGTTATCAGTTAATTAACAAAAATGCTTGGTCACCGCAAATTTTACTTTTGTCTCCACAACTTTTTTGATTGGGTAGTTGTTGACGACACCATCAACAACCACATCTTCAAGCACCTGAGGGTTTTTTAGAATGAAAATTTACCTCGATGACAAAGTCGTCATCTCCAAAGACTAGCTTGTCTTCCACGAAGTCGTGCTCATCACCGTCAAACTTTGGTGCCTCGTCAAAGTTGTCAAAGTCCTCCCCGAAGAATATCAAATCTACTTCGCCATCACTTTAAAGAAAAATAACTCAATCTTCTTTTTTCTCGGATACAAACTTGTCGTCAGAACTAGAATATTCCTCTTCTGGCTTAAACCCCTCGGTAGGCACTTCGTCCTCAAACCGTTGTTGACGTTGTTGACGAGGTTGTTGCGGACTGCCTCTGCTGCTGCGACTGTTACTCTTGATTTTGATGCAACTGTCGAATTTGAAGTGCTAGATTTTCAACGAAAGTCATTAGTTGATCTATCCTTCGATCGACATGTGTTATAATATCTCTTAGAGGAACCTTATCTACGAGGTCTTCACGTCGGGCTTGTCTTTTCAGCGGCATTGCGAAAGATTATGACCTTGACGCAAAGGCATGTCTGTGCAACATAACTATCTTTTGGTTGCATATGAAGTGTTTGCTACAATGTCCTTAAACAATTGGTGGTTTTGGAGCCCCTTGTTGGTTGGTGGTTCAATGTTCTTGCCCCTCTTATTGATGGACAATCATCTGTCCACTTTTGCTCAGCGTCAGGCCACGAGGTGGACATGGATCCTAGCATGGTTACCTCTCCACTATGCACTCTCTACCTGGTTTCTATATGATTTTAACGTCATTTGCAGTGCCACATTATATGTTCAATGAAACATCATTGGCAGATATTTGTGCCTTTGCATTGTTTTCTTGGCAACTTTGCTTCCTCACATTCTTGGATCTATGTTCCTACTATTTTTCCATTTCTTTTCTTTCCACCTTCAAGACAAAGTGGATGTTTAAAGGGGGAGTAATGTTAGGATCCCATATAGAGTCTCATTTAGAGTTAGTTAGATAAAAGACTATAAATAGGGGCGAGTTAATGAGGTTGGCCATCTTGGAAATTGTATTGTAATTGGGTCACTTGTTGAGTGACTTGGGTTGAGAGGGTTTTCAAGGTTTGAAACTTCGACTTCACCTACGACTTTGCTCACTTAAAATTCAGAATTAATTCGAGGAAGTCAACTTCGATAATGGAAGTTTGACAAAAATTCGACGGTGTACGGAAGTTCACAGAGGTTCACTTTAAATGCTAGAAAACTCAAGTTTCTTCATAAAAATGCTATAAATATACTTAATCATACAACAAGAATGCATAAAAATTATAATACAATTGTTTAAAATAGTTATTTTGTAATAAACACACAATTTGCAACACGCGTGACATTGAAGTCACAAAGGCCCTTTAGCTAAGGTCCCAATTCCAAAATAAAATGCCCAAAAAGCCTAAGTCAAGGCCCACAGTGTCCTAAACACAAATATATTGTGTTTCGTTCTTCAGTTCTTCTTCGGCCTTGACAAAGACTAGAGTCGACCTTTCCTTATTAACTTCTTCTTCTTCTTCTTCTTCTTCTTCATTGCTCCCTGCCAAGACTCCTCCCCGCTCCCCTGTTCGAGACTCCTACGAGCCCTCTCTCTCGCCTCTTCTCCTTTTTTGTCCCCCTGTCCGAGACTCCCCCGAGCCCTCTCTCTTGCCTTTTCTCCTTTTTCGTTGTTGCTCTCTCTCTCGTAGCACCCTCTCTTGTCTCTTCTTCAGATCTTCTCCTTCTTCGTCTGACCTCTCTCCCCAATCCCCTATCCGAGCTCTCTCTCTCGTCTCTCCTCTTCTTCTTCGATCTCTCTCTCTCGTCTTTTCTTCTTCTTCTTCTTCGATCTCTCTCTCGTCTTTTTTTCTTCTTCTTCTTCGTCAATGAAGAATTGAGAGCCTGGCTTGTTAGGTCAAGACTGTCTCTTCTTCCTTTAAAGTTCTGAGCAAAGCTGGTGAAGATGCCAAATTGGACAGAAGCACGTCACTGACTCACAGCTCAACCAGGTATGTTTCCAGCTTTTTTGATTCCCTGTGGGGGCAACTTCGCTGAAACAATGCATTTTTTCTTCACGATTCGTCAGCTTCGACCGAACTTCGGTCGAAGTTCACCGAAGTTGCACCAAAGTTTTGCATTTTTCCTGTTGTTTTCCAAATTCGCTTCGCTCACCTGCACATCGACAAACTTCACCCAAAGTGGCAAAGTTTGTCGATTTTTTAAACCTTGAGGGTTTTGAGACCTTTTTCTGGGGTTACTTTGTGTTCTTGTTCTTGGTGTTCTTGGCTCGTTGCCATTGTTAAATTCTCAAGTCAATCGATCCAATATTGGTATTCAAACAAAATGATAAACCATAAAATTTAAGGAAAATTTCAAAAAATTGCATTATTTTATCTTTATACAAGTACTCATGCATAAAGTTTTAGACACTTTTAGTCGATTCCCCAAGTTCCAAAAATTAAAGAATAGCCCAGTTAAGCTTCTAGAAAAATAATCACACGATTCACACCCAATACCCATACCCAAGCCTGGGTAACATAGTATAAGATTTTGTCATCAGATTTCATTCGAACAAACATAAGTGTAACCAGCTCCTTTAACTTACTTTGAAGGGGGCGGAATTGCCCAAAAATGCATAGGCAACACTTTGCAATCGTCAATGTATGGGTCTACTTATTTTGTTGTTGAGTTCAAGGAATGTCAAGATCTCCCCTTTATTGTGTAAAAGTGTTATAGTTTCTTATCAATGAAAAAGAAAAGTGATTGAATCATAAATCTATAAATTTATGTTAACAAAAAAGACAAGTCATAATATATGTATATAACTAATAAAAAAATCTTCCCAAATCAAGACTTGATTTATACTGCAAAACAATTTTTTTTCTCAACTAGATATAAATTACCTTAAATAAGATCATCACCTAACTATTAGGAAACAATTAGAATTCCGATTAAAAAATTATTCATTTCAAAACATAAATGCATACCTCATTTTCCGTTGTATGCTCTCTCACATTATACCGATCACCTTTTGTTACAACAAGATCTCCTGTATCATTTGTCCTCACATCGAGACATGCAATTGCCTGGATTGGCGAGAAGTTAAAGAACTAACACCTTATCCATCCAAAATTAATTGAATGGTACCATATGAAGTTCAAAGAAGTTCAAATGGAGGTTTTCTAGGAAGAAAGAAAACAGATACTTCCAAAATTAAAGGGCTCTTACTCGCTTTGCAAGTTTTGAGGCCTTCCTTTTAGTTTCTCTTTTCATCTGAAAGCATTTCAAATTGTAAGCCATGCCCCGTGCTTAAAGAAAATATGAGCATTATGAAACTTAAGTAAGGGACAGATACTTGCATCTAAAGGACTTAAGGAATACCTTCACTAAAGAAGACCTAGAATGCAAGAACCTCTCCAATATTGCAAGACCAACAACTGAAAATTGCATTTCCATCCAAAGTCAAGAATGAGAATGGTAACCATAATAGAATAATTTTTCATCAAAAATGTTTTCATAAATCATTTCTACCATGTATCTTTGCAACTTACAACATGAATTAATAGAGTTTTGCAACCTTTTCAAGAGTATCCTAATAAGACCCCACATACAACAATATAAAGTTAGTTATAGAAGAAAACCTTATTAAATAGGGGAGAGTTAATTGGGTTGAAGAAATCCCAAGTCCCCTTGCGAGGTTTAGATGATGGGCAACACGTGATCTTCTTCAGCTCGTGTTTGATTTGATGGATTCAAACTTTCGTTGTTAAAGGCATGCTCTGATACCACTGATATCGTACCTCAACAATCACATTAATCAACTAATCAACTAAAGACGATCATGGATATGTATGAAGGAGACATATTCAATGCTTGGTATTGGCAATGTTTTGTGCCCTAAAAAGAAGGAATCAATGTCCCCAGAGGACTTGAGACAAATAGGTCGATGCAATGGCAATTTGAAGAATTACGTCATTGACAGTTGATGAGGTGTTGACTTTACTATCTTTTCATGAGTGTTTTGTTCATATTGCTAGCCTAAATAAGTTAATTTGATTTAACTATGGTGCGTTTCTTTGGTTTTCAAGTTAAGAAGGCAAATTTGATGATTTGTGGGTCAAGCGAGGCGATTATGGAGCAGAACAAGAAGTTGATAAGCGAAGAAAATGCGGAGAGAACCAATTAGGAGTTGGTGTTTGCTCAGGCGCCCAAAAAGAGTGAGCAAGATTGAAGGAAAAAATACGCGTGCCTCCATTGGCGCTCTTGGCGCCAGACTTGGCGCACCCAACGCGCAGCCAAGCGCAGACCAAGCGCCCAAAAACAAAACTAGAAATAAAGGGGGCCCAACCTAGCGCCTAGACTAGCGCTCCTAGCGCCGCACATGTCGCCTACTATAAAAAGCTTGAAATTCGCGAAATAATTAGGATTTTATGAATTTTTCGAACTAAAACCTTAGGGTGTAAATAGGAATGATGGATTAGGGTTTAATGATCTTTGGCACTTTAGAAGACACTTTGGAGGCTAGGTCTTAGATTGAGACTTGTGGATCTTGGCTTCAATTTGAGGTTTGAAACCATGATTTATCAATTGTTAATATTGCTTTTGGTTGTTTTAGTCATTATTATGGGCTAAACAAACCTTTTCTAGGGATTGATGGATCCCGAGTTGTAGAACCCTTGTTTTTAATGGAATCTTGATTATTTCTTCCATGTTGCATTTTGATTTTTGTGTTGCAGTGTTTAATGTTATGCTTATCTTGGCCGAATGAGTATAGATCTAAAGGTTTGAAAGTCTCCACGACAGTGGGACTTTCAACCCGGATTTGGGACACATGACCCTAGATTACATCACGACACATTGACAGATGGTCATGGTCTTGGGGGACTTTTGGATTTGGAACTTAAGGCTTTGTCGCGCTTACACTACTCGCACCAACAAATGGTGTCCGAGAGCAACATTGGAATCCTTGCCACCACAAGAGTGGGACTAGATAGATGATTTGGTAGTAAATTCGCCTATCTTTACACAGATTGAGGAATTTTGAGAGAAATTAGGGCAAGGTCAATTCAACCTAGGTGAAGTTAATTCCTAGAAGTCTTCTCATTTGAATAGATCTCAATTCTAATGCGTTGTTTCAATTAAGTGTTTAAGTTTGTTAAAAACCAAAATCTTGTTTCCTAACTTTAATCTCTAGCTAGACTTTGATTAGTTGTACACCATCCCTTTGATTCGATACCCGACACCAATGCGAGTGGTGTCCTTATTACTACATTGGAGTCATTCAATTACGGCATCGATCAACAGTCTCCTATCTCTTACGAATGGAAATTTCATCGTTGTTATTGAGGAAAGTGTGTACAAAATCCAAAAGGTCCAAGAGGATGACGGGGACGTGCTACCCATCATCCAAGTCCCATAAGGGGGCTTTGAATGACTCCAACCCAACTAATTCGCTCCTATTAATAATGTTTCCTTCTCTAACTAACTTTATATTACTCTATGTGGGATCATATCATTTCGTCCAGTAAAAATTCCAAGAACCGAACAAAGAAAGTAACTTTATTCCAGACCAAACTGGTGTAAAGAATCGAGATTCATTTTAGACAAAGAACTTATATTGAATAAAGTATAGATTCAATGTAGGTCTAAATAAATTTTCGGAAACCCTATCAAAATATATAAAAGTAAGAAATGTCTTAAAAATTGAAGAATCGGCTTTCGAGAAAAAAATAGAAGAATATTCAACCTATAATACATTAAGACATCAATTCCAAGTTGATATCATCATCGTTTAGGTAAATAGGCCCTTTACTTGTAGGTCGAGCCGCCTATCTGTATAGCAAGAAAGAAAAATCTATTGCATTGATTTAGATTTTTTTCTTCGTTCTTTCTTTTCTTTTCTTAACTCCACATATATGGGACATTACGTCCGCTACATAGTTGATATCAAGTCCGGATAATGGAAGGCTCTGATGCCTATTTTCCATACAAAAAAATGGGTAAGGGAGGTCCCAAACTCATTTTTCATACTCGAAAAATGGGGGAGGGAGGCCCAAGCCCATTTTACATTCTTGAAAAATAGAGAAGGGTTGCAATAGGTTGACAACCAGCGTAAGACTTTTGTCACTCTTCATGAAATAGATCAAACACATATAAACATTAAGGCGTAAGCTCACCATCAATTGCACTAAATTGAGCACAATGGAAGAGTTTGATCCATGTAGCCGACCCAAATTAATTTAGGACTAAGGCTATGTTGTTGTTGTCTTCCTTTTCTTTTCTTCCTTGTAGTTTTTTGAAAAGGAAATTAAATTATACCACAAGCACAATAGTAGAGAATCTCTAATCAAACCCTAATCGCTAAAAGGTTAAGTCGTCATTTTAAATGTATCAGGTAGATACTCAACCAATCCAACAGTTTGCAATCATTAGCTTACTACCCCCGATAGCATTTTTTTTAAACTTCTTCAGTAAAATATGATCGTGTGGATATATTGCATACCACTATCATGCAAGTTATTTGATGACAGCCTAATCCATGCATGGGAAGTCTTACCATGGTAATGCCATACTTTGACACACTATATTAAACTAACGAACATATTTTCCATGATATTGAAAGGACCGCTATCTAAAGGCTTTATAGATAATGAAGTGTAAATAGATGGTTATACGAGAAATTTTAGCAGGAGATCTAATATTTAGCAATTTATCAAAGCTGGTAAAAGAACCAAGGTAATTAAGTCTAAATATGGGGACAAAAGTGAGGTATAATTAGGATGGATAGCCGTGACCTCTTATCCATTATGGAATACATATTTTTCATAGGATTTGCGTACTATCATGCAAGTTATTTGAAACAAGTAATGTAACGCCACTCTTAGCACATGTAAGAATACAATAACAATTGCTAGTTAAGCTAGCAAATTATCAATGAATAGTTAACATACAATTCAAATATAGCATTCTACATTACCTTTTCTGAGAAAAGTGTAAATCTGCGTTGCTGACTTAATGTCTCCACTCCCCCTACCTTGTATGCTTTTCGAATAGGACAATCTAGTCTCAACAGGTGCATCTAGAAATATTATGTTTAAAACCTTGCATTTCCCAACAAGAACAATTCTTCAATCACATATTGCACTTATGTGATAAAACAAGGAAATCACAAAAGTACCTACTTTAAGTCTATGAGTGTGGATTAAGGTCTTTAATAAACAAATCACCTTCACTTGTTCTATAGCCAATTGCACATGGAAACCTAGCTTGGGAATCCTATGTACTTAAGACTCTCTTGCTCATCAGTTAAATGGTGATTTCTTTCATTTGATTCACTTAATTTACACAGCAGTCTTTCCTTAATTTCTACTACACTTGTAGCAGTTAAATAGTTATATAACCCCTGGGTTGCAAATAAGTATATTATAACATATACTATATAATAAGCACATGTATTTAAGGTGAAATTGTATTAATTGTTACGTACTACTTACTGTGTCCCTATTTCTTTGATTCCTAACTTAGTTGGAAGTAAAGAGAATCAATCAAAGCTATTTTCCAAGGTTGGGACCTAGCTATTAATTGTTACATGGTGGGTGATGGGTGCATAGGACAATTGGTTATGGTTGTTTGAGAGGGAACATTCGAGTGCATATGTCGTTGGTGTCTATGTATTTGAAGTGCGGGCAGTTGGATGTTGCTTAGAGCCTATTTGAGAAAATGCCTATGAGAAATGTTGTTTCTTGGAATTGTATGATATGTATGCTGCTAAGGGGATGACTGAGGAAGCACTTGTGCTGTTTGAGAGGAAGTGGGTCGAGAAGGTTGATCGCCCAAATGTGGTTACTTGGAATATCATGTCTCTCGTGCATATTTTTATTTTAATTTTTAAGGGCAATAGTTTTTTTGAGCATCCTGAGTTTAAGATTCAACATCCTTAGTTAAGCAGCTTAGCTTTGACTTTTTTTTTGTCGACTCAGTTGATTCGTTTTCTTTTATCTTCATTCCTTCTCCTTTTGATTATTTTCTTCAATTGGAAAATCCTTAAGAGGAGTTATCTTCTGTTATTGTACAAATACTTTATAAAGTGTATTAGCATTGTACAAATACTTGAAAAAGTGGCTTAACGATGAACATGCACAGCAGCTTGCTTTTAGTGTTTGTTCATGTGTTTAGTGCCACTTATTGTATGCCCTCTTAGACCTTGTCTTCACTGATCAAGTTGAGTTCATCACCTTAACATTTGGATTCCTTTATGTTCCTGAGATGTACAATAATCCAATTTATGTGGCAAGCATTTGGTGATAATGTTGAACTTAATGCCAAGCATTTGGTTCTAAAGATTAAATCAATATATAGAACAAAATGTAACTATTATTTACCTTTTGACTTCAAATACTTTTAGGACTAGTCTCTAGTGGAAAAAAAATGAGAGGGAACCAATTAAAGTTGTCTGATTACTTTTGCAATCATAGAATCAAATGTAACTATTATTTACCTTTTGACTTCAAATACTTTTAGGACTAGTCTCTAGTGGAAATAAAAATGAGAGAGAATCAATTAAAGTTGTTTGATTACTTTTGCAATAGACGGTTAAATGCAAGGGTTTGCAAGGAAAGAGAAACAAGTAAAGAACATAACCAAAGTTAACTAAATAAAGTAGACAATAGCACTAGCGGAAATGTCTTTTGTTATAGCCAACTTTATTTTGTTACCAATTTTAATTGGTTTACAAGAATCATTTTAAATGAAACTTCTTGTGAGGTTTCCTTTTTTTATGTTTTTATCAATTAAATTTTCATTCATAATGTGTGCAATTATGTGGTTTAGTTCTAATTATAATCCCATTGACATGGGAAGTATATGTTTTGTATTTATTATAAACGACTATCTTTATAACAAGTGATATTTTTCAAAAATGACTATATACTTCGAATTGACATGACCATATGTTTACTAAAGAATTACCTTTTACTAGCTTTTTATAAAAACTTTAACATTTTAAAAGGCAACTCAATTGCATTACTGGCTTTAAAAGCCAATGTAAAGCAAAGTGACAAATTAGTATATACTTTGAACTGACATGCCTGTATGTTTACTATGAATTGTATTTAGTTTTATAATTGTTCAATGTTTTCATTTCGGTTGCAACTTGCGTGTTCACTCTTTATTGAATATCTTGAATTGTTAATATGAATTGGATTTAACCTTTTAATTCATGTTTATATGATATTGTGAAATGTTGGGGAGATGTGAGACCTTCTAGGTATTTTCCCATTGATATTTATTAGGTTCTGAAATTTTTGGTAGTCCATTTTATAGGGGAGACTTTGTCGAAATTTTTGTAGAATATGCAAAACTAATGGTATGATGTCTTATATGCTCAAGTTGTGCTACTTCTTTCATAGTTGAATATTTGATAGTTTTGCTTATATGAACATCACCAAACCATGATCCAAAACATAAGAAAAAACATTTATAACAACCATGTACTATGTTTTGTAGGGAATGTCGATTGCGAATAGAGATTGGATGTATAATCTCCTCGATAATGAGTTTATTCGAAGAGAGTTTGTTGTGAAGGTAAAAAAGTTCATAGAGTTTGTGAAGGAAAATTTACCACTTATCACAATGAGGGTAGGATTAGGTGCCCATGTAATCGTAATAAATGTAGACTTCTACCCTACTTCGACGTTCAAACTGTTGAGCACCACATATGTAGTTACGAGTTCATTCCCAAATACTATTGTTGGTACAAACACGGTGAAAAAGAAGGTCAGGATACGACGTCCATTTTCAACAATTTCGAAAACAATTACGACGAAGAAATCGACATAGGCTATGGTCAACCAACGTCAACTTACCAAGAGATGCTAAATAATGCGGCGGGACCTAGTTTTAATTGGAATCACATGGAACCCCCAAGCACAACAACTATACGACATGATTGATGCTGGTAACAAGTAATTATGGTCGGGTTGTGAGAACATGACGAAATTGTCTGCCATGGCTAGATTGCTTTCTCTAAAATCGACGCACCACGTCTCTGAACGTTGTTACAATGGGTTCATGCAATTCATTAAGGAAGCGTTGCCTAACAACAACACATTAGTTGACTGTTTTTACTTAACAAAACGACTAATGCAAGGGTTGGATCTACCTGTCGAGAAGATAGATTGTTGTGAAAACCAATGTATGATTTATTAGGAAGAAGGACTCTGAGTTAACATCGTGCAAATTTTGTGGCATTCTCGGTACATGACACAACGATGTAGTTGCGGTAGGAACACAAAGACACAACCTTGCAAAAAATGTATTACTTTCCCTTAGGCCCTCGATTGTAGTGCTTGTTTGCTTCCAAATCAAAGCTAGACATATGCGATGGCACGAGGAACACGTATCCTCAAATGATGTTACGCATCATTGTTTAGATTCGATGGCATGGCGTCATTTTAATGAAGTCAATAAAAAGTTCAGCCTAGAGTTTCGAAATGTTTGTTTGGGGCTCTACACGGATGGGTTTCAACCATTTGGGTTGAATGAGAGGCCTTACTCTTCGTGGCCTATGATTTTGACTCCATACAACCTTCTACCATCGATGTGCATGAAAACATTTATGTTCTTGACGGTTATCGTTCTCGAACCGACCAACCCTAGCCAAAAAATCGATGTATTCCTTCAAGTGTTGGTGAGAGAGTTACAAGATTTTTGGCACAATGGGATAATAACATATGACGTTTCGAAAAAATAAAATCTTCAAATGCGAGTAGCCCTATTATGGACAGTAAGCGACTTTCCCGCATATAACATGTTGTCAGGTTGGAGCACATATGGCAATATGAGTTGTCCATACTACATGGATGATACGGAAGCATTTCAACTTCGCCACGGTAGGAAAACTTCATGGTTCAATTGTCATCGTCGATTCTTGCCTCAAAACTCTGAACTTAGGAAAGGCAAAAAAAGGTTTCTATGAGGCAAAACAATTTTAAATGATGAACTTCCACTGATATAATCTGGTGAAGAAATCTTGATGGAAATCGAGTCATTGGGATTAATGAAGGTGACGAAAATTGGCGCCGATGCGAAAAATGCAAAGATTCTAAGGGTTCGGGATGGAGGAAACGAAGAATCTTATGAGACTTGCCGTATTGAAAGACGAACTTGATTAGACACAACTTGGATATAACGCACATAGAGAAAAATATGTTCGACAACATATTCAACATTATTATGAGTGTGTCGGGAAAGACTAAGGACAATGTGAAGTCGAGACAAGATGTTCGCAAACTTTGTCACCGACCTTCTCTACAAATAGATGAAGTGTCAAAGAAGTATCCACTAGCAGGCTACGCTCTTGACAACCCTAAAAATAGAAATTATGCGAGTGGATATGATCTTTGTTTTTCTTCGACGGATATGCTTCTAATTTTGGGCGTTGCATAGACCAAAAATGTCAAAATTTTGTCCGGGATGAAGAGTCACGATTGTCATCTTTTCATGTAAAAATATTGATTCCAATCGCATTTTGGGAACTTCTTCCAGATATTTGTTGGGTCGCCATTAGCAAGTTTAGTCTATTTTTTTGATCACTAACGGCTAAAAGTGTAATGGTCCAAGATATGGCTCATTTAGAGTTTGAGATACCTCTAATAATTTGTAAACTGGAGAAGATATTTCCTAAGTTTTTTCGACTCAATGGAGCGCTTGCCAATTCACTTACCTTATGAGGTTGGCTTGCTGGCCTAATACAATTTCGTTGGATGTGCCCGTTTGAGAGGTAATTTACTCATTCCTAATTACGAATTAACCGATTATGTCATTCATCAATAATCAAGTTATTGTTTATCACCAACATGAATTCTTTAGGTACCTTAAGCACTTGAAAAACAATGTGCGAAACAAAGCGAAGGCCAAAGGATCGATGGGCAATGCATATTTGGTAAAGGAAACAAACTCGCTTTGTTCTTATTATTTTGAAGACCATATTGCCACTTTGAACAATCAACATCAACGCAATGATGACGATTGTGTCGATCCCAATCCTCATTTCGTCAGCGACTTCTCCATTTTTGCTCACCCAGTCGTACAGTTGGTACCGAAAAAAAAAAGATTCTTGACTGAACAAGAATGCAATGTTGCTCACACTTAGATCTTACTCAATTGTCCTGAAGTCGTGCCATACAGCTCGTAAATCATTCTAAAATGTCAATTTATTATGTTCATACTTTAATAAATTTGGTCCTTATTCTTCTAACATGTGAGTATGAAATGTAGAATCTTCATCGATGAAGTACATATGCCATATGGGGAAGAGACAAACATCGATTATAATCTCGAGCAAAATTTCGCTAAGTGGTTTCAAACATATGTAATGTTAAATTCTGCTATTTTGAAAATTTTCTTTTATCTCATAAAATGACTTATAAATGTTGTGTTTGTAAGTAGGCATGACATAACATCACAGATGAGACACTTCGTCATCTTGCAATCGGTCCAATATAATCTTGTGTCGTATACTCAAGATAAGTTCTTAATGGGTGCAAATTTCATATCGTGGTGTATAGTGCTAATAGGGCGATACATAGCAGTGGTGTCTGTGTGAAGGGCTCCAACTACGTCGATGTTTCCCATGATTTCTACGGAAGACTATAAGAGGTTATTCAGATTGGATATGGCAACGATGTTGTTCAAATGTGAATAAGATGCGAGCGTAAGGACTCGCCCTTCACGAGATGTTGTCGACGGTATAACAACAAAAGCTCATTTTATCAAATCTCTACTATCTTCCATACCCTTCTATGAAGCATGAATGACAAGAGTGGTTAGTTGTTTGTTGTTGTCAGCCAAAGTTTGCCGATTAGGGCACCGCTGTTGATGATAAGATTGTTCGTTCGACAGATACTGCATTATAAGCGGACGAACCAGGCATGTATGTCTTCACTGATATGACAAATGACATTAGATTGCTAGTTAATCCAACGAGTTCCCATATCACTGTGCCGGAGGATAGTGACAATGACGAGGAAGATCGTGTGCCAAATTCTAGTAGTTAAAGTGAATTTGAAATAGATAATAGCGAGTGACGTATATTTATTTACTTGTATTTTGACGTTAGTGATGTATGTTTATATACTTGTATTTTGACATAAGTGAAATATGTTTATATACTTCTTGTGAGCCCCTACACATTAATACAAATGTGAGATCCGTATCTGGTATCCAATACCCAGGAATCACTAGTAGATAAGTGAATATCAATAACAAAAATACTTGAAGCGATAGTCACACTACCTTTTTTCTTGTTATTCAGATCTTCCAAATAAAGGTCACAATTTCTAAACCAATGTCCATGAGTATGACAAAAATGACAATTACTTTCCTTTTCTTTCTCTTTTTAGGTTTGAGAAGTAGAAGGAGCCTTAGGCTTGACTTGTTCCACAGGCTTTGTGATAGCCACAACAGCCTTGGCAAGTAAAACTTTGTCCTTAGCTTTCTTCTTCTTCATGGCCTTTTCCTTTTTGGACCATCAACACATTAGTAGAGGGTTTCTTGATATTCTGTTCAGCAGTCTTAAGCATCAAATGTAACTCTAAAAGAGATTTCTCCATGTTATTCATATTATAGTTCATCACAAACCGTGAATAACTATCTAGCAATGAATTCAGGATCAGATCCGTAGCCAACTCTTGGCTAATGGGAAACTCAAGTCTATCAAGTTTGTTAACATAGCCATTCATCTTCAAAACATGAGGACTAACTGACCCACCCTCAGCCATCTTGCAAGAATGAAGGTTCTTGACTGTCACGAATCTTTCTTACCTAGCCCGCTGTTGGAACATTTCCTTCAGCGTTAAAGTCATGTTGTAGGCTTCCATGAGTTCCATGTCCTTTTGAAGTTCAAGAATCATGGTAGCCAACGTAATGCATGCGACATATGTTGAGTTATTCACATGCTTAGAATGTGCATCCTTTATAGCTTTAATGGCATTGGCTGGTGGTTCCTCAATCGTGGGATCATCCAGGATATACAACTTGTGTTCATGCTTAAGAACAATTTCCTTCAGCGTTTAAGTCATGTTGTAGGCTTCCATGAGTTCCATGTCCTTTTGAAGTTCAAGAATCATGGTAGCCAACGTAATGCATGCGACATATGTTGAGTTATTCACATGCTTAGAATGTGCATCCTTCACAGCTTTAATAGCATTGGCTGGTGGTTCCTCAATGGTAGGATCATCTAGGACATACAACTTGTGTTCATGCTTAAGAACAATTCTCAAGTTTCAGAACCAGTCAAGAAAAGTTTGTCCTAGATAACTTATCCTTCTTAAAGATGGATCGCAATGATAAATGATTGGTGTGAATTGAAAAGGCCATTGATTTACAATGAAGATTATGCAAAGTTTATTTTAGTATAGAGAAATAAACTCCCACTAAATTAAAAACCCACTTAAAATACTCTATTAATTTAGGGGACTAAAATTCGTATTTCATTTGGTTTTAAGATAGCTATGACATGAAACATAGAACTAGATTATTTAGGTGGGTAGTTTTTACCAATTACATCTTATGTAACTTTTAGTTGTGTTATGAGGTTATGATATCTTATATCTCAGCATGTTTTTATCTCATCTTGTGCCTAAAGCCTAAAACTCTTTTGATAGCTTTATTAAGTCCAACCATTTTAAACATCTAGGTAACTCTTACCCAACTTGCCTTACCAAGATAACATAATACACCCACTATGAGTGAAACTATATTCGTGTGATCGAGGCCTTGACAAGTGTTTAGAATTTAGGTGACACGTGACTTAAAAATTTAAAGAGGGTTTTTATATAGTTTCATGATTCTTATAATTTGAATTTATATAGTTAAATATCAAAATTTTCATGTTTGTAGAATCATTAAACAAGTTAGGAAATTTAAATACTATTCGCCAATAGAAGAATTTCCTTGCATTAGGATTAGTTAGATGGCAGTCTTGTTGGCTGGTCAGCAGGTCAGTAAATAGGGGTATAGGGGGCAGCGCCCCCTTTTTAGACAATAAATTCCAGTTTTGAAAATTGAAAGTCGCCTAAGATTTCTCATTATTTTGGTCAATCTGATTGACCAAAATAACTCCTTATTTTATGTCTGAAATATTGTTAATTAAGCATATTAATTAACCCTGACCTACCTCTAACAACAATATCTTATCCTAATCCAATTAGAATTCTAGATATCTTAAATCCTAACTTATCTCAATTATGGTTTAAATCCTATCTAATAGGATTCTTATCAATTTTGAGTTTATTATATATCTTTGTTATCTTATAGGAATTAAAGTATTATTTGATTAGATGTTTATCTCCTATCCTATAGTAATATAAAACCATAATAAATACTAAGAGAAATACTATGAGATATATGATCTGAACCAATTTCGATTCTTATCCATACAACTCATGTAATTGAATCAAAAAACGAAATACTAATTATGTATTCAACCCTAGAATCATATTAACCTAACCATGATTTCTACCATGAAAACATGCATAATTATAGAACGAAAATACAATCTATGTATTCAACACCAGAATCACATCAAATTAATCATATTAACATAAACATGATTTCTACCTTGCGAACATACAAAATTCGTATCAATAAACATCAAAGCATATGTTAATCGAATTATCCTCATGCTTTAAAAACGATTCATGATAACAATTATCATTGAACCTCTATGTATATCGAATATACATCTAACAACATTCTTTCATTAATATATCACATATATAACTTAAGAAAACATGCATCAAATATAATGGAACCAAACCCGAAGGCTCTGATACCACTGTTAGGTTTTGGGGTTCAAAATGCAGCGGAAATTTTAAATTCTTATTTCGAAACCCCAACAAGATCAAATACTAGTTCCATTAAACTGATTGACTGAAACTAAACCGTACCTTAATCGCAATTTTCCTTCTCTGTGTTGATCGATCTATAAGACGCTTCCAAAGACGAACGTCTTCTATTAGAAATCCATACACGAATGGCGATCGAGATTTCGAGTGCTAGCTCGAGAGAGAACATGAAAACGCTTTTCTATTCTCCCTAAAACTCAAGAACGGTTGAAAACCTAACTCGCTTTGTCAAAAACGAAATTAAATTCCAACCCCAATTTTACACGTAATGTGAACTCACTTAACATGCTTATTTATACAACCCTTTGTATAAAGTTAGCTAACTGAATTACCATTTTACCCCTACTTAAAGAGGTATTAATATGTCACATCATATGGACTTTTATGTTGCGAATTTTATCATATAAAATTCATTGTTCCGAGTCCTTTAAAATCCTGCAAACCCATTTTTGTCTGCGACCTGGTAGGTTTATGCAACATTAACAGTGAACCAAAAACCATTTTGATACATAAGTGATAAGCGGTTTCTAGCAAGACATTAGGACTACCCAAGTTGCACGAAGATCAAAATTGTTACAACCTAATCAATAGTGTATATCATTTCTTTTTGTCGTACGATATCCTTTTGATCAAACATAAGGTACGGAAAAGTTACCCTTAATGTTTAATTAACTACTATCAATCTCTTAGTAGACTGAAAACTTCCAAGTGACATTGATCATGTCAATTCACATGGACTTGGCCATTATAAGTCTATCATATCGAGGGATCCACTAATATCTCTCTATACGAGAGGGACAAAATCTATCTCGATTACACTCCTTCAAACATTATTCATATAGTAACCAATCACAATCTTTATAATTATCCGGTTAAAGACAATGTTTGATTGTGTCAAATCACTATGATCGTAATGTTGGAGTATCTAGCAATCTCAAGTCCAGAGGATTAAATGATATATCTATAATGAGTAACACCTATAACTTAATCCATTTGGTGTTTTCATAGTGGGTCGGTCTAGTACCATGTTCCATAACATGCACTCATGATCTTGATTCATATCCTTACACGTATGATCATCGTATGACCATCAATCAAGACTCACACTAGTCTTAATTCATTATAGTTCTCAGTATAATAACCGACTAGGGACATTTATGATATTTTAGTAAACATCCATGGATCTTATTATAATGTAAATATGCAAACCAATTAAAATAATAAACAACAGATGTAATCCTCCATTTTATTAACCAAAATAATACCATAAGAAATGTTCATAAGATTGACATATGACACATGCCCCAAACAATTTTCTCCCTCCAGACTGCCCAACCAATTCCCACCCCTTTAGGACTTCAAAAAAAATTCACATTAGATAAAAATATAGGTATTCCAACAATCGAAATCATCTACAAACCATTTAAAATAAGATTTGAACGAAATCAAAGTGAGGATTCCTAGTTTTATTTCAAACCATAATAAAACCCGAATTTGCAACAAAACCATTGAATAACAATATCAAACCATGACTTCTTACACAAATCAACGACCAAGATGAGTTATGTGATTCTTAAAGCAATTGAAATCTAAAAGAGAGCCATGCTCTCCAAATCCATCAAAACCAAATTCATTTTGATGGCATATTCAATTTTGCACAAAAAGTGTGTAATTGGTGAAGAGAATAGAAGAGTTTACCTACCTTGGAAGTCTCGAGTTGGGGTAGTACCCTCCTACACCACTCCCACCACCAAAGCACGCCATTATGTTTCTCTCTACTCTCTTCACTTGCTAGTTTAGTTTGAACAAAAGAGTGGCTATAGCTTATAAATACTATATATAGCGAAGGTTAGTATATTAGGGTTTGAGTGACCAAATCAAAGCCTTTCATCTCATCTAACTATCTTTAAGTGATAGGACCATCTCAATGGCCTTTATTAAGTCCATCTCTTTTGTCCTTTCCGATTAATTACCAAAATGTCATTGTTTATTGTTTAACTCATTTATGCTTATTACTTAGGTTTATATCCTCAACTTAGGCCTAATGTCATCTAAGCAAACTAGATATCATATCATACACACAAATAAACACACAAATACACAAGTATCATGCATATTTACCAAAAATACCATTGATTTTACGACTAATCATTAGATTTGAAAATTCGAGGGGTTACAAAATATGCAATAATAAAAGCTCGTGGACCAAATGCATAAAATTAAAAAGTGAGAAAGTTAGGGGACCAAAGGTGCCTAGAAAAAATTGTCCAGTCAATTCTATTATAACAATAGCATCTCTAAGGACTTACTGCCTAAGCTAAAAACGCCCCTGACATTACTAGAAAACCGTTGGTAAAGGAGAAAAATTTTAGAGCATCCTATATAAACATAAAACATAGAAACATATAAAAATATTTGGGTGTAAGGCTGTGGATGTTTTTGAACGAAAGAGATTGTTTGCTAAAGGCACTACGAGTGCTCTGCTTCGGCTCAATAACTCACAGATTCCTTTTTGTAATGCAGTTTCTATAGTTCGGTTTCCAGTTAGGCCTTGCTATATACCTTTTTGTTGAATAATTTTCAATCTCTACAATGCCATTTTCCGAATCTCTTGCTCGCAAAAAAGGCGCTGAAAGCGCGAGGAGCAACAAAAATAATCTTGACAATGGTTCCAGGTAATAGACATTGAAAACTTTGAATGCTTAGCAAAAGCACTTGATTAATTTTGATCGATCTGATTGGTACTTTTTTTTTTTTTTTTTTCTTCAGGAAGCAAAGAATTGCGCAACAAAGAAAATCACTACCTATTGCCTCAGGTACTATCAGATTTTTCTTGTTTGAATTGATCCGTGATTTGTTGAAGATCCCAGTGAGTGAAATGTCGAACTAGTAATTTTCTAGTTTAAAGTATATTTTAGAATTTGGGACTGAGGCTATGTTGTTGTTGTTGTTGTTGTTGTTGTTGTTGTTGTTGTAAAGTATATTTTAGAACTTGTTTAAAAACCCACGGAAAAACTTCAGCTTTGTAAATGATTAAAATGATTTGGGAAAAAACTCGACTCAGTAGAAATTGAAGAAATTTGATGAGGTAGGAGTAACTTGGGACGCACTAATTAGGAGGGGATTTAAATGATTTGGAAAGTACACTATCAATTGCACTAAATCGAGCGCGATGGAAGAGTTTGATTCATGTTGTTGACCCTCCCCATCTAATTTGTTGTTCTCTTTCGTCTTATGGTAAATATTCATTAAGTTCATTTCAATAGTTTTCATCCTCTTAATTATTATTTCATGAGGACTAACTTAATTTATTATGCATTTGAGTTTACTTCTTCCTTTCTAGAATTTTTTGACAAGTTTAATTTGATTCGGAGAGGTTTGAATTTTTATGTTGCTGGTTAGTGTTTGTTTAGGTTTGTTGTTGAAGAGGTTTCTCATTTCACCTTGTTGATATTTTCAGTTGAAAAGCAGCTTGTTGAGGAAGTGAGAAAACATGAAACACTCATAATAGTGGGTGAAGCTGGAAGTGGAAAAACTACGCGTAAGTTGTGTTTTTCATTAATCGAGTTAGAAACCTTTCCTATTCATGAGTTCTTTTGTGATTTTCTTTCTTGCAACTTCAGATTGGCAATTTGACATTTGGGTTTAATTTTCCAAATCAATATCATCGTAAAGGTTGGAAACATCTGCTTGTTGCTTCTTTACATGCATGGAGGTTAAAGGCATTTTTTTTTTTACTTCCTATTTTCATTATCAAAAGCAGTATTTTGACATTTTTTGGAGCTCTCAGCCAATTTTTTCAAAGAAATATATTGATTTTAGTTCAACAAAAGAATAGTGAGAGTTGAGTTGCATTTGAAATTTACGTCTGACGATGCTGATGCCTACTTGCCGAAGCATCTCTAGTGAGCTGGATAAGGCCTCTCTTACCATGTTGATGCCTACTTATATTGACATTTTATACTTGAATGTTGGCTTGTCTCTATTATGAATTTTATACTTAAAGTTGAACTATTCATATTTTGAATAACATATCAACTTATGTGACCAACATCTAATACCATGTTGGTAGAACCATGTCATGGATATGTTTGCTTATCTAGATTTTGTTTTCTTCTTAACTGTTTGAATGAATCTCTTAATAATTTTTTTGGCACTTGTCACAATATCAATCTTATTTGTGCCGAAGGTCAAGGGAGAAGAAGACTGACACTGATCCAGTATCGAATTACGCTTAAAACAGATAAAATTTATTTTTAGTGTATATATATGGTGCTTCTACCATGGGTATCAAATAAATATCCATCACGTAGGTACCTATTCTCAATCATTAGATTAACATCAAGAAAGAAAATGGTTGTAAAACACTAATTAATGCATATTAATGTGATGCACATATAATTAATGACCTTTAAATGCATTTTCAATCAAAAAATCACAAGTTTGACCATTTGCCATTTATTTTTACTAATGAAAAATTTAAAAATTTAAAATGTTATTTCTTTTTTAATTTGTGGAAGATAAAGACATTTTTAGAATTTATTTGTAACCTTCAAGCTAAGAATTTACTCACAAATGTGCATTACCCAATATCAATAATAAAATTTATTTTAAAAATGAAATTTAGTACAACTCCTTATAACATTGCTATTTATAATTTGTCTATTTTTTGAAGAAATAATTTACACTTAAATATTTTATAATTTAAATAATCAACCATTTCCTCAAAAGAAAAACAATTAAACATAAATTTACAACACAAAAAGTAGAATAGATAAATAAGTTATTTGAATGATTAAAATTTTTGAGTTGGAAAACAATTAAATTTTAATATGCTACTATATAACAATTAATTTAGCTTCTAAATTATATATGAATTACATAAAAACATAAAGATACATTAGTAAAGTATAATATTAATTAGAATGACAAGTGATTTGGTTTTCCTCTTGAGTTTGAAATTTTTCATAAATGGAAAAATTGAGTTGAGAGGGCCAACACATGTATCGACATCGACAATATCCGAGTGTGGATTACTCGATGTAATTTAAGCCGGATGTCAAGTAGAATTTTTTTAAGAAATATATCGGAGGAAATTAAGGAAATAATTTCAGTTATTATTCTTTTTTTATATTGGTGCCTTAATATTCACATCATACATAATGCATTTATATGATTAAGAAATAATTAATAAATAATACAAAATAAATTTAAAAAATTAATAATTAAATTATCAAATTAAATTAAATCACATTAAATTGTTCAAATTATAAAAATATACAACAACATCAACAACAACAACAACAACAACAACATTGCCTTAGTCCCAAATTATCAAATTATAAAAATATAATTTGAAGAATTTGAAAGTTATCCGAAGTGTAATAAATGCTACATTAAATCAAACTCAATTGATCATTAGATTCATGTAGTCGACCTTTATTTATTAAAATCGAGCAAATATTTGTTATATATTGTTGTTATAGCTATCATAATTAATTATTTATAATTACGATTTTTTATAATTACATTTGTTACTTCAAAATAATCTATTGTTCATACATGTGATATTAGATTATTAATTCTTCAATATTGATGTATTTTCTATTGTCTTTTAAAAAGAAGGAAAAAATGAAATCAAATTTGAATTTTTGGTAATTTTAGTCTACACTTGTAAAAAAATCTCAAATTGTAAATTAATTGGTGATATAATTTTATGATAATTAATAGTGTTATATAATGATTTAAAGAAAATCAAAACGTATCATTTTTTCTATAAAAAAGACTTATTAGTATTATATTTATTATTTATTTTAATTATTGTAGTTTCAAAACAAATAAGAATTTCTTAAATTTTAGAATCAATGTTTTAGTTATGGTCGTGTATAATTTATTAAAATTAAGAAACTCTTATTTATTTCGAAGCTACAATAATTAAAATAAGTAACTAGAAAAAATGATACATTTTGCTTTTCTTAATAATCAAATATCACGTGTATGAACTAGATTATTTTGAAGTAACAAATGTAATTATAAAAATTGTAATTATAAATGATTAATAATGATAGCTGTAACAACAATATGTAACAAATATTTACTCGATTTTAATAAATAAGGTCCGACTACATGAATCTATTGGTCAATTGAGTTCGATTTAATGTAGAATGTATTACCCTTCGGATAACTTTCAAATTCTTTAAATTATATTTTTATAATTTAAACACTTTAATGTGATTTAATTTAATTATTAATTTTTGAAAATTATTTTGTATTATCTATTAATTATTTTTTAATCATATAAATGGATTATGTATGATGTGAATATTGATGCACCAAAATAAAAAAAGAATAATAACTGAAATTATTTCCTCTGATATATTTTTTAAAAAAATTCTACTTGACACCTGGCTCTAATCACATCGAGTAATCCACGTTCGGATATTGTCGATACATGTGGTGGCCTTTCAACTCAATTTTTCCATTTATGAAAAAATTCAAACTTAAAAGGAAAAACAAATTACTTGTCGTTCTAATTAATACTATACTTTACTAATGTATCTTTGTCTTTTTTTGGGATTCATATATATTTTAGAAGCTAAATTAGTCGTTATAAAGTAGCATGTTAAAATTTAATTGTTTTCCAATTCAAAAGTTTTAATCATTTTAATTTGATTCGAATAAATTATTTATCTATTCTACTTTTCGTGTTGTAAATTTATGTTTAATTGTTTTTCTTTTGAAGAAATGGTTGATTATTTAAATTAATAAAGTAATTAAGTGTGAATTATTTCTTAAAAAAAGAGACGTTATAAATAGCAATGTTATGAGGAGTTGTAATAAAATTTATTTTTAAAATAAATTTTATTATTGATATTGGGTAATGCACATTTGCTAGTAAATTCTTAGCTTGAAGGTTATAAATAAATTCTAAAAATGTCTTTATCTTCTACAAATTAAAAAAGAAGTAACATTTTTAATTTTTAAAATTTTCATTAGTAAAAATAAATAGCAAGTGGTCAAACTTGTGATTTTTGATTGAAAATGCATTTAAAGGTCATTAATTATATGTGGATCACATTAATGTGCATTAATTAGTGTTTTACAACCATTGTCTCTCTTGATATTAATCCAATGGTTGATAATTGGTACTCATGCCATGGGCATTTATTTGATACCCATGGTAGAAGCACCTATATATATATACACCCCTTACATTGCATAAACAGGATGATTTAGAAAACCGATCACATTTGACCCATACCTATTTTACTTTGGTAACCACTATTTTTAGATTCCTATGGTTCTATTTCTGCACCTCGTGAAGCTTTTGTTGAATTTAAATGACAGACAATTGAGTGTTTCGATTTTTTTTCCCTATTCCTGTTTATGAGTCAATACGGTATGATAGACTTAGTTTGATTAGTAAATGATATTTATTTGTCTTGTATAATTTTTTTGGCACACTATTTGTCTTATATGATTATTGAATGAAAAATAATGCTTGCAGAATTGCCACAGTTTTTGTTCAATGCGGGTTTTGTTGTAATGGGGAAGTTATTGGGATCACTCAACCTCGACGTGTTGCTGCTGTTTCTGTTGCAAAACGTGTGGCAGAGGAATGTAGTGTTGAAGTGGGTCAGAAGGTTGGCTATTCAATTAGATTCGATGACATGACTTCAAGCTCAACAAGGATTAAATACATGACAGATGGGTTGTTATTGAGGTGAGTTAGTTTGGTCTTAATACAGTGGATAAATTAAATTAATGATTCCCTTGAAAGTTAACAATGTAAGCTCGACAAAAAATAGATGCATGTATATTCAAATTTTACTCGGTTGGCCCTAGAACTTTTGAGTTTTAAATTAAGACAATCTTAAATCATGGGTGAAATGTTCTTTTTGGAAGTAAATCAATTGGTAAATTACATGTTGAGGTCATGTTCAAACTGTCGGATTGTGCTCATTTATGTGACTACCCTGGAGAGACCAAGCAGACAGAAGTGTGAACCACTATCTATTCCTTATCCGTACAATTTTCCACCTGAAAATATAAAGCAAGAAGAGGCTCTGATCACTCACTTTTAATTTATATATTCCATAATTTCTGATTGATGACCCAATCATTGACAATTTTGTCCACCCATTTAATGATCACACGTGTTATTTTCATTTACATATATTAGCAGACTTTCTTGAATTGAAAACTCCATTCGAACTTGATTTTAAGTCTTCCATTACCTAGCTAATTTTGGGGGTTTTCTTTCTTTTGTGCACTATTTTGCTATATTACTTTTGCTGATGCCTTCTGTCAACCTTTCCTCTCTTTCTCCTCTCAATTTGTATATGAAACAATAACAAAACCTTAATCTCAATTAGTTGAGGTCGTCTACATGGATCATACTCTTATATTGCGCTCGATTTAGTGCAACCTCAAGTTGTATCCGCTAACATAAATTTTCAAGTATTTGCAGGGAAGCATTATTGGATCCATATCTCTCTAGGTATTCAGTGATCATCATTGATGAAGCTCATGAGAGAACACTCCACACTGATGTTCTGTTGGGTCTACTGAAAAATGTGCAATTAGCAAGGTCCCATACTTCAGGTCAACTATGTAATTATGGAAACATGAAGGCCAACAGTGGCATAATTTGTATGAATGAAAATAATGCACAACGCTCTAGTCTTCAGAAGCGATGCCAAAATACTAAATATCCTCCATTGAAGTTGATTATCATGTCTGCAAGTTTGGACGCGAAAGGTTTCTCTGAATACTTTGGTGGTGCAAGAGCTGTTCATGTTCAAGGGAGACAATATCCTATAGAAATACTCTATACGCATCATCCGGAGTCCGATTATATAGATGCAGTCTTGATTACTATTTTTCAGGTAATTTGCTGACCCAAATGCAATGAACTCTTTAATTCTTCTTCCTCACGCTCAAACTTTATAATGTCAAACATAAAATATGGAATATAGTTGAAGTAATGGATAAATTGACGGGTGATTATGTAATATTGAAAATATAACAAAAAAAGGATTTCAGTTTGGAAAGTAGGAAAGGGAAGTAGGATTTTACGATGGAAATGTTTCTCTATGTATTAATTTATATGATAAGCAACTAGAAGTCAACAACTATATTTTCACCATCAATGGTTTAGCTATTTGAATAATACCTAAAGAAAACAATTAAAATGGACAAATGAAAAAAACAATTAAAATGGAAAAAAGGAACAAACCTTTACTTTGGGGATAGTATCTTTTATCTTGTTTTCCTCTTTTGTTTGCAGCTGAAACTACATTGCACTATACTTCACCTTGTGTCATACAAATTGAATTGATTCATTTTGTTTGCAATTGGTTTCATACTCTCCAATTTATTTTTGTCTTTTGCTATAAAAAGTTTAGTTATGTCCCAATTGTCCCTTTGTATTTGGGCTTTGAACTTTTTTGGATCCATGAAATATTGTTATTCTCCCAATAAATCATCAGTTTATCCATTGTTGAGAATGTGATCCTCCTCTTTTGATTGTTGGATAAACCAGTTTGTTGGTGCCGTAATTGTGTTGAATGCAGCTTATTATATTTATATATATTATATGGGTACTACTATCATGAGAACTACAAAAATATCCATGCCATGGGAACCACATTTACAACCATTGGATTCTAATCCAACACATTAAACTATGTGTCATAAATACACAGAACATTTAATGCACAACACATTTTGATGGGTTTCCATGATATGATGAGTATATATGTGGGCTCCATTGTAGAATTTCTCTATATATATTATCATTGGTATTCAACCCATTTTCTCCGTTGATAAAGCCCTCATTAGTTCTTCTCTTTTATCTACCTTCCATGAACTTTTTCGGATAGCCACAAGTCCCTCCTTACCACACTCTTCATTAGTTGTTGGAGCTGGCTCTCACAATTTAGGCCCTATCTAACTAGCTTTCTTGTTGTTTCGCTTTGCTTTGGAGTGTCTATATGGCGACCGTCTTCCTTGACATTGTGGTTCTCACCTACCACGTAATATGACCCTAACCAAGGTTCGAAACTTCGACTTCGCCTATGAATTCAACAACATAGCCTCAGACCCAAATTAACTGTGGTCGGCTATATGGATCAAACTTTTCCATTGTGCTCGATTAAGTGCAGTTGATGGTGAGCTTTGCAAACCATTCAAATCCCTCGTAATTAATGCATCCCATGTTAACTTTGGTCTACCCTTACCTCATCGAATTTCTACCGTTTCTATTGAGTCAAGTTTTCTAGTTGGAGCATTCTTAGGCCATCTTTGCAGGTGACCAAACCATCGCTACCGCCCTTCCTTAATCTTTGTATCAATTGGTGCTACTCCTACTTGTCTTTGAATTTTTATATTTTTTATTCTATACTAGTTTTTTAAGCACGTTCATTTTATGTAATTGTTTTGCACACATCCAGCTGGTCTAAGCTATAAAATTTTCCTTTTAACTTAGTAGGAACATTTCGATCACAAATCACCCACAATATCATCTGCAAATAGCATACACCATGATATATCCTATTGAATATGTCTAGTTAATTCATGCATACAACAACAACAACACTGCCTCAGTCCCAAATTAACTGGGGATATAGTTAGTTAATCCATAACTAAAGTAAATAGATATGGGCTTAAAGCAGATCCTTGATGTAGTCCTATCGTAATGGGAATTTTTTTTGTAGCTCTTCCAAATGTCTTTAGACTCGTTACTACTCCATCATACACATCTTTAATAGTGTCTATGCATCTAGCATGCACTCTTTTTCTTTCTAGAACCCACCAAAGAACATCTCTAGGGACCCTATCATATGCTTTTTCTAAATCTACGAATACCATATGAAGATTTTTTTAACAATCGTCTTACAAGGAAAATCGCCTCCATAGTTGACCTCCCAGGCATGAAACCAAATTGGTTCTCTAATATTGTTGTTTCTCTCCTTAGCCTATTGTCAATTATCCTCTCCCTAAGTTTCATAGTGTGACTCGTAAGTTTAATTTCTCGGTAGTTTGAGCAACTTTGAACGTCTCCTTTGTTTTCGAAGATTGGCACAAGCGTGCTTCTTCTCCAATCCATTGACATCAGTTTTGATTTTAAAATTTTATTGAAAAGTTTTGTTAACCAAGTCAATCCAATTTCTCCTAAGCGTTTCCAAACCTCTATGAGTATTTCATCTAGGCCACATGCTTTCCCTATTTTCATTCTTTTCAATGCCTCTTTAACTTCTACAATTCTAATATCGCGTGTATAGTTTACATTTCTTTCTTGGTGTGGGTTTTCATCTATTATAGTATCAACTTGGCCATCATTAAATGAACTATCGAACTAACTTCTCCATCTCTCCTTAATATCCTCATTGCGCGTTAAAACATTTTGATTTTCGTCCTTAATACATGTTACATGACTTAGGTCTTGTTTCTTTTTATCTCTTAATTTGGCTAGCCTATATATATATATATATATTGCCATCTCTTTTACCTAACCTTGTATATAGATCTTTCATGAAATTTGTTTTAGCTTGACTAACTACTTTTTTAGCTTGACTTCGCCTATGAATTTGCTCACTTAAAATTCAAAATTAATTCGGGGAAGTGTAATTCGGTGTGGGGAATTCTGGTAAAACTTCAACATTATAGAGAAGTCTAAATAATTTCATTGAAGTGCTAGGGAACATCTAAGTTTCATCAAAATGCATTAAAAAGTATTTCTTCTATACTATTTAATATTTTTTCTCATTCTATACCTCATCTTAAGTTTTCAAAACTTCAATTTTAACTAGATTGATCAATTTCTTACATTCTTTTTTTCTTCACCAGACAATATATTAGAATCCTTTTCTAATAAGTGAAGTGAAATTGTGGTTTTGTTATCACTTAAACATGTTGTCATTCTTTAGATTATATTCTAACTAAAGCTGACTCTAACTGCATTACCTTTTCTTACAAGTGAGCATTAAAACTTGAAATGTTATCATTTTTTCTACTTCGATATAAGTTTTGTAAAACTTCGTTTACACATAATTCTTAATTCGTTGCTTCAAAAAATCTAATTAATTCGGAAAAGTTAGGAGAACTTCGGTGAATTTTCAAACTCATGCATGTTAGAATCCCGTCAGGAAAACCGCGTTAGTTTAATTTAATAAATAATTCCCCAATCTTAATTGAGAGATTTTTTGTTATAAATTATCACCATTCCCTACAACTTTGAGCCTTGTCGTTTTAGAGTTCCCAACAATTTTTTCCCTCTCCAACATCTGTTAGCTCGAAGCGAGCACCTTAGCATAATCTTGTAACATTCAACTTTGAACTTAAGATAGGAATGAGAAAAATGACAAAGGGTTTTCCAGAAGGGTTAGTTTCTGGCGAACTTTTTACATCATGTGTAATTTACATTGGCCCCATAAAGTTGTGAAACCTTTCAAACAACCTATACCTGGTTTTGTATATTATATCGTCATGTCCACATCTACCTTTCAATTGAAAAATATTAATTGTAGTTTCTTCCAAACAAGTAGAACACAATTAACTTGTTGCTTGTAATTGTTGCAATGGTCTGTTGTTTGGAATGGTCTGTTGTTTGGAACACTCAGTAGATTTTATTTATTTATTTATTGTATGATTCCTAATTAAGTTCCAATTTTCTTAATCCAAATATGAAGTCTATGCTACTTTTCTTTGTTAGACTCACGTGGAAGAAGGTCCGGGTGATATACTTGTATTTTTGACTGGACAAGAAGAGATAGAATCCGTAGAAAGGCTTATTGAAGAAAGATTTTTACAAGTACCTAAAGGCGATCTAAAAATATTAGTTGTTCCAATATTTTCATCCCTTCCTTCAGAGAAGCAGATTGAAGTGTTCAAGCCAGCTCCACCTTCGTATCGAAAGGTAAACAAAATGGGTATTTTTACTTTATTTAATTTTTTATATTAATCTGTGTGGAGAGTAGTATTTATTTGGTATGCAACTAGTTATCATTTATTCCTTAATGAAAGAGAGATGAAGTTGCATTTCAAAGAAATATTTTTCATATAAGGATTGATAAGGAATTTTTATATAGAGACTTTTATACCAAGACTTCTATTTTATTGTTTAGAAGCTTGACACCAATTTCTCTTTTTATAAGTGAACCCTTGTTGCATTCTCTTAACTCGCACCTTTTTTCTGGTGCACTTCTCCCAAATGTTCTTTCCACTGTACAACGAAGCATAGAAGAGTAGAATAGTTCCACTGCACAACTTCAAATCGATAAAGTTTTTTGTAATACTTTGAAACTACCAAGGAACCAGTACAAAAAATTGCTCAAGTTTTATTGTGCAAGAATTGTGTTTCTAAATGCTATTCTATCTTGGCAGGTCATATTGGCAACTAATATTGCTGAGACATCTGTTACAATTCCTGGAATTAAGTATGTCATAGATCCTGGACTGGTCAAAGTGCGCTCATACAATCCATGCACAGGGATAGAATCATTAGTTATTGTTCCAATATCTAAAGCTCAAGCATTTCAAAGAAGGTATGATTCTTGAGTCTTAACTTTTGCGGTTTTGGTTGATTCCATTACCCCTCTCGATAATAACTCCAACTCTTTAGCCGATTATGAACTGTGCAAGAAATTATATATTTTTTAAAATGAAAAACTTTGTCCTCGAGTTCACACCTATGTTACCCTGACTCAGATACAGGTGTCCGATACGGATAGGTGTCTAGAGGACGGATTTGCCTATACTCCAAAATTTAAGACTCGAGGACTCGGCTAAAAGTGTCCAAATATTTGGACATAGGACACGAAAACTATATCTTGTGGGTAAATTTATTTTTGTAAAAAAAAAAAAGAAAAAAAGGTGAACTTTGGAAAAAAAAAAGTTTTTTGTGGCACTTCTCTTTATTTCAAGAATATTTTAACACATTTAGTTGGTAAAAAAAAGTTACTACTAAAGTTACTGCTAAAGTACTCTATTCATTACTTGGTACACAAGCTAAATTAAAGAGTCAAATACAAAGTTGACTAAACAAAGCCGGAGTACCATCATTCTAGCACGTGGCTCAAGCCCATCGATCTCATCAACTATTAATTAAATCCGTTCATCTTTTTCAAGACTTCAACTTTTCATCATCTTTATCTGCAACTCATTTCTTATTTGTAAACCAGTTATCAATCTCGTTATGAGCATCCATATGCACCCCTAAAAACCAAATCGAAGGTATGTAATTTCCGTTGCATCGACTGAAATTGAAATCCCTAGAACCTAGCCGCATCCACAATCATTTGTAGGGGGTCCGACACATCCTGTGTCCAAGTCTGAGTCGAGTTACGTTGACAAGGGTGCTCTGCCCTGAACTGCCGAGTCCTGGTAACACAGGTTCACACATGGAATCATAGGCTAACGACTATTTTGGTTCTTGGTTAAAATTGGCAATGTTGCCATTAGTTAGTTCTAAGGGAAATAGAAGTCAACTCTAAAAGAAGAATCTTACTAGTCTTTAAAAAAATAAAAAAAGGAAGAGCCTTACTTATAGTAGAAGGATGTAGCATACATGAGTCAATCCTGACTTTATGGTGATTAGTAGGCTACATTCCGCTAATAAACTCCCGATCCCAACTGTTTTGAAATATTTGCAGTGAAGCTCCACAGTTCGACCATTTTTTTTTCCTTATCTTTCTTGATGCTGAGCCTCGTTTAACTTTGTTTCTATGTGATTATATATCGTCTAACTTTGTTTCTATGTGATTATATCAACTTTGATTGTAGCAATAGAGCCAATGAACTAAAATCTTCATTTGTTTGTGCGAGCCAATGTCCCAGTTAGATAGTTCTCTAGAGTAAAGTGAGTGGTCAAGACCTCTTTCTTGTTCCCAAAACCATTTTTCAACCACAATGGCTCAACTTGAGGTTGTCATTCAAGTTAGTGAAATTAAGTCATACCATCATATGAAGAAAGATTTTCTCATTTTTGGATCTGCTTTGGATAAAAAATATCATACTAAACTGGTTGATGCTTCCAATGACTTAGTTGGAAAACACTATAAATTTGGAGATTATCAATGGCTTGTTAATGGATGAAAGATTTAGCAAGATATGTGAATTAATAAACCTTTTTAATATTTGGTTAGTTGGTAACAGTTCACTTAAATGTATTGCAGTTTGCGCTATGGTCTAATCTTCAAAGCTTAATCTACTTTATTCCTGTCTTATCTTTGTTTTGTTGGATTAGTAAAGTGTAGACTGTGTTAACGATAGGAATGGACATAGTAAAGATAACCAGTGAGGAATATCTTCTTTTGTTGTTGCAGCTCTTCTTTTCCCATTGGAATCATCTTTCACCTTGTTTCTTAATTTTATTTTGGATTTTATCTCTACAAGAAGGGAAAAAAATTGCTCCCACAATATTTAAAAATTTCGCTGCAAAAACAGGAAGTTGACTTGTATTTGATTCAGTGGTCGTGCAGGGCGTGAAGGACCTGGGAAATGCTACCGTTTGTACCCTGAGATTGAATTTAGTAAACTTCTTAATTCCACTGTGCCTGAGATCAAGCGATGCAATCTCTCTAATATCATACTACAGCTTAAGGCTCTTGGTATTGATGATATAATTGGGTTTGACTTTATGGAAAAACCGTCAAGGTAAGCAAGGAACCAAACTTTTTATAGCTGCTTTAGTTAGACCAGTTGGTTACTTAGTTTGAGCAGGTAGTGTTGTAGTTGTCAGTTTCATCATCGTTGCAATAAGCTTTTGCTAATTCTTCTACTTTCTTACTTGTCATCAGTACTACTGGGAAAATTGATACAGTAAAGCAGTGAGTTTCTGGGATTCCTTTGGATTGGTGTGGATTTAATAGTATTGTTTCTTTTTGTACACATGCATAAATGCACGTGGGTGTGTGTGTGTGTAAATCACAATTTTACCTCATTTCATAAAAGGGTGAGAAGTCTCATTGTTCTAATAGTGTTAAATTGTAACGTAAACAAGGCAATTGAAATTCTGGTCGTGTAATCTTCCTCTTGATTTGGAGTTTGAACTTCTACTGAAATGCCATTTAAACATTTCAAATGCCTTCAACTTTTTCTTTGAATATGATTGTATCAAAGTGTTTGTCTTCTGTTTACTGAGCAGGGCAAGCATAGTGAAATCATTGGAAGAGTTATTTTTGCTGGGTGCTTTAACAGATGATTACAAACTCTCAGATCCAGTTGGGAAGCAAATGACTGGTTTGCCCTTGGACCCAATTTATTCAAAAGCTCTTATCTTAGCCAGTGATTTCAACTGCATGGAAGAGATGTTGATAACTGTTGCAATGCTTTCAGTAGAATCAATTTTCTATGCTCCTCAGGAAAAGTTAGAAGAGGTAAATAGAGACTTATATTGAATTTGCAATTTTTTTTTTTTTCCCATTTGAATTCAAGTACTATATTTTCCTGTTTATCAATGTACACTGCTGAAACAATTGACAGCCTACTTGATCGCATAGATCATCTAATGCTCACTGGAAAAGGGGAGGGGGAACAAATGCTGGCAGTGTTGCATTATTCACGATAGATATCAAGTCTTCATACCATATTAGTGCTGGAAAACGTCTGATTTTACTAATTGTTCAATAGTGAATGAGAACCGAATGAGAAACTAGTATAGACATATAAAAGCATTTTAATGTAAAACTGATGCAAGAAATTATATAAAAAAAAGAGGTGCTTCTTGGTTTGTAATCATTTGCTTTTGTTTTCATCATCTTGGATCTCTTGCGTCACCTTTTCTTTTTTTTGAGAAAAAAGTTATTTACCTATTTGGTGACTTGGGATAAAACAAGATTAGTATATGCTAGATTTCTTGATGCACCAGTAAGGCCGTAATTTGTTTTTGAATGGCAAACTTTAGTTACCATGCCATTTCCTTTTTTGTAGGCAAGAGGTGCAAGGATAAAATTTTCAAGCATAGAGGGTGACCATCAAACCTTATTGAATGTTTATCGTGCTGCCTCTGAATTCTTGGAGAAGATCAAAACCACTGGCTCTAAAGATAAAATAGCTGGAAAAAGCCTATTCAAGTGGTGCAGGGATAATTTCATCAATAGCCGTTCTTTGCGGCAGGCTCGAGACATTCATAGGTTAGACTATATCTTCTTATGTTTATATCACTCTAGTGGATGTGGGTGAGATGCTCTTTTGGCATCAAGACCTTGTTTCCTGTTTTAATGAATAGACATGTAATTGTTGCAGCTAATTTATAATTACTTTTAGTCCCCTCCCTGCTTCCTCCTTCCCACCATTCTACTTGATCCTTTTTTGTTTCCTCAGTTTTCTTGCAAGGGAGATGCTAGGGTGACCTGCTGGGAACAACCATGCGGGTCACCCGCACAAGAAGTTGTGCTTTAGGGTTGTAAGCCCCACCCCCAAATACGTCAGCAGATGTTCTGTGGAGGTGTTCCCAGCGGGTCATCCTAGTATTTTCCTTCTTTTAAATAATGGGAATCTAGTGTAGTGAGTTACATTTGAATTCATTAGTATGCATTCTATGAGTAACCAAAATTGGGAGACAATATTATCTCGAACACATTTGGACATTCTTAGATTCAGTTATTAAGTATTTAATAAACATGGAATCTACTAAATACTTTTTGGGCCCAATTTTTGCAGTCAAATACGAGGTCAGATTGAAAATATGAGTCTACGTGTTGCTTCGTGCGGTGATGATATGGTCCAGTTTCGAAGGTGCCTTGCTGCTTCCTTTTTTCTTAATGCAGCTCTGAAGCAACCAGACGGGTCATACAGGTTTGTACCTAATTCTGATGGAATATTCAATAGTTTTAATGTCAACAACTTTTTCTTGCTAATACTTCATGTTTCATTCCTTTTATATGTTATTCATTTTCTGTTGAGAACTTAGCTCATTGCAGAAATATGTTATTTCCTTATTAGCATCAGATTATTCATTGTAGACTTTGTGTACAATTCTTTTTGTATTATATTTATCATTATTTATTGAAATTGCTTTCTCAAAAAAATGTCGAATTATAATTGTGACAGGACATTAACAAGTAGTCAGACAGTTCAAATCCATCCATCTTCTGTTTTATTTCGTAGCAAACCAGATTGCATAATCTTCAATGAACTGGTCCGGACAAATGTCAACTATATCCGCAACATTACCAGAATTGATCCGCTTTGGTTAGCTGAGTTGGCTCCTCAATATTATGCTGCACAAGATTAAGCGTCAACTTGGAGGTAAGGGTCAATTTTGTTCTACGCAAGTTCTTTGGAATCTAGTTGTTTTCATGTACTGGGTGCTACTGGTCAAAGTTGAACTGTCGGACTTGTTTCTTTTTTTTTTTTTTTCATATATGCGTTCCTAAAAATTGCCATGTGACCCTTGTGATCCCGGTGACTTGTTCATTAGTGCTCTGAGAAAGAGGGATGGCCACACTTTTGTTTTGATCTCATCATCTTAAATGAGTAAAGAAACTGAGTTTTTGTGACAGTATTGAACCCAACAATCTTTGACTTAAGGAAAATATAAGTTATGGCCAAAAAACAGTAACAATTGAGGCTAAAAACGTTATAGGTGAAAATAAGATGAAGAGAACTCAAGTAATTTAAATTGCTATCGATAGAAAATCTATGTAGGGATTATAAAACCACATCTAATAAGAGGTAATGGTGGTTTGTGTCTAATTACTAAACTATTTTGAATGCATGCACTATCTTGAAGAGGATGCAATCTCCAACTCTCGGTTAGATTACCAATCCTACGTGACGCGTCAACTTATTGCACTATGGCCTAGAACAATGAACCACGCGGATCCCGAGGTGCTCACTGGTGGTCTCTCGTTGCACTCTACAAAACAGACCTAGAGTGGGGGGCCTCTGGGGAGATCTGACGCCTTAGTTAGAGAGGGAATTACATAGACGAAGGGTTTTAGGGATTTCAGAGCATACTTTTTGTTCCAACTTAATATGATATTTATAATTAGGGAACATATCACTTTTGTTACCTAGTCAATTACTTCATCTTTCATTCCTTTTCGGGATTTGTACTATAGGTAAGTATTGAGAGATTTGGGTTAACCAAGAGTCTCATTTTTCGAGGTTCACCAAATCCGAGAAATCTTTTCTTAACTGTTTAACGAATCCCCCTTTTCCGAGGATTACTAAGTCATGAAAGTTTTTGCTTAGATGACGAATTTTGTTTTCCAAGGATTACTAAATTACGAAATATTTCTTTAGATGTTTGATAAGTCACGCTTTCCAAGTCTTACCAAGTTAGAGAAATCTTTCTTTAAATGTCTGGATATGTATTATGAGAACATTCCTTTTATTTGACCATTCTCGATATTAGTTTGTGTATCTCGGGGACGGATAGTGATGCTCTTCCCATCTTGGAGTTTGGAAAACTTATTTTGCTTTCGTGTGTCCTCGAGAACCACATACATCGACCGATCTCATGAAGGATATTCTACATACTATATCTTATGCTCCCGCTCCTTCATGAAGTACTTTCTAGAGGAGTACTTTTAATCACACTTTTACTATAACGCTTAATGTGTCGTTCATGTTGCTTCTTAACTGCTTTTCAATACTTTTAATGACACTTTTGTTATACTTAATGAGCTATAAAGATGGTTTCATAACCCTATTTGATGCACTTTTGATGGCGCTTTCAATGTTTAATGAGCCGTTAAGATGGTTCTATGATCTATTCGATGACACTTTCAATGCTTAATGAATCATTAAAATGGTTCTATAATCATATTTGATGACATTTTTTATGTCACTTTTAAGTTTTAATGAGCCACTAAAGATTTAATGTCTTTGCTTGCAATTTGTTTTAAAGAACTTCGTGTGAACAACTTTGTTTTGCCATCACATTGGGATGTGAGCAAAGAAGCTTATAAATTAGCAGGCTTTGCATTTGTTTTTTCACAAGCTCAAGTTCTCCCAAAGCTTCAAAATATAGTTCCTCCTTGATGTTCTTGAAGTATTTTTCGCGTTCTTCATTTTCTTTGATGCTTTGTGTCTTTCGATCCGTTTTTGGTGGTTGCCAAAGTTGTTTTTCAAAAATGCCTTAAGGTACATCAAGCAATTCTTTTTCAATTTCGTTCAGAAATATTGGTGACCCAAAACTTGTTGATGACATAGTTGAGGCTCGAGAGAATCAAAAGGTTCATGCTTCGCTTCAAACGTTCAGTCATATTTCTAAGTTAAGTTGTCAAGCTGCAATAAATACCATAACAAGGGATTTCGGCATCAAGAAACTCTATGCATGTTGAGCTGCTACCATGTAATGCATCTAATAGACTTTGTGTTTTCCTTGATTTGATGGAAGAGGGGTTGAGGTTTCCTCTTGATCCTTTTTACTCTTTGGTTCTTCGAAGTTATGCTGTTCACCCCGCCCAATTATCACAAAATTCTTGGCTTGTAACGACTTGCATCATTGTCCGTTGTAGACAACTAAAAGCCCCTATAGCATCGATAAACATGTTTTCCTGATTAATAATGGCAATAATGAATGCGTTGGTTGGATCAATTTTTGCCACCATCATTAGTGTTGGGGATATTGGGGATATGAAATCTATTCTTTCCGATCGTGATAATTGGAAATACAAGTGCTTCTTTGTGGATGGGGAAGTTGGTGATTGGTCTAGCTTTTTCCCTTTTCTTAGGCTATTGCTATGTATACATTGATGATATGTTAATGAATAGTATTTCAGTAGGCAATCATGTAGATGCTCTTTTAGAGGTATTTCATATCTTAAAATTTATGAGATGAAGCTCAACCCAACAAAGTGTGCCTTGGAGTGGCTTCGGGCAAATTTTTAGGTTTGATGGTATCAAAAAGAAAGGATTGAAGCAAATCCAAAAAAATCAAAGCACCGATAGACATGCCATCAACAAGTTTTGGCCCACTAACATACCTTTAGAAGACATTGAGCTATTAACTCTTCTAATTGAGGAATAAGAAAAAGAAGTGTTAGATTAAGCACTTTGATACGTCTTTGAAAAACAACTTTAGCAGCAACCATAAACGGATTGAAAGAAGCAACTGGCTCAGAGAGCTTTGAAGAAATGAAGAACGCGAAGAACATTTCAAGAACTTCTATAGGGAACTATACTTTGAAGCTCTGGAAAAACTCGAGCTTGTGAAAAACCACCTCTCCGTACACATTCCAATGTGGTACGCAAAACGAAGTTGCCCCATACAAAGTTCTTTTCAAAAAACGTGTGTCAAGACATTAAGTCTTTAATAGCTCATTAAACTCTAAAAGTGTCATTGGATATGGTCATAGAACCATTTTAATGGTTCATTTAGCACCAAAAGTGTCATCGAATAGATCATAGAACCATCTTAACGGTTCATTAAGCACTGAAAGTGTCATCAGATATATCATAGAACCATCTTAATGGTTCATTAAGCACTGAAAGTGCCATCAAAATTACATCGGGTAGGGTCATGAAACCATCTTAATGACTCATTAGACCCTGAAAGTGCCATCAAATATGGTCACGGAACCATCTTTAAGAATATCCTTCATGTAACAAAAGATCATTAAAAGTATAATGATCTCAAGAAGACTAAACAAATGCAATATAAAATTAAAAAACTCCAAGATAAGAGAGCATTATTGATATAGTATATAGAATATCCTTCATGAACTAATATTGGATTTTCGAGGAACAAATGCAATATAAAATTCCTTAAACATATCGAGATAAGAGAGAAAGATTTCCTAAGATTCACATAACTAATATTGAGAATTTTCAAATAAAAGGAATGTTCATTAATACATATCTAAGTTAAAAAAGATTTCCTAAGCATGGTAAGCTTCGGAAAATAGGATTCATGGATCAACTAAGAAAATATTTCCTTGATTTGGTAATCTTTGGAAAATGAGATTCGTTAAACAGCCAAGGAAAAATTTCTCTGATTTAGCAATCCTTGGAAGATAGGATTTGTTAAACAGTTAAGAAAATGTTTCACAGATTTGATAATTCTCAAAAAATGGGATTCTTGGCGAACCCAAATATCTCAATAATTACCTAAAATATGAATCATGAAAAGGAATGAGAGAGACAAGGCAAGTAATTGACTAGGTAACAAACGGGATACATTCAGTAATCTATAAATATTATACTAGGTTGGAACAAAAGGTATGCTCTGAAATCGTCAAACCCTTCGTCTCCTAATTCCCTTTCTAACTTGGCATCAAAGTGATCTCCATGAAGGCCATTGCTATGGGTTTGTGTTTGCAGAATGAGACGAGGGACCACCAACAAGCGCCTCAGGATCTGCGCAGTTCATTGTTTCAGGCTAGAGTGCGGTTAGTTGATGCATCACTATGTTAGGCTATCAATTTGCTATTAATGCAAAGTCAATTTTAGACAGTGTTGGTACTTAATATTGTCAATGAAAAGATTGTATCATCGTAGGCTAATGAGAACTAGTCAAAGTTCATTTTGTTCATTTCCACCTTTTGTAAATGCAATCTGTCAAAAGCTAACACACTAACCGCTAGTTCTTAAAAATGCACTTACTTTCCTACCTAAAAAAAATCCACTTAAGGCTTTATTTCTCGACTTGTAAATTTTATTTGAACTTGCATCATGCTCTCTATTTCTACCTGGAGCGTTGCTTAAAAATTCAATGGATGTAATGACTTCTGCAGCTATAAAACAACAAACTAATTGGTGTTCTTTCTTTCATCCCTTTTTTTTTGACAAGTGACTCCAATACGAGTCGAACTTGGGAACTTCTCGACCTTGCTTTTTAGCAATTGATGCCTCGTCCATCTCACTAGAGATGCTTTAGCATATTCGTCATTTTTCTCCTCCTGCAAGTTTGGTGTTGGGTTGGTGTTGGGGCTAATTGCGGATCTGTTACTGTGACTGAATGCTATATTGATTTTTGCTCTTGCTTAACTTTGTTGTGTAAATGTAGGTTATGGAGAAAGGTGCAATGGCTTATGACTAAAATAGAATCTAACACGCAAATAGTTTCTGAAATTGATGGAGAGAGGAATGGCCAATCGTGGCAACAGCAGGAGAGGGAATGCTGAAGGCGGTCATAGAACTCCAGTAGGTAGATCTCCAGCGAGAGGCTTTGCAAGCTTCATAGGCTTCATGGGCCGAAAGGTATCTAGATCGTCCTAAACCACATTCATCTCGAGGAACAACACACCATGCTTAAATTCCAGAACAAGACATGCTAGAAGTCGCGGCGCAAGACATGCCAAGAGAAAAAAGTGATGCCAAAGCCTACTTATACTTGCATTAACAGGTTCAAAGGGTGATCTGTACTATCCTTTGCTAGTCAATGCAAGAGCCCCCATTGTCCTCCCATGGAAGCTGTTGGTGAAGGAAATAAATTCTGTAGCAGCTTGTTTATGATCTGAATTTGAAAATCTTTGGAATTTTCTTGCATTAATTAGCTTCTGTACCAGGATTTGAGAAAAAACCCTCAGCAAAACAGCAAACTACCAAGACAGGTAAACAAAAGCATTCAGTAAAAATGAATTTTACTTAATTACCACTTCATATAAGTAATCACAACAACACTACCACAAGTCTTAATTCCAAATAAGTTGAGGCTGACCGTAAAAATGAATTTTAGTTTTTGCTTAGAGGATTTTACCCTAGTGAAATTACTTAATTACCACTTCATATAAAAGGGTTCTTACTTATACCTTATCCACCCAACTCACTCATACCCCACTCGCCTTACCCACCATCTCATTCTCATCACAAACCCGAATCCTACGAAGTCTGAGCAAAATAACATCAATTTGATGTCGTGGGTGTATTTTTCATCATTTTTAGTGTCGATTTCAAAGTTTATATGATTTTTTTAAACTTTTTGAGTCGGTATTTTGTGGGATTGTTGTTGGGTTTAGGATTTTGATTTGGAAGTTGAATCTTGTATTTTAGATGCAAAGTTTCGATGGAATCGAAGATATTAAGCGATTCAAAGTAAAATTTACTATTTTTTGGTCATTTTCATGCGTTTTTCAGGAGTTTTAAAAAAAATTTGTTCGTTCTTGTTGTCCTGTGGGTGTTGGAAACACATAATCGACACCTTTTCAAAGGTGACGGACACACAGGATCGACACCTGAAGCCGATTGAAATTGCAAAACTAAGTTTCAGTAGGTGACAGAAGAATCCAACCGAGAACTCTTTGGAGGGGTGTTAGGGTGAGGGTGAGGGTGAGGGTGAGGGTGAGGGTGAGGGTGAGGGTGAGGGTGAGGGAAACGAGTTACAACAAAAGTATTTTTGAAATATTGAAAAAAAAAGAGTGGAGTACACTAAATAAAAAGAGGGCCGCTAAGGGCACCCCACCATTTAATGAAGGCACCCAAAGTTTTTGTAAAAAATTCTGCAAAAGTGGAAAAGACTATTTTGCCCTTGTATATATAGTGATTCAAACCCTACAAATCATTTTGACAAAGAAAAAAAGGCATCCCACCACAAGGTTGAACCCCAAAGCCACATTGCATTTGGCGAGCGTTGATCGATTATTGCGGATTGTCATCATCCGACAAACGAGGTAACAATGTTTGATAACCATATGATGGTTTGAAGGAAGCTGTTTTTTGTCAAGGTAGGGTTTCTCAAATTTTCGAGATGTTTTTTCACGGACGCGATTGATTCGGCCTCGCGGGACCGAAAGTTATGCACACTTCTCGGTCACCATCCACCGAGAAGCGAATAACGGTCTCGGTAATGGACAACCGAGAGCTATTCTACATTCTCGGTTGGACATCACCGACAGGACAAACTATACACTTCGACTTACTCTCGTGAAGTGGTGGCCAGAGACGACAATAAAAGTCTCGGTTATGGACAACCGAGAGCTATTCTACATTCTCGGTCATGCATGGCGAGGCGTAAACAAAATCTCTCTGGCTTTGTGTGACCGAGAACCACGAACGCCCAATAAATGAACCATTGAATGCACCGCCACACAAACATAACAACTACTCTATCAAATGCAACTTAATTAGACTACCAACGCACATTCAAACGATCGATTTCAACACTATCGATGTGTGAACGAAAAACTTGAACCGAGCCCAATTTGGATATGAAATCGACCAAAACTCGAGTCTTCAAACTCGAAAAACGTCCTACAACGAGAGGAGAGAGACATAGAGGAACGAATACAACTTAGATTCGGGATTGCTAGGTGGTTCGTTCACGAGAAACGGAGAAAGTCAAGCAAGAGGACGGTGGTGGGGTGGTGGGGTGCCTCTGTTTTGCAGGAGGGGTTTTTTGGTGCCCCAGGTAAATTGGTTAGAGGGGTATTTTGGGTATTTCGGGTCTAATTTTTTGGTGCCCCAGGTAAATTGGTTAGTGCCCACATTAACTGGGTGCCTTCATGAAACGGTGGGGTGCCCTTAGCGGCCCTCAATAAAAAAGAGGTACGACGATGTATAAATTGGGTTCTGTTTAGCTTTGCCAAAAAAATTTATTTGCGGTTTGTTGTACAAAATAAGGGCAAAAGAATAGCTTTCACTTGAGCGGAAGCTGCGTGGGGAGCTTAGGCTATGCGAGCATTTTTGATATGTTGGTCATAGTTTTTTTTTTCAAAAAAATGGTTGCTATTTCATTTAACTATAAACTCATTCGACACAACCATTTGCGAACATCATTACGAGGTTGATTCCATAGTTTGTTTATTTTGTTTTTATTTTGTGTTTTTTTTTTTTGAAGCCCGTTACATGTATGTAATATACTAATATCACATAAACTAATTAGTTGGTGATCACATTGCTTATTCTCACACATTTTGGATCAAAGTGACATCGCAAAAGTTTGCTAACATAAGTGCAAGTTATCGCAATACCCGTGTCGTCGAATGTGTCAAATTGACATATATATATATATATATATATATATATATATATGTGTGTGTGTGTGTGTGTGTGTGTGTGTGTGTGTGTGTACTACTATTATGAGAATCAAATATATACCCATGTCATGTGTACACTATTTACAACCATTGGATTAATTGAGTTATGAATTGTGTTAGTAGAGGTGAGTTAGTGGAGAGTTAGTAGATTGTAAATCATGATGTGAGCCATTAGATTAGCTCGAGATGGGTGTACACATTAAGATCAATGGCTATAAATCAACCTTATATATAAATGAGATGGTTTCAATGCAAATCATTTTGAATTCATACTTAGGAGAGAAGGAATGTCTAGGGAGGAAGATTAGAGGGAGATCAATGAGTTCATGAAGGAGATTTTGGTGGATTTGAAGGTATGAATCAAGTTAGAAATGTCGTACAATTGGTAAGTTTGCCTATAGTTTTGTTAAAAATTAATGGTTTGATTATATATATATATATATATATATATGAGAAGTGTAAGCTGTTGTTGATGTTGTGGAGGGCGTATTGGATCATTAGTGGAGGTGAATAGGGACCCAAGGCTTTGGAGATAGCCATTTGGAGGAGGAAACCCAAAAATTCAAAGTGCGGAATTTAGGGATTTCCTACGCGTAGCGCGCTAGGCGTACTAACTAGCACGCTACGTGTAGCTCGCTAATAGGGTCTCTAGTGTGCTAAACATACTACCTAACGCGCTAGGTGCTCGGGATAACACAATTACTGCAATTCCATAATTGAAAGTTAAATACTTTAAAGAAGCCAAACACCTTAATTGATGGTCTAAAAACACTCTAAAACATGTGTAATCATATGAGCCAAGGGAAGAGTCTTGGAAATTCGGGTACGCGTTTTGAGGTTTCGGGAAGTCGGGTTAGCTCAAGAAATTTGCATGGATTGTAAATAAACTGATTCACTTGGACTGATTTATCTATTATACTCTAGATGTCATGTGTGACGACCCCTTCTCCAAATAAGGGCACCGCCCGACCTAATCCTTAATTAAGCCATAATCTCCTATATATGACCTAACAAGGAACTAGTCAGCCTTATTTAAACACCTAAAAACCCGCTAATTATTCAATATTACAAACACGATACCACTTACGATCAACTAGATAGTTCAAATACCTAACAAATCAGAGTTAATTTAAAATTTTCAAACTAACAAGTTATTCAGCGAAAGTCTTCTTAAGTTATTGGTGGAAATTATAACATAAGGCCTAACCTATTGTGAAAAAATCAGGAAATAGAGATCACATGCATATATAAAACAAAAATGACGATATATACATCATGTGTATGGTCAGGGTTCCTATTACTCAACCCAAAAGTAAAATAGCAAGTACATAGAAAATGTAATACAAAAGAATGCAAAAACTACAAAAATATGTCGTAGCAGTCCTCCACCGGCTCGGAGGTAGTCGCCAATCTTCTCTTTGCCCGATCTACTACTCTACTGATCTATACCCACCGTCACAAACTAAATGGTGAGTACATGAAATTATTTAAGTAATACGGAGAGACATTTATCCACATTCCCAAACATGCAACAAGTATAAGTGACATAATCAATATAGCAACTATGCTAAAGAAAACATCATGCAAAGAGTTACTTGAGTTAAACAAATGTGAAACTGACTCAAGGTTAAGTAGTAATGGTTTAAGGTCGGTCGCCGTGATCTTCATCACATCAGCCTTTCCATTACAGATCGAGCTATGCTCTACATCATAATTTAAAAAGGTCGTACTTACGATTACACCTTTTTATTTCAAATGAATTCGTCCTCACCGGAATGTATACTTGCCAGCACCCTGAGTTTTAAAACTTGTCATGCTCACCCAAGTCATTCTTGCGCCAACAAACCTCGAGGTCCGGTTACCCCGTTCGAGGCACATTACCCCGTGTGTCATGCAAGGTAGTGGAGAAACCCCCGACATCCCGGAAAGTCTAGTGACCACCGTATGAAAGCTGAATTTCTATTATCATTATTAAATGACCCTAAACACAAGAACCACTTTCATTTTCCAAATATAACGAGGTATTGGAATCCAAACAATATGATTGCATACTAATGCGCAAATAGCAAGATTTACAACAACAAACAAACTAACTTAATAGCATGCTATGTCACGGACTACCAAAAACCGACAATCAAAATGACAAAGGACATGATTGGAGTCAATGATAGTATAATGATCAACAAAGTATGCCATGAGCAACCTCGTAAACTGAGAAATAAAACAAGTCATAGCATATAGATTTCAAAGACAATTCAGTCCAAATAACTGAGAACGAACAACTAAATGGAATGGAATGTAAAGCAATGTCTCACTCAGTTTACTTACAATTCACACGTTTGCCCTAGCCTAGTCGATACTTCGACACTCGAAAACGCGTGCTCGAATTCTTGCATTCTCCTTTTGAGTCCCTAACATTTGACAAGTTATCAATTTAGATTCAATATTAATTATGTAAAATTCCTAAATTGGTTGAAATTGAATTCGAGACTAATTTGCCAATTTCACACTTTTCAAAGTAAAAGCCCCGTAAAAGTCTCGTCCAACATTTCAAATATTTTGTTTTTTAGAAATTTATCAATTTCTATTTATTTTGTCGAAATATAATTTTTCACAATTTTTCTTAATTTTTTTTTGGAATTTTCCAATTTTTTCAGCATTTATTTTCTATTTTCTCTTTTTTATGTTTTTATTTTATTTTGTTTGGGTCTTATCGACCCAACCGGGTCGGAAGCCATCCTGTCCAGGGCCTGGCTCGCCCATATGGGCCAAGTTTGGCCCATGTCCCCTAGCCCGACCCAAATTTCTTTTTTCTTAAAGAGTTTTTGGGTCACGAGCTGGGGGGCGATCCACCCCAGTTCGTGTGGGGAGGATAGACGACTCTCCCGAGTCGTCTCCTTCCTGGGAGTACGGGAGCTCCTAACCTCACGAGCTCCCGAGCTCCCGACAATCACCCTACCGAACCAACTCCACAAATGAAACAACAACCTCACCTTGGTTTGGCTCGGGTTCTCTCCTTCTCCTTCTCCTCCACCTCCATAGCGATCTTTCTTCATTTCTCTCTCCTCTTCCGATCGTCTCTGTTTTCTTTCTTTTTATGTTTTGGAGGATAAGAAGATAATCACTATATATATAATGTAATGTTAAACTTTAGCCTTAGTTTTTTATGTGCACACGTATCCCGAGGCTTATCGTAAGGAGCACATTGCCCCAATTGTCCCCCAAGTCACTTGTGAATGAGTAAAAAATGTGATACTTTGCCTCATGATGGGTTAAAGTGTGTCTCGATGCACATCCAAGGCCTCATGTTTTATTTTCTAACTATCGGCCGTTTATTTCATTACATTTGCATGTCGCCACATTGCAACCACACATTACCAAATAATTGCCCATTTAATGTAAGAAATTGAATCTTACCCAATATGCTGCTACATCGGTCCCACGTTGACACGCGACTCGAGATACATCCCCGCTCGTCTCGGTATCTGTAAACCCGTAGAATTGACTTAATAGTCTACACATATACAGTACACTAGGCATAAAACACACACAAATATAACATTTACCTCGGCCACCGTGCCTCGCACAGTGACACGTATCTCGCTGCGGGTCCCACGTTACGGGTCATTTGGTCCTGGCAAACGAATTAAACGTGTATTAATTATTTGGGCCGTGACATCATGACTTTGTTATTGTATCTTATTTTATGAGTTCATTATCATGATATTATTTGATGGTTTAAATGGTTCCATTGACTCTAAATCTCGTGCTATGTCATTTTTTATTTTTAAGGAATTTAAGTAAAGGAAATAACATGCTATTTGGTAGGTGATCTATGGCATTGTGAATCTATTTCCCTTTATGCACTAGTTATGTAATCATATTGTTGGATTCCTAAACCGAGTTATTTCTTGAATTATGAAAATATTTTTTATATCTAGGACCATGACATGATAGAGATGAGCGCGACATACGAGTCACTAGATTTCGAGGTTGTCGGCATCTTACCATTAGTTTGTGCAACACATAAGGTATGAGACTCGGGGTTGTTGAAAAGTATATTTACATGTGTGATGGGCATTTGTAAGGATATGAAGGCATTCATAAGATTGATTACACCATAAATAGTGGAATAAGGCTAACATGATGTAACTCATGATCGATTGGTCTAAGATCATTACTATTTAGCCAAGTGTTAGTTTCATGTTGTTTAACTAAAGTATCTTATAACATGATTCTTTTTCAGCGTAGTTGTTGTTGTTATGCTTTCAGATACCTAATATATATTTGGGAATATGGATAAATGTCTCTTAGTGTTACTTTCTACTTTTCTATACTCATCGTCCTTTTTATGACAGTGGGTGAAGATCCATTGAGTAGTAGAATGGGTAAAGAGAAGATCGATGACTATCTTTAAGCCATTGGAGTGCTACTACCTTTGATTTAATAGGTTTTGATTTTTGTTGTACGGATTATATATGTCTTTTATATAATTTTGTGTTTGTATATTATGGGTTGTGAGATAGTTTCCTGACCAGACACATGTTGATATTGTTATCGTTGTTTTATCATATATTGGCATGTGTTCATTGTAACTTAGTTTTTCACATACTTAGGATTTATATTAACAAATTTCTATTGATTTATAAAGACTTACTCTGAATAATCTTTAAGTTATGAAAATTTTAATTAACTCTGAGATATTAATTGATAAGAGAACAATTGATTGCTTATTTTTAAAGTTGGCTATTTTGGAGAAAAAATCGAAAAGGCTTACTAATACATTATTAAGTCTTATATGGCTGAGATTAAGGCTAAATGTCGGGATCAAGCAGGGCAATGTCGTAATTTGAGAAAGGGTCATCACGGTTGGTATCAGAGCCAACTTTAAAAATAATTAACCTATAAATTTCCTTAAAACATAAATTTTAGTTGTGGAAACCATATGATCCTCACCTAGAAACTATTAGTTGGGAAGAGAGTGAAAGTGAGCTAGGGAATACTTATATTTACATGTCAGTTTCTATATATATATATATATATATGCAATATCTACTTAATAGTTGATTTGCGTTCACTATCAACTTGTAGACATCGATGGTTGATTCACAAGATAGCGAGGATGCAGGTGCTAGTTGCAACCAACCTCCTATTCCATATGCTAATGATTATTAGAGGATGTTTAACCAAGTTTCAGCTTAGGGATAACAATTAGCTAACTTTATCGCTACGATGAAACTCGTTTTGCACCACTAGCACATACACCGGTCCCCTCTACTACTACTCCCACATTACCCAGACTAGATCTTCCTACTACGACACTAGCAGCTTTAGTGGTACATACCATTTTTAGTGTGACAGTGCCAACTACAAATACTACTGATACAATGTCGTCTCCCACTCCTACATCTTCTAGTTCATAAGACGAGATTCAATTGGTGAATGATCTCATCGGACTAAAGCCAATTTATTTTGACTGACAACGAGACTTTGAGAAGATTGAGAAATGGATATTGTCTTAAGAGATGCTTTATAGGTTTTGAGGATTGAGGATTGGCTTCGGGTTGAGATTTCATTGTAAACACTATAGAAAGATGCTGATGTTTGGTGGCATATGATAATAGCTTTGGATGGAGACTTCACAAAGAAATAGTAAATTAGCAATGGAATGTGGATGAAAAACTATTTGACCAATTAGAAATGGATTACCAATAGATTAAATACAAAATTTAGCAATGGAAATAAACTTTGTAGGTAAAAACTCCCACCAAAATGTCCCCATGATATCCCATTGCTAATCTGTTGCAATTTATTGTTTACAACGGATTAGCAATGAATTTTAAATTACCAACGGATTGGCAACGAATTTCGACTAATCCATTGCTACTCTGTTGGTAATCCGCTGCAATGTAAATTATGCAAAGAATTAGTAACGGATTACTACAAATTAGTCAAAATCAGTTGCTAATCTATTGGTAATCCAAAACTCGTTGCTAATCGGTTGTACACAATTAATTTCAATGGATTAGCAATGAAATATCTTATATCCGTGTTGATTTCATTGGAAAATTTATTCCCCTTGGTATTATGTTGTTAAACAACAAATTGAGATAAAAAAGGGACATGCCATAAAATTAGATCAAACTCGTCGTCATCTTCCACTCCCCTCTTCGCAACCCCTCAACCCACGAACCAATAAATCCTTCCTTCAATCCATAAACAACCTTCCCCACCAACGCCTCCTCAACCCACGAACCTCCACAATTATAAATTGTCTTCAACCTAATAAAACCCTCCGCTTCGTCTCTCATTACGCCCTCTCTATCAAAATGCGAGAACACACACATTAAGAGGCTAGGAGTGAAAGAGAGAAAACAACAATAACGATGAAGGCACCTCCATCATTATCGATTGATCATCCACTCACAAACCCTAATTCCATTGCAATACACTCCGAGTCCTCCCAAGCCTAAAATAAAACTTCAAGGGGTCAAAGACGCCTAAAATCTAGTCAAGCAAAGCAAAAAATTCTTCTTATTCTTAGTCAAGCAAAGCAAAATCTAGTTAAAATAGAGAGAGAAAGAGAAAGAGAGAGTGAAAGAGCAAACAACAACAACGATGAAGGCGCCTCCATCATTATCGATTGATTATCCACTTGCAAACCTAATTCCATTGCAATAGACTCTGAGTCCTGCCAAGCCTAAAATAAAACTTCAAGTGGAGTCACTGTTGTGTTGAAAAAGCCCAAAATCCAGTCAAGCAAAGCAAAACATTCTTCTTGTTCTCAGTCAAGCAAAGCAAATAAAAAGAGAGAAGAGAGAGAGTGAGAGAGAGAGTGTGAGAGAGAGAAAACAACAACAACAACGATGAAGGCGCCTCCATCATTATCGATTGCTCATCCACTATAAACCCTAATTCCATTGCAATAGACTCTGAGTCCTCCTCAAGCCTAAAGTAAAATTTCAAGTGAGGTCATTGTTGTGTTGAAGCGCCCAAAATCTAGTCAAGCAAAACAAAATGTTCTTCTTGTTCTCAGTCAAGCAAAGAAAAATCCAGTCAAGCAGAGTGAACGAGCGAGAGAGAGAGAGAGAGAGAGATAGATAGAGATAGAGGAGTGAGAGAGAGCAAACAACAACAACAACGATGAAAGCGCCTCCATCATTATTGATTGATCATCCACTCATAAACCCTAATTCCATTGCAATAGACTCTACTCTCAGTCCTCCTAAGCCTTAAATCAAACTTCAAGTGGGGTCATTGTTGTGTTGAACACACCCAAAATGCGGTCAAGCAAAGCAAAACATTCTTCTTGTTCTCTGTCAAGCAAAGCAAAATCCAGTCAAACCCAAATTCCATTGCAATAGAATCTGAGTTCTCCCAAGCATTAAATCAAACTTCAAGTGGGTTCGCTGTTGTGTGAAGACGCCCAAAATCCGGTCAAGTAAAGCAAAACATTCTTTCTGTTCTCAGTAAAGCAAAGCGAAATCCAGTCAAAACCTAATTCCATCGCAATAGACTCTGAGTCCTCCCAAGCCTAAAATCAAACTTCAAGTGGGGTCATTGTTGTGTTGAAGACGCCCAAAATCGATCAAGCAAAACAAAACGTTCTTCTTATTCTCAGTCAAGAGAGAGAGAGAGAGAGAGAGAGAGAGAGAGAGAGAGAGAGAGAGAGAGAGAGAGAGAAAACAACAACGACGATGAAGGCGCCTCCATCATTATCGATTGATCATCCACTTACAAGCCCTAATTCCATTGCAACAGACTCTGAGTCCTCCCAAGCCCAAAATAAAACTTCATATTGGGTCACTGTTGTGTTGAAGACGCCCAAAATACAGTCAAGAAAAGCAAAACGTTCTTTTTGTTCTCAGTCAAGCAAAGAAAAATCCAGTCAAGCAGAGAGAGAGATGGGGAGAGAGAGAGAGAGAGAGAGAGAGCAAACAACAACAACGATGAAGGCACCTCCATCGTTATCGATTGATCATCTACTCATAAACCCTAATTCCATTGCAATAGACTTTGAGTCCTCCGAAGCCTAAAATCAAAGTTCAAGTGGGGTCACTATTATGTTAGAGACGCCCAAAATTCGATCAAGCAAAGCAAAACGGTTTTCTTGTTCTCGGTCAAGCAAAGCAAAATAGAGTCAAGTAGAGAGAGAGTTCTCAGTCTAGCAAAGCAAAATAGAGTCAAGTAGATAGAGAGAGAGATAGAGATAGAGAGATAGAGAGAGATAGGGAGAGAGAGAAGAGAGAGAGAGAGAAAACAACAACAACGATGAAGACGCCTCCATAATTATCGATTGATCATCCACCAAGCCCAAAATAAAACTTCATATGGGGTCACTGTTGTGTTGAAGACGCCCAAAATCCAGGCAAGCAAAGCAAAACGTTATTCTTGTTCTCAGTCAAGCAAAGAAAAATCCAGTCAAGGAGAGAGAGAGAGAGAGAGAGAGAGAGGGAGAGCAAACGACAACAACGATGAAGGCGTCTCCATCATTATCGATTGATCATCTACTCACAAACCTTAATTCCATTGCTATAGACTATGAGTCCTCCCAAGCCTAAATTCAAACTTCAAGTGGGGTCACTGTTGTGTTGAAGACGCCCAAAATCCAGTCAAGCAAATGCAAAATGTTCTCCTTGTTCTCAGTCAAACAAAGAAAAACCCAGTCAAGCAGAGAGAGAGAGAGAGAGAGAGAGAGAGAGAGAGATAGAGAGAGAGAGAGAGGGCAAACAACAACAACGATGAAGGCGCCTCCATCATTATCGATTGATCATCCACTCACAAATCTTAATTCCATTGCTATAGACTATGAGTCCTCCAAAGCCTAAAATCAAACTTCAAGCGGGGTCACTGTTGTGTTGAAGACGCCCAAAATCCAGTCAAGCAAATGCAAAATGTTCTCCTTGTTCTCAGTCAAGCAAAGAAAAATCCAGTCAAGGAGAGAGAGAGAGAGAGAGAGCGCAAAAAACAACATCAATTATGAAGGCGCCTCCATCATTATCGATTGGTCATCCACTCACAAACCCTAATTCCATTGCAATAGACTCTGAGTCCTCCCAAGCCCAAAATAAAACTTCAAATGGGGTCACTGTTGTGTTAAAGACGCCCAAACTCCAGTGTAGCAATGCAAAACGTTCTTCTTGTTCTCAGTCAAGCAAAGAAAAATCCAGTCAAGCAGAGAGAGAGAGAGAGGAGAGAGAGAGAGAGAGCAAAAAACAACAACGATGAAGGCGTCTCCATCATTATCGATTGATCATCCACTCACAAACCCTAATTCTATTGCAATAGACTCTGAGTCCTCCTAAGCCCAAAATAAAACTTCATGTGGGGTCACTGTTGTGTTGAAGAGACCCAAAATCCAATCACCTGATGTGCTCCACTTTAAATTTGACGAACAAATGCATATAAGGCCAGTAACGTCAACTCTGGGTTAGCATGCATTAAACTCATAGGACTATTTTAGGTTCATCATAAGTGGACACGCTTGTGCTTATAATGAGCAATGTAGGAGTTTATGTACCTGACATCTTCGAGTTGTTTTTTATGATGTCAGGTTCTGTGGAGATAAGACAGAATGGGCTCAGTTTATGTACCGACATCTTCGAGTTGCTGAATGGGCTCAAAGATGCTCAGTGAATGTTTTAAGTTTAAAAAATTAGTTTTCTTGTTATAATCACTTTATATATACATAAATGTACTATTTGGGCTTTGGGGTAAGTGTAGGTCATGAAATACTTTTGAATAGGTTATAAGAGTCTCATAAATTAGTTTGAAGTAAGTTAAGATGTTTGTGATTCAATTTATTTTGGGATTATAAAGTTGTGACTAAGGTATTAGAGACTCTAAGTTAACATTTAAAGTTTGAATTTGATATATATTGTGAACCGTAAGGAGTTGTGAGTCCTTTAAGCCTTTTTCCAATTATGTTATCTATTAGGTGAAAGTCTTCCGACATGCCATTTTTAGGGGGGTGCTGCCAAAATTTTACAAAAACACGGAGATTAATTTGTATGATATTCTAATTTACTTCAATTAAGTAAGTATTGAGTTTCGTTGAGGATATAAATTTAGTTTTGGAGCTTTACTAAAGATTAAAATGGAAAGTATTCTGATGCATATAGTTAATTGTATGGTTTAGGTGCCTAATTAGAGTAATTAGGCTAACTCAGGATTAGTAAGATGGGTCCTAACAGAGTTGGTATTAGAGCCTAGATTTGGTTTAATTGAGGATAACTTTGGTTGGAAACCAAAGAGTGATTGAGTGCGATTAGTTGGGAAGTGACTGTGAGTTTGAGATAATTTGTTATTGTGATATGTGTATTACATATTCTTATATTATCACTAGATATGTGATAGGAAGTTTACTCTCATTGTCTGTTTGATACGTAACTCGTGAGATGTGACGAGTTAGAATATGAACAAATAATAAAAGAGAGTATAGACTTATGAAATGAAATTGAACATAAATGGAAGTGAAAATAGACTCAGAAAGTCTAAATTCACAAGGGAATGTTGTCAGTAGTTTGATACCAATATAACTGAGGAAAATCATCAGTTATAAAATAAATAGGAAATTGGTTGAGAAGAAGTCTAAGTGATTCAGGAATGCAAGTATTTAATGTTTTGGATTGTTTCTTACTTAAGTTGCTTAACTATAAGTGACATTAAGTACAATGCTTCTATGAATCAAATAAAGTAATGGTAAAACGAATGGAAATATACAAGTTAGAAGTAATCTTTGTTAACACCGGTTTAGGTATTTTTATGAAACAAAGATCAAAGAAATTTATATCTTAAAAATGAAAAATATAGTGATAAGATTGATGTGTTAGACGTTGGCATTTGGGGAAAATGATATGAAAATAGCTATGATTAGCTATTAAATAAAACACAAGTAGTTATGTTTTGAAATTCAAAGTAACCAATAATCACTTCTAACCAAATTAAGTTATAATGCTTTTTACTGTGATTTAAAATGTAACAAAAGAAGAGATTGATGTATTAATGTAATATCCCTAATTAATTTGTATAGGAAGTCAGTAAGAACTCCTATACAACAAGAATTTTCATTTATAGGGCTTAAAAGACTGAAATAGTATCCTTCAAGAGTTTAATTAGATATCAAGTTAATAAAAGTTTGGAAATTCAAATTCTTTTATCTTTTCAAATAAACAATAACAAAAAGGTGAATTCGTAAAAATGGAATTGATGAACTGTAAGATACTTTGATAAGTCTCTTAAAAAGTATCGAACTTCTTTTTAAGAAAAAGAAAAGTTGAGAAATCCGAGACAAATGGAAACAACTTAATGCAATTACAACCATTAAAACTATTTAGTTCACAAAACTTCTCTATTTTGAACAAGGATTAGCTAATGAACACTTTGATTCATTGAATGATGATAAAAAGTCGCACCGTCCTTAGCTATAGTTTCTAAAATAAAAGAGATGAAACAAATGCTTTTCTAAGTTGAAGGTAAAGAAGTTGTAAGTTGTCTAAGTATTGAATGGGGGTGTAATAAGTCTGTAAAGGGACAAGAATGATGTCAATATTAGAATAGCTAACATTGCAAAAAATGAACATAATAGACTTTGTGTATAAAATAAAATGAGATGTTGAGATGACTTGTGACTACTTAAAGTGACACGAACAGACTCCTTTAGTCAAGGTAAAGCACTGAAGTAGTTGTGCATGACCAAAAGTCTAAGTAACTTTGTATCATAATCATGAATTAATGATAGTCAGAATAAAATAGTCTATGAAGTTTTGTTGGAGTCAATTGAAGACTTAAGTATAGGTAGATAAATGCTCAATAAATTCTCACATACTCATGAAAAAAAAGTCTATGAAGTTTTGTTGGAGTCGATTGATGAAACTTAATATATATTCATAATGATTTTATAATGAAGCAAACTCGCAAAGTTGAAAATGTTGAGCCAAAGTAGTATACAATTGATATCAGTGAATATCTTGTGTTACACCACGCAATTAGTCAGTGGTAACAATATCAATCACTAGGTAGTAAATTGGAGTTGATGTAAGATGTTATTATGGATGGTGAAGATAAAAATAAAAAAATGAAAATAGATGCACAAATTATAGCTTAGTTAGTAAACATTATCCGTATTTGTCCGAAATATTAAATACAGTACAATGTATGGTTAAGATATGCTTGGAGAGTGTAAACTGAGAAAAGTCAAAAGTATATATTGAGTAGAGATAAAAAAAAGATAACATATTTATAAACTTTTATGTGATAAAAGTTAAAAGTTATACTATGAGATAAGCAAGGAATATGTTGATCTCTGTTAAAATGTATATATCTACTTAAGATAACTATAACTGCCTCTATTCAAGTAAGGAAAGAAGTCTAACGAACAGTTAGTGATTGAGATCGAGATTATGGGAAATCTCATAAATTGGAGAAATAATAAAAACCAATATGAGTATGTCGGTAATGTGAAAGAATGAGGTTTGTTGTGAAATCATGAATAAAAAATGATTTGACAAAGTTAGAAAAGTCATTAACTTTCTAACTAGTCAAAGCAAAAGTTAAGTGAAACGGTTGACGAGTTGAAATTGGTAATTGTTTTCTTGTCCACAAATCTAAATAATATTGTGAGTAGATATCTAGAGAATAAGTGAGAGTTGCATGACGTATTAGGTTGCATTTTCTAATTGAATTGAAATTCGAGATCTCTTATCATGGGATGACAAATGTAATTCGAAATCTTAGTCATGGGATGACTTATGTAATTTCAGGTTTCTATTAAGAAACGCTGGAATGGTGATGGACCAGTTATACACATAACTCTACTTTACTATCTAATGTCGTGCTCAAAAATTATTTGCATTACTATATAAATATTTAGACTAGTGATAGTCTAAGAGTTGATCAGCTGACAATTCAAATAAAAAATAATCAGTGATGACAAAGCAAACTGGGATGCAAATATCGAAGTTTAGTGGATATGGAAAGAATTATCAACAGTTTGTGGAATTGTATTAAGTTAAGAATGAAAATTGTTTTATTGAAAAACAAGATGACTAGATCTTGCTAAATTTTAATGCTTGAATGAGAATCAAGGCATGAAATGAATAGTGAAGAAAAGTAAGATTATTGGATATTCTTCAAAGTTGCTCGTGTAACTTGCCAAGAATTCACAAAATGCTAGGATTGACAGAAAAGTTGTTTTGACTTTTCATTAGACTAAGAAGATGGAAAATGAAAGTTGAGATATTTATGATCTCTACCACTGAGTTGTTGATTATAATGAAAGTGATTGGGCCCACTTAATGGTTTTTACATGTTCGAATTAAAAGAGTTGTATATGAAAGATCATATTCTCATATCGCTTTTAGTTTAGTAACTTGTAAGTTTAGATTTCAAGGAGAAGATTTTTAATTATTTGAGAAGAATTGTGAAATCGGATAATTTCATAAACTTGATTAAATTACTAATTAAGTATTTCCGGATTTTAGTTGGAGTTTATGTATTTGAGATGGGACCCATACATTATGGACAGGAGACCATAAAGTAAATGTTATTTTTTCGATGATGAATGCCTAGTGTGTGTATTATATAATGTTTTATCGTGAAGTCGAGATGTGTTGAGGTGTATCATCAGTTTGTCATACTCGGGGCTGCAAGTGCGTGTCTAAAAGGCACGAGAGAAAATTAATTATTAGTTGCTCAAAAACTAATTAACCAAGTGTTAATCCTCACGTGAGTATTTTGCCTAGTTTGCATGCAAGTTAGGATCAGTGGTATTATAAAATGACAACAAAGTTAGTGCAAGATCTTACCTCAAGCTTTAAGTCGATTGGCGATGGTTGAGGTTGAGATTAGGTCCAAATTGGTGTAAGTTTGGTTTAGTATGAGAAGAGAATTAGTCTATAAGGGTTCAATATGTCACGGATAAAGTTAAGATTTTTGGGGTTTTAGTGTAACCAAGACTAGTGTTATGGATGCTTTATGAATATGGACTATTTTGTCAAGAGCTTGGTTAAATTTGGTGAAAAATCAAATTGAAAACGAGCGTTGGAAGCCAAAACATGTCAAAATATGGATTTCGGGAATTAATAAATCAACAAAAATAAAGCTGCTTGATAAGCAGCTGATGATTTATATATAAATATGTTAAAAATCAAATGAAATCAATTTCATTAGAAATGTTCGACATAACATTTTCGTTCCTTCGATGTCTGGCCCTATCAATTCGATTTTTTGCTCGGCGAGCTCCCGACATTCAATTTTTGCCCAATTTTTTTTTTTTTTGCAAAATAGTAGAGAACGAGAGACGGTTCGTTCAAGCTAAGCTTCCGTGGTGGAAATGAGGTATTCAGCCTGAAATTTGATAAATTCTATATTTATGGCATTTTCCATAATTCAATTTGATTTCTCGTAATTTCTCGATTTCTTTTGCGGGGTTTTGATAGATATTGGTAGGCATTGTTGTGAGAATCGGTATATTGGATTGATTAGTGTTTATTTTAGAATAAATCTCACTTGCATGGATTAGGGTCTTGATGTATTAAACTAATGCGATTCAGTTGATAACTATTTTGGAGATACTCTTATAATGGATATTTATTTACATTAGTTTTCTAGATGAATTAACTACTGGTTTTGATCCAATTTGAATCAACACGTTGTGGAAATGTTCTAATGTTGGTATCGAGTGGTTTTGTAGTGTTTGCTATCAAGTTTTAAGGATTTGATTGCGAAAATATTGATTTGGAGAAGTATTTTAGTTCAAAATAAATAAAGTTTGCCTAGTTGACAAGCCATATTGGAAAACTCATAACTTCTTTGTCAATGATCCGATTTGAGTGTTCTTGGTGTCTATGAACAATAGGGCATGATTATATAAGTTCTTTTTAGGTCATTATGACAAATATTGAGGTTTTCAAGGTTAAAGAGTTACCCTAAATTAGCTAGTTGAAAGCCAGTTGAAACAGTTATATAAATTAATATTTTGGAAATTGTTCTCAAGCATACTTTGGCCGCAGTTCTCAATGGATTTCGTGTTTGGTTTCACTTGAAGCTTAACCTATAATATAATTGAGTATGTAGGGAAGTTTCGGAACCATTTTCAAGGTGATTTGATGCTCCGAGAACCCCAAAAATTAAGCTTAAAGTTGGTTGGTTGTAAGTAAACCATACTATGGTCTTTTACTATTTATGAGATTTATCTTTTATTCCTGCATTTGTGTTTAGTCTACATTGCATTTTGCATCATTCTTGGTCATGCATATATGGAATCTAGATAGAGTTGCCCCTGCTTCAGTCGTAAGAGTGTGAGGTGTTCCACTCGAGACTAGACTTATTAGGCGTTTAAGGCGGGTAATGTCGACTCTGGGGTAGCATGCATTGAACTAATAGGACTGTTCTAGTTTCATCGTGAGTGGTCTGCTTGTTATGAGCTTAGAACATGAAATAAGGGATCTATGTTGTTATATAAGTTTGTTTTAATTTGAAAATGCAATTACAAGTCTCAATGTATTCGAACTAACATTTGCAAGAGTATAGAGTAATATAGGAGTTTACTTACTGACATCTTCGAGTTGTTTTTGATGATGTAAAGTTCTCTGTGAAGACAAGATAGAATGGGAAAGCTCGAAGATCTTCGGTGAATGTTTGAGTTTAAAAGATTAATTTTTTGTTGTAATCACTTTATATATATTATTTTGGGCTTTGGGGTGAGTGTAGGTCGTGAAATACTTTTGAATAGGTTATAAGAGTCTCCTAAATTAGTTTGAAGTAAGTTAAGAGGTTTATAATTCAATTTACTTTGGGATTATAAAGTTGTAACTAAGGTATCAGAGACTCAAAATTAGTATTTTTAAAGTTTGAATTTGATATATATTGTGAACTATGGGGAGTTGTGAGTCCTTTTAGGCCATCTTCTCAATCCTATTATCTATTAGGTAAAAGTATTCCAACATGCCATTTTTAGGGGGACCGAAATCTTTATTAAAATATAGAGGATAATCCGTATGATTTCCTAATTTGCTCTAATTTAGTAAAACAATTAAGTTTCATTGAGGATAAAAATTTAGTTTTTGAGCTTTACTAAAGATAAAATGGAAAGTATTTTTAGGCATATAGTTAATTATATGGTTTAGGTGACTAATTAGAGTAATTAGGCTAAATCAAGAGTTAGTAAGACATGTCTTGACAGAATTAATACAAATTTTAAACATTACACTTTTTATACATTATAATATATTCATACTCTCTTTAGCATAAGCATTCATACCATAAGATCCATGATCCCTAAAATAAACAAACTACTCACTCATCATTGAAATCAACACACACACATCATGGTATTCATTGTAATCAAAGATTGAATTAAATAACTTCAATTAAATCAAGGAAAAAATATTGAATAACCATAAGTTGAGTCTTCAATGTCTTCTCCTTCATAATTCTTCTTAATACTCAAGAACAATGTAAAACTATGCTAATTAGTGGTAATCTCTTCTATTAGGTCTATTGTTGTGTGTTTACCACATTCTAATACCTATTCATACCCCTAAGACTCATTAGAATACAATTAGAAACCACAATTAATAATTTCATACGAACTAGAATTCTAAACTTTCTATTTTTTATGTCCCGACACTATCAATAAGTGTCATACGATGTATGTATTACGCACCGCCACAACTTTGGTCTTTTTATGTGAACTTCTCTCTTGTGGTAGGTTTGGCGCCTTGTGTACATTCTCAGCGCTATGTGTACAACACCATGATGTCGCTATTGTGTCGACTCCAATGCACCACTTCTCTTGTCTTCTCTCCTTCACTACGCCTTTCCTACATCATACACTCTTCCCAGAGTATCAATCCTCCATACCACGACGTCAAATGTAGTTTTATGCATTTTCTCCTTATTTTATTATGAAATCACTACTTTGTCTCCTTTATACCTTGCATGCCTAAAAACACATAAATACCATCAATTAGAGCTCATTTTTGGATATTTATACCAAATATACTATTGAACTAACTAATATATAAGTTTAAATAAACACTTATCACTATGCTATTAGTTACGTTAGGATTCACGATAGTGAATGGTTGATATCTTGCTTGGAATTAAATTGAATATATCTGGTTGTTTCATTTTATCTTGTCCCTTTGAGCTCTCTATTTATGAATTTATATGAAACTGATAAGCTTGTAATGAATAATTGGAAATGGTGCCTTAGACTGAAAAGTCAGCGGCCACCAGCCATCACCTTCCAATGTTAAATGATACCTTGAAGGCCAATTTAAGGCAAACATGGTCATAATGATACTTAGACACCAATCTATGAGGCGGGATCATATTTGATACCTTGAAGCTAGGTGTTTGTTACATCACACAGTTTATATCTGGTTTTCACTTCGTCAACTCTATGCCATTCACGTTATCATTGTAATCTTGCTGACTATCTTGTTTGAGCTTTATTTTTTGTATCTTGCATTATATATCATTCTTGGTTAAATTATCCTTTCATGCCCGGATTGATAGTAGAATTGGTGAATAACCTTTTCATGCTAGTTATTACGCATTAGGTATTACTTGGATGATTGAGAGTAAAACATGCTTTTGCTTTACTGAGCCTGTTGAGTTTTTGTTTACCCCACTTTTTTCCCCCTCAAAGTACCTCAGCTAATGTTCAGGATAGAGGAAATAGCAAGGTCATAACATATAAGCTCTTTTCTTGTTTGCAAAGTTTTTTATTCATATTTATTTGATTTAGAAACATTTTATGTAATAAACGGGGGATTTTATTATGGGTAGACTTGTGAAACATTGAGCCTAGTTGTTTAACTTTTGTAAGAATTTTTATTTTATTTCCACACCTAATAGACTCAAAGACTTTTTATTCACACCTATTTTTGTCTTGGTAGCCAATTTGTAGATTTTCTTGTTGTATTTTTTAAGGTTAAGGCTTACTGGATCATCGCCTAACTCGTTGGGTCATCTCGAGGGGTTTAGCGTTGGTTTAGGCCGGACAACCCTTGTTGTAGGAATTGGGGGTCGTCAAAAAATAGTTTTGGTTTATTGCCAATGTTGCATGAACCAATTTAATAGTTTTGCTAGATTTTACATAACTCAGAACAATAGATTTTATATGATAAAATTTGTATCATGCAAATCCCTATGACTCTTTTATTAATACCATTTTAAGTGGGGGTATATTGGTATTTCACTTACTTAGCTTTATATAAGAGTTGTATTAATAGGTGTGTTAAGCAAATACACATTATGGGAGAAATTATGGTTGGAATCTAATTTTCATTTTTAGAAAATGAGTTAAAACTCTCAGTCATTCTAGAGTTTTTAAGGAGAACAAAAAACAAATTAAATATTGAGGATGTTTATCTATGGACTAGCACTCAAATTCTAGATCGTCTTCTGTGTGTAGATTTCTGATTGAGGATGTTTATCTATGGCAACATCTTAAATATTGATCAACATAGAAAAGCAAATTAGCGATTGGGGTACGTTTACTTTTGTTAATCAGTTCAATGGAATTCAGATTTGATCATGTTGGAGTTTCGAAATGAGAATTTAAGATTTTCGCTACATTTTGAACCCCAAAAATCCAACACCGCGGTCCCCCATCACCCAATGCGAAGGTCGAAGGGTGGGGCCCACTCAATTACTCCCTCGGGGCGCGGGAGTGCACCCGATCATATAGTCAAGGCTACAAAGGCTCTTTTTTATTTTAATTATTTGTTTATTTATTTATTCATTTATTTATTTATAATTATATATTTTATTTTATTTTTATATTCATATATTATTTTTTTGGTTCAGAGGCTGAAATGCCCTTTATTGGCAGTCTAAGGGTCAGTCTAGCCCCTAACTGTCGGTCTTTGGTTTAAGTATAAGGGCCCATCTAGGCCCTGATAGGGAGCTAGGAAAATGCAAACCTGGGCGCCCAAGCGCTTGGGGGTGAAGGGAAGAGGGGAGGCTCTGCTTCCCCTGCCCAAGAACTAAGAGCGTTGCCCCTGCCAAGGCTGACGAGAGGTGAGGGGTGGCCAAGGGGCCACCCCCTCTTATGGGCTTCATTTTGGGCCCTCCTAGTGGAGACCCCGCCATAGAGAAGTGGCAATGGTGACCTGCCGCCTTTTTCTAGCGACAGCCCACCGTCATCACTCTCCGATGGTGTCATCGCGACGTCACCCCTTTTGGGATGTTCTTCCTCGTCGATATCGGCTGTCGACTTTGACTTTTCTCCAAATATCTCAAATTGGGGTTTTCTAAACAAGTTAGGATTATTAGGGCACCAAAACACTATGAATTGGTGGTGGTATCCCAATCTCACCACCGACTACCATTAAATAGGCTAAAAGCTTGATTTAACCAAGAAAATCCCAAAAGAGATAATGTTGGGGATGAGAGAAAGTGTGTGCTTCCCGAAATCAAAGCGTCACTTTTGTTGATAACAAAATTCAACCCAAATCACCACCTTCAACTCTCCTTTCTTCAATTTGTATTTTAACTCAAATGGGGCGTAGGGTTACTACTTAAGCTTTTATACTTAGGGTTTCCTTAAAAGCATACCTTTCCACCACTTGATGTGCCTCGATATTTATGCTCCGTGAGGCCCATCCAACTAAATGTTTTTAGTTATGATTTAATAACCCTAAGTTTTTTTTTTAAAAAAAAGTCTCAATAACTTTAAAAAATCACGTAAAGTTTGTAATTTTACAAATTCCTCAATAATAATTATAATACAAACATTAATCATGCCAAACATAAATAAAATTGTGAAATTTCTAAAATAACCCCGATGTGGGTATTTGAGTTTTTTGGGGGTCACTACATGATTACTACGAGTATACTGGATATTTTTGGATTTACTTATCTAACATTAACAAATTATTTTTAGGTAATGATAGGTTCTATTAACAAACTTGAAGAAAAAAGGGAAAGCTCGAATATTCTAGTGATTTCTTTGAGTTGCTTATTTATATATTTATATTTTGTATTGATTTTATAATAATGGGGTTTTGGGGCGTGTGCCCTTAGTCAATCTTATGAACATTGTTATTTTATTAATAAAATAGAGGATTTCGTTTGCTTTTCATTGTTATAATTGGTTTGCATGGTTACATATAATATGATCCATGGATGTTTACTAAAACATCCTAATTGTCCATAATTGGTCATTATATTAGGAACTATAAAGAATTAAGACTAGTGTGAGTCTTGATTAATGGTCATGTGATGATCATGCGTATAAGGATACAAATAAAAATTATGAGTACCTATTAAGGAACATGGCACTAGACCGACCCACTATGATAACACCACATTAATTAAGTCATAGTTGTTACTCAAGATAGGTATCCTCTAACTTGAGATTATCAAAGACTTTGACATTAGGATTATAGTGATTTGACACAATCAAACATTGTCTTTAACTGGATGATTACAAAAGTTGTGATTGGCTACTATGTGAATAATGTGTGGAGGTATATAATCAAGATATTGTTCCTCTCGTTTAGAAAGAGATATCAGCGGATCCTTCAATATGTTAAACTAAAAATGGCCAAGTCCAAATGGATTGATATGATCAATGTAACTTTGATGTTCTCAGCATACCTAGATATTGAGACTAGTACAGTTGAACACTAAGGGTGACTTTTCGTTCTTTATGTATAATAAAATGATATCATAAGACAAAATGATATGATACATGCTATTGATTAAGTTGTAACCAATTTTGATCTTCATGCGACTTGGATAGTCATAATGTTTTCCTAGAAACCGCTTATGACTTGTGTACCAAAATGATTTTATTTCAATGCAAACATTGCATGAACTTATTGGGTTGCGAACAAAGAATGATTTTGCAGGATTTTAAATTAGTTGGAACAATGAGTTTTATATGATGAAATTTGTAATACAAAAAGTCCTTATGATATGTCATATTAATACCATTTTAAGTAGGGGTATAATGATAATTCACTTACTCGACTTTATGTAAGGGTTGCATAAATATACATGTTAAGTGAATTCACATTACATGAGAAATTAGGGTTGTAATCTAATTTTCACTTTTTTAGAAAATGAGTTAAGTTTGTTAGCCGCTCAAGAGTTTTTAGGGAGAACAAAAAATTATTTTCGTGTTCTCACTTATGCTAGCATTGGAATCTCGGTTGCCATTCGTGTATTGGTTTCTAATAGAGGATGTACGTCTTTGGCAGCGTCTTAAACATCTATTAACATAGAGAATCAAACTAGCGATTAAGATATGGATTACTTTTGTTAATTAGTTCAATAAAACTCAGATTTGATCTTGTTGGGTTTTAAAAATAAATTTAAAATCTTCGTTGCGTTTTGAACCCTAAAACCCAGTATGGAGTTAGGTTTTAGAGAGTGTTTGTGACAACCCTCACCTGACCTAGGGTCGGGTTGCCCAACCTAGACCGCCTCCTAAGCTCGATAACCAATTTTGGCCTAAGCAAGCGACTTTGCTCACCTAAAACAACATGCGGAATAGGACAACAAGTTCATATGGACCAGAAGTGTGGAATAAAGTAAACAAGATCCACATGACTAACTATGAAACTATATGTGCGTTATCAATTCCAAAATTGATTTAGGGTCATTCAATCACTAACAAGAAGTTCAATCAAAAGGAAATGAGGTTCAATATACTTGAAAGACCCGTTTAAATTCAACCCAAGTTCAAAAGTTTCAAAAACAAATAAATAGAATAATACAATGAAAGGCTCACATCAAAAGAGAAGGTTCAATCTATCGCTTCTCCCTTGCCTCGATCTAGCGCAAATGTAGAAGATCTTGAGATGTGATTAATGTGAGCTAAAAGAACCAACGAAGCTTAGTAATGCGGGAAACCCACTCCACCATCAAGTATGCAAGTAATACTTAATAAACATGCAATAATTAACATGAAGTTGAAATCAAATTGATAAGCATTAAACTCAAACATGGAAATCAAGTCTCATATTCATGACAAGTGAGGAATCATTAACATGTGTATGGCGACTCATGCTCCGAGGCCGTTGGGTGTGCTGCTACGCGGGTCTCGTAGCCTTGCCGACGTTGGCGCCACATCAACTTTATCATAGTATGTGCAAACTTATCTTATTTCACTATCATTTAACAGTGCAAGTCTTTAAACTATATGATTTTTTATGCATATTATCACAATTCCTAAGTAGTGAAAAAAACCCGAAAATAAAGTATCATTTATATATGGCAACAAGATACAAAAAAGTAGGTATATACATGTATAGTGTCTCTCATAGTCCCCTGATACCCATAATATAACAAAAAATATCAAAATATAAACACCTACTAGTATGTCTAAGACCTTTAGTAGAAAGAGATAGTCACCCAATAAATTAAATACAATGATAAATCCAGTGAGTAAAATCCAAAGAGAAGTCCACATAATATTCAGCAAAAAATCAAATAAAACTATGAGACATGCAAGTACGATATTTGGCAACAGAAAGACATGTTCCCATGAATGTAGAGCAATACACAACCTAAAGCAATAGGTAAACAATAGTAAAACATAACAACTATTATAGAAGTAAGTAGAAATGTAAACATAGATAGCCTCGGTGAACCACTAAACGAGTAAATCATTTAGTCATATAAAACAACACAACATAACCCTGGTGAACTAGCCCCAATCGATCTTCACAGCAAAACCCCGGTGAACCAACTTAACCAGTATTCATAACTACCCCTCAAGATGCACGCTTAAAGCCCAGTTATTCAACATGAACGAATCAAGAATAAATCATGATAATAGCAGAGTAAAAATAGTTCGACAAACGAAAAATAAATGTTATAAGAGAACTAAATTCTGTGAAGCTTTCCTGTGGGTTTTATGCACCTCAAATCGCACTCCAAAGTCCTGAAAATACCCGATCTGACCATGATATGCCCCCAACTATTGCAATACTATTTGTGAGTCCACTAAGATCAATTTGAGTGTTTTAGATTGATTATAGCTATTTAAAGTTAAGTGTGTAGGTCAAGTCTTCAAAATAGTCCCTAAAGACTAATAAAGCTTCAATTTCAATCATGTCTTGCGTACATTTTTTGGCATGAACACGTTTGTATCTCAAAAACTTCACAAGAGAAGAGTTGTTAGTATCTATCTTAGTTTTTTGCAAATGATTGGTTTGCAAATTCTTGAATTAAAACGAAAAAGATATTGCAATTCTACTAAAATAGTTCAAATTTGAAATAAATCTAACTAACAAGATTATAAAAATCATATCTCCCAATATATAGCTCCAAAAGTCATCATTCTTTGTCATAAGTCATTCAACATATCCAACAACAACATACTAAAAATCAGTCCAATCTTATAAGTATTGAGGGAGTTATTCTCTTGCAAAGTTTAGTTAATTTTTCATGAATATAATTGATTCTACTAGCAAGTTTGGCTTAATTCTTTTGAAACCAAAGTTATATGCCATATATATTATTCATCTTCAACCTTAGAAAAACATAAGATCAGTAAGCCAAAACCATTCAACACCTTTTGGTCATGCATGGAAATATTTTTTCTTGAAATTGAAACGGTTGAGGAGTGGAAGTTGTTACCTATTGTTTAATACTTTGTAGTTTGATCCTCCAAGCTTAGGTACCCTTGAAGTCTAAAAAATTCAGCAAATTCTAACTCTCTTTGCTCTAAAAAATTTTATATTTTTTGTCTCTTGTTTGCATGAAAACCAAAGTTAGTCTTTTATCTGCTTAGATTAACAACTTGATTAATTGAGCAAATCCTTAATTTGACAAAGTTAATTACTAGAACATTTATCCTCTCTCAAAGTAGTTTTTCCTACATGAAGAATGCATGTCTCTACTCTTTAGTTACTATTTAGCCTAGGATTTCTACACATCTTCATCATCTCATACAAATCAATGGTATCCAATTTGTTTGCATAAACTGTAGTCCCATTAATCCATATCAATTAAGTTTACAAACACAAACACTTAAACTCATGTGGTTAAAGTATTTAGTCTCGTTGTTGACACATTAGTGGTCCCACTAACTCCTAACTACCCGACACCATGTGCCGCGCCTACACGTGCATCTCGAGGTAAACATCCATCCCACATCTCGCCCGATGACAATATAACACTCATGCGATGCAATAGAATGATATAATAATTTTAAACACCGTACCTAAACAACCATCATCCATAAATACCATATTCCCTCGGATCTCATGTCCGAGTCAATCGAGTTTTCCACTTAAGGCCTTAATTATGACCGTTAATCCTCAAAATTAATGTTAATCATAGTTTAATTATTTTAGGTCGTTACAACTATTGCCAACTAGGGGATATTTTATCCTTAAAATTTAAGGTAAACTAGATCTCGTATCGTAGGACTACTATGTTGATCTAACGACCTAAGGAACCTTGGTACCAGGTTCTTCTTCTTCTGGAATCTCATATAGAACTATCTCATCTACCTTGCAACTCAATAGTGGTAGAACAAATGACAACAATGTTGTTAGTCTCTTTATGGAAAGTAAGTTATATTGGAACAACAAATAACTCCACTAATTATCATTTCTTAGGGAGAAAGATGTGACGGAACAATAGACGACATCATTATTTGTCGCTTCACAGGAAGGAAGATGTGACAAAACAATAGACAATGTTACAGCTTGTTGTTTCATGGGGAGGAAGATGTGCAGAACAATAGATGATGCCACTCTTTCTCGTTCATTCGTGTTTCTTTTCATGTAAAGGGCTAATTTATGCGGAACAATTAATGATGCCACTCTTTTCATTCTCTCATCTTCTAAAAGTCATGTGTCTTCATATCCCTAGATTTGCAAATCACTCGTTGACGTCGTTGCTCTATCGTGGTGCGTCATATGTATTTGGTTACTGTTATAGGCTCTAACTCAACTTGTACTTCTAATTTGTCCTCTTTACTAATGAAATAGAGGCGTGGGCCCTACCGACCTCACTGTCTGAGAACTATCATAAAACTTTAATGGAGTTAGTCGGATAGTCATGATTGGGAGTGAAAATCAGTGCTCTGGCCAGAGCCGAAGGTGTTTGTCGTCGTTTTCATGCACATTCTGAGTCATCTCAACACTATCAGTTGTCCATAAGATTTTCTAGCTGCTTGTATGTCTCGTGTCATTTAGTTATCCTTTTAAAACTCTACCTACGAAATTTTGACTAACTTCCTTTAATGGTCACTTTTGAAATTCTTTCTTCTAAGTTTTGTCCTTGTCGTCTCCATCTTAATATAAATGGAAATCCATCTTCATCATCCACAAAAGTTCAAATCCCCGGATCATCTTTGCAATACGTGTATAGTATAATACAATCAAAGACATAACACGTATATGGACCCTAACTCTACCTACCTCGCAATCACTTCCGAACTAGAGTTCTAAGGAAAGTACATCGGGTTTCCACAGCTAAGATTTATTTGTTAAGTTTGATTATATTTCCTTAACTCTCTAGGTTCCTCAAACCATTCTCTAATACCAACTGTGGCAACCTCACGCCCCAAGGCCACCAGGTGTGCTACTACACATGTCCATTAGCCCCGTCGATGTTGATGCCACATCAATGTTCTCGTAGTACATGCAAACTTGTCTTATTTCAATATCATTTTATAGCGAAATCTTTAAAATATATGAGTATTTTATGCATATTATCACAATTCCTAAGTAGTGAAAAAACCCAAAAATAAAGTACCATGTATATAAGGTAATAATATACACAAAAGTGTATATACATGTACAATGTGTCTCTCATAATCCCTTGATACCTATAATATAACAAAATATACCAAAATGTAAAGACCTATGATTATGTCCAAGATTGTCAGCAAAAAGAGATAGTCGGCCAATATTCCCCTTTGCCGCTACTCGTAGAAGGATATGAACTCGACCACCCAACAAATACAGTGACAAGTCCAGTAAGTAAAGTCCCATGAGAAGTCAATGCAATATTAAGCAAGAAATCAAATAAAACTACAAGACATACAAGTATGCTATCTGGCAACAAAAAGACACACTCTCATAGATGTAAAGCAATTCAAAACCTAAAATAGCATGTAAATAATTGTAAAACACAACAATAGTTATATAAGTTAAGCTGAAATGTAAACATAGATAGCCTGGTGAACTACTTAAATGGTAAGTCATTTAGTCACACAACAACATAACATAAGCTTGGTGAACCAACTCAATCGGTCTTCATAGCAAAACCCCGGTGAACCAACTCAACTGGTTTTTATAGAAAATCCCCTCCCAAAATACGCGTATAAAGCACGGTTAGCCAACATGATTGAATCAACAATAAATCATTATAACAATGAAGTGAAAATAGTTCAAAAATCGAAAAACAAATGTTAAAAGCAAACTGAATTCGGTGAAACTTTCCCATGGGTATTACGCAACTCAAATGCACTATGAAGTCTCGAAAATACCCGATCCAACCACAATATGCCCCCGAATATTGCACTATTGTCCATGAGTGCCTTAGGATCAACTTTAAGTGTTTTAGCATGATTATATCCATTTAAAGTTGAGTGTGTAGGTCAATTCTTCAAAATAGCCCCTAAAGACTAATAAAGTTTCAATTTTGGTCATGTGTTGCAGTGCATTTTTAGGCATGAACACGTTTTTGTCTCAAAAACTTCCCAATAGAATAATTGTTGATCTATATCTTAGCTTTCCAAAAAGTATTAGTTTGCAAAATCTCAAATTAAAATGAAAATGATATCGTAATTCTACCAAAATAGCTTAAACTTGAAATAAATCCAACCAACAAGATTGTAAAAATCATTTCTCCCAATATATAGCTCCAAAAGTCATGATTGTTTGTCATAAATCATCTAAAATATCTAAAAACAATATTCTAAAAGAACAGTCGATCGATATGTATTGAGGGAGTTATTCCCTTACAAAGTTTGGCTAATTTTTTATGAATATAATTGGTTCTACTAACAAGTTTGGCTTCATTCTTTTGAAATAAAAGTTATATGATATGTATATGATTCATCTTCAACCTTAGAAAAACATGAGATCAACAAACCAAAACCATTCAACATCTCTAGGTCATGTATGGAAATATATTTTTTTCAAAATCGAAATGATTGAGGAATAGAAGTTGTTACCTTTTGTTTAACCCATTGTAGTTTGATCCTCCAAGCTTAGATACCCTTGAAGTCACAAAAATTAGCACATTCTAGCTCTCTTTGCTTTATAAAATTTTGGATTTTCCTTCTCTTGTTTGCTTGAAAACCAAAGTTTGTCTTTTATATACTTAGAGTAGCAACTCGATTAATTAAGCAAATCCTTAATTTGATTAAGTTAATTAGTAGGTCATGTGTCCTCACTCAAAGCCATTTGTCCCACATGAAGAATGCATGTCTCCATTCACTAGTTACTATCTAGCATAGGATCCCCATACATTATCATCTCCATACAAATCAATGGTCTCCAATTTGTTTGCCTAAACTATAGTTTAATCCATATCAATTAAGTTTACAAACTTAGAAACTTAAATTCATGTGGTTAGAGTATTTAGTCTCGTTGTTGACACATTAGTGGTCCCACTAACTCCTGACTACTCGACACCACGTGCCCACACCTACGCATGCATCTCAAGGCAAACTCCTGTCACACATATCACCTGATGACAATATAACACACATGCGATGTAATATAATAATAAAATAATTTTAAACACCGCGACTAAGCAACCATCACCCACTAATAACATATTCTCTCAGTTTTCATGTCCGAGTCAACCGAGTTTTTCACGTAAAGCCTTAATTATAAATATTAATCTTCATGTCCGAGTCAACCGAGTTTTTCACGTAAAGCCTTAATTATAACTATTAATCTTCAAGATTAACGCTAATCCTAGTTTAATTATTTTGGATCATTACAATTCTTCCCAACTATGGGGAATCTCATCCCTGAAATTTAAGGTAAACTAGATCTCGTATCATGGGAATATTATGTTGATCTAACGACCTAAAGAACTTTGGTAACATGTTGTTCTTCTTCTGGAATCTCGGATGGAACTATATCATCTATTTTACAACTCAACATGGTGGAATAACTGATAACACTTTTGCTAGTTTCTTTATCGAAAGTAAGTTGTGGTGGAATAATAGAAATACTTCTACTTGTCGTTTCTCGGGGAGAAAGATGTGACAGAAAAAAAGACAACGTCATTCTTTATCATTTCATAGGAAGAAAAATGTGATAAAACAACAGACGATGCCACAGCTTGTCGTTTCACGTAGAGGAAGATGTGACGGAACAACAGATGATGCCACTTTTTCCCGTTCCTTCATTCTTCTTTTCATGTGGAAGGTTAATTTGGCGGAATAATTGATAACGCGTATGTCTTCATATCCCTAGGTTTGCAAATCACTCGTTGACATCGTCATTGTATCATGATGTGTCAGATGTCTTTGGGTATTGTTGTAGGCTCTGACTTGGCTTATACTTCTAATTTGTCCTCTTTACTAATGAAATAGTGGTATGGGCCCCCAGTGACCTCACTGTCTAAGAACTACCATAAAACTTCAGTAGAGTTACTCGGACCATCATGATTATAAGACTAAACCCAGTGCTCTAGCCAGAGCAAAAGTGTATGTTATCCTTTTTGTGCACATTCCGAGTCATCTTAACACTGTCAATTGTCCATAGGGTCTTCTAGCTACTCCTATATCTCTTTTGTTTTAGCTATCCTTGTAAAACTCTACCTACGATATTTCTACTAACTTCCTCTACTGGTCAACTTTTGAAATTCTTTCTTCCAAGTTTTATCCTTGTCGTCTCCATATTAACGTAAATAAAAAATTCATCTTCATCGTCCATAAAAAGTTGAAATTCCTATATCATCTTCGCAATATGTGTATAGTATAATATAATCAAAGACATAAGTTGTATATGGACCCTAACTCCGACTCGCAATCACTTACCAACTAGAGTTCTAAGGTAGGTACATCGGGTTTCCACATATAAGATTTGTTTGTTAAGTTTGATTCTCTTTCCTTAACTTCCTAGGTTCCTTGAACCATGCTCTAATACCAACTATGGTGGCCCCACGCCCTGAGGCCACCGGGTGTGCTGCTACGTAAGTCTCGTAACCCTATCGAAGTTGATACCACATCAAAATTCTCCTAGTACGTGCAAACTTGTCTTATTTCACTATCATTTTATAGCTGAAAGTTTTTAAAATATACGAGTATTTTATGCATATTATCACAATTCTTAAGTAGTGGGAAATCCCAAAAATAAAGTATCATGTATATAAGGCAATAAGATACACAAAATTAGGTATATAAATGTACAGTGTGTCTCTCGTAGTCCCCTAATACCCATAATATAGCAAAATATATCAAAATATAAACACTTACAAGTATGTCCAAGACCATCAACAGAAATAGATAGTTGTCCAAGATTCCCATATGCCGCTACTCGTCGAAGGATTTGCACTCGATCACCCAACAAGTATAGTGACGAGTCTATTAAGTAAAACCCGAAGAGAATTCAACACAATATTTAGCAAGAAATGAAACAAAACTTCGAGACATGCAAGTACGTTATCTAGCAATAGAAAGACATACTCCCATGGATGTAGAGCAATACAAAACCCAAAACAACAGGTAAATAATCATAAAACATAATAACATTTATATAAGCAAGCTGAAATGTAAACACATATAGTCTCAGTGAACCACTTAACTAATAAATCATTGAGTAACATAACAACAACACAACATAACCCCTATAAACCAACTCAATCTGTCTTCATAGCAAAACCCCGATGAACCAACTCAATCGGTCTTCATAGCAAACCCTCCAAGATGCACGCATAAAGCATGATTATTCAACATGAACGAATCAACAACAAATCACCCTCCAAGATGCACGCATAAAGCATAATTATTCAACATGAACGAATCAACAACAAATCATAAAAATAGAGAAGTAAATATAGTTCGGCAAGCGAAAAACAAATGTTAAAAGCGAACTAAAATCGTTGAGGCTTTCCTAAAGGTTTTAGGTACCTCAAATCGAGCTCCGAAGTCCCGAAAATACTCGATCCGACCCCAATATGCCCCCAACCATTGCACTATTGTCCCCGAGTCCCATAGGATCAACTTCAAGTGTTTTAGATCGATTATAGTTATTTAATGTTTAGGATGTAGGTCAAGTCTTTAAAATAGCCCCTAAAGACTAATAAAGTTCCAATTTTGGTCATGTATTGCAGTGCGTTTTTTGGCATGAACACATTTGAGTTTCAAAGACTTCCCGAGAGAAGAGTTGTTGGAATTTGTCTTAGCTTTTTGAAAAGGATTGGTTTACAAAATTTTGAATTAAAATGAAACAAATATTGCAATTCTACCAAAATAGTTCAAATTTGAAATAAATCCGACCAGCAAGATCATAAAAATTATTTCTCCCAATATATAGCTCCAAAAGTCATGATTTTTTTGTCATAAGTCATCTTAAAACAACATATTATAAGATCAGCCTATTCCGATAAGTATTAGGGAGTTATTCCCTTGCAGAATTTGGTTAATATTTCATGAATATTATTGGTTCTACTGCAAGTTTGGCTTAATTCTTTTGAAACCAAAGTTATATGACATGTATATGATTCATTTTCAACCTTAGAAAAACATTAAATTGTCAAGCCAAAACCATTCAACACCTCTTGGTCATGCGTGGAAACATTTTTTATCGAAATCAAATCGAATGAGGAGTTGAAGTTGCTCTAAAAAATTATGGATTTTCCTTCTCTTATTTTCATGAAAATCAAAGTTTGTCTTTTATATACATAGATTAGTAACTTGGTTAAAAGAAAATCCTTAATTTGACTAAGTTAATTATGATTCACTCAAACTCATTTGTCCCATATGAAGAATGCATGTCTCCACTCACTACTTAATATTTAGCCTAGGATTCCTACTCATCTTCATCATCTCCGTACAAATCAATGGTCTCTAATATGTTTATCCAAAATATAGTCCTATTAATCCATATCAATTAAGTTTACAAACTTAGACATTTAAATTCATGTGGTTAGAGTATTTAGTATAGTTTTTGACACATTAGTAGTCCCACTAGCTCCTGACTACACGCCACCATGTGCCCACGCCTACATGCACATTTCGAGGCAAACACTCGTCACACATCTCGCCTGACGATAATATAACACACATGCGATGCAATATAATAATATAATAGTTTTAAAAACTGCACCTAAACAACCATCATCCATAAATAACATATTTCCTCAGTGCTATGTCTGAGTCAACCGAGTTGTCCACTTAAGGCCCTAATTATAGTCGTTAATCCTTGAGATTAACGCCAATCCTATTTTAATTAATTTGGTCTATTTTAGTATGGCTTTAAAACAAGATTCATAAGTCATTAAACAATAGCATAGATGTCAGATTTGCAAAATCCTAATTAAAACATGTTCATCATGCAAAGAGGCTCACAAGAGATATCCATAAAGGAATAGTAATAAATATAGATCATTGTTCCATTAATGCTTATTACTTATGGCAAGAACCCGATGACCGAACCCTTCACTCTTGAAATTATACAAATCATAGTGGACACAACGGTCGTTATGTCTTCTAACTAGTCCTATCAAAACAATAGTTAGTTCTTCCAAAGCCATCATTGAATAAGACCAACAGTGAACTTGGTATTTCATAGTGCAGACCATTCTTTTTTTGTGGGATCATAGCCACATCATTGCAATTCATGGTATAGACCAATCTATCTTGGCAAGCGCACTGTCGTACCACCGCTCGTCGTGACGCAGGCCACTCTTTTGATGAGCATATTACACATCACCGCTTTTGATCGAGTAACACAGGTGTTCATATCACATACATTCTCATATATAAGTAAGTTTATGCTAATATTGAAATACAAGCCTTAATCTCAAGTCTTTAATTCAAATTATAAACCCTAATTTAGCTAATAACATGTTATACTTGATAATGGAGCAAGCTCCCCACTTACCTCGACTCGTCGTAATATCCACTCTCGATCTTTGCACACTTAGGGCTCGATGTGAACCGCCTCGCGAATATAAACAATTCAAGACACATTCACATCATCGACAAGTCATATATTAGTTCTAATTTATTTTTAAATTTATTTTCGAGTCCACTAGCATGGGCCTCGCAGGTCCCACATCATGCGGTATGAGGATCGAGGGGTGGGACTAGACTAGTCTGCCTCGGGGACGCGATAGCACACCGGTTTGAAGGCTAGTATTTGCTTTATATATACATATTTATTTATTTATTTTTTAAAGGTACAGGGGCCAAATTGAACTTTAAAATCTAGTTCATGGGCATATGGCCCCTAAAACCTGGTTCAAGGGCCGGTTCGACCCCTAGTTGGGGATGGCAAGGGGTCAAGATGACTCTTGGTAGGGCATACCTGCCCTTGGATGCCTATGTATCCAAGAGGAAGGCACCCTCCCTTGCTCACTGCCCATTTTGTAGTGGGTAAGCAAGGCATGGAGGAGGACCTCCTAGTGGAGACCCTCCTCCCCTATGGTGGTGGCGTAGGCCCGCCACTGCCTAGCTTCGGTGGCAGTGGGCCCAGCACGCATGGGAAATGATGGCTAATGTGCCAACCCCTTGTCGGGTCTCATTGTATTTTCTTCCTTTGAAGATGGTGGCGGGCGATGACGATGGCCTATTGTCATTGTAACGACTTGTATCCTTAACTTGGTGATTAACGTTAATCAAAAAGTTAATCTGATTTAGGCTTGTGGTTAAGCTCAACTTGTCTCGATTAACATGTACATGGATTTGTGTATCGTTCAGTATTTGTATGGAGTGTATTATTAATTATTAAAATAATTAGATTAATTGGCCTATAATTGAGTAATTAGAAAATTATATGATGACTAATACCGTGTGAGGGTTAAGGGTGATGCACATGGGTCATGAGATAGCGTGCATGCCTAATTATCCTCTTTGGCGTGCACAATGAAAATTATTAACGCATGAATATAGGTGTGTGTATATATATATGTTGAAATAATTAATAAATTGATGGGCGCTAGTGACACGTAGGGTCGAGGGTGACATGCATGGATGTACAATAATGCGCATGCCTGAGGGTGGTCATTGACGCGCGCGATGAATTTATAGGTGTGAAAATATATAGGTATATATATATATATTTATATATAATTCATATATATATATATAAAAATGTATAAATAACCTATAGTTTTGAGTTGAATTGTTTAAATTATTTGATTTATCTCGAGATATGTGTAGATTGGATCTCGAGGAGGTGAATAGTGCAAGATGGAGGTGGGACGTTGGTAATAGAGATTATCCACTTCTCTAGATGTATCCCACCACATATTAAGAATGATCAAGGTTGCATGTGATATGAGTGTGTTAAGTTGGTGTGACTTTAAATATGGTTATTTTAATTCTCATCCTTTGGATTGCCCTTGAGATTTGTGCGTGCAAATCTTGAAGAAACCTTATATTTATCCAAAATCAAAACAACATCGCCTTATCTATATTCATTTCGATGGTGAGAGAATTCGAAACTAAGTGAGACCGAGGGATGGTTTGACTCCTATAGTCTTATAGACACTCCTACTTTTTAGATCTCGAGATTCGTATAAATGGTTTCAAAAGAAAACCTAACAAAAAGTAAGGATGGTTTGATTAGATTATTCATTTAGTTATGATTAATTCGATTAGTTATGATATTTTTTCTTGTTATTTGTAGTTATCATCTATCTAGTATGTAGTTGTATACATATAAGCGTTATGCACCAAATAAAATTGAAGAAAAATGAGGTTTTCTTTTGTCTCTTCCATCTATTTTATTTTTATAATATGGTTTCAGAGCAATAAAAAAGTGGGTGTTCCAGATTTCAATCCAAGTTCTCCCCCCCCCCCAAACAGGCATGTAGTTTCTTAAATAAATGTGGAGGCTATCATTTTGGAATCAAAGGATTTCATATAGTTATGGATGTACAGAGATCCAATTTAATTCGATCTAATTATAGCGAATGAGATTGGACTTTATAACTAGTTGGAGCGAATTGAATTGCAAAAATGTCAATCTACACGGATACGATCGACTTACGAACTTTACATATAAAATTCGCGGACCCAGTCTGGTTCTATCTGCAACATCAAATACATATAGTTTTATAGATACTCCTAGTTCTTAGATCTTAAGATTCATATAAATGGTTTCAAAAGAAAACCTAATAAAAGTAAGATACACAACTAACCAATATTTGATCTTCTACTTGATTTTTGAAATCCAACTTTTGGTTTGGTTATATAGTTTTTGTATCAAGTTGATCAATTAAGTTTAATTTGCAGTATGACCACGTACTTTGTTTCGTATTAGTTGTTTACTTAAGGTTTTTTATGACACGTTGGGCCACGTTTTGCATGTGTAAAATGGATAAAGCTTTTGATAACTAACAATATATTTCATATCTAAGTCATCCTAGTCTTTTGGGAAGTCTCAAGAATAATAGTTTGATTTGATTTTAAGGTTTTTGACAATTTTATGTGGTTGGAAGAGTTCTCTAGAAGTGTTTTTCAAACTCTTGGACTGTAGAAAAGACCGGAGTTCGATATAAACGAAATAGAATAAAAGTACGCTTCCACCTACACTTTTTAATTCTTATTTAGATCAAAACCTTTATCGATATCAAAGCACTAGGTGATTAGTATCCCGCACATCTAGATGTTTTTGGGTTTTTGCCGAGTTGGATTCGAAGACTTCCTATATTTTTTTGAGTTATTTATTAAATTCTATTTTTTAAAATAAAAAAAATTGGAGTTTCATGAATTTTCGGCGCGTTATTGGAATCTGATCGCGATCAAAGTCGACGCACCCACTAGGGTGTTTGTGATTATGGTCCGATCTCAATGAACCCAATTTCCAGTGGCTTTTAGTTGTTAGAAAGCCAAAAAAAAAAAAACTACTACACAAAGTGACAATTTTATGGATATTCGTCGAAATCTAGTGATGACCAGCATCAAGCACACTCATTGGGGTGCTCGCCAGAGTAAACCGATCGCGCAGATGCCTATGGCTGGTGCTTTGGGTCTCAGGTGGTCGAAGTTAAAATTATGAATTCATTGTTTGCATTTCTTAATTTTCAGATTTGGCCGATGCATAGGTTAACTATGGTCAAGGAAGATAAGGTGTGTGACTTTGAGTCATATTGATGGTCAAACTATTTTGACTCAGTCAACCATTTTTTTGTCAAAACCATATATTATTGTCGACCATTTGTGTATCCAACCAAAGTGAAATCGTGGCCAATTTTTCTTTTCTTTCTTAAGCCATTATTTTTTTTATCAAAAGGAGGATAAAACTAATAGTGCTACTGTTTTTATTTTCTTTCTTTTCGTCTTTCTTTTATGGCTATTAATTTTTTATATGCCGTTTATAGTTGTAAATAGCATGTTAAAAAATGAAATGACTTAAAGATCGAGACATTTTTTTGTGATTCTAAAATTAATGTGGCTGATTTTTCAATAAATTAGTAATAAAATCAATTCTTTTGATTTTTATATCACATTTTTTAAAAGAAAAGGAATTAGTAGTATATATAGGTGAGCATAAGAAATGAGGTTAGATGCTACTAAGCTCCCTCCGGTTCATTAAAAATACATGGTGGAGTTCATTAGAAGAAATTTCTCTCAATAATCCTCTTTTAAGAAATTTTTTATGAAATGATTGATAATACAACACAAATATATAGAGAAATTCAAAAGGAGCATTGTCTTATGTTCATATACAATAAAAAAGAATTGCAATTGATTTGTATTTCTATCATTGTAAAGGTTATATTATGTCATTCGTGCATTAATAATTGATTAATGACATAAAGTGGGAAACAAGATTTGCACAAATTAGTTTAATTAATAATAATTATTTTTGGGATTGTAAGTGATGATTGTAAGCATAGCGAACTTTCGATCTTATACCCATTTATTATTATTATTATTATTATTATTATTATTATTATTATTATTATTATTATTATTATTATTATTATTATTATTATTATTATTATTATTATTATTATTATTATTATTATTATTATTATTATTTAACTGAATTCAGCAATAAATAAAGTGATTGATTATAAATTGAATAATCAATCTAATTATCGCATTTTGTTTTTAGAATCTATGTCTTCAACCACTAAAAATATATTCGTTGAACTAAATAATGAAGAGGAACTCAATGAGGAAAATTGTGACATTTGGTATTGAAAGATGCAATGCATCTTAAAGAGCAAGATGTCTCAGAGACTCTTGATCAAGTGATCATCAACCCGAGGTCGGTACTACTGCTAAATACAAGAAAGACCATGAAACATTTCGAATGTGGAATTGCAAGAATTGCATTGCTCGTATACATTGCTGAGTTATCTGCAAAGTGATCTAAAAGTGAGTTTGAGTAGTATGATCGGAAAATATGGATTTTCTTGAAGAATTGATTTGCATTAGCATCTGCAATAGGGTTGTGTAAACTAATTGTCATGTTTGATAATCTCAAAATATCTCATCATGCCGAATTGGATTGAAAACGCTTAGTAGCAGCTAAAACCTCCAATCAGGTAATAATTGATCTATCTAGTTCCCAAAACTCTTCTTCTAAACCTATGGGTTATTGGAAGGCGAGAAAAGCTGCTAAAAAGGCTAACACATAGGTGATCACTATTTGAAATCTAAAAAATGCCAATTGCAAGCGAAATGGAAAGAAGGACAAGAAAGAGATGACATGTCACAAATGTGGACAAATAGGTCATTTTGGAAAAGAATGTCCTTCACCAAGAAAATATTAGGTATTTTCTTTTAATACATCTCACAATTGCTTTTAGTTTAGCGATGCTTTATTTGTTGACTCTAATCTTTTGTTAATTTTTTATTCAGGAGCAATAAGCCATGTAACGAAAGACTACCAGGCTTTTGTTGAGTATCGTCATATCCCAGTGGGAGCACAGTGGGTATATGTTGGAAATAACGCGCGTGTAGCTATTTGAAGAATTGGCACCTATCAATTAAAGCTACGCAATGGCCACACACTACTTCTACATGATGTCCTCTATGCCCCATAAATAAGGCGAAACTTAATTTCAGTGGTCGTCCTTCTTAGTTTAGGTTTCGGTTTGAAATTCAATAACGATGATGTCACTATGTTTTTGGACACCATACTTTATAGTTTTGGATACTTACCTAATGGTTTTATTATTTTGGACATCGAAGGCGATGTTAAAATTGATGATAATAATGGTTGTTTTCTCATTTCTGCATTTTCAGTTTTTGTTAATTTAGATGGAAATATATGGCATGCTAGATTAGGTCATATAAGACAAGATCGAATGAATAGACTTGCTAGATAAGCCTTTTAAGCTTACTCGCAAAGGCTAACTTGCCTATTTGTACACATTGTCTAGCTAGAACAATAACTAGAAAACCATTCGAAATAGCTGAAAGAGCTGATAATCCATTGCAATTAATACATTTTCATATATATATAGTCCAATGAATGTTTGAGAGCGACATGATGCATCATATTTCATCACATTTATTGATGATTTTACTCATTTTGGTAATGTTTTATGATCTCACATAAAAATGAACCATTTGATTGCTTCAAAAGATATGTAACTCTGGTTGAAAATCAATTAGGAACGTATCAAAATGTTGAGAACTAACCGAGGATGTGAGTATTTGTTAGATAAATTTAAAGAATATTGTGATGAAAATGAGATTGCTAGACAACTTACCATCTCTGGCACTTCGCAACAAAATGGTGTTGCAGAAAGGTGTAACTGATCTTTATTAAATATGGTTCGATCTATGATGGCACAAGCAAGCCTCCCAATTTCATATTGGTGAGATGCATTGCTAACTGCAGCTCATGTACTAAATCTAGTTTCGTCAAAATCAGTACCTTCCACACCATATACCCTATGGAGTGAGAGAAATCACAATTTTACAAATTTCCGCCTTTGTGGGTTGCACGATATACGTTTGCTCTCCATCATACAAAATGATGGTAACATTGAGAATGATGTCACACATAGAATTCAAGCTGGATGGAAGAAATTGGAGTGCAACATGAGTGATTTGTGATCGAAATGTTTCTACTAAGTTAAAAGGAAAATTTTATAGGACCGCAATTAGGCCAGCTATGCTCTATGAAAGTGAATGTTGGGCGGTAAAGCAACAACAATTACATAAAATGAACGTAGCAGAAATGAGGATGCTTAGGTAGATGTGTGGTAAAACTCGTAAAGATAGAATAAGAAATATAGAAATTCGAAGACAAGTAGGAGTAGCACCAATTGATACAAAGATTAGGGAAGGGCGGTTGCGATGGTTTGATCGCCAGCAAAGACGACCTACAAATGATCCAACTAGAAAACTTGATTAAATAGAAACTGTAGAAATTCGACGAGGTAGGGCTAGACCAAAGTTAACATGGGATGCATTAATTATGAGGGATTTGAATTTGCAAAGCTCACCATCAATTGCACTTAATCGAGCACAATGGAAAAGCTTGATCCATGTAGCCGACCCCAGTTAATTTGGGAGTGAGGCTATGTTGTTGTTGTTGGGACCAAGGGGAAAAATATATTTTCATTAGATATTCTGAACGTTCAAAAGGGTTTGTATTTAGTGGCGAACAACCAGATGATAGTTTTATCGAGTTTGAATCAAGAGATGCCATATTTTTAGAAATTGAGTTTCCTAGCAAAAATGAAGCAATAAGATATCTCACTTTTATGAAGTTGACGATTCTTCAGAGAATGTAGTCCCAGAACTAGATTCAAATGCAATTGAGATTAATCCAAAATTGGTTCCTATTCTTGATTCTAATGGTAGTGACATTCTAATAGATTGCGGAGAAGCTACCGTAAAAATGTGCCTCGAAGACATTTTGAAATTGATGGTTATGATTGTTTTGCATGATGAAAATGAGTCCTTTAATATTAATGAAGCTTTACCACCATCAGCTAAGGAACAATGGCTAAAAGCAATGAATGAAGAAATTGAGTCTATGAAATCTAACCATGTTTAGGACTTGGTTGATCTACCTTCTAGACCTAGATCAATTAGGAATAAATGGGTTCTTAAGATCAAACGTTCGAGCGATGGATCAATTGAAACATTTAAAGCACATTTAGTGGCTAAGGGATTTAAACAATAAGAAGGAATACCTATGAGGAAAATTCTTCATCACGTTTGCCTATATTCATCTATTGCTTGCTATTGTTGCACATATGGATTTAGAATTACATAAAATGGATGTAAAAACTACTTTTATGAATGGAGAATTGAATAAAGACATATATATGCAATAACCAATAGATTTTGTAATAAAAAAGATAAGAGCGCAAAGTGTGTTAGCTCAAAAAGTCAATATATGATCTTAAACAATCTTCAAGACAATTGTATTTAAGATTTCATCAAGTCATAACTTCTTTTGGATTTACTATGATTGATGAAGATAATTGTATATATATCAAGCATTCAGATCAACAGTTTGTGATTTTATCCTTATATGTGAACAATATACTTTTAGCTAAAAATAACATTGATTATGTTGTCGTTATTAAAGAATGGTTGTCCTCTAATTTTGATATGAAGGATATGGGTGAAACAAACTTCATACTATGTGGATTTATAGGAATCGTTCTAAACGAGTTATTTTTTTATCGCAAGAACAATATATTGAGAATATTCTTGAACAATTCAAAAATGACAAATTGTAAACCCATTGACACTCCAAATGCTAAAGGTGAAATCCTAAGCACAAAAATATGCCCAAAGACTCTAAATGAGGAAGAACAAATATCAAATGTACCATATCCAAGTGCAATTGAAAATCCAATGTACGCATTAATGTGTACATGCCCTTATCTATTATACGTTGTTGGTTTAGTTAGCATATATTATAAATATTCGGGTCATGCTTATTGAAAAAAATGAAAAAGACCTTGGGATATTTGAATGTTACCATTAACTTGTTTATATTACTATAACGACCCTAAAATCTAACTCATGCCACATGTCATTTTAAGGTTGACATGGGACCCACTTGTCGTGATAAGTACGTCCAAACCTCAGGAGTCGACACCGATGTATGCTATTTTTGTTTGATGCATGTATTATGTATTATATAAAAGATTGAATAATTGAACAATTGAAACTACTTAGTTTTGGAAATGTACATGTAAGGTACACGCGGACGTATCAGTGTCAAGATGAGCGGAGACGAACCTCGAGTTGTGTGTCAACGTAGGACGAAGTAGTGGCCTATGGGGTAAGTTTTATGTGAGTTAATTAAGGTTTTATACTAGCTTTAATGTGACCATAGGGACATTTTAGAATATTTTAACAAATACTCATAGATCTTACTATAAGGTAAACATGCAATCACTTATAATAAAACCTCTATTTTATCAACTAAAATTATAAAATAAAAAATGTTTGTAAATTGACTTAGGGCACATGCCCTAACATCTTCAAATTGTCTCCCAAAGCATGAATAATAAATCTAAACTAAAACTTAATAAAACTATTAAATATGGCCCAAAAAGCAATTAAGGGTAATTAGTTTCAAAGCTTATGGTTCATATATATAATATTCAAAGTAGTACATATCTCAAACTAACTCAAACTATTCGTAGTTATCCAATATTCTTGAAATCTTGTCCAACAATTCGTCACCGATTCCACTAAAAATGTGAGTCGCTGGTTAAATCCTTGGAAAAGTCTCATTATGCTCCACCGATTAGTCTAGCGATTTCCTTGTAAACCCTGAGTTGCTACTAAATCTCTCCCAGTGACTTCAAGTTCACTCCTGATTCGCTAGTGAATCCTTCCGCAATACTTTCACTTAGTTAAATCTTTCACTTTCTTCTCTTTTTCATCCATTTCTTCTAATAGTCCAATTATTACCTAAAATAACAAAAACAGGAGATAACCCAGTGTAATATAGCCTTTTACATCCAAAATCACCCTAGAATACATTATAAAACACTATCTAATTATTTACTTATCAAATAACCTCAAACTTAGGACTTTTTGTCCCGAGCAAAGAATACTTTCAATTGTATTTTTTTCTTCATTGTTCTTATTTTATTATTTTTACTTTTTTTCTTAAACATAAGTTATCGTTAAACAAAAATATATTACCATGATAAAATAAAAATTATGATAGAATAGAAAGATTTAAAGCACAACCTTTTATTTTACAATTCAACCTTCTAGTTAGACAATACACCTCAAAATTCAAAGTTCAATCAATTACCAAGGCCATCCCACTATATAGAATTTCTTAATCTCCAATGACAAGAATCAAGCTTACAATAACTAATATAGAATCTCAAGATACAAAAATTAATAAATCAATCTCTTTTTCAAACAATATTTAAAATGTCACCACAATCAAAGCAGATAAGAATTTCTAATCATCAATAATCATCATTTCATTTTCATTTGTTGGAATATTGGAATAAGAGATATTTAACTTAACTTAGTTATAAGCACTCGAGCTAAATTTTTTATTTGAAGATTTTTTCATAAACATCCTTCCATTTTATTATATATCTTTTTTTGTTCTTTCTTATATATATATATATTTTTTTTTCTTTATTATATTCCTAGTATTCCTACTCCATTTCCTTTGGATACTGTTATTCTTTTTTTTTTCAAAAATTTCACATTTTTCCCATTACTAGATTCCCTACTCCATTTCTTTTGGAATTTGTGGGTCTCTCTATTTTTTCATGTAAAAACTCTTGTTAGTTATTCTCACTTTTACTATAGTTTAGGAAGCATTTTTTCCGATTAAGTAAAATTTATTGGCTAATTTCGTATTTCTTTCTTTAATTGTGGAATAAATTCTTTTCATCATATATGTATATGTATAATATATATAATACTTGATCAATAATCTTTGTATAACAAAATTTTTAGAAATATATCTTGTTTATCTTGCAGTTTTGTTCTAATCTTCTACTCGTTATAATCTCTACCACAAAGCAATTAATCCCTTCTGAACTCCTCTAGTGTATAGACAATTGAGGTTAAGTCAAATAAGGTATAACAATTCCTATCGATCATGAACTTTCTATTATCATAGGTAATAAAGATATTACTTCTATTTAAATCTAAATTATTTTCAATTTATTTTTTCTAGCTAATTAAAGTAAAATAAAATGTAGAAATATTACCTTTATCTTCAAAAATTTTAAAAATTTCAGTCCACTTTGAACATTGAATTAGTAGATTCTACCTCTCAATATTTTTTCGTACTTCATTTCTTTATACTCTATTTTACCTAATTATCCCCAAACTCTTTTCAAACCTTGTCTCAAAGGTTACAAAATTTAATTCGGGTTTTCAACAAAATAAATACCTCGTGAAGCATAAACGAACTATATGGAATAACAATAATTAATGAACACATTATTATATGAATAAAATTTTCATAAACAAAGAAATCACGACAATAATACGTTACTAAGCATCATCGTCTCATAACAGGAACCAATCTTGCGATAAAATCATTTTTTTCTAAATCAAAATACACCCCCTAACTCATTTGAAACTTAATTTCAAAACAATTGCATGTACACATCTTTTTAATCTTTAAAATACCAAAATATCGAAAATATTGAATTTGTAAACCAACGATAATCGTAATTGCAATGCCTAATTTATTGGAATCAATGAAATAATTTATTTATGGTAATAGAATGAATTCCAATAAATAATTTTGAAATCAATTGAAAATTTTATAAAAATTCATCAAACCAAAAATTCATAAAAATAAATTGTGAATGCCTTAAGATATAAGCTCTTGAACTCCTTTAGATTGAATTTCCAAGCTCCTAGCCAAAATTCCTTAAACCCTAGTTTGGCTATAATCTCTCAAATTCATTCTATTTTGGGTTGAACTTAAGGTTGAACGAAACTAGATTTAGGTGAGAATCACTAAAATACACCAAAATCTAGCTTATGTACGTTTAATCTAGGCAAAAATTTGATGTTTGGTTTAAAGTGAGTAACGGTTTGTGTGTTTGAAGATGTTTTGTGTTTGGCGATTTAAGGTATTATTTTAAAAACTCTAAATTGTGCCAGCAATTTGGGTTAATTCAAATTCGTTGGTGAGTCGCTGCTCAAATTGGTAGAAATGAGGTCTAGTGTCTCACTGATCTGACTAGTGATTTCCGTTATAAGACGGGATCGCTGGGATTTGCCAGACTCAAATTTTTACTAAAGATTAGAGTTTCCGTCATCTATTTTACGAGAGATTCCTAGTGTTATTACAAATCGCTTAGGATTTATTAGGTTTATTTTACTTTTTTTCTAATTTATTTCATAATTAATATATATACCATTCATAAAAACTAATATAAAGATAAAATTTACTACTAATGCAAAAGTCTTATTAGGATGTGTAACTGACTAATTATTTATTAAATTAAATAAATAAATAAACAAGCAAGTGAATAATGTAACTTTGCATAAAGGCCATAGAAACAAAAACAATTCGATCACTCCTCCTCATTTGAAAGTACCTTGGAGTTTAAATTCCAAAAGTATTTCCAATATAAGAGTCAAAAAGCGAGAGAATAAAATCATAATATATTTAAGCTAAACTCCTATTAAAACATAAATAAACATAAAATATGGGTTGCCTCTTATAAAGCGCTTTTGTTCACTGTGGTTGGCTCCATTAAACCCTTCTAGAATTAGGTTGGATCTCTAAACTTGAATTAAGGGTTGTCCACTCTAATGTCATTCCAAAAAAATCCAAAAATTGATTGCTCGACCATTAATCGTCAAAGTGATTGTTTAGTTAAGAATATCCATAACAGCTTGAGAAGTGGATAGGAAAGGTCGTTCTAAAATTAAAGGAGGATCTTCATTAATAAAGTGTGGCATGACCAAAATGTCCACGAGTATGATGTTTTTGTCCACTTGAGCTGGTACATTCGTGACCACTCCTATTGGTTGAATTGAAGTATCATTCAACAGAGAAACTCATTCAAAAGCAAATACATCCAACTCCAATCGAGTGTGTAGAAAGAAATGTACAGAGCATGAGATTTGCACTAAAACATGTATCACAATGAGCTCTAAAGTACCAAGCCCATTCGATTTTAATGTGCAAATGTTGACCTCCAGGATCATTTAGTTTTATAGGGCTTAAATACGCCTTTTCTTTTTTCTTATTATTTTTGGATTTAAAATCTCCCAACTTGTTAATACTCTTATTGTTTTTCGATTGCTTAGCTATTCATTCTTGAGTTACTTTTTTTTTCATTTAAAATGTCTTCAACTTGTTCTTCCTTTGGAACTTTTTTTTTAGTTTCCATTGCTACTGCATAAATTTCAGCATTAAGTTTGTCACATAGGAGTTTAATTGAGAAGACCTAAACTTTGAGGGGTTTGGTCTGCCTGTTCTAAGCCATCGCTGAATCTTTCGAGATAACCCATTAAGTCGAGCGATGATCAAGTAAGCGTTAACCTACGTAAAATAAACCAAGATATTCTATAAAAGACAACTAAGGCTAATAGGTGTGAAAATAAAAAGCCTTTAAAGTCTAACAATATATGGAAATAATAGTAGAAGCCTCACAAACAACTAAACATAAACTAAGAAAAAGCTTTGTGGGTTTAAACATCTACTCATATGGAATCCCCGTTTAATACAGAAAACTTGTTAAAACCAAATAAATAAATATAACTCAAACCAATGCACAGAAAGAGATCTCCTACGGTATGACTTTGCACTTTCCTTTATCTTGAGCAGCAGTTAAGGTACCTATAAGGGAAAGTAATGGGGTGAAGCAAAGACTAAACGGGCTCAATAAAGCAGAAGCCGCTTTACCCTCAACCTATCCAAGTAATACCTAGTGCAACAATAACTAACATGCAACAAAGGATTTTAAGGAAACCTATTATCATCTTGGGCAAGAAACAAGTACATGAGTAATAGTACTATAAAATGCAAGATAGAATAAATAGTGCCCAACAATAATAATCCAACAAGTTTGTCATGATACATGAATGTCATAGAATCAAAAGAAGTGGAAACTAGATATTTCAATAGACATGAGCTAAATTGCCTACATAGCACATCAAGGAAGACCCTGAACTGGCTAATAGGACAGCAAGCCATACATATGCCCAAACATCAACATAACTCATGAAAGGGAAACTAGGAACTGGTCATGAAGGACATCAAATGCTTTTGTTATGAAATCCAAACTGTTATAAACCTAAGGATTTCATAACAACTATGGAAAAAGGTACCGGTGGTCACCGGCCCTTTAACCCAAAGTCTAAGCATGAATTTATCAATACCAATATACTAGTTTCATAAGCATTCATTTTAAGAGAATCAAACAATATAGCAAGCAAGATCAATAAGAGTCCAGAGATAGATTCCAATGAATTCTATAATTTGTTGCATTATTCCTATCATAACTACTATCAAAACATGATTGAGAATAAAACAAATCCCACTTACCTCCAAGCATGCTAGCCTACCCAATCTTAGCTAGGAAGTTCCTATCCAGTTCTCCTCGTGTCTTCAATTGTATACGTTCACGTTCGTATTATAAATATGTTTTGTTTGAGGTAAAATTGCTCAAACTCATATTAATACCTTAAAAACAATATAAAACCCATTTTGAAACAATGTCACGTTACCACTGCCACGATCCTTGTCCTGCAATATACTTCAACAAGAACTTGGTAATTTTGATAAAGATAGAACATCCAACACCCTAGTCCCCCTATAAAACCCATTTTGAAACAATGTCTTGTATCACTGACTTTAAAAGATGGGTTTCAAAACAATTTTCCCTAAATAATCTATTGGTATTGATATCTCCAATATAACTCTAGTCCCCCATCCTAAAAATAGATAGAGGAAACCATTCTCTAAATATTCTGGGAGTTTTTAAAAGAGTTTTACTCCACCATACAACCTTGGGCAACCGCTTTTAAGCTCTTAAGATTAAGCATCTTTAAAAGCAAAACAATTAATCTATTGGTATTGATATGTGGAACACTTATCCTTAGATAACCTTGGGCAACTACTCTCAAGATTTGGCCTAGTTCTCGATGTTACTCGCCTAGAGCAACAAGAGTGTTAAGTTTCTTGCTCTAGGTGATTGTCGCTTTAAAAACTAGTTGGTATCATGGACATGACCCGATTAATAGCTAGTCAATGGGTTTTACGCTTAGAGATTTTCAATAGAATACAAATTCTAAACTACCATTAAAACATCATTAAAAACAACAACACAAAGATAGAGAACTAAAATAAAACACTATTATTATAGATAATCTCAATTAGACATAGAAAACAACCTACTACTGGCTAGAGAGCTTTATCCCCGACCTAGGTATTAAAGAACCTAGTTAAACATGGCTACTCTACCTAGCTCTACTCTTAAATCACTCTAAATACTATATATTTTCGTTCATAGAGGTGCATCCTTTAATAGTTGTGTTTGGGTACAAGAATATCAACTCTCGAGAATAAGAACTTTCTAAAAAGTCCTAAAACTTCTCTTCTATGATGTTGGCATCGTCCATGAAGCTATGGTTATATGGGTACGGTTCTAGGTGGCGATGCGTAGATATATGGAAAGTCTTGGGCAGCATGTCAGTCTGAAACTTCTAAATTTGAGTCTAGCACCGTGGGTGACGCCGTTTGTCCGAGTCCTGGCGTCGTCCATTCAAGTATGGCACTATGTGTTGACTTACCGTGATGCCTTCCTTGGCACCGTGGATCTTCAAGTGTGCCGTATATCCACTTTGGCAGCGCCAAGCCTACTAGACATTGACCGATGTTTGACTTTTTCTCGATTTTTCCCGAATCATGCATAAATGGTCAAGTACCTTGTAAATCTCTAAAGTAAACATATAGAACCATAAAACCCATATTTGGACTTGATTTACATAGCAAAACATCTTTGAAAAAGTGCATAAATAAAGACTCATCAAAATACTCCCAAACTTAGAACTTTGCACGTCCCGAGCAAAAGGATATTTGATACAACGATCAAACATATTGTGACAAAGTTGAGTGATGACTACTTTAAGACTTTATACCTACTTTGCAAAACAATGAAATCATTTCAATCAAAACATGGTTAATTTGTTTAAAAAGTGACATAGAGTTTTCGAAGGCTAGTCAAACATGGTGACCTTTCCAAGACAACATTTTTTCAACACTCAAAGGTTTTCTAGGTCACTTCATCAAAGTAGTGGATCCAAATTGATCTTTTCATTAGATGAATTCTTTTAAACGAACTTTATCACCATTTTTTGTTACTTGCATATTTTCACAACTCTAAGAGTCTATATAGCTTGTTTTGAGGTAGGCTATTATTTGTTTCATAGCATTGGAAAGACTCACTAACCTATCGACAAGCACTCGAGCTAAATCTTTACTTCTTTATAGGAGTTTCTCTTTTTTAATGAAATTTTGCAATTCATTCAAATAGATATCCTCACTTTCTTCCTTTATATAGTTTTTTTATTGTACAGTCCCTACTCCATTTTCTATAGAATACTGGATTTTCATTATTTTTCCAACTATCAAGTTCTCTGCTCCATTTCCTATGGAAGTTGTGGGAGACTAATATTTTTAGAAATCTCCTGTTGGCACTTTTCACTTTTGCTAAAGTTAAGTTAGTTCTCCTTTGTAGTATCACCAAGCCCATAATATATGAATAAGCCTACTTCTTCTTCTTATAAGTGCTAGATCTTTAACAATTACACTATAAGTGGATTAGTCCTAGTTTCATAATCCAAGAGATTTTAAATTTTCCCACAAAGTTGATTTGACCATCTACTAACTTTGGTCTCAAGTCATGACTCATCCGTACTCCAAGTATGTATTCATGTTGTGAAGCAGGTGTAAAATATTTTCTACTTCTTCTAATTTTGAAGGGAAACATTTTGGCCAAGTTTTTACTCCATGAATCGAAAGCGAAGTTTCACTCGTAAGTAAGACTCTATAAAATAGTAAATACATTAAACTACTTAAAACATGCATGCATTGTTGTACTAATTTCTAAGTGATGAAGAAGTAGAAGATAAGAAATGGGATGAAAGGGGAAAAATACCACCATAGTTTCACAAAAGTTGCAAGTAAATTGAAAAAAATGTAACGCTCAAACCTATGGGTCTTCAACTAATGATTTCGTCCAATAATCTACTTACCTCAACACCTTCAAACTTATTGTCCTCAAGGTTCAAAATAAGTTAGGCAAACCAAACATAAAATAAATGGTGGAAATAGATAAAATAATATATATAGAATTTAGTACAATCTTCATGCATGGTTAGGAAAAATAGCAACACAAAAATTAAAAAAACCAACTAATAATTACAAAATTGTTCATGGGCGCCTCCCAGTAGTGCTTTAGTTTAATGTCATTGGCTCGATGAATTTACCTCCCCTACTAGGGGTCCGAATCAATCACCTCGATTGCTGGTATGGAGAATTGTGTGAAGACTCGCTCTTTGTCAGATAAGATCTCACTCCCGTCCTGAAAAAACTTCATCCTCTTTCCTACCTGGATGCTAATGTATCGCAACTACATATCGATCAGTGCTCCAACTATCGCTAAAAATGGAAGTCCTAACAAAAGTGTTTCGTATTGGCTATTATTTCCATTGACCACATAAAAATCCATGACAAACACAAAGCCTCCTTTGCGGACATATACATTCTTGGCCATCCCTATAGGTTTCTCCACCATCTCGTTTAGATATCTTACATTAGTATTTGCATCACCGATGATACATAGTCCGTACATTTTAAAGATCTTGCATGACATGACATTGATTGCAGTACACATTTCACATAGCACCTTAGGAAACGTCTTATATTTAATCTTGCATTATAGAACGATCATCCTAGGGTTCTTATAAGATTGGAACTGGTAATGCAATATGTCAGGGAGTACAATCATTTTCTCTTTGTTGTCATCCATCCTCAAACGTTTGGTCCTTCGTTCAGCGAGTTCCAAGTTCTGTAAAGGACTGACGCTGATGTGCTCACCTTTTTATAGAGGCCTTCCTTCCAAGACTATTTTTAGCTCAATCTCTCTCGGGGCCTCCTCACTCCATACATACACATCTCTAAACATCTTGTTTAGCACAATAGTGGAACAAGTAAATAAAGTGTAAGTCGAAGAATTCAAAATATGTAAAATCTTAAAACTAACTACCCTTCTTTTATGCTCATCAGACATAGAGCCCATGACTAAGTCAATGTTAGCTCTGCACATTTGCATAAAGTGCCTACCAAAAAGAATTGCGAATGGCCTGGACTTGTCTGACTCTGTCACGTTGATGATGTGAAAATCTGCAAGGAATTTCAAATCCACTACATGTACCATTAGGTCTTGGATTACTTACTTGGAAGAGATCTCTTTGCCGTCAATGGAATGAGTTTCAGTTTTCGTCTCAATTAACTCACCAATCCCTACAAAATTATGAAATCTAAGGACATCGCGTTACTTTATGCTCCTAAATCAAGCATTATGTTTTCCAAATAGATTCCACATATTATGCAATGGATACCTACTACCCCTGAATGGTACATTTAAGTGAGATTTCATTGGGACTTCCTTAAGTTGTGGGTTGGTCATCTAATTTGGTTTCTCTAGGGTGACAATTTTGCAGACCTTATTCTCTAAGGCGGCTCTATCGCAAACAATAGTGTTCACTTGCCCGCCTGGCAGGTTAGTACCCATATTTGGATTAGGGTAGGGTTGCGAAGGCAACTTCCCTCTTTCTTCAAATCGTCCTAGATTTTGTGAAACTTTTCCCATCCGAACTTCCAAGTTTCGAACCATAGCATTCGTGTCACTAAGAGCTTTCTCAGTGTTTGCCTAAAATTGGCTAACATGTAATGGCCCAAATTGCTAACCATGTTTACGTATTTAAAAAGGCTCAACGACTCGTATTGTGGGACACACACCGTGATATGTTCGTTTACCGAGGCAAGGGCTGAAGTACATTTTATATTTGTTGTGATGTATGCCTAGTGTATTGTATATATGTAGACTATTAAGTTAATTTTCTACGGGTGCGCAAGTATCGAGATGAGCGGGGAAGTACCTCGAGTCGCGTATCGACATGGGATCGAGGTATCGGCATATTGTGGCAAGTTTAATTTATTTGAATTAAATGTGAATTTATGTTGGGTTAAATAAGTGGCTAATGTGGCCACATTGAAATAAATATAAAAGTGCCTATAATTAGTGTAAAAAAATAAAGTTCATTAGATGTGCATCGAGACACGCGTTGACCCATCAAGAGGGAAAGTTTCAAATTATTGAGTCACTCACAATTGACTTGGGGGAACAAGTGGGACAATGTGATTCATGAGATGAGCCTCGAGACATGTGTGCAAACAATGATCTATATTTATGGTTTAAACTTACCACTATATAAACTTTAGTCAACAATTTTATCTTCTTATCCTCGAATCGATGGATAAGAGAGAAGAGAATTGCTGGTGGAGGAGAGGAGGAGAAGGAGAGAACCCATAGAAGAATCGAGGTGAGTTTGGTGTTGATGTTGCGTTGTGTGTAGGTTGGTGTTGGCGAGGGAGCTCGGGAGCTCCCGTGCTTCCGAGGAAGGAGACGACTCGAAAGAGTCGTCTCTCCTCCCTAAACAAGCTGGGGTTGGATCGCCAACCCCAACTCGTGAAAGAAAAAAAAATTTTGCTCCCCCAACGAACTAAGGAGTCCCTAGTACTTTGGTGAAGAATGGGGCACGCACGGGCCGTACATGTGCGCCCTTTCCCTCTCTTGGGCCGGGCCAGGCTCGACCTATGGGGTGAGCCAGACCCAGTGCCCTGGCCAGGGTGGGGGGTCGACCCAAAACGGGTAGACCCGACCCAAATTAAGAAAAAAAAGAAAAAAAGAAAAAAAAAAAAAAAAAAAAAAAAAAAAAAAAAAAAAAAAAATGGGAGAAAAATGGAAAACATTCCAAAAGTTTTGGGAAAAATTCCAAAAAATTATATTTTGAAAAATAAATAGAAAGCAAGGAATTTCTATGAAAAATAAAATATTTGGAATTAAGGACGAGCCTTTTTCGGGGGTTTTACCTCGAAAAGCGCGAAATGGGCGAATTAACCTAAAAATTTTAAAAAAATTGGTCTCGAGTTCGATTTAGCCTAAATTGATGCATTATTGAATGTTAGGGAACTAAGGGGAGAACACAGAAGTTTGGGCACACATTTCAAATTGTCGAGGGATCGAATAGACTAGGACAAGCTTGTGAATTGTAAGTACAACTATGAGAATTTTATATTTCATTTCATTCACCTTTATTGATTTATTGGTCTATTGGTAGACATTACTACTTGAACTCGCACATCATGTTGTTTTTGTATCTATTTATAAGTGAGTATTGTGACTTGATGCCTTGTGAATTGTTTCATTGACTACGATTCCTACACTTGATGTCATTTTTGAAAAAAATGGATGAAAAGCCAGCTAATGGGATAATTTGGAATTACTTGGACTTGTATTTCCTTTGGGCTTTATAGCCATTATTTATCTTTGAAATTAAAGTAGAGATTATCTAGTGTCCATTGCACGAGAGATGCGCGATTTACAGGGACATGGGTCTACAGGGGTTCTAGCACTCACCACTACACTTGCGTGGCACACGAGTTATGGGACTCGAGGTGGTCGGCAAGCATGAGATTGATGTTGTAAAGCGTAAAGCGCAGCACCGCTATTTGTGTGAGATATGTTGAGCGCAACTCCATATAGTAGTGGGAAAGTTTAGGTGATAATTCTCACCGCCGACCGGACGCAAATCATCGCGACTTAGCCTGTGTATGTCTCTACATATTTAACTGTGGTATTTACTTGCATTACTTGTTTCAATAATGTATTTCACTAATTTATGCTTTTAAATACCATTCATTATTTTGGAAATGTGGCATAAAATTCTCCAGTTAGTACTTAATATCACTATACTCACCGTCTAGTTTGTGACGGTGAGTGTAGGTCCGTCGAGCAGAAGGCAGAGACTGGGGAAGGAGAAGATCGACGATTTCCTCTGAGCATTTCGGCGACTCTCCTTACTAATTTTGTATGTCTCGACTTTTATTGTATTATTACTGTTTATGTCATTTTGGGTTGTACATTAGGTTGAGTGAATAGTTTTATATATGTACGTGCATGTGATGCTGTATTTTTCCTGGTTTTCCACACTTAGGAATTTCGGATTAGGAATGCTTCCGCTTAACATGTTAATGGAATTTGAAGTTTCTTTCAATTGAATAATATATCATTACATGTATTTAGAGGAATATAGGGACGAAAAGTTGACTAATACGTAATTAAGTCTTATGTGGTTATGATTAAGGCTTGATTAAGACTTGATTAAGAGATTAGGCAGGCGATGCCTTGTTTAGAAGTTGGGGGCCGTCACATAACGTTTCTAGCAAATTGGCTCTATTGAGCCACTAGAGTTTTAATCATATCCTCTAGTAAGCACTGACTAGTCACTGGTTCAGGCAACGGTTGTCCTCGAGGGACAAACAATTAATAGTTCTTGTTTTAAGGCCGTAACTGAAGTTAGGGTTATTCATTGTAACTTGATTGTAGGTATTTTCGAAAAGCGCTAGGGTTTGCCCTAGGAATTGGTTACCTACCACATTGACCTACTGATGGTCCTCAAACAAAGTTGGACATTTATCAGTCGCATGGCTCGTGGCCGAGTATAATTCAAAAGCTTTATCACGTGCTTGGCCATCATTCAGAAGATGTTCCACTAAGGAAGTCAACTGATTAATTTTCTTATAAGTGGAACTATTAGTAGCTCCAACATATGGACTCTGATGCGTGTCAACACCAATATCCCCGTATAGTCGGGACTTTGCACTATGTCCTCGTAGAGTTGCCTCATTTGCGCAGGGTTTTGTCACAAATTTGACCAGCACAAGCGCTATCAATCATACACCTCTCTAAGGGGGAAAATGTTGACATAAAGAACCGAATAATGGCCCTATCCGATTGGCCATATTGTGCACAATTGGCGATTAGGCGCTTATAATGGTCTTAATGATAAGTTGGTTATTATATGTTTTTATTAGTTTAATTTAGTATATTTAATTATGTAAAGTCTCTAAAATATATATTTAATTATATTTTTTGGTCGTTTTCAAGTGAAACGGAGTGCGTGGTTGAATTCGTGGTGGATAATGATTATAAGGATAAGGTCGTAGAGGTTAAAAGAATGGGGGATAGATTGATTCTAGTTAAATTAATTATTGGAGACGAAAAAATTAACATACTTAGCGCATATGCACCACAAGTAGGATTAAGCGAGAGCATCAAACACAAGTTTTGGGATGATATGGATGGATTTATGCAGAGTATACCATTAGATGAAAAGGTGTTTATTGGAGGAGATTTAAATGGGCATGTCGGGGTAAGTAACGATGGGTTTGAGAGAGTTCATGGAGGTTTTGGTTACGGTAATAGAAATGAAGAAGGAGAATCAATTTTAGAATTTGCTTCAAAGATATGATCTTGTCTTAGCAAATACTAGTTTTAGGAAGAGGAGTCGCATATAATTACTTTTAGTAGTGGTCATAACAAGAGTCAAATAGATTTTCTTTTAACAAGAAAAATAGATAGAAAACTATGTAGAGGCGCAAAGTAATACTGGTGAAGCACTTACTACCCAACATAAGTTAGTAGTACTTGATATTAAGCTAACAAAACGAAAAAATATGAATAAAAGAGTTAGCGACCCTAGAATAAAGTGGTGGAACCTAAAACATAGTAAACAAGTAGAGTTTAGAGAAAAACTACTAAAGGAAAATGTTTGGAATCTTGACTTAGATGCTAATACAATGTGGCTAGAAATGAGTAGTTGCATAAGGAGGGTGGGATCAAACATATTAGGTATATCTAAGGGCTTGGGACCTACAAAGAAGGAAACATGGTGGTGAAACGAGGATGTCCAACGAGCAATTAAGACTAAAAGAGATATGTATAGGAAAATACCTAAGTGTCAAGATGAAGATGCGTACAATCAATATAGAGAAGCTAGAAAACAAGCTAAAAAAGTAGTTAGTCAAGCTAAAACAAATTTCATGGAAGATTTATATACAAAGTTAGGTAATAGAGATGGCGAAAAATATATATATAGGCTAGCCAAATTAAGAGATAAAAAGAAACAAGACCTAAGTCATGTAAGATGTATTAAGGACGAAAATCAAAATGTTTTAACGCGCGAGGAGGATATTAAGGAGAGATGGAGAAGTTACTTCGATAGTTTATTTAATGATGGCCAAGTTGATGCTATAATAGATGAAAACCCACACCAAGAAAGAAATGTAAACTATACACGCAATATTAGAATTGTAGAAGTTAAAGAGGCATTGAAAAGAATGAAAATAGGAAAGCATGTGGCCCGAGATGAAATACCCATAGAGGTTTGGAAATGCTTAGGAGAAATCGGATTGACTTGGTTGACAAAGCTTTTCAATAAAATTTTAAAATCAAAACGGATGCCAATGGATTGGAGAAGAAGCACGCTTGTGCCAATCTTCAAAAACAAAGGAGACATTCAAAGTTGCTCAAACTACCGGGGAATTAAACTCATGAGTCACACTATGAAAGCTGTGGGAGAGGATAATTGACAATAGGCTAAGGAGAGAAACAACAATATCGAGAACCAATTTGGTTTCATGCCCGAGAGGTCAACTATGGAAGCGATTTTCCTTGTAAGACGATTGTTAGAAAAATATAGAGAAAAGAAAAAAGATCTTCATATGGTATTCGTAGATTTAGAAAAAGCATATGATAGGGTCCCTAGAGATGTTCTTTGGTGGGTTCTAGAAAGAAAAAGAGTGCACGCTAGATACATAGACACTATTAAAGATATGTACGATGGAGTAGTAACGAGTGTAAAGACATTTGGAGGAGCTACAAAAGAATTTCCCATTACGATAGGACTACATCAAGGATCGGCTTTAAGCCCATATCTATTTACTTTAGTTATGGATGAATTAACTAGACATATTCAAGAGGATATACCATGGTGTATGTTATTCGCAGATGATATTGTCTTAGTGGATGAAACTAAAGATGGAGTGAATAGGAAATTAGAACTCGGAGAAATACATTAGAATCTAAAGGCTTTAAGTTGAGTAGGACTAAAACCGAATACATGAACTGTGAGTTTGGAAACACTAGACATCGAGATGACGGAGTGGTAAAATTAGGGGAAGTAGAAGTGCCTAGGGTAAACCACTTTAGATACCTAGGTTCAATCATACAAAATGATGGTAACATTGAAAATGATGTCACACATAGAATCCAATTTGGATGGAAGAAATGGCGGAGTGCAACGGGGTGATTTGTGATCGACATGTTCCCACTAAGTTAAAAGGAAAATTTTATAGGACCGCAATTAGGCCAGCTATGCTCTATGGAAGTGAATGTTGGGCAGTAAAGCAACAACAATTACATAAAGTGAATGTAGCAGAAATGAGGATGCTTAGGTGGATGTGTGGTAAAACCCGTAAAGATAGAATAAGAAATATAGAAATTCAAAGACAAGTAGGAGTAGCACCAATTGATACAAAGATTAGGGAAGGGCGGTTGCGATGGTTTGGTCACTCGCAAAGACGGCCTACAAATGCCCCAACTAGAAAACTTGACTCAATAGAAACTGTAGAAATTCGACGAGGTAGCGGTAGACCAAAGTTAACATGAGATGCATTAATTAAGAGAGATTTGAATGGTTTGCAAAGCTCACCATCAATTGCACTGAATCGAGCACAATAGAAAAGTTTGATCCATGTAGCCGACCCCAGTTAATTTGGGACTGAGGCTATGTTGTTGTTGTTGTTGTTGTACGTGCTGCGCAGCTGGTAGAAAATGAAACAACAGACCAAGCAGACCGCCACATGTTACTCTACCATTGGACAACCACGTCATTCTACCAGCTTTCTTCCAATCAGCATTCTGGATGGCGGATTATCATACGCAGCACGTCAGAGTTGAATTTTGCACCAATGAGAATATGCCACGTCACCATCTCCATTTTCTCCAGTAATCAGAAGTTTCCACGTCACCATCACATTACACAATGTCACAAACCATTTCTTCTCGGGGTTTTTCCAAAACTAGGCTATATTTACAATTTAATTCACAAAATACGGAGTTTTTTTTTTATTACGGGAGTAGGCAATAACGCACTTTAGGAAGGCGTTATTGGGTGTAGGGTGATTTGGTTGGATGTGACGTGGCGTCCACGTGGCTTAGGTTTGTACAGATAGCGCCTTTTCAAAAGGCGCTATCTGTACATGTGGCAGACACGTGGACGACGCGTCACCTCCAACTCACATTTAACTGATAACGCCTTTTGAAAAGGCGTTATCAGTTAAATGTGTATTTGAGGAGGCGTTGACGTGGCGTCCACGTGGCAGACCAACTAGACTTAATTAAACTGGGCTTAACAAACTGTCCGCAACCGCCATGTCAATGCCACGTCACCGCCCCGTCATCGCCACGTCACGAAATGGACTTAATAAATCGTCCGCCACCGCCGCTTGCTGCCGTCACATGCGAGCCTGTTGGATGCGTCGTCTCGGCCGCTTCCGTCGTCGCCGCTACCGTCGTCGTCGTAGTCGAGCGATATCGACAATTACAAACAAATTTGAATATGCATATGAGGAGTTTATATTTGTATAAAAATGAAACCAATTATGAATAGGCATATATATACATTGGTTTCAACCTTCAACTCTCTTTTCTAAACTAACTAACATTAACTAACCTAACCAATTAACCTAATAAGTAATGACTAACTAACTAACTAACTAACTAAACTAAACTAAACTAAACTAGCAAACCTTAACTAATCAAACCAAACCGAACTAAACTAAATAACTAACTAACTCGAACTAATTAAATAACTAATTAACTAACTTAACTAACTAACTAACTAACTAACTAAGTAACCAAAGTAAACTAAACTAACTAATATTAACTAACCTAACCAAACTAAACTTATTAACAAACTAAACTAACTAACCGTAACTAACTAACCTTAACTAACCTTAACTAACTAACCTTAACTAAGCAAACTAAACTAATCTAACTAACCTTAACTAACCGAACCAAACTAAACTAACTAACTAACTAACTAACTAACTAACTAACTAACTAAACTAAACTAAACTAAGTAACCTTAAGTAACCTAACCTAACCAAACTAAACTAAGTAAATAACTAAACTAAACTAAACTAACTAACCTAACTAAAGTAACCAAACCAAACTAAAATAAATAACTAACCTTTACCAAAGTAAACTAAGTAACCTTAACTAACATAACCAAACTAAAGTAACTAACAAACTAAAGTAAGTAAACTTAACTAACTAAACTAACTAACTAACAAAGTAACTAACTAACTAACTAACTAAAATAAACTAAACTAAGTAACCAAAACTAACCTAACAAAACCAAACTAAACTAAGTAACTAACTAACCTCAACTAAACTAACTAACTAACTAACCAACATAACGAAACTAAACTAACTAACAAACTAAACTAACTTACCTTAACTAACCAAACCACCTAACAATACAAACTAAGTAAACTAAAATAACTAACTTAACTAGCTTAATTGCAAACTAAACATACTAACTAAATGGAACTAACCAAACTAAACTAACTAACATGAACTAACCTAACTAACCTTAACAAACCTTAACTAACATAACCACCTAAACAATACATACTTAGTAAAGTAAAAGAACTAACTTAACTAACTAAACAAACAACCAAAAAATGATCCACGTTAACCACCAAACGAAACTAAACAAACATAACCTCAACACCTAAACTAAACTACATTAAGTAACTAACCTAATTAACCTAACCAAACTAAACTAATATAACCTAACCACCGACACCTAACTAACTAAGCTAACCACTTAAGTTAAATTATACATATAACCTAAACTAACTTAACAAACTAAACTAACTATTGAAGAGTAATCAAATCTACGACATTGTAATAATATGGAAAACATGAGAAATAAGATTATTCAATGAGAAGGTTGAATACACGTATTTCCGGAACCCAAAATATAAGTTATTTACATATCACCATGACATCAAGTAAACTCATCATGCAGGTCTATTTCAGCGGTTTCGTTGATGTTGTTCCACGGTGAAGCAAACCGGACGTACTCTTTGTCTAGTTGGACGATGTGTTTGTACATCCGGTTGAGGTTGTTGAGGTAGTTGGTCTTGCGATGATTCTAGTCGAGTAGATTGACGCGTCTCCTCTGGTTCTTGACTCGACTCACCTCTGCTACTGATGCTACCAAAAATAGGTGGAACCATCCCGAAATACCGGCTTCCTGCATGAGGTTGGGGGAATGGAAGATGAGGCTGCGGCATGGTCAACAAGTTCATGAATGAAGCACTATACGCCATATTGTAATTATACGGAGTAGGAGTATATGGACTAGGCATGTATGGAGGCAGTGACGGATACGTTTGATGATGAGGCATTCCATGGTCCACATATGAAGACGAAGGCCCAGGTGCGTAAGGATCAAAATGGTAAGGAGGAAGATTCACGCTCGGCGGCCTGGGTACAAACATTTGAGGTTCTTGTTGGGGTGTGGAAGATGCAGAGAATGTACCCATGAGAAGAATGACTACTCTCGCCAACATTCTCTCTTCTACTCACTCTCGAACGAGATGAACGTGCTGGAGGAGAAGGTCTACTACTCTCTGCAGCAATCTCTCCCGAGTAGATGGACGTGGCGGACGAGGACGTCCGGCGCGTTCCCACAGCGATCTACAGTCGTGTTCGTCTTCTTCTCACCTCTTTGTTTGGTTCGCCCTGATCGTCTTCTTCATCTTCTTGTTCATTATCCTCATCTATGTCTTGTTGGACGTCAATTCCGTCATGCGAAAGATTAGACCTTTGTCTTTCATCTTCGTCCAAAATTTTAATCCCTTCATTAAGGGCAGTAAGACCTCGCTCGTACCCATCCTCAATAAACACAAGCCTAAGTCGATGCACCAAGTTACGCTGATATACAAAAAATAAGAGCTCAAATCACTCAATATAAAAATATTAACTGTTCGAGGAAAAGTAAGAGTTAGAAGATTACCGAGTTGTCACGTAACGCCCCGTCGTGTCCTATGAATCTCCTAGTGACTGATCGATACCACGTCATGTAGTCTTGATGGTCATGCCCTTCATTCAGTGACGCCGTCGCAATGGTGTCCCCACGATTTTCCCACATGTTTATGTAGCTTGCGTGAAAAGTAACCCAATTTTCATGATGATGTCCACGCAATTCGATGCGGTGCAGTTGGGCGTCGTAAGCACAGTTAGGTGGCACTACTTGTACCATGTCGAATTGTCTCATGACCCTTTCTGGTTTTCCACCGCAACGTAATATTCCTGCAATAACCTTTTATTTTCATTATTTTAGAACACAAAAATTGTAATAACGTAATATTCTGATTTGTGAATTACTAAACTATAACTACAATAATGCTAACAAACATAAAAAGTGAAAGTGGAAACTGGTATGCGAAACTGGTTTATTGCTAAGCTCAACTGAAATGCTTAACTAAGAAAATTATAAAACTATTAATTACATAGCTAAGCAAATTAAATAACCTAACCTAAACAAAACTAACGTAATAAACTAAACATACTAACTAAACAAAACAATCTTAAGTAACTAAACAAACTAAACAAAACAATCCTAAATAACTAAACAAACTACCTAAACAAACTTAACCGCCTTAATAAACTAAACAAATTACTTTAACTAAATTAACTAACCTAAATCCCAAATAAAAACTAACTTTCTCAAGCAAATGATATTCGATTTGTAAATTAATGAACTATAACTCCAATAATGCTAACAAACATAGAAAGTGAAAGTGGAAAGCTGTACTTGAAAGCTGGTATATTGTTAAGTTCAATCGAAATGCTTAACTAAGAAAATTATAAATGTATTAATTACATAACTAAGCAAATTAAATAACCTAACCTAAACAAACCTAAACAAAACAAAACTAACGTAGTAAACTAAACAAACTAACTAAACAAAACAATCTCAAATAACTAAACAAACTAAACAAAACAATCCTAAATAACTAAACAAACTACCTCAACAAACTTACATAACTAAACAAACTTAACCGTCTTAATAAACTAAACAAATTACTTTAACTAAATTAACTAACCTAAATACCAAATATAAACTAAGTTAATTGACTTAACTCACTCAACACACTAACTAAACTAAACTAACCAAACTAAATTACCGAACCTTAACTAAGCTAAATACCTAAACTAAACATCTAACATAAACTAACTAACCAACCTTAAACAAACGTAATTAACTAAACATACCTCCTCCTTCGGTAAATTAACTAAAATACCTCAAAAATACTTAATTAACTAAACTTAATTCACTAAACTTAATTAACTAAATGTAATTAACTGTACCAACTTAACTAAACTTAATTAAGTACACTAAGTTAAACAAACATAATTACCTAAACTAACTTAAACAAACTCACTCTCGAAACTAACGTAAACAACCATGTACCCACTCCACAATGAAAACTAACTTAATCAAACTTAATTAACTAACAAACGTCAACTAACTTAAACAAACTTATTAAACAAACTAAACTAACATAAACATACTTAATTAACTAAGCTCACTTAAACAAACTAAAATACTAACTTAATAAAATGAACTTAATCAAGCTAATCAGTAACTAAACTTATTAAACAAACTAAACTAACGTAAACATAGTGTAATTAACTAAACTCACTTAAACAAACTCAAATTAACTTAATCAAACTAACTTAAACAATCTTATTTAACTAATTAAACTAACTTAACTATATACACATACCTCCTCCTTCTCCTACCTCCACTTCGCTGCTACGCTGGCCTTCCTCCTCCGCCGCCGCCACTGCTCCTTCCTCCCCCGCCGCCGCCGTAGATCCCTCCTCCTCCTCCACTGGCCGTCACCTCTGCTCTGCCTCACCACTGGACCGCCACAAAACACCACGTTCCACGTACCACCACGTACCCTCGCCAAGCTCAACAAACGTCTCCGCCGCGCGCACACTCTCGCCCACTCTCTCCCGTTCGAACAGTCTGTCCGCCCCTCCTTTGTCGTCTCGCTTTGGTTCGCTCCCCCTCCCCTCCTTAAGTACCCGACCCACCCCATTCTCCACAGTAAACCCGTGACCGACCCCGTGACCTACACCGCCCCCTATCCCCTGCCCCTATACCAGTAAGGACGAAACCGACGCAGAGAATATATTCTCTGCGTCAGTTTCCGGAAGATGACTGTGGGGTGCAGATAGCGCCTTTTGAGAAAGCGCTATCTGCGCCCCAAAGTCACGGGTTTCCCGGTCCACGTGGACCGGGAAACCCCTTTTCTTTTCCCACGTGGACCGGAAAAACCCTAACGTTCCACGTGGACACTGATAGCGCCTTCAGAGAAGGCGCTATCAGTGTAATGTGTCCACGTCAGTCCACGTCGACATGTTGACGTGGACACTTACACTGATAGCGCCTTCTCCGAAGGCGCTATCCACGTGGCTAAATCAGAACAAAAATTTTGCCACGTAGATGACGCCTTCCCAATAGGCGTTATTGCCTACTCCCCGGAAATAAAAAAATTTCACCCCTATTTCCCTCGTTAAATAGTATAACATGTGTACTTTAGGAAAAAAATCTTTCTTCTCCTTGTTCAGTAGCTTTTCTATTTCCTCGGGATTCGTGCATGTGTGATCTCCCAGATCTTCGCCGATTTTGTACGAGTTTCTTCACTGCCATCTTTCCACTACGTGTCGCGCTCTCAACCACCCGGACGTCATCAACAACTTCTTTCTCCAATCAGACGATGACACATCAACACATGGCAGCAGACTAACCATAGGCGTAGAAACGTGGACAAAATGTGATTTCAAGCCAAAAAAATCATACGATGCTCCTTGGCGCACGATTCACCTCCCCAACCCATAAAATTAGTTTCTCTCACCTCCCGATACTAGTTTTTAGTAGTTTTATATATTAGGAACCTAGGGTATTATTTGAGAACACCGACTATTATATTTTTAGCATCGACTTATCTCAACAATTGCCTAGGTCAGCTGGGAAACAAGTCGGGATTATGGATTCATAGCATATTATGCGAGATCTTTTATTTTATTATTTAATTTAGTTTAAATTCTTTTATTTCATTGTTTAGATCTAGGGTATGTATGTGGCCAGTGCATGTTTTTAAGGTTTATGGTTTAGATCTAAGGTTTGTATGTGGCCAATGCATGCTTTTAGGGGGATAACCTATAGTTATTTAGACCATTAGTATCCGTGTAATTGTGCTTTTGGACTAATAAAGTGACGAACACTCACCCGTTTACCGTAAAACCTTTCGATTCTTGAGTGTGCAACAATTGAATTTAGGTTAAATCGGAAGCGGATGCGATTCAATTATTTGGGATTAGTATTCCCACAGATCCATATTACTGCGGTTAGTGTGTTAAACCTGATTGGCGGATGTCTAGGGTTATACATTAGCTAGGGAATTAGTTAGTGGCGGACGTCCTGACTATCGAGATTAGGGAATGAGGAATTTTCAGTGGATGTTGATTTTCTATAACTAATCTAGGAGAATTTAAATTAATAACTTTTTGGGAAAGGTTGAAGACCATGATTGACATTGAATCTTGATCCTGATTTGTGGAACTGTAGACTTAGGTGTTACTTAGGTACATATTAATTGTTTTGAAAGTTATTTTAGTTATTTTATTTATTTAGTTTAGTTAGTTAATGTTGATTTTGTAATTTCCGCTGCGTATGAACCCAAAAACTCAATGATCCATTGATTGATCGATCAACAGAACCACCGCCCGCTGACCGGCCAACGGGACTGTTGAGTTTTGGGGTTCATACGCAGTGGAAATTACAAAACAATTTTGACAAAAATCCCAACAGGATCCGAATCTAATTCCATTAAAAACGTTTAAACCATGAAAATTTATTCATACATCGATCGCAATATACATTTATGAAGGTTGATCGATCTCTAAGGCGCTGCCAACTACGAACGCCCTCTACCAGCAGTCCACACACAAACGACGGCCGAGATTCGAAGTGCTAGCTTCGAGAGAATAACAAACCTTTTTGTTTCTCTCCAAAACGATCCAGAGTGTACCATAAAACCTTAATTCGTTTCTGAAACGAAAATAGAGTTTCGGCCCTTAATCTTTTATGCATGTGTTATAACTTAAATCATCTATTTATACAACCCTTGTATATAGACGGTTAAGTGAATTACACATATACCCCTACTTAAAGAAGTATAAGTGTAATACACCACAAGGACGTTTCTATCATGAATTTTATCATATAAAATTCATTTTTCTAAACTATCTTAAAATCTCGCAAAACCATTCTTAGTGTGCGACCCGATAGGCTCATACAACGTTGGCTGTGTACCAAATCACATTTTGGTATACAAGTCATAAGCGACCTCTAGCAAGACATTATGACTACCCAAGTTGTATGAATATCAAATCGATACAACCTAATCAATAATGTATATAACATCATTTTGTCACACGATATCCTTTTGTTCAAATATAAACATGGAATTGTCATCCAACATATTCAATCGTACTAGTCTCGATCTCTAGGTAGACTGAAAACATCAAAGTGACATTAATCAATATCAATTCACTTAGACTAGGCCTTTTAACAGTCTAACACATCGAGGGATCCATTGGATATCTCTCTTTATATGAGATAGACAAATTCTATCTCGATTACACAACTTCATCACATTGCTCACACAATAACCAATCACAACCTTTATAATCATCCGGTTAAAGACAACGTTTGATTGTATCAAATCACTGTGTTCCTAATGTTGAAGTCTCTGGTAATCTCAAGTCAGAGGACTGAAAAATATACATATCATGAGAAACAACTATGACTTAATCCATGTGATGTTCTCATAGCGGGTCAGTCCAGTACTTTGTTCCCTAACAAGTACTCGTGATCTTGATTCATATCCCTATACGTATAATCATCATATGATCATCAATCAAGACTCACACTAGTCTTGATTCATTATAGTTCCTAGGATAATGATAGATAGGGACATTCAGGATATTTTTGTAAATACCCATGGATCTCATTATAATGTAAACATGCAAATTAATTATAATAAAAAACAAATGAAAATCCTCTATTTTATTAACTAAAAATATTCATAAAGACAGTTAATGGATTGACCTAGGGCACATGCCCCAACAGTTAAATTATTAAATTATTTATTTAAAACCCTCAATTTTTCCTTTTCATTGTTTTTAACCTTTGAAAGACCACCAATTTCTGTAGGATCGACCCTTTGCCACTATTCTACAAAATAATTGGTTTATAAATTTTTATTTTATTGACGCGTTCGGCTCGCGTCACCCAATAATCACCAAAAGACTCGTCGTTCTTCATCTTAATGTTGCATATCATAGAGATGAGTTGGGCTACCTTATCCTTAGGGAAATACTCCATAATAACTCATCTATCATGTCGTGCTATGAGTTAATGCAACCAACACGGAGATAAAAAAGCCATTGCTTGGCCTTATCCCGTAAGCAAAACTGGAAAGCCTTATGCTTTACCTCATTGTTTTCTGCTCGAGGAGGTTCATAAACTAGCAACTTTTTTGAAACTCCTTCAAGAGTGCAACAAGCTCTTCACTCTCCATGCTATGGAAGGTGGGTAGGATGTGAATAAAATCGGACTTAAGCTCAAAAGTTTTGTCATTCTTTAGGAAGTTTATGCAGAGGTGTTGTCAAACAAAAGATTTTGGAAATCTTCATTAATGTGGTGGAGAGTCGTTAGCCATAATAGGTTTGGGGAAATTGGACTCTCTATTTAGAGCTTCCTTAGCCAACCATCAGTGGTTTATGTTGGTTTCTGAATTGAAAGGTAACAATAAACCAGTCGATATAAATCGAGTTATCCGACCATGCATAAAATAGTAGACTCAAAGATCAAAACAAAAATAAAAATAAAATAAAAGTCAAACTCAATTTGGAACTAAATCCCCAGCAAGGCGCCAAATTTTATCACGTATCGTGTGTGTCAAATATAACCCATAATAGGTTACCAAATCCACTGAATTTAGTAAAACTGAGTTCAACAAAAAAAGTAAATATGGGAAGTTTTTTTATATAGTTTTATCTAAAACCCTACTAAACAATAAAATTAACTAGTTATAAAACAGATAAATAAAGACTTACCTAAGTCTAGAAATTCACAATCTAGACTCGTGTTGTTTCCATGTCTTGAATCACTAACTTTAAAAGATGGGTTTCAAAATAGTTATTCCTGGATAGGCTATAGGTATTAGGATCGCTAACACCCTAGTCCCCTTATTCTCGATAGATAGGGCAACGGATCTCTTAATACTTCTTTTGCTCTACCGTACAACCTTGGGCAACCACACTCAAGATTTAGCACGTAAGTAACATTTATAGCTTTGCGGGAACACCTATCCTTAGACAACCTTGAGCAACGGCTCTTAAGATTTATCCTAGTTCTCCATGTTACTCACCCATAGCAACAAGTGTGTTAGGTTTCTTATCTTTGTGATTGATTGGTATCACAGACTCAACTTGATTCATAGTTGATCAATGGGTTTTGCGCCTAGAAATTTGTAATGAACATACAAACTCTATACCACCATTGAGACATCGTTAAAAATAACATCACAAAGATAAAGAACTGAAATAAAACACTATCATTATAGAAAATCTCGATAAGACATAGAAAACAACTTACTACTCACTAGAGAGCTTCATCCCCGACTTGGATATTAAAGAACATAGCTGGACGTGGCTACTCTACCTTGTTCTACTCCTATATCACTCAAAATACAATATATTTTCATTCATAAAGGTGTCTCTTTTATATAGGTGTGCTTGGGTAAAAGAATAACACTCTCGGGAATAAGAACCTTCTAAAAGGTCCCTTAAAATTCTATTCCGTTATGTTGGCATCGTCCATGACACCTTGGTTACGTAGGTACAACACTAGGTGGTAATGTGGAGATATATGGAAAGTCTCAGGCAACAAGTCGGTCTGGAACTTCTAAATTTGTAATGAACATACAAACTATAAACTACCATTGAGACATCGTTAAAAACAACAACATAAAGATAAAGAACTGAAATAAAACACTATCATTATAGAAAATCTCAACAAGACATAGCAAACAACCTACTACTCACTAGAGAGCTTCATCCCAGACTTGAGTATTAAAGAACATAGTCGGACATGGCTACTCTAACTTGCTCTACTCCTAAATCACTCAGAATAAAATATATTTTCATTCATAGAGGTGCCTCTTTTATATAGGTGTGTTTGGGTACAAAAAAAATAACTCCCAAGAATAAGAACCTTCTATAAGGTACCCTGCCCACTATAGGATCTAAAATTGCTAATACAACAATTTCAGGTAAGTAAATTCGAGAGGAGCCATTGATACATGTTAAGAAAGATAAATAAAAAGGCAAGGTAGCTATGAGATCATACATGTAAATAACGAGAAGTAAGAACAAGTACAATATTTATGCTCACGCCACCTTGATCCCAACTTCTTTTGTTAGGTAATTTGATCCCTCGAGATGTCCACAACTGCGCTAGTTGATGTAATCCAAGGGTTCTCTTCTCTCACACCTACAAGACGCACTACTAGTCTAGCTAGCTTCCTCTTCTAAGAAAATGCACTCTCTCTCCCTCCGCCGCTGCTCATACAATGGAGGCCACGCTGTTCCGATCGTCCTCCCCACTCTTCCTCTCCAACACCAACGAACGAATCTCGAGAAAAAACCTCACCTTCAAATCGAAGAACAACTCTGTTATTCGCGCATCCGCTAACGGCGGAAACAACTCTGGTAACACTAAAACACAAAAACTCTATTCAAAGACTCAGTTTTTACTCATTTAGTGTCGATTTCGCTTTGCTTTCGATCCGATCCGATTGTCTCAGTGGTCACATTGCTGGATTACGGTGCGGGGAATGTCCGGAGCGTGAGGAACGCGATTCGGTATCTCGGATTCGAGATCAAAGATGTGAGTGTCTGCTCTGGTTTTGATGCTTGATGATAAGTGTGAAGTGTCAAGTAGGGTTTGTGAATTGATTGACTAACAAAGATAGTTAAATGAGAAAGAAATTGGCGAACGAACGAATGAGTCCCAAGTGTGCGGAACGGGATTCGGTTGCGAGGTCTCTGGTTTTAATGGTTAATGTTCCACTATTGCTGATGCTAAGTGTGAAGTCAAGAAGGGTTTATGAACTGATATATATTTTTTCGATAGCCGAGGGTATCCAAGCCATCGCTGCTAATACTGAACTGATTGTGGACTCGACTAATCCCTCTGGGTCCTTAGTTGCCCCCCATCAAGGAATCCAAGGAAGAAATCGGAGGGAAAAAGGAGTGGGTAGGTTTCAAACTCAACACATTTGCCTTGGTCAGTGTGTTAGAGAACAAAACTTACTACTCCACCAACGCCCCTAGGGGCTATGAACTGATATATTGACTAACAAAGATAGTTAAATGAGAATAGTCAGGGTTTTTTTTTGTTGAAAGAAAAGAATTCTGGAATTGGTGTGGTACTGTTGGTGGTTTTGGTGAAGGTTTGAAGGGAGAACTGTTCTTAGGATGTTTGTGACTTGTGAGGGAAATGTTATGAATGCATGCCGTAGTGGGTTAGGAAATGGTGCTCCAGCTATGTCAGCGAGGTATTTGGGGAGTTTCAAAGCAATGGGTGCATTGTGTTTTTATAAAATATACATTTGAATTTAGTGAAATTAAATTGGAAACGATTTTTCTTTAATGGGTTCACCATGAATGGAGCAAGTTTTTGCTTTTTATGCTTACATATATTGTTGTTTTTTCCTTGAAGAAAGTGAATGGTCATATTTGGTTTGAATTTAGATCTCTCTTCATAGGTGCAAACCCCGGCAGATATTCTCAATGCTGACCGCCTTATTTTTCCTGGGGTTGGGGCCTTTGCTGCAGCTATGGATGTGTTGAATCAGAAGGGGTAAGGACAAAATCAATTTTAGATCAGGTCAAGATTTATCATTTATTGCAAAACTATTGTTTTATATTTGCTATAGCACGCTGGAGTAGAATTCAGTTGAATTTTCTTCTTGGGTACTCTACTTGTTCTACCTAAAATTTAAGTTTCCATCAGTTTTGTTGATACAATGGATTTCATCAATTCTGTTTTTTCTTCATGTAGACATTGCACAACCAATCATGAGTTTGACCATTGATATGCTGTAAAAAATCCATAAGGTTTCACATTAATCTAGATTTCATTTCAAATCGGCTTCCGTGCATTTTCTTGTATTTAACTCTTGACATACTCTTATCGGATATTCATTTGCTACAATAATAATATTCTTATTACAGGATGACTGAAGCACTTTGTAGTTACATAAAAGATGATCGACCATTTTTGGGAATTTGTTTGGGACTTCAGCTTCTTTTTGAATCTAGTGAGGAGAATGGACCAGGTTAGTTTTTCTGACTAGTTCTTTTTATCGTCCTATTTTTCTAGTTACGATTTGCATTGATGTCTTGCTTATAAATGAATATGGTTGACATGGTAGCTAAACTGCTTTACACAGACAAACCACATGTTTTAATTCGATCTTGATATTTCGTCAATTGAAACTTTCATTAGCTTCATTTAGTCCTTTTGGGTCAAATTTATATATAGTGTATCTAATGAGTGTTTTTGCAATTATCGGCAAAGTACGTTTTGGTGACTATAATCTTATAAGCTTATGTATATCATTGATTTTCTGACATGGAGGAAACATCTTTGTTGACTGTAATCTAATAAGCTAGTGTCAAGTAATCTTTGAGTAATAATTGAAATAAGTCACTATATTTCCACTTTGTCAAGATACACGCAAGTCTTAATTACTATGCGTGTTAAGTTGGGAAAGGATCAACTATATCTTCTTTCATTTTTAGGCGCAATTTTTATGCTTATTATGAATATTATAATCTCTTGTGATGTTTCCTTTTGCTTTTCTTAATCTAGCTTGACATTTAAGTTATGTGGGGCATATTATAAATTAAAATGAGAAGTTGAAGCTTAAGCAACGATTTTTGTTTCATGATAATAACATTATGTTCATAATACAATATGATTGACCATAATTTTGATCTCTTGTTGTGGAAAACTGACTTTTGCATAATACACTTCTCAGTAAGAGGCCTTGGTTTGATACCTGGTGTGGTTGGACGTTTTGACTCATCTACTGGTATCAGAGTACCCCATATTGGTTGGAATGCACTTCAAGTAAAAAAAGGCTCAGGAATTTTGGATGACGTTGCTGGACAGCACGTCTACTTTGTCCACTCCTATCGTGCAATGCCTGTATGCTGCATACTTTTATGATTGGTTTATTTTTAGCTGTTCTTACGTGAACTTTTGTTACCAATGCAGTTCATTGACATCTTTTGTCATTGTCTATTAGTCAACAATAGTGATGCCAGTTAGTTTGTTGTATTTGCAGTCTGATGCTAATGAAGATTGGATTTCAGCAACTTGCAATTATGGTGAAAACTTCATTGCATCTATCAGAAAGGGAAATATCCATGCTGTTCAATTTCACCCAGAAAAGAGTGGAGGTTAGGACTTCTATTTGATTTATTTTAATTTTTCCATGTTATCAAGGTGTCTTTTGTCAATGTTCGTTCATAATAATTTGTTTTTGCAATTGTTGTACATACTTTACCGGAGACCACGATATGAATTGGTTATCAACCAAGGAAAATAATGCACTTGTCATGTTTTCTGAATGAATATTTACTTTTATAGTAGTATAAATACACCTTGTAATTATTTTTTTGAACTAATATGGTTGCTTCTCACTTTTTTTTTGCCTCTATATTCTATTCTTCATGTTCTCATTGTTTTTGTTGAAGTACGTAAATTTTCTCGTCCTCAAGCAGGTACAGGTTAGATGCTTTATTTCATCCATGCCATACAATTTGTTTGAATAGGTGGCATAATCATCCATTGTAAAATCTTTTGGCTAAAACGCCTTTTAACAGTGAATACTAAATGTTTCTACAACTGTGAAGCTAAAAGTATAATTTTCGAAAAAGAATACAAATGCATACAGCAGAAACAATTTCTTAAGATGGAAAAGTTGCTTATATGGAAGTAGTATTTAGCAGCATTCTTAATGAATGGATATTATCAATTACACATGCCCCAACTAGGACAACGTTGGGACTACGGATCTCTATTTGATTTACAAATTCATTAAAGATTTCCTATATCATAATTGTAACTCCTTATGCTGTATTACTCTCCCGGAGAAGTGGATTAAACATTTGGGGATTTTTCCAACATGACAATTATGGCATTGTGTTTCTTTAAATCACAGTAGACTGTCGAATTAGACGTCGTTGATTGAAGAGGCTTGATTGTGCATCTATAGTCATTGTTTTAAAAATATCTTACTGTAATTCTGCTGTCGATTGATTTCTTCATTTGACATATAACTACTCCAATTCCAATAGAGTTGATCATAAAAGTACTCGTTTTCTTGGTCCATGATGTACGCAAATCCTTTGAAAAATATGTATTCCATAATGGATAAGAGTTCACGGCTATCCATCCTAATTATACCTCACTTTTGTCCCCATATTTAGACTTAATTACCTTGGTTATTTTACCTGCTTTGATAAATTGCTAAATATTAGATCTCCTGCTAAAATTTCTCGTATAACCATCTATTTACACTTCATTATCTATAAAGCCTTTAGATAGCAGTCCTTTCAATATCATGGACAATCTGTGTGTTAGTTTAATATAGTGTGTCAAAGTAGGGCATTACCATGGTAAGACTTCCTATGCATGGATTAGGCTGTCATTAAATAACTTGTATGATAGTGGTATGCAATATATCCACACGATCAAATTTTACTGAAGAAGTCTTAAAAAAATGCTATCGGGGGTAGTAAGCTAATGATTGCAAACTGTTGGATTGGTTGAGTATTAGTAAGCTAATGATTGCAAACTGTTGGATTGGTTGAGTATCTACCCGATACATTTAAAATGACGACTTAACCTTTTAGCGGTTAGGGTTTGATTAGAGATTCTCTACTATTGTACTTGTGGTATAATTTAATTTCCTTTTCAAAAAACTATAAGGAAGAAAAGAAAAGGAAGACAACAACAACATCATAGCCTTAGTCCCAAATTAATTTGGGTCGGCTACATGGATTAAACTCTTCCATTGTGCTCAATTTTGTGCAATTGATGGTGAGCTTACGCCTTAATGTTTATATGTGTTTGATCCATTTCATGAAGAGTGACAAAAGTCTTACGCTGGCTGTCAACCTATTGCAACCCTTCTCTATTTTTCAAGAATGTAAAATGAGCTTGGGCATCCCTCCCCCATTTTTGGGTATTTAAAATGAGTTTGGGACCTCCCTCAACCATTTTTCTGGTATGAAAAATAGGCATAAGAGTCTTCCATTATTCGGACTTGAGATCGGCTATGTAGCGGACGTAATGTTCCACATATGTGGAGTTAAGAAAAGAAAAGAAAGAACGAAGAAAAAAATCTAAATCAATGCAATAGATTTTTCTTTCTTGCTATACAGATAGGCCGCTCGACCTACAAGTAAAGGGCCTATTTACCTGAACGATGATGATATCAACTTAGAATTGATGTCTTAATGTATTATAGGTTGAATCTATACTTTATTCAATATATGTTCTTTGTCTAAAATGAATCTCGCTTCTTTACACCAGTTTGGTATGGAATAAAGTTACTTTCTTTGTTCAGTTCTTGGAATTTTTATTGGACAAAAACGATATGATCCCACATAGAGTAAGATAGAGTTAGTTAGAGAAGGAAACATTATTAATAGGAGCAAATTAGTTGGTTTGGAGTCATTCAAAGCCCCTAGTGGGACTTGGATGATGGGTAGCACGTCCCCGTCATCCTCTTGGACCTTTTGGATTTTGTACACACTTTCCTCAATAACAACGATGAAATTTCCATTCGTAAGAGATAGGAGACTGTTGATCGATGCCGCAATTGAATGACTCCAATGTAGTAATAAGGACACCACTCGCATTGGTGTCGGGTATCGAATCAAAGGGATGGTGTACAACTAATCAAAGTCTAGCCAAAAATTAAAGTTAGGAAACAAGATTTTGGTTTTTAACAATCTTAAACACTTAATTGAAACAATGCATTAGAATTGAGATCTATTCAAATGAGAAGACTTCTAGGGAATTAACTTCACCTAGGTTGTATAGACCTTGCCCTAATTTCTCTCAAAATTCCTCAATCTTTGTAAAGATAGGCGAATATCCTACCAAATCATCTAGTCCCACTGTTGTGGTGGCAAGGATTCTAATGTTGCTCTCGGACACCATTTGTCGGTGCGAGTAGTGTAAGCGCGACAAAGCCTTAAGTTCCAAATCCAAAAGTCCCCCAAGACCATGACCATCTGTCAATGAGTCATGTGATGTAATCTAGGGTTGTGTGTCCTAAATCCGGGTTGAAAGTCCCACTGTCGTGGAGACTTTCAAACCCTAGATCTATGCTCATTCGGCCAAGATAAGCATAACATTAAACACTAGAACACATAAATCAAAATGCAACATGGAGGAAATAATCAAGATTCCATTAAAAACAAGGGTTCTACAACTCGGGATCCATCAATCCCTAGAAAAGGTTTGTGTAGCCCATAATAATGACTAAAACAACAAAAGCAATATTAACAATTGATAAATCATGGTTTCAAACCTCAAATTGAAGCCAAGATCCACAAGTCTCGATCCAAGACCTAGCCTCCAAAGTGTCTTCTCAAGTGCCAAAGATCATTAAACCCTAATCCATCATTCCTATTTACACCCTAAGGTTTTAGTTTGTAAAATTCATAAAATCCTAATTATTTCACGAATTTCAAGCTTTTTATTGTAGTCGACATGTGCGGCACTCGGAGCGATAGTCTAAGCGCTAGGTTGGGCCCCCTTTATTTCTAGTTTTGTTTTTGGGCGCTTGGTCTGCGCTTGGCTGCGCGTTGGGTGCGCCAAGTCTGGCGCCAAGAGCGCCAGTGGAGGCACGCGTATTTTTTCCTTCTATCTTGCTCACTCTTTTTGGGCGCCTGAGCAAGCGCCAACTCCTAATTGGTTCTCTCAGCATTTTCTTCGCTTATCAACTTCTTGTTATGCTCCATAATCGCCTCGCTTGACCCACGAATCATCAAATTTGCCTTAACTTGAAAACCAAAGAAACGCACCATAGTTAATTGAAATTAACTTATTTAGGCTAGCAATATGAACAATACACATATGAAAAGATAGTAAAGTCAACACCTCATCAACTGTAAATGACGTAATTCTTCAAATTGCCATCGCATCGACCCATTTGTCTCGAGTCCTCTGGGGACATTGATTCCTTCTTTTTAGGGCACAAAACATTGTTGATACCAAGCATTGAATATGTCTCCTTGATACATATCCATGATCGTCTTTAGTTGATTAGTTGATTAATGTGATTGTTGAGGTACGATATCAGTGGTATCAGAGCATGCCTTTAACAACGAAAGTTTGAATCCATCAAATCAAACACGAGCTGAAGAAGATCATGTGCTGCCCATCATCTAAACCTCGCAAGGGGACTTGGGATTTCTTCAACCCGATTAACTCTCCCTATTTATAAGGTTTTCTTCTCTAACTAACTTTATATTGTTGTATGTGGGGTCTTATTAGGATACTCTGAAAAAGGTTGCAAAACTCTATTAATTCATGTTGTAAGTTGCAAAGGATACATGGTAGAAATGATTTATGGAAAACATTTTTGATGACAAATCTATTCTGTTATGGAGAGGTTCTTGACTTTGGATGGAAATGCAATTTTCAGTTGTTGGTCTTGCAATATTGGAGAGGTTCTTGCATTCTAGGTCTTCTTTAGTGAAGGTATTCCTAAGTCCTTTAGGATGCAAGATCTGTCCCTTACTTAAGTTTCATAATGCTCATATTTTCTTTAAGCACGGGGCATGGCTTACAATTTGAAATGCTTTCAGATGAAGAGAGAAACTAAAAGGAAGGCCTCAAAACTTGCAAAGCGAGTAAGAGCCCTATAATTTTGGAAGTATCTGTTTTCTTTCTTCCTAGAAAACCTCCATTTGAACTTCTTTAAACTTCATATGGTACCATTCGATTAATTTTGGATGGATAAGGTGTTAGTTCTTTAACTTCTCATCAATCCAGGTAATTGCATGTCTCGATGTGAGGACAAATGATACAGGAGATCTTGTTGTAACAAAAGGTGATCAGTATAATGTGAGAGAGCATACAAAGGAAAATGAGGTATGCGTTTATGTTTTGAAATAAATAATTTTTTTATGGGAATTCTAATTGTTTCCTAATAGTTAGGTGATGATCTTATTTAAGGTAATTTATATCTAGTTAAGAAAAAAATTGTTTTGAAGTATAAATCAAGTCTTGATTTGGGAAGTTTTTTTATTAGTTATATACATATATTATGACTTGTCTTTTTTGTTAACATAAATTTATAGATTTATGATTCAATAACTTTTCTTTTTCATTGATAAGAAACTATAACAAGGGGGAGATCTCGACATCCCTTGAACTTAACAAAAAAATAAGTAGACCCATGCATTGACGTTTGCAAAGTGTTGCCTATGCATTTTTGGGCAATTCTGCCCCCTTCAAACTAAGTTAAAGGAGCTGGTTACACTTATGTTTGTTCGAATGAAATCTAATGACAAAATCTTATACTATGTTACCCAGGCTTGGGTATGGGTATTGGGTGTGAATCGTGTGATTATTTGTCTAGAAGCTTAACTGGGCTATTCTTTAATTTTTGGAACTTGGGGAATCGACTAAAAGTGTCTAAAACTTTATGCATGAGTACTTGTATAAAGATAAAATAATGTAAATTTTTAGAAATTTTCTTTAAATTTTATGGTTTATCATTTTGTTTGAATACCAATATTGGATCGATTGACTTAAGAATTTAACAATGGCTACAAGCCAAGAAAACCAAGAACAAGAACACAAAGTAATCCCAGAGAAGGGTCTTAAAACCCTCAAGGTTTAAAAAATCGACAAACTTTGCTGAACTTTGGGTGAAGTTTGTCGATGTGCAGGTGAGCGAAGCGAATTTGGAAGACAACAGGAAAAATGCAAAACTTTGGTGCAACTTCGGTGAACTTCGATCGAAGTTCGAAAGCTTCGGTTGAAGCTGATGAATCGTGAAGAAAAAATGCATTGTTTCAGCGAAGTTGGGGCAACTTCCATTAAAATGTCGAAGTTGCCCCTACAGGGAATCAAAAAAGCTGGAAACATACCTAGTTGAGTTGTGAGTCTGTGACGTGCTTCTGTCCAATTTGACATCTTCATCAGCTTTGCTCAGAACTTTAAATGAAGAAGACACAGTCTTGACCTAACAAGCCAGGCTCTCACATCTTCATTCACTCAATCACACTTCTTCTCTTCTTCTTAAAAACCCCCATGTGAAGAGGCATGAACTAGGGTTTTTTGGATTTTGAGAGTAGGCTCACTAGATAGAGAAGAGGAGAGAATAGAAAACGAAGAAGAAGAAGAAGAAGACGAGAGAGAGAGATCGACGAAGAAGATGAGAGACGAGAGAGAGGGCTCGGATAGGGGATTGGGGAGAGAGGTCAGACGAAGAAGGAGAAGATCTAAAGAAGAGACAAGAGAGAGGGCTACGAGAGAGAGAAAGCAACAACGAAAAAGGAGAAGATGCAAGAGAGAGGGCTCGGGGGAGTCTTGGACAGGGGGGACGAAAAAGGAGAAGAGGCGATAGAGAGGGCTCGGAGGAGTCTCGAACAGGGGAGCAGGGAGGAGTCTTGGCAGGGAGCAATGAAGAAGAAGAAGAAGAACTGAATAAGGAAAGGTCGACTCTGGTCTTTGTGAAGGCCGAAGAAGAACTGAAGAACGAAACACAATATATTTGTGTTTAGGGCACTGTGGGCCTTGACTTGGGCTTTGTGGGTATTTTATTTGGGAATTGGGACCTTAGCTAAAGGGCCTTTGTGACTTCAATGTCACGTGTGTTGCAGATTGTGTGTTTATTGCAAAATAACTATTTTAAACAATTGTATTATGATTTTTATGCATTCTTGTTGTATGATTAAGTATATTTCTAGCATTTCTATGAAGAAACTTGAGTTTTCTAGCATTTAAAGTGAACCTCCGTGAACTTCCGTACACCGTCGAATTTTGTCAAGCTTCCATTATCGAAGTTGACTTCCTGTAATTAATTCTGAATTTTAAGTGAGCAAAGTCGTAGGTGAAGTCGAAGTTTCAAACCTTGAAACCCTCTCAACCCAAGTCACTCAACGAGTGATCCAATTACAATACAATTTCCAAGATGGCCAACCTCACTAACTCACCTTATTTATAGTCTTTTTTCTAACTAACTCTAAATGAGACTCTATATGGGATCCTAACATTACTCTCCCTTTAAACGTCCACCTTGTCTTGAAGGTGGAAAGAAAAGAAATGGAAAAACAGTAGGAACATAGATCCAAGAATGTGAGGAAGCAAAGTTGCCAAGAAAACAATGCAAGGCACAATAACTGCCAATGATGTTTAATTGAACATATAATGTGGCACTGCAAATGGCATCAAAAGCATATAGAAACCAGGTAGATAGTGCATAGTGGAGAGGTAACCATGCTAGGATCCATGTCCACCTCGTGGCCTGACGCTAAGCAAAAGTGGACAGATGATTGTCCATCAATAAGAAGGGCAAGAACATTGAACCACCAACCAACAAGGTGCCCCAAAACCACCAATTGTTTAAGGACATTGTAGCAAACACTTCATATGCAACCAAAAGATAGTTATGTTGCACAAACATGCCTTTGAAAACACCCACAATATGAAGGAAACCATAATTCTGTGATTTAAGCATTGGAGAAATAAAGCTATAGTCCAAAATCCAAACACAATCAATCATGAAGCCAAAGGGATGGAGCTGAGCTTCGAGTGCACCAATCCAATCCAAACAGAAATGTAGTGTCATAGCAAACAACTCATCCACTGTATGGTCCAACAACTGAAAAGGAGGAGTTTGTATTGATCGAGGAACATCTAAAGGTACCATATAAAACAACTCTCCCTGGGTGCACATAAGTAAACAAGGAGATAAAGCTTCAACCATGAATTGCACACACACTTTTGCCACCAATTGCCTACACATCCTTAAGCATTGTAGCTTACAAGAGAGATAAAGAGTTAAACATCTCCGAACCATAAGCCCATGACTGTAAATCCATTTGAGGCACCAAAAGATGTGCACCGACTAGCAAGGTAGTGACCACAAAAAGATCAGGGGGTTGAGACCATTGCACAACCAACAATAGGAAAAAAAAAGTACACAAGGTAGGGGACAAACCATCATGGGTTAGACATTCCTCGAATGACATGTCTTCTAAGTGGACCAACTTCTTTAAGTGAAAGCAGAAATGTGCAGGTCGAGGAGTGTAACGGCCCGAAAATTTGACTTGTGCCACGTGTCAGGTCAAGGTCGTATGTGGGACCCACTCGTCGAATACGTATGTCCGAATCTTGAGTGAAGATACCGAGAATGTTCAATTTGAGATTTTAATGCTAATTGTTGAGAAAAGTATATGCGAGGAATGCGGTGAGCCGAAAAATGAACGGGGACGCGCCTCGAGTCGCGTGCCGACGTGGGACCGAGATAGTGGCTTAATGTGGCCATAATGGCTTTATGTGGTATTAATTTGTACATTAGATACGCTCGTGATGGGAGTGGCGCGAGTATCGAGATTTGTGAAATGAGGCGAGTTGGTGCCTCGAGATGCGCACTGCTCAATTTATAAGAAAAGCATTAAAAAATATGTTTTTGATGTGCCTCGAGTTTTGCTCCGCACGGATCTCGAGGACACAAGTTTACTTAAGAAGGAAGAAATATATATATATATATATATATATATATATATATATATATATATATATATGGATAAGGTGTGGTTTAACCACACATTTAAAAAAAAAGTGAGAAAGAAAATAGCGAAAGAGGAAAAACGAACCAGAGGAGAAAAATCGTAGGAGAAGGAGAGAAGAAGAAGAGACCGGGAGAGTCCGGGGGAGAGAGAGAGATCTAGCTCGAGCAAGGTGAGTGGATTTCCTTATTGTTGTGTCGATTGTTGTTGTCGTTGTGTGGGTCGTTGTTGGGTTCGGGTGGCGAACTCGGACGAACTGCCATGGCAGTTCGTCCGAGCTCGAGGAATGGCAGGGGAGTGGTCTCCCCTGCATGTGAACCCCACATGGGGTTGGGGATGGAAGATGACCCCAAAAAAAAAAAAAAAAAAAAATGAAGTGCTCGGTGAGAAGATGACCCGCGGTGCATGAAGTGCTCGGTGAGGAATATGACCCCGCGGGTCGGGTCGGGTCGGGCCGACCCGGGTCCAGCTGGACCGGGTCGGGTCAAATCGGTCCCACCCTAATAAAATAATATATATAATTATTAAATTAAATTAAACTGATTTTTATAAACTGTAAATTACAGAAAATAGATTAAAATAGATAAAAATTATTGAAAAATTCTGAAAAATCCTCGAAAAATATGAAAAATAGGGAAAGCTAGAAAAAATGAGTTTGAGGCATTTCGGGCGTTTGACACCCCGGTATAATTCGAAAAAGGGTGCTAAAAACTTAATTTTTATAAAAATAAAAATGACAAATCTATAATCACATACTATACTTGCACGTAGTGCGACCTTAAAATTTTAATTGGTATAAATGGACACCAGGGACGTGAGAGTCGTGTGTCGGGTGCGCAAATCGAGGCGTGAGCGGGACGTCTTGAGGACGAATTACGAATTTCGAGGTAAGTAAACCTAGTTAGAAAATGCACAGTAGTTCATCGAGCTTGCATGTTTGTTTGATGTTGAATCATGTCCTTTTCTTGGAATTCTCACTCACTTATGAGTGTCCGAGGGTCAAGTGAGTCGTACTCGTGTCTCTGATTGGAGTGGTTGCCGGCTCGCAACTGGGGCCATGACCTCGAGTCACAGTATTTGGTCGGAATGAGATGTGTTTTATCCGGGGCGCCATTGATATCCTCATTCGTGACATTCTAGGTACAGCGATGCCGCATCCCATGACCAAGTCTGCTTGGCGTTGCCGCGACTCTGCGACCCCGACCCTGTGGCACCCGCATTCGGTGGTCTTAGACTACTTGGGCACCTCTCTATATTGTTTCCTTTGACACTCATTCTCGTTGTACTTTCATTGTTTAGATTCTCATTATCACGCATTTATCTCGCACGACTTTTGGACTGTTTCATTTTATCTTGAATTACCATTTAGATTCTACTGGATTTTACTTACCTGGGCTCGTCAATCTCGTATTTGACTGAGTGCAGAGCCGCAGACGAGTAGCAAAGGGAAAGCTCCATAGCTAGGTGAAATTTTTGTATAATCTTGCATTTACTCTCCTCTGATGATAACATTTTTACTGGGCGTCATAATTAGGTTGCCTAACTTTTTACATTATTGTTAAGTTATTTGATTCGTAGAAATTGCTTCCGCTAAATTGTAAAACTTGCAAAATACTAATAACTCAATTTAAAATTGTGAATTTACGTAAAATGATGGATTGGAAGGCTGACTAGGTCTGCGTTGACCTTGCGAGACTAGCTCGGGGGTCCACGTGGGCTTAGGCCGGGCGGGGCCCAGTTTGTGGGAAACTGGGGCCGTCACAAGGAGCATCAAGGGAGGCAATAAAACTACCCCAAAGTGGGATGTGTACGCAGAAGGAAAATGAGAACATCTAACCTCATGCGTTGTTAAGGCTCCCATCATCAATTTTCCTCTAGATGTGCATATGACCAGAAAACCTATCATCTTCCTCAAATAGTCACACAACCAGTTGAGCATGAATTAATAAGAGAAGTCTCAATTGTGGAGGGGGGACGTAAAATCAAGAATGAATAACACCAACAAAGGAGATAGGGGCGATGGTCAGGGAGGTGGTGTCATCTTGAATTGAGCGCTCTCAAGTAGAGGGAGAGCTTGCAACATTAAAACTGTACCTCCTCGATAGTGCAGATCTGTTGAACGAAGCTGTGATGAAGCCGGATCTGGCCATGCGGATACCTTCCAAACATCATATTTATGAAGATGAAGCAGGATCAGGTGAATATTCAGGGTTTGTGTGGGAGGAGGTGGTAGATCAGGTGGATCTGGTGGATGTGGCGGAGGTGGTGGAGCTTGAATCGATAAAGATGGGGTTAGCCTACACTCGCGATTTGTCTCGATTGCTTCTTGCGCTCATCATGAGACTGCACATCAACATTGGGGACGCTGATCCACTTCACATCAGAATTGGAAACCTCTTCAAAAGCCCTTTTTTGGTGCAACAGATCTCTTCAATAGCCTTTGAAACTTGAAGTCTAAAGTTATGTGGTGTTAGATTGACAATGGATAAATTTGCAAATGTTAGCTTCTTCCTTTCTTGATCTAAGTTTTGAAGTTGAAGATTGGATGTAATTGTGGCCTCTGCTACATTCATTTGCTCACAATTGGTGATCGGTGACACAATCATGGCTGATAAGTGATCGAGCATCGACATAATTTGTCCAAACCTCTTAATATCTCATTTGCTGCAAATATGGAATCCATTCTTGATACAATGCTCTGATACCACTGTAAGAATACCATTATTGGATCCATTGATTTGAAAATTCAAAAATGGCTAAAAGCCAAGAACACCAAGAACAAGAACACAAAGTAACCTCAGAGAAAGGTCTTAAAATCCTATCAACCCAAGTCACTCAAAGAGTGTCCCAATTACAATATAATTTTCAAGATGCCTAACCTCATTAAATCACCTCTATTTATAATTTTTTCTCTAACTAACTCTAAATGAAACTCTATATGAGATCCTAACACATTTATGATACATTCAAAAGAGGGCCGCTATGGGCACCCACCAGTTCATGAAGGCACCTTGTTGTTGAGGGCACAAAGTCATTTACCAAGGGCACCCAAAATTTAGGCCCGAAATCCCCAAAATACCCCTCATTCAAAACAGAGGCACCCCACCACCGTCCTCTTCAACGAGCAAGCACTACTTCTCGTCAACGAACCAGCTAGCAATCCCGAAACTCATTTGTCTTCGTTCCTCTCCGTCTTTCTCTCTGTTGTAGGCGGAATATCGAGTTTGAAGGCTTTCGGTTTGTTCCATTTCGTCTCCACATTAGGGCTCGGTTCTAGTTTTTCGTTCACACACTCAAGTTGAGAAATCGATCGTTTGAATGTACGTTGGTTGTCTAATTAAGTTGCATTTGGTAGAGTAGTTGTTATGTTTGTGTGGCGGTGCATTCAAGATTCATTTATTGGGCGTTTGTGGTTCTCGGCCACACAGGCCAGAGATTTTGTTTACAGCTCGGCCAAGCATGGCCGAGACTGAGGGAAATTTTTGGGAACTCGTGGTTCTCGGCCAGACAGGCCAAAATAGTTTACACAGTCTCGACAACGAATGGCCCAAAGTAATTGTGTTATTTCGGTCACCACTTCACGAGAGTAACCATTAGTGTATAGTTTATGTCCTGTCGGTTGATGTACTACCGATAATGTAGAATAGCTCTCGGTTGTCCATAACGGAGACTTTTATTGTCGTCTCGGTCACCACTTCACGAGAGTAAGTCGAAGTGTATAGTTTATGTCCTGTCGGTGATGTCCAACCGAGAGCGTAGCATTTCTCTCGGTTGTCCATTACCGAAGACTTTTATTCATTTCTCGGTGGATGTTGACCGAGACGTTTGCATAACTCTCGGTCCTGCGAGGTCGAATCAATCGCGCCCGTGAAAAAACGTCTGAAAATTTGAGAAACCCTACGTTGACAAAAAAATAGTTCCTTCAAAGCTTCATATGGTTCTCAAACATTGTTACCTCGCTGTCGGATGATGTCAAGACGCAAGAATCGATACACGCTCGACAAACACAATTGTGGCTTTAGGTTTCACTTGTGATCCAAGGTGGTGGGGTGACCCAGTTTTGCTTTGAAAATGGTTTGTGGGGTTTGAGCAAGTATATATGAAGGGGCAAAATAGTCATTTACATTTTAGATGGGAAAATGAGAAAAAATATGGGTGCCTTCATGAATTGGTGGGGTGCCCATAGCGAGCCTCATTCAAAATTATAATCTTATGATAAAAATTTAAAATTAGAAAAAAGCAGTTTTCTTTTCCAAAAACTTAAATAAGTTCAATTAATGTTAGACACTTCATAAAAAATATGTGGTGTACAACTCTATCATGGCGGTAAAATAATTTAGTGAGCAGAGACAGGTCGCGAGATTGTGAGAGGGATGAAGAAAATGGAAGCCTATCTATCTATAATAAACCATTTCCACGTTCATGCTTGTGTTTGGAGGTTTAGATGCACGCTCTGTGTCGGGTTAACATGGGCACTCAACCCTAACGTGGCGAGTCTTATTATTATGAACCATAAACCATTGCCACGCTCGTGCTTGTGTTTGGAGGGTACTCCATGTTGTGTCAACATGGACACTTAACCCTAAAGTGGCGAGTCTTATTATTATCAACACAATTAGCGCTACATTAGGGCTTAAAGGCTTATTAGTATTTGTGAAATATATATTGAATACGGATCATGATGACTAACATACAATTAATGTTACTCAAAGACCTATAAATAATTAAATAATTATTCAAGGACCACTAAATAAATATTTTCTTGTCTAGGTCATGAGACCACCTTGGGATCACCTTGGCGCCTTGCAATCCTAGCTAGACATAAAGAGATAAATCACTCAAGACAACCAACCCTCTCAACCATTTTTAGTGTATGCCCCTATCAATCAATACAACAAGATAGCCTCAGTCCCAAATTACCCTATCAATCAATAATATATCATATATTCCTCATTATTCCTCATTGACTTCTAGAACTCTTAATGGAGATCAAGGTCAAGAATTTTCCATTGAGTGGGTTTGTGAGTCTTTTTATTTTTGTTAGTCAATTAGGTCCACTTGCGTCGTTGGATACAATTAGGTGTCTTGAGAATAGATTATGAAGTTCGGTTATATTAGAATGAGGTGTTAGAGTTAGTGTCACCTTAGGTTTCTAGTTAGAGTCAATATTAGTCTATAAGTACAATATATAACAACAATGTTTTCATTTGTTTAGTTTTTGTTTAATGAAGTATATATATATATATACAAGGCTTGGCGTTATGTAATAGGGGATTGATTATGGATTATTGATTAATGAAAATTGGATTTTGGGAGAGTATCTTTTTGTTTGTTTTGGTTTCTTGAACTTTGTGTGTTCGATCACAAGTTAGAAACTTGATTCGTCAATTTGATATTTGTGGAATTAACGAATTGGTAGAAAAGCTATCTATGTCTTTGTAGCGAGCAATTTGTCAATTCCCCGCTGCATCGGTTGGTATCGGAGCGTCAAGGTCGTAATCTTTCGCAATGCCGCTGAAAAGACAAGCCCGACTTGAAAACCATGTAGATGAGGTTCCTCTAAGAGATACTATGACACATGTCGATCAAAGGATAGATCAACTAATGACTTTCGTTGATAATCTAGCACTTCAAATTCAACAGTTGCATCAAAATCAAGAGCAACAGTCGCAGCAACAGAGTCAGTCGCAACAACCTCGTCAACAACGTCAACAATGGTTTGAGGACGAAGTGCCTACCGAGGGGTTTAAGCCAGAAGAGGAATATTCTAGTTCGACGACAAGTTTGTATCCAAGAAAAAAGAAGATGGAGTTTTTTTCTTTAAAGTGATGGCGAAGTTGATCTGATATTCTTCGGGGAGGACTTTGACAACTTTGATGAGGCGCCAAAGTTTGACGGTGATGAGCACGACTTCGTGGAAGACAAGCTAGTCTTTGGAGATGACGACTTTGTCATCGAGGTGAATTCTAATTCTAAAAAACCCTCAGGTGCTTGAAGATGTGGTTGTTGATGGTGTCGTCAACAACTACCCAATCAAAAAAGTTGTGGAGACAAAAGTAAAATTTGCGGCGACCAAACACTTTTGTTCATTAACTGATAACACAAATGATGAGTTAGTTGTTGACGTTCTTCAAGACTCTCATGATGGTGTGTTTGTTGATAACATGGATTTGTCGATTAAAGCACTTTTGTTGATTGACTAACATTATAGACGTTGAGTTAGTTGAGGAAGTTCTAAAACACCCTCACAATGGTGTGTTCGTTGACAACTTTGATTTGTCAATTGAAGTTTCAAGCAATGTTCCAAAGATACATGTTCCATCAAGTGATGATAAATTCGTCAAAATTGTGTTCGAGGAAGAGTTGGCTATCTTTGAAGATTTTGTTATTGAAGCCCACAAGACAAGGGAGAGACTAAAACTCGAGGACGAGTTTTCTCGAACCGGGGGAGAGGGGTGAAGATCAAGGTCAAAATTTTCCATCGAGTGAGTTTGTGAGTCTTTTTATTTTTGTTAGTCAATTAGGTCCACAAGTGTCGTCGGATACAATTAGGTGTCTTGAGAATAGATTTTGAAGTTTAGTTATATTGGAATGAGGTGTTAGAGTTAGTGTTACTTTCGGTTTCTTTAGTATGTTAATTTGATGTGTCGGTCATATAGCTAGTTGGAGTCAATATTAGAGTCCTAGTAGGAGTACAATATATAATAATAACGTTTTCATTAGTTTAGTTTTTGTTTAATGAAGTATGTACATATATATATAAATATATATAAAAGCTTGGTGTTATTTAATAGGGGATTTGTTATGGATTATTGATTAATAAAAATTGGGTTTTGAGATAGAGTATCTCTTTGTTTGCCTTGACTTCATGAACTTTGTGTGTTCAATCACAAGTTAGAAATGTGTTTCTCAATTCGGTATTCGTGGAATCAACGAATTGGTAGAAAAGCTATCGATGTCTTTGTAGCGAGCAATTAGTATATTCCTCGCTTCACCAACTCTCGAACCTCATAATGCCTATTATTAGCTATTCTTTGATTCATTTTCTTACTAAATGGATCTCAAATAAAACAAAGATGTTGCTCTATATTCTCTTTGTTGAATCGGCACTATACCTATTTTGCACATATCAAAAAGTCACCCACCACCAGAATAGTGTCCATGTTGGTCTCTTGAATGCCCATACCTTTCCGTGTATAGATCTAGTGAATGTGAAATCAAAAGAAATATGTCAAACTATCTCCTCATTGTCTTTGCACAACACAGGCAAGTGCCAACTAGGGAACCATGACATAAATGGTTTGTTCAATAGTTAGATGTCGCTAGTATGAATATTGAAGCAAACCCAATTAAGAATTGGACCTTGTGAGTGGTCGGGCTGCTCCATATGAACAATGAAGATGAAAATAGAGATGCTCAAATTGTCGATTAGATTTGAATGAAGTGACTTGCAAGTGAAATCGTTGGAAAGGCTTAGACAATCATGTACTCCGACCCTTCAAGATGACCTAATATGGAACTAAGTTCATTAGCTTTGTTATCTTGAAGATTGTACAAGATATGAAAATTTCAAGAAACTAAGAGAGCAGGACTTGTCTAATATGATAGTTATGAAATGTAGTTAGATAAACAAACGAATATGTGTTGTCAAAAAAAAACTATGGGATGTGTAACAATATGCTAAGTTTGGTGGAGTAGCAATGGAGCGAGTGCTAAGGCGCTGACTGAGGCAAAAGCCTAGTGTTCAAGTTGTGGTAACTTCATCATTTTCTTGAGTTGTCTCTCGTGCTATAGTGTTGGTGCGCCTAACCAGCCCCCATGACATTAGGCAAACTGAAGGTTTTGATAGCTATGGTTCACCAAAAAAAGATGTGCAACAATATATTAAGTTTATATTTCCAAGCTTAAGTTTGAATTTGCAAGCTATATGTTCTCCTAAAATCTAATGTTGCAGCTTAAAGGATTTAAAGGTATGATTAGCGAATCATGAGGTCTTCTAATGAGAGTCGGTCATAATTTTATGCTGAAATTGTTTAATGGCTAGCTTATTTAAAGCAATTGGTGATGTCTTTTCCTAGATCTTAAGGAAGGTCCTTTCTACTTTGTCTTAGAGTCCCTAGTAACTTTGGAAAATACTAGAATGACAACAACAATGTCACACCACAAGACACATTAGCTTACATGACCCATCCACGTGGCCTCAACTTGCGTGTTATGCATTGAGATCTCGATATGTCTGCATCTCGAGGCGCACATGGACGGCTCGTGTGAGCCAATGTATCCAGCAGTGTGATATGCCATTGTCATTTTAGCACTTCTCAGTAACTTTTTCCTGGGAAATCACTTTTCAATTGTTTTGGTTGTTAATGAGAAAAGGGTGGAGTATTAACTAGTAAGTTAAAAGGAAGAGATGATTAACATTCAAAAATAACTTGGCTAAAGCTTTTGATTCTACAAGAAGGGACTGAAGGTTTTGGTGGAAGGGGGTGTCCTAGATTTAGATTGCTTAATTTCCTTCAAATTTTCTATTTGCACCAATAAAAAGCCTATAAAGAATGTTCAAGTCAGGTGAGGTTTAGCACAAGGAAAAGATTGATGGTTTGGGAACATTGGAGCTGGCTCTCTCTCATTTTCTCTTCGTTCATGTGGTTGATTTCTAGGCAACTTGTAGGGAAGAGTAGGGTTCGTGGCAGTTGATGATACAATAGTCTTTGTCATCTCTAGCATGCAAAATATCCTTTTTTTGCTACCATTAGGATGTCAGCATGGTGACAACTTCAAAGGTGGTAGATATATTTGAGGGCATCTTATGTGTGGAGGTTAATTTTGCTAAAAGCCTAGTGGTGAACATCAATAAGGATGAGAATAGGTGCATAAATTAGCTTCCATGATTGTTAGCTCAATGGTTGGTTAACCCCTTGAATATCTTGGCATAATGCCTAAGTGGAATTCGTAGGAAAGTTTGGGCTTCAGTTGTTGATGGCGTCTAGTGAAATCTCTTTGGAGGCCATCTCAACCTAAACTTATTTTATGTTCTTATTAAAATTTTATGTACTTCTTTACGATGCTATAGTGGTCACAATCATTATGGAGTTCTTGAGTTTTATTACTACTACTATTACTACTACTATTATTATTATTATTATTATTATTATTATTATTATTATTATTTCATTATTACTATTGATTATTCCATTTTGGCAAGTATAAGTTAGTTTGTTGAAATGGGAGATTTACAAAAACCTATTGAGCAAAGAGATTTGACGATGGGGAGTTTGTAGAAAGAAATTCTTGATGTTAAAGTGGATATGGAAACATGGAAAGTAAAGATATTCATAGATGAAAGTTATCCGAAGCATTCATAGGTGGGCATTGTCTCTAGATTCACCTACCTTCGACTTTGAAACGTTGTCCACCTTAATTTCTAGTTTTCAGTGTTTGTTTATCTTATCAAGTTGGGAATGAATCTTCAATTTATTTTTAGGAAAGACTCTTTGATTGGTGAGTCCACCTTACTCCCAGCCTTATATTCCCATCCGTCAATAATTTTTCCCGTGGCATTAATCAAAGTAGTGACCATTTCGTGGTCTGATATTTATTTTTCATCTTCTATTAATATATCTTGGAACATTAAGGTATCATCTAAAACTCCATCTTGTCCTTTTTCTCAAAAAGTCATTACTTGTGATTTTTTTTTCGGCAATCTCGTCAAGATCAAGGGGCTCAACCACATCAAGATTTTTAGGGTGTTCGAAAAGTGAAAGTTTCTTGTAATGGTTTAGGCTTTTATCCCTTTAACACCTTTCAAATACCTTAATACCTTTCAAATATAATAAAAAAATGGCCTACTTATCACATTTACAGAGTATACCCTTTCTATACCTCCATTGAGATTTTGATAAAAAAAATACGTCCATTGAGATTTGCTAGCCAATGAGGAATTGTTGAAGGCAAGGAAATCACCATCGACCACCATGTCACTATTGCAGCCAACCAGCGAGTCAGTGGGCTTTTTTGCTTCTTTTTCTATGTGGGAAATTGGACCAATGTGGCTCACAATTATCCTTTAATATGCCAATCATGTACTTGGAATCACTACATATTTGAGCCTTGCAGCAATGCGTATCAACTAGAAATTGAATTTCTTTCAGCATCGCCATACCACATTGTAGATTGACCTAGTCTTAAGTGTCACAACAAAAGCAATAATGACCTTGTTCTTGTGACCCTGAATGATGCCTCCATGTCCTCTCATTGTTGAGAACGATCCATTTGTGTGGAGTCAAATACATTCTGCCAATGGAGGTTCCCATACCACGAAGTTTGGAGATTCATCCTGCCATGATATATTAAGGTTCCTTTACTCTATAATAAATTCAGACCATTGATTTCTATCACGACAAATTTTTTTCAGGTTGTAGATAGTGGCTTGAGTAATGGATTCAATGTTCATATTTAGAGTTTGGCTTTGCGCTTGATTCTTCCTCAAGTTTCTCTCGTACCAAATGTGGTAAAGGGTAGCTTGAAAAGCCGTTTCATCATTTCAGTTCAGCCATCTCTTGTTCCCTGTTTGATATTCTCTCGATCCAATTTAGCTCCTCTCTCCAATTCTTTCCATTGCACTTTTGAGGATTGCATTATCGAAGAATGTTGGGAACTCTCATATCCCATCTATCAAAAGCAACAACTCCAATTTAAAGGTGCCTCCTTAAAAAAGAAGTTTTAGGAATGTCATTTGAGCAAAGTCTCTACATCAAAAGGGCTTCTTTAGGAATTGTCATCTTTTACCAAACCATATTCTCTCACTATTTTTTGTTTCCCCCCATCGCTCCCTTTCTTTTCTAAATAGAGTGGAAATTGGGAGCATATTTTTTGGTTGCCCTTTCTCTAAAAGGCTTATAATGGAGGATTAGATGAGAGAAATCAAGTAGAAGAATAGAGAATGAATTTTAGCAAATATCAACCTTATTCAAAGTTTAATATTATAAAATTTAACCTAAGCACTTATATATAGGACCAAGGTCCTAAAACTCCTAATACAATTAGGAACTTGAAGTCCTAATGACCTTCTAAATTTACATTAAATAAAGTGACGAAAATAATTAAAACTTATTAATTCTAATAACACAAAACTTCTAATAAAATAGAAACTTCTAATCCCAATCAAAATAGAAACTAAACTTCTAATCTTACAAGGACTCCAATAAAGAAACTCCTAATCTAAATCAATCTTTACTTCTACGCTTGTAATGTTTTGTATAAGGCTTCACACGTCCTACATCAGTTTAGGTCCTTAAGGCTAGATGGCTATTATTTTCTACATTTGGTTGATCTTTGAATATTCATCTTGAAAAACGTAATTAACAACAACATAAGTTTAGATAGCCAATGTAGCAAGCTTTGTTATCCCGTGGTCTCTCGAAATGGTGGTATAGAATTACTTTGGATGCATTATTACTATTAAAGGTTTTATCGATTGCCAAATCGCATTATTTATTGTAAACTATGAGGAGTAGAAAATATTGGACCCTTGTTGTATAGTTTAAGTGTAATTTTAAAAGTGATGATAAGGGCTTGGCACATGTTAAACTTTCAGCAGCTAGATGGGATGCGTGTCGTTAGTAAACTTTACTAGTTTTACCACACTTCTACTTAAGCGTCCTCATTTCCTCACTACACTCATTTTATGTATGTGTTGTTTCTTTACCGCCCAATATGTGCTTCCATGCAACACATCTGGCCAAAGTGTTGTCTTATAGAATTTTTCCTTTAGTTTAATTGGGATATTTTTATTGCGTAGCACACTTATTGTATTCCTCCACTTCTACTATTCAACTTGAATTTTTTGTATAGCGTCCTCCTCAATGTGACTTTTTGTATGGTTGATCCAAAATATCTAAAACTAGTCGGGATCCAACGTTTCATGCACAAGAGAGACCGAGCTTGTATGAAAATTGTTTATTATAATTTATTTACCCAGATAATTGTAAATATTGCCTATTGAACAAAACCAGACTACATAAAATTTAATGCATAACATCAAGACATAAATTAGTTAACAAGCTATTAAGATTCGGTGGAAAAGATTGAAATAAATGCAATGATAAAAAAAATTACCTCATTATCATCCCTGGACTAATGTGCTAATGTTTTGAAAAAAGATTTCGGTCGACTATGTTCTTCACAAGTGCCAATTCTTGTTGTTTTTCATATGCATTTATAATCATTAACTCATATCTTCCATTGATTCAAGATAAGGCTATGTATAATTTATTGTGTGCAAAACTTGCTCAAGTAAGAATAATTCTACAAAGAGTCAGACACCACTTGATCAACAAAATTGAAATGCTAAGCAAGTATGCATTTTACAAAGACTTTTGCTTATATTCTTTTGTGTGTGCGTGTAAATGTTGGAGATGAGGGAATAATCCCACATGGACTTGTTATAGAAAGAATATGGCTTATAAGTTTGGAGTGGGAACTCCAATTTCCCTTTGACATTTTGGATTACACACCACTCTCAAACTAAAGTCCACTAGTCTCTCCATACTCTCTCTAGACTTGGATCGTGCCTACACAATAAGAAATTTGATATGATATAAGAGCCAAATGGCTTAATAATCCATTAAAGATCCAAAGTTTTTTTTTTTTTTAAAAAAAAAAAAAAAAAACTGAAATGGGCTAGCACAGATGGAGCTAGACAGCCTAGACCCATGTTGGAAGACCTGTGGTCTCTGAGGCTCTAGAGTACTTGCCGAAGAAGAAAATAGGCTTCTGAGACTCGAAAAGAACACAAGCTTAGGCTTACTAAATTGAATATAGCTTATAACACTAGAGCCGTTTGACTTGGGGAGAATTGGAGATGACGGAATAATCCTACATCGACTACTTGAGAGAAATAAATAGGTTATAAGTTACGAGTGGGAACCCCAATTTGCTTTGGCATTTTGGAGTACACACCAACTCTCAAACTAAAGCCGACATATAACACTAGTCCCTCCACAGTCTCCCTAGAATTGGACTGGGCCTACACATTACAAAATTTGACAGTTATGCTTTAAATTTTATGTGATTTGATAATATTTGTTAAGACTTACAATTACTTGGGTAAAGTAATTATAATGAACAATTTTTGTACAAGCTCAGTCTTTCTCGTGTGTGCATGATCTTGATTAGTTTATTTTAACCAAGGGTGCAAACTTTGACTTCGCCTATGACTTCGCTCACTTAAAATTCGGAATTAATTCGAAGAAGTTGACTTCGACGATGAAAGATTGACAAAAATTTGTCGGTGTATGGAAGTTTATGGAATTTCACTTTAAATGCTAGAAAACTCAAGTTTCTTCGTAGAGATGCTAGAACTATGTTTTATTCGAATTTAGCCGAAGTTTAAGTATATTTCTAGCACAGTCGTAGTTTCAGTCGAAGTTTGCTCAACTTCCACAAAACATAACAATTTTACTTCATGTTTTTTTAACTTCCATCAATGTTTTCAAAGTTAGGTCGAAGTTAGCCGAAGTTGAGTCGAAGTTTTGCAATTTTTCTACTGCCTATGAACTTCACTTCGCTCACCTCAAAATCGACAAACTTCGGATGAACTTTGCTGAAGTTTGTCGATTTTTTAAACCTTAATTTTAACTTAAGATATTAGCTTAGTGACAATTGTGTTTGGTTCGTGCTATGGGTGTCTCTTTTTGAATCAGAGGTTCGTTTTGCTATTAACTTCTCGTATCAAGTTTTGACCAGCTGTTCCCGTCAATTTTGAGGTTAAGTCCTTGATAGATATAGTCATTCTTGTTGGATCAATCCTAATCATGTAACAGAAATTTTGTCAAGGTTGGATTGAGTTCTTGCGCATATTGTTTGCTTTCTTGTGTCACTTTGGAGTTGACTCAGATAATCTGGTCATCTCTAATTTTCCCTTTGCTTCCTCATTATTTTACACATCTTGATGTGTGAACTTCCTCCATGCCTATTTAAATTTTTGAAGGTGAGAAACCTTGGGAAACCTGTTGAGCTTGCTGGACAATATTATAAAGATGGCGCTGATGAGGTAAGTCTTATCTTTTTAACTTTGTATGTTTTGTTAGATACTTTTTCCATTAAAACTTAAAGTGATTTATCATTGCAGGTTAGCTTTTTGAACATTACAGGCTTTCGTGATTTCCCTTTAGGAGATCTACCGATGTTGCAGGTTTGTATTGTAGAAACTTTGTTCATTTTTTTTAAAGTTTTGCTTCATTGGAATAAAGCTATTGGGCTACAAGACATTTTATCCTTATACTAGTTCTATCTAATACTACGGTTCTTATTGCAATTTAAAGGTACTGAAGTACACATCAGAAAATGTTTTCGTCCCTCTTACAGTTGGTGGTGGTATAAGAGATTTCACTGATGGGAAAGGGAGGTAATTTGTCCTTTCTAGAGCAACATATTGCTAAAATAACTTTTTGAATTGCTCTTTGCATCTTGTTTATATAGATAATTTACTTAAGAATGTCCCGTGAGATTGTTGTGCTGTTTGTATTTAGCTTTTGTTTGTCCGCTTTTTTCCTCTTTTAGGCACTATACTAGTTTGGAGGTTGCATCAGAATATTTTAGATCTGGTGCAGACAAGGTCTCCATAGGAAGTGATGCAGTTTATGCCGCAGAAGCATATTTAAGAACTGGAGTACGTAGAAATGTTAAATATTTGTTTCTTGGTGAGACTAATACCGTCGATCATATTCCTGATACATCTGCAAAATATTTTCAAGGTAAAGACTGGTAAAAGCAGTTTGGAACAAATTTCTCGAGTTTATGGCAACCAGGTAATTAAAATCTTAATATGCTAGTTTCTCATGGTGCTTATTCATTGTATTATTTCTAGAGTGTGTGTGTGTGGAACATACTTGTTTATTCAAGTTAATCTACAGAGAGATACATGACTGGCACCTGTTACATTTTGGGGGTATATATTTTGAAAATTTCAATCAGTCTGCGCCGATGACTGTTTACTTCCCTAATATTATGGCTGCATTTTTTTATTTTTCTCTTGCAAGTTAATATTCATCTATTAATTGGAATCATGGATTGCATTTGTAAAACATCATGTCAGCTTTCAAAGTTACATGTTGGTGATTCAATTATGTTGTTTGCTCATTACTTGATTATTTTCCCGTATGTTTCCTCATTTTTTGGAGATATATTAACATTTCGTGGGACATGTATTGGTTTGATTATTTTTTCTTAGGCAGTGGTTGTAAGTATTGATCCTCGAAGGCTATACGTCAACAATCCTGAGGATGTTGAATTCAAAGCTATAAAAGTTACAAATCCAGGTAAAACTGCTGCAAGGTCATTCTTTGAATTTCTTTTGTTGCCTGTACAATTTGTTCCTTGCCCCTGTATATTACTATATTTGCTCATGTTGTTGCTTCTGGCTTTCCAAGTTTCACTGGAATATCATTTTCATGGGTAGAGTTAAATCCATGGTCCATGTATATATTTCAGTAAGCCATGTAATTATGATGCAAATTTCTCATTTACCTCTGAATAACAATTTAGTTTATATTCTTCTCAGGTCCAAATGGAGAAAAATATGCGTGGTATCAGTGTACGGTAAGCCTCTATTTTTCTTGTTTTAGCTTCTTGTCATTTGATGTCAATCTAATAAATTGGTTACGTTCCTCGATTCTTGGTTTGCATGGAAGAAAGATTTTGTGACATGAGGAAGAATAATTGCTTCATAGAGGTTTCATGTCAAATTAACGTTTGTAATGGATGAAGGAGCTAATCTAACCATGATTATGAACATTTATAATCGGTATATACCTATCTAAATTCATACTTAATGCCACTTAGTCTTGGTTAAGATTGTACAAGAGTGATACTGAAATGCAAGAAAACACAACGTGCATCTTATATTTTAATGTTGGAAATGATAATGTCCTAAAATTTTAAAACCCATCATCTCAAATTTAAATAATGGAATTTGACAAGCTAAATTATTTATTAAATACCTTTTTTTTTGTTTTCTTGCGAGCAGGTCAACGGTGGGCGTGAAGGTCGGGCTATTGGGGCATATGAGCTTGCCAAAGCCGTTGAAGAGTTGGGAGCTGGGGAAATACTACTTAATTGCATTGACTGCGATGGTAATTTGCTTTACTATTGCATGGTTAAAACGAAAAAAGAAATTAAGTGTCAATATACCTTATTATATGTGTTTGACACGGTAGGAGTTAAATAGGGTTGGTTCTGACATTTTTTTTGGGCCTAGGGAGACAAAAAATGGGGGCCTTTTTATATTTGACTCGTTTTCTATCAAAAAAATAAATATTTGACTTGGTCAAATTTTTATGATATGCTTATGCTATTACTAGATTTATATAATTTTATGATCTGCATATTTATTTTTGTATATAGAACATATGTTACATTAGACTTTATTTTTTTTCAAAAAAAAATATTAATATTAATATATAAGAAGTACTGTATGTTTTTGAAGATAACATTATCAATATGGATAATATAAATGTTAAGCAAAATATTAAGTATTTTTTTGCAATATACATATGTATTAATTAATTAAATTGTTTATATATAATGCTAATAATCTTATAGGCAATCGTTAATCATTTTTTTAATCAAAACAAAAATTAATTCCTAGAAAAAGTTGCTTGTTTATTAATTTAATACAATTGCCCAAATAATCGTATAGTTGAATTTATGTTTATTACTTATCTTTTTTTTTTTAATAAAAACAACAATTGATTTCTTTCTTTTTTTTTTTTTTTTTGCTAAGAATAACAATTGATTTCTAGAAGAAAAAGTTTGGTCTTATAAATTTATTACAATTACGTAAATAAGTTGTAAAGAGAGAGAATGACCAGGTAATTAGTTTTAAGGGGAGAAATAGGAGTATTCCCTTAAGTGAGAGAGATATTCATGTAAGTTAAGTGGGGCCCTCTACAACCACAACGACACACAATGAGCGAATGAAGTAGCCGCGTACATGAAGCCATCGATATTCTCTCTAGTGCCTATAGAAGATAATTTTAGGAAAACCCATAAAATGCATAGTACATTAGGGATATTTGGGGGCCTATCCTGAGGTGGGGGCCTGGGGCGGTTGCTTCCCCAGTATTGGCCTTGGAGTTAAATATTTGCTTATTTTTTTGCTTTGAAATAGCCTTGAATTGTTTTCACCAGTATTTTCAAAGGCAAAAAGCGCACCCGAGGCGATGGCTGCTGAGTGAAGTCCAATATATACATATTTCTACTTATATACATACATATACAAACATATATGGATGTAACATGTATGTGTGTATGTATGAAAATCATTTTGTGTTATATGTGACATTGTTTGACTCAGTAACTACAATCTAGAACTGAACAACTAAACACATCACTTAGATGAAATGTATTAGCGGCGAAAAAACATAAAAAAAAAAAAAATTAATTTTTAATGGTGAGGCACACATCTCTATGTGCCTTAAAGCAGCGCCAAAGCGTGTCTGGGCTCATTTGAGGGGCATAGAGGGCACCTTGCCTCAAGGCGTGCCTGTGGTGCACGCCTCAATAACACTTTTTGCACTAGTAACAATAATCGTTATTGCGTACTTAATGGTGCTAATTTCTATCGGTCATTCCCATTTTCCATTACGTTGTCATCAAATACTCCTCTTCAATATGCTCCATAATAGACAAGTACAAGTCATTGCTGGTAATAATGAAACTTTCACTGTGACACCACATTACTATGCCATTATCTCTTAATCAACTTGTGGTGGCATCCAAAACATTAAAATTGTTTCTATGCTTAGGTTTTAGCTAGTAAGTATTATGTAATTGTATGGTTGAAATAGGTCGTAAGAACTTTTGAATTGGTCGAAATCCACTGCAACATATAAAGTGGCTATTTTAGGTACTTCAAACCTCTAATGTTTGAAAGTTCATTGCTGGTGAATGTCAGATGAGCAGTGATATGCTTTTCAAATTTTGAGAACGTCATAAGCTAAAGCTTCATTTGTTGGCAAATACATGCTATTTCTTGCTGTGTTCTCATGATGTCCTGTGGAAGTTGCATCTGTAAATGCGTTTCTACCCAAGGAATAGCCTGTGAAATATATGTTTCTTAATAGCTCATATTATTGCAGTTATGTCTGAAAGGATTTTTTTATCATTGCAGGTCAAGGAAATGGCTTTGACATAGACCTAGTAAAGCTAGTTTCAGATGCCGTTACCATCCCTGTCATAGCAAGTAGTGGTGCAGGTGCAGTTGAACATTTCTCAGAAGTTTTCGCTAAAACAAATGCTTCGGCTGCCCTTGCTGCTGGAATTTTCCATAGAAAGGAGGTACTACCTGGAATACTAAAAATCCAGTTACTATTCTACTAATAAGCTATGAAGTGGTTTCCCAGAAGTAACTAACTACATAAACAAAAATAAAAAAAGGAAACGAAGAGGATCCCTGTAAGTTTTTTGTTTGAATGATGCTACCTTCCCTTGATTTTGCTAAGAAAAAAGATTGGTCAACATACTTTTGAAACATTTGATGCACAATCATTGGAGTCCGTTATATTATGCATTAAACGAGGTGTCCAATGAACAACATATCTATTGAACGTGTGCTGATTTTGCAAAGAAAAAAGGTTGGTCGACATACTATTGAAACATTTGATGCACAATCATTGAGTCCATTTGATTATGCATTAAATGAGGTGTCCAATGAACAACGTATGTTATATGTATACTGCCCAATCACTTTCTTTCCGTAAATAGATTCATGGATTCATTATTGAATTTATTGGGAGTTTGAAAATGGATTTTATTAAGTTAGATTAACTGGAATTCCATAGCCAAGTTTGTTCAAAAAAATTTAACTACTTCGCAGGTACCCATTCAGTCCGTGAAGGAGCACTTGTTGATAGAAGGCATAGAGGCACGGACGTAATTTGTGCCGCCTCATGAAGCTTCTTTTTCGAGACCTGCAATTTTGCTAGTCAAGTATTTCCATGGCGTAGAAGAAACAGTTCTCAGATTTTGATTCTTAAACCTGATGAGGCTGCTGAGGTTTTTTTTTTTTTTTTTTTGTATCAACTATATATGTGAAACCGCTGTGCGGTTTTTCTCTCGCGTTGTCCATTTTTGGTTTTGTAGTGTATTTGTACCAATATTAACTTATTAGATTCAAAATAGAGATATTTATTTTTTGTAGCATATTTGTGATTTATTAGCAAACAGAACTGTTGAGAAGGAATGCGAGTGCAGTTGTCTGTGTGATCCTTATATTTGATGTGTGTATTGTGTCATGTTTCCAAGCAGCCCTATTTGAATTGTTAATTTAACTTGATACTTCTTGGCAGTAGTTATTTTTAGCAGTTTTGTCTTCCATGAATTTGAAATCAGTACAGCTTCAGCTACAACTGTCGAAGGCGATGGTTCTGAAGAGATTGATTCTACCTTGGACAATCTTCTCATTCTATAACAACATCCATTCAAATATTCATAGCATTAGGCCGAAGTGAAGCGCATGACTTTTAATGAATGAAGGAAATGTATGAACGCAAATTCGTTCATGCTTTCCCACCGTCTTGATTCCAAATTAGTTGGCATCGGCTACATGAATCAAACTCTTTCATTGCCCTCTATTTCAGTTTTGTGATTCGATCCTGTCTAACTGGGTTGAATCACTATTACAGTCAATGCATATATTGTTGCCATAGTGAACGAAGAGGTGCGAATTTTCGAGTGTTTTTGGTCTGTTTTTGGTCCTTTCTTCGCACCAAAACCCACCACTTGGTGGATAGACACTATATCCCTTAGTTTTCTATAAATTAAAGGGATCTAGTACGTAATATACACATTCAGACACATTGAAACACAAGTTTTTGAGTCAAAGTGTGTTCTTGAGTCCATAGCATCATTCTTTTTAAGTTCTTTAAAGAGTGTTCTTAGTTGGAGTTGTGTTACATACACATCATCCAACAACCATTAGAGACTTGATTGTATCCCGAAAGCAACTTTCGATTTTCCCATTATGTGTACGCGCCTCGAGTCTTTGTTTGGTTTCCTCCATTATCATCTTGATTTCTCCGTCGAAGCTTTTGCTCCAACATTTATTGTTCCTATTGACAAGAGTGGTCCGAACCATAAAGTTTTGTTTTGGTATGACGACTGGAACCTCACTTTTGCATCTCAGTTTTGTCCAACCGGAATCATATGAACACAAAACTGATTTATGTAAAGTTGTAAATATTTTTCATGCTGTGGTAGTCAGAAAACAAAAACAAAACCATAGATACGAACACTAGATCTTTTAGACAAAATAGAAATAGAAAAGGAAAACAAATACAAAGGGGAGAAAAAAACTCGTTTAGGAACATGGAACATATGAACACTTACGGGGAAGTCAATAGAACTAGTAGATACCATGATTAGAAGGAGAGTCAATATTGCTTGCCTCCAAGAGACAAAATGAGTATGAGAAAAGAGTAGAGAAATAGGAAGCACAAGGTTTAAATTGTGGTACATTGGTATAGATAGAAAATACAATGGAGTAGGAATTGTGGTGGATAATGATTATAAGGATAAGGTCGTAGAGGTTAAAAGAATGGGGGATAGATTGACTCTAGTTAAATTAGTTATTGGAGATGAAAAAATTAACATACTTATCGCCTAAGCACCATAAGTAGGATTAAGCGAGAGCATCAAACGCAAGTTTTGGGACGATATGGATGGATTTATGCAAAGTATACAATTAGATGAAAAGGTTTTTATTGGAGGAGATTTAAATGGGCATGTCGGGGCAAGTAACGATGGGTTAGAGAGTTCATGGAGGTTTTGGTTACGGTAATAGAAATGAAGAAGGAGAATCAATCTTAGAATTTGCTTTAGCATACGATCTGGTCTTAGCAAATACTAGTTTTAGGAAGAGGGAGTCGTATACAATTACTTTTAGTAGTGGTCATAACAAGAGTCAAATAGATTTTCTTTTAACAAGAAAAATAGATAGAAAATATGTAGAAACTGCAAAGTAATACCTGATGAAGCACTTACTACCCAACATAAGTTAGTAGTACTTGATATTAAGCTAACACGACGACATAATATGAATAAAAGAGTTAGTGACCCTATAATAAAGTGGTGGAACCTAAAACATAGTAAACAAGTAGAGTTTAGAGAAAAACTACTAAAGAAAAATGTTTGGAATCTTGACTAAGATGCTAATACAATGTGGCTAGAAATGAGTAGTTGCATAAGGAGAGTGGGATCAAAAGTATTAGGTATATCTAAGGGCTTGGGGCCTCCAAAGAAGGAAACATGGTGGTGGAATGAGGATGTCCAACGAGCAATTAAAACTAAAAGAGAGATGTATAGGAAAATACATAAATGTCAAGATGAAGATGTGTACAATCAATATAGAGAAGCTAGAAAACAAGCTAAAAAAATAGTTAGTCAAGCTAAAACAAATTTCATGAAAGATCTATATACAAGGTTAAGTAATAGAGATGACGAAATATATATATATATATATATATGCTAGCCAAATTAAGAGATAAAAAGAAACAAGACATAAGTCATTTAAGATGTATTAATTAAGGATGAAAATCAAAATGTTTTAACGCGCAAGGAGGATATTAAGGAGAGATGAAGAAGTTACTTCGATAGTTTATTAAATGATGGCCAAGTTGATACTATAATAGATGAAAACCCACACCAAGAAAAAATATAAACTATACACACAATATTAGAATTATAGAAGTTAAAGAGGCATGAAAAGAATGAAAATAGGAAAAGCATGTGGCCCAGATGAAATATCCATAGAGGTTTGGAAATGATTAGGAGAAATTGGATTGACTTGGTTAACAAAACTTTTCAATAAAATTTTAAAATAAAAACGGATGCCAATGGATTGGAGAAGAAGCACGATTGTGCCAATCTTCAAAAACAAAGGAGACATTCAAAGTTGCTCAAACTACAGGAGAATTAAACTTATAAGTCACACTATGAAATTATGGGAGAGGATAATTGACAATAGGCTAAGGAGAGAAACAACAATATCAGAGAACCAATTTGGTTTCATGCCTAGGAGGTCAACTATGGAGGCAATTTTTCTTGTAAGACAATTGTTAGAAAAATATAGAGAAAAGAAAAAATATCTTCATATGGTATTCATAGATTTAGAAAAGGCATATGATAAGGTCCCTAGAGATGTTCTTTGGTGGGTTCTAGAAAGAAAAAGATTGCATGCTAGATACATAGACACTATGAAGGATATGTATGATGGAGTAGTAACGAGTATAAAGACATTTGGAGGAGCTATAAAAGAATTTCTCATTACGATAGGACTACATCAAGGATCGACTTTAAGCCCATATCTATTTACTTTAGTTATTGATGAAATAACTAGACATATTTAAGAGGATATACCATGGTGTATGCTATTTGCAGATGATATTGTCTTAGTGGATGAAACTAAAGATGGAGTGAATAGGAAATTAGAACTCCGGAGGAATACATTAGAATCTAAAGGCTTTAATTTGAGTAGGACGAAAACCGAATACATGCATTGTGAGTTTAGAAACACTAGACATCGAGATGACGAAGGGGTAAAATTAGGGGAAATAGAAGTTCTTAAGGTAAACCACTTTAGATACCTAGGATCAATCATATAAAATGATGGTAACATTGAGAATGATGTCACACATAGAATTCAAGCTGGATGGAAAAAATGACGAAGTGCAACAGGGGTGATTTGTGATCGAAATGTCCCTACTGAGTTAAAAGGAAAATTTATAGGACCGCAATTAGGCCAGCTATGCTCTATGGAAGTGAATATTGGGCGGTAAAGCAACAACAATTACATAAAATGAACGTAGCAGAAATGAGGATGCTTAGGTGGATGTGTGGTAAAACTCGTATAGATAGAATAAGAAATATAAAAATTCAAAGACAAGTAGGAGTAGCACCAAATGATACAAAGATTAGGGAAGGGCGGCTGCGATGGTTTGGTCACTTGCAAAGACGGCCTACAAATGCTCCAACTAGAAAACTTGACTCAATAGAAACTGTAGAAATTCGTCGAGGTAGGGGCAGACCAAAGTTAACATGGGATGCATTAATTAGGAGGGATTTGAATGGTTTGCAAAGCTCACCATCAATTGCACTTAATCGAGCACAATGAAAAGCTTGATCCATGTAGCCTACCCCAGTTAATTTGGGACTGAGGCTATGTTGTTGTTATTGTGGTAGTCATATATAAGAATGTCAAATATCGTTGAGCGTAAAACTAAACTGATCATTCGTTCAATCTATAATATATACATACACAAAAATGACATGGTGAAAGAGCCGAACTATGAAAACAATATATATCTCGATGCGATTAATAATGGTTGTGTATATACACCAGAAAATCATCAAATCAATCTCATCCCTGTCTTGTCAACCTGCATAGTTGATGGAAAATCTGAAATTTTAATTACTATAAGCAGGGTTGTACACAGATTGGATCCGACTCATTTAAGGTAACATCGTAACTCAGATTCAATTATTACATATTGAAAAAATTCAATTTGACCAACTTATTTCGTTTGACAAACCAATTCGATCCAATTAATAAAATGGGGATTGAACCAAATCAAATTCGTGCATTGCCTCATATTATTCTTTCATAAGAAGAATATACACTTTGGTTTCATTTAAAAAAAATATGTACTTCGGCTAAGAACAATTCTATAATCTCAAATAAACATAACTCCGAAGTAGTCGGATAGTCCGAATATTGGATGGCTTAGACCAAAAAAAAAAAAATATAACATTCAAATATGTCATGAAGGTTTTGATCTAAATATGAATTAAAAAGTATTGGCGGAAGCGTACCTTTATCATATTTCGTTTGTATGGAACTCCTGTCTTTTCCACAGCCCAAAAGTTTGGAAAACACTTTCTAGAGAACTCTTCCAGCCACACAAAATTGCAGAAAATCTTAAAATCAAATCATACTACGTGATTTTATTATCCTATTATTCTTGGGTCTTCCCAAGGGATTAGGATGGTTTAGATATGAAATATATTGTTAGTTATCAAAAACTTTATGGCCCAACATCTCCCATTCTCATATCGTGTGTATTACATACATGGGCGCCTAGTGTTTTGGTAACTTATATATATATATATATATATCCCATTCGAACATCGTATGTGGAAACAATATTCAATTCTTAATTGAAAGTTTTTCATTATTACTAATGGGCCATGCGGCCGTGAGATAATCTGCAAGCGGAAGCTCTGCACTAGCAACTCAATTAAAGTCAGTATAGAGGCATCTACCATTTTTAAAAAAATTATGTATCTCACTTTTGCCCCAGATCCATATAGTCATGTCTGTACATTCTCTAATCCCTTTAAGAGCAATATTTGAACCTTAAATTCATAGCATTATATTCTAACCAATATTGTCATCCAATTGATACAACGCCAGTGTCGCGACATAGAATATAAAATGAAATGACATTATTCCATATGATCTTCCTTTGCCTTTCCACTACTTAGTTTAAAATCAGCCGCTTTCCAAATGTAGCTCCTTTAGATCAAATCATACTTGACCATAGGTTACTCATTAAAGTAGCAAGCACTAATTCCTTACTTTATAATGTAGTCAAAAGTCATAAGGGCAGTCCAAGAAGTCTCAACTATATAAGAACATCATTCAATTAGACTCACACAGTGAGGATATATGGATTTACTATCTACTCACTTCTAAGTGGTCACAAAACATATGTAATTATTTTACTTGTCACGATGGAGTAACTTTTAATAAGAGTGTATGCAATTCTTTAAATACACTATGCATATCTTAGTTCAGTCACTCTCAAAGCGCCTATCCCAAAATATGTGTAGCTCGCCATAATGAGGTGCCAATCACTAGATCTCGCATCGGGTTTTTATTCACAGGCTTAATAAAATAGTGAAAAATCTATTAGGGTCTTGCAAAAATGACCTCATATTGACTCATATTAAGGCGACATTTATCAAGTAAGTTTTATTGTCTCATCTTTGCTCGCTACAACTAGCGTCAAATGCGATTGCTTGTATAAGAAAGTCGATCAGTGCCTGTTGCATACTTTCAATTAATAATGACTTATATCAAAGCAAGAAATAACAAATTTCAATAAAGCTTATTATTGAATAGAAATAAGAAGTTATAACATGTAAATTACATTTTTTGCAATCTCAAGGATCTACTATCAGCCTTTGTGCAATTATATGTTATCTCATAACTTCTTTTCTTGCTATGAAATCATTTACAAAGTTCTACTCGTTAATACCGTTTTTTTTTTATTTCCATGATACTTCATATTTATTGCGCAGGCTATAGTTGTTTGACTATCAGCAAACATAAGGTTACGTTTCAATGTCTTTTATGATAAACATGTGCATTAGGAAACGTCTGAACCATATAGCCTCGTGAATAGTAGCAGTGCAGGCGATTAACTCAGCCAAAACAAAATATTATGCTTTTTACTGCTTCATGAAATTGTACCATTATTGAATAGGAAATAATTTCCAAATGATTATTTGTGTTTCTCAAAACGGCTATTCCAATTGGCATCCGAGTATTAAGTAAATGAAAATCATTACCTTGGTAATTATGACGACCCCAGTTTCATAACCCAAACTGGTTCTTGCCTGGCCTAGACTTACATGGACCCCGAGTCAATCTTCGCGACGTCAATGCAAGCCTAGTCAACCTTCCTAATCGTTTAGGAAACATAACGTGGCATTTATAATGAGTTATTCGAATTTGTTAAATATCAAAGTTTATGCGGAAGCGATTTCAACTTAAATAAATCTAAACAACTCTACACGAATCAATTAGGACACCCTAGTGTGTGTGGAAACCCCGCATATTATCCAAATCCTAAAATATATCACAAAACCTATACACCCATGTGAAAAAAAAATATACATAAATAATACAAAACCTACAAAAAATGAGAGAGAGAAGGTCGCTCCAAAGTCCCCACAATGAATCACCTAGCACTGGCCCCTTTCTTGTGATGGCCCCAACTATTAAATGTGGCAAGGGAAGTCTACCCACTGAGCTCTGTGCTGAAGCAATGGATAGTGAACACGAATCAGCTTCTACGTGACATAGCGCATAAGTATAGATATACATATAGCAATCATAAAGTACATCTCAATAATCCCCAATATCATTGTCACTCACTTCCCAATTAATGGTGTCTAGGCAATGAGTATATGGTTTTCACAACTAAAGTTTGGGTTTTATGCATTTTGGTTTCTAAACCTATGACTCTCTGATATCAATTGTGTTGGTATCCTAATGTCGGAAGCCATATAGGTCTCTAGACTTAGCTCTGATACCAACTGTGACGGCCCCAACTATTAAACAGGGCACCGCTTGGCCTAATCCCGTAATCAAGCCTTAATTCACATCACCGAAGACTTAATTACGTATTAGTCAGCCTTTCGTCCATATCTTTCTCTGACTTCATGTATTGATCTATATTATCATGTTCATGTAGCTAAAAGATCATGTGAAGGCTATTATGAGTCAAAATTTCTAAGTGTAGAAAACCAAGAAAAGACAGCATCATATGCACGTATATATAGGACACTATTCACTCTACCCAATGTACAACCCAAAATGACATAACAATAATAATACAATAAAAGTTGAAACATACAAAATAAGTGAGGAGAGTCGTCGAACTACTCAGAGGAAATCGACGATCGTTTCCTTCCCCAGTCTATTGCTGCCCGATGGACCTACACCCACCGTTACAAACTAGACGGTGAGTATAGTGATATTTAAGTACTAACTAGAGAATTTCATGCCACATTTCCAAAATAAACGGACGATATTTTAAAAGCATAAAGTAGCGAAATAAATTGCTGAAACAAGTAATGCAAGTAAATACCACAGTTAAAGATGTAGAAACAGACACAGGCTAAGTCGAGATGATCTACGTTCGGTCGGCGGTGAGAACTATCACCTAACCTTTCCCACTACTATATGGAGCTGCGCTCAACATATCTCACATAAATAGCGGAGCTGTGCTCTACGCTTTACAACATCAATCTCATGCTTGCCGACCACCCCGAGTCCCATACATCGTGTGTCGTGCAAGTGTAGTGGTAAGTGCCAGAACCCCGGTAGACCCATGTCCCCGTGAACCACGCATCTCTCGTGCAATGGATACTAGATAATCCTTACTTTAAGTTCAAAGACAAATAATTCCAAAACTCTAGGATACCAAGATAAGTTAGGATACAAAGCAAAAAGAAAATCGAATACAAGTTTGCTTAAATCCACATTATTCCATTAGCATGCTTTTTATCAATTTTGTTCAAGAATGAAATCAAGTGTAGGAATCGAAGGCAACGAAACAACTGACAAGGCATCATGTCACAATATTCACTCATGAACAGATACAAGAACAACATGATGTGAGAGTTCAAGTAGTAATGTCTACCAATAGACCAATAAATCAATAAAGATGAATAAAATGAAATATAAAATTCTTACAATTGTACTTACAAGTCACACGGTTGTCCTTGTCTATCCGATCCCTCAACAAATTCAAAATGCGTGCCCAAACGCTTGAGTTCTCCCCTTAGTTTCTTAACATTCAATAATGTCTCGATTTAGGCCAAATCGAAGTCGAGACAAATTTCTAAAAACCTTTTTTATTTATTTTCGGCCATTTGGCCCATTTCACATTTTTCGAGGTAAAACCCTCAAAAAATGCTCGTCCGAAAGTCCAAATATTTTATTTTTCCTAGAAATCCATTATTTTCTATTAATTTTATCGAAATATAAATTTTTGAGATTTTTCCTAATTTGTCTGGAATTTTTTCCAATTTTCCAGCATTTTTTTTCTCTTTTTTTCTTTTGTGGGCTTTAGGTCAAGCCGGTTGAGTTCACCCACTTCTCCTCTTCTTTTTTTTTTTTTCTTTAGGCTGAACGGGCCGAACCGAGTTCGGCTCGCCTGAGCCGAATCGGCCCGGTTCAGGACACCATATTCTTCCGCTCGCGAAACAGAGCATCGGCTCTGTTTCAATTTTTTTTCTTTCTTTTCGCTGGGTTGGGCTTCCATCCCCAACCCCAAGTTGGGCTTGATATGCTGGGGAGACTACTCCCCTGCCGTCCTTGATCTCGACGACGATCTGGGCGTTCATCCATGATGGCGGTTTGTCCGAGCTTCCCCTCCTCACACCACAACAACAGCCGACAACACAAACAACCACAACAAACCACACAACAACAACGAAACGCAACTCACATTGGGGTCACTTCTTCAAGCTAGATTTCTTTCTCTCCCGATCTCTCTTGCTCTCCTTCCTCTCCTCGGTTTTTTTCCTCTCTCATGTTCGTTTTTGTTTTTTCTATTGTGGTGACCACCTTTGAAGATAAACAATTGAGATAGGTTTTGACTTTGGGTTCATTTGACCCATTTATATATCATTTGGGGTGGCTTGAATGTGAGCCACACATCTCAAACCACACATGTATCTCGAGGCGTATCGTATGGTTCTTGCTCATACCACTTGTCCCTTGTGTCACTCTTAAGTGACTCCAATACTTGACACCTTGTGTTAAGATGTGTATGTGTGTGATTCTAGATGTATATCTAGTGATATACATTTTTTTCTTCTTAACTAAGGCCCATGTTATATATATCTATATCTATTAATAGATGTGGCCACATAAAAACAACACATTACCAAATGAATGTCAATTAATGTAAATAATTGACTCGTGCCCCAATATGCTGCTACCTCTATCCACGTTGACACGCGACTCGAGGCGCGTCCCGCTCGTCTCGGTATCTGCATACCCGTAAATGACTTAGTAATGTACACATGTACAATACACTAGGCATACAACACACAAATATAAAATGTACATCAACCCTTGCCTCGGTAAACAAACATATCACGATATGGGTCATGCAGTACGAGTCGTTGGGCATGTGTAAAGACGTAAACATAGTTAAAAATTTTGGGCCGTTACAACTTTTCCTAACTAATGAAAACTTCGTCCTCGAAATCGAAAAATCGAACCAACATGTATACCTTACTCGAAGAGGTACGAAAACCTATTTCGCATATAGTCCTCCTGTTCCCAAGTGAGTTCTGTATCATCGTGAAACTGCCACTTGACAAGTACTTTTGGGATAGACTTATTTCTCAAATGTTGTACCCTTCGATCCAAGATCTGAACAGGCCGCTCCTCATATGACATATCCTCAGTTAAGTCTATCTGGCTCAAATCTACAGTCGGATGATCACCTTCTCTCACTCAGCTAATCGAAGCATGCATATATGAAACACTAAATGAACACCTGACAATTGTGGAGGCAGCTCAAGCTCATATGCAACCTTTTCGAGCTGTTTCTTAATTCTGAAAGGTCCGATAAATCTCGGTGCAAGTTTACCTTTCACTCTAAACCTCTGAACACCCTTCCGAAGGGAAACCTTTAAATAGACAAAGGATCCCTCAGCGTATGTGAGATCACTGAGATATATGTCCGCATATTTCTTCTGTCGATCTTGGGCTCCCTTGAGTCTCTGATGAATCAGTCGTACCTTCTCCGTGTGATTGACAACAATCTCAGGCCCCATGGTCTCCTGGTCCTCTGGCTCAGCCCAACACGATGGTGAACGACACGGTCCAGCATACAAAGCCTCGAAAGGCATCATCTCAATACCGGCCTGATATCTGTTGTTATATGCAAACTCACATAATGGTAGGTACTCCTGCTATGATCCGCCAAACAACAAGACGCACGCCCGTAACATATCCTCGAGAACTTGTATCAATCTCTCAGGCTGCCCGTTAGTCTGAAGATGAAAAGTAGTACTAAACTGTAGGCTCGTACCATACTACTCCTGCATACTCTGCCACATCCTGGAAATATATATAACATCTCTGACTGACGTAATTGTCACTGGTACCATTCATTCTAATAATCTCTCGCTCAAACAGTATATTCAACTAATCGAATGTATAATGTGCGGCCACTGGTAGAAAATGAGCAGACTTTGCCAGTCTATCAACAAGAAACCAGATGGAATCATATCTCTGGGAGGTTCTCGGCAATCCTCTCACAAAATCTATAGCAATGTCTTCCCACTTCCACCGTGGGATGGGAAAAGGCTAGAGCAATCCTCTAGGTATGTAATGTTCAGCCTTCACTTGTTGACAGATCCCACGGTTTCTAATAAAGGTTGACACATCCGTTTTCATCCTAGACCACCAAAAATGCCTCTTCATGTAGTGGTACATCTTTGTCTTACCTGGATGAATAGTGAATAGGGAGTGGTGTGACTCTTGAAGAATTTCCTCTCTCAGCTCTGGTACTGACGGTATGCACAGTCTACCCCTGAAGCGCAAACACTGGTCAGACGTCTTCGTCCAATCAACACAATTTGCATTCTACGCTAACTCACTAAACCTGGAGTACAACCTGTCGATCCTCTGACCTTCTATCACTCTCTATATATACACGGTCTGTACTCTCATCTGTCAGCAAATCTCAACTCGAGTTTCAGTAGGAACCTCCGTGTCTCCCACATGTATCCTACTTAGCGTATCCGCAACTACATTCGCTTTTCCAGGATGATATTCCAAGGAAAAGTCATAATCTTTAAGAAATTCTAACCATCCCTGTCCAACCTCAGGTAACACTGACACTGGCGCAGTAATCAATAACCTCTTCAGCTGAGCGAATGCCTCATCACATTCCTCCGACCAATGAAATCTCACGTCTTTATGAGTCAATGTAGTAATCGGTGAAGCGATTTTAATAATCCTTCACGAATCAACGATAATAACCCGCCAAACCCAAAAAACTTCTGATCTCAGTCACTGAATTCGGTGCTGGCTAATCGACAATCCCCTGAATCTTGGCTAGATCTACTGATATCCCTGTTGCTCCGACAACATGCCCAAGAAATTTGACCTCTGACAGCCAGAATTCACATTTACTGAATTTGGCGTATAGTCTATGCTCCCTCAAAGTCTGCAACTTCTCTGAGGTGTTGTTCGTGATCCTCCCTCGTCTTCGAGTATACCACTATATCATCGATGAAGACTATCACGAAGCGGTCAAGAAATAGTGTGAAAACACGATGCATTAAATCCCTAAATAATACTTGAGCATTGGTAAGCCCAAACGACATGACAGTGAACTGAAAATGTCCATATCTAGTGCTGAAAGCTGTAATGGACCTATTTTCGTCCCTGATCCTAAACTGATGATACCCTGATCGCAGGTCTATCTTAGAGAAAAATTGTGCTCCTCTCAGATGATCAAATAAATCATTTGTCCTCGGGAGTGGATATTTGTTCCTAATTGTGACTTTGTTCAACTATCGATAGTCGATACAAAGTCTCAATGTACCATCCTTTTTCTTCACAAAAAGAACAGGTGCTCCCCATGGCGACATAAAAGGTGTGATGAATCCCTTCTGTACCAGATCCTGAAGCTGAGTCTTCAACTTTTCTAGCTTTCGTGGTGCCGTCCGGTATGGTGGTATGGAAATATATTTCGTACCTGGTACCAACTCAATAATGAAATCGATATCTCGCGGCGGCGGTAAACCATGTAAATCCTCCGGAAAAATATCTGGAAACTCTCTAACAATCGGTATATCTTCCACCCTAGGTCCTTGACTCTCTGGTACAGTGTACAATAAAATCAGCGTTTCCATTTCCTCACTTGTCGCAGGTTGACCTCTCATTCCTACAGTCCTCGCTGCACTACCTTTATAAATGAATGGCGGTTGCCTAGGGATCTCTAATATCACTTTCTTGCTGAAACAATCGATATGGCGTGGTATGCCGCTAACCAGTCCATTCCTAAAATCATGTTGAACACCAAACATTCGAGGACTTTAAAGACAACAGGTAGCTCTACTCCATCTATCGCGATGAGACAGTTCTCAACAATACTATGAGGGTACACTCTATCCCCGACTGCAGTACGCAAGATCAAATTTACTCTAAGCCTAACAGGTTTCAACCCTAGAGTCTATCATGCGACCAACAATAAATGATACGGTAGAGCCACAATCAAATAAAACATATAACTCGTAATCACAAATAAAAACTGTACCCTCAATAAGACCTCGTGTAGTGTCACCCTCTGGCTGGGCTAACATGTGAACCTCATCTCGAGCCTACTGTGCGTACATTGCTGCAGGATGTGGGCACTCACTCATGATATGTCTAACATGTCATTGTCCGCGCCGACCCCGAGGCGGCCCTGTGCGTGATCGACCCCCGCCTCGCACTGTTCCAGTCTCTGTCTCGTGTCTCAGCCTCTGGCTCTGCCTCGACCTCTGCCACCCTGCGGCTGCTACCGTGAAGCCTGTGGGGTGGGAAGTGCAGGAACTATAGGAGCTGGTAAGGCTAGTCTGATGGGAGGTGGCAAGGAAAGTCTGCCCACTATGCTCTGTGCTGAAGCGATGGATAGTGAACGCGAGTTAGCTTCTATGTATCATAGCACATAAGTATAGATATACATATAGCAATTAACATGTACATCTCAACAATCCTCGATCTCACTGTCACTCATTTCCCAATTAATGGTGTCTAGGCAATGAGTATATGGTTTTCACAACTAAAGATTGTATTTTATGCATTTTGGTCTCTAAGCCTATGACTCTCTGATATCAACTGTGTTGGTATCCTATTGTCGTAAGCCATATAGGTCTCTAGACTCAGCTCTGATACCAATTGTGACGGCCCCAACTATTAAACAGGGCACCGCTTGGCCTAATCCCGTAATCAAGTCTTAATTCACATCACCGAAGACTTAATTACGTATTACTCAACCTTTCGTCCCTATCTTTCTCTGACTTCATGTATTGATCTATATTATCATGTTCATGTAGCTTAAAGATCATGTGGAGGCTATTATGAGTCAAAATTTTTAAGTGTGGAAAACCAAGAAAAGACAGCATCATATGCACATATATATAGGACATTATTCACTCAACCCAATGTACAACCCAAAATGACATAACAATAATAATACAATAAAAGTCGAGACATACAAAATGAGTGAGGAGAGTCGTCGAATTGCTCAGAGGAAGTCGTCGATCGTTTCCTTCCCCAGTCTGTTGCTGTCCGACGGACCTATACCCACCGTCACAAACTAGACAGTGAGTATAGTGATATTTAAGTACTAACTAGAGAATTGCATGCCACATTTCCAAAATAAATGGACAATATTTAAAAGCATAAAATAGGGAAACAAATTGCTGAAACAAGTAATGCAAGTAAATACCACAGTTAAAGATGTAGAAACAGACACAGGCTAAGTCGAGATGATCTACGTTCGGTCGGCGGTGAGAACTATCACCTAACCTTTCCCACTACTGTATGGAGCTGCGCTCAACATATCTCACATAAATAGCGGAGCTGTGCTCTACGCTTTACAACATCAATCTCATGCTTGCCGACCACCCCGAGTCCCATACATCGTGTGTCGTGCAAGTGTAGTGGTAAGTGCCAGAACCCCGGTAGACCCATGTCCCCGTGAACCACGCATCTCTCGTGCAATGGACACTAGATAATCCTTACTTTAAGTTCAAAGACAAAAAATTTCGAAATTCTAGGATACCAAGATAAGTTAGGATACAAAGCACAAAGAAAATCGAATACAAGTCTGCTTAAATCCACATTATTCCATTAGCATGCTTTTTATCAATTTTGTTTAAGAATGACATCAAGTGTAGGAATCGGTGGCAACGAAACAACTCTCAAAGCATCATGTCACAATATTCAATCATGAATAGATACAAGAACAACATGATGTGCGAGTCCAAGTAGTAATGTCTACCAATAGACCAATAAATCAATAAAGATGAATAAAATGAAATATAAAATTATTACACTTGTACTTACAAGTCACACGCTTGTCCTAGTCTATCCGATCCCTCAACAAATTCAAAATGCATGCCCAAACGCCTGAGTTCTCCCCTTAGTTTCCTAACATTCAATAATGTCTCAATTTAGGCAAAGTCGAAGTCGAGACAAATTTCTAAAAACCATTTTTATTTATTTTCGGTCATTCGGCCCATTTCGTGTTTTTCGAGGTAAAACCCCCGAAAAATGCTCGTCCGAAAGTCCAAATATTTTATTTTTCCTAGAAATTCATTATTTTCTATTTATTTTATCAAAATATAAATTTTAAGAAATTTCCCTAATTTGTCTGGGATTTTTTCCAATTATCCATCATTTTTTTTCTTTCTTTTCTTTTGTGGGCCTTAACCGGGTCGAACCGGGTTCGGTTCACCCGAGCCGAATCGGCCCGGTTCAGGACACCATCTTCTTCCTCTCGCGAAATAGAGCATCGACTCTATTTCAATTTTTTCTTCTTTCTTTTCGCTGGGTTTGGGCTTCCATCCCCAACCCTAGGTTGGGCTCTATATGTAGGGGAGACTACTCCCCTGTCGTCCTTGATGTCGTCCTTGATCTCGGGCGAACTGCCATGACAGTTTGTCCGAGCTTGCCTCCTCACACCAACAACAGCCGACAACACAAACAACCACAACAAACCACACAACAACAACAAAACGCAACTCACTTTGGGGTCACTTCTTCGAGCTCGGTCTTTTTCTCTCTCGATCTCTATTTCTCTCTTTCCTCTCCTCGATTTTCTTCCTCTCTCTGGTTTTTTTTTTTCTATTGTGGTGACCACTTTTAAAGATAAACAATTGGGATAGGTTTTGACTTTGGGTTCATTTGACCCATTATATATCATCTGGGGTGCCTTGAATGTGAGCCACGCATCTCAACCCACACACGTATCTCGAGGCATATCGTGTGGTTCTTACTCACACCACTTGTCCCTTGTGTCACTCTTAAGTGACTCCAATACTTAACGCCTTGTATGAGATTTGTGTCTGTGTTTCTAGATGTATATCTAGTGATGTACGTTTTTTTCTTCTTAACTTAGGCCCATGTTATATATATATATTTTAATAGATGTGGCCACATAAAAACTACACATTACCAAATGATTGTCAATTAATGTAAATAATTGACTCGTACCCCAATTGTCACTACTTCAGTCCCATGTCGACACACGACTCGAGGCGCGTCCCCACTAGTCTCGGTATCTGCATAGCCGTAAATGATTTAGTAGTCTACACATGTATAGTACACTAGGCATACACACACAAATATAAAATGTATTTTGGCCTTGCCTCGGTAAACGGACATATCTCGATGTGGGTCCTGCGATACGGATCGTTGGGCCTGCGTAAAGACGTATACACAGTTAAAAACTTTGGGCCGTTACATTTCTCTTACTCGATTGCAGATCTGCACTAAGTTAAACACGAGAATAACGAGTCCAGGTAATTAACGTCAGTTGGATACTAAACAACATCTCAAAGTAAATAAATCAGTCTATATTCATGCAGATAAAAGAAAGATATAAGGACGCATGAATAAATAAAAGGCTGTAAATAAATAAAAAACAATCGATACATGAGTGTCCAATAATACAAATAGAGAGGCGCAAATAGTCCCGACCAATAGGTCGTTAAGTCTTGGCAAAACATCAAGACTGGGTTCTAGGACTTGTACACTCACAAGCCATAAACCCAAGAGATATTGAGACTTCCTGGAACTACCACGCTAAGAACTTACAGCCCATCAAAATTAGTATCCAGTGCAGTGCATCCCAAGGTCATGACTCTGGTATGTTATTTCGGCTAACCACTCCTTCCAAGGATCACTGTTGACTCAATTACCCTCTGAAAACTCATTTCGAATGGAATTCCAAGATAGATAACAAAGTAATGAACGATAATATTCAATAACTTAAAATGAAACACTGTGCATTTCCTAGCTGGTTTACTTACCTCAACCCACAAGCTTATTCCTAGTCTATCCATCCTCTTGACACTCTAAAACACGCTTTTGAATCCCCGTAGCTCTTCCTTTGGTTCCCGATATCATATTATAGGTTTTTGAGTGTATTAGGACCTTTACTTGGGATATTACACTGATTTAGAGTGTTTAAGGAACTTTAGGAAATTGCAGATTTTTGTACTGTAAGGGTAATTAGTGCGCTAATTCTTATATTAGCGTGCTAATTTTCCAATTTTAGCGTGCTACCTTAAACCGCTAGCGTGCTAATATTAGCATGCTAGATTATCTACCTAGCGCGTTTTGTGCAGCAGAACCCAGAATTTTGCATTTCGAATTCTGGGTTTCCTATACATATAGGCCTTGTTAACGCCTTGAGACCCCTCATACACCCTACTAGAGGTCCCTAATATCAACCCAAATATAAAAACAACAATAAAAACATCAAATTCAAGAATATGATCAAGCTATGTTGATGGACTTACCTAGCTTGATAGCTTGATCTTCTTCTTTAACACACCATCAATGATTTGCTCACTTCCAATTTACCAAGATCACTCCAACAGCTCCTCTTTTTCTCTCCTTCCTTGCTAACGATTTTGATGATGAAATGAAAATTAAAATGTTGACTTATATGTATTGGATAGGTTTAAACCATAGCCATTGATCTTGTGTGCACACGTATCTCGAGGCTTGTCTAGTTATCTACCTTTATTCAATCATTTACCCAAGTCATGTATAAATGACACCACAAGTTGACTCCATTGACCTCTTGATTGGTTGATACATATCGCGATGCACATCATGTGACAATTAAATAATTTCAATACCTTAGGCCCACTTAATCTCACATTAAATATGGTTACATTAAAGCTATTATAAAACCTTAATTAACTTACATAAAACTTACCCTATAGGCCACTACCTCGGTCCTACGTCGACATGTAACTCGAGGTATGTCTCAAACCGTCTCGACACTGGTACGTTCACATGTACCTTACCCTTACATTTCCAAAATTAATTAGTTTCAATTGTTCGATTGTTCAATCTTTTATATAATATATAATACAAGCATCAAACAAAAATAGCATACCTCGGTGTCGACTCCCGAGGCTTGGACATACTTATCACGACAAGTGGGTCCCACGTACAACCTTGAAATGACACGTGACATAAGTTAGATTTTAGGGTTGTTACAGTCTTCCCAACTACAATTCACTAGAGAAAAACTTACTGAAACTCAGAAGAGATAGGGAAAGTACTTGTGCATATATGACTCGAGCTTCCACTTCAGCTCTACATCTTCGTGATGCTCCCACTTGACAAGGACTGATGGAATCTCTTTGTTCCTCAAAATCTTCACTTTACGATCCAAAATCTCTCGTCATAAGTAATGTCCTCCCTCAAGTCTATCTGGCTCAAGTCCACTATCGGTCGTCTGCCCTCTCTCGACTTATCCAATCGAAGCATAGAAACATGAAATACAGGGTGGATTCTAGATAACTGAGGTGGAAACTATAACTCTTACGCAACCTTGCCTATTCATTTCTTTACTCCGAATGGACCAATGAGTCTCGACGCAAGCTTTCCTCTAATCCCGAACCTTTTGTGATTTTTTTTTGAAACTTTCAGATAGACGTAATTTCTGACATCATACTCTAACTTGTTGTGATACATGTCATAGTACTTTTTTTGCCTCTCATGTGCACCTTTCAGCCTCAATTTGGTCAATCGTATCTTCTCTATGTGATCCAATAAAATCTAAGGCCCAATAACTGCCACATCCTCAGGCCATGCCCAACAAGATGGAGTTTTGCACGGTCTACCGTAGAGTGCCTCAAACGATGCCATATGAAGATACTCTTCCCATGATCTTTTGTACTCTAACACACACATCCTTAGCATATCCTCGAGAACCCGAATCAGTCTCTCCGACCGTTCGTCAATCTTTGGATGATAGGCTGTACTAAGCTCCAACCATGTGCCGAACTGTGTCTACATGCTCCACCAAATCCGAGACATAAACCGTGGCCCTCTGTCAGACACAATCGATAATGGAACGTCGCACAGTCACACAATCTCTCATTCGTATAAACTCGCCAACCTATCAACCTGATGTGTAGTAAAGATCTGTAAAAAGTGCGCAGACTTCGTCAACATGTCCATAATCACCCAGATATTGTCATGTCCGCGTTGAGATCGAGGTAAGCCACCGACAAATGTCAATGTGCTCCCGCTTCAATCGAAGAATGAGAAGTGGTTGTAGTAACCCACCGGCCTCCGATGCTCAGCCTTAACTCACTGCATACCGTGCACGCTCGAACGTAATCATAAACATCGGTCTTCATCCCCGACCACTAGAAAAGACGACGCACATCAGCATACATCTTGGTCCGATCCGGATGAATCGTAAAACGTAAGCGAGGAGCCTAATCAAGTATCTCATCACGCAACTCAACCACTGATGGAATCTACAGTCGATTTTTAAATCTCAAGCACAAGTATGTCATTTGACTCCATTTTGGATGACCTGGACTCTGAGCAAAATCCAAGAACCTCTAGTACTACTCATCTGTTTGCTGACCCTCAAGGAAACTCTGAATTGACACTGTCTGGGTCCTCATCTGTCCACAAATCAGCATTCCAGTACAGATCAGAATATCAACATAATACATCAACTTGACCACCTCGAGTAAACCATACTCGTATGTCATGTGGCAAGTAACCACCTCTGAGTCTGCCCCTCTACGCCTCAACGCTTCTGCAACAACATTAGCCTTCCCCGTGTGGTACTCCAATGAGAAATCATAGTCCTTAAGGAACTCAAGCCTACGCCTCTGTCGCATGCTCAAATTTTTTTGAGTGAAAAGTTACTTCAAACTCTTGTGGTTAGTAAATAACAAAAACTTCTCTCCATAGAGATAATGATGCAAAATCTTCAATGCAAAGACCACTGCTGCTAACTCCAAGTCATGTGTAGGGTAATTCTTCTCATAAACCTTTAGATGTCGGGATGCGTAGGTAATCACTATACTGTCATGCATCAAAACATAGCCTAAACCGACCTTAGAAGCATCGGTGTTCACCTCAAAACCCTTCCTTGACTCAGGTAGTGCCAAAACTGGTGCAGTAGTCAATTTTTCCTTCAAAGTCCTGAAGGCATGTTCACAGTTGTCGTTCCACTGAAAACTCGTTTCCTTCTTCGTCAATTGCGTCATTTGTGCTGCAATCTTTGAGAAATTACAGACATCTATCACTGACCGCGGTGTAGGCCAATCTATCACAACTCTGACCTTAGCGGGGTCCATTGACACCCTACTGGCTCCAATAATGTGCCCAAGAAATTCGATCTTTGTAAGCCAAAATTCAAACTTACTGAATTTTGCATACAGTCTACAAAATCATCTAGAGGTGCTCCTTATGATCCTCACGAGTTCTGGAGTACATAAGGATGTTGTCGATGAACACAATGATGAACCTGTATAAGTACTCTCTCAAAACTCGATGCATGAGACCCATGAACATCGCTGGGGCATTAGTCAACCCAAAAGGCATGACTTTAACTGATAATGCCCGTATCAAGTGTGAAAAGCAATATTTTACCTGTCCTCTTCTCTAATCATCAGCTTATGGTACCCTGATCGCAAATCAATCTTCAAGAACCACTGCGCTCCCGTCAGCTGATCGAACAAATCGTTAATTCGAGGAAGTGGATACTTGTTCTTCACTGTCACCTTATTGAGATGTTTGTAATCAACGCATAATTGCAGGCTGCCATATTTTTCTTAACAAACAAGACTGGAGCGCCCCAAGGTGACATACTTGGGAGTATGAAATCTAACTTTAACGATTCATCAAGCCGTCTTCTCTGTTCCTCTAACTCATTCGGAGCCATCCGACAGAATAGATATAGATTTGGTCCTTGGGACCAAATCAAAAATGAAATCAATCTCCCTAGGTGGTGGTAATCCTGGTAACTCTGTAGGAAAACCACCTGGGAACTCGCACATAACAGGTACCTCTTCCAGCTTAGTCTCGACCCTCTCCGTCATACTCAAAACACTAATGAATGTCTATATATTTATGCTAGAAGCTACTCTGCCTCTAGTAATGGGTAAACTAGTTGAAGTCCCCTAAAAACTAAACTCGGGATATCCAAGAACCTAAAACATAACACTCTTATTGAAACAATGGATCTGTGCATGATGAGCACTAAACCAATCCATGCCCAACAATTCATCAAACTCTAGGAACTCCAACACTCTCGAGTCTGCTGGCAAAACATGACCCTATGTCTCTACCGAATAATCAACACACAACAAGTTCGGGTATATCTTGTATCTAGCTATTGTGCTAAGGATCAAGGGTCTCTCTAGGTTAATGGGCTTCAAACCCAACTTATCTACCATGCAACAAGAAATAAAAGATACTGTAGAACCAAAATCTGACATGTTATACATAAAATGACTGCAAATATAAAGCATACCCTCAATCAGGTTACGAGTAGCATCCGGATCTGGTGCGAAGACAACATGAACCTGCTATTGGCTCTGTTGTGGTTGCCCTCTGCTCAGTCGTGGACACAAAATGACAAAATGACCTAGCTATCCATACTCCCAACACGTACGTTCCGATCCTAATCCAAATGGAATTCTCTGCCCCATCCATACCTCTGCCTGTGACCACTACCTCTACCTGCCTCGCCTTCGCCACGATACGCCGAGAACTCGGCTTCCTCGATATAACTTCGATATAACTTGGAGCGAGATGTTGTTAGCGCAGTACGTGATGTAAGAGGTGGAGATTCAACAGACCCTACACTCTGAGTTTGATCTCTCGAACTCTACTGTCTAGGTCTCTTCCTCCTCTTGTCACCTCCTAGTCTGACATCTGACTGTGCTGGTGGTAGAGTTGCGACTACTATACCAGTGCGCATGCTCAGAAAGGTCTCACTTGCCAAAATCCTTTCATAAGTCTCCTATAAAGTTCTTGGAGTTGTGGTCACCACCATAGACCCGATCTCACCCAACAAGCCATTCATGAAGTAGTAGGCATGGTTAGCATCTATATAAGCTATGCCTCCGACGTAGTCCATCAACTGCAAATATCGACCCATATACTGCATCACTGTCTCGCCAGTAGCCTATTGGATGTTCTGAAACTAGGTCCTCTTCATGTTCCTGATCGGATGAGGGAAATATTTCTAATTGAATCTCTCATTGAATTCAACCCAGTCCTTGGCTTCCCCTTCTACGCCACCATGCTACGCCACCAAACATCATCCTCTTTGAACAACAAAGTTGATTAAATGCTCGGCCTCATATGCTCTGGTGTAGCTGAGACATCATGAATCTTCTCGTGACTCCTCATAAACTTCTCGGCTGCTCTGAGATCCGTACACTCGTGAGACTTCTCCGGGTGATGCCTATGAAACTCACGTGACTGGCTCGCCTTATCTGTCGCCTGAGCACTCACATCAATGGGCGTGATCGGTGCATCATCCACCAGTGTCTCAAGAGTATATGGTACTCTCTCTACCCGAACCTGTACTCCCTCACCAGTCACAAGTCTGGTCAGCGATGTAGGAGTCATAAAAGTGGCTTGTACTGTTGGCGCACTACCGCCCTGAGTGGCTGGTGCGCAATTGCAGATGTAGAAGGCGATGTTGTAGCATGTGTCCTCAATAGTCGAAGAATCTCCTGAAGTTCCAGGCCGTGTGAGGTGACCAACTGGGACATCTCATCCAACCTCTCCTGAACATCACACGGACCAATGTCGCTGATCTCGAGCTGATCGGCCATCGCAATCTGCAAGGAATGCGATTTCTCGATCATGATATAGCTATCGATAGTAATAATATACAACACACTAAATAGCTCATATAGTCTAATTTTGATTTCTCCAACTCTCATCACTTCCCAAGTACACTTAAGTCATGATCACAGGGTTCCACTCTAAGTTCCAACCTTGTCCTAACTTTATTATGGATTCGTGCCTTATGGTATTTGTGGTTTATTCTCGAGTTAGGCACAAAACTAAGGTTCTAATACCAACTATGATGGCCCCAGTTCCACAACCCAAACTGGGACCCGCTTGTCCTCGCGATGTCGATGCAAGCCTAGTCAGTCTTCCTTATTATTTTGGCAACATAATGTAGCATTTATAATGAGTTATTCAAATTTGTAAGTTATCAAAGTTTATGCGGAAGTGAACTTAAACAAATCTAACAAACTCCACACAAATTAGTTAGGATAACCTAGTGTGTGTGGAAACCCCACATATAATCCAAATCCTAAAATATATCACAAAACCCATAAACCCATATGACAAAAATGGGAGTGAGAAGGTCGCTCCAAAGTCCTCTCAATAAATCATCTAGCACTGGCCCCTTTCCCTTACTCGATTATGGATTTGCACTCAATTAAACATGAGAATAACGAGTACAAGTAAGTAATTTTAGTAGGATAATAAACAACATTTCAAAATAAATAAGTCAGTTTATATTCATGCAGATAGAAAGAAAGATATAAGGATGCATGAATAAATAAAAGACTGTAAATAAATCAAAAGCAATAGATATATGAGTGTCCAGTAATACAAATAGAGAGGCGCAAATAGTCCCGACCAATAGGTCGTTGAGTCTTGGAAAAACATTAAGACTCGAGTTCTAGGACTTGGTACACTCACAAGTCTTAAACCTACAAGATATTGAGACTTCCTGGAACAACCACGCTAAGAACTCACACCCCATCAAAATCAGTATCCAATGCAGTGCATCTTGAGGTCATGACTCTGGTATGTTACCTAGCCAACCACTCTTTCCAAGGATCACCGTTGACTCACTTGCCCTCCAACAACTCATTTAGAATGTAATTCCAAGGATAGATAACAAAGCAATGAACAACAATATTCAACAACTTAAAATGAAACACTGTGCATTTCCTAGCTGGTTTACTTACCTCAAACCACAAGCTTATTCCTAGTCTATCCGGCCTCCTGACACTCCAAAACACGTTTTTGAATCCCCATAGCTCTTCCTTTAGTTCATGCTATCATATTATAGGTTTTTGAGTATATTGGAACCTTTACTTGGGATATTACATCGATTTAGAGTGTTTAAGGAACTTTAGAAAATTGCAAATCTTTGTACTACCAGGGTAATTAGCAGGCTAATTCTGATATTAGCGTGCTAATTTTCCAATTTTAGCGTGCTACCCTGATATCTAGCGCACTAATAAATATTAGCGCACTATATTATCCACCTAGCGCTCTATGTACAACAGAACCCATAATTCCGCATTTTGAATTGTGGGTTTCCTCTACTCATAGGCCTTGTTAACGCCTTGAGACCCCTCATACACCCTACTAGAGGTCCCTAACATCAACCCAAAAATAAAAATAACAACAACAACATAAAATTCAAGAATATGATCAAGCTATGTTGATGGAGTTACCTAGCTTGATAGCTTGATCTTCTTCTTTAACACACCATCAATGATTTGCTCACTTCCACTTTACCAAGATCACTCCAGCAGCTCCTCTTTTTCTCTTCTTCCTTGCTAACGATTTTGATGATGAAATGAAGATTAAAATGTTGACTTATATGTATTGGATAGGTTTAAACCATAGCCATTGATCTTATGTGCACACGTATCTCGAGGCTTGTCTAGTTATCTACCTTCATTCAATCATTTACCCAAGTTACGTATAAATGACACCACAAGTTGACTCCATTGACCTCTTGATTGGTTGATATGTATTGCGATGCACATCATATGACAATTAAATAATTTCAATACCTTAGGCCCACTTAATTTCACATTAAATATGGTCACATTAAAGCTAGTATACAACCTTAATTAATTCACATAAAACTTACCCCATAGGCCACTACTTCGGTCCTACGTCGACACACAACTCGAGGTACGTCTCCGCTCGTCTTGACACTGATACGTCCTCGTGTACCTTACATGTACATTTCCAAAACTAAGTAGTTTCAATTGTTCAATTGTTAATCTTTTATATAATACATAATACATGCATCGAACAAAAAAAGCATACCTCGGTGTTGACTCCTGAGGTCTTTTTCATTGTTTTTCAATAAGCATGACCCATATATTTATAATATATGCTAACTAAACCAACAACATATAATATATCTGGACATGTACACATTAATGCGTACATTGAATTTTCAATTGCACTTGGATATGGTACATTTGATATTTGTTCTTCCTTATTTAGAGTCTTTGGGCATATTTTTGTCCTTAGGATTTCACCTTTAGCATTTGGAGTGTCAATTGGTTTACAATTTATCATTTTTGAATTGTTCAAGAATCTTCTCAATATATTGTTCTTGCGAAAAAAAATAACTCGTTTAGAACGATTCCTATAAATCCACATAGTATGAAGTTTGTTTCACCCATATCATTCATATCAAAATTAGAGGACAATCATTCTTTAATAGCGACAACATAATCAATGTTAATTTTAGTTAAAAGTATATTGTTCACATATAAGGATAAAATCACAAACTGTTGATTTGAATGCTCGATATATATACAATTATCTTCATCGATCATAGTAAATCCAAAAGAAGTTATGACTTGATGAAATCTTAAATACCATTGTCTTGAAGATTGTTTAAGATCATATATTGACTTTTTGAGCTAACACACTTTGCACTCTTCTCTTTTTTATTACAAAATCTATTTGTTATTGCATATATATGTCTTCATTCAATTCTCCATTCATAAAAGTAGTTTTTGCATCCATTTGATGTAATTCTAAATCCATATGTGCAACAATAGCAAGCAATAGATGAATATAGGCAAACCTAGTGAAAATTCTCCTCATAGGTATTCCTTCTTGTTGTTTAAATCCCTTAGCCACTAAATGTGCTTTAAATATTTCAGTTGATCTATCTGCCCGACATTTGATCTTAAGAACCCATTTATTCCTAATTGATCTAAGTCTAGGAGGTAGATCAACCAAGTCTTAAACATGGTTAGAATTCATAGACTCAATTTCTTCATTCATTATTTTTAGCCATTGTTCCTTAGCTGATGATGGTAAAGCTTAATTAATATTACATGACTCATTTTCATCATGCAAAGCAATCATAAAAGACTGGCCCTCAATTTCAAAACGTCTTCGAGGCACATTTTTACGATTGCTTCTACGCAATTCTTCTATATTTGAAGCATCTATTAGAATGTCACTACCACTAGAATCAAGAATAGGAACCAATTTTGGATTAATCTTAACTACATTTGAATCTAGTTCTGGGACTACATTCTCTGAAGAATCATCAACTTCATAAAAGTGAGATATCTTATTGTTTCATTTTTGCTAGGAAACACAATTTCTAAAAACGTGGCATCTCTTGATTCAAACTCAATAAAACTATCATATGGTTGCTCACCATGAAGACAAACCCTTTTAAACATTTAGAATATCTAATGAAAATAGATTTTTCTCCTTGGTCCCAATTTTCCCAAATTTGTTGGATGGAGAGCGAACATATGCCGCGCAATCCCCAAAGGCGCAAATTTGTAAGATTGTGATTTCTCTCAATCCATAGGGGATATGGTGTGGAAGCTACTGATTTTGACGAAACTAGATTTAGTACATGAACTGTAGTTAGCAATGCATCTCACCAATATGAAATTTGGAGGCTTGCTTTTGCCATCATAGATCGAACCATATTTAATAAAGATCAATTACACTTTTCTGCAACACTATTTTGTTGCAGAGTGCCAGAGATGGTAAGCCGTCTAGCAATCTCCTTTTCATCACAATATTCTTTAAATTTATCTAACAAATAATCACATCCTCAGTCAGTTCTCAACATTTTGATACATTTCTAATTGACTTGCAACCAGAGTTACATATCTTTTGAAGCAATCAAACGGTTCATTTTTATGTAAGATCATAAAACATTACCAAAATGAGTAAAATCATCGATAAATGTGATGAAATATGATGCATCATGTCCCTCTCTAAAATTCATTAGACTATATATATCTGAGAAATGTGTTAATTGCAATGGATTATCAGCTCTTACAGCTATTTCGAATGGTTTTCTAGTTATTGTTATAGCTAGACAATGTGTACAAATATGCAAGTTAACCTTTGCGAGTGAGCTTAAAAGGCTTATCTAACAAGTCTATTCATTCGATCTTGTCTCATATGACCTAATCTAGCATGCCATATATTTCCATCTAAATTAACAAAGACTGAAAATGCAGAAATGAGAAAACAACTATTATTATCATCAATTTTAACATCGCCTTCGATGTCCAAAATAATAAAACCATTAGATAAGTATCCAAAACTATAAAGTGTGGTGTCCAAAAACATAGTGACATCATTGTTATTGAATTTCAAACTGAAACCTAGACTAAGAAGGACGACCACTGAAATTAAGTTTCGCTGTATTTCTAGGCATAAAGGACATCATGTAGAAGTAGTGGTTGCCCATTGTGTAGCTTTAATTGATAGGTGCCAATTCCTCAAATAGCTACACGCGCGTTATTTCCAACATATATCCACTGTGCTCCCACCGGGATATGGCGATACTCAACAAAAGCCCGGTAGTCTTTCGTTACATGGCTTGTTGCTCCTGAATAAGAAATTAACAAAGGATTAGAGTCAACAAATAAAGCATTGCTAAACAAAAAGCAATTGTGATATGCATTAAAAGAAAATACCTAATATTTTCTTGGTGAAGGGCATTCCCTTCCAAATGACCTATTTGTCCACATTTATGACATGTCATCTCTTTCTTATCCTTCTTTCCATTTCGCTTGCAATTGGCATTTTTTCGATTTCAAATAGTGATCACCTATGTGTTAGCCTTTTTAGCAGCTTTTCTCGCCTTCCAATAACCCATAGGTTTGGAAGAAGATTTTTGGGAACTTGATAGCTCTATTATTACTTGATTGGAAGTTTTAGCTGCTACTAAGCGCTTTCAATCCAATTCAGCATGACAAGATATTTTGAGATTATCAAACATGATAATTAGTTTACACAACCCTGTTGCAGATGCTAACCCAAATCTATTCTTCAAGGCAATCCGCATTTTTTGAGCTGTATCATACTGCTCAAACTCACTTTTTAGAGCATTTTGCAGATAGCTTAGCAATGTTATCCAAGCAATGCAATTCTTGCAATTCCACATTTGAAATGCTTCATGGTCTTTTTTGTATTTAGCAGTAGTACCAACCTCGGGTTCATGATCACTTGATCAAGAGTCTCTAAGACATCTTGCTCTTTGAGGAAGCACTACATCTTTCAATACCAGATGTCACAATTTTCCTCATTAAGTTCCTCTTCATTATTTAGTTCAACAAATATATTTTTAGTGGTTGAAGACATGGATTCTAAAAATAAAATGCAATAATTAGATTGATTATTCAATTTATAATCAATCACTTTATTTACTGCTGAATTCAATTTAAACAAATAATTCAATTTAAACATAATAATAATAATAATAATAATAATAATAATAATAATAATAATAATAATAATAATAATAATAAATGGGTATAAGATCGAAAGTTTGCTATGCTTACAATACAAATCAATTGCAATTCTTTTTTAATGTATATGAACATAAGACAATGCTCCTTTTGAATTTCTCTATAAATTTGGTGGTCTTATCAATCATTTCATAAAATTTCTTAAAAGAGGATTATTGAGAGAAATTTCTTCTAAATGAACTCCACCATGTATTTTTAATGAACCGGAGGGAGCTTAGTAGCATCTAACCTCATTTCTTATGCTCACTTATATATGTACTACTAATTCCTTTTCTTTTAAAAAATGTGATATAAAAAACAAAAGAATTGATTTTATTACTAATTTATTGAAAAATCAGCCACATTAATTTTAGAATCACAAAAAAAATGTCTCGATCTTTAAGTCATTTCATTTTTTAACATGCTATTTACAACTATAAAGGGCATATAAAAAATTAATAGTCATAAAAGAAAGACGAAAAGAAAGAAAATAAAAATAGTAGCACTATTAGTTTTTATCCTCCTTTTGAAAAAAAAATAATAATGGCTTAAGAAAGAAAATAAAAATTGGCCACGATGTCACTTTGGTTGGATACAAAAATGGTCGACAATAATATATGGTTTTGACAAAGTGTAGTATCCCAACTGAAATTACTTGAGCAGTATTTATTGTTGTTTTTTAATTCATTTCCTATATTTTAATACTTTATTCGTGGTATGTGTATAATGGACGGACGTTGAGGCTCTCCCCCAGTGTCATTTCTGTGTGTACGTCCACTAGGTCATAGCACGTGTGCCATCTCGATAAATAGGGCTACCCGAGAGAGTGAGGACGCGTGTGGGTGCGTCGTAGGTTCCACGCCGATAACATAGCGGGTCCAGATACTGGCCTTACTTGTGTGCTACTCGCCAACAATAGTCTGTTGGGAGTTCAAAGTATGGCGCTAGTCTGACCCTAGGGGCTAGGAACACACACTTTGAGCTTTTACTATTACATATGCATGCGATGAGCACAGTTGTCTGTATTTTATTTTGTATGTTTATTTAATAGTTTCGATTACATTCTAATACTTACTTTCTATATTGCTCACTTAATTTCCTTGGGAATACTCACTCTGGACTCATCATCTGCCTTTTGTGATGGCTTGAGTGTAAATCCTAGTATGAGCCGGGGCAAGAGCAAGCTACCGGAATACAAAGACGTTTAGCCAGACTTGTACATTTGTATATAGTTATTTTTTTTATTTTGGGGTTTGGGATTTTTGTGAGACACTAGGACTCTGTCATGTTGATATTTTGATACATCGAGGTACATACAATATATGGGTTTTCAACACTAGGTGTCAGAGTTAATTGCATGACTTCTGTTGTGATTTATTTGGTTTGAAAATGATCATAACAGATGACTTGAGTTCAGTAGCAGTGACAATGATTAAATGGTGGATGAGTTGGCATGTGGGACATAGGTGGCGCTGGTAGGCCGGGTTGTGAGCCCACATCAGCCCATGTGGGTCCATTTGGCAAGTGGGCCGTTATTGTAGTTTTTCCCAACTAGGATAGATTTCGTTCCAGAAATTAAGATCTCGAGTAAACTGGGGTGCATTTATCCTATCTCCATGTGACCACGCCTCACACCTTGATAGTACCATTATACGGCCCCTCGAACACCCCACTACTTTCATCGCAGGGAACATAGTGTTGCACTGAGACATAGGCGCGTGTGTCGAGGCGATCATGATCCTTCACACTCTTCAACACCTCCGCAATCTACTCTCTACTCGATTCCGTGCCCAAGTTTCCCTAACCCAATTACATAACACATGACAATCCCATGCCATGCCACGACCTACCTTTACCTACTATGACAATCTTATGTCATACCACAACCTACTTTTAGTCTACCATGACCTACCATCGTACCACCATGCATGCATGAACCGTAACTAAAGTTTTTCAAAAATAAAATTACATACCCTAAGCCCGCTGTTGGGACATCTCCTGCTTGACTCAACCACCACATGTATCGGCTCTCGAGTCTATATCGGTGTCACTACTGCTGGAGTCATCGATCTTTATGAATAGTCCCTCTTGACATGACCTTCCTGCCCACATCGCCAACATGTGATCCTCTATCCTAGTCCTATCCATTGACTCCCTGACCTCTAGCCTTGACTTAGTGATCTCTAGCCCGTGCCTCCCTAATCTTGAGTTTGTCTTTGTGGCGGCACTAATAGTGCGGGTACAACATAAGCTCTAGCTATTCGATCATCACCTCTACGACCTTTATGACGGCCCAAACCTACAAATTGGGCATCGCCTAGCAATAGGCATCCATTAACCCAGAAAACCAGTTTATAGTTAATAAAGGCCTAGTTAGCCTCGCAAATCGGTCTTCAGTACCTGGTAGTCCACACAATAGAGTATATATAAATGAAATCATATGCAACAGAATTTAAATGTGTTAAAAATGATAACAAATGAATTAAATAAACAACGAGTTCTAGGTGTGGAAGCTAGAATGTGGAAACCCCGTACAACATATACAATGTAAAAGTTATTGTGAAGGGGATATACATGTATCTCTCACCTAAATACTCATTTGTAAAATATAATAAATGTAATATAGATACATCAAATGACCTACATATATCGCACATCAATGTTCTCGAGCTCAGAGTTTATGCCTGCAATTGTCACAAAAAGCGGAGACAATCCCAGTGAGTAAATCCAAAAAAAGTTCAATAGTAATTCAGATTAAACAATAAATAAGTCTATAAATCATGCAGGAAAGTACAAAGCTAAAAAGAATAATAAAGCGCATGATAGACATACTACAATGGTCAACAATAGACACCAAGTAACCTAGAAGCAAAGGATATGCACCTAAGTGGTCTTGACACTCTACACGTGGGCTCAAAGCTACTTAAAACAAGTAAGTGTCAAATACTGGTACGACGAGATCAAGTCCGCTTCAACCGCGCCAAATCTGTTCGGCACTATCGGCTCACTTGAGGCGCAACCCGAGAAAACTCCAAAGGGAGTCATAGTCACAACCGGATGCTCAGCCATAATGAAATCCCTGAAGTCCTATGAGGAACCACGACACATGGCGGATGCTCACTCATAGGATTCAGTCTTTCTAAGAGCCACGAGTGCGACTCGGGTGCTCAACCCATGAGTAAACAATGACTCAATTCAACCATTTTAGACCATAGGTCACTTGGTAGGAAAGTAGAGTCCAACAATAGGTATCATTTCCATCAAAATATGCAATGAAAGGAAAATAATTAATATTGAATTTCTTGCTGGTTTACTTAAGATAAAATTGCATAAATAGCCACGTCAAATCGATGACTTGAATAGCCTAGTTGAGTCCTTTTTGCGTATCTACAATCATACATAGTATAACAAAATTGTTTGAGGGACCATTTGCTAAATAGAGACCTTGCATAGCTCAAATTAACTAATTCATCAATTAGTTCTTTTAAAGACTCAAGTCATTACATAAAGGGCTTAACATATTAAGACAATCTTATATTAGTTTCACTCTTGAACGTAATGAATATAAGTCAAGGAATCTCAAGTTCATAAAACTTTTGTTCTAGTAATTTAAATCCAAACAACACATTTGTCCAACTACGTGGTTGTATATGAAAGTATATTTAAAGGCGTTGGGTTTTTTTTTATTCATATAACTACCAAATATAGCTTCCAAGTAGCATAGTTGATTACGTAAGGTTGGAATTAATATTAAATAGTTCTTTTAAATATGCAAGTCCACTTCCATTCGCAAGTAAAATGAATTTATAAGTATGTTACTACAACTAGCCAACCGTCGATTATTATATTCTTACAAATACTTGTATATGATGAGCTTCATCATATCAAGGTAATTACTCTTTTATCCGTGTAAATTTCTACTCATGAATTTGGAAAAAAAGGCAAGTTTCCTTTCATGCATTATATCAAATACTTGGAGTGCATTCATTCAATGAACTATTTTAACTTCAAGCTTTTCTTCCTAATTATGTCCACAATCACTACCTCACTCAAATCAAGTATTTCAAAGCATCAATGCAAATTTAGAATGAAGTCTAACAATTGAAATTTTGAATATTCACTTCAATAGTCTAAGTTGGAGTTAATTCATGAAGTTTAGTAAAAATCCAATTTGAGACACATTTTTTGTAAGTTCAAATGCATATAAGTTCAAATCGATCAAAACATACTTGAAACTCGAAATGAACAAGTAAAACCTTGTTTGAGTCATTTTATCAAACATTTAGTGTGTATGTTCAACATACCAACTAGATTGATTCTTAGTTTAGAAAAACAACTTCAAGTTCGACAACAACAACATATTATTCAAGGCTATTTCAAACTAAATCTAACAAACAACACTCATTTCGAAAACCAATTGAACTTGAAGCATGATTTGAACAAGCATGAAAATCTACCATTAAAGCAAGGTTGAATTCATTTCTTGAAATTTCACTAAAGTTAATGAATCGGGTTTAAAGCCATATCTATCTTCACTTGAAGAAAATTATGTAACACACTCTTTGAGATATTTCCTCAAACACTTCATGTGTATTAGCTAGCATTTTCATGAATTCAAGTTAGTTCCAACCAATTAAATCCATATTATCAAAATTCCTTAGACAAGTAGCCTTAATACTTGATTTGAAAATAAAATTACTATTTTGAAGGAATCAAACTCACTATAATCAAACATGTATTTTAAAACAACCAAGTCGGGGTCAAATCGAATCCAAATCGAGTTCAAGTGACTAGAAATTATCAAAATCTTCAACAACCAACTCAAAATCATCGTTAACAGCTATGAATTCATGGATTCAACTTTGGTTTGAACTAAAATTTGGTCGAGAGCCTCACCATAGCCTCTAATGGAGCTTTCTAACTCTCAATCTCTTTCAAGACACCAATTCTAATTTAGATCTAGCCATCATCTTCACCTCTTCAAACAAGACCTTTCTTCTCACTTTCTTCTTTCCTCGTTCGTTGAAGTCGCGCCGGAGCCGCATTGCTTGTCGCACCGACAACCGCATCTCCCCCTTTCCTTCTTCCTTGGCAAGCTCGATGCACCATTATTATGCATTGTGCATACAAAGGGTTTCAACCCCTTTTTAAGCATCCCTTGTTGTTTTCACTTTTTTTTTTTTTTTTGATAGCAAGTCTTATCCATTCGTATTTTCCTCGATCCATGAAATAACAAGATCTATGACTAATATTGTTCACCTTAAATTAGATTTGAAGGTCATTATTTCTATCAGTCACTTTGTGACTCCAAAAGTAACACAGCTAACACACGTAACCCTTGTTTGAACCATTTTTTATCTATTTTTAAATAAATTAATAGCCTAAAGTCTCGTTGTCACGTAAATTTAATTTAATTAAGTCAAAATAATGTCGTGATATTATATACTACACGCAGTACCATGCCTAACAAAATTTAAAATTATTTTATTTATTTTTTAAATAATATTTGAGCACTTCAACTAACCTTGACTCTCGACTGGATATTAGACCACTAATAGTTTGTGACTAGCGATTAATTAACGAATTAAAATACGGGTCGTTATAGCCTCAACCGTATTGTTTATCATCTCTATCATTTTGATATTTATGTCTTCTGCTCAGAACTTTGTCTAGTCTGCCTCTCTGACTCAGTAGATGAGCACTGTCGCCTCTCTACATCAGATGTGTCTCATGGGTAAGCGTTCTATCATACATCTCCAGTAGTGTCTGAGCTCCGGAGGAAATAATGGCTCAAGCTATATCCTCAATCAAACCTCGAACGAAATAATAAATATATAGTCTCTCGGTGCCTGCGACATCCGTGGCAAACTGTAACAAATACCGATATCTATCCATATACTTTAACACCGATCGGTTGCCTTACCTTAAAGCTAGAAACCCCTCTCTCAGCCTCAATCGGATCTTGATCGAAATAAACTAATCGTAGAAGATCTGTTGAGACTCGACCCATATTGTCGAATATGGATGAGTGTCTGTATACACTATCCACCACACTACAGCATCATCTCTCAGCATATGCCCTGACATCCCGGCCTGTACGCTCTCATGAATCGTAGTAACTTGTGTAGCCTCTGATGTGTAATCGGCCATTTCGAAGCGGCCTCCGGGTTTTTGCCTCCATAAAAATATCTAGGATCGAATTTGATGAACTCCTTCATCAACTTGACCTCTACCATCATCGAAGTCTTGAACATGTCTATCTGTGCTGGCGTAGTAGTCAGTGACTCAGTCTGTGCTAATGTTAGTGCAGCAACCACTACCAGAGTCTCCTGTACCACTGCCTGTGTCGGTACAGTCTGAAAGTCGATGGAGCTATCGTCGAAGCAATCGTCGTATCAGTCGTAATATGTACTCGAAACGGCGGTGAGTGATGCAATCGCCGCTATCTGTATGTGCATCATATCTACTAATAGTTTAAGTTGTCTATCGTGAGCTACAAATCGCGCTGCTACTGCTGAATCGAAACCCTCATCTATAGTCTGATAACTCGTTTGACCAACATTTGTCGTAGGCGGAATAAGCTAGCCTTCCATTGTGATCTGCATCGAAAAGCGTGCGCCGGGTCACCTTCCATATACTTTATATAATATACACAATCAAAAATATATCAAGTATATAAACCCTATCACTACCCATCTCAAGTTGCTTCCCAACTAGGATTTCAAGTCAAGATCTTCGAGTTTCCACATCTAAGTTTTTTTTGTTTGAGTTTTATTTAAATTCCTTTAAGCTATTCTCGAGGCTTCCCTGAACCTCGCTTTGATACCAAACTGTGGCGGCCCTAAATCCCGAGGCAACCTTAGGACTCGCCATGTCACATCCCATATCACCAAAACCAGCCACGTCATGACCCACTTACCTTTGACGCCCTACGACCTAACTAGTTGCTTACACTTTTCCAACTAACACTAGTTTAGCTAATTCATCTCTATATAAGTATTATTGTTTTAATTAGCCAGTTAATCACTTTATCAAGTTATATTACAATTCTATAATGGAAGTCTTTAAATGAATATGTTATGCAATATTTAACAATCCTAAGTAGTGGGAAACTCCGTAAAAAGATACCATGTATATGTCAAAGGCAAAATAAGTATAGCAAAAGATCCATATACATGTATTCAGTTTTCTACAGTCCCAAAACCCAACGAAAAGTAAATACATACATATTGTAATCAAGCACGAGCATGTGTCACTATCTCAAAGATAGTTGCCCAATACCTCCTTGTCATTACCCTTACTTGTAGAAAGATCTGCACTCAGTCACCCAACAAATACAGTGATAAGTCCAATGAGTAAAATCTTGAGAGAAGCCACATAATATTTATGAAATAAAATTGGTAAACTACAAGACATGCGAATATGATCTTTAGCAACAGTAAGCATATTCCTATGAATGTAGGCAGCATGCGACAAACAAAAATAATAGCGTTTAATCAACAACACATACCAAACAAACAAGCTTATAAACAAAGCATTAATAAATAAACAACCATATAATCACGAGAAAACCCTGACCTAAACTAGCCAATAATCGATAAAATAGAACAGGAACCACGTACATACTTACAGGCTTATAGTGACTATACCCCAACTACGGTTAATAGATAAGCCCCTAGAAGCTATTTGTGATCCCACTAACCCTCGACTACCCGATATCCAATGCCCCGCGTTTAGGCATGCATTTCAAGGTACACCATAGTCTATTGTTCTAACTTAGTCAACTTAATTAGCCTATGGTTACATTACTCATTCTAATCGATCAATTAATCGTCTTAACGTGAATTAGTCGAGAGTTTCCTAGTGTACTCGTAGTTCGCCTACCAGATACCCGAGTTAACGCACCTTACGAAGCAAATAACCGTCACACCAGCTCGCCCAATAACAACATACACACATGCGATGTCACAATAATATAATGCATTTAAACAACACACCTAAGCAACCATCATCCATAAATAATTTATTTCCAACCATTAATCCCTGAGATTAACGTTAATCCTAGTTTAATTAATTGGGATCGTTACATGTTCATGCAATTTTCTTCTTTTCTCTATGACTTGCTCATACACAGTTTCTTTAAAGGAAAAATAAAGATCTTATTAATCATCTATGGCTTGATACAGGACCAGAAATAGAATTAATAAAAAATACATCAGTTCTCTAATCCTATTAGTTTAAAATAATTGTCATTAATTTGGTGTCAATACGATTGTAAAATAGAAATTGTTCGACAATCAGGGACTGCTAAAATCTAGAACGCATGAAAATATACAGGAAACCTTTGCACGCCTCCATTACCTTTTTGGAAGCTTACGCACCATAGAAACTGTGTACCTGAGACTATCCCTCAGCCCGTAGGTCCTGACACAAGGTTAAGATTTAGCTCTTCTAGAGTGGTATCTCACTGATGGCTTGGGCCCCCTAGAAGGGGACCTTCTTCGCCTTCCACCTAAGGTGCGCAGGAAGTGTCTAAAACCAATCCTTTTTTTTTTCCTTTTGAGACTAGGATCTCGTTGGTTGGGATGCCATCCCTTTTTTTTCATTCCTTTTTCATTTAAGCTGAAAGCATTTCAGTTAATTCTTGATATACGGAATCCTATATCGAAAAAGTTTCTCATTCTCCACAAAAACCATATAATGAATAACAAAACTTTCAATAAGGGAAGAAAACCTAAGACTTTCAATAAAGGAAGACAAAAATCGAACATTCCAACTAGGGAAGACAAACTGACTATGAAATGAAAATAAAAAAAATACCAATCCATCCGTCACACCAAATCTCACACAACCATTGAGAAATGTATACCGCAACAAGGATGGAACCAATCTTCATAAATCTAACTAAATCTGCAGTTTATTAGATGAATAAAATGCAAAGAAAAATGTGATTTGAACCATCATTGATTTTTCGATTGGCGATTGTTCTAGATAAAAAATCGAAGTGTCAAGAAAAGATTTTAGAGTTTTGAGGAGAAAGAAAGTTGCGGGTATGTCCAAGCACGATTGATTATTAAAAGAAAAGGAAATAAATAAATAAAAATGACTTTTGCATACACATGTAATGGTTCTCAAAACAAAAATTAAGCCTTCTCAATTTTATGCATATAATACAAGTTTTTATGTACAACAAAGATTTTCCCCGTCCTCAATGACGTGGTGTAGTGGCAAAAAGATAAACATTATAACTCTTTAGGCATAATTGTTTTTGAGCTAAGAGTTTGAGTCGTAATAACTACTCATATTCCATTATTTTTGAAGAGAAATTTCATTAATCAATCAATACAAAATTAGGACCAGAACTAGGACTAGACATAGAATCACGTACATTACTTCTCTAATCTTATTTGTTTAAAAAAAATGTCATTAATTTAGCTATAAATGCGAAATTGAAACAGTTTAACAATCAGGGATTGCTCTCTACAACGTTTAAACTCATGACAATACACAAACTACTAGAACCACAAAATGTATAACAAAACTTCCTAACAAAGAGAAAAAAAACTTAAAAATTCCCAACAAGGAAAAGATAACTCAAAGACTTCCCAACTAGTGAAGAAAACTAACTATATATAAAGTAAAACTAAATACAAGATCAATTCAGCGCCGCACAAATTCATGCAACACTGTTAATGAAGATGCAACGCAATAAGGATGAACCAATCTCCACAAATCTGATTAGATATATTGGTTATTATATGAACAAAATAAATAAATAAAAAGATTTGATTGGAACCACCGTCGATCGAAGAGGATGATCGACAGTGGTTCAAGAACAAAAATAAAAAAAGTGAATCAAAAAGAAGAATTTTAGGATTTTGGAGAAAAAAGAAGAAGCGGTTGTACAAAGAGTTTTAAGTTGGGGTATCCTACCAACTCCCACAAAATCGGTCAAACTAAATTAAGGAAAGGCCAAAATAAAAAATCTTAGACACCCAAAAATATAAAAATAAAATAAAATAAGAATATAAAAACATTCCTACAAAAATAAATAATGGTCTACACGACCACACCTCTATCAAGTACTAGTGTACCATCAGCTTAAGAAATCCACACTTAAATATCGTCTTCATTAATTGCCACATCTACATCTCATCTATATATATAATAAGTTGAAGGAGCGATACAGTTTAGATGCTCTCTCCTTCCACCATTTCATTTTTAAGATTCTTTCAATTTTTATTTTTCTATTTTAATATATTTATATATATGTGTGTTATTTATTATTTTAAGATATATTCATCCCCATATTTTTGAAAAATGAAAAATAGATATTTATATATTTGTGTTATTTATTGTTTTAAGATATATTCATCCTCCCATATTTTTGAAAACAAAAAATCCAACTTTGAACAACTAAACAACGACCTAATTAATGATTTATTAATTCATCAATGCATTGAGTTTTTATTTTAAATGTTACACCATCAATTTGGTTACCGCAACATTATTTATATATACCGTTTAGGGCACTGAAATAACAATTAAGTTCATTTGAATTCTTTATTTTTGTTAATGAATAGTTACTTCAATGATTTATAAGTAAATATTGTTTTAACCCTCTATTGTATGTTTTTTCTAAGAAATATGGGTTGATTATTTTGAATTATAATTTTAATTATAAAAAATATTACAATATATTCATGTAAATTAATTTATAACTTTATAATAAAGTTTTAATAATTTCTGCATAGACTGCAGGAAATCGACTAGTTCTTAATAATAACAAGTAATTACACCCTATTTTATTTAGGTACTGATCAGCCATAAATAAAAGAAACTGCAATAAAAGAATTCTGACGCGCTTTCTAACACCCTATTCCAATGCATCACCAGTTGCTCCTCTTAAGCTACTACTAATAATAATAATGATAACTTCTCAAGAGAATAAGTTTTATTGTGTATGTATCTTGTGTACATGGTAGTCTATATATATACGCACAAGTCTTAGAATACAAAAGGAAAGTGAAATCATAAAGGGAAACTATTAATTACACGAGATACTAATTTTCATAATTACTAAATGTAATATTAAGTTTCCTTAACACGAACGTTTCCTTACTGGTAGTTTCCTTAACACCCTCCCTCAAACTCAAGGTGTATTTGTAGAAATCAACTTGAGTTTGTCAACCAAGGCATGAAAGAGACCCGGAAGATGAGCTTTGGTGAAGATATCAACCGTCTGATTGGAGGAGGAAACAGAAGAGAGCTGAAGAGTGCCCGAACCAGATGTTGATGGACGAAGTGACAATCATCCTCAATATGTTTTGTTCTTTCATGAAAAACATCATTGTGTGCAGTTTGGATTGCACTTTGATTGTCACAATCAAATGGTAGCAGAAGCATGTGTAACTCTCATATCTTCAAGTAACCATCGAAGCCAAAGTAATTGAGAAGTAGCATCAGCAAGAGCCCGATACTCAGATTTTGTGCTAGACCGAGATGTTACTGTTTGTTTCTTGCTTCGCCGAGATATTAATGAGTTGCCCAAGAAGAAAAAGTAACCAGTAGTAGAAAGTCGGTCGGTAGGATCACCTGCCCAATCTCCATCGGAGTAACCCAATAATACCAATGGAGAGTTTTCAAAGAAGTGGAGGCCATGAAATAGAGTACCTTTCACGTATCGAAGGATGAGGAGAACAACAGTGAAGTGAAGTAAGCAGTCCAGGGGGCTGACATGAACTGACCGACAACATGAACAACATAAGCAATATCCGGACGGCTAACAGTAAGATAAACCAAACTCCCACAAGCCGACGATATACGGGAGGATCTGAAAGAAGTGTACCATCTGACGGAGTCAGCTTGACATGTGTGTCTAATGGAGTGAATGCAATATCAGTATCAGTGATCACACAGCGAAAGATCAAATCAGAGGCATATTTTGCTTGTGAAAAATAGTATCCATCGAAGTAGAAGTGACTTCAAGACAAAAACGTAGCTCAAATTACCCAAGTCCTTCATCTCAAAGTGGCGTTTGAGATATTAAGTAAATCAGAAATCCCAGTCGAGTCGTCCCCGATTATGATCATGTCATCAACATAAAGTAGGAGAAGAACCATTCCCCTGTCAGTTCGTCAAGTAAACAAGGCAGAATCGTGATGACTTGATCGAAAGCCAAACTGTGTAATAATGGAACTGAACTTGGCAAACCAGGCACGGGGAGCCTGTTTAAGCCCATATAATGCTCGACGAAGAAGGCAAACTTGTTTTGGAGAATGAGAATAGCCAAGAGGTGGACACATATAAACCTCTTCTGCAAGATCACCATTCAGAAAGGCATTTTTAACATCCATTTGAAACAAAGGCCAATGTCGAATAGCTGTTATAGCAAGTAAACTTCGAACAGAGATCAGGCGGGCTACAGGGGCAAACGTTTCTTCATAGTCAATGCCATATTCGTGTATGTAGCCTTTAACAACCAGACGAGCCATATACCGCTCAATAGAGCCATCAAAGTGAATTTTTATCTTGTAAATCCACTTGCATCCAATCGGATTCTTGCCAGAGGGTAGCTCCATTAAGTCCCAAGTATGAGTCTTCTCTAGTACACTCAGTTCTTTTGACATTGCTTACTGCCATAAGGGGTCAGAACTAGCCTCTCGATAGGAGGAGGGCTCATGTAAAGAAGAAATAGTATAGAAACAATGATAATGTTTAAGGAAAGGAGGAAGTTCAATTACCCGTTCAGACCGACGAGGTGGGACAGGAATAGGAATAGGAATATCAGAGGGGTCAGATTCGTCGATGACGGGTGCTGGAACGAGATCACGATCATTGAGCTCATCTGGTGTACCTGCGACAAGAGATGGGCAAAGCTCGATAAAGGAGTTAGTGAAAAATAGGCTAAAGACGGGATAGTGAACTGTCAAACTTGGATAAGGTAGAAAACATGGTATTTTCCAAAAAGTGACATGTGTGGAGATGCGTAATCTCCTAGAAAGAGGATCCCAACACCTATAGCCCTTATATTCAATTTCATACCCGAGGAAACAACACAAACGAGCACGCGATTCAAGTTTGGTATGTTTAGGGGGTTAAGAAGAATGAAACATGCAAAACCAAATACCCGAAGATGAGAATAATCTGGTGGTGTATCATATAATCGTTCAAAAGGATAAATGTTTTGTAACACTAGTGTAGGAAGTCGATTAATGGTAAATACACAATTTAAAGCAGCTTCACCCCAAAACTTTTCAGGACAGGATGTAGAGAGAAGTTGGGCTCGTATAAAATCTAGGATATGTCGATGTTTTCTTTCAGCTCGACCATTTTAATGAGAGGTATACGGGCAGGAACGTTGAACAATGGTACCTTGTTGTTTAAGAAATTGAAGAAGGATAGAATCACGGTATTCTAAAGCATTGTCAATACGAAGAATTTTGATTGTATGTGCAAATTGAGTTTTGATCATGTTAGCAAAATCAATATATGTTTAAGATATTTCATATCGATGTTTTAAAAAATATATCCAAGTGAATCTGGCATAATTATCAATGAACAATACAAAATATTGATAACCATTCACAATGGAAGTAGGTGCAGACCCCAAACATCAGAATGAACTAACCCAAACAGAGTATTATTGATGGACTCGCTAAAACTAAAGGAAGAAACATGTTGTTTTACTAATTGACAATGCACACAATCAAAAGACTTAAACTTAGAAATACCTAATGACCCACTGGAAATAAGAGTACGGAGTTTACTAGCTGATGTATGGCCAAGATGAAGATGCCACTGATAGACTGAGGGGGTGGAAACCGCGGTAGAAATATGTTTGACAACAGGCATGTGAAGTGACATGGGCTCAAATAATCATCCTACTTTGAGCCTTGTTCCCAGAATCTGGTGAATGTCTTGTATGTGACAACGAGTAGGAGAAAATAAAATAGTCAACCCTTGCTCACATAATTGATCGACGAAAATCAAATTTAGAGTAAGATTAGGAACATAGTGGGTGCTAGGGAGAGTTAAACCGGGGTTGGATGTTGTTCCTAAATGGGTAACAAACATGGAGCTACCATTTGTAGTTTTAATGCTCGAAGAATGAAATGAGAGGCTACTATTAGAAAAAAGAGACAAATTTGGTGTCATGTGATTACATCACCCTGAATTAAAGAACCAATGGTTACCTGAGGTGACATATAGGGCAGTGGGTTGGGAAGGTATCACCTATTTGATGATTGCCTTTAAATCACTCATAGAAAACATCGGAGAAGGGTGTGACCCATCAGAGGTAGTAGCGATAACAGAAGGAGTAGTTGTAAAAGTAGATTGGGACTTGAATGTGCCTTTAGAGCGAGGTCGTCGGGTTGGACAGTTCGACAAAATATGACCGCGCTCATGGCAATAGCGACATTTAATTGTGGGACAATTAACGAATGAATGGCCCATTCTTTTACAGTTCTTACAATAAGGTGAGGTAGACTTCAACCATGACGGAGTGGTTACGAGGGCCACCTCTGATGTAGGGGTGGAATTGACTAAGCCAAATCGAGTTTTTTCAAACAAAGTTTCTTTCACAACTGCATCAAGAGAAGGCAGGGGATCATGATGCAAGAAGGCCACTCGAACTTATTCATATTCAGGACGAAGCGCTATAAGAACTTGGATGAGATAAATGTGGTTTTTCCTAATCTCGGCTTGTTGCAACTGGCTCCAGATTGGCTGAATGATTGCTAAGAAATCATTGATGGATTGACAAGCTTCTTGTTTCAAACTATTCAGAGAGGTGAGCAATTGATAATATTGTGCCAAATCAGAAGTTTTATATCTAACAGATAGAAATTCCCAAATTTCCTTATCGTTCCGAAATCAACAAACTAAATATGAATAGAAAGAGTAGATGTGTTACCAAACCAGGTGATGATTTAATGATTCTTACTATCCCACTCATTAAGTCGGTCAAGAAATTTAGCTTGTGTTTCTATGGTATCTTTTTTTGGTTTGGGGTTGTCTCCTGTTACGATTCGCCAGAGTTCTCGACCAATCAAAAAACTTTTAATCTGTTAGGACCAAAGTGTGTGGTTTAAACCATCAAGAATCATAGAAATGGGTTGTGAGACATCACTCTTCTCTATAAGATAATGGATAGTGGTATGGCTAATGAAGCAGCCAAATCTCTTCACTAAGTTCAAATCTCCAAAACCCTAATCCCCAAAAGAAATGGCGCGAACCAAGCAAACAGCCCCGCGAGGAAGCAGCAACAGGTTCGGTTGCAGGTGGTGACAACGGAAGCGGGGGAGTCCGCGCCGGCGATTGGAGGCGTATGCGGTTCAACTATGGAGCAGTGTAGGGGCCGAGCGCAGCGAAGAATTCGGGAGCCGGACCGGAAAACTAGAGAGGCGAGTGGTTTTCCGTAAAAGGAGAGCGGTATTTCGGTGCTTAGAGTGGCGAGTTCCGGCGGAGCATATTTGGTGACTAGAAAGAGATCGGGCGGATGAGAGCGAAGCGGAATGGCAATGGGAGCGCAGGGACTTTAAGATGGCGAGGTTCCAGAGATCGCGCGGGCGGTGCTTCAGGAGGCGGCGGAGAAGGCGGAATGGATATAGTTATGTCAGGTGAACAGATAAAGATCGCGAGGCTCTCCATCGGGTGTGTAGGGGCTTGGCAGCGTTGTGTCTCGCACAACCAGAAAGGTCAGAGTTGTGTCTCGCACAACCAGAAAGGATATAGTTATGTCTCGCACAACCAAAGAACCCCACAATTAGGGCTTTGATACCATGATAACTTCTCAAAAGAATAAGTTTTATTGTGTATGTATCTTATGTACATGGTAGTCTATATATATATATGCACGGGAAAGTGCAATCATAAAGGGAAATTATTAATTACATGAGATACTAATTTCATAATTGCTAAATGTAATATTGAGTTTCCTTAACACGAACTTTTCCTTAACTGGTAGTTTCCTTAACAAAAATAATAATAATAATAAGGAAAATGCTAGAATGATACTTTAAAGTCACATCACGTAATGTATGTAGCGTGCAAGGCTGCATTTTTTTAGAGCCGTCAATACACGCCTCAAGATACATACCTCGTGGTTATGCACTAAAAACTATGTGTACACATTCATTTTTTGTGGCACTTCGCGCCAAATCACCACGATTGTGACTATGGGCGTTACTTTGAGTCATTGTATTATCTTCCTAATAATAAAAACATTAATTAGACAAAATAAAATAATCTCATCAGTATCCCCTCCAAGTATATTTTGCATCATTACATACTCATTTTTGCAACGGAGATGATATTGCAATAGTAGCGACTAAATTGAACATACCTTATTTTTATAAGAAAAAATTGAACCATGTGTGAAATGACCCAATTACTGTTCACCAATATAAATCCTAAATGGATCCCACTTTTATTAACATACCCCATTCATACTTTCTCACTCTCGTATTTCCCACGCCATCAGCCTCGTTCACTCTTGCCAAATTTCGGTCAAACCATCAAAAATACCTTTATTCACTCAAATAAGTGTGTTCCTCCTATGTTTTGCATTCAATTTATAGTTTTTTAGTGATTTTGGTGGAATTTCTTTATTATTGTTGTTGTTGTTTAGGCTCTTTAGAGCATCAATTTATGACTTAAATGGGAACTTGTTGACGCATAATGGTGAAGAGCTTTAGAAGAGCAAATGATCCGAAAACAGAATGATGTAAGTTTACTCAATTCCGTGGTTTTTTGGTATCACCCTTAGGTTTTCAGTACGTACTTGATTGAAACATATAGAGTGAGTCTTGATCGTACAGGTCCAAGACTAATACTCAATCGTACAGGTTCAAGACTAATATTATCACTCTCGAACTAAGCGATCAATTGGGACCCACTTTACATGTTATGTGGTGCCGGACCCATGACCAACACAAAAAACTATGAAATCGCTCAGATTTTGCACTACTTCAATAAGGAAACTTAATTTCGTTCACATCTCGATGTGCATCTAACAAGCACTGAAAAAATATTTCCTTTGTTCCATATTATCTGTCGCATTGGGTTTTTTTTCTTATTCCACAATAAGTATAACATTAAGAAATCAAGGGTGTATTTATGGTTTTTTTTTTTCTAATTTTACTCTTAATTTAAATATGTATTTAATGCTAATTGGAGGTTTCACCTTAATTACTAAAGCAAACTTTTTATTCATATTATGTCGTCGTATTAGCTTAATAGTAGTACTTAATATTAAGCTAACACGATGACATAATATGAATAAAAGAGTTAGCGACCCTAGAATAAAGTGGTGGAACCTAAAAGATAGGAAACAAGTAGAGTTTAGAGAAAAACTACTAAAGGAAAATGTTTGGAATCTTTACTTAGATGCTAATACAATGTGGCTAGAAATAAGTAGTTGCATAAGAAGAGTGGGATCAAACGTATTAGGTATATCTAAAGGCTTGGGACCACCAAAGAATGAAACATGGTGGTGGAATGAGGATGTCCAATGAGTAATTAAGACTAAAAGAGATATGTATAGAAAAATACCTAAGTGTCAAAATGAATATGTGTACAATCAATATAGAGAAGCTAGAAAACAAGCTAAAAAAGTAGTTAGTCAAGCTAAAACAAATTTCATGGAAGATCTATATATAAGGTTAGGTAATAGAGATGGCGAAATATATATATATATATATATATATATATATATATATGTATATATATATATATATAGGCTAGCCAAATTAAGAGATAAAAATAAACAAGACCTAAGTCATGTAAGATGTATTAAGGAAAAAAATCAAAATGTTTTGACGCGCAAGGAGGATATTAAGGAGATATGGAGAAGCTATTTCTATAGTTTATTTAATGATGGCCAAATTGATACTATCATAGATGAAAACCCACACCAAGAAAGAAATGTAAACTATACACGCAATATTAGAATTGTAGAAGTTAAAGAGGCATTGAAAAGAATGAAAATATGGAAAGCATGTGGCCCGGATGAAAACCCATAAAGGTTTGGTAATGCTTAGGAGAAATTAAATTGACTTGGTTAACAAAAATTTTCAATAAAATCTTAAAATCAAAACAGAGGCCAATGGATTGGAGAAGAAGCACGCTTGAGTCAATTTTCAAAAACAAAAGAGACATTCAAAGTTGTTCAAACTACCGAGGAATTAAGCTTATGAGTCACACTATGAAACTTTGGGAGATGATAATTGACAATAGGCTAATGAGGTCAACTATGGAGGCGATTTTCCTTATAAGACGATGGTTAGAAAAATATAGAGAAAAGAAAAAAAATCTTCTTATGGTATTCGTAGATTTAGAAAAAGCATATGATAGGGTCTCTAGAGATGTTCTTTGGTGGGTTCTAGAAAGAAAAAGAGTGCATGCTAGATACATATACACTATTAAGGATATGTATAATGAATTAGTAACGAGTATAAAGACATTTGGAGGAGCTACAAAAGAGTTTCTCATTAGGATAGGACTACATCAAGGATCGGCTTTAAACCCATATATATTTACTTTAGTTATGGATGAACTAACTAGACATATTCAAGAGGATATACCATGTGTGTGCTATTTGCAAATGATATTATCTTAGTTGATGAAGCTAAAGATAGAGTGAATAGGAAATTAGAACTCTTGAGGAATACATTAGAATCTAAAGGCTTTAAGTTGAGTAGGACGAAAATCGAATACATGCACTGTGAGTTTAGAAACACTAGACATCGAGATGACGGAGTGGTAAAATTAGGGGAAGTAGAAGTTTCTAAGGTAAACCACTTTAGATACTTATGATCAATCATACAAAATGATGGTAACATTGAAAATGATGTCACACATAGAATTCAAGCTGGATGGAAGAAATGACGGAGTGCAACAGGGGTGATTTGTGGTCGAAATATTTCTACTAAGTTAAAAGGGAAAGTTTTATAGGACTGTAATTAGGCCAGCTATGCTCTATGGAAGTGAATGTTGGGCGGTAAAGCAACAACAATTACATAAAATGAACGTAGGAGAAATGATGATGCTTAGGTGGATGGGTGGTAAAATCGTAAAGATAGAATAAGAAATATAGAAATTCAAAGACAAGTAGGAGTAGCACCAATTAATACAAAGATTAGGGAAGGGCGGTTGCGGTGGTTTGATCACCTACAAAAACGGCCTACAAATGCCCCAACTAGAAAACTTGACTCAATAGAAACTGTAGAAATTCGACGAGGTAGGGGCAGACCAAAGTTAACATGAGATGCATTAATTATGAGGGATTTGAATGGTTTAAAAAGCTCACCATCAATTGCACTTAATCGAGCACAATGGAAAAGTTTGATCCATGTAGCCGATTTTAGTTAATTGGGACTGAGGCTATGTTGTTGTTGTTGTTGTTGTTTTTAATTATCACCATAATTTCTATACACAAGCCCAAATGTGACAAATAATATAAACGGAAGGAATAATCGAGCTTAAATATGACAGATAATTATATGAAAGGGAGGGAGGGAGTAATCAAGCTCCAATGTTACAGATAATATGGAACAAAGGGAATAATAATGAGAAAAGTACGCAAGAGTCTTCGTTAGAGAACCCATCCTAAACAATAATGCTCAAATGATACAAATCTAACTCACATTTTCTACAGAGTAATCGAGACCATCTTAACACATCTCAAAAGCATTCACACACATCACGATGCAAAACAAAATTCAACCGACCACAACTGAACTAAGTACATATTTAAACCACTTGGCGACATGTCGTGCGCGCTAGAGTCCTTAGAGCCATCTGTGCATATCACAAAATACACACCCAGCGAATTATTCATTGAGTCTTATTGGCGCACACTTATTCTCAAATACGCACGCCACGACACCACTGTAAGGACTTTTTGCTTGATTAGTACATTCTAGGATAAAATTTATCAACCCAACACACCCACCAAAATATTTTCAAAAGTAACACACTTCTCGCCACGTCACTGCCATATCACCCGCCACCTTAGTGGTTTGGTTTGGCCACTGGAAAACGTGACTTGCAGTCACGTTTTCCAGGTGAAGTTATTTTTTTTCATATGTTGGCAGAGAATACCTCCTTCAAAGCTTTCCAATGGAGCTTCAAAGGTTGGCCTTCTTTGCCACATTGTTGTTGATTTTGGCCTTCTTTGTTCATTTCGACTATGAATTGAAAGTTTTAGTTGGAAAAGATTTAACTTTTGATATTGCCAATTTGCGGCGATGTTCAATATCTCCTTGTTTATTTTATTTGATAGTAACTGAAGTTTGGAAATCAAATTTCACACTTGAGTACTGTTTTTGCATTTCCATGTAATGAAGGGATGTCTTGAGATGGTGTCATTTCTAACAATATTAGATAGAAGATTACTACATCTGCTTGTTTGATTTCACCTTGTTTATTGAAAAAAGTATAGTCCATGCAGGAAAATAAATGGATTACACTAATTACCTAAACCAAGAAAATCTATTTGAAGTGCATTGTAATTTGTTGTAGCACAGAAAACTTTGCCTCGCATGATTGGAATTCTATAGAACAATAAAGCCATTAAGGAGTCTAGAAGTTGTAGATGCCAACTTGGTAGTGTTCGAGTCCACTGCGTGTCTTGTTGCCTAGTAGGCTGCGCTTCTTGAGCACTAAAAACTTAATGCAGAAGATGACTAGAGAAGTATAAGAACTTCCAATCACTTCTGAAGGCTTTGCGATATAGATCAGTCGTAGGTTTTGATGCTTTCTACTCTGATCTATCTGAATATGTTGTGCAGGCTATGGTAACTAAATTCTCCTCCATCTCAACAAGGAAGCTTTCAAATGCTTTGAAGATAGAAAACATAGACAATTAGTAAATATGGGAGTGCAAGGTAAAATGCAGTTGTTGTTTCCAATAATATCGTATACAAAGTTTCAATATTTGAGGTTCAACACATCAACAAAAAATTAGTTAAAACCCATCAAAAATGAAGAACTTGCAATTTGAATTGCTATAAATGATGAAATTGCTAGGTGATCAACTACAAAGCAAATATGAAAAAGAAAAAAATGTCTTATAATAGTTAAGAAAAAGTCCTAGTCTGATCCCAAATAATGACTTCCAGTCCCACAACGTGTTCTCTTTATGACTCGGACATTACGATTTAAAGCTAATGGGACATCCGAATGGCCCACATCAGCAGGATTTTGAGCATCTTCTCTTTGAATATCATCGATATCACGTATTCCACCATCATGAGTACTTGTACTCCCAGAGAAATTCATCATTATTGGACTTGCATTAAAATGGCGGGAAGATGTAGGTGCCCTATCAAATGGAAAGGCTTCCGTAGCCTCGAATGCCATGTTGGGAGGAACTAATGGAGTATGTGGAGTCTCAAACACGTTGAGAGGCACTGATGGAGTATACATTAGAGTGTCATGCCTCGAACGTGTATCATCATGAGAAGATTGATGAGAAGCTTGAAATGAAGTGGGCATATTATGCATCCGATAATCTGCATGTACTACAGTCAAAGTCGATGCAGCTACATCTCTAATACGTGCAATAGACACATCATCACCCAATATCAACTGATGAATTGATGTCATTCCATGTGCCTATATATAAAATATTTATGAAGTTGTATGCGAAAGTAAAATGAAAACAACTATTTGAAAGACTTCATGACTGAAAAAAATAAAATTGTACTTACCAATGCCTCAGCAATAGCTCCACGACGAGACATGAATCGTCGTGTAATGCGACGATACCATAGCATATACGGGTTGTAAAAGTCAAATGGCTCCTCTAATATTTCATCAGTTGCAATATTGGAGGCACGTTCGTTCCATATGCAGACATAAGCACTATGTTCTGCACTCCAATCTTTATTTGTTTTCCCTCTCAAATCAATCTTATGTAGCTCCATGCTTGTGCTATGTAAAGGTGGTGTCATTTGTTTCAAACCGAATTGTCGCATGACTCTATCAGGATTATACATTTCGACAACACAGAAGAAAAGCAAAGGTGCCCTCATTCGCTAAATAGCACGACCACGACTACAATACGCAGGCAGGTCCCTTATCATTGTCTCAGGATACGGTTCCCAAATTACTTGTAGTCATAAAAAATAACTTGAAATGAATAAACTTCGCATTTCACATGATGTCGACATAAGCACTAGTTGGAAAAATGATTCGGTATATTTCTTACTTCATCAGGTGCTTGCATGTCAATCATTTCTTTGTATTTTGTCAGCACGTGCATTGATGTTCCCGTGGTCTCCAATGCATGTCTCCACCTTTACAAATGTAAAAACAACACAATGCATGCATGACTGAACATGTAGATAAATATACTCAAATTGAAATTATTATGTTAAAAAATACTAATTACCTATGACCAAATGGAGGAGGTGGAAATAATTCTTCGTTTTGTATGATGTCGTCTCGAAGAATTTCCCATTATTGGTGCAAGAAAAGGCAACCTATCCCATGCCCATAATTGCAATAAGATGACTAGACCTACAATCTTTGTTCCATCAATGTCAACTACAAGACATAATTGTCTATATAGGTGAGTCAGAGTTGCACTACCCCAATTGTATTGTCCTGCCGCCTCAAAATCCTCCAAAAATTGCAAATACATGATGTGAATGAGATTGTTAGACTTGTCTGCAAATAAAGTTCCTCCAAGAAGTTGTAGGATGTACGCTCTCGCATAGCGTTGCACTTCCACATCATCAGCATTATTTGGAAGGTTTGGAAACCATCTTGAAAGTTGGCGAATTTGAATCCGACCTCCAGTCCTGTTATTTTCGGGGAATGGGAAGCCCAGTTGTGTCAAACATAAGGCATCGTAATCTTGCTCTACACGACCAGTGATTGGTAATCCATCGACAGGCAGCCCTAAGATGATTTGTACATCTTGTAGGGTAATAGTCATCTCGCCAACTGAAAAATGAAACGTGTGAGTTTATGGCCTCCACCAGGGCAGTAATGAGATGCCAATCAATTGATATGAAACATATTCGCGTCGTCCCATAAAAGCCATCTTCCTGAAGATGCCCAACCATTCGTTAATCCAGTGGGACCAATCGATGAAGTGCAGCTGAATTACGCCTGATAGTCAATATACCAGGCTCCTATGGAAAACGAGATTTACGTTACATTAGTTAAAATGTAGCTACAAAGCTATGACATTAAGCTATAAAATTATGCAAACAAGCAAAAAGAAGTACTACCGGTCCATTCCAAACGCGAGTAGATCTATGTAGAGCTTGCAGAGTCAACACGAAATCATCTATAGGGCCAGGATCCATATCATGCTTGAACCCCAAATCATTAACAATGTTGTCATTAATTCCATAAACCAATAAAGAAACAATACAAGTAGCGATACATTCCATTCAAGAAACTATTAAAGTTAAAACAAAAGTGTGCGAATAATATGAAAACATGGTTTAATTGAAACTAAGTTCATGTACCACAAAATCATAAGAAAATGATCAAATATAAGGAAAATATAAGTGGGTGCGAAACATAAGACTTGAAAGAGTCTTTCACCACATTTTTTACTTCACGGCATATAACGGTGGAGTCCAAATGAGCATGATCCTTGGACAATTTAGCATAGATACATGTATGTGGTCCTGCATATTTACTGATCTCAAACATTTCAAGGGATTTTCTTCTCGAACACCGCAACCTCCAAGTACATCCATCTAAATATTTCTTACAACGGATAATCCATACATTAGGTGTAGAATGAGTTACCACAAATCGTCTGTGTCCTTTGATGCTGTACAATTTCACGGCATGCTGGATATCTACTTTACACATGAACTGCATGCCTTTCTCAAATTATGATGCCTCGTTCTATAAAGACCTAGAAGGGATCATTGCATTCTCATGAATGGGTTGCATTGCCTCACTACTCAATTCCATAAATACAAATGAAGGTACGACAAATTCACCTACACCCACGTACGCACCATCAATTTCAGAAGCCTCTTCATCGAGAAAATCATCGTTCCCATATTCGTTCGAAATTGGAGGACAAGATAATGAGCCATCATTAGCTATGACTCGATTTAATGTATATCGAATCATGTCATCATCAACATGATGAGCATCAACCCCTTCATCATCTACATCATCATCGCTACTTTCTTCACTAGTATCTCCATCACTACCACAATAGTCATCATCTTCCTCAGTATTCATATCATCGCAGGAACGAGGATCCTCGTCCATTTCGAGATTTGCGGTCATCAAAGGCGATGCACAATGACTATGTTCGAATATAGGTTGAGTACTAGGTCCAGCTCCAGAATCTAACACTATATTACAATTAAAACTATTATACGATTGCCTCGGAACTAAATCTAAAAATAGCTCCATGCAATTTGGTGGTGGAAATTATGCCACAATCTCCCAAGCATCTTTCAGAGTCGATTCATCATCTATTCGCAAAGGGACATAGTTGGTCGTTCCACTTCCAATGTAACGCTTATATATAGAGGATATCGATATGTCGTGTTTAATATCATTTTTTCATTGTCTATCTCTAATGAATTACAGATAAAACACACAAGTTCCTCGTACCCTAAACCCATCTTCGATCTGAGATGTCGAATATGTGGTTTAATGTACGATGTCCCTAATGGTCCATCAACCATGTCTCCATTCATATAGCACAACAAAGTTACTCTTCGATCAACCATTATTGAATCTATATATGTAGAATATAATTGTTAATCAATAGAAGTGATGATAATTATTACACTCACTTGGCACAAATATAAAAAGTTGGTCTTGATTAGTGCAACCAATTGTACTAAAGGAGCATTCAACAATAGCGACAATTAATATGAATGTTGGAAAGTTTGGCTTCATAGCTAGTATGTTATAACCACTATATTGAGGTCATACTTGGTAAACTTCTCTACTTAGCCTTTTAGGGTGGATTTGTCATTTTGTTTGGTACCAAAGAAGTTTATTTTAACTACTTCATTAAGCTATTTCTTTACTTTAAACAATATAATAATTTTTTTTCAATACAACTCCAACTGATTTTATTTCTTTACCAATAAGAGGGATAGTGTAGACTATTTCTAACTTATTTATTTATTCATGAAAAGTTTATGCAATAATTCACAAATATAATGGTTTAGTGATGAGGAATTAGATGTCTCTTAAACATGATTAGGTGTAAAGAAAAATTGATATTGCAAAAAAATGTCCATTATGGATCCAACATTACTTAAACCTTGAATAATCAGCAACAAACTCGCATGTTTAAGTACACCAGACCCAACAACAAATACCTAAATTCCACTCAAACAAATCTTTCTACCAATCATTATATAAGTTTTTTTTTTTTGGTCTCATTATCAGCTAGACAAATATACTTTTTCATTTGCTTATACTCTTTTCATAAATGCATGAATTTCTCTTCAAAACTTGTGAGTTGTGACCTTAATAATAAATAGTTATTCCACATTAAAAACCAACTTTCCAAATACTAAGAATTGAATCTTCCATTTTATTACAATGTTGCAGTCTAAAGGTTACATGTGACATGAGATTAGTAGAGGGATCCAAATCAATTTGATTTTTTGGTGGGACTTTAACTAACCTTTTTATTAATCCCCATACACAACCAGTCATAACTCCATAGTGACCCTTAAATCAACAAAATCCACAACAACAAAAAAAAACAAAAAAAAGAAAAAAAAAATCGCAATAGATCAATATACCAGGAGAACCCTAAAAAAATGTGACCCTTAAATCAACATAATCCACAAGAACAAAAAAAAAAAAAAAAGCAGTTCAAGAACAACAAGAACCCTAAAAAATCATAATCCCCTTACAGAGTAGTATTCGGTCGATTGATTGATTGACCTCCTCTAAACAACAGTGGAGACGATCTGGACTTGAAGAATGAGAGAAGATGGAGTAGCAACAGTGGAGACGAAATGGAGAAGCTCGGGTGGTGCAGTGGAGTTGAAGGAGATGGTCGTTCTGATCTGGTTTATTTAAGTTGAGTGGAAATCGTGACCCGAGATCACGTTTTCAGTCAAATGGAAATAGTGACTCGTGACCTCGGGTCACTATTTCCCTTGAAATAAAAAAAATAAAAAAAAAAAAAAAAAAAAACATTTGGGTCACGTTTCGGTCACGATTTCCACTCAAATAAGTAAAAAAAAAAAGGGAAACGTGACCTTGGTTCACGTTTTAGTTTCAAAACGACACATCCCGCGTGATGTGATAGTGACGTGGCCAAAAGTATGTTACTTTTGAAAATATTTTGGTGGGTGTGTTGGGTTAATAAATTTAATCCTAAAAATCAAGGAAAAAATCCCTTCTATAACGTCTTCCTTAAATATCCGAACAGCTAGGTGGGCCCCACGACCCTTCGTCCATAATAAGTTAACAAACCGTAGCAAACAATCCCGCTATAAATACAACCAATTCCATTCCCTCTCTCCCACACCACACCACACCCCATACTCCTCCTGCCACGTGTCTCCCTCTCATTCCGCCACGTCATCGTCTTCTTCACCACTGCAACTCTCTAGGGTTTGACCTGTACTTGCATGGCAGTGAGTGTGTGGGACCTCTGCCTCGGAAAGCCCCCGCTGACGTCACTCTCCGAAAACTCCGCGACCGTCGGCGACGCTCTCTCCGCTCTCAAAGCCTCCGGAGAGGATTTCGTCAGCGTTTGGAGTTGCGATCATCGAGGCCGATCGGACGGATCAGAGGAGCGTCGCGAATGTAGGTGCGTGGGGAAGGTTTGTGTGGTGGACGTGATTTGCTATCTCTGCAGGCGCAGCAATGTTGATGGACCTGGTACTGGTGACGCCGTTGATGAGTTGCTGAGGAGTCCTGTCTCGGTGGTTGTTAGGGAGGCTGGCGTGGTAAGGCACGTGGATCCGCATTCCAGGTTAGGATTTTTTTTTTTTTAGAGTTTTTGGTTTAGGGTTTATTGTTTCGATTTCGCTTCAATTCTTCGATAGCTACATTATATTTTAATATTGATTTCAACTCTTATAGAATTAATCAAACCAGAATAGAGCCTGCAAAAGGCTTGAACACCATCGTTATAAATAAACAAATAAATAATAATAATAAATTGTATTTGTGAAAATTGTGGAACTAAAAAGTGCTTTGATTCCATTTAGAAATTTTGATTTTTAGAAGAAGAGATAGAGAGAGTGTAGTTTTTTTTTTTTTTTTTTTTTTTTTTTTTTTTTTTGGAATAACTGAATTCGAAAGAAACGGAAGAAATTTGACAATACTAGGGTGGACTTGAGATAACTTGGATGTACTTATTATGAAGGATTTAATGGAGGAGTCCTGCTATTTTGACTCCAATCATTGAGTCACTTAAATTCACTCGAGTTTGAGTCCCTTAAATTCACATCGAGTTTCATGCGCATACACATGTGCGTACATTGATGCAAAAATCAACAGACTTCAATTAATGGGTGCCAAATTGGCATGTGAAATTGGAGTTAAAATAGCATTTTTCTTAATGGATTTTGAACCGGAGTGATTAAGTGCACTAGATTGAGCGCAATAGAATAGTTTGATCCATGAAACCAACCGTGTCGTTGTTAGAGAGAGATCGGAGTGTTGGAAAGAATTATTGATTTACGTTTCAGTTGTCTGTTTGAACAACAATTTCAACTTCAGCAATTTTGAATCTAACCTTGATATAGCCTCTTTAATAGATGAGATGATCAATTTAGTTTTTTTTTTTTTTTTTTAATTTTGAATTCAATGCAATAGCATATTTTAATTTATTATCAATCTCAGTTTGGTAGACGCAATAAATCTCATGCTTGAAGGAGCTCAAAACCTAGTGGTACCAATTGAAAGCATTGAAAGGAATGTCAGTAGCACTAAATCAAAGAAAAAATTTTCTCATAAGTCTTCAATCTGCTCTACCAACCACAACGGTAGAGAGTTCTGTTGGCTCACCCAAGAAGATATAGTTCGCTATCTTTTAAGCTCCATTGGATTCTTTTCGCCTCTACCCGCTCTCTCGATTGAGTCCCTCGGCATCATCAAGACTGACGACGTCTTAGCCGTTCGATATGACGACCCTGCTTCATCTACAATCAATGCCATCTCCAATGCTCTTGTCAAGCAAACCGCCGTCGCGGTGGTTGACGAAGAAGGTAAGCTAATTGGGGAGATTTCCCCTTTGACATTGGCGAGTTGCGATGAGAGTGTTACGGCCGCCATTGCGGTGCTCTCAGTGGGAGACCTAATGGCTTACATTGACTATGGTGGCCCTCCGGAGTACATTCTCCAGGAAGTGAAAGTGAAATTGAGGGAGAAGGGCTTGGATGGGATGTTGGCATTGCTCGGTGAATCGCCCGTTCCTGCCTCGCCTCATCCCTCGTCGGCATCTGAGGAGGACGATGAGGAGTCGTCTTCGGTTCTGCGTTCATCGACACGAAAATATGGCAAGTCGGGGAGCTTCTCTGGTCGAAGAATGGTGAGGAGTGCAGATGCAATTGTGTGCCATCCAGGAAGCTCACTTGTTGCAGTGATGATGAAGACTCTTGCTTATAGAGTGAATTACATATGGGTCATTGAGGATGACTGCAGCTTAGCCGGAATCGTCACGTTTTCCGACATACTTGAGGTTTTTCGGGAACAGTTGGAGACCATTTCTAAGTAGTAGATCAGGTAAAATTACAGTGAAAAAGTTGCATGGAGGAGTTGGGGAGATGATCAACTTTTTAAAGAACTTTGTAATGTTGTAGTTTGGCATTATGTGAGCTTTTTGTTGTTCTCATATTGAACTTGTTTGATTGTTGTGGTAAAGTTAAGCTTTGTGGATTGAATTCTTGAAAGACTCGTTCAAGTTTTGTCTGGGACTTGTGCTTTGGACATGGATGTGGATGATGTGCTGCCAAAAGTTGAGACACCATGCACGTTCTCTTCATTTGCTATGGACCCTATAGGCATGGAAGTTGGATGTCATCAGTACCATGTACAATGTGAATTATTTTGATTCTGCTATCAATGCTATCATGATATTTTTAGGTTGGTTGATTGAAAAATGAAAAACTTTTTCTTGGTGAAACCTAGGGTTTCTTCACATTAAACCTCCATGCATAAGTATGGAAAGTTAAGATTTTATTGCAAACACGAAAGATGGAATATCATATTTGTTGTTGGACAACCACAGGGAGTCATACTTTTGATAATATATGAGATGCGCGTTCACAAATCACTATGCAGAAGAACTCCAATGGTAGTGTAGCAAAGAAGGTGTAGCGATGGTAGTTTCATATAGTAATTTTTCAGTTAGATTATCAATTTTAGCTAGATTATCAGTTATCGACTAGATTATCAATTATTGCCAAATCGAGCCCTAATTGTTTTCTTTGTTGAAGTAGTTTGATTTCTCACCATTTTCAAGGAGAAGATTACATTGATTTTGCCGTATAGAACTACACCCCAAGTTTACTACTATCCATGTCTCAGTGACATTAGCACTTTCTCATTTACTTTTCTTGTAATTTTCACTGTTTAAGTTACACTAGCACGATCTTCTACAGTTGATAATTACTGTCATTTGCCGTTAAGCACCCGAGCGAGACGAAATACTCTTCAAAGGAGAACCCATTTGGTGCTTTTAAGAAGTCAAGCCATTCACAAATTACACAATGAGAGCACAGTGCTTCTTTTACAAATTGCTGATCTCACAAGAAACTGTTCCCAATAGCTAAAACTTCAAGTTTCTTTTTACCATGCAAGGAAATCATCAAGAAGAGCAAGAACTAGAATAAAATATTGAGCAAGGAAAACAGTATAGTCAACATGTAGTGCAAAGTTGTTCCATTAGTTCTCATGTTTTTAAATGTTCACAATGCATTGTTAGATTGCATCCACATAAATCTTTTCAAATCCTTTCAATAATTCTAAAACAAAAAATAGGATCAAGTTCTGAAGCAAACACAGCATTTAAGTCACTTGAAATTTGCTGTCCTCAAATTTGATGAAGTCTCCTTTGTTCAATAATGAATTTTTTTTTCAGAAAGAGATTATATATTTCTTAACTTCACCTATGTTGTACACTTCACCTATGTTGTACACTATGTGCGCTACATAGCCGGTCCCAAGTCCGGATAAAGGAAGAGAACTCTGACGCCCATTTTTTCATACCGAAAAATGAGTAAGGCAGATCCCAAATTCACTTTTCATACCCGAAAAGTGGGGGGAGGGAAGCCCCAAACTCATTTTTCATTCTTGGAAAATGGAGGAGGGTTGCGATAGGTTGACAGCACTTAAAACTTTTGTCACTTTTCATGAAATGGATCAAACATATATAAACTATGTTGTTGTTGTAGACTATATATTTCTTATATAATATAGTAAATGCATACAAAAGAACATCCCTTTGATCGGTTCAACAATGAGGTACCTACACATACAAAATTGTTGGAATATACGTACGCACATAAAGTGGTTTGGGTAGTTTTTGTAACTGATTAAATAACTACTTAGTAGTTATCTATATTAGAGATAAATAAGGAGATTGTGTTAATCTCCCAACAAGAATTTTACGCACAAACTTTCTTGTTTTTTTCTCTCTAATCTCTGCAAGAGTACTTAGGCTGTGATTATTGGGCATTTTTCCCTCTTGGTGATTTTGCCTGTGACCAGTGAACAAGTAAAGGCTATCTTTTGCTTCCGCTTCGGTATGTGTTTTATTATTTGATCTTTAGGTTTCAACATTGGTATCAGAGCATGATTTACTTGTTCCTTGTCTGTTATCATAGCGGTTTAATCTTAGTGGGTATGATGTCATGAATTGATCCAAAAAAAAAAAAAACTTTGATTGTCGTTTTTTTGTTGTTGTTTAGTATAATATCATAACTTGATTTTCTTACGGATCAAATTATGTGGCTATTTGGGGATATACTTATATTAGGATTTATACCTATCATTGATCCAAAGATTAGTTAAGTGTAAATAAAAAAAAAAAAAAAAAATTGTTTTGGAACTTTGTATGGATCGATTAAATTTTTTTTTGTAAGAAATGCAACTTTGCTTTGTTTTTTGGGCCTTAGGAAGGTTTGGGCCTTGCTTTGTTTTCCTTTTTTTTTTTTTTTTTTGTAAGAAATGCTTTGTTTTCTGGGCCTTAAGAAGCCTTGAGAAGGCTTGGGCCATACGAATTCAATTGTGGGATATTGTTCTGATCTTGCTTGGACTACTGATTATTTCTTATATGTATGCATCTGTTATTTTTTTTAATTGCATGCATATCCATAACAGAGTATGCAAATGTGAAATTTGATGTTTAACATTGTAAATATATTTTCTTTTTAATTTGATATCAATCATGCTTATGACATGTTTACATGATTGCACACATATAGCATTTATATGTTTGTGGGAAAATGATATGATAAAATTTTGTACAATTCGATAGACTAATAATAATTACACACATAAATATAGATGATGATTGTGACACTTAATTTGTGTACTTTTGACTCTATACTATGTGAATAATTATAAATTATCTATTTGAATTGTGACAAAATAACTAAGTGTGGTATGCTAGGCATTAATTTATATGTGCATATATGTCTTTATTCATATACATATTTCTTTGTGAAAATGGCAAGTGCTAGCAAGAACATTGTTGCTGAGCTCAATAAGGGTGAAAAATTGAACGGGGACAATTACGAAATCTGGAGTTTGAAAATCCAGTATGTCCTGGAAGAGCAAGAGGCTCTTGAAGTTCTGAACAATATCCTGACTGACCCTGAAGATGGCAACACAGTCCAACATAGAAGGGACCGTGAGGCATTTGAGGCCTGGAAAAAGAAAAACTCAACGGCTCGCATTACATTGCTTAGTAGCATGGAAAATGATATAATGCGAGAGTTCAAAAGTTATGATGTTGCCAAAGTAATGTGGGAGGCCTTGAAGAAGAAGTTTGGTGGAACCTCTGTCACCAAGCTTCGAAGCTCACTATTAAGTTTGACACATACAAGAAACACCCTAACCATAACATGAAGCAGCACTTAAGGGAGCTATCAAACATGATCAGTGAGTTAAGGGAGGTCGGACACATTCTGACCGATGAACAACAGGTTCAGGCTGTTATACGATCCTTACTTACAACTGGGAGCATATGAAGGTTAATTTGACCCATAATGAGAACATCAAGACCCATAATGATGTTGGGCGTCATTTGGAACTTGAGGAATACCGCATTGAGGCTTCAAGGCCTGATACTGATGTGTATATGGCTAGCTCAAGTAATAAAATAGGTCATAGTGGCTATAAACGCAAGCCTTATGGTGGCTACAAAAGGCAAGGATCAAAGAGAGCTAAAGGTGATCATCATTATGCAAAATATGATCATCATGGAAAGGGTAAAGCTCTTATGGCTCATCAGAAGAAGAACAAGGCTAAACTCAAGTGCTACAACTGTGGAAAAAAGGTCACTTTGCTCGTGAGTGCAACGAGCCAAAGAATGTACAAACCCTTGATGCGTTTTCTATAAATAATGTTTTTAGAAGTGCAAATTTTGTTTCTAGTTCTGTTTATTTGACTGAATCTCATCCTTTGTGGACTGTAGACTTAGGAGCAACAGACCATGTAGCTAATGATCGTGATGTGTTCGTGGAGTTTCGTCGAGTTCCTCGTGGAACAAAATGGATATATGTAGGAAACAACTCACGTGTTGAAGTAAAAGGGATTGGCACCTGCAAGTTGAGCATGCATGGTGGACGACCACTTATCCTATATGATGTATTATATGCTCCAGAGATTCGACGAAATTTAGTTTCTGTTATTGTTCTTCTACAATGTGGATTTGTTATGAACTTCTATGGTACTAGTGTGAATTTGTTTCTAGAACAAACTTATTATGGTTGTGGCTATGTGTCAGATGGTTTTATTGTATTGGATATTGACTATTTTTGAATAGTAATATTTATCGTGCTTGTTTTTCCCTTGTTACATCTTCTATTGATTCAAATGTTGATGTGAATATTTGGCATGCTAGACTTGGCCATATAGGTAAACAAAGAATGGATAGATTAGCAAAAGAGGGCCTATTGGGGCACCTTGAAAATGTTAATTTACCAATGTGTGAAAATTGTCTAGCGGGAAAAATGGCAAGAAAACCATTTGGCAAAGGAATAAGAGCTGAATTGCCATTGCAATTGATTCATTCGGATATTTGTGGTCCGATGAATGTGAGATCCCGGCATTGAGGTGTTTATTTCATCACTTTTATTGATGACTACACACGTTTCGGTTATGTTTATTTGATTTCTCATAAATCTGAAGCTTTAGAGTGGTTCAAGAAATACATTAATCTTGTTGAGAATCAATTAGATAAAAAAAATAAAAATGTTGAGAACGGACCGAGGACGTGAATATTTGTCTGATCAATTCAAACAACTATGTGATGAAAATGGAATAGATATGCAGTTAACTATTCCATACGCTCTACAACAAAATGGAGTAGCTGAAAGAAGAAATATAAATCTTCTTGAAATGGTTAGGTCTATGATGGCCCAAGCCAATTTACCAATCACCTTTTGGGGTGATGTTTTGTTAACTGCCACTTATATTCTCAATCGAGTACCCTCCAAATCAGTTTCATCCACTCCTTATGAGTTATGGACCAATAGAAAATCAGACTTATCTAATCTAAGACCTTGGGGTTGTGGTGCCTATGTTCATGATTTACATCATTAACATGAAAAATTAGGTCCAAAAGGAAAAAATAGTATATTTATAAGATACTCTGAACATTCAAAAGGTTATGTGTTCATTGGTGAACATTCGAGTGGGAGTATAACTGAATTCGAGTCTCGGGATTCTACTTTTATGGAAAATGATTTTCCAACAAAGGGTGAGATAAATCAATCTTTATCTCTCTATGAGATGCAAAATCAAGAAAATTCTACTTCGATGAATCGTTTGGTTCATGTGTCTGAACAAATGTCGATAGTATCTCATCCAAGTGGGAGCAAGACAAAAGATGTTGAATCTGTTTCAACTGAATCACAAATAAGGCGTATCAATCGTGGCAATATCCCCAAACGTCATTTTCCTATTGAAAATGAGGTTTATATGATTGCACCTCAAGATGAGGATGAGCCTAAAACTGTTCAAGAGGTTCTTACTTGTCCCGCTAAAGAGAAATGAAAAATTGCAATGGAAAAAGAAATGGAGTCCATGAGATCAAACAATGTTTGGGAATTGGTTGACCTCCCTGAAGGACGTAAAGCTATTGGGAACAAATGGGTTCTCAAAATTAAACGAAAGATTGATGGTTCTATTGAAAGGTACAAGGCACGAGTTGTAGCCAAGGGGTATACACAACAAGAGGGAATTGATTATGAAGAAACCTTTTCCCCAGTTGTGAGATTTGCCTCTATAAGGTTTATTCTAGCCATAATTGCAAATTTAGATTTGGAGTTACATCAAATGGATGTAAAAACTGCATTTCTAAATGGAGAACTGGAAGAGGAAATCTATATGGAACAACCTATAGGTTTCATAGTTGAAGGTCAAGAGCACAAAGTGTGCAGACTATTAAGATCTATTTGTGGTCTTAAACAATCTTCCAGGCAGTGGTACATAAGATTTCATCAAGCAATTATTTCTTATGATTTTGTGATGATTGATGAAGACCACTGTGTGTATGTCAAGAGATCTAATAGTAAATTTGTGATTCTTTCACTTTATGTGGATGACATACTATTGGCTGGAAATAATGAGGAGTACTTAATAACCATTAAGCGATGGTTGTCCTCCAATTTCGAGATGAAGGACATGGGTGAAGCAACATATATACTTGGTGTAAAAATTAAAAGGGATCGATCAAAGAAGATGCTAGCTCTTTCACAAGAGCCATACATCAAGAAAATTCTTGAGAGATTACATATGCAAGATTGCAAACCCATTGATACTCCTATTACAAAAGACCAAGGTCTAAATTAAAGAATGTGTCATAAGACTCCACGTGAAAGAGAACAAATGGCAAAAGTTCCTTACACTAATGCTATTGGAAGCCTCATGTATGCAATTATGTGTACAAGACCTGATATTTGCTTTGCTGTTGGCACGGTAAGTAGATATCAGGCAAACCCAGGATAGACCCATTGGAGAGCTGTCAAAAGGATACTTAGGTATCTCAAAGGCACTGTTGATTATTCATTGTGTTATCAAGGCAATAATTTGCATCTAGTTGGTTATACAGATGCTGATTGGGGAGGAGATTTAGATGAAAGAAAATCTACCTCAGGTTATGTTTTCTTACCGAACAATGGAGTGATTTCATGGAGTAGTAAGAAACAATCGTGCATAAGCCTTGTCAACAATGGAAGCTGAATTTGTAGCATGTTCAGCAGCAGTGCAAGAAGCGGTTTGGCTTAAGGAGATTCTTGAGTCACTTGGGATTTGACAAAAATGCATCAAGTCCAGTTTTGGTGAATTGCGATAGTCAGGCTGCAATTGCATTCACAAGAGATCCCAAGTACCACTTGAAGACCAAACACATTGATACCAAGTATAACTTTGTCAGAGACATGATTGCATAAAAAGAAGTGAAAGTGCAATACATATCTACGATGAAGATGATTGTTGATCCTTTTACAAAACCTATACCTAGAGACGTATTCAATGGTCATATGAAATCTCTAGGATTGCGTAGAGTTTAGCATGTATGTATTGTACTTGATGAAAAACAATTTGTTGTTATTCTTCCTTTATATTTGTAATATACTATTTACTATATATTAATGCGTATCAAAGTTTTGTGCTTTGTCTTATCATGCATACACACACATCTATGTTATGTACATAAAAGTAAAGGTATGTCGGACAGTAGATTGGCCTTCTCACACAGGCAATCGCTTCTATGACTTAGTAGTGCATAGAAATGAGATTGGATTTAAGCTTTTGTGATATAAATTTGGAGAGCTCGAGCTTAAAATGGAAAATGGCCTTGATAGTGAATCAAGATGAGATCACTAAATTAAATTGTGATCGAAAGGTAAAACCTCCCACAAGTTTATCTTAACTGTCTTTATATGCCAGGTGGGAGTCCTGTGATTATAAATTGAAAATTTAAAGTAGAGTTGTGGACTCAAGTTAGATATTGAGTATATCTGAACTATCACCTGTACAATATTAGTTTGACATACGCTCCATTACAAAAGGAGAATAATATTGTAGCATGTGTTTCATACCGCATGTGCATTTTGCGACAAATAAAGGTAACATAAGTTTTTGATCTCTACTTCTAAGTTGTGTGAGCCTTAGAGATTAAGGAATCTCATTTAAGTACCCTCGGTACTTTTTGACTAATCTTGAAGTTTTATCTCAATGTTAGTTATCTTGAAATGTCACCAATGATTATGAATCATTCGATCTAACGAGCCATATTCAGATAACAGTTGATTTAAAATGGAAATATATAAGTTGAAAAGGAAGATCATCGAAGTGTCTCATTTGCTTAAGTTGTATCCACCGGTCGACCAATTATATTTATTTGTTAAATATGATTGTGGGTGCACGAGAATTTGAAATAACCATATAAAAGAGATCTTAAGATATTCAAATGTGACTGATGTATCTAGGGTATTGCATACATACTCTACTTACAAGTTGAGCTGTTGTATATACCTAACAGTTATATAGCTATGAGCTCTCAGATATTAATTGTATGTTGGTCGCACGGCCTATTTACTTGTATGAATATGTTTTTGCAGAGATATGAAACCTTGTTCTCTATAGATGGAACTTAAGAGAAATTAAACCCATTACGTGAGAGTGGGAGATGTTGGAATACACGTACGCACATAAAGTGGTTTGGGTAGTTTTTGTAACTGATTAAATAACTACTTAGTAGTTATCTATATTAGAGATAAATAAGGAGATTGTGTTAATCTCCCAACAAGAATTTCACGCACAAACTTTCTTGTTATTTTCTCTCTAATCTCTCCAAGAGTACTTAGGCTGTGATTATTGGACATTTTTCCTTCTTGGTGATTTTGCATGTGACCAGTGAACAAGTAAAGGCTATCTTTTGCTTCCGCTTCGGGTATGTGTTTTATTATTTGATCTTTAGGTTTCAACAAAAATAATATAAACTAAATTAAAGTTCAGAGGACCCAAAGTATACCCCAATCCCGCAAAAGATTGCAAAAGGAAAGATCTTTTCCCCATTTGGAATTGACTACCCAAAGTGAAGCGAGTTGCTTCGAGTTGTCCCAAATGGAGAACCAATCAAGTACTTTATCCTCAAAAATTATTCAATTTCTTTCCAACCAAATGTTCCACTTAGTAGCAAAGATCACCCACTTAAATATTTGGATAAATAGCATAATATATCCTAACGTTTAAAGTTTTTTTACAAATTTATCAAATGTTTCAATTTTTACAAATACATCCTTATATTTTGAAATTGTGTAAATTATGTCCTATAAATAAATTTGAGTTGATTTGATATTACTTTTAACCTTGTTGATGCAAATGGGAAAAATTTCTCTCAATATATCATGTTATGTGCAACAATTTGGAAAGTTGAAAACTTGAAAATGAGAAAATTTTAGGATAAATTTGTAAAAATTAAAATGTTAGGATGTATTTGTAAAAATTGAAACGTTAAGATAAATTTGTAAGAAATCTAAAACATTAGGATGTATTTGTTAAAACAACAACAACAACAACAACAACAACAACAACATAGCCTCGATCAAATTAAGTGGGGTCGGCTACATGGATCAAACTTTTCAATTGTGTTCGATTAAGTGCAATTGATGGTGAGCTTTTCAAACCATTCAAATCCCTCTTAATTAATGCATCCCATGTTAACTTTGGTATGTCCCTACCTCGTCGAATTTCTACAGTTTCTATTAAGTCAAATTTTTAGTTGGAGCATTTATAGGTCGTCTTTGCGGGTGACCAAACCACCGCAACCGTCCTTCCCTAATCTTTGTATCAATTGATGTTACTTCTACTTGTCTTTGAATTTCTATATTTATTATTCTATCTTTATGAGTTTTACCACACATCCACCTAACCATCATCATTTCTGCTACGTTCATTTTATGTAATTGTTGTTGTTTTACCACCAACATTCACTTCTATAGAGCATAACTGGCCTAATTGCGGTCCTATAAAATTTCCCTTTTAACTTAGTAGGAACATTTCGATCACAAATCACCCATGTTACACTTCGCTATTTCTTCCATCCAGCTTAAATTTTATGTGTGACATCATTCTCAATGTTACCATCATTTTGTATGATTGATCCTATGTATCTAAAGTATTTTACCTTAGAACTTCTACTTCCTCTAATTTTACCACTCCGTCATCTCGATGTCTAGTGTTTTTAAACTCACAATGCATGTATTCGATTTTCGTTCTACTCAACTTAAAGCTTTAGATTCTAATATATTCCTCCATAATTCTAATTTCCTATTCACTCCATCTTTTGTTTCATCCACTAAGACAATATCATCTGCAAATAGCATACACCATGGTATATTCTCTTGAATATGTCTAGTTAGTTCATCCATAACTAAAGTAAATATATATGGGCTTAAAGCCGATCCTTGATGCAGTCTTATCGTAATGAGAAATTTTTAAATCCAAATGTCTTTATATACCTATTATACATATCCTTAATAGTGTATATGTATCTAGCATGACTCTTTTTCTTTTAGAACCCACTAAAGAACATCTCTACGGACCCTATCATATGTTTTTTCTAAATCTACGAATACCATATGAAGATCTTTTTTCTTTTCTATACATTTTTCTAACAATCGTCTTACAAGGAAAATCGCCTCCATAGTTGACCTCTAGGCATGAAACCAAATTGGTTCACTGATATTGTTGTTTCTCTCCTTATCCTATTGTCAATTATTATCTCCCAAAGTTTCATAGTGTGACTCATAAGTTTAATTCTCCGGTAGTTTGAACAACTTTGAATGTCTCCTTTGTTTTTTAAGATTGGCACAAGCGTGCTTCTTTTCCAATCCATTGGCATCCGTTTTGATTTTAAAATTTTATTGAAAAGTTTTGCTAACCAAATCAATTTAATTTCTCCTAAGCATTTCCAAACTCCTATGAGTATTTTATCTGGACCGCATGATTTCTCTATTTTCATTTTTTCAATGCCTCTTTAATTTTTATAATTCTAATATTGCGTGTATAGTTTACATTTCTTTCTTGATGTAGATTTTCATCTATTATAGTATCAACTTGGTCATCATTAAATAAACTATCGAAGTAACTTCTCCTCTCTCTTTAATATCATCATCGCACATTAAAACATTTTGATTTTCGTTCTTAATACATCTTACATAACTTATGTCTTGTTTCTTTTTATCTCTTAATTTGCTAGCATATATATATATATATTTCGCCATCTCTATTACCTAACCTTGTATATAGATCTTCCATGAAATTTGTTTTAACTTAACTAACTACTTTTTTAGCTTGTTTTCTAGTTTCTCTATATTGATTGTTAAAACTCAAACGTTAGGATAAATTTGTAAAAAACTTGAAACGTTATGATATATTATATTATTTGCCCTAAATATTTCTTTTTCCTTTCTTGACATCGCTGATGGGGGAAGAGTCATTAGCGCCTGGTTGTGTGTCCACCTAAACCTCCCATTAGTGAAATGGAACCATTGCTGCCACACCTTCCTTGTGAATGAGCACTCATCAAAAATGTGATTTGCACTCTCCACATTATCAACACAAAGGCAACAACAATAAGGAGAGAGATAATGATTAGGATTCTTTTTTGCAACACATCAAAAGTATTAAGTTTATTCAAAGCTACTAACCACCCAAATACATGCTTTGCTTTGTTCAGAAAGTTACACAAGATGCATGCATGCTTTGCTCCAACATGAGCTCACAAAAGTTTTAAACCTAGTCTTCAACAAAAACAAGTTACAGATTGTAGAAGCAATAGATACTCGCATTACTTCATATATAATACATACAATACAAGAAGCAATTTCAGGAAGACAAGGAATGCAATAAAGCTAAAATAATTGAGGATACGCGTGATTGATAGACTAGGGTTCTGGAATCTTTTCTTTCAGATAATTCAGAACAGCTTTGGTCCCTCTATCCAAAATAACCCGCCGGATGCTGCAAAAAGAGTTTTGCAGAATTTGTTAGGCACACAAGCTATGGCAAAAAGATTGCACCATTTCCTACAGAACTTTTTGATCCATGAATCTTGGGAAAGTTCTTAGTGCGATGACTTAAATTTGACTATTGAAGCTTATAAAACCCAAATGAAAATTAGGACCACCAGATGGAGAAGAGTACCAATTCCAGTTTCACAGAATGACCAGTTCAGGCAAATGCCAAGATCAATATGAAGACTGACTTCCTCGTCAAAAATACATGGAAGTGCATAATTAATAATGAAAAGAAAACATGAGCCCCCTATTGCAGTAAGAAGCCTTTTGGCTGATGATGCAAGGGGTGTGGGGCACCCTAGAATGTCTTTTGGAATTGGGATCTTTTCCCCCTTATATACATAAAAAGATAATGAAAAGAAAACGATATCTCATTCTTTTGTGGCAGATTATGAAAAAGGGCATAAAAACTGCGTACCTTCTCAATGGGTTCCCATCAAGTCTCAAAGCCTGCAAACTTGGTTCCAGTAGACCCTGCGGTAGAAACTTTATGCCTTGTAAGGAGGAAATTCAATGTAACTTACAAGAAGACAACTAGAAAAATAAGGCCAGATCAACAAAATGTAGAAAGGAAAAAATATATTCCACACTAACTTCCACTAACAATAAGAGATATCTAAAGATTAACCATTTTAGTATTTAGGATTGATCATACAAAAGGAATAAGATATCGAGGATGACGATGTTACACACAATTCAAGTTGAATGGAAGAAGTGAGTGAATGCAACAATTGTGATATGTGACAACTATTCATGTTTAACTAATAGGAAAATTCTATAAGACCCTAATTACGTCAACTGTGATAATGAGAGAAAGTAGGGCAGTAAAGAAACGATACATACATAAAAAGGAAATAAAGACATCCAAAAAAATAGGAGTAGCACCAATAGATGCTAAAATTAGGGAAGGGCGATTGCAGTGGTTTGGGGCCTTTGGGCACATCAAAAGAGTAAAGATGACTTACAAATGCCCTAGTTTGAAAACTCAACAAGCGGAAACTGAAAGATTCAATTGTAGGGTAGACTGAAAGATATCTCGAGATGTAAATAGATCAATTGAGAAAACTACTAAAATGCTGACAACTTGTGAAGGTTAAAGCTCGATTAGTGTTTAGTACTACTATTTACAAGAACAAGACCGTATTTTAGAGACAAAAACTATCACATAACCAAAGGATGTGACTGCAAAATTGATTAAAATTCAAGAAAGGACATGCAGCCTCACCAGCTTTGGAGGAAGCGTTGTGATGTTGTTATCAGTCAAATCAAGCTCAGTTAGAGAACTATGATTCCCAAGTTCCTGCATGTCATTGATGAGAAAGTAAGTATATAAGATCAATGCCATTGCAGAATGTACAAATGATCAAGCATTAACTGGCACTCATCAGCCAACTAATTTAGGCGATCCCTCATCACTAATCCCACTCTCTTTTTACCTCCGGTATTGCAACAATGGAGTTTTGGCCTAAATCAAGAATTTGTAGCTTCGGTAAGCTGAGTACATCAACTGGAACTTCATGCAGTTGCATTCTTCTGTAGAATTTAGAGTCAAGAAGAAACTTTTAGAAATACATACAAATAAATAAGATACCATGATATACTTATCTGTCTGATTCAGACCTCAAGTAAAGCTGCTGCAACTGCTGCAAGCAAGAAAGTGAACCTGGTTTTGGTAATGATCCCAAGTTACCACTCAAATCCAGTATCTGGAGTTTGGAGAGAGCTTCAAAACCATCTGTTGGAATCTGAAAATCGCAGTAGACACAGATGTTTCAGAATAGACACTCAGAAATACAAATATCAGGGACATATTGAGTACAATTAAACTTGAACTCAATGGAAGAAAATGAAAGATCCAATGTGTAAGATATACTTGACCAAGGTGATTACTGTCCATCTTCAAACATAAAAGATCAGGGAATGACCTTAAAACTGAGCTTGGCCATTCTCTAATTCTATTCCCTGACAAAATCAAAGCCTGCAAAAATATTGAGATTAAAGCAGAGGCATTCGATAATGCAGATGCACTCACAATTGATGTCAAGTCAAGAACAAGGATCGAAAATTTGACTTCGCATATGCATTCGGTTTCTTAAAATTCAGAAGTGGTGTAACTTGAGATAGGGGATTTTGAAAATCTCGACACTACAGAGAAGCATAAATAACTTAATATAAGAACTAGGCAAGACTAAAATTTTGTCAAGGCATATTAATGAAGCATGCAGTTCGTAATAATACTAGTTCTTGTCTTTTCTCTTTTTATACTTACATCTAAAGTTTTTAAGTTCATTAGTAACGTTTTTGATCCAATTGGGTAATATTTCTTTCTTGTTTTCTTGCAATAAGTTGGAGTTCAAAACTTTTACTTGACATTAACATCAAGTCTTGCATTATATAAAATGCGTCTATTCTGTAGAAGTACATTTCAAAAAATAAATGTTTGTTCTAATTTTTTTCCTTACAAGCAAGCAATAGAATAAGAAAATCATGTCATTTTTCTTACTTCAGTATGAATTTCTGTAAGTTTGTTCGCATGTGAAATTTAATTTTGTGTTTTCACAAAGTCTAAATAATTCAGGGAACTTCGAAGAAGATTGGGGAATTTAGTTTCATGATTTTGAGTGGGAAAACTACAAGGTGAAGTCAAAGTTTCGAACCTTGCCTAACAAAAAATTCTGCAGTTGCTGGCTTTAGCAAGATAATTAAACATGTTCCTAAGTTGAGTTCATTTAGATGAAACTTACAGTTTCATGATCATGCACTTTAAGGTCCAACTGAAAGCAATGATAATTGTATTCAACACATGGATTGCGGCTTATATTGATGCAAATGCACATATTCCAAGACTTGTTATCTCTGTAAATCAATCTATTGATCCTATTGATGGTGGGAAGTAAGTGGTTTGGAGAAGTAGAAAATGTAAAAGGTTGCTTGACACAAGGCGATACAAGGCAACAGCCAAATTTCAACATATGGCTCTGACTCAGTGGGTTTTTTCAGGCTCTACAACTAACCCAAAGTAGAACGTGCCTCTTTTAGCAGACACCACGACCTCATGGCTCTGTTAGGTAAAGTCCATTTTAGCATCACCTCCTGTAATGCACAAAGAAACTCAAAGCCATGTTTATCAGCTGTCAGAGATTCCCATGTGGATTTTATAATTGCATGATGATTACACATAAAAAAAATTTTAAAGACTTCTTTATGTGTGTGCATGGGGGTGGGGCTGGAGGCATGATCAAATAGTTATGGAGTTGAGTTCACTGCAATTTTATTTCAGCAAACCATGTGACAAATCATGACAGGTTACAAACACTGATACACCTAAGAAAAATGAAATGAATATATTCCCTCTGCCATCTTCTTATTCAGGCATGTCTTTTAAGAAAAAAGAAAGTCAGTTACCTGGAGAGATGTACACGAGGAAAGATCATGTGGAAGCATTTCTATCAAATTTTTAGAAAGGTCAACTTTCAATATTCCACCCGATTCCCATACGGTAGATGGCACATGGGACAAACCCAATCCACTCAGCATAAGTTCCTGAAGAAGACAAAAACATACTTATTTATTGACAAGAAAATAACCAAGAGAAGAAATTCAAACTCACATGGGCTAAGACTATAGACAGGAAAGCAATCATCTTTAGTGAAAAGTGCCAAATACAAATGGTGTTATTAAGGACTCCCCTCCACAAATAACCCAATTACTGCCTAGTTTGATTATTGAGAAGAAATTGAAATTTTCTTTCACAAGTTAGGTGATTAGAAGAAAATAGATCAGAATGTAAGGAGATGCCTATCTTGGTTCCACCAAATGAGCAACTCCAATCATTACATTTTAGTACACAGATTTCAACATGAATAGACTCTACAATCTACAACATTGAGAACTCATATTTAAAAAATTAATGCTGACAACAAAAATATACAGTGACGGACCTTGGATGAGAGAGATGATCGAACTGCCATTGAAATGTGATCTTCTTTAATGGGTGAGGTAACAGATTCACACTCTACAAGGGAAATGGTATTCATATTACTCCAAGCATCCAAACAATTATATTCCAATTTGAATTCAAAATTGAAACCTTTGAAATTGGGAACAGAAAAAATATTTTCATCTATAGATACCATGATGCCCATAAGAAACTCCAAGAGAACGTACCTCCATCAGTGGAAAGTCGGCTTCTAAGATATTTCAGCAAAGCAGGTGTAGGTCCAGATACCAATGAGCTGAAAAAAATTCTGTGTGGTAAGTAAATGAACCGAAATTAAAATTAAAATGAATGACATAGCAGATATTCAACCTTCGAAGAGTTCGCAGAGGATTGCCAGCAAGCAACAATTTTCTAAGAGTTGTCATATTACCTGCAATATAATTTATCCACTAGTCACTTTGTCACAATTTAGCTAAATTTTGAATATAAACCCTTGTTTTGAATTATTCTCGCTACTGTTTAATATTTTGTTGCTCAAATGAGAATATAGTAAAGCAATTCATATTCTCCTTCTTAAATTATGTTGTATTTAATTTCAACATAGGGAAATATGTATGTGGAAAGATATGTGCATGCAAAATTACATACGTACTACACATGTTACTATCTTGGAACAGGATCTTCAAATATATTATATAATTGCTCAGGCCTCTATATAAATATGTTTATCCAGTTAACCACTGTCTTCCCAGAGTGGGGCTGGCCGCCAGAGGACCATTCGCTGCTTAAAAACACTGAAATTGCATATAAAGCTGTGTCAGGCTTCAGCATCACCACTCAATAGGATACATCTGGGAAATCCTAGAAAAATCAGCCTATGATGGTCCTTCCCATATTTCTTCTTAACAACATCTTGTCAGATGTCCTAAATGAGCTGAAAGAAATGGACCAAGAATATAGCAGGGAACTTAGGATCTAGAGCAAGGTGTAACAATTTGATTTATCATTCAAAATAGGCAGTAGCCATGGAAGGGCAAGACATTCATTGGAAGGAAGTTCTTAGTTATTTTCTCAAGGCTCAAGGTCAACAATTTAATAATGTTGACAAATTATAAATTACTATCAACTACAACTAAACAGATCTATCTTCAGCTTAGCATGTCCAGACATACCAATTTCTGGAGGCAGACCAGACAATGAGTTGTTTGACAAATCCAAGACCGAGAGACGTAGTTTACATGCCTCCACAGGATATTCTTTCAACTGCATGTGTTAAGCTAATCAGCTTGTACTGTTAGTTAGGAGATACCTTTATCAGTTCATTATTTCCAGTGCACGTAAAGAAAGAGCATATTGCCCTCAAGTCTCTACAAAGGTGAACGAAATAACTTTTGAACCAGTTATAATCAACCAGATAAATTGGATTCCAGAAAGAAAGAAAGAAAAAGAGAAAACAAGGGACAAGTAAACACCTGATTTGAGTGAAGATCAAATGTCCCCAATTGAGAAAGGGCACCAATCTCTGCTGGCAACAAACAGAGCAAATTGTTTCTAAAAATAAAAAACCAGGTCAGGAAAGCTGCAATAGATCATATATTTCTATAAATTAAGTTAAAGACGAGTGGCGAAAGTCAGGACGTTACCCCATATAAAACTCAGCGAGAGAAGAACAGCCCACTATTGATTGAGGGATAGAAGAGATTCCTGTACAATTCAACAATTATTTGCACATTGAACTGGCCAAGCGCAACAGATTCCATGCAACAAACATAAGGAACCACAAATATGTTGAGAGAGCTATCTCACTCACGGTTCTGATGAAAATCAAGGCGAATAAGTCGTGAAAGCACACCAATATTCTCCGGTATACTTGCAAGCAAATTTTTTGCTGGAAGAAAAACAAAGATCAAGTTCCAGAATCTACAAAAAGAAGCCATAATCTTATACTAACCATTGATAGCCAATAGTACACAAACTTACAGGCATTTAGTTCTGTAAGCATAGTCCATGGCACCATATTATTGTCGCATAAGATCGTTAACTTGTTTCCCTGTATATGTGGGAATATGTCAACTGCTAAATTGCGTTGGGATGATGGTAAGAACTAGAAGTGCTTGAAAATCTGTAATGTCAATAAAATTCTTGAGTTTGTGATATTTGCGTACCTCCACGTCCAATTTCATCAATTTTGAACAATTCTCTAATTCTTTTGGCAATCTGGTTATGAAATTGTTGGATGCCTGCAAAGCAATACTAACAACAGACCTTAAAATCTAAAATAAGCAAATCTAAAAAGATGGGCACGCTGCAATAGTTTTAACTGATATAAGACTAAACAAAATGTTGCAACTGCAACAGAAATAAAAATTGAGAACACATTTAGTTCTGAGTTAAATATAAAAGAGAAAATGTATGAATCACATAAATAATGGAAACAATGCAATTTCCAAACTATAATGTAGGACACAGCCTTAACGATTCATACTTCAAACATTATCACACAATTATTTTCACTATTATCCAGATATGATGGAATATCTAGATATTACGAAGTATAACAATTCATACTTCCAAACTATAATGTAGGACACAGCCTTAACGATTCATACTTCAAACATTATCACACAATTATTTTCACTATTATCCAGATATGATGGAATATCTAGATATTACGAAGTATAACAATTGCTTTGGTTTCATTCAAATGCCTAGTCCTATCAGATAGTCATAGTCATAAAAGCATTTTGCACCTATAAATCATAGTAGAGAAGCTTCATTTACTTCAATGAGCACAAAAGATTTCAGGCTCACGAATCAATGGTTTTAGACAAACAAACCTTAAGATCCGACAAATTCAAACATCTTCCAAGGGAGATTGGGATTTCCCTGAGTTGGTTGTTTGAGCAATCAAACCTGCAACCACCATAGACAAAATTATAAAACGCAAAGTTTGAGAAAATCTGACACTTATTTCAAAGGTGACATAAGTTACGAATTTTGACCTCCTTATTTATTTGTTTGCATTCCATTATTGACATGCAACAAGGTAATGACTATTGATTATATATTGATGCAAAAATATCTTCCATAAATAAAGTTGGCAAAATTGATCCATGGTTAGCACCAAAATGAGGCTTGTTCGTTGGATTCTCTGAACAACGTGACTAACTGGCTACAACATGATCTTGGGCACTGCATCCTAAATATAATCAGTGCGTTACTACTTATGTCAGCAAGTAACCTTGAAAGCTAGGGGGGAGGGAATCATAGGGACAGTGCTACATCACCAAGAAAAAGTTCTGGAAAAAAAAGACGAAACAGCAAACATCTTAGAGCTCAAAATAACAATTTCATAGAAAAAGAGTATCCAAAATAATAAGAGAAAAATGACAATGGATTTAAATCAGAAGCTTATGAAAAAAACAACGCAAATCATCTCTGTATCCTGATGAATAATATAACAGTCTGTATATGTTAATCACACTACCGGGGAATTAAACTCATGAGTCACACTATGAAACTGTGGGAGAGGATAATTGACAATAGGCTAAGGAGAGAAACAACAATATCAGAGAACCAATTTGGTTTCATGCCTGGGAGGTCAACTATGGAGGCGATTTTCCTTGTAAGACGATTGTTAGAAAAATATAGAGAGAAGAAAAAAGATCTTCATATGGTATTCGTAGATTTAGAAAAAGCATATGATAGGGTCCCTAGAGATGTTCTTTGGTGGGTTCTAGAAAGAAAAAGAGTGCACGCTAGATACATAGACACTATTAAAGATATGTATGATGGAGTAGTAACGAGTATAAAGACATTTGGAGGAGTTACAAAAGAATTTCCCATTACGATAGGACTACATCAAGGATCGGCTTTAAGCCCATATCTATTTACTTTAGTTATGGATGAATTAACTAGACATATTCAAGAGGATATACCATGGTGTATGCTATTTGCAGATGATATTGTCTTAATGGATGAAACTAAAGATGGAGTGAATAGGAAATTAGAACTCGGAGAAATACATTAGAATCGAAGGCTTTAAGTTGAGTAGGACGAAAACCGAATACATGCTTGTGAGTTTGGAAACACTAGACATCGAGATGACGGAGTGGTAAAATTATCTAGGGTAAACCACTTTAGATACCTAGGATCAATCATACAAAATGATGGTAACATTGAAAATGATGTCACATAGAATTCAATGGATGGTGCAACAGGGGTGATTTGTGATCGATATGTTCCTACTAAGTTAAAAGGAAAATTTTATAGGACCGCAATTGCCATATGCTCTATGGAAGTGAATGTTGGGCGGTAAAGCAACAACAATTACATAAAGTGAATGTAGCAGAAATGAGGATGCTTAGGTGGATGTGTGGTAAAACTCGTAAAGATAGAATAAGAAATATAGAAATTCAAAGACAAGTAGGAGTAGCACCAATTGATACAAAGATTAGGGAAGGGCGGTTGCGATGGTTTGGTCACCTGCAAAGACGAGGTAGGGGCAGACCAAAGTTAACATGGGATGCATTAATTAAGAGAGATTTGAATGGTTTGCAAAGCTCACCATCGATTGCACTTAATCGAGCACAATGGAAAAGTTTGATCCATGTAGCTGACCCCAGTTAATTTGGGACTGAGGCTATGTTGTTGTTGTATATGTTAATCACAGTTCACTGATTATTGCCATAAATAATTCCAAACACTGAAAAAGTTTGATCCATGTAGCCGACCCCAGTTAATTTGGGACTGAGGCTATGTTGTTGTTGTTGTTGTTGTTGTAATTCCAAACACTGGAAAAAGTTGTTGCCAATAGAATTTCACTCAAAGTTGAACCTATGCGATCCAAATAAGGATATTTATTAATCAGAAGTTGTTTAAATTTAGTAATGAGTTTTAGCACGATTTATTTGTAGTAGATAGGGGTCATACTTAAGATTTCGGTTCGAAATAATGTTATAAGTCAGTCAGGAGTCTTATCTTATATAGAAATAAGGTCAGCTATAAAGACAAGTGCTTGCAATTGCTTTTACTAATTCTATAATGGAATAAGAGTGTTGCTCTTTGATTTTACATCACCATATCCAGCCAACAATTCAATTACTTTTCCACTTTATCATGCTTTAATATCTGCTAAATGTATTTAAATTAGGGAGCTGTAAATCATAGATTTATATTGCAGACGAACAGTCCATGTTGTTTGTAATGACAATAAGCATCCCAACTCCCATCGCAGACATCCAAAAACAAACATTGGTTTTACATATCGGCTCAAGCATGGCGCATTATTCACAAAAATTTTCTAACGTATTAATATTTCTAGATATAACAACACCACTTTGCTGAACCTTTGGCTCAATGATTTGACACTCAATATATAAAAGCATTGAGATAATGACTTTCAAGCCCAACACCATAGAATTTTAAAATAAAATAAAACAATAAAAACACCATAATATGGCAAAACTCGAGGTTCTCACTCCCTCCATAGCTGTAATGCCAAAACCAAGGGGCATCTAAGTTTGATATATTTTCCAAAAATAATATCAAACATCTTTCAAGGGATTCAAAATGATCATCAACATAAATATAAAAGTCACAAACCAAATCCAGAGGCAGATAAAAATATGGGCAGCAAACCCTCCTTGGGAGACAAGAAAAAGCTCGAGTTTCCGACATGCCAAAAGCGCATGCTTCTTCTTAGAAACAAACAGACACACACAAACACGCACACAATAAAAAAGGACCCTGCCCAATAGCAGTTTTTAACATTGTTCTGAATGTACAGGAAAACCTCGGCAAGGTTCTAGGAACCAAAAGGAAATATATGTTCCACCCCATCAAGATGCCTTTCTTCATCACAGACAATCTGTAGATGATTCCTTTGGCGAAGAAAATTTAAAACATCGAAAGAATTTTATAGAAAGAATACCCAATCAAGATTTTTCTACATATGTGTTATGTTATGCAAATGCTTACTCTTCTCTGAATCACAAGCAAGGTTTACAACATACAAATAGAACATCCTCCCTACCCTGTCCTAAGGCCAATACATATAGCTAACGTGTTTCAAGGGTGCGGCAGGTAATTATCCTTTAAAATAATTAAATTTCTGTAAAGCTGCCACAGGACATTGATTCTTGACTACTTCAAACCAGGAAAAAAATAAGGCTGTCGTTTTATCACTTCAATTCTGCACCTACAGGGACAGAGGGTGTAGATACATATCATAGAAATAATTTTTTTTAAAATAATAATAAAGCTAATGGTCGATGCATATAGAAAAACAGTGCTGAAGTGTTTCTTCCACCAATATCATCAGTTTCAAAGCCACGGAGTATCAACAGAGTGATAATGCTTGTTTTCCAAATTTGCAGAGCTACTAACAGAAAGAACAGTGAAAAAAGAGTTAAAAGCTTACTTGACAAGAGAGGATAATGATCCAATCTCTTCAGGTATATTGACTATAGAGTTATATGATACATCTAGTGATTTCAACGTATGAAGCCTGTTAGAGTAGTGTAACCAGTCAAAAATCAACATAAATACAACATCAATAAAAAAAGGAAGGATTTGACACTCACTCTCCTATAGAACTTGGAAGTTGAGAAAGCTTATTATGACTGATATTCATAACAGACAAGAAAGATAGATTTTTTATGTCTTCTTTCAATACTTCAATGCTATTGTGAGCCAAAATTAACTTCTGTAGCTCCACAGCCTGCAAAATTATGGAACAACTTTTGATGGCCAGCTTATATTATAAGGTAGGAGATGGCATTCATTGAGCTTGAACAAATAAAAGTAAAACAGATAGAATAATACCTCCCACCAATTTTCATCATTTCCCACTGTCTCCAAAATCCCATAAACTTCTTTAGGCACTTCCCTACAACAAAAGAAGAAATGTTAATAATTGAATATTTATAAGCAGTGTCCTATCAATAAGTTACATAACCTGAATTACACAATAAAGAATCGGAAAAACAGTCTCCATTCTTGTGAGGTCGTCAAAAGTTAAAAAGAAAGAGTTTCGAAGTGCCTTTTTTTCTATCTTTTACTTCAACATGAGAGGAAATAAAACGACAACTTCCCACTACTTTTCAATAAGAAGAATACAAGTACCCGTAAATTATGAATATGAATTTGGTGATGAACAGTTTGACAATGAAAATTAAGGACTTTTCCTGCCATCGTCAAAGTCTCATTTGAGAAATCCAAAAAATTTATTAAAAAAAAATGGGGAACTTAAAAGCGACTACATTTCTCAAGCTTTCGCCATTCATAACATAAATTAAGGGGAAGTCCAAGAAATCCCCTCCAGATCTCTATACAACAAATGCAGATAACATGTTTTTCTCTTCATTTTTAAAATTTGAAGAAACAAAAACTGCTCCCAACCTCAAACCATCCCAGTATTTCGCTCCAATAACTTGGACGAATGCAACTTGGCCACGCTCTTTACCATAATACATGATCGACAAAATCTATTTAATCTACATTCTGCACTACGCGAGCCAAGATAGAGATGAACACTAAATTACTCAAAAACTATTAACTCTCTCTTCGGTTGAGCTCAAATCAACACCACATTTTTAAGTGTTAATGCATTTCTGTCCTAAATTCTTTCACGCCTGACTAATTGATCCTCTACCACATTAATCATCCATTGATTTGCCTAAATTCAAGCAATCATATCAACACCAATTCACCCAAAATGAACTGAGTCCCATCAAACAACAACTGCTAAACCTAAAAGAGGATCCAAAACATCAAACTTGGAAACTTGTGAAATGAACACAAATCAACCAACTTTACAGAAGAAATACACACGAAATCTCATTTTTAACGCAAATTCATAGCTCAACAACCGAATAGATCCAGATTTATATCAATTTTTCATCCGAGAAACTCAATCGACCAGACAAAGCCTCACCTGAGCGACCGGTTCGAGAGATTGAGAGATCCAGAAGCCCTAGCGGCCTTCAACATCCGATCCATCGCTCCTGGTTCCTATTACGAGGATTGAAATCGCGTCAGTTGTTGCAATTGAAGCCCTAAAATGCAGAACAGAACACCAGATCGACTGCTTGAAAAACTGTTTTGTGGAGTTAGATTTTGAAGAAAAATGGGTTTTTTTAACGTTTGGCAAACGAGCCTAACTGCACACTCTAAAATAGAGTTTCTCTGACGCTATTTACCTCTATTTTGGAGTAAGCACTGACACTAATGGCTTGTTCGCTTCAGGGTCTTAGGAAATATAATTGGATCAACTAAGCCACGGATTAACTAATACTTAATATAGGTGACTAAAGTAAACCACCAATTTTAGTGAGACTAACTAGTCTCAATGGTTAGCCATTAAAGATTACAAAATTATCCCTCATCTTTACACGCTATTCTCTCCAACTCAATCAATCAATCAAATGCATTGACAAGGACGAGAAACATGGCAAATTTCACAAATCCTAGACTTTGATCCACCAAGTTTGGGAGAAGGAACTGCTGCAGATCTTCGATTCATGGTATTTAAGTTGTGCCTCCATTGTCAATTCATTGACAAAGGCGAGAAGACATACATATGTTGTTGCAAAAATATGAGGACCTCATTTGAGGATGCAATATTAATCCGAGTAGAGATTTCGTCATTTTTACCATGAAACAGAAGTCTGAGGACCACATTTGAATAACTTATGTTCAGTTAATACACTCAAGAATTCATACTTCTGTTGTTGCAAACTAGTTCATTATGGTGAAGAACACATGAACAAGAACAAAGCCTGATGAAAAGTCATTTAATCAGTGCATAAGTCAAGTTAAAAACCAAGCCTCGTCCATGAAAAGTCAATTAATCAGTGAAAAGTTTTGCCAACATTATCAAGTCCCGTATTACAAATCGCTTAACATATGAAAACGACCATTAGAAACAAAGCTTCATTTTCGACTCTGTTGATTTGGTTGGAGATGTAAGTTAATGTGAGGGGTACTTTAGTAAATGTACATATTATAACCACATTTTTTCTCAAGCTTAAACCTCCCAACCAAACAACATGTCTTAGTCCCATTACAAACTAATATGGTAAAAATTGAAGCGAACATACTATAACACTATTCACATCTTCAACCCATCAACATTATCTTTATCATTATTTTATTTAATTTAATCTTTTTTTATACATTTAATCTGTATTTCAAAGTATTTTCATATCCATAAAAATATTCTTATAATTAATAATTATCTATTTAATAAATAACTAAAATAAATTAAATTATATTTATAAAATCATGCAAATTTAGGCAAACAATAAATTTTTTTAAAAAATAAATACACGATAAAATGTAATATATAAATAATGTTTTGAAAATATAAGAAGATTGTTGAGTAATGTAAGAAGATAATTGAATAATTAATTAATTTCTTTTTAAGAAATAGTTAGTGAATTAATTGATTAAGATTTTAAAATAAGATAAAAAAAATTTAACTAAATAAGATAAATACAAAGTATATAAAAAACACAAAAATAAAAAAGAATAAAAAGAATAAAAAAATTGATGAATAGTATTAATATATATGTGTGAACGGTGCCATAGATTTGGTGCTTTAATAGTATTCATACTATTCACACATATTAATACTATTCATCAATTTTTTTTCCTCTACACCAATCGATATTTGGTATTCCATTAGGGCACCAAATCTCTTTTCCTATACACCAAGCTCTAAGGTCGAAGCGAAATGCGACGAACTTGGTCGCTTGTAATAGACTTGACGTCTGTTGTGTGGTCGGATGCGCTTCAAAGCATGTTTTTTGCTTGATACGGTTGTGATCCATGGTCATAAAGCATGTTAATTAGATGACGATGTGAGATTTATGGAGGCAATGTTTGGTTTCATCTCATGCTCTTACTTATCGCTTACGTGGCACTCGATAAGCAGCTTTTGGTCAGTTTAAGTGCATTTTAAGTTTTCTGCAATTGATTGATTGATGCTAAAAGCATCTAAAAACTAAACTGTAATTTTCAAAGCAGGGCCTACTTTTTTTGTTTTTCATAAGTGCTTATCGACATCATTAAAGTATAAACTAAAAGCACAAACTAAACCAAACAGGGCCTAACAAACGGAGTTGATTCGAATGGTTTGGTACTCTTATATCTTAAGTAGAGTGATCTCAGTTTCGAGTCCTACAATTGAATTTGTTTCTGAGTTTTACTCTTTTATGGACCAATATGACTGAGTTGGATTAATCGGGACAATGGACTTTTCTAGGAGGTGGTGCAAAAACAAATAAATGTAGGGAGAAACACATAATAAACATATTTTTTAAGGAAAATGGAGTGAAAACTCCAAAAAGATATATTTATCTACAAGTTATATACACCATAGGGCATCTACTCCCACATGACTATATACAAATAATATATGTTGTTGTATATATATGTAAGGTAAATTTCAATGTACATGGGGTGTATGTTTTAGTCCCACATTGCTAAGGCACATTTGTCATCATACAAAATGGCCTATATAAAGGATACTAACTTCATTGTAAACGAGTTGGCTTTTCATTCAGCCATTTCTGTGATCGCTATTTACACTAAACCGAACAAAGATATAGCTAAAGGGAAAATGTAACGAGGCCGTCAACCATCTGTGGTCGCTTTACACTAAACCAAGTTGGAAGCTTGACGTACGACTTGGGTCGAACCAAGGCCGAAGCCAAACTGGATCCAGGACCACCAACCCTCTAGCTCTCCCTGCAACCTTTCACTTGTAGTTGGAGTTAAAACTCATCTAGGAGTAGCTAGGATGAAAGACAAACAGGCAGGAACAATCCACGCATACAAACGATCCCATAATCCTAACAAACCCATCATTCATGCAACAAAAACCAAAACAAGATTGTGTTATGGCTAGAAGCCTGGTGTGTCGAAAAGCTGAAGATACGCCTCTAGATGTCAAAAGGCTCCTTCGGTGCTCCACATGTCCTCAAAACAGCCACCCGCTTTATGGATCCACAAGGTCCCTGTGAAAACATTAAAACCACCCATCAAGCTTAGGAAAGCCAACAGCAAACCAAACCATTTACCTGCTACCGTCTGGTACAAAATAGGAGAGAATTGTTGTCATCACCTCGCCCTTCCCTCACCTCCCTAGCTGCGCAATAAAAAACATGAGCGAGACGAGAAGAAAAACAACAAAAAGCAGACAGACAAATTACAATCCAAAATCATTAGACTACAACAACATGTTTCAAGGACCACAAAGTTGTCCCCATTGACAATGTTTGAAAGCCTTATGTCCCAGCAATTAACACTGAAGCCACCGATCTCCTAACATTGTCCAGAACCTCCTCCCATTCTTAACTACGTCCTTGAAAGATCTTATTATTTCTTTCCCACCAAGATAAAGAGTCCCGGTATGCCATAACGTAACTCTCCTCAGCCCCCTAATCTGAATTTTCAACTCAACAACCTCTCGAAAGACTTGTGGCAGCGGCTCAGAAATCCTAAGATTAGACACCATAACCTGCCAAATCTGTCTAGAGAAAGGGCACGTAAAAAGTAAGTGATTGATGGTATCCCCTCCTTTCCTACATAACTCACATCTGGAGGGGAACATGTTAAAAGATGGTCGTCTTCTTTGTAACACCTCAATCATGTTAATTTTCCCTAGTCATGCGAGCCGGCTAAACACTTTCACTTTCATTTAGGCAAAGCTCTTCTAGATGGACAAGTACGCCTGTCCCATAGGATCGCAATTTCTTTGCACATATTGAAAAAAGTCGACTTGACCGTAAAGCCTTCCGTAAGCTCGCCACTCCAAGTACGTGAATTAGGCGAGTCCGAAGTTTTAGCACCATTTCCCTGAACGAGTTAATCGCACTCTCCCCTAACCTAAGACGAAAGTCCTAAATCCAATTAATCCATATTCCCACATTGTTGTGTGGACTTGCCATTTCCGTTATGGTTAAGTTGGGGTTTCGGGCAAGCGTAAAGAGATTCGGAAATGCCTCTGCGAAACTTACCTCTCCGCGCCACTTGTTAATCTGAACGGTCCAAACCTTTTAAGGCCTTTGACGCTACAACTGATTATGAATCTCCAATGAGCCTTGTGTAACTGCTCAAGTTTTAATTATGCCGTTATTATTGATTATTTTCAAACTTGAACGCGGTTCATTTCCGCGTGGATGCCGCAGATAGATCGGGGCACTTGTGACTAAGTAAATAGTGATTTTTTCATGATTATTTGCCTATTTGCGATGTTGTATATCAAATTATTTTACCTAGCATCGCATACGTGTATTTATATCATTGAATCAAGCGATATAGTGTAATGAATATTTGTCTCGAAAAACGTGTCAACGCGGGTACTGAGTGAGTGAAACGTGGGTACGCTAGGTCGGGAAAATAATTTGATTAATCAAATTAATTAAATGTGACAAAATACAAATTATAAACCTAGAATCTAGGCCAATTGATCGAAATTGGCGACTATGGCGCGTGTCGTTATTGTGCCAAGGTGCGAGACACCGGGTGACCGAAAGTAATTGAACAAGACTAAAAATTTGGTGTCTAATAAGGACAAATAAGGGCATGCCACCTATATCACCTAATACCCCTAAAATGAGGATTTCCACTCATTTCTTCTCTTCTCCACGTTTCCTCTCTCCTCTCTTCAACACAAAAAAAAAAGAGTGTGCATCAAATGGAGAGAAATTGTTGAAGGATTGATAGAAACCATTGAGTGTGTGAGATTTAATGAGATCCTTGGAGTCTTGGAAGTGATTTGATCAAGCAAGCAAGTGATCAAGATGAGCATTCTACTTTCTTTCAATTTCTCCATTAAAATGAATTTGAATGTGTTTTAATGGTGGAAGTTGATTGTTGGTTAAATGTTGGAGAAAACTTGATATTAATGGTGGTGGTTGTTGTTGATGATGTTGTTGAAGTTGTTATGGTTGTTGAAGTTGTTATTGTTGTTGGTTGATTTGTTTAAAGAAAAAAAAAAAACCAAAAACCAAAAACCAAAAACAAGTTGATGTTGGAAGAACGCACGCGTGCGTGCATCCCCTAGTCCGAGCCGGGTTGGTCTGGCTCTGGCCGACTGGTTGGACCGGGTCAGAATGACCCGGTCCAGGGACCCACTATTTATTTAAATAATATAAATATTTAAAAATAGTTTTAAATAAAATAAATTAAAAAAAATAATAAAAATAGGTAGAAAATTATGAAAAAATTCAGAAAAATCAAGGAAAAATATAAAAATGAGAAAAAGACAGAAAAATATTATTCGAGAGTTTTTTTGGGCATTTGGCACCCCTGTTATAACTCGAAAAGTATTCCAAACTAAACTTTTTGGAATAAAATTTCAATATTTTTGGCCACACATTATAAATTTACTTAATTTGACTCTAAGCTAGTTAAAATGGTTAATTGGACACCAGGAACTTAGAGACTATAGTCGAGAGTCAGGTGCGTATCTCGAGATGAGCGAGACTCCAGAGTGCATTTTTGCGGTACGTAAGAATCCATTTGAAAGTCGCTGAGGGTTTACTTTTCCATCGTTGATTTCATATTCCTTGTTATTGTACTCTATTCCGTGATACATTTGGGTTTATGGTCGAGTTACTCCCACCTGATATTCGTAGTGTACTTATGGCATATTAGGATGTAGCACGTGTGATCAAGCACTCGGTGAATTGCAACTCGAGCATTAAGGTGCAAGTGTCGGACACGCACCGCGAGGAACCAGGTGAAAGGAAGTGGGGGCACCCACCAAAAAGGATCTGGGGGTCCGAAAGTACAGTTTAGTATTTATTCATGTGATGATCGTAGCATCGTTGCCTGTTTAGTTTCATCGTGATTATTTAACATGATTATTGATATCTATTTACTTTCTTATAAATGTTCGGTGTTCTTCGTTTGGAATCTTACTAACTGTACTCTCCATCTGGTTTTTTGTGATGGTCGAGTGCAAATCCCATAGTAGGGGCAAGGGGATTCTTGGTGACTTCATTTGATTGCCTACGGTCAAGGACCCATTAGTATGTGTTATTTTGATATTTTGCTTTACTTTTGGGCATTGGGGAGACTGGAGAGACACCGTACTTGTATATATTAATGTTTATTAGTACCGTCGCATATATACAGAGTACTTTTTTGGGTTTTCCACGGTATGACTTGCTCTTATAAATGATGCTTTATATGATGATGAATTTAATTGTTTTACTTACTTTAAATTTAAGACTTTGCTGTTTTAATGCTAAAAGTGAAAATTGTCTAACTAAACTAATTAACCAAATGAGTTAACACGCATATCGAGGAGTCGTGACGTAGCTAATGACGTTAGTTGGCTCGTATGACCCAGTGGGTCAATGATCCGATAGGACTGCAGGGCCACGACACTCCACATGGCGACCCGAGATATGGGGCCGCCACATGTTGTATTAGAGTGAGAGTTCTAGGAACCTCACAAAATTAACTCGAAAGAGCATAAGACTTTAAAAAAAAAAAGAATTATTAGATGTGGAAACCCAATGTACTTGCCTTAGAACTCTAGTTGGGAAGTGATGGTGAGTCGGGTAGATTTAGGGTTTATATATGTGTTATGTTTTATTGTAAATGATATATTAACACGTATATATACCGAGGATGGTCCGATGGACGCTTTTCGATACAGATCACGATGAATGGTTAGCCCTCGACAAAGCACGAGATATGACAGACTAGTCATCCTCCTAGGGACACCACTACTACTACTATCGTATCGACTTATAGCACAAATGATCGATTCACCCCCACGATGCTAGTTGACGGAGATCCTCCAGTTACTTAGGGCTCAAACCGCATGACAGCCGCCACAGCAGCAGAACACTAACTCCCACGATTCTTGTCGCATTTACGGTACAGACAACCCTCGCCTCGACTACACCACATATGCATATTGATACATCACTTTTAGAGACATGCCGAGGGATTCTCGCTAGCGATTGTGATATCATTAGAGACTTCGACTCTTATGTCCTTACCTATGACTACCGAGCCGTCGGACCATTACTACAGTTGTCGTTACTTCTGTATTCGTCTTGAACCGGAGGCGAAGCTTGTTAGAGATTTTATGAAGTATACGCCGAGATACTTCTACGGAGGTGGAGACCATGAGGCAACAGGGAAGTGGATAATTTCTCATCAGCGTTTCCATAAGCCGGTGTGGAACGACGAAAACATACATACACGTTTATCCGAAGTGTGTCTAAGAGGTCATGCAGCGGTCTGGTGGACGACTTATCCGGATATCCACCCAAGGAGTCAGCGACATGGGCAGAGTTTGAGAGTTGATCTACGATGAGTTCATTCCCGTGTGGGTGAGGCTGAGGTTGAGGGAGGATTTTTTGGTTTAAACGGGGTAACCGCTCATTGATGTAGTACATGGAGCTATACCGATACCTATTACTATTCTCGATGGATGTTGCGGGCATAGAGATGCTTCGGATTTACTATTTCGTCCGTGGTGTTGATGAGCAAATTACTGGCGCGATAGTCTCGACAGGTATTACTACTCTTCAAGAGGTGTACGATCGAGCATTATCTTATAAGACACAACTCTTGGAAAGAAAGGGCATGTGTATGATAGGTACTACGGTACAGGCAGTCAGGGCTCTCGATCGGATCAAAAATCGAGTGACAAAGAGATCAGCTAACTGACAGGGGTCACCGAGATGATCGACGAGATAGGGACCGTAATGTTGATCACGGGGACAACCAATTCCAGTACAAGGATAGGCAGCAGACGCACCCTTTGCACCTGCACCCACTGAGCAACAACGACATCAACCACAACAGTACCATCGGGATAGGGATTAGGGAGACCATGATAAGGGTCAGGGACTAGGGTCGGGTCAAAGATTCGGAGACAAGCAGGAGAAACATCGATGTCATCGTTGTGGTCAAAAATGGCACCTAAAAACTGACTGCAAGGCACCACCGACATTACCAGGAACACAGCAGGGTCAGGTGTGACGACCCTTCTCCGAATAAGGGCACCGCCTAGCCTAATCCCTAATTAAGCCCTAATCTCCCATATATGACCTAATAAGGAACTAGTCAGCCTTATTTAAACACCTAAAACCTATCAATTATTCAAGATTAATAACACGATACCACCTATAGTCAACTAGATAATTCAAATTTCTAACAAATTAGAGTTAATTTAAATTTTTCAAACTAACAAGTTATTCAACCGAAGTCTTCTTAACTTACTGGTGGAAATTATAACATAAGGACTAACCTATTGTGAAAAACTAGGAAATAGAGATCACATGCATATATAAAACAAAAATGATATATATACAACATGTGTATGGTCAGGGTTCCTATTACTCAACCTAAAAGTAAAGTATCAAGTACATAGAAAATGTAATACAAAAGAATGCAAAACCTACAAAAATATGTCATAGGAGTCCTCCACTTAGAGGTAGTCGTTAATCTTCTCCTTGCCCGGTCTGCTACTCGACTGATCTGCACCCATCGTCACTAACTAGACGGTGAGTACATGAAATTATTTAAGTAATACTAAGAGACATTTATACGCATTCTCAAACATGCAACAAGTATCAAGTGGCATAATCAATATAGCAACTATGTTGAAGAAAACATAACCGAGATACTTGAGTTAAACAAATGTGAAACTGACTCAAGGTTAAGTAGTAATGGTTTAAGGTCGGTCGGTTGTGATCTTCATCACATCAGCCCTTCCACTACAGATGGAGTTATGCTCTACATCATAATTTAAAAAGGTCGTACTTACGATTACGCCTTTTCTATTACAAGTGAATTAGTCGTCACCAGAATGTATACTTGCCGCACCCTCGAGTTTTAAAACTCGTCATGCTCACCCAAGTTATTCTTGTGCCAATAAACCCCGAGGTCTGGTTACCCCGTTCGAGAGGCACGTTACCCCGTGTGTCATGCAAGGTAGTGGAGAAACCCCCTAACATCCCGGAAAGTCTAGTGACCACCGTATGAAAGCTGAATTTCTATTATCATCATTAAATGACCCTAAACACAAGAACCACTTTCATTTTCTAACGATAATGCGGTATTGGAATCCAAACGATACGATTGCATACTAATTAGAGAGTGGGAAAACCGCGGTTTGGTGGTGAAAATCATCAAATCGCTACCAAACCGAAGGTTTGGGGTTTGGTCGTTTTGCAAACCACCACCAAACCGCGAAACCTCAAAACCACAACCAAACCGACCGCGGTTTGCGTGGTTTAGTCGGTTTGGTTTTGCGATTTTTTTTCGACACATTTTCAACAAAAAAAATCACACATTCCATACAATCCCATCAACAAAATATATGTTCATACATGATCATCCACTAAAAACAAAATAATATACATGAACTCAATCAAAATTATGAGTCTAAGATCATTTGAAAGTTAAAACAACAAGAAAAGACTTCAACTTTATTTTAATACATTCCAAGTTTAGGGGTTGTTTTTGCGGTTTTGTGAACCGCGATTTTTTGTAAAAGAAAACAACCACCAAATCGTGGAAGCGATTTTCAATTTTTCTAAACCGCCCCCAAACCGCAAGTTAAAAAAACCAAACTAAACCATGCGGTTTGCATAGTTTAGGCAGTTTGAGCGGTTTTGTGGAGACCAATGCCCACCCCTAATACTAATGCACAAATAGCAAGATTTACAACAACAAACAAACTAACTTAATAGCATGCTATGTCACGGACTACCAAACAACAACAATCAAAATGACAAAGGACATGATTTGGAGTCAATGATAGTATAATGATCAACAAAGTATGTCATGAACAACCTCATAAACTGAGAAATAGAACAAGTCATAGTATATAGATTTCAAAGGAAATTTAGTCCAAATAGCTGAGAACGAACAACTAAATGGAATGAAATGTAAAGAAATGTCTCGCTCAGTTTACTTACAATTCACACGTTTTTCCTAACCTAGTCGATTCTTCGACACTCGGAAATGCATGGCCAAATTCTTGCATTCTCCTTTTGGGTTCCCTAACATTTGACAAATTATCAATTTAGATTCAATATTAATTATTTAAAATTCATAAATTGGTCGAAATCAAATTCGAGACCAATTTGCCAATTTCACACTTTTCGAAGTAAAAGTCTCGTTCAAAATTTCAAATATTTTATTTTTCTTAGAAATTTATCAATTTCTATTTATTTTGTCAAAATATAATTTTTTGAAGTTTTTCCTAATTTTTCTAGAATTTTTCCCAATTTTCCTCCCTTTTTTTCTTTTTATATATATATATATGGGTTTGGGTTGAATCCAAGCCGAACCGGTTTCAAACCGACCCGGTTCACCCAACCCATCGTCTCCCCTTCCTCTCGACATACATAGCACTTCGTGCTCTGTATTTTTTTCTTGAGGCGTTGGGGTCGGCTCCCAACCCCAACCCGATTCGATGGCAGGGGAGACACCCCTTTCATCTCCCTCCTCACACCTCTCGGCCTCCATGGCCGAACCTCCATGGCCACGACAACAACAACGACACAACCAACAACGACAATCAACTCACCTTGATTGCCTCTCTCTCTCTCTCTCTCTCTCTCTCTCTCTCTCTCTCTCTCTCTCCTCTCTTCGATTTCTTCTTCTCCTCTCCAACCGATTTTGAGAGATCAAAAGAGATAGAGTTGGACTTTAGGCCTATATATATACAATTTGGGTTGGTGTGTTTGCGAGCCACACATCTTCAACCACACTCGTAACTCGAGGCACGTTGAGTGGTCTTGCTCACACCACTTGTCCCTTGTATCACTCTCAAGTGACTCTAATGTATGACATTCTTCCTAGAGATGAATGTGGGTATCTATGTGCCTATCTAGTGATGTTTGTTTTAATTCTTTACTTTGGCCCATTTATATAAATGTTGTTGATGTGGCTTCACTAAAACCACTAACTTATAATGTTTTGTGCCATGAAATTTAAGTATTTACGCTAACCCCACAAACTACTACCTCGGGCCCACGTCGACACGCAACTCGAGGTGCATCCTCACGCTCGTCTCGGTATCTGCATACCCGTAGAATCTGACTTAGTATTCTACACATATACAGTACACTAAGCATATAATATACAAATATAACATTTACCTCGACCATCATGCCTCGGTAGTGACACGTATCTCGTAGTAGGTCCTATTTCACGGGTCAGTTGATCCCGATTAACGAATTAAACTCGTATTAATTATTTGGGCCGTGACATCAGGTTAGGGAGAGAGCACATGCAATCGCGCAACCAGATCAAATGCGACCAGACAGTTCATTGAGGGTACGTTATCTATTATGGGTAGATGAATGCATGTTACGATAGATTATGGTTGCACATTATCATTTATTGTTGGACACATGTTAGGAGAGTTAGAGTTAGCATCACAAACGCTAGACACATACACCTTATCCTTATTATGACTATTAGGGATAAGATATACCCTAACCGGATATGTCGAGACTGCACGATAGAGGTAGAGGGGCATTAGTTGCCGATAGATTTACGAGTCCTAGGGTACCTCGAGTTTGAGGCACTTTTAAGGATGGACTGGTTGGTGGCATATCATGCAAAATTAGATTGCTTCAAGAAGACCGTCACGTTTCGAGTTCCGGGGATTCCAGAGTTCGCGTTTACCAGAGTCGCGACCGCACTACCCATTACTAGAGGTCGACTAGCTATGACTCGGGAGATGGAGGCATTTGTAGTGATAATTAAGCCAGAGGTTAGGACTGAAGTCAGGATTGAGGATGTTCCAGTAGTCCGAGACTTTGTCGACGTATTTCCAGATGATTTACCAGGATTGCCACTACCACGAGCGATCGAGTTCATCATTGAGCTAATATCAGGGACTCAGCCGATCGCTAGCAGACCTTACCAGATGTCACCATCAGAGCACGAGGAGGTCAGGAGGCAGTTAGATGACTTATTTGAGAAGGGTTTCACCCTAACATGTCACCTTGGGGAGCTCCGACGTTATTTGTGAAGAAGAAGGATGGTTCAATGAGGATATGCATAGATATTGGAAGTTTAATCAAATGACAGCTAAGAACCGTTACCCACTCCCTATGAATGACGATCTTTTGATCCTTTGACTAGCGCTAAGTTTTCTTGAAGATTGATTTGCGTTCAGGCTATCATCAGTTAAGGATTTAAGAAAATGACATTAAGAAGATCGCTTTCAATATAAGACATGGGTTTTTGAGTTTATAGTCATGCCTTTTTGGGCTGACTAATGCCCCGACGATCTTTATGGACTTGATGCACAGGGTCTTGAGACCATACTTGGATAGATACATCATAGTCTTCATTAACGAAATCTTGATTTATAGCAGGACTCGTGAGGAGCACGCGAGTCATTTAAGAAGCGGTTGTGATGACATTGAGAGAGCATAGACTGTAAGCCAAGGTAAGTAAGTGTGATTTATGGCTAAGTGCAGTGAGATTTCTAGGACATGTCATTAACGATCAGGGTATCTCTGTGGATTCAGAGAAGATTTGGGCGATTATTGACTAGAGGACGCCTGATTTTGTTTTTAACATTCGAAGTTTTTGGGACTAGTAGGGTACTATCATAAGGACTTTTCCTCGATTGCAGCACCGATGACTAGACTGATAAAAAAAGGTAGATTTGGTTGGTCGGAAGAGTGTGAGCAGGCTTTCGGGAGTTAAAGAGGATATTGGCTTCTGCACTAGTGTTGACATCGACAGAGTCGGGCAAGAGCTTGTCGGTGTATACGAATGCATCGGCATTTGACTTGGATGTGTTTTAATGCAGGGGGGCAGACCAGTAGCTTATTTGTCCTAACGGCTGAGACCCTACTAGGGAAACTATCTAATGCATGACTTAGAGCTTGCAGCAGTCGTTTTTGCATTGAAGGCTTGAATGCATTATCTCTACGGAGAGTGGTTTGTACTATACATCGATCATCAGAATCTGAGAAACATTTTAACTCAAAGAGATCTGAACATGGGTCAGAAGAGATGGCTTGAGTTGTTAAACGACTATGACTTTGCTATTGAGTATCACCTGAGGAAAACGAACGTTGTAGCTGACGCATTGAGCATGAGCGGCGATGTTGATAGTCAGACGGTGGTACGACATATGACACGCGAGCATGACTTTTGCAAGCGGCGTCAGTTATGTGCATGACATAGGTTTTTACCACGGCTACGCCACACATTTGTTATCGAATGACAATTCTAACTGTATTTATTGAGCGAGTTGTCGAGTGTTAGAGGACTGATGGGCTCTATGAGTCGTTCAGTGGTTTGGTTCGGGATCGGAGTGTACGAATTAGGCAGAGTCGACAAATCAGTGTTTGAGACACAGAAGGAGGTCGTGGATACCTACAGTTGTGGCGGCCCCAAATTCAGCCGCCTTGAGATCTCTCCACGTCGCATCCCACGTCACCTAGCCTTGCGACTTCATGTCCCGCTTATCCTTGATGCCTCGCGACCTAATGCGAGTTGTTTACCATTTTCTAGCTAACCCTAGTTAAACTAACTAGTCTTTACATAAATATCAATAGTTTAATTAGCTAGTTACTCGATTTATCAATTTATATTATAATTTTACAGTGAAAGTCTTTAAATGAGTAATTTATGCAATATTTAAAAATCCTAAGTAATGGAAAACCCGACAAAATATATCATGTATATATTAAGGTGAGATAGGTATAACAAAAGTTTCATATACATGTAATCAGTGTTCTACAGTCCTCAAAAACCTAACAAAATAAATAAATATATACATATTGTAGTCAAATACGAGTTGGCACCACTATCTCAGAGGTAGTCGCCCGGTACCTCCTTGCCTTGCCCTCGCTCGTAGAAGGATCTGCACTAAATCACCTAATAAATACAGTGACGAATCCAGTAAGTAAAATCCCTAAGAGAAGTTCACACAATATTCATGAAATAAAACTAATAAATTAAGAGACATGCAAATATAACTCTTAGCAACAGCACGTTATATTCCCATAGATGTAGGCAACATACGACAAGTAAAAGCAATAGCGTGAAATAAATAAACAACATGTACCAATTAAATAAGCTTAGAAATTAAGCAATGATCAGTAAACATCCGTCTAATCACGAGAAAACCCTGACCTACACCGCCGTAATCAATAAATCAAATAGGAACCACGTATATACTTATAGGCTTACAGTGACTAAACCCCAACTTCAGTTACCGGATGAACCCCTCCAGACGCTATTTCAAGTCAAAAGAAGACCCTAAATCCCTCATGACAGTCGTAAATATATTCTATTGCCATCAACACGAACACTAAACACAAGTAACTCATGCGAGTGATTTTGCCACAACCAATATATACGCAAATCGAATAGGAGTGAAAACCCGTGTGTGCCCACCAACAGTCACACATGAAACACGATATTGATAAAACCAAAACCATGAATTTGTAAAGCATTCTCATTGGGTTTACTCACCTCAATTCGTGCTCCGACCTCCCCGGACTCCCATACCTGACCGTCAAGCTCCCCGACACTGAGCTTCGGTCCACTAAGTCCTTAAAGTTCATTTTTACCAGTTTAGATTGTTTATAAAGGTGTAGATATGTATTAGGTGAAAAATCTCTAAAACAATCCTACATTCTCATTTTCATCTGTTATTAGCGCGCTAATATTTCTCCCTGGCGCTCTAGTTTTTGAGGTAGCGCGCTAAGGAGTGTACCAAGCGCGCTAGATGGAATTAGCGCGGTAGATTCTAACTAGCGCGCTATTGTTCTTTGTTGCGAAGAACAACGACACACTTAGGACAGTTATAGCGTTAATATTTCCAATTAGCGCACTAATTGCCTTTTGTGAAAGAATTCTCAATTTGAGAATTCTATCCTAGACCTCTCAATTAGCTATTCTAACTGGTCTATTACCCTCTCCTCATCAAAATAACTTTAATCCATGAATCAGAACATTCTAAATATCAATGTACATTAATTTTCCACAAAATCATGCATTTACCACCCTCTTCATTAACCACCAATTTCATCAAAACTAACTAAACCAATGATAAATTATTCTTATATATGATCTAATGACATGAAATGTATCATATTTACACATCAAACCATAATCTAAACCATCAACTAGAATTTCCAAACACACCCAAAAATGGGTTCATTTGCAAGCTTAGAAGGTGGATAAGGTGATTACATAGGTTAGATCAATTGGTTTGATGCCTAGGTTATTGAATTCCCAGATCTAAATCCTCTCTTCTTCCTCTGATCTATTGGTTTTCATGAAAAATGAGTGAGTGTTGTGATAAAAACACTCCACTAACTCATATATATATATATATATATATATTATGGAATCGATTATACGTATGTATCTTGAGACATATCTTGTGGTTCGCAAGCATGCTGTCCTATACCTCCTAGTGACTCCAATAGCACACTCATCATCTAATACCACTCACTATATTGATCTAGATGTCTATCTAATGGCCCATTTTATTTAATGTAAACTATAGGATTTCATTTATTCTACTAATGTCACATTACATTAATTGACTTAACTTAGCATATGGTCACATTACCTATTTTAATTCATCAACTAATCATCTTAATGTGAATTAGTGGAGTTTCCTAGTGTACCCGTAGTTCGCATACTCGACACCTGCGTCAATACGCCTTTCGATGCGAACATCCGTCACACAACCTCACCCGATCTCAACATACACACATGCAGTGCAATATAATAATAATAAGTTTAAATACCACGTTTACCCAACCACCATTCCACAAATAACATATTTCTTCGATTCTTTTGTTCGAGCCAACCGAGTTGTCCATGTAACGCCCGAATTACGACCGTTAATCCCCAAGATTAATGTTAATCTTAATTTAATTAATTTGGGTAGTTACAGCAGTTCGAGAGATACGATATAGATTCTTGAGGACTTACACCGGTCTCGCTACACAATTCATCTTGGTCAAACCAAGATGTATCATGATTTCGAGGCGATTGTTCTGGTGGCTAGGATGAAGGCTGACGTTGGCGAGTACGATAGGAGTTGTCATATTTGCCAGCAAGTTAAGGCTAAGCACATGAGACCAGGAGGTTTACTACAACCACTACCAATTTCACATTGGAAATGGGAGCACGTTACTATGGATTTTGTTAGTGGGTTACCGCAGATTTCAAGGAACACGATGCAGTTTGGGTTGTGATTGATAGACTAATGAAATCGACACATTTTATTCCTATTGCTATGAGATATTCGTCCCATGCAGCTGAGCATTATCTTCGAGAGGGAGATCATTAGATTGTATGGGGTGTCGGTCATTATGTATCTCACCGAGATCTTATGTTGACTTCTAAACTTTGGGAGGCGATACAGGGAATAGTTTGACACCAGGTTGCAATTTAGTACAGTTTACCATCCTCAAACAGATAGATAGTTTAAGTGATTAATACAATTTTGGATGATATGCTAAGAGCTTGTATTTTGCAGTTTGGAGGTTCGTGGGAGGATTATTTACCGTCGTGTCAGTTTTCTTACAATAACAACTATCAAGCGAGTATCGAGATGCCTCCATTTGAGGAGTTGTATGATAGGCCCTGCAGATCACCTGCGTGTTGGGAAACGCTTGAGGATATAACGACGATTGGGTCAAATATAGTTGTTGATCACACAGAGAAGATTAGGTAGATTCGATAGAGATTTCGGGCAGACAAGAAAAACAGAAGAAATATGTGGATAAGTATCAAGAAGGTCTGAGCTATGAAGAGGGTGACATGGTTTATCTAAAGGTTTCCCCTTGGAAGGACCAGCAGAGATTTGAGATTAAAGGGAAACTAACGCCGAGATACATAGGACCGTTCAGAGTCGTGGCACGAGTTGGCAATGTAGCTTGCAGATTAGACTTACCAGCAGAGTTAGCAGAGGTTCATCGTAGGTTTCATATCTCGATGTTGAGAATGGTTAGGTCAGGACCGAGATCGATGTTTGACTTTAAGACGAATCGAGGTTCGGCCTGATGCGATATACGAGGAGGGATTGATAGCGATTGTGGACCGCACGATTTAGACTCTTAGGAACAGGGAGATCCCTAAGATGTTGGTTCGTTGGCATCAAGCTACAAAGGGACCGACTTGGGTGCTCGAGTCTACTATGCCAGAGCGTTACCCTCAACTATTTCATGGTACAACACTTCAAGTTATTTAAAACTTCTAGACAAAATTTCTTTTCTAGTTGGAAAGATCTATAAAGATTTGTAACATGCCAAATTTTAATTACGTCGTTATTATTGATTATTTTCAAACTTGGATGTCAGCTCAAATCCGCATGGATGCCGCAGATAGGTCAAAAACACCTAACTAGGTAAATAGTGATTTTTGCATGATTGTTTGACTATTCGCGATGTCGTATATCAAATTATTTTACCTAGCATCGCACGCATGTATTCATATCATTAAATCAAGCGGATAGTATAGAGTGTTCACCTCGAGAAACGTGTCAATATGGGTACTGAGCTAGCGAAATGTGGGTACGCATGGTCGAGAAAATAATTTGATTTATCAAATTAATTAAATGTAACAAAATACAAATTATAAACCCACATTCTAAGCCGATTGAAAATTGGCGACTATGTGCGAATCGTTATGCGGGACGAAGTGCGAGACAGAAAGTGACCAGAAAGTAATTGACAAGACTAAAAATTTGATGTCTAATAAGGACAAATAAGGGCATGATACCTATACCACCTAATACCCCTAAAATTTGTACGAGTTGGCATACGCAAGAAAGTTGTTGAGCCGAAACATGAACGGGGAAGCGAATCGAGTCGCGTGCCGACGTGAGACCGATGTAGCGCAGTAATGTCGCTACAGTGGTTTTCATGTGGTCACATTAAAGTCAATATAAATTGGATGCACCTCGTGATGCGAGTGGCGCGAGTATCGAGATTGCGAAATGAGGCAGGTTGGTGACTCGATTTGCGCGCTGCTCAATTTATAAGGAAAACATAAAAAATATGTTTTTGATGTGCCTCGAGTTTCGTTCCGCACGGATCTCGATGATACAAGTTTATTTAATGAGGAAGAAATCAAAAATAAATAAATAAACAACTAATGTATATATGTATATATATATATATATATGAATAATATATATATATATAAAAGAAGCAAAAAGATAGAGATTCGGATAAGAGAAAGAGAAGGGAGAGGAGAGAGAAAAAAGAGAGGAAGCAGGAGATTAGAGAAAGAGAGAGTTGGCGGAGAAGCGGCGGCGTGGAGGAGATCGGCGGTGCGAGCGGCGGCCGGCGAGCAGCGGCGGCAAAGCGCGGTGGAGCGTCGACCGGCAGGAGATCGCGGCTATGCGGAGGTCGCGGACAACGGCGCGGTACTCGAGAAGCGATCGCGGCAGATCAGCAGGGTGGTGCGGACGACGATCTCGGGGGGGCGAGTGGTGATCGCGTAGGGCGGTCGAGCGCCGCTCGCGACGCCGATAGCGGCGGTGTGGAGACGGTGGTGCGGCAGCGGTGGTGGCGCGACGGTGGTTCGGCTGCGACACCGGCAGAGGCGCGGTGGCGCGGCTTCGACGTCGGCTTCGACGTCGACCGATCGGAGGCGTGACTTCGACGAATTTCGACGATGCGATGGAGGTGAGGTGTACTTCACCTAATTTTAGTTGCGATTTGAATGATTTTAATAAATTAGCCCTAAATAGTATAAATGGACACCAGGGACTTAGGAGTCGGGTGTCGGGTGCGCTAATCGAGGCGTGAGCGGACGTTTAAGGACGAATTGGATTGTTCGTGGAAACTGTAAGTAAACTAATGAGAAAATGTACAGTAAATTCATTGCTTTGATATTGTTATTCATTGCTTGGATATTATATGTGAAAGTGATATTGCGTGGAGTGGTCCATTGGCTATTGTTCACTGCTTTGTGATAGCTTCTTTCCATTATTGTTGATTGCCGCTCGGTGATAGCTATCTTTGAAATTGTTGTCGGTTGAGTGGTCCATTTGGCAAGTGAGTCATGGTTACCGTTATCTGCGATATGAGAGGGTTAGGGCTGGGAGGTAGGGGTCTCGTCCTAAACCCGAGGTTTTTCATGGTCGTCCGTTGATATCTCCCAATTAAGTGTACGTTGGGGCTCTTATCCGGATCCATGGATGGTTCATAGTCGTACGGGTTAGGGCTGGGAGGCAGGGGTCTCGTCCTAGATCTAGGTCTGTGAATGTCTCATAGTCGCAAGGGTTAGGGCTGGGAGGCTGGGGTCTCGTCCTAAACCTGAGTTTGTTGGGCTCGTACCGCGACTCAACGACCTTTGGTCGGGACTCCTTGTTATTTGGCCTCACTCATCGATTGAATATTTACAGTCTTTTATATTCATGAATTACCTGTTCATTTCTTTCAAATTACATGAATTCGACTGATTTGGTTATTTTGAAATGTTGTATATGTCATACTGGCTTTACTTACCTGGGCTCGTCATTTTTGGGTATGACTGAGTGCAGATCCGTGGTCCAGCAAGGGGAAGGCTTCATAGCTAGGTGAAATATTTGTATACCTTGTATTGCTCTCCTCTGATTAACATATTTACTGGGTTCCACAATTAGGTTGCCTAACTTTTTACATTATTGTTGAGTTATTTAGTGCATAAATAGCTTCCGCTAAATTGTAAAACTTGCAAAATACTAATAACTCGACTTAAAATTGTGAATTTACGTATAATGAAGGATTGGAAGGCTGACTAGGTCTGCGTTGACCTTGCGAGACTGGCTCGAGGGTCCACGTGGGCTTAGGCCGGGCGGGGTCCAATTTATGGGAAATTGGGGTCGTCACAGTTGGTATCAGAGCCGAAGTTTTAAATACTCGACTCTTGATTTAAATCACAAGCAATGGAGACGCAAACCAGCGGAAGTTAGGAACATTGAACTTAGAGTGGAACCCTGTGATCCCGACTTAAGTCGTCGTTGGGAAGTGAGGAGAGTTAAGGATATATGAGCTATTTAAGGTGTTGTATTATACTACTATCGATAGAGATACGATAGAACTATTTTTATAGCCGTATTTACTCTTGTGTATCACGTGAGACACGATGAGTAAATTGAAAAAGATTGACGATAAATTTATCGGATTAAGAGAAATTGATTACTTTGCCTATGCATACGTCCCTAGAAGAAAATCTGACTAAGAGTACATAGGAAAGTAAAGTTTGAGAAAAAAAAGGAAGATTCCAATTTATGAAATCGAAATTTGATACGGGAATCAAATTCATAGTAAATTTTAGAAGAATTCATAAAGTTAGAGGATTACATGTAACGAATCATGAAGATTCGTGACGATAGAGATCCTTAAATCGTATGCTATTATTCTCTTACTTTGTTGACTATCTTAGACATGCGTTATAAAAATGTGAACACCCTTAAATTCGATTTAAGGGTATCGTTATGTGTATTATAAAGGCATTATGAGTAAGCTTGAGTTCAAGACTTGCTCGATCATTTAGCTACCTTATAAATTAATTTGGGTGCGTACTAACAACTCTTCGCTTTCTTACTAAACTTTTGTTTCCTCAAAGTTTAGCCTAATGCTAATGAGTGACAAATAACATGGTTTTCATAGAATTTGAGTTACAAGGGAGGTTGACAAACTTGAACTTAGATTATTATGAGTAAATGTTGTCATTTATTCTCTAGAAATTTTTACAGTTATATTTCACTCATTTATGCCATATTCTATTGAGGCTTGTAAAAAAAAATTGGTCAAGTGACGGAATACATCGAGGAACACAAAAAAAAAGAATGAAGAGCAGACTCTAAGGGAGCAGAGTGTTCGATGACTTGAGAGCTAACGATTACATCACGTACGGACTCCTTAGCTTTGACGAAAGCTTTGGTGTAGTACTGTTGGATCAGAAGCCCAAGTAACTCCACTTTAGCGACACTAAGCATTTATAGTCTCAGAGTTGGTGAAGTCGACCACCACCTTTAGGGACTTGTAAATGAATTAAGTGTTACGAGTTGAGGTAGAGTCTGCAAATCGTTCTAAAAGTTAAGGGCCACTTAAGTATAAATCCTATGAGATTGTATATCTCAAGAATTATCACATGCTAAATTTGTTCAGATGTGTTAGTAAACATATTGAAAAGAAATTCTCGTGCAAGTAGTACATGTTGTGATTAAAAAAAAGAGTATCCGATATAGTATATTTGTTGTGTTGTAATATATATACGATATCAAGGATTCGTGACTATGGAAAATGCGACGACATTTCGGATCAGATCCAAAAGTGATCGTGGGGCTGCAGATTCGCAGTTTGTGATTACTGAGGAGCTGCATACGACACGTGCAGCAACTGCAGGAGATTCTTCGACTGTTAAGAGCATAAGCTATGCCGTAAATGTCTACGTCGGCAGCTCTAGCTATTCAGGTTGAGCTCATACTTCCTACATCTGTGACACTACGTAAGGATACACGTCGACTGAAAGAGGCGAGGTAGACTCGCAAGTTTTCGAGGCATTATCCGGAGAAGTTGCACGGGGGTATTAATCTTGAGGCGGCAGACATACAGCCACGTGAAGATACATGGTGTACTGGTTATACCAGCGCAAATGTGGCCGAGTAAATCAACTCTAGTTTGATGATGTACTACGAAGGTGTCGATGGGGAACAATCCGTAACCTGAAGATGACTGCGTTTCAGATCATTCGGTAGAGGACCGGAGAGTCGGTTGCAGTGGATGGATCGGTATATACTCGTGATGAGGTATGCCGGGAGTATGGTTGACACGAACACTGACCAAATGTACTACATTATACACGGTTTCCTGCACTTTGTTGGTTCCGTTGGGTGACGACGGCTTCGAGCACAGTACATGAGGCATAAGCGAGGGCTATGGCTGGCGAGAGTGTGGGAGTACACGCATCGGAGTACCAGTCGCATTTTGGGCATCATCACATTCCGTGCAAGGGTTTGGAGATGATCAAACGAAAAAAGAGAGTTAGACGGTCGTGGCTAAGAGTTACGCTAGTGCATTTTAGCAGCCAACACCGTCGGATCCTCAGCATCAGTACCATCAAAGGGCTGATGGCAAAGGTAGTGGTTAGAGATAGAGTCGGAGTTCCAGTCAAGTGCAGGGATAAAGACAGAGGTCTAGTCATGCACAGGGACAAGGACATGGACATGCTTCATTTGGATCGGGATTTCAACGTATCGGTATGGGCGTGTGGACAGCAAGGAACGGATTCATGCTATTGCCACGTCAGGTCCGACTACTATCCATCGTAACCTGATAGAGGGTACGAGTTGGGTTGAGACTCACTCAATTAGAGAAACTGATTTATATTCTCGCAGGCATACAGCTGATATACGTATGTTAGTGACGGTGGATCATGAAGTTTATATGTTCATTCGTATTCCAATATATGTTGCAAGGATGTTGGCCTGACATATATTGATGAGAGGAGGTAGACGATGTGTTCTTTGCTTGAAAGTCACGGAGGAACCCAGCTTGTCGCGGAAGAGCCCAGCCCTACAGAGTAAGATGGGGGTATGGCCTTGGGCGAGTATGGCCTTGGGCGGGTATGGCCTTGGGTCTTCATTCATAAAACACCATTGTCCTTTGAGACTTGCTTCAATTTTGAGGACGAAATTCTAATTCTTTGGGAAGACTGTAACGACCCAAAAATTCGACTTGTGCCACGTGTCAGGTCAGGGTCGTTTGTGAGATTCACTCGTCGAAATACGTATGTCCGAATAGGCAAATTAAGATTATAATGCAAATTGTTGAACTGTTTTACGAGTTGGTATACGTGAGAAAGTTGTTGAGCCGAAACACGAACGGGGACGCGCCTCGAGTCGCGTGCCGACGTGAGACCGATGTAGCGCTGTAATGTGGCTATAGCGATTTTCGTGTGGTCACATTAAAGTCAATATAAATTGGATGCACCTCGTGATGCGAGTGGCGCGATTATCGAGATTGTGAAATGAGGTCGGTTGGTGCCTCGAGATGCGCACTGCTCAATTTACGAGGATAGCATAAAAAATATATTTTCGATGTGCCTCGAGTTTCGTTTCGCACGGATCTCGAGGACATAAGTTTACTTAATGAGGAAGAAATAAAAAATAAATAAATAAATAACTAATGTATATACGTATATATATATAAAAAAGAAGCAAAAAGAGAGAGATTTAGATAAGAGAAAGAGAAGGGAGAGGAGAGAGAAAAAAAAAGAGGAAGGAGGAGATCGAGAGAGAGAGTTGGCGGAGAGCGTCGGCGCGGAGGAGATCGGTTGTGCGGCAAGCACCGCCAGCGGCAGCAGTATGATGGAGCGTCGACAAGCGCAAATCGTGGCTACGCGGAGGTCGCGGACGATGGCGCGATACCGCATGAAGCGATCGTGGCGGATCGCAGGCATGCTTGACGGCGATCTCGTGGGGCGGCGGTGGCGATCGCACAAGGCTGGTCGAGCGGCTGCTCGACGATGCCGGCAGCGGCGATGACGCGATGGTGGTGCTGCAACGACGCCGGCAGCGGCGCGATGGCGACGGTGGCACGGCTTCGACGTCGGCGCAGTGACTGACGCGATGGCATTATCGGACCGATCGGAGGCGTGACTTCGACGAATTTTGACGACGCGATGGAGGTGAGGTGTACTTCACCTAATTTTAGTTGCTATTTGAATGATTTTAATAAATTAGCCCTAAATAGTATAAATGGACACCAGGGACTTAGGAGTCGGGTGTCGGGTGCTCTAATCGAGGCGTGAGCAGACGTTTAAGGACGAATCGGATCGCGGAAACTGTAAGTAAACTAGTGAGGAACTGTACAGTAAATTCATTGCTTTGATATTGTTATTCATTGCTTGGATATTATATGTGAAAGTGATATTGCGTGGACTGGTCCATTGGCTATTGTTCATTGCTTTGTGATAGCCTCTTTCCATTATTGTTGATTGATGCTTGGTGATAGCTATCTTTGAAATTGTTGTCGGTTGAATGGTCCATTTGGCAAGTGAGTCATGGTTACTGTTATCTGCGATATGAGAGGGTTAGGGCTGGGAGGCAGGGGTCTCGTCCTAAACCCGAGGTCTCGCATGGTCGTCCGTTGATATCTCCCAATTGAGTGTACGTTGGGGGCTCTTATCTGAATCCATGGATGGTTCATAGTCGTACGGGTTAGGGCTGGGAGGCAGGGGTCTCGTCCTAGATTCGGGTCTATAAATGTCTCGTAGTCGCAAGGGTTAGGGCTGGGAGGCTGGGGTCTCGTCCTAAACCCGAGTCTATTGGGCTTGTACCACGACTCAACAACCTTTGGTCGGGACTCCTTGTTATTTGGCCTCACTCATCGATTGATTATTTAGAGTCTTTTATATTCATGCGTTACCTGTTCATTTCTTTCAAATTGCATGAATTCGACTGATTTGGTTATTTTGAAATGTTGTATATGTCATACTGGCTTTACTTACCTGGGCTCGTCATTTTTGGGTCTGACTGAGTGCAGATCCGCGATCCAGCAAGGGGAAGGCTCCATAGCTAGGTGAAATTTTTGTATACCTTGTATTATTCTCCTCTGATTAACATATTTACTGGGTTCCACAATTAGGTTGCCTAAATTTTTACATTATTGTTGAGTTATTTAGTGCATAAATAGCTTCCGCTAAATTGTAAAACTTGCAAAATACTAATAACTCAACTTAAAATTGTGAATTTACGTATAATGAAGGATTGGAAAGCTGACTAGGTCTGCGTTGACCTTGCGAGACTGGCTCGAGGGTCCACGTGGGCTTAGGCCGGGTGGGGTCCAATTTATGGGAAATTGGGGCCGTCACACCGCCTAATACCCCTAAAATGAGGATTTCCACTCATTTCTTCTCTTCTCCACATTTCCTCTCTCTCTTCTTCAACACATAAAAAAAAAAAGTGTGCACCTAATGGAGAGAAATTGTTGAAGGATTGATAGAAACCATTGAATGTGTGATATTTAATGAAATCCTTGGAGTCTTGGAAGTGATTTGATCAAGCAAGCAAGTGATCAAGATGAACATCTCTACTTTCTTTCAATTTCTCCATTAAAATAAAGTTTGAATGTGTTTTAATGGTGGAAGTTGATTGTTGGTTAAATGTTGGAGAAAACTTGATATTAATGGTGGTGGGGTTGTTGTTGATGATGTTGTTGAAGTTGTTATTGTTTTGGTTGATTTATTTTAAACAAAAACGACAAAAAACAAAAACAGAGGTTGATGTTGTTGTTGATGTTGGAAGAATGGGAGAGGGGAGGAAGCACGCATTCACGTACGGAATGGAGGAAGGAAGGATGCACGAGCCGGGCTGGTTTGGGTCTAGTTAACTCTGTTGGACTGGGTTAAACCCGGTTAGGGACCCACCCATTTATTTAAATAATATAAATATTTAAAAATAGTTTTAAATAAAATAAATTATAGAAAAATAATAAAAATAGGTAGAAAATTATGAAAAAAAAATCAAAGAAATCAAAAAATATAAAAATGAGAAAATGAAAGAAAAATAGTATTGAGAATTTTCTCGAGCGTTTTGCACTCCCGTTATAACTCGAAAAGTGTTTCAAACCAAACTTTTTGGAATAAGATTTTAATATTTTTTGACACATTATAAATTTACTTAATTTGACTCTAAACTAGTTAAAATGGTTAATTAGACGCCAGGAAATTAAGAAACTATAGTCGGAGAGTCGAGTGCATATCTCGAGACGTGAGCGAGACTCTAGAGTGCGTTTTTACGGTACGTAAGAATTCATTTGAAAGTCACCGAGGGTTTACTTTTTCATCGTTGATTTCTTATTCCTTGTTATTTTACTTTATTCCGTGATACATTTGGGTTGGTGGTCGAATTACTCCCACCTGATATTCATAGTGTACTTATGGCACACTAGGTTGTAGCATATGTGATCAGACACTTGGTGAATTGCAACCCGAGTTGCATTAAGGGTGCATGTGTTGAACACGTAGCGCGAGGAACCAGGTGAAAGGAAGTGGGAGCACCCACCAAAAAGATCCTGGGGGTTCGAAGTATAGTTTAGTCTAACCAGGACGTGTACACATTTTGTTTCTCTCGTATTATTTATTCATGTGATGATCGTATCACAGTTGCATGTTTAGTTTTCCCATGATTATTTAACATGATTATTGATATTTATTTACTTTCTTATAAATGCTCGGTGTACTTCGTTTGGAATCTTACTGACTGTACTCTCCATCTGGCTTTTTGTGATGGTCGAGTGCAAATCCCAGTACTAGTAAGGGCAAGGGGATTCTTGGCGACTCATCTGATTGCCCACGGTTGAGGACTCACTAGTATGTGTTATTTTGATATTTTGCTTTATTTTTGGGCATTGGGGAGACTGGAGAGACACTGTACTTGTATATATTATTGTTATTAGTATTGTCACCTATATGCATAGTACTTTTTCGGGTTTTTCACAAAACGACTTGCTCTTATAAATGATGTTTTATATGATGATGAATTTAATTGTTTTACTATATTTAAATTTAAGACTTCGATGTTTTACTGCTAAATGTGAAAATTGTCTAACTAAACTAATTAACCAAATGAGTTAACACGTATATCAAGGGTGTGACGTTGCTAAGGACGTTAGTAGCACGTATGACCTAGTTGGTCAATGATCTGACGAGCTGCGGAGCCGCGACATTCCACGTGGCGACCTCGAGATTTAGGGCCGCCACACTTGTATGATGATCTAAATTGGAAAGTGGCGTCTCACCCATTTATTTTCGACCCATAAGTGTTTCAAATGATCTCCACCCACTTAGCGTCGGGTTCCACTTGGTACCTCCACAACCATTTATGATGCTATAGTCGAGTGTCAGGTGCGCATATTGAGACGCAAGCGAAACGTTTTGATGACGATTCGCGATTTCTCGAGGTAAGTAAACTAGTGAGGAAATGTACAGTGGTTTCCTTTCATTCTATTGGTTATTGTTCACTGCTTTGCGATAGCTTTATGTCATTCTTGTTGATTTCTGTTTGGCGATAGCTATCTCTGAAATTGTTATTGGTCAAGGGGGTCATAGTTATTGTTTATCTGCGATATGAGAGGGTTGGGGCTGGGAGGCAGGGGTCTCGTCCTAAACCCGAGGTCTTTCCTAGTCGTCCGTCAATATCTCCCAATTGAGTGTACGTTGGGTGCTCTTATCTGAATCCATGGATGGTTCATAGTCATACGGGTTAGGGCTGGGAGGCAGGGGTCTCGTCCTAGATTCGGGTCTATAAATGTCTCATAGTCGCAAGGGTTAGGGCTGGGAGGCTGGAGTCTCGTCCTAAACCCGAGTCTGTTGGGCTTTTGCCGCAACTCAACGACCTTTTGATCGGGACTCCTTGCTATTTGGCATCACTCATCGATTGATTTGTTTACAGTCTTTTATATTCATGCGTTACTTGATCATTTCTTTCTAATTGCATGAATTCGACTGTTCTATTTGTATTTTGAAATGCTGTATATGTCCTACTGGCTTTACTTACCGGGGCTCGTCATTTTGGGTTGACTGAGTGCAGATCTACGGTACAGCGAGGAGAAGGCTCTATAGCTAGGTGAAATTTTTGTATATCTTTTATTTACTCTCCTCCAATGATGATATATTTATGTTGGGTTCCACAATTAGGTTGTCCAACTTTTTACATTATTGTCGAGTTATTTATTTGTAGAAATTGCTTCCGCTAAATTGTAAAACTTGCAAAATATTAATAACTCAACTTAAAATTGTGAATTTATGTATAATGTGGGATTGGAAAGCTGACTAAGCCTGTGTTGACCTTGTGAGACTGGCTTAGGGGTCCACGTGGGCTTAGGCTGGGCGGGGCCCAATTTGTGGAAAATTGGGGTTGTCACAGTTGGTATCAGAGCCGAAGTTTTAAATACTTGACTCTTGATTTAAATCACAAGCCATGGAGACGCAAACCAACGGAAGTTAGGAATTGTTGAACTTAGAGTGGAACCCTATGATCCTGACCTAAGTCTTCGTTGGGAAGCGAGGAGAGTTGGGGAAAACTATCGACAGATATACGATATAACCGTATTTACTATTGTGTATCACGTGAGACACGATGAGTAAATTGAAAAAGATTTACGATAAATTTATCGGATCTAGAGAAATGGATTAGGTCCAGCTCAATAGTACAAGTTTTGCAAAATCAGTGGTCTTAAGGACGCGGGTTCGAGACTTGGGATGCGAAAAAAAACTATGCCTCATATGCGTTTCGAGGTGGGCTTGTACCCCTGATGTATATGGGGGGACAAAGATGGTGTGAGTGGGGTTGCACCTACACTGCATTGGAGGTGCTGGAGCCCAGCCCTACAGAGTCAGATGGGGGTATGGCCAGGCATATGCATACGTCCCTAGAAAAAAAAATCTGAACAGGAGTACATAAGAAAGTAAAGTTTTTTTTTAAAAAAAAAAGAGAAGAAAAGGGAAAAAGGACGAAGAGCAGACTCTGAGGAAGCAGAGTGTTGAGATGACTTGAGAGCTAACGATTACATCATGTACGGACTCCTTAGCTTTGACGAAAGTTTTGGAGTAGTAGTGTTGGATCAGAAGCCCAAGTAACTCCACTTTAGTGACACTAAGCATTTATAGTCTCAGGGTTGGTGAAGTCGACCACCACCTTTAGGGACTTGTAAATGAATTTCGTGTTGAGGTAGAGTTTGCAAATCGTTCTAAAAGTTAGTTGTCACCTAAGTATAAATCCTACGAGATTGTACATCTCAAGAATTCTCACCTGCTAAAACGTACTGCAAGGAGTACATGTTGTAATAATAAAAAAAAATTCATGACAGAAAATGACAAACATTTATGAATCAAATGAACGGGTTACTCGAGAGAGAACTTGAATATTGATAGGGCTAGGTTTCTTAAAGATTTTGAAGGACACCTATCATGTTTCAACAGCCCTAATTATTCAGGCTGTGTGTGCGTTTTTATAATTCACGACAGTTCACAATCCACCTGAAACATCTCCAGTTTAGGCAGGGCCTACAATGGTCGAGGAGGCGTAGGTTCAGATTGAACTCGTACTTCCTACATATCAGACACTACATGAGGAGATGCTGAGCACGCCGACCGATACGGGAGTTAGAGTAATGGCTAAGGCGAGGCAGTCTTGCGAGTTTCCGCGACATCACCCGAAAAGTTTCACGGTGGTACGGATCGCGGAGCAGCAAAGATTCATGACGTCTTGGCCACACCAGATCATACGAGGTCAAGCATCTTATCGGCTTCGTGGTTTGGCGAGGCCGATGTCTGGTTGCGCACTACGGTGGCGTTGATGTGGACGCTCAAGGATTTGGGCTGAGTTCAAGGATGGGGAAGTACATTCCTCCTACAGTTTGTAACCTGAAGAGAACTGATTCTCAAGCCATTCGACGGAGGATCGGAGAGTCAGTTATGCACGGTCTACTGGACTCGATTGGTTCTGGGGTAGTGACGACGGATCAAACACATTATAGGAGGCCTATAACACACGCATCAGAGTACATGTCGCATCATCGGTATCGTCACATTCAGTGCGAGGGTCTGGAGATGATCAGAGAGAAAATGAGGGATAGATGGTCGTGGCAAAGAAATCAACCTTAAGGCGTATTGTGTTTCCACCATATGCGGCATATATGGCGCCGGTGTCAGATGGTCCAGCGCAGAGTTACGTTAGTACATTACAGCAGCCAGCACCGTCAGATCCTTAGCAATGGCTAGAGACAGGGTCAGAGATCCAGTCGAGTGCACTGATAAGGACAACGATCTAGTCATGCACAGGGACAAGGACATGGACATGGTCCATTTGGATCGGGATTTCAACGTATCTGTATGGGCATATGACAGCCAAGTACAGCAGAGCCCGAAACAAATTCATGCTACTGCCATGTAAAGTCCGACTACTATCCATTGTAACCTGATAGAGGGTACAAGTTGGGTTGAAACTCACTCGATCGAGAGACTAATAGACAGTCAGAGACTGATTTACCTTCTCAGGGACATACAGCGGATATACGTATGTTAGTAACAGTGGATCATGAGATTAAAATGCTCATTTGTATTACAATATATGTTGCGAGGATGTTGCCCTAACATATATCGATGGGAGGAGACAAATGGTGTGTTCTTTTCTTGGAGGTCTCGAATGAGCCCAGCCCGTCACGGAGGAGCCTAACTTTTCGCGGAGGAGCCCACCTACAGAGTAAGATGAAGGTATGGCCTTAGGTGAGTATGGCCTTGGGCGGGTATGGCCTTGAGTCTTCATTCATAAAACACCATTTCCTTTTAGACTTGCTTCAATTTCGAGGACGAAATTCTAATTCGTTGGGAAGACTGTAACGGCTCGAAAAATTTGACTTGTGCCACGTGTCAGGTCAGGGTCGTATGTGGGGATCCACTCGTTGCAATGCTATGTCCGAATCTTAGGTGGAGACTGAGATTAAAATGCTAATTGTTGAGTTGTTTTATGACTTGGTATACGCGGTGAATTTAGTGAGCCGAAATACGAACGAGGATGTGCCTCGAGTCGCGTGCCGACGTGGGACCGAGATAGTGGCTTAATGTGGATATATTGGCTATATTGGTTTTAATGTGGTCATATTAAAATCATATACATAGGATACGCCTCGTGATGCGAGTGGCGCGAGTATCGAGATTTGTGAAATGAGGTGAGTTAGTGCATCGAGATGCGCGCTGCTCAATTTATAAGGAAAACATTAAAAAATATGTTTAGATATGCCTCGAGTTTCGCGTCGCACGGATCTCGAGGACAAAAGTTTACTTAATGAGGAAGAAATCAAAAATAAATAATATATATGTGGATAATTTTATCTACACATTCAAAAAAAAAAAAAAAGTGGCGGAGAGGAACCAGGGGATAGGCGAAAAATCGGAGAGGAATGAGAGAAAGAAGAAGAGTCCGGGGGAAAGAGAGATGGATCAAGTTTGAGCAAGGTGAGTGAAATCCCCTTGTTGTTGTGTTGTTTGTTGTTGTTGATGTGTGGGTTGTTGTTGGGTTCGGGTGGCTGGCGAACTCGGACGAATCGCCATGGCGATTCGTCGAGCTCGAGAAAGCGGGGAGTGGTCTCCCCGCATACGAACCCCACTGGGGTTGGGGATGGAAGCCCAACCCCGAGCAAAAAAAAAAAAAAAAAAAAAAAAAAAAAAAAAAAAAAAAAACCTTAGAGCACTTCGTGCTTTGGTGGGGAAGAAGACCCCCTGCGGGTCGGGTCGGGTCGGACCGACCCAGACCCGAGTGGGCCAGGCCGACCCTGACCCGAGTGGGACGAGCCGGGTCAAACCGACCCGGGTCCGCTTGGACCGGGTCAGGTCAACCGGACCCACCCCGATAAAATAATATATTTAATTATTAAATTAAATTAAACTGATTTTTATAAAAAACTAAATTACATAAAATAGACTAAATAGATAAAAATTATGGAAAGAATTTTGAAAAATCCTCGAAAAATATGAAAAATTAGGGAAAGTTAAAAAAAATGAGTTCGAGGCTTTTTCGGGCATTCGACACCCCAGTATAATTCGAAAAGGGTGTTAAAACTAAAATTGTCTTTGACAAAGAAATGACAAATCTATGAGTCCATAGTATAATTGCACGTAATGCGACCCTAAAACTGTAAAATGGTATAAATGGACACCAGGGGCTTATGATGCTATAATTAGGTGTCGGGTGCGCATATCGAGACGCGAGCGAGACGTTTTGATGACGATTCGCGATTTCTCGAAGTAAGTAAACCAGTGAGAAAATGTATAGTGGTTTCATTTCATTCTATTAGCTATTGTTCATTGCTTTGCGATTTATTTCATTCTTGTTGATTTCTACTTGGTGATAGCTATCTCTAGAATTGTTATTGGTTGAGGGGTCCATTGACAAGTGAGTTATGGTTACTGTTTATCTGCGATATGAGAGGGTTAGGGCTGGGAAGCAGGGGTCTCGTCCAAAACCCGAGGTCTTTCCTGGTCGTCCGTCGATATCTCCCAATTGAGTGTATGTTGAGGGCTCTTATTCGGGTCCGTGGATGTTTCATAGTCGCACGGGCTGGGGCAGGGAGGCAGGTATCTCGTCCTAGATCCGAGTCTGTGAATGTTTCATAGTCACACGGGCTAGGGCTGGGAGGCAGGTGTCTCGTCCTAGATCCGGGTCTGTGAATGTCTCATAGTCGCAAGGGTTAAGGCTGGGAGGCTGGGGTCTCGTCCTAAATCCGAGTCTGCTGGGCTTTTGTAGCGACTCAACGACCTTTTAGTCGGGACTCCTTGTTATTTGGCATCACTCATCGATCGATTTGTTTACAGTCTTTTATATTCATGCGTTACTTGCTCATTTCTTTCTAATTGCATGAATTCGACCGTTCTATTTGTATTTTGAAATGATGTATATGTCCTACCGGCTTTACTTACCTGGGCTCGTTATTTTGGGTTGACTGAGTGCAGATCTACGGTACAACAAGGAGAAGGCTCTATAGCTAGGTGAAATTTTTGTATATCTTTTATTTACTCTCCTCCAATGATGATATATTTATGTTGGGTTCCACAATTAGGTTGTCCAACTTTTTACATTATTGTTGAGTTATTCATTTGTAGAAATTGCTTCCGCTAAATTGTAAAACTTGCAAAATATTAATAACTCAACTTAAAATTGTGAATTTATGTATAATGAGGGATTGGAAGGACTAGGCCTGCGTTGACCTTGCGAGATTGGTTTGGGGTCCACGTGGGCTTAGGCTGGGCGGGGCCCAATTTGTGGAAAATTGGGGACGTCACATGGACCCCACAACTTCTCTTAACTGAGCGACAAGTACCTTGGACAATAATTTGTACATGGAAGTGACCAAACTGATGGGTCTAAAATCATTAATCTCCCTTGCTTTGGGTCCTTTGGAGATTAAACAAATGTAAGTCTCGTTCATCTTTATGTTCACGTCCCCATTCCTATAAAAATCAAAGAAAAATGCCAAAATGTATTGCTTGAGGATGTCCCAGCAATGTTTGATGAATGCAAACGTATAACCATCCGGCCCGACGCCTTGTCTTTCTCACACCCACACACAACTTTCCACACCTCTTCCTCTAATGGCATATTCGCTTCACCGTCTTAGGTCGGATTAGCCACACTAGATTTGTTAATCCGGTGTTCGCTTGGAGGATTAAGTAGGCCATGGGATTAGCTAATGGGCATGAGAGGGGACTAATCAAAACCACCAATTTTGGTGGGATTAACTAATCCCAAGTGGGTGGTTATTGGATTACCAATTTGCCCCTCACATATTTACCAATCTTCACCGAATCAGCACTGCTTCACCAAATCACCATTGCTTGCTCGAGAAGGAGATGAGGAACTAAATAGGAGGAACCCTATTTCGTCACCACCACTATCGCGAAGAAGAAGACGATCGTGCTTGTGCCGAAATCGAACAGCGACAAATGCGAGAATGAGAGGAGGAACTGAAGATGATGAACCTTATTTCGTCACCACCGCTATCGCGAAGAAGAAGACGATCGACCAACAGCCAAAATCGAACAGCGAGAAACACGAAAAGGTAAGCTTCTTTCACTGGTATTCTTCTTCAGTTGCGTCATGTCGTTCGATTGGTTTTGTCAATGTATTTAACCTGTTTCTCTTATCTTCGTTCACTATTCTGATTCTTCTTTTCACTGCTGTTCCGACCTTTTGGTCACCATAGCTATTTTAACAAACTACAATTAATATATGAACATACACAATCAAACAAGTTTAATGAGATTTTACTAGCATGGGGTGAATGACAAGTAGTATAGTCCAATGAATTGCATTAATTTTGCCCTGGCCACCATCTCGACCATGGCATTTACGAGGGCAACATCCTCTGCATGGCTCCGCTTACGTCGAGATGTTTTGGAATTGTCGGTCGAATCTTCATGCGAATCTTCACGCAAACACCTTCCTTTGCCCTACCCAATTTTCTTTGTTGAGGCACCTGCACATTGTTGAAGGAGCTTGGAAGGTCTACCCCTTATATTCAATATTTTTCTCGGGAGTTGAAATGACCCTCCACTACGAATGCGTGACTCTAGTAAGCCAGGTTGATCCATGTCTACTATAAGCAAAGAAGAGGTTGAGTACTTGTGTTTGACATCATTACTAATTTACTGCATACAAAGCAAATAATTATAAAACCAACATGTGAAAGTTGAATTAATGAGTTGCTAATTTTTCTCGGGGGTAGGATTAATAGGTTTAAAATGATTGGCCAACAATAAAAAATCACTAAACATATGATTAACAATCATGCAGAGGCAACATCCTCTTCATATAATTTCACTATCTAGCAAGTATCGGAGAATAGTCCAATTTTATATCTTGCTATTAGCCCAGCTAATTTTGATTTTCCCAAACCTGTAAATCAAGCAATCTATCATCAATATAGTTTTCAACCTTATGCATTGAGTTTCATATATCCTATCTCAAGTACCAAATCATTCTACACATAGTAAAGCATGGCATGTAAATTAAGCAATCTATCATAAGTAATGTTGATATAGCATCTAATGTTAACAAAATATGAATATTCATATATCAAAATTGATTAAATTCCATTCCACAGTGTTAAAGCAATGAGAGGAGCATTAGAAAACAACTAAGAAAAACAATTCAAAATTCCGATCTTTAAAGAACAAAAAGACATGCAAAGATTATCAAAGCCTTCCAGAGAAAATGAACTTCTTCATAGCACCACCAAGAACACTCGGTTGAGTATCACAAGCTTGTAACTCAAAATCACATGTATCATCTGGTTCACGGCTTGCTTCAGATGCAAGCAGCTGAAATAAAGAAGAAAATAATTAAATAGAACATCGAGAAGATCGGTTTTCATAGACTGTTATCCTCAACTCCTCGTTCAAGTAAAGCCTGATGGGGTGGGTGAGTTGGAGTTGCTAGACTTTACTACGGAGGCTTTCTGGATACAAATGCACCATGTTCCCCTGGAGTGCATGACTAGGAATATGGTGGAGTATTTGGGAAACAAGATTAGGGAGGACTATGAGGGGAAGTACATTAGAGTAAAAGTGAAAATTGACTTGATGAAGCCATTGCGGGTTGGATTTAAGATCCAAACTGAGGAAATGACAGATCTCCCTGAACGACAACACAGCGGTAGCTCACCAACAAGAACACAAACCCTAACAACACAACAAATCATTCAACAACCATATGTAGGTGAAGAGAGTCATCATTGATCAAGTTAAACTTACCTCGGATGAAGAAGACACCTTCACTACGAATGTGTGATGAAGAAATCAACACTAGCGGCAGATTGCGAGCTCGCGATAGAAGGAAGGAAGAAGGGGATAAAGATGTGAAAATGAGGTGAGGAGGTGTAACTTATGTAAGGGTATTTTGGTAAATGTACCATTACGACCACATTTAATCCCAACCTTAAAACTCCCAACCAAACAAGATACAAATGGGACTAAACCATCTAATCCATGTGTTAGTCCCATCACAAATTAATCCAATGACCTTAGGACTCACTAAAATGTAAAGCGAGGTCATGCGAACTCTCCTTTTAAACTAATTGCCATCTCGAGCGTAATGGGCTCCCACCCGACTCCTTCATCTCCCAAGCATTACTCAAATCGGATTGATACAAGTTTCAATAAAAGCCCACTAGCTCATTTTTTATTAGCTCCGAATCTTCTGTAAAGTCTCCATTACTCAACTTAAGTCTCCCATTGACGTTCTTACACTTCCGAGCTCCCGGAATCTGATGAAAAAAATTTGGTGTTGCTATTCCCTTCTTTTGCCCAAGTGACCCTAAGTTTCTGACATGCAATCCTATTCTTAATAAGCAAAACTCTATCGAACTCGCTTTTATTTTTCGTTCTTTGTTCGCCCATCTGGGAGTCCCACTCCGGCCCACCCTCATTTTCATCAATTTGCCTTATTATTTCCTTCAAATCAGCCTTCTGAACTTTCGTCACTCCAAAGACGTTTTGATTCCAACACTTGATCTTCTCTTTCATGCTTCCCAACTTACCCATTAGTCGGAAACCCGGGCCCCCTCGATCTGTCGCCCGTTGCCACCATCTCTTACATTTGTCTCAAAGGATGGATCCGATAGCCAAAACATTCTCAAATCGAAAAGGCGCCAGCCCCCATTTAATACCTCCTGTTTCTAAGTAAATCGGAAAGTGGTCTGATATAGCATGGGCGCCAATCGTTTGCCTCCCGTTCTTAAACGTTTCAGCCTATTCCTTGGTACAGAGGAAACGATCCAACCTAGCACATATTGGAAGATTTCTAAAATTAGACCATGTGTACCGACTGTTTAATAAGGGAGGGTCCGCTAGTTCCATCTCCCGGATGAGACGGTCAAATTTCAGTATGTTTGTCATACCTAAGATTGGTACTCCTTTCCGATGGAAGCCTAAGAACATTGAAGTCCCTGGTAATGCACCACATCAAATAAAGTCCCTACCTCATCCCAAAACTCTGATCGTCTAGCTGGAGTTGCCGGCCCCTGCGGAGAGCCACCATCGGGCCGCACACACCAAATAAAGTCCCTACCGAACTGAAGGCGTTCCTTGTTCTTCCCTTTCATTAATCAGGTGGCCAATCTCCACCGCCACCTCTACTGGCTTTATTTGCGGAGGATCCCTGACAGGTTCCAGTAGTTGGATTTGAGACTCTAGCACCTGTTCTTCTAGTAGCTCCTCATCGTCTATGTGTTATGTCCCCCCGTCCTCCGACTCATTCTTAGAGTCATCATCGGTCCACTATCGCCTCTTCCCGGTACGCCACGCTCGCTTCCCTTTCTATATTGTCATCTAAATGAATAGATTCGATCTCCACTTCCCCCTCTGCTTCAAATTCTGCTTGGAGAGAGATCACACGCAATGAATTTCGCGTGAGCGGGGAGGGCTGTATTGTCCCCGGGCGTAGTCCCATAACTCGCGGAGTTGATGTGACAGTGAAACCGGCTGTCAGGCGTTCCCTATGCGAAGGTAGTTCGAAATCTCTGCTAATATGACATTCCTCTGTCGCGTCCCGTTTGGTGATTCGATGGGTTCCCACTTCCCAGTGCAAGGATCCCCAGTTCTTCGTTCCTGTCAGGGCGCTCTATCGAGGCCTCAAAATGCTCTTCGTCTGCTCCCATTCGCGTAGGTGTTCAAATGTTCCCAACTTCTCATTCCTGTTTCTCCTGTCAGTCCCGTTATCGGCACCATCCTAGTCGTCTGTGTCTCTCAATTTGTCCCTCCGTTCTCCCATATCGATAATCTGAGCAGTGTTCAAGGCATTTGTTGATAAGTGTACCCCTTCAGTGCTCTTCCTTGTGGGGGTTTTTCCAAAAGTAAGGGGGATTTGCAATTTATTTCACAAAGTAAGGTGGTGTACTTTGAAATATCAAAAGTAGTCAATAACTCATTTTCAAAAGGCTTTATTGGTTTTGAAGGTGGTTAGGATGCGGTGACGTGGCGACGATTTGTATAGATAGCGCTTTTTGAAAAGACGCTATCTATACATTTTGCCATCCACGTGTATCCACGTAGACTTGGGAGAATTACATGAATCCACGTGGACACCAATAGCGCCTTCTCCGAATGCACTATCGATGCTTGTCATCCCCGTGGCCACATCAGCAATAGCGCCTTCTCATTAGGCGACATTGCTCGGTGCGGGAAAAAAAAAAAATTCACCCGTACTTACATCTTTTAAAGTAAAAAGTTTACTCCTTGTGTGCTCTGTAACGTTCTTCTCTCTTTGGACCTAAATCTCACATCAGAGGAGTTTGTATCCTCGTGGGCTACCTCTCCAGCTGGGCCTATGAGTGGGCTGCGAGAGTCCATTCCCATCGGGCTCACTTCGCACATGGGGCAGGCCATATCAACATGAGACCTTTTTTTCCCAAACACTCCCCAATTATCCAGTTGAGCGATCGACCTTGCAAAAGGTTCCCCTTCAACCATCATCTTGCCTTTTCGAGCTCTCTGCACCAACTCACTTTCCTGTAGAGATTCCATCCTTACCTCTTCATTTGATGCACAATCCCTTTTGTTCATTTGGTTGCCACTTGTCACTCTCAGATTCCCCCCGCAAGACATTCGGTGCACACATCCATCTCGATTCTCTCTCATTCTTTCCGTGATGGTTTTTCGGTAACCCTGTCCACCCAAACTTTCAACCGTACACCCCCACGTGCTTCAATCGAGTGTTATTGTATCGGCTGCCACGTTCGTTTGCCGGTGATCGGACCGATGCCACCTCTTCTCCGGCTAGCCTTGTCACCCTTCGTTTAGCTCATTGTTTCCCATATGGGATGAAGATTTCCGTTAGGTAGAAACCTCTCCACTTCCATTTCACTTTGATGACTACCTTCTCATAATTTTTTTTCCCTTCCAGATGTAATAGCCCAAATTAATTAAACTAGAATTAGCGTTAATTTTGGAGATTAACGGTCGTAATTTGGATGTTACGTGAACAACTTAATTGACTCAAACACGAGAATCGAAAAAATATGTTATTTATGGATGGTGGTTGTATATATATAGTGTTTAAAATTATTATTATTATTATTATTATTATTATTATTATTATTATTATTATTATTATTATTATTATTATTATTATTATTATTATTATTATATGCACCGCATGTGTGTATGTTGTTATCGAGCGAGTTAGTGTGACGGGTATTCGACTCGAAAGGCGTGTCAATGCGAGTGTTGGGTAGTCGAACTACAGGTATGCTAGGAAACCCTACTAATCCATGTCAAGAGGGATAGTAAATCAGTTAAATGGGTAATGTGACCATAGGCTAAGTTAATTCAAATTAAAACAATAGGCTATTACGTGCCTCGAAATGCGTGTCAAGACGCAGAGCATCGGGTACCGAGTAATCGAAAGTTTGTGGGACCATGCATAAGTTGGTTATTTTTTATAAATAAAACATATGTATTAAATAGACCTAACTTAGTGCAATTAAATTAAAACAAATCAAGGCCTATAGTTTAGTTAATTAATTGGGAACTATAAGATTTTTCTAGAAATGCACATTGGCACATCTAGGAGCTATGAGAGTATAAAATTTGTGTCACATAGACTAAGTGATTTGGAGTGAGTGAGATAAGTGGCTAGAGGTGAACCATTAGATAAACCTCGTGATACGTAAACAAATTGAGATCAAGGCTAGAAATCAATCACATCTATAAGGATGGTTTAATCAATACATGCAAATGAAATCAAATTTCATTCTGGAATTTAGAGAGAAAGAGAGGTGATTTAAGAACCAGAATTCGACACTTTAGAGGCCAATTTGAGGACTCAAGCCTAGGTAATCATCATCTCCATCTTCTACTTTTTTCAATAAACTCAATTTTGAGTGTTTTTGTTAAAATTCGAATTGGATGAGTTGTTCTCTAGTTTTTTGGTGTTAATTTGATTAAATTCATGTGGAGAGTGTGTTAGATAGGTTTAGGTAGCCAAATTGGAGGGGAAATACAGAATTCTCGACTCGAGAATTATGTCCCAGAGGCTAGTTAGCGTGCTACCTAGACCAGTTAGCGCGCTACCTAGACAAGTTAGCGCGCTAATCATTCTGGGTTTCCAGCTTTTCTTTAGGATGAAGATCATTAACACGCTTCATCATTTCCATAGCGCGTTACACCATTCCCATAGCGCGCTAACGACAGACAGAAACTGAATTTAAAAGCCCGTTTTGAGATTTTTAACTTAAAACATATCCCAAACACCTATAAACATACTAAACATGTAAAAGTGGACTTCAAGGACTTAGGGGACCGTAGCTCGGATATCGAGGAGCTAGTCAGGTCGAATACGGGATTCGGGGACGTTGGAGCGCGGATTGAGGTGCGTAAACCAATTGAGAATGTTTCACATAATTCATGGTTTTGATTTATCGATAACGCATTTCATGTGTGATTGTTGGTGGGCACACATAAGGTTTCTCTCCTATTTCGGTTTGCGTATATATTAGTTGTGGTTAAATCGTTTGCATGAGTTACTTGTGTTTAATGTCGGTGTCAATGGCAGTAGAATATGCCTACGACTGTCGGGAGGGATTTAAGGTGTTCCCTTGACTTGAATAAGTGTCTGGAGAGGTTCATCCGGTAACCGTAGTTGGGGTTTAGTCACCGTAAGCCTGTAAGTATATACGTGGTTTCTATTCGATTTATCAATTACTGGCTGGTGTAGGTCAGGGTTTTCTCGTGATTATACAGATGTTTACTGATTTATGCTTTATTTCCGAACTGGTTGAGGTTGTATATGTTGTTTATTCATTTCACGCTACTGTTTTTACTTGTCGTGTGATGCTTACATCCATGGGAATATGGCGTGTTGTTGCCAGGTGTTATATTCGCATGTCTCGTAGTTTATCAGTTTTATTTCATGAATATTATGTGGACTTCTCTTAGGATTTTACTCACTGGATTTTTTTTGGACTCTTCACTGTATTTGTTGTGGACGGCTCATGTATGATATCATTATGTATTTATTTTACTTTTGTTGGGTTTTGGGAACCACAAAAAATCGATTACATGTATATGAAACTTTTGTTATACTTAACTCGCCTTGTTATATGCATGGTATTTTTTATGGTTTTCAACTACTTAGGATTGTTAAAAACATAAGATTATGTTTTTATGCTTAAATCCATATGAATTATTAATATTTATGTTGTAAAATTTTAATATAACTTGATAAACCGTGTAACTGGCTAACTGAATTATTAATATTTATGTAAAGATTAATTAGCGTAACTAGGGTTAGCTGAAAAAATGTAAGCAACTTGTTAGGTTGCGAGGCGTCGAGGAGAAGCGGGCCAAGACGTGGCAAGGCTAGTTGAGGTGGGATGCGATGTGGCATGTTGCAAGGCGACCTGGAATTTAGGGTCGTCGCACAGGCATTTCGACTAAACTTTCAGCAGTCCTCCAATGTCACGGTCCAAATCTCTAACTCTTGTTTTAATTACTTAATCAGGATCATCGACCCTTGACGTAGGACCTACACCGTGATACGTGCACCGACCGAGGCACGTGGTCGAGGTATATTATATTTTTGTATTGATGTATGCCTAGTGTAATGTATTGTGTAGACTTACTAAGTCGGTTTGTACAGTTGTAGGTGTCGAGACTAGAGTGGGGACACGCATCGAGTAGCGTGCGAGCCGAGGAACCGAGTAGTTAGTATTTTGTTAAGTCTTACTTAATACTAATATAAAATAAGGAATTACTTATAAGCATATGGTTTGGTTTGTTAATGTAAATCAAATTAAAGGCTTATAGTTGAGTAAATTAAATGGAAAACATATGATTGGTCTAGAGATACACATTGGCACATCTAGAAACTAGGTGAGTAATGAAATGGTGTCACTTGAGGCTGAGTTAGTGGGAATTAGTGGGATATATGAAAAAAGGTGGACCGTTAGATATTCCTCGAGATATATAAATCCATAGAGATCAAGGGCTAGGAAGAAACATTACCTTAATATATAACATTAGTGATCAAACAACATGCAAACCAAATCACTCAAAAAGGAATTGCTGGAGAAAAAGGAATTGCTAGAGATGAGTGAATCATCATGATGTTGAAGGAATCCATGGGAGTTGGTAAGAAATTCTCAAGCTAGGGTGCTACATGAACTAGGTACACATTTTTTTAGTTGAAATTAGAACAAGTTCTAATTTTAGGCTTATTTCATATGGTAGATGATTGAGTATTTGCAATTGATTTATATATTTGGATTCATCATTTCAAGCTGATAATCCAGCTATATTGAAGTTCTTAATTTGGTTTTGAAATCACAAAGATATGAATTCTTGAAGTTGCAACACCAAAACTAAAATTTTACATATCATATTAGGAATCAACTTGGGTAATTTGGTCATAATCTGCTTCATTTTAGATCCAAATTGATTCAAACTAGTGGCATTTGAAAAATTATTTAAAGGGGAATAACTTTGCTTAACTGAAGACATTTTTATTCAAATGTTTTCATGTCTAAACATGCTCTACAAATAAGAGCTGGAATTAAAAAGGAAAGTTTTGAAGCTAAACTTGTTAAGGGCATAACTCCCTAACTACTTATCCAAATGAGTTTATCTTTTATTATGTTGTATTTGAGTGTATTTTCTGCCTTTTAACAAAAACTCACATTTTTAGGAACTATAGATTGGGAGAAATATATTTTCTAAGTCCGCTGGTCGGATTAAATTTCAATTGGACCTATGTTTAGTAAATCATGTTATCTCTTTCATTTTAAATGAGAATTTTGCAAACTAAACCATTCTGGAAAGCTAAGAGAGACCGATAATAATTGTGTTGATGGAGAATTTCAATATTTGGACCATTTCATGCGTAAAAGAACTTTAAAATGTAGGACTGAAATTGAAACTTAATTTAGTCTTTAGGGGCTTATTTAGGAAGATTGATTTAAATTATATTGAACCAATTTGAATACACAATAAACACCACTAAATTGAGTTTAAACCCACTATATTTGAACTTATGAGACGCCAAACTCAGGAACCTAGGGTACGGGAGAGTGAATACAAGATTTGGAGTATTGGGATGCCAGTAAAGCTAGAACTTTACTTTGTTGTTATGAGTATACTTAATGGCAATTTTACTTAGCATTTCATTTCTATTAATTATTGCCCTTGCATAGTCCTTTTGACTATTTTGCCTTTGTATTCTTATATCATGTGTTTTTTGTGTCTATGCTCATTTGATGAGTCTAGTTTGCATGATATCCATTCATTTGATTTGATTCGTTGATTCTATCTCATGCTATGTCTATTCTTGTTGTTTTAAATGTGAATTGAATGATAAATAACATGTTATTAAGCTAGTGAATATCTTATAAATGTTTAAGAGGGCTTGTATTCTTTATTTGTTTAGGTGTGTAGATGTGTGTATGCCTTGACAATCCATACTTGGTATTTCTTGAAATTTAAAAAATAGTTTTTGCATTTAGGTCTCGTACTTATCGAGGTGTGCGCAAATCACGGGGTTAGAGTCCCCAGGGATGTCGGCACATGTTACCTGACACTATATGACACTCGATGATAGAGTCCCTGAGGTGGTCTACACACCGGGGTTAGAATCCCTGGTAATACTTGGGTTAATATTAAGTCGGAGTGACACGTTTCACTGCCGACCAGACCTAAATCACCACTACTTAGCCTAGTGTCAGTATCACTTGTTTAATTCTAGTATTTACTCGCATATGGTTTATTTTCCAGTTTTCCCATTTATATGTTTTTAAATACCATTTGAATATTTGGAAATGCAAATTAAACTTGTCATCGGGGATTACTGTTTTATTCTTGTACTCACTGTCCTTTTTATGACGGTGGGTGCAGATTCGTCTACCAGCAGGTCGGGCAAAGAGAAGATCGGCGATTATCCCTGAGCCCACTGCGCGTCACTGCATCGATTGTAGATCTTCTTTTTGTATTCTAGTTTTATATGTTATATATGTCTTTCAGATACTATTGGGGGTTGTATATTAGGTTAAACGTTAATTTCCCCGACTTAACTTAAACTATTTTACTGTTTCATTGCATTTTGAGGACTTTATATATGTGATGTCATTTCCTGAATTTTCACACTTATGATTTTATAAATGGCTTCCGCATAACTTACTAATTGTTTTTGCATAATCAATAAGGCTTCCACTAATTAATTAATTTAATAAAAGACTTTGATTAACTCTAAATTTTATAAACTAGTAGGACTATGTATTACTTATCCTGAACACGAGAAATAAAGCGTCTAGGTTGTAAATGCTAACTAATACGTAGTTAAGTCTTGCGTAGATATGATTAGGGCTTAATTACGGGATTAGGTCGAATGGTGCCCCAAATTAGAAGAGGGGTCATCACATCCAAAGCGTTCACCAATCGTATATATGCATTCCAAGTTCCACATAGGATCAGGCAACCCATAAATGTTCAGCCACGCGTTTACCTCTCCCCACCTCACATCTTTCCAATGAAGCTCAAGGCTCCAAGGGACCACTTTTGCTATCAAGTCCCCTCCTTTGCCTAACTCTATCGGTATACCATTCCTCTCCATCACTGAAATGCATTTGACCAAACATTTATCTTCCCCAACAGGGTGGATACCCACCTGTTGAGATAAGAGCTTGGCAAGTCTATCCTCAACTAGCGACCAACCTCCACACCACAATGCCCTAAAAACCATTACATAAGCCCCTTCCTTCGACCCATGCTCCCCATTATCCGCCTATAATGTAGCAACAATATCGGTGTTTGATCCTGCTTCTGATGTGTTAACTTCGAAATGCCCTTGAGTCCCTATTTTTGTCCTTGGTTCAGCCACCTTCTCCCCTTCTTTTGAGAGAGATGGTAGACGAACCATGGTTGCCTTGAATGATCTATCATCTTCCCTCGTTGAGCCTTTAGCTCATCCCCACCTTCTTCTAAGAACAAACCATTCAAGAAGTAGGCCCAACTTTTCCCGGCGTCCCCTGGAACAAAAACAATATCTCTGCCTCGAGTATCACTTCTCCACAATTGTACGAGTTTCCCCAAATGGTTCTCGAGTGTTTGGAAGTTCGGAATGCCTAACTCTCCCCTGAAACTTCTTCTGACCCACATCTGCTTACCTAGCGCCTCGACGATGGCCCTTTGCACCCAAATCAGTTCTCTCGCATCCAATTTCAATGTGATGTCTTACACTTTGTGTTTTCTTAAATGTAGACCTCTCTGCTCACCAAGAAAGAAACATAAAAATTTGTTTTTCAATCCAAAATCTGCGCCACGAGCATCCACTCACGGAATGTACCTCGTTCCTCCTCTAACTGTTTTTTGATTCTGTTTTGCTCGCCCCCGAGCAACCCCTCTTGTTACGTCGCACGACCTCCGTCCACCTTTCCATATTCCCTTGTTGATCACCAACACTGAGATTGATATCCCACCACATATACAACATAATAAATGTATTATGTACTTGAAGAGCTTCTACATAGATTTATATCTATATATATATATATATATATATATAAAATAAGCCTACATCTTGAGTGTGCCACGTGGTGGTTTCGAGCCTTCTTGTAGCACCACATGGCACACCCAAGGTTTAGATTTTGTTAAGTTATATATGGTATGTGACACGTGGTGTTTGTATCATTCTCTACGCGCCACGTGTCATAGTCAAGATGCAGTCTTATTATAATACACGTACCATATACATGATATGTGCCATGTAGCGTTTTTCGAATCTTCTCGTATTGTCACGTGACATACTCAAGTTGTAGGTTTTGTAAATATATATATATATATATATATATCATATATATAAAAGCATGAATCACAAATTTTTGCGTTTTTCTTTTTTTTTTTTTAATCTCCAAATCAACCTTTTTCTTTTGTATCCAAATCAAACTCTAACTCCTTATCAATCCACTACACGTTTTTTTTTTATCTCCAAATTAATCATGAACTCATTCTCATCAATCCAATACACTTTTTTTTATCTCAATCACAATAGAGAATATTGATAAGCTAAAAAAGGTACATGTATTTCTAATTTTTAAATTTTAATTATAATTTTAAATTTTGTTAATAAATTCTTATAAATTAATTTCTGTGACACTTGGGAATCGTGTTGTGGAGCATTATCTGTGACACGTGGTGTTGTGGAGCATTATCAATGAGCCAAGTGTCATGCAAAAAAATACATTTCGATGACATATATATGGTATGTGCCTCATGTCTTATTATTTATTTAGAATTAAGTACTAATTAAATTAGTAATGTTTTCAAAACATAAACTATATCTTATATATAAAACGTACCATAAATATATAGTATAGAAAAACGTGTCATGAATATAGAACATACCATGAATATATTGTAATACCATAAAGGGGTTGGGTGTACACGTGGCATTTTTCATTCTTCTCGACATGCCACGTCATCAACTCAATGCAAACCTACAATGTAGGGGTAATGTACCATAAATATATAGTATATATATAAAACGTACCATAAATATATAAAACGTGCCCAATAATTATCTATATATCTATATATAAAAGGTACAATAAATATATAGTAATAATAAATAATTTCAAATCTACCATAAATGTATAGTATATAAAAAACGTGCCAAATAATTATCTATATATAATAAATTGTACTATAATTATATAGTAATAATAAATCATTTCAAACATACCACATGGGGGAGCTTAATAATTTATATCTATACCATAAATATATGGTATAGATAAAACATGTCATGAATATAGAACATACCATGAATATATTGTAACAGCATAAAGGGGTTAGGTGTACACGTGGCTTTTTTCATTCTTCTCGACGCGCCACATCATCAACTCAATTCAAAGTTACCATGTAGCGATAATTTACCATAAATGTATAGTATATATATAAAACGTGCCATAAATATATAAAACGTGCCCAATAATTATATATATAACGTACCATAAATATATAGTATATAAGAAATGTGCCCAATAATTATCTATATATAATAAAATGTACCATAATTATATAGTAATAAAAAATCATTTCAAACATACCATATAGGGGGTGCCCAATAATCTATATCTATAACTACATATAAAATGTAATGTAACGGCCCAAATTTTAATTACGCCGTTATTATTGATTATTTTCAAACTTGGACGACAGATCAGATCCACGTGGATACCGCAGATAGGGCAGGGCACGCCGACTAGGTAAATAGTGATTTTGCGTGATTGTTTGCATATTAGCAATGCTGTATATTAAGTTATTTACCTAGCATCGCATGTGTGTATTTATATCATTGAATCGAGCGAGATAGTGTAACGGGTGTTTGCCTCAAGAAACGTGTTGAGACGGGTGTTTAGGAGCGAACTGTAGGTACACTAGGTTGGGAAAACTAAAACACACAAATTAAATAAAAAAAGAAGATCGGTCAAGTAACTGTTATGGAATAGATATTAGGTTGCTAGTGACACGACGGTACGCGTATATCGCGATTCGGACGCGAAACACGGGCGTCGAAACGTTCAAAAACACAGGCGAGTGTCCCAGCTGGGTCACACTTTGGAGTCAATGACACAAAGTCAACTAGCTTATCCTCATTTACACTCCACCTCACTCCCTCATCATGTTCTCCTATCCCTTACGTCACTCTCTCACACATACACAACACACACATTCGGCACTCACAAACACAAACCGAGAGGAGGAGGAGGAGGAGGAGGAGGAGGAACCAGGAAGGAGAGAAGAGAGGGTGGAGAAGCCGGGAAGGAGGTGAGTCGTTTACTTTTGGTTGTTGTTTGGTGCGTCAGCCATGGTGGCCGACGAGGGGTTCGGCCATAGAGGCCGAACCAGGTCGAGGTGGAGATGGCAGGGGTGTCTCCCCCTGCCATCGAGTCCACCGAGGTTGGAGATGTGCGTCTCCAACCAGAAGAAAAGAAAAGAAAAAAAACAAAACAAAACAAAAACCAGAGACGTGTGTCTTTGTGAAGAAGATGAGGTGGGGGAGGGGTGCATGCACGGGTGTGTGTGCGGGCAACCCCTAGACTGGGACGGGCCGGTCCGGGCCCGACCCGGTGGGGCCTGTCCGGACCCGACCCAGGCGGGCCCGAACCAGGTCAGGCCAACCCGGTTGGACCGGGTCAAGCCGACCCGGTTGGACCAAGTCAAGCCGACCTGATTGAACCGGGTCAAACCCGGTCCAGGGACCCACCCATCTATTTAAATAATATAATATTAAATTTTAATTTAAAAATAGTTTTAAATTGAATAAATTTCATAAAAATAAGAAAAATAAGTAGAAAATTATGGGAAAATTCAAAAAATTAGGAAAAATATTAAAAATGGTTTAATTGGACACCAAGAATTTATGAGGCCACATTCGGGAATTGTGCGCGTATCTCGAGACGTGAGTGGAATTTCGGAGTGCATTTTTTAGGTACGTAAGATTTCATCTGAAAGTCACTTAGGGTTTACTTTTCTATCGTTGATTCTCATTCCTTGTTGTTGTACTTTATTCCGTGATACATTTGGGTTGGTGGTTGAGGTACTCCCACCGGATATTCGTAGTGTACTTATGGCACACTAGGCTATAACACGTGTGATCAGGCACTCGGTGAATTGCAACCCGAGTCGCATTAAGGATGCACGTGTCGGGCAAGCACCGCGAGGAACTAGGTGAAGGGAAGTGGGGGCACCCACCGAAAGAATCCTGGGGGTCCGAAGTATAGTTTAGTATGATCTGGACGAGTACACACTTTGTTTCTCTCGTGTTATTTATTCATGTGATGATCTTAGCACAGTTGTCTGTTTAGTTTCCGCATGATTATTTGACATATTTATTGGTATCTATTTATTTTCTTATAAATGCTCGGTGTACTTCGTTGGAATCTTACTAACTGTACTCTCCATATAGCTTTTTGTGATGGTTGAGTGCAGATCATAATACTAGTAGGGGCAAGGGGATTTTAAGCGACTTCATGTGACTGCCCGCGGTCGAGGACCCACTAGTACGTGCGATTTTGATATTTTGCTTTACTTTTGGATATTGGGAGACTAAATAGACATTGTACTTGTATATATTACCGCTTAGTATGGTCACCTATATACAAAGTACTTTCTCGGGTTTTCCACAATAGGTGTCGCTCTTATAAATGATGCTTTATATGATGATAAATTTAATTATTTTACTTGCTTTAAAATTAAGACTTCCGCTATTTAAAATGCTAAACATATGATGCAACTCTTTAACTAAACCGATTAACGAAATGAGTTAACACACATATCGAGTAGTCGTGTTGTTGTGATGGCCCCAAATTTCGAGACAAATCGAGCACCGCCACGTCGCCGGACACGTCACCAAATCATGCCACGTCACCAAATCATGCCACGTCACCTGCACGCCTGTCTGTGACGCCCGTGAACTTACCATCTAATACTCCAACTTAGTAAATCTTGATATTTAAATGATTATTTTAGCAAAATATACTAAGTTATAAAGCAATGACTTACCACTTTCCCCATTGTGGTTTGGATTGGGGTTGCTCTCCACCCCAACCCCGGTGGACTTGATGGCAGGGGAGATACCCCCGCCATCACCACCGCTACTGGAGGTCGAACCCCTTCGTGGCCACCATGGCCGACACACCGACACCCACAACGAAAAGCAATGACTTACCACTTTCCTGGCTCTTCGCTCTCTTCTCTCCTTCCCGCTTCCTCTTTCTCCTCCTCCTCCTCCTCCTCCTCCTCCTCCTCCTCCTCCTCCTCCTCCTCCTCTCTGTCTCTTCTTCTTCCTCTCACTGCATCCCGAATTGTGTGACCGTGTGTGTGTGTGGTTGTGAGAGGGTGATGTGTAGGTGTGGGAGAGTGACGTGAGGGAGAGGAGAACATGATGAGGGAATGAGGTGGAGTGTACATGAGGGATAAGTTGTTGACTTTGTGTCTTTAACGCCACAGTGTGTCGACATGGCTGGGACACTCGCCCATTTTTCGGGCATTTCGACGCTCGATTTCGCGTCCGAACCGCGATATGCGCGTACCGCCGTGTCACTAATTCATAGTAGTTATTTGGCCAATTTTTTTTTATATATTTAATTTGTGTGTTTTAGTTTCCCCGACCTAGTGTACCCACGGTTCGCTCTTCAGCACCCGTCTCGACACGTTTCTCCAGCGAACACCGTTGCATTATCTCGTTCGATTTAATGATAGAAATACACACATGTGATGCTAAGTAATTAACTTGATATACAACATCGCAAATAGGCGAACAATCACACAAAACTACTATTTACCTAGTCAGCGTTCCCTGACCTATACGCGGCGTCAACGTGGGTCTGAGCTTATGGTATTTACCTATAATTTGTCAATTAATTGTGATTAATTAGAGCGGGCTGTTACAATCTTCCCGACTAAAAGGAATTTCGTCCCGAAATTCAAATTTAATGAAATATTTACCTTGGAGCAAATGGGGGTATCGCTCTCGCACAGTAGACTCTCTTTCCCAAGTAAGGCCCTCGTTCTTATGATACTATCATCGATCAAGTACAAATGGTATTTCTTTCCTTTTGAGAGTCAGTACCTTGTGATCCACTATCTCAATGGGGTGCTCCTCGTATGTCATATCCGGTCTGACCTCGATCTTTATCATATCCACCATCGATCTCGGTCCTTATCTGGCTAGTCTCAACATCGAAATGTGAAAAACATCATGCACCCCTGCCAACTGGGTCGGCAATTTCAAATGGTGGCATCCCAATACTAGCCTGATAGTTATTGTTGTAGGCAAATTCATAAAGTGGCAAAAACTCCTCCCATGACCCTCCAAATTGTAGCACACATGCTCTGAGCATGTCTTCAAGAATCTGAATAAGTCTCTCGATGCCCGTTAGTCCGCGGATGAAAAGTCGTGTTGAACTGCAATCTAGTACCATATTGCTCATGCATGGCTTGTCAAAGCTGCGAAGTAAGTCGACTGTCTCTGTCTGACACTATAGATATTGGCACTCCGTGCAGTCTGATAATTTCTCGTTCGAAAAGTGTGCTCAGCTGCGGGAAGCTATATTTCATGGAGATTGGGATAAAATGCGTTGATTTCGTCAGTCGATCCACGACTACCCAGATGGCATCGTGTTTGCGCAAAGTTGTCGGCAGCCCACTGACGAAGTCCATAGTGATGTGTTCCCATTTCTACTATGGGATAGGTAGTGGCTGCAATAGTCCTCCAGGCTTCCTGTGCTCAGCCTTAACCTGCTGACATACCTCACAACTCCTCACATACTGGCTGACATCCGCCTTCATCCCTGGCCACCAAAATAACCGTCGCATATCATGGTACATTTTGGTCCTGCCGGGACGCACTATGCTCATGGATCTGTGAGCCTCCTGAAGAATACCATCGCGTATGTCCGCCACTTCCGGAATCCACAATCTACCTCGCGTCTCAAACACTCATCAACGGACTCGCGCTAATCTAGGTAATCTGGACTTTGTGCCATGTCCCTGAACCTCTGATACATCATATCAGCTCTCTGACACTCCAAGACGCGCGGAATAGATATTGTTGGTACTCTAATCTGTCCGCAAATATGTGCCCTTGCAGTATCTGGAACCTCTGACAAACTCATAGCTGCTGCCGCTTCGAGTAAACCAATCTTGTGAGTTATATTGCAAGCTACTGTCTCACTGTCTGGTCCTCTCCTACTAAGGGCATCTGCTACGACATTCGCCTTCCCAGGATGATACTCGATGGCGAAGTCGTAGTTGTGGCGGCCCTCGCCGCCCCGGGGTGACGTGTCTCCGTGTACTCCTCGCCAGTTGGCCCAACTACACGTGTGCGGCACCTACCCGTCCAACTCTGTCTCGAGATTCGTATATACTTGTGTATGTTAATATATTCAGAGGAAGTCGTCTTTTAAATGAAAAAAATATTAATCAATTTAAATAAAACCTAATGTGGAAAAACCATGTAAATGTCGAAATAACCAATTTTTCATATATAACTAAGCATGTACAAGGTCATATCACTCCCCAGTACCCCAAAATAAGCAAAATATCAAAATAATCACACGTACAAGTACCCGCAAAGGTAGGCAGTCAGAGGTAGTCGCCTAAGATCCCTTTGCCTTTACTCGTACTCGGATCTGCACTCAATCATCACAGAAGAAAACGGATGACGAGTCCGGTCAAAAAAATCCCAAGGAACTCCTCCGTGCATTCATATAAACAAGTGGAAGTCAATAAAGACTGTTAAATAAACATGCGGAATGTAAACAGGCAACTGTAAAGTAGGGCATCGCATGCATAAATAACAATAAAACTCAAATATGTGTGCCTGTTCCAGTCAGACTAAACCATACTTCGGGATTTCCTTCCAGGATCCTACTAGTGGGCGCACCCAACTAGCTATCACCTAATCCCTCTCGGTGGCCGGCGTAGACCTACGACGCACCGACATATGTAGCAGTTCCCTCGGGTCGTTATCCACCGAGCACTCCTGATACACATGCTATGGTCTAGAATGCATAGACACACAAACGGAAATCCGGTTGGAGTAACTCAACCAACCGTCCAAAAGATGACAAGATATGGATGTAAGTAAAAGCACGAAGAATACTAGAAATGAATAGAAATACGAAAGTAAAATAAATACTCGAGAGTTTTCCCTTTGGGTTTTACAAACCTCACAACGCGTTCTCCTACCCCGTAATCAATCCCCGGGTCCAAGTCCTCTGAGTCGTTGGCCGCCAATTGATCACCGTGTCAACCTATGTTCATTTATTAATAATTTAAGTTAGCATGATAATTGTCAATAATTTTCTAACATTTTTAGGCCAAATTCTCTATTTCACGTTTTTCGAGGCAAAACCCCGCAAAAAGTCAAGTCCGAAATATCCAAATATTTTAGTTTACATAGAAATTCATAAATTTCTATTTATTTTATGGAAATATAATTTTTTTCCAATTTTTCCGGAATTTTCCACAAATTCCCCAAATTTTCTTCCATTTTTTTTCCTTCTCTTTTTCTCTCTTTTTTTCTTTTTTTTTTTTTTTTTTTTCTTCTTCTTCTGGTTTTACTGTTTGGGTCGGGTCAACCCAACCGGGTCGGACCCGACCCGGCCCTGGCCCATTCTGGGCCCGGCCCAGTGCCCATGGGTTTGGTTTGGGCCGGGTCGACCCAAACGGGTCAAACCCGGCCCATGAGGCCATCTTCTTCCTCCCGATCGACTGGTTCGATCGGGAGTAGATTTTTTTTTTTTCCTTCTGGTTCTTTCCCGTGATGGGTTGGGGTGGCTCTCCACCCCAACCCCGGTGGAGCCGATGGCAGGGGAGGCACCCCTGCCATCCCACCGTGGCCATGGGGTTCGGCCTCCATGGCCGAACCCACGCTCCACCCCACTGTCAACCACCAGACACAACAACAGCCACCACTGAGACTCACCTCAATTTCGCCGTCTCCTCTCCTTCCCGGCGCGTTCCTGGTTCTCTTCCTCCACTCCTCTTCTTCTTCCTCGCTCTCGGCCTCCCTGCTCCGTGTGTGTGTCAACAGTGTGCGTGAGTGTGTGTGTGTGGTGTGGTGTAAATGGGAATCGGTGGACAGACACGTGGTGAAAGAAAATGACCAAATGTCTCTTGGTGATGACAATTGTGACACCTGTTCGTGACACCGTTAGGACACTCACCCGTGGTTTCGGGCGTTTCGACGCCCGATTTCGCGTCCAAACCGTGATATCCGCGTATCGCCGCGTCACTAATTATTCATTATCTATTCCATATTATTTTCTTGACCAAGTTTTATTTAATTTGTGTGTTTTAGTTTCCCCGACCTAATATTCGGTCCCGTCAACTACCTGGTACCGCGTCGACACGCATATCGAGGCGAGTATAGTTCACACAATCTCGCACGTATTTTTATGCAACATACACACATGCGATGTATTTCAATAAATTTCACCGCAAATAAGTATCCAACACACAATTACCTAGCATACCTAAGTCCCCGTGCGTCCTAGCCTATCGCGATGTCCTTGTGGATATGAGCTGGCGTCCACGTATGCCAAGTGAAGAGAAATTGATAAAATAAAATCGGCAAACTCCAACCACCGTCGTTGTCTCATATTCAGTCCTTTTGGGTGAAAAGATCTTCAAACTCTCATGATTTATATACAATGTGAACTTCTCACCATAAAGTCTTTCAAAGCAACTCCATGTCGTGCCTGGACCGTCGTTGTCTCCGATTCCATAAATATCCGTATTCCCAAATTCGGGCAACACTAACAACGTCTTTGAAGGTCGTCTCGCATTCACCTTGGACCAATGGAAGAAGTCATCGGCGCTGTAATTTTGGAGAAGTCTTGTACAAAGCGTCGATAATATCCTGCCAATCCTAAAAAGCTCCTGATGTCTGTCATGCACTCTGGTGTAGGCCAGTCGATGATAGCGTGAATCTTACTCGGGTCCATTGAAATACCTCTGTCGCTGATCACGTATCCCAAGAATTTCACCTCAGAAAGCCAAAACTCACACTTACTGAACTTGGCGTACAATTTTTGTTCCCTCAAAGTCTTCGACGTCTCTCTAAGATGTCTCTCGTGGTCCTCATGGGTGCTGGAGTAAATCAAGATGTCATCGATGAAGACTATCACGAATCGATCTAAAAACGGCCTTAAAACTCGATGCATCAAATCCATAAACACAGCTGGCACTTTTGACAACCCAAACGGCATGACAGTGAACTCGAATAAGCCGTAACGTGTGCTGAATGCCGTCTTAGGTACATCCTCCTCTCTGATCTGAACCTGATGATATCCAAATCTCATATCAATCTTGGAGAAGAACTGTGCTCCGGCCAACTTGTCGAATAGGTCATCGATCCTGGGCGAGGGATACCTATTCCTGACTGTCATCTGATTTAACTTTTAGTAGTCTATACACCTCCTCATACTACCATCTTTCTTTCTCGCAAATAAGACCGGTGCTCCTCAGGGTGACATACTCGGGTTCTTCGATAGATCCTCTAGCTGGGCTCTAATTCCTCGTGCTCTGGCCGTGACATACGGCAAGGTCTGCTTGCTATGGGCCGCGTGCCTGGCACTTACTCAATCATAAACTCTACCTGTCTGGGCGGGGTAATCCAGGTAGATCCTCAAGAAAAACATCTGGGAACTCGCATGCTAATGGGACATCTTCAAGTTTGGTCACTGGCTCTTCATCGGACTCAACTATTCTCGCGAGGATCTTCGTTTCCTGAGTGGTAGCTAACCTTCCTCTCGTGATCGAAAGTGATGTCGCGACTCCGGTAAAGGTGAAATCGGGAATCCCTGGTATTTGGAAAATGACGGTTTTCCTAAAATAGTCCAAATGTGCGTGGTATGCCGCCAACCAATCCATGCCTAAGAGTATATCGAACTCTAGGTACTCTAATTCTCGGAGATCTATGGGTAACTGATGACCACAAACCTCGACTGGACAATCTCTACAAATCCGATTAGGATATATCTTATCCCCAGTGGTCGTGTTAAGGATAAGGTGGGTGCTAACGCTCTCAGGTATCAAACCCAACTCTCCTACGATCCATCCCAAAATAAATGATAACGTACTACCACAATCTATTTATGTATGCATAGGGCGACCAAAAATAATCAACGTACCCTTGACGAACTGCCGAGACGCATCACGATCTGGGACGACAACTGCGTGCGCCTGCTCCCTCGCATGCACTGGCCGAGCTGCTAGTGGTGGTGTTGGCTCCCTGATACATTCACTCTTGTAGTTCCCTTTCTGCCTACATCTAAAACTCGTGACATTATGCCTATGTCCAGAGCCCTGACCCTGCTGTCCGCTAGCCCTATGGCCCTGTCCCTGCCACTGCTGACTCTCATCTTTGCCTTTCTGGACCTGACCTTGAGTCTGTCTCTGCGGCTGCGGGACTACCATAACCTGCTATGGTTGTGCCGGTACAACTGCATGTGCGCTGATCATCCGACCGTCATCATATCTGCGCTTCTGTCCCTTCTGATCTCTTTGATCGCGATTCCTCTTGCCTTTCCTGTCTGACCTCCCCTGGCCTCTATGGCTGTCGCGATGCACTGGAGCGGGGACAACGTCATTCCACATCAAAAATGTCTCGTGTGCCAACGCCTTCTCGTAAACTTCTCGTACAGTTCTGGCTCCTGTCGACACAATCGCGCCCCCGATCTCTGGTCGGAGTCCTCGAATAAAGTAGTGGACCCGAAGTCGCTCTGTCCCAGCTACGTCCATCGCGAAAGTAAGCAGGTATGTGAATCTTTCAATGTATTGCGACACCGTTCGGTTACCCTGCCTCAGTGTCAAGAACTCCTCCCTTAGTCTCAGTTGAATCTCAATCGGGATATACTGATCATAAAAGAATTTCTTGAACTCTGCCCAAATACTCGTCTCTCCGTGGGCGGCTGTGTGGGCGGTCCACCATACTGCAGCATCTCCCTTGAGCATAAATCCGGAAATCCTAGCCCGTATACTGTCGTGAATTCTCAAAAGTCCGTGAAGTTTCTCATGTGAAAGGATCCACTTCCCAACTACCTCTGGGTCTCCGTCTCCATGATAGTAGCCTGGTTGAAAACGAACGAATTCCTTAATCAACTTCGCCTCGGCTAATAAGAAGTTATCGAATGTGATCTCCTGGGGTGGGATCAGTGTAGGTACCACGGCCGGTGTAGTCGATGGTGTAGTGATTGCTGGCAGTATCTCGGTGGTAGTGGTCGTGAGCGGAGCCGCCAAAACGATCGGGCGACAAGCATCGCTCTCTGAGAGTGGCGCGAGTGCGGCAGGGGCAGGTGTGGCTAGTGCCTGAGCTCGAAATAATCGAAGAATCTCTTCGAGCTGCAAACTATGAAGTGCGACCGTGTCGCGCAAGGTCTGATCCGAGTCGGCAGGTATCGAGCCGCTCGTCTGGCCCCCATCATCCGTATGAAGAACTGGGCGTCCATCCATGTCGGATCTGCAAATCGCGAACGTGTCGTAAATCAGCGTCGTAATACGTGTACATAAGTATTACAATCAATATATACACATATAAGTCCTAGTACTACCCGCTCACTTTGCTTCCCAACTAAAGTTCTAAGTTATGATCTTTGGGTTTTCACATCTAATGTTTGTTGTTAAGTTTTATTCGGTTGTATTAAACTTTTCCCCTAGGTTCGCTGAACCTAGGCTTTGATACCAACTGTGATGTTGGTATCACAATGTCTTAAGCCATAAGATTTTCAAAACTTTCCCCTATGTTCGCCTGAAGCTAGGCTCTGATACCAACTGTGACGGCCCCAAATTCCGAGACAAACCGGGCACCGCCACGTCGCCGGACACGTCGCTAAGCCATGCCACGTCACCTGCACGCCTGTTTGTGACGACCCGCGAACTTACCATCTAATACTCCAACTTAGTAAATTTTGATATTTAAATGATTATTTTAGCAAAATATACTAAGTTATAAAGTTTTATAACTTAATTCATTTATTACGATTTATTTAAGTTATTTTAGTAGCGGAAGTCTTAATAACATGCATATAATTAATGTAAACAATTTATGCAATATTTAACAACCTATGGGGTGGAAACGGCAAAAAGATACCATGTATATCAGTTAAGGCGACAAAAATGTATAATAGGTGTCGATATACATGTATCAGGTAAAAGTCTCTCTGAAATATCCCAAAAAATATATATATATATATATAAATACAAACACCTACGAGTAAGCTAGTGGAGGCGCTCCAAATCAGAGGTAGTCGCCAATTACCGCCTTCCCCCGGCTCGTCGTAGGATCCGCAACTTGCCACCAACAAACAATGACAAGTTCCAAGTGAGTAAATCCCAGAGAAGTTTAGTTAGTATTCACAAGAAATCCAAGAAAACGGCTACAACTCATGCATATAAAGTAAATGAACAAGAATGTAAAGCATGAATATAATTCGTGAGATAATCAAGAATGTGGAACGTGAGTGTGGTGTATAGCCGTCGAGCCCTGGGACAAAATACTAAACCGAGAAGGCCCTGGAGGTGAGGAAATTCACACCCCCTCTTCACGGTCGAAATGAGGAACTTTGTTGGTCGGAAGGTACACTTCCGCCCGACGCCTCAAAAGGAGAGGAAATCTGTGACGGAGGTGGGCCTCAAGTCAACTCGCCGAGAAAAAATCTCACGCGTAGTCTAAGGTATGACCAACACCGTAGCAACAATCGGATCGTCATCAACGAGAGAGCCGAAAGGGGTCACACCGTCCCTTCGACCATATACAGACACACTCGGGAATAGATTAAACATGAAAACTGAACTGGCGAAAAATAATGTGAAATAAATAATTTACAATGAAAATAAGTAAATTCTAAGCTCAATTTCTCGTGGGTTTACTTACCTCAAACGAATCGCAAAACGCCTTCGAAATGTCATGCACTCGCCTCGAGATACGTAGCCGACACCCGACTATGATCTCCTAAATTCCTGGTGTCCAATTAAAACATTGTTAATATTTTTTCCTGATTTTTTTGGGTTTTTCCATAATTTTTTGCATATTTTTCTTATTTTTTTGTAATTTATTAAATTTTAAATTACTTTTAAATTATATTTTAATATTTATTTTATTTTAATATAGGGGTGAGGCCCCCTGGGCCGGGTTTGACCCGGTCCAACCGGCCGGCGGACCCGGGCCCCTGAGGGCCAGAGCGGCCGGCGGCTTCGATTCGACCCAACTGGGTTGGGCCCAAACCCACCGGCCCGGTCCAGGGGTTGCACGCATGCACAGCGTGCATGCACCCCTCCCCCACCCCATCATCTTCTTCGTAAAGACCTTCGTCTCTGGGTTTTTTTTTCCCATCGTGGTTTGGATTGGGGTTGCTCTCCACCCCAACCCCGGTGGACTCGATGGCAGGGGAGATACCCCCGCCATCACCACCGCTACTGGAGGCCGAACCCCTTCGTGGCCACCATGGCTGACACACTGACACCCACAACGAAAAGCAATGACTTACCTCTTTCCTGGCTCTCCGCGCTCTCTCCCGCTTCCTCTTCCTCTTCCTCCTCCTCCTCCTCCTCCTCCTCCTCCTCCTCCTCTCTGTCTCTTCTTCTTCCTCTCACTGCCTCCCGAACTGTGTGACCGTGTGTGTGTGTATGGTTGTGAGAGGGTGATGTAGGTGTGGGAGAGTGACGTGAGGGAGAGGAGAACATGATGAGGGAGTGAGGTGGAGTGTACATGAGGGATAAGTTGTTGACATTGTATCTTTAACACCACAGTGTGACATAGCTGGGACACTCACCTATTTTTCTGACATTTCGACGCCCGATTTCTCGTCCGAACCGCGATATGCGCGTACCGCCGCATCACTAATTCATAGTAGTTATTTGGCCAATTGTTTTTTTTATTTAATTTGTGTGTTTTAGTTTTCCCAACCTAGTGTACCTACAGTTCGCTCTTCAACACCCGTCTCGACACGTTTCTCGAGGCAAACACCCGTTACACTATCTCGCTCGATTCAATGATAGAAATACACACATGTGATGCTAAATAATTAACTTGATATACAACATCGCAAATAGGCAAACAATCACACAAAACTACTATTTACCTAGTCAGCGTTCCCTGACCTATCTGCGGCGTCTACGTGGGTCTTAGCTTAGGGTCTTAACCTGTAATTTTTAATTAATTGTTATTAATTAGAGCGGGTCGTTACAGTTGTAGCAAAAGACATAGTGGGACGTGGGACCCAGTGGGTCAATGATCTGACAGGACTATGGGGCCGCACCTCCCCACGTGGCGACATCGGGATTGGGGGCCGCCACATGTAACTTACGAAACCATAAATAAAATCATAAATTACAAGCCGTTTAAAAAGCAAATCATTTCAAAACGTTTCAAAACATGAATGAATTAAACAACTGACTATATAAATTGTTCAAAAACCAATGAATCGATTGAATTAATGTTTATACTAATTAATTCTCTCTATATATACCCCTAAGCAATGATAGATGTTCACCCAAGCACATCGTTCCTTCAACTATATCTACATTTTTATTCGATAGATTTTATGCTGTAATTAACAATTTGGTTATGATTTTTGGGATTTGTTGGGTTTTTTCGTGAAGTTGATCTTCATCCCGATCTATAATCTTATTGTTGGATATGTTCAGGTATGATTTTAGTACAGATTGAAAGTTAATGTTTTAATTCGTTTTAACAAAATTGGGGTTTTGTTAATTTATTTTTTTCTATTGTTAGATTGAGATGAAGTAGCTTTTGCAGATTTTGATGTGTTATGTTTTTTTTTTTCAGGCTGTAGTAAATGAGATGATCTTTAATGGTTGTTGTGATCAAGATATGATCAATCTTTAATGAATGCTTATGAGATTATTAGAGAACGAAGATTCTTTTATCTGATTACTTTAAAAAAAATTAATGAGATGTAATTTTTTTTGTAAGATGTAATCTTTTTTTTGGTAAGTAAGATGTAATCTCAGTCACTAAGGATGTAAATTTTTTTTTGTTAATAAGTGTAATATAGAAATTATATGCCTCGTTTATAAAAAAGAACTTAATGTTATATTTATTAATGAATTTCTTGTATTTTAATACAGTTTTTAGTTTTTTGTAAAAATATATAGTTAATTAAATCAAGAAAACAATTAAATGTTCACAATTAACACAGTGGACAATTTAATGTATTCCATATATATAAAGTACACTAAAATTAGTCAAAATCATCACAAAAATATATAGTTTTTATTTTTTTTGCAAAAATATATAGTTAATTAAATCAATGAAACACTTAAATGTTCACAATTAACCGTTGACACTTACACGCATATTGAGATTTTATAGTTCAGTGTCATTTGGGGTTTTAAATTACACTCCAATGTTAAAGAAAAAACATTTACTTGACAAAAAAAGGGTAATTGTCATCCACTTGCTAATGATAAGTCGTGGCATCAATAGAGACTTCAAATGTTAATGACGTTTCAAAATTTAAATTAAATAAAAACCTCAATATTAATTTTTAACATCCACACCAAAAATGTTCAAGGTGTCAATAACATATCTTCCATGTTAATGACGTTTCCAAGTTTAAATTAAATGGAAAACTCAATATTAATTTTTAACATCCATACAATAAGGGATGTACAAGTTGTCAAGGACATAGCTTTCATCGAAAAATAATGTAAGTTCATAATATATCCAAATTTTAAATTAATTCTACATAATATAATAATAAGTAAGCTATGTGTGAAAAATAAAATAAATTAAAAAACCTTATTAGATTTAATATTTAAAATTTCCAAAGTTCTCATTGTCTCCAACCCCTAATTATTTAATTCAATATGTGATAAAATCAAATTAAAGTGATGTTCTGGAATGGATCAACAAGGTCGTGACATGTAGGATCTTTAGGTGGGAGTTTCCATTTTTGATATATATTTTTCCCTATTTTGTAAGTAAATATATATAATAGTTTTTTTGTGAAGAAAATATAGTACATAGTATGATAGTAGTAAATAGTATAGTGTATGCATATACGAGTTTTTTTTTTTTTTAAGAAACATGTATATAGTTTCACGTCTATATATATATATTAATTTATGTGTTTATCAATGGTCGATATTTAATGATCAAGTTATATGGCGATCAATTCGTCATATTTTATAATCCATCAGCTCGAGCCTGTAGTAGTTGGTTTAGAGCAAAGATTTATTTTTGGAACGATTTTATTTTCTAATTTTTTCAAGTACTTTTTTTAACTATTACATTATTTTTTTATAAGAAAAGGAGTGTCAAAACACGAAATAGTAGTTTGTGCACAATTGTATTTTAAAGCAAAAATCACAATTTTGTTACAAAACAAAAAATAATAGTCATACAAAAATGATTTTCTTTCTTTTTTTTTAGCGTAAGAGACATCCATATATCTTACATTTTTATATCTTACATTTTACAAGTTACGTCTCATTCGTTTCACCAGAGATAATCTAGCTATAGGCATTAATTAATTGTTATTTTTATTTGTTTATAGGACATTGAAACAATTTGACGGTTTTCATTAGAAAATTAGATTTTTTTTTTCCAAACAATAAAATTGTAGGAATATAAAGAAAATGATCTTTTGAGTTGCATAGTTGTTCTCTCTCTTTCCTTATAAATTAGTTAATACTATTTTTGTCTTATTCTACTAGAGACTACATATTAAATATATATTTCATCAAATTTATAAGCTTGGAGATGCTATTGAACATTGATAAAGAAGTAATACCAGTTTTTTTAATATTCATTCACTAGAACATTTTTTACCTTTAATAGAAGTTTTAAAACCCCTATTAAATAGAGTGTTATTAAATGTCATGTAAAAATGTATTATGTTTTAATTTTTCATATATTTATTTCATAGAGGTTTTTTAAAACTCCTATCAATTACGTGTTATTTAATAACACCCCCTTTAATAAAGATTTGAAAACCTCTATTAAATACTGAAATTGTTCTAATGATTATATGTTATTTTTTTACTTATTTACTTGATCGGATATCACACAATATTTTTTTTACAAAGATATTATCCTTGTGTACATCAAATATCACACAATAGTTTTTTTATACTTGATTCTGTCGTTTTCACATTGTAAATAGATGACTTGATGAGCAATGACATGACGTGCTAATTCAACACACCCACCTACACGTCAATCTCCTTGATTAATTAGTCATGTGGGGTACACTCATTGTATTAATCAAACCAAAATATCCAAAATGTGCACAACGAATGGTAAACTGCATAGGCACTTGAATGCGATAGCAGATCTATCAAAACCAATTGCTTTCTTATCACATGCATTTGCCAAACTTGAAAGCCATACGTACGAGTGTGATTAATTTCCATTAATATTGATAAATTTAGTGCACGTCTCAGGAGAATGACTCCCAATTTATTTTAGCATATATATTCACCGAAAATTAAATCATAACTTCTAAGCTTGATAGTAACTTTTATAACTATGTTCATTTTCCAAAACATGATATAAAGTTATTTCAATTCGAATTAATTAAATCATTTTTGATTCCCATTAGGAACCACACCGTGGATCATTTTCAATCTGCGGTAGTTCCGATCACGTCTTTTTACATTTCATTCATTCAATAAGTTTCATATCTACTTAGATTTATGAAGATTGGTTCCATTTTTCTTACTGTACATCTTCCTCAACAGGTGTGGTGGATTTGTGAGGTGGTTATGTTAGTCTTTTCTTTAGGCTTTTTTTTTTTTTAATTTTACAGTTAGTTTCTCTTTCTTATAGTTGGAAGTTTTTGATTTATTATTTTTTTATTGGAAGTCTTAAGTTTTATTTCCATTGTTGAAAGTTTTGTTGTTCGTTATGTGGTTTTAGTGGTGTTTGTGTATTGTCATGTGTTTCAAAGTTGTAAAGAGAAGTCCCTAAAATCAGATTGTTTAAATTTCATATTTACATTCACAATCAAATTAATGACAATTCTTTTGAACAAATAAGATTAGTGAATCAATCAATGTACTTTTATTAGGGCAATTGATTTTTTGTCTGATCCTATAACGAGCCATAAATGATTGATGAAATTTTTATTTTTCTTAAAAAAATACTTTATGAATAATGTAAATATTGAAATAAAGTTATATCAGCTAGCTAAGTAATTTTATAATATGTAAGTGCGTAAAATCTGTTTTTTTTAAGGTCATATATATCTAAAATATGGAAAATAATAAAATGATACTCAAGTGACACCCCTGCGACATGGCGTACGAGCTCCATAAGAATCGTAGTGTGATCCTCGAAATACATGTCACGTAATTCGCAAGTAAAAAACTACTAATTTGTAGGCAAATTAAATATGGGTACATTTTGTAGGGAACTAGTGGCAGGCAGTTAAATAATTTTCACTTACAACAAATACTTATTTTAGTAACTATATATGTTGACAGTACTATGTCGCCCATTGAGCCCACTAGGTCTGGATAAGCTCTATAGACTTAACCCACCAGGTCGTTCTATATATATATATAACAAGAACTGTATTTTTTTTAATTTTTATTTTTCTTTTTGCCCCGGGGAGAGGGTGGGGGATCAATCTTTCTGAATAAGTTCTCTCCGCGAAACTTAATACTCCTATATGACCAAGGGAACCAAATGAAGATTGTACAAGATTTTTTAACGTAAAACAAACTTTTTTTCTTTTTTCTTTTTTCATCTTCTTATTACCTAGTACACGTGTAGCAACCATTTAATTTGATTAATTTCCAATTTAAAATCGAGCATTATCACTACTCCTCTTGATAAGTTTCACTACAAGAAAAAAATTAAACACCAACAAACTAATCTAGGCTTCTTGTGTTCATGTGATTGTTATGGTTTTTTTTTTTTTTTTTGTATAGGTTGCAATGAATTTTTTGTTTTTTGCCAATTAGTTGATGTGATTTATTCGAATTTGCTTGTTGTGTTCATGTAATGCCATTTGTGCGTTTGTTTTTTTTTTTTTTTTTTATCCAACATGTTTGATTTTTTTTTTTTTTTTGCCAATTAGTTGATGTGATTTATACAAACGTAAGATCAACATGTTTGGGGATTTCGTTTGTTTAGGCTTCTTGTGTTCATGTAATGTTGATTGTTATGGTTTTTTTTTTTTTTTTTTTATAGAACGAGTTTTTTTTTTTTTTAATCATTTGAATTTTTTGTTTTTTCAATTGATGTGATTTAACGATCAACATGTTTTTTTTTTGTTAATTTTTTTTTTTTTTGCCAATTAGTTGATGTGATTTATACAATCATGTTTGGGGATTTCGTTTGTTTAGGCTTCTTGTGTTCATGTAATGTTGATTGTTATGGTTTTTTTTTTTTTTTTTGTTATGTTTTTTTTTTTTTTATCAATTTTTTTTTTTTTTGCCAATTAGTTGATGTGATTTATACAGCAAATCAATGTTTGGGGACGTTTGTTTTGCTTCTTGTGTTTTTTTTTAATTTGAATTTTTATTTTTTTTTCAATTAGTTGATTGATTTATGTAATGTAAGATCAATTGTTTGGATTTCGTTTGTTTTTTTTTTAACCAATTTGTTGCTAAACTCTTTGTTTTTTTACCAATTGTCGATTGAAGTTTATTTGTATCCCCATTTTTTTTTTATCCAGGTTGTTTTTTTTTTTTATTGTTGCAATTAGTTGATGTGATTTCATATTTTGATTTTTTTTTTTTGTTTAGTTTATTTGAAGTGTCGGACGAAATCACATTGACCTTTATTTGTGGTTTTTGCTTTTGAGTAGTCATAAAAGTAAAACATGGAAACCGGGTGCGTTGGGGTTGAGAAATCGTGACCCGAGGTCACGATTTTCACTTCAGTGGAAAACGTGACCTCGGGTCACGTTTTTTATACAATGGGAAAACGTGACTCTAAGTCACGTTTTCCGATGACAAAAAAAAAATTTACGTGGTGGTGATTAGCGCTTACGTGGCGTGGCAAGCAGTGTGTTAGATTGGGAAATAGTTTGGTGGGTGTGTTGGTTTGCTAATTTTTTCTCCCAAACGTATTAATCAAGTGAAAACTCCCCTATATGACCAAGGGAACCAAATGAATGTACAAGATTTTTTAACGTAAAACAAACTTTTTTTTTTCTTTTTTCTTTTTTTCTTCTTCTTATTACCTAGTACACGTGTAGGGGTCAACCATTTAATTTGATTAATTTCCAATTTAAAATCGAGCATTATCACTACTCCTCTTGATAAGTTTCACTACAAGAAAAAAATTAAACACCGACAAACTAATCTGATATTGAATTGGTACGGATTTGCTCCTAAGCGACCCTGCAACAAATCAGGAACAGATCAGAGCTGTTGCTAAACTCTTTGTTGCAGATTGAAGTTTTATTTGTAATGAAATCTGTTATTGAAATGAAGCAATAAAGAACAAATTTGTTGCTAATTGCAATCTGATCAACAAGAAAAGAGGTTCATTCTTGATTTTTGATCCAACAAGACAAATGGCGGTTATTCTTGATTTGTTGCAAATCGCTGATCGATTGGACTTAATCTATCGATGATTTACCTGATCAAAACCGCTATCTGTCGCTGATTTGTTGCAAAACGGCGACAGATCAGCAACAAACAACTTTTTGCTGACTGTGCAAATCAGCGACAGACTCGGTCTTTCGCGATTTGGAATGGTGATTTTTTTAAAAAATTATAGTTCACAGTAAATAGTAAATTGAAATCCTACAGCAGTAAAATCTGCAAAAAAAAATAATTTTTCCTGCTGCAATTAAAACGAAAATTGAGAAATTGTTTGTATATTATCAAAATTTGACAAAAAATATCTACAAAAGGTGGAGATTAACATTTTGTAATTAACTAGTAGTATATTATATACTACTAGATGAACATTATCCAACAAAATACAAAATACTACACAAATTAAGATGGCTACACAAATTAATTTACATATATATCTACAATGTCAATCGCACACTCTTACCCAATTGTGTCACCGATAGAAGATAGACACCATACAAATTCTGAGGCTAAGAGTGCGTGTCTCATCCAAATCCTGAAAATGAAAATGAATAACTTGAACAATATTCGAAATGGAATCAAAATATTCAAACACAAATGAAAAAATCCTAAAATTAAGCCTTAGTCATCGATCTCATACATAAAAGATCGCACACAGTGACACACACAAGAAAATTTCCAACTCAAAAGGGAATGAATGAACTTCCATACATGACATTACATGCTATTTTTCAATTTTTTTTTCCTCTTGTACACTCTTTCATAAGAAGTTAAAAACATAAAATAAGAAACCATGCAGCCCACAAATAAACCATTCTAAAAACTCAAAACAGTAAAAATTGAAAAAATTCAATGACATGAGAACAAATCTACGATAATTTAGCAAAAGCATCAATTTAGAAAGATTTAAAAATTTTTGAAAGCAAGATATCATTTGCATTAAATCAAACACGTATGAAGAGTTTGATTCGTTCAGTCAACCATAACTAAGTTAGGATTAAGTCTTTGTTGTTGTCATTGCAAATAATAAAGGTTAAGAGTACTAGTAAAATAAGGTTCATGGAGTTCCATCATTTGCATCACCAATGGATTAGATTAACGAGAGTGCAATTTATAATCTCAAAATATGTCACTAGGTTATGTGTTGGGTTGCATGGAGACACTCAATTTGTTAATAACAGGGTTGCTAATTAGAGATTAGTGGATAAAATATAGGGAGGATAAATCTCTTAATCTATGCTTGTAAGGGAAATTGCCCGCATTGAATCTCAGGCTTGCTTGCTTGCACAAGGGTTTCCTAATGGCAGAAGTTACTAACATCATATAGAGTTGCCTCGCATAACAATATATATTTGGTAGATAATCTAATAATGTTATGTTTGTTGTGAGATGTCCGCTTACTCCAACAAACATTGAATCCTAGGCCAAGTTTTTTCTCATTTTTTTAACAGGATCAGAGAGACTTATTAACATGTTATATGTGGGCATTGACGATACCAAATCTAGGGATATATGTGTAGATGTGGAGTGTTCACTTGATATTCTAAGTTAAGTATCACTATAATGCACTATTAAACTATGTATGCCATGCACATTTATTTAAGGTACGTATAATAGTTTATGGAAACAAAACAAACTAAGCTTACAGGGAACATAATCTAATGGGGAAAAAAGAAATGAATAAGTTATTTTCAGGTTTCACATGTTAAATGGATATTTTGTGAATAAAATAAATGGCAGAAGGTTACATACCAAAAGAATCTCTAAAACTTGCAACCCAATTGGTGATGTAAGTTTGCCTCCCTATGCAACACCCATATCAAATGTCACCGGTGCACATACCCGCAAATGAAGTAATCACATCGACTACAATAGAAGGGAAAAAATGTGAAGACATACATTACTCGAGAATAACGGTTTACCATTAAAAAAATAGGACATCCAATCACTCTTACCGTGGCGGTGGTCGCGGAGGCGGCATAAGTTGCTCCATAAAACTCATCATGATCATCCAAAAGATGACGTTGATCCTCAGACATCCTTCTATGTGGAAAGGTTTAATGCCCAGGTCGATGGTCATGCGGGCGCGCAAACTGAAAAGGCGCTATTTAAGTCGTCAAATGACCAAGGTGGTCGTCACTCTGAGGACCAGAACACTTTGTTACTAGTGATGGTGGAGTCCGCGGTGTCGGAGGCACGTGGGGCCTAATGCCAAGGTGTTGCATTAATAATGCCTCCATACGTGCTAACCGGTCCTGCATCTCTCGAGTTTCTTCCTGGCGTTCCATCTTGTCTCTCTGCTTTTGTTCATGTCTTTCCATTCACTCATTCAACAACGTTTCTTGCAACCTTTGGTGGTCCCGATGGAGCTCTTCCAACTCATGAAGTCCGCAAGTTGGTCCTCGAGATGAGCTTGCTCCTCCTGAAGATATGCTGCGATGATAACCTCGTGACTCTAATCTGTATACACGTCCCCTGACCTCTGGCACCACCTCAAGATAAACGACATCCTCTTCAATCGATGTGTCGGGGGTCTAGGTGGACATCTCCTCCAATCTTCGAGTGAGTTCAGCCTGCATTAAATAGTATGAAATTATAGTTAACTCTACTGGTTTCTTTTAAATTGATAGGGTATATGTGTTGTCTCGAACTAGTTACACATATGCAATTCATATTACTCACATCAATCTTCGCAGATCTCTGATCTACGAATGATTCCGTCATAGCCATGGGTGTGGAGGTGTCGAAACATCTCCTTCCGTGTGGGACGCGTTGAAGCTTCTTCTCTATAACATTGTTACATGATTAATAGTTTTTATCTCGGTTCACATGGAAATACACTATTTCTGTATATATACGTACCAACGTATCACCATGCTGTCTAGCGGATATACTTACAACGCTATGCAGCGAAATACCAGTGCCCAGCCCTCGCACCTCGGACTTTCTATTACTGCTCATCTACTCGAACTTTTTCTTGAATGCTTCATATGTTGCTCGCATTCGCTTGTAATGCTCAAACACCTCTTTTGTTAAGTAAATAGGTGCTATTCTTTTCTTCGCGATGAGATATATATTGCCCGTGTACCAGATGGCTACCCTCCGGCACCACGCATTATATATCGCAAAGGACATTGGCAAGTCCCAAGTGAAGAACACCTACAGATGAAGAAGTATTATGAAAACAACATCATTTCTACGCTCATATACTTGTTTCACCGCTATTTAACCCAAAGGTTGATGTGAAGTTACTAACCTTCCAACGTAGCCAGTATATATCTCGTTGGGATTGTGGGACATATTCTATTTCCATCCTTCTTTCAAATATCCGCTCTTAAAAACTAAACTCATCTTCTTTGCCGTCATGGAAGAAGGGTGTAACCTACCATTTCGTCATTTAAGTTAGTCTAGAAAATAATATTTCTATATATTGTCCTCAGCTGTCTAGTGGAGAGTAACGTACAAGTCATGCTCGGCAATGAGATAAATAAGAGGGTTTTCGCCTTCCGAAGGGGCAGTCAGAGGTCTGAGAAAGTCAGGGATCTCGCTCAATCGCTTATGGTATCGATGACCGCAACCTGCTACTAGATGACCTCGCGGATGAATGATGATGTGGTGTTGGGGGCCTACGAGATGTAGAAGTGTGCTCGTCGCCGACTCCAGGAGAATGAGTGGGATGACCTGAAGGTGATGGTGTGGCGTGATGTGACGAAGACGGCCTGATACCATGGTCATGTGGGTATACATATGCTGGAGGTGATGGTGTAGAGTGGTGTGACGAGGATGGAATGAAACCATGCTGAGGTGGGAGTGCATGAACTGGAGGAGATGGTGTGCCATGCTGATATGGATATGGATGACCGGGAGGCGATGAGGAGGTATAATGTGATGACAACGATCCGGGGGCATAAGTCGGGTATGGACGAGTCAAATGTGACCATCCGTGGGTATAATGTAATGAGTAACGGCCATCTGGATGGGCAGGTGTAGCATGGTGCGACAAGGAACCCCGTCCAATGGTGCTTGTAACGGCCCGACCCTGCCCTCGAGCCTTATCGAGACCGCACAGGCAGTGTAGCGCTTAACTAGGGAAACCCCGCGCACCTCCACACCATCCACAGTCCCCGTGGTTTCCCCCCCCAGGGTTCGAACTCCCATTAAGGGGCTTTAATGCGAACCCTGGGTACCATTGAGCTAAAGCGGCTCAATGGTACCGGTCTCTCTAAGAATAAGCCTCCAGGGCGTGTTCGAGACTCGGGGGGCGAAAGACTGCGCCTCACGTGCAAGTCACGTGCTACACGTGAGGGGGGGACGCAGATGGTGCACCGCATAAAGAAGTGCACTGCCGGTTTCGGTGCCAGTCTAAAAGTACCCATTAGGGCTCGAGGGCTAAAGGTGGGGCGGCTGGGCCGTTACATTAAAAATGCGTCTTTTTATGTAACGGCCCGACCCTGCCCTCGAGCCTTATCGAGACCGCACAGTATGGCAGTGTGACGCTTAACTAGGGAAACCCCGCGCACCTCCACACCATCCACAGTCCCCGTGGTTTTTCGCCCCCCCCAGGGTTCGAACTCGCATTAAGGGGCTTTAATGCGAACCTGGGTACCATTGAGCTGTGTGCGGTCTCGGATAAGGCTCGAGGGCAGGGTTGGGCCATTACAGTGCTAGTCTCCTTCGGATGTCTATTGATGTCCTCCACGTCCTCATCCTCTGGATTACCACGCCCCTTACGTCTCGTCATATATAATGGTATCTATATCTATTGCATAAACAAATAATTTAGATGAGTATTCTAGTGTTTCCTATGCCAAATATGTTTTTTTTTCCAAATTGTAGTTCATAAATTAGTATGTTATCCACAAGTAATGTGTTTATATACGGACATGAAAGTTGCTTTTCGATTAGTTATTAGTTATGTCTTCAATTATGATTTTTGGATATGCCTTGCGCCAATGTTAGTGAGTGAATCTTTATTATTTTGGTTGTTTCTAATACAATTAATAGCTTTTTAAACTACTCGCATTCGCTTTTTGTTGGGACTTTGGGCCACTTTATTTCCTTGTATTTCTGTAATTTGGGTGCTAAAGAGTTAGCTATTTTGTTCCTATCTCTATATGCACTTTATGTTTCACATTTTGGAAGGCACTATGTTCTATATTTTTAAAAGTTGGTCATTAACATGTTTTTGTATTACTGTTGCAGTTTCTGATTTTGACAGGACTTTCATAAATGCTTCTGGACCATGCGTACTTTTTGCCTCCCCAGGAATGATAAGTGGTGGTTTCTCACTAGAGGTTTTCAAGCAATGAAATCCATTTGAAAAGAATCTTATTGCACTTCAGAGGTAATTCCCACCTTTATTGTTGCTTGTGGTTATTATTCAATGTCGAGTAAGAAAATATATTATCTAATGCATATGCTTATTAATTGATGATATGAGTTGTTATGTATAAAATTATATATACTTCATTGATTCTGTCGGCACTACTTCGGTGACGGTGCGACAACGGAGATCTTGGCGTTTCGGATCGATGAAATGGGTTTGCAGGGACGAGGAGGAGAGCCCCTGGTTTGTAAAAACCATTTAGAAATTAGTGATAGATAAGCAACATACTAGTATGTTGCTAATTTTTTTATGCTGATTTGTCGCTGATCAGCGACAGATTATGTCGCTGATCAGCACCCCTACGTGGAATAAACAATTTTGAGATTAGCGACAGATCAGCAACAGACTAGGACTTGCTGACATCTATTGTTGATTTGTCGCTAATCAGCAACTGAATTGAATCTGTTACTGATATGTAGCAGATATGTCACAAATTTAGCTATAGATAAACGACAAACTAGTGTCTGTCGCTGATCCGTCACGAGAATCGGCGGGAAAATCGGCGACAGATCAATGACAAAATGCAATTTGTCACAATTGTTGTCACAAATCTGTCATTGATTTGTTGTTTTTTGGTCAACCGAGTCAAATGCTCTATCTTATGCAGAATTGTTGTTGATTTGTTGTTGTTTAACAACAGATTCAGTCCGTTGCAATTTTTTGATGTTATTCCACATTATTCTTGTAGTGTTTTCAAGTTTTGATAGGATTGACAAGTTTTCAAATCTCTCTATATTATATTATAGTATATATATACATATAATTCATATGAGAATGAAAGTTAAGAAGTTACTTCCTCTCACCATTCCAATTTTCTATTTTTCTCGGTTTTTTATTTACTGCTATTTATTTATTTCTATTATCAATTATTCCAAGAGAAATAATTATATATTATACATGCATTTATTAATAATTAATAATGGTTATTTTATTAACGAATCAACAAATGTGGATTAATAGAGTAAGTACGTTCAACTCGAAACATGGGCAAATACATGGAATGGAGTGCAGTACAAGTTTTTTGAAACCATGAATAGTTATATGGAATGGAGTGTAGTGTAGATTTTACTCCCCCTAAAAATTTAACCTCTCATCCATTTTTGTTGCAATCCACTTTGTTTTTTTTCCCTTTCCCTACACAAAATCAAAAGAAAGAAAGAAAAAAACACAGTACAATTTTACATACTTCCTTCATTTCAATTTTTTTTACCTTTACTAAAAATATAATGTTGTTTGAATTTAGCACTTAAAAGAGATGTCCAAATGTTTACTTTTACTGGTGTAATTTTTAGTATTAAGCAGATAATATAGTTGTAATATTATCCTATGACGACCCCTCTCCTAATCTAGGGCACCGCCCGGCCTAATCTCGTAATTAAGTCATAATCCTATCTACGCAGGACTCAACTACGTATTAGTCAGCCTTTACAACCTAAACGCCTCTTTTCTCATGTTCAGGATAAGTAATACACTAGTCCTACTAGTTTATAAAATTTAAAGTTAATTAAAACTTTTTATTAAATTAATTATTTAGCATAAGTCTTATTGGTTATGCGGAAGCAATTAGTAGATTATGCGAAAGCCATTTATAATTATGCGGAAACCACTTATAAAATCTTAAGTGTGAAAAATCAGGAAATGACATCATATATAAAGTCCTCAAAATGCAGTGAAACAGTAAAATAGTCTAAGTCAGTTCAGAGAAACTAACGCTCAACCCAATATACAGCTCAAATAGTATTTGAAAGAAATATATAACATATACAATCAAAATACCAAAAGAAGACTTACAATCGATGCAGTGACGTGACGCGGGCTCAAGAATAATCGCCGATCTTTTCCTTGCCTGGCCTGCTGGTAGACGGCTCTGCACCCATCGTCATAAAAAGGACGGTGAGTACAAGAATAAAACAGTAATCCCCGAAGACAAGTTTAATTTGCATTTCAAAATATTCAAATGGTATTTAAAAGCATATAAATGGGAAAACTGGGAAATAAACCGTATGCGAGTAAATGCCAGTGTTAAACAAGTGATACTGTCGCTAGGCTAAGTAGTGGTGATTTAGGTCCGATCGGCAGTGAAACGTGTCACTCCGACTCAATAATCATAAACAAGGGACTTTATAAGATAGGTGTGTAGACCACCTCATGGACTCTAACCCCTAGCACACCTCGATCTAATAAAGCAAAAACTATTTTATTTCAAGAAATCGAGTATGGATTTCAATTCACATTTAAAACAACAAGTCCCCTTAAACATTTATAAGATAACTAATAGCATGTTATTTATCATTCAATTCACATTTAAAACAACAAGAATAAACATAGCATGAGATAGAATCAATAAATCAAATCAAATGAATGGATATCATGCAAGCTAGATTCATCAAATGGCATAGACACAAAGAACACATGATATAAGAATATAAAGGTAAATAGTCAAAATGACTATGCAAGGACAACAATTAATAGAAATGAAATGTCTAGTAAAGTTGTCATTAGGTATACTAACTACAACAAAGTAAAGTTCTAGCTTTACTGGCCTCTCGATATTTCAAATCTTGTATTCGCCCTCCCGTACCTTTTTCTTAGGTTCCTGAGTTTGATATCTCATTAGTTCAAATATAGTGGGTTTAAGCTCAATTTAGTGGTGTTTATTTTGTATTCAAATTGGCTCAATAGACTTTAAATCAATCTTCCTAAATCAGCCCTAAAGACTAAATTAAGTTTCAATTTCAATCCTACATTTTAACGCAATTTTAGTCATGAAATGGTCAAAATATAGAATCATCCATCAATGCAATTATTTTTGGTCTCTCTCTTAGCTTTCCAGAAATGTTTAGTTTGCAAAATTCTGATTTAAAATGAAAGAAATATCATGATTTTACTAAACATAAGTCTAATTGGAATTTAATCCGACCAGCGGATTTAAAAAATCAATTTCTCCCAATTTATAGTTCCTAAAAATGTGAATTTTGGTTATAAGGCACAAAATATATCCAAATACAACATACTAAAAGATCAGCTCATTTTAATAAGTGGTTAGGGAGTTATGGCCTTAACAAATTTAGTTTCAAAACTTTCCTTTTTAATTCCAGCATCTACTTGTAGAACATGTTTAGATATAAAAGCATTTGAATCAAAATACCTTCGTTTAAGTAAAGTTATTCTCCTTTAAATAAGATTTCAAATGCCACTTGTTTGGATCAATTTGAATTTAAAATGGTAGATTATGACCAAATTTACCCAGGTTGATTCCTAATACAACATGCAAAATTCTAGTTTTGGTTTTGCAACTTCAAAAATTCATATATTTATGATTTCAAAACCAAATTAAGAACTTCAATATAGTTGGATTATCAGCTTGAAATGAGGAATCCAAATATATAAATTAATTGCAAATACTTAAACATCTACTATCTAAAATCAGCCTAAAACCAGAACTTGTTCTAATTTTAATTAAAAAGATGTGTACCTAGTTGATGTAGCACCCTAGTTTGAGAATTTCTCACCAACTCTCATGGATACCTTCAACACCTTGATGATTCACTCATCTCCAGAAACTCCTTCTTCTTCTCCAGCAAAAATTAATGAGTGATTTGGTTTGCATGTTGTTTGATTACTAATATTATATATTAAGGTGATGTTCCTTCCTAACCCTTAATCTTCATGGATTTATGTATCCCTAAGAATATTTAATAGTCCACATTTGTCATATATCCCACTAACTCTCACTAACTCAACCTCAAGTGACACCATTTCATTACTTACCTAGTTCCTAGATATGTCAATGTGTATATCTATACCAATCTTATGCTTTTCATTTAATTTACTCAACTATAGGTCTTTACTTTTATTTACATTAACCGACACGACATAGACTTACGAGTAATTATTTATTTCATATTAGTATTAAATAAGACTTACCAAAATGGTAACTACCCGGTTCCCTGGCTCGCACGCTACTCAAGGTGCGTCCCCGCTCTCGTCTCGATGCCTATAACTATACAAACCGACTTAGTATGTCTACACAATACATAATACTAGGCATACATCAATACAAAAATACAATATACATCGGCCACGTGCCTTGGTTAGTGCACGTATCACTATGTAAATCACGTCAATGGTCGGTGATCCTGATTAATTAGAAATTAAAAAGAGTTAGAGATTTGGGTTGTGACATGTCCAAAAATATCAATATGAACACTTAGTTAAGAATGTAAAATAATTTGATAAATTTTTTATTGTATAGCTTCAATTCCGTAGGGAAAGGACTAGTTGAGAAGTACTTGAAAACCTTTAATTGAGATATGGATAACAAAAGACTATTTTAGAAGTGCATGTGTAGTGGTCGATCGAGTCTAGACGATGTTGCCGTCTGAGTAGGATTGCACGTAAACACATGTATGCATGTATTGCAACGCCACCTTTGACCTTGTGATGATCCACTTGGTTGCTGAGATTATGTGGCAATCAATTAGTACAAATTTTGATATTAGTATGTATCTAGCCGTCTATGCAAGTGACGAACATATATATATTTATATAGTGACGAACGTATATATTTATAAGGTCACAATCAGTGCATTATATATAGCTGTACCCCATTGATCACCTCATGGGCGCGCATAAAGTTAGACTTACCTGCTCTTTTTTTCCAGCTGTACTGGATAATATTTTTGTTTGATGAAAGGGATAATATTTTAAACAAGGTTTAATGATAAAAAATATTGTAATCTTTATATATAAGTGGTACCAATATTATATCATAACTTCATGAAATTTATCAATTACTATATTGTATATATTCTAACCTTTTTCATTTACTATCACTTCTATCAACAATTGATTTGGGGCATTTTTTTCTTTGAAATTTATTTAATTAACCTTCGATCATATATCTTCTTTAATCAATTTTATATGGAAGTCGGCTTAAATAAAGTTTACAAGGAATCACAATTAAAACAATAATTTATAATCAATTATTTATTGATAAAATTTGTAAAGATTAAAATATTTTTTATCATTTGGCCTTTTTTTAATAGTTAGTTTTAAATTAACAACCATCGTATCATTGTAATGAAAGGTTTGGCTCGTTTTCTTTTTTTTTTTTTTTTCATTCATCACGTGTATATTTTCGTTGATTATAATTTCGAGACACTTAATATTATACATATATATATATATATATATATATATATAAAAGCAAACATCAATAACTGATTGGACTGAGTGATGAGGACTCGGATACCCTAAATGAGGTCTTGAGTTTGAATAGTCTCGTATATATATAGAAAAAATTGGGTTGGGAGCTTGGGAGGATTGTTCTCGTATGGGGCCCATCGACAATGTTTAAAAGTGGATTAATCGATGTGGTAGACACTAGAGAAAACGCAACGAATACACATGCATGGAAACCCAAGAAAAAAAATAAAAAATGGTCCAAGTTGTAGGTGGGTGGGTATATAGATACGGGCACACTCTAAACAAACCGCAATAATTTAAAAAGAAAGAAAGATAGAAAACACTGTCCCCTAATTATTGACTCCTAATCTTAGGTGGTAAGTAGACCAACATGACCAATAATAAGAAAAAAAAAAAAAAAAAAAAAAAAAGCAAGCAGTAAGTAGACCAAGATGATCAATGATAAAAAAAAAAGTTATGGCTATTCCGACCTCATGTTTTGCTCCCTTTACCCCGTTATTTTATTGTACCATATTTTTGATTTTTTTTACTGCTTTTACCCTTTCTTTTTGTAAATAATTTCAAAACTACCCTCCACCTTCAACAAATGTTTACTTCATTTCCTAACTTCATACCAACACCCATCAATCATCTCCAATATTTCTCGATTTTAGTCATTGTAGAGTACTTGTACTAGGTCACCAAGTGTCGTATGAGTGTTTTTTTCATTAAACAAGGTCAGATGTGGTCGTGTCGTGTCCAAAAAGTGAAGAAGTGTCGCCCGCGAGGTTTGGCCGACTCTGACCGATACCCCTAAAGAGGTAACGACCAATTCGAGACTTTGACCGATAATGCAAAGTGAATTCAATTTTAATTGGCCATGAAGGGGTCCAGCTGAGGCTTCTAAAGAGATGTCGACCCTATGTGTGGCCGATACTCGCGGGATAACAAGAACAAACAATTTTTTTTTTTTCAAAACTCTAAAAACTAGCTGATAATGATAAAAAAAATATTGGGTTTTGCTCGGAATCGCTTGATATTAACGATTTTGTCGAAACTTTGTACAAAAATGCAAGATTTAACCCCCAAATTGAAGCTCTAAACTTAACAACAAAATTACAAACAATACCGACTCAAAAAATAAATGTCTAATGATCAAATATATCATAACCTTTGTAAGTAGATCAATTATATCCTAAGTTTTCAAAATGATCAATTATATTCTAATCTTGAAAAAAAAAAGTATCAATCCTATCCTTGGGATAGTTTCTCTCTTTGCATCAATTGGTGAGAGTCAAAAGTTAGTTGGTGAACTTTTTATCGTCCAGTTTAATGTGTTATATTTAGTTTCTCTCCAAGGCCTTAGGCGAACAAGTTTAGACGTAAAGTTCTTTGCTAATAAAGGGACCTATAAAAAATTCTGATTCCTTAGATTGTGTATTATGGTCTTGACAAGCACCACATTTTCTTCCAGATTCCGGACCTTAATTATTTGAGGTCACAGCAAAACGTCTGGAATGATAGTCTCAAGTTACCTCTGCATCATCTCGGTTCGTTTAACTAATTTTATATGTCATTCTAAAGCAAAATCATCCACTTAGTTAAAAAGCCATAAATCAGTATTTGAAAGAGCTCTGTAGAAATTAATACAAGTAATAGTATCAAGCCAAACAGAAAGATATTGCCAAATAAAGACACCAACGACCACTAAATATGTTGGTCGTCTAAAACAAACTTACCACAAACATGCAGTAAAGTTCAACCATAGAAACCATACATATTACTTCCAATCACAAGTTCATCCTCATAGTAATAATCTTTGAAATAAATAATGTGACACAAACCGTTTTATTTTTAGGTATCATCTTCTCTGTTGAATCGGTTTGGATCCTTTGGGATGCATTTTTTAATTTTTTTTTGATAAAAACTCTAAAAATAAAGCAAAAAGAGGTGAGTGATACAAGTGAGTAATTATTTTTAACTCCTACCAACTGATGCAAAGAGAGAAACTATCCCAAGGATATGATTGATATTTTTTTAAAAGGTTAGGATATAATTGATCATTTTAAAACCTTATGATATAATTGATACTACTTAGAAAGGTTAATATATATTTGATCATTAGCCCAAAAATAATAAAAAAAAACTCCAAAAAACCTCGAAATCGACACTAAGGGTGTGTTTGATAGCAAAGAGAATTTTCAATGAGAAAAAAGTATTTACTTAGGCAAATTTTCTGTAGAAAATTTTTTTAAAAGAATTTTCTCATTGCTGTTTGATTGCACGTGAGAATTTTTTTTTTCAATTATCTGTTGTTTGATAACTAATGTAATTTTTTTTCATTTTTTTTGCAGTATCACGAATTCATACTAAAATTAAATCAAGTGGACTAGGATTAATCAAGGTTATGCACCGAAATTGAATTGGCAACAACTATCTTCACAACCATTAATGAACTCAAAAAAAAAATCATTCAATAATTAATTGATAACTAACATAAATGAAAGAAAATAAACAATGTACTAAAATTTATTTAAAAAAAAAACTTATGGTTTAACTTCTAAAAGTAATCTAAAATTTCCTCTGCAAATATAAAATCACCCAATCTTTCTTCAAGTCTTCATCCAAGTGAAAAAATATATTCGCATCCTTAACTTCACCTCCCAATAAAAGCATGGCACGCATTACGTCTTCTCGACTTAATTCAGGAATGTTATGAAGCTCTTTCTGAAGACGTGCACAGTCTGTATGCGCAAATGCATCCGCTAGTCTATTGGCAGCTGCTGTTAGTCCTTGCTCGGTAGCATCAATGTTACTACTCTTTTTCCTTTTAGTTCTCTGACCATTTGATCCCGTACGAGTTGCGCTAGATGACGATTGATTGACCTCATCTTTTTCTTCTTTAGTTGGGAGTGACTTCTCTGCATTGCCTACAAAAAATAATAACATTACTTATAAGACATGAATTATTTCTACTAGAATTTCAAAAATTGGACATGATAGTAACCATAATTCAAGAAAGCGTAACAGATTGAGTTTCTTATATTGCATTTCTTTCAAATATAAAATAATTGTTTCCATCAAACTCACCAAAAGAATTGATCATTCAAAGTCAATGAAAAAGAATGTACAAAAAAGAAATTTGTAAAATTAAATAATCAATTACTTATTCTACAAAATTTACTCACACATTTCTTCCAAAAAAGGTAATTCTATGTTTGCCTCGTTACCAGTAATTGCATTCCCTCCAGTAGCTTGATCATCTCCAAATATGACACATAGCTCATCGTAGTACGGCACACACTTCCTGCGATATGATTCATTTTCTGGATGTTTCTGTTACATATAAACATACACACCAACACACAAATACATATAGTTAGTTAATATACATCACTAATACAATTGTATATTCCAACAAAACCTAAAATGTACCTGAAGATATTCTTTCCATGTCAAAACATCTCTTTGTGACAAGCCGTGTATCGGATCCCATCCGAACCCACTTTGAGATATTATCTCCCTTGCAGAGAAGTAATTGGCTTTCAATGTTTTGATTCTTGCCTTCACATTAGCTGGGTGTACTTGTTGTTTTAATTGCTTTAGCAACTCTAAGCAAACTCGAGTATACACCTCAGGTTTCCATGAATTACCTGAAGCATTGCCAAATCCATACTCTTCCAAAATAATTTCAATCATGATCTTATCCATGCGGTCATTCCATCTCACTTGCCCCTTTGACACTACTTTCACGGTCCCAATTGATTCTTCCATCTCTGTTTTACATGATACTACAATTGTATATATTTTTAACGAAAAAATGAAAAACTATATATTTAACATAAGACTACATATGACAATGCACTAATTAAGGAAAATTTCAAAGAAATCAAATTTAAAGTGATAAAAAATTCATACAAACTAGGTACCAATTCATATGCTCAACATTATGGAACATTTCATCTAAAACTAGTCAGTAAGCTTGTCTAGGCTAGTTGTACTCATTCCACATTAACTCGGCCAATGCATCTCGTTTAGCTATCCAAATTGGAGATTGATGTATGGAAATATTATCTTCTTGTAGGCTATCATCATCTTCTTCATCTTCATAAATATCTTCATCGTCTTCACATAGATCTTCGGGATCTTCTTCTCTCAAAAATTGTGTATCGCACAACATGCTAAAATGACATTTGATTGAGTTTTAACGTCATAAAATGGTTCGTGCCGCAAAAATGCAAATCGTTTCTTTAGAAGCCCTATTGTTCTTTCTACTACGTTACGCAAGGACGAATGTCGAAAGTTGAACAACTCTCTTCCATTTCTAGGTGTACAACCAACTTGATCTTTTAAGTGATACTTTATACCGCGATAAGGTGCTAAAAATCCAGGAACATTAGGGAAACCAGCATCAACCAAATAATACTTTCCTACATTAAAATGATATCATAGTAGTTGTAATTAGTTAAAATAATCACAAAAAAATAACAATAGTACTTATACAAATGTTACACAAAATGTTTCTAACCTGGTGGTATAGTTAGTCTATCCACTCGATTTGGCCTAACAACATTTCTTAATATACGACCATCGTGAGCCGAGCCCTCCCAACGGGCAAGTACGTATGTAAATCTCATATCGAATGTACAAGCCACTAAGATATTTTGGGAAGTAAAACCTTTTCTATTACGGTACTTTCGCTGCTCTTCAATCGGTACCGTGCATGAGAAATGAGTTCCATCTAATGCTCCAACTGCATCCTAATATTTAATATTTATTTAGTTTATATCCACAAATTTTTATAATGTATTATTATGCTATTTACAGGACAAACTTTAAAAATATCTTAAATAAATCCATTACCTCAAAATAGTGATACCAAACACTTGGGTTTTATTCTTTGTCTTGTGGAGAATTATTTATATTTGCAGGCTTGACTACGCCTTTGTACATACTGATTAGAGCTCTTGTGACGACGTGGAAGTAGCGGCTAACTGTCTCGTCGGAACGAATAAATTCAAAATTTGTTCGTCTATTTCGATTATCGTGTCCAACTATCAGCAAAAACATAGCTACTTGTTCTTTTACTTTTACACTGCGCCCGTCAACTAGCCCATGCGTGCGAAGAATTCTGCAAAGCTCTTTGAATGGACCTCGTTTCAATCGTAATTGTTCCTTACGCTTTTGTCGATTCTTTGTAAAAACGCTTTAATATTAGTTTCCTTTCTTCATTTCTATTAACTCGAGGTTGTATGTTAAACGAGTTACGACGTTGTACGTAATCGAGCAATAACATCATCATCATTATATTGCTTGTTTTTTTCTCTTCTTCGTAGGCATCTAAGTAAATGCATGTAAACGTAATGAATGAGTGAATGATAGTAAATCAATTTTTATAAAACAAATACATACTTAAAAGTTAATAAAAGCGTAAAACTTAAACAACAAGAAAGTAAAAACAACAACAACAACAACAACAACAACAACAACAACAACAAAAAGAACATAAAAAAAACCTTGGATTTTTTCAATCGTATACAAACTACTCAACAACAATAAAATTCGCATAGAAGATCTCTATGGAAGATGGGAATGGGTGAAAGAACTGATTATTTTTAAATGTTCACTTCTGAACATCAAACTTCCAACCGATTACCTAGATACCATTCAGTGTTTGCTCAAGTCAACACATCCATAAAGTTTTTGCACGAGAAACTGGTGGATGTATATGACCCAATGAAAGTAGGGACCCTAATGTTACAGGCCTGTTTTCATACACCAAACCTGTGAGGCATTAATTTCTAATTTCTCTCCTTTCGTGACAAAAACTGCCTTAATATATTGGTGATGACTAAAACCCGCAAGGACCACAAAGTCACTAAAGAAAAGCAGTTGCTTTAGAATATGGAAAGCCTATAAAAAATTAAAAACATCTTGATAGTTACGAATGAAGGGGTCTTCCCCTTATTATAGAGTCATGCAACAATGTAATTGAAACTTAACAATCTTCAAATGACGAATAATTATCTGATTAAATCCGTTTTATATGCCTTACAAGCTACTGTTAGAAGCTTTATAGGTGTTTGAGGTGATTTTATATGATTCAGAAAGGTTTTTGAAGTTATCAAGTATCTGTGGTACTTACAAATTTTTTTATTCTTTTAAAAAAACACGAAGTTTTAAACAAAACAATCAAAATTCAATGTTTTAATTTTGAAGTCTTAACACACCATCCCAACTTAGTTCTACATTCTAACCATTAAAAATTGTCTCCAATAGCTAAAAATAAAACTAAATTAGTAAGAGCGAACGATTTTACAGTTCGTCCGAGCCTCTCTTTTTTTTTTCTTTCAATCGAAACTTACCTCTCCCCCTCCTTTCTATTTTTATCCCACTCACACAATTAGAACCATTTCTCTCAACGCCATACCACATAAAAACAAGTCCTTAACTTGATTTATAGTCCCAAAAATCAAAACTTTTAATTCTCCATTGAAGCTTACCTCAAATCGCCCCACAGTCCCTTCAATTCAATTCCCCATTCAATCCGATCACAGAGAGATAAGAGAGGGAAGAATAAATCAGATGAGCTCAGATTCAAACGGGGGAGAAGAAGATGAGAAGATGATGAACAGGGGAGAAGATGATGAACAGGGGAGAAGATTCAAACGGGGGAGAAGAAGATGAGAAGATGATGAACAGGGGAGAAGATGATGAACAGGGGAGAAGAAGATGAGCTCAGATTCAAACAGCTTTAACTCAATCAAGATAACGAAATCGACTTCTCGAACCAACCATTCCCGCACGTCAAGAATCAAATCAAGCGGTGAAATATAACCATTAGAGATTAAAACCATACCTTGATGGCGCACCGATCACGCCTTGCGATGAAAACCTCGCCCGATCACGCCCTGCGATGAAAACCTCGCCGCACCGCCGCCTCCTTTCGTCGAGCGTCTCCGCCGCCTCCTTTCGTCGAGCGTCTCCGCCGCGCTTCCGTTCGTCGGACGCCGCTCCTTCTCTACCCAACTCTGTGCGTCCTCTCCTTGCTGGTTTCTTTCATTAGTTTTTGATGAAAAATGAATGGAGAGGAGTATGTTGGTGAAAGAGTTCTTGTAGAAGAAGGAGTCCGAAGAAGGAATCCAAGTTTCGGTCAAAAATAGATTTGTTAGATACCAAAAATCTCGAATTTCCATCCCAAAATAAGAGAAAATAAATGAGGAAAATTATGAGGGTGGATTTTTTTTCTCTATGCGGTTACAAGTATATCAAACACCCAAAAAAACGGTTATACTAAAAAATAAAACAAATTTCCACGATTTTTTTCGATTTCTTTGCTATCAAACACACCCTAAAAGAGATGATGAATGCACTCATGGCGTCGAATCGATGTGACTTTGCTTGGTTTTCATTGGACTTGAGTTAGTGGTGAGAATGTAATTTTGAGATAGGGGTGACTGGGGTATGCGTGAATGGGATATGCATGAGTAAAAACTCTTTTATATAGATGGATAGTAAGGTTATTTCATTAGTAGCTGAAAAAAAACTCAAAAATAAAGTAAAATGAGTAAAAAGTGGAGTCCAAATAGCCTGAACCAAAAAAAAAAAAAGTAGACCAACATCAGTTACAATTTTACCCGTAAACGCATCTCTAATCCAGCACGACGATGGCGCACCATTTTAGTGTTGGGGCGTTAGTTCTTTTTATTATTTTCTGAGTTGTGTGGGATCCATATCATATATTGAAATTATTAAAAAAATTAAAGATGCTTGAAATATTCTCTTTTGGCGTGAAATAGAGGTGAAGGGTTGGAGATGAAATATTGTTTTTTATATTTTTTTTGTCAAATGTTTTTTTTATATACTTTTTACATTAGAATGGCGCAAAAATTGCACCATTTTGACATAATATATTGGAGATGCCCTAATAATATGAAAATAAATTAAATAGGAACTTTCATCGACTAATATATAGCAAATGACTTTGCTACTGTAACCCATAAAAGACATATACACAAATGATACGTACTTGTCAGCGGCTATTTTGACGCACCTCAAGATGTATGAGTGCGTGTGTAAAAAATAAAGGTCGCCAGACAAGTATGTGAAGTTCATGAGTTACAAAAGCATTTTCATATAGCAAATATTATCATTTTCTAAATCCCAGTCAAAACCACACAATTCACTTGAAAATATTTCTCAATGACTCTAGCTATCTGATCTCTCATGCACATATTTTGTTTTTTGTTTTTGTTTTTGTTAAGTCTCGTTTTCATAGTTTAAAATCAATGTTTAAAATCAATATTCTCTCCTACAAATGGAAATGGTAACTAATTAAGCAGGAATCGCGTTATTTGGTCTCATGTATGCTTTTCTTTAGTTACTAATTAATTAGGAGGTGTGGCATTGAGAATTAATTTTGGGAATATATGTATTTTCATATCAAAAAAATTTTCTCTGTCACTTACTGTTACTCCTTTTGTTTCTATTTAAGTGTCGCTTTAAGGTTGCGTCATTTTAAGACTCTTCACGGTTTTTACGAAAGCCATTTAATTACCTTGAATGAGAAGAAAGTGACATTTAAATGACTAAATCATCATTTATCTTTCGTAATCCCACCACTTCTACATCTAATAGTTATAAAAGTTAATTAAGTAATTAATATGTATTGAAACTATCAAATGACATATATTGTAAAAATATTTCAAAATGAATAAAAAGTCACTTGTAAAGAAACAGATGGAGTTATTCATACACATCGTCATCAAATGGTAGGTGGTTAATTATTTATGTGATACTCATCAACATGATCATTAATGACGTAGTTTTAATTACCCATAATTCAATGCTAACCCCTTACCTAAGATTCTAAATAAGGTGGCGTTTTAAATTAAAAAATGATAATTGATTGTTATAATAGAGGTGGTTAGTTAGTTTTAATGCTTTAGGCCCCACGTACTCATATGAATTCCAAATTTCCAATCATATGTAATTATGTATTGGTAATAATATCCGAGAAACTTATAACGGAATAGAAATTTAAAATCAATAAATCATGTTGAGATTGAACTATATTATTTTATTATTTTCATGGAGTTACGCGTTTTCTAAGACGTGCAATCTGCAATTTGATGGGCGACACTCCCAAATTACGAAACCTAAGAGCATCTCCAATGATAAACGTAGATTATGAGTGTGGATTTTCAAAGTGAAGATGATGTCCATCTCATGTGGCTTAAATTAACATTGAACTTTAAAATAAGTATTCAATAGTAAATGTGAATTCGTGGTTCAATTTATGAGGTGACATTTCTTTTTGTAATTTTATTAATTAAAATCTAAAAATAATTGTAAATAAAATAAGTAAATATTTTAAAAAAATCTTATTATCCAACATCTCCAATTTACACTTCTCCCTATTTCCCATTTTTCCTATTTCGGTCCGCCCTCCCTTCGTTTCTTTTTTCTTTTTTCCATCATTTTTCCTTTTTGGTTTAGGCTATGAAACGAGAGGAGAAAAGAAGGCGAGACAACGTTGCGGGTTTTCATCTCAACGATGGTGAACGTCAATGACCGACCTTATGCGGTGGCGAGAGGCGTTTCAACGTGGCGTTTGCTAACTCGGAGGCATGATTTTCTGGCAGTATTGCTATATTTTCTTTCATTTGAACTAGAGATCGAAAGTTTTTTGTCCTACTTTTCGGGTTATTGTCCCCATATGGGGTTGTTGCCCTCCTTTAGAAGGTTGTTGTCCCCTGCGTGGGGTTGTTGCCCTCGTCGTGATAATGTTGTTCCGTGCTTAAGTGGATCGTAATATCTATTGTCCTCTTTGTAATAGATTGTTGTACCCTTACGAATGTTAGGAACATCAATGCAACAAATTTGACCAAAAAAAATATAGATGTCAATTTGAATGTCAAAAAAGTGACATTCAAAATAGACAATGTCTAACCACGTCATCTTGATATTCAAAATGCACGTTCCATTGGAGAAGTTTTTTTTCACTATAATGTCTATTTTGTCCTAATTAGGATACATTAACACCAATCTATATTTCGTTGGAGATGTTTTAATACCACAACCAAATCGATCACGATTTGCCCGATTTGGTCATTTTGGTATCACTGCTATCCCCAACACATTTTCATAAAAAAAATCTACTATAAATGTCCAATGTCGATACATGTCCACCACCAAAAATACAATACACACATGTCCATATTTTTTCATCCACCAAAATTACAATAAAGCATTCAAACATAACCCAAATTATAAGTCTAATTTCATTTTCAAAGATTAAAACAAGGGAGCGGCTAGACAGACCATAATTTTTGCTTAGAGAACCCCGTTTTTTAATTTTTACTTCGTCGTAACCCACTTTTTACTTAATGTATGTACTTCACCGTCACTCGCTGAAACTTAGTTCTTTTTGCAGTTTCAGTCTGAATTGGTCGTTTCCTCTTTAGAGGTGTTGACCCTGTGTGTCCTACGCCTCTGAAGAGGTGTCGGCAATGTGCGTCCGACGCCTATGGGGTAACATGAACGAATAAAAAAAAATTCAAAACTCCTACAAAATACAAAAAAAATGATAAAAAAAAATAGTGGGTTTTGCTTGGAATCGCTTAATATTTTCGATTCCATCGAAACTTTGCACCCAAAATGCAAGATTCGACCCCAAATAGAAGCCAATCTCTAAACCTAATAACAATCCCACAAACAATACCAACTCAAAAAGGTAAAAAGAAAAAAATCAGTAAAAAAAACTCAAAATTTTTCGAAATCGACACTAAAAGAGATTAGGAATGCACTCACTGCGTCGAATCGACGTGGTTTTGCTCGAACTTTGCCACATTCGGGTTGGTGGTGAGAATGCGATTTGAGAAAGGGGTGACCGGGGTATGGGGGAGTATGGTAAAGTGAGTAAAAACCTTTTTATATGAATAAGTAGTTGGATCATTTCACTTAAAGTGGGGGTCCTCTAAGCAAAAACTGAGGTCCTTTTAGCCGCTCCCTAAAACAATAGAGAAAAGCAAAAATTGACATCCAACTCCATTTCATTTCAATTAACTTCATTAATTCTTGTTCCTACAATAAAATAACAATTAAAAATTCTTATAATACCCTTTAACACAGTTTGGTTTGGTGAACGTTCATGATTCCAATTCAATCGAAGGAGACTCATTATTTCACTATTTTATTTGTATATCAATTAAACCAAGTTTTTTATAATTAAAAATTTAAGACTCCAGACGTTTACTAGTAACTTTCTTCTACTGCAAAAAAAAAAAAAAAAAAAAAAAAAACAAAAACAAAAAAACAAAAAACATAAAATGCCATGCGGTAGATGTTCATGCCCAATATGTACAAATCTATACTTGGTAGTTTCTTTCATTGACATTACTTCAAATCGTATGTCTACTTACACATTCACTCAATCAAATTTATAGAGCCACGACTAGAAGCGTAGTTTTTGAAATCTTGTACCAAAAAGTTTATGTAAAGTACTATTACATCAAAATATTAATTATAAGTTTATTATAATCCTAGATATAAACAATAGGAATAGATTTTTTTGGTTCCTCACCAACCACACCATTATAGGAATGAGCTGCCATTTTTGTTTCTCTAACCATATTATCTAATCCACTCCAAAAAAGAAAAAAATCTATACCCAACACAAATCTAAAAAAAAATCTACAAGGCGACGCTAGGGTGACTCACTTTGAATGTCTAAAATGGACACCCACTTGTTAATACATATGAATTTGTGTGTACACAAATTAAGAAACACTAATAAGTGGATGCCTATTTCCAACGTCCAAAGTAGATCACCCAATCATATTTCAAAATCTATTGAACTTTGACCAAATGATCAAACATATCCAAACCTTTACAAGTTGTATCAATTATGTCATAAGCTTTAAAATTCATCAATTATATCATAATTTTTTTTTATTTAATGTCAATTTTATCCTCAACTAATTTAATTGGGGCACTTACTTTTTCTCTGAAATCAACTTAATCTCTAACTCTTTTTTTCATAATCATCTACATTGATCAATTTTCATCAAAATCTTTTAAGCCTCGTATCTAAATTAAGTGTATAAGATCTTACAAAATTAATAATTTATAAATCAATAATATATTAATACTCTAATTTAAATTTAGTTATTCATAAATCAACAATAGTAAGTTGAAAATCATATCTATATATATACATATGGAAATTACATAAAACTTATTAGAAGGGTGGGAGCAGCTTCTATAGAATTGCAAGTTGTAATATTAGCACGATTACCAATCGTAATTTGTCATGCGTTATTTGATGGAGAGAATAAAAGAAAATAAAAGAGAGAGAGAAATTTTTTTATTGATTTTTCTATTACTAATTTACCCCGTACTTTAACTGACGTTTTCTCTTAAGCTGAAGGACAATACTTTTACATATTTACATTTTCATGTCCCGAGATGCCTGTACACATAATTGATACTATGAATACATAAATAAAATAAAATATTGAGCTTTAATGCATATATATGAACAAATTCTTAAATGACATGATAAGAAAGTTAAAGAGAATGATGCGTCGACTCATACTATGAAAAGAAAAAAATGACCCTAAATTAGTTGAGGATAAAATTGATGCTAAATCAAAAAGGTTAGGATATACTATAATTGATACCACTAGCAAAGGTTGAGATATTTTTGATCATTAAGCCTTGAACTTTCTAAAAACAAAATGAAAACTAGTTTCTAAACACATCCCAAACGTACCCTAAACCCGTTGCCTTGTCGGGTAGAGCATTTATGAGATACCAACTAAAACCAAGCTAGCTAAATTTCTAAAAACAGCAGCGGCACTCCCGTTATTCCTCCCAAAACCAAGGGCTAAAACAGACAATTCACCTAAACCCCCACAGATAGCCCAGCAAAAGAAGCACCGAAAAGTGGATAACAGCGTCACGAACCTCGCAACCGACGACGCATAAGCACGTCCCAAAAACCCCAAACCGACGCAAACTCACACTCACATACAGACCACGCTTATTCACCACCGTAGGTCCACTCCTCGAGACTCATGACATTATAATTTAAGTAAGTAATGGAGACTTGTTTAGTGGACACGTGGCGGTAAATAGGCACGGCGACGGTCTCTTCTGCGTATTCAAAACAGTGAAGAACACGAGAGAGCGAGAGAGCGAGAGAGAGAGAGAGAGAGATGGTGTGGTGGTTTTGAACTTTTTTGGAGACAAAATTAGGGTTTCCGGGCAGCGAAATTGAAATTGGGGTTCGATTGTTCGATTGATCGATCGATCGAGTGTTCGAAGAGGGGGGAACCGATGTACCTTGGGGTTTCCATGCGAAAGAGTTTCAAGGATTCTCTCAAAGTTCTTGAAGCTGACATCCAACATGCCAACACTCTGTGAGTAGACTTGCTTCTTGTTTTTGGAGGTTTTTTTTTTTTTTTTTTTTGAGTGTTTTGGGTTTGGGTTCTCTGTTTTGGTGAATTTTTTTGGGGGTTTGCTTAAAGTTGTGATTTTTTGGTAGTTGGTGTAGTTTGTTGAATGTGCTGTTTGGATTTTTTTCTTCCAGTTTTGGTTTTTTTTTTTTGATGTGGAATGGTGGTTCGATTAGGTGAGTTTGATTTTCAGATGATTGTTGATCATGGGTGGAAATTAGATTTTGGTGGTTTATGTTTGAATTTTTTTTCCCTTTTTTGGGTTTGGATTGTTTTTAGATTTTTCTTTTTTGACTGATGAGTGTTTCAGTTTTCATGAGTGGAGAGAATTAGTGGGTTTGTTCAATGATCAAGGCAATGCACAATATGTACTGAGTGAGCCTTTGTGGATAATTGAAATGTGGGGTTCAATTCTCCTCTTTTCTTTGTGAGTGATGAATGATTCTTGTGCTGATTATGGTGCGGGAATTGAGGGGCGATTTCAGGTGCAGTAATGGTTTGATTTTGTTGATATGGCTGTCCTGGTGTAATTTGAGGCATCAAGAATCCTAAGAACAGAAGGAAAGCCTGAAAGTACGGTGGTTGATTCGGTGGAGTTTTTAAAAGAGCTATCTAACTGGAATTTATTAAAGCTAAGTGTTGGAGAAGATTAGCTTGCAATGTGATATGTTGAGATGCTAGTTTCCTTATATTTTAAGTTTAGGCTTATCGTCTTAGTTGTAAGGAAAACATTGCACGACTTCTCGATGTAGATTTGTGAAATGCAATTGACCAGTGTTGTCAAGGTTACATAGGCCATCACGTAGAGAGTTTCATTCAATTTCTTTGTGTGTATGAATTTTGAAGTTTTGAGCTTTTTTTGACGATTTATGATTATATGGGCATCAGCACATGAATAGTTCGAAGCTGTTATTGTTGTGATAGTTCCCCAACATCCTATCAGCGTAAGAAAGCTCATTATCCTTTTGAAGAGTTAATTGTGCCTTATCAGTATTTATAATGTGATTATGAGGGCTACACATTGTAGTAGCGAGTTATTCTAATAAAATATTCTGTGCTACAATTATTTCTTTACATAAATTGCCTGAAGTATCTGCTGGAGAATTGTGCTGCATGTTTGAAATTCTGCTGCTGAAATTTGTTTCTTTGTGGCTTGGAAGTGATTCTGTATATGTTGATTCTTAGAAAAGACACACACACGAGTTCTTAAACGTGTGTTGATTATAGCAAATTGGCGATGATTTAGTCTTTTTTTCGGTAAATTTCAAAAAGTTTGGAAGCACATAAAGAAGTACTTGCACATAACAATTTAGACGTATTCTTGAACCTTGATTGTCTCTTGCATACACAAGTCAAAGCATTTAATATCTTTTCCTCTAAACTTGCTTACTAAAAATGTGTTATTTGTATTATTTCTTGGCCCTCGACAACTTTGCTTATGATTATACGTGCTTAATAAAAAGAAACCAAAAACTAACATTGTCTATGGTGTTTTAAAATCAGAATCTACTCTGGCCTTAGCCGTGAGTCCACAACTGTGCTAATGCAAGTTATGATGTTTGGTGTACTGGAAATAGGTGAAGCTTAAGCCTATCATGGAGGGTTTCATATGAGTTGTGCTTTTTTAAAAATAAATGGAAAAAAATTGATGATGCATTTGTTTGTGTATTTGAATACTCTTGCAGTGCCTTATAAGTGTGTCTTCTCATCTTCTTTCCTTTTTAATGACTGTGTTATCTTTTTTATTTAGGAAGTTTTTTGGCACCTTAATGGTAATGGATACATCTTCAATTATATTTCTGAAATAAGTTAAAGTCTTCTTCTTAGCTTTATAGCGTCCATTTCTTGAATGTTTGTTACTTTTGTCTGTATAGTATGCTGATATTTGTGTAAAATTGGGGACCACTCAATGTCTTGACAGGATTTTTTTTTTTTTTTTTCTTTAACTTATTATGCCAGTGCAACCTTGTTTCAGTTAGTTTTTTCCTTTCTGTTTAATGAAAAAATTAGTTTCTTGTTTCAGTGGCTTAAGCATGCATAACCAGTATATTTCATTTACATCATGTTATGTGGATTCTGATATCAAATACAAGATACAGGGCATCTGATTTTCCAAGGGAATATGATGGAGCCTGCCTTCAGATGAGGATGTCGTACAGCCCTGTGGCACATCTGTTCCTTTTTCTTGTACAGTGGACTGATTGCAACCTCGCTGGAAAACTTGGATTGCTTCGAATCCTAATTTATAAGGTTACTATGCTGTAGATCAATGGTTATGCATTTTTAAAATCCTTTTTAATTGTTGATTTGAATTGCTTAGAATCCTAATTCATGTGCTATAGGTTTATATTGATGGAACGACAACTATGTCCACGCATGAAAGAAAAGCAAGTATTAGAGAATTTTATGGTAAAGTCTTACTTGAAGCCTTTGTGATTTCTTAACCAGCAAAGGTCAGTGTCTCTTTTCTTATTTTGTGATATTTGATTGCAGATGTCATTTTTCCCTCCTTACGCCAACTTGAGAAAGGTATTACTGATATGGAAGATAAAAAGCAGAAAGCTGCATGCATTGAGAGATACAGAAGAAGAGACGACGAGGATCGTAAACAATTTTCTGAAATGGATTTTGAAAGAGAAGAAGAGTGTGGGATTTGCATGGAGATGAACAGCAAGATAGTGTTACCTAATTGCAGCCACGCTATGTGCATGAAGTGCTATCGTGAATGGTATTCGTATTCCTAAGCCTATTTCCTTTTTTCTTTTAATTATATCTGTGCACTACATTCTGTCTCTCAAATATAAGTTTGGTTCTTGTGACATGTGAATAGCAATAAAAGTAGTGGTTGATAAAAATTAACTGGCTTCTTATATGATTGTTGTCTATGATGGGAAGAAAGAAGAAAAGTCAATAGATCATGCTTTCATAGAGAGCTTTGAACAACAGGAATCTCATCAGGTCATCCTCATTATGTTATCTGGTTCTCACCAATTTGTCAACTTGGTTTGTCCAATGCACTAAAAGAACCAGTTTCTCTGGGGAATGAGTGTTAAAACATAGAAATCGACTCTTCTTGTGTTTTTTTTTTCTTTGTTTTTTTTTTTTCCAATTTAGAATTATCCAGTGTTTTTGTGCCTTTTTTTTAGAGATAAATACATAAATCTTTCTGTAATTAACTATCCAGACAAATTTATGCTTATACATGATTAGCTTTTGACATGACCTAAAATTGTGTATCTGGAAACTCCTGAACTAAGGATGCCAGGATCTGAAAATGGCTAAAAATATTATTAAGTTTGAGTATTATTGGTTGCCTTGATCTTGATGAACCTCACATATGTGAACTAATAAATTCATTAGATAACTTGTACAGTTTTGTGGAGTATCAACTTCTTTATTCATGAGTTTTGGAACTATTTTGGTTACTTCATAATGTTGCCCTGATCTAGTCTGTCACATTACCAGTATAATCATCAGTATTAGTCTTCTGCCATTTGAGTTAACATCTAACTTATTCTGGGTCAAGGCATGCAAATATATGCAATACTCGTATGTTTGGATTGTTAGATCATTATAGTATGGCGTCCGCGTCATGTTCCCCAGAATGATGTTCATGTGATATGACAAAGCTGTGATATATACCGCATGACACCAGTTATTCTAATGGCTGAAGCATTTGTCATGTTACCTGGTTCGTGATGGATGTCCTATTCTTGTTGGATTCCTCATTTTAAACTGTATCTGCTACTTAGAGCGTCATCGCTCTTGAGCCTTAGCTTAGGTGCTTTTATGAGGGTTGCTTGCTTAGTTCATTTCTTTTGTTTTGTGATGCTTTAATTGGTATATATTTCATCTTTTAGAACCCTGAACTCTCTCTCTAAGGATGATTGGCCACTTTTAGAAAATAGATGCATCGTTATTGAAGAGAATCATATCAGTGTGATATAAAAAACGTGGCCATTTTTTACTTGATATTCCAAAGAGGAATTTTATCGCGTACTTCTGCTTAATAAACACGTGCTTTCCTTAGTCCAAGTGCTTGTCTATACTTATAATCACTTTATGGAGAAGAGGAATGTCATCATCTAGTCATCTACTTCCTCTAATAAAACATGTATTTTCTGAAGTTCAAAAGCTTATCTATGATTGCAAGGCCCTTATTGTGCAGTTCCACTTGCTTTTCAGGAGACAAGGTATGTATTGTTATTATCATGCATGTATGAAAGCCTATAGTTACATGACTTGGTGCTAAGCTGTTCTTGGAAAGTTCTTTGCAGCTGTTACTCTTTTGATCAACAATACAGACTAACATTTTATTTTAAATTCTTACCTTGAAATTCGTTTCTTACTGTATTTCAGGAACTCAAGATCGCAGTCATGCCCTTCTGCCGGGACAGTCTGAAGAGAGTGAATTCCGGTGACCTCTGGATGTTCACTGACAGCAGAGACGTCGTTGACATGGCAACCCTAACGAGGGAGAATCTGAGGAGGCTCTTCATGTACATAGATAAGCTGCCAGTGATCATTCCTGATTCGGTTTTTGACTCCTACGATTCCCACGTAAAATAATGTCGATAGATTACGTACCATCATCCTGCTGTGACCCATAATCTTCTAATTTACGGTTGCTCTCTTGGATTATCAACAGCCAATGTATACTTCCATAGGTGAGTTATTCGAGGCTGTTTTTGGTTCGAACTGTAGATCGGCGTAGAGTTGTCGTAGGTTGTTGCCGAAATGGAAGAAACCACATGGGGAGAAGGATCTGTGTAGATTATATTTAGGAAGTATATATATATGTGCTTGTACAGATTGAGAGTGTCCCCCCTAAGAGGTGTGAGGAGATCCTCCCTTGTTTAAATGGATAACGTAAACTCTTGTTTAAATCCCAAGTACAGCTGAAATTCCGACTCAAATGAATATATTTAGTGTTTCTATGAGTGGAACTGATGTATCAATGCTTTATTGCTAGTGTGACCCCTCTATTAAATCTTGTGCTTTCGGTTTTCCATCTGCTGGTTAGACTTGTCTAGTGGGTCGGGGGCCCTTTTTTCTCGGCCAGCATGAGGCTTGGGTTTTGAAATTTTGTTAAAGTTCGGCTCAGGTACACCATCTTCTCTTTGAATGTAATTCTCAATATTTATTAAATATATGTATCTTTAAAAAATAAAAAAAGTTAGCTTGAGCGGGTTTATATATAATTTTCGAAAAAAAGTCAGCTTAGGTTGGCCTTGGCCTACGCAGGCCTTATCACTTTATCTATAAGACTCGAAGCTTTATCTATAAGAATCGAAGCTGAGATTTTGCTCAAGGAACTGACTTACTTATTATTCGGACCAATTGGTTATTTTTTTGCATTGGATGGTATGTTGGTAATCTTGTGCTTTTCCATTAAAGGAATTGAAAACATGGTCACCAACATATTATTGCAAGATATTCGATTGTTGATGTTAATTAATTTTTTTATTGATGTTTGTCTACACACGAATCCATGTTTATTGATTTCAACATCGACTTTTAAAGGTCAACCTAGTATTGTGTAGTCAAAAAATGAAAAATCTTGGACATCGACTATCATCGAAAAGAAAAGGAAATAGTTATGATGAAAATCTGAAGTTGATTTCAATCGGCACTCAACCATAAATAGTCAATTGTAGTCCAATTATGGTTGCGTAACTACAAGAAAAAAAAAGGAAACAAGAACAAATTAATTTGTTATTGAATTGGTACGGATTTGTTGCTAAGGGATTCAGCAACAGATCAGCAATAGATTAGAGGTGTTGCTAAACTCTTTGTCGCAGATTGAAGTTGATTTTGGTTATGTTGTCAATTGTTCAACAGATTTGTGACATAAATCTGTTCTTTGAACAGCAATTAAAAAATTGCGCGTCGCATATTGAAAAAGGAGGTTTTGTTGCAAATCTGTTGCAAATCAGCAACATACAAAGTCTCATTTTGATATGCACGATCAAGACTTGGCGGATTATTTTGATTTGTTGCAAAACAAATGACAGATCAAGAACATGACGACTTTTTTGTTGTGCAAATCAACAACAGACCAAGTCTCATTTTCTGATTTGGAATGGTAATTTTTTTTATAAAATTACAGTTCACTGTAAATAGTAAATGGAATTCCTGCAGCAGTAAAATCTGAAAAAAAAAAAATAATTCTTCCTGTTGCAATTAAAACTAAAAATGAAAAATTATTTGTATATTATCAAAATTTGACAAAAAATATCTACAAAATGTGGAGATTAACATTTCATAATGAACTAGTAGTATATTATATACTACTAGTTGAACATTATCCAACAAAATACAAAATACTACACAAATTAAGATGGCAACACAAATTAATTTACATATATATCTACAATGTAAATCTCACACCCTTACCCAATTGTGTCACCGATACAAGATAGACACTATATAATTTATGGGGCTAGGAGTGCGTGTCCCATCCAAATCCCGAAAATGAAAAGGAATAACTTGAACAATATTCGAAATGCAATCAAAATATTCAAACACAAATGAAAAAATCCTAAAATTATGCCTTGCTCATCGACCTCGTACATAAAAGATCGTCCACATTGACACACACAAAAATTTCCAACTCAAAAGGGAATGAAAGAACTTCCATACATTACATTCCATGCATTTTTTCAATTTCTTTCCTCTTGTACATTCATTCATATATATAAGAAGTTAAAAACATAAAAGAAGACACCATATTCAAGTGAATTAGGTTTAATGTGTTGACCGACCCACAAATGAACCATTCTAAAAACATTTAGACTTCAATATTTTCATCCATCAACTAACATGCATTTAGACACGTAATGGTTATATACAAACATTTTACCTCCTATTAAAGCAAATGAGTAGGAAGAAATTAGATCAAAGTTTGAACATAGACAACAACACTCGCGCGAAATACTGGGAGAAAAATCAAGCCAAGTTAATTTATATTATGTATATAGAAGCACGAGAACAAATATCAAAATATGTCACTAGGTTATGTGTTGGGTTGCATGGAGACACTCAATTTGTTAATAAAAGGGTTGCTAAGTAGACTTATTGACCATAAAAGACATTACTTAATAAACCAACTAATCACAAACAAATGACGAAGATCATGTATGTAGAAAACATGGCGTACTACGGTGTCTTGAAGGCACCGTTAAGTTACCCCATAATACTAAATAAATATTTTTTTTTCATAAGAGACGTCCAACTTTTTTAATTCAATGAATCACATATAATACTAAATATATATTCAAAATAGGGAATGGACTTTTGAATATAATCCTAAGTAAATTGTGAAAAGTCATCTTTTATAACACTAGTGCCTACAAGAAACTTGTCTTAAACAATATATATTTGGTAGATAATCTTATATTGTTATGTTTCTTGTGAGGTGTCCCCTTACTCCAACAAACATTGAATCCCATGCCAAGTATTTTCTCATTTTTTCAACAGAATCAGAGAGACTTATTAACATGTTATATGTGGGCATTGACGATACCAAATCTATGGATATATATATGTACGTGGAGTGTTCACTCGATATTCTAAGTTAAGTATCACTATAATGCCAATATTAAACTATGTATGTCATGCACATTTATTTAATGTACGTACAATAGTTTATGGAAAACATAACAAACTAAGCTTACAATATTAAACTATAATGCCAATATTAAACTATGTATGTCATGCACATACCAAAGGATTCTCTGAAACTTGCAACCCAATTGGTGAGGTAAGTTTGCCTCCTTATGCAACACCCATATCAAACGTGACCGTTGCACATACCTGCAAAATGAAGTAATCACATCGACTACATTAGAAGGAAAAAATGTTTAGATATACATTACTCGAGAATAACAGTTTACCATTGAACAAGATAGGACATCCGATCACTCTTGCCGTGGCGGTGGTCGCGGAGGCGGCATAAGTTGCTCCATAAACTCATCATGATCATCCAAAAGATGACGTTGATCCTCAGACATCCTTCTATGTAGAGAGATCAAATGCCCAGATCGGCGATCATGCGGGTGCCCAGATCGAGAAGGTGTTATCTCAGTCGTTAAATGACCAGGGTGGTCGTCACTCTGAGGACCAGAACGCTTTGTTCCTGGTGATGGTGGAGTCCGCGGTGTCGGAGGCACGTGGGGCCTAATGCTAAGGTGCTGCATCAACAATCCCTCTATATGTGCTAACCGGACCTGCATCTCTCGAGTTTCTTCCTGGTGTTCCATCTTGTCTCTCTGCATTTGTTCTTGTCTTTCCATTCGCTCATTCAGCAACCCCAGTTTACGAAGAAGTCGTGTACCATTTTGAGTAGGATCAAACCAATCACACTTAAACATCATTGTTCGAAGCGACCTATCATGGTAATCAATTCGAATTACGTCTCGGAGTACACCGTAATAATCAGTATCGTTCCCACCTTTGACGCATACACCACTATTTTGGGTAGTTTTGTTCGTACCGTATAAAAGTGTGTCAAACTTATATCCATTAATGAGGTATCCAGGATAACTCGTACATGAACGCATTGGTCCTTGAGAAATTTGACGAATCGCCTCTGGCACACCGTTTTGTTCAGCCTAGTAGATGCAAATTTACAATATTATAATCAACCAAGAAAGGTAAAGGGACGTATGCGTATATAAACAATTACGTACATATTGCAAGAACCAGCCCGCAAATTGTTGCTTAAGTTTGATTTCAATAGCTTCATCGGTGATGTTCGGTTCTTGAAAACGAACGATTGACTTGAAAATGCTACGACAAATGATATGAGATTATACACTGCATATAAAAAATGCCAATCTAAAATGACACTGATTTTTAATACCTTATGAACGGAACTACTTCTGGACAATTTAGTAACACATATTGATGAGCTGCAACATACTCCTCCGACGTGAGGTACCGTTTCCTTGCTTTGCCCAGCGGTCGCCCCGGATGAAGGAAAATCGAGAATGCACCATTGTTAGCAACACTCGGCCCTACTACACCAGCATCATTTCGTTGGATTCTTTCGTGCATAGTACTAATATGATCCTCAAAGTAGAAGGAACAGAAAGAAGTTGATTCCTTAACTAAGTAAGCATTACATATCGACCCTTCAACTTTCGCCTTGTTTCTAACATTGTTTTTCAAATGCTTGAGATACCTATATGATGAGAAGAAACATTGGGACATTATGTCCATCAAATTAGGTAGCAATAACCAATATAACCTAGCTAAGATGTTACATATTTCATACAGTAAATGTAGATTGTTCAAAAAATTTACCGTTCGAATGGATACATCCACCGGAACTGTACTGGTCCGGCGATATGTGCCTTGTATGCCGAGTGTACGGGGAGATGCTCCATTGAGTCAAAAAAACTCGGCGGGAAAATTTGCTCCAACTTGCATAATATTTTGGGAATGTTAGAGTGCAACAGCTTGATTTGCGCCATATTAAGGTTCCTAGCAGTCAAGTCTCGAAAAAATAAACTTAACTCGCTAATTGCAATCCACACTTTTTCCTCTAATAGCTCACGAAAGGCAATAGGAATCAACCTCTGCATGAACACATGGCAGTCATGACTTTTCATGCCAAACATCCTCAATTTGTGCGAGTCGACACATCGACTAATATTTGAAGCATACCCATTAGGGAAGCGTAACTACCTAACCCAATCACACAATACTTCTTTCTTACGGTTATCGAGTGTATAAGACGCTCTGGGATAAGAATTTGACGCAGGGTCATATTCGAGGAAAGGTCGGTTACAAATATCTTTTACATCTAGTCTCGATTTGACATTGTCCTTACTCTTCCCAGGGACACTCATAATTGTATTAAAAATGTTGTCGAAAACATTTTTTTTAATGTGCATGACATCCAAATTGTGCCTAATGAGATTCGTCTTCCAATATGGTAAGTCCCAAAATATGCTTCGTTTCCTCCACCCTGAATACTTGGCAATCTCTTTGTTCACATGAACGGCTTCGATTTCAGTTACTTTCATAAGTCCCAAAGCTTTAATTTCAGCCAGAATTTGTTCCCTCGATTTTAATTTCGGTGGTCCTTTTCGACAAGTTGTATCGCGTTTGAATCCGTTCTTATCACTTCTTAAGGTGGACCCACGCGGTAGGAACCGACGATGACAATCAAACCAAGAGGTTTTTCCACCATGTTTTAATTGGAATGCATCCGTGTCATCCATACAATAAGGACAAGCTCTCTTTCCATGTGTGCTCCAACCAGACAACATACCATATGCAGGGTAGTCGCAAACAGTCCACATTAGTGCAGCTCGGAGTTTGAAGTTGGTCTTGGTGGAAATGTCGTAGGTAAGTACCCCATCATGCCACAAATCTTGCAACTCTTTTATCAAAGGTTGTAGGAAGACGTCAATCTGATTTGAAGGATTTGTCGGCCCCGGTACGATGACAGTTAAAAACATGAACTCCTTCTTCATGCACATTGAGGGGGGTAGGTTGTAAGGAGTGAGAATTGGAGGCCATGATGAGTATTATTTTCCAGACTGGCCAAATGGTTGGAAACCATCCGTACACAAACCTAAACGAACATTACGAATCTCGGCGCTGAATTCGATGTGCACATCATTGAAATGTTTCCATGCCGTAGAATCAGAACAATGTTGCATGACGATGCCATCTGAAACGTGTTCCCCATGCCAACGCATATGCCTCGCAGTCGCTTCAGACGCGAATAAGCGCTGTAATCAAGGTGTTAGGGGAAAGTAATACATTGTTTTTCGAGCCCGCGACATGCCACTCCGTCCATCACTTCTAGTTTGTTCGTACCTTGACTCACCGCAAAACTTACACGTCGTCAACTCTGAATCATCGCCCCAGTAAATCATGCACATGGACTTGCAACAATCAATTTGCTGGACTGGTAGCCCCATTCCTTGCATTAGTCGTTTCGTGTCGTAAAAGCTATCGACTAAACAATTGTTACTCGGCAACGCATCTTTACAAAATTGAAGAATTTCATCGAACGCCTTTTCGAAATATGATGTTCTTGCTTTGATTTTTAGGAGTCTCGCGATTGCCGACAATTTCGTCATCTTCTCGCAACCCCGCCATAGCGGCTGACTTGCTGCGTCCAACATATCATACAAATTTTCCTCTCCAGGAGTTGGTCGTTCCGCATGGCTCCAATTAAAACTCTGACCAGCCAAGTCGTGCACCATCTCATGATACGATGTACAATAATTGACCGTTTGCGTTCCTTCGTGGTCATCAATTCTCATCGTATTGATAGGTTCGTCAGGCACATTTTGATTGTACATATTATCTTCTTCCTCGTGTTCCGACCAACAGTGATATCCCAGAACAAAGCCCCGACGAAGAATATGAAGTTCTACTCGTGGTGTCAACATCATAGTATGAACGATTACGACACTTCGTATGGTTGCATGGACACCGAATTTTTCCCTCGCTTGCGAATGTCATGCATGCGTGCGTCTTCGCGTATGTGATGAACTCGTTCACAAGTATGGTTGATGAACTCTCGTCGAATGAAGCCATTTTCAATACGACTATATATCCATTCTCGATTAGTAGACATCTCGATCCTAAGTTTTTTCAACCGATCATTGGAAAAAATCTTATCAACTCTTAAACAAATTTAACATATATAAATCCTACAAAATAACTATATATTCAGAAAATAATCCAATTAATATTCTATAAATTGGAATATAAATAACCTTGAAATTTTAATATAGATACATACCTATAAATTCTATAAACTGAATAAAAATTGGAAGTTCTTAATTTATTCAATTTATATTAAACTATTTTTTTACACAAGTCGTAGTTCACAAGTGATATCTCTGCAATCTCTTTTCTTCAACTATGATAACTAAGTCTCTTTTATAACCTCTAACTACCTTCAAGAATCATGTAAATTTCATACTTACATTCAAGATTCAATAATTTTTGCATATTTTTATAAATTAATAAGTATTTTATATTGCCATGTATTTCGTTATTTTGTAAAAGTCTTGGGTGTTGTAATCAAGAAGGGATAAAAATTTGATCTTTGTTCACAACTTTTGTCACGTACTTTTTTTTTTGGTACAATTGCTAAAGTGTTGTAAAGTAGTTTGATGAAATGGGTTAAATTTGGTTTTATTTTTCATTGTTGTTGTAATAAAATTTTTAAATTCGTATGTTCTTATTCATGCGTATATACTTATAAAATTTTAAATACAACAACAACAACAACAACAACAACAACAACAACATAGCCTCACTCCCAATTATAAAAGCTTAAATAAAAAATTAAATATATTTAAATGTGTTGCTACCTCATTAGGATACATTTTACATTCAAGTTGCTAAATTTTAACTCCATTAGTTTGGTGATGCGCGTGATTAATGTGAAATATACAAACTATATAAGATAACTTAAATATGCGCGTTACAAGGAAATAAGAATTTTATATGGCAAACATAAAAACATACAAAGGCACAAAATGCACAAGTTAAAACGTCGTTACGCACTCGTCGTCACTGCGCAGACTCTAAACATAGTAGATAGGTGTTTTGGACGCTTTTAGAGAATGTCGTTACGTTGTGGCTTGTGTGAAGTTTGTTAGGCTCTCGCTTTGCTTACTACCATGGATACTAATCAATGTGTGGGCACATTGAAATATATGTGGCTAGAGAATGATGGGCTATAAGGTTTTAAATTAATGGATGGTTGGTTTGATAGAAGGAAGATAATATGATGTGATGGCACATGGGGCATAGTGCATGCATTTTAGGAATGCTTGTCTACATACATGTATAGAACAACATTAATTTAAAATTTGTGTTCCTATAAGGTCTATAATAGTTAAGTCGTTTAAATTTTTTTTTTTACATTTTCATTTTACTTATTTTGCCATTGCATTAAATAGGAAATTAATGCATGTGGTTTTATAATCCATTATTATATTTAACGTAATATGACGGGTAATATAATAATATTAACATAAAACTAAAGGTTTTCTTAAATCTCGTGCGTTATCCTTAAACGATCGGAAGAAGTATAATTGAGAGTAAAAAACTAATGATGCCCTCCTATTATTTTTTTTTGGTTAGCACAAGGCCATAAAACGGTTAAGAAAATTTCATTATTTTACTGAAGCTAATGCATTCCGACATCATTTACACTTGCACACAAAATAAAACGGGCCTTATTAATATGACACCTGCTCGTTTAAAACCAAACATTAGTCAACGTTTTTGTTGCTCTGTTGCTATAGATTGTTCAGTTGTTTATTTGTTGTTGTTTAGCGACAGATTGTTCTGACGTTAATTTATTGCTGTTTAGCAACAAAAAATTGAGTTGTTGATTTGTTGTTGTCGCGTTGTCGCTACTTTTGAACGCGTATAAGATCTCGTTGATATGTAAAATCAGACCGTAGATATATAAATTTCGGTAGTCATATAAAATCAAAAATCAACAAAAATAGCAAAATAGATTTTCAAGAAAATGCAAACTGCAAATGATACCGAAACTCGATCAAGGAGAAACCGAAGCGACTAAGGCGCGGAGGACAGAGCCGTCGGCGGTTCGAGGAGGAGTCCATGGCCGATCAGCGATCAATGGCCATGGCGGAGAGGCGGGCTCAACCAATGATGGGGAAGATTGCGGAGGCGACAAAGTGAGGGCGGCGGCGGCTGGGAAGTTCGAGCTGCGACGACGCGCGGATCCGACTGCAACGGCGGCGAGGTGTCCGATGAACGGCGCGCGGTGGCCGAGGGCCGGCGGCGCGGTTGACGGAAGCTTGCCGACGGCGGCGCTGGTCCGCGCAATGGCGGTCTGTCCGTCCGGTCAGTCAATCAACAGCGGCTGGCGACTTCCATCGGCGGCGGTGCTCGCAGAGGCGACCAAGCCGCGGTCGCGGCGACGGTAGCCTCGGCGAACAGGCGACGCAGCAGTGCGGCGCGGCGAGAGCGGCGGATCTGGAGCAGGGCGGCGCGGGGACGAACAGGTGCGGCGGATCTAGCTCGCGATCGATCTGGCGGCGGCCTTGAGCGCTGCGATGGTGCGGCGACGACCCAGATCGGTGATCGATGACGGAGCCGGCGGTGATGACGACGGCGACGGTGGTGGCGGCGAGTCTCCGGTGACGGTGTGGCGGACAAAATTTTTTTGCAGGGAGTAGTGAGGATGGAAATGGGTTTGGAGGGAAGATGATGAGAGAAAATGGTTTGTGAAAACCATTTAGAAATTAGTGACAAATCAGAAACATATTAGTTTGTTGTTGAGTTGTTGTTGCTAGTTTGTTGTTGATCAGCAACAGATCAAAATTGTCGATGATTTGCCTACGTGGCATTTGTTACTATTTTGTTGCTGTTCAGCAATAGATCAAAATCGGTTGCAGATTAGCCTACGTGGACACTAGCAGTCTTGATTTGTCGCTGAACAACGACAAATCAACAACAAACTATATGTATATAATGTATTTGACTTGCATATATAATGCATTTGACTTGCATGGAGATTAAAAAAAAGACAAATTTAATTAGAGGGAAATTAGCTTCATTTGAAAATTAATTGATTGAAGATGAAATAATTATATATTCACATAAACCCTTGAAATTTCACGATTTAATCAAAATCATGATTGTTCATCATCATTAAACCAAATTTATGAAAAAGCCTAAATTACCAAATGTATACACATTAATTTTTCTTTCCCCAAATTATATTTTTTTATTTAAATGGTTCAAATCAATTAGAAAGAAAATATTTAAGGGCAAGTATATGACTATCACAAGGGAAATTAAGTTACGATTGCAATTCTCACCATCAATTGAGTTGCCAAAAAAAAAATTACTTTTGCCCTTTTCGTCACAAATACATCATTGTAGTTTGTAAATGTTGACTAAAAATAAAATTTGCATTTAATCTTCTTCAAAATTTAATACATGTTTACTCTAAAGAAACAACAATAAAAAAATGTCTACGCCCGTCCCCATACGTCCATTGACACTAGATAAAATATAATGCCTAATTGACATTGATTCGATCACTGAACAATCATGAACATCCCATACTTTCTTGTGTGACTCGCATATCCTGAGTTAACAATAGATCTTAATTAACCCTTTTAAGTCTTTGTTAATCAATTAACTAATCCCATCCACTATATCGAAGGCAAATTTCATGGCGTTCCTATATATTTTCAGTTTTCATGTATAATCGAGATATATCTTTTAATTAAAAATGGGGTTTTCCTAAACTACCTTCAAAGTAATTTTTTTTTTGCTCTAGCCTATGACAAAATTGAAAGTAGGGGCACATTAGGAAATTAAGCAATTTTGCCATTAATATTGAATAGATAGATAGATATATGTATATAGTATACATATAGATAGATATCTTGAAAAATATAATTTTTGGGTTCAAAATTTTTTTAAACGTGGTTTTTATTTTTTTTTATGTAAAGGTGTTGTTTTCAAGTAAAAATAGAATCATTGATTTTAGGAAACCGCCTATTTATCAATGGTTCTGCACTTACAAAAACACCAATATAAAAGGAATTTTTGTTAAATTACTACATTACCTTAAAATTAAACAATTCAGATTGGTTACTTAAGAGCACTATTGGATTTTTTTATCCAAATAGGAGAGCCCCTGGTTTGAAAAAACCATTTCAAAATTAGTGACATATCAGCAACAGACTAGTCTGTTGCCGATTTTTTTGTTGTTGATTTGTCGCTAATCGCAATGATCGATTATTATTCTGATGTCGATTAATCAATGTTGTTGATTTGTCGCTGATCAGCGATAGAAATGAATCTGTTCTTTGATGATCAACTGATCAAGATCAACATACTATGTCGTCGTCGCCGATCTCAGATAGCAGATCTGTCGATGATTTAGCTACAGATCAGTGACAAACTAGGTTTCATAGCTGATCTGTCGCAGATCCGTCACAAAATGGGCGGGAAATTAATGGCGGGAGAAATCAGCGACATATCAGTGACAAAATACAATTTGTCACAATTTTTATCACAAATCTGTCACTAATTTGTTGTTTTTTGGTCACCGAGTCAAACGTTCTTTCTAATGCAAAATTGTTGCTGATTTGTTGTTGTTTAGCAACAAATTCAATCTGTTGCAATGTTTTGATGCAATTCCACATTTTTCTTGTAGAGAGTCTCATGTAACCATATTAGAATGCTTTTTGATGCATATACTTAAATAGGTTGTATGAAAAAAAGAAAAAGAAAAGAGGAAGACTTAAATAAGAGTGGATGAAAAATTAGGTTGGCAGGGCCGAACCTTGAGGGAGTCAAGTGGGGCGACCGCCCTTGGCTCCCACCCCCTATTTTTCTTTTAAAAGATATATATATATATATATATATATATATATATATATATATATTTTTTTTTCATAATTAAAAAATTAGTGCTTATTAAATAATTAATAAAATGTTGTTTAGCAAATTATTTACATATTTTTAAAATTAAATTTTAATTTTTTAATTGTATAAGTAGCTCTTTCAACATATTCTTTCCTTAGTGACATTTTCTTCTAATTTGCATTTTTTAAGAGTTATTACACTTTACTTTTCTTTTTGAAGTATATATGATTGACTTTTACTTGATATGAAATATTTAAAGATGTTTTGAGAGGCTTTGATCACACTATTATGTATCGATTGAGCAAATTCTTGTTTGTGAGATTTGCGTCTCTAATGTTGGTGTAAGAATTCATTTTTTCTACACATATATAATTAAGGGGCCCCCAAATTATAATTTCGCCCAGGGCCCCTAAATACTTTGGACCGATGATGGGTGACTAACAACGCCTACTACCCGAGCGATTTAGTTGATGCAATTGGCGTTAAATATCACGTCGGAAAGCAAAGAAAGGCTTATAAATATGGAAAATATATTTCGCCTTTACTATTTTTCGCAAAATAATCTTAAATTTTCAAAATTGGAAACCTAATCCCAATTTTAATTTTTTCCCTTGGTTAGCTTATGAGTTACGTATACTTGGAGGGTAGTAAAATGTAGCATCTCTTATCCTTATTAGGGTGATACCCAGACTGAACCTAATTAAGAATCGATACATCAGGCATATTTAATCAGTGTCAACAGCCTCACCTGCTATAACTGATAAACATAATTGTAAATCGAATATCGAAATAAAAAATGATAAATGCATCGAAAAATTTAAAGATTTTTCAATAATATCTACGATATAAAAAACCAAATTAAATCATAATCAACATCAATTACTGAAAACTTCCCAACCTTGTGATATTACAAAATTGTACCTCAAATAGCATATAACATACAAAAGAGGGTTCATTACATCAAAGAGAAGACTACAAAACTCCTACTCCTTCTCTTTTCTTTTGGTGAAGCACTCGATTGCGAACCTGAAATGCTAATTTGGGTGAGCACTCTAACTTGCTCAGTAAGTTAAGATTCACGTAACCATTAATATACCATATAATATTCAAGAAAGAAATGAAATAGCAATATGAACCAATCATAGCTAAATAGGATATTGAAAAGCATATAATTAATATATAACGGATGCCATGAAGGTTTGGAAATGCTCGAGAGAAACTGGATTGACTTGGTCAACAAAACTTTTCAGCAAAATTTTAAAATCAAAATGGATGCTAATGGATTGGAGAAGAAGCACGTTTATGCCTATCTTCAAAAATAAAGGAAACATTCAAAATTACTAAAACTACCAAGAAATTAAACTTTTGAGTCACACTAGAAAACTTTGGGAGAGAATAATTGACAATAGGCTAAGGAGAGAAACAACAATATGAGAGAACTAATTTGGCTTCATGTTTGGGAGGCCAACTATGGAGGTGATTTTATTTGTAAAAAGATTGTTAGAAAAATATAGAGAAAAGAAAAAAAAATCTTCATATGGTATTTGTAAATTTAGAAAAAGTAAATGATAGGGTCTCGTTCTAGAAAGAAATGAGTGCATGCTAGATATATAGACACTATTAAGGATATGTATGATGGGGTAGTAATGAGTATAAAGACATTTGGAGGAGCTACAAAAGAATTTTTCATTACGATAGGACTACATCAAGGATCGGTTTGAAGCCCATATGTATTTACTTTAGTTATGGATGAACTAACTAGACATATTCAAGATGATATACCATGGTGTATATTATTTGCATATGATATTGTCTTAATAGATGAAACAAAAGATGGAGTGAATAGGAAATTAGAACTCTAGAGGTATACATTAAAATATAAATGCTTTAAGTTGAGTATAACGAAGACCGAATACATGCACCGTGAATTTAGAAATACTAGACATCTAGATGATTGAGTAGTAAAATTAGGAGAAGTAGAAGTTCCTAAAGTGAAACACTTTAGATACTTAGGTTGATCATATAAAATAATAATAATATTGAGAATGATGCCACACATATAACTCAAGCTAAATGGAAGAAATGACGGAGTGCAACAGGAGTGATTTCTGATCGAAATGTTCCTACTAAGTTAAAAGAAAATTTTATAGAACAACAATTATGCCATCTATACTCCATGGAAGTGAATGTTGGACGGTAAAACAACAACAATTATATAAGCTCGGACCTACGTGGATGCAGCAAAAAAGTCTAGGACATGCCCGACAAGGTGAATTATATTTTTTGTGTGATGTATGTTAATAATATGTATCATTAATTATTAAATATTCATGTCACACTATTGTTATAATTTTCATTGGCTGCATTGTACTCGTGCAGTGACGAGAACATCGGACTCTACAAGGTGCACGTAATGCGGGTGTATGAGGTAGCCGAGGTTTAGATTTCACATCACTCATCACATCACCCTTTACATTACCTATCACATCACTTTCTCTCTCACTTGCAAATAAAAAAACTCTACTTATATATATATATATATCTTTCTAACCGATTCTCTTTTTCCCTCTCTTATTTTTTCTTCTTATCCAACACTACCTCCACATTTCATTTGATCTCACCTTCACCAAGCTCTCCTCCTACCCTCAACTCGATCTCCCACAACTATCGCGATGTTCTTAACTCTCGATGGCTCTCGCCAATGGTTGTCCTCAATCGAGGTAAGTGGTGGTTGCGATTGAGTTTTGAAGTAAATCTTGAGGTTCTAATGGCAATGTTGTGTTGTTTGTTGATGCTATTGTTATTGAAAATGTTGATTGAAAAAAGAAAAAAAATATTTTTTTAAAAAGAAGAAGATGAAGATAGATGTATAGATGAACTTGGGGAGAGGGGGCAGCGGCCGGGCCTGGTTGCCCAAGCCCGGAAGGGTTGGGTCGAGTCGAGTCAGCCCATATCCGGTGGGCCAAACCGGGTCCATTCAGCACAACCCCCTAAATAAAAAATTAAATAATTAAAAATTAATTAAACATAATTTTAAAGATAATAAATTACAAAAAATTAGAAAAATAGCTAAAAAATCACGAAAAAACTCAAAAAAATCAAAAAAATATGAAAAATTAGAAAAGATAGAAAATTAGGTTTCAAGAATTTTTCAGGTGTTTGACACCTCAGTGTAATTCGAAAAGTGTGCCACAACTAAAATTTGGAATAAAATTCTAATTTTTAATTTTACATTATAAAATCATTACATGTGACACTAAAACATTTTGAAATGATAAAATTGGACACCAAGAAATTAGGAGACTAGTCGGGTGTCTCAGGTGTAGGCGCACAAGTTCAAGGTGTAAGAGCGGGTCATTTCGAAACGATTTCACGAGTGTCGAGGTAAGTAAACCCACGAGAAAGTTAGCTTATAATTTACTTATTTCTCTTGAAATTTACTTACTCCACTATTACTTTTCGCCGGTTTAGCTTGCAAACTTACTCTACTCCCACGTGTTTGTGTATGGTCGAAGGGACGGTATGACCCATTTTAGTATGACGAATTGTTGCCCGTCGTCGAGAAAGTTAGCTTACCGGCGCCGCGCTTGCTGGCGAATTTACTTGCCGCCCGGCTACCCTGGCTGCCGTTCATCGCCGCACCGACCCGCGCTGCCGGCCAAGTCCGCCGCTGGTCGCCGTCTTGCTCTCGCAACTGTTGTCGGCCGCCTCCGCGCCGCCGAACCTCGACCTAGCCGCCGCCGTCTCGCCAAATTCCCGACTTACTCCACATATTACTTTTTGATTTCGTGTCATCGGGATTTAGCTTGCAAACCCATCTCAATGTACATTTTAAACCTCCCGAAACGCGCCCTTGTTTGTGTTTCGTGAATTTCCTCCCATAATTAGTGTATGGTATTTCGACGAAACATACGACCTTGACTTGGACAAGTCAAATTTTCGTATGAACCCATGAATTTCACAAGACAATGGTGCTTTTTGCCATACCCGCCCAAGATGACGATCCGATTGTTGCTATGGTGTTGGTCATACCCTGTCTCTTCCCATTAATATATGTCGTGGGCAACATCCTCGCAACATATATTGGAATACAAATGAATACAAACGAACATTTAATTTCACGATCCACCATCTCAACCCAACTCGTACCTTTTCTAAGGTTACGATGGATAGTGGTCGGACCCGACGTGGCAATAACATGAATATATTTCTGGCTCTGCTGTACCTAGTTGTCCATATGCCTATACATGTACGTTGAAATCTCGCTCCAACTGGAACATGTCCATTTCCTTTCCCAGTGCACGACTAGATCGTTGTCCCTATCTGTGCACTCGACTGGATCTCTGACCCTATCTCTGGCCACTGCCTCGCCATCAATCATCTGATGGTACTAATGACGGTGCTAGCTGCTGTACTACACTAGCGTAACTCTACGCTGAACCAACTAACTTTGGCGCCGTATACGCCTCATATGGCGGAAACGCAATACGTTACGAGGTTGCTCTCGTATGCTCCCACGCTCTCACTCCTCATAACCTTAACTGCACTCCAAAATGCTCGACCTCGATCTGGTGTGGCCAAAACATCACGAATATTTGCTACTCCGAGATTCGTACTACCGTGAAACTTTTCAGAGTGATGCCGCTAAAACTCCTGCAACTGCCTCGCATGAGTCGTCACTCTAATTCTCGTATCAGTAGGCGTGCTCAACATCTCCTCATGTAAGCACGAGTTCGACACTTTTACTCCAACGCGTTCACTTTTTGACTTTCAAAGTAAATGTGTCCTCGAGATTCGCGCGACACAAATCTCGAGGCACCACCTCTATGTGTGACCAAAATTGTATCGAATCTCGCAAATCACGTATTTCGTGACACCTCCCAAGTTTCGAACTCGCATTACCTAATTCAAATCTAATGTGTCCTCGAGATTCGTGCGGCGCGAAACTCGATACACATTAAAACATACTTATTTCCATTTAAAATGCACTTGTTTACTCTTTTCTTAATGATTTGTCAAGTGAGTAAATGCACTTGTACGAAAATTCTCGTCAGTACGTTTACTAACGCCTACAATCTCGTAGGATTTATCCTTAGGTGGCCTCTAACTTTTAAAACGATTCGCGGACTCTACCTCGGCTCGTAACAATTAATTCATTTATAAATCCCTAAAGGTGGTGGTCGACTTCACCAACCCTGAGACTATAAATGTATAGTGTCACTAAAGGGGAGTTACTTGTGCTTCTGATCCAACAGTACTACTCCAAAGCTTTCGTCAAAGCTAAAGGAGTCCGTACATGATGTAATCGTTAGCTCTCAAGTCATCTCAACACTTTGCTCATTTTGAGTCTGCTCTTCGTTTCTTTTTTCTTTTTAACTTTACGTTCTCGAATGTTCCCTACATTCGATGTTCCTTACTCGAATGTTCCTTACATTCGAATATTCATTCATTTCACGAATGAGCCTTTCTCGAATGTTTCTTACCTTAATTGTTCCATTCGTTGTATATTATCCAACAACATCAATTTCCTTTATCAATTCCACACCATTTAGAGACTCGAACTTCCGTTTCAAGTCTCACTACTTATAGGAAATTCTCAATTTCAGTACTAACTGAACCACGTGAAATGAATTTAATGAACTCTTTTGAGTCCTAAATAAGATCAAAATTCCTCTAAATAGCTTGAAAATCAATTCACAAGTTTGTTTGAGTCATACATGGCCTGTTAAGTTTCAATTTGAAACCATACTATTTGTAATACCAAAGTTCTCATTTTCCATTGGCTTCACCAAACCAACCAAGCTATTTACCTCGATTGATCAATTGAACTAACTAATTCTTAAGCCAATCCGCGAAGCTGAATTAAATTTAAACAACTCCCGCATTTCCAAAGCACGAGTACATATTCATGCATCTCCACTATTCCCAAATACGCCACCATCACCAACATTGCCACATCCGATCCGCGCATGAAAGCAATGCAATACGACCTCATATCAGATGGAAATATAACTCCTAAACCTTTCCCTTATTTGTTGTTTGCACCATCTCAAAGGCCTAGTAAAGGATTTTCAAGCAAAGACAAGATCATCATCGCAACCTCGTTTAAGTGAAACAGGTTGTCATTCTACCCTTTTTCACTTTTTTCCAAAATGTTCCAAACATGAAATCCTCTAACCTTTACTACGGATTTGATTCCCGTATCACATTCCGATTTCATTACTTATTTCGAGCGAATCCTCTAGAAATACGTGCAGGGTGTTTTCAAGAGTTTCGGGTGACTTGAATCTAACTCCTTAAGGTACGCAACAAGTTTTCTTCCCCAAGTAGAAAGCAAATGTGTCCTCGAGATACGTGCAACACGAATCTCGAGGCAACCCCAATACTTTCACCAATTCGTCCAAAAATGAAATCACGTATACAAATGGAACATCAATATCAATTCAACATTTACATAGTCACGATTCCTCGAATCATTATCGACATCATATATAGTATATAACATACCATATATTATATATATACGTCAGGGGTACAAGCCCACCTCGAAACGCATATAAGGAAAAAAAATGTTATAAACATTTTCCATTTTCCATTTTCCATTTGTCATTTCTCATTTTCCATTTTCCATATCCGCCAGGTGTTCTACCATTCCTAACTTCCGCTTATTTTGTGTCTTAATTTCAAGAGTCGAGTTCCTTAAAACGTCGTCTCTGATACCAACTGCGACGGCCCCAATTTCCATAAATTGGGCCCCGCCCGGCCTAAGCCTACGTAGACCCCCGAGCCAGTCTCGCAAGGTCAACGCAGGCCTAGTCAGCCTTCCAATCCATCATGTTCAGTCAATTCACAATTTTAAGTTGAGTTATTAATATTTTTCGAGATTTACAATTTTAGCGGAAGCAATTACTACAAATAAAATAACTCAACCATAATTTCAAGGAGTTAGGCAACCTAATTGTGGAACCCAGGAAATATCATCGAGAGGAGAGTAATAATACAAAATATACAAATAATCACCTAGCTATAAAGCCTTCCCTTCGCTACTCGTATGCGGCTCGCACTCAGCAATACTGAATTCATCAAAATAAAAATGACGAGCCCAGGTAAGTAAATCCAAAGAGGACATATACACAACATTTCACAATATCCATAACAATTGAGAGATATTCACGATATCCAATAAAAGCTCATTGGCTAATGGACCCTCAATCGACAACAATTTAACGATAGCTATTCATGCAAATATATCGAAAGGAATATAAGTTCCTAACGCATGAATATATCTCCAAATGTTTCGTTCAGAACCAATCGACTCCTAGTCGTCCATTTAAACATTTGATTGCTTATTTGACTAAAATCCAAAACTAACAAGGCGGAGATTTCGAAATCGCGACCAAGTCAATCGCTTGATTCGCGGAGAGTGGGTTGACGTGAAGCTTGCCTCCGTCGAGAGAGTTCCTTTCCCACGTTTCGAACGCAGCGCCACGCCCATGCGTCGTCTCTCTTTCTTTCCCTCCCGATCTCTTTTTCTCTCTCCTCTCGTGTTTTTCTTCTTTTTCTCTCTTCTTATCCAAATCAACTTTATATATATACATAACTTTATCTTTTTGATTTCACGAGGCGTTAAGTGGAAGTGTACCTTCCGACCAACATAGTTCCTCATTTTGACAGTGAAGAGGAGGTAGGGATTTCCTCGCAACTAGTGCTTTCTCGGTTTAGTATATATTTGCTTTCCCAAGACTTGACAACTATACACCACACTCATGTTCCATATTATTGATTGTCTTAGCTACTTATATCTATCATTTACATTTCTATTTATTTACTTTATCTGCATGAATTGTAGTTGTTTTTGTTAGATTTCTTGTAAATACTAACTGAACTTATCTGAGATTTACTTACTGGAACTTGTCATTATTTTTGGTGGCAAGTTGCGGATCATACGACGAGCTGTATGGAAAGAGTCACAATAGCTTCACTTGTAAGTGTTTGTATTTGTGTATGTAATACTATTTTGGGATAATTTTAGGAGGCTTATTACCTAAAACATGTATATTGACACTTATTATACTTTTTTGTTGCCTTTGTTGATATACATGGTATCCTTTTGCCGATTTCCATCCTATAAGTTTATTAATCAATGCAAACTTTTTTTTATTAATTATTTGCATACTTTTTAAGACTTCCTCTATTAAAACAAACAAATTAAGTTGTAAAATTATATAACTTAGTATATTTCGACAACATAATAGTTTAAACATCGAAATTTACTAAGTTGGATCATTTGATGGTTAGGGGGGGTTATGGAGAAGTGTGCAGGTGACGTAACATGACTTGGTGACATGTCCGACAACATGGCGATGTTCAGTTTGCCTCGAAATTTAAGGCCGTCACAGTTGGTATCAGAGCCTAGTTTCAAGCGAACATAGGGGAAGTTTAATATAACTGAATAAAAATTAACAAACAACATTAGATGTGGAAACACAAAGACCTTGACTAAGAACCTTTAGTTTCGAAGTGTAGTGTTGGGGATTATATACATATTCTATTTTAATTATATTATATATACACATATCACAAGTTTTATATGATTTGCAAATACCGTTGCGTACATTAATGGATGGCAGGCGATTGTAGCTCGGCGTTGGAGGCATGATGAGTGATACTACGCCTATAGCTTTTCAGGATTTGACTATTTGTAAGATGGTTATCACACATGATCGGCAGTTGGCAGAGATACGCACATTCCTGAGGTCTTAGGCGACTAGTTGATGCGACTAGAGATATGCACTGTAATTGATGTAGATGCGAGAAAGTAGAATACTCATACAAAGATACCCGCACCTTCGCTAGAGAGGGTTAAGTGGAGATGAGGCTGGAGTTTAAGGAATAGTTAGCCAGTGTTGAGACAAATACGTAGTAGTTTCCAATGTGGCCATAAAGGACAAAAAAAGAGTGTAATATATGTTAACGACTTTGGCATCAACACCATCACTAAGTAGTTAGACGACGTCACCAGAGGAGAAACAACCAGTTAATTTGTTCGGATGCAATCAATTATGACATTACAAGATTGAATGTTTATAAACGCTTAGTGGTGTCAATTGCAACATCATCGATACTAGCGATGCCATTATAGGCTAAAGCCACTAGTTAGGGCGTTGCCTGAATAGTACACTGAGAGCGAGATTTAGCTACTAGTCCGATTCATATATGTTTTGAAATGGTGACGTTATATCGTTTCATACATAGCTACGTGATAGGTGATTTATGACTTGACTACATATAGAGTCAACACATACCTTATTTTAGACATGACAACCAAAGGTAAGGTGTTATCCTAACTTAATTTATGTGGGATGCCTATTTTAGGTTGGTGGAAGATTATTGTCAAGAAGGTTTTCGTAAGCAACAAGTAAGGAAGGTTGGTCTAAAAAATGAAGTTCAAAAGTATATATGGAAATAGAGATTATCATACCTCTTAGGGTCACGTCAAGACTAGATGTGCGATGATTATTTCATTCTTACCGTTAGTTATGAGTTGAGAAATTCTATTGGCTTAAACACCTTTAGGAAAAGAACATATGCAAGACATGAAGGACCTCTGTATGAGATGTCATGTACAGGGTGTGTAGTACAACAACTGGCATTTGAGAGTGAGGTATAGCTGATAGAAAATCATACATGATAGCTTAAAAAAATCTCTAGTTTAGACTACATTGTAGACTTCAGAGTTTGTCAGATCAACGATCAGGAACAAGTTGTAATGGTATGCTTTAATTAATCCCGATTTAATCGATTAATTATATATTAGGATCTTAAACTCAAACTTATATGGACACCGCAGAAAAGTCTAAGGCACATTTGACGATGTAATTTTTGGCTATTTTTGGGTGGCGTGTGTTAAATTATTTTATTATCTTTAAATATTCGCGTTGAGCTAGAGTTAGGATTTTCATTGGTCGCAATGTGCCCGTATAGTCATGAGAACGTAGGACGCTGCGGGGTGCGTGTAACGTAGGTGTATGGGTAGTCGGAGTTTAGACGTCACATCACCCATCAAATTATACATTACATCACCATCCCTCACTTTTCTCTCTCTCTTTCCAACTGATCCTCTCTTCTCTTCCTTTTATTTTCCTTATTCTTTTTTTTTTTTTCTTCTTCTTCTTCTTCTTCTTCTTCTTCTTCTCCGACTCTACTTCATCACCAAATTGGTCTCACCCTCACCAAACTTTCCTCCCATAAGACTATCGGATTTGCCAGCAAGCTCTCATCCCATAACACTATCGGATTCGCCACCACACATCTCACGCCGACGATTTTCTACTCCGAGGTAAATGGTGGTTATGTGTTATGAGATTTTTGGAGAAACAGAGAGCTTTGATGGTGGTTGTGTTGATGATATTGTGTTGGTTGTTGAGTTGTGAAGGTTACTATTGTTTTATTAGTTGGTGTTATTATTATTGTTGTTGTTGTAAGAAGAAAAGAAAAAAAACAAAAATAAAAAAGGAGAAACTAAAGACATTCTCTGGAGAAAAAGAAAAAAAAAAGGGTGTCATGGGCTTGGGGATGGGCCAAGCCCATTGCCAACCTAAAACTTAAAAAGAAAAATCTAAGCAGTGACGAACTGCAAAATCTTGTCGCTGGCTCGGACCCAGCCCAGTTGGGCCGACTTGGCCCAGTCAAATCGGGCCAAGTTCAGGCCCAATCAAATCGGGCCAAGTTCAGGCCCAACCTCCTAAAAAAATATAATTAAGAATTAAATTAAATATAATTTTAAATAAAATAAAGTACAAAAAAATAAAAAATAGGTAGAAAATCATGAAAAATTCAAAAAAAAACTAGAAAAAATACCAAGGATTGGAAAAAGATAAAAGAAATAGGTTTCGAGACTATTTTGGGCATTTGACACCCCACTATAACTCGAAAAGCGTGCCACAACTAAAATTTGGAATAAAATTTTAATTTTTTGTTTTACATAATAAAATCATTAAATGTGACACTAAAAAATTTTAAAATAATAAAATTTGGCACCAAGGAATTAGGAAACTAGTCGGGTGTCAGGTACACAGTTCGAGGCACGAACGGGTCATATTCGAGTGATTTCATGAGCATCACATAAGTAAATGCACGAGAAACTCAGCTTATAATTTACTTATTTCCTTCATAATTTACTTATTTCATTTTTACTCTATTCTTGCATGTGTCTGCATATGGTTAAAGGAACGATATGAACCATTTCTGGCTTTCTCGTAGATGACGATCTGATTGTTGTTGGTCATACCTTAGACTACGCGTGAGATTTCTCTCGCGAGTCGATGATCTCGAGAGTGGGTTGTCGTGAGGCTCGCCTCCGTGATAGAGCTCATCTCATTTAAGGCGTTGAGCGGAAGTCTACCTTATGACTAACAGAGTTCCTCATTTCGATCGTGAAGAGGAGGCAAAGATTAATTTGCCGCCAAGGCCTACTCGGTTTAGTATTTGCGTCCTAGGGCTCGACAACTATATAGCACACCCACATTCCATATTCTTTATTATCTCAGCGACTTATATTCATGCTTTACATTCAATTTATTTACTTTATCTGCATAAATTACAATTGCTTTTCTTGGATTTCTTATGAATACCAACTGAATATCTCTAGGATTTACTCACTAGAACTTGTCATTGTTTATTTTTTGGTGGCAAGTTGCAGATTATACGACGATATGAATATAAAGAGCTACATTAGCTTCACGTGCTGGTGTTTGTGTTTATGTATGTACTATCTTTTGGGGATTGTTTTGGGAGACTTATTACCTATTACATGTATATTGACATTTATTATACCTTTTTGTCACACCTATATTGATATATATGATTTCTTTTTACTGGGTTTCCACCTCATAGGTTTGTTAATCAATGCAAAACTCGTTTACATTACTTATTTGCGTATTATTAAGACTTGCACTATTTAAATAACATATATGAATCAAAATAAACAAATTAAGTTGTAAAACCTTATAATTTAGTATATTTAGACAAAATAATCATTTAAACATCGAAATTGACTAAGTTGGATTATTAAATGGTTAGTTTGGATTATTAAATGGTTAGTTCGCGGGCTATCATGGACAAACGTGCAAGTGACGTGACATGACCTGGTGATTTATTCGATGACATGGCAGTACCTAGTTTACCTCAGAATTTGGGGTTGTCATACATGTGAAGAATGTGAGACAAACATGTTTTTCGTGGACTCTACAAAAGCGGATAGTGTTGAGATGACTAGGAAGTAAGATGATGATGTCAAGGTGCATGCACTATGCATCATATATTCATAAGGGGATCGATGTTAGCTAGCTAGAATGACAACATTATATGTCATATTAATAAAATGCATAATAATTAATGTGACGCTTGGGCTTCATATCAAAATGGGGTATCGAATGTTGACAAGAGCTCAAAGGCTACATCAACTATTGTAGATTGTATTATTACATAGTGATGACAACTCTAACATTTCTCATTCATAAAACGTGCAGAAGGACTCCGGTTTCAAAAGTAGAAAAACGTGTAAAAGGTCTTAGAAATTAGATACATCGATCCTTATTTTTAAAGGACAAATAAATATCCCGTGATCGATCTTGTCGGATGGACTCTCCAAAAAAAAACAATAATACCAAAAGTACGTACGTAATATAGGTATATAAATATCCTCAATTCTTCATAAGAAAAATCAATCATCACTAACTCTACTTACTCGTACTCATCATGCAACAGATTAACAAAAATATGTCTCTCGTTGCTCTTACATCCATCTTACTCTTCTTCACTTTCACGACCATCAACCCCCCACGCTCCTACCACTGGTCCAAGACACCGACGGCAACTCCGTCAAAGTAGGCATTTCCTACCACGCGCTACCCGTTTTGCATGGTGTAGGTGGTGGTGGTGGTGGTGGACTAGCCCTTGGTCCTAACAGGAACCATACTAAAATCTGCCCATTATCTGTGGTGCGATCGCGGCGTCTAGAATCAAGAGGCGTACCGATATCCACTAGAACAATTTTTTGCCTTTAATAGAGGTTTTAAAACCCTTACTAAATAGAGTGTTACTAAATGTCATGTGAAAATGTGTTATGTTTTAATTTTTAATACATGAATTACATAAAAGTTTTTTAAAACTTCGATCAATTAAGTGTTATTTAATAACACCACCTTTTAATAGGGGTTTAAAAACCTCTATTAAATACCGAAATTGTTCTAGTGATCATTCTTTCCGGTTCATATTAATTATACCGGGGATGAAGAAGTGGTTCGCGGTTCCACGGATCACAGACTCGTGTTCAATTCTACATGCGGCAGTGTCTGCGGGGAGCAGCGATGTGGAGGCGCGGGGCCTTGGACAAATCAGTTGGGAAGTATTTCATAACTACAACTAGTAGTGTAATGACTACAGATATGGAGAATCGGTTCAAGATAGTTTTTTGGAAGAATTGGGAAGGTGCCCATTTACTAGCTGTCTTACTGCCCAACTGTGTGCAGCACTTGTGAGAAAGCCCTTTGCTAGGACATTGGGGTGCACTCGGATGATAAGGATGGATTTCAGCGTTTGGCTTTGACGAATGATTCCCCAATTGTTGTTAGGTTTAAGAAAGCATAATTAATGGAGCAACTTAATACTCTTAATTAATTTTTATATATATATAGTCCCCTTCAGTTTTAGCTAGCTAGCTAGTTGTTGGATGCTGTATGTAAGTGTAGGTTTGTTTTAAGGGAAATACTAGAATGATGATCAACAACGATGTCACGCCATAAGACACTACATGGCCTCACAAGAACATTTCATGTGACATCGACCTACATGTTATGCATTGATATCTCTATATGCTTTCATCCAGAGGCGCGCACCAAAGCTCTTGTGAGCCAATATGTCTTGCCGTGTAACATGTTGTTATTCCAATGCTTCTCCTGTTATAAATCAAATAAAAAGGGGACATGCAGTATGTATTTTAATTATCTGTATAATTGTAGTGTTGTGGGCAATCCAATATTTATCTATTATTATAATCGAGCAATAGGGCCAAAACCTTTACGTTGAGATAGATGAGACATTACTAGCTTGCCAATCATGTAAAAAGGCAAGGTAAACTGGACGGGCTGTAAGGGCGAGTTTGGAATTGTGTGGGTTATGTATGTTAGGTTTTTTGGCTCAAACTTCATGTTCTAATTTAATTAGGAATAAGTATTATTTTAGTTTGTGTCTAATCAATAAGTTAATTGCAATTTGAGTCCAAATAGGATTGATGTTAGTTAATGTTATATCTATACATATATTGCTTTCAGTATATAGACCTACTTATTTGTTGTCATTGTTTATCAAGAACCCTAGTTATTTGAAAATATTCTACTGTAATTACAATTCCTATTCCTATTTATAGTTTATCTACAATGGAGATGATAGAGACATGCTTGCTTGGAGTTATAATTTTTCATTTCGTCAATCAACAACAATTGTGAACAGAGTAGTTGAAGCTCAAAGAAATTTCATCAATCAATTGCCTAAAGGAACTCAACTATAGTAGATTCAAAAGGAACATCTCCACAATCTCAACAAAAAGTTCCAATCTCATAGATGCTAGAGAAATATATTTAGGGTGTGACTATGTGCCCCCCTTTTCCCTTTATCATCGGCCCCCCTATTAACTTAATAGTACAATTAATCCCTAATAAATCGAAAAATTAATATACTAACTACCCCACAACTAGTCGTAAATTTTCCCATATAACCTCAAGTAAGCCCACACAAACCATGCATAGCAACTCGGGCACCGCCCCGTAAAACATGTTCTCGGCTAAGTTAAGTAGCTGCTCTATCTTTTCCGTAAGAGAACGAGAACGGGATCGGGCCCGTGAATTGGTTGAGCCGGGCATCAAAATGTGTCAGCTTTTTTAGGTACCCGATTTCGTAAGGAAGGCACCCGGAGAGCCTGTTGTTCAAAAAGAGTATCTCGAGGATGGGCGACGCTGCTTGGCCAATGCTACGTGGTATGGGGCCTGATAAGTGGTTTTTAGCGATAGTGGGATACAAGGCAGTGGTGGATCCGAGGTTCTCTGTTAGGAATTGGTCGAGTGGCGTCGTGAAGATATGTGGCGGTATCACTACACAAATGTGCCAGATTAGCGACACTCGCAAAACTGTCGCTAATGATGGGATTTACCAGATTATCAACGGATTTGGCAACGAGATTGGCTATGGCTATTTTTTTGGGCTACGGGTGTCAAAAATAGCGACGGGGTCGCTAAATATCGTTAATTTGCCATTCCAGCCATCGCATGATCAACACATTCGCCACGCCAGCCTACATGGCGACCGGTTTCATCAAATGATGACACGTTATAAATGCGATTTACACATTCACTTTTGTTGACGTCGCTCTATATTTGTTAGAATTTTTATTTTTTAAAAATGATTTTTTTTCTTTTGTTACCAAAAAAAATTTATTAATTTATATTTGAATTAAATTTAAAAGAATTTTTAATTTTAAAACATTATAAAGTTTTTTTAATTTAAAAATAACTGATTTTATAAGTAAATTAATAATAAAATGAATATTTGAAGTCAAAATATTATAAAATTATAATTATAAAAATAACTGATTTTTTAATTAAATTAATAATAAAATAGTTTTTAATTTTAAAACAATAAAAAATAATTTAATTAAATTTTTTTTTTAGTTTTTATGATATATTTGGTTGCAATATATGCACATACTTTGTGTAAAATATAAATTATTATAATTTTATTTCAATATATATCTACCATAATTATGAAATTTTAAGTGTTTTATTTTGTTTCAATTTATTTTGCCTCATTTTTTATTTTTGCTTACTAATTATTAAGTTTTATTTCAATATTTGCACTTAATTTTAAGTGCTTCAATTTCTTCTAAAACTTTTTGTTTACTTAATTTTATTTATATATCTCTCTCTTATAAAAGCGTTGTTTTATATATATATATATATATATATATATATTATTTTGTTCAATCAATTACATATTTTCTTATTATAGTTAAATTGCTTTAAACTACTCTATATGTATATATATAGTATAATATATTATACTCTTTTATTTTTGGTCCTAATCGAAATTTAATTTGTCCACTTAATTTGTATCATTTAAATAAATTTTTGTAGTATAATGTACTGTATTAATATTACATTTAACTTACAAACTTCAAACTTAATTTTATTTCAACTTAACATACTTTATATATATATATATATATATAGTTATATATATGAATATCTATATCTATGTCTATACTATATATAATGCAAATCCTCCCTAACTACTATCCAATTACTCACAAATTTAATCTTTTTCCTATATTACCCTTAATTTGTTTTTTTACTTAGTTTAAAAACAATTAAAGAATAATTTAATGAGCATATTTGAAAATCAACTAAATTATAACACATTAAAAAAGTGCATGTATCAATATTAAAAAATTATATACAATAAACATCACAAATAATCACAACAAAAACTAATTAAATTAAAATCACACACGTACATTTTATTTTCACAAAAATAAAGAATTCATAAATATAAACATAAAAGACTATTCAAACATTTTAATCGCATTTATCAAGTTTTTTTCACCAAAATATACATGAAATGCAAATTTTAATTCCTAGATTTTATTCCAACATAAAATATAAAAATACAAATTTTTAATCAAACCACTACATTTTTTAAATTTAACATAAAAAATCATTCCAAAATTTAATTCCAACATAAAAGTTTTTAATCAACTTTTTTCACATAAAATACAAAAAACTCACATTAAAATACAAATTTTAATTCCAATATTTCAATTATACATAAAAATATTTACAAAAATATAAATCATTTCAAAAAAATAAAAAACACAAAAAATGAAATAAAAAAACACCTAACCGTCAAGAGCGGTGATGAGGCGGAGGCGAAGGCACAGGGAGAGGGTGGGGCGTTGGCGGTGTGTCGTGCCATGAGGCGGCACTAAAGAACCTCATCGGAGAGAGAGGTGGCCTCGCTGGTGAGGGGAACAAGGTTTGGGGGCTGGGGTTGGTGGTTTAGGGGTTGAGGATGTTAGGTGGGGGGCGTCGTGTGTGGAAAGAAGGAAAGAGAGAGGGAGGGGAAAAGGGTTTGGTCGTTAATAGGGTCGCTAATCCCGTTGCTATTCGTGTACGTGACCCATTCCTAGTACGCCATGTGGCGGTTACACGAGCACGTGGCAAATGAAATAGACAATTGGGTGAGAAAATTTCCGCCCAAAAAATAGCGACGGGGCCGTCACTAACCCCGTTGCCATTTTGGTCAACGAGGTCAACGACTACCCCCGTCGCTGTACTGTCTCTATTTAGCGACGGGTAATAGCCTGTCGCTACTACAAACCATTTTTTGTAGTGTATGGATCCCGAGAACTGGTTGTACCGGATGTTAAGGGCAGACTCATGATTTTTCTCCTTATTAACTAAAGTACAATGCTTCAATCACCATATCTAGATAATGGAGGTTACTAGCTTGCCACATATTCGACACCTAAACTCGACACGCACTCGGCATGCGCCTATGTGATATGCCTCACACACTCATCTCGAGGCTCATGATGAAGTACGATGAGTGCATGTTGAACCTAAACGTCATAACTGAGTGCATTTTCCATAAATAATTAAAAATATGCTACAAACGTTTATTTCACATCTTCTCAAACTTTGAATCTTCAAAATTAAATTGTCTCGAAAAAATCTAAAAAAATTTCAAAGTTTGTTTCAATCTTAGCCTAACTTCATTTTTATAGCAACTTTGTAGCAAATATATGTACCCAATAAATGTCACCATATACCTTCTACTTTTCACTTATAATATAAAGTTGTCCTTTTTGTTGACTTTATTTGGGTGAGTTTATTTTTATTGGGGTAAAAGTAAAAAAAATAGTACTGAGCTCTTTGGCAAAACTAGCCCCTGGGCTAATACAACCATTATTTGATTTTTTTTAATGTGATAAGCCGATGTATATATGAGGCCCAAGAAAACTTGCACTGGGCTATAGCCCAGTGCAAGTGATACTTGGTTCCGTAATTGCTTTCGGATGTCTAAGAATGTCATGTTGTTAGGCATAAGAAGGGGTAGTGGGAGTTTGACCATCACCCTCATCCTCTTCCACGAATCAACCCATACACTAGAATTCGATCATCTTTTTGAAAAAAAAGTGGTGGTAGTGGTTGTTCATGCGTTGAAGGTCATCTTGTCACTCAGACCCACTTTGAGGTGAGATTTAGATTATTTGTTTATTTTTTTGAAGAATTAGTAGGTTATGGATCAATGTTGTCGTCGCATTAATGGTATGGTGTTGTGTATGGTTTGGTTTGAGAGTCGTTTGTGTTTTTATTTTTTAGTTATGATTCGGTGACAAATGGCCGATCTAATGCACTTAGTTCAGTGGGACGAGATTGAAAGAGGTTCGGTGACTTAAGGCTGACCTAAGGGTACTTAGTTTAGTGGTAGGAGACCGAAAAAGTTCAGGTACTCCACAAAGATCTCACATATTATTTCTTTAAATATAGCTATAAAGTGTTCATCTATGTGTATTCATGCATTTTTTTTGTACATCGTTTCATAAAATTTTATGATGCGATGCACGATGGCACTTGACACTGGAAAAAGATTGAAGAACAAGTAAATCTCTACTTTAACATTTATACCATCATAGACGAGTAATGCTTCCTATAATATTAATGTTATATAGACATAGTTATAAAATGGATCAAGGTAGTTTTGAGTTACAAATGTATGCATGCAAGAACCAATATATTGACAAGTGTGTGTATATATATATATATATAACACTTAATTGTTTGCACAAAATTTGTTTTTCTACCTACTTGTTGACTTAGTGGGCCTTTTGGATGCATATTTGATATATATATATATAAATGAACTCTAGATATCGAACTCGTGAAATAAGTGTATGCTAGAGTTAAGATTGAAAAGATTGCCTTTGCAAAGAGCTAAAGATTGTCCATTTTTGAAATAATCAACTTGATTGGTGTACAATACCATATTGGAAACAAAAAAGTAAATAAAAATGTTATTTTCTTTTAACAAACATACATTTATGGTTTGATGAATCGACTGATAAATTGACACTCTTTAATATGGAGAAATTTTTCTCTTACAAAACTGATCAAGAAAGAAAATTTTCAAAGAATCTATAATGGCCCAAATTAATTAAACTAAGATTAACGTTAATCTTATAGATTAACGGTTGTAATTCGATAGCATTACACGGACAACTCAGTTGACTCAGATACGAGAACCGAGAAAATATGTTATTTGTGGATGATGCTTAGGTGTGATGTTTAAACGCATTATATTATTGTAACATCGCATGTGTGTACATTGCTATAGAGTGAGTTGGTGTGATGGAGTATTCATTTTGTAAGGCGTGTTAACACGGGTATCGCTTGTAGAAAACTACGGGTATACTAGGAAACTCGACTAATTCACGCTAAGATCACTAATTGATTAAATAAAATGGGTAATGTAACAATAGGCTAATTTGACTAAATTAAAACAATAGGCTATGACCTACATCGAAATGCGTGTCGAAATGCGGGCATTGGGTGCCGAGTAGTCATGGATTAGTGGAATCACAAATTTGTCAATTTTGTTGAATAAAAATACTAACCATATGTATTATAATGGGCTTAAGCTAATGTAATTAGATTACATAAGAAAAGCATATAGTTTGGTTTATTAAATTAGAAATCATGAAATTTTCCTAGAGATAGATATTGGCACATCTAGGAACCATGTAAGTAGCAAAGTTTTGTCACTTGGATTGAGTTAGTGGTGAGTTAATGAGATGAGTGTTAAGAGATATGCCATTAGATGAGTTTTGGGATACGTAAATACATAGATATCAATGGCTAAAAATCCATCTCACCTAATATACATAGATGATTAATCAAATATAGCAATTCCTTTTAAGTTCTCTGGAGAAGAAAAGTTTGTTGGAGAGGGTGTTGAAGAGAATTGTTCAAACTTGAAGATTTAACACAAGATAATCATCTTATCCACCTTATATGTGTGTAAATAAACTTAATTTGGCATCCTTTAGTGTAAACGTGATATTTGAGGAATATGTTACTAATTTTGATGAATTATTAATGAATTACAAGTATTATTAGTATTTTAAATGAGAATTTGTACTGGTTTTAATGGAAATTTAGGTTTGGGGAGGATTTGGAAAAACTAGTAGAAATCATGGATTTGATGATTCCGATCTAATTGGTGTTTTTATGGTATTTAAATGATGTTTTGAAATCATTATTAAATTGAGAATGATTTTGTGGGGCTTGGTTAGCTAATTGGGAAGTTGGTGACAAAATTCTCAAGTTGAGAGTTATGTCACAAAGCGCAGTTAGCGCGCTAACCAGTCTGGGCCTTTAACTATTTTTCAAAATGAAGAACAATAGTGCGCTAGAAAGATTCCCCTAGAGCGCTAACTTCATGTAGCACGTTAAGTAGACCCATCAGCGAGCTAATGACAGATGAAAGTTGAATTTAATAACTGATTTAGGTTTTTTTACTTAATACAATGCTAATCAACTTGGAATCAAGCTAAACATATAAAATTATACTTCATGGACTTAGAGGACCGTAACTCGGGTATCGAGGAGCTAGTCGGGTCGGATTTGGGAGTGCGAGGGAAGTGAAGAGCTTTTTGAGGTTTGTAAAACCCACAGGAATGTCACTTGAGTATTTATTACTTTCATTATTGTTTTACTCTATCTTTTTCAATGTATTCTTGATTCTATTCCTAGTTCACTTCATTTATCTATATCTATATCACTATTTGAACGGTTAGTTGAGTTTACTCTCGTCGGGTATTCTGTGGTGTGTCTATGGCACACTAAAACATAGCAAGTGTATTAAGAGTCCTCAGTGGATAACGACCTAAACTACATTGTTGGTACATGTGTCAATGCATCGTGGGTCTACGCCAACCACCGAAAAGACCAGGTGATTGGCCGGTTGGGTGCGTCCACTAGTGGGATCCTATGAGGGTATCCGAAGTATGGTCTAGTATGCCTGGAACATGCATACATGTTTGCGCTTTATTGTTATTTATGCATGAGACGAGTCATTTATAGTTGTTGTTTACATTTTGCATGTTTATTTAACAATATTTATTGGATTTCCTTTACTTATTTATATGAATGCTCGGTGAATTTCCTTAGATTTAAGTTAGTGGACTTGTCATCCATTTTGTTGTGATGGTTGAGTGCAAATTTTTCTACGAGTAAGGGTAAGGAGATTATTGGCAACTATCTCTGAGCTTGCCCACAGTTTGGCACACTACTCGTAAATGTGTATTTTGTTTTATATATTATGATATTATGGATTTATGGGAGATTGATGAGACAGATGTGCTTGTGTATATTTAATTTTGTCACCTTATATATACAGTGTACTTTACTTTTCACAGTATGACTGATGCTCTATATAACCTTGGAGTTAATGAAAATACATTTTTATGTTTAATTTAAGACTTCTGCTATAAAATACTATTTATCAACTTGCAACTCGGTAAAACACAAACCACTAGCAAAGCTAGGACTTGAACAAGCTATAAACTATTGAAATTATGAAATTTAAAGACTTAAGGAGATAACTTAAGACTAATATGGATAATTGGTTAACTACATTGGTGATGTACCATAGATATGATTGTTGAGCCATAAAATGGACGGGCAAGTGTCGAACACGTGTAGCAAGGCCACCTAGCGAGAGCACACGCCAGACGACACCATGGGCGGCCTGGGCGCGAGCCGCCACATAATCTCTACAAATTTGGAAGAGTATTGACTATATTGCTATACAAATTTTATATAATTATGTACAAAATAGATCATTCTAATAAGTTTATTAAGTCCAGTTAATTCTAACTTCACTTCATAAGTCAACAACTAATTATTTCCATTGTCTTTTTAGAATCATTCGTTATTGTTATACAAGCTCTATTATTTTATATCCATATCTTACATTTTTATGTGATGGTCCTTTGATGCATATTTATCTATATGGTTGAATAGTTGATTCCACATTTTTACGAGGATCCGTTACTTTGTATTAGATATGGCTCATTCTAAGAAGCTTGTGACACGGGAGGAGAGTAGCCCTATGCTAGTGAAGGGCAGGCTTGGTGGGAGTCGGGTGAAACAGATATGGTGTCCTCAAAAACGATGGTGGAGGATGTAGTAAAAGCAATTCATAGTGATTGGCTCTGATCCCATGTCTACAACCACATCAGGAACAAGATGTCCTCCAACTATGAACTCTCAACTTGGTTGCAATAGCACTCCCTCCTAGTCTAAAAGAAATATGATGGAATGTTGTTTTTCAAAGCACAAGGCAACGTCAACTTCCCAATGCAAATGGAAAAAGAGCAAGAAAGTTTAATGTGTTATATTATGAAAATGGTAGGAGTGATGATAACTTGATGGATGTTAATTGGTATGTGTTTTGGGTTTGTTGTTAATGGGAGACTTAAATATTGATGAAATAATTTACTTTGATGGAAACTAGACTTATTGAAAAATTTGGTGGGTTCATGTAAGACAATATGTTTGGTACACAAATGTAAGAGGTTTACTTTTTGTGGATCGTTATTTATTTGGGGTTTGTGATATATCGTTTATTATTGAAAATTATTACTTTAGTTGTACAAGACCGACATAAACAGTATGGTTCGGCCCCGCAAGACCAATTGAACAAATCTTATTTGATCTGTATGATCGTATATAGTTGGACTATTCGACCCTACATCATCGAACAATATGGATCCAATTTCCTTGTTCTGGATCGGTCATGCAGGACCCAACAAACTACGAGAATCGATCCTGCATGATCGAACCAAACTTGATTGGTCATGAATAAACAATCATATCAAATAGATTAAACGTTCAAATATATGTTCGGTCCCATAATATCGACTAAATATATGTAGGTCGGATGTGCATGACCAAACAATATAAAATTGTTCGACTATATATGATCGATCGACGTAGATGTGATGTCCAAATTTTAGTTTACATACAAAAACAAGTCGAGTATGATAAAATTCGTTTCAAATAACGATAATATCAATCCAAAGTACATAAAATTAAGATTTACATACAACCAAGTTTTCCTAACATCTTCTATGATTAATATGTTGATTTAATGAATGCACAAAAAGACTATGTCATATAGGACAACATTATGCACAACTTATATCAACGCATGTCATGTCCTGAATATACAAAATGGGATTATTTACTTACAAAACGGGTCTTTTAACTAATACCAACGTGAGTTATGTAATAGATTTACAAAAAAAAGGATTGTGTACTTGTAAAGGGGCCTTACGTGGCCGAATCATGGCGGAACCCATGTTTTAAACATGAACAAAAAAGATATAAGGAAAGCCTAACAAAATCTCTTCAACTTGCATATTCGCATCCCCTACACTTTCATCCTTCATTTTTTAAGGTCACTAGCAACCAAACAACCCAAACAAACAATGCCCTAGCATAATAAATTTTTTTTTCAAACACACTAATGGACACAAAGCATTAGAAATACTATATTTCCATATCAAAGCATGAACAAATCGACTCTTACAATGGTAGTGGGCTTGAAAATTACAAGTTTGCATCGCCGGTGGTCGAAATGGATCATCGGAGTATAAAATTGTCGCCTTGTGTGACTTGCACAACGAGAGAGAGAGAGAGAGAGAGAGAGAGAGAGAGAGAGAGAGAGAGAGAGAGAGAGAGAGAGAGAGAGAGATTGTGTGTGTCTGTGGCATGTGAGGGATTGTGGAGGTTGTAAGGGGTAATTACATTATTTCGTTTGAGGACAAATATGGAATTAGAGTACCAAAATGTTTTTGGGTTTCCTTTACAAAACTATGGGGTGTACATAGAACTGCCCATGAATAATTTGCTAAGCAACATTTTATTACGTACTAAAAAACAATTCTCTTATTACGAAAAAAACAATGTATTTATATACCCGAGGGGGGTGCGGACTGGAGCGGATGCTTTGCTCGCCCCTTTCAGGATCGACCCTATGTCAAGTCTATCTCACCCCCTTCAGGGTCGGTCTATGTCAGGTCTATCTTCGAATGTCAATACGTTTAATGAGCTTGTAATCCCACGATTGGGTTTCAAAAAACAAAATCTAGTAGAATAGGCAACAATAAGGATTGGTTCAGTTTGGCCAACTTATGTTAAGTTGGCCATAGTGGGAAATTATTACATTTAACAAACCTAGCTAGTAGCGGGTTGGGCACGGATTCAGAGAATTAACTTCCGTGCTGGTTTAATTTATAAATCTTTTTAGGCAACTATTTATTTGCTCTGTATATTTTTTAATTCTAAGAGCAAAATGAATTGTCAGCCTAGGGCCCTAGAGGCAGTTTTGATACAATCCAAAGTTGATAATTCTCAATTCGAATTTAAGATAGGCTCTATAGAATAAAAAGACAAAGAATGAGACTAGTTTTCTTTATTGGTTAATTTTTTACTAATTGATTACAAGCTCACGATCGAAGAGCAAAATCATAAAGTCTAAGTGATCTTAGTGTGCTCGATGAGAGCCTACATAATGATCATAATGTATAACAAATATATATATATATATATATATATATATATATATATATATAATTAGAAACTCGTAAAATACAATAAGTTTTCTTTTTAAATGCGTATCTCGAGACATATAGATGATGCACGATGGCTAAGTGCTTATAGTCGATGTTTAAAGTGGGTACACTTAGAACATCTCCAATAGAATGATGATTGAATGTCAATATGTGCCACCTATGATTAAATAAACGTTGGAGTTAAAATAACCTCTCCAATAGAATGAATAATTTGAATGTCAAGATGATGCAGATAGAAATTGTTTATTTTGAATCACTTCTTAACATTCAAATTTACATTCTTGTTAGATAATAATTTTTTAAAAATATTTACTTATTTTATTTTCACATTTATTAAAAAAATTACAAAAAAAATGTCACCTCATTAATTGAGCCACAAATTTACATATACCATTAGAGATGTATTTTGAAATTGAATGTCAATTTAAACCACACGAGATGGACATCCTTTTCACATTGAGAATTCACGCCTACAATTCGCATTTATCATTGGAAATGCTCTTCGCAACTTTCATTCATAAATTGGGCAAACGGACGCGGTTTCAAAAGAACAAAAATGTGGTCTTATAGAAACACATGATCTTATCGGATGGACGCTCGAGAAAAAAAGACAATAATACCCAAAACATGCACATGCGTAGCTGTATAGTTCTATAAATAGAAAATGTAGACTCCTCACTTTTTCATCACAAAAATCATCGGTCACTCACTACTTACTAACTTACTCATGCGTAGCTATATAGGTCTATAAATATCTGAGTACCTTTCTCTTCTTCACATTCGCGACCACCAATGCTGAAGCAACGCGCCACCTCCGCCTCCGCTTCCGCTTACTAGTGTAACTACCTCCACGGTCCTATCGATGGTCTAAGATACTGACTACAACGCCGTCAAAGTAGGTGTTCCCTACCATTTTGGTGTAGGCTCAACACGAAAAGTCAAGCCCAACTAGGTTTTTAATTCCAATTAAAATTAGAAATGGAAAGTGGGGAATGAATTGACAATTTTGTTAATTGGGAAGAGAGAGAAAACAAAAATTGCATTATTTGCAATTTTGGGAAAGTCGATTTGTAGTTCGACTTGAAGTCTAAGAAAAATAGGAATTACCTATTTTCTAGTGGAGAAAGATTAATAGAAAGGCAAGCATTGAAAAGTCGACTTCGAGAGTTCGATTTGGTGGCCGATTGGTGTGCGCACTTGAGTTGAAGTATGCAATATCTCTAGTTTTCTTCTATCTGTATTGAAGGCATATCAAGATCTTGAATCTGAAGACCCGAGAAAAGACTTTGGTGATTTCTTGGTGTTCAAGAAAAGAAGTGCAAGAGTTTGATACAATTGAGGTAGTGTTCTTCGTTTTTAGTGTGATCATCTAAGTACTTAGAAGAGACATTTTTGTATTACTCCATTGTTAGTGAATATTAAGCAATTGAGATATCTTGTACTCTTTATTCACGTAGTAGATGTTCAGAGTTTGGCTCGTGGTTTTTTTACCTTTGATTTGTATGGTTTTCACTTTAAATCTTGCGTGTTTTATGGTGAGTTTATTTTCACGCATTGATCATGATTTAATGGAATTTGTTATTCATCCGTTTCATTGTTCAAAAGTCGAGTAACCCGAACAAGTTGTATCAGAGTATCGCGGTTAGATTGTGAGCAGCGATTAATTAGGGGAATCGAGATGGGTAAGGAAAAATCATGTATGGTCAAGTTGACTTCTTTGAATTATTCAACTTAACAACCAATGATGGAAGATTATATTTATTGCAAAGACTTGTTTAATCTAATTGAACTTGGACAAACCAAACCAGAAAAAAATATATGATGCTCATTGGAAGAAAATGCACAAGAAAGCTGCTAGGACTATTAGAAAATGGGTCGACCATAATATCTATCACCACATCAGTAAAAAAGTTAGAAAATTGCAAAGTATATGTGAGTGAAAGGGTGCATAGAACAAGGTTTCTCTAGTTAGAAGACTTGTAAACATGAAGTGTAAAGATGGATAGCAATGATAGAGCACTTGAATGATGTCGAAGACTTGATTAAGCAGTTAAGTGTCATGAAAATAGTATTTGAGGATGAGTTACATGCATTATTAATTTTAAGTCCTTTTTCAGATGGTCGAGAAACATTAGTGGTGTCTCCCACTAATTCCACCCCAGGCACTATTCTATCTTTATCTATAGCACGAGATAGTCACTATGATGAAGAGACAAGAAGAAAGGATAAAGAGATTGATACTTTGCAAGCTCTTGTTACTACATCAAAACATAGAGGTAGAAGAAAATACAGAGGTCTGAGAGGCGAGCAAGTCCAGAGATAAGTCTTAAGCAAGAGGAAAATTTGCTTGTTATTACACAGTAGCAAAGAAGGGCATTTGAAGAGAAATTGTAAAGTATGGAAAAGAGAACATAATGATGAGAAAAATCATAATAAGGAAGATGATCAGAACACTAAAGCTATTATACCATATGCAAGCGAAGAACTGGTTATGCTCTCTTTTGTTGAGGATCAATGTCATGCCACTAATGCAGATAGTGAATGGGTCATTGATTCAGGGGCATCCTTCCATGCTACGCTGAGGGAGGATGTCTTCTCTATTTATCGAGCAGAGAATTTTGAAAAGGCAAAGATGGGGAACAAAAGTCATACAGATATAGTTGGCATTGGAGACGTCTATATGTGACAAATATTGGTGGCACAATGATTCTGAAAGATGTGCAACATGTTCCAGATTTGCGTTATACTTTGGATCTAGATGATTATTATAACATCTTTGGGGACAAGGAGTAGAAACTCACTAAAGGTTTAATTGTTGTTGCTAGAGGAAGATTAAGCTACAACCTTTATAAGACTCGATTGAAGACCATTAAATATGACCTAAAAGCAGTTGAAGATGATTCTTCACCAAATTTGTAGCATAAGAGGTTGGGCCACACGAATGAGAAAGGGTTGTAGATGTTGGCAAAAAAGTCTTTATCCCTTTTGCCAAAAGTAGAATTATGAACCTTTGTGATGATTACTTATTTGGTATCTAATATAGAATTTCTTTTTCTTCATATCTAAGAGAAAAAGAAATCTACTAGAGTTAGTTTATTCTGATATTTATGGTCCAATTGACGTGGAAACTTTGGGAGGTGGTAGATATTTTGTTACTTTTATTGATGATGCTTTACGAAAGGTTTGAGTGTTTGTTTTGAGAACAAAATGTCAGGTTCTTGAGTTCTTCAAGCAATTTTATACCATAGTGGAAAGAGAAAAAGGAATATTTTTAAAATGACTTCATAGTGATAACGGGGGAGAGTACACTTCAAAGGAGTTCAAGAATTATTGCTTAGAACATGGAATGAGACATGAGAAGACATTTTCAGGTACCCCTCAACACATTGGTGTTGCTGAAAAAACTAACAAAACCATCCTAGATAAAGTCAGATGCATGTTGAAAATGGCTCAACTGCCTAAGTCATTTTAAGGTGAAGTTATTAGTATTGTTGCTACCTGATGAATTGCTCTCCTTCAACATCGTTAGAGTTTGATACTCAGAGAGAGTGTGGTATGGGAAATATGATTCTTACTCTCATTTGAAGGTGTTTGAATGCAAGATATTTATGCATATGCCAAAGGATAAGAGACATAAACTTGACGATATGAATCTTCCGTATACTATTAGATTTTTGAGATACAGAGTTTGACTATAGGTTATGGGATACATAAAATGAAAAGTTTTCAGATAAAAAAATGTAGTCTTTCATAAAAATAAGACCATAACATATTTGAAGACATCAGAGAAAATCAGAGTTGATGATGATGTTGATTCTCTCTTGGAACTAGTTTCTCATTCGATTAGTGATGCCACACATGAACTAGATTTAGCTGAAGAAAATAGGATCGATGATGAGCATGCACATGATGATGTTCATGACGTTCAAGTGCTTATTATTGATGATGTTTAAGAATCATATGATGATTCTGAGCGGGGGAAGCGGTGTCCTCCACCTGTGACTACAATAAAACCTCAATTGAGAAGGTCAGAAAAAAGATATGTTCAGTAACAGTCCAAATTAATTAAACTAATATTAGAGTTAATATCGGGGATTAACGGTAAGAAAGAGGCATTATGTTGACACCCTCGATTGACTCGGACACAAAAATCGAGGAAATATATTATTTATGAATGATGGTTGTTTATATGTGGTGTTTAAAAGCATTATATTATTGTAACATCGCATGTGTGTATGTTACTATCGGGAGAGTGGTGTGATGAATACATGCCTCGGGATATGTACCAAAATATGGTCATCGGGTGCAGATTAGTCACGGGATTTGTGGGACCACTAATGTATCCATTGGAGTTTCTAAAAAGACCAATCATATGTATTATGATGGACCTAAGCTAAGTTAATTAGATCAAATAAATAAGGCCTATAATTTGGATAAATTAATTGGAGCCATAGGATTGTCCTAGAGATACGTATTGATACATCTAGAAATCTAGTTAGTTTCAAATTGGTGTTGCATGGAGGAAGTTAGTGGAGAGTTGGGGGGTAAATGTCAAGTGGTAGGCCATTAGATGAGTTTTGGTCTACGTTAATATATTAAGATCAATGGCTAACAATCAATCATACCTTAATATATAAGGATGACTTGATCAACACATGCAATCAAAACCATTTGTGATTATGGAAAATCAAAGAGTAGAAGTGGTGATTTTGGAGCTGGAATTCATCATTTAGAAGTGGAAATCTAACACAAAGTAATCATCTTCTTCACTTTCTACATATTCGAATAAGCTAAAATTTGATGTTTTGATGAAAATTCATATTTGAGGAATGGATCACTATTTTTGGTGACTCTTGATGAATTACTAGTATAATTAACAATGTAATGGAGATTATGAACTGATTATGATGGAAATTGGGTTTTGGTGAAAAATGAAAAAACTAGTGAATGCATGAGTTTTATGATTTGATCTAATTATTGTGGTTTATAGTAAATGATGTTTTGTAGTCCCCATTGAATAGAGAATGAGTTTACAGGGTTTGGTTAGCTAATCGGGGTGTTAGGGACATAATTATGGAATTGAGAATTCTGTCACTCAATGCAAATAGCGCACTAACCAGACTGGCTAGCACGCTATCCAATCTAGGTGCTCAACTATTTTTCAAAATGAAGAACAATAACACTTTAGATAGACTCCTTAGCACGCTAATCACACCTAGCCCGCTAAGTAGACCAATTAGCTCTCTAATGACAGATGAAGATTGAGTTTAAGGGCCTTTTTTGGACTTTTGACTTAATACATATTCAAAAATTTGTAACCAATTTAAACTTATAAAAATGAACTTCAAGGACTTAGGGAATTGTAGCTTAGTATCGGGGAACTAGTCGAGTCGGATTCGGGGGGGAAGTCGGAGAGCATTGTGAGGTTTGTAAAACCCAATGGAACGTCACTCAAGTATTAATGTACTGTCATTATAGTTTTAATCTATTTTGTTCAGTGTATTCTAGATTTCATTCCTTATTTACTTTAGTTATCTATGTTTGTGTCACTGTTTGAACAATTGGTTAAGTTTACTCTCGCCGGGTATTCGTTGTGTGCCTATGGTATGTTAGACCATAGCATGTATATATAAGAGTCCTATGTGAATAACAAACCTAACTAATTTGTTGATACACGTGTCGGTGCGTCTTGGTTCTAGGACGGTCACCGAGAGGACCAGGTATTGGGCCAGTTGGGTGCGCCCTAGTGGGATCATGGGGTGGGTATCCGAAGTATGGTCCGGTTTTGACTGGAACAAACACACTTTTGCGTTTTATTGTTATTTATGCATGTGATAATTCATTTATAGTTGCATGTTTACATTTTGCATGTTTATTTAACTGTATTTATTAGACTTCTTTTATTTTATCATATGAATTGAGATGGCCCCGGTTTCCCACAACCGGGCCCCGACTGGCCTAAGCCCACGTGGGCCCCCAACCCAACCTTCGCGAGTTGAACACAAGCTTTGTCAGCCTTCTGATCCATAATTATCCATTGATTCAAAATTTCAAGTTGAGTTATTTATATTTTGCAAGTTTTACAAGTTAGCGAAAATAATTAATAATTAAAATAACTCAACAATAAAATAAAGGAGTCGAAAAACCTAAATGTGGAACCCTATAAACATGTAATTCATGTATATCTTGTGTCAAGTGTTATAACTAAGAAAAAATGATATACAATTCATATGTATCTCTCAACCCAAACAAGTATCCCAAGCATGATAACAACATATATAAGTAATACAAAAAGTCAAAAACCTACAAAAGTATGTAGATGAGGGTCGCTTGATATCCTCAAAGTAGATCGACAAGTGTTGGTGTCTTGCCCTTGCTCAGCTACGGATCTACACTTGGTCAATGACAAGAATGCCGAGTCCAATAAGTAAAAGCCAGTATGATCTAAACAGTAATTCAAAATAAATAAAGCAGTCTAAAAGCCATGTGGATAGAAAGAAAGCTATATGGGATGCATGATAATAAGACTATAAAAATGAAAGTACAACAATAAATAAGTGTCAAAGGATACAATAGAGATGTGCCCAAGTAGTCCAAGACCACTGAGTGTGGGTGCCATAAGGTCGGGGTCATAGAGTCGTGATAACGTCAAGGAGACTCGGGTTCTAGGATGCGGCATCGCCGCTCTACCTAGACCATTGCGAATGAGGGATATGAATCAGTGCCCCGGATAAAACACATCTCATTTCGACCAAATAATCTAGTGAATCAAGGTCATGGCCCCGGTTGCAAGCCGTAACCACTCCAATAAAGACACTCGCATGACTCACTTGGCCCTCAGACACTCATAGATGGGTGGGAATTCCAAGAAAGGGACACGATACAATAACAATAAAACATAAGCTCAAATGAACTACTATGCATTTCCTAGCTAGTTTTACTTACCTCTAGCAATTGCAAATAGCCCTCAAAACGTCCCGCTCGTGCCTCGATATACGCACCTGACACCCGACTATGGTTTTCTAAGTTCCTAGTGTCCAATTATACCATTTTAATTATTTTAGAGTCACATTAAGTGAATTTATAATATGAGATCACAAATTTGTAATTTTATTCTAAACGTTTGATTCTTGGCACACTTTTCAAATTATATCGAGGTGTCAAATGCTCGAAAAGCCTCAAAACTTTTTTTTTTTTAGCTTTTTCTAATTTTTCAGGAATCTATTTGATTTTTTTCATAATTATTATCTATTTTTATATATTTCTGCAATTTATTTTATTTAAAAGTTAGTTTTATTTAATTTTAAATTATTTTTTTATGGGTTGGGCCGGGTCGGTCCGACCCGGTCCATATGGGGGTAGCCATACTCGACCCACTGGCTATCCCCTTCTATTTGAACGAACATATAGCTTTGCTCTCTGTTCGTTCATTACCTCTTTTTTCTTTCCTTTCTTTTAACCACTGACAACAACTAAAACAATATCAACAACAAGAGCAACTCAACATCATTAATAGCTCTCAATTTCCTCCACCAAATTAACAACAAAATAACCACTCGCTTCGATCTAGGAGGTCGCCGTAGAGGCCGCCGCGATGGAGAGACTATGCCAGAGAGGCAGCAAGATCGTAGAGGTGTGAGGAGCGCTTAGTGGTGGGGACTTGGTGAGGGAGAAAAATGAGGGGGATGGTGTGAGGAAGAAGATGAAAATCGTTGGAGAGATGGAAAGAATTTTTTGGTTTTGTTTGGAAAGGAGAAAGAAAAAGTAGGGTATGGGATGATGTGATTGGTAAGTGTGATGTGACATGTGATGTTAACCTATTAAACCCCGACTATCCCATAAACCCGCATTACGCGTAACTCGCGACGTCGTACACTCTCGTCACCATACACGCACATCACGACCAATAAAAATATTAACTTGTGTGATGTGGAGTTAATTAATAATACAATAGTTTAACACACATCACACAAAAAATAATTGTTTATACCTTGGTTGGTGAACCCTAAACTTATTGGCGGTGTCCATATGGGTCCGAGCTACGAGCCCTAATCTCAGTATCAACTCCTGAGGGTTAACCGAGTGTGCCACATTATGACAGTCCAAGTCACAGTCATGAGATGCCATATGGCACGTGTTAAGATTTTAGGGCGTTACAACCTTCCCAACTAATAAGAATTTCGTACTTGAAATTAAAATAACATGGAGTAAGACTTACCATAATCAAAATAGATATAGAAAGTGTTCATACATATAGGACTTTAGTTCCCAAGTCAGCTCATCGTCCCCATGATGTTGCCATTTAATGAGGACTGACGGGATGTCCTTATTCCTTAGTCTCTTCACATGACGGTCCAATATCTGAATAAGTTGCTCCTCGTATGTAATGTCCTCCTTCAGATCTATCTGACTCAGATCCACCATTAGTCGTATGCCTCCTCTCGACCTATCTAGCCGAACCATCGAAATATGAAATAGGGGTGGATCCCGGCTAACTGAGGCGATAATTCTAACTCGTATGCAACTTTGCAGACTCTCATCTTGACCTTGAAAGGACCAATGAATCTCGGCACGAGTTTTACTTTGATTCCAAATCTCTTGTGACTCTTCAAAGTCGAGACTTTCATGTACACATAGGCTCCCTCATCATACTCTAACTCACTATGGTACTTGTCATAATATTTCTTTTGTCTTTCTTGCGCACCACTTCATATGTGATCTAATATGTCTATCTCGTCTATGTGATCCACCACAATCTCTGGCCCAAGAACTGCCACATCCTTGGGCTCTACCCAACATGATGGAGATCTGCATGGCCTATCATAAAGTGCCTCAAACGATGCTATCCCAATATTGTCCTAATAATTGTTATTATGAGCAAACTCAAACAAATGAAGATATTCCACCTAAGAACCACCATACTCCAACACACACATATAAGCATATCTTCTATCACCTAAATCAACTGTTCTAACTATCCATTTGTTTGTGGGTGATAAGCCATACTCAAATCTAATATGGTGTAAAATCGTGCCCGCATGTTCTACTAAATCTGCGATGTGAACTGTGTTTCTATCTGACACGATGGATAATGGAACTCCGTGTAACCTGACAATCTCTCGCTCGTACAAAGCAACTAATTTATCCACCCTGTGAGTTGTCGATACAGGTAAGAAGTGTGCAGACTTAACCTATTCACAATCACCCAAATGCTATCATGGTCGCGTTGAGATCAAAGTAATCCACTGATAAAATCCATGGCAATATGCTCCCAATTCCACTAAGGAATGGGATGTGGCTATAATAATCCTTCGGGTCTCCGATGCTCAGCCTTAACGCATTGGCATAACTCACATACTCGAACATAATCACTAACATTGGTCTTCATCCCCCGTCACTAGAATAGACGATTCATATCCGCATAGATTTTGGTCTGACCAGGATGAATTGTAAAACATGAGCGGTGAGCCTCCTGAAGTATCTAGCCATGAATCTTAGCAACTTACGAAATCCGCAGTCTCCCTCTAAATCTTAGGCATGAGTCCGCCGACTAACTCCACCCGGGTGATCAGAACTCTAAGCTAACTCCCTAAACCCTCAAATAGACATTGTATAGACATTGTTTGAGCACTCATATGCCCACAAATCAACACTGTAGTACTGGTCGTGATATCAACAGAATACATGAACTCAACTACCTTGAGTAACCCATACTTGTGTGTCATGTGGAAAGTAACAATATTTGAATATGCTCCTCTGCGGCTCAATGCGTTTGCAACAACATTGGCATTCCTCGGATGGTACTCCAATGAGAAGTCATAGTATTTGAGAAACTTAAGCCAACATTTGTGTCGCATGTTCAACTCTTTTTGGGTGAAGAGGTACTTCAAACTCTTGTGGTCACTAAACAACATAAATTTCTCTCCAAAGAGATAATGTCACAAAATCCTCAATACAAAGACCACTGTCGCCAGTTCCAACTCATGTGCAAGGTAGTTCTTCTCGTTAATCTTCAACAGTCAGGACACGAAGGCAATCATTCAATTGCTCCGCGTCAAAACACAGCATAAACCAACTTTAGAAGCATCATTGTTCACCTTAAAACCATTTTCCCGACTTTGTAGTACCAATACTGGTGCAGTCGTTAATCGTTCCTTTAGAGTCTAGAAAGCTTGCTCACAACTGCCATTCCACTGAAATTTAACTTCCTTCTTCGTTAACTATGTCATCAGCGTGGCGATCTTGAGAAAATCCTGAATTAATCGTCTGTAAAAGCCCGCCAATCCTAGAAAACTATGAATGTCTGTCACTAACGTCTGTATAGGCCAATCGATCACTACTCTAATCTTAGCAAGGTGTACTGACACTCTACTGGATCTAAAAATATGCCAAGAAACCTGGCCAATGGTAAGCAAGACTCTCAGTTACTGAACTTCACATAAAGTCTATGTGCCTTCAAAGTCCGCAAAATCATCTTAAAGTGCTCCTTGTGATCCTCATGAATCCAGGGGTAGATAAGGGTGTCGTCGATGAACACAATGACGAACCTAACCAAGTACTCTCTCAACACTCAATACATGAGGTCCATGAACATCTTTGATTGTAAACTAGTAATGCCCGTATCGAATGCAAAAATCAGTTTTCTCCTTGTCTTCTGCTCTAATGTTCAACTGATGGTGTCTCGATCTCAAGTCAATCTTCAAGAACCACTGTGACCCTGCTAGAAGATCGAACAAGTCATCAATAAGTGGGAGTGGATACTTGTTCTTCACTATGACTCTGTTGATTTGTCGGTAGTCAATGAAAAGTCTTAAATTGTCGTCTTACTTCTTGACAAACAATATTGGTGCACCATAAAGTGACATGCTCAGACGTATGAATCCCAACTCTAACAACTCATCCAGCTGGGTTCTCGGCTCCTCTAACTCCTTAGGAGCCATCCTGTATGGCGGAATCGAAATGGGTTTGGTCCCTAAGACCAAATCTATGATGAATTTGATTTTTTGGGTAGTGGTAATCCTGGTAGCTCTATGGAAAAACATATGAAAACTCGCGTACAACGGGCACCTCCTCCATCATTGTTTTAACTCTCTCGACTGTACTCAAAATAATAGCAAATGTCTCATGATCTGAACTCGTAGCCACTCTGGCTCGGGTGATCAGTAACGTGGTCGAATTCCCCTGAAATCTAAACTTCGTTCGGTCCGGAAGCCGAAACATAACCACCTTGCTAAAACATTCAAGTTGTGCGTGGTACGCGGCTAACCAATCCATGCCTAATAAGAAATCAAACTCTAGGAATCTAATACCCTCAAGTCTGCTGGCATCTCTTGTCCCTCTATCTCAACTAGGCAATCAACACATAATAGGTTTAGGTATATCTTGTCTACAGTAGCTGTACTAAAGATCAAGGGTCGCTCTAGCTTAATAGTAACTCATTAACCATAAGACCTAAAATAAAAGATACCGTAGAACCCAAATCAATCATAGTATGCATAAATCGATTGCAAATTTAAATCATAACCTCGATAAGGTCACACGTGGCAACTGGATCCGGTGGAGCGATGACATGAACTTGCTTTATGCACTGCTATGGCTGAGCCCTGCCTAGTCGTGGACATGTACTGATGAAGTGCCCTGTATGTCCACACTTAAACAATGCTCGATGTAGTCTGGCCTAGGTGTAATTCGTTGTTCCTCTCCTGGCATCTAGCTAGACCTCTGTCCCTATCCCTGGTCATATATCTGTCCTTGACCATGTTCGTATCTTTGCCCATGACCATCGTCTATGCCTCTACTCTCAGTCCACTGATACTCCTACGACAGCTCTGACTGTTTAGATTGCTATGGTGTACTAGCATAATTCCATATGGAATTGGCGCATGCGCGTTGGATGGGATAGTAGCGCTATGAATCTTATACTTTGTGCCCTGAGATCACTCAGCCTAAACGTTCGATGTATCTTCCTCCTCCTATCATCACTGACTTATAATCGGAGTGTGCTAGTGCTGGTGCTGGTATGATCTCATTGAGGTATGTGCTCAGGTATCTCTCTCTAGTCAAGCTCTCTCATATGTTGCCTCTAAAGTCCCTGGCTCAGTATTCACCACGGTGCCTCCGATGTCCCTCAACATACCCGCCATGAAGTAGTATGCCTGGTCGCCGTTTGTGTTAGCTATGCCTCTGGCATAATATAATAGCTGCAAATACATGCCCATGTATTGCATCACCGACTCCCCGCGTATTGTCGGATCCTAAAAAACTCGGCCCTCTTCTTCTTCAAGATAGAATGTAAAAAAACACTTCTAATTAAATAGCCTATTGAATTCTGCCTATTCTTGGGCTTACCTTGGGTAGCCACCATATGGCGCCACTACACATCGGCCTCTTCAAACATCGGCCCTGATGATATGCTCGGTCTTATATGTTTTGGTGTGGCCAGGATGTCATATATCTTCTAGTGGCTCTTCATAAGTCTCTCTACCGTCTCGAGATTCATGACCCTATAGAACTCAAGCTGGTCAATGTCTCTAGAACTCTAGTGAATGTCTCGCCTCAACCGTTTCCCCTGTGCTCATCTATGTAGGCGTAGTCTTCGCTAGTGCAGGTGGTGCAGGTGATACCGTCTCAATATGAAAAGATAATATCCCATTTATAATGGGTGGTATCGGTACGATGAGAGCCCCTGGAGTGGCCTGTAAGGTAAGCGCACTCCCTTCCTGAACAATGGGCACTGTCGACGAAGATAGTGATGGTGTAGTTGTGATCTGTGCGCTGAGTATGCATATGATCTCGTCCAATCGCTGATCCTGATATGTGACTCTTTAAGTCAATGATTGTACCTCCTCAATACTTGCAAATCAATGACCTGTAACCCCACTATCATCACTCGAACCAGGCTAATCTGCCATCACGATTTGCAATAGCAGCGAGTTTCTAATCAACTTATAGTTACTGATATAGTGTAGTAAAATACAACAATTATTAATACTCAAAATCGAGGACCTGCAACCCTACTATCACTCCACTCTAAGTTCCAACCGTGTCCTAACTCTATTTTTAATTTGTGTCTTATACTGGTTGTGGGTTAATCACGGGCTACATGTAAAGACTTTGGTCTCTGATACCAAATGTAATAGCCCTAGTTTCCCATAAACTAGGCCCTGCCCGACCTAAGCCCACGTGGGCCCCTGAGCCAACCTCCACAAGGTCAACGTAAGCTTAATCAACTTTCCAATCCATAATTATCCGTTAATTCAAGATTTTAAGTTGAGTTATTAATATTTTGTAAGTTTTAAAAGCTAGCAGAAACAATTAATAATTAAAATAACTCAACAATAAAGTAAAGGAGTCAGATAACCTAAATGTGGAACCCTATAAACATGTAATTCATGTATATCTTGTGTCAAGTGTTATAACTAAGCAAAAATGATATACAAGTCATATGTATCTCTAAACCCAAACAAGTATCCCAAAATGTGATAACAACATATATAAGTAATACAAAAAGTCAAAAACCCACAAAAGTATGTAGAGGAAGGTCGCTCTGATATCCTCAGAGTAGATCGCCAAGTGTCGGTGTATTGCCCTTGCTCACTGCGGATTTGCACTCAGTCAAACATAAGAATGTCGAGTCCAGTAAGTAAAAGCCACTAAGATGTAAATAGTAATTCAAAATAAAAAAGTAGTTTAAAAGTCATGCGAATAGAAAGAAAGCTATATGGAATGCATGATAATAAGGCTGTAAAAATGAAAGTACAACGAGAAATGTGTGTCAAAGGAAAAAATAGATAGGTGCCTAAGTAGTCAAAGACCACCGAGTGCAGGTGCCACAGGGTCGGGGTCATAGAGTAGCGACAACGCCAAGTAGATTCGGTTCTAGGAGGTGGCGTCACTTGCTCTACGTTGACCATCGCGAATGAGGGATATTAACGGTGCCCCGGATAAAACACATCTCATTCCGACCAAATACTCTAGTGAATCGAGGTCATGGCCGTGGTTGCAAGCTGGTATCCACTCTAATCAGAGATACTTGCATGACTCGTTCGGCCCTCAGACGCTCGTAGATGGTTGGGAGTTCCAAGAAAGTGACACATTACAAATAACAATAGAATATAAGCTTAAATGAACTACTTCGCATTTCCTAAATAGTTTTACTTAACTCAAGTAATCACAAATCGCCCTCAAAACATCACGCTCACGCCTCAAGATGCACACCTGACACCCGACTATAGTTTCCTAACTCCCTAGAATCAAATTATACCATTTTAATTATTTTAGAGTCACATTAAGTGAATTTAGAATATGAGACCACAAATTTGAAATTTTATTCCAAAAAGTTTGATTCTTGGCACACTTTTCGAATTATACCGGGGTGCAAATGCTCGAAAAAAGCCTTAAAACTCATTTTAAAGCTTTTTCTAATTTTTCATATTTTCTAGAATATTTTGATTTTTTCATAATTTTTATCTATTTTCTGTGATTTATTTTATTTAAAAATTGTTTTTATTTTATTTTTTAAATTAATTATTTTTTAATGGTTTGGGCCCAAGTCGACCCAACGTGGTCAACTTAAGTCAGGGTCGGCCCGACCTGGCCCACATGTGGGTAGCGAGGCCCGACCCACCTAGCTACCCCATCGGTTGAACGAACAGCGAGCTTTCGTTCATCACCTATTTTTTTAACAACTAACAACAATAATAACAACTAAAACAATATCAATAACAAGAGCAACCTAACACCATTAATAGCTCTCAATTTCCTCTACCAAATCGACAACAAAATAATCACTCATCTTGATATGGGTAGGTCGTCGCGGAGGTCGCCACGAGGGAAAGACTTTGCAAGAAAGGCGGAGAGATCGTGGAGGAGTGAGGAGAGCTTGGCGGTGGAGACTTAGTGAAGGAGAAAGGTAAGGGGAAGGTGTGAGGAGGAAGAAGATGAAAATCGTTGGAGAGAGGGAAAGAAAAATTGTTGGTTTTATTTGGGAAGGAGAGAGAAAAGTAGGGTATAGGATGATGTGATTTATAGGTATGATGTGACATGTGATGTTGACATATTAAACCCTTGACTATCCCATACACTTGCATTATTGCACCCGCGACGTCGTATACTCTCGTCATTACGTACTCACATTACTACCAATAAAAAATTAACTAGTGTGATATTAATAATACAAGAATTTAACACACATCGCACTAGAAATAACTATTTATACTTTGGTTGGCGTGCCTTAAACTTATCGGCGGTGTCCATATGGGCCCGAGCTATGGGTCATAATCTCGGTATCGACTCCTAAGGGTTGACTGAGTGAGCCACATCACGACAGGTCTAGGTCATAGTTATGATATGCCACTTGACACGGGTTAAAGTTTTAGAGTCGTTACATGAATGCTCAGTGAATTTCCTTGGGCTTTTACTTACTGGACTCGTCATTTACTTTGTTGTGATGGCTGAGTGCAGATCTTCTACAAGTAAGGGTAAGGGGATTTTTAGCAAACTATCTTTAAGCTTGCCCACTATTCGGTATACTACTCATAGGTGTTTATTTTGATATGTTTCTTTATTTTAGGTTTATGGGAGACTGGCGAGACGTGTGTACTTGTATATATTTACTTTTGTCGCCTTAAATATACAGTGTGCTATATTTTGAGTTTTCCATAATAGGACCGATGCTCTATAAAACTTAAGAGTTAATGAAAATACATGTTTATGTATACTTTAAGACTTCCGCTATGAAATACTGATTATCCACTTGCAACTCTATAAATACAAACCACTAGCACGACTAGGACTTGAATAATATACAAATAGTTGAACTTACGAGATTTAAATACTTAAGAAAAATATGAATAATTGATTAACTAAACTAATATCACACATGTGGACACAAATATCGAGACATGAGATGGATGGGCAGGTGTCGGACACATGTAGCTGGGCATACCGAGGGAGGAGCGCACGACACGATGACATGGGGCTACCTCGGGGCCGGGGCCCACATGTTCCTTCTACAAAATACCCCATTTCTACGTAAGCTACGGTTACTTAGGAGGGGGAGCTGGAAAGCTTCCAAAAAGTTCAGATTGTCGCTAAGAAGAATCTAGTTAATATTTTCACTAAGGTGCTAACTCGCGACAAGCATCAGTCTTTTATTAAGTTAGTGGGACTAAGTTGCACTTGAGCATCAGATATATGTTAGATATATGTTGGATATCTACCCATAGGCTGGAGGGGGAGATTGTTGGTTTGGTGTAGGCCCAACACCAAAAGTCCACCCCAATAAGGTTTCTAATTCCAATCAAAATTAGAAACGAAAGTTGGGAACGAATTGATAATTCGTTAATTGGTAAGAGAGAGAAAACGGAAATTGCATTGTTGCAATTTCGAGAAAGACGACTTGTAGTTCAATTTGAAGTCTAAGAAAAAAGGAATTGCCTATTTTCTAATGGAGACCGATTAATAGAATGGCAAGCATTGAAAAGTCAACATTGGGGAGTTCGACTTGGTAGTCGATTTGTGTGCAATCTATCTAGTTTTTTTCTCTTTATATTGAAGGCATATCGAGATCTTAAATCCGAAGACCTGCGAAGAGGTTTTAGTGATTTTTTGGTGTTCAAGAAAAGATGTGCAAATGTTTGATATAATTGGGGTAGTGTTATTCGCTCTTAGTGTGATCTCTAAGTTCTTGGAATAAGTATTTTTATATTACTCAATTGTTAGTGAATCTGAAGCAATTGAACTATCTTGTACTCTTTATTAACGTAGTAAATTGTTCGGAGATTAGCCCATGGTTTTCACTTTGGATTTGGAGGGTTTCATGTTAAACCTTGTGTGTTTTATGGTGTATTTATTTTTTGTATTGATCGTAGTTTGGTGTAATTTGTTATTCAACCGTTTCATTGTTAAAAACGGGTTGAATAACCCCAAAACATGTGTGGTGCAGGTGGTGGTGCTGGACTAGCCATTGGTCCCAAACGCGAACCATACTAATTAAATCCGTCCATTATTTCTGTTGAGATCGTGGCACCAAGCATCGAGAGGCCTACCAATATTATTCTTTCCAGTCGTTCATATTGCACCCGCCGCGGAGCACGAAGTGGTTACCACTTCCACTGATCACAGACTCGTGTTCAATTCTACCTGCAGAAGTATCTGCTGGGGAGCCCCACGTAGAGGCGAGACGCCTTGGACAAATCAGTTAGGAAGAATTTCATAACTGCAAGTAGTACTGTAGTGACTACAGATATGGAGGATCGGTTCAAGATTGAGCATTTGGGAAAAATTAGGGAGGCACCGATCTACAAGCTGTCTTACTGCCTAACTGTGTGCAACAGTTAAGAGAAAACCCGTTGCAAGGAAATTTGTTAGGTTTAAGAAAGCATAATTAACAGAGCAACTTGGGATACATTCTAACAGCCGTGCGGTGCATCTCAGGATGCATTAATGGAGCAACTCGAGTTCCGATGGGTCAGTCCCTTCTTTTTAGCTGGCTAGCTAGTTGTTGGATGGTGTATGTGTATTGTAGGTTTGTTTTAATCAAATAAAAGAGGGGACATTATATGTTAGAGGGCCGCTAAGGGCACCCCACCTAGTAATGAAGGCACCCAAATTTTTTGTAAAAATTCCAGCAAAATTGGAAAAGACCCTTTTGCCCCTGTATATATAATGATTCAAATCCCACAAATTATTTTGACAAAGAAAAAGGGCACCCCACCACAAGGTTGAACCATAAATTCACACTGCGTTTGTCAATTTTTTATCGATTCTTGCGGATTAACATCATCCGACAGCGAGTTAACAATGTTTGACAACCATATGATAGTTTATTAGAACTGTTTAGTTGTGGAAAACAGTGAAAATGATGATTTGTTTGTCAACGTAGGGTTTGGTAATTTGCTCAAATCCGAACTTGTTTCCACTATATAATGGAGGATTGTACTGCTACGGTGCAAGAGGAGGTCGAAGTTGAGGTAATTTTGCAAATTTATCGTGTTTTTTTTTGCGGTTATCCGAAGTTTCTGTCGATGTGCGCGATTGTATCGGCCTCGCAAGACCGAGATGTATGGTGATGTCTCGGTCCTAAAGGACCGAGAAATGTACTTAGGTCAAGGTATGATACGCCAGTGTACAACCGAGAGTATGACCACATTCTCGGTTGTACACCACCGACACCACATTACCTACCAATAATTTTAGCTCTCGTCATGTCTCGGCCGAGAGAACTAGAGTACTCTCGGCCATACGTAACCGAGACACTGTGAACTCTTCCGACTGTGGCCGAGACTTCGAGTTCCCAAAATGTAGCTTCCGTCTCGCCATGCGAGGCCGAGATAGCATTACGCCTCTCGGCCCGTGTGGCCGAGAACCGTGAATTACCATTTCTTTAACTATTCAACTGAACCCTAACTTGGAGACGAAATCGGCTCACACCACGACCCTACGAACTGCGAAAAAGTCGTAAACCGAAGGAGAAACACAAGGGGAGACACGGGAAACACGATTTCGGGGATTCCTTTCACTGGTCGGTTCAAACCAAATGGGTTATTGCACAACAGTTCAGTGGAGGTGGTGGGGTGCTCAGGGTTCGGTGAAGGTGGTGGTGGGGGTGGTGGGGTGTGAGGGTTTTTTGCACGAGGGGCATTTTTGGTATTTTGGGTTTAATTTTTGGGTGCCCCAAGTAAATCGATTTGTGCCCACATTAACTGGGTGCCTTCATTAATATGTGGGGTGCCCTTAGCGGCCCTCTATATGTTATTGTATTTTAATTATTACCTACCGTTGTAGGATTGTAATAAGGTGGGATTTGGAGAATGCTACTGTCACTAGATGAGACACGACCCTGCTTATAGTCGCGAGAGAAATATATTTAAAAGCAAAAGTACATTTCATTCCAAAGCAAAAATGCCCTGGCTATGTACACTCCATAATTTACCATGTGTAAACGAAAGGATTTGTGCAAACAATGTGTTGAAGAGGGCACCCCATAAGCCTATTTTAATTCCCAAAATAACCCTACCTTTATGCACCCCACAATTTCCAAATCTCCCCCCCCCCCCCACCGTGAAGAAGAATGAGAGAAACCAGTTTTCCATAGGTTGATCTTCACATAAGGCAGTCATTTCACTCGCATTCACTCAAGACGAGAGAAACCAGTTTGCCCAAGGTTTCGTTTAGTTGATTGTCGGAGGTGGTTTTCTTGTTGTTGAAGTGCATCACAGCCGGATAAGTCGAGTGGAAGGTAAAATTTTTGTTTGGTTTTCATTCAAGTTCGTATTCTTATGTATTTTTTTTGGTGTATGGTCGAATTTGAATGAGGTTATTGTTTTGATTTTCCAAACTAGATCGAATATAGTTGTCAATTTGTGCATTTTATATGGGACTTGGTTTTTTCATCGATTTTCCTTGTCTTGAATGTGTGGTAACTATTTTTAATCGAACTCGATGGATAATTTGTGCTTGATCGATGATCCTCACTTGCTCGGTAACACAAGACCGAATGAAAGTGTTTTTTTTGTTAACCTTGACCGAGTAAAACATGTTAAGTTGTTTTTGGGTGACCGAACTACACATGAAATATTCAACATGTTTTGCTCGGTTTGGGGTAACCTAGTTATGATAATTCATTCAGTCGATGGTAATCGAATGACACTATTTATTTTGTGAATTTGTTGTCTGGTTACACTTGACCGAACCAAAATTTGTTTACATAGGTTTTCCAATGCTTGAATGTTGATGGGAAACGGTTGTATGTTCATTTTATTGATTTTTTGGAGTAATTTAAGGTTGGTTTGAATATGTTTGGTAATTGTTTGATCACTTGTGAAGGTCGAGGACAAAAAAACCCAAACTTTTGTCACTCGGTCTCTAGCTACCGAGTGGTAATTCATTGTTCGGTGAGGTATGATCGAGCTATGACTTATTTATTGGTCATTATAAATCGAACAATTGATATTGATTCAATCATCGTCGACGGAATAGAGTTATTTTTGGAAGAATTAGTCATTTAATGATTGTGTTTAATCCTTGGGTAATATATGTGCTATAGGTATGACATCTACAAAGATGATTGAGGTGCCCAAAGAGAGTGAACAAGAGAAAAAGAACACTGCAAAGAATGAGCAAGTATGGATGAAAGCTCAAACGACATCTTACAGAAATAGATGGAGCTGCGAAGGGGTGTGGGGTTAAGTAAAACAAATAGTGACTTAAATGATAGAGCAGCCGCAACACAACCCTTGGATTTGGCAGGACAATAATTAGCAATTTGTATGAGCCAAGCAACTGTAGTGGAACCATCATCTTTTGAGGTAACTCAACCAGGATTGGGTAGAAGGGAGGGAAGAAGAAAGTGAATGAAACACTGAACAAAGAAGTGGAAAAACTGATGAAAATAGAGAGACTAATTGAAAAGATGGAGAAGAAGTGGAAATGGAAGTGCAAGTGGAAGCCAAGATGGTTCCACTAAAGAATAAGAAGAAGGAAGTGCAAGTGGGGGAAATGATGAAGAAGGTGAAGGTGAAGATGAAGAAGATTATGATGAATAAGTGGTGGAAGTGAGGCCTAGTACTAAGGCCCGTGGGAGGCTAAGTTGGGACCATCTAACAAAGTGGCGGCCGACGCCAGTTCCAAACCCTTTCCTAGTGGGCCAATTAATCCGGAGTTATTGACGAGCTTCAACAATCATGTCACCGCCGCCATATAGAATAACAAGGTATATTTACGATATTTTACAATTAACAATAATTTTGCTTAATTGTAATATGAATATTTGTTGATTTTTTTTAAGAAGTTTGGTCTTAGTTATTTGTTTCTGAAATTGTGACCGAGATTTTTGAGCTATTTTAGGAGCGGCCATTACTTAGATGTCTAAATCACGACCTCTAGTTATCATAGTGGGATTTAGACAAGTATCTGATACCAGCCAACTAAAGAGTACTATTGAAGCGTCGGGTTGAGTGCATTTTCCACTTGCTCCTACAAGCAGGCACACATGATGCTTATATCGACGTTTATTGATAGGTGGCAACCATAGACCAAACATTTCACCTCCATTTCAGTGAAATGTCGATCACACTAGAGGACGTGAGCATGCCATTGAAAATTCTCGTGATAGGGAAAGTTGTTAAGTCCGACACCATATGCAGGAGTGAAGCAGTGGAGTTGGTAAGTTTGGCTCTTGATGTGCCAGAGAAAGAAGCTGAGTAGCAAGTAATCAAGGATTTGAAAGTTAACAAAGCCTGGATGAAAGGGAAATGGGGAAATAAACTAATGTTGTCTTTAAAAGGGAAGGATAAGAAGATTGTAACGCCCAAGGTTCAGTGCACTGCCAAAGCATACCTTTGGTACTTGTTAGGATGCACTCTTTTTGTTGACAAGACATCGACGTTGGTCCCCGTTAACCTTTTGAAGCTCGTGGAGAACTTGGATGAGACTTATACATATGTTTGGGGGGCTGCAGCTTTGGCTTACCAGTTAAATAGGTTGTATGGGTTACATACTCACTAGAGGGTTGGGCCCCATTTCCCTTATTGGTGTAAGTATGGATTCACTTATTTATCAATGTTGTCTGGCTATCCTAGTATATATAGTTCATGTAGTTTATGGACTAAATGAGGGATCATGTACACTATGATGGTTTTAATAAATGGAAAATGGTGATTAATGTAATTCATGAGAACATGATCCTAAGACTGAAACCAGGTTATATAGGAGATGGCTTACCAGTTAAATAGGTTGTATGGGTTACATACTCACTAGAGGGTTTCAGATAGAACTATTGGACAGTAATGGATTGGCTAGATAGCACATCGACCAATATATTGGTCTAGCAATCGCATTAATGGTATCAGCGGGTAATTGATCATAGGTTTATAAATAAAATGATAATCACATCGTAATATTCATTGACAGTTTGATTTGCATTCGTTATTTATTGAATTATATGTTTTCCATATTCTTGTTAGTTAACATTGGTGCATATAGTTATTGCATAATTCTCTTGATTATCATATGAAATGTCGATGGCTTTGTGAGTCCTTACTTCTTGAGCAAGTTGGAGCACTCACCCCAAATTTAATATTTCAAGTTCGCAACCCATCACTACAGCGGAGGGCAAAGAGAAGATTTAGGAGTCGTATAATTTTCTCTATGATGTAATGAGCCTTCTTGTATATATATATATTGTTTAATATATTGTGTTGTATATAAACAGGGTTGAGAGGTTTCTAAATGAGGTTTTGAGTTTTCGTAAACTCTGTATTTATGTATATTATTAATTATCAAAAAAGTTTTAATTTTTCGTTGTGTATATTTTAAATTATTTATTCGATGTCGATATACAAATTGAGTTTATCAGGTACAAATAGAAATGGCTGCTGGCTCTAGTTAAGTTTGGTTGGGTTATCGAGCTTAATTAGGGTTTCAACCAAGTATTACTCTAATCGGGATAGGGGATGCTACATTTGATGCCAAAGAAGTTGTTCGATCCACCTCTGGTCTAGATTAATGGAGTTGAGCCGGAAATGATGATGGAAAATCCTAAATTCTTGATGTTCTTTCATAAACAAAACATGAAGAAACTAAAAAAATACAAGTTCCTATTTATATGAAAACCTTAAAGTTCATTCTCAACCGAAAAGATTCAGAAATCCTAAAAAATTCCAAAACTGCGAATGGCGTTGCGCATGGCGCTACCCTTATGGAGTCATGGTCTGGGCCACAGCGTGTTTCTGGATTTTATCTACTCTTTTTGGTGTCGTGAGAGGCATTTTAAGAATCAATGGCTGCGGCGTCCGCAACACGAAATTCTACTCCAACTTGCAACATGATTTTAGGGTATATAGAGATAGAATCTGACAAAGCTCATAAGACATGAACGATCATCTTTAAGTCTACTTTTCAAAGGAAGAGACGACAAGTTATTTAGATTTGAAATGAGGAAGTTATGCCTAAATCATTGAAGCTGGGTCAAAATGAACTTCACCAAAGTTTTGCCAATACTAGTCTTTTCTTTCTTAAGCATCACATTTTCTTCCTTGGATCCTGGTTTTACTCCATATCCACGCACTTAGTCTCAAAAATCTAAAATAAATAAAAATGAGAGTTTGTCACTATAAAATAAAGAGTTGGAGTCCAAAATCACGTATAATACTAGACTAACTAACCATAATTGTAGACTTAACAATGGGTGTTAGAGTTGTAATCTAAATTAGTTTTGTGTTTGTGTTTGATTAGGACTTTGAGTTAGCCCATGAATTTATTTATGATTTCCTAGTTTAATTAGGAGTCAGTTTATATGTTTCTATAAATATGTGTTAGCCCCCACTTTGTGACATAATAAGATAGAGATTAATAAAACGTTGATTAAGTTTAGTAAATATGTAGCCTCTCAAGTTTCAACATGATTGTGACGGCCAAAGATTCCGAGGCAAATCGGGCACCGCCACGCCGGACACGTCACAAAGCTATGCCACGTCACCTGCACACCGTATGTGACGGACCACGAACTTACCCTCTAATACTACAACTTAGTAATTTTGATGTTTAAATGATTATTTTAGCAAAATATACTAAGTCATAAAGTTTTATAACTTAATTCATTTGTTTTGATTTATTTAAGTTATTTTAGTAGCGGAAGTCTTAATAACATGCATATAATTAATGTAAACAAGTTATGCAATATTTAACAACCTATGGGGTGGAAATCCAGCAAAAATGATATCGTGTATATCAGTTAAGGCGACAAAAATGTATAATAGGCGTCGATATACATGTATCAGGTGAAAGGTCTCCCAAAATGATCCCAAAAATATGTATACGTAAATACAAACACCTACGAGTAAGTTAGTGGAGGCGCTCCAAATCAGAGGTAGTCGCCAATCACTGCCTTCCCCCAGCTCGTCGTAGGATCTGCGACTTGCCACCAACAAACAATGACAAGTTCCAAGTGAGTAAATCCCAAAGAAATTCAGTTAGTATTCACAAGAAATCCAAGGAAACAACTACAATTCATGCATATATATAAAGTAAATGAACAGGAATGTAAAGCATGAATATAAGTCGCGGGATAATCAAGAATGTGGAACGCGAGTGTGGTGTATAGCTGTCGAGCCCTGGGACAAAAATACTAAACCGAGAAGGCCCTGGAGGTGAGGAAATCCACACCCCCTCTTCACGGTCGAAATGAGGAACTTTGTTGGTCGGAAGGTAGACTTCCGTCCAACGCCTCAAAGGAGAGGAAATCTGTGACGGAGGTGGGTCTCACGTCAACTCGCTCTCGAGATCATCGACTCGCTGAGAGAAATCTCATGCGTAGTCTAGGGTATGACCAACACCGTAGCAACAATCGGACCATCATCAACGAGAGAGCCGGAAAGGAGTCACACCGTCCCTTCGACCATACAAAGACACACTCGGGAATAGAGTAAACATGAAAACTGAATTGACGAAAAGTAATGTGAAATAAATAATTTACAATGAAAATAAGTAAATTCTAAACTGCCTTTCTCGTAGGTTTACTTACCTCAAACAATCGCAAAATGCCTTTGAAATGTCATGCACATGCCTCGAGATACGTACCCGACACTCGACTATGGTGGTCTAATTCCCCGGTGTCCAATTATATAATTTTTATTATTTTAAAGTCTCATTAAATAAATTATAGTGTGAGACCAAAATTTGTGAAATTTTTATTACAAAAAGTTTAATTTTTGACGCACTTTTCGAATTATATCGGGGTGTCGACGCCCTAATTGTCATCAAAACTACTTTTTTGTATTTTTCTCAATTTACTATATTTTTCTTGATTTTTTCTGAGTTTTTTCCAAAATTTTCTAACTATTTTTCATATTTTTTTGATATTTATTTAATTTAAAAATGTATTTTATTTATATTTTTAAAATTTTTAATTAATTAAAATAAATTTAGGGTGGGTTGGGCCTGAACAGGGCCCGGTTCGGTTGGGCCCGATTCGGCCGACCCGACCCTGGCCTGGGCTGCCCGGCCCGCCTGGGCTCTGCCCACATGGGCATGTGCAGCAGGCCCATTTGGGCTCCTTCTTCCTCCTCTCGTCTCTGCAACGATTTCTCCTCTTTTTTTTTTTAATACAACAACAGTTTTAACAACAACAACACCACCAACCTTGATCAATGGAGGTCGCCGCCGCACTCGTCGTCCGTCGCTGGTGAGCCCCGCCGTCCGCGTCGCTGCGGGAGTCCGCCGGTGCCACCTCTGCGGCCTTGCTGCCACCTTCCTCAGCTCAAACAACGTGGCTCCTCATTGCCGGCGCCACCCTCGGCTGCTCCCTCGATGGAGCTCACATCAACCGCCTCTCTCTCTCTCTTTCTCTCTCTCTCTTGCTGTCTCTCTTTCTCTCTCTCTCTCTTCTCTATCTTCTCTCTTCTCTATCTTCTCTCTTATTTTTCTCTCTCCACCGTTTTAAATGAGAGAGAAAAAAAAAATTTTAGTCATTTGAAGAGGAGATGGGGTAATGATGAGGATGGGTTTGATGTAATGTGACGTGATGTGATGTGATGTGACAACTAAATCTCATACTACCTCGTACCCCCGTTAGTAGCCAGCACCGCGACGTCGCACACTCGCTATACGCGCACAACGTAAACAAGACAATTCTCACGCGCGATTATTAAATGATATTAATGCACTTGCTACACAAAAATAACAAAGTACGTTGCTCGACGATCAACTAGTTGGATTATCGATTATTGTTTTGAGCGATTTATCGATCCGGGGAGACCTATGAGTAATTTAATTTGCAAAGTCTTATAAGGTGCGAAAAAAGAGTTTTAAGGGTACAAAAAAGAACAAACTGGGGCTTTCTAAGCGGTAGGAGAAAGTTCTAACTTGGGTTTGGAGTTAGTTCGAAAGTGTACTGAAACAAGAAATTGCGTTGTTCCTATTGCAATTTTGAAAGATTTTTGGAAGAGTTGCGTCTTCATAGAGAGGAATACATGATACACATAATCACAACTAAGTCGATGCGTATGGCATTTTGTTGAATTACAGAGTCCACTTCGTGAAGAAGAAATGCGTTAGTTTGATATATGACTCAAAGTGCACTCAATCATAGTTGTTTTATCTTTTTGTGAAAAGACAAGATTGTGGTGTGAACAGAACGTGTCATACTAACAACACTATGCATGGGGCCATGTTGATTTTTATTGTGAACCGTGAGTGGCCAAAAAGAAAGTTTTCTTGCTTTGGCCCGTGTGGCCCATGAGATTAGTTATATCCAATATTAAAGAGTCCATTAAAAATGTGTAGTATTTGGTAGTTGTGGGTGTCACCAAGTAGAAGTTACAACCATTGCAGCGAGGTTGGAGGTGATAAATCTGCAACAACATCCTATTCGATGGAGATAATTTGTTTTAGATAATAATAAGAAGTTTTTGGCTTAGCACAATGAGATATTGCAATTGACGAGCACGAGGTGTATGCGAAATTAGAGTACCAGCATAAGTTTTCCTGAAGCACTAGAAGAATTGAGAAGTAGATATAGAAACATCGCTCTAAGAAGATGACAATGATTTACAAAGTAGGACGCGCAAAAAAACGGATACAAAAATAGCGCTTTCATGTACGTTTTCTTTGTCCTATAGGCACGTTCATCGATCGGAGGTGATGTGTAAAATATATATGTTCATACGCATAGGTTTGGAGCCCTATTGAACAAAGTTGTTTCTGCCATGCAGACAAGTTGAAGTTGTCGTGCGAAGTTGTAATGGAGTCTAAAATAAGATTGTGACAATCTAAATTATGAGGGGTTGATGTTTTATTTATTTCAAATAATTATTTAGATTATAAGGGGATGTTAGAGTTGTAATTTAAATTATTTTTGTATTTGACTAGGGCTTTAAGTTAATCCATGAGTTTATTTAGGACCCTAGTTTAATTACGAGTCAGTTTACATGTTTCTACAAATATGTGTTAGCCCCCACATTATGACATAACAAATTAGAGATTAATAAAGCGTTGATTAAGTTTAGCAAAGATGTAGCCCATCAAGTTCCAACAGTGGGGAGGGATTGAATTCACAACTTTAATTAATAACCTTAATTATGAGAAATGCTAGAATAATAACACCGTGTCCCAATATAAAAGCACAATAGTTGATGTGGCATATGGATTTATATCAAAATCTCATAAAAAAACACACCCAACACCTCATTTTGATGTGGAGCCCATTCGCCACGTAAATCATTGGTTGTGCATTATATTGTCACGTAATGTTGTCCTAGCATTTCCCCCTAAGGCCTCGTTTGGTTTGTTTTTGCCAACTTACGATGCGAGTGCAAATAACTCTTTAGAGTTAAGTCGTAGGGTAAGTTCAAATTTCACGTTTGGTTGAACTTTTAACTTGCAAGGAAATTGCAAATTTTTAAAAACTGTAAAATGTAGAAATTGACATAAATACCATTTAAGCATATTTTTAAGATAAAAAAGAAAGCATTATTATTTTCACCACACAAATTATTATTTATTTATTCAGAATAAAAAAAACTTGAGTTAAATAAAAAACATAAAATATTATTTACAAAAATATTAAACAACATTAAATAATTATAAGTATTTTTATATTTATTTGAAATAATTATAAATAATAAATATTAAAAAATACAACTAATGATAATTCTTAAAAATATTTTCTCACCTGTAAAATACTTTTTAGGAATAAATTATTTACTTAATCTTTTATTATTGATTAATAACAAGCATTGAAGAGAGTAGGAATATAGATAATTATAAATTTGAGAATGGTAATTATATTCAAATAACGCTTGTGAGTTATCTCCTTATGGGGGAGGGTGGTAAGATATCTCACACCCTTCTCTATAAGTTGTGAGATAACTCACATAGAATTTGGCAGCCAAATAAAATTAATTCTCAATTTGATATGAGTTCATCTCCTACCAAATAAGTTTGACAAAAAAAAAAAAAAAAAAAAAAAAAAAAACTCATGCCAAACAAGGCCTTAGAGACGAAGATGACCTTGCATGTGGGGGAGGAGGAGGTGGCATGTGGCCACAGCTTAGCTGGCCACTCCTCAGCACTACACTTGATTGGACAGGACAAACCCCAACCCAATTTACCAAAAACCCTCAAACAACTACCTTATTACCACATAATTCTCTCTCTCTCTCTCTCTCTCTCTCTGTCTCTAAAACTCTCACTCCGTCAGTCCAACAACAGAAAATCGCCCCAAAAAACACGGCCTCTGTTTCAATTCCTCGTCTCTTCTCTTCTTTTCACCCCAATTTCACAGATATTTCTAGAGAGAGAAACAGAGAGAAAAGCAGGGGAAGATGGGCAATGTGGGGGCAGAGGCAGAGGAAGGAGTGACAATGGCGAAAGATTTCTTCTGGTCTTACACGGACGAGCCTCACGCCTCAAGAAGAAAACAGATCCTCGCAAAGTACCCCCAAATCAGAGACCTCTTTGGTCCTGACCCACTCGCTTTCGTCAAGGTTCATCTCTCAATCTCTCTCTTCCTATGACTCCTCTGAATGTGAACTTTTGTGGATATGTTTGTTTTTGGGAGTTCAGATCTGCAGAGCAATCAAATTTTGATCTTTGTGACATTTTCTTTTGTGGGTCTTTTCTCTATGTAATCCAATTTGGCAACATTGATACTTGGTTCCTCTGAATGTCAACTTTTGTGGGTATGTTTGTTTTGGGGAGTTTAGATCTGCAGAGCTATCAAAATGTGATTTTAGGACATTATCTTTTTTGTGGGTATGTTTGGGTTATCATGCTCTGGCGATTTGGGCAAATGGGTCTGATCCGTTTTTTGTAGGTTTTGTTTAAGTTTTCTTGTTCTGACCAATAAATTGAAAATGCCGGCTTTTTGTTGTTTATATTTCAATTTGAATTTTTGAATTTGCTTTCTGTGATTTTTTTTGGGACAAATTCTGACTTCTGTGTGAATTATGAGTTTCTCCTCATTTGGGGTCTCATCAATGTTGGTGGTGTCCTTTTGTTTTAGTGTGTTTGATTGAATGGGATTTTGAGTTTTCACTGATTTGCAGTTTTGCTATAGAACTCAATTTGCCCTTCTCATTGAGGGTTTATTCCACTGTTGGTTTTTCTCTGATCAAATTGGCTTCATTGTTTGGTTTCAATTTCGTTGAGTTGGTTGCAATGCTCATATCCCCATCAACACTTCTCTGATCAAACTGGCTTCATTAAGGAATAAGAATGTCAAGTTTTTAAATGGAATTTGTAGATTGCGTTGTTTTTCGAAGCTTTGAAATTCGGTTTACATCTAATTCTTAATCCGCTGGTCAATATAATCTAATTAATTCGAGGGAGTTTGGAGAATGCATTCCTTGATTGCGTTGATTCAATATTATGTTTCATTGGACTATATTGGAAATGGATATTGAAAGTAACGATGGAAACTCGGGGTAAGCTTATCTGTAATTCAGGTTATTAGAAGCCATTGTTTCGAAGTTGGTTATAAAAAACTTGCTTTGGAAGATCAATTGGATGATTTAAATCTTAGAATAATACCTTAAACTCATGTTCAGATCTAAAGCATTAATGGATGGATGATTTTTTGTTGTAGAAATATATTCATGGATGCTATTATAGGATCAACTTTTCTTGGTGGTTTTAATTGAATGTGCAAGAACTCGTTTGAAAATGTGGTGTTATAAGTTAAAATTGTTTAAACGCCCTCATGCATGTTCACTCCAGTTTTTCTGCCAGTGGCATTCATGATAGAAGATAGCAATTCATCAGGAAACCTATCAGGTGGTGTTTTTTTAATTCTTCTCCTGGTTTGTGTCTTGCAGATCGCTTGCGTGGTTTCGCTTCAGCTCTGGACGGCTACTATTCTCCATGATTCCGGTTGGCTAAAGATACTTATGGTCGCTTACTTCTTCGGTTCTTTTCTCAACCACAACCTATTCTTAGCCATCCATGAACTCAGCCACAATCTTGCATTCTCAACTCCAGTATACAATCGTTGGTTGGGCATCTTTGCTAATCTTCCGATTGGTGTTCCTATGTCCGTGACATTCCAAAAATACCACCTAGAGCATCACCGCTTTCAGGGCGTTGATGGCATCGACATGGACATTCCTAGCCACACCGAAGGCCATGTTGTCACGAATATCCTGGCCAAGTCCATCTGGGTAGTCCTCCAACTATTCTTCTACGCCCTCCGCCCTCTCTTTCTCAACCCGAAGCCCCCGGGACTTTGGGAGTTCACAAACTTGGTAACCCAGCTCACTCTCGATGCGATAATGATATATTTATGGGGTTGGAAGTCTTTTGGGTACTTGATCCTCTCTACATTTGTTGGGGGTGGAATGCATCCAATGGCTGGTCACTTCATCTCAGAACACTATGTTTTCAATCCACTCCAAGAAACATATTCATATTATGGACCATTGAACCTAATGACATGGAGTGTTGGATACCACAATGAGCACCATGATTTTCCTAGGATACCTGGGAACAAGCTACACAAAGTGAAGGAGATTGCTCCGGAGTATTACGACAATATAAGTTCATACAAGTCATGGAGCCAAGTTATTTATATGTACATTATGGATCGAACGATAGGACCCTACAGCCGAATGAAGAGAAAGGCGTCGAAAAGCAGTACAACCACAAAGAAAGATGAGTAGGCCATTCATTCATTCATTTTATTGGTTTAAGATCTGTTGTTTCAGTGCACATTTGGTTGTACCTCCTGTTGTTGTGTAATATTTATGAGATGGATTTTGGAAGGAATCATCTCCTTGTTTAACATTATAATCACAATTTTTTGAATCTAGAGTTGGCATGTGACAAGTAAGGAAAAAATGTATGCATTTGATATTGCCTTTCCCTTTCTATAACCAGTTCTGGCTTTGATACTTCTGCACTAAATCTCATCTTAAAAACTCATAGCATCCTTAGAATCATATATGGAGTCAAACTTACTTTCTTGTAGGCATTTTTGGATCTTAAGATGAATTGAATTTTTAATGCTAGTAAAGTAAAAGCTGCTGTAGTTTTAACTTGACCGCAAAAGAGGGTTGAAGCTGCCAATCCAACTGAATAAACTTACACTCCCAATGACCATCAATACATGTAATCAAAATGTGGTATTCTAGATAAAAATTAAAATGTGTTCCAATGGAGCTAAAGCATCTATGTTATATGGATATAGCATCATTTGTCAAAAGAAAAAATTTAAGAACGTCGTAAGTTTGACTCCCGCTAAAAAAGTAAAAAAAAAAAAAAAAGTGTGCCAATGAAAGTTGAGAAGAGAAAATGCGATCCAACCCCTTGATCGAAGTTTTGAGTTCGAGCCATAAATATGGAGACGAGCCTATTGGAAAAACTCCCCTATTGTCTTATAATAGTGGGTTGGTCTTGATTAGTCGGTGTAATAAGCTCAGACATCGAGGAGGGACAAAAAGAAAGAAAGAATTCTTCATAATATCTTTGTCAATTATCATTGAAATCCAAGTACATTCTGTATGCATTCCTATCAGAAGAATAGTAGCGCTCAATCAGTTCATCAATTTGGAACCCCAATTTCAGATAAAGACTAAGAGCAGCAGCCCTTGAAGGGTCTACATGAAGACGAACTCGCTGAATGTTCCTTGTTCTGCATTTCTGAATTGCAGCTCTAAGCAGTGCTTCTCCATGGCCTTGTCTTTGGTACCTCTCCTTCACTTCAACCGCCATAATAAAAAAACACACACATATCAATAAAACCATCAAAAACACGAACATGGGGCTTCAAAACATTAAATTTCTATAAATGAGAAACCAAACCAAACAACAAAACCCATGCCAAACTACATCAAAAAAACTCATTCATACTATAAAATTGAAAACCCATGTTGCTTGTTCATGATTACGGATCAGTAAAACCTTAAAAATACACAGATTTGGGTTTTCAGAACATCAATTTTCAAGAGAAAAGCCCGCAATAGGTGCAGTGCATTGATAAACGAACACCTAACTTTGACAGGGACAGAGGTTGTAACCTGTGGGTTCAATTCTTGGTAGCTGTAAGGTTATGCGCTCGACTTAACTCTTGTAGAAGGGGAATGCTAGAGTCCCCCCACATCCCACTGTCAGGCTTACGTATCTCGAGACTTAAATATGTAGCCAAGAGTGTTATTCTAGGATGAGTCTAACCAAAGTAAATAAAGGCTAAAAAAGTTTGTAGACCCATAATTATAACTTTTTTTCTTTTTTTTTTTCTTATTTTAAGGGAAATGGAGAAGCCAAATCAAACATCAAAATATCCAAACAAAAAGATGATTATTATCACTTAATTAGTGACTCGAGTTTGAGTCTTCGCAACGAAAACACTAAAGTACTAAAGTTGAAAGCTCTCTCAGCTATGCAGTGCGCAACTCGAGGCGAACTGCTAACTGGTTTACAAGAATCTTGAAGAAATGCTAGTGGAAGATTGGTTGAAATCTGATACCTGCGAGTTTGGTGATGGAAGCCAAGAGTGAAGATGGCCATGAATACATGACATACCCTCCGACGTCGTCATCGTCGTTGTCGTCTCCATTGATTTTCAAGTAAAGCAATCCACAATTCTTCTTACTCAGCTCTTCTTCGAATGATTTTGCGAGCGATTCGTGCTTTGGGAACAGCTTTTTCTCGATCCGCACCATCGCCCCCACCACTATCTCGTAGTGCTTCCTCGAATTGCCTGTCAGCTCCACGATTTCCACGCTGGCCATCCGATCCCCCCTCTCTTGGTCCCCAATTCGCCCTATTTGAACAATGAAAAGACAACCTAGATTGCACCTTCTATTAATGACGAGACTTTAAAAAGAAAAAAAAAATTGTCACATTATTAATGATTATTATTATTAAACGATTATTACGCTAAAAACAATATATTTATAAAAATCAAATGTTATTTATATGCATTTCGATTATATTTATATAAATAGTTACAGCGGTCATAAATAACACTAGTATTTGTAATTTTTTTAACTTAGTTGTAATTATCTTATCTTTTATATATATATATATATATATCTATCATATATATAAAAGCACGAATCACAAATTTTTGAGTCGTAATCAAATTTACCTTTTTGTCCCTCCCCTACACATATTTTTTTTGTGCGTTCCTTATCTTTTCCTTTTACTCCTTTTTTTTCTCCTGCGTACCTTATCTTTCCATTTTACTATTTCCTCTTCTCTCACGTCTCTCTCTCACCGATCACTTCGATTTGTTTCTTCATTGCTACTACCAATTTCTCTGACTTCGCTTCAATCTTCTGATCTCTTCGCCATTGGAGACCTTCAACCCATCTCTCTTTTCATCAATTTTAGTTCTTCCATCCCAAGTTGAAACCTTTTTGGGCGCATTTCGATTTCTACTCCCCAACATCGATCTCCTCTGTTGTTCTCAAAAAATGATGAGAAAAGCAGAGCCTTTGAAGTGAAGAAACAGAGACATGTAGAGTGAAAGAGGAGAGAGAGAATGAGTGATAAAGAGCGGATGGTCTGTTTTTTGTTGCTAATAGTTTTGTTATCAAAGCAGAGGTCATGGCCTCATCGATTTGATTTGCAAACGCGTCACTATTTCTTGTTAGACCTCTAAGGTATATGTAAAGGCATCCTCCTAACTCTTTAGAGATTAGTCCGATTCATTATCAATTTGGTGTCAACATCAAGTGGTTCAAATATGCTCACTTATACAAAAAAAGAAAAGAAAAAGGTTTTGTAAGCACACTCCAAGAGTGTAGTCTTACTAAAGTAGAAGTGATGAGTTTTTTTTCGCGGACACGACTCTCTCTCACCGATCACTTCGAAATCTTCTCTACTTCGCGGAGACTAATTGAATCGGCAATTGGTTTGAATGAAGGTTGAGAGCGCCTATAGCCGGTGGCAAACTCGGTGTTTACTTGTGAGTCGAATTTGAATGTCGAGTTCCCTAGAAATGTTGTTGCTGATCCATTTCTCTATGTCCACGTAAATCCTTCTCTCTTTTGCTGATTTGATTATTGTTTTGGCTTTTGATGTAATGTTTTCTGTTTAGTAGATGTGGTGAGGCCATAAGGTTATTATTATTGTTTTGGCTCCTATTGTATATTTCTCTACTCTTTCTCCATCAACAATTACCACAACAGCACCCATAAAGGTAAGTCAATCATCGCCCTATTTTCTTTATCTGCTTCCAATTCTGTAATTGAATCATCCCTTTCTCTTGTTGGTTCGACTTGATGCGTAAATATTCTCTTGTTGGTTGTTTCGGTTCGCTCACCAAGTGTTTGTTGAATTGCCTCTGTTGTGTTTTTGGTTTTGTTCTTGAATATTCTTTAATGGTTTGGGCTGAATTTGGGTCCTTTTGATCGATGGGTCGTTGCCCTTATAAGGGTAAGTAGAGATTTTTATTGGGAATATATGGTATATAGACATGGGTGTATGATTTATTGATTGGTATGGTTGTTGGTGTAATGTATGTGACTCTGTAATGCACAAGTATATGTATTAAAGATTACTATATTAATTTTGTTTGCATTTTTCATGAACCAAGAAAATAATATAGGAGCCTCATCTTTCATGTTTGTGATGGTTGTAGGGTTGGACTTTCAATTTCTAATGCACTTTATTCTTTTCTTTGTTTAGGCTATTTCAAGGACTCAAACATTATAAGAAAAACAAAAAAGATGGAAACTCATGGATTTTGAAGTTATAAATCCTCTTAGAATAAGAAATTTTGGACTAATCTACTTGGGGTTAAGAAAGTAGTTAAGTGGAAAAAAACATTGCACACAATATCATCCAATCATTACTCCTGAGTGGGCTCCAACTATAGATCGAATGAAGAAGACAAAATGCCATTCAAATTCAAAAGGAGACAATTCCCTATTCGATTGTGTTTTGCAATGACTATTAATAAGGCTCAAGGGCAAACATTAAACTTCATTGGGGTTTATTTGAGAGAACCAATTTTTTCTCACGGTCAACTTTATGTTGCGCTTTCACGTGCTACCACTGCGACTTCCATCAAAGTTCTTATTAAACCTTCTAATTACAATAATCAACCAAACACGACAAAGAACATTGTTTACAAAGAGTTGTTGTCACTCGTGGATGCTTCTATTGCAGAATCACTTTAATTGAAATGTAAGTTTTCAACCATTTTATAATTAATATGTTTTATATATTTCTTATTCTTTTAATAATTTCCTTTAAAAAATTTAATCTTTTAAATATAACAGGGACAAACTGATAAAGAAGCTGGAGAATTCTTTCATGTTGGTTGTGTTTGTTTTTATTGGTAAATTGCATTTCATTCTCAAGTTCAAAGGAAGGAGATGACAAATGTCGAGATCTTAAATTCGGCGAACAATAAGGTGAACTCCAAACCTCAACTCTGAGTTATTTAATTTCATTCTTGGTCAACAACTCACTGTACTCTCATTGAAGTGTATAAATATGTTTGATGTTTCTCCCAACTCTGTATCTCTCAAAGCTTTATCTATGCTCCATCACAATCAACTTTTCTTACTGTTCTATCTCATTCAAATTGGTCGATCTCCATTACAATTAACTTCATGAGTTTTAGTTCTTTAATTTATAAAAATCATTTAAGGTTTCTGATTCTGGTGCATTTTTTGAAATTAGCAGTTCGCGAAGGAAGTGTGAACCCCTTCTTTTCTATGTTTTTTTTTTCATTTAAATTTTAGGGTTTTGTTTAGGGTGTGTCTTATTGGGATCCTCAAATTCAATTCAATTTTCTTAATTATAATTTAACATTGATTGATTAAACCAAAATGAAAATGCTTCATATAGGACTGGCCTTCGATAACTAGAGCATGTGGAATAGTTAAAGTTGTATAATGCTTAATTCGAGAATGCTTAATTTTGGATTTTTTTATTTTTATTTACGGTATTAGTTCATTCGTCCAATGTTTATGTATACCGAGGAAAAAACAACAAATTGTAGCTGTGATGGACTCATTTAAAATGAAGAACGCATTTCTAACTCTAAGCGAGGCAGGCTTGGATGAGATCCAAACTGGTAGTTAACTATTGTAGCTTAAACATTTTTTTGTGGTCTGTAAATTTGTATTTTGTTTCAATGTTAGGCTTGCCTGCAAACTAGGCAAAACACATCCAATATGAATATCCATATCTTGGGAAGTCATGAACAAGTAGAGTATTGACCTTTCACTATAAGGAACTGCATATCTTATATGCCTAAACAATATACTCTGCCAGTACCCCCTGTTCTGAATAGCAATGCATGCAAGCATTCTTGAATAGAACCTCATGTGGATCATTGTAGTGAAGAGCAATTCTTAGGTTCTTGACAATGTTTGCCATGATCAACTCTTTGGCTTAACGTGCCAGAGTTTTCTTTGAGAAGAGAAATATTAGGCAACAATATGATTGTCATCATGAAAGCAGAACTAAACAAGCTTGTCGATAAGGTAGAAAAAAAAAAGGGCGGTAGGGGATGGAAAACACCTTATAAGCACCTTATAAGCACTCTATATAACATCAACTTGTCAACATAGACGTATCTTACTATAAGCAAATAAAATTTCTTATGGGTATTTGATTTGACAAACTTCCTAGATGTGACCATAGGCTAATCAATTAAATATTTGAAATATTTGATGGTTTTTTTTTCTAATTAATTTTACATATGTTAATCTCGATGTTAGGTTGTTGTTGTTGATTACATTTGTTAGTGTTAGATTGTTTGAATCATTGAGTAGTTGTGATTGCAATAGTAACTGCGAAAATGTCGAAGGCGTGTGATACAAATACGTGCAAGATAGTGAGAGGACTGAGATGAGCCATATTTGTTAATTGATATTTGTGATTAATATTTGTGATTAATAGATTTGGTTCACATTTGAAATATATAAATGTTTGAATAATTGGATTAAATGAACCCCCGTGTGATTATTATTTTGGATCCAATTGTGGCCTTAGATGAATTGTAGATAATGAGCATTATGTTAGAGTTGTAATCTAAATTAGTTATATGTTTGTGTTTAAAAGACACAAGAACTTCATTGCTTACTTTCCATCTCCTTTTGAATATTAAATTAACATTATTTATTTTTTTAATTAGTACTCTAATGTTTGTTTCATTGGATTGTAGTTTAACAATCTCATATAAAAATTCATTAAGTATAACCATTTTACCTTGCATTAGCGAGTTACCATGGTTAGAAACTTAAGAGTTATCAACAATAGTGAAGACTTTGTAAGGAAAGCAAATAATACTAATCGTAGGGAGGTGGATAGTTTGAAACGTAAATTTGTAACGGAGGAAGAAAAAGAAATGAAGCGGGCTCGCCAAAGACAACTAAGGAGTGAAAAGAAAGAGTTGAATGATCGAGGTATGAATTTGAAACTTCACAAAATATTCTATGAAATATTGAGTATGGTAAATGCTATAAACCAAAATGAATAAATTTAATTAATAATTTAGAAATTACGTTACCTTTCTTTTTTATTTTTTATTTATAGGTCCCCGGAATGCAAAATCACGTTATGTCGCTATGGGTTTTGAGCACGTTGCAAGTTCAGCAGATGTGTTACCATTAGTATACTCTTGTCGAAATTGCAGTGCGAAGAACCCTCGTTCCTAATGTTGTTCCTGAAGAAATGTTCGACCTATTCACTTCAAACAATGAAGAGACACGTAAGTTTTTGATGTACATCCGTACTTATAACACCAATTTTGGTTTCACTTCTTTTGGTGTAAAGTGCGAGAGAGAGTATGCCAAAAGTAATATGGGTGTATACACATTTAGAGTGCAGGGCCAAATTCATCATTTTATAAATAATTTACTTCCTGACAAGGAGCATCCTTCTTATTTGCAACTGTACTTTTATGATACTGATCATGAAGTGCAAAACCGAATGCATTGTTCTGATAGGATGAAAGAGACAATTTTGGCAAGGTTAATTAATATTCTTGCGAAAAATCCATATGCAAGTTTTTTTCGCACTTTACAAAATAAGGAAAATTTAGAAGATCATGTTGTTCAATTAGTTTCAAGTGTTAGTCTTGATCAGAGAGTATTTAATATGCCCACTACTTCTCAAGTTGCTGCTATTTGGATAGATGATAATACATGTGCTCAGCCAACTAATTAATTGGGCCTATATGGATCAAACTCTTCCATTGTGCTTGTTTAAGATCATCCCCTCTTTCTTAAATGCCTATAAATTACAGTAATTGTGATAGGAAGGTATGTCCAGTTGTATTTTCCATGTTAGTCTGAGAGAGCCACTAGGAGGCGGGTTTCAATGTTGCAAGAAATATGTATACTCTCTACTTGTTTGCAACTTGGCTTTACAAACAACTGACTACCAATTTTTCCCAAAATTTAGCTTGCTTTTCCCTCTTTTTTTTTCTTTTAGTTGGAGGTCAAAGTAATGGTATTTGTGATTACATTTTCCTTCGTATCAACCATAAATGCCTATTTTCCATTTTGTTTTAATTTTGGCAGGACAATAGAGTTACAGATCATAGATTGAAGATGAACTTCGAATTGACATCCTTCCTTGATGGAGATATAGAGACTGCAGTTCAGGTATGGTGCCAATAGCATTTGGTGCATTTAAGTAACCAATACGTCTACATTGTACTCGGAAAGAAAGAAAAAATAATACTTCCTTTAAAAAGGTTTTAAAAAAAATATATTCAAAGTATCTTCTTCCTCCACGCTGCCTTTAGTTTTTTTTTAGAACTGTATGTGAAGAAAATAAAGAAAGAAAGTGAATAACATTTCATTTATTCTTCAAATTCTACCAAACATCTGCTGGAGAATTACTTAAGTTTCAATTAGCTTTGACTTGCCAACTAATGCTTGATGTGTACAGTCGTGTGCTGCAATGGAGCAAAAGAAGCTCTTGGAAGAACTAGCCGAGTTCTGTCAGTGCAGCCACTGGCTAATTTTCATGGCATATTAGTTGGTTGCAAGTTTGTCGTCCTTTGACGCTACTTAGGAAATGGTGGATGCGACTGAACGCTTCACGAACTGTTGGTGTTTTTCTTGAAATTCTAAAATCAGTGTAACATGCTTGAACAAGAAACTTGATAGTTCTGTACTTGTGTTTTTCTTGCTGAATTTCAGTTTGATCCCTTGCAGGTTGTACATCCCAGAATGAACTCACAGATCTCGCAGGTTGTACATCAAGGACCTTTAGAATAAAGAATTGAACCTCAACTGAGGCATCAAAATATGCAAATCAGTTGTCTGTATTATGCTTGAAAATTTGTATTCATGTTTTTCATTTTCGAGATTAGCTCACTGACCGAGAACTACGACGAATATATTCTGAGATGAATTGTAATTCAAAAAACAAAATCAATAATAAGCTCAATTTGCAAGTTTTTTATTTGATGGTGTCAATGCTTTAAAATTACAAAAAATATCTCGATTCTGTGTAAACTGAAAATGATGAATTGCTGATAGAAATGAATACTGATTAGACTCAACATAATGAACAGATCAAAGATGCATGAAGTGCAGAATTTAAGATGATTTCTTCTCTATCAGAGAACACAATTCTTGTATCATTTGAAAAGAAAGCAGTTACAAGATCCTAATGCACATTATCCTTGTGAAAATTGTTGTTGTCTGTACAATTGTGTATGGCAAATGTGTAGCTAATTAAAACATACAGGAAAGAACATATAATTATTTGTGATAGGAACAACACATTTATTCATTCAATCAACATGCTAATTGATGCATCTCCAATCAGCAACATGAGGTTCCCAACTGAAAGAAAACCCAACCCACCAGTATCTTGAATCAACTTGATAGAACCCAAATGCTTGGTGGCATTACCAACATTCTTTCTGATATCAACATTCTTTCTGAAGTTGACACTCCTATATCAATTATGAGCATAGAATGAAGAAATCTTCTAACACTATTGTACCAAAAAATTGCATGGAGACTGCGCTGGTATTTCTGAATCCACACCTTATGTGTCAACCAATGAAAATGGTATATCATACAGTAGATTAGTTTATTGTCTCTATTTCATAACATAATGTATCTCATCATCTAAATTTGCCTGCCTTACATTAGAATGAGAGTGCAAAGCCGCTTCTCACATTGTTTTGTAGTAAAAGAAAATGTACTTTTAAATGCATGCATAGAAGGTTTTACAGGATATACAAAACCCAAATAGAGAAACAACAAAAATAAGAAAAGAATGGAAATAGATCAACTAAGGCAAGGTCGTTTATGTGGAATATTTGATTAAATGACTACAGAGTTCCACATGGTACGTGAGAGAAGGCAACACAAACTCTCTTTTAATATTTTTTTTTCTTGGTCAGGCTATCTAAATCTTTAATCCCAACTAATTCAATTATTTACATTCATAATTTCAAAGTTATCCTTTCTATCTATAGAGTTTGAGGTAAAGATTGAACTTTATGTACAATTTTACGAAATCTCCACAAGCAAGTGTTCATAAATTAATCGGTCAAACCACTTGTGTTTTTTTCCTTGTTTCCCTTTTTTTTTGAGGAAGTAATGGCCTAGCATGACTAGCTTATTTTTTCATTCACATCTTATCTCAATTACATTAGAGAATATTGATGAACTAAAAAAGGTGCTTGTATTTATAATTTTTAAATTTTAATTACAATTTTAAATTTTATTAATAAATTCTTAGAAATTAATTCCCGCGAGCGGAGCGAGCGGGGGAATCGTGCATAGCACGACATGAAACTAGTATATATATATATATATGATAAATACAAAGAAAAAATTAAAGAAAATAAAAAACGCAAAGTATGTTACTGATTTAGATTAGCAACAATAATTGAAAAAAAAATAAATGTCATTTATTCCATTTTTTGATGAGGTAGTGCGCATACTATATCTATCACACTTTCTATTTTTAGAGGGTAGTGTATATGTCATGTCACCCACAAAGAGCAAATCCACATTCACATTGGAGATAATTTTTTAACTCAATGTCTATCCTATCCTAATTGACACATATCCACCCTCAATCAACATCCTCATTGGAGATGCTCTAGGTTGTTCTCAAAAGAAGTGGTTTAATTAAGGCAAAATTGGTTAAAATATCCTAAGCTTTTATACATTTTGTTATAATTATGTGAGATTTGTTGTTGTATTCTAACATTTTTAAATTGTTTAATTGTATCCTAAACAATTTCGAACTTTAAATTTGATAATGTGAAACTTAAATAATGAGTTTAAACCATAAAATTAGTAATTATTTTGATAATTATAGATGATGAAGTGGCTTTTAAAATTTATATTAAAGTCACGTATCATTAAATTTTAAGTTGAAAATTGACTTGGATATAAATCAAACAATCTAAAAAGGTTATGATATAATAACAAGTTTTAAAATATTATAATATAATAACAAAAGTTGTGAAATGTTATGATATTTTTATCGAATTAAGGCTTTAATTATATGACCAAGTTATTCACGCCCCTCTTTTTTGCTTTCATACCTCATTTTTGGATTTTTTTCACCCCATAGTGAAACGACCAACTACCCTTCCAAATAAATGTGTTTTTTCTCACCTTACCCCACTCACCTTACTCACATAAACCCCATTCACCCATATCTCAAATCGCATTCTCACTATCAATCCAAATCCGAACAAAATCACGTCGATTTAAGGTCGTTGGTGCATTCCTCATCTCTTTTTTTCTATTCGGGCTAGTGAAAAATCGAACCAACTTGGGGTGGGCCGCGATTTGACGGTGAAAACCATCAAACCACCATCAAATCGGATGTTCATGGTTTAATCGTTTTGCAAATCACCACTAAATCACAAACCATCAAAACCGCAATTTTGACTTTTGGCAAGTTATGTGACTGATATCTTATGAATCTATCTAGAGATGTTTTCACAACACTATATCACAATAGAATGCATAATAGCAGATGTGGCGTATGAGCCCCATATCGAAATATCATAAATAGACACACCCAACTATGGGTGGGCAAACCACGGTTTGGTGGTAAAAACTATCAAACCGCCACAAATCGGGGGTTCATGGTTTGACTGTTTTACTAATCATCACTAGGGCTCGCTCTGTCATTTTTTAAGCACGGGTCGAAACTTAAAATAGGGTCGTATATACATACATATATATATATATATATGGGCAGTTCTACCATGGTGATTTTTTAAAATTATCATGGATAGTGATTTTTCTTTTGACCATTCAATTTAGATCTAAGATGGAACGCTAAAATAGAACCCCCAACTCTAAACTAGAGTCAGGTTGTCTCCAATTGGACTATATTTTTGAACTATTCATGTACGTTACTATAGTGTTCTCTGTATTTTTTTTTTAAGTTTTTTAATATCTATATATTATCCTTTTTAATAAAAATAAGTATATTTTTTAATAATTTTTTTACTAATTAAATAATTAATTAAAATTAAAACAAATAAGTAACGAAAAATAATGAAAATAAGAAATCAAGTTTTAGAGTAGAAACAAAGTTCGTGGTTGAGGAAAAATAAAGTTTGATGTGACATAATTATAAAATAAAGAAGACAATAGATATTTTTGGTTGGAGATAGTCTAATAGTCATCTTAATAGCCATATTAATTCCTCTTAAATGTTTGCACAGATACCAAAACACTATATTATTCATTGAATTTAAATTCAATGATTTAACAGAGAAAGTGGAAAAGATCAAAGTAATAATAGTCGATAACTAGTATAAACATTTGTAGAAATAGAAAAAACATCCGAGTGAATTGAAATAGGGAAAAAATAGAAATGTGGTGTACTGAATAAGTGCATCTCCAATGGGACCATGGATTGGGGTATAAATGGATCCACTTAGGATACAATTCACATCCAACCCAAAAAATGCTCTCCAATGGAACAATGGATTCATAATGTCCATCATATGTGGCATAGAATTAAAATGGAGGGTGTCTACTACAATGTCTAATTCTAGACATTTTGGTAGACTGCCACATCGGCATAATTAATTTTTTAAAAGTTTTTATTAATATTATGAAAATTGAAAATAAAAGTGTCAACTCATCAATCTATTGTCTAAATCCACATTACCATTGAAGATCATTTTAAAAAGTGAATGTCTATCTAGTGCCACATATGATAGACATCCTCTTCACATCCATGATGTGATGTGGCACCAATTCATGATCTAAATCCATGTTACCATTGGAGATGCTCTAATATTATGAAAATTGAAAATGAAAGTGTCAACTATCATCAATCCATGGTCTAAATCCACATTACCATTATAGATCATTTTAAGAGGTGAATATTTATCTAGTGCCACATATAATAGACATCATCTCCACATCCATGATGTGACACCAATCTACAGTCCGAATTCATGTTATCATTGGAGATGCTCTAAATAAAGGACGGATGTGAGAGATGTTGTGGAAATATCTTGTTTAAGAGAAACAAATAGAGATTTATTTTTTTCTTATTTTGCAAGTTTGAAATAGATATTTTTGAGAGAGAAGTGAAATAGATTTTGTATGAGAGTCGTTAATTAGGCATTAGATGTTAGGCGTTAGCTTTTTCTATTTTAGCTTCTTCTTCTTTTTTTCACATTAAGGCTCTATTTGATTGGAAGGAAAATGTTCTATAAGAAAAGAAAATCTTCTCGAGAAAGTTTTCTCGAAAAAATGTTCATAAGAAAATTTTGTTATGCGTTTGGTTGCACGTCTAAGAATTTTTTGTTAGATTATCTTTTCCTAATTAATCTCTATTATATGTGACCCGTATTATGTTATTACGTACTTCATGTTTTGGGCCCACAACTTGATGGTAGTTAGGGCATAATTGTTTTGAGTTTGGGGGTTTTAATTCCCTCCCCTCTCTTTTCAAATTAAATGGACCCTAATTAATAATTGTAAAACTGTTATTGAGATATGATTTGTTTAAAACCGCATTGAGATCTCGCCATCAAGACAAGGGGGTATTACGAAAGAAGCAGAGAGGGGAAAAACATTCTTAAGTTTATTGGCAATGGAATGAGGTATGTTTATATTTTATGATTTATGATTGAATTAAAAGTGTTATATAGATCGGAATAGACAACATTGGTATCAGAGCATGGTTAAACACTTTTCATTCAACATAGTGGTTTAAGTCGATGTTTAATTTCCGCATTATAGATCAATACTTTGATCTGACTTAACTTTGCGTTTTGGGTATATTGCGTTTTTTGGTATATTGTATTTTTCTATTCCGATGCCGATATATTTGGCATTAAAGAATTTTGATCTATAATAAATTGATATATATGCCGTTGGATTCTCGGATGAACTAAAATTTGGGTTTTATTGATATGCATGCGTAGTTTGCTATTTGTTTCTTTCTGTACAAATTATTTCCTACAAAGTAGGTGCATGGCCTAATCTTTCCTATTTGTTAGTGTTAATTAACGTGACTATTAACGAAGCTTAATCTTTCCTAAAAGTGGCTGATTTGTCACGTTTGAGATTTAAGTGGCTGAAAAAAAAAAAAGCCACGTTTGACTTTCGGAATTAAAACACTTACGTATGCTATACATATTACATGATATTAATTGAAATTTGTGATATACGTATATATATTATTTAATATATGCATATTAATGTATGTCACATTATTAATTGATTAATTTATTGTCATGCATGTATGCATATGATTGGCATGTATATCTTGATTAAAATAATAATAATAAAATTAAAATATGCTTAATTAAATGTTTATTTAATGAAAAGCTTGTTAGTCACCAAAGTGGCCTAGCTTGAATAGATCTTAAATATTTAATTAAGACCAATTAATTATAGCGCTAGGAGGTCACTCAAAGGTGGACCATTGCTTATAATTAATGAAACTTAAGAGATTTATCTTCATACTTAATTAAAATAGGTATGTTTTATCCAAAGATATCTTACTTATTTTCCTAAGTAGGATTGATTGTCTATGAAAGTATGCTTATTCAAAATTTGATATAGCATGAATTATGTATTAAAGTATCACCCAAAGGTGAACTTAAATACATAATAAAAGTATTGTATGTCTGAATCTATTAGATTTCTCAAAGCATTAATGTGAATAGTTTTGTTATATTTGCAGCCTCCTCTAATATGTTTGCCTTGGGTAATATGATGGTTAAGTTCAATGGGCTTAACTACAATGATTGGTCTGAACAGATCCAGTTCCAACTGGGTGTAATGGACCTTGACCTGGCAATCATTGTAGACAAAAAACCTGCGGCCATTAATGAGGCCAGCTCCGAAGAGGAAAAGTCTTTATATGAGGCTTGTGAGCGGTCTAATAGGCTAAGTTTGAATTTGATGCGAATGACGATTGCAGAAAATGTCAAACCATCTATGCCCAAGAAAAGTGATGCAAAGGAATTCATGATCCAACTAAAAGAGTACTCACAATCGGACATTGCTGACAAGTCCATTGTGGGAAGCTTGATGAGTGAGTTGACCACTAAGAAATTTGAGTGGTCACAGCCCATCCATGATCATGCGACTAGTATGTCTAATTTGGCAGCGAAGCTCAAAACATTGGGTATGGACGTGAGTGAATCATTTCTGGTTCAGTTCATTATTAATTCCCTTCCCCCTGAGTTTGGTCAGTTCCAGGTGAATTACAACACCATAAAAGAAAAATGGAACTTGCAAGAAATCAAGGCCATGCTCGTACAGGAGGAAGGGAGATTAAGGAAACTGAAGGGTCACTCGGTTCATCTCACTATGCATGATGGAGCTAGCAGCAACAAAGCGATTCCAGGAAGGAAGGACAGAAAGAAGGATAAAGCCCCAATGAAAGTCCATGAGGGTCGAATCCATAAGGAGCTGAGGTGTCACTTCTGTAGGAATAGTGGACACTTCAAGAAAGATTGTCTGAAACGAAAGGCATGGTTCGAGAAGAAAGGTATACATTACATTTCTGTATGTTTTGAATCAAACTTAATTAAAGTGCCTAATAATACCTGGTGGCTTAATACTGGTGCAACTACTCATGTTTCACATATTATGCAGGGATTCCTTTCAATCCATCGCATAAGGGAAACTGAAAAGTTCTTATTTATGGGGACAGAATGAAGGCACACATAGAAGGGATCGGGACCGACAGATTAATCCTGGATACCGGATACTTTTTGGATTTAGAAAAGTGTCTTTATGTTCCTGAATGTTCAAGGAACCTTGTTTCTGTATCAAGATTGGATTGTGTAGGCTTTAATTTAAAGATTGAAAACAGTTGTTTTTGTTTATTTAAACAAAAATACTATTATGGTTCTGGTATTTTAATTGACAACTTATATCGTTTCAATCTTGATAGTATGTTTGTTGAATCCTTGTTTAATGTTGAGCATGTTATTGGAAATAAACGTAGTGCACATGATAAGTGCTCTGCTTTTCTTTGGCATCAAAGATTAGGTCACATATCCAAAGAAAGAGTAAAGAGGTTAGTGAAAAGTAATATCTTACCTCAATTGGATTTTGTTGACTGGGATGTATGTGTGGATTGCATTAAGGGAAAGCAAACCAAACATATATAAAAACATCATGCCACAAGAAGCAGTGAGCCTTTTGAATTGATATACACCGATATTTGTGGTCCTTTTGATGCTCCATATTGGAGTAGTCAAAACTATTTTATCACCTTTATTGATGATTACTCACGATATTGTTATCTATACTTGTTGCATGAAAAGTCTCAGTCAGTGGACATTTTAGAAGTGTTCATTAATGAGGTAGAAAGGCAGCTAGATAGAAAGGTAAAAGTGGTCGGATCTGATAGAGGTGGCGAATACTTTGGAAAGTATGATGAAAGTGGACAATGTCCAGGTCCATTTGCAAATTTCCTTAAAGGTCGAGGTATTTGCGCACAATACACAATGCCTGGTACACCTCAACAAAATGGTGTAGCTGAAAAGCGGAACCGTACTCTTATAGATATGGTTAGGAATATGTTAAGTTGTAACACTATACCTTCATCATTGTGGATGCATGCCTTAAAGACTGCTGCATATCTGCTAAATAGGGTTCCTAGTAAATCAGTTCTTAAGACTTTTTATGAACTTTGGACTGGTAGGAAACCTAGTTTAAGACATCTTCATGTTTGGGGATGTCAAGCAAAAGTACTGATATATAATCCACATGAAAAGAAACTTGATGCAATGGCTATTAGTGGTTACTTCATTGGTTACCCTGAAAAGTCTAAAGGGTACATATTTTATTGTCCTAACCATAGTACGAGAATTGTTGAGTCTGGTACTGCTCGGTTCATTGAGAATGGCCAAAACAGTGGGAGTGAAGAATCACGAAATGTGGATATTCATGAAATTCAATTCAAAACTCCTACATCTAGCATTTCTCCTCAAATTGTTGTTCCTCTTGTTGTATCACGGTTACGCAATAAACCCGGACAACAAATCATTGTTCCAAATGAGGAAAATGAACTTATTATTAATGAACCAGTTAATGATGCACAAGTTGTAAATGATCAAGTAGAGCCACAAGAAATATCATTACGAAGGTCTGTAAGGGCAAAAAGACCAGCAGTTTCAAATGACTATGTGGTTTATTCACTTGTACATTAATGTGATTTGAGCATTGACAAAGATCCAGTCTCATTCAAACAAGCCATGAAATGTGATGATTCTGAAAAATGGTTTAGCGCCATGATAGACGAGTCGAAATCAATGGATGACAACAAAGTCTGGGAATTAGTCGAGTTGCCTGAAGGTGCAAAGCAAGTTGGTTACAAATGGGTCTTCAAAACAAAACGAGACTCACATGGCAATATTGAAAGACATAAAGTCAGACTTGTCGCCAAAGGTTACAATCAAAAGGATGGCATTGACTATGAGGAGACCTTCTCTCTAGTTTCAAAGAAGGACTCTTTAAGAATTATAATGGCTTTAGTAGCTCATTATGATCTCGAGCTTCACCAAATGGATGTGAAAACCGCCTTTCTGAATGGAGACTTAGAAGAGGAAGTTTACATGGACCAACCCGAAGGTTTCTTGACCACAGGAAAAGAAAACTTGGTGTGTAAATTGAAGAAGTCAATATATGGATTGAAACAAGCTTCCAGACAATGGTATATTAAGTTCAATAATACCATTACGTCATATGGTTTTGTAGAAAACACTGTTAATCGGTGTATATACATGAAGATCAGTGGGAGCAAGTTTATCATATTGGTCCTATATGTTGATGATATTCTTCTTGCTGCGAATGATGTTGCTATGTTACATGATGTAAAAAGATTTCTCTCTATAAACTTTGAAATGAAAGATATGGGTGAGGCATCATATGTGATAGGAATAGAGATATTCCGTGATAGATCGCAAGGATTCACTACAAGAAAAATGAAATTTAGAAACGGAATTAGCAACGGAAATAAGTTCCGTTGCTAAAAAATTAGTTAGAGACGGAATTGAGACGGACTAATTCAGAGACGGAATCAGAGACGAAAATAGAGACAGAAATAGAGACGAAATTAAATTCCGTCTCTAAAAAATGGCGCCAACATTCCCACCAAAATTTTCATTTTTTACAGCTGTCCGTTAGTCTCGAGATTCGTGCGGCTTCGATCTCGATGATTCAAAAAAATGGACCAAGACTCTCACCGAAATATATATATATATATATATATATATATATATCTCTCTCTCTCTCTCTCTCTCTCTCTCTCTCTCTCTCTCTCTCTCTCTTTTTCTCTCTCTCTCGCTCAACCCTAAACGCTCTCTCTCGCTCAACCCTAAACGCGGCGCTCTCGCTCTTCTCTCTCGCTGGTCACCGCTCACCCCGCTCACCGCTCACCGATCTCGCTCCTCTCCGCTCTCTCTCTCCGATCCCCGCTCTCTGCTATCTCTCCGCTCACCGACCGATCCACCGCTCTCTGCCCTCTGCTCGATGTGTTGCTCACCGCTCCCATCACCGCCCTCTGCTCTCTCGCGTGCATAGGCCGATCTCTGTTCGTTCTCTCTCTCTCTCTGACCTCTCTCACCGCTCACCGAAGCTTCCCAGTTCTTGGTAGGGGTTGTGGGGTTGAATATTTGGCCAATGCCCAAATCAGTGAAACATGGGAAGCAGAGTGACCTGCGAATGGTATTGTGCCCAATAAGATATAGTAGTGAGTTTAAGTTAAAACCATCAAATGATGGTAAGTTTCGACGAAAATAAGAATTAGTGATATTGTTTGATCCGTGATTTGTTTTCCTATATCTCAAGGGTTTTCCCTCAAATTCTGTCCCTTAGTACCAACTGAAAAACATTCCATAATTGCTTGTATGCGGGAAGTTTTTACACGAAAAGATGGCCGATCCATTGTCTTTAAACAACCAACTTCGAAGAAGAAAGGATAAAGGCACTTGGTACTCCTCTTGTTCTTCAACCTTTCGATTTTAATATTCACTTTCGAGTGCTATCGACATGGATGTTAAGACTAAAATTATAGTAAATTAGAATTGCGAGTGTCACATTCATTACTTTGTCTTTGTCGACAAGCTCAATTCATACGAAAAACCTCCGCGGGATATATTAGAAGTTCACAAGATGTTTCGCGTCCTATTAATGAGCAGAGGATCCCGGTAAACCTTAGTTGTTGATCGATTTATTTTTCTATGTTTGTGCATTTTGTTACTTGAAGCTTTTGCTCAGGTGTTTGTTTCATAAATGATTAGATCTTCTCTATGCCTTAGACATTGTTCACTCAATTTAGTATGATAAGTACCCATAAAGTGTAGTAAAATTTTATGTGGTTTAATATGTATTTAACTATTCATACCAAAATAAGAGATAGAAACTCACTTAAAGTTAGGATCCTTGAAGAAGCCTTATAATATTGCCAGACAAATTATAGTGGTGGTAGAATCTAGCATCCTTCACAATATGGATAATTTAGACTTGAAATAATGAAAGAGATTGCAACTATTACTACTTTTTTCATGTATTAGTGTCAATGACTTGTTTTGCATGCATTTTGACACATTCTAGTATAAGCTGACATATATAAGATTGTTTTTCTTAATTTTCCTCTTTTTTTGAAAGTTGATAGGCAAAAGCAGTTTAATTTGTTGTTCAAAATACTTTGAGAATTTTTCTTTTTTTTATCCTCCTGTTTAAATCTTATTTTTCATTTGTTGTTCAAAGTACTTTAAGAACTTGTCAAGTTTTTTTTCTTAAATTTTTTTCCTCCTGTTTAAAACTAATTTGGGATTGAGGCGATGTTGTTGTTGTTGTTGTTGTTGTTGTTTTTTGTTGTGTATTCGCATATTTAAATAAAGAAAAATATGTGTTTTTATAGCTCAAACTCTTGTCGTGTGCAAATAAATTTATGCTTGTCTAAGAGTTGAGAATGTAAAATGCTTTTAAGGGTGTTTATCACTGCGGTTATCACGCTGAGAATTCATATGGAGGAAATTCCTACCTGATTGTTCATCCTGAAGAAACATTCTAGTGGACAGGTAATTTTCTATCTTTTTTCATTGTGAAAAAAATCGAGTAGCATACTTTCGATACATACATTTGTTACCTAGTTTTCAGAGTCTTTTGGATTGTACATCAGAATATGTACATGTGTATCCCAATTTATGTACAAAAGAATTTAACCATTTTGTTGTAAATGTATGTATCTAAGTCGTTACTCGCTTTCCATTTTATTGCTATCCATGTAAATTTGTAATACAAAAAAAACTTTAATCACTGTCTGACGTGCGTGCTGTAACACTTGTGGTTGGGCAGCTTTAATATCCTAAAAACGATTTATATTTTCTAATAAACACACTCTTTCATTTGTTTTAGTTTCCGCTCAACTGGAGAGTGTTCGAAAGTTGTTAAGCCTCGACTTCGAATGGATCTTACCGGGTGCGAATATTTCTTAAGTTCCAAAACGATTTCTTAATTTCTAACGTTCTCTTTAATGACGATTTGTTGGTGGAAAGCTTATTGAGGATTACCGTTTCTTTTTACATGTGATATTTGGTTGTGGAAGACTCGTTTTCATTCTATTCGGTGTGACATTATGCTTACTCTTGAAATCAAGTTATTTGAATTGGGAATAATTATGCGGAATCATGTTCATTGATAGAGTAAGATACTAGGAAGATTTTAATTATTAAATTTGGACTCTAATAGAGATATTATGTTCCTAGGTTTTGTGTGATGATTCTAGTTGTTTGATATGAGAAGGAACCAAATCGGACCTTCTAAGCTTTTTTTCACAGCCTGCAATGTAAAGTTTTCAAACTTAAAAAAGTTGAAGAACATATTTTTGTTGTGTGCATATCTGTGTGTTTAAAATAGGTTAATGAAAGTCATTCCTATTTTGTAGGTTCTCAAATTTTTGATAACAAACACCAATTTTTGTTGTTTTAGTTAGAATTTGTTCCTCAGCACCCCTCAAACGGAAACCCACCAACTTTGTTTCTAATTTTACATGGTAAAGTTTTTCTTTGTATTGAGTTCCTTTATTCTCTTTTTTGACTTGGACCAAAGAATTGCGTTTATCTACCTATATTCTTAGATCTTGTTCGTAGAACCAAACGGAATGAGTTTTCAGCTAGTGAAAGTAGCGAAATCTTATAATTCTTGGATAGAGCATTTATTCGTCTTGAAGCATGGTTCCAATGGTTCAATACCACTCAAGCACTTGTGCTTGCGATGATACGTAGTTCTCCCATAATGATGAAATTCTTTTTCTTTATTACTTTATTTATGCTGTGTTTGGCTCATACACTTGTGCTTGCGATGCTACGTAGTTCTCCCATAATATTGTTTATATTCCTATTATTGTTTGTATAATTTAGTGATTTTTTCTTTTTGATATTTTTTCAGGTGTTTTGTACGAAGTCAAGTATTATTTGAAGCGCAATCAACTTTATATAATCTCGGAACACTTCGTTTTTTTTTTTTCATTTAGAACAATTTTTGCTTTTACTTTTGTAGAAAGATACGATATAGAAACTTTTTAGATTGTTTTTGTTGTTTCTTGTACAGTGCATTGAGAAAAGATAATGTTAAGGATATGTTAAGTTTATATAAATTGTGCAATATAAATATATTATTTAGCTATGATTTTTATTATATATTGGCAGGTTAAATGTGCTTGGATTGAGACCTATATATATATATGATCCGTTGCTAATTAGAGACTTTAAAAACTAAACAAAAATGAAAATTAGAGACGGAAATAGCAACGGAATTAATAGATACATGAATCAGAAACGGATCAAATTCTGTCTCTGATCCGTCTCTGATTAGCAACGGATCAGAGACGGAAATAATCGGAAACGGAATTTATTCCGTCTCTAATTAGAAACGGAATTAGAGACGGAATAAATTTCGTCTCTGATCAGAAATGGAATTTATTCCGTCTCTGATCCGTCTCTAAATCAAAAACGGAATCACATTTCCGTTTCTGATTGAATCAGCGACGACGATTTTAGAGACGGAATAAATTCCGTCTCTATTCCGTTGCTGATTTCAATTAGAGACGGAATTTATGCAAATCAGAGACGAAAATTTCCCTTTCTGATCTGCTATTTTTTGTAGTGATTGTTAAGTTTGTCTCAGAAAGGATATATCAATAAAGTACTAGAGAGATTTCAAATGGACAAGTGCTCTGCGGGAATAGTTCCAATTCAGAAAGGGGACAAGTTCAGTTTAATGCAATGTCCTCATACTAATTTGGAACGTCAGCAAATGCAATGCATTCCTTATGCGTCATTAGTTGGGAGCTTAATGTATGCCCAGACTTGTACTCGACCGAATATCAGTTTTGCTATTGGAATGTTGGGTCGATATCAAAGTAATCTTGGAATGGATCATTGGGAAGCCGCAAAGAAAGTACTTAGGTACTTACAAGACACCAAAATTACATGTTGATCTACAAACGGTCGAGTCATCTCAAAGTGATTGGGTATTCTAATTCAGACTATGTCGGATGTGTGGACTCAAGGAAATCTACATTCGGTTACTTGTTCCTATTGGCTGGAGGAGCAGTTTCATGGAAGAGTGCGAAGCAGACTGTAATTGCTATTTCCACTATGGAGGCTGAATTCGTGGCATGCTTTGAGGCAACTATTCATGCATTATGGTTGCGAAATTTTGTGTCAGGACTTGCTATTATTGATAGTATAGCTAGACCTATAAGGCTATATTGTGATAATTCTGAGTTTTCTTTTCGAAGAATGACAAGTATTCAAAAGGTGCAAAACACATGGATTTGAAGTACTTTTCTGTCAAAGAAGAAGTACAAAAACAAAGAGTGCCGATTGAGCATATTGGTACTGATCTGATGATAGCGGATCCGTTAACTAAGGGATTACCGCCCAAAACGTTTATTGGCCATGTTGAACGTATGGGCATTATAGACAAGTTCTTGTTAACATAATATTGTGGTGTGTATACATACATTTATAATTATATTGCTCATATTATTGTCATGACACTTGTGAATTCTATTAAAGCTTTGTTTTTGCTTATGTACTTGTTATCTTCATTATATTTCAGAGAGATAACATTATAGTTAGAGGGTTGAATTGTCCTTATTACAGTTATACTGGTTGAGTTGGTTGTGATACATGGAAGGAATCGTGTCGATTAAATGACTTGTGACCGCCATGATCTAATCATTTTAATTCAGTGAAAAAGTGATTTGATAGATTCAATAAAAGTGCGCAATTATATTTTACCTTGAATCATCAAGTCATAATATGGGTCATGTGGGAGATTGTTAGATTATCTTTTCCTAATTAATCTCTATTATATGTGACCCATATTATGTTATTACGTACTTCATGTTTTGGGCCCACAACTTGATGGTAGTTAGGGCATAATTGTTTTGAGTACGGAGGTTTTAATTCCCTCCCCTCTCTCTTCAAATTAAACAGACCCTAATAAATGTAAAACAGTTATTGAGATATGATTTGTTTAAAACCGCATTGAGATCTCGCCATCAAGACAAGGAGGTATTACGGAAGAAGGCAGAGAGGGGAAAAACATTCTTAAGTTTATTGGAAATGGAAGGAGGTATGTTTATATTTTATGATTTATGATTGAATTAAAAGTGTTATATATATCAGAATAGACAACATTTTTTCCCTAAAAAAATCATTGACAACAAGTTTTGAAATAAATATGAAAATTTACCATATATATTAAATATATTAAATTTCATATTTAAAATATAAATCTAATGTGCTTTAATATGAAAACTCACATTTTTTCAATAGAAAACTCAATTTGTCCACCGTAATAAGTGAAAAAAATATATGGGCTTAATATGAAAAACTGGCAATCGTGAAAAAATATTCCGCAAGAAAAATTTGGCTATCAAACGTATGAAAATGTCATTTTTTCACGAAATTTGTCATTTTCTTTAGAACATTTTTCTTTCCATTAAATCAAACATGGCCTAAATGATTGAAAGGGAGGGTTTTTTTTTTTTTTTTTCAATGTGAGGTGGGAAGTTATACATCTTTTTGTAGGCTCAACGTCACATTATAGCGTTCTATATATTAAAAAAAAAAAAAAAAATTACAAAACTATCACAACCATTTTGCAAAATCTGGGGCCTTCATTAAATGGGAGGCCTGGGGCGGTCACCCACCAAGCCCCTCTCCAAAATTAGGCTTGACCACTAACAAATCACGGATCTTCAAAAGAGTAATCTAATTGACCGAGGTTTATGCGGTTTCATCAGTCTGATTACGATTTTTTTGTAACACATTTTCAAAAAAAAAAAAAAAAAAACTGCCACACATTCATGGACGAAGCCAAAGGCAATTTGAGGGGGCCATGGCCCCCTGCCTCACCCCACCCTATGTTAAGCATTTTTTGCTTTGGTTATTTAACTTTTAACTAGTATAGCCCCCCTTCCCCTTGCCCAACTGTGTTGTTTGAGTAAGAAGAATATCATGTCACATGCATGTTCTAATTCTTATCAGCGTTATTTAACTTTTAACTAGTATAGGCCCCCTTCCCCTTGCCCAACTGTGTTGTTTGAGTAAGAAGAATATCATGTCACATGCATGTTCTAATTCTTATCAGTGATATTTAAAGCAACATAAATAAACTGCAATTAAAAATCTTACTTTAATTCTAAAATTCTATACATGCAAGTTTCAAGGCAACATTTCAAATCCATGTACATGTACGTAAGCATTAATTAGTCATGGGCATCCATGTATACTCTACACGGCGTGCAAATGTGTCAAGCTATGCGCACCCCGCATAATGATAGAGCACCCAACAAAAGTTTTGTGAAAATTGGTTTTGGAATGAAATGTCAAAAATGTCATCTCTATTGTAAATTGGATGACCCTTTAACCAAGCTTATGAATGATTACATTGTCAAGCATGACTCTCGCATTGAATTGTAACATCAAGCATGACTTCTACATTGAATGTAACTTATACACTCTACATAACTTGTATTCAACTCCAATGTATAATCACTTATCCATGTATTGTCATGTAACTTGTAATCCTCTCCAATGTACACCAACTTTTCCATGTATTGTCAATGTTGTTTGTGATGTGTTTTATGACTTGTGGTGTATGTATAACTTGTACACATTGTATAAGTACAATTATCATCATCACCAAATGGCCTATATAAAGGGTGCTAACCCTATTGTAATTCACACACCAAGTTGAATGAAAACTTCTCATTCCAACTATCTCATTTCTTCTCTTCTCCTTTGTAGTAGTAGTTTGTAGTAGTAGAAGTTCTTAGCTTCTATTTTCCTTCTCTAGTTCTTAGCAAGTTCCAACTCAATTTACAACAATCTCAAACCTAACAATTCTCTCACGATCGAAAAACTTCTTCCCGCGCACCCACCTTTAATCCTCTAATTTTCTCACAAGTGCAATCAATCACTAGCCGTGCACATACGCACGAGTTGAATGAACTCAGTTGACTGATTTCGGAGGAGACAGTAATGTCGATTTGTATTGTATGGTTTGTTAGATTCGGTAAGTTTGCATCACTGTTAATGTATAATGGGTGAAGAAAAGGAGTGAGAGGCAGACGTAGAACAAGATAATGTTTTTTCTTGATTTTTCGTATTTTCTTCATTTTTCAAACTGTACAAGGGATGCGAAGTGATCGGCCACATAAAACCAAGACACTACATAAGGTGTCAGTTGTATCTAACTGACACTCTTCCATGAGTCTCGGACTAAAGCAATCGAAACCATATGTATGTGCTCTGTGGTACTAGTCACAGTCATTAGGTATCGAGACTTGAGGAATAGTCTCAGACATGTGCGACCGAAACTGCATGTTGTTTGTCAAACTTATGGGACTGAGATAGTCGAGGTGCATTAAAAAACAAATGGGGTGCCCTGATCAGGCGGGTGCTCATTTTTGAATAAATGGACAATTTGGAAAACTTGACGGGGCGCCCTGAGAAATTTATTAGTTGCCCTGATCATCGGGGTGCCCTGAGAAACAACCGGGGTGCACATAGACGCTCTCATTTTTTTATTTATAAAGAAATCAATTTTTACCTCAAATTTGTTACTTTTATACCGTCAGACTTAACTTTTAAACTTATGTTGTGCATGTGACCTCGTAGCAAATTTTTTTTTTTTGGTCAACTATTATTATTAGAGTTAATACTTGATGATAATTAATTATGTGAACTTACTACATATTCATTTTTTCACTTGATGATATATGTAGAGGTTTGGCCCCTCTCCATTGGATTTATGGCATCGTTCCTGCACGTATTTTATATAAGTCCATAAATGTCCATCAACAAAACATACGTCTATGTAACGGCCCCAGTTCCCCACAAAACTGGGCCTCGCCCGGCCTTAGCCTACATGGATCCCCAATCAACTCTTGTGGAGCCAACGCATGCCTAGTCGGCTCTTTTACCATTTCATTTACAATTTAGTCGCTTATTATAGTTGTTATTAAGTTTAACAAGATTTAATGAATTGCGCAGTGAAAAATAAAGGAATTAAAGCAACTATAATTTAATCTAATATGACGTTGGGACAACCCTAGGTGTGGAAACCTTGCAAAGTAGATATCATGCATATTAGGTGAAAAAATGAGAGAAATAATATATACATGTTTCCATGTGTTCGCTCAATCTGTTAACCAGTTTTAAACAAAAACAATGCATACATATCTACACAAAAATATACCTAAGAGTAGTAAAATCTCTAAGGAAGGCTTAGAAGAAGTTACCAAGTATCGGTTCCTTGCCCTTGCTACTAGAAGGACCTGCAATTATCACCAAAATGGGGAAAATTCTATTGAGTAAAGTCAGAGGAGTCTTAACAGTATTTCGAATGTCAAATAAATGGTTAATCGAATAATCATACAAGAATTATTACTACGAAATAATAAATAAAGCATGATTTCCAATTTAACAAATATATCAATGAATAATTGAGTGTCGAGTACATAAAGCAAAGACATCTAAGTGCTCCAAGGCCATCAAGTGCGATAAAGTACCACAACTTGACTTTTAAGATGGTCGGTGTGGAATTAGCTAAGTCACTTGACTGACAGTTTAGATCGGGTCCATCAACTGTAGCAGACCGCAGCCACTTCTACTAGCTTGACTTTCCTCAATCATAAATTGTGGGCTTAGGTAAGTCTAACAGTCTGTGTAGTTATGGTGGAGGAAAAGATCACAAAGCATTTCCACCACCCCCGTAACTGCTATATCACCCACTTAGACCCTATGCCACTCATTACGGAATCCAAAGAATGCACAACCAACAATTTAATAAAGATAGCATAATTTGGATACGAAAAAGAGCAACTCATGACAAGAAATACAATATAATCTAAGGATATCAATTTATCAAGGATAGCATGATTGAAAATTATATTGAATTCATAAAGGTAGGTAATCTCAAAGAAACACTAACCGATAAATGACCGAAAGAAATCGTGTTAAGGCCCCACTGGTTTACTTACATTGAACGCTTTGAAATGCCATCAAAGCTGCTCCAAAACGGCTCACTCGTACCCTGCAATACGCACCCGACACTCGACACTCCCTATGCTTCTAATGTCAATTTACATTTAATTATGTGTATTAGTCTCTTTTTCACAAATATTTTATTTAGTCTCATTTTCTTCCCATTCACCTCAAATTTCTAAAATTTGATATTTTTTCGAGTTGCGATTACATTGGCCACATCTCGGGTTGGACTACGTCGAGCAAGTCTCGACTCGATAAATTTTATCAAAATTAGTATTTTATTCATATTTTCTTATTCAAACAAAATCATGTTATATTTATATATATGTAATATATATATACTAATATACTATTGTTGTAAATTGAGTTGGAACTTGCTAAGAACTAGAAAAGAAAATAGAAGATTTAGAACTTTTACTACTATAAACTACTATAAACTACTACTACAAAGGAAAATAGAAGAAATGAGATAGTTAAAATGAGATGTTTTCAATCAACTTGGTATGTTTTTACAATGAGGTTAGCACCCTTTATATAGGCCATTTGGCGATGATGATAAATGTATTTTATACAATGTGTACAAGTAACACATACACCCCATGTCATACAACACATTACAAGTAATTTGACAATACATGAAAGAGTTGGTACATTGGAAATGGTTACAAGTAACATGACAATACATAGACAAGTGGAGGTACTATTAAGTGAGAAATACAAGTTACATGACTACACAATATGTCGGTGTACATGCATAGTCATCCATACTCCACAACACTCCCCTTGGATGACACTTGCTTCAAGATTGTGCATCGTTAAAACTTCTACTATGAAAAACCATGTGGGAAAAAATAAAGTAAAAGAACAAGAGTACACTATCCTCATAAATATTAAGATGGGTATAATATTGTTAAGATTGCCTCATTAAAAATCTTGTTAGGAAAACCCAATGAGATAAAACCATAGCTAGGGAAAAAAGAGTGCAATACACTAATCAATAACTCCCCCTCGTGTGGACATGGGTGAAACTTGTTCAGTTTCTTTACTTGCAATGTCATCAAGTTTACACAAGCCAATACTATATGTAAGCCTTTTAAATGTCATAGTTGGTAAGGCTTTTGTGAATAAATCAACAAAATTATCACTCGATCATATTTGCTTAACATCTATTTCACTATTCTTCTGAAGCTCATGCGCATAAAAGAATTTTGGTGAAATATGTTTTGTTCTGTCTCTTTTTATGAATCCTTCACTTAATTGTGTGATACATGCTGCATTATCTTCTTATAATATGGTTGGAGAATATTTTATTGAAGGCAATCCACATGATTCTTGAATATGTTCAATCATGTTTCTCAACCATACACAATCACGACTTGCTTCATAAATTGCAAGTACTTCAAAATAATTGGAAGAAGTAGCAACCATAGTTTGCAATCATAGTGGTTTTTACTGACTTCCATGAGACAACAGTATTACCACAGGTGAATACATATCCTGTTTGAGAACGGGCCTTGTAGGGATCAGATAAAAATTCAGCATCAGCATAACCTTAGAGATTCAATTTTACCCCTCGAGTAAAATAAACTCATTTCACTTGTTCCTCGAAGATATCGGAAAACATGTTTAAGACCATTCCAATGTCTTCGAGTTAGCGCAGAACTTTATCTGTGACTGCCCCAACTACAAATAAGGGCACCGTCCGGCCTAATCCTTTAATTAAGCCCTAATCTCCCCTATAGGACCTAACAAGGAATTAGTCAGCCTTAGTTAAACACCTACACACCTACCATTTATGATATCACCTACAGTTAACTTAATTGTTCTAGTGACTAACCTATGGTTATCTGCAAATCAGAGTTACTAAATTTTTTTTTAACAAATTATTCAGCGGAAGTCTTATTTAGTTACTAGTGAAAATAAAATCCTAAGGCCTAACCTATTCTGGAAAAACAAGAAATAGAGATCACATGCATATATAGACAAAAATGATTATATATATCACATGTGTCTAGTCCTATATTCCTCTCACTCAACCCAAAAGGCAAAATCGCATTCACATAAAAATGTAATACAAAAGAATACAAAACGTACAAAGGTATGTTGTAGCAGTACATCTCTGGCTCAGAGATAATCACCAATCTTCTCTTTGCCTGGTCTACTACTCAGCTGATCTGCACCCACCGTCACAAACTAGACATTGAGTACATGAAATTATGTAAGTAAACTGCTCATGCTTGACTGAGTGCAGAGCCGCATACGAGTAGCAAAAGGGAAAGCGACATAGCTAGGTAATCCTTTTGTATTGTTATATATATACTTGTTTTTAACAACACTGAGATTATGGGCATGTAACTGTGTAATTACTCTCCTCTGATGAAATATTTATGCGGGGTTCCACAATTAGGTTACCTAACTCTTTTATATTTTTTGAGTTAATTAATTATTTGCTTCCGCTAAAATGTAAAAACTGTAAAAATATTAATAACTCAAACTGAAATTATGAATTTAGTTAAAATGATGGATTGGAAGGTTGACTAGGTCCACGTTGACCTTGCGAGACTAACTCGGGGGTCCACGTGGGCTTAGGCCGGGCGGGGCCCAGCTCGTGGGAAACTGGGGCCGTCACAGTCTTCCATGTAGGTTGACAGCAAAAGCAATGTCAGGTCTACAATTTGCAAGATACATAAGTGCACCAATTGCACTTAAATATGGTACCTCCGAACCAAGTAGCTATTCATCACTTTCATGAGGTCGAAATGGATCCTTATCCACTTCAAGTGATCTGACAACCATTTGAGAGCTCAATGGATGTGCCTTGCCCATATAAGATTTTTTTTAGCATTTTTCAATATAATTTGATTGATGGACAAGTAATCCACTTGAAAAATGTTCAATTTGCAAACCAAGACAAAGTCTTGTTTTTCCAAGTTCTTTCATCTTGAATCCATTTTTCAAGTATTCGGGTGTTTTAACGATGTCGTCGTGGTTTCCTACTATATTTAAATCATCAACATATACAACGATAATCACAAATCTTATTGATAATCTTTTAATAAAGACACATGGGAAAAATAAATTATTTACATATCTTTCTTTAAGTAAATAATCACTAAGACGTTTGTACCACATTCATCCGGATTGTTTCAATCCGTACAAAGACTTTTGTAATTTTATAGAATGCATGTTATGAGGTTTTGATTTTATTTCTTCGGATATTAAAAATCCTTTAGGGGTTCTCATATATATCTCATTGTCTAGGGATCCGTACAGATATATTGTAACGGCATCCATTAAATGCATATCAAGCCATTCAGAAACTGCAAGGCTTATCAAGAACCAAAATATAATTGTATTTATAATAGGAGAATATGTTTCCTCGTAATCGATGCTAGGTCTTTGTGAGAAACCTTAAGCTACAAATCTTGCTTTGTGCCTTGTAACTTCATTTTTTTCAATTCTCTTTCATACAAATAACCATTTATATCTAACAGGTTTTATGTCATCTGGCGTTTAAACAATCGATCCAAAAACCTCTCGTTTCCTTAACGAGTCTAGTTATGCTTGAATAGCCTTTTGCCATTTTTGTCAATCAAGTCTTTTTCAACATTCATCAACTGATCGTGGTTTGCATCATCATCATTTTCACATATTTCAAAGATACATTGAAAGCAAATATATCATTAGGAAAAATTTTATTTCGATCCCAAATCTTACCAAAGTTTAAATAATTTATTGAGATCTCATTATTTTCATCTTTTTCCTTTTTTTTTCTAGAGGCAATTGTTCCTCGTCAAAATCAACTTGTTCTGACAAATCCTTATCAAAGGATTCTTGTGCTTTCTCAGGAGTATTTTGATTTGTATTTATTTTTACTCATGTTTTCCTCTTTCGATGAATTGTATCATTTGAACCAACTGGTCTTCTACGCGTTAAGCGTTTCATTGATTCTTGTGCGTTTTGTTGCACATAGACATCAATTCTTGCAGGAGCATTTACAACTAGAATATGTGATTTTGTCACTTGTTTTGCATTAGTAAATGCATCAAGTAATTGCTTTGCAATTTGTTGCAAATGAATGATCTTTCGAACTTCAAGTTCACACTGATTTGTGCGTTGATCATAATGTGATAAAGTTGATGCATTCCAAGCAATTTCGCGTCATTCCTTTTGATGTTTCTTATCTCCCCCTAATGGTGGGAAAATTGTTTCGTCAAAGTGACAATCAACAAAACGTGCAGTAAATAAATCCCCTGTTAAGGGCTCAAGGTATCTTATAATGGACGAAGAGTCGAATCTAACATAAATCCCAAGTCTTCATTGTGGACCCATCTTAGTTCTATTGGGAGGTGATATAGGAACATACGTTGCACAACCAAAACTTTTCAAGTGTGAAATATTTTGTTGTTGACCTAAAATGAGTTGCATGGGGGAATGTTCATGGTATGCAGTAGGCCTATAATGAATGATAGATGTTGCATGAAGGGCTCCATATCCCCAAATTGAAGTTGATAACTTAGTTATCATGATTAAAGGCCTAGCAATTAATTGAATGCGTTTGATCAGAGATTCTGCTAAACCATTTTGGGTATGCACGTGTGGAACAGAATGTTCAATGGTAATTCATATAGACATGTAATAATTTTTAAATGCTTGAGATTGAAACTCTCTGGCATTATCAAGACGGATGGTCTTGATTGGGTTGTCAGGGAATTGTGCTCTTAACTTAATCATTTGTGCTAAAAGTCTAGCAAACGCAACATTGCGGTTCGAAAGCAAACAAAGATGCGACCACCTAGTTGATGCATCTATCAAAATCATGAAATATCTAAATGGTCCACAGTGAGGATGAATAAGTCCACATATGTCTCCATGAATGCATTCTAAGAAAACTGGGGATTCCACAACAATCTTACTTGGGGATGGTTTAACTATCAATTTACCTTGAGAACAACTAGCACAATTATAATCACCAGCTGAAAATATTTTGTGACTCCTTAAAGGATGTTCATGCAAATTATTAATTATTCTTCGCATCATTGATGATCCTGGATGACCAAGTCGGTCATGTCATAAAATGAATGTCTGTGGATCATTAATTTTCTTATTTAAGACAACATTCATTTCGACATGCCTTATATAAGAAATATAATCCAGATGATAAAGTTGAGAATTTCTCTAACACTTCTTTTTTCCCATTTGAAACCAATGTGACATAGAGAAATTATGTATTATTTTCGTTCATGGTTTCAATGTGATATCCATTTTGTCGAATATCTTTAAAGCCGAGTAAATTTCTTCTGGATTTTTCAGAGTATAAAGCATTGTCAACATGAATTGTTGTTCCCTCAAGCAACATAATATTTGCTCTTCCAGAGCCATTAATCAAATCGGAGATGCTAGATATTGTTTAACATTAGCCTCAGCTAAATTCAAATTGGAGAAATATTATCTGTTTTTAAGGATTATGTGTGTTGTAGCAAAATCGACAAGACATATATCGCTCTTATTTGATTCATGATTTGAACATATGATTTGTTGATCCATCTAGACAAATAATGTTTGGCAAATAAAAAAAAGAGTCATATTTTATTCATAATTAGAAACTAGTACATATAACTAAGAAGCATAACAAAAACTAGTACATATAATTATTAAAAATCATTACATATGATCATTAAAAATATCGAAATTAGTGTTTAGATCATCATGAAAATCCAAGACATTCATATAAATGATGTCCGACAAGCCATCTTCGACAGTGAAGTTCATTTCAAATGTTTTGCGTTTCTCCTTTAAGGAGGCTTGATAAATATCAATAAAATACTTAGGCGTGCGACATACATGAGCCCAGTGGCCTTTAAGACCACACCTGTGACATGGTTGGTCACGATTACGAGCATGCCCATTTTCAGCAGTATTTTTCCCCTTATTCTGAACGGCGTAATTCTTATTCCATTTATTTTGGAACTTATTGCCACGGAATTTAGAATAGGGCTTGCCACGATCTTTGCTGATTGATCATTTCCCATTTCCACGTCCGTGATTTTTCTTTCTTGACCGTTTTTATGGTCATTATAGGATGGTGCATTTGCCTCATTAATTGAAGCGAGACTAGTTGGACGGGAGTTATGGTTCTTTAATAGAAGCTCGTTATTTTGTTCAACCACCACGAGACAACAAATTAATTCTGAGTAATTTTTAAATTGATGCGCTCGATATTGCTGTTGCAACAACAGATTTGAGGCATGAAAAGTATTGAATGTTTTTTCCATCATTGCCTCATCAGATATATTTTCTCCACACAGCCTCAAACGAGATGTGATATTAAACATAGTGGAGTTATACTCATTGACTGTTTTGAAATCTTGTAGCCTAAGATTCGGCCAGTCGTTTTGAGCTTTCAAAAATATCACCGTCTTTTGGTGATCATATTGCTCTTTCAAGCTTAACCACAAGGTGAGAGAATCTTTTATAGTGAATACTCACTTTTCAGACCTTCATGGAGATGATGAAGAAGGAATATTAGTGCTTTCGCACGGTCTTGCATTGATATTTCGTTTCTTTCTATAATAACTTCTCCTAAGTCTTTAACTTGGAGATATATCTCAGCATCTAGTTGTCATGACAAATAATTATTTCTAGTGATATCAAGAGCAACAAATTCAAGTTTTTGAAGGTTTGTCATTGTCTGAAAATATGTCAAGAAATTGAGTAAATAGTTTTTTCTCTTTTATATAAAATAAATAATATACGATTAAATATAAGTTCACAACTTAATTATTAATATGCAAAATGTACTACTTGAATGAGTTGGTGGGACAACCTCCAAGTTGGGTGGCGAGACGAAGTTTACTTAAAATCATGTCTCATTTTCAATGTTTAGCTTTACCGGGGACAAGGCTTACCCACTATCAACCCAAACTCATAACATTATTTGCAATAGAAAAAATCAAGAATAGAGCATAATTAATCGTTTGTAGTATAGCGAGAAAACTAGTTATGTCACATATTGACTTTTGATTTCCGATGTAGAAGATCGTACAAGATGCAACTACAAAGCATGCTTTCGCAATTGTTGACGTTACAATGCATATTATATGAATAAAGTATGCATATAGAAGTGATGCATGTAATAAAAGGAAGCAACCATGACAATATAGAAATAAATTGAACTTATTTAAATAACAAAATATACATTCCTAGCTTTGTCTCCTTAACAAGCCTTCTTGAACTTCAAGATCTCATTAATGCTAGAGCAAGCTCGTGCTGATAACGTGTTGTAAATTGAGTTGGAACTTGCTAAGAACTAGAGAAGGAAATAGAAGATTAAAAACTTTTACTACTATATAAATTACTACTGCAAATGAGAAGAGAAGAAATGAGATAGTTGGATTTCATTCAACTTGTTATGTTTTTACAATGAGGTTAGCATCACTTATATAGGCCATTTGGTGATGATGATAAATGTATTTTATACAATGTATACAAGTAACACATACACCCCACGTCATACAACACATTATAAGTAATTTGACAATACATGGAAGAGTTGGTGTACATCGGAAAATCATTACAAATAACATGACAATACATAGACAAGTGGATGTACTATTAAGTGAGAAATACAAGTTACATGACTACACAATATGTTGGTATATAAGCATGGTCATCCATACTCCACAACAACTATATGTATATATCCTACATTCAACACACTCGAATGCTTGTTGTGCATTGACACGCACAACAAGTCACTCATTATTATTATTTTTTTCCTTTTTTTTATCAAAAAAAATATTGTTTATAATTTCAACAAGCTTCAATAATTCAATTCCCAATTATATATAACATTAAAGCAATGAAAATGTATTAATGGGATACACCTATTAAAGTTGGGGTTGTATAACCCATTTGATATTTGACAAATTTTAAATTCCACATACAAACAACCATTTAAACTTAAAATGTAAAGAACAATGAGGGAGTTATACCTAAATAATAGAAGCCACACTTGAGTCCTCCATGGATCTTTCCATCTTTCTTTCTTCTCTTCTTCCTTCTCTACCTTATCTTTAAACAAGAACACTACAAAACCATCCTATTTATCACTTCACTTTATCCCCAAATAACACACTACACACATACATATGTGACTTGAATTAACTGAAGTGTCTAATACACATTTCAAGATCAATCTAAGCTGACTACATTAGCTCCGTTTATTTTATTAACTCAATTTAGGCTCTTGACATCAATTTATTAAAAACCTAAGTCATTAAATAGTTCAAGTTGCAATAATCGCCATTTAACTGAAGTCTCACTAATATATCCATTTACCCGCTTACCCGTAGCGTGGATGAATCTTGAGGTGAACCTTACACGCACTATCGATAATAAAATTTCGTCTCGCAATACTAATATACATACGTAGTACACGTCGTCAAACAAATATAAAATATCTTTTCAGGCCGTTATAGTCCATACATGATCATCGACCAAAAATACAATGAAACACACAAACTCAATCAAAATTATGAGTTTAAGTTCATTTCAAAAGTTAAAAACAATTTGAAAATGCTTCAACAATATTCCATTTCATTCCCGTTTGGAGTGGTTTTGCGTTTGGTGAACCGCATTTTTCTATAAATGAAAACCACCAATTCAAGTTTTCTAAACCATTCAAAATCGTTAATTTAAAAAAACCAAACCCCTACTCCCAGCTCTCCATTTTAATATGACTTATATGTCATATCAACTGTTGTACATTCTATCGTGACGTAGTGTTGTCATTCTAACATTTTCCAAAAAAAAAAAAAAAAAAAAGAAAACCCAAACAATTAAAAATCTAAATGTGTAAATGAAGAATTGTTATTGAATGGTAGAAACCTGCAAGTAGGGGGATTGAAGCTTAAAATGAAGACAACCTTAGATACATCACAAAACCTCCAACCTCATCATCTCCAAGTACTTTGACGTAAAGCAATGCACCATTCTCCTCTATCTGCTCCTCCTCCTCGAAGTATTTGAAAACCGGTTCTTCTTCAGGGAACAGCTCCTTTTCAATCTGCATCATCGCCTCCACAACTTTCTCGTAGTTTTGCATCGAGTCGCGTATCAGATCTCCACGCTGGCTATCGGATCACTCCACCCCATCCTCCCCAATCTCCTAGCTTGTCAGTCTTAAATAGAAAAAATAAATAAAAGACACTGCAATTGTAACGTTGACATGTGCACTGCGTCTAGGATTTTGAACATGAGAAGTGCTACAATGACAACAACATAACACACCACAAGACACATTATATCACAAAAACTATTCATGTGCACCTCGAGACACAGGCATACACTGATCCCGATGCATAGCAGGGAGTCGAGGTAGCATAAAAAACTCTTGTGAGCTAATGTGTTTTGTGGCGTGATATTGTTGTTGTCATTCTAGTATTTTCCTTTTAACATTGAATAAAGATTGTTACCTTTGATGTGTTTCCGCTGCGTGTATATTCCTAACACAACTTGTCCTCATTCTCATTATACAAATTGAAGTGGTAAAACTAAGAAGTGGGTTTTTTTTTTTTTTTTTAACTCCTTTAGGATTGACTAAATTTCATGAGAGCCAATCAAACAACTCAATCCATGACTAGGGAGAAATTAATATATTTAAAATTGAAAGTAAACATTGCCTCATTATTATACAACAACATATACAAAATTAATTGGGGTCAGCCATATGGATCAAACTCTTTTATTGTGCTCGATTTAGTGCAATTGATTGTGAACTTTTTAAACTATTTAAATCCATCATAATTAATGCGTCTCAAGTTATCCTTGGTCTATCTCTGTCTCATCAAATTTCTTCGTTTTTATTTAGTCAAATTTTCTAGTGGGAGTATTTGTAGGCCGTCTTTACAGGTGACCAAACCACCGCAACGGTATTCCCTAATCTTTGCGGCAATAAATGCTACTTCTACTTGTTTTTGAATTTTTATATTTCTTATTCTATCTTTACGAGTATTACCCTACATCAACCTTATCATTCTCATTTCCGCTAAGTTCATTTTAGATGTTTGATTCATTTCATGAAGAGTGACAAAAGTTTTACGTTGGCTGTCAACTTATCGCAACCCTCATTCATTTTCTAAGAGTGCAAAATGCTTAAGGCCTTCCTATTTGCAACCTCCCTTACCCACTTATCGGTATGAAAAATGAACATCAAAGTCCCGTTTATCCGGACTTAAGACCTACTATGTAGTGCACAATGTTCTACATAGGTAGAGTTCATTGACACATTATATCTATAAAGAATATATAAATCTTCCTGCACGCGAAGAAAAGGGGGCCGCTCCAAACCTTAAAATTTTCTTCTTTAATTTACAACTTCTATTTATTTATTTATTCATTTGGTATACTATAGACCTATTCAATCTTTAAAAATTGGTTATATTTTTGTTGTGGTACATCTTTCTCATTAATTATTCAAGCAACGAATTATCTTTCCTTATTGAAAGTTTTGTTTTTCATTATATGATTCTAGTGGTGTTTATGTAATATCATGTATGCTTGTAGAGAACAATCATGATCGTCATATTATTTCAATATTACAATCGCATTCACAACAATTATATATGTATTTGAAAAAAAAAAAAACTAGCGAATCAGTATATTTTTATTGGAGCAATTGATTCCATGTTTATCTTGTCTGGAGTCATTGATCATTAATAAAATTCCAATTTCACTTAAAAAAACATATTTAAAATTGAATGAAAAGCACAATTTAAAAAAAAATTAAAAAATAAAAATAAAAACTACATGAGAATTCATACCAGAATGAACAAAGCAGTGACACTGTAACAAGTACATGCTCATTATGTCGATAATTTTGATAAATAGAAGATCTATATAGTTAAGCAAAATAGAATAATTAATACATGATGAAAACGCTCTTTCAATTGAGCTTACAATTCAACATAAACCAGACTGGAAAATTTGACAAGCCTTATCGTTTTTAAGGAGAAGATTTCCCATTTCATGCATGGTGATCAGGATCCAAAATCTCAAAAATTTAATGGCCCAAACCACTAACTCCGTCTTCTCTTTCTGGTACTGAAGTGATAATTAGTATACTTAACTACTTTTGGCGCCGAAGATATTCTCGCATCTGGGCATGCATCTCCGCATTAACGACTAGGCGCATTTTCTTTGAGTCTTCCCACAGCAATCCACCATTCTCCCTAGCATAATCAGAAGCACCTTCAAATACATCCTGCAAGGTAAGGGATGACCAAATCAAATTCTTTTTCGTCACGACAAGAGAAGAAGCGATAGGAGAAAAGTAAAAGTAGTTACTTTGGATAGAAATTCATCATAGAAATGTGCGGGGGTTATTTCAACCCGATTAAGATCCGTCTCCCAGAGTCTAATCTGTCCAAATCAAGGAACTAATGAGATAATAACAATGTCGTTTAGTTGCGCTTATTAAAAATGTAACATCATTTTGGTAGACATCGCTATGCGCATGCGTAAAAGCAGGTAGTCTTGCACTAACCGTAGTTCCAAGATAATTCAGAAATCAGTGTAAGCAATTAGAATAACAATAATCTATAAACACCTGGTCTGTAACATTCTCTGGTACAGAAGGTGTTCTCTCTGCAACTCGAGGGTGTGCATTCTGCTGAAGGAAGGAAATTATCTGCATATTTGTGATTTAAGGAGTCAAAAGCAGAAAAATGGCTTCTTGAAACAAAACTAGAAGAAAAGAGAAGATGCGACTAGTTTTTTTTTTTTTTTTGATAACAAACAAACCAAGTTGCCTCCATTAAGACTCGAACCTCAACCTTTTACACTAGTGATCTCATACCAAACCAGTGAGAGTCAATTTCACTCGTGGCAAGAAAACTTAATCTTTTTTACAGTTAGGTCACAAATTTCTTTTTTTCCTTTTTTTCCAAAATGGTCGTGAGACTTAAAAATTTTCACCCATGGTTATTCCATCCATTTCCGTTAACTAAGTAATGCTGACGTGGCAATAACGTGACAAATTTACTCAATTTTTTTTAAAAGTTAAATTTACTACATTTTTTAAAATAAAAAAATGATCGGATAAAAGATGTGTGCACGTGTCTCGAGGTGTATCAAACGGCTCTCGACTAAGTCGGTGCCCAAAGTGGGTTATCTGATGGTTTTTTTTTAAGTTACAAAAATTAATTTTCAAATTTGTTTAAAAAATAGAGTAAATTTAATTTTTTTTCAAAGAGTAAATTTAATTTTTTTTAAAAAAAATAGAGTAAATTTGATGTCCTAGCCAAGTCAGTGCCATATCGGCATGACCTAACGGTTCGTTAACAAAAATAGATAGAATGACCATGGGTGAAAGTTTTGAAAAAGTTTTGTGACCATTTTGAAAAAAAAAAAGAAAAAAAAAAAAGTTTTGTGATCAAAGTTTAAAAAAGATTTAAGTTTTGTGACCATGAGTGAAATTGATCCAAACCAATGAGCTAATCACTTGGATGGTGACGACGCAAATGGTTTTCACATGAAAAATTATATAACCATAAATTTTAATGTATTAAAATATGACAGGAAGAACAGCCTCTATAGTTGTAAAGCCTATGCTATGCTTCATGTCCAACTGGCAAAAACTGAGCAAGAATAAATAGCAATTTCAGAAGGAAGGCAAGTAATAAAGTCTCTAGGAATAGAAAATCACCCTAAACAAATTCCTCATGGTATGATAATTAACATTGGCAGGGACAGGACACACACACACAAAAAACAAAGGGGCAACAGATGATATGCTACAAAATCGACGCTTTTACCTGCTCAGCTGTAATCCCATTTTCAAAAGCATTATATAAACTTTCTTTGGTTATAGCTCCAACAATAAGGTTTGGAAGTTGATACTCTACTCTGCAATTTAAAATCGAATCATCACAGACCAAGAAATTTTCGAGGACTTAAAGCATACAACAAAAAAGTGGTGAATGAAACTTGTTAAAATAGGCCAAATGGCAAACATTTTAAAATGTGGACGCTCCATTTTATTTTTTAAATCACTTTGCTTAAAAAAACTAAAAAATGAAAGACAAAGAAAACAAGAACTTCCTATTGCAAAACAATAAAAAGTAAGCATTTGCACTCGTATCTTTAAAATTAGAGAATAGGCAAGTCAAACCTTTACACGCGTACCCTCAGCTAAGTCCAAGTAACACAGCTAATAGAAAAACCGTTAACAAACAACAACAACAACAACAACAACATAGCTTCAATCCCAAATTATTTGGGGTCAGCTACATGAATCGAACTCTTCCATTGCTTTCTATTTAGTGCAATTGATAGTGTGCTTTTCAAATCATTTAAATCCCTCCTAATCAATAGGTCCTAAGTTAGCTTCGGCCTACCCTACCTTGTCAGATTTATTCAATTTCTATTGAGTCGAGTTTTCTAATAGGGATTGTAGGCCGTCTTTGAGGTGTCCAAACCATAGCAACCGCCTTTTCTAATCTTTGTTTCAATTGATGCTACTCCTACTTTTCTTTGAATTTATGTATTTCTTATTCCATCTTTACGAGTTTTACCATACATCCACCAAAACATCCTCATTTCCAATACGCTCATTTTATGTACTTGTTGTTTCTTTACCGCCCAACACTCACTTCCATAAAGCATAGCAAACATAATTACGGTTCTATAAAATTTTCCTTTAACTTGGTAGGAATATTTCTATCACATATTACGCCTGTTGCAAACTTGCAATCCTCCATTCCTTTAATTTAGCTTGAATTCTACGAGTGACATCATTCTCAATATTTCCATCATTTTGTATAATTGATCCTAGATATCTAAAGTGATTCGCCTTAGGAACTGCTACTTCCTAATTTTACCACTCCATCATCTTGATGTCTAGTATTTCTAAACTCGCAATACATGTATTCTGTTATCGTCCTACTCAACTTAAAGTCTTTAGATTCTAATGCATTCTCCAAAGTTCTAATTCATTCATGCCACAGAAAAGTTCATTCATGCTCTTTTACCCACATTGAAAGAAAATATAACAATAACAACAACATAGCCTCAGTCCCAAATTAACTGGGGTCGGCTACATGGATCAAATTTTTACATTGTGCTCGATTAAGTGCAATTGATGGTGAGCTTTGCAAACCATTCAAATCCCTCTTAATTAATGCATCCCATGTTAACTTTGGTTTGCCCCTACCTCGTTGAATTTCTACAGTTTCTATTGAGTCAAGTTTTCTAGTTGGGGCATTTGTAGGCCGTCTTTGCAGGTGACAAAACCATCGCAACCGCCCTTCCCTAATCCTTGTATCAATTGGTGCTACTCCTACTTGTCTTTGAATTTCTATATTTTTTATTCTATCTTTACGAGTTTTACCACACATCCACCTAAGCATCATCATTTCTGCTACGTTCACTTTATGTAATTGTTGTTGCTTTACCGCTCAACATTCACTTCATAGCTGGCCTAATTGCGGTCCTATAAAATTTTCTTTTTAACTTAATAGGAACATTTCGATCACAAATCACCCCTGTTGCACTTCGCTATTTCTTCCATCCAACTTGAATTCTATGTATGACATCATTCTCAATGTTACCATCATTTTGTATAATTGATCCTAGGTATCTAAAGTGGTTTACCTTAGGAATTTCTACTTCCCCTAATTTTACCACACCGTCATCTCGATGTCTAGTGTTTCCAAACTCACAGTGCATATATTCGATTTTCGTCCTACTCAACTTAAAGTCTTTAGATTCTAATGTATTCCTCCAGAGTTCTAATTTCCTATTCACTCTATCTTTAGTTTCATCCACTAAGACAATATCATTTGCAAATAGCATACACCGTGGTATATCCTCTTGAATATGTCTAGTTAGTTCATCCATAACTAAAGTAAATAGATATGGGCTTAAAGCCGATCCTTGATGTAGTCCTATCGTAATGGGAAATTCTTTTGTAGCTCCTCCAAATGTTTTTATACTCGTTACTACTCCATCATACATTGAAAGAAAATGTGAAACAAAAAAATGGAATGGTGAAAAATCAACATTGTGAAAAGGTATGGTGCCTAGAAAGACCTCTCACCGAGTTATGCCACCTTATACCCCCTTTCTAACATACACAGGGCGCCAACTACAAAGTTTCAACACCCCTTGAAAGAACCTGTCTTAACAAGGCAAAGAGTGAGTGAACCAATGAAGCTTTATTGTGACAACAAAGCTACCATAAGTATTACTCACAACTCGGTTTATCATGATAGAACCAAACACAATGGAATAGATGGTCATTTCATTGAGGAAAAAATACAAGAGGGGTTGGTGTGTATCATCTATGTTCCAACCTTAAGTCAAGCGGCTGATATTTTCACCAAGAGCCTATAGAGACCTCATTTTGAGAGATTGATTCACAGGCTTGGACTCCATAACATCTATTGCCAAGCTTAAGGGGGAGTGCAGGAATATATTGAAATATTAAGTATTTTTGGTATGTGGGATCATTCTAAAATATTTTAAATCCTATTATATCGCATTGAATATCTCGCTAGCTTGTAAATATTTTGTAGGATATTGGTTGGTTATAGAAAGCCATTGTACCCACAATTGTAAAAACATATTTTTGGAGAAGATTATTCAAGAGTGCAGTAGATATTCTGGTTTTCTCCTTCTAATCTCTTTTAGTTTGGAGAGGGATCTCTAACTTGCCTTGGGATTTTGGAGAACTCAGTCACTCTCAAACTAAATCCTACACAAATACAACTAGTCTCTCCATGCCCTCGAGACATGACTGGGCCTTGCACATACAAAGCTTTACAAGAACTAATTGCCCTCATATTGTAAATCTTTAAATATTATTTGATGGAATACAAATCATGTTACTGATCAATAATATACATTTCTAGCTAAAAACCCAATAGCAATAATGCAAGCCCATTCAACTTTCTTGCTATTCTTGACATAAAAAATGCCAAAATTGATTTAGAAAAGAATCATTCAAAAGGCCAGTCTTGCTCAAGGAATAGAAGATTGAAATCAGACATACTGCATGCAAAAACTATACAACAGATGAGCTTACCTTGCAAAGAGGCGTAAAATCTCACTATGCAACTTAGAAGTTGAGTAAGCATACAACCTAAAGTTAGTTTCCACAACGACAAATCCCTGTTGACGAAAAAATTACATAAGAATCGCCCACTCAATAACTTGACAAAAAATCACCGCTCAATAACCAGAAAGTCCAAAATTTTGAGAAGTCGATATTTGAAAGGCACGGAGTCTAAACAAAGAAAGAGCCCATGGGGCACAAAGAACAACTTTATGATAAAAAACTGAAAGTTGAAGATACATTTTTTCTCAATTAGAGTCTCGCAGTACATTATCTGCAAAAGCAACCAAGCTCACCTTTTTCAAATATTAACTTTGTTATATATTCGTATACAATACAACATACTGCAGGACCACATGGTCAGAAGAACATCATAATTGACCAGATAGAGAAGTTTCAAAACTAGATGACTTACATAAAACTTAACCATGGATACATACAATGAGCATATTGAAAACAGTAATTTTATATTAAGACCACCTTATCAGCCTAATATATGAAATCCAGTATATGTATCAAGACCTTTGCAAAATGTGAAATTTCTTCGGTCACAAGGTGCAATTTTTCCATATTATATGCAAAAGTCAACATTGTAAGAATAATCATTCCATATTTCCCACCGTTCAAACACTTTCTACTGTACCAAAATTAACAGAAGAAAAGAATGAATAGCAGCTTCATAAAGAATCGGAGCCTTTCGCTGGAGGAAATAAAAGGTAGTTCAAAGAGATGTCGAGCTTTGTGTTTACTCCCCTGCAGTGTATTCTGTGATTTGCACAGTTATTTCACAGCTTCAAATCTCTTTTTTAAGACTTATGAACTAGTTGTGTAATTGTGTCACGTTAAAATTAGTACTTCTTGTGCCCATCTCTTTTTTGTCTGATGAATCCATCTGAATATAAGAAAAACTGAAAAAGAAAGAGGTCACAGCTCTACAGATACCTGTTTGCACGACTATTCACATATTGGAAATTTCGTAATACTTAATTACAATTACACATGACAATTAGCCGCCAAACTGTTCATAAATGGTTTTCAAATCAGATACTGTTAATATGATCTTTAGGTATCAGACTTCGCTCATTATCTAAAACAACAACAAAACTTCGCTCCCAAATTAATTGGGGTTAACCACATGGATCAAAGCCTACCACTCATCTTGATTTAACACAATTGATGATATGCTTTCATAATCCTCATTTTGCTCAAGATCTAAATTCTAATTAATTCAAGCATGACATTTTCGACAGTATCCGATCATATGGAGGCAAAAAAGGAATCTCCATTAAATAAAAAAGGCAAAATAAGAAACTAAAACAACCATACATTTACTAGAAATAAAAGATAAACAACAAATAACATACCTCTTTCCGTGCTGATGAATCGGTCAAACTCATAGAAAGATTTGTTGCTAGCTTAGTTGGAATGAACCAACTCTCTTTCCTACCCTGGAGAACACCAAATTACTATAGCAAAAACAGTTCTCAGGAAACTACATAGAACAATCTTCCAAAATGCTATCAGAAAAACTTGCATCGTTTACCTGCTGAAGTTTAACTAATCCTAGATCTGCAAGATCTTTAAGTGTATGTGTTTGAACATCAATCAAAGTATTTAAGTTGTAAGCCTGAAATAACATAGAGATGCAATCAAACACTCGATAAAAAGTTCAAACATATAATCCAAAGTCCAAAACTCCCTTTGTTTGAATTCCTCAGGCCCATGTGAAGAGATTCTTGTTTTAGAACGAAAATTTATTAAGAAACATGCAGGAACTCATAACGACAGAATGAAATTAATTTTCAATAGATGTTGAACCAATTATTTAATTAAATTCCATCCATATTCAAAACGAAAATGTAAAAAACAGCCAATAGCTAAATAGGAATTCAGGCACTAAATAAACACTTAACATTTACCTAAATGGCTGTGACATTTTGAACAAAGAATGATCGCGGGCATGATTGCCAGACTACTAAGAAGAGGTTCCAGAAGCACAATGGAATGAGATTGATGGGTTCATTGGAGGTCTGAGGAAGTTGCTTTAGCTACAAACTTGATTTACACAACTTGAGAGATATTTGGAGACTAAAATAACTGGGATTTACTGAGACTAGCATTCTGACGATAATACAAAAGCAATGCATAGTGCATACAGGGACATCCCCAGATGCTACAACGAGACAATTCCCTCTATTCAACTTTTTTTTTTACAAGGGCAAAGAAGCACGAATATTTATCATACTTATAAGTTACAAGAGGATCCACCTATACAACATAGGGACATCGATTTACACAGCTAGTCCCAAGTCCAGTAACAATAGGACTTCTTTATGAATAGGAATCAAAATGAAGTAGATTCGACTCTCATGGTGCAATAATCATTAGAAAAAAACTACTTTACGTTATCAAAAAGGATATGAAAATGTATAATTGACACAAAACCTGCAAATATAATTTCCAGAAAAATTGAAGATTTCATAATGGGAGACAACATTGGTGTACCTGGCCTGTTGCATGGAAACTCAATTCCAAAAGAAATGAAATTAAGTCGGCTGGATCCTCTCCTCTATCCTGTAGAGAAATAGGAATGAATAGTAAGGAAGAACATTTACGCAACTGAATAAGCGAATGCTAGTGAAGATTGATTAAAGCTACACATAATTTTGCTATACAAGGATCTCCTCCACAAGGGAGGTTCAAGGAAAGCTTATGCTTCAGTAGCTAGTCTTAGAAGAAGAATATAGTCATATATGATTGATGCGTTCATGCAAAACTGAAAATACTTTATATGGGAATCGTTAGTAAATTGATCAAGATGAAGGGGGAAGCCACCTGTCTCAATCATGAGAGTTCCACAAAAGTCAACACACTTTCTCATGGAAATTTTGAAAGAGCATTGGAAAAAAAATGTGACAGTGAGAGCTTGATGAATATGATAAAGTAAATGCACACTCAAAGGTGGTGAAGATACTCGGAGCTGTGTTGAAATAGTTACATAACTGAAAAGAAAAGGAAAAAAAAAGAAGCAATCATGAACCGCTTTAAATGTGAACATTTACTTCGGAATTTGAGATGTACTCCCTCATTATGTACCACAGTTGTGCATTTGTATCCATCAGCTGCAACAAATCCGAATATAAGTTCAGTTTCAAAGGCAGCATAGAAGTATTATTTGTTTATGTTTCAGGTAATACCCACCAGGAACTGAAAGCCATTCACAGTTAACCTTGGAGCTTCTTTCTCTCTACAGATAAATTAAAGCTACGCTGGTATTCAATAAATCAAACACTTTTGGCATGAGAAATCACAATATCTGAAGTCTGAAGAAGAAATACCAGGACCTCTGACTCACAAGACCTCGCTGGAAAACCTTCATCATTGAAGAGCTGAAATTTGTCGATCTCTCTACTTGGGATGAGCTAATAAGTTGCAGCAAGAAGCACTGGTTTACCAAAAGCTAATGTCATCAGGACTGATCACCAAAATAGAACAAAGAAAAGACACACCAAACACTTGTGAACCTAGGGAAGTAAATTCAAGATTTGACGAATAGACGAATACTCAAATGATTCATATATATAACTACGTAAGTGCTTACCTCCCATTGTTCAAGAGCATACACATCTAGCTCCTCCAAAGTTGGGAGCCTCACAGTTATGTTTGAAGGCATTGGTTCACGTGGAAGGTTTCCACTGCAGTTCCCAAGTTCAATGGTCATTACTCAAAACATAATCCTTTTGACCACATGACATGTTTGAACTGAAAAATCATGGAAATGGAATAAATACTTCACAACAATCATGAATTCAACTTGCAATGAATGCACTTAGGGTGAACTTCGGGGTATAAAAAAAGGAATAAAAAAGGAAACGAACAAGTTTTAGCCTTAGACATGCTTCAACTAGAGCTTAACCCAAGTAATCCATCCTCGTCTATTAATGAAAGACTACCATGCATCAAAACGAGGGCCTTAACTCTTGGCTCATCCGTCTGACCTATGTTATGCAAATTGAGGTCAAGAACTCAACCGCAAGCAGAATATGCAATTACTAGAAAACGAACGCAAAAAGGTAGCCAATGAAGCTAATACTGACCCATGAACCAAATACTTCCGAAGGTTACCCTGAAACTTAGGGTTTAATCTGTAGCTAATTTCTTTTTTCCTGCAATCAAAAAACAAATTCAAACAATCACACAACAAATTTAAGTGAGAATTTCAGTGCAACCTCCATGTTACGGAGAACTAAAATGTTATTAAGAGTGTGAGTTAAAATAGTTGCTAAGTTGCTATACAAAATATGAGAAAAATGGGGACTTGGGTTACGATTGTTTGTAGCGTTTACCCATGTTTAGGCAATTATACATGGCTAAAGCAATTTAAAAGTTCCAGTGCAGCAATATCATTACATAAGTAGACTAAGAAAAAACCCTTTTTTTCTGAGAGCCAAAAGATGCAGATTTCACACACCTCTCTGTAGTCTCAAGAAACACTCTCAACTGTATCAACCGATCAATTGCAACTCTATGCTTTGAAAACCCATCTGCAAGCACCCACTCTTCCATCGATTTTGCCGTCACAGGAGCATCAATGAACAAAAGCTGCAGAACATACTTCTTGGCCAATGGTGGTAAAGACCTGAAAACCAAAACCCAAAAAAGAAAACCCATTTTTCGCACATTTAATCAAACATGTCATAGCCATCACTTCAACAGCTCTGTCCACAAAGATCAAATTTTTTCGATCCCCTCTTCGATTCAGTACTCAATACCATAAACTCTACAAAATTAAGGGAAAATTAGGTCTGAATTCAATCATTCAATCGCTCGGGCATACTCAATTTAAGACAAAAACTGGGGAAATCTCGACCTACCCAATCAACATTCTCAATTGAGACCAATTATGCCTAGAAAGTTCAATTGTTCAATCACTCGCACATGCTCGATTATGATAAAAATTGGGGAAATCTCGACCTACCCAGTACGAATTCAATTGATACCAGAACTTCTACAAAAATTAGGGAAATTGGGCATGAAAACTCAATTGTTCAATCGCTATCGAAAAGCAGAGAGTTTGAAGAAGCCAAGTGTGAAATCGAGAGGACCTTAGAACAGCCTCGCAAATGAAGGTGTTTTCGTAGAGCTTGTCAAGCTTCAGCTCCGGCAATGCAGCCACCATGTCCATGAAATTCTTCGCGATGATCCTCACTTGGGGCATTTTTGTGATCTAGGGTTTAGGAGAACAAGCGAATTGCTCAATAATAAGATGTTCGTGAAGGTTTGAGGAGTAAGTCCGGAAAGCCGTTAGATGGCCTTCGATTCAAGGTGAAACGTTCAGATGTGTGAATCGAAAGTTAGCTCCTTATTAATTAAATAAAATTTGGTAATAGAAGTATATAAGTGATTATTGCTTAATTAGTATGAATACATTTTGAGTTAAAATCACAAATCTATGAGTCAAAGGTGGCTACTGTTAGCCCCTCAATAGCGTGACCCGAGTAGGCTAGGCTGGGCAGCAAGAACTCAGCCATTGACCGAGTTCTGGAGGGCTCGGACGGTTCCATAAGGTTTGGTCGCGGGAGAACATGCGAAACAGCGTATAGGCGTAAAGGGGTTGCGCATGGGCGCGCGTCTTGGCATGGCACCTTGGCACAGCACCCTGACGCAAGGCACGGCGCTCCTTGGCACGCGCCTTAGCACAAGCATGAGCGCACCTTGGCACGGCGCCTTGGCGGGGCATGAGCAAGACTTGGCGGATTCTTTGGCACGCGCAAGGTCGCGTCTTGGCACAAGCAAGGTCGCGCCTTGGCACGAGGCAAGGGTTGACAAATCTTGACTTGGGCATTGACCAAGTCAAAGTACGTTTGGTCTCATTTTGGGATGTTTCCTATTGGAGCTGAGGAAACGGCTTAACATCTACTATAGGGAGAGGTGTGCTCTCTCCCTGGGGCGGCATAGGCGAAGTAGCAAGGACCCTTGAGCATGCCTTGGGCGCAATGCCAAGGCGCGACCCATGGACGGATCATGGCGTTGGCCACTCCGAGCCGGTGGGACTCGACCGAGCCCCGGCTAACGGTGCCGAGACACGGCTGGGCACCACCGAGCAGTCCCTGTCCCTAAGAGAAACGTGGGCTAACTACTTGAGACGTGGATGGACCTAGTCAAAACGGTTCCAAGCGGTTGAGTAACTACCTTGGTCATGGGCAAGGACCATGATCAAGGCACGACCAAGGAAGTCCCGAATACATGGAGCATGTTGCAATTGACCCTGTAATGGTAGCGGTTATGGAACGATGTGGCAGCAAGGGAGCAAGGCAGTTGGGTAACTGCCTTGACCACAAAGGAAGTGGTGTTTTACTTGGTCTATGGATTGATGTACACAGGACATGTGTCCTAGTTGGTTATGTAACTACCTGTTTGCTGGTCTATAAAGTCAAGGGCTCTAAGCTTGGGGAAGCATAGAGTTCCGATGTTGTATTCCCAATTGAGAGCTTGTTGCCATTGCTTGTTGTCCCTTTAATTCGAGTATTGGTGTGTTGAACTAAGGTGGCCCTTAGGCACCACGGGTTTGATTGAGTGAAAGTTTTCCTAGTGAAAAACCCTCTTTAATCGGCCCCGTGACAATTGGTATCAGAGCCTCGGTTGGAGACGATGGCGACCCGAGCAGCGAGCGATCTAAGTGAGAGGGTAGCTTACTTAGAACACCTGATGGCGACGATGTCTGCCCCGACAGAATCGGCGGAGTCTTCGATGACGGCACAACGCATTGAAGGCTTGGAGATGTTGGTGGCTTCGTTGGTGACTAGGGGAAAGTCACGGGAAGCCGTAATAGCTATGTGGGAATCAAGATTTGACGAGCTTGTAGCAGATATATGTTCGGTAGGAGAACTTACCACCGAAACAGCCTCGACGATGGCTATGGAGGTGAATCTGCTCAAGCGAGCCGTGGGCAAATCCTCGGAGGTTGCATTTGCGGTGAAGTCTAGAACCAAGGTACCTGAGCCAAAGAAATTCTCAGGCAAGCGGAGCGCAAATGAGCTTGAGAATTTCCTTTGGGACATGGAGCAGTACTTTGCTACTGCCGGGACGGAGGAGAACCAAAAGATCATCTTGACCTCCATGTATCTTGAGGGCGATGCTAAGCTCTGGTGGAGAACCAAAGTAGACGATGATGCGGCCGCGGGCAGACCCAAGATCGTGGACTGGGAGGTGCTTAAGAGGGAATTGAATGATCAATTCCTTCCTACTAATGTGGCATGGCAAGCGCGGGAGGCCTTGCGCAAGCTCGAGCAGACAGGATATGTCAGAGACTACGTTAAGGAGTTTTCCTCTCTCTTGCTGGACATTAAAAACATGTCGGCGGAGGATAAACTCTTTAACTTCACCACTAGATTGCAGTCATGGGCTCAATCTGAGTTAAGGAGGCAAGGAGTGAAAGACTTGCCTGGAGCGATTGCGGCAGCAGATAGTCTTGTAGATTTCAAGACTAGTTCTCCACGAACGAGGGGAATAGCAAGGAGAAGAAGCCGTTCAAGGACCATCACAAGAAGGGCGAGAAGAAGCCTTTCCCTCATAAGTAGGTGAACCCGAAACCAGTCCCGAAAGCAAATGCTAAACCATAGACAAGTTCCTCACACAAGGGTTGTTTCATTTGCAACGGCCTACACATGGCACGAGATTGCCCAAAGATTGAGAAACTATCGGCCTTGATTGCGGAAGATGATGGCCAGCCCCGAATGAACCCACTGCAGTTGTTGAATGTCATTCAACAAGCCAAGACTAGCCCTTCAGAGGGGCTGATGTACGTGGATGCGGAGGTGAACCAAAAACGAGTCTTGGCAATGGTGGATTCGGGAGCCACACACTCATTCGTGGCAGATCACATGGTGGGAAAGCTATGACTGGATCTTGTTGATAATTCCAGTCGAATGAAAGCTGTGAATTCGGAAGCAAAGCGAATTTAAGGTATGGCCACTGGTGTGAATCTTAAGGTTGGATCTTGGGAGGGAAAAATCAACCTCATGGTAGTTACCTTAGATAACTTCGATGTCATCCTAGGGAATGACTTTCTACATTTAGGGAATATTGCATTAATGTCATTTTTGAAAGGATTGTTTGTGATGAACAAATTTCATCCTTGCTTTGTTCCTGTGACTAACACAATTGCAGAAAAAGAGAGTGCAAAGCTGTCCCATCTTTCAGCCATTCAAGTGAAAGATGGATTGAGGAAGGGTGAATCAACATTCCTAGCGGCCTTGGTAGAGACTAAGGCAGGAAAGACAGCAAAGGTCCCTGATGCAGTTGCCGAGGTACTGGAGGAATTCAGCGATGTAATGCCGGTGGAGTTGCCAAAACAGTTACCCCCACAAAGGGTAATTGACCACGAGATTGAGCTTATCCCTAGCTCAAAACCCCCAGCACAAGCCCCGTACAGAATGACTCCAAATGAGTTGGAGGAGCTGAGGAAGTAGCTGCAGGAGTTGTTGGATGCTGGATTCATTCAGCCAGCCAAGGCACCTTATGGAGCACCAGTCTTGTTCCAGAAGAAGCATGATGGATCTCTTCGGATGTGTGTGGATTACTGGGCGTCGAACAAGCTAACAGTGAAGAATAAGTACCCTATTCCATTGGTGGCTGACTTGTTCGATCGGCTATCCAGCGTATCCTACTTTATTAAGTTGGACTTGAGGTTGGGATACTACCAAGTCCGAATTGCAGCTGGAGATGTCCCTAAGATGGTCGTGAAGACTAGGTATGGATCATTTGAATACTTAGTCATGCCATTTGGCTTGACAAATGCCCTTGCTATATTTTGTAACTTAATGAATGATGTGTTAAGGGAGTTCATCGATCGTTTTGTGGTTGTTTATCTTGATGACATTGTTATTTATAGTCAAAACCTCCAAGATCATGTGGATCACTTACAAAAGGTTTTGACTACACAGAGGGCTAATCATTTATTTGTAAAGAGAGAAAAATGCGAGTTTGCTGCGCAAACGATCAGTTTCCTTGGTCATGTTGTAGGCTAGGGAAAATTACAGATGGACCCGGAGAAGGTGCGGGCGATCATGGAGTGGCTGAACCCCACGAAGGTTCAGGAGTTGCGGTCTTTCCTAGGTTTGACGAACTATTATCGGCGGTTCGTAGAGGGCTACTCAAGGAGAATGGCACCACTGACAGATTTGTTGAAAAAAGATCGAGCTTGGGCAAGGATAGATCGATGCAACCAAGCCATGACGGAGCTGAGGCAGGTTATTGCCTCTGAACCAGTATTGGGGTTACCCAATTTTGAACTACTTTACGAAGTGCACACGGACGCATCAGATAGAGCACTGGGGGCGGTACTTGTCCAGGAGGGACACCCCATTGCTTTCGAAAGTAGGAAGTTGAAGGAAGCGGAGCAGAGGTACACGACTCACGAGAAAGTGATACTGGCTGTGATCCATGCTCTCCACCTTCGGAGGCATTATCAGTTGGGAACCAGTTTCGTGGTGCGGACGGACAATGTGGTAATCACCTACTTCATGAGCCAGAAGAAGCTCAATCAGAAGCATGCGAGGTAGCTAGATTTCCTAGCAGAGTTTGATGTGCAGTTCGAGCATAAACCTGAGAGGCTCAATTCAGTTCCGGATGCTCTCGGTCACAAGATGGTGGCTGAGATGGTATCAGCAGTGGGGAGGCTGGAAAGCGAGTTCCTGCCTCGCATCAAGGAGGAGACAAGCAAAGACCCTGTTTGCGTGAAAATGATGAAGCTAGTGATTGAGGGAGTCACTCAGAGGTTTTGGTGCGAAGATGGAGTCATCTATGCTAAAGGAGGACGTCCATATGTCCTTAGTACTGGTGGACTAAGGCGACAACTTCTTAAGGAGACACGTGATGCTCGGTGGGCAGGACACCCGGGCATGGAGCGCACCTATGCCCTTTTATCACGTTCGTTCTTCTGACCGAAGATGGAGGATGATGTGTATCAGTACGCGCGGACTTGTTTTGTGTGCCAACAAGACAAGACAGAAAGGAGGAAGGCCCCAGGGTTGCTGGAGCCTTTGCTTGTACCAGACATACCCTTTCAAAGCATATCGATGGATTTCATTACTGGTCTTCCTAAGGAGCAGGGGATGACCAGCGTGCTAGTGGTGGTGGATCGATTCTCGAAGTATGCTACATTCATAGCTGTTCTGAAGAATTGCGATGCGGACCTAACAACAGAGTTGTTCCTGAAACATGTGGTGAAGTATTGGGGAATACCGGAAGACATCATCAGGGATTGAGATGTTCGCTTCATTGGAAGGTTTTGGGTGGCCCTTTTCAACTTGTTGGGCTCGGAGCTGAAGTTTTCCACAACAAACCATCCTCAAACAGATGGGCAGACGGAGAGAATTAATGCATTATTGGAGGACTACTTCAGGCACTACGTGAATGCCACTCAATCTAATTGGGTAGATTTACTTGATACATCCTAATTTTGCTACAAATTTCACAAAAGGTCAACCACGGAGTTGAGTCTGTTCGAGGTGGTGACATGACAACGTCCGGCTACTCCACATGAGGTAGCCAAGTCAAAGTCGATGGGATCGAGTCCAACGGCTTATCACTTTGCGATGAACAAGCAGGATCTGAGGGAGGCAGCTCAAGACAGTTTGGCCAAAGCCGTCAGAAGGATGAAAAAGTATGCGGACCAGCACAAGAGACCATTGGAGTTCTAGGAAGGAGATCTAGTCTCGTTGAAGTTTACTCCCCAAATTCTAAAGAAGTTCAATAAGAAGGAGACACACAAGGGCCTGGTCCAGTGATACGATGAACCATTTAAGGTGGTCAAGCGAGTTGGGGGGTGGCTTATCGCCTTAAGCTACCAGAAAGGTTGAAGATACATCCTACATTCCATGTAAGCTTTCTTAAACCTTTCCACTCTGACGAGGCAGATCCAAAGAGTGAGACGGGCTCTACCTTTGGTGCGAAAAGAGTTTGCAAGGGAGATCGAGCAAATTCTAAGCCACGAGACTCGTGGCCAAAGTAAGAAAAATAGACGAACTTTTTATTCGATCAGGTGGGTTGATGTTGAAGAACCTACTTGGGAGCGAGACACTACTCTATGGCAGTTTGAGAAGGAAATAGCAGACTACCAGAAGCGGCAGCAACCGAGCAGTTCGATGAGGGCATCGAACATTTCGGCGGGGGGATGTTTGTCAGCCCCTTAATAGCGTGAGCCGAGTAGGCTGGGCTGGGCAGCAAGAAACCTAGCCATTGACCGAGTTCTGGAGGGCTCGAACGGTTCCATAAGGTTTGGTCGCGGGAGAACATCGCATAGGCGTAAAGGGGTTGCCATAGGCGCGTGCCTTGGCACGCCTTGGCATGACACTTTGGCGCAAGGCACGGGTGCTACTTGGCACGACACCTTGGCGCAAGGCACAGGCGCTTCTTGGCACGCGCCTTGGCACAAGCACGGGGCGCACCTTGGCACGGCGCCTTGGCGCGGGCACGAGCAAGACTTGGTGGATTCTTTGGCAAGAGCAAGGTCGCGTCTTGGCACGAGCAAGGTCGCGCCTTGGCGCGAGGCAAGGGTTGACAAATCTTGACTTGGGCGTTAACCAAATCAAAGTACGTTTGGTCTCATTTTGGGATGTTTCCTATTGGAGCTGAGGAAACGACTTAACATCTACTATAGGGAGAGGTGTGCTCTCTCCCTAGGGCGGCATGGGCGAAGTAGCAAGGACCTCGAGCATGCATTGGGTGCAATGCCAAGGCACGACCCATGGACGAATCATGGCGTTGGCCACCCCGAGCCGGTGGGACTCGACCGAGCCTCGGCTAACGGTGCTAAGAAACGGTTGGGCACCACAGAGCAGTCCCTATCCCTAAGAGAAACGTGGGCTAACTACATGAGACGTGGATGGACCTAGTCAAAACGGTTCCAAGCGGTTGAGTAACTACCTTGGTCATGGGCAGGGGCTATGATCAAGGCACCAAGGAAGTCTCGGATACATGGAGCATGTTGCAATTGACCCTGTAATGGTGGCGGTTATGGAACGATGTGGCAGCAAGAGAGCAAGGCAGTTGGGTAACTGCCTTGACCACAAAGGAAGTGGTGTTTTACTTGGTCTATGGATTGATGTACACAGGACATGTGTCCTAGTTGGTTATGTAACTACCTGTTGGCTGGTCTATAAAGTCAAGGGCTCTAAGCTTGGGGAAACGTAGAGTTCCAGTGTTGTATTCCCGATTGAGAGCTAGTAAAAACGTTTCCTTGTTGCCATTGCTTGTTGTCCCTTTAATTCAAGTATTGGTGTGCTGAACTAAGGTGGCCCTTAGGCACCACGGGTTTGATTGAGTGAAAATCTTCCTAGTGAAAAACCCCTATTTAATTGGCCCCGTGACAGCTACCATAGTTTTATTTTGACTTGTATTTGAGTACAACTATATACATTAAAAGATAAGTTCAAATAATAGTAGTTATAATTTTGTAACCAGATCGAGGATATACGCCAATCGTGATGATCGTGATGTTAATCGAATCAATCTCAAATCAATCGTAATTCCCTTCCTCAACTCAAGATGAGTTGTGGATACCAACTTGAGAATCAAGTCCTAAAATCGTCCCGAAAGATGAGCTTTGGTGAAGATGTTTGTCGTCTGATCAATAGAAGAAACCGTGATAACTCGAAGTGTGCATCGGAGAAGATATTGGCAAACAAAGTGATAATCATTCTCAATGTGTTTCGTGCGCTTATGAAAGACATCATTATGAGCGATCTGGATGGCACTACAATTGTCACAATGTAGGACACTTCATGCTCCAGTACTGGAGCATGAAGTGACTGTTTGTTTCTTGTTGCGTCATTATGATCAACAGAGGAATGAGTGACTCCTATATCCTCGAGTAACCAACGGAGCTAAAGCAATTCATAAGCGACATCAGCAAGTGGTCGATATTCAAATTCTGTACTGGAGCATGAAGTGACTGTTTGTTTCTTGTTGCGTCTTTATGATCAGCAGAGGAATGAGTGACTCCTATATCCTCAAGTAACCAACGGAGCTAAAGCAATTCATAAGCGACATCAGCAAGTGGCCGATATTCAAATTCTGTACTGGAGCATGAAGTGACTGTTTGTTCCTTGTTGCGTCATGATATTAGTGAGTTATCCAAGAAAAAAACAATAACCATTAGTCGATATACGATCAGTTGAATCACCAGCCCAATCAATATCTGAATAACCAGACAAAACAATAGAGGAAATGTTAGAGAAATGTAAACCATGAAATGACATCCTTGCACATATCGGAGAATACGAAGAACAATAGTGAAGTGAGTAGTATGGGGAATAGCCATGAATCGGTTCACAATATGAACAATGTAACGGGCCGCTTTATTAACACCGTTATTCATCTCGTAATTTCAAACATGGATGCCAGCTTAGATCCAAGTGCACGCCGCGGGTAGGCTGTGATGGCCCCAACTACTAAATAGGGCACCGCCCGACCTAATCCTGTAATCAAGCCTTAATCCAAATCACATAAGACTTAATTACATATTAGTCGGTCTTTCGTCCCTATATTACATTCACTACACATGTTTCGATATTATTAAGTTAATTAAAATTCTCTTATCATTCTCATGTATTTTAAAGATCATACGGAAGCTTTTATGATTCAAAATTTCTAGGTATGGGAAACCAGGAAAAACATACAACATCACATGCATGTATATATATATATATATATATATATATATATATATATATATATATGGAACTAGTCACTCAACCAAATGTACGACCTAAAATGGCATAAACAATAATAATATAACAAAAGTTAAGACATACAAAATGAGTGAGAAGAGTCGCTGAACTGCTCATTCCCTGGTTTGCTGCTGCTCAACGGATCTACACCCACCATCACAAACTAGACGGCGAGTATAGTGACATTTAAGTAATAACCGAAGAATTCTATGTCACATTTCCAAAATATAAGACAAGTATTTAAAAACATTAAGTAGCTAAAGAATTGCTGAAATAAGTAATGCAAGTAAATACCACAGTTAAGAATGTATAGACTGACACAGGCTAAGTCGAGATGATCTACGTCCGGTCGGCGGTGATAACTATCACCTAACCTTTCCCACTACTATATGGAGCTGTGCTCAACATATCTCACACAAATAGCGGAGCTGCGTTCTACCCTTATACAACATTAATCTCATTCTTGCTGATCACCCCGAGTCCCATAACTCGTGTGCCATGCAAATGTAGTGGTGAGTGTCGGAACCCCGGTAGACCCATGTCCTCGTGAACCGCACATCTCTCGTGTAATGAACACTAGATAATCCCCATTTTAGTTTTAAAGACCAATATCAATTCTTTAGGATTCCAAAACTAGTTAGGCTACAATGCCCAAAGGAATAAAATACACGTCTCATCAAATCCAAATTACCTCAATATCATGCTTTTCATCAATTATCTATTAAAAATGCTAACAAGAGTAGGAATTGGAATCAATGAAACATGTCACAAGGCATCGTGTTACAACATTTAATCACGAATAGACACAAGAACAACATGACGTGAGATTACAAGTATTAATGTCTACAAATAGACCATAAACCAATAAGAGTTAATGAAATAAAATATAGAACTCTCACAACTTTACTTACAATTCACACGCTTGTCCTAGCATATCCGGTTTTTCGGCACTCCAAAATGCGTTCCTAAACTCCCAAGATCTCCCCTTAGTTACCTAGAGTTGTTTGATAGATTTTAGAGTGAGCTTGGACCCATTTATAATGTTTAAACCATGTTTGGACTTTGCTGTCTTCAACATTAGTGCGCTACTTCACATATCTAGCGTACTAATTAATATTAGCGCGCTAGATTATTGACCTAGCGTGCTATGTGCAGTATAACCCATAATTCTACACTTTGAATTCTGGGTTTGTGCTACACATAAGCCTTGTTATTGCCTTAGGGACCCCTCATACACATTACAAGAGGTCCATAACACCCATCCCGACGTAAAACAACAACAACAACATCAAATTCATGAAATCACAAAGTTTATGGTGTGGAGAAGTTACCTAACTTGATGACCTTCTTCTTCCTCACCAAAGCTTCAATGGATTCACACTCCTCTTTTCCAAATCACTCCAGCAGCCTCTTTTCTTTCTCTCTTCCTCCTAACAACGATTTTGTGATGATAAGATGAGAATTGTTGATTCTTGCTTCATTTGACCATATATATCGATATGTTTGAACCTTAGCTATTAATCATTGTGTGCACATGTATCTAGAGGCTCAACTCATGGACCACCTTGTCTCGCTTGTCCCTCAAGTCACCATTAAGTGACTCAACAAGTTGACACTTTGTCTCATGATGAGTTAATGCGTGTCTCGATGCACAATTAATGCTTATCGCTTTATTTTATCGACTTTAGGCGCATTAATTCTTATATTAAATGTGACCACATTAGCCACTTATAAAACCAACATAAGTTCACATTTACCTCAAATTAATTAAGCTTACCCCATAAGCCACTTCGGTCCCACGTCGACACGCGACTCGAGGTACGTCCCTGCTCATCTCGATACCTATACACCCGTATAAATTTGACTTAATAGTCTACACATATATAATACACTAGGCATACATCACAACAAATATAAAATATACATCGGCCATTGCCTCGGTAAATTGACATATCACGGTGTGGGTCCCACAGTATGGGTTGGTGATCCTGTTTAAGGAATTAAACACGGTTAGAGATTTCTGGGCCGTTATAATTCTTCCCAACTAATGGAAATTTCCTCCTCGGAATTTAAAATTTAAACTAGGATTTATACCTGACTCAAATAGGTACGGAAACCTATGTCGGTGCAAGTTTACCTTTCACACCGAACCTCTGAAGACCCTTCCGAGGAGAAACCTTTAAATATACAAAGGATCCCTCGGTGTATGTGAGATCACCACGATATCTGTCCGCGTACTTTCACTGTCTGTCGTGGGCTCCCTTGAGTTTCTGACGAATTAGTCGTACCTTCTCCGTGTGATCAATAAACAATCTAAGGCCCCACGGTCTCTCGATCCTCTAGCTCCGCCCAACATGATGGCGAGCGACACGGTCCACCATATAAAGCCTCAAGAGGCGCCATCTAAATACTGGCCTGATAGCTGTTGTTATAAGCAAACTCACACAATGGTGAGTACTCCTTCCATGATCCTCCAAACTTCAAAACACAAGCCCGCAACATATCCTCGAGAACCTGAATCAATCTTTTAGTCTGCACATCAGTCTGAGGATGAAAAGCCGTATTAAACTGTAGGCGCGTACCATATTGCTCCTGCATACTCCGCCACATCCTAGATGTATACATAACATCTCTGTCCGACGTAATAGTCACTGGTACCCCACGCAGTCTAATAATCTCTCGCTCGAACAATATACTCAACTGATCAAACGTATAATGTGCTGCCACTGGTAGAAAATGAGCAGAATTTATCAGTCTATCAACAATAACCTAGATGAAATCATGTTTCCAGGCAGTTCTCGACAATTCTCTCATAAAATCCATCGCGATGTCTTCCCACTTCCACCGTAGGATAGGAAAAGGCTATAGCAATCTTCTAGGTCTGCGATGTTCAGCCTTCACTTGCTGATAGATTCCATAGTTCTTAATAATCTTTGACACATCCGCTTTCATCCCAGGCCACCAAAAATGCATCTTCATGTCGTGGTACATCTTGGTCCTGCTCGGATGAATGGTGAATCAGGAACGGTGTGATTCTTGAAGAATCTCCTCTCACAGCTCTAGTAATGATGGTATCCACAGTCTACCCTGAATCGCAAACACTGGTCAGACGTCTCTGTCCAATCAACACAATCTGCACTCTGCGCTAACTCATTAAACCTAGAGTACAACATGTCGGTCCTCAAACCCTCTGACACTTACTGTGTAGATACGGTCTGTACTCTCATTTACGCGCAAATCTCAACGCCAGTTTCAGTAGGAACCTCCGTATCTCCAACAATTATCCTACTTAGCGCCTCCGTGACTACATTCGCTTTTCCCGGATGATATTCCAAAGAAAAGTCGTAATCTTTCCGAAATTCTAACCATTTGTGCTGCTTCATATTCAGATCCTTCTGTCTAAAGAGATACTTCTGACTTTTATGAGCTGTAAAGAGTATAAATGTCTCTCCATACAGACAACGTCTCCATATCTTCAATGTAAACAGTACTGCTGCCAGCTCTAAATCATGCGTTGGATAATTCTTTTCATGTACCTTCAACCGTTTGGATGCATATGCTACTGTATCAGTACCCTGCATCAACACACATCCCAGACCTCTATGAGAAGCATCAGTATAGATGAGAAATCCATGTCCAACCTCTGGTAACACTAATACTGGCACAATAGTCAATAATCTCTTCAACTGAGCAAATGCCTCCTTACATTCCTCAGACCAATGAAATCTAACGTCTTTCTGAGTCAATTTAGTAATCGGTGAAACGATTTTCAAATAATCCTTTACGAATCAGCGATAATACCCCCCCAAACCCAGAAAACTTATGATCTCAGTCATTAAAGTCGGTGTTGGCCAATCTATGATTGCCTGAATCTTGGTCGGATCTACTGCTATCCCTCCTGCTCCAATAACATGCCCCAGAAATTTGACTTGTGACTGCCAAAATTCACATTTACTAAATTTGGTGTATAGTCTATGCTCCCTCAAAGTCTACAATGTCTCTCAGAGGTGCTGCTCATGATCCTCCCTCGTCTTCGAGTATATCAATATATCATCGATGAAAACTATCACGAATCAGTCAAGAAACGGTCTGAAAACTCAATGCGTCAGATCCATGAACACTGCTGGAGCATTACTCAGCCTAAATGGCATGAACGTGAACTGGAAATGTCCATATCTCGTGCTGAAAGCTGTAATGGACAGATCCTCATCCCTGATCCTAAGTTGATGATACCCTGATTGTAGGTCTATCTTGGAGAAAAATTATGCTCCTCTCAGCTGATCAAAAAAATCATCAATCATCGGGAGTGGATATTAATTCGTTCCTAATTGTGACTTTGTTCAACTGTTGGTAGTCGATACAAAGTCTCGAAGTACCATTTTTTTTTCTTTACAAAAAGGACGGGTGCTCCCCATGGTGACATAGAAGGTGTGATAAATACCTTCTGTCCCAAATCCCGAAGCTGAGTCTTCAACTCTTCTAGCTTTCGTGGTGCCATTCGGTATGGTGGTATGGAAATCAGTTTAGTACTTGGTACCAACTCAATAATGAAATCAATCTCTCGCGATGGCGGTAAACCAAGTAAATGCTTCAGAAACACATCAGGAAACTCTCTAACCGTCGGTATGTCCTCCAACCTAGGTCCCTGACTTTCTGGTATAATTTATAGTGAAATCAACACTTCCATTTCCTCACTAGTCGCAAATCGACCTCTCGTACCTATTATTCTCGCTATACTACCTCTATAGGTGAACGTCAAATGCCCTCGGATCTCAAATATCACTGTTTTACTAAAATAGTCGTTATGAGCGTGGTATGCTGCTAACCAGTCCATCCCTAAAATCACATCGAACTCCAAAAATTCGAGGACCCTAAAATCGTTAGGTACCACTACCCCTTCTATTTTGATCAGACATCCCTTAACAAAACTATTAGGGTAAACCATATCCCCGGCTGTAGTACTTAAAATTAAATGTATGCTGAGCCTAACAGGTTTCAACCCTTTGATGTCTATCATACGACCAGCTATGAAAGATAAGGTAGAACCATAATCAAATAATGCATATGCATCTCTATCGCAAATAGAAATCATACCCTCGATGATACCTCGCATGACGTCGGCGTCTGGCTGGGCTACCATATGAACCTCCTATCGGGCCTGCTGTGCGTACACTATTAATGGATGGGGGAACTCTTTCACAATGTGTCCGACTTGTCCACATCTATAGCATGTGAACTGTCTGTAGTGACTCTGAGTCTGAAACTGGCCATGTGCCTCTACAACTGTCCCTGTCCTTGTCTAGTATCTCGGCATCGACCTCTGCCGCCCTACGGCTGTTGCCGTGAAGCTTGTGGGGCGGGAAGTGCAAGAATAACAGGAGCTGGTAAGGTTGGTCCGATGGGAGGTGGCAAGGGTGATCTGCCCATTGTGCTTAGTGGTGGAGCAATGGATGATACAAGAGGCACAGCTAGTGGGTGAGTGGCTGTCCCCGAACCCTAAACACGTCTGTTCCATCCCCTTTCTCCCTTACCCCTATGTCTCGTCTCTCATACTCCATGGCCTGCTCTGCGGATAACACTAGACCTGGTGCTCTACCATCAACAACTCTGCCCAGATAGTACGTCTCATGTGCTAGGGCTTGCTCGTAGATCTCGGTGAGTGTCCTCGTGCCTGAACTGACGACGTACTATCCAATATCTGACCTGAGTCCATCACCGAAACGGTACACGTCCTCGGACTTATTTCTCACCAAGTCCCCAGCAAACTGGTGCAGATAATCATATTTGTCCATGTACTGCATCACAGGCTCTTCTAGTCATCTCAAGTCCATGAACTCTCGTCTCAACCTCTTCATTACTGAAGGCAAAAAATACTACTGATAGAACTTCTGTTTAAAAGCATCCCATGTCTCAAACTCTTCGTGAGTAGCCACTTTCACAAGCCACCGCACGTCGGCATCTCTCTCGAGAGCGTAAGATAAGATCTCTACCCGAAGTCTATTCCCAATCTTCAATATCCTATGGAGTTTCTTTTGAGACAAAATCCATTTCTCAATCTTCGAGAAATCTCATACTCTATCGAAGTAGACCGGCTTGAGTTTGATAAAACCCTTCACCAGCCGAATCTCAATAGAAGTGTTGGAGGATGCGGCGTGAGAGACGATACCGCCTCAGCTATCTCCACAACTGGTGCGGTCATGGCTGTCGGCACCGTTAAAGCTACAATAGGAAGTGCTGACGCCTGGACGGTCAATGTAGCAGTCGTAGGAGTCGATGTCGATGCTAGTGGAGCAAAACCAGTGGTCATCAAAGCGATGAAGTCAGTCAACTGCTGAACCTGAGCTGTCACTCGATTAGACAGTCCTTGTAAATCCTTCGCAATAATAGGAGGCTGACTGTCATTAGGCTCTACATCTCCTCCCCCGCGTGTATCAGTCATCGGGGTCTACAATGAGTAGAGTATGCGAATCAGCTTCTACGTGACACAACGCATACATATATTTATATATATATATACATACAGAAATTAACAAATATATATAATAAAACCTCATCTCACTTTCACTCACTTCCCGACTAATGAGTTCGAGGCAAAGGTCATCTGGTTTTCACAACTAAGGTTTATATTTTATTGCCATGATTCTCTAAACCTATGCTCTGATACCAACTGTGTTGGTATCATATTGCCTTAAGCCATATAGTTCTCTAGATCTAGCTCTGATACCAACTATGACAGCCCCAACTACTAAACAGGGCACCACCCGGCCTAATCCCGTAATCAAGCCTTAATCCAAATCACATAAGACTTAATTACGTATTAGTCAGCCTTTCGTCCTGATATTACATTCACTAATGCACGACATGGAGCTTGCAGCTGTCATTTTTGTACTAAAGGCTTGGATACACTATCTCTACGGAGATAGATTCATATCGTATACATATCACCAAAGTTTACGCTACATATTCATTCAAAGGGATCTTAATATGTGCCAGAGGAGATGGCTTGAGCTGCTGAAAGACTACGACTTCGCTATTGAGTATCACCTTGGGAAAGCGAACGTCGTAACCGACTCATTAAGTAGGTGCGAGATTGATAGTCTGACTATTCTGCGACATATGACACATGAGCATGGCTTGTTACAAGCGATATCAATTATGTACATGATAGAGGTATCTACTACAGCCAATCAGCACATTTGTGGTCAAATAAGAATTTCGACCGTATTGATTGAGAGGGTTGCCGAGTGTCAGAGGGCTGATGGGCTTTACGAGCGGTTTAGTGGTCTGGCTCGCGATCCGAAGTGCACTAATTGGGTAGAAACCATGGATCGATGTTTGAGACACCTAGGGAGATTGTGGATTCCTACGGATCTGGAGATACAGGACAAGATTTTGGAGGATGCACATCGGTCACACTACGCAATTCATCTTTGGCGTACCAAGATGTACCACGATTTGATGCGACAATTTTGGTGGTCAAGGATGAAGGCTGACGTAAGGGCATACGTCATGAGTTGTCACATATGCCAACAGGTGAAGGCTGAGCACAAGAGACTTGGCGGACTCTTACAGTCGTTACCAATTCCATAGTGAAAATAGGAGCACATTACCAATGATTTTGTTTATGAACTACTGCAGACATTGTTGCATCACAATGCAGTTTAGGTTGTGATTGACAGACTAACGAAATCGGCTCACTTTATTCTGGTTTCTATAAGGTATACGTTTCCACAGCTGAGCATATTATTTGAGCGGAAAATTATTAGATTGTATGGGGTGTCGGTTTCTATCGTATTGAACAAAGATCCCAGGTTGACTTCGAGGCTTTGGGAGGCTATGCAGGAGCATTTTGGCACCAGGTTGTAGTTTAGTACGGTTTATCATCTTTAGACCGACGGACATTAAAAACAATAGATACAGAATCTGGAGGATATGCTCAGGGCTTGTATATTGCAGTTTGGGGGTTCGTTGGAGGATTATCTTCCTTTGTCTGAGTTTGCATATATTAACAGCTATTAGGAGAGTATTGACATGCCACCATTTGAGGCATTGTATGGGAGGCCCTGTAGATCACCTGCATGTTGGGCAGAGCTGAAAGATACAATGACCATTGGGCCTGAGATAGTTGTTGATCACACAGAGAAGACGAGACAGACTCGTCAGAGGTTACGAGCCGTACAGGATAAACAGAAGAAATACGCGGATCGGTATCACGAAGGTCTGAGCTATGAGGAGGGTGACATGATATACTTAAAGGTTTCCCTTTGGAAGGTTCAGTAGAGATTTAAATTAAGGGAAAATTGGCCCCGAGATTTATCGGGCCATACAGGATTGCGCAGTGAGTGGGCAATGTCATGTATTGCCTAGAGTTACTTGCTAAGTTAGCTGAGGTTCATCCGATATTTCATATTTCGATGTCGAGACAAGCTAGGTGAGGGTTGAGACCAACGATTGACTTGGGGCGGATTGAAGTTCAGCCTGCCATGACTTATAAAGAGAGGCCGATAGAGATCATTGACCGTAGAGTTTAGATTCTCATGAATAGTTCGTTGGCAGCATCATAGAAAGGGAATCACTTGAGAGCTCGAGTCGACGATGAGAGAGCGATATCCTCAATTATTTCTTGGTATGACATTTAAGTTATAGTTAAATTTCGGGAAGAAATTTTATTTAGTTGGGAAGAACTGTAATGACCCGTTTTATTAACGCTGTTATTCATCTCGTAATTTCAAACATGGACGCCAACTCAGACCCACATCGTCGCGGGTAGGCTAAGACACACGTCGACCTTGGTACACTAGTTAAATCTTGTATTGGATTACTTATTTGTGATGCATTTCATAAATTTATTTGTTAACACATCGCATGTGTGTATGTTGAATAGCGATATCATGTGAGGGTGTGTGACGGGTAGGCCTCGAAGTGCATGTCAACACGAGTATCGAGAGGTGAAGTACGTGTACATTAGAAAAACTCAACAAACTTACATAAATATGACTAAGTTATTAAATTGAAATGGATAATGTAACCATAGGCTAACTATATTGAAATTTAAATAATTGACTATAGCGCGCCTCGAAATGCATGTCCAGACACGGGGCACTGGATACTGGGTAGCCGAAGGTTAGTGGGACCATGAGTTGGTTAAATTGGATAAATACAACACTAACCATACGATTTTATAAGGCTTAATGTAATGTGAAATCAATTAAATAAGTTAAACATATCTAGATGATCATAATTAGTAGTACTTGGAGAAGAGTATGCTATTAGAGTCATTAAGGGGCGTATTACAGCATGTTTATACACTACAAGATAATCCTTGAGATATGTACGCACACTTGATCTTAATCAAATATATATGTACATGACTTAGTGGATTATTGATTCAAACCACTCACACTATCCATGCAAAAACTAGTAAAACCAGATGAGAAGAAGAACTTCAAGTAAAGAAATCAACACCTTAGAAACTAATTCAAGAGCTCAAACCAAGGTAATCATCATCTTCATCTCCTTCACTCTCTAATGAACCCATTTTTTATCGAATTAAGCGAATTTGGGTTTGATGGTTAAAGCTTTGATTTTGGGTTAAAATGTAATGAATTACATGTTTTTAGATCATATTCATAAGGAATTTATCGCTAGTTTAACTAGATTTGACGATGAAGATGAAATTGGGAAGTTGTGGTGAATGCATGAATTTGGAAAATTTGGCTTAAAATTGATGTTCTGGAGGGTGCTAGATGTTGTCTTGAAATTAATATTGTATGTAAAGCATGTTTAAACCAATGAAGTAGCTAATTGAGAGGAGAAAAGCAAAACTCTCAACTTGAGAATTCTGTCCCAAAGGACGGATAGCGTGCTAATCATTATTGATTTCCAACTGTTCTTCGTCCTGAAGAACAGTAGCGTATTTCATGAATCTCATAGCGCGCTACCGTCACCTAGCTCGCTATGTGTACCTTTTAACTTAAATATGGATTTAAAAGGTTGTTTTAGTGATTTTTCCACTTAATACATGTCTAAACACTAGGAAATAACCTAAACATATAAAACTTGGACTTCGGTGACGGGCGACCGTAGCTCGGTGTCAGGAGTTTGTTAGGTTGGATATGGGAGTCCGGGGAGGTCGGAGAGCGGTTTGAGGTTTGTAAAACCCAACCGAAAACTCTGAGTATTTGATTATATTTTCTATTTCATTTCCGTCATTTTCTTGTTGTTTCTACTACTCTATTCCATTACTTGGATGTGGGTTGACGTTACTCCCCCGAATTTTCCTAGTTGTGTGCTCATGATGCACTAGATTGTAGCACGTGTGACCCGGCCTTCAATGAATGGCAACCTGAGTTTGCTCTTGGTGCACGTGTTAGTGACTCAATGGATTTGGCCAGCATCACGAGGGACCAAGTGTCGAGCCAGTTAGGCACGACCAGTAGTGGGAACTTGGTGACCTGAAGTACAGTCTAGTCCATCTGGAGCGAGCACCTACATTTATCTGTTATCTATTCATGCGATGAGCCATTTACAGTTGCCTGTTTACTTGACAGTATTTCTTACATTTCATTTACTTTATTATGCGAATGCTTAGAGGGTTTCCTTGAGATTTTACTTAATGTACTTGTCATCTGTCTTGTTGTGATGATTGAGTGAAGATCCTAGTACCAGTAGGGGCGAGGGGATCCTAAGGGACTATATGTAATTGCTCACCATCGAGGACCTACTCATACGTGTTTTATTTTGATATTTAGGGTATTGGGAGACTTGTGATGACACAATACATGTATATACACCCTATTTACGGTATTGTCACTTATATACAAAGTATTTTTTCGGGTTTTCCACAGTAGGATTTGCTCTTATGAATAATGTTTACTATGCTAAATTACTTACTAAATGTATCAATTAAGGCTTCTGCTGATATATGTGGTAACTTGTAAGATACAACCCACTAGTATGGTTAGGCATTAGAATAAACATTTAAATACCTAAGGAGAATAAGTTAAGCAAATACTGATAATTCACTAACTAATTTGATAAAATACACGTGGACACGAATTCTGAGATAAGAGGTGGACGGGCAGGTGGCGGACACGTGTAGTCGGGCCCACCTGGCAAGGAGTACATGGAGACATGTCACCCCGGGCGATAGGGCCGCCACAAATAATATATGCAATACATGGTCGACTAACTATAAGATAATCCAAACTACCAACAAGTTATCAATAAAGAGTAGGATCCAGAAGAGGTGTGTCGTTAGATAGAGTTAACTTAACATTCATATCCAAACGAGTGGATGCAATAGCAACATCAATAATCATAGACCGAGAGATCAAATTGAATGCATATTTAACAAGTGATAAGTAATATCCATTTGAAGAAGATGTGACTTTAATTCTCAAAAAATAACTTAATAGTCCCTAATCTTTCATCTCAATGTATCATCAGAGATATTCCTATAGCTTAGAAATTCCAAATGAATCATCCCCAGTGATAAACTTATAATCAACATAAAATAGAAGAAGAACAATGCCTCGATCATTGTGGCGAGTAAACAAGGATGAGTCATGAGGACTTGATGTGAAGACAAATTTGGTAATGGTGGTATTGAAATTTGCAAACCAAGCATAAGGAGCTTGTTTAAGTCCATGCAAGGCTCGTTGTAGAAGAAAAACTTGATTTGGAGAGTGTGCATGTCCAAGAGGAGGGCGCATATAAACTTCTTCCTCAAAATTCCCATTGAGAAAGGCATTTTTAACATCCATATGAAAGAGAAACCAATGCTTGAGCGAGCAAACTCCGAACAGAGGTTAACCGAGCTACAAGAGCAAACGTATCTTCATAGTCAATGTCATACTCTTGTGTGTAACCTTTCTCAATCAGACGAGCTTTATATTGCTCAATAGAACCATCAAAATGAGTATTGATTTTATAAAACCATGTGCGTTCAATAGGAGTCTCGCCGGTAGGAAGATCCACCAAGTACAAAGTGTGTGTTTTTTCTAAGACACAAAATTGTTCCATCATTGCTTGCCGTCAATTAGGGTTAGTACTAGCCTTTCGATATGAGGAAGGCTCATGTAAGGAAGAAATTGTAACGGCCCAATATTTATTGACGCCATTAATGTGTTTATTTCCAGACTCAGACGCCAACTCAAGGCCACGTAAACGCCTCGGATAGGCTAGCACGCGCTTGATTAGGCATAAATAGTTATTTTTCTTAGTTGGTTGCTTAGTTGTGATGTTAAATATTATTTTAATCATTATTATATTGCATGTGTGAGTTAGATTGACATATCATATGAGGATTTGAGAAAGACATTTGCTTCGAACGCTAGTGCCGGATAGTTGGGGGTTAGTGAGACCATTACTTGGGTTAATTTAGTAATATTTTAAAAATACTAGAATCATAGATTAACTTTTGGATAATCTTAGTTTAGGTTAATCTAGGCTATCATGTGTCTTATAAGAGTCAACAAGTTGTACCTAACAATGTAAATATAGACCATAGATCGTCCTTGGGATACGTTTTTGCATTTGATGTAAGGTTATTATACAAACCAACACTTAGTGGTTTGTATCAACATTTCCAATACAAGCAACCACAAAATGCATGCAAATTGAAGTTGGAGTACTGGATTTCAGAGATATTTGGGTGTTTGAAGATCAAATTGAAGGTCAAGTTTAGGTGAAACAACTTCAACTTCTACAATTCTTCAATATGGTTTTCAAAACTTGGGTTTATAATGAAATTCGAATTTGCTAATAACCAACTGATTTTACTAATCTAGTATGATAATTATAGTGTTTCAAGGCTGATATTATCGGTTAATTGAGGATTTGTGAATATGAGGTCTAGTTTACCATGAATTATAGCTTCAAAACTAATTTTTAAAAAGTATTTGTGTTCTTGAGGATTCATGATGAATGCATATTGATTATATCAATCCATACAAATCTTCGATTTAAATCAACTAAAATAGGTTACGTTTATGATGGTTTATATTTATTGATTGAGTTTTGAGGCTCTGGTATGATTTGAGGTCATTTAGGGATGATTTTTGGTGGTTTGGGGATGCAGAACCGTGTTTCTACAGTTCTGCTCGAGCATGGAGCGCGCTCCCCCATTTGAAGGAGCGCGCTCCCCCATTTCCCCTAGGCAGCCCGAATTTGAATGGCTTTAGTAAAACGACCACAACTCCCTCGTTTTATGTCGGAGTTTGATGCTCTACCTATCATTGGAAAGCTAAGAGCGAACAAAACCACCTTAAAACATTAGTTTTCAAAAACGAAGTCATTATGTATATCAAAAATGGGTCATAATTCAATGATTGTGAATAAGGAAGATTCGATTATTAGTTTAGGGCTGAAATTAATTTAGAGTTCTAAACCCAAACTTGGTGACTCAAACACACCTAACACAACTTGAATTGACATTAAAGACTTAGGATTACATAGCTCAGTGTCAGATACGAGGCGTGCGAGGTGTTGGAGTGGTATCCTATGTGCATTCAGGTGCGTAAATCCCTTAAGAAACACATATCGGGTAATTATTTCAATTGTGCTATCTTATATTATTTTTTGTTCATTATCCATGCTCTATCATTACTTCGATTTGTATAACGGTCGGTAGTTTTGTTCGCTGCGGGTTTATTCAGATGTTGTGTTGTACAGACTCTAGTATGCTATACCATAACACCTGTCACTTGCGCCCTTAGTGAATGGCAACCCGAGCTGGTGACCTCATTGGTGCATGTGTTTGGCAGGTTGTGACATGGACCGATCCTTCTCTAGTAGTCCGGATATGAGCCAATGTGGTACGGGCCGCTGAGATCATCTGAATTGACAAACTATGATCTAGTTTGACACAATTATTTAGTTTATATCAGTGTTAATTATGCACGCAATTATCTTACAGTTACCTGTTTATTTCTGCGTGTTTATTTAACATTATTCTTGGCTTCTTTATTATTGAATGTTCAGTGGTTTTCTTTTAGGATCTTAGTCACTAGACTCATCATTTATTTTGTTGTGAAGACTAAGTGTAGATCCTAGTACCAGTAAGGGCAATGAGGTCTTAGGCAACTATCTCTAATTGCCTATAGTCCATGACTTACTAATGTGTGTTCATTTTGATATTTTGTTTATACTTTTGGGGTTATGGGAGATTGATAGACATTGCATATGTATATATTTACTTTTTACAGTATGTCGTTGCCTAATATATAATGTACTTTATTCCGAGTTTTCCACAGTAGGACTGACGCTCTATATGACATGAAAGTATTATAAATCTATGGTTACGTTATGTTAAAACTTCAGCAATAAGTTTCTGATTATCCACTTGCAACTCTTTAAACGACAAACGGAATGCTAACTAATAATTGAATAATTGATTGATGTTATTACTGATTAACGAGTAAGCATGGCTAGAGGAGTGCTGTCATGGTGTTGACATCAGCAGGGCTGCGGGACCCGCATAGGAGTTTACATGGTAGCCACGTGGCACGGGGCCCCCACAGTTGGTATCAGAGCAATGGTTCGAGGAACTTCGGGAACTAATAACAAAAAGCGTAATACTTAATGAATAAAACTTTAGATACGAAAACTCGATGTACTTTCCTTAAAACTCTAGTTGGAAGTGATTGTAAAATGGGTAGAGTTAGGTTTATAGACATGTTACATTTTACTGTATGTTATACACTATACGCGTATATATACGAATGATTATTCGATGCTCGTTTCTCGATGGAGATCACGATGGAAGGACTACATATTACTCCACAAGAGAATGGTCAAACTAGCGATTGGACTAGGACCATTACCACCATTGCGTATATATACCTAGTGTTGAGGACCAAATTGCGGCTCATGATGCTCGGTTTTCACTGAGATTCTACAGTTACTTAAGGCTCATGCCGCGGCAACCACCGTAGCAGTAATAGCTCCTATAGTACTTGCGGTATCGAATACCACCACTCCAACGGTCGTCGCCCCAACTATCCTATAGACGCTTGTTCAGGCAGTAGTTCAAGAGACATAAGCAAAGGCAGCAATGCCAATTGTTGCATTAATTGATATGCCGACTCCCACACCTACACCGACATCTATAGAGCAGTAGGCTACTACTTCTAAGTTCACTTTATCACTTGAGGCCAAGCTGATCAAGGAGTTTATTAGATTTCAACCTGAATTCTAACACGGAGGTGATGATCTGAAGGCTATCAGGAGGTGGTTATTATCATATCAATGGCTACACAAGCTGCTGAGAGTTGAGGAGATCATACATGCATGAGGTCTTGTTTTCGAAGTAATGCAACAGTTTGGTAGATGACGTATTGTGACACTCATCTAGATCCCACGATTTGGGCATATTTTCGTCAGTTGTTCTACAATGAGTACATACCGGTGGACATACACCTAAGGCTGAGAGAGGAGTTTCTGGCCCTGAGATAGGTAACTCATCGATTCTTCAGTATATGGAGAGATATTGGAATTTACTGTAGTTCGCCACATACATTGCATGGATAGTGAGACCGCAGATCTACTACTTCATAAACGAATTGTAGAAGATCATCATTAGTGCTATTGTGTCAACTGGATCTGGCACTCTACAAGAGATGTATGACCGAGCACTTACACACAAGATTTTTCTTCTACAGAGATATGACTGATTTATATATGTTGGATTGGAGAGGCAGTTAGGGCAGAGTTTGAGGTCAGACCAGAGGTAACATAGGCAAATATATCTATTTGATAGGGATCATACTGATGACCAACGCCATGATAGGAGCTCCAGAGATGATTGCGATTGTAGGGATGACTACCCATATGATTCGTACACATATGATGACAGATAAGTAGTATATGTCATTAGAACAATCGAGACATCAGTATAGACAATACCAAGATCAGGGAGGTCGTAACATGGGGTCAAAAAGATAGAGGGTAGGGTCAAAGATCTGGGGATAGACATGAAGGGAGGCGGAATAGACGCATATGCTTTAAGTGTGGATAGAAAGGTCACATCAACGCCGATTGCCAAAGAGCTTCACCAGCACCAGAGTCAGCTCAGGCCGGAGAGAGAGCCCATGTGATTATTCAGCCGGATAGAGAGACGACCAGACAACATGTTGAGGATACGTTATTTTATGCCTTAACAAGTTATTTGGTTAGTGCTTTATTGTGCATTTTTGAATACATAGTAGGAGAGTTACAACTTATCATACTACTATCACATCGATAACATTGATCATGACCAAGAACGTGTGGCATCGTCAGTAGTTCCACCCACATTAACCCTCTCTACATGATGAGAAGAACGGAGGAACGAAAGAGAGAATGGCGTCGTCTGTGGTTCCATCATATCTTATTCTTCTGTGTGAAACGACCAGTGGTGGTGTCGTCTATTGTTCCAACATAGCTTACTTTCCGTAAAGAGACTAGTAATGGTGTCGTCGGGTGTTCTGCCACTATTAAGGTGCAAGACAGATGAGATAATTTCATATGAGATTCCAGAAGAAGAAAAACCTAGTACTAAGTTCATTTAGGCCGTTAGATTATTTTAATAGTCTTGTGATACAAGATTTTGTTTACCTTAAATCTCGAGATGACATTTTCCCCTAATTGGGAAAAATTGTAACAACCCAATATTTATTAACGCTGTTAATAAGTTTATTTTCGGATTCGGAAGCCAGCTCAGGCCGACGCGGACGCCTCAGATAGGCTTGGATACACTTGACTAGGTATAAATAGTTATTTTTCTCTATTGGTTGCTTAGTTGCGATGTTAAATATTATTTTAATCATTATTGCATCGCATGTGTGAGTTAGATTTAGATATCGTATGAGGATATGAGATGGACATTCGCTTCAAAAAGCGTGTCAACGCGGGTGCGAAGTAGTTGGGGGTTAGTGGGACCACTACTTGGGTTAATTTAGTAATATGTTAAATGATTATGATGTGGTACCTAAGTTAGTGGATTAATGAATTAAATAAGAGTTGCCCAATAGTTTGGTAGAGAAATATTGGAATCGTAAATTAACCTTGAGATGATATTAGTTTAGGTTAATTTAGGCTATCAAATGTCTTATTGGAGTCAACAAGTTGTACCTAATAGTTTAAATAGAGACCATAGATCGTCATCGGGATACATTTTTGCATTTGATGTAAGGTTATTATATAAACCAACACTTAGTGGTTTGTGTCAACATTTCCAACACAAACAACTACAAAAATGCATGCAAATTGAAGCCGGAGTACTGGATTTCAAAGAGATTTAGGTGTTTGAATTTCAAATTGAAGGTCAGATTTAAGTAAAACAACTTCATCATCTACAATTCTTCGACATGGTTTTCAAAACTTTGGTTTATAATGAAATTCAAATTTTTCTAATAACCCATTGATTTCACTAATCTAATATGATAATTGTGGCGTTTTAAGGCTGATATTATTAGCTAATTAAGGATTTGTGAATATGAGGTCTAGTTTACCTGTGAATTATGGCTTCAAACTGATTTTTAAAAGATCTTTATGATCTTGAGGTTTCATGATGAATGCATGTTAATTATATCAATCTATGCAAATTTTTTATTTAAATAAACTCAAATATGTTACATTTATGATGGTTTATGATTATTGATTAAGTTTTAAGGTTTTGGTATGATTTGAGATCATTTGGGGATGATTTTTGGTTGTGTTGGGGATGCAAAAACTGCGTTTTTGTAGTTCTGCTTGAGCGTGGAGCACGCTCCCACATTTGAGGGAGCGCCCTCCCTCCCTTAGGCAGCCCTAATTTAAGTGACTTTAGTAAAACGACCATATCTCCCTCGTTTTAAGTTGGATTTCAACGTTTTACCTATCGTTGGAAGGCTAAGAGAGAACACAACCACCTACAAACATCATTTTTCAAAAATAAAATCATTATCGATATCGAAAATGGGTCAAAATTTGGTGGTTATAAATAGGGATTATTCGATTGTTAGTTTGAGGTTGAGATTAGTTTAGAGTTCTAGACCTAACTAGGTGACTCAAACACACCTAACACAACTTGAATTGACATTAGGGACTTAGGATTACATAGGTTGGTATTAGGTACGAGGCGTGTGCAGCGTTGGAGTGATATCCTGTGTGCATTCAGGTGCGTAAATCCCTTAAGAAACACATTTTGAGTATTTAATTGTTTCAATTGTGCTATCTTGTATTCTTTGCCATTCATTATCCATGCTCTATCATTGCTTTGATTTGGTATAATGGTCGGTAGTTTTGTTCGCCGGTAGAGTTTATTTGGATGTTGTGTTGTACGGGCTCTAGTATGCTAGAACATATCACGTGTCACTTACGCCCTCGGTGAATGGCAACCCGATCCATCGGCCTCATCGACGCTCGTGTTCGGCAGGTTGTGATATGGACTAATCCTCCGCTAGTAGTCCGGATGTGAGCCAGTGTGGTAGCAACTGCTGAGATCATCCGAATTGATGAAGTATGGTCTAGTTTGCTACGTGTGACATAATTATTTGGTTTATATTGGTGTTAGTTATACATGCGATTATCTTAGAGTTGCATGTTTATTTCCGCATGTTTATTTAACATTATTCTTGAATTCTCTATTATTGAATGCTCGGTGGTTTTCTTTTGCGATTTCACTCACTGGACTCGTTATCTATTTTGTTGTGATGACTGAGTGCAAATCCTAGTACTAGTAAGGGCAAGGAGATCTTAGGTCGTCATCTTTGATTGCCTACAGTTCAGGACTTACTAGTACATGTTCATTTTGATATTTTGTTTATACTTTTGGGGTTATAGGAGACTTGATAGACACTATACATGTATATATTTACTTTTCACTGTATGTTGTCGCCTGATATATAGCGTAATTTATTCCGAGTTTTCCACAGTGGGAATAGCACTTTATATGACAAGAAAGTATTATAAATCTATGGTTACGTTATGTTAAGACTTCCACTGTAAATTTCTGATTATCCACTTGCAACTCTTTAAATAACAAACGAAAACACTAACAAATAATTGAATAATTGATTGATTTTATCACCGATTAACGAGTTAGCACGGCTATCGTGGAGTCTTGATGTGGTGTTGACGTCGGCAGGGTTTCGGGACCCGTGTATGAGCTCGCACGGCGGCCTCGGGGCATAGGGCCGCCATAGTTGGTTGCAGACCGACGGTTCGAGGAACCTCAGGAATTAATAACAAAAAAAACATAACACTGAATGAATAAAGCATTAGATGTGGAAACCCAATGTATTTGCCTTAGAACTCTAGCTGGGAAGTGATTGTGAGGTAGGTAGAGTTAGGGTTATATATGTGTTAATTTTTTACTGTATATTATACACTATACGCGTATATATATCAATGATTATCTAGTGCACATTTCTTGATGCAGATCGACTTAGTTCCCCATAAACTGAGCCTCGCCCCCACAAATTGTAACGGCCCGAGTTCCCCATAAACTAGGCCCCACCCAGTCTAAGCCTATGTAGATCCCCCGAGTCAGTCTCTGCGAGGTCAACGCAAGCTTAGTCAGCCTTCCAATCTATCATTATCAGTTAATTTGAAATTTTAAGTTGAGTTATTAATATTTTGCAAGTTGACAAGTTAGCGGAAACAATTAATAATTAAAATAACTCAACAATAAAGTAAAGGAGTCGAACAACCTATATGTGGAACCCTATATATATCAAACTTATATATCAAGTGATAAGTGTAAGGTGGATGCAAAAGTGATATACAAGTCGTTTATGTCTCTCAAACCCCAAAAAGTATCCAAGTGTGATAACACAACATATATAATACAAACAGTCAAAAATCTACAAAAGTGAATAAGGGAGGGTTGCTCCGATGTCCTCATAGTAAATCACCTAGTACCGACACCTTGCTCTTACTCGACTGCAGTTCTAAACTCAGTCAAACATAAGGATGACGAGTCTAGTAAGAAAAAGCTAGTAAGATCTAAATAGTACTTCAAAATAAATAAAACAGTCTAAAATTCATGCGAATAGAAAGAAAGCTATAAGGAATGCTTGATAATAAGATTGAGTAATGAAAGTACAAAGAGAAATAGGTGTTAAAAGAAGCAATAGAGAGGTGCCCAAGTAGTCTAAGACCACTAAGTGTTGGTGCCACAGGGTCAGGGTCATAGAGTTGTGGCAACAACAAGCAGCCTCGGGTCCTAGGATGCGGCAGCGCTTGCAATACCTAGACCGTCTTGAATGAGGGATATCAATGGTGCTCTGGATAAAACACATCTCATCCCAACCAAACAATCTAGTGAATCGAGGTCATGACTCCGATAACTAGCCGACAAGCACTCCATCAGAGACACCTTCCTGACTCACTTGGCCCTCGAACACTCATATTGGAGTGGGAATTCCAAGAAAGGTAAGATAGTGCAATAGCAATAAAAGATGAAGCTCATTGAATTACTGTACATTTTCTAGCTAGTTTAACGTACCTCAGATTAAAGCTAACACGCGTTCTCGCGGCTCCGACACGTGTCCTAATCAATTCCTCGATGCCCGACTCTAGCTAGCTAGGTACTTAGTGTCCATTTTGATTGGTTATACGTGTAAGAGTCAATAAGTTGTATTTACCATCATTGTTGCTAATGTAGTTTAATTGTAGTCTAACTTGCACATTTGTAATTTTACAATTGGTGTTCTTAGTATTTGGCTATTAGGATTCTTATAATGTGAGCAATGTAAATTGACATATTAGTGCGAAGCAATCACATTTTGTGACTTATAAATCAATTCAAGTCAATTTGGGGTATAATGGCTAAAGGTGTTCAAACTTGTTTAATATTGTTCAATACACTTTATTGATTGTTTTTGGGTATTATCGAACTATTTAGGGTCATTATAAACCATTTCAAGTTGGTTCGAAACATTAGTTTGCAAAACAATCCCTTAGGGACTTCAAAATAATTACTCGAAAGTTAGTTTTCCCACTTGGAAAATGACTTAAAAATAAATAGAATTTCTTAAAATTCTTGAGGTTGGTTCCGTGAAGTTTAAACACTTGAAACCAAGGTTTTCAACTAATAAAATCTCATTTATAAGTCCAAAAACTCAATTTGCAACTCCAAGTGAGATTTCAATTCCTTATTTGTAAATATGAGATCTTTAGTTGAAATGTGACTTGAAAACTGAGTTAGACACGCCGAAAAATCACTAAAATTAGTGAGAACTTTCACAATGACCTAATAACATATTTTGAAAATCTTGGTCCAATTCCAGCATAGTTTGATGCCTGGAATATTGTTAAACTTATTTCAGCTCAAAGTCACAAAAGTGTTATCCCAGTGGATAAATTATGATTTTCAGCTAATTTGTGAAAAATTAAATGACTTGATTCTTGAAATCTAATGTTTCTAGGTTTTTTTGCCATCTCTAAGCTTTCCAACTATATGCGAAGCGTCAAAATCTGAGTTAAAACGAAGGAGATATGCCTTTTATGAAAATCGGTTAAATTGGTTGTGAGGTTCCTCGAACCAACTGTGGTGGCCGAGAAACAATGATAATCTTTAAGCTAAAGAGGAGGTTTTGTTATCCTTTCAAACCGGCGAGGAAGGGTAACATGGGGGCATATTCCTTAGAATTAGGTGATAGAGTGGGAATGCAATTATTAAGCTTAGCTGAAGTACCTGCATTAGACAAGGAAGATAGCTCGACATACGAGTTAGTGAAGAAAGGTCGAGAACAGGGGAGGGAGATATCAAATTTGGATGATGTGGAAAACATAGTGTGTTACCAAAAAGTGACATGTGTGAAAATTTGCAATCTCTAAGAAATAGGATCCCAACAGCAATAGTCTTTATGTTCAATGTAATACCCAAAAAAAAAATAGAGATAAGCTTGCGTTTCAAGCTTAGCGTGCTCAGCGAGATTGAGAAGAACGAAACAAACCCTACAAAAAACTTAGTATGGTGTTTTACCATAATAAAGCAATCAAGAACACAAATTGGTTCTTTCCATAAAGCAATTAATGCTTATGAACAAAAGACAAAAAAATTTTGTCTTTTTCATTTTTTGGTTTTGAACAAAAGAACAAACTCTAAATCAATGTGCACATCAACCAATGCAATATAGTGTGTGCGTTTGTGCGACACGGGACAGAGATGAGCAAACGCGTGGACAGGCAACGGAGACAAACAGATGAACAGACACGTGAGCAAAGCAGATGCGTGGACTGGTACAATCCACATGTAAAAATAGAGATGAACAAGAAAATTTAGTGCTATGATACCATGAAACCTTCTAAAGAACTAGAGTTTTATTCAACTTGTATTTGAGTACAACTATACATATATTTATAGATACATCAAAAGATAAGTTCAGATAAGAGCCATTACAATTTTGTAACCACATCGAGGGGTAGACACCAATCGCGGTGATTGTGTTAACAGAATCAATCTCAAATCCGTAACATTAATGATCTTGCCAGCCGATTTGGATTGTAAGTGCGTACTTGCACATTGCTTGTTTCGCTCATCACCACGCGTGATTCGTTCGTGCGCCTCGTTGTGCGCATCAACAATGGGCGAGGGCAGTTCAGCCCTCTTATTCATGTTGACATCACCTTGCATCACCATCAAGTTTATTTCTATTTGTGTGAATCTGTTATGCAGAATTTTTTACAAAAGTACATAACTTTGTAGTTTTAAAGAGGGAAGTACGTGTGGGAATTTTTTATTTCCCCATAGTAGGCAATAACGCCCAATGAATAGGCGCTATTGATGATGTGGCGTGGCCACGTGGCTGAAAAGCACCAATAGCGCCTTCGGAGAAGGCGCTATTGCATTTGGAACCTGTCCACGTGGACAGGTTTGGGACGTGGTTTGGGGGGATGCGCTGATAGCGCCTTTTGAGAAGGCGTTATCAGCGCATCCCCATCATCTCCTTCCCAAAACCGACGCAGAGAATATTCTCTGCGTCGGTTTCTGTAGGGATGCAGGGGTAGGGGCGGTAGGGATCACGGGATAGTAATCCCGTGACCAAGGAGGTAAGAAGATTGGTGTATATAAGGAGAGGTGGGGGAGGTCCGCGGCAGGGAGAGAGACCAGAACGGGAGGAAGGAGTGACCACACCGAGCAGCGGCACCAGACGCGGGAACGCGGAGGAGGTAGCAGCGGCGGAGGAAGGAGGACGAGCAGCTGAGCAGGGAGGAGAGCGGACGTGCGGCAGGGGAGCGCGGAGCAGAGCAGGGAGGTTCTCGGCAGGGGAGCACGGAGGAGTGACAGCTGATCAGGGAGGAGGCGTTACTGTGGTAGGGGAGCGCGGAGCAGCGGCGGGGGGCACCAGACGTCTCAGCGGAGGAGAAGGAGGAGGTCCGGTGAAGGAGGAGGAGATGTATTTCTAGTTTCGTTTAGGTATGTTTATTAATCGTTTTTAGGTAGTTTGTTTAGTTAGTTAAGTTAGTTTAGTTTTGTTAGTTTGTTTAGTTTAGGTATTTAGGTTAGTTAAGGTTCGGTAATTTAGTTTGGTTAGTTTAGTTTAGTTTACTTAGTTTGTTTAGTGAGTTAAGTCAATTAAGTTAGTTTATATTTGGTCTTTAGGTTAGTTAGTTAGTTAAAGTACTTTGTTTAGTTTATTAAGATGGTTAAGTTTGTTGAGGTTCGTTTGTTTATTAATTGTTTTTAGCTTAGTTTGTTTAGTTAGTTATGTTTGTTTAATTTAGTTAGTTTGTTTAGTTTAGGTATTTAGGTTAGTTAATGTTACTTAGGTAGTTGAGGTATTTAGGTTAGTTTAAGTTTATGTATTAGTTTGGTTAGTTTAGTTTAGGTAGTTGATGTATTTAGGTACTTTGTTTAAGTTACATAGGCATGTCTAAGTTAGTTTAGTTACTTTGTTTAAGTTAGTTTAGTTAGTTAGTTTAGTTTAGGTTAGTTTAAGTTTATGTATTAGTTTGGTTAGTTTAGTTTAGGTAGTCGAGGTATTTAGGTTTATTTAGGTAAGTTAGTTTAGTTAATGTAGTTTGTTCAGTTCAGTTAGTTTTTTTAAGTTAGTTTAGTTAGTTTGTTTAAGTTAGTTTAAGTTTATGTATTAGTTTGGTTAGCCTAGTTTAGGTAGTTGAGGTATTTACTTAATGTAGTTTGTTTAGTTATATGCGCACGTTTCAAGATATGTTGCAGAGAGTAGCCTAGTTTGGGTAGCCTAGTTTAGGTAGTCTGCAGCAATCTCGGTCTGAGTAGACCTATCTCCAATACACGAAACTGCACAAACATATATGTTATATTTTATGTTAACGAAAGCCTCAAAATTTATGAAACCATATATATAGTAGACTAAGCTCATTTAGACTTTGAATTTGTTGCGATCCACTATACTTTCATGAACACATCTATAATTTTTTTGGTTTTTTTTTTTTGGATATGTTTACGTTTTATTAGGTTATTTTAGGTTGCGTTTGGTTCACATAGTTTGGTCAATTTATTTTAGATTAGGTAACGTTAGTTAATTAACTTACTTGAGGTTACTTTTCATTTATTATTTGGGTACATGTTTACTTATAGTCGATTTATTATACTCATTTTCTTTTTCTAACCTTCTTTTTAGTTGTACTGCAATGGATCCAGGACCTTCAGATCCATCACTGTTGCAACTCCAATCTACACACAAATCAACGTGAACCTGGAGGGGCGAGGTATCATGTTTTTCCTCAATACGTAAAATTTACATCAATAATGTATCAAAAACATACTTTAACACATTTTCAATGACAAGGTGTACGAAACAATGAGCGTACGTCGAAGACGAGGGGTCGTTGATCGAACGATCCAGTATCATTCTAGGATGATCCCATATCTTCGTTCTAGTGGGTTCTATGGGATATCCCGGGTAGCATTTTTTAGCCTTGATTGGGCTTTGACTAACTAATTTTGTAGAGAGATGGCGCCCCGAGACGCATACATTTCACATGCATTGTGGGGAGTGCACAATTACACTCCAAGACGTGCAGGTGCAGCTTGGATTACCTATTGAAGGTATGCCTGTGACGGGAACGACAGACGTAGACTATGCCGATGTCCACGAGAGGCTACATGGACGAACTCCTGGTGGAGATGACATCGTTGGTTGTAAACTTAAGATCGATTGGCTTGAGCGTAACGTTCGGCAATAGATGATGAAAACGATGAGGAGTCGGTCCAACGTTACGTTCGATCGTACATACTACAACTCATCGGTGGTTGTCTTTTCGCCGACAAGTCCAATCGATTTGTACATTTGATGTTCCTACCTTTGCTGGAGGATTTCCAAGTAGCAGGCCAATATAGTTGGGGGAGTGCATGTTTGGCTTATTTGTACAGGGAGTTGTGTTGCGGATCTCGCGTAGGGGCACACGAGGTTGCTGGCGCCTCAATTCTTGTACAACTGTGGGCATGGGACGGATTTCCATTCATAGCACCGCGGCGTCTGCGTGTATCTAGAGCTCAACAGCGAACGGTGGATGGCCAAAATATGCTTATGGACGTTCCACTCGGACACATGTATTAAAGTCGATTTGTCATTACTTTGCAAATAATTCTTGACCATGTTCATTTATCATAACTTATTGTTTCCTACACAGATGGCTCGATGCATTTTTGGTTTCACAAAATGCGACGCACGTCGTATCGGCATACCGTGATGCACTCGACTCTCAGAGGCATGAGGATGATGTGGTGTGGCAACCATATAATGAACTCATGGGGTCTCTTCCCGAGTACTATACAAATGGTCACGACAGTTGGCTCTCGACGTGTCCCCTTATTTGTTTCCACATTGTGGAGTGGCATCAACCAGAAAGGGTCATGAGACAATTCGGCATGGTACAAGTAGTGCCACCTAATTGTGCTTACGACGCCCAACTGCACCGCATCGAATTGCGTGGACATCATCATGAAAATCGGGTGACTTTTCACGCAAGCTACATAAACATGTGGGAAAATCGCGGGGACACCATTGCGACAACGGCACTGAATGAAGGGCATGACCATCAAGACTACATGACGTGGTATCGATCGGCCACTAGGAGATTCATAGGACACGACGGGGCGTTACGCGACTACTCGGTAATCTTCTAACTCTTACGTTTCCTCGAACATTTAATATTTTACATTGCGTGATTCGAGCTCTTATTTTTTGTATATCGGCGTAACTTGGTGCATCGACTTAGGCGTGTGTTTATTGAGGATGGGTACGAGCAAGGTCTTGCTGCCCTTGATGAAAGGATTAAAATTTTGGACGAAGATGAAAGACAAAGGTCTAATCTTTCGCATGACGGAATTGACGTCTAACAAGACATAGATGAGGTTAATGAACAAGAAGATGAAGAAGACGATCAGGGCGAACCAAACATAGAGGTGAGAAGAAGACGAACACGACCAGAGACTGCGCGGGAACGCACCAGACGTCCTCGTCCACCACGTCCATCTACTCAGACTGAGATTGCTGCAGAGAGTAGCGAGACGTTCTCCTCCAAAGACGTTCATCTCGTTCGAGAGTGAGTAGAACAGAGAATGTTGGCGAGAGTAGTCATTCTTCTCATGGGTACATTCCTGCATCTTCCACACCCCCAACCAGAACCTCAAATGTTTGTACCCAGGCTGCCGAACGTGAATCTTCCTCCTTACCATTTTGATCCTTACGCACCTGGGCCTTCGTCTTCATATGTGGACCATGGAATGCCTTATCATCAAACGTATCCATCACTGCCTCCATACATGCCTAGTCCATATACTCCTACTCCATATAATTACAATATGGCGTATAGTGGAGACCCTTCATTCATGAACTTGTTGACCATGCCGCGGCCTCATGTTCCATTCCCCCAACCCCATGCAGGAAGCCAGGATTGCGGGATGGTTCCACCTCCTATTTTTGGTAGCATCAGGAGCAGAGGTGAGTCGAGTCAAGAACCAGAGGAAACGCATCAATCTACTCGACGTGATTCATCGCAAGACCAGCTACCTCAGCAACCTCAACCGGATGTACAAACACATCGTCCAACTAGACAAAGAGTATGTCCGGTTTGCATCACCGAGCAACAACGTCAACGGAACCGCCGAAATAGACCTGCATGATGAGTTTACTTGATGTCATGGTGATTTGTAAATAACTTATATTTTGGGTTCACGAAGTACGTGTATTCAACCTTCTCATTGAATAAACTTATTTCTCATTTTTTCCATATTATTATAATGTCGTAGGTTTGATTACTCTTCAATAGTTAGTTTAGTTTGTTAAGTTAGTTTAGGTTATATGTTTAATTTAACTTAAGTGGTTAGCTTAGTTAGTTAGGTGTCGGTGGTTAGGTTATATTAGTTTAGTTTGGTTAGGTTAATTAGGTTAGTTAGTTAAGTTAGTTTAGTTTAGGCGTTGAGGTTATGTTTGTTTAGTTTCGTTTGGTGGTTAACGTGGATCATTTTTTGGTTGTTTGTTTAGTAAGTTAAGTTAGTTATTTTACTTTACTAAGTTTGTATTGTTTAGGTGGTTAGGTTAGTTAGGGTTAGTTAATGTTAGTTAGTTTAGTTTGGTTAGTTCCATTTAGTTAGTATGTTTAGTTTGCAATTAAGCTAGTTAAGTTAGTTATTTTAGTTTACTTAGTTTGTATTGTTAGGTGGTTTGGTTAGTTAAGGTTAGTTAGTTTAGTTTGTTAGTTAGTTTAGTTTCGTTATGTTAGTTAGTTAGTTAGTTAGTTAGTTAGTTAGTTAGTTAGTTTAGTTGAGGTTAGTTAGTTACTTAGTTTAGTTTGGTTTTGTTAGGTTAGTTTAGGTTAGTTAGTTTAGTTTATTTTAGTTAGTTAGTTAGTTAGTTAGTTAGTTACTTAGTTAGTCAGTTACTTAGTTAGTTAGTTAGTTTAGTTAGTTAAGGTTACTTACTTTAGTTTGTTAGTTACTTTAGTTTGGTTATGTTAGTTAAGGTTACTTAGTTTACTTTGGTTAAGGTTAGTTAGTTAGTTTAGTTTGGTTTGGTTAGTTTAGTTAGGTTAGTTAGTTTAGTTTAGTTTAGTTATTTACTTAGTTTAGTTTGGTTTGGTTAGGTTACTTAAGGTTACTTAGTTTAGTTTAGTTTAGTTAGTTAGTTAGTTAGTTAGTTAGTTTAGTTTGGTTAGGTTAGTTAAGGTTAGTTAGTTTAGTTTAGTTTGGTTAGTTAAGGTTAGTTAGTTAAGGTTAGTTAGTTTAGTTTACTTTGGTTAGTTAGTTAGTTAGTTAGTTAGTTAGTTAGTTAGTTAGTTAGTTAGTTAGTTAGTTAGTTAGTTAGTTAGTTAAGTTAAGTTAGTTACTTAGTTATTTAGTTAGTTAATGTTAGTTAGTTATTTAGTTTAATTTGATTTGGTTTGATTAGTTAAGGTTTGTTAGTTTAGTTTAGTTTAGTTTAGTTAGTTAGTTAGTTAGTTAGTTAGTTAGTTATTAGGTTAATTGGTTAGGTTAGTTAATGTTAGTTAGTTTAGAAAAGAGAGTTGAAGGTTGAAACCAATGTATATATATAAATATTCAAAATTGGTTTCTTTTTTATACAAATATAAACTCCTCATATGCATATTCAAATTTGGTTGTAATTGTCGATATCGCTCGACTACGACGACGACGACCAGCGGCGAGGGACGGAGCGGCCGAGGGCGACGCGATCCAGCAGCTCGCGGTGACGGCCAGCTGCGGTGGCGGACAGTTTATTAAGTCCAGTAGGTGACGTGGCAGTGACGGGGCGGTGACGTGGCATTGACGTGGCGGTGGCGGACAGTTTATTAAGCCCAGTTTAATTAAGTCCAGTTGGTCTGCCACGTGGACGCCACGTCAACGCCACCTCAACTATACATTTAACTGATAACGCCTTTTGAAAAGGCGTTATCAGTTAAATGTGAGTTGAAGTGGCGTCCACTTGGCTGCCACATGTACAGATAACACCTTTTGAAAAGGCGCTCTCTGTACAAATCGAAGCCACGTGGACGCCACGTCACCGCCAACCAAATCAACTACACCCAATGACGCCTTCCCAAAAGGCGTTATTGCCTAGTTCCGTAATAAAAAAAAACCTCTCTATTTTGTGAATTAAATTTTAATCCCACCCTAGTTTTGGAAAAACTCCCTGTTATGCAATTGCCCGTGCATGCGCACCAACTCTGCCCGAAATCAAACCCGTGCGCGTGCGCTTCATGTGTTAGAGCATCTCCAATAAAGATGTGGATGGGAGGTGAATAAGGATGTAGATGGAAAGTGAATGTGTACCACTTAAAATTAAATAAACACTCAAATCAAAAAACTTTCTCCAATAGTAATGTGAATTAATACTATGAAAATGATGTGACATAAATAATCGTTCACATTATCTACTACACCTCTAAAAATAGAGGGGTGCGATAGACAGTTTGAGCTATGTAGCCTTATAAAAAATTAAATAAAAAATACAAAAAAGTGACGAAAGAAAAATTCGTAAACTATTTTCCGTTTAGTATAGGTTCCACTTTTTTTGGATAGTTTTTTTAGTTATCATATATATATATATATATATATATATATATATATATATATATATATATAGGATAAATGCAAACAAGGCTATTTTTTCATCGTTGCTTGTATATATATAAATAACAATCAAGGCATGACCGAAGAACAAAAACAATTGGGTTGTTATTGCCATGTTATCAAGGATCCAATCCACATTACCCATTGATGACGATTTTATGCATTGAATGTCTATTTACCCTAAACCCCATCCACAACGCTGATGTGGCAGCAATCCACATCCGAAATCCACATTTATCATTAGAGATGCTCTTACTGCTGCCAGTCGATGCATTTCGGCTCCAACATGTTTGTGTTAAGATTTTGCGAGCATATGACCTCCTCATTTTGTTACACAAATGAGCCATCAAATGTCCTTAATCTATATGTTCGTTGTCGCACACTCTGCATATTCTGCTTGTTCATTGTGTTTTCGATCCATTGTGCATGAGTAAAGCTCATCCTTAATTGGTGTCTTATGCGGCTATCAGAACTCCAGCCCTGATTTAGTCTGAATTTTAGTTCGAATTTCAATCCGAATAACAGTCAGAACTCTAGTTTCAAACTTAAATCTGAATTCAAGTCTGAACTTAAGCTCGAATTTCTTCTCGAGATTAGGATTTTTTGGTTTTTAAACTCAAATCGGTTCTGCTATCACCACTTTGAGTTTGAGGGGAGATAATATGCAAGTATATAAAATTACTATATTTATGTACTTTCGGTATTTACGTATTACTATATTCGTTGTAATGCCCCAAATTTCTAAAATTATAATTCAACCCTAATATCGAGTATATTTAGGTAAATATATACGACACTTGTGTATTGGTGTGAATGATATGTGTATTATATACTAATTAGTTGACTTAGGTAGGTTTATAAGCCTATCAAATGAAAATGAACTTCAAGAACTTGTTAAATTATTTAAACAAAGAATAGTGGCTGAATGGTCAATAATACAAATAGGGGTATTTTGAAAATTTGATAAGAAAGGATAGACTCAATACAATATGGGCTAGAGGATTATCATACAACTTAATGAGATCAAGATGAAATGTGGGGCTTGGACTAGTAAACCAAACCCTAATCTCATTAGCTTACTGTTTAAGCCACATTAAAAGCATGTAGCCACTTCGATTTTGAAACCAACAAAAGAGTTAGAAGAGGAAACCTTAGAAAGCTTGTATGGTGGATTCGTTCACTACAAAAAAAATGGATATTTAGAAACGGAATTAGTAACGGAATTTAGTTCCGTTGCTAAGAAAAAATGGTTTGAGACGGAATTGAGACGGAATAATTTATAGATGGAATAGAGAGAGATCGGAGACGAAAATAGAGACGGAATTAAATTCCGTCTCAAAAAAATGGCGCCAATAGTCCCACCAAAATTTTCTTTTTTTTTTACAACCATCCATTACGTCTCGAGATTCGTGTGTGCTTCGATCTAGATGCCCCAAAAATGGGGACCAACCACAATAGAACTCTCTCTCTCTCTACCGATTCTCACAACCAACTCTCTCCCTCTCTCTCCCTCACCGCTCACTCACTCTTAACGAAATCTCTCACCGCTCTCTACTCTCTCTCTCACCGCTCTCTGCTCTCTCTCTCTCTTTCGCCGCTCTCTGCTCTCTCTCTCTCTCTCACCGCTCTATGCTCTCTCTCCCTCTCACCGAAATCTCACCGCTCTCTCTCACCGGATCTCACTCACCATCAACTCTCTCTCTCTCACCGAAATCTCTCTCCTAAACCCTAAATCTCTGTCGTCGCTGCGATTGAGGCTGCGACGAAGCCGTCGGGTCTGCCATCGTCGTCTGCCGGAGATTGGAGCCTTCGAAGCCCTAAGCCGTCGCCGCTGTTCGCCGCACCCTAACCCATCGCCGCACCCTAAACCGTCGCCGCTGTTTGCCGCTGTAACTCGCCATCTCTGAACCGAGAACCATTTAATTTTGGTATTACTCATCTGTCATATTTTTGTTTAGGTTTTGATTGTTTTTCTGTTTTCTTTGTTGTGAACATATGTTATTGAAAGTCCGAATTCTTTTGAAGAAATGATTGATTTTGCATGCATTTTTGTTCTATAACTTGTGCTAATTTGATTTGTTTGAAGAGCTAATTTTTTATTAAAATGTATTTGTTAGAAGCTTAGTTTGAAAATGCTTAATTTGTCATGGTTTATTTGATGGGTTTTGATTCTTTTTTATTTACATTTTGTCCTTGTGTTCTGGCTTTGAAATTGACATTGTTTTGGTGGCATTGAATTGTTTTGGGGCTTCTGTTGTTTCTTTTGTGAAACTGAACTAGTGATAAGGGTATATAATTTTGTGGGTCTCAGTCCTTTGCTTTTCTTTTTCATTTGAATCCAAATACAATCTGATCAATTTTTCCCTTAAATTTCATCATAATATAGTTTTATAGACTATAGTTTCACTGATTTGGAGGTTTATATCGTCAAAGATATTGGCTTCTAAGCAAGTTTTGTATCTTCATTTACTTGCACGATTTTCTCGGATTTGATCTTTGTTGTGATCATCGTTATATATATATTTTATATGTCATGGGTCTGATTGAAATAGTGCTACCCTAGGCGGCAAAGTTATTGGTTTTAATAATGTCACTTAAGCAAGTGCAAGCTTAAAATTAAGTAATTAGGAACCAAGGATACAATTTACATCAAATCCAAACGTTAGAATATTTTTTGCGAAAAATGAAGCGTTAGGATTTTTTGGCTAAATGCTGAAACGTTAGGATATATTTTTGCCTACTAGACCTTTTTAGAATGATGTTCTGTTTTGTTGAGAATGATGGTGTTATGTTACTTATGTGAAATTATGCATGTACTATAAACAATATTAGCTAATAGTTCTTTTTTTTCTTAGTTCAAGTGTTTTCACTTTTATGGTTCGTTTCATGGTTTATAAAGTTATAAAGTTAGAATTATGGAAATAGGTCTTTGTCTTGGTGATTTAATGTAGCAGCCTTCTGTTATTTTAAATAAATTGACGAAAGCTCTAAAACTTAAATACATTGAAGATATTTTGGAGTTTAATCGTCCTCTTTCTGATGAGTAGGAAAAATTCCATATTAGCATGTGAATTTTGAAGTATATATTAATATAGTATAGCGAAGAGAAAGGACATTTTAGTTGGCAAAGGATTTTTTTTATTATTGGATGAGACATGCATCATTTTTCCCTTAAATAATTAGAATTACTTAAATTCAGGAAGCTCTGTTTCATGTTGATTGGTCCATGGAAATTTACTTATGTAATTTGACGCAATATGCATAGTGATTCAAATGCAAAGAATGTATTTTATTGTTAGCTTATTCTATATTTTAGCCAACTTTACCATCATTTTTGGTAGTTTATTATTTCATTTAGGACATTAGTTTTTTGAATAATGAAGCCAATGCCCATTAGAAATATATATATATATTTCCTTTTTTGTTTCTCTTCTTTGGAGAGTTCTTGACTATCTTGATCTTTCGAATGATTATTTTTGTATCCGTGTCTATGACTAAATTTACTTCACAATCTCTGATTGCCTTGTAAGCATCTGTTTCATTTGTTGTTTTTCTCAAAACTCCACAATCAGCTCTGGCTTTATGAGAATTAAGGTCTATACAAATATTAGTGACATTGCGACTAGAAGATTTCCAAATTTTATTTGTGTGTGATCCACATCTAAGCTGTGGCATTTTTTCAGTGACCCAATCAATCGAATGGTTAGTAAATTAGTGATGGATAATAATACAAATGGTCATTCACTAACTTAACCTTTCTGCAGGAACTTACTCCAAATCAACTTCAAGAAGGTGAGCTTTTTTTTTCCTTCCTTTCTTTCTTCTTTTAAGACTTTGCATTCATTAGTTTACTTGAACTATTTGCAAAATTTTCAATTGCTTTAGTTTTCACATGGTTTGGGTCGTTTGCTAACTGGTGACATGATATATGTCCCTTACTATAGTTTCTTGATGTTCTATGCAAGTTTGTGAATTTCAGTGAGCCTTAGAAGAGTTATGTGCCACTCGCTCTTTTAACTTTGATTTCTACCATTTCCTTGTGACAGATGGGTGGCAACATCGTTGGATTTTAACAAGAACTACGATGCTAGCGTTTTGAAGACAACCATAAGGTTGCATTGTAAGGTTTAATTTATTTTACTTTCCAATTTGTCTCTCTCTTCTTGGAATAATATCATGGGATTGTGTTTGAAATGTAGAAAACGTTTTATAGACAAAGTGGATGAGAGGCAATTCATTGCTTTCGCTTTAGCTCATGCTTACTTTGATTAGAAAATCATGAGTTTTGAAGCTAAAACTTAGTATTGAAAACCACTTGACCAACCTAAAGAAAAAGTTAAAATTAAATTTGTTAGGACACTGTTGGAGCTTGAAGAGGACTTACATGGTGTGAAACGCGAGTTTGGATTGGCCGAAAGATGGTATAGGGTACGAATTGCTTGCATTTAAGGTAACTAAATCTTTTGAGGGAATTTTCTCTATTTCATTTCCATTTCTAAGTTGACATTAAATCATTTGGATTGTTTTACTACCAGTCTTAATGAGTTGCAGTGTCTTATCTATTATCCAATGTCTCTTGAGTATGTTATTTGTTTTATCTATTGGTTATGTTTTAGTATGAGTTAGTTTGATGTTTCATAACCAGTTAAATACCCATATTTTGTTGTTTAGGTGGCCGTGTAGATTGGGCTTTGGCCAAGGGTTGCCTATGGTACAAAACTAGAATGGAATTGTTTAACTGAGTGATGCCATTGATCATTTGTAAGCTTCACATGTCAACAGCCACTCGAGTTGCTATCTAGTAACTTAATTATTTTGGACTATTTGTACTGCAATGCCTCTCTAAGGGTCGCGCGACCTTTCCTTAAATCTTTATTTCTTTTTCCTTGTGCTTAAGGTACCCCTACTTAAGAAAACAAATTTAATGCTACTATTATATGGTTAACAAAATATTGTTCATCCATGCAGGCTAAGCTCTAAAGGAGACATCAGGAGCTGACCCAGACTACACCGGACCAGCCGGTGGATGATGAGGCAGTGTACTACAAGGTGGCGGGTGAGTGTCCCAAAGGATGTGTCTATAGTCTCAGGTTGTTAGGGAGAAAGAAGAGAAGATACGTAGATCCTGATGCTAGCTTATCCCAAGTGCTAGCACAACGAGGGATGTGCAACTTTATGATACTTAGGTATTTTTATGGTTGTTGTAGAACAATGAGAACTGTAGTTTTTTTTTGGATACTTAGGTATCTTAGACATTTATTATACTTGACTACGTTTCGTGAATATATAAATCTTTTTTAATATCGAATTGTATGTTTTTTCTCGTTTGAATCTTTGTTGTTGATATATATTGTTGATTTATGTATATAAGTGAAATTTTACTTTTTTGGGGATTTGAGCTCCCCCAAGGAGTTGTTGGAGGGGGTGCAGGCGATGGAGCATGTCCTGTTGTTATTTTTTGTTTTAGAAGTTTTGGGGAACCAATTTGATTCTTGTGAATATTTAAAAAAAATTGGGCATAAAAACGGAATAGAGACGGATTAGCAATGGAATTTATAAATTCCATTGCTAATCTGTCTCTAATTTGTGAAGAAATAGAATGAAAAAATTGGGTAAACATAGTTTAGAAACGGAATAGAGATGGATTAGCAACGTAACTTATAAATTTCGTTGCTAATCTGTCTCTAATTTGTAACGGATTAGCAATGGAATGCAAGTAAAACCATTTCTATTCCGTCTCTGTTCCGTTTCTAAATTCCGTCTCTAATCAGCAACGGAAACACATATCCGTTGCTGACTACATCAGCGACGACGATTTTAGAGGCAGAATAGATTCCGTCTCTGTTCCGTTGGAGAAATGAATTAGAGACGAAATTTATGTTAATCAGCAACGGAGATTTCCGTTTATGATCGGTTGTTTTTTTGTAGTGGTTGTGTAGAGGGATTAACATCAAATCTAAATCAACTAGGTAATAATTTGTTTCATTTTCTCTAACTTCGTCATTTTGATTTATTTGGTTTGAAAGAAATCATGGTTTCAATGTATTTTTATTTTGAATGTTGTTGTCATGGCCCAAATTTCTAATCCTAGTTTAATGTCTTTAATCAGAATCACTGACCTATGACATGGGACCTCGAGATACGTACACCGATCGAAACGATGTGGCCGTATCTCGAGATGTCAAGACGTGAACCAAAACGCATGTATTTGCAACGGATTAGCAACGGAATGCAAGTAAAACCATTTTTGTTCCATCTCCGTTCCGTTTCTAAATTCCGTCTCTAATCCGTTTTAGATTTGTTGTGATGTATGCCTAATATATTGTATATTTGTAGGCTATTGAGTCACTCCTACTTATATTTAAGTGTCAAGACGTGAACCAAAATGCATCTCGAGATGCGTGTTGACGTGGGACCGGAGTAGAGAGTGATGTAGTAAACTAACTTAAGTTATTGTAGCTTAATTATTTGAATTAGATATGTCTACAGTTGAATTTACATTAAATGTACCTAAATTAACAAGTTAAAACATTGGGCATCGATATTCCTCAAGATTCGTATTGACACATCAAGTGACCAATGTAGTTTCAATTGGTGTTAGTTAGAGGAAGTTAGTGGATTATTAGTGGAATTGTGTCAAGATGTAGGCCATTAGATTAGTCTCAGGATATGTGTGTACATTATGATCAATGACCATTAATCATTCTTATCATATATATAAAACTGAATAGATCAACTCATGCAAACATTTCATTCTCATTTCATAAACTTAGGAGTTAAGAAAAGTTAGAGAAGAAGATCAAAGAGATCAGCAAGGGAGTGGAATAGAAGATTTATTGATTTTGTGTAGGAGTTGATCAATTTGATGGTGTACAATAACCAGGTAATTTTATATATACCATTAACTTAGTTTAATTTGATGAATTAGGTATAATTATGAAGTGCGGGCTGTTCTTATGATCATGGTAGGCGTCTCGGGTCTCTAATAGGTTAGAATAGGGATCCCAAGGTGTTAGAGTTAGCCATAAGTGGAGAAAACTCAAAATTCAAATTGCAGAATTCTGAGCTTTCCTGCACACAGCACACTAGACGTGCTAGCTTGCTTGCTACCTACGTGTAACACGCTAATCAGGTTGACTAGCGCGGACATTCCACCTAGCACGTTAGGTGCTCTAATAGCACAAAATGTGCTTTTGCCTAATTATAAATTAAACACTTTACACTAGTCCAAAACCTTAATTAAAGGTCTATACACACTCTAAACATATGAAATGATTACCAGGAGCCTAAGGAAGAGTCTCGAGGGTTCAAATACGTAGATTATAAGTAAATCGATTAAGATATTTATTTACATTTCATTCCTATTTTGCTATTCATTTTCAGTTATTTAAACTGAATTATCTTTTGTACTCTGCATGCCATGATTTGTTGTCTTCTCTCATTTTATTAGTTTGCTATCATGGCATTGGTTTTTGATTAAATGGTTTCATTTACTCTAAATCATATGCTATGACATTCTTGATTGTTAAAATATCTAGTCAAATGAACTAGCATGGTATTACGTAGGTGCTTGATGATATTGTAAATCTAATTTCCTTTGTGCATTAGATATGCAATTACATTATTGGATTCTTAAACCATGTCATTTATTGGGTTACAAAAGTAGTTTTTATCTTGGACCATGATATATAAAGTTAGCCGCAGCATACGAGGTCACTAGATTCTTGGGGATGTCGGGATCTCACCACTAACTTGTGCAACTCATGCTTTGGTAGCCCCAAACTCTAGGCCGCCTTGCTACCCGCCACGTCACATCCCACTTCACCAAGTTTTGCCACGTCATGGCCCGCTTATCCTTGACGTTCCGTGACCTACCCGACTACTTACACTTTTTCATTTATTCCTAACTTAGCTAATTAATCTCCATATAATTATTAATGATTTCATTAGCCAGTTAATCAATTTATCAAGTTATAATAAAATTTTATAGCGAAAGTCTTAATTTAAGTAAGTTATACAATATTCAAAAATCCTAAGTAGTGGAAATCCCAACAAAAGATACCATATATATATATATATATATATATATATATATATATATATATATATATATATATATATATATCAAGGGGAGTTAAGTATAACAAAAGTTTCATATACATGTAATCAGTGTTCCATGGTCACCAAAACCCAACAAAAGTAAAATAAATACATACTAATATCACACATGAGCTAACCCCACAATCTTAGAGGTAGTCGCCCAATACGTCCTTGTACTTGCCTTTGCTCGTCAAAGGATCTGCACTCACTCACCCAAAAAATATAATGACGAGTCCAATGAGTAAAATCCCATTAAAATTCCAAACAATATTCATGAAATAAAACTGATAAACTATGAGATATGCGAATATAACACATGACAACAGTTTGTTATATTCCCTTGAATGTAAGCAGCACACAATAAGCAAAAGCGGTAGTGTGAAATAAATAAATAGCACATACCAATTAAACCAGTTTAGAAATAAAATATTAATCAGTAAACATCCGTATAATTAAGAGAAAACCCTGACCTACACCAGCCAGTAATAGATAAATCTAATAGGAACCACTTATATACTTACAGGCTTACAGTGGCTAAACCCCAACTGTAGTAAACGACATGGTCCCTTCCCGACATTGTTATACATCAGGACCACCCTAATCCCTCTCGACAGTCGTAAATATATTCTACTACCATCGACACGAACATTATCAACAATAACATGTGCATGTGATTTAGCCAAACTAATATATACGCACACCGAAATAGGAGTGAAAACCCCATGTGTGACCATCATCAGTCATACATGAAATACGAAATCGATAAACCAAATCATGAATTCTATGAGACATTCTAATGGGTTTACGCATCTCAATAGGCACTACGACTCCCCCAAACACCAGAATCTGAACTGACAAGCTCCCAATACTCGAGCTACGATCCCCTAATTCCTTGAAGTCGGTTAAGTGTGTTTATTATGTATCTCAGATTGGTTAATATGTTTCAAATTGATCTTTTCAAATCAGCCCTAAATACTAAACTAAGTCTCAATTTCAGTCTTATGTTACAATACATTTTTAGACATGAAATGGTCTAAATCTCAAAATTCTCCACAATACAAAGATCTTCGATTTCTATCTTAGCTTTTCGAAAAGGCTTAATTTGCAAAATTCTGATTTAAAACAAAAGAGATATACCGATTCTACTAAACATAGTTCTAATTGGAACCTAATTTGACCAGCGGACTTAGAAAATTTATCCTTCCCAATCTATATTTCCAAAAAGATGATTTTTGGTCACAAAACATACCCAAATATAACATACTAAAAGATTAACTCATTTGGATAAGTAGTTAGGGAGTTATGCCTTTAACAAGTTTAGTTCAAAATTTTTCTTCTGAATTCCAATATGAAAACAATTGAATTACAACATCTTTAGTTAAGCAAAGTTGTTACCATTTGATTAAGCTTTCAAATACCACCAATTTGGGTCAATTTGGATCTCAAATGAGCAAGTTCTGACCAAATTACATAAGCTAATTCCTAATATAACACGCAGAATTCTAGTTTTGGTCTTGCAATTTCAAAAACTCATATCTTTATGATTTCAAATCCAAATTAAGAACTTCAATATAGCTAGATTATCATCTTCAAATGAGGAACCCAAATATATAAATCAATTGCAAATATTCAATCAACTACCCTTCGGAATTAGCTAAAAATTAGAAATGAATTCAATATGACATAAATAGATGTGTACCTAGTTGATGTACCACCTAGCTTGAGAAATTCTCACCAATCTTCCATGAACTCCTTCTCTCCATCAACCTCCATCTTTTCCAGTAAGTTCTCTTGATTCATAAGTTGAAAATGAAAATGGTTTTCTTACATGTGTTGTTCTTATATATTAAGGTAATATTGATTCCTAGCCATTGATCTCCATGTATTTACGTATCTTGAAGCTCATTTAATGATCCACACCTTGACATGTATCCCACTAACTCCCACTAACTCTCACTAACCCAATCAAAGTGACATTAATTTTCTACTCACATGTGTTGTTCTTATATTTACATGATTCTTAGATGTGTCAACACGTATCTCTCGGACAATCTCATTGTTTCTAATTTAAATAACAAAACTATAGGCATTGGTTTATTTGATTCAATTTCATTAGCTTAGGCCCATTACAATATATATGGTTAGTGTTTTTATTCACCAAATTGATAAATTTTGTGATCTCATTAACCCTCGACTACCTGACACTCGATGCCCCGCGTCTCGTCATGCAATTCGAGGTACGCCATAGCCTATTGTTTTAATTAAATTCTACTTGGCCTATGGTTGCATTACCCATTTTAACCGATTAACTAGTCATCCTGACATGGACTAGTCTAGTTTTTTAGTGTACCCGTAGTTCGCCTATTCGACACCTGCGTCGACACGCCTTTCAAGGCGAACATTCATCACATAAACTCGCCCGATGGCAACATACACACATGCGGTGCAATATAATAATAATAATTTTTTAAACACCACATATACACAACCACCATCCATAAATAACATATTTCCTCGATTCTCGTGTCGAAGTTAACTGCGTTCTCCAAGTAACGCCAGAATTATGATCATTAATCTCTGAGATTAACACTAATCCTAATTTAATTAATTTAGTCCATTACACGTGGGTATGAGACCCAGGGTTGTTGACAAGTATACATAACAAGTGAGGGGTACTTATGAGTATTTATATAAGAAATGGACTGTCATGGCCCAAATATCTAAACCCCGTTTTAATTCCTTAATCAGGATCACCGACCATTGACGTGAGACCTACACCGTGATACGTGCACCGACCGAGGCACGTGGCCGAGGTATATCGTATTTTTGTATTGATGTGTGCCTAGTGTTATGTATTGTGTAGACTTACTAAGTCGGTTTGTATAGATGCAGACGTCGAGACGAGAGCGGGGACACGCCTCGATATGCATGTCGACGCGGGTATCGGGTAGTTGACGGGACCGACTATTAGGCCGAGGAAACGAAAACGCACAAAGTGAATAAAAATTTGTCGCGTAACTAATATGGAATAAATATTGGGTGACTAGTGACGCGACGGTACATGGATATCACGGTTCGGACATGAAACCGGACATCGACACGCTCGAAAACACGGGCAAGTGTCTCGGTGGTGTCACAATTAGGTGTCAACACACCTAACAACATCACACTTGTCACAACTACATCTAACACTTGTCCATTTTTCCACCACGTGCCACCACCCCACCTACCCGTTTACACCACACACACACAAACTCACACACACAGTGACACACATACACAGAGCAGACGAGCTGAGAGGAGGAGAAGAAACGAGAAGGAAAGAAGAGAGGGCGGAGAAGCCGGAAAGGAGGTGAGTCGTTGCCGTTGTTGTTGTTTGGTTGTGTGGTGTGTCGGCCATGGTAGCCTAGAGTCGATTCGGCCATGGCCGATAGAGGTGGAGATGGGTGCCATCGGTTCCACCGGGGTTGGGGTGGAGAGCCACCCTCACCCATCACCGGGAGGAGAAAGAAATTTTTTTTTTTTCACCTCTCCGATCGAACCAGAGGTTCGATCGGGAAGAAGACCCTGCTGGGCCGGGCCCAGAACGGGCCAGGTCGGGTCCGACCCGTTTGGGTCAACCCGACCCAGACCCAGACCCAAATAGTAAATAAAAAAAAAGAGAAAAAGGGAAGAAAAATGAAAGAAAATTTGAAAATTTTTTGAAAAAAATTGGGAAAAATTGGGAAAAACTATATGTCGATAAAATAAATAGAAATTGATAAAATTCTATGAAAAGAACCCAATATACTCGAACTAATGAGACACCAAACTCCAGAACCTAGGAAAAAGGGTACGAGAGAGCAAATACAAGATTTGGAGTTATGGGAGGCCAGTAAAGCTAGGACTTAACTTTGTTGTTGTGAGTATACCAAATGACAATTTTACTTAGCATTTCATTCCTATTACTTGTTGTCCTTGCATAGTCCTTTTGACTATTTTGCCTTTGTATTCTTATATCATGTGTTCTTTTGTGTCTATGCTCACTTGATGAGTCTAGTTTGCATGATATCTATTCAATTGATTTGGTTCATTGATTCTATCCCGTGCTATGTCTATTCTCGTTGTTTTAAATGTGAATTGAATGATAATAGCATGCTATTAGGCTAGTGAATATCTTATAAATGTTTAAGAGGACTTGTATTCATTATTTGTTTAGGTGTGTAGATGTGCCTATGCCTTGACAATCCATACTTTGTATTTCTTGAAATTTAAAAAGTAGTTTTTTGCATTTAGGTCCCGTACTTGATCGAGGTGTGCGCGAATCATGGGGTTAGAGTCCCTGGGGATGTTGGCACACGTTACTTGACATTGTATGACACTCGGGGTTAGAGTCCCTGAGGTGGTCTACACACCGGGGTTAGAGTCCCTGGTAACACTCGGGTTAGAGTCCCTTGTGCTATATGATTATTCGGTCGGGGTGACACGTTTCATTGCTGACCGGACCTAAATAACTACTACTTAGCCTAGTGTGAGTATCACTTGTTTTGCTCTGGTATTTACTCGCATATGGTTTATTTTTCGGTTTTCCAATTTATATGCTTTTAAATACCATTTGAATATTTGGAAAGGCAAATTAAACTTGTCGTTGGGGATTACTATTTTATTCTTGTACTCACCATCCTTTTTATGACGGTGGGTGCAGAGCCGTCTACTAGCAGGCCGAGCAAGGAGAAGAACATCGATTATCCCCGAGCCCGCGACGCGTCATTGCATCGATTGTAGGTCTTCTTTTGATATTTCGATCGTATGTGTTATATGTCTTCCAAATATTTTTTTGGGGATGTATATTGGGCTGAGCGTTAGTTCCCTGACTTGACTTAGACTATTTTGTTGTTTCAATGGATTTTGAGGACTTTATATATATGATGTCATTCATGGTTTTCCACACTTAGGATTTTATAAATGGCTTCCGCATAAGTTACTAAATGCTTCCGCATAATCAATAAGACTTCGCTAATTAATTTATTTAATAAAAATGTTTAATTAGTAAAGGCTGACTAATACGTAGTTAAGTCCTGCGTGGATATGATTAGGGCTTAATTACGGGATTAGGCCGGGCGGTGCCCTATATTAGGAGAGGGGCGGTCACATGGACATTTGTAAGGATGTGAAGACATTCATGATGTTGTTTACACCCTCAATAGTAGAATAAGGTTGATGTGATTTAACTCATGGCCGATCGACCCTAGATCATTACTACTTAGCCGAGTGTCAGTTTCATAATACTTAACTAAAATATCTTATACCATTATTTTTTTCAGCATAGTTGCTATTATTATGCTTTCAGATACTTGTTGTATATTCGAAAATGCAAAAAAATGTCTCTCAGTATTACTTTCTCTTTTCTTGTACTCATCGTCCTTTTTATGATGGTAGGTGCAGATCCATCGAGTAGCAGACCGGGCAAGGAGAATATTGATGACTTCTTTTGAGCCAGTGGATTGCTGTTACGTTTGATTTTGTAGGTTTTTGATTTTGTTATATGACTTATATATATGTCTTTTCTACACTTTTGGGGATGTATACTATGGATTGTGAGATAGTTATCGGACCAAACATGTGTTGATATATAGTTATCACCGTTTGTTATATATATGCATGTGATCTTTATTACATGGTTTTCCACATATTTAGGTTTTATATGAATAGCTTCTACTAAATTGTCTAGACTTCTACTGAATAATCTTTAAATTGAATAAATTTTAATTTACTTTAAAATACTATTAAGTTTAAGAATGATGTAAGGTTTATTATAAAGGCTGACTAATACATTGTTAATTCCTATGAAGTGGAGGTTAAAGGCATAATGACGAGATTAGGCCGAGCGGTGCCCTAATTTGAGAAGGGATCATCACAGTTGTTATCATGGTGTTATTCAAACAAATTTATTAGCAAAGCTATGTTTTAATGACGGATTTGTAATTTGATTTTTTATGTGATTTTTATGAAGTATTTACTATTGTTTTGATCTGATTTAGACCCTTAGGGATCGGCGTAGACTGGCGAGTGGAGAATTAGGTCTCGATTATGGAAAACCAATCCCGCGCTCAACGTCGCGCCATCGCTTCCCTTACAGGCATTAAGATGCTGGCCACTGTGCTAATTGGGAAATTTTAGATTTCGGTCGAATGATTCCTAACGTCGGACACTCACGGTGCTGGTAAATCATTGAAACCTATTCGGTTATGTTAAATGTGAATTCCAACGATTTCTCCCAATGTCCTGTTGATAAGTGATTATTTATACGTATATATATATATATATATATATATGATTAATTTAGTAGTATATTTAGTATAAATATCCTCAAATGAGTGCTAATTAATTTTATTATTGCATTTTTAGGGAAATAAGGTGTATTGGAAAAAATCAAGGAAAAATGAGAAGAAATGGAGTAAAAACCCAAAAAGTCATAGTTGGCATCGTAAGAGCATGTATTGATGCCGTGGGAAGATAATGCATGGTGTGGGGATGAAAGGTACGATGTGAAAGAGAAGAAAAAAATGAAGAAAACCAACTCTTGAGGTTTGGCGTAGTGGCGGCGCCGTGGCTCAAAGGGATAGCGCCGAGGACACATAGGGGACAATGCCGAGGCTCAAGGATCTAAAAAACATACAATGAAGTTATGGCGAAATGGCGGCGTTGTGGCTTATAATGCACGATGCCGTAGGCATAGTGACAGTGCTAACCACATAGAAATTACAAAGTGAAGCTTAAATTCAGGTTAAATTATAATTTAGGGTTTCTAATAGTTATTAGAGAGTATAAATAGGTATTAGGATGTAGTAAACAAGAGAGAAAAACACATAAAAGGATATTAGACTCCATTAGAGTAGTTTAGCATTGAGTATTAAGGAGTATTTGTTGGAGAATTGTTAAAGACTCCACATTTACAATCAATATTTGATTTTGTTGATTAATTCAAGGTAATACTTATATTAATCTCTATTTTTCAATGATATCTATATTGAAATGTGATCTGTATGTTTCTATAAAGTGTGAGTGTAAGTAGTCTATTTATCTTAGGGATCAATAGATCATATAGTATGAATGTTGTGCTTTGAAATAAGAATAAAAAGTGATAATAAAAAGTGCAATGATTATAACGTGTATTGATTCTGAGCGTAATATTTTAAACATTTTGATCACGTGTTTAATGAACTTAGGCTTTAGGAATTATCGTGTCCATTGAAGCTTTTAATCCGGATATGAACAACACAACCGTAGAACACACAACATCAAGAGATAGTTGTTGATTATGGAGGTGCTGATAGTAAACTTAGTTGGTTATGAATCCAATGATTTGAGACTTAAAGCAATGTGGAGCTTACGTTATTCACACTGATAGGTGGAGTTCTGGTTTTCACATTAGAATCTTCTTCGTCACGACAATGGGCTGAAGTGGATTTGAAGGAAATCTATCTATTCTAAGGCATTACACACAACATATTGAGATGTAAACATGAATACAAAGCATAGTACTAAATTAACTACGTAAAGTCATGAACTAAGATATCCTTAATATAGGAGTTCAAGTAAAATTTAGATTGATTTGTTAGAATAGTTTAGTTTAGATATAAAATCAATTAAAAGAGAATCCCTTAGACATCATTCAAGTTAAGTAGGTGATATACAACTAGTGCATAACCTTTCCCTGAGGACGATATCCGTGATCACCGTAAGTTGATTGCACTATTACTACATGCGAGTTGTTATACTTGCGACACGCACACCACCTGTGGATAAAACCCATGGCCCTGGGAAGGAGCTGGATAGATTTCGAGAATTAAATCATTTTTTTTTTAAGTTTTTCAAGATTTGTCAAGTTTTATCAAGGTTTATATCATCGAGACAAGGGCAGGAGCTGTGGTAACTAACCCTGAAAACCTTTGTCGCCGAGGTGAATGATTTACATTGATTCACAAAAGGACTTAATAATGTTTTGAAATGAACTCACCTCTAATGAATAAACTGACTACAGTGAAACTTATACCAATGTAGACACTCGAGGAGAACGCATTGAACTTCATAGGGTTAAGAAAGTTGGATAGGAAAGCAGCGATAGAGGTAAGTGTGGTTTGCTTTATTATCAATCATGTAATGATACTAGATATGCTAGAATTCATTTCAGTAACTAATTGTTGATGTTTTACTTGGAATCCACTTTGATATCTCTTCATTAAGTTTGCTTCATATTATATCACCTTTTATTACTCTATCTTTGGAATGTTTATGGATTTATATGTTTGGAACGAATGATTATAATTGGTACGTAGGACTGGTGGAATAAAGACCTACGATGACCTCCCTTTGCTATGACTTTGCGAGGTCTTTTGCTTAGACTTGTGAACTTCAAGCTGTCTGATCTGTGGTGTTGGGGGAAGGATAAGCTATGAAAGGATAATATGCGCTTAGACTTGTGAACCTTAAGTTGTCTAACCCACTGTATTGAAGGAAGGATAGGTAAGGCCTACTACCTAATTTGGTATTTCAGTTGCAACTTCTCTTAAATCTAAAGGCATTCACTTTCATCTTTTATCCTTGTTTGAAATATCAAGTTGGTCATTGTTGTTTTATCTTACTATATCATTATGCTTAGTTATGCTATTCTTAAATGCTCAAAAAATGATATTAGGTCTCATGACCTGAATTGTTGAAATCTAATTTTTATTATACTAGGTATTACTTGGATGATTGATGGTAGAGCAGATCATTACTTTACGTATTGAGCCTGATGATTTTACTGCTCACCCCATTTCATCCCCTCTAGGTACCTCTACTACTACTCATGATAAATGAAAGGGTAAGGCCATAACATAGAACTCTTTTCTTGTTTGCAAAGTTATTTTACTTATATCTGCTATATTTTGGACTTGAAATGTATTAAAATAAGGGATTTCATATGGGTAGATTTTTGCGACGACCCCTTCCTTAACCTAGGGCACCGCCCAACTTAATCCCGTCATTAAGCCCTAATATCAGCCACGTAAGACTTAACAACGTATTACTCAGGCTTTTGTATCATTCACCTCATTATACTTTCTCAGGATAAATACTATTCATTTATCGTTAGTTGTGATTTTCATAGTTAATTAAAAATTTTAAAACATTTTAATATTATTAGCAAAAAACTTAATAAAAAGCGTCTACAGTTGAAGCCAGGAAACAACAACCATATATATGTAAAAACACAAAACGAAGATGACAGTCTAATAAACATGTGTCTGGTCAGGGGACTATCGCTAAACTCATATATATACAACCCAAAAATACGTAAAATACATAAAGTAACTCATACAATAAAATATTAAAAACCTAAAAAATCTGAAATAGCAGACCGTAAACAGCTCAAAGGTAGTTAATGATCGACTCCTTGCGCGATCTGCTACTTGATGGATCTGCAACCACCGTCATAAAAAGAACGTAAAGTATAGTAATGTAGAAAGTAACACTATACAACATTTATCCATATTTCCAAACATAACCGGAACACATCTAAAAGTATATATTTACAACACAATAATACCGAAACACAAATATATTACGAAACATTGCAACTAAATAAAGTAAGATCAACACAACCGTTGAGATTGAACAAATTTCGGTCAACCGTGTATCGAACACATTGACCTGAACATTGCCCATTTGATCACATAGACCTCTAGTAATTACTTAACTAGCAGTGCACGTAGGTATTATCCTTATTGGCTATGAAACACGACATATCGACCTCATGTAATAGATCAGTGCACATAGAACTTCGGTATTACCCTAATTGGTTGTAGCTTATTCATTTCATCAACTTCAAATAGTAGGTTTATGTCACTAACTAGTCAGAATACTGACATCCCTGGGTCTCATACCCCGTGTGCCACATACACTCCAAATCAAATTAGGAAATCTGAACACATTCTAATTTGACATCAATCAAAGTTTAACTTACACACTGAATTCAAAGCATGACATACAAAATAAAAGCAGGCAACTAGTCCAAATAACTATAAACAGGAAGCAACAACATGAAATGAAATATATAGAAATATCTCGATCAATTAACTTATAATTCACGCAATTCCTAGCTTAAGCTGCCACTAGACCACTCCAAACTCGTACTAGGACTTCCGAGTCTGACCCTAACTCGCTCCCGATACCCAAGCTACATTCCTTCAGTCCCATGAAATCAACTAAGCGTATTTGTTGTTTATTCAGATTGGTTGGATGTGTCTTAAGTTGTTCTTCCCAAATCAGCCCCTAATTACCAAATAAAGTTTCAATTTCGGACTCGTGTTGCAACACATTTTTAAGCATTAAAACATTCGAATCTTAAAACCTTCTCAAGGTCAAAGTATTTTGTATTTGTCTTAGCTTTCCAAAATTATGAGGGTTGTGCAGTTTCGATAAGAACCAAGGGAGATATGAAAGTTTTACCATAATGGCTCAAAACAATTTTTGATTTTGACCATCAACTTTGTAAAATTCATTTCTTCTAAGCCATAGCGTAAAAACTCATGATATTTTTATCGAAGACTAAAAATATATCTTAGATTATTATACTAAAAGATGAGCTCAATTCAATTAGAAATTAGGGAGTTATGCTCAAAATAGTAGGACAATAGCAAAACTGTGAACCTAGAAATTCCAGATTCATTATCAAAGTTGGAGAGGGTTTTTAAACATGAAAACATACAAATTTCAGAATATTTCAGTAGGAAAAAATTGGTCCCCTTTCAATTATGCCACAAAATTTGATCCATTTTGATTTAAAATGAAAAAGTTATGACCGAAATATAGAGACTGGTTCATAACAACAATATGCAGAATTTCCAATTTTGTCTTACATCTTCAAAAATTCATAACTTAATGAAACCAAACCAAATCCAGAACTTCTTTATAGTAGAATTAGTGGAATCTCACAAATAACCCAAATATGGAATTAGATTTTGAAAACAAATTCATTGACCTATTACTAAACGGATCAAAACCTAAATTTTTTGTTTGAATTTCACAAAGTGGCAATAGAGATTGGCTTACCTAGTTGTAGAACACCTCTAACTTGACTAATCACTCCTAATTCCTTGAATTCCTACAACAATTGTTGAGTCATTTTCTCTAGAACTCTCCCTATCTCCTTACATGTAATTTGAGATGGTAAAGTTGAGTTTCCACTAACTCATTTATATATATTGGAGTGATTTATTTATAACCCTTTATCCTATGTGAATTGTCACAACCCATAAACTTAAAATATCTACATCGGGGGTATTTTTATAGATTCACAAATTTTATTTGTGTGAAACCTTAATTATAAAATCCACCATTAATGATTTGCATCACTTCGAGAGTAAGGGAATCGATAATCGGATTCTTGTCAATAACTAGTGCGCATTGAATGTGACCCAACTTACTATATTATTATGCTTTTATGGTATCTCTCTTTAATCATCCTTGCATGATGATTTGATTTATAAATGCTTTTATGTTCGCTATGTGATACTTTATAAAGTTGACTAAGGATAATCGCGAAATACTCTTTTTCTCTGTCCTGGCCTAGTTAATCCTCCAACCAAACAGCGGATTAACTAGTCCAGTGTAGCTAATCCGGGCTAATCCCACGAACCAAACAGACCATTAAAGTTTCTATTAAACAAATACGTACTGAAAAAAGGTTTAAAGTTTTTCAATAAAAACATTAATGATTTTTTTGCCTCAGTTGATGTTGTTCATCAACATACTTATGCTTACACGCCTCAAGAAAATGGTGTCGTTGAGCGCAAGCATCATCACATGCTTAATGTTGCATGAGCATTTCATTTTCAAGCAAACTTACCTTTAAGTCTTGGGGTGGGTGTATCCTTACTACGGTTTATTTAATTAATAGGACCTCGTCTAAAGTACTTGATGGAAAAAACTCCTTATGAATTATTATTTAATAAATTGGATACATATACACATACGCTTATTTTTGGTTGTTTGTGTTTTGGTCGTAATACTCATATCCAACATAAATTTGATTAACACGACATTCTTGAAATTTGTATTGGATACCCTTTCACCCAAAAAAGGCTACAAAATATTTGATATTCAAATCAAAAGATCTATGTTAGTCGTGATGTCGGTTTTTAAGAAAGCATATTTCCTTGTCAATCTTTTAATTCATATAATTATTTTTCCAAAAATAATATGTAGTTGCCAATAGTTAATGATGAACCATCTATAATAAATGAAGAATTGCTTCATGAACCATCTCATCCTATTATATTACCTTCTATGTCTATTGTTACACCCATTGTCTCTCATAATAATAACGAGCCCAATTTAGATTTAGTGCAAGTTGATGTTCTTCCTCTAAAGCGTTCATTGCGAGTATCACAACCATCATCGGTAAAATTGAAAGATCATCATTGTTATAATGCTCAAACATCTTCGTCATCAACTGGTACAATTTTTCTTTGCAAAAGTCTTTATCTTATGATAAATTTTCTCATGCACATTATTCTTTTCTTAGTTCTTTATCTTCTCTAGTAGAACCCACTAGTTTTTCTCAAGCTAAGCATATTCCTGAATGACAACAAGCAATGGAAACTGAACTTCATGCATTAGAAACTACTAACACTTAGTATCTTGTCCCACTAATCAAAATCTAATTAGTTGTAAGTGGGTTTATAAAATAAAGCATCATGAAAATGGTAGCATTAAAAGCTACAAAGCACGTCTAGTAGCAAAAGGGTACACCTAAACTGAAGGAATTGATTATCATGAAATATTTGCACATGTTGCAAAATTGGTAATTGTGCGAACATTATTAGCTGTAACATCAATAAAGCATTGGCCATTGCATTAATGCGACGTTCAAAATGCATTCTTACTTAGTGATTTATATTAAGATACCTACATGCTCTATCCACTTGGTCATCCTTGTAAGGGGGAGCATAATTTAGTATGTAAATCAAAGAAATCTTTTTAGAGTTTGAAAGAAGCATCTCGAAATTGGTTTGTAAAATTTTCTACTTCTTTATTATCTATTGGATTTATTTAATCATATGTTGATCATTCACTTTTTATATTGTGAAATGGCTCTGTATGTACTTTATTCTAATTTATGTTGACAATATTATGATTACAGGAAATAATCATGATGCAATTCTTAAAGCCCAAAGATTCCTCTTTAGTCAATTTCATGTTAAGAATTTAGGCACACTTAAATATTTCCTTGGAATTGAAGTTGCTCGTTCACTAGAAGGCATCTATTTAAGTAAATAGAAATATATGTTAGATTTGCTTAATGATTTTGGGCTCACCAGTGCTCACATTGCAGATACTCTTACAGAACAACACCTCAAACTTGACAACAAGAGTGGTGACCTATTAGCAGATCCCTCCATCTACCGTCGACTAGTTGGTCGACTCATCTACCTCATTATTATAAAGCCAGACATTACTTTCACTGTTAATATCTTGAGTCAATTTATGAATTAACCTCAAAAGCCACATGTTGATGTTGCTAATAGTTTGTTGTGCGTTATTTGAAGAAAACTCTAGGTCAAGGTATTATGCTATTATCTAAGAGTTCATTACAGCTCACAACATATAGCAATTCAGATTGAGCAAGTTGTCCAATGACAAGACATTAAACGATGGGATTTTGTGTTTTCTTAGTTCAAGTCCAAATTCTTCAATAAGTAAACGTATATCATTCTTCCGCCGAAGCTCAATATCGTTCAATGACCATGACAACTCGTGAATTGTTGGCTGTTTACATTACTTCAAGATCTTGGTATTTCATTTTCTACTGGAACTATTCTTCATTGTGATAATTAAGTAGCCCGCCATATTACAGCTAATCCGGTCTTCTATGAGCGCACAAAACATATTGAGATAGACTATCATGTAGTACGAGAGAAGCTTCAATAAGGTTTACTTCAACTTTTTCTCATTTTCTCTAATGATCAAGTTGTCGACATCTTTACCAAATCATTGGGTGTTTTATATACTGCATGACAAGCTGGGCATTTTAAATTTACACACTCCAATTTGAGGGGGAGTATTAGATATATTTGGATATATCTCACTTTCCTTTTTTATATTATCGCTTTACCTTTTGTATGAATCAATTAGAGGCTAAGTATTTCTAAGCTGTTAACTAGCTAGCGTTATATTGTCGTTGTAAATTTGTATATTTATACTCGTGTATTGCAAAAGAATGAACACAAGTTTCAATATAATTTCAAATTCTCTCATTGCTTTCTTAAGATTATTGAATAAAAATATCCTTTGAGTTCAATTTCTTTTTGATAGCTAGGGGCATATGAGCCACCCGCGTTGACATCGGACTGGTGGTGGACCCGACCAGTTCCTTGGGGATCCTTACCCTCCACCAAGGACCTTAGGAAGAAATCGGAGGGAGAAGGGGGAGGCCAGGAATCGAACCCCACGCCTTTGATAATTGATACTATGTTGAGCTCAATTCTTACCATCAAACTATTGGAGATATATATATATATATATATACCAGACAAAAATAATAATCCAACGATGATTTGAGTAAGACTTTGTAAATAAGTATATAAGTATGATTCTCATTTTAATTAATACATATTGAGGCCTTTTGAGTTAAAACCTGGCGCACATATAAGTTGAAGGTGGTTAAGTTGGGAATAATATCATAACTATGTAGTATAGATCCACGAGCTCATGCATGCGTGTGCATGAGCTTAACATAAAAAAATCAACACCCACCAATCCTCTAATTTCAATTTTATCCCTAAGAATCTACAACAAAGAGAAAACGATGCTCTTAAAATCTAGAACATATATGGCATGTTTACTTTACCTTCTTAAGTTGGATTGCCCACATTTGACTGGCTAATTCAGTGTTCAGTGTGTTCGGTTCGCATGACTGCTTAGCTAATCCATTGAATTAGATGTAATCCATCATTCACTTCGCATGATTAGATAATGCAATGGATTAGCTAATCACACAAACTATGGACTAAACTAAGTGGTCCCTTACCCTTTCCTTAGTTAGTCCATCATCAAGTTCAACTTCTTTACTCAATATTCCTCCTTTGCCCCTCCTTTTTCACAAACACGACTCTCTCTCTTTCACCCCTCCCCCCATCGTTGGGGTTACACTGATTTGGGTGAAACTCACTCGATTGAGTTCGATTTTGAGGGTTTCGAATAGGGGTTGTGAGGACGATGAAGACGATGCAATCGAATCATGAGGACGTGAAAACGGTTGTGGGGTTTTATAATGGAGGAGTAAAATTATCATTTTCATGAATTAAATCACTTAAAATCCTATCATGCCAACCGAACAAATTTCCAACTTCGGATTATGCCTAATCCATAACTATGTAATCCAATGTTTGATAATCCGATCCTATCAAGACAACCTTATAAACTCAATCGAACACACTATTAGAGGATTAACTAGTTCACGAGACTATTTAATACCCAATACAGGTAACTAAATTAAACCATCCTTTTTGGTGTCACTAATTAGTCTCAATGCTTGGACTTGAAACGCTACCAAAGTACCCCATCCATCTTAAACAAAATCTCTACTCTGCCCTCTCCTCTCCATTTCCTTCACTCTCATCCTCCTCCTATCTCCCTCCCCCTATCTCCCCAATACTTGCTCCCCCTTCTCGGCCACCTCTATCTTCTTAAGAATAAGCCCCTCCACTGCACCCTCGCTGCCATCTCTGCCTCCCTCGAACCCATCATCTCCCTCAAATTCGGCTCCCGCCCCGTCCTAGTCGTCTCCTCCCCATCCCTCACCGAAAATTGCTTTACCACATCTACGACATCACCTTCGTCAACCGCCCCCGGACACCTCCTCGTCGATCAGCAAGCACATGGGCTACAACTACACCACCCTCGTGTGGGTCCCCTACGACCCTTACTGGTGCAACCTTCGCCATCGAGATCTTGTCCGCCTCGCGGCTGAACTCGTTCACATCCATCAAGGCCCATGAGGTGAGGTTGTTGAGGATATGAACTTACGAGACTCGACTGTTCTGTAAAACCAAAATCGAATAGGGTTTAATATTTTAATTGATTTTGACATGGGGAACATGAATTGGGGAGCATATGGTCATTCCACAAACCTCCAAAAACTCGATCCCAATCCGAATACACCCAACCGAACAAGTAACTCAATCGGGGCTAATCACTTAATCCAAGCCACAATCCTTTACACGCTGAATTATTGTATTTGTGAAGCGAACAGACCAATCGATCTAGAATTAATTCCACAAAATTAGGCTAGTTCGAGCTGTCTCATGCCACTATGCACATAGCTTGGTAACACATATCTCGATGCACTTTTTTAAAACTATATATCTATCATATATAAAAGCACGAATCACAAATTTTTGAGTGGTAATGAAATTTACCTATTAGCCCATACTTTTTTTTCATCTCCAAATCAACTTTTTCTTTTGTCTCTAAATCAAACTCTAACTCCTTATCAATCCACCACGCATTTTTTTCCTTTATCTCCAATTCAATCCCGAACTCCTTCTCATCAATCCAATACATGATTTTCTTTTTCTCTCAGTCTTCAATCGATCACTCGCTCGTGCTCTGGACGAACTCGTTCTCATCAATCCAATACACGAAGACAGGGAGGTTGATAAATTGATGGAGACTTCTAAATTGGAGCGTGCACTTGTTTGTGGGGCAAATTGGTTTATACGAACATTGTATATGTTGAAAGCTTGAATTGCATGCTATCATTTGATACGTTTTAAGGAGGTGCATACAACTGGTCATCGTCTTTATCATTCTCACCCAAACCTCATTGTTCTTCTTCATATCTCTCTCTCTATCTCTCTCGGTTGGAGATCAAATTCAAGGAGAGCCATGAGTGTTGGTGGCATTGTTGAAGAACAGTTGAAGGTAAGATAATATTTCGATTTTTTATTTTAGTGACTGTGGGGCTGGTTTTGTCTATGAATTCGAAATTGGAATTGGGAGGGGTTGTTTTGGTTGGTTGTTGATTGTGTGATGAAGAGAGGAGGAAGTTCGGTTTTTATATATGCATATATATAACAGTGAAGAAAAGAGAATCTGAGAAGGAGAAGACGAAGGTGGGGGTTGAAGAAGAAGGTGGTTCGAAGAAGGTGTTGGGGGAGGGAACAAACCCAAGACCCATAAGAAATTTGAATGAAAAAAATTTTGATTAATCTTGTAAAAAAAAAAATGTGTCTAAAGCTTTAATCTCAACTAATTCAATTATTTACATTCATAATTTCAAAGTTATCTTTTCTATCTATAGAGTTTGAGGTAAAGATTGAACTTTATGTACAATTATACGGAATCTCCACAAGCAAGTGTTCACAAATTGATGGGCCAAACCACTTGTGTTTTTTTTTCCTTGTTTCTTTTTTTTTTTTTTTGAGGAAGTAATGTCCTAGCATGACTAGTTTGTTTTTTCATTCACATCTTATCTCAATCACATTAGAGAATATTGATAAGCTAAAAAATGTACTTGTATTTCTAATTTTTAAATTTAATTATAATTTTAAATTTTGTTAATCAATTCTTAGAAATTAATTCCCGCGAGCGAAGCGAGCGGGGGAATCGTGCGTAGCACGTATTGAAACTAGCGTATATATATATATATATATAAAAGAGAGAGAGAGAGAGAGAGAGAGAGAGAGAGAGAGAGAGAGAGAGGGAGATCTGCAAATTAATATATGTGAAAAGGATATAACTCGATCAATCTCCTCTTTTATTAAGTTAATTTATTGTAGCCAATCATATGGCATGGTTGCTTCTCATTTAAAAAAAAATAAAAATTATATGGTCACTCTCCCCGAGTCAACCACAACATCAAGGGGACAACAACCCGGTAAGTGAAGGTAAAAAATATGTGAAAGTCAGCTGAGAGCAACATATGAAGTACTATGACAAGAAACAAAATAAGAATTGTCAAGGTCATGCATACACTAAGCAAAGTGTAGGCAAACCATGTAAGGTTGCTCGTCGTCGAAAAAACGCCGGCGGTGAATGCTACAGCCAAAAAGAAGACCGCTAAGCCCAGCAATGGCGTGCAAACTTTTACCGCAGTGGATAACGAGTCGAAGTCACTTGTTAGCACAACCCGCGAAAGAATTACTATGATAATAAGTGACACATATGTTGCCAATGAGTTGAAGAACACAAAAATGCAGAATGTTGGTTTCTTTAGTAGAGCAGCCATGCCTTGGCTATTGTAGCCTCCAGGGATTGTAAAACCTGTAGCAAATTAGAAGTGGTTGAGATCAGCTTGCTTCATTGGTTTGACAGAATATTTTATAATTTTCTATAAGGAAATTAAAAAAAAAAAAAAAAAAAAAAAAAAAAAAAAAAAAAAACCTGCAGCGAAGGTGACCGCTAAGATAAGTGTCGCCACAATAAGTGAAGTGTCGATCCATCCGCGATAATACTCTAATTTCCTTTTATAGTTTTTTTCATTGTTCTCTTGCCCTCCAAACGTCTTAACATATTTCCTGCCGCTTTGTGCTTTTGCCATTTTCAGAATTTTCAAGATGAGAAGCTGTATATAAAATAAATTAATAATAGTAGAAAGTCAATAATTTCTACAAAAGATTTGTTAGATAACGATCTACTATCACAAGATACATTCTTGTACATTATCAAATGAGAAGTGCTAGAATGATAACAACATATATGTCACACCAAGACATATATATTGGCTCACAAGAGTCATCCATGCTTGCCTCGAGATACGGGCATACAGAGATCTCGATATATAACACATGGGTTCACTAGAACATTTTTGACCTTTAATAGAAGTTTTAAAACCCCTATTAAATAGAGTGTTATTAAATGTCATGTGAAAATGTGTTATGTTTTAATTTTTAATACATGCATTACATAGAAGTTTTTTAAAACTCCTATCAATTAGGTGTTATTTGATAACACCCCCCTTTAATAGGGGTTTAAAAACCACTATTAATTAAATACCGAAATTGTTCTAGTGGTTGAGGTCACATGAAGGGCTCTTATAAGCCAATGTGTCTTATGGTGTGACATTGTTGTTGTCATTCTAATATATATTTTCCTCATCAGATACAGTTAAATCACAAAAAAAAATAAAAAAACATAAGAATATACCTGTGAAAATTGAGGTGCAGATAGCATCTCTCTTTCACAAATATCCAATGGGGTGAAGCCTTCATAATTTGGTGCATCCAAAACAGTCATCTTCTCACCTACAAGCATATACACGATTGCATGGTGCCAGTTTTTGACAGCTAAATGTAGAACAGTGTTTCCTTCATTGTCCACATCGTTTACATGCCTTATGAATTCTGGGGACAAGTTTCTCAACAAGTACTTCATGATCTCCTTTTTGCCCGTCTTGGCCGCAATGTGAAAGACATTTTGGCCATCTCTATTTTTCTGATGTATGGTGTCTTGGAGTTCGCGGATCATAACTTTGATGCAGTAGAGATGGCCTTGAGAAGCTGCAAGGTGAATAGGACATTGGCCACTCTCATCTTGCTCTGAGGCGTATTTGATGTTTCGTTTCAAAGCCTTCTCGATGTTGAGGGTGATGCCATGGTATGCTGCATGGTGGAGAGGGTTCCATCTATGTTGGTAGCCTGTATATATATGTAAGTTTAAAAGATCTTTTATTTTAATAATCCATGAGCTGTCAGGATTAAGACAACTTTCTTGTATCTCGAGTCGTGGTAAATAGTAAGAATAATTCCAAACTTCATATGTTTTCTAAAATAATCTCGAATTTTAAATTTTTCAAAGAAATTTAGAAAAATCTCAAACTTTGAAATTTGTTTCAATTTTAACCTAACTCACTTTTTAAGACAACTTCATATATACTTTTGTATTAAATTTTTTTTTTGGCAATTTGAAGAGGCTTTCGCTAAAATTTGTGATTTTAACTTGTTAAAAGTATCTTCCCCTTTCAATTTCAAATGACCATTTAGCAAAATCTTTTAAATTTACTAAAAAGATTTGTCGCATTAGCACGAAATTGTCTTAAGAAGGAGTTCCTATATATATCTATCATATATATAAAAGCACGAATCACAAATTTTGGAGTGGTAATGAAATTTACCTATTTGCCCATACTTTTTTTTATCTCTAAATCAACCTTTTCTTTTGTATCCAAATCAAACTCTAACTCTTTATCAATCCACTATATGTTTTTTTTTTTTATCTCCAAATCAATCATGAACTCATTCTCATCAATCCAATACATTTTTTTAGGAAGTAATGTTCTAGCATGATTAGCTTGTTTTTCCATTCACATCTTATCTCAATCACGGTAGAGAATATTGATAAACTAAAAAAAGGTACTTGTATTTCTAATTTTTAAATTTTAATTACAATTTTAAATTTTGTTAATAAATTCTTAGAAATTAATTACTGCGAGCAAAGCGAGCGGGGGAATCGTGCGTAGCATGTCTTAAAACTAGTATATATATATATATATATATATATATATATATATATATATATATATATATATATATTAGATATAATGGAAATATCCCTTATCTAGGATCTTCTTGAAGCCAACATAGCCTTAAATAAGTACCCTTCAATGTTTACATTTGATTGGATGAAAAAATCTTTGAAAAAATAAAAGTAAGAGTGTTTAGGTAAATTTGACTTAACTAACATAAAAGTGTGGATTTAAAAGTGATACTCGTGGAAAGAGAGAGATTGTATGGGGATTTGATAGTGATAAACGTGAGAGAGAGAGAGAGAGAGATATATAACCGTCTGGTAGTTATCTTTTCTTTTTGTGGATATGGGTATAGTTATGTAAATTGAATCTTTTCATTTAATTAGTCAAGTTGCTAGAAATATTCACATGCGTAGCACGTGCCCTCCCACTAGTATATATATATATGAGTACTACTACCGTGGGATCGAACCACAAAAATATGCATGCTATGAGAACCTCATTTTATTACAACCATTGAATTTTAATCCAACACATTAATCTATGAGTCATGCATAAATGCACAAAACATTTAATGTACAACACATTTTAAGGGGTTCAGGGGGGTATATAGCATGGGTGTCCATTATATACATAATGTGCGTTCTTGTGTGCTCTAATGTCATGTCGGCATTATTTTCATCTTGAGTAGTGCTAGAATGACATCAAAAAAATGATCATGATGCACTAGATATATCCATATGTATAAACCTCGAGATGTATGAGAATGGAAGAATATAAGAAAAAATAAGGAATTATCATTTTTTTATCATAGGTATTCAAAACTTTTTTTAGTCTCTCCTTATTTTGTAGTTCGTGAATTAATTCTATAGAGTTAGTCGGGCACCCCGTATATATGAACTGAAAAAAAAAAAAAAAAAATTACACTGCACTGCACCCCTTAGGAGTAAAATTAAAGAACTAAATTACTTACCAAGAGTTTCTAGTGAATATGTGGACATGGTTTCCTTCTTTTGTTCTCCTCCTGCTAATCCTGATGGTTGTGGTGACATCAATGGAATTGGAGTGCTACTCTCGTCTTGCAGTTCCTCTTGGATATCATCTAACAATCACCAATACTAGTTAATTAGCTAGATTTGGGCCACGCGCAAAAAAACACAAACATAAACACACACTCTCTTAGAGCAACTTTCCAATAAGACGTTAAAATAACGTTCCAAATCTAAAATAATGTTCATAAATAGTGGAAGAACACCAAATTTGGCATTCTCAATATTCACGAGCGCTATTTTGGCGTTTCTTTTATTTTTATTTTTATTTTTAAATTTTTTTGAAATAGAAAATATCTATATATAATTTTTTAAAAATAAAATTATATTTTTTATAATTTTTACTGATTAAATAATTTATTAAAATTAATGCTAATAAATAATAAAAAGAATAAAAATAAGAAATAGAGTTTGTGGTTGAAGGAGAAATATAATTTATGCCACATAAGTGTAAGACATATAGAGGAGAAAGAGAAAATAAAGTTTTCTAGTTAGAACTAGATGGACTTACGTAGAAACATTATTTTAATTAGGACCATTATATTTACCAGTACTCCATCTCCCAAATCTTACATGCATGTCATCCTAGCTCACTCGTAACTCGGATATATATGACTATATATAGTTTTCAAAAGTGTAGTATTTAAATGAAAGATACGATAATCTAACATTTTAAGAGACATTCGATACATTTGCTATACAATGGAGTAGATTTGATTGTATATATATACGTACCTATGTCCATGTATTGCGCAATCTTCTTCATAACCGAGGAGGTACCTACCCTGGCAGATGCCAATACAAAGGGGGACTGGCCTTTGAAGTTGCGAATGTGAACCAATTCACTATCTGCTCTCATCAGCTCTTCAACAACCTCTACATTGCGCGCTCTCACACCAACATCTAGAGCAGTCTCTCCATCCTCATTCTGAGCCCTGATGACCCGCTCTCCGTTCTCCAAGTCGTGACCCTCCGCCCAAAATATGAGATACTTTAGCAACTCGAGGTGCCCCGAAAGGGCCGCTGCATGGATGGCGGTGTCGCCGTTGGCGTTGGTGGCTTTAATCAGGTCGGGACAAGCGTGGCGAAGGACTTCTGCGCAGTTTACGCTGCCACTGTACGTGGCTACCACGTGAAGAATTGTGTCCTCCGTGATTGCAGTTAGTTGATGTTCATGAAGGTTTGAGGAGACGTCGCGAAAGCGGCTTCTTAGCAGTTCTTCGAGCTTCCCGTCTTCTCCTCTTCGTGCCGCTTCGTGGAGGTCCTTGTCCATATTTATTGCCTTTATTTGTTAGTAAATCTTCTAGTGTATCTGTAGAAAAAATTTAAGCAAATTGATGTGTTGGGAGCTCCATGAATGAGTTTGTGTGGAGGTTTGTGTTGTGGAGGGTGGAACTCCTTCATTTATAGCCAGCCTAACTAGGTTTATAAATGGTTTGGTACCATATCTTAATTTCTAGGTTTTTTTTTTTCTTAAGATATAAATTTATTGTTTGAGTTGTGGAGGGTGTATGGGAACTCCTTCATTTATTGCCAGCCTAACTAGGTTTATATATGGTTTGGTACCATATCTTAATTTCTAGATTTTTTTTTCTTAAGATATAAATTTATTGTTCGTATATGCAGGATGATTATTATTAACAACAACAACAACAACAACCACAACATAGCCTCAGTCCCAAATTAACTGGGGTCGGCTACACGGATCAAACGTTTCCATTGTGCTCGATTAAGTGCAATTGATGGTGACATTTGCAAACCATTCAAATCCCTCTTAATTAATGCATCCCATGTTAACTTTGGTCTGCCCCTACCTCGTCGAATTTCTATAGTTTCTATTGAGTCAAGTTTTCTAGTTGGGGCATTAGTAGGCCGTCTTTGCAGGTGACCAAACCATCGCAACCGCCCTTCTCTAATCTTTGTATCAATTGGTGCTACTCCTACTTGTCTTTAAATTTTTATATTTCCTATTCTATCTTTACGAGTTTTACCACACATCCAACTAAGCATCCTCATTTCTGCTACGTTCACTTTATGTAATTGTTGTTGTTTTACCGCCCAACATTCACTTCCATAGAGCATAGCTGACCTAATTGCGGTCCTATAAAATTTTCCTTTTAACTTAGTAGGAACATGTCGATCACAAATCACCCCTGTTGCACTCTGCCATTTCTTCCATCCCGCTTGAATTTTGTGTGTGACATCACTTTCAATGTTACCATCATTTTGTATGATTGATCCTAGGTATCTAAAGTGGTTTACCTTAAGAACTTCTACTTCCCCTAATTTTACCACTCCGTCATCTCGATGTCTAGTGTTTCCAAACTCACAGTGCATGTATTCAGTTTTCGTCTCACTCAACGTAAAGCCTTTAGATTCTAATGTATTCCTCCAAAGTTCTAATTTCCTATTCTCTCCATCTTTACTTTCATCCACTAAGACAATATCATCTGCAAGATTAAACAATATAAAAAAATCTAACTAATTTATAAACTAAATTAAGTTCTTCAAATATTTTTCTTTTTCATATTTGTAGCCGTCATGAGAACGTTCAGCCCTTCCACCTTAAATAGGGGATATAATGTAGTTATTACATATCAGATTCAGTCAAAATTATGATACTATTGCAAGTGCACTACACCCTTTAGCTAGGGACACGTAAATTTGTTTCGTTGTCCAAACTCAATACATCATCATAAACTTGTATGCCAATACATCATGAGTTGAGTCTTGACCAATTATTTATTAATGAAAAATAATTGAATGCCAGCAACATTCTCATACCGCAAAATATATTGACTTATACGAGGCGTTCATATAACCCTACTCATATGTTATGCATTAAGATCTGTGTATATCCGCATTTCGAAGTGCACATGAACGGCTCATATGAGCGAAAGTGTCTTGCGATGTGACATGATGTTGTCATTCTAACACTTCTACAAATTAATCTAATTAAGGCATTTCTTGCGACTAAAATTCGTAACAAATTAACCTTGCCGCTAAATTAGTACAGTTGCAAAGGCATCTCGAGACTATTTATTGGAGCGTAAATATATAATATAATTATTTTTAGTTGCAATGAAATTGACATAATCAGTTACAATTATGATTTTACATTTATCTATGTTTACTAATCCATCATTAGGGTGGCTCGATGGTCTGATACCTAGTTTGAGAGTAACAGATTATGAGTTTGAACCTTGATTGGAGTAAGTTGTTTCTTTTTTTAAAAAAATCTCTTTTTACTAATTTTTTGTGACAAAATTTAAGTCTCGTTATGATCAATTGTCTACTTTTTCTTTAACAAAAATAAGTTTAGTCGATAAAAGCAACTTTATTTTGGACCATTTTTATAATTTACATTGATTAATGGTCATCATCAACAATTCATTTTGTTTTGTTGCAATAAAAAAAATAACAATACTGTGACTATTCTTTAATTTACAGTTCATAGTAACAAGTTACAAGTACTCAATTATTTGACAAAAAAAGTAGTGCTCAGTTATTTATGCTACCCAAATAAGTCAAAAGGATGGAAAGATAATTTTTTTCTAACTATTTACATGATCATCATAAATGATACATTTATTAGGTGGTTCTAAAATTGTCATTAGATTTATTTAGTGAAAGGGTAGTGCTAGACAGACTCAATGAGTCCAGACTCAAACAACCACAAAGACTTAAATACCCTTCATACAACTCAATAGCTTTCTTCTTCAATCCACCATTCACCACTTACCGCCGCCATCGTGACCACCGTCACAGCCAACGCTGTTGCGACCACCAACCACCGATGTATTTTATTTTTGTGTGATGTGTGTATTATCCTAGTTATATCCAAAGCATAGTTAAGGTTATCAAAGTGTAGAAAGTATGAGTATTTGATCTCGAAATGCATGCACGGTGCATCAGGCATGTAAGACAAGTTGATGGGAATGGGAAGCTTAGGCTAGTTATTTAACTTGGTTATGGAATCAAATAAAAAGTATGCTCATACACATGAACCAAGTAGTAGAGAAAATGTAAAATGCCTAAGTTAGAGAAATATGAACGAATGACGCACCTAAGTCACACACTTGACTTAAAACCATATATATATATATATATATATATATATATATAGAGAGGTTGGTTTGGAGATGCAAAATGAGCAATGTTAGTGACAATCTAGAGGTGCATGTGAAGAATTAAAATTCAGTTGTAAATGTTCCTAGAGATACGCAAGATGAAATCTAGAGAGAGACATGAATACTAGACTATAAAAAGGAAAGTAAGAACATTTGTTCTAAAAATGTTTCAGCACATTTAAGAAGAAAAGAAAAAGAAGGTGGCTAAAAATTCAGAGAGCAAGGGGGATTAAAGAAGGGAAATCAAGACAAAGAAGCTAGAAGATCAAAGCTCTATCAAGAACACAACCTGAAGTAACTGCATGTCTTTTGTTCTTGAATCAAATAGGATTGGAAATTAAAATTTATTTATCCATTAACTAAATCCAAAGTTGCTACTGGTTTTTGAATGCACTTTGATCTCTTAATTTCATTTTCTTAAATGGTTTTACAAATGGTTTCAAGTGGATCCCAAATTTGAACTTATAGTGTAATCATATATGTATGAATCTTGATGAATTCATAATAAATTTGATCAAATTGATGTTATGGATGTTTTCTTTGATGTTGTATGATGGGGATACCCCGTTGTTGGAGCTTTTGGCGTTGGAGATGGCCTAAGTGAGGCTTGGGGTCGAAAACCTCGAATCTTGACATGGAGAAAAGCAGTCTGCAACACGATTAGTGCAGTATCTAGGCCAGATAGCGCGCTACTATTTTTGCAGACGGGACAACTCGACATATTTTCGTAAAACGACTATAACTTTCTCGTTTTAACTCAGATTTTGACGCTCTGCATACCGTTGGAAAGATAAGAAAACAAGAACAACCTAGAGGCATTAGTCAAAATTAAGTTATATAATTTGTCAAAAATAGGTTGAAAGTTATAGTTCTTTTGGGGGATAGCCTTTTGTAACTTTTGAGCTGATTTTGTGTTTCAATTTTCTGAAGCTTTTCATTCATTGGATTTAGCTCGATTTTTTCAGATCAAGGTTTCTTTGTATCATTTCATTGCCCGTTGATTTTTGTATCATTTTGGATTACATAACACGCGTTTCCAAATGCGTTTCGAAATATCAAAGTTATGTTTCTAAACCAAATCAACTCCTAATTGAGTTTTAATTGTCGGTTTATATTTACTAACATTGAAACTGAGATTCAGAGTCTTTCGAATTCATTTTCGGGTTTATTGAGTCATTTGTAGATTCATTTAGATTAATTAAAAGGCGATGAATGAATAGAAACTAAATATGGGCCGAAATGAACTAAATCAACTCTAACATACCAAGACCAACTAAAATGAATGTCAGGAATTAAGAGGATAGCGTCAAGCATCAAAGGCTAGTTTGGAGACATGTTAGAAGCCGTCATGACGTATTTTTTGCGTAGTTTAAAGTAAGTAAACCAACTAAAGGATTAATTCCAATTCTTGTCATTTTCATGGCATATCATCACGTTAGTTGGACTCTATTCTATATCGTTGAGTGTCTAAGGCTTGAATGTGTCTAAAAGGTACTCTGAGGTTTGGTGCTAGATGGACAAATGTGACCTCACCCCAAGTATTGGATTATAGGTAGTAGACGTGGGCGAGGTATTCGGGGCACCGTTGATGCCCCCACGCTACATCGAACAGAGCATATCGAGTTGAAAAGTCACGGTTCTAGGAACTCAAGTAGTGGCACCCGCTCTCGATGAATTTATACCACTTAAACGTCTGCACTTGACTCTTAGGCACTATTTATTCGTTGTTACTGCTTTCTAGTCCATTTATCATGCAATTTCTTTTACTTTTCTGTCTATTAAGTTCTCACGTGATACTTATACTTATTTATTTAAATTTATATTTATTTAAATTTATGAATAGTGATTGAAACTTTACCGACTTTACTCACTAGAATTGTCTCTCGTGTGGTGACAATTGTAGGTCATTCATTTAGCAAAGATCTAGAGACGAGCAAGGGCAAGAGCCCGATAGTAGGCAATTTACTCTGAGGATATCGAATCGGCCTTCTCTTACTCACTTTGTAGGTTTTCTTATTATTGTATGACTTAAATATATAATGTTTTGTCACATTGGGATTTTTTAGGGATGTGAGATGTACCGATCCATGTATATGGTTTCCATTCACACTCTCATTACTTGATATGCATGTTATATGTATATATGCAGGGTTCCACACCATAAGTGGTCTCGACTTTTTTTATTTATTTGAGTTATTTAAATTGCTTAAGTTTAGTTCCATTGTTTTAATTTAAAACTTGCAAAATGTGATAACTCAACTTTAAAACACTAAATTGTAATAATAACATAAACGAAGGCTGACTACACTTGTGTTGACCTTGCGAGGGATGACTCGGGATCGACATAAGTTTAGGCCAAGCAGGGCCCAATTTTTGGGGACTAGGGCTGTCACATGAGGTTTTGTGATATATTTTTGGTGGATTTTGGAATTGGGATTTGTGGGAATTTTGTATTGGTAACTTTGATCATCATATTTGGATTGGGATTGTAATTTGGTTTTTAGTGAGTTTCACCCAATTGTATAGTTCATGTTTCTTTGGAATTTGATGTATTTTTGTGTGTCTTGTTTGATGTGATATCAATGTAACTCGATTCCTCAGTACTCATTTTGCTCGTCGTGGGATCAATCAGCGGTGAAGTATAAATATATATATATTTAGAGAAAGAGAGCACTACAAAAAAACAGCAAATCAGAAACGGAAACTTCCGTCTCTGATTTGTTAAAATTCCGTCTCTAATTGCAGTCAGAAATGGAACAGAGACGGAATAAATTCCGTCTCTAAAAACGTCGTTGCTAATTCAATCAGAAACGGAAATGCGATTCCGTTTCTGATTTAGAGACGGATCAGAAACGGAATAAATTTCGTTTCTGATTATTTCCGTCTCTGATCCGTTGCTAATCAGAGACGGATTAGAGACGAAATTTGATCCGTTTTTGATTCATGTATCTAACAAAAACGAAAATTAGAGACGGAAATAGCAACGGAATCCAAAGATTCCGTTGCTATTTCCGTCTCTAATTTTCGTTTTTGTTTAGTTTTTAAAGTCTTACATATATAGGTCTCAATCCAAGCACATTTAACCTGCCAATATATAATAAAAACCATAGCTAAATAATATATTGATATTACACAATTTACATAAACTTAACATATCCTTAACATTATCTTTTCTTAATGTACAGTACACGAAACAACAAAAACAATCTAAAAAGTTTCTATATCGTATCTTTCTACAAAAGTAAAAGCAAAAATTGTTCTAAATGAAAAAAAAATAAAAAATGAAGTTTTCCGAGATTATATAAAGTTGATTGTGCTTCAAATAATACTTGACTTCGTACAAAACACCTGAAAAAAGATCAAAAAGAAAAAAATCACTAAATTATACAAACAATAATAGGAATATAAACAATATTATGGAATATAAACACATCATAAATAAAGTAATAAAGAAAAAGAAATTCATCATTATCCGAAGGAACATGGTGTTATTTAGCAAATTATCTCTTGCTCCAAACTATAACATAGCAATGGTTTGTGATGCTTATATATATAGTCTTGATGTTTCATGATCAATATTTAAGGCGCAACATACACAAGCTATCATGCATGATTACGTTTAAGAATTAAAATTAAAAGAAAAATATTTATGCTCGACAACAAAGAAAATAAAACCTAAATTGCAAATTAATTAATTAGAGTCGACTAGTTTATTCTTATAAAAATAAAATAAAATTAAGACTTGTTTACAACTTTTAGAAATCACAAACCAAAACCATGGATGTCGATGTATCACTAGAGACCTTGTTTTCACAAGATGTGGTTTAAAACCTCAAATAGAACTAGGAACAATTGGAAACAAGGAACAGCTATGAGGGCATATAAGGTCCAACGCATGTAAAAATCATGAGATGAAACGAAGAAAAGAGAACTAAATGGTAAATCCACATTGCTATTCTATCCAATTAATCGGAGTAATGGAACTATGCAAATAGATCAAGCGTTAATCGATATCATATCTCTTACTCTTACCTTGTGAAAGCGCCACGACGAAGCTCCAATAACAAGCATGCTTGATTTGGGACTTAGACACTTCATTAGATATTGCAAGCTGGTACATCATCTGCTTCAATTTGTACAATCTCGCCTTCCACCTTCATGTATCGCATTAGAGTGAGTTCATTTTTTTTTTCTTTTCTTTTTTTTCTCTTTCATAATATGTTTTTTTTAATAGGCTTGAAGGTTAACATAGAAAACTTTACCTTTTTCTCACTACAAAGTTGCTTGTATGGAAGAAGCATTTTACTGGCTTTCCATTCCATTCCCTTCTTGTATGCAGCCGCTACATCATCCCGTACTGGCGAAATTGGAATATAGTTTCCCACTTGAAGGACAACAATTTCAAATGGCATTATAAATTAAAGGATTGACATAATGCAGACATGAGCTCAAAACTTTACCTTTTTTTATTCCTTCTTTCACCCAAGGTCTTTAAGAAGCCTAGAAGTGCCTCTTTGGTGCTTGCTGCATTCGTTTCATAATAGACATCTTTCTATGACATAATTTATTTAGCTTCAGCGAAAAAAGAAATACAACAAAATCAAAATTAAACCTTGGAAAGCATGCCGAAGTAACCGGTTATTCCCTAAAGTCTATTGACGGTCAAGACAAGCTGTCTAACCTGATTCTTCTCACACGCACCCTTATTAATTACAGGAAGTGAAATACAGAACCATCTCAAATATTATGTTGTTGTAGCATTGCAGACATAGCCCAAAACAACTATGATAGTGTGATAAAAAAATACCCAACTGAAATAGTAAAAAGACATTAATAAAATATAGCACAATTTAACTCATACATGAATTCTTCAATTTCCAAATAGCCTGGCTACCAACAATCAAGGAAAACTGCAAACCAAAAATCAAAAGCTGTTTGCACAACTGCCTATTAGCATGAGACATAGTAAACGTTCGTGCCTTGATCAAATAATCTTGAAGAGAATAATTGTTGAAACAGTGATTGTTGGTTACCAACTTACCATTGAAGAAGAACTAATCAAATGAAGAGTCTAAAACCCAACTACCAAACAATTACATAAACAAGAAGAAGAGGAAGCTTAAGGAAATGATGGAAATCATATAAATTTAATACCTGTTGGTGCTTCTCCCCATATATTCCATGACTTGAAGCTAACTCTCGAGAACAATTCAGATTTTCCCGGATTGAAAACTTCTCCACCTCTACCAACTTAATCTGCAAAGAAGAAGAAGCTACACAAAATAAAAATAAAAGATCAAAGGATCTCCCACATGAATCCTTCACAGAAGTACCTGCTCCTGAAGTGATTTGATCAAAAGAATAGCCTCTGGTTCAATTACAAGTTAAACCCTGGAAGTAAATACCTATATAACATTCTAGAGCCCTGGTTACGGAACCATCTGCACTTAACCAGAAGTAACTCTCCCCCAAAAGTTCTTTCCTTGTTGAGTAAGTTCCAACTTAGACGTAACAATCTTGTTGCAGTAGTAAAATAGAAGAAAAAAAAAACCAAAAAACCAATTAAAGGATGAAATAAAATAATATTCAATAAAATATATATTGACTTGAGAAGGAATAGCATGTCATTAACCATCCAAGTAATCCATCTTTTTTTTGGTTCATAAATCAATCTATATTTAAGACAATGCATTACTCATAGGATGTGCGTTGAGCAATATAAATTAATAAACATACCAACGGATTGTGGTACTTCAAAATTTAATAGTTTCCAAATTGTAGTATCTAATTGTGCTTATTTTAGAGAATCTTGAAAGAAACATGACATGAAAGCTTTCTTTGAATAAATAATCACATTAAAGTTATATCAGCATGTTATTATACTTCCAAAACATTTAAATTCCTGAAATTACAATCTCGAATGTCAATAACCAATGCTTTCCAAACAAAACCTGTTCCAAGTAAATGATTTGTTTCTACAATAAGTACTATTTGTCAGTGCTATCATGTAGTCCAAAAAGTTTTTACCATTAAGTACACAAGAAAAGAGCTGTTTACTTCATCAAAGAGGTCTCAAGAATCCTAATTTGATTGGACTGCCTAAAAAAAAATCTTTGAATAACAAAGAGTCTTTGTGTACAATGTACGAGCTTTCCTTCTATATAATTTACCACACCTACTAGAAATGTGTCAACTAGAATGAAAATATCAGACTGAGATACAATAGAAACAATGTGTAAGTTTTATACATGTATTTGCAAGCGATTTATAACATGCTTGTTAGTTGTTAGTTCAGATTAATATACATGATTGTCATCAGAACGTAATAGTAATAGGGAGAAGCCTAGAAGGAAATGACATACCTTCGACCAGAGATTTCCATGAGTCTTATGCAATAGCTATACAGGGAAGCATCAACAAGTTCGTAACAACGCTTATAAGGATCGATGTGGAATTCGAACTAAGACCAATGTTTGTACAAACCCCAGCATCAACAAAACCCCAGCATCAACAAAACCTCTAACAAATTTCAAGGTTCGACATTCAACCTAACATCTATCCAAACAACCTAATCGCATGAAAAATCAAACAACACAGACGATCGGAAACGCTAGAAATTGAAACCCTAAAAAAAGGCACAAACAACTAGCTAGGGCATCGACAGCAATCTCGATAGAAGCATCGATTGAAGATGCTTACCAGAAATTTCATCAACGCGAAGGTTCGAGACGAATCGAAAACTGAATTCCTGGACGAAGAGAGGAATTTGAGACGGAGAGAGTGAGAGTAGAGAGCTGTGAGAGAGAGAGAGAGAAGAGAGCGGCGATGGCGAGAGAGAGAGAGAGAGCGGTGATGAGAGAGAGAGGAGAGAGCGGTGACGAGAGAGAGAGGAGAGAGCGGTGACAGTAAGAGAGAGCGGTGACGGTGAGAAGAGCGGTGACGGTGAGGTTTGTCGAGAGAGAGAGCGCGGTGAGGTGAGGGAGAGAGGTTTGTCGAGAGAGAGAGAGCGATGAGGTTTAGTCCCCTTTTTGTATCGAGATCAAATCACTCACGAATCTCGAGACGTAATGGACGATTGAAAAAAAAATTTGGTGGAAATGTTGGCGCCATTTTTTAGAGACGGAATTAAATTCCGTCTCTAATTCCGTCTCTGATCCGTCTCAATTCCGTCTCTGAATGTTTCCGTCTCAATTCCATCGCTAACTTTTTTTTTAGAAACGGAACTTAATTTCGTTTCTAATTCCGTTTCTGATTTGCTTTTTTTTGTAGTGGAGGTCGTCGACAACAGTGAAAGTTGACGACGTCAGCGGTGATAACCGATGGCTGTGGCGGTGAAAGGGGAAGAGGGGTCTCCATACCAAGAAAGAAATAGCCATCGGTAGTGGTGAACGCGGTGGCAGCGGCCGGTGGCGGTGACAAGCAGCTATGGCGATGAAGGTGGTGGAGGTGGTGAATGTGTCCATGTGTATTGGTGTTTAGGGTGAAAGTAATTATGTCTTTTTATTTAGTTGTGTATCCTAAATTACTAGTAAAAAGCTTTTTAAGTTTGGATTCAAATAGTCCGAACGGATTTTTTTTTTGTGAGAAAATTCACATTCAATATTTGTGTCTACTATTTTGTAGCAGAGGTATATTGGAATGCAATTTTGGGGACAGTTAACAAGAAACCACTTGTTGGGCGCACCGTGCATGACCCGTGGTTATCCACTACTACTAATAATGTCTATAACTTAACCACCTTCTACACTAGGTGAAGAGTTTCTGTCGCCCTCCTCGTAATTAAGATGATTGTCCGGCCTAGAGTACCTTAATCTTTTGATAATCTAGTCAGCCTAATCCATTCATTCAACTTTGACCTCAAAATAATAATTATTTCAATCCTTTTTAAGGCTCTGAAACTATATTTATATCCTCAATAAAACTCAATTCATGATTTGTTCAATTTGAGCAAATTAAAAGATCATATCCATATTTAATGAAATTTTCTGCGGCACTTCCCTTAAAAGTGGTCTGCCGAAAAATTCACCTAATAGATAGCGGAATTAGGGAGAGGTCTAGAAGGAATCATAACTTCTTATAGTTCACAATATGTATCAAAATCAAATTAATAAACTAACTTAGAGTCTCTGATAACTTAATTTCAACTTTACAATCTCAAATAGACTTAAATTGAATATGAACCTTCTCAACTTATTTAAATTTTTAACTTAGGAGACTTTCATAACTATTCAAATAAACTTCGCATCCCACACTCACCCCAAGAATCCCAAAACAATAAATATAAATAAGTTAAAACAAGAATTTACTTTAATTTGTGAAAACAATCACCACAATCTTTGAGTCTTGTCCACTCTTCCTTTGTCATCATACAAAATATGACATCTTAAAAACAACTTGAAGATGTCAGGTAAGTAAATTCCTACATTGATCTGTACTCCTGCAATTGTTAGTCTGATACATGGAGACATGCAATTGCATTTCCAAATAATCAAAAAACATATGCGTCAACATGACATGTAATCCACTCTATCATTGTCTCCTAACTATAATGTAACAGCCCAGTTTTAATTATGTCATTCATACGACGTATTTTCAAATGTGGGTGCCAGCTCAGCGTCTCGTGGACCCCACCGCTAGGACCGAGCACGCCTGAGATAGGTAAATATTTAGTTTTGTGTATTATTTGCCTAATTTGCGATGTTATGCTTAATTATGTTGAATTGCATCACAACGTGTTTATTTATATAGTTATTTTTCGTATGAGATAGTGTGACGGGTATTCGCCTCGATTAACGTGTAGACGCGGGTACCGGGTAGGTAAATGACAGTACACTAGGTTGAAAAATAATGCACACATGATAAATGAATAAAATGAATTAAATAATTAGAATAAAACGTCGTTTAGACCTTTAATAGCATGAGTGTAAGCGAATGATAAGCGTCGAAGCGTAGAGCCGGGTACCGAACGCTCGGAGGTTTAGTGTGTGGGATTGAAGGAGGATAAGATCAAGTGACAAAGTCACTAATCTAAGTCACTTTAGATGGACTTTTTGACCTTATTTCAACCATCTAAGTAGTCATTGGGATCTACACACACATTAGATGACAAAAGACTATATAAGTAAAAAAAAATCTCATTTCACCACCTTTTCTCTCTTCTCTCATTTTGGATGAGAATTTGAGGGATTTTGGTGAATCTCAAGTGAAGATTTGGAAGTTCATACGATGAGCAATCGACAATCCAAGGTGAGATTCATGTTCTCCTCGCCGTTCTTTACGTTTTTAGTATGAGATTTTGGGTTTTGACGTGGATTTTGGATATGCGAGTTAGCTCGCTGGTTTAGGGGTTTTTGCTATGGTTTTTTTAGTTAGATGGGAGCAATTATCATGGTATTAGATGTTGTGGGTGGTGGTGTTAAATTTGGGGAGTTTTTTTGGGGTTTTGCCGAGTTTTATCGAGGTTTTGTTGAGTTTTGTCAGGGTTTTGTTTTGAATTTTGGACGAGTTTTAACGTGGTTTAAACGTACCCTATGGTAGTTTTGGTGAACCATAAGGTATTGGATCGAGTTTGGGTCGCAAAATTGGAGCCGGGGTTCCTAAAAAAACCTCGGGGAACACCCTTTGGGAAGGGCGTCGCGAGCGATCCAGATTCGGCCCCGATTTAGAAAATTGTTGTCCAAACCCTTTTTTTGGGCTGGACAAAATTGGGCCGACGAGTCGAACAAAAAATTGACACCCCTAGTTGTCGTTGATGAGGAGTTCTAGGTGTCTAGAGCGGTAGTGAAGTAGATGTTGTAGCTACTGGAACTGGGAATGATGACCCGAGATGGCAATATGTCATGGTCACGATCTTGACGAAAGTGATGATGATGGTTGTATCGATGCCAATAGAACCCAATCATCGTTACAAATTCTTAATGATACTAAATTATTTTATTATAATTAAGGGATTTAAAACGTTACGTTGGAGTTCAAAAAATATGAATAATTAATTAGGCATTCAATTTTCAAAACGTAACGCCCATGCATTGAAAAAGCCTACGTTTTGGGTGTGCCACATGACTTATCGAGAAGGCTAAAAATGCTACATAGCACACCTAAGATGGAAAGTTGTAGTTACATTAGTTACTACATTAAATTATACATTTAACCGAGATGGAAAATTGTTTTATTTGGAATTTTGTTGATTCCTTGCTAAAAATACATTAGATTACTATATTAAATTATACATTAGTTGCACATATCGTATATAGGAACCACTCTTATTTGCATTTGCTTAAATAAGTTCACTACTAATCAACCTATTTAAGTCGTTACTTATAAATAAAATTGTCTCATTATTTATTAAGAGTTAAGTACTAATTTGGTAACGTTTTCAACTTATTTATGATATGACATGTGGTGTGTTGAGAAGGCTCCAAAATGACACGTGGCAAATACCATTTATAGGTTGTCGAAATCTACGTTTTTTAATATCACATGTGGCGTGTTGATAATGCTCTAAAAGGATCAAAATGTCATGTGTCATGAAACTATATCTTGAGTATGCGACTTGATGCGTTGAGAAGGATTTAAAACGCCACATGGCATATACCATATATTGCTTGACGAAACCTACATCTTGAACATGACATATGGCGCTACGAAAAGACTCGAAACCGCTACGTGGCACACTCAAGATGTAGACTTATTATATATATATTATTAATTTGCATAGACACATCTATATGAAAAGCATGGAAAATGCACAAACAACTGTGTTGATGGTCCAAAAGGGAAAGGGAATGAAGAAGAAAGGCAAAGGCAAGGCTAAAGTTGTCAAGGCTGCTGCTGCACCTGTCGCAAAGCCTGTGGAATAAGTCAAGCCCCAGCCTGTTCCTGCTTCAAAACACCTAAAAGAAAAGGAAGGAAATTTTCATTTCTATCATGCACCTGGACATTGGTTTAGAAATTGCAAACTCTATCTGGAAGATCTAAAGAAAAAAAAGGGTAGTGCGACTACCACTACACGTATTTATGTTATTGAAATTAATTTATCTACTAGTGATTAGATACCGGATGTGGATCTCACATTTGTATAAATGTGCAGGGACTCACCAGAAGTAGAAAGTTGAAGAAAGGAGAAGTCATCCTCCGCGTAAGGAATGAAGCGAGAGTTGCCGCCCTGGCTGTTGGATCGTAATACTTAGTCTTACCTAGTGGACTTATCTTAACTTTAAATAATTGTTATTTTGTGCCTGCCTTGAGCAGAAACATCATTTCTATTTCATGCTTGGATATGGATGGTTTTGATTTTATTATTGCGAATAATAGATGTTCCATTTATCGTAAAGGAATATTTTATGCAAATGCTGATTTGTGTGATGGTTTTTATATTCTAAGCATGAAAAGGTCCACTGATACTCCAGTCTTTAACATAAATACAAAGAGATTTAAGTCAAATGATTTGAATCAAACCTATCTTTGGCATTGTCGTCTCGGGCACATAAATGAGAAACGCATAACAAAGCTCCATAAAGATGGACTTCTAGATTCATTTGATTTAGAAACATATGAAACGTGCGTATCTTGTTTACGAGGCAAGATGACTAAAAGTCCCTTTACTGAACACGGTGAAAGGGCAAGTGATTTATTGGGTCTAATACATACTGATGTATGCGGTCCTATAAATACAATGGCTAGAGGAGGTTATCAGTACTTCATTACATTTACTAATGATTTCAGCAGATATGGTTATGTATATATAATGAAAAATAAAGCTGAATCATTTGAGATGTTTCGAACGTTTCAAAATGAAGTGCAGAATCAACTTAGTAAAACTATCCAAACACTTCGGTCAGATCGAGGTGGTGAATATTTGAGCCAAGAATTCGATGATCATCTTACAAATTGTGGGATTGTCTCCCAATTGACTCTGCCAACAACTCCACAGTGGAATGGAGTTTCTGAAATGAGAAATCGAACCTTATTAGATATGGTTCGATCTATGACGAGTCATGCAAATCTTCCATTATCCTTTTGGGGTTATGTATTACAAACTGCAGCTTTCACTCTAAATCGAGTTCCTTCTAAAGCGGTTGATAAAACACCATATGAGATCTTGTACGGAAAGAGACCTAGTTTGTCGTTCCTTAAGATTTGGGGTTGTGAGGCTTACGTAAAACGACAAGTCTCAGAAAAACTAGCACCTAAATCGACAAATGTTTATTTGTGGGGTATCCTAAGGAAACAAAAGGATATTACTTTTATAATCTCGCTAAGAACAAAGTGTTTGTTGCTTGGTATGGTGCCTTTATTTCAAAATAGTTTATTTCAAAAGACACTAGTGGGAGAGAAATAAATCTTGAAGAAGTTCAAGAATCACAGATAAACCCTGAACCACTACTAGAAGTTCAGCAACGTTCTGAACCAGTTGAACCTCCGCAAGTGACACAAGGCCCACGTAAATCTGGTAGGGTAAGACATGAACCAGAGAGATTCGGATTTCTCATTACTAATAGTCGTGATGTGTTGCTTATGGATCAAAATGAGCCCACCACTTATCAGGAGGCTATGTCTAAACCAGACTCAGATAAATGGCTAAGTGTCATGAACTCCGAGTTGCAATCCATGTATGATAACCAAGTTTGGAACTTGGTTGATTTACCTGAAGGTGGTAAGACCATTGGATGTAAATGGGTTTTCAAGAAGAAAACTTACATGGATGGCAATGTGCATACTTTTAAAGCAAGACTTGTAGCAAAAGGTTTCAGGCAGACTCAAGGTGTTGATTATGATGAAACTTTTTCGCCAGTAGCAATGCTTAAATCCATAAGAATTATAATTGTCATTACTGCATATTATGACTATGAGATATGGCAAATGGATGTAAAAACAACATTTCTTAATGGAAAGCTGCTTAAGGACATATATGACACAACCTGAAGGTTTTGTACATCCTGAGAATTCTAGGAAGGTATGCAAGCTTCAAAGATCCATTTATGGATTAAAGCAAGCTTCTCGGAGTTGGAATCTTCGTTTTGATGAAGCAATCAAGGATTTTGGTTTTATTAAGAACGAAGATGAGCCTTGTATATATAAGAAGGTCAGTGGGAGTGTAGTTATTTTTCTGGTATTATATGTTGATGATATATTACTCATTGGAAATGACATCCCAACATTGCAGAATGTCAAGTCTTGGTTAGGGAAGTGTTTCTCAATGAAAGACTTAAGAGATACAGCCTATATCCTAGGGATAAGAATCTATATGTATAGATCTAAAAGGCTAATCGGTCTAAGTCAGAGTGCTTACATAGACAAGGTGCTGAATAGGTTCAGTTTGCAAGACTCTAAAAGAGGATTGTTGCCAATGTCTCACGGCATAAGCCTCTGCAAGAATCAATGTCCTAGGACAAATGATGAGCGAGACCGTATGAATAAGATTCCATATGCATCGGCTATTGGATCTATCATGTATGCCATGCTATGCACTCGACCCGATGTATCATACGCTTTGAGCACTACAAGCAGATATCAGTCAAATCCTGGTAGGAGTCACTGGATAGCAGTAAAGAAGATCCTTAAATACTTAAGAAGGACTAAGGAAATGTTCTTGGTCTATGGAGGTTTTGGAAATGATCTAGTTGTAAATGATAACACAGATGCAAGTTTTCAAGCTGATATAGATGATTTTAGATCGTAATCTGGATATGTGTTTACTTTGAACGAGGGTGCAGGAAGCTGGAAAAGTTTGAAGCAAGAGCGTGGCGAGATTCTACAACAGAAAGTTTGAGTATATTATAGCGTCTGATGCAGAAAGGAGGTAGTTTGGATCAAAAAGTTCATTTCTGAACTAGGTGTGGTTCCAAGTATTGCTAACCCTGTTTGTTTGTATTGTGACAATAATGGGGTGATAGTACAAGCCAAGGAACCTAGATCACACCACAGATCCAAACATATACTCAGGCGTTTTCATCTCATCAGAGAAATTATTGAGAGGGGAGACGTAAAGATTTGCAGAGTACCTACCGAAGACAACGTTGCGGATCCATAGACAAAAGCTCTTCCACAAGCAAAACATGATGGTCATGTTAGATCATTAAGCGTTAGATGCATGTATGATTGGCCCTAGTGCAAGTCGGAGATGTTGGGGCATGTGCCCTAGGTCAATCCATTAACTTTCTTTATGAATACTTTTAGTTAATAAAATAGATGATTTCATTTGCTGTTTATTATAATCAATTTGCATGTTTACATTATAATAAGATCCACGGGTAATTACAAAAATATCCTAAATGTCCCTAGTCGATCATTATACTGGGAACTATAATGAATTAAGACTAGTATGAGTCTTGATTGATGATCATATGATGATTATACGTATAGGGATACGAATCATGATCACGAGTACTTGTTAGGGAACAAAATACTGGACCGACCCGCTATGAGAACATCACATGGATTAAGTCATAGTTGTTTCTCATGATAGGTATATTTTTCAGTCCTCTGACTTGATATTACCAGAGACTTCAACATTAGGAACATAGTGATTTGACACTATCAAACATTGTCTTTAACCGGACGATTATAAAGGTTGTGATTGGTTACTGTGTGAGCAATGTGACGAAGTTGTGTAATCGAGATAGAATTTGTCCATCTCATATAAAGAGAGATATCCAGAGGATCCCTCAATGTGTTAGACTGTTAAAAGGCCTAGATAAAGTGAATTGATATTGATCAATGTCACTTGGATGTTTTCAGTCTACCTAGGGATCGAAACTAGTACGATTGAACATGTTGGTTGACAATTTCATGCCTCATGTTTGATCAAAAGGATACCGTGTGACAAAAGGATGTTATATACACTATTGATTAGGTTGTATCGATTTGATATTCGTACAACTTGGGTAGTCATAATGTCTTGCTAGAGGCCGCTTATGACTTATATACCAAAATGTGTTTTGGTACACTGCCAACGTTGTATGAGCCTATTGGGTCGCACACTAAGAATGGTTTTGCGAGATTTTAAGATGGTTCAGAAAAACGAATTTTATATGATAAAATTCATGACAGAAACGTCCTTGTGGTGTATTACACTTATACTTCTTTAAGTAGGGGTATATGTGTAATTTACTTAACCGTCCATATACAAGGGTTGTATAAATAGACGCTTTAAGTTAGAATACACGTACGAAAGATTAAAATGTCGAAACTCTATTTTCGTTTTAGAAACGACTTAGAGTTTTTTGGTATGCTCTGGATCGTTTTGGAGAGAAACAAAAGGTTTGGTATTCTCTCGAATCTAGCACTTCGAATCTCAGCCGCCGTTCGTGTATGGACTACTGGTAGAGGGCGTTCGTCATTGGTAGTGCCTTAGAGATCGATCAACCTTCAAAAAGGTATATTGCGATTGAGGTATGATTAAGTTTTTCATGGTTTAAACGTTTTTAATGGAATTAGATTCGGATCCCGTTGGGGTTTTTGTCAAAATTGTTTTGTAATCTCTGCTGCGCATGAACCCCAAAACCCAACACTTTAAAGATTTGAAAAGTGAATATTTCACTTTATATATCTTTTCACCATGTGGAGTTATAAATATATAAATACCAAAAAAAGTAATGCTCCAAAAGCTCAAAATGAGTGATTGAGTCTCAAGCTATGAAATTTAATCAGTCAAATATTAATTATAATTTCGTAATTTTAATTACTTCTATGTTGAGGCTATGTGGAAATATGAATGATGAGACAATAAAAATAAGGTCACGTGGTCCGCCTCGATTTATTGCCGCAACAAATATCGAGTGCGCACGTCAATTCAATAAATATTAAGGATTGATTTCTTGTCTGATGGTAGCTGAGCAAATTAATGAGATATTATAAATATAATATCGCTCTCGTCCAATTAGTTCAGCTTAAAATTAAGAAGCATATGTTGCATATAATGATCATGATCGCAATAATAAATTTATGGACGTGGAAAATGTGAAAATATTAGGTAAAGATCGTATTGACAATTCCACCAAAAATTGGAACAAAAGTGGTGCACCACTACAAAGAGCAAATAATTATTGACAATGAGCGCTCATAATTGTGACATTTTTTGGTCATATATAAAAGGCTATTTTGCCTAAATATTGTCATATATATACCCAAATATTTTTATGACCTTTACCATGCCTTCAAAATTAAAGGTAAAATATTATGAATTTTATCATTGAAAATGTCTCGATAAAACAAGCACATCGAGATGTGTTTAAATCATGACCTAAATATGGGCGATGAGTTTATGTCTTGTGTATCGTTCTACATGCATGTACATTATAATGTAAAAGTGAATATTTCTCGAATTCGAAGTTAGCGGAGGCTAATGTTCAGACAATATCGGGTACGACAATTTTATTGTTAATGTCTTGTTTCGAAAAAGTTTACTCATAACAATAGAAAATTTATCTATATGAATATGATTTAATCTGAGTATAATATTTTCAGCTTTAACTTCTGGAATATATAAGACACATTAAAACGAACGTCGTCTTCAATCGAATGACATTCATAATGTGGAAAGATCTATTTGATTATCTAGAATCATCAATAATGCGAAAATATCGTAAACTCGAACGGACATTCTTTATTGTGGCGGCCTTCGCCGCCCCAGGGTGACGTGACTTCGTGTACTCCTTGCCAGCTGACCCTGCTACACATGTGCGGCACCTGCCCGTCATTTTTCTGTCTCGAAATGTATCCATTTGTATATGTACAGTGTATAAATAACATATTCAATAGAAGAGGAACATAAATGCAAAAATTATTAAGAATCAATTGAACAAAACCTAGTGTGGAAAAACCTTGAAAAGTACTGTGTGTAAAGGTAGATGACTGTACCATGTAAAGTATTTATGTACAATGTCATGTCACTCCCCAGTTCCCAAAAGAATCAAAATATCAAAATAATCACACGTACGAGTAATCCTCAGAGGTAGGCAGTCAGAGGTAGGCAGTCAGAGACCCCCTTGCCTTTACTTGTACTCAGATCTGCACTCAATCATCACAGAAGAAAATGGATGACGAGTCCAGTCAGTAAAAACCCAAGGAACTCCTTTGAGCATTCATATAAATAAGTGAAAGTCAATAAATACTGTTAAATAAACATGTGGAATGCAAACAGACAATTGTAAGTAGGGCATCGCATGCATAGATAACAATAAAGTGCAAATGTGTGTGCCTGTTTTAGTCAGACTAAACCATACTTCGGGATTCCCTTCCAGGATCCCACTAGTGGGCGCACCCTACTAGCTATCACCTAATCCCTCTCGGTGGCCGGCGTAGACCTACGACGCACCGACACATGTAGCAATTCAATAGCTCGGGTCGTTATCCACCGAGAACTCCTGATACACATGCTATGGTCTAGAATGCATAGACACAGAACGAAAAAATCCAGTCTAAGTAACTCAAACAACTGTCCAAACAACGACAAGATATAGATGGAATAAAAATCACAAGGAATACTGGAAATGAATGGAAATACAAAGCGAAATAAATACTCAGAGTTTTTCAATTGGGTTTTACAAACCTCACAACGTACTCCACTATCCCGTAATCAATCCTCTAGTCAAATTCAATTGGGTCTTTGATCGCCAATTGATCACTCGTGTCCACCTATGACCATTTATTAATAATTCTTATTTAATATGACAATTTAGGACCAATTTCTAAAATTTTAGGCTAAATTGTCTATTTCGCGCTTTTCGTGGCAAAAACCCATCGAAAGTCACATCCGAATTATCCAAATATTTCATTTGTCATAGAAATTCATGATTTTCTATTTATTTTATGGAAATATAATTTTTTCATAACTTTCTCAATTTTTTCGGGATTTTTTTCCAAGTTTTTCTTTCCTTTTTTTTTTTTTTTTTGGAGGGGGAATGCACGAACGCGCAAGTGCGTGCGCGTGTGCATCTTCCCCATGTGATCGAACCAGACTGGTTCGATCACTGATTTTGTTTTTTTTTCTTTTCCTCCGTGGTTCGGGTTGGGGTTGCTCTCCACCCCAACCCCTGTGGACTCGATGGCAGGGGAGACACCCCTGCCATCACCACCGCGACCCGGTTCAGCCTCCATGGCCGAACCCCTGTATCACCACCACGACCAACCCGAAACCCACAACAACAATGAGGACTCACCTCGATCGTGACGTCTCCACTTTCTCCACTTTTTTCCCGACTTCTTCTTCTTCTCTTCCTCTCTGCTTTCCTTCTTCCCTTTCTCGGCCTCCCGATTGGGGTCTTTGCGCTCGCACGCGCGCGCTTGTGTATGTGAGGTGAGAGAAAAGGTGATGAAGTGTAAAGATAAGGATTGTTGACTTTGGTTGCTTGACTCCGAAGTGTGACACATCTTAGACACTCGCCCATGTTTTCGGTCGTTTCGATGCTCGGGTTTGCGTCCGAACCGCGATATACGCGTACCGCCATGTCACTAGCCACCTAATACCCATTCCATGTTAGTTACTTGGCCAATTTTTTATTAATTTGTGTGTTTTAGTTTCCTCGACCTAATATTCGGTCTCGTCAACTAACCAGTACCAGCGCCGACACGTATATCGAGGCGAATACAGTTCATACAATCTCACGCGTATTCTTATGCAACATACACTCGTGCGATGTATTTCAATAAATTACACTGAAAATAAGCAACCAACACACCATAAACTATTATACCTAAGTCCCCGTGTGTCCTAGCCTTCCCCGGCGTCCATGTAGATCCGAGCTGGCGTCCGCGTCTGTAAATTTAAGAGACATTAATAAAATGGGCCGTTACAGTTCTTCCCAACTAAATAAAATTTCATCCCGAAATTTAACTGTAACTAAAGTCCTATACCAGAGAATAGCTGAGGGTATCGTGTCCTTATCGTCGACTTAAGCTCCCAGGCGAGTCTCTCCGTCTTATGATGCTGCCAACAAACCAGGACCTTCGCGAGTTCCCTGTTCAGGAGAATCTGTACTCGATGGTCAACGATCTCTATCGGTCTCTCCTCATAGGTCACGTTAGGCTGTATCTCCACCTATCCCAACTCAATCGTCGGTCTGGGCCTTGACCTAACGAGTCTCAACATTGAAATGTGAAATATCGGATGGTGGCAGGTAACTCCAACCGATATGCAACAGTGCCTACTCTCTGTGCAATCCGGTATGGCGCAATATATCTCGATGCCAACTTCCCCTTAATGCCAATTCTCTGTTGACTTTTCACAAGAGAAATTTTCAGATACACCATATCGCCCTCGTCATAGCTCAGACCCTCGCGATACCTATCTGCGTATTTCTTCTATCGATCTTGTGCAGCTCGCAGTTTATGACGAATTTGTAAGATTTTCTCTATGTAATCAACAACTATCTCAGGCCATATTGTCACTGTATCTTCCGGCTCTGCCCAACAAGCAGGTGATCTATAAGGTCTCTCATACAGTGCCTCGAATGGTGGCATACCAATGTTCGCCTGATAGCTGTTATTGTATCAAACTCACATAGAGGCAGATAATCCTCCCATGAACCCCCAAACTGTAATATGCATGCCCTGAGCATATCCTCCAAAATCTGGATCAGTCACTCTGATTATCAATCAGTCTGAGGATGATAAGCTGTACTAAACTGCAACCTGGTGTCAAACTGTTTCTGCATTGCTTCCCATAGTTTCGAGGTCAATCAGGGATCTCTGTCTGCTACAATGGAAACTGTCTATCAATCACTACCCAAATTGCATCGTGACGCCTCGATGTCTGCGGTAGCCCACTAACGAGATCCATAGTGATATGTTCCCATTTCTACTGTAGAATGGGAAACGGCTGTAATAATCCACCGGGTCGCTTATGCTCCGCCTTCACCCGATGGCAAATGTGACAACTCCTAACATAAGAACCTATGTCAGCCTTCTTCCCTGGCCACCAGAATAGTCGCTTCAAATCATGGTACATCTTGGTCCGACCAGGATGAACTGTGTAATGAGACCGGTGTGCCTCCTCTAGAATCTCGTTCCGTATCTCCTCATCCATAGGTATCCACAATCTCCCTCGGTATCTCAAACATCGATATGTGGTTTTTGCCCAATCAGTGCATTTCGAATTTCATGATAGACCACTGACCCGCTCATAGAGCCCATCAGCCCTTTGACACTCGGCGACCTATTAAATCGATACGGTCAGTATCCTCGACTGAGAACAAATGTGTTATTCCGCCATAGTCGACAACTCGGCCATGCACATAACTAATGCTGCTTGTAATAAACCATGCTCATTTGTCATCTGGTGCAGAACAGTCTGATTGTCGAGTTCACTCATGCTCAATGCGTCTACTACGACGTTCATTTTGTCTGGGTGATACTCAATCGCGAAGGCGTAGTCCTTCATCAATTTCAACCATCTCCGCTGGCGCATATTCAGATCCCTTTGAGTGAAGATGTAACGTAAACTCTGGTGATCTGTATACAACACAAATCGCTCTCCATAGAGATAGTGCCTCTAAGCCTTCAGTGCAAAGATGACTAGTGCAAGCTCCAGGTCGTGCACTGGATAATTCCCCTCGTAGGGTCTCAATCGCCTGGAAAGATAGGCAACTATTCTACCATCCTGCATCAACACACATCCAATATCGAAGCCCGACGCATCTGTATATACTGTCAAGGTCTTGCCCGGCTCCGGTGATGTCAATACTGGTGCAGATGTCAATCTCCGCTTTAATTCACAAAAGGCCTGCTTACACTCATTTGACCAGTCAAATCTGGCATCTTTCTTAGTCAGTCTCGTCATCGGCGCTGCAATCGAGGAAAAATCTTGCACAAATCACTGGTAGTATCCGGCCAGTCCAAGGAAACTCCGTATATCAGCCACGGACTTAGACATTTTCCAATCAATGATAGCCCGAATCTTTTCTGAATCCACTGAGATACCCTGCTCACTGATAATGGCCTAAGAATCTCACCGCACTTAGCCAAAAGTCACACTTACTAAACTTGGCGTAAAGTCGGTGCTCTCTCACAATCATCAAAACTGTCCTGAGATGTCCCTCGTGATCCTCACGAGTCCTATTATAGATCAAGATATCGTCGATTAATACGATGGCGAATCTTTCCAAATATGGGCTTATGACCCAGTGCATCAGATCCATGAAAATCGCTGGAGTGTTTGTCAGCCCGAACGGCATGACTGTGAACTCAAATAACCCGTATCTCGTGCTGAAAGCAGTTTTCTGGATATCCTCTTCTCGAATCCTCAACTGGTGATAACCTGAGCGAATGTCAATCTTCGAGAAGAATCCGGCACCCGTCAGCTGATCAAACAGATGATCAATCCTAGGAAGTGGGTAACGATTCCTCACAGTTACCTGATTCAACTTCTTCTAGTTAACGCACATCCTCATTTTACCATCCTTCTTCTTCACAAATAGTACTGGAGCTCCCCAAGGTGACATACTAGGGTGAATGAGACCCTTTTCCAATTGCTCATCCAATTATCGTATCACCTCCTCCTGCTCCACTGGTGCCATCCGGTAAGGTCGACCGACAATCGGTTGCGTTCTTGGTATCAACTCGATTATGAACTCAACAGCTCGTGGCGGTGACAATCCGGGTAAATCATCTGAAAATACCGATAAAATCTCAAACCACCGGAACGTCTTCAATCCGGACTTCCGTTCGAACCTTCGGCTCAACTATCGCAGCAAACGCCTATATCTCTTGCATTGTAGCTAGTCGACCTCTCGTGATGGGTAAGTTAGTTGCCGATCCAAATAATACAAACTCCAGTATTCTAGGAATATGAGACTTTATCCTCTTGCCGTAACAATCTATCCATGCGTGATAGGATGTTAACCAATCCATCCCGAGCAGTGTGTCAAACTCTAAGTACTCCAATACTCGAAGATTCGCTGGTAGATGATGTCCATCCACCTCTATCATCACGTCTCAACATATTCAATTATGTTATATCTTATCCCCAGCAGCCGTACTGAGGTCAAGATGTGGCTCTAATGTTTGTGTAACTAACCCTAACAATCCAACAATACGTCCAGCAAGAAACGATAAAGTACTACCATAATCAAACATAACATGCATATGGCGACCAAATATAAGTAATGTACCTTCAATAAGCTGCCTAGTCACCCAACTATCTAGCTGTGCTAACGCGTGCGCTCTATCCATGGCCTGGTCTGACTCTCGCCTTGGCGATGGTTGTGTTCGATAGTCAGCCCTTAAGTGTCCCCTCTGCCTACATCGGTGACATCTATGGCTCTCCAATCTACCCGTATATCTGTCTCCACCCGGTCTACCTGACCTATGTCATGTCCCCCCTGATCTCGGCCCTGACGGTACTCTTGTGGTTGTGCCCTCTGTCGACCCACTAGTGCCGAGGTGATAGCATGACCTGGTTTTGGCTCCTCATATCGGAACTGACTGCCCTGAAACTCGTCCTATTGGCCCTTGTCCCGTCTATCATCTCTCCAGCCTCTATCCGGACGATCCATCGATCTCTTCTGCCTCTGACTAGACTGAGAACTCTGCCCTGACTGTACCTCCCTACCAGTTACATGTCCGCCAACCCTCTGCAGTAGGTACGTCTCATGAGCCAATGCCCTGCCAAAGATCTCCTGCAGTATCGTGGCTCCGGTCGAGACAACTGCTGACGCAATCCTGCGTCAACCCCTCGGATGAAATAATAAATCTGTAAGCGCTATGTCCCGATGACATCTAAAGAGAACTGACGCAGATGTTGGAGCCTCTCCATATACTGCATCAAGGTCCGACTACCCTGTCTCAAGGCTAGGAACTCCTCCATCAGCCTCAACCTAACCTCCATAGGTATGTACTGATCGTAGAATAGCTCCCTAAACTCAGCTTATGTCGTCGGTTTCCGGATGAGTAAAAAAAAGAACAAGTGCCTTTAAATTAAGGGGAAAAAAAGTACCTTGTCTTGAATATAGGAGAATCATCTGCAAACCACGTGTCTTGTCTCTCAGATTGGCAGCGAGCAAAACACGAATTTATGAACAACCCATTTTTATTGGATTTTGAAACACCCTTAATCGTGTCCAGCATTTGGTTCCTGAAGCCTGCTTCATTAGAACAAATGGTAAATCCACCTGATTTTACAAGAGAAGCCTGATCCGATAAAGCTTTAAACAAACAAAGGTAAAATGATTAATTACCTTGCAAAAATTGGATCTGAGATACTTTGCACCGTGGATGATTTAATTTATATTCATGCCAATCATTATTAGGGTCAACCGCATGAGGAGCTAGACTTTCCTGGAGCTGATGAAAGGGAAAACAAATCAAATGCGTCACCAAATAGTAAAAAAAAAATATTACACTACATAATGTGACATGTAAGGATATAACATGACAATAGATTCAAAGATTTTACTTACGCATCTGTGCGAAACTAGCAGTGCTCCAGTAAGGATATAGCATGACAACAGTTTATCATCGATAAAGTTCTGAGAAAAAAGCACCGCGATTTGAAACAAAAGAAAACAGTTTATTTTACCATAATCCGATATTGCGCAAAGAAATGTGTAGTCCAGGAAAGCAAGAAGTGTTACCAAAGTTGGGTCCAATTGGTCTGTACAACTGCGGGGCAGTTCTTTTGAGCTCCCTGTCATACAATTTTTTAAACGCATTAAAACTTCATGCAACAGAATTGCAAAGCATGATTAAGGAACTCAAGTAATATTTCTACTTTAAGAGCAACACACAAGGGACTTAAGGGTATTAATATTGAATTACTCTAAGATTCTACGAACCAAGTCCTCCTTGGGGGTTCTCATTCTTCTACAGACATAGAGATAACAACCACCCGACAACAACATTGCCTCAATCCCAAATTAGTTAGGGTCGGCTACATTGATCAAACCCTTCCATTGAGCTTGATTTAGTGCAAATAATAATAAAAATTGGCTTAATCAGAACCGGTGCTTACCCTTTTTCCTGAGCACTAACATTGGTTCACAAGTAGCAAAATGCTATTTGAAATTGATGTGATTCAAGCAATTACTTTAAGACCATAAATATGTTGAGGTTAGCTTTAGCTTCTGTTAGAAACTATCAAACGATGACAATATATGCTTTATACCAGAGGCATCGAAAGGAACTATAGATCCATACTTGAAAAGCAAACAATGGCATTGGCTATCTTATCAACTAAGAGTAAGCATGCTGACATTAAGCTCGAACGTATCAAATAAATTACCTGCAATTTAACAACACCCGCAAACAAATTCCTCATAGTGCGGTTACCAGATACATCAATCCTGTAAGTGGAACATTAGTATTAAATCAAGAATGTCAAGGGATAGAGCAATGGCTAATTGAATTGATAAAGACCAACAATAAATGCAATGTACACAAGAACATGATATTAGCACAATTGATAAAGACCTGGTCAGCACTGTGCATTCCCTGAGCCATCAACTCTTCCATGCCAGCCAACCAGATACACTGTTCTCGAAAATAAAGTTGCGAGACCTAAAAATATATATGAACATGATATTAGCACAACTGCAATAACTTGATGTCTAAATCACAACTTTATTGTAACAAACTAAATAACTACCAAGTGCTTGGTGTATCAAATTGGACAGAATGAAAAATCATCTGAAGTGCAGTGCTCAAGTTTTCTTGCAAAAATAACCTTGGCATTCAAATACAATCAATGACTAAACAAACCTGTGGAGGGGGGTCCCCATTTGGTATCCACGCCTTGACTCAAAAGTCACAGCCAGCAAAAGCTAAGCATCTAAGGCCAATTCCGAGACCTACCACAAATCTCAAAACTCTTACACTGCAACCTTCAAGGAACACTAGCAATCTTCTACACGGAGCATGCTACGAAAGTCCTGTCGTAAAGAAACTAATAAATTCAACTTTAAAACAACGACACCCGAAATAAGAGATCTCAATCTCATCATGAAGTTTGTCATGCAGCAACTAAACCGACCCGCGGTGCAATGTCGGACTATAGCTACAAAATTTATGCAACTAAACATCCAGGTGAAAACATTTAGTCAATCCAATCAAACACAAAGTTGAAATCGATGAAATTATCTCGCGGACTTAACGCGAAAACCCTAAACTCCATTTCCTAACTCCTGAACCCATCTCTCATCTCCAAATGGGCATCCAGTGTAACAATTTCTAAATCCACACCCAATTCCTCCACAATTTCCAAACTTTGAACTGCCAAACTCATCATCATACATTTAATTCAACAGAAAACAAAGCCATTGACAAACAAAGCAGGAATTCGAATAGAACCCTAAAAAACAAACAATCAGATCGATCAGCTCCAAATCCACCAAATCAAGTTCAGAATGATTGAATCGCAAAAAAAAAAAAAATGAACCTAAATTGAACAAGAAAAAAAGCGAATTCGGAATTAGGGTGCAACGAACGGCGGCGAAGGATTGGGGTGTGGCGAATAGCGGCGACGGCCTAGGGCTTCGGAGGCTCTAATCTCCAGCAGCCGACAATGGCAGAGCCGACGGCCTCGTCGTAGCAGCAATCACAGCGACGTCAAAGATTTAGGGTTTGGGAGAGAGATTTCGGTGAGAGAGAGCGTGAGAGAGAGTGAGCTAGGAAATGTCGGTAAGAGACATGTGAGAGAGAGAGAGAGAGAGAGAGAGAGAGAACAAAGAGCGGTGAGAGAGAGAGAGAGAGAGGAGAGAGCGGTGAGCAGAGCGATGAGCACAGAGAGAGCATAGAGCAGAGAGCAGTGAGAGAGAGAGCAGAGAGCGGTGAGCGGAGATGACCGATGAGAGAGCGGTGACCGGTGAGAGCAGAGAGCAGTGAGCAGGCGATGAGCGGTGAGCGGTGAGAGAGAGAGAGAGCAGAGAGCGGTGAGAGAGAAAGAGAGTTGAGAGAGAGATTTCAGTGAGAGTACGTCGGTCCCCATTTTTTAGGCGTCTAGATCGAAGCACGCACGAATCTCGAGACTTAATGAACGGTTATAAAAAAGATAGTTTTGGTGGGACTATTGGCGCCATTTTTCTGAGACGAAATTTAATTCCTTCTCTATTTCTGTCTCTATTTCCGTCTCTTATCTCTATTTATTCCGTCTCTGAATTATTCCGTCTCAATTCCGTCTCAAACCAATTTTTCTTAACGGAACTAAATTTCGTTGCTAATTCCGTTTCTAAGTATCCTTTTTTTTGTAGTGGTTGTTGATGAGATTGTTGTCGATAATGAGGAGGTCTAGGTGTTTGGAGCAATAGCGAAGTCGATATTGTAGCTAGTGGAGCATGGGAATGATGGCCCGAGATGGCAATATGTCATGGTCACGATCTTGACGAAAGTGATGATGATGGTTGTGTCAATGCCAATAGAACCCAATCATCTCTATTTATAGCTATATACATTTGAAACATTTTACTAATATTTGAAATGTTTAGTTTATTTTAACATTACATTCAAGTTGAAAAGTCAATTACCGATACAAATTCTTAATGATACCGAATTATTTTATTATAATTAAAGGATTGAAAACGTTACATTAGAGTTCAAGAAATATGAACAGTTAATTAGGCATTCAATTTTCAAAACGTAACCGCCATGCATTGAATAAGCCTACATTTTGGGTGCGTCACATGGCTTATTGAGAATGCTAAAAAACGTCACGTTTCACACCCAAGATGGAAAGTTTTTTACTTTGGAATTTTGCATTGATTCCTTGCTAAAAATATAGGGTTAATTTCACCGATAGTCACTGAAGTTTGTAGTTTGTAACACTTTGGTCACTGAACTCATATTTGTCCCAAATATATCACTCAACTTTAGAAAACATTTCAACAATATAACTCCGACCATTCTTCGTTCGAAAATACGGTGATCGTGCTGACGCGGCGCCACGTAGGATTACATGTGAAGTCACCAAACTATTTTGAAGTGATGATGTGGCCCCAATTTAAGTGTTCTTTTGGTTTCAATAAAAGCACCCCATCATTGTGGGGTGTATCAAAATCAAAACCCCTTGCCCCTGCTCACCATCTTCTTTACGCCACTGCACCTCCAAAACCCTCCATCATCTTCGTCCTCCGTCACTGCGCCTCGCCTCCGGATGCTCGTTGTCGCGTTTCGCATTCAGTCTCTTTCTTGCTTGCCTCCGGCTGCTCGTCGTCGCATTTCGCATTCAGTCTCTTTCTTGCTCGCCTCCGGCTGCTTGTCGTCACTGCGTGCCCCCTCTCGCTCTTCTTCGTCGTCTTCGTCTGTCACTACGTCTCGCCTCCGGTGCTCGTCGTCGCTTTCGACTACGCCACCTCCGGTCTCCTTCTTGGTCGTTCTACATCTCCGAGGACGTCGGTAGCTTCGCTTCCGCTTGGCGCCCACCCTATCGCTCGCCCATTCTCCTCACCCGCCCTCCCATCTCATATATTTTGCTTCCGCCCCATCATCCCTGTAAGTCTCTCTCTCGTTGTCTAGTTCTATGTCGTTCACATTTAGGTAAATTTTGTGAATCCACTACAAGGCAAGACTTGGCAGAATATAATCTCCTCAATCTTGTTCGAATCTCTTCATCTTCGGTTTCATTCTTTTTGTTTTCCACCATTTATTTTCCCGTATTTTTTCGCTCTTTTTATTTTTTTTCTACAAGATTTTTGTTTCTGCATTCTATCTTTGTTTGTATTTCCTTTAGGATGCAAAAGGAAGAAGATGAGCAATGAAGCCTACGTCCAATCCAAGCTAGCTTCAATTCAATTTCAATCCTCCAATTAATAGCACAACCATCTTGGACTTATTCGATGAAGTAAGTCCAACATTTCAGCTTCTCTAAAAATCATTTTTCACATATCAGATAGTAGTTATGCCTGTTTAAGATCTTTGTTTATTGATTCAAATTTTATTAAATTACAAAATCTTATTAAATGTGTTGGTCTGATTCTGAGAAGTTGAATTGACGATCATGTGATTTTCTCTATAAATTTGTTAGATGGCAAACACAATGACAAAATGAATGTGCATATCCCTAAGTTTGATATAAGATTTTGGTGTCGCGATTAGGATTTTAAGATTCAATTGTTGATTAGTGTTTTAGTGTTTAATACGTCGATACTCAATAGTGAACTTGGTGAACTTGTAGAACAAACAAAGAAGTTTTTGGTTGGTGTTCTGCGGAGACTAGGGTCAATAGGATTTAGGAACTGTATTAACACATTTTTATTTTGATTCATGTAGCCGACCCCAATTAATTTGGAACGGAGGCTGTGTTGTTGTTGTTGTTGTTGTTGTTGTTGTTGTTGTTGTTGTTGTTGTTGTTGTTGTTGTTGTTGTTGTCGTTGTACAAATTTTTTTTAAGTTACTAAAGGATCTTGCTTATGTTAAGGACATTTTTAATATCCTTATCATTTCAGTATTCATTTTGACAGTGGAGATGGCGGTCAAGGAGAAGTGAACCATGATTTAGAACAAAGATATTGTGAGTCACCAAGTATTAGTGAGCAAGAATTAGTTGACTTAGAGGTTGGTCATGAAGAAGAAGTGGAACCTTTAAAAGAACAGGACAATGGAGCAATTCAACAAGAAGAACTACAAGAGAATGAAGGCAATGATTTTTTCGAAAGTGACAATGATGTTGAGGATGATGATGACTATCAAGAAGTTGTTGACGAACAACTGCAAGGTAGAAATAGAGGAAGGCCTAAGCTTATTGCTCCACCTCGTAGTAGTGCACTTGCGATTGTTGAAGTTCATGACCAAGATTCAGACTATGCAACATCAGATGGGCTCCACACAGATGATGATTCCGATGAATTTGGGAAGACGAGGCATCTAGAATTTGATGAGTTTAAAGACATGGCAGACCCACATCTTGAATTAGGCATGAGATTCTCGTCTTTCAAGACATTTAAGATGGCATGCAGAAATTGGGGCATTCAAAATAAGCGACAAATACGGTTTACTACGAATGACAAGAAAAGGTGCATTTGTAAATGTCAGCGCTTCAAGTCTAGCAATTGCGAGTTTCGATTTTTTGCTTCTCACACGGCTAAAGATGACTCGACGATTCAAATCAAGTCAATCAACTTGAACCACTCATGTACCAAAGTGAACAAGAATTATCACGTGACTTCTGACTGGCTTGCAGAAAAGTATGTTGAACAATTTAAAGTCAAATTGGTCAGTATCTGGTATCATCCAAAGAGTCAAAGATGACTTGAAGTTTGAAATTAGTCGAATGAAAGCTTGAGAGCAAAGAAAAAAGCAATGGAGTTGGTGAATGGAGACGAGGAGAACCAATACCTCAAACTTAATTCGTATGCGCTTGAGCTGCAAAAAACTAATCCGGGTACAACAGTCAAAATAACGCAGCATCTAGGGTCTTTGAAGGCATATATATATATGCCTTTCTCCATTGAAAAATGCTTTCATATCAGGATGCAGGCTTTTGATTTCTCTTGATGGTTGTTGGTTAAAAGGTCATTATGGGGGACAATTACTTGTTGCAGTAGGGATAGACCCAAATGATTGTATATTTCCCATAGCTTATGCAGTGGTTCAAGTTGAGAGTAAAGCCAAATGGCTATGGTTTTTAGAATTACTTAAAGATGACTTAAACATTGTCAACAGCCATAGCATTGCTTTCATGTCGGATAGGCAAAAGGTAAATTTTATTGACAGCCTTTGTGTGTTATAATGCATGTTTGATTCCATTATATTATTTAATCGTTGAATTTTACTCTATTTACAGGGACTTGTTAGTGCGGTCAAATATGTTTTCCCCAACTCAGAACATAGACATTGTGTGAGGCACTTGTACACAAATTTCAGAACAAAGTTCAAGGGAATGGAGCTTAAGCAAATGTTGTGGAGCGCGGCTAGGGCCACATATCGCGAGAGAATGACCTTTTGGTTAGACGAATTGGAGAAGGTTAATAAAAATGCAAGATCTTGGTTGAATGAGGTTCCCATCGAATCTTGGTGTAGGGCCCATTTCCAAACACGCCCTAATTGTGATATGTTACTTAATAATTTGTGTGAGTGCTTCGACCGATACATTTTAGATGCTAGGGATAGAGGAATCATCACAATGCTAGAGATGATAAAGATAAAGTTAATGCGGAGGCTTAGGCGCAAAAATGAGGCAATGCAGAAAATCATTGTTGCGGGGAGAGATCGAAACTTAAGGATGAGTCTATTTACTATGTTGTTGACTATTCGGGTGGCCCTTCTGTGTCATGTCATGGACACGGGAATACATATGTGGTAAACATGATGGATTTATGGTGTGATTGTGGGAAATGGCAGCTTACAGGCAACCCATGCGAGCATGGGGTGGCGGCTATTATGGGAAATGATTTGGATTACATCAATGAGTGTTACTATACAAGCACTTACATGAATGTGTACTCACGCTATATCAACCCAACAAAACGTGAGGAACTATGGACGAAACCTGCGGAAGATGTCCAACCAGCCAAACCACCGGCACAAATCCAAAAAAAAAGGAAGAAAAGTAACATCAAGGAGAAAGGAGCCCGAGGAATTGGAGATTGCGGCAGCACAAAAAAAGAGTCTTAGAAGGGCACAGTATGTATGACTTGTCAAATCTGTCATGTTGAAGGTCATAATAAACTCCATCATACTAAGGGTCAAAACAAGGTATATATTTATTGGGTATGAAAGTGTAGATGTTATTAAAACAATTGTTTTATTTGTGTGTAATTTGGCTTTGAATTTATATAATTTATAGAGAAAGAAAGGGTTAAATGAAGGAGTTCAAGTCGATGGGAATTCTGCATGTGGTGAGGCACCTCTTGAGCAGGTATTTATGTTATGTTGTTGGAGGGAATTGAAAACTTAGTTGTCTTTTAATTTCTTTGTAACTAAATTTTTTTGGTAACTTGTGAATATTTTATTATGAGTTTGAAACTATTACTGATGCATGGTTCTTGAATATTGACAGCCTAACCCTATTACAGCCAATGAAACATATGCGAGTGTTTCCCAACCTCTCCCTGCGAGATATGCATGTGGTGAGACACCTCTTGGGCAGGTATTCATGTTATATTGTTGGATTTTTACAATAATATGTGATTTTATTTTATTGTTATTAATTATGTCTTTCAAATATTTGACAGCACAACCCTATTACAATCAATGCAACTAATGCGAGTGCTTCCCAACCTATTCCTGCACTGCTAAGTATGATGGATTCTTCTCAACCTATTCCAAGGACTTCTCCGAAATCAAGAGCGAAGATTCCAATTGTTCGAGGTCGTGGTGGTAGAAAAGGTGGTAGAGGTGGTAGAGGTGTCAGTCGCACCATGCATCAGTAATCAAGAGTGAAGATTCCAATTTTTTGGTTTATATAGTTTTTTTTTTCAGATCATCAAGAGTGAAGATTCCAATTGTTTTATTTTTTGTGTAATTTGGCCGTTAATAACCTAATGCTATTATTTTTGAACTAATTCCTTTTTGTTAACAATCTAATGTTCTTTCGTCAAAAAAAAAAAAAAATCTAATGTTCTTATTTTTGTACTTAAACCCTTTTGTTTTCTATGAAAAGTAATCAAGCCATAGTACTTGCTTTTGGCTTCATGTTTTATCATTTTTTCACTCTGCTTGTTGTTTATTTGCAATAGATTATCACCAACATAACATTATTATATATAGTGGGAAACGAAATTAGCACTAGTATTGGAAAGAAACGCTCATAAAATAAGTGTTACACAAAATATGGCATAACACATAGTATTTTCTTTCATTCATAAGGTAAATAACGACAAAACAAGGTTTGCCTTAAGTACAGTACAAAATTCAAGTTCAGCTCCAATAAGACGTGCCAAACAACAATACAACGACCACCAAGCATAATCAACATGCAACTGAACAACCATTAAGCTTGGAAGCTTCCATCGCCGGACGACGTGGAAGGATTAGAACAGTTCCTATTTAGAAGCTCTTCTATCATCTGCAATGCAATCATATCCTCCTCTTCCATTCCATTGTTAACTAAATTGGCAACATCACTTTGACTAGTTTCAGTAGAGGAACTTTGTGGCGTACGTGACGGCTGCAACGACGGCGACAATGGCATCGACGGCGGGGGTGGTTGTGCATTCTTCTTTCCAAGCTCAACCTGCATGACCCGGTTGGAGTTGGTTTTAGCATTCTCGCCACTCATCAAGATCGCCGCCGCATCATATGTTCTTGCCGCATCTCTCGCATTGTCTCAAATGTGCCTAGCCAAATTCTTCTCTTCCTACAAAAAAAAAAAAAAACCCATCAAGCGAGCTTTCCAAATGCTCTACGAGCCACAATTCTTCCCACTATTGAAACTAAATCCTCTTCATTACTTGACTCCTCCCCATTTCCCAAACTCTTATATATATCTTGTAGTTGATTAGCACTGTGTGTCCTGTCCCACTTATACGCATAGGGCTCCTGACCCTTGCTTCTAATTTCCTCAACCTGCAAATAACACTATGCTTATTGTATTGACACTATGATACCAAAAGCAGAAAAATGCCATCTTTGCCAATAAGCATTGAACTATAAATCACTGCAATTCCATAAAATTGCAAAAACTAAGGAAAAGAGAGTAGGTCCTCCCATTTCACAAAAAATGGTTGCAACTAACAAACTTACTCATGAGCTTCTTCAATGGTTCCGATCAGTTAAACTGTTAAGAATATAGGCTTCCAAAGAGGTTGCATGCTTCCAAATATTTCACATAGTATTTTCACAATTTAGGCTACATAGTCATTCAAAACGAGGCACTAGTTAATTATGTTCCTCTATAGTTTTCTAAAATCTCATTTTATTTCTGCTTTTCAGGAAGGTGAATTCTTCAACCAAAAAGGCTACCCACGAAACTCATTTCCAAACAGTTGGGAGGGAAAGAAGGGACTTTACAGTGTAGGCTTCATTGGAAGAGGATTATCAGCAATGAAAATGCAAAAATTATGGCATAAATCTGAATAATCTATGAGATGGACTCACGAAATAGTGAGCAATCTGTTTTTACTCCTAAATCCACAAATCAAGCTTAAACCCTAAAATCCTCAAATCAAGCAATTAAAGTGCAAACATTATTCAAAGAAATCAAACAATATCACATCGAACCCTGCAAATTACAAATAACTAGATAGCGAGAGAGAGACTTACAGGGATGATGGGGCGGAAGCAAGAGAGAGGAGATGGGAAGGCCGAAGCAAGAGAGAGGAGATGGGAAGGCGGGTGAGGAGAATGGGCGAGCGATAGGGCGGGCGCCACGCAGAAGCGAAGCCACCGGCGTCCTCGGAGATGTAGAGAGACCAAGAAGGAGACCGAAGGTGGCGTAGTCGAAGGCGACGACGAACAACCGGAGGCGAGACGCAGCGACAGACGAAGATGATGGAGAAGAGCGACAGGACGCGCGCAGTGACAACGAGCAGCCGGAGGCGAGCATGAAAGAGACCGAATGCGAAATGCAACGACGAGCAGCCGGAGGCGAGGCGCAGTGACGGAGGACGAAGATGATGGAGGGTTTTGGAGGTGCAGTGGCGTAAAGAAGATGGTGAGCAGGGGCAAGGGGTTTTGATTTTGATACACCCCACAATGATGGGGTGCTTTTATTGAAACCAAAAGAACACTTAAATTGGGGCCACATCATCACTTCAAAATAGTTTGGTGACTTCACATGCAATCCTACGTGGCGCCACGTCAGCATGATCGCCGGATTTTCGAACGGAGAATTGTCGGAGTTATATTGTTGAAACGTTTTCTAAAGTTGGGTGATATATTTGGGACAAATATGAGTTCAGTGACCATCGGTGAAATTAACCCTAAAAATATATTAGTTTACTACATTAAGTTATACGTTAGTTGCACATACCATATATAGGAATCACCCTTATTTGCATCTGATAAAATAAGTTCACTACTAATCAATCTATTTAAACTGTTACTTATAAATAAAAATATCTTATTATTTATTGAGAGTTAAATACTAATTTGGTAACGTTTTCAACTTATGTATGATATGACACGTGGTGCGTTGAGAAGACTCCAAAATGACATGTGGCAAATATCATATATAAGTTATCAAAATCTACATTTTTTAGTATGACATGTGGCGCGTTGATAATGCTCCAAAATGTCACGTGTCACATAGCATATATATAGCTTGACAAAACTTACAACTTGAGCATGCTACGTGACGATACGAAAAGGTTCGAAAATGTCACATGTGTGAAATAATAAGACTATATCTTGAGTATGCCACATGAAGCGTCGAGACGGATCTAAAACGCCACGTGGCATATGTCATATATTGCTTGACGAAATTTACATCTTGAACATGCCATGTGGCGCTACGGAAAAGCTCAAAACCGCTACTTGGCACATTCAAGATATATGCTTATTATATATATAGATATAGATATAGATAAATGAAAAGGAAATGAAAATTTTTCTAATTATATAGATTTATTAATTATTTGCAACGGCGAGTCCTAGGGTTGTATGCTTTTGATACATAATTGCCACGTCCAAAGTCGTTCATGTCGCTTAGGTATACATCAATTTGTGCTCTCCGAAATCACAGTGGGAACTTTTTTCTTGGGTTTAACTACATTCGAACTACATATGCTATATATTGGGCCTCAACAAGAGGGGACCCTTGAACAAAATTTCTTTACCACTCCAATCAATCAATTCGTAGAGACGGGGACTGTGTACGTATTATGGTTCAGGAAAAACTCATTGATATCAACTTTTGTTGAAGATATATAGATCGAAATATAGTCTCATATAGATTAAGTGTGATTTTATAAATAAATACTTAAGGATGGATAAGTGGATCTCTCCTTATATTTATATGTACTAGTCCCTTTTAGAGTAAAAGAAAGTACTAGAATGACAAAAGTATGTCACATTGACACTCACGACGGACCACAAGAGCGTCCATGCGGTCTCGACTCACGTCTTATGCATCGAAATTGTGTATGCTCGTATTTCAAGGTGCACATGGACGGCTCAAAGGCTCTATGTGGCTTTCGGTGTTATATATTTGTTGTCATTCTAGCACTTCTCTTGGAGTAAAACTGTGACATCCGAGAATTTCATAAACTTGATTACAATACTAATTAAGTATTTTCATATTTATTTGGGATTTAAGCATCTGAGGTGAAACCTGCGCATAATGGACTAGAGATCACAAGACGTATTTTATTTTTGTATGTTATGTGCTTAGTGTGTGTATTATATGGTATTTTGTCACGAAGTCGGGGTGTGTTGAGGTATATCCTCATTTTGTCATATGCGGGGTTGCAAGTGCATGTCTAAAGGACACGAGTGAAAATAAATTATTAGTTGATCGAAAACTAATTAACTAAATGTTAATCCTCACGTGAAGATTTTGCCTCGGTTTACGTCCAAATTGGGATTAGTGATAGTGTAAAATAGGAACGAAGTTGTTACAAGACTTATCTCGAGTTTCGTAGTAATTGGTGGTGGTTGCGGTTGAGATCGAGTCTAAATCAGGACACGTTTGACTAAATATGACAAAAAAATTGGTCCATAAAAATTTAGTATCGTTGACAAAGTTAAGATTTTTGAAGGTTTTGGTGTAACCAAACCCAGTATTACGGACATTTTATGAAGATGAACTATTTTGTCAAAAGTTCAGTTCAATTCGGTAAAAAATCGGATCGAAAACGAGCGCTGAAAGCCAAAACACGTCAAAATAAGGATTTCTTGAATTAATATATAAAAAGAGATTAAGCTGTTGACAAGCAGCATATCTAGAAAAAAAAAACCTAAAAATAAAAAAAATCAAACGTTTCAACGTAATGTTTTGATTTCGTTGATTTCCAAACCCTCTCATACGAGTTTTCACTCTGCGAGCTCCCGACGTTAGATTTTCACCAAGTTTCTTTCTGCAAAATCATAGAGGATCGTGAGACGGTCAATTCGAACTAAGTTTTCGTGATGAAAATGAGGCATTCAGCCCGTAATTTGGTTAATACTCAATGTTGGGCATTTTCCTCGATTAAATTTGAATTGTTGCGATTTCTCGATTTCTTTTACGGGGTTTTGATTAAAATTGGTAGAAATCATTGTTAATTGATCTATTAGGTTGATTTGGATCAATTTGGAATAAATCTCAATGACGTGGGTTAGGGCTTTGATGAATTGAACTAATGTGATTTAATAACTATTTTGGAGATGTTTTTATAAGTTGATATTGATTTAAATTGAGTTTCTGGATGAATGGATTATTAGTTTTGATCCATTTTGACTCTACGGTCTGTGAGAATATTTTGATGCTGAAATCGAGTAGTTTTGTGGTGTTTGTTATCATGTTTTGAGGTTTTAATTGTGAAAATATTGATTTCGAGACGTTTTTCAGTTCAAAATAAAATAAAGTTTGCCTAGTTGACAGACCATATTGAAAAATTCATAATTTCTTTGTCGGTGATCCGATTGGAGTGATCTTAGAGTCTATGGATAGTATGACATGAGTACTACAAGTTCCTTTTAGGTTATCATGATAAATATTGAGGTTTTAAGGTTTAAAAATTACCTTAAATTGGCTAGTTGAAAGCAAGTTGAAACAGTTATATAAATTAATGTTTTTGGAAATTGTTCTCAAGCATGTTTTGGTTGTAGTTTTCATTGGGTTTCATGATTTGGTTTTACTTGAAGGTTGACCCACAATATAATTGGGTATGCAGGGAAGCTATCGGATCTATTTTCAAGGAGATCTGACGCTTTGAGAACCCCAAAAACTACGCTCAAAATTGGTTGTTTGGGAATAAATCTTACAGTGATCTTTACTATTTATGGAATTTGTCATTGTACCTATAATTGTATCATAGTTTGCATTGCATTTTATCATTCTTGGTCATTCATACATAAAGTGAGTGAGGGGGATAAGCTTGTTTCAGAGTCTTGTTTGATTGAAACTAGGTTTCGGTCCTACCTCTACGTTGTCTAGTGAGACTAGCGGAGTTTAACACCGACAAGTTATCTCTGTATTTCATGATCTCTTAATACTGTCTATGTTCTATTTTTGGAAGTCGACGTCTGATTATATGTAGCGGTCCCCAAATCTCGAGGCCCGCCACGGGTGCCAACGCGGACCCACAACCCTGCCACGTCCGGCCTAATTGTGTCCCACGTGCCATTAACTTACACAACTTCATTCAACACCCAATACTTGACCAACTTAAATCATAAAAGTTACAAGTTAGCCCATTTGTCTCAATTCATCTATTAAGATCATTTTTAACAATCAAATTACAGCGGAAGACTTATTAGACTTGATCAAGCAATAAACAAATAAACTAAGTCTTAAGAACATCAACTTAATCTGGAAAACCCATAATATAAACATCATAATCAGAAAGGTGGCCAAAATCCTCAAAATATGCCAATATACAAGTCTTGGGTAGCTCATAATGTATCCCGTATCCCTAAAGCAAATATAAATATATACAAACGAACGAGAGATGTTGCAGTCTGTCAGAGGTAGTCCTCAAGCTTTCCTTTGCCTCGACTCGTATCGGTGTCTGCACTCAAGCCATTACAACAAAACAGATGGCGAGTCTAGAGTGAGTAATCCCAAAGAAATTCAATAAGCATTTACATAAATAAAATACATGAATTGAATAAAGCTATTAAATAAACATGCCAAAAACTAAAATAGGCAACTTTGCTCATCGCATGAATACATAATAGACAAGCTCAAAATGTGTGTCTACAACCTAAGTAAGACTAACACCATACTCCGGACTCTCCCGCAAGCACTGCCGGTGAGTCACCTCCAGCATGGCCAAACTCCGGGTCCTCTCGATGGCCGGCGTGGTCCCACGGCGCATCAACACATGCACCGAAAAGATCTTCGGGTCGAACTATTCACCAAAACCCTGGGTGACACATGTTGTGGTCTAATGGAAATTCATATAGAATGGCCTGGTGGGAGTACACTCAACCAAACCGTCCATATAAACCATACCAGAAAGTAATAATGAAATAACTAAAAGGAAGGCAAATAAGGAAATAAATAAATACTCGAGAGAATTTCAATTGGGTTACTACACACCTCAAACCACGTTCCACTAATACAAAAATGATCTCCACCTCCAAATGCATGCCCCAATACCCGTAGATCAAATCTAAGTACCTAATATTCGTTAATTTATCAATTTCTCGAACTTTGAGATTACTCAAATTCACATTAGATTATCAAATCCAGCATATTAATTCATATTATACCTGGTATCGATCCCTGGGATAGGCCCCCAATTGGCCTAGTCAAAACCCAAATTCGAAAAAGTTTTGTTTATTCCAGGTGAAATGGCGTCGTAGGTGGCGTCGTGAGAGTCACTGTGGCGTTCGCGACACCATGTAACGACTTGTTTTATTAACATCGTTATTTATATCGTAATTGCAGACATGGACGTAAGCTCAGATCCACGTGGACACCGGGGGTAGGCTAGGACACACGTCGACCTAGGTACACTAGTTAAATTGTGTGTTAGATGGCTTATTTGCGATGCAATTTATTAAGTTATTTGTTAAATACATCGCCTGTGTGCATGTTGAATAACGAGAGCGTGTGAGGTTGCGTGATGGGTAGCTGCCTCAAAATGCGCGTCGAGGCGAGGGGCACCGGGTAGGGGTAGCCGAAAGTTAGTGTGACTATGAATTGGTTAAATTTGATAAATAAAACACTAACCATATGGTTGGATTAGGCTAAGGATAATGTGGAATTAATTGAATAAATGAAGCATATAGTTTAACATGAAATAAAAGTGACCTTGAGATGGACATCTAGATCATCATGGTGGTTAGTACTAGGAGGTGAATGGGCTATTGGAGTCATCAAGAGGTATAGGACAACATGCTTGTGAACTATAAGATAAGCCTCGAGATACAAATGCACAATTGATTCCAACAAACATATAAATATAGGGTGAGTGGAGTATTGATCAAAACAGTCACACAATTCGCGCAAACTTAGGAATCCAGTGTAGAGAAAGAGAATTTGGAGCAGTAGATTCATCACTTGGAGGTCAAATCTATAGAACAAACCAAGGTAATCATTTTCCTCATCTTCTCCACTTTCCAATAAACCAATTTTTGACATGTTCAGTGAATTTCGAGAATTGATGGTTAGATCTCTAGATTTTAGGTGTAAATTGATGAATTATGTGTATTAGACCATATTTATAAAGAATTGTTCACTGGTTTGACTAGATTTGATGGTTTTGATGAAATTAAAAAATTTGGTGTATGCATGAATTTGGAGAAAATTGGTGTAATTGAATGATCTGAAGTGTTCTAATTGATGTATTGAAGTTATTTTGATGAAGAGAGGGTGTAAAATCAGTTAGAGTAGCTAATTGAGATGGCTAAGATAGAATTCTTATGAGACGACCCCAACTACAAATAAGGGACTACAAATAAGGGCACCGCCCGGCCTAATCCCTTAATTAAGCTATAATCCCCCTATAGGACCTAACAAGGAATTAGTCGGCCTTATATAAACACTTAAACACCTACCAATTTTGATACAACCTACGGTTAACTAGATAGTTTTATTGACTAACCTATGGTTGTCTATAAATCAAAGTTACTTAAAAAAGTTTTTTTTTATCTAACCAATTATTCAGTGGAAGTCTACTTAAGTTACTGGTGGACATAAGGCCTAACCTATTGTGACAAAACCAGGAAATAGAGATCACATGCATATCTAAACAAAAGTGGTGCTATATACAACATGTGTCTAGTCCTATATTCCTATCACTCAACCCAAAAGGCGAAAATAACATATACATAAAAATGTAATACAAATATTAATTATTGGGCCATGACTTCTTAAATTAAGAATTTTGTCCCAAAAGGCAATTAGCGCGTTAATCGTTTTATGTGTGTAACTGTTCTTCGAAACAAAGAATAGTAGCATGCTAGATAAATTCTCTAGCGCGCTAGATACACCCCCTTAGCGCACTAAGTAGACCATATTAGCGTGCTAATGACAGATGAATATAGATTATAAAGAGTTGTTTTTGGGGTTTTCATTTAATACATATCTAAAACTTTGTAAACAACCTAAACTTGTAAAAATGGACTTTAGGGATTTAGTGGACCGAGGCTCGATGTCGAGGTGCTTGTCAGGTTAAGTACAGGAGTCCGGGGAGGTCGGAGAGCGGTGTGAGGTTTATAAAACCCAACTAAAAAACTCTGAGTATTTATTCTACTTTACGTTTCATTTTTTATCATTCCTTGTTGTTCATTATTCTATTCGGTTACTTGGACGTGGGTTGAGGTTACTCCCCCAGATTTCCTTGTTGTGTGTTCATGATGCACTGGATTGTAGCACTTGTGACCCGACCCTAAGTGAATGGCGACCTGAGTTTTCCCTTGGAGCACGTGTCGATGATAGTGGATTTGGCCAGCGTAGCGAGGGACTAAATGTCGGGCCAGTTAGATGCAACCACTGGTGGGAACTTGGTAACCCTAACTACAGTCTAGTCCATCTGGAGCGAGTACATATATTTGTTAGCTTGTCTGTTGTCTACTATGAGATGAGCCATTTACAGTTGTTTGTTTCATATTCTGCATGTTTACTTGATAACATTCATTGCATTTCCTTTACTTTATTATTTGAATGCTCAAAGGAGTTCCTTGTGATTTTACTTACTGTACTCGTCATCTATCTTTTGTGATGATTGAGTGCAGATCCTAGTATCAGTATCGGCAAGGGGATCCTAGGCGACTACATCTGATTGCCCGTTGTCGAGGACCTACTTGTACATATTTATTTTTGAGATTTTGTACATTTCGGGTATTGGGATACTTGAGATGACACCGTACAAGTATGTATATATCTTGTTTGTGGTATTGTCGATTATATACAGAGTACTTTCCAGGGTTTTCAACAATAGGATTTACCTTTGAACAATGTTTATCATGCTAAATTACCGTGTTTATATGGTATTAATTAAGACTTCCGCTGAATATGTTAATTTGTAAGATACAACCCACTACAATGGTTAGGATCTCAATAAATTGTCAACTAAGTAATAGTTGAAACAGTTAGACTCCTACAGAGAAAAGATAAAGAATATATGGATAATTTACTAATTTATCGGATAATACACAAGTATACACGATTTACGAGACATAAAGAGGACGGGCAGGTGTCGGACACGTGTAGTTGGGCCAGCCGGCAATGAGTACATTGAGACACATCACCCGGAGCGGCAGGGCCGCCACACGCCCTTCCTATAGGGTGGTCCCCGAGGTTTTTTCAATACCTTGGCTCCAACTTTGCAACCTGAACTCGATCCAATCCTTTATGGTTCACTAAAACTATCATAGGGTACGTTCAAACCACGTTAAAACTCATCCAAGATTCAAACCAAGACCCCGATAAAACTCAACTAAACCCCGATAAAACTCGGCAAAACCCCGAAAAGACTCCACAACTTCTACACCACCACGCACAACATCTAATACCATGATAATTGCTCCCGTCCAACTCAAAAATCATAGCAAAAACCCCCAAACCAGCGAGCTAACTCGCATATCTAAAATCTATGTCAAAACGTGAAATTCCATACTCGAAATATAAAGAACGGAAAGGAGAACGTGAATCTCACCTTAGATTGTCGATTGCTCGTCGTATGAACCTCCAAATCTTCACTTGAGATTCACTAAAATCCCCCAAATTTTCATCCAAAACGAGAGAAGTGAGAGAAAAGGTGGTGAAATGAGATATATTTTTTTACTTTTATGGTCTTTTGTCATCTAATGTGAGTGTAGATCTCAATGACCACTTGGATAGTTGAAATAAGGTCAAAAAGTCCATCGAAAGTCACTTAGATTGGTGACTTTGTCACTTGATCTTATCATCCTTCGATCCCATACACTAAACCTCCGAGCGTTCGGTAGCCGGCTCCGCGCCGCGATGCATATCATTCGCGTACACTCATGCCATTAAAGGTCTAAAAGCAGTTTTATATTAATTATTTAATGCATTTTATTCATTTATCATGTGTGCAATATTTTTCAACCTAGTGTACTGTCATTCGCCTACCCGATACCCGCGTATACATGCTAATTGAGGCAAATACCCGTCATACTATCTCACACGAATAATAATAATATAAATACACATTGACAAGCAATTCAGCATAATTAAGCATAAACATTGCAAATTAGGGAAACAACACACAAACCTAACTATTTACCTATTTCATGCATGCCCGGTTTGAACGATGGGGTCCACGAGATGGTGAGCTATCATCCACATTTAAAAATATGTCATATTAACGATGTAATTAAAACTGGGCCGTTACAAACACGATTTTCCATTTATTGAAAATTATCACAGTATACATAGTCCCCCATTCTAGTTCATAAACTACATGATCTACATATACTAAAATATCCAGACAAAGTTGATAATTAAACGAATCCATACTTACCTCGGGTTAAGTCTCCATTTTAGATTTCCTCAACTTTCGGGTTACTCGACCTTTCTCGGTGTTCAAAGCCTATCACAAACTGTTTGAGGTTATTAAATATCCAATTCCTCATTTTTAGAACCCTTAAAATGATTCCAAATGAATTCAGAACCAATTTACTAATATTTGGGTCGACACGACATTTTTTACGTTTTTCAAGGTAAAAACTAGGTATAAAGTCTCGAACGACTTCCGAATTCTCCATTTTATAGAAATATCGAATTTCTATTGATTTGGTCTACAAATATAATTTGTTCCTATTATGATATGGATGAACAACTGCTAAGATTTTGGATAGCCACATTGTCAAGCATGGCTTTGTCATTGAGTTGTAATATCAAGCATTGCTCTTTCTTGTATTAATAGCCAATGTACTCACTATTCCATGTATTGTCAATGTTGCTTGTAAAGAGTTGTATGACATGTGACGTATGTGTTACTTGTAAACATTGTCTAAGTACATTTATCATCATCACCAAAGGGCCTATATAAAGGGTCTCAGCCTCATTGTAAAATCACACTAAGATGAATGAAGAACTTCTCATTCCAACTCTCTCATTTCTTCTCTTCTCTTTTGTAGTAGTAGTTTGTAGTAGTAAAAGTTTTAATTTTCCTACTTTCCTTTTCTAGTGTTTAGCAAGTTCCAACTTAATTTCCAACACGTTATCAGCACGAGCTTACTCTTGCACAAAGAGGAGATCTTGAAGTTCAAGAAGGCTTACTAAGGAAAGAAAGCTAGGAAGGTATAACTTTTGTTAATTTAAATAAGTTCAATTTATTCCATGTTATCATGGTTGCTTTCTTTTTATCGCATGCATCACTTACATATGCATACTTTATTCATACACTATGCATTATAACATCACCGACTACGAAAGTATGCTCTGTAGTTGCGCCTTGTACAATCTTCTACATCATAAATCAATAGTCAATATGTGATATAACTAGTTTTCTCGCTATACTACAAACGATTAGTTATGCTCTATTCTTGATTTTTATATTGCAAATAGTGTTATGAGTTTGGGTTGATAGTGAATAAGCCTTGTCCCCAGTAAAGCAAAACATTGAAAGGGAGACGTGTTATCCCGTTCGATGAGGCATGGTTTTAAGTAGACTTTGTCTCACCACCCAACGTAGAGGTTGTCACAACAACTCATACAAGTGTACATTTTATATATTAATAATCAAGTTGTGAATATATATTTAATCATATATTATTTATTTTATATAAAAATAAAAACTATTTACCCAATTTCTTGACATATTTTCATATTATGGAAAACCTTCAAAAACTTGAATTTGTTGCCCTCGATATCACTAGCAATAATTATTTGTTATGACAATTGAATGCCGAGATACATTCCAAGCTAAAGACTTGAGAGAAATTATTATATAAGGAAATTAAACATCAATGCAAGACCATGTGAAAGCACTGATATTCCTTCGTCATCATCTCTATGAAGGGTTGAAAAGTAAGTATCTCGCTATAAAAGATCCTCTCACCTTATAGTTAAGCTTGAAAAAGCGATATGATCACCAAAATATGGTGATATTTCCAAAAGCTCAAAACGACTGGCTGAATCTTAAGCTACAAGATCTCAAAACAGTCAGTGAGTATAACTCCACCATGTTTAATATTACCTCTCATTCGAGGCTATGTGAGAAAATATATCTGATGAGGTAATGATGGAAAAAACATTCAGTACTTTTCATGCCTCGAATCTGTTGTTGCAACAGCAATATCGAGCACGTCAATTTAAAAAGTACTCATAATTAATTTCTTGTCTCATGGTGATTGAACAAAATAATGAGGTTCTATCGAAGAACCACAACTCATGTCTGACTGGCTCCGCTTCAATTAATGAAGCAAATGTTGCATCTTATAATGACCATAAAAATGGTCAAGGAAAGAAAAACCACAGACGTGGAAAGGGGAAAGGATCAATCGGTAAAGATCGTGGCAAGCCCTTTTCTAAATTCCATGGCGATGAGTTCCAAAATAAATGGAATATAAATGACGCCGCTAAGAATAAGGGAAAGAATGCTGCTGAAAATGTGCATGTTAATAATTGTGACCAACCATGTCACAAGTGTGGTTTGAAAGGCCATTGGGCTCATGTATGCCACACGCCTAAACATTTTATTGATCTTTATCAAGCCTCCTTAAAGGAGAAAGGCAAAATAGTTGAGATGAACTTCACTATCGGAAATAGCTCGTCGAACATTAATTATATGGATGTCCTAAATTTCCACGATGATCCAAACATTAATTCTATATCTTTAATGATCATATGTAGTGCTTTTCAATAATTCTATGCACTAGTTTTTGTTATGTTTTTTAGTTTATATGTACTAGTTTCTTATTATAAATAAAACATGACTCTTTTTGTAATTTGTCAAACATTATTTGTATAGATGGATCGTCGAATCATGTGTTTAAATCATGAATCGAATAAGAGCGATATATGTCTTGTTGATTGTGCCACAACGCACACAATCTTTAAAAAGAGAGAATATTTCTCTAATTTGGACTTAGCTAAGGCTAATGTTCAAACAATATCTGACATCTCTAATTCGATTAATGGCTCTGGAAGAGCAAATATTATGTTTTTTAGGGGAACAATAATTCATGTTGACAATGTCTTATACTCTGAAAAATCTAGAATGAATTTACTTAGCTTTAAATATATTCGACAAAATGGATATCGCATTGAAACCATGAACAAAAATAATAGAGAATTTCTTTATGTCACACTTGTTTCAAATGGGAAAAAAGAAGTGTTAGAAAAATTCTCGGCTTTATCATCTGGATTATATTTTACTCATATAAGGCATGTCGAAACGAATGTCATCTTAAATAAGAAAATTAATGATCCAAAGACATTCATTTCATGGCATGACCGACTTGGTCATCCAGGATCATCAATGATGCGAAGATTAATTGATAATTTGCATGGACATCCTTTAAGGAGTCACAAAATATTTTCAGCTAGTGATTATAATTATGCTAGTCGTTCTTAAGGTAAATTGATAGTTAAATCATCCTTAAGTAAAATTGTTGTGGAATCACATGTTTTCTTAGAACGCGTTCAAGGAGACATATGTGGACTTATTCATCCTCACTGTGGACCATTTAGACATTTTATGGTTTTGATAGATGCGTCAACTAGGTGGTCACATGTTTGTTTACTTTCGGCCCGTAATGTTGCATTTGCTAGACTTTTAGCACAAATCATAAGGTTAAGAGCATAATTCCCTGACAATTCAATTAAGACCATTCGTCTTGATAATGCTAGAGAGTTTAAATCCCAAGCATTTAAAGATTATTGCATGTCTATAGGAATTACCATTGAACATTTTGTTCCACATGTGCATACCCAGAATGGTTATTAGTAGAATCTCTGATTAAACACATTCAATTAATTGATAGGTCTTTAATCATGAGAACTAAGTTACCAACTTCAGTTTGGGGACATGTAATCCCTCATGCAGCATTTGTCATTCGTTATAGCCATACTTCATACCATGAACATTCTCCCATGTAACTCATTTTAGGTTAACAATCAAATATTTCACATTTGAAATTTTTTGTTGTGCAGTGTATGTTCTTATACCACTTTCCAATAGAACTAAGATGGCTCCATAATGAAAACTTGAGATTTATGCTGGATTTAACTTATCGTCCATATAAGATACCATGAGTCCCTAATAAGGGATTTATTTACTACACGTTTTGCTAATTGTCACTTTGATGAAGCAATTTTCCCACCATTAGGGGGAGACAAGAAGCCAATTCAAAAGAAATGACGCGAAATTTCTTGGAATGCATCAACTTTATCACATTATGATCCACGTGCAAATCAATGTAAACTTAAAGTTCGAAAGATCATTCATTTGCAACAAATTGCAAATCAATTACCCGATGAATTTATTGACGCAAAATGAGTGACAAAATCACATATTCCAGCTGTAAATGCTCCTGCAAAAATTGATGTCTCTGTGCAACAAAATGTACAAGAACAAACGAAACGCTTAAAGCATAGAAGACCAATTGGTTCAAAAGATACAGTTCATCGAAAGAGGAAAGCAGGAGTAAAAATAAATGCAAATCAAAATACTCCTGAGAAAGCACAAGAATCTTTTGATAAGGATTTTTCAGAAGAAGTTAATTCTAACGAGGAACAAGTGCCTCTAGAAAAAAAAGGAAAATATGAAAATAATGAGATCTCAATAAATTATTTAAACTCTGGTAAGATTTAGGATAAAAATAATATTGCTCCTAATGATATAGTTATTTTCAATATGTTTTTTGAAATATGTGAAAATGATGATGATCCATAACCACGATCAGCGGACGAATGTCGAAAAAGACTTAATTGGCAAAATTCGCAAGAGTTATCTAAGCAGAGCTAGACTCATTGAAGAAACGAGAGGTTTTTTGACCGGTTGTTCAAACGCCAGATGTCATAAAGCTTGTTGGATATAAACGGGTATTTGTACGAAAGATAAATGAAAAAAATGAAATTACAAGGTACAAAACAAGACTTGTAGCTCAAGGTTTCTCACAAAGACCTGACATTGATTATGAGGAAACATATTCTCCCGTTATAGGTGCAATAACATTTCGATTCTTGATAATCCTTGCGGTTTCTGAAGGGCTTAATATGCATCTAATGGATGTCGTTACAGCATATCTATATGGATCCCTAGATAGTGAGATATATATATATATATATATATATATATATATATATGAGAATCCCCAAAGGATTTGAAATATCTGAAGAAATAAAATCAAAACCTCATAAAATGCATTCTATAAAATTACAAAGGTCTTTGTATGGATTGAAACAATCCGAACGAATGTGGTACAAACGCCTTAGTAATTATTTACTTAAAGAATGATATACAAATAATCAACTTTGTCCATGTGTCTTTATTAAAAGATCATCAACGGAATTCGTGATTATTGTTGTATATGTTGATGATTTAAATATAGTGGGAAACCACAATGACATCGTTAGAACATTCGAATACTTAAAAAGGGAATTCGAGATGAAAGAACTTGGAAAAACAAGACTCTGTCTTCATTTGCAAATTTAACATTTTCCAAGTGGAGTATTTGTCCATCAATCAAATTATATTGAAAAAATATTAAAAAGATTTTATATGGACAAGACATATCCATTGAGCTCTACAATGGTTGTCAGATCACTTGAAGTGGATAAAGATCCATTTCGACCTCAGGAAAGCGATGAAGAGCTACTTGGTGCACTTACGTATCTTGCAAATTGTACAAGACCTGACATTGCTTTTGTTGTCAACCTACTTGCAAGATACAGCTCTTCACCAACACGAAGACATTGGAATGGTGTCAAACATGTTTTCTGATATCTTCAAGGAACAAGTAACATGAGTTTATTTTACTCGAGGGGAGTAAATTGAATCTCTAAGGTTATGCTGATGCCGGATTTTTATCTGATCCCCACAAGGCTCGTTCTCAAACGGGATACGTATTCACATGTGATAATATTGTCGTATCATGAAAGTCAATAAAGCAAACTATGGTTACTACTTCTTCCAATAATTCCGAAGTACTTGCAATTCATGAAGCAAGTCGTGAATGTGTATGGTTGAGAAATATGATTGAACATATTCAAAAATCATGTGGATTACCTTCAATAAAAGATTCTCCAACCATATTATATGAAGATAATGCAGCATGTATCGCACAATTAAGTGAAAGATTCATAAAAGGGGACAGAACAAAACATATTTCACCAAAATTCTTTTACGCATATGAGCTTCAGAAGAATGGTGAAATTGATGTCAAGCAAATCCGATCGAGTGATAATATTGCTGATTTATTTACAAAAGCCCTACCAACTACGACATTTAAGAGGCTTTCATATGGTATTGGCCTGCGTAAATTTAAGGACATTACAAGTAAAGAAACAGAACAAGTTTCACCCATGTTCACATGAGGGGGAGTTATTGATTAATGTATTGCACTTTTTTTCCTTTAGCTATGGTTTTACCCATTGGGTTTTTCTAACAAGGTTTTTAATGAGGCAATCCTAACAATATTATACTCGTCTTAAGATTTATAAGAACAGTGTACTCTTTTTCTTTTTACTAGATTTTTTCCATATAGTTTTTTCTAGTAGAAGTTTTGACGAGACACATTCTCTCAGCAATTGTCATCTAAGGGGGAGTGTTATGATATGGATGAACAATTGACCAAGATTTTGGATAACCACATTGTCAAGCATGGCTTTGTTATTGAGTTGTAATATCAAGCATTGCTCTTACTTGTATTAATATCCAATGTACTCACTATTCCATGTATTGTCAATGTTGTTTGTAAAAAGTTGTATGACGTGTGATGTATGTGTTACTTGTAAACATTATCTAAATACATTTATCATCATCATCAAATGACATATATAATGGGTGTCAAACTCATTGCAAAATAACAAAGTTGAATAAAGAACTTCTCATTCCAACTCTCTCGTTTCTTCTCTTCTTTTTTGAAGTAGTAGTTTGTAGTAGTAGAAGTTCTAAGTCTCTTATTTTCTTCTCTAGTTTTTAGCAAGTTACAACTTAATTTCAAACATTTCCCAATTTTTATGGATTTTTTACTAAATTCCCAGCATTTTCTTTTATTTTCTTCTATTTTTATTGTATTATTATTTTTATTTAAGGATGGGGTTTGTCCCCTGAACCGAACCGGACCGGTTCAGGCCCGATTCGGGGGGACCAACCCCCTCATCTTCTTCCTCTCGATCCCTGCACACCCGAAACCAGTCCACTGTTTTTCATTTTATTTTTTTTTAAATGTTTGGCTCGCTGGTTCACTCCCAGAGCGACCTTGGGAGGGAGATGACCTCACGGTCATTTCCGTCTTCCAACAACCGAACCATACTCCAACCCAACCTCCATGATCAACCAACACAACAACGAACTCAACAAACAAACTTACCTTCGATCTCGTGATCCCTCTCACCTCTCCATCTCGATCTCGGTCTCTCCCTCTCTCTTCCACGTACAGTCACGCTCTATCTCTCTCTTTTCTCGGTTTCGTTTCTTCTTCCTCTCTCTGTCGAAACCGAATTGATAAGTGGAGAGAGAAACTGGTTTTGTTGGGTTTTAAAGATAAAGTATTTGATTTTCTCGAGATTCGTCTGACGCGAACGTGGAGGCAAATATAATGCCCCTATTCATTTCACTATTGTTTTATCATTCTCGATATACGCTGATGCGTATCCGAGGTCAATCCTGATGGTTATTAACCACCCCACCATTCCAACGCCTTATGTTTTTATTAAATATTCCTCGAGTTTCGCACAATGCGCACCTCGAGGCGAATCCAATGATTTAAATTAATTAAATCAAAACTATAGGTCATTTATATATTTATATATAAATCAATTATATATAAATATATAAACCTATGTATTTCCTCATTTAAAATTCATTATGCATGCCAAGGAGTAGGGGTGGCAAAATATGCCCGATCCCGTTTTGCCCGTTTTGTCCGGTCCCGTTTTAAACGGGACCGGACAATATTTTTTTGACAAACATACGGGACCGGACAATTTTTTCTGTCCGTTTAAACATACGGGACCGGGTTCGGGCAGAAATTTAAAAAAAAAACGAATTACCGTTTGTGATTAATTTGAAGGGCATATAAGTAATTTCACATTTAAAGTTTTAAAAAGCTAAAGACCTAAGGTGATTTTTTCAGCCCTATGATCAGATCAGATTCGGACTCATCAGTCATCATGATTCACGTCGTCTCCTGGTCGTCATCTACTCATCTCTCTCCGCGGCTCAACACAACAGTTCAACAAACCCTAACGCCTCGCGGCTCCGCTCACTCGCTCTCACCGTCTCTCTGCCTCGTCGTCTCCTTGTCCGCCTCTCACTCTCTCAGTCGCGCCTGTCTCTGCCCGCCGCGGTTCACTCTCTCAGTCGTCGCGCGTCTCTGCCTTGTCGTCTCTGCACTCCGTCCGCCTCTCACTCTCTCAGTCGCGCCTGTTTCTGGCCGCCTCCGTTCACTCTCTCAGTCGCCACCGACCTCTCTCTGCCTCTGCTCGCTGCCGACCTCTTTCTGCCTTTGCCCGCTGCCGACCTCTCTCTGCCTCTACCCGCCGACCGTCGAATTGGTAAGTGTTGAATGTCTCGAATGGGCAAAACGGGCAAAACGGGTCCCGTATGTTTTACAAACATACGGGACCGGACAAAAAAATAGTGCCCGTTTTGAAAACGGGACCGGGACTGGGCACCAACTTTAATCATTTTCAAAATAGGTGTCCAGTCCCGTTTTTGTCCGTTCCCGTATTTTTGCCAGCCCTACCAAGGAGCACCATCGGGTGTACACACTATTGTACACACTACGTGTGTTATCCTCGACTCCACGTGTCACTAGACGCCCACCAATTTATTTATTATTTCAAATATATATATTTATATATACAACATATATAAATATATATATACATAGACATATATGTATTTATGCTTTTATAATTTCGTCGTGCGCGCCGACGAGTACACTCGGGCGTGCATGCTACTCCACGACCCATGTGTGGTAGCATCCTATAATTTTCTTATTATGTTATTTCCAATTATAGGTTTTATATATATACCAACATATATATATATATATATATACACGGCTTTTCTGCTCGTCACGTACTCCAATGAGTACACCCAAACAACACATTGCTTCCATGTTTCCCCGTGTGATCCCCCACGATTTACATGTGTCACACTACGCACACCGTTAATTTTATTTATTTTTCCACACAATACAACACATTAATTGCACTCACACGCTAATCGAGACAAGTCGGGCTTAACCACGAGTCTAACTCGAGTTAATTATCACCAAGTTAATTATCACCAAGTTAAGAACACAAGTCGTTACACAATAGAAGGTAAAAATGTTTAAGTTAAGGTTGTTTCTTTTACTTGGAACTTAGTGACAAAAATTGAAAAGACTTTTTTTAGTTGTATTTAAATTTTAATTTTCTTCCACCTAGCTTTCTTTTGATTGAGAGTCATTGGATGATGGCACCATCAGAGAGGCGTACAAGCAGATTGTCACCCGGTACAGCGATTTCATTAGCAAGATGTGCTCCAAAAAATAAAAAGTCGGCACATGTATCTACCGAGATCTTCGAGCACTATAAGAAGATGCGGTCCACCTAGAATTCAAAAAGAAATCAGAGCGAGCAAGCAATAATCAGGGAACGGAACGAGGAGGACCTGGTACGGGTGTAGCAGTGCATACGAGTAGTTCCATATCCATCTATCAGCATGCAGAGAGGCTGGTGTTATGTTATAATAAGTTCATATATATTACATATATAATATAATTAAGTCTCAAACTTAATCTTCTTTAAATACCGACTGCTTTGTAGGAAGAGAAGTTAGGTCAACCACCGACTGCTTTGGAGTTATGCCTCTACTTCCATACTAAAGGTCATGACGGTGTAACTTTTCTAGGTTAGATAGTAAAGAGGATTGTCGTAAGAAAATAGTTTGGTTTTTTAGTTTTGTTTGGTTAATTAATAATAGGTATTAATGACTTATATACACATGACTTATAACTGTTTTAATTTTAATTTAGACGACGATACGCAACAAACGTCTCGACACAGTCGCAGCCTGACACGCCAATTGATGAGACGGGGTTATATTTGTCCGTTGTGAAGCGTGACGACAAAGGACGAACATAAGGATTAGGGTGGACACAATCGGGGTCGAGGCGTAGACATGTTGGAGCTGGAGCTAGAGCTAGATCTTCTCAGCCTATTTCTCCACATGATGAGCCCATTGAGCTGCCGAGGAAGGACATTAAGGACATGCAGACGTCACTTCTACAGGTTATGCAGGATAACACGTTAGGCCATGACGAGTTGTGAGAGTTTCAGAGCGGTTAGCTCAATGGAGCAGGCTCTAATATGCCGACTTGGGATTTCATTCAGGCCTCAACGAGAAGTTCCTGATGACTCAGAAACTGACGACGATCTCGACTATTAAGTTATTTGTTGTACACACTTATAACTTCGATTTTAGACTTTTTTGTTTCATGTTTTGTACCCACACTTACTTTTTTATACTTTGTAACAATCTTTTGTTATATTTATACAAATTACTTTTTTTCTTTCAATTAAGTAATTAAATTTGTGTTTATTTATTTGTAAATCTATTACTCTGATTTAAAAAACTGTTTTTCCACCAAATAAAACATAAAAATCGAAATTTTTTATTTAATTAAATTTAATTAAAATGTTTATAATTATAATTTTATAATATTAATTTTAACTTTAAAAAACCAGTTATTTTTATAATTATAATTTTATTATTGAATTTAAAATTTTTTAAATTTTAAAAAATAAAAATATGTTTTTCCACCAAATAAAATGTATATACAAAAACTATTTTATTATTGATGTAATTAAAAAATCAGTTATTTTTATAATTATAATTTTATAATATTTTAACTTCGAATATTCGTTTTATTATTAATTTAAAATCAAAAATTCTTTTAAAATTTAGTTTAAATATAAATTGATAATTTTTTTTGGTAACAAAAGAAAAAAAATCATTTTTAAAAAAAATAAAAATTCGAACAAATAGTGACAGGATAGCGACGGCTCCCCATCGCCAAATGATGACACGTGGCCATCGCCCTGCAAACGTGTCATCATTTGGCGACGAGGTTAGCGATGAGAACTCATCGCCATGTAGCTAACGTGACCAGAACAAGTGTGTTGACCGTGCACACGTGACAGGAATGGCAACAGGCATTAATTAGCAACGAGTTTAGCAACGAAATCCTGTCGCTAAATCTGACACCCGTCGCGAAAAAAAAAAGATAGTGACCAGATTTTTAGCGACGAGCACTCCCATCGCTAATGTAGTTCACCGACGAGATTTACCCGTCGCTAATCTGGTACATTTTTGTAGAGATAGTAATCTTAAGATACATTTGTAAATCTCATAATCATTATTAATATATATTATCATGCAAATTCATTTCTCCATCCATGTACAAATCTATGTGTATATTCGTATACATAATGGAACATCTTTAGGGAGAAACTCGATAACACCTGAAATTATATCCTTTGGATTTTTTTCTTTAGTTATGAGCTTATTTCTTTTGTAATTTATTTATGAAAAAATGCTATAAATGAAACCCAAAAATCACACCCCTTAACATGGCATGATGCTCCACATATTTGGGAGGTGTTGGTGCGCGACTCGAGATACACACCGCAAGTGTTTTATGATCGAGAACTATTTTCGTACATCCATTATTTTCATGTGTGGTGCACATGCCACGTCATTAAAAAGTGACTTTGCGGTGACATTGTAGCATCTAAACTTTTTTTATTTTATTTTAGCCAATGATGTAAAACATAAGCTCTTTTTTTATTTTAAAGAAAACTTGCAAACTTTTGTTGTTGATTATATTTTGCTTTTATGCTCACTCTCCTAATAATTATTAATGTGACACTCTCAGACAAAAAATCAAAGCCAGTGACATTAAAAATTTATGAAATAGAAAATTATCATGATAGATTTGCTTAATTAACCCTTTTAAATAAATTTGACCACAGATTTAGTGTGAACAAACTTAGTTTGTCCATTGATATTGTTTATTGCTTCAAAATCAACTAAAGATTACATCATAATTTTTTTTTACTTTTTATTTTTACGTTAGATTTATTTTTATTTTACATTGATACTTGGGTCTTGCTCATGTGCACAGCACGGAATTGCGACCGGTAAAAAATATAAAAGAAAAGCTTTAGCTTTTAAATATATAATATAATTCTTGATATAAAAATTAAAGTTAATAATAACTTCTAAAATAATATTGTATTAATTTAGTTTTTAAGTTTTTTTTGTCCAAAGCTCAATTAAGTTTTTATTTTCATTATTTTATTTTCTTTTTGAAGGTAAATATGTGTGACTGTATTAGTATGTATAAGTGACATTTTATAAAATTTTAAAGAAAAATATGACATTTTATGATTAATTATTATTTTTAAATTTAAGTTTTATTAACAAAACATGTTCGAATCAGATTTTTTAAGTTAATTTTATTAAATAAAATAATTTATCATATTGCGTGATTATCTTTTAAGAGAGTTCATCAATAACTTGCTAATTATTTTTTGAAGGAAATATAAAAGAAAATTAATTAAATTCTCAACTTGTATTTTTAAAAGTTAAACACCCAACTTTTAAATTAGCAAAAAAAAATCTGAAATTTTAAATTTATTGAAAAATATTTTTAGTTGTCAATAACGATAAAACTCATTCTTAATTTAATTGCATATTATATATTTTATCTATTTAATGTAATGGTTTTTCTCTTAAGAAAGTACGCAACATACAAAATTTTGTACATGGCTTATAGTTTTAAAACTTTGTTCTAGTATTAAAATGAACATAGTATATATTGTTGATGTTTTAAAAGGAATATAGTTGTTCATAATTTTGCTTCTGCTCAAAATCACAAGACTAGATCATAAATATATATTATTTTTTATTGTTGATGTTTTAAATATATAAAAACTTTTTTTACGTTACATACTTTATTATTTAGCAAAACAAAAAGTTATTAAGAAAGTTTACAACAAAATGAGATTTTTTTCATCATTAAAATAAGACTTTTATGACTAATTAAATTGCATTATATTATATATTCCAAATAATTAAAGTATACCAATACTTTTAAAAACTAAACATAATACATGTAGTAATAATTAAAGGTGCTAACTCTCATAATCATGTGTAGAACATTAAATACATTCTATGCATTAAATGCAGAATATTAAATGTAGTAACTTAAACAATAGGTTACCCATTTCAAAAATTTGACACAATGACTAAATTGAATAGTTATAACAAGATCTAATGGCTAGAATTAAGTATTGCCATCCATGGTGATTTTTCCCAATCACCATGGTAGATGTCACGAGGCCAATGCGACACCAGAGATTCTGCCCAAGGAATTACCCCAATATTTTTCACTTCGACACCAACCCATAATGCACAGTAGACTCTAGCCTAGTTCAGCACTCGTTTCCCTCTTTTCTGAGGGCACTCAGTCTCCCTTCGCTCAAGGTACACGAAGTAGACGGGATAAATGAAATGAACCACAATAATTAGGCACAAGGCACAATGAGAGTTTATTGCTTTTCAACTAGGGGATTACACACCAATCTTGGTTCATTTGCTCTCCCCCTAGAACAAGCTCACCTTATATACAATTTCTCAGCATACAAGGTAGTTACAAAACTGTTTGAAGGACACGTATCCACTCTTTAACCCATTAACAAAACAACTCACAACTCCCTGGTCAAACTCCAACATGCTCATCCTTGCATTGCTCCAGTTACCATAACTATCAGTCACATTGCTCCATCTCGTGCCACCTAGCATTGAACCCAGTCCCAACTGCTAGAACCTTAGTTATGTCCATCATGCCAAGCTCATGCTTGATACCTAGTCAATCCATGTTGCTCACATTGCAATTGACTCGGTCATCCACGTTTTCCTCAATGTCACCTAGCATAACTGCCAAGCTACCTAGCTCAAACGTGCCTTGACTTGGTCTCGGCCCAAGCCAAGGTCTTGGTTTAGCCATCATCTCGAATGGGTCTGTCTTTTTGGTGTCAGCCGCTTCTCGTCTACCTTGCCGGAGCCCGATCGATCCTGGTGCCTTTGGTGTGGGTGCTCACTTGTCCCGTTCATGGTGCCCAAATCATGCCTTAGCTAAGTGCCCAAGCCATGCCTTAGCCACTGCCCATGCCACCCTTAAGGAATAGGGGTCCCCCTTAATATAGATGTTAAACCATTCCTAGTCCTCCAATAGGAAACATCACAAAGTGAGACCAATCATATTTTGGCTTGGTCAACGCCGAAGTCAAGATTTGTCAACCCTTGTCAAGTCTTGCCCGTGCCAAGGCCTTACCCTGCCCGTGCCTTGCCCGTGCCAAACTTTGCCTTGTCAATCCTTGCCAAGTTGTGCCCGTGCCAAGGTGTGCCCCTGCCAAACCTTGTTCATGCAAAGGCTCGCCCTTACTAACCTTGCCTGTGTCAAGACTTGCCCATGCTAAGCCTTGCCAAACTTTGTATGTGCCAAGGTTTTCCCGTGCCAAACCTTGCTCATACCAAGCCTTACCTGTGCCAAAGCTCGCCCTTGCCAAGCCTTGCCTCACTTTGTTTGTGTCAAGGTTTACCCGTGCCAAACCTTGCTCGTGCCAAATCTTGCTCGTATCAAGACTTATTCGTGCCAAGCCTTGCCAAAACTTGCTTGTGCCAATGTTTTCCCATGCCAAACCTTGCTCATGCCAAGCCTTGCCAAACTTTGCCTTCGCGAAGGTTTGTCCGTGCTAAACCTTGCTCGTGCCAAGGCTTGCCCCTGCCAAGCTTTGCCAAACCTTACTTATGCCAAGGTTTGCCCATGCCGAGGCTTGCTCGTGCCTAGCCTTGCCAAACCTTCGAGTCCCCTAAAACTCGGACATTACTAGGTATCCCGGCTGCCCAACCCAACTTTTACTCGATTCAACTACAGAGGGTCTAACAGTATAACTCCCTTATATATATTGAAGTTGTATCTTGGGTGCCACATGACATTCTCGAACCTTCTTGACGAGTCATGTGGCATGCCTAATATGTAGCCTTATTCAAAACCTCATTATCTTCCTTTTTTAAAACCCCATTAAACATCACTAAATATAGAAATTAAATCACCACATCATCACCTCTTTCGTCGTGTCATTAACTGCAACTCCAATGGGAATAAAGTTACGTCTTACACGTGGCATCTCCATCGCCACACCTTCAACTCTTTTGCCACATCATCAACTCCAACGCTATATATATATATATATATATATATATATATATATATATATATATATATATATATATATTAAAGTTGTATATTAGGTAGCCACGTGGCATTTTCGAACCTTCTCAACGAGCCACGTGGCATTCCCAATATGTAGTCTTATTCAAAACCTTATTACCTTCCTTTTTAAAAATCCATTAAACATCACTAAATATAGAAATCAAATCGCCACATCATCACATTTTTTCCCGTGCCATCAACTCCAAGTCTAATATATATTAAAGTTGTATCTTGGGTGTGCCACGTGACATACCCAATATGTATCCTTATTCAAAACTTCATTACCTTCTTTTTAAAAACCCCATTAAACATCACTAAATATAAAAAAATCGTCACATCATCACCTCTTTCACCGTGTCATCAACTCCAACTCTAATATATATATATATATTAAAGTTGTATCTTGGATGGCCATGTGGTATTTTCGAGCCTCCTCGACGAGCCACGTAGCATGCCCAATATATAGTCTTATTCAAAACTTCGTTATTTTCCTTTTTAAAACCCTATTAAATGTCACTAAATATAGAAATTAAATCGTCATATCATCACCTCTTTTGCCTTGTTAATAATGAAGAATACATCGACGGAGGGCATGCAGCAAGTTCAGGGAGTGGGTTTTTTTTAAGGCCATGTCTAGATCTGTCCAAGACAGTTTTAAATTTGTCAAGTCTAAGCCTGCCGAAGCCTATTATGAGCCGGGTTTGGGTAGGCCAAAGAAAGTTTGTTAACTTGTAACAATAATCATCTTTATCCAAAAATAAAAAAAAACTTTTAACAATAATTAATATATTTAATAAATGTTAAGCGTTGAGCGCGCACTATGTGGAAGTTGGTCTAATGGTTGAGAACATTGTTTTATATTAGATGGCGTAACGTTCAATCCCTACTTTCAAAAAATATATACATAAAAATATATTTAAATTATACAAACCCAAGTTCAAGCTTTGACAACCTGAGCTCAGAATGGCTTATTTTGCTTTTGTAAGACTCAAGACAGACCATTTCGGACGGCCCCGACCCAATGAACAGTTCAGCAAAAATCTGGGTAACCCAAGCTATTTCCTTCATGAATATATAGATTTTATAAACCGCTTGGAGCTCTTGAAATTAGAAATCGCATCATTATGTCATTGAAGTTGTGGTTTAGTCCCATATACATCGGCTTGTTAGAAAATAATAATAATAATAATAAAGCTTTGAAGTATGGAGTCACTCCATCTATTTTAGAGTGAACCCCCTCTTTCATACAAAAGCTCATACATAAATTAATTACCACACTCTCTCTGCCTTAGATTGGGGTTAATATTACAAAAATTGAACAATTATGCCTTGATAGTTGCCAACATTGGTTTGTCACCTAGCTCCACTTGTGAACATTGTAATGGGGACTATTAGCAGTAGACCAGCTGAGCATATTCATCTACCATATTTAGCATCCTTGATTGAATATTATTTGTTTCCTAATTCATTTAATATCCTTGATTTGAGGATTTGTATTTATTTGTATCTATTTTAGTTTCCTTGATTAGAGAGCTAATTCAAGATCTTTCTTGTATATATGAATACCAATCATTAGTAATGTCCGAAAGAGTAAAGGTACTTTGATTTCACAATTTGATATGGTATCAGAGTGTGGTTAAGATTTGAAGTTTCCTGTTAAGGAAACTGGTTAGTTAAGGAAACTACCAGTTATGGCAACTCAATAATATATTCAGCAGTTAAGGAAAGGAGTATCTCGTGTAATCAATAGTTTCCATTTGTGATTGCACTTTCCTTTTGTATTCTAAGCCTTGTACGTGTATATATAGACTACCTTGTACACAAGATGATTACACAATAAACATATTCCATTCAGAAACTAACATGGTATCAAAGCCCATCTTGTGGGTTTCTCTGGTTGTGCAAGACACAACTCTGTCCACCCTGGTTGTGTGAAACACAACACCGTCACGCCCGATACACCGCCGACACCACCACCGCCGCCCCGATCGCTATGTTCGCTTGACCCGCCACCGGTACACCAATCGCCTCCGTTCGCCGTTGCGACACACACCTGTCGCCGCTCAGATCTGCTCGCCGCCGTCGCCGCTCGCCGATCGCTCGCTCGCTCGCCGCCGTCGAGCCCTCGCCGCCGTCGCCGCTCGATCTCGCTCGCGCGCGCCGTCTGCTATCGTTCACACAAGACCCATCGTCGCTTCGTTGTGCGAGTCCTCAACCTCAACCGATCGCCGCTTCAACTCGTCACCGCGTCCCCAGACGCCGCGAACTCGAGTCCGCCCACCGCGCCGCCGCGTGAACCCCCCGCCAAGTTCCACTCCCGAACGCCGCGAGACCCTCCCCAGCGCCGCGACCCCGGACCCGGCTCGGAGAAGTTTCCCCCAGGGACGCTTCCAGGACTCCTCGGTAGTGCGCGCCTCCTCAACGTCGCCATCCTTGCGGAGGTGGAGTGTATCGCCGCGGCTTGCGGCCCATCCGCCATCGTCATCGACTTCCCGCGCCCGGCCGCGCCGTCCGGATCCGCCGACCGGCCCGCGACGTCAGATCCCGCCAATCGATCCGCGATCCGCGCCATGCTGCACCGAACCACCGATCCGTCCCGTGCCCAATCGAACCGCGGATCGTCTCTGCCACGCATTCGCTGCGTGACCGCCGGATCCGCTACATCATCTCTTCCGCCTCGGAGAAGTTTCTTATTCAATGGAGAAACTTGACGTTTCACACGACCTATCTCCATGATTCTTGATGGGAAAAATTATTCACTTTGGTCCCAACGAATTAAAAGTTTTTTAATTGGTCGAAAAGCGTGGAGAATCGTTACAGGAGACAACTCTAAACCGAAAAGGATGTCACGAACATGAAGCCCGGTTTCTTGGCCGACTTGACGACCGGGACAAGTAAGAATCATCGATCATCTCCCGGTTTCGTAACACATCTACTCCCTCTATTCATATTCGGTTTATTGATTTTGAGACGGCTAAAGAAATTTGGGATTTTTTGGCCATTAGATACAAAACATCTGGTTTGGCACAGTATTATCAATTGTTCACCACCTTGAACAGTTTGAAACAAGAAGTTCGGCGATCTATCAATGAATTTTTAGCACTCATTCAACCAATATGGAACCAGTTGCAACAGGCCGAAATCAGCAAATACCACCTTCATCTCATCCAAGTTCTCATGGCTCTTCGCCCTGAATATGAATCAGTCCGTGCGACCCTCCTGCATCGCGATCCACTACCTTCTCTTGACGCAGCTGTTAAAGAAATTTTGTTTGAGGAAACTCGGCTTGGCTTGGTCAACTCTGCCTCTTCATCAGAAGTGGCCCTCGCCACCACTCAATCATGGCCTAAATCTGCCTCCCACCCTTGTAAGAACTGCAAGAAAACGGGACGTTCGTTTGCCAACTGTCCTACAATTGAGTGTCGATACTGTCATGAACGCGGTCACATTGTGCAGAACTGCAAGAAAACGGGACGTTCGTTTGCCAACGTCCGTCCCAACGGCACACCTAAGTCTGCATCTGTCTCTCACACTGGTTCTTCTGTTGCTGTTGTTGTCTCTGATGGGCCACCTCCCTCTCCGATGTTCTCTATGAGTGACTTAGAAGCAATCATCAAACAGGTGATACCTACCCAACCCACTGCCCTATCTGTGACCTCAGGTAACCAATGGTTCTTTGATTCTGGGTGTTGTAATCATATGACACCAAATCTATCTCTATTGTCTAACAATAGTCCTTCCCTACATTCTTTGAGAATTCAAACTGCAAACGGTAGCTCTATGTCTGTTACCCACTCAGGAACCGTGTCCAACCATAGTTTGAATCTCCCAGAAACCCATTGCGTCCCTAACCTCACTCTGAACTTAATTTCTGTTGGTCAATTATGTGATCAAGGCTTGACTTTTTTATTTTCTCCCACTGGTTGTCAGGTACAGGACATTCAGACGGGTCAGATTCTGGGAACGGGGATCAAAGTCGGACGATTATTTGAGCTCACGTCACTTCACATACCTGTCGTCACACAAATTTCTGCAGCAGTTTCCACCCCCTCAATCTATTAGTGGCATCTTCGTCTTGGTCATACATCAGCCAGTAAACTACGTACTCTTGTTTCCAGTGGTTCATTGGGTATTTCTAAATTTGAGTCTTTTAATTGTGTGCACTGTCAATTAGCAAAACAACCTGCTTCTTCCTTCAGTCTTAACGAGTCTATCAATAATACTCCGTTTTGGTTAGTTCATTCTGATGTCTGGGGTCCTGCACCTACTTCCACCGTGAATGGTTATCGATACTTTGTACTGTTCATTGATGACTATTCAAGATTCACTTGGATATATTTTCTAAAGCATCGATATGAAATATCTCAAACATATATTGAGTTTGCTAATATGATCAAAACTCAATTTGCCCGTTCAATCAAAATTTTTCGTACTGACAATGCTTTAGAATACCGTGATTCTATTCTTCTTCAGTTTCTTAAACAGCAAGGCACCATTGTTCAACGTTCCTGCCCGTATACCTCTCAACAAAATGGTCGAGCTGAAAGAAAACATCGACATATCTTAGATTCTGTCCGAGCCCAACTTCTCTTTGCGTCCTGTCCTGAAAAGTTTTGGGGTGAAGCTGCTTTGAATTGTGTTTTTACCATTAATCACCTTCCTACACCAGTATTACAGAACGTCTCTCCTTTTGAACGATTGTATGGTACACTACCGGACTATTCTCATCTTCGGGTATTTGGTTGTGCATGTTTCGTTCTTCTTAACCCCCCTGAACATACCAAGCCTGAACCGCGTGCTCGTCTATGTTGTTTCCTCGGGTATGGCACAGAACATAAGGGCTATAGGTGTTGAGATCCTCTTTCTAAGAGACTACGCATCTCCACCCATGTCACTTTTTGGGAAAATACAATGTTCTCTACCCTATCCAAATTCGACGGTTCGCTATCATGTCCTCAACCATTTTTCACTAACCCCTCTATCGAGCTTTTTCCATCTCCTATTACATGTATGTCAGATGAGCTCAATGATCGTGCTACTGTTCCCGCACCCGTCGTCGAAGAATCTGCCCCCTCTGATTCTCCTGTTCCTACACTTGTCCCACCTCGCCGATCTGCACGGGTATCTGAACCTCCTCCTTACCTCCAAGATTATCATTGTTTTTCTGTCATTTCTTCTTTACATGAGCCCTCCTCCTATCGAGAGGCTAGTTCTGACCCTTTGTGGCAGCAAGCAATGACAGAAGAACTGAATGCTCTAGAAAAGACTCATACCTGGGACTTAGTGGAGCTACCCTCTGACAAAACTCCGATTGGATGCAAGTGGATTTACAAAATCAAAACTCGCTCTGATGGCTCTATTGAGCGGTATAAGGCTCGTTTGGTTGTTAAATGTTACACACAAGAATATGGCATTGACTATGAAGAAACGTTTGCTCCTGTAGCGCGTCTGACCTCTGTTCGAAGTTTACTTGCTGTAGCAGCTGTTCGCCATTGGCCTTTGTTTCAAATGGATGTTAAAAATGCGTTTCTGAATGGTGATCTTGCAGAAGAGGTTTACATGTCTCCACCTCCTGGCTATTCTCATCCTCCAAAACAAGTTTGCCTTCTCCGTCGCGCATTATATGGGCTTAAATAGGCTCCCCGTGCCTGGTTTGCCAAGTTCAGTTCCATTATCACACAGTTTGGCTTTCAGTCAAGTCTTCATGATTCTGCGCTGTTTACCCGACGAACGGACAGAGGCATGGTACTGCTCCTCTTTTATGTCGATGACATGATCATCACCGGGGATGACTCAACTGGGATTTCTGACTTACAACAATATCTCAAAAGCCACTTTGAGATGAAAGACTTGGGTAATTTGAGCTATTTTCTCGGTCTTGAAGTCAATTCTACTTCTGATGGGTATTATCTTTCTCAAGCAAAATATGCCTCTGATTTGCTATCTCGTTCTGTCATCACGGATACTGATATTGCATCCACCCCATTAGACACAAATGTCAAGCTGACTCCATCAGATGGTACACTTCTTTCAGATCCTACCTTATATCGTCAGCTTGTGGGGAGTTTGGTTTATCTTACTGTTAGTCGTCCGGACATTGCTTACGCAGTGCATGTTGTCAGTCAGTTCATGTCAGGCCCTCGTACTGCTCACTTCACTACCGTTCTTCGCATCCTTCGATATGTGAAAGGTACTTTATTTCATGGACTCCACTTCTCTGACAACTCTCCATTGGTCTTATCGGGTTACTCAGACGCAGATTGGGCGGTGATCCTACCGACCGGCGTTCCACCACTGGTTACTGTTTCTTCTTGGGCAACTCGTTAATATCCTGGCGAAGCAAGAAACAAACAGTAACATCTCGCTCTAGCACCGAATCTGAATATCGGGCTCTTGCTGATGCCACTTCTGAATTACTTTGGCTTTGATGGTTACTTGAAGATATGGGGGTTCAACATGATTCTGCTACCATCCTACATTGTGACAATCAAAGTGCGATCCAAATTGCACACAATGATGTTTTTCATGAGAGAACAAAACATATTGAGAATGATTGTCACTTCATCCGCCAGCATCTGGTTCGGGGCACTCTTCAGCTTTCCTCTGTTTCCTCCTCCAATCAGACGGCCGATATCTTTACTAAAGCTCATCTTCCAGGTCGCTTTCATGCCTTGGTAGACAAACTCAAGTTGATTTCTACAAATCCATCTTGAGTTTGAGGGAGGGTGTTAAGGAAACTGGTTAGTTAAGGAAACTACCAGTTATGGCAACTCAATAATATATTCAATAGTTAAGGAAAGGAGTATCTCGTGTAATCAATAGTTTCCATTTGTGATTGCACTTTCCTTTTGTATTCTACGCCTTGTACGTGTATATATAGACTACCTTGTACACAAGATGATTACACAATAAACATATTCCATTCAGAAACTAACATTTCCCATGGCTGAAGATATTTTTCAAGCAAAAACGCATTAGATACCTCGTCTCCTTACACACTTCATGCTTCAGATAATCCAGGGACAACATTAGTAACTTGTGTCCTAAAGGAAGAGAATTATGCTATATGGTTTCGTGCCATGACCAATGCACTCCAAGCCAAAAATAAATTCGGATTTGTAGATGGATCTATCCCACGTTCATCATCTGGCTCAAAAATGGAAGCTGCATGGATCAAATTCAATTCAATGGTCCTTTCTTAGATCTTCAACTTGTTTGATCATACACTACATGATAGTGTTGCATTTTTTATGCCATCACATGAGTTATGGAAGGATTTATAGGAAAGTTACTCACAAGGCAACGCTCCTCGAATTCATCAATTGAAAACCAAGATGATGAATACCTTGCAGCAAGGCATGACTGTCTTGGCATACTACACCAAACAAAAAGGCATTTGGGATGAACTCAACACTTATTCTCAAATTCCATCGTATACCTGTGGTTCGGTTAAAGTGTTTATTGGAGAAAAAGAAAAAAAAAGTTCATCAGTTCCTAATGGGTTTGAATGAAAAATATAAAATTGTTTATTCTCAAATCTCGAATACAGAACCTTTGCCATCTTTATCTCGTGTTTATGCAGAGGTAGCTTAAGACGAATGACAACAGTTGATAGTAGATTCACAAATGCCATCCGTCGAAGCAGCAACATTCTTGACTAATAATTTCAGCAGATCTAACAACAATCGTAAATTCACAAATAGCCGAGACGACTTTAAGCTATTTTGTGATCACTGCAAAAAGGCAAGGCACACCAAAGAAACTTATTTTGAGCTACATGGCTACCTAAAATGGTGGGATAAAATGAAGAAATCGTCAAAGTTAAAGACATCTCACAATACACAACATATGGAGAAAAGTGGAGGCAACAACATTACTCCAATTGCGGCTTGACAAATGAACAGTATACTCAAACTTAAAAAAAGTCGTGCTTTTACAACCAACTTTGTGGGTACAGCCAACTTTGCGGGTAATACAAATTTCTCATTTACAAATGAAAATGAATTGATTTTGGATACAAGTGCCTCATATTATATTACATTTCAAGAGAACTTCTTCTTTTCCGGAAAAAGAAATATCTCAATTCATGCCAATCAAAATCCCGGATGGGTTTCTAGTTTTGGCAAAGTCACATGGCGATATTTCCCTCACTCCTATTATCACTCTTAAAGATGTCCTTTACATACCATCATTTTCTTGCAGCTTGATTTCTATTAGCAAATTAACAAAAATGCTAAATTGTGTTGCTCATTTCTTTCCTTCCTTTTGTGTTTTACAGGAACTAGCAACGAGGATGCTTATTGGAATAGGTGAATTACGAGATCGTCTTTATTATTTTCGAGCACTCAAGATCCATGTCGCAGCAACGAGCGTTACCTCTGATTCTCGAATTATTTTATGGCATCAACGTCTTGGGCACTTGTCTTTTGATAGGTTTTCTCTTCTCAAAGATTTAGGTCCATTTTATTTTAAGTCTTTTAATAATTGTTATGATCCATGTCATCGCGAGCTAAACAAGTTCGACACCCTTTCCCTACTAGTACTATCAAAACACATAAACCTTTTGAGTTGATTCATTGTTATATGGAGCTCATTGTTTGGGGACCATATCAAACTCCATCTTTATCTGGAGCTCATTATTTTCTACGCATTGTAGATGACTACACTAGAACCACTTGGGTTTATTTAATGTCCACAAAATCAGAAGTTTATATTAAACTGGTTTCATTTATAGCCATGACAATTCGACAATTTGGAAAAAAGTGTTAAAATAATTCGTAGTGACAATGGGACTGAATTTACAAATCATAATCTTCAGTAATATTGTCAACAACATGGGATTTTAACTCAATTTTCTAGTGTTTCAACTACCCAACAAAATGAAGTTGTAGATCGTAAGCATAGACATATTCTTGAAGTCGCAAGAGCTTTAAAGTTCCAATTAAATTTACCCATTCAATGTTGGGGGGAATGCATTATAACCGCTGTTTATTGAATTAATTATATGCTTACTCCCCTTTTATCTGGCCAAAGCCCTTACGAGTTTTTGTTTTCCAACTACCCAATTACTTGCATCTTTGCATGTTTGGTTGTCTTTACTAAGCATATGTCTTGCCTCAATCGAAAGATAAATTTTCTGAGAGTGTCGTAGCACGTGTTTTTATCGGGTATCCCATGGTCAAAAAGGTTATAAGGTTTATAACTTGCAAACATATAAGACTTCTACCTCTAGAGATGTTGTATTATATGGACATATTTTTCCCTATCATAAGGAGATTCTCCCCATACATTTATCTTCCTCCCCATCCACTAAAATACCCATTCCTTTACCTGTCCCTGACCATGACCCCATAAATTTTGAAATTGATGATCCCATAAACTCACCCATAGATCATGTACATGCTACTACTCTTGACATACCAAATTACATGTAGAGACACCAAGCACCTCCACTAACATACAACCATCCATACCACCAAACACACGTCCCCCGCGCACAACAAAGCTGCCAAGTCACCAAAGTGACTTTCATGTTAAGTTGACAAAATCAATTGCATCTCATCTCTCCTATTCCAATCCCGCATCCTCGGGTACGTCTTATCCATTGTCTCATTTTCTTTCTTATTCTAATTTCACTCATTTACACATTAGTTTCTTGGCGGCCATCACTCAACATGATGAGCCTAAGTCTTATACGCAGGCTACTAAAGATGCTTCATGGGGAGAAACTATGCGGAAATAATTAGATGCACTTGAACAAAATCATACGTGGACTTTAGAGGCTTTACCATCCAGAAAGAAACCCATTGGTTCAAAATGGATCTACAAAATCAAGTATCACTATGATGGGACAATTGAGAGATACAAAGCCCGTTTGGTGGCTAATGGTTACAAACAAGTAGAACTCGATTACATAGAAACTTTTGCTCCTGTTACAAAACTCACCACAGTTTGAACTTAATTGGTAGTAGCATCACACTACAAGAAAAAAAAAAGAAACAACAACAAACTAATCTGTTGTTGATTTGGTACGGATTTGTTGCTAAGGGACTCAGCAACAGATCAGCAACAGATTAGAGGTGTTGCTAAACTCTTTGTCGCGGATTGAAGTTAGCAACAGATTTTTGGTTTATTCTTTGTTCAAGAACAATTTGTAGAAATCTGTTCTTTGAACAAAGAATGAAAAAAATCATTGATTGATTGAAAAAGGTGGTTCAGTAGCAAATTGATGCAAATCAAGAATGACCAAGTCTGTCTGTTGCTTGATATGCACATTCAAAGCACTAGCGGCATGTATTGTTAGAGATCTGTTGCAAATCAGCGACAAATCAAAGCAACAGATACCTTTTTTTGATCATGTGCAAATTAGCAATAGATTCATTAAAATTGAGTTCATTGTAAACGAAGAAATTCTACTGTGCAAATAAAATCTGAAAAAAGTTATATTTATTCTATTTGCAATTAAAATTAAAATTGAATAATTGTTTGTATATTATCAAAATTTGACAAAAAAATATCTACAAAATGTTGAGATTAACATTTCATAATGAAAGATGAACATTATCCAACAAAATACTACACAAATTAAGATGGCAACACAAATTAATTTACATATATATCTACAATGTAAATCTCACACCCTTACCCAATTGTGTCACCGATACAAGATAGACACTATATAATTTGAGTGCGTGTCCCATCCAAATCCTGAAAATGAAAAGGAATAATTTGAACAATATTCGAATTGCAATAAAAATATTCAAACACAAATGAAAAAATCAAAAAATTAAGCCTTGCTCATCGACCTCGTACATAAAAGATCGTCCACAGTGACACACACAAAAAATTTCCAACTGAAAAGGGAATGAAAGAACTTCCATACATGACATTCCATGCATTTTTTTCAATTTCTTTCATTTTGTAGAACCATTCTAAAAACATTTAGAATTCAATATTTTCATCCATCAACTAACATGCATTTAGACACGTAATGGTTAAATAAAAAGATTTTACCTCCTATTAAAGCAAATGAGTAGGAAGAAATTAGATCAAAGTTTGAATATAGACAACAACAACAACAGAAAAATCAAGCCAAGTTATTTTTCCCATTAATGAAACTTCATTAATTAACTCCTATGTGGAGAGATCAAATGCCCAGATCGGTGATCATGTTGGTGCCCAGATAGTATTTGGAACTTCATTAATTAACTTCTTATTCTTCTGCCTATATTTTCCCATTAATGAAACTTCATTACTTGATCTCGGGAAAAACAAAATAGCTGCCATAACACAAACCCATTAATTAATTCAAGAATTCATGATATCCTCCAAAAAAGATTAACTCGATCTTGCCCACCATCAAAACATAATTATGAGATAATAAAAATAACTAGAAAGCCTCTTCCTCGCCAGGACAAATTTCAACAAATTCAAGGATAGGTTAAATAATCTCACCTCTGTTGTCACCTTTCTTTTGTCTTCCAAGTCCTCTTTGTTCCCAGCCAGCGCCATTACCATATTAGGATTACCTGGATCAATGTTAAAAAAGCATAAGTCAACAAGAAAAGTTCTGATAAAGTCAATTCAAGCCCCCCTGCCCCTCGCCCTACTTCTTAAGCTCGGCCTTTGTTGTCAACTAAACAAGCAAAATCCGAAACCCACCTTGCTTTTGTAGCTCTTGAACCCACTTCTTAGCGCGTGTAAAGGAATCCTGCATTTTGTTAACAAATTAAGTTAGAAAAAAGGGCATTGGGAGCTAACAATGATAAACTCTAACAACACTAGATGAATCATCATCATTTTCTAAATGATCCCATAATCTCAATTATCTAATAAATTTGCACATAATTAAAAAACCATCGGCGATAAGTGTCATTACAACAACAACATAGCCTCAATCCCAAATTAGTTAGGCTCGGGCTGCTCTGCTACACAAATCAAACTCTTTCGTTGCACTAGATTCGGCCCAAAGACTAATGATAATTATGATATGCATACAATACCAAATACTATCTACAATAACATCACATTGAAGATACATACCTATGCAATCTATAAATTGAAATATAAATAACTTTGAGATTTTAATATAGATACATACCTATAAATTCTATAAACTGAATAAGAATTGGAAGTTCTTAATTTATTCAATTTATATTAAACTATTTTATTTACACAAGTCATAGTTCACAAGTGATACCCTGCAATCTCTTTTCTTCAACTATGATAACTTAGTCTCTTCTATAACCTCTAACTACCTTCAAGAATCATGTAAATTTCATACTTACATTCAAGATTCAATTTGCATATTCTTATTCATGCGTATATACTTATAAAATTTTAAATACCACAACATATAAGATAACTTAAATATGCACGTTACAAGGAAATAAAAATTTGTTAGAGCAAAACATAAAAAGATACAAAGGCACAAAATGAACAAGTTAAAAACATACAAATCCACAAAATGAACAAGTTAACAACATAGCCTCACTCCCAATTATAAAAGCTTAAATACAAACTAAATATATTTAAATGTGTTGCTACTTCATTAGGATACATTTTACATTCAAGTTGCTAAATTTTAACTCGATTAGTTTGGTGATGTGCGTGATTAATGTGAATTATATAAACTATATAAGATAACTTAAATATGCACGTTACAAGGAAATTGAGTTGCTAATTTGTTGTTGTCGCTAGATATATAAATTTCGGAAGTCATATAAAATCATAAATCAACAAAAATACCAAAATAGATTTTCAAAAAAATGCAAACTACAAATGATACCCGAAACTCAGTCAAGGAGAAGCCAAAGGCGATCAGCGGCTGCGAAGGAGACGGCGCGGATCCGACCTGCAGCGGCGGCGAGGTGTCCGATGAATGGCAGCGCTGTGGCCGAGGAGTGGCGGGGCTGCTCGCCGCAGCGGCGGGCTCTGGCCGAGCAGTGGCGCGCAGCGGCGTCGCTAGCCGAGCAGGGCAGGGGCGGGGCGCGCAGCGGCGTCGCTGGCCGAGCAGGGCAGGGGCGGGGTGCGCAGGGGCGGAGCTGGGCTCACACCGGCAGCGCAGGGGCGCGCAGGGGCGGAGCAGGGCAGGGGCGGGGCGTGCAGGGGCGGGGCGCGCAGCGACCTCGCTAGCCGCGTAGCGGCGGGGCTGGGCGAGTTGGGCCGGGGCGGGGCGCGCGTAGGGGCGCGCGCAGGGGCGGCGCTCGCGCTGGACCGAATGCAGCGGCGCGGGACCTGTCCGGCGGTGGTCGCCGAGGGTCTCCGGCGGTGGTGGAGGGTTGGCAGTGAAAATGGGTTTGGAGGTGAAATGGGTTTGGAGAGGTGAAAATGGTTTTGGAGGGAGGTGAAAATGGGTTTGGAGGGAGGTGAAAATATTGAAAATGGTTTGTAAAAAGTAAAACCATTTAGATATTGATTTTTAAATGGTTTGTTGCTAGTTTGTTGGTGATCAGCAACAGATCAAAATCTGTTGCTGATTAGCCTACGTGGACAGCCTAGGTGGCATTTGTTGTTGTTTTGTTGCTTTGTTCAAAGAACAGATTTGATATGTTGCTAATCACCTACGTGGACACGATTGATCTATTCTTCGATTTGTTGTTGTTCAAAGAACGAATCAACAACAAACTAAATATATATCAATTTTGATATAAACATTAACTACATTATTCACATCTCCAACCATCAACACTGTAGTTTACACTATTAACTTTTTATCATTTTTTTATTTAATTCGATTTGCAATCTCAAAATAATACAATTACAAAGATAATTTAAAAAAATACCAAAACAAAAAAGAATAAAAATAATTAATAGTAATATGATATGTGAATAGTGTCACACCGAAATGATGTGACACTATTCATTCAACTCCATGACATTTTGGCAAAACATCACTGTAGCTCCACTTTGGCGCTTTATCGAAATCCAAAAAAAAAAAAAAAAAAAAAAAAAAAAAAACTTTATCTATCCAAACTTCTAATATTAATGAAAATTTAAATTAAATCTATATGTATATATGTTTTCAATTTAATTTCAACATCTCATGAAAAAAAATTTAATTTCAACTAAAAATTTTAATTTCAACTACATCGCCTAGCTAATGCGACCATGCGTTTACGATCATTCCAGAGTCCAAGGAAAAGAAAAGACAAAGCATAGATATATTTTGATGTAACTATATATATAATTAATAAAGGGCTTCCGAATTTGTTTTTAGCCATTTTTTTAATTTGGCTCATCCAATCTAATGGAAGTCGATCGGCTGTCCTAACTCCATGGTTCAAAATAAACCAAGAAAATATAGTTGTAAGAATTAAATTAACTTGATGTCTCCGCCTCAATTAGAGTATATATATATGGATGCTCATTTTTTTTCCCACTATGCACGCTATACCCCTTAAGGACCGTGAAGATTAAATATAAATAAACACTTGTGGACTGTTTTGATGATGTTGATATTTTGAAATGTATAGTTTGACAATTCAATTAATTTCATTATATATGTTTGGCGGTACAAATTTCGACAATGCCCTTAATTAAGTCTGTTTGGGCTTAATCTGGCTAACTATATATAAAACTTATCTTAATAAGATTAATCGATTAGCTAATTAATTTAAGTTTTCATGTACAATCGAGATATATGTTTTAATTAAAATTGGGGTTTTCCTAAAGTAGCTTCAAAGCGGTTTTTTTTTGTTGCTCTAGCGTATGACAAAATTGAAAGTAGGGGCACATTAGGAAATTAAACAATTTTGCCATTAATATTGAATAGATAGATAGATATATAGATATATTATACATATAGATATAGATCTTGAAAAAAATAATTTTTGGGTTCCAAAATTTTTAAAACGTGGTTTTTATTTTATTTATGTAAAGGTGTTGCATATTGTTTTCAAATAAAAATAGAATCCATGATTTTAGGAAACCGCCTATTTAATTATCAATGGTTCTGCACTTAATGGAAACTGTTAATTAATCAATTCGTAAATTTTTGTTCTAAGTGCAATTTGCAACATAAAACACCAATATAAAATGGATTTTTGTTAAATTACTACATTACCTTAAAATTAAATAATATATTGGATTTTTTTATCCAAAAAGGAAAGCCCCTGGTTTGAAAAAATCATTTAAAATTTAGTGACATATCAGCAACAGAGTAGTCTATTGTTGATTTGTTTGTTGCTAATTTGTCGCTAATCAGCGACAGATCAGCAACATATTTTTTTTTGTTTCGACAATCTGTTCTTGATTTGTCGCTAATCAAGAACAATGAATTGAATCTGTTGTTGTTTACAGATCACCAATGTAATTGAATCTGTCGGCCGATCTCAGTAGCAGATCTGTCATTGCATTTAGCTACAGATCATAGACAAACTAGGTTCGTAGAAATGATCGTCGCAGATCTGTCACAAAATGGGCGGGAAAATATTGGCGGGAGAAATCAGCAACAGATCAATGACAAAAAAAAATTTGTCACAATTGTTGTCACAAATCTATCACTGATTTGTTGCTTTTTGGTCAACCGAGTCAAACTCTCTATCTGATGCAAAATTATTGCTGATTTGTTGTTGTTTAGCAACAGATTCAATCTGTTGCAATTTTTTGATGTTATTCCACATTTTTCTTGTAGTGTCAGCTAAATCAAAAGAGCTACACCAACTTGATGTCCACAATGTTTTCTTACACGGAGACCTTGATGAGGAAGTGTACATTGTTGAAGGTTGATTCAAAATTAGATTTGAATTAGTCAATAAATATTTCAGTTATTGTTAAGATTTTTCTCCTTATTTTTCTGTTTTAGTTAGTCAAAGTTAGGAGCAAAATATCTGGTTGTAGTTGAGTAATTTCAGCTTTTAGTTAATTGTAAGCCTATAATAGGCACTACCAATTCAGAAATCGAATGAGTGAAGCAAAACAGAATTCTCTGTTGGTTTATTATTTTCTTCTTTTCTATATTCACTTCAAAACTACAACATGGTATCAGAGCTCCTTTTCTTAAGGGGCCTGTGTGAATTACAACCTTGAGTTACAACCAGACTTACAACCTCGAATTACAACCAGAATTACAATCTTTTTGAGCAATGAATCCAGTAGTTTTCTCCACTCAACTTGCACCTCCAATTTTCGATGGAACAAGCTATCATGTGTGGGCTGTTAAAATGGAAGCTTATCTTGATAGAAACGACTTGTGGGAGGCTGTTGAACATGAATATGAAGTTTCTCCTCTTCCAAATAATCCAACAGTGGCTCAAATGAAACTTCACAAGGAGAGGAGACAAAGAAAATCAAAAGCCAAAGCAAGCTTGTTTGCAGTTGTCACATCCACCATCTTCACCAGAATCATGACGATGAAAACGACACATGAAATTTGGAATTTCTTGAAGGGAGAATATCAAGGAGATGAAAAAATCAAAGGCATGCAGATGATAAACTTGATTCGAGAATTCGAAATGCAGAAAATGAAGGAATCAGAAACGATCAAGGATTACTCTGATAGACTTCTTGCCATAGCCAATAAAGTAAGACTCCTTGGTACCAACTTTGATGATTCCAGAATAGTTCAAAAAATTCTAGTCACGGTCCCCGACAAATTTGAAGTAACTATTTCCTCTTTGGAAAATATTAAGGATGTGTCAAAGATTAGTTTGGCAGAATTATTGAATGTTTTGCAGGCTCAAGAGCAAAGAAATATGATACAAGAGGAAAGTACTATAGAAGGTGCTCTTCTAGTAAAGATAAAAAATTATGGAGGAGAGAAATACATGAAGCACAACAACATTGAAGAATCATATCCACCTTGCCCACATTGCAAAAAGACAAATCATCCACAAAGAAGATGTTGGTGGAGGCCTGATGTCAAGTGTAGGAAATGCGGACATATTGGGCATATGGAAAAGATTTGCAAATCACAAGAAGAAAGAAAAATTGCAGCAGTGCAAAATCAAGAGGAAGAATTATTTTGATAATTATGCTTACCCAATTTTGAATCAAGGAGGAGTGTTGAAGGTTGATTCAAAATTAGATTTGAATTAGTCAATAAATATTTCAGTTATTGTTAAGATTTTTCTCCATATTTTTCTGTTTTAGTTAGTCAAAGTTAGGAGCAAAATATCTGGTTGTAGTTGAGTAATTTCGGCTTTTAGTTAATTGTAAGCCTATAATAGGCACTACCAATTCAGAAATTGAATGAGTGAAGCAAAACAGAATTCTTTGTTGGTTTATTCTTTTCTTCTTTTCTATCTTCACTTCAAAACTACAACATACATGACACCTCCACCTGGATATTTAGCTCCCATTGATAATCGTGTGTGTCGCCTTCGTAAATCTTTCTATGGTCTGAAACAAGCATCACACCAATGGTTTGCGAAATTCTCAATTTGGGTTTACTCAATCGAAAGCAGACATTTCTCTCTTTGTTGGAGTCCCAGAGGAACTCCATTGCTAGGATTTGGAGAAAATAGTAGCTCAACAAACTCGTTGAGTCTACTGTGAATTTTATTTATATATCAAAACAAAATTACATCTGAGTCGTCCATTTGTTTACATCTAAACCGTTCAGTTACAGACACACTTTACACACATATACATCACTTACTCCTTATACTACCAGAGATAAACCTCAAGATACTCATTACATCATCTTAATGATTTACTCTAACACCCTCCCTCAAACTAAGGGGAAGTGAAATGATACTTAGTTTGTTCCGCAAGTAGTGAAACTGAGAAACTGGAAATGCCTTTGTAAATATATCAGCAACTTGATCAATAGATGGAACATGATGCACTTTAAGAAGGCCAGATAACATTTTGTCTCTAACATAATGGATATCCAACTCAGTATGCTTTGTGCGAGAGTAATATACTAGATTTTTGGCCAAAGTAGTTGCACTCACGTTGTCACACCACATTGTAGGAGTAGCACAAAGAGAAATTTGCAATTCTGATAATAGAGACTGAACCCAATTGATTTCAGCTGTTACCTGAGCTAGAGCTCTATATTCAGACTCAGTGCTGGAACGAGCAACCACTTGTTGTTTTTTAGATTGCCAAGAAATCAAGTTAGAACCCGAAAACACTGCATAACCAGCAACATATTTTCTATCATCAACAGATGTTGCCCAATCAGCATCAAAATACCCAGTGAGATACAATTCAGAGCTCGGCTTGAACCAGATACCCAAATCAGTCATGCCTTTAAAATATCTCAATACTCTCTTAAGAGCTTGCCAATGTACAACAGTTGGAGACTATTGAAATTGACTTAGAGTATTAACAATGTAAGCAATGTCAAGCCGAGTATTAACAAGATATTGAAGACCACCAAACAAACTCTTATAAAGAGTTTTGCCATTGAAAGAAGCACTACCATCCTTGTACAATTGCTTCCCAGAAGCAAAGGGGGTATCAATGGGCTTTGCATTTGACATGCCCCCTTTCAGCTGCTGAATGTAAGCTGTTTGAGTTAAGTACAGTCCTTTGGCAGTCCTATGAGCTTCCATACCCAAAAATAAACTGAGATCTCTAATATCTTTTAATGCAAACTTACCATTCAACATATCAATGAAGGATTGAATGGTAGCATTATTTGAGCCTGTAATTATAATGTCATCCACATACACCAGCACATACAACACAACTTGTTCTTGACGAAATATGAACAAAGAGTTGTCAGCTTTTGAATTGTGGAAACCCCAAGACAGTAAAGTAGTTTTTAACTGATCAAACCATGCACGAGGAGCTTGACGAAGACCATACAATGCTTTATGTAATTTACACACAGCGTTAGGTTGAGAAGTATCCATAAATCCGATAGGTTGATTTGTGTATACTTCTTCAACTAAACGACCATTCAAGAAAGCATTGTTGATGTCAATTTGTCTCAAAGACCAACCAAAATGTACTACCAATGACGAAATAACTCTAATGGTAGATGCCTTAACCACAGGACTATATGTCTCATCAAAATCCATCACGGTACTTATTTAAACCTTTTAGCCACTATTCTAGCCTTATATCGATTGATGGACCCATCAAAATTCTTTTTCACAGAAAATATCCATTTATTGCCAACAATGTTCTAATTAGGAGAAGAATGAACAATAGACCAAGTACCAGTTTTCATGAGGGCCTGATATTCCTTATCCATGGTTACCTTCCAATGAGAATGTTGAAGAGCATAAGCCATTGTATGAGGAATATCATCCTCATGATGTGAAGCACTAGTTAAAAACACTTTCTTTAGGTTGATTCCATCTTTAGCTCTAGTAATCATTGGACGTGTATTTTGTGGAATACTAACATCAGACCTTAACCCCTGATCAGTAGAAGGTGTGGCTGCTGTTGAATTTGAAACATCAGAAGACTCATGTGACTTAGAAGACCCTGATGCAGAAATAGGTTGAGATGATACAGTCTGATTTGGAACAAGCAAAGGAAAACTAGTAACCAACTCAAGAGAGGAAGTTGTTGTTGTAGAAGTCCCAACATAGAATAATGAGTTATATGGAAACTCATTTTCATGGAAGACAACATTTCTGGCGATATAAATTCTACCAGATGGACTCAAACATTTGTAGCCCTTATGTTGATTGCTATACCCCAGAAAAACACACTGCTCAGATCTGAACTGGTATTTATGATTATTGTATGGTCGTAAGTATGGAAAACAAGCACACCCAAATACTCTGAGAAGACTGTAATCTGGAGAAACTTGAAACAATTTTTCATAAGGAGACAACCCATGAAAAGTTTTGGTAGGAAGACGATTGATAAGAAATACAGTTGTAGCACATGCATCCCACCAATATTTCAAGGGTAATTTGCCATGAGCTAACAATGTAAGACTCATCTCTATTATATGCTTATGTTTACGTTCAGCTCTACCATTTTGTGCATGTATGTGAGGACATGGATGTTGAAAAATTATACCACAAGAGTCAAGAATAGACTGGAAAGATCGATACTCCCCTCCCCAGTCAGCTTGTCCCCTTTTTATAGTAGCACTGAACTGGTTTTCAACCATTGACTTGAAATGTATGAAGGCTTCATCAGACTTCAGTTTTAAAGGATACAGCCAGGTAAATCTCGTAGAATCATCAATAAAACGGACATAATAATTGAAACCACTTGGAGAAGTAATTGGTGCGGGACCCCACAAATCAGTATGGATTAAATCCAAAACATTATTTGACAGTTTACTTGATGAATGAAATGGTAATGCATGACTCTTTCCCAGTGGACATGACTGACACATATAAGTAATTGAACTGAATGGAAGATGAAGTTTATGATGCATAACCTGTTCAAGAGTCTTTTGTGCTGGGTGACCAAGTCTGGAGTGCCACAGTTTAGACAAACCTTTATTAGACACAAACAAAGCAGCATGAGGTGTAGACGACTGTGCAGGTAGACCAGAGATGCGATAGAGACCATTTTGTACAACTCCGTGAAGAATAATCTCATTGGTTTAGATATCCTTCACGAAACAGACATGGGGATGAAACTCAATCAACACATTGTTGTCTTTTGTTAACTGGGAGACACTCAACAAGTTCTTCTTGATGTTAGGTACACACAGAGTGTTGTGAAAAGATAATCTAGAGCTAGAGGATGGAATGCAAGTAGATCCCTGTACTAGCAATTTTTTGTAATTGACCATTACGAACCATTAAAGACTGTGTACCTGAATAAACTGAATTGTTCACCATTTGATAAGCATATCTAGTGACATGTGAAGTTGCACCATAGCCCATGTACCGCGATCCATCATGTCCAGTTTTTGATGTAGTAAGAAATGATAATGGTGTATGAGATGTAGGATTGAATGATCTCATTTGTTGTTGTTGAGGATTCCCAGTTTGAGTACTCATATACTTCATGTCTGCTCTGTAATAATAGATTGTTGTAGAGTGACCAAATTTTCCACAAATCTGACAGGTAGGCTTACTATTACTGCTTGATGAGCGAAAACCTCATCGGCCACGAAAACGACCATTTCCACGACCTCTGGAACCACCATTTCCTCTATTTCCATTACCATTATTATTCCAGTTTTGGAAATTCGACTTAGAACCACTTCCTTTCACCTCAGCAGCATTCACAGATTGTGAATCTAGTATCACCAAAGAATTTAGACCTTGAGTAACATTGTACTGATCCAATGTCTCTTCAAACCCTAACATAGTAGAATATAGTTCTTGCCACTGCAGTTCAGACCTGCCTTGCAAGAGTGTTGTGATCGGCGGATAATCTCGATCCAACCCAATAAGAACACTTGAAATCAAGTCATCAGTGCTTACCATCGACCCAGCAATAGCCAGGTTATTTGTTATTCCTTTCATATTTGAAATATATTCACTCATCTTTATGATACCTCTACGGGTTGTATGAAGTGCGTTCTTGAGTGATTGAATGTGGACTCTATTGTTAGATCCATAGTATGCCTCAATGGCTTTCTATAACTCATTTGTCGTTTGCTTGGGCATGTTGCATATGATCTGCATCGTCGTATCTGATGTCATAGCATTTATCAACCATCCTAACAGAAACCTATCTCGACTGAACCATAACTTGTACTCTGGATTAGATGAACCGTCAGCCAAAATCTTGTCAGGAGTAGTTAACGTTCCAAATAAGTGACCATCTAGATCAAACCCTTGAATGGCAGGAACAACAATAGACTTCCATAGAAGAAAGTTGGATCCATCAAGTTTTATAGTAACAAACTGACTTAACGATTTTCCAAACGGAGTAAACGAAGCTCCAGAATTCAAACATGAACTTCCATATGAGACCGATGAAGGAGATCCCTGCTCCAAGATTCCAGATTTTAACGTCATCTTTGCATATCTACACCAATTTTTGCTGATTTAGTATCAAAACCTTCCAAATCTCTTGATTTCTTGACCAGATCTACTATCTTGAAGCGAGAAACTTCAAGATTCTTCAGATCTGTTGCTGTAAGCCACCAATCACTATAGAACTACTTCAGATCTAGTGATTTCTCTTCCAGATCTAGCGATTTCTCTTTCATATATCTTGATTTCTTGCTTTCTAACCCAGATCTACATACCATATATGAGATTGTGTGATCTTCGTCGCAAAACTTTAAGAACTTCACCAGACTTCACGAATTTGGTTTCTGCCGCTTCGATCGAACCTTGTCTAGCGTTAGCTTGCGGGCTCTGATACCATGTTGAAGTCCCAAAGGAATTCCATTGCTAGGGTTTGGAGAAAACAGTAGCTCAACAAACTCGTCGAGTCTACTGTAAATTTTATTTATATATCAAAACAAAATTATATCTGAGCCGTCCATTTGTTTACATCTCAACCGTTCAGTTACAGACATACTTTACACACATACATCACTTACTCCTTATACTACCACAAATAAACCTTGAGATACTCATTACGTCATCTTAATGATTTAATCTAACACTCTTTATTTATTGTAAGGATAATTCCTTCACCGCTTTACTTTTATATGTGGACGATGTCATCATTGCTAGCAACAACAATTCACATGCTAAAGCACTCAAGGATTATTTAGATGTTTGGTTTCATATCAAAAACCTTGGCCCCCTAAAATATTTTATTGGGTTAGAGGTGGCTCACTCTCCTGATGGTATAGTGTTGTCTCAACGCAAATATGCATTAGATATATTACAAGAGGCAAGTCTCCTTGGAAGCAAGCCTTTACCTTTTTCCTATGGAATAGAACCACAGATTGGCTTTGAATGATAGTGATGTACTCGATGACCCTGGTGCATATCGACGACTTATTGGGCGGCTCATCTACTTAACCATCACTCAGCCAAAGCTATGTTACTCAGTCCATAATCTCTCTCTCGATTTATGCTGCAACCCCATCATGGACGTTAGCTAACAGCTATTCGCATCCTACGATACCTTAAATTCGCCCCTGGACAAGGTATCTTTCTACCTTCAAAATCTGATCTTCAACTCCATGCTAATTGCGATTTCAATTGGGCGGGTTGTCCAATTACTCGTCGCTCACTTACTGGTTACTTTGTTATATTGGGATCTTCTCCCATTTCTTGGAAAACCAAGAAACAAACTATTATATCTCGCTCCTCTACTGAAGCTGAATACCGCTCTTTGGCTACTAAGACTTGTGAAGTTATTTGGCTTCGCATTTTACTACATGATTTGAAGGTTCTCATTTCTTCATTAGTTCAATTATATTGTGACAATCGTGCTGCCATCCACATCACTGCTAATCCTGTGCATCATGAGCGCACAAAACGTATCAAGATCGATTACCACTTCGTTTGGTATTGTATTAAATCAGGGTCTATCATTACAATACATGTTCCTTCTAATATCCAGCTCACTGACATCTTCACCAAGGCTCTTGGTTCTCAACAGTTCGTATATCTTCTTGGCAAGTTGGACATTCGTAACCTCCATGTTCCAACTTGGGGGGTATATTAGCAGTAGACCAGCTGTGCGCATTCACCTACCATATTTAGCATCCTTGATTGAATATTATTTATTTCCTAATTCATTTAATATCCTTGATTTGAGGATCTATATTGATTTGTATCCGTTTTAGTTTCCTTGATTAGAGAGAAAATTCAAGGTCCTTCTTGTATATATGAATACCAATCATTAGTAATGTAAGAAAGAGTAAAAGTACTCTGATTTCAAAATTTGATAGGGACGACGAGTCGATCATCCATGCTCTTCGTGATTCATAGACTTCGAGATCTATATAGGCTAGATGTTTTTCGGGGAGTAGTGGATCAACCTTTTACTCAAGTCATCTTCAAGATTGGTAGATGTCCCCTACCAAATAAATTATAGCACTTAGGATTGTCTTTGTTTCCTTTCGATGTCATAGACTGTGTGGGCTGCTTAAACAAGTTCTCCAAAACCTTCCCTTCAGCATCTCAAACTTATACTGGAAATGGCGACAACTAGACAACTAGATATAGGAAAGTTTTATGAGACTGGATACCTGATGAAGTCCAAGAATTAGCTTGCAAATTCTTGATAGGATAATGAAGCCCAATAATTAGTTTGCAAATTCTTGATAGGATAATGATGAAGTCCAAGAATTAGTTGCAAATTCTTGGAAAAATAGGAAAAGATATGACTCGCAGCGATCCGGGGGTATGGGTTTATTGGAAACGGCGTGGAGATCACAACTCACAGCTATGCTGTGACTACGACGTTTTTCTGCGAAATTCCATCGTTTCGCCCTCCGAAACGGCAATTTTGCTATTTTAGGAAACTTTTGTTTCGCTTATAACTTTCATTAGGAATTTTCGTTTTTATTGCCGTTTGCGGCGTTTGTTTCTATTTTTCATCTAGTTTTCAGTTTAGGGCTTTTTAGACTTTTTACTATTTTTGGCAAATTTTAGGGTTTCGCTATTTAAGCGATCTATTGGGTGTAATTCGTAGTTTTTGGTTGAAATAAAAGAATTTTCGAACTTTGGCTTAAGTTCTGACCTAGATCGAGTTGTTCGTGGATTCGTTCAACTGATTTAGAAGATCTCCGCTGCGTCAGTTGGTATCAGAGCCTGCTTCAGCGTGATTGGAGAAATCATGCCGCCGAAGAGGAACCAGCAGCGTATCGAGGAGGTGTATGATCGTAACAATCTGAATCGACAAATTGGTCCATTAATTGACCAACGCATGGTCGCGGTGGTAGAACAATTAACTGCCAGAATCGATCAGTTGTTGGATCGGCATATGGATCGTATCCTCCCCTTCGAGAGGACGGATTCTGTAGGTTCTGCGGGGAGATGGAGGGACTCCCATCACGGATCGAGAGAGTTCGTGCGTTGGGGTTCGGAGGACTTGCGCAGACCTTCAGGTCATAGTAAGCAGGGCGGTTACCAGTTATCTTCGAAGGAGTCCAGTCGGGGGTTTGCGCCGTCTCGTGCCGGGAAGAGGAGCGCAGAAGAGGAGAGTGGTTTTAGGCCCTCCGCGTTACGGGGAGGCGACGGGAAGTATTATGCCCGTGGCGGGCGTGCAACCAAAGGGTCTTTCAGCCAGAGAGACTGGAGAGGAGGGCACGGTTCGGAGCAAGGACGCCAACATGATGTGACTGTTCAGACGCCAATTCACGAGTTCGATGATTCGGGTTCGAAGGCGACGCCGAGGAAGAGCTTAATGAAGAAGAGTGGGGACAGAGAGAGGACGCCTGATTTTGGGATTGAAGATGAAGAACCAGCGTTCATGAGAGATGAGTTTGCGAGCGATCCGCCATCGTCGCAGAAGTGGAAGGGGTCGAAGGAAGATGGGTTTAGAAAGAAAGAGAAGAAATTGAAGGGGGATAAGAAGTTTGATAAGGGAGGGAAGATGAGCTCGAAGGGTGGGAGCTTGTCGGCGATTTATCCTGGTTGCGATCGCGAGATGAAGGAGCTCTGGGATACGGTTGCCGGGGCGGATTCTGAGGATGACCAAGAAGGTGTTAGGACTATGGATGACGATAACTTCATAGATGATACTGGAGTGGATCCGGCTGACCGGTACGGCAGTGACAACGAAGGCTTTATTGGGGACGCGCCACAGTTTGAGAAGGGCCACGGAACTAGAGAGTCTCTTGATATTTTGCTTGGCAAAGCAGTCTCTTACAATCCGCAGGCTGGGGTTCTTTGGCTGAGGGGTGCCAAAGAGAAGTGGCTCGCAGGTGAGGTTGACACTGCTAGAGCGATCCTTGGGCAAACGTATGCTGCCATTACAAATTCAGAGGAGATTTTGCTTGCCGCAATTCAAACTGAATCAAGGCATGGTAACAAGAAGGAATCCGATATACTGATGGCAAGACAGAAGACTTTGTTCGTGGGCTGCAAGAGATTCACCAATTTATCAAAGTTAACTTGCAGAAGGTTGCTGACAAGTACAAGGATTCAGTCAGGTGTGAAAATTAATGTCAAGCATCTTGTTCCCTATTGTGGGGATACTTCTGATGATGACAATTCGAGGGCGAATTCTGTCCACCCTGGGGAGAATGATGAAGTCCAAGAATTAGCTTGCAAATTCTTGATAGGATAATGAAGCCCAATAATTAGTTTGCAAATTCTTGATAGGATAATGATGAAGTCCAAGAATTAGTTGCAAATTCTTGGAAAAATAGGAAAAGATATGACTCGCAGCGATCCGGGGGTATGGGTTTATTGGAAACGGCGTAGAGATCACAACTCACAGCTATGCTGTGACTACGACGTTTTTCGGCGAAATTCCATCGTTTCGCCCTCCGAAACGGCAATTTTGCTATTTTAGGAAACTTTTGTTTCGCTTATAACTTTCATTAGGAATTTTCGTTTTTATTGCCGTTTGCGGCGTTTGTTTCTATTTTTCGTCTAGTTTTCAGTTTAGGGCTTTTTAGACTTTTTACTATTTTTGGCAAATTTTAGGGTTTCGCTATTTAAGCGATCTATTGGGTGTAATTCGTAGTTTTTGGTTGAAATAAAAGAATTTTCGAACTTTGGCTTAAGTTCTGACCTAGATCGAGTTGTTCGTGGATTCGTTCAACTGATTTAGAAGATCTCCGCTGCGTCAATACCCCTCCTCCATGTGAACCTCACTAGATTAAATGGAATCCTTTAGATCATGGTTAGATGCCTTTGAATACAAATGGGGCTTCTAAAGGTAACCCAGGAATGTCTTCTTATGGTGACCCATGTTGGAACTCTTGGGAGAATGGTCGTTTGGTTTAGCGGGATGTATAGGTCATACTAGTAACCTGATAGCAGAACTTTGGGGTGTAAAGCAAGGGCTTCAGTTGGCCCTCCATTTTCAGTTCCCTAATTAATTTGGTGTTACAAACCGACTCACAAGTGGCAATCCAACTTTTGGACTTCAGATCCTAATCCTTACCACCCTGAAAGAAACTTATCGAATGATTGTCGCCTTTTGCTTCAAAAATTCATAGGAGTGGCAAAATTGGTTGACGTGTCGTATCCGTATCAATCTGTTTATGACACTGACCCGCATGAACTCAACCCTAACACTAACCCGTTAATTTTTCGTGTTATCTTGTTAATCCATTAAACTCATTTACATAATATGTTATATAATTTGATATATGTAATATAAAATATGAAATTCTTTTCAAAGTAACACTTCGATCCTAAGATCTAATTCAAATGACTATTTAATCTATGTAAATAATTTTATTCTAAATAATAATAACACTTTCCCGTGTTATTTGAACTCTAAAAGTGTAATTCAGCTATTAATATAATGAAATAATAACAAATATATATTATATTATTATTTTAAACAAGTTAAATGATCATAAATGGGTTGTCGTGTTTAGTCGTGTCAACCTATTTATGACACTAACCCGTATAAGCTCAACACTAACCCGCTAATATCTCATGTTAGCCGTGTCGTGTTATCATGTAAAGACCATTTGCCACCCTTGAGAATTCACCAATGTTAGACTCACTCATGCATACCAAGAAGGAAACCAATGCGCAGACTGGTTAGCTAATAAGGCTATCCAAGATCATCTACTGAGCGCTCAACCTGTTGCTGTGTTTGAAACTCCACCTTCTGATCTGTTATAGCTGCGCGGCCTTGGTGTTGCGGTTTTCCTTTGTACACCAAAAAAAAAAAAAAAAAACTCCTAATGTGAAAACTAGGGTATTACTCAATCTTGTCTTCCTGCAACTCTTGCAACTCGACAACAATAGATCTACGAATAAGAAAATGCTACAATTAATGATACCCCAAAGTCACACCAGGTGACGTGGTACGCGAGCTGAGTCCTCGAGAGACGTCCTTGCGTGCCTTAAGATACATATCCTGGGTGTTATGCACTGAGAACTATGTGCGCAAGCCGCACACCATTTTCATGTGTAGCCCGCGCACCATGTCATCGTCGTGTGACTTTAAAGTGTCATTGAAACATCATCCCTACAAATATATGCACGAAAGCTAGGGATATAACTCAATCTTGTCCTCTCTTATTAACTTTATTTAGTGTAGCCAAATCAGGTGGTTACTCATCCCTCCCTAAACCATAAAATCAAAGGGACAACAACGCGATAAGTGAAGGAACAACATACGTGAATGTCTGCTGAGAGCAACACATGAATTGCTATGTCAAGCATCAAAATAACAAGAGTAAAGATCATGCATACCCCAAGTAAAGTGTAGGCAAACCATGTGAAGCTGCTCGTCATCAAAAACACGGCGGCAGTGAATGCTACAGCCAAGAAGAAGACTGCTAAGCCGAGTAATGGCGTGCATGCTCTCGCCGCAGTGGATAACGAGTTAAAGTCACTTGTTAGCACAACCCGCGAAAGAATTACTATGATAAGAAGGGAGAGGCACGTTGCCAATGTGTTAAAGAACACAAAAATGGAAAATGTCGGTCTATTTAGTAGAATAGCCATGCCTTCGTTCGGACCATCGCTATGGTAGTCTCCAGGGATTCCAAAACCTGCATCAAATTAATTAAAAGAGGGTGAGCTCTTGCTTCAATGATTTGACAGAACAAGTATGTAAGCTTGAGTTAACACTTAACAAGGATGAAAATTAACCACATTATATAAATATACATATTTAAAAAAAAAAAAAAAAAAAAAAAAAAAAAAAAAAAAAAAAACCTGCAGCAAAGGCGACCGCTAAGATCAGCGTCGCCACAATTAGCGAAGTGTCAATCCATCCACGGTAATACTTCAATTTCCTTTTATATTTTTTGTCATTACTCTTTCGCCCTCGTAACATCGTAACATATTTCTTGCTGCTTTTTGCTTTTGCAGCTTTCAGGATTTTCAAGATGACAAGCTGCATGTATATAAGAATTAAATTCTGTACGATTCACCACAAGAAAACCAACTACAAATTATTAGCAGTCATCTTGAAAGTCAATAATTTCTATATAAATTATTCACTATAAATTAATGAACAAGCAATTTTCTTTGTAGCTAAAAGATAACAAGCTCAATGTATATAGTGATAGTCTGATAGAAAGTCGATAATTTCTATATAAATTATGTACGACATGAACCATTCACAAGACACTTGTGTATTGTCAAATGCATTTTAGGGTTTACAAAAAAAAGAATGGGTATAAGAATCAAATTCAATTTCTTGTAATATCTTTTATTATAAGTTGATGCAGAAAAACTGCTTGAGTATCAAAATACACTAGAACAATTTAGACTTTTAATAACACTTAATAGATAGAGGTTTTAATAAACCTCTATGTATTAGACAATTAAGTTTTTAATAGCACCTAATTTATAGGGGATTACAAAAACCGCTATGGAAACTTTTAAACCCGATTAAAACAAAGTCACCTCGTAGTCTCGCATTCAACACTCAGCGAACGCAACTTCGACCTCATCGTCTCCACACTCAACATTCTCCTCGTCGTCTCGTAGTCTCGACCTCGCGGTGTTCATTCCACTCACCACGCTCCATCGATTCTTACACACCGCGTATTTCTTCACCGAATCGATCGGGAATCTCGTTCCTCGACCACCCACCGACTCCGCCGAGCATTAGCAGCGTTCCTCCTCCCCAACTCCAACAGACCTAAATCCGCGTGCGCGGCAAGGGCACGGCACGGGGGGAATGGTGTGCCAAGCGCGAAACCCTAACTGTCTGCGCGGGGTGAAGAATCTCTCTCCGCTCCCCAACACCGAATGCCACCGCTTGTAGACGGCTCTGCAGGCGGGGTGGGTGTCGATTGGGAGGCGGAGAAGGCATTGAGAGCGACGTCGTCGTCGGCTTGTAGACGCCTCTTCGCTCCGATCGACTTCGATTTCGATTTTGCCTCGCCTCACCGTACATGCATTTCTCTCGTTCGATTTCGCACTCCTCGCATCACTCACTTCAACTTCTCGTTGCTCAATTTGAGGATTCTTTCACCGTACATGCACAAGCTTCGATGGAGCCCCGAAGGTTCGTCCATCGTTGGAGATCTTCTCGATTGTTTGAACGAGTAGTAGACTCGCATCCCGCCACCGGTGCAATTTCGCTCTAATTTCTTCAATTTTGGTGTTCATGTTTGATGTTTCTGTGGATTTGATTCAGTTTTTAGTTGATGATGATGATTTATTGTGTGCAAATGCTTGTTTTGAGTGTAATTCAGTTCAACTTCAATTCGAATTGTTTTGTGTTTCCGTTCCTTGAAATGAGCTCCAATGGATTTGCTTTGTCCTATATATATTTTTTTCCTTATAATTTTGCTACATCAGGTTAGATCTTCTATACATCCTCTTTTTTAAAAAAAAATTGGAATCCAAGAAGCATAAAGGAATAGTCATTTAGCATTTTTAGTACAAACAAATATGCTCCTATATATGTAGACAAGATTTCATTCTTGTTGTTCCATTATTCAAGATTTCATAAAGGAATAGTCATTTAGCATTTTTAGCATAAAGGCTTTGTGTTGAATTGCAATTTGGTGTGTTGTGTAGATTCAAATGAGTACGTGGTTAGAGATGGAGAGACCAGCAAGGGCATCTACTTCATTTGGGACTGAGAGGTAATCAAGTATTTGAAATCCTAGCTCCACCTATTTTTGATATTGTGTTGTTGTGGTTGATGCAGAACAACAGTGTAAACTTAGAAACCTGCGTCGCATGACCACATATAAAATCAGGTACATGGTTCTCCAAAGTAAGATTTTTAGTTTTGATTCTTGGACTAAGTTTCTCTCATTTTCTAATACTTTGCTTGTTAGTTTGCACTTGCGGCTAGGAGCATAATATAAAATTTTTGGCTAGTTGAAGCAATTGTTAATTAGATCCTTCATAATTCACCTAAATTGATTTGATATATATAAGCAGTCATTAATCTGCAATATTCTCTTCGATTTTCGTTTCGATTATGTAGATTCAAGTAGTAGTAGTTGTTGTTGTTGTATGTTGAGGTTTTGAGCGATTTGTGATGGAGATTGATGGCTTTATCTAGTTGTTTTGAAGAGAAAAGCATTGACAGTGATCATCTAACCCTTAATTAATTTTACTTGACTCGATTATCTTTGATTTATGGTATTGAATTACTATGTATGAGATCTATGATTCTTGATAAAGATATATTTGTTTTGTGATTTGTTTCTATGTTTAGTTTTGATAAAATGTATTCAAGACTAGTTACTTTTAATGTGTCCAAGATGTAAGTTGTGATCTTTTATGGAATTTGCCAAAATGAGTTATGAACTTATGTAGACAAGGTGCCACGAGATTGATTGATGGAAATGGAACGATGTTATCCTTGCTTTTGTAGACTAACTATAAATAACTTGACATATCCGGATGACTCCTCATTGGGACCGTTTATAATGATTATTCACAGAAGGTCGCCACACATATCGTGGAGGATTTTGGAACTACTTCAAAGATGGGTATGAATTCACTTTGAAAAAGAAAAAATAACTCATTATGTTCATTTGCTTATTGTGGTAAACATTAACATGATTCACTGTTCAATAGCTTGCATATTGTGGCCTATAATGTTGTACCGAAAATTGCATTGCCTTCAAGCCAAGTGGCAGGAAACGCCCAAACAAATTGTTGCATGCAAAGATTAATCCTATTAACATTTTCTCCATGATTCATGAGAATTGCTCTTCAAACAATCTCGCGCATCATAGTTCTTTTATTTTCTAACTTATTTATATACTCAATTTGAGCAAAAGAGATGATGACTACATTAGCTAGAAGTTTATGCATATTTCAAATGTCGCTTGCTCTTTTTCGTTTCTTTTACATTTCTTACTTTTTTTTTTTTTTTTTTTGAGGTCTAGTTTTGCTACATGTCTTGTTTCAATTGTTGCATGATTAATACCATAGGAAACATTTATATTAATTGTATGAATTGAGATTGTTGTGGTACTTAACTGGACTTGATAATAAAGTGTCGGTCATTAATTTGAGCTTGTTCTCTCTCATAGATTCCTAGAGAAAAACATTGATTGCATCCATTTAACCCAGTGGTTCCTTTGATTGCCTTTACTGTTTTTTCATAGAATCACATGGACTACATATTACAAATTTATATTCTTTTGCTTTGTGATTTACTATGTCATTAATATTTACTTATCGTTTCTCTAATTTATTCCAGATACAGGAGTGAAGAATTTGGAAGTCCAATCACGCTTGCTGCCATCTCCATGTGCTGTCATACTTGTTTGTACATTCTTAACTCATGGTTCTCTTTTCAATAGCACACTCATGTTGAGCCATTCATATAACACTTAATACAGTCTAAGAAAGTACACAAGTATTTGCAGAAAATAAAACAACATAGGAACTAATTTTACTAATATTCTTATATATATACACAAATTGGCGTGTTCTTACAAATGGACCGCATAGACATCTTGGACAATTTTCTTAAGAAGGGTGGTTAATTTGCATCTCCTCGTCTAGCTAGTAAGTTGTTTTTCTTGTATGTGTGTATATATAATATGCATGACCTTGTGTTTCTTCTAATCTATTTGTTAGTAGGTGTTGTCAATTTGGGGGTTCATTTGGTATACATGTTGTAGTAGTCCTCAAAGACGAATATCAATTTGAGGAACCGATAACTCTCTTTTCCTTTTTTTTTTTTTTCCTTTTTTCTTTTGTTTTGGTTTTGGTATAAGGTTCGGTATAGTAATATTGGGTGGGGGATCATTTGTTCTTGCAATGTGGGTGTGTCCAGCTTTTAATGTTGTCGGTCATGCTTTATGAGACTTTGCTTTGCTTACTACTACTTTTATCTTAATTTACTGACAAGAATCTGTGGTCCTATATATAACTGGTACATGACACACAAACCTCAAAATGTGTGACAGGAATATTGGATACAAACAAACACAAAGAGACATGTTTTAGAAATTAGGAGTTAAGTTTCATGTCTCTTGCCTGATCAAATTTTCCAATCTCAGTACATTTTTAAAATGCAGTCAGTTTATTAGGTGTTGTGATATGAATTAAGGATTGCTAATTCTTTAAGAGATCTTGAACTTGCTAGACTTGTGTGAAACTTGTGGTTATATAACTACAATTTCTGAGTGACTTGTTGTTCTTTTTTAGATTGAATTGGTGTCATTGTTGCCATGTTGGTATTAATTGGTATATATGATAGCTTGACTGAAAACGTATGAGCTGTTTGGTCTCTACATTAATGAATTTATTATGATGTGAAGTATATAAATGTTGGTGGGTGAAGGCCAATTTCTTCATGTGTTTCTTTATTTTCTGAACTTGGGTCTTGAGTTGTTTACGTTCTAATACTGTTTGTTGGATTGAATTAGTTGTGCAAACATGGGTATGGCAATTTCGTGACTGGTTAGGATGCTGTTTGCGAAGAAAGAAATGCGAAAGAGTTTACAAAGCACAATTATTTTGCAACTTTTTTATATGATCAATTCCACAATACACAGATTCGTCCGCTATGGAGGCACTACTTTCGTAACACACAAGGGCTTATTTTTGTAGTTGACAAAGAATGACAGAGAAAGAGTTTACAAAGCAGATTGAAGGGCACACAATTTGTGAGTTGGGTGATCTTCTGCGTGCGTGGCTGCAGTGTGGTCTAATCAGCATTTCGGACTGAGCTCGAGAGAAGGATCAAAGAACGAGCAGAGAGGGAGTTGCTGGAGGCTGCTGCTTGAGTTCCAAACAAGGTTCCCTTTCTCTTTCGACACCTTATTTTTCCATTCTATTTTCCATTTTCTACACCGTCATTGTGTTTTGCAATATTTTACCAGGCACATAAGTTGGATCTCCATTTAGAAACTTTTCTAATTTTTGTCCTTGCATAGAAGATTATTCCATGCATTAAACAACTCTTTTTGGTGAAAAGAACCATTTAAACTCAATATCAAATATGGTGAAAACGATCGTGACTATCCTATAGTGGCAAGTTGTTAATATCTCTGTTTTCAATTGATGATGCGACCTTTATAGAATCTCCTTTTATTTGGTGCGTAACATAACAATTTAGCTCGAAACTCGCGTGTATAAGCGAAAGAGAAGCTCGAGAGGGCTCGGATGTAAGTTTCGTTTATTCTCTTGAATCATTATGTTATGATCTTCTACGAGTTGTGTTCTCAAAGTGAACATACATTGTTTATTTGGAGTTTGGTTTGGCAGATCCAGCTTATTGGAGGCAAAAACAACGCGAGGAGCACGATTGGAGACCGGCAAGACGGGGCAATCGATGATTGTTTTCGCATCCTTGTCGACGCACGGTATATTTCATAAACTTGAGATTCATCCCATCGGTTTTTTACCGCATCGAATTGCCGCCGAGGCTCCAATTCCTCCTAAGATTGCTTTCTTTACATTAGCCAAGTTCGTAGTCTCGCATAATCTGTGGAAACAATGCCCGCACATACACAGATACCCGTTAGTCCTTTCACCTTATATTGATCATTACACTTCAAAATGAAGTTTCAACTATTCTTGCAAAGATAATTAACTCTCTTTTTTAGTGCTCACCATAATCCATTCTAAGGTGGTGGTGGTTGTTTCATTTCCAAGCCTAAAAATAAGTCCCGTGAAGTAGAAGATCCACGCAGTGGTTTGATGTTTACTCTTGTGAGGTTTATGTCTTGATTATTGTTTTGGACTTTGAGCAGAAGATCCACGCAGTCATTCTTTTTTTTCAAGTACTCGTTGTGCTTTCTTTCCCAGATATGCTCCTCTATCACCTTATATTATGTACTTAGTAACTTGAGCAAAATTTATACGCAGATCAAAGAGAAGCACATCATTGGATTGGGCGATGCGTCGTGACATAATTCTTGGGATTGCTAGAGGAGTTTTATATCTTCATCAAGACTCCGGATTAAAAATTGTTCATAGAGACCTTAAAGCAAGTAATGTTCTGTTAAGACGCGGAGATGAATCAAAAGATTTCTGATTTTGGAATGGCAAAAATATTTGTTCAAACTTTACATTATTGATTGAATGAAATAATAATATTGCGAGTGGAATGTAAATTTGTATATTTTCAATTGAAAATGGAAATGGAAATTAATTTTGGGCATTTTCAGCTATTATTTTTTAAAAATACATTTGATAGGGGTTTGAAACCCCTATGTAATCCTTTGATGATAATATAGAGGTTTCAAACCCCTATGAAATCACTACAATTGATAGGGGTTTGAAACCCCTATGTAAGCCTTTGAAGATATTATAGAGGTTTCAAACCCCTATGAAATAGCCAAGATTTGATAGAGGTTTGAAACCCTTATGAAATAGTCAAGATTTGATAGAGGTTTGAAACCCCTATGGAAGCTTGGAAGATAAGATAACACCTTAAAAGATAACACTTTTCATAGAGGTCAAAAACCTCTATGAAAAGTAGAATTTGTTCTAGTGATACTTGGATGAAGTGAGGCACCAACAACACGCACACGCGCACACACATCTTGCATTAAGGGTTATATGCTAAAATGATACTACACACAACAATTAAAACTCACAACCTTCCGTAATTACCTCAAGTTGCAAGTTTACGCATCCTGAAACATAACACGGTCATCAGTGTTTGTTCAGGTTGTGTTGTTAGAGGTGTCTTTCTAGCCATCATTTTCCATGTATTAATTCCACATAATTTAAGAGCTCGCTACTTGGGTCGTGGAGAGACTGGCGCCACTTATTCAGTCCATGTGTAACTAGTCATATAGTACAGACACCCACACGATTTAAAAAGAAAAAAAGAAAAGAAATTCTACATTGTCATGGCGCGCGAGCGCACACGCACAAATATATATATGAGAAATTCTACCATGAAGCCCAAATAGATACTCATGTCATGAGAACCTCTCAAAATGTGTTGGCATAAAATGTTTTGTGCATTTATGACTCATAGATTAATGTGTTGGATTAGAATCCAATGGTTGTAAATGTAGTTCCCATGGATTGGGTATTTTTGTAGTTCCCATGATAGTATATATATTTGCATGATTTGATCTTGTGCATCTTATAACTCACAACTATAGTGTATATATGCGGATGATGTCCCAATTCATATCATTTTAAGTACCTGGCACTAGAACAAATTCTACTTTTCATAGAGGTTTTGAACCTCTATGAAAAGTGTTATCTTTTAAGGTGTTATCTTATCTTCCAGGCTTACATAGGGGTTTCAAACCTCTATCAAATCTTGGCTATTTCATAGGGGTTTCAAACCTCTATCAAATCTTAGCTATTTCATAGGGGTTTCAAACCTCTATAATATCTTCAAAGGCTTACATAGGGGTTTCAAACCTCTATCAATTGTAGTGATTTCATAGGGGTTTGAAACCTTTATATTATAAGCTTACATAGGGGTTTCAAACCCCTATCAAATGTAATTTTAAAAAAATAATAGCTGAAAATGCCCAGAATTAATTTCCATTTCCATTTTCAATTGAAAATATACAAATTTACATCCCACTCACAATATTATTATTCCATTCAATCAATAATGTAAAGTTTGAACAAATATTCTTGCCATTCCAAAATCAGAAATCTTTTGATTCATCTCCGCGTCTTAGCAGAACATTACTTGCTTTAAGGTCTCTATGAACAATTCTTAATCTAGAGTCTTGATGAAGATATAAAACTCCTCTAGCAATCCCAAGAATTATGTCACGACGCATCGCCCAATCCAATGATGTGCTTCTACTTTGATCTGCGTATAAATTTTGCTCAAGTTACTAACTACATATATAGTTTGTAGCAAACATTGAAAAGTAAATAATATTCATGGAAGCATATACCAAAGAGAAGAAAGTCCAAGCATACCTGCAATGCTCCTGCAAATGAAGCAGCAACACTATAAGGTAACAAAATAATGCTTCCTTAATTTCTTCTCAACTTGCTGAAGATATGTTCCCCAATTCCTGCAACATTGCAAGTCAGGCCAGCGAAAAATTACCAATTAATTGACAACTCGACACGGTTATCTCAAATTCTAAGCTTGAAAACCAAGCAAAACAAGTTAAATTAATTACTTGATTCATTCATACCTCAAAACAAGAAGCTTGCATTGCAAAGTCACTGAAACAGCTGAACACACATTGTTGAATATCTAGGCCTACTGTCTCCAAGTATTGATGTTCTGTCCATCTGTTCACATTCATAACCTTAACCGAACTACTTCGAAAATCTTAAGCGTAGGTATAGATTATGAAGGAAAATCTTCAGAAAATCCAATGCCATGTAATATCTTATGTTAGTCCAAAAACTTTTGTTAAACATGCAACAGGAATTACCACATCTGCTTTCTCAGGTAGACGGCCAACAATCACCACGGTCTGGAAAATAAAATTAAAAGTTAGCTGAAATAATATTGTAATGTACGTATGTTAATTTGGTTCGAAGGAATATATAATAGGAGGTATAGAAAAGGTGCGAGTAGGCACCGAGGATATCTCAAATGCAAATTTGGCATTGCCACTTTGAAACCAATGTGTCTGCTATCTCCATCGCCTATCAAAATAATTGAGTATAAATATTATGGCATTCAATATTAAAAATGCAATATATAATATGAAGAGAAAGTGAGTGAGTGAGTGATAAACCAATAGGCTGAAGAAGCCATGTGTGTGTACTAGTGTCTGCAGAAGAGAAGGGGACGATCGTCGACCGTCGCTCGAATTGGCAGATGAAAAACACACAGCCTCCTCCCCTCATCATCAAATTCAATTGCCTCGCTTTGAGTCGACGTTTCTGAGAGAGTGTGGATGTGCATATTGATGATGACCAAGAAAATCCAATTAGAGGCGGCCTCCTTGAAAGAGTCTTATTACGAGGTCGCAAACACCTAACTTCGGGTAAACCGACGTTATTGGCATTAGCTTGTATCGCCATCGTACCTTAAACATGGGAAGTGATAATAGTTCCTCGGGAGGCAACTTTCCTCTCTCTATCTCTTCGGGTGTGGCAAATGGCTTCACCTCCAAACCCTCTTTCGGTGGTTCCTCTTCTCTTTCTCATGGCTTTCCTCACCATCATGTTTTTTCGTGTTGGTTTAGAGGTTATTTTGATCTGCAACATAGACATATGCGAAATTAAAAAAAAAAAAAAAAAAAAAAAAAAAAAAAGCAAACTAATGTCAGTCGAAATGAGTCAGACATAGCTCAAAGTGCAACATAGACACTATAAACTTAACCCAACAATTCTTATTCTTAAGCCCCAACCATAGTCGAATTACAATCTTCAAAAGAATCTTTAGAGATATCCACAACACCATCGACAAATGCATTTCACCTTATCTCATTGAGGCAAATTACAATCTTCAAACATTAACTTCTATTAAAAGAAGAAAAACAGAACATTCCAAAACCAAAAGTATAATACCGCGCGCCTTATTAGTACAACTTTCTATTGAGCAATAAACTCTACATTCCTCTACATTCTCCTTTCAGGAAGGCACTTCCATGCATTGACTTGAATCTTCTACTCACAGTGAGCACTAATCTTGTCTTCGAACCCTTAAAGACATTTAACATGCTATATAGGCTGTTCAAAAATGAAATATTTCCAATACAATGAAACTCAAAATAGTTTTATGTTATTTTCTCGGAAGACGCACCATCTATATTTCATTAACAGTAGAAGTGCATCGTAAGGCGAAAAACCACCGAAATACCTCAATTTAAAAAACACTACAAATCAGTGATTTCAAACAAGAAAAGTTGAATCTTTGAGAAACTACACTCATATCTTGATCATACAACAATTACAAATAGTTATAAAGTATCTATTCTATATATGTGGGGAAATGATCGTAATCAATGTGAGAAACTTGATCGAATTCAAGATTTTGGATAATATTTTCTTAAGTAGGCCTCTCAATACTATTATCTTTTTTATGTTGGTTATATTCAACCAAAAAGGAAAAAGAATTTGGGCATATACACTACACATACCAACTCAATATACTTATATAGGAAGGACTTAAGTTGCACTATAGGAAACAAAGTAATCCACATAACCAAGCAAGCATAACCAAGCAACAAATTAATAGAAGAATTAAGAACAAGTTAATTATAAACAAAACCTGTACATTGATCTATGCCCACTGTTGTGTAACCCCTTTGTGCCGATCCTGCAGGATGAATGCCTTACAAGTCGCAACTTCACTAGAATCTGGCAAAAGAGAATTTTAAGCCCCAGGGAGCCATTAGATCCTAGCATGATTCCACTAAAAAGACATGAATCAACAAAACACGCGGAACACAATAATTAACAAATAAAACAAGGCGATTTTACCGAACTGACGTCGAAACCAACTTTTCACCTTATAATCCCAACATTGTTGAATCTTTTCCTGTCAAGACCAAGCCAATTGTGGCAATGCAAAATCAAAGAACATAATACATGCTATAGTAGCAGTTCAATTTACAGCAAGAAAAAATGACTCACATAAACATATTTTTCTTCATAGGTAAGACAAATCAAATGGTTTTCACTCATGCCATTGCAATTCAAAGTACATATGATGAGATTGTTCTTGAATACACTAGCTAAAAACATATCGAAACCTCTAGAGCAAAGATTGGCGTTTGAAGCATTGGAAAATACATATCATTAAAATTTAAAAATAAAATAAGCCTTAGTATCAAATTGGCTAATTTAGTCGTTATAATTTCATGTCGGATCCAAACTCTTCAATGGTCTTCGTTGCAAGTGTTAGGACATCTACAAAAGCACTAAACGATGCGCGGAGGAATCTGGCTTCAACTGCCTCAAAATGCCTAAACAAACCAAGAAAAAAAAAGTCAGGTAAATTCAAAGTAATGAGTGATATTAAGAAAGTAAATGTGATGGCAATTCAAGAATTCCATGTCAATGAAGAAACTTACACCATAAGCTTTCCATCAGATACCAACATGTGCCTTTTCACTTTGTCTGGTTGCAACTAATCAAAATGTTAACAAACAAAATAGGTAACTTGTGACAAAGCCATAACATTGTTACTGCAAATGCATCAAACTAGAAAACTTTGACCCACAAAATCAAGATAAATTCAACAAAATAGAAGGACCACCTCCTTATCAACAGCTAAAGCTGCATATACTATTGATGCATTCTCCACAGATCCATAATTTACTTCCAAGTTGCTGTAACGAGAATTAGGCGACATCAATAGTCAGTTTCTAAGCGTCTTCGAGATTCCAGATAGCCCAATAGTTTCAAATCACTATCCCAACAATCGGATGCTTATGCTTAGCACCGATTTTCATAACACTTTTTGTTTTGCAAAACAAAGAAAAAATAGAATCTGAATCAAAAACAAAAAAAAATCACCTAAAATTACCAATAAGATTATTTTTCTCCATATGAAGCTATAGAGGGAAGGACCATGAGCCTTTGAAGAAAACAAAAGAAAACTCTTACAGTAAAAAATTATTTTTCTCCATATGAAGCAATATAGGGAAGGACCAAGAGCCTTTGAAGAAAACAAAAGAAAGCTAATACAGCAAAAAATGCCTGATCCCTGCAAATATCAAAGAAAAGAATGTTCTAAACAGGCGATACAAAGAGACCAAATCTGATATGCCACATACAATACAAAGCAGGACATCAAGAATGAAGGAACATATGACGTCTCAGGCAACTTAAAGGATTTCATGCATTAATTAGGAGGTTATTAAAATTTCAAATAATTAAAACATTGTGGCAGTGTTGATTGTAATTGCAGAATATATATACAAAATGGAGCTAAGAGGAACCGTTTGATCAGAATATCCACAACACCATCAACAAATGCATTTCACCTTATCTCGTTAAGGCATATATTTTCACAAACAGAGACCATATTCAAGCAAAAAACTTGAATTTGAGAGCCAAAGTTTGAGATCTCACACGAACATAACAAATCAACAATGCGAATCAGTGAAATCGCTTATCCAAATCCAAGTGTTCAAACTTTTGATCAATCTAGGTCGAGTATTGTGCTCAAATCACCAAACTAAATCAAAACGGAACCGATTCTCATACTCACCTCAGTTGCACCGATAGATATCGACCAATGAACGAATGAACGAGGACCGGTGCAGTGGTTGGGCTTAGGGTTAGGATTTTGTGACAGAGAAAACAAAGAAGATGAAGTGAGAAAGAGGAGGAGACGTAGAAATAGAAATTGAGATAGGAATCGGAGTACCTGGAGAGTGAATCGCTGTTGGAGAGTGAATCGCTGGAGAGTGAGACCAATCGATCGCGCGAAAGAGAGAGGAATTGAGAGTGAATCGCTGTTGGAGAGTGAATCGCTGGAGAGTGAGATCAATCGATCGCGCGAAAGAGAGAGGAATTGAGAGAACTGGTTTGGAGAGAACTGGTTTTGAGAGAACTCGTTTTGAGTCATGAGTATTTTTGAGTTTTAATAGTCTAATACATAGAGGTTACTAAAAACCCCTATCAAATAGGTGATATAAAAATCTTAATTGCTTCATACATAGGGGTTCTTAAAAACCTCTATCAATTAAGTGTTATAGAAAGCTCAATAGCCTAATACATAGGGGTTACTTAAAAACCTCTATCAATTAGGTGTTATAAAAAGTCAAATTTGTTCTAGTGTGGGATGATTGATGTTGTGGAGATTGCATCTTTGCCTCACAAATATCCATTGGTGTAAAGCCTTCATGATTGAGCGCATCCAAAACCGTCGACTTAACCTCACCTACAAGCATATACAGGATTGAATGGTTCCCATTCTTGACAGCTAAATGTAGAACAGTGTTCCCTTCATTGTCCACATCATTTACATGTCTTTTGAATTCTGGGCACAAGTTTCGCAACAAGTACTCCACAATCTCTTTCTTGCCAATCATGGCGGCAATGTGAAAGACGTTGTAGCCATCTCTATTTTTCTGATGAACTACATCTTCAAGTTCGCAGATCATAACTTGGACGCAGTCCAGATGGCCTTGAGAAGCCGCAAGGTGAATAGGACATTGGCCACTCTTGTCTTGCTCTGAGGCATATTTTATGTTGCGTTGCAAAGCCTTCTCAATGTTGAGGGTTATGCCATGGTATGCTGCATGATGGAGAGGGTTCCATCCACGTTGGTTGCCTATGTATAGTGGCAAAAAAAAAAAAAAAAAAAAAAAACTAAGTATAAGGACGAAGTTCAATAAGATATTTTTTTGACAAATTAAAAAATAAATGAAAAATTAAATAGTAATTATAAATAATTAATAATTATAATGGCTTGAAATAAATAATAATAACACCACGATAGTTTTAGAACATTGCAAATATATGTTATTATCACCTGTATCATGTCTCTCTCATACCATCATGCCTAATTCAATCATTCATCATCACCTATTTTAATTATTTTGTTATTTTGTTTTGATATATTCATAGATGAGAATGCACGTTTCAACTGTTTTTGTTGTTGCCACGCTATATATAGTAATATCCATGCTAACTCAAAGATGCAAAAGTTAAATTTTGAATTAATTGGGTGAACCCTAATCCATCGTGAAGTTTTAATTATGTACATTCATCGAAACTTCGATTTTTTCATCTCCTAATCAAGCTTATAAAATTAACAATTTCTTTTTTATTATCTTGGGTCTAAATCGCCTCATCAGCACCTCCTGATTAATCTCATAAGGTTGTAGGAGGGCGCCCTTACCGCTAATTACCCAAAGATTGAAGGATAAATAGTGTAGTTGGTGATCGAACCCATCACCTCTATCTAGTCAGAGTACTAAGACCCTCTTCAAAAAAAAAAAAAAAAAAAAAAAATTAATAGAAATCGAAAATCATGAATTTGAAATGAGTTTTGATTAGTATATTTTCATGGTTTCCTTTTTACCCAAGCAAGCTTTCCAAGAATTTGAAAGTGAAACAATGAAAAATGAGATTTGTGTGGTTGTTTTAATTTCTTGATACATTTTATTATTTTTTAAACCAATTGATTAGTAATTCAATCATAACTTTTTTTTGGTAGGCACCGTAAAACTTGCAATTATAACTTGGAATATAATTCCACAAAATCCTTGCAAAACTAGGCTTCAAAAAACTTTTCCACATATATAGGACTCATTTCAAGTTGCAAATAAAATTTTATAACTTTTACAAGTTGTTCCTTAAAAGTGTTATCATATTAATAATTCTACAAATTTAATTTTGTATTCCAAAACACCTCTGAAAAGGGTTAAAAAAAGAGCTCTGAAATATGTACAAAATTAATTACAACTCTTTCTTTAAAAATAAATTCAACTTTAGTAGTCAACCTAATCATTGTCAGCGTTAATCACCATTTTTTATAATATATGCTCCATCGATGAAGCTATTTATGGAAGCGCACTATGGAATAGTTGAAATACAAGGAATTATTAATTAATAGTTAACAAATTAATTAATTAATGACTTTTCAAAGATTAAAGGAAAGAATGAAAACTGAAGAATTAACTAAATTACCAAGGGTTTCTACAGAACTAGAAGTAGTGGCGGTTATTCAATGCTACTGCTCTCGGTGTTCTTGATATTTTTTGCTAGGACACACACACACACACATATATATCTATCATATATATAAAAGCACGAATCACAAATTTTTGAGTCGTAATCAAATTTACCTTTTTGTCCCTCCCCTACACATATTTTTTTTGTGCGTTCCTTATCTTTTCCTTTTACTCCTTTTTTTTCTCCTGCGTTCCTTATCTTTCCATTTTACTATTTCCTCTACCTATTTGTATCAAACAAAAAACCTTATTGATAAAGAACGTAGCTCTGAACTCCAAGATTCTAAAGTTGTCGATCGAGTTGATGTTTATAGAGGAAGTTTGAGAGAAAGTAAAGTTCTATGTCTACTTGTTTTTAAAGGAGTCCGAGCTAATAGGAGTAAAATTAGTGCGGCATTAATTAAGTCTACGTTTGTTGTGCTACAATAACAACTACGGCCTTACATCCACCGCACATCTTCACTTCGATGCAATTTTAGTTCTTCCATCCCAAGTTGAAACCTTTTTGGGCGCATTTCGATTTCTACTCCCCAACATCGATCTCCTCTGTTGTTCTCAAAAAATGATGAGAAAAGCAGAGCCTTTGAAGTGAAGAAACAGAGACATGTAGAGTGAAAGAGGAGAGAGAGAATGAGTGATAAAGAGCGGATGGTCTGTTTTTTGTTGCTAATAGTTTTGTTATCAAAGCAGAGGTCATGGCCTCATCGATTTGATTTGCAAGCGCGTCACTATTTCTTGTTAGACCTCTAAGGTATATGTAAAGGCATCCTCCTAACTCTTTAGAGATTAGTCCGATTCATTATCAATTTGGTGTCAACATCAGTGGTTCAAATATGCTCACTTATACAAAAAAAAAGAAAAGAAAAAAGGTTTTGTAAGCACACTCCAAGAGTGTAGTCTTACTAAAGTAGAAGTGATGAGTTTTTTTTCGCGGACACGACTCTCTCTCACCGATCACTTCGAAATCTTCTCTACTTCGCGGAGACTAATTGAATCGGCAATTGGTTTGAATGAAGGTTGAGAGCGCCTATAGCCGGTGGCGAACTCGGTGTTTACTTGTGAGTCGAATTTGAATGTCGAGTTCCCTAGAAATGTTGTTGCTGATCCATTTCTCTATGTCCACGTAAATCCTTCTCTCTTTTGCTGATTTGATTATTGTTTTGGCTTTTGATGTAATGTTTTCTGTTTAGTAGATGTGGTGAGGCCATAAGGTTATTATTATTGTTTTGGCTCCTATTGTATATTTCTCTACTCTTTCTCCATCAACAATTACACTAACAACTACTAATATAACAAAATGGGATTTAACTTGCAATGCTGATTTTAATCTCCTGAAACCAGTGTTCTTTTGTTCAGCCATTCCATGAATTAGAACAGGTGTAACAACTGATACTTTAATAGCAATCCACTAGAGTATAGAGAGGAATCAAAACCAGTAAGCTTGTTGATTGAATTGATTAAATAATAAATAAGTAGCTCTTGGCATTAGTGGAAGTTTATGATCCAAAATCAAAGCTGAAGGAAAACAATTGAAACAATAATGTTGGTATCCATAACTAAGAACCAAACTCAAAAATAAAAAAAAAGAACGCACTACTAGAGGCGTTTCCTTGTGTTCTTCGAACTTTTGCTCTCAACTAACTTGAAAAGTGGAGAGAATCGATGGCGCTGGATTATCTTGACAAGTACCCAAGTGTTTGCAGCCAAGAACAATAAGCTGGCAACCCATAGTGGAATAAAGACATTCTTACCTTTGAATTCTAGCAGATAACCCCACATAAGCCAATGAATCTGAGCTCCCATCCACACAACAATGCAAGAAAAGCCTTCCCATTTAAGTTTCATGGTGCTCCATGGCAGTATTAGGGGCAAGAGGCAGAAAAACCAAACAAAATATTGTGCGGTTATAACCTGTCGATAAGTGAACATACAAGGTTAAACATCAATAAGTCAATTTGAGGAAAGGAAATCCTCTAAAAACATAATTTAATACAGTGACAAATTTTAAAGTAAATGAGTGATGAAGATTGTCCTCTTTTACGTATAGTATTGTGTTTCCCATTTGTTTCAAGTCGTCGTAATCTCTGCACAAGGTTGGAACAAAGAAAATTGTGACTTGCATACCTTGTTGAAAGCTACGAAGGCAACTGTCTGCGCAAAAAAACAGAAAGGGAGGTCCTGTGCAAAATATAAGATGAGGAAAAGCTGCACCGCCATTTGAGGCAAGAAGGATATGAGCTTCTCCAACACCGAGAACTCAAATTCATGATGAAGATAGACGTGATAGAAATAAATAGAGAAGTTATGTCTCGGGTCAGTTCGGGTGAGATGGTACAACAATGCCTCATTCAAAAATTCCCATCCATATAGGTAAAAGAAAAGACCAGTCCAGAAGAAGAAAACCGTTCCAGATATGAGCCCAAATATTATCTTCTCTTTAGTCAGCAAGCTTTTGAAATGAAGCAATGGATTAAACGGATGAATAAATCTTGAAGCGTCCACACTTTGAAGTGGTTTATGCTGAAACCATTCTTGTAGGGAGGGCCTTGAACCAGGTCTGAAATTGGACGGATCCAGAACTAGGAGAATGGGGAGTGCATATATGATTGGATAGATTCTGAAGTGGACAAGAAATCCATACCAAAATGCTGCTTGCATAACCTTTCCTGCAAAAAGGAAACATAAACACACATTGACTTCAAAGATTACAAGTTATTAAAGCATGAACATATAAATCGAGGTAAAGGCATCAGATAAGAATATAGTGGAATTTGCGCAGGTAACAAAACTTACACCGTTCATGAGAGACAAAATAATCCACATGACAATAGCACAAACAATCGGCTCACAGTTACCGCGGGTTCCAATTGTGAAGGTAAATGGATTGAAGAGCCAAACAGCCACTGAAACAATGCGGAGATTCTCGGGAACACATCTAAGCTTTAATAGGCTATAAATAAAATATCCCACCAACAAATCTGCAATGAGATAGTCATAACTATTCAGTTTAAAAAAAAATATAGGCAAAAATGTTAGCCAGAAGATTTATAAAAGAAAATTGAGTCGAAATAGTAGAATCTTTGCATCATTAATTAGTGAGCTAAAGCATTAGAATTATTACAGATTTCAGTTGCAGATAAAAGCACTAGATAGTAAAAGAGAAGACTCAGGACGTACCTGAAGCAGAGAAGAGCAGCTTCCCCCAAGTGCAATGTATATAAGAATTTGGTATAAGCAGAAACGCGAGCAAGGGCGAATACCGATACGTAGACCTCTCATACGGGCTCTTTCCTGAAGCCATCAATGAAGCTGCATCAGAGAATACAATATAATCTACATCTGTATATCTAACTTCCATGTGACTATCTTGCCATTCTCCATAGATAATAAGTACAACTCGAAGGACCGCAGAGAATAGAAGCAGCGAACGGAGATCAATTGACACCATCCCTGCAATCAATGACACTTAGCTGTTAGTGATAAATTTCGAAAACTTTCTTTCGCAAAAATTAAGAGGACTTCTTAATCATCATATATTCTTGTACCAAATGCACACCATTAGATTAGGGATAACTTGTACACCAACCCGATATCGAGCTTATTCAGTTTCATGTGAGTTGCTGTAAGTAAATCCAAATGGCACCCATTCTAATCTCTACCAAACAAGAAGATACCAACATACAAATAAGATCCAATTAGTTGTTGCTTCTATGGTGCACAAAGTTTTTCTTTTTTTTTACACCGATGGTGGTGGACCCAACGAATCCCTTGGAGATAGGTTTCGAACTCAACACATCTACATTGGTTAGCGCGGTAGAGAGGGAAACTTACCACTCGACTAATGCCCTGGGGTGTATGGTGCACAAAGTTACAACACAACTTAAACTTTTATGTTCAAGAAAAGAGACTTTCAGCAAAAATCAAATATACTTGATTGAGCTATTGATGAGAAATGTGAAGTTATTGACATTTGAATGAATATAAACACAACGCAAAGGAATCAAATTTGTTGAAACAAGTGAGATGCAACTCCAAATAGGGGTGGACATGGGTCGGGTCGGGCCTTACCCGCCATATTTATCCGACCCGACATGTGGGGTAATAAAAAAACCTACCCGACCCTTTACCCGAGTGGCGGGTCGGGTAATTTTACCCGCCTACCCGAGTGGCGGGTCGGGCCTTACCCGCCATGTTTCTTTTAAGTTTATTATTATTGTTTTGGCTCCTATTGTATATTTTCAAGGCTTGGCATAACTTCGTCTAGAGCAGATCTCACCGAAAGAAGATCTCTCAAGAAGCTGGTTGAAAGAGCGCGCATTGACGAAGATAAAATAAAAGAATCCATTGTTGCTTATCTCTTACATCTGATGACAAAATATTCAAAATTATTTAGATGCGAGTTATGAGATGACAATGATTCACAGGGATCTGCTCCTTGTTCTCTTACTGTCCCGAGATCTTTTGAGTAAGGAAGCATACCTGGATCTAACGGCAAGGCCTTCGAACGTCAACTTTCGAAAGTGAGCTCTTTTAATTTTAGGCCTAGCTGTAGGAGATCAGGGCAGATTCCAGTCCCACCAGACAAACTAAAGTGCCCGATATCATTGCAGCTCATGTACGATCCTATCATTATCTCATTTGCCACCATTACCCTGAATAGCCTTGTCGAGCAATCAAAATATGATCCTTTTAGCTCTCAATCACAGGTAAAAGTTTCTCTATTTTGCTCTAAATGTAGATTGTGGATACGTTGTTCAGTTTCTTGTCGACCATTCCTTATTTTCACTCCAGACCGACTAAGCCTGTGGCAGACTTTCCTTTTTGATAATTTGTACTGAATATTTTTGTTTATATTACTGTTTGCTATGATCGAGGTTAACATCATATTTTTATAGGGGGAATGAACTTCAAATTTATTGGATTGAGTATAAAGTTGGCATAAATGTCACAGGGTGGTTAATTACTTATAACCCTCATATTCCTGGCATGTCGTGCCATTGCCAATTTCTGTTGGACTTACATAATGACCAGCTCTGCATATCTGATCAAAAATAAATACATATTATCGATATCCATATTTGTTAATTGACCTTTCCAATCGCTTAGCTTATTCATACACACATTCTACAATTTATATCAGCCAAGTGTTTGATGAAGTTTCTCAATGAGTTTAGTGAGAGAGTTGGTTTGAGCAATGCACGCCTATGATTTCATCAATGAAATCGTGTTTTTGAATAACATTCATTCAAATACAAGTGATGCGACGATCATGCCAAACATAAATTCCTAATTAAAATTCTGGCTTCTGTGAATGCCACCACTCACACACATTCACTGCTCACCTTGTTTGGTGGTGTTGCTCTTCTTCTTCACCTTCTTTGGTGGCTTTTGTTCCTTAGAACCTAAGTACCCAAAAAGGTTAATTACTTGCGGTGTTAAGAAATGCAATGAGTTTAAGATCCATTCTTACCAGTGTTTGCTTTTGATATTACACTGTCAATTTTATAGTCTTTGATTGAATGGTTGGTTTTGACTGAAGAAGCATATTCTAATATCTAATGAAAATGGGTGCTGCTTCTAAGAAATTCATCTGTGTATCTTTATCTTAAACACGTAGCCATGCACTTGATATTCTTTCTGATCTTCCAAGCGCATTTGAAAGGGATTGACTATTAAATGTTACCATTCTCTTAAACATTAGCATTCTGAAAACATGGAGTTATCGAAGGTTTGCTGTTGATTTAGTTGGCATTGCCAGTTTAACCGAGACTATAATTGCATGGTAAGAAAAACGTGACTTGAATCATTAATGAAAGCTTTGTTATTACTTTTGTTGATAGATAAATGGATGAATTGACGTCAATGTATATGGTATCTACTGTAGTTTTTTTCATGAATTGAATTTTATTGGATGTGGTGTTGGTCATGGAGAAAGATTAGGGAGCCTCACACATCAAAGATGAATTTTGAGTGAAGAGGGATTTTGTCTTTGGGATCCCGAACAAACCAACGAATGAAAGATTGCAAAAACTGTTGTTTTACCAATATCATTGTATTAACCATGGTGGCAATACTTAGGTGTATATATTTACTTCTAATTTATACACAAGCTATGATTTTGAGATATTTTTTTTGAACTATTCAATGTAGATATGCGTGAAGAACATTTTTATTTATATTTGCAACTAGGCCTATACAAACTGCCAAAATCAGCTATTTCTCACTTTTTTATTACCCAATACTATCTAAACATTATCATATGATTTATATCTATGCAGTCTCCTAAAGAACACATTTTTTTTTTCTGGACTGGACTCTGGACTCTGGACCCTTGCTATTATTTAAACACATATTATAATTTGGTATGAATTATTAGACTATGGATACCCACTATATATAGCTATACACTACTCCAACACATATGATATCTTTGTTTTTGAGATGACTCAAGTTTCTCATTAGAATGATTTTTATTTGTACATCACTTTTTAAACTATAATGAGTACTGAATGAGATTATAATATGTATGGCAAGTTTATATTTATTATAATTTATATTATTGAAAAAGTTAAATGTAAAAATATTTTTTTAGTAATCACGATTTCATTCACTCGAGCCCTCAACGATTCATTACCAATTCACGATTTTGACAAATATCTATCCCACTCACTACACTCACTTTCTCCTCTTGTACTTAATTTTCACTTTCTATACCTAACCCCAAATTAAATCATAAACTCTTCTTATTTATATAAATTACATTAAACAATATTGATGAGTTAAAAAAGGTGATTGTATTTCTAATTTTTAAATTTTAATTACAATTTTAAATTTTATTAATAAATTTTTATAAATTATTTCCCGCGAATAAGCGAAGGGTCAATCGTGCAGAAGACGTCCCGAAACTAGTATATATATATATATATACTGAACTTGCTACATCTCAAAACCAACCACGCAAATTGAAACTCATCTGTTTCAATTAATTAGTCAAAAAAGAAGCCAATTCAGTTCATTCTCTCCAGAAATCAAAACTTTGACTTACTTTGACACCAAAAACCGAAATTTCAGAACAAAAAACCTCTAAACTTCTCTGCAGAATTCTCTCCAAGAACTCAAATTTCGACAAAAAAAAAAAAAAAAAAACATATGTGAAATGAAATCTCTCTACCACAATCAACTACTCGTGTCTTCAGCAGATCAGAAAATAAACTAGAAGAAGGAGATCCACTGATTGGCTCTATTTGACAGATAATCGAAAACCTAATCGTAATCTCGAGACCTCCACAGGAGAAGAACGAAGATAGTCGATCAAAGGAGAATGGCATTGAAACCAAATTTATTCTAAATCTGAGCTCCTCTGCCACCGAAAAACATAAATCTAGATCCAGAACAAGCTCGATTAAGCGAGCACATACACAAACAGTCAAAGAGGTCTAAGAAATCAAAGACGAAGAACCATTCCTGCTCATCTCCAGATCTAACCAAAACTCACCTTCTGAATCCGCCACAATCTCAGATCTAGGTTTTCGAGGAACTACTCACAGAGCAAGCGAGCGTGCGAACGAACTAACGAGAGAGAGAGAGAGAGAGAGAGAGAGAGAGAGAGAGAGAGAGAGAGAGAGAGATCCATTTGAGAAACCCTAGATTTCTGCATTTGATGAAGCTATAGATGCAACGGCCTCGCGTCGCGACCGAGGTCGCGCGAGAGAAGCGAATGAGCGTTGAAAAAAACAAAAATAAACGGAAAAAACAAATGCGAGTGTTTTTTAATACCAACCTTCTATCGTTTTTTCATTAACTTTTAGTGACATGTGCTATTTGTCATTGAAAACCAAAAACAAAAGTCGTCTTAGCGATCTCTCTCACGGTAAACACTTAAATGACCATTTAATGACATGTTTTAGAATAACAGTCATATTTATCGATTTCAATGAGAGTTTTATAAATGTGTCGTATAAATTGTGTCATGAAAAGTGACTTTTGTTGTAGTGTTATATAGCTATAAGTATCAGCGAGAGAAAGGGTTCTGACTTATTGACCAGTTAGCGTTGGAATGGTGACAGAAATATGAAAGTGATCGAATTTGATCCATCACCGAGTGGAACGCGCCAAATTTTCCCGCTTCAAAATCTATTGCTGACGACTTTAGCAACGAAAGTTTAGATGATTAACGACAAATTTTTCCATCACTAATTAGGCCAATTTTTGTACATGTTATTATGTGACTTAAAGCTATGTATATACATGTGGTTGATACCTTGATTCATACCATCCTCAAAAGTTATTACTATTTGAAAACATTAATCAATTGCAATGGTTATTGACTGTAATATCTTTTTAAAAAAGTTAAAGTTATTTTGTTTAGAGGGCAAGCTTGTCAAGTGACTGCACTTAATTCTCTAAAGTTGTACTTATTACCTTCTAATGAAAGGAATATTGCACTTCATCGACATCCCTTGTACTTCCAAGGAATAAGTTTGCTCAAAATGATCAACCAATTACTCCATCAAGTCTAAAATATAATGCATTGTACCAACCAATAAGATGCCCCAAAGGTTTTGGTATAGAATGCGAAAATAAAAGGTCGGGTTCAAACCTTAGTGATTGCAAGAGGAGTATTGCCTCCAATTTATCAAAATAAAAATATAATGCATAGTACAAAAACTTTCCAAAAAAATATAAGACGTTTTCATAAATAATTCACGGAGAGAACTTTTTCTGGCTCTTTTGCACCATTTACAACTATTTTACAATTTTTTAACTAAAACATTTAATTACAATCAAACACAAACTCTTCTTGTATTGGATGATATAAAAACTTAAATATAGTTAATTAACCACATAAGTAAATTAAGCACTTGTATATTTGTATTAATAATGGGCGCGTAAGAATAATGTAATTTGAACTTATGACTAACATTATTTTTCTTAATATTTGTATTCGATACGAAACGCCTAATATATATACTTGACCGATGTGCTACAATATCATGCAATCATGCATGATTCAATGCAAATCTAATGACACATCTAGCTCGATCGATCGGCTTGCGCGCAACTCGATGCCTATAGTTTTCAAGCAGAGAAGTGCTAATGATAACGCATGTTACACTGCAAGATACATTAGCTAACAAGAGTCATTCATGCTCGCTTTGGGATGCAGACATATACATATCTCGGTTTATAACACGTGGGCTGATGAGGACACATGAACGGCTCATGTAAGTCAATGTGTCTTGCATTGTGACATAATTATTGTCATTCTAGTAGTTTCCTTCTAAGTTTACGTACATACGTACCTATATCCAAGTAGTGTGAAATCATCATCATAACTGCACCGGAAGCCAATGCTAAGGGAGACTGGCCTTTGAAGTTGCGAATGCGAACCAATTCACTATCAGCCCCAATTAATTCCTCAACAACTTCTACATTGCACACTCTCACACCAACATGTAGAGCAGTGTCTCCGTCACTATAATTCCGAGCCCTTATCAATGGTTCTCCGTCCTCCGAGTCGTGAACATCCTCGGCCCAATCTACGAGCCGCTTTATCAATTCAAGGTGCCCAGAAAGGGCCGCAATGTGAATAGCGGTGTCGCCATTAACGTTGGTGGTTTTAATGAGGTCAGGACAAGCGTGACGAAGGACTTCTGCGCAGTTTATGCTTCCACTGTACATGGCTACTACGTGTAGAACAGTGTCCTCTGTGATCGGTGTGAGTTGATGTTCATGAAGCTTGGAGGGGTCGTCGCGGAACCGGGTTTTGAGCAGTTCTTCGAGCTTCTTGTCTTCTCCTTTTCGCGCGGCTTTGTGCAGATCCTTGTCCATAGTTAATTTGCTTTTGTTTGTGAACGATCAATGTTGCAGTGAAATCATAGAGATTTATATAAGCCAATCAAGTTGATGATTTACTAAATTGATATATGGTCTCTTATACAAAGGTTAGGCCGGGGTTCAAGCCACAAAGTTGGTTAATTTCTTTCTTGTTAAAAAAATTAAATAAATTGATGTGTTGGGAGCTTCACGAATGGGTTTGTGTTGTGGCCGAAAGTCCACTTATATTTGTTTAGTGATACAATATCTTATTTTAGATTTTTTTTCTTTATATGATATTTTTAAAACCTTCTTTATATGATAGTAATTGCATTACTTATACTTATGCACGATGATAAACGACTTGCATGTTTGATACATGTTTTTTACTTATTTAATATCTAATTTTATTTTTCCAAAAAACATATGCTAATTTTTGTCACAACATCGTCTTCGTAGCTATTTATTATAATTAGCCATGAAAATAAGTTGTAGCAAATATTTGATTACAATTCTTTATTGCTAAATCCACGATTTTATTGATTCGAAGCATAATTTATTTCTTTTCTTCCGCCACTCATGGTTGTTGTAGCTATTTTTCATATTTGGCTACAAAAATACGATGTTACAAAAAGTCTTACCTGATTTTTTTGGAATCGAGCAACAAACTATTATCTTTGTAGCCAAAAGTCATGGCAAAAAAAACTATTCGCAGCCAAAAAGTTGTGGCTAAATCTTGTTTTTCTTGTAGTTTATCTGAAAAGTTGGAAATTCGAAAAAAGAGAGCAAATTGAATGATATATAGAGATAATCTTGGCCTTTCCTATATGGGGAATGCTATTTGGACTCGTGAGTCCGGGCTCGAAATTTTTTTTAATTTCAAATACATCCTCGAGCAATTAATGAAACAACCATAATCACTTGTAAAATTCATATTATACCCCTTAAACATTTACAAAAATTTTAAAAACCACCCTATGAGTCCAGACTCATGAGTCCAAGTAGACTTATTGTTCCTATATATACACTCAGATATTGCAATTCCTTTAACGGGGATTAAGGAAATGCACTAACTCTGTTGGGTTGGTGATCATGGATAATATAAAAGAATTTAACCTTACTAGCTATTGAAAAACATACATTTAAAGGTTCTGTTTCTTTTCTTTCTTTCTTTTTTCTTGAAGAATATAAAATATGTTTCATTTATTGATAACGCGAAACTGACACTCCAAACGCGAAACACAATTAAGTTGCTACTGAAACACATTTAAAGGTTATCAATGAAAGCAGTCTGCAGATACGGTACGTAGGTGGTTCATAGACCAGCTAGTTCCTAATAATTCAACAAATTAAATGCATTTTTTGTGACGAGTTTAATTTTGTAGCAAAAGTCAATTTATTATAAATAACGGTTTTTTTTTCTTTTTGTGAGAAAAAAAATTTATGAGAGGCATAAATAAATGGCTATGAGCCTAAGAATAATATTCTTTTTTATAGTTGTGAAAAAGTTGGTATCAGATTAAGTTACAAAAATAATTTTTTATTAATCTATTGTGACAAAAAGTTATTTTTTACGAATTTTGACAACTTTCTTTATTTAACAAAATCAAGCTTAATCCATAAAAGCAACTTTATTTTGGACCATATATAATGATTCGTACCATTTCGTTGCAATAAAAAATTAACGTTGCATTCAATTCTCAAAACTATTTTTCACCTTAAAATATTTTGTGATCATTCTTTTATTTACAGAATTGTTACCATGTGCTCAATTATATTTGCAACACAAGTCGAAATGGAAAGATATTTTTTGTCAAATTATTTACAAAATGGCAATAAATGATAAATTTACTTTTTTGAAGAAAAATATATAGAAACTTCGTTAATGGCTCGATACAGGACCAAACATATATAGAATCAATTGTCCTAATAAAAGTTCATTGATTCGTTAATCCTTATTGTTTAAAAGAATATGACGCAACGGAGATCTTCTAAACCAGTTGAACGAATCCACGAACAACTCGATCTAGGTCAGAACTTAAGCCAAGTTCGAAAATTCTTTTATTCAAGCAAAAAAACTGCGAATTACATCAATAGGTCGCTTAAATAGCGAAACCCTAAAATTTGCCAAAAATAGTAAAAAGTCCAAAAAGCTCTGAAAGCCCTAAACTGGAAACTAGACGAAAAATAGAAACAAACACCACAAACAGCAATAAAAATGGAAATTCCTAACGAAAGTTATAATCTAAACAAAACTTTCCTAAAATAGCGAAATTGCCGTTTCGGAGGTCAAAACTTTCCTAAAATAGCAAAATTGTCGTTTCGTGATCTCTAAGCCGTTTCCAATCAACCCATGCCCTCGTAACGCTGAAACTCAAACGCCCGAACTTCACCGAAATTACAAAAATGCCATCATGTCATATCTTTTCATATTTTTCCAAGAATTTGCAACTAATTCTTGGACTTCATCATTATCCTGTCAAGAATTTGCAAGCTAATTCTTGGACTTCATCATTCTCCCCATGGTTGACAGAATTCGCCCTCGAATTGTCATCATCAGACGTATCCCCATAATAGGGAACAAGATGTTTGACATTAAATACATCAGCCGTGCGAATGTGACTTGGCAACTTCAATCTGTAAGCATTAGGATTAATTTTCTCAAGAACCTCCACAGGACCAATCTTCCGAACTGACAATTTGTTGTAATCACCCACAGAGAACCAGTCTTTAGTGAGAACTGCCCACACAAAGTCACCCACTTCAAACTCCACGTGACGCTTCTTCCGATCTGCATATTGTTTGTACTTGTCAGCAGCCTTCTGCAAGTTATCTTTGACAGATTGATGAATCGCTTGCAGCCCACTAACAAAGTCTTCTGCTTTGCCATGTCATCTAGTCTTACTTGGCACTGGTAACAGATCAAGAGGACCTCGATGTAGCACTTAATACACAACCTGAAAAGGACTAAACCCGGTACTTCGATTAACAGCATGGTTGTGTGCAAATTATGTCTGACTCAACTTGACGTCCCAACTCCTGACATTCTCACCCAACAAGCTCCTCAAAAGATGGCCTAACGAACAGTTGACAACTTCAGTCTGCCCATCTGTTTGCGGATGATAAGCACTGCTAAATTTCAGTTGCGTGTTCACCGTAGCCCACAAACTGCGCCAAAAATGGCTAAGGAATCTGGTGTCCCGATCTGAAACAATCGAAGTAGGAAGGCCATGCAATCTATACACCTCCCGAAATAACAGTTGAGCCACATTTACAGCACCTGTAGTCTTCTTGCATGGGATGAAGTGAACCATCTTGGAAAAACGGTCAACCACTACGAAATAGAGTCATTTCCCCGCTGTGTTCTAGGCAACCCCAGCACGAAATCCATGCTAATATCAACCCATGGCTGTTCTGGAATGGGCAAAGGCATATATAGATCGGCATAAGTTGCGGTACCCTTCGAAAGCTGGCAAGTCCGGCACCGCTGCACATATCTGTCCACTTCCTTGCGAATGGTAGGCCAAAAGTAAGAGGCCTGCACCAGCTGCAAAGTGCGATCACGCCCGACATGTCTCTCTCCATGCAACTCTCTAATAATCATCAATCTCAGACTGCAATTAGGAATGCAAAGCTGGTTGCCTCGAAATAAGTAACCCTCATGGAGTGTGTAATCAGTACGCTCCCCACTCCGCACCTTCTCCACAATAGTAGCAAAGAAAGGATCAGTAGTAAACAAATCAGAGAAGGAGGAAAACTCAGGTACCTCAATGGTCATGCGGCTCAACAAAATTTTTCGTCTGCTCAGGGCATCAGCAACTCTGTTGGTCACACCAGACTTGTGTTTCACCACAAAATTAAAGCGCTTGACGCGCGCCGAACGCGTCAATAATAAATTTTTAATTTTCCTAAACCAACTATTTTTGTAGAATAGTGGCAAAGGGTCGATCCCACAGAGACTGGTATTCTCTCTTCGGTCAAAAATAACAAAAAAGGGAAATCGGGGTTGGAGAGTGAATGAATTAATTACCTAATTATAAAATAATTAAAACAATTAAAATAAACTTGAAAAATAAAATAATAAATAAAAATACCTAGGACAAGACATACAAGTTCGGTTCGGTAAAAGATTGGATTTGGTCGTCGATTTATGTAAAGTATGCAAATCAAAATATCCTAGTGTAGCTATAGACCCGTGACGACGCACGCGGTTCCTCGCTCTTCCCTGTCTCGGTAGCCAAGGTACGACGGTGACTACTTCCCTAGTCAGACACACAACCGCATATTCAAGTGAATTGGATTTAATGTGTTGACCGCAATGGGCTTCGTGAAGGCACTACACCTAGACAACGGATCACTCGTGTGTCCGATTTAGCCTGTGATTTCTAAGGTATTTAACCGGTCCCAAAAAGGTTGAATCATTGGTAGGGTCAATTGTCACTTTGGTGTGGTCTTATTGCACAAGTACGGGTGCTTACAACACACTGGCTGATAAATCAAGATTTAAACAAGTGATTAACCTTGATTGTTAAAACAATACCAAAGGAAATAAAATATTAATGAAAAGACTGAATTTAAAATAAATAAATCTCGCAAATCCAGTATTTAAGCCCGGTCGAACCTCCCTCGCAGTCTTGCCTAAGTTAGAGGTTTTAGCCTCGCATTAAGAACACAAAAGAAAAGAAGAAAAATAAAATAAAAAAAAAAAAAGAATGGGGAGAAGAAGAGAGTTCGGCCAGCAGAGGAGAAAATATCGCCCCCTGGAGTGTGTCCGTTCATCCCTATTTATAAATTTTTACTATGCCACGTGTCAGCGTCCCATTGGCTGATTTTTAATGCGATACCACGTGTCAGAACGCGATTGGTCGAGAGGAGGGTTCGCTGACGTGGCGGCGCGTGATTGCACGAGAAATGCGGTCGAGAGGTGAGTGCGAACCCACGTGGCACGCGCTGATTGGTGGAACAGGCGGTGGTGGATGGCGTGGCGGCATGCGATTGGGCGAGAGGGGCGGCGCGCTGTCGTGGTGGACGAGCTGGCGAGTGAGGAGAAGAGGAAGTGGCCACGTGGCGAGTGCTGATAGGCTGGTCAAACGGTGCATTGTGCGCGTAGACTCGTTCGATCATCTGGCAGATTGTGCTTTGCGCATCCCGAGGACGATCAGACGGCTCCTGAATTGCATGAAGAAATTATCTTGCGCGTGACGTGGCGTGCGTGCTGATTGGTCGGGACGTACTGTCCACTATTTGACACACCGCGCAGCGCACTTCGAGTAAATTGTCCGGTGTCCGATTTTGACATGTAAATACTCCATTTTGAGTATTTTTTCGCCACGAATTCAACCGCGCACCCCGTTTCACCTAAAAATGACAAAAATTATTATTTAATATATTATTTTAAATATTTTCAATAATTAATATACTAAAATTAACTATAAATTACCTATAAATTATTGACTTATCAAATACCCCCAAACTTGAGACTTTGCACGTCCCGAGCAAAGGTGTAAATGACACACAGACCAAACTCGACTTCACTCAATCCTAGACCCGACCCAAATTCATGGAGTTCCCTTGATTTACACAGTTGCCAGGATAATAATTTACTTAAGAAATTTCGGAGTTGTGATTTATCGAGAACAACAACCCAAACACAATTTAGATCCCATTTTTAAGACAAAGTTATGGTCAAAACACCATTAGGCATGCAAGTATACAATTTACTTAATCAGCTATAAGCACTCGAGCTAAATCTTTTTATTTGAGGAATTTTCGTACGTTTTCGCCTTTACTTTATACTCTCTATTTTATTTTTCTCCTTTTTTTTTATGATACGGTCCCTGCTCCATTTCCTGTAGACCGATTTCTCACTTTTTCCCACCACAAGTTTCCCTGCTCCATTTCCTGTGGAAACTTGTGGGACTCTCTATATTTTGAAAACTCTTGTTAGCCCTTCTCACTTTCACTATAATTAAGCAATTTTCCAAAGATTTATTACTTGCACAATTTCAATTATCTGCCCGTTTTGGTGTGTAGCACAAGGCTTAACCATCATACTAAGTCCCTACTCATGAAATCAAAAATGCTAAGCTGTGGACTCGAGTGAGTATTTCTCCTACTTTTTCCTAAGTTTCAAGTCAAAAAAGACAACCATAATTTACTCATCCACAATCAAGGGCATGAAACACAGTTTCGGGCGACTCTATACAATATACTAATGAAAACTGTATTTAAATACATGCATGAAAATGTATCAACTCTTAAAGCAGTGAAATAGATGAGTACGGAGGAAAAAGAAATGGAAGAAATTAGTGAATATGACACCACCAATACCTTCCGACGATCGTGTAGAATTGAAAAAATTTAAACGATCTCACCTGAAACCCATCCAGCTTAGTCTCAGTCCACGTATCCTTATGTACCCCCAAACTTATTGCGAACCTTGTCCTCAAGGTTCAAAACAAGTTAAGGGGATCCATGCAACAAAAAGACAAAGAATAGTGGTGAAAAATGAATAGGATAAGAAGATGATACAAGAGCATGCATAAAAAAAATCGTCAAAAACTAATAAATAAAAAAAATGCAATAAAATAAAGCTGGGCTGCCTCCCAACGAGCGCCTTTCTTTATAAGTCTTTGGCTAGACTCATTGTGATTCATCACGTGATGCCCTCTCCCTTGGAGATGTCCTCAACAAATGGCGCATCAACGTATTTGGGCAGTGCTGCATGCATGCCCTCCTTCAGAATTGGGAGCTCATTCGAGACTTCTAACATATACGAGTTTTTCATATTAAGGCTCTCCGACACAGAGGTGTCGGCAGTGTAGAAATTCTGCGAATGCTCCCGTACTTCCACCCCTGCATAAGATTCGACAAATATGTTTGGGAAGGTGGGTGGTGTGACCAACACCAGAGGTTGGTCTTCCTTGCTCTCTATCTGCGGCTCCTCTGGCCTTTCTGAAATGACTCCAATTTCTAGCGCGACATCATCATCATCATTCGGTGCAATGGGCATGTCCAACTCAATTTGAAGGACTTCAAGTCCTTGCGTTGTGTCGCGCCAATAATCTTCCACCGATGTATCCTCGTTTTCCTCAACATTACTAAATGTATCAACATCCACATTTTCCTCCACTAAGTAAGAAATTGGTTGTGTGTTACACAACTCTTTCTCGGCATTCATGTTCTGGAGTGTGGCATTCACCTGAATTAATTGATTTTCCAAGTTTTGCAAGCTTGGAAACTCATGCGGAAATTGTTGAAGCTCTTCGTGAAACCGCTGTTGACCATCTAGTAATTGTCTCATCATATCTTCTAAAGAGGTGCTTTGTTGAGGAATCGGTGGACTTGACATAAGTCCATAAAAATCGGGTTGCGATGCATAACTTGGACAATTATAATTCTTGTGATAGTACGGACAATCGTACATGGAATGGGAATAATCGTCACAAATTTCGCAAAACTCGACTTGTTGCATAAAAGAATACGCGTTAGAAAATTGATTTTCATTATATAACATTCCTACCTCATTCACATTATAGTAATGTGAGTCTTCGAATTGATCATAAATGTAGGGGTAGGAGGCCATTGTGGAGTCACCAGTGTACATGTTGAGAACAAAGGGCTAGACACAAACTAAAAAAAATAATGAATAAGTAAAGAAATAAAAAAAATGACCAAAGAAAGAAAGAGACCAATCCCCGGCAACGGCGCCAAAAATTGACGCGCGCCGAACGCGTCAATAATAAATTTTTAATTTTCCTAAACCAACTATTTTTGTAGAATAGTGGCAAAGGGTCGATCCCACAGAGACTGGTATTCTCTCTTCGGTCAAAAATAACAAAAAAGGGAAATCGGGGTTGGAGAGTGAATGAATTAATTACCTAATTATAAAATAATTAAAACAATTAAAATAAACTTGAAAAATAAAATAATAAATAAAAATACCTAGGACAAGACATACAAGTTCGGTTCGGTAAAAGATTGGATTTGGTCGTCGATTTATGTAAAGTATGCAAATCAAAATATCCTAGTGTAGCTATAGACCCGGTGACGCACGCGGTTCCTCGCTCTTCCCTGTCTCGGTAGCCAAGGTACGACGGTGACTACTTCCCTAGTCGACACACAACCGCATATTCAAGTGAATTGGATTTAATGTGTTGACCGCAATGGGCTTCGTGAAGGCACTACACCTAGACAACCGGATCACTCGTGTGTCCGATTTAGCCCTGATTTCTAAGGTATTTAACCGGTCCCAAAAAGGTTGAATCAGTTGGTAGGGTCAATTGTCACTGGTGTGGTCTTATTGCACAAGTACGGGTGCTTACAACACACTGGCTGATAAATCAAGATTTAAACAAGTGATTAACCTTGATTGTTAAAACAATACCAAAGGAAATAAAATATTAATGAAAAGACTGAATTTAAAATAAATAAATCTCGCAAATCCAGTATTTAAGCCCGGTCGAACCTCCCTCGCAGTCTTGCCTAAGTTAGAGGTTTTAGCCTCGCATTAAGAACACAAAAGAAAAGAAGAAAAATAAAATAAAAAAAAAAGAATGGGGGAGAAGAAGAGAGTTCGGCCAGCAGAGGAGAAAATATCGCCCCCTGGAGTGTGTCCGTTCATCCCTATTTATAAATTTTTACTATGCCACGTGTCAGCGTCCCATTGGCTGATTTTTAATGCGATACCACGTGTCAGAACGCGATTGGTCGAGAGGAGGGTTCGCTGACGTGGCGGCGCGTGATTGCACGAGAAATGCGGTCGAGAGGTGAGTGCGAACCCACGTGGCACGCGCTGATTGGTGGAACAGGCGGTGGTGGATGGCGTGGCGGCATGCGATTGGGCGAGAGGGGCGGCGCGCTGTCGTGGTGGACGAGCTGGCGAGTGAGGAGAAGAGGAAGTGGCCACGTGGCGAGTGCTGATAGGCTGGTCAAACGGTGCATTGTGCGCGTAGACTCGTTCGATCATCTGGCAGATTGTGCTTTGCGCATCCCGAGGACGATCAGACGGCTCCTGAATTGCATGAAGAAATTATCTTGCGCGTGACGTGGCGTGCGTGCTGATTGGTCGGGACGTACTGTCCACTATTTGACACACCGCGCAGCGCACTTCGAGTAAATTGTCCGGTGTCCGATTTTGACATGTAAATACTCCATTTTGAGTATTTTTTCGCCACGAATTCAACCGCGCACCCCGTTTCACCTAAAAATGACAAAAATTATTATTTAATATATTATTTTAAATATTTTCAATAATTAATATACTAAAATTAACTATAAATTACCTATAAATTATTGACTTATCAGCGCTCCAAATAGGCCACCCAGGAAGCATGTCTGGTCGAGACCTTGTTCTGCCCATGTAAGTGTCGTAATGCGTCATGGTCTGTAAACAGCACGAACTCTCTATGGAAAAGATAATGTCGCCAATGTTTCACGGCTTGTACCACTGTATAGAACTCCACATCGTATGTGCTATACCTCAACTTCGCCCTAGACAGCTTCTCATTGAAATAGGCAACAGGCCTATTATTGTGACTCAAGACAGCTCCAATGCCTACCTTGGATGCATCACTATGCAACTCAAAAGGTAGGTGAAAATCTGGCAATACCAGAATGGGTGCAGTGGTTAACCGCACCTTGATCAGTTGGAATGCTTCATCTGCCTCGTTGCTCCACCCAAACTTCACGCCCTTCATACAGTCTGTAATTGGGGCCATGATACTACTGAAGTGTAGAATGAACCGCCTGTAGAAGGAAGCTAACCCATGAAAGCTGCGAACCTCCGTGACGGTGGTGGGTCTAGGCCAAGTGCGGATGGCTTCTACTTTAGATTCATCAACCTGCAACCCTTCTCTAGAAATGACATAGCCTAAGAAAAGGACATTCGGTGTCAAAAATGAGCACTTCTTCATCGCAGCATAGAACTTCTCCCTGCGCAAGATAGTCAGAACATCTCGCACGTGTTGGAGGTGTTCCTCCTCATTAGTATTGTATATCAATATATCGTCAAAATATACCACAACACACTTGCCTATCAAAGGTCTCAAACTCTGGTTCATGACTCTCGTGAAGGTGCTAGGTGCGTTTGACAACCCAAACGGCATGACTAACCACTCATACAGCCCCTCCCTGATTTTAAAAGCAGTATTCCACTCATCCCCAACTCTAATGCGAATCCGGTGGTACCCACTCTTCAAATCCAATTTTGTAAAAAAATTTGCTCCACTCAATTGGTCAGGTAAATCATCCAAACGAGGGATAGGAAAGCGATACCTGACAGTAATCTTGTTGATTGTTCTACTGTCCACACACATCCGCCAGGAGCCATCTTTCTTTGGTGTAAGGAGGGCTGATACTGCACATGGACTCAGACTTTCACTGAATGAATCCCTTTGCCAATAACTCTTCAACCTATCTGCGCAACTCCTCATGCTCACTGGGACTCATTCGGTAGTGTGGTATATTAGGTAGTGACGCACCAGGTTCAAGGTCAATCTGATGTTGAATATCACGCAATGGTGGCAGTCCTTCTGGCATCTCATCAGGGAAAACATTACAAAACTCCTACACAATAGGAATTGCAGCTTCAGGAACATCAACATCTCTATCTACCTCCTTTCCCATCAAGATGTAAAGTATATTAGAATCCTGTAATTCATCTTCAAATCTTGTCAAAGACAACAAGCTGTTAGATTCTTTAGTAGGCTTAACTTCCTCCAGATCTTTAGCGAGCACTAGCACAATCTTCATTCCCTTGAACATAAGGGTGTATTTATTGGCTCTGCCATCATGCACAACTCCCCTATCAAACTGCCAAGGACGTCCCAGTAATAAGTGGCAAGCATCCATAGCCACAACATCACACCAGACTGAATCCTTGTAGTTAGCACCAATAGAAAAAGTCACAAGGCGCGCTTCGACACCTTCACCTCACCACCCTTCTTCAACCAAGCTAGCTTGTAGGGCCTGAGGTGTTGTTCAGTTGCAAGGCCCAACTTCTTAATCGCTTCAACTTAGACGATATTCTCGCAACTGCCTGCATCAATCATGAACCTGCACACCTTGCCTAAGATGGTACACTTGAACTGAAAGATGTTATTCCGCAGCCACTCATCATCAGCGACAGCTCTAGGAGTCATACGAAAAGGCCTCACAACCAAGGCAGTACCCACATCTCCAGTCACGATCTCATCTTCTATGTTGTCAAAAGTATCAAAGGCTGGTTCTGCAGTGATGTTTGCCTCTTCCCCTTCGTATTCCTCTTCGTTCTCAATAAAGAGAGCCTTCTTCCCTTTACATTCTGACTTCTTGTGACCAACTTCGCCACAACCGAAGCATTTAATCCCACTAGTGCTAGGCCTATTCGTGCGACTAACAGGGTTAATTGCAGCGGTATTACCTTCAGTATTGGTTGTCCAAACACTAACGTTACTGGAAGCATTACTCACACCCCGACGTTGTTGTTTCTCCACCAACAATGCTCGCTGGTGCGCTGCAAATAAGGAAGTCGGATCAAACATGTTGACGACATCTTGGATCTGCATCCTCAGCCCACCAATATACCGCGCCACTAATTGGTCGTTAGTCTCCTGTAGTTCGTTTCTAGTGACTAACTGATAAAACTCAGTAGTGTAATCATCTACCGACTTTGCCCCTTGTCTCAGATTCTGCAACCTCTGATACATAAGGCGCTGGAAGTTGTAAGGCAAGAACTTAGCCCGTAAGTATTTTTTCATCTTCTCCCACGAGGTGATCTTCGCCTTTCCATTCCTATTCCGCATCAACTTCTGCTGTTGCCACCAAGCCGTGGCCCTGTTGCGGAATCTGGTCGCAACCAGTTGCACACGCTTGTCTTCGGGCACACCTTTGAATTTTATGACTTCTTCAACTGACGCCAGCCAGTCCAAGAATTCTTCCGGTTGAAGGGTGCCATGAAATTCTGGGACCTCCGTCTTCATCCCAAACTCCCACCGCCTGCGATCATCCTCAACTGCAAGCGGCCTGTAGCGCCTCCTCGGTGCCTCAACATATTCATCCTCCCATTCGGTAAAAGAATCTCCTACTGGTTCATCACCAACAGGTTCCCTTCGATGGTTACGGATACGATCCATATTCCGACCCAACAACTGATCGATTCTGGCAGTTAAATTGTTCTACCACCGCGCCCATGCGTTGGTCAATTATTTGGCCAATTTGTCGATTCAGATTGTCACGGTTATACACCTCCTTGATACGCTGTTGGTTCCTTTTCGGCGACATGATTTCTCCAATCACGCTGAAGTAGGCTCTGATACCAACTGACGCAGTGGAGATCTTCTAAACCAGTTGAACGAATCCACGAACAACTCTATCTAGGTCAGAACTTAAGCCAAGTTCGAAAATTCTTTTATTCAAGCAAAAAAACTGTGAATTACATTCAATAGGTCGTTTAAATAGCGAAACCCTAAAATTTGCCAAAAATAGTAAAAAGTCCAAAAAGCCCTAAAAGCCCTAAACTAGAAACTACACGAAAAATAGAAACAAACGCCACAAACGGCAATAAAAACGAAAATTCCTAATGAAAGTTATAATATAAACAAAACTTTCCTAAAATAGCAAAATTGCCGTTTCGGAGGCCAAAAAGATGGAATTTCGCCGAAAAACATTGTAGTCACGGCATAGAAGTGCCTCGTTATCTCCACGCCGTTTCCAATCAACCCATGCCCTCGGAACGCCGAAACTCAAACGCCCAAACTTCACCAAAATTACAAAAATGCCATCCTGTCATATCTTTTCATATTTTTCCAAGAATTTGCAACTAATTCTTGGACTTCATCATTATCCTATCAAGTGTCTGCAAACTAATTCTTGGACTTCATCAAAATAGCTATAAAAAAAGAACTACCATCAATTTGATTGTGAAAGTAATCGTAAAATTGAAACAATGTGACATTAGAGACTGTCAGACTAAGACTGCTTTCAACAACATCAAGAATGCATCACAATACACAAATACCACTAGAATCACATAACAAATAACAAAGCTTTCAAAAATGGAAGAAAATCTAAGACTTCCAACAAGGAAAGACAAATCGAAAACTTTCAACTAGGAAGACAAATTAATTATAAAATGAAAAGAAAAACTAAAAAAATACCAACCTAGCCGCAGCATAAATGAATAAATAAAATGCAAAAATATGTGATTGGAACCACCACTGATTGAAAAGGATGATCGGGGCGGTTCAAGATAAAAAAAAATCACTAGATGAATTAAGAAAAGAAATTTTAGGTTTTCGAGAACTACTAATCAAATAGAACGTCGATAGTCCATAAATGATGTATTTACTGATAATTGAAAAAAATATATTAGATTTCTTTTATAAAAGAAATTACATTAATTCATCAAAATCCTTTAAAGTTGAATGCTCCAATGTATGCAAAATATTACTTGCAAAGTTATGTTTTTTTTTTTTAAAAGATATAAAAACAAAGTAAAAGTATGCAAGCAAAAACCCGAAAAAATAAACTGAGCCGCTAAGTGAATACCTTAATATATATATGAACACGGTTAAAGCTACTGATGAGGAGCATTATGATATGGAAGATTGAAAGTATCAATTGAATTGCAGGCGATGACTAAGGATTTTGTTAGATTATCATAGGCATCATTGTTAGCGCGCCATTTTCTTTTTTAGATTAGAACATATATTAATGTAATTTGGGTAATATCTACCCTTTTTAATTAAAAAAAACCCGAAAAAATAAAAAGGCAAGATTTTAGGTAACACAGTTTGATATCCTGATCTATGTGTGCAGTCTCCCCAATATCAACTTTTCACTATTGAGGCAGCTTTGCATTGCTGAGGCATGAGCGTAGTCTTACGCAAGAATCTCTTTCCAATTATACTCTCTCGTGACCTAAACTGTTGAAACCTTAAAAAATAGTACAAGCAACCCAATTAATTAGATCTCCTTGGACACCAAGACCCAGGGACCTTTGATAGAAAAACCAAAGATTTCATTTGATAATCAGTTTTACAATCAAACAACAAACAACAACTTTAAATTAGTCAGAGTCGGCTACATGGATCAAACTCTTAAACCACCACAACTCTTTTCTCTAACTTTTGTATCAATTGATGTTGCACCTACTTTTCTTTAAATCTCTCTATTTCTTATTCTATTTTTATGAGTATTATGTACCACACACCCACCTAATTAATTAAGGCCACGGCTAAACAGACCTTATAAATTACTAAACGGACCCCATTTTCAAAAAAATTTAGTTTTTTTTTACTCATAGGTGAAATGTCCATATTGCCCTTAATATATAAGGGGTTTTATCTTAAGCATACCCCAAATCTATCAATCGAAAAAAAGAACTCCATCTACTCTTCGAACCCTCTCGTCTCCCACACACGCAAATCACATTTTCCGAGCAAAAAAGGGTGAATCGTCACAAAATCGACCAAGTAAGTCCATTTTCTTTTCTTCTATATTGGTTCGCTGGCTTGTTTTGTATTTTTTTCTAATTGCTCACATTGTCTCCATTTTCGGATTTGCTAGGGCATCGAGTTTCGGATAAATCGAGCAAGTAATCATGAAAAACACAAAGGATGTGTCAAATCGAAGCAAATGAGAGCAAAATGAGGTAAGATCTGAAGTATTGTAACGATTTACACGTGTGTTGTAAATTTTTTCAGTTGGCCGTGATTGTCGGGCACACAGGGCCGAGGCGTTGAAACCCCCATCTGCCCGATTGTGTCGTATGTCTTGCACTCTACTCGGTCAAGTTCACCCAATATGAATCAATGAATTTCGTCTGAACTTGATCGTTACCAATTGTTAGCTTTCGTCTATACCCGTCCGATACTTTGAAATAGTTTTTGATCGTAAGTGACCGAAACCTATTTATAAGAATCGCAGTTGAGTTTTCGCACAATATAAAAATGATGAAATATGATTGTTATGCCATTGTTCAATGTTTCATTAGTGATTCTTTTCGTTCTTGTAGGTTCCTACTACAGTTCCTATTGAAGAAATAGGGTTTAAATCGAGCAATGATTTCCCGGACTTCACCAAGACCTTTAAGCCTGCCATGTAATTAGGAAGTACTGAATTGGGTGCAGTCTACAACTAAGAAGTGTGGATTTGTGGTCATTATATTAAAGTTTGATGCTCCAATTGATGGGAGAGCTAGATTGTCCATTGGAGGCGAGAGGTATGGTGCATTTGCACCTAAGATGTATAAGGCAAATAAGTCGAAGTTGGCTGCAGAGAAACTGTGTAAAGAAAAGGAGGGAGACGAGGATGCTAAAGAGACTGCTTTGAAAAAGTGTGGTTGTCTATTCAAGTTCAATATGAAACATGCATTAGATGATAAGTGGCATGTCACAGCTATGTGTGAGGTTCACAACCACAAGTTCTCAAACAATTTGAATGGTCATGCATATCTCGGAAGGCTTACCAAACAGGTGATTTTAGATGATTTGAGCAAGACTAGTGCAAAACCTAAACACATTCTTACTAGAATTAAGGACAAGAATCCGGATTCAAGCTACAATGAGAGAGCCCGATTGAGAAGGATTAAAGCTCAAGGCAAGACAAAGATGCAAATGTTGTTTCAAAACTCGGATGAGCATGGATATGTTGGGCAGCACGTGTGTTTTGAAGGATCGGACATCATCAAGGGCATGTTCTTTGTTCACCCTACTTCCTTGCAACTTATTCAATGTTTTCCTCATGTGTTGATTATGGAATGCACCTATAAGACTAACAGGTTCAAGTACCCATTGCTTGAGATTGTCGGCATCACTTCCACTAGCATAACTTTCATTCTGGCGCATGCATTCTTAGCTAAGGAGAAGATGTCTGACTATGAATGGGCGTTGAGGCAGTTGAGGGATTTATTGGATGGGTGGACACAACCTGAGGTGATATTGACTGATAGAGATCAAACACTTTTAGGGGCAGTTTAGGAAGTCTTCCCAAGTTGCACACACTTACTATGTGGTTGGCACATGAATAGAAATGTCCATGCTAGGACGAAATAATTATTTTCTAATCAAGCGGACTGCGACATATGGTATGGGAGGTGGATGGATGTGGTACACGCTTTAACAGAATTATCATACATGGGTAGGGTTAAGGAGCTTAAAGAAGAGTATAGAGGAGTTCCTGGTTTGATAGATTATGTCCGACACACATGGTTGTGTCATGAGGAGAAATTTGTTGATGCATGGATGGATAAGGTCTTACATTTTGGGAATGCAACTACTAATCGGGTGGAGGGTGCGCACTCTACTTTGAAGAAAGAGTTGGGTACTTCACAGGGCACTTTGAGGATGTGTGGAGGTCCATACACATAGTTCTTGACCACCAACAAAGGGAAGATGAGGCTTCATTCAACCAGTCCATGCATCTCGTTGCACATCAGTATGAACACCACATTTTCAGCAGCATTATCTCGGTACGCATTGGACGAGATGAACAAAGAATTGGAGAAGGTAAATGATGGTGTTGGCCTCGATAGATCTCTATGTGGACGTGTGTTAAGGGCCGCATATAAGTTGTAGTGTGCCCACGAGCTTGCAATTCATATGTTGGAAGGTACCCCAATTAGTCTTGATGAGGTGTTACCACATTGGAGGAAATTAAACTTGAACACACGATGACCATAAGTATCTTGCTGAGATGGAAGCGATTGAGTCTAAGTTCTGAAGCGGGAATGTGGATGTGAGGACAGAAATTATCCAAAAGTTGGGGAAAATCACATGCTCAACTACAACTGTCATTTCCATACCCAAAGAGAAAACTAAGACTAGGGGACAGCCTGATAGTGGTCCATTGGGTCCAAAGAAGAAGAATTCCGAAAAAAAAAAATGGAGAAACTTGAGAAATCTACAACGAGGACTCCATCTTCTTTTGAGATGGTTGATGCTCGAGCTAAGGCCGTAGAGGAGGCACGGTCTGCTGCTGATAATGCTCGTTATGTTGGTCATGAGGTGTTTATCAAGGAAGTTCTTGCTGATAAGGTTCTTGTCGAGGAGACTAGGTCAGTTACCGAGCCTTGACCCACCCAAGAGTCTGTGGTTGGTGATTCTAATTCCGTTGAGCCATCCTTATGGGAGGGGTAGTGGGAGGGGGAGGGGAAAGGGACGCGGTGGAGCTACTGCATCGATTTCATTTGCACCACCTAGGCGATCAAAGACTCGATCTCATGTGGCTGCTAAATTTATTGATCAAGTACCATATTTGTGGTTACCATTCAAGCTTGAGATAAGGAATGTGGAGTCTGATGAGAACTATCGCGCAATAAGCAAGGCATTGGGATATGAAACTAACTTTGGTTAGATGAAAGTGAGGAAGGAACTAGTGCGAGAGCTTGATAGTCATAGGGATTTCTACATCAATGTGTTCCACCTACAGGAAACTTTGACACAATTAGAAATTTCATCAACACGTTTCAGAGTGACTTTGCGCCGGGTTCTTCATGGCTCACATAGCCAGATATGGGCATAATTGTCGCCAATTGTTATGATAGGGCATTTGTTTCATTATCTTGTGTCGGGTCTGCGACTTGGTTTCCTTCCTTACAAGAGCCCCCTCCAATACCTAAAAGACAAGTCGTATGGTCGTGCTTAGTTAACGCAAATCATTTTGTTATGGTAAACTTTTGCATATATCTTTAATGGTATTTGTAATTTTAATTATGACTTTAGAACTTACTTTAACTATTTTCCAATTGTAGTTACGAATGAAAGACGGTGGACCTTTACCTCATGTCTCTAAACAATAGGATGTATATGCGTTACGTGTAAGTAGGACTTGGCCGGATGGGTTGAACGTTATGGCGAGACCAACACAAACTGGACCAACGGAGATGATAACTCTCGATTGATATGTTGGTTGTGTTTTTTTTGTTGCCTAGACAGTGATTTTTAAGTGATAGACATCGATTTTTTTAATGTACATTGGTGGTATAGCAACGATTCACATGTAGTTGCTCTGTTTAGATTGACATGTACATGGGTGGGTATAGCAATGAAAGTCATAGGGATTTTATAGGGACTTCATAGGAGGATGAAATTCTTTGCAGGTTCATACATCCTTTTTTGCGTGTATGCGTCATGTTCTTTTTTTGGTACACTTTGATTCTTTGCGATATACATACATGTTGATGTTATTTTGTTGTTCTCGGGCTAGATTTTTAATGTAATTTAGTTGTTTTTTTGTATGGAATGCTTTAAATTTGGTCTCTAAATGTTGAACATGTTTGTTATAAATTTTTTAGTTCGTTGAAGTTCTTATTTTTTGCACAGTTGAAAGGATTATTGCAGGACTTTTGCAGGTTCTGAGTGCTCTCGGTCTGATAGGTCCGAAAGTTGTTCTCATATTTCGGTGAGCCCTATTCGAAATCGAGTTTCGGTTACCAGTTTTCGTTTATCTGGTCATACCTCATTATACTACTAAGCATACATATTTAAGAAGTTAAAAGAAATACATAATACTTCAGAGTTTGATTGTCCGAGATTATGCGTCTAATATCAGATAATGATAACCGAACTGATCAATGAGTTTTAGTCACCAATGTCTGTTTATCTGGTCACACCTTGTTATAGTACTAAGCATACTCATATTTGGGAAGTTAAAGAAACACATAATACTTCGGAGCTTCATAGTCCATGACTCCGTGTAGAGTATCAGTTAATGAAAATCAAAACTGATTAATGCGTTTCAGTCGCATGTGTCCGTTTATCTAGTCATACCCCATTATACTACTAAGCATACCCCGCTTTTTAGTTGCAAGATTTTTACAGGTGCTGAGTGCGCTCGATCTGACGGATCCAAAAGTTGTTCTCATATCTCGCTGAGCCCAACTCGAAATGGAAATACGAGTTTCGGTCACCAGTTTCTATTTATCTGGTCATACCCCATTATACTACTAAGCGCACCCCATATTTGGGAAGTTAAAAGAAACAAATAATACTTCGGAGCTTGATTGTCTGAGATCATGCATCCAATATAAGCTAATTTTAACCGAAACTGTTCAATGAGTTTCAATCACCAGTGTCTGTTTATCTGGTCATACCCCAGTATACTACTAAGCGTACCCCATGTTTGGGAAGTTAAAAAAAACACATACTACTTCGAAGCTTGATTGTCCGTGACTCCGTGTCGAATATAAGTTAATGGAGATCAAAACTGAACAATGACTTTCGGTAACCTGTGTCCGTTATCTGGTCATACCCTATTACATTACTAATCATACCACATTGTTGCAGGATTTTTGTAGGTTCTGAGTGCTCTCAGTCTGACAATTCCAAAAGATGTTCTCATATCTCGATGAGCCTAATTCAAAACGAAAATACGAGTTTCGGTTACCTGTGTCCGTTTATCTGGTCATACCCTATTATAGTACTACACATACCCGACAAAGTTGATAGTTATAACTGAAACATAACAACATCAATCGGTAATACGGTGTTGAAATGCAACAAAAGATATCTGCCAATTGTGGCCATTATAGTTACATACTTCTCAGCCCTGCATGTCCGCTTGCAGTAATATATAGCAATGAAAAGAACATGGCTGCCAAGAACATACATTCAATAACATCAGTAAGGTAAAACCATTCCCAAAATATATGAAACAGTTAAAAGAAGGTTCATAAAGTTTAAAAGGATGACCAACAATTCACAATTCAAATTTGTCCAAAATTAAGGATGACCAACACTTAAATCTAGCTCCTAACTTCTGAGGCATGTTCAACACTTATTTGAGGAGCCATAGCTGCAGCAGTGGATGTAGCTCTATCACTATGGGTGGTTGTGCCAGTCACCATGTCTTCCTCTTCTTCTTCAACTCAGATAAAAAGGCGATCACCGCATCCACCATTGCAATTGCATTTTTAGCCGTAACATGGGTCTTAGGCATTGTTTTAAACCGCAATGCAACGTCAAGTGCTCGACAGTTACGCTATCAATGAAATAATGTGAGTAAGTAAATGCCAAAACAAACACCAAAGTTAAATTTATAGGAAAAATAGAATTTATACCAAAGTAGGCTCGTCTTTATCAATCACCTCGGTGACACGTTCAGGATTTTCAGCAAATTGACGGCTCATCGACTCAAACCATGAAGGTATCCTGGTGCAGCTTGCCATGGAAATACAATCATCTTCCCGCGTCATTCTCTAGCAATGAGATGGTCATCTCACTCCTCCCAAACTTGGGGGTCGTAACTGTACTTCACTGAGTATGTATGGGCTAAGTTGCTCCTATCTGCGTAAATGGGTTTGTATGGTTTTTTTGGAATGCCTTGAACATATCCCATTTGCCTCAACACTCTTGCAGGATTATGCGATTCAATGACATCCATAAACACTGAAGGTGCATTCTTCTTAGTTGTATGCCAAAACACCTAGGGAAAAATGAATATTAGTCACAAATGTAAAATATATTTATAAGTGTAGGTAATTGTAGTGTGGGTACATCACCTCTTCGGGTCGCATCCTATCAATTCGCCTCCTAAAATCTATGAGAAGCTCTAACATTAACCTCGAATCAATCTTATTGTGCCACCTCGTCATTTGTGACATTCCCACTTTGTAGCCCTGCATAAAAGAAATGTTACAAACAAAGTAATTTAAAATAAAATTTAAATGACTCGTTCAATACTTTACCTCTAACAAGGTCTTGTATCCACAAATTTGTGTGACCTCGGCGTGACTTGCAATGCCCAGCTGACGGTACAAGTAAGCAAGTGCCACTCCACCCTATCCATACTGCCCAATGTTATCCACGTCGTCCACAAGCTGAATGAGAATGAGGGGTACTCTTGTACTAAACTTATTCGCAAAAATGGTGGCTCCAAGAAGGTATAAAATGTAGGCTCTAACCAAGCACTGACAGGGGATACACGTAAAGCCTTTTCTTCCCCTCGGGCCTTTCCTCTTCCTCTTCCTCTTCATTTTCATCATCTTCATCATCTAAAAGTATTTTAGTTGGGACTGCAAATCAGTCCTTCAACCATGCCAACCTCACAGTCAGGCCAGGCATAGTCCTAATCTCTTAATCAACTTCACCAATTGGAATCCCTAATAAACAACTTACCATAATTATCACCTCAACTCGCTCATTCGACTTGACAGATATTGTCTTTCCAATGACTTGAATTCCAAAAAGTACCCGTACATCATCTAATGTGATTGTCATCTCTCTAAATGGCATGTGGAACGTGTTGGTATAGGGCTACCATCTCTCAACAATGTCATAGATTAACACCCGGTTGCTTCTTTCATACGAGATATAACCTAAAGGTCCTATGCCACTATCTGCAATCAACTTCTTCACCCTTTCCTTCTCTGAGTGTGTCTGGATAGTCTGCCAAATTGAAACTTGAGAACCATGGTTGATGCATTTGAGGAATCCTCAAACCTACAAAAGAAGTTGTACCAATAGTAGATAACAAAAAACCTCAAACATTTCATAACTTAACCAAGGGATAGCAATATGTACCTTGTTCCTCTATATGTCTAGCAATGCATGGTTACAAAATGATGGTAAGAGTTCTAAAGTGGTCGGGCCACCAGGAAATGAAGTGGTTGTTTCGTCTTCCGCATGTGACGATGTACTGGGGGAGTCTGCACCCTCAATATCAACATCATTATCCTCGGAACCTACACCATCCGTTAGTGTATTACTAAGCTTAGTACCTTCCCTGCTATCGCCCTCGGGTGTGAGACCATCACTATCCCTAACAGAAAAAGTTGCACCCCCATACTCCATTCCAGTCTCACCCCGTTGCACGTCACTCTCATTGGCTTGCTTGGCCCGTTTTTGTTTGGGTGGTGGATTATTCTGATCCATTTTCTTATTATGGTTCGATGAAGTCGGGTGCTTCCATTCAGGAGCAGCAGCCTCCACTCGGGATGCTACAGTACTACCTTCTCCAGCCTTGCCTCCACTCCTACCTTGCCCTATAGTCGAAAAGCTCCCAAATTGACATTTTGTTCTCCTCGTGCCTCAAAACAATACGAATCGTGCTCAACGTAGTATTGCTACAACAGTAATATATCCAGGCAGAAGAAATTAAACAAAAAACAAAGATCTTAAGAGGTTCGGAGATTTATGATCGAAATTAATACAATAGTTATCGGACGAATTAAACCATAATGTATGTATATAGGTTACGATTATGGGTTGTTGTAACCCATGTACGGGTATCAGCCATATGTGACCGAAGTTCAAGTTAAACACTTGGTTCAATAGTTTTGAATGTAATAGGCCGAACTCGGTTTGACACAGTCGTGCCATATGCACACCTTTCAGCCTTGTGAAACTGATTATCTCGGGAAATAGTTTCTAAACCTTAAAAAACCCACACACAAATCGCACCAACCAAAATTGAGAGAAAGACAACAAAAATACGCTGAATCTCTTCACAATGAAAATCGCTAACATTGTAATGAAAAAATTTACCTAATCGAGCGACAAAACGCAAAGACCCCGCCGGTGGTTCCCCTTGCTCGCTGACCTCTACCAACCACAAATCTAAGCCTACCTCGTGCATCCTCGACTTCAATGCAGCGATCACAATGACCCCAAACTAGCGTAAAAATTCAATGTAGGGGGATCGAAAACTACGAATCTAAAAAACATATGGGATAGATAATATGTTTTGTCTGGTTGAATACAAAGGTAATGTTGGAAATTTTCCAAAAAAGTGGGGTCTGTTTGATAAAATATTTTTAAATTTAGGGTACACCTTAGCAATGGGGTCCGTTTAGTAATTTATGAGCCACTGCCTTAATTAAACATCCTCAATTCTACTACGTTTCTATGTGCTTGTTGTTTTTTTATTGTCCAACATTTTTTTTTCAAAGCAAATAGCTATATATTGTATTGGTTTAGAAAAATATCAGGGGGGATTAACCAAAGTACACTCCTGATGAATCCGCCGAGCCCGATTAGCTAATACGTGTGCTTTCAAATTGTTATCTCTAGAGGAAAAACAAGACTCAAAAAGATCCTAACCCTTAATGAAGTGCTTGATATCAAAGACAATCGGGTCCAGGTTGTAGTGAATGATGGATTTGTAATGAACCGTGTCCCTAAGTAGGCGATTAACTCTAATCCCAGCACTAATTAACCCGAGTTAAGCTCGTGGTTAAGCTCGATGTATTTCAATTAGCACGTGGGTGCGTTTGTGAGAATGTATTGTGTTTGGTTGTTTTGATTATGAATTGAATATAATATAGCATATTGTTGTAAATTAATATAAGCCTATAATTGGAAAGTAAATAACTAATTGAAAATTTATGTGTGACAGACCTAATTCCACAACCCAAACTGAGCCCTGCCCAACCTATACTTACGTAGACCCCAAGTCAATCCTCGCAACGTCAACGCAAGCCTAGTCAGTCTTCCTAACCATTTTTCATTATAGTGAGTTATTCAAATTTGTAAGTTATCAAAAGTTATGCAAAAACGATTTCAACTTAAGCAAATCTAAACAACTCTAAAACAATTAGTCAAGACATCCTGGAGTGTAGAAACCCCACATATCACAATCAACATGTATAATGAATAGAGGAGAGAGATATAATATCATATACATATCTTAAAGTATCTCACCCCATGTAATAAAAACAATATACATAAGTAATGCAAAACCTACAAAAGTATGAGAGGGAAGGCTACTTCAAAGTCCTCACAGTAGATCTCCCAGGACTGGCCTATTTCCCTTACTCAATTGCATATCTGCACTCAGTCAAACACAAGAATGACAAGCCTAGGTAAGTAACACAAGTAGGATACAATACAACATTTCAAAATAAATAAATCAGTTTATATTCATACAGATAGAAAGAAATGTATAAGGACGCACGAATAAATAAAAGATTGTAAATAAATCAAAAGCAATCCATACATGAGTGTCCAGGGATGCAAACAGAAGGTGCAAGTAGTCCCGACCAACAGGTCCTTGAGTCTGGGCAAACCATCAAGACTCGGGTATCCTAGACTTGGTACACTCAGAAACCCTAAACCCACGAGATAGTGAGACTTCCTGGGACAACCACACTAAGAACTCACATCCCGTCAAGAATCAGTATCCAGTGCAGTGCATCCCGAAGTCATGACTCTGGTATGTTACCTCAGCCAGCCACTCCTTCCAAGGATCACCGTTGACTCAGTTTTCCTCGGACAACTCAATCAGAATGGAATTTCCAAGAATAGATATCAAAGCAATGAACAAAAATACTCAATAGCTTAAAATGAAATATTGTAAATTTTCTAGCTGGTTTACTTACAAGTCACAAAGCTTGTTCCTACCTTATCCGCCCTCCCGACACCCCAAAACGCATTCCCGAACTCCCTAGACGTCCCCTAAGTTCCTTGAAGTTGTTTGATATGTTTTATAGTGGATTAGAGTTGCTAGGGTTGGATTAAAACTAATTTATTTGGGTTTAATAAGTTTTCGAAATTTTCATAAGTTTATGTCTTGAGCCTCGGTAGCGCACTAGGGAAGTCACATAACGCGCTATATAACTCTAGCGCATTAGGTGAAAACACATAGCGCACTAGTGTTCTTCCTTTTCGAAGAACACTTAGCTGCCAGAACGTCTAGCGCACTACCTAAAGGGCATAGCACTCTAGACATTGCAGAACCTAGAATTTTACAGTGCAGAATTCTAGTTTCTTGGATGTCTAGGCCTTCTCCACGCTATGGATCCCTCGCTCTCCTTCACCAAAGGTCTGTAATAGAATTCCCATCAAGCCGTCCTCTCAAATCCTCTAGTTCCTTCGGAGCCATCCGGTTTGGCGGAATAGATACAGGAACTATGACCCTATTCATACCTCTGCCCCTGACCACTGCCTCTGGCCTTACCGCTGGCACTGCCCTCATCCATCTGATATTGTTGTCGCTAAGGACCTGACTGTGTCGGCTACTATGGTGTGCTGGCATAACTCCGCACTGGAGCAGATGGTATTGGTGTAGTATGCGCAGTATATGGTGGAGATGCAACAAATCCTACACTCTGAACTCGATCACTCGACCTCCACTATCTAGGTCTCTTCTCCCTCCCGCCACCTTTAGATCTGATATCTGATTGTGATGGTGGTGGAGCCGCGACTATTGCACCAGTGCGCATACTCAAAAAGGTCTCACTAGCCATACTCATTTCGTAGGCCTCCTGTAAAGTTCCTGGAGCTGTGGTCATCACTATAGTCTTGATCTTACTCAGCAAGCCATGAATGAAATAGTAGGCCTGTTCAGCATTTGTTTCAGCTATGCCCCAGCATAATCCATCAATTGCAAGTATCGACCCATATACTGGATGTCTCGCCGATAGCCTGCCAAATATTCTGAAAATTGGTCATCTTCATGTTCCTGACCGAATGAGGGAAATACTTCTGGTTGAATCTTCCCTTGAACTTAGCCTAGTCCTTAGGCTTCCCTTCGTCGCCACCATGCTACACCACCAAACATCAGCCTCTCCGAACAACGAAGATGATGAGATGTTCGGCCTCATATGATCCAGTGAGGCAAAGACACCTTGGATATTCTCATGACTCCTCATAAACTTCTATACCGCTCCAAGATCCGTACCACCCTAAAACTTCTCCGAGTGATGTCTTTGAAACTCGCGAGACTACCTCGCCTCAGCCGTCGCTTAAGTACTTACATAAGTAGGTGTGCTTAGCGTATCCTTCGCCGATGTATCAGGCGTAGGTGGTACTCTCTCAACCCGAACCTGAACCCGCTCATCAATCACAAGTCTTATCGGCACTGTAGGAGCCGTAATAGAGTCTTGTATTGTAAGCGCACTCCTGCCCTGAGTGATTGGTGCTGCAGACATAGAAAGTGATGGTGTAGCCTATGCCCTTTACAGTTAGAGAATCTCCTAAAGTTACTGGCCATGTGAGGTGACCAGCAGGGACATCTCATCTAACCTCTCATGAACGTCACCTGGACCGTTATCGTTCATCTCAGGCTAATCTACCATTACAATCTGCAAAAAATGTGATTCCTCGATCATGACATAGCTATCGATAATATTAATTTACATTACATCAAATAGCTCATATAGTCCAATTTTCATTTCCCCAACTCTCATCACTTCCCAACTAAGACTTAAGTTAGGATCATAGGGTTCCACTCTAAGTTCCAACCTTGTCCTAACTCTATTACCGATTTGTGTCTTATGTTGGTTGTGGGTTGTTCTTGAGTTAAGCGTAAAAACTTAGGCTCTGATATCAACTGTGATGGCCCCAGTTCCACAACCCAAATTAGGCCATGCTTGGCCTAGACATACGTGGACCGTGATTCAATCCTCGCGATGTCAATGCAAGCCTAGTCAGCCTTCCTAAGCATTTTTCATTACAAGGCAACAAAATTACACATTTATAGTGATTTATTAAAATTTGTAAGTTGTCAAAGGTTATGCGGAAGCGATTTCAACTTAAACAAATCTAAACAACTTTAAAACAATTAGCCAGGACATCCTAGAGTGTGGAAACCCCGCATATTACAATCAACATGAATAATGAACAGAGGTGAGATATAATATCATGTACATGTCTTAAAGTATCTCACAAAACCCATATACCCCATGTGATAAAAAATATACATAAGTAATACAAAACCAACAAAAGTACAAGAGGGAAGGCCGCTCCAAAGTCCTCACAGTAGATCTCCTAATACTGGCCCCTTTCCCTTACTCGATTGCGGATCTACATTCAGTCAAACACAAGAATGACGAGCCCAGGTAAGTAATGCCGATAGGATACTAAACAACGTTTAAAAATAAATAAATCAGTCTATATTCATGCAGATAGAAAGAAATGTATAAGGACGCATGAATAAATAAAAGATTATGAATAAATCAAAAGAAATCGATACGTAAGTGTCCAGGGATGCAGACAGATAGGTGCAAGTAGTCCTGACTAATAGGTCGTTAAATCTTAGCAAACCATTAAGACTCGGGTTCTAGGACTTAGTACACTCATAAGCCCTTAAACCCACGAGATAGTAAGACTTCCTAGGACAACGACGCTAAGAACTCACACCCCATCAAGAATCAATATCCTGTGTAATGCATCCCGAAGTCATGACTCTAGTATGTTACCTCAGCCAAACACTCCTTCCAAGGATCATCGTTGACTCAGTTGCCCTCGGACAACTCAATCAGAATGGAATTCTTAAGGATGGATATTAAAGCAATGAACAACAATACTTAATAGATTAAAATGAAATACTATAAATTTTCTAATTGGTTTACATACAAGTCACAAAACTTGTTCCTACCTTATCCGGCCTCCCGACACCCCAAAACACGTTCCCGAACTCCCGAGACCTCTTTTTAGTTCCCTGAAGTTGTTTGATATGTTTTATAGTGTATTAGAGTTGCTAGGGTTAGATTAAAACTGATTTAATTGGGTTTAATAAGTTTTTAAGATTTTCAAAAGTTTATGTCATGAGCCTCGGTAGCGCGTTAGGGAAATCACATAGAGCGCTACATAACTCTAGCGCGCTAGTGTTCTTCCTTTTCGAAGAACACTTAACTGCCCAGAACGTCTAGCACGCTACTTAGAGGGCATAGCGCGCTAGATATTGCAGAACCCAGAATTCCAGAATTCTACGGTATAGAATTCGTGTTTCTTAAATGTCTAGGCCCCAGATCTCTCGCTCTCCTTCGCCAAGGGTCCGTAACAGACTTCCCCTCAACAACCAATCAAATTCATGAATTTATAAAGTTAAATTAAATGAATTAGTGTATGAACTTACATAGTTGATGCTCACACCAAGCTTGATCACCAAAGCTTCACTAATCTCACTGGTTTTTCTCAACCTCTCCTCCTCCTTGATGACTCCAACAAACCCTCTATTCTTGCTCAAACGATGAGATGGCAAAACTTAGCTTATAAAGTTGGTTCGTGATTTTTATATGGGAATGGATATAGTTGAACCATAGCCACACATCCATTTCCACATACGTATCCCGAGACATGTCTAATAGTGTATATTGACTCACTTGTCTCACTAACCGTTCCTAATTGACACAAATAGTTAACTCTTTTGTCTCAAGATTATTCAATGCGTGTCTCAATGCACATCATGTGGCTATTTAATTTGCTACACTAGCTTAGGCCCATTAATTGCATACCAACCATAGCTACATCGAAGCTACTATAAAATCATATTGAGCTCAATTTTAACTTACTCCATAAATCTATTCCTCGGTCCCACGTTGATAAGTAACTTGAGATACGTTTTCGCTCATGTATCGACACCTATATGCCCCACGTGTGCCTTACTCGCAAATTTTTGAAATCAATTAATTTAAATTGTCTAATTAATATATAATAAATAATACAAGCATCAACTAAAAATAGCATACCTCGGTGTCGACGCTCGAGAATTGGACATGCGTATCACAACAATTGGGTCCCACATACGACCCTAATATGACATGTGGCACGAGTTAGATTTTAGGGTCATTACACTATAGGATATTTAATATCGTGTGTGGGTCAAGGGTGACACATGGGTCGTGAGGTGACGTGCACGATGAAATTGTAAATACAGGAATATAAGTATATATATACAACATGTATATATATATATATATATATATTAAAATTAATTAAGAAATTGGTGGACATCTAGTGACATGCTAGGTCGAGGGTGATACATGTGGGACGTACAATAATGTGCACGCTCGAAGGTGGTTGTTGGTGCACCCGATGAATTTATACATGTGAAAATACATAGGTATATATATAATTGATATATATATATATATAACATATAGTTTGGATCGAATTATTTAAACCATTTAATTGCCTCGAGATACATATAGCATAAACATCAAGGAGGTGAATAGTGCAAGGGGACATGGAACGTTGATAAATTGATGAATTAGTCATGCCTATATATGCGTGTATAACACATCTCCATGAAAATCAAATGGTGCTACATAAGCATGTATGACAAAATATAGGCTTTAATTATGCCTCGAGATATGTTTTATGTTCTCTAGATAGATCAAATGGTGCATGGAGTGAACTAGGTGGCAAGCATGCGTGGGATGAGGTGGCTAGTGAGGTGATTTATTAATAGTCATAAAGATCTACCTCAAGATACACGGTGTGAATCTCAAAGAGATCAATATGTTTGATCATGAATAAGGCAATTACATGTTGATGGGTTTGACATAGACATAAAGATCATCCTCAAGATACGTAACACATATCTCGAGGAAGATAAAACATAAAATGGAATGTATTGAACCAACAGATGTGCCTCAAGATATGTGCTATGTGAATCTCGAGGAGAATCAAATTATAAACCAAAAACTTGAAACATCTCACTGTTTGATCGAATGAGAGGAAGGAGAGCAGTTGGGGCTTTTGTGAATCTGAGAAGAGAACCGTTGGTGTTATTTGAAGCAATTAAGGATTCAAACCACTATAATCGGTGATCCTCACTTATTGGGTAAGTTTAAAATTAGTTTTGGGTTGAATTCATAAGTAGGAGATGAATTTTGTTGTTATCAGTTGTTGTTGATGATTGTTGTTAGTGTAAGACCTCATTTTAGGCCATCCCCGATGAGTTTGGGGAGGTTTTATAAGAATTTTGTAAATACTTAGAATTGAACATGGGCAGCTGCCTTATTCTCTGTGGGGATGCTCGACAATGGAGCGCGCTCCCATCAAGAACTGTGAGGAGCACAATTTTTGGAGCACGCCCCACAAAATGAAGGAACTCGCTCCCACTCCATAAAACATCAAAATTGTTGTAATTTAGCCTAGTTTTGAGGTTGATTTAGGGACCCTAAAAATTGGAGATTTAACCTGAATTGATAACAATTGGTTTATTTTAAGTGTTTGACCGAGAGGAAAGGTTTAAAAATGCCGAGAGTTGTGTAAGTCATTAAAAAGCTAAGAAAAAACCGACACAAGTAAGTGGGGCTCAATTGTTTTATCTATTATGCTATGTAATTAGTATATTAGCTCATTTATCTTATGGAATGGGTTTGGGGCACTGTAATGTGACTCGCGTTTTTAATGTTTTATAACTTAAATTTTGAAAGTGAAATGGAAAGGGCTCCATAGTGAAAATATACTGAAGAAGGCGGATAAGTATCGACTTTTGTTGATTATAATGAGGAAGGAGGATAAGTACCAACCTTAATTAAACGTAATGAGGAAGGTTGATAAGTACAAACCTCGGTCGAACTTAAGGAGGAAGGCATATAAGAACTAACCTCCACTAATCACAAGAGGAAGGTGGACAAGTACCGACCTCTTGTGAGAAAATAAAGGAAGGCGGATATGTATCGACCTCTAATAAAGAAAAATGAAACATATAACTATTACCCTATCCATTCAATATCCAATTAGAGTCGAAATCTAAGTTAGGCGTTAATACACTCTATGTAGTTTTACATTAGGCCAGTGTAGAACCCCTTATGATATGTTCTCGCGTAAAGGAGAGGAATAATCTCATTTTAAAAATAATTGGAAAGAAGGGTCACAATACAATTACGATACATTAAATGACTTGCATCTTATATGTATTGTTTATATCATTTATGTTACCTTAAGTAGCTATTATTGGTTCATGTCGCTATTCATTTATTCATTGATTACTAGTAGATAGTTGATAGGTAAATGAGTGTCACTTACTAAGCAAGATGGAGCGCTTATCCCTCTTAACATTTCAGGTATACAGTTTAGCACAAGACAAAAAAGGAAAAGGGAAGATCTAGGTGTTTAGAGATCTCTTCTAATGTAATGTACTTTTTATATCTTTATATTGTATTGAATATTGTTTTGTAATAAAAGGGGTTAGGATATGGTTTTACGACCGAGGTTTATATCGATTTTTGTATATCTTTTGTTTTATCCCTAAAGTATTTATTCCACTACATTTTCAATTATTTACTCGATATTTCAAATTATACAGGTTGTGATTATTAGGTTGAAAGGTTATCGAATATGAAGGATGGTTGTACTGTTACTCTAATTGAGTTCAACTGGTGTACTGAGGCTTAATAAGGGTTTCAGATTGGATATCACCCTTCAGTTGGTATCAAAGCCTAAAGTTTATTAGCTCTTCTAGCTATATTTTAATATCATGAAATAACTCTAATACAGTTTGGTATTGGAACATTTGATAATCAATTTTATCGATGTTTGGGGGTGATAATAAGATAAAGCTTAAGATATGTTATTTGTTGGGTTTATTATATCTATGGGATAGATTTATGTGTTGTGTCTTTTTGGGATGATAACAAGATGGTCGGTGTACATTAATGTCTTAGGAATTTATAAAGTATTGAGGATTAAGGTTTGTAGATACCTAAATCAAAATGGTATATGAGAAAAAGACATAAGAAAATGAAAGAATGTATTCGAAGATTCATGAAGTTTTAGGCTATGAGAATCTAAAATATTATTTTGTCAAAGTGAATGAAGTATAAATCTATGTATTTTAACCAAGGTTAGACCTTTTCTTTGTGGCGACCACAGTTGTGTTCTACTTTTGTTTGCTACCCACACATCTTCCCAAATGTGTACATTCTCCTCATTGTTGATCTGCCATCTAATTCTTTATTTCATAACCTCATTGCTAGGCATCATACTCTACCACGCCCAAGATGACCTGTTCCCAAGTTCTACCTCCTAGAAGTTCAAATTAGGGAAGTATTTGCACTTCATTAAGTTGAACACCAGTGGTGACTCACTTTCGAAAATACGCAAGCCTGCTTAGCTAAGAATCTGACATTAAACATTTTCAGGTTGCGAAAACCTAATCCCCCATCAACCTTATCCTTGGTTTTGGTCTTAGCCGAGATTGTGGGAAGGGTATGCTTACCTTTGAAATTTTTTTCTTAAAAGTTTTTCTTTCCCCTTTGCTTTGTCATTCTTGGCATATTTCTTGTCTCCATTTTTTTGTAGCTCTTGCAGTCATGAAAGCTTTGAATGTTAAAGATGAGAGAAAAACAATAAGTCTTCAAGATAGGCCTGATAACAAAAGGCAAAACATTACTTCTGGATCATCTTTAGTTACTCCTGAATTGATCATAGAGGATTCGGCTCCTACACCTCCAACTCGTCTCCGACATAAGTCATATTTTAATCCGAGATGGCGAGTGAAGACTTGCGATTCTGTGTTATCTAACACGAGTACTGCAAGAGAACTTATTTTGAAAGTCGTGACTCTGGCTGATTGCCAAGCCACATTTGGTTTGACTTTTCAAGTTATTGCCAACAAAGCTTATCAAAACATGGCGACTGTAAGCCTTAAACTCAATTGCCTTTTTTTTGCTTTGCTTTGCTAACAAAGTGCATGTTGGTTCATGTTGCAGAGCCAACTCTACAACAGTGAAGCAATTGAGAAGATGTTGGAATTGGCGGAAGAAAATGAGAAGTTAGAGGTAACTTTGTTGGAGAAAGACAAAGAGATCAACATGAAAGATGGGGTCATAGCCCATAATGTAGAGATTCTCTCCAAAATGAGATTGAGATATTTCAACTCAAAGCCACTAACAACCACCTTATGGCGTAAACAGACACGCGTATCAATTCTGGATTTTACTATAACTTCACCTGTAACGGCCCTAAAAATCTAACTCGTGTCACTTGTCATTTCAGGGTCGTATGTGGAACCCACTCGTCGTGATCTGGATCAAAATCGATGCAAACTAGGGTCAAGTTAGGGTTTAGACGCAGTGTACCTGTGTTTCGGAGTGCAATAGTATTTTCGTCAATTTTTTACGAAAATGGGGTATTTTTTTATTTAATTTGGACACAAAAATCAAGGCGATAAGTATAAAAATAAAAAAATAAAAAATAAAAATGATCGGATAAGAGCGAGAGAGAGAAAGAGAGAGAGAAAATGAAATCGGAGAAAAGAAAGAAAGAAAGAGAAATGTAGGAAGAGAGATCGGAGAGAGAGACAAGGTAGAGAGAGAGAAGATGGGAGAGAGAAAGAGAAAGAGAGAGAGACGGCGGAGAGAGAGAAGCAGGCAGCAGAGCTCCAGATCATAGGCGGCGGTTCCTGGTGCAGCAACAAGCCGACGAGGGGCCGTGGCTCATGGGATCCAATGACGTAGACAAATGGCCAAGCGAGCAGTCGCGGCGGCGGATAGCGTGGACAGTCGAGCAGCGCGGCTCCACCAGTAGCAGCTCATGTGGGATCAGCGCCATCGGTGCGGATGGACAGCGACGATGCAAACCAGTGAGCCATGGACCAGCAGTGCATCGGCGGACCAGTAGCTCGGCTGATGGCGGCAGGCGACGCGGAGGCTGTGGATGGCGGTTCCAGGAACTAGGACGCTGACGAGGAGGCACGACTCCGGCAGCGACGCAACTTTGGCAGCGGTGCGGCTCAGGCAGAAGCACGACTTTGGCATAGGCGCCGGGAACGGCGTGGAGCAACGGCGCGGTGGCGCGTTGACGGACCGATTGATCCCCGACGAGACACAACAACAGTGGACAAGGCATCGTGACTTCAATGAAGCTCAACGACGCGATGGGTTGCTCGTGAAGAAGACGAGAGGCGTAGGCCATGGCGAGGACCTAAACCATATTTTGGTGTTGGCATCGAGTGATTTCGTGGCCTTTATTATGGAGTTTTGCAGTTTTAATCGCGAACATATTGATTTGAATGACTTAAGTAATTTAAATGGTATAAATGGACACTAGGGACTTAGGATGCTATAATCGGGTGTCGGGTGCGCATATCGAGGCGTGAGCGAGACATTTTGAGGATGATTCACGATTTCTCGAAGTAAGTAAACCAGCTAAGAAATTGTATAGTCATTTCATTTTACTCTATTAAATATTGTTGTTCATTGTGTTGTTAGCTATCTTTGAAATTGCTGTTGGTTGAGTGGTCCATTGGCAAGTGAGTCATGGTTACTGTTTATCTATGATATGAGCTCTTTTCTGGACTTTTCCAGGTCTGTGGATATCTCATAGTCGCAAGGGTTAGGGCTGGGAGGTAGTATCTCGTCCTGAACTCGAGTCTGTTGGGCTTTTACCGCGACTCAACGACCTTTTGGTCGGGACTCCTTACTATTTGGCCTCACTTATCAATTGATTTGTTTACAGTCTTTTATATTCATGTGTTACCTGTTCATTTCTCTCTGCTTGCTTAATTCAAGTGATTTAGTTATTTCGCAATGTTGTGTATGTCCTACTGGCGTTACTTACCTGGGTTCGTCATTCTTGGGTTTGACCGAGTGCAGATCTACGGTCCAGCAAGGGGAATGCTCCATAGCTAGGTGAATCTTTTGTATATCTTGTATTTACTCTCCTGTGATGATGATATATTTATGCAGGTTCACAATTAGGATGTTCAACTCTTTTACAATTATTGTTGAGTTATTAAATGTATTAATTGCTTCCGCTAAATTGTAAAACTTGAAAAATACTAATAACTCAATTTAAAACTTTTGAATTTACTTATAATGATGGATTGGAAGGTTGACTAGGTCTGCGTTGACCTTGCGAGACTGGCTCGGGGGTCCACGTGGGCTTAGGCTGGGCGGGGCCCAGTTTGTTGGAACTGTGGCCGTCATATCACATCTCAACTTATCTTTTTTTTAAAAGGACATATTTTTAGTCTCTAGACTTGTATGTCGTGTTCCTTTTTTTGTAAATGACCTAAATTAGGTCATCTTAAAAAAAACATATTTTAAGTCTCCAGACTTGTATGATATGTCCTTTTTTGTAAAAGGACTTAAATTAGGACCTCTTCTTTTTAAAAAAAGAACATATTTTGAGTCTATAGACTTATATGATATGTCTTTTTTTAACCATGAATAGTGTCTTTTGACACTTAATGCGATCTTCCTCTTATTTGATAATGGTGTCTCTCAGGCACTTCGAACTTGGGGGAAAGTGTTTATCCGTTTTTTTTAGAAAAAAGTAATGAACTCTCAAGTTTCTCCCAACAAGGCTGTCTTTATTAAATAGGATTGAAGAAAAACCCATTTTTCATTTATTAAAGAACTAAATCTACTAAATGAAAATGTCTTTTCATAAGGAAAAACAAAGCTTGAAATAAATTCTATTGATAATACTTGCCAGGTTTGCTATATTCCATGAAAGTGGAATAAAATAGCCATTCATTATTTCCAATTCACATGCTCCTGATTTCAGGAGCTTCTTGACTCTATATGGGCCCTTCCAATTTTGGGACAATTCTTCAACCGACTTGGGCTCTGGCACCTCTGTTTTTTGCATGGCATAGTCCCCTGCACGAAAAGCCCTTCCTTTTACTTTGGAGTTGTAGTACCTAGCAACTCTTATATTGTACTCCGCTTTCCTTATTGCCGCGATTTCTCTGCATTCTTCCAAACGTCCAGATTTTCTCTAAGCCTATGCTCGTTTGTTTGTTCATCAAAGTTTTGTACTCGCAAAGTTGGTAGATCAAACTCCACAGGTATGGCCGCCTCGGTTTCAAAAGCAAATTGGAACGGAGTTTCCCCATTTGTTGTCTTGCTTATAGTTCTATACGCCCAAAGAATATTGGAAAGTTCATCCACTCAGAGGCCTTTTGCTTCCTCGAGACTTTTCTTTATACCATCTAGAATAATCTTGTTTGTTACCTCAGTCTGTCCATTAGTTTGAAGGTGGGCAACTGAGGTAACCTCTACTTTATATGAAACTCCGAACAAAATTCCTTGAATTTGTTACTATCAAACTGCTTACCATTGTCAGTTATTAGAACTTGTGGTATGCCATATCTGCAAATCATTGACTCCAAAAGAATTTTTGGGTTTTTTGCTCTATTATAGATGCTAGCGCCTCAGCTTCAACCAATTTGGTAAAATAATCCACTGCCACTACTATGAGTTTTCCTTGGCCAGTGGCAGGAGGAAATGGACAAAGAATATCCATACCCCATAGTCCAAAAGGCAAAGGAGAGATTATTCGTGACAATGTCTCTGATGGTTGATAGTGTATAGGCGCATGCCTCTGACAACTGGGACACTTACGCACGAACTTAATTACTTGGTTTTGCAGATATGGCCAGTAGTAGCCATATCTTGTAAGCCAACTCTCTCCCTCTAAGATGTTGCTCACAAATACCTTCATGTACTTCTCTCAACACATAATCTGCTTCACTTGGTGCAAGACATTTCAATAATGGAAAAGTGAAAGATCATTTATAAAGGCTTCCATTAACCATTATGAACCGAGCAGCGTTGACTGCAAACTTTTTGGCTTCCTTGTTATTTTGCGGCAACTCACCAGTTTCCAAATAAACTTTTATTGGATCCATCCAGTTTTTTTCTACTTCTACTGCAGCTACTTGCTTTACTATAATCTTTGGCTCCATCAAAATTTCATAATATATTGCTTCTTTCCTATCGACCTCAAGTATCGCCATTTTAAAAAGGACATTTGCTATCATGTTTTGACCCCTTGCGATATGGTGTACCAAACACTCAACGAAATTGGCCATTAAAGCTTTTACGACTTCAAAATATTTTTTTTATTTTTAGTTCCTTCACATTATATAATCCATTGATCTGCATCACCACCAACTGTGAATCACTAAAGAGATTTATTCCTTAAGCCTAGAGGGACCATGCAAGTTCTAAGCTAGCAATTGCTGCTTCGTACTCGGCCTCATTGTTGGTGGTTGGAAAATTCAACTTTAAAGTAGATTTTATAATGAAATCGCCCGGACTTTCAATATGTATTCTTGTACCACTCCCTGAAGCATTGGATGCCCCATCAATATGTACTTTCCAATACTCTGACATTGGTGAAATCAACGATGAAGACTGGCTTTCATCATGTGATGGATTTGTGCATTCTACAATGAAATCCACTAGGGCTTGTGCCTTAATAGCAACTCTTAGCTTATAGGTGGCATCAAACTCCCCCAACTCAACTGCCCAATTGATCATTCTTCCACTGGCATCCGAGGAATGAAGTCTCTTCCATAGTGGTTGATTTTTAAACACCACTATTGGATGAGATTGAAAATATGGTCTCAATTTTCTTGCTGCCACCGCTAACGCGTAAGCAAGATTTTCTAGTTGTGCATATCAAACTTCTGCCCCTTGTAGTACCTTGTTGATATAGTACACAGGCTTTTGTATGTTATCTTCTTCTTTTACTAGGACGACACTCAGTGCTACACTGGAAATTGTAAGATATAAAATTAAGGTCTCCCCTGCTATAGGTTTGGCCAATAAAGGTGGAGTAGCCAAATACCTTTTCAACTCATTAAAAGATTGTTGGCAATCATCTCTCCATTGAGAATTTGTCGGCCTTTTCAGGATGTTAAAAAATGGGATACATCTATCCGCTGAACGAGACAAAAATCTTCCCAAGGCCGCAATCCTCCCAATAAGCCTTTACACCTCCTTTATTGTTCGTGGTGGACTCATGTCAATCACTGCATTGATTTTTTTCTTGGTTTGCTTCAATTCCTCGCTTTGATATCATAAAATCAAGGAATTTTCCTGTCCAAATGCACATTTGGCCAGATTTAACTTCAATTAATAAATCTTGAGGATATCAAGTGCCTATTGTAAATCATGAATATGATCAATCGACTCCTTACTTTTCACAAGCATATCATCTACATAAACTTCCATAGTTTCCCTTATCTGGGGTTTAAAAATTCGATTGACCAACCTTTAGTGAGTGGCTCCAGCATTCTTCAATCCAAAATGAATCATCTTATAGCAATATAAACCATGTTCCATGATGAATGAAACTTTTGATCCGTTTGACTCCTCCATTTGTATTTGGTTGTGTGACGGCCCTAGTTCCACAACCCAAACTGGATCCAGCCCAGCCTAGACTTACGTGGACCCTGAGTCAATCCTTGTGACGCTAACGCAAGCCTAGTTAGCCTTCCTAACCGTTTTTCATTACAAGGCAGCATAATTTAGTATTTATAGTGAGTTATTCAAATTTGTAAGTTATCAAAGTTTATGCGGAAGCTATTTCAACTTAAACAAATCTAAACAGCTCTACACAAATCAGTTAGGACAACCTAGAGTGTGGAAACCCCGCATATACTCCATATCCTAAAATATCTCACAAAACCCATATATCCCATGTGACAAAAACAATATACATAAGTAATATAAAACCTACAAAAATGTGAGAGAGAAGGCCGCTCCAAAATCCTCACAATAAATCTCCTATCACTGGCCCATTTCCCTTACTCGATTGACGATCTGTGCTCAGTTAAATATAAGAATAATGAGTCCAGGTAAGTAACGCCAGTAGGATACTAAACAACATTTCAAAATAAATAAATATGTATATATTCATGGAGATAAAAAGAAAGGTAAAAGAACGCATGAATAAATAAAAACTATAAATAAATTAAGAGTAATCGATACATGAGTGTCTAAGAAAGCAAACAGAGAGGCGCAAGTAGTCCCAACTAATAGGCCATTGAGTCTTGGCAAAACATCAAGACTTGGGTTCTAGGACTTGGTACACTCACAAGCCCTAACGAGATAGTGAGACTTCCTGAAAAAACCACGCTAAGAATTCACACCCCATCAACATCAATATCTAGTGCAGTGCATCCCGATGTCATGACTCTGGTATGTTACCTCAGCCAGCCACTCCTTCCAAGGATCACTGTTGACTCACTTGCCCTCAAACAACTCAATAAAAATGGAATTCCAAGGATAGATAACAAAGCAATGAACAACAATATCAATAGCTTAAAATGAAATATTGTGCATTTCCTAGCTGGTTTACATACCTCAAATCGACAAACTTATTCCTAGTCTATCCAATCTCCCGACACTCTGAAAATGGGTTCCCGACCCCCGAGAAATCTTCTTAGGTTCCTGATATCATATTTTAAGTTTTCGAGTATGTTAGGAACTTTTCTTAGGATTTTACACCTGTTTAGAGTATTTAAGGAACTTTTGAAAATTGCGGATTTTTGTACCTCTAGGGTAATTAGCGTGCTAATTTCCAACTTTAGCGCGCTACCTTAAACCTCTAGCGTGCTAATCTTGATTAACGTGCTAGTTCTTGACATTAGCGCGTTAATTTCAACATTAGCGCGCCACTTCAAACATCTAGTGCCCTAATTGATATTAGCGCGCTAAATATCTTCCTAGCGTACTATGTGTTGCAGAACCCAAAATTCTGCATTTTGAATTCTGAGTTTCCTCTACACATAGGCCTTGTTGATGTCTTAGGATCCTTCATACACACTACTAGAGGTCCCTAACATCAACCCAAACATAAAAACAACAACAACAACAACAACAATAACAACAACAACACCAAATTCAAGAATATGACCAAGCTATGTTAATGGTATACCTAGCTGGATGACTTGATCTTCTTCTTCAACACATCATCAATGAATTGCTCACCTCTCCTTCTACTTGATCACTTTAGTAGCCTCTCTTTCTCTCTTCTTCCTTGCTGACGATTTTGATGATGAAATGAGGATCAAAATGTTGGCTTATATATATTTGATATTTTTAAACCATAGCCATTGATCTTATGTGTACACGTATCTCGAGGCTTATCTGTAGTCCACCTTCATTCAGTAATTTTCTAAGTCATATTAAATGACACTTCAAGTTGACTCATCCAATCTCTAGATTGCTCAACACGTGTCTCGATGCACATCATGTGGCATTTCATTTATTTAACTAACTTAGGCCCACGTAATTTCACATTAAACTTGGCCACATTAAAGCTAGTATAAAACCTTAATTAGCTCACATAAAACTTATCCCATAAGCCGCTACCTCGGTACCACATAGACACGCAACTCGAAGTACATCTCCGTTTGTCTCGACACCGATATGCCCCGCGTATATCTTACTCACGCATTTCCAAAATTGATTAGTTTAAATTATTTAATCATGTATAATACATAATACAAGCATCAAACAAAAATAGCATACCTCGGTGTCGACTCCCGAGGTTTTGACATACGTATCACGACAAGTGGGTCCTACGTACGAACCTAAAATGACATGTGGCACAAGTTAAATTTTAGGGTCGTTACAGGTTTTAGCCGCTAAAAGCATCCACGAAACTTAATAACTCATGACCTGCAGTTACATCTATTAGGATATCAATCCTTGGTAATGGAAAAAAAAAACCTTTGGGCATGCTTTGTTCAGATCAGTGAAGTCGATGCACATCCTCTATTTTCCATTAGATGTTTTTACCATTACTAAATTAGTCAACCATTTGGGATACTAAATCTCCATTATGATCCCTGCTTGAAGCAACTTATCAACTTCTTCATTTACGGCCTTTTGTCGTTCTTGGGCAAATGCCCTTTTCTTTTGCTTGACTGGTTTCTTTAAAAGGTCAACATTTAACTGATGTGTGATGACTTTAGGATTAATCCCTGTCATATCATCTGACCAGGCAAAAACGTCCTTATTCCTTTTAAGAAAAGCAACAACATTAGATGCAATCTCAGCCTTTAATGAAGACCGAATACATGACACTTTCTCCTTATTCTCATCATCCAAATGTATGGGAATCAATTCCTCCATGGGTTCTGGTCGTTCCAGCTATTTATCTTTTTTATCAAAAAAATCTATAGGTAAGACTTCTCCAACAGCGCCACTGGATTTGATTGCAGTGAAGTAGCAACGTTGTGCTATTTTTTGATCACCTTTAACTTCTCGTACACCATCTGCAGTAGGGAACTTCATCTTGAGATGATAGGTGGATGGTGTGGCCTTGAACTTGTTAAGCGCCGACCATCCCAAAATTACATTGTATGCAGAAATAGCCTTGACCACCATAAAATTGACCGTGTGTGTTACTTACTTTGAAGCAGTCCCTATGGTCACTAGGAGTAGAATGAAGCCTTCAACTCTAACTTTTGTCCAAGTATATCCATATAATGGTGTAGTAGTCAAGGTCAATTGACTATCGTTATATCCCATTTCGGTGAAAGTTTTGTGATACAAAATGTCAACTGAACTTCCATTATCAACCAATGACCTTTTAACCGTGAAATCCCCTACCAAGACTTCTATGACCAATGGATTATCATGTGGATATTTGACACCCTCTAAATCTTTACCTGTGAAGACTACCTCCTGGTCCATTCTAGCCTTTTTGGGTGATATATCTGCTATTAAAGCCTTTCTAGCATACACCTTCCTTGAAGAAGATGAAATTCATCCAATTGTTGGTCCTCCAAATATCATGTTTATGACACCAGCAATAACCCTATCTGTCTTTTCTCTATTGACCTCCTTTCTTTCCGATCGATCATCCCTCCGCGTTTTGTTGTTGCTATTAAAAAACTGGTTAAGGTGTCATTTTTTAACTAAAAACTCGAGTTTTTCCATCAACTGCCAACAATCTTTGGTGTTGTGGCCATGATCTTTATGGAAACGAAAATACTAATTTTTATTCCTTTTAGCAGCATCCGCCCTCATAGGTTTTAGCCATTTGATAAAAGGCTCTGACTCAATGGCAAGGAGAATTTTTCCTTTCGAGGAATTAAGAGGAGTATACTGATTGAACCATGCAATAGTAGTAGAGGTTGCGTTTGGCTTCAATTTTTTGTTGAAGTCACGCTTATCGTCATCTTTTCCTCCTCTTTTTCGATCTTCTATTCTCTCCTTTTCTGGCTGGATGACTTCCTCAACCACCATGTATTTTCCAGCCTTCCTTTGAAGTTCATCCATATTTGCAGGTGAGTTTTTTGCCAATGAGACCTGTAAATGCTCATTCGCAATCCCGTTAGTAAGGGCTACAACTGTTACTGTGTGACGGCCTGAATTTAATTCGCTATTAAATTCAACTCATGCTGAATTTCGCATGTGGATGAGTTAGCATGTGGGACATAGCTAGTGTTGGTAGGCTAGGTTGTGGCCCCGCATCGACCCCCGTGGCGGTCCATTTGGAAAATGGGTCGTTACATACTGATTGATCCAAATTCGGGACTTTCAAGGATTCTTTGGTAAATCGTCTAATATAATCTCTAAGAGATTCCCCACTACGTTGTCAAACACTCACCAAAGATGCAGAACTATTCGCATGCGTCTTTCCTCCAATGAACTGATTAACAAACCTTTCGCTCAACTGGCTGAAAGATCTTATTGAACCAGGGGAGAGTTAGCGATACCAATTTTGGGCAGGTCCCTTCAGAGTTTGAGGGAACGTCTTACACTTCACAGCATCTGACACTCTATGTAAAAGAAGAACAACATCAAAATTTAGGACATATTCAGAAGGATCTCCAATTCCATAATATTTGTCTATGATTGGCATATTAAACCTTTTTAGTAAGGGTTTATCCAAGATCTCCTGAACAAAAGGTGGCGGACCAGCCATATATATATATCTGTCTAGTAGTATCTTTGTGCAGAATTGATTTTTCAAGTCCTTCCCAAATTTTTCGTTCAACATTCTTTTTGATTTTGTGTTCGTGGTCAAAATTATGATGACCCGACTCTGAATCTCCAGTGGCCTCCCTTCGGCTTTGATTACGACTTGACCCACTTAAGATGTCAACTTATCCTTGTGACATGTTTACTTATTCCTTTAGCCTGGCCACTTTGTTTTCCGTCGGTTGGTCTCCGACTTGTTGTTTTCCTCGCTCAATCCTCCATCTTTCTATTTTGTTCCTTAAATCAGCATCTCTCACGTTAGAAACACCATGTGCTTATTCAACATGCCCGGACGTTACACGCCTTGACATGCCCTACTCGTGGCCCCCATCTCGTAGTGGAAATATGAGAACGATCTTGCCTTGAACGACCATTGGATGGGTTTCGTGTCCTTGCATTTCGAATTGTGACTGCCATGAGGCCCTTCCTCTAGCGCCAATCTGTTGTGTAAACATGAAAGGGGTACCTCACGTCTTGAGACCACGACAGACACGCGTCGTCTAAACCCTAGCCTTTTTCGCAAGCAAGACCTGCAAAACAAAGTCCCCGAAGGTTGCTCTCCATGGGAAGCACTCCAACGCTCAAGTTAGATGGGAGGTCAATAAGGTTTTCTTGATGAGATGGAAATTGTACGTACCTCATATCTTAACCATTGACATCAAATAATATGTTAGGATGTGTAACCATCCTCGATTTGAGTCCATCTCTAACTAGGAGTCTCCATTAAGATTGACATGTATCGCGTGATTTGAGTCCATATCCAACTAGGAGTCTCCATCTCATTAGGACTGACAGGTGTCATGCGACTCGAGTCAATCTTGATATATGTTTCCCATGGACTAGATAAGTCTTTGATAACACTACAAAAAAAAACAAATCAACAACAAACTAATTTGATGTTGAATTGGTACGGTTCTGTTGCTAAACCACTATACAATAAATCAGCGACAAATAGTAGTTGTTGCTAAACTCTTTGTTGCTGATGCAACTCAGAGGTAGATTTGGTATTCTGTTGTTGTTCAGCGACAGATTTGTGACAAACGTACGTCGCTGAACAGCAACAGAAACGGGTCTATTGCTAATCGAAGCCCAGTCAACAAAGACGTGTCTGTTGCAAATCTGTTGCTATTTAGCAACAGACACTGTCTGTCGCTGATTTGCCTAGTCAGCAAAGACGCGTTCTATCGCCACCCCCAACATTCATTTTAGCAACAGAAACGGGTCTATTGCTAATCGAAGCCCAGTCAACAAAGACGTGTCTGTTGCAAATCTGTTGCTATTTAGCAACAGACACTGTCTGTCGCTGATTTGCCTAGTCAGCAAAGACGCGTTCTGTCGCAACTCTGTTGTTGTTCAGCGACAGACGTGTCTGTCCTGATTGTGCCTAGTCAGCACTGTTGTATTTGTCACAAATATGTTGTTGTTTAGCTGACTGAGATCCAGTAAAAAGTAATTTTTAAATTAATTAATTCTGAAAACAGTAAAAAGTGAAAATAAGAAATGTCCTGCAACAAAATTTGCAAAAACAATTTAAAAGATACAAATATTTATTTTATAAAAACAATAAGGCTGAAAGCCATTATTTGGATGAAGGGTAACATATACAAACTTGACTAATGAATTCTGAAATTTGATTCGCATCATATAGATAAAATTAGGTTCGAACTTAATTGTGTGAGTTACTATATCGATACAAGACTAAAATCAACTACCCAAATTCAATCTGCATCGTTTTTTTCACCCTCCGCGGCCTGCAAAATTCATATATTAGCAAGTAGCAAGAGAGCACACTATCTCGATACAAGACTAAAATCAATAAAAAATCAGCAAACATTGACTTTAAGAAATTGCTAAGCTAATGATATACTAAATAAAAGACCCTGCATCTCAGGATATATTAGGTTCACAGTGTGCCATTTCATCGGGTAGCTAGTCAAGATAGAAATTATAGGTTAATAGAAGTATAGAATAAGTGGTAGCATGGCGCAATGTCGCCGAATAATTTACTAAGAATAATTATAAAACAAGACCAAGCATCTGTCACCAACAAAACACACATACACACACACACACACACACACACACACACACACACACACACACACATATATATATATATATATATATATATATATATATATATATATATATATATATCTAATTCTAGAATTAGAAATAGAGATAAAGACTCGTGATGTACATAGGATATTGCTCATCCAAAACCAAAGAAAAAACTTTATGCACAAATTAAAAAAATCCGTTCACATACCCTCTATTTTTAACAAATCCAAGAAAAAAATAGAATGTAATGCTCAAATCCTGATTTAATGAGTAAGACATTTAAGTATAATGAAACCCAACACATTGAAATAGAATATAAAACTATTTTTAACAAATCCAAGAAAAAATAATTCTAACATGTTTGTACCATAACTATGGTGAAGTGATATGGAGGTCAGATAGGCGTTGTCATAGATAACTAAAGTGACTAACTCAATGAACAACATTATGTACGCAATAATAATAATAATAAATATACAAATGTACGTAGTTGAAAAGAGATTGGTAAGAGAAATACAGACACACCTGAGGAGCCTTGTTCATAAGTCCTACCTAACATCAATAAAAATGAACAATTAGAAGAAAAAATGTTAATGACAAGCCTTTAGCCAATACACATACACAAAAATTACCACTGCGTGAAAAAATCATGAATAGAAGACATTGAAAGGTAGGTAAATGAAAGAACATAGGCTATTACAAATGGACCAAGTCCTTTTCATGACATTAATTATTGAATGAAACCCAACACATTGAAATAGAACATAAAAAATATACAAATATACTTGAAAAGAGGTTGGTTAAAGATGTAGAGACACACATGAGGAACCTTGTTTGCAGTGCCCATCATAGCTATGTCTATGCATATTGATCAGCTAATGAATGCAAGATTAGTGGTGGAGTTGGGTGTAGGATTGGAAGCAAATAGAGTGAAGGGGTGCAGAGGAGATGGTGAGAAAGGAAGGATTGCAAGAGAAGAGGTGGCCAAGGTGATAAGATATGTAACATTATGCAGCCAACCCGTGTTAGTTAGGAACATGCATAAAAACGTAAAACCAATAGATTATTTAACATACATTAACAATCCTTACAAGTAGGTGTTTATATGTGTTAGCTCATTGATAGAAGTGAAATCTCATTACATATATGAAGAAGAAAATCTTCATGATCCTAAAATAAATAGATTATTTTTTTCTCAATTTCTTCAGAGGTCCAAAAATACAATAGAGAAAAAGATGAACACAATAAAATAGTGTATGTATCTTGAGCTCACCTAGTACAATGAGGCCAAGGTGAATAAGTTGGAATCTGTCTCTCAACCTACTACCTTGGGCTTCACTAACCTGAAGAGTTTAATTTGGATCAATAATACTTAAGTTTGAAATCCTTAGATGAAGCATAAAACAAATCATAAGATGCAAACAACCTACATTTATAAATAATTTCAAATATGAGTAAAAGAAAAACATTCACTGGAAAAAAAATTAAAACTTTAAATAATGAAATTGAAATGATGGCTAAAAACAAAACTAATGGCAACAACCAGAGTTCTTATAAAAGAATTAACTTAGCATTGACACACTAGTAACTCATGGCTGCAACATAAATACGGACATAAGTCTAAGATAATATGAAAAGAAGAAATTGGAAAAAATAAAAAAGAAGAAAACAATAAATTAAAAATGAATAAAACTAAGAAAACCTTCAAAATTACATTTTCACATATATAAAACAAATAGAACCAACACATTGAGAGTACAACTGAGCATTAGAAAATGAGTAAATTCAAGTACCATTGTTTGAAAATTACTGAATATCAGCTAAGACATTTCGCAAAAAAAAAAAATAGACTAATAAGTAACACCAACACCGGCGATAAAGTTTCAAGGCTATCATCATGGTTATATAATGATGATGACATGCAACAGGAGGAAACATATTAATGTAGCGCCAAAGCAGACGATAAAAAGAAATTTTTGTTGTTGCCTAAGTTGGGTTTTTCTCTATAATTCAAGTCAATACACTAACGACAGATTTATCATAGGCAGATAAACTTGAAAAGAACAAGAATTTACGATACTTCACTTTATCACAAAAAAATGATACTCCCCAGTGATATACACTGAGCTAGAGAACAAACAATTGAGTTGTTATCTAAATTAGCTAATCCACTATGAAGCAATTGGGATGACCGTGGCGTTCCGGTCTTTCGAGTTAGAACTATCTATTTATCTAGCATTCAAATCTAATGAATTATCACGGCAGCTGCCCTAATTTCTGCAATCGTCCACATTGTCTTAAAAGAGGGAATTCCATTATAACCTAAAAAGTATTGCATATTATAAAGTCGAACTAGCATTGAATTCCTAAAGTCAGAATCACAAAATTATCGGAATCGAAATCGAGTATTCGCAATTCAAACAATAAAACTAAGAAATTGAGCAATTGAAATTCCCAATTTGAGTGAGTTGAACCAAAAATGACTCACATTTCTAGATGGATTATTCGCATTAGAATTGAATTTGATCTTAGGAGTCCCCCCCTCAGCCTCCACGCGCCTGATCTCATCCACCAAGTTGGGCGCCAGTCGAATTATCATCGCGAAAGCGAGCGGGTCGCCGCCGCTCACAAGGCCGAAGCTCTCCTCCCTGACCGATGGGGCCGCGGCAAGCGAGCAGGTCGCTGACTCAACAATGAAATCGACACCTCCTATACAAAACCCTACACCACCGAGTCCTCGTGACTCCCGACAAAACCCACAACCTCCTCGTCACTGATGAGACTCCCTCCCAGTATTACATCGCCCCGCAACTACGCCAGCGCCTCTGCCAATGCCAACACCCCTTCAATAACACCGCCGCCACCGCCAAACGCCCCCTTCGACAACACCACGTCGACGCCCCAAAGAATACCGGTCCCCCACCTTCGTCGCGCTAAAAGCGCTCCGCCACGGCCTCCGTCAGCGCCCTCTTCGACAACACCACCGCCGTCGTCGAATACCAGTCCCCCTCCCTCGTCGCCGGCAAAAAACTACTCCACCAACGCCAAAGTGGGGGTGGTCACCAGCTCTGAGAGAGAAGCCGAAAGTGGTGGAGGGTGTCATCGGCGACGGTGGCCGCTGGAGCCGCAAGGAGTCCGAGAGGGTGAGTGGAGAGAGCTGTAAGTGGCGGAGGAGAGAAAAGAAAATGAGAGATGGAGGAGTTGTTTCGAGTAGAGAGAGAATGAAAGTGAGATTGGTTTGAGATGGGGAGAGAGAGAGAGAGAGAGAGAGAGAGAGAGAGAGAGAGAGAGAGAGAGAGAGAGAGAGCACGTAAGAGGGGAGAGAGAGAGAGCATGTGAGAGGAGGGGAGAGAGAGTAAAATAAAATTTTATGTTGTTGTTGCTGATCTATCGCAGATCAGCGACAGACTTTGTTATGTCGCTGATCTATAGCAGATCTGTCTCAACCTTGGCGGGAAATGTATGATGGGAGAAATCAGCGACAAATCTGTGACAACATACAATTTGTCACAATTTTTGTCACTGAATTGTTGCTTTTAGGTCAACCAAGTCAAACGTACTATCTGATGCAGAACTGTTGCTGATTTGTTGCTGTTTAGCAACATATTCTGGCTGTCACAATTTTTTGATGCTATTCCACCATGTTCTTGTAGTGTAAATTCGGTTACTTATCTGTTAATCCACGAATTTTGGGCATCTCGATGTATGAGATATTATATTCCATATCAGATCCCACTTCTTCGATTCGTCTAAATGAACTCTGATCCTACAAAACCAACTTCAACAGCTTGAATATCGTTGTTGAAATCCACCAGTTCAGAATTCTCCTAAAAAAACCAAGGGATAACTTCTAGTTTTTCCTTCCGACTGACTAGGGAGTTAAAGTCCCTCAAAATCACATATGTCTCATAGTGTCCCTGTATTTTGTCTCTAAGCCGCATTAACTGTGCTATTATTTCCCTCCTACACGTGCTCAAATATACCCTTATTAATCTCCAAGGTGATTGTCCACCTTGTCGAGAAAAGAGTAGTTCGATGAAGTAGGACTTGTACTTCACAATCTAGACTTTTGAAGCATTGTTCCAAAATACTGCAAGTTCCCCAGCTAACCCCTTTGGACTAACTGGAAGCACAAAATCAAACTGGTGCTGACGACGAACTCCCTCTAACACATAGTCTTAGTTATTTGTTTCGAAGAGAAATAAAACGTCAAGCGGATGGATTCGAATAAAATCCTTTATTCTTGAGACTTTGAGGTGGCCCCAATGCCCCGACAATTTCAGGCTAGGGCCCTCATATGTATCCTTGGGCCCCATTATGGCCGGCTACCTTCGCCTCATTTGGATTAAGAGGAGAGAACTTCAACTTTTTAGCATCCACACTAACCAAGTTTTTTTCCTTTCCTTCATAGCCTTTATGCCTTTTGGAGGGGGTTGGGGTAGCCCCTAGAGAGTTATGGACTTGAGATAAGGGCCCATTACCGCCTTCCCTAGCTTTAGCTTTGAGGTATTTGCCCCGTCTTGCTCTTGATCTAGCATAAATAGTGAATTCTGATGGTCCTTGGAGTGAAGTTTAGGTAGGGATAAGGCTGGGAGTAGAGGGGTGGATATGTGCAGGAATGGGAGATGGTTGTATTTATGAGGTCTATGGAAACAATTGGGGCATGGGTGGTGCGGGGGGGAGTGGCTTTCAGGTGCACTGGGGGGTCTTTCGGTTTTGTAATGGATATAGCCAACTCGGGCCCAGGAATTAACGGTGTCCATGGGTGGGCATACGAGGCTTGGGGAATGTGGGACAGTGATTTGACTGACTTCTTATTGGGCTTTGTTGAATTTGGCCTTTGTAAAGTGCAGTCCTGATTAGGGGGTTGGAAGTAATAAGGTTAGGCTGTGAGTGGGAAAGTGGGAATTGGGGGTAGTCGGGTCTAGGCTGAATTTGTTTAGGTTGGGATGTGATTGTGTTGGGCTTTATTGGATTTGATTCTATATATATATATATATAAGTTGGAGTTGAGAGAAAATTCATATGCATCCTCCTTTCATCATTTTAATTTTTTAATTTTCTATTTTTTTTATTTTAAGGTATTTATTTATTTAAAGTATTTAAGGCGTTTGTTTGTTTCAAGGAATATATTAATTCCTCCATTTATTAATTAACTAAAACAAAAATCTAGCTCTTAAAATTTCAGAGCATCTATTTCGTCTCATAATTATTTAATTAACTACTAATTAAATAGAAATACACCCTTAATTAATTAATTAACTAGGTGCGCGCATTTACATTGATCGATTACAACTGTGCATGCATAGTATCATTTTGCTTGCAAGTCACTCGAATGAGAGATAAAGTTTTACATGCTCTTTCCTTCCACCATTTCATTTTAAGGATTTTCTTAATTTTTTCTATTTTCTAATTTTAAGATATTTGTATATTTGTGTTATTTATTGTTTTAAGATATATTTATCCCCCATATTTTTGAAAAACGAAAAATCCAACTTTGAGTAACTAAAAAATGGGTCTAATTAATAAATTATTCATCAATGCATTAAATCTCTATTTCGAATCTTAAACCATCAATTTGGTTATCGCAACATTATTTATATATACTGTTTAGGGCATTGAAATAATCCTTTGAATTCTTTCTTTTGTTAATAAATGGTTACTTCAATGATTTGTAAGTAAACAGTTTTTTTTACCCTCTATTGTATTTTTTTTTTAACAAAAAAAACCCACTAGTGCGAGAGAAACCACGGTCATGAGAAAGATCTACCCTCAACTTGCTTGAAAGACTTTAAAAATTTTGTGCACAAGTCTTCAATAATGATTAATGAGGCATTACATAAAAATAAAAAAATAAGAAAAAAATCATTGAGGGAAGTATGCAACACATATTCCTTGATCAAGTCTCTTGCTAGCTCCCGCAAGTCAAGAACAATAACACTACTTTTAAATGAAAATTCTTCATTTGGAATGAAAGGCAAGTATCCATTCTTCTTTTTTACAGTGAACTTGAAACTGAAGAAGAAGCAAATAGAGGATAAGCTATCCCAGTAAAGACTTGAGCACCTAATATTGAGAAAGCTTTGGAGACAATCTGTTTGAGGTTTTGTCTTGTTCCTTTGTTTAACTGTCATGTGATTAACAGTTCTGAAACTTGTTCCCATCTATTGCAGGGCAGAAATGAGTAACGGGCATGCACCCACGTCGACGGAGATCAGAAATGAAGCTGATGACAAAGACTTGGTATCTTCTCTGAACCAAGAGCTCACACTTACTTCTGCATTGCCTGCCAACAAGAATTGTAGCATCTATAAGGTTCCTGATAACCTCAAAGCAGCTAATGAAAATGCATATGTTCCTCGACTAGTTTCAGTTGGCCCCTTTCACAATGGTAGCAAAAACCTGCAAGCTATGCAAGACCAAAAATGGATTTATCTCAAGTCTCTTTTGTCTCGGCACCAATCTTCGATGTCCAGTAATGATGGTAGCTCTCTATCTTCCCCTACTGTAGACCTTACCTTTGTGCAAAGTCTCAAGCGCTTGGAGAAGAGGGCTCGCGAATCTTATTCAGAAACATTTAACAAGCTAAGCAGCAATGCCTTTGTGGAAATGATGATACTTGATGGGTGCTTCATAATTGAGCTCTTTATTAGGCATCGGACAGTAATGGAGAAGAGTCATGGCAGAGAGGTAGTCGACAGTGATCCGTTATTCACTACACCTAGGTTGCATTCTTGTCTTGCTTGGGATCTGATATTGCTGGAAAATCAGCTTCCCTTATTTGTTCTTGAGCATTTGGTATCACTAAACCAACTTCGTGAAATCAACATCAATATCAACATCAATCAAGAACCATCCACATTTCTCAAGGAGTTGGCATTGGATTTCTTTCAACATCGTTCGGTAGTGCCAAAAACTTCCTTTGGCCATCATCAGCAGCAGCATCTTGATAGTAGCAATCATTTGCTCGACTTGCTCCGAAATTCCCTTCTTGGCTCATCTCGTCCTTCTGCTCACGTCACAATCAGTAGAGCTGAGGACAGACAAAAGGAAGATAGATCAATGATACCCTCAGCAAAAGAATTGAGTTTTGCAGGTATCTATATCAAGAAGGGTACTAATGATAATCCTTTCAACGTTATCTTCAAATGTAATACTAGGGTGTTGGAGATCCCACCTTTGAGCATTATAGAAGATTTGTCGAATCCTCTCCTTCCAAATTTAGTGGCGTTTGAGCAATGCCGCAGTGATTGCCCCACCAGTGAGTTCACTTCTTATGCTTGCCTTATGCTGAACATCATGAAAGATGCAGATGGTGTCAGATTTCTTTCTAAACGAGGAATAATCAACCAACTACCAGGTCATGATGAAGAAGTGGTACTTCTGCTTAAAAAAATATGCTCAGGAGTTACTTTTCCGAGGAACTTCCACTTCTCCGACCTTTACGACCAACTGAACAAGTATTTCCATTCAATAACGACAGAGTGGGTCTACATACTTCGTACTCAATACTTTGAGAATCCAGGGACAATTATCACTATAACGAACGCTGCTATGGTCTTGATTCTTGCGGTAATTCAGACCTTTTTTACTGCTCTTCCCTATATTAAAAAACATCCCTCTTAAATCCAATTACTACTCATTCCTTCTACTTCTATTGTACTGTACTTGGGAGTTCTGCTCAAACTTAAAGAGTTTAAATCAAGTTAATCTTAGGAAAGATGCATTGGAGTCTAATTAAGATATGGATCTGTATATGTTTCTGGATAATAATTATGGAAATGGTAAGACATTTAGATTATGATTAATTTTTTGAGCCTAATTAAATAAAGACCAGATAAGAAAAAAAAAATCACGATTGCTAATAAATAAAAAAAAGTAATTAGAGATGAATTCTTACTTTTCAAGTGAAGTTAGTTTGTTGTTTGATCACTTGATTCACTTGTGATTTGGGCTTCACTAATCTGAACAAGGGGCTTTAGAGCAAGGTCGATAGCTTTGAATCTTAAGATGTTTCACTGCCAACGGATACATTTGGCTGATTCATGGCAATTTTAATGGCTTTTCTGGGTTGTTGCAATTATCGAGTTTAAGAATGAAGAAGGTGGATGTTGTCTGGTTGGAACGTTAGCAAATTGAATGTGTGGTGTTTTTGAGAAAATGTCTGGATGAAGGAATCTTGATTAGGAAAAAAGATCAGATGACATACTTTCCAATGTTTCCATACATACATTTGCTAAATAGTAGTAGTCAAACTCCTTAGAATCATGAAAAAAAATTGTAGCATATGTATGTATGTCTATCACTTTTATTTTGATTAGTCATTTTCTGAAGAAAAACTGTTTACTTCGAGTAGTGAACTAGGCGGTGTCGCAGAAATCAGATTTCAGCCTTTTCATTTTAATAGTGGAAGAGGCATTCCAGAGCAGTCAATTCAGGTGATTCAGCACCCTTATTGGCATCAGTGTTTTAAGAAACAAGGTGACAAGAAGAGGTACTAATTTGACTACTCCATCGCTAGATTTCTATTTTTCAGATGAAATTTCTTCCTGATTTATTACGTCCAATATACAAATATAGATAAGTTTTTTTTTTTTTTTACATTTTCTTCTATTTTTATCCTTTCCTAATTTCAATGATATTAGATTTGATAGATTTAGGGCCTTTATCATTAGTTATGGGCTACGCTAGTTTCGAGGTTAACAATTCAAATTCAGATAAGCTTTCATAGTTTCTATTTATTCAAGGTATTTAATTGATTAATTTTGAGTTGTTTGTTTGAGCTTGTGCTTATCAATTCTAATCCAGTAGCTATCAACAGATAGAATTATTTTTTAAAAAAAATATGCAAAGCCAATTTAGATCTTACTGAGTTGTATAGGCTGCCGACGAAATTTAAAACACACACGCACACACACACACAATCAGTGGGCTTAACGTACTAGGTTGTATTATTACCTTCTCAATTTATACCTTTTGGAACTGAGGCTATGTTGTTGTTGTTGTTGTTGTTGTTGTTGTTGTTGTTGTTGTTGTCATACCCCAAATGTTAAGCATGTATGTTCAATATTTATTTATGCTCACAAATTTAGCAGAAACTCCCATTCAGGAAAAGAGAGATTTTAGCTTAAAAAACTTACATGAACTTACGCCTCGATCCAGCTTCCAGCCTTTTGCTTTTTTGTTTCAATCTCCATTATTTTCCTTAGTTCGATTACTCTGGCCCATTCACCTTTGTCTCCATGAATCTTTGACAACAACGAATATGCTGCTGGATGACCCTGTTCCAGCTTGTACATCTCCTCTGCAGCAAACAAACCAAATTCCAAATTTGAATGCAAGCCACAGGCACCAAGCAAGGCACCCCAAACCACAACATCAGGCTCAAATGGAATTCTTTTAATCAAATTTTTTGCTTTTTCTAGTTCACCAGCTCGTCCATAAAGGTCTACCATACATGCAAAGTGCTCCTTCTCAGGTTGGATACCAAACTTGCTTACCATAGATTCAAAGTGCGCCTCGCCTTTCTCAACCAACCCTCCATGTGCACAAGCTGTTAGAACATGAACAAATGTAATATTATCTGGTTTGATACCATGCCTCTTCATCCTTTCAAATTGCTCCAATGTTTTGGCTCCGTAGCCATGTTTAGCATAACCTCCAATGATTGAATTCCAAGATGGCAAGCTCTTCTCAGGAATAGTCTCAAAAACACTTTCTGCTGCAGTAATATCCCCGCATTTTGCATACATATCGACAAGGGAGCTTAACAACAACACATCAGCTGGCACACCTGTTTTGAGTATGCTTGAGTGAATTTGCTTACCAAAAACGAGAGAGGAGCTACCTGCACAGGCACTAGCAACACTAGAAAGCGTAAACTCATTCGGTTGCACACCCGAGTTCAACATTAACACAAACAACTCCAAAGCCTCTTCAAACCTGCCATTCCTCTCATACCCACTGATCATCACAGTCCAAGAAACTACATTCTTCTCGGGCATCTTATCAAAACTGCGACGGGCATCATCCATCTTCTTATTCTGAATATACCCTCGAACCAAACAAGTCCAAGAAACCACATTCCTCTCAGGCATCCTCCCAAACATCCTACAAGCCTCCTCCACAACGCCGATACTCATATACCCCGAAATCAACGAGTTCCACGACGTGACATCTCTCGAAAGAATCTCATCAAACACTTGACGAAGATCACTTCGACGACACCCCATACCGGTGTACCCACCAATCAATGCAGACCCCACAAACACACTTGAATTAAGTCCCAAGCAGACTGCATTCCCATGAAGCTGGGGAACCAAAACTCCGAAACCCATATCCGATACCGCGCTGATCACACTCGCCAGTGTGAATTCAGTGGGCTTAAAACCAGTTCTACCCATTTCTATAAAACACCCAACAACACTCTCCTTGTCATTGCTCCTATAAAACCCACCCAACATGATGTTCCATGATACAACATCTCTCTGAGGCATTTCATCAAACAAGTACTGGGCATTCTTGATTTGGCGATTCTTGCAGTACCCACTAATCATCGTGTTCCATGTCGCGACGTCGCGGAGTTCTTGGCTTCGATCAAAGAGTTTCCGGGCATCGGCAATTCGACCGTTGCGGATGTGATGATTGAGCGAGAGATTCAGAGAAGTGGAGACAGAGCAAATCATTCTCAGTTGCACCAACTGCATTGCGTTTCAACTCACAGGCTCTCACGCCCATCATAATATTCTCTTCAAAAACTCACAATTGGATCATTTCCTCTGGAAATCTCATGTTGATTTCTAATGTATTTCATTGCTGAACAGAGAGGAGGAGACGTGGATTTGGGAATTGTATTTCATCTTGTTTTCTAATGTTCTCTAGTATTTTACTTTGGAGAAAGCCCAAAACCTAAGCAACAACAATAATCAAGCCTCAATCCCAAATTAATCGGGCCAGCTCCAAAGATCAAAGTCTTTCAGTGCGATCGATCTAGTGTAATTGATAGCATGTTTTTCAAATTTTTTAACTCATTCTTAATCAATGCGTCTTAAATTAGCTTTGGTCTATCTGAATATTGTCGAATTTTTTTCATATCTATTGAATCGAGTTTTTTAACGGGAGCATTTGTAGATCATCTTTAAGAGTATGATAATTTTCTCTAATCTTTGTGTTAATTGGTGCTAACCATATCGCCACCCCCTACATTCATTTTAGCAAAATGATTCCCGATTCACTTTGAGTACCGAGGTAGGTGCATGAAGTGAGTGAGCATCACACGATGCGCCTCGTGTGCGTATCTCAAGGTGCATCGTGCGTCATCCATCCACTCAATCAGCCTATCTACATTTTATGTAATTGTTGTTTTTTATTGCCTTAACATTTGCTTCTACAACAACAACTATAAAGCTTCAAATCTCAAATTAGTCGAGGAGGCTACATCGATCAAAGTCTTTCGTGGCGCTCAATTTAGTGCAATTGGATAGTGTGCTTTTCAAATTCTTTAAACCATTCATAATCAATGTATCCAAAATTAACTTTAGTCTACTACTCTATCACTACGTTGTCGAGTTTTTTTTAGTATAGTCGGGCATTTGTATATCATCTTTAGATGTATGATCAAACCACAATCGATTTTCCCTAATTTTTACGTTAATACACATTCATTTTGGCAAATGATTTATTCAGCCACTGAGATAGGCAAACCGAGTGGGTAGGCATCGCATGATGTGACTAGTGTGCGTATTTCGAAGCCAATCATCGTGCATCGCCCATCCAATCAAAGAGTGTATCTTTATTTATGTAGATGTGTTTCTTTATAGCTGTAGTTCTATAAAATTTTCTTTTCAACTAAATCTTGGTAAGTTTTAAAGCAACCCCTCCCTCTTCAGACTTGACCACATTCTCTCCCATTCTCTCTCCGTGTATCCCTTGCTGTTCCATCACAGATTGACAGTTAATATCAATTCCAAATTTCTTATAAGAACACCAAACAGGAACAACAATATATTAATAAAAAAAGGTGCTCAATGTAAATGCAACTAACTCATCAAGAAAGTGTGAACAACTTCATTGTTTTCATCACTGATGAAAACAGAATGTATTTGTATTTATAGCCTTTATAGATGAATAGATGAAATTGCAACCGTTATCATACAAACACGTGTCACTGATCTAGCTAATTGTAACTAACTGCTAGAGCTACATAACAACATTACACTGAGATGTACAATAGCACTGATCCTACAATCCTCAATGGTTTATTCTTACACTCAGCATGTTCATTCATCAAAAAAATACGTACATACAAAAAGTGCTGAACATGTCTTTTTTGAATGGCATCATGGAAAGATGTGATGCATAACAACAATTCCTCGCCACATGACAAACCACAATAAATCAGTGCTCACTCACTACCTCTGTCCTCATAACATTCTTGTCATGAAAAAAGACTTGAAAGACAAAAGAAAGCTAGCATGAGAACAGATAATTAAGCTCTCAAAGGTCTGAAGAAACTAAGTTTTGCAAACAAATCTATTTGAGGTTTGCTTTCTTTTTTTTCTTTTTTCTTTTTTTCCTGTACTTCCACATTTTCAATCTATGTTATCATCAAATATTGTATGTATGATCAACATTAATGAAAGTTGATTTTCTATGGCATTGCAGAAGTGAATACTAGTGACCATACCTACAACAATGTGATACAAGCCGTGGCTGACGATTATAACGACTTAGCATCTTCTATGACTCGAAAGCTCACTCTCACTTCTTCATTACCATTCAAATGTTGTATCTGCGTAAAGGGTTCCCGACAACATAAAATTAGTCAATGAAAATGCCTATGTTCCTCGAATAGTAGTATCGACTTTCAATGGAACATGTTGTGTCACTAATGGTCCATTTAGTTATTTCCTTATATAGCTTTGCCCAGGACATCGCCACGTAGGCTCGGAGAATATATGAACAACTCACTGGAGCTTTGAAGATTACGAAAATATTATTGCCATATCCTGTGTATCTATCAAAGATTGGCAAGCATTTACAACACAAGGAAATAGTGCCCATGCTCAGATTGCTTATTTCAAACAAGTTGCAGAAAAAGGAAACTGGAGATTTGACATTCAATTCTTTCCTAAAGCTATCAAATTTTGATTAAAAGGAAAGACAAATATGGGCAAGATAATTTGAAGGCTGTGAAGATCAAAACAAATGTATTTAGAGTTTCTAGACTGTTGAGATGTGTGGACCAAAATAATAGTCCCACATCGGATAATTGAAACTTCATAACGAAGTATATAAGTGATGATCTCCCCTTAACTAGAATCGAGGCCTTTTGAGATAAAACCCCACACCTATCAAAATTGAAAGGTGATCAAGTTGGGGACAGTATCGGTACTGACGGAGATCATATGCTCGTGGAGAAGTGACGCGGGCATGAAAAATCAACATGGTATCGGAGACGACGGTTCGATCGGGGCTTGTCAAAAAAAAAGAACCCTTGGATAGATTTCGATCCAAGGTGGAGTGTTGACCGAAATAATAGTCTCGCATCTGATAATTAAAACTTCATAATGACATGCTACGCACGATTGACCCGCTCGCTTCGCTCTCGGGAATTAATTTCTAGGTAATTAACCAAAATTGAAAAGAACCACTACAATTAATAAAAAACATGAAAAACAATAAGTAGAAGGCGACTAACACTTGAAACTAATTGAACAACATGATCTTCTAAATCTTCCTTATTTTGTAAAGTGCGGAAAAAATTTGCTTATGGATTTTTCGCAAGCATACTAATTAACTTTGTCAAAATTGTCTCTTTCATCCTATCAGAGCAATGCATTCGGTTTTGCACTTCATAATCAGTATCATAAAAGTACAGTTGCAAAAAAGATGGATGCTCCTTGTCATGAAGTAAATTATTTATAAAATGATGAATTTGGCATTGCACTCTAAACGTATATACACCCACATTACTTTTGGCATACTCTCTCTCACACTTTACACCAAAAGATGTAAAACCAAAATTGGTGTTATAAGTACCGATGTACATTAAAAACTCAAGTGTCTCTTTAGTGTTCGAAGTAAATAGGTCGAACATTTCTTCAGGGAAAACATTAGGAACGAGTGTTACTTTACCGTTTGAACAACATAAACTATTAGATTCATGAAAAACCTATTCGCACTACAATTTCGATAAGAGTTTACATATGGTAACACATCTGCTGAACTTGCAACATGCTCAAAACCGATAGCGACATAACGTGGTTTTGCATTCAGGGGACCTATACATAAAAAGGAAATAAAGGAGACTTAATTTCTAAATTATTAATTAAAACCAGTCATTTTGCTTCATAGCATTTACCCTACTCAATATTTCATAGAATATTTTGCGAAGTTTCAAATCCATATTGTGATCATTCAACTCTTTCTTTTCACTCCTTAGTTGTCTTTGGCGAGCCCGCTTCATTTCTTTATCTTCCTCCATTGCAAATTTACGTTTCAAATTATCCACCTCCCTATGATTAGTATTTATTGTTTTTCTTACACCGTATTCACTATTGTTGATAACTCATAAGTTTTTAACCATGGTAACTCGCTAATGCAATCTCCTCCACCGCTTCGGCTCCCATTTCTCCCACCGGCTCGACGGCGCCAAGCAATTCCTCTGAAACGCCCTCCTCTCCCACTTCCCTCGGCCGCGGGACCACCGCCACCACTCCTCTTTCGCCTCCTTGTCCTCCCACCACCAGCACCACCGCCCCAACCACGCCTTCGACCTCACTCTCACCCCCAATTTCTAGCATGTTTAATCGATGTTTAGATGAGAACTGAACTTCAAAGCTGGCCATACAGTTTTTCGATGTCAGAAGACTTCCCGCATTCAGATCGACGCGGTAGTGTTTCTGGTAAACTATTAGTCCATGACAGGTATGCAGTTTCTCTCTTTTAAGCCGCATAGACCTTTGCATTGCTACTGTCAAACAACTTTTTTTTCCTTCTTATTTTCGAAATAAAGAAATGCGAGTTAATTTCCAGTGCAAGGTTTGTCCATTTATGTCAATATTAAAAATAAAAAGCGGACAAAATGGGAGCCGTATATTTTACAAACATACGGGACTGGACAAAAAAAAATTGTCTGTTTCAAAAACGGGACCGAGTCCGGGCACCAAATTTAATAATTTTAGAAATGGGTGTCCGATCCCGTTTATGTCCGGTCCCCGATTTTTGCCAGCCCTAATCAAAGTAGAGAAAATAAACTTCGTAAGAAAAAGGAGCATAATGCGCCGAAGAAAGGGTGATGACCGAGTTTTATAAGCAACTACTCTCGAAGAAAAAACAATGCTAAGATTACAGAATAAATATGGAAAGATAACAAGAAAATCCTTTCAAATATTCAAATCCACATATTAAACTTATTATATGCTTTCAAGGGATAAAAAATTGGTAAGATCACAAGAATATCCTATAAAATCGATGCATTAAACTGAAGAAAACAAAATAATAACATAGTATCAATAATATGGGGAAAATATTCAAAATCTATGGAAATAAAATAAATTCCAAACAATCATTAAAACATTTCTTAAAGCTTCATAAATGGGGAAAATATATATGCTTAGTTTTACTAATTATGGCTGCATTAAATATATATGGTAAGTTTTACAAATTCTGGTTGCATTGGAAAGTATTGATTTACCCAAGCAAAGTTGATATGTTGTATCTATTTATCTACTATAAGTTAGTGATTTGCAAGAAAAAAAAGCTGAAAATTACCAAATCTAGTCCTACAGGCTCCTAGGTACTATAAATATAGAACAATCTAGTGTTTAGGCCTTCAAAATAGAAGCAAGTGCAAATTATATTCTCAGGCGAACTTCATTTAAAAAATGGAAACACACCCGTTGTCCCTAACAGATCGGCTCAAAGCAGCTCTAGCTTCTTCAGGCTTGCCTTCCCTCCTTTTATCCATCTCCCTTGCCTGCCAAAAATACGTCATGAACAATGAATGCAGATATTTGAAAGAACATATTATATAAAATTGAAAACTAAAGAATCTCACAGGACGTAATATAATGAACACAAACCTTCCATTTAAACCTCCAGCCCTTCAACCTTTTTCTTGAAGTCGGGACTCAACATTGAATCCGCTCCATAACTTCCCAACTATTCACCTGTTGTAAGAAAAACAATAGCTACAATTAGATCGAATCTAATACATTTAAATATTCATCTTAATTTGCAAGCAAAAAAGTGGATCACAAAAAATAACCAGTTCATATATAAAGCCAACTTTTTTGGTCCCCTCCCTACCTAGACTCAAATATTTCCACGAGAGTCAGTCGGGCTCCCCAACCGTATGACCTGGGAGAAACTAACATATTTGGAGTTGGATGGCAAGATAGTCGATTTGTTAAACTTCACTAAAACCTTCTCTATGTTCATCAATTTGTTTAACAAAAACTAACTAATCATACAATGTCATGTTCCTTATTTCAGAAGTGTAGATTGGAACAATAAGAAGGGCAAGAGATGCTTTAATGAAACAAGGCCTTCTCTGAAAAGAGGGCACTGGGGGACTGGATCAGATAAGAGAATTATGGAGGCAGTGGTGAGTGTTACAGAGAGAATTCAAGTCCCTATAACTTTCATCAACATAACACAAATCTCCGAGCACATAATCGACGGTCATACATCGGTGTATACCGAAACAGGAGGAAAACTCTTAACAGATAAACAGAAAGCAAACCCTCTAAACTATGTTGATTGCATTCATTGGTGTTTGCCAAGAGTGCCTGATACATGGAACCAACCGTTTCTTGCATACTTGTAAGTTGTAACTAAGAAGTGAAACACACAATTTAATACAAAAAAGAGATCTCAATTTCAAGCATAGTTTTGCTACAACAAAAAAAAACATATTCATTTTCTTTCATATTTCCTCTTACAACACTCTAATAACAACAATGAAAGCAACTAACATTTATTATACATTATGACTCTAGTGTTATATGTCTTCTAAGTAAGTCTCACTTAATATAATGACTAGCACTTGGAAGAGATGTGAGGCTAGCTTTGGATAGCAAGGCCATGAGTGGCTCCCCCAACCATCAGGGGTACATTATTCAAGTGCCAAAACACTTTTTATCATCTACATCGAATCTACTATCAAATTACTTCTTCAGCATTCATACTAATACTAAATGTATACCTTGCGACATGTCTCGTGGTGCAATTCCTCTTCGTTGGGGGCCTTGTGGAAGTACAAGTACCCGTCGAATATCTCATCGGAACCTTCTCCAGAGATCACCATTTCACTATGAGGGACTTGATCTTACGCGACATGAGAAACATATGAGTGCTCACCCTGATCGTTGTCACGTCATAAGTTTCGATGTGGTAGATAACATCTTCAGTTGCATCAATACCATCCTCTAACAATATTGAATACGGATAATCCATCAATAAAGGACTTCTTTTGCAACAAAGCAAATTCAGGAGATAAAGCTCTGATTCTAATTAGAGCACCTGAACTGTGAAGTGGAATTCATGGTGAACTGTACCCAAGTAATTTGCAACCTCCTTGGCTGCCTTTAAATCTGGTGAGCCCTGATTAACATAGAAGAAAATTAAGTGAGAACACTTCATCAAGGCCCTCAAAGTCTTAAACTAGGAAGTTGTGCTTTAAGAAACAAAATTTTTTATTTTCCAATCTCAAACCGAACAATGACTCATAATTCAGCAGTATTTTGGAAGTTTAGAACCAATTTACTTCTAGGCCAACACAGAAAGAATGAAGTTGCACTCCCCATCGCCTAGCAGCTTTTGTACCAGCTAAGTAGCGAGTCGTGATCGATGCAACCAGTGACGAATCAAGCCTACCGGATAGAAGAACTCCGAACGGCACATCGGTCATTAATCTCTTAATCACAGCCTGTGAATATCACATCATTTTTATTATCAAGCGTTTCAAATATCAAAACTTGAGTTGATCACCAACCATATATATATATACTAAACAAGTAAAAAAAAGGGAATTTAGTGAGCTCACATTTTCGAAAGCCCGCTTCAGCACAAGCGGATCGAACGGGGTTGATGGAATCACCGATGACATCCATCGAGGGTTGTACCATCATCGAAAACCGCCTTGTTTACTCGAGTACAAGTGACCAGGAGGAAAGAACTCAAAGTGTTCACAATCATCATTAAGCCTTTTCATCTCTGATGAAATCCAAACCCTGAAGAGAAGCGGAGAACATACTACTGTTCAACAAAACAATGTTCATACAACTCACATTGGAAAGTAAAAAAAAAATCAAACGACATGAACCAAATTGAGTGATATCGTCAAGGCCCCATCCGATATACAGAGATGTAATCCCAATGGCATCTCTAGCAACAAGGAAGCTATTGTCCCGGGTGTCCAACAACACAAAGGAGAACATCCCATCCAACATGTCCACAAATCCTTCACCATATTCCTCATACTATCAAATCAACATATATATACAACAAATTAGTAGATGAGTCTTGCTTATCAAACTAGTAAATCTATACTAAACACATAACATGCAACTTTTGCTAGCTTACCAAATGGGCAATGACATCACAATCACTATCAGTCCTAAATTCATGATGAGACTTAGTGCTTCATGGTTGTAAATCTCACCATTAACCTGAAACTCAAGCAAGTTTTTTTTATAAGAAACTAACCTTGAAAATCCATGATTCTTCAAACTTGATATAAAAAAATGTGATAAATTTCTTACAGTTACAACAATCTTTTTATCTTCATTGAAGAGGGGCTGATCCCATAAATCACACCAACGTCGTCTCTAAAATCTCAATGAAACCCCAAAACCCTCAACACCCGAAGCGTACCTCTACTCAAACCCAACACCCTCTTTGTCCTTCCTTCTTCAAACCCAATGCCTAATCTGTCATTCCTTCTTCAAAGTGGAAGGCTTAGGGTCGGGTGAGGGCTTCGGAGATGGCGAGGTACAGTGACGAATGGCGGCGAACAGCGGCGACGGCTTAGGGTGCGGCGAGGGCACATGGGGAGGGCTTCGGAGGCTCCGATCTCCGACAGACTGCGACGGCAGACCCGACGGCCTCATCGCAGCCTCAATCGCAGCGACGGCAAATCTCGGTGAGAGAGAGAGAGAGTTGACGGTGAGTGAGATTCCGGTGAGAGAGAGCGGTGAGAGAGAGAGAGAGAGAGCGGTGGATGGTGAATGAGATTTCCGTGAGAGAGAGCGGTGACAGAGAGAGCAGCGAGAGAGAGAGAGAGATATCGGTGAGAGAGAGAGAGAGAGATTTCGGTGAGACATAGAGCATTTTCAGAGAGACAGAGAGGGTTGATGGTGAGAATCGGGAGAGAGAGTGTGAGAGTTTTGTGGTTGGTCTTTTATTTTTCAATCATCGATATCGAAGCACGCACGAATCTCGAGACGTAACGGACAGTCGTAAAAAATTAAAGTTTTGGTAGGAATATTGGCGCCATTTTTTTGAGACGGAATTTAATTTTGTCTCCAATCCGTCTCTATTTTCGTCTCTGATCTCTCTCTATTCCGTCTCGATTCCGTCTCTAACCACTTTTTCTTAGCAACGGAACTTAATTCCGTTGCTAATTCCGTTTCTAAATATCTTTTTTCTTGTAGTGACATTTTCAAAATATAAATCGGGTGAAAAGATGGATGAGAACTCTAAGAATAGAAAAGCTTTAAAACTCTTGCAAATTATTGTAGTCCTACATTCCTCAAGTCCAAAATTGGCAGGGGAAAATCCCAGGATACCTAGAGAATAATCTAGAAAAAATGGAAAGAGGGATGACAACTGCCTCAATAAGGGGCTCTCTCATTATACTTCAATTGATGTTACAGATTATTCTTATTTTAAGATTCCTTTATTCGTTTTATTGTCAAGACCTACTTTGAGGAAATTAACTGAAGCAGAAAACCACATAAGAACGTGTCAATCATAATTGTAAAATTAAGATGGTAGACAAGCATAATTGTAAAACTAAGATGGTCCATTATTTCATCTTAACTATGAATTAAGATGATATTTCTGCACATATGAAAATTAATCGATCGGTTGAAAACTGCAATCAAATAGTGTATACATACGAGAGTGTGAACATACATCGTAATGTTTCATAATCGAGCAAATGCAATAGGCTTTGCTCCTCGATATCAAATTATAATATGATAAACCACAATTATTGAAAATATAATTTGGAGACAGTTTGTGTTTTTAGTTCAACTTCAGTTCCAAGTTATAATAGGATTAGCATGTATTGAAGCTGTGACCTCTCAAAAGAATTCTACACCATAAACTATGTATCACAAAGATTACTTCGAAGAGCTTGTTCAACAAGACATAAAATACATAATTTAGCAAAACAATTAAAAAATATCAACAGCAAATTCGATATAGATAAAAAGACACAAGAATTTCATTGCTTACTTTCCATCTCCTGCATGCTTTTATTGCAGGCTTTCATTGATCTCAAATGAGCACAAAAACTTTACATCCATTTGTGTAGGAATTAATGAACCAAGAGATTAGTTCGTTGCCAACAACACAACAAGTTCAACAAACAAAGATTCAAATTACTTCATGCCCTTTTTTTTTCCAAGTATGCTAATATAAAATATGCAATTTTTTAATTCCAACTTGTAAAAAGACAAACAAATCAAACATCTATATATTTATTTTATAATGGAAGAAGATGATGATTATTTTGGTATTTCAACAAACACCTAGTATTCAAGATCTTAAAGCCCAATTCAGTTTCGGCTTAATGTCTTCAAGAAATCGCTCACTACAAATAGTCAAACATATATGTATCCCATGAATTCTAATAACCATACAATGAATTAGCTTCCAAGGTATTGTTTCAAAAATCACGAATCAAATTGAACCATATAGACCAGATGAAAGAGAGCTTTTGTGTTAAATTCAACATTGAATCAAGGGTGGATTAGACCCAAATTTCTTTCAAAAACCATTAATCAAATCGAGCCATATAGACCAAATGATTAACTCACCTTTGAATCGAACCTTTCCGAAAAAAAAAAAAGAATTGGAGAAGAAATGTGGATTAACTCACCTTTGAATCGAAGAGCAAAGGAAAGCAACGAATGAGTCGATGAAGGAAAGTCAAGAGGTAGGAGAGTCGGTGAGTTGTTGATCGATTTGAAGAGACAGTGTTCAAGATGTTGAAAAGGTATGGTATATAGATAGATATATAGTTGCTTTTATATATATCTGGGGAAATAAGTAAATATGATAGTTATATATGGGCAAAGAAGTAAATTTCATTACCACTCAAAAATTTGGTATTCGTACTTTTATATATATGATAATGTTGTAAATTGGATGACATTTTAACCAAGCTTATGAATGATCACATTGTCAAGTCTAACTCTCAAATTGAATTGTAACATCAAGCATGACTTCTACATTGAATGTAACTTGTACACTCTACATAACTTGTATTCAACTCCAATGTATAATCACTTATCCATGTATTGTCATGTAACTTGTAATCATCTCCGATGTACACCAACTCTTCCATGTATTGTCTATGTTGCTTGTGATGTGTTGTATGACTTATGGTGTATGTATAACTTGTACACATTGTATAAGTACAATTATCATCATCACCAAATGCCCTATATAAATGGTGCCAACTCCATTGTAATTCACACATCAATGTTGGAATGGAAATCTCTACATTTCTCGTCTCTAGCTCCCTTATCTCATGTCTCATCTTCTCTACTTGTTCTAGTAGTTCTTAGTTTATGTCTTCTATGCTTAAGTCTCTAGCAAGTCCAACTTAAGTTCTAGTTGTCTTGCAACTTAATTTACAACACGTTATCAACACGAAGTTGCTCTACAAGAGGAGGTATTGAAGATCGAGAAGCTTTTCAAAGATATAAAGTTAAGAAGGTATAGTTTTTATTAATTTAAATAAGTTCAACTTATTTTCATGTTGTCATGGTTAATTTCTTTTTGTTACATGCATATTTAATTATGTAAATGTACTTTATTTGTACATTATGCATTGTGACGTCACTGACTACGAAAGTATGCTTTGTAGTTGCGTCTTGATCGATCTTCTACATCATAAATCAAAAGTCAATGTGTGACATGTAGTTTTTCTCTTAAAACTACAAGCGATTAGTTATTGTTCTACTCTTCTATTCTTGGTTTTATAATACAAATAATGCTATAAGTTTGAGTTGATAGTGGGTAAGCCTTGTCCCCGGTAAAGCTAAACATTGAAAGGGAGACGGTTTATCCCGTTCGAGGAGGTATGCTATTAAGTAGATTATGTCTCGCCACCCAACCTAGAGGTTGTCCCGCCAACTCATACGAATAGTATATTTTGTTTATTAATGAATCAAGTTGGGAACATATATTTAATCATATGCTATGTTTTGACATAAAAAGAGGAAAACTATTCTATATTAAATTTATTTTCAAAATATTATTCAACCATACTTGAACATATTGCCTTATTATATTACCGACAAGAATTACTTGTCATGACAATTAGATACTACAATTTGCGAATAAAACATATATGCAAAACTGTGTGTTATACATAATCATTCGCCAATTTCTCTTTAGAGATTTGAAAAGTGAATATTTCACTTTATATATCTTTTCACCTTATGGAGTTATATATATACATACCAAAAGGGTAATGCTCCAAAAGCTTAAAATGAGTAATTTGGGTCTCATGCTACAAAATTTAATCAGTCATATATTAATTATAATTCCACAATTTTAATTACCTCTATGTTGAGGCTATGTGGAAATATGACTGATGAGACAATAAAAATAAGGTCTCGTGGCCCGCCTCGATTTATTGCTGCAACAAATATCTTGTGCGCACATCAATCCAATAAATATTAAGGATTGATTTCTTGTCTCATGGTAGCTGAGTAAAATAATGAGATATTATAAATATAATATCGCTCCCGTCCAATTAGTTCAGCTTCAAATTAAGAAGCATATGTTGCATATAATGATCATGATCGCAATAATAAATTTATGGACGTGGAAAATGTGAAAATATCAGGTAAAGGTCATATTGACAATTCCACCGAGAATTGGTACAAAAGTGGTGCACTACTACAAAGGGCAAATAATTATCGACAATGAGCGCTCATAATTGTGACATTTTTTTGGTCATATATGAAAGGCTATTTTGCCTAAATATTGTCATATATATACCCGAATATTTTTGCGACCATTACCATGCCTTCAAAATCAAAGGCAAAATATTATGAATTTTATCATTGAAAATGGCTCGATAAAACAGACACATCAAGATGTGTTTAAATCGTGACCTAAATATGGGCGATGAGTTTATGTCTTATGTATCGTGCTACATGCATATACATTATAATATAAAAGTGAATATTTCTCGAATTCGAACTTAGCGAAGGCTAATGTTCAGACAATATCTAATATAACAATTTTATCGTTAATGTCTTGTTCAGAAGAAGTCTACTCAGAATAATAGAAAATTTCTCTATATGATTTAATCTGAGTATAATATTCTCGGCTTTAACTTTTGGAATATATAAGACACATTAAAATGAATGTCGTCATAAATCAAATGACATTCATAATGTGGAAAGATCTATTTGATTATCCACAATCATCAATAATGCGAAAAATATCATAAATTTGCACGGACATCCTTTATCGAACAGGATTTTTTTCAGCCGGAGATTATCTCAAGGCAAATCAATAGGAGACGTATATTGATTTACTCTCCATTAATCATATTATAAGATGCCTTGAATCCCTAATAGGAAAATTATTTATAGCAAGTTTTACTAATTGTCACTTTGATATTGCAGTTTTCCCACAATTATGGGGAGATATAAGCCAATTCAAAAGGAATGACGTGAAATTGCTTGAAACATATCAAATTGCATTAAATTTGTTGTATTATGATGTATAAATTAATATGAACTCGAAGTTCAAAGGATCATTTAGTAGTAACAAAGTTATGAATCAATTACTCGATGCAAGTACTATATATAAAAGAGTGACAATCATATGCTTCAGCATTAAATGGTTCATATAGAAAACGATGTCCATGTGCAACAAAATGCATAAAATGTCTCACCCATGTGAACATGAGGGGGAGAACCAAAATGAGTTATTGGTTAGTGTATTGCACTCTTTTTCCCTTTGCTATGGTTTTATCCCACTGGGTTTTCTTTGCAAAGGTTTTTAATGAGGCAATTCTAACAATATTAAAACTCTTTATTAAGGTTGATTAGTGTATTGCACTATTTTCTTTTTGTTCTTGGTTTGATCCCACTGGATTTGCCTAGCAAGATTTTTAAAGAGGCAATCCTAACATTATTATACTCCATATAAAAAAATTTATGAGAGCAATGTACTTTTTTTCCTATACTAGATTTTTTTTCCTACAGGGTTTTTCTAGTAAAGGTTTTAATTAGGCATATATATTCTCTCAAAGTGTATCAATGTGTTGCACTCTTTTCCTTAGCTTTGGTTTTGTCCCACTGGGTTTTCCTAGCAAGGTTTTTAATGAGGCAATCAATAATATTATATTACAAATCAAAATTGACGAGAACGTTGTACTCTTTTTCCTATACTAGGTTTTTTTCCCACAGGGTTTTTCTAGTATAGGTTTTAACGAGGCATATTCTCTCAGCAAGTGTCATCCAAGGGGGAGTGTTGTAAATTGGATGACATTTTAACCAAGCTTATGAATGATCACATTGTCAAGCATGACTCTCACATTGAATTGTAACATCAAGCATGACTTCTACATTGAATGTAACTTGTACATTCTACATAACTTGTATTCAACTCCAATGTATAATCATTTATCCATGTATTGTTATGTAACTTGTAATCCTCTCCAATGTACACCAACTCTTCCATGTATTGTCTATGTTGCTCGTGATGTGTTGTATGACTTGTGGTGTATGTATAACTTGTACACATTGTATAAGTAAAATTATTGTCATCACCGAATGCCCTATATAAATGGTGCCAACTCTATTGTAACTCACACATCAATGTTGGAATGAAAATCTCTACATTTCTCATCTCTAGCTCTCTTATCTCTTGTCTCATCTTCTCTACTTGTTTTAGTAGTTCTTAGTTTATGTCTTTTATGCTTAAGTCTCTAACAAGTCTAACTTAAGTTCTAGTTGGCTTACAACTTAATTTACAACAGATATATATATATATATATATATGGCTACTGTCTGTGCCCACAGTAGGATTTGTTGGACAGAGATTGTGTTTTTACAGTTTCAATCGTCCCCTTTCACCGCTGCAGCGCGAACCTCCAAGCAATGCAAGACCAAAAATGGATTTACCTTAAGTCGCTCTTGTCTCAACGCTCCGTCTTCGATAGAGGGTAATAGATCATCTTCCCCTACCATTGTGGACATTGCTTTTGTGCAAATTCTATCTAAAACCTTTTGAAAGGACTAGAGATAAGTCTTATTCGGAGACATTTGACAGGCTTAAGTAGCAATGCCTTTATGGAGATGATGATACTTGATGGAAGTTTCATAATTAATCGAGCTCTTCATTAGGCATCGAATGATGATGCAGAGGAATGACAATGGAGAAATAGTTGATGATGATTCGATGTTCACTACACGCAGATTGCATCTTAGAGCACATGGTATCGCTAGACAAACTTCAATTCATCAGCAACATCAGACAAGAACCATCATCCTTTCTCAAGGAGTTGGCTTTAATTTTTTTTTCCGACATCGTTTAGTTCTGCCGAAAACTTACTTCAACCATTATCAGCAACACCATTTGGAGGAAAACAATCATTTGCTTTCAATGTGACTTTCAACAAGGGAGAGATGGAAATCCCATCTTTGAGCATTGCAGAAGATTTGTCGAATCCTCTCCTTTCGAATCTAATGGCCTTCGAGTAATGTCATAGTGATTCCTCCAGCACAGAGTTCATGTCCTATGCTTGGCTTATGGTTAACATCATTAGAGACACTATGGTGCCAGATTTCTCTATGATCAAACGACAACTAGGTCATGAAGAAGAATTAGTGTTGTTGTTGAAGAAAATATGCTCAGGAGTTACCGCACCAAAAGAACTTCTACTTCGCCGAGCTTTACGACCAGCTGAACAAGCATTTCGATTCAGCAAAAAGTCGACAGATGTATGCGTTGAAAGCTTTCTACTTTGACGATCCGATGACAGTGATCATAATAGTTAACGCCATCTTGATTCTTGTAGCAATTCAGACAGCTTTCAATATCCTTTCCTACACAAAAAACATGAACCCCAAGTCCACAGCTAGTGTTAATTTTTTTAAATCTCTGATAAGGCAAAACATTTATTATCATTATTTGTTCAACCAATACTCTTGCATGAAAAAGGATTGATTTAAACCTTATGAGTTGTAAGCAGGGAGACTTGGTCTGTATTTGCAGACTTGTCTGTAGGAATAGAACTCGTCCCAGAATTTTAACAAACATTCTTGACAGATTCACCAGAATTTTAACAAATATTCTTGACTGATTCACTTACAACTATCTTTGGCAACCCACACATGTACGTCCAGCTAAGAGAGAATATTCGATTGACAACTCATAAGACGATCAAGGCGTGTTTTCTTTCAACAACGAAGAAAAAAGGAAACTAAATATTCGCCACCTCATTTGATTGAAGATATATAAGGAAACTTCTACAAACAAGTCCTTGCATGATTTTCTTATATATTCATGTAATCGCAATAGCTAGGCATCCGTTCAACATAGCATTTTCGAAATTATTATGATATAGAGTTTTCGAGAGATAGCTCTTTTATTTACACACACTAGGCTAAGAGGACTTAGCCGATTCACCGAGGGGATTTCGGGTATCAAGGGGACTTGGGTATTGTGTAGGTTCATTGTAAGAAGAGTGATTAGTGTAGCAAAGTCTGGTGAGGGATTCACTAGCTAGATGAGGGGCCACTAGTTAGGAACTTTGCAAAAATATATACATCACTTTCTTAGTAGATTCTACACATGGGTGTGGCCTCGCGGACATAGGACGGGAGGTTCGAACTACGATAACAGTTTTATGTGTTCATTTATTTTTTCTTTTGCTTGCTTTGTTATTGTTTTTCTTAATTGCAGTGAATTGAGTCTTTTCAAGTGGTATCAGAGCGGGCACCTAGGTTCCTTAATGTGTCAAGGAAGGTGAGATTCGGACATGTCTCAATCAATATAATCCGATCAGTCGAAAGGAGTTTTGACAACAAAGCCACCCTTGCTTACTCCTACAAACTACAAATATTGAAAAACAAGGATGGAGGGGTTTATTCTATACTTAGATGTCAAGGCTTGGAGATCAATAGAAAAGGGGTACTTAGTACCTATAGTCAATGATGCATCTAAACCAACATATATGGTCCAAGGATGAAGAACGACTACTGCTCGCCAATGCCAAAGCACTGAACGATATTTCCAGCGTTGTTAATCAAGAGCATCTAAAGCTTATATCCTCCTGCAAGGTTGCGAAAGAAGCATGGCAAATTCTTTAGAACATGTTTGAAGGTAATGAAGATGCACAAAACTCAAAGAAAGTCCTTACCTCTTAGTTCGAAGGACTACGCATGGGAGAAGATGAGACAATTGCGGAATACACTGCAAAATTGAAAGACATTTCAAATCAAGCACAACAATTGGGCAAGAAGTATTCAAAACGAAAAATGATTGAAACATTAGATCACTTCCTTCAAAACTCGACGTCAAAACGGCTGCCATCCAAGAGACCAAAGGTTTAAGAAATTTACAATTCGATGAATTAATGGGTTCTCTAACCACGTATGAAATGCATCTTAATAGAAATAAGGAGCAAAGAGAAATGGCACTAAAGGTGGATGCATAATACATGAAAGAAGATCAGTTCGAGACAACATAACTGGCAATGCTCACTTAACGGTACGACAAACTTTTCAAAAAGGTATATGGTGGTAGATCGGGATGATGCATCAAGAAATGGAGGATCTGATAAAAAAATAAATGATGGAAGAAATTTCAAACAAGGACAATGCCGAGAATGTAGCGGATTTGGTCATTTCCGAGAATGTAGCGGATTTGGTCATTGCTAATCAGAATGTCCAAACTTTCTTAAAAAGAAGGAAACCACTTGACACAACTTTAAGTGATAGTGACTCAGATAGTGAAAGTGAGAATGGACATCGAAGCAATTATGTTGCTTTTTCTTGTGTAATATCCGAAGAATCGAGTGATTCCTCAACATCTGATGTACCTACAGCTTTGGCTGTACCCACAACGTCTGCTGTCCTTACAACCTTGGTTGTACCTACAACGCTTGTTGTATCCACATACTCTAATACAGCAGATTAAGTAATTTCTCCAACTTATGATTCAGATTCAGATTCTACTAATTCTATTGATACTGCAGATTTGAAAGAAGCATATGCAGATATCCACGTGAAATTGTCAAATGCAGTTAACAAAAATATCATAATGTCAAAAAAACCACAGCCTTGCAACACCAACTTGATGCTAAGGAAAATGAGTTGTTTGATGCTAAGGAAAAGGAGTTGGGTAAAGTTAAGAAGATCCTTGAAAGATTAGAGTCAACTCTCAAGCAATTGAACAAAGTAAAATCACAGCTCGATGACATCCTCAAAATGGGAAAGGATTCCTATGATCACAAAGGTCTTGACTACATAAGCAAAGGATCAACCTTTAGAAAGGAGAATCCACTTCCTTTATTAAAGAAATTGAAGGAACTACTACCACTAAAATCAAAATGGCCAACCGTGTCTCGGGCCCATATGTTTTTATTGCAGCATCAAGGGTCATATCTGACCTCGATGCTACAAAATGTATCGAGATCTAGCTAGGCGACAAAGAGTAGTCACCAGCAAGCATGATAAGTCCCACAGTGCAGCTAGACATGTTCCAAAAGAGAAGCAAAGATGGGTACCCAAAATGAGTTTGCAATGCAATTTAGCTTACATAAGCGATGTACGTGGTCTGCCCAATTTCAATGCAATGGCACGAATGTTCCATTAAGTCCGAGCTTATCTTCGTCCATATATTAAGACAACACCATATGGACTACGGTCAGGTATAACACTAAATCATAGTTTTTTTTTTTTTTTTGCAATTTGTTTTGTTTTGTTTTATAATAGGGAACAAGTTGGATAGATCGATGACCAGTGGAGATGTTGAACTTACTTAAAATGCTACTGCTTCTGTACCTGCAAACGACTCTATACTCATAGACCAATCTGTACCTACAGAAGCTTATGTTGGAGGTAAATGATGAATTCATGGGGAGTAAGTGTAAGCATAAGAGTTTCTATGCGTCCTTTCACATTGCTTTGATATTGCCTCATTCTACAACTCTTTTATATTATCTATATTTCGTTGCGCTTACTACTGATATGGTATTTAATTATTTTTTTCGTTTCGAGTTTTGATAATTCATGTCCCGAATAGAGAGACAACGCAAGGACGAAAGGGGAGTTCATTTAGTTAATATATGATACATCCCCTGAGTTACTTTCTCTTACCCTTGTCTTTTATTTTGTCATAAAGGGGGAGAATAGCTCCAATATAGGGGAGCTTATTATGACTTATACTATTTCAGTTCAATTTCTTTGTTGCAACAAATTGCTTTAGTTTTTTAAGTTTGAATATTTGGTCCTGCTATAATTTGAGTTCAGCTTATAACTTTTACCTTGCAGGACTTTGCTCTATTGCTAACACACTTCCCTTAACTTATTTATATTGATCTTATTCGCTTTATAAATGCATGTTTTATTTGTTTAAATTTGTCATAATCCTTTTGTATTGGGTTGTGACAAATAAATGACAAAGGGGGAGATTGATAAGGTAAAATATTTATTGTCATTATTTGTTCAACCAATACTCATATGTATGAAAAAGGATTGATTTAAACCTTGTGAGTTGTATGAAGGGAGACTTGGTTTGTACCTATAGACTTGTCTGTTGGTACAAAACTCGTCCCATAATTTTAATAAATATTTTTGACAGATTCACGTACAGCTAGAAAAAATATCTTTGGCAACCCACACATGTACGTCCGACTAAGAGAAGATATTCGATTGACAACTCACAAGACAATCAAGGTGTGTTTCCTTTCAACGACAGAGAAAGAAAAAAACTAAATATTCGCCACCTCATTTGATTGAAGATATGCAAGGAAACTTTTACAAGCAAGTCCTTGCATGATCTTCTTATATATTCAAGTAATCGCAGTAGTTAGGCATTTGTTCAGCATAGCATTTTTGAAATTACTGTGAGATAGAGTTTTTGAGAGATAACTCTTTTTATTTACACACTAGGCTAAGGGGACTTAGCCGATTCACCGAGGGATCTCGGGCACCAATGGGAATTGAGTATTGTGTAGATTCATTGTAAGAAGAGCCGAGTTTGGTGATGGATTCACTAGCTAGATGAGGGGTCACTAGTTAGGAACTTTGCATAAATCTGTACATCATTTTTTAGTAGTGGATTCTACACCTTGGTGTGGCCCCGAATACGTAGGACGGGAGGTTCGAATAACAATTTTATGTGTTCATTTATTTATTTATTTATTTATTTTGCTTGCTTTGTTGTTTTTCTTAATTGCAGTGAATTGAGCGTTTTCAATCTCTAATGCAGCTGTTTATTTTTCAAGTTTATAATTTTAGTTTGTTTCAAGATATTATCATTTACGAATACTACTTAATGTCCTTTTTATCAAACCAAAATGGCAAAATCTAAAGTTGTGATTTACATTAAAAAAAAACTCGGTTTTGTGCTGAAAATGAGACCTATCTGAGTAGTCTCACTTAGAATGAAAACAACAAGAAATCCACATTAATTGAATGATTATTGCCAAACAAATCCTTAATACACTTTACATCAGAACAATTACCAAACAAGTTAAATAGAATTTCATGCATGTGTAATTCCAATTGAAACTATTGCAAAGAAAATACTAGAGCAGAGAGAACAAGAAGAAAGTAAGCATGTGTTGGAACAAACAATCTAAATATTCACAAATCGAACATGGCACTATTAAAACAAGTAATTAATCATGCTGATCTAAACAACTAAGAAAATTAAGAATTAAAGTGTACCAGAGGCTTGGAGAGCAATGTCCTAAGACAGAATATTTTCCTCCAATTCGGTGTTGAATTCTACTAGGAGTTATGTCCTCATTATACAATTGGTTCGTCCTTTGATTAAAACACCAACCGAAGAACCTTCAAAACTGCAATAACGGATTCTCTTTCAAATACAAAACACATAATTTTTTATTTCGAAAAACTAGTAAATTCCTATGTGTATGGACTCTCCATTTATAAAGAATAGTGTAACTATCCCATTAGTGGACAGTTTAATTAACTATCCTATTAGTGGTCTAATTAGTGCATCACTGATTAGCTGTTGAGTTACTCCTAATTTTGACTCAACTCTTAATTTTGAAAAGAACTATTGTTGGTGCTTTGTAACTTTAAATTTGCAGGGAAGTTTCAAATTTTTGAATTGACATAAATAGCTTTCGAACAAGAGAGTGATAAGTAATAAAAGGGTCATTAATGAGGGGTAATTGTGTCCACAACTCCTGGTAAATAACTCCCTCTCACCTTAGGATGTAAGTTGATCGATACAATCAAACAAGATTAGTGAAACCCACTTGTCACACAACAAATAGTGAAGTGTGTTGGACCATATTTTATGTGAGAAACAAAACATTTCTCTCCTATGTGTGACTACAGGTTTAGTTGTTACGTACTTTGCAATACAAACTTAAACTACAAAAGTTCAACCGCATGTACCTCGGTGTTTTACGTGACAGTGATGGCGAGAAACAACATAAACACTGAATTTGAATCCAAAAAACCATCCCCATCATAAATGGAATAACACCAACAAAGCTTCAATCAGAAATTACCACCCAACATTCAAAACAGTTAAAAGAATAAAGCATATCCATGAAAATTCAGCATATCTTATTTTCTCTAACAGTAACATAGCACCACAAAACTCTCAACGTACCAAGCATGTAGAAGAACTCACTTCCACATCATATATGTTACTCCCTTTCAATTGAGCCTCCAAGAAATAATGCAACAGACTATAAACAAGATATAAGTTTGTGTACAGCCAAGACGGACTTTAAGTATCCCAATTAGAAAAGCAATAGAAATTAAAGGAATGCAACAATAAATCAGTAGACTTAAAATAACTTAGGATGCATTAATTAAAAAAGATCTAAAGGATTATGAGTACCTCGTCATTAACTGCTTTAAATTGAACTGATCCACGCAGTCAATTTCAACTCATTTGAGATATATTGAGAGATAGTTGTTACAACAATGATTTTTTGTCTTACATTGTTTTTTTTTTTTTTTTTTGAAACAGTTACAACAATGAATTGAATGTTAAGCATTTGAACTTTTTCAAGACATAATTGTTTAAGTCAAAACCTCATTTCATGATATAATAAAGTCTCTTTCTTATCGAAAAAATACAACAACAACAACATATCCTCAGCCTCAAATTAATTGGGTCGGCTACATGCATCTAACTCTTCCAGTGTGCTCGATTTAGTGCACAATCTCATGCATTCTTTAAAAAAAAAAGTCAATCTTATATTTGTGTTCTTTGTCAAAGTACTTGTTTGTAGCTAGATTCCTCTTAGATATGTGTTTTATTCATCAATTCACTGAATCATAGTTTAAAATTACGACGGCAACAAGAATTGTATTTTATGCCCACAAAGGCTGGTTCTTCTTGCATCGATATTCATTTAACAGTACTTCCCACCTACCATGGAAACACAAAAAATGAACAATAAAAACAAAAAGGGAGTAGGCGACATGCTTTCAGATTATGGGGTCAAGGCACTGACTAACTCTCCTAGATTGGTCAACTCTATATTACTTACTAAGGGGACACCGACGGTCTTCCAAAAAGAAAGAACTCCAAAATTGATTAAAGCAACGACCTCCAGTCATTTAAAAATGAGTAGCTGATTAACAAGGACCGACCTGGCATGGGCTTTTCCTTAAGAAATGAGAAATGCATGCATGCCCAATGAAGTTGATAACCAGAAGCAGCAATCCAACGATCAGTCAGTCAGCACAGCACCTGAACGTACTAACACATCAAGATGTTAGATTATCTTTTCCTAATTAATTTCTATTATATGTGACCCATATTATGTTATTACGTACTTCATGTTTTGGGCCCACAACTTGATGGTAGTTAGGGCATAATTGTTTTGAGTACGGAGGTTTTAATTCCCTCCCCTCTCTCTTCAAATTAAACGGACCCTAATAACTGTAAAACAGTTATTGGGATATGATTTGTTTAAAAATCGCATTGAGAACTCGCCATCAAGAACAAGGGGTATTACGGAAGAAGGCAGAGAGGGGAAAAACATTCTTAAGTTTATTGGCAATGGAAGGAGGTATGTTTATATTTTATGATTTATGATTGAATTAAAAGTGTTATATAGATCAGAATAGACAACATTGGTATCAGAGCATGGTTAAACACTTTTCATTCAACATAGTGGTTTAAGTCGATGTTTAATTTCCGCATTATAGATCAATACTTTGATCGACTTAATTTCACGTTTTGGGTATATTGCGTTTTTGGGTATATTATATTTTCCTATTCCGATGCCAATTTGGCGTTAAAGAATTTGGATCTATAATAAATTGATATATATGCCGTTGGATTCTCGGATGAACTAAAATTTGGGTTTTATTGATATGCATGCGTAGTTTGTTATTTGTTTCTTTCGGTACAAATTATTTCCTACAAAGTAGGTGCATGGCCTAATCTTTCCTATTTGTTAGTGTTGATTAACGTGGCTGATTTGTCACGTTTGTTTATTCCTATAATTGGCTGATTAACGTGGCTTAATCTTTCCTAAAAGTGGCCGATTTGTCGTTTGAGATTTAAGTGGCCGATTCAATTGGTCAACGTGAATAAAAAAAAAATGCCACGTTTGACTTTTGGAATTAAAACACTTACGTACTTAAATATTCGTGTAATATGCACAATACATATACATATTACATGATATTAATTGAAATTTGTGATATACGTATATATATTATTTAATATATGCATATTAATGTATGTCACATTATTAATTGATTAACTTATTGTCATGCATGTATGCATATGATTGGCATGTATATCTTGATTAAAATAATAATAATAAAATTAAAGTATGCTTAATTAAATGTTTATTTAATGAAAAGCTTGTTAGTCATCAAAGTGGCCTAGCTTGAATAGATCTTAAATATTTAATTAAGACCAATTAATTATAGCGCTAGGAGGTCACTTAAAGGTGGACCATTGCTTATAATTAATGAAACTTAAGAGATTTATCTTCATACTTAATTAAAATAGGTATGTTTTATCCAAAGATATCTTACTTATTTTTCTAAGTATGATTGATTGTCTATGAAAGTATGCTTATTCAAAATTTGATATAGCATGAATTATGTATTAAAGTATCACCCAAAGGTGAACTTAAATACATAGTAAAAGTATTGTATGTCTGAATCTACTAGATTTCTCAAAGCATTAATGTGAATAATTTTGTTATATTTGCAGCGTTCTCTAATATGTTTGCCTTGGGTAATATGATGGTTAAGTTCAATAGGCTTAACTACAATGATTGGTCTGAACAGATCCAGTTCCAACTGGGTGTAATGGACCTTGACCTGGCAATCATTGTAGACGAAAAGCCTACGACCATTAATGAGGCCAGCTCCGAAGAGGAAAAGTCTTTATATGAGGCTTGAGAGCGGTCTAATAGGCTAAGTTTGAATTTGATGCGAATGACGATTGCAGAAAATGTCAAACCGTCTATGCCCAAGACAAGCGATGCAAAGGAATTCATGATCCAACTAAAAGAGTACTCACAATCGGACATTGCTAACAAGTCCATTGTGGGAAGCTTGATGAGTGAGTTGACCACTAAGAAATTTGAGTGGTCACAGCCCATCCATGATCATGTGACTAGTATGTCTAATTTGGCAAGCGAAGCTCAAAGCAATGGGTATGGACGTGAGTGAATCATTTTTGGTTCGGTTCTTTCTTAATTCCCTTCCCCCGAGTTTGGTCAGTTCCAGGTGAATTACAACACCATAAAAGAAAAATGGAACTTGCAAGAAATCAAGGCCATGCTCGTACGGGAGGAAGGAGATTAAGGAAGCGAAGGGTCACTCAGTTCATCTCACTATGCATGATGGAGCTAGCAGCAGCAAAGCGATTCCAGGAATGAAGGACAGAAAGAAGGACAAAGCCCCAATGAAAGTCCATGAGGGGTCGAATCCATAAGGAGCTGAGGTGTCACTTCTGTAGGAAGAGTGGACACTTCAAGAAAGACTGTCCAAAACGAAAGGCATGGTTTGAGAAGAAATGTATACATTACATTTCTGTATGTTTTGAATCAAACTTAATTGAAGTGCCTAATAATACCTGGTGGCTTGATATTGGTGCAACTACTCATGTTTCACATATTATGCAGGGATTCATTTCAATCCATCCCATAAGCGGAACTGAAAAGTTATTATTTATGGGGAACAGAATGAAGGCACGCATAGAAGGGATCAGGACTTACAGATTAATCCTGGATACCAGATACTTTTTGGATTTAGAAAAGTGTCTTTATGTTTCTGAATGTTCAAGGAACCTTGTTTCTGTATCAAGATTGGATTGTGTAGGCTTTAATTTAAAGATTGGAAACCGTTGTTTTAGTTTATTTAAACAAAAATACTATTATGGTTCTGGTATTTTAATTGACAACTTATATCGTTTCAATCTTGATAGTATGTTTGTTGAATCCTTGTTTAATGTTGAGCATGTTATTGGTAATAAACGTAGTGCACATGATGAGTGCTCTGCTTTTCTTTGGCATCAAAGATTAGGTCACATATCCAAAGAAAGAGTAAAGATGTTAGTGAAAAATAATATCTTACCTCAATTGGATTTTGTTGACTGGGATGTATGTGTGGATTGCATTAAGGGAAAGCAAACCAAACATACATCAAAACATCTTGCCACAAGAAGCAGTGAGCCTCTTGAATTGATACACACCGATATTTGTGGTCCTTTTGATGCTCCATCTTGGAGTGGTCAAAAGTATTTTATCACCTTTATTGATGATTACTCACAATATTGTTATATATACTTGTTGCATGAAAAGTCTCAGTCAGTGGACATTTTAGAAGTATTCATTAATGAGGTAGAAAGGCAGCTAGATAGAAAGGTAAAAGTGGTGAGATCTGATAGAGGAGGCGAATACTTTGGAAAGTATGATGAAAGTGGACAATGTTCAGGTCCATTTGCAAATTTCCTTAAAAGTCGAGGTATTTGTGCACAATACACAATGCCTGGTACACCTCGACAAAATGGTGTAGCTGAAAGGCGAAACCGTACTCTTATGGATATGGTTAGGAGTATGTTAAGTTGTAACACTATACCTACATCAATGTGGATGCATGCCTTAAAGACCGCTGCATATCTGCTAAATAGGTTTCCTAGTAAATCAGTTCCTAAGACTCCTTATGAACTTTGGACTGGTAGGAAACCTAGTTTGAGACATCTTCATGTTTGGGGATGTCAAGCAGAAGTACGGATATATAATCCACATGAAAAGAAACTTGATGCGAGGACTATTAGTGGTTACTTCATTGGTTACCCTGAAAAGTCTAAAGGGTACATATTTTATTGTACTAACCATAGTACGAGAATAGTTGAGTATGGTAATGCTCGGTTCATTGAGAATGGCCAAAACAGTGGGAGTGAAGAATCACGAAGGGTGCGTGCACGAACCGGCCCAACCAACCGGTTCAGGCCCACCAAGGGTCGGGTCCGGTTGGGCCCGAACCGGCCCAACCGGTCCAGGGGATGCAAGCACGCACAGCGTGCGTGCACCCCTCATCCACCCCATCTTCTTCTTACTCCAGAGACTAGCGTCTCCGCTTCTTTTATTTTTATTTTTTTTGTTAATACAACAACAACAACAACACAACCTCATCACCTATACTCCTCAAAATTCAACGATAACAACATTAACCACTCACTTGATTAATGGGGGGTCCGTTGCTCGCTCCTCCGCGCTTACTAGCGAGCTCGCCTGGCCGCCTGCCTGAGAGCGCCGCCGCGCCCCCGCAGAGCTCGCCGCCGCTGGCCCGTCTCACTCCTCGCCGGAGCTCCCCCTTCTGGTCGTCACTCTCCCTCTCTCCTCTCTCTCTACCAGCGCCCTCTCTCTCTCTCTTTCTCTCCCTTCCTTCTTCTTTTCTCCTGATTTTAAATGAAAAACTTTTTTTTATTTGTTATTTGGTGAGAAAGGACAAAAAGGAAATGATGAGGGATGGTTGATGTGATATTTGATGTGATGTGTGATGCGATGTGACAACTCAATCCCCTACTACCCCGTACACCTGCGTTACGCGCACACCGCGATGTCGCACACTCTCGTCACTACGCGCGCACAACGCGACCAATAAAATATTAAACGATGCGATGCTAATTATTTAATATTAGTAACTTAAGTAAACACTAACACGCAAGAATAACAAGTTTTTACCTCGTTAGGCGTGCCCCGAGTTTTTCTACAATCCACGTGGGCCTGAGCTTAAAGTCTTAATCTGAAATTTGTAAGTTAATTGGGATTAATTAGAGCGGGTCGTTACAATCTTCCTAACTAAAGGAATTTCGTCCCGAAATTCAAATTTAATGAAATCTTTACCTTGAAACAAGTGGGGGTATCGTTCTCGCAAGGTAGACTCTCTCTCCCAAGTGAGGCCCTCGTTCTTATGATACTGCCATCGAACGAGTATAAGTGGTATTTCTTTCCTTCTAAGGGTCTGTACCTTGCGATCCACTATTTCAATTGGGTGTTCCTCGTACGTCACATCTGGTCGAACCTCGATTTTTGTCATATCAATCATTAGTCTCGGTCCCGATCTAGCCAACCGTAACATCGAAATATGAAAAACATTATGAACCCCTGCCAATTGACTTGGCAATTTCAACTGATAAGCGACTTTCCCAACTCGTTTCTCAATCTGAAACGGCCCAATAAATCTTGGTGCTAATTTCCCCTTGATCCCAAATCTCTGATGACCTTTCAACGGAGAAACTTTCAAGTAGACCCAATCGTCTACCTCGTAGCTCAGCCCATCGTGGTACCTATCCGCATACTTTCTTCGTCTGTGTTGGGCAGCCAATAACCGTTGACGAATCGTCTCACCTTCTCTTGTATGGTCCACAACAATCTCAGGCCCCAAACTGATGTATCCTCTGGCTCTACCAAACAAGCCGGTGATCTACACTGTAACGGCCTGAAAAATTTGACTTGTGCCACGTGTCAAGTCAAGGTCGTATGTGGGACCCACTCATCGAAATACGTATATCCGAATCCAGTTTGGGATGATAATGTTAACTATGCGAGGAATTCGAGAAAATGAAACATGAACGAGGAAGCGCCTCGAGTCGCGTGCCGACGTGGGATCGAGATAGTGTAAAATGTACATTGGATATGCCTCGTGATGCGTGTAGCGCGAGTATTGAGATTTGAAAATGAGGCGGGTTGTTGCCTCGAGATGCGCGTTGCTCGGTTATTGAGGTTGCATCGAGATTCGCATTGCACGAATCTCGAGGAAACTTTGATTTGAAATTGAAAAAAAAAAAAAAAAATATATATATATATATATAGAAGAGATAATGATGAAAAGAAGAAGAAAAAAATCAGAAGGAGAGAGAGTGATCGTGAGGAGGAGAGAAACAGGGGAGGAGAAAGGAAGGAGAAGATCGGCGAGAACCCGGCGGAGGACGGACGGCCGCTCGCAACGCGCGCAGCATGGCTACGGCCACAAAGAACGACAGATCGACGCAGCTGATGGACGGCAGCGTAGAGAGAGGTTTGCGGACGGCGGGCGCGAGCGAAGCGAAGCGTGGCGCGGACAGCACGACGTGGAGGCGTGGAAGCGATGGCTCCAGATCTCGCAAGCGGCGGCGTGAGTCGAGCAGATCCGGCGAGATCGGCGGCGAGACGCGGCGGCGGCCGCAAGAAGCGCTGGTGATCAAGTGCGGCGGCCGATTGGCGCGAGAGAGCGGACGACAGCGTTCGCCAAGCAACGTCGGGTGGCTCGAGCAGCGCGCGGTGATCAGCCGGCGGCGCGGTGAGTGGCGGCGCGGCGGCAAGCAACGACACGTTAGCGGCGGCTACGCGATGAACGGCTCGGTGGCGCGTCGTCGATCGATCGGAGGCGCGATTCGACGAGATTTGACGACGTGCGACCACGAATTGAATATGGATTTTGAAAGCCGTGGTGAGGTCCTGAACCATATTTTGCTTTTTGGAATTTAGTGATTTTGCGGATTTAACTGCGCATATATTTGGGTAAATGACTTAAAATTATTTAATTGATATAAATGGACACCAGGGACTTAGGAGTCGGGTGTCGAGTGCGCAAATCGAGACGCGAGCGACGTTTTGAGATTCGCGTTTCTCGAGGTAAGTAAACCAGCTAGGGACCTATACAGTATTTCATGTTTATCCATTGACTGTTGTTATTTACTGTTTTGTGATAACTTATTGTTGTTCACTGCAAAATTATGTCCAACTATGCCCATATGTGTAGTTCGCTGGGGTTAACTCGCTCGCACGCACATATGGGGGAAACATAGAAGATGTATATGTCTTTCAGAGTAATTGGGGAGGGATATACATCTACATTGGGAATGAAAGTACTATGCCCATATGTGTAGTTCGCTGGGTTAACTCGCTCGCACACACAAATGGGGGAAACATAAGAGATGTATATGTCTTTCAGAGTAATTGGGGAGACATATACATCTACATTGGAAGTGAAAATACTATGCCCATATGTGTAGTTCGCTGGGGTTAACTCGTTCGCACGCACATATGAGGGAAACATAGAAGATGTATATGTCTTTCAGAGTAATTGGGGAGACATATACATCTACCTTGGGAGTATCGCTCATTGATGGATTGTTTACGGTCTTGTATATTCATGCGTGTTTATTTCTTTCGTTCTATTTGCATGAATTTGACTGCTTTGGATATCGTGAACTGTTGCTTTGGATATCATGAACTGTTGCTTTGGATTTTGTGAAATGTCGTATATATGTCCTACTGGATTTACTTACCTGGGCTCGTCATTTTTATTTTGACTGAGTGCAAAGCCGCAGACGCGTAGCAGAGCGAAGACTTCATAGCTAGGTGAAATTTTGTATATTTTGTATTTACTCTCCTCTGATGATATTTACTGGGTTCCACAATTAGGTTGCCTAACTCCCTGATTTTTATTTTTGTTGAGTTATTAAACTTATTAGTTGCTTCCGCTAAAATTGTAAAACTCAAAAAATATTAATAACTCATTTGTAAATGTTGAATGTGCTGATAATGATGGATTGGAAGGCTGACTAGGCCTGCGTTGACCTTGCGAGACTGACTCGGGGGTCCACGTAAGCTTAGGCCGGGCGGGGCCCAATTCGTGGAAAAATGGGGGCCGTCACATACACGGTCTACCGTACAGGGCTTCAAATGGTGGCATCTCAATACCGGCCTGATAACTGTTGTTGTAAGCAAATTCACAGAGCGGCAAGTACTCCTCCCAAGACCCACCAAACTGCAACACACATGCCCTGAGCATATCCTCCAGTATTTGTATTAATCTCTCTGACTGTCCGTCCGTCTGAGGATGGAATGCAGTGCTAAACTGTAATTTAGTACCAAACTATTCCTGCATAGCTTGCCACAATGATGATGTAAGACGACTATCTCGGTCTGAAACAATCGAAATTGGTACTCCGTGCAGTCGTATAATCTCTTTTTCGAATAATATGTTCAACTGTATGAAATTATATTTCATAGAAATTGGTAGGAAATGAGCTGATTTCGTCAACCTGTCCACAATCACCCATATCGCCTTGTGTTTCCGCGAAGTCTGCGGTTATCCACAAACAAAATCCATCGTAATGTGTTCCCATTTCCACTGAGGGATGGGCAGTGGCTGCAATAACCCTCCAGGCCTCCTGTGCTCAGCCTTAACCCTCTGTGGCACACCTCGCAACCCCAACGTAGGCGCCAACGTCTGCCTTCATCACTGGCCACCAAAATAATCGTCGCATATCATGATACATTTTGGTCCTGCCAGGATGCACTGTATACCGGGACCCGTGAGCCTCGTGGAGTATCCTATCGCGTATCTCTGCCACTGCTAGAATCCATAACCTCCCTCGGTGCCTCAAACACTGATCCACAGACTCTCTCCAATCCGGGTGATCGGGATTACGTACTATCTCACTGAATCTCGAGTACATCTCGTCAGTCCTCTGACACTCCAACACTCGCGGAATAGAAATAGACGGTACACCAATCTGTCCACGAATCTGTGCGTCCGCTGTAGCAGGAACCTCTATCAAACTCAGTGTTGTCGCAGCCTCAAGTAAACCATACTCGTGCATCATATGGCAGACGACCGTCTCAGAATCCGGTCCTCTCCTGCTCAATGCATCTGCTACAACATTTGCCTTCCCAGGCTGATATTCGATGGAGAAGTCGTAGTCCTTCAGTAATTCTAGCCAACGTCGTTGTCTCATGTTCAGATCTTTCTGAGTGAATAAGTATGTCAAACTCTTATGATATGTATATAATGTGAATCTCTCACCGTAAAGGTAATGTCTCCATACCTTCAGTGCAAATACGACTGCTGCAAGCTCCAAGTCATGCACTGGGTAATTCCTCTCATGGGTCCGTAACTGTCGGGATAGATAGGCGATTACGCTGTCTCCCTGCATCAGCACACAACCTAGCCCTGTGCCGCAAGCATCAGTATGAACTGTCAATCCCTTACCCGGCTCTGACAACACTAGTACTAGTGCAGTAGTCAATCTCATCTTCAACGGTGTAAATGCATCCTCGCACTCCTTTGACTAATTGAAAGGTACATCCTTCTTTGTCAATTTAGTTATTGGCGCGGCGATCTTCGAGAAATCCTTCACAAATCGCCGATAGTATCCTGCTAACCCAAGGAAGCTCCTGATATCTATCACTGTCTCAGGTGTCGGCCAATCTATGACAGCATTAATTTTACTCGGGTCCACTGATATACCTTTGTCACTGATCACGTGTCCCAAGAATTTGACTTCTGACAGCCAAAACAAGCACTTGCTGAATTTAGCATAAAGTTTGTGCTCTCTCAGCGTCATCAATATCTGCATGAGATGTTGTCCATGATCTTCGCGAGTCTTGTTGTAGATCAATATGTCATCAATGAAGACGACGAATTTATCCAAGTACGGCTTCAGTACTCTGTGCATCAAGTCCATGAACATGGTCGGTGCATTCGTTAGTCCGAATGGCATCACTGTAAACTCAAATAACCCATATCTAGTGTTGAATGCAATCTTAGATATGTCTTCATCCCGAATCATGAGCTGATGATAACCCGATCTTAAGTCGATCTTGGAGAAGACACGTGCTCCGGCCAACTGGTCAAACAAATCATCGATCCTTGGCAAAGGGTAACAATTTAAATCTTGTCACCTGGTTCAGCTTCCTATAGTCAATGCACATCCTCAAACTATTGTCCTTCTTCTTAACGAACAGGAATGGTGCCCCCCATGGTGATGTGCTCGGGTGTATAAATCCCTTCTTCTCTAAATCTTTCAGTTGAGTCTTCAACTCCTCCTGCTCTTTCTGTGACATCTGATACGGTCTGCTAGCTATCGGTTGTGTGCCTGGTACTAGCTCAATAATGAACTCAATCTCCCTGTGTGGGGGCAACCCTGGTAGATCCTCCGGGAAGACATCGGGAAATTCACTGACAATTGGGACATCCTCAAGTCTAACCTCCGGGGTCTCGGATGACTCTACTATCCCTGCAAACACTTTCATCTCTAAGGTCGTAGCCAATCTACCCCTGGCGGTCGGTAGTATACTCGCATCACCCGTGCAAGTGAACTCTTATCACCCGTGCAAGTGAACTCTGGTATATCGGGGATTTGAAAAGTCACTATCTTTCGGAAACAATCCACCTGGGCGTGATATGACGCTAGCTAGTCCATACCCAAAAGTGCATCGAACTCTAAAAAATCTAGGACGCGTAGGTCGATAGGGAGCTGGTGTCTGGAGATCTCTATCGTGCAACCCTCACAAATCATGTTAGGGTAAACCTTCTCTCCAGCTGTTGCGCTGAGAATCAGGAGTGTACTAACTGTAATCGGTGTTAACCCTAACTCATCAACCATACGTCCAGAAATAAATGAAACTGTGGAACCAGAATCAATAAGTGTATGCATAAAACGATTGCAAATCGAAATCATATACCCTCAACGAGTGTCTGGTGGCCTCGCATGTCATTTGTGCTACAACATACACCCGCTCCCTGGCCTGAACTGGTGGTGCTGCAATCGGTGCTACTGAAGTCATCGGACATTCTTTCTTAATGTGTCCAGGCTGTCTGCATTTGTAACAAGTAAGATGCTAGTGTCCTGACCCCTGGCCTTGACCTCTGCTGACATCTGGCCCCGATTCTGACCATACTGTCCTCGGTCCCTGCCTCCCTGATCCTGGGTCGGTCTCTGCCCCGGCCGCGGTGCATAACCACCACTTGACAACTATGTTGACTGCGCAGGTACTATCGCATGAGAAGTGACGGCCCGACGATCATCATGTCTGGGCCTCTGTCCTTTTCTATCTCTGTGATCGATGATCCTTTTCCCTTTCCTGTCATACCTGGTGCCTTGCTGGGACGACCCCGATGCCAACTGTGGCATGGGCATCACGGTACAAAAGATAAGATATGTCTCATGGGCTAAGGCCCTCTCGTAGATCTCCTGCAGTGTACGAGCTCCGCCTGATACTACTGCGCTCGCAATCTCATCTCTAAGCCCGACTCCAAAGTAGTGAATCTGATCGCGATCTGTAGAAGCCAAATCCCCAGCGAACTGTAATAGGTAGCGAAATCTCTCCATGTACTGGACCACGGTACGATTACCCTGCCTAAGACACAAAAATTCCTGTCGCAGACGTAACTGTATCTCCCTCGGTATATACTGGTCATAAAAGGCGTGTCTGAACCCGGCCCAAGTAGTCGGCTCTCCATGAGTCTCGGTACGAGCGGTCCACCAAACTCCGGCCTCTCCTCGGAGCATATATCCAGATATCCTAGCACGAATACTATCGTGAATCCTAAGAAGATTATGTAATTTCTCGTGTGCGAGAAACCATCTCGCAGCTGCCTCCGGGTCTCCGCCTCTAGTGAAATATCCCGGCTGAAATCTCACAAATTCCTTCGTCAGCTTAACTTCAGCTGACAGGGAAGCCTCAAATGTGATTTCTTGTGGAGCATGTGTCAGTGTCACTGCTTGTATAGATGTCGGTGTGGTAGTCTCTGCCATAACTGCAGTGACTGGCGTACCCTGAACAATCGGTGCGGCTGCCGGCTCAGTGGCGCTCGGTGTAATGGTGGCAGTAAGCGTCGCGATAGCCGCTGTCTGAGCACGGAGCAAGGCCATCATCTGCTCGAACTGTCGGTCATGTGCAGCAATCCGATCAAGTACACTTTGATCAGTCGCGATAAGCGTAGTACCACTCGTCTGTCCACCATCCTCCGAAGGTGGAGTCGGTTGTCCTTCCATGTCGTATCTGCAACAGCGAAGGCTTGTATCAACCTCGTATACGCATATATACTATTACAAATCAAAATATATAAGGTATAAGCCTTGGCATTACCCGTCCCATGTTTGCTTCCCAACTAAAGTTCTAAGTCAAGATCTTCGGGTTTCCACATCTAATGTTTGTTGTTAAGTTTTATTCGGTTGTATTACATTTTCCCCTAGGTTCGCCTGAACCTAAGCTTTGATACCAACTGTGACGGCCCCAAATTTCAAGGCAAACCGGGTACCGCCACGTCGCCAGACATGTCATCAAGCATGCCACGTCACCGCACACTTATTTTGACTGTCCGCGACCTAAACCCTTGTACGTAACTTATTCGTCTTTAACTTAGTAATTATGGATATTTTATGAATTTTTAAGTTATTCATGATTTAGTAATTTAATATAAATCATACATTGTTGCGGAAGTCTTAAGGCATGCATATACCGTAAAAGTGAAAAGTTTGCATTTTTATGAATAACCCTACAGTGTGGAAACCCGGCATTAGATACCATGTATATCAAAAGCGACAAAAGTACAAAGGTGAGCATATACATGTATCGGGTATACGAGTCATCCCAAAATATCATAAAGTAGTTAATAGATACATACAACTACCTATGCAAAAAGTAGCGGCCTTTCCCTACCTAGACGTAGTCGCTTAAGACTCCTTTGCCTCGGCTCGTCGCAGGATCTGCGATTTGTCATAAAAAATAATGACAAATCTCAGGCGAGTAAATCCCAGAGAACTTTAGCTAATATTCATGAATTTCAATGAAACGGCTACAATTCATGCAATTTAAATAAAGGACAACAATAAGAAAATTCGCATGAAAATAAGTCGTTGAGAAGTCAAATTTGGACACGAGTGTAGCGTGACAGAGAACCCTAGTCGACATCCGGGAATCTTCGTAGCTAAACCGAGAGGAACCATTGACGACAACCTCGCCAAACATCTCACGGTCGAATGAGAGGAACCATTGAACGGTAGACCCCGTCCAAAACATCTCTCGAGAGGAACCATTGACGTAGACTTATGACTTCGTCAAAACATCCCTCAACCTACGGGTTTCGCGAGAATAGTTACTGCGTAGCTCTATCATGGCCAATTACTCGAACAGCGAGGGGTAGCTAGCCCTGGGGTGTGAGTCCGTGCCATGCCGACCTCGTCGACAAACACACATACACACGTGAGAGTGGATGAACAATAATTGAACAACAATAAATAGCGCAACGGAATAATTGAGGTGCGAAATAAAGTAAATGTCATAACAGAATTTTAACTAATTTTCTCGTGGGATTACTCACCTCAAACGAATCGCAAAACGCCTTCGAAATGTCCCACACTCGCCTCGAGATACGTACCAAACACCCGGCTATGGTCTCCTAAATTCCTGGTGCCAATTAAAACATTTTTAATATTTTTCCTGATTTTTCTGGGTTTTTCCCATAATTTTTCACATATTTTTCTTATTTTTCTGTAATTTATTTAATTTAAAATTGTTTTTAAATTAAAAATTAATATTATATTATTTTAATATAGGGGTGGGCCCCTGGACCGGGTTTAACCCGATCCAACCGGGTCGGCCTGACCCGGTCCAACCGGGTCGGCCCGACCGGCTCGGGCCCACCAATGGTCGGGTCCGGTTGGGCCCCTCCCTCACCCCATCTTCTTCTTCTTCCTCCACAGACTAACGTCTCTGCTTTTTTTTTTTTTTTTTTTTGTTAATACAACAACAACAACAATTCCAACAACAACACAACCCCATCACCTATACTCCTCAAAGTTCAACGACAACAACATTAACCACTCACTTGATTAATGGGGGGTCCGTTGCTCGCTCCGCCGCTGCCCCGGCGAGCTCGCCGCCGCTGCCCCGTCTCACTCCTCGCCGGAGCTCCCCCTTCTGGTCGTCACTCTCTCTCTCTACCAGCTCTCTCTCTCTCTCTCTCTCTCTCTCTCTCTCTCTTCCTTCTTCCTTTCTCCGGATTTTAAATGAAAAACTTTTTTTTTATTTGTTATTTGGTGAGAAAGTACAAAAAGAAAATGATGAAGGATGGTTGATGTGACATTTGATGTGATGTGTGATGCGATGTGACAACTCAATCCCCTACTAACCCTGTACACCTGCGTTACGCGCATACCGCAACGTCGCACACTCTCGTCACTACGCGCGCACAACGCGACCAATAAAATATTAAACGATGCGATGCTAATTATTTAATATTAGTAACTTAAGTAAACACTAACACACAAGAATAACAAGTTTTTACCTCGTTAGGCGTGCCCTAAGTTTTTCTGCGACGTCCACGTGGGTCTGAGCTTAAGGTCTTAATCTAAAATTTGTAAGTTAATCGGGATTAATTAGAACGGGTCATTACAGTTTTACTTTAACTCAATCTCATTATATTGAGAAAGTTCTCAATAGATTCAATCACTTGAATTGTGCCCCTGTTTCTACCCCACTAGATTCAAGTATTGAGCTAGTGAAAAATATTGGCAATCCAGTTTCACAACTGGAGTATTCTAGATTAATTGGATGCTTAATGTATGCGATGACATGCACTAGCCGGATATTGCCTTGGCAGTAGGCAAGTTGAGCAGATTTACAATCAATCCAAGTGAGTTGCATTGGTTTGCAATTCGAAGAGTTTTAAAATATCTGAAGAAAATAATTAACTATGGTTTATGCTATAGTGGATATCATTCGGTCTTAGAAGGGTTTTCAGATGCAAGTTGGATTGTGAAAGATCAAAATCATGCATCTACAAGTGGGTGGATTTTCACACTTGCTATAGGTGCGATCTCGTGGGCTTCAAAGAAGCAAACTAATGGTTGGTTCTACCATGGAATCAGAGTTTATTGCATTGGCCTGGGCTTCAAAAGAAGCTGAATGGCTACGTGAATTATTACACGAGATACCATTGTGGCCTAAACCGGTAGCTCCAACCTCTATCCATTGTGATAGTGAGGCCACATTGGCAAGGGCTTATAGCCAAATGTACAATGGTAAATCCAGACATATTGGACTGAGACATAGTTGTGTCAGAGAATTGATAACAAGAGGAGTTATCACGATTAAATCCAGACATATTGGACTGAGACATAGTTGTGTCAGAGAATTGATAACAAGAGGAGTTATCACGATTGACTATGTGAAATCTAGTCAAAACTTGGCAGATCCCCTTACTAAAGGATTGCCAAGAGACTTGGTGAATAAAACATCAAGAGGGATGGGTCTCAAGCCCATGAATTACAGGTCACCAATAGTGGAAACTCAACTCGACGCCTAACATTACGTTAAGTCTCGAGTTCAATGCAGTCAAATTCATTATAAGAGTGACTGTGAGCACTAAATTTTAATAACCATCCTAAGGTTGTTAGTGCTCGGTACCTGCATGTAAAGAGAGGAGGTTGAGATGATCTCTTAATAGTCTTCTAAAGGTGCTTAAATTGCGGGGGTACTAGAATGGAGACTACCTATGTGGATGTGAAGTGCGGCCGCTTCAAGGAGTTCAAGGGCTTGACTCCAAAGACATTCACGAGAAGATACGGGACACAAGGCCAATGTTGAATGTGTCAGGATATTTATGGCTATTTGCTGGTGCAAGTTATATGCGTGATATGTTTATGCTACATATCGAATAGAATCATTGGTTCAAAGTTTATCTACCATATAATTCTGATATGATGTAATGAACTTTTCACAAATTAGTGGTTCAAATCGCAAGATACCATTATTTATGCATATAATGTTTGAGATTTCGTGGATTGAATGATCTGATTATTTTGAAAATGGCGGGGGATTGTTGAACATTTTCAAAATAAATGTTTAGTCCCACATTGGTTAGGAACTTCAAGTTTAAAGAGTATATATGTACTCTTGCACCATAGTGTGTGTAAAATAAAATACAAGTGCTATGCAAGGTGAGCCACACGAGCACACGCGCGCGGTGCTGCGCATTTTAGGCGCTTTTATAGGCGCACTTAGCACTTGGCACGAGGCACGAGGCACGTGCGTGTGTGTGTGTATATGTGTGCAAGCTAACCATGGGTAAAACTTTTTACCATTAATTTTTACCATTTTCGAGATTAAATGGGTAGTTATTAGAGTGGCTGAGTGGGTGCAGTAGAAACTGCGCTCCATTACTGCTCCACTACTCTATTGCATCAATGCTTGACTACTCCGCTACTCTATTGCATCAATGCTTAACTGTTCCACTACTCCACTACCCCATTTTCACTCTAACTGGTCATGACCAGTGCTCTATAAGAGGAGAGGTTTGGGGGAGGAAGAAATCATCTCGAAATTCACCAGCAATTGCTTTTGTTTTCATCTTTAACTACTGCAAAGTGAAAGGTGGGTTTACTTCATCGTATCCTTTAGGATATTTGCTGACTCTTGCAGTGTAGAGAGCAAAACTTCCTTTAAGAAAGTGACAGTGTTACACGCTTTGAAGTCATTGCAAGTCCCTCTGGTCTAACAATCTCTAACCTCACCACTTATTTCTTGGCCAGTCCACCTGCAATTATATCTCTAATAAATGCGGTTTTAGTCTTAATTCTTGCACTAGTTCAGACTGCTTTCACACGTGATGCCGTCCAATAAGATTGCTACTTTGTAAGTTCCTTTTATTTCTGATGCCGCTGTGCTTGTTAGAATTTGTTTCAAGTAAACAATCTTTTTTTTTTTTATTTCTCAATGTCTCTATTTCTAGTTAGTTTCCTTATAGATCCTTTGTTTTCTTCGCTTCAACGAATAAGAGACGCAGACAGAGTCGGTATTTTCTATGGACAAAGAATCATGAAACAAATAGCGTTCTACAACATCCAAGTTTTTCAAGTTTTTATCTTTTCTTGCATTTTTTCAAGCTCTTATAATGCATTTAAAAGTTTTCCCTATATTCATCTTACCAAACCAACATCTAAAGTTATAATTTACACACGTGAACTCATTTGGCACGGAAGATGAGCTCCAATCTTACCATACAAGAACAACAAATAGTCCATTTTGTACATAAAAATTTAGAACCAGCTTCTGTACTATTATGATTGTGAACTGCAAAGTTGGCTAAAGAAACATAAAATGAGCAACAATAAACCGCTTATGCAACTACGCGTATGATTGTGATTTATTTACGACCTTACTTATGCAAATAGACCAGTAAAGTGTAAAATTGGAAAACTCAGATCCCAATATGTAACCACTTTAATTTGATGTCTCTCCTAGTGCTCGTTTTACCTTGGACCTTCAAGAGATGACAAGGAATGAAGGAAGCTAATAAACAACACATAAGTTTTGAGTCAAAGATCAGGGCAATATACATGATCACAATTGTTAGTTTTAGTTTCAAATTCAATGGCATCTAATAAAAGCACTGGAGAAATCACAATACACCGAGCGTATTCTTACTAAACCTTATTAATTTAACTAGAACCTTTACCGAAAATTCGATGAAGTAACCTTACCACAACAAACATGTATGTGGGAAGTGGGAACTGAGTTAAATAAACTAATTAGTTCAACCACAATGCCAAATATGTAAGGTTTCTTTCCATGTTAGATAAACTTATTGATTTCGAATGACAAGAACAGAATCACCAAACAACTGTTCTTAATAGTTTCAGTAGATTCGTTAGTCAAAATGAACACATACATCTCAATGCATATATGGATAGTCTCCATTAATCTATATATAGTCTTATTATAGCTTGTTGCTGGTGATTTTTTTTTTTTTTTTTTGTCAAGTCATTCGTTTGTTTGTAGGCAAGTATGTTTTAAATTCAATTCAATGAATCATAGTTTAATTGCATTACAACAGAAAGAACAATATTATTTTATACTCAACAAGAATGGTTCTTCTAGCATGGATATTCATTTAATATTGCTACCTACCATTGACCAAAAAAAAAAAAGAAATGAATAAAAACAGAAGTGGTTAGGCGACATGTTATATCATAAAATCAAATCTAAATCTAATGGGTGTATAGGGATTTGTATGAGCACATCCTAATGCATGATCCAATGCACTCCAAAAAAATATGGAGGCAATACAAAATTACAAATGTCCATATCAAATTTATGTCACCCAGACGACGACCTAAACTGTTTTTTATGAGCAACTAAGTCAAAGGAATCGACAAAATGCAATTAATTAATTTAACTGTAATGAAGATTAATGAGTTTTTTTTTTTTTTTTTGTATATATTGAGGGATAGATAGAGAGAAGTTGTATGCGCAATAAACTTGAAACCCAAAAGGAAGCAATTAGAGGATCAGTTAGTCCGAGAAATTCTTGAGTCTAAACTCAAGAAAAGCTTTGGAAACAAATCTATTTGAGGTTTGCTCTTCCTACCTCTTTTGGCATATCGCCATTTATATATATCTGTGATATGATTAACAACTCTCAATCTTCTTTGACACATGACAGGGCAGAAATGGATGATAGTAGCAACCACAATAGTCAAGGGCCTAGCATTGCAGTAAGTGATGCAGCTTATGATGAGTACTTGGTGTCCTCCATGACTCAAAAGCTCACACATACTTCTGTATTGCCCGCCAACTCTAAGCGTTGCATCTATAGAGTTCCTGACAACCTTAAAACACAAAATGAAAGTTCCTATATTCCTCAAATAGTTTCAATTGGCCCCTTTCACCATGGCAGCGCAAATCTGCAAGCCATGCAAGACCAAAAATGGATTTACCTCAAGTCTCTCTTGGCTCGACCACACTCTTCGTCGACCGGAGAGGATGCTTCTTCGTCCTCTATCATAGGCATTGCTTTCGTCCAAAGTCTAAGGCCCTTGGAAAATAGTGCTCGTGAATGTTATTCAGAAAAATTTGACAAGCTAAGTAGCAATACCTTTTTAGAAATGATGATACTTGATGGGTGCTTCATAATTGAACTTTGTTAGGCATAGACTGATCATGAAGAAGAGCCAAGGCAGAGGAGTGGTCGATGTTGGGTTGCTTTCCTATCTTGCTTGGGACATGATATTGCTGGAAAACCAGCTTCCCTTGTTTGTTCTAGAGCATTTGGTGTCATTCAACCAGCTTCACCGCATCGACAACATTACCAGTCAAGAACCATCCTCCTTTCTTAAGGAGTTGGCGTTAGAATTTTTCAAACACCGATTGCCACTGCCAAAAACTTACTTTGATTGCCATGTTGATCAGCTGCAGCATTTGGAGAATGGTAGCCATCATTTGCTTGACTTGCTTGACTTGCTCCGTAATTTCCTTCTCATTCCATCTCGTTCTTCTACTTCTGATCACGTAACAATCGATATAGTTAAGGAACAACAAGAACAGATGGAGAGATCATTTATACCAAGTGCAAAAGACTTAAGTTTTGCAGGAATTAGGATAAAGAAGGCTATGGACGACAATCCTCTCAACGTAAACTTCAAATATGACAGGCCAGAGTTGGAAATCCTAACTATGAGCATTGTAGAAAACTTGTCGAATCCTCTCCTACCGAATTTGGTGGCTTTTGAGCAATGCCACAGCAACTGCTCCACTCAGTTCACATCTTATGTTTGGTTCCTGCTTAACATCATAAGGGATGATGATGGAGTTAAATTTCTCTATAAACAAGGAATAATCAAACAATTACCAGGTTGCGAAGAAGACCTTGTCCTTTTTTTGAAGAAAATATGCTCAGGAGTTACTGTTCCAAGGAACTTCTACTTCTCTGACCTTTATGACCAGTTGAACATGCATTTCGGTAGAGCAAATCTGAGGCGGATGTTTATTATGATGAAGGCCGACTACTTTGATAATCCAAGGACAATAATGATGGTTTATAATGCTGTTCTCGTCCTGATTCTTGCACTAGTTCAAACAGTTTTCACTGTCTTTACCTACCTTAATGACCATTAAATATTGTAAGTTTTTCAAAATTTCTAATGCGATTGCGTATTTGAGCTCAAAGAATTTATGTTTGTAATGTTAATGCGATATATCATCTGGATCCATACGGAATGAAAGCATTGACAATTAATGCATGCATCAACTAGGTGGCTGGGGCAAAGTGAGAATTCTTAATTTGTTTATGAATTAAAATTCTCATTTGTCTCCTCATAAATCTTCGACCACCTGCAAACCAAGCTGAGATGCTGCATGACTAGATATATATAGTGAGGGTGTAAAATATTCACTAATGAGTGAATACACTTGATCAAACAAAGAAGAACAGCAAGAACAGCAAGAACAGTAATCAAAAGAGAGAAAAACGAAATTGTATTGAATGAACAAATGATTACAAGGAATGTCTTATTTATAGACATTCTTACAAACAACCTAACTGAAATAACAAACTTACAACAACTTTACAACTGCCATAACAACCTAACTAACTGACCTACCGAGCTACTTAGTTTAATCAAAGCAACTGTTACATCAGATCAAGAACTCCCTGCCTTATTTACATGAACTAAGTAAACATGTGTCACTGTGATCTTGAACTGTCTCATTACCAGTAGAAGCTGAAGAACTGTGATCTCTAACATGCCCCCTCAAACTGAACCTAGGAGAAGAAACTAGATTCAGTTTGGATGAAAGAAAATGAAATCGAGGAGTAGACAAAACCTTGGTGAACAAATCAGCAGATTGACGATCGGTTGGTATATACGAAGCTCAACAAGACCAGCTGCAAGTTTTTCCCTTAAGAAATGAACATCAATCTCAATGTGTTTAGTTCTAGCATGAAAAACAGGATTCAAAGCCAATGCTTGAGCACTAGTATTGTCACACCAAAGAATTGGCTTGATAGAACAATGAAAACCAAGCTCACGAAGTAGAGAAGATGTCCATAATATATCAGTAACACCTAGAGCCAAAGCACGATATTCAGCCTCAGTACTCGATCGTGCAACAACTGATTGCTTCTTAGAATACCAAGTAATAAGATTGCCACCAAGAAGAACACAAACTCCACTTGTAGAACGTCTATCATCAACATCACCAGCCCAATCAGAATCAAGTAAAGACTTCAATTGACAAAGAAGAAGCGGGACGAAAAACAATGCCGATTGCAAGAGAGGATTTCAAAAATCGAGAACTCTTTTTTTTGATGACCAATGAAGATCAGTTGGATTTTGTTGAACCTGACTAAGTTTATTAACTATGAAACTTAGATCGGGACGAGTGTAAGTAAAGATCTTGCAGAGCACCCAATGTACTCCTATACAATGTAGGATCATAAAAAGGAATGCCATCAGTAGCATTGAGTTTTACTCCAACAGAATAAGGTGAAGACATTGGTTTAGAATCCAATAAGTTTGTCCTCTTGAGAAGATCAAGAATGTACTTATGTTGAGACAAATATAATCCGAGAGAGTCTCTGTGAACTTCAAAACCAAGAAAGAAATCCACATCTCCCAAAGATTTGAGAGAAAATTTGGAATTCAACCATGTAATAAGTTGCTGGATAAGTAATGGATTGGAACCAGTAATGAGAATATCATCAACATATACTAGAAGCATAATAACAGAAGAATCAGTCCTTTGAAAAAAGAAGCTAACATCAAATTTGAACTATTTTTAAATCCCCAATCAAGCAAATTTGTTTTTAGCTTAGAAAACCATGCTCGAGGAGCTTGCTTGAGACCATATAAGGCTTTGTTTAGTTTGCAAACATAATGTGGATATTGCTTACTAACAAAGCCTTCAAAGTTGACTCATAAAGACATCTTCAAGAAGATCACCATTAAGAAAAGCATTATTCACATCAATCTGCTTGATAGGCCCTTTGATAAGTAACAAAAGAGTAAACATAATACGAAGAGAGGAAGGTTTAATGACGGGAGAAAAAGTATCTCCAAAATCTAATCCAGTGTATCGATGAAACCCCTTAGCAACAAGTCTTGCCTTATATCTCGAATAGCACCGATAGGTGTAGTCTTAACTCGAAAAACCCACTTACAACCAACAATACTCATGTCAGATGATGGAGGAACCAATGTCCAAGTATTGTTATTGTCCAATGCTTTTAATTCATCAGTCATAGCTGAACACCACTTTGGATCAGTAAGAGCAATTTTAACCGATGTAGGTTCATTTAGAGAATGTATCAAGGCATATGGAGAAGTAACAACTAGTGCCTTTGATTTAGAAACACCAGTTTTACTTCTAGTTAGCATATGGTGAGTATTAGTATTAGTTCCGGTAATAGAAAAGGTGGAGCGATAGGTAATTCAAGTAGGAACGAGAAGAAGAAAAAGAGGAGCGAGAGGAAACAACAGAGTAGAGGTGGTGGTAGACTAGAAAGAGAAGAATTTGAAGTGTTTGAAGAAGAAGAATTTGAAACAGAATGTTGTGAAGATGAGGAAACGGGACAATATTGCATAATGAGATAAAGGAAGACTAGAATAAGAAGAGGATGTAGTTTGATTAGACGAAAAAATGGTAGAGTAAGGAAAGTCTTCTTCATTGAATATAACATCTCGTGAGATATAAATCTTGCCATTTGAATGTAAGCACTTGTAACCATGATGCCTAGGAATTTGTAACCAATAAAAACACATTGAGAAGATCGAAAATTGAACTTATGATGAGAGTAGGCAGTAAGATTTGGATAACAAGCACAACCAAAAGATTTAAAGTAAGAATAATCAGGTAGTTTACAAAAACATACCTCATATGGAGACTTAAAACCAAGAACAACAGATGGTAAAAAGCTGTTTATAAGAAAAACAAATGATTATGAATGCCTCTTCCCGTAAGAAAAAAGGGCGTTTTGAATGAGCAAGAAGAGTAAGTCCCATTTCAACAATAGACCTATGTTTTCTTTCAGAACTCCATTTTTTGATGTGTATATGGACAAGAGTAACGATGAATAATACGAGATGCATTGCAAAATTTCTCAATTGGTTTATATTCAAGGCCCATATCAGATTGAAAAATTTTTAACTTAGAGTTAAGTTGTAATTCAGCCTGTTTGATAAAATGTAGAAAAGCAGCATATGCATCTGATTTTAACTTGAGAGGATAGAACCAAGTAAAACGACTAAAGGCATCAACAAAAACTATATAATACCTTGAACCTTGAGAAGACAGCAATGGAGAAGGACCCCAAAGATCAGAGTAAACCAACTCAAGTGGTTTAGTAGCGATTATATTGCGGGGATTTGAAAAGGAAGTTTGTGCATCTTTGCTATTTTACAAGAGTTACAAAAGGATATGCAAGATTTATTTATAGTATTGTCTAATGAAGATAAAACTTTTTGTAACATCGAACTAGATGGATGTCCTAGTCGGCATGCCATACATCGTAGTAATGAGAACTCACAAGTGAAGTAGTACAAGATTTAGGTGGATAAGCGGATGAAACAGAAGAAAGCAGAAGTAGATGGAAAAGAACCGGCCTTTGGAAGACAATATAATCCATTATGAAGCACTCCTTGAAGCAATGTTGTCTTCAAATTCTTGTCCTTAACGAGAGAAAGAAGAAGGAGTGAATTCAAGTAATGACATTGTTATCACAAGTAAGCTTTGAAACACTTATAAGATTCTTGGCTATTTTTGGAACAAGAAGAACATCATTTAGTTGAAAGAAGAATGAAGAGAAGGAACTGAATTTGAATGAATCACAGCATTACCAGTATGAGAAATTTTCAACAACTCACCATTACCAACGGTAACTAACTGATTACCTTTGTATTCAGTTTTATTGTGTAGAGTGATCCATCGGATGTCATGTGACTAGAAGCTCCACTTTGTCCATGTACCCGTTTGGATCAACAACATTTTCGGGAGTCACCATCATGCCTTGAAAATGATTGATCATTGCTTGAGGTCTTTGGTTGTTGATGAATCATTGCTTGAGCATTCTCGAGGCATTTGATAGTGAGACGTGTACGGGACGTACGTATTGAGCGAGAATTCGGCCTTGAGGACCAAGAAATGATTGATCAAATCTGTGATAACACTTTGAATAGCCATATGTCCATGTTTATAGCACTGTGACAAAAAACCTTTCCTCTATTTCCAGTCCTTCCTCCACGATTCTTGAAACCACCTCTAAAACCATAGTTAGATCTATTTTGAAAGTGTATAGAATTGCCTTTCATACCTTGTGACTTCTTGTCACTACTGTCAACAAAATTTGCTGAGAAATTGTTCATATCTGTTTGTGAACCTTGGTTTAAGTCTTCTATTCTCTGCTCATGCATCATCAACATGTATTGTGCATCTTGTAATGACATATTTGCTTTTTGAGAAGCAATTAACACAACAACAGGATCAAATTCATGTCCAAGACCACTTAATATTGATTGAATCAAATCAGATTCAGTAATCACTTGATTAATTGACCTTAATTCAGCAGCTATTGTTTTAACAGTAAGAACAAACTCTGAAATCGAAGATGAACCTTTCTTGACATTATTCATCTTCTTTTTGAGTTGAAGAACTCGTGCCATAGATGATTGAGCAAACAAACTTTCCAATGTTTTCCAAATCTCAAATGAGGACTCACATTCTGTGACATGTCCTATAACATCCTTGCTAATGTTTGAAAACAACCAAACCATAAGCATATTATCACATCTATTTAGGACTTCATCTGTCATAGATGAGTTTGTTGTAACTGAATCTCTTTTGTTTTCAATGAAAAACTCCAATCCTAGAGCTCTAATGGCAGCTTTAACTTGCACTTTCCAATATACATAGTTACCTTCTTCAAGCTTCGTTGGTAAGTTGAAATTGAGAGATTTGGCTATGGCTGTAACATCAGCAAAGGTGCTTAGACTGCCAGAGTCTCCATCAGATGAGCTTCCTTCCGCCATTGTAGGTCGATCCAGCTTTGATACCATGTAAAATATTCACTAATGAGTGAATACACTTGATCAAAAACAAAAAGAACAAAGAAGAACAAAGAAGAACGATAATCAAAAAAGAGAGAAAACGAAATTGTATTGAATGAACAAATGATTACAAGGAATGTCTTATTTATAGACATTCTTACAAACAACCTAAGCTGAAATAACAAACTTACAACAACTTTACAGCGCCATAACAACCTAACTAACCGACCTACCGAGCTACTTAGTTTAATCAGCAACTGTTACATCAGATCAAGAATTCCCCTGCCTTATTTACATGAACTAAGTAAACATGTGTCACTGTGATCTTGAACTGTCTCATTACCAGTAGAAGCTGAAGAATTGTGATCTCTAACAGAGGGGGATAGCCCCATCCCAAAGTCCACAATTAGATATAAAGAAATCGCTAGCTTGCCCCTAGTCTGCAAAACCAAGCGCAAAACTAAGACGAGAACGAAAACAACAAAGCCTCAATCTCAAATTAGTTGGGTTCGGCTACATGGATCAAACTCCTCCATTGCGCTGATTAAGTGCAGTAAGTGCAAAACTAAGATAGGGGAAATAATTTTATCCCGCCACAGAACCTGCTTACAGCCTTACACATAGAACAACACTAAAATCTATATAGCATATACTAGAATCAGACATCAATTTCCTTCACATATTCTTTTTGAGATAAAACAGACTCAATGACATAAAGGCATATATATATATATATAAACAACAACAACAACAACAAGAAGAAGCAAGCCGCAATCCCAAATTAGTTGGTTCGGCTACATAATTGAATTCTTCTACTTCGCTTGATTTAATGCACATCATGATGTGCTTTCATAATTATGTAAAGCCTTTTAAATTTCTTAGGTTTACCTTTTTACCGTCAGAATTCTTCAATGTCTATCATTTCAAGTTTTCTAATAGGACCATTAGAAGGCCATCTTTTTCTTGTGACTGCGGAGCAAACAGCCGCAACAATTTTTACATTAATTGGTGCTACTCCTACTTTCCTTTGAGGATTTTTACTACGCATCCACCCAAGCATCCTCATTTCTGCTACATTCACTATAAGTTTGTCTCGTTACTTTACCGCACAACATTTACTCCTACATAGCTTAGTTGGCTTAGTTGCGCTATTTTAAAACTTTTCATTTAGCGAAACAAGAGTATTTTGATCACATGCCACACTGTAGCATCCCGCCACAATGACATTAAGGAATATGCATAAATTCAGAAACATGAAACAAAGGCTTTTTACGAAGCAAAAAGGCTTTGCAACTGTGAAAAGAAATTGCTTTTTCTCCTCCCAACGCAATCAATTAAGTGCATTTCTAACACGGAAAAATTTGCATTGGAAATTGAACACTTCATAAGCATTTGAGCATGTACGTTTAACCTAAGCTTAAGAAGTTCAAACGCTTGCTTTCAACACAAACACAAAAAGTGCGAAAGATGGACATGCTAGCAATCAATTAGAGGAAGTATGTACTCGATATTCTTGATGATGTTGGTTTATCTGGTGCTAAACCTGTTGCTACCCCTTTACCTAGAGACTGTAAATTTGATGACATTCAGTCTCCTCTTATGCCTGATCCAGATAGGTATCGAAGGCTCATTGGTCGACTTCTCTACCTTGGCTTCACCAGACCTGATGTGATTCATTCAACTCAGCAATTAAGTCAATTTGTTCAGCATCCTACTGAACAACATTGGGATGCTGCTATACATGTTTTGAGGTATTTAAAGGGTTCTCCATTAATGGGGCTCTTTTATCCTTCTCAATCAGATCTTAAGGTGTTTGCTTACTGTGATGCCAACTGGGCTGCTTGTCCTTTTTCACGAAGGTCTCTTACTGGTTTTTGTATCTTCTTGGGCCATTCTTTGATCTCTTATAAGACTAAGAAACAATCCACAGTTTCTAAGTCTTCGGCTGAATCAGAGTACAGATCTTTATCAGCAACTGTTTCTGAGCTCTTGTGGTTATCTTATCTCCTTCGTGACTTGCAAATTGAAGTGTCCCTTCCCATTGATCTCGGTGTGACAATCGGCGCTCTCCACATTACTTGCTAATCCAAGTGTTTCATGAAAGGACCAAGCATCTTGATATTGATTGTCACCTGGTTCGTGATCAATACAAGCTTGGTTTTGTTCTCCTCAAGTACATTCCTTCTCGTCATCAACTTGCTTGATTTGTTCACCAAGTCCTTACTGCTCCTCGTTCAATTTGTTATTGTCCAAGATGAGTCTATGTGATTGGCATAGACTTCCATCTTGAGGAGGGGATGTAGAATGTATATCTTGATTGATTGTAATTGAGAGAATTATCTTTGATGTATAGCTAATAGATCAGTGGGCTGCCTAACCCAATCTGTTAGCAACTGTTAGAAGTTTGTTAGGGTTGGTTAAGTTGTTTTAGTAGTTAGTTGGGGTGTATAAAAGGGAGAGAAGACTCTGTAAAAATATGATTTTCAGATCATCTGTTTTAGCTCATATTGAGTTCTTGTTCTAAGTTTGTTCACAATCTTTTTTTTTTCTTTCTCAATGTCTCTATTTCTAGTTAATTTCCTTATAGATCCTTTGTTTTCTTCGCTTCAACGAATAAGAGATGCAGACAGAGTCAGTATTTTCTATGGACAAAGAATCATGAAACAAATAGCGTTCTACAACATCCAAGTTTTTCAAGTTTTTATCTTTACTTGCATTTTTTCAAGCTCTAATAATGCATTTAAAAGTTTTCCCTATATTCATCTTACCAAACCAAAATCTAAAGTTATAATTTACACACGTGAACTCATTTGGCACGGAAGATGAGCTCCGATCTTACCATACAAGAACAACAAATAGTCCATTTTGTACATAAAAATTTAGAACCAGCTTCTGTACTATTATGATTGTGAACTGCAAAGTTGGCTAAAGAAACATAAAATGAGCAACAATAAACTGCTTATGCAACTACGCGTATGATTGTGATTTATTTACGACCTTACTTATGCAAATAAACCAGTAAAGTATAAAATTGGAAAACTCAGATCCCAATATGTAACCACTTTAATTTGATGTCTCTCCTAGTGCTCGTTTTACCTTGGACCTTCAAGAGATGACAAGGAATGAAGGAAGCTAATAAACAACACATAAGTTTTGAGTCAAAGATCAGGGCAATGCATGATCACAATTGTTAGTTTTAGTTTCAAGTTCAATGGCATCTAATAAAAGCACTGGAGAAATCACAATACACCGAGCGTATTCTTACTAAACCTTATTAATTTAACTAGAACCTTTACCGAAAATTCGATGAAGTAACCTTACCACAACAAACATGTATGTGGGAAGTGGGAACTGAGTTAAATAAACTAATTAGTTCAACCACAATGCCAAATATGTAAGGTTTCTTTCCATGTTAGATAAACTTATTGATTTCGAATGACAAGAACAGAATCACCAAACAACTGTTCTTAATAGTTTCAGTAGATTCGTTGGTCAAAATGAACACATACATCTCAATGCATATATGGATAGTCTCCATTAATCTATATATAATGTTATTATAGCTTGTTGCTGGTGATTTTTTTTTTTTTTTTTTTTTGTCAAGTCATTCGTTTGTTTGTAGGCAAGTCTGTTTTAAATTCAATTCAATGAATCATAGTTTAATTGCATTACAACAGAAAGAACAATATTATTTTATACTCAACAAGAATGGTTCTTCTAGCATGGATATTCATTTAATATTGCTACCTACCATTGACAAAAAAAAAAAAAAAAAATGAATAAAAACAGAAGTGGTTAGGCGACATGTTATATCATAAAATCAAATCTAAATCTAATGGGTGTATAGGGATTTGTATGAGCACATCCTAATGCATGATCCAATGCACTCCAAAAAAATATGGCGGCAATACAAAATTACAAATGTCCATATCAAATTTATGAGCAACGAAGTCAAAGGAATCGACAAAATGCAATTAATTAATTTAACTGTAATGAAGATTAATGAGTTTTTTTTTTTTTTTTTTTTTGTATATATAGAGGGATAGATAGAGAGAGAGAAGTTGTATGCGCAATAAACTTGAAACCCAAAAGGAAGCAATTAGAGGATCAGTTAGTCCGAGAAATTCTTGAGTCTAAACTCAAGAAAAGCTTTGGAAACAAATCTACTTGAGGTTTGCTCTTCCTACCTCTTTTGGCATATCGCCAGTTATATATATCTGTGATATGATTAACAACTCTCAATCTTCTTTGACACATGACAGGGCAGAAATGGATGATAGTAGCCACCACAATAGTCAAGGGCCTAGCGTTGCAGTAAGTGATGCAGGTTATGATGAGCACTTGGTGTCCTCCATGACTCAAAAGCTCACACATACTTCTGTATTGCCCGCCAACTCTAAGCGTTGCATCTATAGAGTTCCTGACAACCTTAAAACACAAAATGAAAGTTCCTATGTTCCTCAAATAGTTTCAATTGGCCCCTTTCACCATGGCAGCGCAAATCTGCAAGCCATGCAAGACCAAAAATGGATTTACCTCAAGTCTCTCTTGGCTCGACGACCACACTCTTCGTCGTCGACCGGAGAGGATGTTTCGTCTTCCTCCTTAATAGGCATTGCTTTCGTCCAAAGTCTAAGGCCCTTGGAAAAAAGGGCTAGTGAGTGTTATTCAGAGAAATTTGACAAGCTAAGTAGCAATACCTTTTTAGAAATGATGATACTTGATGGGTGCTTCATAATTGAACTCTTTGTTAGGCATAGACTGATCATGAAGAAGAGCCAAGGCAGAGAAGTGGTCGATGTTGACCCGTTGTTTAGTACACAGAGGTTGTTTTCCTATCTTGCTTGGGACATGATATTGCTGGAAAACCAGCTTCCCTTGTTTGTTCTAGAGCATTTGGTGTCATTCAACCAGCTTCACCGCATCGACAACATTATCGGTCAAGAACCATCCTCCTTTCTTAAGGAGTTGGCATTAGAATTTTTCAAACACCGATTGCCACTGCCAAAAACTTACTTTGATTGCCATGTTCAGCTGCAGCATTTGGAGAATGGTAGCCATCATTTGCTTGACTTGCTCCGCAATTTCCTTCTCATCTCATCTCGTTCTTCTACTTCTGATCACGTAACAATCGATATAGTTAAGGAACAACAAGAACAGATGGAGAGATCATTTATACCAAGTGCAAAAGACTTAAGTTTGGCAGGAATTAGGATAAAGAAGGCTATGGACGACAATCCTCTCAACGTAAACTTCAAATATGACAGGCCAGAGTTGGAAATCCCAACTATGAGCATTGCAGAAAACTTGTTGAATCCTCTCCTACCGAATTTGGTGGCTTTTGAGCAATGCCACAGCAACTGCTCCACTCAGTTCACATCTTATGTTTGGTTCCTGCTTAACATCATAAGGGATGATGATGGAGTTAAATTTCTCTATAAACAAGGAATAATCAAACAATTACCAGGTTGTGAAGAAGACCTTGTCCTTTTTTTGAAGAAAATATGCTCAGGAGTTACTGTTCCAAGGAACTTCTACTTCTCTGACCTTTATGACCAGTTGAACATGCATTTCGGTAGAGCAAATGTGAGGTGGAAGTATGCTATGAGGACCTACTACTTTGATAATCCATGGACAATAATCACGGTTAATAATGCTATTATCGTCCTGATTCTTGCACTAGTTCAAACAGTTTTTACTGTCTTTACCTACCTTAATCAGCATTAAATATTGTAAGTTTTTCAAAATTTCTAATGCGATTGCGTATTTGAGCTTAAACAATTTATGTTTGTAATGTTAATGCAATATATTGTCTGGATCCATACGGAATGAAAGCATTGACAATTAATGCATGCATCAACTAGGTGGCTGAGGCAAAGTGAGAATGCTTAATTTGTTTATGAATTAAAATTCTCATTTGTCTCCTCATAAATCTTCGACCACCTGCAAACCAAGCTGAGATGCTGCATGACTAGATATATATAGTGAGGGGGATAGCCCCATCCCAAAGTCCCCAATTAGAGATAAAGAACTCGCTAGCTTGCCCCTAGTCTGCAAAACCAAGCGCAAAACTAAGACGAGAACGAAAACAACAAAGCCTCAATCTCAAATTAGTTGGGGTCGGCTACATGGATCCAACTCTTCCATTGCGCTCGATTAAGTGCAATAAGTGCAAAACTAAGATAAGGGAAATAATTTTATCCCGCCACAAAACCTGCTTACAGCCTTACACATAGAACAACTCTAAAATCTATATCGCATATACTAGAATCAGACATCAATTTACTTCACATATTCTTTTTGAGATAAAACAGACTCAACGACATAAAGGTATATATATATACAACAACAACAAGAAGCAAGCCGCAATCCCAAATTAGTTGGTTCGGCTACATAATTGAATTCTTCTACTTCGCTTGATTTAATGCACATAATGATGTGCTTTCATAATTACGTAAAGCCTTTCAAATTTCTTAGGTTTACCTTTTTACCGTCAGAATTCTTCAATGTCTATCATTTCAAGTTTTCTAATAGGACCATTTGAAGGCCATTTTTTTCTTGTGACTGCGGAGCAAACCGCCGCAACAATTTTTACATTAATTGGTGCTACTCCTACTTTCCTTTGACGAGTTTTACCACGCATCCACCTAAGCATCCTCATTTCTGCTACATTCACTATAAGTTTGTCTCGTTACTTTACCGCACAACATTTACTCCTACGTAGCTTAGTTGGCTTAGTTGCGCTATTTTAAAACTTTTCATTTAGCTTAACAAGAGTATTTTGATCACATGCCACACTGGAGCATCCCGCCACAATGACATTAAGGAATATGCATAAATTCAGAAACATGAAACAAAGGCTTTTTACAGAAGCAAAAAGGCTTTGCAACTGTGAAAAGAAATTGCTTTTTCTCCTCCCAACGCAGTCAATTAAGTGCATTTCTAACACGGAAAAATTTGCATTGGAAATTGAACATTTCGTAAGCATCTGAGCATGTACGTTTAACCTAAGCTTAAGAAGTTCAAACACTTGCTTTCAACACAAACACAAAAAGTGCGAAAGATGGACATGCTAGCAATCAAATGAATATGAAACAGATCAACAAATGCAGCTCAATACTTGCTTATCCCCAGGATTCTTTTTTTCAAGTTCTCATCTTTAGTTTGTTCAAGCTTTTATGATTTGTAAATATTATTCAATGACAATGTTGATGTCCATTTTATTGAACCAAATCTAAAGCTGTAATTTACTACTTAACAAACTCATTTTGCGTTAAGAATGAGATCTGAGTAGTCCTATTTAGAATGACAAGAACAACAAATCCAGCAGCACATTTTGGCATTTTGCTTAAAGTAAACATTCAACATTTCCTGTACTACTGCCAAACAAATTAATTTGACTGTCATGTATAATTCCGATTGAAACTCCAGCAAACAAAAGACACGAGAGGACCTGAAGAAAGTAACCATATATGTAATATGTACCTGAGCATCATATACATGATAGTGCTGGAGAGAAACAACAGAAATGCCGAAATTTGAATCCGAAAACTTTCCCTGCCATAAATGGAACAACACAAACAATGCTTCAATCAAAAACTACATCCCAAAATTTAGAACGGTAAAAAAAATAAACCAGATAGTTTTCTTGTACGCAAGGTTTCTAACAAATTATGATAAATCACTATCATACATGTAGGTGCATAAGTGGTTTATGGTTGCTCATTTGATGTAGCTTCTTTAACCAACTTGCATCACAAATTCACACGAAAGTCCTTGTATAGTAGTTCTTCATTGGTTTCCTAGTAGCAAGGTCACTTTGACATAGAACATCTGATGTCACATTTTTGGTAACATAGCACCAAAGTACGCTGGAGAGATCCCTTCTACATAATATAAGTAACTACTTTCATGCGATGGCTCTCCTAGCGCTCGCTTTTGCCTTGGGCCTTCAAGAAATAAAATGGATGCCAATAAACAATGTCAAAGATCAAGATAATGCGTCATAACATTACACCCTCCACTCACGAATGGAAGTCGTTTAAGGTAAAAGCAAAAGAATTAAGGAGGTAATTTAGTTGTAAAGTAATATTACTCTGTTACTCCTAACTTTATTAATGTTTTTTGCGTGAAACAAGAAAGATCCAACTTTGATACGCTTGTAGACGAAAATTGATCCAACTTTCAAAGCTTCACACACTTCATTAATGAGGGCAAAATAGAAAAATTAATGAGAATGACTTGCATTGGTTGACAAGGGAAGTGAGCTAGAATACATTTTTTTTACCGTAGGGATTATTAGTGTTAATTTCAAGTTCAATGGCATCTAACCTTAGTACAGGAGAAAGTTCCACCACAATGCCAAAGATACAAGGTTTCTTTCCATGTTAGGAAAGCACAACACACAAATGGCGGCAAGCTCTTTATCGAACAATATGAGCATTTGCAGGCTACCTATGCTGAAAACAGAACACAACGCAGCATCAAATGATTAATGCTTCCAAGCAGCCGCACTGTTCCAGCAATAGCAATCAATTAAGCATCTAGAACCACAGACTACCCTTGTTGGGTAATGTACTTTGGACACATTTGGACAAGCAATTGAAAGGAGCCCAACAACTATGTATAAAATGTGTGTTTGAAAATTCTGTCATTGACAACATAGCTTCAATCTGAAATTAGTTTGGGTCGGCTACATAGATCAAACTCTTCCATTGTGCTCGATTTAGTGCAACTGACATTGTGTTTTCCAAGTCCTTTAAATCCCTCCTAATCAATGAGTCACAACTCCCAAGCTAGCTTCAATCTACCCCTGCATCTTCTAATTTTTTCAGTTTCTAGTTAGTCGAGTTTTCTAATGAAGGGATTTGTAAGCCGACTTTAGAGGTGTCCAAGCCAAAGCAACCGCCCTTCCGCAATCTTTACATCAATTATGTCACTGGTAGTTTCAGAAAAAAAGTATGACATTGATCAATCTTCACCCATTGCTCAAGCATTTCACAAGAAGCAACATCTTTGTTACATCTTTGTTACGCATTTCATCAAACACAAGATGGGCGTGCGGAGTTAGGCCCCCCTTTGTTAGACTTGATTCATCAATGCGTTCTATATGAAGAAAATCGTACGGTTTTCAGATTTTTTTCGAATGGTCCACCCGTACCAGTAATTCGAACATGATGGTTAAATTCGAACCACTGATTTGGAGATGTAGTAGTAGACTAGTAGTTGAAACTTGAAAGTAAACAAATGTTGGTGAGAAAAGATGTTGTAAAATAATAATAATAATAATAAATAAAACACGCTAAAATGACCACGGCATGTTACACCTCAATACATATTGACTCGCAAGAGTTATCTATATGCGTCTTAGAATGCGGGCATACATAGATCTCGACACATAACACACGATTTAAGATTGCGTGAAAGGCTCTTGTGAGCAAATATGTATTTGATGTGCTATTGTTGTTGTCATTCTAATATTTTCTAAAAGAGAAATTTTTCCTTTATTAGGTAGGCAATATGGGAGTGATTTGAGCATTAAGAGAGCCCAGGCCCATGAGCCTAGTCCAACAAATACAACGGTTAAAGTTCTTTACAAATTTATATTAATATTTTAATTTTTACAAAAACAAATACATCTTAACTTTGTAGGTTTTTTTACATATTATTTATAAGATTTCAACTTTTACAAATATATTTAAAAACTTTAAGTTTTTATAAATTTATCATAAAATCATCTCATTTTGAAATTTCTGACCTTACAAATTGTAGACGAGAGCATGATAAATTTAAAGAAACTATTCTCATTTGCAACATGAATAAAAGAAATCTCAAATCGATTCAAATTTATTCTTAAAATACAACTTACACGATTTTAAAATGTTACGATCCATCTGTAAAAGTTGAATTGTTATAATGAACTTGTAAAAAATATCTTAAACGTTATGATATATTATACTATTACAATAAAATCAGCTTAATTAAATTTTTTTTTTTCAATTATGTTAGAATGACATCAAAACGCACATGAGAATGTATATTGAGCCCATTATCTACATGTTTTGCACCACTAGATGTCAGCATCTTGAGATAAGCATTGACGACTTTTTTAATGTTGGTTGATGTATATTTTGGTGTCCGTTGGGCAATGTATTACAAGCATGGTTAGCAAAATCAGATTAAAAATTTGGGTGACAGCTTTATGATATTTTTATGGTTTAGCTAAAGACATTAGTAAGAAAAATGTGTAGGAAATATATATCAAAATGTACAAATACGGTGCGGCTATGTGCACCACACAAATTCATATGGACAAACCACAAGATGAGGGCACACCCAGTGAAGATGTGGGCACCGAAAAAAATTGACTACTTTCCCAAATTACCCCTGCGAACCCCACATACAGAAATCGAATCGAACTGATCAAAATAGTGAAGAGGAGGGGAAGAAGAAGAGCGACTGTTTCAAAGTGTTCATTGTTGAAGGTGCAGAAGGTTTTTCATCTTCGCATCATCTTGATCTCGACGCATTCCCGCATTCCTTAGGCTGTCGACGTCGAGGTCTTCATTGTTGTAGAGGGTTTTCCTTTCTAAGGCTCGAAGCGTTGTCGAATTTGGAAGGTGAGATTTTACGTATTTGTTGAATTTGGATGTTAAATCAATGATTAACTATTGTTATCTAAGCGTTCATTGTCGTTTGTACCCTGTTTAATGTGATTGAATTCGTTAATTCGAAGGTGAGTTCAATGTCATTCGGTAGATTTAGGTATTTTTTCGTTTCTGGATGTGATTGGTAGGTTTATTTCGTTTCTAAGAACTTATAGTTGGTTTATATTTGTTGGTAACACAAGAATCAATCGCATATAGAGGTTTTAAATTGATTTTGATCCGTATAGTCTTATTCGGGCACGCAGGACCGAACGAAGTGTGTTTGATCAATCACGTTGAACCGATTAAGATTTATTCGGTATTGTAAGATCGATTGAATAAAATTCATTCAGTTGTAGAAGACCGAATAAACTAAATTCCCTCGGTAAACTTAACCCGACTAGTACTAGTTGTAGCATTTAGTTTATGAGTATTATCTTCTTTGTTTTATAATGAGTAATTGTTGTATACTTGTGTGTAACGTCGTTAGGTTATTTGTTCGGTCAAACATCACCGATTGAGAGTCATTGGTTCTGTTGGCCTTGACCGATCAAGAGTATTTTGGTCTGTTTCTATCCATCGACTTGTTAATTTTAGTTTCGTCCTTGTTAATCGAACCACCGGTTATGAAGAGCTATATTGTCTTTATTTTTAAAATTGTTTAAGTAATTAGTTAATGTTGATTTTGACCTTTTAATTGTGTTATTGTTATAGGTATGACTCGTACCAAGAACATCGTCAGTCGGGAGGAGACTGGGGCCGAACAATTAAAAGGAGTGTGGGGGTGGTCGTAGAGCTCAAACGGCTTCGTATAGAAAATCAAAGGAGTTGGGACGGGGTAAGGGGGCCAATGAAGTTGGTGATTTACCCAACGAGGCATCCGCATCACCAGCCTCGGAGGCAGCTGGCAAGGAGTTGGTCATACGTACGAGTCAAGTTAATGCAGCTCAACGACCAAAGACTGACTCAACTTAGGAGAGTATGGAAGAAGCCACCCAACTAGGCGAACAAGAAAGAAACAATCAATCTTCAACTGAGTCATCTGAAGAAGAAAGCGAACAAGTAAGTGGAGAAGAAAACAGTGAAAATAAAGGGGAAAGTGGGAAAAAGATGGAGGAGAAGGTGATAGTGGTGAAAAATCGAGAGGAGGAGAGTGGAGATGAAGGAGAAGGTGATTCAGGATCAAGTGGTGATGATGAGGAAAGTAGAGACGAAGGAGAAGAAGAGGAGAAAAAAAAAAAGAATAAGAGGTAGTCGTGGCGGGAAAAATGGATGTTGCAAATGATGACAGCAAGGCGAAGCCGAAAACCCCTAAAGGTAAGAAGCCAATAGATGACACCTCTACACCATTCCCTGAAGGGCCTAAGAACCAGAAGCTGCTGAAGAGTTTTAAGAATCATGTCGCCGCTGCGATATGGAATGGTGAGGTAAGAACGAGTTTAATTAAATTAATATGAAATAGTAAGGAATCGCTAACAAATTGAATTAGAAACATTATGTTCAGTTTGCAGAAATCAAACTAATTCGTTATGTTCGGTTGGTGCCAACCGAGTGAATATATTTCACTCGGGTACCTTGATCGACCAGATGGGTTTAGTTCGGTTGATTTGAACCGAACAGAGTGTTTCTCAATTGTTTTTAACTTTGCCGACTTATTATTTTTTGCATATATATATATTAGAAACACTATGTTCGATTTGCACAAACCAATCTAATTCATTCTACTCGGTTGGTGCCAACCGAGTGAATGTATTTCACTCGGTTACCTGGCACCGACTAGATAGGTTAAGTTCGGTTGATTCAAACCGAACAGAGTGTTTCTCAATTGTTTTTTAACTTTGTTGACTTATTATTTTTTTGGATGTATATATATATTGCTCGTACTGACCCATATATTTCTCAGGAACGACCCCTCCTAAAATGTATCAATCATGGCTCGTAGTTGGTACAATGGGATCTGACGAAGTGTTGCCGAGACAGAGTTCGCCTTCAGAGCATTATTTAGGCGTCCGGATTGAGTGCGATGACCAAATGCACATACAAGAAGGCACACAAGACCCTGATAGCAACCTTCGTAAAGAGGTGGTAGTCAGAGACCAACACATTTCACCTACCATTCAATAAAATGTCAATCACGGTGGAAGATGTCAGCATGTTGTTGAAAATTCACATGATGGGATTGTATACTATCCCTTGATGTCCAGGGATGAGTTGTAACGACTCGAAAATTTGACTTGTGCCACGTGTCAAGTCAGGTCTTATATGGGACCCACTCGTCAAAATACGTATGTCCGAGTCTCGAGTAGAGACACTGAGAATGTTCAATTTAAGATTTTAATGCTAATTGTTGAGAAAAATATGCGCGAAATTCGGTGAGCCGAAACACGAACGGGGATGCGCCTTGAGTCGCGTGTCGACGTGGGACCGAGATAGTGGCTTAATGTGGCTATGTGGTCACATTAAGAATAAAAGGAAAAATGTACATTGGATGCACCTCGGGATGCGTGTGGCGCGAGTGTCGAGAATGTGAAATGAGGCGGTAGTGATGTACATATTTTCGATGCCTCGAGATGCGTGCTACCCAAATTTTAAGGAAAACAGTTGAATAAATATGTTATTTTTTATGTGCCTCGAGTTTCGCTCCGCACGAATCTCGAGGACACTTGATTTCTTCTTGAGGAAGAAAGATTGGATAAGAGGGAAAGAAAAAGAGAAAGAGAAAAGGAGAGAGAGAGGGGGAGAGAGAGAGAATAGGAGAGAGAGAATGAGATCCGAGAGAGAGAGATGGCGAAGGGGGCTGATGGAGGCGGCTGGAGCTCCGGCATGGACGGGGGGACGTCGACGCGGCTCCAGTAGCTGCAGGCCAACGGGATGATCGAGCCGCGACGCCTACGGCCAGCGCGGAGCTCACAGGTGCAGCGGCGGCATGGCGACTGGACGCCGGCGAGGAGCGGCGAATCGGCAACTCCGGCAGTGTCTCAAAGAAGCGAATGGGGCGGCGGCCGGCGGCGACATGGCAAGAAGACTGCGCGGACATCGGCTCCGTGGACAAGAGCGACGCAGCCGGGAGCTAGACGCGGACCGAAGAACTCGGCGGCGGCTACGCGGAAGCTCGCGACGCGCGCGCAGCTCCGGCGAGGACTCTGGCGACGTCAGCGATGGCGGTGGCGCCATGGTGGTGCGGCAGCGACGCCGACAGCAGCGGTGGCGCGATAGGGGTGCCGGCAGCGACGCAGTGACGGCGGTGGCGCGGCTTTGACGTCGGCACGGTGAACGACGCGATGGCGTTGTCGGACCGATCGAATGCGTGATTTCGACAAATTTCGACGACGTGATAAAGGTGAGATGTACTTCACTTAATTTAATTGTGATTTGAATGAATTAGTAAAATAGCTCTCAATGGTATAAATAGACACCATGGACTTAAGAGTCGGGTGTCGAGCGCGTATATCGAGGCGTGAGCGGACGTGTCGAGGACGACATGAATTGTTCACGAGAAATCGTAAGTAAACCAGTGAGGAACTGTACAGTAATTTCATTGCTTTGATATTGTTATTCATTGTTTGGATATTATATTTGAAAGTGCTATTGCGTGGAGTGGTCCATTGGCTATTGTTCACTGCTTTGTGATAGCTTCCTTTCACTATTGTTGATTAATGCTTTGTGATAGCTATCTTTGAAATTGTTGTCAGTTGAGTGGTCCATTTACAAGTGAGTCGTGGTTACTGTTTATCTGCGATATAAGAGGGTTAGAGCTGAGAAGCAGGGGTCTCGGCCTAAACCCAAGGTCTTTCCTAGTTCTCCGTCGATATCTCTTAATTGAGTATACGTTGGGGGCTCTTATCCGGGTCCATGGATGTTTCATAGTCGCACGGGCTAGGGCTGGGAGGTAGGTGTCTCGTCCTAGATTCGGGTTTGTGATATCTCATAGTTGCAAGGGTTAGGGCTGGGAGGCAGAGGTCTCGTCCTAAACCCGAGTCTGCTGGGCCTTTGCCTCGACTCAACGACCTTTTGGTCGGGACTCCTTGTTATTTGGCATCACTCATCGATTGATTTGTTTACAATCTTTTATATTCATGCGTTACCTGTTCATTTCTTTTTAATTGCATGAATTCGACTGCTTTGGTTATTTTGAAATGTTGTATATGTCCTACTGGCTTTACTTATCTGGGCTTGTCATTTTTGGGTTTGACCGAGTGCAGATGTACGGTCCAGCAAGGGGAAGGCTCCATAGCTAGGTGAAATTTTTGTATACCTTGTATTACTCTCCTCTGATTAACATATTTACTGGGTTCCACAATTAGGTTGCCTAACTCCTTGATATTTTCGTTGAATTATTGAACTAATTGCTTTCGCTAAATTATAAAAACTTGAAAAATATTAATAACTCAACTTCACGTTATGAATGTACTTAAAATGATGGATCGGAAGGCTGACTAGGTCCGCGTTGGCATTGCGAAATTGGTTCGGGGGTCCACGTGGGCTTAGGCCGGGCGGGGCCCAGTTTGTGGAAAATTGGGGCCATCACATGAGTCGATTGAGTTGATGGTCAGGGCACTCCAAGTTTCAAAGATTGAAGCCAAAAAATAGTTGAACAAAGACCGTAAGGTTTTAAAGTCTTGCTGAAGTCAAAATGGGGAGATTTGCCAAAGCCTTCAAAAAATGGTAACGAGAAAATGCAAGTGTTTCCTATAGTTGAGTGCACGACCCGAGCATACTTGTGTTACTTATTGGGGTGCATTATATTCGTTGACACGACATCCAAGTTGGTCCCAGTTGAACTTCTAGACTTGGTGGAGAATGTAGAAACGGTCCATATATATATATATATATGTTTGAGGTGCAGCCGCTCTAACGTACTTGTATCGACAACTGGGATTGGCAACCCGAGTGAAAGTATGTCAGATTGTTGGGTATCTGACATTGCTAGAGGTGCGCTCGCCATAAGTTGTTGAATGTTTTATTTTTTCATTTTAGTTCGTCTGACTTACTTTGTTTTCTCTTTTGCACGGATGGGTATACGACCACTTCGATGTGGTTCTGTATGAAGCACGCTCAAACCTAACTTATGTAGGGAACCTTCCCCGTGTGTCAAGGTGGATCGTGAAGTGTAAGTAGGGCCTGAACTTATATCATGTACACCTACTTCGCATAGCAATTGATAGTACTCGATCAAACAAGTTATGTGCACTCATGTTACCTTTTAGTTTGGTGCACAAATTCGTAATTATTTTTGTATGATTTACATATTGGCCTACTTGTGTGATCCTTATTTTTTTCATTTTGTCTATCAGGTTACGTGGGACCCTTACTCGAGTTTGAGGACAGATGAGGATCTTACGAAGCTGGCTTTCTACATGGGGACCATAAAGTTTTTGGCATTGTCGAGCCTAATTACCCGGACATATTTTTTGGCAGTTGGGTCACGTACAAAGGATCCCCTCTTCATCATACAGTCCTACTCGAGCGCAGATGTGACGGCCCCAATTCCTACAAACTGAGCCCCGCCCGACCTAGACCTACGTGGATTCCTAGTCAACTCTCGCAAGGTCAACGCAAGCCTAGTCAGCCTTCTTATATTTTGTATTTTAATGTTGAGTTATTAATTTTGCAAGATCTAAATTAGTACGCATCAGAATGAAAATAAACGAAGCAATTTCAATAACTCTAAAACATGTAAAATAGGACAACCTACGTGTGGAACCCTGTAATATATATCATGTATACATACGGCTGCAAAATGAGCATATACATGTTTCTAAGTGTCGCTCAACCCCAATATCGATCCTAAAGTTTTACCAAAAACATCAAAATGTATATATATTACGAAAATCTATAGTATCGCAAAAGTGTGAGCCACTCCGTGAGCCCTCACAGGTAGTCGCCAATTACTGGCTCTATGCTCTTGCTAGACGAGGGGCCTGCAATTGTCACCATAAAAGGAGACAATTCCAGTGAGTAAATCCGGATGAGTCTTAACAGTACGACAAGAATTAAATAAATAATCGATAAATCATGCGGGAATATATAAAAGGACATGAAATAAAGTAAGTGCATGATAAATAGACTGGAAATAAAGGCGATGAAAGGAGAGTGTCATGGGAAACAAAAGAGAGAAGCCAAGTGGTCACAAATCCATCAAGGTGCGACTATACTGCCACAAGCTCGACTCCCTAGAATAGCTGCAACACCAACAGATTCAAAATTTTCATGAACGTAAGGGTATCAACGGCGCCCCGAATACCTCACCTCTCATCCATAACCTAAATCCGGTAACCCGATGTAGGGTTCAGATCGCGAATCGGTTGCCATACCCAGAAGATTACCTTCTTGACTCACTTAACCCTCGGACACTATAAGTAGGAATAGAGTTTCATAAATGGACACAATTAAAGAAATTAATTCAAGAAGTAGAAAAGAACTACGGATAATGCTCCTACTGGTTTACTTACAAATAACCATGTAAATTGCATAGCCACGTATGTCGCTTGACGTACTCGAAGCCCGTACTATTCGAATTCCCTAAATTATTTCACAATTTCTATTAGACTTAATTACGAGTTTTATTCATACTTTATTTTGGTTACACACACGTTACGAGGTCGATCTCGATGTGAATTACCTTATTAAAACACTTTTCAATTGTTGCACGTATTTCGAGACACAATTTCAATCATGGTATTCACGATTAGACCCTCAACACCAATTCGACAAATGGCGCATGGGCTGCGGGAGAGATGGCAAAATCATGTATTGTATGCACGATCAAGGGGACAACAGGCGTCTGTCCCATGGGCTACGAACGAGGACTACATGGGGTGGTACATCGACGTCTCCCACCCAAGAGTTGAAAACCCGTCAAGGAGCGATGTTGGGACAGAAGATGGCGACGACATATATGATGTGAGTTAGACAAGACATTCCACCATTCCTATTAATTTATTAATTAACTTGATTCACGCTTTCTATTTCTAGTGATTTGTTATTTGTGTAGTGGGTAAGACAGGCTGTAGAGGTTGTCACCGCTTGGAAGGCCTTGCCGCTTGGAGTTAGAGATAGGGCTTCCGCGTTAAAGATGGCGGACGAGATGTTAAAGCACCTTATTGTAGTTGGTTCGAGTGTGACATCGGGTTCAACGACATCTGCTGCCACTCATTCCCAACCTCCAACGTCTAAGCAGAAAGCAACCACTGCGGAAACGAGAGTATGACCTTCGAGGAGCCAAGCCAAGAAGAGCAGGACTTGAAACCCTTCTTCTAGGATTTTTTTTTTGTCAACCCCTGACTGACTTTTATGTACTATTTTGCATATTTAAATTGACATGGCTGATTTTTAATTTCAATTGTGAATGACTTTTGTTGTGCTATTACAAGTATTTTAATTAAGAATGTATTTTCGCTTGCTGTGAATTTGATTTCTTTTGCATTGATAAAGTACAGTCAACTAATCTAATTCAAAATGTGTCCTTTCATGGTCTGTTTGGTGAGTTACCACCGAGTACTGTTGTCACGATCGGTCGAGCACGACCGATCCAACATTTGAGCACGTTGTTTTGATATTGTTATGTTATTTTAAACCGACTTACTGTATCTGATTCGGTTCCTTCGTACCGATGACGGACAACTAATCTCTCGAAGCTGTTGCATAATACGCATGCGCAAATCCTCGGTGTGGACACTTTCAAACTTCTCAATAACCTTTTGTATTTCAGCTTTGAAATTGTATTCAATACGATTGACCGCTTGCTCGGGGTTCATGCTCAATTTCTGCCAATATACATGACCATCGTTTAGAGGTATAGGTGAGCCTAACAGTTGGTATATGGCAATTTCGTGGGCACATGGAAGGTCAAATGTCATGCGCAATGCACATCCACAACTAATTGGATCAGTGCCAACATTTTCTACACATTCCACCTCTTTGCGAATTTGCTCTAACGCATACTGCGACACAAATCCTCACAACATACGATACAATGTATCGTCAAACCTATGTTGCACAACATTCAAACTCGTCTCAAAAGAAGCCTTGATCTGAGTATGTTGACATTCACCCATACTATGGATAATCCGCCACAAATCCTCAAAGTTCCCTTGCGAATGTTCAAGACATTTTTTTCAAAGTATTGTGCACACTCTCAACTCTGCTGGTCATACCATGTCCAAGATGCAATGTCTTGTCTATCCACGCTTTTACAAAGCGTTCTTTGTAACCACTAACTCATATCTCCATCAAATATTCAAGCAACCCGGGTATAGAACAATAATCGGCGGCCAAATTGGTCATTCTTGTGTTGAAGGAAACTTCAGTTGTGGCACTTGTCAAGGCATTCCACCTACTCGATAAAAGGTTGAAGTCTTCATTACGTGCAAGATATTTCTTTGTGTTTCCTACCACGTCTCGATTAATGTGTCAATTACATAGAAGGTGAGTCGACATGGGGAATACCGACTCAATTGCATTTATTAATCTCAACTCTCTGTCGGTAAGTATCACATTAGGTTTAGTCCGCCCGTCCATGAGATTATTGAGATTCTCTAAAGCCTAAATGTAGTTATCTTTTTTCTCTACGGACATAAACGCAAAACCCACAGCGAAAGATAGCTCAATCGACGTCACACTAATGATCTCAAATAAAGGCATGCGATATCCGTTGGTCTTGTACGAGCAATCCATGAATAAAACTAGCGAGAAACATCGCAATAACTTGATGGAGTCAGGATGAGCCGAAAACAAGTCTGTAACAATTTCTGTTTCCTCATTTTTTTTATGCCACAACCGATAACCATGTGTGTCAAGCAAATGCATGACTTGTTGCATTTGTGATTTCCCTTCGGCCTCTTCCAACCTGTGTTCTTGTCTGGCATTGCATATCGTGCGCATTGTCGATGAATTAGTAGCATCCCTCTTCTTTAAAGTGTTCAAAATTTCACGCGACTTAATATTTCCTTTCATCATTTGTACCAACACAACGTGCTCTTCCGGATCTAACCGACCAGCGTATGAGCGACCCTCAATACAAGACTATATCGTGGTTATGGCGCCCACAAGTCACTATGACATGCTATAAGCGATCCACATGTTCCTTGATATTTATTTCAAATGGGCAACCACATTTTTTGGTGCCACATTTCCTTCTATATGTCCCCCTCAATACCTCCCCTTTCTCATCCATCAGAATTTTTTCCGTAACTACAGCAGTACTCGCTTTCATTTTTCCAACTCGTTGAGCGTCACCCCTATAAGAACCAGACCTCTCACACGTCATCTTTACCCTTCCCTGACGACGCTCATCACCCCTACATCAGAGCTCTTGGTCACTATTACAAACCCGACACTAGTGCCTCGACTTCATTTAATCGCATAAGCCCTACTTCCAAATGGGACGTTCGAAGTGAACTTTAATGTGTAGTCAACATATGAAGTAGAACACGAATCTCCCTGCAAAATGATTAATAAAACCATTAAAATAAGCCCTTAATCAAAAACCACAAATAAAATCAGACAAACTAAAAATGTATGATTCGCCAGTAAGAATGTACCGATTGAACATCATCTGTTCAAATGCAATTAACCGAACATAAGCATATTGATCGATCAGTGTTGATCGACCTACATCTACGAAATCGATTTTTCATGACCGAACAAATGATATCCAATTGGTATTGCAGGGCCGAACGGTAGTGCGATTTCTGGGCACCTACGTGAAACCCAAAATATTAAAAAGGTCAAGAAAAACATGAATCAATACCTCTCCATCTTGCACGTTAGTCACTTCCACACGTCCTTGCTCCATTACTTATGTTAAAAATCCACCAAAGAAAGCAAAGCAACAATGCCCTAACAACCCAAATCCAAAATTTCATGAACCATTAACTGCGTAACAAATCATTGCAAATCCACATTTTCAAAGAATAACAACGAAGAAATCGACTCTTACGATATTCATGGCGAGCAAAAGCGCAACTTCGTGTTGCCGGTCGTCGGAATATTCGTTGCGGTCAAAGTGTGGAAACTAGTGTGGGTTGCACAAGGTGGGAATTTGTAGAGCGTAAAAGTGTCATTTGAATTAAGGGTATTTTGGGAAATAAAGAAAAAAATTAAGTGATTTGTCCAAATTAATTTGTGAGGTGCAGGTAGCCACACCAGTGCAAATACTCCTCTTAAGGTTTGGGACTCGGCAACCTTAATATAGCCACGCAATTAATGGCAGCCTCGACGCCACCATGTTGTTGGGTGGGCTTTCGCTATCCAAGTGCATGAATTTTATGGCATGTAATTAAAATGTGTAGAAAGTGTACATGTTATTGTTTTTAATTGAAAACTTAAGGCTTTTTTAACTCGGGAAATTAGTATACAAATGATACGAATTTGTCTAGCGGCCCTTCATCATTATTTTTTATCACTACAAAAAAATACATGATTAATGACAGGAAGCTAATCCTGTTATCGATATTTCGGTATTTGCTAAATCCCGTCGACAATTTTTTTTTTTAATATTATTTTTAAAATAAAAATAGTGATTATGTAGTCGACCGGCGAGGAGATCCGGTAGTGGTGATGGCACCGACTATTAGGTTTAGAGACACCGCAATGACACACTTTATTAATCTCTCTAATAAACTCGTTAATTATAATGCGGGGGCTTAACTCTAATTTATAGAGTCACATTAACATACTCCTAATCCAACTAGGAGACCCTAAATAGACTCATACTCTAACTCAAAATCCTAATCTAACTCAAACACTAATGTAATTTAGATTACAACTCTAACATCCCCCCATAATCTAAATTACCTATCCGAATTAAAAAAAAAATCATCCCCCCATAATTCAGATTGGACAAACCCCAATCATAGCCTTGAACTTCATGAAAGACTCAATCTTCAATGCCTTAAACAAGTCTGCAACTTGATCCTCTAATCTGCAGTATGCTAGCTCTATCTCTTTATTCTCCACCTGATCACGTAGAAAGTGATATCGCATATCAATATGCTTACTCCGGCCATGCGTAACTGGGTTTTTCGCTAAATCAATAGCCGAAACATTATCAACATAGATTGGTGTAGGGCCATTACATGGAAAAAGAATCTGTGATAATAATTTTCGCAACCAAATAGCCTGACATGCACTAGAGGCGGCTGCAATGTACTCAGCCTCATAAGTAGACAATGCAACGACAGACTGCTTCTTCGAAGACCATGAAAAAATTGTAGAACCATAATAAAAAGCATAGCCAGAAGTACTTTTTCGATCATCCTGGTCTCCTCCCCAATCACTGTCGGAATAGCCAAACGAAGAACTATCATTTGAAGTGGAATAAAATAACCCATGATCAGTAGTACCTCGGATATAACGCGGAATTCTCTTTGTTGCAACTAAATGAGACTGTCTAGGGTGCTCCATGTATCTACTGAGTAATCCAACGCCATAAAGAATATCAGGCCTAGTGCAAGTCAGGTATCTCAAATTCCCAACTATCTGCTTGAAATATGTCGAGTCAACTGGTGCATCTGGACAACTTGGTACCAACCTCCACAGGTGTAGAAGCAATATTACAGCTAGGCATATCAAATTTCTTCAAGATCTATGCAGCATATCGTTTCTGACATATAAAAATGCCATCATCTCGCTGATTTACCTCAATGCCTAGGAAGTATGACATTAGACCAACGTTTGTCATCTCAAACTCTCGCATCATAGCTGCCTTAAAGTCTCTGATCATGTTGATGTCATTTCCAGTGAAAATTAAATCATCAACATAAAGACAAACTATCATTGCAGTACCAGTGGAAGCATCAGTCTTCACATACAAAGCATGTTCATAAACGCACTTTTCTAGTCCGTAACCCTGAAATAATTCATCAATCCTTTTATTCCAAGCTCGCGGTGCCTGTTTTAAGCCATAAAGTGCTTTATTTAGCTTATAAACTTTTTCTTCACCGCCCTCTTGAACATATCCTGGTGGCTGCTTGACATAAACAACTTCATCTAAGTAGCCATTTAAAAAAGCTGATTTCGTATCCATCTGGTGAAGTTTCCACCTTCTCTGGGCAACAATGGCAATCAATAATCGGATCGTCTCAATGCGAGCAACTGGAGCAAACATTTCCTGATAATCAAAGCCAGGCCTCTGCTCATATCCTTTGGCCACCAATCTAGCTTTGTAACGCTCCACGTCTCCATTGGGTTTCCTTTTTTTCTTGAAAACCCATTTGGCATCAATGGCTTTGTGACCTTGAGGAATATCAACAAGGTCCCAAGTGCCATTCTTCTTAATAGCCTCGATTTCGAAATTCATAAAATCAACCCAACATCTTTCTCGCACGGCTTCATTAAAGTTAATAGGGTCTGAATCTGCAAACATGGCATAATGAACTAAAATGCCATCATCGTCAACTGCGTCATCAAAGGTAACCTGACAATCCTGAAGGCGAGCCGGTAGCCTAGGATTCCTCTGTGGTCTATCACTCGTACTCTGGAGTCTAATACTTGTACTAGTCGAAACAGTGCCCGTGGTAGGAGAAATACTTGCCGAAGTAGATGCCTCATCATTAAACCTGATTGCAGCAGATTGGGCAATTCCCTTGCCTTTTGTTTCCCAAATCCATGCATCTGCCTCATCAAACAATACATCTATGCTGACAATTACAGAGTTGGTGATCGGGTTATAAAATTTGTATGCTCCAATCCGCCCTGGAACATAGCCAAGAAAAATGACTTTCACGCATTTGTCATCCAATTTCTTCCTATTAGCATCAGGAACATGAACATACGCAGTGGATCCAAACACTTTCAAATGTCTGACACATGGCTTGTAACCACTCCAAGCCTCTTCTGGAGTAAGATGAGGCAGTGCTGTTGTGGGAGACCTACTCAGTAAATAAACTGAACATACCATGTTAGGTTTAGAGACATCGCAATGACACACTTTATTAATCTCTCTAATAAACTCGTTAATTACAATGCGGGGGCTTAACTCTAATTTATAGAGTCGCATTAACATACTCCTAATCCAACTAGGAGACCCTAAATAGACTCATACTCTAATTCGAAATCCTAATCAAACTCAAACACTAATAACTCATAATCATAATCAAACTCAAACACTAATGTAATTTAGATTACAACTCTAACACCGACAACGACGGTGGTCGTGCTTTGGAGAGGGGGCGAGAGAGGAGGCGGCTGGAGAGATGGAGAGGGAGAGAGGTGGCTGGATAGGTGAGAGAGGTGGGGGAGAGAGGCGGTTAGAAAGGCGAGAAATGGGGGAGAAAGGCGACTGGAAAGGTGTGAGAGGTGGGGAAGAGAGGCGGCGAAGAGAGGTGGGGAAAGAGAGAGGGAAAGGAGCATGAGGCGGCGGAGGAGGAGAGGGGGCGGCGGAGGAAGAAGAGGCGCGACGAGAGGTGGTGGAGGAGGCGGGGAGGATGCGGCGGGCGGGAGAGCGGTGGCGATCGAGGCAGCTGCGATGTCGATGGAGTCGAACTTCGCGGCGGCGCGGCGGGTGGGTTACTTGATCGAAAGGGAGAGGGAGAGAGGAGGGGGAGACATGAGATAAGCAGGCTGGAAAGAGGGAGGGTGAAAAGTTTATAAATGGGAAAGATTAAGGTTTGGTGGTGGAGGAGAGAGAGTGTACGCCCAACAATTAGCGATGGGGGCGTCGCTAACCTCATGGTTAATTTAGTCAACAAGTCAACAAAAACCCCCTCGCTAATCTATCACTAATTAATGACGGTAACTAATCGATGCATTTTCTTGTAGTGAATGTGCACACATCTTAAGCCACAACAGTCTAACGTGGACAAGTGCATGCACATCATTTCTCAAGTTACAATAATACGGCCCTCTAAAATTCGTTACTAATTTTTTCATCGCTTTAATTATGTGGATGTAATATAGTGGGGTTGAAACTAAACAAAGATTTTGTGATGGGTTCCACAGTGCCATGATGTGCTTACAGTTCTAACTAGTTTGTTTGGCACTGCATAAGTTAACAAGCCCAACTATCGATGTCAATAAGGCACTGATGTGCTTACAGTTCTAAGTAGTTTGTTTGGCACTGCATAAGTCAACAAGCCCAACTATCGATGTCAATAACGATTCATGCACATGCATGCAAGCGTTAAATTTGACTTCCTCACATGCTTTAGCATTCGCACCAACGGACATCACTACATCCACACCCATTCATTAAAGACAAACTTAATTGCAAATACACATCAACTCATCAACATCGCTAATTATACACTATTTTCTTTTTCTTTTTCTTTTGTTTGAAAACGTTCACAACCTTCTTTTTTATCACCGACCACTATGCGCGTGTAGAAAAAATCAGTTTTGGAGGTTCACTCTCTATACAAGGCCCAGTGTGTGGATTAATCGAAGCAATTGACACTAAATGTAAAAAATCAAACAAAGAAATTAAATAATTCACTAAGTTTTTTTTATCACCATACATGCTTAATTAGCCAATCCCGAGTAAGATTCGTCTAATCCCATGAGGCTAAAAGAATGTCTTTACCACTAACTCAAATGTCGAAGGAATATAATGTAACTATCATAAAATAAATTTAACTCATCACCTCTGTCTTACCTCTACAAATTTGTGGGCCTAGAGAGTCTTGGGCCACACACATCTGTACACGTGCATATAAATAGGGTTGGGGTCTATTTTGCACTAAATCAATTGGCTTGTGTTAAGATCAATATACTTCGTTCATATACCACACCAACTTTTATTATATTTTCGATGTGGGATTACATATATACTCCAGTACAACTAGGCAAGAACCAATTGTCACTTGCCAAACACAGACCTTGTCAAACCCCACCTAATTAGGGCGTATGATGACCAGCTTATATCACCTTAATTCCCAGATAACCTAGCAGCCTCCTAGCAAACTTAACCTCTCATTCAATAAATAACTTAAAATATATCATAGTAATGATCAAATATGATTCTTTATCAACCACAAAGGGGTTCTAAAATGAATCTTGTAACTCAAAGTTCAGTAAAGATTAATTATATAATCCTTAAGTATTCGTAAAAAAATCTCGCCAACATCTCCTCTATTTCTTAGCCAACACCGGAAATCTTGGTCTTCATAAATCTTCAACAAACCTGCTCAGCTTGGTGAAAATGCCGAAGTACTCACAATCCACCCCATAACAAAATATATCGCATTAATAATGATTATTTATTCATTCTAACTTATCTCAAACTTTCAACATTATTAAATCATTAATACCTTAACTAATCGGCATTCTGATCCATCATAAAACCATTAAAACAATTTCAATCCTTCTCGAAAACCATTTCAACACTTTCAAAAGATATCATAACCTCACGCAAACCCAAAAACTCATTTATACAATATTTTATATTCAAAAGTAATACAAACATAGAGAAAAAAAAACTGAACAAGTCACAAATAATCGAAAGCTTTTCCTTTCCTACGTCATTGCTAAAACATGTCATTATCTTATTATAAAAATTCGATAATGTCAGATAAATAAATCGCACACTATTCAGTACACATGTAGTAATCAAATGCATAATAATCCAAGGAATTTAAACGAACAATATAATCCAATGAATTAAATATAACCGTAAATCCATCCCATTTTTGTTATCCAACCATAATCATATGACCGGTCTCTGAAAGTGGTAAGTAAATAGTAATAAGAACTCGTGCGCGAGGAGAATAACCAAACGAGTCTCATTCCTCTAGACTATAGGAGTATGATCGGATTCAACGTGATCTCATGATAACCACGTGATGCTAAGTATCAGTGACTCCAACTTCTTAAGCATAATATAGTGTTCAATAACCACGATATAGATAGTATAAGGAGACTCGTAGCGCCTTACCCTCCCAAATGGTGTATGCATGTACAACAAAAATGCAATTCAATGATCAACACAATTTATACAAACTATAATCATACAATGTAAAGGTTACCATGAGATTTACTTAACCTTACAAACAACCAACTTCAAGCTTAATTTTTGAGGTTCCTAGAGCGTTGGATCACCTTGAAAATGATTCTAATAGCTTCACTGCATACCCAATTATATTATGGGTCAAGCTTCAAGTGAAACAATATCACAAAGCCCAATGAAAACCATGATCAGAGTATGCTTGAGAACAATTTTCAAATATTTGTTTAACTTTTTAACCTTAAAAATCTTAATATTTGTCATGATGATCTTAAAGGAACTTGTAGTATTCATGTCCTACTTTCCATAGACTCCAAGAACACCCAAATCGGATCACCGATGGAGAAGTTATGAAATTTCTCATATGGCCTATCGACTTGACAACTTTATATGTTTTGAACTAAAAAAAACTTCTCCAAATTAATATTTTTGCAATTAAATCTTCAAAACTCGACAATAAATGCCACGAAACTACCCATTACAAACACCAAAATATTTTCACAGCCCGTGGAGTCAAATTGGATTAAAACCAATAATCAATATCAACTATTAAAACATCTCCAAAATAGTTATCAACTGAATTGCAATAGTTCACTTAATCAAAACCCTAATCCACGTTGGTGGAATTTATCCCAAACTGACGCACATCAATCCAATATACCAATTAACAACAATTTCAACTAATTTTTATCAAAACCCCACGAAAAAAATTAAAAAATCGCGAGAATTCAAATTTAATTGAAGAAAAATGCATGACATTAAGAATTTACCAAATTACAGGCCGAATACCACGTTTCTATCGCAGAAACTTAGCTAAACTGACCATCTCGCGATGCTTTACGATTTTGCCGAAAGAAACTGAGTGAAAATCGGATGTCAGGAGTTCACGGAGCGAAATATTGAATTGAGAGGGTTAGGAGAAAACGTTTTGTCGAATTTAAAATGAATTGATTGATTTTTTTTTCGATAAAACCTTAGCTGCTTGTCAACAACTTAATTTCTTTTTATTTATTAATTTTAGAAATTTTTATTTTGACATGTTTTGACTTCTGGCACCCGTTTTCTATTCGATTTTTACCAAATTGAACAAAACTCTCGATAAAACAGTTCATCTTCATGAAATGTCCATAACACTGATTTTAGTCACACTTTTGGTCACACCAAAACTCTAAAAATCTAACTTTGTCCATGACATACATAACCTTTATGGACAAATCCTTTTACCATACTTATCCAAACTTGCACCAGTTTGGACCAAATCTTAACCTCGACTACTATCATTTGACACTAAAATCGAAACTAATATTTATGTCAATATTTTGATTATCTCGACACCCGTCTCAACACGTATCTCGAGACAAAACTCGCGAATCTCAAATTTACTCAATCGCCCGAATTTCACAAAATAAAATAATATATAATACACAACACTAGACAAACATCACAAATTAAAAAAATTAGTTGTAAATCTCAAATTCACTGGTGTTTAATTCCCGACTTCCAGCCAAAATCATCATTAAACTTCTTTAATTCAGGATTAACTGTAATTATCGATTTAAAAATTTCAGGATTTGATAGACCTACTCTTAGGGGTCCATACAATCTGCCTACAAGATAGCCCAATATCATCCAATTTTGATACCATCTGAAAATTCATAGACCTCGAGAGTGTTAGACCACACACGACATATCAATGAGGTTGAAATTCATCTTGCACAAAATCAAATATTGGTTTATGCTAGGATTCAATCCACTCCACTCATATACCACACAAACTTTTATTATATTTTCGATGTGAGGTTACATATTTCAACAACACCCAATTCAATGCAATTGCTTGTATGCTTTCCATATCCGACGCCGCTAAAAAATGTTCCTTCGAGGAACGAACAATCGTATATTTGACAGATGCCAAAGTATGTTCAATAAGATGATAGATATAATATTTGCCAAAATGTAAGGTTTGGGAATCACGTGACTTCACCTCTCACTCTAGTAAAAAAATTCACATATATGATTTGATAGATCATGAGGGCCGCTAAGGGCACCCCACCATTTAATGAGGGCACCCAATTAATTTGTAAAAATTCCAAAAAAATGGAAAAGACCATTTTGCCCCTGTATATATATAATGGTTCAAACCCCACAAACCATTTCGACAAGGAGTTAGGGCACCCCACAGCCAAATAAGCTTCAACCACAAAGCCACAAACCACATTGCGTTTGGCGAAGAGGCGATCGATTCTTGCTCGTCCGACACGAGGTAACAATATTTGACAACCATTTTCGGGTTTTTGTGAACTGTTTAGTTGCGTATAACGGTGAAAATGATGATTTGTTTGTCAACGTAGGGTTTGGTAATTTCTTCAAATCCGAAGTTGTTTCCCTTCTGTATAATGGAGGATCGTAATGCTTCGGTGCTGAGGAGGAGGTCGTCCTTGAGGTAATGTTGCAAATGTTTTTTGTTTTTTTTGCGGTTATCCGAAGTATCTGTCTCGGGTGCGCGATTCTTTCGCCTCGCAGACCGAGATGTATGATTATGTCTCGGTCTCATGACCGAGATGTTTAGGGTAGGTCACGGCCCGGAACGACCGAGGGTACTGGTAACTCTCTGGCCTCACGTAAACGAGACTATGAAGAAAGTTTCGAGTAACCGTACAACCGAGAACCGATTTTTTGGGTTTTTTTGTGATTGTCTTGTACATTTTGGTTGATTATAATGTTACATCATTGTTTGTATTGCAGGTAATGCCGTTATCTTGTAATTTTCCGAGACTATAAGGACACTTTTACACCTTCTAAGCCATTCCCTCTCGAGAAACGGCAATTTCATGGCTTCAACGATTGGTGGCGAGAACAAGTTTGTGTTAGTAACGAAGCGCTCGGATGCCGGGGCATTAAGCGAAGGGGAAGGGTGAAAATTGCCTGTGACAGGTCTGGGACATATAGGGGACTGGCTCAGAGAGTTGGGAAGGGGAAAGCGGCAAAATTTTTAAAGAAATCAAGGAATGATGAAAAGGCGAGGACTCACACTAGTACGAAGAAATGTGGATGCCCTTTCCAAATTAACGTCAAGGAGAATGCCGACTCCTTATGGTATGTCACTGTGATTTGTGGGAGGCACAATCACGACACCGCGGGAAGATTGGATAAGAGGGAGGAGGAAGTTGAGGATGCGGGGGAGGAGTGAAAGTGAGCAGCTCAGGGAGATTAGTCCATCTTCGTCTTTTGTGGAGTGCGAGCGGGAAGTTGAGGATGCGGGTGTGAGGACACCGGGGTCTCCAACCGGAGGCACCCCAGTGTCGGAGGCACCCCAATCTCCAATCGGATTTGAGTCCTCCCACTCCACAAAAGCTTCTAGGCAGAAGAAATGCAAGGTTCCACAAATGCGTCGTGCCAGTCGACGCACGCAAAGTGGATCTAACATGGCTTATAGTCATTGCTTAGAACCGGATTGGTTGCCACATGTTGATGCCATTATCGATGTGGTTTCCGATGGGAAGCTGTGGATATAGGTGTATAGCCTCCGGGCTTGGACTCGCTGGGACGTGGACGGGTGGAGGTTGTGCGTAGACGGATGTACGATGAGATTATCGGGTATGAATACCTATGGCGGGAAGTGCTTGGCTCGAGTTTCGAGCCTGTCAAGAATGCGGTGCATTGCCCGGAGAATCAAGAGGGGGCATCTTTCAAAGAATGGTTGACACTTCCAGACATGGGATTGTTGGTATCCACCGCATTCAATGTCATTCTCGTCAACCTCTCGCATGGGAGTGCCTCCACATTCCTACCTCTACGTAGTACTCCAATGTCGTCATTGCACAACAGACTTATCATTGCAATGGCGAATGAAAGGAATATCCATTGGGTTAGGGTAAGCTCTATAATTTTTTTGTGAATTGGTTTGTTTCCCCCTTAATCGGGTTTGTGACAATATCTTCTATGTTCTACTGTTCACTTTGACAGTGCGGTTGCGTGTGAATGCACCGTTCGCCATCCTTATATCCATCGTGGGATCGATACGTTGAGGATTGCGCAAAGGTTGGCGAGATGGATTCGTTTTTCGAGACATCGCGCCCATTGCAATCGCTGATCATGAAGCCACCATACCTTTGTTGTAGATTTAGATACACCGTAGGTTAAAGCTTGTACCTCGACGGCTAAACATTTAGAAATTTTGCCAATTCGTCCGAATGTTCTATGTATATGCAAATGTTGTGTTGTGTTTTAATTGTTGTTTACTTATGGATGGACCATTTTTAGAGTCAGTTTGAATGTTACGGAGATTTATAATTAATTAAGGTTCGGTGCAAATTGTCGTCTTTGGATTTTCAATCTTGTATTGTTAATTTGACTACTACGGAGACTTTTTTGAAAGCGTAATGTTCAAATTCATCAATTTCGATGTCTCGGTCAAGCAGGTTCGTGAAACAAACCATATTTTCTGGTCACCCATGACCGACAAGTATTCCAATATATCGGTCTTGTATAACCGAGTCCCATTTAAATTTCTCGGTTGTACACCACCGAGATGAATTGACCATTTCAACCCGCCGACTCTCGTCCTATGACGACCGAGCCTACGGAGACCCTCTCGGAAGTGGACAACCGATACGTGGTTAACTCTTTGGGTCTACGTGGCCGAGATCGCGAGTTCCGAAAAATATTAGCTTATGTCTCGGTCAAGGCCGAGACGGCGGTGACACACGCTTCTCGGCTGTGTGGCCGAGAACCACGATTTCCCAATTTTTTTACATTTTAACAAACCGCCACACACACATTACATCTACTCTACCACACATTACATCTACTCTACCAAATGTAACTTAATTCGTCGATCTTCAACCGAGCCCTAATTTGGAGACGAAATCGGCACACACAACGGACCCTACAAAATGCGAAACCTAGAACAACGAAGGAGAAACACACGGCGAGGGACGGAGAACACGATTTTCGGGGATTCCTCTCATCGCTTTCGGTTCAAAACAAATGAATTCTTCCACCAGGAATTCGGTGAACGAGGGTGGTGGTGGTGGTGGTGGTGGTGGTGGTGGTGTGGGTGCCCAGGGGTTTGCACGAGGGATCATTCATGGAGATACGTGTTCCAAACGTGACTGAAAGTACCCATACACGTGCAACAACAAAATCCTTGGTGTTCGTTTAACCCAATGCACCTCCTCTACCACATAGAAGTTTCTTGCTTCATCTCGTCACAGTCAGACCAAAATCCAACCCCACAATTATCGGACCTCTTGTCGGATTTCACACAAACAATAATTAAAAAAGGCAAGGGCAATCTCGTAAAATACCTTTCTGGGATCTACTGAAAGCGCGCAGTAGTTAGAATACAATATACCAAAATGAAAACGCTCTTGCGACACAATAGCGGCACATACATTTCCCACAACTTCTTTGAGCTCCCTTAATCATGCCTCGGGACACGCACAGTCCGGTAAATAGTTTCGCCCAAACATTTCTTAAAAGCACTCACTGAATCTCCAACAACGCACGACGAACCTTCCGCTTACATTAATGGCGGACTTACGATTCTGAACGTTCGATTTGACTCCGAAGCCTTTTTGTGCGTCTGTGCTTGTGAGAATGTGAGCTGTGTGTAATCAATGACTACCGAACTGGTTTTCTTCAACGTTTATGCAGTTCACAGAGGCAGAGAGTGAGAGAGAGAGAGAGAGAGACGAAGATCTCGAAGTTTCTATACATTTCCGAACAACTTCGAATCTGTTCATCTGAAACGGCGAATGCGAAATCTGTTGAGTGTGTTTGCGAGGTTTTTGTTTCAAAACCTTCGTTGAAAAACCTAGAAGAAGAGAAGAAGATTTCAGGCGAGTTTTTTGAGGTTTTTTTTTCTGGAGTTTTGAAGGTTCATCCATTGAAGATTCGAGAATCTGCTCCTTTTGTGTTTGAATTTTGGATTTGAGAGTGTTTCGTGAAATCTAGTGAGTGTTTTTGGAGGTGAAAGGTTTGATTTGTGAAGTTTTGCGTCAAAGATTCTCGTCGAGAATCTGAAACCCTAGAAGAGAAGAAAACTTGATTCTGAGTTCTAATTTTGAAGATTTGTTAGGTGGAGATTTTGGAATCTACTCGCTTTTTAACTGTTCATTTTTGTCTTTTGAAGAAGATGCGAGGAAGCGATTGATGTGAAGAACATGTTTTCTTGGTCTGAAATCTACTTGTTTGCTTGGTTTCAGGTTGATTAAGCATCAATTATGGCGTGAATTGCGCTAAACATTGCAAATCGTATTGCAAATTGTTGTTGTTGAATGTTGAGTCGCTTTTAAGTGCTTCTTGGGTTTTAAAAGGTCAAGATTTGTGGGAATTCTTGTTGCGAGTGTAGTCGCGGTGGAACGACGACTTCCATTGAAGCTGATTTGAGAAAATGACATTGTGAATGAACAGATTTGTTCAGTGCTTTTAATGGTTTGTTTGTCATTTTCTTGGTTATGTGTTGTCTACTGAACCATAGAGAGGTTGAGGTGATATCACAATTGTGTAACTGGTACACATTTTTTCAACGCGGTGTGACGATGCATAAATGTAATGTAGTTTGTCTTGGTATTGGTTTGTGCTTATAATATGCTATGGTGAGAAGTGTTGAATAGGAAGTAGCGAGTTTTGTGAGTCAGTGTCTCTGAAGAAGAGAGTTTGGGATGGCTGAAGGTGGAGATAATATGCGGTCTTTGGCCTTGACACCGACGTGGTCAGTTGCGGTTGTGTTGACAGTGTTTGTGTTTGTTTCATTGCTTGTGGAGCGCTCAATTCACCGTCTAAGTTCTGTAAGTTGCATTCTATTTTTTGTTTGAATTCGTCTAATGCTTTTACTATGCTCAAATGTGAACTTAATCTTTTCTTTTTGAGAGAGAGTACGTGCAACTTAATCTTCACATAGATAAAAGTGTGATTCTGGGAATGCACCGAATGGTTCTTTCTCCTTGTACTGTGGCACAATAAAGAACTAGTTCATGCTTGTAAAACTGCATGGAGAGAGTATTTGTGTTTGCTGAAAATCATGGGATTATATTGGGCTCTGTTTATGAAAAGTCTTGAGGCCTGATTATGAAATTTTTACTCAGAACTCGAAAAGTTCTTATTTCCTTATTGTTTTTTTTTTTTTAAAAAAAAAATCTTTAAAGGAAGATTGAACTGTATTAGTGGGCTTTAATATATCTTACAAGCTCTTACTAAAAAATACATTTGCTTCACAGTTGGAGCCCCTTGGATTGTGCATTGAGGTGTGTGAGAAAACACATCCTGTTTTGAGTCCCAACCACTCTAGCAACCTGTAGCAAATGTGTGAACCTAAAATATCTCTCAATCACTTTCCTTATTTTCTAAATTTTGTAAGTTAATTTTATGGCAATATTAGTCTCTCTAATTTGATGTTTCAACTTAGGTACTCTGTGGTCTTGCCACTGAACTCATATGGGTAAGCATTGAACATGTTTAGGAGCAGGGAATCAAAAGACAATTTACCAAAGTAGATTTATTAAATTTAAGAATTCTTTCAGCCAATGTTTTCAATGCGGCAAGGCGGTGTTAGGCATTTTAGCCCAGCCTAAGTGAGGTGGCATTGCTGCATAGGCGGGGCCTAGGCGGGCGACAAAATATTTACTTAGACCTCCCTAAGAAATAATTTAATTTATTTAGATATCCCTCAATAGTTAGCGGCATACTTTCTCACTAATACATTCTCATCTCCATATTTTCAACTCCACACATTTTAAAAGAAAAAAAAATACTTTCAAATAAAATAAAATAAATAAATACTATTTTCAAATTAAATAAATTAATATATAATATTTTTAATAAAAAATATTTTTTAATAATTATTTTCAGGTCCACCGCTTGACTTATTAAGGGCTAGGCGGTGAAAACCTCCAAACGCCTAAGGCGACGCCTTGAAAACACTGCTTTCAGCCTAATTTGTGCAAATTGGGAAATGGGATCAGGGAGTGCTTTCAATTTGATAAAGTCGTGCTTCAACATTAAGTGTATAAAATACTTGATCATTAGATCATGCGATGGGCTATAGTTCATGGTCAAACTACCTGCCCTTTCTAAAATCAATATTTTTCTAGCTCATCTTTAAATGCATCTAGGTTTCAATTTTCGCTTATTAGTAATTTTTTCTGTAGCTGATCCCAACTAATTTGGGATTGAGGTTTTGTTGTAGTTGTAGTAGTAGTTTTTTTTTTTTCATTCCTAAACCTTTCTTTTGCGTGCTATACTCAAATTATAATGAGGTGCTGCAATTCTTATTTTGAAAGCTATGCAATGTTTTTTTCCTTGACCTATGAGCTTATGCCTTCATGTATTTCGCCATTTCAGTGGTTGCAAAAAACTCATCGAAATCCTCTTTTTGAAGCAGTGGAGAAAATGAAAGAAGGTATATGAAAAATTAATGAGGAGCACATTCTGCTTAATATGGGAACTTTCCTCTCTCATGCCATTTCCAAAAGTGATTTTTAATACCTGAACTGGCAACCGGTGGAATTGATTTCTAAAACCTAGTAATTTGGTTATTTTTTGCAGAGTTGATGTTGTTGGGCTTCATATCCCTGCTTCTAACAGCAACTTCCAGCACTATTTCAAATATTTGCATTGAGTCCAAGTTCTATGACAGTAACTTCTCTCCGTGCTCAAGGTCTGAAGTTGAAGATGCAGAAGTTGAAAATGAGCATACTGGTGGACGTAAACTGCTTATGGATGCTGTTGCTCGCTTCTCGTCGAGGAGAGTGTTGAATAGCTTGAATAGAAATACCTGTAGTAAGGCACGTAACCAAACTTATGTTAAATATATTGGATCCTGTGAGAGGTTTGCTTTTTCTTTTTTGGTAAATATTCTAATCTCAACTACTATGCAGGGTCATGAGCCCTTTGTTTCATATGAAGGTCTGGAGCAGCTCCATCGCTTTATTTTTGTCATGGCAATAACACATGTCTCTTACAGCTGTTTAACAATGCTGCTGGCAATTGTCAAGGTTAGGAATTCTTTGTGCCCCTTGTAACAAAGAAATGCTTTTCTGCGGTTTGTTTCAATTATCCGTTTCCAAACTGATATTAGTAAGTTTTTTGCGTTATAAGTTTCTTCTCTGGTAATTGTGAAACCTTCAAAGTGCAATGCACTGTTGTTGTCAAGTTGTTGATGGACTTCTACTTTCTTTTAGCAGTTTGCTAATTTTAGAGTTGGGCTGGCATAGTTTTGGCTGAATATAATGTTCTAAAACTAAATGACATTGATGGAAAATGGGGTCGCATCTGTTTCTAGCTTTTACAACAAGTGATTTATTCATCTGATATAATTGTAAGGTGTGAAATATTCGATTGCTTGAAGAGAATGCACAACCTGCAATTGCTCAGTTTGCATTTATTAATTTGAAAAAAAAAATCAATGATGAATTAGTTTAGATATAGCATGGATAAATAATGAATTGAAGTGGAATGCCTAGTGGAATAAGAATCTGGATTAATCTCCATCAGAGCATATTTGAGTTTTTTTTTTTTGTGGTTTAAGTCTTTAAGATGCTACACCTATGATGACTAGGTTCAAATAAAAACCGTTCTATCCCACTTGCCTGTTGCCATGATGTTGCAATTATTACACGTTTTGACGAATCTTGTATAAAACTATTGGAGTGGTAGTTATCCTCACCATTGTTGAACCTTTTTTTTGTTTTTGAAACTGGGAAGAGAAAAGAGATGTTTTTTCATTTTGATATGGTAAACATTTGGCTTATTATCTACTTGGTTTTGCTCGACACTAGACTAGAACTGTGTATAGCTCACCGTCCTCTTAAAGGTAATGTTCCTCTTAATTGATGGTTTGTAGCCCCCATCTGCATATGGCTCCTACTGAGATGACACCTTTTTAAACATTTCATATATCATACTCTTACACATGTTGCTTAGGTTCTAGCTAGGGCATTTCATGTGCCTGGAAACTGTATTAGAAAAAAATAGTAGAAATTACTCATTATTCTTCTAGAACTCACTGTTTTGATTACAATGATAAGTGCTGTTTTCTTTTCTTTTCTTTTCTTTTTTGTTAAGAGATTAGTATTGGTTAGTGTTGCCAATTTCCAAGATCAAAATATGATTCATAGAAGTGCCTGCAAGAAAAATTAATATGTTAATGGGATCAGATGCCCATTATTTGAAAATTTTTTTCATCTAGCAGTTTGTTCTCTTATATTGCTAGTTAAACAGAAAATGTGAAAGGCGATCTCAAATTGTTTTTGCTTTACAATTCACTATTGCCGTTTCACTATTGTTGGCAGATTCATACATGGAGAAAATGGGAAGATGAGGCTCATATGGATCGACATAATCAGTTAACAGGTAAGCAGTTTGGAGCCATAAACACAAATGCTCAAAACAGAGCCCTTGATTAGTCATAACTCCTAAAACTCATTCCTTTCCCAAGCCCTTGATTAGTCATAACTCCTAAAACTCATTCCTTTCCCAAAGTCTTAAAAACTTCATCTTATTCATTGTGATATGGGAAGCATGATCAACAAACTCACCTGCAAAGATAGAATAAGAAATATAAAAATTGGAGTAGCACCAATTGACACAAAGATTAGGGAAGGGTAGTTGCGGTGGTTTGGTCACTTGCAAAGACGGCCTACAAATGCTCCCACTAGAAAACTTGACTTAATAGAAACTAAAAAATTCGATGAGGTAGGGGCATACCGAAGTTAACTTGGGACGCATTAATTAGGAGGGATTTAAATGGTTTGGAAACCCACCATCAATTGCACTAAATCGAGCACAATGGAAGAGTTTGATCCATCTAGCCGACCCCAATTAATTTGGAACTGAGGCTATGTTATTGTTGTTGATCAACAGACTCAACATATTCATTGTGAGAATGCACCAATGTGGAGGATGGTTCATATAAAAAGTTCTTCTTTGAATGATCTCTTCCATGTTCAGTCTCCCCCATTACAAAAGCCAGTGACCTTTTTAGTCCATACAAATTTGTGCTTCAAACTCTTAAAATTATCTTAATTAATTTGAAATTGCAAAAATGATTTACCAAGTCAATCTCCCAGTTGTGTCCTTTCTCCAAATTCTTTGGTTTCCAAATTTGAAAGCAACAGTTTATTTATGCCTACTCTTTAAATATGTTTATTCCTTCTCTTTCAACCTTTAATTTATCCAGACTTTCAAATTTCAACTGACAGTTTCCTTTGTCTGATTGGGATATTACAATCTATACAAGTATGAAAGATTTTTTTTTTTTCTGACAAACCATGGTAACAAAACACATCTAGTGAGAGATGTAAACTACAAAACGTAGTTGGAATTTAAATTTGAATTTGTTGTCGTCAAGTTCATTTTCTAGAGACCATCTCCGCTATTGGAGCAACCTTCTTCTAAAGTTCTAATTATTAAGTTTTTCCCAATCACATCCATGTTAACTCATCGTGTTGCAGAAATGACGAGAGAGTTGACAATGAGAAGGCAGTCAACCTTGATGAAGTTTCATTTGTCGAAGCCTTTGGACAGAAACAGATTTATTGTTTGGGTGGTAAGCACTTACGAGTGACTGCTCACGCTGTGTCATTGTTTTCCTAATTCATTGGTTCTTCAATTCTTCTTAAAATATTCTCTATTTGTTTCCGTTCTTGATTGTTCTGCAACTTTATTGCTGAATCGAATGCAACTAGACAATAGGACATTCTTTTCTTTCTTTCTTTCTTTCTTTTTTTCAGATTTTGTGGTAGCTTGTGTCATCCTTCATATTGGTGAAGGGGGTACAGCAATATATGTGCAAACATATATCACTCAATTTACTAAAAATGTACTGCATATATTGTTGTTTGTCATTTTGTAACTTTTGTTACTTGATGAAAAGTATCCATTGTTTTCCTTTAATATATTTCCCCTATTTTGCCAATCAGAAACTATAATTCTATACCTGGCATGAAAAGCAATTTATTTTTAGCAGTTTATCACTCTCAATTATTATTTAACTTGACAGATTTGTTTCTTTCGACAATTTGGTCGTTCGGTGGTTCGTGAAGACTATTTGGCACTACGCATGGGGTTCATCAAGGTACCAAATAGGCATTGCCTGTTCAAATTTTCACTGAATATTGCGACACTGTACTTGATTTCTTTATTCAATGATATCAAGGGTGTCTATGTTTTCCTTCTCTATTGTAGTAGTTCCAGTGCAAATTGGTTATTCTATGTATATTTATTCATTTTCCCTACTATTTACCTGGCAGAACCACAACCTTACGTTAAAATACGATTTTCACAGCTATATGGTTCGCTCCATGGAAGAAGAATTCCAAAGAATAGTTGGCGTGAGGTTGGTTATTGTCTTAACTCTTAGATTTAAGGCAATGTGATGAATTTCAATCATAAATTGTTGTTAGAATGAGAAGATATCAGCTCTCTATTGTTGATGAAATTATGCAATTGGTAATCAAGCACGTAAGTAAGCTATATTATAGATGCTACATCTATTTCACTGATGTTTTCTAGTCACAAATCATAAAGATTTCTGCCTAATTATGCAAAAATTTGGATTTCCATTTTAATCTGAAAGTGGTCCTTTTAAATTTCCAAACAGAGTTTTGCCAAAAATGAGATAGAAACTGGAAAAACTATTGTGTTAATCTAGACTCATGAAAGTTGCACCCCGCTGGTATTTTTTCCTTGACGTACTAACCACATCGTTCACCTGCAAAGACGGCCTACAAATGCTCCAACTAGAAAACTTGACTCAATTGAAACTGTAGAAATCCGACAAGGTAGGGGTAGACCAAAGTTAACATTGGATGCATTAATTAGGAGGGATTTGAATGGTTTGCAAAGCTCACCATCAATTGCACTTAATCGAGCACAATGGAAAAGTTTGATCCATATAGCCGACCCCAGTTAATTTGGGATTGAGGCTATGTTGTTGTTGTTGTTGTTGTTGTACTAACCACATCGTGTTAGGCCTGGCTTCTCACCATGTCCTCAGGTAGTTAGGTGCATTTTCATATATTTTAAATTTCTTTCATATTATGTTAAAAAAAAAACTCTCATCTACATTGTCATTGCTTTCAAGTTTGTATGTATTTGACATTTGTTCGAGGATTTGCCAACTTAAGGTTTGTACTTCTAAATATCTTGCAGTGCACCTCTCTGGGGATTTGTTGTTGCTTTTATGCTCTTCAATATAAAAGGTACTCCATTTTTCACTTCTTTGTTTCTTTGATGTAATGGGACTGTAGTTGTATTCTCATATATGTTTAAAGTTGTGTTAATTCCTTTGACTTCTTAATTTCTTGTTACTGTTAACGAAAATGTGACATGAGTATATGCTCTGAGCATCCAACTCATCATCCCTTGATAAAATTCCTTCATCTCCTTTCAATTTGCTTAGAACTTCTTCCTCATGCTACATTCTTTCGTTCTCTCATCTATTTGATGTGATGTGATTATCAAAGATAGTTGCAATTTTATTCTGTTACATTCATGACCTTGATGCAATTTTTATCTTGTAGGTTCTAATCTTTATTTCTGGATAGCTATCATCCCCATTGCAGTAAGTTACTTTCTGTTTCTTTACAATATTAATGTTGTTTTAATCTGTTTTTGTATATAAGTTAGTCTATATCTAAAACTACTGGCCCTTTGGTCCTTTGTAGCTTGTCCTGTTGGTGGGTTCAAAACTGCAACATATTATTGCAACCTTGGCATTGGAGAATGCCGATATTACTGGGTTCTTCAGGGAATCAAAGTTGAGGCCTCGAGATGATCTTTTCTGGTTTAAAAAACCTGAACTGTTGTTATCCTTGATTCACTTTATACTTTTCCAGGTACGATGTTTTGGTCATTTAATCTGATTTGCTTAAACTTACCCTCCATTGTAAATTACCAATGCTAATGCAATGAATATTTTTTCGTTTTTTGTGTTTGCAGAATGCGTTTGAATTGGCTTCATTTTTTTGGTTTTGGGTATTTTCCTTGATTCATCTTATTCTATTTTATTCAAGGCGTGCAATTATAGCCACAAAGATATTGCTTTGCTTTAAGGTTGTGTGCACGATTGCCTTTGCTGTTGAACTGATTCTCTTAATTTGTTTCTTTGCAGTGGCAATTTGGATATAACTCCTGCTTTATTAAGAATCACCTACTGGTTTACATACGGCTAATTATAGGGTAAATTTCTAGTAACTAATGATGATTAACTGCGGTTTCCACTACTCCGTCATGGGCTACTTATTCTCGGTAGTGGCTTTTCAGGTTTACCGGACAGTTCCTCTGCAGTTACAGCACGTTACCACTTTATGCATTAGTCACTCAGGTATTTCTTTTACAATGGTTGAACTCTATTTCCGCTAAGTCAATGCAGGATTAACTGGTCTATCAAGTAGGATAGGTTCCATACCTGGTTGAGTCCTACATGAAACAGTAGAAAAGAATCGTTAATGGAATCTGGACAGCTATTTCACTGGAAAAAGGAAAAGTAACTAATGCCAAAAGATACACCTTGAATGAATTTCGGTCCAAGGTGGAGTGTTGGAGATGTTTGGACCGAAAGTAGTCCCACATCGAATAAGTGTGACTTCATAATGAAGTAGGTAAATGCGGATCTCCCCTCAATTAGAACAAAGGCTTTTTTGAGTAAAACCCCAACTTATGAGTTGAAGGTGGTTAAGTTGAGGATAGTATTGGTAGTAGCAAAGATCCATAAGCCCAAGCAGACATGCGTGCACGAACCCAACATAGTTTAGAGATTAACATTAGTTTCTTGCGACCTCAAAAAAAAATAAAAATAAATAAAAAATACAAAAAAAATAAAAAATCTTGCGGTATTTCAAAAACCTATACTAGACCTATAATTAATATGCAAACTGTAGAGAGCATTACTTGCCTGGACTATGGGAACCATGAAAGATCCTTAGGCTCTACAAAAACTTATATTTGGCATTGTCTTCTTCGACTTTCTTTGTGAAGACGACAAGCCCTTTTATTTTCACTAAGAAGAACAAGAATCATAAGTTTGTTTGTGAGTTGTGGCTGGAGAGGGCGGACCCATGATTTTTAGTTGCCCTAGGCTATAACAAAATTACTTCACTTACATTTTCCCCCTTATATTAAACATTTATATACACTAGAATGACAACGCCCAAGTTACTATCACATATATAAGGCGCACGAGTCGTTCGTGCGCGCCTCGAAATGAGGGCATACATAAATTTTGGTACATAACACACAGGTCAAGGCTGCACACACAGGTCGAGGCTGCACATCGACTCATGTGCCTGATGTGAATTCTAGTATTTTCCATACATATTACGGAGAAAATAAAATAAAATAATAAAAATAAATAAGTACCCTGCCATTTTGATATGCTTAAGTAGAAGTATATTGGATAGTGGAGAGAAAAAAAAAATTAGGTAACATGTTTTATACATACGTTAGCTACACAGTTGTTAAAATCCTTACATCTTTATGGAGATACTTGCACTTGTCTCAATGTAAGTTAATTATGTGTCATTGTGTGGCAAATTTGTACCAAAAATAAGTTATTTAATAACTGACAGCCTCGTCCCTCTGTGCGCCACCTGCGAAAAAAAGTTGGGCTTTTTTTTTTTTGAATGGGGTGGGCTATACAATTTTTTGGGGTGGGCTTTAGCGGAATACTTAGTTAATTACCTAATACTAATAAGAAATAATTTCAAGTTTTCCCTCGGCTTAAGCCCAGGGCAAACAATAGCTGGGTCCGTCATTAGATATGTAGTATATCTCATTCCCTTTCTTCATGTGCATTGTTTCATATTCTATTTTTTCTTTTCTTACTTTTTTTTTTCCTATTTTGTCAAATGAGATGAAGATTTTTTTTTTTTTCGATAAGAAAGAAACATCAACTTGCTTACTATGAGGTTCGAACTCCCAACCTCTTACCCAAGTTGCCAAATACCTAACTTGATTGGTCAAATGAGATGAAGATTTGGGTAATGTTTCCTCCTTAAGAAACCCTTGGACTATATTCATACAGAAAGTAACAGAGGGAAGAAATGAGTCCTTTGAAAACAACATTCTCTTTGATAGACCAAACAACGAAGACTTGCTGAAGTCGTCCGTTAGGATTCTAATAAATGATCATCTGCTTCATGCAATTGGGTAAAAGGAGGACTCTGACGCCCATTTTTTAATATCAAAAAATGGGTAATGGAAGTCCCAAACTCACTTTTCATACCGGAAAAGTGGGGGAGGGAGGCCCAAGCTCATTTTCCATTCTTGGAAAATGGAGGAGGGTTGCGATAGGTTGACAGCCAGCGTAAAACTTTTGTCACTTTTCATGAAATGGATCAAACATATATTGCACTTAATCGAGCACAATGAAAAAGTTTGATCCATGTAGCCGACCCCAGTTAATTTGGGACTGAGGCTATGTTGTTGTTGTTGTTGTTGCTTCATGCAATTGGTAGATCATACAAATGAAAATGCAAATTATATACCATTTAAAGAATACTATTTTTGGTCAAGGAACATTCTTCATTTAATGAACACATTTCCATTACTCTACTGATTTCTTAAAGATGAAACTAATTGCCCCTTACTGTGCTTTTCAGATGGGAACAAACTATAAGGCGGCCTTGATTCCGCAAAGAATACGAGAAACGATCCATGGATGGAAGAAGGCCGCGAGGAGGAAGAGGCGGCTTGGCATGATAACCGACGATTCAACCATACATACGGACACAAGCACGGTCCTTTCATTAGAGGAAGATGAGCGCCACATCTACGAGGAAGGCCCTGCCGCTACTGAAATTGAGTTGCAGCCTACATCCATCGTCACTGCCAGTCCTTCACCAGCGGTTGCCAATGAAGCCTCAAGCTGTGTCGGCACGCCTCTCCTTCGGACTTCAACTTCTCTTTCTTCACAAGTGCCCTCTCGCCCTTCCAAAGGCGATATCTCCCGTTCATATTCGATGCCGGGCAGTAGAGTTTAATAATTTACAAAGAACAATACCAAAGTTTAAATTACGAAGAATGATTTTATGAGAAACTGAGAACTGCATGTTAGGACTTGTGATTCATTAGCTGATACTACTGGATAGGCATAGTTGTACAGAGCAATTGGTGTCTACGAAATATTGATTGGGTTTGTCCCTATATGTGTAAAGAAACTACAATAATCATCATTAGACTTCATACGTTCTAAAGTTACTTGTGCTATAAATGTGCATCCGTTTTGTTTTGGTTTTGGTTTTTTTGCTTTTTTGTTTTAGCAAGGTGAATAGGCAAAGCTTGTGATATGTGGTTGAGGTGAATCTAATACTTAAGAAAGGAGATTTTATAAAATCACAATTAGGTCGTTCATTAGTACATACATAAAATGAGAATTGGTGGATGTTTGGTAAAACTTATAATGATATATTAACATACATAAAAATTTAAAATAGGAGTATTGATGGTAGCTTGATACATTTGTGTTAGCCTCCTTCAAGAATTCACGAGTAAATAATTGAATGAATTACTTGAGATGCATTAATTAAAAAAATTTATAGATATAAAATTCAAATAAAAAGAAATTGAAGAAATGTAATGACTAAGAATTTCTTGACATGCATCAATTAGAAAAGATTTAAAGATATAAAATTGATTATTTTTAAAAAAAAGATATAAAATTAATTAAGAATTACTTGACATACATTAATTAGAAAGGATTTAAAAATATAAAATTGATTAAGAATTACTTTACATGCATCAGGATTTAAAAATATAGATTTTAATTTTAAGAATGGTCCCGGCGGGGCTCGAACCCGCGACCTTCGGCTCATAAGACCAACGCTCTAACCAACTGAGCTACGGGACCATTATAAGACATTTCTGTTATAAATAACAATTATTTATTAATAACTAAATTAACTACACCAATAAACCGAAACGAAAAAAATATCATAAGATGATGGAAAGTAAAAAAAATTAAGAATAAGAAGGTTCGCAACTCATCGTAGTGTGATTATATAAAGTTTGAGAGTTCAACTGTACTTTAGTAGCAAAATAAAGGTAGGGACTGCATTAAAAAAAAAGGGTAGAGACTGTAAAAGCGTGGATATATAATATTCGATGACAAAAAATACGAAGGCAAAGTATATTTCTAAATTAAGGGATAGCTAGTATCGTACTTGTGGAGGAACACAAGTAACAAATGTGTTGATGTCAAAATTAGCAATACTTCATGCTTTTTGAAGTTGTCATTATTTGTTCAATTTAAGAAACAGACTTAATTATATTCGAAAAGTTCCAGATTCAAATATATGTTGGTTAGGGCGCCAGTTCTTCTCAGTGAGTAATTAGTATGTATGAGCTCGCTTTTAAAAGTTCAGAAAATTTGGATGTTGTTGTGGAATATGGATGACCATACATGTACACCAATATATTGTGTAGTCATGTAACTTGTATTTTTTAATTAATAGTACCTCCACTTGTCTATGTATTGTCATATTACTTATAACCATTTTCAATGTATACCAACTCTTTCATGTATTGTCAAATTACTTGTAATGTGTTGTATGACATGAGGTGTATGTGTTACTTGTAAACATTGTATAAAGTACATTTATCATTATCACCAAATGACCTATATAAATGGTGTCAACCTCATTGTAAAAACACACCAAGTTGAATGAAAACTTCTCATTCCAACTATCTCATTTCTTCTCTTATCATTTGTAGTAGTATAAGCTCTTAGTCTTCTATTTTCCTTCTCTAGTTCTTAGCAAGTTTCAATTCAATTTACAACACGTTATCATCACGAGCTTGCTCTAGCATTAAGGAGATCTTGAAGTTCAAGAAGGCTTGTTAAGGAGACAAAGCTAGGAAGGTATAACTTTTGTTATTTAAATAAGTTCAATTTATTTCTATATTGTCATGGTTGCTTCCTTTTATTACATGCATCACTTCTATATGCATACTTTATTCATATACTATGCATTATAACGTCACCGATTGCGAAAGTATGCTCTGTAGTTGCGTCTTGTACGATCTTCTACATCGAAAATCAAAAGTCAATATGTGACATAACTAGTTTTCTCGCTATACTACAAACGATTAATTATGCTATATTCTTGATTTTTTATATTGCAAATAATGTTATGAGTTTGGGTTGATAGTGGGTAAGCCTTGTCCCCGGTAAAGCTAAACATTGAAAGGGAGACGGGTTATCCCGTTCGAGGAGGCATGATTTTAAAGTAGACTTCGTCTCGCCACCCAACCTGGAGGTTGTCCCACCAACTCATACAAGTAGTATATTTTGCATATTAATAATCAAGTTGTCAACATATATTTAATCGTATATTATTTATTTTATATAAAAGAGAAAAACTATTTACTCAATTTCTTGACATATTTTCAGACTATGACAAACCTTCAAAAACTTGAATTTGTTGCTCTTGATATCACCGGAAATAATTATTTGTCATGGCAACTGGATGCCGAGATACATCTCCAAGCTAAAGACTTAAGAGAAACTATTATAGAAGGAAATGAAACATCAATGCAAGACCGTGTGAAAGTACTGATATTCTTTCGCCATCATCTTCATGAAGGTTTGAAAAGTGAGTATCTCACTATAAAAGATCATCTCACCTTGTGGTTAAGTTTGAAAGAGTGATATGATCACCAAAAGACAGTGATATTTCCAAAAGCTCAAAACGACTGGCTGAATCTTAGGCTATAAGATTTCAAAACGGTCAGTGAGTATAACTCCATCATGTTTAATATTACCTCTCGTTTGAGGGTGTGTGGAGAAAATATATTTGATGAGGCAATGATGGAAAAAACATTCGGTACTTTTCATGCCTCGAATATGTTGTTGCAACAACGATATCGAGCGCGTCAATTTAAAAAGTACTCAAAATTAATTTCTTGTCTCATGGTGGTTGAACAAAATAATGAGCTTCTATTGAAGAACCACAACTCCCGTCCAACTGGTTTCGCTTCAATTAATGAAGCAAATGCAACATCCTATAATGACCATAAAAATGGTCATGGAAAGAAAAACCACGGACGTGGAAATGGGAAAGGATCAATCAGCAAAGATCGTGACAAACCCTATTTTAAATTTGGTGGCAATAAGTTCCAAAATAAATGGAATAAAAATGACGCAGTACAAAATAAGGGAAAAAATACTACTGAAAATGGGCATGCTCGTAATCGTGACTAGCCATGTCACATGTGTGGTCTAAAAGGCCACTAGGCTCATGTATGCCGCACGCCTAAGACATTTCATTGATCTTTATCAAGTCTCCTTAAAGGAGAAAGATAAAAAAGTTGAGATGAACTTCACTATTGGAGATAGCTCGTCGGACATCAATTATATGGATGTCCCGAATTTTCATGATGAACCAAACACTAATCTCGATATTTTTAATGATCATATGTAATGATTTTCAATAATTATATGTACTAGTTTTTGTTATGCTTTTTAGTTATATGTACTAGTTCCTTATTATGAATGAAATATGACTTTTTTTCAAATTTGCCTAGATGGATCAACAAATCATGTGTTCAAATCATGAATCAAATAAGAGTGAGATATGTCTTGCTGATTGTGCTACAACGCGCACAATCCTTAAAAACAGAGAATATTTCTCCAATTTGAACTTAACTGAGGCTAATGTTCAAACAATATCTGACATCTCCAATTTGATTAATGGCTCGGAGGAGCAAATATTATGTTGAACAACAATTCATGTTGATAATGCCTTATACTCTGAAAGATCTAGAAGAAATTTACTCAGCTTTAATGATATTCAACAAAATAGATATCACATTGAAACCATGAACGGAAATAATAGAGAATTTCTCTATGTCACAATGGTTTCAAATGGGAAAAAAGAAGTGTTAGAAAAATTCTCGGCTTTATCCTTTGGATTATATTTTACTTATATAAGGCATGTCGAAACGAATGTCGTCTTAAATAAGAAAATTAATGATCCAAAGACATTCATTTTATGGCTTGACCAGCTTGGTCATCCAAGATCACCAATGATACGAAGAATAATTAATAATTCGCATGGACATCCTTTAAAGAGTCATAAAATATTTTTAGCTGGTGATTATAATTGTGCTAGTTGTTCTCAAGGTAAATTGATAGTTAAACCATCCCCTTGTAAAATTGTTGTGGAACCCCCAGTTTTCTTAGAACGCATTCAGGGAGACGTATGTGGACCTATTCATCCTCACTGTGGACCATTTAGATATTTCATGGTTTTGATAGATGCATCAACTAGGTGGTCACTTGTTTGTTTGCTTTCGACCCGCAATGTTGCATTTGCTAGACTTTTAGCACAAATCATTAAGTTAAAAGCACAATTCCCTGACAACCCAATCAAGACCATCCGTCTTGATAATGCCGGGGAGTTTCAATCTCAAGCATTTAAGAATTATTGCATGTCTATAGGAATTACCATTGAACATTTTGTTCCATACGTGCGTACCCAAAATGGTTTGGCAGAATCTCTGATCAAACACATTCAATTAATTGCCAGACCTTTAATCATTAGAACTAAGTTACCAACTTCAGTTTGGGGACATGCAGTCCTTCATGCAACATATATCATTCGTTATAGGCTTACTGCATACCATGAACATTCCCCATGCAACTCATTTTAGGTCAACAATCAAATATTTCACACTCGAGAATTTTTGGTTGTGCAGTGTATGTTCCTATACCACCTCCCAATAGAACTAAGATGGGTCCACAACGAAAACTTGAGATTTATGTTGGATTTAACTCATCCTCCATTATAAGATACATTGAGCCATTAACAGGGGATTTATTTACCGCACGTTTTGCTGATTGTCACTTTAATGAAGCAATTTTCACACCATTAGGGGGAGATAAAAAATCAATTCAAAAGGAATGGTGCGAAATTGCTTGGAATGCATCAATTTTATCACATTATGATCCACGCACAAATAGTGTGAACTTGAAGTTCAAAAGATCATTCATTTGCAACAAATCGCAAATCAATTACCAGATGCATTTAATGATGCAAAACAAGTGACAAAATCACATATTCCAACTGTAAATGCTCATGCAAGAATTGATGTCTCTGTGTAACAAAATGCACAAGAACCAACAAAACGCTTAAAGCGTGGAAGACTAGTTGGTTCAAATGATACAATTCTTCAAAAGAGGAAAACAAGAGTAAAAATAAATACAAATCAAAATAATCCTGAGAAAGCACATTTGTCAGAAAAAGTTGATTCTGGCGAGGAACAACTACCTCTAGAAAAAAAAAGAATGAAAATAATAAGATATCAATAAATTATTTAAACTCTGGTAAGATTTGAGATCGAAATAAAATTGTTCCTGATGATATATTTGCTTTCAATGTGTCATTTGAAATATGTGAAAATGATGATGATCCAGAACCACGATCAGTGGACGAATGTCGAAAAAGACCTGATTGGCAAAAATGGCAAAATGCTATCAAACAGAGCTAAACTCGTTAAGGAAACAAGAGGTTTTTGGACCGATTCTCCAAACGCCAGATGGCGTAAAATTTGTTGGATATAAATGAGTATTTGTACGAAAGAGAAACGAAAAAAATGAAGTTACAAAGTACAAAGCAAGACTTGTAGCTCAAGGTTTCTCATAAAGACCTGACATTGATTATGATGAAACATATTCTCCTGTTATAGATGCAATTACATTTCGGTTCTTGATAAGCCTTGTAGTTTCCGAAGGGCTTGATATGCATTTAATGGATGTCGTTACAACATATCTGTATGGGTTCCTAGACAGTGAGATATATATGAAAATCACTGAAGGATTTGTAATATCCGAAGAAATAAAATCAAAACCTCATAACATGCATTTTATAAAATTACAAAGGTCTTTATACGGATTGAAACAATCCGGACGAATGTGGTACCAATGTCTTAGTGATTATTTACTGAAAGAAGGATATGTATATAATCCGCTTTGCCCATGTGTCTTCATTAAAAGATC